>OY756982.1:0-5000000 GCA_963580505.1 Ennomos erosarius
CTAACCTAACCTAACCTTTTTTTTTTTTTTTTTTTTTGACCCAGGGAAATCCTTTTACGGATTCGACACCAGCTCCTGGGGGGAGGAGGCTTGTGGATATGTGGGACTCGCCGACTCTGTCGGAATACCCACTAAAACCCTGGGGTGCCCCTTCACTTCCGCGTTCTGTCCAGGGACGCGGGTCCGTTGTCACACGCTGCCGTATCCCTGTTCGCGGTAGCCGCCACCCGCGGGCGCAGCACCATCCCTTCCGTCTTCCGACGGGTACTTCCTGCCTCAGCGACACCAGGCACCCAGTGCGCCGACCGTCCTGGGGATCGTTGGTATGCAGGCGACGAATCCCCCCTTCGTCACCAGCCGATCCCATCACCGACGTCCCGGACCCGGGGCACTAGGCCCCTGGTCAACAGACATCGGCGTTGCCTTCGCCTTCGCCTTTGCAGGGCGGGCCGGAGTCGAAGCGGCCATACGGTCCGCCCTCGCTCCGTCTCCCACCCATCGCGCCGGCTTAGGCTTGAGGGCATTGCAGCCCTTCCCTCCCATCCGGTGGGCGGCGTCTTTGTCCGCTGCAGCGCAAAGCATGCAGTGAACCGCCGCAGTACACTCACTGGCCAGGTGGCCAGGCTGACCGCAGCGATAACAAAGACCGCTGCGATCAACCTGGTTCGGGCATTTCGCCCGCACGTGGCCTTCCTCCATACACTTGAAGCACACGAAGGGCTTGCGGTCGAGTAGGCGGACTCTTGCAGAGCACCAACCTATGACCAGTCTGCCCCCCAGTGCTACCTCCTTGGCGGCGGCGATCGGGCATCGCAGCCACATCGAGCCGACTCCGATAAGATTAGTACGCACTTCGCTGTACCTTATGGAGTCGACCGAGCATCCGCCGACCCGCGCAACCGCCTCCGCTACCTCGTCCGACAAAACGGAGTCGTCAAGGCCTGAAATGCGCATTTCTGCGCACTTCGTTGGCCGGTGAATCCGGACGAACTCCGCCGGGAGAACCTCCCTTAATTTCTCCGCCAGTAAGTCGGCCTTCGGTCCATTGTCAGCGCAAGAGACCTCCAGCATACGGGTGCCGGCAACCGAAGCTCGGAAGTCGACATGCGGTATGCCGAGGTCCGGCAGCTGTATGGACGACCTGGCCTTTTGGAGCATGTCGTAATAGGTCACCCCCTTCTCTTCAGCACCTGGCTTCAGAGTGAGGACGACCGCAGACGACCGTGGCGGGCGGAGCTTCGCCGCCGGGTTCCTGGTCTGCGGTGCTCTCTGCACCGCACCAGACCCGTTAGTTCGGCCCCGCTTCGCCACGTTGCTCCAACTCTCCGTCATTGCCTTGGGCGCCGGTGGTAACGCCCTTGGCTCCTTCTGTTGTGCTGGTTTCGCAGGACCAGCTCCGTCCTTCTTCCCTCGTTTCTTCTTCCCTTTCACCTCGCCGACTGCCGGCACAGAGGCAGGGGCCGCAGCTTTCGCTGCCTGAGCCTGCCTCTTGTCCGCTGCCAGTGGGGGCCGGGAACGTTTCTCCTGGGGAAGTCTTTGTTCCAGCGCCTCAAGACGAGCGTTCACCATAGTCCCCACCTTGACCATGATGTCTCGCTCGAACTCGTCGCCGTCCTTTGCCGGTGGGGCGTTTTTGCGGATCGCTCCGCTTCCACGCCCGGGCGGTGAGGCAGGGCGAGTCGGCTCAACCTCCGCGCTCTCGCGAGCGCCTGTGGGAGCCAGGCTCTGCCTCTGCGCCTTTCTCAGCTCCTCCATGTCAAGCTTCATCTGAGCGACCTCCTTACGGAGATCGCCCACTTCCGCTTTCAGCCGAGCGTTGTCGGCCTGGAGAAGCTGAGTTTCTTCGGACACGGAGTGTGAAGACAACTCCACGACCGCGTCCTTGATCGAAGCCGCCGCATCCTTAAGACTCCGGACTAAGGTCCCCTTAAGGTTCGACGACTTCGTCGCTACTTCCGTGATAAGGGTGAGGCTGTCTGCGACAGCACCCACCAGCTCGCTCCTCGACCTAGGTCTAGGATCGCTCCCAGACATCGCCGATATGCGAGCGTGCCTCCGTTCTTTCTCCTCGCGGACGTATGACGTCAGGTCCGCCTCGGCCTGAAGGCGGAGCTCTTCACGCTTGAGTGCGTTCAACTCCGCCTTCGCCTTGGCGAGCCCGACGTACTGGCCCGTCGTAGGAGGGCGTCCTCTTCCTCTTCTAGCAGACGGTGGTCTGCTGCTCTGCTCCTCGTCGGAAGCGGAATCGGAGCCAGCACCACCGCTGTCAGGGTTCCTCCGTTTTAGAGCTCTCGAGTCAAGCGACTCGAGGCTCATGGTGGAGCCGGCTGTGGACTCGAAATCGTCCGAGTCCAGAGTCGGCTGCACCTTCGCCTTCATGAATCTTCCTTTTCCGTCCCTCTTAGGGACCTCCACAATCTTAACGCTACTCATTTGATGGTGAACCTTGCCCCCCCCAGAATACGCGGGGCAGCCTCCCGTAGGAGTGATGGATTCTCCACTGACGTCGCCAGTGGTACCAACCTGGGGTAGTTTTACTATTCTCTTTGATTCAGCCATTTTTTGTTGCCGGCTTTAAGGCAGCCGACAGACCTATAGGGACAACACAAAACACATAACACTGAACAAAAACAAACAAAAGGGACAACACAAAACGAAACACAAAAGCACACAAACAAAACTCTGGCTCCCGCCAGACAGCCCGACAGGGTGGCCGGATTGAACCTCCCTGCCGCGCCGTGGGCCTTGAAGGCCCACCATCCCCCGACCCGAAGGTCCTCTGCAGCCAAAGCCGCTCCATCCTTGAGTGCCCGACGGGGTGGCCGAATTGACCCTCCCCGCCGCGCCGCGTACCTTGAAGGCTCGCCATCCCTCGGCCCGAAGGCCCTCCGGACAATATCTCATCGTCCCTCCCCGCCCCATCTGCTGGCCCTATGCCGAGACATAGGGATCGCAGAAGGGCCCCGCCAGGAATTTAGCCAACGACTAACAAGATCCCCGAAGGAAAGTCATTAGCCGTTGCCCAGGGTGCACCGGTCCAAGTGCTGCCCTTCCCCCCGGAAACCTAACCTAACCTTTTTTTTTTTTTTTTTTTTTTTTTGAGGGGGGGAAATGCCCTCGCACTTCCCTGCCACCACGGGGGTGATGGCAGGGGGTATGTGGGACTCGAACCCACTAAAACCCCCCCGTGATCCGTCCGCCGCCGGGACGGGACGAGATAGGGTCGCGCTGGCATTCACTATCTCGCCCCAGCGGTAGGCCCTTCCGGGCCTCTGCGCCAGTGGGTGGGTAACCTTTCACCTCAGTTACCCACCAGACGTGTGGGGCCGTGTGAGCGCAGCGGAGAGTCCCCCGACCCTCCGCCGCCGACCCCACTACGGAGGACGAAGAAGGCGCCCGAAGCGCCTCCTCCGTCCCCCTCTCCGTCTGCGCCGGAGGGGGTCAGAGTTGGCATCGTCCTCTCTGACCCGCTCCGCAGCCTCCTTTTGCGACATCACCACCTCGCAAAAGGAGACCGTAGCCTGCCACGCTCTCTCGCTGTCGAGCATGGCGTTCACCACGCTCGGCAACGAGAGATCCCGGCCAACGACCGCTGAAAGTGTGCGCCGCTCAGACTCCCAAGCAGCGCACACCTCCAGCGTGTGGGGCGCCGTATCTTCCGGCGCCCCACATTCGTGGCAGGCTGGGGTCGCCTCCCGTCTCGCGATCTGGTGCAGGTACTTTCCGAAACATCCGTGTCCGGAAAGCACCTGCACCAATCGGAAGGTCAGCGACCCGAATGGCCGCCGCACCCACTCCCGGAGGACCGGGCGGATGGCCTCCACCGTCCTCTGCCCAGGCACCGGTGGAGCCAGGTCCTCCATCCACCGCCGCAACAGGGCGGCCCGCGCCTGCCTCCGCAGGCGCCTGACCTCCTCCCACGCTGGGGGCTCTCCACGGGACCTCCTCGCCGCCACAAAGTGGTAAACTTCGGCGAGGGTTTCCGCTTCGAGCTCCCAGGGGGGATCACCGGCCAGCACGCACGCCGCCGTCCAGGACACCGTCCGGTATCCGCGGATCGCCCTCGTCGCAATGACCCGCTGCGGACGTCGCAGCAGGGCCTTGTTATTGCGACCGAGGGCGTCCACCCAGACCGGTGCCCCGTACATGGCCATACTCCGGATAACTCCGGAGTATAGCCGACGGCACGTGGCGTTCGGGCCACCCACGTTGGGCAGCAGCCTCCCCAGTGCGGCAGCCGCACCCAGGACTCTTGGGGCCAGTTGGGTAAAATGGGCCCCAAAAGTCCACCTCCCGTCCAGGATGAGACCCAGATATTTCATCTGGGTCCCAATCGGGACCGGGATCCCATCCAGGAGTACCCGCGTCCCTGGAGGGGGTCCCCCCCGAGGCCCGTGGAACAACAGGGCCTCAGTCTTGGAGAGGGCAACCTCCAGTCCCAGGGAGCGAATGCGGTCGACCACGAGGGTTGTACCCACCGTGGCCAGCCGCACCGTCTCCCTGAGGTCCCTCCCCTTGACTACGACCAGGGTGTCGTCCGCGTAGCACGCAACCTGCATATTTGCAGGAAGCGTGCCACGCAGCACCCAGTCGTAGCCAATGTTCCACAGGAGCGGTCCCAAGACCGACCCCTGTGGAACCCCGCAGGAGACGCGACGGTGCCTCAAACCGTCGCGCCCTTCCACCAGGACCTCGCGGTCCTGGAGGTAATCGGCCAACAGCCTCCGCAGATACAGGGGCACTCCGTGATAACGGAGCGCCTCCTGTATCGTTCCATGCGGAAGGCTGTTGAAGGCGTTGGCTATGTCAAGCGACACAGCCAACGCCTTTTCCCCTCCACCGACCGCATCCTGCGTCCACCTCTTGAGCCAGAGCAGGGCGTCTATAGTAGACCGCCCTGCTCTGAACCCATACTGGGCCTCCGACAGCCCAGGCCCAGTACCCTCCAGGTGCCGGATGACACGGGAAGCTACTACACGCTCTAGCAGCTTCCCCGTGTCATCCAGCAAGACGATGGGCCTGTATGCGGAAGGAGAGTCGATAGGACGACCCTCCTTCCGCAACAGGCACAATCGGCCATCCTTCCACAGCTTCGGGAACCGTCCAGACGTAAGGCACGCGTCGAACAGTTCCCGAAGCCGATCGCCCATCTCCCTCAGGGCGATTGTGAGGACCCGTCCCGGTATCCCGTCGGGACCCGGAGCGGTCCTCTTGCCCCGTAGGCGTGCGACCGCGATCTCCATCTCCGCCTCTGAAAGAGGCGGGATGGAGTCCGCTAAGTCCGCCTCGGGGAGGGATGGCGCCATCGTCGAAGGGTTGTGGAGGGGATTCCTGTCGGGGAAAAGCCCCCCCAACACCCTGTCTAGGAGCTCCGGCTCCAGGGACTCCGCGACTGGGGACGTCTGGCCCCGGAACTTATTCCGGGCAGCCTTGTATGGACGTCCCCATGGGTCCCTGTTGAGGCCCTCGAGAGTTTCACCCCAGGCCTCCGACTTCCGCCTTTCTATGGCCAGCTGTAGGTCCCACCGCGCATTGCGGTAGGCGCTGTACAGCTGGCCCTCAGCTGCCAGCTCCTCGGCTGACAGCTGCTCGTCCGTGCGGCCCCTGCGCCGCCTCCTGCAGCGGGTGTAGGGCCGCCGCGCCGCCGAGCAGGCGGCTCGGAGATCCGCGATCTCCGAGCTCCACCAGTACACCTGGCGGCGCTCAGGACGTCGCCGGGCCCTCGGCATGGCCGTGTCGCACACGGCCGTCACCGCCTCGCGGAAATGACCCGCCGCGACGTCCACGTCTGGGTGCGCGGGGCCAGCCTGCCACGCCTGCACTATAGCCGCCTCCTTTGCCAACTCGGCGTCGAGGCGACTAATGGTCCAGCGTGGGAAGGCCGCCCGCGCCACCCGCTGGGGCCCCCCTTGGCTGTCGGAGGTGGAGATCTCAAACCGTATATATTTGTGGTCCGAGAGAGTCTCCACCTCCGACAACACCCTCCAGGCCCGGACACGTGCTGCGACAGCTGGGGTGGCGAACGATACGTCCACCACGGACCCCCCACGCTGTCGCACGCAGGTGTGGACCGACCCTCTGTTGAGCAGGGTCAGTCCTGAGGCAACCGCCCACTCCCTGACGATCTCGCCACGGGAGTTAGTGGAGGGGTTGCCCCAATCCCGGGCCTTAGCGTTCAGGTCCCCCATAAGGAGGACCTGACGTGGCGCCTGACGTCTCACCGCCGCAGCCAAGAGGTCCACAAAGACCTCCAGCTCTGCAGCGGTTCTGTTGGGGGAGAAGTATGCGCCGACAATCGCATACTCTCCCCACCTGGCCACCACGTACCCCGAGCCCCTCTCCTCAACCAAGAGGGGGGAGGCACTTCCGGGCTGCCCCACAACAGCCACGGAGTCGTCCAAATCCCCAGCCCAGCAAGAATGTTGGAGGGGGACGTAGTACGGCTCCGCGGCTACCGCCACGTCTATCTGCCACTGCGCCAGGGACTGCATGAACAGATCTTGTGCCCGGGCGCAGTGGTTCAGATTCGTCTGAAGGAGGTTGTGATGTCCGACTTGATCCATCAATCAGACATCACAACCTCCTCACACGCCGCTTGGCGTGCTCCTTCTGGGGCGGCCTGGATTGTGGCAGCCGGGGCGGCCTGGGTCCGAGTGGCCTTCCCCTTCGTCCTAGGGGGAACGCAGCTGCGTCCCCCCATTATGTGCCCGGAGGGCCTCCCCGACTCAGCGCATATGGCACAGCGCGGGGTGGTCTTCCCGCAGCTGGCCGCCCGGTGACCTGCGTCTCCACACCGGAAACACAGGTCACCCCTGTCCGCCGCAGCGGGACACTGGGGGCGAGTGTGCCCCAGCCCCAAGCACTTGTAGCAGCGCATGGGGCGTTCCCCCAGTGCCACCACCTTCACCGAGCTCCACCCTATTAGTAACTTACCCTTTTGCAGCAACACTTTGGCTGCTGCAACCGGGAGGGTTACGAGGGTGGAGCCAGTCCCAGCCACGCCAGTGCGGATCTCTCCGACCTTGACCACCTGCGGGTCACATGCCCCCGCCCGAGCGACCGCCGCCACCACCTTCTCTCTTGTGGTCGCGTCGTCCAGGTCCGTGATCCTCAGATCAGCGGTTTTGACGGGCCTGGTGACGCTGGCCACCTCCGTCACTATCCCGCGGAGCACCTCCGCGAGGCGATCCGCCTTTTCCGCGTTTTGGAAAAGGCGGATCGCCTCGCGGAGGTGCTCGACCTAACCTAACCTAACCTAACCTAACCTAACCTAACCTAACCTAACCTAACCTAACCTAACCTAACCTAACCCTTTTTTTTTTTTTTTTTTTTTGAGGGGGGGAAATGCCCTCGCACTTCCCTGCCACCACGGCGGTGATGGCAGGGGGTATGTGGGACTCGAACCCACTAAAACCCCCCCGTGATCCGTCCGCCGCCGGGACGGGACGAGATAGGGTCGCGCTGGCATTCACTATCTCGCCCCAGCGGTAGGCCCTTCCGGGCCTCTGCGCCAGTGGGTGGGTAACCTTTCACCTCAGTTACCCACCAGACGTGTGGGGCCGTGTGAGCGCAACAGAGAGTCCCCCGACCCTCCGCCGCCGGCCCCACTACGGAGGACGAAGAAGGCGCCCGAAGCGCCTCCTCCGTCCCCCTCTCCGTCTGCGCCGGAGGGGGTCAGAGTTGGCATCGTCCTCTCTGACCCGCTCCGCAGCCTCCTTTTGCGACATCACCACCTCGCAAAAGGAGACCGTAGCCTGCCACGCTCTCTCGCTGTCGAGCATGGCGTTCACCACGCTCGGCAACGAGAAGGGGCTGGATCGCTCCAAGGAGACGTTGTGCTCCAGCCCCTCTCCGCTCGAGTCCCACCAGAAGCCGCTCCTTCCAGAGCACCAACGCCTGTTCTCTGGCTTCCGTGCGCCAGTGCGCAACCTCCTGTGGCATCGGCCGCAGGTCTTCAGCCCGCGCTCGGACTCTGCGCCGGAATACGGCCGCCAGGACTTCAGCCTCCTGGTCCCATGGAAGGGATCCCGCGATAACACAGGCCACCTCGTGGGAGAGTGTGCGATACCCTCGGCACACCCTCACTGCCATGACTCTCTGAGCCCTCAGGAGTGTAGAAGTTTCCTGAGTGCTCAGAGAGCCGGCCCAAATCGGGGCTCCGTAGAGGGCCATAGATCTCACTACCGCCATGTATAGGTGGCGGCAGATCCCTCCTCCGCCTCCCAGATTCGGGAGTAGTCGGCTCAATGCGGCGGCAGTCCCCATGAGTTTGGGGGACAGCCGCCGCAGATGCTCTCCGAATCTCCATTTGCTGTCAAGCACAATGCCCAAATACTTGAGCGTTGAGCGGACAGCAATAGAGGTTCCTCCCACCACGATGTTGGAGTCCGCAGGTGGCGCCCTCCGAGGACCATGAAAACAGATGGCCTCGGATTTATGGAGCGCCACCTCCAGGCCCAACTGCCGAATCCTGGCCACGACCGTCGCTACTCCAGCCGTTGCCAGAAGCGACGCCTCGCGGTATGTCCCTCCCCGGGCGGTAACCAGCGTGTCATCAGCGTAACAAACGACGCCGATGCCACGCAGGTTAGCGCCCCGAAGGACCCAATCATAGCCGACGTTCCACAGCAGTGGCCCTAAAACAGACCCCTGTGGAACGCCGCGAGTCATGGGGCTCCGTCCTTCTCCCTGCGTCGTCGGAAAGATTACCTCTCTATATGAGAGGTAGTCCCCGACGAGGCGCTGCAGGTACTGGGGTACCTTATGGTACTTCAGTCCCTCTAAAATCGTGCTCCACGGCAGCGTGTTAAAAGCATTGGCAATGTCTAAAGACACCGCCAACATGACGCCACCACTGGAGCACGCCTCCACGGAGAGGTCGCGGACGCGGGATATGGCATCCAGCGTTGAGCGACCCCTTCGGAACCCGTACTGCTCCTCCGCTAGATCGGGTCCGGTCCTCTCCAGGTGCTTGACAAGGCGGGCAGCGACAACACGCTCCAGCAGTTTGCCGGCCTCGTCAAGCAAAACAATCGGGCGATATCCCGCAGGCTCATCCGCCGGGCGTCCGTCCTTACGAAGGAGAACGAGCCTGCCCCCCTTCCACCGCCGGGGGAACTTTCCCTCTGCAAGGCAACGACTGAACAGTGCGATCAGTCGAGGCCCCAAAGCATCCTGAGCGAGTGCCCACGCACGGCCGGGTATACCGTCTGGCCCCGGCGCCGTGTTCTTGACTTTCATTTTCAGGATGGCTGCGCCGAGCTCCCCTTCCGAAACTTCGGGAGTAGAGTCAGGCGATTCTCGCTCTTCCACATCGCTTTGACCTGCCAACACCGTGGTGGGAGGTGCAAATTCGGTTCCTGGCGCCGCCGGGAACAATCCCTCAACCACCCGCTGCAATACTGCAGGCGCAAGCGTAGTGGTGACCGGAGGAGCCCAGGGGCGAAGTTTTTGCCTCACCAGCCTGTACGGCCGACCCCATGGATCCAGCTCGAGCGTCTGCAGCAGCTCCCGCCAGGCTCGTGCCTTGGCCTCGTCGATGGCGACACGGAGGGCTTTCGAAGCCTCTTTATAGTCGGCGTACAGGCGGTCTAGCTCGACCGTCTCCTGGCGTCTTCTCCTACGGTACCGCTGGTACCGGCGGCGTTTTCGCACACAGCAACGCCGGAGTTCCGCGATCTCTTCCGACCACCAGTATACCTGGCGCCTGGAATGTGGGGCTCTGAGACGAGGCATGGCCGCATCGCAGACCACCGCCATTGCCTTGCAGAGCTCGTCCGCCTCAGCATCGATCGTCATCGGCTCCGCAGGTGGAGCGTTCCACGCCTGAACTATGGCTGCCTCCTGCAGCGCTTCCAGGTCCAAGCGTTTAAGGACCCACCTCGGGCCGGACTCAGCTGGTCCCTCTACAACGGCTGAGGACGACGAAACACTAAACCGAATATATCGGTGGTCAGAGAGCGTTTCCTCGTCCACAAGCACCTCCCAATCGTGAATGCGCTGTGCCAGCTCAGGAGTGCCAGCGGTTACGTTCTGGGCCAAACACCCTCCAGCCTTGGCCAGCGCCTCCACCAGTTCTTCGGTGGTGACCGAGTCATCCAGGCTGGTCACCCGCACGTCGGTCGTGGTGACAGGTCTGGAGACCCGGATCTCATCTACCCCCTGAAACACCTCCCTTAGCTTTGCAGCCAGGGAGTCCGCCTGTCGGGACTTTTCGGCCCCAGGGACCTGTAGGAGGCGAGCTCCCGTCGCTGCAGTCCTAATCTTTATGGGGGGCAACCCCAATGCGCCTAGGTCAACACGACCCTTGGCCTCAGCCAGCACTTTGGCATACGTGATGCCCTTCTCCGCCGCCTCTGGCTGTAGAGTAATCACCACAGCTGCAGTGCAGCGATGGTCTTCGCGGCTGTCATGGGGCAGCGCACCACAGCCGTCCCCATGCCCCTCGGCCCCTTTCTTATTGTGCCAGACTTCACCTCCTGGGCTGAACACCCTCCAGCCTTGGCCAGCGCCTCCACCAGTTCTTCGGTGGTTACCGAGTCATCCAGGCCGGTCACCCGCACGTCGGTCGTGGTGACAGGTCTGGAGACCCGGATCTCATGTACCCCCTGGAACACCTCCCTTAACTTTGCAGCCAGGGAGTCCGCCTGTTGGGACTTTTCAACCCCAGGGACCTGTAGGAGGCGAGCTCCCGTCGCTGCAGTCCTAATCTTTATGGGGGGCAACCCCAATGCGCCTAGGTCAACACGACCCTTGGCCTCAGCCAGCACTTTGGCATACGTGATGCCCTTCTCCGCCGCCTCTGGCTGTAGAGTAATCACCACAGCTGCAGTGCGAGGCGGACGGAGTTTTGGCGTCTTAGCCTTGGAGGTGGCGGGCGGAGGTCTCTTCGCCGCGAACTCGCTTGTTCCCGATGTCTGGGACCGCTGTGGAGCAGCAGACCTGGGCCTGGGATTAGCTGGACCGGAGGCTTGGGCGCGCTTCTTGGAGCGCTTCACAACCTCGGTCCATGTCGCCGGGGCTGCTGGAGCCGGAGCCGGAATCGGCACCGTCTCTATAGGGCTGGCAGCGGCAGGAGCCGGTACGCCTTTGCCTTTTGCCTTCCCTTTCCCTCCAGCCTTGCCCTTTTTGGGCTTGGCGGTTTGGGATGGGCCAGGCAATGACTCTACTGCCGGGGCCGACGAGGCGGCTGAGGTGCTCGGCACAGCTAGGCTGCGTTCAGCTTCCTCTCTGCGCCTGTCGGCGGCTAGTGGCGGTCGGAGGCGTTTTTCGGGCAACAGCCTCTCTTCCATTCCCTCGAAACGTGCATTGATCATGGTCCCGACTTGGACCATGATCGTCTGCATCATCTCCTCTAGCGACGGTGCTTGGACCGTTGCTGGGGGCTGAACCGGTAGAGCCGGGGCAGGGGCCGGCCTCTGCTGGGAAGCCCGCAGCTCCTCCATCTCACGGCGAAGTTGCTTAAGCTCCGCCGTGAGCTGCTTATTTGCCTCCATAAGGAGGCGGACCTCCTCGGGCATACTACGAGCCTGCGTCTCTTCGAAAGAGGCCCGGAGTATGCCTGCCGCTTTTTTGAGGGCTTTGACGTAGGTGCCCTTGAGGTTGCTGGACTTGGTGGCGATCTTAGTTATCGTATCCGCCGAGTCCGCCACCAACCACTGTATTTGCGCAGCGTCTCTACCGCGCACCTCGTCTGCGGGCAAGGGAGACGGAGCAGCCTTCTTAAAGAAAGCGATGTTTGCCTCCTTCTTGCGCTGCAGTTCGTCTGCCAGCTCCTTCTCCGCCATGAGTCGGAGCTCCTCCTCTCGGGCCTTGTTTAACTCGGCCTTGGCTTTCGCCAGGCCGACGTACTGGCCTGTGGTCGGCGGACGGCCACGTTTACGTCGCGCCGCTGCCGCCTTCGGTATCGACACCTCGTCAGAGGTGTCTCCATCGTTGACTGCCCTTTGGCGTTTCCGCCTTAGGCTACCGCTTCCTGATGACATCCCGGAAGCCCGTGATGCCACAGTTCGCATACTCCCGTCGGAATCTGACGACTCCGACAGGCTTTTAAATAGCGGGCACGAATCCCCGCTACTTCCCTCTTTTGCGCCCGGCCTCTTACTGCTATATTTAGCATTCCCACTAAGGGTTAAATTGTTTTTATTAAAAAGCTCCATTTTGATTCCCACGAGTCGGGCCGATATAAAGGTCGATCCCCCAGGTGACGCCCATTCCGGGGGATAAGGGTATATACTGCGGAGGTCCCCAGATATCCGCAGGTTATTACGTGTAATCTCACGGGTTTTGTTTCGAGTTTTCCTTACTCTGAGGCCGGCCAGCTAAGGCAAGCCCCCTTCGGATCTTAATGTCCCCACATACCCTCTTAACACAACCACGAGGGTCGTTATGGAAGGCATTAAGATTACCGGGAGAGTAGCTAGTGTGGGCTACTCTCGCACTTGGTGGCAGTGTTAGTGCCACAAACGCCGTTGCCGGCTCCGCCAACGCATCATGAATGAAGGTGGATGATAAGATGAATGAATGAGTGAATGAGTGAGCCAATGAATGAAGACGAGTGATAGTGGATGAAGATGAAGTCTGGTGCTTGCTTATACGTCTGCTCCATAAGGGAACAAACCAAGATGATCAGCAAACACCAGACCTGCCTTGGGGATCTACACGACCTGCGCTCTCCCCCAAGACAGATGCTTCGCTACTCATCCGAAAATGACTAAGAAAGCATGCCCCCCCCCCCGGCCTCTCCACTGCGCCCTATGCTAAGTCATAGAGACGCGTGGAGCAGCCTCGTCAGGAATTTAGCCAACGACTAACAAGATCCCCGAAGGAAAGTCATTAGCCGTTGCCCAGGGTGCACCGGTCCAAGTGCTGCCCTTCCCCCCGGATGCAAGCATCCATAAGGGACTGGCAACACTCGAGGCAACGTGGAGGTATCCTGGCCCGCACCCCACCCCAACCTAACCTTTTTTTTTTTTTTTTTTTTTTTTTTTTTTTTTTTTTTTTTTTTAACCCAGGGAAATCCTTTTACGGATTCGACACCAGCCCCCGGGGAGAGGCTGGTGGATATGTGGGACTCGCCGACTCTGTCGGAATACCCACTAAAACCCTGGGGTGCCCCTTCACTTCCGCGGTATGCCCAGGGACGCGGGTCCGTTGTAACACGCTTCCGTATCCCTGTTCGCGGTAGCCACCACCCGCGGGCGCGGCACCATCCCTTCCGTCTTCTGACGGGTACTTCCTGGGGATCGTTTGTGTGCAGGCGACGAATCACCCGTTCGTCACCGGCCGATCCCATCACCGACGTCCCGGACCCGGGGCGGTAGGCCCCTGGTCAACAGACATCGGCGTTGCCTTCGCCTTCGCCTTCGCCTTTGCAGGGCGGGCCGGAGTCGAAGCGGCCTTACGGTCCGCCCTCGCTCCGTCTCCCACCCATCGCGCCGGCTTAGGCTTGAGGGCATTGCAGCCCTTCCCTCCCATCCGGTGGGCGGCGTCTTTGTCCGCTGCAGCGCAAAGCATGCAGTGAACCGCCGCAGTACACTCACTGGCCAGGTGGCCAGGCTGACCGCAGCGATAACAAAGACCGCTGCGATCAACCTGGTTCGGGCATTTCGCCCGCACGTGGCCTTCCTCCATACACTTGAAGCACACAAAGGGCTTGCGGTCAAGTAGGCGGACTCTTGCAGAGCACCAACCTATGACCAGTCTGCCCCCCAGTGCTACCTCCTTGGCGGCGGCGATCGGGCATCGCAGCCACATCGAGCCGACTCCGATAAGATTAGTACGCACCTCGCTGTACCTTATGGAGTCGACCGAGCATCCGCCGACCCGCGCAACCGCCTCCGCTACCTCGTCCGACAAAACGGAGTCGTCAAGGCCTGAAATGCGCATTTCTGCGCACTTCATTGGCCGGTGAATCCGGACGAACTCCGCCGGGAGAACCTCCCTTAATTTCTCCGCCAGTAAGTCGGCCTTCGGTCCATTGTCAGCGCAAGAGACCTCCAGCATACGGGTGCCGGCAACCGAAGCTCGGAAGTCGACATGCGGTATGCCGAGGTCCGGCAGCTGTATGGACGACCTGGCCTTTTGGAGCATGTCGTAATAGGTCACCCCCTTCTCTTCAGCACCTGGCTTCAGAGTGAGGACGACCGCAGACGACCGTGGCGGGCGGAGCTTCGCCGCCGGGTTCCTGGTCTGCGGTGCTCTCTGCACCGCACCAGACCCGTTAGTTCGGCCCCGCTTCGCCACGTTGCTCCAACTCTCCGTCATCGCCTTGGGCGCCGGTGGTAACGCCCTTGGCTCCTTCTGTTGTGCTGGTTTCGCAGGACCAGCTCCGTCCTTCTTCCCTCGTTTCTTCTTCCCTTTCGCCTCGCCGACTGCCGGCACAGAGGCAGGGGCCGCAGCTTTCGCTGCCTGAGCCTGCCTCTTGTCCGCTGCCAGTGGGGGCCGGGAACGTTTCTCCGGGGGAAGTCTTTGTTCCAGCGCCTCAAGACGAGCGTTCACCATGGTCCCCACCTTGACCATGATGTCTCGCTCGAACTCGTCGCCGTCCTTTGCCGGTGGGGCGTTTTTGCGGATCGCTCCGCTTCCACGCCCGGGCGGTGAGGCAGGGCGAGTCGGCTCAACCTCCGCGCTCTCGCGAGCGCCTGTGGGAGCCAGGCTCTGCCTCTGCGCCTTTCTCAGCTCCTCCATGTCAAGCTTCATCTGAGCGACCTCCTTACGGAGATCGCCCACTTCCGCTTTCAGCCGAGCGTTGTCGGCCTGGAGAAGCTGAGTTTCTTCGGACACGGAGTGTGAACACAACTCCATGACCGCGTCCTTGATCGAAGCCGCCGCATCCTTAAGACTCCGGACTAAGGTCCCCTTAAGGTTCGACGACTTCGTCGCTACCTCCGTGATAACGGTGAGGCTGTCTGCGACAGCACCCACCAGCTCGCTGCTCGACCTAGGTCTAGGATCGCTCCCAGACATCGCCGAGATGCGAGCGTGCCTCCGTTGTTTCTCCTCGCGGACGTATGACGTCAGGTCCGCCTCGGCCTGAAGTCGGAGTTCTTTACGCTTGAGTGCGTTCAACTCCGCCTTCGCCTTGGCGAGCCCGACGTACTGGCCCGTCGAAGGAGGGCGTCCTCTTCCTCTTCTAGCAGACGGTGGTCTGCTGCTCTGCTCCTCGTCGGAAGCGGAATCGGAGCAAGCACCACTGCTGCTAGGGTTCCTCCGTTTGAGTCCAGCTCTTGAATCGAGCGACTCGATGCTCAAGGTGGAGCCGGCTGTGGACTCGAAATCGTCCAAGTCCAGAGCCGGTTTCGCCTTCGCTTTCGTAAACCTCCCTTTCCGGTCCCTTAAGGGAACCTCAACGATCTTCACACTAGATTTTTCATGGCGATTTTCGCCCCCCCCAGAAGACGAGGGGCAGCCTCCCGCAGGAGGGTCGGATTGTCCGTCTCCGGCTTTACCGACCTGGGGTAGTCTTAACGTTCTATTTAAATCTGCCATTTTTTTGGGGTGCCGACTTTAAGGCAGTCGGCGGCCTGTAAGGACAACACAAACATAAAACACTAGACAATGACAAACAAAAAGGACAACACAAAACGAAACACAAAAGCAAAACACAAAAATCTGGCTTCCACCAGACAGCCCGACAGGGTGGCCGAGTTGACCCTCCCTGCCGCGCCACAGGTCTTGAAGACCCGCCATCCCCCGACCCGAAGGTCCACTGCAGCCGAAGCCGCTCCATCCCTTAGTGCCCGACGGGGTGGCCGAGTTGACCCTCCCCGCCGCGCCGCGTGCCTTGAAGGCTCGCCATCCCTCGGCCCAAAGGCCCTCCGGACGATATCTCATCGTCCCTCCCCGCCCCATCTGCTGCCCCTATGCCGAGACATAGGGATCGCAGAAGGGCCCCGCCAGGAATTTAGCCAACGACTAACAAGATCCCCGAAGGAAAGTCGTTAGCCGTTGCCCAGGGTGCACCGGTCCAAGTGCTGCCCTTCCCCCCGGATGCAAGCATCCATAAGGGACTGGCAACACTCAGGGCAAACGTGGAGGTATCCTGGCCCGCACCCCGACCCCCCCCAACCTAACCTAACCTAACCTAACCTAACCTTTTTTTTTTTTTTTTTTTTTTTGAGGGGGGAAATGCCCTCGCACTTCCCTGCCACCACGGGGGTGATGGCAGGGGGTATGTGGGACTCGAACCCACTAAAACCCCCCCGTGATCCGTCCGCCGCCGGGACGGGACGAGATAGGGTCGCGCTGGCATTCACTATCTCGCCCCAGCGGTAGGCCCTTCCGGGCCTCTGCGCCAGTGGGTGGGTAACCTTTCACCTCAGTTACCCACCAGACGTGTGGGACCGTGTGAGCGCAGCGGAGAGTCCCCCGACCCTCCGCCGCCGGCCCCACTACGGAGGACGAAGAAGGCGCCCGAAGCGCCTCCTCCGTCCCCCTCTCCGTCTGCGCCAGAGTTGGCATCGTCCTCTCTGACCCGCTCCGCAGCCTCCTTTTGCGACATCACCACCTCGCAAAAGGAGACCGTAGCCTGCCACGCTCTCTCGCTGTCGAGCATGGCGTTCACCACGCTCGGCAACGAGAGATCCCGGCCAACGACCGCTGAAAGTGTGCACCGCTCAGACTCCCAAGCAGCGCACACCTCCAGCGTGTGGGGCGCCGTATCTTCCGGCGCCCCACATTCGTGGCAGGCTGGGGTCGCCTCCCGTCTCGCGATCTGGTGCAGGTACTTTCCGAAACATCCGTGTCCGGAAAGCACCTGCACCAATCGGAAGGTCAGCGACCCGAATGGCCGCCGCACCCACTCCCGGAGGACCGGGCGGATGGCCTCCACCGTCCTCTGCCCAGGCACCGGTGGGGCCAGGTCCTCCGTCCACCGCCGCAACAGGGCGGCCCGCGCCTGCCTCCGCAGGCGGCTGACCTCCTCCCACGCTGGGGGCTCTCCACGGGACCTCCTCGCCGCCACAAAGTGGTAAACTTCGGCGAGGGTTTCCGCTTCGAGCTCCCAGGGGGGATCACCGGCCAGCACGCACGCCGCCGTCCAGGACACCGTCCGGTATCCGCGGATCGCCCTCGTCGCAATGACCCGCTGCGGACGTCGCAGCAGGGCCTTGTTATTGCGACCGAGGGCGTCCACCCAGACCGGTGCCCCGTACATGGCCATACTCCGGATAACTCCGGAGTATAGCCGACGGCACGTGGCGTTCGGGCCACCCACGTTGGGCAGCAGCCTCCCCAGTGCGGCAGCCGCACCCAGGACTCTTGGGGCCAGTTGGGTAAAATGGGGCCCAAAAGTCCACCTCCCGTCCAGGATGAGACCCAGATATTTCATCTGGGTCCTAACCGGGACCGGGATCCCATCCAGGAGTACCCGCGTCCCTGGAGGGGGTCCCCCCCGAGGCCCGTGGAACAACAGGGCCTCAGTCTTGGAGAGGGCAACCTCCAGTCCCAGGGAGCGAATGCGGTCGACCACGAGGGTTGTACCCACCGTGGCCAGCCGCACCGTCTCCCTGAGGTCCCTCCCCTTGACTACGACCAGGGTGTCGTCCGCGTAGCACGCAACCTGCATATTTGCAGGAAGCGTGCCACGCAGCACCCAGTCGTAGCCAATGTTCCACAGGAGCGGTCCCAAGACCGACCCCTGTGGAACCCCGCAGGAGACGCGACGGTGCCTCAAACCGTCGCGCCCTTCCACCAGGACCTCGCGGTCCTGGAGGTAATCGGCCAACAGCCTCCGCAGATACAGGGGCACTCCGTGATAACGGAGCGCCTCCTGTATTGTTCCATGCGGAAGGCTGTTGAAGGCGTTGGCTATGTCAAGCGACACAGCCAACGCCTTTTCCCCTCCACCGACCGCATCCTGCGTCCACCTCTTGAGCCAGAGCAGGGCGTCTATAGTAGACCGCCCTGCTCTGAACCCATACTGGGCCTCCGACAGCCCAGGCCCAGTACCCTCCAGGTGCCGGATGACACGGGAAGCTACTACACGCTCTAGCAGCTTCCCCGTGTCATCCAGCAAGACGATGGGCCTGTATGCGGAAGGAGAGTCGATAGGACGACCCTCCTTCCGCAACAGGCACAATCGGCCATCCTTCCACAGCTTCGGGAACCGTCCAGACGTAAGGCACGCGTCGAACAGTTCCCGAAGCCGATCGCCCATCTCCCTCAGGGCGATTGTGAGGACCCGTCCCGGTATCCCGTCGGGACCCGGAGCGGTCCTCTTGCCCCGTAGGCGTGCGACCGCGATCTCCATCTCCGCCTCTGAAAGAGGCGGGATGGAGTCCGCTAAGTCCGCCTCGGGGAGGGATGGCGCCATCGTCGGAGGGTTGTGGAGGGGATTCCTGTCGGGGAAAAGCCCCCCCAACACCCTGTCTAGGAGCTCCGGCTCCAGGGACTCCGCGACTGGGGACGTCTGGCCCCGGAACTTATTCCGGGCAGCCTTGTATGGACGTCCCCATGGGTCCCTGTTGAGGCCCTCGAGGGTTTCACCCCAGGCCTCCGACTTCCGCCTTTCTATGGCCAGCTGTAGGTCCCACCGCGCATTGCGGTAGGCGCTGTACAGCTGGCCCTCAGCTGCCAGCTCCTCGGCTGACAGCTGCTCGTCCGTGCGGCCCCTGCGCCGCCTCCTGCAGCGGGTGTAGGGCCGCCGCGCCGCCGAGCAGGCGGCTCGGAGATCCGCGATCTCCGAGCTCCACCAGTACACCTGGCGGCGCTCAGGACGTCGCCGGGCCCTCGGCATGGCCGTGTCGCACACGGCCGTCACCGCCTCGCGGAAATGACCCGCCGCGACGTCCACGTCTGGGTGCGCGGGGCCAGCCTGCCACGCCTGCACTATAGCCGCCTCCTTTGCCAACTCGGCGTCGAGGCGACTAATGGTCCAGCGTGGGAAGGCCGCCCGCGCCACCCGCTGGGGCCCCCCTTGGCTGTCGGAGGTGGAGATCTCAAACCGTATATATTTGTGGTCCGAGAGAGTCTCCACCTCCGACAACACCCTCCAGGCCCGGACACGTGCTGCGACAGCTGGGGTGGCGAACGATACGTCCACCACGGACCCCCCACGCTGTCGCACGCAGGTGTGGACCGACCCTCTGTTGAGCAGGGTCAGTCCTGAGGCAACCGCCCACTCTCTGACGATCTCGCCACGGGAGTTAGTGGAGGGGTTGCCCCAATCCCGGGCCTTAGCGTTCAGGTCCCCCATAAGGAGGACCTGACGTGGCGCCTGACGTCTCACCGCCGCAGCCAGGAGGTCCACAAAGACCTCCAGCTCTGCAGCGGTTCTGTTGGGGGAGAAGTATGCGCCGACAATCGCATACTCTCCCCACCTGGCCACCACGTACCCCGAGCCCCTCTCCTCAACCAAGAGGGGGGAGGCACTTCCGGGCCGCCCCACAACAGCCACGGAGTCGTCCAAATCCCCAGCCCAGCAAGAATGTTGGGGGGGGACGTAGTACGGCTCCGCGGCTACCGCCACGTCTATCTGCCACTGCGCCAGGGACTGCATGAACAGATCTTGTGCCCGGGCGCAGTGGTTCAGATTCGTCTGAAGGAGATTGTGATGTCCGACTTGATCCATCAATCAGACATCACAACCTCCTCACACGCCGCTTGGCGTGCTCCTTCTGGGGCGGCCTGGATTGTGGCAGCCGGGGCGGCCTGGGTCCGAATGGCCTTCCCCTTCGTCCTAGGGGGAACGCAGCTGCGTCCCCCCATTATGTGCCCGGAGGGCCTCCCCGACTCAGCGCATATGGCACAGCGCGGGGTGGTCTTCCCGCAGCTGGCCGCCCGGTGACCTGCGTCTCCACACCGGAAACACAGGTCAC
Source organism: Ennomos erosarius (assembly GCA_963580505.1). Taxonomy (NCBI): domain Eukaryota; kingdom Metazoa; phylum Arthropoda; class Insecta; order Lepidoptera; family Geometridae; genus Ennomos; species Ennomos erosarius. Next base: position 19,818 of record OY756982.1, read on the forward strand.
CCCTGTCCGCCGCAGCGGGACACTGGGGGCGAGTGTGCCCCAGCCCCAAGCACTTGTAGCAGCGCATGGGGCGTTCCCCCAGTGCCACCACCTTCACCGAGCTCCACCCTATTAGTAACTTACCCTTTTGCAGCAACACTTTGGCTGCTGCAACCGGGAGGGTTACGAGGGTGGAGCCAGTCCCAGCCACGCCAGTGCGGATCTCTCTGACCTTGACCACCTGCGGGTCACATGCCCCCGCCCGAGCGACCGCCGCCACCACCTTCTCTCTTGTGGTCGCGTCGTCCAGGTCCGTGATCCTCAGATCAGCGGTTTTGACGGGCCTGGTGACGCTGGCCACCTCCGTCACTATCCCGCGGAGCACCTCCGCGAGGCGATCCGCCTTTTCCGCGTTTTGGGAGCCAGGAATCTCCAGCTTCCTGGCTCCTGTCGCGGTCGAGCGGCAGCGGATCCGCTCGATCCCCAGCTCCAGCAGGTCTATTTTATCTTGCGCCGTCTGAAGGACGGTGCCGTAGGTGACCCCCTTTTCCACGGCTTCGGGGCGCAATGATAGCACCACGACCGCGGACTTCGGGGGACTCTTCAGCACCGTCTTAGCTTTACCGGCAGGGGAGGCTGCCGGTTTAGCTGCAGGCAATCGAGCTGCTGGAGCACCGACTGCAGGGGCACGAGCCGCAGGAGCACGGGCCACTGGGGGCTGGGCCGCACGGGCTCGGACTGCGGGGGCACGAACCGTGGGGCCACGGCCCGTGGAGGCACGAGCCGCGGGGACTTGGGCCACAGGGGTACCAGGGACTGGGACAGAGGAGGGAACGGAGGACTTCCCTTTCCCTTTCCCCTTGCCCTTCCCCACCACTTGCGCCCAGGTTTCCTTTTGGGGAACCTGGGCACTTGGAGTCCCCTTTGAGGTAGAAGGACCCGCAGTCACGGCCTGCTGGCGAGCCGGCTCAGCCCTTTTTGCCTCAGCCGCTGCCCTCTTGGCATCCGCTCTTGGCAGACCGGCTGCCCCCAGCGTGGTGGTGGGGGCAGCCGGTCTCTCAACCGCAGCAGAGGCGGTGGCAGAGGCAGCGGCGGCGGCAGCGATGGTGGCGGCGGTTTCCGTCTTGGCTTCGGTGAAGCCAATACGTAGCGCTTTCACCTCCGCCTTCAGCGACGCTATCTCTAAACGCTGGCGGTTACTCACCGCCCTGAGCCGTTGTGTCTCTTCGACTTCGGTCCTCCCAGTCAGGGTGTCGACCACCTCCCCTAGAACCGACGCGGCTTTCTTTAGGCGACCGACAAATTCGCCTTTGAGGTTGCCAGACTTCCTGGCGACCTCCAAAACACCGGCAAGTTCCTCCCCCGCCCGCGCCCTCAGCTCCTGAGCGTTGAGGTCGTTTAGGTCGTCGATCAACGGGCGAGTATCGGAATCGGTTCCTGTGCTCAACCCGACGTCGCAAACCAGAGCGGCTGGAGACTTCCTGTACTTCCTGCCTTGCAGGACTACCTCCAACTCTCCGTCAGCCGGAGCAGGCTTGAGGAAGGTTTCCCTGGAGGAGCCCACCTGGGTGGCCTTCCTCCTGCCTCTCCTCGCCGTGCTGACTTTGGCAGCCGCCGTCTCTTCAGTCTCCGTGTCTGAGTCTAAATACCCAGGCACGAAGAATGAAGAGTGCGGCCGCTTCCGGCCAACACTTTCGTCTGCGGTGTCTACACCGCCCGACATCTCCATTTCGGAGAAGGAGTCGTCTGACTCCCTCGACCCTTCCAAAGAGGAAGCTCGGGAGTGGCCCTGAGAAGGGCCTTTTGGTTGGCCCTGAGAAGGGCCTTTTGGTTGGCCCTGAGAAGGGCCTTTTGGTTGGCCCTGAGAAGGGCCTTTTGGTTGGCCCTGAGAAGGGCCTTTTGGTTGGCCCTGAGAAGGGCCTTTTATAAATTTCCCGAAGGAGTCTCGAGCCTGTTTAGGCATCACGACTTGGTCAGATGACGGCGTAGACATCGACGGCACAGTGCACTTTAGCCGAGCCCAGTCTGCCACTCCGTTACGGTGGTCAGAACTGGGTCGTCGTTTCCAGGGAACACGACGAGGACGTAAGCACTGTGGGGGGTTCCCCAACCTAACCTAACCTTTTTTTTTTTTTTTTTTTTTTTTAACCTGGTAAAAATCCTTTATGGATTCCGCCAGCTTCGGGGGCAGCTGGTGGATATGTGGGACTCTCCGACAAACGGCATACCCACTAAAAATCCAGGGTGTTCCTGCACGACGCCATGGGCCGGGGCCCCGGGTACGCTTGCGTACTCTTCCGCAGCCCCAGCGGCGTTTGCCCGTTGCCAGGCCCGTCCCGTTGGGGCAGTTGGCAGCTGCCCCACTCCTCGATAGCGCGCGGAAACACCACGCGCACCATCTCCAGGCCCTTAAGGGACGAATAGGAACCCCCATTCCCAATCGCCCCAGGCCTTTTGGGAGTCGATGTAGGCGGCGATCGGGGGCTCGCCACCGCCATCTAATCCCACCCCCACAACTCACACTGCGGTGTTCCGCCTAGCCTCAGCTAGCACAGTGTGGTGGTGCGGGGGTCTGTCCCTCCATATTTGTGCCATGCGCAAGCACATTGTCAATCCTTGTCCTCTCAATCGCATTGACCCAACGACGAGGTGGGGCGTCGAAGAGGATGCGAGAGAGGATTTCCATCCCTGTTTGTTCCTCGACCTAAGCCCCCTGAGTGTACCGGTACGGCCCCCGAATACACGCAGGAGGGAAGGGAGGAACGTCTTGTTTCTGCGTATTGTCCCCCTCACAGCCCAACACGTGTGTGGTAAACCGTAAGAGGGACACGCTACTCCCGTCTTGTTCCTCGACCTAGCACTGCCCCGGTGTACCAGTACGACACCTGTATACACCGAGGAGGTAGGGAGGAACTTCTACCCATTGCGTATCCATCCCCCTCCCACCCCAACACGTGTGTGGTGGAGCGTTAGGAGGACACGCTGCCCTCGACCTAACCCTACTGAGTGTACCGGTACGGCACCCGAATACACCCAGTAGGGAAGGGAGGAACCTCCTGTTTATGCGCAAAGTCCCCCTCCCACCCCAACACGTGTGTGGTGGAGCGTTAGAGGAACACGCATTCTCCCATCACGGGAGCCATCCCAGCCGCCCCCGTATCACTACGAGGGCCGCTTGCTCGCCGCGCGAGCCCCGCAGCCCTTCCGGGCTGCCCCCGACTCGCACCGCCGCTTCCCGGACTATCCAGGGCGCCGGCGCGAGTCCCGCACACTATCGCCACCTGCGACCGTGCGCTCCCTCCCGATGGCATCCAATTTGGACGCCAACCCCCTCCGGCAGCGCCCCATTGCTGGGTTGCCGCCCGGCCTCATCCGCTGTCCTCTCCGCTAAGCAGAGAGATACTTGGAGAAGCCTCCGCCTCTCTGCTGCGCCCTATGCCGAGACATAAGGATCGCAGAGAGGCCCCACCAGGAATTTAGCCAACGACTAACAAGAGCCCCGAAGGGAAGTTATTAGTCGTTGCCCAGGGTGCACCGGTCCAAGTGCTGCCCTTCCCCCCGGATGCAAGCATCCATAAGGGACTGGCAACACTCAGGGCAAACGTGGAGGTATCCTGGCCCGCACCCCAACCTAACCTAACCTAACCTAACCTAACCTAACCTAACCTTTTTTTTTTTTTTTTTTTTTTTTTTTTACGTGGGGAAAATGCATTTTACGCATGCCCGCCAGCTCGGGGGGCATGGCGGGGTATGTCGGGCTCGGCACCACTGGCGCCCCTACCGACTAAAAAACCCACGGCTTACGTCAGCAACGACTGTGAAAGGGGCCACGGGTCCGCTTTCGCATTAGCTCCGCAGCCCCATTCATGCCGACGTCCGCCCCATTGCACCGGGGCAGATCCACCTCGGGAAGGAATTACTCCCTCCGTACACCTCCAGGACCTTATGAAGAGGTGCCAGACGCCCCCGCGTCAGGCACCCCAGGCCCTCCTAGCGGACTTGGGGAGCGTGCACGACTTGCACGCCTCCGTGTCCGCGCCCTCCGGAGCGGGTGAGCGAGAGGGTCTCTCTCTCTATCCCGCTCCTCTGTCTCCCTCTGTGTCATCACTTCCTCACAGAAGGAGACGACTGCATCCCATGACCTCTCATCGTCCGCCATCTTGGCTAGGACGGTTGGTAGGGAGAGGTCTGCTCCCACGACTACGACTAGAGCGGATCGGGGTTCCGCCGCTCCCGGGCATGCCTCAAGTACGTGCTGTGCAGTTTCTTCTGGGCACCCGCACTGGTGGCACTCCGGCGTTGCCTCCCTTCGAGCCACGTTATGGAGGTACCTCCCGAAGCATCCATGCGACGAGAGGACCTGCGTGAGCCGGAAAGTCAGCGACCCATGCCTCCGATGGACCCACTCTTCGAGTACGGGCCGAACCGCCTCAAGGAAACGTTGGGCTCCGGCCCCCCTCCGTGCGCCCACGGCTAACCGCCTGCTCCACGACTCCAGGGCCTCTTCCCTGGCATCCGTGCGCCACTGTCTCACCTCCCGTGGAACGGGGCGAAGGTCTTCCACACGCGCCCGCGCTCTGCGCCAGAAGACAGAGGATAAGACCTCTGCTTCTAAGTCCCACGGGAGGGACCCCGCTAGCACGCATGCGACTTCATGCGATAATGTGCGGTAGCCCCTGCACACTCTTATCGCCATGGCCCGCTGGGCCCTGTGAAGCAGGGCTACCTCTCGGCCATTGAGGGAGCCCGCCCATATGGGCGCCCCATATAACGCCATTGAGCGCACGACCGCCATGTAAAGGCGGCGGCAGCTCCCATCTCCTCCTCCAAGGTTCGGGAGTAGGCGTCCCAGCGCGGTGGCTGTCCCAATGAGCTTCGGGGACAGCTGCGTGAGATGCGCTCCGAATCTCCATCTGCTATCGAGCACGACGCCGAGATACTTCAACGTCTTGCCGATAGCGATGGAGGTCCCACTCACCACTATGCTAGCTCCAAGAGGCGGTGCCATCCGGGGGCCATGGAAACAAATGGCCTCTGATTTACTGAGCGCCACCTCCAGGCCAAGCCGTCTGATCCTGTTGACGACCGCAGCGACTCCAGCAGTGGCCAATATGGACGCCTCCCTATACGTTTGCCCCCGGGCAGTAACGAGAGTGTCGTCAGCGTAACAGACGACGTTCACGCCGCCCAGGTTGGCGCCCCGCAGAACCCAATCATACCCGACATTCCACAGCAGAGGGCCCAGAACGGACCCCTGTGGAACGCCGCGCGACATGGGGCTCCGCCCATCACCCTCCTTCGTTGGGTATACCACCTCTATCTCTGAGAGGTAGTCCTCAACGAGCCGTTGGAGGTACCACGGTGTTCCGTGGTACCTCAGTCCCGCCAAAATTGTGCTCCAGGGCAGGGTATTGAACGCGTTCGCGATGTCCAACGACACCGCCAGCAGAACCCCGCCGTTGGAGCACGCTTCTTCGGAGAGATCACGGACGCGGGAAATTGCGTCCAGCGTCGAGCGACCTCCCCGGAAGCCGAACTGGGTGTCAGCCAGATCAGGGCCGACATCCACCATGTGCTTGACGAGACGGGCAGCCACGATACGCTCCAGTAGCTTACCGGCCTCGTCAAGTAAGACGATCGGGCGATACCCAGAGGGCTCGTCAACCGGGCGTCCTTCCTTCCGTAGGAGGACGAGCCGACCCACCTTCCACCGCCGGGGGAACTTCCCCTCTCGCATGCAACGGTCGAAGAGGGTCCTCATACGGGGCTCCAAATCCTCCTGGGCAAGAGCCCACGCGCGACCAGGGATCCCATCAGGGCCCGGTGCCGTGTTCTTGGCCTTCATCCTGATGACGGCCGCGGCTAGCTCTCCCTCGGAGATATCCGGCACGTCTTCCTCTTCCTCCTCATCAGTCCTTTCGGCAACTACCATTGTGGGAAGGACAAAGTCGGTTCCCGGACGACCGGGAAACAGTCCTTCAACCACCCGGCTGAGGACTTCCGGCTGCAGCGTGCTGGTAGTGGGAGGAGCCCAGGGGCGGAGCTTTTGTCTCGCCAACCTGTACGGCCTTCCCCACGGATCCCGTTCCAGGGATTCCAACAGCTGCCGCCATGCTTCAGCCTTGGCCTCACTGATGGCCACTCGGAGAACCTTGGATGCCTCTTTATAGGTTGCATAGAGGGCATCCGACACGGCTGTCTCCCGCCGTCTTCGTCTTCGATATCTCTGATATCGACGGCGCCTCGCCACGCACTGACGGCGGAGTCCAGCAATCTCCTCCGACCACCAGTAGACCTGTCGCTTTGATTGCGGGGCCCTAGCGCGAGGCATGGTGGCATCACACACATGCGCCATTGCATCGCACAGTACACCGGCCTCCGCTTCCAGGTCTAGCGGCTCAGGGGGTGAGGCGTTCCACGCTTGGACCAAAGCTGCTTCCCTCAGGAGTTCCGCATCTAGACGCCTGAGCACCCACCTTGGGCCAACCGTGGGCACCACTCGTGCACCCGTGTATTCCGCGGACGCGGAGACGCTGAACCGAATATAACGGTGATCGGAGAGCGTCTCCTCATCCACCAACACCGCCCAGTCATGGACACGTGCCGCAATCTCGGGCGTGGCAAACGCGACGTCGACAATCGACCCACCATCTCGCCGCACGCACGTGTTCGTCGACCCTCGGTTCAGGGTGTATAGTCCCATGTGAACCAGCCATTCCTCGACGACTTCTCCTCTTGCATCCGTCCTCGGAGACCCCCATGCCGTAGACTTGGCGTTGAGGTCTCCGAGGACGATAACTGGACTGGGTCGGCTTCGGTTGACCAGAGTCCCGACCTCGTCGAGAAACGTCTCAAACTCGGCGAGTACCCTGTTGGGGGAGAAATATACTGCCACAACCATCGCCTCACCGATCCGAGCCGCAACTAGGCCTCTGCTCCTCACTACTCCGTCAAGGGAGGGAGACTGAGCCGTCGATTGCGTGGTAATTGCCACTAAGCCGTCCAAGTCCCCCACCCAGTCAAATCTGGGTGGGATCCTGTACGGCTCAGCAACCACGCCTACTTGAATCAACCGCTCTGCCAAACTCTGGAGAAGAACGTCCTGAGCTCTGGCCGAGTGATTGATATTCGCCTGGAGGAAAGTTAACGCCATACTAATTAACTTTCCTCCATGCGAACCGTCTGCTCCGTTACCGGGTGAGCCGGCTGGGACTTGACCTTGGCCTCAGTCGCAGCTTTACTACTTCTCGCCCCTGTTCTGGTCGAGGGCTTGGCACATGCCTTGCCCCCGGAGAGGTGATCCGCCGGCTTTCCCGCTGTTGCACACAGGGTACAGTGCGGGGGGGCGGAGCAGTCGCGGGCCTTGTGGCCCTTCTTACCACAGCGATGACATTCATCGCTGCGATCTACCTCCGATGTGCACTTGGCGCCAACGTGGCCCATTTCGCGACAGCGATAGCAGCGGCGGGGCGGGCTTCTAAGACCCGGGCCTTGGCTGCCACCCATCCCACGAGGATCTCACCACGGTTGGCAACAATTCTCTTCGCGGCCGCCAGCGGGCATCTTGCGAAGGCAACACCCGTGCCTGCTGCTCCGTTGTGGACCTCACCGACTTTGACATCCGTCGGGTTACAGCCGCCAGTCTTGGCGATTGCCTCCGCCAGCTCCGACGGGGTGACTGAGTCATCGAGGTCGCTCACTCGCAGGTCATAAACGGCCTCGCGACTCTTATCTCCTCCACTCCGCGGAAAACCTCCCTAAGCTTTTCAGCTAGGGAGTTCGCCTTCTCCTCTTTGTCGGCACCTGGGACCTCTAGTATTCGGGCCCCTGTGGCCGCAGTCCGTACCTTGAGGGGTGGCATCTTTAGAGCATCGAGGTCTACGCACCTCTTGCCCTCAGCCAGCACCTTCGCGTAGGTCAAGCCCTTCTCCTCCGCCCCCGGCAGCAGCGTGATTACCACGGCTGCACGCCGGGGGGGGCGGAGTTTGACCGCCTTCGGCTTTTCGGTCTTGGGTCGATTCGGCGGGGTTGCCTTTGGCAGCCCAGACCGCGCTGACACCGGAGCCACCCTCGGTTTCTTTTTCTTCGCTGGGGCCTCACGCTGGTTTGGCCGTGAGCCACGTTTAACCACAAGCGACCATGGTTCCTCTAACTGGGCCACCGGAGACTCGGCTGAGCGGGCGGTGGCCGCACGGTTGGCCGGGTGCGCGGTGGCGACCGGAGCCGTTGCAACCTTCGTCTTCTTAGGTGCTGCGGCTTTTGGCACTTTTTGAGCCTTCGCCTTAGGACCCGACACCAGGGGAGGTGACGGCATGGGGAGTGAGACGTCCTCCACCTGCTTGGCATCCGCCACTGCCCTCTCCTCTCTGCGCTTATCCGCGGCTAGTGGGGGCCTTAGGCGCTTCTCAGGAAGCAGCCGCTCCTCCAACCCCGCGAAGCGGGCATCAATCATGGTGCCCACCTGTACCATGATTGTCTTCACAATCTTCTCCAGGTCTGAAGCAGACCCAAGATCTGGGGTTGGGGCCGGAGCCTGCTGCACCCTTGCATCCCGCGTTGCTGCCATCTCGCGGCGGCGGACCTCCATCTGTACCCTTCCAGGGGCGGAACTGACTTCCGCAGTCTCCATCCGGTTCGGCGGTGAACGGGATGCCCGGGAAGTTGGCTTTGCAGGAACTTTCTGCCCCTGCATAACCTCCCTCCTGAGCTCCGCCATCGCCTTGCGGAGTTCCTCCACTTCTTTCTGCAGGCGGTCGTTATCCGCCCGCAGTTTGTTCACCTCCTCTGAGGCCGTCCTGCCATGCAATGCTTCCACTGCGGCCTGAATGGAGGTCGCTGACTTGTTGAGGGCCTTTTGGAAGGTCCCCTTCAGGTTTCGCGACCTTTGGGCCACCTTGCGGACAACTGCCAGATCATTCAAGACCTGGCTGTTTAGCGCCTTGGCAGTACGGTCATCGTCTCTGACTGTCATATCCAGTTCCAATGCAGCCCGGCTCGCACTGGCTATGTTGGAAAGCTCTTCAATTTCGCTATCCGCGTTCGCCTGGGATTCTTCCCGCTTTTGTGCGAGGAATTCCCTGCGCCTGTTCGCTCGCTCAGCGCTCGAGGGGTCCAGTATGACTACCGGGGTAGGCACCCTGAATCTCTCGCGCGTCAAGCTCTCCGCGTCGCTTGACGAGTAGGACTCATCGTGGCGCTTGCGCTTCGCACTCCTTACTCCATGGCTATCCTCCATGGCTATGGTCTCTATCGACCTCGTCGACCTCATCGACCTCATCGACCTCGTCGATCGCTCACTAGCGTCGGAATCCGACGCGAGCCTTCCTCCTTCCTCCTTCTTCTTCCGAGGGCCTATTCCCTCATGGCGGTTGCTGGCCCCCCCAGAATACGATGGGCGGCGTGTCGGCAGTATTATGCTCGTGGGCATATCACTGCCGACACCAGTGGATTGTCCAGGCTTGCTGGTACCACTCTGGGGTAGTTTTTTCTCACAATTCGCCATTTTCATGTTTCCTTTTTTTTTAAAAAAGGGGGTCGGTCCCCCTTTTGTTGGGGCTCTAACGGCCGGATGAACCCCCGACCCCGACCATAAATGGCCGGTCCTCCTAAGCAAGCCCCGAACCTTGGGAATTGGGTACTCCCAGCGAGTTGACGCCCCCTGCAAAAGCAAACAGCTTTTCCAGGGGTCCCCATCTCGCTACTACGTACATCCTGGACGCCAGCAAATGAAGTCACAGACACCACTGACCAGCATCCGTGATGCACGCTTTCATCGGTTGCAGTGTGAGAGGCACCATGTGTTCTCATGAAGCCAATCACCCTGCTGGCTCGCGTCACCGCTACTCGGCATAAGGCCGAGACGCCGACCAAGTCTCACCAAAAACGCGGCAACGGACAACACAACAAAACAAAAACAATAACAAACACAGGGGACAACACAAGACGCAGACAAACAAAAAATGCCACTCCACCTCTTGCCCGACAGGATGGCCGAGTTGACCCTCCCTGCCGCGCCGCGAGCCTTGCAGGCTCACCATCCCACGGCCCGAAGGCCCTCTGGACGATCTCTCTATCGTCCAAACTCCCTCCAGTGGCTCCCCATTGCTGGGTTGCCACCAGGGCTCATCCACTGTTCACTCTGCTAGTCAGAGAGATACTTGGAGAAGCCCTCGACTCGCACCGCCACTTCCCAGACTATCCAGGGTGCCGTTGCGAGTCCCGCCTCTCTGCTGCGCCTTGTGCCGAGACACAAGGATCGCAGAGAGGCCCCGCCAGGAATTTAGCCAACGACTAACAAGATCCCCGAAGGAAAGTTGTTAGCCGTTGCCCAGGGTGCACCGGTCCAAGTGCTGCCCTTCCCCCCGGATGCAAGCATCCATAAGGGAATTGCAACACTCGAGGCAAACGTGGAGGTATCCTGGCCCGCACCCCAACCTAACCTAACCTAACCTAACCTAACCTAACCTAACCTTTTTTTTTTTTTTTTTTTTTTTTTTTTTTTTTGACCCAGGGAAATCCTTTTACGGATTCGACACCAGCTCCTGGGGGGGGAGGCTGGTGGATATGTGGGACTCGCCGACTCTGTCGGAATACCCACTAAAACCCTGGGGTGCCCCTTCACTTCCGCGTTCTGTCCAGGGACGCGGGTCCGTTGTCACACGCTGCCGTATCCCTGAACCTTTTTTTTTTTTTTTTTTTTTTTTTTTACGTGGGTAAAATGCATTTTACGCATGCCCGCCAGCTCGGGGGGCATGGCGGGGTATGTCGGGCTCGGCACCACTGGCGCCCCTACCGACTAAAAAACCCACGGCTTACGTCAGCAACGACTGTGAAAGGGGCCACGGGTCCGCTTTCGCATTAGCTCCGCAGCCCCATTCATGCCGACGTCCGCCCCATTGCACCGGGGCAGATCCACCTCGGGAAGGAAATACTCCCTCCGTACACCTCCAGGACCTTATGAAGAGGTGCCAGACGCCCCCGCGTCAGGTACCCCAGGCCCTCCTAGCAGACTTGGGGAGCGTGCACGACTTGCACGCCTCCGTGTCCGCGCCCTCCGGAGCGGGTGAGCAAGAGGGTCTCTCTCTCTATCCCGCTCCTCTGTCTCCCTCTGTGTCATCACTTCCTCACAGAAGGAGACGACTGCGTCCCATGACCTCTCATCGTCCGCCATCTTGGCTAGGACGGTCGTTAGGGAGAGGTCTGCTCCCACGACTGCGACTAGAGCGGATCGCGGTTCCGCCGCTCCCGGGCATGCCTCAAGCACGTGCTGCGCCGTTTCCTCTGGGCAGCCGCACTGGTGGCACTCCGGGGTCACTTCCCTTCGAGCCACGTTATAGAGGTACCTCCCGAAGCATCCGTGCGCCGAGAGGACCTGCGTGAGCCGGAAAGTCAGCGACCCATGCCTCCGATGGACCCACTCTTCGAGTACGGGCCGGACCGCCTCAAGGAAACGTTGAGCTCCGGCCCCCCTCCGTGCGTCCACGGCTAACCGCCTGCTCCAGGACTCCAGGGCCTCTTCCCTGGCATCCGTGCGCCACTGTCTCACCTCCCGTGGAACGGGGCGAAGGTCTTCCACACGCGCCCGCGCTCTGCGCCAGAAAACAGAGGATAGGACCTCTGCTTCTAAGTCCCACGGGAGGGACCCCGCTAGCACGCATGCGACTTCATGGGATAGTGTGCGGTAGCCCCTGCACACTCTAATCGCCATGGCCCGCTGGGCCCTGTGAAGCAGGGCTACCTCTCGGCCATTGAGGGAGCCCGCCCATATGGGCGCCCCATATAACGCCATCGAGCGCACGACCGCCATGTAGAGGCGGCGGCAGCTCCCATCTCCTCCTCCAAGGTTCGGGAGTAGGCGTCCCAGCGCGGTAGCTGTCCCCATGAGCTTCGGGGACAGCTGCGTGAGATGCGCTCCGAATCTCCATCTGCTATCGAGCACGACGCCGAGATACTTCAACGTCTTGCCGATAGCGATGGAAGTCCCGCTCACCACTATGCTAGCTCCAAGAGGCGGTGCCATCCGGGGGCCATGGAAACAAATGGCCTCCGATTTACTGAGCGCCACCTCCAGGCCAAGCCGCCTGATCCTGTTGACGACCGCAGCGACTCCGGCAGTGGCCAATATGGACGCCTCCCTATACGTTTGCCCCCGGGCAGTAACGAGAGTGTCGTCGGCGTAACAGACGACGTTCACGCCGCCCAGGTTGGCGCCCCGCAGAACCCAGTCATACCCGACATTCCACAGCAGAGGGCCCAGAACGGACCCCTGTGGAACGCCGCGTGACATGGGGTTCCGCCCATCACCCTCCTTCGTTGGGTATACTACCTCTCTCTCTGAGAGGTAGTCTTCAACGAGCCGTTGGAGGTACCACGGTGTTCCGTGGTACCTCAGTCCCACCAAAATTGTGCTCCAGGGCAGGGTAAAGAACGCGTTCGCGATGTCCAACGACACCGCCAGCAGAACCCCGCCGTTGGAGCACGCTTCTTCGGAGAGATCACGAACGCGGGATATTGCGTCCAGCGTCGAGCGACCTCCCCGGAAGCCGAACTGGGTGTCAGCCAAATCAGGGCCGACATCCACCATGTGCTTGACGAGACGGGCAGCCACGATACGCTCCAGTAGCTTACCGGCCTCGTCAAGTAAGACGATCGGGCGATACCCAGAGGGCTCGTCAACCGGGCGTCCTTCCTTCCGAAGGAGGACGAGCCGACCCACCTTCCACCGCCGGGGGAACTTCCCCTCTCGCATGCAGCGGTCGAAGAGGGTCCTCATACGGGGCTCTAAATCCTCCAGGGCAAGGGCCCACGCGCGGCCAGGGATCCCATCAGGGCCCGGTGCCGTGTTTTTGGCCTTCATCCTAATGACGGCCGCAGCTAGCTCTCCCTCGGAGATATCCGGCACGACTTCCTCTTCCTCCTCATCAGTCCTTTCGGCAACCACCATTGTGGGAGGGACAAAGTCGGTTCCCGGACGACCGGGAAACAGTCCCTCAACCACCCGGCTGAGGACTTCCGGCTGCAGCGTGCTAGTAGTGGGAGGAGCCCAGGGGCGGAGCTTTTGTCTCGCCAACCTGTACGGCCTTCCCCACGGATCCCGTTCCAGGGATTCCAACAGCTGCCGCCATGCTTCAGCCTTGGCCTCACTGATGGCCACTCGGAGAGCCTTGGACGCCTCTCTATAAGTTGCATAGAGGGCATCCGACACGGCTGTTTCCCGTTGTCTTCGTCTTCGATATCTCTGATATCGGCGGCGCCTCGCCACGCACTGACGGCGGAGTCCAGCAATCTCCTCCGACCACCAGTAGACCTGTCGCTTTGATTGCGGGGCCCTAGCGCGAGGCATGGCGCCATCACACACATGCGCCATTGCCTCGCACAGTGCACCAGCCTCCGCTTCCAGGTCCAGCGGCTCAGGGGGTGAGGCGTTCCACGCTTGGACCAAAGCTGCTTCCCTCAGGAGTTCCGCATCCAGACGGCTGAGCACCCACCTTGGGCCAACCGTGGGCACCACTTGTGCACTCGTGTGTTCCGCGGACGCGGAGACGCTGAACCGAATATAACGGTGATCGGAGAGCGTCTCCTCATCCACCAACACCGCCCAGTCATGGACACGTGCCGCAATCTCGGGCGTGGCAAACGCGACGTCGACAATCGACCCACCATCTCGCCGCACGCACGTGTTCGTCGACCCTCGGTTCAGGGTGCATAGTCCCATGTGAACCAGCCAGTCCTCGACGACTTCTCCTCTTGCATCCGTCCTCGGAGACCCCCACGCCGTAGACTTGGCGTTAAGGTCTCCGAGGACGATAACTGGACTGGGTCGACTTCGGTTGACCAGGGTCCCCACCTCATCAAGAAACGTCTCAAACTCGGCGAGTACTCTGTTGGGGGAGAAATACACTGCCACAACCATCGCCTCACCGATCTTAGCCGCAACTAGGCCTCTGCTCTATCCCTGAACCTAACCTAACCTAACCTAACCTAACCTAACCTAACCTAACCTAACCTAACCTTTAGCTCGCGGGCCGGGCCTCAGCGCCCGGACAGGGAAAAAAAAAAAAAAAAAAAAAAAAAAAACCTAACCTGGTAAAGTGGTTGTAAACCGCGATAACAACTCAGGTATTGACAGGGCACGGTGGGTTCTCCGAATACTTGAACCGTTTCAAGTGTAAGGACAACCCATCGTGCATATGCGAGCCAGACATACCCGAAACAGTAGTGCACATTCTGACAGTGTGTCCCGCTTATGGTCCTGAAAGATACGAAATTGAGCAAAAATTAGGAAAAGCGTTAAAAACCGAATTTATAAATGAATTGATCATAAATAAAGATAGCAGAAATAGCTTCATAGAGTATTGTGTAAAAGTAGCACAGAAGGTAGTAAATAGAAATAAAACAGATAGATAAGATATGTTGCGTATATATAGTAATTATATATAGGAACAGCATATATGTAAAATAAAAGTAGAAATAATATGTAAAATAAGTGATGGTGAAAAACTGTGAATTAGTGTATAAAAAATTGGTAACGGAAAAATTGGATTTGTTTTTGGATATTAAGAGTAATAAATATGATGTAATAGAAACGTAGTTAAGATGAAAGAAATATGTAAATGATTAAGAAGGGGAGGAGAGAATTAGAAGGATAAGATAAAATAAAGCATGTACAACAGATGAAAGTATAGAATGGAAATAGGAAGATAGAATAATTGTAGAAACAGGGAAAAATAAAAAAAAAATAAAAAAATAAAAAAAACCTAACCTAACCTAACCTAACCTAACCCAAACCTTACATTACATCGATTTTCATACATTTTCACTCATTTTCTTACATTTTCATCCGTTTTCATCCATTTTCATCCATTTTCATCCATTTTCATCCATTTTCATACATTTTCATCCATTTTCATATTGTTTCGTACATTTTTATCAATTTTCATCCATTTCATTTATTTTCATACATTTTCATACATTTTTATACATTTTCATACATTTTCATACATTTTCATACATTTTCATACATTTCATCAATTTTCATACAATTTCATCCATTTTCATCATTTTTCATCAATTTCATTCATTTTTATGCATTGAATACATATTCAACCACATTCATTCACTTTGTTCTATATGAATTATTTTATCCATTTTGATTGAATTGCTACGAAACAAAACTCGACAGTTATAAGCCGGGTATGGAACGTAATTCCACCACCATTGCGAAGCCTGAAAACAGTGCAAACATTCAGAAGACGTTTAAGGTGGCACCTTTTGCCGGCCCGATAGTTCAGTTGGTAGTATCCCTGCCTTCTGAACTGTGGGCTGTGGGTTCGATTCCTACCCGGGACAAACATTTGTGTGATGAACATAGATGTTTGTTCTGCGTCTGGGTGTTATATTGTATTCTGTATATGTATTTACAATCAAAAAAGTATATAAATATTGTATCAGTCATCTGGTTCCCATAGTACAAGCTATGCTTAGTTTGGGGCTAGATGGCGCTGTGTGAAATGTCGACTCATATTTATTTATTTATCTATTTATTTACCTAATGAATGACCAGAAAAATTAAATAATAATAATTGTAAAAAATAAATAAATTTTCTCGGTGTTCAGTGGGTGTTTCTTATAGACGAGTATAATAATTATATGGAGTAGGTATTATGTAGGTAAGTAGTTGGTACTTACGTTTGAGTCATGTTTTAGCCTTTAGACAAGGCTTACGCAATGGGCCTCATCTGGTTACCGCACGGTTTCATTTGATTTATAGCCATTTGTCTTTACAGCTCACTTAGTAGTGACGGAGTGACACGTTTTGTTTTACCTGTTTGAGATCTTTCAAGCTTCTTTTATCATATAAGCACACAGTACAGGCATAATTATGTAACCTCTAGTAAAACCATGTAAATTATGGAAGCCACTTTTACAACTTATATACTGCTCTAAGATATCACTGTTCGTTACACATTGTATCCGCAGATCTTGATGTATTATTTATTTATTTCATAATAGAAAAACTTACAGCCAGATAAACAATAGAAAGTAACATAATTATAGAAAATAAACTAGGCCATTTACAAGTTTCCACCTATAGAAAAAACATATAAAAGAAATCCGTCGTAGATAGCTAGTGAAGTCAACATGAAGCAGATAAATAAATCTACCGATAGTGTAATTAAATGAAACGGTTTATATGAGTTTGACATCTAAGTTTCAGAACCGAAGAAATCAGCTGCCAGTTTTTGCCTTATAGAACGCACCCCATCAAAGAAAACGTCAATATCACTATTAGTCTTTAAATAGTCATTAAGAAATGAAGATGTTCTCCAGAAGAAAGTATTTTGCTTGTAATTTGTCCTGGCTAACGGAACAGAAAGAAGTGGCGTATGGCGTCAATTAAATGTTGGAGTACGAAGGGAAATTTTGTTAAGTAACTCAGAACTATCAACTTTATTATTTAAGATATTCAAATAGTATGTTACATCTGCAATAGTCCACCTTGTTTTTTAATCTGTTACCGTGGATCATGGCATAAATTGCATGGGTTTTTAAATGATTATTTGTTTAATTCACCACTGAGGTATTAGATATGGCGAAACAGGAAATAAATATTGTTTAGTGTCCTACGTGGCACGGGCAGCCATATCTGTGATGGCAGTGCGTGTCACTGTCATTGCATTATGACATTGACAGTGACACAGTGTATGTGGTCTGCTAAATACGGCACAGCATATCAAATTGTATTTATTGTTTTCCTTTTTTTGGTTATGGTATGTCATGTATTTTTTACATTATTGTTTAATTTTTTTATGTTGTTTTGTTTGTCCTGATGTTCGTGATGTCATGATGATGGGTTCCGACTGAAAAACAGTTATTGAGGTCGCAAGACTTTGATTGCATGCTGAGTCGGGACCTATATCATGACATCACGCAACATTATATATTGTACGATGGTACCTACCTACCTATTATTTTTGTTCTCTGTTTTATTTTCGCGTTGTATGTAATGTTGTGTGATGTCCTGAATATATGTATTTTCTTTCTTCTTTCTTCCTTAGTTATGGATTTTCAAAGGAAATTGCTGGTCGCAAAACTCACCAGCAATGAAATTCCATACAACTGGCACTTTTTCGAGTAGCTCAGCAACGCCGACTTTTCTCAAAGAAGGTTGGCAAAATAATGACAACATTACAAGCATTTTTGAGTAAATAATATAGTATGTATAGAATCTCTAGAAGAAATTATTTGTAAGTAAGTAGATATTAGATTGGATAATACAAATGCAGGAGTAGAGTAGAATCACAAGAGGCCGTGAATAAGAAAGTGTGTGTGTGAATACACTTTCAAGTAGTTTTTGGAACCAAAGATAATAAAATAGTAGGGGGGGGGGGGGGGGCGTCAGGCCACCCTTATCCTAATCCCAATAGGGAGTAGAAAGCACTTTCCCAGATTACCAGTATGTTGGTGAGACACAAGCGACGAATTTAGAAGGTAAGCACTCTGGTGGCAGAGTACCGAGCCGGAGGCATTTTTTTTTTTTTTAAATATGGATTTTTGCACATCGCCCTCTAGCCCAAAACTAAGCATAGCTTGGTACTATGGAAACCAGACGACTGATACAATACTTATATACTTTTTGTCACCCAGACAGAGAACACCTATGAAACACCTTACCAGCGTCATTGTTTCCTGACAAGTAAAATCTGAGTTTTTTTAGGCCAGAGTGAACCGGTATCATCTAGGCAAGCATGCTTCATCGTCGACCGCGTCGTCACTCACCATCAGGTGAGACCGTGGTCAAATGTTAGCCTAACGTTGATAAAAAAAAAATTAAAAAAATTATCATTACACAAAGGTTCGTCCTGGGCGGGAATCGACTCCGCAACTTAATAATTCAGAAGGCAGAGCTACTACCAACTCAACAACCAGGCCGTCGAATTAAAGCGGGTAGGATATAAATTGTACTCGTGCCGAATGCAGAACATTATGCGGTGGCGGTGGCGGTAAGTGTCAGACAAAAAAGCTTGGCCAGAATGCCCCGATATTGTTATGAAATCTTAGGTACCTATATCATTTAATTTTGTTTTCTATTTATATACTTACCAATTAAGCCTAGTTTCTACATTCTTCTTACACTGGTGTGCACTATTTGTGGGCACTTTATAGTATATTCTATTGTAATAATTTTAAGTATAAGTACTTATAAACCATTTTGTAAAACACAATTTTAAAAAAATGATGCAAAAAATGACGTCACTGTAAAGTTTCTGGTTGCTTCTTATTGTTTACAAGTGTAATCGAAGCTACGGATCGGAGTTGTCTATTCTGCATTGTGCCGTATTGCTTGCACCTGTAGTGTGTCACGTTGCATCCGTTCCTTTCGTGAAAAAGGTAGGATGGAACGCTACAAGTTAATGAGCAGCTCCTCCCCTACCTAAACAGTGCCTAGGTGGACAGGATCCTAAGAGCTGAAGAGAAAAAAAGGAATTGGTAACAGATATTTATTTTAGTAAATTTTACAAGCTTTGTAGAAAGGTAAAAAAATCTCTAGATGATGCGGAAGAACGCGAAATTTTAAGTTGTTTACGGCCTACAAGTTATCACGGTAGAATTAGGATGTTATTGGATCCAAACAAGGCCCACTTCCGGGTTTTCAGATAAACAATACTCGCTTCCGGTCTTCAACGAGGCCCACTTCCGGGTCTTCAAACAAACAAGGCCCACTTCCGGGTCTCTATTCAAACAAGGCCCACTGTCGTTATAAAGGCTGAGGAATTCGTTGCCTTTAGTTTGGCCGACTTTCAGAGTTCAGCGGCTAGCTCATTCAGTTATTAGCTTCTGGATCCAGAAGAAGATTCTCGTCCTTCCACCGTCGATGAAGTATTATTACGCAGCTCAGATTCAAGATGCAGGAGCAGGAGACTCGCAGGTATTAGTCGTCACAGCCTTGACGGACGACGGGTCGGAACGTGGTGATGAAGTTATTTTGCCACTCAATGTTTGAAGAAGGCAAGCCGGTCGTCTCACTGGTTGACGCTCGGCGATAGATTCGTCGTGGTAGATACGGCAGCCGACGGCGACAACAGATGTAGTTTCGGCGATCAGCTCTCGGCGATAGATTCGTCGTAGTTCCGCGACTGGCTGTAGCGGATATAGCTCGGCGATCGGCGATTTGACAATGGATATGTCGTGGCGCAGCGATTGACTTAGAGATTCACTTCACAATTTTGGTGTTGGATAGCCAAAGATGGTTTTTGAAGGCGTTCTTGAGTTCCCGGGCCTTGCCTGGCCCGGGAATGGCCTTATATCAATTTGGTGTTCCTCGTTCGAGGAGTAAATTGAGACTGCCATTCCATAGCGACAGTTTTTCTAAAGAAACCTCGCTAGCATTCCAAGGTTCTAGATTTTTGCAGTTTTCAAAATTTTGAATACAGAATAGTAAAAAAAAAAAATCTAGAGTCAAAATTCATACAATCATGGCCAAACTATGAAATACCTCACTGAAATTGACAGTAGAAAAAGAAAAATATAAATTTGAAGAGAAACAAAATTCGAAACAAAAAAAACAGTTTCAAAACAACTGCCATCCGAGCAGTCGTGTCTAGAAATCGGGCCCGTGACCCGCGCGCAAAATCGACAAAGTGATACAAAATTTAGTGAAAAGTTAAGTTATTTTTTGTGTTTAAATTACTGTGTAAAGGACTGTCAAGTGCTGTGATGTGAAAGTTGTGAATGAATAATAGAAATCAGGTAATATATTATGACATACATGTAGCATTTACAAGTGGAAGAGAGAACTTTTTTTTTTTTTTTCAAATACTTTGTAATTGGCTCGCTATAAATAGTTATAATATTAAGTACCTAACGACATTTGACTTGTAAAAGTGCTATGAATAGCCTATTTGCAATAAAACATTTTGATTTTGATTTTTAAATAAAAAATCAATTTCAAAAATGAAATAATCATGGTAATTATAATCAATGTTTAATTTAATTCATAATATTATCACTTAATCATTTCGATGAGAAATGTTATTCTGTACATCATTTTTTTACCTACTTATGGAAACCTGACATTTGACTAGCTTTAATACAGCATACTAACATCTAGTTAAAGTAAGTAGTAACATTTTGGCGAGGTCGCAGTTAGTACATTGTGTACACTGATATCAAGTAAACTGTGCCACTCTGACGTTGGTGGAATGCAGCGCGGTAGCATACTTTGTTATATAACTAATCAACATCATATTTATTATGACTGGGTTAATTTCAGAGTGGCAATGCTTAGTGAGACCCATGTACCAGCATTAAGAGTTTGGCACTAAGTAGAATCGAGTCCATACTGCACGAGTGTAACGCTCTAACGTACGGCACCGTCGCGTCGCGTCGCGTCGCTGGCGGGCTGCCTACAGCAGTGTACGCCACGCCATGGCTCGCCACGCTCGGCCACGGTACGCCATGGTACGTCGCGTCACGTCACGCCGCGTCACGTCACGCCGCGTCACGTCACGCCGCGTCACGTCACGCCGCGTCACGTCACGTGAACACAAGCACTAGTAGCACGATGAGTACGCCCGCAGCCACGCAAATGATTAAACTCATCTTTTTCTGCAATAATAGTAGAAAGGCTATCATTAATAAGTATATTGTTGGATTTGAATAGTTTGGTAGATAGATCGAGGCACACATTGAGCGATCAAATTTCTATGTAGGTACACAAACTATTGCAGTTGAAACCACGCTTGCGCTTGAAGAGTATTGCAGTTATGCTTTGGGCTTAGTTTTCGTAATAAACAATGTCCACAGACTGCGTTAAAGTCTGAGGGAAGAATCGAAGCAATCCTAGTTAGGATTCAAGTTCTAGAGATCCTGGACCCACTACACACAGGACAAGTATTAGCGCTTTTTTTTTCTGTGCACAAAATAAATACTTGTCTTGTAACAGGAATCGAACCCGCCACCTCCGGGTTATGACCCAACCTGCTCAACCACCACACCACACTTCCAATCAGTTTATCGTTTGTTCTTTAGGTGTGTAAGTACGGCTGATATAATAATATAGGGTGTAGGAGCCGGTGCAACAGTAAGCTTGCTGGTGCAGCGGAGGCAGTACCTTCCTGGCCTTGGTCCTAGAGACGGTCCCCTGCAGCAGCTGGTGGCCGCCGCACTCGACGTGCTCGGTGGCCGCTAGCGCGTAGTACTCCACGCGGTCCACCTGCTCCTGCTGCAACACCACCCAACACCGGTTCCAGTACAAAACACGTTTTGCACATGTTGCTCTCTAAATGTCTCGATACTCACGGCTGAGCTGCTCACCGGATGCTGCGTCATTTGTGTCAGTTTTTCGCAAAGAGTACCTCTATAAATATTCTGACGTTTTTGTATGGTATTACGCCCCCAGCGAGCGAATTGAGAATCACAGAATATTAATATATTCCTTGCAACAACTGAAGCGGCTGACACAGCATCCGGTGAGGAGCTCGGTTGTGAGTATCGACACTTTTCGAGAGCAAAATCGGAGTAGGCTCCGTGGGCCGAGCACGGCGCCCACCTGCGCGGCGACGCGCGCGGCGAGCTCCGCGAACAGGCCCCGCACGGCGGCGAGCGCGGCCTCCACGCGCGCCAGCTCCGCGCGCCGCGCCTCCACCTCGCGCAGCGCGCGCCGCGCCTGCGCCGTCTCCGCCGCCACCTGCACCACGCACCGCGTTACACTTCCGTCACGATATTGTAGAGGTTGCAACCTCAGCATCAGCTAAACTATCGCCGTTTCACAATACAGCGTAAACTGTTCGGTGACAGATTCTTAACTTGCAGAAAGTAGCTACAGGCGAGCGTCACTAAGAACATTATTTTAGTTTCAACGCCACCCAAGAGAATTCCCATCGCTCAGCATACTTTTTTTTATTTTTTTTTATTAATGGTTCGCTAAACTGGCTGTATTGGCTTGCTTACTTAATAAACCATATACTAATTAAAAAAATAACACTGGCAAACAACCTACTCGATGCGAACACAACATGCGTTTAAAAGCTCTCAAACTATAGAAAAATGAAATCTACACAGAATAAATGGATACTTACTACTTCTATGATATAAATATAACTAATTTGAAGAAATTGTGTTAAGATACAGAATCAAAGCGACTATAAACGAAAAATTATTACTACGAACTAAAAAGTGAAAAATGAAATACTTGAGTTTAAACAACGAAAGCTAATGAACAGTTTTTGATGGTAGCGATCGATGCATTGAAGATGTCAACTTCGTCATTAATTTCATTGCACGCTAAGGACATGCGGTAGACTGGCGAGTGTTGATCATGACTCGTTCTACACAGAGGTAGATTGAAAGTCTAACGATTGTGAAGACGACTATTTATACGAGGAACAGATAGTTTGAATCTCTCTAAAAGGTCAGGGTTATCAACTAATCCGTTGATAATTTTGCATGTAAAGGTAATGTCACACACCTTTCTTCTCAACGCCAATGGACTGATTTTATAGAAGTGAAGTCATGCATGGTAGGATGTGAGATCACGGCATCGGTTTTCGTTAAAGCATAAGTGGTAAATAAATCTTTTTTGGATTGTTTCAATTCTGGCAATGTGAACATTATAACACGGATTCCAAACAGGACTGCAATACTCTAATAAACTTCGAGTACTTACGTTATCAACGAACAGCGACAGGTTCTTGGACTCTAGCAAGCTCTCGCACTCTTCCTCCGATATCGTTAACTTTGCTGAAACAAGGGCAACGAGGCCGTCAAGTAATAAATAAATATATAAATAACAAACTAAATTAAATCTCTGTGGAACTCTCAAAAGGAGAAGGGTAACTAAGCGATCAGCCACAACACAGAAAACAAATTTCCAATCCGGGCTTTCTTTTAATATCGGATCGCTACAAACACAAAACAAAATGAACATCAACAAAACACAACCGAGCATCGAACTGCGATCTATCAGCGGTAACAATGGGTTCCGTTATTAATTATCGCGTTTAGCAGACAGTAATGAGCATCAATTCGCGAGACAGTGCAGCATCTCCGGGCGCGTCACCGGTCAATGACATGCGGCTGCCTGTTACCGGTACGATACGCGACTCCGGTGTGTATCGCAAGCGGAGGGTAGCGGTAGCTGTAGAGAGGAGCGGTGCCTTACTCAACTGTATCTGCTGCAGCAGCAGGTGGCGCTGGTGGTCACGCAGGTCGGCGAGCGCGGCGTGGTGCGCGTCCAGCGCCGCCGCCAGCAGCGCGCGCGTCGCCGCGTACTGCAGCCGCGCCATGCGCGCCCCCGCCGTGTTCCCTCCCGCTCCCACCGTGTTCCCTCCCGCTCCCACCTCGAGCCCCCGCAGCGCGCTGCACACGCGCGCCCCGAGTGCCCCCGTCGCGCTCGCTGCTGCCTCCAGTTGTTCCTGGAGCTCTGCAACGTGACGTCACCTCGCCGTCAGACACCCGCCGTCCCGCTCGCACCACGCGCCGCCGAGCGGGACGGCGACACTCACGCTTGTTGTTGTGGAAGGTGGGGTCCGCGTGCAGCCGCCGCACCAGCTGCGTGTTGCCGTTCATCTCGTGGATCCACCCGCGCATGCGCTCCACCTGCAACACACCGAAGCACGCTTGTAACTGTAACCACTCTCTTCCCCAAGACATGCAAACCTAGCTGACTGATGTTACTTGGCGAACGGAGGCAGGTGCGTTTCGCCGTTCATGAAAAAGGGAGCAGATTTTATGGGCTGTATATTATGTTAACTTATTCTATATCTGTTAGATTATACTAACATTCAGTACCTTTTGTCCAAGATTCCATCGGTACAACGTTGTGCGGAATATTGCTGGTTGCTGACTGCAGGGAAAAGCGTATCTGGATGGTCTCATCATTTAAAAGTACAGTAGAGTAAGCGTCCTGCAAGGGTCGAGGATAGGAACGCC
Source organism: Ennomos erosarius (assembly GCA_963580505.1). Classification (NCBI taxonomy): domain Eukaryota; kingdom Metazoa; phylum Arthropoda; class Insecta; order Lepidoptera; family Geometridae; genus Ennomos; species Ennomos erosarius. The sequence continues at coordinate 43,728 of OY756982.1, forward strand.
CGAGCAGCCGCCACGCCAGTGTGGTGATTAACACAAATTAATACAATGATCGTTTTGCAGCTAACGCACATTCATTGCAGTAATTGAAGTTTGTGACCCACGTGTAAGTTGCAGTCGCGATTCGGATAGCATTGTGTATAATGCGAGAGGTTGTGACCGGTGTCGCATAGACTAGTTAAGTACACAAAATAAAACCGGCCAAGTGCGAGTCGGACCGCGCACGAAGGGTTTCGTACCATAATCACTTTTGTTGCATGGGAGCCCCCTTAAATAATCATTTTATTGTTTTATAGTATTTGCTGTTATAGCGGCAACAGTAATTCATCATATACTCAATACTCAATTATTTATTGCAACATATGTACATATATTTTTAACACAGGTGGTATGTATGAGTGTGCAGGACATATGACCCCATTAGGGTATATCAACAGTTAGGTCCAGGACCAGGCCGATTCATTAAATAAATCTACAAAAAATCTTTGGGCAATGATTTTACTAAAAAGGCTTACTTTTATCATTCAAGAAATCTGTCAAACTATAGTAGCATTTTTTTATCAGAAAGTCTTTCAAAACATTATTAAATACGGATTCTTTTTCTTCAGTGAGAATTTCTTTCGGGATTTTATTGTATATTTTGACTGCCATTATGTTGGGGCCTGAACTATGCAATTTTAGCTTAGAACTTGGTACGGCGAGTTTGTGCTTAAATCTTGTTTCATACCGTCGGGGCTGGTCTTCTTCTTTTATAAAAAACTGGGGGTACTTTTTTACAAATTTGCATCCTTCTAGTATATAAATTGACGTTAGTGTTAATAATTTGAAGTTAACAAAATGCGGTTTACAACTAGCTGGTTCTTTTATATTAGCGAGAATTCGGACACACTTTTTTTGGGAAATAAAAAGTTCATGGGCGTCTACGCTATTTCCTCACAATATAATACCGTACCTATATAAGCCACGAGTACGCGTAGGCACAGTATGCAGTAACGGCAGTGTTTATGTCGGTTGCTTTTTTTAATTCACTAAGCGCATACGTAAAGCTCGATAATTTGGCTTTAGTTTTTTTTAAGTGGTTTTTCCAGTTAATGGTTGTGTCTGTTTCTAGGCCTAATAATGAACACGTATCAATACATTCCAATTTAATATTATCATAATAAAAATTTATGTCGAGAGGTTTTTTCTGGTATGGTCTGAACTGCATTAGTTTAGTTTTATTAAAATTTAAGTCGAGGTTGTGATCTGTCATCCAGTTTATAATTTTATTAAATATGTCAGTAAGAATAAATTATTATTAGTATTACATGATGTCAAAAGAGATATATCGTCCGCAAATAGTACACAGGATTTGTCTAAAATTTTTGGGAGGTCATTTATATATTTATTATTATAATTAAAAACAAAATGCAGCCGAGGATGCTTCCTTGGGGAATTGAGTTATTTACTTGTAGGGGTGGTGATCTCACTGTATTTATCGTCGCAGCTTCGGAGTCGTGATTTTCGATTTCAACGAATTGTTTACGATTTTGTAAATACGAGTAAAACCATTTATGTGATATTCCGCGGATCCCTACTCCATATAACTTATCTAAAAGTATATTATATTGAACTTTGTCATATTATGCTTTTGTCATGTCAAGTAAAATTCCAATTGCGTACTGTTTTTTATTTATAATGTCTAGAATATTTTGAATATATTTATAAACTGCTAATGTCGTTGAACGGTTCTTACGAAAGCCATTTTGAGAGTCATCAAATATGCATGCATTGCTTTTTAAAATATTTTTGAAGAAGTGGGTAGAAGTGCGATTGGTCTGTAGTTATTTGGATCAAGTTTGGATCTGGTTAAAGATTATTTATTTCTCAAAAAGAAATTACAATTTCACTTGAGAAAAAATTAAATGCTAGTATATATAACAGTGTTTCGACATTTTGAGTACAATAAACAAGAAACAGACAATATATTAAAATATAGTACGTTGATATTTTCGTATTTCGCTCCTCGAATAGGCAGGAACATAAAGCATAACAAATTATATCGTATGTTATTATAACGTCAACGTACGTCACATTAAAATACTGTATAAAGACATCAGTTAGAAAATATATGAATTAATTTTTAATTATGTGGGTACCACAACACAATTTTCCCGATTACAATTAGTACGACGTCCACTACCCACAATTTAACCAACAAAAAGAAGTACTGGTTGACTTTATCTTGCCACAGTGTAAGCATGACAGTTAAACAGGTAGCTATTTTTATTTTAATAATGTGATATCATTTAAGATATGTTTCTTCAATTTGTTTTTGAAGATGTTAAATGATGTTGCATTTTTTACTTCTTTAGGCAGTTTATTATACAGCTGAACACCCGCAAATATTATAGTTCGTGAACCGTGTGTAGTACGTACTTTAGGAAGTATAATGTGGTCTTTTTAACGACTGCTACGGTTATGAATTTGGTGTACTTTAATGAATGTCATTTCTGTGTGTATTGATTTATTCAGGATTTTTCTTATCAGTATACAAGAACAATAAGTATATAGCTGTTTAATGTTCATTAGTTTTGTTTCCTTGTACTTATATTTTAACTGTTGGTGTCAGGTAGTCGTAGTTGAATAGCATGTTGACTAGTTTGTTTTGAGCAATCTGTAGCTCTTTCAGGTTGGTTTTTGGAGCACTACCCCAGATTTCAATTAAGTATAAAAGATGCGGTTTTACAAGAGAGTTATATATTGTCTGACGTACTTGACGAGGTAAGCATCAAAGCATTGGACGCTTTTTTATGAATGGGTTTGATTAGTGACATATTTAGTAGGTCTGGAAACGTGCCTTCTTTAAAAGATTGATTGATAAGTAGGTAATAAGGCAAAGTTAATTCTTCGGCACACTTTTTAATTAGGATTGGAGGTAATTCGTCTATGCCGTAGCTGTATATGTAAAAATATCAACCGTCTAAATATTACAGCCTGCTGATCACAGCAGAGATACAGCGTGGTGACAGAAGGACAGACAGATAGATAGAGAGACCGACGGACAGCGGAGCTTTAGTAATAGGGTTCACTTTACTTTTTGGGTACGGAACCATACAAAGAAAATAAAGTAGGACAGTATAATCGTATGGTAGTGCAGAGTGGAGACGGTGTGAGCTCATCTTTTATTCTTTTTTTTTTTTGACGATGATAAATGCTCTCCCATTTCCCTGCCACCACGGGGTGATGGCAGGGGTATGTAGGACTCGAACCCACTAAAACCCCCCCCACGATCCGTCCGCCGCCGGGATGGGGCGAGATAGAGTCACGTTAGAATTCACTATCTTGCCCCGGCGGTAAGCCCTTTCGAGCCTCTGCGGGGCCGTGTAAGTGCAGGACCCCACTACGGAGGACGAAGAAGACGCCCGTAGGGCCTCCTCCGCCCCCTCTCCACCTGCGCTGGAGTGGGTCAGGGTTAGCATCACCTTCCCTGACCCGCTGCGCAGCCTCCTTCTGCGACATCACCGCCTCGCAGAAGGAGATCGTTTCCTGCCACGCTCTCTCGCTGTCGAGCATGGCGTTCACCACGCTCGGCAACGAGAGATCCCGGCCAACGACCACTGAAAGTGTGCACCGCTCAGAGTCCCAAGCAGCGCACATCTCCAGCGTGTCCCCACACGCCCCACATTGGTGGCAGGCCGGGGCCGGGGCCGGGGTCGGCTCCCGTCTCGCGGTCGTGTGAGCTCACCTCCAGCAGCATGGCGTCCACGTGAGGCGCGAGCGTCCCCCCCGCCCCCTCCACCGTGTCGCGGTACACGCCGCCGCCGCACTCCGCCATCTGCAACACACCGCGACACGCTCACACACCACACCACAGATACCCACACCTGAGCCTTTATTCTCTATCGATTCCTTACTTCGAAACCACGCAAATTCTTTGTCTTACATAAGAAATCAGCTAAAGTCTATTCTCTACGAAACTAAAACAAAAACACGCGAAATGAATTTGGAACTGGCGCGATTAGAACTGTCAAAAATCATATGTTTTACCGAGACGCGTTCCGAAACATCAACACATCAAAAGATATGACCACTTACATGGAGCTAATTTCATCTATGACCACTTATGTCAATATATTTTATTCAAAATAAAGATAACTTTAATGTAAAGTGAAGGTATTTCTAACGCTGTGACACGATTTGAACAAGACACGAAAACAAAGTGGTTTCGTATCATGTGGAATCTGTTTCCATAGAGAATAACCGCCCTGGGGGTGGACAGTACCTTCATGCCATCAAACCATGCAATGTCGTACTGGCCGTAAGTGTTTAAAACTAGCAAGACTAACTATCATTCGTCCAACCGATTTAGGTCAATCAAAATACCTAATTACTTTCATTGCCTACTTGAAACAGGTCTATAGCTAGATAGCCCAATGAAATATTATCCTACTTATAGAACTAGTTCTATACCTCGCGAGCATAAATTAATCTAAACGTTTTTCATACATACCCAGCTGGAAGAAGTCCACTGCCGAACACGGACAATGTGCCATCTAAGCATGTGTGTAAGAGTCGTCGAACTAATTGAGTAAATATAATAATACATCCAAAACTTCCAGAAACCTAACAATAGATACCGTTTTAAAATTAGATACCGACCCGTCCTAAAACCTTTGATATCTCAACAACTTCTCGACCAATTTCTCTCATACTCGAAATACTGATTTAGAATTGAGTACTCACTATTTTTACCAGATATTGTCAAAATCAGCCTGTAAATGGTGCTGCAGCAAACTTCCCCCCTTTTTGAGGCAAATACCCCCACAATCAAAAATCGCCGACGACTAAAAAATTCCCTGGACCTGTTGAACCTGTTTACCAAGTTTCATCAAGATTCTTTTAGAAACGAGTACGTACATCTGGACAGACGAAAGCAAATTTTGGCAAGTTGAAGCAGAGACTTTCGCTCACTTCGTTCGCTCGGTCAATTATGGGAAAAGCGCCATCAGTCACATTAAGGATGATCCGTCTCAATCGAAAAGTGTGATCAGTGATCAGTGGCTAAGCATTTCTTTTACAATTTAAACTTTTAAAAAACTGATTTATGATCAGCCACAAAACATCCCCCAGAAATTTACTCCTAGTGTTACGTTGGTTGGTAGCTTACGTACCATATTATATCGCTGATATTATGACTGTACTGACAGTGGCATATTTGATGAGAATGTAGGTACTTAATTAACCAAAATAGACAACTGGCACAATACATTTTGTACAAATACTTACATAAGTGTTAATTTTGTGTGATGTTTGTCAATGAGGCAATTGTAACGCAACACCTGCGGAAACGCTGCCTACTATGTCAATATTGTTTATATTATTATTATACTTACATTCTGTTTTACCAAATGAAAACAATGGATGTGACCTTTGCCTCGTGACTCAGGTCGTGACCCAATACGCGAGCATTATGCACCTCGTCAGCGAACTGCAGCTTCAACCGACACGTAGAACATCGACCTCCGCGGTCTTACAATATCACATCGCATCACTACACACACGATCACTACACACGTGGAAAACAGTTTGTTTAGCACTTATCACATTTGGGCTCAGCTATATAGGGGTCCAAGGATGCACCACGCACGTATGATACCTACCAGCATATACCGCACATGAGCCGCAGTGACCGGTGACGTCACGCAGCGGGCCACTTACCTTCGAGCGGGAGATGTGTGTTATCTGATGTAACTATGAGATAGCAGCTGGAGGATGCAGCCGCGAGGGAGGGAGAGGGGAGAGTGCAGGCGGCGTGGCGTGTGTCGGGAGGATGGTACTCACGCGGCGGTGCAGGTCGGCGAGCCGATCCTTGCTCCTCATGTTGTGTGTGCAAGGTAGCGAGGTGTGCGCGCGCCGGTATCTAATCGCGCACTGATAACATCGGGCGGTCGGCGCGAGTGTCCGCGAGCCGCCCGCGCCCGCGCCCGTCGCCCGGCTGGTATCACATCACGCGGTGCCGGTGCCGGTGCCGTGCCGGTGCCGGTGCCGGTGCCGTGCCGGTGCCGGTGCCGGTGCCGTGCCGTGCCGGTGCATGCTCGGTGCTCGCTGATTCACGCCGCTATCTAGGTTATTGAACATCAACAACCTCTGTCCGTACGCACTAGTGTATACTATAGGCCAGCAATAACTGCAACCGAGTGCTACTAAATTGTATATTACAATTGTTAAATTTAAACCAGTTATAGAATATAAGCTTAAATCACGCAGCAAGCTAAAAATAACAATTTCATTCTCACAAATCTCAGAATGTATATCACTTAAGTGATTTTTCATAGAACATTTTTTTCCTTATATTTTTTTCTATCGATTGACACTAGTTTTATCACTGGCCAATAGATCATGATTTGAAATGGCGGATCATGGACAGGCCACGCTCTATACAAAAATGTTCGATGCCCTTTATTTCGAACGGGATACGAGTTGTAGGGGTGGAAAAAGCGGGGGGGGGGGGGATATTTCCTTTACAAATGAAGTGATCTGTAAATAACGCTGCGCAGGCTGTTACTGTTATAAAAATCATAAAACTATTTTTGTTTCAAATTCTACCAAAAAATATTAGTAGATAGGTTGACTAATAAAATAAGTTATAGACGCAAAAACATTTGACGTATATAGAGATCGTAGAGACGTTAGTAAGCGCAGCGTGATGTTTACTGTGCGATTAGCGGAGTGACGTCACGGCCGAGCCGAGTCTCATCAGGCCAGCCGTGTTCTCGACCCACGAGTAAGACACATGTTGAGAACATTACACTCTCGTGCATCAACTTAGGACCTAGAACTATAGCATTTCATGGTGTACCTAGTAGAGATAATATACAGAAGTACTGCGCTACCCGGCTCTGGCTAGCTAAGCAGGGGGTCTCTAGCAAAGATCGCAATCGCTAACGCTAACGCCAAACTCTAACGCCAAACACCAACTCTAAAATGAATTGAAATGACATTAGCTGCGGAAAAGTAAGCGATTTCCGAGATGTAAAGAAGTCAAAAGAAACTTTATGTTGGCAGAACACGTTAAAATTGTTATGTGGAGACCGTGCACTGTGCAATCGTCCGTCGCGGTCGTCTGGTGTCGTGTCGTGTCGGACGGTCGGTGTCGTCAGCCGCACGCCGCACCGGAACTCGCCAATAAACACAGGACCTACCTACCTAGCAGTACCAGTCCAGTATGGGGAACATTTACAAAGTTACTATTCATATCGGTATAAATAAATAACACCCAACGATCATAGACATAGATTCTGGACCCTAACTAGGATTCCCTGTCACGGCCTAAAGGCCTTGATGGACAAGCAGAAAAGCTTGTCCATCAAGGGCTGGCTGCAATGCTGACCGGTGACCGCCTTGTGACCGCGCTGTGATGTCATTCATAGCGGCCGCGTCAGTAATGTATTTTATTTATTTATTTATTTCATCATAGGAAAACTTACAGCCAAATAAACAATAGAAAGTAACACAATTATAGAAAATAAACTAGGCCAATTACAAGTTTCCACCTATAGAAAAAACATATACAAGAAATCCGTAGTAGATAGAGAAGTCAACATGGAGCAGATAAATAAACCTACCGATAATGTAATTAAATGAAACAATACATCTAAGTTTGAGAACCGAAGAAATCAGCTGCCAGTTTTTGCCTTATAGAACGCACCCCATCAAAGAAAACGTCAAAATTACTATTAGTCTTTAAATGGTCATTAAGAAATGAAGATGTTCTCCAGAAGAAAGTATTTTGCTTATAATTTGTCCTGGCTAACGGAACAGAAAGAAGTGGCGTATGGCGTGAATTAAATGTTGGAGTACGAAGGGAAATTTTGTTAAGTAACTCAGAACTATCTACTTTATTATTTAAGATATTCAAATAGTATGTTACATCTGCTATAGTCCGCCTTGTTTTAAGTGGCAGAAAATGATGCCGTCTACAGCGCTGCTCATAACTGATGTCAAATGTTTTTGAGCGAAATTGCAAAAATTTTAGAAACTTCCGCTGTACTCTTTCGATGCGCAAAATATGGCACTCATAGTGTGGATTCCACACCTGAGAGCAGTACTCTAGGATACTGCGGACGTAGGCACAGTACAGAATCTTTAACGTTTTGATACTATAGAATGGTGTAGATACTCTCATGATAAACCCAAGGGCTTGCAAAGATCTTGTGACGAAGTTATCTATATGCTGAATATACATTAGCTTAGAATCCTGCAGCACACCCAAATCTCTCATGATCTCTACTCGGCTTAATATTCTATCTTTTAAGTAATAATTTGTTTGAATAGTGTTCCTTTTCCTAGAGAAGGTAAGCGTATAACATTTATCAACATTGAGGTCTAATTTATTTGTTAGGCAGTAATCACTAAATCTAACGAGATCTTCCTGAAGTTTAATCGTATCAACAAAACTACTGATTGGTTTAAGAATTTTCATATCATCTGCAAACAAATAGAATTTTGAGTGCAAGAAACAGGAGTTAACGTCATTAATAAAAATAACAAAGAGCAGTGGTCCCAGTAAGGACCCCTGGGGGACTCCAGATGTTATATCAGTCCAAGATGATCTAAACCCATTGAGAACCACTGCTTGAGATCGACATTCGATGTAGGAGGAGTACCATCTAAAAAGATCACCGTGTATTCCTGCCGACTGTAATTTAATTAAGAGCAACGAGTGATCTAACTTGTCGAACGCCTTACTATAATCTGTAAATATGCCATCAACCTGGTGCCCCAACGCCATTTGGTCCACTATAAATTCATTTGCGAGGAGTAGATTGGAGGTTGTGGAACGCCCTTTAAGAAATCCATGCTGGTCCTCTATAAATATTGGTTTTAAAGCTGCGTAAGTTTGTGTGTAGACTATCCTCTCAAGCAGTTTGGCAAAAATACATAGTTTCGATATAGGGCGGTAGTTCTCGACTTGTGACTTAGACCCTTTTTTATGTACAGGCGACACTAAAGCAGATTTCCACATGCGCGGAACAACGCCCTCTCGAATTGACCTGGTGTAAATTATACCAAGCAGAAGAACAAGACTTCGTGAGCATTTAACAATACAAATGGGTGGAAGGTCGTCCGACCCTGCTGACTTATTAGTGTCAAGTGACTTTAATAGTTTCCCCAAAACTTCCAATGAGATTTCAATGGAACCAATGCTCACTGGATTATCCGTACGATGAGCCACGCGGCAAGTGGAAGTTGAAGGCCTATCACCAGTCGATTGAAGGAAAGTTGATTTGAAAAACCTAGAAAACAATTCACAAAGACCCTCACCAGTGTTTGCAGTGTCATTGCCATAGGTCATAGTAGAAGGAAAAGTTGAATTGGAAGTCTTACTTTTAACAAAAGACCAGAATGCTTTGGATGTGTGAGAAATTGCGGTTTCAATCTTAGTGATGTACGAGTTATAACACTGTTTCTCATACACCCTCGCACGGTCCCGCAGTGTGCAGAAAGAAACGTAATCAGACCTATTCCTGTATTGTCTATACTTGCGGATATGCTTATGTTTCTCGCTAAGTATTTTCTTAAGACCTGCGTTGAACCAGGGAGGGTGCCTGCTACTTACAGACACTGTCTTATGAGGAACATAAATATCACGCAATTTATATAAGATCTTATAAAAGAAATCAAGAGCTCCGTCAACCGAATTTATATTTAAATTGTGTTGCCAGTCGATTTTATCAAGATCTTTACATAAGTTAGGGTAGTCACCGGATTCATAATAATATTTTAGCCTTGGCTTATTAGTGCAACATTTCCGAACGGAGAGATCCAGCTCGACTAGTAATGAAGGATGGTGCACGTCCTCAGGGACAAGTGGGTCGACACACCTGTTTATATTTTTTATGTACTTACTCAAGTCAAGAGAATTATCTGTGAGCATAGACTCAGATGATATAGTACCAGACAATACCTACCGTAAGATAAGATTAGAATATTTCAATCAAATCAAAGACGTCTCGTCATTTCCATAGGTGGCAGCACACACGTCGTAATATGCATTACGTTGTGACATGTGAACATGCCGTATGTCCACCTACTACGGTTTCATGATAACGGAATCATTCTAAATGCTGATAAGAGCGTGGTAATGCAGTACCAAGCTCGAAAATGTGCTAAAAATAACAGTGGTGTAAAGGAAACTGTATTTTTGGGCTACACTGTAGATTACACAATCAGCCATGAAGCCCATATTGACAAACTGTGTAAAAGGATGGCGAACGCAAATTACGCACTTCTCAAGCTCAGGCCATTGCTAGACAAAAAGTCTCTTTTATCAGTGTACTATGCGTACGTACAGTCCTCAGCCAGATACTCGATTACTGTTTGGGGTAACGCTGCAGACATAAGTAAGGTACTTAAGATGCAAAAGAAAGCTCTGAGAATTATGTTTGGGTTACGAAAGCGTACATCAGTGAGGGACCATATTAAGAAAAATAAAATAATGACCGTAATATCTTTATACATTTATAACAGCCTTCTAGAAATACACGAAGAAAAAGAAAACGTCTGTAAAAATAAACAAATACATATAATCTAAGAAATAAAGAAAAAATCTTTAATCCGAGAATCAGATTAGATAAGGTCCAAAAACAGGGCATGTACATAAAAATATCCATGTATAACATATTGCCTCTAACATTAACCCAACTACACATAAATGATTTCAAAAGAAAACTGAAAGTGTTTATGGAGGCGAACCCCTTCTATTCATTAAAAGAATTTATGGAGAAGCGTCTAACTCAATCTTCATTTGTGTGAGTGAGTACCTAGATCTTTTGTTATTTAATTGTTAGCACTATCCTTTTTCATTGTTAATCAATTGTTTATATAAGTTGAGTATTTAATGTCTTTTACATAATTTTAAGTAATTTTTAAAAACATTTTATTGAATGATTGTTATTGTGATTATGATTGTGAGCATGATTCTATTTATTTGTCAATCAACTGTTTAATTATTGTGTTTATTTAGTGCATTGAGCTTAATTTATTTATTTACCAACCAACGTTTTGATTATTTTGCGTATTCGCTGCTTGTTACTTCATTTTACTTAATTTATTTATTTACCAACCAAATTTTTAAATATTTTGCATATTTGCTGCTTGTTTACTTCATTTTACTTAATTTATTTATTTATCAATCAAATGTAACTTTTTTCTGTTTTTTGCGCTTTTACTGCCTGTTTACATTCTTTTAATTTATTTTATAAACATTGTATATTTGACATGCCTAATGTAACTGATGTGTTATAAGGTCAATAAAATTATTCTATTCTATTCTACGACGAGCATAGACATATATATTAATATATATGTCCTTAAGGACAGGCCTAATGTCAGGTTAAAACGTCGCTTCAAAGTGGGAGCCAATTTCACAGATTGGCATCCACTAGCGCTCAGTCTGTGATGGAAGTTCGAAGGCATCGGTCGAATGTCACAAACAAAATATGCCAAGTTGTATTGTGAAGGGTTGCACAATCTATACTCAAAAGTGCAGTAAAAAGAAAGACCAAGTTTCATACCTCAAGTAATTCAATATTTTCAATATTACACTCTGTTTTGTAACAAAATAATCGAATTTATATTTGGAATAATCATTGTAAACATAAACATTGACGGACATAATGGCAGCGACAGGCACCTAATTTTGTAGTTCACGCGAAATCTAATAGATGGCGTTGACTTTTCTCACGCCTTTTTGACTAAATAAAATGTTCCTTCGGGCATATCCTGATATATAAATCTATGACGACGAGTCTCCTTATAAATAGTTCAATCAATCAATCAAATCATTTATTTAATAAGCTGTTAACTGTAAATTAACTGATAAGCTTCGGTTGCTATTAGATTACTTTGTTCCTATTCCCTCGGTTACAATGAGCCTACAATTTTAATAAAGATGGTAAGCCAGCTGAATATTTAGCGCGATAATTTGGCTACGGTCGTACTTACAGAATTATTCCCAATATACCTACACGTAGCAAAAAACGTGCGTGTACGTACGTAGCGAAGATAGCCCTACTATTATTTTATCATAATAAAAGGGCATTGTTGCTGATGCGAGATTAGTGATTTTGTAGATCATTAATAATGGCTCTGGGGTTTGCCAACGTTCTATATTTCGATACATACTTTGCATCCAAAGTTTGCCTGGAAGAGATCTCTTTTATACTTAGCAATAAAGTCACTCGTTTATATAAAATATTATAGTAATTTTTACTGAGTAGGAAAAAGCTTATCTATTCATCAATAAGTAGTAAATCAAGATCTGTATATATAATAGGGCGAATTCTGTAGTCTGTACGTATAATAATCACGGACATTTAATACTACTATACAGTAAGATAATAATGTACGTAAGACATTACATGTATAATTATTAATGTACCTAATTACAATAATAATTATTTTATAAGAGTTTTTATTGTTTACTCTTTAGATACAAGTTTATGTGAGCGCCATCTGTGGTTGATGTATGGCGGCTCGCAGCTAGCTACTTACAACAAACTATACACAGATACGACCGTCCGCCCGGTGTAGCTCGTCTCCGGGTCACGTTTCCAACTAGATGCAACCAAGCGCAACAGGTGGCGCTACATGCTCTGTCAGTCCAGAGTAACTTCGTTCGAAATGTAACCTCACGGACCTACAAAGACGATGTCACGATGTGGACAGACGCCCAACAAAGTAATCCTAACGTTGTTTACGGAACTACAAAAATTCGGCTAAGTGCGAGTTGGACTCGCGCACGAAGGGTAACATTATTTTAAAAATATACCAGTAAAAAAAGTAACGTTTGATGTATGTTGTATGGGAGCCTCTAAACATTCATTTTATTTTGTTTTTTTACCCACGCAGAAGCAGCGGAAAAGGTACAAACAGCTGTTAATCAAGTATATGATTGGACGAAAAATGGAGGATTAAACTAAATGAATCCAAATCTATTCATATTGATTTTAGCAATAAGAGGCAACAGTATTCTGCGGTTTATATTAATAATAATTTAATCCCATATGAGAATACAGCAAAATACCTGGGTATGACTCTTGACACAAAGCTGCGCTGGAAAGCTCATGTCAAGAAGAAAAAGGAAGAGCTAGAATTTCGATTCCATAAAATGTACTGGCTGCTTGGACGAAACTCTTCGCTGTCTGTGCACAATAAATTATTACTATACAAACAAGTCCTAATGCCCGTGTGGACTTATGGCATACAGCTCTGGGGCTGTACCAAACAGAGCAACACACTCATCATCCAATAGATCCAATTCCAGAATAGAGTACTGAGGGAAATAGTTAACGCACCTTGGTACATACGCAATGACGACCTCCACCGGGACCTTAAAATAGAGTTCGTTGACAAAGTTGTTAAAAAATATGCAGAAAGTCACCAACATAGACTTCACCATCACGTGAACGTCGAGGCAATCCAGCTCCTCGACCACACGAATATAGTAAGAAGACTTAAAAGAACAAAACCGTTCGAGTTAGTGTAGTGTTATAGTGTTAAATAATAGATATAAGTGCAGTGCAGTGCAAGTGCTACAAAGAACACATGAACAAAGTGTCTTCACCTTAATAGAGACAATAAGATTAGTGTTAATGGACACAGTCTTAGAAAATAAGGTTTTAGAAGTTTAAGTTAAACTCAAATTGCTTGTTAGCCAAATTTCTATGGCTAGATTGTAATACTACTAGAGTGCTATATTAAAAGTACTCTGGAAAAAAATGAATAATAATAATTTTGTTTTTTAGTATTAATTGTTGTTATAGCGGCAACAGAAATAAATCATCTGTAAAAATTTCAAATGTCTAACTATCAAGGTTCATCAACTATATATCCTGATGACAGACGTACAGACAGACAGACTGACTGAGAACGGAACGAAGCCTTAGGTACTGATAGGGTCCGTTATAACCCTTCAAATAAATTAAATCCCCAGCGACCTGATATCGAACACGCATGCAACGTTATTCCGTTGTCATCTCAATGTTGGTTAACCTACAACCTACGTATTCCAGAGGTTTAATTTCTTTAATTATTATTGACTGCCCACTACTTCCCCACTGCTCAATTAAATTGCTCAAATGCATCGAGTTGAGCAGTACCTTAAAAAATATTAAAAAGTTCTGATCCAACGAACCAACTAAGGTGAAGAGCGTTGTTTGACTAAACATAAATTCAATGGTCATAATGGCTTTCTAAAGGTGCTCTACATACTTTACGTTAGCTTTTTGCAACCTATCAGAGGCTTTCGATTGGGTAAATCACGAGCTCCTTTTGAACAACATCTTCCATTATAGTGTATGAGATCAGCAGCCCTACCACAAACTAATACAAAACCAATAAGTATGGGAATAACGGGATATCAGACTAGGAGAGCACGGTTAAACACCATCGTTAGCAACAAACCGATCTATAATATTACGACGGTAGGTAACAAAATATGATAGTAATCGCGCCTACCCACAACACTACTTAATTAATTATAAACACTACAATCCTCCACCTTTAACCATCATGGTTCGTGACAGTAATGCTTCAAGGTTACAATGATATTGTTCGAATTCGTACCATGAACTTATAAAGTATTCCGGTGCGAGAACGAGACGCCTACATTTTTATACAGCGTTATCACTGTCGCACGTCGGTGTCAACATGATTAATGGTCTGGCATGACAGTTGTAGGTACTTGAGTGAACGATTTAACGTGACGTCATCAAAACTGCTCTCCGTCAACAACATTACAATAAAAAAACGTAACGTAACGTATTATTAAAAACGTAGTAAACAACCGTGATAGTTTAAAACAGTGTTTAACATTACTATATTCTTACTTTTATGTCATTCTCAAAGTATGATCGAAGTAATAATGGTATAAGACGTTGTGGTTTTCCAAATGCTCAAGTTATACGTTACCAATAATAATTAAACTGCGTGGTTTAATCCGTTTAATGGTGTAGTACTATTGAACTCTGTTAATGTATCTATGGGAGTTCGCCAGGGATCTATTCTGGGCCCTTTTAGATTTTTAGTCTACATTATAATGAACGTCCTTTCCTCATGAGTAAGTCCCGTTAGCAAAACTGTGATAAATTCTCCTTAGCAATGTAACTACTAATAATATTGGGCTATTTATGGGCAATTAGGCATGGCCACAGATAATATAATACCTACAGGCATTCCCGCATCTCCCACAGTACCTTTAAGGGGACGGCTTTAATCTTTAGAAAGACATAATATTAATATAAATTTTAACCTCTGAAGTACCAGCATCGAGATGACTTTGAATTGAATAACTATGCATGTGTGTAGAATATTGGGTAGCTGGGAGTTTAGGGTAGTATTTTCACTTAATGGTTTTTGCTGATCCATTGTGCCTCCCTAAGTTCTTCAAATGATAATGTGGGCATACTGACATACATGCATGCATACGGCAGACATACACACTGCACACACAATTTTCCTGATGTATTTTTTAATAATATCATGGTCATCCTTTTAGATGCCCTGTTGTTTAGGAAAGAGTTATCCTTACGATCGTTATAAATTCATGTGTTTTTTACATTTCAAATCTTTTCCAAACTACGATATCTAATGTAGGTACCTACCTATTTTCTGTCCATGTGGCATAGCCGTATATGTCATGGGAGGGTCTGCACTATAAGAACAATAATAAAACAAATTTTGGCTGTATCAATAAATGCATAGTTTTATGGAACTTGGTAAACATTGACAGAGCACCTTGTACAGTTACCCATAAAATGTTATTATGCACAGATGCACAAATATATCATTTTAATATTTTTAATGACTCAGCTAATCAAATTTTGACTTGTAAAAGTAATAATAATTTTGACTTTGATTGCTTAAGTACATTTTTTTTTGGTGATTAACTGCGCATTGTGTGCGAAATACAAAACCAAAGCCAGCTGCTGGTTGCAACAGTTCCATCTGATGCTCCTCATATATAATATATAAGTAAGTATATGTAGATATCATAGTAGGTATATTATAGAGAGTTAGGCTTTGTTACTTAAGTTATTTAGTATGTTTATTAGATAAATTATTTATTTTTTATGTATTAGACATATTATGTAGTTATGCTCATGCAACCCGTCTTTTTACCTATTGGAGATATCCTCTCCATCGAACGGTTGCCTGGAAGAGATCGCTTTTAGCGATAAGGCCGCCCATTGTAACGCTTGTAAATCTTGAATACCATGTAAAAATTTATTATTTGGTGTGTGCAATAAAGAGTTTATCTATCTATCTATCTGTCTATCTCCTCTTGTTCCTTGTTCTACCGTGTTGGGTGAGTTCCATTGCTCGTAGGGTAAGAACGCTAATCCAAATGTTACTACATTTTCCTGTAGTATCATCATCACTATCATCAACGGCCTGAAGAAATCCACTGCTGAACATAGGCCTCCCCCACAGAGAGCTACTTTGAGCAGCTGCTGACTCCTGCATTTTTCACCAGTACGAGTTTCGATAGTTTACTAAAACTTGATTCGTTTATGTTTTCTCCCTTTTCTCCCATACATTTCTGTGCAGCGCCCCTAGTGGACACGTTGATGAACTAAAAATGGCAGTACAAAATTTTAAATGGATTCGCGCGTATTCACGTTTTGGAAAAGTCCTACTAGGGATTCTGATCGTCGGTCCGCCTAGTATAGGGGGCCGGCCTACGCTGCGTCTTCCGGTTCGTGGTCGCCACTCGAGAAAGTTTCCTCGCTGTCCGTTGTCAGTTCTACGAACGATGTGGCCTGTTCTAGAGCTATATCGGTCATTTTAGTTCTCCTATAGATCTTCTCATTACGGATCTTATCTCGCAGGGAAACACAGAGCATAGCTCTCTCCATAGCTCTCTTTTGTAGTATAATTATGTATAAATACCAACCCAACAGCTTTACCAAAAGTTCGAAGATAGGAAAATGTTTTCCATGATAGGGTGATGATAAATAAAGTAGGTACACACGAAACCAGGGGTAAAAATAAAAGTGAAGACATAGTAGTCTATCATGTTTTATTGTAACATTTAGATAGTTTTCTAGACATCCACCTTACATACTCGCGGCCGCTACTGATATGAGCCTGTACAGCGACGCTGCGCTCCTCGACATAAATAATTTCACGTAATCATATAAACTTAGAGCTAACTATAGAGAGGCGGCGGCCGGAACACCGGCTCGCCCCATGTACACCTATATACACACTACACTAGTCTGTACACGAGACCCTATTTACAGGAAGATATGTGCGGCGGCGGGCGTCAGTCGCGGTGCGGCGGCCGCGACAGCAGCGCCAGCGGCTGCAGCGCGTGGCCGTGCGGGAGTGCGTGCGCGTGGCCGTGCGGCTGCGCGTACCCGTGCGCGTGCGCGTGCAGCGCCGCGTGCGCGTGCGGCAGCAGCGGCGGCGCGCCCGGTGCCGCCTCGCCCGCCGGCGGGTTGATGCGCTTCTCCTTCTGCCGACGGTTGCAGAACCACACGCGCACCACCTCCTTCTCCATGCAGAGCGCGTCCGCAAGCGCCGCGATCTCCTCGCTCGTCGGCTTCGGGTTGTGGAGGAACGCCTTCTCGAGCGCGACGCGCACGCCGGACTCGATGGAGGTGCGCTTCTTGCGGCGGCGGCCCACCGCCTCGGCCAGGCCGGCGGCCAGCGCGCCCGCGCCGCCCACGCCGCCGCCGCCGCCCGCCAGCGACGAGTCCGCATCCTCCAGCCACTTCTGCAGCAGCGGCTTCAGCTTACACATGTTCTTGAAGCTCAGGTTGAGCGCCTCGAACCGCGAGATCGTCGTCTGCGAGAAGTCGTTCCCGTACAGCTTGCCCATCGCCAGCCCGACGTCGCCCTGCGTGAACCCTGCGGACGGAGGGAGCGAGTGAGTGAGCGAGCAAGCGAGGGACGCCGCGGGTGCCGGCGGAGTGCCACTCACCAAGCTTGATCCGGCGCTGCTTAAAGGTCTTGGCGAAATGCTCGAGCTCCTCGAGGTCGGCGGTGTCGTCAGCGGCGGGCTCGAGCGCGCGCGGCTTGTGCGCGTGCGCGTGCGCGTGCGCGTGCAGCGGCGTGTGCGGCGCGTGCGGCGGGGAGCGCGCGCGGCCCGGGCCCGGCGTGTGCGGCGTGAGGAACGCGGCGGCGCCGGGCGGCGAGCGGCGCGGGGAGGGCGAGCGCACCCCCGCCCCTGCGCCCCCCGCGCCCCCCGCGCCGCGCGCCTGCAGCTGCTGCAGCTGCTGCGCCGCCGCCTGCGCCACCGCCTGCTGCACCTGCACACACGCCTCGCGTCAGCACCCACCGGAGGGAGGGGGCGGCGGGGAGGAAGGGGAAGGGAGCTCACCTGCGTGTGCAGCAGCAGCGAGTGCGCGCCGTGCTGCGTGAGGAGCAGGTGCTGCAGCTGGGCGAGCGCGCTGCCGGCACCCGCCGCGCTCTGGAAACACAAGGGTGGAGCGTTACAACAAACCGATAACTGGTAGAGCTGAGGTTACAGCCAGACGAACTCGCACCTTCACAGGTTCACTGATTCATAACATGACGTAACTATGGGATCCTTATTTCATTACGATCATCAAAAGACATCCACTGCTGAATATAGGCCTCCGCCATAGAATAGCATTTTGAGCAGCTGCTTGCCTCTTGCATCTATCAATTCCCTGGAGTTTTGACCAGGTTCGTCGGTCTACCAAATGGAAGGTTGTCAGTTCTGCGAGCGATGTGGCCTGTCCACTGCAATTTCAAGTATCTAATTTTTAGGGCTATATCGGTGACTTTTTGTAGATGTCCTCATTCCAGAGACACCTTGAGCATAGCACTCTCCATAGCTCGTTGCGTGACTTTGTGCTTATAACTAAGAAAGCCAACTGTAGCAGTTCTGCTACACGTACGTCACGTGTGCAACTGTGCACGTGTACGTTTCATGCTGTCATCACTATCAAGACAAGATAGTTTTAAGGCTCGGGATATTTTTGACGAAATGGTAGGTTCAAGCTTTCTGAATGCCGCCCAGATCCAGCCGAGATAGATTCTTTGCGCAATCTCATAGTCAACGTCAGATTGGGCTGTCTGACTTGGTCAATCTGTCCTGGTTATCCTTAAGTATTTGGGACTTAGTAGTGATGGACAAATACTTGCTAGTTAAATGGGAGTGGCATCTCCATGGCTTACAGTATGAGCATATTTAACGGCTGTTGCCGGGATAAGAAGATCGATAAGGCAACGTCCGCTGGAGGAGTGGACCCTATGGAAAGTGACGACCATTCTAGCTAACCTACGAGGGGTACGTCAACCTAGCCGGCGGGGTCCTCTATACCGGTGCCGACATCGGTACCTGAGCTAGAAGGGCTAGATTGGTCCGGTGATCTTAGTGCAGCCGAAACAACGGCTGCTATAGGATCTTCCGGATCGCTTAAGACGTCTCTTGGGTTGCAACGACGGGCTGAGTTAGAGTGTGCTGTGTATGTATGTATGTATGTATGTATGTGTTTGTGTATGTGTATACTCACGAAGACGGCGGCGGGGAGCGCGTGGGCGGGGTGCGCGGGGTGCGGGAGCGGGGCGGAGGGCGCGCGCGGGGGGGAGGGGGGGCGCTCGTCGCCACTCGCCTCGCCCTCGCCCTCGCCCTCGCCGCTGGCGGACCCGTCTGCAACACGACCATCGACAATATACAACACCCGCGCGACGTGCCACGGTACCGACCATACAGTGCGGTTCAAATTCAATGCGAAACGCTGCGCAGTGGCAAAAATCAGATGTGCGCGGGACGAGGTTAGTGGCGTGCGCAGCGTGCGAGGGGCTCGCAGTGCACTTCACAGCCGCCATTCGGTTGGACTCACACTCTACCTATGCTTCTTTTTCTTTTCTTTTTGTGAAAGAAATATTGAGCAAGTCGTTCACCTAATGTTAAGCGACACGGCCGCCCATAACAGTTGCAAAATCACTCGAAACTAAAATAAAGTTTCGCGTACGTCATCCTGAGATATCACACAGCTGCGATGCCTTTCAAACCAGAACACAGTAGTACCTGCACAGACGCACAACTGTTTGGCGACAGAATAACTAACTGGCAAAGCGGTGGTACATACCTAGACGAACTTTACAGAAAAGTCCTACCACCAAGCTTCTGGAACTGCTACCCGCTTCCATTACATTAATACTGCCCTGAACACATGTCCAGATATGGCTTATGAAGAAGAAAAAGATGCTGTGAGATCAGAATGACACGACTGTGGCTAAAAAGTATTTAAAAGTACCAGTACCAAAACTCCTGCTGGACTTTTCAAAAACATAAGGAAAAATACAAGAAGGAAGTTGCCAGTGCCAACTGTTTACATTACAGGAGATGCTAGGGCGCGGGTCGCGGACGTCGCTGTGACGGACGAGCTTCGGATATTACATGTAAATGCACCTCCGTCACCGCTCCATACCATAGCCATACATCATCTCCGGCGGCTGCATTATTAAACTACCTCGTTTCATTGCGTTTCTTACGTTTCATAACAGCTTATTCATCGCCTATCGCGAAATATTTTACTATTTTTTACCACAGTTAATCACAATTGTGAACAACAGAGAAAAAGCCCGGAAAACATGTTTGGACCCATTACTACCTGTGGGACCAGAGGCACATGCACATGTTGCTTAGCTATAATTACCTGACTACAATATTTGTTTCTATCTTTTTGTGTTTAGATGAAAATGGATTATACAGTAAAGTTATTTCGCATCTAATGCTGCAACCCAATAGGGACATGACCAATTATTTTGTCACCTATCAGATACTAAAACGAACTAGGTGTATAATAACTCAAAATTGTGGGACACTCATATAAATTACAACACAAATTACACGTGCCTATAAGTATAAACCAAGCAATATTATGCAATCCCAAAAAATATCATGAGACTAAAAATGAACTTCTAATTGATTCTTCAAACGGCAAAAAAATGGAGAATAAATGACATTAAATAGTTTTCCCCTACGGAAAAGGTCGATAAAACATACAACATTATTTTGTCATCTTACAACAGTTGCGAAATAAAATATGTTCCCGTAGCTCGATGGCGACAGATGTAAAAATAAATCGACAATGGACGCAAAGGGGTGAAAACGGCATCTGCAGATTATATCGAAGACACGTGAAATCACTTTCGCGCGCGCCGGTGAAGGGGTGAAGGTGTTTTTTCTTAGCATATTGTAATAGAAAGGTCGGGCAGGTCCCGCGGCACGGAACCATCGGCACGGGACACGCGACACGGGACTCGAGGCACGGGACACGTGACACGCGCCACTGTTTGTGTCTGGCAAGGGTTAAGCTAAGACACGCGCTACCATTCATTGCTACAATGATATTTAAAAGATGTAGCCTTCCAAGACGAAAGTGAAATGATCTGTTGACTTATTGTGGGGATATTAGAATTAGACAAAGTGTTTATCGGAATTGCATAAAGATGTAATTTTGGGGGAATAGATGTACGTGCCATGGATCATAGATCGGGTGTTATGGATGCAGGAAGCAAGCAGCCGCTCAAAGTGGCGCTCTCTGGAAGAGGCGTATGTTTAGCAGTGGATGTCTTCAGGCCGTTGATGATAATGATGAGGTGGAAGTGGAGGTGAGCACCCAATCATCAGCAAGAGCTGTCGGTGTCCGGAGCCGCCTAGTTACGTTGCCGTCAGGCCGCGATGTTCCGGTAAATAAGCCCTTAGATTACTACTGTCTTTACAGCCTAGATTATTATAATATAAACCATAATATTAAATGTGATACAAATATGATGGCGGCATCAAGTGTATGATTTCACTTGTGGCTTGCTATACTTTTGTTAATTATTAGCAGCCATTACATTTGACTACCTAGATATATACCGAGATATAATACCATATATACGTACTGAACTATAGATAGATAGAAAATGCTTTATTGCACAAGAGTAAATCAAGTACATAGATAGACTATAGTAACTATAGATTTCTAACAGAAAGCTTTATTGCAATGGAAAAACAAAAATAATATATAAATAGATAGAAAATTGAGTCGACCGTATATACTTTCATGGGTTGGATTGGGACTGCATCATTTTAACAAACAATGTACACTATATTATTAACCATTTAAGCCGTAATTGCCGGTTTGACTTTAATTTTGTATTTTATTTTGTTGTGTGTTGAGACATGCGAGCGCTAGAGGCAACCAAGAGGCATACTAAAGGCAGGCGCACGCATAATATGATTGTAACGAGTCACCTCACGCGTGCTATTAGACCCCCATCATGTTTTCGAAATTTGCCTAATAATTACACTAAAAGTAATTAGGTTCGAGATAGTATCTGACCAGCGTGCAAGTGATTACTGTAGTGGAGACCGAGGAGTCGAGTTATAACAATAGGAATGATTGAAGCAGACAGCCGCGTCGGTAATGAGATTAATTATTTCGGTTTTGAATATGAGCATGAACGTTGTTCGTTCGTCGGAGATAATGTTGGAGTTAATTTGGTGAATCAGAGCAGATAATACAATTTGTTTTCGAGTAAAATATAACAAGAGAGGTGTTAGATGAGCGTTGCGGGCCTGTAGCCGCGCCACCGTGCCGCGTGCTTGAGATAAAATTGAATATAGGTACCAGCCACAGACCAAGAATATTTTATTTACTCTCAACAGCGACCGATGTCTGTGAGCGGTGAGGAGTGTAGGGAATTAGGTAACATAAGATACGTACCATTGCTGGGAGGCGGCGACGGCGACTTTATTAATTCCCCCGCCTCTTCTGAAACAAACAATACATTACATTAATTGTCTTTATTCATTGGTCTGGTCTATTTATGATGTGCATAAACTGCTAAAAATATTTTGGTATTCATTTAAATGGGTCAAAAAATAATAACCAACCAAATGCAACAAGAACCACCGACAATGCAACCGATGCAACCGATGCAAGAGGCGAGCAGCCGCTCAAGGTGGCGCTCTTTGAGGGAGGCTTATGTTCAGCAGCGGACGTCTTCAGGCTGTTGATGATGATGAGCCATCAAACCCGTGGATGGCCTCATTGCTTAACACACTAGCAGATAGTCATTTATTTTATGGGTCCAACTGACTCGCGCGTCAGTCTGGTGTTTGTGATGATGGTGATGGTGTAATGAAGCGGAGAGGCGAGAGCTCGCGGAGGCGTTCGGTAATGGGATTATCGGATCGGAAGCCGAATTAATATGGTCCCGGCGGGAAGCATGCCGCACTCCGCCGCTCCACTCTAATCACGAAGCCAGAGCGCGCTGGCTCGGGTGTCCGGTTACCGCGATTAATGATATTAATTACACTAATCCATTATGCAATGCTACTCGGACGCGTTAAAGTACCACTCAGGCTTTAAAGGTCTTCGCGATCACAAAACTAATAATTAAGTTGTAATAATCACTACGATTTCAGATGCTGTACTATGTCGTAGGCTGTCTACGCGAGCGTTACGGAAGTGCTACGAAACTATGATTTAATGGAGTAAGCTAAGTATCGATTTTTACTGTGCGTTTGCGCTCGCTGTCAATGAGTTGTCGCCATCACCATCATAAAGCAATGGCATAAAAATAAAATAACATAATAAGTAGATGTTTTCACAATGTATCATAAACCCATAAGTAGAATCAGGATATAAAGGTAGTTACGCGATGGGAACACTACCTGCGGATGATCTCGCACAATCTCTATGTGTCGGATAAAAAAGATTTGCGTGCGCACAAATGCAGCATTCAAATATCCGCTCGTCCATAAAGGACGACGTTTACAAAAACTTGATGATTTGGGTAAAAAACGTATCGATGCATTGTGTGCGCGGATGAGACGACGTTTTGTTCCCGGAGCGATATTGAAACGTCACGATTAGTTTTTGCATTGCACAAGAATAATATAGAAGCTGTCGTCGAAAGGGTACAATCGCAGAAATAAAATGCGCGTACGTTTAATGCGCGGGTGACGGGTGACTGGGTGTATCCAAATGTTTTACCCAAAAAGCTTCGGTTGCTACGTTTTTGCGGCAGCGGATTAAGAAATCCTTTTTTTAAGTTCCAGATCGAATCGTATAAAATTACCGAAACTCAAACCTAGTTGGGTTAATGCCAGCATTGTCAGGTAGTCGTGGTATGTAATAATTATATTATTTAAGAGTTTATTTTCAAGATATTGTGAATGAATATACATAGAGTTTTAAGTTATGTGGCAATGCAGATCCTCATACTTATTGATTATATTGTTAACGACACAGTAATAAAACGTAGAATTTATTCAATTTGTGAAGTACATAGGTAGGTAGGTGTATATAATAATTATGGAGAAAGATTCCAAATTAAAAACTAACTGAAATATTCAGAAGACTTCCTAGATGGAAGTCTTGTGAATATTTCAAAGACGTGCATTTCTTCTATTTCAAATAGTATTCAAATCAAATTAATAAATGAATGTATCATTATAATATATTTTATTTAACAAAGTGAATTGAAACGAATGAAATGTTTCAGTATCTTAGTTAACGTCATGCTATGCTTATCAATCTGTGTTTATAAAGATAATAATAATATTAAGTTGTTTTTATATAAAGTATTATTAAAAAGGGGTAATTTTACCATTTTACCACTCAAAATATGACACTGTTTAAATCACAATTAATAGTGAGTCCATTATAATGAACAGGCTTAAAAATTTAATGAATCAATTAATTATCCTACTATGAACCTGCAGTCTCTTGTTCAATATAAAAATATTATGCTTTGTATCTCACCTAACCCACCCTTGGCCTTACATAAAACTTGTAATATTCTTAGAAATAAAAAACTTGATTGATTGATTGATATGAATCTACTAAATGTATGAAATTAATGACTAATAATTACTAATAATTCGGATTATAATTAATTAGCATAATAATTATGCCTTATGTTATTATGCGTTTTTTAATACATAAATACAAAAACGTTACCTAGATGATGATTGAGTCAAACATAAACCTTTGTAGATAGAAACAAAATGATGGGACTAGTGGGATAGGTACACTCGCACAGTAACACGCGTCTTTGAATTCATTTGTAACAATCCAATTGTTTGCTTATTGTTTTAATAATAAATAATAATACCACTACAAAATCCTCATCATAATAATTATAAGTATTATTAATAATAGTCCTCTGTTATTATTTTAGCGTAGGTAAGTAATAAGTATCTCCTCGGGTATAACATACGATATTCTCTAAATTGATTGCATGATCATTCTACATTATCAAAATCTCGTAAGCATAGTATATCTACAAACTAATTTATAATAAAGTTCAAGGTAAAAAGAGTTAAAACATAGAGGCGTGTAGGGCAAGGTGTATGGGGGCAGGCAGTACTCACGGTATCCGCAGTATGTGCGGGCGGCGGCGCGCACGCACGCGGACAGCACCATGGTGCCGGGCGGTAGTAGCGGTACGAGCGGTACGAGTGGTACGAGCGGTACGGCGGTACGGCGGTACCGTGCGCACAGGTCGGCGCGCGGAGCGGGACTGCTCGAGCGGCGGCCCGCGCGCGACCCGACCCCCTTCAACCCTCAACCGTCGAATTAAAAATTTGGAAACTTTTTTGTTCGAATCCGTTTCTTTTTCCGCCCTTAGTGAATTTTTTTCGCGCGATCTCGCCATTATTTCGATTACCTGGAGATGATTTTTTTGGCGCTTTCGCCGAACGGATCGAGTTTAAAAGCTGTTTAATTTTTTATAGGAAAGGGGAGCGACGGGTTCGGCTAACCGATGCGCGAATTCCGATATCGGGTTCGATTGAAAAAACTGTTCGAGCGAGAGCGCGCGCCGAATTTCGTTAGAGAATTATTATTTATTTATTTATCTGACTATAATAATATCGACCACGCACTCTGCTCCGCGAGCCACCTCCGCCGGCACATCGGCCGAGGCACGGACTCTGCTCCGCGAGCCACCTCCGCCGGCACATCGGCCGAGGCACGGACTCTGCTCCGCGAGCCACCTCCGCCGGCACATCGGCCGAGGCACGGCTTCATCGTTTATAATGTGCAAGGTTTGGTAGAGATCTGCGGTTTAAACATGTAAATATTTATAACCTATTTCAACGCAACACCAACTTGAAAATTAAATAAAAGACCATCATCCCGCAGAGAGGAACGCAAATAACATTCATGAGAGGTCGGTCGTCGTATTTTAAACATGAGCCGTCCACTTATTGTGATGAGACGGCCGAGCCTTTGAAGTGTGAGCCCCTGAGAGGGCGCGACGCTCCGCTCCGCTCCGCGCCGTGCTCGCGAGAATATTCGCTCATGGTCCACCACGACCGTCGTCCATTACTCTACTAATATTACAAATGCTGGAGTTGGTGTAAATTTTGATACCATGCGTACCAGAGCAAAAAGTACTAGAGCAAAAAGTAAGTTTAATGCAATCTCAAAGTCCTGGCTCACACCTCTCAATACTAAATACTCAATTATTTATTACAACATATGTACATATATTTTTAATACAGGTGGTATGTATGAGTGTACAGGACATATGACCCCATTAGGGTATAGCAACAGTTAGGTCCAGGACCAGGCCATTCATTAAATAAATCTACAAAAAATCTTTGGCCAGTGTTTTTACTAAAAAGGCTTACTTTTATCATTCAAGAAATCTGTCAAACTATAGTAGCATTTTTTTATCAGAAAGTCTTTCAAAACATTATTAAATACGGATTTTTTTTCTTCAGTGAGAATTTCTTTCGGGATTTTATTGTATATTTTGACTGCCATTATATTGGGGCCTGAACTATGCAATTTTAGCTTAGAACTTGGTACGGCGAGTTTGTGCTTAAATCTTGTTTCATACCGTCGGGGCTGGTCTTCTTCTTTTATAAAAAACTGGGGGTACTTTTTTACAAATTTGCATGCTTCTAGTATATAAATTGACGTTAGTGTTAATAATTTGAAATTAACAAAATGAGGTTTACAACTGGCTGGTTCTTTTATGATAGCAATACACCTCTACACATCTGCAGCGGCTTCCTCTGAGAATCCATCACCACTCCTCCACTCTACTCTACTCCTCCACTCCACTCCACCCTACTCGTCAACTCCGCTCGGTGAGCCACGGTATGCTCTCGGGGCGGCGGGGGGCGCGGAGGCGTGTTTGTTTAGGCGCACACATATTGCTACTTTGAATAAGATATTTGGCTCTTTGTAGCGCTTCTTTAAACTGAATCTAATGTTTTAGTAAGCGGCGCCGCGACGGTCAGCCGTTTGATCGCGATCGCCTGTTTGCATTGCGCTCTTTGAATTGCAAATATTTCAATTGTACTTTTTACGTTGAACTGAATTGGAGAGGTCTCTAAACAAAACAGTTTTATATTTAAATACTTTCACTCCTTTTTATGTTCTATTTCCATTTCAATGCTGTGTTTATTGTTACGGGAACCTCAGATAAAAGTAAAAGATGCATAAAAAAATTGACATCACGTCAAGTACTGCGTGGCGTCCACCCTGTGCAGGGTTCGTTGACCGCTGCCAAAATACTTGAGGTATTATAAATATGTAATCCAGTAATAACTTTTTAATGATTACGAACCATGACTGTAGAGTTTAGGCGCGAACGCAAAACCGTTCGGTTCTTTGCTTGTTATTATTTTCCTAAACTTGTGTAATTTCGAGTGTTAACGCGTAATAGTGGATGATTATTAACCGTTAAGTGTTCGTGAACAAGCACGAGTGTAAAGTAAATACCTGCGAACTTAACGAGTTAACTAATACGAAGACGATGAACGTGTCTATGCATGTCGTGTCTATCCAGAGGAGGCGTTCAGTAACGTAACCGCCGGTTATCTCAACTGATTTCACCGTGGAGAGGAGGAGGTGACTTTGATAGTTTTCATATTTTAGCAGAATGAAAACCTAACACTAGCTATACACGTTAATAGCGTGGAGCCAAATTAAAAAAAATATTGGTCACTGTAATTACTTAATTATATGACTTTTCATTTTATTATTCGTTGGCATAAACTTTATTGGACATAACTTACTTAAAAAGAACTAAAATATAACTATTAAGACTAAATCAGATGTAATTAAACCACTTTAATTACTTTTATCTAGATACTAGTATTGTAATCACAGCGGCTCGTAGCTAGGGGCCGGCACACGGGCGGCCGCGGGACCCTCCGCGCGGTTTACTCCAGTTATGGCTTTTTTATGAACACTGATTTCTATATTTGTGCAGTTTAGTGCGTGTCGTCTGTGTGGACTGTGGACACACTGCGGACCCTCGCCGACATATTTCATTAAAGATTCGGCGCGAGCGAAGGGTTGTCCGCGCGCCGATGTAAGTATCTTCTAACATCCTCTTGAGAGAACATAAACAAAGGATAATCAATATGCTTTGCTGTTTTCATACTGATAATTTAATACGAATTCATACCATCAAAATCAGTAATAAAACCGGAATTTATCTTCTCACTGGCTGTATATGTTATCAAACTTGGTATTCTAAAGGGAATTAACGAATACAAGTATTAGTAAAAAATTATCGCGGCTTTTTAATGAATGCTATGTAGGTAAAAAAATCTAGTTCATTATTGGTTAGTACATAAGTAAATATTTTAGCATAAACCATCAATCTCAAATATTAAGTAAATAACTAAAAAATGCATTCGACTTAAACCATCAAGTCTGACATGCAGACATGATGGCCACAACTTGTGCGGTCTTCAGGGCATCAACAACATTTTTGTAACTATTCTGCACAGTCAAATAATAATTGAAACATTCATTATTTCATATGCACACCACTTCATCATCATCGTTATCATCATCGTCATCATCATCATCATCATCATCATCATCAACAGCCTGAAGACGTCTACTGCTGAATATAGGCCTCCCCCACAGAGCGCCACCTTGAGCGGCTGCTCGCCTCCTGCATCCCCGGATAGTGTAATTGAAATTTTAAATTAATTTAAAATTCCGAGTGATACTGCAACTATTATGGGCGGCCGTGTCGCTTTACATCGGTTGAACGACTAGCTTGTCATTAATTATCATAAAAAATACTCTAAACTGTGCAGTGACGTGAGAAACAAGGAGAGAGTGAGGGGCGAGGGGTGGGACTGGGAGGTTTAGCGCCATATTGGATTAGCGCCATATTTGCATTTTCAATTTAGCTTATAAAAGAAGCACTTGAATTGAATAAATGTTACGTTTCTATTGTACGTGTTTTATTACAGAGGGTCAAGGAGAGAGACGCGAGCCGCTTGTGTCGACTCCCATAATGGGAGAGCATATACTACCCTTTAAAGGACAGGACTTTTCTTGTATGGAACTTGGGTGTTTATTCAAATCAGTATACAGGGTTACAGGAAAAATTGTGCTAGATCCGTTAAGAGCGTGGAGTACCCATGATTTCTGACTTATTTCACTATGAAACACCCTAGCCTAAACTAATAATATTTTTGTAGATATCCCTTAGAAAACAATACAGTTTCTAATATTTTTTTTATATCTTAACTTTCACTTGTCTACTACGGTCTATTCAATTAACTTATGTACTATTTTAATGATTGACGTCCTAAAGCATCTTATTACACATGTAAAAATGCAATAATAATAATAATAAGAAGACACAAAATATTTCAATGAAAAAATTAAAAATTGAATATCTCGAAAAGGGTAAAGTTTAGCCTAGGGTGTTTCATAGTGAAATAAGTCAGAAGTGATGGGTACTCCACGCTCTTAACGGATCTAGCACGATTTTTCCTGTGACCCTGTATAATTAATGTCAAATGAAAGATTAATTATGCAGGATTAATAATATTCTTATAAAAAATTTATTCACTTTTCCGATTTTTTTTCTATTTGGCTTTAAACTAAAATATTTATTGCTTGCAATACTGGAGTTAACAAACTGAATATTATCTGTACCAACAGTTTTCTTGTGATTTTATATTATATATCTTATAACCATCTCCTTTCCTATTCGTAAAACTATTTATTTGCTTATTTGAAAAACGGTAAAAAATCTCACCGTTATACAAGAAAGGCATACATTTAAATTATCGTTATAATTTGGCAAAAACAGCAAAAATATTATCTGACGGTCATCTTTTTCAATGATCGATTCTTCTTTGCTCTTTGTTTGAAACTTCAAATAAATGAAATTAATAATCGATATAATAATCTGCTTTCTGTGTAATCTGAATTCAGGAGAACTTTTTTTCTTTCTTTCATGTCAACCTAACGAACCTGATGTGACTCAATACATTTTCTGTCGCTGAACGGTCTGAGAAAAGAGACTCAAATATTTTTTTTTTAAA
Organism: Ennomos erosarius; assembly: GCA_963580505.1. Lineage (NCBI taxonomy): Eukaryota > Metazoa > Arthropoda > Insecta > Lepidoptera > Geometridae > Ennomos > Ennomos erosarius. The sequence goes on from OY756982.1 coordinate 74,071, forward strand.
TCAAATATTAGTTTGTATATTAAACAGGAATAATACTTTAACTCTATTCATCACCTATTTATAAAGTCATTATCAATAGATCAATTATCTTTTAAAGGAATAAAAAATATGCATAAGTTTTTAATTAAGAGATTGGGGTTTTTTATTCGGTTGTAATAAAACACTGTTTAAAATTTTCATGCTTTTAATGATTCTAATCACGGTAAAGATCACGTAAGTACTATATAAACAATGACTACAACAATTTAACGCGACGAGGTAAAGTTTACAAATTAAATCTTAATAAACTCGGTTGTGGTAGTAATTGTCTTTTTGAGTGGCTTTTACAAGAAAACGAACGAAGTGCTTTGGATGCACTCAAATTGCGAGGTATACATTTGAGATCGACAGAATACTTTTGTTCCGGAAAATTATGAGTTCCTACGAGAAAACGCGGCTCAGCGGATGGTTGGCGGCAGGTCGCGGGCCGGCGGTGCATTAGCATGTGCGATGTGCTAATGTCACGGCGCGTTACCGACAGAAGGGTTGCCCGCACCCCTTGTAATCCCGTTAGCTGGCACATAGCTGGGTTCGCACTAATCGCTAGTTTAAACTGCATTTACATACCGAGGTCGGGGGTCGGGGGTCGCAAACCGCTCGGTGGGAGTTTGAAACATGGACTCTATGGATCGGCGGTGGTTTACTTTAAAATGTTAGCGTCCCTCGAGTATCAGGGTTATCGCATAAATAATTAAGGAAAAAAAATTGCTTTTAGAGCTTTTGTGTACAGGAGCTTTCACCTTCGCTTTGGAAGTGAAGTAAGTAAAATTATAAAGTGTATTTATTGACGTGTAGAAAAACTGAAAACTAATATACTTTTTAATGTAGTTGTTGGCTTAATATAGTTGAAAGGCATATTATAAGTGTTAGTTTAGTGCCATACGCGCGGGCGGCGGGTGGCGGCGGCGCGGCGCGCTGATTGCGCTAATCAATAGCCGCTGCAGCTGCACCCCGCTCCCCTCCCGCTCGCTGCCTCCTCCCCCCCCCCGCAAGCCCCTGAGACAATACCCGAGATGTATGTCATGTATGCAGGTATGCATCCACACCACGCGCGCCGCGCGTCTATACCGACTACAGTCGCCTCCAGCCTCCGGCACCAGCGACAATGCTTCTGTTTCAAGTGTTTTTTAACATAATTTATTAAACGTGTAGTCGACCAAGATATAATTCAACTGATGGAAAACGCCACGGTCGCTAGTTACAAACTGGCATTATTTTTTGGACATGGAAGCACAGAACTACTACACATAATAATTTGAGTGGAAGTGTAAGTTACGCCGCCCCAACTCTTGTCGTGATAACTCTTGTCTTGTCTTGATGCCAAGTAATTTCACTATCGACATCACAATTCACAATTGTATTTGAATACATATAAGCTCATGTCATGTCTAACCCAAGTAGGTATATACGTACTTAGCTGTAACACACTTCTCATCTATGGTGCAGTGAACAAAAATGAGTAGAAGCCTTTGGACGGCCTAAAAGTTCTGACAAGACTGACCAGACCACTTTTCTACTCGAGAGCCCCAAGTTTGATGTGACCCCCTCCCCCATCCAGCCTGCGTCCGCGCCTGTCCTTCCGACCCACGCATCCAGCCGACCCTGAGACAAACACATTCCCCGCGGCATCACTAATGTTACCGGTTAGTGAACTTTTTGTCGCAAAATGAGCTGATCGAAATTCATTGCAAACATTGCAAACATTGTTCTCACTGCGATAGCATCGTCGGCGTTGATCAATATTGATATACGTAGTCAGTTTCTATCGCCAGTTCACAATGATAATACAATTTACAATATTTATGATTTTTATAGCAGTATCGCCTGCTACAAATTAATCTGTAATTTACAATATGTATTAGTTTTTTAAGGTCTGCATGTCGATATCAAAGAAAGTTGAGCTGTAACTTACATAAAAAAGTGATTCAGTTGCTGAGTATATACATACGTGGCCGTACCGGGTCGGGTCGGGTCGGGTCGGGTCGGGGCGGGGCAGGAGTCGCGGCGTATGTAAATGATATGTAGATGCGAGGGGCGCGGATTGGCGGCGCGGCGCCCGCCCGTCGGTAGCGAGCGTACCTCGCGCCCCGCGGCAGCGACGACGGTGACGCGGCTCCACCGAGGAAGGGTGGAAAGGGTTGCAGCACATGCCTGTGATTTATGGGTGTTTATGACGCGCTGTGACGGTCGCGCGCCGGCATTTGTATATTATTCCGTCGCGGGTAACGACGGTGACGGCTTTAAATTAAAGCGTAATGATGAATGGTCTCCGAGATTGAACCGCGCCGCGCACAGAGGGCGAGGGACGCGCAGATTAAATGCGCGCGGCCTGCATTCATAAATAATGTCAGCAGAATGTCGCAGCGAATGCCTGCTATACTATACATAATTATGTTCTCTGCAACTATGTCGTTATTCTAAATAACATGTTGAGAAAAGTCCACTAATGTGAAAATAAAAAAGGTAAATAAGCTTAATGAAATTCAGCTGAAAAATTAATCCGAGTTACGACTAGTAGTAAGTAACAACTGTTGGTGGAAAGCAGGTGGAGGCGTACAAGAGCATAACTCATTTTAAATTTGAAGAAAAATATACAAAATAAATAGAAGATTTGAGCGCGCAGCCGAGTGCGCAGCGAGACAGAGTTTTCTAACAATATTACAAATTTCCGGAAAGTAAACACCGAAACAAAACGCAAACAAAACAAGTATGAGCAACGGCACGCAAACACAAGCCGGGAGCCACCGGGGCCGGGACGGGACGGGACGGAACCAGGCCGGTACACAGTCTGATTGTTTGTCAAGTGTAAGCAAACTACTTCGAGTAATATTTATATGAATGTCCCGAGAGACTGAAACGACGAATAAAAGGTTATGTTCCAAATCAATTTTGAATCTGTAGGGAGCGAGTTCTACTTATTGAAAGGTATACACGAGTAGTAGTAACACTGAAGTTATTACTCACTGAAGGGAAAATATTATTTTTAATGTTGTAACGTAACGCTTGCTATAGATAAGGAACCATGGATATCATCAGCGATTATTAGAAAAACGCGGAGTATTAATTTGCAGTAAAATGAAAACGAACGATTGCCACATGTCGGTCTAATGGAAGGGTAAACTATTCAACAATCGGATGTCGTGTGCAACGGATCCGGCTTAAACTCGGTCGGCGCAAATATCGCGATAGTGAAATCAAACTCGGAACCATGGAGTGTTGTTTGTAGGTGGGAGGCTGCGCCGTGCGCGCGTGCGCATCAGGCTGCACAGCTGCCTCCCCCCCTCCCCCCGCGAGGGAGGGGGGGTGTACCCGCGCACGCGACGCAACCCTTTAACTGCAGTTAACTCACTTTAATTGAACAAAGTGACGCGTGGCGCCCCCGCGCCCCGCGCCCCGCTATATCTTCCTAATGCGGGCGCTGGAACCTCGTTATGTCTCTTTAATTCATATCGCGGCCGAATAAACATTATAAATTACTTTAATCAGGTCAGATGGTTCCGGCGATAATATTTCAAATGTAATGTGTTCCACTCACACAGACCAGCACCTAGAGAATATACTATATGGAACTCCCTTGGATTAGTTATAATAGGCTTGGTATATTGGCATTAAGCTCTTTTTTTGTAATTTTGTATGCATATCTTAAGTATTTTGATTTTAATCATGTAGTTACGTTTCATCAAACTAAATGAGTTATGTGTTTTGTATAATTTTCGGGTTTCAAAAACCCGAAAATTATACATAACTTGCTTGCCTTCTTGCTCTGGGTTCCAGCTAAGTACAAGGAAATATTTCTGGATTCTGCATTTTGGCCAAAAGGAATTGTGTTCCGGCGGTACAGGGAGCCGCGACCGAAAAAAGAAAATTCCTGAACTTGTGCGCCTTTTATTTAAGTTGTTTTTATTATAAAACATGTATGTTAGTCTGTAAGGTATATGTAAATATGGGCCTCTAGTTGCCTGAAATAAAGGAATTTATTAATTTATTATTATTATTATTATAGAGTATGATACGGTGTTTGTTAACAGGGTATTTACTTACCATATAATTCTTTTTTGTGTAATAACAATATTTTAGTAATGTTAGTGACCATGAAAGTTTAAAATCTTATTTGAGACATTGATCAGAGACAGACAGTAGTGCGCAAGGCGTGTATGTAGAGCGGCCTGGTGTTGACAGGCGAGTGGACTGGTGCACTGTCCACAAGGGGGCTCCACATCAAACGGGATCTACATGTAACTACCCTCCGAGCGCGGGGCTGCACTCGCGGCCTCCGCTCGCCGCGCCCTCAGGAGCGGTGCCTTTGCTCTCTCGTCTGGAAGTTCCATTGTTGAGGCGATCCACAAACAAAAGGGATCTTTGCTTCCGTCACAAATTAAACTAAACGAATGCCAAACGCATTTTTCCATGAAATTACGAACTGGACGCAAATTATAAAGGTTTCTCATGTTTTCTCTTTTTATGTTCAAGTTTAGTTTTTAGAACTATCATACTATTGAAGTTTTTCTCAATATTTTTATATTAGAGGAAAACAAAAGTTATCTCTTCATAGGTTTGGGGAGGTTCAGGAAACAGCCATGTTGTCCAGTAATCATTTAGCATTTACTAGCCAATTTCAAGCGGGATTTTAACCCACTATAATAGAAACTTGTGATACATTGAAGTTAATAAGAAGTATTTATTAAAACTAAGATACTAAATACAGTTAAACTATAAGATAATGCCTTTGGAAATTCGTCGGACGGCTTTTGACATTGTAATGTTATACAAATTAATTATGGGTTTAGTTGAGTGTCCTGATATGTTGCATAAAATATCTTTTCGAGTACCTCGTCCAGGTAACCGTCTCTTGTCCAATAAGCATGTAATTGCTCTTCTCATTTGCAAAACTAATATGTTAAAGCACTCTTCACTTTACCGAATGTGTGACTCTTATGATAGAATAAAATTTGATTTTGACATATTTGATAATAGTTCGCTAACCTCAATTAGGCGTATTACTGAGATATTGTCACGTCGTAATCTGTAACAATTGGTATTAGTTTCTCCTTCTTTGTTTTTAGGTACATTCATTTCATCACTTTTGTCATTACTTAGTTACACTTTATTTAGCAACTTTCATTACTTAGGTATTTATGTTTATTTGTGTTAAAAATTAATTTTGTGGGTCGTGTTTAGCACTCTATAGCGTCATTTTGTTAGCTTTATAAACGCATGTTAGGTTTACATATAGAAGGGAATATGTCCACCGCAAGATTTTAGTAGATAATGTTATTTTCTTTTAAGTAGTATATAATGCATAATTGCATATATCCAGTTTTGTAAACTTTCAATAAAACAAGAGTCCAAAAACTAAAACCGGACTACCTAATTATTTATGATGGCATTTTTTCCCTCGCGCAAATGAAGGGGTGTTGTATTGTATAACTAATGGTTACACTTACCTATGTGCAAAAATGTGTATTTAGTGATTTTATTTTTTGTTAATTATACTTTTAAGTAGGTACCTACTTCTATCATCTATCATCTATGCAGTTGCGCGTTAAACTGAGGTGGGAGGAAGCTATTTTTTTCAAATTACACCATCGTTTAATTCCTAAAGTATTGATCCTACATTAAAAATGGATAGAATCTTTTTTATGGCGAATGTAATATAGTTTAATTTCACAGAAGTAATTATAATGCTAATACTAAAGGTTTCTGAGATACAAGCAAATATCCGAAAAAAGTGATATTCAAACCCTTCCCCCTCCCCCTACTTACCCCCCACCCTCTGAATTTTTTAGTATATTCATCAGTACATTTCAAAGTATAACTGTGCCAGTTTTTAAGACTACACGAATGATTTCAGCTGTTTGTCTAATGTTTAGCGATTTTTTTTACTATGAGGTGGAGTGGATGATCATAAAATCCGCCATATTAGGTTTAGTAATGTGCCCTATGTCACCCAGAGTGTCAATACGTATCGCATGGTATCAAACTTGATAAAATATGATGAGTAGTTTAGGCACAACCAGGGAACAACAAAACCAGAAAATTCGCGCTTATTTTCATACGTAGGCTATACATAGTTATACATAGATATAACAATTATACATATTCGAAATTTACTCATAAAGACCTTTCATTTGATATCAAACATGATATGTTTATCGAAAAAATATTTTTTTCGTCCGCGATGGTAAATAATAATAATAAAAATAATAATAAAAAGAAAGAAATATGTAAAACACGGTCCATTGTCTCTGGTCGTCGCTGAAATGCAAACCATCGACGTCAGGTCCAGGGATAGTGTGACCGTGTTATAGTTATCTTTATATCCAAAAAGGCCTCTTGGTGTTAGCTTCGGCCCCACCAATGCCTCTCAAATGTCCGGGCTAGACCCGAGAATGAAAATGGATAAGAGAATAATAATAATAATAATAACAATGTGTGGACATTTCACACAGCGCCATCTAGCCCCAAACTAAGCAAAGTATCATATATAAATATATATATATAAATATCATATCATCGTCACGTACGAGGCCATTAGGTTCCAAAATAGCCGCGCAGTTGGAGCTGGTAAAAGCCCGACGAATGATATCGTTGAGGCTAGCGTGGCGATGAATCCTCCCAGGACTACGGACGCAGGAAAGGCCATGGTGACCGAGCTGGTCGATAGCACTGCCACACTGGCAGCGGTGTGGAGTGGAACAGGATGCGCCCAAGCGGAGAGATGCTGAGAATAAGAAATTAAATCTTGATCTTGCGAATGGATGCAGGAGGCGAGCAGTTTGTTTAGTAGTCGATGTCTTCAGGGTATTGATGATGATGAAATTTAACAAAATTTATTTATTTATTATTATTTTTTATTTAGCTATTTTTTTTTATTTAGACCTGGACTATCATGTCTCTATAGTGATCAATCTTGATGGCGCCGTCACACCTTCCCGAGACGCACGTTAGGGCCGGCGCCGCGGCTAATTCGGCTGAGCAACTAAAGCGGCGCAAATATAGTAACCTCGGTAGCGGTTATATATTTGAGCCGTTTGGCGTTGAGACCCTGGGTCCGTGGGGACCGGGAGCTCACCGCGTTTTCCAAAGTCTATCAGAGCGCCTGGTCGATGCTACGCGTGACCAAAATGCTGGCACTTATTTGGCTAACGCATCAGCATTGCAATTCAACGAGGCAATGCTGCCAGCATGTTGGGTACGCTACCTACCGGCAGTGCGCCGGAGCATTTGGACTGTCTATAGGCCATCGCGGTCTATTATACAGTCCATATGTTCTTTGTAGTAGGTATAGTGTAGCTAGTTAGTGTGTAGTGTAGTTAGTTTTAGTTTAGTTTAGTTTTTATTATTGTAGTAGTTAGCTTGAGTAATAAAGGCATAATGACCGTAAAAAAAAACTTGATTTAATTAGATATCAGTATTAATAAAAGGTACAGAGTTGAACTGGTATAAACAATATATTGTGTTTCATTAGTCTCATTGAGATAGAGTTGTATTAGGTGCGCGCTTGCAGACCTCTTCAATAAATCAACCTATTTGTTGTACTTGCTTATAATAATAGTACGGACTGAAGTACGAACAAAAAGCTTGTACTCGGTTTGTTGTTGGCATTTTTTCGCTTTCAAACGCGCGTTTTGAAAGTGAAACGGTATCCCTTGATCATGTTACATATCGCTACATGTCGCACGTGCACAGGCGAGGGGCGAGCGGTGCGGGGCGGCGGGGCATGTAGCGCCGGTGAAGGGTAGCGTGCGCGCGCGCACAATGCAACCCTTCGCGCGCATTGTTCCGGGAGCGTCGCGGCGCGCGCAGATTGCGTAAGCTTTTTACTGATTTCCGTTGCGAGGCGCGGGGCGCGGGGCGCGGGATGGGAGGTTTTTTACAGTGCCCCGCCCCCCGAGCGCTCGTTTGCATACCCCCCCTCCCTCGCCCGACCGGCCTCGGTGACACGCGCTTACAATGCAAATGAACCGAGACGAGGACACGTATTTACATAGGTATACGACCAGTGGCCGTCAAACAAGACACAAAAGGTACTTCAACCACAAACATCGGTTAAATCGTGATCAAAATGAATTCGCAACAGCTTTTTATCAGTAAACAATTTGCTTTCTTCACGTGGCGCACCTAACATATTTTCTCCTTGCTTTAATAGTACACTGAGTCTTCATTTAGATCCGCCATCAGCTTTGTTTGAAAAAATAAACCATTCATTCATCAAGAGTAAGAATCTAACTATAATTCTTCTTCTTGCCGTAGTCGAGTAAAATTACGTGCTAGATTAAATGACCAGGGGGTCACCACAACGTCTTATAGCATTATTACTTCAATCATACTTTGAAAAATGACATAAAAGTAAGAATATTGTAATGTTGTTGACGCAGAGCAGTTTTGGTGACGTCACGATAAATCGTTGACTCAAATACAACTGTCATGTCATACCGTTAATCAAGCGACGTGAGACAGTGATAACGCTATATAAAAATGTAGACGTCTCGTTCTCGCGTCGGAATACTTTATAAGTTCATAGTACGAATTCGAACAATATTATTGTAACCTTGAAGCATTACTGTCACGAACCATGATGGTTTTGTATTAGTTTGTGGTAGGGCTGCAGTTCAAGGACAAGCAGTCCAAAACCAAATGAAACTTTTACAAATTAAATCAAACTATATTATATTGAAACATCACCATGGATCTATGTACCTAGGTGATCGTTGGGCGTCGTAATATATAAAGCAAATTCATATTTAACAAAAAAAAAATATCTTTGATCCCAAGAATCTGTATAGTTTCAGGTTATATTCCAGCATAAAAATAAAGTTTGAGATAAGAGTGAATAATTCATATCCAACTAAGAAAACTAATGAAGTAGAATATTGAACTAAAATCATTCTTCAATCTCAAATTCTAAGCCATATTCAAGAAGTATTATATTATCTGAGGTATTATCCAATATTTTTTTATCCGGAAATCAATGTTATTTTTCTAAATAAGAAGTTTTTATTTTATTTGAGTTTTTGTAAGTAGAGATGGGTTAGCGTTTCGCCACTTGGTGAGTGAACATGAAGCCGACACGTTATTCAAATTATTGCCTTCACACTCGTCTATGCTGGAGCATAGACGAGTGTTGGCGGGCTCGATAGCTCAGTTGGTAGTATCCCTGCCTTCTGAACTGAAGGGCTGTGGGTTCGATTCCTGCCCGGGACAAACATTTGTGTGATGAACATAGATGTTTGTTCTGCGTCTGGGTGTTATATTGTATTCTATGTATGTATTTACAAACAAAAAAGTATATAAGTATTGTATCAGTTATCTGGTTCCCATAGTACAAGCTATGCTTAGTTTGGGGCTAGATGGGGCTGTGTGAAATGTCCACACATATTTATTTATTTATTTATTTATTATAGATAAATCCTGCAGAAATAGGCATGATGAATTTTTTTTTTTTGGATTAATTAGTTATATTCCTCAAAAGATAAACATTTGTGAAAACAAAAGAATAATATCTCAAAAAATGACTATGTTACAAGCATTTTAAAAACCGGAAGAGAGAGATAGCTCGAACGGTCAGTGACGTCAGAGGAAGGTCGTTATAGTACCTTATTACTAAGCTGTGGTAGCTTTTCATACAATCTCTTTGGCATGTGACGTCACGAGTAGATATTTCATAGTAGCTGTGGAGGCACTCTGTTTCGCTGTGTCGAAAGAGACAGGAGATTCCTCCTGTAGAAACTTTAAAAGCTTATTACTCCGTGAATTATTTACCGATTTTGCTTCTTTTTTCAATTATTGTATTCATTTTTAATCTTCTTTATAAAAGTGATATTTACTTGTTCATTTTTAATAGTAGTCATCATGCCTATTATCGCTTGAGACGGCTACAGTACCACAGGTACCAATACCAAGTTACCAACCCTTCACCTCTACCGTTGGACCATTTAATATTGGTGTACTCTAAGCCTAAGATCCACCATTAGAGATGTTTCCTATAGTATCTCGGATATGCTTTATATACATTGTAACGATCCAGGGTGTCTCGTGACGTCACAAATATTAGAAATATTTTTCAGTTTAAAAAGAAAAACAATATTATTCAATCAAATCATTTAACAAGCAAATAATAATCCAAAAATAAAGCAAATATTCGTTTTATACTGCACTAACTGGTATAGGACATGGAGATAGGTGTAAAAGTAGTTATTTAAACGTAAAATGAGGTAACATTAGAAAGCATAAAACCTCTTTAATTATATTTCATACTAAAATCGCGAGCTAGCAGTCAAGAATGTGTCAAAAAAGACTTTTCAAATAATTGCAGATTGGGAGTTTACTTGGAAAATGAAAAAGAAAGATGGCAAAAAATATAGTTTTATCCTGATTTTATTTTTCAGAAAAATGTGTGAACGGTGCTACGAATGGAATAGAGAGGAAAAACGGGGGATTTTCTTTTCATATTAGAAATTACCAAAATTTATAACGAAAAGGAAGATTGACAAAGATAGGTATTAACTACAGGAGTGGAGAGGTCTAGGAATTATGGAAACCTAACGGAGGAAAATATGAATCAAGAAGTTGATATGAACCGATATCAACTGAGGGAAGTTATTACATTATTTCGTAGCTAGTATTTGCAAAGTAATTAGTTTTACCCAAGATTTAGAGATGTCAGTTATGAAAATGTTCCCTGGAGAGCTTAGGACTTTCCTTGTAAGTTGATGTTGAGTGCAGATGCTTAGTGTAGAATAAGAACGTCGTGGGAAACACGCCGAGCGGGCGGATTGATGATGGTAGAAGGTTTTAATGTACAGAACGGAATGCGTAGAGCTTTCCTTGTAGGTTGATGTTGAGTGAAAATGCTTATTGTAGGACAATATCGTTGTGGACATCACGCTGAGCGGATGATCTGATGATGGCAGATGGTTTTAATGTACAGAAGGGAAATCCAATGCTATTCTTTGCATATTTCCTAGTCGGCAGGAGCTTAGATGATGATGAGTGTAGATGCTTATAGTAGCACAAGATCATCGTGGACATCACTCTAGGCGGAAGGTATGATGATGGTAGGGGATTTTAATGTAGAAGGGAAGCTAGTGTTATTCACTGCATATGGCCGGTGGAAGTTTAGCGATATTCACGAAGGAGATGAAAGTTTTATTCCACGCGATGATTAAAAATATCGTGAATGTATTTGAATACTGACCTTTCATTTTATATTTTATGTGATAATTTTTGATTTAATCCTAATTGGAAAATTATTGGGAATAATGTTGTAGTTCGTTTTAGTATTAGTCAATAATTATTTTCTTAGCAGGTTGTTGTTGTGATCACGGAGATGATCGAAAGATCTTATTCCCGCATGAAAATTGAAGCATACTTTGATGTATATTTATCATACTAATTTTATCATACAATAGCATACAATGTTGTCATGGATTCAACAAAAGCAGGTAGAGTTTTCTTTCGTCGGATCATGAAGGAAATACAGAGGTGGAGAGGAAATCTTTTCCCTATTTATTTATTGTAAGTATCACGAGCGTATTTGAATATCATTCTAGTAAATTCAAAATAGGTAATGTTTTCATGCGCCTATAACGTAAAAACGGGGAAATTAGATTAAGGTCTTCCGTAATAGGTAAAAGGTATTTATCTCGAACAAGTCAGTGGCGACTATGAGCTGGAAGATGCGGCTTGGACCAGTTCCTCACTAGGTGGACGCCTTCAAGATAATGATGATGATGGTGGTGATGATGTTGATGATGATGAGGTTTGACCTGGTCAGAGCGTGGGAAGCCAATGAAAGCGGAAGACTAACGGTTGCACAGAGTGGCATAGGTTCAGGATGATGGTGGTGATGATGATGATGATGAGGTTTGACCTGGTCAGAGCCGTGGGTAGTCGAAGGAAGCGGAAGACTAACGGCTGCACAGTGTGACATGGGTTTATGATGATGCTGGTGATGATGATGATGGTGTTGATGATAATGACATCTTCAGGATGATGATATTGAGGGTCTAAGATAGGCAAAGATCTTATAAGATAAGATGCAATATATTTATTTATCTCAAATCTATGGGCATAGTTCAGTTTGGTGAAGTTTAGATTTGACATTGTTTTAATGAATTTTCAATAAAAACATTAACTTTTATTTTACAACTTTATAATATTTTTCAATAGTTAATTATTGTCCTTCGTATTTATATGGGTCAAGCAGTACTTTGTTAGTGACTCCTTACCACACGGATAGGATAGCTAATTGTATAAATTCGAATGAGAATAACGTCTTGTTGATAATTGATATCAATAATATATTTACAACTTACAATACATACACTTTGTTCTACGGATCAAACATAACTTTAGCATATTTCATTATACTGAAATACGTCTTAGATATATGGATGATTTCTATGAAAGTTCAGGAGAAGCAAAGTCAGCCTTAGAATTCATAAACGGTTCAATGTCTATAGTATACAAAATATATGCATAATATTATTATAATATCAATAAATACGGGTATGGAAATGTTTAGGAATAAATGAAATGAAACGAAATGATCTTTATTTCCGACACACAATATCGCGAAAGGAACAATATAACACGGAACATAAAATAAGAAACCTATATAAATATACTAATTATACTCTGAAGCGATATTGCACGATGTCAGAAACAGATCCCGGCTCGGCTCAGCATACAACTTATTATCATCATGTAATTATTTCGAAATAAATATCCTGAGTTTTTATTCAACATTATTAATCTCCATTTCATGTCGGCCGAATCTTCGAGAGAGGAGCAGAGGTTCCACACGGCGAGGTTGCGCATAATGCATAACCTACGGGCTCTTCTTTGTAGGACGATTCATCAAGACATGTCTGATTGTCATTCTTCGAAACTTATTTAAAAGGTCATGTGTTTTCTTATAGATAATAGTATTTAATCTCGACGGTAGATGTATTAACTCCAAATTTACGGTTTCCCAAAAATATTATATCGCTTCGTAAGTAGACTTTATAATTATTGTAAAATCAAATATTGTAAAACCAAACATGATATAAAAAAGATAAACCCTGAGGAGTTTCTTTGGGCTTCTTCTCAATCAGGAGTAATCGAAGTTTCCGGATATATTTTTAAAACTCAAAGTTAGTTATGAACGACAACATAATTTTAATATTTAATTATTTCCTCTGGGTACTTTAATTCTATAAAATTATTTTATAATTTAAATTATAATTTAAACTATTCCGATAAAGTAAATTCTAAATTCATAACCGTTTGAAATAACTTTTTCAATAAATAATTTGAGTTTTACTTATGTTTTTATTTATTAATCTATAATATAGAGCATAACGTAGGAAAGTTAGGGTAACGAATTCTAGACTATCATCGTAGATGGCCACTTTAAATAAACCAGATTTAGATTTTGCATTAATTTATAGTTAGTAATTGGGGCTCAGTAGACGGCGTCATGATAAGCAGAAGAAGTTTATCATGACTTCGCTAATATGTTTAAAATAGGCGTAAGGGAATGGTAGAATGGGTTGTAAGCATTTTCGGTAGGAATGATAACATTTTTGTAACTAGTGGGAATTTTTGGGCCGAATAGTGGAAGTGTAACAAACGGGAATTTTATATTTTTTAGATAGTATTAGTTAAGAGATTCTGATATATACACTTGAAGAATGGTTCTGAAGGTCAATTATAGGAAGTATTTCAGGATTTCCAAATTAGGTTAATGTGAGTGGTTTTGGAGCAATCTACGTTTTCGATCTTTTCAGCAGATATAGGATTAGCGCTCATCAAAGGTTTAGATTGCAGTGAATAGTAGGATAATGGCTATTCCAATTTATTACATTAATTGCGTATTGATGTTAGTTAGGAATTGTCTCATTACTTTAAAAGGATTTGGATTACTACATTATCACACGTACGGGTTCTACCACTATTAGGAGACGATCACTTGGCCATAACAAATCTAGAACATACAACAAACTTAGGTTAATTTTAGGTTCTTTCCAACGGTATTAGATTTCCTAGCGTTATTTAATTCATTTTATAGTTTATTTAAACTTAGATTTTTAGGTTCGGTAAATTAAAGATACAACTATAATAATTATGAATATTAGGGGAATAGGGGGGATAGAAAGGGGGGGTTCTTACAATTTGGTGCCGTGACCAGGATTATTAATTGGGCTTATGCGACTATCTTTTTCTTATCTACGTGGCCAGAGTCGTTTAATTGGGATTTTGCGTTTTACACTTTTCTTAGATATTTAGGTTAGTAATAATATCGGAAAGTTTGTTGTTTGTTTTGGATTTGACTTAGAGGCGATAATTTATTATCGCACAATTTGCTGTCCGTGGAAATAGGAAAGGTTTTGAGACAATTTATGTAGAGGCGATATATGTAGGGGCGGTTTTAGATTTCACTAATGTTAATGATATTAGATAAATATTTCAAATAAGCTTTAATAATCAATTCGTAATTTGTATCTATTAGCTATAGGAACGTTTCAGTCTTTTAAACATATTAAAAAAAAACAAAATTAAGCAGTTGAAGTATAAGTTTGACAAAATAGATGGAAGCAGTATAATTTAATTAGGATTTACAACTGGAATCATTAGTTGGTTGTAGTCTATTGGGGCGATGAAGTTTGGAATATCATCGTTAGATTATTTCAATACGTTATAATGTAGAAGACTATGAGTAGAGGACAAACGGGATTCAAATCGTCATAGTAAACATTTGTTTATTTTAATTATAAATATTGTTACAGTTATTTAGGAAAGTGCATTAATGGCATGAGTTCATAACTAGAATGGTTCGTAATCTAATTTAGGAAAAACGTAGAATTCAATTTTCATAATTATACGGATTATGTTATTGTAAATAATTTACACTTTTGCGGTTGACACTAGGAAAGGTAATATTAGAATTTGGTAAAGATTATAAAACTTTAAGGGGCGTTTAAATTAAACTTCAAGACATTTAAAAATAGGAAATAAAATCAGTATACTAAAATTTAATAATTTAAGCCACGTTAAATAAAACGGTGAAAAAGTTTCTTTTTGATGGTGATTGTTAGATGCTTAATAATTTAAACTACATTGCGTTATTTTAAATCAATCTTTACAGTTTTGAAATGAAAGTAATAAAAATAATTTTGTTAGATCGTTCAATGATTTTGTTAAAAATACAACAAAATATTGATACATTCATTTCTCTAAAAATATTAACTAAGTAAATTTTTTTAATTTAGTTTTGTGAAATGGAGGTTTCTAAAAAATTTATTTTAGATATTATTTAAATTAAAATGATAAAGGGAAATAAACATAATTTTGGTCATAATGTTTAGAAAATAATT
Organism: Ennomos erosarius; assembly: GCA_963580505.1. Taxonomy (NCBI): domain Eukaryota; kingdom Metazoa; phylum Arthropoda; class Insecta; order Lepidoptera; family Geometridae; genus Ennomos; species Ennomos erosarius. The sequence continues at coordinate 89,472 of OY756982.1, forward strand.
TGGGGTTAAAAGACAAGCAAACATTTTATTAGTCTGCAATCAAGGAGGTCCTTGTTAATTCAATAAAAAGCGTGTTAGTGTGTTAAAAGGGTTTTGTTTGTATTTATGAAATGATTATAAACTAGAGTATGTTATTTGAATGGAAGAGGGGTCGGGGTTCATGAGAGATCTAATAAAAAAAATTAAGCAATAGTTATAATAGTGTGATAGATAGAGGGAGGAGGTTTTATGGAATAACAAAGACTTAGGTTGCAGACAGGTTTGTTGACGGTGGCTTTGAATTTTACACGACTCTACAAATGGGTTGATTATAATTTAAGGCAGGTGCTAGGTTAAAAACAAAGCCTAAGTTTATAGAAAACTGTTATAACAACCCCATACTCCACAAGAAGGAAAGATCAGATCTACTACACTATACATCCGAAATGATAGCGAATTACAGAGTGGGAAATATATGTGAAATATTGCTGAAGTCATAGGCAATGAAGATACTTTGAACTATTAAAGTTAATCTGGTTATCGAAGGATTTTGTGGAAGGCAGCTCGGAATGAAAACATGATTCTTAGGGGTACCTTCTACTTTGAGTTATTAGGACTGACCAGCCTCACAACCTGGTTTCTTTTGGTGACCAGGTTATCCTTGGGATAAGTTACTTTTGGTTATGATTGATGTGATGAAATTTTGGATATTGACTCATAATGTAATTCACTGTTGTTACGGCTTAAGAGGGCGTTTAAAACAGAATAATTTTGGTTTGTTACAAAAGACAAATGATTGTCAATTCAGTATAATATTTAGTATGGTTAACTACGTTATTCTTTCGAGAATATTTTTAAGGTGAAACAACATATATAATTATAAAAAACATAAGTAACAATTAATACTTTTCGAACTAATACGCAGTACGCTGCATATTATTTGAAAATTTGCCATCGGTTAAAATATTTTAGATGCGCTCTTAAATTAAACATAACGGTTAGTTACACTACAGAACTATAATTACATTTTAAGTTCAGAGCCAAACGTCTACAAATTATAATTGCTTAATGGGGTTTAATTATAAACATAAATAATTTTATTGAAGTTTTGCTAATATTTGTGAAAATGTTTTATCTAATGAATAAAATTTTACTTCGGCTTTAAATTTAAAACACCTGCGCAAATATTTTAGGGGCGATTGTAACGATCCAGGGTGTCTCGTGACGTCATAAATATTAGAAATATTTTTCAGTTTAAAAAGAAAAACAATATTATTCAATCAAATCATTTAACAAGCAAATAATAATCCAAAAATAAAGCAAATATTCGTTTTATACTGCACTAACTGGTATAGGACATGGAGATAGGTGTAAAAGTAGTTATTTAAACGTAAAATGAGGTAACATTAGAAAGCATAAAACCTCTTTAATTATATTTCATACTAAAATCGCGAGCTAGCAGTCAAGAATGTGTCAAAAAAGACTTTTCAAATAATTGCAGATTGGGAGTTTACTTGGAAAATGAAAAAGAAAGATGGCAAAAAATATAGTTTTATCCTGATTTTATTTTTCAGAAAAATGTGTGAACGGTGCTACGAATGGAATAGAGAGGAAAAACGGGGGATTTTCTTTTCATATTAGAAATTACCAAAATTTATAACGAAAAGGAAGATTGACAAAGATAGGTATTAACTACAGGAGTGGAGAGGTCTAGGAATTATGGAAACCTAACGGAGGAAAATATGAATCAAGAAGTTGATATGAACCGATATCAACTGAGGGAAGTTATTACATTATTTCGTAGCTAGTATTTGCAAAGTAATTAGTTTTACCCAAGATTTAGAGATGTCAGTTATGAAAATGTTCCCTGGAGAGCTTAGGACTTTCCTTGTAAGTTGATGTTGAGTGCAGATGCTTAGTGTAGAATAAGAACGTCGTGGGAAACACGCCGAGCGGGCGGATTGATGATGGTAGAAGGTTTTAATGTACAGAACGGAATGCGTAGAGCTTTCCTTGTAGGTTGATGTTGAGTGAAAATGCTTATTGTAGGACAATATCGTTGTGGACATCACGCTGAGCGGATGATCTGATGATGGCAGATGGTTTTAATGTACAGAAGGGAAATCCAATGCTATTCTTTGCATATTTCCTAGTCGGCAGGAGCTTAGATGATGATGAGTGTAGATGCTTATAGTAGCACAAGATCATCGTGGACATCACTCTAGGCGGAAGGTATGATGATGGTAGGGGATTTTAATGTAGAAGGGAAGCTAGTGTTATTCACTGCATATGGCCGGTGGAAGTTTAGCGATATTCACGAAGGAGATGAAAGTTTTATTCCACGCGATGATTAAAAATATCGTGAATGTATTTGAATACTGACCTTTCATTTTATATTTTATGTGATAATTTTTGATTTAATCCTAATTGGAAAATTATTGGGAATAATGTTGTAGTTCGTTTTAGTATTAGTCAATAATTATTTTCTTAGCAGGTTGTTGTTGTGATCACGGAGATGATCGAAAGATCTTATTCCCGCATGAAAATTGAAGCATACTTTGATGTATATTTATCATACTAATTTTATCATACAATAGCATACAATGTTGTCATGGATTCAACAAAAGCAGGTAGAGTTTTCTTTCGTCGGATCATGAAGGAAATACAGAGGTGGAGAGGAAATCTTTTCCCTATTTATTTATTGTAAGTATCACGAGCGTATTTGAATATCATTCTAGTAAATTCAAAATAGGTAATGTTTTCATGCGCCTATAACGTAAAAACGGGGAAATTAGATTAAGGTCTTCCGTAATAGGTAAAAGGTATTTATCTCGAACAAGTCAGTGGCGACTATGAGCTGGAAGATGCGGCTTGGACCAGTTCCTCACTAGGTGGACGCCTTCAAGATAATGATGATGATGGTGGTGATGATGTTGATGATGATGAGGTTTGACCTGGTCAGAGCGTGGGAAGCCAATGAAAGCGGAAGACTAACGGTTGCACAGAGTGGCATAGGTTCAGGATGATGGTGGTGATGATGATGATGATGAGGTTTGACCTGGTCAGAGCCGTGGGTAGTCGAAGGAAGCGGAAGACTAACGGCTGCACAGTGTGACATGGGTTTATGATGATGCTGGTGATGATGATGATGGTGTTGATGATAATGACATCTTCAGGATGATGATATTGAGGGTCTAAGATAGGCAAAGATCTTATAAGATAAGATGCAATATATTTATTTATCTCAAATCTATGGGCATAGTTCAGTTTGGTGAAGTTTAGATTTGACATTGTTTTAATGAATTTTCAATAAAAACATTAACTTTTATTTTACAACTTTATAATATTTTTCAATAGTTAATTATTGTCCTTCGTATTTATATGGGTCAAGCAGTACTTTGTTAGTGACTCCTTACCACACGGATAGGATAGCTAATTGTATAAATTCGAATGAGAATAACGTCTTGTTGATAATTGATATCAATAATATATTTACAACTTACAATACATACACTTTGTTCTACGGATCAAACATAACTTTAGCATATTTCATTATACTGAAATACGTCTTAGATATATGGATGATTTCTATGAAAGTTCAGGAGAAGCAAAGTCAGCCTGAGAATTCATAAACGGTTCAATGTCTATAGTATACAAAATATATGCATAATATTATTATAATATCAATAAATACGGGTATGGAAATGTTTAGGAATAAATGAAATGAAACGAAATGATCTTTATTTCCGACACACAATATCACGAAAGGAACAATATAACACGGAACATAAAATAAGAAACCTATATAAATATACTAATTATACTCTGAAGCGATATTGCACGATGTCAGAAACAGATCCCGGCTCGGCTCAGCATACAACTTATTATCATCATGTAATTATTTCGAAATAAATATCCTGAGTTTTTATTCAACATTATTAATCTCCATTTCATGTCGGCCGAATCTTCGAGAGAGGAGCAGAGGTTCCACACGGCGAGGTTGCGCATAATGCATAACCTACGGGCTCTTCTTTGTAGGACGATTCATCAAGACATGTCTGATTGTCATTCTTCGAAACTTATTTAAAAGGTCATGTGTTTTCTTATAGATAATAGTATTTAATCTCGACGGTAGATGTATTAACTCCAAATTTACGGTTTCCCAAAAATATTATATCGCTTCGTAAGTAGACTTTATAATTATTGTAAAATCAAATATTGTAAAACCAAACATGATATAAAAAAGATAAACCCTGAGGAGTTTCTTTGGGCTTCTTCTCAATCAGGAGTAATCGAAGTTTCCGGATATATTTTTAAAACTCAAAGTTAGTTATGAACGACAACATAATTTTAATATTTAATTATTTCCTCTGGGTACTTTAATTCTATAAAATTATTTTATAATTTAAATTATAATTTAAACTATTCCGATAAAGTAAATTCTAAATTCATAACCGTTTGAAATAACTTTTTCAATAAATAATTTGAGTTTTACTTATGTTTTTATTTATTAATCTATAATATAGAGCATAACGTAGGAAAGTTAGGGTAACGAATTCTAGACTATCATCGTAGATGGCCACTTTAAATAAACCAGATTTAGATTTTGCATTAATTTATAGTTAGTAATTGGGGCTCAGTAGACGGCGTCATGATAAGCAGAAGAAGTTTATCATGACTTCGCTAATATGTTTAAAATAGGCGTAAGGGAATGGTAGAATGGGTTGTAAGCATTTTCGGTAGGAATGATAACATTTTTGTAACTAGTGGGAATTTTTGGGCCGAATAGTGGAAGTGTAACAAACGGGAATTTTATATTTTTTAGATAGTATTAGTTAAGAGATTCTGATATATACACTTGAAGAATGGTTCTGAAGGTCAATTATAGGAAGTATTTCAGGATTTCCAAATTAGGTTAATGTGAGTGGTTTTGGAGCAATCTACGTTTTCGATCTTTTCAGCAGATATAGGATTAGCGCTCATCAAAGGTTTAGATTGCAGTGAATAGTAGGATAATGGCTATTCCAATTTATTACATTAATTGCGTATTGATGTTAGTTAGGAATTGTCTCATTACTTTAAAAGGATTTGGATTACTACATTATCACACGTACGGGTTCTACCACTATTAGGAGACGATCACTTGGCCATAACAAATCTAGAACATACAACAAACTTAGGTTAATTTTAGGTTCTTTCCAACGGTATTAGATTTCCTAGCGTTATTTAATTCATTTTATAGTTTATTTAAACTTAGATTTTTAGGTTCGGTAAATTAAAGATACAACTATAATAATTATGAATATTAGGGGAATAGGGGGGATAGAAAGGGGGGGTTCTTACAATTTGGTGCCGTGACCAGGATTATTAATTGGGCTTATGCGACTATCTTTTTCTTATCTACGTGGCCAGAGTCGTTTAATTGGGATTTTGCGTTTTACACTTTTCTTAGATATTTAGGTTAGTAATAATATCGGAAAGTTTGTTGTTTGTTTTGGATTTGACTTAGAGGCGATAATTTATTATCGCACAATTTGCTGTCCGTGGAAATAGGAAAGGTTTTGAGACAATTTATGTAGAGGCGATATATGTAGGGGCGGTTTTAGATTTCACTAATGTTAATGATATTAGATAAATATTTCAAATAAGCTTTAATAATCAATTCGTAATTTGTATCTATTAGCTATAGGAACGTTTCAGTCTTTTAAACATATTAAAAAAAAACAAAATTAAGCAGTTGAAGTATAAGTTTGACAAAATAGATGGAAGCAGTATAATTTAATTAGGATTTACAACTGGAATCATTAGTTGGTTGTAGTCTATTGGGGCGATGAAGTTTGGAATATCATCGTTAGATTATTTCAATACGTTATAATGTAGAAGACTATGAGTAGAGGACAAACGGGATTCAAATCGTCATAGTAAACATTTGTTTATTTTAATTATAAATATTGTTACAGTTATTTAGGAAAGTGCATTAATGGCATGAGTTCATAACTAGAATGGTTCGTAATCTAATTTAGGAAAAACGTAGAATTCAATTTTCATAATTATACGGATTATGTTATTGTAAATAATTTACACTTTTGCGGTTGACACTAGGAAAGGTAATATTAGAATTTGGTAAAGATTATAAAACTTTAAGGGGCGTTTAAATTAAACTTCAAGACATTTAAAAATAGGAAATAAAATCAGTATACTAAAATTTAATAATTTAAGCCACGTTAAATAAAACGGTGAAAAAGTTTCTTTTTGATGGTGATTGTTAGATGCTTAATAATTTAAACTACATTGCGTTATTTTAAATCAATCTTTACAGTTTTGAAATGAAAGTAATAAAAATAATTTTGTTAGATCGTTCAATGATTTTGTTAAAAATACAACAAAATATTGATACATTCATTTCTCTAAAAATATTAACTAAGTAAATTTTTTTAATTTAGTTTTGTGAAATGGAGGTTTCTAAAAAATTTATTTTAGATATTATTTAAATTAAAATGATAAAGGGAAATAAACATAATTTTGGTCATAATGTTTAGAAAATAATTTGGGGTTAAAAGACAAGCAAACATTTTATTAGTCTGCAATCAAGGAGGTCCTTGTTAATTCAATAAAAAGCGTGTTAGTGTGTTAAAAGGGTTTTGTTTGTATTTATGAAATGATTATAAACTAGAGTATGTTATTTGAATGGAAGAGGGGTCGGGGTTCATGAGAGATCTAATAAAAAAAATTAAGCAATAGTTATAATAGTGTGATAGATAGAGGGAGGAGGTTTTATGGAATAACAAAGACTTAGGTTGCAGACAGGTTTGTTGACGGTGGCTTTGAATTTTACACGACTCTACAAATGGGTTGATTATAATTTAAGGCAGGTGCTAGGTTAAAAACAAAGCCTAAGTTTATAGAAAACTGTTATAACAACCCCATACTCCACAAGAAGGAAAGATCAGATCTACTACACTATACATCCGAAATGATAGCGAATTACAGAGTGGGAAATATATGTGAAATATTGCTGAAGTCATAGGCAATGAAGATACTTTGAACTATTAAAGTTAATCTGGTTATCGAAGGATTTTGTGGAAGGCAGCTCGGAATGAAAACATGATTCTTAGGGGTACCTTCTACTTTGAGTTATTAGGACTGACCAGCCTCACAACCTGGTTTCTTTTGGTGACCAGGTTATCCTTGGGATAAGTTACTTTTGGTTATGATTGATGTGATGAAATTTTGGATATTGACTCATAATGTAATTCACTGTTGTTACGGCTTAAGAGGGCGTTTAAAACAGAATAATTTTGGTTTGTTACAAAAGACAAATGATTGTCAATTCAGTATAATATTTAGTATGGTTAACTACGTTATTCTTTCGAGAATATTTTTAAGGTGAAACAACATATATAATTATAAAAAACATAAGTAACAATTAATACTTTTCGAACTAATACGCAGTACGCTGCATATTATTTGAAAATTTGCCATCGGTTAAAATATTTTAGATGCGCTCTTAAATTAAACATAACGGTTAGTTACACTACAGAACTATAATTACATTTTAAGTTCAGAGCCAAACGTCTACAAATTATAATTGCTTAATGGGGTTTAATTATAAACATAAATAATTTTATTGAAGTTTTGCTAATATTTGTGAAAATGTTTTATCTAATGAATAAAATTTTACTTCGGCTTTAAATTTAAAACACCTGCGCAAATATTTTAGGGGCGATTGTAACGATCCAGGGTGTCTCGTGACGTCATAAATATTAGAAATATTTTTCAGTTTAAAAAGAAAAACAATATTATTCAATCAAATCATTTAACAAGCAAATAATAATCCAAAAATAAAGCAAATATTCGTTTTATACTGCACTAACTGGTATAGGACATGGAGATAGGTGTAAAAGTAGTTATTTAAACGTAAAATGAGGTAACATTAGAAAGCATAAAACCTCTTTAATTATATTTCATACTAAAATCGCGAGCTAGCAGTCAAGAATGTGTCAAAAAAGACTTTTCAAATAATTGCAGATTGGGAGTTTACTTGGAAAATGAAAAAGAAAGATGGCAAAAAATATAGCTTTATCCTGATTTTATTTTTCAGAAAAATGTGTGAACGGTGCTACGAATGGAATAGAGAGGAAAAACGGGGGATTTTCTTTTCATATTAGAAATTACCAAAATTTATAACGAAAAGGAAGATTGACAAAGATAGGTATTAACTACAGGAGTGGAGAGGTCTAGGAATTATGGAAACCTAACGGAGGAAAATATGAATCAAGAAGTTGATATGAACCGATATCAACTGAGGGAAGTTATTACATTATTTCGTAGCTAGTATTTGCAAAGTAATTAGTTTTACCCAAGATTTAGAGATGTCAGTTATGAAAATGTTCCCTGGAGAGCTTAGGACTTTCCTTGTAAGTTGATGTTGAGTGCAGATGCTTAGTGTAGAATAAGAACGTCGTGGGAAACACGCCGAGCGGGCGGATTGATGATGGTAGAAGGTTTTAATGTACAGAACGGAATGCGTAGAGCTTTCCTTGTAGGTTGATGTTGAGTGAAAATGCTTATTGTAGGACAATATCGTTGTGGACATCACGCTGAGCGGATGATCTGATGATGGCAGATGGTTTTAATGTACAGAAGGGAAATCCAATGCTATTCTTTGCATATTTCCTAGTCGGCAGGAGCTTAGATGATGATGAGTGTAGATGCTTATAGTAGCACAAGATCATCGTGGACATCACTCTAGGCGGAAGGTATGATGATGGTAGGGGATTTTAATGTAGAAGGGAAGCTAGTGTTATTCACTGCATATGGCCGGTGGAAGTTTAGCGATATTCACGAAGGAGATGAAAGTTTTATTCCACGCGATGATTAAAAATATCGTGAATGTATTTGAATACTGACCTTTCATTTTATATTTTATGTGATAATTTTTGATTTAATCCTAATTGGAAAATTATTGGGAATAATGTTGTAGTTCGTTTTAGTATTAGTCAATAATTATTTTCTTAGCAGGTTGTTGTTGTGATCACGGAGATGATCGAAAGATCTTATTCCCGCATGAAAATTGAAGCATACTTTGATGTATATTTATCATACTAATTTTATCATACAATAGCATACAATGTTGTCATGGATTCAACAAAAGCAGGTAGAGTTTTCTTTCGTCGGATCATGAAGGAAATACAGAGGTGGAGAGGAAATCTTTTCCCTATTTATTTATTGTAAGTATCACGAGCGTATTTGAATATCATTCTAGTAAATTCAAAATAGGTAATGTTTTCATGCGCCTATAACGTAAAAACGGGGAAATTAGATTAAGGTCTTCCGTAATAGGTAAAAGGTATTTATCTCGAACAAGTCAGTGGCGACTATGAGCTGGAAGATGCGGCTTGGACCAGTTCCTCACTAGGTGGACGCCTTCAAGATAATGATGATGATGGTGGTGATGATGTTGATGATGATGAGGTTTGACCTGGTCAGAGCGTGGGAAGCCAATGAAAGCGGAAGACTAACGGTTGCACAGAGTGGCATAGGTTCAGGATGATGGTGGTGATGATGATGATGATGAGGTTTGACCTGGTCAGAGCCGTGGGTAGTCGAAGGAAGCGGAAGACTAACGGCTGCACAGTGTGACATGGGTTTATGATGATGCTGGTGATGATGATGATGGTGTTGATGATAATGACATCTTCAGGATGATGATATTGAGGGTCTAAGATAGGCAAAGATCTTATAAGATAAGATGCAATATATTTATTTATCTCAAATCTATGGGCATAGTTCAGTTTGGTGAAGTTTAGATTTGACATTGTTTTAATGAATTTTCAATAAAAACATTAACTTTTATTTTACAACTTTATAATATTTTTCAATAGTTAATTATTGTCCTTCGTATTTATATGGGTCAAGCAGTACTTTGTTAGTGACTCCTTACCACACGGATAGGATAGCTAATTGTATAAATTCGAATGAGAATAACGTCTTGTTGATAATTGATATCAATAATATATTTACAACTTACAATACATACACTTTGTTCTACGGATCAAACATAACTTTAGCATATTTCATTATACTGAAATACGTCTTAGATATATGGATGATTTCTATGAAAGTTCAGGAGAAGCAAAGTCAGCCTGAGAATTCATAAACGGTTCAATGTCTATAGTATACAAAATATATGCATAATATTATTATAATATCAATAAATACGGGTATGGAAATGTTTAGGAATAAATGAAATGAAACGAAATGATCTTTATTTCCGACACACAATATCACGAAAGGAACAATATAACACGGAACATAAAATAAGAAACCTATATAAATATACTAATTATACTCTGAAGCGATATTGCACGATGTCAGAAACAGATCCCGGCTCGGCTCAGCATACAACTTATTATCATCATGTAATTATTTCGAAATAAATATCCTGAGTTTTTATTCAACATTATTAATCTCCATTTCATGTCGGCCGAATCTTCGAGAGAGGAGCAGAGGTTCCACACGGCGAGGTTGCGCATAATGCATAACCTACGGGCTCTTCTTTGTAGGACGATTCATCAAGACATGTCTGATTGTCATTCTTCGAAACTTATTTAAAAGGTCATGTGTTTTCTTATAGATAATAGTATTTAATCTCGACGGTAGATGTATTAACTCCAAATTTACGGTTTCCCAAAAATATTATATCGCTTCGTAAGTAGACTTTATAATTATTGTAAAATCAAATATTGTAAAACCAAACATGATATAAAAAAGATAAACCCTGAGGAGTTTCTTTGGGCTTCTTCTCAATCAGGAGTAATCGAAGTTTCCGGATATATTTTTAAAACTCAAAGTTAGTTATGAACGACAACATAATTTTAATATTTAATTATTTCCTCTGGGTACTTTAATTCTATAAAATTATTTTATAATTTAAATTATAATTTAAACTATTCCGATAAAGTAAATTCTAAATTCATAACCGTTTGAAATAACTTTTTCAATAAATAATTTGAGTTTTACTTATGTTTTTATTTATTAATCTATAATATAGAGCATAACGTAGGAAAGTTAGGGTAACGAATTCTAGACTATCATCGTAGATGGCCACTTTAAATAAACCAGATTTAGATTTTGCATTAATTTATAGTTAGTAATTGGGGCTCAGTAGACGGCGTCATGATAAGCAGAAGAAGTTTATCATGACTTCGCTAATATGTTTAAAATAGGCGTAAGGGAATGGTAGAATGGGTTGTAAGCATTTTCGGTAGGAATGATAACATTTTTGTAACTAGTGGGAATTTTTGGGCCGAATAGTGGAAGTGTAACAAACGGGAATTTTATATTTTTTAGATAGTATTAGTTAAGAGATTCTGATATATACACTTGAAGAATGGTTCTGAAGGTCAATTATAGGAAGTATTTCAGGATTTCCAAATTAGGTTAATGTGAGTGGTTTTGGAGCAATCTACGTTTTCGATCTTTTCAGCAGATATAGGATTAGCGCTCATCAAAGGTTTAGATTGCAGTGAATAGTAGGATAATGGCTATTCCAATTTATTACATTAATTGCGTATTGATGTTAGTTAGGAATTGTCTCATTACTTTAAAAGGATTTGGATTACTACATTATCACACGTACGGGTTCTACCACTATTAGGAGACGATCACTTGGCCATAACAAATCTAGAACATACAACAAACTTAGGTTAATTTTAGGTTCTTTCCAACGGTATTAGATTTCCTAGCGTTATTTAATTCATTTTATAGTTTATTTAAACTTAGATTTTTAGGTTCGGTAAATTAAAGATACAACTATAATAATTATGAATATTAGGGGAATAGGGGGGATAGAAAGGGGGGTTCTTACAACCTACAGGTACATTACATTACAAATATCCATTTATTTTATTTAAAGATTTTCAGTTTAAGCTGTAGCGTTTGTTCTGAAACAAATCATGTAATTTTGTTCGCAAACGTTGTGCCGAGTGGTTTGGTTCAGCGTGCCGATGAATATTTGAACTCCCGAGTGTCGCCTCCCCGTGCTATAATAACACAGAACTTGCTAGTCATTGCCACGGAGCTGCAGTAACGGCTCTGCCTCCTCCGAGCACCATTATGTAACTCCACAGCGGCTCTACAACCACTCTACCGACCGCAAATGGCTATAAACTCATTGTCATTCTAATCGCAAACGGATACTGTATAGGTATTTCACAACATACTACCACATAGCCGCTATTTGTGCTCGTTTAATGCGCTTGTAATGTAGCTCGCTAAATTTTATATGGCAGTGCAAAACTTATGCGCTGATTTGTAATAATAATAATAATGTAATAAAAGTCCGATTACCTAATTTATGAAGAAATATTGAAATGCACGTATGTAGGTACCTAGTAGTGAGTGAGAGGAAATACTACCGGCAAGCCGCAGCAGACACTGGCCACGAGTAGGTAATGTAATATAGATAGATACCAATTATAGCATGTTGCGAAGCGTCGCGTCGTCGAGCGCAACGGCGTTTATAGCGACCACAGATTAGCGAGCAGTGTGCCAAGTAACCGTGACTCCCAAGTGTGGTACAAAGTTGTGGGTCGTTGATGTGTGTGTTGTAGAACATATATGCGAGTGCGAGCTGCCAGCAGCAGGCGTGTCGCACCTTGAGAAGGTTCCAACCACCGGTAACGGTCTCCTCCGCAACCTCCGCGGTGCACGGAGCCTATATAGGGAGCCCACGGAGCCACGTATGTTATGTTGCACCACAGTCATGCACACAGCTTGGTGCTGGAGGCGCTCACTCGGTCACCGAGCCGCGCCATTGTTCCGCGCCAGCTAACGAGGGTTTTGTGTTTGCTTTACGCGACGCAGCTGATTCCATACGTTTTTTTGTAAAAAACCGTTATTTTAGACATAAATCTCACCCTTCCGAGTTTGAAATTTCAATATCCTCGTCGAACAAAACATTCGAGACGCGATTTTTTGCCAAATTTTTTAAAAATGTGGGGTAATGCATTTTTTATCGTAAAAATGTGAGCTGCGCGGAGCTCGGTCGTTATTCCTTCCCACGGCGGGAAATGGGTCACCCATTGTTCCGCTCCTTCGTTTTTGCGCTAAAAAGAGATTTCGCGTCGTCTCGGGACCTGTCGCCTCCCGCCGCGCTCCACCCCTCTGACACACATTTTTAGGGTAAAAAATGTAAAAATTACGACGCAGCTTGTGAACGACTTTTCTCATGGCAGTTTTTTACGCTATAAATGTAATAGTGGCTTGTAGTACAAGAGGCGCTGCACAAGAAGGGTTCCAGGACAGATGTCGCGGAGACTGCGCCCTTCCAGCGGGCGGCAGGCCCCCGGGTGAGGCGGGCGGCGGCCAATAAAATGATTAGGTAAACAAAACGAAGGCTGCGGGCTGTTTGCAGGCGGGGTGGGACGGGGGAGGCAGAGGGACGAGATTACCTCCGTTTTAACGCGCGAAAGATTTCAAAGGCGGCCACTTCACAAATAATCCATCAAGTTCGTCGCGAGCCCTTTAAAAGGCCACTCGGGCACCAGTCAGGCCCGAGGGTACAAATTCGATTCCGCCGGAGATTGGAGTGCATATTCAGCTAACGAGGTTTGCCACCCGCCCTGCGCCGCGCCGCCCGCCCGCCTACACTCTGCAGCGTTGTGTCCACACCGTCACATATTATACCTGCGCTCTCCGCCACGTCGCGGTAATGTCTACACGACACATTCATGTCTGTTTAGATAACATACAGCAACAACTGCTCTCTCTCGCACCTCTCTCTCTACGTGATGAAAACGACCGTTATGTAAAATATCTTCCTTTCATAACAAAAACTGAATTTAAAAAGCACTTCCATGATCAAAAAGAAATATAGAGATAGGTCATTAAGTAGCTATTACAGTAGTGGTTATGTGATTGTTTCCAATTTCCAATGGAAGCGTGTTTTCAACCTGATTAAAATAGTACGATGTGTAAGCGCGAGACCAAATAATAATAATTATTATTATTACTGGCACAAAACCGTTAGACAGTCGCGAGGGTAACCCTGATAAAATGATCCGACAGCAGAGCTACTGCAGTCTTGAGACTATAGTACCTAGTGTTACGTAGAGTAGATAGAATATTGTGCAGTTTGCCAATGATTGTAGCTAAATTGCTTGAAAAGGGTATTAAAATAAAATTATGTAATTCAATTTTAATAAGTCTGGTAATAGGGGTCAGGGGCAGAATGACTATATGCATTTCAAGCCATATATTTATTATCTTCGGGGAGCCCGCCACTTGCCCAATGTCCACCGCGGTGAGTCGTTGCCTCTATCTTCCTATAACTAGAATGGCCTGTGTCCCAGCAGTTAGACCATATTATTACCGATGTAGGTATATAATTCAATTTGGACAAAAAAATTAGATAATGTTCGTTGGTAAGCGCATTCACTTAAGAAGACTTGGACCGATTTGACTGCATCATATTATTATTTTTTAATTGTGAATTGGGGAAAGCTACGTATCTTTTCTTCTCTTGCGATTTGTGTAATGGTCAATGCCGTCTATTGGTCCAGTCCAACAAGAACATGAGTATGAGAAGAGCGGCTGAGAGGGCGCGGGGCTTCCTGCCTGCACCTGCACTTCGTCTATCCGGTGGAATATGAAATAGGATACTGCATTCATTTCATGAACTAATTGTTCTACTGCTTCTAATAATCATAACGGATCATTTAAAACTATTATGGTGAATTTGTTGGAATAAATTCTCATATTTCAATTGTTGAGAGCCGTGTGCGTTAGTGACAATTGCACTCGACGCGCATCGCCGCGTCGCGTCGCGTCGCGTCGCGTCGCGTCGCTGCTGTAATTGTTTGCTAAATGACTATGATATAATATTATAACTGTAATACATACTGGAAGTAAGTAGGTACGGTATGTTACACACACCTGCGACGGCTGATGAGCTAGCAACAAGACGCGACGGCAAATGTACGACTCCGACACTTACCTAATTGTTATAGACGGCTACGATTCCAACATGAATTTCATCCATTTACCAATTACTAGCCAAATATTAATTGCATGTGAATTGTTTACGGACTAGCGTAATTTAAATGAGTTTAATAAAGACTGATAATAAGTATTCATGTGGTTCAATTAAAGGTCGCGCAGAGGTGTCGGCAGCAGGCCACAACCCTGGTCTTCTGCAGTGACACTTGCCCCCGAATCTTTCAGCGTGACGTACAAACATGTGTCGTGTGTACATAGCTGTAAATTTTACTTTTGAAAGGTCCGCCCGCACAACGAAACGCAAAACTTTGGAGAGCAAAATAAAACAAGAGGCCAGAGCCTAATATCTAAGACTAACAAAAACGTCGTACCCTGACCTAACTGTCGCGTCGTATTGTCACCACAATGTTGCAATTAGCCTGAGCACGGTGATATCTCTCGTGGTGATCGTTGCGTATCACTGTCACATTCACATCATGTCATTGCAGTTTTACATTTATAATGCATAATTACTTGCATTGTGGTGGCTGGTTTGTTTAATAATGGTGTAGTCTAAAAGATAAGCAAACAGAGTTATCATGTATGCAGACAGGAATTGAGGTAACGGTAAAACCAATGAGACCATTATTATTATTCCTATTTGTTGGAATACTAACTAAAAAACGTGTGATTTTATGTCGAGGTATGCGCCCGTTGAGGATAACTTTAATAATTGTAGGAGAGAATTACTGTATGGTGCCATAAAGTTGAAATAGTCAAAAGGTACAGTTGATACCAACCAGAGACCAACCAGAGCTGCTGCAATAATGTTCTACAAATTCAGCTAACTATGTTGCGAAATGGAAATGAACAATGTACTAAGTGAAATAATATCACATAATTAAATTTTTATTTTAATTAGCTCCGCATATTTGAAAGCTCTGGCTACAGAAACGCTGTGCAAATTGTCCGCCGTTACCTCGGAGTATTCAGTGTCCGGTCGCGCGGCGGTGATTAAAGTTATTGTTAATATAATATCGCGGATGTAGTTCTATCCAAGCGTTGTTGAAAGGTCACGTGACACAGCCGGAGTGTGACGATTATGTCCGTTTATTATTCATATCATGTATTAAGATCATCGTCATCGTAAGTGTCGCGGTTACCATCTGATTTGAGGTATTTACTTTCACAAGGTACCTTCCTTGGAACACAACCGTACCATTTGTCATTTGCCATTGTTGCGGGACGCTCTTCACCGTCACCGACAATGAGTCCACGGTAAACAGTAATCGAATCGTAATCGTTAATCGCACGAGCTCGAATAATAATCGAGTAATCGGGCCGCGGCCGACGACCGCGATTATTAACCGAGCGGTCGGGAGCGGGGAGCGGGGAGCGGGGAGCGGGCCGAGTCACGAGCGCGCACGAATGCTTAACATTCGAGATTTGAATACTAGATAATTAATATCGCTTTATTAGCGGTAGAAATATCGATTTATGAAGATATTATCCGCTTTGTGCGCGCCGCCACCGCACGCAGCCGCCGCGGTGGCGCGCGCCGTGCGACCGCGTCAATCAATTACTGCCGCATGTCGGTGGATCCACGCGGGCTCTACTGAACACCTTCATACAACTGTATATGTAGCACTACTTACTAGATGGATCTTCCTGCAAGAGCTCATCTGACGGCCACCGCTTCGTCAAATAATTTTCCACCGAGCAATAATGTGCAAGCAAGCACTACTACTATACTTGCTTGCTGTAATCCAGAATAATGAATCCACACGAGAACTAATAGAGTCTAATGGGCACTTGGACAGGTCACATCGCTCGCAAAACTGACAACCGAGGAGGAAGAAAGGTTCTCGAGAATAAC
Source organism: Ennomos erosarius (assembly GCA_963580505.1). NCBI lineage: Eukaryota > Metazoa > Arthropoda > Insecta > Lepidoptera > Geometridae > Ennomos > Ennomos erosarius. The sequence continues at coordinate 106,306 of OY756982.1, forward strand.
CGCGGATGGACCGGACGGCGACGCGAGAAATGCCCTTATATCACACATTTCGACCTGATGTCTCAAAAGGACGTGCGTATATACTTGCGCAGTACATTGTCACGCACGACTATCATTATAAATTTTGGGAGAAACCTACAAGTGCACCACAGAGCCGGCACTGTGCTGATAGGATACGCTAACTTGAATTAGTCAACGTCAATCGTTCACAAAAAACGTATTGTCACACAGAAAGCCGTGGAGTTGATAATAATCACATTGAAAGCTTGAGTAAAGCAACATTTGATGTAGATAGCTTGTAGGTCTCACACGTTTACTGCACATAATGTGTACGATAGCGATCAGCGGTGAGAGGCTCGCGAGTGATGAGACGCGACGCGAGGGCGACCGGGAGGCGCGAGTGATGCGCGGTACACTCATATAATACACGGTATTGTTCTACCAGGCAGCGCCACTAACGACTCGTAGTCGCTATGGTCGATAATTGATCTATAGCTGACGTGTAGGTTGCCCAAACAATATCAAGTCGATATGGACCCCTTTAGTCAGGTGTCCGCCAGACGATACGCGCGGGGGGCGGCGGCGGCGGCGGCGGACGCTAGACAAAGCCTGCATTGTACGCGCGTTCGCTTTAATTTGTTATCTTAATTTATTAATCGGCAAAGGTCATTCACCTCCACTGAGACTTTGGCTTGGTGTACTATTTTTGTGAATTCATTTATGTGAATGCATGTTTTACAATGAATACTACCGTTGCAAAGTGTACATTGGTGCTCTTATTGGATATCACGTTTTCCTTCGTATTTATGCACTTTGACATTCGTTCAGTAACTAAGTAAGCTCAGTAAGTTTTAAGTTTATTGTAAGGAAGGTCTGTTTCGTTATTTCATTTACTTACTATTTTTTATGCTTCAATGGGCACACGTTTACCGACTCACCTGATGTTGTGACGAAGTTGTCTAAGGTGGAGCACGTTTGAATATGAGATGCCCGTTCACTGTTATATCAACACTTAGCTATATTATTATAATTTAATTAAGTACTTACTGAAGCTAGAAATGGTGTATGCTATGTTGGTGTTCAAATAAATAAATAAATAAATAGACTCCCAAATTATACCCAGGAGGAAATACGGTTGCTGGAAGCCTAGATCATTCCATTCCTTGGCCGTACGGACTATGAATGAGGTATTGACAAAATAACTCATGACATTATTATCAACACTGGCATGTACGTAAGTAAGTATAATGTGTCAAATGACTGATTGGTTTTTGTTGTTTTTATTCCATCTGATCTGTTAGGATTGTAAGCTGATGTTCAATTGTTCATACTTATTGATAATTCTAACAGTAAACTCTACACAAAAATTGTCATAACTATAGCTGCAAATTCCAATAGGAATTAGCATGAAGGGGACCGATCGAAACTAACTCATAGTTTCGATCGGTCCCCTTCTGTCTCGCGTTTCAGAAAACTAATATACTACATTCATGTAATGTTTGCAATTCAATAAACACATAAACATGAGATTCGTATTTTTTTTAAATTATCGTGTTTGTTGGTAAATTAAGAAGAAAACCAGCTTGAATTTAAAATTTGGGCAGTTCTACGATGAAGAGAACACACTACGAAACACGAAGTGCCTATTCAACGGTTGGTAAACATGATCTAGAACATATTCGATGCCGCGTTGATGTCTTTTGTATGGCGTGTAGCGTGCGTGGGCGCGTCGCGTAGCGCACTGCCTAGCGCCGTCCTGCTCGCACACGTACCACGCACACCTGGCAATAACCGCTCTAGCTATCGTGTCGTCTTTCAATTTGCATCACAAAATAGTTATATATACGGGAATAGGTTCTAACATTTGCTAAAGGTTCATTTTCATCAAATTTATCTGCTCACGATATTCCAATAGCAAGTTTCTTTCAAATTAGTCTGTAATTTTACAATTCGTTGTTGGCATCCATTTGAAATAATTTACAGGACCCTAAATTGAATACGTTTCGTGATTAGAAATAGGTTTTGTATTCAATCTTATAAGCTTTTTTATTATACCTACTAGACATTTACTACATTTCACTTCACCGTGCCTATGTCAACCAATAATATAATAATTATTATCTTTGGCAATAGATACTGATTGGCAATAAAATAGGATGGAAGAATACTTTATTGTATACTACTAAAATACACATTAAAGTACCAAACAATATTTTTTTCCAAAAGTCGTTCAATGGGTGGTCCTATCGCTTAAAGCCACCTCTCCCAGACAAATTAGCTAGTTTGGATTTGCAGTAGAAAATGTACTACAAACATTAAAGATGGGTTTCTTTACCGAAAGCTCAAACTTATCGCAGGATTTGAAACCATAACCCATGCATTGCATGTTGACCTGACTACCAACTGAGCTACCATATGATAGGTAGTAGTAGATTAACATTACGTCACGCGGCACCAGACCGCGAATGCAGCGTGCCGCACTGCGTCACGCACACTGACACGCCAGCAGCGCCGCGCCGTAAACTGAGATAAGCTTTATAATAGCTTTCCACTAACTCGCACTTTTGTAATCATCATAAAAAAATGGCAACTCTGCCGGATGCAACGTTATCTAACGCTTCAAGCACGCCTGTAAGGTAACGATTGAGTGCTCAGGCCGTCCCGCGACGACACATTGCTGTTTGGTTACAGGTGTTTGTATCATATTGGTCTGATTTACGGAACCGTGACTTATTTCTAACTTGAATGTCACCGCCATCCATAACATAACTACTGTCGCACCAAACCATTTCCAACTTTGAAGTACTGCGATTTGTCAATAGAAAAGATTTCTAAGTACCAATTAGAAAAAAATCAACTACATTTCAAAAGTATTGACGTCGAATCTAACAAGATAAACTTCGTTGTGGAGCTTGCGCCGTGAAAGGCGTTTTTATTTTGTATATAGATGTGTTGTAACATTCCTTCAATTAATTAGAATAGGGAAGGGCATATTCATAGTTAGTTAAGAGACGAACGCTCGCTCGCGTAACATTCATAATTAGAAGCTATAATCCTGGTTGAATAGGACCGTTCCATCAGAGTGGAGTAGCCGCGGCTCGGGAGCGCTCGGTGGCGCTGTGTTTGTGTTTATAGTTCGTGCAGCAAGAATGTGCTGCGTCGGCTAACAAGCCGCTTGTGGCCGCGCGCGGTGTGCCGTCTGTCCGTTTGTTCGTCACTGGGTTTAATTAGCGGTTAGTGTGTGCACTCGCCGCCTACTGCGCTCGTATCACCGTCGCGTACCTACTACAATATTACATGTAGAGTCATCTTAACTAGGTCAGTTAAGATGACTCTACATGTAATACAGTGTGAGTGCATTATGTTTGCAGTCGCATGAAATGCAACAGTGTGGTGAAACAATAGTGTTGTGGTGCTGCGTGTCGTCGGGCACGTGGGGACGATGTCAGCACTACGGGCACGCGGGGTCAGACATAGTTTTCCTTTTATTCATTCCTTTTTATGAGAATTTTGGTAGACCTCGGTCTCAGCAAGGCTCGGTCTTCAAAAGCAACCTCATAATTATTATATTTTTAGTGAAAAGAGATTTTAAAGCTTAAAAGTCATTAAATAATAATCACAAAACTAACTAGAGTTATCAAATCAAGTGTAATGCTAAGGCACAAGAAATTAATATATTGAATATTTTGTGCATATTCTCAAACAGAACATCCGTCACGTGATCCTAAAAAAATGATCCTAGAGAAATGATCTCATAAAAAGTAGCAATTGGTGAAATGGTTTTTTTTTTCTTGAACGGGCTAATGATATTGGTCTCTACCGACCTTTATAAGAGGATCGAGAAGGATACGTCCGCTGGAGGAGTGGACCCTATGGAAAGTCGCGACCATTCTAGCTAACCTACGGGGGGTACGTCGACCTCGCCGGTGGGGTCGGTGTCTGATTGTGTTATGCTGGTATCCTATACCGGTGCCGAAATCGGTACCTGAGCCAGAAGGGCTAGACTGGTCCGGTGATCCTAGCGCACCCGAAACAACGGCTGCTATAGGATCTTCCGGGTCACTCAAGACGTGTTTTGGGCGGCAACGATGGGGTGGGGGTGAAATGATTGTGGCACTTTGTATGCAGTACAAAGTTTGTTAACGTAGTAAAGCTAATCGATACTAATTACCAATACTCATAACATAAGCCACGCGCTTTAAAAATGCAACGTTTCCTCACAATAATTTGGGAGGTGACCTTTACCGCGGCGTCGTTAGCTCGTCGTTAGCGTGCCAAACTTAATGTATGGTTCGGTTCATTTCCAGCTGGTAACGAACGCGGGAAATGTCACAAATCAATAAACAATCAAACTATAGCGAGCGACGGTCGCCGGTCGCCCCGCATGTAGCCGAGCGCTTTCGCTGGGGCACGGCCGTCTCGTTTGGTTCCTGTTGGGGGTTATTCCATTCGATATTAAAATGATTGTGTCTAATACATTTCAATTCTGTTAACAAAAGATCAAATCTTAAATCTCAGTATTTTTTCTAATAAGACTCGTTAAAATTCTGTTTTGTGTAGTTTCTATTTCGCGTCGTATAAGATCACGTGTCTCTGAAAGCGTCACGAGGCAGCGTTCTCAGGCTCAGCCTCCACGAAGCCGTGATTGCTGCACTTACACCAAATTAGCATAATCATAGAATACATAATATTCATTCATTACGAGCCGGATGTACCGTGCGTGTACTATAGCTGTGTCGGCTAAAACAATATCAATCAAAATGTGTTGAAAAAGATTGCGTGCGCTCACCGCTACCAACCTCGCCGTGCGGGGCGCGGGCTACACCGTCACACACTCGCCGTTCGGTCTCTCGTCTCATGAATGTTATTTGATATGGCACATCAAATCAATTGTTTATTTACAGGAATAACACTATTAGTTAGTATTATCTAGTCGGTCACCGTTTACCAGACAAGAATTTACTGATATTTTGTTCATGCTACTACATTCATAACGATGCATTGTATATAACTCGTTCCACACTACACAAAGGTTAACTGGAAGAAAATGCTACTTAGCATTAAGTTCGCCTATGTTATGTTGGTACTCGATTTACTCTTGTGCAATAAAGCATTTTCCATCGGTCTATCTATCTATCTATCTATCTGTCTGTCTGTCTGTCTGTCTGTCTGTCTGCCTGTCTGTCTGTCTGTCTATAATTATTTCTGCACCAGTAGGCACGTTTAGTTCAAGATAGTACAGGAGTGTTTACTAGACTATCCAGTCATTAATTCAATGATTACTCGTAAGGTAGAGTGGCTCGCACTCGCGTGACCTTTACTCTTCTTCGGTTATAACTTTTACTTGTGAATATTCATCAGATAGTTCGTCATCGAGTGCGCTGCCGCTACACTCCACACTGCACTACACTCATCCAACCAACCCCCGGAGACCCCATACTATTTATAAATCGTCATTTTCTAGACCGCATTATAATCGGATTTAGATATTTACAAACACCTATTTTATACTAATCTATGCTTGAGTTTATCAAACACATATTTCAGTCACTTTTAACAGACAGTACTTTAATACTGTAACACATTAAGTTATTATTCAAATAATAATTCAATAATTATATACACGCTGTCTAGTAGTGCGGGTGAGGAGTTGGGGAACCATCGGCGGCCGAAATGATAGAGCTATAGTTGGTAGAGCCTCCGTGCGATGTGATGAGCCACGGTGATTCGGTGCGTTCCCACGGAGATGCGCCGCGCGACACGACGCGACGCGACATGGCGCGACACCGCGCGTCGCAGACCCGACAATATTAATTTAAATGACACGCAAATTGGGGAAGCCACTGCACTACACGCAGTCATTTACCACACACTTTATACAGTAAATGGAGTACTATCATAATCATTACGAGAAGACACTAGTATGGATAAACAGATGAAACACTAAGGGAACATTATGCATGTTAATAGTCAGCTAATACTTGATCTAACAGTTATTAAAATGACTAGTTAGGTGACAAATTGTTGCTCTGATGGTTCTGGGAGCATATTCCATACTGGCCAGTTCCCCGGCCGCCTGCCGCGCGCCGGTAGCCGAAACAACGCAATCATGAATACAATTACGTGCCTGACCACACGTAATGGGCACAGTTACTCTGAATACCTCATTATTAGATTTGATTAATATTCCGGACTTCAATCACCGCGGTAATTTATGGTCATTTCGGTAGTACAAACAGAGCGCGAGGTCCGCTGCGTCCGGTTCTTGTGGGAACGTCCTCCGTGTTCCCACAACGTCGACAGCGACCTCTGTAGAGTCGGGCTCCGACGCGGGCCTCGGGCTCCGGCGTCATTCGTCGACGCGAGGCTTGCATCGTGTCGTGACTCCCGTCGAACGATGGTTTCGACGAAAAAACTTTAATCACGATAATTTCACTTTCGGTAGTTTGAAACGAAAAAGGCTTTGTGTTTTTTGTGCGTTGCGGGTGGAAAGTGAAATCGTGTGTCAAATGCCAGCGTTCAGCGCATCACACGAATAGCCAGTTGATTGGGTTTTTACGGACGAGTTGGCGGGACCGCTCGGAATCCACCGCTCCCTCCCCGGAGCGTTGGGGGACCAGAGAGGGGTTACTCAATTTAAAATTCAGATAAGCGGAATAAACACTCGAGCGCGGAATGTGTAGCCAGCGCGCCGCGCGCAAGTCGGACCGACCGACGGCCGGCGCGGCGTTAGTCGCGAGGATGCAATGTACATACCTCGTCATTATTCATTAACACGTTTTATAATAATCGTTGTTAATCAGCTACAATACAATTTAAAAAAGGATATTTCAACCAGACAAAAACAATTAAATTTTTTCTCCGTGTTATGTACTTTTTCATTGAAATCGAATTTGATATTAAATAATATCCTTAAGACCCTTACATCCTTTAATCCTAATTTCATTTCAGTGACGTGTAAAGATCTGTAGAGATCCACAATACGAGTTTATAAAGAAAGATCCATAATTGAAGAAAATATATATTCAACATTGTTTTTGGTACAGTATCGCTGCTCTGACCAGTAAGCTTTTATTGTTAGTGTTCTAAATTACAAAATTTAAGGAAAAAAATAAACAACGGTAAATAGATACTCGACAAACTGTAAAAAACTAACCAGCCTTGTAGAAACTACTTCAGATTTGAACGCAGCATTTTACAGGCAAGTAAAGCTTGAATCGTGAACAGATTATTCAGGTCGACGAGGCATTAGCTTATCGCGAGCGCGTGTGCACAAGAATGAGCCCACACCCGCACAGTGGCGGCGAGTGGTCGGTGGCCGGTGGTCGGGTGACCGCTCGGGGTGCACAAATGTGGCAATTTTCCGGTACACCTCCCGCCAGGAGCGACGCAACCGACGGTGAGGTGGTGACGGTCACTTTACGAGATACTCAATTTGTGCATGATCGCGCGGGAGCGGGCGCTCGCGACCGCCGCGCGTGCCGGGAGAGATACGACCTTACGGTGTCGAGCCCTCACTGTTGTCGAACATGTTACACCGAAATGAGATGAACTTAGCGAAAACAATAAACGATTACCAGTTTAGTAAATTAGGTATAATTAAACAATTAAATAACGCTCAACGATCACATACATAGATCCTGGAACCTTACTAGGATTCCTGTATATATAGGACCCCAGGAACTACGAGGCCCATGGTCCTACAACATCCATACACAGAACAAGTATTTGTGATTTTTTTGTGATCAAATACTATTGTCCTTTCACGGGAATCGAACCCGCAGCCTCCGGATTATGAGCTGACCTACTCCATCACCACACCACAGGGGCTTTCTGTATACATAAGCACTTAATGAAACAAGTACCAGGATAATGATAGTTTGTGATTTATTGTAAGGTAGGCGAGCGGTGGGCGATTGTCTCTGCGCGCGCGCACCGCAACAAATTGTACGGAATCAACGCTACACTTATACGTAGGTAACAAATAAGTGTTATTACTGTAGCGTTCACAAATTATATCAAATAAAAACAAATAAAAAGTCATCCATTATTACGTAAGCGTAATTTAATAAATCATATCCAAATTAAATAATTTCAATACTCAAATATCACGTCAAAATATGTACTGAGCGCACTCGCTCCGCGGATAAAAAGTTGATGTATCGCCTTGGAAGCTGGCGCCCGCGTAAACCGGGTCATTGACCTCAGTACCACCACTACCGGTTAATTGTTTTATTACTTCTAATAATGCTCATGTTCCGCGTATAGAAAAAACCTGTATTATTCAAAATTTCTGTATTTTAGCCTAATTACTTGATCATTTACATATCATCCGTAGCACCTAATAATTTTCCATCACCATTTAGATATCATAAAATTATAAGTATAATATAGCTAATTGCCGGTGGTCGAGTGAGGCTGTTGTATAATGTTTGCAGAGCGATTCGCTCTTACGTTAATGTAGGTAATCGGTCGCCGACCGGTGATCTCTCATGACATTTTGTCCACTAACATTAAGCCGGAATGGTGACCTTTGCGCGACTCAAACAATTCATTGAAGGAGAATAAGCTTGATCATTACCACACGAAGTTCATTGCATGCTGTTGACTAGGACATACGATGACACAAAATTGACCGCTAAGTCTGCAGTTGATTTGTAAAACGGTAACGAGCTGACCGCGTGCCACGATAGATTGTACTAACCAACTGGTGCAGTAACGAGCTGACCGCGTGCCACGATAGATTGTACCAACCAACTGGTGCAGTAACGAGCTGACCGCGTGCCACGATAGATTGTACCAACCAACTGGTGCAGTAACGAGCTGACCGCGTGCCACGATAGATTGTACCAACCAACTGGTGCAGTAACGAGCTGACCGCGTGCCACGATAGATTGTACCAACCAACTGGTGCAGTAACGAGCTGACCGCGTGCCACGATAGATTGTACCAACCAACTGGTGCAGTAACGAGCTGACCGCGTGCCACGATGGATTGTACCAACCAACTGGTGCAGTAACGAGCCATGTGTCACAACTACTGGAGGTATGATAATATTATCTGTGTGTCACAACCATAGTCGATATAATGCCAGCTGTAGCTCGCAACAAATGATACCGGTACACATCTGGACACGGTGTCAACATTATATATAAGGATTTAACTATCCATCTGTAAACCTCCGGATGGATTGATCTGCTGTTGCATATTCAACAAACTCTACATTAATTTATAATCCTGACAACCGCTACACTCAAGTTAATGGCGGTTTCATAAAACTACTATAACTCGAGCAGCGGTTGTAAATAACTCTTGAATTTATTTATGTAAATGTAAATTAAAAGCACTATATTAATTAATTACGCGGATACCTAAAATGCTTAGCTTATTTTAGAATGAGAGGGTAATGTTTGAGTTCAGAATGAGTAAATAGCATGCGGACGGCGGCTCCCGGCGCCGGCGTTGTACCCGCCGTGTTGTGTTGTATCACCAACACGGTAGCACCGCAGAGATCAGTATCGAAACAAACAAATTAAACGTACCTCGTTAGCAATTAACTCACATTTGGTTGATGTTTAATATCGCACACCACTTTAATACTTTTAATAACTTTAATTATTTGTTGAGGAACTAAAGGAAAAAAACTACCTCCAATTAAAAAATTAACTCGTGTAATAGCGTAACGGTGGGTACATGTTATTTTTGCACAGGAAAAATCGAACTAAAAATCATCACTGTCCACGTTGAATCGGTAACGAAACGCTTGCGCGTTTTAAGCAAGTCGAGCGCCATCTAGTTCCATTTGATGTAAACCCAAAGTTAACTTGTACAAATATTTACAAATATTATCGATCTTATTAGACATCCCGCCCACCAAGAACAAAGTTCTTTAAATCACGTTTACCTAATGAACCGGAATTTAGCTACCGACAGTGGAAAGTCATGTTACATAATTATATGTAATCCCTAACCTAAACAACATTAAACCACAAATTGTTAGTAAAAAAAAAACAATTCTAAACAACAAAACTCGTAACTCAAAACCCATAATAAAACTCATTATGATACACCGCCCACCGTAACAGTTCTCCAAAGAAAGAAAGTCTTATATTTTTAGTCACTCAAATACATGCCATAGAATCAAAGAAGTATAGAATGACTAAAAGTTAAGCTCAAGATACCTACCCAATAAACTTTTTTTTTTTTTTTATACAGTGCGAAACAAATCTTTATTCACAACAATAAAGTAATGGGCATACTTGATTAAAACAAATAGATGCAGTTAATTTAACAACCTCTCCTAGGGAGAAAACACAATTTGCTGCATGGGCGTTTACACATACCGTTTTTTGTTTTAATGGTAACTACACGCACAATCTCATCCTTGCCTGGATGCGTATCTACAATTTTACCTAATAACCACTTAGCAGGCGGCAAATTCTGTTCTTTTATAATGACAATATCATTAACTTTTGGTTCGTCCTGCTGAGTGGTCCATTTGTATCTTTTATTTAACGTTACAAGATATTCGGAACTCCAACGGTTCCAGAAATCGTTCACCATTTTAGTCGTTAATCTCCATCTATCTAGTAAGCTAACCGTCATACAATTTTCATCCGCGACATTTAATAACGGCTCTCCTACTAGGAAATGGCCGGGTGTCAGTGGAAGTGGGTCATTAGGGTCGTCACTAAAAACAGTTAAAGGACGAGAATTCACACATGCTTCCACCTGTGCTAACACGGTTGATAGCTCTTCATAAGTGAGCGTGCTGTCACCAATAACCTTCTTTAAATGTGTCTTTACTGAACGCACACCCGCCTCCCATAATCCTCCAAAATTTGGTGCATGGGGAGGTATAAAATGCCAAGACGTGGATTCCAATGTTAACAGCTCAGCAATTTCTTGCGGAAGTCCTGACTTAGCACTGTTGAACATCTCTCTCAACTGCTTGTCTGCGCCGGTAAAATTAGTGCCATTGTCACTGTAGAGATCTTTACAATGGCCACGCCTTGATGTCATGCGTTTGAAAGCCGCTATAAAACCTTTAGATGTCAAGTCTGATACTGCTTCTACATGAATAGCATGGGTAACCATGCATATGAATAAGCATATGTAGCCTTTGTAGGACTTGGCTCCTCGGCCTGGTGAAAACCTTATGTTGATGGGCCCTGCATAATCAACACCGCATGATTTGAACGGTTTCCCAGGTTTGAGTCTAGCTGCGGGAATTTGTCCCATATATGGTGTCTTATTGGCTGTTGCTTGTCTGATGCAAACTACACATTCCCTGTAATGCTTCTTCACCATTTCGCGTGCCCGAAGAATCCAGTAACGTCCTCTAAGGTGATTTAACATAAGTTGCGGGCCGCCGTGCATGGTTTTACTGTGGGCATCTGCTATTAATAGCTTAGTGAGATGGTTCTTACTAGGCATAATAACTGGATGCCGTTGATCATACTCTGCATCGCAAAGATCAATGCGTCCACCAACTCTTAATATCCCATCTTGATCCAAGAATGGACAAAGAGGGCGGAGCGCACTCTTCTTTGGCACACAACTTCCCGATTTCAACTGTCTGATGTCTTCTCCAAATTCTTGTCTTTGTACAATCTCAATGCATTTCTTCAATGTTTCGTTGTTTTCTTTTGGTTGTATTGATTCTTGCATGTTTCTTCTATCTGATTTTGGTAATTTAAACTTCAAAATTCTTCTGCAGTACGATAAAACTCTTAACATTCTGTTCAATGATGAAAATCTTTCCCATGGAAGTTCATCAGGAGATTGCTGTAGCACCGGTAAGGCCTTCATTTTTTCTTCTTCGTGTGTGTCTAGTACTTCTATTACTTCCTTTTTTGCACAAAGTTCTTTAAGCCATGTGGGCCCGTGCCACCACAGCGAGTGTCCTGCTAAATCACTTGGTCTTAATCCACGAGATGCGCAATCAGCTGGATTCACGTGTGTTGATACATGTCCCCAATTGTCGTACTCTATTATGGTCAAAATCTCTGACACCCTATTGCTAACAAATGTTGTCCATCTGCAAGCTGGACCTTTAAGCCAAGCCAAGACTACTGTTGAGTCTGTCCAGGCGTGTCGATTTTCTTTAGGAATTCCCATCACTTCACCTATTTCAGACAGTAACTTGGCAGCCAGCGCTGCTCCGGACAACTCCAATCGGGGAATCGACATTTGCTTTTCAATAGGTGCAACCTTTGTTTTAGCTGACAGCAAACTGGTCGTAACATGGTTATGTTCGTCAACTACTCTTATGTACACATTTGCTGCGTAAGCTGACTGAGAACCATCAGAAAAGGCATGTAATTCTGTCTTACACCCTGGTGAATATTGAATCCATCTTGGTATACAAATATTCTTGATTTGATTTAAATCTTCTCTATATTTTATCCAATCTTGTGATAGATCTTCACCTAACTCGTCATCCCAGTCCAGGCGTGATTTCCACAATGTTTGAAGAAACAACTTTGCAACTACTACCACGGGCGCGATCCATCCTAAAGGATCGTACAGTCTTGCGATATCGGATAGCACCTGTCGTTTGGTAAACTTGCCTTTGACTTCGGGCAAATTGACTGTGTACTCAAAGTTATCTGTTTCTTTGTTCCAGAATATGCCTAAAACCTTCACGGTATTATCCTGTTTTATAGCCACAGGGTTGTTCGGTCGACGTTTATCGTTGTCGATATGTTGCAGTAACCGTTCATTATTACTACTCCATTTCTGAAGTTCGAAACCTCCGGCGTTCATCAAATTATTCATTTCTTCGTAGATTTTAATAGCCTCTTCTTCAGAATAACATCCGGTCATAAGATCGTCAACGTAATAGTCGGATTTGGTGATTTCTGCAGCAACTGGATACCTATTCTGCTCATCCTCGGCTAACCTTTGCAATGTTTTAACTGCGAGGTATGGTGCACAAGCCGTCCCGAAAGTCACTGTCAGAAGATTGTAATGTTGCACTGGCTGATCTGGGTGAGTACGCCACAAAATCCTTTGGTAATCTATGTCTTCTATGGCTACACGGACTTGTCGATACATCTTAACCAGATCGGCAATTATACATATCTGATGAGATCGCCATCTCATCAGCAAATGTCTCAAATCTTGCTGAAGTTTAGGACCTACTAAAAGATCTTGATTTAAGGAGACACCATTGAGTCCCTTGCTTGAGGCGTCGAATACTACGCGTACTTTGGTAGTCTGTTTATCTTCGCGCACTACCGCATGATGGGGAAGATACACTGCTTTTGGGTTGTCAATATCTCCCTGATCGACGAGTTTCATATGATTCAGTTCTATGTATTCGTCTAACACTTTGGCATATTCTTCACGCAATTTAGGCTTCTTCGATAATCTTGCTTCTAAATATTTCAGTCTTCGAACCGCTACCTCTTTGTGATTTCCATACTGACAGTCTGGGTCCTCCTTCTTAAACGGTAATTTCACTACATATCTTCCATCCTTCTCTCTTACTGTAGTTGCTTCGTACATCTCTTCGCACTTTATTTCTTCGTCTGTCAATTTCTTTTTGATGGAAGGTGGTTCGTTTTCGACTTCCCAAAACTGCTTCAGTAAATCATCGATCCTTGTCTGTATATGCATGTTGATTACATTTGATAAATTAGCCTCTTGCGACACTCTACCTGATATAATCCAACCAAGGATTGTATTTTGTGCTAAAAGTTGTCCTTGTGGGTGCTTCATGATTCCGCTGAGTAGAATATCACTGTATACTTCTGCTCCCAGCAAGATGTCTATCTTGCCTGGTGAGGTGAATGTTGGATCCGCTAGTGGTACATCTTCCAATGCAATCCACTTTGGTTCTAAAATAGTACACGATGGAAGCAAGGATGTGAGTGAGCTCAAAACATACGCATTTACTAGAATTGAATTGTTAGGGTTATGGCTTGATTCGACACGAAGTGTCACCATATACTTGACCTTTGTTTGACCATTACCTAAACCTGACACCCAACCACTTATGGGTTGACGCTTAAGTCCTAGTAACTGCACCGTGGCTTCAGTGATAAATGAAGCTTGCGAGCCCTGATCTAATAACGCTCTAATGATATATTTGCTACCGTTCCTCGAATCTGCCTTAACGATTGCTGTCGCGAGTAAAACATTGTAGGTTTGATGATGTCCTTCTTTTGCAAAATTCGCTACAATGTGTGTATCCGAGGAAGTTGATGTTATATTCTTCTCTTCCGTTCCTTGTTGATGAACATGTTCCGTCTCAGTATTAGGTGTGGTTGATGAAGTACTTGCGATGATGTTTTCTTTTGAAAAGTGCAATAATGAATGATGGCGCTTGCCACATTTTCTACAATTCGTTGTTTGACGACAAGCCTTTACAGAGTGGGCTGATCCAAGACAATTGAAGCAAAGCCTTTTGCTTTGAGCAAAGTCGTATCTCTCTTGAGTTGATTTTTGTCCAAATTGTTTGCAGTGGCATATGTGGTGGGGACCATTGCAGCATGGGCATGTGATCGAGTTGGTTTTCTTTTCGTCCTGCACTGCTGAATGAAATGACTTCGTTTTTGTAGCTTGCTTGGCCGTCTGATTAGGAATCTTGGTTCCTTTGTTGCTCTCGATCATCTCTAACCCTCTGAATCTAGATTCTAAAAACTCCATAAGCTGCGACCATGTCGGCATTTCATCGGACATTAAACTTATCTGGTACTCCCATTGTTTGTGAGACTCTGGATCAAGCTTCGAGACCACTACATAATTGATTATGGCGTCCCATCCTGTAGTAGAAACTCCTATGTTATTTAATGATTTCAAACAAGAGGAGGTGGTGTCCAATAATGCTTTCAACGCTGTTGCTGATTCATGCTGTATGGCCTTTTGAGAGAACAATATTTGCATTATGCTGTTACAATTGTACTTTTTATTATTGTAACGCTTGATAAGCTGCGCCCAGGCCTCTGTATAATTTGCTTCAGTAGTAGAGAAGTTCCGGATTAATAACTCTGGTTCACCAGTTAAGCTACTCTTGAGATAATGTAGCTTCTGTACAGGAGCCAAGCTTTCATTTTTGTGTATAAGAGAAAGAAACATATCATAAAACGTCTGCCATTCAGAATATTTACCATTAAAAGTTGGCAATTGTATACGTGGCAATTGGACCTCACAACCCTCAGATTTTGTCGGTGGGGTTTTTGATGTCTTCGACGATGTGCCACTTGTGCCAGTCATCATTTGGTGAATTTCCTTCAGCGCACTCTTATATGCAATGTAAGCCTCTTGACATTGATCATAAATATCATTCCGGAAATAATCTTCTTTGTCTCTTTGATCTTTGGTAGAAGTTGATATAATCTCTTTGTGACCTTCTTTAAAATCATTCCATATGTCATTTGCTATTTCTATTCTTGTTTCTATATATTGCTTCTTAATTCTTTCTCTGGGTGACTTCTTATAGTTTTGTTCTGCCTTTTGTAACTTCTCGAATAAATCTATTTGAGTTGCAATCAGTTTTGAAATAGATTCCATCGTGAGAAAATCAACAATATTAATCGATAAGTTATTGTTGGTTAGTTGCTGTTGAAGTTCGACAGTTAGTACGGCACTTATAAATCAATAGCACTTCACTCAGAGTATTTTATGTTTATTGCACTATTTTCACTTAATGACTTCACTTTTTCGGCACCAATGTTTAATATCGCACACCACTTTAATACTTTTAATAACTTTAATTATTTGTTGAGGAACTAAAGGAAAAAAACTACCTCCAATTAAAAAATTAACTCGTGTAATAGCGTAACGGTGGGTACATGTTATTTTTGCACAGGAAAAATCGAACTAAAAATCATCACTGTCCACGTTGAATCGGTAACGAAACGCTTGCGCGTTTTAAGCAAGTCGAGCGCCATCTAGTTCCATTTGATGTAAACCCAAAGTTAACTTGTACAAATATTTACAAATATTATCGATCTTATTAGACAGTTGAGATTCGCGCGATAACTTCAGCAGCTCGCAGTTTATGGTGCAGCTATAACAATAAACTGCAGGTTGTTCGTGTGTTAGTTATACAGCCTCAACCATACCGCAGCTGCACCGCAGACGAACCGCAACCAAATCGCACCCACCAGCGGTTCAGCCTGCGTGGTAGAGTGTAAAAAATGTACATTTCGGATTCACAAAAGGCAATCGCGAGCGCTTGTGCTATTTATTGAAAACGAAGAGTGAACAATATCAAGAGTTACAATTTGAAATAATCCTATCTCTAACTATCCTACAACCCCATATACACTACTAATGAAAATTATACGTTGTTTGTTTGTATGTGTTTAACGCCCGTCACGTCATTCATTCTCATACAAAAAAATGGCTAAATCAAGATGTATGAAAATTAGTACCTTTGTTTATACATTAGCATAGCTTGCTTATGTATACTCTAAGATTAGTACAGATTATATTTATAAATTTACTCCCAAAATCACCATCTAGTTTTATCTCGGAAAATTTCCCCGCCCCCGCGGAAAATTGATTAATTGAGAGTAAAACCGCGGGACCCTTTTACCTTGTGGGTAATATTTACGACCTCACCTAGTTTACTAACTACTGTGCTTATGTCGTGATCAAATTAAAACTGATAAACTCATATAGAGAAACTTTAACGATACGCCCTACACTCACACCATAAGTACCTACGTGAAAATGTAATAAATGTGATTAAATTCAAGTTATCACAGTAAATAAATTATCACTCGGGTAAAGATCAGAATAGAATGTTAATAGAATGAATAAAAATATAAAAGCTCACAGTCCCCATCTCGCTCCTTGTCGCAGCCTGGCTCGTAGCGCACTAACTGTTGATCAATCTGTGCCGAGCCGACGGACGCAGGCGGTGGTGGTTTCATTGAGGTAAGGCGAGAGACACACGAGTGATTGGCATCTTATCCATCATCGTAACACTGAACACGGCTTTTAATTATGTTTTTGTTAATTTATTTACCGAAACGCGACGGCTACCGACGGCCGCTCTTATTATTGTGTATCAAATTAACATATTTTATTAATCTTGCTTACACTGAACGCAGCAGCTACTGAGCTCGTTAATTGTAAATGTCAAATTAAAATGTACTCATTTAAATAACTTCGTTTCGGTTACTTGCTTTGTCTCAATATCGGGCGAACCTTATTTGTCGCAGCTACCTACTTGAGGCTGTTTAGTATCAATAATTCAACATCAGTTGGTAAAAAATTGGCATCGACAAAATGTATTCAGTATCCAAAAGCTACTCGAAGCAACGCCCGGACCGGCATGTCCTTGGACCGGTGGTTATTACTACAGTTTAAAAAAAGGATTGTAATACTGTAGTTACACTTAGCGTTTATGTTCCTTGTTTAATGTTTACAGAACCGAGCACTAGCTGATTGTTAACTGAAAGTTTCCATGCGTACTATTATCTAAGACGTACCTATTTAGAATAAGCATAAGTTTATACAATTTGTAGATCGTCTAGAGAGCCGTAAATTAGCTGTATTTCTATTTGCAAGGTGACATGTCCATCGAACCCCATCCGACCTGAAAACTAAACTCCCGCGAGTGTGGGGGCGGCTACAGGCGGCGGACACTTTCTGTCGCAATATTTACGACTTCAAATGGACGACATAAGGCGGCGCGCACACTGGCCGCTTCGGTCGCTCTATGCGCTAAAAGACGCGACGTGTTGCGACGCCGCTAATAGCGCGCGTCACGCATGCCGTAATTAAGAGACACTTACTCTTAGGAAGTGCCAATTTTGACCCCTACACTGCAGTGCACGCGGCGCAGCGACGCACACGGTCCTGCAATGCGTCTGCATTCCGACTTATAAATAAATCAAGAATTTCCTCTGAACGGTCATCAGTATAAACGTCTGCTTCCGAAGATTCAATTAACGTCATGTGATAAATTACGCTAGCAATTTTGTTAGTGTTTCTAAAACAAACCCGGCTCTCTCTACTTATAGGAAAAAATATAACAGATAAATAAATACCTACCCCCATGCCCTAGTGAAAGTTACAAATTCATTCAAGGAATGTTACTGTAGAGTAGTAGACCCAGCGGCGCATCACACGACGTATGAGTATTGAGTATCGAGAGAGTATAGCGGGGAAGGGCGGGGCGGGGTGCGCGGTGATCAGATCACGTACCGCCATTAAGCCCAATCTGCCCATCGAGCGGCGAGAGCTGACCGCAAACAAAATGCACAAAAAGCTTGGGCACTCTGTCCTTGACCCCGCCGCCGCACTCCCGCGCGGCGCTGCGGCCGGCCGCCGCGAGTCGCGCGGTCGCCGTCGAGTGGAGTGAAGCGGCAGGTGCGCACCGCACGCGCCACAAATATCAACACATGTCACTCACCCCCGAGATATCGTCGCCGATACCGTTACCTCTCTATTACCGCTCACACCGATATGGGTTTCAAACAATACGAAACTTAAAAGCGTGACCGCTTCAATATTTCCTTTCATTACAACATGTCCACGATTTGTTAACCGATTAAGTGATTCAGATTACAAATCTTTGAGTAGGTCTTATTAAAAACCGTTGTAGACAACGCAAACAAGTACTCGACTGTTTATTATATTCACGGCAGTTCCAATAATACGCAGAGTTCAGTGTCCAGCGATGAGATAATCTAGATGAGTATTGCAACATTAGAGGGAAACGTTGGTCCATTGTCGCTTCACAAAGATGCTGTCACGGACGAAACAAAGCAGCCAATTGTTGCATAACGTTATCAGAACCGATCTCATAATGACGTGCTTAATCTCAGTGATCCCGTGCGAGCCACCGGCCGCACGGCACCGCACGAGCCCGCACGGCCTGCTCCAGGCCGGTTACTCACCGCGTCCTACGCGATATTCTGTTTTGCTCTTATAAGTACGAAATGTAACAAAAACCGTTTAATTGAATAAGGCCTCAAGTTTTCCTGTTACGTAGGTACGGTTAAGTAAGACACGAGTTTCAACATGGCCATTGGATATTAAACAAGGTGACACTTTTCTTATGATCTTTTTTTCACTCTTTACTTGTCCCTATAAATATCAACACATCGTGCTCGACGCTCCTGTCTGTATGGCGAACAGGGCCCTTCATCACAGACTGTTCAGACTCTGTGTGATGGGTGGTGCCTACTAGTTAACACCCTAATTTAAATACGTTTATTTCTAGTACCTGCTGAGTTAAGAAGTGAGAAGAAATAACAAAATATCGTGTTAGGATTGAATTGAACATGATTAAGTCGATGTCCAGTGATACAGTCATAGAACAACCTTACTGAAGTCCCGATACCTACGTATTACTCTCATTTATTCTGAACTTCTGGCACATATTTATTTATTTCTTATTTTTTCCACTTGAATGATACAGTAAGTAGAGCTGGGAATTCTCGGAATATATCGGATCAAATGAGGCGTAAGTGTCGTCACGTATCATATCGGCTCGGCGCGTGGGAGCCACACCGTGCACTACCGGCCGCAGCCCGCGCCGGCAGCGGTCGGCCGGCTCTCGCATCGTACCGCACTCCTGTGCGCGCCGCACATTTGAATGTATTCTAATGACGCACATTACCGCGCGGCGCATCACTCACCGCACCGCGGCTGCCAATTACCGCCTCGCATCGCACCACACGCCCTGTGTAATATCGATACCGTTGTCTTCGATTCCTAACGTTCCATCATTTGAAATATTATTACGCGCGATCTGAATGAGATTGCTCGCAGCGAGCCAATCGAAATATTATGGGGTCATTTTTAGAAAGTTGCTCATTTGGAGGGTAATAAGGCTTCTGTTGCGGTTAGGTTGTGAGGAGCGTGTTAGTTACCGTGCGTGCACATCCTGGGTCGGAGGAGGTGCGACTCGGTCGCAGGCGGTTGTCGCGCGACTTCGCGGCGGTAACGAATGCGCGCGCGGAGAGCGGCCGGCCGCGGAGAGTAGCGGGACCGTAACGTCCGCGCAGGTGACTAACGGGACCGAAAGGTCACCCTCGCGACACCCTCCCGCCGGAACTACTACTCGCTATACTTCACCCGCAAGGACGAGAGAGCTTTGCAATATTAACGGCAGTTTACTGCATACGTTATAAATGGGGATTAATGGACTTTTTTCCTGGCTATTATTATTATTATATACGTTCAATTCCAAAACAAACCTCTCACAGTAATGATGTTATGATAACATCGCGTCAGCGTCACAAACGGTTCACTTCACGAGTGGGTTCAAGTAATAAACAACATACTATAAGTATTATTAAAGAATTTCGAGAAAATTAGTACTAAGTACTTAGTGGGGATGTTGCATAGCAGAGCTAAAAACAAGAGATGCATGATAACATAATAGGTATTAATTAATATAGGTATTATTTATAACACGTGACGTAATATGTCGTGATATTATTCAACGGATTATACATTTCCTAACTTGTGTTTCTGCTCTCATTTCCTAGTACCTACGTGTACTTAGATATAAACTATGTATTCTCTCTATTTGAAAAATGTCACATCATTAGCAAATTCTTCAAAAGTAGACAGTGGATTGCGTAAAACATAACATGCAATTAAATGCTCGAACAAAACAATGTCATTGTATTGTAATTAAGGAATTACCAAAAAGAGCGCAACTCAACATGCAAATGAATAGACTTTCTTTTACAAGTGTCGTAAAGTTGCCGGCCGGTCGTGTTTTTGTGTATTGTACAGTCGATTGTTTGTCCTTTTTTTAAGTCTCTTTTACCGTTCAAACAATAATTAAGTAGAAATTCTGGCTTTTTGTCGCGTACGGTATATTTTTAACCGGTGACGCTTTCTTCCATACAATGCGAATTGTTTTTCAAACATCCCTTATTTGTAGAATTAACGAGTAACAACCGTAAAACGTTTTCATAGAAGAAATTTTAATGTTCGCTTAGCGTATTATAGCCGGCCATCGGGACCCGGGCCGGGGCGGGACGGGACGGGACGGGGCGGACGGCCGGCCGCGGCGGGATGGGAGTGGTAAAATGTTAAAACGATTTGACGACGGTGTCCAACCAACGAAAATATAAATACCTTTTACGAAACAATGATAATGTAGTTATTGCAATAGAGTGTCCAAAAGTAACCATGAAATAAGGACGACAATCAAATAGTTTATAACTTTTATAAGTTAGAGTGCTCACCGAGATCCATGGAGCCCCGCAGGTCGGCCGCTGAATGTGGCGAGCGAGGGTGCTGCGCCCTACCCTGCGGAGCCCTGGCTAGGGTTCACCTTCATTATGCACCCCGACATCAGCGCAAAAACCCAAAATGTCAGGTGATCCTCCTTCCCCTGCCCTCCTCTAACGGGACTCGAGCATAACTAGAGTGATGCAGGCAAGGGTGACCTTTACGGTAATTATCCTGTTTGCGCGATGACGTCCCGTCCCACCGCTCGACCTAACGGCGCTGGGCGTTTAGCACTCTAAGGAGCTTCTCTCTACCATATTTAAACATAAATGACTCTATTCAACAGCCTATTACAGCCATCTATAGGTCATTTGAATACTCCGCTACTCTACAAAGTCTATAGGAACTAGTGTCTAGGAAATATACAGCTATATTTTGTTTGTTAGTTGTTGACTGGAATCTTTCTCATTTTTAGTAATTGTGCAAAATTATGATACCCAGATACCCCTCAGTTTTTTAAACTGAATTATTAAAAGTGAGAAAGATTCCAGTCAACAACTAACAAACAAAATATAGCTCTGTATATTTCCTAGACACTAGTTCCTATACACTTTGTAGAGTAGCGGAGTTTTCAAATGACCTATAGATGACTGTAATAGGCAGTTGAATAGAGTCATTTATGTTTAAATGTCATCCACATAACTAAGAAAAATCTGTAACACATTCCAAAACGTAAATTTATGTTTTGGAATGTGTCACAGATTGTTCTTAGTTATGTGGATGACAGGAAGGGCATGTGACCTATTGAAACAGAACGATCTCCTCCTCACTCATGGTATCACAAATCACAAACATCGCTTACTCAACATTACCTTACTGTAGTGATATCAAAGTATCTGATGGTATCTATCTACCTAAAATATGTACTAATAGTTTGTGATCTGTGTGCAATAATCTGCCGCCATCTATTCATTCTGTCATTTTTTGGTGTCCGCGCGCCGACCCAAACTCGCGGACAAAAACCCCGTGCCACGGACTCGACTCATAACAATCAAAATATTCAAATACCTCCTAATTAGCACTAGTGTGTAACTAGCATTACCATACGATGCATATTATTACAATAATTTCAACATTATAATAATAGTTACACTGCGTATCAGCCTTTATGGCATGTTCCTTGATATTAGAGCCGAGAGCTAACAAAGTGAGAAATAAATAACAAGATGTTATGGATCGCTCCGGAAATATAAACGCCAACTTTTTATGAAAATTAATGTGTTTTAAGTAAAACTGCAGTTTTACGTGATTCGCTGATATCTACACGTTATATCTCTCCCGGGCCGGTGCGGTCGTCGCACAGATAATAATACTACCTACTGGTTCGGGGAACGAGCCAGGACGCGGCCCCTACTGCACTGCACCGTACTGCACACTGCAGTGACTACAACACGTAATTTACGATGAGATCGTAGATTATCGACCCGACATCTAAGAAACGAATACAGAAAATATTTGCGTGTGCGCAGACATTAATCTGAAGCCAACAATGATATGACGTGTCCACTACCTTCCCGAACACAAGGTCCAACATCCCTCGCTCGGTAGATGATCTAGTGCAACAATACATTTGCATACTCTGCAATTTTTTGCGCGGAAGCTTTTTGTCCAGCATTCGGAATCCAAAAATCAATCATGGCGACCTTTTGTAAAAAAATAACGATTTCTTACCTGCTTTGAATAGAAATGCGCTTTCTACGATCGTGAATAGCACCCATTAGAATAAGATTTAGTAGCGTGAAGCAAACGAGGGGATTCTTATGGCATGGAAAAACTTTAAGGGATAAAATTATTCAAATTATTAATTTAAAAAAAGAAATAATACTTAAGCGCTGTGATTCCAGATCGCGCCTAATGCAGTCGATGTGTTCCGTGAGCAGTTTGTCACCAATAGGCACCAGTAATACAAACAGTTCGTTGTAACGGATACTCCAGAATGCCAACAAGACATTTGAGTGACAGGTGCAGGGTACAGGCTGGAGCATACCAGTGCAGTGCACGCGTCCCTCTACCGTTACAGCTATGAATGCCTCGACCAAATAATTATTCACTCATTATGTTGATCAGCTCATATCAGCATAACGCTTTTACTCTATTTATAAAACAAATGTTAATACGTTGCTCCATTTTATTGCTTAGATATGCCAAGCAGAGGATTAAATATATCAAAATATTTAAAGTAGCAAGCATCTTCTGTAACATTTTACATAATTTATTCAATGTATTCGAGTGGCTATTTTACAGAAGTAAAAAACGGTGCGTAAAAAATAGTACACTTGATTTTTAATTTGCAGCATAATGTTGTTGATTCCGTCTGGATAACCGTTTACAAGGCATTAGCGTTGTTTAAATGGCGTTCGATGCAGATCGTTAACCCAATCACGTTCGATGCATGTATTAACCTTCTAATGTTTCTGTTCTAAGTTAGTTTCTACAGTTTTGTTGATGCTTCGTCATTTGAATTTGATGTTTTACATAGTTTAAATCCTGCCCATTAGCATAGCTATGCCAATTAATAGATGCTGCGCATTCTACTCACACACGTACCCATCGTAGATATCTTAGTACCTACCTTGCGTGGTAGGTACTCTGCTAAAATAAGAAAAGGCTATAATACTTCCAGGGGCACTTCCAGGACAAATATTTTTACTGTTAGGCACAATCCATACATTGTATAAATGGAAGGGTTCTAGTAAAACAAACCTTTTGTAGAGTATACTTGCAGTTGATAAAATGTCAAAGCGGGATACGCAAGCCCTTAAGAGGGCACCAAGCTGTATGCAAATGTAGGAGTAAAAACATGGCGACAAGAGTAACGATCTCACATCGCCTTGGCAGTGATGGGGCCGGACGGATAAGGGATATGCAGATGCGAGCTGCTCATATACAGCAAGAATGCAGTCGCCGGCTCCGGCAGCAGTGCGGCTCGTTGCAGGTGTCAACTAAACCACATATTTGCCTACCGACCGACCGACCGGCCGATGCTCTCCCAACCTTCTTAGAGGCGAAGTGTGCCACTGGGGACTACTACTGGAACCGGACTGCTCACCGCTAGGGTCGGAATCGGAATATAGAATCATGTTGACGCGTAAAAATGTAGTAACAGCATTTCTTCTGAATACGTTTAAGCAAAACTATGTAGTACGTGAACGTGGGCTTCGCTACATAATGTTGGAGTTAAGATGAATGACGTCCAACATTTCAGAAGACGAGTTGCCTGAATCACTAGTGTGAGTTTGGTCTGTATCAAAGACTGGCGAAGCGCAGGAACACTGGCTATAAGCAAATAACCGACAAGTCGAAATAACTCAATATTGAGTCGTGATGAGAATTCGTGAGCGATAAAGTGAGCTGCTTTGAATCTCGCTGTACTACCACCGAGGAATTAGATTTATTGCTCAATGTTCTAATATTATACTTGTAACTATTTGCCGAGAAATGTAATCCAAGCCGGTTAATCCTTCGACAAGTGCGATATTAGTTCATGTCAAAATACCAATGTAACTCGCAGATGGGCTTTAGAGAACAAATAAAAATAGACAAGCTTACACAAGGGAAGATAAAAATAGCAATCGAATCATACAATACAAGCACTTGGTGCTTCTACAAACGACGTAACTGCGTCGATCCGCGATTACCGTGAAAGGCGTGTAATGAGTTAATGACAAAAACACCGAGTCCGAGGAAAGGAGCATTGCCAGTAATTGCCATTAGAATGTCTTCCGAGGGCTGCGTCTGTGAGTACCTCCACCGCTACACGGACCATCCCGTCCCAGGCACTCTCCGGAGAGAATGCTGTGCTTATCTAGCGAATACTTTCAGTCACAGTCTTTATCTTTTATATATTGTGACGTATTTACCTTACCAGTAATTGGAATGATAGCAATTTTTTATGGAGCTACGTTTTGTTGATTCTTGGTAACGGTAGCAAAGCAATAGACAGACAGTCTTTACAGTGATCATGAGCCTTTAAACTATGATGTACCGCAGGGCAGCGTGCTGGACCCTACTCTATTTTTAATATACGTGAATGACCTAGTCTGCCACAGAGGATATAAAACTACGTTAGTCGGCGACGAGACGGTGTCGATGAAACATTAATTCTGCCATTAGCCCGCATTGTCGCACTCCCGCGTCGCACACGTACGCAATAAATCTTCAAGGAAAAAACCCTATTCGAATCATAGAACCGATACAAAAACTTATGGAAAAAATAAAAGTGATTGTTCGGGATTAGGAGATGAAAAAGTGGCAGATGCGCGGGCGCAGGTAGAGCGCATGCAAATGTGTGCGGGCGGCAAAAACGCGGCTCGTTCGCAAATGTTCGGTCGTTACGTATCATAGGTGAGTTTACCTTTACCTC
The DNA here is from genome assembly GCA_963580505.1 of Ennomos erosarius. Classification (NCBI taxonomy): domain Eukaryota; kingdom Metazoa; phylum Arthropoda; class Insecta; order Lepidoptera; family Geometridae; genus Ennomos; species Ennomos erosarius. Next base: position 131,888 of record OY756982.1, read on the forward strand.
TAGGTCTAGCACGCGGCGGCGGCAGCGGCCGGACGGTCGACCGGTGCCGGTGCCGGTGTGCCGGGGCCGGTGGTGGCGCGCGATCGACGCGATAACCGAACCGTTTCATCGAAAAACCACTTTCAAATGGGCTTAGATCGCCGTCAGATTATCTTTCTGACCATCTTCTGTCTATGAACAGACACCATCAATTTAGTTACTGATATTATATTCTAGCTTATAACAGGATAATTTTCTCTCGAAGTTTTGCAAATTAACTTCTACTTATTATATCGCTCCCAATATAGATTTGAGAGTTAACTAGCGCTTTCATGGTAGCAGTAAATACAGCCTGCCATCTTATGTCTAAAAATATACCTGTTTAATGCCTTTCTGTTCATTTTTCATAAGTTTAAAAATGTTTGGCATCATTTTAATATCATTATTATTTTAGAAGCGAACCGTTGTTGCAAAATATCGACGACACTAATCCAATATTCGACATGTGCGGCGTCGAGGCGTCACGTAGGACACCGATACGATGTGCAGTATGCAATGTCGACGTCCAAATGTGTATTGAACCCGGATTCGGTTTGAGGAATGCAAGAACGCACGGCGCTGATGTAAGTAGATACTTGATGTAGGCTTACACAATACTGAGTCCTGCAGCGAGGTGGTGGGATGTCCTAGGGTAAACAACACACAGCAAGCAAGCGTTGTGGTCTGTGTATCACCACCCGGTGTTTGGATGCTTGCTGCCGAGTGCCAGCGACGCGTCTAACGCGCCGCATTATTATGCTAATGAGGGCTAATAAATAACTAATTGAAGACCACTGTACTCCCGGTAATTGAAGACCACTGTACTCCCGGTAATTGAAGACCACTGTACTCCCGGTAATTGAAGACCACTGTACTCCCGGTAATTCCTCATTTGAATATTATTTAATTGTACTATCAATTATAAGTCCAGAGTTAAGAGCGGAAAATTCCAATTAACTTTATGAATCAAAATTGTTTACATTATTCATCCTAATAAACCGAGAATTATAATTATGTAAATTTTGGATATTTAAATTATTGAATAGTTGTATCGTATTATTACAGATAGCAAGCACTGTTTACGTAAACGATAAATAGAAAGCGTGAGCCGGTGCGGCGTCGTGTGGGTAGGTGTGGGGTTCCAAATTAAATCGGTAGAACGCAGGCTTATCTAAAGTACAATAAAATTAAGCACGATTTTAGTCAGCAATAGATTTGATGGTGTTAGCTATCCAACGCACCCAAACCGTGAAGTGCATGGATGCACAATCATGATCAAGTCAAACTATATCGATGTAAGAACGCGACTGCGGTGGCCCCTTACGTAAAGCGGCTGTATGTTCAATTATTCGCGACACAATTACTGTATTCCGGCCAAATACAGATAATGAGAATGATACTGTCGAAACGAATGTTAAGTAGTAGTTGTTTGTCTACTAATTACCTATTTAGCTTGATTCAGTGCTGGAGACCGTAGAATCATCATCATCATCATCAACAGCCTGATATTCAGGTCTCCAGCACTGCTGAACATGCGCTTCCCCCAGAGAGCGCTATTTGGACCGGCTGTGCCCCCCCGCTGTTTTCGGTCCCCGTAAGGAGAGCTGCGTCTTTCTGTTCGTGGTCGCTACCCGTGGACCAGATGGGAAAGAAAGGTTCTCGAGTGGCGACAACGAACTGGAAGACGCAGCGTAGGCCGGCCCCCCACTAGGTGGACCGACGACCTGGTGAAAGCCGCGGGGAGCCGATGGATGCAGGAGGCGAGCAGCCGCTCTAAGTGGCGCTCCCTGGGGGAGGCCTATGTTCAGCAGTGGACGTCTTCCGTGGACCGTAGAACGATACAATAAAATCAAACATGAGTAATTATAAACTGTCACTTTTTCAATTGACTGATATCGGAACTAAAAAAATATATAGAGTGTAAAGCGACAGTCACAAGAAAATATATATTTCGTGAAAATCTGGACATTGTACGAATCGACAAAAGGGGTTATGTAATGAAACGAATAATAAAGTGACAGTTTCGTCGCCGGACACGACACCCGACGCAGTGCGCGTGCGCGTGCGGAACCATTCCTACAATCACTTTACTTTGGGGGAAATTAGGTACTATTGTGATAATTATTCTCATGCTACAAGTTATTTTCTGTTACTTAATTATTACTTCAACACCGATTCTTTTGTCGATAGAAATTAAAATAGAGTTACAAGCATTTGAGAGTCTAAAGTTAGTGTCTTGTCTCGACTCTACCACAGCTGGGAGAGCCGTGCGTGAATTTATCATTAGACTTGATCGAGATGTGGATGTGAGGCATCGCTCACCTCACCCGAGAGACGTGGCACCTGACGTCACCAATGTCAAGAGTTTAGACCCGCCCATTACTCGAGATTTGTGTCGCGGTATGACTTATAAGCTATAAGGTAGAAGTTGTACGGTGAAGTTAAGAAGGATCAAATGATCAACATTGAGTGATCCTAGAGATGTCGGTAGTCGAGCCGAGCGAGCGGTCAGACAGGACAGAAGGCGCTGCGTCATGGCCGCCGCCGCCGCCGTGGGACCGCTTTTTGTGACGCCGTCCTATGCCGCCGCCGCCACCGCTGTTGACCATCGACCACTCCCTCTCAATTTACTGAACGTGAGATGCGAAGAATCTGGATAGTGGACCATGTATCGACGTAACCAAAACATTAGGATCACATAATTTCATTGGCTATTTAGTGCGATTTGTATAATATAAATGAAGATGGCGGAGCACGCGATGTCCGCACGTCGCGCGCGGCCGGCAGGTGGCAGCAGTGGCGTCCTCAACGTTGCCCTCTATAGTATTGCAACACCACTGTTGTAGTCGTTGACGGATTGCGTTGCCATTGCTATTCAAATGCAACCGATTATGATCAATCAAACGGTCCATCGTCGGTTTCACGAATACATTAGAGGCGCTTATTCGTGGCGCGTTTATCATCGTACTACTGCGAGTTGGTAATAAAGCGAATACTCGCATTAAACACAGATTAAAGTTATTTTATGCAAAAAAACTGTCGGTTACGCGTGTAAAGTGTGACAGATAGAAAACGTGGATGATATCGGCGTCGCGCGTTTTTGTCGGGGCGATTAGAATAAGTTGCGACGTCGCCGGTCGCAGCGTCACGCCGCACAATGCCGCGCCGCGCCGTGAAGCACGCGCGCGACAAAAAACATCCAAAACATCGGTCGACGCAGAGCACGACGTTTTTTCCGCGACCGAACCATTCATCTCGTAATTAACGCGGGTAAAAAACGAGCGTAGACGAAAATTAGAAATGTTTCGGTGTCGCCGCGCGAACGCACAAAAACGGGGTCTCAGCTGTGAATTTGTATTAATTTAATTATGTCGTTGTTTTGTCTCCGCGAGTCACGCTTCTGCGGAGACGTACTTAATTTGAGGAACCGTGGTCCAGCGGTTGCCCCCCACGGCCGCCGCCCGGCCCGCTCACTGCGGCCCGGTGCGGCTCACTGCGGCCCGCTGCGGCTCACTGCGGCCCGCTGCGGCCTGCGGAGGCACACGTGCAGGCACCGCGACGTACCACAAACACATAATTAGATGGTTCGTCCACTAGGCGACCTTCCACCGCATTCAAATTAGCCGCAGCGGCACGCGACACTACACTCTAGCACTCACCGTTAAGGTCGAGCACCATCTGTGTGTTGAAGAAGCTGCTGACGTCACCGCGCGCCGACACTGCAACAACAATATTATAATGTAATTAGAGGTAACCGTTAATTACACGGAATGTTTCGGCTCGTTGATAGATGGATGCCGCGATAGCTATAATGTCACATGCTCTGCGTTGGATAGGCTCAGGCCAACACGCTACAAGGTATACCTTCTTATGTGTAGCACACAAGCCAGGAAATGTTATGCGGCCTCGCATAACTTATTGATTCAGGACAAAAGAACGCGGTACCAATATAATCTATAAGTGGTACCTTTCACTAAAATCCGTTTATTTACAGAGTTTAATTTAAAAACAATTTTAACTTTTTGTAACTATTTATGTTCTAGTTATAGACAGACAACAGTGCATATAACTACTTATACGTATTATCGCAGTAGTGGCCATAACAGTGAACCTACCAAGGGGCGTGCGGTGGTATTTCATTGAAGGAGAATTAATGATCTGCATCACTACATTTCAACAACAACAACGGTAGGTTTATTTCCCCAGAATGTTGTTGACGTGTAGCTAAACATGAAATGGCTGTTTAAAGTAAGAATAAGAAAGAATAAGAATAAGTTTATTTCGTTTTAGACGAGAAACGGTACATCTAAAGCACATAATTCACGTAACATAAGCAATATTACAATAATGTACATATAGATGTTTTCCAAAATATACAGCGGTCCCACACTAGGCTCTAGGCCCGCGTCGTAGTGACCAACAAAATTTGATTTACTCATATATCTTTTACAAAGGGGATATATATGAATGCATACTTTGTCATCAAAATGCAGATTTATGTATGAAAATTGAAAAGCGCAGGCGCAGCCGCCGCGCGCCTGAAAGCAGTTGGTTAGGTTTTTATGATCAGTAAAATTGTAAGAAGCTCAATACTGATACCGAAACTGGAAGTGGAACAAAAGATATGACTCATAATTGAAACGAAGGTTATACGCCTTGCCAAATTTATGAAATTCATATTCAGAGAGCCATTACAATTGCTCTAACTTAAGTGCTAAATCAAATTATTCATTTAATTTTGTTATAGTTTTAGGTGCAGATTGAAGAGGGTAGGCGACAGATACGATTGTTTTTATGAATAGCTACTTTACAATAGCTCGATGCCAAATTGTCCGTTTGGTAAATGGCAGCTTGTACAGGAGACGGCCTGCGATAGAGTGACAGTGAAATATGGCGACACCCCCGATTTAACAGCCGCCGCCTACGAGGCACATTGTGTGTGCTCGTGCAACAGTCTGCCAGCTGCGCCATTGTCCGGCGACTACTGTCCACTGTCCGGTGCCGTGCCGTGCCGGGCCGGGCCGTGTCGGTGAAACAAGGTAACGCTCTCATTTGGAATAATTTGGCTGAAATCGAGTGGGCGGCGCGCGCGGCCTTCGGGAGCCGCGGTCACACGTGCCTAATGCCATTACAATAACACTCTGTACTCCAGTGAGTAGACATTTGGTTGGTGATTGCCATTGTGGTGAAACATGATATTTTGAATCAGTCTCAAATCGTAATTTGATTGACAGGAAACCACTGTTTAGTACTCTACCTACTATGATATTATGGGCTGCCCTTACTCTACCAATCATTAGCTCGACGCCTAAACAATTCGAACACTGTGTGGTATTATTATAGTTATGCTACCATTTTTTGTGAATATTAGAAAGTTAAAAAATACATTTAAAATTATATACATACACCAAGCGATGAGGGAGAGAGACTGTCAGTCAACATCAACATAAATAACAATAGAAGATAGCTCTACGATATTGAACCGTTAGGTGGTAGAGCGCCGGGGTTATACTCGACCTATTCTGAAGGATCAATTAACGTAACATTTTTGAATGCAACAAATAAAGTGGTGCTATTCCGTCAGTAATTATAACAGGTAACATTATTACGGATATACATAATGATGAAGTCATAATAGTGGCGGTGTCGCCGAGCGGCGGCGACGGACGATAGCGATCGCGTCCGTCCGCGGCGATGGTATCGCGTGCCGTGCGTGCGCGCGCAGGTGGGCGGCCGGTCTGGTCGGGCTGACCACTGTGGCCAACATTATACTCCCAGAGGCTCCCGGGTACGGGACGATATGCACACTAGGGTCAAGGAACGACCCTTGCAATGATTATAGCTATCAGAAATATTTGAATTATGTCATCTTTTAAATAAGTGTGATAATTGATAGATAACGAGTTAAACTAACTACGTATTTTAATTAAATATTCCTTATCAATAAACATATTGAACGGTAAATCAGTAATCTAGATTTTCTACCTACAGTTACGCATAAAATATCGGTAGCTTATAATATTATAATTCTTTTGTATCAATTTTGATCCAATAAAACACAAAATAACTTTAATCTTATCTTATTTATGAGAATTGATTGTAATAATATGAATACAGTCATATACATAGATTGCACTTTCCTTTAACGAAATAAAAGGAAAGGTTTTCGCTTTTGTGTTGCGCAAAAGGGTAAGGAGGAAAGTTTCGGGTATTCCATTAGAGACCCTTATTTTCTTATCACGATGTAAAAGATAGCATCGCATTAAGCGGCCGGGTATAAACGGGGATGGTTTCTATTTAAAGTGGGGTCAGGTGGCGGTCCATCGCTCACGGCCGGCGCGCGGCACTCGGCGACCATCGCGCAGTAAATCGCGCCGCGTGATGTAGTGCGCGCCGGCCGGAGCCCCCGCGCCCCGACTCCGGGCTCCCAGAGGACCGCCGACCTACTGCGATACTCCATAAATCGTCCCCATTTGGCTAACCCGCGAATCAAAGAAAGGTAATTCACAATGTTTAAATCCAATTTGAAGCAGCCCCTCGCCCTCTCGTGACGTGAATGTAAATTCACTGACAAACCGTTTATTGTTATCGTCGGCTTGAAATTATTATTATTCGGGAGGCTTCGAGGGGAGAGGCGGTCGTGTGCGCGGCGACACATGTCTCCGGCTTGCACTTGACGTCTCACTCTACCCCACCCGAAACGCGGTACATCACTAGCTTTTGAATATTATGTAGATTTAAAAAAAAATTATTCGGTATTGCCTGTCGGTTTATCAAGACCATTTTTCATAGGAACAGCTGAAGCTTCTAACTCATCATTCCCGTCGACATTATCATCATCAGCCTGTACCTAATAGCCCACTGCTGGACATAAGGCTATCCTGATACCCGTCACGCCCTACGGCTACCTCTCATCCTTCTGCTGCCAGTCATTCTGCGTGAGTCGTTCACTCAAGAACGCACCCACCCCAGCAGTCAGCGGTTCTGAAACCAGCCCACTGCCACTACAAATCGCTTACTCGGTGTGATATGTCGGTAACTATGTTCTCTTTCAGATCACTTTTTTTGATTCGGTTCTTCAAAGAAAGTATCGATTCCTCAAAGCCATAGCCTCTCCATAGCTAATACGTGAACTTTATATAATTACTGGACCTGTACTATGAGTGAGTTAACAACTTGGCTCCGTATAAATGTATAGGAAACAGTGAGAATTGTTGAATACAAAATATGTCAAAGCAAATTTTGTGATTACGGAAAGCTTCTTCAAATGAAACATGGTAGTTAACAGCTGGGAACTGTGTTTTGCAACAGGTAATCGAAAGGCAATAAGATTTATTTTGTAATCATCAAGTATCACTACGTTAATTTAGTTATTTATGTGAATCCATTAAGAATATTATAATTAAGTAAGATAGCCAAGTTATGAAGACTCGTAAAATGTGGTATTGGCAGGCTTATGACTTTTACCCAACGGAGTGCACCGACCGACCGACTGCTTCAAGAATCGTAATGAACGTAAGTAAGACCACTTTTAAGGCTTAAACATGACTTTGAACCAGCTGTGATGGTGAGAATAGCTCTAAAACTTGAAACTTGATAATTGGATAATACGGTAATGTTGTGGAGCCATCCAACTTAATAAAAACCGAAGACTCAATGAGTATCTACTGTGACTGGATAAAACGTGGGGTGTTGTTTTTTATAAAAAAGAATTTATATGATATGGATGGTCGTGTTGGGTATCCATTAAATGGAATATTCTTTACGTTCTAATGAAATAAACATGTTACTGCTTACTCGATATTAAGAGAGGCGCCATTTTATCGACAATTTAAAACTTGAATAAATATATCCTAGTATGATAGAGTCTTGGTAGACCTACCTATCTCGAAGATAAAAGTGCTGTAAATAGCCTATTTGCATTAAAACATTTTTATTTTGTTTTTTTTTATTTTGATTTTTAATTTTTTTTGAGAATTGCACTCAGATTGGTCCAGCTAATATTATGTTATCGTAAAAATGGAACACATTATGAACCAGACAATATTTCATAATTTTGTTAAGATTGGTACGGATGGACATTATGGGAAAGGTAATTTTAAAAACTTGAATTCAGTACAATGTGTTATAACATTTTGACTTATAATTATTCATAGATCCGAAAAGTTTTAATAATTTTTATTCTGGAATTAAGGTAGTGTTTTTAAATTTAAGATCGAATCTAGTCTAATCAAAAATATGTCATTGTTTACATCTCATTTAGAGAAGTAAGAACATGACAGAATTTTTAAGCCACCTGCAGTCACCTGGCTTGGCTTAACGACTATGGTGTTTAGGGACTGACGGCATAACGTGCCCTCCGAAGCACATGTAGTATTCAGTTGTATATAGCTTTTCCGTGGTCACCCATCCATCTACGTGATAACCACAGGGAAATATCAGTCAAGAACGGATGTTCAAACTTCACAAGGAGCACTACAATAATCAAAAACTATTGATCGAAAAATGATTAATTCAGGGCTACGCGTAGCTACGACACAGAATACATAATAGTGGCTATGCTACGAAGTTCCTGACCACTTTGTTGCAACTTTATTCGTTTGTTACGGTGGCATGACTTAATAATTGTCACATAACATCGAACTTTTTAGGGTTCCGTACCTAAAGGATAAAGCGAACTCTATTAAGTAAGGCTCCACTGTCCGTCTGTCCATTCGTCTGTCACCAGGCTGTATCTCATGAACCGTGATAGTCAGACAGTTGAAATTTTCACAGGTAATGTATTTCTGTTGCCGCTATAACAAAAAATACTACAAAACAGAATAAAATAAAAATATTTAAGGGGGCTCCCATACAAAAAACGTGATTTTTTGCTCGTTTTTATAGATAATTGTCCGGAACTCTTTGCGTGCGAGTCCAACTCACACTTGGCCGGTTATTTAAATGCTAATCTAACTAACAGGAAAACCTTATAATTTTCTTCATTTATGTTTATTATATTATTACATTTTGGTTCATAAAAGACATAGATTTATTTTGTTATTAAATTAGTATATTTTCAAGTTCTCCACCCTTCTCATTTTAAGGGTATATGTATTCAGCATTTTTGCACCATTATGCGTACTTTGTTATTTGATGAGGCATTATTTGATTACATGTAAAGATTACATGGTCATAAATAGCAGCGTGATCGCTATATATATACAGGGTGTAGTTTGATTCATTAGCATAAATTGAGCCCATGATAGTACATCATTTACAGATGATTATTAAAGAGTACAGAGTGTAACTGAAAATATTTTTATTGAAAATTGTGAAGATTGCCGCGGCGCCTAACGCAGTTGGCACGGATGATTTTGATACATCTAAACGTTTTTATTTATACCTTGTATGTACTAATTAAAAACAGTACTTTATTATTTTAATTAAATTTTGTATTGTAGCATTTGTTGTTAAGTAAGTTACTCCATTTTTGGGAGTTATTATTATTACCAAACCAATGTGTTAGAATTCAAAAATTTTGGTCCACACGTGACCGGTATCAGGAGTAGGTACCTAGTTTCAAAGGATGCTAATGAATTCAATTACACCCTGTATAATTATTCACATAACTTGTTTGAATGATGCATCACGACATTATGTATCTCACAGGTGCACTCAGGCGATAACATTTTGAAATAAATAGATAATAGGTAATCGTTAAAAATATACAAAGTGAATCACAAGTATGAATTGATGTAGATTTCACTTATTGCTAGCAATCCCGACCGCGAGTTGTGGCTGGCGGCTGCTACCATCGCATCGGGTTAGCCGACGTTGGATGGACCTATTCGAGAAATACCCTGTTTTTTATGGTATAAAGACGCATGAAAATAGATAAGTTGTAAAGTTTTGAGTTGGGAATCTGCAACTGTAATAGATATCTGTACAATTGGGTTTTTATAAAATTCGGAATCCGATCATTTATGTATCTGTAAGTAGAGTTGGGAATGCGTTCACTCACGGAGTTGTAAATTGAGGATAATTTAGAAAGAGGAATCTGTAAAACCGGGAAACTGCAGAGTTGGGATCTATGGGAATCTGAAATGGAAATCTGTAGGATTGGGAACAATTCCTACTACTAAAGTATTCTTAAAGACAGTAATTCTCAAGTGTTATATCTGTGGTAACCAGGTAGATAGTAGCCCGTATCGCGCTACCCCACCTCGCGGCGCCACACGAGACTTATTATAATAATAACGATCATCAATAATAATAATAATACAATTATAACGATTATACTAATGGCTGGCGAATCTATATCACGCGATAACTGACTAATACTTTGTAACGAGATAACAGCGCACCACGTGCTGCGGTGAACGACACACGCCACCGAAAATATTGAGAAAATAATAATATTGATTACCTTTACTACTGGGTGCAGTGGAGTTTAGATGCACACTTTAAATGAAGAAGTTACTAAAATAATTCCAAAGCAATTTCAATCTATAAAATTTTAGTAATAAATTATTAAAACGTTCAATAAAGGTTTAGTTATCGTATATTAAAATGAAATTCTCTAGAAGATAATTGCAGCGAAGTGTTTGTACACAGTACATACATAATAACAATGTTGGTTGCACATCACGCACGGTGCATGAATATAATGAGAGTTCCGCGAACACACCACGGGACCATCAGCGTTGTTACACCCACACCCACTACCACGATACACCGACTGCGAGAGATAGATGTATCTACTTAAACTCAACTATCGGAACCAACTGACACTCAATTAAATTGCTATCTGTTATGAATCATCGCCAGCAAAATATTTATCAATGTAAGTTAGGAAGACAAACGGTAAATGATAGTTTACTATAGGTATAGACAACGGCGCTACCTGACGAACCAACGGTGACGGTGATCGGAACCATTTCCAGGAACGTGCGAATTCGGCCACAAGTCTGGCCGAGAGCGGCTGAGATGAGAGAGAGTGCGGTGTCTTGTATCGTTACGTAAAGGATAAGGCGCGGGTTGTTCGGTTCGGGGGTCATTGACCGGGGCTAATTGCGAGCCCGCCCGCGCCCGCGCCTCACCCCCGCCCTCGCCCGAGCCGGGGTCACGCAGACCTTCGCACATGACGTCGAGTAATGAGCGCAAACATTTGCCCTATATACGAAAATCGATCACGGGAACAAGTTCACGGCGCACACAACGCGAGCGTTGCCTCTGGACACAGACAGCGTGACTCAAGTGACAACAAGGCACTCCACAGATAGCCCCAGCACTGCCACTGTCACTGTCACTGGGTGACATATCCCGGCACAGTGGCAGCAGTTTCCTTTAACTCGATCGCTTAAAAACTACTAACAAAAACCAAAGTCAACTCAACCGATGCGCTTAAACTTTTTAATCAGCGCAAAACCGACCAACGCGCAACATAATCTGTACAAAATAAAAGTAGAGAACAACGTTTAATGAGCGCATATGGCCTCGTTAGCATACTCTAATGATCCGAGCACAGCACTCCACTCGCACCTCACACCGTTACCCGGTGCACATATGATTTATAATACCTACAGTACATACCTGGTGCAATGCTAGCGTGAATCAGAAGCGCTATTGAAAATTACTTTAATATTATTCGAAACGCAACAGCTCTCCGTATTAACGATTCCCTTTCGAATAATTTGCGCAGTTTTATAACGAGCTGAAATGCATTATGCTTGTTAGAGGAGGGTCATCAAAATGCGCGTTTACTTGAGCGAGTGGCTCGACCGGGGCCACGGCCGCCACTCACTTGCCGGTACATTAATTTCTGTGACTTGAATAACTACTTATTACCTCCGAGCGAACTTAATAATTTGTGTCCGTCCTGGCCCTCGTAACTTTGTCCGATGTCCGATTGCATTACTCCGGAGTGGACTCGACTCCAATTATTTGTTTGCCTCCACTCCGCAACGCCTCACATGTTTAGCGGTGTTGTGTTGTGTTGTGATGAGAGAATGGCCCGAACCAATAAATAAATGTTATGTCTGAGAACTGGCCACAAAATACAACAAGTGTTGTAGTGCATTAGCTTGTTACAGGATCGTACACTGCGACGTCTCTAACTGTCGTGTTGTATGTGATCGATTATTGTTACGTATGTTTGTTAGCTGTTGGATTAATTACAACAGTTTTGTTCAGTTGATTGTAAAAGAGGAATGGTACCAGGTGGTGATCCGCTCCGTGTATAGGAATACATGAGCGTCGTGTTGTACAGATAAGCATTAGTTTCATGATATCGCAGGCACCTACTAATTTTCCAACATGTTTAGTAGTACCTTCACCTACTTTACTTGAATCACGGGCTTCTTATTACTGAGTTAGCGAATGTAATACAAATAATTGTAAGTTAGAGTGTTATTGAGGTAATTCACTAATTATCAGCCTGGTACTTTAAAATGTTACTGCCGTCGCGCTGCTATCTGCACGTGCGATAGAATTTCTTTCTTTTCTTTTTTTAATTCTACTTTTAGAGCCCGTCAGTGAATTTGCCTAAATATAAGCCCAATTTTAGCGTTATAGAGGAAAATGGGTTTCACTCTCTGAATCTTAACATAACCTTTAGTTTTTGGAGTTATTCGATTGAATAGATTATTACCTATGCCTATAAATTGTAATTATCTTGATAATATGTTTTGTATTTTAATGAAATCTATCCTTTTATCTTATCCTTAGCTCTAAATAAAATCGCGAAAATTCAAATAATACAACGTCGTGCATAGTTTTTCATTCTATAGACAAAAAGTTAAAAATATCGAAATCGGATAATTAAATAATTAATTGAAATGGTCGCTTTTGAGTTTTGGCGGGAACGCGGAAAATTTCACGTCGTTGCATTGTATTATTTCTCAAAACTTGTGCTTTTTCCAGTGTTAATGTTTAAAATTGGTGACTTACGAGCATGAGTGTGGGCAAGTGATATAATGTGGTGAAACGTGAGTTTTCGTATTGCTTCCAAAATTCCATAGAAGCTTCCAGTAAAGTTGCCACCACTTTACTGGAGCATGATTTAGTCTGGATTACGACTACCTGACTTAGACTGGACTATGACTATGACAAAGACTTGACTTTACGTGATATATTCTTTAACGATGAAAAATAACTATACTTGACACTGGCTAAATAACACTTTTTAAACTTTGACGACTTGAAATCGTTATGTTGTTTTTAATAAACTGTGCACAAAGGGACCCGTTTAAACTTTATATTATGAGAAACGAAATATCTTCATAGTAAAAAATAATATGGCTTGCTAAGAAAACTGTATTTTTTTCCTAGGCCTGATTACACCTACCGAGTAGAGCCATTACTATAGTAATAAACGGAAGAAATACTCAACTCGACGTGTCAAATCTTTAAAGGTTTAGTTTCATTACAATTGCTCAACGCGAACACTTCATTATGTTCGCATCTCAACAATGGTTTTCGATTGGTCTCCGATTTAGGTTAATACATTGAACATTGATATGCCTAGTTGAGGTGTGTAATGTGGGAGCAGGTGTAGGTTGCGTGCTGCGGTCGGAAAGTTCACGCCGCTCCCAGACCTGTAGGAGCCAACTGTTCGCGCCACCACACCACTCCGCTCTACTGATGTCATTACTCTACCAAACTACGCGTGACTCCATCGCAAGCTAATTCAGTTATACCTTGATGACATTATTATACCGGAATATCATTACCACGACGACGATCCGAAGTGAATGCGTCGGCTGTTTAGTTTAGCGCGTCCACTGTAATTTCAATATAATTCGTTGGGAACGCGATAAAAATGACATTAGTATACTATTGTTTAGGGGAGATGAAGACGAACCGATGATTGCCGTCGGTTAATCGCTTTCGACGCCTGACGATCCGCCATTACCTACGTTACTCTCGTTATGCTTTCTCACAATAACAATCACTACCCTACCTATTGTATTATAATGAAATCCGGTGGTAAATCAACAACAGCTACATCTGCTTTTAAAATAGCCCTAAAATCGTCCCGTCTTATTGAGGATGCTGTAATAGGATAAATCAGTGGTTCAAGTGCAAATCGAAAGCACTCAAGCTCTCAATAAAGGTGGAGTGCGTGCGAGGCGTGTCAAAGGAATCGTTTGGCGGATGGGTCGAGCGAGGCGACAAGAGGCGCGCACGAGAGAGTTAATAATGTTTGTGGGGTCGCAACCCTTGCCGTGCCGTGCCGTGCCGCGCCGCGGTGACAGCACCCGCCGACGGCTGACCCGTGCCGTGCCGCGGTGACAGCACCCGCCGACGGCTGACCCGTGCCAAAGTATTTGCGCGTTATGAACCACGATGATCGATCGTTGATATTAACGTTTTTAAAAGCTCTTACTGATTGATTGGGTTTTCATGCTGATTGTGATTGTATGTTTAATATTGAAACCTAACATAGACCTAGTGTCAGTCAGTAAGTAATGCAGTAGGTTTATATAGGTACTTATTTACCTGGTACCTAAATAAACTTTCAGCAAGCTCATTATTAAAAGACTTCATACAACTTACAAGTTAAAAAGAAGAAGTAAATAAGTATTACAATTATCAACATCATAATGTTAGAGTTGTATTATTGGAGCTTTTTAATTACCTGTTGCAGTCAGAGATTAGCTACAACATTACACACATTTGGTTAAACTTCACAAGTCAACTGTTTCTATAAATGTACTTATGTGATTTTCTTTTATGACTTTGAACATAATAATACTTCTAAAACACAATCTGTATTATACGGTAATAAAATAAATTCTTAATGAAGAAAAACTGCAATTATAAATGTACAGCTATACTTACTCACTTATCCGATGAAAATTCAGTGGCAAGTTGTACTTACTGACCAGGAGCTATGGACGTTAAGCTACTCTCATTCCGCAAAAATCGAAAAGTCTACGAGTAATCAAATTACCAAATGTGCGGGAATGTAGCGAGCCTTATTTATTTAATTGCATCATTACTTATTTATAACGATATAATTAGAATCACAAATCCGAAAAACTTTTATAGCTACTCATTACTCAAACAAAAATTCCCACACAATAAAATGCGACAGTGAATACTAACAATAAAGGTAGAGTAGGGCTTTGTTTACCTCAACTCTCTGAAGATAGCAATAAATATTGTGTTTAATAAACTGTCGGACATTTGATACCAGTTTGAATTTGTATAAATTGCAAGGGGACGGAGTGGATGACAATAATGTGTGCGGGAATCTGACCCCAGGGAGCGGAGTCGCCGGCCGAGGGTCGCGCCGTAAACAATGGGATCAAAGTGTCACCGCGGAGGAGCACGGCACACGGATCACTGGAGCACTGGGTACGGGCACTGGCACTGCGGGCACTGGGCACTGCACTGTACTGACCGTGGCGGTGCTGTGCGCGCGGTGGCGGAGGCCAGGCTGGCAGGTCGCGCAGGCGCATGGAGCAGTCGAGCGGCTGGTCGCGCAGAGCCAGCGCGGGCATGGCGCGGCCGCGGCCGCCGGTCCTGTGTCGCGCCGTCTCTCCGGTGCGCGACGTCCGCCCACCGAGCGCGTCCGTGAGACACTGCCGTAACACCGACGCTTTTTTCTTTACGTTTTTTAACCGCGGGCGGGGGCGGGGCGAGCCGCGCGACCAATGGGCGCGCCGCCCGCCCGCCTGCCGCCCCGCGCCCGCGCCGTTGCCCGCTTATTTACGTGCCGTATATTAAAAGGGTTTTCCGCGTGCCGTTATGGATTTTCCTCGCGAGCCGTTTTACATACGGGGCGGATCGGCTACGGGCGGGCGGCGGCCGGCCGGGAGGAATGCTGCTTTCAAATTCGCCTCGTCTTCGGCAAAAAGCTGAACGAGTCGTCCATTCATTTTCTCGTCGAGCTCGCTTTTTGTCCCTCCAATAAAAGCCTGAACGGTCCCAACGCTTTGCAATGGAAATGAGAGGAGATGCATTCGAGAATATCTGAGCGCGGTTCGATACAGATATCGCCGTCGGGAGGCTGCGGGCTGGTGGAGCAGAATAGGTGCGAGTAGTAATGAGTTGTTGGCGTTACGTTACGTCAGAGGCTCCGTGGTCGGCGAGGTCAATGACTCGCCGCGAGACGTCTGAACTTGAACCTTCTTACAAACGCTCACTTGTGCGAATTAACATCTGCTGGCACCGCCACCTACCACCGCCGCCACGCTCACATGCTGACACAACTCATGGTAGCAGCCAGCACTATTCATTGGTTTATTTTAATATTTCAAGATATTAAAATAAAACTAACCGACGTGTTTTTTGATTTTATTAGCTCCTCGTGTATCATCGCATCGTCCACCTGCGTTCAAGACTCCCCTACCTGTCTCCACGGCGAAGACAAGTGCCACCTGTACATAGCACGTAGCCGATCCAGCAAACAATAACACCATCCTTGTTCCAGTGTTGAGGTACAGCGGCACTTCTGTAGTCTCCCTTGGCGATAAAGTCAAAGGAACCCGCTCTACCGAGGGTTGGGCGCAGCCTTCATATCGGCCGGCAGACCATTACATCTTGATAATGGTTACTACATCTCATCTGTATAAGGACATAGATTAGTTTTATTACAGGATCTACAAGTTTCAGTTCTTCTGTCGACTGTAATAATCAGTTAGGTGCTGCCCGTAGCCTCATACGCATTGACTACAATTTATTGCGATAAAAAGGCCCCTCTTTTCTGGTTCAACGTATAATATCCGTAACAAACTTCATCAAGATCGGTCCAGCTATTTAGTCGTTATTTAATAAATAGGGAGTTATTTTATTCTTTTAGCATGGAAATATTTTATTGCTAAGAATATCATTGGAACTGTGAAGAAAAGATCGCTCTTGGGTCTAGATTCACTCCTGGTTCTTCAAAATTGAGCTTAACTTTGTTATTATGTGAGACTGCCGTCAAATGTTAGCCTATCGTTGATAATAAAAGGTGGGTAGATCCTTACCTTATTAAATTTTCTAGATTTTATTATTTATAAATTGACTCTACTTTCTTTACATATATTTTGGATTTGGCTCTACATGATGAAACAGTTTCTCTCAAGCGCGTAATTCAAAATGAATACCACATGGCGGAACTTGTCTAGCCATTCGAAAAGTTAGGCAACGTTCGCTGCGGTCTATGTTTTACCTATATGGATGACCACCAGCAAAACTAGAGGCTCTACCGTGCTTCACACAGAGTACGCGGATTATTGTTTGAGCGGTTTCTCACAACTACCACTTGCCTTCTATAATTGCTTAACTATTCAACACTGTCAATATTATAATATCAAACAATTTCATAAAACACACACCACCCCCTTCCACTTGCTTTATGATGCTTAAAATGATAAAAAAATTAAGTTAAGAATATTGTTTTAAGTAAATAATAATAAATAATCTAAGGCATTTTAGATTTAGCCCACAGACTCGAAGGCCTACCAACCAAGACCCAAATTCATCACAATAACCTTCAATCGAAGTTTTCCATTTTAATGCTAATTTTCAAGAGTAGCTGTGTTGGTTATACCTATTGATGAAATTACAGTCATCTCCAGCGGGTTCTAATGAGCGATAAGCCTTTACAATTCTAGTTGTCCCTACATTTAACAACATAATCTGGCATCGTTCGCTACTGGTGTGCTATACCGAGCGGGCTCCGGCACGGCCCCGGCGGAACAATGCCCGGCCGGTGGTGGTGGAGTATCGTTGACCCGACATTTGATAAACATCGGCTCTTACTATAAACAAACAGTAATCGCGACACCTAACTCAAACAAATAAGGTTCCTATTCGCGCGGTCCTGTCGACAATGGTGGTGAGATATGGGTCAGGTCGAGGTGTGCGACATCTGCCACCCCCGCACCTGCCCCCCCGCGCCCGCTGCTCACCCCCGCACCCCGAGCGAGGGACAAAACACATGCAGATTTATGGCCTACGATCTGCCATTACGCAGATGTAAATTGGCTTTCGTGGAAGTCACGGAATGAAAGAAATAATCGTTCACGAGGAAAACCACCCCATTACTGTGCATCTCTAAATGTTTGGTTTAACGGTAGGTTCTATTGTTACGAGGAACTATTATTGAATCTGCGCCATTGGTTCGAAAACAAAGAGACTAGAAATTTTTATTGGTTAAAAAATGGAGAAAGTAATAAACAAGCAATGTGTAAGTTGGACAACAAGCTAATAAACAGATTGTGGAATAACAAAAAACGGGTCATAATAAGTTGGACCATAAAACAGTTAGGTAGCAGGACGGAACCCTGCGCTCGGGGCTCGGGCACCGCCGCACGACGCAGGTACCTACTGCTACAACAAGTAAAGGAACAAAACACACTCTCTGGGTCATATCATTGAGGTAAACATGGAAAGAATAAAGCTCATTGATTATTTTTATGTTTGATAGACTTACATTAGATTTGACCTGACCACTGTTGACCTGATGTCTTTCTAGGTAAGTACATGTACTGATTTGGTTAATGGACCAGCTCGAGATCGACTTTAATGGAACATAATTGCTTGTAGAAGATAATTTAACCACTGTTACACAATTTATACATTTGATTTTAAAGATTCACTAATACTTTTTAGGATACAAGGGCTCATACATATTTAATATCGAGTCGAGAAGTAGTTAATTCAAATGTGGCCTCATCTCTGTCAAAAATTGTCTTATACTATCAGAGAGAAGACAATATAGTAGAGTGCTAATTAAGCCATTTAGTTCAACTGAATCTATAATTGTGATGAAGAAGGTAATTATGTTGTAAAAGTACGTTAAGTGGTTTAAACAATTAAGTAATATCGTCAATAAAATATTGCCAAAAGACAAACCCGCTAAATTAAAACCGATTAGATACGAGTTATCAATTAATGCAGTCATAAAAATGCATATTTAATTGTTTACTCAAGGTGAGCTAATACCACATTCATGTCGTGTATACACTTGATACTAGGAATGTTATTGTAAATATTTAATTGAATATTCATGTTCGCAAAATGAATTATAGGTATTTAGTGAAAGTACTGAGTCACAGACGACGCGACGGACGTCGCCGATAAAAGTACACTCGATAGCGGATGTGATTGTATTGTACCTACATCTTGTTATCTAATCAGGGATCATGTTGCAAACAAGTACCTACCTACTACTGTCACACCCTTAATCGACGATCTAAACTAAATTATAATAAGTGTAAAAAAAACAGATTACGTCTTCTACAACGTAATTTTTTTCCGGTTTGATATAAACTTCTATAATCTTCATTAGCTGCTGCGTGATTTCTATGAATTTATTAGCTTTTAGAGAAATCATGAATTTATTGAGATCGCTGAGACGCTCTTTTGATATTGAGCTAAATAGTTTGAGTAAAAGCTATCAAATTTGGTTGAAGAAGGATTGAGTGACGCACAGTATGAGTGGCCGCGCCCCGCAGCTTCGGTCGCGGCTCGCGGGGCGCTGTGACAGCTTCATGTCATGTTGACGACAGCGACACGGCCAGTGATGTCACCGATTAGCTGTTCACAAAACTGTGTCGAAGTGATGACATCCAATGCTGTACTCCCAATAACATAATATAGCAAATATTGTGCTGCTGCTACTCTACCACTCAGTTATCATTATTCTTTCGATGATTCTAATAAAATAAAGAGTACTTATATGAAAAGCTGAAAATAGGCAAGATACAACAGCTGCAATACATATAAATTGTCTTACTTATTAATTGGAATTTGAAGCTGTTAACTATACCTAGCAAAGGATTAATAAACTCCAGTATTACCTACTACTACTATACCTAACCTAATGGCACTTTAACAATAATAATTGCAAATACGTTATGTTAGTCACTTAAAAACTCGCATGAATTCATAAATCATTTGTATTAAGTAAGAATAAACATAAATAATAAATAATTTATTGGACGCCACACTGAGTGAATATGTGTATAATATATTATTATTACCTATAATATTGCGGTTAATTCTATCAATATATAATTCAAGTACCATCGCACCATTGATCACGGCTCCCATACAATTTGCATCAAACAATAATAATAAATTGTTTTGTTTGATTTCTTTTGTTAATACAAAGACTTCTAGTACGTAGTACATATACCTCTATGGTAATCATATTACTGAGTTTGATCAGTGCCCGCCCACTTCCTGCAGCGAGTCACTCGGCCGGCGTCGCTCATCATGACACGTCACCACACTACAACAATGCTCATTCTAACTCAACTGTCATTCATAATATTGTGGACTTGAGTACTTGAGGAGTCTGTGACATAAATCAAACTTCTGTAAACTACCATCTATACTACCTTCATCTGTGTTATTTTCCATCGCTTTTGTCCTTTTTGAACAGAAAGAAATGGTATGTTCTGATACGTTTAATTTGCGGTTCTAACCAATATTGGAATCATGAATACATTTCGGAATGAAAAATCATTTAGCCTTAAAATGTGTTTTATGCCAAAACTCTTCTGCTTGTGTCTAAATTATTGGAGTTCTTGCATTCCAACTAAAAACAAGAAAATACGTAATAAACTAATTAGCTGGGCAGGTTGAAACCGTCTTAAAATATACCTAAAAGTCAAGAATGAAATCGAATGAAGGAAGGCTGGGCTGAAATAATGATAAGAAGTGGAGAGTAACATGAATAATACCTTTTATTTTTTTTATTTTTTTTTATTTTCTTTATTTATTTATTCCACAGCTCTTATCTTAATAAACACAATAAACCCATTATTACTTAAATTTACAGCCAAAAAAAAAAAAAAAACCTATGAATGTTCTTAAATATTTTATTTGATAATATTTTAAATCGCAGGTTTGGCAGCTTGCCAACTCAAGCCGTGCCTAGATACTGTATCGACAATATTCTGATTCATAATCGATACTATCTCGCCTTTACAGGTAGGTATGTAGTACATAAGTACTAAGTACATACCTACCTGCAACCATATGTACCTGTATAGACACACGTTACACTCTATTTATGCAGCCTGCAACAGGCTGTCGCAACTGGCGTTATCATTTTTGCGTAACCAATGCATAATACATTTAGGAATATGATCCGAACAGAAATATTTATGTGATGAAACCGATCGGTTTTTGTAGATTTTTAGATTTATATCTGGTTTTTAATTAGTCATTTATCTGTAGAGTAATATAAGTATCCGAGAAGCCATTACATTGGTATCAATATTATAAATTAGCCATTTAAGGGACATTCATTTAGGTTTAATTGTAATTTCTTTCGTTGGAGTTGTAATTGAGTGCGTGATGTGAACCAGAGATTGGTTCAGCTCTCAGACTTGGATTATTTTATTATTAGTTCCACGTATTATTATAATCACAGAACTTACGTCTCATATTAATGAAATAATGAATAAACATAACTATAACTAAGTGATATATAATTTCTTAAAATTCACGCAGATTACAGTTTCGTTAGTACCTATGTAAAAGAATGGTATACCTTTTATTATGCACTTTTGACACTTGTAAATAGTAATTGTTAGCATTTGGACATTCTTACAAATTAGACATTTTATTTAGCACTTAGACCAACATCCCCGGAACCATAATAAATGAATATCCAGTGACGATGTTACGTTTAAAAAATTATGAAGTAAGTTTAATTTTGTTTTGATCTTGTTATTTGTACTTGAAGGTGCTGTGCTCAATAATAATAAGTGACAGCACGTACAACCCTTGCTTGAGGATTGAGTCACCCTTGCAGCAAAAAAAATGGAGACCAAACTTTGATTGATGCTTCTGTTTGCTGCTGGATGCTGCTAATGTTTAAAACCAGATGTAGGTAGGTACTGCTACGCTAGAGGGTCATATTCAGCCTGAGCGTATAATGAATGTGTGTAGTAGGTACCTGTGATGACGGAGGGGCGGTGGTGCGGCGGCAAGGTGGTGCAGCACGCCCGGCGCAGCACGCGCTGCAGCCGCGCCTCGGGGTACACCAGCCATGACGTCGGCTCGCGGCGCCGCTGGAACAACACAGGCAAACTATGATGGAAGGGCTTTAACATGATGCTGTTGGTCTCTACCGATATTTACAGCAGGCAGGCTGCAGCCATCAACTGTGGGAGGCAACTATATTAATACGTGTTTCCCTAAGTGGGCTTTGGCTTGTTCGGAGGAGAGAATCGAAGAGAATACGTTCATTAAAAGAGTGGATTTGGTGGAAATCGTGGCTATTCTAGTAAATTAATAAAAGAAAGAAGTCCTGAAACACATTTTCTATTAGTTCGGGAGTGGTATCATCATAACTTTGTAACCCAATATGTCAACAAATAAAGTATTAGTAACGTAGTATATCTAGGCTAGGTATACTTAGGTCCTACGGATATAGGCTCGTAGCTGCTACGATGCTGTTAAACTTTTATCAAACAGTTCAAAAACTCTATAGTTGAACTTAAACTTGTTCTGTATGTATAAGTTTATTAAGTATATACCTGTACTGTATATTGAACCTTGAACCTATTAAGTCTTTGTGGAAGAACATCATCTTTTTCTTTGTTAAGCCAATATCTTACGCGACCCTTTAAAAATCACCTTTAAAAAGCCAGTATATATCTTGGGGTACACATTACTCCCAAGGAATGTAACATGAATGGTCCCGGCACGTGTCGCGTGGTGCCAGGTGGTAACCCTTCCTCGGGCGCCCGCAGCGCAGGTGTCCGCGGCGTTAGACGTAAAAACTCACACAAAAACGCACCGCGACCGCGCGTGCCGCACAAAAAACGCAACCCTTTGTCGCACGCGCCTATTACGAGGAGCGCTAATTATACCGCTATCTAACGCCGACCCCCCGCCGCTGCCGGAACAAATTAACTGTTAGATTCTCACGGTGTTTAACTTCTAATATAACTTCTAACCCATTTAACTTAATTGTGATATATGATCCATCGCACTGGAAGATGGTAACTCAGGGTCGAGCGGGTCCGCCGGATACATACATAATAATATACATAATTGAGCAGGCGTAAGTCCGGGAGCACATAGCGCGAGCCTCCGTCCCTTTTTCAGACGGAATCAAAATATAAAGTGGTGTAAAATACATAGGCGGAGGTGTCGTGGGCGGAGGCGAGCTCGCTCCGTCCCGCTCGGTAATGTATTCACGTTTCCCGGCCGTTCATTTTTTATCGCAGTCGCGCGGCGCATTAGAATTTCCAGGCGAGAAAATCTCACGCACACCGACGGCGCTTTCCTCGGTCGCGCTGCTTGGTAAACTAGACCGTGGTGGGACGCGCTAGGGGCGGGAGTCGCGTGGATGGAAGGCGCGCGGCTGGGAGGCATCGGGTGTGAGGCTCGGAGGGCCGTACATTGTAAATTCGCGCGAGCAGGAGCGGGGGGGGGGGGGGGGGGGGGGCGGAGGGAGGGGGCGAGTGTGCGGCTCGATAAGACGTCCCGTCTTCCGCCTCGCCGCGCCTCGCTACTGTTACTGGGCAAGTGGGCACCGACGACACTGACACCGGACAGCTTGCATTACCTTACACCATCTCACTATCTAAATGAAAACAGTGTTGGCGAACTTCAATCATGTATTAAATTGTAAGCAATGGATATCACTTAGAAAACTGGCGCAATGTTGAGTTACGGTGACTGTTTTCTACTTAACAGGTGGGCCGTATACATTTTTGCATAATTCAACATTAGTTTAAAGTTGTATATTAGTAGAAGTATTACTAATCTTCTAATAGATAAAATGACAGTGAGTCAGTTAAAATAATGATAACAAACCAGACATTTCTGAATATCCGTAAAGTAATAAAGCCCATTTTGTGAAACAGTAATATGTTCGTTATTTATTTGCATATATCTAGCAGCCCTATAAACCTCCCTCCCCCGAGGTAGAGTCGAGGCCATCCCTCACGAGGCTCGGAGCACCTCGAGCCACCCTCGCAAGGGTAACTACTCCTGCATGACAACACCACGTGATCTCACATTATATATTATTATTGTATCATCATCATCATCATCAGCCTTAAAACGTCTACTGCTGAACATTGGCCTCCCCCGTGGGCAGCCCCGTAGAGCGCCACTAAACTTGTGGCGCTCTACGGGGCTGCCGACGGAAGCCTCGGGGAGCCAATGGCACAAGAGCGACTGCTTGCCTCCAGCATTATATTATCTACATAAAAGACAGTAACTAAATGACAGGGAACTGTTCCCAAATGCCTGCCTCAACTTGAACATCTGTGCAGTCCATAAAAACACATAAGGAACAAAAAGCACTTAAAACAAACAAATTGATCAATAAAAATGTTATAGCTACTGCAGTTATTGTTATGCCAAATCTAGCCGTCGTCGCAACTGCTGTAGGTAAACGCATGATGTAGGAACCTACAATCAAATAGGAACTAATAATACTAAGCCAATCCTATCAACTAGTCTAGCCCTATCACAAACTAAAAGTTTCAATAAGTATGCACACGCGGAAGCTAATAAAGGCAATGCCACCTACAGATAAATATCTACATAATTACCAAAACTAGCTTAGTTTGAGCTAATAACTATAATTATAAACGCCATCCTCCTGTCCAATTGACACAAGGCCGGAGTACTTGTCCGCAGGTCAAGGGCAGGCGCCGAGGTCCCTCCACATAACGGGATCGTTCCCGGGAACTTTCCCCTGCGCTTTAGGACACGCAAAAACTAATATAATTGCACCTTCCCACCAAGCCTGTGCATTTCTTTAGCAAGTATTGTGGATGTACCTAACGGTAGGTACCTACGTCATTAGCCTGAGTAAAATATTACCTACACTTTACCGTCAGTAACTAATTGAAGCACAATAATGTTTGAGGTGAAAAAGACAACCGATGTGAATTAAATTATGCACATAGATACAGATATTTACACCGAAAAAATTAAAATTTCTTGAGTAAACACGAGCATAATAATCATAGATAGTGGGCAAGGCCGCGGGATTGTTGTAGTTAAACCTATTTACGAATTGAAAATTTTCGCAAGTGTTTTACGTTCATTCACCTTTAAGTAGTTATTCTTTTTTAAACCATATTTTGCTCTGCACTCTGCAATTGATATAAACGTGCTTTATGGACATGTACCTTGAACTTAATAAATTAAAAAAAAAATAGGCGAGATTATAGCCTGTCCAGAAAATTTTCCTTTTCTGCTTTGACTATCTGTACCTATACTTACATTAACCTACACGAACACTACGCGACTACACGACTCTACAAAATTGTAATGAACATGGAAGTACCTATAATAAAGTATACTATATTTCTGCATATCATTACAACCTCCAACCTCTCCCAACCACCCAACACCCAATCTCCTCCAATCTCCGCTTGTCCTCTTAGTACAAGCTATGCTTAGTTTGAGGCTAGATAGCGCTGTGTAAAATGTCCACACATATTTTTTTTGATTTTTTTTGTTTATTTACCTCCGCTTGGTATATTCAAGTAAAGTAAATTGTACTTTGGAGACGCTGCCACTGGCCATAACATTATCCTGCGGGCTCCATAAACCGCGCTCGCTGTGACCGTCACACTTAGGCGCGCGGCGCGCGAGCGTTCACTTAATATTACCCAAGTTTACTGTTTCAAGGTTTCAAGGGCATTATGTTACATTGAAACACGCCCAACGAATCACATACATAGATCCTGGACCCTAACTAGGATTCCCTGTATCTAGGGACCCAGGACCTACGAGGAACAAAACCCACAACACCCAGACACAGAACAAGTATTTGCGCTTTTTTTTCTGTGCACTGTCACGTTACATCCGTTCCTTTTGTGAAAAATGTAGAATGGAACGCTACAAGTTAATGAGCAGCTCCTCCCCTACCTAAACAGTGCCTAGGTTGACAGGATCCTAAGAGCTGAAGAGAAAAAAAAAGGAATTGGTAACAGATATTTATTTTGGTAATATTAAAAGCTTTGTAGAAAGGTAAAAAAAAGTCTCTAGATGATGCGGAAGAACAGTTGTTTACGGCCTACAAGTTATCACGGTAGAATTAGAATGTTATTGGATCCAAACAAGGCCAAGTTCCGGGTCTTTATTCAAACAAGGCCCACGGTCGTTATAGAGGCTGAAGAATTTGTTGCCTTTAGTTTGGCCGACTTCCAGAGTTCAGCGGCTAGCTCATTCAGTTATTAGCTTCTGGATCCAGAAGAAGATTCTCGTCCTTCCACCGTCGATGAAGTATTATTATGCAGCTCAGATTCAAGATGCAGGAGCAGGAGACTCGCAGGTATTAGTCGTCACAGCTTTGACGGACGACGGGCCGGAACGTGGTGAAGTTATATTGCCACTCAATGTTTGAAGAAGGCAAGCCGGTCGTCTCACTGGTTGACGCTCGGCAATAGATTTGTCGTGGTAGATACGGCGGCCGACGGCGACAACAGATGTAGTTTCGGCGATCAGCTCTCGGCGATAGATTCGTCGTAGTTCCGCGACTGGCTGTAGCGGATGTAGCTCGGCGATCGGCGATTTGACAATGGATATGTCGTGGCGCAGCGGTTGACGTAGATGGAGATTCAATTTTGGTGTTGGATAGCCAAAGATGGTTTTTGAAGGCGTTCTTGAGTTCCCGGGCCAGGCAAGGCCTTACATCAATTTAGTGTTCCTCGTTCGAGGAGTAAATTGAGACTGCCATTCCACAGCGACAGCTTTTCTAAAGAAACCTCGCTAGCATTCCAAGGTTCTAGATTTTTGCAGTTTTCTAAATTTTGCATACAGAATAGTAAAAAAAAAAAATCTAGAGTCAAAATACATACAATCATGGCCAAACTATGAAATACCTCACTGAAATTGACAGTAGAAAAAGAAAAATATGAATTTGAAGAGAAACAAAATTCGAAACAAAAAAAAAACAGTTTCAACTGCCATTCGAGCAGTCGTGTCTAGAAATCGGGCCCGTGACCCGCGCGCAAAATCGACAAAGTGATACAAAATTTAGTGCAAAACCAAGTTCCTCCCTGTGCCTAAACTACTGTGAAAAGGACTGTCAAGTGCTGTGATGTGAAAGTTGTGAAAGAATAATAGAAACCAGGTAATATATAATATATGCATACATGTAGCATTACAGCACAAATACTTGTCCTGTCGCGGGAATCGAACCCACCGCCTCCGGGTTACGAGCCGACCTGCTCAACCACCACACCACGGAGGCTGTCAGCTAATTCATCTCATTTTTCCTACTCACTCAAAACATTGCTCCTTCCTTCTCTTCCAGCCCGTAGTCATCATTCGAGAACTTTTCCTCCCCTACAGTAAGTTCGCCCGAGGTGCATCAAGCTACTTATGTGACCTGCTCATAATCCAAACCTAAACATGCTAGCTTATTGAAGGCTTTGTTGTTGAAAGCGTCTCCAAATATTCTGTGACAAAACAAAGATAAAATGCGCACATTGCAGGTTTATCAAGATTATTAATGACGGCACGCGTGCTGCAGACCTGCGGAACTGAATGGATGACCACTTGTCTTGTCACAACCACCATGCACACCCCACGTTGTAACGACGATAGTTTTCAACATCACACAGTCCTGAGTCCATCATCGACGTTGTGGTCGACAGCGCTGCAACTGTTACCTCATCTATGGCTCCGTCTAGCTAGATATCAAGCTGCAGCTCATTATGCAGCTGAGCGCTCCGCCATGCGAGCTCTGCGCCAATCAGCGCACGCGCATGTCGACCGTCCCGCTCTAGCCGGCATTAGCATTGATTCCGCTAATTGCGAACGAGTCGCGGACGCTAGGGCATGGCTCTCATTACGGCGATATTTGCTAATTGGACTGAATGTGGCGAGTGTGTTTGTACGTGCCCGTATTGCCATTTGTGTGTTGTTCAGCGCTATAATATATTCTGTACATTTCAGTTTCATACTGTTTGTGGAGAACTCGCTGAAATATATTGTTTCAGTGGTTCTTTGTTCTTTGTCAACTGCCAACAGAGATTATAAATGAATGAATACATCGGCCCGAAATGTATAACGGAAAGAATCTCGAAGTAACAAAAGAGAACTCTTATCTCTTAGATTTTTACGATTTTTGGGTGACATATTTTCATCACCTTTTCATTTTATAACGTAACCTTATTAACTAAAGTAAGTAACTATTAATATTTTAGGTTTTCAGATTTTGTATTTCATTTTACGTTAAACATTTTATTATTTAAGGGCCATATACAATGACAAGCTTGTGAACGTTGTAGCAGGATGTCCCGAGCTCGACTGATCCACACGCTCGCTGGTGGTACTCATTACCTCCAGTATACATTCAGTGCACACGCTCGGGGAAGCAGTAGGTGACATTGTCCACAATAAATCGATTACAGCAGTTCAGCGAATCGCTGATGAATATGGAGATGGAGTACTTTGTCTACTGCTGCCGTTGGTACGCGTGCTAACTGCCTACATACTCTGTGTACCTATATACTTCGGAGATGGATCATAAACTGTGGACGTGAGGAGGATTCACTTTAAATCCGCACATAATTAAACTATGTACGAAGGCCAGTGTTCATTCTTGGAAATCTTACCATTACCCATTTTTATTTTAAGACTAAGTTCCTACTCAATAAATTCAATTTCTTAACAAAAATAATCTATTATCTTTTTAGACACATTGTTGACAACTAGCTAAATACCGATAGCACGGCTGAGTAAGGTAGCGTGCGTCACCGTGTGTAAGGCGGGTGTCGATGCCCGTCAGCAGCCGTCAGCAGTCAGTAGCCAGCACAGGTGCGGTTCCGAGACCGCTTCCTTCCCCGAACACTTGCCATGCGCGGGAGTCGGTGCGCTATTGTAATGGGCGCGTGACCCGCCTGCTCACAGCTCTTAATGTCGATGATGGATTACTGAACTAGTGTTGTCCTGCGGCGCACCTTAAACTTATTAGATCAGGCTGGCGTGGTATAGCATATTACTTCTTTGTTACTTCCGATGCCTCGTCAGTAATGCTCAAAAACGTATGCCCGCAAGCGTAATTTTTTGTACTCTACATATCTGCTACCTTTTTTATTTTAGTTCTTTTTAAAAATAAATTATTAAATCATTACTTTGACTCCGAACTCTCCGCAATATAAAGTAATTGAGTTGTACCATTGTTGCTGGGTACCAAACTTCAATTTGATTGATATATCCTTATTCATAGCTCATAATAATAATATTCTCACACTCCGACATAACTCGGGTACAGCATTCGATTCAGAGAAAGTAAAACCACCGAATTAGGGATGGTCTCCACGTGTGCGTGGCGGCCGGTGCGTGCCGCGTTACTTCAATGCCATTCATGAGGGCCATTGAATTTCTTCGGCGGCGGTTCTCGGAAGCTTTCCAACGCATTCTTTGATTGATTAATGAAAGGTACGACTCGGGTTTTAATTAGACCTCTAAAGCATGGGAAGAAAAAGGAAGACCTTGTAATTTATTAAAATTACAGTGACAAAAATATAATGACAACTTAAATGGCAGTCTCAAAACATCCCATTGTCAGATTGAAAGTCGTTCGAGCGCTCGAGCTTTGCCTCCAATTAGGCTTGCATTTTGTTTGTGATTATAATAATTATCATACTATTGCCAGAAAAACATTTTCATATAGGTTTATTGTTTTTGGACGAGCTACAAATCTACGTCTCGCCATCTCTACCACCGCCGCCGCCATGCCACATCTCCCCTAATGTCTCACATCCGATTCTGATTTTGTCCCTCACATCCGCATCTAATTGCAGCCGGTAATCAAACTCGGCTAAATCACTCATTACTCCATCGAAATCTAATAGGCGTCGTTATACTGACATAATTTATAGTATTCAGTATTTTAATCGTCCATTAATATTAGTAGATCGAGATTCGTGAAGGCAGGCTCGGTGGCATGCGGCTCACGAGTCGCGCAGGTGTGCGGCGCGGCCCGGGAATACCAAGCACCGACCGACCAACGTAACACACCACTCCGGCCGAGCGATTATAAACCTTATCACATCGACTGTAGCAACACGAGCCCCGCGGAGGATAAGCTTGCCGCAGCCCTAATATCGATAATACTGACCGCAAGACTTTACATACGATTTTTTACGCATCAAGTGTTGAATAAAACTTTGTCCTGGATATGTCTCGCTGCAGATTAAATGTAAATACGAGACGTGAATGCGAAACGAGGCATCGATCTCACCAACTGTTTTTCCAATCGGTTTCCTTGGAAATCGATTATGAATTTAAATTGTAGGTGATTAGACGGTTACTGGGAACTTGACGTAGCGCTTAGGTGTTGAATGTAAACGTAGATCGTTATACAAAATGTTTGTCAAGTCTGTCGATACTTTCAATAGATACATTACTCAGGTGGCGCTAGTTCACACCAGTTATTAGTTTTATTTTATTATAGTGTTTCTATTTGGCTTTGTAGCTCTACTAATACCATATGTGTAGTAAAAGTACTATGATCGTTTAATTTAACCGCAAACAGCTTTATGTCTCAAACGTAATAAAACTATTACAGGTACGTGTTGGTACGTTTATGGACAAATTATAAGTAAACCATAATAATCATAAGAACCCATTTACATAAATAAAGCGATAAAACGAGGGCCGCGTTGAAGTCTTTTATTTGAAAAATTATTTGTGCAATATAATTTAATTCCACTGCGGAAACGCTTTATGTTCATCGTAAAGAAATTCTTGCAAATATTCTTCTTTTTTTAAATGATTATGAGGAACATAATATTATTGTTCTTAAATTAAAGTTCGACTGGAATTAAATGTAGGTACACTATATAAAATAAGGAAACGTATTTTGTAAATGAATGCATTTGAGTATTAGTTTTAATATCGAGCAGTTATCTGTTATAATATTTTAATCTGATGCAGGTGATGTCGATGCGAGGAAGCGGAAGGCTGTAGGCTGAGAGCGAGAGCTAGCGCGAGGTAGCGCGGCGAGTTATGAGCGCGCTGTGAACGCTGTGATTTATCCGCGCGCCGGTACCGGCCGGTCTCACGCACAGCGCGCCTCAGCGCAGTCTCATATCTCCTAGTCTTGTACCTGATGAGATGATGATAAATCACAGCGTTCCTGACTACCACTCGACCACGCAGTAAATGTCGGCAGAACCCAACAGCATAAGCCCGTTAAAAAATAAGAAAAAAGTTGCAAATGACATAACTACCACACTCAACCGGTTGACCTGGGAATTACACTGAATGTGCTAAAAAGCATTGGTTCTCTAAACTTGATATTTTTTTCAGTAAGGAAAGTCCCTAACAATGTCATTCATTTCATAATAGGTACCCAAAACAAAGGTTACCAAATGCGCAGGGACTGGCGAGGGGCGCACTACTATTTGGTAAGTTTTGACGGATTTTTGTTGGACAAACAAAAACCAAAAACATTTTTCGTAATTTAATAAATTATGATTGTAAGTAGGTACACTGGGTGTGGTGCACTGTGGCGGGCAGTATTCCCGAGATCCTGTGCCCTCGATATGATATAATTAAAACGGCGTCGGAGGCACGAGCGCGCGAAATATTACCATACCTCCGCTATCGAGGACACCCATCTCGCGCGCCACGGCCGGACCGACCGACGCCGACGGCCGGGCCGGGTGGTGCGCGCGCGACTTGATTTACTGGGTTACATGCGCTGTGATAACGCTCGCGAGTTATTAAAAATGTTCAACAATTAGGTTTCAGAATTTGCGCACGACTGAGCCGTATCGGACCCATCTTGGAGCACAGACTTGGGAAAAGATGCATTTATCATGTGTTATAATATGTAGTAGGTACCTGTGAACCATTGATTATTGCTGTGAACAGACCTTCCTGTTCCTACAACAGCTTCATATCTTGAGAAATACTTTAAGTAGATATTTATATCTAAACGGAAGAGATAACGCCAATTCCCATACGTTACATTACATTCCGAAAATATTTAAACGTATTTAAACCACCATGTCACACGTCGGCGTCACGACAATCGCGCCGCGATCGCGGTTCCGAAACACTTGGATAAAAATACTATTGCATACAACCTTGCGCGAAAGTGTTTGCCTTGTAAGTATTTATTATTATTAGGTTCATTTCTAATCCATTTTCATCCAAAGTAATATCTTATACGTATTATCTAGCTTTAGCTTAGGTATATGTCTTAACTCTGCACCCTTTCATTTAGCTTTATTTTTGTTTTATGACATACTTATACTTACAACATACCAACCACTCAGCAAACTTTTTTGTTTGTAAACACATACATAGAATAGTATAACACCAAGACACAGAACAAACATTTACGTTCATCACTCAAATGTTTGTCCTGGGCAACAATTTCTAGTACGTAGTACATATACCTCTTTGGTCCTGAGGAATCGAACCCACAGCCTTCAGTTCAGAAGGCTACCAACTGAGCTATCAGGCCATTGGTATCTATTTTTAGTACTTTGCTGTGCTCATATGCTTACGTCACAACACCACGCCAGCTAATGTGTGTAAATTATTTGAATGTTAATGATTTTCCTTCCGAGTGTACTCGCTAATCTACATAGATGTTCCCACAGATGTGTCGACACGCGGCGGTGTTGTGTGCGGTGTCACATGGGAATGAATATTCATACGTGACATCCTGCCATGTCGCACAGTTGCAGATGCAGCCTCCAGCGACAACTGCAGCTCAGCTCGGTAAGCTCTATCAAGTCTTTATTAGCTCTCAGGTTATCCCAAATTAACTTTAATCTTAGTAACGTTTTTCAAAGCTCAAATTATTTGCCGTTAACCGCCTCAGAATTTAATTTGCTTTATTATTATTCGAAGAGCTAACTGTCTATTACCATATTACACGCTAATTTACTTAGTTTAATATTTTGATGTTATTCATAAACGCGAGCCCCGGTAAGCACTCTGGTCTGAGCGGTGCATCACCGACCGTGAAACATAAACGAAAGCATTCACCTGCCGGCCCGGACCCGGCATGGCCCGGACCCGGCATGGCCCGGACCCGGCATGGCCCGGACCCGGCATGGCCCGGACCCGGCATGGCCCGGACCCGGCATGGCCCGGACCCGGCATGGCCCGGACCCGGCATGGCCCGGACCCGGCATGGCCCGGACCCGGCATGGCCCGGATATAATTGGTTATTAATTTGCGCCCTAACCGCATTTAGGTATGCTTATAGTACTAACTTATAAGGGTAATAATTATTATTACCATTAATTACCATTAATTATTTATTCTGTGCTTGTAATGACTAGCGAGTTTAATTAAAATTGCGTCTGGGCTTTAATATATTTTCTTACAGAGCCCACAGCACCCTGGTGCCCAACCCATAGAAAAAGTTTCGATTCGATTTTTACGCTCTCCATCTCCTTCATAGAATAGAATAGAATAGAATAAACGTTTATTCATGACAAAAAGGCACACAAAAAACAATAACAATCGCAAAAATTAACAATAATACAAAGAAAAAGTGTTGTTTGCCCGTTGCCACGAATCGTCGTTTCATCTACATTCAGGATAAAGAAGACAGAGTGTTCGAATCGAAACGTTTTAGATGAGTTGAAGATTCGATACAATTTGAAAAACGTTTAATCTAGGTACAGGTGACAATATTGTGCCAAAATAAGTACCCTTCGACCTCTTTTCCATCACAGTTTTCATTTAATCTTTTTAAGGGGTTAGGAGCTTTATGACTACATCTCAATATGACTAGACAGCAGGTATGGCTAGATCGCTTTAAGTCTAAATCTTCTTCTAAAAGTCAGCCTTGGTTGAAGCTTTCGAAACGATCGCCGATGAAAAGGTACTCAGTGAACGATCGGAAAGAAGAAACAAAATTACAGCTGAGAAGATGACTTCTCTACTAACTAATGTCCGTAATGGGCTCCAGGGTTTAGGTAAGAGTTACCTGATAGTAAACGACCCTCCCGGGTCATTACGTGACATATCTCATCTAATAATGGCAATGTACATACAGCGCTACTGAATACTATCATCATCAAATGCATAGATACTTTTCTATAACAATATTATATTTATTTTATTTTTATAGCCTAAGTGCACTACATACTTAATTCAATATTCATGTTCGGTAATCTTTATTTTATTTACGTTTTAACCTTCAATTATTTCCATATCAAATACTTCCATCAGCAAGTCACACCTCTCCGTGACCGTGTGTACTGTTATACGGCCGGTTGCGGTGCGGCTGCGTTGCGGCTGCGGTGCGATGACCGCGTCCTTCCGCCCAATTATTGTTTGCCCTTTGCGTTCGCAATGTAGTGAATACGTTATTTGGGAAAGGTCAACAAAATGTTATTGTTTTACGCCCTTGCCGGTATGTAAACAGTTTCTATACCGTAGTATTTTAATTTAGAAAGGTGTAAAGTGAAATTAAAAGCTGGCCGTAGCGTGATGGTTGACGTTGTACACGTGTTACCGGTTGTTGGGTTTGAGAACGAGAAAACAAAAAGTTCATCTTATTTAACGATACTTTTCGAATCCTACTGCATGTAGTTTGAGCTTTTGTGTAACTTCAATAATTGTTCTTGAGACCCCAGTGTAGGTATTGCTGTTATAGATTGAACCACCACTCAACTTCAGATAAAACTAACATTGGTAAAAAATTACATTGAAAGATACCAGTGCACGATTTTTTTTCTTTTATAGATCAAAAACATGTCAAACAGCATTTCGGTTTCTTTTTTAAGGCAGCTTTTAAAGTAATAGTTCTAACATAATTATACTAAACGGCATTTAATTTAAAATAGTAATATATTACAGTAAAGCCACTAACACACAGCGCGGCGGTACCTACAACAGATGCGCGCGACGCCCGCGGCTTCACGCGGCGCGGCGCGGGCGCACCTCTTCATTCACCACCACTAACGGACACATTATTATGCAGCTTATCTTGTACCTCACAATTTATGGCGTGCTACTGAAATGCCTAAAGCCTTTCAATAAAATGATGGCGTATGTAGATAAAGCTTTATGTAACCTTCCACTGCATCTTTTTTAACTGCAGCAGCACCGTCCCGTACATACAATATTAACCGCATTGTTACTGCATTGTGCGCCACTATTACCACTCATAACATTATATTTAATGAAGCTCTTTTTTTAATTTTTCAATGACGAAATGCTATCTCTGACATCCAATAACCCAACCACCTGCACTAATCATAAGATTGCTTTTATCTCTCTAGGAAGTACCTAAATGTGTTCTGGGAGGTTTTTTTTTATGAGAATGAATGACGTGACGAGCCCGTCGTTCACCAGATGTTAAGCGACACGGCCGCCCATAATAACAGTTGCAGTGTCACTCGGAACTTTAAAATTAAAAAAATCCGCGTGACACTGCACTGCGCACGTCATCCTGAGACGTCACACAGTCTAGTAATCAGATTACTACACTGTGTAATCAGGTCATTATAGGTATAGAAGTATTATAAGTACGAACTTATAAACTTTAGTGCAGATGGGCGTCAGAAATATCAATACAATTTGTCAGTAGAAATACATTAGTTCCAAATGACATCATTGGACAAAAACAAATAAATAAATAGATATAAAGCCCTATTAACTAGTAGATTAGCCGTTCAATTATCGGCCGCGTCGATGGTAATTTATAGCGCAACACACGCGCGGGCGCGGGCGGCCTCCATTAGCGGCGATTTCACGCACATCTGTCGGTGGCCTAACGCAAATGCTGTCTGTTCTATTCGCCATACGGTGGTCGCCAGGAACAGGCGCTGCATGCTCCATAATCGACTATTTTGAACGTGATTATTTCAAAACGTATACCATTTATAGGATTGAAAAAATTGCACGTTCATACTGGTCATATCTTTTTTCCATCTGCCGAAACCGAAACACGTTTACGAAAAGTTTTCACGATAGAAAAAATCGTGAAGTGATCTCTAAAAAATCATTCAAACGTCCTAAAATGTTATATTATAATAAGACACCCATTGAAATAAATCATAGTGATAAGCTATGTTTCAATGCATCCGTCTATAAGCTTATTTTTGTTATAACAATAAGCATTTCTTTTATAACTAATTATTTGTACCGAAAAATAGAAAAGTCGAAGTGCAACGCAACGTAATCGCCATATTTTTGCTATGCATAAAGCGACCCTATTTAGTACAAAATAAGTTTCATGTTTGTCTGCTGTAGGATTCATATCGAAAGTGGCTCACTTAATAACTCAAGCCGAGATGGTTCTTAATGTTGAGCCTCACTCGACCTTGTTTCTCACAGTTAATTAAAAGTATGCGATGCTCACGCACCATCATGATTCAAATGAGTGGGCACCGGCTTGGAGTAAAGCTCGCCAGTGACCCTTCCTCCGATGGTAATCTGTCCCAGATATAAAAAGCGCCGCCAATTGTCCGGGCGCCGCCGCCACGCGAATATCAATGAGCTGTAATTACCGCGATGATGCCTGCGCCTGCTCAGCGGCGACTACACTGGACCACAGCTGACACTTGGACCAATTGCGCAAATGTATTCTATTGCCGAAGACAAAGCTCTCAAAAATTAAGCGCGTTAATGTTTTTCTATTTTTATAGTGACCACATCCGCTGGTGCCAAATAAGATCCAATTTGTAGCGATGGCTACATCAGTGGCCTGTTGAGGAAGCCGACGCTAGCTCCAGATGTCCAAACTAATTGCTTAAGCGTATTGCATCGCCACAAGACTATTAGGAGCTCTTCAATTGAGATAAATGCCTTAATTTATATTTAGTCAATAGTAATTTAAAGCAGTCAAGCTAATAAAATTGTGTGTTAGACATAACAATCCAACAATACCAGTAATTCATTTTTATATTAAACTAATTAACTTGAACTAATTAAGCAGCCTTAAACTGTTTATTATGAGAGTCATTGTGTGCGTGAGATGAGAGCAAACCATTGAAATTATGGGTAAGGAGTGCTCCGACGAATATTTGTACAAATATAATTTATATTATGAACTGCTCGGCAGTTCATTTGTTCTCGCTCGTAGCCAAGGAGTACCTTCTCGAATGATCCCGGTTGACTCGAGCCCACAATGACATGCAAGCCGTGCACGCGTCGTTAATGAACGACTAATTGTCGAATGAAGCTCACGCCATCTCCGCCGCGGCCTTGGACCTAATCTGGTGTTAGATCACTCGCGCCGCCACCCGGCCTGCGGTGACGGAGTTCCTTTGCTTTTTGATAATGCTATAGACAAACGTTCCTACCATCAAGGCACTTACAGCTTGTGCTTAGTTTATTACATATAAAAGCACATCAGTTCATTATAATAAGAATACTAACTGAAAACTAAAAGTTATTTCGTAGAAATGTTTATTTTGCGCAGCGAGCTATGGAGACGAGAGTTACGCTTGTAGTTTCTTTGCGAGATAAGATCCGAAAGAGGAAATCCGCAGGAGATCTCTAGTGGCCGATATAACTCTTAGAAATAGCAAGTTAAAGTAGTGGCAGTGGGCAGAGCGCTAGTAGAACTGACAAAATTTAAAGGGGGAAGAAAGAAATGTTTAAAGGTTTTATCTATTATCACAGCTAATTTTTTTCTCGTGTCAATAAACAGTACCCTCTCTTCTCCTTTAGTCTCAGTGTATGATTACATCTCTGAGAGTCCATGGTGAACAGCACCGGTGGCAATTACCACGCAAGAAGTGCGACAATGTCGCGCGACACCGAGCATTGTATGCAAATACGTCGCATGCAGCAGCATCCGTGTCGCAACGCTAGCTGCTTTATCGCACGACAATCTGCCAGTCAATTTGCTTGATGTTACTTGTAGTATGCAAACGTGACGTCATATGCGGGTAGAATTAAGCGACAATTAGAAAACACACGACCGCTACTTATGAGTACGGTTCTAAGAAATATGTCCGAAGTGCTTTATTATCAGGTGATCAAATCTATCTCCCTATCTCATATGGTAGCCCCTGCACCTGTTAAACCCTATTGTAGGGTCAGTATACAAAATCTAAGTCTCTGTCAAGCAAATCCAGTCCAAGAATGTCCAATAAAATTCAGATTTCCCCGATATTGTAATTGGTGCTGTCATTAAAGCGCATGGCTGGTCGTGTTCCATATTGTCCCTTTAGCGTCTCATTAAATAGCAGTAAAGAAATATTGATAACCACCAGTTTAAAATGCATTGGTTTGAGGCAGCGCGGCGCCAATTACAGCATCGCGCATCTGATACTGCTAACAAGACGATGCGTATCGCATGCTAGTGCTGCGCCTGCGCACACACCACACTACTACCCTTCACTTTTAAATTTATCAGTGACAATTGACGCTACAAAATGATACTTTAAACCAGATAGTTATAAGTACTACTCGATGGACCACAGCATTTAGAAAGACCTAAGGCGACGAACGATATACGGGGCCTAAGGGGACATAATGTGATCACTTCCTATCCTTGTAACGATACACTGATGCTGTTCTGTTTTTGACCATTTGGATTCTTAGGTGCATAAGAAATCCATGAGATAAAAAATAATAGAACTTCTTCGTCTTAATATGCAGGTCTCTACTCATATAGAATAGATAGATAGATAGAAAATGCTTTATTGCACAATCAACAAAAATGTAGTTACATAAGCGAACTTAATGCTAGAGAGCATTATCCTCCAGTTAACCTGAATAGAAAAATTAAGATAAAAAGTAGATACTAAAAGAAATAATATTTCTCGACCTCTAGAGACCTGCAAATTAACACTTCGATTCCCATGTCGGTGGATAACATGCTCGACATACAAAAAAAAAATTAACACGAAGAAGGATTCTATTGCTTTTTGTTTTCTTCTGCATATTATTACATACATATCAAAATGACGGGGTCTCAAAATCCAGAGTATTCGCAGGCTCAACTGAACCAGCGCGGCGCTCGATAAACTGCATTATTATTTCATAAATCCCGATAATTGTAAACATCCCGGGGCAGCACTACTCGGCCTGCGCCTGCGCAAATTCAAATTCCGATACCAAACACTAAATCTTCCAACAACGCTTCAATTTTCAGCCCTATTTGTGAACCTGTAAAGTCTAAAATCGAGTGGAGGAAGGTCAGCGGCCACTTTGCATGATGAACGCTATGGCGTGAATTACGCGGCCGCAGGTCGTTATTGTATCCCCACGTTACACGTACTGCTGCTACACGCAAATTTACACCTTATTGTTATAGACAGAGGTGTTGGTTGTGTAGAGGGGTTAATTTAGGGAGGTGTTGTAGAGTGCGCGGAATATTTCACGGCGATTGCGCGATAGAGTCGCGATAGATATCGCTATCGGACAGCAGGACAGCAGGAAGGACGCAGCGGCCGTGAATCAAGCGACAATGCAACAATGCAACACGACGCGCTACAACTAGAGCATTGTTCTTGTTGCGCAACAATGCTCGAGATGCTAACGCGGTTATTTATTTGTTGGACTAAGATAAATCGAATCCGACTCTAACAGGGAGTCAATTACCTGATGCAAACTGATGTGATAGTCTCATTTCGATCTCAGGTCATTCTGATGCTTCATATTTTACGCTTATGCTAACACATCGCCAATATATTAACATTATTTTGCTGGTAAAATTTCTGTGTAAGGCAAGTGAGCGGCTATCATCAATAAACTTGTAAATAACGACAGTCACATTACAAAGTGCTAACAATACGTTACAAACGTTATAGATTCCATGTGGATCCCAGAACCAAAAACCTAAGATGACACTACAAAATGTGTTACGAATAACTTTGAAAATCGGTTTCTTTTAAGATATTTCACACCGCCTAAAACTCTACAATCCATTTTAATAATGATCGTGAGTCATAGAGCGGGTAGAGTCGATAGAGCAGCTAGATCACAGGCTGGGACGGTCGGACTGGCCCATAACTCAACATGATCTAGGCCGCTGCAGATTGGGTGGTAACTGCTCACTAAGCTGTGGTGAGAGAGACACCAAACGGGTTCGAGAGATAATGAGACAAAATCTGATGGGAACAAACGCAAATCTCTATTCTTGCTATAAACACAAATCCAACATTGTTTGTGATTACAACCTTTAAAGAAATATGGCTCGAACCTCTTAATGGATTAAACTTAAGTATAATAATGAATACTCAACTTGATAAGTTAGTTGGATCATTCAGTCGCTCTATACATTTTCTGAAAATTCTTTTGCTAAGTCGTATCTACTCTAAACCTGACGTAATATTCTTCTTACTTTATTAAACCACACCAAATTCAATTCATTAGATCACATCCAACCTCCACAGTAACCACGAGGCACCACGACGACGTATTAACTAGGCGATTATCCAAGAACTTTAGAAAATGATGGTCCCAAACGGACTTCAGAGCGGCTCCTTTGAATAATTCGCGATGAGTCGTAGATTTATGGCCCCTAACTACAGAGCGGCCACAGCGGCGCGGGCGCCGGCGAGCGGAGACAATTAAATAATTTGCCTACAGACCGAGCCGACCCACTGGCCGCACTGACTACCGCCTCAACTGCGACCACCACTCGCACTAACTATCGCTCAAGCTGCGTCCATCACACACTAACTACTACCCAATCTGTAGTTAACGCTATACTAACTAGCAGCAACACTATGTCTCGGGCGCCACTCGCAGTTTTAGAAATTGTGATTAGTAGCTTAGGCTGTTATTAATCATACAAACGACTATGAATGTTGCCAGTTGCAGAATATCTAACATGTAATTTTGGATACAATGCTGGGTGAATTGGGGTGGCAATTAAATTTTTGATAGCCGTGTGATGAGAAACAAATAGACCGTACGATTTCAGCCGCAAATTCAACAGGATCGAGTGTTCTAAAAGCCATACGTTTTTAAACTTCGATCGAGTAAACCAAATAGTTACTGATTTGAACGTTTTTGATAAAATTCACCCAATTTCTAATTGCTTCATGGATTTTTAGTATTTTGTGTGCTTAGAAGAAAGCCTTCGATGAACATGCACGTTGGTTGTCCAGTCGTACCCACGCTCCTCCAATCGACCATCAATTGGTAATTGTTTCAAATGGAGCACAAACGGCGATTACCGCTTTTACCGCCTTTTACCAAAGTTCCCATGTCTAGTCCGACACAGACCATGTGAAAGGGCCACGAGCGCATCTGTACTCAGCTTCCAAGCTTTGCACTTATTAGTGCTTTGCACTTACGTCTTTTTATAGCTACACGCACCGGAGTACATCTGGCTATGCTAGCTATGCACCCAAGGAGAGTTTGTGAACCACAGAATAGATAAATAGTAGGTATACTGTAGGTATTATATTATCTGGGGTACGACCTATGTAGCAAAACCGACCAAATTGGTGATAAGCAATGCTAGGTTATATCCAATACAATGAGGCGTTTTATTAAGAAAAAAGCTGTAATTTAGTAAAGACCCGATAGATGGCGTTAAAGTGGGGGTTTTACGTTCTGCCATTGTTAAGATAATTATGTATCGAGTTTAGTATTCTATCCTTATTTTATGGAAGGAATATTATACTCTAATGGCTTTCTATCGACAAATCGACAACGTAAATACTCGGTGATCCACTCAACTGAATTTGATTTTTCCTTGTACTCCGTGGTTTGAAACTACGACCATGTTTGAAATACGTCGTTACTACGCCACCTAGCAGTAGCAGAAGCGGAACTAGTTTTTTTTTTAACAAAACGTCTTATTAGACATGTGGAAATATATCCAGTTGGTCTCGCAAAACTGTGCCATGGTCTACCTATAACTGTTATCAAGAGAAATTCACGATACACTAGTTAAAATAAGGGCATATCTAGTGTACCTAGTGGTGCAAGAGCAAGAACACTGGTTCTGGCGAAGAGCTGCGGTAGGACAGCCAGAGCGGCGTCACTCGGCGGACACTGTGCTGCCACCAATTGTATAATTGTGCATCAATTGGCGCCGCCGCCGCCACCGTGTGAATTTGTACTCGTCATAGCCTCGCTCATTACTCGGGAAGATGTGTCGCAGGGAACCACGGGGCGAAGGTTCCAGTGAGATGTATCGCTTAACTTCAGAAACGAATTGGATTTAAAAGGCGTGAAATTAAACCGAGTGATTCGCATTGCGCTTTGATGTGACCAGCGCGCAGCATAGATGAATTATTTATTTATTTCACACCTTCAATGATTAGGATTCACATTGCATTGAATATCCGCTAGGGTCTAATAAGTTATATCCGTGTTTTGAAAGCTAATATGATTTAGAGTTGTACTAAGTTCACATTTCGCTGCCAAAACCCAACTAAAATGAATAATGTCTATACCATGAGCCAACGGTAGTTAAAGTTAGTATTTTAGCACTTGTTGATGGAAGTATCGTATCGAACAAGCATGAAAGATGAAACAAAAGTGATAACCACCTAATCCTAAGTGATTCTTTCATAATACACACTTCAAAGGAATAGAACTTGCTTCCCCATACAATCTAAATATTCATTGACATTAAAAGAATACTATAGACCTACATAGACACTTCATGAAAACCTTGGATAAAAAATTAAGAAGCAGGTGGAAATATTTGCGATGTACTTGACTTTAGACTTGGGTTTTTAATTGTGTATTGTTGCCAATTTATTCACATTTTGCATGTCAATATTGAATTATTCCGCGTGCCCGGTGTTTCCTCATGGACCTACTATTTTGTCCTACTAGTAGGACCACGAGGATATACATGTCCTCGTGGTCCTACTGTGACGTCATATTTTAAGAAAGTGATTTATCAATCAGGACTTGGCCAATAAATAAATAATGACAGCCTCCGTGGTGTGGTGGTTGAGCAGGTCGGCTCATAACCCGGAGGTGGCGGGTTCGATTCCCGCGACAGGACAAGTACTTGTGCCCGAAAAAAAAACGCAATTACTTGTTCTGTGTCTGGGTGTTGTGGGACCATGGTCCTTGTAGTTCCTGGGTCC
The DNA here is from genome assembly GCA_963580505.1 of Ennomos erosarius. Lineage (NCBI taxonomy): Eukaryota > Metazoa > Arthropoda > Insecta > Lepidoptera > Geometridae > Ennomos > Ennomos erosarius. Next base: position 174,823 of record OY756982.1, read on the forward strand.
CTAGATACAGGGAATCCTAGTTAGGGTCCAGGATCTATGTATGTAATCGTTGGGTGTTATTTACATATTTATTTAAATCCACAAGTTATGTATCTTTTATATGAAACGTGAAACACGAAATGTCAGTAAAACATGAAAATATTTCATAATTCATCAATTAATATTTCATTCCTGATTCATGAATAATTATGTTTTAACGGACTGAAACGCTTCGCAAAGTTATCGCTCCGAGCAGCAGTTTGGAAAGTGGCTGGTCTGTATTCACTTTAAATTATTATTATTTTAATATTACAGTGAGAATATTTTGTTTCATTTATTTCATGTGAAGATTCATTTATTTGGAGTTTGACTTGAAAATAAAGTGAAATGAACGCAGCTAAGATATTACCCAACTTTCTCCAATAAGAATGGAGCCTTCCAATTTGATCTGGTACCAATTATTGTTGTGTGAAGGGAGCTAGCTGTAACAGCACTTCCCGTGTAGTTAGCGGAGAGCGGCGCAGTGCAGGCTCCCACCGAAGCCACGCTCGCCGCCATAACCTCTTTCTTTTAACAATACCAACTCCACTTGGACGTCTTGCCTTCTCTACCGACTGCCATCATACAGACAGTAACACAATTATATTGATATAAAAGGCTGTGGATTTTCTTTGTGAGTCTAGTAATACGAATATTTAAATACTATGACTGTAATGTCATTGACATTCTTATTAGTATAAATCACTGTTGCATATTCATTCAACATAACTTCATTCTTGTGGACATTTCACACATCACCATCTGGCCCCAAACTAAGCAAAGCTTGTACTATGCGATCCAAATAACTGATAGAATACTTAAATACTTTTTTGTTTGTAAATACATACAATTGACATAGAATACAATATAACACCCAGACCAGACACAAAACAAACATTTAAGTATGTTCATCACACAATTGTTTGTCGTGGATAGGAATCGAACCCACAGCCCTCAGTTCAGAAGGCAGGGCTACGCCCAACTGAGCTATCAAATCATTCCAAAAAAAAAACCCACCAACCAACCTACCAACCAACCAACCAACCAACCAACCATCTTCTACCTAATTCGTACTTACTTAAAATAAAAAGAAGAGTTCCAAAATATCAAAAAAAAACTTAGTATAACTATTAACGCAGACTTATCTTAAAGCGATTTTATACAGACTTTAATTTTATGACTGAATACTCGAGTAATTAAAAAAGTGGTATTGTTTAGCGATCATGAAGGGTTCCGTCGATGCAGGTAGAATCGATTGGATCCGAGGGTAATATAAGTGCCGCCAGTCACCACTGAAGGCACATCAACAGGTCGTAAACGATTGATGCCCACAATTTTTTATTCAGCGTCACCGGGTTGGATTGCAGGCACCCAGCCGACAAAAGTGGGGGGCAACTAGCTCAAGGGCACCCCTGGGGTGCGAGCCTTGGCTTGGGCTGTTACCGTGATAAGAGGATCGAGAAGGCTGCGTCCGCTGGAGAAGTGGACCCTATGGAAATGGCATTCTAGCTAACCTACGGGGGTACGTCGACCTCGCCGGAGGGGTCGGTGTCTGATTGTGTTACGCTGGTAACCTATACCGGAGCCGAAATCGGTACCTGAGCCAGAAGGGCTAGACTGGTCCGGTGATCCTAGCGCAGCCAAAACAACGGCTGCTATAGGATCGCTCAAGACGTGTCTTGGGCCAACTATTATGGTATGGTATGGTGTATGTATAGTGTTATATTATCTTTGATACCGTGCACTGAGGAAAGATGTTTTTAGAAACTGTTTTACTACAATTTTTGTTATAGTCAAACTTACTTTTCCTCCCTTCTCCTTTAAAAGGCAGAATTTTTAAACCACCTGAAGACTTCAATGATCTAGCTTGAGACGTGCCCTCCGAACCACAGTAGCGTCAGTCACAAATACCATTATTGTAGTGGTCACCCATCCAAGTAGCAGCTGCAGCTAATGTTTTACTTTACCATTTGCTGACTTCTTGCCTTGGCAGACTTAATAAAGAATGAAAACCTAAAACGGTTTTATGGAGACCTTGTCCTTGTTTTCTGCTAGTTCCTATTCTAAAAGAGACAACAACATAACATTTAAGATAATATTAATCGAGTTGTGATGAATAAGTATGTTTCGCAGTCATCATCCGATCGCACACGTCGCGCGACGAACGCGGTGAGCGGAACGAATGCGGCGACCGGCCGGTCGGTCCGCGACGGGAGTAGCTTTACCTTCGCGTACTTATATACAATTATACAGGCTAAAAGCTCACGAGATGACCTTAATGCCCGGAAACTGATCACACAGTCACACAGTCTAGTAATCTGATTACTAGGCTGTGTGATGTCTCAGGATGATGTGCGCTGTGTCACCCGAACCTTTATTATTTTAAAGTTCTGAGTGACACTGCAACTATCATGGGAGGCCGTGTCGCTTAACATTAGGTGAACGACTAGCTCCTTAACTCATTCATTCTCATAAAAAACCTCCAGCCGTGTATTACACGGAGTTCTGGCTAGATCGTGGGGGTGAGTCCGTTTACACTGTGTGTGGCTGTTACTCCCATGTTGACCAAGTTAGCTATCTAAATGATAACATTTTAAAGGCGACACCAGCATAATAGTGCTGGAAAAGTTACACGAGTAAGTTAGTTCACCTCGGTTATTATTTTCTTTATGTAAAAAGGAACGTTGTCTCTAACTTCTTAAAGTTAGGGTCAGTATGGTAAAGATGTGAAGGGCATTCTACTCTATTCTTAAACTCTTATGTGAATAATAGTTATTTATAATATTAGGGCGGTAAGTTGGTTTTTACTAACGAGTAGACAAATGTAACCATAGTCATGAGTTTGTAAAAACCAATATCCGCTCGTGTATCATACAACGTTTTTCAACACATTTGCGAGAAAACAGTACCACAGGTACTTAAACAAACTCTGTTTATTAGTGGGAAAGTAGCAACAAACAATCTTTGACGTTTCTAATTTAATGTGAAAATCTAGTAGGTACAGTTACCACCACTCTACTAGAACATAACTTAGACTGGACTAAGACTAGGACTAAGACATGACGACGTGTATAATTTTAAAACACGATGAAAAATTGTATTGCAATACTTGACTCTAGCTAAATACGCTGATGTGTGGAGCCATGACATAAGTGAAAAAATGGTCTAAAATGGCGCGCATTTACTATGCAAATGGTGCCACCTGCGTGTGGTGAAAATTATAACTAATTAGAATTAGTTTCATTTTCGCTTTAGATTTAAAGTGAGACAAACTTATTCAGCAAATGCGCTTCCAAGAAATTTTGTTCATTCAGTTTAGTTATTTCCGTAATTAGAAACTTCTTCGTGGAATTTTTATATATTTTTTTATGGAAATTAAAAAGAAAACGGTATAGATTTTATTTTTCTCTAATCACAGATTAGAGGAAAATAAATGTACATTTTCTCTTTAATCTGTGACCGTAATGGAAATCGCACGGCGCTATACAACGGAGGAGCCGGTAAAATAGGTACTTAGGTGAGAACAAGGAACTTATACGTATACTATACTGAGAGTACCTATGTGTCCGCACGGTCCGTTGTATGGTGCGCCATAATTAACTTTCGAACAATGTATACAGACTTCGTAAATGTATTTTTTGAGCAAATGTGTTGAAAAAGTTCTTAAAATACCTACGAGATTGTTAAAAATCAACATCACATTTTACTAGGTGGTAGGACTTTTCTGCTAAGTTTGTCTAGGTAGGTACCACCGCTTCGCCAGTTATTCTGCCGCCAAGCAGTAGTGTGCAAGCACTACTGTGTTCCGGTTTGAAGGGCATTGTAGCTAGTGAAATTACTGGGCAAATGAGACTTTATGACCTGATTACACAGTGTAGTAATCTGATTACTAGACTGTGTGATGTCTCAGGATGACGTGCGCAGTGCAGTGTCACGCGAAACATTATTATTTTAAAGTTCCGAGTGACACTGCAAGTGTTATGGGCGGCCGTATTGCTTAACATCAGGTGAACGACTAACTCGTCACGTCATTCATTCCCATAAAAAAAAATCACATGGAAACTCAGTTGTGTTGAGCTTCTGACGTGGCTACACTCCCGCATAATCATCGATAAGCCATCATTGATACCGGCATAATTCCACCAAGGCACCGCCGGAACACCGGGCCCCAGGCCCCAGGGTCCAGGGTCCAAGGGTCCAACTTATCGCGCGCCACCTGATGGAGGGGCCCGCGCTCGGCGCGTGCTCTCCCCTTCCCGCGGAGGGTAGTTTTGTTTGGGTGCCCGTATTGTAATCGAACCCTTTCAAGTTTCAATTTGTTATTTTGATGTCAAAAGCCGAATGGGCAGGGAACCCTCCAGATTGTGATTAAGTTATTGAGATTGTTTTTATAGATTTTGATTCTGAACCAAGAAAAGTGATTAAACATTTAGTAAAACGAGTCACACGTTTTACTAATATGGAAGAACACTAAATTATTTAGTACTTCGTGGCATTTCTTTGCGTGTTTAACCCATAAGCCAATTGCCTATTACATATAATAATTCATCCATTCATCGCACACGATATACTTAAATACCTTTTAGTTCAACTTTTGTACTACCATATGACTAATATCAACTAATACGTTACCTCTGTTTTTAATTTACTTATATATATATTAGTATATGTAAGAATAAAATAATACACAAGATTGTTATAAAGGGGTCCAGCAAGAAGTCCATCATATTTCAGGTCGGATTTGTGTTTAATGCGACAGAGCAGAGCTTTCAACGAGCAAATCTGCCAAATCCTTTTTATGTATTACCGACCCCGGCGCCTTGGAATCCACTTCACCCTTTCCCCAATTTTTTATCCGTCCTCGGGCAATATGTGTATGAGTAATGTTTACACCGAAGACGACAGCCGCGTGATGGATGACGTCACTGGAACTCGGTTTAATGCGTCTATAATGTAGGGAAACGTTTGAAGGTACAAGATATAAGTCAATCGGTCGACTTGAGCTGTGAATGATTGATCGCGTAAGTAACGAGATAACTTTTGATATAATTTGATGGAAGATGTTTAACATTCTAAGAGAAGTTGAGCAAAAAATTTTTAGTCATCTATTTTTTATACAATAAGTCCAATTTCTCTATATTAATTTAATTGAAACGCGACGATTACCGAGCTGTTAAAATTCCTTAAAAAGTCGTATAACCACAGAAAAAAATAATAAATCGTACAGATTATTATGTAAACAAAAAATTTGAATCTCTGACGGGACTTCTACGGCCTAACTATAAACGTCAACTAAGTTGGAAAAACACATAAGGAGTGTTAATGTCGGAACGATGCGAGATCGCAGACGCTAACAATATCCCTAACCCGCTAACAACTCCCCTAATCTCGGCGTTGAGGTATAAGATGAGATCTCATCGCTGCACTCCGCTTGAAGCTGCACGTCGATAATGCGTCGATCAATCCGCAGATTGTTGCTCGGACGTGCGCCGGACGCCGACTATGCACTTATTACATCAATGTTTAGGAAAAAACAGTATCAATTCTGTCATAATCTGTAATAGAGCGAGTGTGGCCTATCGGTAGCCCGTGTGGCACGCAAGACGATGCAGTCAGGTTCCAATCCCGCTTGGTCCTGCAGTAATGATTTGGGTCTGGTCTAGTTATCATCAAAGGTTTTAAAGTGGTAGGAATCAATAACGGATATAAGTATATCTCTTTTTAGTTATAAAACAATTATTATGCCATTCTGGTATCATTAAGGATTAACATCACTGTCATGTCCAGACAAATAGACCATCTAAATGGTCAGCAACAAAGTAAGTAAGCTGCAAAAAGAGGACAATAATTATCGCATCGAGTTGGCATCACCACCACACTGGGAACCTCCACATTAGCATCGGCAATTGCAATTAGCAGTGTGCAGGACGCACAACTGTGGCACCTGTGGGCCGCCATATTTTAGGAAAAGGAACTAAGTATGTACGTATAAGTATTCATTATTATTAATCCGATAGATAGTGAAGCTAGATAGGTACTACCAATAATGTTTGCAATAAATGATCGAGTATTGACACCAATAAACTAAAATGCACATAGATACCTTAATTATAGGCTGCTCATAACAAAGGCTGCAAGATCAACAGAGCTATATTTCATAAATTGCAATGGCCACCGAAAAAAGGATCAAATCACTTATAGTACTTATCTGAAAAAAAAAAAGCTTAAAACAGGCCCAGCTTCAGACTGATGGATGGCAAAACTATAGTTAATTTTATCAAATATTTATACGGTATTAGTATGAGACGAGTGTTGCAGTAATGTCCAGACATACAGTACAATGTGTCGCCATGCCCGCGGAGTGACGCGACATACATTCCCGGCGCTAGGCCGGGCCGGGCCAGGGCCGGAGCAGGGCGCGGCGCGGCGGGCGTGGCGCGAGTTCGCCATTGGCCGCCGCATGCAAATGTACCGCCGTGCCGCGCAATCACTGCCGCAATCGCGCTTACAACATACCCACCATTGTCTCTGTAAAAACAGAACTTGCCCAAGCTCGTTTGTCGGGAGTTTGTACGACAAAAACGGTGGAATTCGCATAACAAGAAACGGCAAAAAACGTCTGATGACGACGCGACGCGGTGCTTTTTACTCGGGATTGATGTCCTGGCGATCCCCGCTCGCGGCGCGCGCGCAGCCTCCGCGCTAGTTATCCTAACATCGCATCGCGACCTGTCGTCACTTCTCAGCGTTTTTGCGGCGGGCGAGTGACCCCATCCCCGCGCCCCTCGCTCCCCTCGCCGGCTCCTCTATGTGCACTCAATTGGCAACAAGGCCATTACTTTTAAATCGCATTTACATTGAATGCGCTACCGACCGGGCTCAAACATCGAGATGCTCAATTAAAATAAGGTAATAAATTAACAGAATATACTTGCAAAAGACTGCATGAATCCACTTCGCTAATCTTAACTTCTTGAGCAACTGCTCACGAAGCCGCACATTCACTTTTTGTGGTACCTACAAGTGATTTCGAAAAAGCAGATTTAGCAGATAAAATTATGAATGATCATTAGGGTACTGCCAGAGGTGAACCTACTCAGATGCATAATTAGTTATGGTTATTATACAACAGTGCCAGCACATCAAACCCAGCTGGTCCAGACTCTAGTATTGCCTGCGAGAGGAGGGCGGAGTCTGGCGCGCAGCCAACTAACTGGTGGCACCGGAGTGATGCATCGCCGGCGCTCGCACGGTCACACTTCCCCTCACTAGACGCTTCCTAATGCCGTTTGTTTACTTGCTCTGCATTTAGAAAAATGGTCGTTTAGTTCATAAAGCCTATTTCGTTTACAGTCATATAATGTGCAGTATAATAACAGGTAAATGTTTTTAATAACTATAAAGTTAATATGTTGATTTATAGGTAACATTATTTCAATTTTTTATTTCTTGTGCATAGTAGGTAGAATAGGTACCTACCCACTAAGTCATTATAAAAACAATTAAGTAAATAGGAGCATTCTCTTCATCCCAATGGTTCTTTATGGCAGTCTGTAATGACCGCAGGTCGCGATTGTATGAACATTGTAGATTAGTACAGCCGGGCCGAGTCCGCAACCGGCCGGCTAATTACTGGCGAGATTACCGCGGGACGAGGAGATATCTGCGTTTCATGACAGCATTCTCCTATTCACAGCACCTTCACACTGAGTCGGTATAAATAACGCTCATTACGCGTCGCATCCCGCATTAGATTCATTCTGAGTATACGCATTCGTATTCATTATGCGCGCGGCAGCAAAAACTAGCAGCGCATTAGAATGACGTTGGCTCGTTACTCGCGCGTCCACTCGCCCAATTTACAAATAAAACGCAGGGAACGTCCGGCGGGCGCAAAAACTGCCCGCTCCGCTCCTCTCGCCCGCTCGCTCGCTCGTCCGCTCGCCCGCTCGCCCGCGCCCTGTGCATATGAATGGGCCACTTTTTTGCCCTCGCAACGTGGCTTAATATGCTGCTCTGTGAATCACTGCAACTTATTTCTTATTGGGATGCAATAATTTGAAAAATAATTTCAATTCTTACTCAATCATTAATTTAACCTACCAACCAAGAGCCTGTTCATTTACAATAAACAGACAGCTCGTTCAAAAAGCAGCAGTTCAAGATTATTTCTTAGGGCTCGAAAGGAAGCAGCCTTCAAAGCGCTAAGCTAAGCCCCGCGGACAGAATCCTCAGCTGAACGTCTGATTATGTAACGAGCGCGCAGTTTTTGCCGCGACAATGTCTGCGAGCGGCGAGCGACGGGCGCGGGGGACATTCAACAGATCATCAGACGGAGGCGCATCATATCGGAGTTATGGCATTATCATACAACTGCACGGAGCAGCATTGCAGATAATCCTCATTAAAACTGTGAGGACGGTTCTTTTTGTGAGGAAACGGACGAGAATGTGACTCGTTGGTATCGCAAACTGCGATCTCTATGCAATGCGCGGACGATACATGGCAATAAACTATCCTAGAGATCGACAAAAACTTTAATGACAATTATTAGAATTGCTAAAGAACAAAAGTCCATTGCGTTTTTCGTTTTTCGTTTTTCGTTTTTCATCTGGCAGAAGTATTTAGTTGGTAAAGAAATACACGCCACTTATTTACTTTTCTAGACTAAAATTATAGCATGGGCTTAATATATTTTATTATTTTATGTAATTTCTAAACACACCTTGATGATCTAAGAGTCAATTTCCATAACAGATATACTTTGATGGCATCAACATCCAAAAATGGGCTGCATAAATGGGCTGCATAAATCCAGCGAAAAGTAGGATGACTCTTGCTGCAGTGCAGGGTATATTATAGTTGCTGATAAGTAATTGAATTTCATTTGCTCCACAAATTATTATTTATATAAAACGTATTAGTTCCGATAGAGATCACCGCCTGCCCTGGTATTCTTCAAGCAGCCAGTCAAGCAGCAGAGGCGAAGCGGTATCGGCGCGGCGCAAATTGCATCGGCGATAATATAAATCGTGGATAATTGTTTGTGTGACGTCAGGGCGCGGTAACTCAGCGCTCGTGTGGAGATGCCATCGGGCTGGACTATGGTCGCTCGTCTATGAGCCGCGGTAAGTGTACCCCTGCTTCTAGAACTCTAAGGGCAACAGTGGCGTCAGCTCTTATGATGCCTGAAGGCGTAATATAGTTAACGTGTCCGCTGAAACATTTGAAATCAAGCTGCGATGAGTAATCACGAGCTTGTTAGACGTGAGCCCGACTGACTAAATAGTACACTGCGTAGTATTTATTGTTATCAGTTTATCAATGAATCAACGCAATGCATAAAACATGAACATAATATTAGCACATCACTGCGAGTGATGTTACAATGTTGCAGTTTGGCATTTTTTTTTTTTTCCAATTCAATTCATTTATTCTGCGTTAATGTACAGGACGACAGGTCTTATGTATAAAATGTCTTAAATCTAAGTAGGTATATTTACCCGATAAGGGTGTCGCAGGTTTAGGTTAGTATGTTCGGCGGCTATGTAGCATTATACACTTCGTTTAAAGGTACTCACTGAATACTGGTCTTATTGACTGCATGCTGTGTGAAGTCAAGACGACAGAAGACGTGCTGTTAGAGTCCAAATGGTGACATACATTTATTAAAATCGCGTCTACTTAGCGTAATACCAGGTAAATTTTTAACTAAACCCGGTTAAATGGTTGCAGAGGGGGAAGAATGTATTTAGACATAAGATGACGTCACCCCAGCATAGGGAAAGCACCAGAAGACGTCTACTGCTGTAGGCCTGTCTCACAAAAAAAGCATGTCCTAGCTAAAAGGACGGACGGGTGCAGGTTCAAATTCCGCTCGTAATATAGACGACTGCCGGCCGAGGGGGGTGCGTGTAATTTACAATGTGTCGCTACGAACTGTTCTACAACTTTTAATAACCTTCAGATTAATTTGTTAAGGAAAAATTAGAATCACGAGCAGGGGTTTTAATAGCTTTTTTAACACAAAGCTAAACATAAAAAATACTTGATCGATACAAAAGTAGAAAGTACTTAACTTCATGCCAATATTATGCAAACTACGACATGTCTACGATCGTACCAACGCTACGAAGTTCGCGAAAAACGCTTATTACTATTTTAGGCTTTTTATGAAATGTAATGAAGTTGCCAAAATAATTTTCTTATATTACCTTGGGAGAAGAAGAAGCAGAAGAAGAATGTCTGTTAATTTACCTAAATAAAATGACACAGATATATTTGGCTCATTTTAAGCTCTACACTGAGTTTCAATGATTTATTTTCTAGTGTATCGTATTTTGATAACCCTTGCTCGTGAGCGGCGCGGGGGCGTATCACGGATCGCGATACGCGCTGACTTATTGAATCCCACTTCAATTAGGAGGATGCTACAAACGTGAGCTAATCAATAAGGAACGAAGAGAGTCTAGAGGCTAGGGACCATCTAGGAATACAGGGGTTATTGATATTTTAGTATTTTAAGTATAGAGCTTATCTTAAACTACTCTATTTCGATCTGAGACAAAATTTCTAGCCTACATACTAAATTTCTAGTCTACAAAATAGAACATAAATCAGCTCGTCGTACCCACTCCGAATAAAACGAAACACCGTTTTAATTATTCCATGAGGAAAGCTCATTTCAAAGTCATTATTTACATAACATAACATCACACTCGTGCTAATGGGGACTTCTAGACATGAATTCCAATTATGGACAAATTCTAGTTTTTTTTTATCCAGGAATGCAGTAAGTTCATGACAGAGGACTTTAGAAGTTCATCCACGCAGTCCATGGGCGAAGCAGTGGATGCAACTGCATAGTTATAAACAGAGCCAGGGGTCGTTTGTTACACCAACATTCGTATAAAATATTATTAAATTAAATACATATTTTAATACTAAAAAATAACAACCAAAAAACTAATCTTGGCACTTTTTCTTTTCTTGGAAGCCATAGAGGAAAGTTAAATGCCCATGTATTGTGATGATATGAACTATCTACATACATACCTACAGCAATGATTTGCATAACATCTTTACTGTGAGTGTAGTGGTGAATTTACATAATGCTGTCAATGCGACCTTTCGTATTGGTTATCAGCAATGAATTAGGCCATACCGACACCTATCTCGGGATCTAGCGGCTGCGATCGTTGCCGACACGCGCAAATGTCGCGACTTGAACTTCGCACCGGCGCGAGCGCAGCACTCACACGCAACTCATGAATGAAACCCGTTCTACTTCATTAATAAATCGTCGCCACTCGTTTATCGTCTTTTGTCAAAACACAGCACACACAACACATCCAATTTTAAACTTTTTACCTTATTTATAAAGTTGAAATTGACGTGTCACTAAGGTAGCTGGATAGACGAAGGGCAGATGTACACGAGGTGCAAATGTCAAAAGTGCGCTCGCGCCGGTAACGGTACCTCTGTTCCGGTGAATGACTGCGTATTGCAAATACTTACCATTTCACCTTGAACATGAACCGTATTATTTATAGAGCAAATAGAATAAAGTTACTAACCAACTGCTAATAACCGCATTAACGTTTTAAATGATTGTGTTAATTTTAAAGCTAAATAACTGTGTTTTGTAGTAAAATTAACTGGTGGAGGAGAGATTAGAGTTATGTTCATAATATCTCCGCCATCTTGAGTGTAAATATACTTAAATAAATATGCGTGGACATTTCACACAGTGCCAGCTAGCTCATAACTAAGTATAGATCATTAATTATGCCTTTGAAGAGTTCCCTGATTAAGATACAAAAGCCCAACTGGCAAGATATTAGCGACAGAGGAATAAACCCCCTGAAGTTCAACAGATAAATTACAGTTGCGATGAGGTTCCCGTGCAACAGCATCGATATAAAGGTCAAGTACACTTTCACCGTGACCACTCGATCGAGCAGGAATAATTAACCTATAATTATAATTATCGCATGTGGATTACGGGTGATATCGCGCGCGTTATCGCGTCACAGACAACGCGCCCGATACCGCATAATCCTGCCGTTGTCTACTTATCGTTTCCAACTGTCCCAGCGAAATAATTTCTTTAAACAATTGTCATATTTTTCATATAGATAGATAACATAATTAAGATTACATTTATTAGAATAGAAATAGTCCATTGTTGAAGGAACGGTCTGGAACTTCATGACTTAATTCCTGCGTATTCGTAAAATTCCTATGTAAGTAATTATTTTAAAAAAATTCATGAAAACTTTATATATTTAAAATAAAATTTAATATATGTTCACTGTTTAAGTAATTAATGGTAAATTTGCTTAAATATAATTTAATGTTTTACTTTTGTATGCATAAAATATAATTATAAGTTACTAATTATTGAAATGAAATGTCCACACATATTTATTTATTTATTTTATTTCCTATAAGCATGTATTTTCAGTTTTCAATGTTAAACGTCTATTGTTAATAATTTCGTGTATCTCTATTATTTTCGTAATAGACAAGCACTATGCCGCCTGTGACACAGGTTTAATCCTAATATAGGCACCTCACTTTGTAAGACATATGTTTAGTTTCTAAGATTTATTTATTGTATTTCCATCATTTATGTAATTTTGAATAAATATTTTATTATTTATTATTATTATTAATTATATATACCTTTTTAAAATGTATTAGTACGTTTTACGTTTCACATAGGAGTGCATAACGACACATTGACAAGATATCGTTTACGGACAGTGTTAGTTTATGGTCATTAGAAGAGTGACCCCGCCCTACGTTAGCACTCAATTAATTTGGTAGCGATAATTAGATGATGGGCGAGCAGTGTGAGGTAAATTGAATGGGCACCGGATCCTGTGGTGACACCTACCGAGGGTCCCCGGTGGTGGATGGAGCCGTGAACGTGGTTCATGGCTAGTTTGGATGTAATATTGATTGTAAACAAATATAGAGGAAAAAATGAGCAGCGTGCGTGCGGGCCTTACCGCGCGCTTCCCGCCGCGCTTGCTAGGGACGTCACTGTACGCAGATCATTATCTCTATCGACTAAATGTCATCCACATATTTATTTATCGGAATGTATTTGTAAAGCTTTTGTTTAATTGAATTAAAAAGCCTAATATTTCTATAAATTACTAATCTAATGCAGTCTCAGTGCCGATATAGGTTTCTGAGTTAGCAAGTGTAGGTAGTGGGCAGGCCACATCGCTCGTAGTACTGACAACCGATGGGGAAGAAAGGTTCTCGAGTGGTGACCACGAACCGGAAGGCGCAGCGTAGGCCGGCCCCCACTAGGTGGGCCGATGACCTGGTCAGAACCGCGGGGAGCCGATGGATGCCAGAGGCAAGCAGCCGCTCGAAGTGGTGCTCTTTGGGGGAGGCCTATGTTCAGTAGTGGACGTCTTCAGGCTGATCATGATTAGTCAGTTTTATTATTCAATTCCAATGCGAATAATTATTATAATATTCATAAAACATAAAGACTTGAAACGGCGGATCGTTTACACTCTAGGATAACACAATATTATTAATATTTTAAATTGATTAATATCACAAAGAAAATAGCCATGCGAGCTATTTATTAAAAGGTCAAACATTTATTACCTTTATGCCGTAATATCGATTATTATTATCGATCACGAAAGATCACTGCGCACACCACTAGCCCCCGGACAGCCAGGGCTGGCACAAAAACAATGAAACCACGGTCTATTACAGTAGCAGCTAGTTTTTAAGCCGCGAGAACTTTCTTCGATTAGCATGCCACTACAAAGAAAGGGAGAAATTATACGAGCGCATGAATATTCTAGCAGCTGCGTGGTAAATGTTAAAGGTGAACGACTCCCAGAGAGGATTGTCTAGGGTTCCCAGGAGCAGTGGCGTGCCAGTTGATAATCTTAACACTGATTTAATACGAAACATAAATATTTGAAGTGAGACAACTGGATAATGTGGGTTGTCTGTCACATTAATAGATGGGTGCATCTGTAGAGAAGCATTTTTTGAAAACGCCATTACAAGAACAATTTTGGAATCGGTAACTTCGGTGTCACGGTGAGCGGTCTCATCAGTTAAAGCGATCTCTTCCAGACTACTCACACATTTATAAGGATGAATAACAAAACGAGTTGATTCAGGTTTTGTTTTGTTTATTTAAATTTTATATAAAAGAAAACGCACGAATATAAAAACGTTATCTATACCTACAGTATGAGAAAAGACATATTTATTACTTGCATACAGACTATCATGAAGTAGAACTATAATAAAAGTCAAGGTAATAGTGATAGCTTTACATTGTCTTCCTATCCATTCACGTTCTGTTGCGCTCGGATGAATACCGACCGATCGATCTCCAATTGGAGTATACTTACAATATTGATTTATTTGCATGTAATAATATGCATAATTAGCTCCAATCTGCATAAAAATATCGATTCGATAACCCTAATGATTGAGATCCCAATGGTGCATGCACATTACTTGCACAGTGACCGCCCGCGAGGTTTGCGTGCGCGTGTGCACTCTGATTTATGCCCACAGTGTGACGGCGCCTTTACCGCACTGACACAGGATTAAACATTACTACAATCTACATATTAATTACGGGCGAATCCGAACAAAAAGCTATAGCTAATTAACGTTCCTTGATATGAAGCCGCCGACGACGCCTGCTTCTCATAATACGCCAGTATTTCCTCAGTCGGTTGTCGGAATTTGAAACAACACAAGGTATATCCTCCGCTTTTTACATACGATATCGTAACATGTGGCTTTATCGAGCGAACACGTTATTTATTTGTTATAATTGCTTCACAAATGCCTTTGTTTGCAGGTTTCGGAATGTTAGGTTGAAGTGGAGTACGACGTATATGTATAGGCAACGGCAAGTCAACGTTACCTAGCCTCATCATAGTATTATTATGTACTTAAAAGCTGATGTTTCTCATTACTAGTACTTTCTTATAAAAAAGTGTTGCTTTAGAGCGTAGGAAATATATTTCAGTATCTCTCGACATCGTTTCTGCACAGGAGCAGATAGCTGATCCTTCTACAAGCTACCAGTCCGACTCTACCATAAACCAATAGTTACTTGAGCGCAAACAGCGCGTGTCTCGGTCCGGTCGGTTTAGTTTTAGCGCTAACTTCAAGTTGAGCCCGCGGTGGACAAACACGCCACTAAACTACGTCGCATGCACCTTCAGCAAACTTCTATTATATTATATTTTGCACGTGACAGCAGCTGCGAGGGAGGGGGAGAGGGGGGAGTAATGATACATTCTGAACTCAGGCGAGAGGTAATAATGAGTTATGTACGTGATCCAATTATTTGGGCGCCGGCTCATTACGCGCTAAGTGTGAAATATTGCTGGCTTTATTACTACCATCGCTGACTTCAACCCCCACCCCTCCCGTCTGGGGGTGCCCACTGGGTCGGGGGTAGGAGGGGGTGAATGGGGTGCAGTGCTGCAACTGTGTGCGCTAAATCATAATAATGTAAGGTGCGACCGAGAATGGCTCCTGAAAGAGTTGCCACTATTCTTGTGAAAACTATCGAACTCTACATAGTTCGGTAGTTTTGTTTGATTAGTCGCTTTGTATTATTAGGTCATGTCTATAACAGATTGTAATTTTTTTTTAATAATAGTCTAAAATAAGTTTAATTTGGCTCTTTGAAACAGAAGATTCTAATAAACCAATTATTATAATGCTTGTTTACAAAGGGTTCAATAAAAATACAATACAATACAATACAATAAAAATACACATCATTTCAGTGTTGCTTTTGGTACCGACTGATATTTCATCCAAATGATAAAGAAATTGAAGTTGAATTCAGTATTGTTGACGGAATACTAAGGACCGTTCATTATGATGATCAAACTCTCCAAGAGCAAGCAATGGAGCCCGCGGGGACGGAGCGCCTTTCCGCTGAAATATGATCACACCTCGCTACTCGCGCCGTAAATCGAACAAATACATTAGTTAAGAGTTATATTTTAAAGATTTCCTCGCGAGTGCAGGAACGAGCTGGCCCCCTACTTGGTGGGGGGAGGGGGAGGTTCGAGCACAGAGCCGGAGTTATTCCATTAATTAAAGCCAGGGGGTCCGCGAGCCCCCTGCCTCCTCTCCGCATCCTCGGACCCCCGCGCAAAAACAAAGCAAGCCGTAACGAGGCAGGGCTGCCCACCTGCAACTATGCGGATTTATGGACAGAGTTTCGCCAATTCGAATAAAATATGTCGACAAATCGAGAAACGCTGCTTCTCGAGGTTTGGGCTTTGTAATGAGTTGTGTGTGCGATATTACTGCTATCCATTTTATATCGTGGAATGTGTAATGTGATTTGTGTGTTTATTTCTGAAGAAAACATAATAACGAATAAAGAAAGCTGATTGTTCGAAACAAACCTATACTGAAGATCACTATGAAACCAGAAATACTTAAGCCAGAATGTCTACAGTCCACAATACCTGACATGGATTTACTCTGATCATCAGTCAATCATCATATATTTGCCAGAATGTCAGACCCGTGTAGGTATAAATACGTTATCTGGCGGCCACAGAGCAAAAAAAACACGCGTCATTTTTTCAAAGCTCTGTAGATTACACACTGTTTTAACCATGTCTTTAAAATTTTAGTGACTTTACTTAAACAACATTGACTATTTTATTAATTTTATTTATGTGCTGAAATATTTATTGACTGTCCCCGTTAGATTTTATATATGAATATTGAAGATTTTATAATTATATGAAGGATACATTGAGTCCAGGCGGACAACCCTGGCCGAGGGGGGCGACGCGGGGTGGGAAGGGGGTCGCACGCTGTTAGAATAAAACATTATTCATAAATAGGATATTACGGCACCACTTTACAAACAGTACACCAGGACGAAAACCTGGAGTCTACGCACACACACATAGAAAGAAGCACATAATATGCTGTTAATGATGGCTCTGATTGGATTGAGTTTTTTTTTGATAATATGTCATAATGTTTGTGTATTGGCCATCAAGATATTTGATAATTACAATCTCATCGATATAAACTGCGGTCTGCGCTCCTTTTGTGAGAAAGTTAATAAAAATATCAATTATAATTATGTCACCCAGCACAGAGAATTCAAAATAGAAGACCGTACTGATGTTTTGAAATAGAACCGTTGGCGCGTATTTTGCTGATTATCATCATCATCATCAGCCTGAATACGTCCACTGCTAAACATAGGCCTCACACAAAGAGGGCCACCTTGAGCGGCTGGTTGCCTCTAGCATCAATCGGCTCCCCAAGGTTCTAACCAGGTCGTCGGTCTTCCTAGTAGGGAGCCGGCCTATGCTGCGTCTTCCAGTTCATAGTCGCCACTCGAGAACCTATCTTCCCCAACGGTTGTCAGTTCTACGAGCGATGTGGCCCGCCCACTGCCACTTCAACTTGCTAATTCTGAAAGCTATATCGGTGACTTTAGTTCTCTTGCGGATCTCCTCATTTCGGATCTTGTCTAGCAAGGAAACACAGAGCGTAGCTCTCTCCATAGCTCGCTGCGCGACTTTGAGCTTATTCATCAGGCTCACCACCACCACCAACCACGTCCACCACCACGAGGGACCACGTCTCAGTGCCATAAGTCATCACTGGCAACACACACAGGTTGAAAACTTTCATTTTCAGGCTTTGCGGTATTCTAGACGAAAAGATAGGTCGAAGTTTCCCAAACGCTTTGCCCAGCAAAGTTGGATTCTCCGTGCGACCTCTTTGTCGAAGTTGGACCCTTCCCAATTGGATTATCTTGCTGATAGATAATAATTATTTAAAAGTGAAATATGCTATCTATACAAGTATACATTCGTGCACGTACACGAAAGTATAAGTAGTAGTTACCTTGTCTTAAATATACTTTAATAGTTTCTTTGCCAGAATCCGTAAGTTCAATTATACACAATGGCAAGATTCATTCAAGAATCAATAATTAATTTATTACCTTTATGGACTGAACGAGTATTCTCACTTTTGCAATTAGTGATCAAATTTCGTGTAGAATCTAAAGTTACTAAGGAATTGTGATACTGAGTGCATGATGTACGTGACGCCGGCAGGTGGCCGCCCGCCGCCGGCGCCCGCCCACTGCACCGCCCGCCCTGTGCCAGCCGCCACGTTGCAACGTTAACAGATACGCCGAGGTAAATGAGATCATTTTTAACAAATATAGCTTTCAGCTGCACATTTCAGATCATATATAAGACTACTATATAGGTAGGTACCTACATAATAAGGTTCTGCTGCGTATTGTACCGGTGACTTCACCTGCAGCTTACAGTTTTCGTATAAACATAGTAGTGTGAAAATGCGTCAATATTCTCAACTGTTCTTTAAATTTTTTGTTGATTTTTTTTTTTCTTAAGACGCTTAACATTATTAAAATTATAAAAAATTTAGTTTGATGATTTTCTTGAACGATGAAAGAGCAAAAGTAAATCTGACACATACCTCTGAAAACGTCAATGGTGTGGAGCGGAGCAAGATTCGAACCAGTGTGCGTCGGGTTAAAAGATTTGATCAATACTTAATAATAGTACCTATACTCTATCGATTAAACATTACTACTACTTACTTATTATTTTGAGAGACTAATTATAAATTCTTGAATACCGACCTAAATGGTGTATTCATTTCACGACAGATAATTATTGTAATTACGCTGAATGTTTTGATTACATTGTTGTACCGAACAATAATGATCCTCTAATTTGATAACAACACCTTCCACTTTGCATTATGAAATGCAACATTTGAATTAAAGTAGGTAAGTATACAAACGTTTAGCTTTGATTTTTTTGTATTAAGTTGTTTTTTTCAATTAGTTCAATACTACAATGTTTATTCAGTTTTAAATATTAAAAAACAATTTGAATTAAAAAAATCCTCTACAAAAACAAATAAAGTTAAAAATGCGATAACGACATCAACAGCTTTATATAAAATGTTAAAAGTTGCAGGACAATTTATTCTACTTACTATGTTTTATTTTGTCAATCACTGTACCACACCACACTAATCATAAACGAGCTGCTTATATACTGACACAGAATCGTATTTATGTGACACTTTGTTTAGTATTATTTCTGTGTAGTGACTTACCTATTTTTTCCGAAACAGTTTCATTTCATGAAATAGTTCTCTACAGTTTAACTCACATTATCTGACTGGAGAGAGAAGTCACAGTTAACCATTTTAATTATATTAATAATTTTTATTTAATTCTATGGTATTATACAATAACGTGCGCGGTTACAGATTGTAAAGAAGTAAGTATTTATTCTGACGGCCTGGTGAAAACCGTGGGGAGCCGATGGATGCAGGAGGCGAGTAGCCGCTCAAAGTGGCGCTCTCTGGGGGAGGCCTACGTTCAGCAGTGGACATCTACAGGCTGTTGATGATGAAGAGTTTATTCGCTCGTCCTCAAAATTTCCATGTCTCGCACACATCTGCGAAAAACTGCGCGCCCACTCCCAGCGGTGGACCGATTAAATCGCAGCCAAATTTGCATTAAAGACGCATTTGAATGCGGCATTTATCCACCGACGACATCACGTCGCGTATATAAAAATAATTATCCGCCATATTTGTGCAAGTTATGTATTAATTGTAGTCGAGCTGCAGCCGGCATCTCGTGGCGGAAAATCGCAAGTACTCCTGCGTTCCTCACTAAATTTATTGACTCGGTAGTTTATGATATATAATGCTTCCACAAAACACTTTGCGAATTATTCGAAGCAAAAAGTGAACACGCAAATCTCCGCTAATATTATCCATAATCTCCGCCGTAATTAGGTATATAGGTTCCCAGCTGCCGTTCTCGCTTCCATTTACCTACACAGAAGTGTTTGCAAATTTCTCCTAGTACTGAACGCATAAAATTGCTAATGAGAACGAATTGGCCAGTTTTTTAACATTTTACCAGATACAAAATGAGAGGAATCAGGTCTCTTCCTGGAGCCTGTGTACTTTATTACGTATGCGGTCTAAGTGCGGGCCGAGTACGGTTCAAGTGCGGGCAAGTGCGGTTCGAGTGCGGTCCGGTGCGGTGCGTTCACGCATTAATTGTGGCGCTCGCTATGGACAACTGTGCCGTGGGAAACAGTGTGAGACTGCACCGCCACATACCGACTCTCCTCACCTCGACACCGACGACACGATCGCACGAGAAAATCTTACTCATACACGTCTAGCTGAGCGCAGAAGAAGAGGCTCGATACTATGGTTAAACGGCAATGGTTTACGCCTAAATAAAAACTTTGCCGTAATCATGTTGATGTAATTAAGAAAATGTCCAAGCAGATATTTAACATGTTTAACCGAGTGGCGTGATACGTATGCGCTTATTAATATTGATAGCTATTGAAATACACCATATGTGATCGATAGATTAGTGCTTAGCATTTACATAGTGTTTTTTATACTATATGCCCAAGTTAGGTACTGAATAATAAGCAATTACCGTTGAGATAAGCGATTGTGAAAACGTTAGTTATAGAGGCTGCGGCTTATATTGTTCACTTAATATTACTTATTAAGTTCGCGCAATTATAATATTGATGTAGGATGGTATTAGGTAGGTATATAAGTAGACAGCTATAAAAAGAGGAAGCTAATAATTATTACTTACCTCTTCCTTTCCACTGGATTCAAATAAACTGAGATAATGTCTAATTGCTAATTAGAAATTATCATGGTTAAAACCGAAAAGTGAGCATATGTGGGTACTTTACTAAGCCTTTAAAAATGTAGAAAATTTAACTATTATTTATGTATAATTATTATAATAATCCGCTGCGACGGGGAGCCGATGGATGCAGGAGGCGAGCAGCCGCTCCCTGGGAGAGGCCTATGTTCAGCAGTGGACGCCTGCGGGCTGTCGATGATGATAATGGTGATAATTATAATAATATTGTTTGTATCATCATCAACCTTATATGTCCACTGCTGAACATAGGCCTCCCCCATAGTAGAGCGGCTGCTTGCCTCCTGCATCGATGGGATCCCTGCGATTCTGACCAGAGTTTCGGTCAACCTAATGGGGGGCCTACGCTACGTCTTCCGATTCGTAGTCGCCTTTAAAAACCTTTTCATGAATTTCTTCAGTTGCGAGCATAAGGTAATGTAGGTATACATTAAAACGGTTGCACAGAAACAACACAAATACTCCCTAAACCGATTAAAATTCGCAACCATCAGTTTACGTACAACAATACATATTAAGTAGTCGCCGCGTTATGTTAATGCAGACAGTTCTGCGTCAATCAATTATAAGTTTATGCAACGACCGAGTTTCTAAAGGGAAATATGTCAAGGAAACATCTATCTGTAATCGGTAATCACCTACAAGTATTGTAATTTGTAATCAACTGACTACCTGAAGCCCGCAGCTCTGTTTTACGAACATTTTATAGGTTTCAGTATATAGGTGCAATCACAGTATTATATGAGCACATTCAGGATTATTATAATGTCCATTCGAAGCAATGAATACGAAAGTAGGGGTTCATCATCATCATCATCATCAACAGCCCGTAGTCGTCCACGGCTGAACATGGGCCTCCCCCGAGAGCGCCACTTTGAGCGGCTGCTCGCCTTTTGCATGAAATAGTGGTTAAATTAACCAAATTATTAACTTTTAAGTTAATAATTTGGTTAATTTGGTTAAGTTAAGTACCCATGTATGCAACGCAGTGATTGCAACCTTAAGTTTAGTACTCTACGCAAAATTCTATCTTTCACGTGATTCGTTGATTCAATCTGCTGGATGGAAGCCGCAAGACGCCTTTACACGGTGGAATTCGCTGGATGGTCGAGCACAATACGCCTCCGCACTATGCTATTGGACTGGTTAAGTCAACAAATTGCGTGGCCGATTGTATCGTATGTATGTAGAGTACTTTAGGATTAGGACAGACATGCAGTCAGACAAATCATTTTATTATTGTTGCCGGCAACAGTTGGCTGATAGAATGCAAACGAGATACAATTAATATCACAATAAACACGTAATGAGCGGTTTTGTAGATTGCACTTAATATTTCAATTAAGTATTTTTAATTGAAGCCGTTCATTATTATCATTAAGTATCAATGTTACAGTTGTTCACAGATATCTAATACTAGTACAGTTTTTAATGTCGAAGGCATTGCAGAACTACCATCAGTCGTGAAATGGAGAAGTTCACTCCAGCTAATTGTTAAGGTACCGATGGCATTGTAAGTAGGTACTGTAACCTCACTTTAGGTTAATCGTATCACTGACTCAAAAAAAAAAGAAAGAACAGCCTCGAAATTCATGATTAGGCGATAGCTTCTGCTGTATACTTTGTGTCATGTAACCAGTATACCTATGTGTGGAGTGACTTAGTTACAAAAAGTTGTTTCCCGTCAATAAATACATGAAATCAATCAATCTAGCTAGTGATGGGAATGTGCCCATGTCCATGTATTATGGAGGCGGCATGATGTAATACTTCTATCAGTCCGTGATGGTAGCCGCTACCCGCGCGGGGCTGGCATCAGGAGACTGACACATGAGCACAGCTTGTCTGTCATCCGGATTGAACACCTAAAAATAACCTCTCGAAAAGGTCACATAATAAAACACAACAGCAAGATGCACAGCTTTTAATTGCAATCTACTTTAAAAATACGAGATATCAACGTGATTTCAGAAAAATAATGGCATAACAAATCGTCCCTACCTATTGAGGTTGAGGTAGATTTTGCTATTTCCTTTAAACCAGCACTAAGATATAATTATTATTAAGACCGTTTACAAAACGAAAGGTCGCTAAGTTATTTTTGTTAATAAATAATTCAAAAAAACATTTAAAACTGGTGTATACATCTACATTAGGAGTTGTGTATACTAACAAATGTAAACACATAAGAAATCCCTAGCGCCACCATCTAGTATTCTGTCCGTGAACTAAGCTCGCAGACTCATAAGTTAGATCTCCAGTGGGAGAACTAGTCGGTCCAGTGTTGTGCGCCGGTGGTGCTGGCGCCTTGCTTCCCGGTACCGATATGATTGAATCCGCGCAAAAACACCTTCCAGAGATGTAGCCGTGCGCCTGCGCCTGCCCCGGCCTGCATGACCAGTGTCCTAGAATGTTGCTACTCAAAATAAGATCTCATGTAATGTAGAGACAGGGTCATAACACGTTTCCTGTACACCCAGATAATGTAATATTTTGACCATTCAGACTCCTTAGCCATGTTTTTTTTTCATCATCGATAGGCTAACATTTGACCACGGCCTCACCTGATGGTAAGTGATGACGCGGTCGACGATGGAGCATGCTTGTCTAGATGATACCGGTTCACTCTAGCCTTAAAAACTCCCAGATTATATTTCTCCCATTTCGTCGCTCATCCCGAGATTGGGCCAAGGAGGTACAGAAATTGAAATGTTGGCATTGCTCATGGCAAAAAATGACGGCTGTATAGAGCGTTGAAAATAGAAGTCCTGTTAATTCAGAGATACCAGACCAAATAGCCCAATGACTAACCAATTTACGTTTACGATAAAAAAGTAGCGAAGTTCACTACTGATGATGCTCCTGTACAATGAAACTGCATGTACTACGTAAGCAACATGTCGCAGCGACAAAAACGCGCTCGTCTATCACGGCATACCCAGCGTCTAAGCAGCTCTTATACATTTACATTATGCGCTTTCTGTCTTCTCCGATAATTGCCTTTCATATGAGATGGTATGACACTTTTATAATTAGTCAGGTAGAAAAAACAGTCTGTAATAACTTCATATTCTACAGTTCTATGTATACCTAGTACATACATGGTTTTATAGCTTGACCTACATTTATTTCCTGTTATATAATTCTTATTGAAATCACACAGATGAAAAAGGTAGGTACTTACTATACTTACACATTTTCTCTATCGAACCACACACACAACATTCCATTTTTGTAATATTTTAGGTAATTCTAAGAGACAGATATTCTGTCGGTAAGTATCATGACTTAAAAATACTGTACCTTTTTTTTACGGGCAATATGACTTTATTACTCAAGCTAACTAATACAATAATAAAAACTAAACTAAAACTAACTACACTACACACTAACTAGCTAACTATAGATTTTTGTTAACTTTAAAAAGAAGCGCAATTTAATGGAACACAGTTATAAGGCTACTAAACTAATATATACAGTTAAGGCGCCTTCAATTAAATAAGAAGTGATCGAAATGAAAAGATTGAGACAAGCCAAGTAAGGCACCTGAATAATCTGGGAGTTGTTCCTCCTAAACAATTAGCAGCTGGCGCCACGGAACGACTGATAAAAATGCCATTGATAGGGTGACAGTCCGCGGCGTTTTCCGCGCTGGGAACCGCTACAATTACCGCCGCACGTTGACGCCGCGGTTTTTTCTCCATGAAAATGTATGAGCAGCGGTCAGCGGCCGCTTCCTACCGCGACAATCTGTACTGTGCCGACATGTGATACGTATATATTACGAGGCCGCATTGCAATCTGACCATTAACTAATAGAACCAGCATTTTTGTATCTGTGTTTTTTTTATAAACATTCGCGTAAATTACATTTCAGTTTTTGTTGTTTCCAATGTCCAACCTACAGCCCTGCAGCTCCAATTTGGTAGAGCTAATATCCATCTACATCATAAAATATCTATTCAAATCACTATAATTTTTATCCAGATGCGGTCAAATTGAATGGGCTTAAATAATTACACTAACGCGGTTTATTTTTAGCTATACGATTAGATGAGTCATATTATTAATCAATTGATCGCAGATCATATTATACAACTGATTCAGTTTCAACAATACTTATAAGTTAAACCACAGACTATACATAATGTTAATTTGGAATATTTCTTACATTTAATAATTAAGACGTGTTACTCCATATAATTAATTCAAAATTATACCGTAACCTAGTGGCCTGCAGAGGCGATCTGGTGATGTACCCCACAAGCCGCTTTCCTTAATGACTATAAAGTTAATCTAATAACAGGTAACAATAAACAAATATCTCACACGCGCGCACTACTTGAAGCTATCCGGATCTCTCGCCCGCGGGCTAATGCCTTTTTAATAACGCCACCTTACATTCAAAACACACACAAAAACAAACTTTATTTGCCCGAGCTTACGGCTAACATTAAAATGAGCCAGAAAGGCCAGGTAAAACATCGAGTCAATTAATGAAGGTGTTTCCGAATTTAACTATCGTGTTTATGTCGGGGCGAGAAATAGTTATAAATGATAGCGAGCGGGTGCGGGCGGCCGCTATACCTGCCGCACGGCCGCACGGCTGGCTGCGACAAAAAACTGTATGCTTCCGAACCGAAAACATCGATTATTTTATTATTGTTCATTTTTAATACTAGATTAAAATCAGGAGGTGCTGAACAAGTTACTACGTATTACGTATAGCCTTTATCATATATACCTAATTACCTCGTAGCCCCAAAATACCTCATTATACATATTTTCTGCATAACGACTTTCTAAAGCACGCCGCGGCATCAAACAATATGCCCGTTTCAAGGTGACCGGTGGAAAAAATTAGCAATTTTTGTCGCTTAATCCCGCCGGGAGCTCAGGACCACAGGACCGGGCGGTGGGACAGCGGGATATTTAAATACGCGGCTGACTTTGACGGTCGCCGCCGGCCGCGCGCATTCCATGCATGCGGGACATTCTGCAGGAGATGCATATTTTAAAATCGTTTTTTGGCGATCGTGCTACTGTATGTGTGCAGTTCTATTAGGAAGGATTATTGAACATTCACCGGAACAACCTCAACATGAAGCATTTTCACTCCTACCAATAACTACGAAATAATAATTGACATTTTTTATAAGGGCATTAATGAATTAGATTAAAATGTTTTATATGTGCTCTCTTTCTCGCCATAGATGTAACCATAAGTACAATTATTTACTAACTTGTCATCAGTCTGTTACAAGTCTATATCGTTTCGAAAAATCAAATTGCTCCTCTTAGCCATTAAACATCTGAGGAGAAAAAGCTACAATATAAACTAACTCTTTAAAAGGTTCTTTTAAACCTTTGCCAGTGAATGGAGAACTTCAGCGACAGTACCTAACAAGGGCAGATCGTTAGAATACTGTAGTTTTTGCGCACCTCGACCCTGCCGAGTGCCCGCCGTCCGTCGGTCGCCGCCATGCAAACATGGACCAACTCACGTTAGCTTTTTGCATGTCCGGACCAACGCTTTGTAGGCTAGTGGTTGAGCCTATGCCTTCACTCGCAACCATTACAATAATATTACACAGAACAAAAGTGCTGGCTACTGGTGGTTAGGTACAGACTAAAAGGCAAAGTCTTTCCAAAGCACAAGGCGTTGACTCGTTGAGGTTTTATCACTGTACCGTGCTATTACTGTGGGCCAGCCAGACCAGGCAGCGCGAGGACAGCCCATTGGTTGTCTGCGCCTGAATGCACCGCTGTAGCTACTATTTGAAGAATTTTACGTAGTACGTAGGTACATACTTATATGTAGAAGAAGATCAGCTTTCAAAAACTGACGTTTGCAGAACGATGCAACGAGACTTTATTTAGAGCAGGAAAGCTCTTTAGGTTTTAACAGACTGACAGACTAAAATATTTACCTCTTTGTAGAGCTGTTTGAAATATTCATCGTATGCAGTGTCTTTAAAGCTAAGCACAATTTCACAGGTATGCAGTTTTTGAGTCGCAGGCGCAGGTTAGAGTGGCGGCTGCAAGTCATTTGCATTGCTATGGGATGGGAATCGATGGTTGCTTGCATAGAGAAATTTTTATCGCCTCAAATTTTTTTGTGCGCTTTTTCATTCTGAAGTAGGTATACCTCTTGCCGGGTGTCCTTTTACGTGAAATATTTTAGAAGGTAGAGTATATTTTGTGGAATATAGGTAGCCGCTCAAAGTTGCACTCTTTGGGGGAGGCCTATGTTCAGCAGTGGATGTCTTCAGGCTGATGATGATGATGATGATGATAAATCTGAAACACACTTAACTAACTTACTTAACGGTCATTATAACTAAAGATAAAAAATACACACATGTCTTAATTCATC
Source organism: Ennomos erosarius (assembly GCA_963580505.1). Classification (NCBI taxonomy): domain Eukaryota; kingdom Metazoa; phylum Arthropoda; class Insecta; order Lepidoptera; family Geometridae; genus Ennomos; species Ennomos erosarius. Next base: position 201,993 of record OY756982.1, read on the forward strand.
AAAATATCGCGGTGATCTCATGTACATAAACTTACGGACACGTGGTCCATAAGGAAATGCAAAGCAGTGAGAACTCGTTGTTAAAAGTAGCCGCAATAAAACCGCACCACAGCCGCACCGCACCCGCACAGCAGCGCGGCGCGAGAGGCTCCCACGCCACTGGCACTCAACTTGTACGCAAAAACGCAGGCGAATACAGTAGGTATGCTACAGTGCCGGAACCAGTGGACGATGTACTCTCAAATATTTATGCTGACAGCTTCAAAATTATGCTCATAATATTGCTTGGTGTTTCGTTTTCATTATAAGTGTAGGGAACATTCAGATGATAATAATAGATAGCGCCGTGTACCTAGTACCTACACTTTACACAGTGTAAGTACGTTGGGTTTTTAATCGAAATAACAAGTCTAGACTTACTCGACGACTTAGTTAATGCTACATTTTTCAAGAATGTTAGCTGAGAGTAGGTAGGTACTAACGAGTTCCAAAATTAGTTTAAAGTTCTCGGATCTTTCTGAAAGTTCCTACTGGTGTGCTTTCATCCAACTGTACCCTCAAGCAGAGCACATTCACGCGTCCTGCCGCATGCATACTGATGCTGGACAATCGTCGCGAACAAAAACTAAACGCATTATAATCGAGGAAATACCACCTCATCCCGTCCCCGTTTCGGGTCCGACCCGTCTCCGGCCCGGGTCCAACCCGCACCGGTCCAGATCGCTCGTGATTGCAGATCGAACAGATAAATATCATTATTATAACAAGGTTTTTCGTCGCCGATTGTTGTCCGCCATGATACGGCGCGACTCATTATAATACAGGACTCGCTGATGGTACGTGTATCGCTGTTTTATGTTCGGTGTCTGTGAGCTGTGACAGGATTCTGATACCACTTATCATATATTTCTATCTTATAATATAAATCGTCAATTTCAATGTTATTATTGTGACTTTATTGTAATTGTTAGTAAATATTTCGGACAATATTTTTATGGAGTGGATTTCATAATTATATTTTAAGGCACTCCTTAATATTCATATAACGTGAATAAGTTCGTCATATTAACTGTTCGATAAAGATATCGATACCTAAACCAGTAATCATGTTGGCATTATGCAGGCGAGTGCTATCTGTGAACAAACACGTGCGGTTCCATTGTCGCCGCAGACAAAGGCGTAGTGTGAGCTTATCGGGCGGGCGTGCCTTCGGATCACAGCGCAACCTGTCTCCATAGCTGACTCACTGCTTTATATTATCATCATCATCATCATCAGCCTAAGGACGTCCTCTGCTGAACATAGGCCTCCCCCAAAGAGCCACTTTGAGCTGCTACTTGCCTTGTCCATCCATCGGCTCCCCGCGGTTCTGAAAGGTCAATATACTAAATTATATTGAACTAGCTGCTGACTTCACTTTGCAATAAAACGTATTCCGGGTCTAAAATTATCGAAGTTATCGTCTATTCCTCTATCACCTGTGATATCACCCAGGTACCCGCGGGGACCCAGGGGTGATTATTGTCATCCGCTTTGATCATAAAAATGTAACAATGTAGTTATAGTGTAGTGGCAATGCTCTATTCTGCTCTCAAACTCATAAAAACACCTTAAATTCAGGATTTCCGATAGTTGGGCTGGTATAAATTGCTGGACATTCATAACGATGTCTCAAGATGACAAGCGTAGGTATATAGACATTACAGAGCTGCATCACGATGGACTTTAAGATTGAAGTAGTTAGTAGTTAGAAATTATTTCTACTTAGCACTGGTGGTGGTGATAAGTTCCGGTTATTCGGTGTCAAAGCTATCGTAAAATTTCAATCCAGTTATATTTGGAATGTTATAGGTTAAACAAGAATTAATTTGTTTTGCAAACATGACTTCAATTTATAGATTTCCTTATTTCAAAGTTTATACGTTTGATAAAAAGAGTACAATTATTGTTAAGCAAACAAACATTGTTCGATAACTCAAAATCAGAAAGCAAACAAAACCAAATCAGCAGGTTTCGTGGAAACGATGCGCGCGAAATGAACCGGCTTATTATATTAAATTTACGTACTTAATCTTATCGTAATCGGCGCAGAAATTACAAGAAACCCGCGTCTAGGCAGATTGCGCTATGGGGTACTTTAGTTTAGGGCGCATTTTAGCAGCTTTGTTGTATATTTTCCTGTATCACGCGTCGGCGCGGGCGCAGGTCGTGCGCCACAATAAATATATTTTTAACTAGATTATCGGTGCAGCAGCTGCGCTCGTGCTCTCTCAGTGCCTGTCAGCCCTCACGCTAAATAACATTGGAAATCTATGAAGATTTACTACACCATTTTTGTTTCTGAATATTATGTGAGACTGTTTATTACCATTGATTCGATTTAAGGAATGTTATTATTTAGGTAGACGCTCCTAATACCATACATACGTGATACTTATAACAACATATAATTTTTCTATTGAAATTTTGTAGTTACTGTTTTACGGTTTGAATATCCTAAAACTTATTCCCAGATTATTTCATGAAATCTTCACGCATCCTTCATGACCCGTACAACCACTCGTTACGTAAGAACCCGAAAGGTTTTTAAACACAGAGGCATAAGCTTTAAACGAAACACAATTTACACAGCGCCATCAAACCAAGCAAAGCTCTATAGGATTATTGTAATCATCAGAAAATGTGGTAAATGTAGAACGTCAGCATAAACGTGTTTCACACAAAGTGAAGCACGAAATTGATCCCATCTCTAACAAAGTAGAGACGAGATTAATCGATATTATCGGCATTATAGACTTCGTGTAACAGGATGACTTCCTGCTAAAGAAAGCGCTTTATCTTTTTACCTGTTTGCTGCATGTTATCGCACGGGTGAGCCAAACTCAGCCACCAGAAACAATCCTTCCTAATACAAAATATCCCAAATAAAAGTGTGGCGCGTCTTGGCATTCTAATGAGTCGAGACTACTCAATACGCTGCCAATAAAAAATACTGTTCAACGCTGCGCTTGCTCCTCAGCAGCAAATCATCACGAACAAACAATACTTTATTTATAGTTCCAATTAAGTGGCCATTTAAATATTTCCTCGGAGCAGCCCGTCGGTCGTCGTCTTACGGTGTCGGTCCGTCAAAGCGACGCGGAGCCGTAAAAAACGCTGCAGAAGCTTAGAGTGTTGTATCGCGAACGCAAATGACGTCAATTATCGCAATTAATGTACTGTCAATTGGCAGCAAAAAGGCAAAGGGAGCCGCGCAGGGAATATAAATACCTAGTTCACTTGTTTTAGTGACAGCGCTACGTGTCAGCGGATTTCTTGAGTGTATATAACCTGATGCTACAAATTATAAACCAAACTATTGTCAAGTTGGTGCGTTACACGTCTGAAAGGCTCATCAGTGCATCACTCCAGTCTAAAAGTTTAAGTCAAGTTGTTCAACGAGGAATTTAAGTGGTTTACGGTATCTATTCCTCACAACATCCACATCTGTCTTCATCTTAAAATACACTATATTTTTTTCATCTGTTTTGGGCCATCCTTTCTTAATACTTTATTAGTAAGTTGGCTGATTACATTCCTTAGTTTTACTTAATCAACACAGCAAGCTGAACGAAGCATTTTAATTCTCGATTCTAATGCTTCGGTCTTACATCATAGCTGCTATCGTGGGTTATTACTTTACTACATACGTACTGCATAAACAGTAAATCTATTACCTAAATACAAAACCATGCCAAATATTTCAAAAACTTATCCTACAAATATATCTATTAGAAATGATTTTTTAAAGTGTAAAGTTTGGTACTTTGGGTAACCATTGCTTAGTCGCTAGAGCGTCCAATCCAGTGAGTTGCAGGGCGCGGGTTCAAATCCAGCTGCTGAATGAAAAATTTTAAGCACTATAATATCTTTGTAGATATCTATTAGATGTACCACACAATTAAAATAATTCACTTTAAAAATAAATCTACCTCGAACTACAGGAACTAGCAGTGTACTCTTGTACAGCTATTTTATTGTAAGTACCTTAAAGATCAAATTATGTGCAAGCATGTACCCTTCAACAACAGCGAGGCTGCGCTCACGTTCTTAAAAAAGAACAAAAGGCTACAATAACGATGGCAAACATACTCTTTTGGCCCCGAATTCCGTGATTAACCTGTACCCTGCCATCTACATGGTACAAAAGCAGCCGAGCGATTATGCAAATAAGTGGCCCTAATAATGACCCCGTGCGGCGGCCGGCCATAAAACGCAACGACTCAACGCCGATGACATTACACGTCGATGCGATATTGGATGCTATTTATACATGCTAATTGTATGCAAAATGCTTGGGCGTTATTAACCAATCTATAATACCATTAAACTTTGTTGTGTTGTCATAATAATTTTCTGGAATGATGTTCTTTAGATAGACTTAATTTTATTATGCATCAAAAATAGGTATTGGTTTCAAAAATGTCGATCATCATAATTTTATTTAAATAACTGGACGTAACGGATCCTAGAAATAGTAAAAGTCACAGAATTCCCCCTATTACATAGGTCCAGAACCAAAATCTCCATATTTAACCTTGTTTGGACATGAATCAAACCATAGAGCACATTTTTTTCTTCTTCTAATGTCAGTTCCTCTTTCAACATACCATATAAATAGTATTACCCGATTTAGTCGGGTACCTAAATAAAAATCTAGCTAGATGTAAAATGTAAATAATAAAAATTATATAACGCCTACATTAAAAAAATATAAAACAATAAAATTAATTACCATCATACTACTATCCATAGATAAGAAAAAGGTCTATAGATAGCTATAGATCTATAGATGCAATCTTTTAATAAAAAGGATTCAAATTAAGTAAAACCAGCAGTTTATCCAACATTTCTTTTAATAACTCACGAGTTTTTCAATATTACCAAGTTAAAGGGATTAAAGAACAACAGTTATGTAGGTACAGGGGGTCTAGCAAAGATACCAACCACTAACGCTAACGCCAAACGCTAACTCCAAAATGTACTGAAATGACATTTCGGAAATCGCTAACTTTTCCGTAGCGAATGTCATTGATACATTTTTGGAGTTAGCGTGAGGCATTAGCGTTAGCGATTGTGATCTTTGCTAGACCCCCTGGGCCTCAACCAAAATAATGTTTCATATTTTAGGATAAAAAAAATAACCTTAAAAATGGAAAAGTGGGCGCGTGGTACGTTTATAGTTGACAATAAAACTATTATCAGTAATTGCACTTCTGTGTTCTGTGTGTTCTTTACTATAGAAATGCGCACATATTGTTGAGCGAGTATTAGGTTTCCACCAATCTTCATTTCGACTTTTTCGAACTACTTTTATCCAACGATCAGCTAGACATGGATCTGTTGGAAATCCATACAAAAGAAATCGGGTAATTATTCAGATGTCGTGTGGCAATACTGATTTTGACATGTCAACTTTTTATTGTAAAATGGTTCTAACTCTTCGTCAAATAGAAATAATTAAAATAATCTTATAAAAATACATGATTAAGGCCACTTACAAGTGAAATGTGATCGTGTGCTTCTGTGATTCGTGCCTCGAGTGATTTCGGCACAGTTTTATCACGCAAGATGGCATTTTTTTGGTATGTATTCAAAAGCACACCCAAGTAACGACTGATTTTGATTTTGACAGCTGAGAATCAATCACACCCAAAGTGGTGTGTACGGTTTTGCCCTGCTTTCATTTCGTATTAGTGGTCTGCATAAAAAGTCTTTGGTAAAAGTATAAAATATAGAAAGCAAAGCAAAGAGTAGGTACTTACAAAATATAAAATATTTTTGGCATAACAACAGTTTCCTTTTGTCGTTGCAGGTAGTACTATATATTTATTCTGTGGTTGCAGTGATATACTAATCACAAATTCACAAAGCAAACAACAATAACAATAGATCGCAATGCAATCAACAAGCGAATAAAGACGTTGGCATCGCTCTATTTACGAAATTGCACAACTTGATTTGAAACAACCTGTAAGTAATAATAGTGGTGTGCAATCACCGAAACAATTCGTTATTCGTTATAATTTGCATCGCCAAACGTTAACGGTAATAACGAGCCGGTAATGTGCACGTGGGCTCGGTATTGTCCTCGCACTATCATTTTGGTCAGACGGCATCAGGATTAAGTACCACCATGAACACTATAAATTCGTATAAGTATTATAGTGTCTAAAACAGATAATTAGCTAATTAGGCCGTAATTAACATGATAATTATTTGAGTTTTTTTGACATCATGTGTGGGAAGAATCTAGAAAAATTAAATGTTTCGTAAGATGTGTAATAGCTTCTTTCAAATTCACAGATTTTCGAGTGACAACTAAGATTAGGTCGGGTCGGTACTAGGTGGATCGAAACGATACTGGTCAAAACCGCGGGGAGCCTTTGGAAGCAAGCAGCAAGCAGCAAGCAGCAAGCAGCCGTAAATGAGGCTCTATGCGGGCGGCCCACACTTCAGCAGCGGTCTTCCTTCAGGTTAATGAGAGGAAGACATCAGGCAAAACATGCGTTTGACCATAATCTCGTCTAATGGAAATCAATGATCGGTACTCTCGAAAGTGTAGCACTCTTATTGTCTAGTCGATGCTGAATGTTTTACCTTATCTTAGCGGAGCTTGACCCTCGTGATGTGCGAACATTAAGACACAATATGCTGCTCAGCGCATTATTTATCTCGCACGTTGGTGAAAGCATTGATTAATATTGTAATGAGCACGACGAATATCTTCCCCGCTACCATGAGACGATGGCAGAAATAATCGCGTCTAATCGATTCTGCAGATCACAAAATACTTACATCAGTTTAAAATATAATGCAAGAGGTACATCTCTAGAACTCTTTGACAAGATTAACTTAAACACCATGTAAATAAGTCTATGAGCAGCAGGGCACGCAGTCAGACTCAACAGCACCATGTCATCAACATAGCATCCGTTAATAATACAAAAATTACAAATAAAATACCATCCACTCGACATGCATGCATGCTAGAGCTCTATTATGAAATCGCACTAAAAGCTAGAGAGCTTGAGATATTATGGCACTATTGCAATGATTATTATAAAATAATACAGGTTTTTATTTCTGGCAGACATATGTACAAGTAGTAAATTATATCTTGATATTAGACGTAAGACTCATCGTAAGACGGGTGATCGGGCTTTGCCTTCATATCGGTATGTTTTGTGGTAGAGGAACTTGGTATATAATTGTGTAAGCATAGTTTGAAATATGTACGAAAAAAAGAACAAGTAACGACAGGTGTAATTATTATTTTTATCCACCGCCGCCGTTCGACCCAGGCTCCAGGCCGGATGAGCAGTGATTTGCGTACGCATGTCGATCGTGCCTTATTGGCACAGGGCAAGGTTTTTTAAGAAGGAAATGTACGCAGATTTGAGTTTGCGATATTATTTTGTTGGCTCGATATTTAGTACCTCCTCAATTTTTATGAGTGTCAAACAATTAGTCTGCTTTCTGGAAAATGCTGAAGATGGGTTGCCGACTTTTAAGGACTGCGTTGAGGTTTCCATTTTAATGGACTCTATTGTAATGTAACCCCGAGATGAAAGACTGCAGTTGAATTCCACACCTATGATTTACCTACATGACATGTAGGTAATCATAGTTCCACACTTTACAAGGTCGGTGCAAAAAATGACACATACAGCGGATATTCTTAAGAAAACCTTTGAAAATGTATCTTCGTACTAAGTTTTGCCAATATAGCGGGTCAACAGATTCCAAATACACTTGCACTGTGGCGGACACAGGTCGATAATAACATGTTACCCTCGCTGCGTCCCCTAAATTATTCCACGTTAATAACATGCAGGTACCCACTGGACGAGCCTTGTTGTTCGCTTCGCGGCTGTGCCACAGAATAAATTATTGATATGTGTCGTCTTAGTGAACTTACATGTGCTGTCCGGTAGGTACCAGTAATCATAACAAATCCTGTCTCCCTTTTAAAAAGCCCTTTTCTACATAAAAAGAAATCATTGCATTCTCATATCAGTTAAGGTATCGTTTACTACATTTCATTTGAAGACCACTATGGCAGAAGGTGGCGCAATAGTGGCGTGACGACTAGCTCATCAAGTCATTCACGCTCATAAAAAAACCGCTACCTACGGCAACTGGCTTCTGCTGAAACACGTCTACTGTATACTGGTAATAAGATTTATGTATATCAACCAGATAAATATTGGGCTGAACTGTTCCAACGGCAAACAAATGGCTGATAACCGATAGACTCGTAGCCGTTCCCTGCTGTTGTTTCAAGTGGTTCCTACACCGGTGATCGGTGGTGCAATCCATTTGTTATAATCCACTGAAGTTAATAACACAAAGCTGAGCTGAGCTGCGCCGGTGAGCGCGGCCCGTCATTATGTAATCACGCGGCGCGGGTCGCGACTCACCAAACTATTAAAATGAACGAGCGCCCGCGCATCACTACTCTTTGTTTTAGTGATGGGGAGCTCCAAGTACTTGGATATGATAGTCAGTTTTCAAAACTAGCGTATTTAAAAGTACAAGAGCATTAGCAAAAAATTGACGATGACTCTAATAGTTAGTATCATAGAATAGCGCTAAGTATAGCGTAATTTTCTATGGGAGATATATTTTCCACACAAAATGATGGTATATAAGTGTTGCAGTTTGCAATAGATCTCACTCAAGGAACAACCCTGCTAAAGTATGTTACTTACTTGGTATTTTAACCTTAATATTTTATGTACAAAATAAGGACTAAAAAAGGAGTGAATTTTGAGATGACGTCTGACAGAAACGAGTTGAAGCTACAGTATTCTATTTAAATACCATATAGAAATCATTCGCGTTACCATAACCCTATGGTAACGCGAATGATTACAACTTTGTGATCAATTAATAGGCACATTTGTTGACATAAAATAAGCTAGCTAGTGAGTTTAGACTAACTAATCTAATATAATAAAGCAGGTACTAACAACGTTTTGTCTAGCTGTGCTCCCTGCGGCGCGCGGCGTGCCTACATGCTAGCCCATCTCTAGCGCGGCTGATTGGATTTAGTTTAATGACCATAAAGCACCCGCGCCCGCTCCCCCCGCCCCCGCCCTCACCCCCGCACTGTAACCACAGCCCTATGGAAATTGCAGCGAGCCATAAATATGGCGCAATTGTAGTCATCGATCGGAGAGTGCACGGACGAGACCAACGCTAATGAAACGCTGCGGATCTGTGCCGTAAATATAATATGGCTTTCATCGCCATCTATCACGGTACGACGCTCGCTGTAATTTTCTATTATAAAATTAACATAGAGCTTTGGATCTATATTGGTGCAGTTTCTGTTGTGGTAAATTAATCAGATAATGCGCATTCCACTTTCCCAAAGCTGAGACTTGAGTTCTCTGTTATTTTAAAGAGACGTGCCATAGCAAAATTGTTACTTAGTAGGCAGACACTAGGTATGTTTTTTCTGTTTCACATATATTATAGGTAACTTTATAAACATATTCAGATTTTCTGAAAACATTATTTTTGATGATGGCAAAGATGGCCCTTATAATTGCAAGTTTATGTTATACTTACAACACTATGATTTATATTTGGAATATTGACGTAATCTACGGTCCGAGGACCGCCCGGCGACCGGCGGCAACACGGCGGCAGGACGGGATCAGGTACGGTGGCTCGGCGTGTGATTAATATGATTATTTGATTGTTTAATGCGCGGGGCACGCGAACTATCCCGCCCGCCGGTACGTGTCGATATGCGCGCCCCGGGATACATGCAGGCACATCACTATTTGCAACAAATACTGCCGCACGTTTGGTACATCACGCGATATTAATATTTTTCCACCGTTTCTGGATACAGTAGGTACAATAAAACAAAATTACCGAAAGTGACATGCCATAAGAAATGCAACATGCGTAGTTTGTTCAAAGTTTCAACAGCAATTAGCAGGTGTTGAAGCGTTTAGGTAACACCTTATCAGAATTAATAAAAGTAGGGACCTATATTCGGTGTTATATTGTATTCTTCTATGTATGTATTTACAAACAAAAAAGTATCTAAGTATTATATCAGTTATCTGGTTTCCATAGCTTTGCTTTGTTTGGGGCTAGATGGCGCTGTGTGAAATGTTCACACATCATATTTACTTATATTTTATTTATTTATGTTTTTATTCTGAGCAGCAACGTTCGTTTCTAACTCTCCTCTTATAGAGTACCTACCTATTTAATCAGCAAGTGCAAGTAGGCAAGTATTTATGGAAAGTCTCTGTGCGCGGCAGCTCGAGAGACTAAAGAGACTCGGCTATTGATAATGGATCGCGATACTCGCACAGTTGTTTTTTTTTTTTGAACGAGCTAATTCTGTTGGTCTCTACCGACCTTTACAGCGTCACCGGGCGGGAGGGCAGGCGCTTAAGGCACCCAGCCGACTAAAGTGGGGGGCAACTAGCATAAGGGCACCTCTGGGGTGCGCGCCTCGGCTTGGGCTGTTGCCGGGATAAGAGGATCGAGAAGGCTACGTCCGCTGGAGGAGTGGACCCTATGGAAAGTCGCGACCATTCTAGCTAACCTACGGGAGGTACGTACGTCAATTAGAAGTAGGCTCAGCTGTGACTCTACTATTTAATGATACTTTGTCGCAATTATCAAAGCGACAATTTGAAGGATTCTTTGCTAGCTTAGACCAAAATAAACAAAAATATTTCAAAATTCAATGGTCGTATATATATATATAAGGAAGGCCTAATGACAGATTAAACCGTCGCTTCAAAGAGGGTGTCAATTTCACAGATTGACATCCACTAGCGCCCAGTCTATGTTGGAAGTGAGAAGATATCGGTCGTGTGTCTCAAAGAAAATATGCCAAGTTGTGTTGTGAAGGGTTGCACAAACTACACTCTAAAGTGCAATAAAAAGAAATACAAAGTTTCTTACCACAAGTAAGTCAATATTTTCAATATTACACTCCGTTTTGTACGAACGTAATCGAATTTATATTTGGGATAATCATTGTAAACATAAACATTGACGGGCATAATGGCAGCGATAGGGCCGTTCTCATCGTAGTTCCTGAGTAATCTAAGAGATGGCGCTGACTTTTCCCCACACCATTTTGAGTAAATAAAATGTTCCTTCGGGCATATCCTCATATATATATCTATGTCGTAAGCACTAAATCTTGACAGCTTCTGAGTTTGCACTTATTAAATCATTATTATACAACTTAAATGTTTATGCATATACTTAGAATAAGTGCCTAGTTATTCGATGTACATTTATAATAATTTAATATGTATAAAACGCTAACACTTGAAAAACTGGTTGGATATTTTTGGGTCATTTCAAACAAAACAGCTATATTTTGAGGTTTCGTGAGTAACATGAGTAAAATGAAAACTAAACTGATGTGAACTTACGTAAGTACATACTAGATAATAGCCACACAACACAAGTTAGTAGTTCTAAAAAAATGTAATGTCTCCTTTCATTTCTGAACTTTTCACACAACTTACTTATCCAATAAAAATGACAATTAATTGATAACCCGTCGCCGCCGACGCTCACACAATCATAATTACCGCCACATATAGCCAACAATTATCAGCTTACTAGTGTACGTTATATTATATCTCTCGATACGAGTCAAAACGAGCTTCACAAGAAATAGGATGGTACGTCAAGGACCGGTAGACCTTCAACGATTTTTTTATGAAAGATCCTGGATCAATGAAATACATAATGTAACGCGAGGAACATTGATTCGGTGTGATGGCGACCGGCGGTGTCGCCAAATATTTTAACGAGTAGTTTTTAATGAACAGCAGTTTTTACGGAATCACCGACACGTGTGTTATGCTTATGAATACTAGTCATTAATTAAGTACAAGCCCTTGCCCTTTAATACAAAGACACATTCACTAAATGACAAACACACAGTCACAAAATTATAATACCTGGACGTTTTGGTAACAAAAATTGTGGAGTGTAACAAAAATTTTGCCGGTTTGTGCTTTCATTATTGGTTTATTTCGGTGTGCATTACGTCTTAAGTCAATCCGATCTATATTAAGTGATTGTATCGTAATGCGAGCAGACATTGAGAAGTCGGCCGCGCTGTCGGCGGTAGGTGGCAGCTGGTCGCCGCGGAGCTCCGGGAAGCGAACCCGCACAAAAACGCGGCAATGCCACCGCCAAGAACGATCCACCGCAGTATCAGCGAATTTGAATTAGTAGCCGCATTTTACCGAGAAATTCCGGAAAATTTACCATTTTCAGAACAGTTGGAATTCGGATTGCATTGCGCTGAGAGGGTTTTTGTCCAGTTTAATTGGCTGTGGCATCCATTTTGATATCTGAATGAACAGAAAGAAGCGAACATTCTTGAATGAATGCAACTGAAACTCTGAATTATAATTGAAATTTCAATTGCAAATTTCGTGCTAAATATTAGGTATGCAGTCAGTTTTTAATGCAAATAGTAATTTCAAATCGAAAACAATGACGTAATTGGCTTCAACTTATTCGATAATCAAGTAAGTAGGTACGTAATTAATTACGTACTTGTCTATGACCGCAATCAACTTTTATCATAGAATCTAAACAATTGTATAAAATATGTTGTAATTGTCTCCTAAACGGTGTTGATCGTCGTCCAATTGGCGCCCTATAGGGGTCGATGCTAATCACCGAGTGAAGGACCCGTGACGCGACGCGGCACCGCACGGCGCGGCGGCGGCGGCGGCGAGACATCGAGAGGACAACGAGATAACTAGCTAAGGTTTGTTTACACTTTAATAGTGAATTATGTTAGTATTAACAGTAAATTATATTTCAGTTTTATAATTGAGTGGCTATTGGTACCAATTTTGTAGAGAAAATTGTACCTAAGTAAAATCAGAAATAAACTGGCTAAACATGCAGTTGCTTGAATAATTCAACACCAGCAATTATTGCAAAATATAATACAACTTGCGTTCTCGCAATCGTATTGTAGGTAGGTACATGAATACTAGCATAATTAGATACTAACAGAAAAAAGCACACCTACGATCATTATTATAGTTTGTTTCTTTTTGCCTTTAGTATTTATATACTTAACTATGTAAGTGTAAATTAGTGATGCGATTGTGTAAAGAAATGAAAGAAAGTTTTTCAAAAAGCATTAGTTTTTTATATAATAATTCTGAATAACTTCACCCGTGTAGACAGTAAGGTAAGTACTTCCCGGTAGTGGATAGAGGGACTCAGTAAACTCACATTTATATCAATTGAGGAGGATCATTTACCAATTAATTGGAATCAACTGCAGCATGCAATTGTACATCAGATAAGATGCACATCGGGAAATACTCATAGATATTCATTTAACTAATAGCGGTTAATGAAGCATGTCAGTGACTGTAAAGCTTATAGGGACCGCAAATTATGTTTTCTATAAACATTTGTAGATAGCGGATACCTCAGGAAGGTCATAGCGCCACCGTTGGGTAATGAATGCATCTTCAGTTAATACAAGAGTGGTCGGAGAGCGAGAACCATTGCGATTTACATTGAATGTATGTGTGGAGGCACCTCCCGCGAGGGCTGGCGGAGGCGCGCCGCTAATAGCACGCGAGATGTTGCACCAAGAGTGCGCACGCGCCGCCTTCCTGGCCAGGCCACGCCTCCCTCACCCCCCACTAATACGCAATGCCTAGGCACTAGAACTAGTGTCACAACTACATTAACATAATTTCCAAACCTGTGCGATGTTATGATAATGAAGCTTTCTCTAATAGATAGCGAGCGGCGCACGCGCATGACAGCCGGTTCTTGTAGTTATGATATTAATACAATAATTGCTCCAGTTATGATTTCCTGGACCATTTTAGGCAAAGTTATGACTCGTGTCACTTTTATGAGAAGCTTGATTTATATTTTAAGCACTTTTTCTTTTATATTATTCTAAAGAGGCAAGATAAGTTCCTATAGAGTAGTTGCAATAAAAGCAATAAATCATGATTATTTTATAGTAAATAAATCTTTAAGCTAACTTACCTACTCATGAAAAGTTTAGTTTACTAAGCAAAGTAAGCTAAACGTTTGAGTTGTGAAAAGAAAAACAACAAATCTACTCTATACCTAATAATAATAACTATCTAATCGTAAATAATAGGTATAACCACATGCTAAATACTTTTTCATTCCGCATCAAAAAAAAAACAAAAAAGTATAAAAATCAGCCCGCTCGAGGAACATACGCATACATTATTTCGCATCACAAACATCGACAGCTCGCTAACAAGTCCAGCATTAATGAATGATCCCTATCGCTCCGCTGACCCCATGGCATCCATCATCCCCACAGTTATAATTAGTCAAGCAAATTGTTTATTCCCCATAAAACAGTCCTCGGCTGCACACCTGCCGGTAATGTATGCAGATCAGCTGCAAATTATACAGTGCTCCACAATTTGCACACACGTGCCTTCACAATAACTTTAGATGTTAGATTAGGAAACACGAGTCCTGCATTTACATGAAATGTTTTCATGTGGAAATTCAGGTTGTTTGGTTAATTTGGTAAGATGATATCTGTTTAATTAGAAACTCATTTAAATTGATTTTTAAAACGTAAGATTTGATTTTTCTACGTGTTATTACCGTTACTTTATACTCTTTTAATAAACACCGCATAACAATGTAATAGCTAACTACTCACTGTTTTCTCTTCTTTTATCTTTAGGCATTTCGAATTTTATAGACAGAAACAAAAGACAAAATAACTATCCCTATGCTACGTAATGTTTATTAGGAAGGGGGTTATCGTTACGAATAAAGCGAAAAATCCAATGTTATAATTTCAATGTGTTATGTTAGGGCGGTGAAATCAAACAACTCAGCCGGAACTATCGTTTCATATATTAACCGATGTAATTTGAACAAATTAATAATTTTATTATTAAAATTGATTAAGTACAAACATTTTATGACTTATTATAAATTTCAATTATGGCGGGTGGCGGACAAATAACATACGAGCTGCCATTGTCATTTGCAATGCGGTACCATCTAATTAAACTATACCTCATTAGAGACGCATATGAAGATTAATGTTATGTTATCAGTTGTCATACTTGATGTAAATAAAATATACGTAATTATTATAATCTGGATCGCGATAAGAAGAGATATTAGAAAAATATGCCATCGCGCCATACAGAGATAAGATATGGGATGTCTTACCTCGCGTGACGCACATCCAGAAATTTTAAACATGCAGCGATGCTTCCAAAGTTTTTAGACCTGATCTTTACTTCGGGAAATATGTAGCTATCATAATACGTGTACTTTAATCATGTGATAAAACAGTAGTTGATATAATATAACTTTTAGCGCAGTTTCTATTCATGGAGAAAACTTAGGTAAGTAGCAGGGCGAGCAGGGTGGACTTGTGATGTTATCGGAAAAG
Source organism: Ennomos erosarius (assembly GCA_963580505.1). NCBI lineage: Eukaryota > Metazoa > Arthropoda > Insecta > Lepidoptera > Geometridae > Ennomos > Ennomos erosarius. The sequence goes on from OY756982.1 coordinate 217,492, forward strand.
CAAAAAATTGTTTTATTGTAATGATGATGAAGACAATAGCGGCTTGGTGTTTAGTTTGCGTATATTTCAAATGTCTCTTCGATGATATAATTCAAGCATCTCTATGACTCTCCTACCACTGTCGCTGTCGGTACTAAGCAAGAAAGGAAGCAATTTCTGTCAATAAGGACCTATTAGGTACAGTCCAATCCTTATTCATAATCATTACCCCCATCTTATACGTATACAAAAGTGAAACGTGATCTTTGTTTCTGTGGATTTTACGACCAAACGGCCGACCTGATAGTGATGAAATTTTGTATACTACTGACTGATGCATTTCCAAGGCCAATGTAGATTTTTTACTCCTGAAAATTGTGTTTGCCGTAGGAAAACCGCCTATGAATTTCCTTGCACGAACATGATAATTTGGAGTAAACAAAATTAGGACGTTATACGCAGGCGACCTACATTGTGGAATCCGGCGGCTATCGGTGAGCAAACAGAGCAAGTGAAATACTGAGAAATTCGCGTCGCGAATCAATATTCAAGTTATCAATGTTTAAACATGGGTGATAACAGGTGGAGGAGGGAATGTGGGTCGCAGGCGCACCTGTGCCGCCGACACCGCTGTGTGGGATAATGATAATATGTGACACTACTGTGTGTTAGGGTAGGGCCTGGGCCTTAAATAACAGTATTTTGATCTAAGAAGTTATTTGTAAACACTTCACCAACAGGAGACTTACAGTGATACAAATCAGTGTAGATTACAAATCCCAAAGGTGCCGGACAAAGGCGTACGAAAACCTCGTCACAGTATTCTGAATTCAAAGATTTTGGTACCAACGACCAACGCGCGGGGTATTATTGGAAAGCTCCATATTTTAAATGGATTAAAAAAAACCCAAATGGATAATTCATGTGTCCGTCTTTTTCCAATAAGGAAATTACTTTCTTATTTAGTATTCATATATTATTTGCGATAAGCTCGCAACGCAACATATAAACCTAATAAATAGATAATACTTATTTTATTTATTTATTTATTTATTAATTACATGCTTTCATACAATGTCATTTAGTGTAACTAAAACTAAATACCTAGTCCTACATATTTCATTGTATGAGCCCTGTGAGGGCGTTGCACTTCTGGGTGGAGCTGGAGCGTACATATCTATATCTAATAAAAATAGCAAATTATACATATTTTAATTGAATTTCGTCATCTTATATACAATTTAGGTCAATTTATATATTATTATTGTCATCATTCTAACTAAATTTCAAAACGGGATAAATTTTATATTGCAATTGTTAGATTAATTATTAATATTACCTACTTTGATATTAATACTTTTAATTTTTATCATTTCCTACATCGAGTGTAACAGGACCGAGCGAACTAAAGTTTATCTGCTTTAAATTCTTCGACTGAGTAATAGCCTTTTTTTAGCAAAAATGATTTTAGTCGTCTTGTGAACATCATATCTTCTGATTCGGATTTAATATCTTCCGGCAATTTGTTATAGTTAGAGATCACTCTGCAATAAAGGCTCATGCTTACTATTTTAAGGGTTGTCAGGGGGGGGACTAATTTATTTTTATTTCTTCTGTTGTAATTTTCATTTAATTCCGCATTAGATTTAAAAAGATTTCGGTGTCTTCTTACAAACATGCAGCTTTGTAATAGGTACATAGACGGTAGTGTGAGAATTTTTTGCCTAATAAAATGTGGCCTACAGCTATCTCTCTGTTTTATATTCATTAATATTCTAATACATTTCTTTTGCTGGATGAATAGATCCATATAATCACTTAAATTGAAACCTGAGCAAGAGAAGGTTTCAAAGGTACGAGATGCAGAATTACTTTGCTGCCGAGTGATACACACAACCTTTCACCCCGGCGATCGAGGAAAATGCAAGAAAAAAAGCTTATAAAGCTAAGAAAAGCTTAGTTTTTAGCTTATTCATTTAGTTATGAAACAAGCTGTCATAGGTTAGGGAAAAAGCTCTGACGACTCTACAATAAAGATATCATTAACAATACACAACACAATAAGTTTCGGGAAATCTAAAGTAAATTTAAAGTTCAAATATTGTGTAGCACGATATTTTGAGCCAGCAAAATACATAATTAATCCTTTTCTAGTTTCAGTATGTTTCAGTCAATGCAAATCAAAATATTTATTCGTAATTAGACTTGATTAACTTCCCCTTGAGAATTTGAATAACGTCGTTTAGCAAGTCTATAATAAGTCAAGAATTAAAATTAGCCCTACCTGACTCAAGTCCATCGCCACCGGCAGCTTTACCAGGACACCAGGAGCCACTTTCACAAACTTTACAAAGCTTTTTTTTTCAGTTTTCGAAGTCTTACAAATCACTAACAGTAATCACTGTATATAATGTGTGTTCGAGACGCGTTTGCGTGCGCGGTAGACACTTGACAGAGTAGAAGGTTTGCCCCATCCCAGCACAGACGTAGCACGTAACTGTGGTAGGTTTCAAATTTATCACTAACCATCCCGTGACGTCAGCGGTGTTTGCAATTCAATATTGATGGTAAATATTTTTGACTAAAACCTAAGGTTACCTTTTTTAGTACTATCATAGTACCTACCTAAATCAATATCGTTTTTATTATTCTCGTAATAGATACCCAATTAGTACGCAAACAATAATAATGATTATGTTCGTATAAATTAACGCTATAAATAAAACATAAAACATAATTACGTAACGTTTACTCGTAAGTGTTCCAAGATATAAACGGCATAAGATTTTCGCTTCCAATTTTCTTTTTCCGTTCGATTTTATTCATTTAACATTTAAGTAAATTCCATTAATGGTCAAAATAGCGTTAGCAAATTTTTATTGTAAAGTACGTTTATTATTGCGTGCGGTTAAAAAGAATTACGGTTTATTATAGCAGCTTTAATAATAACGTAATTGAGAACAAAAATGTATATTTTCAAAATGCAATCTATTTATAAAGATTCTTTAGATATCAGGTTTTAGGAGTTAAATTACAATTATCGAAGTAATCACTCACACAATATATTATTTTATTTTATTTCACATGGAAAACTAACAGCTGCTTAGAAGCTAATAAGTTATGATTATAAACACAAGGAAGCCTTAAACAGTTTTCGCTTATGGTTATAAAGTTTTAAGTTTAGTGTCCTAACAGATAAAAATGCTAACAAATAACGATAGATAATAACAAGCGAAGAGAAAATAACATAAATCTTAAATAAATTACAAACCCATAAAATATATGTACTTAAATTATATTAGAACGATAATAATTAATACAACGGGATTGAACAGAATTAATAACTATTAATAAAGAATTGATTATTGATAAGTGATTTGAAGAAATTCCGCCTCATTGTGAATATATCTATATTTTCAGAATAATTCGAGTTAAAAAGACTGACAGCCCGTACGAAAAACGCGTTTTGACGGTAGTAGAACAAAAAAGAGTATACAACTTCAGATAATTTTTGCGACGAATTTTCTAGTCGGCGTTACAAGTTTGGCTTTTGAAAGTAAGGATGGAGAGTCAAGCACATTCAAGACAATACTCTGTAGAAAAGTGAGATCTGCCGCTTCTCTTCTCTTGAAGAGAGGTAGCAAGTGGTGATGTTTAAAACTGTCCGCATAAACGTGGTTACGAATTTTGTGCTTGTAGTTAAGATGTTCTAAGAACTATTTCTGTGGTTTTTCCAAGATGTTAATATACTTATCATATCGAGGATTCCAAACCTGCGAAGCGTATTCAAGGTTACTACGGACTAAGGAACAGAATAGAATTTTTAATGTTTTAACTTATTGGAAATCCTTAGTGACTCGAAACATGAAGCCTAACATTTTCATAGCCTTATTTGAAATTTTCTCAATGTGCTTATCGAATAGTAATTTGGAGTCGAGAGTTACGCCTCAATCAACCACAGTATCTGTCCTTGTATGAGATTGACCATTGATTTGTAATCGTAATTAAGGGTTTTAGTCGATCTACTAAAACGGATGCAGCATCATTTAAGTATGTTAAGATCTAGTTTGTTTGTAATACAATACTTGTACAGGTTATCAAGATCTAGTTGAAGAAGGTCCTTATCATCACTGTTGTTAATGACTTTAAAAATTTTCATGTCATCGGTGAATAAAAGAAAATCCGAGTGTCTAAGGCACAGGTTTATGTCGTTAACAAAGAGAGTAAACAGAAGAGGACCGAGGATAGACCCCTGAGGGACGCCAGATGGAATCAGCGACGAAGTCGACGAAAACCGTTCAGTACTACAGTTTGGCATCGATCGATATTAAAAGGGGATGATAATCTATTCTTATTAATCAATTGTTTCTATATTACTAATTAATCAATAAATTAATAAAATACTGTAAAAAGCCATAGCATGCAAAATTACGTAGTGTGTCTAACCGAAGATTGCACTGTTTGCTTTGGTCGATAAGTCATCGATATCGAGAAAGTTATCGTTAGCAAATAGCTTGAAAAAGCCATCGCATATTATATATCTATATACACACATGTAGGTATGTATTTGTGTTTGTAAAGCCGCTATCGGCTAACTGTGCCACTCATTATCATATCAACATCCTTATTCTGGAAGAAGTTGTCGACTACTTTTAGACAATTTAAATATTTTAAAGACTCTGTGTTCGTACACCAGCGTTTTATTTAAATAAGTCAAGAACATACATCACTAAAAGAAACTTTGAAATACAACTGGATGTACCTATTGTCCGGATTTTATTTTTATGTTAATGAATGACTTGACGAGGTTGTCGTTCGCCTGATGTTGAGCGACACGGCCACCCATAACAATTGCAGTGATAATTACTTATATTAGAAAGATCTTTTCTCAATGAATGCCTACTTCATCATCATCAACAACCTGAAGACACAGCTGAACATAGGCCTCTCCCAGAGAGCGCCACCTCGAGCGGCCGCTCTCCTCCTGCGTTCTTCGGCCCGATTAATATCTACTTCATTTATTTAAATTATAACGTTACAAGACTGTACCATAGTTCAAGCAAGTATTGAATAAATGATATTCTATTCTATTCTATTCTATTCTATTAATGGAAATAGAATAGTGCCACTAATCGTAGGTAAATGGCAGTATAATGCGCAGGCCGGCGAGCCGTCGCACGATACCGACCGCTAATATTTGCACAGCGCTCACACATTGTTACTGGTAATGTCTACTTTAAATACTTATTGGGAATACTCGATAATTTTCCATTTTCATTGCGTAGATCTTCATGAATAAGTCAAGAGCCTGACTATCGTTTCAAGGAAAAATAATAAAAAGCAAACAATTCAAACAAAACATTTCATTTCCATGCACATAAACAGAACGATATTTTATAAAGTGACCATGGGTTTGGTTGAAAGTTGAACCTGCTTGCCAGTGTCAGGTCACCGATGGCCAGTTCTGTACCTCTACTCCGCAGTGTCAGAGGTTGGTGCTCCACTACGCCAGCTTCTGAAACACGGGGAAGACACGACGTGAACTGCTTGCATGATCAATGATTTCATTGTAACGGAGGAAATCGCTAATCACCTATAAGTGATTGCAACCATCCTCGATATTGAACCATTACCGATCATTCCAACTATAATAGAATTCTACGACTGTCAGTCACGCTACAATACACAACAAGGGGCTAAAATGTCAATGGCTCAATAAGACAAATACATGTATTTTAGGAATAAAAAATAGGGTATAAATGCAGCCCTTCTGGTGGGAAGAGGTCACCGTAGCCTTTGGACATTTGTAACACTAAACGTACCACTAATGCATTGCTTACCCTGTGATAATACACTTTTGACCCTCATTTTAAATTCTCTTGATCATGCCAACCCACAGAGAATTGCGTCTTCAAGACAGCCCTGGTGGCGACTACCCCGGCGTGCCCCGGTGGCGCCTGCCCCGCTCGGGCCGGTGTGAAGTGCTGCGTCACGCGTCCTGATCGCCGCTAAATGCTGGCTTGTTAGCTACGTTGTGTCCAGTGTGGGAATCTGCCTATTATAGGGTGACTCTGATGCTTTCTCTCTAGAATTATTTATCACGATTCAAATATGTTGAGATATTACTCGGAATGTAGAGATTCCTCACATATATCCTTGCGATCTCTTGCGGGAACTATTAAACCGTTTGTGTGAGACAAACGTATTGTTATAGATGAAATAATAGGCTTGTGTCCTGCTATTTTTTTATTCTATAAATTAATAATATTCCTCAAAAAATGAACAGTCGTGAAAACAATAATTAAATATCTCAAAAAATGACAAAGTTACAAGCATTTTAAAATATAGGAATAGAAAGAGACAGTTCAAACGCGCAGTGACGTCACTTCTTCCACCTTCATAGTACCTTATTACTAAGCTGTGGTAGATTTACATAGAATCTCTTTGGCGTGTGACGTCATATCCCAAAGTTACATAGTAGCTGTGGGGATGCTCTGTTCTGCGAGAAAGGGACAGAAACTTTAAAAGCTTATTACTCCGTGATTTATTTACCGATTTTACTAACTCTTTCAATCATAGCATTAATATTTAACCTACTTTGTTAAAATAATATGAACTTGTTAATTTTTAATAGCAGGACACAAGCCTATTGATACCAAATTGTAGCTTCAATAGCTTTCTGTCAAAAATACTAGTAGTATCTGACTTTTAAAATGTGATATCTTATGTGTGTTATTAAGTATAGCATCATGGTCAACACAGTGGCTACAGTTACCAGCCAGTGCGGTACCACCTCGCAAGTAATCACGCGGCGGAGTGGTCACCGGGCACCGCACGGGAGCCGCCACCGCTTGTGGGAACATCACTAACATATTGGACATTCTTGGGAAATTGCTGTCGATGGCTGATTATAAAAGCGATTGGTATCGGATAGCTTCGGATTTTGTTTGTCATACTATTTTAGCCGCTCTAAGGGCGCTCCCTGGGGGAGGCCTATGTTCAGCAGTGGACGTCTTCAGGCTGTTAATGATGATGATGATGATGACTATTTTAGTATACATAATTCTAATTTAAATAAGCTTATTGTTAAACACGATTTTATAATAATGTACATACGAATATAATACGTCAAAATCAGCTCTGTATAATTATTAAATTTAGTGTCTATGCATGGGTGTCATGCGTCACGCGTGTGCATATTATTATAACACGCTAATAAGGTGTTATAATATGCATGTCCTACAGAGCATCCTCAGCTATATATACCTATACCTATCTCCTGTTTGTTTTTACATCAGCATTTAGTATTGTTACTTATCCTAATACTGCTATTCAAAACATGAGACAAGAGGCACAGAACAACTTAGCTACCGGCGACCTCGACGTCCGATGACAAATTTATCGTATCTCACAATAAAAACTGCTCGTAAAAATATTACTACAGCCCCCCCTACCCCCTTCCCTGCGATATATCTCGAAGGGGAGGCGCGGGGGGAGGGATCCCGCGAGAAATAACACACTTTGTCTTAGAGAGAATCGCGTTCAATCGCGGAACGAGAACCAACAAGGGTTGCAGTCATGGATTTGGCACTCAACACATACCTAAGTATTTCGCATGAGTGAAACAGTCTCTTGAATAATTTAAAACAGAATAACGAGATGTAAAATAAATAAAACTGCAGCCACTCAAAGTAAATAAGTGTTAACTTACATTATACTATTGGTCGGAGGACGGAGCTCTCTTTTGAGACCCGTGAAGGATTTTGAGCATTTGCGATTCATAGCTCCCGTGGGAAGAATTTTGAGTGTGAGATTGTCATTAATATAAAAGTAGAGACACGAAGATACCACATCTCAAAGCTCGTACATGATGGGCGTGCGCCCGTTACGATATTGTTCGCTAAACCGGGCTCTGCCGCGTTTACGATTATTCTGCAACTACCCGCATCATAACAACCGCCATTTTGATTCCTGCGACATCCATCTTGTTTCGTTGGATTGCGCCGCCGGCCGTTTTGGCAAATGTGCGAGAACGGTAATTTGATCTGATGATTTTTTGCGAGTAAACCCCTAAATAGGTGTCATTCAGATATATTTTATTGGTGGTATTGTTTTCCGGTTTATTTTGAGCCTGCCATCTTGTATTGGATCGCATTCATAGCTGTTATTTTTTTCCAAATACTATTTAGTTAAAAGACGAGACTTTTTAGATTTTCCTGAAGTGAGAGAAGGGTAGATAGTAAAATAGAATAGTTTATAAATATTCAATGATGATTACCGTGGCTTTTGTTTTTCCTTGTTTAGCGTCCAACTGCCCAAGTTTTGAAATGCAGCCAAATCGTGTTTTCTCACAGCTGCTGCTCTCTAACCCTCCGGGAGAAGCCGGCTGCTACGACGCCGCACGCATTTTATCTGAAAACGAGTATGCAAAAATATGTTAACAAATCAATCACCTATGGACGCTTCTCAATAAAACGGTTTAATTCTAATTTATCATTCATCTAGGAGCGTCATTTTTAGATAAAGTCGTATATACGCAAGTGATTGCCAATACGTCTCGAAACAAAACCTATAGAGCAACTATAAATATTGTTAAAGCTGCATAACCTAAGCAAACAAACAATATAAATAATCTCCTAGCTGACGTTGCAAAAGCCCAGCATTTTTAGCAAGATGTGATCTTTGTCTCATGCACCCTCGCGGGTCGGAGTCGGAGCGCGACCATCGATCAGCATGCGCGCCGCGTCGCACCGACTCTATAAAACTTGCTACACGCACACCTCGCGGGAATGTTAACTACGCCTTCATAAGTTCACACCTATTTCATTGTTAATACGGTGTTCTATGAAATTTTGATATTCTGATAGAAAATTATACTTCAGCGGCTGTAGTTCTAGCATCATGCTAGCTACGTATGCGTGAAGAGAACACGACCCTTGCCTCCATAAAAGCTCCATAAACATTCTTGTCTGACACATCCATAGCATAGTTTTATTAAAAAGCAAGCTTTCGCAGCGATCCTTAAAGGCATCGCTGACATGCGTCCGTATGAATGAAGGTGGTAATGTTATAATTCGCGTGAGTTCGGCGCGCGACGTAAAGGGAGCGCTCCTAAAACGGTGGTGAACCAGAGGCGAGCCGGGCCGGGCCGGGCGACCGGAACGAGCGATACACCGCGCCTTTACGAGCCATATTTATGGCTCACTCGTCGGACACTCAGCCGTTTTTTACGATATACATAAAAGCTGCCGTGAAAGATTTACGCGAAATATATTCCGGCTAATGCTGATTGCCCCGCGCGTTTCATTGTACTAATGTTATTGCCGACCGCTCTGTCGGCCGGTTTATTGCGATACCCGGCCAATGCTGTAAATGTTTATGTAGATTAAATTGTCCGGCGCGACACAACGCTGCGTCTACCATTTTCCAGCTTATATTTACGGCTGTCTACTGCGTCCCGACAAACGTAGTTAGTTTCGGTTTCTATAACGGTATGATTGCGAGCTCGTAAGCCGGCCGACGATCAATTTTTTGATAGTGTCACTCGTCGGCAACGAGTCATTTCTTACGACAACATTTGATTTGAGTCCCCGCAAATTCAATTTGTAGCACAATGCCGCTAAAACGTCACCGTCGGGTCCCGCACAGACACCCGGGGCCGGGCGCGGGGGGCCCGAGGAGACGTGGAATGGAAAGCAAACCGAACACCCAAATAAATATTCGCTTTAGCAACAATCGAGCTTGCAACTCACACAATTACGGCGGAATGGAAAACCTTAGATAAATAAAATCGGAAGCGCCCGAGGGATCGAGGCCGGGGGGCACGCGGGGAGGAGGGGGGAAGTTTTTCGCAAGAAAAAGCGGAGGCAGCAAACACAAACATCGAGCGAATGTAGCAAATTTCCAAAGTCTATTCGGTTTATTGACACGGGCGAGGGGCCCGTGCGGATTCAAATCCCCCGCACCCGCCGCGATTTACAATAAATTTCAAGCGGAGAATATGTTTGCAATATGTCGGAGGAAGGGCCGCTCTCGAGACCAATTACTTTGCCCTTTCGCCCTCGGACGCCCCGCGGCGACTCCGGCGCGACTCGCGAGCGAGCCGAGCGTTCATGGTTGGGCGGGCGGCGGCGGCGGTGCGAGACGATGCTTAAGAAGCCAATTTTAAACACTTGCTGAGGAATGCAGTAAACTGTTTACATCGTAATGGAAAGTATTGCGGAGGGGAAGCACTGCGCTTTGAATTTTCCATTTGGTATTTTCAATGGGGTTCAAATAAGTGAACATGTAGTTTATTGGTCGGTGGGGTGCTCCATGGAAATGTTTACATTTGAGAACATGACATTAAATGTGCGTTGATTATTGATGTACTTCATAAATAGTAACAAACTGTATGAGGCAGATGTTTGATGATTGAAGTTTAATTCTGTGAATAATACATTGGTTGTTACATAGCCTTCATTTCATTTTCATTTCATTAAAACCAGCCTTTGTAAAATTTGGATCAAATAAAATCAAATCGTAAACACACTTTCGGTTTTAATAATATAATAACTGCATTGAGAAAGACATTGGTGAAGAGTACCTACAATTCAGTAGATCTCATAAACAAATATACGATGCAATTAACTATTTTAAATTAACCCAATACTTTATAAAATTTGTCATAAAATAAAACTCATTTTCATAGTAGCCCTACAGTCACTAAGACTTTATACTATCATATATTCTGTTAACGTCGCGTCACAATAAGTAACGAATGAATATTTCAAAATCGGCATAAAACCGTCACAGTATAATAAAGTGTACGCCTGATAGAGCTATAAAACATGAGATTATATTATAAAGCGGCGAGGGCGGGCGGCGGCGGCGTGCAGGGCGGGCGGCGGCGGCGTGCAGGGCGGGCGGCGCTACGAAGGGCAATAAAGCGCGCCTCCGGGGACTACCAGAATTTTAACGAATTATTTACACTATTTTTGATGAGAATTTATACTGAAATACCTACAGTATTATATAACCGGTGTATATAATATGTATATTTTCAAACTCTCAGAAGTTTTTGAAAACGTCCGGTATGCCTTTAATATTCATAGTTATAGGAGATACTAGCTTGCTTATCTATATTATATGGGGGGATATCATAGGTACGTCAAAATTAAATGATATCAATACTTAAGCACTTAATAGGTAGACGCTCCGATAAGTCGGACCTACAACCCCTAAAACCAACCACCTAAACCTAAACCAATTACAACAACCAACCTAAACTACCTAAATGTACCTACCGGCATTTGTTTTGTATAGGGGTTTGTAAAAGCTATTGCACCAGCCATCCCCACCCAATTTCAATTTGACTACACTCAACACTGTAATAAAGGCAAATTAGATTATAAAGGTTCTTGAATACCGCGTAAATGACTTAAGTGAATTTACGCTTCAACGTAGGCAGAGGTTAAAATAAAACTTAAAACTCACATCATTATTTCACTACAAGTGGGTAAGTAAAACGTAATGATCGCACAGCTACATGGCAGAGGCATGTTCGTGTTCCTCATTACGGGGGCAAAATTCCACTCTTTATTTATGAAATAAAAATGAAAACATTTCTGCGGACGCTGACGAATAGCCACCCCTTCCTTCCCGCCCGCCTGCGGGGGTGTACGAGGGAGGGGGTGGAAACTCTGCCACCTCGTCGCATGTAGGCGTAATAAGAGTCTTTTTAAATTCCACAAGCCTTTGTTTGGGTAATAACATTTTAAACTCTATATTATTGAGATGTTAAATAAAATAGTTGTAACATTCTAGTTTTAAGTTTTTTTAGGAAATCAAAGTAACAGTGAGATGGCGTATCTTCCCAACCACCGCGAGATTACATTTCTCGCGTCAAAGCTACAATTGTTCAAAATGAATTTTAGCTAGTTTTCCTCGAATCTAACCGACTTACCCATAAATATTAGTTATGCTTTAGATGCTCTATCTTGTTTTCGCTCGTGACATTTTACGTTAGCTAGAAGTTAACAGAATATTTTACGTTTTTTTTACGGCATGCGCAAGAAAATGTGTTCCCTTTCAGAAACTAGCAAATCGCGGTTACAGCAGTTTTCTGCCTTCTCAAATAACATCAAACTAAAGTAATTCTGGAAATAAACTTTGATTGGTTGTAAAATTTTTCCTGCTTTTCATTGTAATTAAATTAGAAAGTAGGAAAATTGCTACAGTAATCGAAAAATATATCAGAAACCAGTTTATTTAAACGTAAGTTTCGAATTCGCACCTAACTATATGTAATTATATTGAAGTTTAATTTGTGCCAGGGACAGGGGGGGAATGAGGGAGGATTTGGGGGGGAGACCGGAAAGATTTTTCAATTACCAACTTTGTGCCTTTCGCTCCAATCTGAGATTACAGGGTAGTTTCGTAGACAGATAGGAACTACAACAGCAACTTAGTATAATGCTTTAGACGACCACCATTCATATGTGTATTAATTAAATAAATAAATAAATATGTGGCTAGATGGTGCTGTGGACATTTCACACAGCACCATCTAGCCCCAAATTAAGCATAGCTTGTACTATGGGAACCAGATAACTGATACAATACTTTTTTGTTTGTAAATACATACATATAATACAATATAACACCCAGACGCAGAACAAACATTTATGTTCATCACACAAATGCTTGTCTCGGATAGGAATCGAACCCACAGCCCTCAGTTCAGAAGGCAGGAATACTACCAACTGAGCTATCGGTCATCGGTCACTTTATTCCTTCTGCGGATTTCCTTGTTCCGGATTGGTCCAGTTCAGTTGAAATAGCAATAGCCAGGCCACATCGCTCGCAGAACTGACAACTGATGAGAAAGAAAGGTTCTCGAATGGCGACCACGAACTGGAAGACGCAGCGTAGGCAGACCCTCCACTAGGTGGACCGACGACCTGGGCCTTTATTCCGTTTCGATTCCTCACTTCGAAACCACGCGAATTCCTTGTCTTACATAAGAAATTTGCAAAAGTCTATTCTCTATGAAACGATAACAAAACCGCGCGAAATGAATTTGGAATCGGCGCGATTTCAACTGTCAAAAATCATATGTTTTACCAAGACGCGTTCCGAAGCATCAACACATCTAAAGGTATGACCACTTATGTCAATATATATTATTTAAAATATAGATAACTTTAATGTAAAGTGAAGGTATATCTAACGCTGTGACACGATGTGAACAAGACACGATAACGACGTGGTTTTCTTATCGTTTGGAATCTGTGTTTCTATAGAGCATAACCGCCCTGGTGAAAACCGCGGGGAGCCGATGGATGCAGGAGGCGAGCAGCCGCTCTAAGTGGCGCTCCCTGGGGGAGGCCTATGTTCAGCAGTGGACGTCTTCAGGCTGTTAATGACGATGATGATGATACATTAGCAAAATTACTTGTCAAACCTATAAAACCACTAGGTATGTAAGTTTTTTTTTTTTTTTTTTCGACCACCATGTATTCTATGTATGTATTTACAAACAAAAAAGTATATAATTATTATATCAGTTATCTGGTTCCCATAGTACAAGCTATGCTTAGTATGGGACTAGATGGCGCTGTGTGAAATGTCCACACATATTTATTATTTATTATTTTATTATTTTGGGTAAGTATTTTAAGTCATCATCATCATCATCAGCCCGTAGATGTCAACTGCTGAACATAGGCCTCCCCCAGAGACCGCCACTTTGAGCGGCTGCTCGCCTCCTGCATCCATCGGCTCCCCACGGTGGTATTTTAAGTATTAAGTAGTAATTAGTATTTCCCAATATAAAGCAACCTAACGTTGGTTTTCTACTCTACACAAACTGTGGAATTCTTAATATCAGTGCGCGCTAACTACGGCCGTATAATATTGGCTGCAGGGTGGATTCCACCCTCTCCTCTTGCGCCCGGGTCTCCTGGAATCCGCCCCTGCCCCCCACCGGACACAGCTCTCAAGTGTCGCGGGCAGTAAGCAGTATTTTCAAGTTAAAATGTTATGCTTCGGTAACATTAAATTGTAAAGTTATGAAGTTTATGAACTTTACTTTTACTGCGTTAATTCATGTAATAACTAATAACGCATTTATTTCACCCTCAAAATAGAACAGTGACGGATATTATTATGAGACCACACATATATTCCTTTTTTTCTTTTTGTTTTAAAAATATATCACAAGAACGTAAATGGTTCACAGGTAGTATGATGTGACAGGCTGATAAGTTTAGAGTCATCACTAACACAATAAATATAACTTCTTGCCATCGTCTTATATTATTATTGATGCTTAATAATTCCAAGATGATGTAGCTCCCAGATCAATATTCCGTCACGTTGCACTGCGTCCAGCGCGTGCCCGCTGCCTGGTCTCGCTAACGATCGCTCACAAACCGAACGCTACTTTTAAATTGGATTCCGACAGCTCCCGGTCGAGGACGTCACAAAGAGCGTTTGATTCGACTCCGCTCGCATTCCTCCGCCGCTCCGCTACGCCGTCTCCTCCGGCGGCACAAATCGGCCTATTAAATGCCTCTCTCAAGGAGGCAAGGGGGCGTTAAAATCGTAGTGGAAAAAGCTTTGTTCTTCAAATAAAAGTCCTCGAAGGGGCCACTGGCTATCGAGCATTATCGGCTTTACACCTTTGATACATCGCTCGACAGCTACTTGTAACTGCACAATAAAACTTGTACAATAAAAAAAGGTTTTGCTTGTTAAACAAAATCTTAAATCAAAGCAACGAAATACCTTTGAGATTCGGAAAAGCCAATAAAGAATCAAAATCGTTGCTATAAATATAACAGCCAGTAGGTGAACCTATTTCTCGTCGTTCGTAGAAGTTCTACGATGCCATTGATAGGTCGTAGCCGTAGTCGGAGTCGTAAGACTGCTACGAAAGGCACTCGATATCGGCAAGTAAATGAGTCCAATATCAATTTCCATTCCGCTCATTGCGACCGGACCTACGGCAACGCGCGCCCGAGTGACGTGCACGGTTAATTACGGGCCGGAGGGGGCGGGGAGGGCGCGGGGAGAGGGAGGGGGCCTAGTGTGTAGGGGGAATATGCTTTGTTTGGCCTCAGATGCTGCTTCGCAAATTGTTTTTGTTGGCTATGGAAACGTGTCTCTGAGACGCTTTGTTTATTTATTCTAACATAATTTGTCTGTTTAATTTACTTATAAATTATTAGTCAAGTAAAATAAACTAACAGCGAATAGTAGCAACTCCTACTGGATCTAGTAGAACTTATGATGATGTCCATAACACAGTTTCTTTAAAATTGTCGTAATCTTCAGCGAACTAGAAATACTTATCTATCTAAATAACACGGACTAAGCACTCTACTGCAGATAAAAATCTGCATTAACTTCGTTTAGTTAACAAAATATTTATAGTTTGCTAACATCTACAACCTATAATAACAATATTATAAAGATTTGATTGTTTGTTTGTTTGTTTGTTTGTCCGAAACTACTAAACAGATATGAAAAATTCTTTCACTGTTGAGAAGGTACACTATCCCCGGGTTACATAGGCTATATTATATTGTCAAAAAATTAGAGATCCTTACTAAAACTCAAATAATGCAACCCAAAGAGTACAAAGTGTATGAAACTAATCATCCCGTGCTAAGCCGGGCGTTTCAACTAGTTAATTATAAAATGAAAAGGAAAAGATGTGCACAAAACCTAATGTTTACTCTCAAAGTAATCACGAATGTGTTTAATATATTCCTCTCACATACACCTCCATCCCTCAGACACTCATCAGCTTATTCAAATACGCGGCATGCAGTGCAGGGGTGCATCCCTGCAGGGGTGGCGGACGCGCGCATGCATAATGTACGGGGTGCTTAGCGCGCGGGGATCGCTTGCGACGAGGTACTTGTGGAAGCTGTGTTACTATCGCTTGTGAGATCTTTTGTTATATTCTAAATCCTTTAACTGTGATTGTATTTGTTTAAAATGTGAACAACTATGTGTAGTGTCTAAACTTTTATTTATGTCTACTCATTAAACATGCGAGCTTTCCTTGACCTCATTTTGGGTAATTTTTACAGTGTTGTTTAAATAATAAATTCACATTTTAATATTTGATTTAATTAGGTATACATACTAAACTAATATTCAATAGCATTCTAAGTTCCAAACCACTCTTTAAAAAAAATCATCTTACTTATATTGGTGATGCTTATTTCTCAAATAATAAATATAAATTGACATACTTACTACATCAATCTATCATTAAAAGTTATGGTAATAGAACTATCTATAAGTTTATTCCACAAACGCGTTTGTGGATTATGAAAAAGCCTTCGATTCAATCGAGACTTGGGCGGTGCTGCAGTCCTTACAGCGATGCCAAATTGACTATAGGTATATCGAAGTGTTGAAGTGTTTGTACAGTAAGGCCACTATGTCAGTCCGACTGCAGGACCAGAGTACGGAACAGATTCCATTGCAGAGAGGCGTGAGACAGGGAGACGTTATTTCTCCGAAACTGTTCACGAACGCATTGGAGGATGTTTTCAAGCTCTTGGAGTGGAAAAGATTTGGCATCAACATAAATGGCGAGTATATCACTAACCTTCGTTTTGCCGATGATATAGTCATAATGGCGGAGTCGCTCGATGATCTCAGCACCATGCTCAACGACCTCAGTAGAGTCTCCCGACAGGTTGGTCTTAAGATGAACATGGACAAGACGAAAATCATGTCAAATGCCCATGTTCCACCTATACCGGTAATTGTTGGGAACGATACTCTCGAAGTTGTCGACAAATACGTCTATCTAGGGCAGACTGTCCAATTGGGTAGGTCCAACTTCGACAAAGAGGTCGCCCGAAGAATCCAACTCGGCTGGGCAGCGTTCGGGAAGCTTCGACCTATCTTTTCGTCCAAAATACCACAAAGCCTGAAAACAAAAGTTTTCAATCAATGTGTGTTGCCAGTGATGACTTATGGAACTGACACGTGGTCTCTAACTGTTGGCCTCATTACTAAGCTCAAAGTCGCGCAACGAGCTATGGAGAGAGCAATGCTCGGTGTTTCCCTGCGAGATAGGATCCGAAATGAGGAGATCCGCAGGAGAACTAAAGTGACCGATGTAGCTCTTAGGATTAGCAAGTTGAAATGGCAATGGGCAGGTCACATCGCTCGTAGAACTGACAACCGATGGGGAAGAAAGGTTCTCGAGTGGCGACCACGAACTGGAAGACGCAGCGTAGGCCGGCCCCCCACAAGGTGGACCGACGACCTGGTGAAAGCCGCGGGGAGCCGATGGATGCAGGAGGCGAGCAGCCGCTCTAAGTGGCGTTCCCTGGGGGAGGCCTATGTTCAACAGTGGACGTCTTCAGGCTGTTGATGATGATGATGATGATAAGTTTATTAGTACTTAGTGAATTTAAAAAATAATCAAATACGCGTTGATATAAACAGTTTGCCGTAACTCCTCGAGTAATATTGAAGAGCTATCGTCACGCCCCCTCGAGGGTGGACGTTAAATCTTTCATAAAGTGCAATAATCATAAATTGAAGTGCATTTTACAACGACCGACCACAGTTACACAATCGCTAGCAATTGAAGTGCAGTAAGGAATCTTTCTACATTAGTGAAGTTAATTTACCACACGCACGCACAACTTTGGAAGCGATCTTGTTTTTAACTTAAAAAAAAGGTTACTCACAGAAAGTGCGAGTTTGTATTCAAGGAGTGGAACTCATCATTTTACTATTGGTTGGGCTCAACATTTTTTCATACTTTCGCGACTGTAATATGGTTCATGGAGGTACTTGTGCTTTAAGTTTTTCAATAAAGGAGGGAGTTTTATATAAAGTTAAACCTGGCCTCTTTGCGCTCAGAAATTTATCAAAAAACAATCCGTTTCAATTGGTTTGGCTCCATAGTTAATATGTGAATAAATGAGTTAGTAGGTTCTTAAACCTTAAATCACAATTATGCCAATGGCGATAGGCAAACCACACTTGTGTGTAAATTTTGCTTACTGATGTCAGCATGTACCGGCGCTGCGTACAGCGTAACGCAGCGTATCAGCGAAACGGAACGTTTTAACACCGCAACAGTATTGGATTAACTCGGCATTAAGCTTTAATTACAAACGTGAGAATATACTTGCAACTCTAAGTAAAAAAATGTATAAAAAATTTAATAACGTTACGATAAATGTTAAAGATAATAAATATAGGTAAGTACAATAACATTTTATTTATCCCCTTTTATTCATAATTATGAAATAAATAATCCCGACGAATCCAGGTTTTGCTAAGAATTAATTATAGTGGGAGAGAACTCAAACTTGTAAACTGTCAAACAAAGAAACTCAACGACGCAACGGCTTATAAAAAAACTTAAAAACCAGCCCAGTGCCAGTCAACACACGTTTAATGTATGGCAGCCCCCCTTCAATATTTATTTTATTGTTTTTTAGTACTTTTTGTTATAGTGCTAACAGAAATACATCATCTGAAAAAATTTCAACTAACTATTATCAAGATACAGCCTGGTGACAGACGGACAGACAGACAGACAGACAGACGGACAGCGGAGCCTTAGTAATAGGGTTAGCTTTACCCTTACCGTTATAGAACCCTAAAAAAGAAAAAAACTGATGTAAGTATGTACCTACCTACATGCAGTTCCGTCTCAAAACTGATGTAAGTATGTACCTACCTACATGCAGTTCCGTCTCAAAACTTAATTAGGTAATAAAGACAAAGCATCTTTAAAATCCAGCACACATAGTCGCCGGGAATCAATTTATCCTAAGCCGGGTGGCAGGTGGCGGTGTGGTGGCGGAAGCAGGGTGGCGGGTGGCGGGTGCAATAATTAGGCGGCGGATTAGCCTCGCCGAGGAAATTAACTTGAAACTCGATGGCTTCCGGCTCCGTTATCTGTAGGTGCTTACTGCTTGTGCTTATATAAAATCTAAATCTTAATGTCGAGTGGTATTTCTTAGTTTACTTTTTATAACTACCAGTACTTATATGTTACTTTTATTTGTTTTTAGACTGACTAGTAGTTATTCTGTGGTGAGGATCTGGTCTGAGTATATTAAATCTTCATTTGTTTCTTTGCAACCGTCATCATCATCACCCTGAAGACGTCCACTGCTGCACATAATTAATATGCCTCTCCCACAGGGCGTCACTTCGAGCAGCTGCTTGAGTCCTGCATCCATCGGCTCCCCGCAGTTTTCACCATGTCATCGGTCCACCTAGTGGGGGTCAGCCTACGCTACGTCTACCGGTTAGTGGTCGCCACTCGAGAACCTTAAGTTGTGTGTTATGTTTATGTGGCGTGGTGTAAGCCTGAAGTCGACGTGGCTTAAAACCTGTGGTTCAATAACTACATTTAGCTAGCCATCGATTATGACCAATAGTTACATAGAGCAGGAAAACCACGCCAAAATAAGCGTCAAAGTAAATATAGAATACAAAGGATATCGTTTATAAATCGACATCAAAAAAACGCCCTTCCTGTCACACTAATATCCGTACTATATACTACACTATATCTGTCTGTCTTACCACATAACGAAGTAAGGGAAAGACTATAAATTCTTGTGCTTTTTAAAATAATATATAGTAGAGAGTCTGAGGAACAAAGCCGCGGGCTGAAGCTCGGTGCAAACGACAGTACACTGTAGCAATTAGGACCATACAATTAGCGAAGGTATTCGGCAACAGCGAAATTGGAAATATCTCGCGAGTGGAGGCCGTGGAAGTCGTGGAGGCTATCGAGGCCGTGGAGGCCGTGGAGGAGGCCGTGAGCTATGTGCCGCGTTATTGCATTCTCGGGTGCAAGTTGTGGAGTTACGAGCACGAGTTAGAGCGCGTCTTTATTGTGTTTCGTGGATCGGTGTACAATAATGGGTTTGCTCGATGAAAGCTGAAACTGTCACAGTGCCTACACGGTATTACAGACCACTTTTGAGGTTGAATTATTATTTGCTACTATAAGCAGAGATAGGTAAAATTTTGTATTGTACGTACTGAAGTGTGGATGAATCTCCCAAAAATAGACAAAATCGGCATGAAAAAAATTATTGAAATATCTGTTGCATAATTGGTAAAATTATTGTGGAACAGCATATTTACTACAAGCGGCTACTGTTAAAACCCTTGGCCAGACAATTTAACCATTTTCCTAGTACCCCAGCCATTTGCCTCTCACTCGATTTCACAGGTTAATGACGGCAGGATAATGACGATTTCGTAATAAAACACTTGATAAAGTTACAAAGAAAACCCATAGGTATAAGAGATATATATTATTGAACTTACCTATTGTTGTATATTTACTGCACAGACTATCACTAGTTAATTATCACGCATTCGGTAAATAAATGTAGCCAGACTATATGATAATTTGTCTGGACCAGACACACCCTCCAGCTCTAAACAAGACTGTACGGACAATTCAGAGAATGGAGTGTGGAATTGAATGGATCATAGAAAAGAGCGTGAAACGGCCGCTTTATAGACAAATACTTGAGACTCAATGCATAACGCGTTCCCGCCTTTTTTTGAGTTTAATGTTTTGGCGGGGTTATGGTTGCGAAGTCCATTACACATAAAGTTGCGACATTTTCACAAAATCTATAAGTTATAGTAGTGCTCGATTAAAAATATTTGGTCATGTAATGTTTACACTATCAATTAAAACAATAAAACTAACAGTATTACCAATTTTAAGTAATCTTCTTAGAGTAAACAGTTGCAACATGGGGGCATTACATGTCAGGAATATGATTTTCAAGGTCAAATATTGCGAAAATAGTTTATTTCGGTTAATTCTATGCTGCGTGCGAGTTAGGATTATAAAAGTAGAGTATTTTTAGATGTATGAAGGTAATAAATTCTGATATATTATAATTCTTATTTGGTCAAAATTTGTCAATACGTGAATTTGTCCATTTTTCTGAGATTGACCCATATATGATTTTTATAGCAGAATCACCTCAGCGTAATCTATAGATTAATTTGTAAAGGAAAAATTAGAATGTGATTATTGGATTGAGGGATGGATGGATGCGGGTTCAATTCCCGCTTGTGATTCTAATTTTTTATTTACAAATTAATTTGTACTGAACAAGTTAATAAAAACTTAAGTGTTAACATTTCTTCTAGATTTTCTCTTCAGCGGGAATTCTGTGCCTTCGGTCTAAGAAATTTTGTTTCATTATGTACTTATAGATAATAAAAGAAGACCACTCAAATTTATCAATGTAGTTGCGAACCCATATATAGAGCGAGCCGTAGACTGCCATGGATTTGTGTTAAAATCTCTATGAACTCCTAGAAAAGCAAGATGCGTTTTTAAGATAGTCTTCCTAAGTACAGTAACAATACAGTTCGATACTCGCCATCCGATATGATCGCTACTATCGCTCGCACAATGTACTGACGCGGGGCGGGGGCGGGGGCTAGCGGGAGGGGGTCGCTGCACCCGTCGCCATAGCAACCGCCCCCGCCTAATCAATTGCAGAAATATGTACGATCCATTACCAACGCAACCTGGCCTACCTCTCCTCCGCACTCACAATATAACACAGACACACAGGGGGATCAAAATACGAACTCACATCTCTCTTTAAACTGGTCGTTTTGTACGCTACGCGACATTACGCACACTTGGGAAGCGAAGAAAAGATGTACGAGTGTATACCGTCCATCGAATGTATGACGGGTAACTACGTACTCGGTAAAGTTGGGAATCATAGGACGTCGGGACGGAAGGAAGAATGGAGCGGGAGTCGGCTTTGTTAATATTTCATGTCCACTATACTTGATGCAATTGAAATGGGATTTTGAATGTAACTCGTGGACGCGGATATTGAATTGCTGTCAATACTTTATAGAGTTCACGTTTGCCGAGATACGTGTTAGATCTCACAAATAAACATGAAACCAAAAAGCTACTTTAAGCGATCAAAGTTTCTAAACTATTAAATAGCAAAAAAATAACAATAAACATAAAAATCATATAGTCTAAATATATTTTCATTCAAATACAACGAAAACAACAAGAAACAAAATAGAAAAGAACATCTTTTGTCAAAACTTACAACGACAATAGTAAGATGACAAAATACACACCTTTCTTAATCGCAGTAATCGTTGGTTACGCACTCGCTACGCCGCTACGGATTCGTAGCAACTGCTACACTGAAAATGGATAATTTAACTTTAGAACAAACAAAATTCTAATAAAAATTATTCGTTAATTATTCTTGTAATGATTTATAATGTGTTATTTAATTAAATTACCTGTTTATAAAAATGGGCTTCTATAAAAAAAGTTGTATTCTTGTTTACTCTTTGCTCTGAAAGTCAGCCATTTTCAAAGATAGACGGCAGGATATCCTGAAATACAGTTAAAAAATACTTTTAATTTTATTATTCACTGTAAAAATATGTATCTATAAACAAATACTTACTACAGAATAAATATTGGTTTTGGGAGCCATGAAGACAATTATAATCGTATTTCTATGAGACCTGCAACAATACAAAATATCGATTTAATTTGTGACTATCGGCTATCGTACTAAGTAGATATAAAAAAAGCAAATTAAATATTTGCTTTTTTATATCTACTTAGAATGTAAGTTAAGTTTCCCAAATTCTATCAATAACTAAGAGCCTATCCAAATATTTTACTTCGGACCCTCTTTAACAAAACCAACTTAGTGAAAAGTCTACAAAAGCAGTAGAACATATTCTCTAAACTGCAAAGAAAACATTCACCGCAGCGAGCAGCCGAAGCCGCAATCATAACATGCTCCGTCTACAACTATTAACATAACATTAGTGCACATGACAGCAGAAGGGGGAAGTAAAAAGGGGGGACGGTGGGTCTGTATAATTACGTCCCTTGCACGCTAGATATTGCCTCCTGAATTTCCCCACAATTATTAATTGTTAATGCGCGACCAATATCGGTACACCTGCGCCTGAAGGCTGAGATTAACATCTCTTATTGCGACCAATTAATCGTTTGTTTAATTTGTACCCAGCCGCGCGCGAAACTTAATTACTAGAGCCACTAATTGTGCCCCCTCCCCCGCCCGCCCTGCCCACACCTAGCTACAGCTACTTACAACTAACCCACCCCTAAAAATAGCTTAAAAATAGCTGTAAAAAGGCGAGTACACTCCATTATGTGATTTAAAAATCATATTCAAAATCGCTATAAAGGCCAAACGAGCGTGCCCGCTATTCTATTACCGACCCTTGCCGGAATAAATTCCATCGAAGCGCAATAATAATAAAAAAATGTCGAGAGCTTGTCGCGTGCAAAAGACGTGCGGTCACGCGGCCTCCCCCGCCCCCTTCCCCCTACCATCGTACCCCCCCCCTCACACCCGCGGCTCCCTCCGAGCCTCCCTCGCACGAATATAATATGCATTATGCGAAATCCGTAACTCTTATGTTGGGTCTCGAGAATACCTTAAACAGGCAGAATTTAAACGAGTCTCACACCTACCACCCTGGGAACAAGGGCGGCCGCCCAGCCGCGAGCGGTCGTTACGTCGTTTGGGGCGGGCGCGGTGCGGTTTCCTTAAGGCGGGCGAGGCCTGCACTCTCAAGATAACGCCGGGTATTAATCATAGTATTATCGGCCGGTGGCGCGTCTTTGTTATGACACCGCGTTATTGCAGTTTTTTCTCTATCTACCCTCGAGGATGCGATAAACGGCTTCGAGAGTGAATTTTCCGGGACAGATGTTTTAGTAATCCAGCGAGATATCGCGCATAACGTCGCAATAAAACATTCAATGTTATTATTATGCCACCGGCGGCCGCTGGGGTCAGGCTGGTGCCGCGCTCCCGCTGCGATGTTACATGCGTCCTTCAAACGGACACCTATTGAGTTTTCGATATTATGATGACTCACTTTTATAATCTAGAAATTCAGTTACCGGCAAATATATCAATAGAGTATAGTTAAACTGTATGACATAAACATATTTCCATCAGCTTCCACGCAGCATCCGCGAACCATAAACATAATCTGACTTTACAGTTGATACCCATCGCTTCATCAGTCACTCCATTCACGCTCGGAGTCAGTTCTGCGAAGTTGAAAAGAGGTTTTTCGAAGAATTTCTCAAAAGGCATGCGCGATGACTGGCTCCATTGAAGCTTAATATCTGGAGGCCGACGACGACGTCCGACAATTTGTGTATGATTAATGGTTCAAGCTAAACGGGAGGAAATCTCGGTCCCCTCGGGAGCGCTGCAAACTATAAAAGTTTTCATGTAGAGATGGTCCGCCGTCACGTGACCCGCCCGCCACTCCCGGGGATGTTATAAGCAGATAAATCGCTGAATTATAAGACGAATACTGAGGCGATTGCGAACACCGCGGCGGAGTTTTTGTGATTTTTTTCTCTGTGACCCCTTCCACTTATAACATGTCGAGAAACTGTTGAAGAACGTCACCGAAAAAAGCTCCGATTATAATAAGTTTTTCAGTGATTTATGTTCATCCAAAATTGGAGCAAATTTGAAATCGACATATTGACGTGCCGCCATATTTCAGCCCAGTGTAAAATATTCGTACTCTACTTAGAAAATCGAACGCCTCATGCATGAACTAAACCGTGTCGAATACCTAAACATTCTTAAAAGGATCACCTTCGCGTTTCCATTTCCAATAACTTTTTACTCACACATGCACACCTGTAGCCTTCCTTATACGGATATGTTGGTGTGTGCGAACTGGGGATCATTTTTCACGTTTCATGAAGCGCCGGCGTCGGGTAGTGGATTAAAATACATTTCGCTAGTCGTCGTGATGGATGATGCTGCCTCGGGAGAGAAAGGGTTGCTCCCTCTTTCCATCCCTGTCCCCCGGCAGCCAGGGGTTGCTATAAACGAACCATCCTCGAGGTAACATTGTATATGAATGTGTAATTTTATTTTTTCATTGCGAATAAGAATAAGGCATATCTCGAGGTAATAAAGTACGTAGGCGTCGCCCTGTCTACTGTAGATAGAGGAGAGACATCAAACTTAGGACAAGTTATTCTGGTATTTATGATTTTTGGTTGAACGAACAGGCCGTTTGTAATACATGTGCGTGTCGTATTATTTGAGATTAGAGAAAAAAATAAGAATAAAAAGTATGACACTCCTCATAACATAATCTTATTTGACCATTTATTTTTCCAACTAGATTTTTTCTGTAAGTTACACTTCTGTAACCTGAAACTGAAAACAGCGCTAGTAAACAGGGAGAGTGATAGCAAATACAGCAAAAAACGGAAATATTTGCGTTGTATCCTATCAAATAACGTTAACGTTTCCGATGTTTGATAGACCATTGTTTACGCAATTAATAGGATATGGTATCTGATTATGCCTTAAACATACTTTAAGACAATCATAACCATAACTTAGGTTTTTTGCGCCACATATAAAATAACGCATTTTACTGATGTAACATAAAACTTCCCTTTGAGTTCGATTCGCGGCGGATATTTCATTTCCTGCAAGCGTGCTTTTACCAAAGTTCGCATTTTGCCGCGTAAAGTAGACCCGCCCAATATTTGTTCGATATGCTTCCGCAAATATTTGCCAAACTACAGGACACGCTGCGCCTTAACAATCCTTTACGCGTTTGGGGGCAACCACAACGTCTTATAGCATTATTACTTCAATCATACATTGACAAATGAGATAAAAGTAAGAACACTTTAATGTTGCAGAGCCAGAACAGTTTTGATGACGTCACGTTAAATCGTTCACTCAAATAGAGCTGTCATGTCATACCTTTACATCATGTTGACACTGACGTGCGACAGTGATAACGCCATATAAAAATGTAGACGTCTCGTTCACACGCAGGAATACTTTATAAGTTCATGGTACGAATTTGAACAATATTATAGTAACCTTGAAATAATAATGCCATGAAACATGATGGTTTTGTATTAGCTTGTGGTAGCCAGGAGTCAGGAATACATGCGATATAAGGAAAAGGTATTATTATAATGGATAAGGTCATTTACACCGAAAACTATGTACATAATTCATACTTTGTAATCATTTGAGAACATGCATTTTATTGTAAGCTACAAGAGGAAACTTTTGTAAACGAAGCTATTTATTTATAATTATATATGCATGAGTATTTGACACTGCAATTTTAAAATTATATGACTTTATTCTTTTTTCATAAGTTCATTGTTAATTTTGAGATGATCGTTCAATAACTCAAAGTGTTTTAAAGTCAAAGTCATAAACATTTTTATAATCAATTAAGTTATACGCAAATAGTATAAAATTACAAAGCGCTTAATGTGAAATATTATAAAGCAAACCTTATAGGAAAAAGAGTTTAAATACATTAGTAACAGTTTTACTTTGATCATAGAAAAAAGAAATTTATTCTTTATTGGTTAGAATAAAAAAATTAAGCCCGGTCTGCACTGCCGACTAGAGTTGCCGCGAATACTCGCCATTATTCGGTATTCGGCATTACTCGTCATTTTTTTTTATATTCGTCGAATACCGAATAATAGCTAGTATTATTCGGCATTCGGCGAATAGTCGTCGAAAATAAACTTTTAACGAACAAAAGAACTAATGAGTTAAAAATAATATTTTTTTTAATTACTTTCCTTAATAAAACAATACACAATATCAATTATTATCTGTAATATATGCCTGTGCCTATCATATTCATGAAACTAAATTAGTAAGGCTTTTTAATAATTAATATTTAAAATCCAACAGAGGCAGATTGTGGTGAAAAAAAAAACAATTTTTCTGCACGTTCTGGAGCAAGTCGGTTTCGTTTTTCCTCGTAAATTAAACCTGCCTCGGAAAATAGTATTTCTGAATAAACAGAGCTTGCTGGTGTGATTAAGTATTTCTTTTCTCACAACCTTAGAATAAATTAGAAATATTTTTAATGTGTTTAATGTTTTTTTTTTATGTCGAATAGTAATGTCGAGTTATTCGACTATTCGCCAAAGTGAATGGCGATTAATCGGTATTCGACTATTCGCTATAAACACTATTCGCGGCAACTCTACTGCCGACTACCCACTACCCAGCCTGCCCATACATCACACGACAATAAGCTTCCGTAGGGTTACTCTTGGTTTACCGAAGACAACAACCCGATACCGCTCATTAGCTGATTGCTACGACCGTGGCTGGTCGGTGGAGTGGTGACCATCACCGAGCACACACTGTCACACACATCACAAGCACACGTCACGTGTAGTACCGCCGACACCCATGTTTGCACGCGGCCGCGCCCGTCATAGGTACTCCGCTCCTACTAATGCAAACATTTTGCTAATGTTATAGATTGGGAACGCCATTTCCAAATTAAACACCATTAATATTATAGTGTGTTAGACTTATTAGTATAGGAACCGATATAAGTATTTTTGTGACAATGTTTTTTTAAACATAATTATGTTAAAGTAGTAAGTGCTCACCGGTGTAACTTTTCCAATTATGAAGTGAACTTTCAATTTTAAATGTCATACGTTTATAAAAAACTCCAATGTAGGGTAGGTCCAGGTGCGCACGACTCCACAACAAACACGCGTGTAGCTGAGCTTTGTCTTCGCCGTCCACAAAGCACTTCATCGCAAAAAACACGTCAAATCCGAACATCGCGTGCCACCGACTAACACTGCTATAAAAAGCAGCTGCAACCAAAAAGGGTTGCAGAAGGGTTGCAACCCTAGGGTAAGATCAACCCCATTTTTTAAGCCACGCGCTCATCAAATCGCGACATGCTAAAGAACCCTTTGTATGCAAAGCGCCAATAAAAAGCCCCGGTACGTGCATGCGCCGTGTGATTTTAAACTGATTTGAATATAGAACATTTACATACGACAGAGGCGCGGCGCTATTGGCCGCGATTTGCGTACGGACTTGCGCACTGCGAGCTCGCGGGACTTTTTTAAAGTGTCATTTTATAGCGAGACGTTTGATTCGCTGACACGATATGAATTACAATAGGCACATCCGCGCAGTTTGCATATCGACTTGGCTAACTATATCAGAGCGGGCGGAGTTAACAAGGAGGAGCGCAGTAAAGTGCTATTTATGGAACTCCTTGAGCTCTATTTGATCAATAGAGCTGAAACTGTGTGAAGTGTATTTCCGTGGCGTTATGTGCTAATAAACTGTTATCCATAAGCGTAGTTAGCCTCGGATTATAAAAAGAGCGCGAATTAACTGAATGTTTCTATTAGGACATCTGCTCGAACTACTTTGATCAACTACTTTATCTTTATGAGCGTAATTAATTCTTTCCCAGAGCCAACTTGGTATTCTGAAAATTTTTAGGACAAATAAAGTAAGTAATTATTGGATTCCAAACGTGAAAAGTACTAAAAGCAAACATTGAGCGCCTCGGGCAAACATCGATAGTTGTCGTTATTTCAGCGGATCCGGTGGAAAGCTCATTAGGCGGGCGAGGGTCGCTTGTACTTTGTAGTACAATCAGCGTAGCGGCCGCGCCGCGCCGCCAGGGGGCGCCATTATCGAATTGTTTAAAATAACGAGGGCCGCGTTTGTGTTGCTAGTTAGAGGGACGGCGGGCTACATTACTTGTTACTAAATTCATGGTACATTTGCTGATTCTTTTAAATCCGACAGATTTTCTCTGTAGGTTTTTCCGTTTATTCAGTTGGAAAAATAATGTTAATCTTTTTAGTTATGGTGATGTATAAATTCGTAGGTACTATAGAAGAACCGATAAGACAGCATTACTATATTATCAGTTAACGTGTGATCCATTCAAACTGTATGAATGTACATAAACAGAACTATTACCGTCTCTTATATTTTTTTCAAAAGTACGTACTTGAGTCTTATTAGAAAAATAAAAACTTGAGTTTTTCTTCAATCGGGAGTTACATAAGTATGGTACCTACTTAAGAACAAACTACAACTAATCAATTATTTTAAATTGGACAGTGAAAGACGTTTATCATCGTTCAACTCGCTGACCACTTGCCTACACGAGATGAAGAAGAAGATATCGCTACGACTCCCTACTTTAGTAAATAGCCCTACCTACAACAAGTAGGTACTTCGATTCCAGCGGCCTTCACGTCGATGCGTCCGTTTACACGGTTCAAAGATCACAAAAAACGCTCCATTTGGTAATTAAATTGTGCCCTGAGGCCAGAGGGCCGGGAGCAGGGGCTCGGGACAACTTGAACGGCAAACAAGAGCTCGCGTAGAATGTTACTGTGGAGGTAGTTCGCCAATTTAATTGTCCCGACTGTTTGATCTACGCGGAGGCCGCCCCTGAATGTAAAGAGCTGTTTACATTAACTAGCCGTTTGGAGGATGTACCTGTCATTATTTTAAAAACTTTCTAGTAACATGTACCAACTATCAACTAGTATCGCTCGCAGAACTGAGAACCGATAGGGAAGAAAGGTTCTCGGGTGGTGACCACGAACTGGAAGGTGCAGCGTTAGGCAGACCTGCCCACTAGGTGGACCGACGACCTGGTGAGCCGATGCCTATGTTCAGCAGTGGACGTTTACGGGCTGTTGATGATGATGATGATGATGATGACCAACTAGTATCAAAGACCATTAATACTTATTATGATCATGCTACTTATCTACTTAAAAAAGTTTTAATATCTTAAAAGGAGTATTTCTAAGGGACAGCGCAGGGTTGATTTTTTGTTAGGTTCTTAAGCTATTCGTTAAACCTTGCACAATATTAAAATAAATGATTTATAACTACTTAATAATTAAATAACATTGACCTTCATAATATCAGAACATAAATATCTTGTTATTTACTTATTCGATCTGTACAACGATCATTAATATTTCTAATTAAAGACAAACGTGCTAATGATGCCAAGAACACAATTAGTATTCCCGTGAATTTTATATTACAAATGGCTAGTAGTTACATTCAGCCTTTCTTTTGTCCTTCGATTAAAGGTTGCACTATCGCGGGCTGATCTGATTTGTACTTTAATGTCTGGAAGATAAAGTTGGAAATGGCGCAAGTGCGTGCTGGAGAAAATAACAGTTAGTCGAGTTTTATTATCATTAATTAGATAGGAGAAAGTACTTATATTAAACAAAGTAAAAAATGGACGCGCATTGTTCGCACGTAAAGGGCACACTGTCAGAGCTAGGGAACGATTAACTGTCAAAACATTTAACAGTAATCCCTACATAGTAAAATACTCGTTTTGTTTTTTATAGACAAGTTGGCATGTATACGCAGGTAGGTTAACAGTTTAATCTATAAATAGTGCATGTGGATAGCATAGGATGGATATTTTATTTGGAGTTTACTTTTATATCTGAGGGTAAAGTCTTGCGTCGTTAACTTTAACCAATAATTTATATTCAAACTAATTATACCAACAATTAATTTTTAAGGTGCAGTGAGTATCGATCTTACAATTTAGATTTTTTTGCGTTTCTCACAGTACATAGCTAATTATTGAACTGTACCTAAACCAATAATTACAGGGCAATGTCATATGAAAATGTATTCATTAATTATGTTTTACCTCATTAATGACGGAGCACAAACAATCGTAGGTAAGATTACATTAATTGTTAATAATAACGTAATTAGCTCCGTCTGCAATTATTGTTTTATTTTTTATTACAAGCTCGATTAAACCTTTATTGGGTATTTTTTATTATTTTACCTATTATCTACATATTTTCTTGATTATACCAACAGGGTAAAAAATGGACCCTTAGAGTGGGTTTTGGTCAAACTCTAACCAATGGTCAAATGATAATATTAAACCAGGTAACCACCTTAACTATATTTAAGGTTACTGCAGGTAATTAATGAATTTTCTTATACTCTCTCTAGGTCAAAAACAGGAAGACGCAGGTAGACCAATGATGTGGTCAAAACCGCGGGGACCGTTTGGATGCAGAAGGCAAGAAGCCGGTTAAAGTGGTGCTCTACGAGGGCACTTATTTTCAGTGGGCGTCTTCCGGGTGAGGACTATGATGATAGTACATGACAATGGCGATAGTACTTAGACGCAAAGTAAACTCTAGCTAGTAGCAAGACAACAGGCGAATTTGGTCTTCTAAATGTTATTCTTCAATTTGTATTGTGATCAAACCCCGAGACACTTGTTATTCTACAGATTACCCTAAACATTCAGCGACCAGGCCATTACCGCGACATGCCATTCTAACTAGTCCATCCCTTTTTTGTCACTGCCGTCATACGACCGCGCCGGCCGATACAAATCGGAATGCGGACTGTTTTGTTGCATTCCTCTATAGTACCGTTAAAGAATTTGCGTATAGCGTAGTTGCATGTCAGTGTGCGTGCTCGCGCGCGTGTGTGTGCACTGCGCATGCGCGTTGTCGCAGACTGATGGATGACAGGTGACGTCGGCGCCGCAAAGAGCCAGGGGAGGCCAATCCGCGACGTTGCGAATAAATATAATCTAGAATTTAACAAGGAATGTTTCTTTGCTGGTAATTAAGGTTACTTCAAAGAGCGTAATGCGACCGTTAATGAGCGATCAAAAACCGAAAGATATGTTAAGCTCTTGTGTGCTCCTTCAGGCATTCGACAGTTGGTGAGTAAAAGGTAAAGCATGTGGATTAATTGCATTTAACTCTTCACTTCGAATAGTTTAAAGAAATTACGAAAGGTATAGTTTGGTTTTCACACTCCAGCTGTCAAATCGTTTTCTGTATTATTGTTGTTACTTAATAAAAAAGCGACAATTACTTATTGAACTTGCATTTCAATAAAATTGAGTACGTATCAATATTTACGTAACGATATTGTAGAGATATTTAAGTCCTCAAACCATTCCCATGTATTCACGTAACGTTGACGTTTTGTGTAAATTTTAATTACTTACCTCAAAGTATGATTTAAGAGTTATAGAGTGAGGTGCCGCAGCCCTGGCCAGAGAGAGCTCATTAGACATTCACGTGTTGCGGAGTCCTGCGGCGAGACAAAGCGCGCCCGGCCGCTTCACAGGCCCGCGCCTCCACCGCCGCCACAGATGCACTTCTCTAATCGCTCATATCGCATCCGTAATGGCAATCAACTGAATGGTGCTGGTGGCCTAGGTGCTTGTCATTTGCACACAAAATAGATAAGCAGAATTGAACGATTTGGAATAGCAAAAAGAGTTTTGCCTCGTTGCTTAATATGCTGAAAATGGTTTCTATGTTCTCTTTCGTCAACCAGCAGTAACCTATATAAGTATCTTTATTTTTTGTTCAAACGCATTCAGAAGATATAATAATACGCGTAGTCAAATAATAGTCATCATAGTCATAAGTCAGTATCGCCAACTTCATAATTTCTGTTAACTTACTTGTTTCACGTTATACGAATCACTATCGCGTAGGCGTAACCTACCTACTTAGTAAAGTAGATATAAATATCATAAGTAGGTATCTCATGTTTTAAAGATCCATTACTCATTAACAGCTTCATGGTTGAGAATTAGTGACTCTATAATGAAGTTAAAGCTCATGAAGTCGTGAAATAAACTAGCGTAACCCCATTGGTCACAGCTCGCGAGTGCCGCAGCGAATATGCGCGAGTGGGACGAGTAGAGGGGAGAGGGGGGTAGGTAGTTCTCAGAAACGTTGCGCACACGTTCTCAAGGGTCGTAAATCGGGGATTGGAATTCGCATGATGATAGATGAGAGAGTAATATAATATTATATTGTGTGAATCAACCATTAAATTTGTTATTAAATGTGCTATTGTATTAATAATTGACAAAAATTATACTTATAATCACATCGCTCGTAGAACTGACAACCGATGGGGAAGAAAGGTTCTCGAGTGGCGACCACGAACTGGAAGACGCAGCGTAGGCCGGCCCCCCACCGACGACCTGGTGAAAGCCGCGGGGAGCCGATGGATGCAGGAGGCGAGCAGCCGCTCTAAGTGGCGCTCCCGGGGGGAGGCCTATGTTCAGCAGTGGACGTCTTCAGGCTGTTAATGATGATGATGATGATGATGATGATGATGATGATACTTATAATAAACATCCACGTTTATTATTAAGATAATAATATGGTTAGGTATTTACTTAGGTAATAAAATATTTAGATAGGTACGTGAATATGCGTAGAGATAGAGCAAATAGAAATTATAGGTTATTGTTGGAGCACAAAAAGATTTGCTTTAATATCAAGGTTAGGTACTTTTTATTAATTATGAAGAGATCCGCAAAAGTACTACAGTGACCAATAAGTATAGTTCAATGCTGGAGACGTAGGAACTTTTTATTTGACAAAAAGAGTATCAGAGTTATAAAACTGTCGGCGCTGGTGGCCGTCAGCGACAGCCGCGACATGTTTATCTACCAGCAGGGTTCCGCTCACGGATCGAACCCCTGGCGTCTCGCAATATGCTAATAATTACCCAATAAACATTACAGAACTCTCATCCACTTACCTGCTTAGGTATATAATTATATAAAAATATCATTTTATATAGAAGCTATTTCCAAGAATAAGTCATAAGTAGGGCTAATATTATGTGACTAGATATGCTGAAGTTGAACTTTATCACAATTTATTAGCAGCACTTTTACCATGCATCCTAATCTATACCCCTAAGAGTTTAACTAGGTAGGTAGGTACCTACTAAAATTCAAGATATAATAATTTCTGTACATTTAACAAAGACTGGTAAACCTGTAGAATGATGTAGGTGTGGCGTGATATCTTAATGAAGCCGTCTCGTGCGCGTAAAGCTGCAAGCAGGACGTAAAACTGCCGTTCATTACTTGAGAGAGCGTCGCCAGCGGACGCAATCTAGCTTACCGGCTTTATTGCACTTCAACTTATTAAACTTATCAGCTTATCGCGTGGTTATGAAGCTTTAATGAAGGTTTACTTAGTGTTGAGGGTGCTGCATGGAAGAAGTAGCTCAGTTTATGCACGATGCATTGTTCCGACGCAATATTATGTTTATTCATAGTCTCCGTTCATCAATAAAGTAAGTGATTTAGCTATTTGTCTAAGCTAAACTATGAAAATCATTATGGACCTTTCATCTATCATAATAATTAAGCTAGACTCCCCAATTCCCACTATTTCTCCACAGCCTACGCAAAAGTAAAACAGCATTACAATGTAATATTCCCAGTTGGTTACCATCTGCAAAGAGCAAGCCCCTCCTTGGTTCACGTGTAACCTTGCGGCCGCAGCGGCCAGCAGTGAATGCTAACTTAAAACTACCCTCGAGCTGTCGCGACGAGGACATCCCAGCTCAAGAGAGGGTGGATTTACAATCGCGTGGAATTGAGAATTCTTAGGATGCGATAACTGCTTATGCCTACTTTATTTCTTTCAGTTTTTCTTATTGTTTTGGAAAACGATAACGCAGTCAACGATGGTGCATGGCTGCATGTTTGCGTAGAAGGTAGGTAGGCTCTTGACTTGAATACTCCCAGATTACAGTTAGCTGGAAACAAACCGACAGTGTTCCACTTTAAAGTCGAATTGAGGTATAAATTCAGTGACCAGGAATTTAAAACTGAGTGAACAAATCCAAAACAACGGCACCTTTGTGTGGTACATACAACAGGTAGGTTAAACGTAATGTCTACCTACCAACGATCAACATCACGGCTTAACCATTATTCCCAACTTGTAAACCATGAACTTGAATTGAAGTAGTATGGTGGATAATAGCACATCTAACACGCAGCAGCCACAATGACCGTTGATTCGTACATCCCCGTCACGTCCGGACATCCATAAACATCCCCTAGCGGACAGCCGCCGGTGGTCGGCGACGGTTGGTTAAAACACGCGCCTAAGAGATAAGTCGCTACAATTTTTTTGGGCGCGCTAGAAATCCCCTGTCGACGACCGCCACCGGTAAAATATTCCCCGGTTTATACGTAGAATAATAATCTTGGATGATAAGGGGAGATAAGTAACAAGATGATCCCCAAAACACTTGAATAAAAAACATGCGCGTCGATAAAATTCTGACAGAAGTAAAAATTGCGATTATGCGAGTAGAACTCCTAATAGGTAGTCTTACTCTCAGGATTTCTGTATATTAAACTACAATATACCTAGGTAGTAGGTACATACCTACTATAATACTCTCTTCTTTTTACTATTGAGTCATTCAAGCTTGCATCGTAGGGGACGTTGTTATTTTATTTGGGTCGTAGACTTAACTATTCGAATAAGTAGGTATAAATTCATCAGCCATTCCATAAAATGGACTTCACATACTTAGGTAGGTATGGGGTTCCCTTTGATAAACTGAAATACGGAACCCTAAGAACATTTACATTTAAAACAATAACGAGACTACTGACAACGCTACATAATTTAGCAAGTAAATGGTTTTATTGTTTTTTCCGTTTATTTATGTTACTATGTAAGTATTACTCTTTACCTTTATGTACTTAACTAATTTTGTTGCCATTACAATAATCGTGATAGAAAAACTAGCTCCCGCTTTTATCGGCAAAAAGTGTCGAGAAGCTTTGGCAAAAAGCCGCGAGTCTCAGCGCGGCGCAAAAACACCGCGCACGGCTCTCTGCGATGTTTATTGTATGAGCTGCTGAATTTCAAGTGTTTTCGCAGCTTTAATGGATTGCGTGCTCCGTGCCCGAGCGCCTTCTACTGGGCTATATAAGAAATTATACTAAACCGAGCTGCTTTTTGCGAAGTTCTCTCTGACAGAATACAGTAAAAAACATAGTAAGAATACCTCAGATATACTTACGACATGTTTGTGTGTTTGCATTTCAGAACCTAATTTAAAATGAATCATAGTCGTGGTGGTGAGGACTTCTAAACTAGTCGAAAAATTGAACGAAAATTGATTTTTATTTCGTTATTATTTTTATATGTAGGTAAAGTACTCATAACGCACAAATATAATGTAGGTAGAGTATCCATAGGTATAGGTATGCAAGATAAGCGATATATCCCGGTCGGTTGGCTTAGCCAGTCACGGCTGAAATATTAATCATCGCGGCGGTTTCAGGGGCAGGAAATTTCATAAAGCAACTTTATGTTAATGGAATAAATTGATTGCTATTCTGCCTACTCACGCCGACTCAGGCTTAGGAAGTCAAATGTCAAGCGAGCGCTAATATTTTAGGGTTCCCTATTTTTCGTGAGAGTCGACAAATGGATAGAGTTGTCAAACAAAGAAGTTGTTAGACGTGTAGTTTGTGTGGAATCGTTGATGAGCGGTACTAATGGCGCTATCGAGTCGCCGAAGACAAAGGAGGCCATCGATCACTCACGGTTAATGCACTGGAGACACTACATAACCCTTTCATCGGCGACCATGTGTCAATAACGCGCGCCTCATCACTGATCATTCATCATTATCGGCGAAACTCATAGCAAATATTGATGGCTATGTTCGGAGTGCGAGTAGCTGTCAATCTCTTTAATTCCACACAAATTAATTAGACACCAAATGAATGTTCATCGTTAACGCCTGACACACCCGATTCCTAGATTTATGTCTACTAAATCTATAAGCTGGATAATTTATCAACAAAACAACATGTTCGGTTAATGACGAAACACAAAAGTCTTTATAGATTTACGGGGACTAATTTCGCCTGAACTTTATCAGACATTACAGAGTTTATGTCTCGTGTTATTGTGTTGTAAGCAAAAATGATAACAACGGTAATGTAGATGCCGCCGTGAAAAAACAATAAAACATTTAAGTACGTCACGCCGGCCGGCCGGGCATTCCGGGCATAATGGCCCCGGCGATATATCCCTTACGATTTATAATGTATCTGCTTTTATTACCATAGGGCGGAGTATGGGAGGTACTTGCTTCGGTGTTTTCGAATATCTTCCCGGAAAACCATAACACTGTATAACCTATCTACGTAGAAATGTACCTATATAGGTACAGGTTTCTGTATTACTTATTTACGTACTTAGCTTGTAAGTAAAATAATTAGTAACTAGGTACTATTTTTAATTTCCAAAATTATCAAGATCTATTTTTGCAAAATCTTAGCTAGGTATGTATGCAAGTAGTTTCGACTATTCTTCTACTTGACCATGACCAAATCTTTATCAGTCTTATTAATAAACGCGGAGTAGCTTTGGAGTAGTTAAACCACCTTTTGTTTTTATCTATCAAGTTCGATATTCGAATGACAACAAAAGACAAATATGCATATACACTAGGTGGTAGGACTTTTTTACTAGGTGGTAGGACTTTAATGCAAAGTTCGTCTAGGTAGGTACCACCGCTTTGCCAGTTATTCTGCCGCCAAGCAGTAGTGTGCAAACACTACTGTGTTCCGGTTTGAAGGTAATTGTAGCTAGTGAAATTACTGGGCAAATGAGACTTTATGACCCGATTACACGGTGTAGTAATCTGATTACTAGACTGTGTGATGTCTCAGGAAGACGTGCGCAGTGCAGTGTCACGCGAAACTTTATTATTTTAAAGTTCCGAGTGACACTGCATCTGTTATGGGCGGCCGTGTTGATTAACATCAGGTGAACGCTCGTCACCTCATTTATTGACATTCTACTCCACGTTAATTAATAAGGCCGTATGAATTGGTACCTATAAGTTATAGTTATAATTAGGTTTAGTATATACGTTATCTGATACCATTTCTAAAATAGCCGGTGTCGCAATACAGACAGTTTATAGGCTCCCAAGATGTAGCCGTAATAGTAAAATGATCTTAACGCAGCATCAACCTCGCATTATCCTCCTCACATCCGGCGACTGTTACGAATTTTGACATCAAACGATACTAACACGAAATTCTACTTAGAACAATAACCAACAGGGACTAATACGCTTTCGTCGTAAAGTTCATTGATAGGTCAATCATGTGCGAGTAAAAGACGATGCATTAGAACCGGAAAGTAGCAGCTATTGCTGAGGAAGGAGGCGTCTTCCAATATGATTAAGCGAAGTTGGTTAACAGACAGCACGGCCCACACCGATGCTTGATTTAAATGTATACAGTCCATGGTAAGCAACAGTTTTTTGTAATGTGAACACAAATTCTAATTGACGTTTCCGTACAGACGAAGCTCATCCATATTAATTTGTTAAGAACTTTTTCGATTTTAGTGACCACCTGTTACGAACGAAGCAATTCAAAAGACCGTACGTACGTAGGTACGCGGAACAAGAACTCAACTACGGAGGGCGGTCGCGGTTTAAATCGCCAATCCCTCTATTGTGTTGTAAAATATTTTTATTTCTCTACAGGACGCACCACGCACCCTCGCATACAATTTGTGATGTTTTTTTTAACATCTCTAACATCAATAAACCGTTTTTTGTGATTATATCAAACACAATACAAAATTAAATTAAGTTCGCTAACTGCAATGCGCTCTGGTGATTCTGGAACTGCACTACATAAGTAATAACATATTATTACGGGGAATTAATACAATACATTTTGATTATTAATTAATTTATTTAAGTATGCAGGATCGAGACCTATTTCTGTAGTTTAGGTTCGGAAAGTTAAGTACTCAGGCTGACATTAAGACCCGAAAAAAGTAGAGGCACTTAGGTATGGTAATGAATTTAAATAACTTAATAAAATAATAGTAAAAGTCACAGTTAGTAAATTGTACTTCTAATAATGTAGTACCTACCTACAAGTGCAAATTTTAACAGCGCAGTACATATATACAGGTACCTACTTACCTACATTCTAAAACGTAGGTATTTCTGGTAAATAGGTAGTGTAGAGAAATTTAGTATTTAACAGTTAGTTTAAACAATAAAGCCACTTGCCTATTAAAATACTAAATAAGGCATAAGCTTACAAAGAAATGCTTACTAGCCAACATTGGAACTTCGAAAGCGATCCAAACGTCGCGGCCGACCGTCGGGGGCGGAGGCGATGTCAAAATTTAAAACTAAATCCCCATTGCGAACGGATGGGACAATAACAGGGATAATCCAACACATTTGCATCACACCGTGCGCCTTATTTACAGAAAAATAGCCCTAATAGTTGG
This sequence comes from Ennomos erosarius, assembly GCA_963580505.1. Lineage (NCBI taxonomy): Eukaryota > Metazoa > Arthropoda > Insecta > Lepidoptera > Geometridae > Ennomos > Ennomos erosarius. The sequence goes on from OY756982.1 coordinate 256,511, forward strand.
GAGCATAAAGATGTCGAACCAGCCCTCGTCTTCTTTGCAAAGTAAGGCTATTTCACAAAGCTTTTGCTTACATCAATTTCACACGCGGGGGTCACTCGGTGTTCTCGCTATTGTTGAATTTTTAGCATTTTCTTTTTACGCAGTAACGTGGGAGTGTTACTTCATTGTTGAGTTGCATCATAATAACTTTTATAAAAAAATATTAGGAATAGTTTCGTACTTTTTATTCGTAACGGATGCATGATTATCAAAATAGTGTTTTTGAATTTAGGTTTGTGGTTTCCTTATTTTATTTATAATCCTAAAGAGATTGTGGTTGTTTATAACTTATATGTTATGCAATTTATTTATTTCTTAAGCACTACTAATACTTACCACTTGACGAATAACAAAATGTTTTGTATTATAAGCATGTTAAACACAAAACACAGAAAGAAACACGATCCCCTATTCCCAACTGGACATGGCGCACACCTCCGCAAATCGTAATCCTCTTAGAAAACATTTCCAATTTAAAAAGAATTTCTGTTATCCCTCCGAGGAGGGCACGCGTAAAAAATAAAAGGAAAAACTGTGTGACACGCACCGCGCACACGTAGGTATATAGGTAGCATTCGCTGTAACCCTCGATTCCTTACAGGTCGCTTCTTTCTACGAGAGCATCTATTGAAACTCCACTCAGACCGTGTTAGCTATCTATTTAGTATAAAAAGGGTCGAGAATTTCTCGAGATCCTTTTTTATCCGGCAGGGGGATGCCACCCCGCTGACCCGCCTCACCTATGTTACGTCGAATTTTATACGTATGCTCCTAAATTTTCTTAACCTTCTCAAGAGTCGATACAGGTGCCCAGTAGAGCAAACCTTTTCCAAATCAAATCTACCTACTTGTAATATCTAGGTAGGTATACTTATAAAAAAACTTGTTTAGTTTAAGATGTTTTAACTATTAGGTGAGTACCTACCTATCTTAGTTTTTGAGCACTTTTTGATACCTATGTGCATAAGAATTTCTCACTTCTAATTAGCGCCTTGGAATAAGAATTTTTAAGCCATCCAAAAGCTTGGTTTAGATGTTAAAAGCATGTACTTACTTTTATAGAGAGGCACTCGTAAATATATACACAACATAGCGCTCTGTCTCACCCTACCTAAGTGCCAATATCCAATCCTTCAATGACATGAGATTACAAGTCCAATTTGTGTATCCCAGTCGGGTGGTCGCGGAATCCATTTCGCCGCGGGCTCCAGTTCAAATATTTAAAGGGGCAGAATTTGATTCCGTTTGTGGCCACTCTCGGGCCTCGATCCGCAATTGGATCACACAAGCCGTTAAGGCTCGAATACAGGGTTTTCGACTAAAATTTACTGACCCATAGCAAATCAAATTTTCATAGCCCTAAGTAAACCCAAATACTAGTCGATCAGATATTCAAACGATTTTATATTAAAGCCAATTTTTACAGTTATTGTTGAATGATAATTTTCTATACAATAGGCACTTAGTTATTCCATTGAAAGATTGAGAGCCACTCCGTATTTTCACCGCGAATTACCCTTTTTCGAGGGAATCTTAAATTTGCGAGAATAAAAGTGTCATGCTTAAAATAAGTGTACTTACCAAGGTACTTATCATTTTCATCTAATTCGGTCCAGCACTTTTGGTGCGAGAGCCACACAAACAAATTATACTTACTAGTAGTATAAGGATTATTATACATATCAGGTGACCCATGAATTCCAAGATATTGCAGGTAAGCAAGTATAGGTATGTGCTATAAAATCGAACCGGATTTAGGTCAATCCCGAAGCAAATATGTACCATTTGTACATAGAACCCACATAAGACGGGCGGCAGCCGCGGTAGAGCGCCTGGGGATCGGTTAACCCACGTTACGCGACATCCCGGCGGAGGACCCGACTTTCCACAAAGAAAATACCAATCAAAATTTGATTTACCGCCGCCCGTGGCCATACATCAAACCCCTCTAATGCGCGGAAAGAGAAAGCCTAAAATCTTAGGGGATCCCAATCCGAGTGCTGTCGAATTGAAAATCCTACGGGCACGACGACGTTATGAGACGCCTTTAATATTTATGGCTGAGTAAAAAAACTTGCAAGTCTATGAATAAATATTGGACTAAGACGAGGGTGGCTCAAAGCGAATTACCGATTTACCGCAGTAGGTAGTTAGGTACCAGCTCTCTCTTTCTACATAACTGTAGTGTGAAAAAATAAGTTATACCTAGGCTATAAATAGATTCCATGTTTCTAATCACACTAGGTACTAGGGGCACTCTCCTTTATTATCTGGGATGTAAACCTCGTTATCCTATGTTGATCTCGATAGGTTGTCTAAATTTCTTCTAAATCAGTTCAACCGCTTAACTTTTGTACTTTTTGGTATCAGATACTCTTTTTCTTTCTTTTTCCTGTAAAACCAAGGACCTTATGGTAGGTATATATATAAATACCCCTCTCTGAAGGAGTAGCCGTTGAACGCAACTAGTATGTTACAAGTGGAGGTAATAAATATATTCAAAAGTTCCCTAGACGGGTAGGCAGTAGTCGGGAATCGAACGGGAATTATTCATCCGCTTCTACCTCACCCCACCAGCCTGCCACCCGCCCTCATCCGCAAATGTAGTATCTACTTGCAAAATATTGGATATATTTGTATAGATATATACCATCGAGGCGTCGGATGACTGTCCATCGTTTCATATTCAGTGGCATATAAAATCATATTCGACTTTCTGACAAGCCATTCGAATCACAATATTTTGTGCCGAATAAATTCGCAAAGACAGCTTGGTACGTATATCGGGTGTACCCGAAATGTACCCGATATTATAATTTTACAGGTTTGTTTTAATAAGTATTCTAAGCGAGCCTATTCATTTAGAGCACTTGTGCGATTCACACCGAGGTATGAACCATACGCACTCCGCAACGTCCCATTATCTGAACCTCCCATTATCCCATTATCTTTTTGTAGCTGATTTTGACAGCTTACCGGACTGATAGGGAAATTAGATATATCACTAATTAATTACTTTAAACAAGGCCCGAAATCAGAGACCAACAAAAACAGAGAGACATACATATTATTATTAGATGTCTGTGAACAAAAATGACAAGCTAACTCACCGACCCATCAATTAGACATTTAGCCACCTGCCAGTCTTTTGATTGTAGCAAGATAATGCAATATAAAAATTACGAAGAAGAAACAAAAGTTCCCCTATTGGCAATTTTGCATCGAGATCGATCGCGGCGAGGGCCGGAGGGCCGAGGTATGTCGGGCTCCCCTAGTCACACTCGCAAGGGTAAGCCGTTTCCGATAAGGCAGAACTTTCGGCATGTCGATGTCGTCTCGACGGCACCGCGCCGCTTATCTGCGTGCCACACTCGCCTGCAGATCTACCTACGTGAGCCGAATAATCATCGCGTCCGACACACGCACACAAATTGAAATCATTTCACCATTACAGATTATTTATTGCGCCTTTGTTAGCCAGGCGGAGAGCCCAGTGATCACGTGATACATGATGTATGGGTAGGCAATTGATAATTGAGGTGAATGCATTTTTAATTCAGATGCTATAAGTGATACTGCGTAGGTAAGGTATATGCACCTATCGTTCTCTACTCTAGGGTCTAAATTCCCATCTTTACAGCCCTGCACCGACGGGACCTGAACTCGATCGTAATTTACTTGCATATTTTTGATTTTAAGTATTACTTCAAAAGATGGTTTTACACTAATTGAGTTCTATAAATATTAATAAATAGATAAATATCTGTGCACAGATACCTAACTGGTAGAATAAGGTACTACTTACTTACTCTATAGATACTTTTTGTTTAGTTAATTAAATACATACTTACTAAAATTGGAATAGAATAATTTTCGTCACACCAATGTTTGTCCAGGGTGGAAATCGAACCCACAACCTACAGTTCAGAAGGCAAGCCTAACTTGAGCTATCAGGCCAGTCAAGTCAACCAATATTTCTAGTTCTTTATGTAAGTTTGATCGGACTTAGACAGTTTCTGGGTGGGACAGATTCGTAACAATTATACCTGTTACAAATCGGTCTTGAACCGCTGTTTACCTACAGAGACCTTCCAGAGTTTAATTTGTAAATTTGACGAAAACAAACGCATACCCCCTAATGGCTTCAGTTGAAGTGAACAAAAAAAACGTGTTCGCGCCACCATCTCGAGATCTCAATCGGCCGCTCTCGTCCGCGTGACAAATGTGCGCGTCCCGTCCCCGCTCCATGTTCGCCCCGAGGGGTGTCGCGGAAAAAAATTATAAGGAAATTTACCTAATGGATGCGATTCTTTATACCCGGTCTCCATTGTCCCGCGACAATGGTGTAATGGAGGGATGACGTGACGTGAGCTCCTCACGCGCCCGCTTTATTCCATTTTCCTTTTTCGGAAACGTGCGTGCGGTTCTTGTGAATATGAGGAATTAGCGAATACATTTAGTTTGCAAATGGACATACAAACGCGATATACCTACACGTCTTTAAACGCGATCGATTATATGTTATCCCTCGGTAATATAAGTAGGTACCAAAGTCTTTGTATCTTTGACTTTGACCTATGAAATAGGGGGAATTCTGTGGTAGGTACCTAGGAATTCAAGGTTTTCAGAAAAAAATCTAAATATCTATGGCGGATTCTGTGCCTAAGTATCTAAGTATAATCCATGTCCACTTTTACTTGACACATGCATGATACAGTATATTCAGCATAACATAATTTAAAACATTTAAGTTTAAGAACAGTTTTTTTAAACGCCTTACAAAAATGAGACAGCAAGCACGGGGTATTGCGTAAACGGTTATTTCAATTTAGTCTCCTCCATTGTCTACGAATACAGTTTTTAGCTCTCTCTTTGTGGTAAGTACCTAAGCACAGAATATATACCTAAATGTTATCTCCTCTCTCTATCTCCAGTTTCACTAACTCCTGAAATATTTGCTTTACGTACTTGCTCTCGATAGGCTTTCGGGAGTAACCATAATTATTTAATCAGATGCTAAGCGACGACGTCAAGAAACCTGTCCACTCTACTCTTGAAAACATCCAGATAATAGCTATTCGGAAACACAGACGTTGGTAGAGTATCACCGTTTGCGGCAAAGCAGTGGAAATCTTTGGCTTTTGCTATTTGCATTATAAAGGCTCTTGTCTCTTTACTGAGGAATCATGAAATATTGGGAACACGCCACGCGTTCCGGCACAGAATACATTAGTACGCGTAGGTTGGTGGTTGTTGGTGGTGTGGTGGTGCCAGCTTTTGTGGGACTTGTGGGAGGCCAATTTGATCAAACCTTACCATCGCGATTAAAATAATAGATCTTCAGTTTAACGACATTAAAGAGGTGGTGGTATTTTAGACCCAGCTATTCCTACTTTTATATCTAGTCTATCTAGGTGCCATCCCATTTCAATGTACATTACTATTCTGTGTTTATTCAGCTGTATCAATTTGGATGAATTTTTGCAAAATATTGACAATAACCATCGCGATTACCTTGTGCATGTAGGTATCTAATGCTATTGGTAGGTCTACTTACCTTACACAATAGAAATCTAATCAATCTTATCAGTCTTAGAAAGATGCCTATTGAATCAAGATGTTAATTGTTAGTAGTATAGCATACAAAAAAAATTCATACATATGCAGGTCTGGTTGCTATTCAGCACTCAGCCAATCACCTAACAATGTCTTTTAACAGATTAATATTTCTTTCCTCATTTTAGAAAAAAAAACATACTTTATAAGCAAATTAATTCAGTTTGAAGTAGGTATTTAAGTGTTGGTATGTATCAATTCCTACCTACTTATCTTAAAATCACTTCCTATCTATGGAAAAATATTTGAAACTCACCAAGAGATAAAAGCCACACACCCACTGAAATCCATTTCTTGTGTCAAATGTGGAAAAAATGGATAACAATTTCACTACAATCATCTTATTGAAAATTCAAGCTTTTGTTTCCACAAATCTATGGTAAAAAGTTTTTGATTTTAGTTGATAGTATATTTAGGTACTCACATACAGATTTGTTTAGACACAAAACGATATGCAAATGTAAGCTTCTATTATTTAAATGGCAGGGACAGGTTGCCTCCAGCCCTTACAACGGGCAACTGGTGAGGGATGGTGAACATTCTCTCACCGCTCCGATACGAGCCACTCTTCGGGCAAAATACATTCAAAATCCAACAAACCCTGGCTTGCTATTGGACATCAACCCTTCCCTCTTGCGCGTGTGCTAAAAAATGAAAGGGTTAAAAAGCCACCCTTTTTTAAGAGCACCCCATTCTGTCTTTATTTTGACAACCCCTTCGCTGCAGATCAGATTTATAGAAACAGATAGTTTATATTAGTGTGGATAGAAATGCGTTTAGCTAAGGCGATAGGTTGTTATAATAAATATACCTAAGTAGAAAAAGTTAAATTAGTAAAAACAGTTTATAACCTACTTACCTACATTTCTAAATAAATACATTGCCAGAACTTTATTATAATTACATGTAGCGCGCATTACTTCTATTTACTGATATAATTTCTGACTGGCTAAAAAACTAAAAAGTAAATAACGTTTGCTAGCAAAACAATAATCAAATCTGATTTTATTTCAAGCATAAAATTAGATAAACAAATCAACAATAAATCAAATTATTCTACGTATGTACGTCTGCATATTTATGATATTGATGATCGTCTCAGATCATCAACAATTAATTATTGTCCTTTATCACAAAGCTGCTTTTATTATCAATTATTTATTACTCTTAATACTGACACAGACTAGGTAAGGGATATACAATTTTTTTTTTTTGTTTTCATATATTTTGGCTCCACACATAGTGTATTTAGCCAGTGTCAAGTATTGAACTTTTTCATCATGTTAGAAGAATATTTCACGTAAAGTCAAGTCATAGTCATAGTCCAGTCTCAGGTAGTCATATTCCAGTCTAAGTCATACTCCAATAAAGTGGCAGCAGCTTTACTAGAACCTTTATGGAATTTTGGAAGCAACACGGAAAATCACGTTTCACCACATTATATCACTTGCCCATGAGTGATGCTCGTAATTCAGCAGTTAATGCGTAAAACGCCACCAATTTTAAACATTAACACTGGGAAAAGCACAAGTTTTGAGAAATAATACAATGCAACGACGTGAACTTTTCCGCGTTCCCGCCAAAACTCCGATATACTAATTACTGATATTGAAAATTGAAATGAAGAATTGATTCAGTGTTGCCAACACTGATTCGCAAAAGAGAGCTAGTCTCATAAAAAAAAGAGCTAAAACTTTCAAGATAAACCAAGAAATACGAATTTCTGTTTCAATGAAAACCATTCTACAACTTTAACATGCTTTTTGCACTTTATGTGATTCAATAAGTCAGCTTTCTCAGGGTTTAACACGCAGCGACCATGACCACAGTATGCTTTGGGCTTTTTATTAAGTACTCGCAGTACTCGCTTTTTTCAGGCAATCTTGAAATGGCTTCAAAGCCATACATCACGGAATTTTTGACTAAAAAGTCATATAAATGATTGTTTCGATTAATATATCTACAACACAACACCACATCCAGGCAACGCTCAGAAGTTGAAAATAATATGTAAAAGAAAAACGTACAAACAAAGGAGATTGGACTAACGGAGTTCGGACTACAATTTTAGGACCTGTTTAATCGAATTCAATCAAGAAAAGAGTATCTGAGTGTTTTTTATATTATTTAATGTTATCTTCAAATAAATGTTTACCGTTCAAAAAAAAAAAGAATAGAGAATATCTATATTAACAGAACATTATAATGTCAAAATTAAGGTAGTGTCAAAGACAGCTACTTTTTTGGCCACATCACTTTATTTTGTGTAGTGTGAGCAAACTAATGAGTATTTTTATCTATAACAATAATAATTTATAGGCATAGCATTTGACCACTTTCTCACCCTGAAGGTAAGTGATGGCATGGCCTAGTGGTGCATTTCCCTAAAAAAAAAGTATGTACCAAAAAGGAGCCAAAATCCTTCCAAAAAGGAGCTAAGCAGCTAAAGACATTTTTTAGAGCTGCTGATCTGGAAAAAAAGCTAAATGTAGCTCTAAAAGAGCGAAGTTGACAACACTGAATTAATTACAGTGTTGCCGTCGCCAACGACCACCAAAGAGTATATAGTTTACTAATTTACTACGTAGGTGACATAGACCAACGACTACGGACGTCTATACCCTAGGTACTCTGAATCGAGTACTTTTTCATAAAAACGAGCCAAGCGAAAGGTACCCGGAGTAGAGATTGGTCTCTTTCTATTAGGGTGTCCACAAGTTCACAAAGTGCTCAGACTCACTCACGGTCTGCACCACCACATTATCTACACAATGATAGAGTACCTTCACAAGTATAACACATTTCAATAAAGGAAAAAGCAGATATTTCGGTTGCCATACGGCACTTAGACATAATGGTGGCAGTAGGATCACAATATTTTCATTGATTCATTGGGAGCGTTTTTTGCTCGTTTTAGTATTAGAACTGTTAGTTATTTGTTTCATCATCATCATCATTAACAGCCTGAAGACGTCCACTGCTGAACATAGGCCTCCCCCAGGGAGCGCCACTTAGAGCGGCTGCTCGCCTCCTGCATCCATCGGCTCCCCGCGGCTTTCACCAGGTCGTCGGTCCACCTAGTGGGGGGCCGGCCTACGCTGCGTCTTCCAGTTCGTGGTCGCCACTCGAGAACCTTTCTACGCCATCGGTTGTCAGTTCTACGAGCGATGTGGCCTGTTATTTGTTTACTGAGGCTCAAATCTTCACAGGACATGAGGGCTTCAAGGTCTGCCATGAGAGCCTGCACAGATTCAAGCTTGCGTAGAGCCCTGAATGCATCTGCGACCTGCGCTGAAGCAGTAAACGATTGCACTAATGATTTTGGAAACATCCAAATAAATCCCGCAGAGGATCTGTGTGGAGATAAACCCCCAACCTGAATCCCTTAGTGGATCTTTGTTAAGGGAGCCAAGTGGCTGAAGAGCGGCCTTCGTGTCAGGTTTCTTGTGCTGTTGTTATCTCATAGCGAGGTAAAATACAATGAAGAAAAGAAAAAAATGAAATTGAAAGATAGCATTCGCAAAAGTTCTTAGATAAGGGAATATTACAAAAGTCATTCATCCTCAACTTTACACTACAAGATCATTTCACTCAGCATAAGAAGTATGTAAGTAGTCTCTTGTTTAAATAGCAGAACCGATTAAAGAAACGCAGAATACACCACTACGTCCAGTCGTCGACCACTGACTACAACTGGATAGTGGTTAGATAGGGCACACCTGAGCTGTGCGTATATTTAGGACGAATATTCAGATATTTCAGATGATGAGTCTGAAACAAACTCAATGGTGGCTGTGAAGTGCACTTACATCTTCCCGCGTACATCTTATCTTTGCTGCGGCGCAGCGTTTTGCGCCAACTTCACAGCCGCCATTGTGTTTGAATCACACTCTACCCACTGAGCGTTCGCTCACAGCGAAGAAATGCTCATAATGAACATTATTAAGGTAATAGTCAAATTGAGCTAATGCCAATCGACACTTCAGTAAGTGTGACCACAATTATTTTATTTATTTACAAACCTATCTAGGTATACTTATATTTGATATAACAAGAATATTACCAATTACTTGTCATGAGCATCTTGGGCTGTGGACCCCACAGACAAAACGGTAGTTTTAATTTTAATAACGAGCAGCCTATATATTATATAATTTAGATAGATTATTATAGTACCTACTGCTCATTAAATTAAATATTTTCTATATTCTATGCATTGTAATAGGGTGAATTCTGTGATTCTATGCTACCTAGTACTTATTCTGTATTTTTTATGGCCAATTCGAGAGTTGTTATTTAGATACAACTAAAAATGCCAAAGATAGTACATTCAGTTTCAACAATTTATTTCACTCAAAGTATAACTAATCTTCATCTATAAAATGTACATTATAAAATTATATGACCTCGTCACTTTCTTAGGTATTTTTCTCTTCCACTTTGCAGCGATCACTTCGTCCATAGGAATCCTAGAAACATTGTCAAAGTTATATAATACTACTGCAACAAGTCAGCTTATGTTTATCCACACCTAATAAGTGGTCAGGGTAGGTAGGTAGGTAGGTAGGTAGGTACCTATATCTCATTGAAAATAGATTACTCGTGATATTATAGTCTACAAAAAGTAAGCAAATTGAATCAAAATATTGAAGAATATATTGTTGTTCTTTCTTATAATCATCATCAACAGACTTAAGGCGTCTACCGTTGAACATAATTAAGCCTTCACTATCAAATTTCGCTTTAGATGCTTATCATGGGGAGGAGTCTTCAATAATAATCACGCTTGATGATTGCAGATATTAATGTACTGAGAAGACTGACAACCGGACTACAGGGAATATGGACACCCTACTGCAGCAATGTATTGAAAGATTGAAATATAGCTCACCTGTAAATTAGTCACATGGACGTGAAGATACTCTCCTTCAGAGAGAAGCCATGGTAGAGCGATTGAACTTAGCTTTGGAAGCCGTATCCGATTGGGGGGATGCTAACTTAGTAAAGTTTAACGCAGCTAAAACGCAGGCGTGCTTGTTTTCCACGAAAAAGAGCCCATTCAACTTATCTCCTAATTTCCGTGGTGTGTCTTTACCGACATCTAGAGCTTTTGGGTGTCACACTGACGTCCAACCTTAACTTCGGCTTTTTTATTGAATCCAAGGCGAAAGTAGCTGCCAAAAAACTCGGCATATTGTCCAAGGTTAGGCGGTACTTCACACCGGGACAGCTTCTGACCTGACCTGGGCTGCAGAATTCTTCTCGGTTGTCATCATTATAATCTATCGCTATACCGATAACCAATACGCCTGGGAAGCGAGCGTGATCATAGCAAATCCTCCACCCCTCATGACAAGCACAGGATGGAGGAGGCGTATAGCCGCTCAAAGTAGCGTTCTGTGGGGAGGCCTTTGTTTAGCAGTGGGTGTCATCAGGCTATTGATGATGATGATATTTCCCGCGACTAAAATAGTTTAGAGCCGTTGCCTGTACCTATATTATAAAAATGTTACTCACTGTGTCAATGTCTATAATGTAACTTGTTTTTTTTTTATAATCTGCTTTACCACAGACACCTGGGTCCGTGCTCTTTGTTAATTTATTTTTTATTGTTATTTATTTTTTTATTTTATGGAACAAAATATCATACAGGAGAGGACAATGAAGTACTTAACCTATTTTTTTTTTGTTTTTTTTTTTTGTTTTTCGATTTGTGCATACACCGCGAGCAGACCAGCTCCCGCAAGGAGCGCCCGTTCACGAGCTTGACGCATGCGCCAGCCATCGCCCTCCTCAACCATTTTTGAGGGAAGAGGACGACCCGACGCACGACGCCGCCGCAAGAAGAAGCTTTTTAGTGAACGTGAGTGCTCTCGGTGTACACACAATAATCATTTACATTCTAGTATTACTATTTTGTTCATACGAGCGGGATAATTGGCAGGCTTTTTTGAGTCCGTCAATGATCCCGCTCGTACATGTCGTTGTTAATCCGGCTTCTCCTCCCGGACCAGGACTTCTGTTACCGCCACGTTTCGATCTTTGATGGCCATCTGCAAGTTGTACTCGCGGATGGCCCTCGGTGATGCAGCCATTGCACGCTGCACGAAACGGCTGATGGCGTCTTCCTCATTGTCGGCGTAGTAAACGAAAGTCCTGGTGTGCCGCGAGACTGCAACCACCGCGTGCGGAACGCTATCGTGCAGTCTCATCTTGCCCTTAGTCTTGATGACGATGACCGACTCGTATGTCAGTCCCTGTGCTTCATGGATGGTGAGGATGCGCGACCCCGTGCCTCCGCCATAACCCATGTTGGATAGGGTCTCCTTTTCTTCCTGAGTGTGTACTAGGAATAGGGTATTGGGGAGGGTGCTGGATATTTGCGCACCTGTGTACCTTCTCTGCTCCAGGGACTTCACACGTGGGGCCGAGGAATATATACCAGAGTATATTTCTCTCAGCGCGTAAGCGACATCCATGGGATTCCTATGTGTGCATAACAACTCCTGGTTGATGGTGGCCACCAGGTTTGGGCGATTGTATCTTAGCTCGAAGAGGTTCTCTCTGTCGATATAAGGTAACTGGTTGACGTCTCCGATAAGGACTACCTCAACCACTTGATGTGGAGTCAGTTTCGTTGTTCGCGTCAACCGGTACGCTTTTGCGATATCCGGGAGGAACTTTTTTGTGACTGCACCAGTGACGGAGGTCTCATACCGGTCCTGCCACTTCCGGATTGACTCCTCACGGATCTTCTTTTTGACGCAAGACAAAGGGATCCCCTCATAGTCCCAAGAGCTGCCAGTGAGTGCTGCTGATTTGGCGAGCTCATCAGCTCTTTCATTACCAGCAGTCCCTACATGCGCTCTCAACCAGAACAGGTGAATGGATCTACCTTCTGCACTGATCTTTCCAATGTTTTCCTTCACGCCCTTTGCCAGAGGGTGACTCGTCCTGGGATTCCGTAGCAGTTCGAGCGATGATCTTGAATCACTCAGAACACTGACCTGAGGGTCTTTGCTAGACATCACAAGTTGAGTCGCTCGGTAAAGAGCGTAAAGTTCCGATTGGAAGACCGTGCACTCAGGGTGAAGCCCGAAAGTAGAGTTTCTGACCTCTTCCCCATTCTCCCACCAACTAAGGGCTGCGCCCACCCGACCTTTGATCTTACTACCGTCTGTGTAGATCTGGGGTCCTTCCAGCTGGGTTTGAACGTCTTCTAGAAGCTCGAAATCCACTGATGTCTGAGTGGACGTATGCGGCTGGTCCAGCAGATTGACATGCTTTTCGAGTTCCATGTTTGTAGGGAGGTAGTCTGATGTGACACTCTTCTTTAGTTTGTACAGAGTTGCCGCTTCCTGGATTCTCAGGTCTAGTGGGAGCAGACCTGAGAGGGCGAGTGCTGACGTGAGTGAAACAGTTCGGTATGATTTGCAGATTTTCTGGGCGAAGCCTCTTTGAAGCGCGTTCAGGTGGGACCTGTTTACTTCGAGGTCAATCGCCGGTGCCCATACACTTGAGGCGTACATTATGATGGGTTCCACCACTGCGACGTATATCGTTCTTATGATTTCGCTGTTTAAACCCCAGGTCACCTTCGCAGTGCGCGCCATCTGCTTGTATATCTCCGCAGCCTTTTTACATTGTGCGGTGATGTGCGATTTGAAGGTGAGACTGCGGTCTATCATAAGACCGAGCAGTTTAATCTCCTCGACGAGATTTAGCTGGACGCCTGACATGAATAGGTTTGGGTTTTCGTACTTCAACTTTTTCGTCAACAGCATTGCGCTCGTCTTATGAGCTGCAAAGTTGAGTTTATTACGATTTCCCCATTCCACTACCATGTCTAGTGTCTTATTGGCTTGCTGCTCTAAGGTTTTCGATTGGCCTGTGAACACGAGAACTACGTCATCAGCGAAGGCTTGACAGTAAACTTCCTCAGCTTCGAGCTGTCGCAGCAACAAGTCTAGTATGACATTCCAAAAGGTCGGTCCACCGATGGATCCTTGGACGCAACCTTTAGTAGTCCCCTTCTCATATGCTGTTCTTGCGTAGTTAACCTTGATTTTGCGGTCGCTGAGGTATGAGTTTACCATTTCGTAGAGGTTTGTTGGACACCTCTTCTTCGCTAGCTGATGTCTTAGGGCGGGCCACCATGCATTGTCGAAGGCACCCTCTATATCCAGGGAGATAAGGAGTACTATGTCCTTATTTTGTACTCCATATTTTATGTGCTCTACCAAGTCATAGAGGGAGAGGGCGTCTTCGGTGCCTCGTTGGGGCATGAAACCATACTATTTCGAGCTGAGAGTCGGGAGGAGATGCCATTGCAGGCGACCTACTAAGAGCTTTTCGACGATTTTTCCGAGCACAGGCAGCAGACCTATTGGACGGTAGGATTTCGGATGTGTATAATCCTCCTTGCCGGGTTCCTTAAGATGATCACGTGCGCCACTTTCCATTGCTTTGGAAAGTATCTTAGCGATAAGCATTTGTTTGCTATCGCAATGAACAACTCCCAGTCGCATCGGATGGCCGCAGCGCAGATGTCCGCGGTAAGCCCGTCTGGTCCTGGGGCTTTTTTAGGATTCCGGTTTTGCAACACTGATTCTAGTTCCGCTGACGTAAAGGGTGGATCATTTTCCGGCAGGTCCGTCGGTGTTTCTGCTGTCAGTGCTCGCAACGCTGTGTGGCATTGCTGGTCCGTGCTATCAGCGTCGTCAGGGTAGAAGGTACTGGCTAGAAGTTCTGAGGAGAGTTGCGGGGTGAGAGTACAACCGTCGGAGTTCCTGAGGAGGATGTCATCCTGTCTCGCTGAGGTTTTCCTGATCACTCTGTAGATCTTATCCCACATACTCTCATTCTTTTGATTCCTAATCCTTCCATCCTTCAGTTTGGGCTCTTTCAGCTCTTTCCTTGTATTCTTGCCGTGCAGTTTGATACAAGGAAATCACCGTCTCGATTCGGTCGGGGGCTGCATTTCTTATCCTTCTCTTCCTTCTAAGGACCTCGCTTTTCAGATCATCAAGCTGCTTCGTGTACCACGGCGGGATTGGGTCTCCTTTCCGCCAGCGTATCCTTGGAATGGTTCTCCCGCATGCTCCGTGGATACACTCCGTGTAGCTTAAGATCACGTTTTCAAGGTCGTCTGAGTTCGTTAATTCCCTGACCACCGTCACGCTTTTTTCCTCGAGGAGGGTCTTCAGGTCCGACCTGAAGTCTGACCACTGCGCCACCCTGGTGTTGTATCTGCGTGTGGTTATTGGCATCACTGGCGCTAGGGCCTTTGTAACTCGCAGAGTGTAGGTGATTGCGTTGTGGTCTGATGTTGTGAGACTTCTGTTGACCCGCCAATCCTCGATTTTCCCCAGAAGTGACATGCTGCACGTTGTCACGTCTACGACGCTCGTGCACAGCCTGCCATCCCTAAGTACTTCGAAGGTTGGTGTGTCTCCCGTGTTCAGGATCTGTAAACTCATTTCGTTGAGGAAAGAGTGGACTGCTTCTCCTCTCTGGTTTTCTGATGTGCTCCCCCACCAGTGGTTTTTACGCGGAGCAGATGTTCATAATGTAACATTCACATCAAATCTTTTTCTTTACTTTTTTTTCGTTTATAGGCTCAGACTTTTTGTCTTTTTAGCATTGAGTGTCATCATCATATTCAAATGAAATTTGTTAAACAACAGCCTGAAATACTAATTGTCCGTAATATTTTTCATCTATATTTATAAGCAATAGGTATTGATCAATAAGCCTATTACTTAAAATGTTTTTGTAATAATTACTATTAAGGATTTTACCTATAGGTGTGCTTATTTAAACATAAAATAGTTTATAACTTCAACGGTATAAAATTATTGTCACTTTGCTACACTTATCAAACCACTCGCAATAGATTTACAATTTTTTAAAATTAATTTTGATTGAGCACAATATGTGTTTTAATACTTTTACGGAAGGTCGCTAGACTGAGACCACAGACCAAAAAAAACACGCTTCCCCTCTACGAAGCGTCATTTGTTTCATAGCTCTGTGACTGAGACAGATAGTTTAGTATTGATGAATACTAAACAATTACAACTAACAAAAAAAATCAGCCAAGTGCAAGTCGGATTCACGTACGAGGGGTTCCGTACTATTATCTGTAAAAACGAACAAAAAAGTCACGTTTGTTGTATGGGAGCCCTCTACTGTTGATTTAATTCTGTTTTTTAGTACCTGTTAATTGTTATAGCAGCAACAGAAATACATCATCTGTGAAAATTTCAACTGTCTAACTATCATCGTTCATGAGATACAGCCTGCTGAAAGACAGGCAGACAGAGACAGTCAGACAGTCAGACAGACGGACTGTGGAGCCTTATTAATAGGGTCAGTTTGACCCTTTGGGTACCGAACCCTAAAAAGAACATACCCCACAATTTTTTTGCCAATTTAATTTAGAGCAGAATTTGAGATTGACAGATGGTCACACTCAACTTCTATAAAAATCTTCACTTCCGGTTGAATGTTGACTTTTAATGAAATGTTTCTACTTTTTACCGATAAAGAAGAATAATGCAATAAAAATTGTCATACAATATTCAATGTACAGAATTAGCCCAGTTACTGTTAATTAATTTAGTACAGCTTTTAATTATATTCAACGGTGAGAAGCTGTACTATAATAAGATTTTAATGCTGCCAAAATTAAAAATGTAGGTGTTTTAAGCGTACTTTTTATATTAAAAAGAATCACCGATTTAATAGGCGATGATAAATATATAAAGTTGCTGGCAATGAGATTTTCAATTCAATTCAATTCAATAGTTAATTTGCATTCCACAATGTTGTTTAAAGATGTTCGTTTACGTTTTTGGTGACTCTATCTTGTTTTGACTTGGCATTGGCAGCACTGGGGGTCTAGCAAAGATACTAACCACAAACGCTAACGCCAAACGCTAACTCCGAAACTGTATTGAAATGACATTCGTTGTGGAAAAGTTAGCGATTTCCGAAATGTCATTCTAGTACATTTTGGAGTTAGCGTTTGGCGTTAGCGTTAGTGGTTGGTATCTTTGCTAGACCCCCTGATCTGTGGCCTTACCGCGTAAGCCCGGTGGCAATCGTAATCGTGTGCTCTCTTGCTCGCACTCAAGGGCTTGTACATTGGCGCAAGCAGGATGGCAGGCGATGTTCATTACCAGAATGCTTACGCGGTAGGGCTGCTGATACGATACTAGTACTTTCTTTTCAATACCGACCCCGTATTCCGATTCACGTTATAATCGCTCACAGTGCTCCCAGCGCTCACATTGATTTTTCAGCGTTCCGATTCAGATATTGCGCTCATGACTTTGACCGCTGTCAATGACTCGAAACAACCAATCACGGACGGCGATATCGCAAGATGGGTTGGTCATGACGTTTACAAGAGATTTCATTGTCACACTCACGGCAATTCGGTACGCGTTTTTAGCGCGATAATATCGATATTATCAATTTTACCGTAATCGGAATAGGGCCACGTAGGTATCCAACGAAGGTATCGAGTACTTACTGATATTTAATTTACTTGAAATACTAGAATATTGGAACATGGAACATTCCTAATCAAATCTAAAATCTATGAAAATGAAATCACGGCTCTCAATCTGCGTACAATAAAACGCGGCATGTAGCCGCCATATTGATTTAATCTTGCATGACTTTTGGGTTTGCTCAGGGTTGTCTTTTTTCACTCTATTTTATTTTCATAACCTCTCCACTTCATCTGTTATTTTATTTTGGTAAAATGTGTTAGATGTTAGTTATTGAGACCTGTGTGTACAAAAATTCACAGCATGACTATTTTCTGCACAATGATTTTAGTTATTAAAATATTCAAAATTCAGTTACAATAGATAGTCTATTTCTATAATCATTTTAGGTTGTTGTTTAAAGACTCATTTTAAGTAATTGTAAGCTTTTTTTAACAAAAATAGTTTAAGTTGTATAATTGAATTGAATCGTAGTTTTGCGGCAACATGAACATACCGTTTGTATTGGCAGATTGATGTAAATTAAAAAATAAATATTTAAATAAATGATTTATAGTTTTATTTGTACGATAATAAAAATTAGGAACATGAAAATGGCTATGTAACAGCTATAGGTAGGTATATATAGTGGCACACCAACTAATTGCATTTCACTTCATAAGCCACATGGGTAAAAAAAAGAAATGTCACGCGACATAATTTTCTACAGTCTATGGAGACAGTACTAGAGGTAGAGATGGTCGTCTGATACGTAGTATCTCTTAGTAGTCTGTGAATGCAAATTGCAAAGTTCTCTGTGCTGTAAATGAAATGAAGTGAAAGAAAGCAAAGGAACTACACCGGAGTTTTGGCGGGAACGCGGAAAAGTTCACGTCGTTGCATAGTATTATTTTTCAAAACTTTTGCTTTTTCCAGTGTTAATGTTTAAAAGTGGTGGCGTTTTACGCATTAAGTGCTGAATTACGAGCATGAGTGAGGGAAAGTGATATAATGTGTGAAACGAGATTTTTCGTGTTGCTTCCAAAACTCCATAGAAGCTTCTAGTAAAGTTGCCACCACTTTGCTGGAGCATGACTTAGACTGTACTATGACTACTTGACTTAGACTGGACTATGACTATGACTAGGACATGACTTTGCGTGAAATATATTATAACACGATGAAAATATAATACTTGACACTGGCTAAATACACTATGTGTGGAGCCAAAGTATAAGAAAAAAAAAACTACACCATTTCTCAAAGAGGATATAATCACTTCGTTTTGCCATTTCTATTGATTTGATTTCGTAACATAGTAATAATAATATTAAAGTGCGTAAAATGACGCTTTACCATTTCGGAAATTGTTTAGCATTAGTTTATGCTCCTTATCATATGGCATACAAATATTCAGGAATGTAAGTAAAAAAATGTAAATAAAATAACCTATGATATTTCGATATTGAGCTCCGACGAAGGCGACGAAAGTTTTTATTCTAAGCGTAAGCCTGGTACACAGAAGAGCCCTGTCTGTCAGTCTTTTTACTGTCTGAATTGTTGGGAGTGTGAGGCTCGGGATCTCGATGATCTCATTCTAAAATCCCAACCTCGACTTTCTCACGAAGAACTACGAAACGCAGTGAATCCTTAGCCTTATGTTGTACGTACACCAAGTTCACACAAGTGGTTTCGGTCTCTGGACAATGTGTAAACTATTCTAAAGAAATACATTAATTTTTCAGTTCAGAGTATGCAACATTCTCCAAATGTGTGTACGCTGGGGGCTTATACATATTCACACAACTGTGCAAGATGCTGCTGCTGGCCACATTCTTCCCTGATGCAGACGGCAGCCATGTTGCCGGGGAGTACAATGTGTTCTTGGTAATACTTTCCTCTCTTGCAACTAGTGCTTTTCAAACTATACCATTTGATAATTTTTTACCATTATTTCATATTTTTCTATGACTGTAATATTAATTTGTTATATGTAAGTATAAAAAATAAATTAAAAGATCAGTTTTAACAAAATCAGCTGATGACCTAAATTAATATTTCAAGCTCATCATAGATTGGAAAACCATGATTGTGTGTTGGCACTTTTGTTTCTGAAAGACGGAATGAGAGTGATGGGTGAGCCACTGCTAATGAGGCTACTAAGCACAATGAATGTTGTTATAATGTATATATAAATGTTGTTTAGTATTCCACCTTCAAGTAATAATGTAGGGGGTTATAATACAGTTTATCACTTGTCAATCCTACAACAATGTTTGTACCATGTTGGTAGATACCTGGCGTACCTACTGTTATCATCAGCTCGGGATTTGGGAAGAAATCCAGGATATGTGAACCAAATTTATTTGTGCGGGAATATCTCCTTTTACATAGGTATGACTCCATACGGGGAGGCGAGGTGACTGAGGCGCGCACATCGCCAGCAGGGTGTCAATGCTAAAACTGCATACTTTGCATTTGCCTGCGCCTGTGCCTCTACATACCATATTATGTGATGGTCTCTACATATTTCATCTTTGTTTCAGTAACTTCAGAAAGTTACTTATTAAAATAGTCAACTAACTGGTTCAATGTTTGTATTAATATTGTGTTAAGTTATACATACTTGCGATGCTATGTACAATGTTTGGATTAGCAAATTTATAATGTGGTTCCTTGATCATATTTGTGTTTTTTAAGAATATGAAGTTTGTTAATTATTTTTGTACCAAACTTATAAGAATAAAAATAAAACAAAATGAGAAAATTCATAAGCTACAGAAGTTGAGGTGCTTATTTTAAATTTTCAGGAAATATTGAAAGCAACTGTTGATTTTGCTGATCTGCTGGGTCTCTACTTTGCTCTGAACTCTGTCCCCGGAAAGGGCCATGCCAAGATTTTCACCTCTGCCATTGGATGGGCTAGTGCTGAGGTAACTGTATTATAGTGGTAACAAAATCCCAAATGTCATAGAAATGTAGAATAGGAAATGTTACTAGGATGGAAAACCAACCGTACCTGATGTTTTATATCTATTATTATAAAAGGCTTTTTTCTGAATGGCAGACAACATACAGCTCAGCTAATAACATACTTGACAACTTCAATGAAGGAGTTTTGGTGAGAATGTGAAAAAGTTCACATCGTTGCATTGTATTATTTCTCAAAACTTGAGCTTTTTCCAGTGTTAATGTTTAAAATTGGTGGCGTTTTACGCATTAAGTGCTGAATTACGAGCATGAGTGTGGGCAAGTGATATAATGTGGTGTAATTTTTCGTGTTGCTTCCAAAATTCCATAGAAGCTTCTTGTAAAGTTGCCACCACTTTACTTGAGCATGACATAGACTGGACTATGACCCGACTTAGACTGGACTATGACTAAGACTAAGACTTGACTACGTAAAATACTCTAAAACTCGATGAAAATATACAATATTTGACACTGGCTAAATACACTATGTGTGGAGCCAACATATAAAAAAAAAAACTTCAATGAACATAGGTTCACCAAGTATTAGATAAATTTTATTCATTCAGGACATTGATGACATTACACTTGTAATGTCATCAATCATCAAGCTATGTTGTAAGAGTAGTAAAGGTACACATCTGGCAAATGCGACTCTCGCATGCCGTTTGTGCTCAAACTGTGCACCGCATGCATATAATCAAGTGGGAGTAAAATAGCAGCAAACTATTGAGGTATGATACACATGTATGTATCACACCTGACTGCAGCAAACTGATATGCATGCATGCATATCAAGAGTTGCGGTTCGTTTGTGGCACGGAAGGGGCCAGATCTACAGGCACTAAGGAGCATGTTGTTGTCTATAGGTGGTGGTGACCCGCGGCGTGGTGCTGTGGGTGGGGGCTCGGGGCTCGGAGTTCGACTGGGTGTACGTGCGCTCGTGCGCCGAGTCCAACGTGGCGCTGCTGCAGCACACGGCCACCGCCGCGCTCGTGTGGCTGTGGTCCCGCAGCGACCTGCCGCCGCGACACTCGCCGGCGGTGCTGGCGCTGCTGGCCCTGGCGCCGTACCGCGCGCTGCTGGAGTCGGCCGTGGGGGCTGTCCTCGCGCTGTCCGCGTGGGCGCTGCTGGCCCTCCGCGCGGCGCACGCGGCCGCGGTCGGCCTCACCGCGCTCGCCGTCTACGCACACCTCGCGCAGCAGATCGGTGTTTAGTCCTTGTGATGTGCAGGGGCTGCTTGTCCACTGCATGTCTCTCACCGGGTGTCCGTAGAGCTAGTTTCCTATGGTGGCCGTAATACATCGATCAATGACGTCATTGGAATGTTAACTTATCTGGATACGTTTTATGCTAGTTTTTAAAAGTAGATTGATGAAGTCTGTAATATTATTATGACGCCACCGCTATGGTAGACAAGCTACGGTACGATAATAAATGTTCCC
The DNA here is from genome assembly GCA_963580505.1 of Ennomos erosarius. Lineage (NCBI taxonomy): Eukaryota > Metazoa > Arthropoda > Insecta > Lepidoptera > Geometridae > Ennomos > Ennomos erosarius. The sequence goes on from OY756982.1 coordinate 278,079, forward strand.
GTTGGTCCCTCGTGGGAGCGCGAGAGGAAAAAAGTTTCCGTTGGGATTAATAGGACATAAGACAGGGGCCAATAGGAACAAATGTATATACCGGTACTTCGACGCCATAATCTCGTTCTCGGGTCACGGCTTCCTCAGTGACGCATGACGATGGACAAGCGCCCTTAAAAGTTTATTGTGATGAGTAAGATTTAGAATTAATAATTAAATTAAATTATAAATTATTATATAAAAAGTTGAATTTTTCAATTTCAAAGTGTTGAGTTGAGCTTGTCAAACTGGATGATAGGATTTTCTGGCAATTAGCGAAACGTAGTTCCACAGCCAAAGGTAAGATGGCGTTGACGACGAGTGGTCTGCTGTGTTCGGTCGACAGACTTAAGGCGCTGAATGCTCCCTGATTGACTATTTTGAACATGGAGGTATAAGGTTTAAAATCGGCGTTCCTGAGGAGTGTTTTGATAAGTGTTTTTCTGTGGAAGTGTGGCCTGAGAATGCTCGTGTTAAGAAATGGGTGAATTACAGAAAACGAGTTACAGAAAATCAGTCGTTTCAGCGTGAAGTCGGCGAATACCGCGCCGTGCGATAAATTCTCCAGTGAAGTTAGTATCGTTTCACAAAATGTTCGTGGCCTAAAAACAAAGCTGCGTGAGTTTCGAGCGTCTTTGTTAATAACGCAGAGCTTGATTATCGCCGCGTCGGAAACCTTCCTCGATGGCTCGGTAGAGGATGCGGAGGTAGCTCCGGATGGCTGGGCACTGCTTCGGCGCGACCGCGGCTCGCCCGGTGGTGGCGTACTGCTGGCCGCGCGGCCTGGCCTGCGCCTCACTCGCCATCCTGAGCTCGAAACTACGGCCGGAGAAGACTTATGGGCCTCCTTTTCTCACCGCGGTGTGACTATTCATATCTGTATTGTGTACATAAGCCCGAGTGCGACGGATGATAAATATATGAGTTGGTTCTGCAAAGTTGAATCGATTGTGAAGTCCTTGAAAACTAAATTGCTAATAACTGGTGATTTGAATATGAATAGCGCGTCCACTAATATTACTAATTACTATGCTTATTTTTTGGAATTTTGCAATTTCGTGGAATGTAATGATGTTTTTAATTTGCGTGGAAGTAAACTTGATGTTGTATTGACGCGGGAATGCGATGAGTCACAGGTTAGTGTTGTGCCGACCGGTAGCCTAGTTGAGAAAACTGACATATACCATCCCCCTCTTGAAGTAACCTTATGTGTTAATTCACGTCATAGTCCTGACAAACGATTGCCACCTAGCAATATTGCCGAATCTCATGATTGGAATTTTAAGAAGGTGGATGTATCCCATTTGAATATTTTGCTTAGTGAGTCGTCGTGGGCTTGTCTTTTTGAATGTAATGATGCTATAATGGCTACCAATATTTTCTATGAAATTTTGTACGCCGCTTTCAACAAGTGTGTACCCAAAAAGAAGCGATCTAAGACTGCTACTGTCAGATACCCAGTTTGGTTCACTGCTGACATTATTAGAGAAACTCGGAGGAAAAAAGCGTTGCATAAGATATGGAAGCGCACATCCTGCATAGATGACTATAAATCGTTTTCTGACCTGCGGTCAAATCTCAAAGTTCGAATAGCTGAAGCCTATGAGTCTCACATGACGTCGGTTGAAAGTGGCTTAAAAAGTTGTCCGCAGCATTTTTGGCGACACGTATCCAGTTTGAGGTCCAAGGGCGGTTTTGAGCCTTCTGTCACCTATGGGGGATCTAACTTAGATGGAGTTTCGGCGGCCGAGGCATTTGCGGATTATTTTTCGAGCGTGTTCCTTAAAGACCCTCCGTCATTAGATGTGAATCGATGCTCTGATAGCTCCATTGAAGGTGGTATGGTTAGTATCCCGTATATAAGCCCTAGGGATGTTGAGCGGGGTTTGACGAAACTCAAGGTGAGTAGTTCACAAGGGCCTGACGATCTTCCTGCTTTCATCTTAAAAGCTTCCAGAAAGTACCTAACACTCCCTCTTTGCCATATTTTTAACTTGTCTTTGGAGAGTGGTGTTTATCCGGGTCAGTGGAAACTATCCCGGGTAACCCCCATTCCCAAGACTAGTAATAAAACTGCAGTGGAGGAATACCGTCCCATTGCTATATTGTGTTCGCCGGCCAAAGTCTTCGAATATATCCTCCACAACGAAATTTATCGACAAGTCACTCGTTACTTAGGGGATGAGCAGCATGGTTTCCGCCCTGGGCGATCTGTAAACACTAACCTTCTCAGTCTAGTAGATTACGTTTCTGCCAGAATGGACCGTGGTCAGCAAGTTGACGTGTTATATTTCGATTTTCGTAAAGCTTTTGATCAAATCGATAATGACATCTTACTACAAAAGCTCAGTAATATCGGTTTCACGCCTCGCCTTCTCAATTTCTTCGCGGACTATATGCGTGACCGCCGTCAATTCGTAAAATACGGTACATTTGTTTCTAAACCCTACTTCACCCCATCAGGGGTGAGTCAAGGATCGGTTCTGGGACCATTACTTTTTTTGATTATGGTAAACGATTTGGCTAAGGAAATAAGTGTCTCCAAGTGCTTATTGTATGCTGATGACTTAAAGCTCGCTCTTGAAGTTAAATCAAAAGCTGACTGTGTTTGCTTGCAAAGTGATGTTGATGCAATTTATCGTTGGAGTGTTGCCAACAAAATGTCGCTCAACCCAGGAAAATGCTGCGTCATGTCTTTTGGGCGCAAGCGTACTCCTATTCGCCACACTTACCTAATAGGCAATGACGCCATGGAGCGGGTGTCTACTGTTAAGGATCTTGGCGTAATTTTTGATCATGGCCTAACATTTAATAATCATGTCGAGATTACTGCAAAAGAGTCCTACCGCCGTCTCGGCTTTGTGCTGCGCAACGCGAAAAACTTTCGCGACCCGCAGGTTCTGCGGCTGCTGTTTACTACCCTGGTCAGGAGTAAGTTGGAGTCCAGCGCATGCATCTGGAACCCACATTGTGACACTTATATCTTGTCTCTTGAGAAGATCCAAAAAGCTTTCTTAAGAAATCTTTATAAGAAAAGTTATGGGTATTATCCTTTCCTGTACCCCACTGACTTCTTGCTAGGTCATCTAGGTTTCAATTCCTTGAAAACTAGGAGGTTAGTCGACCAGCTTAAGACCGGCTGTAAGATATTGAGAGATGCTATAGACTCTCCTACTCTCCACAATCGCATATGTAATTTATATGTCCCCGACAAATATGTTCACTATAGAACTAGTCGCAGACCCAGGCTTTTCCACGCATGCCGTGGTCGTACAGAACACAGAAGATATACGCCGTTATGTCGCATCATGAGTGATCTCAACGCATTCCTCAGTACTTATCCGGACTGTGACGTTTTCTGTGACAAGTGGCCTATTATTTTAAATTTATTATTGACGTTTTGTGAGTCCTATGACCCTAAATCAAATATTTGATGTTGCGGAGACTACTTTAGCTATTAGTCATAATTTCAATTTATTTATTAAAATTGACGATGTACCTACTGATGAATATGTGATAATATGTTATAATTGCAAATGCGTTCATATTAAATTAAATAAATAAATAATAAGGAGAGAGCCGATATCTGCCAATGCGGCGTTGCCGCTCCGCATCCTTCGTGTAAACATACTATCTTGTATCTCTGTCTAATACACAAATCGTCGCATAGAGTATGCGAGAAAGCGACTGTAGGAACCATAGGAGAGAGCCAAAATCTGCCAATGCGGCGTTGCCGCTCCGCATCCTTCGTGTAAACATACTATCTTGTACCTCTGTCTAATACACGAATCGTCGCATAGAGTATGCGAGAAAGCGACTAGGTACGGCAACCTCGCCTTACCCACCACCGCGTGTCATGTCTTGACAGTTTGGTGTGTCAATAAATTAAATGCGAGAGCATAAAACGTGAAAATATAGTGATTATATTGTTATTAGGGCTAAATATTGTATCAATAGTGAAATTGTGTCGCGTTGTGCTGTGTTTTGTGCATCAAGAGTAACCCGAGGAGTCGAAGGAAAACCAGAATCATCATTTTATACGTTAAAGTTTACTGGCTATTTTTATGTTAAACATCGAAGTTTCGAAGTAAATATGCATTTCATATTAAGAATATACGTTTTTTCCATCGTATAATTACCATGCGATTGCAATTACTGAAAGATTTAATGCTTTAATTGATATTTTTGGGATGGGCGATTTTACGCCTCTCGAATAGTGATGTGCCTTCACTGTCCATTACATTTTGTCGATATTCGTAAATCTTCATACATTTGCACAAAATTACTTTGGCTTTGGGGAGATTAAAAAGTAGAAAATCTCTTTCCCTAAAAGTGGCTGAATGGATTTAGATCAAAGTGCAAACAGAATTAAAAAGTAGGTGCAAATCTGACAATTTACAACCTACTTTTATAAAATACAGTAGGTAGGCCAGTGTCGTCTGGCTTCAATATGAGTTATGAAATTTATAATAAACTAGCTGACCCGCCCCGGTTTCGCACGGGTTTATTAGTTTTATGCCCTTACCCTGTTTATGGGTAAGAGAGAAGCAAAAGTGAAAAATATAGGGGAAAAGGATGAATAGATGGGACGGCGAAGGGAGACAGGCGCAGCCGTCCCATCCATTCATCCTTTTCCCCTATATTTTTCCCTAAAATAAATATAGGGGCTTCAATACAATAAATCTGATTTTTTGCTCGTTTTTATAGATAATGGTACGGAACACTTTTTACAAATTTAACCATCATTTTAATGAAAAGAACAAGAAAAGGCAAATGTAAAATAAAAACTAACTATTATGGAACAATGTTATTTGAACAGCCTGAAGACGTCCACTGCTGATCATAGGCCTCCCCCAGGGAGCGCCACTTAGAGCGGCTGCTAGCCTCCTGCATCCATCGGCTCCCCGCGGTTTTCACCTGGTCGTCGGTTCACCTAGTGGGGGGCCGGCCTACGCTACGTCTTCCAGTTCGTGGTCGCCACTCAAGAACCTTTCTTCCCCATCGGTTGTCAGTTCTACGAGCGATGTGGCCTGCCCATTGCCATTTCAACTTGTTAATACTAGAGCTACATCGGTCACTTTAGTTCTTCTGCGGATCTCCTCATTTCGGATCTTATCTCGCAGGGAAACACCGAGCATTGCTCTCTCCATAGCTCGTTGCGCGACTTCGAGCTTAGTAATGAGGCCAACAGTTAGGGACCACGTCTCAGTTCCATAAGTCATCACTGGCTACACACATATAAAAATGTTACTTACAAACGTTATTTCATATAATGTGTTTCAATATACTTTTACTAGGATGGGTCATCATCATCATCATCATTAACAGCCCGAAGACGTCAAATGGTGAACATAGGCCTTCCCCATAGAGTGCCACCTTGGGCGGCCACTCGCCTCCTGCCTCCATCAGCTCCCCGTGGTTTTCACCAGATCGTCGGTCCACCAAGTGGGGGCCGGCCTAAGCTGCGTCTTCTGGTTCTACGAATATTTAATTTTCTTTATTTTATTTAAACTAAAAAGTATTGAAATTCTGCAGCACTGTTTGGTTAGGTTTATTATGTATCGATATATTGTGTAATAGAGGTCACTTCCCTACTCACGCATACTAATGCATATTTAAATACTCACAGAGTTTTGGCGGGAACGCGGAAATGTTCACGTCGTTGCATTGTATTATTTCTCATAACTTGTGCTTTTTCCAATGTTAATGTTTAAAATTGGTAGCGTTTTACAAACTAAGTTCTGAATTACGAGTATGAGTGTGGTCAAGTGATATAATGAGGTGTAACGTGGTTTTTCGTGTTGTTTCCAAAATTTCATAGAAGCTTCTAGTAAAGTTGCCACCACTTTACTTGGGTATGACTTAGACTGTACTAAGACTACGTAAAATATTCTAAAACTCGATGAAAATATCCAATACTTGACACTGGCTAAATACACTATGTGTGGAGCCAAAAATCCAAAATATAAGGAAAAAATAATAATAATGTCACTCAAAAATATAATGTCAATGTCAGTCTGACTTGATTATAGGGATGGTCCTAAAGAGGGAAAAATCGATATTTTAATAATCAATTTATTTTGGTCTAAATCAATCGATTATCCAAAAATCGTTTTTTAAAGATAGAACTGTATTAAAATATGTATATAAAAATAGCTAGAAACCCTTAATTAAAATGTAAATTGTTTTATTAAGAAGGTGTTTTATTAAGGTATTTGAAAATGTTATCGCCTCTGTGCTCTACACACACACACTTATGATAGAGACAATGTTATCCTGTAAATCTCACCTTTTTAATTTCATTGTAATTTTTCGTATTAGAATATCATTATTTTTAAGGATAAAAAAAACCGGAATTCCGTTATAATGAAACGTTTTATTAAAAAAAAAAGGCGGTAATTTTATAAAGATCCGATAGATGGCGTTAAAATGTGGGTTTTACGTTCTGTCATTGTTAAGATAATTATGTATTAAGTTAATTATTCTATCATCATTTTATGGAAGTTATACTCTAATGGCTTTCTATCAACAAATCGACAACGTACTCTGTGATTCACTCAACTGGATTTGACTTTTCCTTGTACTCCAAGGTTTGAAATTTCGACCATGTTTGGAATACGTTACTACGCCATCTAGTAATAGAAGCGGAATTAGTTTTTTTAAAAATTAAAGTTCTCATTATTTGTTTTATTTTACAGGCAAACAAATAATTTGCACTAGTCAGTACATGCACATCAATTTAATGAAAAAAAAGTATAAAAATTATACTCCTCAATATTCGTAGCGAGCGCAAAATAAATTATAATATTGTAAATCACTAGACCTAGACCCACTCCTGGATCCACACTTGTATTTACACTTGCTATTTACACTGAACACCCGTGAATTTGGTTTGCCATATTAATTTTAATATCAGTAGAAAAAAATCGAAACTAAAATAATTAAATCGATTTTTAAATAATCAATTAAATGATATATGTATCGATCAATAAAAATAGATTTTAACATCCCTACTTGATCATTTGTTTTTTTTTTTTAATACAAAATCCGTATTGTTTTATTTAGTATTTACTACTACTTCTTACTTATACTTTATTTATAATTAAATTGAATAATAAAATACCGTAGCGAAGCGAAAATCAATAATAGCTAAAGTAGTATTGAAGTTAATTAAATAAATAACGCGGGCGACGATTACGGACGAACGTCATTTACGTACCTAACCACTGCTCTGCAGGCCCATATTATAACGTCATTTGCATTTGTGTCTTGCGTCCAGCCACTGGATTGGTGTTGTCGTTTTACAACTCGTATTTATTTCAAGTTTTCGTCATGATATTAACATAATTTTGTAAGATGTGTTCGAGTTTGTTGCTGTTGCTATTGATATGTGCGATAAGAGGTTCGCACACAGCGGATTTGGCACGATGCAGTAACGGGACAGTGTTAGGGCAGACGTCGTTTACTTCTTACGAGGATGAAGTGGCGGGACGATACCTCTTCGAACGGTGCCTAGATCTAGAACCTGAAGCGACATCTTGGGCGGTTCATGTTTCCTTCTTCAACTCTGATACCAGATGTAAACATCCCCCCTACCGAGGCATTCATGTGCCAGGGAGAACACACTCTGACTATGAACAGACAATAGTCAGAGATGGTAACTGTTCCCACGTATGTATACATAATTTTTGAATAGTTAGTAGTTACTGCAAATGATGACAACATTGAAACATGAAAGTATAGCGCTTATGTATTCCACTTCACTGAATTCAGTTACTGAATAGTTATAGCAAGCTAAATTACAACTACCTTCTATCAAAGAAACAAGCTATGATAGACCTATTGGTGAATAAATAATTAATTGCTCCAAGCCAAAGTACGAACTTTACAAAACGATTCAAGTCTTCATGGTTGTTAATCAACACAATAAGACATATAAAATATATATTAGGAATAAAATAAAACACAAGTATCCATTATACAGTGTAATTTTATTTATTTCTTTGTTGAAGTGAAACCAGCCTTGTGATTCTTTGCTTATAAATTCTTGCAATCACTATTTTCTATTTTAAAAGTATAGGCATTGTCTGTTCCTTTAATGTTATAGTGTAATAAGTATAATTTGTCCACAGGTATGTTTGAAAACAACATTTGATCTGATATTTGCGGCCTGCTATTGTATAGAAAGCACCTTCATGATCGATGGCCACTCACGATACATCAACTATTCATATTTCAATATTTTCAATAATTACACAAAGGATAACATCATAACCAACCAAGCACAGGTGCAAATACTGAACCAAGATGAGTATGTGTTTTTTATTTTATCTGTCAACTAATTTTGATGTTTGTTATTTATTTTCCAAACCAATTTACGTGATCTTTCATTTAACTTAAATGGCAATCAACTTGATTTCGATAGAAGTCAATATATCATTAATAGATGGAATAGTGGTTATCAGTTCAATGAATGAAATAATTCTTGTAATATGGTCTGTAAGTGTTATAATTATTGTTTGTTTCAGTGAGAATGTGACTATAGAATGGCACACAGGAGTGCCATTTGATGATTTCGACATTTTAATTTGCGATTGGGATAATGTCACAAATGTAAGTTGTGTTAACATTACAAACATTTTGGTTATGCTCCATTTTTGTGCTAGAGGAGCCCCCTAATTTTACTGCAAATTCTAAAAGATCTTGTTCTTAATTTCTCTATAATAACTAAAAGCACTCTATGTTGACCTCAATATAATATGTAATATTATATAATATTATGCAGTCTATCTGCAAATGATCATCCAAATCAGTTTAGTCACTGTGCTATTCGAATTATAAACAAGGAATCAAAACGCTTTGCATGCGCATATTTGTGGAATTTCTACCATAGTATGGATGCCTTGTTTTTTAAGATAACTTAGTAAGGCTGCATTTGATCTCTATTTCACCTGATAGAAAATGACGATGCAGTCTACGATGGTATACGCTTGCCATGTTTCCATATGTCCAGTTGTGGGATAGGAAAACACAGCGTATACTCCTCACTAGAGCAATGGAGAAATGATCTGGTTAAAACCGCTGGGAGGGACCGACAATCTGGTTGAAACTGCTGGAAGGGACCGATGATCTGCTTAAAATTGCTGGGAGGGACCGACGATCTGGTTCAAACCGCTGGGAGGGACCGGCGTTCCGGTTGAAACTAGTGGAAGGGACCGGAGAATCTGGTTAAAAATGCTGGGAGGGACCCACGATCTGGTTAAAACCGCTGGGAGGAACCGGCGATCTGATTAAAACTGGTGGGAACCGATAGATGCTGAGGCGCTCCGTGGGCTATGCTCAGCAGTGGACGTGTCGAGGAGGTCGGTAGGACGGTTGGTTGTGCGCAGGCGGTGGCGGAGGAGGCGGGCTGCGCGGCGGTGGAGCGCGCGGCGTGCCGGCGGCGGCCCGCGGGGCTGGCGTGCGGCGCGCGGGTGGCGCCCCGCCGCTGCCACCAGCTGCGCCTCACGCTGCACGCGCCCTGGGCTAACGGACTCTTCAACGCGCAGGGACTCGTGCTCTACCCATACTGTGAGTCTATATTACAACATCATTTATTTCTCTTTTACAAAATAATTTAATGATCCTTTGTGTATCTTTTATCTGTCGATTTGCAATTATTGCAATTATTCAATAAAGATCGATAGCAATTAATTCCACTGTAATATAACGGATAATTGATACTAGTTTGAAACTTTTTCGAGGTGCTTTTCGAATGTGTGGTGGTTTAGCACCTATGCCGTGTAAAAAAGCACCTGAATTGACTAGAAAGTGTGCAATTCCAATTTAGGTCTCGCGGGCTACCGCAAATGCCTTCGCGGTCGACGCTTTGGCCACCACTGTCATAGAGGAATATGTGTGAAACTAGAAGGATTTGTTAATTTAGGAGCCTAGTGCTCAAAAGTTTTAGTACTTATGTTCTATGGATAGTTGTCAGGGTGAATCCTCGGTAAACTGACGCATAAAGGATTACTTCACATCTCTACTACTACTACATCTCGATTTTGAACTTTAATTAGTAAGTGATTCGAACTTGTCGTTTCCATCTTGGACGCTACAATTTTCCAATTTTAGATAAAGCCCTATCACATAAAGTTTATTTCGCTTACCGTATGGTTTCCCGTGTAATTTAAACGCTAATTATCATGTATTTGTGACGTTCCTCTGTTCTTCCGATTTCGTAATTATGTTAATGCTCCCTGCATTTACTGTTTATTGGGCATCATCATGTTTCATATTCAGTTACTAATTTACTATTGGACAATGAGCGTTGAGTGCAAACGTAATGTTCGGTTGGTCAACAGTTCGCCGGTTTGATACAACTGAAACGATGTGGAATTACCTATTCTTGAACAGGGAATTCATGTTACAAGACTTACAAGTCTATGCGACCTTCAGCTACAGGCTAAGACGAGCTTCGTTACAGTATTTTTCCCAATTTCTATTAAGTATGGGTATCTGTTGTATGGTTTCTTACTGCTTTATATATTATCGAAACACCTGTTACTTACATGTCTTTTTATTCTATAGCATGGATACTTATCATACCTGTAACTGCATGCAGTTTGATTTTACCCATTCTATTTTTATAAAAAGCCGGTTAGCATAATATTGCAAACAGGCTCTGTATTGATTGTATACAAACTAAGGTGCCAGCTGGTTTTGATGGCAGGTAGTTAGTCGCACCGATCCGCGGCGTCAGGTGCGTCAGTTTTAAGTCTATGTTTAGGTTCACTCTTCACCATCACATGCGTAATGATGCGATTAAAGGAAAATTGCGGATTTTGAATAATATTAGCGTGATGATTTTGTTCGATTGCTTATATTAATTCATCGCCACATAAATTGAAAACCGCTATACCCTATTAATGTTGTTAACGATTCCAAGGACCTTGTATTACGCATCTCTGGTAGGTTCATTTGACATTTCATGTAAAAAGGATTTTCACATAAACTTTATCACTATGGAACACCTCTACTGCTTCTTTTTCTTGAACATTCCTACTAGGCTAGGCGGACGGATGACTTAGTCTTAAGCGCGGGGAGCCGATGGATTAAAGAGGCGTGACCGCCTAAAGCGTGGGGACTTTTACGACTTTTAATTTTGCGGGGGGAGGCTTACGTTCGGTGGACATTTTGAGGCTTTTGATGACGATGCAGCGGGAGTGCGGCAGATGTTTGATATATATAGTTGTAAGAAGATGTCCATGGACGCGTTTCGTGGGTGGTCGTGAGCGTGTGTTGATGTGTGACAGGGGTCTAGCAATGATCCCAAATGCTAACTAACTCCAAAATGTGTTGGAATGTCATTTCGGAAATCGCTTACTTTTCCGCAGTGAATGTAATTTCAATACATTTTTGGCGTTAGTGTTTGGGATCTTTGCTAGACCCCCTGGTCCCCAGGCGCGGTGGGCGCGGGTGGGTGTGTAGTGATGAGAGTCGCGGTGGGCAGGCGCGGCGGAGGTGGGCGGGCCGGCGCCGGCGGTGTGCGTGTGTTGATGTGTGTGCCCCCGCAGGCGCGGCGGCGGCGGGCGGGCCGGCGCCGGCGGTGTGCGTGTGTTGATGTGTGTGCCCCCGCAGGCGCGGCGGCGGCGGGCGGGCCGGCGCCGGCGGTGTGCGTGTGTTGATGTGTGTGCCCCCGCAGGCGCGGCGGCGGCGGGCGGGCCGGCGCCGGCGGTGTGCGTGTGTTGATGTGTGTGCCCCCGCAGGCGCGGCGGCGGCGGGCGGGCCGGCGCCGGCGGTGTGCGTGTGTTGATGTGTGTGCCCCCGCAGGCGCGGCGGCGGCGGGCGGGCCGGCGCCGGCGGTGTGCGTGTGTTGATGTGTGTGCCCCCGCAGGCGCGGCGGCGGCGGGCGGGCCGGCGCCGGCGGTGTGCGTGTGTTGATGTGTGTGCCCCCGCAGGCGCGGCGGCGGCGGGCGGGCCGGCGCCGGCGGTGTGCGTGTGTTGATGTGTGTGCCCCCGCAGGCGCGGCGGCGGCGGGCGGGCCGGCGCCGGCGGTGCGCGTGTGTTGATGTGTGTGCCCCCGCAGGCGCGGCGGCGGCGGGCGGGCCGGCGCCGGCGGTGCGCGTGTGTTGATGTGTGTGCCCCCGCAGGCGCGGCGGCGGCGGGCGGGCCGGCGCCGGCGGTGTGCGTGTGTTGATGTGTGTGCCCCCGCAGGCGCGGCGGCGGCGGGCGGGCCGGCGCCGGCGGTGTGCGTGTGTTGATGTGTGTGCCCCCGCAGGCGCGGCGGCGGCGGGCGGGCCGGCGCCGGCGGTGTGCGTGTGTTGATGTGTGTGCCCCCGCAGGCGCGGCGGCGGCGGGCGGGCCGGCGCCGGCGGTGCGCGTGTGTTGATGTGTGTGCCCCCGCAGGCGCGGCGGCGGCGGGCGGGCCGGCGCCGGCGGTGCGCGCGTGGCCGTGGTGGTGGGCGGCGGGCGGCGCGGCGGCGCTGCTGGCGGCCGCGGCCGGGGCGCGCGCGCTGTGCCGCCAGCGGGACGCACGGAACCTGCACAAGGCGGTGCTCAAGGAGTGGCTCGTGCACAGGTTAGTTACCGTCTACTACGCATTGTTTCACTCTCGGTACTTGACTTTGCTTCTTCATTGGCCTCTGCTACGAAATAATGTCCCAACTTTGCCTGTGCTCACACTATACAAGGTGACCTTGAATTGGTATGTTATCCCGCGACGGGGGAACTGGGACCATGGTAACCCACAAGTTGTGAGAGCCTTACTTGATACTGGGTTTTTCCAAATCTCCATGGTATAAAATAAATCCATTCACAAAATTGCACGTGCGATATCTTGCGATATCTCGTAGTTAACAAGATACTATAAATTCATTTCTAAACACAGGTCGTTAAACTCATTTATGTGCACTCGGTCAAGGACGAAGTTCAACCACCCAGCTGCGCTAAGGCTATTTACGAACGCAAACTTTACTTACATGGCATTTCTTCAATGAAAAACTATCAACTTAGAAAAGTCGTAGAAGAAACATTTTCTACCTTGGAGTGTAGATTTACTCCCTTTCGGGATAATATACCAATTTACCAATTCAAAATAAGGTAGTATAGATAAATATACCGAGACTTTTAATTTAATTCAATGTACAGATTTAGCCCGCTCACAGTTTTATGATATGTATTGATAATTAAATGCGAAAGGTTAGGTATCATCTATAATCTGGTACGATTTTTATTTAAATATTATATAGAGATATTAGTTTTCCTCGTTCTAGTTTTCAATTTATCCTCTTAACTTACGCAGCCTCTTGATAATGTCATAAATTGTTATTGCATCGATAAGAGTAGCAGATAATTGATACACATGCCCAAAGGTCCCGCAGGTCGCGTCGCTATCGATAGGTAATTAAATGCTAATCCATGTGCGCAACTCGTGACCTCTACTCGACATTTTATCTCACAGATATTTACTTGGCGCTTATCAAACGTCACCCTACTATTGTTTACTTACGATTGTTTCTATCGTATATTGACACCGTTCGCATTATTATCAATTCTATTAGCGTTATTATAAGCTCTATTTTCCATTTTTCCTCTTTCTGTTTTGTAATAGTGTTGTGGCATATTATTCCCGCTTCATTCACTACTTCGACCGTGTATGACGTCCTTGCAGTAGGTATTTAACTATTTACCGAAGTCGCCTAGGCAATGGCTAGACTCACTATGTAAATCTATTCTAACGCACGATAACACACTTTGTACCGTCTTACTACAATAGGTTAGGTACGTATCTGAATATCGTTCGAGGACTGTATTGATCTTCTTTCATTGACGCACGTGAAGTCTAAACAAAGATATGAGTTTATATCATTTAGAATAAAGTCTCAACTGTCAACACCAAACTGTTATTGAATTGTTTTATGGTTTATGTAATTCCTCTGCCTGTATACCATAATAAACAAAGTCAAAAATATAAATCTTTAAGGGAAACTTGTCTTACCAAAAGTATTGAATGGTTTTAGTCATAGCTGTAAGACTGTGGGTGAATAAAAGAGGGAAGACAAGACTTTTTAAAAGTGCAACGTGCCGTGCGGAAGAAAGAGACAAATAGAGCGAGACAGGGCCAATTTATGATTAATGTTAGTTAATACATAATGTGTTTATGTATATTGTATAATCAAATTAATAATGTAAATTTATAATAAGTAATTCACTTGTTTCGTAGTATGTGGTCTGGGCCCTTATTCCGTATGACCATTCACGCACGTAACGCGGCGCGTTACGATATCTTCTTGGAATGGTTTTGGGTTTAAAATGCTATTCTGTATGCCGTTGTCAAATTTGACAAACACGACAACACACGTTACACGCACGTCAAAAAACAGAAAACACTGGGCACAAACAATCTAACGCGTGGCATACAGAATACAATTTTTTGATTCCATGTTAATTCCATGTCGTGGCGCGTTAAAGCCCGCATTTACGTTTGGAGCATGTTACACGTCACGCGTTATTGGCGAGGAATCTCATGTGTCATAGCGAATAACCCCCCAGGTAGAGCTAAGAATTGAAAGTTGTGTTTTTGTGTTATGCACTAAGGAAAGTACACACCGCTGCTCACAACTGTTTACAAGGAAATAAACCATTTTTGGTAACATTCTCAGGTTTAACAGAGATTGTAATTTAAAGAAACAAATACTTAAGTATTTAGTAGTAGGATTTTAGTTTGCATGTTGTTTTCCTTAGGTATAATGCTTAAATATATTATTATTTATGGTATATTGACGCGCATGGCCCGCCAAGAGGATGCTCATGAAAGTTAACCGACACTTTACATATCGCGTCGTTGGTCATGTGGCATTCAAATTATTACCATTTACTTTACAGTGAAATATATTTGGGCATGCATGTATTGAGTCCTAATATTATAAATATGACAATTAATCACTATGTTATTTTGTTTCACACGCTTATCAGAGGAATTAAAGGTTAGTTGTTAACTATATTTATAACTAACTGACCCGTCCCGGCTTCGCACGGGTTTATTAGTTCTATGGCTATCACAGTCTATAGAGAAGGAACAGGATCTAAGGAAAAGGATGAATGGATGAATCGGCGGATGAAAGTGAAAGCAAGCAGGTGCACGAGCACCTGCTTGCTTTCACTTTCATTCATCCATATTTTTTAATTATCTATTCTGCTCCTCCCTACTCTATTTTCCATAGTACAGGATAAACTATCTATTTATGTAAGTCTAGTACCTGCTTACTTACTTTTATATTATTTTTCTTATTTGGTACCCGATTTAACCATTAAAGCATTTATAAATGGAGGTGGCAAGGCAAGGTGTACCCCTCTGCCGGTCATATGGCGATATTTGGTCACATACAATATCATAGTGTGTGTGTAAACACTGCGTAGCTACGCCAGATAGTATAACGGTGTGCGTGTTTTCAGTTTTTTTTTATGACAATGCACCTGGCGTTAAGCGACACGGCCGGTGTGCGGCGTGCGTTTACACGCGCGCAAGCCGCGCGTGCTGTGCGTGGTCATTTTTTTGAAATATTTAATTTTTGTTTTCACAAATGTTTATCTTTTGTGGAATACAATTAATTAAACCAAAAAAAAAAATTAATCATTATGCCTATTATGTTACTTTCAACTGTTTATTTGGCTGTAAGTTTTTGTATGATGAAGTAAATAAATGAATGCCTTGTGTATAACCGGACGGCGCGGTGCTCCAGGGCGGAGTCCCCGGGCCCGGCGCCGGGCGCGCGGGGGCCCCGCGCCGTGGTGCTGCTGTACGCGCGCGAGGGCCCCGCGCTCGCGCGCCTCGCCGCCGCGCTCGCCGACCTGCTGCGGGCCGCCGCCGGGACCGAGGTACCGCCGCGCGCCTGCACTACACTACACTACACTACAGGCATATACAGGGTTACAGGGAAAATCGTGCTAGATCCGTTTAGGGCGTGGAGTACCCATCATTTCTGACTTATTTCACTATGTAACACCCTAGCCTAAACTTAACCCTTTTCGAGATATTCGATTTTTAATATTTTTTGTGAAAATTGCCGATTTTTAGGCTACAAAATTTAATTTTGTTTATTTTGTGTGTCTTATTATTATGATTATTGCATTTTTACATGTGTATTAAGATGTTTTAGGACGTCAATCATTAAAATAGTACATAAGTTAATTAATTGAATAGACCGTAGTAGACAAGTGAAAGTTAAGAAATACAAAAAATAAATGACACTGTATTTTTCTCTAAGGAATATCTAAATAAAATATTAAGTTGAGGCTAGGTTGTTTCATAGTGAAATAAGTCAGAAATGATGGGTACTCCACGCCCTTATCGGATCTAGCACAATTTTTCCTGTAACCCTGTATACTACGTACTACACCAGCAATACGGAGCAGAAATCTAAGCCATTTTTGATATGTATCAACCAAAAATCGCTGCAGCGTTTCACGAGATCAAGTAGTCGTGCTACGTCGCACTAAAACGAATTACCGTCTTTTATCGCCGGATTGTAATCCCTAGTCGCGTCGTAACGTGAAGCACGTGTAGTCTCGAGTGCTCAGCTTTGAATGAGCGCGAATAAGCAGGACTTCTTCGTAATGGCCGACGGTCCCAATTAGAGATTTCCCGTCTAGTGTATACATAGAAGCCTTTAATGTACTACATGTCTGTAGCACACTACATTGGATTATTTCAAATAATAAGTTATTGCCTTGAGTATGTACTATTACAAAGTACTTAATCTATGACATCAACAGCCTGAAGATGTTCACTGCTGAACATAAGCCTCATATCAATGACTGGCCTCTTGCATCCATCAGCCCCCCACGGTTTGACTAGAATTTATAACATCTATCTATAATCTATAACATCTATAACAATATTATAAAGGGGAAAGATTTGATTGTTTGTTTGTTTGCATTGAATAGACTCCGAAACTATTGAACCGATTTGAAAAATTGTTTCACTGTTGAGAAGCTACACTATCCCCGGGTGACATAGGCTATATTTTTAAAAATATTGGAATAATTACTTTAAAAAACTCCAATAATGCAACCCAAGATGTACACAACAGGCCGTATTGCGTAAGACTTATTGTCCGGGCAGGTCAACTATAAAATAATTATACTACTTACTCAAATAATGAGGCGTTTTATTTAAAAAAGCTGTAATTTTATAAACACCCGATAGATGGCGGTAAAATGGGGATTTTAAGTTCTGTCATTGTTAAGATAATTATGTATCGAGTTTAATATTAAACTCCATTAGAGTATAATAATACTCTAATGGCTTTCTATCGACAAATCGACAACGTACTCTGTGATTCACTCAACTGAATTTGACATTTCCTTGTACTCTGTGTATTGAAACTACAACCATGTTTGAAATACCTCGTTAGTACGCCATCTAGTGACAGAAGCCGAAACAGGTTGATTTTTTAAATAAAACTCCTCATTCAATATGCTAATTTTTGATGTTTGATATAACCTGCAATCCTAGTACCTACAAATTTTGAAAAACACTACCACTGCTGCAAGCAATCGGGCACACTCAGGAAAACTCCTCATTCACAAGAAAAAATCATTTGCATTAAAAGTATATAAAAACAATACATCATTTTATAATCCCCTTACAAGAATGTGTCGTCTCTATAATGAGTTGGCATTAAAGAACAAAATCATAGACATATTTGACCCCAATCTCGGGAGGTTTGTCAAGTGTATTAGGGCAACACAGTTTTCTGATCTGAATGTAAATCATACTTAACCATTTTATTGCATGTCATTTTCATTTTCTTCACTGTTTTTAATCAATTATTAATGAAACAACAAAATTCATAGGTTTCCTTATAAAAATTGTATAAACTACTTAGTGCTCTTGTTTAGGGTTACAATCTAGTTCCAAACTGTTTGTAAGTATAATACTATTGTTGTGATGTGTTTGTAATCTGCTTTGTGATAAATAATAATAAAAATAATAAAATAAAATAAAACTCCGATCCGGATCTTCGATTAAACATTCATCCCATACTATAATAACAAGTACCCATAGATATTGACTTACTTGTGGTAAGAAACTTTGTATTTCTTTTTATTGCACTTTAGAGTGTAGTTTGTGCCCCTTCCCAACACAACTTGGCATATTTTCTTTGAGACACACAATCGATATCTTCTCACTTCCAACACATACTGGGCGCTAGTGGAGGTCAATCTGTGAACTTGACTCCCTCTTTGAAGCGACGGTTTAATCTGTCATTAGGCCTGTCCTTATATATATGTCTATGCAAGTACCTCATCTTCAATAAGTACTATCTGCGTATCTTCCACGAAATATTTTTGTACGTCATCCTGTCGACAATATTAAAACTTGTAACTTAGCACCAACCCAGCAATCAGTTGTTTTTGGAAATACCGTTCGCTTGAGAATACACGCCACACGCGGTGGTAAAAACCCGGTTTTATCATAGGTTGGTATGGAATTGGGTATTTTTGGAACACGAGATGCCTACAGTAGGTACAGTGATTCCCACAGAGCTATGAAACAAATGACGCTTCGCCTATATATAGAGACGAAATCAATCATATTATTGCTGCCGAACTTCGGTACGGGGTACTCTTCTGTGTCAGTTTGACATTATAGGGTAATTTCGCTAGTTTCCGACCACTTAGTGGAGTTGTCCAGTTTAGGTTGCATAATAAAATGTACCAGTATCATTTTTTGACTTGATGCTACTGTGATGACATGATAGCGCTGGTGGTGTCGCTATCTATGTCTGATGAGCTGTGCTGGAGGAGCCAGCTCTGAAGGTGGTCCAGGTTCTGATGTGGTGATGATTGAAAGATGGTGTTCGGTAGTACTGGAGTATATTGAGGCGTCTACATGGTGGAAGGTGTGAGCTTAGACTAATGGGTCGTCCTTACAAGTAGTTCGGACGCATGTTACTGGTATTATTGTGATGTAGCGGTGCAAGTCCGAATTTCCACACTACACTACTAAGCTACGTTTATTATTATACTCTATATTTTTACCAGATTATCAATCATTTTTTAAAATAACCCACCTTTTTATAAATATCTATCTATAAACCAAAGGCTAATAGTAACTATTTTGCTAGTTTTCGATCACTAAATTATGTTTACGACCACTTTTTCGCTAGTTTCCTACCACTATAAATTGAAAGACTTAGGTGCCTGACTGCCTGTGGTAAATAAATGATAGAAACAATGATCAGAAAGGCTTCTTTAGATCCTCTGTCTTGTATTTTCATGATTTCTCCAGCTTTGAGGCACTTACTCATATAAAAAAAGCATGACCTTTTTTCTTACTGAGACCGCCAAAAATTATTTAAGGATATGGCTGAAAAATTAAAAAAAGGAGGGAATCCCGTCTGATCCGAAACTGAAGCTCCCTTAGGAAGCCGGAACGCTTCGTACGTACGAGCGGAACACGCACACGCTCACATCATATGCAGCCGGTCGCCCTACTTTCAGCTGACACACATATGTAATATGTCCGCCATTTTGGGCTTCAGTTCGATGTCAATCAAAACTCAATCCTTCTTTTTTTATTTCATCCATGGTAGCCTCATAGAAAACCATTGCTCTTGGTTGCTAAGGACAACTGATCTCGTTGATTCTATGTCTTAGTCGATATTGAATGAAAAAATTCACTTGCTTTTTATTTTGTAAATAGCTGTAAATTAAAATATACATCGCATGGTGAGCTGAAAAAATTTTTTTTTTTTTATTCAGATTGTTCAGATGAATTCTATCAAAAAGAAACATGATGCAACAATACTGATGAATCATCAGCAAAACGTGTTACCTATATATTTGGAGTTTTAATATATTTTTTCGTTTTATAACTTGTTATGTTTCTTCTATTTCAAACTTTAGTTTATAGATATAATTATACTATCACACATCATCAGCCGGCAGACGTCCACTGCTAAACACTGCATCCCCCATAAAACCTCACTTTGGACGCCTATCGGATTTGCTTATAATCTTAATCTTTATGTTCAGTACTGTACCACGAAGGTTCTATGTGGTATGGTGGCGCCGTCGTGCGGTCAATATTAAAAACTATATATATGTAATAACCATGGCAACGTTACAATAAAGTAAGAATTTTTCTCCAAGTTTTTCTTTTAATGGTTTTAAAAATAGCTAAGCGCAAGACATAGCATATGCGGAAACACTTTATAACCATAAACTGACGATAAACTAGCTCTATACTTACACACATTACATTTGCCATAAAATAGGTGAGGTGGACTGTATAGCCGTGACGCGAACATGACGTACCTACCAATACCAATACATTCAATTTTATTTATTTTAGATTTATACCGGTATGTTTATCGGCAGGCCATTGTCGACCCAGAATAGAGTATAATAGAATAAAATAACACTATTACACATAGAAATACGCACAAAAGGCACAAAAGATATAGGTAGGTACTAAAGTGTACCTAATGATACAATCAGGTAAGAGGTACCTTACCGCGTACTTAACTCATATCAAACTATCGATAAAAATATATCGACTCAACCCACAGCACGTTTTACTGACAGCAGTGGCACTAATGACAAGACAATTGCTATATATGTCATCTGCGCAGGTAAACCATAGAGGTTTCATTGTAATACCTGACACGCTTGAATTGTATGAGAGGTGTCGAAAAGGCGCCTCTATGTAGAGGGGAAGCGTTTTTTTTTTTGCTCTGTGGTGATTCCGTTGAAATTTTTTTTTTCTTCTATTTACTAGAGTACCTACTCATTAAAATAAGCACTACTAATATTACGATCTAGCAATCCTTAGCTAATTGTAATTTAAAATCCCTAAACTTCTAGAAACCTTATTATCTAAGAATGTGTCCAATAACACTTTTCTTATTGTCTTTATTATGGTGATCACACATTGTTCTTGCGTTGAAAAGTGTTACTAAACTATGCTTGAAGGATACTATTGTTTTTGTTACAGTGTTCGTAACAAACTTTGCCGTGTATGTACGTTCGGAATGACCACATTTGCGTGGTGCATTTAGTGGTAAATACTTGAATTTCCCACCGCATTTAATAGAAAATCCTAGAGTTAGCCGTTTATCCTCACACAGCGGCGTTGAAAACAACATCTACAGTTTTGTCAATGAATTTAATCCAAATCTATTCAGCCGTCTTGTTTGACACTAACGCACAGAAAACAAGGTAACATAATTTTTTATTAGAGAAGTTTGTGTTTGACTTCAATAATGTGATGATAAAGATAATATAATTTCTGTAATTTTCAACACAATCGGTCACCATAAACAAATAGGTACATTTCAAATTTTTCTCTTTCAAGATCCAACAAATAATACGTAAATATGTAGAATTGTAGACTACCATTAATTAAATTACACCCGATGGAGACCTTGATCATCCTAACCCCTGACTATGGTAAGAGACAAATGCACAAGTATGTCCACCTGTACTAAAGTAATGAAATTCAGCTAAGCCACACTTTCCCTTGGGTTTCGCATGGTTGTTAAATTCGTGTCAACTTGGCACACCGCTTGACCATGATCAACGGGTAACCGATGAGCGTATTAAACGTTTATCGGTTGCCGGTTGATCATCGGCGGTCTTCGCCCGATGAGCGTACAGTATTCGAATCGTACGACTTGACACGAGCTCGACAAACGTCGGAGAAAGCGGTAGTATATTATTTTGTATCGTGTTTGGTGTCGCTGTAGCGTAGTTCCCGGTGGTTGCAGGTGTACGACCTGTACTCCCCCGCTACGATGGCGCTGGCTGCCCCCGCGCCGGGGGCCTGGGTGCGCGGCGTGCTGGGGGCGCCGGGGGCGCGCGTGCTGCTGCTGCAGGGGCCCGCGCTGTGCCGGGGGGGAGCCAGGCGTGAGTACTGGGGGCACTAGCGGGGGCGCCGGGGGGCGCGCGTGCTGCTGCTGCAGGGGCCCGCGCTGTGCCGGGGGGGAGCCAGGCGTGAGTACTGGGGGCACTAGCGGGGGCGCCGGGGGCGCGCGTGCTGCTGCTGCAGGGGCCCGCGCTGTGCCGGGGGGGAGCCAGGCGTGAGTACTGGGGGCACTAGCGGGGGCGCCGGGGGCGCGCGTGCTGCTGCTGCAGGGGCCCGCGCTGTGCCGGGGGGGAGCCAGGCGTGAGTACTGGGGGCACTAGCGGGGGCGCCGGGGGCGCGCGTGCTGCTGCTGCAGGGGCCCGCGCTGTGCCGGGGGGGAGCCAGGCGTGAGTACTGGGGGCACTAGCGGGGGCGCCGGGGGCGCGCGTGCTGCTGCTGCAGGGGCCCGCGCTGTGCCGGGGGGGAGCCAGGCGTGAGTACTGGGGGCACTAGCGGGGGCGCCGGGGGCGCGCGTGCTGCTGCTGCAGGGGCCCGCGCTGTGCCGGGGGGGAGCCAGGCGTGAGTACTGGGGGCACTAGCGGGGGCGCCGGGGGCGCGCGTGCTGCTGCTGCAGGGGCCCGCGCTGTGCCGGGGGGGAGCCAGGCGTGAGTACTGGGGGCACTAGCGGGGGCGCCGGGGGCGCGCGTGCTGCTGCTGCAGGGGCCCGCGCTGTGCCGGGGGGGAGCCAGGCGTGAGTACTGGGGGGCACTAGCGGGGGCGCCGGGGGCGCGCGTGCTGCTGCTGCAGGGGCCCGCGCTGTGCCGGGGGGGAGCCAGGCGTGAGTACTGGGGGGCACTAGCGGGGGCGCCGGGGGCGCGCGTGCTGCTGCTGCAGGGGCCCGCGCTGTGCCGGGGGGGAGCCAGGCGTGAGTACTGGGGGCATGTAGGCTGACTTCATCGGTGGCTCCATGACGGAACATGAATGAGACAGCTTGTCGCCACCGCTCGCCATATCCTGTCCCCACCCACTCGAGGCTAATCCGACCCGCATCCTTCCTCAACCATTCACAACCCATCAGACCTAGTCCTGCCGCGATCCCTACCTGTGAACATGCCTTCTCCCTCATCCGAAAGCCATTATCAGTGACTATCAATGTTGCCAGCTTTTTAAGTCTATTTTTATGATAAAATTACTTGTTCATTTTTAATAGTAGTCATTATGCCTTTTAGCCCCATATATCAGTGCAGTAACCCCTACATATCCCCTTCCAGTGGAGTCCCCCCTGCTGGCCCCCCGTGAGCCGCAGTACGGAGACACACTGCTGGAGTACGCGCTGCGCCTTATCTCCGAGGCTCCGAGGGAACACGATGACTATAAGAAGTACTACCTCGCCACGTGAGTATTATATCATGTTTTTTAAAGATCGTGTTAGATATATTTTATCTTGTTATTTCGGGGGTTCTCTAGAGGGTTTTGATTAAAGTTGGAAATCGTAGATTAGAATTTGATGTCAAATTGTCAAATAATTGTACCATGGCAATAGTTCAATTTATGCATCAATCGACCTATGATCAGCAGTAGACGTTTTCAGGCTGTTGATAATGATGATGATTAATCGACAACTGAGCAGTTTTTTATGAGAACGATTGCTGACGGGCTAGCTAGTCGTTCACGTGAACAGAACCTCTGACAGTTCTGTAACATCTTAGTACCTCCTTTCATGGCCCTGCCATCTCTGCGGTTATACGGGTCGAATTCGCGGAGCATATCGGCGGATTGATAATTATGTCCTTTTCTACTATTATCACTCTTTCTTTTGGGGCTGATGGAGGGCATCCGCGGCCCTCGCGCGGCCCCGGCCCGCGCCGGCAGCCTGCCCGCGGCACTAAGCTCCGCATGCAGGGGGCACTCCCACAGAACGTCCGGTCGGCCCTCCTCTGCCATCCCGCACACACATCGACAACTCGCATAACTTCATATCATACAGCCACTTGCGGAAACGTCCCTGCCTCGAAGCTGCCACACCCGGTAGTCTGGCTCCACCCAGTCCATCCCGAGCGGATCCTCCACAGCTCCCGACCTTTCTCCGTCCCATCCTGGCGCTGCTGGCAGGGAGATATACCCCCCCTCCTCCGTGCGGCCAAGGTTTCCGGAGCATGCCCGCCCTAGCGCCTCCTCTGCCTCCGACCGGCGGACGCGGGGGTATGTCCCGCGTCCGGCCGGCACGCACAGCCCGCGCCCACTGCCGAACTATCCGCAGCGAATTTTGTACTCCGCTACTTTATTAGCCGGGGTGTGGAGCCTATCCGATGCCGCTTGATACGCGAGCTTCTCGTTTTCCCCAACTTTCTTGTTCCATTCGAACTCTACGCGCTCCATGCAATAGAGCTGAGTAGTAAGAGGTCCGTTTATGTCCGCTCCAGGCTGTCGTCGTTCCCGGTGGAGCGCGTCCCGGCGCTGGTCCCGTTCCGGCGCTACCTGCTGCCGGGCGCCGCCGGCCTGCTGGCGCGCGACCTGTGTGACGTCACGCCCGCGCCGCCCGCCCTCGCGCGCCTCGCCGCCGCCGCGCAGGAGTGGGCCGACCTGTGTGACGTCACGCTACCTGCCGCCGCGCGACCTGTGTGACGTCACGCTACCTGCCGCCGCGCGACCTGTGTGACGTCACGCTACCTGCCGCCGCGCGACCTGTGTGACGTCATGCTACCTGCCGCCGCGCGACCTGTGTGACGTCACGCTACCTGCCGCCGCGCGACCTGTGTGACGTCACGCTACCTGCCGCCGCGCGACCTGTGTGACGTCACGCTACCTGCCGCCGCGCGACCTGTGTGACGTCACGCTACCTGCTAGCGACCAACTGAAGTGTAGTCACCAACCCCACACTACCGCAGGAACCAACGAGGTTATGCGATATGCCTGTAGTTATTATGTAACGCACTCACTGACCTCTGTTATACTTGTACGCTGAACTTCATATAAAACAATATTGACTAAAGACGCAATTTTGGCGCTGATTGTTAAGACTGACATCGTGACAGCCCTTGGAACTAATTCAACCATTCAATTACAGAATTCATACTTTCAAAGCAACCAATCGACGCAATAGATTTTCAAACTATAGTTCTCCGGACACAAGCAATCGTCTATCCAGCGTACCTGTGTAATAGATATTAATGAACGCAGTAGTTTCGTAGTTAGTATGATGACGTCACTACTATGTAGAACTGGCTGTAAAGTGTAGATGTAAACGATCAGATCGAATAAGGCGGTGGCTCACAGCTCATAGATGAAACTTTCATTGATAAGGACGCCCAAATCAAGAGCTCTTACGTGATATGATATTGATTGAATAATTATTTTAAAAAAATGTCTATTTTAAGATTGTTGACTTATAATTGTTATTTTGGCAATGGCGCTACTTATCAATGGACATTCTGGATTGGATAAATTAAGGTGGTTGATTAGGGGAAAAGTAGTGTAGTTATTGAATCTATTAATAAGCGCTGCTCTTAGGGACCATAATATTCTTTAACATAAAACAGTATGGGAATGAAATTCTACTTACTATAATTTTTTTTTTATCAAAAATTATTTAATTTACGGTGAACGACTAGCTCGTCACGTAAAAAAAAACTTTTGATAAAACTTTCAAAAGATTTCTAAAAAAATGGTTGACTACGATGAAATAATATGAACATTAAATTGTTTCATGTGCTTGTGTGTGCGTGTCCTAAGATCGAACAGTCGAGAAATTATAACTGTAAACATGGTATAAAAAAAAATTGCGTTCAACTATAATCCCCTACTTGTACAAGAACAACCCTACTCTACTACCTGCAGAATATACATACATCTGTATCACCACATTTAATGATACGGTTCAAAAATAACCATTTATTTAGGGTATATTTGTTTGCCCTCGCACTTGAACACTCGGTTAAAAACGCCTTATTTTTGTCCGGATTACAAACACAATCGAATAAAAATGGTTGCTAGTGGAGCAATCCACTATTATAATTATGGAATATGCATATACACAACACGGCAATATAACTTCATATGCAATTCCATCCGACCTGCCAACAATAGAATATTCAAGGAGGAATTACCGTCGACGTCCATTTTATTTTAGTTATATCCCAGATAATATAATACCTACAGTACAGATGCCTCATTATACAACGGAAACACGCGGGCTATTTTACGATTTTTTTCTGCTTAATGCATGATTATCAAGCGACATTTATTGCGTGTTGTCGAAGTATTGGGCCAAGTGAATACACCGGACACTAGCAACGCTCCCGACACGATCACTACATTTTTTTCACGTTCGGGCTATTTTTCGTTTGCACCGGATGAGACCGCAGTTAAATACGTAGCAGCAGAGGGTAGCGGCAGTTAAATAAAAATATACTTATTCCATTTTATTTGGAAACTGGAAATAAATACGTGTCAGTCTCACCTCATTTACAAGTTTTGTACAAATAATACATATTATATATTATTATTATACAGTTATGTTTAGTTATAATATTATATTAAGCTGTAATAATTTCGTTTATAATTTACAAGTCACAGAGGATCAAGTTCACTAACAAAATCAGGAGTTCATGTATAGATTAGATAGGAAGAAAATGCAGGGGGATAAAAGGCTTTCTGCCCGAGTAATAAATAGTTCCCTTTGATAAATATAATTTGAAGAGTAAAAAAAGGTTACATTATTTATAATATACTAGCTGTCACGCCCGGCTTTGCAAGGGTTTATTAGTTTAAGGACTTATCTCGGTCTAAAAGAAGAGGAGAAAAGATAACAGAAAGAGATGCATTCATCATTTTTCCCTTGTCTTTTCCCCCTCCTATTTCTCTTTCCCCGTAGTACTGGATATCACTGGCTTTGGACTTAATACTGAATTGAAGGTTGACTGAACCACAAACCGACGACTTTAATATATTTACGGGACAAAATTTAAAGTACTAACGAAGAAAGGGGTTCTTACAAAAAAAGAATGAATGAAATTGGACCACGCGTTAAAGAATTACAACTTAGTCCATGTTTTTACTTTCATCAACCGTGCTGAATTTCGTGATTATAAGTATCCTATAGCCTACCTCGTAGTATGAACTCAAATCTTGCCAAGTTTCATTTGAATCCATTCAGTAGTTCCGGTGTGATGCTCAGCCAAGTTGTCTCGCGGAGCGCATGCTGGGCCATCTGGCTTCAACATACAAAATAAGGAGCCATCCAAACAACATTTTTTAATGTGCAAAATTGGACTTATAGTTTTATTATAAGTATAGATATTGTATCTGATATCATCACAAATAGTTTCGTTTGGTAAACTTTGTTCATAATTTCGCTTACAAATTGGACTTGATATACTATATATTTATTTCTTGTTATTGTTGTGTTTGTCTTTACTTGTATAGTTTAATTAGGTTATTAATGTTACTCTTACTTATTAATTATTATGTTACGTGTAAATATAATCGTGTCACTAAAATAATATTTAGGGTTTGGGATCATTTGAGCATCCTCCGAATAATAAATTGACGTGTAAATGCCCTCAAATGGCGTTAGTTATTATTGATATAATTACCGATCATATAGCTTTACGTTAAAAATACAATTCGGATGAGCCAAAGAAAATATGAATTGATTAATTGTAAATCTTGTTCACTTACTACTTACCATATTTTAAGGATATTTTTTTTAGAATTTAGTTAAATATATAATAAAATATCACTGGTATTAAGGCATTTATTGACGTCTAAATGAGGTTGTGTTCATAATAGATACATAATATTTTTTAGTAAAAACGGCCTGTTTTAGCTTAGAGCATTTAAAAAAGGAGGTGGCAAGGCAAGGCGTTCCCCTCTGCCGGTCATATGGCGCTATTTGGTCATCTACAATATCATAATGTGCGTGTAGACACTGCGTGACTACACTAGTTTATATAACGGTGTGCGTGTTATAAGATGGTGTGCGACGTGCGCTGTACGTGTCTACCTCGTCCCCCGTAGAAAATGGCAGAAAAATGGTGCTTGCGGATTATAACGTTAACATCTCCATTTATAGATGCTCTAAGTGTTTTAGTGACAAATGTTATACAGCAAAGTTAATATTACCACCGTTATATAGTGAATACAGTGGAAACAAAACCGATAGATTTTTACTAAAAAGTGTGTTACTTACACCTAAGTTTAAATTCTTGTCAAAAGAAAGATTTTACTAGCTCATTGTTAGGCAGTTTAAAAAAATACAAAAGTAAGAGATGCTATATTACGTTGGCATCTAACTATATTTATAAATTTTCCATTCAATAAGTTACATAATTATTATTATCCACGTTGCTAACAATAGGCCAGGGTCGTCAACTTAGGGACTGGTCGTCCGCACCAATCGTCTACTAAGGTAAACCCACGCACAAAATAAGTCGCAGGACATTTACAAAGTCCAGTTATAAAGTGCCTTGAAATAAATAAACATTTTTATTATTGTATTTATTAATCAAATAGAAAAATTTACTTACTGAATAAGCTAGCCAGTACGTGCCTTACCTATACTATTACATGTGGTGCATAATAAATACGTAAACATAAACGCGTTGTTTAGTAATAGGAAAAAAAGATCTAAATAAAATAATTATATTATCAATTGTATACTTAAGTACCTACTAGTTTTACCATAGTGTTTTCAGAAATTGTCAAAAGCATTTATCATGTTCACAGTAATTTTAAGGCAATTTATATCTAATGGTGGTTATATCGTGCGAGTTTTTATAAATTATCAGTCTTATTGTATGTATATATTTTGTGGTCGTTTTTTTATAATAGGACGTTTATGGCGATGTAAATAATATAATTAGTTTAGCGCTCTCTGTTATAAATTAAAATCGTTACAATCAAAACGAATCAATTTCCTTATGTACATTGAATTCCTTTATCCCGATCCCGGATTCAAACGTAGTGGAACACAGAATGTGTATCAGTATGTAGTGTTGTGTGCGAGTGAGAGTTGTAGGAAGGGCCGCGTACGGCCGTGAGTGCGAGCGAGATGGCTACCTGTCGCTCGGCTCCGGCGGTGCGCGCAGGTAACAGACATGGCGTCGCTATTCATTATGGCAAGCGATGTAAATTACGTGCACGAAAGAATATTGCGGATGAGACAATATATATTTTATTTGTTTTGTTTGAGAAAAGTAACAATGGTAGTAAGTTGGATACATAATGATGGCAATAGAGAGCTGTAGCAGATACCCAGTTATTTCATAATCTGATTTGTTATAAAATAAGTTATATAGCATAAGAAAAATTCACCGGTGATACTTAAACAACAAAAAATCGAGAGAAACACTGAAGTTAAAACGAAGTACTTAGGCGATGAATGATTACAAATTAGATATGAGCGCCGCGCCAGCAAAACATGCGGCGCGCCGTCGTAGGTTTTCGCGGCTTGCTCTCTCGCTCGCACCAATGAGAAAGAGCGAGAAAGCAAGCCGCGGGCAATGGCAATGGCCTGACCACGTTTGCTTGCTCAGTCGAGTCAAGAAGTTGAGTCTGTCATCAAGGGACTGGCTAGTAAGGACCTTGATGCCGATGGTGGCAGTAATAAAGTGGTCAAATTCTTTTTCTTCTCGATCTATGTCATAGTCAGCACCTTCAACGGCTATGAGTAATAAAATTGCTCTTTTCATATTGCGATATACTTCTCTGCCCATAGGCGTGATCCGCCGTCGACACCGCTATGCCTTTTCAATAAGCCCCATGCTTTGGGTTCTGTCTGCAAAGTACCTGTGGGTGACCCTTATCACCAGACTCATAGAGACTAAATTATTTAAGCGAGTGTGTGGCAAGGATGAAATCGATCGATATTTTCTTTCAAGTAAATGAAAAGGCTTGCTTAAGTGTACAGGGTTTTATTGATATGAACGCAAATGTTTGATAACTTTATCTCTTATAAGCAGGTACATACAGTTACTTATGTTTTTACTATGGACTTACTGACGGAATTAAGAAATATACCGTAATGTTTATTCATATTTAAATAACTTTACTTTGGTGACGAATTTCGGACGCAATGTAAAAATTGTTATTAAATGTATGAAATGAAGGCTGCCTTCATCTTTTCATAATATGCAAGGGTAGTAAAACTTGGGTTCGGTCAATCAAGACCTATAGGTATATGTATCTGTAGCATTTGCTACGTCCACTGACCACCCGTTCATTTTACGGTGACCCAAAACCGCTTTATACACAAGGTGGTTGGAGCTCGCTGGTATCAGAACTCCTGACCATCTATAGGTACTTATTCTAAGTGACCACCGGACAGTTTCTGAAGAATTCATAATGACTCTATTTTGACGCGACACCCCATAATCGCAATCTTTATGTAGTCTAAGTGTTGAGGTACTCTACAGACATAACAGACTCAACTCCTCGTCGTCGTCCGTCACCCTAGAAATATCTTGAGCGTCTCAGAAGACCCTATCACAGCCGTCATATCGGTTGCGCTAGGATAGTCGGAATAGTCAAGCCCTTTTGGCTTAGCCATCGTTTTTGTCACCGGTATAAAAATCAGCGTATCGCAATTTGCAATCTGGGGCCGTACTGTGAGCTCTTAGCACGGTTCAAAACAGAGCCTATATTGGATCGCTGCGTTTTTTTTTTGTATGAAGATTTTGACAAGCGATCCGATATAGGCTCGGTTTCGAATTTCGCTAAGACCTCACAGTACGGCACGACAATGACTTGGCCGGCAAGGTCAACCTACCCCCTGCGGCTCCGTAGCAAAATGATTTTCTGTAAATTTTTTTTATTGATCTCTGGCAAAAATTTAAAGCTCAAGATCGCCGCGCCGCCCGACGCCGTGGATATTTTCAGTCCACGCCGCTGCCGTGGAATTGGCCATCGGCGCACATATCTATTACAAATAACAACAGGCATGTCAGCAGCGGCACTGACGTTAGTCACTAGTCAGCCTTAGGGGAGGCATCTGCTTACTGTAAAAAATAAGGTAGAGTTCACTTCAACGAGGACAGTACAAAGAACTAGGGAGTAACGATCAGCTGGTAAACGGCGCATCCATACAATTCCGCCGCACGCAACTTTTTATCAGCGATTTATTATCAGCCCCCCGTTACGTAACCGGCACGGCGCGCTCGCTCCGTCCCGCTCGCACGCGGCGCGGCGGTGCTAGCCGAGCCCCCGTAGAGCGGGACGCAGCGCCTCGCATTCAAGTTCGATCCTGTTCCGCGCGCGTCGGCCAATCGCGGCCGGTCCCCGCGCGTTCCGGTTCTTTGTCATCAATGGGACGGCGGGCGAGTCCACTCGCGGTGTGGCGCTCGACCCGGTCGGACACTCGCGGCTCCTCGGTCTACCGGCGCCCGCACGGAGCATCTCGGGACCTGCAGCGTACCGTACGCTCGCGTGTGTAGCCACTAGCCAGTGTAGCGGCGCGGGCAGCATGCGGCCGTAGCGCCCGCGGCGCCGCACCGGACACTATGCTCAAGTTCCTCACGCACAAGCTGCGGACGCACTCGCTGAATGAGGACACCCGACCCGACAAGGTGCGCGCCGCCGCCGGCCCGGACCCGCCGCCGGCCCCGGCCCCGGCCCGCCCTCACGCTCGCTTGTTGCAGGTGGAGGAGCGCGACTCCGGCACCGAGTCCGACGACGAGGCCGAGCGCGGACCCTCCGGTGAGTACCGACTCTACCCATCTCGTTACCATCCGCCCAGGGTTCCTTGTTCCCTACCGCCCCGGGTCCCTTCGTTTCCCATCCGGTCGATTCCTTTGTGTTAATTCCTCCGGTGACCTTGACGCGTGACCTTGAACTTACGTCGGTACTCCCCGGGCCTAGGATGTGAGCCTGCGGTCCCGAGCGGACGGTGGACGTGCTTGGTACTTCCATGCGTGCACTATGGTCCCGTGACGCCGAGTGTTCTTTGTTGTATTGTAGCGTACGGTGCCGGCCGGCCGGCGACCGCCCTCCTTACTCGACGCAACCGCGATCGGATGAATAGAATCGTAGAACCTCTTTGTCGAAGCATTCCAACTTCCAACTATAAAAATATTCTACATATCTCTAAACAAACTGAGATTACATTGGAAGGTATTGAAATCTAACATAAACCAACTAAAACTGAAATCGATTCGCTGCACAGGAAGCTGAAACAAGAACGAGAACATTCTCTGACGACGCCCATTAACACTAATAATTATTTTATCGTTTATCGTGTATA
The DNA here is from genome assembly GCA_963580505.1 of Ennomos erosarius. NCBI lineage: Eukaryota > Metazoa > Arthropoda > Insecta > Lepidoptera > Geometridae > Ennomos > Ennomos erosarius. The sequence continues at coordinate 310,178 of OY756982.1, forward strand.
CCTACTGGTTTACTAAGTATAATGCAGATCGCGTACTTGCTTAACATCTTATTAAACAGAACACAAATAAGTGTGAATTATACCAAGGCATCGCACACTGCGCTAATCCTACCAGATAAATTCAAGTTGTTTTGATTATTTTATATAACATACTAATGTATAATTGTATATCATCAAATATATAGGTACGAGTAAGTCAGTAGTGTCGTGTGCCATGGTAACTAACATGCCGTAGCGGAAAATACATAGTAGCCTAGAGTTATCGGCTATCCATCTGAATCTTATTGGGAAATTTTTGTTGTTCTTTTCTGTGTATATTTACAAAGTAGATTATTTTTAACATCGATAGGTTAACATTTGACCACGGTCTCACCTGATGGTAAATGATGACGCGGCCGTCGATGGAGCATGCTTGCTTGCAAGTAGATGCCGTACTATCGTAGTTGATTTGAAAAGCTTGAAATGTATATTGGCCAGTAAATCTGATTTGTTATATCCTGGACATTGGCCGTGGCCTTTTGTGCATTTCACTACACCTTAGTGTTCAGACCATAGATTTATATATATCAGGATATGCCCGAAGGAACATTTTATTTTGTCAAAATGGCGTGGGAAAAGTCAGCGCCATCTATTAGATTTCGCGTGAACTACGACAAGTTGAGAAAATTAGGTGCCTATCGCTGCCATTATGTCCGTCAATGTTTATGTTTACAATGATTATTCCAAATATAAATTCGATTAGCTTGTTACAAAACGGAGTGTAATATTGAAAATATTGAATTACTTGAGGTAAGAAACTTGGTCTTTCTTTTTACTGCACTTTTGAGTATAGATTGAGCACAATACAACTTGGCATATTATGTTTGTGACATTCGACCGATGCCTTCTAACTTCCATCACAGACTGAGCGCTAGTAGATGCCAATCTGTGAAATTGGCTCCCACTTTGAAGCGACGTTTTAACCTGTCATTAGGCCTGTCCTTAATATATATGTCTATGGTTCAGACGAATTTTATGGAGCTGCGTCACATAAGTACTCATCAAAGACTTTTTATCCAGACCACTAATACGAAATTAAAGCAGGGCAAAACCGTACACACCACTTTGGGTGTGATTGATTCTCAGCTGTCAAAATCAAAATCAGTCGTTACTTGGGTGTGCTTTTGAATACATACCAATAAAATGCCGTCTTGCGTGATAAAACTGTGCTGAAATCACTCAAGGCACGAATCACAGAAGCACACGGTCACATTTCACTTGTAAGTGGCCTTAATCATGTATTTTTATAAGATTATTTTAATTATTTCTATTTGACGAAGAGTCAGAACCATTTCACAATAAAAAGTTGACATGTCAAAATCAGCATTGCCACACGACATCCGAATAATTACCCGATTTCTTTTGTATAGATTTCCAACAGATCCATGTCTAGCTGATCGTTGGATAATAGTAGTTCGAAAAAGTCGAAATGAAGATTGGTGGAAACCTAATACTCGCTTAACAATATGTTCAGCGCATTTCTATAGTAAAGAACACACAGAACACAGAAGTGCAATTACTGATAATAGTTTTATTGTCAACTATAAACGTTCCACGCGCCCACTGTTTTCCCATTTTTAAGGTTATTTTTTTTATCCTAAAATATGGAAAATTATTTTGGTTGAGGCCTAGGGGGTCTAGCAAAGATCACAATCGCTAACGCTAACGCCTCACGCTAACTCCAAAAATGTATCGAAATGACATTCGCTACGGAAAAATTAGCGGTTTCCGAAAAAGTGTCACAACGGGCGGTCTTATCGCTTAAAGCGATCTCTTCCAGACAACCCAGAAAACAGTGAAAGAAAACGACAATAATGAGGACGGTGGTTTTTAGTACAGGAATAATTATAAAACTTTAGATGAAGTTACCTTTTAACTTACATTTTACATCTAGCTAGATTTTTATTTAGGTACCCGACTAAATCGGGTAATACTATTTATATGGTATGTTGAAAGAGGAACTGCCATTAGAAGAAAAAAAAATTGTGCTCTATGGTTTGATTCATATTCAAACAAGGTTAAGTATGAAGACTTCGGTTCTGGACCTATGTAATAGGGGGAATTCTGTGGTACTCATATACAATGCAACCCGGGACCTAGTCGTAGGTTTCCTGAAGGCATAGATAAATCAAAGTCGTAGTCTGTGGTAAATGTAATCAGCACACATTGCTAATCATTCGCCAAAATCCAAGTCGGCGTGATTCTTGTTGAGATTGCTCTGGCTGCAAGCCGTAGGCCTATTGCCTCCGCCTGTCATACTGTTGTAATCTTATTGAAGGCTATTAATTCCGCGATTCCCAGTTTAGGGGAGTGGAAACCGCATCCTGCTCCTGAATTATTTCTGCACCATTGAAGAAACTGCCTACTCTATCAACAAATGTAAAGAACTACTAAGTGCAGACTTCAGATACTTACGTAACATTTAATTGGTGCCATTTGCCATTTGTGTTGGTTTATTATTTTATCTGGCAATTGGAGTCACGCGGTCTGCCACTCGGCGCGTTATCGACGCCGGTATCGTGCGACAGCACGCTATTTAAGGATTGCGAGCACTTGTGCCTTCATTACTCTAGCCTGCTGTACACTGGCAGAATGAGGATTTCAAGGGAGAGATTTTATTATTTAGCTTCATCTTCAAAAGATGAATCTTATTCATCCATGAATCTTTCTTACCTTCACTTGTATATAGAACAGTATCTGTTCGTCCAAAAGAATTTTCAAATGATTGTTATGTGTCTGTGTAAAAAATTGGAAATCGATCTTAATTTTTTACTTCTCTTTTGTCTAATTACTTCAATGATTATTGCTGCAACTAAGTATTATGGGCAGCCGTGCCACTTCACAAGTTTAGATTAGGTGAACGACTAGCTTGTCACATTCCCTGATGAAAACCACGAAGAATACCACGAGATAATAACACCCGCAAGTCATGTGATACAACCACTTCATATTCACACTTGATCCTACAATAGAGTATGTTTTCTCACACGTGTCTCATCAAGTCATTGTTACGCTTTTATTTTACTCTTCAGCATTGTTTGCTCTACCATTTACATGTACCATGTATGTAGGTAGCAAAGTGTTCTTGTCTTCGTACCCGGCCGTGCAAACAACCCTCTAAGCACGATAATGCACACTAATAACATAATTAGATTGCAGGCCGACGCGGCCGGCGTCGCGTTATCTGCACCCGGCTTATTAAATTTTTCCACCGCGTTGATAAGTCCGCTCCATTGGGCTATGCAATGTTGTTTTAGGTAGGTACTCTAAGTATACCTACTAGCACGCTTCCTGCGGTGGATCTTTGTTAATGAGTGATCTGAATAGGAAAATTAATTAGTTTTACGTTTCACACAGGACTTAATCGCGCTAAAAACATTATTTATTTACCTCGACGTTTCGGCCAAGTTTCATTGGCCGTGGTCACGAGAAGACTGGAGAATGCGAGTATCCGTGCCAATAGAGCGAGCAGTTTATGCAAAACTACCCACACTTCAGCTTCGATGGTGTAAACATACGGTTAATTGTCACGGCAAACGTCGAGGTAAATAAATAATGTTTTTAGCGCGATTAAGTCCTGTGTGAAACGTAAAACTATGTGTTCAAATCGCGAAAATCTAAGAAATAAAATTAATTAGTCCACCGTTTATATACTTACGTATTTTGTTACCATGTTCTGTCCATTTAAATGATCGTTTTATGAGACCTTTTAGTCGTTAGCACAACTATGTAACGTAGTCTAGCACTGATGCTAGTTCAAGAACGAAGTTTTGAAGTTTTTGGGGTTATTAATGCTGTACAATAATTGGCTGCAGCATGACTTCTCATACTACTCATGCGTCAGGTCCACTCATCTAGGTCTTTCCTTTGACTGTCGTTGACCTAACACGACCTGTTTCGCAACCGTGTCTGTGTGTATTACCTGGTCTAAGTACCTAATGTTCTACCATTTTGCGAAATATTATTTGGATGTTGATTTGAAGGTAGGTGAAGTTGTTATAACTAGCTTCTACCCGCGGCTTCGCACGCGTAAAATAACCAGTTCCCGTAGGAAAACGACCAAATTGATATGGGAAACCACAAGGTGCCTAGCTCTATGTCATCACATCAGCCCACATAACAACCCATGCTTCTACAGAATTACCAAAGTTTCTCCTTGAATTCCCAAGTAGACTGACTCTATACAAACTCCGTGCAGTAGAACAACAAACGCGACGGTAAACAAACGTTATCGTTTTGACTTGTGTCACTTGTTGTGCTAACTAAGATAGTATTTTGCTATCTTTAATGGCCCGCTCGTAAATTGATAACCTTTGTTGGCTTATTTATCGAAGTAAGCACCCCTCGAGTATATTTCACTATTACCTACAGGCAGTATATCAAGTTGATGTTCATTTACATTTTAGATTGTGACTATTGGAATCATAGTGGTTGCTCCCGCGGTCACAGCAACGTAAACAATATAAAAATGCGTTGAGTTTTTGCCGATAAGCTACTGATTATGTACTTACATTATCAGCTATTCATTAATTGATTAACATTGGTGCAGTATAAATATCAAATTGCAGTCCCTACCTTTCACATTTTATACCAACTGTTTTCGGCCTCGTTGCAATTGGAAATAAGTCACAGACCATCAGACCGTTATTAAAAAATTACGACTTTAAATTGAAACTTCATTTTGTCATCTCTTTCATGTTCGATATGCGTGAGTTCATGAGTTGTGCTTCTGTTTGTATGTAGGTACATTGAATAACGATCTAAGGTACCTTTGTCAGAAAATTGTAGAACCTGTCGATGTCGTCCTGAATGATCGTTAGCGATCAATGGAATGGAAACACCGTCTGCCGCATGTCGTCGGCGACGGCGACTACATGGACGCCCACTACGCCTACTTGCTTCAAGATTGGATGTCTGGGGAGCGCTAATGAAACGAACACTAAAATCTAGAGCACAGACGCATTATGTTTTATTAACACTTGAATTAATAATATCTTGGATTTTATGGAAGTGACGGAGATTTATGACAAGTAAATGAATTTGTTATTGCCACTTCAACAAGCAAACATAACTCTTCATCTATAACACCGAAACTATTACTTATTTTCGCTGTCAATATAAAAATGAATGACTGCATATATTTTACACAGTTTTTGGCAGGCATCGGTGTTGCGGAAATGCGACAGTACCTACTATCCGCGGCCTTGATTGTAAAAGCTGGCAGTGTTCAGTGTTCAGCTGCGCGGTGTTTGTTCAGGTGACTTCTATTGGTGATATCAAGCGGCGAATATTCCGACTACACACTAACGTAGTGGTCAACAGACAACCCCCTATTTTCTTGTTTTAAACTTTCCTAGTTCACTCGTCGTGTCTGTTATCAGGTAATCACTTGTCACTGATGGATGACAAAATAAACAAGCAATTGAATATGCTTGTGCCTACTTATTTCACAAGAAATCAGTCTTCGGCAGAATTAGTTTCCTTTCAAATTGCAGCTTTTGGTTTTGTCTTTTGATTACTATGATTTATGGCAGTGATTTCGATTAGACGTGATGTTAAAAAACGCCTGATTATGTTCGTGTGCATTGTTCATCTAGTTTCATGACATGGAAATCTTGAGACGAACCCCATGCGTTCCTAACTTCATGCATTATATCTATGGCGGCTGATAGTTTTTGCAATGTTTGACCACCGCGCCCCGCCGCGCCCTGCCGCCACCGCTGGCTTCGGCACCAAGGACGTGCCAATTATAATATCCTCTTCGCAATGAGGTCCCTTTTGTGATACCTTTCACTACCGCATTTATAGAAAATGTTATGTATAATCCTGGCTTATGGTCTATTGGCAATTTTTTTGTTTTTTAGTGGATCTTCTATGACTATTTATTATGTAGACTTTGAAAGACATTGTTGTTGTCATTTTTAATTTAATAATTATTGTCGTTTTTTCATTGCGCTGAGGTGAAGTTAAGTTGAGAACTTGAGATGGCACCGCGCCGCATCTCTGTTGTTTTCTTCCCCGAGTGGGCGGTTTATTGAATAAAACATATTTCCAAACGCGGCGGCTTTAATTGGCGGAGTTTCCTGGAAGCTTTCGCTCCGCTCGCAGTCAGGGCTGACAGTAATCCGCTCCAATTGGATTGGTGATCCAGCTCCCATTGCTTCCTAGTGTTCATGCTGGCTACACTAAAAAGTTTCCGTACGGGAGGTTGCAAACCTCTTTATTTTGTTAGTTCAAAAATAAACTTCATCAAGATTACTTTAATTTAGATAGATAGTGTGTCCGTGAAATGAAAGTAATTAGGTGTATTCGCTGCACGTTTTAGTAACTGGTTCCTGACCCTACCTTTTCTTATAAATAATAATAAGCAGCATAAGACATCCCATCAACCCTACCTTCCATCAATCACGTTTCACAGTCGATTGACAATCGCTGTGTGAATGGGCCCCCTGCCTGCGCCTGCGCATCGCATCATGTCGCGACGCTGCACGTAAAAACTGCACAGACCACGATTAACAAACCATTGCATTCGCCACTTTTAACCTTATATCCATTGGTAAAGCGATAAAAGTACATTGAGGTCTTTCAATCACAAACTTTTTGCGTCCACGCTCGCCTCAATCGACGTACCTATACTGGCTAGAGTAACTGTATCTTTCTCTGGAAAAATTATAGTCTGCATAAGCGAGAGCAAGTTTGCGAGAGATGAATAGTTCCTGGAAGCATTTTTGCTTCTCCCGCAGCCGCACACTGAATTTAATTCAATAAAATTTAGGCCACGTAAAACAGTCGTATCATGTATCGCGTAAAAACTTGTACCTACTTACTTAAATATACGTAAACAAAAAAAACAAATGGTTTAAAGTTGCACAGTTCTGTAGATTATTTATTCCACAGAAGTTTGTATCATTTATAATACCGTTAGATGGTGGTTCGTTGGTTTTATTTCCTCAAAAAGGTTATAAATGTCGTAGATAGGTTTTATTTAATTGCTCAACCTTTATCAGCATTTTACGAGAAAAGCTTGGACAGGACGATAGAAGCCAGACAAATAGAATTAGACGTACCTAAGATCTAGGTAGGTATCTGATTACATTTTGCATAAAATAACTTGACCAGCTCTAACCAAATGCGTAGTGCGTACTGTCTGCTTCCGATATGGTTGCTGTGATAATGATGATGATATCATGTCACAGCAATCAGCGGATGAGTTGAGATTGTTTTTGAATTGGGTCTCGGAATCACACTCATTTAGACATCTCATCACGGCAACGTAGGCAAGATTAGTAATCTAAAACGAGCTTTCAGAATGTGTCCAATGTCCATCTCAAATAGAGATAATTACGGGCTGATGGAAAAATCCAAAGTATTAATTGTATGCGCAGGCTTCGTTTAGCTCACATCGCCTGGTAATTGGATGCATGCCGTTAGACGCCAGCGCTGCTGTAGACCAGCTTCGGTTTCGCAATTATTCCATGCTAATATTGACGATATGCCTGCTTAATGGCACTCGTAGGATGTCGCAACGCAATATCTTCGAGATACTCATTAAGTTTTCGCACGCACACTGTAGGATCTGTTTGTTCATTTGAGCAAAGAACTCTGCATATCTTAGGAATTCTAATGTTTTGTGGATTTGCTATCAGCTCGTGCGCGAAGATTGGATAGCGCGTAGTTCAAGGCCTAATACGTGTATGGCTTTCCGTTTGCCATGCCATGCTCCATTTGTGTTCTATCTCGACGTATTTCTCCAAGATTTTACACCTTCCCGGTCTGCGGCATGGAAATAGTTTTTTTTCCTTGGCGGCTTATCACATTTTTACAAATTAATGTATGAACCTTTAAATCAGACATTTAATATTGGCCTTGACAATGCAAACACTGCACGGTCATCATAACGTGACCCTCCGGAGTAACCAAGGTTACCAAGGAGACCCCACCGGTTGCGCCCTTCAAAAAAATCAAGGTCACATGCGCAATGTTATGTTCCCCTTTGGCATTCGTTTGATGATGGATACGATTGTTATCAATGAGTTGCGCAGAGTTCGAGGGCGCCGCCCGCGCCGCCGCGCCGGCGACACAATGCTCGCCAAACAATGCGGTGACACAACAACAGTTGATGTTCCGCTCCATTGTGCCCGTAAACATGTTACAAAATATTTACAAACTCATCTCTCTGTCGAGCCGCGACATTCTAATCTAATACAACTAACTATGCACATTTGAACTCGGCTAATCAGTTTTACTGGCTGGCTGGTTACATTTTTTGATTTGCTGGCTCCAGATCTTTAACTTCACTAGTACCTAGTCATTTTCAAATGGAAAAAACATCTATTATACCTATATAAAATGTCTAGAACAAATATAAACGTACCTATAGGTACCTACCTTCTTCTGATTGAACATTTCTAAATATAGCCTTCTTCAGATTACTCGCCAATGTTTCCAACGATAACGTCGCCAACGATTACAACGATACTACCTAACCTAGCCTAATACATGATAAACATGATAAACGTTTGGATATTGGACATCTAACATTGATTGATACAAATCGCGGACGGTAATTTTAGCCGCCATTAGGTACTTTTGGGGCAGATTCTAAGTAGGTTACTTACACAATACCTTTATTAACGTACAACGCAACTTAGGTATACTTAAAGCAGGCAAGATACATCAATTTCATCATACATTGACAATACCCAAAATTTGCCCAAACCAGACCAAAGCAAGCAAAGTTCAGCAAACGTGGAATCGGGCACCGCGTGCGCATCATTCGGCCGCTTCGGCCCGTTCTTTAAATTACGCCGCCGCCCGCGGGCCGGCCAATGGCGCCGCGTGACGTCACCGGGCCAGGGGGCGGGGTGCGGGCGGAGGGGCGCAGCACCCGGGATCAGCTGTAATCGACGCATAATCACAACCTACACGACTGATAACCGCGTTGTACCGCGCTCGCGACGCGACTCCGCCGCACGACACCACGCAACGCAACACTACGGTGAGAATAACCATTTGCTTATTTTATTTCCGCGGTTAACCTATACTTTTTGTGATATTTACCGGACGGACCGTAGTCTCACTCGTATCGTGGTAGAACTCACATCTCATCACGGGGGACAATCGTTTCTGAACTTGAACCGCGTGGACGGCCGTGAATAGCTGTTTGGAAATAGAATAGATGCAAGTTTTTTGACCACATGCTGCGTGGCTGGTTGGTTTGGTGGGTCTAAGTTAGTAGGTATGTCTTTGTTTTTTTATTCAGATACATATGGGTCCAAATTCCACGTTTGTTTTGTGACAGAAACTAACTGACGCATTTACAACGCATTTAAGCAAGTTGTGTTGTGAAGGGTTGCACAAACTACACTCTAAAGTGCAATAAAAAGAAATACAAAGTTTCTTACCACAAGTAAGTCAATATTTTCAATATTACACTCCGTTTTGTACGAAAATAATCGAATTTATATTTGGGATAATCATTGTAAACATAAACATTGACGGGCATAATGGCAGCGATAGGGCCGTTCTCATCGTAGTTCCTGAGTAATCTAAGAGATGGCGCTGACTTTTCCCCACACCATTTTGAGTAAATAAAATGTTCCTTCGGGCATATCCTGATATATAGATCTATGGCCAATAGTTTAAAGTTGTACGTACGCTGCACAAATCGTTACCTTACTATAGTCTAAAAAGCTTTATGGAGGCTTTCCTTCTACATATCGAGCATGGTTAAGCTTCATTTTCGATACTGCAGCTTTGTTTGACACATTGGTTGTGTCGGCAGTTGTATCATGCGCTGGGGATGCCACAGCAGCCGTTAGATCGGATGACGTGAGCGGAATATCAAGATTGATATAATTCAGCTGATTTACCTACGTCGTTTACCTCGCGTCCCTTTGATGGCTGCTATCGAATTTGGATTTTGAGGAAGATGGCGTCTCCCAGACCTACTACACCAACGTGTCAAAATTACTTCTCCACTTAATAATGATTGATTGTTTTGTCTTTAATCCCTTGGCTTAATTAAACGTAGATGATTTAATTATTGTACTTGGTCACAGACAAAAATTTATTGGATATTACTGTAGACACATTTTACATCCTACCCACATAACGTAAAGCACAAGTTATAATATTCTCCACGATAATGTTCTCTATTTACTTTATCAATATCATTGTGGGACCGGCGGCGCGGGCGGCGGGTCCTATAAAATTCAGCCCAAACACTGATTCAGCAGTGGAACTTTATCTAAGGTCACTTCTAAACAGAGCGATGTTCGTTCTCGTCTCGATATAATTTGGTTCTGTAAGGTTACACTACTATACTACTGTTTACTACATATTTTTACGTATGTGCAAATAGATTAAACATGCTCGTTTAATTATACCACAGTCTATGAGGTTACGACTCCACACTCCACAGCCACACCATCGCTCGATGGATCTCCTATTTTAATTAATTTTTATACGTTAATATTGGTGTTTTTCCTACATTAATTATGGTTATAAACAAATACCCTAATTTGAACATAATAAAGGAAAAAAAGCTATAAAAACAAATTATGAGGAGGAAGTTGTGCCTCATAGTTCACGCTGATAAACTTTACATAATTATATTGCTGTTTTTGAATATTGTTTGTATAAGCCTCCCACCTAGGCCCGGTGACAAAAATGACATCAAACTGGTTCCAACTCTGCCTTAGCTTATGTTTTGGTCTTTCCGTAAACGTTCCTAGTAGGCAAAAATGAATCGAAATATTCCATGCACATCCATTTACGCTTTGAATGTCAAGTGTCATCCTTCTTCTAGTTTAAGAGACTCTTGTTGGCGTAACTCAGGTCAGGCAGGCAAGCCATACAGTTTTTGTTTCTCATGGCAGCGGCTTTCTCTATTACCTGACTCTTGCTCTTCATCGTTTGGTACTTTGGTTAGTACCTTTTCATTTGTTACCCTCTTCCTTTCCGTCAAACATATTTTTTCCATCGTGTTTATAAGTCATTTTGTTTGTTCTATCGTATTATATCCCTTGAACCAGAGGTGTTTTAGCTTGGTGATAAGTACCTATCATAGAATATTCTATGCTTTTGTAACAAGCAAGGTAATTTTTTGAGGACTAAAAAAATATGATCGTAAAAGCTGCTGCTGCCGTCCGTCGATCGATTAATACCCGATTTCCGTCAACATTTCTCCGCGACCGGTGCTTACGTCACGGCTCGGCCGCCGAACCGGTCCCGTTCCTGCGGAGCCGGTTTTTTCTCGAATATCGTTTTTTACGAGCACCGGCGCTCCGCCGCCGCCTCCGCCGCCGATCCACTTGTGGTAATGAGCAACTCTATGCCTTGCACACGGACCCCGAAGGGATTCGCGCTATATCTCGACGTAAATGAATCTCGGATCATTAGGCGCAATTTATAGCCGTCCAATTTATTTTTTAAAATTTTCATTTATTGATCTGATGGAAGATGTTTACGCGTGACTTATTTCGGGGCATGCGATTCGTCCAAGTCCGTCTTTTAATATTCTTGTTTACGTTCGACCTCCTTGATAACGAATCGCGGATAGTTTCGCGCATTGTGCGTATCTACCAGGAACTTTCTGAAATTATGCTGATTGCTCAGCAGTCAGCATGCAAACGAAGGTTTTCCCGATAAGCCAATTTGATACGGATCGTCAGCTGTAAGGAATAATGTTATAAGCAGATAAGCTGGAAGCGTGCATTGGCTGTCGTGAGCGTGAGCAGGGCGTGTGTCTGCGTGCTGCGCGCTCATTTGTAGTTGAAAGGTGGGTAGTACCTATCTAAAGAGTAAGAGTGAGATGCTTAAATAGTTCTATTAATCCTTCCGGTGCAACAACGTTTTATTGCGGGTCATAATGACAAAACTTAAGTTAATGCAGGGGGTTATGAGTTAGTGATTTAATATCAGTTGAGACGGAAATGAACTGATACCACAGAGCTATGAAACAAATGACGCTTCACGAGGCGGTTTTTTTTTGCTCTGTGACTGATAAAGACAATTTATCATTGTTGAAAGGCATAATAATAAAACCAGCGCAGCGTTTAATAAAGGTCGAACGAACACACAAAGTACTTATTATTTATAAAGAAGTATTGTCCGCGTGTAAGCAGGCAGAAGCTTTAATAACGTAGAAAGCTAAACTCGACACAAAAATGTATGCTCGGTGATAGATTCCACAAACATGACGATAATTTTATCATCATGCTAAACTGTGAGCGAAGCGAAACATTTATATTTTTTATATGACTAGTATTGAAATGTATAAGAATAATAATAAATCCCAGAAACAGAACCATGATGCTTAATCCGAACCGCGACCACGCGTAGGTAAGTGGGGCTTTGTTAACCTTAAAAAAAGTTGAAAATATTTAAATGGCAAAATTAGCAAGGGGGTGATTTTGTCCAGTTTCTTATAAATGGATGATTGGAAAGTTTAAGATTATACTGCATCCTAGAATCAATCCAAAATGATATTAACCGAGAGCAAAGCGAGCGAATTAGTTTTAAATTTAGATATTTTATAGATTTTAAAATAAACAATAATTTTATGATCATTATAAAGAAGTGTGGTAATGTTTATAAAGTAGTGTGGTAATATAACAGTTAAGTCTCCTAAATTATCAGCTGTTCTCAAAAGGCAGGGGTCGGCAACCTTCGGCGTGCTATCGCGCCCGACCGATAGCTGTCGAATATTGCCCAAAGCGAGAGATTAACACCAAGGTGGTTCGCTGATAAACCCAAGATATCACGCTGGAGCAGTAATTTCCTGTAAAATATTTTACTATAAACTATTACTTAGATAGGTAGGTACCTTAAAATGAGAATTACGTTGAACAATTTCAACTGCAGCAGGTATATTGAAGGTCACTTCGTTATTTACCATTTTTTCAATGTAAAAACCGACTAAATCAATTAAAATTATCACAAAACCATAAACAATAAATAAATATCATATGAAGAAATGATAAATCAAAGTTTTTATTTTCGTTTCGTAAAATATGGTATCGAAGTGTTCCAAAACATGTTATAAACGATACGTTCGTCATAAAAATATGTTCTTATGTGCTTAATTCAATAACGCCGGACGGCCGGTGATGTATGCCATCATTAACCGCGGATTCCAATTTCAATATCGGTTTTGTACATAGACATATATATAAGGACAGGCCTAAAGACAGATTAAACCGTCGCTTCAAAGAGGGAGTCAAGTTCACAGATTGACATCCACTAGCGCCCAGTCTGTGTTGGAAGTGAGAAGATATCGGTCGTGTGTACTCAAAGAAAATATGCCAAGTTGTGTTGTGAAGGGTTGCACAAACTACACTCTAAAGTGCAATAAAAAGAAATACAAAGTTTCTTACCACAAGTAAGTCAATATTTTCAATATTACACTCCGTTTTATACGAAAATCGAATTTATATTTGGGATAATCATTGTAAACATAAACATTGACGGGCATAATGGCAGCGATAGGGCCGTTCTCATCGTAGTTCCTGAGTAATCTAAGAGATGGCGCTGACTTTTCCCGACACCATTTTGAGTAAATAAAATTATCCTTCGGGCATATCCTGATATACAGGGTTACAGGAAAAATCGTGCTAGATCCGTTAAGAGCGTAGAGTACCCATCACTTCTGACTTATTTCACTATGAAACACCCTAGCCTAAACTTCACCCTTTTCGAGATATTCGACTTTTAATATTTTTATTGAAAATTGCCAATTTTTAGGCTACAAAATTTAATTTTGTTTATTTTGTGTGTCTTATTATTATTATTATTGCATTTTTACGTGTATAATAAGATGCTTTAGGACGTCAATCATTAAAATAGTACATAAGTTAACTGAATAGACCGTAGTAGACAAGTGAAAGTTAAGAATTAAAAATAAATATTAGAAACTGTATTTTTCTCTAAGGGATATCTAAAAAAAATATTATGGCAGTTGTTCGGCAGATGTGTTTTAAAATATCTACGTTTCATTAGCTACCTAACGAGGTATAATAATCTAGGATTTTATTCAAATGCATTGAAAATAATTTAGTTTCATAGGCGACAGTGGAGAAGAAAATGTATATAAAGCAAAATAAAACAATAGGTAAGCATGCAATGTCATTTTTTAAAGGTTTTCACAAAACTTTTTCTTATTCTACAGTTCATGTTCAACATGGCCGCCTCTATTTCTGATACATTGTCGCATTCTTCTACGGAGACCAGTCTTCACTACTCCAGTGGTCAACGTGGTCCTCATTTTATTTGCTGCATTCACAACCTTTCTCTTAAGTCTTCCACAGACGAAACTGGATTTGGCTCGCTGTACACTAAGACTTTTCATGAGCCCCCACACATGAAAATCCATGGGGGTTAGGTCCGGACTCCTTGCTGGCCATGGCAACGGCCCACTTCGTCCTATCCATTTGTTTTGGTAATTTGTGTCCAGCCAGTCTCTGACACTTCTTCTGAAATGGGCAGGGCAGCCATCGTGTTGGAACCACATGTCCCTGATCAGGTTGAGTGGCAGATCATCCAGCATATCACTCAAATCTGCTCTCAGGAAATTTTCGTAGCTTTCCCCTTTTAGATTATCCGGGAGAAAGTAAGGTCCAATTCACATTCACGCTGAATCTTCGTTGGGTTCCATCTTTCACTCTTTTCTTATTGGGATTCCTTAGTTCTTTTGGGGCCCAGTAATGGGCGTTGTGATAGTTGGTTATGCCATCTTTATCAAATTTGGACTCATCCGTCCACAAGATATTTCTTAGGAAATCTGGGTCTTCTACGTCAGCATTTAGCATAAATCTGCAAAAGTCCAGTCTTCTCGCAGGGTCTCCTTCTTCAATAACGTGTACCAGCGTGTAATGGTACGGGTATAGGCCAGCAGTATGCACTGTAAACCACACTCTCCATTGCGAAAGTCCCAGATCACGGGCAACAATATTAGTGGAAGTAGTCGGATCCGTTCGAAAGCGTTGCACCATCTCATTGTCCTGTTCTTCGTCGTCAATTCGTGGTCTTCCCATGTCTGTATTTCGTCTCAAAACAGAGCCAGTTTCGAAGTCTTCGATAAGCTCTGTCAAAAACGGCCACATCCGGCACTCGACGACCGGGGTAGCGAGTTATGTATTCGTTGCGAGCTTGCGCAGACACACAATCGCAGTATCCGTAACAAATAAGCATATTATCAGCATATTCCTCAGGTGTGTAGGACGTCATCTTCAACAATTCCGTATCACAGGTACAAATCAAAGTCCGGTTAACAAGCACAGTAATCACAACAATCAGAAGAAAAAGTCCAGAATCACAGCCAAGTCGAGAAATAAAGCAAAACGATAACACATCTACTATGTACGAAGCACAAAAGCAGACTGACAACCAAAACAATACCCCCTGTTGCATTCCCAGCCCTAACCAGTCTCTACACATTTTTTCTTTCATTCGCACCTACATAAAACGTCACTTGTCTCGCTCGCACGGTGCGTCTTAACTTGAAGGACAATAGGCGCGAGACCATTAGAACTGCTACCTGGAGCATCCCAACTATTTTTTTTCCATGAAATGTATTACAAACCCTAGATTATTGTACCTCGTTAGATAGCTGATGAAACGTAGATATTTTAAAACACATCTGCCGAACAACTGCCATAATATTTTTTTTAGATATCCCTCAGAGAAAATTACAGTTTCTAATATTTTTTTAGTTCTTAACTTTCACTTGTCTACTACGGTCTATTCAGTTAACTTTTGTACTATTTTAATGATTGACGTCCTAAAGCATCTTATTACACATGTAAAAATGCAATAATAATAATAATAAGACACACAAAATAAACAAAATTAAATTTTGTAGCCTAAAAATCGGCATTTTTCAATAAAAACATTAAAAGTCGAATATCTCGAAAAGGGTTAAGTTTAGGCTAGGGTGTTTCATAGTGAAATAAATCAGATATGATGGGTACTCCACGCCCTTAACGGATCTAGCACAATTTTTCCTGTAACCCTGTATAGATCTATGGTTTTGTAAAAAAGCTTACATGGACGTTACGTTAGGTTGATTGCCGGTTGATCACCCACCACCACTGTCCACTGTCCAAACTACTCCAAACTTAGAAGTTACTGCCTTGTGGTGTATGTAGGTTGGTGTCCATAATACCCTGCCATAGGTATCCGCTGCCATACCTTCAATTGTCGCTCTGTTTAATCGTATGTTAATCACTTTCTCGTGATTTCGTTCCTTGTTTTATTTTTGTTAGTTTGTAGTATCTTCGCTACTTTGAATCGCGTCGTTTTTTTTTTCATCTCTTCTCTCCAACCCTTCCGTCATCGCGTTCCTGTCATGTCGTATCGCAGGCAACCCTCACCGCTGCCATGGGGTGAACGAACCAAGTTAATTAAACATTTGTAGCTCTGAACATCTCTAAGGTGCCAATACTACCGAATCGGGAGGTAATATATAAATAATAAATAAATATGTGTGGACATTTCACACAGCGCCATCTAGCCCCAAACTAAGCATAGCTTGTACTATGGGAACCACATAACTGATACAATAATTATATACTTTTTTGTTTGTAAATACATACATAGAATACAATATAACAACCAGACGCAGAACAAACATCTATGTTCATCACACAAATGTTTGTCCCGGGTAGGAATCGAACCCACGGCCCTCAGTTCAGAAGGCAGAGATACTACCAACTGAGCTATCGGGCCCGTCAATACTGTACACTTCAAGAGAAACGTGGTCCAGTTTCACAACTTTACTGCTGAACGCCGAGAAAAATAACGTGTCCGCCCGGTTATCACAGCTAATCGAACTTGCATAACTCGTTGCTACCGTACCTACACGATTCCGAAATCCGAACCTGAGAACATTTAGACGACGCGGATAAATTTCAGTAACTATTTCTATAATGGCATTTGCTTGGCTAAAATTGCACCATATCGAAAATTCTTCTGATGAATTTTAAAATATTTGATGTTGATATTTTTACTCTCCGTGTAATTTTACTTGGGACCTGCTTGACATTTTGTTGTTGGTACCAATACTAATTGTCAATAAGACTCATAT
Organism: Ennomos erosarius; assembly: GCA_963580505.1. Lineage (NCBI taxonomy): Eukaryota > Metazoa > Arthropoda > Insecta > Lepidoptera > Geometridae > Ennomos > Ennomos erosarius. The sequence continues at coordinate 327,303 of OY756982.1, forward strand.
TGAGGGTCGTGCTCGTCTCATTCGCAGGGCCCCGTTTCCATTAGCGTCCGTTTGAGATAACACTGCGAGTAGGCAAGTGGGTGCTAATGCTACCTGGGGACTTGTTGGTGACTGGGGTGACCCTCACAAATGGAGCTAGAGTGATGTCTCATACAGGACATTACATTTACAGTAAATAATGAGAGTCCAATCGGGAATTGCTCAGATCTCCGATGTCTGACTTGACTTGTTCCATAAAAGTTGCCAAATATGATCGGAGAGGTTGACCGCAAGTGTATGCGTCGTAATTACATGCGTTCACTTGATAGCGGAAAGCTTAGCCATACAAATGTCAAATAATGCGTTTGCGTTTACAGCCTACACACTTGTGATTGGAACCAAGTTTCTGGCATAGCCCCGCCCGACACTCGACAGTCCATTTCGTAATTGCGGTTTGCCAATATCGTCATCCAAAGCATCCTCTGACTAACTTAGCCACAGGCTCAGATTTTCTCTTGAAAGCCTATCGCTGCTGCGATCCCCGATGAGTAATACAAGCCTCGTTTAAAAAAGAACACTTCATAAAACTGTATCTTTAGCCGACAAAGTCATTGACCTGGCGGCAAGATTTTGCTTTGCGAATGCTAATTGCCACCAAACGATTTCAAAAGTTCTTAAATAGAGCGATGGCACAGAATAAATAATAGTAAGTATATACGCAAGCGGTTTTTAGGATTGCCACGGTACCTATACGTTTCCTGTGCTGATGCTGATGGGCTAAGCTGGTCTCGTACGAGAGGTTAGGGTGCGTGAACTACCAAGAAACTTGCAAAAAATGAACATTGATTTCTGTTCGAATGTCGTTCCGCCCGTCCGTCGTTTCTTTATCTATTGAAACTCTCGCACAAGCTTGCCGTCCTAAAGCACAAAAAGAAACGCAGAATAGTAAAACGAAAGTTTTTTGCAAATGTTGATGATGCATGTGCGGTGGTGCGGGGAGTAGTGAACCGCGAGCGACAAGCCGCTAGCAGCTAGGTGCAAGCGATAGGTATCCGGCGGGCGTTCACCTCTGAACCGAAACCAGGTCGAGAAGGTTACTCCCCCTCCTACCCTCCACCGCGCGCTTGTAAGCTCACAGAAAAATCTCGCAATAATCTCGGCTTCTACGAAATATCCACAGAATCAAAAATATTGGTATTTCACGGTAGCATCAGTGTGATTCGAACAAAGCCATGGAAACGCTTTTTGGTAAATTTGTGATAGGTACATTTTTCAGATCGAAAAAATAAATACATGTGCAAACGGGCGGCGTGTCCTGCCGAGAGCTTGAGTCTCGATTGAGTCGCACTCTTCCGTCCCCAATTTAGGTCAAACGGCGTCACATGTTTCATTAAATCACATTTAGAACGTCACGTTTGAAGCAGCTGCGTCGCTTAGGTGTAGAACTAGTATAATCATTCCAGTCGCTGCGCGCTGTTTCAACATTTACCAAGGGCGTAGGCCGGTAACTTCACTGCCTCTAGGTAGTAGTAGGTACCTACAGCCAAAGTGATTAACAAACAAATTGGCTCGAAACTGGCGTTGTTAGAAATTAATCAGGCAATGAATACTGAATGTAAGGGGTGAAATGTTCGGCTTCATTAATTTGTAATAGCTGAACAGCGGATTAACTAAATCGCGGGAAGTTCGTCGCCCGCGGTGGAGTGAGCAACGGCGACAGGGGACTGGGTACCGCCGCCGCGCGCCGTGGCTGGTGTATCTTGGTAACGCAGTAAGGCTGACATTCACAGACGAGTTCGAGTTCGAACTCGAACTCCGTTATGTCAAAATTGGAGTCTAGACTCGTACTTCGATCGAATTGGCATTCACAGTCGAGTTTAGCATAATGGAGTACGAGTATATACTCATCTGAGCATGAGACGGGCTGAGCCACGAAATCGGTGACTCGAGCCGTGCTCAGGCACCGCCATCTTTATTATCACGCATGTTTTTAAAAACAATGCTGCTTAAAATCAATTTTTAATGTGGTTTTTGTGAAGAAATGTATTTAGTATTGAATAAAACGAATAAATTACGAAATGAAATTAGTTATTTCATAGATTTATTTATAATGAAAATAACAATAAAAACATCTAATAGTAATTTACTGGCAGATCCTGTGTGTTTTCTTTTCTTTGTTGTATTATAGATTTTGCTTCCCCGGCTTGTGTCTTCACATTCACATTATTCCATGCCTTTTTAAGTTGTTTGGGAGTAGGTACCTAACCTATAATATAGAATTAATCTGAAATTAATGGTAGGTCTAGGTTTATTAAATAAAAATCAATTCATATGGTACCTTTTAGGAATTACCATGCACATATGAAGAAATCATCAATGCTTTGCAAGTTGGCTCCATAGTTATTCTTTTCTATTATTAAAATGAAGCATTTATTTTTATTTAGTTTCTAGAATTTATATGTATGGAGCTATTAGCTCCCTCAGATTTTGTGAACAAGTACTGTAAACACTATAGAGACGATTTATTTTCCATTGCTATTTCCATTTCCATTGTAAGTTTTTATTATTTAGGTAAATAACAACATTCACAAAAATCATAATAATTGAAAAAACAAATAAAGAGAAATGGCGCGCTTTTTAAAGTCTCCTTCAAAGAGTATATAATTATCGCCAGTTTTTCCTCTAATCTGTGATCACCAGTAAATTTGATCTCCTGTTTCAGTTATTCATACAATATTTGCTATTTTTTCTCCCTTTTTAGCATAATACTGCCAAATAAAAAAGACAACGTGTAAGTCTACTAATGTCAAACTACACTTGTCTATGGCCGGAGTTTACTCGGCGGAGTGAGGGCGGAGTTTACGTTGGAACTCGACTGTGAATTTAAAAACGCGGAGTATACTCGCCGTGTCCGGAGTTTGAACTCACGTGAGTTCGATCGGAGTAAACTCGATGCATTGTCTCTGAATGTCAGCCTGTGTGTCGGCGCAACACTGCACCCGCGTTGCTGTTGCTTGAAGCATCGTTTTGCGAATTCAAAACTCGTTCAAAGCAAAAAACATTAACAGTGCTTGAACTCACTCGGAGCTGCCACACCGACGCTCGCTCAATAGTGCAGTTACGGACTGCTCGAACAGTAATCGCTAACTGTTCCAAAATGAAATAATTTTTATTTAATACCAATAGCATAAAATAACTACTTATGTCGTGATTGATCCGTAGCCGAATCAGTGATTCCTCTATAGTGACCGGCATCGGCAGGCGCATCCTCCTCACTGGTCGCATTATACATTGCGTGCCCACACGCGGCCCAGAGCACCGCTAACTCAATGCACGAAACACAACACTTTTTCACTTCCAATTCTTTCCATTATGTTTCATTCAAATTAAAGGAGCAGCCATTGTAAAAATTCCCACTCTCACAGCGTCGAAATAAAAAATTACATTATGTGTTAATTTATGTGTTAGGTACATCTACTATTCAAGATTCAATTACGCGTACTCGGTGAAATAAATCTTAGCGGGTCATATATTTCTTGCAGTTTGTGCAGAAACAGTAGCTTTGGCGTTTTGAATAATACCTGCTACCGCATTTTCAACCGGCTCTTTGCGATCGTAAAATAAGCCAGCGGAGGTACAAGTTACATGGTTTTGGACAATTTACAAAGTATAGCTGTTCCGTTAAGGCCTTCGTTCTCTATATCCGAGTAAAGTTCCGAGTTGGCTGGCCAGTGAGTAATACTGATCGGGACGTAAAGGCGTCGAGTAGTTCTTCCCAGTTTCACGAACGAAAACAGAGTTTCGATCAGCTACTCGGTGGGTAAAAATTTAGGGTGATCTGTAGCAACGTCAACTGTTCATTTCGTTCGTTCAATAGTCACCCTGACTGCTGTCAGTGACGCCATTTTGGGTTAGTTTTTTATTTTTTTTTTGACATGTTTATGTACCCTTCAAAGAGTATTTATTCCCTACCTAAAAACAGTAAGTAGGTAAGGATTTACCTTTACAAAAAAGGGTATCAACTAATTAAATTAATGTAATGAGGAATGTAATACGAATTTAGATTACATTGTTTAGTTCAACGGGAAATGTAATAAGTAATACCTATAGGTACCTGAAATATGGTTTTATCTTGACGCAGTAATAATAATTAAAACAACACAAAACAAAAATATCATAATATTATATAAGTATTTAACATATTATAATTGAACAAAAACTTTTTAGTAGTCATCATCATCATAATCATCAGCCTGAAGACGTCCACTGCTGAACATAGGCTTCCTCCAAAGAGCACCACTTTGAGCGGCTGCTAGCCTCCAGTATCCATCGGCTTTCCACGGTTCTGAGCGGACTGTTTTACTAATTAAATACAATGGTTTCTATATTCATAACTATCTGATCTCGAAATAGAAACAGGAATAGTCGATGTTTTTATAGCAGTAGCGTAATCAACAGGGTTGGTAGTTTACATTTCCGTAGATCTCAGTATTTGTGGCATGCAAACTATAATAATAAATTACAAACACATGCGAGATGGCAACAAGTTTTGCTATAGCCGTCGGTTAACCGTACTAATCGGCAGCTGTTGTGTCCTGTAAGTAGCAGCCTGATTTACGGGTCGGCTAGCGCTACTCGGACATTCTGAAATTCGTTACTGTAGTTACAAGTGACATTACGTGGTGGCTAGCCAACTCGGAACTTTACTCGAATATAGAGAACGAAGCATGGGTATTCCTATTTCGATGGAACGAAGGCCTAAAACTAAAGGCTTAAGGCTTAAGGGCTTTTAAGTATAAAGTTATTTGCTATGGTGAATATGTTATGATATGCTAACTTGCTATTTATTTATTTATTTATTTATTTATTTAGGTCCGCCAACAGTTAAAACATGAACTTATGCTAATGAAAATCACTTAAGATATCTAAACTACATGCTCAACCAATTACAGGCAGACACCGCATGCACCTATAATATAACTTGTATAAAGTGTGTAATAATACTGCACTACGTATAGTTAAACACTAAAGGTGAAAAGAAAATGAAATGTAATATTTTAACAAATAGAATTTTAATGCAAAGGAAAAAACACGAATCACAAGCTGGGCATGAGCCCGCCTTCATACACGGCCCTATGGCAGAGCATGATTTGTTCAAACTTCTGACAAGCGATCTCATGTCCGTTATCCTTCGCACTTTACAAGCAACTTACAACAAATACCTACCTACTTACAATTATGTAACAATATAACATGTAACACAGCAGTATGAAAGACCTCGAGTTATTCCTGCTTAGGGGGAACTTCAAAGTGCCTGCATACTAATATACTACTAAAAATCTGCGACCTCAGAACGCAATTGTGCCAAGCTGTCACAGAATATATCAATTTTATCGTGAATATTTACAAGCTTGATTAAACGCGGGATGGTGGAGTTACTACCTAGAATTGTTTTTCTAAAAGGTGCAGAGAACAATTTTATTTTACTACGAGGATATCTAGACGGCACCCTCAGCTTGACCTTTTCGACTAGCAGTGTACAATCAATTTGATTTCTAAGAATTTTGTATATGAACTGCAAATCCAAGAGATCTCTTCTTTTCTCTAGTGATAGTATATTAAAATTACGTAGCCTGTCTCGATACGAGATTGATCTACGAGCCAGATGTGTGCGTCGACATAAATGCCACATGAACCTTTTTTGCACTCTCTCTAACCTTAAGCTATGAGTGGAGTAATGAGGGCGCCAAACAACGCTATCATATTCTAGCACACTCCGTACCAACGAGTTAAAGAGAACAATTTTGGTTGAGTGATTTTTAAACGCCCTACTGTTTCTAATAACAAAGCCAAGCATGCGGGACGCCTTCTTAACAACAGAGTCTACTTGAGGAATAAAGGTTAACTTTTGATCAAAAATAACGCCCAGGTCTCGAATGTTACTTACTTCCTGAATTTGATCATTTTCAATATCATAGCGAGAGAGTAACTGCTTAGATTTTCTTGAAAACTTGATATGATAGCATTTTTTTGAGTTAAGAGACATTACATTGGTTTTGCACCATTGAGCAAGGCAATCAAGGTCGTTTTGGAGCAAGCCAACATCCGCTTCAGTTTCAATCATTCTGGAGAATTTGAGATCATCAGCATAGAGTAATGGAGAGGAATTTTTAAAGCACATGACCACGTCGTTAATAAAGATGTTAAATAAAACAGGTCCCAAATGTGGAACTCCAGAATTGATTTCATGTTTTGCTATAATTTATTTATATTTGGTTATTGTTACAGGTGATTTCTGCACGGACGTTATCATGAAGTGGAATGACGTCACCGATATCAGTGAGTGTTTGTCTATTTACTGTTTCAAAAACATCGTGCTATTTTATAACATAGCTACTTTTGAAAACATTACAACTTTATTTTGAAACAAGAAAAGAGTGCCTGTGTAGAGTGTAGGATTGATTCGCGCGATGTATGACGTACGTATGTCCGTCTACAGCTGGTGAGACCAACAAGATTGATGTCGCTGTAGGCTTGCCCCAGGGATCGGCACTGAGCCCTTATCTGTTCCTCCTGGTAATGGTGCGCTAACATCCCCGGTGCATGTTGTTTTCTACTACACCATTGTAGAATTGTAGTATAGTGATAGTATATTTTATTCAATCTTCGTAGCTTAATTTACTACCTACTTACTACTACTTACTTTTTGGCATTCAGAATACAGTCAAAATTAAGACAAAAGAATAATAACAATGCTGCGGAACTTGTGAAAGCGTTCACAAACAAAAAAATCAATATCATAAATAGCAAAATGTTTCAAATTGAGGCTAATCAAACATAGTTTATAACGACAGCAGCGGCGGTGATTGAGACGAATCCGGCCGTGGGCGTAGCGTTGGCAGCCGAACCGGTTGGCTCATACTAGAGGCACGCTTTGCTAGCGCTACTCGCCCCTCAGTACTATGTCGTACCCACACATTCCTCGTTTTGAAGGGAAGAGGTATTTATGCTAGTGTGGGGTCCAGGAGCTTTGGAAAATTGTTGTCACAAATTATCTCAATTTAAGATGAACCATTTGCTGTGGTTTGCCAAAAGCAATCTTGTACTTGAAAACCTTTGTCAACAACTTCAATGTCAGATTAATTTGTAAAGGAAAAATTAGAATCACGAGCGGGGATTGAACCCGCATCCATCCATCCTTCAAGCCGGGATATGCTTTACGTTGCTTGTTTCAAGGCGCTACCAACCCCGTAAGTTGGTTGTAAAAGTGAAGGAATAATTCGGACATGAGACCACTTGTCACGGTAGCTTAAGTAAAGCATATCCCGACTTGAGGGATGGATGGATGCGGGTTCAATCCCCGCTCGTGATTCTAATTTTTCCTTTACAAATTAATCTGTAGATTACGCTGAGCAGGCGATACTGCTATAAAAATCATAAATATTAATTTCATGGTCACTGCTATTGTTTTTTGTATAATTCTACCTAAACTGCATTGGCAATGAGGTTGAGATAGTAGGTGTAAATATCACTAATTATGTGTAAACTAAATCAATCAACATAATCGTAGTAATTTTCCATGCGTGGTTGTATTGTAGTACGCGCTTGTAGTGGTGTGTGTAACGTGGCGTGATGTCGTGCGGGGGCGAGCGCGGCGCGACTCCGGGGAGTCTCGCGGCGCGACGGTCGGCAGTCGGCACTCGGCGCGGCCGTTAGGTTCTCGCTCTGCAGACGATCCCGATTTCAGATTTTCAGATGTTCTTCGCGTTCGTGACTCGAGAGTTTCATGACCGACACGTGGGTTTTGTCTTTTCCTTTTTACATTTATTTAATTTCACGTAGTCGGGTTTCATGTTTTTTGTCAGAAATAGAGATAGACGTTGTTCACATTTCTTTGCAGAAGCTGTTACAAAATCTGTTTGTTCTTCTGAAGAGAGCAATTTGCACGAAGATATTCTATGTTGATGGCAAATTGGTTACTCCAGCTATCATCGTTCGATTCAAATGTTAGGCTGACAATTATTAATACAAATTAGCAAACGCCCGACTTCCGCGATTACACCCAAGCAAGGCATTAGTCACCGATGAAACTCATTGCCAAAAGTCTGACAGTAAATAATCACTGCGACTAAATATCGCATGATAGTTGACCTTTGCCAGCTAAGTGGTGACACTGGTGACAGATCGCACGCTCAATACATTTTTAATTACATTTATATAATCGTCCCAAGCGGCAGCGACGACGTTTTGGCAGCGGGTTTAGGAAGACGCGTACTCCCACACGGTACACATAGTACGCATACTACGGGAGTACAGCGTACAGCCCGCCGCGCCGCGCCGCGCTGGCCGAGCGGTTGTAGTGTGGCCATTCATTCGGAAATAATACGGGCGGGCAACCGGGACCCCGGACTCCGGGCCGCTCGCCAAGCCAAGCCAAACGCTCTGCCTGCCAGCGCAGCGTGCTTGCTCTGACCTGCCAAATATTATGTCATGTACCTAGTACCTACCATTATATAGATCTACCTAAATGACGACAAGCTTCAAACTTCAAAAATGTCAATAGATTTAGGTAACTGAATAGTTTGACAAATTAACAAAATGGTAGAGAAAGTATTTATTGATATAATTACTCTCGGCGTGCTGTTATAATTTAATAGGTACTTACATCATGATACAATCGCGTCAATTTTTTTAAATCACCTTTACACCTGCCATAAATAGTTGGAATTGGACTTAAAAATCCAACCACCTACCTACTTACCACCTACCATACCAACTAATAGACGACGGCCGGCGTCGATCCGCCGCGCGGCGGCAGCCAGTCGATAGCTTGCTGATAAATTACAGCCCGATGCAGAGTGACACCGTGTACCGGATTGTCGCTCACTCGCGCTCGCGCCCGGATAATGGAACGCGATCTATAATGCGTAGGCCTGGTAACTCGGGGAGAGTTTGCCGATAAATCTCCCGGATGTCGTAAGATTTTGTCTCGTTTTCTTATCCAGTGAAAGCTTTTCATCAAAAAATTACTTTATTGGCAGACTTTGGCTGACTTTGCACTGCTGTTCATACTAGAATCTTTCGTTTTAGTAAGCATGTATATTTCTTCCAATCCACAAGCAATCTAGAAAATTCGTCGGCCCTGTGTTATTCTCGTATCCTCGTATCATAAACACACTCTCACATCGTTGGGCTCACATTTTGCATATTATGCACAATTCTCCTGCGAAGCACGAAGTTCCGATCACGCTCCGGAAGTCAGTTCCTTACTCTCCCATTGGAGATAACAAGATAATTAACATATTTATGTAAGTAATCTCCACTCTAAAATGTCTATAATCGCACCGGGAACCCGAAGCCGTCGAACTCTTCTAAACCCCCGACTGGCCGGATTATCCAGCAAGTTCGCTCGGCTATCTACAATCTACTCCATTACTTACTACGCTAAGCATTTTCATGACATAGTTTAGTTTTACAAGCAACTTTCATTAGACAATGAGCACGAAATTCGGCTACTTTTGCTTGCATGTGGACCGCTCACCGCACTAACCTTCATCTTTTGAACTAATGTGAAACTTTATGGACGGGCAAACTATGCTATTGTTGCCTTTTTTGAATTGTCTTCAACCTTTTTTGTCTTTCACGCAAATTGTAGGTGGGCCAGTTTTCTCGCACGGTATAGTCACCAAAGAATATGTACCTACTTCTTGTTTTATTGTTGCACAAGGGAGTTTTCGATCCACAACTCCACATGGTTTAGTTTCGATTTGGCTTGCTTTAAAATTCCGGTCAGGCCTCGGTATTTCCATTAGTCCCGCGAACGTCGTCGTTTCCATATTTGCTCTCGCGACAACATCAACATGTCGATGTCGCAAGGCGGCATTCCTGTCTAATTGTTCGTGTAATGCGAGGAGAGCTGCGGCCTGCGGTCGCAAACGATTTTACACTCTCGCACCGCACATTATTTGCATGTTGTCCTGTGGGAATGAACAAAAGTTTGGCAAGCTATTAGTTCATGTTACTATTAAGGATCACATTAGGTGGACTTAAAATGAGTTCGTATTTTCTTTATGCAGAGAGCTGTATTTGTATGCCGTCGATGTGGTGTGCTGATGCTGAGTGTAGCTGACGTGGTGTCGCGGTCTCGCCTGCACAACACTCGGGCTCGTGGATATGAGCAATCGTACTTAGTTTACAAGTTCGCACATGTCGCGTCGAATGTCGTTTCGTTAGTTCACCATCTGCGGCCACAGATCTATTAATACCGTGGTTGGCGATTTGCTCTCTCGCTCCACCTCATTTTTGCTTTCATATAAGTTTCTGTTGCGATAAGTTAGCACTTTAGCAGTATTCGTACGACTCTTGAATGCTTATCCTATGTCGCTTATTTGATTTGCGATGCATGCGACTTGCTTTTCTACGTTATATAGGTAGTATTGAATCTTAACAAATTAAATTAGTTAATGAGCAGTTTTCTTAACGTTATTGTTATTATAGCATCATTGGCGACGTTTTCGGAACAGGTACTGTGGTTTGTATTTTTTTAACTAAATACGTTGGCTCAGTTGGCTGAACGAAGTTCTCAAATGCTGGTAAACTGACTAGTAAAAGAAAACTGCTCTCAATGCAAACTTTAACGTGCACAGCGCAGCCTTGGAACTACATAATTAGAAACACATAACTGGAAACGCTACGCGTAACAATTACTCTGATACATATCAAATTAATCTATGGTTGTAGCACCCAGCAGCGTGCAACTAACTTGCAACTGGAGCTATTAATAATTTAAATTGGATTTCTCTACAGTCTAGATGTTGGTACTGTATACCTATACAGAACTGCTCTGCACGTTGTACTCTGATACTTATTTTACTCGCATTTTACTCGCAGCCTAATAGGCATGATGACTACTATTAAAAATGAACAAGTAAATATTACTTTCATAAAGACGATTAAAATGAATGCAATAATTGAAAAAAAAGCAAAATCGGTAAATAAATCACGGAGTAATAAGCTTTTAAAGTTTCTACAGGAGGCATCTTCTGTCCCTTTCTCGCGAAACAGAGCGCCCCCACAGTTACTATGAAAAATCTACTCGTGACGTCACATGCCAAAGAGATTGTATAAAAAGCTATCCCAGCTTAGTAATGAGGTACCTTCCTCTGACGTCACTGGCCGTTTGAGCTATCTCTTTCTATTCCGGTTTTTAAAATGCTTGTAACTTGGTCATTTTTTGAGATATTTAATTTTTGTTTTCACAAATGTTTATCTTTTGAGGAATATGATTAACTTAACCAAAAAAAAAATTTTGTCATCATGCCTATTGTATGTATTCGATATATACAACGGAAACTTTCCATGATGTTATTGTAGACAAAAAAACGAAGTGTTTCAAAGAGTTTCCGATGTTTATCCGAGCGTGTCGCGGCGGCCATGTTGCGCCCGCGCCGAATTGCAGATTACATCACTGCGCAAAAAATCGCGTGCGCATGCAGTGGTGGGGAGGGGAGCGCGGGCGAGGTGCGCGGAGTGAGGGGGCGACCTTGGCCTTGCTCGAGCTGCGGCGGCCAAGGTGAGCGCTCAACTCTACCGTAATTACACTTGCGCCCACCGGTCTGCCGGCACACACTTATTATATGACCAACGTGACTGTAACCGACGACCGACGTAACAACCGCTTCAATTACCCGGATCATAGCCTCGCTTGAGTACATCCGCAGAACAAGGTGGAAAGCAAACGGTGGCCATTTTCACACCTCCCGAGTATACAACGTTCGGGCTCGCGGTGATCTTCGGAACAGGTTTCCGATAATTAAACCGCTTAAGCTCGCTTTGAGTGTTATTTTCTCTGTGGGTATTCACGTCCATGAAAGTCGTGGCATTACTTAGGAGTACCTACCTCTTAGAAACTTTATATTTAGATACTTATATTAGCAATCGTATAAAGAGTTCAATAGGATGTTTCAAATTCAACAGACTGAAACAAAATGCTTGTTATATTGCTATAAGTATGCACACCCCTTTTCCACTTATGTGGAAGTGTTAAGTTTCTATGTCAGTTTGCCATTTATGTAAAATCTACTCCTTGCAATGCAACAAACACCTTAATAATCTAGAGTATGAAAATCATCAGGAAGATTTACGACAACATGGTAGTATTGTGTAATTCTGGCTACATACAACACACCAGCGTGTTGTGAATAATACGTAGTGGCTATAGTGATGTGATCCGTCGGTCCAGCCTTGAGCGGCCGGCCCGGCCGGCCGTGTGTGCTCGAATAATCGCAGCGTTGCCAAAACTCTTCGTGCGAACACGATCATCTATCGATTAGGTTCAAGGCTTGTCAAGGTCTACTATTATCAATTTACTTATTTGCACAGAATTTATTCTGTCGATGTCATGTCGATATTAAATATAAATCAAAATATATCATTTTGATTCCTGGCTTCCTCCGTTTTTTTCTCTACTTTGTTTATTTTTTGATTTGCTACTTAGTAGTATTATTTATAGATGTAGGTGTTATTTGAATGCGCAATACGTATGTGTGAGCCAATACGGCAAGAATGCATTTCCATAGTTCTCAGTTCTCACTGACATTTTCCAAATATTATTCATCTGCCACAGAAATCAAATGCTTGCGTCGACTTCTCTCTGTATGGCCTGATGTAATTATGTATACTTATATGTATAGGTACTTTATTTATTAAACATCAAATTGATTTATCGCGTTTCCCATTCGCATCCGAAACTGATTCGTTTTCACCTTTGTAGCTGTTGCCTTGAACTTGACTACTTGAAGTGCGATTATGATCAGTTTTTATCGGTGCTGCTTTGTATTGTGTTGACGTCATGCTCATTAATGCTCCTCGGGTAATCTGACGTGATCTGAGGGTAATCTCATCGATTCGGCAACACAGGTTTATTTAACTTGATTTGCATCAGGAATAATAAAGCGGAATAGATCCTTTACAACGTCAGGTTGTTAAAGTTATTCTTGTCCATTGTCTTAATCTGCATTCAAATGTGATGAACTTAATGATTTGTGGCGTAGAACGTTGACGATGGTTATTTATTGACTGGGACCTGTCTGGACGTGTTTTGTGAACTTCTCAAACGTGATCTTACATTGTATGGGTGCATAATCATGTATATTACCTACATAGAAAGAGTTTGCTCAGTGCGGCCCGAGACCGGCGACTCTCCTGCCCACGCGTGCACCGCTACAAATACACTCTACTTGCCGAGCTTAAGCTTTATATCTTGCTCATAAGGATGAAAATTATGTAATGCGGGATAGATTTAGTAGTAAACTGTACGGACGAGTTCTCGGACACATTTCTATCGAAGTGGGTGACCATTACGGGCGATATAAATACAATATTGCTGCGGGATCAAATTATAATTGCTCTGTAACACGAGATGTCGAAGTCCTGATGCAAGATGTCAAACTGTCGCTCTGTACAAGTGTCGTGTTTGCAGAGTTCTCGTTCACTCGACGTAGATATTTTATTTATATAAAAATCAGGTTCTTATTATTGGCATTGGCATTAAATTTTTTTTTAACACGTGTTAACTCTATTTTTGGATCGTAATGTTGTCTTGATTACTTATTATGTCTTAGAGTCTGACCATTTGTCCACTACTTAATACTACTTATACTTCATCTCCAGTCACGTTTTATCACGTGTTATCTTTGCGTGACAGTGACTTAGCTAGCTAGTCAGCGACGATATGTCTGCAAAGGTGACTTGTATTCTAGCTGTAGTGTAGTGCAGCCAAAGTTCGTACTCTGATTTGCTTCCGCGCGCCTTTGGCAATGTCTGGACGTGTCACCGCTGACACCACAGAATTTCTTATGATTTTAAAACTGTGCTGTGATACCATGCTTGCACCGGAGCTTGATTAGGTACCCTTGTCACAGTGTTGGACATCATTTATGTACGGAGGTACCTACGGGCTGTGCCCGTGTGGAGCACTTATGACAGTCCCCATGGTTATTAAACACGTTAAGAGTGTGCCTCGAATAACTGATGTTAGTAGTATGGACAGAGTCTCCACGAGCACGCAACTTATGGCCATCGAGCACCAGTTTGACGTTTCGTGACTCGCTCACGTCAACGGCGCTTTGAATCTTGATCTGAACCTCCGCCAAGTTACGTGGCATTGCTGCCGATTCTCTGTCGCCTCACTGTCGGCTCTGCGTCGTCGCTGTAAGAGCTATGTCAGTTTCGCGAATCGAATGTATCGTCATTTGAAGATACAAGATAACATCGGAGCGAGAGCGGTGCGTTAGGCGAGTCAAGTCGAGGCCTTTCAATTATTCACGAGAGGAGCTTCTATTGTAGGACATGTACGTTTGTTGCCCTCTGTCGTTCGTTCTGTACCGTGCCTTATCTTTTGTATGTTGCTCCGAACCTGACAGGTATTGACACATACGTTCCGATCCGAATTCCTCTGGAATGGTGCTCGACTTTATGCAAACTGAGCGGCGAGGGTCGATAACCTTTCAGGGCTCGCTTTAGCCTTCTTAGGGCTCCGCGGAACCATCGCTGAAAGCTTATCCTCAGCGATTCAATCTTGTGATGTCGGTAAATCCTCGAGAATCTTTGATGTTGTATTTACTTACTTTAATGCTGTGGAAAAGGTCGGAGCGAAGCTCTTGAAAATAATTGTGTCGGAACTCGGAATCACAATACTTAGGAAGGTATTTTCGTTTATCTACCTCGTGCAGCGCAGCGGTGCGGCGCGGCCGCGGGTGGAGGCGGCGCCGTGCGGCTGGATGGCGACAACTGGTATTGTGGTCGAGCGGATGTCTATTTTAATTTGTTCCACCTCGAATGGAAATAATCCTCTTCGTAACGATTTTTACCGTTATTAATAAAGCGAGCGGTCGCGGTCGGGGTCGCGTGCCTGCGGCGGGAATTAGAATGTCCACTTTATTATTGTTTGGATTTTTATCTCGTGTTTATGTTGGCCAAAAGTCGTTTCCGACCGGTTTGCGAGATTGTTAGGCGTCCGATGTTATAGCAAGCATTTTTAATTAATCTTAATATTATTCCTCAAGGTTTCTGAAAATTCAAATTATGATTGAAATGAAATGAAATGAAATATATTTATTCGTGACATACACAATGCAACACAGATTATATAAATACAATAGAAATATGACAATAATTACAGCGGTAGGAACATGATGTGCAACATTATGTCATGTCAGGAATAGGTTCCGGCTACGCATACAACTGAGGTTGCAGGTCACAGCCCCAGTTACTGGTTTTCAGACGGAACCCATTGATTGTGCAAACGTTCTATAATAATTATAAAGGATATATTTAGAAATAAAAGTCTGTTGCAATAATATATATTTCTCAACTGAATTACATATTTAAAAAGTTTAAATTTTAACTCAAATAATGTATGTAGGTACCTATAGTTAGTAATTAGTAAGTTAGTGCATAGCGTCGGAGGCGCTGGGCAGGCTGCGCAAGTTCAAGTCCAGGGCTCCCCCCTCCCTGCCCATACCCACACTTCCCCTTTATCCCCTCCTCCCAACCAGCACTTGTTGGTAAATATACAAGCTGTTAGCTATGTTGAACATCTAGCGAACGCTACGTCCACAGCGGAGTGCGGGGCTCGATGTAAAATCGACAATACGATGGGAAGTTTTGCGATTCGAAATATTGCGAAAAGGTGTCTTTCGGTCGGCAGCAGTTATTCTGCTACACAATAGATGATATCGCGCAGGTTTAATACAAGAACCTACTACCCACCTACTCACGCCAAAAACTAACGTTGCAGCCTTGCATCTTGTATAACAAATAAGTAACTATTTCAGTGTCGCGAATAGATTTCCGGGTCTCTCCAATTCTCCATCTGATCTTGGAATATTCTTCGAAAGCTTTTTAATTTTCAAAGCGCTTACGAAATATTTTTTGTAATGAATAGTTTTTGTGATACCTACACAGCGGACACGGCTGCGAAACTAGTCATTCCGGTTCTAAGTACTTACCTACCTAGTACTTTTTACGCCTCTTTTAGTTTTTGCACCGAACTATGGTACAGTAAGTATTAATTTCAAGCATCCTGTATCGATATCTGACCAACACCTCATATCTATTATTAGGCACATTGGTTAAGGATCTATTGTTACCTAGATTTAGGGAAAATATCGACGGCCCTCAAAAGCAGCATTTTCCGATCAACTTAACATTTAAAAACTGGAAATTTTCCGATATTTAATGAAACGGGTTTTAGAATAACTTGATACTTAATTACTTTGACCCCAATATTTAAATTTATCTAAAGCTAATTATATAACAGAAGATGATTCAACATCTACACTAGACCAAAATTGATTGTATACTTTTTGACCTACACCACCACCGTGACATCACTGAACCTACTAGACCTACATTTGCAGTGATGTCAGTAGGCCTAGCACGAATATTTACGCGCAAGTGTAACGTGAACTTAAGGCATTTGATCAGTGCCCCATACAACTGACACGTTAACGTTATACTTCCCGCTAAAAACCATGACGCTCTGAAGATGAGTGATGAATTGAGGACCCAGGTCTCAGCCAGGACCCAGTACTGAGGTAGCTTTCTTTTCAATTACTTGTAAAAAAATGTCGACTGTAGACCTGGACCCTGTAATATTTACGATATTTATGGTCCGAGATAATATGTATGATTAATTGATTATGCGTGGCTTGGATGGAACGCCTTACCTACTTCAGAGCACTGCGCACGACGATTCCTTAGCGCCTCTATCGGCGATATTTTCGTACGATTGACTAGCTCGTAGAGCATGAACTGTGGTTAGTTATTGGTTGGTATACACCATTAGTTCTGTTCTGACCTTAAAATAAGTAGGTACCTGAATGTTCTGACTGAATGTGCTCCAGCACGCAGTACATGTGGGTATGGTGTGTGTTCCAGGCATGGCAGGCGAGGCGTGCGCCCGCGCGCCGGCGCCGCCGCGGCTGCCCGAGCCAGACCTCCTGTACGACCACCACTCCTCCGAGGAGGAGCTCGAGGTAAACACTACACTTGCACTGGCTATGTCTTGTCTGTACGTGTGTCCATACTCTCTGGAACGAGGGTCATTTACTTAACCACTGAATTGTCAGTCGAGTGCAGACATCTCACTGGACTACACCAGGGCCCGAAGATTCAATTGTCATAATGGTTTATGGCTACTTCTAGGCAAGCATGTACCACCGAAGACCGCATCGTCACTTTCCATCAGGTGAGATTGCGGTCAAATGCGGGCCTAAGCAGTTATAAAAAAAAGTGAATGACAGATTTTGACACTAATGGTAGTCTACTTATGGTTTGGACTACCATTATGGTACGATTCATGAACCATTATGGCACAAATGCAATAGCAGACTTTGGGCCCTGTTTCATTTGAACATTTGTAACATGACCACGCAAGAAGTGAGGTAAACATTCTGACCGCTACAATTAAACTCCATTGTATATATTATATCACGTTATCTGTGTCTTGTTCTGAACATCGCCAAAAGCTCGCAAGGAGAAGCTTGACGTAATCAAACTTTTCGTCTATCCACCGTAGTAACATCATAACTATAGATATATCACCCGAATCACTTCCTTCGATGTATAATTTTATTATTCTTCAATTATTATTCAACTTGACAAATTAGAGAGAGATCTATAGTAGATCAAAATCGTGCATTTCTCTCTTTCGTAGCATATTTGTCATATGTGTTCCAATATTATGCTAGTGTTCCTCTAATATAGCGTTGGCAACTTTGCAAGACGGATCGCTTGTAACTTTTCCATTACTGCAAGTTCTAATACAACTCTCTTCCTATTTTACTGCAAGTTCTAATACAAACGTATTGTCTAGATTTGGATTATAATACATCCAAATATATACAATACGCCTGATAATTATCTCGGTTCTTAATTTTACCGTGTTTTAGGTCATTCAATGACAGAGACAATTTCATTAAGTTAACAGCCGATTAACATAATGTAGTAGTTCGTTCTACATTCTTATAAATGTTAACAAAATACTTGCAAATGGAAATAAATTACGAGTTAAAATATTTTACTGACGGATATCCAATTGTGAGACATCGCCTTTCAACTGGAACCTACAACAATAGTCGCCGGTGAATGTTCGTGCAGACAGAGTAGCGTTTCAAACGGCTTTTGTATGAGTAGGTTTAAATGCAGAGCTTAACACCGCGAAATAAATGGCTGGCCATCAATATGAAACTTCTTTACTGTTTAAAAGGAAAGGAATATTCCAGATAGACTAATTCTTAATTATATACAATTTCCAACAGATTGCCATCCGTCGTCAGCCAGTGTCGGTTTAATTTGCGCTGAACGATTTAATCTCTCTCGATCTGGGTCTCACGCACGAACACTAAACCTAATTCGTTACCTAGGTATTAATCTTCATTTGTTCTGCTCCTGTCTTAACGCTCGAAAGAATTAAAGAGATAGTGACCATGAAATGTTTCTAATTAGAAACTACAAACTCCCAAAACTTGATGGCAGGAAAATGTACCTACTTATCAAATTATAATGAACAAAGAACTTGAAAATTACAATAAGTACTTACCTCTCGTACCGTTTATAATAAATCTAAGAAGCATTAGTTTGGGACAGACAACAGACAGAACAACAAATTGTTGAACAGATAGTCTTGACAGTTACCATGCCAATTGAATTAATAAAATATATGTACCCACGTATCTACGTTTTTCTTTTCATTATATTATAATACAGTTAAGGGGTCTCCTTCTCGGCGTAAACAAGTGGTCCAATTCAAGGCGCGTGCAAATGGAAGTGCGGCGTTACGGGGAACTTACATCCTGCTTAGGGACCGAGGGTCACTACTGGGAAAGGACTAAAAGGACTTTAGGGCTCAGTAGTCTAAAAAAGAACCCTCGTATTTTTACTCTATTCATCTTTTTGTACGTAAGACTCGCATTTTCTTTATTTCTTGTCATACTTGAGTAAGACAGTATGTTGTATATAGGCTGTAGCTTTTAATACCTAAAAATTCTGTTCTGTCTACAAGTTTTACTGACAACACAAACTAAGTAGAGGATACAAGATTGACAAAGCTAAAATTATCTTACGTCAACATACAACAAATAGAATGTCTGTTTAAATTGATAATTTCGTCGGCGAATTCATTCGACCAAATTAAAGTACCTGCATACCTACTTAATAATGCCCTTTTGATCACTGAAGCGAGCCCTGCACGGTTGGGAATAATAAAGTCGGAAGGAGAGACAATTTCAGGCTATCGAGAATAGCTGATGCCGTAATTGCCTCCCCTCTTCAGTTCTGCAAGGAGCCCCCTCCCCTCCCCTTTGCCTTGTATCTTAATCGCACTATAATATTCAGTGCATATTGCCGTGCCTGCCTAGGCTGGCTGTTCTTTGTGAGACACGCAGGCTGTATGGTATTGATATTAAATATTTTTTTTCATAGAGTTGTGTAAACCACACTTATTTTTTCATGTTGTTTCCTTTCTATTTATTGGAAGAGGTAAGTTAAGCTTACTACCGGCGCCATGCGCTGTTGTAGATAGTGTAGACTTGTATTCCAAAATCCATTTCCGTTCACCTACCACAAACATTGGAATCCGTTCAGGCTTTACAGAGGTCAGAGCTATCTCATATCATAACATACATCGTCGTATTATCAGTAGTATAGGGAAACTACGGATTAATTTTTATAGCCGTTACTGATCCACTCGCCTACTTGCAGATGCAGATACAATTGCCTGATAATGTTAACGAGCCAAGAAAGACCGATATAACTCTAAAAAACAGTATACAAAATGTCCCAACTTGTCACGGACACGAATTAAATCTAGACACCCATCGTAGAACAAAGTAGATGTAGGTACCTGGCTGATGGCCTCCAGTTAGCTCTAATCTCCGCTATGACTTTAATTTAAAACCATAAATAGATTGTACGATTTAGTGATAGTCGGTTAAATTAAACTCCAATGCACTTCCGATAAAATAATTAATTATATTAACACTGAAAGACTAAACTAGTAACATTTCTACGCTATATGATTTATGATATATGATTATTGATGAGCACGATCTATCGGCGATGCGACTGCGAACGGACTCTCCATCCGCGGGTCGCGGGCGCGATAGTTTATGAAAATGCTTATAAGGTAAAAGTTGAAAATTGCTAAAATTACAAAAATGTACGATGGCTCGTACATAGATACCAGGACAGAAGATTTAACTGAAGACTATTTTGTAGCAACTATTTCGCGAGTTGATCATCAGTGAACACAGTTTTCATCTGTAGCGTGTATCCTCAGCAGATAGTTAGTGTCCATGCCACAATGTGTAACATTTCCTGCGCTCTGTAATAAGTGCCCTCTCGCCGGTGCCTAAGTACAGCCCGCTCTGTGTGTCGAGCCTTTGTTGCGTTCTCTACCGGCTCGGTGGACGCTTCATCTGCGACATCTTTCAGGAAAGTAATCAGTAAAGTCCGGCGCACTTCTACTGGTAACAAGCGAGGTTCGAGGCATTTTTCACTCTCCGCGTGCACATTCTCTGTCTTGAGTTGTCGCCGTTTCACTCGTTCTTCAGCAAAAAGACAAAACAATCGACGTTCATTCATTTTTTTGCGTCTGCCGACTGCATAGCACTACATTTGTTTATCTTTCGCCCGGCTTGGAATTAGAAATTCTTTTGTCTCGGCCCTTTTTTAATTGCAAAAAGGAAACGGAAATAGCTTTCTAACGAAGGAAAAACGTCGTGTGATAATATTTAAATGCGTACGAACGCTACTCGAGCATTGTTCGGCGCTCTCGCGTCGAGATTATTACCTACAAGCCGCGGGGGATATAAAATTAACATTTTGTAATGATGTTTTATTAAATCCTGTGTGAAGGCGCGACTGGTATATAGGGAGTTATGGTTTGAAAAACTAGGCTATGTTCAAGGGAGTTGCAATAAAGAGAAGATGCCATCAGTCGATCGCTTTGTGAGGATGCGATGTATGAAAAGTGTATCGTCAATCGTCGCCGTCTCCGCCTCCATTATAAAAGACGGAGTAACTGTGCTCGAGACGCGACTGCCTCCGGAAAAATAAAACATGTCTCGGAGGGTTTCACGGTCACGGTGTTACAACTTAAAAGGCTTTGCGTGTGTTCGGTTATCTTCAGGTCATCTCTATTGCTGCTCCGGTTAGATGTTGACATCTTACATAAGATTAAAGATTAGGAAAATTGTTTAGACTGATTCCGTCGTTGAAATAAAGTTGTTCAAAAGTCTTTCCTTTATAGAGGTCGCCCTCGCAGTAATCCTTCAATTCCGTAGACTTGGATCAGATGTAACACCATTCCCTCGTGGATCTTACAAGCCATGCGCTCGTAAAGATGTCCCTTCGGTCATTCAGTCTGCAGATAACTCTAATCGAACATGATTTAATTATCCTTCTTACTGTTAACTTTGGGAGTCACTTCCCAAGGATGACGCTCATGTCAGTTCATGTCGTGATCATAATTATGTAGCTAGTTCAAAAAACGTGATTATACACCACCCTTCTCTTTTTGTACAGACTTTGTGTAGATGTAAAGCCCGCAGTAGTGTGCGTATTTATCAGCATTCACGAGCCATAATTGCAGGCGGGTCCTCCCCACCGAGAGCTGGGAGCCTGGCTCTACTTGCGTTGTGTTCGCGAGGACCCATCCATAATAAACGAGTGGCCGGTGGAGCCACCATTACACTCGTAAGGCGTTTTTTGGCGCAAACGACTCCCGACGAACGCCGCAATTAAACGCTGAAATATTCAACGTCCGCTCGGAGTAAGAAACATTTCGCAGACGTTTCCTAGTCTTGACTTCCTTTTGCCACTTTTTCTTAAGCTCAAATATGCTCGTAATTTTTTGCGGAACGCTGGGCGTAGAGTTTCGTAGGTATTCGTATATACAATTTCAAATTGTAGTATTTGGTACACATTTGCGTTCAAATATCAACTGTTGTAAAGTTATTTTCTTTATGAATGTTATTGACCAGTTTCATTCATTGTTAGTGTTTGTCCTCAAGATATGTATTCACATTAAGGTATTCTTGTTTGCTGGTGGAATGGAAACAAAATTGCTCTGATATGTTCGAAAATAGCACATTGCAGTCATATATTTCTTACGTTTCACTCACTAAAAGCCACGTCATATCAATCTTGTAAATGTACGGGATGCACCGACGTCGCGTCGCTACAAACGTTGACAAGGCGTTTGATTGATCCGAGCTCTTTAGTTTTCGCTGAAACATCGATGGAATCAATAGGTAGTCGTAAACAAGTACGGTGCAGGCAATATACAACTACAGCTGTGTACAGTAATAAGATACGAGCGCTCAGGAAATATGCATCAATCGATCGGCTCAGCTGGACGCCACCGTCTGGCAAATGTTGGTACCTAGTACCTACCTCTATGTGATGCTATCTCTTTTGCTTTACTATTTTAAATTTATCGGTCCATGAGAACTAAATCTAGTATGCTAGTAATGAAATAGTATTATAGGCACAATTTTAAAATACGGAATGTAATAGTGTTCTGTTTAAAAGAGAAATGTTCTAAAGATTGCCCGGGGCCAATTTTGAGGTAATAAGTAGGTACGTACATTTTAAAGTCTTTTTTCTCACTCGTTTATATTGATAAATAAAAACAAGCACACCTGTCTTGTTGCACCATGCATAGTTTCACTTATAAGGAATGATCAAATTCTAGGAAGGAAGGTATGGCAAGTTGTCGCCAGCATTTCCCTTATTTCCCAAATATCTTTGAATTATAAAACAATAAGATTTTTTAGTGAGAGCCGTAAGTGTGCGCCGTATCCCACCACCATAATATATTGATTCTATTCTATTTTTATGCATGGCCCATTGCAAACTTTTTGTGATTCTTGAAAGTCCTGGTTTTCTTCGCCGTGCTCAATAATAACTTGAAAAATAGAAAGTCGCGCAGGCCACCACCGAGCTCACTCAACAAAAGTCGATTGTTCTATATGTCATTTCATAATCCAGGCTTAATACACAGCAGAATACATAATCACTCATCCATTCGGATCTATGTCGGACACCCTTTCTCGCAAAAATCCCGAAACCCAGGGACTGGGAACAGTCAGCATTCCACTAGGATACCCCCGGACAGTAGATCCATGTCTTGTCGAGGCATGCGTCCCCCCATCCCCCTGTGTGATCGAGCAGTTGCGTGTGCGGCAGGTGATCAACGGCGTCCCGGGCGCGGGGGCGGGGGCGGGCGGCGCGGGGGCGGGCGCGGGCGGGGGCGGGCGGCGGCGCGGGGCGTCCTCGCCGCCGCCCGGCGCGCCCGGGAAGCGCAAGTGGCCCGCCGCCGCGTACGCCGCCGGACGCCGGCACGACTCCGACGACGACGACACCAAGGTACACGCGGCACTGCATGCACTAACCTACCGAACTACCCGCATCTAGCGCATTGTTACTAAATTGACTCGAATCATGGTCCATTATGAACTTTTACCCCACGGAACAGACTAATTTTTTGGAAGATCTTGTGTTTCTGAAAATGCCGATGTCTTCGAGAATGAAATAGAATGTTGATGGTAAGCACGGAGCATCGTATTGTTTTGTGCCAATGATCCGGAGCCCAAAATTGCCCAGTGTTTTTTCTCTAGTCTAGATGCTGGTGTGCCGCTAACAGCACTTCTTTTTTTCTTTACTGTGAGACATTAGGATATCTTCCTATGAGTAAATTCAAAGCAAAACATGCAGGCATCTTCAAGGTTCCTTCAAAGTCCCCTTTTATGCTAGGTAAACACAGGAGTTTCCAAAATAGAGCAACCGTAACTTCCACCAGGCCTCCGTCACGCTTAAGTCTACCGTAAAAAACCAATCTAAAATAAAAGGAGTAGGCTAATCTACCGAATACGTATTCCCGTACACCCGCTAAGAGCTTCCTCCGGAACATTCCAGGTGGAGACTCCGGTCCGGTTCCGCACCTCCCCGCCGCTGGAGGCGCTGAAGCCGCGGCGCGGTGCGAGCGGGACGGGTGGCGCGGGCGCGGCGGGAGCGAGCGGGACGGCGTGCGGGTGCGCGCCTCCGTCCCCGCGGCGCCGGCGCACGCCGCTGGCCGCCCCGCGCCGGCACCGGCCCGCACTTGACTTCGACAAGATGCAGCAGGTAACATGCTCCGCTAGCCCTCACAATACCTAATGCGACTGATGAAATCGACGTTGGTACATTACAAGATCACCTTAAATTGGTATGTTATCCCGAAATGGGGGGACTGGGACCACGATACCCTACAACTTGTAAGAGCCTTACTTGAAACTGGGCGTTTCCTAACCTCCATGGTAAAAAATAAATCCATTTGCAAAACTGCACGTGCGATCGCTACGAGAGTTAACAAGATACCATAAATTCATTTCTAAACACAGGTCGCTAAACTCATTTATGTGCACTCGGTCAAGGACAACGTTCAACCACCCAGCTGCGCTAAGGCTATTTTCGAACGTAAACATTACATGGCATTTCTTCATTGAAAAACTATTAATTTAGTAAAGTCGTAGAAGAAACATTGTCTACCTTGGGGTGTAGATTTACCCCCTTTCGGGATAACATACCAATCCAAGGTCACCTTGTATAACTCTTGGTTGATTTACCCCCAGTGCCAAAAATCACCAAAACGATCGTCACTTTTCATAGGGTCCACTCTTCTAGAGGACGTATAGACTCGTCGTTATTCTCCCATGTTATCTAATTACAGCTCGACATGTCTAACTAGAACATATTTTCATTTCATTTTTGTCATAGGCAAGCAGCCGCTCTTTAAGCATATGTTCAGCAGTGGACGTCTTCAGGCTGATGATGATGATTATCTAACACTAATAACGAACAGATTCTGACGTGAAATCACTTGCATTGATAGCTAAAGTAAAGCATGTCCCGAACATATGGATGTAGGTCCCGTTCGTGATTCAAAACTTCTTAACAACAGAGTTGTTTACGCTAAGCAGGCGATACTGCTATATAATATTATAAATATAATAACGAAGCAAGCTAGAAACCACAAAACATTCCAAAAAAGAAGCATTACACTACACGTCTATAATCTGTACATAAATCAGTGTAGATTTAAATCTCAACAGATAACGTCCGTAGTTCTTTGTCCAAACCATGACTACAATGCAGCTGAGATATGTCTAGAAAAACGTGTTCCATTTTAGTTAACATTCGCTCACAAGTCGCGGAATGACTCAGTTCGCCAGCTCGGATGATTTATTTTTATTTACGTAGTATCAAACCACGCGGTACTTGGTAGTTGCACATAGAACCTCGTTTCATTCGAGTCATTTCCCTAATGATGGAGCGAAATGTGGAACGATAAAATCCATATGTCCCGCATCTCTATCGAAAGGTGTGTGTGCGAGCGAGACGGGCGCTATGACCTGTGACCGCGCAGACTTGTTGCTCCTGGATTAGTGCTTGCTGCTACGAGATAGCTTACTTACATGACGCGATGTCTTTTTTGTTTTCTAAAACATTTTGCATTCGTTTTCAAGGGAATGTGTCAACGTATGTTTGCATCCTGGTAGTTAAGGTACTAGGTAGTTATGTATGGTTCTAAAATATGAAAACTCGTTACTAACGTATACGATAACTCAAGAACGGTTGAACATTGAAACTTTGGTTGTAGTAAAATGTAGGAAAGAAGGATGACACATTGATTTGTCAGCTTACTCCATCACTCCCTGAAGTAAAAAATTCTGCCTCCTCCAGGCACTCAATAATCGTTGATCAACTAAAATAATAATGAAGTATTGGCAAGTATTTAGTGCACGAAAAAAAGCGCAAATACTAGTTCTGTATGTGGGTGTTGTGGGACCATGGTCCTCGTAGTTCCTGGGTCCCTATATACAGAGAATCCTAGTTAGGGTCCAGGATCTATGTGGTCGTTGGGCGTTATATTTATATTTAATAATCATTTAACATCTGAAATTATTTCAGATGTAAACATCAAAGAATCTATAGCTACTTATAATAACAGTGTTGAGAAAGTGCAGTTTTAAAATTCAAAAACATTCGGTTTATTAATACATGAGTCCTATTTTTTCTAAGATAAGTCTAAATCTAATCTAATAACATGTCTTGAAAAATTTGTAACATATACTCTTGCTCAATGTTTACCGAACTGCCTTGTTATTTGGATGTTGCATAACTTGGTAATCTTTTCGAACATAAACACATCTAAGATAGCCAATCAGCTGCGGCAGGGTATCAGGTCTCTGATGCGATAGTGCATCGTTATCACGGCAACCTTTATCGGCCGTTGACCTCAATCCGTGAGCAGCTTGGTTGTACCTACTCGGTAATTTGAAATGCTACCTCATTAACGAGGTGGGATCGTGCGGAGGAGTTAGCTTGTGGCGTCCAAGAACGCCTTCCTTTTATATTATTATTGTTTATCTTTAAGCCTCAACTTGTAACTACTAATCACAACACTATTCGCGGTGTACATCACTAGCGCGCGCTCGCTATCCACAGACAATCTGTCAGGTGATGTTCTCCCGCGCACGTCTCGATGAGAAAACAAATACTTGTTGTCGCGATATAAATTGATTGTTATTGTGATTGCCACCGCGCAAGTTACGTTAGTTCTAAGGCCTACGTTTGTGCGTTACACTAAGTGATTGTTTGTACCGAAATACATGTATATTCTGCACAACCTGGGCCCTTTTATTCGAAGCCACGAACGATGCACTTAGCTCCTGAACAAGAAGCAAATACAAAGTAAAGGGACCACGGATCGCTTCGCCTGCCTACCTTCTCCGAGGCCCCAAACTGGTGACCTAGCGACGTTCTAGCGACTCAAGATTTCGTCAGCCGTCGGCCAGTACGAGTCGACCTGACGCGAGTTTCGCCACAGATCGGAGACGACGACGGACTACTACGACCAGACAGCCTGCCGCCCAACTCACGAGCTGACTTGCGGAGCACGGGACTCAACGAAGACACGGTGTTAGCACCGTGGAATCACATCCCGCTCTAGAACCGTCCCTTAGTGATTTTTGGAGTGCTTTGGTAGTGCTTTCAAGGTCGAATTAGTGCCCTGAAACCGTCTCAAAATTATACTAAGTGCATTACACATTCACAAACATTTTAATTGGACAACTTGGGCTCCTATTTTCGATTTTCGGAGCGGCGAAACTGTTCCTGCTGCCTTTCGACGAAAAACCTGGATTAACCTGTGATTGCTGGCCACTCTGTGACTGACGGCTGTCAGGTACTCCATGTTCCAGTTCAAGCAAGTACTTTTATTTAAAAGTGTACATAATAATAAATAACAATCTATTTTATTTCTACTTGTGACTTTTGGTGTGATTGATATCTATCTGTATGTACTAACATTGAAATCTAACCCTTTTTGCTTTTATGAAGCCAGGGTTTGTTTAGCTTGCGCAGACCATCCCCTTTTTGTGTGCGGTTATTTTTGTTTTTGCTGGTAATTTCCTATTATTTTTGATTTTTACTTTCAAAGTGCCTTTTCACACTTTGAAAGTGAACAATTTACAAACTTACATATTTTTACAAACTTTTTATATTACTTTTACATATAGTATTTACACCTTTACCAACTTGGACAAAAAAAAAAAAAATAAAAAAAAAACTTGGTTTTTTGTACTGTGTGTGCTTATATATATATATTGGTGTTTTTATTTGTTATCATTGCGGGCCATAACATGTACCTACATATGATTTAAAATTTTGTGTGATCGCTCAGATACTAACAAATTTCTTCAGTTTTTTTGTATTTTGCTTAATTTGGGCATTTGGTGTTTAGGCCTTGTGGGGGCATCTGGCCTGTGTCTGGTTTATTTTTTCAATCTAATTTTATTCTGTGCCTGCTTGTTCACTCGGTTTACTTTAACCATGAGTGATGATCTGCAAACACGCTTGGCTGCCCTCGAGGCTGAAAATGTTGCCCTACGGGCCCTACATGAACAAAGTATAGCACAGCCTACCTCAAAGCCATCAGATGCACCTGCTGTATGCCGAGTAGCTGTTAAGCTTCCTCCCTTTTGGCCGGACAGGGCTACAGTGTGGTTTGCTCAAGCCGAAGCTCAATTTCATCTCGCGGGTATTAGTACAGATGATACCAAATACAGTCATGTGCTCAGTCAAATTGATCACAAAATTGCATGCGAAATAGAGGATGTTATTACCAACCCTCCCGCTGAAGGTAAATATCAAAAGCTGAAAGACACTTTAATAAGCCGCTTTTCTGCATCCAAAGAGCAAAGAGTGAGACAACTTCTTAGTGAGGAGGACCTTGGAGACAGGAAACCATCCCAAATTCTGCGTCACCTGCGGTCACTCGCAGGTAATACGCTTTCGGATGACAATATTCTCCGCCAGCTATGGCTTCGTCGCTTGCCCCAGCATGTTCAGGGCATTCTCGCGGCACAAGCTGACCTTTCATTAGATAGGATTGCCGACATCGCCGATAAAATTGTTGAGGCTCAACCAGGCCCTGCAAGTGTTTATTCGGCATCCACATCTTCACTCTCTGCAATGACGGAGCAGATTGAGGAACTGAGTAGGCAAGTAGCGGCTTTATCCTCCACGTCTAATGGACCTTCACGATCCCGATTTCGCCCTACATCTACAAGCAGCCATCGTTCACACAGCACCACTCCTGACCGAACGGATAAACGATGTTGGTACCACAGGCACTACGGAACCAAGGCTCTCAAATGCATTCCGCCCTGCAACTGGAGTTCGGAAAACTCCGACCGCAGTCAGTAGCAGCGGCGACTGATTGCGACTCGAGCCAACATACTAGCCGCCGTCTTTTCGTCACTGACCGTGTCACTAAACGAAAATTTTTAATTGACACTGGGTCTGACCTTTGCTGCTACCCCCGTTGCTGGCTTTCAGACCGGCGGAAACCGACCGACTATGAGCTCAGCGCCGCAAACGGTAGCAGCATCAAGACTTACGGTAACATTAATTTATCGCTTAACTTCGGTCTCCGACGGCAATTCATGTGGTCGTTTGTTGTAGCTGACGTCACTACCGCTATCATCGGCTCTGACTTTTTGGCTCACTATCATATTTTGCCAGACTGCCGAGCCAAGAGATTGGTTGACGGGCTTACCAACCTCACAGCGTCCGCTTCCACTGTCGATTCGGGACAACCGAGCGTAAAGGTTATAGCTTCTTCCAACTCTGTTTTTGCACAGGTGCTAACAGAGTTTCCGGAAATTACTCGTCCTCCCGGTCTCCCAAGGACTATCAAGCACGACACCGTGCATTTCATCAAAACTACGGATGGTCCTCCGGTTTCCTGCCGTCCTCGCCGTTTGGCCCCTCAAAAATTGATCTCTGCCAAAAAAGAGTTTGAAGACATGGTACAGTCTGGTACCGCACGACCTTCCAAAAGCGCATGGTCGTCTCCGTTACACATGGCCCTGAAAAAAGACGAGACCTGGCGTCCATGTGGAGATTACCGATCGTTGAATGCAAGAACCGTACCGGACAGATACCCGGTTAGGCACATTCATGACTTTGTTCACAATCATTCTGGTGCCCAAATTTTTAGCACTATAGACCTTGTTAAGGCGTACCATCAGATCCCCGTCGCCGAAGAAGACGTTTCGAAGACCGCTATCGTTACCCCGTTTGGCCTCTTCGAATTTCCATTCATGACCTTCGGTCTCCGCAACGCTGGTCAGACCTTTCAGCGGTTCATCGATGAGGTCACCCGGGGTCTTGATTTCTGTTTTCCCTATGTGGACGACATCCTCGTCTCTTCATCTGATGAGGCTCTCCACCATGAACATCTTCGGATACTATTCGGCCGGCTCCGGGATTATGGTG
This sequence comes from Ennomos erosarius, assembly GCA_963580505.1. Taxonomy (NCBI): domain Eukaryota; kingdom Metazoa; phylum Arthropoda; class Insecta; order Lepidoptera; family Geometridae; genus Ennomos; species Ennomos erosarius. The sequence continues at coordinate 357,171 of OY756982.1, forward strand.
TCGTAGTCAACTCAGCCAAATGCGTTCTTGGAGAACGTGAGGTCACTTTCTTGGGCTACCGTATCAGCCCTGAGGGCTCCCAACCTCCACCAGATCGCGTCCAAGCTATTCTGGACTTTTCCCCTCCGAAAACTGTCCAGGGCGTCCGCCGTTTCCTTGGCATGTTGAATTATTACCGCCGTTTTATTCCACACGCTGCACGGTTTCAGGCGCCACTTATCAACGCGGTTGTGGCTATCAATGGCAAAGGTGCAAAGCCATTTACATGGTCACCCGAGCTTCTGAAACAATTCGAAGCCTGCAAAAAAAGTCTTGCCGACTCCACAATGCTGCAACACCCAATCAGTGACGCGCCTCTGGGGCTTTATACTGATGCATCCAGCGTCCACATTGGGTCTTGCCTTCAGCAACTAGTCGATGGTGAGTGGTCTCCCATTGCTTTCTTTAGCAGGAAATTGACCCCACAACAAACTCAGTGGCCGGCTTATTACCGTGAGCTGTTAGCAGTGTACGAAAGCGTGCAGCATTTTCGACATATTCTAGAGGTTCAACATGTGACGATCTTCACGGACCATAAACCGTTGCTGTATGCTTTTGTTCAGCGCCGGGAAAAGCTTCCGCCCGCTCAGTTAAACCAACTGTCCTTTATCAGTCAATTCACCACCGACATAAAATACATAAAAGGGGAGGACAATATTGTTGCCGATGCGATGTCGCGCGTTGATGCCATCGCCCTCGAACAGGATTATGAAGCCCTTGCCACATCGCAGGCGACGGACCAGGAGCTGACTAACTTGCGACTTGAGGGTTCCAGCCTCCAACTCAAGGAAATTATTATTCCCGGGACTAACATTACCGTCACCTGTGACGTTTCAACTGGCAAGCCCCGTCCATACTTAACTCTTCCTTTCCGTCGACCAGCATTCAACAGGCTTCATCAACTCAGCCATCCCGGGGCACGTGCTTCCACCCGTCTTGTTACTGACCGTTATGTTTGGCCTTCCGTTAATAAAAACTGCAAGGAGTGGGCCCGCACTTGTGAGGCGTGTCAAGGCGCCAAAGTGTCACGCCACAATTCTTCACCTCCTGGTAATTTCGACCTGCCATCTGGCCGGTTCCGGCATATTCATATAGACATTGTCGGGCCCCTGCCGATCTGCAGTGAGTTTCGGTATTGCCTGACCGCCATTGACAGAGCCACTAGATGGCCAGAAGTTTGGCCAATGCGTTCCATCACCGCGGAGGAAGTCGCTGAAACCTTGACACGAGAATGGATACCCCGTTTTGGGGTGCCAGCAGTCATTACGACAGACCAAGGAGCTCAATTTGAGTCTGACCTTTTTCGTCGACTAATGGTACACTTCGCCACCAAACGAGTCAGAACAACATCGTACCATCCCTGCGCAAATGGCATGATCGAGAGGGTACATCGGCAACTTAAGGCTGCTCTCATGTGCCACCGCGACTCTTGGGTCCGTTCACTCCCTTTCGTTCTCCTCGGCATGCGTTCTGCCTTCAAAGAAGATTTAAAGGCCACGGCGGCTGAAATGGTTTACGGAGAACCGCTACGTTTACCGGGTGAACTACTCGTTTCAAATTCTGACTTTGACACCATCAGTGACCCTGCCGATTTCGTCGTGCAACTTCGACATAAGATGTCGACTGTGCGCCCAATCCCTGCATCTCGTCATTGTGAACCATCTTCTTTCATTTTTAAAGATCTTTCATCGGCGACTCATGTTTTTCTCCGCGATGACACCGTCAGACGCCCGTTACAGCCACCTTATACTGGCCCATTCCAAGTCATAGACCGCGCCAGTGATGGTAAGACTATGACTCTGGACGTCAGAGGCAAACGCGTCAATGTCAGCGTCGACCGAGTCAAACCGGCATTCATCGACCACGACTCTGGCACTACTGGTCCTAGTCCTCTTGGAACCCCAGCAAGACCTGCACCGGTTCCCGCACAGCTATTTTCTCCTGAGCCTGTTTCATCTAAGTATATACCTACCCCGACACCGGCAGATGCCACCACAACTACCGATAAATTACCATACACAACACGGTCAGGGAGACAGGTTAAATTTAAGGATTTTCCTGATTTTTGTTGAAGTGTTTTATCCTTCTCCTTGGTGGGGTGGTGTGGCGTCCAAGAACGCCTTCCTTTTATATTATTATTGTTTATCTTTAAGCCTCAACTTGTAACTACTAATCACAACACTATTCGCGGTGTACATCACTAGCGCGCGCTCGCTATCCACAGACAATCTGTCAGGTGATGTTCTCCCGCGCACGTCTCGATGAGAAAACAAATACTTGTTGTCGCGATATAAATTGATTGTTATTGTGATTGCCACCGCGCAAGTTACGTTAGTTCTAAGGCCTACGTTTGTGCGTTACACTAAGTGATTGTTTGTACCGAAATACATGTATATTCTGCACAACCTGGGCCCTTTTATTCGAAGCCACGAACGATGCACTTAGCTCCTGAACAAGAAGCAAATACAAAGTAAAGGGACCACGGATCGCTTCGCCTGCCTACCTTCTCCGAGGCCCCAAAAGCTTACTATTGTTTTATCACTTCCAATATTAATCTCGAGACTATTGAACTATCGAGATGTTCACCGGTTTCAAGTTTGTTTTAATAATATTTGCCCCATGTTTTCTCTTACCGCGTTACTTGAGATTTGTTTGCTTCATCATATGATATGGTACAACATCTTGATTATTTAGTTCAACTTGTAGGTATGGAACAGCCATGTAAGCTTTGCCCATGCTTTTCTATGTTAACATCAAATCTTTAGCTGCGTCAGCCTTCCAGATCTCAGCATACGTCTATCACAACAGGGAGTAGTGGAAGCTATCCTTGTCTGTGGACGTAGACTTCCGAGACCTCCGCCGATCGTAACTCAGTAAATCGAGTTAGATATTTGCAGCACCTGTTTTGACAAATAAGACCCACCATAGCATCAGAGCAGCGCATCTCCCTCAGCCTCCGACACAGACTACGTAGCTTCTTCTTCTTTTCTTGTAGGCAAGTGGTCAGCCCCGTTGTCAAAATGAACCAAGATTGTCCGTGTGGGGAGTGGGAAGATGCGGTGCTCTGTATTCTAAGTATCTTACGCTAATGTAGGAGCCGTAGTGTAACAGGGGGTCTAGCAAAGATACCAACCACTCACGCTAACGCCAAACGCTAACTCCAAAATGTACTAAAATGACATTTCGGAAATCGCGAATTTTTCCGTAGCGAATGTCATTTCGATACATTTTTGGAGTTAGCGTGCTCGACCCGTAGTTCTGTAAAGGTTTTTTTATCAACGATAGGCTTACTTTTGATCAAGGTCTCACCTCGGTCGACGATGGAGCATGCTTGCCTAGATGATACCGGTTCAGTCTAGGAGCCTTAGTGTAACAGTTCTGTAATTTACCCGTAGAAGATGTAATCCAGGAGCCGTAGTGTAACAGTTCCGTAATGTTCCTTCTGAAGATGTTGTCTAGGAGCTGTAGTGCAACAGTAGTGTGGTGCCCCACCTGAAGGTGTAGTCCAGGAGCCGTGGTGTAACAGTTCTGTAATGTCGCAGCTGAAGGTGGGCGGCGGCGTGCGGTCGTGGCGCGCGGTGGGCGGCGCGGGCGGCGAGCTCTCCGTCTTCTGTTGGTGAGGCGCCGCGCTAGTGGTATGTTCATTAATATGATATAATACTATAACCGCTACAATGTTCCATCTCTACCTTGCTACTGGATGAACGCAGTGCTTCTTCAAAGGAACATTGGCCGTTGTAGTAATTGGCACCGCAGCTGACGACGCATAATTATGTTTGCCTAAAATTTTGTTTATTTGCTCTTGTTCCGGAGTACTCTTTAAATTTTCGGCTCTATGACCGCATGTGATAATATAGTGCATTAGTTTATATTTTAGAGTGGAAATAGTATTTTAAAATTGTACTTTTATTGTTTATAATATTTAGTAGTATGTATCAACGATATCATCTAAATACAAAAAGCCATCACATTTTTAAGTTTAACAATATTTATTATTTTCGATGTTTGTTACTGAATAGTGAGACCAAAAGGTTTGGCTTTTTGGACAAATTTTTCGGCTTGATCTAAAAAACATATTGACAGTGGCAGGTTTGCCATCTTTAAAACGCAACAGCATCAACCAGAATGCTTTTACGATATCTGTCGATGAAAAGTATCCATAATAATACTATAAAATAACTCCAATATTAATCAGGTCAGCTGTTTCAATGCCTGATACCATACACAAATCTTAGCATTTTTAATATTAGGATTCTTTGTCAGTAAAAGATGTATAATGAAAGCTCCCGTTGTGGTACATTCCAGAAGGAAGCGCCATCGCCAGCCCTCCGCCGCACCGATGAAGTACAAAGCCCTGCAGAAGGCAAGCCGTATGATCTCCGTAGTGTAACGTATGAACCAGTTGTTGGGCGACTGCACCAACGTCGCCTCGAGTGGTCGGTTGTACTCTAGTTGTATACTTTTGTTATTAGTTATTGGCGGGGCTAAACGTTCGTCTGTCCTATTGTGTTTGTGACAAATGATGAGGCGCGACGTGGTGCGAGTGGGTTCAGTGGATTTAACGATGCGAGGACGTTTAACAAATTTTCAAATTAATACGATAAAAAGTACTAAGACTTTTAAAAATTGCTTGATAAAGTTAATGTATGTACATAGTGATAAGGCCGTAGAGTAAGAGCAGACTTAGATGTAGTAGGTATAACAAATTGTATGGCGGCGCTCGGCGCCCGCTCTATTGTTAACGTCTTCTTTTTAATTGTTTTATTATTATTTCTGCTATATTTCGTTACTGACATTGTTATCGAGCCGGCCTGCGAGCCGCCGCCTTTCCTGCGATAGTGATGTACTTAACGACACATTTTTATCGATGATTCTTTGAATATTGTTCAAGAACATCACTATATTACGGCTCGCATCCATTTTAAAATATTAGTGTTTTTCTTGAAAACTCTGCTTTATATAAAATGAACACAAAATAATCATTAAAAAAAATTTTGTACTGCGCTAGGATTCGTGTATCGTGTAAATTCGAATAAGAAATATATCCCCATAAGTTTCTAAAACCTTTGGCGGCTCGCAGAAAGTTGTTTGCAAAACTCAATGGTGATATTGAAGAATAATTTATATTATGTTTTTTTTTTATATATTTGATTAACAAGCGTAATAAAGAGTGAGCAATGGCACATCTTATTCGTGTTTTATTTCCTCTTGTGGCTACCACTACCCTTACCTATACCGACTAGGTACTAAACAAGAACACTATTTCAACGAAAGTTGAAAATCATAATAAAAAAAAAGTGGGATTCTTTATGAGTTCTGACAACGTCAGAGTTGTTTACTCTATGCTTTTTACACTAAAAAAGTAGTCTGCACCTCGTCCTCTACTTAGTTTGCGGCATGGAGGTCTATGGAGAGAGCCAAAATCTGCCAATGCGGCGTTGCCGCTCCGCATCCTTCGTGTAAACATACTGTCTTGTATCTCTGTCTAATACACGAATCGTCGCATAGAGTATGCGAGAAAGCGAATGTCGGTACGGCAACGTCGCCTTACCGACACCGCGTGTCATGTTCTGACAGTTTGGTGTGTCATGAAATTAAATGCGAGAGCATAAAACGTGAAAATTTAGTGATTATATTGTTATTAGGGCTAAATATTGTATCAATAGTGAAATTGTGTCGTGTTGTGCTGTGTTTTGTGCATCAAGAGTAACCCGAGGAGTCGAAGGAAAACCAGAATCATCATTTTATACGTTAAAGTTTACTGGCTATTTTTATGTTAAACATCGAAGTTTCGAAGTAAATATGCATTTCATATTAAGAATATACGTTTTTCCACCGTATAATTACCATGCGATTGCAATTACTGAAAGATTTAATGCTTTAATTGATATTTTTGGGATGGGCGATTTTACGCCTCTCGAATAGTGATGTACCTACACTGTCCATTACATTTTGTCGATATTCGTAAATCTTCATACATTTGCACAAAATTACTTTGGTTTTAGGGAGATTAAAAAGTAGAAAATCTCTTTCCTTAAAAGTGGCTGAATAGATTTAGATCAAAGTGCAAACAGAATGAAAAAGTAGGTGTAAATCTGGCAATTTAAAAATAGGCACCTAACCTACTTTTATAAAATACAATAGGTAGGCCAGTGTAGTCTGGCTTCAATATGAGTTATGAAATTAATAATAAACTAGCTGACCCGCCCCGGTTTCGCACGGGTTTAAGTTTTATGCCTTACCCTGTTTATGGGTAAGAGAGAAGCAAAAGTGAAAAATATAGGGGAAAAGGATGAATAGATGGGACGGCGAAGGGAGACAGGCGCACCCGTCCCATCCATTCATCCTTTTCCCCTATATTTTTCCCTAAAATAAATATAGGGGCTTCAATACAACAAACGTGATTTTTTGCTCGTTTTTATAGATAATGGTACGGAACCCTTTTTACAAATTTAACCATCATTTTAATGAATAGAATAAGAAAACGCGAATGTAAAATAAAAACTAACTATTATGGAACAATGTTATTTGAACAGCCCGAAGACGTCCACTGCTGATCATAGGCCTCCCCCAGGGAGCGCCACTTAGAGCGACTGCTCGCCTCCTGCATCCATCGGCTCCCCGCGGCTTTCACTAGGTCGTCGGTCCACCTAGTGGGGGGCCGGCCTACGCTGCATCTTTCAGTTCGTGGTCGCCACTCGAAAACCTTTCTTCCCATCGGTTGTCAGCTCTACGAGCGATGTGGCCTGCCCATTGCCATTTCAACTTGTTAATCCTAAGAGCCACATCGGTCACTTTAGTTCTTCTGCGGATCTCCTCATTTCGGATCTTATCTCGCAGGGAAACACCGAGCATTGCTCTCTCCATAGCTCGTTGCGCGACTTTGAGCTTAGTAATGAGGCCAACAGTTAGAGACCACGTCTCAGTTCCATAAGTCATCACTGGCAACACACATATAAAAATGTTTTTTACAAACGTTATTTCATATAATGTTTCAATATACTTTTACTAGGGTCATCATCATCATCATCATCATTAACAGCCCAAAGACGTCAACTGCTGAACATAGGCCTTCCCCATAGAGTGCCACCTTGAGCGGCCACTCGCCTCCTGCATCAATCAGCTCCCCGTAGTTTTCACCAGGTCGTCGGTCCACCAAGTGGGGGCCGGCCTAAGCTGCATCTTCTGGTTTTACAAATATCTAATTTTCTTTATTGTATTAAAACTAAAAAGCATCGAAATTCTGCAGCACTGTTTGGTTAGGTTTATTATATATCGATATATTGTGTAATAGGGGTCACTTCCCTACTCACGCATACTAATGCATATTTAAATACTCACACCAACAGAAAATGGACAAGCGTTTTGAGAATGTCCGCCGTCCATATGATACTATGTTGATGGTTTGCGGTATGCACAAACTAAGTAGGTAGTAAATTATATACTCTGCTAAGTAGAGGGTACAAGGTAGTCTGCACAGAGTACATTGGGTAGTCTGTGAAAAAAGTTTTTGCTGCTTCAGCGCAGCGTGTGTTTGTATCAATTTGTATTTTCTTCAGCGTTTAAAATTAATTTTGTACATTGCAAAAATATATAAACACAATGGATACGCTCCTGGTTATGAGAAAACCAATAAAAAACCAAAAAGTCGTGCCAAACACAAACAAAAAGCAGAAGGCCAATAAACCAAGTTCCCCAAAACCGTCTCGCAGGGTGGATCTAGATCAGCAGACTTCCGACGATCCTATCCGGCCGAAGATATCTTTCGTACAGCTGTACAACGACCTGTGTTTGTGTAACAATGGCCACCGATCACGCAAGAGAGCCAGGTCTGCCACCGGACGCATGCCACCTCATGACTCCACATTCCTTTCCAACAACCAACATATGGAAACTGAAAACGCCATGTCTTTTGAAACGCATACAAGGAACAACTTCGCCAGCGAATCAGCTGACAGCGTTCTGAAGGACTATTTGCAGGCTCACTCTAATAAAAAGATCAACCAACCAACTTTCAGGCGACAGGTGAGGGCACAAGTCGTATTAGAAATGGAATACAACTAGATCTATAAAAGTTCGTCATGTGTGTATTTTAGTTCAAATAAAATTCAGAGTTGTTCAATAATACCATGTTTATTGTTGTAGACATAGGCAAAATTATTTATCACAATACTTAATTATTCTAAAGATCACCTAATTATATCAAAAGTTACATTTATACCTAGTTAATAGTTAAAATCTCGAATGAATAATTATATTCACTCAACAATGGCCTTGGAGACAAAAACTGCCAATGTAAAAAAAGAATGAAGAGAGAAATGAAGAATATTGTCTTGAAATAAAATATGGTTGAAATGACATCCTGAATTAAAAAAATATATGGTTCTTAATTAGGCCTCAGAACAACATCCAGCAACCAACCATGAACATAATAAAAGCTGCAAAATAGTGACACAATAAGAATACAAGACAGACAAAATATAGCAACCTAGCAAAACTTACATTTTTAGTGACAAAAAAAGTACTTCATGAAGTAGTCACTGTAGTAGTCAATTTTTAAAAAATATACTTAGATGAATATAAAAATTAGTAAAATTAAAATAGAGTTTTAACTTTGGCACGCATTTAAACAGGGCAACAGTTTGCCTAGTTGTCGGTAGAAATATGTTTGTTTCAGCTTGCTTGCTCGGTCTAAACAATGATCATTTTAAAACAGATCAAATAGCTCAAAAGGTTTGAATTAAAAATGTTTATTTATGTATTAAATTGCTATAATTTAAAAACTTTATATCATCAATCATTTTACAATCAATCAATAAAGTCTCTGTACTACTGTGGATATTATATTAGTTGCAAGTTTGTATGTGCACTGTTGAGCTACGTGATCTTTGTTTCAAAACACAAGTCGATAATAACGTCATCGGCGGACTTATCAAACGGAATCAACGTCCGTTCGAAAAACATCGCAAAAAGCGTTACAAAACCCTTAAATAAATATCAGTCTGGTACGGCTTGTACTTAAAGTCTAAGCCTTCGGTTTATCGGTTACGGTGAAATACTTCAACAGCGTCCTACCTTTCTTCGCTTTAAGGGTGCGGTCGGTGGTGGAGGGGCGGCGCGGGGGCGCGGGGGGGCCGGGGGGCGTCCGAGGGGGCGCGGGGTCCGCGGGGGGAGCCTCGCCCCGCGCACGCCGCGCCAGCGCCAGTTGGGTCAGCCAGTCCGGGGCGTCCACTCGCTTGCGGGGGGGGGACATCAGCCGATGGTGCGGCGCCTCGCCCGACCTCACGTAGTCGGGCAGGTCGCGGGTGGGGGGCGGGGGGGTCCCCGCGCCGGCCTCCTCCGGGGGCGCGAGCCGCGGCCGCTTGCCGCACCCCTCCCCCTCGTCCCCCAGCACCGCGGCGAGACACCGTTTAGTCCCCAGTCGCTTCGGCTCGTGTCGGGCGCGCTTGGTGCCCCGCTCGGGCGGGGTGGCGGGGGGCCGCTTGTGGCCCGGCGGAGTGCCCCAGGCGCGCGCGGGCGCGGGCCCCCGCGGCGGGGGCTCGGCGCGGCCGGCGGCGGTGGGGTCCCCCGCCTCGGGCCCCACGCGCCACACCATGTGCCGCGCGTCGTCCCCGCACGTCACCAGTTTGGGGTCCCCGCGGGGGGCCCAGGCGGCGCACGTGACCTCGGCGCGGTGCCCCGCGAGCCGCGCCACGGGGGCCCCCGACCGGACCCCCCACAGGTGGGCGCGCTTGTCGCTGCTGCCGCTGGCTAGGTACAACCCGTCGGGACTGAGCGCGGTCTTGATGTAGAAGGTGGAGTTCTCGTGTCCGAGGTACCGGCGCTCGGGCAGCGGGCTGTAGGTGGCGACGTTGAAGCAGTAGATGACGTCGTCCATGCAGGAGGCGTAGAGCCTGGTGCCGGCGCCGTCCACCAGCAGGTGCGAGTAGCCGGAGCGCGCGGAGGCCCCGCAGTACGGGATGGCGAGGCGCGGGAGGGGGCTCCGGGAATGGTTGCTGTAACTCTTGCGGAGGTCCCACAGCTTTATGTTGGGGTCGCACTCGCCGCACGATAGGAGGGAGTACTCGCCCTGGAATGATAGAGAATATATTTTAAAACTAAATCGATATCCAATTTATTTTATTCATATTCATATATTACATTTTATTCAATTATTATCATACAATAAATACATAACCAGCATATATCACCACACCCAGCAATAAACTTGTGTAACTCTGGAACGAGTTTTTCCTAGGAGCTGCGTTGTGGTGAACGAAAGGAACTCGTTCACCTCCACGGACTGTTTTCGTTCAGTCGTTCCCAGTCGCCACTCGAGAACCTTTCTTCTCCATCAGTTGCGAGCCTTTATCACTTCCATTCAAAACAAAACAAGTGAACATTCCCACCCCCACCGGCGCGGTACCTGGAAGGCGAGCCCGGTGACGGAGGCGGCGCGGGCGCGGGGGTCGAGGCGCGGGCGCTTGCCGGCGGCGGGGGCGCGGGGGGGCGCGTGGCAGCCCGCCAGCCGCGCCGCCGCGCGCCCCGCGCGCACGTCCCACACCACCACGGCGCCGTCCCGCGCCCCCGTGCCCACTGCGCCCCCCGCGCCCCCCGCCGCCGCACACTTGACGGACCGCGAGTGCCCCGCCAGCGTGTGCACGCGCCGCGGGACCCCGCCCTCGCCCGCGTCCCACACGCACGCCGTGTGGTCACCTGAGACGTTATTGGATATCGATCACACGGATTATTCCCAATTCTACAGATTTTCATTACAGATTCCCAATTCAACAGATCCCAATTATACAGTTTTCTAGTTTTACAGATTCCTCTTTCATGTAGAAATTCTTAATTTTACAAATCCTTAAGTGAACGGATTCTCAATTCTACAGATTCCTAAATATACCGATTCCCAATTTTACAGAAAGCTAAATACAGTCACCCAATTCAAACTTAACAAATACAACAACCATAATTACAATTTTGACAGATGTCGTATTTGAGAGATGTCATTTTTGACACATCTAATTTTTCAATTAGAATAGTTGGCTTCGTTGAATTAAAAATCAGTAAACATAAGATTTTGTTAAAATGAAAATCTGTAGAAATGGGACTCAAGAAATGGGAATCTGTAGGTATAGGAATCTGCAAACATGAGAATCTGTAGAATTGGGAATCTGTAGAAATGGGAGTCTGTAGAATTGGGAATCTGTAGAATTGGGAATCTGTAAGAATTGAAAATCTGTAGAATTGGGAATAATCCAATCACACATCAAACTATTGTTTGTACAAGCTTAAACATAAACAAAATCTGTACCTTTTAAATGTATAATAACGCTTTTTGATAACACCAATCTTTCATTTATCTTTCATCATCACCAAGATGTATGGCAACAGGAAACCATACAGTAAATAGGAACCTATTGTTGACTCTCATTTCATGCAAATAAAAATCTAAATCTACTACAACTAGGAGATAAACTAGCAAAAATGTATGAACTTATCCCGATCATGGTGTGTAATGGACTGTTTATGGGGTTTTTACGACAAAAACTGCATAAATCACCATTGATGCGGAAAGTCAGTAATCTTCTTGTTGTATATGCAAGTAGTCAGTCTTGTTGTCAGAATTTTTAGGCCTCCCAAAGACTTTTGACTTGGCTTAAAAACTTATGACAACAGCTGGAATGGCTTAGCATTCAATCTGAAGCATATCACTTAGTTGTAAATACCACGTTTGCTGTAGCAGTCACCCAACAAAGTGATGATGTATGAACTAACCCAATATTGTAGCACTTACAGGACAATGTCGAGCAGTGGATACCTTTGCACACATAATGATGGTATAGCATACCTGAGGCCGTAACAAACTTCTTCTCCCCTGGAATCCACACCAAGTCAAAGATTGCATTGTTGTGGCACTGGAAGCTTTCCAGGGCACTGGCAGTCTTGGCACTGGTTGTATCCTGAAGTTATATATATGCACATCTGTTAGTTACAATTTGCAAAACCAAAATATTCAGTTCTACAAGGCTACAAGGATACCAAAGATATCAAAGTCAACATAGTAATAATATTAATACCAAGATGTGTAATTTTCTCCCTTCTGGCCTTTCTTCTTTGCAAAATAAACCATAATTGAGTATTTTTATAATCCTGTGTACAAAATGTGTGCTGCACTTCTGTCGGTTAGAATGTAGGAAAAGCGGAGCTGAGGAAATAGACAAAAAAAATCCTTCACAATCTTCGCCTCAGTATGAATACCTATTCTTTTTAACGTGGCATTCAATGGCATGAAGACATTTTGCAAGTTTTCAATTTAAAAGGACAAGGATTCCTGTTTCTAAGACAGCACTGTATTTGTAGTTACTTTTATGAACTGAAAAACAATACATATACCTAATTCCACATAACTTCTTTCCTCCTTTTTAGTTAGCTGTACATATTTATTGAATTAGTTTTAAAGTTATTTAAGTTTAGTTTAGTATATATATTATGTTATTTAAGTTTTCACTGAAATAAAATAAAATAATAAAATTAAAAAGAAAAAATTGTTTCTTTTGTAGATATTTTTTGTGCCCTTTTTTCATATCCTCCGATCCTTTTGCTGCAATAGTTTCTGTATTCAGATTCACAGGACTGTTGACATTAATTCAACACAGGACAATTATATTAAACATGTGCTAAAATTTTATTACCTGAATAGCCACCCTCCCATCTTCATTAGCTAACGCCAAAATATGCTCGGAGCCCGGGGCTTCGCAGAAGCGACAAGCGAATATTGGCGGGTCTTGGTCCAAGCTGGGCAACACACTGGCGTTCTGTAGCCCATAGAACGACTCCTCGCTGTCCACCATCAGCCTCTTCAGCACATTGTCGTAATTCAATCGGCAATCTGAAATGTTATAATGATGACATTTAAAACAACCTTGCAGCAACAGCACACAACTTCGAAATCGTCTTTTATTACTTACAGATGCCGAGTTGACGATCAATCAGGCACTGTATATCGTTCATGATGCACACTTTTTCTTAAGAATAAATTAAGAACATCCTCTCATAGCATAATCAACCATGAAATGAAACGAAGTATTTCTAAATATTTACGAAATAAAATAATACAACACAACACAGAAAAACAAGGTACATGGGCGCTGCATGGCGCGAAAAACTCGTTTTTTTTTCTTATATTTTGGCTCCACACATAGTGTATTTAGCCAGTGTCAAGTATTGTAACTTTCATCGTTAATATATCGGGGTCACAGAGTACATTGGTAAAAACCTCAGACCAAGGAAATATATGGACACGAAATACCTACAAAATAAACGTGCATACCTACAAACTCATTTTGGGACATAAAATGGCTGCCATAACTAGGGTTGAGCTAATCTAGGAACATATGTGTTACAATAACAAGTATCGATATGAGTTATACTAGATATCTGATATACTGAACCAGATAAAATTGGCAAAACTTACTGTTAGAAACAGAATAGATCACCTAATTTAGGGGAAACGCCACTTGTGAGGTCGCAGATCCAAAGTTCGAACTCACCAGGAACACTATGATTTAGTAGAGTACCTAGACTGTAGAACACTATTAGTGGAGTACAAACCCTGGTACAAATACAAAGTTAGTTCTCCAGTCTCATACAGGATATAATTTAATTCATTAGCATAAAGTGAGCCCATGATAGTACATCATTTATAGATGATTATTAAAGAGTAAAAGTGTGTAAATGAAAATATTTTTATTGAAAATTATGAAGATTGCCGCGGTGCTTAACGCAGTTGGCGCGGATATTTTGATACATTTACAACGTTTTTATACCTTGTATGTACTAATTAAAAACAGTACTACATTATTTTAATTAAATCTTGTATTATAGCATTTGATGAAGTAAGTTATTCCATTTTTGGAGTTATTATTATTACTAAACCATGTGTTAGAATTCAAAAATTTTAGGAATAGGTACTTAGTTTCAAAGGATGCTAATGAATTCAATTACACCCGGTATATGTAGATCATAGTTTTGTTTAGGTAAGTTACCCTCATTAATAAAACTATGTTCCATAATGTGATTGAAAAACTAATTTTGCATCTAAACTCTATGCAGTTTTGTAAATATAATTATATTGACATGAAAGATGGTAAGGAAAAACTATATTATGTAGGTATAATTTTTTTCCATGGTATAAATAAATGGTATAATCTCGTTTTTAATTATTTAAGTTCGGTGGCGGTGGACGTTAGATAGAACGAAAAATGCACCGCACCATGACTTTGCCACCACAGCCCTTAATTCGATACCATTTATAAATTATATTAGCTTGTATTTTTTTACGGGTATCTGTCACTGGTATTTTTAACCACTGTCACAGAGTTACCTAGTATGTTGCTTTACCTAGTACGACCCACCTCTAGTCCTATTTTCGGGACATAGGGCCCGATTCCGATTTACGCTAAAATCGATAATATCGACATTTATCGCCCTAAAAACGCATACCGAATTGCCGTGAGCGTGACAACGAAATCTCTCGTAAACGTCATGACCGACGCCATCTTGTGATATCGCCGTCCGTGATTGGTTGTCCCGAGTCATTGACAGCGGTCAAAGTCATTGAGCGCAATATCTGAATCCGAACGCTGAAAAATCAACGTGAGCACTGGGAGCGCTATGAGCGATTTTAGCGTGTCTCGGAATACGGGGAAGATGGCGAAACATGGCACGTACCTACAACTGTCATTACGTCATACCAATATGCTGCCATAATGAGCAACAACTTAAATAGTGTTGTTTCTTTTGTCATATAGAAAACTCCATTGGAAGAAATGAAACAAATCGATGTTTCACAATCTTTTTTCTATTTCCCTCATGTTTGTTTAAGCAACTGTATGTATAGAATAACACGGCGCCTCCTTTAGCTCAATGGTTTCGTTCCATTCCAATGTACTCTGTGGTTCCATTTCACCAATGTACTCTGTGGTCTCTGTTATTCGTTCTTTCGCTTGATCTTATTCTGTGATTTTGTTATGGTGTTGAGATAGAAATTTAGAAAAACTTCAAAGATTTTACATTTTTGAGCGTTTACTTTTTAATGTATCAATTTGGCGTACAGCATTCTGCGATTGCTCGCATTCGTGCTCTAATTTGGCTTTAACACCAAACTTTTGGCGACAATTGGTGCCACCGTTTCATACGGTTTTCCTCTTCAAACCGTGAATGTAAAGTTTAAGTATCAATAAAAACACTTAAAACTACGTTAGTACTTCATTTCGAATAGTTACAGAAGTGAGTATATCTAAAATAATGTTTAAACGGAACTGTAGGTTAGTGGAACCGTTACACAAATCTGATGGCTGTGTTGTTGTTTTCAGGTGTATGGAATGTGGGGACTATGACAGAAGATGCGCAAACATGGCGCGCGGGCCGAGTGCCGTCGGACTGCAGCTCAGGTTTGGCGGCGAGCGTGGCGTGCCTCTGGCCGTCGCCTCTCGGGTGCCTCGCAAGCCTGCGCGCCCTGTGGTGCTGGAGCCCCCGCCCGACGCCCGCAGTGCCAGTCACGTTTTGCCGTCTGATGTTCCCTTTATGAATGACATGGACGAGATATCTTATTGGATCCACACTAAGAGGGCCCCGTGCCTCATGAGCTTAGATACTCTTATCAAAAAACGAAACGATGAAGCTCAATGTTCTAAAGTTGTCAATGATGAAGCCCCATCCCCGAGGAAAAGGAAGAAAAAAAGGAAATTATCTTTGCTCGATGATGAATCTGTCTCCACAGAAAAACAACACAATGTTTACTTTGAGATTGCACAGAGACCTGATCAACCCACACGGGCTACGAGCAAGTCGGACAGCTTAGGTTCCGATGTAGAGTTTAATATCAAGAACCAATTATTTAGAGATAAAACCAAAAAAGGGAGATTGCAGAAGCGCAGTCCAGCGAAAATTCACAAAAAGACTAAGGCTGTAACTTCTACACCTAAAACCACTATGCACCTCAGGAGAAGCTTGAGGCAAGCGCAGCAAAATAACAATAATGCACATTTCAACAGTTCCTTTGAGTTATTTAATGCGGTTGTCTCCAATGGTCATGTAAAAAATAATGTTAATTCAAATCAGAAGTCTCCTGAAAAAGTCAACAAATCAACCCAGATGTTTGCCTCTGGAGATCAGACTACAGAAAATAAAAGGAATACCAGTCAAAGAAATAAGTCTAAAAATGCGACACATTTGAATGGTCAGTTTGAGGACTTGAGTGATGTGTCAGGATTCACAGCTAACTACATCAGATCTACTAAAGTGCAATCTAGTAAGACACCCAGAAAGCTGCGGTGTAAGTCTAGCAGGAACCTGGTGAAGGAATCACTGCAGAGCTCTCAGGATGACAACATTATTGTTTGCGTCAACAAGTCTATGAACACGGGTGTACCAAACTCAAATGTGTTAAATTGCAGCACAGACTCATCACAAAATGTTATGAACCTGGTCACTTCAAAAAATAACAATAAATTGGCAAAAATAGATAAAAGCACTTCACTGCTGAAATTTGTGGAGACAAGAGTGAAGAGCAAAGGATCTAACAGAGTTGACAGCAAGCAGAGAAGCAAAGGTAATTTAAACGTTTCATTCCAGTCACAGAGCAGTGGGACACCTCGGTATCCAAAGAGATACAAACATCATGCAGATGTTAGTAATGACCACACTGAAGTCAACACTCGGCGAAGAGTTGCCAACAAAAATTGTATGGACTTCAATAACTCTGACAAAAAAGAGAATCCTGAAGAGACCATTGTTTCCAGAACACGCAGTGGCAGGAATATCAGTCTCACAGTACAGCAGAGAGAAAACTCGGTGCTAGTGGTGAGCAACTCAACGGAACAAGTGAGTTCCATGGTTAGCATGAACGTTGCCAGCCCAACACTTGCCACACATAAGAAACGGAAGCGGCGCACCACCCGACAAGTGCGGAACAAATCTGCCAACAAAAGTGGACATTCATGGAAAGACAAGAGTGGGTTTGCTGCGTGTTTTTCCGAAAGTGACGATGATAGTGTTCCTCTTGTGCAGAGGAAGTATTTTTGCAATTGACATCATTGATGATGCTGAACATGGTTATCGCTGGAACCGTATGCATGTCACTTTGTAAAGTAGTTAGCTGGTTTGGCCCTTTTCTATTTCTATAAGCATATTCAAAATTATCCTGTTGGAAGTTATCAGTATCCATATTATTAAAAACTCTCAGCTTGGGTACCATATTATCAGAAATAGTGATTCTAGCTGCACTACCATCTGTGTTACCAATAATTAGTGAACATGTAATGTTAACTACATAGGTTTTTACTGTTACATTTCAGATGTTTAAAACTTTAGTCACAATTTTTATTGTTTTACTGATAATTTTAAATTGAAATGCTATTTTATCAGCACAAGAGGTTATTATTATTATGTAAATTACTGGAATTATATTCATGCTTGAAATGATAGGGATGTATAAATTTGCTCAGTGCCTGCATGGACTTATTGCACTTGTATTATATCTGCATACTTTAAAATTATTATTGATAATTGTAGATTTTAGATGTTAGATGTAAACTGTGTTTTATGTGGTTTTATGCTGTAAAATTGTAAACTGTCATGAATTCATAATACTGCAAATCACTCACTGTTAATTAACAAATTCAGAGAAATATTAATTTTGCCGCTTTGTAAGAAAAGCATTTTTTAATTTTAGAGTATGAACAGACTGACTTTTACGTGATATGCGAGAATACGCAAATTAACATGCTTGCAGAGTGATTTAGCAGTATTAATGATTATGTATGTTGTGGAAGCTTGTGTCCAAATGTTGGTTGAAGCCACTGCATAGTCATTTATTCATATAAGAAATACACTACCATTGTGCCATTGCAAATCATTGCAGGCGTATGTTCAGCAGTAGACATGGTTGGGCTGTTGATGACATCATTCACATTATGGCTGTCATTTTCCCATTTTATTAAATCGTAGTTGATCATTTTTAAAACTGATCATGGCGTTTGACAAAAAGTTGCCATGTTGGGTAATTTGTTTTACAATCACACAAGTTTTTAATATTTCTCAACCTTTTTAACTCTAAATATTATTTAACCGACTGTACCTCATGAATATATTAACACTTGCATTTTTTTTTATATATTTTTAACACTTGCATCTGAATATAAGAAGGAAGATTAGCACCAGCTTCTAGGCAAGCATGCTCCGTCATCGACCGCGTCGTCACTTACCATCATGTGGAACTGCATGGTCGGTACCTCTGCCATCTCGGAGGGCTTAAGATGTAAACTCGGATCTTTTCATTATTATTTTAGTCACGATAATTACGGAGCGGGCTCTCTAATAATACAGTATACATTACTATCGAGTATGAAATATTTATTTAAATTTTTATTTCTTTACATAGTTGCCGCTAGGGGCGCTGTATGGCCTGCATGTGCTGGATTCTATTTTAATATTTTACGATATTTTATAGCTAAATATATGCAGGGATTTACAATCGAATAATCTGGTAGGAGTGCATTTCTTCATGCATTAGTGATAGCATCTTTCCCCACATTTTTTTTCTGTTTTGTAATATTTTATTGTATCCGTTCTATGTGTAATACGTGAACCAATTTCCGTATAACAATTCATTGATACATTACTGCACCACAGATTACTTCAGGTTTTAACGACGCCGGTCGTCGGCCCACCCAGGAGAGGAGACCGGTCTACGCGTCTTCTAGTTTGCGATTGCTACTTTACTTTTCTTCCCCATCGGTTGTTGGTTCTGCGAGGGATGTGATCTCTCCATTGCCATTGCAATTTGCTATGAACTATATTGGTGGCTTTTGTAGTCCTGTGGAGCTAATGCATTTCATTTCTGTATCGTGGTTGCAGTCGCAGACTCAAAAGATTTCTTGTCAACCATAGAACGCAAGTTTCCACAAACCAGTAACATGACAATATTAATTATTCACAAATTAAATTTGTGTTACTACTCCTTTCGTTCCAAAAAGTGCCATTTGTGTTGAAACAATGTAATGAATGAAATAATTTTAATATTGTGTTTAGATATACATTTCTTATCCATGACTGCAGTGTATGTATCGAATTTTCAACTAGAAGTAATGTTGAGCAATTTTTGTTTAAACCATGTACATGTAATATTTTATATTAGCTTTTATGTATTTAAATTATATAGTAAAGATGTCTTATCCGTCTTTCGTTGTTTTAATATGTATGTTTAGTATTTTATTGTTTGATTGCATAAAATTTGAAACTATTATGAAATTAAAATAGGTACTGTATTAACTATGTTTCTGTAGGTATGTATGTATGAACCAGAATAAACAGGAAAAAATGCACTTCCACTGAACGGCTAGTTCAAGGAGTGCTACAGGGTTGCACTGGTATTTATTATACAAGCCACTAAGCAATCAATCAATCACCTTATTTGCTGATGCCATGCTGATGGTAAAACAATCAATCAATAAAATTGTTTGTAAAAAAAGAGCGGATAATAGTTGAAGGTTCTGAACATAGCTCAGTTGGTGTTGTGACTGATTATGATTAATACCATGCCAAAGCATAAATTTCTGATTGTCATAATATAAAGTGCAAATATACGGTCATCATTTAGGTAGGTTTAAAAAAACAAGTTAGGGGATTTAATTAGGGTCCAGGATGACCCTAACTAAATCCTAGGAGGATTCAGTATGTGATTGATATGAGATTGCAGCAGCTTTAATACAAACTTATGTAAGCCAGTAAGCAGCAACTGCAGCAGTAAGTTAGGTATACTAGGTAGTTAAAACCAAGCTTGCAGCAACATTGTCAAAAATTTGCCTTGGTTCTTGGAAAAATATCGACATAAAATCATAGAGGAGTTACGCTAAAATGCTATTGTTACAAAATGACACCCTGATCATCGAAATAAATACCCATAGAAAAATAACTCTAAGCAAGATCGCCCAGTTTTGTAACCAAACGAACGTTGTACTATATTTATTTTTATTTATATCTACTTACGTCTACACACCAATGTAAAAACGACCTTACTCCATTGAGATTAGGTGCATTTCAACCTACAAAGTCAATCACATAAGACTACTCTAACCAATACCGCCAGCTTAGTGGTCGTTCCCTGATTGGCTGATCAGTGACTTCTTTTGACGCTCGATAAGAGGGACACAGCTATGTAGATGCATAGCTGTGTCTCTCTCTACATATCGGCACACCGATACGGATGCGGATAGTTTAGATCAGCACAAATCGATTTGGTTCGGTCAACTAAGAGCGCTCTTGCATTTCAACCGTTATGTTCACGTTAAATGGCCAACTTTGGTAGTCCGTGCAAATTTCAAGGTGGGTCAGGTCAGTTAGTATTCAATACAATATTCGATTAGTTTGTTACATAAAGTTTTGTTTACAAGCAGCTAAACTTACGTACAAACATGAGAAATCAGTTGTACCTAGAGTACAAGAATTAAGAATTTCGAAGTCGCGTTCGGAGTGAATACTATTATCACAGTCTACCATAACAATAAATAATAACAATGGTAATAATAATTATGGTTGAGTGAGATAATAGTGTGATGTGATGTCTGCCATATAAAGAAATCGCAAAAAAAAATTCGACACCTAGCTCCCTAACTATGACCACAGTGACTCGTGATTTGGGATGGTGTTATGCATTAAAACTACGAGTATGGAAAACATGTATAATATAAAATAGAAAAATTCCTTAGAACGAATTTTTGTAATCATATCACACCACAGACCTAGAATTTCAATAGTAATAAATACGAATGTTTATACGTCTGTATGTTCAGGTATAATTATTTCAATGAGTAGGTGTGTTAACCCAACAACCAACAAACTACGTCACGGCAAAATGGATTTGCGTGAAATTCGGTTACAATACTTGTTAATTCGTCATTTATCTGTTTGTTGTTTTTTTATCGCTTATTTAGGGTTCCGTATCCAAGGGTAAAGCAAACCCTATTACTAAGGCTCCGGTGTCCGTCTGTCACCACTCACCAGGTTTGTATCTCATGAACCGTGATAGTTATTGAAAATTTCACAGATGATGTATTTATGTTGCCGCATAACAACAAATACTAAAAAGCAATACAAAATTAAAATTATACCACAGAAAAAACCTTATAAGTAAAAATTACATTAAAAATCCAATATAATACAGCTCACAGCAACTAAAACAAATTTTAAAAGTTTGAAACTCATTTTCTCCAAAACGTCGCTTGTGTCGTTATTTCATAACACAGTCCAAGTAAGACTACCTCACAGCGCGGCGGTCGCGATGCGAATGGCGCCACGCGTGGTTGCAAAATTAAGCCCCACCCACAGCGGTTGCATTTGTGTTTGGCCATTTCGGACCTCGAGTTACACTTCTATGGGTATTATTTCGATGACCCTGATACGTAGTTGTGGTTTCTGTGACGGTGACCCCGCCAGATTATGTTTTAGAGTCAGTGACCCTCTTTGAACTAAACGTACATATCTAATCTAACTACAATTTTAAAATAAACAAGTTCAAACTCATCCGCCTCTTTCTGGTCAGTTGAGCGAAGACTTTCTATAATAGTACACGTGCGTAAAAAAATAACATGGATTTCGATTTTATTAATAAAGTGGTAGTAGTGACGGGCGCAAGCGCGGGAATCGGCGAGTCGATCGCCATGTTGTTTGCGAAATATGGCGCGAAACTTGCGCTCGTCGGGAGAGATAGCATCCGGCTGCGGGATGTCGCAGGCAGATGCGGGGAGGTGAAGGGGGTCCCCCCGCTTCCTATAGTTGCCGATCTTGCCACTGATGCAGGATGTGAGAAGGTGGCGACCGAAACCCTTGATCGCTTTGGAAGGTTTGTTTGCTTTGAATACCTACCTAATTTTATATTTCAGGACTTGCTAAAACTTCTCTTATCACTTCTTTTTTTTTAAATTATTGTTCGTGTTTACTCATTGACGTTATCAGCCGACAGCCAGTACGTGAGAACCACCAGTGAGCACTATAAGTAGATACCTACCTATGTGTTACCAAGATTGTAGATAACAAAAAACGAGAATAAATTATTTTGTGTAAGTACTTACCTTACTACTGCTACTACTTTACGGTACTTTTGTATACCTATATTATAACGTAAATGTCGACTTATTACAAGGTGACCTTGAATTGGTGTGTTGCCCCGAAAGGGGGGGACTGGGACCATGATACTCTTCAAGTTGTGAGAGCCTTACTTGAAACTGCGTGTTTCAAACTTCCATGGTAAAAAATAAACCCACTCGCAAAATTGCACGTGCGATCGCTACGAGAGTTAACAAGATACTATAAATTAATTTCTAAACACAGGTCATTAAACTCATTTAAGTGCACTCTGTCAAGGACGAAGTTCAACCACCCAGCTGCACCTAGGCAATTTTCGAACGTAAACTTTACATGGCATTTCTTCATTGAAAACTATTAATTTAGTAAAGTCGTAGAAGAAACATTGTCTACCTTGGGGTGTAGATAACCTTTCGGATAACATACTAATTCAAGGTCACCTTGTATGTAAGAGGTATAAGCTCAATCTAATGCTACGAAATTATTTTTCAGTATAGATATCCTCGTAAACAACGCTGGCATCACTGCCCGTACGTGCATAGAACGCACAGACATGGCAACATACGATGGTATCTTCAATGTAAACGTGCGAGGAGTATACAACCTAACTCGGCTGCTGGTGCCTGCTCTGATAGAGTCTAAGGGCAGCATCGTCAACGTGTCGAGCATTTCAGCTACAGTCGTAGCTGTGGGCAGTTTGCCGTACGGTATGGCTAAGGTGCAACTCTTCATCTTTTTCCTAATTTTACTTCACCACAGAGACTCACGTAATATTGGATAGATAGAACCATTTGCATCTCAAAACTTTAAAATGGCATCAATATCTTTAGAGAATTTTATATTCTGTTAAGTGCCTACCTCTTAGATTTCTACCTGGATACCTTTACTTGTGTCACATGGTCACCGACAGTTATTCTATATTATTTTATGATTTAGGTGTATGTAGATGTAATAAGGCTCATTCCGATTTCCTCCATAACTTTTTGAATTCCTGTTTCAGGCCGCTCTTGATCACTTTACCAGACTCATTGCCCTAGAGCTGGCGCCCAAAGGAGTAAGGGTGAACGCGGTTAGTCCCGGCATCACGGTGAGTAACCTACATTTTACTATCATTTTGTAGTTATCAAACTAAATATTTATTTCATTCCTGGACAATTTAGCGACGTAAGCAGGTACATCAACGTGGAATTACTTCCACGGAACTTTTGGGAATAAATGCAATTATCTACATCAGCCGCAGAACAAAATATGTTGTATTCTTTTCGCAGTGTTTTTCGCATTTTACCAATCTTTTGTTTTGTATCTTCATTGCTCTAGAGATCGAAAATAGTCACCCGTTTATTGGATATCTCGGACGAAGAATACCAGGCATGGCTGGTGGATGCTGCCAAACGGGTACCGATGGGCGAAGTGTGCTCAGGGGAGGATGTAGCCAAAATGGTGGTGTTCTTGGCCAGTGATGCTAGCCGCCTCATCACAGGGACTATAATACCGGTGGACGGTGGTCTGCGATATGGAAACTTGGCCACCTACGCGGCTGAGCAGATGAAGTACCTAGACGCTAAAAACAAGACTGACTCGTAATAGGACCAGCATTAAGTTATGATAATGAGACCCAGGCACTGTCGGACCACCTAGATTACAGATTATATATTACTATACCTAGACGTTGATGTTGTAATTGTGGAAGTTCCAGGAAAACAAAATGAATTATGATGTAGGTAATATAATATTTATACATTTACCTACATACAAGTATACATAATAACAATGAAGTTTCTGGTTTAGTAGGTTATGTAGTGGATGAATATAATATCGTATTGGTATAAGTAGCTTCAATAATTTAATAGGTTACCATAAAATTATGGAGACATCGGGGTCTTTGTTGGGCATCGACAAAACTGAAAAGCCCACAGATATATGTTTCAAAAGTAAGCATTGCAATTGGTTCACGTGTTAGTTGAAAAACATCCAGCACATCCAGTCGTCTACACCTGTCCCCTGTACATTTCGCTGGTGGCGGCGCCTGTGAACCTCAGCGCTCCGTCCAGCGGTATCACGGCTCCAGTGAGCAGGCTGCACTGGTTTCCAGCCAGGATCACGATCAACTCAGCGCAGTCGTCGCCAGTGCACACGCGACCCATAGGAATCATTTCTGCGCAGCTCTGCAGCCAGGCTTCATACTCTTCGGGGGTGTATGAAGTCATCCGCTGGACGAATGTGCTCCTCTAGAATGGATTTACAATGAAAACTCATTATCGAACGGGGGAAAACCTTCGAAAATAATATGTTTTCAGTTTGTCTTTAAAAATTGGTAAGTGAAAGAAAATAATTTGATGATAAAAACAATTAATGCGTACCGTTAAACCGGGGCTAGCGACATTAACACGTACTCCTTTAGGTGCTAATTCGTAGGCGACCAATCTACTAAAGTGGTCCAAGGCAGCCTGGAAAAAGACAAATAATATAAGCAAGTTCTTACTCTTAGCTACTTAGCTGTAGATCTAGGTAGATAAATAAAGAACATATATGGCC
Organism: Ennomos erosarius; assembly: GCA_963580505.1. Taxonomy (NCBI): domain Eukaryota; kingdom Metazoa; phylum Arthropoda; class Insecta; order Lepidoptera; family Geometridae; genus Ennomos; species Ennomos erosarius. Next base: position 381,873 of record OY756982.1, read on the forward strand.
ACTCGGAATTTTAGGCAGTTACCTTAGAGATACTGTAAGGCAGGTTTCCTTTGGTGACCATAGTGGCCATGACGCTGGAAACGTTGACAATGCATCCTTTAGTCTGTATTAACGCCGGGACCAGCAGCCGGGTGAGGTTGTAGACGGCTCGCAGGTTGGTGTTGAGCACGCGGTCGTATAGCTCCATGTCGGTCTGCTGGATTGTCGTGCGAGCGCCCATGGCAGCGTTGTTTACTAGCACGTCCAGTCTATTAACAGAATTATTTAGTTAATTTTAATACTATCCGTAGAAATAAAACTAAACATTACAAAAATCAAATCATAATCCGCAAAAATCAAAATGAAAGAAAAGAGGTGCAGATAGAAATAACTTTAGCTAGAGCAGCAGAAGGTACCTGAAACGAGCTGAATAATTTTCTTGAAGTCACCTAGAGAGTAGGTATTGGTTATTCCCAGAAGTTCCGTGAAAGTAGTTACGTAACGGAACTATTAAGACTTATTCCCATTAGTTCCGCCAACGTTAGGTACTTCTGAGAAAAGTGTTTCTCACTAGTTCCCTGAACGGAACTTCGCAGTGGACTTATACACTGTCCACTTCAAGTAATACATAATACGCACTGCGCATATAATGCGTTATGTAGTTATGACTAAAATTATAGGCAAACGTTACCTGCCAAAATGTTCCAATGTTTCCTTAGCAATTTTCTCACAGCCTTCATCAGTGGAAATATCGGCTACTATAGGTAGTGCCTTGAATCCTTTCTCCTTCTTGCACCTCTGCGCAACATCGTTCAACGCTTCTCGGTTCCTCCCGACGAGCGCCAGTTTGGCGCCCTTTTTCGCAAACAATATGGCGGTCGCCTCGCCGATTCCCGCGCTTGCGCCCGTCACTATGACCACTTTATTTGTGAAATCCATTTTCTTTTACTTTAGCGGTGCATGTGTTAATCAGACGTAAAAACTTGTCTTTTAATAACTTTCAGTATCTAAAGAATTTTATAACTTTATCTGACTTGTTAAAAAATTATATTTACTTAATTCGTTTGGGTGGATCTGCGGACTGCAGATACTTACCTGTCATAAAATAATAAAATTATAGTACCCCTATATTATGTAGGTAATAGGATTCCTCTCTCCTACTCCTACTTCATTTATATTACATAAAGTATCGTTCCCAGTGCAAGAACAATACTTTTCAGATAGGTTTAATTAACTAAATTAGATATAAGTAGGTACTAAGCTAAATAAATTAAATTAATTCTTTCAAATTACACCTATTTCCGATTTTCCACAGACGTACCTACCTACACCCAATTGATTTGATTGGGGTAAGTAATCTGTTGGGGCGAGGTGTTGTGTGGGGTCTTGCTGGCGTAGCATGTGTGTCTGTCTGTCCGTGATAGTTAGAGTTGACATTTGCACAGACTATGTATTTCAGGTGCCGCTACAATAACAAATAATAAAAAATGTTTTAGATAATGGTATGGAAACGGAACCCTCCGTGCGCGAGTACGGCTCGCACTTGGCTGGTTATTCTTTTCTCCAACCCAGCAGACATGTGCTTTCCTAACACAAACAAACATTCACCTAAGTACTTATGCCTAGGTGAATGGTACCTAGGTGTTACGTACAGGCGCAGTACCTGCCCTACTTATATGAGTACAAATTTACATGAGATACATTATTTTTCTTTTATTGTTTAATTTTGTATAAGGCTTACCTACTTATATTTTTATGTAACCTCTTGTTAAGACTTGCATAATTAGAGTGTAGATAAAATAAGGCTATTTATAAACCTCGAGATTATTGCGAAGATTTGGCAGAGATAAAATACTGAAGGTAGCTCTGTAGTGTCTATTTACGTAGGTACCTACATCGCAGAGATCATATACCTAGTAATTAGTATCTACCTACTATAATGTGTTATGATCACTGCGATGTAGGTTGCTCACGTTTTAGAATAGTGCTTCCTGAAAAGAACACCTAACAAACATGGTCATCAATACATGAAGTGAGAGTATGTGCGTGTGCCTAAAAAAGTAAAATAATTCATGTTAGGCTTGCGTTGATGGTAACTTGGTATCCCAGAGCTTTAGGTAGCTAATCTGTACCTATGTACAACAAGCCGTCATTCTGTGTCCTTGATTATAAACAGAAATAGTCAAATAGGTGCTAAGTAAAAAACAATACGTACCTATTAAATTATTCTTGTCGTGATCGTTGTAATAAAATAAAACTCATTTTCATCATCATCAACAGCTTGAAGACGTCTACAGCTGAACATAGACAGTTAGGCACTACCTAGTAGAGTACCTAGAGCGGCTGCTCGCGTCCTGCATCCATCTAAATAAAATCAAAATAAAACTAAGGTAACGTAAATTCCTAACGTATTACACAGATTGTTGAAAATAGCGACATCTGTAGTGCTACGACGGAACCTGTTAAGTAATTTAAAAACCATTGCAGCTGTCGTTCATTGCTACCTACCCTACAGTACTTACGTTGTTAGTTTTCATGAGCGATTTTGCTACTCTATAATAGATGCCATTACATGTGCTTAAAATGCCCAATAAACATTTTTGTGGATGGAGGAATTGCGCTTCTTCTATGATTGTTTATGTATGATATAACAAGAAAATCCTTAAATTTCTTTTGAGAAGTTTTATAAATATAAAAGGAATGGGGGCATCCCTTGGTTCTTGCTGCTATTTACCAGTTTTACCGTGGTAATTAATTTTCTAGTAAACAAAATAGAGGTAGGTAGGTACTTAGTTGAGCTGATTTGGATACTCCACTCATACGAGAACCACACACCCAGCAGGTAGGAAGATACTAACGAGAACTCTGACAAAAATAATAAGACTGTGACGTGACAATATACTAGGTACTGTAAGAACCCCCCCCCTAACCCCCCCTATTCCCCTATTTTCCTATAATTATTATAGTTGTATCTTTAATTTACGGAACCTAAATACCTAAGTTTAAATAAACTATAAAATGAATTAAATAACGCTAGGAAATCTAATACCGTTGGAAAGAACCTAAGCTTGTTGATAGAAAGAGCCTAGAAGTGACCTAAGTTTGTTGTATGTTCTAGATTTGTTATGGCCAAGTGATCGTCTCCTAATAGTGGTAGAACCCGTACGTTGTGATAATGTAGTAATCCAAATCCTTTTAAAGTAATGAGACAATTCCTAACTAACATCGATACGCAATTAATGTAGTATATTGGAATACCCATTATCCTACTATTCACTGCAATCTAAACCTTTGATGAGCGCTAATCCTATATCTGCTGGAAAGATCGAAAACGTAGATTGCTCCAAAACAACTCACATTAACCAAATTTGGAAATCCTGAAGTACTTCCGATAATTGACCTTCAGAAACATTCTTCAAGTGTATATATCAGAATCTCTTAACTAATACTATCTAAAAAATATAAAATTCCCGTTTGTTACACTTCCACTATTCGGCCCAAAAATTCCCACTAGTTACAAAAATGTTATCATTCCTACCAGAAATGCTTACAACTTTAGCCCACTACCAACTTTTCAGTCCAAAATTCTCCACTAGTACAAAAATGTTATCATTTGAATTCGCTAACCTAACTTTCCTACGTTATGTTCTATATTAAAGATTAATAAATAAAAACATAAGTAAAACTCAAATTATTTATTGAAAAAGTTATTTCAAACGATTATGAATTTAGAATTTACTTTACCAAAATACTTTTATTGAATTTTAGTACTCAGAATATATAATTAAATGTTAGAATTATTTTGTCGCTCATAACTAACTTTGAGTTTTAAAAATATATCCGGAAACTTCGATTACTCCTGATTGAGAAGAAGCCCAAAGAAACTCCTCAGGGTTTATTTTTTTGTTCTTTTTTTTTTTAAATTCTTTTTGGTTTAACAATATTTGATTTTACAATAATTATAAGGTCGACTTACGAAGCTATATAATATTTTTGGGAAACCATAAATTTAGAGTTAATACATCTACCGTCGATATTAAATACTATTATCTATAAGAAAACACATGACCTTTTAAATAAGTTTCGAAGAATGACAATCAGACATGTCTTGATGATTCGTCCTACAAAGAAGAGCCCGTAGGTTATGCATTATGCGCAAACTCGCCGTGTGGAACCTCTGCTCCTCTCTCGAAGATTCGGCCGACATGAAATGGAGATTAATAATGTTGAATAAAAACTCAGGATATTTATTTCGAAATAATTACATGATGATAATAAGTTGTATGCTGAGCTGAGCCGGGATCTGTTTCTGACATTGTGCAATATCGCTTCAGAGTATAATTAGTATATTTATATAAGTTTCTTATTTTATGTTCCGTATTATATTGTTCCTTTCGCGATATTGTGTGGCGGAAATAAAGATCATTTCGTTTCATTTCATTTATTCCTAATCATTTCCATACCCGTATTTATTGATATTATAATAATATTATGCATATATTTTGTATACTATAGACATTGAACCGTTTATGAATTCTCAGGGTGACTTTGCTTCTCCTGAACATTCATAGAAATCATCCATATATCTAAGACGTATTTCAGTATAATGAAATATGCTAAAGTTATGTTTGATCCGTAGAACAAAGTGTATGTATTGTAAGTTGTAAATATATTATTGATATCAATTATCAACAAGACGTTATTCTCATTCGAATTTATACAATTAGCTATCCTATCCGTGTGGTAAGGAGTCACTAACAAGGTACTGCTTATGCTTGACCCATATAAATACGAAGGACAATAATTACTTTTTGAAAAATATTATAAATTTGTTGTAAAATAAAAGTTAAATTTTATTGAAAATTCATTAAAACAATGTCAAATCTAAACTTCACCAAACTGAACTATGCCCATAGATTTGAGATAAATAAATATATTGCATCTTATCTTATAAGATCTTTGCCTATCTTAGACCCTCAACATCATCATCCCGAAGATGTCATTATCATCAACACCATCATCATCATCACCAGCATCATCATAAACCCATGTCACACTGTGCAGCCGTTAGTCTTCCGCTTTCTTCGACTACCCATGGCTCTGACCAGGTCAAACCTCATCATCATCATCATCACCACCATCATCCTGAAACTATGCCACTCTGTGCAACCGTTAGTCTTCCGCTTTCATTGGCTTCCCACGCTCTGACCAGGTCAAACCTCATCATCATCAACATCATCACCACCATCATCATCATTATCTTGAAGGCGTCCACCTAGTGAGGAACTGGTCCAAGCCGCATCTTCCAGCTCATAGTCGCCACTGACTTGTTCGAGATAAATACCTTTTACCTATTACGGAAGACCTTAATCTAATTTCCCCGTTTTTACGTTATAGGCGCATGAAAACATTACCTATTTTGAATTTACTAGAATGATATTCAAATACGCTCGTGATACTTACAATAAATAAATAGGGAAAAGATTTCCTCTCCACCTCTGTGTTTCCTTCATGTTCCGACGAAAGAAAACTCTACCTGCTTTTGCTGAATCCATGACAACATTGTATGTTGTAATAACGTTAGTGTGCTAAATATATATAAAAATATGCTTCAATCTTCGTGCAAGAATAAGACCTTTCGATCATCTCCGTGATCACAACAACAACCTGCTAAGAAAATAATTATGAACTTATACTAAATCGAACTACAACATTATTCCCAATTTTTATCCAGTTAGGATTGAGTCAAAAAAAATGTGAATATCGCTAGGCTTCTGCCGGCTAAGGAAATATGCAGTAAATAACACTAGTTTCCGTTCTACATTAGATCCCCCTGCCATCATCAAACCTTCCGCCTAGAGTGATGTCCACGATGATCTTGTGCTACAATACGCATCTACACTCATCATCATCTTAGCTCCTGTCGACTAGGAAATATGCAAAGAATAGCATTGGATTTCCCTTCTGTACATTAAAACCATCTGCCATCATCGGATCATCCGCTCAGCGTGATGTCCACAACGATATTGTCCTACAATAAGCATTTTCACTCAACATCAACCTACCAGGAAAGCGCTTCGCTCAGCAGCAAACATTTTCCGTCCGTGTATATCTTCAAATACTAAAGAACTACACCTACTAAACAATGAATTAGAAGATTTCACCTTTCAATTTCCACAGACTAAATATAGCGAAGTACTTCCCTTTGAACCTGATGGTCTTAAGTAATATTAATTCATTATTCCTGTTTTAAATAGAACTGCTCCGTTCCTTCTTGCTGATTGATTTTCTTCACTCCATGGATTTCTTTTCATCTTTTAGTAATACAATAAACCTGGAAAAAACTATATTTTGCCATCTTTTCTTTTTCATTTCCTCATCACCACTCCCAATCTGCAATTCCTTAAAAAGTCTTTTTTGACACCTTCTTGACTGCTAGCTCGCGATTTTAGTATGAAATATAATTAAAGAGGTTTTATGCTTTCTAATATTACCTCATTTTACGTTTAAATAACTACTTTTACACCTATCTCCATGTCCTATACCAGTTAGTGCAGTATAAAACGAATATTTGCTTTATTTTTGGATTATTATATGCTTGTTAAATGATTTGATTGAATAATATTGTTTTTCTTTTTAAACTGAAAAATATTTCTAATATTTGTGACGTCACGAGACACCCTGGATCGTTACAATCGCCCCTAAAATATTTGCGCAGGCGTTTTAAATTTAAAGCCGAAGTAAAATTTTATTCATTAGATAAAACATTTTCACAAATATTAGCAAAACTTCAATAAAATTATTTATGTTTATAATTAAACCCCATTAAGCAATTATAATTTGTAGACGTTTGGCTCTGAACTTAAAATGTAATTATAGTTCTGTAGTGTAACTAACCGTTATGTTTAATTTAAGAGAGCATCTAAAATATTTAAACCGATGACAAATACTCAAATAATATGCAGCGTACTGCGTATTAGTTCGAAAAGTATTAATTGTTACTTATGTTTTTTATATTTATTAATGTTGTTTCACCTTAAAAATATTCTCGAAAGAATAACGTAGTTAACCATACTAAATATTATACTGAATTGACAATCATTTGTCTTTTGTAACAAACCAAAATTATTCTGTTTTAAACGCCCTCTTAAGCCGTAACAACAGTGAATTACATTATGAGTCAATATCCAAAATTTCATCACATCAATCATAACCAAAAGTAACTTATCCCAAGGATAACCTGGCAACCAAAAGAAACCAGGTTGTGAGGCTGGTCAGTCCTAATAACTCAAAGTAGAAGGTACCCCTAAGAATCATGTTTTCATTCCGAGCTGCCTCCCACAAAACCCTTCGATAACTAGATTAACTTTAATAGTTCAAAGTATCTTCATTGCCTATGACTTCAGCAATATTTCACATATATTTCCCACTCTGTAATTCGCTATCATTTCGGATGTATAGTGTAGTAGATCTGATCTTTCCTTCTTGTGGAGTATGGGGTTGTTATAACAGTTTTCTATAAACTTAGGCTTTATTCTTAACCTAGCACCTGCCTTAAATTATAATCAACCCATTTGTAGAGTCGTGTAAAATTCAAAGCCATCGTCAACAAACCTGTCTGCAACCTAAGCCTTTGTTATTCCATAAAACCTCCTCCCTCTATCTATCACACTATTTTGTCTATTTTATAATTTTTTTTTTTATTAGATCTCTCATGAACCCCGACCCCTCTTCCATTCAAATAACATACTCTAGTTTATAATCATTTCATAAATACAAACAAAACCCTTTTAACACACTAACACGCTTTTTATTGAATTAACAAGGACCTCCTTGATTGCAGACTAATAAAATGTTTGCTTGTCTTTTAACCCCAAATTATTTTCTAAACATTACGCCCAAAATTATGTTTATTTCCCTTTATCATTTTAATTTAGATAATATCTATAATAGCATTTTCAGAAACCTCCATTTCACAAAACTAATATTAAAAAGATTTACTTAGTTAATATTTTTAGAGAAATGAATGTATCAATATTTTGTTGTATTTTTAACAAAATCATTGAACGATCTAACAAAATTATTTTTATTACTTTCATTTCAGAACTGTAAAGATTGATTTAAAATAACGCAGTGTAGTTTAAATTATTAAGCATCTAACAATCATCATCAAAAAGAAACTTTTTCACCGTTTTATTTAACGTGGCTTAAATTATTAAATTTTAGTATACTGATTTTATTTCCTATTTTTAAATGTCTTGAAGTTTAATTTAAACGCCCCTTAAAGTATTATAATCTTTACCAAATTCTAATATTACCTTTCCTAGTGTCAACCGCAAAAGTGTAAATTATTTACAATAACATAATCCGTATAATTATGAAAATTAAATCCTACGTTTTTCCTAAATTAGATTACGAACCATTCTAGTCATGAACTCATGCCATTAATGCACTTTCCTAAATAACTGTAACAATATTTATAATTAAAATAAACAAATGTTTACTATGACGATTTTAATCCCGTTTGTCCTCTACTCATAGTCTTCTACATTATAACTATGATATCCCAAACTTCATCGCCCCAATAAACTACAACCAATTAATGATTTCCGTTGTAAATCCTAATTACATTATACTGCTTCCATCTATTTTGTCAAAGTTATTCTTCAACTGCATAATTTTTTTTTTCGAAGAGGCTTAAAAGACTGTAACGTTCCTATAGTTAATAGATACAAATTACAAATTGATTATTAAAGCTAAATTGAAATATTTATCTCATTAACATTAGTGAAATCTAAAACCGCTCCTACATATATCGCCCCTACATAAATTGTCTCAAAACCTTTCCTATTTCCACGGACAGCAAATTGTGCGATAATAAATTATCGCCTCTAAGTCAAATCCAAAACAAACAACAAACTTTCCGATATTATTTAATAACCTAAATGTCTAAGAAAAGTGTAAGACGCAAAATCCCAATTAAACGACTCTAGCCACGTAGTTAAGAAAAAGGTAGTCGCATAAGCCCAATTAATAATCCTGATCACGGCAACACATTATAAGAACCCCCCCCCCTAACCCCCCCTATTCCCCTATTTTCCTATAATTATTATAGTTGTATCTTTAATTTACGGAACCTAAATACCTAAGTTTAAATAAACTATAAAATGAATTAAATAACGCTAGGAAATCTAATACCGTTGGAAAGAACCTAAGCTTGTTGATAGAAAGAGCCTAGAAGTGACCTAAGTTTGTTGTATGTTCTAGATTTGTTATGGCCAAGTGATCGTCTCCTAATAGTGGTAGAACCCGTACGTTGTGATAATGTAGTAATCCAAATCCTTTTAAAGTAATGAGACAATTCCTAACTAACATCGATACGCAATTAATGTAGTATATTGGAATACCCATTATCCTACTATTCACTGCAATCTAAACCTTTGATGAGCGCTAATCCTATATCTGCTGGAAAGATCGAAAACGTAGATTGCTCCAAAACAACTCACATTAACCAAATTTGGAAATCCTGAAGTACTTCCGATAATTGACCTTCAGAAACATTCTTCAAGTGTATATATCAGAATCTCTTAACTAATACTATCTAAAAAATATAAAATTCCCGTTTGTTACACTTCCACTATTCGGCCCAAAAATTCCCACTAGTTACAAAAATGTTATCATTCCTACCAGAAATGCTTACAACTTTAGCCCACTACCAACTTTTCAGTCCAAAATTCTCCACTAGTACAAAAATGTTATCATTTGAATTCGCTAACCTAACTTTCCTACGTTATGTTCTATATTAAAGATTAATAAATAAAAACATAAGTAAAACTCAAATTATTTATTGAAAAAGTTATTTCAAACGATTATGAATTTAGAATTTACTTTACCAAAATACTTTTATTGAATTTTAGTACTCAGAATATATAATTAAATGTTAGAATTATTTTGTCGCTCATAACTAACTTTGAGTTTTAAAAATATATCCGGAAACTTCGATTACTCCTGATTGAGAAGAAGCCCAAAGAAACTCCTCAGGGTTTATTTTTTTGTTCTTTTTTTTTTTAAATTCTTTTTGGTTTAACAATATTTGATTTTACAATAATTATAAGGTCGACTTACGAAGCTATATAATATTTTTGGGAAACCATAAATTTAGAGTTAATACATCTACCGTCGATATTAAATACTATTATCTATAAGAAAACACATGACCTTTTAAATAAGTTTCGAAGAATGACAATCAGACATGTCTTGATGATTCGTCCTACAAAGAAGAGCCCGTAGGTTATGCATTATGCGCAAACTCGCCGTGTGGAACCTCTGCTCCTCTCTCGAAGATTCGGCCGACATGAAATGGAGATTAATAATGTTGAATAAAAACTCAGGATATTTATTTCGAAATAATTACATGATGATAATAAGTTGTATGCTGAGCTGAGCCGGGATCTGTTTCTGACATTGTGCAATATCGCTTCAGAGTATAATTAGTATATTTATATAAGTTTCTTATTTTATGTTCCGTATTATATTGTTCCTTTCGCGATATTGTGTGGCGGAAATAAAGATCATTTCGTTTCATTTCATTTATTCCTAATCATTTCCATACCCGTATTTATTGATATTATAATAATATTATGCATATATTTTGTATACTATAGACATTGAACCGTTTATGAATTCTCAGGGTGACTTTGCTTCTCCTGAACTTTCATAGAAATCATCCATATATCTAAGACGTATTTCAGTATAATGAAATATGCTAAAGTTATGTTTGATCCGTAGAACAAAGTGTATGTATTGTAAGTTGTAAATATATTATTGATATCAATTATCAACAAGACGTTATTCTCATTCGAATTTATACAATTAGCTATCCTATCCGTGTGGTAAGGAGTCACTAACAAGGTACTGCTTATGCTTGACCCATATAAATACGAAGGACAATAATTACTTTTTGAAAAATATTATAAATTTGTTGTAAAATAAAAGTTAAATTTTATTGAAAATTCATTAAAACAATGTCAAATCTAAACTTCACCAAACTGAACTATGCCCATAGATTTGAGATAAATAAATATATTGCATCTTATCTTATAAGATCTTTGCCTATCTTAGACCCTCAACATCATCATCCCGAAGATGTCATTATCATCAACACCATCATCATCATCACCAGCATCATCATAAACCCATGTCACACTGTGCAGCCGTTAGTCTTCCGCTTTCTTCGACTACCCATGGCTCTGACCAGGTCAAACCTCATCATCATCATCATCACCACCATCATCCTGAAACTATGCCACTCTGTGCAACCGTTAGTCTTCCGCTTTCATTGGCTTCCCACGCTCTGACCAGGTCAAACCTCATCATCATCAACATCATCACCACCATCATCATCATTATCTTGAAGGCGTCCACCTAGTGAGGAACTGGTCCAAGCCGCATCTTCCAGCTCATAGTCGCCACTGACTTGTTCGAGATAAATACCTTTTACCTATTACGGAAGACCTTAATCTAATTTCCCCGTTTTTACGTTATAGGCGCATGAAAACATTACCTATTTTGAATTTACTAGAATGATATTCAAATACGCTCGTGATACTTACAATAAATAAATAGGGAAAAGATTTCCTCTCCACCTCTGTGTTTCCTTCATGTTCCGACGAAAGAAAACTCTACCTGCTTTTGCTGAATCCATGACAACATTGTATGTTGTAATAACGTTAGTGTGCTAAATATATATAAAAATATGCTTCAATCTTCGTGCAAGAATAAGACCTTTCGATCATCTCCGTGATCACAACAACAACCTGCTAAGAAAATAATTATGAACTTATACTAAATCGAACTACAACATTATTCCCAATTTTTATCCAGTTAGGATTGAGTCAAAAAAAATGTGAATATCGCTAGGCTTCTGCCGGCTAAGGAAATATGCAGTAAATAACACTAGTTTCCGTTCTACATTAGATCCCCCTGCCATCATCAAACCTTCCGCCTAGAGTGATGTCCACGATGATCTTGTGCTACAATACGCATCTACACTCATCATCATCTTAGCTCCTGTCGACTAGGAAATATGCAAAGAATAGCATTGGATTTCCCTTCTGTACATTAAAACCATCTGCCATCATCGGATCATCCGCTCAGCGTGATGTCCACAACGATATTGTCCTACAATAAGCATTTTCACTCAACATCAACCTACCAGGAAAGCGCTTCGCTCAGCAGCAAACATTTTCCGTCCGTGTATATCTTCAAATACTAAAGAACTACACCTACTAAACAATGAATTAGAAGATTTCACCTTTCAATTTCCACAGACTAAATATAGCGAAGTACTTCCCTTTGAACCTGATGGTCTTAAGTAATATTAATTCATTATTCCTGTTTTAAATAGAACTGCTCCGTTCCTTCTTGCTGATTGATTTTCTTCACTCCATGGATTTCTTTTCATCTTTTAGTAATACAATAAACCTGGAAAAAACTATATTTTGCCATCTTTTCTTTTTCATTTCCTCATCACCACTCCCAATCTGCAATTCCTTAAAAAGTCTTTTTTGACACCTTCTTGACTGCTAGCTCGCGATTTTAGTATGAAATATAATTAAAGAGGTTTTATGCTTTCTAATATTACCTCATTTTACGTTTAAATAACTACTTTTACACCTATCTCCATGTCCTATACCAGTTAGTGCAGTATAAAACGAATATTTGCTTTATTTTTGGATTATTATATGCTTGTTAAATGATTTGATTGAATAATATTGTTTTTCTTTTTAAACTGAAAAATATTTCTAATATTTGTGACGTCACGAGACACCCTGGATCGTTACAGTACCTACCAATTTATCTGCATTCCCTGGAAGTAATGGGATGAAATTAACTGAATAAACCTATTATGTATTATCTTAATAGGAAATGTCAGTAAGTCTTCACCAGATTATTCTGCACGAATGATTCACAATCACAACGACTGATTCGCCACTACTCCGCGTTGACATGGGAACAAACGAAAATGGACTTGTCAGGATGTCAGGTGTGAAAATATTTGCTCGAATGATTTCGTTGTAGATTTGAAGTTTTAAAGGTGCTTATTATTAAGTTATTGAGAACTACTTTGAGCAGAAACTACACTATTTTTATTAAAAATGGCATAAGACGGTTTTTAAGCTTTAAGAAGTAAAGAAATTAAACAAAAATCATGACTACAGCCCTATAGAATTCTGTGCAACAGCCACTATCAGGCGCAAACTCACAATTTTTATTTATTTTTTTAAAGCCTTTAATTAACAGATCTAAATCACCTAAAACTGTTGGTTTTTTGTCAAATGGACGGAAATCTAAGGGGAAAAGACGTGTCAACCACAAAGTAAGTAGACCACAGAATACTATTACTTCTCCCGAAGTAAAGGATACAAGACGTGTCAACTAGTCTTCAAAATTTGGGCCTATGTCTTAGGTATATTACTACTATCTTCATTTTATTTATATAAATAAAAGGTAGTTAGATATTTTTTAAGATGGGATATTGTTTATTTTGTATTCAGATAAAGTTCATTAGGTCAAATTATAAAAAATATTAAGTATAATAGTTTTAAAAGCATTTTTGTTTATAATAGTAGCGCTACTCGACACTAGATGGCAGTAGTATAGTGTAATGGCTATAGCACAGATTATTTATAATAATGCTTTAATATAATTACAATAATATAGTATAATAATATAATAATTTTGTGCGATTATTATTTATTTTTAACACAGTTTTAAGCTTTTTTATTAATATTTAGAAACTAAAGATCAAAACGAAATTTTGGACTATCCAAGTTTTTATTGAGTGTACTTATACATAAACGTATCTATTATATGGAGTAGATTGACAGACTCCGTGGTGTGGTCGTTGGCTCATAACCCGGAGGCGGCGGGTTCGATTCCCGCGACAGGACAAGTATTTGTGCAAAGGAAAAAAAAATTACCGCAAATACTTGTTCTGTGTCTATGGGTGTTGTGGGAGCATGGTCCTCGTAGTTCCTGGGTCCCTAGACACAGGGAATGCTAGTTAGGGTCCAGGATCTATGTATGTGATCGTTGGGCGCTATTTATTTATTTATTATTTGTACGTACCCATTTAGATCTACTAATATTAGAAAAGATGTTTATTTAGCGGGATGCACCAACGGTTAGTGGTTGATTGCCGTTGTCGACGCGTGAAACCTAACACTAGCGGTGAGGCCGAGGCATGTTTATCAAACTGCGTTTTGTCTCCCACCTCCAGCCCAGTGGTTGTGATACAAAACGCTACGTAAACATTCGTGAATATCAATTACAACTGTAAAAAGTGGAAACTACGGCGACTGGTGACTTGGCCTCCGTATTTGTGAATTAAAATTATCCTAAGCTTTATACCAATTAGGGAGAATAGGCACTATAATATATACTATATAACCATACCACAGATAACTAATAGGTTACTCTATTAGGTTGTAGGTATTATCAGTGCTGTAGTACCTACTTATATACGCTGTAACTATGCACTTCTTGTAAATCGATGTACTTATTAGGTATTATTTGTAATTTTTTTTAAAGAAGTAGTTGTGTATCTACAATAAACAGTTTATCTATCTATAGGTACCTTATTTAAATCTAAGTAGGTAGGTAATCCAGCACAACACAAAATATAAAACTCCTATCTAAAACAACTTCAATTAAAATAATGCACTTATTAAACAATCAAAAACGAATCAATTTAAACTAACCAAAGTAATGAAACTAACTACTTATTTACTTTTACTTTTTATTTATTAAAAACTAATCAATTTAAACTTCTATTCAAGTAGTCTATGTAAAGAAGTAGGAACAATAAGTCGGGCTAATACCTATATGTTCAGATAACAGGTTTAATAATAAACTAGCTGACCCGCCCGGCTTCGCACGGGTTAATTAGTGTTAAGTCCTAACCCTGTTTATGGGTAAAAAAGAAGGGAAAGGTAAAAAAATAGGGGAATAGGATGAATGGATGGGACGGCAATAGAACGGATGAAGGCGCGGCGCTTTTTTTATTGAAATTAAAATTGATATCTAAATATAATATTAATATGCGAACAAAAAATTTTGAATAAAAATTACATCTTTTCCTAATCCATCCTAATTAGCTATTAGCCAAATTTCAGCAAAATCCGTTCAGTGATTGCAGCGTGATGCATGTTCAACGTACAGATTTAGCACAGTCACAGTTTTATTATATGTATTGATGTGATAGACATCATCGCAAATATTTTTCAAAGTTTAGATACCAAATCTTACAGACCACAATAAGTAGTTACTCTACGTCTTACTTATCAAGTGCTCACAAGTTTCAAGCGGTGACACGCAGTTTTTAAAGTTTGCAATATCGTAATAAGATATCTGCAGACGTCTGGAGAGTCTCCTTTATCTGATAAAGCCACAGATATCATAGTTAAAATAGCATGCAAGAAACTACGTGTGTTAACTCATACTGCATGAATCGTAATATTTCAATGTATAATATTGATTATTGATAAAAAATCAGTATCTGGTCCGATCTCGCTATCTGCACGTACCTATTGATATAAACAACTACTGTCATTAAAAAATCTAGGTATCAGAAAAAAAGTAAGTGAGTTCTAGTCTTAGAATAATAGAGAACTCCATTTCTTCACGAAATTGAAGCCGTTTAATTGGTGCCATAATTATTATGTGGCACCATGCGGACGTTCGCGTGGCCATATCTGTGTGGAGAGCTCCCAGAAAGTTATTTTGAATGACAATTGTGAGGGAAGCATGCCACAACACATCAGAAAAGCAGCACAAGAGTTCTGGTGTGACTTTTTACTGGTAGTATGTAATTATCTTGCTTTAATCGCTTGCTCACCTGATGTTAAGTGTCACGGCCGCTTTGTCAACCTTGTAGTAACCGAAGCCTATGTCTACAGCTTACTCGGTAGCTTGTTTCTGCCTCAGTCAGTAACGGGATACACCTATTTGTACAAATGTTTCAAGACATCTGAGTTTTGTTAACTTTTTAATTTAACGTGGTAAAACGTTCTTCAGTCTTTTCCTAAACGATTTTAGGCATGGCTCATTGGCGTCATTAATTGCAACCTCTTTGCTCTAATAAGCAACCTATACAGTACACATAATATTATGGCATCAGTAAGTTTGAAATGGCAGTGGGCAGGCCACATCGCTCGTAGAACTGACGACCGATGGGGAAGAAAGGTTCTCGAGTGGCGACCACGAACCGGAAGACGCAGCGTAGGCCGACCCCCCACTAGGTGGACCGACGATCTGGTAAAAACCACGGGGAGCCGATGGATGCAGGAGGCGAGTGGCTGCTTAAGGTGGCGCTCTGTAGGGGAGGCCTATGTTTAGCAGTGGACGTCTTCGGGCTGTTAATGATGATGATGATGATGAATATTATGGTACCCACAGACCTAGAAATTTTTCATGATGGTACCACACAACTTGAAGAAAGCTTGGTAGCTCCATAAGTAATAATTTAGGCTGCAAATAAAGAAGTGGAAACAATCTAGGTATCTTTTTGTAGAAAGATATGAATCATCGTCATCACCATCAACAGCCTGAAGACGTTGCTACTGAACATATATAAGCCCCCCTTAGGGAGTGCCACTTTGAACGGCTGCTCACCTCCTGCATGTCGGCTCGGTTAGCTTGGTTAGCGAAAGGTGTTCAGTTGGTAGTAGCTGTGCCTTCTGAGCTGCAGGTTGTGGGTTCGATTCTCACCCGGGACAAACATTTGTGTGATGAACATAGGTGTTTGTTCTGTCTGGGTGTCATATATTGCATTCTATGTATGTATTTACAAACAAAAAGTAGGTATAATTATATGTATCCTATATGTAGCTATATGCTTAGTTTGGGTTTATTACACTATAGTTTGGGGCTAGATGGCGCTGTGTGAAATGTCCATATTTATTTATTATTATTTATTTAATTACCCAAGTTATATTAATTTTTGTGAATTCGTTCGATAATAAACGGATACCATTAAACTTTGCGTAGGTTCTACTTATCTGTTGGCACAGATTTTATAACAATAGGTACCTATCTGTTGGTTCCTAGTCTCCATCAACGTAAATATAAAATACCTACCATAGCATCATGGTGTAAACACGTGAGCCACAAACAAAACACGGTCTACCAAAGACTTATTCTGAACTCCAGCCTCAACTAAACCCGTCTCCGCACACTTGCTATGAGCAACCAACACTCCTGACAAAGGATTGTAAGGGCCCTCCTTATTTACCTGTGCCTCTGATTGCCGCTTATTTGCAGCATAAAGCGTCATAAAATAAAAGAGCACAATAATGACGTATCGGGTGACGCCACACTACTGCTTGGTAACTGAACACCCCATCAGGGTTGAAAACAGTTTTTCTAAAGGACGATGCCGCCCTGAGAGAAATTCTTGGTTTTCGTATGAATGGCCGTTTTGACAGGCAAGGTGTTTCTGTACCTATTATAATGATTAATTATATATTCAATATTAGGTGCCTATACCAATAAAGCAAAGACGAGCGCAATAGTTTTTGGTAGGAACGTGTGTTGATTGAAACAACTAAAATTTGAATTATATTATTTATTGGAAAGCAAGGCAAATGTACACGAACAAGAAGAACAAATCGATCGAACAAGAAGGTTAATCTCATTAGAATGACCACAGACTCAAAACAAAATGTTGCTTAAATTGTTACATTATTTACTTTATTATTTATGGTTTCCAACAACGTGAACGTACCGTTGGGTCGGATACCCACTTGCCGTCTTCTTCCTCCTAGGGATCCTATATTGATGGAAATGTGATGATATAAATAAAATTTACAATTAATTTGGTAATCCATGCCTATCTTATTATTATACATAGGAGCAATATCTATCCGTTTAGGTACAAAATGTCCATATAAAGCAATTATTTTCAAAATGACACTATTTTACAGACCACTAATAAAATCAGTTGCCCGGCGATTTCACCCGCTTTGCGATGATGAGTGAAAAGGTGCTTAGCTAGCATGCTACACATTCGATAGCATCGTTACTTTCCATCAGGTGAGAGCGTGGTCAAATGTCTTCTCTAGACAAGCCTAATGTAGAAAGGAAACCTATATGATATGACCTAATCTATCACCCATCTAATATCTAGCAGTATGTTATGTCGACCGCTACTGCACAAATCCGAACCTACAAAACGTACCTCGCTGGGCGGGGCGCGACTGGCAGCGATGTCTTTTATCTCTACGCCTACCGGAAGTGCCTAACCCTTCCACACGGGTAGAGTTACTACCGCTTCCGGTAGTTTTTAGATGGAGGGTTGAGCTTGCTCTAGCATTGTTTTGCTGTCTTAAAAACAGAGATAAGTGCTTAAATGAAAAATGTCTGTTGTGGTGTAGTGGTTTTTATTGTCCAGTGGCGAGTGAGGGAGACCGAGTGTGGCACAGCGGCAGCCCATATGCGATTTCGGAACCGACGGCCCCTGGTTTTAATAATCACGCAACATGAGGACTAACAGTTAGCCTGATAAGTCTCTTACAGGCACTGATACATACATACTGAGCTTTTAATGACAAAGTTAATATTTTTAATTCTCTGGCGAATTAGATCTATAATATTTTCCCCCTGAGTGTTGGTAGTAGGTACATCTTTTGTCCGCTGTTGTTTGTACGAGTGACAAAGTCCGTTTTGCCAATTCGTTCATGCATGATGTCTAAGCATATTTTTTATTTAGTAATTTTATGCAATAATAGAGTAGGAAGAAATTTCAAGAACTACCTAAAAGATTTTCAGTTTATTTTTCAGATTCGGTAAGTATGATTGTTATTGTCAAACTTACAAAATATTTTTAATCTTATAAAAGTGCAGTGAACTCAAATAGTCCTTACGTAGAGTGCCTACGTGGGCACCTATACATTTCAAGTTTAGACCATTTATTACATCATGTAATAAGGTAATACCAGTTACACAAGTTACATAACCCAGTACATAGCAAACAGTATTAAGTAACGTTTTTAATAGTACTTACGGGATATTTACCGTGATTAGAATCATTTTTGAGTTCCCGATATTTCGGCACAGTTACATGCACCATTTTCACGGGTAGACTGGAGATGCGGGTGGATGATAAAACAGTGTTTTAGTATTAAGTAAGTACGAGTTTACACAATAATAAAATAACAAAATTTAGAACAATAAATACCGAGGAAACAATTTAATGTAAGTAAGTATAGGTACCTACAATCAAAGTAATAGCTTTTGTCTTCCAAGTATTCCTGCGCTGTATAGTAACATTTTCGTTACAGGAAATCTTTGAGTATTTTTTGAAATACTGTTTCTTTGTTTTCGCTTCTTATTTGAACCGGTACTTTGTATAGTGAAATTATCTTAAATTATAAACAATATTCTGCATCCTTTCCCAGAATTATAATTTCCCATTGCCTTTTAATTCAAACGTGTTTAAAAATAAACGGCCGTACACTCGACAACTAAATTAGTCGAACACCTCTACAAGAAACATTTATTTGTTCGATTTAAATTCGCAATCATACCGTCTCAGCGTGAAATGCGACTTAGCAAAGCCTTATCAAACCAACCAAGCAAATAAATACTCTAACATTAACCGTTTACGTCATAATTTTCAGTGTCATCCAAGAAAATATAAGCCCTAATATATCTGCCAGATGAATGCAACTCGTATATCTATAAACATAGAGTTGTGTTTGGTTTGAAGAGCCAGTAAGAGGAAGGAAGGGTGTGAGACACCTCTCCCTGGATAAATTGTCGTATGCATCCCGGTACGTAACTCACGGTGCATTTACACCTCATTAGGAGCGGGGCACACCGGGGCATGGGGCATAATGGTACAGAACATTGTGTTTGGTACAGATATTATGATGCAAAACTAGAACTAAGTACAAATTTTTGTTTTATATTTAACTTACAATTTATGAACACCTAAAATACCGTCATGAAAATGGAAAGCTTCAGTGTCTAGTCTAATCTAAAGGCGTATTTAAACTGGTAAACCTTATTCGATGAATTACGTGCACGTTTGAATAAGCCTTTAGGTTTAGGCTTTAGGTCTTTGTGTCTAATAAATAGTCTTTTGCAAATAATTATAGTATCTTAGGTAAAGAGTTTGAACGCATATTTAGCATAGCCCAACTTGAGAGTGAAAGATATAAAAATAGACGGACGAGCAAACAATAAATCAGAGGCATCTAATGGTTCCGGAATCAATCTGTAATTATGAAATGTCATTGCGGTCAACAATATAAGCTTTTGTCAGCCACAATTTTGTGTCATCACTTCTATGAGTCCTGTGCACGACCATCCTTACCTTCTAAGCGGCGTATCAAAAAGGATTATTCGTGCGCCATAAATATGGCCTCCGAGATTATAACAATTTGAATAATAACATTAAAATAATAATAATGCGCGTCTGATCCGCCGCCCGATGGAGATGTCAAACCTTTAATAGATTTATCTGCGGCCATACATCAAAATTATAACGTGTTACTCCGCGGTGTGAGTGTTGTGTAAGATGGCCCGTTGTCCTCTCATTAGGGCCGGTCACGCCGATTTCCACAGATACAAATGATACATTATCGACTATCGATATCGTTTATCGTATCGTATACCTATAGAGTACACCGAATATTTAGTCATTTTGAGCTTAGTGGATTTTTGGGCGCATTTTTAAGTGGTAGAAAATAAAGTTTATTCATGACATTTTTATTGTTATTCAATTATTAATTTGCCGCCATGTGCTTCACTTTATTAACGATCAAATAACCATATTATCACTCACGTCAGTTCAATTTCCCAGATAAACAATCAATAGAAAAATCTTTACATGTCCGCTGACCGTGCGAAAATTGCGTTCGAATCAGTGATTACTTTGGAATGTAACGTCAAAATTGCGCTGTGACATTCGCTAATCGCTTTTGTCTAAAACATGTTTAGAAAATAAGCTGGTGCTTTCGAATGATTCAGCCAACGAGCAGCGTCGAGAGAGCTCCAGTGGGTGGTTTATTGTTTTACGAGCAGCATTACACGCTTTACCCAGCATTGTCCCAAGGTTTACGGCGCACAATGACGGGACAGATCGCAGGAATCCAACCCCGTTGTCTGCTCACGTCAGATCGCTTGATAGAGTGTCGTAATCTTTCTTCCTGTCACATATTTGTATGTCCGCCTTTGGTTGGCCTACGCATGCGATGTGATGATACTAATAAACGATTGTGTTGCAGCAAAGAGGATGGATTGCTTTGTTGACTCATAAACCTTCATATAATTCGGAGGTGATAAACTCTGGTGATTCATTCAATTTGGGTTTTAATAAAATAACGTAATAGGTACTTTGATAGTCAATGAATTAATAAAAATGACATTGTTATAAATTACAAAATTAATGTTGTCGTGTTTTATTAAGCCTGTGATTAAGTTGACCGATAAACTCGCAAATCCAACTAAATACATTACTTAGGTATTTATAAAATGTCACAAACTATAAAAGAAGTAGGTATATATTCATTACAATCTGAATGGGTTATGCATATCGATCACACTAATAAACCAATAGGGCCATAAATCACAGTTTTTTAATCCGAATTATGACTATTTTAACTCATTAATAGTCAATATCTTTCATTTTTATTTCGATTGAGACGTTATAAACGATACGCCGCGTATAATTATTAAAAATTAAAGAAAACGGAACGCTAATGGAATTCTGTTTTTGTAATATAACAGTTGTTTTTTGCAAACGTTGCGTAGGAGTGACATAAATTACTGCAGGTATTAAGGCAAGTGTAACAACAAGCCAGCATGCTGGTTCACTTCTCTGAATTTATTGTGATGTTATTGTGTAGGCGCGGTGCTGAGTCCGTTTTGTCAGTTCGCGCTGTGACCATTGTCTTATGTCACCCGCTGGCTACATATTTTCTTTTCTGTTTGAATTTGGAATGGCTGTTGTTTAAGTAGTTGTTTCGGCGGGAGATCGTCCGTGATCCGTCATCCGCACTGGGAAGCTACTGCGCGGTTTTCGAACGTAGCTGCTCTCGGCTGCCCTAGGATTTATTTTTCTTCTGAATAATATACAGAGTGTTTTGATTTTCGGTATTCATTTTTTTTTACATAAATCAATATTCTTACGTAATATGTTAAACAGTAAGATATAATTATATCCCCTAAAGATTATTAAAGTATTAACTAGAGAACACAAAACAAAATGTGTTTTTTTTTACATTTTTGTTTTATAACAAGCAATAGTTATATACTTAATTAACCAGCCTTTACCCTACAATTTATTAACCTCCATGTCAGTATAGGCAACTGCTATAAATATTGTAATGGTCACTAAAAATACAAAATTACATTTATTTTATTGTAAAACACGGAATATTCAAATGCAGTGTCAGTGTTGTGCTAACTTATGACAATTGGCTGCCTAGAGGCTGAGTAAGCAGTTAATTAACCGGTTTATTTTATGACAGTTCTCTCCGCTAAAACACCTGTTAATTATGCGTTGACCATGCAGCCAACACTAACTATTTAACGCATTGAAATTAGGTAGGCATATAAAATGTTTTACTTAATTAGTATTTGTATAATTGATTAATTTAAGTACTTAATTATTAAAAACTATTATAATTAGGTATGGCTGTATCTTTTTTATTAAACCACAATTGTTGTATTATAATGATGTAGTGTAGGTATGTATTTCTATTTATAGATTTAGTAAAATACATAACTACCTCTAAATATTATTCGATATTAATTTCAGTACCGAACATTGCAGCTATGTTATAAATTGAATCAACCTGTAGATACAAAATGTCGCAAGCGTGCGTCATAATTTTGTGCGCACATTGTTGTCACTGGCCACATTGTCCGCACAGTGGCGATCAATAGCTCCTAATGCTGTTTACTATTGTCACAGATAATATAATACCTATACTACTATTGTTTAACGCAAGAACAAAACGCACGGTCGGGGAGTCGCGCGGTGCCCCCTGAATGGTACACGATTTGCTTGCCTTTGCTTTCCACGAAACTTGATAGATTGAACTTGAGTGATAGATTGTAACATACCAAACTGAGGGACTTTAATGACGAAGGGCCGAATTTTAATAGAGCACACAGCATTTATTTTAATTTCATTTTTGTAAATTTTGATAAAGGTAGTCCACCTTTGGCCACCATGGAAACACCCAAACATCTGTAAGATGTAGAATGAGCTTCCACCAGCGGTTTTTCCCCAGAGCCTTAACATGCTGCAATTTAAAACAAGGGTCATAAGAGTATTATCACAGGGTAAGCAACGCATTAGTGTGACATCTAGTGTTACAGATGTCCATAGGCTACGGTGACCTCTTTCCATCAGGAGGGCCGTACCTATACCTAATATTATATGCTTGTTTGTTAATAGCAAAAAATATCCTCATGGTTAATAATCATCATCATCATCAACAGCCTGCAGACGTCCACTGCTGAACATAGACCTCGGTAAATCATGTGATTTTTGACAGTTCAAATCGCGCCAATTCCAAATTCATTTCGCGCGGTTTTGTTTTCGTTTCATAAAGAATAGAGTTTTGCAGATTTCTTATGTAAGACAAGGAATTTGCGTGGTTTCGAAGTAAGGAATCGATACAGAATAAAGGCCCAGTTTTCACCAGATTGTCGGTCCACCTAGGTTTGCCTGCCTATGCGTCTTCCGGTTCGTGGTCGCTCCATATACTCGAGAATTTTTCTTCGTCATCGGTTGTCAGTTCTACGAGCGATGTGGCGTTGTGTGTGGATTGTTATAATCTTTAATACTCTAAATAATTAATTAATTAGTTTTTTATATTGTGAGTTTTTCGAATGAAGTTTCACCTGAAAAGAACTTCATTCAAAACAAGTCATAAAATTTTAATATTTATTGTTTCCCCTGTCACGTTACATCCGTTCCTTTCGTGAAAAAGGTAGAATGGAACGCTACAAGTTAATGAGCAGCTCCTCCCCTACCTAAACAGTGCCTAGGTTGACAGGATCCTAAGAGCTGAAGAGAAAAAAAAGGAATTGGTAACAGATATTTATTTTCGTAAATTTTACAAGCTTTGTAGAAAGCAAAAAAAAGAGTCTCTAGATGATGCGGAAGAACGCGAAATTTAAGTTGTTTACGGCCTACAAGTTATCACGGTAGAATTAGAATGTTATTGGATCCAAACAAGGCCCACTTCCGGGCCTTCAGATAAACAAAGCCCGCTTCCGGTCTTCAACGAGGCCCACTTCCGGGTCTTCAAACAAACAAGGCCCACTTCCGGGTCTTTATTCAAACAAGGCCCACTGTCGTTATAGAGACTGAGGAATTCGTTGCCTTTAGTTTGTCCGACTTCCAGAGTTCAGCGGCTAGCTCATTCAGTTATTAGCTTCTGGATCCAAAAGAAGATTCTCGTCCTTCCACCGTCGATGAAGTATTATTACGCAGCTCAGATTCAAGATGCAGGAGCAGGAGACACGCAGGTATTAGTCGTCAAAGCTTTGACGGACGACGGGCCGGAACATGGTGATGAAGTTATATTGCCACTCAATGTTTGAAAAAGGCAAGCCGGTCGTCTCACTGGTTGACGCTCGGCGATAGATTCGTCGTGGTAGATACGGCGGCCGACGGTGACAACAGATGTAGTTTCGGCGATCAGCTCTCGGCGATAGATTCGTCGTAGTTTCGCGACTGGCTGTAGCGGATGTAGCTCTGACAACTTCTGTTTTCTACGACAAAGAAAAAGACTTTAACAGACCTTTTATTAACGTGTCTATAAACAATATACCTTTTTCCGGTCTTTTAGATAGTGGAAGTTGTATAACTATTTTAGGTAATAACTCTCATAAAGATATCCAAAAGTTAGGCTTTAAACTATTCAAGTCTCCAACTCAAGTTATGGTTGCTAATAAACAAAAAGCAATGTCTTCTGGTTATTTTCATTTGCCATTGAGATTTCATAATCAGACACATGTTATCAAAGCTTATGTTTTCCCTGATATTTATCCTTCTTTGATACTTGGGTGGGATTTCTGGAAAGAATTCGAACTCTCCCCAAAGATACTTTCTCTTGAACTCAATCTCGAATCTAAAGATCATACAACTTGTGCTGTTGAAAATCAAATATCAACATTTGATCATCTGTCTGGGAATCAAGTAGAAATTGCTAATGACATAATCAAGCGTTTCAAAAGTATTTCCTTTGAACAACGAGGTAAATTAGGCCGTACTAGTTTAGTTAGTCATCGGATCAATACTGGTGATGCTTTACCTATAAAACAACGTTGTTATCGTCTCTCTCCAGAAAAGCAAAAAGCACTCATCAATGAGGTCGATAAAATGCTAGAATTAAAAGTTATAGAAAAATGTGAGAGTCCTTGGTTATCTCCAGTACTTATCACTCCAAAAAAGAACGGAGAATGGCGTTTCTGCGTCGACAGCAGAAAGCTGAATGCAATTACTCGTAAAGATGCCTACAGCCTCCCTTTTGTTTCTGAGATACTAGATAACCTCAAAAATGCTAAATATTTGTCTAGTATCGATATAGCAAAGGCTTTTTGGGAAATTCCATTACATCCCAAAGACAGAGATAAAACTGGTTTTTACGTACCTGGTAAAGGAATGTATAGATTCACTGTTATGCCCTTCGGATTGACAAACGCTCCAGCAACTCAACAAAGACTTATGGACAGTTTATTCACTCCAGAGTTTGAGAATAAAGTGTTCTGTTACTTAGATGACATAATAATCATAGGTGCGACATTTGAGGAACATATTTCACTCCTACTTAAAGTTCATCAGAAACTTTCTTATGCTGGTCTAACCATTAACTTTGAAAAGAGTCAATTCTTTCGCAAAGAACTGAAATATCTTGGCTACATAGTAGATGAGCAAGGATTGCGGGCTGATCCCAGTAAAATTGAAGCGATTCTAGCTTACGCTGCTCCTAACTCTAAAAAAGAAGTAAGAAAATTTTTAGGTACATGCAGTTGGTTTCGCCGATTCATACCTAATTTCAGTACTATTGCTTCACCACTCTGTAAATTAACGTCATCTGGAAAAAAATCTCCAAAAAAATTTGTCTGGAATGCTGAGGCTGACTCTGCTTTTGCTAAATTAAAAGAATGCTTGACTACAACACCAATACTATCTTGCCCTGACTTTGACTATCCATTTTCCGTTCACTGCGACGCTTCTAACTTTGGGATAGGTGCTATGCTGACTCAGGAAAAAGACAATAAAGAAGTTGTTATTGCATATATGAGTAGATCTCTAAACAAGCATGAGCAGAATTATTCAACTACAGAACGTGAGACTTTAGCTGTCATTACTGCACTTGAGCATTGGCGTTGTTATCTTGATAACGGTAAACGATTTACAGTATACACTGACCATGCAGCATTAAAGTGGTTCCAAAATTTGTCTAATCCTTCTGGCAGATTGGCACGATGGAGTCTTCGTCTGTCTTGTTTTAACTTCGACCTAAAACATAAAAAAGGAAAAGAAAATGTTGTCCCAGACCTTCTGTCGCGTCATAAAATACCCGATACTGCTATTATTGGTGGTGTTGAACCCATATCTAGAGACAATGCATCACAATTGGAACTATATAATAGACTTTTTACTAACTGTCGAGATAATCCTGATGCTTATCCAAATTACAAAATTCTCAACAATAATTTATACCGTTTTAATAACTCACCTGATTATCTAAATGAAGATTTTGCTTGGAAAGAAGTTCCACTTCCCTCTGAGAGAATGAATCTCATCAAAACTTGCCATGGTGACTCAGAAAGTAATCCCCATACTGGCATTTTCAAAACATACAAGAAGCTTTCTTTAAGATACTATTGGTCTGGTATGTTTAAAGATGTGGCTAAAATGTGTTCTTCTTGTGAAACATGCCTCTCTTATAAGCATTCGAATCATTCTCCATATGGTCCTATGGGTAAACCAAAAATTTGTTCAAGACCTTTTCAAAGCCTCTCATTAGATCTAATGGGCCCTTTTCCACTCACAAGACAACGTAATCAATTCATACTAGTGGTTACATGTTCTTTTTCAAAGTATTGCCTTATTTTCCCTATCAAGCGCGCTACATCTTCCAATATCATCATGTATTTGGAAAATAATGTGTTTCTGGTACACGGTGTGCCACAAACCATCATCATGGACAATGGTTCACAATTTCAATCTAATGAGTTTCAAAGTTTTCTGAATAAGTATAAAATTCCTTTTATATTTTATTCACCTCGATACTGCCCTCAAGTAAACCCCACAGAACGGTATAATAGAACAATTATCACCGCACTTTCACAGTTGGTCGGAGATGATCACCGTTCATGGGACAAACATTTGCAGAAAATCCAATATGCACTCAACAGTTCTGTAAATTCTACAACTGGGTTTTCTCCATCCTTTCTGGTCTTTGGACGTGAAACCATACCATGTGGTTCACTATACACTAACTGCTCCAACCTTGATAATTTCATTTTTCTTCCTCGTGACATCTACGCCGCTAATTTAGGATTATTATCTAACATCTTCGATAAAGTACAGGTTGCATTACACACTGCACACACAAAAAATGCTGCTCATTACAACACGAGACACACCTTTAAAGAGTTCAACGTTGGCGACACAGTCTGGCGTAAAAATTACGTCCAGAGTAACGCTGGTGCATATTTCAGTTCAAAGTTGGCTCCCAAATATGTCAAATGCACAGTTGTTGAGAAGCTCTCACCTCTCGTCTTTATTTTAGAGGATCCTAACGGCTTAAGAGGAAAGTGGCATGTAAAAGATTTTAAAGTGTAAATAGTGTAGCGGTCGTATTCTGTTTTTTTCTCTAAATTGTATACTTATTCTGTAAATAGCTTTAGCGTATATTATTTTTGTATTGTACAAGGAAACTAGACCCTTTCGGCTTATTTTTTTAAATCCATTTTACAAACGTTATTTTTTTTTTCACTCTTTTTGTTTTATCCTTTAACACGAGTCGTGTGGGTAAGAAGCCATTGTGTTTACTCATTTTTTTTATACTTTCTTAGTTACACATGTTGTTACTCTAATCTTAATTTCCTTGCAATTTCTTAAATACAAGGTTCTTGAATATTAATTTCCTTGACGTCTTCAATACCCAAGGGTGTGTGTAATATTCTTAAAGAGCGGTACACAACTCGTTAAATAAGCCTTTGTGTTGTACATTTTCTTAATTGTAAATACTTATTATCTTTACTCGGGTTTTCAAAAAGGTGCGGATAACGACACCTAATTAAAAAAAATAAGCCTACGTTATGTATAATGAATAGTTCCTTGTGGAGTATGCGTCATCAAATATGTGAACCATATCCCCTAAGTATGTTTGTGAGCGAGTAAAAGAAGAAGTGCAAGATTTAAGTATGAAAGAGCAAGGTTTTATTCCTAACCTTCAAAATTTTCAATGGAGTTGAAAATTTTCTGGGGTCGTGGGGGAAATATGTAATGCTACATGTATGTATATATCATAATATATTACCTGGTTTCTATTATTCATTCACAACTTTCACATCACAGCACTTGACAGTCCTTTTCACAGTAATTTAAGCACAAAAAAACTTGATTTTTCTCAAAAATTTTACATCACTTTATCGATTTTGCGCGCGGGTCACGGGCCCGATTTCTAGACACGACTGCTCGGATGGCAGTTGTTTTGAAACTGTTTTTTTTGTTTCGAATTTAGTTTCTCTTCAAATTCATATTTTTCTTTTTCTACTGTCAATTTCAGTGAGGTATTTTATAGTTTGGCCATGATTGTATGTATTTTGACTCTAGATTTATTTTTTTTACTATTCTGTATTCAAAATTTTGAAAACTGCAAAAATCTAGAACCTTGGAATGCTAGCGAGGTTTCTTTAGAAAAGCTGTCGCTATGGAATGGCAGTCTCAATTTACTCCTCGAACGAGGAACACTAAATTGATATAAGGCCATTCCCGGGCCAGGCAAGGCCCGGGAACTCAAGAACGCCTTAGAACAAAAAACCATCTTTGGCTATCCAACACCAAAATTGTGAAGTGAATCTCCATCTACGTCAATCGCTGCGCCACGACATATCCATTGTCAAATCGCCGATCGCCGATTTGACAATGGATATGTCGTGGCATTCCATAGCGACAGCTTTTCTAAAGAAACCTCGCTAGCATTCCAAGGTTCTAGATTTTTGCAGTTTTCAAAATTTTGAATACAGAATAGTAAAAAAAATAAATCTAGAGTCAAAATACATACAATCATGGCCAAACTATAAAATACCTCACTGAAATTGACAGTAGAAAAAGAAAAATATGAATTTGAAGAGAAACTAAATTCGAAACAAAAAAAACAGTTTCAAAACAACTGCCATCCGAGCAGTCGTGTCTAGAAATCGGGCCCGTGACCCGCGCGCAAAATCGATAAAGTGATGTAAAATTTTTGAGAAAAATCAAGTTTTTTTGTGCTTAAATTACTGTGAAAAGGACTGTCAAGTGCTGTGATGTGAAAGTTGTGAATGAATAATAGAAACCAGGTAATATATTATGATATATACATACATGTAGCATTACACCCCATGCATGTGTTTTGGATAACATTGAGTTATAAATAACGCGGTATATTTGCCGAAAAAAACACTCGTCCCTCACGTGATTTACAATATCTATAAAACTCCAGATAAGTGCTGAATTTTATGTTTTTTTTTTCTTCGTTCGACATGCATTTTATGTTATTTTATGACAGAAGCGCACATCACGTCATTGCATCACCTGCACGTTGGGCAGTACATCATATAATAACAACCACAAGAAATATTTTTCAGTGTGTTAGTCATAGCAAATAATACATTATTATAGTAATTAGTTAAAACAATAAAGACACTAATCCGTTGTTAAAAAGAGCAAAGGGTTAGTTGTAGCGATATTAAATTACAGAACCTAATTTATACTTTTTTATTTTTGACACATTAAAATGTCCTTAAGTATATGTGTTACGCATGGACCAATTAAAAAGTGGCACGCAGTCACGCCCGTGTATGTGTCACAATGCATGCAATATTGGAATCCAACCTCTATTAAAAACTTCACCTTTTGTATTTGTTTTTTTTTTTAACATTAGCACAGAATAAATAAAAGTAAGCATTCTCTGCATACATTAGATACTCTATAACAATTTCTCCAAACAGTTCTATTCTTAGACAGATTTCTACAGTCCCCCGCAGATTTGGAAACAAAACTGAAATCAATACAATAAATTCCGAAAACAACAACACAATCGAAGCAAACCAAAACAAATTAAACGGGCTCATTGTGAATTATATTTGTAGAAATGGTGACCATTCAGGGGCACCATAAAACTGTGGGGGTGGTGAAGAAATAGATAAATATATGGCAGTTATAAAACATGGACGCAAGCGCAGAAAAAATGTAAATATTTTTATTGTATCTGTTTTGAGAGCACGGGTACGTATGTAGGTACTATGTATCTATTCTGTAGGTCGAGGTTTATCTTTGTACATATTAGGGTTCTGTCTGTGAAAACAAAATAAGTGCTTACATGAAAATGCCAGCGTCCAATCGTAACTCCTAAAAGTTTTATCATTCGCTGTGTTCATCCGTATAACAAAAATAAAATGCTGGTGAAAAGTCTACCAAAAAGCATTAACATTTCACGAGTACATATCGGATGCACAGTTTTTATTAACGATAAGTCGGCACTACACACTAAATCTAGATGAAATCCATGAATCAAAAACGAGAATAAGATCATAACAAAAATAAAGTGATATCTAGCATATAAAAAAATGTACAGAACCCTCTCCATAAAGTTAAGAAAATTTTTTCACGAACAAGGTAGCAGTCAGTGGTCTAGCCCAGGCCAGCATACCATCTACTGCCATAAACAGCTCGACAATGGCCTCCATATTCTTTGTGGCACGTTATTACGAAATCACAAACAAAGCGAAAGCTTTGTCTCTCCTAAGTTGAACGTAAACAATTGTAAAATATTATAGACTGGGCTTTTGTTATAAATTATTTTTAATTTACTACTTTTTAGACTGTAAAGAAAGAGTTGTTCGTAATAAAAATAAATTCATAACAGCTTGTAAATTTTTCTTAATTAAAAGGGTAGAATTTCATTTTACAAGGTATTATTACTTATTAGATAATTATGTACAATTATTATTGTACATACTGGGTGTCATAATGGTTGAATTTAATAGCATAATTTGAAACTAGGCTAGGTACTACTCCTGACACATGAGGACAAAAATATATGAAATCAAACGTATCGATTTGATAAGTATTGATAATTTTAGGTATCTACTCCGAAAATACCTTAATACAGTACAAAATTTTAAAAGTATCAAAATCAGCGTGCGCAGTGCAGTGTCACGCGAAACTATATTTTAAAGTTCCAAGTGTCACTGCAACTGTTATTTTTTAACGGGCTAATGCTGTTGGTCTGTGCCGATCTTTACAGCGCACCGGGCGGGAGGGCAGGCGCTTAAGGCACCCAGTCGACAAAAGTGGGGGGGGGGGGGGGGGCAACTAGCTCAAGGGCAACCCCTGGGGTGCGAGCCTCGGCTTTGGCTGTTGCATAAGAGGATCGAAAAGGCTACGTCCGCTGGAGGAGTGGACCCTATGGAAAGTCGCGACCATAACTAACCTACGGGGGGTACGTGGACCTCGCCAGCGGGGTCGGTGTCTGATTGTGTTACGCTGGTAATCTATACCGGTGCCGAAATCTGTACCTGCGCCAGAAGGGCTAGACTGGTCCGGTGATCCTAGCGTGAACTGCAACTGTTATGGGCAGCCGTGTTGCTTAACATCAGGTGAACGACTAGCTCGCCACGTCATTAATTCTCATACAAATTAAAATCATTCGTGGCAACTAAGGTTAGCACGGCGATTTCTACAATTTTACAAAAACCACATATTTTCAATCAATCCCTATTCTTTACTCAATTAATGATGAATAATTATAATTATACACAATTTATGCTAATGAGTTCTGTTGCACGATAAAGTGACCAATCGGGACATCATTTAAAAAATTATTTTTTTTTGGAATGTGTGACCGAACGGCCCTAGCTTTTATGGATGACCGAATGAGACTGTGACCGATCGTCACTACCTCGATGTGATGTAGTACCTGTAGCATTTCTCTGTACCTTCGTATTAGGGAATGCTTTCGTACCTAAATATTATTAGTTAATTTCCTTTTCCGCGTTCCTCAGCTCACAATTTAAAGCCGTTGCGCCATCTTCATCGTTCATAATACACTTATGTTAACAAAAAAGGTTCCAAATCAAAATCCTTAAAAACAAAAAGACATAACAATATCATCGTGAAGTTGTAAACAATAATTATGTTTTTTCCTACACATCAGGCAGGTGTAGCGGCGGGTTAGAATGTTAATATTAATGTTTTATTTTGGCAAGCGGAGATGCGGCCGGCATTTGATGTGTGTGTGTCCAAGTTATGGGAGACGAGATGGTATGGTAGATCTACAACTTTTTGAAGTACCCAGTAGAGCAGTAAATAGTACTTAAATTGAATATACAACTGCGCTCTGCGCTGCGTCTTAACTAAAAAATCGAGTTTTTCAAAAAAAAATATATTAATTGTCTCATTTTAAACTTTATTTTACTTCGCTACAGCAAATACTAAACAGAATAAAATAAACATTTAAGGGGCTCTTATACAACAAACGTTACTTTTTTGCTCGTTTTTATAGAATGGTACGGAACCCTTAAGAGTGCGAGTCTGGCTCGCATTTGGCCTGTTATTTGTCCTTTTGTTATCTTCAGCGTGTCCGCATACTATTGGCTACGTCTATAGGTACTATGATTACTTATTGGTTTATTTATAACCATTTATTTTTATATACTCATGTAATCGCTTCGCCTTTCAACAACTCATAGAAATCATTCTTAACTTCAACAAAACAAGGTATAGCCTTCAAAAAGACTCCAATCTCTCACCGCCCATGCCTTGGCAGCGTCATTCCTTGACCCTCGCCAGCCAGCGGGGGAGCCGACCCTGCTCATCAATTATCCTGGGCCTGCAGGTTCCTCCGCCCCCCCTGGCATGCCGGGACGTCAACAGGTGCCCGACGGGTATGTCAGTACCTACAGGTTGTAACCAAGGCCGTGACTAAACAAGCAACCAAGGTAGCCTGAGGGCTTGAGATGTCTGTGGTAGGTACTAACTTACTAGCCTTTTTTTGTGAACTCTACCGTAGAGTTGACATCAGGCCAAATGCTTCGCCCACTTACCCAGTATGCTGTCAGCAGAACAGCCCAGTTTTGCAATACTGGTGTCTAATAAAGGCCAGCATTGTGATCACGCTCTAATAAAAGTTTCGAGACTCATCTCTTAGGTCCTTCCTTGAGGGCTGGGAATTAGTTCTTACAGACCTTATGGTCCCAACTCATGCTCATTATTTCCTTAATTCCGTGTAATAAACGAAACTATAACTATACAAGCAAAGTCTCAAGCCCCTAGTTTATCAGCGTTGGATTTTTGGCTGCCTACGTAAAGGCTTCCATTAGCATTTGATAACAATG
Source organism: Ennomos erosarius (assembly GCA_963580505.1). Taxonomy (NCBI): domain Eukaryota; kingdom Metazoa; phylum Arthropoda; class Insecta; order Lepidoptera; family Geometridae; genus Ennomos; species Ennomos erosarius. The sequence goes on from OY756982.1 coordinate 415,494, forward strand.
TCATTTTATCTTAGAATACATCCTATTCATTAATATTTGTGATGGAGCCACCGCAATTATGTGTAGGGTTGTATTATTAATTAATATTGTTTTACGAAAGTATCATTAACAATAGCTCCATAATTAAGTCCGCATATAAACATATATTTTGTTTTCAATAAATTATTACTTTCGCATTTGGTTAGTGATTTATGTGCCGGAGCCGAAAGTGCCGATCGCTATAGATCGTGATTATGATGCGCCTGCGCATTGTCAATAGGGCTGCCACTAATTATAATATCTAACAAAAATATTTATGACTGAAATGAGATCAATATTTAAGTTTAAATAATTTAATAAAAAATAAATAAAAATAAAACGTATGAGTAAATATTTTGTCAGATTGTAATTCTAGAACCACAGCACGTAAAGAAGTGGCTCAAAGTTAAAACAAAAAGGACACCAAAAATGCACAATGCTAAAGCAAAACAATAAATAAATATATTAAATTGAATTAACATGCATCAAAATCGATATTACCATGATGTATATAAAATTTTACGCATACGATAACCCTATAACTTTTTTACGGTTTGACCAACAAATTGAGACATCGGTGATTATTCAGGCCGCGCCATTAGCAGGCTCAGCCGCATAATACCGCGTTCCGGACTCGTTATTGATTTATTTTGTGAACGCATTACCAACTAAATCATGTAATCGGTTCTATGGAGAAAGTCTCAGTGCGTGATTTACTATTTTTATACGGTTTATTAATTAATGAGTTTAGTAGATAATGAATGATGAGTCTATAGACTCGCGGTGGGATAGCGTGGACAGTGGATTATGATTCATGTTCTCTTTATCAGGTCTCTCAGCGAAGCACGACCGTTCTTATCGATTGTTAAAGTTGAGCATCGTTCGCTGCCACTGCGGTCACTACTTTGATAGGGCTACAGATAGTAGTAGTTACAACTGAGCGCTACCGTCGCCGTTGAGCCACTCGAAATGAATTCAATCTTAGTGTTTTTCTACGGCAATTTCACCTCAACTCTGCCAGTTTATCCACTTGTTTTTTTTTCTGTAATCTATGCGTTGATGCTGACTCTTTGATTAGGGAATAAAGCTCAGATGAAGTGGAATAATGCCAACTGTTGTCGTATGACATAAGGCCTAAAACTTTTGACACCAACGCTGACCATAAGGTGGTATATACACGAGAAGAAGAAGGGTCGAGGCTAGTCAGCACAACCCACGGTGAGTTGACCAACTTTCCGTAGGTTGGGGTTTGGCTCTGAACTATGTTGAATTTTCTGTGCAGAACGCACTGGGAAGCATTGTTATGAAATGGCATCATCTTAGTATAAGTATACCTAGGTGCTTATTGTAAGGGCATCATAACTTTTCATCAGCCGGAAGCCGTCCACTGCTGAGGTCTATATAAACCTCCCCCATAATACATCACTTTGGATGGCTATCATAGGAGGGGTGTGTTGCCATAATCACCTTGGTTGGCAGGAGGCTTGGTGTTCGCTGCTTTTACTGTACCGATGAGAAAGTCATTGGCCGTTCTCTGAATATTCCTTTGGCCGGCTCAAAAAGTACAAGGCTATTTTTTCAAAGATCCAAGCACGAGTAATAACCATCTGAGCACTAACAACGAACAACACAACAACTGTTAACGACTTTGTATTTTTATAACAACTACTGCTTCTACAACGCCAATATAAATTAACAGGTTTTGTAACCTTTACAGGCTTTGAAATAAAGTTTAAAATAACTGTTTGTATTTGATAAAGTCGTTTTTAAGGATAACTGGCGTCCTGCTGGGAGCCAGTGGGTCCTTTGTACGTTTAATTTCATACTTTCTGTCCCACACCCTCCGAGTGTGAGGTGATGTGAGTTTCAACTCATTTGATATTATACACTTATTGTGCATTATTGGTTTTGTAATGCTACATGTATGTATATATCATAATATATTACCTGGTTTCTATTATTCATTCACAACTTTCACATCACAGCACTTGACAGTCCTTTTCACAGTAATTTAAGCACAAAAAAAAACTTGATTTTTCTCAAAAATTTCACATCACTTTATCGATTTTGCGCGCGGGTCACGGGCCCGATTTCTAGACACGACTGCTCGGATGGCAGTTGTTTTGAAACTGTTTTTTTTGTTTCGAATTTAGTTTCTCTTCAAATTCATATTTTTCTTTTTCTACTGTCAATTTCAGTGAGGTATTTTATAGTTTGGCCATGATTGTATGTATTTTGACTCTAGATTTATTTTTTTTACTATTCTGTATTCAAAATTTTGAAAACTGCAAAAAATCTAGAACCTTGGAATGCTAGCGAGGTTTCTTTAGAAAAGCTGTCGCTATGGAATGGCAGTCTCAATTTACTCCTCGAACGAGGAACACTAAATTGATATAAGGCCATTCCCGGGCCAGGCAAGGCCCGGGAACTCAAGAACGCCTTCAAAAACCATCTTTGGCTATCCAACACCAAAATTGTGAAGTGAATCTCCATCTACGTCAATCGCTGCGCCACGACATATCCATTGTCAAATCGCCGATCGCCGAGCTACATCCGCTACAGCCAGTCGCGAAACTACGACGAATCTATCGCCGAGAGCTGATCGCCGAAACTACATCTGTTGTCACCGTCGGCCGCCGTATCTACCACGACGAATCTATCGCCGAGCGTCAACCAGTGAGACGACCGGCTTGCCTTTTTCAAACATTGAGTGGCAATATAACTTCATCACCATGTTCCGGCCCGTCGTCCGTCAAAGCTTTGACGACTAATACCTGCGTGTCTCCTGCTCCTGCATCTTGAATCTGAGCTGCGTAATAATACTTCATCGACGGTGGAAGGACGAGAATCTTCTTTTGGATCCAGAAGCTAATAACTGAATGAGCTAGCCGCTGAACTCTGGAAGTCGGACAAACTAAAGGCAACGAATTCCTCAGTCTCTATAACGACAGTGGGCCTTGTTTGAATAAAGACCCGGAAGTGGGCCTTGTTTGTTTGAAGACCCGGAAGTGGGCCTCGTTGAAGACCGGAAGCGGGCTTTGTTTATCTGAAGACCCAGAAGTGGGCCTTGTTTGGATCCAATAACATTCTAATTCTACCGTGATAACTTGTAGGCCGTAAACAACTTGAATTTCGCGTACTTCCGCATCATCTAGAGACTTTTTTTTTTTTTTGCTTTCTACAAAGCTTGTAAAATTTACGAAAATAAATATCTGTTACCAATTCCTTTTTTTCTCTTCAGCTCTTAGGATCCTGTCAACCTAGGCACTGTTTAGGTAGGGGAGGAGCTGCTCATTAACTTGTAGCGTTCCATTCTACCTTTTTCACGAAAGGAACGGATGTAACGTGACAGTTTGGCGCCCAACTAAAATGAACCCTCTAAAACATTCTTCTAAATTCTAAAATAATACTTACTCAAGTAGGCTAAAATTTGATATTGACTTTTGGCTCTAACGTAATATCTTAGGTACTTGCTTAATTTATTTTTATACAGGCAGGACACGCGGAACATCACACTTACATTCTACAACACTCGCATAGTACTTAATACTTAAACGAACTTAAACTTGACTTGATTTTATCCTTGACTATTGACTTCAACTTGTGACTATGGCGAGACCAATTAAATACTCGTTTCTAAACAAACTTGAACTGGAATATGAAGTGACTATCAGAGGTGAAAAACCAGCTGACACTTTGACAACTCTTAAGGAGCAGCTGGCAAAATTGAGTCACATTCAACCTGAGGACATAAAATCTTCTCCAATACCTCTCAAACATGACCTCTCCCAAGCAGAGATCACGTTTAATTACGTCGAGGGTAAAATCTCGCACCTCGAAGCCACGGATGATAAAAGTAACCTGAGGAAAGTTGAATCTTTCGTAAATCATCTTCATTATCGCCTCGAACGCTTTAACGCCGTTCCACCATTTGTTGAGTCATGCTCAAACATACGATCTCGCTTCTTCACGCTCCAAAAACGGTTTGAAGTCTTAACTTCAGATTATTCAGGATCTTCTGAAGAAGTGTTAGTTGACATTCACAATCCTTGTCCTCAGACTCAGCCTAGCCCTCCCTCGATTTATCAATTACTACCTATGACTAGAACCAATCAAACTTTGGAAGTACTGAGTACTCCTCAACCCACTTTACCTTCAAGCATTCTGACTAGTATACCACTGGCTTCCGAGTCTGTACAAAACTATCACACTTCGGATAATTTTGTGAAGGAGCTCAAAACGTTTTCTTTCAATGGAAAATCGTGCCCTAGATCATTTCTTCAAAGATTGGACGAGTTTAGGATTTCTCGAAACATTCCGGAAGGTATGCTTTGCAAGCACGCCTTTGAGATTTTCACAGGTGATGCCCTTCATTGGTTTCGTTTTCAGTATAATCGAAATCCTACCTTATCGTGGAAAGATATTTGCACATTGCTGATTCGAGATTTTGGTATACATGATTACGACTATAAGCTGTTGGAAGCTATAAGGAATAGAACGCAAGGAGCAACTGAGACCATTATCGTTTACGTCTCAATTATGTTCGGTATGTTTGCTCGTCTTTCAAAGAAACTTAGCGAGAGCGAACAATTAGAGATTTTACTCCATAATATAAGACCGTGCTATTCAGTTTTTGTTGCACTTAAAGATATTAAAACGGTAGATTCTTTAATTTCTACTTGTCAAAGTTACGAACGCATTTCTGAACGAGACAAAAATTTTCATGAGCCTAGATCTGAAGACACTTCTTGTGCTGCTGAATTTGCCTATCTTCCTTCATTTTCTAAAGCTTCACTTCCTAAAGCGTCTCCAAACGTAAGGTACACTAATGCAGTGCAGGAAGATAAACATCCACGCTCGTCATCTCAAACTAATGACATTTCTAAAGAAGAATTCTGTTATCGCTGTCGTATCACAGGCCATTCTTTACAAACTTGTACTAAGCCTAGATACCTCATTTGTTTTAAATGTGGTCGTAAAGGCGTGAGAATCAGCGAATGTCCAAAATGTGCTCCATCAAATCAACAAAAAAACTAGCTGACGACTTGAATGGTTTCACTAAATCACATAACAATAATTTTGATCTTAACGACTGGAATCAATGGTTAAATACTATTCGAAATTTTATGTTTTGCTACAAAACAACTTCTGTTTTCTACGACAAAGAAAAAGACTTTAACAGACCTTTTATTAACGTGTCTATAAACAATATACCTTTTTCCGGTCTTTTAGATAGTGGAAGTTGTATAACTATTTTAGGTAATAACTCTCATAAAGATATCCAAAAGTTAGGCTTTAAACTATTCAAGTCTCCAACTCAAGTTATGGTTGCTAATAAACAAAAAGCAATGTCTTCTGGTTATTTTCATTTGCCATTGAGATTTCATAATCAGACACATGTTATCAAAGCTTATGTTTTCCCTGATATTTATCCTTCTTTGATACTTGGGTGGGATTTCTGGAAAGAATTCGAACTCTCCCCAAAGATACTTTCTCTTGAACTCAATCTCGAATCTAAAGATCATACAACTTGTGCTGTTGAAAATCAAATATCAACATTTGATCATCTGTCTGGGAATCAAGTAGAAATTGCTAATGACATAATCAAGCGTTTCAAAAGTATTTCTTTTGAACAACGAGGTAAATTAGGCCGTACTAGTTTAGTTAGTCATCGGATCAATACTGGTGATGCTTTACCTATAAAACAACGTTGTTATCGTCTCTCTCCAGAAAAGCAAAAAGCACTCATCAATGAGGTCGATAAAATGCTAGAATTAAAAGTTATAGAAAAATGTGAGAGTCCTTGGTTATCTCCAGTACTTATCACTCCAAAAAAGAACGGAGAATGGCGTTTCTGCGTCGACAGCAGAAAGCTGAATGCAATTACTCGTAAAGATGCCTACAGCCTCCCTTTTGTTTCTGAGATACTAGATAACCTCAAAAATGCTAAATATTTGTCTAGTATCGATATAGCAAAGGCTTTTTGGGAAATTCCATTACATCTCAAAGACAGAGATAAAACTGGTTTTTACGTACCTGGTAGAGGAATGTATAGATTCACTGTTATGCCCTTCGGATTGACAAACGCTCCAGCAACTCAACAAAGACTTATGGACAGTTTATTCACTCCAGAGTTTGAGAATAAAGTGTTCTGTTACTTAGATGACATAATAATCATAGGTGCGACATTTGAGGAACATATTTCACTCCTACTTAAAGTTCATCAGAAACTTTCTTATGCTGGTCTAACCATTAACTTTGAAAAGAGTCAATTCTTTCGCAAAGAACTGAAATATCTTGGCTACATAGTAGATGAGCAAGGATTGCGGGCTGATCCCAGTAAAATTGAAGCGATTCTAGCTTACGCTGCTCCTACCTCTAAAAAAGAAGTAAGAAAATTTTTAGGTACGTGCAGTTGGTTTCGCCGATTCGTACCTAATTTCAGTACTATTGCTTCACCACTCTGTAAATTAACGTCATCTGGAAAAAAATCTCCAAAAAAATTTGTCTGGAATGCTGAGGCTGACTCTGCTTTTGCTAAATTAAAAGAATGCTTGACTACAACACCAATACTATCTTGCCCTGACTTTGACTATCCATTTTCCGTTCACTGCGACGCTTCTAACTTTGGGATAGGTGCTATGCTGACTCAGGAAAAAGACAATAAAGAAGTTGTTATTGCATATATGAGTAGATCTCTAAACAAGCATGAGCAGAATTATTCAACTACAGAACGTGAGACTTTAGCTGTCATTACTGCACTTGAGCATTGGCGTTGTTATCTTGATAACGGTAAACGATTTACAGTATACACTGACCATGCAGCATTAAAGTGGTTCCAAAATTTGTCTAATCCTTCTGGCAGATTGGCACGATGGAGTCTTCGTCTGTCTTGTTTTAACTTCGACCTAAAACATAAAAAAGGAAAAGAAAATGTTGTCCCAGACCTTCTGTCGCGTCATAAAATACCCGATACTGCTATTATTGGTGGTGTTGAACCCATATCTAGAGACAATGCATCACAATTGGAACTATATAATAGACTTTTTACTAACTGTCGAGATAATCCTGATGCTTATCCAAATTACAAAATTCTCAACAATAATTTATACCGTTTTAATAACTCACCTGATTATCTAAATGAAGATTTTGCTTGGAAAGAAGTTCCACTTCCCTCTGAGAGAATGAATCTCATCAAAACTTGCCATGGTGACTCAGAAAGTAATCCCCATACTGGCATTTTCAAAACATACAAGAAGCTTTCTTTAAGATACTATTGGTCTGGTATGTTTAAAGATGTGGCTAAAATGTGTTCTTCTTGTGAAACATGCCTCTCTTATAAGCATTCGAATCATTCTCCATATGGTCCTATGGGTAAACCAAAAATTTGTTCAAGACCTTTTCAAAGCCTCTCATTAGATCTAATGGGCCCTTTTCCACTCACAAGACAACGTAATCAATTCATACTAGTGGTTACATGTTCTTTTTCAAAGTATTGCCTTATTTTCCCTATCAAGCGCGCTACATCTTCCAATATCATCATGTATTTGGAAAATAATGTGTTTCTGGTACACGGTGTGCCACAAACCATCATCATGGACAATGGTTCACAATTTCAATCTAATGAGTTTCAAAGTTTTCTGAATAAGTATAAAATTCCTTTTATATTTTATTCACCTCGATACTGCCCTCAAGTAAACCCCACAGAACGGTATAATAGAACAATTATCACCGCACTTTCACAGTTGGTCGGAGATGATCACCGTTCATGGGACAAACATTTGCAGAAAATCCAATATGCACTCAACAGTTCTGTAAATTCTACAACTGGGTTTTCTCCATCCTTTCTGGTTTTTGGACGTGAAACCATACCATGTGGTTCACTATACACTAACTGCTCCAACCTTGATAATTTCATTTTTCTTCCTCGTGACATCTACGCCGCTAATTTAGGATTATTATCTAACATCTTCGATAAAGTACAGGTTGCATTACACACTGCACACACAAAAAATGCTGCTCATTACAACACGAGACACACCTTTAAAGAGTTCAACGTTGGCGACACAGTCTGGCGTAAAAATTACGTCCAGAGTAACGCTGGTGCATATTTCAGTTCAAAATTGGCTCCCAAATATGTCAAATGCACAGTTGTTGAGAAGCTCTCACCTCTCGTCTTTATTTTAGAGGATCCTAACGGCTTAAGAGGAAAGTGGCATGTAAAAGATTTTAAAGTGTAAATAGTGTAGCGGTTGTATTCTGTTTTTTTCTCTAAATTGTATACTTATTCTGTAAATAGCTTTAGCGTATATTATTTTTGTATTGTACAAGGAAACTAGACCCTTTCGGCTTATTTTTTTAAATCCATTTTACAAACGTTATTTTTTTTTTCACTCTTTTTGTTTTATCTTATAACACGAGTCGTGTGGGTAAGAAGCCATTGTGTTTACTCATTTTTTTTTATACTTTCTTAGTTGCACATGTTGTTACTCTAATCTTAATTTCCTTGCAATTTCTTAAATACAAGGTTCTTGAATATTAATTTCCTTGACGTCTTCAATACCCAAGGGTGTGTGTAATATTCTTAAAGAGCGGTACACAACTCGTTAAATAAGCCTTTGTGTTGTACATTTTCTTAATTGTAAATACTTATTATCTTTACTCGGGTTTTCAAAAAGGTGCGGATAACGACACCTAATTAAAAAAAATAAGCCTTCGTTATGTATAATGAATAGTTCCTTGTGGAGTATGCGTCATCAAATATGTGAACCATATCCCCTAAGTATGTTTGTGAGCGAGTAAAAGAAGAAGTGCAAGATTTAAGTATGAAAGAGCAAGGTTTTATTCCTAACCTTCAAAATTTTCAATGGAGTTGAAAATTTTCTGGGGTCGTGGGGGAAATATGTAATGCTACATGTATGTATATATCATAATATATTACCTGGTTTCTATTATTCATTCACAACTTTCACATCACAGCACTTGACAGTCCTTTTCACAGTAATTTAAGCACAAAAAAAAACTTGATTTTTCTCAAAAATTTCACATCACTTTATCGATTTTGCGCGCGGGTCACGGGCCCGATTTCTAGACACGACTGCTCGGATGGCAGTTGTTTTGAAACTGTTTTTTTTGTTTCGAATTTAGTTTCTCTTCAAATTCATATTTTTCTTTTTCTACTGTCAATTTCAGTGAGGTATTTTATAGTTTGGCCATGATTGTATGTATTTTGACTCTAGATTTATTTTTTTTACTATTCTGTATTCAAAATTTTGAAAACTGCAAAAAATCTAGAACCTTGGAATGCTAGCGAGGTTTCTTTAGAAAAGCTGTCGCTATGGAATGGCAGTCTCAATTTACTCCTCGAACGAGGAACACTAAATTGATATAAGGCCATTCCCGGGCCAGGCAAGGCCCGGGAACTCAAGAACGCCTTAGAACAAAAAACCATCTTTGGCTATCCAACACCAAAATTGTGAAGTGAATCTCCATCTACGTCAATCGCTGCGCCACGACATATCCATTGTCAAATCGCCGATCGCCGAGCTACATCCGCTACAGCCAGTCGCGAAACTACGACGAATCTATCGCCGAGAGCTGATCGCCGAAACTACATCTGTTGTCACCGTCGGCCGCCGTATCTACCACGACGAATCTATCGCCGAGCGTCAACCAGTGAGACGACCGGCTTGCCTTTTTCAAACATTAAGTGGCAATATAACTTCATCACCATGTTCCGGCCCGTCGTCCGTCAAAGCTTTGACGACTAATACCTGCGTGTCTCCTGCTCCTGCATCTTGAATCTGAGCTGCGTAATAATACTTCATCGACGGTGGAAGGACGAGAATCTTCTTTTGGATCCAGAAGCTAATAACTGAATGAGCTAGCCGCTGAACTCTGGAAGTCGGACAAACTAAAGGCAACGAATTCCTCAGTCTCTATAACGACAGTGGGCCTTGTTTGAATAAAGACCCGGAAGTGGGCCTTGTTTGTTTGAAGACCCGGAAGTGGGCCTCGTTGAAGACCGGAAGCGGGCTTTGTTTATCTGAAGACCCAGAAGTGGGCCTTGTTTGGATCCAATAACATTCTAATTCTACCGTGATAACTTGTAGGCCGTAAACAACTTGAATTTCGCGTACTTCCGCATCATCTAGAGACTTTTTTTTTTTGCTTTCTACAAAGCTTGTAAAATTTACGAAAATAAATATCTGTTACCAATTCCTTTTTTTCTCTTCAGCTCTTAGGATCCTGTCAACCTAGGCACTGTTTAGGTAGGGGAGGAGCTGCTCATTAACTTGTAGCGTTCCATTCTACCTTTTTCACGAAAGGAACGGATGTAACGTGACAGTTTACATATTTTGTTTTTGGTAATTTATGGAAAAAGCAAGGAGTTTCGTTTTTTCGTTGCTGGCTGAGTGTTTGGCATCATTAACGTAGCTAGATGGTTAAACCCATAAGCTACGAACGTTATGGTTTAGATAATGTAATCCTTTTCTCCATGTTTGAATATGTATTGTATACTAGTGATGGATTAATTAGCATTAGCATTAATTTTTAGCATGTGAAAACTCAATTAGCATTTCGAAAATGAAATGTAGTTGCTAAATTCTGTGAAATATGAAATTTCAATTTAATTAGTGCATTTTGAATTTAATTTTTAATATAAAGTTTCATTTCATTTGTATTTCATGTTTCATTTCATTTTTAATTTCATGTTTCATTTCATTTTTAATTTCATTTTTCATACAATTTTTCATTTCATATTTCATTTCAATTTTCATTTCATTTTTCATTTCCATTTCATTTCATTTTAGCAAATAGCATAGCAATAGCAAGTAGCATGCTAAGACTCGTGAATTAGCATGTTTATGAAATTTACGCAAAATCGCATTAATTGCCATCGCTAATGTATACTACTACTTTTACGATACGGAAACAATTCAAGTTGACCTATCATTTCAACAGCGTGTTGATATAGCATCTCTAAAAACAAAGAATCATCAAAAAATAATAAAAGCTATTAAAATTTTACGGTTTCACCCACCTGTATTTAATGTACTGGTTAATTGCATAGTATATCATCCCGGAAAGTTTACGATGGTGCGCTATCGCATACGTTCGGTGTTACGCGTAAGCTGGTAGTGGGGCGAGGGTAGTTGTAGAAAAAAGGGTATCTTTCAATTATTTAAATACGAAAAACCATTATGAGCAATCTTTGATCAATATGAAGGGGATATAGACCGGATTGATAATGGAATGAGTAAGAAACCCGATGAATCATGATTCAGGCTTAAGTAAGTTACTGTTGTCTCAGAACATGACTTAATAGGTACTTCATCATCATCATCATCATTAACAGCCACCACCTCCACCTTGTCAGTCACTCGCCTCCTGCATCCATCGGCTCCCCGCGGTATTCACCATATCGTCGGTCCACCGAGTGGAGGGCCGGCCTGCGCTACGCTATGTAATAGGTACCTACTATAAGAATATTTCTATAGAAAGGTATTATAAGTGTGTCCTCGAAAGATTTAAAAAATATGACGCTCGCACCTAGACTTATATTTTTTTGCTCTGTGCTCAATAACTAATATTCTTAGTATCAAAGAAGAGGGCCAAATTGCAGATCTGAATCTGGTGTTTACAGATTTTTTCGTCGAAGGTTGAGTGTTGATGGTTAAGCGAGCAAATAAATGTCAAAAATTTAACCTGCATTCTAAAACTACGGTGACACTTTTAAATTGATGACAGCAATAACGTTTTTAATGGCAACACTCGACTTTAAAAAACACATTGCTTTCCCACTGTTCGAGTTTTATTTACACAGGACAGCTTTGTTTGTTAGCTTTATTATGCTTTTGAACGTAATAAAGTTGGCTTGTTGCTTATCGTATGTGACAATCGCGAGGGCATAAATTGAATTGAAATTTTATATGACTATTTTATCACCTGTGTGGCAACACTCAGAAGTCATAATAATTATGTAGCGCGTTTAATCTATGCTTTTGGCAGTTTTGCCACTACCGAGCATATATTTTATTAACATGTATCACTATTATACAAAAACGAACTCCATACAGCTCATACAGTAGCTAAAGATTATAGGGTTGTGTGCTTAACTGATAGTTAGTAAACAGTTTCGATTTTCTTTTTTGATAAGACGAAATTTAAGAGCTTTCTGCTGATATAATCCGAAATATACCTAGTACTTACCTACATATAGCCAAATGGTTCAACTAACTTAACGAGCCGACATTACATGTAATTGATATACCATCTACTAAACTATCTAAAATGGACATATACCCTTATTTTATTGACCATAAAACTTTTATTCGTTCGATATGTTTATCTGAAAGTAATTTTAATTGCGGCCCACCGCGTATTAATTCCTTTTTATGGATGTTTTCAGTTTTTGTCGCCACTAACCCGTGACTTATATGACTACTTTTCGGATAGTGAACGAACAGTAATTGGACACTATGCCTTAATTGATAATTATTATTGGTCGTTTAAATTTTTACATCTCAACTCCAATAAATTCCAAACGAGACGACTGATGCTTACTGGATTGTACACCGACCGTTGGCTCTCAGCAGACGCGTTGTTGAACCACTAAAAATACATTAGCACAAAGCCATATATGAAACATACATACTTAGTATTTATAGAAGTAAGAAGGATAACACGATTGTTACTAAGCTGCAAATTGTAATCATTTCTTCTTACCCTGACATCATCGACGTGACAAATGCCAACAGGCCGGTGTTCAGCTGCGGCCGGCGCGTGCTCGTCGACTTCCTCTGATCTTTGACTCGGCCAATTGCCCCCAGCTGCCGTCTTCCCCACAAGACCTGCTCAATTGGAGCAATCAGGCCCCTCGCTGCCTCGGAGATCAAGACGCGGGGGCGGCGAGGAAGACCCATCTTCACTCGCTTGGACTATTTATTAAACCATCTCGCTCGCGCTGGCAATCGTAGCTTATTTGAAAGTGATAAGGACCAAAGTTGAGTATGCGGAATAGAGTTATCGTGGTAAGGAAATTTGTTACTCAATCCCTTATTGTGACGAGGATATGAATTGAAGTGGTTCGCGATCAACGAGGTGTTTCCGCCTCAGATGTTTACGTCTCAGTACCTACATTGTTTACACCCTTCTTGTAGCGGGTTCCAGTTGAACAAAAGTAGCGATCGTTTTTAGGGTTCCGTACCCAAAGTGAACCCTATTACTAAGGCTCCACTTGTCCGTCTATCTGTCTGTCCGTCCGTCTGTCACCAAGCTGTATCTCATAAACCGTGATAATTAGACAGTTGACACACATGATGTATTGTATGTATTTCTGTTGCCACTATAACAACAAATAAGTACAAAAAACTGGACCTACTGGAACCATACTACGACCATGACTGGTGGTGGCCACCCACCGTTGTTGTTGGCTGCAGGTGGCAAAGAGTATGTAGCGACACAAATTGTAGCTTATTAAGCACTAAAATGGATAATTTTGGTCTAATATAAATACATATTGATTGATTGATTGATTGATTGATTAATGTAGAGTCCGTGCAAAAGGCCGGCAGTCGTCTCAATCACAGATTACCACAGCAGATTACTTATACGTGTCTCAATAACGTTCCCGCGAACACCCGTGGTATGTAAATAGGTGTCACATGGTATTTGAGTTTGAGTTTGCTATCCCAAAAATAATAGATCGCGCTGCCCGGGACATAACACATAATCAGTAGGGTCTCACTAACGTAAGTGAATAATACCCCTGATAATATAATACCTACATAATACCTAGCAGATGGCTCCAGGTTTATACCTTCATGCTCACGGTCAACTTATTCGTTCTTGACAGCAAGCAGTTTAGAAATATTTTTGTGACTTTTTGGTTATGACATGTTATGACATAAGTACAGCAACATAAACATGGTGACCTAAAAGATCTATTAATTACTGAGTACAATATGACTCAAATGCCAGTAAATTTTAGCAGGATGGCATACCAAAGAGGTGAGCTGTTGATGGAAGACCAATGCAGCAGAAGGCTGACACTTACGAGCATCAAAAACTTGGACCAGCTGGCCACGGCCAGCACTCAAGTGAAACGACATCGGTACAATCCTAAAAACACATGCTCAAGAGACTTCACCGCCTACTTTCAGAGCTCCCCAACAAACTGTGATCCGACCTATGTAACATCTCATGCTAACCCAGAGCCTTTGCTGAAACGATCCACAGTTGTTCCTGTTTTCCCGATGGTACAATCTTTACGCTGGAACCCTTACGTAGAAACTTCATCTATCGAAGATCTGACATCAAAATTAATAAAGGAACCAAAATTTCATTGTAAATGTGAACGTTGTACAACAAAATATTGCCCATCGAAGATGTCCTCTTCCAGCACCTTGAAGTCGTATCATACCAGCATTATGACGTTCGATGATAAATGTACCATGACTCCTAAATTGGCTGAAGTCGGTTGTGGTTGCCACCGGGTGCCATCAACTCGTGAATCTGAGATGTCAGTCTCAGCTTCAGAGATCACCGTCAGGGACACTCGTGGCAGTACACACATCGACCAGGGTCACAGCCACCTCAAATGCCCCGCTACCCCCATATTGAAGAAAAATACGCACCATCTTTATGACCACGACAACAGCAGCTGTTACACTGATCAGGATTACTGTAGGGATGAATATGATCTACTCGAGAAAACTGATCCAAACCCAGAAAAGGACATCGATGACGTTTACCGCAAACCGAAAAAAGAACTATCTTTAAAATCCTTCTTAAAATATTGCAGGAAGAAAAAAGAGCCACTGTGTTGTAATAAATCTAACGTTAGAAGAATAATTTATAATGAAGGTATCAGTGATATGATAGCGAACCGATATCCAATAGTACCGATGAGGATGCCACCTTCCACGAGTAGCTTGAATAATAACTGCAGCAAAGGGTCCATAGGAAGCCATGGAACAATAAGATTCTACGACAAACGTCCAGTAACAAGTACACAGCGCATGCAGCTTCCATACTCTCACAGAACAGATTCTAGATACCACCAGAAATGTAAGAGTGGTCACAGCAAGATTTTGTATTGTGATAATGATGAAGTGAGGTGTAACAACGCGCCTCTACGGAAGGATTCGTGCGGTAAGCCTATCACTTACTATAGACTGCCGTCTGCCGCCATCAAGCTACCGAAGAAAGTTTTGACCTCTGCGAAAAATATAGAATCTTTTGTTAACATCTGTTATCCACGAATGACTGTGCCGGGAGCTGGACGACGGCGAAGGAAGAGTTAAATCATTTAGTAATTAAAATAAATTACTATCAGCGGTAGAACGATTTTAATTATTTCTGCGTTTTGTAGAACTAAAGCATAGTCGTGTTGCTTTAAGTAAAGAAATGAGCTAGCCGTTCACCCGACTGCCCATATCAGATACAGTACTACTCCGACATGGCACTACTGCATTGAGCACATCATCCTGAGACATCAGCACAAACCAGTACCTATAATATGATTAGAATCCGGGTATTGCCCGTGGTCCACCTGCTTAGTTCACCTGGGTGGACTACATGATTATTAGTCTAGGAGTGCATAAAAGGTTCTCGAGTGGCGACCATGAACCGGAAGACGCAGCGTGGGCCGGCCCCCCCACTAGGTTGAGCGACGATCTGGTGGCTCCTGTGGAAGAGGTCTATGTTTAGCAGTCGCCGTTTTCAGGAGGTTGATGATGATAATGTCGATGATGATGACTGCATAAATATAGAGTTACAATTTCTTTCACTTGCAAAGTATACATACTATTTATACTTAAAAATTAAATTTATCATTACTGTTAACATGATCAAGATAATTACATAACAAACAGGACTGCAAGTTCGCAACATCCTCCGAAACTACTTTTATTAATCTTTTATGCGTTCAATTACGGAGAGGCAACAGAGACCTACATCCAGGCAGCTGGTCCCAGGGTCTGGAGGTCGCCAGCTGCGGAGAAAGCATCCTTGATTGAATAATCCACATGCAATTGGCGCACGGACGACGGTGGGGTCGACAACATTTGTAAATGGATGCCCTCTATGGTAGTACGGTATCTTTTTTATCTTTTAAAAGTTGACGATATTAAACAGGACTTTGCTATTCTGAATTTTGAGTTAACAACTTTTTACTAAAAACTTTTGAATAGCAAAGATCTAGGACCTGTAGATAACCACGATGCGTTTCGACTAAGTAGTTGACCGTAGTCATGAGTAGACATCCGAACAAAGGACTATGTATTAAAAATGGAAATATTTTTTCGCCAGGACCTACTCATTTGCATAATATTGGATGTGTGCAAAAACATACAATGTTGCTGACCCCTGTACCCCAGGGTCCGCGCGCACGCGGCGCCTGCGCATCGCAATCTGCAGCTTGATACTTGCTTATTTAGCGATGATCCAGAATAGTGGTTTTTTTACACGGACCTGTTACAAATGCGTTATAAACAAATGCATCCCGGCTGGCAGCTTTTTATTTATTTTCTGTCTGAGATTACTAACTAAGTGTAGAAATAAATTCTACATTGATATTCAATCAATCAATCAATCAATATGTATTTATTTCAGACAAACATTATCCATTTTCGTTAGTATAGCAGACTTAACCTATTATTAGTACTTGTTGGCGTTCATTTATTTAAGTTACTTTATGATATATTACATTTCATTGGCAATTAATTCAGAATATATTACCTTATCTTGGTGTTATAGCACAAATTCATTATTAATTAATCAAATTACGGTATGTCAAAAAAAAAAAAAAAAAAAATAAGATTAGATACATTACACACAGACTTAAAATTAGGTAATACAAAATACAATCTTGGTCAAAAATAAAATAATTAAGTAAATTAATTTCTACACTTTGTTAGTGTTTATGATTTTTAAAGCAGTATCGCCTGCTTAGCGTAAGTAGGTTGTAAAAAGATGAAGATAAATTCGGACACGAAATCAGTTGTTTACGGAAGCTTAAGTAGCATACCCAAGAGATGGATGGATGCGGGTTCAAATCGCAGGAGTTACGAATCAAAATTTTCCACAATTTAATTTGATAGTGTTACCTGCCTGTCAGCGAAGTACTTTTAGTTTTTTCTACAAGTTAGTTTAGTAATTAGCACCTATTATAATGACTAATTAGTTTTGTAGTTTATGTTTCTTTCACACTTAGAACTGCTCTCGTAGAAAAAGAATACAATAGAATAACATTTATTCAATACCTATGTCTATAAATAATTTGTGGTGTGCGGTGTGCGTGTAGTATATGTAGGTACGATCCGATAAGAGCGCTAAGAATCTGTCCTTGTAGGAATCTGGCGATACCATGGACTTAGGATAAACAGATTTTTATCATGTTATTCCTTAATAGATAAACATTTGTGAAAACAATAATTAAATATCTCAAAAATTACCAAGTTACAAGCATTTTCAAAACCGGAATAGAAAGAGATAGCTCAAACGGCCACTGACATCAGAGGAAGGTGGTTTATAGTACCTCATTACTAAGCTGTGGTAGCTTTTCATACAATCTCTTTGGCATGTGACGTCAGTGGATTTTTCATAGTAACTGTGAGGCGTTCTGTTTCGCGAGAAAGTAGACACTTTAAAAGCTTATTACTCCGTGATTTATTTACCGATTTTACTTATTTTTTCAATTATTGCATTCATTTTTAATCTTCTTTATGAAAGTGATATTTACTTGTTCATTTTTAATAGTAGTCATCATGCCTATTGTCTCACCAACGAGAGGCGTTATAATGTTGAGAGTACCAAAAAGGTCTAGGTACGTGGGCGTTACAGTAATCTAGCCTTGAAGGAAAAAGCGGTCAGCAGTTGCGCCACATTATAAATGATATTATAATCAGTATTTTTTAAACTCGCAATAAATAAATTCCATTAATTATCAAACCATGCGTGCAGGTGTGCCTATCACCTAATAATATTTGGAACATAATAATCAAAAGTTTATAGCTCCAACACCAAAATATATTAAGTCTTAATTACTTTTATGGTTTCATAATAAAATTATGTAGATCTAATAAAGATTGCGTGGGTGTATCACTCATAGACGGGGGTGGGTGACGGCCATCGGACGTTTTGGACACATTGTGCCTTCCTCTACTGTATTATTTTTTTTATTTGCTGGTGTCCATGAGACAGGCTTAGAAATGATCAATATTTTTGATTTAATATACTAAGAGCGGGATATTAATTTTGTTTCAGCTTAAATAAAGAGCCTCTGTGTTATGGTGGTTGAGCAGGTCGGTTCATGACCTGGAGGTGACTTCTTCACCTTTTAAGTATTAGGAAATAGGGTTTGTTTAATTACAAGTGATTTACGTTTAAGCTGAAGATATTTAGATGAAACGTACATAATATTGGATAATACTACTGAGACTAATATAAAATACTTTTTATCCCGGAAAATTAAGGGTTCCCGGAAAAACGGTCTAAGGGTAGAGGAGGGGGTTGGGGGTAGGAGAGGTGTGTCGTATCTACTTCCTAATAAATACGTAATAGGGATGGTATTTCTGTGACCTCACTATACAGTCTACCTAGTGTGAGGGACAGCGCTTCGACTGAGGTACATTGTTTGTAAATACGCAATAACTTTATGCAAACCAAATTGTCACTTATGTACCTCCCTTACAACCAATGTGGGATCAGATAAAGATTTATTTTATTTCTTTAACAACTTATATCTACCCTATATGCAAGTATAAAATTCGTATAGATGTGACGTAACGGAACTGTAGAGCGTGACGTGCCGACGTGACGCTTGCACATCGATCATCCCTGTCCCGGGGTGGACGGACATGGGAATACAGTTATCATTTAAGTAAAGAGTAGGTAAGTTTGTTTGTTAAAAGAACTGTTTTATTTTTTAGGTACACCTTTCGTACCTACTCTTTCCATTTCTAGGATACTTCAGTAATTTACAAAACACTATTTAATGTAGTTAGTATTAGGTATAACTATGTCCTAACCAAATAGCAAATAAACTGTTGATTTTGTAAAACTGGAGATTATAATCGTGACTCGTGTCACAACTCAAGTAATTTGGTATAATTCCAATTTTCGCGAACCCCTAGAGATTTTGCAAAAACAGTGATAACATGATAAGTAATGATGAATTCATTTCTTGTTCTGGAAAAAGACAGAGGTTTGGTCTAACCTAAAGTAACGGTTTTTTGTAAACTTTTTTTTATAACCTTACTTTTTGATGCTTAAATCTAATAGTGTTTATTAACGGGATATTTACCATGTAATTTATTTGTTTCCCTTTTTTATCTATTTTTCAGGTCAACCTAACGAAGTGGCCCAATGAATTTCGAGAAACGTTTGTGCCATTGTCTTATCCGCGTTATCGCAAAACCCTTACGAAAATTCGAATGATCAAATCGACTTATACATAGAACGATTGTGGCTATGGTAGATGATGAGACTTTTAAACTAACTCACCAAGGTTCTAATCCTGCCCATTTGCGGAATTTGCACTCCTTCTAAATGGAGAAAGCATAGTCACCGCGAGGTTACAATTAAGTCACTTAAGTCAAAGTAAATCACAAGGGCATGACTTATTTACCCAAAAACCTCGTTACTTAGAACTTACAAACTTTGATTTGATATCAGCGGTACATGGATATTAACACAGTAAGAATAACTACACGATCATCTACTTGTATTTGTTTTAATTCTGTTATGATTTGTCGGTGGATATCAAAAGATGTCAAAATGCTGACGGATGAAACCGTTTGATATGCGCCGCGGCAGGGGCGCGCAACCGTTGCGCACGCGCATTTACATAGATATTAGTTTTTATTGTTATGGTTCTCGTTTGATTAGGATATATTATAATTTGATTATGAGATAGCGCATTATAACTTACAAGTTATATTTATTATGTTGTCTTTTTTGTGGGGAGATAGAATGACAGTGGTATCGCAGTATGTTTTCTTCGCTCTGCCATTTTAAACAAAGCGCCTAATATGTCATTATAAATCATAACTATTAATCACTATTATCTATCTATACAATTCTTACTATATTTTTGACAGTATATTACATTCATTTCAGGGTTAAAAATCAATACAGATCATTAGTCCACTGCTGAACATAGGCCTCCCCCAGAGGGCGCCACTTTGAGCGGCTGCTCGCCTCCTGCATCAAACGGCTCCCCACGGCTTTCACCAGATCGTCGGTCCACCTAGTGGTTCCGTACTATTACTTAGTATAAAATATAATCAGATACCCCAATTCAATTGGTTTGTTCTCAGCATCCCTGGCCGATCAATCAGTCAGTCCCCCCAGCCGTCATCGTTAGTCGATCGCATCTGATGAGCCTCTAATTATTCAGCCACTAGTCGAGACATGTAATCGAAGACCAAGTGAGTTTGTCGAGAGACAAACATGCAGTAGGGATGCTGACAGTTTGCAATTACAATAATAACCGTCTTAGTGCGAGCCGCACTCGCGCACGGAGGATTCCGTACCATTATCTATAGAAACGAACAAAAATCACGTTGGTTGCATGAGAGCCCCCTTAAATATTTATTTTGTACTGATTTTTAATATTTGTTGCTATAGCGCCAACAGAAATATATCTCTGAAAATTTCAACTGTCTAACTATCACGGTTCATGAGATACAGCCTGGGCACTATTTCATAAAAAGATAAATCATGATAAACCTACAATTGTCAGTGGAATGTGTTTCATAAAACAAAAATTCTATGTGTGACTGATGATTGTCAGTTAAATTTACTGACAGTTGTATGTCTATTATGATTTGTCTTTTTATGAAATAGGGGCTGGTGACAGACGGGCAGACAGATAGACAGACAGACAGCGGAGCCTTAGTAATAGGGTTCGCTTTACCCTAAAACTACTAGTCTTCAAAACTGTTACAGCCCAGACCAGAAGTAATACGGAACCCTAGATTTAACTTATTTTTCTTTTTCTTTTTAAATACCTATTGTATTATATCTTTTGTATAATGATTCATCATCATCATCATCATCCACCAAAAGTGAACCAAAAAAAGAGTATCAACATGATAATGATCATTACAGTGAAAACAACTATGTAGAATTAAATTTACAAGCCCTCTATCAACATCCCATTCTCTCAATTATTTTGTTATCCGTCGTATTGTCAATTTGGTAACTGATTTATTGACGAATATAAGTAATTACACGTGAATTCAACAATAATACTATTTTTGTATTTGCAAACAAAGCAAGTTTACAGTGACGAGCGCGTTGAAGTCTTTTGTGCGAAAAAGTGATTGTAGCTTTTAGGTAAGCTTTTCTTTAATTAATTTGCTACACCATGTTGTTTTATTTAGATGAGTTTAGGTTGCAGCCATATTTGGAATCTAGATCTTAAAATAAGCCTTTAGGGTTCCTAAACAATATTAATTTATCAAACATTCAAATCGTAGTTGATTAGAATTCTACAATGATTTCAAACACACATTTTTGTTTCTTATTCGATTTAATTATTATTAAATAAATATATAAATAAATATGTGTGGACATTACACACAGCGCCATCTAGCCCCAAACTAAGCATAGCTTGTACTATGGGAACCAGATAACTGATACAATACTTATATACTTTTTTGTTTGTAAATACATACATAGAATACAATATAACACCTAGACGCAGAACAAGCATCTATATTATTAGGGGTGGTATAGTTAAATATTAAATACCCAGTGCTATATTTACAAGGATTTGGCGGGGCGTTTGGTTGAATCGGCACGTGACCAAAATGATGGCATCTACATCGGTCAAAGGATCAGCCTCGCTATACAGCGGGGGAACGCTGCCAGCATTATGGGCACGTTGCCCGATTCCATGGATTGCTTGAACTATCTAATAGACATTTTTTTAGGTAGATATATATAGGTATAATAGTATTAGTTATAGAGTAGGTAGTTTTATGTTTTGTGTAGGTTTATTGTTAATTAAATAAAGTCCCTTTACTTACCCAGCGATCTTTTTCTATTTTGTGGATTACATAAAAAACACAAAATTTTAAAGTTTTATATTATTATCTTTAACCTCATGTGAAACCCTTTCGTATCGATTCCAAAGTGCAAATCAACGTAAAAATGTTTTTAAAATGGCCAAACATTTTGATGTTTTTATTTTTTTAATCGTCCATCGTCTGCGCCGGCGCGGCGTGTCCCTGTCACATGATTGGTTTTGCCCGTAATGTCGCACAGATGCCGCCAGCTTTCATCTTGCCGCCCACCTGGGACACCGACAAAGGATTCTTAACCATAACGCTTACGTAGCAAGGTGAGGTTTTGATTGGTGATTGAGATTGGAAGGCATTTAATATCTTTATTAATGTGGCCAAGCTCCGATGATCGATGATAACTAATTATTAGAAACATTTCGTTGACCATCCGACCCTTGATTACAAAAATCCAATTTGAAATCGAACTCTACGCCATCGAGTTAAAGCCTCGATTAACTAATCAGAGATTAGCCGGAGATAATCGACAGTTATTGTGTTTGGTTATCGTTGAAATGGTTACCTGGTGAAGAGCTAAAAAAGGGATTAGAGGAGGCGGTCTAAAAAACCAATTTGTCATTTTGTTTGCGAAATATGTAGTGACAGAATAATAACGGAGATTAAAAAACTAAGTAGTGAGGCGTCAGTTTGGATTTACAGTTAATTTGATAATCTTAATTATATTGGCATAACTTTAGAAAACAAGATCTGAAAAATGGCAAACTTATAAGTAATTAGTCATAAATAGATGTAGAGCTTTATGACAGCAGCGCTGCATTTGTTCATATTTAACCAGAGTTAGTGCTTAGTAATAACTAGTTAATTACTGTCAATCTTTTTTTTCAATGTTTTAGTTGATGGTTAGTGACGATGCGATCGACGATGGTGCGCGCTTGCCTAGAAAATAACATTTTTAGCAGTATCGCCTGCTTGGCGTGATCTTCAAAATTATAGATTTTGAATTACGAGCGAGATTTGACCTGCATATATCTGTCATCACATCTCATCAATTCAATTTTCTTCAAACGTGTTGTGTTCTATGTTCAATTCTTTAAGAATTACTAGTAAGTCCGTAGGAGAGCTAAAGTGGCCGATATAGCTCTTAGGATTAGCAAGTTGAAATGGCAATGGGCAGTCACATTGCTCGTAGGACTGACAACCGATGGGGAATCATGGTTCTGGAGTGGCGACCACGAATTGGAAGACGCAGCATAGGCTGGTCCCCCACCGGGTAGACCGACGATCTGGTGAAAGCCGCGGCGAGCCGATGGATGCAGAAGACGAGCAGCCGCTCAAAGCGCTCCCTGGGGGAAACCTATGTTCAGCACTGGATGTCTTCAGCCTGTTAATGATGATGATGTTGATCAATAAAAATCAAACCTATGTTATTCAAGGAAGTCTTCACAGTTTCCAAGGTTCTTAGATCTACGTAAAGATCGTATCTAGCTGTGTTTGTCTAACCGCGGAGATCGCGGCGAGTCTTCGGAACTACTTATTGCTGAACAACGCTAATGGAATCAGCTTCGCTGTAACAACTCTTTGTTAGAAGTCCTCCTTTCATTTCAGGTTACGAACTACTACAAAACTAGGAGAAACATTGCCAAAATAATACCACTTGGAAGAAATGATGTATCATTGTTGAAGATTCGCGGAGCCGATGGATGCAGGAGGCAAGCAGCCGTTCAAAGCGGCGCTCTTTAGGGGAGGCCTATGGTCAGCCGTGGACGTCTTTAGGCTGACGATGATGATGATCAAATTTAGTTACTACATCTAGCGGTTTGACGTAGATATGGCTACGTGGTCTGTCAATCAGTCACTCAAGACAAAGTATTTTATTAATACCTATTGGGAATGGGCAGCGTGACGCTTAACATCAGGTGAACGACTAACTAGTGAACTAGTCATACATAAACAAGGCACAGTTAGGTACTCTATACTGCAGGAAATACATTATACCAAGATGCCGCCAGTTCCTTTCCCATGATTCACGTTAATCCTCCTAAATCTGGAATCAGTTCTGGTCCTCGAGCCGTGATGTGGAGGCAGCCGAGTGTGTCCCTCGGAGATTATGGAGATGTCGAGGCTAAAACAGTTTCCATGTTGCACTCATGCGCAGGCAGATGATGTTATGATTGTTATAGTGCTTACGATTGTACTGGGTGCGAGCTTTTGAGGTTTGAAAAGATAAATCTATGAAATTGTAGGATTGAGGTTTAATTGCTATTTGGTTTTATTTATGATTTGTAGCTTTCGTAAGTCGTTTCTGCAATAAGCTGGCGTTTTGAGTGTAGAAAACTATCGTATGGACGATGGCATGCATGACAGTTTATAAAACTCTTTTTTTCATTAATAGTTTTTAGCAACATTGAGTTGATTTATGGATTTTGTGGCTAGTTCTCACAAATTGTATATCTGGTTCATGCTATAGTGTCGTGAAAATTGGAGATGGTGTTAAAGATAACAGCATAAATAATAATATAACCAGTGCACGGTTACGTCACGTCAAAATCCTAATTTGTCAAAGTAAAAAATGCCATATTAAAATGGTAGATAGGTATTTTACTGAAAGCCCTAGTTAGTCTTGAAGAGACCTCAAAAGCATGGTTTTAAAACCTGTCCTACTTAGAACCGAATGCCGATTCTGAACTTGAGGTTCTCTAGTGCTATAATACCTATCAAACGATTTGTATATCATTGCACTCTAGGTTAACGTATATTCATTACCTGTCGTGTCACAGTGACATATCAATAGAGGAGCAGTTCTGTGCACCGAGGCGCGAACATCGCCTTGACTCCACTCTCCGATACCGACAGACACAATCATGTAGATATGGACAATTGGACACGTAGACACACTGGGATCTGTGGCTTACGTCTGGATAGGAAACACTACCTGTTGGTGAGGTAGTAAGATGCTGTGGATGACTGTTTGGGGCAGCCTACGTCGTATTTGAGACAAGGAATTTAGATACTAGAGAGAAGTAGGTTCTATGCTGGGGATGCTGTTTTATTAAGGAATCACTCAAGTTTTTTAAATGTGTGTAGTTATCTACAATAGCGTGTGTATTCCTTGTCGGTGCCTAATAATTTTATTTGGACTCAGCGGAATCTCTTGTGACTTTCATTTGGCGCATCCTGGTTCAAATATTTTGGCATGTGAACCAAATTGGACCCTAAATGATCCACTCGGTCGCACCAACGACTTCAAGTGAAGTGTAGAACTTACACTCTTGTAGTACTGAAGGGAGGCATCTTGAGGTAACAGGTATGTTCAGAAATCCCTAAATTCAAGGACTTGTGTGGTCTCCAACTGTCCACCAAATGAAACTGCATTTACTGGGCTACCGTGATGGACTAGTGGCGTACACTCTGTTTCTGTGATGAAAACTAAAGCTTTTTTTTTGAACGGGTTAATGTTTTTGCTGTTGTTACGGTTATTTACAGTATCACTGAGTATGAAGGCTGGAGGTGCAGCAGTGGAAACGTATGGAATGGTGAATTATAATACATTTCTGTGACGGTAAAATTATCTCACGGTGCTAATGAAATAGGTAGCTGAGCTTAGTAATTACCGTCCTTCCCCGTACCAACCTTAAATTAAAAAGAAGTATTAAACTAATAAGTTTTAATAAGTTCCAAAGAATTTACCCGATCTTTTAAATCATTAAGCTCATTCACTTTCTGATTTTGCGACTTATCCTGCACAGGGGTAAGCCAATACGGCGTTACTTTAGGAGAGATACGCTTTGTGCGCAGGCGCAGTTCAAGTTACAAGGATTAACGATGGAGGCGTCGGTACTCGGTAACTCTACCCGTTTGCAGGACGGATCAAGTGATGGTTCAGTAGTCATGATTTGTATTATTGTTTATAGGCAAAGCATTTGAACTCTGTCTCAATACCTAAGCGATGATGTCGTTGGTCAATGATGAATGCTTTGCTTATAAGATACCGGTCACTTTTGACAGTTTATCATCATCATCAACAGCCTGGAGACGTCCACTGCTGGACATAGGCCTCCCCAGAGAGCGCCACTTTGAGCGGCTGCTCGCCTCCTGCATCCATCGGCTCCCAGTTTATAGTTAGCTGAAAACAAGAACGCTGGTGATGTGTTACACTAGCTGTACGCATTGTAAAGGTTGCAGTAAAACAGGTTGTAGTGTGTAGTGTTTGTCGAAGGAATATCAAACATGTTTTTTTGGATTGAATTATTGTTATGGATATAAAATATTACCTCTTTAAAAGCTCTACAAAAAGCAGTCATTGATTTTTTTATCTTCGTAACTTCACTCCCCCGTCATCGTTCTCCACCTAAATGGCAATCGACAAGGATTTGCGGATACCTCCATTGTGTTGCCATATATCGCGTTTCCCGGTTTTGTATGTCAAAACGTGCCGGCTTCTTTGTGCGTGCGTTGTGTGAGAAACCGCCACAGGTGCGAACGGGTAAAATTTGAGGCAGATTAAAGTTGTGTTAGCTACTCAAAAGCTTGCTAATGTTACCATTGTGAATTTGACAAGATAAAGGAAAAACTAGCTTTAAAATCGATGCGGGTGATATAATGTTCCATTTGCGAATTATTTGATACTTTTCATCGTTTTTGCAGGAACATAAAGGCGAAGCAGGGTTGAAAGTGAATCAGGATGCGCATGTCCGTGTGAAACACTTGTTTTTTATTACTCGTTATTTATTAATATTAAAGGCTTTGGAAATCTTGGACAATCGTCCTTACTTTCCTGGGGGTCACCACAAAAACTTAAGCATTATTACTTCAATCATACTTTGAAAAATTACGTAAAAGTAAGAATATTGTAATGTTGTTGACGCAGAGCAGTTTTGATGACGTCACGTTAAATCTCTCACTCAAACACAACTGTTATGTCATACCGTTAATCATGTTGACACTGACGTGCGACAGTGATAACGCTATATAAAAATGTAGACGTCTCGTTCTCGCGCAAGAATACTTTATAAGTTCATGGTACGAATTCGAACAATATTATTGTAACCTTGAAGCATTACTGTCATGAACTATGATGGCTTATGTATACTTTGTGGTAGGGCAGCTGTAATTAGACACAATACGCATTCGAACTATCACCAATAAGTATAGATGAGGAAAATTCACGAAAATAAAATAAAGGCAATTTTAAGAAAAAAAGAAGAAAGCTTTCAATTTGTGTAGTCTGTAAAACCAAATGAATTATTATTTATTACCTGTGTGGCATATTATAGAAATATACTTAGACTTAGACCCTATTCCTAAGTATTCAGCAGCAGCATCAGCATACTATAGGTACCTTAAGTGTGGTTTACACCTTAAAAATCCATTCCTGATACTTACCTATGTAGTCTTTGGATGGTCGATAATAAAACAGTGCTATTTTTAATGACTATACGGTCGATAATCCGCACACGGCTGAACCTGTTAAAATCACATAAGTGCTAAAACGAATAATCATCATCAGCTTGATAGCAGTACTGTAATTATTACCGCTTTCTCTTTCTCTCTCCCACAGGTGAGTTCCTTGCAAAAAACAATAAAAAACACATCAGCCGTCTCTGTCTCGTCAACAAGGTAATCTAGTTTAACCTCCATTAATCAAAAACGTATCGATTCCCATACACTATTTTATTTTTTTAATAATATGACAGGTTAATGCTTGGCATTTAGTGATCGTCTTTTTTTAATTTTCACCAAATTATTTTCGGATACACATTTGAACGTTGGCTCTTATTTTAATGCGGTGAAGTTCAAAATCAATTGGCTATAAGTTTTGGGATGGAAGATAAAGTTTGGGTTTTTATTTATCTTTTGTAGCGGCTTGACTCAATTAGAGAGGCGGCGTGTATCGATGTTGCATCTCGATATCTCGATTGGGAACTCGATTTATTAATTAATCGATATACAAACATGCAGCCGTCATCGTTTCGGTATCATTATGAAGAGATTAAGGTTATATTTGCTGGCGAGGGCAGGAAATATGGTTAAACTGCTTAAACCGATGACTCGACGACTTTAATTATAATGACATTAAATAATTTCTGTTAATGTTTGATAACTTTTTTTTACATAATTATTACATTAAAAATTCCAAGTTAATGCGCAGGGATCGTTATTGCCTTTTAAAGTGAAGTTAGAGTTCTGGTTAATAAAAGTTTTATCGAATTGGAAGTGGTCACTAAACTGATTGTTTTTAGAGCCACTCTCAAAATGGCCCCGCTTGTTTTCATCGTTAAAATAATCACAGTGAAGTAAATTGAATCTAAAAATATAGTAGCATTCTATCTTTGTGAAATTATCTAGGTAAGTATAAAACCGCAACAAAACCTGAGGGAAGCTTAATATTTCCGAATTATTCCGAGAAGATCGGATCTCACAAAAAAACGTGTCTTTAGAACTCTTTCATAGAACTCAGAAAGCCTTGCCCACTTATAAAAATCCGATTACAGAAAACATTTACTCTAACCCCATACAACGCATACAAAACCAATGTAGTGAAAACAAGTGATATTAGTTCCATAACTCTAACAAAAAGTTTAATTTTTTAACAAGGATTATATTCGACAATGTTCTAAGTTTAAATACACTTTTTATTTTTTAATTCTGGCCGGAGATAAGAGCACTTAGGAAATTGTGAAAAAATATTTTTTAGCGCGAAGGTTTTATCATTTTTTGTTGTTAAAGGAAGACCTTTCTAGAAGGGTTAGGTTTAATAGTGCGTGAAGATTGAAGAGGCATCGCTCTGGAGTGAGCTCGATACTGTATGCGCTCACATCGTGGATGTCGGTTGTAGGATTAAGAAGTGAATCAGTATTGCAATATTTTGCGGGGTGCCTCTAATTTGAGAAATCTGAGGAATTTATTTCAAAAAGTTGTTTTATAGAGTGTGCTTATTTTTTTAGCTTCAATGATAAATGTATTTTTTTGTTATTTATTTATTCAATAGCACACAAAACAGAATGCAATCGGTACATCTACAAAATATAAGCCAATAATCATTATTGTTCTAAATTACATTCCAAAACTATTATTAGCTTTATTATATATTGAGCATTAAACCAGAGGGGTCTGTGTATTTGTGTTGGTCATAAAATTTTAGCTAGGTATTCCCGTGTTTTATATCATAATATTTATAAAATAACATTTGTACCTACGTTTATTCAAAAAACAAAATTAAGAAGTTTTGTGACACTGAGATTGCATGTTTTTTCGGGATCTTATGAATTTCTTCGTTTGTTCGAACAAATTAGTTAAAAATGGTCACCCTACGACACTCGATCCGCAATCGCTCGCATCGCTGCGTCGCTTTGGACTTATTAAACATATCTTATATCAAATAAATCTGCTTCACTCCATCCTTCACACATCTCTCCTCCCTTGTAATACGGTTCACAGTCGCATCAAAAAAATTGCTTATTATGAAGATTTTCTAAAGATTGCTGCAGATGTGTTATGTCTTTGTTGCTAATTTGCGTTTTCCGGTTTATTGGCCGCGTCGAGGAGCATTTGGTCCGCGTCGAGGAGGATTTGGGCCGTGCAGTGCGCGGGCGCTTAGGGTTAAATGTTATTTGATTACTAAAAGCCAAGGTGGGCTTAAAGTTGCAGCTTTATAATGAAACATGATAAGTGCATAACTAACTACAGAATACAGAATATAAACTAACTAATATTAAGTAACATAATGTTATTCATTAATGGGATATTTACCATGTAATTTATTTGTTTCGAGTTGCCGATATTTCGGTACAGAGGCCCTAGCACGAACATTTACGCGGGAGTAAGTGTAACGTTAACGTAAGCCAGTTGTATGGCATTTGATGAGCGCCCCATACAACTGGCTTACGTTAACGTTACACTTACTCCCGCGTAAATGTTCGTGCTAGGCCTACTGTTGCACGCACCATGATCACGGACGAACTGAAGATCTTGCGGGTAGATGATATGATATGATGATGCTAGTGACCATGGAAGTTTAAAATCTTATAATATTAAGTACTAATATTGTATATATAAAAAATATATATTTTTTTTTTTTAAATAATTATATGTTGTCATTTCACAGCGCCATCTAGCCCCAAACTAAGCATAGCTTGTACTATGGGAACCAGATAACTGATATAATACTTAGATACTTTTTGTTTGTAAATACATACATAGGATACATTTTAAAACTATGTATATTGATTGCTTTGAGCACAAATTATATTATACGTAATACCATACTAGGACTTACCTTGAGTGAGCGCCATTATGGTTAAGTAAAGAAGTTAGGTGCCACAAATTTTTTACAGTTCAAAATTCATTTGGTTCCTCTTGTTTTGGATGTGACGCGAAAAAACTATGGAAAAAGAAAAATATTTCAACTTTTATTTTTTTATTTTTTAACAACGTTTACACATAACCTAAAAAAGGATCCTTATTGTATTAGAAAAATAATGACATCCGCATTACAATACAACACAATCGAATAAAAGAATTATTTCGAATTTTCTTAATACTAACCTTAACACGTTAATTATAAAGTTGAAATTGGTTGTAGTAATTAGATAGGGTAAAGGGTTACTATAATGTCGTCACCGCATTAACCCTGTCATCGCTGTCCTTGATTTATTGCGGTAATTACTCTCCGCGGGCGTTTGGCCCGATCTGTGACTTTGTAACATGTGTTATGTTGTTATACAAACACTACGTAGATACAGGTGAGGTGGTATTCTAAAGATTCTGTTCTATTTTCGAAATGTCCAAAATTGCATTGTGTCATTAGAGTTATTAAGTTTAAAGTTCATTTTAATACCTGTTTTAGTCTGATTTGGTCGCTCACCTGATGTTAAGTGGCACGGCCCATAATAGTTGCAGTATCACTCGGGACTTTAAGATAACATAGTTGTGCGTGACAGTAATAATAGTAAATCAGATTACTAGACCGAGAAATTAGGCTATATAAAGTCTCATTTTCCCAGTAAATCCATACCAACATAATTAGTGCTAGTTCTTACCTGCGAAGAGAGTTTCATTATTACTCATTTTATTTACAGCTTTCTGTGCGCTTTGGCATCGTCCTGTAAGTACAGTGAGTACTTGAACTGCATTAAATAAAATAAATTAGTGAGTTTTAAATTTTTACATCTAGGCGTAGACTTGGCGTAGCAGTGCTCTACGATAGGTCTACGCCAATCTGTTCATCTAAAAAAACTGCAATGATTCTTGAACATTACACTTACTTAACTATTTTTTGCTCATATCATAAATCATATAACATCATTCCATTGTAAACAAATCTAATAAAGCATCGAAAAAATAAAACAGAATACCCCCGCGTGTGGGAGTGGGCCGGGGACCGTGGTACAACCGGCGGCGCAGCAAAGCCTCGATTGAGACATCGGAGAAGCCTTCAAACGCGCCGCCTTCTATAGCCCTTTACTCGTACGCTTACCTTTAAAACTACGTCACGATCGACACCGAACACCTTATCAATCGATTTTACAGTCGATTTTCCTTTGAACATCAACTTTCGAATGCAATTCTGTTTTGGTAAAGTATTTAACCCTTATATTATTCAGTGTGTATTGTTGTCCAAAATTTGTCAGATGCATGATGTGTGTAGAGCATTTCAGGTTGTTTTTTATGTGCTATTGTTGATACATTAGTCGATGTTGATATCGGAGCTGAGTGCTAATGTGGCGACTCGGTGAATGCATTATACGACAAAAGTGCATTGTCGCTTGAACCTTTGACGGTGTTACCTCTTTGGATGAGGTTTTTGTGCTTTTTAGGATCGAGATAAATTATCAGGAGATAGAGAGGTTATACGATGTGAGATGGATGATTCGACGGATACGATTGATGTCTTGGAAAAGGCAATTTTATAAAGATTAATAAAGCTTATAGTTATAGTAAATGGGTAACGTTATTAAAGTTAATGTTGTCACGTTTTTATTCTTGTTGTACCCAAGTCCAGTATAATTAATACAACAATATTAAAGTAATGTTGTTACTCATTAAAATGTAATTATAATGCGCTACAATTAATAATAAAATAAATTAATTGTACCTTTTATCTCATTGTCTGTACCGTAAGGGAAACGACGGCCATTTTGAATTTCTGAAAGTCACATTTGCACTATTTCCTCACCTTGAAAAAAGAAATTCGACTAAGTTATTTACGTAGTCTTTTTCCTGGATGAGTCACAATCACAACAACCCTACAATCAGCTTATTAACCGCGATGGGAGTTGACCAACTGCAGCCAATTAC
This sequence comes from Ennomos erosarius, assembly GCA_963580505.1. Taxonomy (NCBI): domain Eukaryota; kingdom Metazoa; phylum Arthropoda; class Insecta; order Lepidoptera; family Geometridae; genus Ennomos; species Ennomos erosarius. Next base: position 447,842 of record OY756982.1, read on the forward strand.
GCGGAAGTAGCACATTGTAATGCAGTCGATCAAAAATGCAGCCCCGCCGTGGGAGCTGACACGTGAAGCGCAGGAGCGGAGCAAGGACTTTTGACCGGCCCGATAGCTCAGTTGGTAGTATCCCTGATTTCTGAACTGAGGGCCGTGGGTTCGATTCCCACACAGGACAAATATTTGTGTGATGAACATAGATGTTTGTTCTGCGTCTTGTATTCTGTGTATGTATTTACATACAAAAAAAAAGTATATAAGTATTATATCAGTTATCTGGTTCCCATAGTACAAGCTATGCTTAATTTGGGGCTAGATGGCGCTGTGTGAAATGTCCACACAGATTTATAAAAAAAAGGACTCTTGCAGGGGGAGTAGACTTACCTACTAGAGAAGGGCAAGGCCCCGGGGGGTGGATTGCTGGTATAAGCATTCACTTTAGGTGTATAATTAATTTATAGTCATAAGCTTTCACAATGAGCTACGTTCATGATGTGATGTACACAAAAATGATGTAAAATGAGAGATTGTGACGAATTTACAATAACTTTATTTACCTGTGACGACATATTTTTTAATACATGAGACGAATTTACTTTCAATGTATGGAGTTTAAAAATGTGACGAATTTACTTTGTGAAGAATGTACAACAACCCCTATAGGTGTTTGAGGGTTTTTGCTGTTGTCATGCTAACTTCAATTTATAGGTATGAAAGGAGGTTCATTTTGAGAGAAAAGAAACCATTTGCTAACTGAGGACCTTATTTAAAAAAAGGGTTATGTATGCAAAAAAATATTTAGTCTTAGATTTGCCCTTGGAAAGGTATCGTAGGTCTTTTTATCTTAATCAGTGCAAGTGACTGATGTTTTTGTTGGTTTTGAAAAGGGGCATGTCGAAGATAAATATGTTTTTCAATAATAGCTGTGAGCTGAATATATCAGAAGAAGTTTACTCCCAACTGGTATAGGCGGCCGTGTCATATAACATCAGGTGACCAACTAGCTTGTCACGTCATTTATTATCATAAAAATGCCTCTCCTGCATCCGACCCTGGTTGTTCCGTTTACATACAGAGGTGGCCATGGTCGCTGACCGCGAGCTATTGATCTAAGGATGGCCACCTTCAATCGATGATCGGCTGGGAATATGCCATGCACTACACTATCTTCTGACAATTACACAGAATACTAAATATTTTTGAAATATTATTTTATTATCAGGATACTATTAAATAATTAATTTGGAAAAAACTAAATGGTTAAATGTAAAGCTAAAAAAATTGCTTATAAGCATGAAGCTATTTTATTAGCTTAACATTTAACCATCAAACATCTGAATGAGACAGCGATTAAAATGATTCAATTAACACGACTCTTTCACTACTTCAAAATGGATTGCGTCAGACTATTATTATACCTACACATGACTATAGACACTATCAGGTGCTACGGTGAAAGTCGTATTATAAACTGGTATATTTTTATTAATGTTTTATCTTCTCTACATGTTAACAAATGGTTCAGAGAGCTCTCTAATACCTAATAATTAGAGTGTGCGACAGATTGTGATCTCTCACTATATACTCTATCAGCTTGCACAAACCAGTACCTAAACACCTGTGTATGCGTCCGAGAAGCACATTCAAACTTTACCACTTAAACAACAGCTCTTAGAATTGAACAAATTGAAATGGTAATGGGCAGGCAACGCCGCTTGTAGAACTGACAACTGACGGGGAAGGAAGGTTCTAGAATGACGACCACGAACCAGAAGATGCAGAGTAGCCGATCCTCCATCAGGTGGATCGGCGATCTGGTCAAAACAGCGGGGAGCCGGTGGATGCAGGACGTTACTCAAACTGTCAAAGTGTCTACTCTGTGAGGGACGCCTATGTCCAGCCGTGGACGTCTTTAGGCTGTTTATGAATGACAATTCCCACGTGCCTTTTACATGTAGGTTGTTAATTATATCTTATTTGTTTTCTCGTATTATCTACTGCATTTCATTGCTGTTAATCAACGGCCCAGAGTGCATTAATGAGACAAGCGCGTGCACGGTCGCGACCTCTGGGCCACTTTACCAGCTTGCATCGCATACTTCCTCTGCTTCAACGAATTACATCATTTGACGTCATTTTAGTTCTTTGGCAGTTACACAGGCTAGCTCGTTTTGCGGGTTTGATTCATAATAAGTAAATAAAAATCCAATTATGGTTAAGATGTAATGTAATGTTTTACTGAACTAAGACAATTGTTTCCAAATGTGAGAGTGCGGTCAAATATTAAATGTCAATAAGAAATAGTGACAGTAGTGTAGTTAAGTCAACCACAGAAAATATACATTGGAAAAACATTTAAGTGCAATTCAGTTCGCTGCGAGGCTAAAATTATTTTGTCTTTATTTATAAGGCACTCTAACACGTTACGTGTTAAGTTGTACCAAAGTGTCCCATTTCATCATCATCATCATCATTAACAGCCTGAAGACGTCCACTGCTGAACATAGGCCTCCCCCAGGGAGCGCCACTTAGAGCGGCTGCTCGCCTCCTGCATCCATCGGCTCCCCGTCCCATTTATGATTTAATAAATAATAAAATATAAATAAATAATAATCACTAATAACAATATGAAAACACATTCCAATTTGAATACGTCATCAAATAAAACCACATCAAATAAAGAAGACACAGGCCAATGCGTTTTGTATTTCCAAATGCAATCAAATGCACGATGTCTTTAACACAATAGCACTCCAATGCCCCACATCCTCCGTGATGTAAGAAGCAGTGACCGGCAGCGCACGCACACATCGATATGAGGACACACACAGCTGAGAAGACGGTGACACACACACGCGCGCGCTCCAATGAGATGATTGTGTTTACGGCACACACCCTTGGGCAGCGCGAGCGCAGTCGACGCGGAACACAATTGTTGTCACATACCTTAATATCCTTTATATGCGGTGCTCAAACTTTACCTCCCTTTTTTTCTCTCCTTTTCCATTTTTTCCTTTCCTTTTCTTTTTTTTCTTTCTTTTTTTACTTTACTTTTTTCTTTTCCTAAAAGAGTTCAGACAGTGTTTTGAATGGTGTCCATGCCAAATGAATAAGCCCTTGGTGACCAACTATCTCCTCCCTTATAACCTTCTCTGTACATTTTCAATGTAGTTCCATTGTATGAAGCGTACTGAAAAGTTGCTGTTAAGTATCATGTGATCTCGTAGGCACTTCGTAGCGTTTCGCTCTTTTTTTTTCTAATTTGCGAATAAGTTGGTGTTTAATATTAATATCTGATGATGGGATGGTTTTCAAAACTTAGCTGAATTCGCAGATGGTAATTATATTGTTTAAAAATATTAGTTTATCAAAGTTAAACGTGCATTTTTAGCACTAAATGAAACTCTTTTTTTGCTCTAAGTACAGTACTGAATGGCATTTTTAGTAAAAGCATAAGTCCGTTCTCAGTTTCCCACTGCTGGCACACGGGCCTATTCTCACATAAGTAGAAAGAGTGTATGCCATAATCCACCACACTGACTCCGCCCAATCTTTAATCTTCGTCGGAGGCGAAGTCATAAGTGATGTGGCTCAGCGGTGACTCGAGTGACTTACAAACTGACGCAATACAGGTTCAAATCCCACTAGAGTCTAGTGTCTGAACCCTGCAACTTTACAACTTTTTCACGGAATTTACACTCGTTCTTACAATGTTGAAGGAAAGCATCGTAAGGAATTCGGCAAGAATCTCTAAACAAGTGTCATTCACCAACCCGCACTTGGCCGATGTGGTGTGGAATTATGGCCTGCACTCTCCATTTGAGAGAATCTTCTTTATCAACCGTATGCATAGCACGGTTATTTACACGCGTGTATCTGTAAAGTTAACGTAAGCCAGTTGTATGGGACGCTGATCAACTGGCTTACGTTAACGTTACACTTACGCGCGCGTAAATATTCGTGCTAGGCCTACTGAATACTTTCCCAGCTGTGGGAAAGTATTCGGTAGGCCTAGTACGCCCCTATTACGATTGCGTCTGCCGCTCAACTGCTGTCAAAGTTTATACAATTTTGACAGGAGTTGAGCGGCAGACGCGCGTCAGCAGCGCTGCTAGCTCAATCGTAATAGGGGGGCAGATCAAACGCCATACAACTGGCTTACGTTAACGTTACACTTACGCGCGCATAATATTCGTGCTAGGCCCACGGTTCGGTTGTATTTGGTTGATAAAGAATACTCAGACTAAAAAATAAATAATTCGAGACTGGGTCCTTAGAGCATAAATAAAAAAGTTTGAGCGCTCCACATCTTTAGGTGTTGTTACAGGAGTGCCAGCCAACAATTGTGTTCAAGTGAACACATCCTCATCAGCGCCGTGTCGTATTCTCGTCCTAATCCAGTAGCGGCCGACATCACCTAACTACCACCTACGTGCTTAGATACAATAAGAATGGGCCGTGGACAAATCGTAAAAAATATTAGGTTAATCATACATGAACTGCTGGCGTCTCTATTATCTCTAATTCTCTACTAGCTACATACCTACTATATACTGCTATAGACCAATGTGCAAGTTTGAAACGAGTTCGATTACAAACTCGCTGTAAGTAAAGTTGTTATTACGTCCAGTCCTTTTTTCGACAAATTGCAGTTTTGCCAATTTCTCTTTTCGTCAAGTCTTTTAATTGTCAAGTTCTTTTTATGACAACGTCAGGTACAATAATATTCTTCTTAAATTATTAACAGGTTCTGGGTTTTTTTTGGTTTAGCATAAAATTATTGATAGCCATTCTATACTTGACGGGCCCGATAGCTCAGTTGGTAGTATCCCTGCCTTCTGAACTGAGGGCTGTGGGTTCGATTCCTACCCGGGACAAACATTTGTGTGATGAACATAGATGTTCGTTCTGCGTCTGGGTGTTATATTGTATTCTATGTATGTATTTACAAACAAAAATGTATAAAAGTATTGTATCAGTTATCTGGTTCCCATAGTACAAGCTATGCTTAGTTTGGGGCTAGATGGCGATGTGTGAATTGTCCACACATATTTATTTATTTTATTTTATCTATAGTTTAGGCAAATACTTAGTGTTTTTTTTTCTTTATTCAGCCTAAGGTCATTTCATGGGATGAAAAGGATGCTGAATTAAGATATATGAGCTTATTAACTGTTTAATGGTACGTCACCATTTCAGAGTAGGTCTAGGTATTGTAAGAACCCCCCCTTCCTATCCCCTCTACTTTATCCCCCTTACTTTCTAACCCCTCTATATTCATAATATTGTATTTTTAATAACTAACTTAACTTTAATACCTAAATTTAAATATCCTATAAATTGCAAATAAATCAACGCTAACAATCTAATACCGTTGAAAGATACCTAAGTTTGTTGTATGTTCTAGATTTGTTATGGCCAAGTGATCGTCTCCTAAAAGTGATAGAACCCGTACGTTGTGATAATGTAGTAATCCAAATCCTTTTAAAGTAATGAGACAATTCCTAACTAACACTTAATCAATACACGGATAATTTAGTAGAATGGAATTTATTTATTTTACTAAGTTTTGCAATCTGAACCTATGATGAACGCTAATTCTATATCTGCTGGAAATATCGAAAACGTAGATTGCTCCAAAACAACTCACATTAACCTAATTTAGAAAACCTGAAGTACTTCCTATAATTGACCTTCAGAACCATTCTTCAAGTGTATATATCAGAATCTCTTAACTAATACTATCTAAAAAATATAAAATTCCCGTTTGTTACACTTCCACTATTCGGCCCAAAAATTCCCACAAGTTACAAAAATGTTATCGTTCCTACCGGAAATGCTTACAACCCATTCTACCATTCCCTTACGCCTATTTTAAACATATTAGCGAAGTCATGATAAACCTCTTCTGCTTATCATGACGCCATCTTCTGAGCCCCAATTCCCAACTATAAATTAATCTTAAACCTAAATGTGGTTTATCAAAGTGGCCTTCTATGATAATAGTCTAGAATTCGTTACCCTTACTTTCCTACGTTATGCTCTATATTATAGATTAATAAATAAAAACATAAGTAAAACTCAAATTATTTATTGAAAAAGTTATTTCAAACGATTATGAATTTAGAATTTACTTTATCGGAATTGTTTAAATTATAATTTCAATTATAAAATAATTTTATAGAATTAAGTACCCAGAGGAAATAATTAAATATTAAAATTATGTTGTCGTTCATAACTAACTTTGAGTTTTAAAAATATATCCGGAAACTTCGATTACTCCTGATTGAGAAGAAGCCCAAAGAAACTCCTCAGGGTTTATCTTTTTTATATCATGTTTGGTTTTACAATATTTGATTTTACAATAATTATAAAGTCTACTTACGAAGCGATATAATATTTTTGGGAAACCGTAAATTTGGAGTTAATACATCTACCGTCGAGATTAAATACTATTATCTATAAGAAAAACACATGACCTTTTAAATAAGTTTCGAAGAATGACAATCAGACATGTCTTGATGAATCGTCCTACAAAGAAGAGCCCGTAGGTTATGCATTATGCGCAACCTCGCCGTGTGGAACCTCTGCTCCTCTCTCGAAGATTCGGCCGACATGAAATGGAGATTAATAATGTTGAATAAAAACTCAGGATATTTATTTCGAAATAATTACATGATGATAATAAGTTGTATGCTGAGCCGAGCCGGGATCTGTTTCTGACATCGTGCAATATCGCTTCAGAGTATAATTAGTATATTTATATAGGTTTCTTATTTTATGTTCCGTGTTATATTGTTCCTTTCGCGATATTGTGTGTCGGAAATAAAGATCATTTCGTTTCATTTCATTTATTCCTAATCGTTTCCATACCCGTATTTATTGATATTATAATAATATTATGCATATATTTTGTATACTATAGACATTGAACCTTTTATGAATTCTCAGGCTGACTTTGCTTCTCCTGAACTTTCATAGAAATCATCCATATATCTAAGACGTATTTCAGTATAATGAAATATGCTACAGTTATGTTTGATCCGTAGAACAAAGTGTATGTATTGTAAGTTGTAAATATATTATTGATATCAATTATCAACAAGACGTTATTCTCATTCGAATTTATACAATTAGCTATCCTATCCGTGTGGTAAGGAGTCACTAACAAGGTACTGCTTATGCTTGACCCATATAAATACGAAGGACAATAATTAACTATTGAAAAATATTATAAAGTTGTAAAATAAAAGTTAATGTTTTTATTGAAAATTCATTAAAACAATGTCAAATCTAAACTTCACCAAACTGAACTATGCCCATAGATTTGAGATAAATAAATATATTGCATCTTATCTTATAAGATCTTTGCCTATCTTAGACCCTCAATATCATCATCCTGAAGATGTCATTATCATCAACACCATCATCATCATCACCAGCATCATCATAAACCCATGTCACACTGTGCAGCCGTTAGTCTTCCGCTTCCTTCGACTACCCACGGCTCTGACCAGGTCAAACCTCATCATCATCATCATCACCACCATCATCCTGAACCTATGCCACTCTGTGCAACCGTTAGTCTTCCGCTTTCATTGGCTTCCCACGCTCTGACCAGGTCAAACCTCATCATCATCAACATCATCTCCACCATCATCATCATTATCTTGAAGGCGTCCACCTAGTGAGGAACTGGTCCAAGCCGCATCTTCCAGCTCATAGTCGCCACTGACTTGTTCGAGATAAATACCTTTTACCTATTACGGAAGACCTTAATCTAATTTCCCCGTTTTTACGTTATAGGCGCATGAAAACATTACCTATTTTGAATTTACTAGAATGATATTCAAATACGCTCGTGATACTTACAATAAATAAATGGGGAAAAGATTTCCTCTCCACCTCTGTATTTCCTTCATGATCCGACGAAAGAAAACTCTACCTGCTTTTGCTGAATCCATGACAACATTCTATGCTATTGTATGATAAAATTAGTATGATAAATATACATCAAAGTATGCTTCAATTTTCATGCGGGAATAAGATCTTTCGATCATCTCCGTGATCACAACAACAACCTGCTAAGAAAATAATTATTGACTAATACTAAAACGAACTACAACATTATTCCCAATAATTTTCCAGTTAGGATTAAATCAAAAATTATCACATAAAATCTAAAATGAAAGGTCAGTATTCAAATACATTCACGATATTTTTAATCATCGCGTGGAATAAAACTTTCATCTCCTTCGTGAATATCGCTAAACTTCCACCGGCTAAGGAAATGTGCAGTGAATAACACTAGCTTCCCTTCTACATTAAAATCCCCTACCATCATCAGACCTTCCGCCTAGAGTGATGTCCACGATGATCTTGTGCTACAATAAGCATCTACACTCATCATCATCTAAGCTCCTGCCGACTAGGAAATATGCAAAGAATAGCATTGGATTTCCCTACTGTACATTAAAACCATCTGCCATCATCAGATCATCCGCTCAGCGTGATGTCCACAACGATATTGTCCTACAATAAGCATTTTCACTCAACATCAACCTAAAAGGAAAGCTCTACGCATTCCGTTCTATACATTAAAACCTTCTACCATCATCAATCCGCCCGCTCGGCGTGTTTCCTACGACGTTCTTATTCTACACTAAGCATCTGCACTCAACATCAACTTACAAGGAAAGTCCTAAGCTCTCCAGGGAACATTTTCATAACTGACATCTCTAAATCTTGGGTAAAACTAATTACTTTGCAAATACTAGCTACGAAATAATGTAATAACTTCCCTCAGTTGATATCGGTTCATATCAACTTCTTGATTCATATTTTGCTCCGTTAGGTTTCCATAATTCCAGACCTCTCCACTCCTGTAGTTAATACCTATCTTTGTCAATCTTCCTTTTCATTATAAATTTTGGTAATTTCTAATATGAAAAGAAAATCCCCCGTTTTTCCTCTCTATTCCATTCGTAGCACCGTTCACACATTTTTCTGAAAAATAAAATCAGGATAAAACTATATTTTTTGCCATCTTTCTTTTTCATTTTCCAAGTAAACTCCCAAAACCAATCCGAAAAAATTATTTTAAAAGTGTTTGACACATCCTAGAGTGCCAGCTCGCGATTAAGTATCAACCTTTTTATTAAGGAGTTTTTATTCTTTCTACTATTACCTCATTTTACGTTTAGATAACTACTTTTACACCTATCTCTATGTCCTATACCAGTTAATGCAGTATCAAACGAATATTTGCTTTATTTTTGGATTATTATTTACTCGTAAAATTATTTGATTTAAATATATTTATAATTGAGAAAACTTTCTAATATTTGTGACGTCACGAGACACCCTGGATCGTTACAATCGCCCCTAAAATATTTGCGCAGGCGTTTTAAATTTAAAGCCGAAGTAAAATTTTATTCATTAGATAAAACATTTTCACAAATATTAGCAAAACTTCAATAAAATTATTTATGTTTATAATTAAACCCCATTAAGCAATTATAATTTGTAGACGTTTGGCTCTGAACTTAAAATGTAATTATAGTTCTGTAGTGTAACTAACCGTTATGTTTAATTTAAGAGAGCATCTAAAATATTTAAACCGATGGCAAATTTTCAAATAATATGCAGCGTACTGCGTATTAGTTCGAAAAATATTAATTGTTACATATGTTTTTTATAATTATTTATGTTGTTTCACCTTAAAAATATTCTCGAAAGAATAACGTAGTTAACCATACTAAATATTATACTGTATTGACAATCAATTTGTCTTTTATAAATTTATATTTAAAATTCAAAATTATTCTGTTTTAAACGCCCTCTTAAGCCGTAACAACAGTGAATTACATTATAAGTCAATATCCAAAATCTCATCACATCAATCATAACCAAAAGTAACTTATCCCAAGGATAACCTGGCCACCAAAAGAAACCAGGTTGTGAGGCTGGTCAGTCCTAATAACTCAAAGTAGAAGGTACCCCTAAGAATCATGTTTTCATTCCGAGCTGCCTCCCACAAAACCCTTCGATAACCAGATTAACTTTAATAGTTCAAAGTATCTTCATTGCCTATGACTTCAGCAATATTTCACATATATTTCCCACTCTGTAATTCGCTATCATTTCGGATGTATAGTGTAGTAGATCTGATCTTTCCGTCTTGTGGAGTATGGGGTTGTTATAACAGTTTTCTATAAACTTAGGCTTTATTTTTAACCTAGCACCTGCCTTAAATTATAATCAACCCATTTGTAGAGTCGTGTAAAATTCAAAGCCACCGTCAACAAACCTGTCTGCAACCTAAGCCTTTGTTATTCCATAAAACCTCCTCCTTCTATCTATCACACTATTATAACTATTGCTTAATTTTTTTTATTAGATCTCTCATGAACCCCGACCCCTCTTCCATTCAAATAACATACTCTAGTTTATAATCATTTCATAAATACAAACAAAACCCTTTTAACACACTAACACGCTTTTTATTGAATTAACAAGGACCTCCTTGATTGCAGACTAATAAAATGTTTGCTTGTCTTTTAACCCCAAATTATTTTCTAAACATTACGACCAAAATTATGTTTATTTCCCTTTATCATTTTAATTTAGATAATATCTATAATAGCATTTTTAGAAACCTCCATTTCACAAAACTAATATTAAAAAAATTTACTTAGTTAATATTTTTAGAGAAATGAATGTATCAATATTTTGTTGTATTTTTAACAAAATCATTGAACGATCTAACAAAATTATTTTTATTACTTTCATTTCAAAACTGTAAAGATTGATTTAAAATAACGCAATGTAGTTTAAATTATTAAGCATCTAACAATCATCATCAAAAAGAAACCTTTTCACCGTTTTATTTAACGTGGCTTAAATTATTAAATTTTAGTATACTGATTTTATTTCCTATTTTTAAATGTCTTGAAGTTTAATTTAAACGCCCCTTAAAGTTTTATAATCTTTACCAAATTCTAATATTACCTTTCCTAGTGTCAACCGCAAAAGTGTAAATTATTTACAATAACATAATCCGTATAATTATGAAAATTGAAATCTACGTTTTTCCTAAATTAGATTACGAACCATTCTAGTCATGAACTCATGCCATTAATGCACTTTCCTAAATAACTGTAACAATATTTATAATTAAAATAAACAAATGTTTACTATGACGATTTGAATCCCGTTTGTCCTCTACTCATAGTCTTCTACATTATAACCTATTTAAATAATCTAACAATGATATCCCAAACTTCATCGCCCCAATAAACTACAACCAGCTAATGATTTCCATTGTAAATCCTAATAACATTATACTGCTTCCGTCTATTTTGTCAAACTTATACTTCAACTGCTTAATTTAATTTTTTTCGAAGATGCATAAAAAACTGTAACGTTCCTAAAGCTAAAAGATACAGTTCACGAATTGATTATTAAAGCTAATTTGAAATATTTATCTAATATCATTAACATTAGTGAAATCTAAAACTGCCCCTACATATATCGCCCCTACATAAATTGTCTCAAAACCTTTCCTATTTCCACGGACAGCAAATTGTGCGATAATAAATTATCGCCCCTAAGTCAAATCCAAAACAAACAACAAACTTTCCGATATTATTACTAACCTAAATGTCTAAGAAAAGTGTAAGACGCAAAATCCCAATTAAATTACTCTGGCCACGTAGTTAAGAAAAAGGTAGTCGCATAAGCCCAATTAATAATCCTGGTCACGGCAACACTGATTGTAAGAACCCCCCCTTCCTATCCCCTCTACTTTATCCCCCTTACTTTCTAACCCCTCTATATTCATAATATTGTATTTTTAATAACTAACTTAACTTTAATACCTAAATTTAAATATCCTATAAATTGCAAATAAATCAACGCTAACAATCTAATACCGTTGAAAGATACCTAAGTTTGTTGTATGTTCTAGATTTGTTATGGCCAAGTGATCGTCTCCTAAAAGTGATAGAACCCGTACGTTGTGATAATGTAGTAATCCAAATCCTTTTAAAGTAATGAGACAATTCCTAACTAACACTTAATCAATACACGGATAATTTAGTAGAATGGAATTTATTTATTTTACTAAGTTTTGCAATCTGAACCTATGATGAACGCTAATTCTATATCTGCTGGAAATATCGAAAACGTAGATTGCTCCAAAACAACTCACATTAACCTAATTTAGAAAACCTGAAGTACTTCCTATAATTGACCTTCAGAACCATTCTTCAAGTGTATATATCAGAATCTCTTAACTAATACTATCTAAAAAATATAAAATTCCCGTTTGTTACACTTCCACTATTCGGCCCAAAAATTCCCACAAGTTACAAAAATGTTATCGTTCCTACCGGAAATGCTTACAACCCATTCTACCATTCCCTTACGCCTATTTTAAACATATTAGCGAAGTCATGATAAACCTCTTCTGCTTATCATGACGCCATCTTCTGAGCCCCAATTCCCAACTATAAATTAATCTTAAACCTAAATGTGGTTTATCAAAGTGGCCTTCTATGATAATAGTCTAGAATTCGTTACCCTTACTTTCCTACGTTATGCTCTATATTATAGATTAATAAATAAAAACATAAGTAAAACTCAAATTATTTATTGAAAAAGTTATTTCAAACGATTATGAATTTAGAATTTACTTTATCGGAATTGTTTAAATTATAATTTCAATTATAAAATAATTTTATAGAATTAAGTACCCAGAGGAAATAATTAAATATTAAAATTATGTTGTCGTTCATAACTAACTTTGAGTTTTAAAAATATATCCGGAAACTTCGATTACTCCTGATTGAGAAGAAGCCCAAAGAAACTCCTCAGGGTTTATCTTTTTTATATCATGTTTGGTTTTACAATATTTGATTTTACAATAATTATAAAGTCTACTTACGAAGCGATATAATATTTTTGGGAAACCGTAAATTTGGAGTTAATACATCTACCGTCGAGATTAAATACTATTATCTATAAGAAAAACACATGACCTTTTAAATAAGTTTCGAAGAATGACAATCAGACATGTCTTGATGAATCGTCCTACAAAGAAGAGCCCGTAGGTTATGCATTATGCGCAACCTCGCCGTGTGGAACCTCTGCTCCTCTCTCGAAGATTCGGCCGACATGAAATGGAGATTAATAATGTTGAATAAAAACTCAGGATATTTATTTCGAAATAATTACATGATGATAATAAGTTGTATGCTGAGCCGAGCCGGGATCTGTTTCTGACATCGTGCAATATCGCTTCAGAGTATAATTAGTATATTTATATAGGTTTCTTATTTTATGTTCCGTGTTATATTGTTCCTTTCGCGATATTGTGTGTCGGAAATAAAGATCATTTCGTTTCATTTCATTTATTCCTAATCGTTTCCATACCCGTATTTATTGATATTATAATAATATTATGCATATATTTTGTATACTATAGACATTGAACCTTTTATGAATTCTCAGGCTGACTTTGCTTCTCCTGAACTTTCATAGAAATCATCCATATATCTAAGACGTATTTCAGTATAATGAAATATGCTACAGTTATGTTTGATCCGTAGAACAAAGTGTATGTATTGTAAGTTGTAAATATATTATTGATATCAATTATCAACAAGACGTTATTCTCATTCGAATTTATACAATTAGCTATCCTATCCGTGTGGTAAGGAGTCACTAACAAGGTACTGCTTATGCTTGACCCATATAAATACGAAGGACAATAATTAACTATTGAAAAATATTATAAAGTTGTAAAATAAAAGTTAATGTTTTTATTGAAAATTCATTAAAACAATGTCAAATCTAAACTTCACCAAACTGAACTATGCCCATAGATTTGAGATAAATAAATATATTGCATCTTATCTTATAAGATCTTTGCCTATCTTAGACCCTCAATATCATCATCCTGAAGATGTCATTATCATCAACACCATCATCATCATCACCAGCATCATCATAAACCCATGTCACACTGTGCAGCCGTTAGTCTTCCGCTTCCTTCGACTACCCACGGCTCTGACCAGGTCAAACCTCATCATCATCATCATCACCACCATCATCCTGAACCTATGCCACTCTGTGCAACCGTTAGTCTTCCGCTTTCATTGGCTTCCCACGCTCTGACCAGGTCAAACCTCATCATCATCAACATCATCTCCACCATCATCATCATTATCTTGAAGGCGTCCACCTAGTGAGGAACTGGTCCAAGCCGCATCTTCCAGCTCATAGTCGCCACTGACTTGTTCGAGATAAATACCTTTTACCTATTACGGAAGACCTTAATCTAATTTCCCCGTTTTTACGTTATAGGCGCATGAAAACATTACCTATTTTGAATTTACTAGAATGATATTCAAATACGCTCGTGATACTTACAATAAATAAATGGGGAAAAGATTTCCTCTCCACCTCTGTATTTCCTTCATGATCCGACGAAAGAAAACTCTACCTGCTTTTGCTGAATCCATGACAACATTCTATGCTATTGTATGATAAAATTAGTATGATAAATATACATCAAAGTATGCTTCAATTTTCATGCGGGAATAAGATCTTTCGATCATCTCCGTGATCACAACAACAACCTGCTAAGAAAATAATTATTGACTAATACTAAAACGAACTACAACATTATTCCCAATAATTTTCCAGTTAGGATTAAATCAAAAATTATCACATAAAATCTAAAATGAAAGGTCAGTATTCAAATACATTCACGATATTTTTAATCATCGCGTGGAATAAAACTTTCATCTCCTTCGTGAATATCGCTAAACTTCCACCGGCTAAGGAAATGTGCAGTGAATAACACTAGCTTCCCTTCTACATTAAAATCCCCTACCATCATCAGACCTTCCGCCTAGAGTGATGTCCACGATGATCTTGTGCTACAATAAGCATCTACACTCATCATCATCTAAGCTCCTGCCGACTAGGAAATATGCAAAGAATAGCATTGGATTTCCCTTCTGTACATTAAAACCATCTGCCATCATCAGATCATCCGCTCAGCGTGATGTCCACAACGATATTGTCCTACAATAAGCATTTTCACTCAACATCAACCTAAAAGGAAAGCTCTACGCATTCCGTTCTATACATTAAAACCTTCTACCATCATCAATCCGCCCGCTCGGCGTGTTTCCTACGACGTTCTTATTCTACACTAAGCATCTGCACTCAACATCAACTTACAAGGAAAGTCCTAAGCTCTCCAGGGAACATTTTCATAACTGACATCTCTAAATCTTGGGTAAAACTAATTACTTTGCAAATACTAGCTACGAAATAATGTAATAACTTCCCTCAGTTGATATCGGTTCATATCAACTTCTTGATTCATATTTTCCTCCGTTAGGTTTCCATAATTCCAGACCTCTCCACTCCTGTAGTTAATACCTATCTTTGTCAATCTTCCTTTTCATTATAAATTTTGGTAATTTCTAATATGAAAAGAAAATCCCCCGTTTTTCCTCTCTATTCCATTCGTAGCACCGTTCACACATTTTTCTGAAAAATAAAATCAGGATAAAACTATATTTTTTGCCATCTTTCTTTTTCATTTTCCAAGTAAACTCCCAAAACCAATCCGAAAAAATTATTTTAAAAGTGTTTGACACATCCTAGAGTGCCAGCTCGCGATTAAGTATCAACCTTTTTATTAAGGAGTTTTTATTCTTTCTACTATTACCTCATTTTACGTTTAGATAACTACTTTTACACCTATCTCTATGTCCTATACCAGTTAATGCAGTATCAAACGAATATTTGCTTTATTTTTGGATTATTATTTACTCGTAAAATTATTTGATTTAAATATATTTATAATTGAGAAAACTTTCTAATATTTGTGACGTCACGAGACACCCTGGATCGTTACAGTATGTGCATTTGTGTTGGTGGTTTCGGAACCGCTCGCCAAGGTTCAACGTAATCTTCCCGTCTATGCCAAAATTAACATAAATAATAATGATCCCTCACAAAAGTAATGCGTTGTCTGTAACTATTTGTACTTATGTTTGTTTGGCCTATTCCGCCCCTGAAACATGCCTTGTGGGATCAAAAATATTAATAATTCATTTTTATTCCGTTTTAATCCCGCGGTAGGTATAAGGGTTTACAAAACTAAAATATTTTATTATGTTACTATTCTGATTGGATCCGTACAGAATTTGTATTTTTTCTGTATTGTGCCGTGCTTGCACCAAATTATGGAAGGGGAACTTCTTTATTTAAATTAATTTATTTTTCAGTCACAGAAAAAATGGACAATAGGGCCATTTTTTATTTAATAAAACTTAAATAACATAATATATATATATATACTATACTAAACTTGAATAACTAGTCAAAGACTAATCAAAATATACCGGGTGTAATTGAATTCATTAGCATCCTTTGAAACTAGGTACCTACTCCTGATAAAGGTCACGTGTGGACCAATATTTTTTAAATTCTAACACATTGGTTTGTTAATAATAACTCCAGAAAATGGAATAACTTACTAAATCAAATGCTACAATAAAAAAATTAATTAAAGTAATGAAGTACTTTGGCCCGCCCCCGCTTTGGCATTGTCATCATCACCATTACCATCACTACCAGCACTGGAGCAGCTTTGCCAGCGACCCAGGCCTATGCTCCGCTATTTTAAGGAGCTGGGTTGGCTAGGGTAGATAGGCTGGCAGGGGGGAATGTACAAAACACCCTATGCGGGACGTCAGTGCAGGCCATATCGCCCCCATTTAGAATTAGGATGAAGTACATTTTAATTAGTACATACAAGGTATAAAAACTTAAATGTATCAAAATCATTCGTGCCGACTGCGTTAGGCGCCGCGGCAATCTTCATAACTTACAATAAAAATATTTTTATTTACACTCTTTACTCTCTAATAATCATCTATAAATGATGTACTACCATGGCCTCAATTTATGCTAATGAATTAAATTACATTCTGTGTATCATTTTTTTTATGATAATGAATGACGTGACGAGCTGGTCGTTCACCTGATGTTAAGCGATACGGCCGCCCATAACAGTGACACTCGGAACTTTAAAATAATAAAGTTTCGCGTGACACTGCACTGCGCACGTCATCCTGAGACATCACACAGACTAGTAATCAGATTACTACACTGTGTAATCAAGTCATAAAGTCTCATTTGCCCAGTAATTTCACTAGCTACAATGCCTTTCAAACCGGAACACAGTAGTGGTTGCACACTACTGCTTGGCGGCAGAATAACTGGCAAAGCGGTGGTACCTACATAGACGAACTTTGCAGAAGAGTCCTACCACCTAGTATTTAATTAAACTATATTGGCAATGATTAATTTTCCCGCAGATTTTCCCCACCGAGTTTTCCTCGTCCTCCTAAAGAGGAAGAGCCATCACAAGGCTACCATTAAACACCGATTAAAACTCCAATCAAACTGCGATTAGTGTTGCCATTAGCACCCTGCGTACGTGACCGGCTGCACGGTCAGATATACAATCAAAACAAACTATTTGCTTCATAGAACAGCCCATTTGATTTCAATTAACCGTTAATTAATTATTTTGGAACGAGATTCCGAATTTGATCGAGTTTGGTTGTGACCTGTTTAATTTAAGTAACCTATTTTCACACGGTTTATGGTAAATGATAACAGGAACAAAAGTGAACCGTGAAAGTGGGCCGTGTGCTGCCAGCGCGGTGTGAGAATAAAACCACCCCATCTCCCCATCTCTTCCCGTGGGTGCCGTAAGAACGCTAAGGGAACGGGCAGCGGCACTTTACTAGGTACATTAAAAACTTTTGCAAAACACGAGCCGCCTGCCAGGCGTGATGACTATGCAACACCTCCCCAATAACTGGTAAACCTGGAAATTTCTACACGTTGTCCTTGAATTTGGATCTAGGTCTATAGGTCAGTGCGAACCTAGCTTTTTTTTTGAAATGTCGGTTTCAGTTTTTACTAATGTACTCTGTGACTGTCGGTGAGGTGGGGCTTGGAGTTAGAAGGCACCAGTTGCGTAGATGACACAGAGCAAAAAAATACGCTTGTGTGAAGTGTCATATTTTTCAAAGCTCTGTGGTAGATGACAACACCGATGATTATAAAAAGAAATGTAATTATTTTGAATAGATAGTTGATTTATTCTTTTAACATACAGGCTATGCGGGTAGGACTGGCCTACATGTCACTTGAGTATGTAATTGATCTTTCAAATGTTGCGTAACGCTACGCCTGACCGGAAATGGAATAGTGTTGTCATTCACCAGTAAAATTAGCATCGAACCAAATTAAACAAAAATATGTAGAACTCCGCTACAAACAAACATAAAGGTAAGTTACTTATACCTATAGTCGGGCAACGCTAACTGTGCAGTGGTTTAAAATTTGTGGAATATAAAATCTTGTATATATGTGGTAGCACAGTGCATACTTCAAGAAAATTAATACACTGACATGTTATGAAATAGACAGGTAATGGCATAAAAAGCACAAACTAAGCAGAGGTAAAAAGGGGAACGGGAGCTCACCGCGTTTTCCAAAGTCTATCAGTAGGCCTAGCACGAATATTTACGCGCGCGTAAGTGTAACGTTAACGTAAAACCCACCTATTACGATTGCGTCTGCCGCGCAACTGCTGTCAAAGTTTATACAATTTTGACAGCATTTGAGCGGCAGACGCGCGTCAGCAGCGCTGCTAGCTGAATCGTAATAGGGGGGCAGATCAAATGCCATACAACTGGCTTACGATAACGTTACACTTACGCGCGCGTAAATATTCGTGCTAGGCCCACAGAGCGCCTGGTCGACGCGACGCGTGACTTAAATGCTGGCACTTATTTGGTTCAACGCATCAGCATTGCAATTCAACGAGGCAATGCTGCATCTGCTGCTGCATGCTGGGTACGCTACCTACTGGCAGTGGGCTGGAGCGTTTGTACTGTCTATAGGCCATCGCGGCTATTATACAGTCTAATAGCCGCGACAGTGTAGCTAGTTAAGTTTTAGTTTAGTTTTTATTATTACTTATTATCTTTGGCCTATGTTCAGCAGTGGACGTCTTCAGGCTGTTAATGATCTTTGCCAGACTCTACGCAAGTATATAGAGAAAGTCACCACAGTTTATTCTGGGGATTCGCGAGGCCTGAGACAATCAATTTGATCGAGTATCGATTTAAATTTATTATAGAACATGAATCACGGGAGGGAACACAATATGGGTATATAATTATTATAAATAGACCTTTTATTATTCACTTCTATCTATATGCGGACGTACCTATGTGTAATTGTGTATGTATAATAATGAAAATTTTCCAGTCACGGAAGCTATAAAACTGAAATTTACATATGATTAAACGATCACATAACCTTTACTCGCCTAATTTTATTTACTGGAAGCAAGCAATATATGACGTACTTAATTACGCGTTTATGTCGTAATTTAAATAATTGTAATACAATGTAGGGCTATTTTTACGTAAATGTTTACTAATAAGAAAACAGTTGAAGGTAGGTTAGTGAAGGATAGGTCACGATACCTTAGGAAAAACATGTCCAGTGGCAGGCAACGGTCTCCTTTTGCGAGGTGGTGATGTCGCAAAAGGAGGCTGCGGAGCGGGTCAGGGAGGACGATGCCAACTCTGACCCCCTCCGGCGCAGACGGAGAGGGGGACGGAGGAGGCGCTTCGGGCGCCTTCTTCGTCCTCCGTAGTAGGGCCGGCGGTGGAGAGTCGGGGGACTCTCCGCTGCGCTTACACGGCCCCACACGTCTGGTGGATAACTGAGGTGGAAGGTTAACCCACCCACTGGCGCAGAGGCCCGGAAGGGCCTACCGCTGGGGCGAGATAGTGAATGCCAGCGTGACCCTATCTCGCCCCGTCCCGGCGGCGGACGGATCACGGGGGGGTTTTAGTGGGTTCGAGTCCCACATACCCGCTGCCATCACCCCGTGGTGGCAGGGAAGTGCGAGGGCATTTCCTCCCCTCAAAAAAAGGAAATACATGTCTAGCACCAAAGTATATTTATAATTAATACGTAGGGCAACTGCATAAAAATGGAATAAAAACACTTATTCTTTAATGTCACCCATAACTAAATGAATCAGTTAACTAAAATGTTCTTAGCTTTCAAACTGTTTTTCTTGATTTTTCCTCGATGTAGTGAGGTGAAAAGTTGCGTGTATCACTCTCTTGTACCTTTGAAACCCTCGCTTGCTCAGGTTTCAATTCAAGTATTCGCGCCAAAAACCTGCTTTGCATCCTGGTATAACTAATACCTATTCTTTTTGTTTTAAAATGTTATATAATTAAATTAGTGTTAAAAATAAACACGTTAGCCTTGAAACCGACACCAAAATAGTAATTAATATATTAATTATCCAAAAGTCACGTAGGTGTAGGTATACCGGCTATCGGGTACAAAATAATTAATATTAATGAGTAGTTATTCTATAAATATAAGAATAGGTTTGAAATTTTGTCATGGACGTCACCCCAAAAATGTTATTTGAAGAAAACACTACACAATTAATAATTTTAATACAAATGACTCAATAGACTATGACGCAAACTACGCAAGCAAGTACAGAAAGTGCCTCTGTCGGTCAATAAATAATATTTTATTATTGCAAATAAGGCTTCATATTACTTAAAGATACTTAAATTATCTCTTATCCCTACATCCCTATCCCTATCCCTACATCCCTATCCCTCCCTACATATAATAAATGTGTATATCTGATGCGCTACGGAACACACACATAATGATGTCAAATCTAATTTATCCCATAGGTTCTATTGTTCAAAAAATATCGTAACCGCGATGCAGGACTACAAGGCTTTTTGCCCTTCTCCATACATTTTCTAATTTATCGTATCTAACGCCATCTAGGGACAATAATTTGTAGCTGTTTGTTTGTTTGTTTGTTATTGAACAAATCCCTAGATACTGAACTGATTTTCATGCGGGTTGCACTAATATGCTTAGAAATAACCAGCGCACAACATAGGATATATTAAAATACAAATATCATTTAAAATTTTTGGTCAAAATTATTAAATATCATTACGAAACCGGACGGAATTTTATACAACATGGCCGCTTCATGGTGAATTTTTTTTTGGCTACTGACGGTTAGTTTGTGTCACAGTAATTTTTTTTATGTTGTATTATGGCTCCACACATAGTGTATTTAGCCAGTGTTAAGTATAGTAATTTTTCGTCGTGTTGTTATTGAATATTTCACATGTTTCACGTAAAGTCCATCTGGAGGCACAGATAAAAGAAAAAAAAACGTGTGTAAGGCCATGAACAAAGAGTAATAGGAGTTAATTTCGGTAGTAAATATGCATTGTTAGAACTATTTGTGTAGGTAAACCAAACTTATTTGTATTATCTATGGTCACTATATTCGAGTGTAGTATGTAGACAGATGGTTGTCTATACTTGTCTGTTTTACGCTTTTGAAAATATACTAACTAATTTTCCATCTTAATCTGGCTAATCTTTTATATACCCGCTGCTACCACTTTAGGTTATGGGCCCAGACATGCTGTGCTTCGCATAGCAGGGTATATTTCGGACCTAAACGGCAAAAGTATAAAATTTAAATTTCGTCGTTGAGTCCGAAAGAGGAAAAGATGGCCGGAGAAGGAAGCGGTTCTTCATCTATCCCAGTGGAAAACTAAAGGGCATCCAGGATTATCACAACTGGAAGTTTGCGATGAGGATGGTCCTAATCCACGAAGATTTGTGGGATTGTGTAGAGGAACAGGACAAGGATGCTCGAAAACAAATGAAGGCATTAGCAAAAATTTGCTTGGCGGTGCATACGACAGCGTATCCTCATGTGAGAAATGCTAAGAGTGCATATGAAGCGTGGAATAATTTGAGGCGCGCTTTTGAGGATAGAGGGTTATGCAGGAGATTGAGCCTTCTCAGGAATTTGTTTGGCATGAGACTGTCAGAGTTTGGAAGTATGGAAACCTATCTCTCCAAAGTTACAGATGTCGTAACAACTGAACAATATAGGATCTCCATTGGAAGACGATTTTGTCGCCGTGGTTATGCTGAGTGGATTACCAGCTGAGTACAATCCGTTGATAATGACTTTGGAAAATGGCTCAAGCAAGTTATCAAGTGAACTGGTGAAGGCGAAACTTCTTCAGGAACATCAACGACGTGATGATAAAACTGAAGCAGTCTGCCTTAGCTGTCAGAAAGGTTTTGAAGTGTTTTCGTTGCCAAAAGCCAGGGCATGTTATGAAAAACTGCCCATTGAAGCAAAAAGAAAACAAAGACAAAGAGAAGTCTAACAAGGCTAGTCTGGCGGTGCTTTCAGTTGCTGTAAAAGGCGATAACTTGTGGTGCATCGACTCTGGAGCTACAAATCACATGTGTAAAGACAGGAATGTTTTTAGTGATTTTCAGGCTATAGAACCTCATTTAAAGGTTAATGTTGCAAATGGTGAGATACTTTTTGCTATGGGTCGAGGTAATGTCAAGATAGATTTGGACTGTCACAATAGTCAGGTAAAGTCAATAGATGATGTTTTCTTTGTACCTAACCTAACATGTAATTTATTATCGGTTAGTGCCATGACGAAGAAAGGGTCGTTGAAGAAAATCCGACAATGGTGGTTGTGGATTTTGAATTTATTTTTCAAAACTAGTGTATCTTGAACTTTAATGTGTAATAAGGGTGGATTATTTTCCGTTAAGTGTTCGTGAATGTGCACGAGTGTTGGCAAATGGTTTCAAGATCATAAAACCATTCATTTTCGTTTTTGCTTCAACGGCCTTTTTTAGAGCCTTCAGTAAAATATCCACCATTTTACTGTTGGCGTTTTGACTGACAAAATATGACTTTGACGACATAACCGTACAAATTTTACTCACTTGACATTGGCAGAATTATTGCAAAACAGCGATAGAAAGCCATTAAAGAAGAAGAAGAAGAAGACGAAGAAAGGGAACACTGTTAGTTTTGATTCTAACGAGTGTAGAATTATTGACTCAGGGGAGACTGTTGCGAAAGCGGCTCTTATCGACAATGTGTATAGGTTACTAACCAAAATTCCACACTCAACTCGATCGGTAAAAATAGAGCGTAGTACTGCATTGCAAAGTTTGCGTGGTTGCGAGGATCTACGTAGTTGCAGTGATTCGCGTAGTTGCAGTGATTCTAGTGAATGTACAGCAACTGTAGTCGAGGCAGAAGTGGTGACGTCTGCAACGAAGACTGCTGCAGAAAATTGTGAGGTTTCACAAAGTGCCTGGCATCGTCGACTTGCTCATCTGAATTCGAGGAGCATGAACGTCATGAAGCAAGGTATGGTTGATGGGATTAGTTATGATGATACGAACTATCAGTCATGTGTAGCTTGTGTAGAGGGGAAGCAGTGTAGGCTTCCTTTCCCCAAGAAATCTCATAATAGATCGAATGTAGCATTGGGGCTAGTACACACTGATTTGTGTGGGCCCTTGTCTGAAACTTCTTTAGGGGGTGCAAAATATTTTTTGACTTTTATAGATGATTTTACGAGGAAAACTTTTGTATACTTTTTAAAGAGCAAGAGTGAAGTTTTTGATTGTTTTAAAGACTTTAAGGTTAGAGTTTTCGGTTGTGTAACATACGCTTTAGTACACAAAAGAAAGAAGCTCGATTCGAAATCCAAAAAATATATTTTTGTTGGATATTGCGAACAGAGTAAGGGCTATATATAGACTTATAGACCCGGATTGCCCAACTAAGTGCATAAAGGCAAAGAATGTGACATTTTTTGAGAATGAATTTATCTCAAATAGTAAGACGAAGGATTTGTCACATGATGATAATTTAGGTGTTATCGAGATACCTTGTATTGTAACAAATAGCAATACAGTGAATGGATCGGTCCCGCCAACGCTTGTGTCAAATGACACTGACAGTAATGATTCCTCCCTTGTTAATTCAGATGACTGTTTGGATGAAACTTATATTCCAGGGAGATCATCACTTGACTCGGGAGATTCCGATACCGTGAGCTTCGGTAGCGCAGATGAGCGTGCTATGATGTGTGCGCTGATCTGTAAGAGCGACGAACCGTCAACAGTAAAGGAAGCGTTGAGTGGCAGGGAAGCTGATCATTGGCATAGAGCAATGCAAGATGAGTATGACTCGTTGACTAAGAGTAATTTTTGGACACTTACTGAGTTAAAGAAGGGGCAGAAACCCGTGAAATGTAAGTGGGATTTTAAGAAGGAACGACGTTTCAATGGAGCTTGTTTACAATATAAAGCTCGGCTGTTAGCAAAAGGCTTTAAGCAAAAGAGCGGTATGGGTTACCAGGAAACATTTTCTCCAGTACTTCTTTATTCAACAATTAGTACGTTGTTTGCTATTGCTGCAGAATATGATCTGAATATAGATCAGATAGATTCAAAAAGAATATTTTTGAATAGTGACGAAGATATCGTTATTGAGCAACCAGAAGGATTTGTTGTAAAGGGGAAGGAAAACTATGTTTATAAGTTAAACAAATCCATGTACAGACGTCACTAACGACAACTGTGAGTATTGCATTTCTCACTTGGTATGTTGCAGTTTGTACGAGGCTGGAGGCTGGTATCGCCGGTTCAGTAAGTTTTTTGAGTTTGTTTGTTTTTCGATTGTTTTTCTTGATGAACATTGGAAAGTCGTGTTTTAAGCTTTATGACTTGCTTTCATTAGGCTTGCGAAATAATGAAATAGGTCGCGAACGGCAGTGGCCCTCTCGAGCATGGCACTTTCCGATGCATGCAAGGATTACGGAAGCATTTGGTAAAAACGCGAATGTTTTAAATGCTTTATTAAACATAACAACGACACTTTACAATGATAAAATCAGTCTGCACGTAGGTTGTGTGAACTGTCAATGTTTTGTATTAGAATTTAACATTGATATTTTAGGCATCATTTAACAGGGCTAAAGTTAATTATAGCCGGATATTGTATCTGTGATAAAATGATGCTGGTGTTGTCACAAAACCTATAGTAACGGCCAAGTTTATTAAGTTTGTAACTAAACTAAACTTAGGGTTGTGCAAATGATTTTGTAGGATTTATTTTTGTAAAGTTATGTTGATTTGTTTTGTAGGCCATAGGTATGTTATTGTTTTATAGTTGCTTTATATATCAACTGTTTAACATTATTAAGTTTTGGTTTAAGGGCCGGTGTTAGAACTATTTGTGTAGGTAGGTAAACCAAACTTATTTGTATTATCTATGGTCACTATATTCGAGTGTAGTATGTAGACAGATGGTTGTCTATACTTGTCTGTTTTACGCTTTTGAAGAAAATATACTAACTAATTTTCCATCTTAATCTGGCTAATCTTTTATATACCCGCTGCTACCACTTTATGCATTAAATAGTGGAATGAAATTTTACAATTTATTAGATTTGATAATAACATAAATTAATCAATAATAATCTAAAATTACAACAATTGTCAAAAAATTATTCTAAAACGTCACACAACACCCATCAGGCTACTCCACTAACCCACCCCTTATTGGTCCCGGTGCAAAGGTGCCCATAACGCTTGCTGCATTGCCGCGCTGGATGGCAATGGCCAACCTTTGCACCAGAAACGCACCGGAGCGGGAGTCACCCGACCTCTCGGCCATTCTACGCCCTAGCTCGGCCACCAAGTTCTTCGCTTCGGCCCCCCAGCTGCCCATGGTCTCCACAGCGATGGGCACAAAATAATAGTGGGGCTCCATCGCTGCGTATTTCAGCCGTTTCTTGCAAGCAGCCTCTTCCGCCGCCGCTGCCGGAGTGAGGGCAGTACGGACCAGATGGCTAGCAGCAACCGTGTTAACGCAGGTGGCATCCCATACAAGGCATTTGCCACCTTTCCACGGCACTAATGTCAAGCCATCCGGTCTCTTGCCGTCGGACCTACTAAGCCCCGGCGGTTCCAGTACACAGGGCACATTAGCTGAGACGAAAGCTCTACGGACGATGTCGTTGAGGGCATGGTGACGCGGAAACCTACCCGTGCACCGACGACAACTCAACGCGTGATGGCCATTGGCCTCCACCATGGAACCACAGGTGCATCTATGAGGTTCACACACCTTGGAGCCAAGACGGAGGGCAATCGCCACGCGTAGAGAGTCATCGTCTAATAAAGTGCCCAGGTAAGGTGATGGCAACGCGTGCAACCATGCCCCGGATTCTGACCGCGACACTGCCCGAAGTCTCGCCAAATCTGCCCCCGTGGAACCGTCCGTGATCCGGCTCAAGGTCCTCTCAGCACTCACATCATCCCAGGCTCGCTGGACATGGTCGGCGATCGGGGTTGGTTCACCCGGGTTAAGGGCAGACCAAGCTGACAGCGCCTCAGGCACGAAGGGTATGCTCGCCTCGTCACCATTAGGAGAAAGAATGGAAGTGACGAGGTCCACAACCCCATGCGCCGACGCCAGGAAAGCCGGCAAGCCAATATCCCCCGCACACCGCACTCCAAGACCGCCGTGCCGTATTGGCAATGCTGCTTGGCACCACTGAGCCTCATCTAGCTTTGATTAACCATTATTAGTTTTTCTATTTAAGCCCTTGCAGGTTGTTTGGGGGTTTTGGAGTAAAATAGATATACCATCAAATAATATGTAAGTAGTATGAATCGATTGCATTCAAGATACAAACATGTTAATTATACTTAAGTGCCCGCAGATTAGAGAAATAACCGGCCAAGTGCGAGTTGGGCTCGCGCACGAAGGGTTCCGTATCATTCTATAAAAACTAGCAAAAAAACGTTTGATGTATGAGAGAGAAAAAATACTAAAATACAGAATACAATAAGTATACAAGGGGTTAAATACTTATTTTATTCTGTATTTTTTGTAATAGCGGCAACAAAAATATATTTATCATCTGTGAAGATTTCAGCTGTCTAACTATCACGGTTCATGAGATACAGCCTGATGGTGACAGACGGGCAGACGGACAGCGAAGCCTTAGTGATAGGGTTCCGTATCCAAAACGGACTGACGACGTCTGTCAGGCTGTCTGTCCGTCTGTTACCAGGCTGTATCTCATGAACCGTGATAGTTAGAACTTTACCCTTGGGAGTATAATCTTGACCCTTGCTACGCCTATTTTTGGCATTACATGACGTTTATGTTTGGCTCACAGGTCTGAGGGCCAATGCATACTATTACCACCATAGCTTAAAATAGTGGGCCAATCATACTCTTACGTTACGTATAAATTAAATACTCTTTGAATGATACAGAAGTATAATAATACTCTTTGGAATGATACGAAGTAGATTTTTTTCTCTAATCTGTGTACGAAACATGTTATGTAAAATGCCCTGGGGGTCTAACAAAGATCACAATCACTAACGCTAACGCCTCACGCTAACTCCAAAAATGTATCGAAATGACATTCGCTACGGAAAAGTTAGCGATTTCCGAAACGTGATTTCAGTACATTTTGGAGTTAGCGTTTGGCGTTAGCGTTAGCGGTTGGTATCTTTGCTAGACCTCCAGACTTTGCCCTATTGTAAAAATATTTTGAAAGCCTAGATTTTAATATAATATAGGTTTTAATTAATCATGAGTTCGATGATACTTATCGAAATATCATCGAAAAATTTTCTATAGTTAAGTAGCCATGAGTGGAGATTTCATCAAAATTGGTCCAGGAATATCAAGGATAATAATTAGCGTACCTACGCTGTTTTGGGAAATATTATAATTAATTATTTCATCCATGATTAAGACATGTCATTTTTACTTCGTGGAAGTGATTATACGAGCAGAAAACTCAGTGTGGCTGATAGAAAATCAGTTTAAAAAAATAAAGCCATTACCCAAACCGAAACCTGAAAAGTAATGTAGTCCACGCGTGGCAACGCCGCGGGCAGTAGCTAGTTGAGCATATAAAATCACAAAGTGCGCAGTGTCAAATATTATATATATAACAAGCCTAACTACTACAATAATGTGTGTTTGAAAAAAAACATGTTCTCTTATCAACATCAACTACAGGTGCAAGCAATCCGGCACAATGCAGAATAAACAGCTTCGATTCGCCCGTGTTACCGCATCACGGCTGTACTACTGAACCAAATAAAGTAATTACATGCTTTAGTTGCTTTAGTAGAAGATGATTTTGATACTAGGTGTCCCTTAGGGAGCATTTCAGCTTAAATCTAATACCTGGGACACCTTGCATACATACATATATACCTATTACTACAAAGTGAACATTGCTACAGTCTGGCAAACCTAACTCTGCAGTGGAATATTTTGGAACCCCCCAAAACTTTTTCATATAATAATTTCATAACATGTCAGTGTATTAAGCAATCTGAATTTTCTGATTGGTGTATTTTCGAAAAGAAGTAGAAGTAATGGTTCAACCAATTAAAAGTGTTAAAAGTTTTTTGTACTATACACCGTGCTGCCATATGCAAAATTTTATATTCCACCAATTTTAAGGCACTGCAGAGTTATCTTTGCCAGACTATATTATCATGCATTTGGATATATACATTGAACTTAATTTGCTGTCCCAGTTTAATATTTTTGTTTTTCTATAAAGCTCTAGAAAGCTTTGTTTAACGTTAACAGTCACAGATCACTTAATGTTAAAATGGTTAAGCAGTTGCTGTGTTAATTTTGAGAATTATGGAAGTGAAATAGGCAAAACTAAATTAAAAAAATATTAAAATATGTTTGAAATACTTTACTTTGCTGATGCGTGCGTCCCCGTACCACACAGCATTCGAAAGGTAAGGCCGCATCCCTAGAGGCTGATCCATCCAGTTCCTTCAGACAGTGACGTCGACAGGGTGGGCACTTGGGCAGGCATACAATGGTAGGTATTGGACACGCCTGTCCGAGCTGTTTCGAAGATGATTAATATCATCTTGATAGCTCTTTAGGGACCAAGATGCTGGTACTTATTTGGAACGAGGAACCAGCATTTTTCCCTGCGTCTTGTCCCTGCGCGAGGACAAACGATTAAAAATTCGTGCCTGTCGCAGAATTTCCACTAAAATGATACTCACCTGCATGTAGCATATTTTTATAGGACCCTACCATTAGTAGAGTCTGCCACAAACTTAATGGCGGTTGTGACGTTGGTGCGAAACGCTGCGCAGTACCTATATTATAGCAAAATTAGATGTGCGCGGGAAGAGGAAAGCCGTGTGCGCAGCTTGCAGTGCACTTCACAGCCGCCACTGAGTTTGGCGCAGACTATAACAGAGAATGGAACAAGCCAAGATTAAAGGGACATCAAATCTTTCTTAACTTAGTTCCGGAACCCTAAAAATATTTAGTGAGTCACTGTTTTCTAATGTTTCCAATTGGTTACATTGTTGATAGTCTATACAGATTTCTCGTCAATTCTCGGGTTAATTCGATATAACCTCACATTCACGAGTTATCAACAAAAACATCAATGTAAAGGCCCAAACACACAAGTATCCTAAGGTATTCTTGTAACAAGTGTACAGAACCTATGATGGATGATTAACGATGGCTTCCTAGTGACAGGCATGTCTGATTGTCTGTTTGTTTGTCTGATTGTATTCAAATGCAGGTAACTGTGTATAAAAGTGGGCTAGGTGATGAGAGGTAGCGGGAGCGAGTAACTACTAAAATTATTGACTTAATCTAAATGATTGCTTTCTCTGTTGTACTATTTAAACGTTTAACAAAACGTTGTAAACGCCAACTAAAATAAAACAATATTAAAATTTACTAGGTAAATGATGAAACTATCTTAAAAAATACTACCTCTACTTATTATTTATTTATTGCAAAAGTATTCAAAGTCAAATAACTGAGTGAAATAACATTGGAAAAATAATAAAACTTACAACTTACTTTATTGATAGCTAACCAATAAAGCATTTATTTACGTCACAGCAGTACGTAAATAATAATAATAATAATATGAAAAATTACGTTGTATTTCCTGTACCAGCCACATAAATCATTTATTAATTTTACCATTTATAAAGAAGCCAGACAATACTAGCCAATCCTCAAACAAAGCGACACACTATGCCTATTTTAGGCTCAACACACAAAGGATCTACCATTATTCCTTAAAAATTACCTACTTCTTTTTTTATTTCTCTCTTTCACTCAGTCCGCCCGCTACCTCTCTTGCCGTACACCACCCCTGCTCAATGATAGATAGTGGTAGCATGAACGTTAACACATTGCAAATCCCATTGTTGGGCCGAAGCGGTTTTTGTCGTTGGTAGCGACTAGAGGCCACGCGGTGTCATGATACACAGCATTTAATAAGCTCTATATTATTCCTACTCTATAGTTTTGTGTGGGAAAGGGACTTCTGTCGAATACTTATTAGGTAAACCTACGCATGGCAAGACATACTTTCAGTTTATTATCATAAGTCATCATCATTATCATCAGCCTGAAGATGTCCATTGCTAAACATAAGCCTCCCACAAAGAGCATCATTTTAAGTGGCTGCTAGCCTTTTGCATCCATCGGCTCCCCGGGGTTCTGAGCAGTAGGCCTAGTGGTCACCCGGGGCGTACGCTGCGTCTTCCAGTTCGTGGTCACCACTCGAGAACCTTTCTTCCCCAACGTTTGTCAGTTCTACGAGCGATGTGCCCCGCCCACTGCCACCTCAACTGCTCATTATAAAAGCTATACCTATCGGTCGGTGACTTTAGTTCTCTTGTGGATCCATCGAAATATGGTTATTATTCCGATGTGTGGATCATATTAAAAAGTCATAAGTATATAACTACGTTAGGTATAGGTATCTGTGCAAATTCAGATGAATAAAAATATCCATCTGAATTAATAAAAAATATTATCGAGTATAATTATTAAGTGCCTATATAATATGGTATACTTATCGTGTGAACATTGTTAAGCCTCGTGTTCACTATTTCATGGGCATTACTTAATTATCTCAATAGTAATATAAATAATCATCATCATCATCATTAACAGCCTGAAGACGTCCACTGCTGAACATAGGCCTCCCCCCGGGAGCGCCCTTAGAGCGGCTGCCCGCCTCCTGCATCCATCGGGTCCCCACGGTTCTGACCAGGTCGTCGGTCTACCTAGTGGGGGGCCGGCCTACGCTGCGTCTTCCAGTTCGTGGTCGCCACGCTAGAACCTTTCTTCCCCATCGGTTGTCAGTTCTACGAGCGATGTGGCCTGCCCATTGCCATTTCAACTTGCTAATCCTAAGAGCCACATCGGTCACTTTAGTTCTCCTGCAGATCTCCTCATTTCGGATCTTAATATAAATAATGCTCAAGAAATATATTATGTGGTCACTGTTCAAAACCGCGGGGAGCCGCTCAAAGTGGCCCTCTATGCGGGAGCACTATGTTGAGCAATAACCGTCTTCAGGCTGCTGCTGCTGCTGATGATGATGATGATGATGATGATGATAATAATGAAGCAGAAAACATAAACATTATGTGGGACCTGTAGTGCTGTGATAATAATTATATAACCGGTACTTAATTAATAACCATCAATTATATTCATTCAGAATGATGGCTAAATACAACACCAAAAAGCTGGTCCGAAATAATTTAAATATGACAGTGAAACCGCGGCTTACGTTACACGTGTGCCGGTTATAACATAAGTAAGTACATATCTAAAGAACCATTATTCCGCAGGTCGTTATGTTGGCTAAACAAAGATACAGATAATACGTTCTTCCTGGCTGTTCAAACAAATCTACAGTCGAACATTTTATTTAACATTGAATTATTGACATATTTAATTAGTTGTCTTATTAAGTACTTGTTGTTATCATGAAGGTTACTGTAGCAGCGAACGATGGTATGAAGTATTATATTTACGTTTTATTGATTGATAAAAATTGTTATCAATGTTTATTTTAATATAAGTACAACATAATAAACAACCATACCTTATAAGTGTTGATATTATTTTCTATATACCTAACTAGGAACCTATTTGACGGGCCCGATAGCTCAGTTGGTAGTAGCTCGGCCTTCTGACTTGAGGGCTGTGGGTTCGATTCCTACCCAGGACAAACATTTGTGTGATGAACATAGATGTTTGTTCTGTGTCTGGGTGTTATATTGTATTCTATGTATGTATTTACAAAATAAAAAGAATCTAAGTATTGTATCAGTTATCTGGTTCCCATAGTACAAGCTATGCTTAGTTTGGGGCTAGATGGCGCTGTGTGAAATGTCCACACATATTTATTATTTATTTATTTGTTATTATTATGATAACAAATCAACTCAACTATGTGGAAATATGCATTTAAATGAAACGTAAGTTACTTCAGATTAATTAGTAAAGGAAAAATTAGAATCACGAGCGGGGATTGAACCCGCATCCATGACCAGTGGTGTCATGTCCGAATTTTTCCTTCACCTTTTATTTATTTATTTATTTATAAAAAACAACTTTCGGTTCGCTTCGTTAGTAACTTAATTGATTTTTAATTTCAATTTAGTTTGATGAAATAAGAAGCATTAAATTCTACTATACAAAGTAAAAGTCAAACAGTTCATAGAAAATAGGTTATTTTTAGCACTTACCGTCTTACCACAAAAGATTTAGACGCGCCTTAAACACTTGTTGAACAGTTGTTTCATGAATTCCATACCACGAATCCGCGCCTAACACTCGTTTAAGATAGACGGGCGTTAAACACGTGCTAAAATTTAAACATACTGAACCCTTAGTTTAAGAGGTGTCTGTGTTATGTGACAGCACCATAACACACACGGTCAAACTTCACGCTAATAACGTTCCGTTTTTTCTATGGTCACAGCTATGACGCTAACATGTATTGGATTTACAAAATGAGTTCTGCGTGGAATGAAACGTTTCTTATAATGTCACCTTATTTAAAAAATGTGGATCGAGTTAGACAGTGTTTAAGTAAACACGGTATAAACATGGTTTTGTAGTGACAAAAATAAAAAATCCGTTTAAGGAGCATTTAACTTTTAGACGCTGTCTAACTAAACATGTATCTAAGCAATGTTTAAAATTATTTTTGTGGTAAGACTAACTTACTAACGAACAAATAAAACTCGTTTGTTGTATGGGAGCCCCCTTAAATATTTATTTTATTCTGTTTTTTAGTATTTGTTGTTATATAGCAGCAATAGAAATACATC
Organism: Ennomos erosarius; assembly: GCA_963580505.1. Taxonomy (NCBI): domain Eukaryota; kingdom Metazoa; phylum Arthropoda; class Insecta; order Lepidoptera; family Geometridae; genus Ennomos; species Ennomos erosarius. The sequence goes on from OY756982.1 coordinate 481,049, forward strand.
ATCTGAGACAACTTTCTAACTGTCACGGTTCATGAGATACAGCCTGGCGACAGACAGACATACGGACATCGGAGCCTTAGTAATAGGGTTCGCTTTACCCTTTGAGTACGGAACCCTAAAAAGAAGCTCTCTTGTTACCTATGAGTACGACTGTGCAAGCAATCCTGTACGATACAATGTATAATAATTATTATTACAGTGTATTTTATCAATTTAATCAGAAATAAATCAATAATCTGTATCACCAATGACTAAAATCGTAGGTACTTACTTAAGTAACTTCAAGAAGAGTAGAGCCAAATTTTATATTAATACAAAATAATGGGTTTGGTCTCATCCTCCCAGGTGGCGCTGCCTCGTTACAGGGGAGGATGGGAAAAAAACTTAAAAAAAAGTGTCATCATCCTCCCTGGTAGACTCAACAATGGCGCTCACCGGGGACGATGGAACAGACAAAGTGTCATCTGCCCCGTTATAGTCGGATCGATGAATTCATCTCGATGACAGCGGGACCGATGCAATGACCGTATGCATTCTATCGTTTTTGGAAACTGAAATGAAATATTGTAGTGAGCGAGCGAGTAAGTTTAAAATGTTGATACTTTGATACCTATCTAAATAAAATATAACCCATACAATAATAAATAAATAACGCCCATAAATAAATAAATAAATAAATAACGCCCAACGATCACATACATAGATCCTGGACCCTAACTAGGATTCCCTGTATCTAGGGACCCAGGAACTACGAGGACCATGGTCCCACAACACCCACACCCAGAACAAGTATTTGCGCTTTTTTTTTCGGGCACAAATACTTGTCCTGTCGCGGGAATCGAACCCGCCACCTCCGGGTTATGAGCCGACCTGCTCAACCACCACACCACGGAGGCTGTCTATATGTATAATCATAATGGGTTGTCTGGGAGAGAACGGTTTAAGCGATAAGAGCCCCTATTATGACACTTAGTTATAACATTATTATTTATAACCCACAATATTTTTCTGTAATATGGGTTAGTTTAACATCTTTGTATAAAAAACCAATTAGACACTGTTTCATGTTCATTCTTTTGTGATTGGACAAAAGCTACGGGCGATATTATAAGTGTACAACAGTAAATGATGATCGGATTATAATAAATTCGTTAATTAAAACAAGTAATTAATGATCGATTAATGGCATGTTCTAGTCAAATTCCGGGAAGTGATCTTGACCTCCATTGGATTTTATTTTAATCAGATTATCGCGGTAAAGTCAACCTGATAAATTAAAAATAAAAATTAACAACCATTAGCACGAGGGCGGCTTTGTTATAGTCGGGCAACGCTAACTCTGCAGTGGTTTAAAATTTGTGGAATATAAAATCCTGTATATGGCAGCACAGTGCATACTTCAAAAAACTTTTAACTACTGAGCCTACTGAGTTAGTCACTAATAATAGAATTATATGCGACTTAACGGGCAATATGCCTTTATTACTCAAGGTAACTACTACAATAATAAACGCTAAACTAAACTAAAAATAACTAGAGTACACACTTAATTATATTAATTATACTTACTGGAAAAAATATTAAAAAGGTCAGTCTGGTAGTGATCAACAGTTACCTAAGAAAATAAAATTCATTTATTTCGAGTAGCGGTGACTCATATTTGGTACATATACAAAATAAAATAAATTATAATAGTTTAAAAATTACCTTAAGACATTACTCAATTTATTTATTTATTAACTTATAAAATTAATATTAAATTAAACTACATTAAAAACTAAATATACTAAACCTAAAAACTAAACCTAAAATTAAAACATTATAATAAATAAAAATCACAGATTATCAAAAAGACCCTTGGTGGAGGGGAATGTTCCCAGAACGCTGGCTGCATTACCACGCTGAATGGCAATGCTGATTTTTTGGGCAAAATAACAGCCAGCGTTCTGGTCACCTGTCGCCTCCACCAAAAGTTTTGCCAAGTCCCTATAGATTTCTAGGGCACCTGGTCCCCACGGTCCCATGGTTTCGACCCCAAACGGCACAAACATGTATCCTCTGTCGAGGTTTCCATATTTGCGCCGTTTGAGGTTTTCAGCTTTCACAGCAGCACTGCCAGCTTGACTTTTTGTGTCGGGAAGATGGGACGGTGCCACAGTATCGACGCAAGTTGCGTCCCATACTAAAGGCCGCCCCATCTTCCAGGGTATTAAAGTCATTCCGTCGGGTCTCTTGCCGTCATCGCGCATAAGTCCATTCGGTTCAAGAATGGACGGTACACCGGCACTGACAAAGGCCCGACGAATGACGTCATTCAAGCTGGCGTGACGAGGAATACGTCCAGCACTCCTGCTACATGCTAGACCGTGGTGACCAAAGTGGTCGACTAATTCGCCACATAGGCATAGGTGAGGAACTTGGCAAGCGGCTCCTAAACGCAGCGACACGGCCAATCGGAACGTATTATTGTCTAAAAGGTTTCCTATATTTTTTGAGGGCAAGGCTTGTAACCATAGACCGGACTCCCATCGCGATACGGCAAGAAGCCGAGCACTCTCTGCGGAACTAACAGAAGTATTTAGCAGAGCGTTCCGTTCTATCTCGCAGAGAGGCCCGTCCCACTGCCTCTGCGAATTGGGAGTCTTAGGGAATGGCTGGCTTGGACAAGCTGCTTTCCAAGTATCTACAGCCTCAGCCATGCAAGCTATTTCAAAATGTGCCAAACTGGGTGATAAAATAGCGGAGATTAGTTTTTGGGTGCTATGGACTGAAGAGAGGAAAGCCGGTAATGAAACACTAGAAATTTTCCTGATTCCTAGGCCCCCGAACCGGATAGGAAGTGAGGCCTGGCACCATGTACGATCATCAAAAGGAGTATTTAGAATGGCGGTGAGTGTATCTCTTAGGATGTTGTCAAGCTGTTGTAAAAGTAAAGGTTGATTCCAAAGTTGACAACATCTTAAGGCATACATGAATTTAGGTACAAAAAGGCAGTAGCGAATAATAAAATAAGCCATGTGTATATTAATTTTGAATAGGCGGTCCGAAACTGAACGAAAATTTTGAATTTTTTCTTCAACAAAATCTGGCAAAGCTTCATCTAAGACTGGTGATCCCAGAAGACGAAGTGAACTGTCTTTCAACACTATGATGTTTGGAGCTATTTTCTGAAATATATCTATTATGTCATTTTTGTGAGTAACTGAATTTGGAACATAGATCTCGCACTTAGAAAAATTAAGCGTTAAACCTATTGTTTCGAATTTAGATATTAACAGCTCAAAGTCTCTGGAAACAGTATTCACATCGCCTCCCAAAGTCCCGTCGTCCAGATACCATACATTGAATTTAGATTTCAAACTTTTAATGATCGGATGAATAGCTAAGCTAAAAATAGCCGGTCCAAGCGGATCACCTTGTTGGCAACCGACTTCGGAAGATATTAAGTTGTTTTTATAGATTAATTTGGAAGGTTTACCATAACATTGCCAAAGATATTTGTATAAATGAGGAATTTGGTCTTTTATTTCGGTCAAAAGAGTGCCTCTATCGACAGAATTAAAAGCATTTTTTACGTCCACCTTAAGCAGCACCTCTCCTCCTTGGTTAGATATAAAAGTTCTTAAAGCGTGAACTGCCGCCTCGCAGCCCCCGCGTGAACCAAACCCTAGTTGTATTGGTTGGAAGTATTCGCGAAGTGACTCACTGATACGTTTGCAGCATATTTTGGCAGTGAGGCGACGGTAGAAGGTACCAACGGCAATTGGTCTAATACCCCCATCTTTTTTCAGCAGTGCGCAGAGGTTTGCGCCATATAAGATTTCAAGTATTTCACTATTAACTTGCCCAGAGAGCATGAAATTGGCTAAAGCTGTTAACTGTTTTAGCAGGGCGTCACCGGTCTCCCCACTACCACCGCTAATTAAATCCTTAACATGTTGGGGTGTGAGAGCATCCAGGCCACCTGCCGAGCCGCTTGGAAAAGAAGCTAGGGCACTAGCTACATCCTCAGGCGTTGCTATAGGGATATCATCAGTCAGGTCTGGAGGTAAAAGGTCGTTAAGGTTTGCTGCTGAAGGTGGATGTTTGTCTTTTAATGCCAACAAGGTTTCAGGAGTATTGGGCGCGATCGTATCGTTGGAAAATAGGATTCTGGCTGAGCCTTTTATATCACCATCACTTAACCTGTTTTCAACCATACTGTAGGATATGGATGATGAAGGGAACTTATAATTTCGTACCGGAGTGATAAAAAAATTAGGAGTAGAATTTGAATTTAGCATACAGTTCTTTTTAATTCTGCTGGTAAGTGATGACGTATCCAAAGGTTTCTTCGAAACATGTAATATTCTGAATGGGAAAGTTAGTAAGTGCTCCCAAGCCTCAAGCGAATTATTAGAAATCGCATTTTTCAAATCTTCAATAAGACATCGAGCTACGGATAAACGTGCTCCACGTGGTATACGACGAACTACTGGTAAATTATTTTTAAATTCACTAAGTGTTTGCCAGAAGTGCTTAGTAGACGAAGCTTGAACTGGGCAGGAATTTGAAATTAATTCGGGTAGTGAAACATCAAGAGCTGTACGGTGCGCCCTACTAGCATGGATTTTAAGCCCACGTATGCCCTTGAAAAAGCGGGGCTGAGAGCACTGATTACATTGTTACCTAAGTATAACTTTGATCATATTAATTGCCCGCTTTTCATTTTGTTTTCTTATCATCTGCAATCGTCATCACAGGCCTTGTAACATTTATTTCAGATGATTAAAACAGCGTCAAGAATTAGAACGACACCACGATCGGCATACGAAATGAGAATCAATATCATCTGCAAAGTAGTTCCATAAATAGGCCTAAGTAGGTACCTATTAACTTTTTAACGTTTTTTCTTTTTTATCAATGTAGGTAACACAGCGTGTAGTACCCAAGTCCCCAGTGTTACCTTATTGGCCTAAATTTTTGTTATGGCAAAAATGATAACGTTTTGTAGCCGCTGTTTTATCTTCCTTAACCTGAATAATAATATTTGTATAATTTTTATCTCTCCAATGTCGTCAGTGATTATTTAATTTACTGCATGTTTATAAAATTAATAATTGATACAAGAATTGTTTTGTTTTCATAGCCACACATAGGTACGCTTAATCGGATTTACTGCAATCATTTGATAAAAAACATGTCAAAACAAAATTATCATTATAACAGCGCATCGTTTAGGCCCAAATGATAATTGCCAGGTAGATATTGCTAAGTATATCGCTATTTGCGTAAACTTTCTGAGAAGTACCTATAATTTATTGCGGACTTAATTTATTTTCCACCACCAAGAAGGATGATGGATTATATTCATATTATGTTATTCTATGACTGTAAGCAATAAGTACTTACTGTTATCTATAACTGTACAATGCTTTGATTCGTTCCAACGCCGTCGGCACATGGCGTCAGCGATTTAACTATACTGACAGATTATACCACAGTAATAAGTCTACCCTCGGCATTACATAATTCTTCGAAGCGCTGCCGCTGGTAGCTAAGTACTGGGCTCCACGGGATAAAGGAAATAAAAGAGAGCTTTATAGGATAACAATACTTTTGTTTTATTATAATTCTTTTTTAACCTTAATCTTAACTCTATTCAATAAATATACAACTTTGGAATTATTTACATACAACATACAACAGGGGAATGCTATACATTGAGGTTATTAAATGTACCTAATATTGCAATGTTCAGTGCGGTTACAATAACAATTACAACACAAATAGAGATTACCTTACAACATCGACGTCACTGGTCCACAGGTACACTAGCTAAAACTAAATCACAGATTTAACGAAAGTCTCAAGAGGTCCTAAGTTCGGTGGAGCCTCCGTGAGGTTACGGGAGAGAGTCATTGCCGCGTGAGAACCGTCACGGGCTTGTAGATGTGAGGCGAGAGAGGATGGTGCGTCGGCGAGGGCAGCTCTGGGCTGGACGCGCCTGAGTTTGGCGGGGAGTGCATCATCGGCGGCGAGGGCGGCAGCAGCGAGGCCTGCGAGAGCAGCGCGTGCGGCCCGCCCTGCAGCAGCGGTGACTGGCCCAGGAACGGGCCCGACGGCATCCGCTCGTACAGCGCGGGAGAGTACGGCAGGCCACCGTACCCCATGGGTTCTGCCCCTCGGAAAGCAGGATGCACCGCACTCGGCGCCACCGGAGGCATCTTCATTTGCATCGGTGCATATTTCTGGTAAAGCAGCTGTGAATACAGACCTACCAGTTGCGAGTAGGCAGCGGGAGGGTATGCGCCGGCAAGAGGAGCACCCGGAAAAAGAGGCCGTTTAAAACAAGCGAGCCGGGACCGGCCGTTGAGCGCGGAGCGACGCCGCAGCTTTCCCGTGGTGCCTCCGATAAAGACATCCTCGGCCGACGCGTCCAACATCCAGTAGTTCCCTTTGCCAGGGTCGTCGTAGTGCCGCGGCACTTTCACAAAGCACTTGTTCAAGCTCAGGTTGTGACGGATGGAGTTCTGCCAGCCCTGCCTGTTCTCCCTGTAGTACGGGAAGTTCGTCATGATGTACTCGTAGATTCCGTTGAGAGTCAGTCGTTTCTCCGGGCTGTTGCGTATGGCCATCATAATGAGTGCGTTGTAGCTGTATGCCGGCTTTTCGTGTTTTTTGTCCTTTTTGTCTTCATCTCCCTCCTTGGGCTTGGTGCAGTCGACGGGCTCTGTGCCGGTGACGTCCAGCTCACAGTCGCTGAGGTCGGGCTCGGAGTGCGAGGCGCCCGTGGACGAGGTCGCGGGTGATGGGGGCGGCTTGGAAGCCGCGTGGTTCATCAGTATAGAATTAATACTAAAATCTCCTTCGAACTTCACCATGTTGTTTCACTTGTGAGCACTGTTTGTTTTAATTCTGAGCGCGCTGCGCGTGCGAAGTCACTGCGAGCGGTGCGTGAACTGGCGGCGCGGAGGCGGGCGGTAGTATTTATACGTGACGCGCTAAGCTCCGCCCCGGGTACTTTGTGCCCATGGCGCGCGAATAGCCGCGCGAGCTTTCCATACATAACGCCACGCCCTGCGCTCCCGCTCTACCGTAAGCTCCCGCTCGAGCTTGCCGCCTCTGGCTCTCGACTACTCTGTGCTTTTCTTTTTCTGCGGCGCGCGGCGACGAGTTTATTTATTATCAGCATCGTTTATTGGTGTGTGTCCGATGTCGGCCGCGATTATAAATCGATTGCGGTTGTAATGTGATTAATGGGTAAAGCTATTTAGAAACCAAATTGTATGTTTAAATCTTTCAATGTATCCAGTTTATCAAACGCTGGCCTTTCAGTTTTTGCTAAGATATTAATGCAGTGCATTCACGAGTAATAAGAGAAAAAATAATTAGCCTATGCACATTTTTCTGTATTCCTACAACTCTGAACCTCAAAAGGTGTAGCCTACCTACACATGGTAACACTATCTAAGTAATAGGTACTTACTAATACTTACTTACACTATACACTGTATACTTACAGTGTATAATGTAAATAAGTACTCTTATTAGGTACGCTAATGACATCTTGCTTTAAGGAATTAGGAACTGTATTAAAATGTAGGTATATACCTACTATAGGGTAACAAAGTAGGTATATAGGTAGACCGTAGGTAGGTGCTTATGGGAAACCAGAAAGAACACATTTATCGAACCCTTTTAGCAAAGAGCTTTTTGGTAGAGACTATAGTAAAGTAGCTACGTACTTGGGTAAAAAAAAAAAACCTACCTAAGTATCTACTTAACTTGGTACTTCAAACCATGGTTAGGACATTTTTATACTTTAGAATAGAAAGAAATCTTGAACTACAATTCTGATATTTATTTAGTTTAAATACCTCCTAGGCTAGGAAACTATCATTAACTAACTTTTTTAAATTTTGTTACACCACTAATACAACAGATGGATACAAAAGGCAGTTATAGATATATAGGTACTTAGGTACACAAAGCACGTGTCGTTGTTTACTTATTAGTCCTGATAACAAACGTTGAGAATCATTATCTTGTTGATAACAACTATAGGAAATATGAGAATGAGTATATAACCTACCTAAGGACAATCTCACACATATAATTAATATACCTATAATATAATACTTACCTACTATACTACTAAACGATGTGGTCATTTTATTAGATTAATTAAATCCTTAACATTAAATAAAAAAATCGAAAATTAACTTAGTTTCGTAATGTTAACCTTCCCAGGCAAATGTCGATGAAAGAGATTTATGGAATAAGTCAAACCTTTTTTTGACTTTTCACACAGCGCCATGTAGCCCCAAACTAAGCATAGCTTGTATTATGGGAAATTAGAAAACTGATACTTACAATACTTAGATATACTTTTTAGTTTGTAAATACATAATACATAGAATACAATATAGCACCCAGACACAACACACATCTATGTTCATTACACAAATGTTTGTTCCGGGTGGGAATCACACCCACAGCCCTCAGTTTAGTAGGCAGGGCTACTACCAACTGAGCTATCGGGCCCGTAAAACTAATGCCCGGCTGCACTAAATTGTGACAGCTCTTAAGTTCGAACTTATCTCTTGCTATCCATAACCGCGTTGAAGATGGTGCAAACTTACGAACTCTGAACTAGTGACGGGAATAAAAGTTAAAAATACCTAAGTTATGAGATTATCATGTGCTAATAAATTAAACTTTATTAAACATGAATCGAATATCTTACTTAATAATTAGGTAAAACGTAATTTTAATATGTACACACAAAAATAAAAAAATATCTCATATTTTTCACGTTACAAGTTTATAATAAATAAGTATGCCTTCAAGTGTATGAAAATATTTGCCTTCTTTGCAAAACATAAGTACTACACATTGTTTAAACACTTGTTCAATTCGTTATAACGAGAATATTGGACGTAATGACAAATAATTAATACCTATAGGTTATAAAAAAGCTGTTCAAATGTTATTCCTACCACATTCCACGAGAAAAATATTTATGGTAAGTCGGTATATATTTTTTTACATATATTTATTCAAATGCATAGGGAAGGTTATTTAATTCATTTTTTAATGAATATTACAATACTATATTATACTGACTGACTGACTCACAAACAGCGTAGACCTAAACCACTAAACTTGATATTATTAAAAGAGCGTTTTCCTTTTTTGGGTGTGCCCACCTTATATTTTAAGTTCAGCTTATAATGACGTCGAAAAATTTTTTAAGGATCAGACTGCCTGCAAAGCAAGATACCCACTTGCAAATTGAATTATAAACTATAATCCTTAAAAATTAAAAAGCCTTATAAGCATCATTTTTTTAAGACTAGTTTGTAGTAAGTAATGAGGAATAGTCGGACACGTGGGACAAAATTGTATTTGTGTGTTAGGGTAGGGTATACTTTTCATTATACAAGGTGACTTTGAATTGGTATGTTATCCCGCAAGGGGGGAACAAGGCATTTCTTCAATGAAAAACTATTAATTTAGAAAAAACGCAGAAGAAACATTGTCTACCTTGGGGTGTAGATTTCGGGATAATATATCAATTCAAAATCAGGTAGTATAGGTACCCCATCTGTACCTAACAATGATCCATGTTTTACGTTCTCGGTGATTCAGAGCTGCATGTCGACCCGCGGCCCCACCTTCAATTGCGACTCAACCAGCGTAATGTTTGTGACCCGCACCTTAAGTAAGGTTAAATAATTGATGCCCACTCCACGGGGCATCTCAGAGTGATGTACGTATCAAAAATATAGAATATCGACTATTTTATCGATAATTTTTTTGTTTTGATATCATCTCGATAAACCTGTTATGGATAAACCTTAAAAAGGTTAAAAAACGACTTTAATAAAATTGACGTTGTAAAATGTTGTGTTATTTCCAAACATTAAAATACCCAATGCTATGTATGTATTTCGGCATCCACTTATTATTTTATTTGGCTTAAACTCAACTCAAATCATCACGTAAGTAATGCGTTTGTATATTACTGTTAAAAATATTAATTTAAATACAACTAATGCACTATACCAGTTGTATAAGACTTAAGACTTGTACTTTGTATAAAACTTTATTTTACTTTTATTTTAACTTTTATTTGTAAATTCACTAAAACTAAACCGAACTGTAAGTGTTCTTAGCTCCAGCCCTTAGGTGTTTGTTTAGTCATAATACCTACATTTTAGAGATTTTGTTCTAATGAACACAGAGCCTTGAAAAGCGTTGTCTTTTGCTGTGATTGTTATCGATCGTTGTATGAAATCATAATAATTTGTCCCATCACTACGCGCGACACAGCGATATGTATGGAGTGTGTATGAAATTAAATTATAAGCGGTCGGGTCGCGTGTGGGCGAACGGCATTCTCATACAATATTGCTTGAGACACGGGGACCTACTATCGGTGTGTACTTTTATTAACTCAATGTGGACTTGTAGAGTGACAATCAAATGACTTTTTATTAAGTAAAAATCTTCACTAATCGATTTTTGAACTGTTCAATTTTTTGTAAAAACATTATTTGTTTTTTTTTCTTATCTAATTGTTTGATTGACTGACAGAGACAATATAGGGCAAGGTACAACCCAAGCCGCTGGACGTTGAGTCGTGACATTTATTTGTTGCTTGGATGGTGTCTACCTTTTATGGTGTAGGGGCTGGTATACAAAGAAGAGGTTTATAAGAATCAGCCGGACCAATCATTCAATAATCAGATAATGTTCTTATTCTAAGGTTAAGAAGATTTTACTAACAGACCGAATCGTATTATCCTACAATAATGAGTGAAAGATCAACCCTAAGAAGATTAAAGCAGCAAATAATTATGTTAGATTAGATACAGCGGTTACTTAACTAAAAATTTGAAATGATTCTCAAAATAAGACCTATCTTATGAAACACAGTTATGTCAGTGGATTACTTAAATATTACTTTTTAATAACTAGTTACGAATTAGTGAATAAAAAATACCCTTTCATAGTGGTAGGTACATCGAATATTTCTTATACTTATGTAGGTATATTTGTGTGTACTTTGGTGTGCAATAAAGCTCTAAATCCTTCTATTCTATCTATTCTAGTTATAAAAATGGTTATGTAAATGGACCAAAAGATCTTTTCTCGTCATTGCGTACGATAATCTCCTGTGCTGAAATAGAGTTGCACACAATTGGTAGCCCCCCGTTAATTGAATTAATTAGATCAAGGCATCACGGCGGACACTGGAAGGCGGACACGCATTATTCATTTCCTTATTGTATTAATTGAACGAATTAAGAGGATGCAGTACACAACTATACACGTTACACTTTTGGTGGAAATCTATTTAAACACTATACAAAAATATCTTAGGTGTATGATGGATGGAACGTCACTCTAGGAAATTATTGATGAAATTACATTCCATCAGTAATAATTATGTTTATAAAAAACGTATTCATTATTGTGATTTAAATGACAACAAAAATTATACATAAGTAGGTAGGTATAATTAAATTGAATGTCCTAAAGTATTGAACATATTTGCATTTTTAATAGATTACTAAAGGTAGGTATTAGGCAACAATTGATTGACAAAACGAGTTTAATTCTTACAATAAAATACCTTCGTATTAAATAGTACAAAACAACGGATACAGGACACTAAGGTAGAATTCAAATTGAATACAGCTTTCCAGCCTAACTTGCAGTAAACAAACTCCGGACAGCCGCATATAAACTCGGATAATTTAATCACTAGCTATTTTCAGCTACTTTCTATTTACATCGCCCGGGGCTGCAGGTAAGCATTATAATACGAAACAACTCGTCTTATAACATGTTAATTGCTACCGAAGATCCCTTACTGTGCCGTCGTAATGATATTTGTAATGAACTGTGTCAGAGTCCCCGCTGTTTCCACGGTACCCATAATAACCACGCATTTCTTGCTTTTGTAGACCTTTCGTAACCTTTATAGGTACAGAAATAAGGGCGAGATTGAAGTTTCGAAATAGCGAGGGATGGTTTTGAATTACAGTACTGTAATGCGATTCAATGTGAGGCTGTGTTTATGGTGTTAAAAGTACATTGATGGTTTGTTATTGAGTGATAATATTTTTGTTTAATTTAATAATTTTACTGAGATTAGATCTTGATTAGACTTTTAATGTATGACGTTTGATAAAGGGCACGAAAAAGCTTACATTTATACCAAGTCAACTTTTAATTTATTGTATTTTGATGCTACGCTCGGTTTACATAAATGTCGAGATTTTAATAAACTTGCCACAAATAAACATAAAAATTTCAACATCCATTATTTTGAATGAGATACCGTACAAAAGCAATCCCAGAGATGTGTGTGCCACGTCCTTTATAAAACAGATGACATGTTAAAAATAATAAGACTGTCTCGTAAAAATATTACAACGAGATATAATTAAAGGAGGATTCAATGTGCTGTGCCCAGTGGTGCGCGCGTTAATGATTTCTGGCCAAAATAATTTTATGCATGAAGTGTCGCTCGCATGGGCGCGACACCTCCGGACACCGCTGACGCTCGCGATATATCACCTGTGCTTATTAACTTTGTAGCAGAAATATTGCAGAGGTGTGAAGTGTCACGCGCAAACATTACATATTCCAAATGGCCAAGCGACTTGTGCTCACACTTGAACACAACTATGTTAATTTATCAGCCGTTACAGCATCTTTTACAGCATTTTTTATTTTATTTTAAATGTAAATACTGTCGTCAAATATAATTCATAAAATGTGTCATCAGTTGATTAGCAGACGGATAGTATTTTATTGCTGTGCAACTATTATGAAATAGAAAGTCAAAGTCAAGTCAAAGTCAGTGTTTTATTGCAAATAGGCTGTTCATAGCACTTTTACAATTGAAACGGTCATACAGTGAACTAATTTACAGAGAGAGTCGGCAGAGAGTTCTATTTTACATGAAAACGCAGTAAAATTAGTGTTCAGACAGCAAACTTTACAATTTACTGCTTAACGATTACATTATATAACACCGGGGCAATGTTTTATCAAACTGTGACATTTAATTTTTACCACCGCGAGAAAATGAAATTAAAATTGTCAAAAGGGCTCGAAGAAACAGCTTTATAGACCATGGGCGCTCGGAGGTCAACAAATAGAAAATAATCTTTATCTTAACGACAAAAAGCTCATTTTACTAGAAAAAACGAATGAAAATTGACGTTGATGGTAAATTAGTTTAAAGTAGAAAGGTGTTTCAACATTTTTCGATTGTCATTTTGAGGTAGTTTAATTGAACTTCTGTGCTGCTTGTAATAACTCGCGAGCTACATCTACTAAGATGCAGCATTTTCTAGATGGTATTGCATGAAATTGCTTTAAAATACTAGATAATATTATGATTTAATTTTTTATTTCTTACATATCAATTGTCGTTTTTATTTTTGAAGAATACGCTAGCTAGGTGAATACAGAAAGTCGTATGTTGTATCTTAAAGTCTTTATCAATTATCTTACTCTTACAGATAAAAAACGTAAGGTAGTACGTTAATGAATACCTACGATGACCTACGTTGATAAACCACCGGCACAATAGTTTCCATAGGTCTAAAAGACCAAAATAACCAAATCACACAAAAAAATATAATATATCGTTTTGATCTATAACGCCAATAACTGCACATTATGTTTATTAGTTTGTAAACACTCTTTTGTGACTGCCGTTTGATTTTAAACTCTTTAACTTATTTAATAAGGCTTTCTGATAGTTATTTTGTTTAGGCTAGATGAATATGTAAATTTGTAGGTGCGTCTTATGATGGGCGTCACAAAAGTGGACAGACGGACATGTTAGTGGCCGATGGTCACCTCTGATTAAGTGAATAGTATATTGGTAAGGCTGCCTCATGTCCATCTAATCGAGACACTGCATCACATTTTTGGCTTTGTATCAAGACAAAAGAAGTAAGAAGTAACGTGTATTTGTGACTGGAAGTGGAGAATCTGGAATGAAGTTTCTAGATATAATCATTCATTATGTATTGGATGATAATGATGGTCCATATTCCGGATGTAGATAATTAAAGTCGTTCTATGTTCAATATATAGTGGTTCTACGTTCTATATTGAACGTAGAACGACTTAAACTATTTACATAAATTAATATTATTAATTATTTAATTATCATAGTTATTTATTTCAGTCTCGCGATCCACCCCATCATTAAACGTCTAGAATCAAAATTCAATGTGTGGTATTTAGACGACGGGACGATAGGAGGCGATGCCAACACCGTTTTTAAAGACTTGACTTTGCTTATTTCTAAATTCCAAACTATCGGGCTAGAACTAAATTTTTCAAAGTGTGAACTTTTTCTATCCGACTCTTGCAAAACAAGAGATGAAATTATCACTGCGTTCAGTTCAATAGCTCCAAATATAAAAATTATTGACAACAGTTCCTTTCGCCTCCTAGGCTCTCCAATTTTTAATGAATCGGTTGCGGATTTCATTGAAGAGAAAATACAAAATTTTCGTTCGGTTTCGGACAGACTCTCTAAAATTAACTCCCACATGGCTTTTATCATTATTCGCTTTTGCTTGTTCGTGCCTAAATTTACGTATTCTTTAAGGTGTTGCCAACTTTGGAATCACCCAGACTTATTACAACAGATGGACAACATCGTGAAGGATACGCTCACCTCCATTTTTAACATTTCTCTGGATGAACGGACATGGTGCCAGGCTTCACTACCAATCCGGTTGGGAGGCCTAGGTATCCGCAAAATTTCAAGTGTTTCGTTACCAGCTTTTCTGTCTTCGATTAAAAGCACTCAAAATTTAGTTAACGCTATTTTATCTAACGGTAATGACACTTTGGATATTTCATTTTTAAACGAAGCAGTTAACGCCTGGAAAATGGCCTGCCCAAGTAGCTGCCTGCCTAAAAATCTGTCCTCGCAGAGGCAGTGGGACGCGCCGCTCTGTGAGCTGGAACGGAAGAAACTTGTTGATACGTCCAGTAACCTCACAGAACGTGCCCGTCTCTTAGCTGCCTCTCGCTGGGAGTCGGGTCTTTGGTTGCAGGCACTGCCATCACACCACCTCGGAACATTGCTAGACAACAACATATTCCGTCTAGCCATATCACTGCGCATCGGTGCTCCCTGTGTTGCTCCCCATCGATGCAAATGCGGCGAAAGGGTCAATAGTCTCGGCCACCATTGTCTATCATGCAGTAGGAGTGCTGGCCGTATACCTCGCCATAGTGCTCTGAATGACGTCATACGTCGGGCCTTCGGAAACATCAACGTCGCAGCTGTCTTAGAGCCCAATGGCCTCATTCGCGACGACGGTAAAAGACCCGATGGTATGACGCTCATCCCCTGGAAGATGGGCCGGCCTTTAGTGTGGGACGCCAACTGTGTTGATACACTGGCACCGTCCCATCTTCCGGACACGTCACAGCAGGTAGGCGGCACTGCTTCGGCTGCGGAATCCGCCAAGCGGCGCAAATATTCTAGCCTTGACAGAGGCTTTATATTTGTGCCGTTTGGCGTAGAGACACTGGGGCCGTGGGGACCGGGTGCCTTTGACATTTACATGGATTTGGCGGGGCGTTTGGTTGAATCGGCACGTGACCAAAATGCTGGCATCTACTTCGGTCAAAGGATCAGCCTCGCTATACAACGGGGCAACGCTGCCAGCATTATGGGCACGTTGCCCGATTCCATAGATTGCTTGAACTATCTATAGACCTTTTACAGTCTATAGATAGTTCAAGTATTCTTTAGACAGTTATTTTTATTTTTAAGTAGATATAATATATAATAGTAGTAGTTAGTAGGTAGTTTTTTGTTTTGTGTTATATAGGTTTATTTTTGTTTTGATATTAAATATTAATTATTAATTATCATAGTTATAACTACGCATTACCTTGCTTTTGTGTTTAATATTTTTAAGTTTTCAATGATAAATACGCGGAATTTGCAAGTTGGGTACTTCACCCACACAGTGACTGATATAATTAAAAGCATTCAGCTTAAATTATATGCATAGCATAACGGTGAAGCGGTCTTTAATATACCTATTCTATAACATACCACACACAGTTTAAACATACCACAATACAATTTTCCGGTCATAAAAGTAATAAGTATTAAAAATAGGGAAGTACATATTGCGTTTAAAAATTGAACTGCCAATTTGAGGACGATACTGTTGATCGTCTGAATAATTGACCGGAGAGGGTAGCCGCGCGCTCGATGGTCGCTGCTGACCAGGGAGTAGATAGGGCTGCCACCATACTCGAGCTGTAGAGTCCTCTCATTAGTTAAACTGACATTTCCAATACAGCCTTTAATAATACCAAATTGTAAGGTTCAAGTTCAACGGGTCCTTATAATTTTGAAACCGTGCAAAATACAAACACAATGGTCCAGCAATCAAGATTTAGTCATCTTTACTTACTTATATTTTTTAAATCTATTTTTAACCTATCATTTTTTAAAGCAGTGATATAGAAGTTTGGTAATTTTACAGAGACAGACAAACATATGCACAAATATGAAAGCCGCACAGGTGGACAAACGGATAGAGAGATAGGAAGACAAACAGTCACACATAAATACTACAGTGTCACGATCGACACTTTTTAGGATTAGAACACTAGTGGTGGGTTTTTCAATCCATAGTAAAAAGCAAAATAGACGATCGGAACCAACCACCGACCAAGATAACATTTGTCTCACCATTTTTTTTTTTTGGTCGGGTTGATGTAAAATCCGACCGTGTGGATGGTGGTTGGCGACCGAATGAAGCCTAATGACCGAATAAACCTAACCACCACCCACAAGGCCCAATTTTACACCAACCCGACCAAAATGAGACAAACGTAACCCTCACCCCGTTGTTGGCGCAACCCGCCGTCGCCAAATCACCCCGTCGTCGCCGCCCAAGAAACGTCTTGAGCGACCCGGAAGATTCTATAGCAGCCGTTGTTTCGGCTGCGCTAGGATCACCGGACCAGTCTAGCCCTTCTGGCTCAGGTACCGATTTCGGCACCGGTATAGGATACCAGCGTAACACAATCAGACACCGACCCCACCGGCGAGGTCGACGTACCCCCCGTAGGTTAGCTAGAATGGTCGCGACTTTCCATAGGGTCCACTCCTCCAGCGGACGTAGCCTTCTCGATCCTCTTATCCCGGCAACAGCCCAAGCCGAGGCGCGCACCCCAGGGGTGCCCTTGAGCTAGTTGCCTCCCCTTTTTATCGGCTGGGTGCCTTAAGCGCCTGCCCTCCCGTCCAGTGACGCTGTAAAGGTCGGTAGAAACCAATAGCATTAGCCCGTTCAAAAAAAAAGAAAAACAAATGTCGGTGGTTGGTCCCGATCGTCTATTTTGTACAAAACTACGTTTCGTACAAAATTTTTGAAGACCGGAGTTAAGACTGCATGTCGTCTTCATTCCAGCCTTCAAGTGGCAGCCCTACCGGGTAGCGAGGAGTCACGGCCGTGGGAAGGCCACACCTGTGCACGCTCGCCCCACTGTGCGGCCAGGACGAGCTCTAAACTGACTAAATACCGTGCTTGTCCATCTGATTATACATGTTTGGTAAGTGGCGTAATATTTAATTACAACTGGCGTACAATGTGAGTAATTAAATTTCTAATTTTTAATACTCTGTTTGTAAGTTACATATTTCTAGGTTCTGGGCTGTAAATCTGTGATGCAAGAAATCGATCACATGTTATATTTTTATTATTTGTAACAAAACGTAAACTTACTACGATCTGGTGAGAGCCGCGGGGAGGATGCAGGAGGCGAGCAGCCGCTCAATGTGGCGCTCTCTGTGGGAGGCCTATGTTCAGCAGTGGACCTCTTCAGGCTGTTGACGATGATGTAAGTTTTTTCACAAAAACAAATGTGTATTTTTAATATATCTTATTTGTTTGCTTCTATTCACAACAGCAAAAATTCTTGGTTTTCTAATTTAATTACTTTATTGACGATCTAAGAATTAGTATCATAAAATGAATGACTATTTAGAGTAAAGTCCATTGATTCAAATACAAAATTGCAAAGCGTGGGATTTTACCAGCATAATGAAGCAAAAGTACTTATCGAATCAACCTACGTAAAGCAAAACGTAGAGAGAGCTATAAATTTTTCTCACAACCCCGAATAGCTTAACAGTTGCTTAGCTACTCAATAGACTTGGTTGATCTTGAGACGTCCCGGGGGTCGGCAAATGTCGGAGACACGGATTTGGGGAGCCAGGAATAGAGAGAGGTGGCGCGGATTGCTACTCAATGTCGCTTGGATACCCAGACGAGGGCTGCTCTTCAATATTGAAATAATTTTTATAAATTGACTCCGGGCAGTTCATTGTGGGAATTGATATTTTCATTTTATTACATGAGGCTTTTTTTCGAAATAAAAATTGTTTAATGACATAGAGTGAAAAAAAAAAACGCAATAAAGCACAGCCCCAGAATTTAAAAGTAATTACTTAGAGGAAGCAAAAGTTAGTAATAGGTTATTGAAATAAAGAAGGCTATTACGGGCAGACATGACGCTTAACATTAGAATAGAATAGAATAGAAATGTTTATTGGCCATATTATAACATTGCATGCTATCCAGGGCAGGTCAGGTTACATTTTAACTTATAATATTGTGCATTATTTAAGATACTTATAATTAATTGATTGAATTTGATTAATACAATTATAAAAACTCCCTACATTCAAAATTAATATCGTATTATACTATTATCAGTTTTATATTCTACTTAATACATATACAAAATAAAATGTTCAATACAATAATAATTTAAGATCTTAATTTTTATAATCCACCATTTTAAGACTATTGCAAAATATAATATATAATATTATATATTTTATAATATTAGGTGAACAACTAGCTCGTCACGTCATTCCTTACACAAAAAGGTATATAATATATGTATGAGAAAAAATATTTTAATGAGAATGCTAATATGTACAACAATTGTAGAGGTCTATTTGTATTAGTAAGTAGTGGTCCTGATGATGATATTGATGATTGTAACAAAAGTAAATATAAATTGCCGTGGAATGATAAGTAAGATAGGCTGGCTATGTTTTTAATAGTACTTACGGGATATTTACCGTGATTAGAATCATTTTTGAGTTCCCGATATTTCGGCACAGTTACATGCACCATTGTTACAACCGTGAAAGTTTAAAACAGTGTTTTAAGATAGGCTATACATTTTTATCAAACCAAAATATAGTGGCTAACAATATCTAGGAACCATTTTAGTGCCTGCAAACAATGCAAAGAACTGTGGCATGTACCTACTTATAGTATGCATATGTGGCACAGCCCACCATCAAAGCGCCGCCGCCATTCCATCAAAGGGGAGTTATGAAACTATTGGAAAAATATAGAAAGCAAGTTCCCAATGAATAATTAAGCGGGAAGAGTCCCCCAACAAGGCTCAATAACAGTTAAATGGAGGAATTACGGAACAATTTGTAGGCAGCGATCGACCGACAGACGTTTAATCGCGTGAATGTTGTAGTAGCTGTGGAGGACGTGCTGGGGGTGGTTTAATGAAGAGTACATTGCTGGTGGGGGATGCTTTCAGTAGTTTCAAAAGGTGTGAAGCTTTAGATTGCTCTTCAAGTTTACTAAAAATAATAATCATCATCATCATCATCATCTTCATCATCATTAACAGCCTGAAGACGACCACTCCTGACCATAGACCTCCCCCCGGGAGCGCCACTTTGAGCGGCTGCTCGTCTCCTGCATCCATCGGCTCCCCGCGGCTTTCACCAGATCGTCGGTCCACCCAGTGGGGGACCGGCCTACGCTGCGTATTCCGGTTCGTGGTCGCCACTCGAGAACCTTTCTTCCCCATCGGTTGTCAGTTCTACGAGCGATGTGGCCTACCCATTGCCGTTGCAACTTGCTAATCCTAAGAGCTATATCGGTCACTTTAGTTCTCCTGCGGATCTCCTCATTTCGGACTACAACTAAGAATCTACAAATAAGGAGCAAAATAAGCGATCGGGACCAACCACTGACCAAGGCCACATTAATTTGTCTCGCCTTGGTCGGGTTGGTGTAAAAATCGACCGTGTGGATGGTGGTTGGTGTTTTCATTCGGTTGCCAACCACCATCTCGGTCGGATTTTACACCAACCCGACCAATGTGAGACAAATGTGACCTTGGTCAGTGGTGGTTGGTCCCGATCGTGTATTTTACCCATAAGAGAATACAAATTAAGTACCTCTAATTTTCTGGTTACAGCTACCTTCCGTTGTGTGGACAGTCATTTCAAAAACGTTTCATGACGTTCTACATCATACCCAAAGTTTTGAGTAACATGCCACTGTTGTTGCAAAATGTTTTTTGCCCACAATTTTTAGGTAATTTGTTTCTTGTTTCATTCTTTTTTGTTTTTTTTTTTGTCATCAAAAACTTTGATCTAATTGTAATCTCAATAATTCACCCATTTTTAGTCTACTGCTAACAGTTATTAGCAGAAGATTCAATTAAGCAAAAAATAAAGTAATAAAAGCACTTTTGAAAACCTTTGCTGGTACTTCCGAATGCCAGCAAAATGTTCGCCATATATAAATATAGATAAAACTTCAATGTACAGCGAACAAGCCACCTCCGTTCTGACTATGGGGTACCTCCAGCCCCTGGGAAGCTGCCCACCTGATGGCCACTGTTGTGGTCGCAGTTCTTGAGCCTCATCACTTATGTATGTCCGTACAGTGATTAGGGTAATAACAGGTCTTACTGACTTAAGGAAATGTTTCATTACCTACAAGCTGTTGTTAGTTTCGTATTATTTTGAATTAGTTTGATATTATTATGCTGTTATAGGATTAAAGAGTTAATTGTTATTTATGAATATTGTGCTTATGTATGGTGGGTGGGCTTTCGAGTACAATATTTCAGATTGGAAAATACAAAATTCGAAAGCTTGCTTATTGATTTCTCTCGTTAACATTATAGCGAATAAAACCATTTCTTACTACAGTTTTCCATACTTATAGGTGTCATGAATGAAACTTTTATTTTTTAATGTCAGTGTTTTAATGTGTGTGGTGTGTGTGTATATTGGTGTCAATAAAGAGTTATTGTTGTTGTTGTTGTTGTTGTAGAAAAGTGTATTTTGTATGTCTTCCAAGAAAAAATCCATAGCAGTGCAAGCAAGTAAAGTCATCATTTTACCACTTTACTGATCACTAACCTATGGTTATCACTTTACTTAGGTAACTGACAATATTTTTGTCAGCTCCCGGGTCTATCTAAATTCTCCTATAACACCAATCCCAACTTGCCCATCATTATGAGTTCAAGAAATGCATATCTCTTGCTACCCAATATAACCTTCCTACACTTGACGGTTTAGAGCTATTCGTGGTTTCCTCTAAAACTTTGTTATAGTGTGTATATAAGTACAATAATAGCACCATGTTTTTCTTGCTGTCCAGGTCAACAAGTAGCTAGTATTTGACTTCATACATATCTTTTGGAGGCCATCGATTTATTTAACCTACTTATGCGAATAGCATCCGTCATGCTTATGAAGAAGTCCATGATACGTTAGATGCGCAATAATATCATTATTATCAATTAGATAATTACATGAACAACCCTTGATAACCATCGCTATTATCATAACAATTAAATTAAATTACAGCTTTGTTTAAGCTGATGACAAGACAAGTCTCTTTGCTATCAGATGGTGAAACTAATGTAATAGATAGGCTATCTTTTTCAGTTGCGCCATTATTCATCATGTTTCCTATATCTACCATACCATATTTTCATTGCATTCTTCCTGCATCGGCTGGGCTACTATATTTGGGTTCAAAGTTCAAACGCTACGGCCGACGTCCATACATGAGCTATGTTTGAACCTGAATCTTACTACTGATTATTTTTCTTTATTTTCATCAAGCGTGGTATAACTATCTCGCAAATACCAGCTTACAAACAAATAAAACCTGGATCAACTACCGGACGACATAGAGCTTGGAAAGGTCACCATCAAAATAGATGGTTTTGTAATTTTGCCAATGTATGTATGACAACGACTGTGTGGGATGTGTCTGTGTGTGATACTGCCTTTTTTACTTTCTTGTGTAATCAACAAACTGTAAATGTAATAAAATTGTAAATGTGCTCGAGGAAATGTAATTAGTTAATCGGTAGCAGTGTTCCTGATGGTGTAATTTTCCAAGTTATTAAAAATAAAATAAATAAATTTCCAAGTGATGGTGACCGCTTACCATCACATCGATCGTTTGCCACTCGCCATCAACAGCCTGAAGACGCCCACTGCTGAACATAGGCCTCCTCACAGAGCGCCTTGCATCCATCGCTCCCGCAGATTTGACCAGATCGTCGTCGTTCTACTTAGTGGGGAGAAACTACTTTATATTTATAAATTCATAAAATGACACAGTTCTTGACACGACATATATAGTATACTTACAAAATGAGATTGATTACCTTCTCTACCTTATAATTCCTTTATAATAGTCCTTCCTATTCAGTACCTTATCTTCAACAAAATATATATAACTACAAACAGAAAACAATATCAGGGGGAAGGAAATATTATGATAGTACATAACGTAACATTACAACCGTGTATCCAAACTGCTGAAATATTCAGCCTGTAATGACAGCCTGCAGGCCGCCGCCATTCGGCCGTCGCCGTCGCTGAAATGGTGGACGGCTGCGAGTAATACCTTCAAATTATACATACACCCTCTGTAATTTACAGAGTGCTGAATGTTAGAAATGTAGAGTTATAGATGACATTGCTATTACTTTTATTGTACTATTATTTGTTGGTATATATTTAGGTATTGTGGCTTAGACTTTATTTTCAACTGACTAGACAAGGGGTTTATATTTTAATTGTTTTACAAATATATAATGATAAATAAATAACGTCCAAAGTTCACATACATAAATAAAATAAATAAATATAAATAACGCCCAACGATCACATACATAGATCCTGGACCCTAACTAGGATTCCCTGTATCTAGGGACCCAGGAACTACGAGGACCATGGTCCCACAACACCCAGACACAGAACAAGTATTTGCGCTTTTTTTTTTCGGGCACAAATACTTGTCCTGTCGCGGGAATCGAACCCGCCACCTCCGGGTTATGAGCCGACCTGCTCAACCACCACACCACGGAGGCTGTCAGGAGGCATAGATCCTGGACACTAACTAGGATTCCCTGGGACCATGGTCCCACAATACCCAGGCACAGAACAAGTATTTGCGTTCTTTTTCTCTGTGCACAAATACTTGTCCTGTCGCGGGAATCGAACCCGCCGCCTCTGGGGTATGATCCGACCTGGTCCACCACCATACCACAAAGGCTGTCAGATGTTAGTTACATTATAATTCCGGCACTTACGAAGCGACTTGGTTTTTTTTATTCGATATCCTTTCAGCACTGATAATATATAATACCTACAGTATTCAGATTGGTTCATAGAAATTTCCTAGAAAGATGTGTAAGTATGATAACAATCATCTAGGTATTTCTCAGTATGATATTAAGGAGATTAAAGTCGGTTCAACCCTTGTTTTTAAAAGGTTAATGTTTATTAATTAGCCGATATTAAAGTTACCAAGTTGAAGGCAGTGGGCAGGCCAGCCACATAACTTTTAGTCCTGATTACAAACCGAAAGAGACCTGGCGGAATTCACCGAAGTATCGATACGGTGTATCGAAAATAATGACTTGTATTAGGCTAGCATTTTTAAGATTAGTTCTAAGTATTGTTTTAACAACGCATTGGGTTACTGTAATGGTGTTAAAGTGAATAAATAAATAAATAAATATACACCGATCGACTACCTATACCCGAACACAACTTATAGGTGCGTTCGGATGTAGCAAAACAACAGTTAAAAACGCCAAAAATTATCACATGGAGTGCACATTAACAGCGATAATTATGACCAGTAATAATTATCTTTACACAAACTTACCTAATAGCCGAGGGGAGCCGATGGATGTAGCCAAGCGAGCAGCCGCTCAACGTGGAGCTCTCTGAGGGAGGCCTATGTTCAGCAGTGGAAATCTTTAGACGGTTGATGATGACGATGGTGATGGTGATGGTGACTATACTTGCAATCCCAGTAATCTTCACATTTCATGCCTATCTTGCTAAATGCGAGATGCTATCACTTTTCATCAAAGAATATTGGTAACGGAATATAAGCATTGATTAAGAATTTTGCTAAAAACCGTAATTTGCCCAATGTTTCAAAATACTACGCAATACGAAAAACTGCTGAAAACTGATAAAAATCGGTTTATAAAACTGCCTAATCACGTTAATTGCTATACATAAATATTTGGCGGTAGGTGTTGATGACTGGCAGGGATTATATGTATTTATTATACTTACCTACAGTGATTACTTAATTAAGTCAGAAATGATTATTATGATTAATTATAAAAGTAATGAGGTTGACAGAAAAAAACACTCTTCATTGTATTTATAAACAACAAACCGTACGAAAATACAGCCAAGTATTATATTTTGACACTCGATGCAAAGCTTCGCAGGAAGGCGCATGTCAAAAAGAAGGTGCACTGTATAATATAATGTTAAGTATATAGCTCCAGAGAAGCATTCTTCGTAGTCAGTGCTCAATAAAATACTCTTCTATAAACAAGTCCTTATTGTCTTACGGTATTCATCAGTTATGGGGCTGTATCTACCACACAAAATAATACTCAGATTATCCAACGCTTCCAAAACAAAGTTATTCGGTGCATCGTATATTAGAAATGCACCTATGATAAAATTCAGAGAGAACCAGCACGCAAATACTAGTTTAATATTTCCTTGTACATTATGAAACTGTACACCAAACAAAGCAATCAAATACCAAAACAAACGATGATTGGCAGGCGGCGGCGCGAGCGCAGAGTCGGTAGCGGCACGCGCGTGAACTGTCAAAAACTTGTCAAAATTATCTACTACACGTGACAGTTCTACTATCACACTGTCACGGATCCCCCCAGAGGAATATCAACTACTATTTGAAGGTGTATCATGTAAATAGAGGTGGTTTTACCATGTTTTGTGAGGGCTGCGGTCAAGAATAGGTCTGCTTTGGTACGCCGCTATAACAGTAGGAGGTCAGTTAGGTTGGCAATGGTTTACCAACCTATCGTGACGTTTATAAAAAAAAATGAATTCGGTGTATCGTATGCATCACAAAGTGCGTAGTACCGTTTGCACAGCGCATTTTTATTATGAAAAGTGTAAATGGTGGTATCAGAAGAGTTACGTCAGCTTTTGGGCAGCTTTAATGATCTTTACTTTCATAGTTAGTAAAATAAAACAATAAAAATAAATAAATTTAACACATGATGTATACATTCCTAATAATTATTGTGCTTTCGAAGAAATCCTACCATGTCCTAAGAAACCCTACCGTGATGGTCACCGCAGGTCAAGTGTCAAAACTGACAGTACACCAAAGTAATAGAGATAACCGGCATCCTACATCTGTCAGTCCGGAGATTTCACGTCACGTCGTATACGCTTCACTACCCTGCTTTTTTTAATATATAATATTATTCGTTTAACCACATTAAAGTTTGTGGTTGACGATGTATCTGCTTGCTCACCTAGAAGAACTATGTTTATTTTTCTCTACCAAAAGGTAACACGGGAGCGTGACTGGCAAAATAAAAAAACTAATTACGCACCATCCGGTTTTTTTTAACGGGCTAATGCTGTTGGTCTCTACCGATCTTTACAGCGTCACCGGGCGGGAGACGCACCATCCGGTGAGCAGTCAGCCGTGAATATTGAGACTTTTCGATAGCAAAGATGTGCAGAACTTGGACTAGGCTAGGCTGTTCTAAAGAAACCACAAAGTGAAAGGTGCTACATAAAAATAACGAAAACCAACATTTTGCAAACATAATAAACATAACGTATCGTATAGTAACAAACAGACATTCTAGACGCAAAGGTTATTGATATGAATAAAACATTAAGATCACAAATAGACACTTCATAGAACTTTGTCCTTTAAACATATGCATCGCGTTAGTTCTTTGTTACTACAATACTGTATTATTTACGACAAATACTCTATAATATTGTACTATTTAAGAGAACAAAGAAAGTATATAAATAATTGTACAACTGTGAACATTTATTAAAGTAGTAGTAGCAATTAATGTTTTGTAACGATTTTACACGTGATAAATGGTTGTAGTTATAATATTGATATAAGACAGATGTTTTCATAGTACCTAGTTGTTGTACTTCTTTGCATAAGAGATGAATTCAAATTATCAGTGGAGTAGTTACCTATATCGTTTATGTCCCTATCATTGTCCTTTCTATTTGTGTAGTAAGTCTTTCTGGGCCCCATTTCATAAAAAAATAACATAATAAACCTACAATAGACATGACGACAATTTTTTTTTTATATAAATCAATAATATTCCTCAAAAAATAAACATTTGGGAAAACAAAAATAAAATATCTCAAAAAATGACAAAGTTACAAGCATTTTAAAAACCGGAATTGAAAGAGGTAGCTCAAACGGCCAGTGACGTCAGAGGAAGGTCAATCATAGTACCTCAATACTAAGTTGTGGTAGCTTTACATACAATCTATTTGGCATGTGACGTCACAACTCACAAGTGGAGTTTTCATAGTAACTGCGCAAGCACTCTGTTTCGCGAGAAAGGGACAGGAGATGCCCTAGAGATACTTTGAAAGCTTATTACTCCGAGATTTATTTACTGATTTTACTATTTTTTCAATGATTGCATTCATTTTTAATCTTCTTTTTGAAAGTAATATTTACTTGTCCATTTTTAATAATAGTCACTAGTCATCATACCTATTATAGTCAGTCAATATGACTGACAATTATCAGTCGGCTATGTATAGTATTTTTGTAAACATGAAACGCAAGTTTGGCGTATTTGACTGACATTTATAGGTTTATTAAGATATTGTGTCTTTTTCTTTCTATAGTGTTGTTTTTTTGTCCTGATTGTCTGTCTAACTTAAGTTAAGCAGTTATTATTATCCTTCACGACATATCATATCAAGCTTCGTAATAAGCACGACTTCATCTAGTATTTTGACAGCCTCATCCTCAAGTTCTTATAATTGAATCGTCTAAAAAATGACGCATACCCACATTAAATTTCCATTAATAACATCATAATAATTCATACATCATATCACATGGCATCACATTAATATACTGCTAAAAAAGATGAAAAACTGGACTAAGTAGATTAGATAACTATTATTTTTAATTTTTTTTGATGTGATGGTGGAATTATTTTTGGAAGCGGATTTTACGGGATCGTTAGAGATTTTTATTGCTAAGACCCATATAAAAATCACTTGTAATCCACTGGCATTACAAATTGGCTAAGGCCATTATACAGAATGGTATCTTCACTACTCCTCACAGAAGTAGAATACACTACCTACAGCAGATTGAATACCTTTCATTTTATAAACAGGCCACTAAATCTAGTAATTCGACACCAGCAGCACTTTCAAAGCCAGTAGCGTTCGATAAACATCTAAAAACATATTATTTTTCACTCAACTGAACGTGTTTTGTCCCTCGACCTAAAGTTGTATAGAACCGATGTTATCAGAACATTTGCGCAAGTTATTGGCGTGAGATATGTTTCTGTTAGATGTGATGTAAAATGTTTTTAATGAGCCTAGTTAGACTTTATCGAGGAGTGAATCTGATAGGTTATATTTCAATGTTGCTATACAATTTTAACACAAGGGTGAATGGATGTAAATTTTTATTATAAGTAACTAAAATAGAATGTAAATCCAAATTTAGCTGTAGTTTTAAAAAAAAAATAATAAACTGTGGACTTATTTAGTGATAACATTTTTTTATTACCCCGGTACAACCAACCTACTTAACTATAATCATGTTCTTCATTTTCATTTCAAAATTGCTATATTATATACAAATAATGGACTGCATTGTATAATATTTGAGGTAAATTTGAAAAAAACATTTAATAATACATAGGTAAAAACTGAATAAAAATACCGAAAACTCCGTAAATATAACCTACTAAAATCATGACACGGTGGAAGTGAGGTGAATCCGCGCAGAAAAGCCACTACCTATAACTAAGCCAATAAACAATCCAATGGTTTAATTCTCTACAATAAAAAAACAACACAAAACCAAACCGGACATAGCCGCAAGGAAGGAAGACGAGACGTCACCCGAGAACTTTATTTCAACAAACCAAAATCCATATTTTCCAAACACTGAATAAGATTATCAATTATTCGGTCACCCCACTTCTGATACTATCTGCATTCATGCTAGAAATTCGATCAGTTTATTATAACGATATTTGCTTTTGCTGTTTCTCCATAAAATACGAGTAAGTCATAAAACGACGTAAGTGACATTATTTTTACGTGGTTTGAGCCTTTATGCCACTGCGATGAAAACTGTAGTCTCGTAGAAAAATGTCGTAACGAAGCCGACGCTGAGGTGAGTTACGTCCTTTTTAAAATAATATGTTTGTAGATGGAGAGTGATAACACGGCCTTTGTGACGGCTAATGTGAGACATAGTATTATGTTTCCGATACAATAAGGTGGTTTGTTTTCCATAGGAGAGATACGATCGTATGACATTGTTACAGCCTTTTTATTTGGTAATAGTTCTTTCGCGTGGAACTTTATTGGTGAAAATAATGCTGATATTTATAAAACTTTCCTCCATCTATATAAACGTAGAAAAGCTGTTCTAATCCAAGTGTTGTCAATGCGTAATTCATTTTTTTTAAATAAATAAGAACGCCCAACGATCACATACATAGATCCTGGAACGACGAGGACCATGGTCCCAGAACACCCAGACACAAAACAAGTTTTTGAGGTTTTTTCTGTTGTTTCAAATACTTGTCCTGTTGCGGGAATCAAACCCGCCGCCTCCGAGTTATGACCCCCCTCAACCAACACAAGTCATGCGTAATTCATTATTGTACAATAATGCCTTGGTAAGTGATGACGCGGCCTACGGTGGTGTATGCTTGCTTAGAAGGCACCTGTTCCACTCTTCACTTGAAGACACCCAGGGAGGGAAATTTCTAAGATTTTATACTATTCTATATAGGTAAACATTAAAATGTTCTGCGACCACCAAGCTGCCTGCCAAGGTGGTGATTATGGCGAACCCTTATGATACTGTACAGAGAGGCATTCTATGGGGGAGGCATATGTTTAGTAGTGGACATCTTATGGGTAATGATGAATATGAATCCGTCCACTGCTAAACATAGGCCTCCTCCATAGAGCGTCACTTGGAGTGGTGCAGGAAGTGTCCTGCATACTTCGGCTCCTCGAAGTTTTAACCAGATCGTCGGTCCACCTAGTATGGGGCCTACGTTGCGGCTTCTGGTTAATACGATCATTCTAACAATAAATTAATTAATTAAGTTTCCACCTCAGTTTTGCACTCTAAGTTTAAATACAATACAGAGTACATACAGACAGTCGTGATATCAATGTGGATATACAACCGAAACACTATTGTTTATTCTGTGATACCTTGAAACGTGTGACCTTAGTTTTCACGCCCAACATTATTAGGTGTAGAGTAGATAGATTTATTTGATAACATTATCAGAGATAAGGAAATGTAATCAAAAACACAGCGATTACTACGATTACATTCGGCATGACCGGCAACAAATGTAATATTTACGTCAACACTACGTTTATTATGATAAAAGTAATCCTTGGAGGACCAGCTGTAGAAATACGTACGTATGCAGTATAATAAACTTATCAATAATAAGCATCACTTCTCTTGCTTCAAAGAGAGACAAACGGCATTACTACAACAATAATCTACCTCGTTATGTTGCGAGCTAAACCTATATACTACATTTATTTTAACTTATTTAAACTGTAATATTTCTGAAGTACATTGTTTCACACACTTAATATAAAGTCATAAATTTAAATATTTATTGCCTTCCACTTGTAATGAGACTTCCTCAAATTCATGTCAGCATGCGACCCTAATGCATTCCATAGTTTTTGCGTCTCTCGCCTAACCTTTTTTTTTGTCAATTTCTTTTTTAACTTTGTTCTCATTTCTTTGTGTAACGTGTTAGTAAGTTAGTATTAAGTTAGCCATGAAGGCGATTAAACGTCTATAAAAGGAAAATTATTTTTCTTTAACAACACCCCGCTCCAGCCGCCTTATAGATGCCCGCGCAACTTGTCTGGCGCAGCCGGTAGTGGATGCTAATACGTGTACTTTTTTGAAGAGAAGCCTAAAGAACATTTTTGTTCTGGTGGATCTGGAGTTTCACATAGCGTCCAGGAACCAAATAAATAAGACTCCCGCGTCGCGCAAAATTTGGTACAAAGCTGGAGTTGGAGCAGACGTCGCTGGCAGCTTATGCTCAGGAGGGTCTGGATGGCTTGTGAGTAGATACCAATCACTATTCCTTGTTCTGTCCTACCTATTCCGTGAACTACGTAAATTTGGGATACCCATCACCCATTTTACCCAGTTTTCGTGGCATTCTGCACTAAAAATCGGCGGGATGCTATACGAAATAGTTAAGGAAACTAGATAAATTAAGAAAGTAAATTTGCTCTATTTAAAAAATTAATAATTAATTCGCAAATAGAATCAAAATAGTTAAGAAATTAAACCAAATTACATAAATCGAATTTGGTTATACTTAGTAGTCGTTCTAGAATTAAATTCAATGTAAATTAAAATGATCAGTAATTAGATAAAAATTATAATCTGATTTTTGATTATTTTTGTGTAAAAATAGTTTTATTGGACAATTGAATTCAATTATTCAACGTTCATATTAGGTAAGTAAAAAGATTAAATTAAAAGTTTAATCTAGTGATCATTATTAGGTATTTTGTATCATAATTAATCATTTTTATTGCTATTGCATCGTGTTAGATTTAACGTAATTTTAATGCGTGTAGAATAAATAGTATATTAAATATAAATGAATATGATGCTAATCTAGCAAAACGCTGATCAAGCTGAGACAAAAACCATTATGACAAAACCACCAGAATTAGTCGCTGCTTTGTACAGCCTAATTCCTGAATTTGACGGAAATGAGAGTTTAAGCCATTTCATATTACAGTGCGAGTATGTAGTTAACGAACTAAAAGAAGAAAATAACCGAAAACGCGATGAATACATCTACAACATGTGCGCTAGCAAACTTTGTGGTAAAGCAGCCGAAATAGTTAATGCAAACCAAAAAATTAAATCTTGGATTGCATTAAAACAATTACTGACAATAAATTTCAGTGACCCCCGAAGCGAAACTTACTTGGCAGTACAATTAGAAACATTAAAAATCAAACCAAATGAGCCATATGAAATGCTTTACAACAAAATCAAAAAAATTAAAAAACATTTGAATATTAAAATTAATTTAATCACAGATGCTCAACTAAGAAATTTCAAGAGGGCTTACTATTGCGACATGGCAGTGAACACATTTCTTAATAACGTGCCTGAATATATAAGAAAAACCTTGAAGTTGATTGAGCCCATGTTTTTAGAAAAGGCCTTATCTCTTACAATTGCTGAACTAAACTTTCAATATCAATTAAAATCTTCTCAATCAAACCAAGATTCTAAATTAGACAAAAACCACGCCCAGTGTAATCAATTTCTACAAGAAAAACCAGGTGAACTTTATAGACCACCTATTAAAAATAACGGCATACCTAATCAAGGGTTCGTAAAAGGATTTCCCGCAACTCAACAAGGGTATCAGCCGCAATCGCAGCAAAGTAAACAAAATAATATTCAACCTCAAAAATCCTCTGAGAATACCAATGTCACAATTCAAACCGTATTGCCATTTAAAAATGAACTTCCCTCGATTTTAAACAAAAAACAAGACTTATTTGATGAAACAATTAAAGTAAAATACACTAATTCTTCTGATCAACATTACAATGAGCACAAACAATCAGATCATTACAAAACAAAGACAACAAATAAAAATAATGAAGAACTCCCAGTTCAAAACAACAATAACAAAGAACCTGTTAAAAACTATCCTGGTAAGGAAAAACCATTGATTGTTGTAAAGGACGCAAATGCAGATTTAAGCAATGTCAAAATAGTTGCACAAATAAACAACTCTGATGTCAACATCTGTTTGCCATCTACATCAATGAGCAGTATAGGCGCCAACACGACCTTACTGACTGACTTGTGCAAAGAAAAAATTGTCACGGAGCAAAAAAAAACAGGTAGTTTTGACCGTGCTCCCGACAGTCCCAACGCACCGATGCATTTCGAAAACCATGATGTAAAACTTGAGACAGATAACACAAATAACAACAACAAAATCATAATCAAACTGAATGAATTCGATTCTGATAATACCATTGAATGCTCAAAAGAATTTACAACAGGAAAACACAAATCAGGTAAAAACTGTGACTTTGACTCTGGAAAAAATCAAAACGAAGTAAAACCTCAATTGACTGACTCAACCAATATTATAGAAAATTTTGATAAACAAACAGAAAACAATGAAAAATCAATTCCGGCTCAAAAAGAAGATATTAATAATACAATTAGCAAAAACCTCGACCCTGAAAAGAAACTAACGAGAATTACAGTTTTTAGTCAGTCTAACAAGACTCTTCTTTCTACTTTGGATAGAAACGAAGTCTCTTTAATCAGTCAAAATCAAAGCACCTCCAAAAGAGAATTAAAGTCAAGTACGACAGCCGACCTTACGAAAAACTGTGCGAGCATGATTAATATTGAAAATCAAAATTACAACCGTCGACTGGCCTCTAATACAGTTATCAAAAAGAATTTAGCCACTCCACGTTATCTTCGTTCAAAAGGAATCACTTAGATTACCTTTCTAATAAATTTAATAAACAGTTACGAAACTTTTAGAATAAAATATTAATTTAGTTTAAATAAATAAAACAGATAAATTAATCCTTTAAAATATTTATGCAGGTCCACTTCTAGATAATTACTGTACGAAAATTTTACTAATAGAATGCTAGACCTTTCTCCATGAAATTCAACCAACTTTATCAGCTTGTTTTGTTTGAGTTTGAACTCATAATATTTTGTCACAAGTAATTATAGTAATTTTGTTGTTATTTTATAGACAATCATTATATTCGAATGTTATTTTTTATTAGTTTACTGTCATAATTTTATTACTAAAATATATTGTAAAAGTAGAGCAAATTTCAAGTTTCAAATTACAAATTTTAAATCATTTTTTTTATTGCCGAACGAAATCCCAATATTAATAAAACGTTCGATGTTTATACCATACCGTATCCAAAATACCATATTTACCTTTCCTTTATATCCTTCCTTAAAAGTGAAAGGGTCAATCTGAGCCATTCGATGCTACAGCCTACATCAATCAACACATGTAATTGTTATCATCGATATCGTGAGATTTAACAATAACCACAGGCAAACACAATTTTGGAATGAAACCGCCATGTTCTTGTCTTAAAGCAGCAATGCAAACTACTGAATGAAACCAGAGATAGCAAGGAAATATTAATTGCCATCACAATAACACCATGGACGTTCCGGAAGTACCTAGCTGCAAACGAAAATATTACACGTATTTCTACTCTTTTTACTAAGAAGTCAATACCCGGTTCCCAGTTTCAAAAAATATTTATGTGCACACGATAGAATCAGTGATCAGTGAAAGTCAATTTAGTGCAGTTAAAATACCCCGATAAAAAAGTGATAAAAAAACCACGTCGTACTGCTGCTGACAATTAATCAATTGGACAATTACTTATTTAGCTTTTAAGTTCTCACATTTTGATAACTTTTATTTTCGTTTTGTGTGTATTCAATAATTATTATTGTGTAATTTTCTATTTCGTGTATTTTCAAATTTTGTTCTGTTTGTGTAATAATAATATTTTCTGATTTCATTTTGTGTAATGTCATTTTCATCTTTGTGTATTTTTTTATTTCGTTTTGTTTGTGTAATAATGATATTACCTATGTTATTTACGTGTGTATGTTTTTCTAATTTCATTTCATTTGTGTAAAAAATGTGTCATTTTAAATTAATGTTTTTTATAATTTTATGATTTTCTTTTATTTGTGTTATTGAAATTCTCTGAATCTTTCATCTTCAGATAATTTCAATCTTAGGAGGGAGACGTTATGTTGCGAGCTAAACCTATATACTACATTTATTTTAACTTATTTAAACTGTAATATTTCTGAAGTACATTGTTTCACACACTTAATATAAAGTCATAAATTTAAATATTTATTGCCTTCCACTTGTAATGAGACTTCCTCAAATTCATGTCAGCATGCGACCCTAATGCATTCCATAGTTTTTGCGTCTCTCGCCTAACCTTTTTTTTTGTCAATTTCTTTTTTAACTTTGTTCTCATTTCTTTGTGTAACGTGTTAGTAAGTTAGTATTAAGTTAGCCATGAAGGCGATTAAACGTCTATAAAAGGAAAATTATTTTTCTTTAACAACACCCCGCTCCAGCCGCCTTATAGATGCCCGCGCAACTTGTCTACCTATCGCAACAGCAATACACACTTCATCTTGCCGCTCTCGTTGACCTATATAGTCATCAACGGAAACGTTCCGAGTGACACTGCAACTGTTATGGGCGGCCGTGTCGCTTAACATCAGGTGAACGACTAGCTCATCATGTCATTCATTCTCATAAAAAAAAAATCATATACTCTGCTTAAATAGCCTGATCCTGCTCTTCCAGTACCCACAGCTCACAGAACCACTTGTATATGTATACCTACACTGTAGGTACACAACAACTACCTGTAGGTCCTACCGGCGTTATATACCACCGGTAACTTGCACTCCAGTTTGTACCTAATTATTTGCCTAGAAAAATTATTAATTAATGGTTCTGATTTTGTATGACAGTTTTAGCTCTATGTTTCGTAGCAGCTATCTCCGCCTCCCGAAGAGCTCAGTAGCGTTGTCATTACATACTGTAGGCACTATAATTTTCAGATTAATTTGTGAAGGAACCACTTGTCACGGTAGCTTAAGTAAAGCATATCCCGGCTTGAGGGATGGATGGATGCGGGTTCAATCCCCGCTCGTGATTCTAATTTTTCTTTACAAATTGTTCTGCAGATTACGCTGAGCAGGGGATACTGCTATAAAAATCATAAATACTATAATTTTCTTAAGTTTTTTAATTGTACCTATTCTCGATCTAAGTATATTTTTTTTATTACTGTAGCTGACACGGCTTCGCACGGGTTTATTAGTTTTACGCCTTATTTACAGAAATTGCCCTTTAAAATCATTTTAATCTGCTTCAGATAAGTTAGTTAGTATTAGGGAGTTTCATTTATTTTAGTTACCAGTATAGTATTTTAAGTAACATCGGGCTTTACAAAAAACAATTTGCCAAAAAACAAACAAATGGTTTTTAGGCGAACCTTTTTTAAAAACAGTAAAGCCACATTTTTAAATTCCCATTAAAACTAAGTTTGTGTGTGTGTGTACGTTTTGGTTTTACCTGTACCTACCGTAATCTTAACGTTTCTGTGCCATTATTTCCGTGACTTGCGTAAACTCATTGGAAAATCCAAATAAGTACTTATTTATCACAAATTAATCGGTATTTTACTTTGTTATCGCAACGCCATAATGCGTTGTAATTGCTATTTCTAATCCTGTTTGAAGGAAATAATAATATAAAAATATGAGTCGACAAAATATGCTTAGATTAGAAAATAATCTAAAAAGTATTTATTTTATGGTATTTAATCAACATTTTATTAACTACAAAACTACCTAAAGTTAAAATAAATGACGGCAAAGGGAGGCATGCTGCGCCTGCCTCCCTTTTTTGCCATCTCATCCATTCATCCTTTTTCCTTTTTGCCTCTCTCTTATCCATAAACAGGGTTAGTACTAACTAATTAACCCGTGCGAAGCCGGGGTGGGTCAGCTAGTTATTGTAAGAAAAATTAATATAATAGAATAGAATGAAATTTATTGATAGAGAACATGTGCATATCCACCAACCCGCACTTGGCAAGCGTGGTATATTACGGCCTACACTCTCTATACATACAGTGGGAATGTTTCTGCATCATAAAATAGATCACCAACTTGAAAACGAATAAACAATAGCCAAAATTCTTGCACTTTTACACCGAAAAATAGATAGAATACGCGTAATAGATACGCGTACATAATACACCAAAAAATACTTCATTACAAAAAAAATAACAAAACCATTTTTAATCACATTACAATCGGCCTGGATACCAAATAACACAACAAAGCCCCGGTAACGGAATGACTTAGGGAAATATTTCTTTGTATGTATGCAAATAGCATATTCTTTCACGAGGCTACAGTAAGTTTTATACTTTTTGTTATGTTCCATAGGAAGGCTATTGTTGTGCTCAATTATATTAATTATGTTTGTTCTGTGAGGAAGTGTACCGCCGACACAGGGGCCGGCCGGCCGGCCGCACGGCAGATATAGGATGTATTAGGTGTAGTAATTCTCTATAGGTACCTTACCTACATATCATTGAAGCGTGTTTCAAGATTGATTATACTTATCTTTGAAGGAAAAATATCAAACTTCAATAATATATGATTTTGATAATAGATAGTATAGTATACTTTTTTTTATTTATTTTACAGGAATTATTTTAAATTAAATATTACAACATTCTGCCAAACTGCTGACCTACTAGCGTACGTTTTGTACGGTCGATGGTTTTTAATAGACCTTTGGAAAAGATGAAATTGTTCAGTAGCTCAAATTGATCGTTTTCTTTTTCAATGCACTTACACTATAGGTAATTCATCCAAGTGTCAAATTTTCTTAGTGGACAAACAAACATTTGCAGAAAAAAGAAAACGATTTGTTTATAAATATGTGTGGACATTTCACACAGCGCCATCTAGCCCCAAACTAAGCATAGCTTGTACTATGGGAACCAGATAACGGATATAAGATACTTTTTGTTTATAAATACATACATAGAATATAATATAACTCCCAGACGCAGAACAAACATCTATGTTCACCA
Source organism: Ennomos erosarius (assembly GCA_963580505.1). Classification (NCBI taxonomy): domain Eukaryota; kingdom Metazoa; phylum Arthropoda; class Insecta; order Lepidoptera; family Geometridae; genus Ennomos; species Ennomos erosarius. The sequence continues at coordinate 518,229 of OY756982.1, forward strand.
CACAAATGTTTGTCCTGGGTAGGAATCGAACCTACAGCCCTCAGTTCAGAAGGCAGGGATACTACCAACTGAGCTATCGGGCCCGTCAATTTGATTATTTGTTCATTTGATCTTTCCAAAGGTCGATTAAAAACAATCGAGAAAACATAAGCATATAAACCTTCTGTTGTAAGAATGAAATTCACTAAAAAATTAAACTACACTAAAAATTTAAAGGAGAAATCTTGATAAAACGGTATATTTTAGAGTTTGTAAACAAACGTCAGACACAAAAATGTTATTACTTATCTCTCTGTTCATAAAAGTGGAAGTCTTCTCAATTTGGCGTTGCTAGTAAACAAACGATTACTGTCATAATCATAGGACAGGGAAAAAGAAAAATTGCGAAAATGTTTGTGTAATCATGGTTCATAGCGATAACACGAGTTTTTGTGAGTGTGAGAGTGAGTATTTGTGAGAATCAATACATATTATCTACCTAGGTACTAATTATACAGGATGCAATTTAATTCATCGTATCGAGTTGTGAGATTTAGCTCTAAACGAATCGTAATAGAGACTTAAAAGGCACTGACGTAAAATTTTTTTAGTGTGTCGAATTAGGATTCAGTTCCCCGATCGTCTATTTTGCTTTTAAATGTACGAGATGAGACAGAACGGCCGGACGGTAGACTACACTCGTTTGATACGATCGTCGTCTCGTCGTTTGTTGCTCGTTTCTGAAGTCGTTTTGAAAACTGATTTGCTATGTATTTTAGAGCACCATGTATCGACCCAGCCAAAATGTTTTCAGGCGCGTATCGCGTACCTATAATTACGTGAAAACGGACGCCTCACGGCACCTAATGCCGCTACAATGCCGCGAGCCGGTAGCGAAATGATAGGGACTGGCCGTGTGATGGCTGGCGGCGTGACGTCGATTTTACAACTAACTAGATGGAGTGTTCCACCTAAATTGTGTGTCGCACTGTGAAGCAAACTTTGAAGCGAACTCTGCCTTTATCCGGTCTATTTTGGTTCAATACTCCGAATCGTCCCCTGCTACTCATTTGTCAAATGAAATTCCTGGTTGACCCCCCAATCATTTTCTGTTCCAGTTGGACCCCTTGCGGTTAGTCTGAAATGTGTGCCGTTCTTTCAGTCTGCTTCTTTTTTTAAAATGTAGTTCATGTATGAGAATTATGCAACACGATATATCTTAAATTAAAGTTGCGAAAATACCAATACGTCGACTACCTATTGTTCTCGGCGTAATAATATCTCTTTTCTTTTCATTTCTTTAGTAAAACCCGGCATAATAAATAGAAGAGGGGAACACAGTGTGTATACTACTCCATATTCTATTAGTTTGACTGCCTCAGTTCATTCTAAATTGACTGCTTCTATATTTCTATGTTCGACGGTTGCAGTATAACGTGTGATGTGCCTATACTGCCTATGCTAGTCATCGTCATTACGCCGCCCCAATTAGAGGTGTGGGCACAGGTGGACGCATTGTTTGCCGATGAAGGGTGTGAACGTGGAAGAATAAGGACTATCATAGCCACTGGGAAAGAATAGCGGCAGGTTTGATTGTCGGTATTTGACTGTCTTTTTCTTAGTAGGTACCTAATTGATTTACAGAACTATAGAAACTTGGTAGAGCATATGTGAAGATTGACGATACTACATACAATAACAATACATACGACGAGTCTTGACTGTCTTGATGAGTATTGTCTTCCGGTTTGTGGTCGCCACTCGAGAACCTTTGGAGTTTTTAATAAGTAAGTACCTACACTAAAACATGTTGTGAAAAACAAGACTTTTTCATTTCAGGACCCTTTAGCTCAATCAGCTCTTGCACTTCCCTGCCACCATGGCACGGGGTTGGAGGCAGGGGTATGTGGGACTCGAACCCACTTAAAGCTTCCCCCCTCCGACATAATCTGTCTACCGCCAGGATGGGGCAAGATGGGGTCGTGCGCATTCACCATCTATTCTATTATCTTTTTCCTTTTCCATGCGCTGAAAAATACTGAACTGTTGGATTGGACGATGAACTGAAATGTTTTTTTTATTTTTTTTTTCAACTTTTTAGTGTGTGTGTTTTTTAGTGTTCATCTATCTATCTATCTATCTTTTTTGAAAATGTTCAAAATTGTAATGAATTACCTTAGGTTCTCGAATACATAGAATTAATAGAATTAGTTCAGTCTATTTCAGCTCTCTTTCTCCGCATTCCAAGAAATCCAGAACATTTGTTATTGGAAATTCGTAGAAAGCATGATACCATTATTTAGGTACATATATTTAGATTGAATAGCACCAACCGCATTTTTAAGATTGTCTTATTCCTGTCCATACAAAGGTAGCCTGGAAGAAATCGCTTTATGCGATAAGGCCGCCCGTTGTTCTACCATTCTTTATGTTGTATCATGTGTATTGTTGTGTTTTTTTTATGTTCAATAAAGTATTTTTGTATACATATTGTATTGTATTGATACCATTAAGTAAATAGGGCGAATTCTGAGTATACCTACCCAAAACATCAAGACTTGGTCTAATGATACTGTTATTATAAAAGTTAAAAAAATGTTTACTAGAGATGAAAATGTCATAAAACAACAACATTATAAAACTCAACGCTTTCATTTCATTTCGAAAGGTTATCACAACACCAAACTACAAGTCGACAGCAATTAAGAAAGAAGTATTTGTCAACACTCACAAATATTTTGTCTCGTCGAAATCTCAACGAATCGACCGACTGGATCATCGTGGATTCTCCGGTTGGGAATTATATCAACTCAGACTATAAAAACAAATACCTATAGACGGAGTGAAAGTAAAGGCAGACAAAGCATTACGAAATGTCAAAATTATACCAATTATTACGTTTAAAGTTTCTCTAGTAGGTACCACCGGTCATGAGATTTGTTTATGTCGAGCATGTATTATAATAACAGATTATATTTTAAAATACACATTTAATTGAATAAGATAAATATATACCTACCGTTTCGCAAGAATACTTATTATAAATAATGGATTATATTATACCTATTTTTTCTCATCTACCTATGTAAGGTTAAGGTAGATGAGAAAAAATAGGAGTAGAATGTTATTATTTGAATATTTATTGTCTTTTTTTGCTTCACGTTATTTGGTACGCTCCTTCTATATTCTCCTAGTCTGAGATTAATAATGAACTCGGCAGCACATTAGCGACCTACTATATACGGTATTTTATTGTGCCGATAAAACGTTCGCAATGTTGAACGAGAGACGAGTTTGACGGATCACGGATGTTTAAAGTAGATGTAGGTGGTTGTGTACACGTGAAAAGTTTTGCGGTTAGAAAAATTCGCTGTTGCGTGAAAACTTACTTTACTACGTCTATGGTACACTATTCTATGTACTCACATAATTAAAAGCATATTCAAACATTGTTTTTTACCATAATTCAAATACAAAACTATTTGTTTATTATCATAGAATGCTAAAAAATAAAACTTAAAAAAAAAACAGATATATTGACAGTGCGAAACACTCTACATTTTATACGATAACATAAAAAAAATTCGAAGCATCTCATTATTTTCCGCTTTAGGTACCTAGACTATAAATTTATACTCTTTGGTTTCCGCACATAATTTAGAAAGTAAAGCCGTATTGACAATGGAACCAGTGCCCACTAACAGCTTCCCGGTGCTAATAGCCGAGTCCGATCCGATCGCACAATTAATATTCAAATGATGTGGCGGAGATGTTACTCTAAATAGCGACGGTTTCCAATGGCCGTGTCTTGTGTCGACAACGACGTAATGTCGACACATTTTGTTTGATGTAGTGAATGGGTTTCCAAACATTGATTAAATAAATCCAATGCTCATATTATGTTTTGGTATAAGTAATTGAGTATCGAATAAGTATTATGAAAATCGGCTAAGAATTATTACAGAGAAGTACTCCTTCAAAAAAAAAAAAAAACACTGATGACCAAAAATTCTATTACTTATATTTTAAAGATGTTAACTTTGAACATGGTTCGTCAGGAGAAGTTGAAAAATATTATTTACGGAAGTATCAACATCTAGACAGATGAAAAAATGGCGAGTTGAAGCAGAGACTTCGCTGGCTTGGTCGGCTATTAAAGTGTAACACACATATCATGCACAGATGTGACACACAATGTTGTGATACCGTGATGCGAGTGCAGCATTGCCTTGTATCTCAGTATGTTGCACTAGCGACGTACTTACATATTTTGACCTCAAAAATACCTGCCCAAAATTTAAAAGTCGAAACACATGGATGGAAAACCGATACATCCCATCTATGCATTCCTTATTAAACGTGGAACCATTAAACATTACAGAATGTATATGTTAGATATCGTCAAGATTACATTTATTAAGGAACAGTTAACGAACCTACACCACCACTCTATTAACGCATAAAACGTAACAAAGTGTCGAAACATCGAAACATTGAACTACCCGCAGGGATCGCCATCGGTCGACAGCTGTTTACGATATTAAACGACGCTGTCTAGCTAATATTATAGCACTCTTGTTTTTAATTCTGAGCTTATATTAGCTTTATAATTATTAAATCACCATCACAGAACACTCTGCTTCCAGACATCGCATTTTTATAGAAGGTCATTAACGGCAAATATATGCATAAAAGCTGATTAGCACACAAATATGGCCGACGGATCTATTTTATATAGCTTAATTATAACATTTAAGTGATTCTGTCTCGTTATGATAGTTTGTATTCAATATTTTGACGCTTTTGAAATCTGGATCTGAGTTAAATGTTTTGGTTGTATGTTTTGTGTTTCTCATGCAACTTACGCAAACAGCTCTACTACGTTGTAACTTCAGGTACATAATACATAAGTGCACTACAATAGGCATGATGACTACTATTAAAAATGAACAAGCCTTCAAAATCGGGCCCTAATACTTTCATAAAGAAGATTAAAAATGAATGCAATAATTGAAAAAATAAGCAAAATCGGTAAATAAATCACGGAGTAATAAGCTTTTAAAGTTTCTACAGGAGGCATCTCCTGTCTCTTTCGCGTGAAACAGAGCGCCTCCACAGTTACTATGAAAAACCCCACTCGTGACGTCACATGCCAAAGAGATTGTATGAAAAGCTACCACGGCTTAGTAATGAGGTACTATGAATGACCTTCCTCTGACGTCACTGGCCGTTTGAGCTAAGTATATCTTTCTATTCCGGTTTTTAAAATGCTTTTATCTTGGTCATTTTTTGAGATATTTAATTTTTGTTTTCACAAATGAGGAATATTTTTAATTCATCCAACAAAAAAATTTTAGTCATAATAGAAATAGAAATAGAAATAGAATTTTTTATTAACCTTATAACACATTGTTACACTGGGCAAGTCAATTTACAATGGCAAAGAAAATTAAAATAGAAGAAATATGGTAAAAATAAAATTGAAAATTATAAAAGAGTAGGTAATCAATATAAAATGAAATAGAACAATAGTCCAAACTAGAATAAATTAAAATCGAATAAAACGAAAACAAAACTAACAATAAAATATAATAATACGATTAAAATAGGATGACACAATAATAATGTCAAATAATAATACACAATACAATACATTACTAATATTCCGAATCCGAATGCCTATTACTCGTCGTGCGCAAGTTCTATTCAATCATGTCTTATCCAGCAAAATCCCACGCTAATGTTTAATCCGCATTGCAGTCTTTTGATAAATTACGTAATTATTATATAATAGTTAATCTATAGATCACCTATAGGTAGGTAAGTACCTACGTCCAAATGGCGTCATACCAAACTTATCTTTGTCCACCTGTGCTTCAATTTATTTACCAATATTGGTACACCGTGTTATCTTTAATAAGGAATGTATATACACGTACTTATAGCACTTGCATGCATTTTAATTGTTCATCTATTGTTATGTAACGTCAGCATTTGACCATTCTTTCTGTAGGCGGAATGAATACTGTCTGAAAAATGAATCCATTTCATGAAAATAGTATATTGGTAAATTAAAATTCACTTTAGTTTAGTCAATACTATTATACTTATACTTACTATTTACGCAATATAATAAGTTACTTATTTTACAAGTTTGTTTCATAAAATGAATGTTTTACTAAGATCTAGTAAATTAAATTTGAAAACAGTGGCATAAAAGTTTTATTAAAAACGCTGTCCACTACTTTCTAGTCGCATCACTTCACCGTATCGATAATGGTATCGATTAAGATACGGGAGAGGACTAGTGATGTGCCTGCCATCGACATCGAGTTATTGAAACGTTCTGTTAACGAGGTTTCGTAATAACTAAGACGATTAAATTAGTGATGGAATCTCATAGCTTCACCCGTTTCTGTATAGTTGAGAAGCCGATGCCAGGTTTAGTTATAGAAATTAGTCTTTTTGCCCGTCAGAAAAGATATGCTATGCTATATTCAGCAGTGGACCTCTTACCGCTGTCTATGCACGTTTATGAGTGTGAATGTGTTATTCAACCCAACCAATGGCGAAGAAAGGTTCTCAAATTAGCGTCCACGAACTGGAAGACGCAGCGTAGGGCCCCTCACCCCACTCGGTGGACCGACGATCTGGTGAAAACCGCGGGGAGCCGATAGATGTAGGAGGTGAGAGCTGCTCAAAGTGGCGCTCAGTGGGAGAGGCCTAAGTTCAGCAGTGGACTTCTTCACGCTGTTGTTGTTGATGATAATGATGGAGATGATAATTTAATTCAAACTTGTTTTTTTGTTGCTTGTAGTTTAGATCGTAAGTAAAGTGTGCAAGGTATCCAAGCCTACAGGTCTCGGTCAATACTCTGTTTATGTCTATTTATGTCGGTAATCAGTGCGGCATTCTCCGACATTTCTAGTAGCGATCGTTTACTCCGGCCCTGATTATGCCCGTTTTGTTTCGATTGACAACTCTATTTCGGTGTTTCGGAATGTTATGCCCAACTTTATTGGACATTCTGAACAATTTTAATAAGTAGTAAAGTGGAGAATGTTACCGTATCCTATTCTATTTAGAACCAGTCGTTTATAATTTTATACGCTACTTTTTTGTAAAGCTATTTCCACATTAAAAACATGAAATAAAATAAAATATATTGCGTGTTTTTATTGTTTGTAAACCATACGTTGTGCCGGAGCGAAAGCTATAAAGCTGTTTTAGGGTAGGCACACATCGGCGGCATCGGCATCCCTTAGCGAAAAATTGTAATGATTTATGATTATCGAACCACGATACTTTTCCCGTCCCTAAAATATAACATCCACTCTATTGCTATTGAAATAGAACTTATGCTACTTTCTAATGATTGAAATTTATATTTGTCAGTGGTATTTGACTTTATTTATCTATTACTAGGGTTTTTGTAGTCGATCCCACAGATTTGTTCTGTCCCGCGACAGAATTCGTGGCGAATGGGACGTCTCAATTTGGCGGCATTGTCTGTCGCCGCACAATGCCACCCGTGTGTACATGCCATTAAATAAATCACCATATTTCCGACGAGCCCCATGTTCTGGACTTGCCACAGATTAGTACCCAGCTACTCCTTTACTTCTATACTTTCGGTATTACTTTGCCACAGATTAAGGAGCTTGCTGTCAGTTTGACATAGTTTAGGTGCTAGTTGCTATAGAGATATAATTTGTACATTATTTGTTACACGTTTGTACTCTTTCGAATTGATTTTCGTTCCTGTATTTATTTAACGACAATGCATTGTGCTGGTATGAAATTGATAGTGTTGTAGGGAGTTGGACGGTTGTGCGATTTAGAGGTACAATAATGGTAGAACTCTGTAGCGATTTTTCTGGCTTCCAAAATATATAGATAGGGATAGAGTTTAGGACCGTAATTATTACGCAAGAATGACCACAAACTAAGTAGAAGATACAAGGATGACGCGCGATGCTCAGTTGGAATCTGACATTGAATTTGGAACACATTTGATTCCATACAAAAAGCGGAATTTCAAACAAATGAGTAGGTATCAATTAACTTATTATCTTATCGATTTTCATACATTTTTCGTAATCTACAAAAATATTTCTATGTAACTAAATAATAATTTCAATAATCTTCAAACACCATTCAATAAATTAAGTATTCCAGAAATCTGATAAAACTCATTGATATACCTACGTAAAACGCTTATCGACATGAGCTCATTAACTAATTCAACCCTACAATCTGATAATAAGAGTTGATTTAGCGATTCATAGCACATAAGGTATAAGCCTTGTATACTTAATATGATATCTGTGACTAAGCAAATTAGAATTATTGTTTGTGACTAAGCTAATTGACGCAGTAACCATTAAATAAATAATCATAAATAAATATGTGTGGACATTTCACACAGCGCCATCAAGACCCAAACTAAGCATAGCTTGTACTATGGGAACCAGATAACGGATATAATACATAGATACTTTTATTTTTTGTTTGGAAATACACATAGAATACAATATGACACCCAGACACAGAACAAACATCTATGTTCATCACACAAATGTTTGTCCTGGGTAGGAATCGAACCAACTGAGCTATCGGGCCCGTTCCGGCCCGTCATTGAGAGCTAAGAAACGTTTAGTAGCGGCAGAATAGGTATTTAGTGTTTTGTCTTTCTCTGTTGAGTTTGATCTGGGCATAGATAAAATAAGACAAAACACTGAGTAGCTATCCTACTCTTATGCAGTGTTTATTGATAAGTTTTTTACACAGAGCTTTGAAAAAAATGACACTTTCGCGAAGCGTTTTTTTTGCTCTGTGGTTTCTTATCATTCAAACTCTCTCAGCTCATACTTATACCATCAATGATCATTTTTAACTTGGCATCTTGTCATTCCATTATCTTACCAATTTTACACAACAGCTGATTAGTAAACTAGTAAATATCATGAATTTGAAGGAATTTTGTAATTATAATCATAAATTTATAATCAGTTCTCGCGATTTAAACACAGTTATCGCAAAAAAAAACCGTGTTGTTTTTTATTACAACACTTTCAAACATTTTTAGCGCGTGCGTTTATAGGCTGATTGTCGCAAAAGAGGTGTTCATCGTGATCGTCTGCACGGGCCTGGGGGTCTAGCAAAGATACCAAACGCTAACTCCAAAATGTATTGAACTGAAATAAGCTGCGGAAAAGTAAGCGATTTCCGAAATTTCAATTCAGTACATTTTGGAGTTAGCGTTTGGCGTTAGCGTTAGCGTTTGGGATCTTTGCTAAACCCCCTGCTGTGTCCAAAGGCACCGGTCGGTAGTTATCGCGAGAAAAATTATAAAAATATATAGCGATTTAAGAGTACTAAACTAAAAGACGGAACCAAACTTTTTTTTTTACTTACATATTGTAATATAATATATGTGTGGACATTTCACACATCGCTATCCAGCCCCAAACAAGCATTTACTGTGCATGGGAGCCAGATAACTGAAACAATACTTTGATACTTTTTGTTTGTAAATACATACTTAGAATACAATACTTATAACACCCAGACACAGAACAAACATCTATGCTCATCACACAAATGTTTGTCCCGGGTGGGAATCGAACCCACGGCCTACAGTTCAGAAGGCAGAGAGAGCTACACCAACTCAGCTATGCAGTAAACTGTGACTCAGCTATCAGGCCTGCCTGAATAATATGCTTACTTGTATTGTATTACTTGGCTTGACATTAAGCACTTTGTAATGTTATGTTACGTAAATTACGTATCTACAATAATTTAATTTAATATTATGTACTTACCTATATCATCTTGACTTGTAACAGTGCTAAAAATATCCTTCTTTATTATTCGCAATGAAAACTTTGACTTCTGACAGCAAAATTGTATTTAATATAAAAGATGTTTAAGTAAGGTTCAGGTTTTATAACTAAAACCTGTGCTATAACTTTTTTACACAAAATTCACCCTATTCATATAATAGGCATGATGACTAATTTTTTTTTATAAATGAATTATATTCTTCAAAAGATAAACATTTGTGAAAACAAAAATTAAATATCTCAAAAAATGACTAAGTTACAAGCCGGCATTTTAAAAACCGGAATAGAAAGAGATAGCTCAAACGGCCAGTGACGTCAGAAGGTCGTTATAGTACCTCATTACTAAGCTGTGGTAGCTTTTCATACAATATCTTTGGCACGTGACGTCACGAGTAGATTTTTAACTGTGGGGGCGGGCGCACTGATTCGCGAAAAAGGGACAGGAGATGCCTCCTGTAGAAACTTTAAAAGCTTATTACTCCGTGATTTATTTACCGATTTTGCTTATTTTTTCAATTATTGCATCCATTTTTAATCTTTCTTATGAAAGTAATATATACTTGTTCATTTTTAATAGTAGTCATCATGCGTATTCCGAAAATAGTTTTTTTTAGGTATTCATGGTTTTTATCACGTAAGCACACCGTCTTAGGTTGACGCTTCGTATCGGCCGACAAATATGCTCGTCACTTCAATTTATAATTATATTTCACAATAATCAATAAACAGTAAAGCCGCAAATAATTTCCCCGTAGTTACCTACAATAATACCATCCTAAAGTAGAGTTCGTAACCAATAAACCCGCCTTATCCAAATTTATTTAGACGAGAGTTAATCTCAACAATCTCTACTAATCTCAGGGCTTACTCTACATATTTGTTTTTAAAACAGAGACTCGAATCAACAAACGAAGTTAGCGAATAGAACTCCGGAATGCCTTTAATATCTAAATATAGAGATGTAGAGACGTAGAGATAATTGGGAGAGTTTAGTTCGATGGTAACCATAATTGGTAGAGTTGGATTTGATCATGAATTGTTTCCTATTGTAGAGCCCAATAATTTTTAGCAAATCTTACCTTTTTTTGTTGAAAGTTTACTAAACCAAAGTATTTAATATATTTCATATTATTATAATTATAGACATTCGATCGTAAGAATATTGTTGAATACTGTTACTGGCGGCCGTTTAACATCAGGTGAACGACTAGCTTGTCACGTCCTTCATTCTCATAAAAAAAAACATTAATAATTTTAGAATTTTTTTGTTGTTTTTCTGAGGTGGTGTGACTCTACGCCTCAACTAGAAACTAGCTTTCAAGTAAAGTTGTGGAACACCGACTAATATTTCCTTGCCCCTAAACCTCAGCTCCATCTCTCTCGACGTCCGTCCACATTTAGTCACGCTGGCAATGTTATCCAACATGGCTACATCCCAGCAAGGGTTGCAACCCTCCAAGAATTATTTTTATTTCATTACTAATAATACATTTCACCCATTTGAAATATGATTTCATACCGCCATATTTCTTTACCACCCTAAAAAACGTGCGCGGACGCAGATTTGATGTTTCACTCACACATATACACAATTGTTATTTTCTAACCGTAACTAAGTTGTACAAAGATTGTATGGTTTAATATCAGTGTTTACAGTAGGGACGCGGTGGCTGGACCGGTTTTGATGGAGGAATATGTTTTGACATGTTAACGCGGCTGGATTCGGTCGCAGTTAGTTCTGGGTGCCGCATGCCGCGGCGATCTAGTTTTGGCTCATAATCGTGGCCTGATTATTTTTATGCAAAGTTATGACAGTGTATTTTATTTATATAAAATTTCGCGACTTATATTGCTTTCTTCGTTTTGGATAAAAGGAGGCTATCGCTGTGACAGAAAATGTTGATATGAAAATGCTACTGGCAGGCATTGCTTTGTGTAAAACCCAAGGAAACCATAGTATATTCTGTGTAAATAACACCAAATCCATCAGTTAACCAATTGATGAAACTGAACACTCCTGAAACTGTCAAGTCAGGAATCAGCACGATTCAGCTGCTGTTACTAGATTAACTACCCCAATTGTACCAACGTACCCCCACAAATTAGTAACAAGACTCCGCCATGGTGCGGTGCTATAGGACTCCAGGGTGCGCGCACGCAGCCCGTCCCTCGGGCTTCGGAGACTGCGCCCCCCACCGTCAGCAAATATTTGTAAATGTTTTATTTTATAACTAAGGGGTACTATTTTGTTATTATGTTTTTTCGGGAAGTGTAAGGCATAAGCGTTTGTGTGATTGTTGTGAATTTTGAATAAATAATGTGAGACGTTACCTTTACTAGGTACAGTTCTATTTCATAGCCAGATAAGGTGTAAATGCAAACTATAAAAAAATACACTTTATTGGTTTATGCAGACGCTTATTCCTTGACTGTGACCATTTACAATTCGGTTGTATTTTATAGGTTTGCTTCCATGTCAATTTGAATCGATATACTTTCAGATTGGTCATATTAAAATTGGATTAAAATCCATACAGTGCCTAGTTTGCCTTTTAAATGAAAAGAATAAAAATGTGTCATCCAAATAAGTTATCAGCGTGAAATTAAGAGGATTGAATTAAATTCAATCTTATTTGAAAAGGACTGTAAATTCGTTTCATAGACTTAATCGCATGCGCTTACATTTCCGCCCCCGCTCTCGCTCATAAATTAAACCCTGTAAATTAGTAGTATTGTGCGCTGCAACCCCGCGCCGCGCCGCGTCAGGTCCAGCCCACAACGAATGTGTTTGCACACATGCTTACATTGTGCTGCGGGGGCTTAGCGGGATTTACACTTTTACGTTTAAAAACGTACGCAGATCGACTAGATAATCTAGGGTTCACTTTTCAATAGACCTAGCAACGCGCGTAAGTGTAACGTTCTAACGTTCACGTAAGGCATTTGTATGGCATTTGATCGGCGCCCCATACAACTTACATATTCGTGCTAGGCCTACTGCGGGTCTAGCAAAGATACCAACCATTAACGCTAACGCCAAAGGCTAACTCCAAAATGTACTAAGATGACATTTCGGCAATCGCTAACTTTTCCGCAGCAAATGTCACTTCAATACATTTTTGGAGTTAGCGTGAGGCGTTAGCGATTGGGATCACTGCTAGACCCCCAGAGCCGTTGCGTTAGTCAAAAAAGTACCTATTGGGCACTAGTGATGCGTTTCTCTGGAGATCCCACTGAAGTAGGACAACTGGGGTTTATATTAGGTAAAATCTGACTGTGTAACATAACCGCTTGCTATCTTTTGAAGATTTAGCCGATCGTTAATTTTTTTGAGTTTTATTTAACTCTTCAGCAAGATTGTCTTTTTTTACTAGGATTATTCTGCAAAGTTCTTCTCGGTACCATCGCTTTGCCAGTTATTCTGACGCCAAGCAGTAGATGTGCAAGCACTACTGTGTGTTTCAGTTTGAAGGGCACTGTAGCTAGTGAAATGACTAGGCAAATGAGACTTTATGACAGATCTCACGGCCTAGAAATTGACTGTATGATGTCCCAGGATGACGTGCACAGTGCGCAGTGTCTCGCAAAACTTTAATTTAGAGTTCCTAGTGACACTAAATTTTTTATGTAGGAAAAGCGTCATGGCCATCTGTTATGGGTACCCGTGACGCTTTACATAAAAATAAGCCAACAAAAAACAAAAGAAAACACGATAATCCATAGCTACTTCCACATTAATTATACAGTATTTATTAGCAAGCCACCAAATTACATTATCTAAACAAGGTGACATACGTTGCCCGGATGACACTTGTATGACAATTATCACTCGAATTATGAAATTAATGATTGTCTCTCACGCGACTGTTAATTAGAGGCGTCGGCAATTATAATTACCATTAGTGGCAATAGTTTGGGTGCTGCATCTATCATCCTCCTCTGTGACCCGCAGAACATTTTTAAATTGATTGAGGCTTCTGTAGTGCGGTGGTTGAGCATGTTGGCTCATATCCCAGAGGGTGCCAGTTCGGCTTCCGCGATAAAACAAGTATATCTGGGTTATAAGTAGAGTGGGAGCAAGATCCTGGTGCTGGTACAGATATGAGAAATTCTAGAAGGTCGATGATTTATTAGGCGAATTAGGAAACTGTAATGCCCAATTGCCCACTCGATGGTATGGCATTCAAATAAATAACTTACCGATTTGATCGTTGGGCGTTATTCATTAATTTATTTTAAATTGGATTTCCATGAAAGACTACTTATTTAAATATTTATTCATTTCAAAAATAATGGACTAAAGATATTAACATGAAATATAGAATGACTAAAATAGTACCTACAGAAAAAAAAATCAACAATATTAAAAAAAATCCGTTAAACACTTTCAACATCAAATTTAAAAAAGGTTTGATTGAGTTGTAACGTAAAAAAATTACTTAATTACTTAATCTCATCTTAGATTCATATTTTATGCACAACTTTGTTAATATTTTGCTTTTGAATAAGGATGCACTAAAAATAAATCGCATTCATTAAAAATATTGGAACCCCAAAACGAATCAGAAAAGTCAAATCATAAACAAGTCCCATTGATATAATTTTTATTCATATACAAACAAAACGCTCGATATAAACGTCCACAAGCGACACCGGTGACACACGGACGTGTGTGACGTACAGACACAATGGATGACATCAATGTGAACTAATTTCTTACGGTCCCTGCCCTTATTCAATACAATACTGTACTTCAATATCAAAATTAAGGATATGCAACCTTATTACGGAAATGTTAAAATTTATAATACTTTAATGTTCGGTGTAAGTAGGGTGACAATGATTTTGACTTCCGCGCGGACAATTTTACCCACACATTAGCGGTGCACTGAATAGCAGATTTGAAGATAACTTTGAGTTATAACTTGATAAGGGTGTGCTTTGTTAACAAAACAGTTTTAAATGTTTAGTAAAATATCTATCTGTTGAATTTTAGATGAGATGTTTATTCGGATGTGAATCGTATTATATTATGTTATATTTTAAAATGTTCCACAGAGCTTGGCGTGAATGTTCATAGACTTTTTTTTGTAGGTATATTTCATTCAAATTGTTATTCAAATAAGTTCTCATTTTTATATGTTATATAATGTACATAAAATTAAATAAACAGATTTGCAAACAACAATATAAAAACAAATCAGCTTAGAAATGCAATAAAAACCACTCCGTTGCCCCATATGAATAAAATCACACCAAAACTATAATTTCTATGTAAATCAACAATTAAGACAACACAGAATGTTTTGAATTAAGTCAAAACAAAAAATCTTATCTTCTACTTCTATCAATAAAAATAAATTAACAAAAACACAAGAAACAAAACCGGACACGAACGTATAAAATAGCTAATTTATACTTATTTCTCTTATTCTTAATTTATTAATCAATCCATTTGTCCGTAACAGAAGCACTTTTCACGAAATATCATTATTATAAAGAGGATAGTCGGCGAGAACAGGCCCGGGGTATTCACATTAGCTGGCGTCACCGGCTTATACACATATAGACTTGGCATAATAGAATATTTAAAATCCAAGCGTATTTCGGAGAACAAGCTTTTAATCTAGTTCCAAACTAGGCCTATGCGTGTACTACTATAGTGTTATAATATGTAAATCATATTAGAACGTAATAAGGTGTAAAGTAAAAGTGTTTAAATAAATCTAACTGTACTTAGTTAGACTTATTTAAACAGGCTTTTAAAAAAGACAAGGTTTTATATATATAATACTTAGGTACAGTATTTAATAAAATAATATAAAATATAGAACTCATGTCCGCATGCACGCATAAATGTGTGTTTTATAGCGCATTATGTAATTTTTACACTAATAAACGTTACTTGCAAGTCATGCATTTTTCTCTCTCTAGTCACTCTAAAGTCGACGGTGATGGTAATCCGCCGTGCCGGTATGTATAATGTAACACATTAGAACATCTTAATTTCAATCGCGATAAAACGCATAAAGAACCGTTTTATGAAACCGTCACGGCTTGTTAAAGCGGGATGTTCACGGTGCGACAGGAGTATATCTCTGCGACTAAATGCTGGGCGATGGATGGGCCAGAAGAGCCGTGAAAATGCACTACATTGACAATTAATAAAATGGCGAATTTCACTATTTCTGTTAACATCATACTGTTCATTCAATACTCTGAATGTAAGATGGTTTATCAACTGCAATTTAAGTCTATTTTTCACTCTAAAATAAAACGGCTTTTGTTATAATTATAATATAAGTTTGACACTTGATTTATGTTTGTCGGTCCATATTACTGTAGCTCTCAAACGGATGCGTTGACTTCAAAATCATTTTTTAAGTAAAAAGGAGATTGCGTGGTTACGATTTTTCATTTATCATTATCATCTGCATCATTAGCCGTAGGATTCTACTTTACAAAGACAGTTAATCAAAAACTAATTCATTCTGAATTCATATTTATTATAGTCAATATGAACATCATAATATATTTGCTTTTTCTTCTTATTTCAATTAGTTACTTTGTATATTAAAACAAGGGTGGAACGGCCAGTCGCACCATGGATAGCCCGCTTTACCTCGGTGCATACTCGCGACAGTAACACGCCGCCCGCGCCGCCGCGCGACAACGCTCGTAATCGGCGGCTCTTTGATCTGCCGCCGACGGTCACCACACTTCATTAAACACGGGACATGGATGAGGCGATATAATATAATCTGTACAAATATAAATGTGAAACGTTATCTGGGCTTTTGTGAAACGTTTGAACCGATTTAACTGAAACTGCACACAAATTCCTTAATTATCGAAAACATCGAAATAGACAAAGAAATTTTGAAATCCTGAAAACTAAGACATGGTATAACCCTCGCGAAAACACATAAACTGCAAGAGTAACCACGGGCGCTCTCTTGGTACAAAATAATTATAAGTAACTGTTTGATGCTTGCGGATTAAGTTTGTTTTTCTTCTTCAATTTAGCTACGCAAAGTACCACTGCTCTACACTGCTGTGTCCCGTACGGACTCTGGGTCTAGCCTTACTATCCACCCGGTGGCGCTGTAAACCGCCCGGTGACACTGTAATCCACCCGGTGATACTGTAAACCGCCCGGTGACGCTGTAAAGGTCGGTAGAGACAAACAGCATTAGCCCGTTCAATAAACAGGGTCTAGCCTTAGTCATAGAGTAAAAAGTACACGTCCAAAGCAACCCAAAACCCTTTTTACTGTAATGACTATCAGTTTATGATAAAAATCAGGACCGGCGGCAATAGTTACCTAATTGATAGTACCTCCTCTGAAACTCAGTTAAAAATAACTCAACGAGAAATATTTTCATATATTTCGTAACTTTCATACAAAGTAGGTATCCCTTATTATCCCCAAAAGTTGTCGACTCTACATCCACCCACGGCAGATTACATCTCCTACATTCGACGACAGAAATTAATACGTTATTGCTTATTATAACAATTTACGACGCTTACACGCCTTTCTCTACGTAGAGTCGCGTAGAGTCCAGATTATGATTCTATTCAGGTTACGGCTTAAAGATATCTTAACACGGTGTTAATATGTGGTTTTATAATGTTAGGTGGCTCTTACTAAGTGAGTGGTATTCCTTGATTAAAGCTAGAGCTTTTTGGTGGTTTGTAATTCTTGAATGGTTATTTCAAACTTTACCGCTTGCCAGATAATGTCCAATCATTTTAAACTAATTTAATTAAGTTCCTGTCTTCGCTTGACTTGATCGAAAAATATAGTATCATAAATCTATATTTTATTGAAGACTTGTAGTGCGCAGTACCTTTCAGTTTTATCCTTAGACTATCTAATCATTATATTATCTAAGGTTCTTTCTAGTAATTTCTTAGATAAGTTAAATTATTATAATCACCCCATTTTTATGACAACCTCAACCCATGCAGCACGCTCAGACTCCGCAAAAAGTGCTTATTAACACACACAATTCAAAATCTGACAGTTCCTCAAACACGTCACCCAAAGTCCAGCAACAGCTGCAAACATCCGCAATAGTCACGGTGGTCCGCTCGAGTGGTACGCCAGGTTACACCAGCCGCGGCCAACAATCGCGGGCCTAAAGCACCATGAACAATTTGAACGTCCACAAAAGCTGACACAAACGAGATCATTCCAAAAGATGCAGCCTAAAGATACCCAAAATAAAGTGATTACGGAGTACCGATGCGAGCTCGTTTGCGACGTCTTTTTGCCGGCAGATAAATAAATAAATCTCGGATTTAATCCGCCATGAATAAATAACTCGGATCAGCCGCTTTGTCATCTGTGACGTATTGTCTATTGACAAGTTTTTAGCGATGAAAAACAAGGTGATGTCTTCTGCTTTCATACGGCAAGCTTCAAACAAATCTGAGCCTTGTGAGCTGGTAAATAAAGGATGTTGATGAAAAGTTGGGTGCAGCAAAAACTTGTCAAAGAATACGAAATAAATCAGCGCAGATGCGACGTTATACGCGAAGAGATAAAGTGCCTAATCGCTAGTTTATTTATCGCCTCGAATCCGTGCGTTTCTTAATCCGTCGGCGCTTAGTTTTGATGTTCTCAAGGATATTTTTTGAGAGGAAACGCTCACTTTCATCGACATCTGCCTTTGAGATAATTAGCCGAGACGTGGGTGGGCCGGGCCCTAAGTTTGCGACATATTTCTCTATTATTCTTCTTAATAACCCCTTTTGTTGTCTGTCATCACCGTTTTCACTTTCAATGCAAATCTTTTACGTTAATACGTAAACAGAAATCGATAGTTCTCTTCCCATTGTCAGGCACGTTTGTAGAGACAGGATAATTCGGTCAAAGATTAGCTTTCAGAGATTACGAACCGAATCGAATCTGTAGTTTCTCGCAGTCGTTTTCAAATAAAATTTAATAAGACCTCTCCCTAGTATTTTGGCGGCGTTTTCACACACATTTTGTACAATCATTATTCTATTGTATTCTAAAATATACGAGTTATTAGCGGTTGGAAGCGTATTGTTTTGCGTGCGGTGCGGCGTAGAGGGGCTGCGTGAAGTTGATATGTTTATTACAAGGCAGCGGCGCGGGGCGTGGCGCGGTAATGACGGCCGGTGCTGCGCCGCATCTAACGTTACAAATTGATACTCTTTGATGGATTCTATGCTGCACCTGGAATGTGTGAACAGGCGAGAGTACATTCTAGTCTAGGCGTCTTTAACTGATGTGGGTGTAACGGTTGCTCCTTTCCATCCACATTTTTGTATGTGTGTATAATTAGGCTACGATTAGACTGGTATAAAAACTGTTTAAAACTCTCTTAAGAAAATTAGGTTAAAACTCGAAAACACACTTTTTAACCATTTTCCAGTGAAAACAATTAATTTTCGGCGTAAAATTACCGCTTTCCATCAGGCGGGCCTTATGGTTGTTTGATCACCAGTTTAAAAAAGTTAGGTGAGTAATAGTATTCCATTCTTTCTAATTTATTACCACGTCATTCGCGCTAATAAGCCTCGTAACAAAATAATTGTATAATCAAACGTAATTGCATGCCTGATTCCCGCAGACCCCGCGGTGTTATGTTTCACAGCCTTTCAATTGGTAGGCAGTATTACAGGGCGGCGCGCTTTGTTGCGCCTCTGGGAAGTGTGTTCTTTGCACCTGTGATTTGATTCAATAAACTATATATACACACCGAATTTCATCAAAAAATGGAACATGAACCACCATTCTGCTCTGTGACACTGCGCGGTTGGAAAAGAAAATTGCCAGAAATTAAAAACAAATTAAAAGACAACTGTACGCTGTACTGTGTGTAATTCAGCATTTTTCCATTATTGTCGTTCATTGGTCGTTCACATGCAACCGCGGCTCATTTCATCTATAGTATAGTGTATGTGTCAATAAACAGTGTTATCTCTCAAAGCATATCTTTTCATTATTTTGGTGTAGGGGCTGCCGCTACTACACCAAAATAATGAAAAGATATGCTTTGAGAGATAACACTCAAACAAAACAAATGGTCCTTCGAGCCGGATCTGAACCAGCGACCTAAGGCCTCTACAACAACAGTGGATTTTGCTTAAAAAATATCTTATGCAGGCAAGAACACCATCTTCGATACCTATGCCTACTTATAATAAAACTAAAATCAAGGGAAAACCTGTATAGGTACATGGAAGAGAGTTAATAAAAGAAATATCAGTAAAATGCAAAAATATATTTATTTTTTAATTTAATGGATATAGAAAGAAGTGCGTGAAAGTTAAGAGATATAAGAGAAAGAATAAACTATTAGATAGCAATTGGAGGGGGCAGATTAGCTAGTAGTATATTATGCAGGCACAGTACAGTTTTTATAAGATAAGAAGTTTTACATTGCGGCTATTTCTTCTCAAAAACTCTAGTGCTAACTCGTTCGCTACAAATAAAAAACCATCTACAAATTATACAAAAGCTTAAAGTTAACTTAAAAGTAAAGTGGTTAATGAAGCTGCGTCCGCACGAGCGGATTACCGCGCGAGTGGCGTGCATAATCGCACCTGTCGTAGTGCAGCCCGGCGTTTGTGTTGGTCTGTGATGGCTGAATTACTCATACTCTTCGTCGGTAATATTAGTATGATTAAAATAAAGTTAACAACTTTGAGATTTCATGCTGAGATTCTAATTATCATGAGGCGGAGGATGGTAAATTATGGAAATAATATTTTTATAGCTAAGTAGTTGAGTTTTCTTGACCAAAACTTTTTTTATGCGAATGAATAACGTGACGATCTAGTCGTTCACCTGAAGTTAAGTGACACG
Organism: Ennomos erosarius; assembly: GCA_963580505.1. Taxonomy (NCBI): domain Eukaryota; kingdom Metazoa; phylum Arthropoda; class Insecta; order Lepidoptera; family Geometridae; genus Ennomos; species Ennomos erosarius. The sequence continues at coordinate 538,899 of OY756982.1, forward strand.
GCCGCCCATAACAGCGCCCCGTAACTACTACTATATTTTGACCAAATGCCTTATACATTTGCTTTTTAGGCTTTGTGACTCTGGCCATGAGTCTTATTGGTAACATTGTCTTGGAAGTCACCACACTTATGGTCTGGCTACATTATTATTCATGGTGAGGTGGCGCGCAAGAATATATGTAATCGCTGTCGCTGGCGAATATTCGCTATATCCCGCTAATGATGTAATTTAATTCCTTAGCATAAATTGAGCCCATGATAGTACATCATTCATAGATGATTACTAAAGAGTAAAGAGTGTAAATGAAATAATTTTTATTGAAAATTGTGAAGATTGCCACGGCGCCTAACGCAGTTGGCACGAATGATTTTGACACATTTAAACGTTTTTAGACCTTGTATGTACTTATTAAAAACAGTAATTCATTATTTTAATTAAATTTTGTATTGTAGCATTTGATTAAGTAAGTTATTCCATTTTTTGGAGTTATTTTTATTACCAAACCAATGTGTTAGAATTCAAAAATTTTGGTCCACACGTTACTGGTATCAGGAGTAGGTATCTAGTGTCAAAGGATGCTAATGAATTCAATTACACCCAGTAGATGTATAATATATGTCAATAGTAGTCTCACTTGTATCCTCTACTTAGTCTGTGGTAGTCTCATACTTGGTGTGATAACAAGAGAAGTACTTATCCAATTCTTTATATCAAGGCACTATATCAGACACACACTAAAAGTAGGTATGTATGTGAGTGTAGCTCATCACATAAAACGCGCACGTCATCGTTCAACCAAGACAACACCATGTCCTACTAAACATCCTGTCAATAAACATTCACAAAAGTCTTGTATTCTAAAAAAAAAACATGAAAATGCTCCGCACGATCGACTTTTGAGTGTTACCACATGCAGACAGATGACAACATTAGTATCTATCTAGTTACAGGCAGGATAAACACGTGTGTTTTATTAGTTGTGACGGTGGGTGGTGGATTGACACTTCATTTTGGGGTAATCTGGCAACCCCAATTAGACGAGGTGTCTTCACAACATCGAGGAACTCCGCTGCTTCACAGTTACAGCTATTACCTACGAGTATGAATAAATAGCTCAAATTATTAAATAATTAATGCGTCTTTGCCCACAATAACGTCATAAATTAGTATAAGCACAGATGACTAAATATGTTACTACTTAGTATAAGAACCTACTTAAAATCTTATCACACATAAGTATCCAGCTTTACAATACCTTTTGCCAATGATACCACAACCATTTTTAATGCTGGTTGCAAGACTAAACACAATGACGTGCGCAGTGCAATGTCACGCAAAACTTTATTATTTTAAAGTTCCGAGTGACACTGCAACTGTTATGGGCAGCCGTGTCGCTTAACATCAGGTGAACGACTAGCTCGTCACGTCATTCATTCACATAAATAAAATGTAAATGAACCTGAAATTTACAGGATTTTATAGTCCTAAAACCAAGCATTTTCAACGCACTATAATATAATCAATTTTTGGTTTAAATAAGCTAATTTCCCTTTAACTTCTATATCACTTATAAAACCACATTGACAAAAACCAAAAAAACCTTTCACATTTCAAATTAATATGATTTCAGATTTTCCCGCTCTCTTAGCATCCCTTTCAGAGATCACAAAGACAGCATCAATGAAATCTCAGCTACAACTCTCGAGCACGACTAACGACCACACCTGAGCCCCCTCGCCCTCTGCCGAGATGATATCAATTATGATACCATCCCTCCTTCCGATACCAATATTCCACCCTTACCAATAATATGAGTACTTTCGTCACAGTTGAGTAGCTTTTGTGTCATTTTTGGTATAGAGCTTATAGTAGGTTGATTTAATTTTTTTGCTTGGTTTAGTTTTCTTTTTTGTTGATTTTGTTTTTTGTTTCATTAATAGCATAGTAACCCAAAGTTGATTATCTTACCGTCCCCCATACTAGAGAGTGACAGAGGAGAGAGTAGTGGCTCTCTATCTTAAGCTTAATCAGGCCAGTAATTCTCATTGCATTAGTGATTTTAATATGATTTGCTTCATTGATTCATTCAGTGATTCCAATACTGAGCAAAGGTCACTTCGAATAATTATTTTGACTAGTGAAACGTGTGTTTAGAAAGAGAGAAAAGTGGAGGGAGCCAACAACTTTACTCATAGGTATAGTATGCGCCAAACTGAATGGCGGCTGTGAAGTGCGCTGCAAGCCCCTACGCTGCACACACCACTTACCTCGTCCCGCGCACATCTAAATGTTGCTACTGTACAGCGTTTTGCACCGACTTCACAGCCGCCATTAATTTTAATAATAATAATAATAATAATAGTATAAGCATTAAAAAAAAAAAAAAAAAACCGCTGTCATTGATACATCTTTGATTTATTTCTCTTCTTTTATAAAAATATTTACCCTGGTTTATTCCAATAAAATATTGCACGGTTACCTAGATAATTATCAAAAACTATCATTAAAATATAAAAACTATGGGAATCCAAGTTCTACAGAAAATTAGACTTTTACCGAAAAAATATGGACAGATTGACGTTGTCAGTTTGGAAAAAAATCTCTACAAGCAACAATAATAACAACAAAATGAAGTAGAAAATGATAACCAGATCAAGGACAAAACAAGCGGAAACGATATGCGCACGCCTACCACCACCGCCCACCCCATCGTCTCCGAGTTCGTCGGTGGGGGATGAGTATGGTACTCCCCCCGACACCACCGCGTCGAGTGACGAGGACGGGCCACCGTCACCTCCGCCGCCGCCACCACCTGCGCGACGTGGGCGACCACCGCTGCCGGCACGCTTGGGGCCTGCGGGGCAACCTGCTCCGCGCCCGGCCCCCGCTACCGGTGGTATAGTGCGCCGCATGCGATGGACTCCAACAATGAACGAGAACTGCATGCGCGCCTACTATGGGGCTACAGACGGGGGAAGCAGCCTGACTGCGTACCGGGATAGGATGCTGTCACTGTTTCAGGGCCTTGAGCCAGCCGTCGCCGTATCCGCGCAACGACTGTCGGATCAGGTGCGGGCTATCCATCGGTGCAAGCTGCTGGACCAGTCTGCGCTTGATCGGTTGCGCCTGGAGGCGCTGCCTATTTGCACTACTTCTCCTTCGCCGCGGGTCCTGCCTGCCGCGCTGCCGGATCCGGGACCAATTATGGGCCCGCCACCGGTCACGCCGCGGGGTGATCCCGCGATCGATGGGGAGGAAAGTGTGAATGACAGCGTAAGTACCCAGGCGAATGAGCAATTGAGGAGCGCTTTGGAGGACGCGATTGAGCGGTATCGGTCCACACCTACCTCTAGGCCGCGACTACCACGTTTGCCCACGAATAGGCGAAACCTAGTGCTAATGGGAGCCCTGAACACTTTGCTAGCTCCGTACTTACGGACTAGCGAAGACTTAGTTGATACGCACTCGATCTTGTACTGTGGGGCCATCGCGGCGTGCCGCGTGGCTCGTGTCAAGTTTCCGGACACTGACCGAGCACCGCGACCCGCCGACGGTGCTCCCGCGTGGCAGGTACGGATCGAGAAGCGTATCACTACATTCAGGACTCTCATAGCGAAGCTGGTCTGCTTCAGCCGGGGCAATCATCGCCCCCGAGTCATGCGTTTCGTGACCCAGGCTTTTGCTGGGACTGGTATCAGGCCTCAGGACTACATGGCCTGTGTCACGGAACGCATTGACTATCTGAAGCAGAAAGTCTATGCGTGGGCAAGTCGTATTCGCCGCTACAGAGAGCGTGTGGATAGATACAAGCAGAATCGCCTTTTCCAAAGCGACCAAAGGAAGGTGTACCGAGACTGGGAGGGAACCAGCCAACGTTCTGTCGACGGGCAGCTGCCAGATGCAAACGCCATGAACGAGTTCTGGCGTAGCATCTGGTCGGTGCCCGTCGATCACACGGAGGGTGATTGGATGCGTGTTGTCGAGCGTGGGTGTGAGTCGATCGAGTCCATGGGCTCTATTACTATAGACCCCGAAGACATAAGTTGTGCGATCCGTACGACCCAGAACTGGAAAAGTCCTGGACCGGATGGATTGCACAACTTCTGGATTAAATGGATTCGATGCTCATACCCATGCTTGGCGATACAATTTCAAGAAGCCCTCGAGGCTGGTTCACTCCCAAGTTTCATGACAACTGGTGTCACCTTCCTGCTCCATAAGTCCGGTAGTACCACGGAAGCGAAAAATTACAGACCCATCACGTGCTTGCCTACGCTGTACAAGCTCCTTACATCCATTCTGAGAACAAAAATTAACTCGCACATTGTTGCGAACAATATTTTGGCCCCCGCTCAGAATGGATGTAGGGTTGGGTCCCGTGGTACTAAGGAGCTCCTCCTCATCGACACGGCCATCTGCCAACAGGTCCGGCGGAACAGAGGGGCTCTCTCTACTGCCTGGATTGACTATAAGAAGGCCTATGATTCGGTGCCTCACTCATGGCTGGAGAGGGTCTTGGAGTTGTATAAAATAGATGCAACTCTAAGATCCTTTTTAAGGTCATGCATGGGGCAGTGGACCACGGTCCTTCGTCAACCAGGTAGGGGGGACAGCGTCTCTGGTCCGCAGGACTTAATAAGGATTGAGCGAGGCATATTCCAGGGTGACAGTCTGAGCCCCTTGTGGTTTTGCCTGGCGTTGAATCCTCTCAGTACCTTGCTGGAAGATTCAAAGCTAGGCTGTCGGCTTCGGAGAGGGGGTGAGATCATATCTCATCTACTGTACATGGATGACCTCAAGCTGTTCTCACCGCAACGTCCACAATTGATGGAGTTGTTAAAAATCACAGAGAATTTTAGCAACTCTATCAAGATGGAGTTCGGTGTGGATAAGTGTGCGGTTATGCATGTACGGGGAGGGAAAGTTGTAAATTCCACGAATTTACAACTTTCCGAGACAATGACTCTCAGGTCCCTCTCCGAATCCGAAACCTACAGGTATCTTGGTGTGTCAGAGGGTTTGGGTGTTTCAGTAGGGGATGTTAAGAGGACGGTGAAGGAGCGCTTCTTCTGCCGTCTGACAAAAGTACTCAATAGTCTTTTGTCGGGTGGCAACAGGGTGCGCGCCTTCAACGGCTGGGTGATGCCCTTACTGATATACTCCTTTGGCATACTAAGATGGACTCAGACTGAGCTGGACGCCCTGGATAGAAAGGTCCGTCAACTGCTTACATCACATCGTATGCTACACCCGCGCTCGTCTGTTATGAGACTGTACATTCCGCGGAAATGGGGAGGTCGAGGCTTTTTAAACGCCAAAACCCTCCATAACCGTGAAGTGTGCAGTCTCCGGGAGTATTTCCTCAACAACGAGTGTGGGATGCATCGCGATGTGGTGGCAGTTGACAAGGGCCTCACGCCGCTCTCCTTGGCAAATGAGAACTGGCGCAAACCGGTGGTACTTAGCACCGAAGACCGTAGGGACGTATGGAAAGGCAAGGAGCTGCACGGGCGGTTCTATCGGGCCCTGACGGGGCCCGATGTGGACCTGCATGTGTCGGTGAACTGGCTGCGATTCGGCAACCTCTTTGGGGAAACCGAGGGTTTTGTCTGTGCAATTGCGGACGAAGTTATCAAGACGAATAACTACCGGAAATATATAATGAAGGACGGTACGGTCGACATTTGTCGAGCATGCCGCCGTCCCGGGGAATCTCTCCGACATATTATTTCCGGTTGTTCTCATCTTGCTAACGGAGAGTACTTGCACAGACACAACCTAGTGGCCAGGATCATTCATCAGCAACTTGCCCTTCAATACGGCCTTGTCGAGTCTGAGGTGCCATACTACAAGTACACACCGGGGCCGGTTCTTGAAAATGGCCGTGCGTTGCTCTATTGGGACCGCTCTATCATCACGGACAGGACTATTGTAGCCAATAAGCCTGATATCGTGCTGGTAGACCGGTCCCAACGCCGGGCAGTGCTCGTTGACATCACCATTCCGCATGACGAGAACCTCGTGAAGGCTGAGAAGGACAAACTCAGCAAGTACCTTGACTTGGCTCACGAGGTAACCGCCATGTGGAATGTTGACTCAACGAGCATTGTTCCGATAGTCGTTTCGGCGAACGGTCTTATGGCGAAGAGCCTCGACCAACATCTCGAGAGGCTCTCGCTGGACGGCTGGATCAAGGGTCAGATTCAGAAGGCGGTACTCCTTGACACGGCACGTATTGTCAGGAGGTTCCTCACTCTGCAGCCCTGACCACCGGTAGCTTGGGCCCTGCCCCGCTGCCGGCGGGACACTAGGTTTAGGTTTTTTATAATATTTTTGTAATTTTAATTTTATAAGAAGTATTATAAAAAACATAAATTTAAGAAATATAAATAAATGAGTGAATAATAATAAATTCCTTTATTTCAGGCAACTAGAGGCCCATATTTACATATACCTTACAGACTAACATACATATTTTATAATAATAATAAACCTAAGAAAAACTAATAAATGAGTGAATAATAATAATAATTTTGACAGACTCTACTTTAACATGTTTAGTTACCTGATTCTCAAATCAAACCTTAGCTAAGCCATATTATTGTGTTAAAGACCAAGCTTTAGGATCCAAACAGCTATATAACGTAGAATAAAAAGCGGGATAATAAAATAAATACATGTAAGTAAAAATGTTAACAACATCTAAAATATTAACGGTAAGTAGATAGAGACAAAACACGAAGAGATAACAAACAAACAAACGCAACGTACCGTGTTTTCCACTATTATCCACAAATACATTTTGTGTAGGTAATGGCTATCCTTAAGGAGGTTGTGTCCGCTTTCACCCTTGAGTTGTCCACAAAGCACTGGGTCCTGGAGGGCTTGAGGGGTAGGATTACAGCGATTATTATCTACTCCTAATTGTTTTGAGATCTTGTGACCACGGTTCGAGTATGCGCTACGCGGTGCCGAAATTAGGTAAAACGATTAAATTTAAAAAAAAAAATCATATGGCCAAATGTTTAAAGCATCGAAAAACGTAATAACAAAATATCTACACCACGAATAATCATACAGCGAATGAAGTCGGTAAGTTGGTGGTCGGCCTATGTTCAGGAGTAAATAAATAAATAAATAAATAAATATGTGTGGACATTTCACACAGCGCCATCTAGCCCCAAACTAAGCATAGCTTGTACTATGGGAACCAGATAACGGATATAATACTTAGATACTTTTTGTTTGTAAATACATAAATAGAATTAATATAATACCCAGACACAGAACAAACATCTATGTTCATCTCACACAAATGTTTGTCCTGAGTAGGAATCGAACCCACAGCCCTCAGTTCAGAAGGCAGGGTTACTACCAACTGAGCTATCGGGCCCGTCCAAAGTGTATACACGTGGAGTGTATACAGGATGTAATTTAATTCATTAGCATAAATTGAGCCCATGATAGTACATCATTTATAGATGATTATTAAAGAGTAAAGAGTATAAATGAAAATATTTTTTATTGAAAATTATGAAGATTGCCGCGGCGCCTAACGCGGTTGGCACGGATGATTTTGATACATTTAAACGTTTTTATACCTTGTATGCACTAATTAAAAACAGTACTCCATTATTTCAATTAAATTTTGTAATGTAGCATTGGATTAAGTAAGTTATTCCATTTTTGGGAGTTATTATTACCATACCAATGTGTTAGAATTCAAAAATGTCGGTCCACACGTGACCGATATCAGGAGTAGGTACCTAGTTTCAAAGGATGCTAATGAATTCAATTACACCTGTATATACGTCTTCAGGCTGTTGATGATGATGATGATGATAATGAAGTTGAGATTTTCGAGTACCTATTTGGTAATATATATATATACTGATAATCACAGAGCTATGAAACAAATGACACTTCGCCTTGTAGAGGGGAAGCGTTTTTTTTTTTGCTCTGTTCTGATAATGTAGTTTTCATAATATCAATCACAAAAATAACAAAACTTTCATGTATTTAACAAATCAAACGGTAACTATACAGTTATCAAGAAAATACTTTCTGATTGAGAACTCAAAATATGGTCGTATTCTTTTAAATCACACAATATTACTGGAAATTACTGGGCAAATGAGACTTTTATGACCTGATTTTACAGATTAGTAATCTGATTACTTGACTGTCGCGCAAAACTTTATTATTTTAAAGTTCCGAGTGTCACTGCAACTGTTGTAGGCGGCTGTACCTCAGGTGAACGACTAAATCATCCATTCTCATAATATTATAACAACATATTGTTCATTTTTAGAGTATTTTGAAGGCTTCTTAATTTTATTTATAGAACGTTTTGCAAATCGCCGCCACACATCCCCCGCGCACCCCTGCACCCGCGCCGTGCCTAATTGGTCCCGCACGACCCCCGCCACCCACGTGGTCCATAATTGATATCTCCACCGGGGGACATGTAGCCCTGTCACCAACCATGTTCGTTGATTGAGATGCAGCAGTTTAAAGTGCGCCTTTGAGAAAAAATGCTGATAGCTTTATTCGTGCAAATATTATAGTACTGGGTATATTTTGTGCGGGTGTATTTTTCGTAAGGAAGTTTGATGGTCAGAATTTCCGTTACACTACCGAAGGCTAAATTACCCAGGCAAAAATAGTATTATGTCGAGCAAAAAAGGGATGGGAAAGAAAGATTCTTGGTAGTATCGAATTTTACACACACTACAGGTAAGATACATTATCATTATTAGGATAGAGTCTATTGAATACCAATTTATATTGTCATTTTATAAACTAGGTATCTCTTAACAATTTCATTATCATTATGATCCTGAAAATGTACCTACGTATTAATTGATTCGTGAAAGTATCGTGTACTAAATAACTAGATACAAATGCTTTATCATTTCCTATTCCATATTCCAATCCAAATCGTAATGTACTCCAAGAGCCAGGTGCGAAGGAGTTCACCCCACAACGACCGACATTCCAACAGGCTCGCTAATAAGGCGGCTCCTTTCCAACCGAATATTTATGAGGAACACGCGAGGAATGTGAGAGGTACCTAAATGATGCTGAAGTGGGAGGTGTTAATGAAACCAGCAGACAAAAGTGAACGCAAATTAGGATAAAATAATATTCGTGATGTATATACGCACATGTTCTAGGGTTTCTGTTGCTTGGACACAAGCAGTTTATATGTACCATGGGGTCCCATCAGGTAAAAACTAAAAATAACCCGAACTTGAAAATAAATTAGTAATCGTGCCTAGAGAGTTACTAGTTAGTGTCCACTGTCCAGTGTATTCATTTGGCCCAAATCTTTCACCAACACGCAACAATTAATGTCGCTTGATAATCTTGCATTATGCAGATAAAATAATTCGTAAAATAGCCCGCGTTATTCCGTTGTATGGGATGTATTGTAGGTATTATCTGGGGTTGTACTAAGTAATAACATTATTTCCACTATCATTTTCTTTCAAACTAATCTTATACATATCATCATCATCATCATCATCATCATTAACAGCCTGAAGACGTCCACTGCTGAACATAGTCCTCCCCCCGGGAGCGCCACTTAGAGCGGCTGCTCGCCTCCTGCATCCATCGGCTCCCCGCGGCTTTCACCAGGTCGTCGGTCCAACTAGTGGGGGGCCGGCCTACGCTGCGTCTTCCAGTTCGTGGTCGCCACTCGAGAACCTTTCTTCCCCATCGGTTGTCAGTTCTACGAGCGATGTGGCCTGCCCATTGCCATTTCAACTTGCTAATCCTAAGAGCTACATCGGTCACTTTACTTTAGCGTATTTCTAGTTCACTTTTGTTCTTATACATATAAAGACTGGTACCTATTTCATATTGTCTAATAAGCAGTGCACCAATGGCTGTCACCGTCTGTCACTGTCACATATTAAGATCACAGACTAAGTAGGGGATACTGTTTTATTAGGTACTTGATTATTATTATTATTTTGTGTTTAGTTTACTATAAGAATAAGAAGAATAAGAATCATTTATTTGCTTAAATGTAGGTATAAAGGTTTAAGTATACATCACTAGTGCCAGATACATTTTGCCACCAACGGCAGCATGCAAATATTGTAAACATTAACAATTAGGTACATAATTAAATGAATTTAACAATTATAAGGTATTAATGTAAGTATCAAAATAAAAATAGAAATTAAGGAGTGTAAAAATTAATAAAATGTCATGTCACCCTATTATTATATAAACATTAAGTACACATAAAAATACCCGTAATGTGAGATACTTACTAGAATGTCAAGCTTAGATAAAATTAGTTAATTGTCATTTAATCAATTCATTCACAGAATAAAAACAGTTTACCAGTAACCACATTTTAAGTTTCTTATTAAATTTATTATCATGCATCTTTTTTAAGTCGCTTGGAAGAGCATTATAAACGCGCCCACACATAGCATAGTAATTTTTCATATACATTGTTGTTTTTGGGACTCTTGATAAAACAATTTCTATATCTTTATTGTGTTGTGTTTGTTGTATGTATTTATACCTACTCTGGAGTTCGTGATGTCATGACTAAGGGTTCCGCCTGAAAATAGTCGATTAAGGCCAGGGAGGAGGAAGGGAGTCGGGACCTGGGTCATGACATCACACAACCTTACATTTTTATCTTCTGTTTCTGTAGTGTAATTACTATTTTAAGTGTATGTTTCCTATAATGTAATGTTGTGTGATGTCCTGAATAAATGTTATTTTCTTTGTTTCTTTCTTTCTTTCTCTTTTATAGTTTTGTCTATACTCATTACTCGTAGTTGAACATTTTTAATCTTAGAACAAGAACAGTATCTGCAGACTCCCGGAAGATTGCAATAAAACACTCTGTCTTTTATCTTTGATTGGTGTTTAGCTAGCAGGCAAAGGCAAACTATAGAAAACCAACAACGAACTTAATGATCAGTACTGTCTGCAGCCCTTAGCGGAAGTCCATTCACGGGTAACTGAAGCTCCTCCTAATTGGTGCTCGGATGCCTCGCGTCTGCCACTACCGATGACAAATTGGTCGGTGCATGCTGTCGAGGCGTTAAACCATTTAGGGCGCGCTGGTTATGGTGGTTTTTAGACGTAAAAGAAATCATTAACCTCTGGAATACTTAGCATTTGAGATGAGAATAGAATAACAATGCATGCGTGTTCGATATCGGGTCGCTCGAGGCAAACTAATTCTTAAGTGTACTACATCTTGCTCTTTAAGATATTTATCATAGCATATTACTATCTAGATAAGACTTCATTTTTTTTAGGTAAGTATAGATAATGCTATTGAGTTGACTCATATAATCTTAGCTTTCTTAACCTATAATGCTAATTAAATTATTTTTAAAATGTAAAGCAAAACAAAAACACGATGTAACTAAGTACTTACACAAACCTTTCTTCATATTTTAACCATTGACACAAAGTCCTTCTTGGTTTCCTTTTAAACAGGTATTCCATTTTCAGCATTTCACATTCAACGTTTGCTCTGACAGGCAAGACAGGGTGGTGGCATTCCTAACACGTTTGTAGAGCCGCCTACTAATAATCATCAAGGAATGCCAAAGATTCTGCACCCTCCATGGAGGATATACAGCAGGGCAACTAGTATAATGGTTTTAAATGTAATTAATGGTTTTACAAGCTCATTAACACCTGAATAGTCGGAGGTGGCATGCAGATGGCGTCAAATATTTTCAGCGGTCGCAGTGGGCGGTCTACTTCAAACGCATGGATCTGACAAATTATACCTAAACAACATGTGCTTGGGAGTTCACACGTGCCGCTTACTTGACTGTGCATCTATAAATTGCATGGATTTTGGAGAGTGTTCTATAGCCGTTATAGCACACAAACAATGCATGTTTTATACTTACTTACTTATGTGTTACCCTCTAAAACACCCTGAAACTTATTTTCTTACTTACACGTACTATAACGTACGTGCTGGTAAGTAATGGAATAAGAAAATAAGTTTCATTCTCAAAATAGGTACAACTACGACAGCTGCTTTATTTTTGAGTCATAACCGTCTGTCCGTAACCGATATGTCTGTACCGTAACGTACCGTGGGCCTCGGTGTATGACTAGGACCACCTCACCTATTGCCGTGTAGGGTGCAGACGAGGCGGCTAAGAGAATATTCCGGTAATGTGCAGGGAAGGTGTAGTAGCATTCTCTTTGGTCTTCATTATATTCTACTAGCTTTTGCCCGCGGCTTCGCACGCTTGTGCTATGCTTGTGTTATGTTATTTTTACGTTATAGTCTAATAATAGATCATGCATTTCGTACCAAACAACAAAATCCACTAAATCTTTTCGAAGCTGCGCACAGTAACCTGTGTAAGCATAGGTATAGGTATAACGCAAGCACAGCCGTGAGTGTAAGCTATTTAAGCCATTATTTAAAATTAAATGTTTTGAGTCTAATATAGATTTATAACAGTAAAAGAAGTTTCAAAAAAAAAACTACAATTTTTGAAGTACCTCTTCATATTACAACAAAAATAAATCATCATCACTTCACTCAGGACTTTAACAGAAGTTTCAGTAAAGTTTAGTAGTTACCTAAGCAGGCAGGTACAGTTTAGAAAAATATGAAAGAATCACACACGATGATGGTGTTTTGCTCAGTTTTACATATGTAAAGATAATCCGCGATAATATGATCCGCGCGCTTTTTGTTCCATTTACCACATTTTTTTACCTTATTAAGTTTGGCTCCATACGAATTGAGTTACCTACACTTAGCCAGTGTCAATAATAAGTTTATAAAAATACATAATACTTTACAGCTGAAGATATGAATTTACCTGTACGATGCGTACATAATTAATTTTCTTAATACTATTTAGGAATTACAAATACTAAACCACCACTCCTTAAAGAATCGACAGTTATAATTATTATTATGTCCACTATTTTCCACGCTGTCTCATTCCCACTGCACTTTTAACATACCTACCTAGTGATGAAAGTGAGGAAGTAGTTACACCCAAAAATGAGTTACTTACCTACTATAACTATAACCTCCTTGGAGTAACCGAGTAATCAATCATTTTTTGCTCCCGTGGTTTATTTAAAAGTCCACAGATCTAAAATATTTTAACTTATAGAAACTTATTTCAACATGCAAGAAGAAGAAGAAGAAGAAGAAGAACAAATCAAAAACAGTCAAAAACGAACGATACGCGACATGTTATTGTTAATTTGAGGATACAATTGCCATAATGATTACCTACATATTATTATATCTAAGTACCTACCCTTTTTAACATTTTTCATAAAATATTTCGTATCATTGGCTAAATACAAATAATAAGCACGCACTCCGGCTTACTTTAATGCCAAAATAAAAAAGTTTTTAAAATGCGTAAAAATGGTAAGGGTCTATAACTTAAGTAGCTATAAGTACTTTAAAACTTCCTTGGGGTCGATCAAGATCGCAGTGTAGCAGTAGTGCAAAAATAATTTTAACTACATAATTTAGAATGGTAACATGTAGTAAGTTTATGTAAATAATACATTTGACCAGATCGCCAATAAAGAACATTGCTCCCGCCAAAACCCTATAAATCGCTAACTTGTATAAAAATATTAATTAAGTAAGCTTCAATATTGGCTAAGTATGATAATCGCGTGAAGCCTTATGAATGATTATAAAAAGTCTAAGAACCTACCCTCTTAAACAGTTTTCATAAAATATTTCGTATCATTGGCTAAATACAAATTTTGTCTAATGCCAAAATAAAAAAGGTTTTACAATACGTAGCAAAAGCAAGGGTCAACAAATTAAGTACCTATAGGCACAGATTACTGAATTTGTTACTACTATAGGTTAAGCTATAGGTACAATAAATACAATTTTAAATACCTACTTATTTCGAATGGTAACGCGTAGTAGATTTTTGAAAACGAATACATAATACCAATTCGCCAATAAAGAGTTTTGCCCTCCCCAGAACACAATAAATCGAAAACATGAATAATAATTTTAGTTATGTTTCAATATTGGCTAAATATGATATCTCGTGAAGCCTTAACTTATAATAAAAAGTCTAAGAAGTTTTTAGTTTTCGAAATTCCTTGATCTCTGTGTCATGTTCATATTCAAGAAGGTTCTCATACCTATCCTCTTTTTTAGTTTGGACCACAGATTAACGAAAAAACTTATCTATATGTAATATATACGACTTCCTTGGGTATAGGTACTTACATAATGAACACATTGTTTTTCTCTAATCTGCATTGCATCGAGCGCAGATGAAGTTATCGCGCGATGTATTTCGCCGTAGCCCGAAAAGTGTGATGCACTGCCGGTAATGCAGGCGCGCCAATTGTTATTTACTGTTTTTTGTTTTTTATGTTATAAATAAAGACATGCATAAATAAATTACTTCCTTATTGCTTAGTGCAGTGGGGATTGTTCAGAATGAAATAAAAATGATTGGGGTTCCGTACTCAAAGGTTAAATCCTTATTACTAAACCTCCGCTGTCCGTCTGTCTGTCTGTGTGTCCATCAGTCACCAGGATGTACTCATGAATCGTGCAACAAACAAACAAACAAACAAACAGACAAAATGTCTAAAAAGTAGCTTAGCGTGATCAGCGAAAAATTTTAAGCCATCCTGTGTAATTTTTTTTCGATATCTTGCATTTACAGATTTTTTTATCTCTACAGTTTTATTATATGTATGTATAGATATACACATATGCGATCTCTGCCTGCCAGCGTGGTGATTATGGTGAACTCCAAGTCCAAACCAAAGTGCATCCAAAGTGGCATTTTATGAAGGCCTATGTTCAGCAGTGGATGTCTTCCGGCTATTGAAGTAAATGGATGCAGAGCGATATTAGATTAATGTTCAGTAAATGAGTACTAACAACATTAATAAAATTATTAGCCCGTTCAAATAATGCGCGTGTCAAAATGGTTATTGTGAATTTTAGGCCTAAATCACAACATCTCTTTGTAGGAAGTGGAGTAGTCTAGTCCAGTGAATTGGAAGGAACGGGTTCAAATCACGCTGGTTGCAAAAATTTTAGGTTGGTAGGTACTACACCGCACTAGCGATGCCACCCAGCGTGGCTCGCAACCTAAACGGGCTAGATAACAAGCACGCGGTTAAGTGTCAGAGCCTTTTGAATGTCTCTTTTTGTAGATCCGTAAGAGTTTTGTAAAATGCTCACTATGAGTATAGGGATTCATATGACTGTTTCGATGATATGGCTTTTGGATGGTATGGTTTTTGGATGATATAGCTTTTTGATGATATGGCTTTTCGATGATATGGCTTTTCCAAAATGACGTTTAAGGATGTGGGCTTTCGATGTTATGGCTGTGTAGAAAAGGGCTTCGATAAGATAGCTTTCGGTATCGAGTACGAAACCCAACTTTTAATGCCGATACCTAGAGACTGCCCACGGTTTCGCCTGCAATTAATCTGTTTTCCCCTTCGGTCAGGATACAACGTTTTACCGCAGATGTGCTCTTATTTTTCGGAGCTTCGTAACCACTTGCAGTCGAACTTTTTCACCCTTGTACGAAACCAGTTGCGATTGAAGCTCACAAAATCGGTCGTGAAATAAGAGCTCATGATTTTTTTACCAGTAATCTACTGAACCACACAGCTCCACGATGTTTTCGCTCTGCAATCGTGGGTGGCACGTTTTTTAGCGACACCATTTTACCAAAACATGGCGCCAATCACCAGTCCTATCTATCCTGGGCCTTCAGCCGGGTCCTGCGGGTCTATGATGTGGCCCTTAGGACCCGGTGGACCTTATCTAGAACAGTTAATTGGTGTTTGACAGCTGCGCTGTTTTATGGTAAAAGCCTTTTTGCCTGCGTAAGTTTGGGGCAAAATGACGTCTAGTTGGATGTAATTAATGGTAAAGTATATTTATGTATCTTTTGATTTTCTGCATTTTGTGAATCTTTTCAAGCAAAAATAAGTTAGGCCTACTGGTGATTTTATAAAGTGAATGAAAGGCGATGACGTAAAGAGATTATCACGGTTGTTCCAGTTGCAGTGTCACTCATTTCATATAAACAAGAATATTTCTGTCCTTCCCCCATTCGCAGTTCTACAGGTTGCCCAGTGGTGCCACAAGCGCTGTGAGATAGGACAAATTCATCGACCAACTAAACATTTCCTACGCGCGTCGGAATCCCAGACGTGGTCTGTTTACAATAAACATGCAGTGTGGCGTGCGATCTTTTTCATGCGTAGTTTTTCTAGTCGGCTCTTTTGATGGATTAGATTATTTTGAAAGCATCTTTAAGTTCGACTTCAGTGAAGTTAAACACGCGAGAAATCCGGTGTTTTAGTGGAGATTAGCTTTGAATGCACCTCTGGGTGGGCGGTGTGCTCTGATGGACAATTATAAAGTTTGTACTAAAATAACAGTATGTTATACAATGGAACTTATAGAAGATTGCGGTGCTTTTGATGGGGATGCGGGTAGTAGATTTTTAAGTTTACGTAATGGTTTCATTTAAAATAATTAAATAATATTGGAGTAGTTAAAAGCCCAAGAGTTTATTGCAAATTATTACCTTTACATTGATGCCTTTAAAGTAGCAATAATATTATAGGTCTTTGCTTTTACATGTCAAAATTCCAATACGCATGGCGATAGCGGAAGAGCAGGCTCAATAATTATGTAGGTATTATAATAATATAATAGGTACTTTAGAAGTTACCACCAGTTACACGGATGTATCTAGATGTTGAGACGATAATAAATATTAAATACTTTTTTTGAACGTAATACTGTTTCAACTTCAATATAATTGGATTAAATAATAAAAACTAAATGTGCATCGAAAATGCACACTCTGCAGATGTTTAGGGATGTTGCCCTACATTTTACTAGCGGAGTGAGCGATTCCAGCAATGTTGTAACAATATTATCTATAAATATTAGCCCGATTGTGATTTCAATGGGGGTTGCTCCTTTGTTCGACTCACTGTGCGGTTTACGACCAACTTTTAAGGAGCACCAATATAAGGTTTTGTAGTCCTTATTTCTTTTAACATAAAGAGGTATACGAATGAGAATATAAACTTGTTATAAAAATATTGACGCATAAAACAGCGTGATCATGTTTGCAATTCACAGGACATGTGGGAACACGGGAACTCTCAATTTAATCGAGATTTATGCGACTGTTGCCAGATTCAAATTTCAAACTTTTATGTCTTTGTTAACCCAATATATTTCCTCGTATAATACAAATATTTATAAGCAATAACTTTATTGCTACGGTTATTTCTTACCATAAATAATAACCGAATAGTTTTAAGAAGATACTTTGTAATTTTCGAGTCTTTATTGTAGGTCTTAAATAACGCCGACGACATATTCGCCGTAAACGTGTCTTTTAAATAAAACACGGAAACATTTTAATGGGGATAAAGCTCACAAAACGTGTTATAAATAAATTCTCATCTTTAGTGCACCAACAATGATCTAATGCGTTCGATTTACGATTCACACAGGCCGGGGAGTGCACACTCGAGTGGGTTTTAAAAAACCGGTAAAATGTGCGTGCACGCAGGCCGCACAGTGAGACGAAAGCGTCCCGCGTCTGGACAAAAACGCACCATTAATGACTCGAACGAATATCGACAATTTGCTACGTACGATTGAACAACATCAATGCGATTTGTACACCCCATGTTCAACTTCCAACGGCCCCACAGTTTCGTATACAAAAACTACTCGTGTGCTTTCGGTAATAGGGATGAACTTTCAATGTATCTAATAGAACAATGTTTGCAAAAATAAAGACATAAGCGTCATGCATTGAGGGCGAATGCCATAAAATATTATCATTTATCATATAGATGTGTTTGTTATTGCAATAGTGGTTATTGTGGTAAACGTCGGCGTTACCATTATTAATAATCAACCGGTGACATCTGCGCGTTACAGTTTCTTATTGTCTGCGATTGTCGTAAATCTCTTGTAATAAAAGACGATATGTGCGTGTAATAGGTAAGCTCTATGACTCTCTTAGTAAATGCTCTATCATCAAAAGTTTTGCCAAATATATGCTTGGTGGCTTCATGTCGTAATATAATCTCAAAACATTAATAATAAGTAGAGTTTATGCAGCTTCTTTTCTATAATAAAAGCTTGGGTTCATGTCAAATCGGATTCTATTCATATTTATCACGGTCATCGATTTACTTATGACCTAATGTACTTATGTTACCAAAAAAGATGCATAATAATACCTATTATCAAAATTCATAGAAAAATACACATAAGCCAAAAATATTTTGAGATAATTCTGTTATTCGCTTGATGTAAAAGAAACTAATATATCATTGAAACTTTTAGCTTTAAATTAAATCAACATGTTTACATGGCATCACCCGCCGATTTATCATCGTCAGCGAACAAATGACTTCTGCAAACATCATAATCCTCGCTGTTGACACAACCGCGCTGCGTACGCGCAGCTTTCACCAAATGGCCGCGCTAATGTTGCGAAACATACATTTAAATAGGGGCCCGGTGTTTATCGTTATTATTAAGTTGTAAGGGATAAGAATTTGACTTCCGCACATTCATCACGCGGTGAATAAAACCGATAGAGGTCGCTACGTCCCAAGCGTGCCAAATCTATTCACCGAGCACATTGCGCTTTTTGTCCACGTCTCGGCGCGACCGTCCCACTGTCCATGATGGTTTTATTGCGGGTGCATTTTGGAAATTATTGGGCTCTCTTTCTTGGAGTGACGAAGTTATATGGCTGCTGTAAAACAATAAATAAGGTGATTGTTTACAGTTTGGTGGTTTTGGGCAGCTTTGTTCGGACCCCATGCGAGTTGTTAGTCATGGTGCGGTGCGAGCGTTGTAAGCCGATGATGGTGTGCATTGAATCTCGGTTTGGATGCGATGACGAGCTATATTCACAGCCTGAGGTAATGAGCATTATTTGGTAGTTTCTTTGAGATAAATGAAAGAACTCTGTTGTGCTTTTAAAGCGATTTTATAAGGAACAGTGGGGGTACTCTGTGGTCAGCGCCTCAGTGCTCTATGGTAAACAAATTGGTAAAAGGTTATGAGCTAAAATGAATTTATTGCCGTTTGGGGATTTCTATGGAAAATTGAGATAAATGAACCGTGACCATCCTAAACGAACGAGACTAAAATGTACCTACCTACTATCTAATTTAAAAAATATTAAACGAGAAGAGAATGAAATAAATTATCCATCATTAATTTAATAAATAATAATAATAGGTATATTATAAAATATTAAATGTAATGTTTAACCCTTATGTATATTATTTTGTCCTGTCCTGATGTAAGTAGGTACCTACTTATTATTTGACATAATAGTTTGCATAAGTACTTACAAATTAATAGCACCAAAATCCGCGCCTATCTATCCTATTCTCATGAAACTTCTGTTATTTGTAAAAGTAGAGATGATTCAGTAGAAACACGATGTTGATGACAAATAACAGTCTGTCTCTAGAGACCTGGCTTTGGTCTTGGAGAGTGAGAATAGTTTTGGAGCCAAAAGAGTTAATGTTTGTGCCATTACTTTGCATTTTAGCTTTTAAAGTTTACCGCACAGTGGTGCAACATCACGCTCACCAGGACAAATATTTTGTCGACCTTTACAAAACGGTTGAACCGACTTGGAAGAACCGATTGCTTTATTTATTACCGATATCAACATAGCATACGAACTTTGTACCTCAGGGTTTTTTTATAGAATACATTCATCAAAATGTATATCTTGTCCTGAGGTACGTACGTAGTAAGTAAAACCTACCTAGTAAAACTAATAGAGGAGAATTTTATTTCCCGTGGGCAACAAGGAACATCTACTTACTCTACCCACTACTACTATACCTACTCTATCTACTCTCACGGTAATTAGACGGGATAAAATTAAATGCCCTGGGCCTATAGTAGAACTTCGGGCAATGCTATACTTGTCCAGTCGTCCTACTGATAGAAACATGGGCAAAGAAAATAGTCCGGGTACTACGTAATTGAACCACGGCCCAAAAATCGAAGTTATCTACATTCGTCCTTAATGCGTATATGTCGTCAAATCGGAAAGTAAATTCAAAGCTCCTGTCGGCTTGCACAAAGTTACAAAACTAACCGATCGCTTACCGACACTCTAATACTATTGTCATCAACACGCATCTACCCAACACATCAAACACCGTCCAAAACTAAACAGCCTAACTCACCTACCCAAATAAAAAGTTAAACGTGCGAGGAATAAAGTTGAATTCATTATGAAGAAATTTATATAAAGTCAAAAGTCGGTGCCTTTTGCCTAAAGGGATAAATAAAGACGTAGCACCAAAGGTCCCGACGCAAAAAACTGACAAAAGCCCAGAGTTTTGGACACAAAGCGACATCGGGAAATAAATTATTTTATCTATTCAGTCCTTTCTCGATAATATTGGCAAATGTTTCCATCTGGGACTGGCCACGCCCTCGATTCAATCCAACACGAAAAAACTACAACCAGTGTCACACAAACCTCGTCTTTAATTCATTTGTGTAAAGTTCAAAGTTGGCCGGACGGTGAAGCTGGACAGTGGGTCGGCGCGTCACAAAGTAGACAGAAAGTTAAAGTTTCTATAACATTTTTTATGTTAACGCCAACATATATTTTGACTGTGATGTTTTTATTATTTTTGTTCGTGATTCCGAAACGTTTATGGATTTTTTCGCAAAGCCGGCGTATGCGCATGTCTAATGTGCAGTTCGAGACTGAGGATTCGTAGAAATGCCGACAAAGTGTTGCCAGTAATTATCTAATCGGCACAAAGGGCGACTTTTCGAGTATTTTGGCTTCCGTTTGGGGTGGCCATTAATCAACGGTAACAGGACGTTTTAATGCAGTAGACAATGCTGATTATCGTTTCGTTATTTTTAACCGTTTCCACTGACCGGTGCTGACCAAATTGTTTGCTTAGCTTTTGCTCGAGTGATTATTATTTACAAATTAATCTGTCTTCTATATTGTTTAGCGTGTGCTTTGTGGAGAATCTTGTTAAGTACTTACCTACAACTTAAAGCTTATGATTATTAATTTTCATTCAGTTTTCTAACATTTGGTGATTAAGAACTGACAGTTACGTTTTTTCGTTCACTAAATAAAATTCTTTCATTCTTTCTAACTGATCCAAAGAATTCCTATGTTAATCTTGGATTTCGCTAATTTACTTATCATGTATTTACTTATAATTAAGTATCTTGTACTATGGTAATAGGTACCTAGGTACCTACTATGATTGAAATTGACATGTGACAGCACTGCAGTAAATCAGTGCTGTAATGCACTACAAAAGACCAACAGCTCTACTTAAATTCTAGAGCAATAACAAAGTAAATCACAACAACATCGAGCCTCTTACAAACAAACAGACAAAAGGTCCACATGTCTATTTCCAGCAGTATTCCACGAACCTCCAATAGCACCATAGATAATACACCAAACGGAAACCAAACGGTAGTGGCCCGCTTTCAACTGTCAGAAAAAATGCAAATGTCAATGTCACTGTTACCTTTTTAAAAAGGCGTTGCATAAAGCAGGGTCGTTATTAGTCCTCGCGCAGGGGGGCAACATAAATCGGAGGGTTACTGTTTGTAAATTGGAACTGGAAAGTCGTTTTTCGGAAATGTTTTCGCTGTGATTATTGTTTGTTTTGAATGCCCAATGGCGAAAGGTTTATTTCATTTCGTACCCAAAATTCTTACATGCTGTTGTAGCCTTTGTCCAATGGCACACTGATTGATTAAAGATGTAGATAAGTTACAGTAACTTCATCTTTTCTTTTCTGTTCTCTGATTACGACAGATTTTAATGTGAGTTGAGCTTTACTAAACGTCACCTACCATACATTTACATATATTATAAGTACCTACCTACCATTACTTTTTGTGTTTACTGTTTGCCGACGACGCGACGTCTACGATAGTTCGATAGCGTAATTTCCTTTTAACAAAAGAAAGCTGATTGTTATAGGATATATCCTCTGAGATTAGTAACACCTAGAGAGTTGAGCTATTGTTTTGAAGTTTGTCTTAACCTCTAGTAATACCTATTTTATCAATACAGTACATATTTGTGCAGATTTGTAGACATCCAACCTTCCTTAAAACTCAAAACCAAATGTGGATTATTATATGGTTTGATCGTGAGACTAAACATAAGCCGGCTCTAATGTGTAATCAGATATCAGTCGTTTTAAACTTAAACCTGCTTCCTAATCCGTAGAACTGTAGTGAATTCTTTTTGAAGCTTTCAATCTACTTATTTGCAAGTCAAAATTAACACAACAATGAATAAGCTGATACGTATGATACCACCCGCGACTTTCAACTCCTGTAAACTTAACAAAAAAGTCCATAATTACCTCTTAAACTACCTAAAACCATTGTAGCAAGGTTCACTTGTGCGCTTCCACGCTTGTTAGCATTTTGCTAAAGAAACAGTAGTCAATATGCGAGCCCTAGAAGCATGCACAATGATGCGTGACGAGGGCACGTTTGGACAAAATTGACAAAACAAGATTATAATACAGCTGCATTAGAGCCGTGAAATTCATTAACGAAGACACCCAAGTAGTATATGGCTTGACTAATTAGGAATCCATTTGGATCGAGTGTAACAAATATTTTAATTACTTATTGCTTTTAAAAGTATTAGATTATAAGAGAAATTAAGAAAAGATCATACATTTTAGATTAGGATGTTTAGGAGTACACCATGTTTGATTCAACCTAAGTAATAAATTGTAAAAAAAACCGTTTTCTTATTACAATCAAACTTATTTCTACCCAATCTAATTATGTAAAAATAACGATCCGCTAGTACTTAATATAGTCATAACTCTTAAAATAAATAGCACAAAACAGAACTATATTTCATAATTTCAGTAATGAAATATGTGACGTGCAGCGCCATCTCTTAACAAGCCGATATGTCAAGTCCGCACAGTGGAACAAAGAGTCCTGTCGCCAGTCAAAAAATACTGAGCATTAAATCAAAGGCATTCGCAACGCGTCGTTTGACATGCTCCCGTGGCTGCAACTTAACTCCTGATGCTGAATGCGGTGAGTTATGGAGTTGCGTCTTGCACAATGGGCGGCGGGCTCTTTTAATTATGCGACGGTAATGATTTCTGTCTTTTGTTGCTTTTCTGGTGAGATTCCCGAAAGTTTGTATGAAAATAAGAACGCTGTGCAGACGACGTAACGTCATCAAGTCACTCATTGTGAGATAATATTTTATTTATTCATCTTTCAAGCCGAAGCGAACGACGGCGTTAATAAGTTGTCATTTCTGCAAACGCAAATAAAAACGTAAGTAATAAAAATATCCCACACCTTAACAACTCGATTAATCGTATGTTTTCGCGTAGTTATCGGGAAACATCGGAATCGATTATTATCTGCGGCAATGAGACGCGGCCGTATATCAGCGGGTAATGAGTCGCCGCGTGCGCTCGCGCCTTTATTTATCACCGCGATTTGTGGCCGTGCGACACGCAGCGCAAGCGCAAGCTTTGGCTGCGAAAAAGTTTATTTTCTAATTTTAAACAGTGGAATTCAGATCTTATACCTAACATCCGGTTTCCAATACTTATAATAATATTTATGCACACGTTGAAGCTTTGGTGAAAGTTTTAGGTACCTAATAAGTTTCTTTCAGGTGCATGAGAATCTAATTAGTATTTTCTTATATATTGAGGTTTACAAATTAAATAACAAATTAAAACACTTCTATATTATGCAAATAATTATTGCCCATTACTTTCATCGGATGCCGATTGATTTGCCGATGGATGCAGGAGGCGAGCAGCTGCTCAAAATGGTGCTCCCTCGGGGAGGCGTATGTTCAGCAGTGGACATCTTCTGGCAATGATGATGATGATGATGATGATGATGATGATGATGATGATGAGTTTCATCAGGGTAGCTAAAGATTAAATTATTAGACAACCAATGCAATTATGTCATTTCAACTCTCTGATAGAGACGGTAGAAAGTATAGGTACCTCTTATGGAATGCATTACTTTTTCTTGCGTTGCCCTCTAAAATACAAGTTTTCGGATATTCTAATAAACATTGAACGTACATATTGAAATACCCAAACATTTCTAAAGTGCATCACATTTCCATACTCATGAACTAAAAGTAACACGTCTTCATATCATTACAATAATTGAAAGATGCGTCATCTATTGTCTTGTACCAAAAAATACTCCGTGTAATGTTGACAGATGATTTCTGACAGACGTCGCCACTGTTGCAGAGATTAACTGTTGCTCCAACTGGCATATTGTACGCCATTGTTCGTAACTCATTGGAAATTCTGAATAATCGAGCGCGGCTACTGATTTGAATGTCAATGGCTAATACGGTTAGCCAGAGGACATTGTTTTTGGCTAACAAAATATATCGGTGATGCCATGGAGTAGGAAATGTGATGGAAACGGTATTTTTGTTTGTAGAAGGCACCTAAATTGGACTTGTTGTTGCTGCTGTTTTTGTCTGCCAGATTGGTACCTACCTACTCTTTCGCTTTGGCTAGATTATTATCATATTTACTATATTAACATACGCATTATATATTAAACCATACCAACATAATTATAAAAATTGACGGGCTCGATAGCTCAGATGGTAGTATCCCTGCCTTCTGAACTGAGGTCTGTGGGTTCGATTCCTACCCAGGACAAACATTTGTGTGATGAATATAGATGTTTGTTCTGCGTCGGGGTGTTATATTGTGAGTGGGATCCTGGTGACCTGTAATACAGGTTTTCTAAACCTACATCAGGCACCAGTCTCTCACAAGGCAAGTTTACAATGTTAAAATTAATTAAGTACTTACACTTATTACAGTTAAGGATTGTTAACGTGTTTTGTGAACGAGCAATAAATGATTATGTTATGTTATGTTATGTTATTGTATTCTATGTATGTATTTACAAACAAAAAAGTATATTAGTATTGTATCAGATATCTGGTTCCCATAGTACAAGCTATGCTTAGTTTGGGGATAGATAGCGCTGTGTGAAATGTCCACACATATTTATGTTTATTTATTTATTTAAATAACTACACATAACCTGAATAAGTATTAGGTAACTGCACCTAAAGCTGCGTAAGTGTAATATTTTTTATAATTCTAATTAATTATTATACTCAATCATTAAAATTACTAGCGGTTAAAAATAATATGAGAACCTTTACCCAATCCAGAACATTAGCAAAAATAATTGCTGAATTAGCTAAACCAACGAGCTACTCTACTTATATTACGGCAAACATTCCCTGCCAAACCACGCTTGAAATTTCCAGTCCACTACTTTTTAGTCCGTGGTCGACCCACCGGGCGTTCGACGTAGCTAGTACATTGTTCTTTACTTTTGTATTACCACTTTTAAACATTAACATGTTATGTTATGCACATGTTAACGTCTAATTTATGATGTTGCGCAGGTTCGTATAGAATTATAATGCAACAGATATTTATGTAGATATCGGTAGCACTTAAAATCAGCTGCTGCTAGTCATTATCATCATCGTTGGCATTACACCTCTTTGTTGGCAGCCCGCTTTAGTCCACAGCTGGAATGGACAGTTGACCTATGACCTCAGAAGTTAAAAAGCAAAAATACATTAAATTTCAAGTCCAAACAATATAATTTTTGTAAATAACTAATAATAGGCTATATACACTTCCATAGCTCATGCAAATAAACAATTTTCACAAATCCAAAGTGCCTTTGAAGTACGAGTCATCGTCTGTCACTCTGTCACAGTAATTGTCATTCACGTTACAGCCATTCTCATATGTTACAGTAATATTGTCTCAAATATCAACTGCAATCACCATAATTCATTGTCGCATGCGCAGAAATGATATTTGTTTGCTTAAAATACTATTGTTTTGGGGCACTGATACGACCTTCAACTTTATACCACTCTACTTATTCATAATCATCAGCATAAAAACTACTGGATGATTTCGCGCTTAGTTACCTAATAAGCATACGACCTTTCTGATAGGATGTAAGCGTGAAGGTGAAAGATTTTAAAAATGCTATTAAAATTACTATGACTTACAATCAATTCATTTTTTTTAAGTTCGATAGTTTAACAACAAAAACTTTACAAGTTCACGGAACTGCATCAAAACATAATTAATTCCTATCAAATACATTACGAACGTTACATTACAATTCAAGTTATTTCACGACAGCTCGCCGATCGCATCAGTAATACATCTTGGAGATAACAATCGACGCACATGTGATCGATTCTTCGCACAAAAAACAAGGATTTTGATCGAAAACCACCAGTTTTATGTAACCAAGTTATTTTTACATTAAATAACTAAACAGCGAACTATTTTGAACCCTAATGCGATGTGTGAAGAAATGAAGTAAGTAATAGTTTGTTTATTTATTGTCTAAATTCGAAATAATAATGGTTGTAGAAATGGATCAACCCAAATTGTAAAAATTTACAAAACAAATCGATGTTGACATCGACATCAATCGATCCATGCTGAATGCAGTCTATTACCTATGGTAGAGAATCTTGAGAATGCATCTATCAAATTAATAACAATTTACCATGATCGTGTTATCGTTCGGATTTTGAAATTGAAATATTCGTATTAATAAGTCCGTTGTTGAGTTTTGGCGGGAACGCGGAAAAGTTCACGTCGTTGCATCGTATTATTTTTTAAAACTTTTGCTTTTTCCAGTGTTATTGTTTAAAATTGGTGGCGTTTTACGCATTAAGTGCTGAATTACGAGCATGAGTGAGGGCAAGTTATATAATGTGGTGAAACGTGATTTTTCGTGTTGCTTCCAAAACTCCATAGAAGCTTCTAGTAAAGTTGCCACCAGTTTGCTGGAGCATGACTTAGACTGGACTATGACTACCTGACTTAGACTGGACTATGACTATGACTAGGACATGACTTTGCCTGAAATATTTTATAACACGATGAAAATATAATACTTGACACTGGCTAAATACACTATGTGTGGAGCCAAAGTATAAGGAAAAAAAAAGTCCGTTGTTTTACCGTAACTGATGACGTGAGTATGCAGTCTTCAGCAGATCTACCTACTAACTATATATATATGCTAATTATCGACACTGTGCTGTGACAACCATTTTTATATTAAGTATAAGTAGGTACTACCCCTGGTACTACTTACAAATATTTTTTCAGATTATTTGAAAGGGTCTATATTTAATTTTAAAGGACGTAGGTATTGTCATTTATTGTAGGACAAGAAAAACATTCGTTCATGCAACTACTTTTTTCTGGCTATACTTACTTATTCTGTTTATTTTCACGATTATGAAACTAATGTATACTGTAGGTATTATATTATCTGGGGTAGTAAGTAACTCATGAACTACCATTATTATTGTAGTTCCTGTAGTTACTTACCTACATTTCATATCGTTTCCCGAAAACCATTCTGAAATAGAACCTCCCGACAACTGACCGTGTGGCCTAATGGATAAGGCGTCGGACTTCGGATCCGAAGATTGCAGGTTCGAGTCCTGTCACGGTCGTTCAAAATTTTGCCTAAAATTTTTAGAGGGCTCACATTGAGCGTGGTTTTTTTGTTTTAAATCAAGAGGTTATAAACTGGCGTATTATATGGCTTGAATTATATACTTATATCGTAATAATCAAATAAGCTTATATTAGCTTATAGCTTCAAGTATAAAAGGACAAGAACTAAAAATGTATAGTCTTAAAAACCTTTCCAGAATAAAATATTGATAAACACAGCGATTAAGGCCCGTCCAATCCATCAAGCAACGCCAAGAAAATATTTGTATACTCGGATAGCACGAGGGAACTTCCGGGCTGGTATCGGTACATCTAAATACTTGTAATGGAGTGTAGAGTATTGTTTTGTTACTAATACTGGTATTTAGGGCTCAAATTAATATAAATTAGGTGGTAGTGAAAAACTTTTTTTAGCTAGGTAGCTAGGTACCTACTTACCCCCGACGGATGCCACTGTCGTTTTAACGTTCACTGAGTTAACTTGGTATTCTAACGGGAATAAACGATTATTTACGTTTCAAAGTTTCCCATAACAGCTGCAGTGTCAGTCGGGAAACGTGACAATGCGCTGCGCACGTCACTCTGGTCTGGACTACTGGATCACTATATAGACTGCATGGAAGAGAATTTGTGAGTGCAAACTTAGGAGTTGGCAAACTTCAGTGCAGATGGGCATAAGCCCCAAACACCATGTCATGTCACCTTTTTTAAAATGGAAAATGTCTGTAACGGCTTTTTATCTTGCTCTCTTTATAACTCATATTACGGTACACGAGTACTACAGTTAACTTTTTTTTTTACTTTAAGCACTGGTAGCCAAAATACTTATTTATTACAGCTTCATTATCCTAATCTCATATTTGATTTTAGGCTAAGGTAGAGTGATGTGCTGCTCAGGTTAGGTGCCCCTCAGCCGCACCCGTGCCGTGCGTGACGTCCGTCCTTCACACACTGACGCGGAACGAACGTGCGTCTGACAGCTGTCACTGTCACCCGCGCTGACACATCAGGTAACCGTTCACAAATAAATATTAATATTTTGATAATTGAACAGGTAGTCAAGACGAGGAAAAAATTAACTATGAGTTACCCAGCGCAGCGTAAAGCAGCAATTTGAACAAAAATAATCTAACGATATAAAAACATTAAGAATCAAACATCTCGCAAACTGAATAAATAAATAATGTTCAAACGTAAGAAAACTATAATATCCTGCGTAGTACTTGTCTGTTTCGTTAGTTTATTATTTTTCAAATGGATTGCATTCAAAATCAAAGTTCATAAAAAGAGCTGTTAACGTTAAAACATATTTAAATGAACATAAAAGAGTGTAACATGTATGAATGCATGTTATAATGTGTATTTTTGATGCATGTGTTTGTCTATCGTAAATGTGTCAATACAGGCGGGATCCCGCGCCATAATGGATGCTATCAACATCCCCCAGGATCAAAGACGGCGGATGTTGGGAGAACTGCGCGATTGGCGTGCTCGCTCGATGTTAGCCGACTTTTTGAGCAATCGATTCATTTATTCTGCGAAATCTGTGAAAATATTGGGAAATCGTGGTTATTTGATGTATGTTTGTTTGTAGTTCAAAGGGATGTTCGGCTTTCAGTATCAAACTGGACGAAGAGTTTTGTTTACAAACGCTAAAACGCTGTTTTTAGCAGGATAGCATGTCTGCATGGAAACATCGCCATCCGTCTCGGTCTCGATTTAACAATGAGTTTTATGTACAAACATTTCTAGTAAGAGTACTTACATTACATTTTCTGCTCTAGGGTAATGCGCGCGAATGTTGATATAGTCTTGCGCCATCTAAGTCATCATAAGTACTTATAATAGTTATTTGTGCAACAAGAGAACAAAGTTGATTTTTGTGTCGAGTGCTAATATTGAATAGCAACCGAAGGATTCCAGTATTAGCGAGTGATTCTAAGTTAGAATTCTGAACGAGCGAGGGATTCAAAGGCACGAGATGCAAAAACTTTGCTCTCGAGTAGTAGCACATACAACTTTTCACCTCAGCAGTGAGAACATCATTACAGGTAGGTACTTATTTACCTAGTAACGAAACACTATCGCGTTACCGCCAAAAGCATGACCAAAAACAAAAAAAAGAAAAATCATGTTCTCTTCAAAACTCAAAAGACAAGACAATATTAATAAAATACTTTATCTCACGCAGTGAGCAAAATACGATTTTGCACACTGTTTTCTCGCAGCAAAGGGTATCATTTCGAGCTGCTGAGGTGAAAAAAAAATTATGTTCTGTTCAAAACTACATGTAAAGCTGGCTAAATACACTTACCGCAAAGTCATATATTAAAAAATCACTTTGTCTCACGCAGTGAGCAAAATACGATTTTGCGCTTAGTGTCTTAGCTAAGACCAAGTTAAGTGGGCCTTAATTTTACAGTTTCCTCAGTTCAAAAAAACCATGCAACCCAGTTTCCGTTACCGGAAGCTTAAGTTGAATGTAATGAAATTTTTACAGGAAGTGTGTCGGTTCCCGCGGCGAGCGTGTTTACACCAGCCAGCCGCCTTTGATTGCGGCTTTGATCAGACCGCGGGCGCGGGTTGCCGGATCAAGTGTACCTAGTACCTAGTACACCTACTTATTATAGCTTGGCCGTATTAGTAGCCACTAGTCTCTGCATTGTATAAGATAGTATTATCTAACCCTCCCATACGTGGACCGAAATCTAAAGATTAGTAAATGAGTAAGGAAAGCTTGCTAAAGTTTTTACGAGCTTTCATTAGCAGTGTAGCGGCCGTGAAAACCGGCAAACGGAGTTGGAACAATGGATGCATTGTTCATCCAAAACGCTATGTTTAGGATTAAAAAAGTGAAACATAAAATGGGATTGTATTGAGTACTTCCTTCTTATATGACACCCGATAACTGCACAAATCGCATTACTACAGCTTACTTTGGAGGTTTTACAAAAATTAATGCAATATTCAATATTGGCTACAATCGATACTTATCAGGTATCTATTCTAATTTTGAAGCCATATGAATAATAAAGGGCTGGCTCATTTAATTTATTACATCAGAATGGAAATCAGATTACAATTTTTTTGCAGCTGTATGAAAGAAAAACCAGTTTTTTCATCTTCTTCTTCTTCTCGTGTAAGCAAGTGGTCAGCCCAGGTTTCAGAATTTTTAGGCCCCCCAAAGGCTTCTGATTCTGACTTTGCTTACGACCCGTCGAGAACCGACGGCTTAACGTACCCTCCGAAGCACGGTAGCGCTCAGTTCTACTTACCAACTTTTTGCTGTAGCGGTCACCCATCATAGTAGTGCCCGCAGCGAACGTTGCTTAACTTTACCGATCGGTTAGGAACGACTAGTCGTGCTTCACTGTGAGCGCGAGTTTTGCGTGATGAGCTAGTCGTTCGCCTGGCCGCCCACCGTTACAGGGTCCTTCGGAACTCTAAATTATAAAGTTTCACGTGACACTTGCACTGAGCACCGCAGCGTCATTCTGCGACACCAGCACAGTCTAATAGGGATAAGATTTCCTTCTACCTTTCAAACCGGAACACACTGCTTGGCGGCAGAATAACTACTGGCAAAGCGGTGTTGGTACACCTAGATGAAGTTTGTAGAGTGCAAATTCAGTAGGTACCTATACTGTGGAAATAATGCAGTAGGTTAGGTAGGCAAAAGATAACAAAATGCATGTTTCCCTAGGTTTCTCTCGAAAGATACCTCTCTCTATAGGTGTTCCATAAATCGCTCGCTCTCAGCGCAAACTTCCTTTGATAAAACTGGATATCCGGTTTAGTTAAACCGCAAAATACTTCTTCGACTTCATCTTCGGAAGCATTTCTGGCAGGCTTTCAAGTGTCAAAATCTCGAAAAATCCGTAACTTCCCCTTCAAAAGTAAATTATAAAGTGCGAGCAGGCCAGTTCATAAGTAGCCGATGTTCTGGGCCACCGCAAATATGAAAATAAACAAACAGTACGTAAATAACCAGAAAGCACTTCAAAGTGGTGTACTGAGACCCGACAGCGTCCAATATGGAAGCTTATAGCGGGGGAAGAGTAGATTCCGTACGCAGACTTAAGGAACGCAGAAACCTAAGCTATAAATGTCAACATCATCATTACCATCATTATCATTAACAGCCCGAAGATGTCCACTGCTGAACATAGGCCTCCCCCATAGAGCGCCGGCTTGAGCGGCTGCTCGCGTCCTGCATCCATCTGCTATAACTGTATGGCAATGAAAAGAGGTGGCTTAGCTCTTCAACTCCCAGCGACCCGATATCGTACACATATGCAGTTATTCAATTGTCATCTCAATGCTGGGATTCAAGAAGTTAAAGTAGCATTTGGATGGTGGCCTACCTATTGGTCAACCGTGCGTGTTACACCTTCGACTACATCATCGCTTAACATCAGCGCAGTTTATTGGTACGACACCAGGGCTAAACCAGTGACCATTTTTAAAAAGACACATCATTATCTGCACCCGGCTTAAATAAGAACGAAATTGTTCTAATCTAGAAGATCTTTTCAAAGCCTAGTTTAGATAAGTGTTTTCTAGAGGAAATGCCTCTTTCATCTTAGACCAAGCGGGATCATGGAAACATCGCTCATTGGGGCAAACCGAACGAATGTTGTAATAAACACCATCGAGCTCCCACCAAACGTTGGGCAAATCGCCAACGCTAACGATGGCGGGCATAGAGAAGTGATCACTTTTTTTTGGATATTTTTTTTTTACATTTCACACAGCGCCATCTAGCCCCAAACTAGCTTGTACTATGGGAACCAGATGACTGACACAATACTTTTTTGTTTGTAAATACATACATAGAATACAATATAACACCCAGACGCAGAACAAACATCTATGTTCATCACACAAATGTTTGTCCCGGGTAGGAATCGAACCCACAGCCCTCAGTTCAGAAGGCAGGGATACTACCAACTGAGCTATCGGGCCCGTCTGCATGTCTGCCGTATGCTGTCAAGACTAATGTGTCTTGAATTATTTTTAATGAATCTAGATCTGTACGTCGTAAAGGACTTCTTATTGTCATCAGCTGATGAAATCAGACACGAACTCCTTCTTGACGAATAGCGAAGCAAACAGCTATCATTACGCTTATACCCACCTCATCACTTCTACCTATAAAAGCTTTTCTCGTTGAGTCGTGGATACGACAGCATAGTAAATGAGTTACACATTTTGGCCATAATACGTTGGTCAATGTTTGTTAGTTGGTGCAATTCAAAGTTTGTTTGATAGCGAACACAGACGTGCGCACCGCGTAAACATCGGCCACATCAAACGAGAGGAGTCTCTGCAGTAAGTATATTAATCTTGATCCTTGATCTTACGGTGAGCTTAGAGGAGGTTTTGAAACCTTCAGTTAACAATATAAACGTTAAAGAACTTGCAGTAATCAGGTGTACTTGGGTTGAGAAACTCGAAAGAAAGAGCCAGAAAGCCTGAGCCACTGGAGTCTATAGCTATAATCTATGATCTCGTAAGGATACGAGGTGCACTAAGAAAGAAAATTCAATCCCCAAAAAGGTCTCGGTAATAGATTGCTAAAGTGTATATAAAAAAGCGCAAAGAACGTTAGTTAGTAGTAATTTGATTACCAGTTATCAAATTGGTTTTGCAAGTAAAAAAGTAAGGAAATGCAAATCTTGATAGATAACCGGGTAATCAAGCAATACATTTTTTTCTTGTTTGACTACCAGTTACCAAACTTGGTATTATAAAGGGAATAAACGAGTAAAACTATAGTTCAGTGTCCGAGAATTCTATATCACTCAATTTCATTATAAATTAACTGTTATTCACCGAAAATCTATAGCATATAATAGGTGTTATCACAGCTTTATTATTCAATTCATCATAATTTATCATCTTAAATAATTTATTGTACAAATCTCAAATCGATTCTAACCAACACGTAAACCCTTTTTAAGATAAAATTAAAAATGGAATAAAATAATCATGAGCATAATTCCCTACCTCGCCTTCTTCACGTCACAAGTCAAATGATCAAGACGCTTAGTTTTCGGCTCAGCGCACATCGGCGGATTCATCAAACACTTTGATCTTTAGATCACGCGCCCTTTACTTATATTACTTTAATTTTAAAATACTTCTCACTTTTAAAGCTTGCTTTTGAACACCAAAAAGAACTCTAACTCAAAGTACATAACGCACAAATTGGATTTAAAGAGCATGTGCTTACAGCGATTGAAAACAAATGTTTAATCACAGACAGCTCCAATCAACAAAGACGAAAGATAATTTTCTCTGCCATCTAACCTTCAGCCCTATCTCTTGCTGTAATAGAGTTCAGTTTTATCAGACGCAAGTGTACTACTTAAGACGTTTAAAAGTTGTTTCTGTTGGTGTGATCTGTCAAAACTGTGAAGAGTAGCAGACGCGAGGCGTAAACATTAACACGTGGTGGTCGCGGTACTCGTGGTACCATTACCTAGTTTACTGGTGGTAAAACCGCGGAGGCGAGCCATCGCCCGGCGGTAAATGGAATAAATCTACGCATTTTTCAAATCCAAACTAAATGAAGGAAGAGAGAGCGTCCTAAACCGATGCGCCTTTGTTTTGCTTTTTAAGACGAAAGATGTCTATTCAAGTATTCAAGTATAGAACTCTTCTATTGAATAGCTAACCGTTTGGTCTTGGACCAGCCCAACTATGGTCAGATTGGTCAGTCCAACTCGTGCGTGGGTGGCTCTTGTTGTGTTGGA
Organism: Ennomos erosarius; assembly: GCA_963580505.1. Lineage (NCBI taxonomy): Eukaryota > Metazoa > Arthropoda > Insecta > Lepidoptera > Geometridae > Ennomos > Ennomos erosarius. The sequence goes on from OY756982.1 coordinate 573,302, forward strand.
TCTTCATCTTCCAATCCATAGGAAATTTTCTTTACTAACTACTAGCTCTTAACAAAAAAAACCTTGCCCCACAAACCCAGGAGGAGATCGTAAGCCTTGCTCATCACATGTGTAACCTTCAGACTTAGATAGCAACATATTATAAAGATAAAACGGGTCTGTTCGCACTGTTAAAAGTTAGTCTCTTCAATCTACATGAAAGAAATGAATTGCTAAAAATGCTATAAACCTACACAAGCCACAAAATGAAGTATGTAAGCAAGGTAACTATAGGTGTTTTTGGATTACATAAAAAATTATGTTACGTTTGTTAGGAACTTTATTAAAAATGTTATTTTTTTAACAATACATCAGCAAGACACTATGGATTAAATTAACTATTCATAATTCCACGGTGGTCCGCCATAAGCATCGGGTTCCATAAATCGTTGACCACCGTCCCATTTAATGCAATTACTCCAATTAGTACGACGGTACACCACTAATTTTCTTATTAGTTACATTACAATGTATCGACCTCCTCCATGTAGGAAGGAAATGAGCCATAATTGAGCCCGGCTTATTAGTGGCATGCTTTGTTTTTGAGGATAGTAGTTTGGTGCACTCGTTGGAATCAGGATTAAGCTAATTTTCAACTGTACCTTTGAACGAAGAATTGAAGAAATAGGCAAGAAATGAAAAGAAAGAAAAGGCACATACAATAAGCAATAATTTTCATGACCATTGCTTCATCGCCTTTCGCCACGACCGTTTTTGTGATTCGCAGCGTTTCGTCACTTTGGGTAGGTTCATGTATGAAACTCTTTAGAGAGTGGGTATTCTTTGGATTCTAGTAGCTTCATGTTCTAAGCATTTAACTCCTAATTTTTGCCGTCCATCTTTATAGCCGGGACATGCATTGACAGTAGTGATGTCATTATTGGCATGACCTTAGGTAGGTACGTAAATCATAAATCGTCACATAAACTCTCTCACGAACTGTCCAAGGGCCACAAACCAAATTTATTTAATCAAAACACAATAAAATCAACGTTCGTCCGAGCCGACACATTAGCGCATTTAACTAGTTAACAAAATATCCCAAAACGAAGTAAACAGACAAACATCCCGCATAATAAAGTAACAACAGATAATAATAAAACTGTATTCAATTATAACAGGAATGGCGGGAATCGAACCGCCTTCATTTGTACCAATTCTGACAAGTTTGGGAAACGGGCTGTCAATGGATGGACGAAGGGCTGGCTCGATGACAGCTTCAGATTAGATTTTCTTTGATTTTTTGACGATAGCCTTAATGTTTTCTTGTAAAGATTGCCATAATACCAACTTACACCTAAATGCGATTACAATACCTACTATAGCTAGCTACACAACAATAAAAATCTTTTGGACTGTAGACTAGGCTCTATAACCTGTAGACGGCCCAGTACCAATAGATAGGTAACTAAGTACATTAATTTAAAAACATATTATATCGTTCGAATTTTCCAAATCACTGACCAACAAAAATCCCCCACACTTAACAAAATCCCATAACAATAAGACATATCTTCCAGAATCCAGTAAAGTGATGCGGGAGGGCGCGGCTGAAGGGGGAAGAGGGTAACAACTATAAATACAAATTATTCTATTATCTGTCACATGAGGACCCACAATTGGGTGGAGGACCGAGGAGTGACTATCATTTAACTCGAGTGCCTCAAGTAGGGAGAAATGGCTGAAGTATGGAACTGCACGACTATCTCAGTTTTAGAAGACACCTAGCTCTTTGAATCTTTAACTTTTTAATTTACGGATTTCTGCGTTAATTAATGGTTGATGGAGAGAACGATATATTTATGGTATTTAAGAGAATAGAGCAACATTAGATGTACTAGGTATTAAATTATTAATATTATTTGGGGCTGTACCTAATTCATTTATTTTTTGCGATACACAGGTAACGCATAAGTATTTTTAAAATCATAATTATAGGCTTATAGCATTTGACCATCGTAGTAAGTGACGACGCAGTCGACTATCATGTTTGTCTACTTAGAAGACACCGGTTCACTCAATTAGTCTCACAGATCCAAAATCGGGTCACAGATTGTATTTGTCAGGAAACAATGACGCTGCTGGTAAGGTGTTCCTTTCCTTAGTATATTTATTAGATAGATAGATTTTGGAGTTTATCTAGGATCGCCTAGACATCAATTTATGCAGTTAAATGTGCAATGGTGTATTAAATGAAGATAGGGACGTCATTGTAAAGTTCGCCGTTAGTGACAGTGGCAGTTTTAATTCGACGTAAAAACCAGTAATGTCCATGTGAGTCAATGACTCGAAATTGACTTAAAATGAACACATTATGATCCGCAGACGTCGCTGCCGGCTATAGTCATTCAGACCACACAATAGCAAGTCCTTAATGCAATTTGTACACAATAGATCAACTACCGCATAAGTATATCAGTATTTTAGAACCATGTCATAGTAAACATTAGCTGACTAACTTTGGGTGTTGACCAACGCATGAGTTATTGAATTTTGACAAAGTTCTACAAGTTCCAAGTTGATAGGAACTACTAAGAAGCGTGGTGGAGAGCATTGTGCAAGATGGACGTTCAATTGGACGGCAATGGACCCGTATGCGACAGTCTAGTCGCTTCGAGATTGGAATGGATTTGTTGATTCAATGTTTAGGCCTTTTAGAAGATTAGATTCAACAAAAGCTACTTGTGTTTATTCAATTTTAGATATCTTGTTAATGTTCTTTGTTTTTAGTGTAGTGTTTGACCCATAACGAAAACGCAATCCTAGTTCTGTGGATTGACCACTATTTCAAATGGTCTACGATCATGACCGTGGCATGTTTCACCTCTAAATCCTTTTAGCTTTGAGAATCTTAACAAAAAGCGAGTGTAGCTTAGTGGTATCTTGTGCGACTCCGCTTTTCGGGAATCCCGCTCGGTCCTGGACCAATAACTTTAAGTTATGACCGGAATGTGCACTCACTTTTAGAACATAAACATTCTAGTGATTTTGGCAGCTTTGCTTGAGAGCTTGAGGGTTTGAAAGCCAGTCCCAATCTCGGCGTAGAGCGGCACATCTTTCAGTCAATTATTATCATGTATCACATATCATCAGGTGAAATGTATGCAAATGCTATCCTATTTACACCTACACCATCCACCGTTATTATACACTATCTCCAAACTTAATTATACTAACATTATGCCTCTCCATAGAGCTCCACTTTGAGCAGATTCTTGCCTCGTGCATCCAACGGCTCCTCGTGGTATTGACTATTGACCAAGTCTTCGGGGAGCCAGCCATTGCTACGTCTTCCGGTTCGTGGTAACCACTCGAGATCCTTTCTTCCCCACTTAAATCCAATTCCTGAAATTAATATTGATTTATATCAGCCAAAAGTGATTGTTATTAATTGCCTCCGACCCGTCCCAGATCACACAAACTGAACGTCAGATGCCGTGACAATTGACCCCGAGATAAAGGGGTAACAATGGGGTTTGGTGTCGGGGTAAAGGTAGTAGCGGAGTCTAAATTTTATTTGGATCAACCCATGTTAGGCAAAAAGTCTTTGGAGTAAGGTTTTTTTAATGTTTTTCTTCAATTGACAATTTGGACGTGTAACACTAGAATGTAATTTATTAATAAAAGTTAATTTAATAGATATTTGTGCAACAAGAGAGCAAAATTGATTTTTCCTTCGAGTGCTGATGTTGAATCCCGAGCAAGCGAAGGATTCTAGTATTGAACCACGAGCGTAGCGAGTGATTCTAAGTTAGAATCCTGAGCGAGCGAGGGATTCAAAGGCACAAGACGCAAAATCTTGCTCTCGAGTAGCACATACAACTTTTCACCTCAGGGGTGTTATTCGCTACGAAACATGAGATTCCTTGCCAATAACGCGTGACGTGTAACATGCAATAAGGGCCCTGCAGTGAGAACATCATTACAGGGCGGTTATTCTCTATCGATTCCTTACTTCAAAACGACGCGAATTCCTTGTCTTATGTAAAATTTCCGCTCTGAGTGGCGCTCCCGGGGGGAGGCCTATGTTCAGCAGTGGACGTCTTCAGGCTGTTAATGATGATGATGATGATGTAAAATTTGCAAAACTTTATTCTCTATGGAACGTAAACAAAACTGCGCGAAATGAAAAATCACATGTTTTACCGAGATGCGTTCCGAAACATCAATACATCTAAAATTACTACTATGTCAATATATTTTATTCAAAATAAAAATAACTTAATGTTAAGTGAAGGTATTCCTAACGCTGTAACACGATTTGAACAAGACACGATAACGACGTGGTTTCGTACCGTGTAGAATCTGTGTTTCCATAGAGAATAATCGCCCATGTAGGTACTTTTTTCTTATATTTTGGCTCCACACATAGTGTATTTAGCCGGTGTCAAGTATTGTTGGATATTTTCATCAAGTTTTAGAATATTTTATATACTTAGTCAAGTCTTAGTCATATTAGTCATAGTCCAATGTATGTCATGAAGCTTCTATGGAATTTTGGAAGCAACACGAAAAACCACATTACACCACATTATATGACTTGACCACACTCATGCTCGTAATTCAGCACTTAATGCGCCACCAATTTTAAACATTAACACTTGAAAAAACACAAGTTTTGAGAAATAATACAATTCAACGACGTGAACTTTTTCGTGTTCCCGCCAAAACTCAGGTAGGTACTTACGTAGTAACGAAACGCTTTCGCGTTCCCACCAAAAGTATGACAAAGAAAAAAAAATATCTCTCTACAACTCCATATAAATGTAACCTAAAGCTGGCTAAATACGCTTACCGCAAAGTCATAATATTAAAAAACTACTTTATCTCACGCACGCAAAATACGATTTTGCACACTGTTTTCACGCAGCAAAGGGTGCCATTTCGAGCTGATGAGGTGAAAACAATATTTCACGCCAAAGACGATGAAACACAGCAATCAAGCAACAATTCCCAATGCTGGTTGCATCAAGGCCAATGGATTTACTTTTCAATTTACTCTAGTGACTATTAATGTTTGGGTAGCTTTAGCTCGGTAGTGTCTTGGGTAATTATACATATAACCCACGACAAGACACTACCAAGCTATTTTTTAATCTATCTATAACTGGCCAGCGCGTGATCTTCCCTCTTCATCAATATATCTATCATCAACTTTTGTTTTAGTTCAGGGTCCACAATGAACTATGTAAACCTAACTAAGAAATCGAACGTCATATATGCAAACAACACTGTGTATTGAAATAGCACCAATTGAAAATGAAATGAACTGAATTCCTTTTTTTTGTGATTATAATAAATCTTTATTTATAACATAACGTTAAATAATATAAAAAACACTCAGATATTAAACTATTACACTAAACAACTAAACTAATTTATAAAACTAACAATACCTATAATACAAAACTAATCTAGCAAACCACTACCAGTAGGCAAAGTGCCCAAAATGCTGGCAGCATTGCCACGTTGAATGGCAATGCTCAACCTTTGGCCAAAGAACAGGCCAGCATTTTGGTCACGTGTTGCCTCGACCAGACGTTTGGACAGGTCTTTGAAGATTTGGTGGGCACTCGGTCCCCAAGGCCCCAGCGTCTCAACTCCAAAAGGCGCAAATATATGAATTTCTAACTTATTCGCGTATCTCTTATCCTTTACACCATCCTAAAAGGGTACACTCGGTTGGCTGGTAACCTCACTCTTGGAGCGATCAGTTCCACGTACAATGACCACCACCACTGTGACGGATCTTAAATTGGAGCCATTGGGGACCAGCCCACCGTCTCGTAAATATACCATGTTTTACGATAATGTCATAACTTTAACACGATATTTTATAAAGGGGTCGGGACTCTATAATTTTAAAGTCGATAAGTTTTAATTTTATCGTCGAGTTAAAGATCAAGGTTTTTAAGTTTTATTTTGATTCATTTCTGTTTTAGTTTTGTTTGGATTTGTGTAACGAGCTCTTAGAAATTTTACGCTATACTTACCTAATATGTACTTGATAATAATCATGCCTGAAATTGAAAAGTTGGCGTTCACATTAACAACCTAAATAACCTTAAGGTTTTCTACCTAAGAAACGGTTTATATAAATTGAATTTTGTACAAGCAATCAAACTAAGTAATAACGTAGGTATTAGGTTACTCACACTTTTGAAAAATAAATGTTCTAGTATAAACATCTATTATAATTTATATTCCTCATAGAAAAGCAAATCCTACGCATTAGATTGTTTGTTGTAACGCAGGCTTTTTAATGAATTTGAATCCTGCATTTCCAGGCAAGACTCTCGCAATATGTGATGGGGTGTAGGGTGTGAACAGTAATGGTGCGCAAGCGGACAGCGTGCCTGAGTTATTATAATTGCTGTATTAGCTGCGCCGGCGCAGGCATGCGGGCTACTGCCGGTCAGCACAGGGGCGAGACACATTTGGCTCATAGAGGAAAATACTTGGATTGACAAGATAATAAGGTTTCCTGCCTTATGTAGTTTTAAGTTACATAAACACAAAAATAAACTGTTACTGGAGTCTCTCACAAGAAATTGAGTTCTACTGAAAATTATACTACCAGAATTACTCATTGACGCTACTTTCATCTTCAGCGCACCCCAGTTCCCTCTAGATCCAAGTATTTTAATCCTTTACGCGTAACTTCGATCAACTAACGCGTAATAAAGACAAATACACATGTTTTTGAGGATAAAGCAAGAAGACGTAAACTACAGTACCCTTTGCTACTCAAAAATATTCAATTTAAGTTAGCAGATATAAACAAGTTAGCAGAACTCGAAAACAAGCAACAACCTCTAGTGTACAATGTTAATAAATCACTAAGTATTGAACCAATCTTCTTTTTCTCACATTTCTACCAATACCTTCCACATCAGTGAACCAAAAATCTCATAACGCGTAGACAAAAGGTCCTCCACCCCTGCACCGCAACTTCCGAGGGTGCACTAATCGCTCCGAGTGGTTGCAAGCCATCCAATTATGAATATTGACCAACAAAAACTTGTTCACGGGATGTTATCGCCCTGTCACCATCATGGTGATTAGGGAATTTTAATTCTTTAAAAAGGACATGTATTGGTTGCTCCAAATTTTCAGGTGATGTACTTACGCTAGATCCAGTTTGATATCGTCATCAGTCTGAAGACGTCCACTGCTGAACACCTCCCCTAGGAGGCGTCTTGGTGACCGCAGTAGATCATAATCCAGACCAGAAAATGTTGCTGCCCACATCCATGGATGAAATAAAAAAAAGAAGGATTGAGTTTTGATTGACATCGAACTGAAGCCCAAAATTGCAGACATATTACATATGTGTGTCAGATGAAAGTATGGCGACCGGCTGCATATGATGGGAGTGTGTGCGTGCCCTGCTCGTACGCACGAATCGTTCCGGCTTCCTAAGGGTGCTTCAGTTTCGGATCAGACGAGATTCCCTCCTTCTTTTTTATTAGCTCCATGCCCACATCATTTGCCTTTTTGCGTCCTCTAACATAGGCCCCCAATGGAAGAAGGTGGGTTGCCATAATCAGTGATAATCACCACGCTTGGGCAGGCGTCTAATGGTGATCGGTGATCGCAGTAGACCATAATGCGGAACCGAGCAGAATTACTCCCTGGAGTTCCCTGAGCCGGCTTTTACGGAACCCGCGGGAGGAGGTGAGGGCCACAGGGGCATAACGTCATAATCGTATTCTTATTTCCCTGAATAATATTGTTCATTTAAAAATCAGCAATTCTAACACCATCTTTTTAAATGGGCTAATGCGCACAGGAATAATAATTAATATAACATGTGTAGACATTTCACACAGCGCCAACTAGCCCCAAACTAAGCAAAGCTTGTACTACGGGAACCACATAACTGATATAATACTTATATACATTTTTGTTTGTAAATACATACATAGAACACAATATAACACCCAGATACAAAACAAACATCTATGTTCATCACACAAATGTTTGTCCTGGGTAGGAATTGAACCTACAGCCCTCAGAAGGTAGGCCTACTACCAACTGAGCTATCGGGCCCGTCGAGGAATGATTTTAAAGTGTAAACCACACTTTTTGGTATATATATATAAAGATATTATCATAATATTATAACATCTTTATGGGCTAATGCTGTTGGTCTCTACCGAATGCATGGTCATGAGATAGGAAAGCGGATGCATAAGACACCCCTGAGAGTGCAAGCCTCTTAGCTTGTGTCGAGCCGGTGCTACTAATACCAACATAAGCAATAAGTACAAAATGAAAACCCTGACTGACTGGTCTTATGGCTTATGCTGGTCCTCATCAACAGCCTGAAGACGTCTACTGCTGTGCTGGTAGCTGCTATGCTAATAGCTTTACCTTTGGGGCGGGCCAACATTTTGATGGTCTTTTTGGGTTGTAGGATGTAGTTTCCTATCTCCACTTCTACCTACAACCTACAGTCTTCTTCTTCTTCTTCTTTAATGGCTTTCTATCGCTTGTTTGCAATAATTCTGCCAATGTCAAGTGAGTAAAATTTGTACGGTTATGTCAAGACAAAGTCATATTTTGTCAGTCAAAACGCCAACAGTAAAATGGAGGATATTTTACTGAAGGCTCTAAAAAGGCCTTTGAAGCAAAAACGACAATGCATGGTTTTATGATCTTGAAACCATTTGTCAACACTCGTGCACGTTCACGAACACTCAACGGATAATAATCCACCCTTATTACACACTAGCTTTTGCCCGCGGCTTCGCACGCTTGTGTTATGTTATTTTTACGTTATAGTCTAATAATGAATGAATGAATGAATGAATGAGTTTATTTGCGAAAAAATTAGTTATTAGTCTAATAATAGATCATGCATTTCGTACCAAACAACAAAATCCACTAAATCTATTCGAAGCTGAGCACAGTAAACCTGTATTAGCATAGGTATAGGTATAACGCAAGTATAGCCGTGAGTGGAAGCTATTTAGCTTTAACAGAAGTTTCAGTAAATTTTGTTTAGGCAGTAGTTACCTAAGCAGGCAGGTACAGTTAGAAAAATATGGAAGAATCACACACGATGATTCTGTTTTACATATTATCCGCGCGCTTTTTGTTCCATTTTTTTACCTTCTTAAGTTTGACTCCATACGAATTGTGTACTTACCTACATTTAGCCAGTGTCAATAATAAGTTTATAAATTGCTGAACATATGCATTTACCTGTACGATGCGTACATAATTAATTTTCTTAATATTAATTAGGAATTACAAATACTAAACCACCACTCCTTAAAGAATCGAAAGTTATAATTATTATTATGTCCACTATTTTCCACGCTGTCTCATTACCACTGCACATTCAACATACCTACCTAGTGATGAAAGTGAGGAAGTAGGTTAAATCGTCATTACATAATTATTACTTACACCCAAAGATAGAACCCACAGATTTAAAATATTTTAACTATTAAAAACTTATTTCAACATGCAAGAAGAAGAAGAACAAATCAAAAAAGGTCAAAAACGAACGTTACGCGCCATGTTGTTGTTAATTCGAGGATACAATTGCCATAATGAATACCTACATATTATTATATCTAAGTACCTACCCTTTTTTAACATTTTTCCTAAAATATTGCGTATCATTGGCTAAATACAAATAATAGCACGCCCTCTGGCTATTAAAGTAAGCCAAAATAAAAAAGGTTTTAATGCGTAGCAATGGTAAGGGTCTATAACTTAAGTAGCTATAAATACTACAGGGGGTTTAGCAAAGATACCAACTACTAACGCTAACGCCTCACGCTAACTCCAAAAATGTATTGAAATGACATTCGCTGCGGAAAAGTTAGCGATTTCCGAAACGTCATTCCAATACATTTTGGAGTTAGCGTGAGGCATTAGCGTTAGCAATTGGGATCATTGCTAGACCCCCAGGTACGTTAAAACTTCCTTGGGGTCGATCAAGAATGTAGCAATAGCGCAAAAATAATTTTATCTACTTAATTAGAATGGTAACGTGTAGTAAGGTCATGTAAGTAATACATTTTACCAGATCGCCAATAAAGAACATTGCTCCCGCTAAAACCCTATAAATCGAAAACTTGAATAAAAATGTAAGCTTCAATATTGGCTAAGTATGATAATCGCGTGAAGCCTTATGAATAATTATAAAAAGTCTAAGTACCTACCCTTTTAAACAGTTTTCATAAAATACTTCCTATCATTGGCTAAATACAAATTTTGTCTAATGCCAAAATAAAAAAGAGTTTACAATGCGTAGCAAAAGCAAGAGTCAATAGGCACAGATTACTGAATATGTTACTACAAAAAAAATAAGCTATAGGTACTATAAATACAATTTTAAATACTTATTTGAATGGTAATGGTAGTAAATTTTTGAAAACTAATACATAATACCCGATCGTCAATAAAGAATTTTGCCCTCGCCAGAACTCAATAAATCAAAAACATTAATAATAATTTAGTTATATTTCAATATTGGCTAAATATGATAACGCGTGAAGCCTTAAAACTTATAAAAAAAGTCTAAGAAGTTTTTAATTTTCTAGATTCCTTGTTCTCTGTGTCGTGCCCATATTCAAGAAGGTTCGCATACCTATCCTCTTTTTTAGTTTGGACCACAGATTAACGGAAAAATTTATTTATATGTAAATACATATGACTTCCTTGGGTATAGTTACTTACATAATGAACACATTGTTTTTCTCTAATCTGCATTGCATCGAGCTCAGACGAAGTTATCGCGCGATGTATTTCGCCGTAGCCCGAAAAGCACTGTACACTGCCGGTAATGCAGGCGTGCCAATTGCTATTTACTGTTTTTTGTCTTTTAAGTTATAAATAAAAACATGCATTAATTTACTTCCTTATTGCTTAGTGCAGTGGGGATTGTTCAGATTGAAATAAAAATGATTGGGGTTCCGTGCTCATAGGGTAAATCCTTATTACTAAACCTCCGCTGTCCGTCTGTCTGTCTGTCTGTCCATCAGTCACCAGGATTTACTCATGAATCGCGATAGTTAGACAGTTGAATTTTTCACAGATGACATATTTCTGTTGCCGCTATAACAACCGTGATCCGTATTCAAAGGGACAGATAAACATACAAATAATAAAAAAAATGCTTTACTTCATATTGATAAGGAATTATAAATTAAAACTATTAAAATTTATTTTTGTAATCGCAAATAATACTCTCACTGTTTGTAAAACATATTTATTCGCCGACATGCAATATAACGCTACTGCTTCCTCCATTTTATTTAGCCCACGTCGGTCGCGCAGCAGACAAACAAATTGACTGTGTGTCCGGGTTCGTTCGCTACAAAAACCTCGAGGATAGTCAATAGAGATGTTATTGCGCGCCAACTCAACAGCGAAGGTATATGAAGCCGCGCCATAATAGTAACATATTTTTTTCTTTAATCTGTGTCTCCGGATATACCAGAGATAAAATAACCATTAGAGAGAGAGATTTTTTTTCCCTCATCTATGATTAGTAGCCAAAATAAAACTTACCTTTTGACACTGGCTAAATAGGCACTATGTGTGGAGCCAAAACATAAGAAAAAAAAACTTAACTTGAACCTTTGAAGCGGCCATCTTGTTAAAATCCCGTTCCGTTTCATAGTGAAATCTTACACATTTCCACCAAAAAAAAAATTAACTATATTAAAATTTAATATATCCTATGTTGTGCGCCGGGTTTTTCTAAGCTTATTAGTGAAAACCGCATGAAAATCCGTTCAGTATCTTCGGAGTTGTGCCGTAACAAACAAACAAACAAACAAACAAACAAACAGACAAAATGTTTAAAAAGTAGCTTAACGTGATCACCGAAAAATTTCAAGCCAACCTGTGTCATTTTTTTTTCGATATCTTGCATTTACAGATTTTTTATCTCTACAGTTTTATTATATGTATAGATTAAAGTTCAAGATACACTAGTTTTAAAAAATAAATTCAAAATTCACAACCGCCATTGTCGGATTTTCTTCAAAAACCCAAACCTACAGTCTGACTGGTCACAGGTATAGCTCATGCTGTCAACGTCAATGCGTACATCAATCCACAGTAAGGTACGTCACCGCCAAGTTTGCCCCGGAGCCCGGGTTAGGGCAAGTAAGTGGCTAGACAACGAGTGGTGATTGAATTAAATTGTGACCCGCGCGGAGGTTAACTCGCCTAATTGGACCTCTGGAGCGGCCGGTACTGGATGTAGGAGGACGGAACGATAGATGAATACTTTAGCATTTTTTTAATATTATGAAACTTCCAAAATATATTTTGTGAAATATACCTACATATTTTTTTCTTGTAATATAGACGCAATAGACTTTAAAAGAGTATATTGAGAAAAGATATACTAGCTAAGCTACGTAGGTACTTACACTTGAGTAATGTTACACAACCCAGTGCATTCAAAATAAACTTCATCTTTGAAGTATTAAAAGGATCAGATCCTTATCTCAGAAATGAAAGCGTGATTCTTTATAAATCAGATTTATTGTTGTTCTTCAAAATATATTTTACATTATTGTCCATTACTAAATTCGCTCCATTTTCCCACTGACAGCTGTCAACTGTCACCGTCCTCTTGACATCTTTTCGGAATCACAGACTACTTAAAAATACAAGTGAACTGCCAATCGATATTGCCATTCGATAATAATACAAAATACAGACAATCCAATATTAGTAGGTCTTACAGTTCGACCGTCCTGTAAAGGTGAGTCCTCTCACAACTTTTACAAAATTCAAACAAAATCTTCTCATGGGTCTCAAGTTTCATGTCCATTTTATTTCCAACTTAATTTCCATTCCCATCTCATGTAATTTATATTTCGCTCCCGTCTTAAGTTGTTTTATTTCTTTTCGTTTCAGCTCCTTTGGGTTTTTTTTTTTACTTCACGTTCCGTTCCGTTTTCTCTTGTAGCTCTTTCCCGTTTGCATTTCAATATTCATTTCAATATTCACTTCATTATTTATTTTTCAACATTTCAACATTCCAACATATTCCATCATTCCATCATATCAACATTCCAACATACCAACATTCCAACCTTCCAACATACCAACAACCCAATATTCCATACTTCCATCATTCCATCATTCCAACATTCCAACACCCCAATACTATTCCCATTTTCCAATCCTTCTGAATTTCCCACTTATTTTGATTTAAGCTCTTTTCATTTCTTTTTAAGATATTTCATTTCATCCCGTTTCATTCCGTTTCATTTCGTTTCGTTTCATTGTCTGCCAGTCTACTAAACTACGATCATCTATGCGGCACTGGTTGCCCAGTACCATCGGTTTTCTGCACTGACCGCTGTTAAGGTTACGGGTAGAGCAAACAAGGTTTTTTTTGGCAAGTTTCCTCAAAATATTTGGTTGTTCCTATTTTATACAGTTTCTATCGAACATATTTTTACAAAAAAATAATAGTGTATGCCCAAGAAACATTCACATAATGTGATGAATTAATAATTTTGAAAAATAGTATATGAACATAGATATTAATTAAAAACCTCCTAAGTCAGTCAATTCGGGCGTTGCCTTTTTCGTGAGCGCTACGCAGAAGTTCAGACTGAATTGATATTTAAGTCTATGACGTTAAAGTCGACGTTTCTTTGAACGAATTTGAACCTGCTCATCTAAGTCTACCCGTCGTCTTAACAAACTTCGCCAATAACCAGATCTCTAATTAGTTTTTATCAGTCTTGCATAGTTTGCTATGATCTATGATCATCTGTGTGGCATTGGCTACCCAATATCATTCTTTTCTGCACTGATCGCACATAACCTATGCTATTAAAAGTAATCTGTATTAAAAACATCATATTAGTCTATTCAAATCTTATTTTTGCATAGTCTTCCATGATCTACTATCATCTGTGCGGCATTGGTTACCCAACACCATTCTATTCTGCACTGATAGCTCATGGCATATGCTATTAGCATGCAAATTTGTAAAAAAAAGTACCCCCAGTTTTTTGTAAAAGAAGTAGACCAGCCCCGACGGTATGAAACAAGATTTAAACACAAACTCGCCGTACCAAATTCTAAGCTAAAAATGCATAGTTCAGGCCCCAACATAATGGCAGTAAAAATATACAATAAGATCCCGAAAGAAATTCTCACTGAATAAAAAGAATCCGTATTTAATAATGTTTGAAAGACTTTCTGATTAGAAAAACATTGCCCAAAGATTTTTTGTAGATTTATTTAATGAATCGGCCTGGTCCTAGACCTAACTGTTGCTATACCTTAATGGGGTCATACGTCTTGCACACTCATACATACCACCTGTATTAAAAATATGTACATATGTTACAATAAATAATTGAGTATTGAGTATTAAAATTAATCTGAAATAAAAACATTATATCAGCCTATTCAAATCTTATTTTTGCATAGTCTTCCATGACTACTATCATCAGTGCGGCATTGATTACTCAACGCCATTCTATTCTGCACTGATAGCTCATGGCATATGCTATTAAAATTAATCTGGAATAAGAACATGATATTAGTCTATTCAAATCTTATTCTTGCATAGTCTGCTATGATCTACGATCATCTGTGCAGCATTGGTTACCCAATACCATTCTTTTCTGCACTGATCGCTCATAGCCCATGCTCATATAAGTAATGCCCAGCGCCAGGAGCTGTACAGACGCCCGGCACCACAGGCTGCACTAGCGCCCTCCACCACGGCTGCTCTCACGCCCGGCACCACGACCACTCTCACGCCTGGCACCACGACCACTCTCACGCCCGGCACCACGACCACTCTCACGCCCGGCACAACGACCACTCTCACGCCCGGCACCACGACCACTCTCACGCCCGGCACCACGACCACTCTCACGCCCGGCACCACGACCACTCTCACGCCCGGCACCACGACCACTCTCACGCCCGGCACCACGGCCGCTCTCACGCTCGGCACCACGGGCTGCACACATGCTCGACACCACGGCTGATCTCACGCCCGGCTCCACGGCTGTTCTCACGCCCGGCTCCACGGCTGTTCTCACGCCCGGCACCACGGCTGTTCTCACGCCCGGCACCACGGCTTTTCTCACGCCCGGCACCACAGCGGCTTTCGCGCGCGGCACCACAGCTGCACTCACGCTTTGAACCACGGCGTCACGCATGCCTGGATTGCCTTCTGCGTTTACAGCGATTAACTTCCCTTCTCTTGCATGAAGTGCTTCTCGTCCGCTTTATACTTGCGGGGCACGCGCTCTTGATGGCAAGATGAAACCGACTGGCACTTCAATTTTATAGATCGTGGACGGGAGGGTGTCCTGCAGCTTGTAGTGCGACGTCTGTTGCGTATTCGTTGTTGGTTTTCCATGACAATTCCGGTCGGTACACAACAACACATTTCCAAGTCTATGACGAAGTCAATACTCGTAGAAAACTTGTAAATAGTGGGCTTCTTTGTCCATCCCACTTCTGAGATAAAAGGATCAGATCCTTATCTCAGAAATGAAAGCGTGATTCTTTATAAATCAGATTTATTGCTGTTCTTCAAAATATATTTTACATTATTGTCCATTACTAAATTCGCTCCATTTTCCCACTGACAGCTGTCAACTGTCACCGTCCTCTTGACATCTTTTCGGAATCACAGACTACTTAAAAATACAAGTGAACTGCCAATCGATATTGCCATTCGATAATAATACAAAATACAGACAATCCAATATAAGTAGGTCTTACAGTTTTAATGTTCAATATGTATAATTAGCTCACTCACATGACTCTAAGGCTGATTCAGAGACAATGCATCGAGTTTACTCCGATCGAACTCACGTGAGTTCAAACTCCGGACACGGCGAGTATACTCCGCGTTTTTAAATTCACAGTCGAGTTCCAACGTAAACTCCGCCCTCACTCCGCCGAGTAAACTCCTGCCATAGACAAGTGTAGTTTGACATTAGTGACTTACACGTTGTATTTTTTATTTGGCAGTATTATGCTAAAAAGGGAGAAAAAATAGAAATAAAAAATATTGTATGAATAACTGAAACAGGAGATCAAATTTACTGGTGATCACAGATTAGAGAAAAAAAAACTGGTGATAATTATATACTCTTTGAAGGAGACTTTAAAAAGCGCGCCATTTCTCTTTATTTGTTTTTTCAATTATTATTTATTATGATTTTTGTGAATGTTGTTATTTACCTAAATAATAAAAAAAACGAGTTTAGTTAAAACTTACAATGGAAATGGAAATAGCAACGGAAAATAAATCGTCTCTATAGTGTTCACAGTACTTGTTCACAAAATCTGAGGGAGCTAATAGCTCCATACATATCAATTCTAAAAACGAAATAAAAATAAATGCTTCATTTTAATAATAGAAAAGAAGAACTATGGAGCCAACTTGCAAAGCATTGATGATTTCTTCATATGTGCATGGTAATTTCTAAAAGGTACCATATGAATTGATTTTTATTTAATAAACCTAGACCTACCATTAATTTAAGATTAATTCTATGTTATAGGTTAGTTACCTACTCACAAACAACTTAAAAAGGCATGGAATAATGTGAATGTGAAGACGCAAGCCGGGGAAGCAAAATCTATAATACAACAAAGAAAAGAAAACACACAGGATCTGCCAGTAAATTACTATTAGATTTTTTTTATTGTTATTTTCATTATAAATAAATCTATGAAGTAACTAATTTTATTTCGTAATTTATTTGTTTTATTCAATACTAAATACATTTCTTCACAAAAACCACATTAAAAATTGATTTTAAGCGGCATTGTTTTTAAAAACATGCGTGATAATAAAGATGGCGGTGCCTGAGCATGGCTCGAGTCACCGATTTCGTGGCTCAGCCCGTCTCATGCTCAGATGAGCATATACTCGTACTCCATTATGCTAAACTCGACTGTGAATGCCAATTCGATCGAAGTACTAGTCTAGACTCCAATTTTGACATAACGGAGTTTGAGTTCGAACTCGAACTCGTCTGTGAATGTCAGCCTAAGGCGTTGTAGAGTCGTGCGACTACCTTGTAAAGTACTTAAAACTGAATAAAAAAAACAAATTAATCTCAACTATTTCTCCACTCACGTGCCTTAACAAAGCACTCAAATAATTACCTGGCCCATTCCACAATCCAAGATTATCGGCAGTAAATCAGTAATTACACACTAAACGATTCACGGAAAATATCACGTTACAAGCGATTGTGTTCTACACAAATATTTAGAAATAAAACGTAATATAATACGGAACACTCCAGTGATACTATAATTACAGCAAACAATGATTATTTTATCTGATTTCTGCAGGATTTGTTTGTTCTTGCATAAAAGCGGTTATTTACGATAAAAAGATCGCAAAAAATGAAACAATCGATGATCAGCTTTCACTTTCGAATAAGGAATGCTTATTGTTCTTCTGTTTCATAATAGATACATAAGTAGGTATATTTATGTATTTATTATTCAATGTATAAGGGTACTGCCCAATAAGTGGACCGACGTGCTTCAGGACCACTATTACTTACCACAAAAAAAAAGTATTGCAGTCAGTTATCCCTGCCCCGACTACACGGGGAGGCGATGGATGCTAAAAGACAAGCAGCCGCTCAAAGTGGCCCTCTAATACGGGGGAGGCCTATGTTTAGCAGTGAACGTCTTCAGGTTGATGATGATGACGATGGTGATGATATATACATATAATAGCTCACTTAACTACAGGTCTTTTATACCATGTTAAGTAAATAATAAATATATGGGGTTCTCAACTTGAACTCTACCCACGGATATTAAATACGATTTCCACTCATGATTTGCAAACAAGTCGAAAGGTTCACATAACAAAACTATTCAAATATCATGTGTTCTATATACCAATAGAATCATTATTTTAAGCCATTCCTTTAGTAACCATCGTGATGGTAATTTTCAGTTACAATGTTTTTGAGAAAATCCCATAGTAAATGAAATTGTCGGTAATAAGTTTTATAATAATGGCTAAATATTATTCTTTCTCTTCTTGCCCGTATGTCTTATTCATCATCATCATCATCATTAACAGCCTGAAGACGTCCACTGCTGAACATAGGCCTCCCCCAGGGAGCGCCACTTAGAGCGGCTGCTCGCCTCCTGCATCCATCGGCTCCCCGCGGCATCTATTTATGTCTTATAGCATGCAGCAATTTCAAGTCCTCCAGCAGAAGCCACACCCGTCCACTAACTAGTCCAGAAATAAAGAAATCAATAAATTAATTGTACAATCTAATACCGTACTCGCATCTTCAAAAAGCATAGTTACCTACCTTACCGCGCCTCGGTGCCTTTGATCTCGCCGATTGTTGTCTGTTTGATGTAGCCGCCGTAACTGGTTCGTGTTAGAACGGTAAAAATTACAGTAAACATTGATTCTGCTGAAGTTTCAGGAAATCACTGAAGTTTTAAAGTAATGGTGAGCAGTCACAATGTTGGAGAGTCAAGCAACAATATTGAAATTAAGAAAACCTTCACGTCTACTGCAGGCTCAAGAAATTTCTCGTATTTTATTTTTATTAGTAAAATTACTGGGCAAATGAGACTTTATATAACTTGATCTCACAGTCAAGTAATCTGATTACTAGACTGTGTGATGTCTCAAGATGACGTGTGCCATGCAGTGTCACGCGAAACTTTATTATTTCAAAGTTCCGAGTGACACTGTAAATTAAATGTTATGGGGGCCCGTGTCGCTTAACATCAGGTGAACGACTGCCTCGTCAGTCTCGTCACGTCCATCATTCTCATAAAAAAACGATTTTATTTACCGAGTAAATACTAAGGGATTGTTATAAAACTAGAATATTTTATTATTTGACTCTTCGATCAATTTAACTATTCCGGTTGTCCCCTCAGACTTTGGACACTTTTTAGTACACTACTACTTTTTAGTACACTATTACCAGGAAAATCAAACTCGTTAGACAATAAATATTCTTTCCGAAATTCTTACTGACATATTTAATAAAATTATAAACTGGATGACAGATCACAACCTCGACTTAAATTTTAATAAAACTAAAATAATGCAATTCAGACCATACCAGAAAAAAACCTCTCGATGATAATATTAAATTGGAATGTATTGATACGTGTTCATTATTAGGCCTAAAAATAGACACAAACATTAACTGGAAAAACCACTTTAAAAAAAACTAAAGCCAAATTATCGAGCTTTACGTATGCGCTTAGTGAATTAAAAAAAGCAAGCGACATAAACACTGCCGTTACTGCATACTGTGCCTACGCGTACTCGTGGCTTATATAGGTACGGTATTATATTGTGAGGAAATAGCGTAGACGCCCATGACCTTTTTATTTCCCAAAAAAAGTGTGTACGAATCCTCGCTAATATAAAAGAAAAGAACCAGCTAGTTGTAAACCGCATTTTATTAATTTCAAATTATTAACACTAACGTCAATTTATATACAAGAAGCATGCAAATTTGTAAAAAAGTACCCCCAGTTTTTTAAAAAAGAAGTAGATCAGCCCCGACGGTATGAAACAAGATTTAAACACAAACTCGCCGTACCAAGTTCTAAGCTAAAAATGCATAGTTGCAGGCCCCAACATAATGGCAGTAAAAATATACAATAAAATCCCGAAAGAAATTCTCACTGAAGAAAAAGAATCGGTATTTAATAATGTTATGAAAGATTTTCTGATAAAAAAATGCTACTATAGTTTGACAGATTTCTTTAATGATAAAAGTAAGCCGTTTTAGTAAAAACACTGGCCAAAGATTTTTTGTAGATTTATTTAATGAATCGGCCTGGTCCTGGACCTAACTGTTGCTATACCCTAATGGGGTCATATGTCCTGCACACTCATACATACCACCTGTATTAAAAATATGTACATATGATGCAATAAATAATTGAGTATTGAGTATTGAATATTACATAAGTACTGCCATTAACAATCTCTTAGCTAGGAGATAAAAGAAGGTTTGGAGTTGAGACGCTGGGGCCTTGGGGACCGAGTGCCCACCAAATTTTCAAAAATCTGTCCAAACGTCTAGTCGAGGCAACACGTGACCAACTGCTGGTAACAGTTTAGTATCTGAGTGTTTTATATTATATATTTTAATGTTATGTTGTAAATAAAAGAAGGTTAAATCTCCTTTGATTTATTAAACGAAGACCATTCAAATAAATAATAAATATTTTGCTGTAACGTAAACGATATTACTTTGTCTACGTATCTTTTGAGACTTAATATTAAAGAGGAAAGTCCGTGTGGAGGGGACATTACCACCTACACCTTTACTAAACCACCATCGGGCAGACTATTAGACCGGCGGTAAACACACTACCCGCTTGTTATTGCAACTAAAAACAAAGGTTCCAAGAAGAAAGAGGAATGTTGTGCGTGTTACTAAACAACGCCGAGGGGCGAAGGATTCATATCGGATGGATTGCTTCATAAACATTACCACAGAAACACTAATAGCATTTATAATAGGCATGATGACTACTATTTTTTACTCCATAAAATATTAATATTCCTCAAATATAAACAGTCGTGAAAACAAAAATAAAATATCTCACAAAGTGACAAAATTACAAGCATTTAAAAAACATGAAAATGCTGCCAGCATTTTGGGCACTTTGCCTACTGGTAGTGGTTTGCTAGATTAGTTTTGTATTATAGGTATTGTTAATTTTATAGTTTTAGTTTGGTAGTAGTTTAGTTTTATAAATTAGTTTAGTTGTTTAGTGTAATAGTTTAGTATCTGAGTGTTTTTTATATTATTTAATGTTAAATAATATAATATTTTATTTTAAAAACATGAATAGAAAGAGATAGCTCAAACACACAGTGACGTCACAAGTTACATACAATAGCTTTACATACAATCTCTTTGGGATGTGCCGTCACAAAGCCATGTTTTCATAGTAACTGTGGAGATGGTCTGTTTGGCGAGAAAACGACAGGCGATTCCCCCTCCAGAAACTTAAAAAACTTATTTACTCCGTGATTTATTTACTGGTTTTACATATTTTTTCATTTATTGCATTCTTTTTTAATCTACTTTAAGAAATAGTTATTTGTGCAACAGGAGAGCAAAGTTGATTTTTGCTTCGAGTGCTAATGTTGAATCCCGAGCAAGCGAAGTATTTTAGTATTGAATCTTGAGCGAGCGAGGGATTCAAAGGCACGAGATGCAAAAGTTTTGCTCTCAAGTAACACATATAACTTTTCCTCAGCATTGAGAACATCATAACAGGTAGGTACTCACCTAGTAACTAGACGCTTTCGTGTTCCTGCCAAAAGCAAAAAAAATCACATTCTTTCCAAAACTCCATATAAATGTAACCTAAAGCTGGCTAAATACACTTGCCGCTAAGTCATAATATTAAAAAATCACTTTGTCTTACGCAGTGAGCAAAATACGATTTTGCACGCTGTTTTATCGCAGCAAAGGGTACCTGTTCGAGCTGCTGAGGTGAAAATAATATTTACTTGTTCATTTTAAATAGTAGTCATCATGCCTATTCTAGGATTGTAGAAATCGCGACTTCATTTCTAGGTTTATTACTCAAGCTAACTACTACAATAATAAAAACTAAACTAAACTAAACTAAAACTAACTACACTACACACTAACTAGCTACACTATACCTACTACAAAGAACATATCGACTGTATAATAGACCGCGATGGCCTATAGACAGTCCAAATGCTCCGGCGCACTGCCGGTAGGTAGCGTACCCAACATGCTGCCAGCATTGCCTCGTTGAATTGCAATGCTGATGCGTTGAGCCAAATAAGTGCCAACATTTTGGTCACGCGTCGCATCGACCAGGCGCTCTGATAGACTTTGGAAAACGCGGTGAGCTCCCGGTCCCCACGGACCCAGGGTCTCAACGCCAAACGGCTCAAATATATAACCGCCACCGAGGTTACTATATTTGCGCCGCTTTAGCTGCTCAGCTTTCTAGGTTGATTTGGTTTTAATTTGATAGTTTAGTTTAATAAAATCTCCTCGCAAAAATCGGAAAATAAAAAAACGTACGCACTCTACCTAAGTTTCAACTCTACAAATTATTATAAATATATCATTACTTCTCTTTCTGTCAATATAAAAATAATATTCAAACATTATACAATAATAAGTACTACCTAGGTATACAAAAAATAGTGAGAGCTCAATGCGCAGCTGGTAAAATATAATTTGGAGAAAATATAATGCTCCCATCCACCTTGTATCTTGTATAATATGGGTATATTAATAGTGCTGACAGGTTGTCCATGGCCATCACAAGTATTCAGTCATGCACACAAATATTATGAATGAAATCCGATTGACAATAACTAAGTATAACGACATTTTTTCACAGTTCTATAATCATACTCAAATCCCATTCTACTGGTACATTGTCGTAAGAAAAACATCCGCTTATAGGAAGGGGTAATTCGCTGTCTCAATGTAAGCAAATAAACATACTGAATGAACTAAATGTGGACAAACACACTGACAAAGGACTCGTAAATAGAATTTACTATAAATATTTCCGATTGTCCCCATTCTGCGACTGTCCAAAACTTCCATACATAGTGCTGTTATTTTTTTTACAAGATTAGCCACTGTCAATGTTATGAAAGGATTCAGAATTCCAATTTCGAAAACGATTTTAAGAATCTGATTTCGATGCCATCACATTATTTTTTCTTTGCCATAATCAGCCAGCTATTACCATAATGCCAGAGCTAATTTCGTTGCCATTGACAGGATCATAATAACATCTCTTCTTCATGAGGGTATTTAGGAGTTTACAAAAACAAACGCCACATCCGTATTTAGAGCCGATTTCCCAAAACTGTAGTGCACGGTGTTACCATATTTAACGTGAGATTAACACGCCGTTTTGGCGGGAAGTCGTCAGTTTCCGATGGAACCGATCGCGCCGCATAAAACAGCATAAAACGGGTTAATCTCCGCCCAGTTAATCCTCTAACATATGTATGTGTCGTTGCGTTTTGACGTAGATTTACAATTATTTACAAGAAATGCTAGATGCACGCCGCTTGTCTTCGCTCACGATAATCCGCGGATTAGCGTGCGTCTTGTTTATGGTGCGCTGTCACCCGCCTAATTGTCTGTGGTTGGGAAAAGCGCGGGAACGTAAAAACAAAATGGCCGATTGATTTATTAAGGCGTGCGCTACGGTTAGGGCTTTCCGCAATGCGTCTAGAACGCAAGGTGTTTTGTGTCGATCGAGAGACGGGGATTATCGGTGTCGCGTTTCTCAATAGAGACATGTTTTTGTTGGCGCGGCTCGGAGCTCGGAGTTTGTGCAGTCGGTGACGAGTTGGCGAGCGCCCGGCAACGCGACGGTTACAAAACAACTTTATGTCTCCGTTCATAAATAAAGTAAATGTTTGGACGCCGACACCGCACTCATTATCGTTAACGATTCAATATTTAACGTGCTGAATGCCAATTCTTATTGTAACAAATAAATTTCGCTAAAAACAAATAGTGTTTCGATTGTAAATAGTTCAACAGTGGAATGTTGATAGAAATAGTCGCAGTTTGATTTTCTGTTGCGTGAATGATTGCCCGCAGTTGACTTTAACGACCTTTCTGTTTTAAACGCAGAACAATGTTATAGCTAAATACTAACCTACATTTCGGCAAGTTTGTATAGCGATAGCACAGAATTCCCCCTATTACATAGGTCCAGAACCGAAGTCTCCATACTTAACCTTGTTTGAACATGAATCAAACCATAGAGCACATTTTTTTTTCTTCTAATGTCAGTTCCTCTTTCAACATACCATATAAATAGTATTACCCGATTTAGTCGGGTACCTAAATAAAAATCTAGCTAGATGTAAATAATAAAAATTATGTAACGCCTGCATTAAAAAAATATAAAATAATAAAATTAATTACCATCATACTACTATCTATAGAAAGGTCTATAGATATCTCATGCAATCTTTTAATAAAAATAATAAATAAATAACGCCCAACGATCACATACATAGATCCTGGACCCTAACTAGGATTCCCTGTATCTAGGGACCCAGGAACTACGAGGACCATGGTCCCACAACACCCAGACACAGAACAAGTATATGCGCTTTTTTTTTCGGGCACAAATACTTGTCTTGTCGCGGGAATCGAACCCGCCACCTTCGGGTTATGAGCCGACCTGCTCAACCACCACACCACGAAGGCTGTCGAAAAGGGTTCAAATTAAGTATAAGCAGCAGTTTATTCAACATTTCCATTAATAACTCACGAGTTTTTCAATATTACCAAGTTAAAGGGATTAAACAACAACAGCTATGTAGGTATAGGGCCGCAACCAAAATAATGTTTCATATTTGAGGATAACAAAAAATTACCTTAAAAATGGGAAAACAGTGGGCGCGTGGAACGTTTATAGTTGACAATAAAACTATTATCAGTAAATGAACTTCTGTGTAGATATTACTATACTTACATTTATCAATCACTATTTACACAGTTACTATTATACTTTTATAACTATTATATATATTATTTTAAAATATTAAAATTCTACTACTACTTACTACATGATAGTCTACTGAAATCATGAAATACCATAGTGACTCTACATGTAAATACATACTAAAAGTAACTTCTGTGTTACCCTTGAAGGTATAGCTCCGCGTTTTATTTTATGGCGGCCTCTTTTTGTCAGATATTTATCTTTACTATAAAAATGCGCTGAACATATTGTTGAGCGAGTATTAGGTTTCCACCAATCTTCATTTCTACTTTTTCGAACTACTTTTATCCAACGATCACCTAGACATGGATCTGTTGGAAATCTATACAAAAGAAATCGGGTAATTATTCAGATGTCGTGTGGCAACACTGATTTTTACATGTCAACTTTTTATTGTGAAATCATTCTAACTCTTCTTTAAATAGAAATAATTAAATTAATCTTATAAAAATACATTATTAAGGCCACTTACAAGTGAAATGTGATTGTGTGCTTCTGTGATTCGTGCCTCGAGTGATTTCGGCAGAGTTTTATCACGCAAGACGGCATTTTTTTGGTATGTATTCCAAAGCACACCCAAGTAACGACTGATTTTGATTTTGACAGCTGAGAATCAATCACACCCAAAGTGGTGTGTACGGTATTGCCTTGCTTTAATTTCGTATTAGTGGTCTGGATAAAAAGTCTTTGAGCGATAGCTGATAATTATATAAAACCAAGCTTGATAAATAGTAGAAATACAATGGGTATCAAGGGCGCAAAATATTGGATTTATTTACGGCGAGAGTGACATTTTTAATCCAGAGATAGTTTACTGTTATAATATCTAGAGCGATATGAACCTTAAAGAGTTTACCCACCCACCCATTTTCAGGCCGAGGCGAGCATATTGCCTATGCGGTTTAATAATCGAATTTGGAGCGAATCAATTAGTTTAGATTTTCTCTATTCCAAGTCAAATAGGTTAGAAGTCTTTGTTCCAAGTATGTATAAGTACTTACAGAGTACCATAGCACCCATACTGGAAATAACGTTAATTATTAATTATAATCACAGAGCAAAAAAATGCTTCGGTGCGAAGCGTTGCTGTTTCAATTCTCTGTGATTACCTATTACAAAAAATACAGAAAAGTTTTTAGCTTTTCTAATTTGTATCCATTGTGACATTTTGAGTCCATTTAAAGTTTCACAGAATTTGAATATTTTCTAATTTTTCTTTCCATAAAAGGTTAAAAATCTAATACTGACATTAAAATAACACATTTTATTCGTATTAGCTTAACATCATTATCATCAACAGCCTGAAGAGTGAAAACGTCCACTGCTGAACATAGGCCTCCCCAAGACAGCGCCACTTTGAGCGGTTGCTTGCCACCTGCATCCATCGGTATCGGCTGGTCTACGCTGCGTCTTCCGGTTCGTGGCCGCCACTCGAGAACCTACCTATTACCTACCTAATAGTAAATAACATAAGTAATGTGCCACTAAATGAACGCCATTGAACTTACAACTATTAAGTACCTGTAACAATTATTTTGTTCAGAAGTTAGAAATCCTGTACCGGTAGATAAATATACGTATATGATTTTATAATAAAATGAAAATTCGTAGCATGAAAACAAAATTATAATAATAGCAATAGATATAAAACTTTACTAGTTAAGTATTGTTATTTTGTAAGTATCTGTTCTATTTTATATTTTAAAAAAAAGGACTGTCAACGGCCAAAGCTCACACATGTACATAGATCCTGGACCCTAAAAAAAAGTGCAAAATAATCTAACTAAGTATTCACAATAAAGTTATTTGACTATTGACTTGTACTAGTATTCCCTGTATCTTGGGCCCCAGGAACTACGAGGACCATGCCCTCACAATAATACAGACACAGAAAAGAATTCGCACTTTTTTCCTGGGTACAAATAGGTCCTGTCGCAGGAATCAATCCCGCCGCCTCCGGATTACGAGCCGACCTGCTCAATCAACCACCTTATCATAGAGGCTTTCAACTATCTATAAGGGTATAGTTATCATATTAAATGTACCAACCAACCGACATGCATAAAAACACATTAGGTACATAGTGAACAACCGTGAAAGTTTAAACAGTGTTTAATGCATAAAAACGTCGTCGTAGCACCGTATAGATTATATAATTTAGAGTACTACGTAATCGTAGCCCTGTAGTATGTAGCGCTGTATACTAATGTACTACCTACTCATAGCTACCTACTCATAGCGTATCCTTATTTCAGTTCTCTCTATTATTTTTATTATAATGAAGCGCTCATAGCGAAGCTTTAGTCATTCCTAACCGATCGATCGGCAAAACTAAGCAATGTAGACACACTGGCGTGGATGGTACAAAAAGTTCCTTTTTGAAGTTTGAACTAAGCGCTACCGTGCTTTATCCCGGGCGGCTTGATGCTCGATGGTCACGGCACGGCTGTTGTCAAAAGAAAACTTTCCAGCTAAGCTTTTTGGCGGCTTAAAAAGTCTTTATGAAACTTATAATTTTTACGCCATACAGAGTGCCTACATGTGTATTCAATGTAAACAAGTGAAATAATAATAAGTATAAGTAGTGTGGCGAGCCGTCGGTGAGTGGCGACACCGCGTACCCTGATTCCAAGGGGCTAAGTGAGACCCCTAACCCCTGGCTTGCCTTAACTGGCTGTCTAGGGGTGGAAGTCGCAAGAGCTAAGAACCTAAGCTCCAGGGTGGAAGTGTTAAAGGGCATAACGCCGCGAGTAGCGTTCAGTGAAAGTGCAGCACACCTCTCGACACCCTAAGCCACCCACACCAATGTTGCTTCCTCGGCACCAATATGCGGTAGCCACAACAGGAGGCCCATTTAGTGGGTGGCAAGTCATCACCTGCCTCAAACATTTTGATATGAGACAAAATTGGCAGATGCCGTTTTCTCATTCCATAACCCAATGTCACCATCCATCCAAAAGTTCACCATAATAGCCCAGATATTTTTACATCAATATTATACAAAATAGTTATATCAATATGCCAACATGTAAGAAAGAAATATGTAAAACACGGTCACATTATCTCTGGTCCTCGCTGAAATGCAAACCATCGACGTCAGGTCCAGGGATAGTGTGACCATGTTATAGTTATCTTTGTATCCAAAAAGGCCTCTTGGTGTTAGCTTCGGCCCCACCAATGCCTCTCAAATGTCCGGGCTAGACCCGAGAATGGAAATGGAAAAGTATAAGTAAATAAATGTGTGGAGATTTCACACAGCGCCATCTAGCCCCAAACGGAGCGTCTTGTATTATGGGGACCAGATAACTGATAGAATACTTTAAAAGTACTAAATTAAAATAGAAGTAAATTTTCTTGCAGCATGCATGGTGTGTAGTGGCATGGTGTGAGAGTGTGACCGTGAGTCATGGATGAAACACGTCACGTACAGTTTTGCCGTCGGTGCCGTGGATCGTTCACCATTCATTGCTGCTCTTTGAATGGTGAGGAGGATCATTATCACCTTTTTGTTTTAATTGATTATAGTTAGTCAATTAATAACGCACATATAGATGAACTACTTTTTTTAAATTCTACAAATTCTTAAATAAAAAAATCACTCTTTTTCATAAACTCCAGAATTTGCGCTTCCATATAGAAAATAATAATTCGTTCCAAGTTCCAAGCTTAGGTAGTTATTCTATGCTTTGAGCGCATTTAATTTTAATTAATACACGCAAATGACGGCGTAAGTACATTAATTATTTTAGTAGCATAATTTTGTAAAATGGCTAATAAGCCAAAACTTCTTACATATAAACTTAGGCCTAAATGAAAGCCGAAATCAACAGCAATAAAAAGCTTTATACGCTTAAGCGATTGCTTTAGAACATATTTTATTGCGACCAATATAACTTAAATTAAGCCTCTTAATAAAATTAAATTCATATAGAATCTTACGTTAATAATAAATAGCGATATCACTTTATACAACGGGTACTATACACAGTCCACAGTCCACTATCACAGTCTTTCTACCAGTCTTCCCTTGCCTGCACCACGGTACCGCGGCGGGTACCATCCGAGAGGCCCGTTCTATCAACTGTGCTTCATCATATGATCTGGATCCGGCGGTGGCGGACTCAGCGGTGGCGCTAGCCCGTGGATCCGCCGGTACAGCTGGTGGTACGGATTCGGCGGCGGCGGCGGCAGCCTTAACAAGGGACTGGGCAGCGCGTACCTTCCATATACTGACAGCAGAGGCGGATACAACCCAACCAGGGACGCGTACGGATTCCCAAACATCGGATGCAAAAGCGCTCCTCGTTTAAACGCTGCCAACCGAGATCTAGACGCGGCTGTCGATCTCCTCCGCAGCTTCCCTGTAGTCCCACCAATAAAAACGTCGTCAGAAGACGGATCCAGCATCCAATAATTCCCTTTCCCAGGATCGTCGTAATGCCGCGGGACTTTGACGAAGCACTTATTCAAACTCAGGTTATGCCGAATTGAGTTCTGCCATCCCTGCTTATTCTCCTTATAATAGGGAAAGTTCCTCATGATGTACTCGTATATTCCGTTGAGCGTGAGCCGTTTTTCTGGACTGCTGCGGATCGCCATCATGATGAGCGCGTTGTAACTGTAAGCCGGTTTCTCGTTTTTCTTTTCCTCGTTCGTTTGCGTGGATGATCCGGGCGGGGGGGTTTCGGTGCCGGTGACGTCTAGTTCCGCGTCGGATTGTTCCGGGGACGGGGAGCGCGAGGATGCCTCGGGCAGCAGGTCTCGGATCGCGAAGCTGTGCGGAGGAGTCATAGTGGTGCGGCATCGCGAGCCGCTCTCGCCGGACTAAGGAGCCTGGCGCTCGGGACCGAGGCCCCGCCCGCGGAGCCGCCTACTCCGACCCCTCCTTCCTGACCGAGCATGTGTGTGCAACGGCATTCCTCGCTGTACATCCACACTCACCTCTATTCCCGTCCTATTGAAGATGAATTTCCTCTGACTGCACTACCATTGGTGTTTGTCGACTTTTTTACAGCATCAAATGCACACGTCCGCGATAGGGTTGCGAGGGTTAAAACACGTGAATTAACGCGATCAGTCACGGGCTGCAAACAGTTTTTTATAATTTTCCACGCGTTGTTTAGGAGTTTATTTAGTGTGACCGGTTGTAGTGAGCGCTCTTTATGTGTCGCGTAATTATTAATAGTGTTTCTAAACATTGCAGCAGATGTTCGTACTACATTAATAATGTTGGAGACAAATGACTAGAATGGGATGTAGGTTGTTTTATTGCAGGAACAATTGTAGCGCTAATGATGCCTTTATTTATGGGTTGTGAATTAAAGTTATTGCTGTCATTAATGGTGACAATTAAACAAAGCTTTTTGTAGACTAACCTTTTATTTATCGAGTCTTGTTTGTCTTGATAAGTTGTATAGCCTAGATAATGCGATGACGGCACATTCACATAAGGTGTTGTAATGCCGACGACCCATGTCCATGTCCATGTCGACTCATTTCCGATGAGGTATAACATTATGTTGATGTGGTAATCTAAGTAGGGAATGTTCCACGGCACATTTTAGTGCTTTGTATACTTACACGCTGTTAGTGATGTGCGTTAGTGTTATTATTAGTCATCATCATCAAATACCTGAACACGTCCACTGCTGAACATACTTAGTCCTTTTTCCCCACCGGTTGTCAGTAGTACTTCTACGGGCGATATGGCCTGCCCCTTGCCATTCCCACTTGCTGATTCTAAGTTATATCGGTCACTTTACTTCTCCTGCGGATCTTCTCATTCCGGATCTTACTTTTCATGGAAACACCGAGCATTGCTCTCTTCATAGTTCTTTGCGCGACTTTGAGCTCTATAATACGGGCTTTCATGTCAAAAGTTAGATAGTTATTTAGATAATAGACTGCGTAGGAGCCCTAAATATTTAATGTGATTTAGAACTCAACCTTAGTTATTGCACAAAAGCGTTAATTTAAAATAAGTCACAGTTGTTAACATACAATTCACAGAAGCAATAGTTCTACACCTTATTTTGTTCTACGGCATGTTGCTAGACATGTATACTTTTTAGTTGACGTTTGAACAAGGCACAGAGTATCCAAACATCTGTATAACCTGTGGCACGGTGCGCTCTCAACATTTAGCCACGCCCCGCCCACGCCACGCCTTTGCTCTACGTGCTATGTAGACGCGTAGACCTTGTTTTGTATTGTTTTACTGTAAGCTTAGGTTTGGGTTACAGTGGAAGGTTATGGAGTAGCATTTCGCTTATGGCGTGGATTCAATTCTTCGCTCATAGTTGAAGACTACTAAAGTGTATAATAAACAAGCCTAATGTAGAACTACTTACACTTACAGTATTCATGAAAATGTTTAAAGTGTTGAAATTTTGTAACAGCATACTTAAAGTATTCTATTTAAAGTTCTAAATGAAAGACGCTATTTTAGTACCTAAATCAATATTTGATGTAGAAAAAAATACAAGAATACAAATTGCTCCTACTTCATTATAATAATATAATGAAGTAGGGAGGGATATTGGTCTATTAAGTTCAAATCACAAATAATAATATTTAATGTTCATTCAAAGATTCTATCAATTAAAATTCAGTCTAAAATTCTACGAAAAAGCAACATAATTAAAATCATATCAGTAAAATATGAATGTTCCCAAGAACAACCACCAAGTATGCCCCCAGCATCACGTTCAGGGCCGCACACCGTTACAGTGTAGTATCAAGGAGAAAGACCGCGCGCGTGTTTATCCCACGATTGGGCCAATCGGTGGGCCCACTGCTGGGGTAACCATGATGCTTCAATTGCAAACGGAAATGAGAACTACAATGTTTATTCTTGAATCCACTCAGTGTGGATTTAAGAGGAGATAAAAGTATCCGCAGCCACATGCCAAGTTGTGCATCCAATGGAGGCAGTTATTTGATTTACGGGACGTTGCTTCAGATTTTTCTTAAGCCAGAATGAATATTCCTATTTGGAAAATGGTTTTATACTAAGCTTTTTTCTTCCATCGCAAGTCTCCTGTAGTATACTTAATAGGTACCACGCGTGGACATTTTGACCACTGCCTCATCTCACCTGCTGCCTATAGACAATAAAACACATACTTAATCACAAGTATCACTGTCAAAACACAAACAGATTCCTAAACTTATCCTGATAGATTACTGTGAGCTGGTCTCCGTAACCTCAACTATGGCTATGGCTGCAGGCACAGTCATGTTTAGTCGTCCCGGACAAATATTTAACATCCATACTACATAAACGATATGAGTAAGTATACTTACTTTTACCACAGATATTAAAATAGTAGTTCTTTTACTTTACTTATGTACCTATACTAGGTACTTATTTTGCCGTGATTAGAAGAACCTTTACCCAGGCTATTATCTGTCTCTAACTCTGTCTCTACTACAAAAAATAGGTAGGTAGGTATATATTAAAATATAAATAAATAATTACGCCCAACGATCACATACATAGATCCTGGACCCTAACTAGGATTCCTTGTATCTAGGGACCCAGGACCATGGTCCCAAAACACGTAACAAGTGTTTTGCACTTTTTTTGTACCTGTCCACAAACTCTTGTCGTGTCACGGGAACCGAACCACCTACGGGCTATGAGCCGATCTGCTCAAACACCACATCACAGACGCTGTCATATAGGGGTACCTACATTTATATGTAGGTAGGTACCTACTTACTACTGGTTGTAATTGAATTCATTAGCATCCTTTGAAACTGAATACCTACTCCTGATACTGGTCACGTGTGGACCAAAATTTTTGAATTACATCGGTTTGGTAATAATAATAACTCCAAAAAATGGAATAACTTACTTAATCAAATGCTACAATACAAAATTTAATTAAAATAATGAACAGTAATTAATAATATTTTTTAATTAGTACACACAAGGTATATAAACGTTTAAATGCGCCAACTGCGTTAGGCACCGCGGCAATCTTCACAATTTTCAATAAAAATTATTTCATTTACACTCTTTACTCTTTAATAGTCATCTATAAATGATGTACTATCATGGGCTCAATTTATGCTAATGAATTAAATTACATCCTGTATAAATCCTATGATTAAATGAAATATTCACGACTAAATATATATACCCTCTCTAATAAATTACCGCCACGAGAACACAGCGAGCTTTATTAAAACAAACCAAAAAATCACGCGCCGATTTTCCCCCAAAAACAAGTTCGCGGAAAGTTTGCCCTCCTCCCTCCGGGCTCTCGTTACTGTTGCAGTAAATACAAAGTAAATAAATAAATACGAATTGGCGCGTGTTTCCCGCTAGATTGGACCAATTACCACTCGTGACTCGCCTCTGCCAGACCGTTTTCGAATGTTGGCAGCGGAAAGCTTCGCGCGCGATTTTGGGAGGTGTTAAAATCTTTTCTGAGATGAATTTGGTTGGTTTTTTCGGCAAGCGGTCTACGTCCTTTTCCATTTGTTTATCTACTTAGATTATATCGTCATTGTTAAGATAAAAATGTTTTCACCTTTAAGAGCAAATAGCTAAAGGTTTAGGCTCACGTTTTATCCGCTTTTTACCAAATTTTTGAGGGAAAATTTCTTATTTTCCGGGGTAATATCTTAGAGCATTTGTAAATGCTCTAAGGGTAATATTGACCTTAGTGTATTAACAATCTTCGTATAATTCATCCAGATTGGTTTAGTCATTTTAACGATAGAGCCACACAATCAAGCACACAATATTGGTTTTTATAAAGTAGACCTGCTTTATTATTTTCGTAATTTAACTGTGAATGTATTACACAGACTAATTTATTAACAGGAAAAAAAAACAAGGTATTACAGTATTTAATTTCATATTCGGAAAAAATAAATTGGATGTCAATTAAGTACTTTTTTTTGTAAAAATGTTAGTGCACTGTTGAACCTCTCGCAACATACCTAACCTACGCCATTGAGTTCGAAAACCATCCGATAGACATCACCTTAACAAACAAGCAAGCTTTAATATCTAATTACCTTTAGTCCAATCATCTATTTTCCTTGAGCACTGTTAAAGATTCCCTGACATTATCAGCAGCCCTACAAGGTAACATCAACATGAGACTGAAACATGAAGCCCTGCTGCGGTTCCAATTAGAACCACTCGGAACCACAAATAAACATTCGACCCTCCATTGTAGTAAGTGTTATTGGGGCTTACAAATCAATGTTTTGTCTTAGGTAACCAATGATCAAAAATCCTATAATGGACCATTGGTTGGAATATTTAGAGTTTTTGAACATTGGTTACCTTAACTAAGAATCAAAAACCCACCCTAAGCTGCTGTGGCTTAGTGGTAGTCCGTGCAAATTTCAAACCCAACGCAGCCAAGCAGTCCCAAATTTCCCACTTGTGCACACATGAAATGGCACTACAGCTGAAGGTTCCGGGCAGCCTAGGAGCCCCAACCACTGGCCACCATGACCAGATGGATACTTAGCTTCCCTGTTGATGGCAGGCTACTTTTCCCCATTTCATTGACAAGCCTAATAGGTACCTAAGTATTTAAGGGTTTTTGTTGAATGCAATCATTTGAACGTGTAGCGTGTAGCATGTAAAGCTATTACACGTACATTTGTGACATACGACAAAACGTGAACTAGAAGTACACAAATCGGTTCTGAGATGAAATCCTTCAGATTCCCTAAAAAATCTCACATAATTTGGGGATTTACATACAATAGAGTCGTCTCTATTTCAGTGCACTTTAAAAATTTCAATATTAATCGAAACACCGCGGTAGTTTTACAAGCATTGTCTTGAATAATTTCCCCGCGAGTTGGCACCTAATCAGCTGTCATGGCGCACCACCTTGCTGCCTCCATACAAACCCTGTCCCGCGGCGCGGCCCGCCTGCAAACAGCGCCCTCTGTGACGACTCAGCAGGAGTTATGCTATGAATACAATATTTGGGTTTCATTTCATATTATTATTTTGATTTTTATGGTGTTTTGGAAGTATCTAATAATCAATCATTTAGGTTTAATCCAATATAATTTGTTTTTGGTTTTGAATTAATTGAGAACTTTGGTAGGTGCAGCTGGCGGCAAGAAAAGAAGGGACAAAATAGTAAATTGTTTACCTAGGGAGCAAAACGTTTCTACAAACAACCCGGGCAGCGAAGGATTCAAAATAGGTACGACACTCATATTTTATTTAGTAC
Source organism: Ennomos erosarius (assembly GCA_963580505.1). Classification (NCBI taxonomy): domain Eukaryota; kingdom Metazoa; phylum Arthropoda; class Insecta; order Lepidoptera; family Geometridae; genus Ennomos; species Ennomos erosarius. Next base: position 608,110 of record OY756982.1, read on the forward strand.
CAATCGAACGAAATTCAAACATACAAACTCTCTATAACGTATTTGCCTCTAACGTGAACTGAGAAACAACCCAAATCCCTGCCTGATCAAACTTTCTAGTGATGATACCAAAACATTTGCTTAGAAAAAAGAAAGCTTGAGTTTCCGAAGCTCTCGTGAACTGCCGATTGTTTACAATAAACCGTAGATTCTGTATTGCGCCTTAGAAACAAAGCAACCTCGCTTAAAATCCTACTCAGCAAAGTAGGTATCTCATCTTAAGCAGGCGCCCACTTCAGTCCCCAGCTAATGTTGTTGAAATATTGATTAATATTGTCGCCATCTTGGCTCGCCACTCACCGTGCGGAAGCGCGAGAACGTACCGGAAGCGTGGCCCTCTTACCGGATAACGTTCTATAGAAAAGATACTTTTTTACCCCATTGTTACTTCCCCATATAGAGAGCTCTTAAACAAGTAATAGTAAAAAAAATCGAATTCAAATTTAGAAAACAATGAAAAACATTTTAATGAACATAAACGCTCAATTGAGCAACTATTGAAAAACAGTAGAAAACCATTGCATAAGTAGTCCAAGAGTTTAAAATTTAACAATAGTTCCGAACGAGTGCTATTAATTTAAAAAGAGCAGAGCTATTATTTCGAGCATGACAATTGAGTCGACTTCAAACAAATTAAAACTTCACTTACTTAGGTAGCGATTTATTTTTAAAAGTAAATGGGTTTGGTACGTGTTGTAGAGTGAAGTGGCGTTCAGAAGGTATTGTTGAACGCACCTGGATAGCCAAGTGGCACAATGGTGTTAAAAACGTGTACAATGAAAGTTCAGTGCTCGTTCGGAAACAAACAGCCGCATAAAGTCTGGCGGACGTTGAGGTGCGGCGTCATTGAGAGATATTGTTGAGTGAAAGTTTTTTCTTTAATCTGTGTGGAAGATAAGAAAATTCTACGTTTGAAATTGGTCATTGCTTGAGGTTTATAAAATGATAATGGTACCTACCAGTACGTACAATACGTGGGTGTAGTGTAGGTGTAAAGTAGGTAGGTACTATATTTCATCGCCAATTAAGAAAACTTTAATAAAAAAATTGAATTTATTCTACCTGAGGTGGAAATAGAATTTATTCATCATTAAGTACCATGTTAGTTAATGAGGAATACTTAAATTTCCGCCAAATTGTTGTCACAATGTTTTCATAAAAAAATATAGTACGAACCTATGGCTTCCCTAACCTATGTAAACGAGGTGCGTTCTGTGCCATGTATAAAATCGCTACTCGCTCACATAGTGTCCCTACCTCACTAGTCATCGTTGTAGAAAGTTAGGAAAGCGTCCCGCTGATTTTCGGCATCTGAAGCAACGAATCAATCTATAGGAAAACCATTAACATTTATTGTTAGTTAAAATGGAGCAGCTGACGTGTCGCTTACCTAATTGACAGACACGTAAATTATAAGAAAAAAATTGGGCTTGTCTGTTGACGTGACAACAGAAATATACCTTATGTGAACGTGACATTTAAAAGGTTTTCTCTATTACCTACCTATTTAATTTTTTACTAGTCTTCACCAACTCGGCTCAGAAGCATTTTGCTGTCATAAGTTTTGTTATGTTGCTTATAAGAAATGTTGAAGTTAAAAGAACTCTAATAATTATTATAAGGCCAATAAATATTATGCCATGTATTTTTTAAATGTCTAACTATGGTAGTCTATGGTAGGATAGGAAAACAGTAGGTTGTGGCTAGAACCTCATAATCTTTTTCAAAAAAGGTTGGAAAGTTGAGATCTAAATGTGTGTTACCATAAAACATACCTAAGTAGGTACACCATATAATATAATATCTATCTCTGTGTTAATGGATACATTTTTATTATTTTTATGTTATTGCCATTCTAACATTGCGTTGCGAACCTCGTTTAATTGCATTAGTTTGTACTTGACACGGCGGCCGGCGCTAACCCAGCTTGATGATGAGTATGACGCATGACGCACGAGACTCGCACTCTGTCGTAAATGGACAGTTTAATACATACCTACATCACACAGATTAGAGAAAATATATCAATTAAATATTCTGTATCATGGACTATTCTGCTATAAGACACCTTATTATTAATCAGAACACTTCTGTTTCTGTAGAATATTCATGGTGCCTCTACGAGTGAAAGCAATTGGGTATATATTAGCATTGACTATAAATCCAGTTAACCAAGGATACAACTTCCTCTCGTACGAAAATTAGTAGTGTCTGTAGGTATTATATTATCTGAGGTAGTGTATTTCAACTACTAATCCTACGAGAGGAAGCGGGACACCCAATGTGTATTTTGTTCCATCCTGCTCTGTCCTTTGTAATTTCGTATGACTATGTCTCCTGGGGGAGGCCTATGTTCAACAGTGGACGTCTTCAGGCTGTTGATGATGATGATGATGATGATGATGTCTCGTTTTATTACCCCGTAGGCGAGTCGTGTTTGTACGAGAAATTATGTTCACGAGCTATCAACGGGCTTTATAATCTTTGGGTATCAGTAAGCTTCATGAAAAGCTCATTACATTGACTATTACCAGCGACATTCTAACAAATTAAACACCACATGCCACCCCTTTACCACTCGATTTATTTTATTCCACTTTACGAAACAATAAGCCCCCGCAAATCGACATAATAACGAGATTTTGTGAACGCACCTAAACTTTTTTTCGTGGCATCTGTCGTGGCCTCGTGTCCATTCGGCCAGTGCGTTTTGTATTTTTTTCGCGCTCCTTTCTGTATTACAACTTACAAGTCGATCGGATTTGTCGTCGGGGGGTCGGCATTCTGCGGTACTAACGATCGCCTTACATATTTGTTAATATTATTGCGCGTTTTTGCTCTTTGATTGTCCAAATGTGACGGATTTTCGATTATAACGCTATTCACAGTGTGAGGGACATTTGAGCGGCAAAAGAGGATTAGTGAAAGCGAAATAGCCGACAATGAATAACAAACTGTTTCGAATGAATAGCTCGAGTTGTGCTGTTTATGAGCAATCTTTTATTCAGGAAAATATTTAATAAATTTTATGCTATATCTGTTAAATAAAAATACTTACCTACCTGGTTATTTTCTTTCATTATTTTGTACTTGCATTTTTACAAATTCCACATCAAATAGTGGAATGAATTCGGCAGAAATATTCTTTCACCCGAGAAAACTCTACTGTTTATACCTACCATGTTGAATAATATAAATAACCTCAAATTAAGCATGTTGCGATTTACCTATCAATGGACAAATAAATAAATCATCTGCCCACGTAACAAGTACACAATTTAATTAAGTCTTTACGATTTGACACGTGAGGCTGAATAGCGCCGTGCGTTGTATTGTGTGTTACGACTGTCGCATTGTTGGCAAGCAGTGGGAGGCTGGCCCGGTTTCCGAACGCACCTGTCATCGGTTCTCTATGGTTGTGAATTTGAATTTAGAATATTTTACATAGGGATGAAAATAGGACTGCGTGGCGAGAAGCGTGGGTATTCTACAAAATTAGGACCGTTATCCATTCTTAGTTTTGCTAATACTTTACTTATTTTTTATTACTTTGATCTATAGGTATGGTACCGAGATTACCACATACTACATAATTGTAATTAGGTAGATAAATCCCAAATATTAGCATAACTGAAAAGTTGAGTATATAGAGAAACGTGAAGAATTTGTGACTGTGACCGTCTATATGTAACCTATATTCAAGCAAGTAAAGATTTCATTCATTTATTCATTCATTCAAACCTTTTTATTATCATTAGGAAAGTATTTGTTATATTAACCACAGCATTATATAGCACAGCGTTTCGCTTCCGCATTGTGTACACGTACCTATCTACTTCCAAAGAATCGAACTCTACCAAAATCTAATTTCTCTGGTAAATTCCACCTGGACTTTTCAACAACAGTCTGAACAGCAATCTATGTTCTAGGTAAGCGTATTCCATCGTAGAAAGTAGACCGCACCATCACTTATCATCGCTGAGACAGTGGTTAGACCGCAAACCTATAGCTATATAATGCATTTGCTAGCACAGCATAGCCAAATCATCTCAAAGCTCTATGTGGAAGCCACTCCTAACCACGCCGTTCCTAGCATCTCAACATGGCGCGCCGACGGGCCAAGAAACACCGACAATAGCGATAATTGATCGACTTCTTTCTCCACATCACGCAGATGTCTCCATAGAGACACAGATGAGAATAATAATGATTGTCCGCACTCTGGCACCCTTTGTCGCCGCAACACGTCGCTTGTTTGCTCTATAAAGTGGGTGGAAGTAAATCTTTTGACTTAAACCATTGACGATTGGCGCGAAGTTTTTTTCAGTTATTTCTTAATTCTTGTAATGTTGCCCGCTGTGTTTTTAGATTGGGTACAAGTTTGTGTATAGAAAATAGAGCAATAATAGCTTCACTGCATTACTTACAAAGTTTAAAAGTCAAGCTCTCAAGGTGGCGTTCTGTGGGGGAGGCCTATGTTCAGCAGTGGACGACTTCGGGCTGTTGATCATGATGATGACGATGAGATTTAAAAGTACCTACCGGCCTATTTTGTAATAAAATGTAAAAATTATTACTTTTGAAAATTTTAGTTTTTCGTAATTTTAGTGCCAGGCAGGTAGTGGTGGCTGGCAGCCATGAAGCTGGTGGCCAGTAAATAAGAGTTTATGTAAGTAACTCTGTGTTCTCGTAGACCACAGAGCTATGAAACAAATGACGCTTCGTGTAGACGGGAAGCGTTTTTTTTTATTGCTCTGTGTTGTAGACATTTGCTTCTGGAGATAAAAGCTTTTTTTATATTTGACGGGCCCGATAGCTCAGTTAGTAGTATCCCTGCCTTCTGAACTGAGGGCTGTGGGTTCGATTCCTACCCAGGACAAACATTTGTGTGAAGAACATAGACGTTTGCTCTGCGTCTGGGTGTTATATTGTATTCTATGTATGTATTTACAAACCAAAAAGGATATAAGTATTGTATCAGTTATCTGGTTCCCATAGTACAAGCTATGCTTAGTTTGGGGCTGGATGGCGCTGTGTGAAATGTCCACACATATTTATATATTTATTTATATTTATATATTAGCAATAAGAAATGTGGATATTCAAGCGCAATAAACCCAAACATGACATTGGAGACAAGGATAGAATAATACATTATAACTGGGCTTTATAATAAATAAAGTTTTGCTCTAAGTACCATTGATGAAATTAGCCTGAGGCATTCCCTGATCCACAATGTAAAGCAGCCAGCCATGCAGTCACTTACAAACGCGTTTTCTGTTACACCTGTATAAATATGAACGCTTAGGTACAGTGTAGAACTGTAGAGTTGTAGACCCAAAGCGATCCATCGAGCTGTCCGTTTGTCTGTCAATAGCTCCACTGGAATGCTACCGACATCCTGTGATTGCTTACTAGTTTTTGGAGAATGAGGGTGTATTATGAGGATAATGTAAAAATTAATTTTCCCAGCACTGCACAGCTTTAATATCAGAGCACTCCAACTGTTTATGCACAGGAACATTGTTTATTTGTGTACCAAAATCTTGCTATTTATTTAAAGCCCACGTCCAGAGAGCTCACAAATCGCTAAAATAAAAACATTAATCCACGTTACAATGGCACTCGTCATTATCAAAACATTAGCGCGCGTCCGCCAGCGGGGTGCCAATTATTTCCCCTGGCAACCCCATCACGCGCTGATTATTCGCACTGGCAACATCGTTACTCGTTTATCATCGCCGGTCAGTCGCGTGCGGCCGGTGCGCGGCACGCGACTCCATGGGATAGTCCTTTTTTGGAAAAACACTAGATGAGATTGATGACACTACAATTTTGTCATTATGTTCATTGTGGATTGGAATTATCCTTTAATACTGCTAGTTAACAATGCACACAATCTATCGTAATGATAACTAAGAACTAAGACTAGTCGAGCGAGACGTAAGACTAAAAGACGACGTACCTTTTTTTTTTTTGTCATCGATAGGCTAACATTTGACCACGGTCTCACGGTCTGATGGTAAGTGATGACGCGGTCGACGATGGAGCATGCTTGCCTAGAAGATACCGGTTCACTCTAGCCTTAAAAACTCCCAGATTATATTTGTCAGGAAACAATGACGCTGGTAAGATGTTCCATTCCTTCGCTGTCCGAATTATAAACGAAGAATCAAACCTTTTCTTACCTCTACAAAAATCTTCAACTTAAAGTCAGGTAGGTGTGTAATTTTTGTTACTACCCCCCGTTGTTCGAAGTTACAAAGCGAAAATAGAGAAGCAAACCTATACCAACTGTAAAAGTAACGGCAATTTTACGGCATCCTTCAGGGTTTCAATTCAAGTCCTCTCTCACAAGTCAGTAGCTACTAAAGTTGGGAAATAAATTCCGATCACCAAATCTTCACTTTCTCAGGCTTATTAGTCAAATCTCGCTCTCCAAAACTCATTGAATGTTAATAGGTGACGTGAACAATCGACACAAGAAACGCGTCCAACAGACCGCGCGAGCAATCACAATGGCTACGTGTTTAATACAAATAACCTTAATCTGGAAATTCGCGCCATTATTCCCCTGTTTACGACGCTCACCCGCGATTAAACACCCAATGATTCCGCCATCCCTCTGTTCCCGCCTTTTGTCATACGAGTAAAAAAGAAAAAGTCATACGCTCCGTTTCTCGCAGAAATCGCCACACGACCGCTCACACAGCTTTCAAGTTTTCTTGGTGGAACGTTAATTGTGGGAACACTTCAATATTTGCAATTTATATACAATTGTGAGAACTTTTACGATTGTAATTGCTGGGTTTCGATGGTCATTAGAATAGTGTACGAAGTCTAGCGAATTCAATTCTTTTCGATTATAATTGATATTATATTAATTTAATTTATAGGTACTTACCTCCCTACTAGAAAAAAATTGCTCCAAGTCTTTTGCTTACAAGTCCTTTAGGTATCTGTTGTCTGTTGCTATATTTCGTAACGCGGAAGACCTTCTTCGTAATTTTACTATATAGTTAATTTTATAATTACCTACTTATGCTCCTTTAGAAAGCAAGCATAAACTAATTACGTAAAATGAAACAAAATTTGCTACCGCAACTAAGATAACTTAGCGATTGATAATGATAACACAGCACAAAAGTAATCTGTATTAAAAAATAATGTACGAGAAATTTATAATTGAATACGTAGTGAGAAGGATCTCTTGTTATTTTAAAAAACAAAAAGGACAAATACCATAGACATATACATATAAATCTATGACAAATACACAAAAATAAACTGCAACACGCTGCATTCAAATTAAGAATGTTTGTGCAACGGTATCGCTTACAAACAAACGGTGAGCGCCCGAGGGCAGTGCTGCCAACCTCTCTTTCGAAAACAATTAAACACTACCAACATAATAAAAAGAGGAATTAGGGTTGGCCGCGGGCGAGGCTGTGGGAACTTTGGCTTTGTTTTTAGATGAAACGATCACATTGAAGTTGCTTATTGGGTCGTCCTTAACATATAGGTGTCCCTTGAAAACTAGTGAGACAGATGTAATTCGCAGGGCTCGCCCAACCGCGCATTTGGCTTAGCTTTTTACGATTTATTGTTCGATTGCTGATTAAAAACATGTGAAGTTTGCGAGATCAAATTGCTTTCAAATTCCGAATGCTTCATAGCGCCGAGGGTTAGTCGATATTTTCAATCAAATTAAATCGAATCGCAGGTACTAATAGCACATGACGTTACGTTATCAGCCCAGTAAGTTCCTATCACTGAGACAAGAGACTTCCCCTACATTAAGAGAGTATAAGACATACACCACGCTGGCCAAGTGCGGGTTGGTGGATGACACATGACGGTGTCCTCACGATGTATTTCTTCGCCTTTAGAAAAGCGCGTGCAAACTTCACATATATAACTTGAAAAGCTATTGTTGGGATTTAAACCATGGTGCGACGGTTTGAAAGTCATACTGGCTAAAGTCACAGGTATTGTCAAATCGGTTTTAAATAGGTACCTACTCGGATGAACCTCCATCACTCGCATCTACTTTTATTATAACATCTCTATTACAACCTAAAATTCAGGTGCAAATCAACCCTTCAATCAACCCTCGCTGCAACCACCTGCGGTAGATACTTCACGCGAGCCAAAGACACTTCAAATCATTCGACCTATCTTTTTAATATCATAAACGCCACAGATTGTATAAAAAAGTTGCCATAAACGTGACACGTGCTAAAACAATCGAATCGCGTCGATAGTCGATTGTTTCGTTTTCCCGCCACGAGTGAGAGCGCGTGCCGAATCGCGCGCGGCCGTAGACAACTTTAGACAAGAGCCTGACGAGTTCAAGTAGCTAATTGAGGCACGCGTTGTCGATGACAATGTTTAAAAGAATAGAAAACAACGGTTATCATCATCAAGTAAGTATTTAAGGGCTTAGGAGTGTATTGTCTGTGGTCGTAGGTTTTTTTAAATGTAAATGAATGAATCGACGAGCTACTCGTTTGCTTGATGCTAAAGCGTCACAGCTGCCCACAATGGATTAGAGTGTGCTAAGTCTCAGAACTTCTATTATGAACTCGCGTAGCACTTGCACTGACTGTGTACCTACGTCAACCTGAAAATATGATTGTTGCAGAATGTTGCCGAGTAATTTCACTAGCCACAATGCCCTGGAACACAGTAGTGCTTGCACACTACTGCATGGTGGCAGACTAACTGCCAAAGTAGTGGTGTACCAACCGAGTTAAGACATAAAAATTAAACATAGATCAGTAATTATCAATTAATACCTTAAACAATGTCTTCTAGAGTTCTCGAGAAATACATAAAAGTTGTGCTTGAGTCATCAACTCATCATCATCATCGTTGAACTACAACCTAACTAACCTATAGCAAATAATACTGGTAGCACCATCTAGTGGCAAATAGCAACGATACAACTTCGGTAAACTTTACCTTTATTCGTTATGGTGGTTATGAAAGAGTTCAAACTAAATCAGATGTAGCGCCATCTATCATCGGATAGCAGTACTACATTTGAAATTAGATTCGGTTTTTTTTAAATTAAATATCAATCCATTTAGAATTTCTGCTTCAACTCCTGGTCAATGGTGTTTGTGATAAGTATTTATTTATTTTATTTTTATTTTTATTTTATTTTATTCACAAAATCCACAGATCTTAAAATAGTGTACAGTTTCACTTAATTGTAGATCTTACATCCAATTACGGATTTACTTTATAATGTTTATTGCATTAAAAATAGAGAGCAGAAAAGTATGCAAATTTACGCAGGTAAGGTAGGTAACATGAAAAAGAGGAAATGAAAATTGCCAATATTATATTGGACTCCCATAGGCGCGATATCGCTCCTTTTGGTTTTAGTTATTCTATTATTACTTTATATGCACGAGGCCCGTGACATAGCTCGGGAGATAGGACATACTCATTGAGTAAGCATAATTATTATGATTTCTGGTTGTTCAAATTAAATATAATTTGGTTACACTTCCGAACCCTAATATTTTCCGCCAAATGTGACCCGTGAGTCTGCAAACAAGCAATACGATCGCCCGTAATCTGGGAAAATAAGCAAATTGCCTACTTAAACGAAAATCCACGACAAGTCGAACCCTACTCGCTCTAATTTTCTTTTCTGCGAGGAGTCCCAGTATGCTGGTTAGGTGTAAGGTCGAATTACGAATTACGACCGACAGAGGGCCAGCAAATATTTGACTTCGGTAATTGACACACGAGACGGAAAAATCTCCGTTTACAATGTCCCTCAACCTCAACTCAACTCCCGGGTGAGGGAAAATATAGGAGTTCTCAAGACGACATCAAAATATCGTTTTGTTTAGATGGGGGGGAGATGGATAGTCATAGTCACCAAATAGGTTAAAAGAAAACGGTTAGCTCCAATAAACAATGTAGGTATCAAAGTAACCCTGTTTTTACTCCCTGAAAAAATTAGTTCTCAAGATATTGACGCTGTCAGTCAGTTGATTGTCAAATTGACAGCTGGCTAGAAGTTGTTTACTTGTTTACTATAATTTTAATATAGTGCGAATAGTAATTGTAATTAATTCCCCACAATGAACGTGCATAAGCTATGGGAGTACAGGGAATACGTGAACGTGAACGGCATGATGCTCACCAGTGAGCTGATCTCTCTGCTGCAGAACTCCCTGACGCTGCTCCAAGTGGAGAACCACTTCAATCACGTCCAGTACTGGGGGCAGCTGTACGCGGTCGATCACGACTACCACATCGCGGTTGGAGTCGGAAACGATGCCATTGCAGACAGGAAATACTTCTACACAACAGATTTCAACTTCTGGGGACTCCTGCCCAAAGCCAAGAAGAAATACAAGCAGTTATCTCTACTGACGACGTTCCCTTTCAGAGGAGACCCGTCTCTTAAAATCAAAGTCCTAGACGAGGCGTTAGAGGAAAACCATCCCGACAGATGCCAGTACATGAAGGAGGAAAGTCGCATCTCCGCGACCATCAGCAACATTTGTGATGAAGCTGAAGTCTGTGCGAGAGGACAGCTCCTCAAAAACCCGGACGGCACTACGGTCATCAACCCGAACTTCTACGGCCTAGCGGCTCCTGAAGCCAAGTTCTTGAAGTCTTACTTACATATCAGACCTGCGCAACACCGCTGGAACACAAACCTGCTGACCAGACAAGACTACAACTACAGCATGGATTTCCTCGACTCCATTGACCAGGATATCCCTAATGGCTGCTGGAGCCTCTCCATCGAGCAGGCTGGAAGCATAGTTTACTTGAAGAACCTCTACTGGCCAGGAATGTCTTACTTCCATAAGATAAGAACTCCTGATGCAGGGTTCCTGTACGTTGGCAATGGACGGAAGTGTCTGGATGTGCCGTTCTTGCTGTAATTGAATCTTATAAAAGTAATGTTACTTATTTCTTATCCCAGATTCCCTGTAATGTAAGCAGGTGCCTACCTATATTATCTAAATGTAATATCTGTGTGCATTTGTGCAAAACTTCAACTAAATTGGGTATGGGTAAGCCATTTCGTTTGGGCGTAGAAGTCATAATACCCCACCACCGAACCACCAGGGCGGTTATTCTCTATGGAAACACAGATTCCACACGATACGAAACCACGTCGTTATCGTGTCTTGTTCAAATCGTGTCACAGCGTCAGATATACCTTCACTTTACATTAAAGTTATCTTTATTTTGAATAAAATATATTGACATAAGTGGTCATATCTTTTGATGTGTTGATGTTTCGGAACGCGTCTCGGTAAAACATATGATTTTTGATAGTTCAAATCGCGCCAATTCCAAATTCATTTCACGCGGTTTTGTTTTCGTTTCATAGAGAATACAGTTTCGCAGATTTCTTATGTAAGACAAGGAATTCGTGTGGTTTTGAAGTAAGGAATCGATACGGGTAATGGCCCAGGGCCATTATTCTCTATGAAAACACAGATTCCACACGATACGAAACCACGTCGTTATCGTGTCTTGTTCAAATCGTGTCACAGCCATAGAAATACCTTCACTTTACATTAAAGTTATTTTTATTTTTAATAAAATATATTGACATAGTGGTGGTAACTTTTGATGTGTTGATGTTTCGGAACACCTCTCGGTAAAACATGTGGTTTTTGACATTTCATATCGCGCCAATTCAAAATTCATTTCGCGCGGTTTCGTTTTCGTTTCATAGAGAATAGAGTTTTGCAGATTTCTTATGTAAGACAAGGAATTCGCGTGATTTCGAAGCAAGGAATTAAGGAATCGTTACGGAATAATGGCCCAGGTTGTTATAGCGGGAACAGTCATACACACATCAACAAAGTCTAGGGATATTAAACATTTTATTGATTATCTCAAAAACCATAAAAAAATTGTTATGAGTGTAAATGGAAGAATTATGGGTAATTTCATGGCTTATACCTAAACATTAACAACATGATACAATTTTGTTTTTTTTATTAATAAGTGTTAAATTATTAAAGTCATAGAAAATTACTAACCAAGTAAAAACTTTTTTCGTTTTAAATTAATTTCATTAAATTAAAATTAATCTTATCAAATCTGATAGCTAGTAATCAGTATTGCCTCCTCTTGCCTTGAGTGCACTATCAATGTGAAAGCCCAGCAGTTTGACCTGCGAGACTTGTTGTAACGTGGCCCCACCCACGTCCACTGCTAAGGCAGTCTGTTTTTTGTTGGCTAGATTAAAGTGCATAAAACAAGTCTTGTCCAAGTTCAAGGCCATACCGTTGAAACGGAAACATTCGTGCAATTCGTGAGCAACCACACTCAGCCGATCTTTGAGAGCTTGTACATTCGGGGCGGTCACCACGGCTGCAACATCATCCGCAAACATATAGACGTCAGCGTTTTTTATGTATGCTGGGAGGTCATTGAGCAATAGGGAAAAAGTGGTGTTAGATAAGCATGATCCTTGGGGAACCCCAAGATCAGACACCCCTTCTTCTGATATGACTTTCCCCCTGCATCTCCCACTACGATCTGACGTCTATTTGTCACGAAATCGGTCATAAGTCTGGACGCCGGACCCCGCACGCCATAATGCTCAAGTTTCTTCTGGAGCAAGACTCTGTCTGCAGTGTCGAAAGCTCGCGAAAGATCGCAGCATATGACTACGGCTTGATGCTGTCTTTCGCGAGCCTGCAACACAGCCCATACGACTTCACGCACCAGGGATGTAGTAGATTGACCTGGGCGATACGCATACTGCCGGTCTGTGAAAACCCCACTCTCAGCAAAAAACTCAAGCAGTCGGTGATTTACACCTACTTCAAGAATCTTTGCCAAGGCCGGTATTATCGAGATCGGCCGATAGTTTTTTGGAGCAGATTTCTCACCCTTTCCTTTATATATTGGCACTATATCTTAACTTTTTTCAAAGAGTGGGGGTAGCGGCCATTTTTAAGACATCTATTAAATAAAGTTGCTAATATTGGGGCTAGGATCTGCGCCACATCTCTTAATATATTAAGGGATATGTCATATATATCAGTAGTATGTTTTGGGGCAATGTCAATCTTAAGAATTTTAATTATCTCACTAACAGAGAAGGGTAGCAAGCGTATAGAGCGGCTATTCGCCGGGAGGACATCACATAGTATAGCTAGGGTACTACAAGTACTGGCAGCGGGAGCCCCGGCCTGCATTCCAGCGGTTAGGAAGGCATTGTTTACATAGTTGACAAGGTATACTTTGTTTGCAAACGCGCTTCCGTCATTTTGTTGCACGACATCAGTGAAGTCGGTAGTCTCCCGTACCCCACGGCCAGTTTCTTTATTAATAATAGACCACATTGTTTTACTTTTATTGCAACTAGATTTTAGGATATTATTATAATAATTGGATTTGAATGTCATTAATTTAATATTGTATAGATTTGATATTTCATTGCAAAATGTCTTAATGTAATCAATATGTGGATAACAATTAATTAGTTTTGTAAAGTCAATTTGTAATCGTTTTAAATTTATTATATCCTCATTAATCCAGCTCGACCCCTGTCTGCGGATAGGTAGGAACCTAATTGGGAAGAATATTTGGATTTGACTAGCGATTATATTATTTACTTTCGCGGCAAGGCCGTCACATTCGCCATACGTTTGCATTATGTTTAGCCAACTTACGTTTTTTAACGCGGCCATGAAGTCCCGTTTTCGGGCCCTAGTTATTAATCGGCGCTGAATATGTGTTAGTTTCCGTGACCCATCAAAACCATTGATGCAAGTACGCTGAGCATGGTGATCCCCGATATTTGAGATTATGACTTGGGCATCAACCCGCTGCGGGTCCAAGTTAGTATAACAAGTTAGTATAACAGTGCTATGGTATTGCTTAACATAACACTGCAATAAGGAAGTAATTGAATGCCTGTTTTTATTTTTATCATAAAAGAAAAAAAATAGTAAAAAGCAATCGGCGCGCCAGCTTTACCTGCAGTGTTTCACACTTTTCGAGCTACGGCGAATACATCGCGCGAATACTTCGGCTGTGCCCGATGCATCGTTGTACGCGGTCACTAGCGTTCACAGGTTCACAGAGTACATTGGTAAAAACTGAAACTAGTGTTCAACAGGGAAACCTTCGCTGTTGCTCGATAGGTGTGGCCACGGCATTCTAGAACCACAGAGTATAGTAGCCTTTTTTCTCTAATCTGTGTCTAAAACGAAGTTGTATTCACAGAATTTGTACTTGGGTCTGTGCTACTTACACAGAGTAGATTTTTTTTCCTTAACCTGTGGCTACTTACTGGATAGTGTGACCATTCTTGGTTGATTTCTGCATTTTGGCAGATTTAACCTTCAAATTCAGACTGGCAGATAGTCTAAAAGGCTTATTACACCTTCCTAAATACAGCTTAGAGCATTTATAAATGGAGGTGGCAAGGCAAGGCGTACCCGTCTGCCGGTCATATATAAATAAATAAATAAAAAATATGTGTGGACGATTCAAACTAAGCATAGCTTGTACTATGGGAACCAGATAACTGATACAATACAATACTTTTTTGTTTGTAAATACATACATAGAATACCATATAACACCCAGACGCAGAACAAACATCTATGTTCATCACACAAATGTTTGTCCTGGGTAGGAATCGAACCCACAGCCCTCAGTTCAGAAGGCAGGGATACTACCAACTGAGCTATTGGGCCCGTCATATGGCGCTATTTGGTCATACACACCATCATAGTGAGCGTCTAAACACTGTGTAAAACTACGCTAGATCATATAACGGTGTGCGTGTTTTAAAATGGTGTGGGGCGTGCGTATACACAATTTTTTTTTTATAAATAAACACAGTCACACCTTTTATTTCTTATAATCCCAAAAAGCCCCTAATATAAAAAACCGGTACTTACTCACGAAAAAAATGTTTATTATTTCCTATCTCCTTTTCACATCGGTAAATCAGTTTTTACGCTCTAACACTGTCTAAGGAAAAAGGAAAGTAAGGGCGAAAAGATCTTTCGCTTCTCCCTTCCCTTGTACAGAACGATCTACGTAGCCCATTGTGGAGACATACCGTATCATTCTACAGTAATTTTGTTTTTAAATAATGAGGAGTTTTAATTAAAGAAAGAACTAGTTCCGGCCTAGCTACTAGATTGCGCAGAACCAAATAACAGAAACTGCTAAAAACCACTCGAGTGAAATGAGAGAGAACTATCTCAAAGCAGTTTTTTTTTTAAATCTGCATTACCACGGACACCTAGGTCCGTGCTCTTTGTTACTTTATCATTTATTACTATTATTACTATTTTTTTTTATTTCATTGAACAATTACCATACACGAGAGGACAATTAAAAACTTAACCTATTTTTTTGTTTTTTTTTATTTTTATTTTTTTTTATTTTGATTTGTGCATTTACCGTGAGCAGACCAGCTCCCGCAAGCAGCGCCCGTTCACGAGCTTGACGCATGCGCCAGCCATCGCCCTCCTCAACCATTTTTGAGGGAAGAGGACGACCCGACGCACGACGCGCCGCCGCAAGAAGAAGCTTTTTAGTGAGCGTGAGTGCTCCCGAAGTACACACAATTATCATTTACATTCTAGTACTATGTGTTCATATGAGCGGGATAATTGACAGGCTCTTTTGAGGCCGTCAATGATCCCGCCCGTACATGTTGTTGTTAATCCGCCTTCTCCTCCCGGACCAGGACTTCTGTTACTGCCACGTTTCGATCTTTGATGGCCATCTGCAAGTTGTACTCGCGGATGGCTCTCGGTGATGCAGCCATCACACGCCGCACGAAACGGCTGATGGCGTCTTCCTCGTCATCGGCGTAGTAAACGAAAGTCCCGGTGTGCCGCGAGACTGCATCCACCGCGTGCGGAACGCTCTCGTGCAGTCTCATCTTGCCCTTAGTCTTTATGACGATGACCGACTCGTATGTCAGTCCCTGTGCTTCATGGATGGTTAGGATACGCGACTCCGTGCCTCTGCCATAACCCTTGTTGGACAGGGTCTCTTTTTCTTCCTGAGTGTGTACTAGGAATAGGGTGTTGGGGAGGGTGCTGGATATTTGCGCACCTGCTCCAGGGACTTGACACGTGGGGCCGAAGAATATATACCAGAGTATATTTCTCTCAGCGATTCCTATATGTGCATAACACAAAGCAAAGTTTAAAGTCTGGCAGATTTCAAAGCTATTCACAGCAGGATCTGCAATTTACAGATGGTCATACTGTCTGTCTCTGGTTCGGTTTCATTCATTCGTTCATTAATTTACATATTTTCCTGTCTCGTTCTGTTCTGTCGTTCCTTCTTTTCATTTTCTTTGGCTGTCGAAAAAATAACTTGGCGAGTGCGAGTTCGCGTTCACGCTTATTGTTACCGGCTTCCATTTCAGTGATAATTGTTTTTGTCCACGTAAAAATTAATAGGAATAGTCGTAGTTTCACGTCTTGTGCATTGAAATGGCTACAAATGGCCATATCAACGAAGATGCCGACATAGGGGAATGCGATGGCGAAAAAGTTGTAACAATGATGGACGTCTTGCAAGAAGAACAGGATTTCGAAGATGATGCTAATGCGGTGCTTGGGGCTTCCGATGAGAAAAACTGCACTTACTCAAAGGTGAAGCATAAAAAGCTTATACTGGTTTCGCGTTTGAGCAATATGGCGTTTGGACATCTTGTTTCCCGCGCCCCATTATTCGTCAGTTCAATTATTTTATATCCTTTGGTCCTCTCTTATTATGATCAGTAAAACTTTAATAAAGCTATTTAACTTGAGAAATAGCCACACATTTTTCTGTTTCTATGACAATCTTACCTAATAGCAAGGATGACTGTTATAATATAACACCACCTGTATAAATCACAGCATATCGTTATAAAATATGCGACTAATACCCTATTATAAAGCCAAATCATATGTCGCAGACCCTATCACCCTAACTGGGATTCTCATAGGTTTATACTAATAGTCTCAAAGCATTGCAATTAGGTATTATAAAACTTATAAGTCTTTTCTTTCTAAATTATTCAGTTCAAATATTATTCTTGGTTAAAAATATATTTTGCTGATAATAATCATTAAGTATTTAAATACAGTGGAAGCATCATCAATTTGTTAATATAAAAAATGTATGTTTCAGGGTTACATCAAAAGACAAGCCATTTACGCTTGTTTGACATGCTGTGGTGAAGCTAAAGATGATCCCACTAAAAGAGCTGGAGTCTGCCTTGCCTGTAGCCTCAACTGTCATGAAAACCATGATCTCATTGAACTATACACCAAAAGGAACTTTCGCTGTGACTGTGGCAACCCTAAATTCAATTCCCACCCCTGCCAATTCAACCCTGATAAAAGTGAACTCAATGACGACAATATGTATAACCAAAACTTTAGCGGACTGTACTGTAACTGTCACAGGCCTTACCCGGACCCAGAATCTACTGTTGAGGATGATGAAATGATTCAGTGCATCATGTGCGAGGACTGGCTGCATGCTTCACACATAGATGCAGTTGTTCCAGGCAATGAACAATACTCTGAAATGGTTTGCAAAGCTTGTATGGAGAACAATGAGTTTTTACATGACTACAGTAACTTAGCTGTTAATATTGAAACAGATGTGGATATAATCACTGTCAATGGTGATACAAAGTTGACCAATGGTGATTTAGAGACTGAAAAGTTAATGAATAGTTCAGGAGATACAAATGAAAATTTAAAAGTTGGTATGGATGTTGATGAAGCACAAAATGAAAATGAAAGTTCTGCAACAGGACATACTGAAGCAGTAGAAAAGGAAGATTCAGAACAACCTGATGAAGAAAATGAATCGAATGATTCCAATGCATTGGATACTGAAGTTGCCATAGATGCTGATAAGACTGAGGAGACGACTCAAATGGTGTCCAATTCAAATCTCGATGTAAATGATGACACTAACACAGTTGCAGCTCTAGAAGTAAGTACACAAGCAGCTGAAAACATTTTAGAGGAAGAAAATTCTGAATTACAAGAACCAAAAGAAACCATACCTGAAAATGTAGAAGATGAATTAAAAACTACAGCGGAAGCCACTCTAGAATTAAAAGATACTGAAGATACAGAAAAAACAACTGATCAAGATATCCCTGAGTTAGAAAAACCAGGAGATAATTCTGAACACATGCTTGAACTTGAAGTTAAAAAGGTTGAAGAAGTTATTCCTGCGTTAGAAAAACCAGAAGAAAATTCTGTACTTGAACCTGAAGTTGAAGATCAACTACCACTAACTTTCCTTTATATATTGGCACTATATCTTAACTTTTTTCAAAGAGTGGGGGTAGCGGCCATTTTTAAGACATCTATTAAATAAAGTTGCTAATATTGGGGCTAGGATCTGCGCCACATCTCTTAATATATTAAGGGATATGTCATATATATCAGTAGTATGTTTTGGGGCAATGTCAATCTTAAGAATTTTAATTATCTCACTAACAGAGAAGGGTAGCAAGCGTATAGAGCGGCTATTCGCCGGGAGGACATCACATAGTATAGCTAGGGTACTACAAGTACTGGCAGCGGGAGCCCCGGCCTGCATTCCAGCGGTTAGGAAGGCATTGTTTACATAGTTGACAAGGTATACTTTGTTTGCAAACGCGCTTCCGTCATTTTGTTGCACGACATCAGTGAAGTCGGTAGTCTCCCGTACCCCACGGCCAGTTTCTTTATTAATAATAGACCACATTGTTTTACTTTTATTGCAACTAGATTTTAGGATATTATTATAATAATTGGATTTGAATGTCATTAATTTAATATTGTATAGATTTGATATTTCATTGCAAAATGTCTTAATGTAATCAATATGTGGATAACAATTAATTAGTTTTGTAAAGTCAATTTGTAATCGTTTTAAATTTATTATATCCTCATTAATCCAGCTCGACCCCTGTCTGCGGATAGGTAGGAACCTAATTGGGAAGAATATTTGGATTTGACTAGCGATTATATTATTTACTTTCGCGGCAAGGCCGTCACATTCGCCATACGTTTGCATTATGTTTAGCCAACTTACGTTTTTTAACGCGGCCATGAAGTCCCGTTTTCGGGCCCTAGTTATTAATCGGCGCTGAATATGTGTTAGTTTCCGTGACCCATCAAAACCATTGATGCAAGTACGCTGAGCATGGTGATCCCCGATATTTGAGATTATGACTTGGGCATCAACCCGCTGCGGGTCCAAGTTAGTATAACAAGTTAGTATAACAGTGCTATGGTATTGCTTAACATAACACTGCAATAAGGAAGTAATTGAATGCCTGTTTTTATTTTTATCATAAAAGAAAAAAAATAGTAAAAAGCAATCGGCGCGCCAGCTTTACCTGCAGTGTTTCACACTTTTCGAGCTACGGCGAATACATCGCGCGAATACTTCGGCTGTGCCCGATGCATCGTTGTACGCGGTCACTAGCGTTCACAGGTTCACAGAGTACATTGGTAAAAACTGAAACTAGTGTTCAACAGGGAAACCTTCGCTGTTGCTCGATAGGTGTGGCCACGGCATTCTAGAACCACAGAGTATAGTAGCCTTTTTTCTCTAATCTGTGTCTAAAACGAAGTTGTATTCACAGAATTTGTACTTGGGTCTGTGCTACTTACACAGAGTAGATTTTTTTTCCTTAACCTGTGGCTACTTACTGGATAGTGTGACCATTCTTGGTTGATTTCTGCATTTTGGCAGATTTAACCTTCAAATTCAGACTGGCAGATAGTCTAAAAGGCTTATTACACCTTCCTAAATACAGCTTAGAGCATTTATAAATGGAGGTGGCAAGGCAAGGCGTACCCGTCTGCCGGTCATATATAAATAAATAAATAAAAAATATGTGTGGACGATTCAAACTAAGCATAGCTTGTACTATGGGAACCAGATAACTGATACAATACAATACTTTTTTGTTTGTAAATACATACATAGAATACCATATAACACCCAGACGCAGAACAAACATCTATGTTCATCACACAAATGTTTGTCCTGGGTAGGAATCGAACCCACAGCCCTCAGTTCAGAAGGCAGGGATACTACCAACTGAGCTATTGGGCCCGTCATATGGCGCTATTTGGTCATACACACCATCATAGTGAGCGTCTAAACACTGTGTAAAACTACGCTAGATCATATAACGGTGTGCGTGTTTTAAAATGGTGTGGGGCGTGCGTATACACAATTTTTTTTTTATAAATAAACACAGTCACACCTTTTATTTCTTATAATCCCAAAAAGCCCCTAATATAAAAAACCGGTACTTACTCACGAAAAAAATGTTTATTATTTCCTATCTCCTTTTCACATCGGTAAATCAGTTTTTACGCTCTAACACTGTCTAAGGAAAAAGGAAAGTAAGGGCGAAAAGATCTTTCGCTTCTCCCTTCCCTTGTACAGAACGATCTACGTAGCCCATTGTGGAGACATACCGTATCATTCTACAGTAATTTTGTTTTTAAATAATGAGGAGTTTTAATTAAAGAAAGAACTAGTTCCGGCCTAGCTACTAGATTGCGCAGAACCAAATAACAGAAACTGCTAAAAACCACTCGAGTGAAATGAGAGAGAACTATCTCAAAGCAGTTTTTTTTTTAAATCTGCATTACCACGGACACCTAGGTCCGTGCTCTTTGTTACTTTATCATTTATTACTATTATTACTATTTTTTTTTATTTCATTGAACAATTACCATACACGAGAGGACAATTAAAAACTTAACCTATTTTTTTGTTTTTTTTTATTTTTATTTTTTTTTATTTTGATTTGTGCATTTACCGTGAGCAGACCAGCTCCCGCAAGCAGCGCCCGTTCACGAGCTTGACGCATGCGCCAGCCATCGCCCTCCTCAACCATTTTTGAGGGAAGAGGACGACCCGACGCACGACGCGCCGCCGCAAGAAGAAGCTTTTTAGTGAGCGTGAGTGCTCCCGAAGTACACACAATTATCATTTACATTCTAGTACTATGTGTTCATATGAGCGGGATAATTGACAGGCTCTTTTGAGGCCGTCAATGATCCCGCCCGTACATGTTGTTGTTAATCCGCCTTCTCCTCCCGGACCAGGACTTCTGTTACTGCCACGTTTCGATCTTTGATGGCCATCTGCAAGTTGTACTCGCGGATGGCTCTCGGTGATGCAGCCATCACACGCCGCACGAAACGGCTGATGGCGTCTTCCTCGTCATCGGCGTAGTAAACGAAAGTCCCGGTGTGCCGCGAGACTGCATCCACCGCGTGCGGAACGCTCTCGTGCAGTCTCATCTTGCCCTTAGTCTTTATGACGATGACCGACTCGTATGTCAGTCCCTGTGCTTCATGGATGGTTAGGATACGCGACTCCGTGCCTCTGCCATAACCCTTGTTGGACAGGGTCTCTTTTTCTTCCTGAGTGTGTACTAGGAATAGGGTGTTGGGGAGGGTGCTGGATATTTGCGCACCTGCTCCAGGGACTTGACACGTGGGGCCGAAGAATATATACCAGAGTATATTTCTCTCAGCGATTCCTATATGTGCATAACACAAAGCAAAGTTTAAAGTCTGGCAGATTTCAAAGCTATTCACAGCAGGATCTGCAATTTACAGATGGTCATACTGTCTGTCTCTGGTTCGGTTTCATTCATTCGTTCATTAATTTACATATTTTCCTGTCTCGTTCTGTTCTGTCGTTCCTTCTTTTCATTTTCTTTGGCTGTCGAAAAAATAACTTGGCGAGTGCGAGTTCGCGTTCACGCTTATTGTTACCGGCTTCCATTTCAGTGATAATTGTTTTTGTCCACGTAAAAATTAATAGGAATAGTCGTAGTTTCACGTCTTGTGCATTGAAATGGCTACAAATGGCCATATCAACGAAGATGCCGACATAGGGGAATGCGATGGCGAAAAAGTTGTAACAATGATGGACGTCTTGCAAGAAGAACAGGATTTCGAAGATGATGCTAATGCGGTGCTTGGGGCTTCCGATGAGAAAAACTGCACTTACTCAAAGGTGAAGCATAAAAAGCTTATACTGGTTTCGCGTTTGAGCAATATGGCGTTTGGACATCTTGTTTCCCGCGCCCCATTATTCGTCAGTTCAATTATTTTATATCCTTTGGTCCTCTCTTATTATGATCAGTAAAACTTTAATAAAGCTATTTAACTTGAGAAATAGCCACACATTTTTCTGTTTCTATGACAATCTTACCTAATAGCAAGGATGACTGTTATAATATAACACCACCTGTATAAATCACAGCATATCGTTATAAAATATGCGACTAATACCCTATTATAAAGCCAAATCATATGTCGCAGACCCTATCACCCTAACTGGGATTCTCATAGGTTTATACTAATAGTCTCAAAGCATTGCAATTAGGTATTATAAAACTTATAAGTCTTTTCTTTCTAAATTATTCAGTTCAAATATTATTCTTGGTTAAAAATATATTTTGCTGATAATAATCATTAAGTATTTAAATACAGTGGAAGCATCATCAATTTGTTAATATAAAAAATGTATGTTTCAGGGTTACATCAAAAGACAAGCCATTTACGCTTGTTTGACATGCTGTGGTGAAGCTAAAGATGATCCCACTAAAAGAGCTGGAGTCTGCCTTGCCTGTAGCCTCAACTGTCATGAAAACCATGATCTCATTGAACTATACACCAAAAGGAACTTTCGCTGTGACTGTGGCAACCCTAAATTCAATTCCCACCCCTGCCAATTCAACCCTGATAAAAGTGAACTCAATGACGACAATATGTATAACCAAAACTTTAGCGGACTGTACTGTAACTGTCACAGGCCTTACCCGGACCCAGAATCTACTGTTGAGGATGATGAAATGATTCAGTGCATCATGTGCGAGGACTGGCTGCATGCTTCACACATAGATGCAGTTGTTCCAGGCAATGAACAATACTCTGAAATGGTTTGCAAAGCTTGTATGGAGAACAATGAGTTTTTACATGACTACAGTAACTTAGCTGTTAATATTGAAACAGATGTGGATATAATCACTGTCAATGGTGATACAAAGTTGACCAATGGTGATTTAGAGACTGAAAAGTTAATGAATAGTTCAGGAGATACAAATGAAAATTTAAAAGTTGGTATGGATGTTGATGAAGCACAAAATGAAAATGAAAGTTCTGCAACAGGACATACTGAAGCAGTAGAAAAGGAAGATTCAGAACAACCTGATGAAGAAAATGAATCGAATGATTCCAATGCATTGGATACTGAAGTTGCCATAGATGCTGATAAGACTGAGGAGACGACTCAAATGGTGTCCAATTCAAATCTCGATGTAAATGATGACACTAACACAGTTGCAGCTCTAGAAGTAAGTACACAAGCAGCTGAAAACATTTTAGAGGAAGAAAATTCTGAATTACAAGAACCAAAAGAAACCATACCTGAAAATGTAGAAGATGAATTAAAAACTACAGCGGAAGCCACTCTAGAATTAAAAGATACTGAAGATACAGAAAAAACAACTGATCAAGATATCCCTGAGTTAGAAAAACCAGGAGATAATTCTGAACACATGCTTGAACTTGAAGTTAAAAAGGTTGAAGAAGTTATTCCTGCGTTAGAAAAACCAGAAGAAAATTCTGTACTTGAACCTGAAGTTGAAGATCAACTACCAGAAATTCAAACAGATAATGAAAAAGAAGATGAGATACCGAAATTGAATTCCATGGATGCAGTGGATGCAGATTCAAAGGAAGAGGTCAGTCAAACATGTACTGACAATGTTGACACTAGTGAAGATACCGAGACAAGTGCAGAAAATGATAACATAACCAGTATTTCAAATGAAAAAGTGTTTGACTCTAGCGAAGAACCTGCAATAACAAACAGTGTTGATGTAGCTGATGAAGAAGATATGACAAACAAAGTAAATGGCGACATTGCCGAGCCTGATAAAACCTCATACAAAATTACTCCTGAAACAGAAATTAACGATAGTGCAACCATAGTAGAATCTACCGAAACTATGAAAGATGTAAACACAGATGATGATTCTGAAAACCAAATTGAAACTCCTAATGATATAATAACTGTAGCAGAAGAAAAGAAAGAAACCAAAAGAAAGTTGTCCACCGAGGAAGATGAAAATGATACTTCTGTTAAGAGACCTAAATTAGATAAGGAGTCTAAATTAAATGAGGAAAGCAAATGCACTCGACCAAAAGGTGTCAAAAAAGTGCACAGAGGTGCAACATTCTGGCCTTCAAATTTCCGTCAGAAACTTTGCACTTGTAATGAGTGCCTCTCAATGTACAAAGACCTGAGTGTCCTGTTTCTAATTGATCCGGAAGACACTGTTAGTGCATATGAAACTTTAGGGAAGGAAAGAGTTGATGGTAGAGTAACACAGTACGAAAAGGGCTTGGAAGCTCTGTCTTCCCTAGACCGCATTCAACAAATAAACGCTTTAACAGAATACAACAAAATGAAGGACAAGTTACTAGACTTCCTGAAGAGTTTCAAAGATAGAAGGGAAATTGTGAAAGAAGAAGACATAAAAGCCTTCTTTGCTGGAATGAAACCCAAAAGGGAACCAGATGGTGTTTATTTCTGCAGATAAACTTTTTGATTATTAATTTAAGTTTTAACTTGTAATTTTACTTTTTATTGAATTTAGCAGCATTCCTTTGTAAGCCATGTGAGTGTTTCATGTTATGAAATTGCTCATTATATCCTTTGACCTTAAGTATTTTGTTTTATTTTAGTTCATTTGTTTAATAATAGTGATGCATCACCCCCTTGGTGTGTTATCTTGTGCTACTTACATAATTTTATTTATCATTAGGTGCACCCCACGGTTTCTTTTAACAAGGATAGTATTTATAGCCATTTCACAATAATGAAAGAATAATATAAATGCAGATACCAGATACTATATTGTGTAGCTTAACTAAGTCAAAAATGTTGTAAATAAAGTGAAATGGGTGGGATGACTAGTTGTTGTGCCTAAAATGCACATTGCAATTTAGACTATAAGTATGTAATATCTAGTAACTAGTAGGTACTCCCAAATCACTGAGACCAAAAGAAAACTTAAGAATTCTGCATTCTAAACAGATTAATCTTTGCCCTTCTGCCATTTCTCCCCACGGGTGGGACAGCTGGAGAGCATAGGAACAACCCCTGTTAAATAATATATTCCATAGTGAGGTTAAACACCATAGGTACACTTTATTGTTCACAATCTCCACACCTTTGGAAGAAAGGAACAACCCACAGATCCAGATCACTGGACGCCGCCGCGGCATGTGGCAGTTTTATTTGCTTACTCATGAAAGGGTACAAGAAGTCTGTTATTTAACTACTAGGTACCTAGCCTAAACTATCAGCCTAATGTGACTTGAATAAAATCCATATTGAGACAGTAAACATATTTATTAGGGAGAATATGTAATCACGCATACAGAATGTCGTAGTGGCCAGGCCGGTACAATAGGTGCACCAGCGGTGTCGAGCCCTCTGGGAAGTCGTGCGCCATTACCTGCAACATGTAATATAAGATTAGTGGATAAATGGTGGTTGATGCACAAGGGCTTTGGCTTTGACTTCTGTGCTCACTTTACTATTGTCCATCTAATATAAGAATGCGTTTCACAGCTAATGAAATAATAAAAATCTGAACAAAAACGGATTTCGGATCATTTTGCGGTTGCGTGGTAGTGGATTATACATTAGCTATAATGAAACATTTAAATGTTTTAATGCAGTTTTTTTTACTATTTTATTGTAGTTGTCAAACGCATTCTTACATTAGATGGTGTGTAGGGTAAATTAAACTATTCATTAACCATTCATATCCAGGAAACAAGCAGCAGCATTATCATCCACCACAACACCTATCTATAATCCAAATCTATCCAGCTGTTTGAACGTGAAGGAGTAACAAACACACATAGCAACTTTCACCTTTCTAATATTAGTGATGGTGTGATTATCCTCCTTGTATAAGTATGTAAGGTAGGACACTTTAATATCTTTGGTGATAATAATAACATAGAGCAAGAAAATTTTTGCTACTCTCAATATTATGTCTAAGGGTGAGACTGTAGGAAGATGAAGGCCTACACTGACATCCCTCAGACAGTATACTGTGCCTTTTCCCTTGGCAACATAATAGGCATGATGACTAAAATATTTTTTTTGCATAAATTATTAATATTCTAGAAACGATAAACATTAGTGAATACTAAAATGAAATAATCAAAAAATTACAAAGTTACAAGCGTTTTAAAAACCGGAATAGAAAGAGATAGCTCAAACGGCCAGTGATGTCAGAGTTGGGTTGTTTATAGTATGCTGTCTATTGTTGTTAATAGTATGCCTCATTACTAAGCTGTGGTAGCTTTACATATAATCTCTTTGGCATGTGATGTTACAAGTGGATTTTTCATAGTAACTGTGGAGGCGCTCTGTTTCGCGAGAAAGGAACAGGTGATTCCCTCTCCAGAAACTTTAAAAGCTGACTCCGTGATTTATTTACCGATTTTACTTATTTTTTCAATTATTGCATTCATTTTTAATCTTCTTCATGAAAGTAATATTTACTTGTTCATTTTTAACAGTAGTCATCATGCCTATTATTAACTCTTGTTCGGCCCAGCTTCTCAAAACAACAACACTTCATGTTACTAGAGAACCACCATTGTGTTGAAAAAGTGTGGATCCCAGCTGGTCTTTCAACAAGACCTCAAGATGCTCACCTGACTGCCTTCCCCACGGTCCATGTATCGGACCCGGACGCCAACCTTCAGTGCATTGCTGAGTGCTATAATATGGATGTGGTCAGACTCCTTGTACATTGGCTCCACTTCCTGCAACATACAGTAAACAATATCTACACCAAGTCACATGGTTATGGTTTCTTATCAAGTTCTAATAATAATCAGTTGGCCTGTAAGTTTACATAAGGAGTTAATGTTTATTTGAGTTACTTAACTTCTTAGAAAAGCAAGGTCTAGAATAATTTGAAGATTTAAAATACAAAGTACCTGTCTACAAAACTCGGTAACTGTACGGGGGCCTTCAATGAAGTTCTGATAGAACTCTTGCTCTGTTTGCAGCTGTCCTGAGGTTACGAGACGTAGGTACACTACGATGTAGTCTGAGTAGCCCTGCTTGTTGAACTTGTCATGAAGCTCATCACGCACACTATCAAAGTTTTCCAGTGAGCCACTCGCTTGCTCACCCACACGTTGAACTACTTCCATAAACTGCAAGGGGAACAAAAAGGTTTCATGCTATATTGTTATTATCTGTGATCTATTATTAGTCTGCCCATCAGGCTGTACAGAAAGTCCTAACTTGTTTACAAAATGCTCCTACTATGATTATTTTAGTTACACAAACAATGTTAGTACATAAAAATTCACACAGTTTCAAAACTTTAAATAGTAAATATCTTTTTGAGGAATTACTTATATTTTGGCTGTTTATATTCGAGTTAAAAATCAACAATGTGTAATAAAAACAGTTAAAGAAGTTTTACTAACTGACTAAATTCAAATATACAACCAGCACTGCGTCAATTTGGTTAGTATCAGATCAGCAGTAAACAAAAACTTGGTGATTGATTTATGCAGGTATTATACACTTAGATTTTATCGTTTTGGGCGATACTTGCTCCTAATAAGAACATCGTGATTTATCCAGACTGATCTATCCATCAAGCGACTATTAACTTTGATAAAATCAAACAGAATACAATATAAACAATTGTTTGCGAAACATAAACAAAATAATCAATAACCTCAAAACCGTTAACTCACCGTCTCATAGAAATCCTCGACTGTGAACTGTGAGAAGCCTAATGCAACCAGAATTTCTTTGGAATTCTTCGCTATTTCGTAGAATTTGTCGTATTCTTTCTTGTCGGTGAGTAAATGCTCTAGATATGCGTAAGAAAATGCCCGGAAAAAACAGTTGCCGTCCGGCCGTGTTCTTCGAATATTCTTATATTTAGACGCCAGATCTTTCACTTTAAGCAGGTATATGGGATCCTCAGTATATTCCTTTTCTAGAGTAGATAAAGACTCCAAATCTCCAACGAGTGGTGTTGTTTCCGATATCTAAAAAAAACAAACAGAAGAAACAACGTCACCCATTACGAATTATTTTTTGCATGTACCATCAAAGTTCATGGAATAAAATTGTGAAAAATACATTATTTACCTCTTTCTCTATCTCCCGCTGCTGTTTTAATATTAACTCATCTTGATTTATCGAGTTATCAATTAAATTGCCGGCGCAACTGCTGCTGCTGGATGCATCGTCCGCCATTTTCAAATAAAAGTTTAATTTGACATTGACACTAATTGAATTGACAGTACAACAATCAATCAATTGACAATAGAGCTTAGAATGTATACTCTGCAATCGAGCTTAGTTGCGTTCCAAAGTACCTTACAAGATACTAATTATTACCACGAGTTATTATTTTTTAAAACTTGTGCTTTTTCCAGTGTTAATGTTGAGAATTGGTGGCGTTTTACGCATTAAGTGCAGAATTACGAGCATGAGTGAGGGCAAGTGATATAATGTGGTGAAACGTGATTTTTCGTGTTGCTTCCAAAACTCCATAGAAGCTTCTAATAAAATGGTCACCACTTTGCTGGAGCATGACTTAGAGTGGACTATGACTATGACTAGGACATGACTTTGCGTGAAATAAAAACACGATGAAAATTATAATACTTGACACTGGCTAAATACACTATGTGTGGAGTCATAATATATATAAAACAAATTTACCACATGCAGTTTTTAAATCCTCTTGTTGATGGCTCTAAGGCTCAAACACAGAGAACTTTGCTATGGCTCAAATAAATCACCGAAATCACAGACGCTAAAACCGCCTATTGTAGTTCGTATTCAAAGATATATAACCGCTAAAAATAGAGAAAGAAAAATTATTGGTATTGTATCAGAATTTCAAATAGGGAAAACTCTTTTTTTTTTTTCATATTTTTTGGCTCCACACATAGTGTATTTAGCCAGTGTCAAGTATTGTAATTCATCATGTTAGAAGAATATTTCACGTAAAGTCAAGTCATAGTCATAGTCCAGTCTAAGTCAGGTAGTCAAATTCCAGTCTAAGTCATGCTCCAGTAAAGTGGGGGCAACTTTACTAGAAGCTTTATGGAATTTTGGAAGCAACATGGAAAATCACGTTTCACCACATTATATCACTTGCCCATGAGTGATTCTCGTAATTCAGCAGTTAATGCGTAAAACGCAACCAAATTTAAACATTAACACTGGAAAAAGCACAAGTTTTGAGAAATAATACAATGCAACGACGTGAACTTTTCCGCGTTCCCGCCAAAATTCTTTTATGCCTTTTATGTGAGGGAAAACTGAACATCCTTTTTTCAATGGGCAAGGAACTTATTTTATTATATGTATAACTTCCTTGGTCTTATTAGTTTATACCCATTTAGTACCATAGACTAGTATTAGTTACCTACATGTTGTAAACAATACAAAAACCAGTTTATGTATATGTATTTTATTAATATGTATTAAAATATTGTATCTTAAAACTACAATCTAATCAGCAAACATATCTTCAATCTTCTTTTGCACTTCCTTCTCTGTCTCAGAGTTAAGTTTTTCTGGCAGCAGTTTGACCGACTCCAAATCCGCCGGCTCACCGTCGTCGTTCGCAGGCGTCTCGCCTCTCGCCTGGGACAAAATAAACAATATTAATATACAAATAGTATGTAATGTACTGTGTGTGAATAAATGTATTTTCTTTCTTTCTTTTACTATTAAGTCCGTCGATATCTTAACTCATCAGCCTATTATGTTTTCATCCCACTACTGGAACTTAGGCTTTCTTCACAGTGTAGATAGAATGAAATGATGAATGAAGGTAATAATAATAATGGAAATACAGCCTAGTGGTATACTCATCATCATCATCAACAGCCTAAAGACGTTCACTGCTGAACATAGGCCTCCCCCAGAGAGCGCCACTTTGAGCGGCTGCTCACATTGAGTCACAATAAGGCAGGAATAGCCCATAAATGTAGCAGTTTAGTAATCTGACTGCTAGACTGTGTGATGTCTCAGGATGACGTGCGCAGCGCAATGCCACGCGGAATTTTATTATTTAAAGTTCCGAGTGACACTGCAATTGTTATGGGCGGGAATTCGCTTAACATCAGGCGACGACGAGACCGTCATTCATTCACATAAAAAAACCTAGCCTAACTACTTGTATACTTTCCCAATAAGTGCTGGTATGATAATTGCCACTCATTGCCATTAGTATTTTGGTATTAACAAATAAAGTACATGTTAAACCTAAAACAAACAAAAACTAATTTCTTAAAGCCTTAACGATAGAACATTTAACAATAAAAGCATCATCATTTTCATAGTTCAAAGTAGTATTATTATAATAATTATAGTGATTATTCTGGTGTTTAATATTTACCTTCTGCAGTTGTGTCTCAAGCTGCATGATGGCCCGCTCGGTCCTGTAGTTGTCGGACACGAGCTGCGCCCAGCGCCGCCGGAGCGCCCGCAGCCGCGCCCCGCTCGCCGTCTGTGACCGCTTGCGCTCCCAGTTCACTGATGCTATCTGTTTTCTGGAACACCAAACTGCAGTAGTAACAAATCTTATCAAATAAAACGTCATAAATCATTGTTTTCAGATTTAAATCCATTGGTTAGTGTTAGGTTTATTTATAATTTTATATTACTTACTATATATATTATATTACTACTTGTGGTAGCAGTAGCAGATAGGACTAATAAAGACAGCACTAAGAGCAAGAAGTAAGGGTGTTATTCTATTCTGCCCCATAATTTAACATCTAGACATATTGACTAAACTAGGCAACTAGTTACAAACTGTAATCGCTATTGAAGTGAAATATCTAAATTAGTTTTATGGACAGATTGATGGGTAGTTAAATTTATATATCTCGTACCTCAGCAACCATAATGTCGTGTGCAAACAGTGCAGCACTCAAATATCAAACGTGTGCAGTCAGTGTGGCCTTTGCAAGTTTTAGGAGGTGGAAGGATCATCATCATCATCATCATCATCATCATCATCATCAACAGCCTGCGGACGTCCTAAAGCAGTGGCTAATTAAAAAAGCATTTTATAACTTAAAGGATTTTTTTAATAGAGATAAATCTGCTGACTTTATAATATGATAATTAATTGTATGAATTTTGATATGTCTACCTATTTTATATTGTTATGAATAAAATGTAATTGTGTTGAACATTTTTAGATCCATTAATTGTTAGGTATTTATAATTTTTTTTTTTTTTTTTTTTTAATAATATTATTTATTTATTTACTTATTTATTGAACACCAACACAATGTACATTCTTACTATTAAATGTGACTAAATACTAAGGGTAACATGGTTAATGTCATCGCACTTATAGGCGTAGACTGCTTACATTTAGCGAGTATTAAAAGTATAAAAGAATAATATAAAATAAAAAGTTTACAACAATTTGAATTTAACATGCAGAATTATCAAAAAAGTTTAAGAATTTACTTTTCATTAATTTTGAATATAATTTACATTTTATAATAATGACAAAAAGTTTAAGAATAGCTATTTGAATAATAACAATAATAATAATAACAATCCGCAGACATAAAACTGTAAAAAGGGGTTAGATAGAATATTAGTTTAAAGTAAGTAGGTAGGTACTACCTACCCAACAACCAGAAAAAACAAAAACAAAAACGTCATTTATACGGCTTCCAACTACAAATAAAGTAATAAGATAAAGCAAATTAAAAAATCCATACACTAATTATTACATAAAAAAAACACAATTAATAAAATGACACATGGGTACTATACTAAAACTACGTATACATATATACCATCTATCTATTAACTATTTTGTTAACTGTAATCATAAGTTATGCATTGTTTGAACCTACTTACGTTAAGGACAAAAAGATCTATGCTGTTCGACTTCGCGTAATCATTAAACTCTCTTATAAGTCTGTTAAGAGGTGCATTGAGACCCAGGTTTGACTTACATAAGGTATTTCTTAATAATTGGAATCGTGACGCTCTTGGTAGCCGAGGAGGAGTAGCAAAAGATAGAGAGGCTAGGAGCTCTGGTGTATCTAGGATACCATTCGAAAGCTTGTAAAGAAAAATTAGGTCTGCCATCTGTCTACGATCGGCGAGAGATATTATTTTAAAGTGCTTCAATCTTTCTTTGTATGACAAAAGAACTTTCCCCAAATTTAGCGAATAGGTCAAATGCCACAAAAATCTCCTTTGTATCCCTTCCAGTCTTGTAATATAAATATTATAAAAGGGATTCCACACAACACTGCAGTACTCCAGACCACTTCGAACGAACGAGTTGTATAATAAGAGTTTAATCTTTGGTGATTTAAAATCCCTGCAGTTACGAAGAATAAAACCCAGATTCTTATATCCCTTGGAACAAATATTGTCAGTATGAATGTCAAATTTTAATTTAGAGTCGAGATGTACACCTAAATCTCTTATTGTGCTAACTTTTTCAAGGTGTCTGAAATTTATGTTGTAACATGAATTCAGAGTTTTTTTCTTTTTAGAAAACTGCATATAATAACACTTAGAGGTATTCAGTTCCATGAAATTATGTCTACACCAATCGACTAAGCGGGTTAGATCATCTTGTAAGAGATCAGCATCCAAAGTAGTGTTAACAGGCCTAAAAAATTTCAAATCATCTGCAAAAAGATAGTAACGGGAATGCTGAAAACAGTCTTGGGTCCCTTGCTATTTAATGTATTTATTAACGCCTATATCGTTAATAAATACATTAAATAGCAAGGGACCCAAGACCCCTGTGGCACCCCTGACATAACCGAAAAAGAGTCAGAATAGTAACCACCTACCACTACCTTAGACTGCCGACCAGAAAGATAGGATGCACACCAACTCAGTAAAGGCTCGGCGATGCCAAGATGTGAAAGCTTTTGAAGGAGAACATGGTGATTTACCCTATCGAAGGCCTTACTAAAATCAGTGTAGATTGCGTCCACGGAAGACCGACCATCCACAATTACCGAAACTTCGTTTATGAATGTCATCCATTTCAAAATGTTATATATATGAATATCTTTCATCCATGATTGTAGGTACTTAACGTTTGTGTCAGTGATTAGTGTAAACGATTGAGAAGTTGTCAACATTGTTATAATACATAATAATAAGTACCTACATTACATACATAATATTGAATTCCCGATGTGGGTAAACTGACCTCACGACATGTGCAATTT
Organism: Ennomos erosarius; assembly: GCA_963580505.1. Classification (NCBI taxonomy): domain Eukaryota; kingdom Metazoa; phylum Arthropoda; class Insecta; order Lepidoptera; family Geometridae; genus Ennomos; species Ennomos erosarius. The sequence continues at coordinate 641,490 of OY756982.1, forward strand.
AGACCTAGCATTGAAATTATTGTGTCAGTTATTCAATATACGATTCTGATTCCACTGCTGAACATAGGCCTGCCCCAGAGAGCACCACCCAGGACCCAGGTACGCCTGGTGGAAGGATGCTCCTTCATGATTAGTATTAACTACAACTTACTACCACCGGTTCACATTGTCTTTGTCCATGCATATAAAAAGACAAAAACATATTTTAATATTTTTACATGTGATAACTAACCTTAAATTACCATGGACTGTTGTAGATTTGGCCACCAATGACTGTAAAATATTCAAGTATGACTTCCACGACTCTGTTCCATATTGCAGCTGCAGCTCGAGGTTCAGCACTCGGATAGCCTGGTGGGAGAGCTGGGCGTGCGAGTTGTCTACAGACTCGCCCCACGCCGCTGGCTCACTGAGACGACCGGTGGGTGGAGGTGGCAGTTCATATCTGCAAGTTTAAATAATAATAAAATTAAGTAATTTATAATTATTAAAACATAAGTCTGCACATTGTGCTTCATTTTACTATTGTTTGTACATGAAAATCAATCTCTAACAACACGTTATAGTCCTAAAGATTTTCGCAGCTAGCGGTCAGGTAACTCTAGCTCAGTTGGTAGTGTCCAATTGTGAGTTGGAGGGTGCGAGTTCAAATCCTGCTGTTTGCTAAAATTTTAAGGACGTTAATATATCTTTATATCTTGACAATTAGATATGAACATCAATATAATAACCATCCAAGTGCAAGTCAGACTCGCGCACAAAGGGTTCCATACCATTATCTATAAAAACAAGCAAAAAAAATCATTTTGTTGTATGGGAGCCCCTTTAAATATTTATATTATTCTGTGTTTTAGTATTTGTTGTTATAGCGGTAACAGAAATACATCTGTGAAAATTACAACTCTCTAGCTATCACGATTCATGAGATATAGCCTGGTGACAGATGGACAGACAGACAGATGGACAGCGGAGCCTTTGTAATAGTTTACCTGACCCTTTGAGTACGGAACCCTTAAAATGAACATATGATTTCAACACTGTGAATCAGACATCAATGCCTATCCTACTGTCAACTGTACCATTGTTATTAGAACTAATAGCACAAAAACAGTACTATATGCAAGAAGCGAATAATACAATATCTAGACCAACCTCTTCATAGAAAGCGGCTCCATCGGTAATCTTTGCTGAACTCGTTCCATTTCCCTCATCAGTGCAGCAGTCTCAAAGGCAGTGCTAGGTTCAGGTCCAGCATTTTCTAGGTAATTCTTTGTTGGCCTATATCTTCTGCATTCCTCTTCTACCATAGCCAGGGCCTGATAAATATTATTATTATATACAACTACAGCAATTCTAAATGATAAATGATATGTGTGCCTGTGTGGACCTTTCACACAGCATCATCAAGCCCCAAACTAAGGAGCTTATACCATGGGAACCAGATACAACATGATACAGTGCTTAGATTTTTTTATATATAATTATTTTTATCACACATACATAGAATATGACATGCAGACACAGAACTAACACCTACGTTCATCACACAAATTTTTGTAATTGGAATTTGATTCCCACCCAACCCATATAGTTCAAAAGACAGACCCACTACCAACTGAGCTATTGAGCCAGTTCAGCGTGTTAAATATCATATATATTCATCTTATAATGTTAAATTATCATCATTAAACAGCCTGAAGATTCCACTGCTGAACATAGGCCTCCCCCAGGGAGCACCACTTCGAGTGGCTGCTAGCCTCCTGCATCCATCCGCTTCCTGCAGCTTTCATTGTCGGTCCATCTAGTGGGGGGCTGTTAATGTTACATTGCCAGAATGGTAAAATGTAATAAATTTAATTAAACATTTTCTTTTAATCACACATATTGTTGTGAAAGATATTTTTTAACTAAATATATTACGGGGTTAAAATTATTATTATTATCATTCACTGAGAACATCATCTTAGTAATTAGGTATTCTAATTAAACCCAAGCCCAATAATACAGAGTTAATGTGACATGTTTTATTCACATTATACTTTGTTGTAGGTATAGTACCTACCTATGTATTCAATTATCAATAATTTTAAACAAAGTTAGGTTCTAAAATAAGTACCTTTATAGGCACTTAAATAATCTAAGGTTAGGTTATTTTATATTCTTACAGCTTCCCTGACTCCTGGGTCATCGTATCCTTGGTCAATGTACGGCAACGCATCTACTATAACTTCTCCAGCCATTTCTGGACTACTTTATTCCTTCCTACTGTTAAAGAAGCACAAAAGTGAACAAAACAACTAACAAGTTCTTATGTTTTGTGTAATGTTGGTATTAATAGAAAACTTCTCTGTTTTGGTCTCTATGAATTTTTGGCTACTTGGAATTGAGAATCTAAATTGTGTATTGAATAAATAAATATCATATCATACACCAGTATCAATATTCAAGATAGTAATTAGAAACTGAAAAATAAATTTAAAAAATTGTACGAAACAAAAGTCTATTTTATTTTTTTGACTTGCGTATAATATTCTGTGTTTATGACCATACTAAGAGTAAAAGAGATACTATACTACGCACAGATTAGAGAAAAAAAATATACAACGTTAAAGTTACAGATTAGGTAGAGTGATACTCCACAGATTAGAGAAAGATCTACATTTTTTCCTCTTCACCTTGTTCATAAATCTTAGATATTTTATGTAAACAAAGTAATGTCACGAAAAGTCACTTTCAAAGTTGACAGCCTCCGTGGTGTGGTGGTTGAGCAGGTCAGCTCATAACCCGGAGGTGGCGGGTTCAATTCCCGCGACAGGACAAGTATTTGTGCCCGAAAAAAAAAAGCGCAAATACTTGTTCTGTGCCTGGGTGATGTGGGACCATGGTCCTCGTAGTTCCTGGGTCCCTAAATACAGGGAATCCTAGTTAGGGTCCAGGATCTATGTATGTGATCGTTGGGCGTTATTTATTTATTATTATTATTAAAGTGACATGCCAGTTGCACAAAACATTTTTAGCTTAAGAAAAATATATTTGGTAATTTTGATTCTTAACAATTCAGCTGTTTTATTTGTATAGTCTGTTAGTGACCAACATTCGCTCGCAGGCTATTTCTTGTATGTCTATCTTTGTACACGTTCATCACCACAAGTTTTCCGTGACAGTCAACGATTTTCCGGGGCCAGTTTTTGACTGGCGATGGATTTTCTGTTCTTGACGAGGTCTTTGAGATCGACAGTTTCGGCTAAAGATCCATTTTGAAAACGAATTTTCGGATGATTTTTATCAAACTTAAGAAAAACAGAACAAAAAATCACAATAAATTTGTACAAATGCAGGAAAAAGAATATTCGCATCAAAGACTTTTTATCCAGACCACTAATACGAAATTAAAGCAGGGCAAAACCGTACACACTACTTTGGGTGTGATTGAGTGTCAGCTGTCAAAATCAAAATCAGTCGTTACTTGGGTGTGCTTTTGAATACATACCAAAAAAATGCCATCATGCGTGATAAAACTGTGCCGAAATCACTCGAGGCACGAATCACAGAAGCACACGATCACAATTCACTTGTAAGTGGCCTTAATCATGTATTTTTATAAGATTATTTTAATTATTTCTATTTGACGAAGAGTATTTCACATTTCACAATAAAAAGTTGACAGGTCAAAATCAGTATTGCCACACGACATCTGAATAATTACCCGATTTCTTTTGTATAGATTTCCAACAGATCCACCCATGTCTAGCTGGGCCCTTATTCCGTATCGATTCCTTACTTCGAAACCACGCGTATTCCTTGTCTTACAAAAGAAATCTGCAAAACTCTAACTCTCTATGAAACAAAAACAAAACCGCGCGAAATGAATTTGGAATTGGCGTGATTAGAACTGTCAAAAATCATATGTTTTACCGAGACGCGTTCCGAAACATCAACACATCAAAAGATTATGACCACTTATGTCATATATTGACATTTTATTCAAAATAAAGATAACTTTAATGTAAAGCGAAGGTACATCTAACGCTGTGACACGATAACGACGTGGTTTCATATCGTGTGGAATCTATGTTTCCATAGAGAATAACCGCCCTGATCGTTGGATAGAAGTAGTTCGAAAAAGTCGAAATGAAGATTGGTGGAAACCTAATACTCGCTTAACAATATGTTCAGCGCATTTCTATAGTAAAGACCACACAGAACACAGAAGTGCAATTACTGATAATAGTTTTATTGTCAACTATAGGCGTTCCACGCGCGTTATTTTTTTATCCTAAAATATGAAACATTATTTCGGTTGGGCCCAGAGAGTCTAGCAAAGATCACAATCACTAACGCTAACGCTACACGCTAACTCCAAAAATGTATCGAAATGACATTTGCTACGGAAAAGTTAGCGATTTCCGAAATGTCATTTCAGTACATTTTGGACTTAGCGTTAGTGGTTGGTATCTTTGCTAGACCCCCTGTACCTACATAACTGTTGCTCTTTAATCCCTTTAACTTGGTAATATTGAAAAACTCGTGAGTTATTAAAAGAAATGTTGAATAAACTGCTGGTTATACTTAATTTGAATCCTTTTTATTAAAAGATTGCATGAGCTATCTATAGACCTTTTTCTTGTCTATAGATAGTAGTATGATGGTAATTAATTTTATTATTTTATATTTTTTTAATGTAGGCGTTATATAATTTTTATTATTTACATTTTACATCTAGCTAGATTTGTATTTAGGTACCCGACTAAATCGGGTAATACTATTTATATGGTATGTTGAAAGAGGAACTGACATTAGAAGAAAAAAAAATGTGCTCTATGGTTTGATTCATGTTCAAACAAGGTTAAGTATGGAGACTTCGGTTCTGGACCTATGTAATAGGGGGAATTCTGTGATTCGCATTCAAGAAAATAAAAACGAATAAAACGAGAAATGATGGCAGCAGATTATGTCCTCTTGAAAATGTTTAGGACCTCTACAGTATTACCAGTATGATAAAATATTTTGTACTAAAAATTGTTTATTTAATCATAAAATTTTAAAGAACAGATATTTTGTTAATGTAAATAGTACAAAATGAAGATTATTTTATAATTGATCAGATTACTACCAGGAAAATATAATTGAATATTGTTTTGGTCAAATATAGTAAACTACCATTGTAAAAGATATTTTGTGTACTGTTATCCCCTTTGTTTACATAAAATATCTAAGATTAATGAACAGGGTATAATTTGGTTTCAATTCCAAAGGACAGGGGGGCTATTACGAACGAGCTAGCAGCGTTGCTGACCATTGCTGACGCTAGTCTGCCGTTCAACTGCTGTCACTTTTCATACAAATTTGACAGCAGTTTAGCGGCAGAGGCTCGTCAGCAGCGCTGCTAGCTCCTTCGCAATAGGGGTAGTTGTAATGTCTCAACAATTGGAAATGCAACTGTTTGTAAAACTGGTCACCTTAACACAGGGAATCCTAGTGTGGGTGGATACTACGTACGTTACGTATCATAAAGTAGCGATGTGCCGTTCAGACCCGATCTTTTCGAAGATAGGGCCATATGATCCAAGCGATTTTCGGATCGATCGATACCATGCGAGCAGACGCGCGGATCGATTCCACTCTTCGAATATCGGATTGCGATCCAAAAATTGCCGTTTACACACAATGTAAATATTGGTATGTAGTGAGGCGTTCTATTAAAAAAAAAGCGGTAATTTTATAAAGACCCGATAGATGGCGGTAAAGTGGGAGTTTTAAGTTCTGTCATTGTTAAGATAATTTATGTATCGAGTTTAATTTCCTATCCTCATTTTATGGAAGACATACACTCTAATGGCTTATAATCGATAAATTGACAACGTACTCTGTGATTCACTCAACTGGGGGTTATTCGCTAGAACACATGAGATTCCTTGTCAATAACGCGTGACGTGTAACATGCTCCAAACGTAAATGCGGGCTTTAACGCGCCATGACATGGAATTAACATGGAATCTAAAAATTGTATTCTGTATGCCACGCGTTAGATTGTTCTTTTTCTTATAATTTGGCTCCACACATTGTGTATTTAGCCAGTGTCAAGTATTATATTTTCATCGTGTTATAAAATATTTCACGCAGTCATGTCCTAGTCATAGTCATAGTCCAGTCTAAGTCAGGCAGTCATAGTCCTGTCTAAGTCATGCTCCAGCAAAGTGGTGGCAACTTTACTAAAAGCTTCTATGGAGTTTTGTAAGCAACACGAAAAATCACGTTTCACCACATTATATCACTTGCCCTCACTCATGCTCGTAATTCAGCACTTAATGCGTAAAACGCCACCAATTATAAACATTAACACTGGAAAAAGCAAGCTCTTGGAGTGGAAAAGATGTGGCATCAACATAAATGGCGAGTATATCACTAACCTTCGTTTTGCCGATGATATAGTCATAATGGCGGAGTCGCTCGATGATCTCAGCACCATGCTCAACGACCTCAGTAGAGTCTCCCGACAGGTTGGTCTTAAGATGAACATGGACAAGACGAAAATCATGTCAAATGCCCATGTTCCACCTATACCGGTAATTGTTGGGAACGATACTCTCGAAGTTGTCGACAAATACGTCTATCTAGGGCAGACTGTCCAATTGGGTAGGTCCAACTTCGACAAAGAGGTCGCCCGAAGAATCCAACTCGGCTGGGCAGCGTTCGGGAAGCTTCGACCTATCTTTTCGTCCAAAATACCACAAAGCCTGAAAACAAAAGTTTTCAATCAATGTGTGTTGCCAGTGATCACTTATGGAACTGAGACGTGGTCTCTAACTGTTGGCCTCATTACTAAGCTCAAAGTCGCGCAACGAGCTATGGAGAGAGCAATGCTCGGTGTTTCCCTGCGAGATAGGATCCGAAATGAGGAGATCCACAGGAGAACTAAAGTGACCGATGTAGCTCTTAGGATTGGCAAGTTGAAATGGCAATGGGCAGGCCACATCGCTCGTAGAACTGACAACCGATGGGGAAGAAAGGTTCTCGAGTGGCGACCACGAACTGGAAGACGCAGCGTAGGCCGGCCCCCCACTAGGTGGACCGACGACCTGGTGAAAGCCGCGGGGAGCCGATGGATGCAGGAGGCGAGCAGCCGCTCTAAGTGGCGCTCCCTGGGGGAGGCCTATGTTCAGCAGTGGACGTCTTCAGGCTGTTAATGATGATGATGACTAGAAAAAGCAAAAGTTTTGAAAAATAATACAATGAAACGATGTGAACTTTTCCGCGTTCCCGCCAAAACTCCCGTTAGATTGTTTGTGCCCAGTGTTTTCTGTTTTTTGACGTGCGTGTAACGTGTGTTGTCGTGTTTGTCAAATTTAGCAATAGACTGAAAAGCCAAGACAAAATTAGTTTTTTGCCAATTGTTTCTAAACCAACGATAATTAGGTGATACTTTTAATCATAATTAGTTGATACATTCTATTTATTCACGGCAAACTAGTGTTCATGTAGTTGCGTTGAGTAATTAAGCTGTAAATAGCAAAAAACGTAAGAAAATTTAAATTTGGCGCGCTGAGCGTGACGTACCACCTTAACGTGCTGTGGCTGGCACCGATGGTAATTTTTTTTCTAATCTGTGGTGTTGTTTTTCTCAGGGTTACCGATTTGAGAGAAATCCTTCTTTTTGGGGAATATTGAGTCTACGAGGGGAGAAAACGTAAAATGCCATCAGAGGGGATTTTTCAAATGAAGAAATCGCGCTAATGTCATAATACTACAGTAAAATTACGTTTTTGCTAGTACTGTTCCCGCATTCACAAGGTACACACTAGCAAGTTTTAAATTAGTTTGAATAATAATGACAATTAACAATTAAAACATAAAAAACTCAGTTGTTCATGAAACATGTCAGTATAGACGACAATAATAGCCGAGAGAAGGAAGCACCAAAATTTTGCACACAGAGCGGCTTCTTGCATCCACTGTACTGGCTCCCCATGGGCTTAAATTTAGGCCTAATGCCATTTATGAGTAGGTATATATTATAGTTGAAACACGTGGAACCAGTGCGGAAACTTTAGTAGGTAGTTTATAAATATTGAATCCAATTACATCGCATGGCATAATATAAGATTACGTAAGGGAAATTTGACTAAAAGAAAATCCAGACTCCGTATCCGGATTCCAGACAATAACCAGACATGACCCGGGGAATTTCCAAATCCAGCTCTGGCAGCACTGCCCCGGTTGGTTCAGTTGTTTGTTTCTTTCTTTACCAATCTACTCTGCTGTGTTTCTTTCTTATTCCTTGTTTTGTTGAAGTTTTGAAAAGTGGATTTCTATTTTATTAATTTCTATTGTTCTCAATACACATAGAGCAGATTTATTTGTATTGTATATAGGGTGAATTTTTTGCTAATGTAGGTACCAAAAAAAGATGAATCAAGAAATTAAACAGGCCGATATGTCTCAGGTAAAGTTTGGCGTTTATTTAGCGGTAAGAAACCTAAGACAGGTAGGACCTAGCATAGCATGACGAATTCTGTGCAAAAAGAACATCACGAGAATAATTCTACGATCACAATGCGAAGATATTATAGTCCTCAAAATTTTAGCAATCAGCGGGATTTGAATCTGCGCCCTCCAACTTACCGGATTGCACGCTCTACCACTGAGCTATCGTTACCCAACCGCTAGCTGCTTGCTAAAATGTAGAGGACTATAATATCTTCATAGATATACCTTAAGTGTGGTTTACACTTTAAAATTTATTACCATGATCACAATACGCTTTTTCGTTTTAGATCCAAGCACTACAGCAAAAACGTACACTGGCGTTCATAAATCATTTTGTAATGACCAATGTGCAGTTCCTAAATAACTTTATGAAAAACTGTGAGCAGAAACTAATGGTTTTTGAGAAAAAGCTTGAGAAAGTTAATGCTGCGATGGTGCTATTGGAAACTAGAGTAAGTTTTCCATGACTTTGGACCAATTAAACTACATAATTATGTGAATTTAGTGCAATTAAAAGCGCTATCTCTATTTAGCAAAGTTGTTACAGTTTATAATTTGTTTCAGCTTTCTTCCATTCCTGAAGTTAATATTCCTCAGCCAACAACAGAAGTTAAAGTGGCACCAGTAACAACAGAAACACCAATAAACTTAATAAACGAACAAACTCCCGAGGTGATGAATGAAGCTGAACAGAGTGAAGACCAAAGCAGTTGTAAAGAGAGGCCAGAGTATGACAGATTTCTGAAGATGGTACATGTAGGAGTCCCAGTTCAAGCTGTGAAGTTAAAGGTGTCTTTGGAAGGGCTAGATCCTAATATCCTTGATGAAATACTGGCAAAATAGTTGTGGAAAAGACAGGATTGTAGAATGATCCAATATTGTAATTAGCAGGATAAATTTCCCATCTCATTGCTTTCTAAAAAAATGAATATACATAATTATTTATACTGCCAGTGCTTGTAACATAATGCACTAACTTTTAAATTAATGAAAAGGCTGGTACGTCTTAGAACATAGGAATATTGTCTAACTTTATTTTTAAAATATTTTATAAGCAAATTGTAGGTTGATTGGGTATAAAATATAATATTTTAGAAAACATATTTGATTGATGCCTGTAGATATGAGGTAAAAAATTAAACTAATACATTGTAGTAATGGTAGTCTTATTTATTATCAGCCTAGAACTGAATCATCTGTCCCTTCCTCTTCTTGTCTCCACCCAGCTCAAAGTGTTTGCAGCGCTTGAGTGCCACCTGGGATCGCACTTTGCAGTCTGCACACTCAAGACGAAGCACAATTTTCTTGGTGGTTTTCGCCTGAAAAGGAACATTGTGGATATTACTTTATTCAATTACCGAAAGGAAGTCCTACACACCCGCAGGTAGTTGCAAAAATACAACTTTGTATAAGTTCATCTACAACTCTTATTCAGTACCTTCTGCAACAGTTAAATTTAAGACTGCCAATGTTGTGAACTAAATCTACTATAGTTGTAAAGGTAAACTATAAAACCATTTATTAAAATTGTGTTATCTAATTCATTTAAATATGTATTTATTTCAGGCAAACATTATCCATTTTTGTTACTAACACTAGACTTGAAACTATTATTAGTACTTAATACATTTCATTTACAATTTATACCTAATCATGAACAAGTCACAGAGCGAGCAGTGACCTGAAGGTCAAATCCAATGTTTCTACATTGGGCTTTTTTTAGCATCTAATCTAATTCTAATTCTATGTGGGGGTGCTAAGTCCTGCACTGATGTCCCGCTTGGGGTGTATTGTGCATTTCCCCCTCTGCCAGCATCTACCCGAGCCACCCCAACTCCTTAAAAAAACAAAGTGTGGCTCTAGGCTGCTGGCACAACTGCTCCAGTGGTGCTGATGTTGGGTGTTGTATTGATGCAGATGAGGCATTCAAACAATTTTGAGTGGAATGCTGTGCGTCCATTTGTGTCAGCATTCCTGATGTGTATCTGGCTTCCTCTGTGGCTGTGCAGTATCTCAGCACGTTTTCCACAGTCTCATTTTCATCCAGACACCCTCTACATAGGGGGCTATCCGTGGCCCTGGTCTTATACATATGGTAGTTCAAATTGCAGTGGCCAGTGATGAGGCCTACTATGAGCCGAAGATCTTGCCGCTGCAGCTTAAGCAAGTTATTAGTAATTTTCCTGTCAATGGTTGGAAAAACGGCTTTCGCATGTTTACTGTCCGTCTTTTTATCCCAAATGTTTTGCTGCTCTTTTTCAGTGTGCTGGCGTAGTGAGTCCCGCACTTCCATCGCTGATGGTTTGCAGAGCCCTACCACATCAACATCAACTTCTTTCTTGGTTCCTTCTTTGGCAAGAAAATCTGCCCTAAGGTTACCTGGGCATGAGCCGTGGCTCTTCGTCCATCTTACTATTGTAGTGTTTTTAGCATTACAGCAATGTGATAGAATTTACACCACATACACATAAACAGCCGGTAGACATCCACTGCTGAACATTGGCCTCCCCCGTAAATTATTGTCTTCATATAGCACCATAGGAATTAAGTAATGTTTCAAATAATATATAAATTAGCTCCAGCCAAATTGAAATAATGAAGGAGTACTTAGGTAGTGATTTCAACTATGTTATGTTGTTTTAATTTACCTCAACTATTTTGCTTCGGTTTATGAACCGGATATCAGCATCAGAGCTGGCAGGTATGGTCAGAGAACAAAGCAGTGATAGTTACTTTGATTATTTTAAAGATAATTATGGATTGCTAATTTGCTAGAAGCCGGGTAAGGTATGCTAAAGTAAACTAACCTTTTTTTTGAAGATGGGTTTTGACTGACCACCATAACCTTGCTGTTTGCGGTCGTAACGTCTTCTACCTTGGGCAGCATGCCTTTCCTTTGACTTTTTGTACTGCGATACTTTATGTACTTTGTGGCATTTGCATTTTTTGCAGTAAGTCCTGCGAGACTTCGGTACGTTCACCTGAAATATCCAAGTACAAGTTGAAATATGAGCTGCACTATATCCTTCACTTTATTGGACATCATTAGCACTGTCATTTTAAGCATTTGATATCACAAATAACTCGATTTATAAGGATAAATTTTATATAAAACACAAACCATTTTGGCGTTCGCTTTGCACGATATCAACAAACGTCAAAAAAAGGAATGAAAAATCTCAAATCCAATAGTCAAAATGACATGACATAGGCGTTTGACATTGACACATGACACTTGACACTGATAGACTCACGTTTACGTGTTCTCTATTTGGGGTGCGTTCCAGTTGCACTTATTGTTAGTAAATAAACGTGTTAGTTTTGATAAACGTGTTTTTAAATAATTTATGTTCTCTGCCACTTTTGTACGTCATCTTTTGATTAGAAAACTTTACAGCATTTACATGGTTGTTTTACTATTTATCTTTTTATTCTCTTTACCAATATATACAAGTTATAATAGCCGCCACTTCCACACTCTGCTGCGAGGGCCGTAACCCTAACATTTATTATGACTTATAAGGGTGAATTATTATCCTAACGGATAATCGATAAACGGAAAAATATAATACATGGTTTTTTTAAAGTGTTTATTACCCGAGAAAATGCCTTTTATTACCTTAAATTATTTACAATAAAATCTTAGAAAATGTAGTTGTTTTTCGTTTTGTCATTTATAGACACAGAATACATTGGTATTATAGAGCATTGTATCACAGAGTACATTGGTAAAAACTGAAACCATGTTTTTAGCAATGTACTCTGTGGTATCCATAGAAATCTGAATGTGACAGTTTGCTTTTTACAACCATAGAATAGTGAAGAGCACAGAGTTCTCGTTAGTCTCATAAAGAAGTTTATATGCTTTAAATAAAGTTCCTTGCGTGAGAGTCATATGTTGGGAGTTTTTGATAGTCAAAATCATTAGTAGAATTTTTCTCTAATTTGTAGTAAAAATAACAAAAATAACACCAACCGGAACCCATCCATAGACTTCAACTTCAACTTCAACTCTTGGTTAATGGCCTTTGTAGAGAGGTGACCACAATGATTGCATTTGCTCTAGCTGTGAATGTCAGTGTCAGCTTGCTTCCAGTCAGTCAGCTGTTTTCTGTCATTTTTTGGCGCCAACCACCAATGCCGAATTATATGCTCTGAATCCCGAGAAGGGAGGGTGCTCCGCTACTCAGACCAAGAAAGTCTCGGATAAAAGTGTTCTGTGCTCGTGGAAGTCTCCGCCAAGGGCGCCAAGCACAGACTAGGTAGCACAGAGTACATTGGTAAAGACTCTAGGTAGGGTGGCGCCAAGTATCACTACCTAATCTGTGGTCTCCGCTAGGAGTCTAGCTAGTGGCTGTGGGTGCACTCTGCAAAACCAAATTTATAGTTTTTGTTTGTTTGTTGGTTTTGTTTTTTCTTTAATCATGAAGTTTGCTATTCCCGAAATATCATGGCATAACAAGGACCCTGTACTAAGTGTAGACTTTCAGCCTATAACTGACGAAAATGGACTTAAGCGTCTTGCTACTGGAGGGACAGATTCTCATGTTTTGGTATGATGTATTTTAAAGTATTTTTTAAATTATTGTCTGAATTGTTTTGTAATAAATAAAGCACATGTTTTGTTTTACCGCTTCAAATGAAATGAAATGATGTCGCATTTAATCTCTTTTGCTTGATATCATTTGGTCTAACATCAGTTTTCCCTAATTACACAGATATGGTATATATCTACAACTGAAACTGGGGCTGTGAATTTAGAAGTAGCTGCTGATTTGACTCGTCACCAAAAAGCAGTTAATGTAGTCCGATGGTCTCCAAATGCACAACTATTGGCTTCTGGTGATGATGAATCTATTATATTTATTTGGAAACAGAAGTTTGAGAAGGAGCCCGCATCAAACATAGAGCAAGCAGAGGAACAATATAAGGAATCTTGGGTCATACACAAGGTACCATATCAAGTTTACTTATGAATTCTATTACTGGCAATAATTAAAATGTTTAATCAGTTATGCACAGTATTGAGACCTCTGATTCTAGACACTAAATAGATTCCTTGTATCTAGAGATCCATTGGATCCTGCTTTAAGAACTATGGTTTCACAACAACCAGACTTACAGCTATATATAATAATAATAATACCTAGACACAAAATCCCTTGTTTCTTTGCAAAAATAGATTTTACAAGGATCAAACGATCAAAACCCTTGGGTCAACCTGCTCAACCATCACACGTAAAAGCCAAGAAATTGCCATTTCAATCTCTATAAAAACTGGCTTAATGGAATTAATACTAATTTAATCCACATTATTCCAGACACTACGGGGACACATGGAAGATGTCCTAGATTTATCCTGGAGTCCTGACTCTCTGTACCTGGCATCAGGATCTGTAGACAACAAGCTTCTTATGTGGGATGTCACTCGTGGCCGGTACAGTTGCATATTGTCGGATCATAAGGGATTTGTGCAGGGAGTGTGCTGGGACCCTAAAGGACAACTTGTTGCTACTACTAGTACTGACAGGTATAGTTGAATTACAGTAACAAAAAACTCCTATTAATCCAACCATTGTACTCGTTGAGTATACTAGTGGGAATGGGCGATAAATGTTTGGAAGTTGGAGGAAAATAAGATAATTTTCCGATTTATTCATATTTGATTCCACCATGTAAAGTGGAAATTATAATAACTTGATTTCCTAGATACAAGTCGTCTGAGAGCTATTGCAGTGAGGTGAAAAATTATGTTATTTGGTCACCTTGGAACTAAAGTCATTGTTGGTGTAAGCCATTTTTTATCAAGATCCCCTCTTGACTCGATACAACGTCGAGCTGTCAGAATCGTCGGCAATCCCAAGCTTACCAAACACTTGGAGCCTCTCAAAATACGCAGAGATATTGGATCTCTTTGTATATTTTACTGTATTTACAATGGGGAATGCTCTGAAGAATTATTTGACCTGATACCGGCATCGCGTTTTTACCATCGTACCTCTCGCCACCGTGAAAAAGCTCATCCACACATTATTGAGTCGTGGAAGTCGCACACGACTCGGTTTATGCGCACTTTCTTACCGTACACCTGTAAGATGTGGAATGAGCTTCCACCAGCGGTCTTTCCCCAGAGCTACAACATGCAGCAATTTAAAACAAGGGTCATAAGAGTATTATCACAGGGTAAGCAACGCATTAGTGTGACGTCTAGTGTTACAGATGTCCATAGGCTACGGTGACCTCTTCCCATCAGGAGGGCCGTATGCTTGTTTGCTACCTACAGCATAAAAAAAAAAACCACATTCCACAAAGCCACTGTGATAATGGTGCATAATTGCATACTGATGCGAATTATGATTTCACCGAGGTATAATAATTATTCTGATGTTATACCAACACCAGGAGATACCAATTTTCTTATAAATTTCTGCTTTCATACACAAACAAGAAGTAGAAAAAGAAGAACAAGTTAGTATCCCATCTACATAATCAAAATGTTCATGGGATATTGGTTTCAATATATGATCATAAAATCAATAATTATTTTTTTAACCTATACTTACCATTTATTTTTTAACTATTAACGTTTTTAAAGGAAATTACAAATGTTTAGCTAAGCTTTGTAATTTTTCTTCAGAACCTTCCGCACATTTGACGTAACAACAAAGAAGGTGACATCCCGCAGCAGCAAGGCCATTCTTCCGTTCCCACCTGGTCACTGCTTCCATGACACCAAGGTCCGGCTGTACCATGACGATACTCTGCAGACCTTCTACAGAAGGCTGGCGTTCAGCCCCGACGGACTGCTGATAGCCGTGCCAGGTGGCAGGATCGAACCGGAACAGGGGAAGGTGGAAGGGAAACCAATCAATGCAGTTTATATTTACACAAGATACAGTTTGAAAGTGTAAGTTTAGTTAATACTGTTGTCTGTGGCTTTGCATGCTGTGGGGCAACTAGCCGTGGCGCTTAACATCCGGCGAACGACTAGCTCGCCACGTCATTCATTCACAATAAAAAAAACTCAGTGCCCATCGCACTCAAAGGCCATCCATTTTTTATTGTTTAACTTGTTTTTGCATTTGATATATTTGGGCACAAATATATCAAATGCAAAAAGTCACCTCTGGCGCCTGCAGTGGCCGCTCCTGGGGTCTATCAAAGATCCCTTTCCATCAGCGTTAATGCCAAACGATAACCCAAAATGTAAGGGGATGACGCAACCTGCGGAAAAGCGACGTCTCGCCTCTAAGCGTCTCGCAGTAATGTAATTTTCACGGGCCCGATAGCTCAGTTGGTAGTATCCCTGCATCCTGCAGGGTTACAATTGACTCCAATCCCAATTTCACTAAAATTCTAATCCGAATCAATCCCAATTCCAATGTTAAATAATTTTGGTACCCTTGAACAAAATCGAGCTTGAAATTGAAATAGCATTTGCGATCGACTTAACATTGTGACTCACAAAAGAATAACACTATGTAAGTAGGACTTTTCTGCAAAGTTCGTCTAGGTAGGTACCACCGCTTTGCCAGTTATTCTGCCGCCAAGCAGTAGTGTGCAAGCACTACTGTGTTCCGGTTTGAAGGGCATTGTAGCTAGTAAAATTACTGGGCAAATGAGACTTTAT
The DNA here is from genome assembly GCA_963580505.1 of Ennomos erosarius. Lineage (NCBI taxonomy): Eukaryota > Metazoa > Arthropoda > Insecta > Lepidoptera > Geometridae > Ennomos > Ennomos erosarius. The sequence goes on from OY756982.1 coordinate 657,607, forward strand.
GACCTGATTACACAGTCTAGTAATCTGATTGCTAGACTGGGTGATGTCTCGGGATGGCGTGCGCAGTGCAGTGTCACGCGAAACTTTAATTATTTTAAAGTTTCGCGTTTTAAGTTTCGAGTGACACTGCAACTGTTATGGGCGGCCGTGTTGCTTAACATCAGGTGAACGACCAGACGTCACGTCACTCATTCCCATAAAAAAAAATTAATTGGTATAATTTTTACAAAGAGTTCGAGATTTGAAACAATAGTGGCGTCGGAGTCGGACGGTGTCTGAACAGTGTCTATCCATTGGTATTGGTACTTTGGGCGCTTAAGTAAGCTGTAAACCTTGAATTTTGACGGCCCGATAGCTCAGTTGGTGGTTGGTTCTGAACTGAGGGCTGTGGGTTGGATTCCCACTCAGGACAAACATTTGTGTAATGAACATCGATGTTTGTTCTGTGTCTGGGTGTTATATTGTATTTTATGTATGTAATTACAAACAAAAAAAAGTATCTAAGTATCATATCAGTTATCTGGTTCCCATAGTACAAGCTATGCTTAGTTTGCAAAGCTTGTACAATATAACACCCAGACACAGAACAAACATCGATGTTAATCACACAAATGTTTGTCCCGGGTAGGAATCGAACCCACAGCCCTCAGTTCAGAAGGCAGGGCTACTACCAACTGAGCTATCAGGCCTGTCAAAGGAGTACATAAATAGTTCTAACAGCGTTTGGGATCTTTGTTAGACCGCCGGTGGTGTACCGTTGTGCCAGCATGCGGCACTGTATTATGCCTCCTATAGTCCGGCGTGCGTGCTGCCGTGCGGGGAGCCGGCGCTGGCGGTGCGCTGGTGGGGGCGGGGGCTCCGCGCGCGGGCGGCGGGCCCGGCGCCCCGCGTCCCCGCCCCGCGCCGGCTGCTGGCGGTGGGCACGCGCCGCTCCGTGCTGCTCTACGACACGCAGCAAGCCTCGCCCATCGCGCTTGTCGCTAACGTGCACTATACTAGGTCAGTATCATCATCATTAACAGCCCGAACACGACCACTGCTGCCGCCGGGAGAGCCATTTTGAACGGCTAGTCGCCTCCTGTATCTATCGAGTCTCCGCGGTTTTCACTAGATCGTCGGTCCACCTAGTGTGGGGCCGGCCTACGCTGCGTCTTCCGCTTCGTCTTTTTTGATGATGCCTTTTCAACAAACTGTTAAATATTGTTTCATAGTGGGGAGAAAAGGCATTTACTTTTCATTTTTTCTTTTCTCCCCACTGGTGGGACAGAGCTGGTGGAGATAAAAGGAACAACCCTACTATATGTTGTTTTTTATACTAAAATGTACTACCATGTCTGACAATAAATGATCTTCATCTTTAGGTGAGTGAGCACGGGTTTTATCCAACTGATCATAACTAGGGCTAGTGACCACAATAATTAAGAATTAGTTGCATCCGCCACACATGTGTTTTGTTTAAATTTGAATTTACCCACATCAGATTTATTTGTTAGATTAGTTTGCAGCCGATCAAAGTGGCGCTCTTTGAGAGGGGCCTATGTTCAGCAGTGGACGTCTGCAGGCTGGTGATGATTTATTTGTAAGTTTTTAATGGAACCCGCGGCTTCCGCGCTTCTTTACTTTTGATTCCCGTAAGAAAATAATTTCTCAATGTTATTAATTTATTATCTACCTTCAAAGTCAAGTTTTCAGTTAACCTAAAACCTAACCTTCCAGACTGACCGACCTCACATGGTCTCCCGACGGCCTCACCCTGGTAGCATCCAGTACCGACGGCTTCTGCTCCGTCATCACCTTCGCAAGTGGGGAACTTGGCGAACAGATCCCTGATAATGAATTGCCTGAGAATAAACCAGCAGGTATAAAGCGACAGAAAATTACGCTGTATTTACAAAATAATTTGATCTACATGATGAGCAAAATGCTAGAATGATTTCAATGATTTTTACCATTCTGTCTTGACCTGAATCACTGGTGAAAAAATAACACAGTAGGTTTTTTGTTGTTGTTGAATCTAACAGCGTTTGTTGTTCCAGGAGCCATTGAAGTTCAAGCTGAGAATAAGCCATCCGAAACGCCAAATGAAAAAACGGAATCTACACTCACGCCCAAGGAAAAAGCACAGGATGTTAAGTCAAAAGAGAAGCAAGAATCAAAATCAACCACCCCAAAAATAGACTCGTTCATCAAATTCAAAGCACCTTCGAAATCTCAAAAGAGTGTTACTTCAAAGACGCCTGTCAAATTTGATGTTTTAGAAGAGACTGCTATGCCTTCGTGGTCTGATAACAGTAGCAACGAAATCATACGACCGAAGGATACAGAACCAATGGATGTAGACAACCCAGAAATAACTGTAATAGAAGATAGCGAAGACATCAAACTTGTTTATGAAGAAACTCAGGGACCTAAATCACCAAAAACGGTGTCTCCAAAGGACAATAACAGCACAAGTCCAGAAAACACATTTTTCAAGACAGCAAAGGTGACGGATGTGAAGCAAGCAATTCAGGTTAAAGCTGCTCCAAGCCCGAAGACACCGAGGAGGGTGAACTTTGTCACATTATCTAGCCCTAAAAATAAGAAAAAATTGTAAATGTAGGTCATTTATTTTTATAGTATTATATATATTACAATATTTTTAAAATCAACATGTGTTCCTATTTTACCCTTTGTAATATAACTGATCGTTTTTGTGCTCTAAAATAGTGTGGGAATACCAATAGTTAGATGTGTAAGGTCAAAATCAAAGGCTAATTTAAAAGTAAACATTTATAATAAATATTTACAATACAATACATACCTTTATTATCACATTTCAAACAAAAGTGACTAACAAACAATATAGGTATTTTCAAAAGATGTCTACCTACACCTTAACATGAACTTGTTCTGAGACTAATCAAATAATCAAACATGCACTCAACTGTTATAAAATAAGTTCCGCTTACAATAAACTTCAATAATAAAATATTTTACTAACCTGGCACAGAATTTCGTTATCGATAAAATCAAATATTATTATTAAATTGGTAATGAAATCTGTGATTCCGGATTAAAAAAACCACAATGAACACAAGTGTAATTTGAAGTAAATATTATTGCTCTTAGTACCGAGGTAATGCATCAATCTTGTCTACGCTCCAACATAATAATGTTTTACTAACTCACCATTCTCATAACAGCATAAAAATATTTTATTAGAATCTGTTTTATCACACCGAGTCAGTTTTATCACTAAGCATTAATTTTATTGTGAAAACTAATCAAATATGTACGTTTGGATTTGGTTTATCTATCTAATATAATATTTATTTAGTTATTTTCTTCTGTGCTTTTTGTTATGTGAATAGAGTAAGAAAGACTACACTTACGATAGTGACTTTGATATTTTCAAATAAACTCTCTACCGCGAATGGGTAATTCTCGACCGATCAATATAATCTTTATGTCGTAGCCACAAAGTCGAAAGCTCATTGTGAAAGTAACTTCACTTGCTTCAGTCTTGACGTGTGATCATTAGAAATGTAACATTACTGCTGTAGTGGTGGAGGGATGTCTATCTGTAGAGCTTCGCGAAGTCTCGTAGTAGTCGTGTCATTTCTTTTACTTTTTCAGCTCTGTAAATAAAATACGGTAAAATTATTACTGGTCATACACTAGGCACAAGCCAAAATTGCACTTTGTGTGATAGCAAGATTCTAATAATTCATTTGTGGAGCGAATGTAGTACAAAAGTTCGGCGCGATACAGCACATTGATGGAATTGGTACACTCATTGGTATAGATGCTGATGTAACTGGTACACTCACTCGGGTCGGGTGGTTAATTAATTTTGTTGTATACAATAAAGAGTACCTTACTTTAAAGAGTACTTATCTCCTACCAATAAACACTGCATAACGGTGTAATAGCTACTCAATGTTTTCTCTTGTTTTATCTTTGCTCATTTCAATCTCAACAGAGAAAGACAAAACACTATATAACTATTCATTCACTACACAATGGTTATTAGTAAGGGGGATATTGTATTGTAAGTGCATATATAAGAAAAAAAAAACACGGGGAGCCAATGCATACGGAAAGCGAGCAGCCTCTCAAGGTGGCGCTCTCTGGTTGGTGGCCTACGTTCAGCAATCGACGTTTTCAGGTTGTTGATGATGTTCAATCACGTGCACGAGCACCACCTTTTATACTCAACTGATCGCACACTATCCGGTACACTGACACTGATGGAATTGATGTAACTGGTACACTGACCTGATAGCACATTGATGGGACTGATGTAACTGGTACACTGATCTGATAAAACACTGATGGAACTGATGTAACGGGTAGACTGACCTGAGTGCACAGTCATGTAATGGGTAGACTGACCTGAGTGCACAGTCATGTAATGGGTAGACTGACCTGAGTGCACAGTCATGTAATGGGTAGAAAGACCTGAGTGCACAGTCATGTAATGGGTAGACTGACCTGAGTGCACAGTCATGTAATGGGTAGAAAGACCTGAGTGCACAGTCATGTAATGGGTAGACTGACCTGAGTGCACAGTCATGTAATGGGTAGAAAGACCTGAGTGCACAGTCATGTAATGGGTAGAAAGACCTGAGTGCACAGTCATGTAATGGGTAGAAAGACCTGAGTGCACAGTCATGTAATGGGTAGAAAGACCTGAGTGCACAGTCATGTAATGGGTAGAAAGACCTGAGTGCACAATAATGTAATGAGTAGATTGACCTGATGGCACAGTGGTGGAACCGGTAGACTGATCTGATGGCACAGTGGTTGAACCGGTAGACTGACCTGATGGCACAGTGATGGTTTCGGTACACTCACCTGATTGCACACTGATGTAACCGGCACACTCTACTCATGTAACTAGTACACTCATTTGTAACCAGTAGACTGACCTGATTGCACAGTGATGTAATCGTTAACCTAACCTGATGGCACAGTGGTGGAACTGGTAGCACTGCAGGTCGGTGACGGTGGCGAGGCGCGGCGGCGGCAGGCGGCGCAGCGCGGCGTGCAGCCAGTCGCGGCCGGCGGCGCGCTGGAACACGACCAGCTCCAGCAGCGCCTCGCCCACCTCCGGCACCATGTACGCGTGCAGGTGGAACACGCTCGCCTCCAGCAGCGCGAACGTCAGCTCCTCGCCGTACGTCGACATTATTGATGCTGCCAGTGCTGGCGGAACAAGGGTTGGTTGACAAAACGACCGTTCCATGTATTAATCTCTGGAATACCAGCATTAGAGATGACAATAGAATAACAATACATGCATGTTTGGAGTTGCTGGAAATTAAAGAGCTGGGGAAGAGCTGAAGGATATCAAAATCTTTTTTTTCTGTTAGGCTTTTCTTGTTTTGTTTTTTGTTAGGTTTTTTTTAATGGGAATAAATAGGTATCTTCTAGGTAAACGCGTTACATCCTAGACCGCATCGTCACTTACCATGAAGTGAGTTACGAAACAAAAATGGAATGATAGTGTTCATTTTCATCATCATCAACAGCCTGAAGACGTCCACTGCTGAACATAGGCCTCCCCCAGGGAGCGCCACTTAGAGCGGCTGCTCGCCTCCTGCATCCATCGGCTCCCTGTAGGTTTCACCAGATCGTCGGTTTACCTTCTACGCTGCGTCTTCCGGTTCGCGGTCGCCACTCTGAAAACCTTTCTTTCCAATCGGTTGTTAGTTCTACGAACAATGTGGCCTGCCTAACCCGTTACCATTTCAACTCGCTAATCCTAAGAGTTTATGATCACTTTAGTTTTGTGGATCTGCTGTTCGTGTTATTGTAGTCAATTAGTCTAATTCTGAATGAAAATAATGAACTGACTGACATTTCAAATTCAAACTCATTTATTCCAGAATTCCAGATAATTCAATAAACTTTTGCTTGGGGTGTTTTAGCAGTGAAACGGCAAGTGGCTATATATTTTACTAGCTGACCCGCCCCGGCTTCGCACTGGTTTATAAGTTTTAAGTTCTAACTCTGGTTATGGGTAAGAGAGAAGCAAAAGGGAAAAGTATGAATGGATAGGATGGTAAAAGAAGGGAAGCAGGCGCCCTTTCTTTTCCCTTCTACAGGCGAGTATAAAAAAATGGTAATTAAAAATAATATACAAACAAGTCTTGCATATAAATTACATCCCGATTGTTTCGTGCAACCCGCACTTGGTCGTTTTAGAAAACAAAAAGAATCGTAAATGTTATTCTGAAAAATTAGCTATAACCATACCAAATTTCAGCAAAATGTTTTGAGCTATAGTATACGTTTTTAAGCTGTTTGTTTTTCAAGTAATAAATAAATAAATCCGTTCAGTAGTTTCAGCGTGATGCGTGTTTAAAGGAAAAGACAAACAGACAAAACATTCAAAAAAAAAATTGTTTTTAATTTAATATCGAAGCCGTCAAAATTTTCTAAATATATTCTATTATACTGGGTGTAATTCATTAGTATCCTTTGAAACTACTCCTGATACCGGTCACGTGTGGACCAAAATTTTTGAATTCTAACACTTTGGTTTGGTAATAATAATAACTCCAAAAAATGGAATAACTTACTTAATTCAATGCTACAATACCAAATTTTATTTGAATAATGGAGTACTGTTTTTAATTAGTACATACAAGGTATAAAAATGTTTACTTGTGTTTAAATGTTTAATTTACTTTTGTTATTACTCTTTTTTGTTCTCATGTTACTTTTACTTTTGTTGTTACTCTTTTTTGTTCTCATGTTCTATCTGATGACTGTCCTGTAAATTTGTATATAGAATGTAAATCCGATTTTGGCCGTAGGTTTAGTGTATAAGATTTAAAAACTTTGTTAATTAAGGGCTGTGGATTTAGAAAAATAAATAAAATAAAATAAAATAAATGTATCAAAATCATCCGTGCCAACCGGGTTAGGCGCCGCGGCAATCTTCATAATTTTCAATAAAAATATTTTCACATACACTCTTCACTCTTTAATAATTATCTATAAATGATGTACTATCATGGGCTCAATTTATGCTAATGAATTAAAATACATCCTGTATAATTATTACTTATTAGTATTGATGATGATCGATCGATCGATAACAATATTATAAAGAGAAAAGAGTTGATCGTTTGTTTGCCAAAGCGATGAAATGTAGATTGCGTAACTATGCATAGATGTGTGTAACGAGCATGCGCTGTAACCTTGCACTGGGTGCGTGCGGTCGGGCTTGGGGCTCTGGTTGGCGGCGCGCGCGAGGTCGTACAGGAACTTCATGACGGAGGCGTTCGCGTCGCGGTGGTCCAGCCGCGCCGCCAGCGCCGCGCACGGCACCACGCCCGCCGCCGCGCCCGACGACAGGAACTCCGCCGGCACGCGCTGCAGGTACCTGCGCACACACCGCTCCTCAATATACACATCACGACTACTATTCAAAACGAACAAGTCAATACTACTTTCATAAAGAAATAATAAGTCAGATCGGTAAATAAATCGCGGAGTAATAAGCTTTTAAAATTTCTACAGGAGGCATCTCGCGTAACGAAAAATCCACTCGTGATCGTGACGTCACATGCCAAAGAGATTGTATGAAAAGCTACCACAGCTTAGTAATGAGGTAATATTTGACGGACCCGATAGCTCAGTTGGTAGTATCCCTGCCTTCTGAACTGGGGGCTGTGGGTTCGATTCCTACCGGGGACAAACATTTGTGTGATGAACATAGATGTTTGTTCTGCGTCTGGGTGTTATATAGTATTCTATGTATGTATTTACAAACAAAAAGGTATATAAGTATTGTATCAGTTATCTAGTTCCCATAGTACAAGTTATGCTTAGTTTGGGGCTAGATGGCGCTGTGTGAAATGTCCACACATATATATATATATATATATAAATACCAACTTGGGCACAAAGTTGATCCAGCCCGACTGTCGTGCATTCTTGACTCCACCTTTTTCGCCTCACTACTCAACTCCGGTTGCATATATCGCATTCGGAGTGGCAACGTCGCAAAGTTGAAGGCGACGTTGCCACACATATTCATTGAGAAAGTGATATACGCGCATTTTTTTTCATTGAAATTTTGAACTTTATCGACTCCTTAACGGCCAAAATTCTGAAATGCTTAAACACTTATTGGCTCCAGATTGTATACCAAATGCAAAGTCGTATGTTGATCCATGTCGGAATACAGCGTCTATGTGGCTCCATTTATATTATCAAAATTAGAGCTTAATTTGATCCGACAAAACGATACTATTTTAAGTAACGTAGGTATATTTTTTAATGTGCTTTAGTATTTGTTGGCTCCGAACCGAATATATAGGATGATTGAAAACACTGTTTTCACTTGATGGTGTTGTTGATTAGAACAAAAATATAATATTTGCCTGCTGTTTGTATTAAGTAGCTGTAATATTATTCTTAAATGCAGTAAATTTTTAAGGTTCCATGCTTGAGTTTTAGTCAAAAGTACCTTCCTACGTTTTGCGGTTTTGGGAGTTTTTATCATTTTACCGTATGATTTAGGGCACCAGCAAAAAACCCATATTAAAATGAAGTAAATTACGAGCCGTAATTTATTATAAACAAGTATAATGTTTCAAAAAAATCACAATTGTAACAAAAATAAATGAATTAATAATAAATAAAGCCCATTGAAAAAAAAAACTACACAGTGGAATGCAAGTTTTTTTTTTTTTTTTAATCTTTTTTTATTTTATAGGAGTTTAGTCATTAATGACTATGTCACTCCCGTAAGTCAATCAACACGTTCTAGGAACTCAATCATTTAGGCTCTTCATAAATGAGAGATATAGTTCCATCAGTATCCCAGCTTCCTCAGAAGCTGGCGAGGCCAAGATACTGTTGCAACCACCTACGTTATTACTATTATATAGAACCACTTGGCGTTGGGCCTCGTTCCGCACACATTCCATCAACACGTGGTGTACATCTTCTATAGTGCCACAGATAATACAATTTGGTGTCTCAGACTTCCCCATTAGATGCTTAAATTTGTTACCCGGGATGTGCCCGGAACGGAGCCTCAACAGTGCTACCACATTGTTCCTTTTTGTTATTCCAATATCGAACCACGGGAAACGAGGAAGTTCACACTGAATGGTTTTATACCAGATTCCTTTGGATCGTGAACGCTCGTCAAAGTATTCTTGCCAGTTTTCTCGACACATCCTCTTTACTCCATTAAGTACCTCACAATGCAGTGGTAAGCACGCGTAGGGGATCCCATCGCTACAAGCTTCCTTTGCCGCGCGGTCAACTTCCTCGTTTCCCGTGATGCCAATATGAGATGGTATCCACTGGATAGTTACCACTTTGTTTGACTCACGGATCTTACATAGAGTGTCTAATATAATGTAGTAATGTAATGTATTGTAATTTAAAGCTGGTCCTACCTCAATATTATTTACAAAAATACTCTTTGTACTTAATAACTATTGAATTTTACATGTTGTTTTACTTAAGTCTTTTACTATTTTGCTGAAAAAACGTTATTTTTGGTTACTATTATTAGGTCATCATCATCACCATTATCAACAGCCTGAAGACGTCCACTGCTGAACAAAGGCCTCCCAACAAAGCGCCACCTTGAGCGTGAGGTTTCCAGATCATCATTCCACCTAGTGGGGGGCTAGCCTACGCTGTGTCTTTCAATTCGTAGTCGCCACCCCTCCTTTCGTTCCCATCGGTTGTCAGTTCTACGAGCGATTTGGCCTGCCCATCGCCATTTCAACTTGATAATTCTAAGAGCTATATCGGTCACTTTAGTTCTCCTCTAGATCTCCTCATTGCGGATCTTATTTCGCAGGGAAATACCGTAGCTCGTAGCACGATTTTGGGCTTACAAATGAGGCCATCACTAAGAGGTCATATCTCAGTTCCCATCACTGGTAACACACACTGATCGAAAACTTTTGTTTTCAGGCTTTGCGGTATTTTAGACGAAAAGATGGGTCGAAGCTTCTCGAACGCTGCCCAGCCAAGTTGGATTCTTCGCGCGACCTCTTTGTCGAAGTTGGACAGTCTGTCCTAAGTAGACACATTTGTCGACAACTTCGAGACTATCGTTCCCAACAATTACCGGTACAGGTGGAACATGGATGGTGCTGACTTGTGGTCGTTAAGCGACCCCGCCATTACAATATCATCGGCAAAACGAAGGTTAGTGATGTGTTCGCCATTTATGTAGATGGCAGATCCTTTTCACTCCAAGTGCTTGAAAACGTCTTCCAACGTGTTTGTGTACAGTTTCGGAAAAATAACGTCTCCTTGTATCAGGCCTCTTTGCAATGGGATTTTCTCCGCACTCTGGGGGTCTAGCAAAGATCCCAAACGCTAACGCTAACTGAAATTCATCAAACCTGCGTAGGAGTCGATTGATTCGTAATGACTCGAAAACAGCTTATACACGAGAAGCAAGATGGGCCTAGTTCTTCAATAAGGTGTTGTCACCATTTTTGAAGAAGAGTACCACCACGCTCTAGTGCCACGCTTCTGGCGTTGTACCTTCAAGGACGACAGAATTGAAAAACTTCTGTAGGACTATAAGTACTGCTCTCAGAAGTTCGGTCGTAATTCCATCCTCACCTGGCGCCGTGTGGTTTTTAAGAAGCTTGAGACCCATTCTAATCTTGTACAGCCTGATATCCGGGATATCTTCGGTATAGTGTCGGACTAACTTGGCTCTGGTGTCCTGAGCTGTGTTAGTAGTGGGCTTACATGTCGAGGTGTATAACTGTCCATAGAAGTTCTCGATTTCTCTCAGAATCTCAGGCTTGGATGAAATAACACCACTCTCGTCTTCAGTTTTGTCTCCAGTTTTTGAGAACTCCACTCCAGATTTGTTTATTGAGTTCACCGTACGCTGACATATCAACTAAAGACTGCAGTTTCATAGCTCCGATCTGCCATTAATTCACGAGTTTTTCTGAGAGCGTCTTTATTCGGCATTGATTCTTAAAGAATTTCTATTACTACTACTGCTTGCTATTAGATAATAATGATAATAACCACTTCTTAGATAACATTTTAGTTTAGAGTTTTACTTTGCGCCAAATCTTAGAGTAAGGTGCACAAATCCTATGAAGATTATAAAAACTCCCGAATTCTTGAAACGTGTAGGTACTTTTGACTAAAATTCGTACCTTAAAAATACGTATAAAAATCAATAATTTACTGAATTTAAGAATAATAATACAGCCATTTTTAGAATTATTAAACAAAATATTATCTTTGGTTGTCATCAACACTATCAAGTTTAGGTTATTTATTTCAAGTTTAGTATAATTTTGGGAACAACGTTTACCGAAAGAAACTAATTGCGAAAGCTTGTGTGAGGGTATGTTTGTTACCTCTTCACGCCGAAATGGCTGAACGAATTTGGATAAACGTCCACTGCTGAACATAGGCCTCCCCCAGTGAGCGCCACTTTGATTTGCAGCTCGCCTCCTGCATCCATCGGCTCCCCACTGTTTTCACCAGATCATCGATCCACCTTGTAGGGAGCCGGTCTAAGCTAAGTCTTTTGGTTCGTGGTAGCCACTCGAGAACCTTTCCGAGAGGTTTATAGAATACAGAACTAAAACCTCTACTTAAATTCATTCAAACGTTTTAAAACTTACTGAACTTACTTTGATTTAATAAAACCAATTACCAAGTAAATAGGACTAGGTTTTATTCACATTTAAAATATGAGTGTGGGAAGTTAGCCCCCAACTTTTTGAAATCAGGATTTTTTTTTGTTGTGCTGAATTGTTCTCGCTTTGTTCTATATTGTTCCAAAATAAAAAAAATCTAGGGTGAAAATTGTAGAAGAAAAACAAAAAAAACAATTTTTCACCGTAGCCCCCATATTTTGAAAAATCCAATTTTTCTTTTTTGTTCTGGATTGTTCTAGGTTTGTTCTCAATTGTTCCAAAATATAACGATCCTAGCATAAAAACTGAAGCCAGAAAATAAAAAAAACTTTTTTGTCGTAGCCCCCCTTTTTTGGAAAATCCAAAATTTTAATTTTGTTCTAGATTGTTCTAGATTTGCTCTACATTGTTCCAAAATAAAAAACTTCTAGAGCCATAATTCAGGCCAAAAATTAATAAAAACCTTTTCATGGTAGCCCCTCATTCTTGGATATTCATTATTTTTTTTATTGTGCTGGGTTGTTCTAGGTCTATTCTACATTGTTCCAGAACATGGTTCGCCTAGAACGAAAGCTGCGGCCAGAAAACGAGAATAAGTAAATTGAGGACCAGCATGACGTCGTCTAGATAAACAAAGCAAAAAGTTAGCCCCCAATTTTTTAAATTTCTTAAATTTCTCTTTTGTGCTGGACTATGATAGGCTCATGTTACATTGTTCCAGAGTATGAGACTTCTAAAGCAAGTATTGGTGTCAGAACACAAACAATAAATTTCCATAATAATTTGACGGTAGGCATAATTTTATGGCGTAGGTAGATAATCTTTATTTTTTTTATTGTGCTGGGTTGTTCTAGGTCTATTCTACATTGTTCCAGAACATGGGTCGTCTAGAACGAAAGCTGCGGCCAGAAAATGAGAATTAGTAAATTGAGAACCAGCATGACGTCGTCTAGATAAACCAAGCTAAAAGTTAGCCCCCAATTTTTTTAATTTCTTAAATTTCTCTTTTGTGCTGGACTATGATAGGCTCATGTTACATTGTTCCAGAGTATAAGACTTCTAAAGCAAGTATTGGTGTCAGAACACAAACAATAAATTTCTATAATAATTTGACGGTAGGCATAATTTTATGGCGTAGGTAGATAATCTTTATTTTTTTTTATTGTGCTGGATTGTTCTAGGTCTATTCTACATTGTTCCAGAACATGGGTCGTCTAGAACGAAAGGTGCGGCCAGAAAATGAAAATAAGTAAATTAATAACCAGCATGACGTCGTCTAGATAAACAAAGCAAAAAGTTAGCCCCCACTTTTTTAAATTTCTTAAATTTCTCTTTTGTGCTGGACTATGATAGGCCCATGTTACATTGTTCCAGAATATGAGACTTCTAAAGCCAATATTGGTGACAGAACACAAAAAACAAATTTCCATAATAATTTGACGGTAGGCATAATTTTATGGCGTAGGTAGATAATCTTTTTTTTTTTTATTGGGCTGGATTGTTCGAGGTCTATTCTACATTGTTCCAGAACATGGGTCGTCTAGAACGAAAGCTGCGGCCAGAAAATGAGAATAAGTAAATTGAGAACCAGCATGACGTCGTCTAGATAAACCAAGCAAAAAGTTAGCCCCCCATTTTTTTAATTTCTTAAATTTCTCTTTTGTGCTGGACTATGATAGGCTCATGTTACATTGTTCCAGAATATGAGACTTCTAAAGCAAGTATTGGTGTCAGAACACAAACAATAAATTTCTATAATAATTTGACGGTAGGCATAATTTTATGGCGTAGGTAGATAATCGTTATTTTTTTTATTGTGCTGGATTGTTCTAGGTCTATTCTACATTGTTCCAGAACATGGGTCGTCTAGAACGAAAGCTGCGGCCAGAAAATGAGAATAAGTAAATTGAGAACCAGCATGACGTCGTCTAGATAAACAAAGCAAAAAGTTAGCCCCCAATTTTTTTAATTTCTTAAATTTCTCTTTTGTGCTGGACTATGATAGGCTCATGTTACATTGTTCCAGAATATGAGACTTCTAAAGAAAGTATTGGTGTCAGAACACAAAAAATAAATTTCCATAATAATTTGACGGTAGGCATAATTTTAAGGGGTGGGTAGATAATCTTTATTTTTTTTATTGTGCTGGATTGTTCTAGGTCTATTCTACATTGTTCCAGAACATGGGTCGTCTAGAACGAAAGCTGCGGCCAGAAAATGAGAATAAGTAAATTGAGAACCAGCATGACGTCGTCTAGATAAACAAAGCAAAAAGTTAGCCCCCAATTTTTTAAATTTCTTAAATTTCTCTTTTGTGCTGGACTATGGTAGGCTCATGTTACATTGTTCCAGAGTATGAGACTTCTAAAGCAAGTATTGGTGTCAGAACACAAACAATAAATTTCTATAGTAATTTGACGGTAGGCATAATTTTATGGCGTAGGTAGATAATCTTTATTTTTTTTTATTGTGCTGGATTGTTCTAGGTCTATTCTACATTGTTCCAGAACATGGGTCGTCTAGAACGAAAGCTGCGGCCAGAAAATGAAAATAAGTAAATTAATAACCAGCATGACGTCGTCTAGATAAACAAAGCAAAAAGTTAGCCCCCACTTTTTTAAATTTCTTAAATTTCTCTTTTGTGCTGGACTATGATAGGCCCATGTTACATTGTTCCAGAATATGAGACTTCTAAAGCCAATATTGGTGACAGAACACAAAAAACAAATTTCCATAATAATTTGACGGTAGGCATAATTTTATGGCGTAGGTAGATAATCTTTTTTTTCTTTATTGTGCTGGATTGTTCTAGGTCTATTCTACATTGTTCCAGAACATGGGTCGTCTAGAACGAAAGCTGCGGCCAGAAAATGAGAATAAGTAAATTGAGAACCAGCATGACGTCGTCTAGATAAACCAAGCAAAAAGTTAGCCCCCAATTTTTTTAATTTCTTAAATTTCTCTTTTGTGCTGGACTATGATAGGCTCATGTTACATTGTTCCAGAATATGGGTCGTCTAGAACGAAAGCTGCGGCCAGAAAATGAAAATAAGTAAATTAATAACCAGCATGACGTCGTCTAGATAAACAAAGCGAAAAGTTAGCCCCCACTTTTTTAAATTTCTTAAATTTCTCTTCTGTGCTGGACTATGATAGGCCCATGTTACATTGTTCCAGAATATGAGACTTCTAAAGCCAATATTGGTGACAGAACACAAAAAACAAATTTCCATAATAATTTGACGGTAGGCATAATTTTATGGCGTAGGTAGATAATCTTTTTTTTTTTATTGTGCTGGATTGTTCTAGGTCTATTCTACATTGTTCCAGAACATGGGTCGTCTAGAACGAAAGCTGCGGCCAGAAAATGAGAATAAGTAAATTGAGAACCAGCATGACGTCGTCTAGATAAACCAAGCAAAAAGTTAGCCCCCAATTTTTTTAATTTCTTAAATTTCTCTTTTGTGCTGGACTATGATAGGCTCATGTTACATTGTTCCAGAATATGAGACTTCTAAAGCAAGTATTGGTGTCAGAACACAAACAATAAATTTCTATATTAATTTGACGGTAGGCATAATTTTATGGCGTAGGTAGATACTCGTTATTTTTTTTATTGTGCTGGATTGTTCTAGGTCTATTCTACATTGTTCCAGAACATGGGTCGTCTAAAACGAAAGCTGCGGCCAGAAAATGAGAATAAGTAAATTGAGAACCAGCATGACGTCGTCTAGATAAACAAAGCAAAAAGATAGCCCCCAATTTTTTTAATTTCTTAAATTTCTCTTTTGTGCTGGACTATGATAGGCTCATGTTACATTGTTCCAGAATATGAGACTTCTAAAGAAAGTATTGGTGTCAGAACACAAAAAATAAATTTCCATAATAATTTGACGGTAGGCATAATTTTAAGGCGTGGGTAGATAATCTTTATTTTTTTTATTGTGCTGGATTGTTCTAGGTCTATTCTACATTGTTCCAGAACATGGGTCGTCTAGAACGAAAGCTGCGGCCAGAAAATGAGAATAAGTAAATTGAGAACCAGCATGACGTCATCTAGATAAACAAAGCAAAAAGTTAGCCCCCAATTTTTTTAATTTCTTAAATTTCTCTTTTGTGCTGGACTATGATAGGCTCATGTTACATTGTTCCAGAGTATGAGACTTCTAAAGCAAGTATTGGTGTCAGAACACAAACAATAAATTTCTATAATAATTTGACGGTAGGCATAATTTTATGGCGTAGGTAGATAATCTTTATTTTTTTTATTGTGCTGGATTGTTCTAGGTCTATTCTACATTGTTCCAGAACATGGGTCGTCTAGAACGAAAGCTGCGGCCAGAAAATGAGAATAAGTAAATTGAGAACCAGCATGACGTCGTCTAGATAAACAAAGAAAAAGTTAGCCCCCAATTTTTTTAATTTCTTAAATTTCTCTTTTGTGCTGGACTATGATAGGCTCATGTTACATTGTTCCAGAATATGAGACTTCTAAAGAAAATATTGGTGTCAGAACACAAAAAATAAATTTCCATAATAATTTAACGGTGGGCATAATTTTAAGGCGTGGGTAGATAATCTTTATTTTTTTTATTGTGCTGGATTGTTCTAGGTCTATTCTACATTGTTCCAGAACATGGGTCGTCTAGAACGAAAGCTGCGGCCAGAAAATAAGTATAAGTAAATTGAGAACCAGCATGACGTCGTCTAGATAAACAAAGCAAAAAGTTAGCCCCCAATTTTTTAAATTTCTTAAATTTCTCTTTTGTGCTGGACTATGATAGGCCCATGTTACATTGTTCCAGAATATGAGACTTCTAAAGCCAATATTGGTGACAGAACACAAAAAACAAATTTCCATAATAATTTGACGGTAGGCATAATTTTATGGCGTAGGTAGATAATCTTTATTTTTTTTATTGTGCTGGATTGTTCTAGGTCTATTCTACATTGTTCCAGAACATGGGTCGTCTAGAACGAAAGCTGCGGCCAGAAAATGAGAATAAGTAAATTGAGAACCAGCATGACGTCGTCTAGATAAACAAAGCAAAAAGTTAGCCCCCAATTTTTTTAATTTCTTAAATTTCTCTTTTGTGCTGGACTATGATAGGCTCATGTTACATTGTTCCAGAATATGAGACTTCTAAAGAAAATATTGGTGTCAGAACACAAAAAATAAATTTCCATAATAATTTGACGGTAGGCATAATTTTAAGGCGTGGGTAGATAATCTTTATTTTTTTTATTGTGCTGGATTGTTCTAGGTCTATTCTTTATTGTTCCAGAACATGGGTCGTCTAGAACGAAAGCTGCGGCCAGAAAATGAGAATAAGTGAATTGAGAACCAGCATGACGTCGTCTAGATAAACAAAGCAAAAAGTTAGCCCCCAATTTTTTAAAATTCTTAAATTTCTCTTTTGTGCTGGACTATGATAGGCCCATGTTACATTGTTCCAGAATATGAGACTTCTAAAGCCAATATTGGTGACAGAACACAAAAAACAAATTTCCATAATAATTTGACGGTAGGCATAATTTTATGGCGTAGGTAGATAATCTTTATTTTTTTTATTGTGCTGGATTGTTCTAGGTCTATTCTACATTGTTCCAGAACATGGGTCGTCTAGAACGAAAGCTGCGGCCAGAAAATGAGAATAAGTAAATTGAGAACCAGCATGACGTCGTCTAGATAAACAAAGCAAAAAGTTAGCCCCCAATTTTTGAAATTCCTTAAATTTCTCTATTGTGCTGGACTATGATAGGCTCATTTTACATTGTTCCAGAATATGAAACTTCTAAAGCAAATATTGGTGTCAGAACACAAACAATAAATTTCTATAATAATTTGACGGTAGGCATAATTTTATGGCGTAGGTAGATAATCTTTATTTTTTTTATTGTGCTGGATTGTTCTAGGTCTATTCTACATTGTTCCAGAACATGGGTCGCCTAGAACGAAAGCTGCGGCCAGAAAATGAGAATAAGTAAATTGAGAACCAGCATGACGTCGTCTAGATAAACCAAGCAAAAAGTTAGCCCCCACTTTTTTAAATTTCTTAAATTTCTCTTTTGTGCTGGACTATGATAGGCTCATGTTACATTGTTCCAGAATATGAGACTTCTAAAGCCAATATTGGTGACAGAACACAAAAAACAAATTTCCATAATAATTTGACGGTAGGCATAATTTTATGGCGTAGGTAGATACTCGTTATTTTTTTTATTGTGCTGGATTGTTCTAGGTCTATTCTACATTGTTCCAGAACATGGGTCGTCTAGAACGAAAGCTGCGGCCAGAAAATGAGAATAAGTAAATTGAGAACCAGCATGACGTCGTCTAGATAAACAAAGCAAAAAGTTAGCCCCCAATTTTTGAAATTCCTTAAATTTCTCTATTGTGCTGGACTATGATAGGCTCATTTTACATTGTTCCAGAATATGAGACTTCTAAAGCAAGTATTGGTGTCAGAACACAAACAATAAATTTCCATAATAATTTGACGGTAGGCATAATTTTATGGCGTAGGTAGATAATCTTTATTTTTTTTTATGTGCTGGATTGTTCTAGGTCTATTCTTTATTGTTCCAGAACATGGGTCGTCTAGAACGAAAGCTGCGGCCAGAAAATGAGAATAAGTAAATTGAGAACCAGCATGACGTCGTCTAGATAAACAAAGCAAAAAGTTAGCCCCCAATTTTTTAAATTTCTTAAATTTCTCTTTTGTGCTGGTCTATGATAGGCCCATGTTACATTGTTCCAGAATATGAGACTTCTAAAGCCAATATTGGTGTCAGAACACAAAAAATAAATTTCCATAATAATTTGACGGTAGGCATAATCTTATGGCGTAGGTAGATAATCTTTATTTTTTTTTATTGTGCTGGATTGTTCTAGGTCTATTCTACATTGTTCCAGAACATGGGTCGCCTAGAACGAAAGCTGCGGCCAGAAAATGAGAATAAGTAAATTGAGAACCAGCATGACGTCGTCTAGATAAACCAAGCAAAAAGTTAGCCCCCAATTTTTTTAATTTCTTAAATTTCTCTTTTGTGCTGGACTATGATAGGCCCATGTTACATTGTTCCAGAATATGAGACTTCTAAAGCCAATATTGGTGTCAGAACACAAAAAACAAATTTCCATAATAATTTGACGGTAGGCATAATTTTATGGCGTAGGTAGATAATCTTTATTTTTTTGAGCTGTCACAAAATTGGTAAGTACATGTACAAAAAACATTGCTATTATTAATACTTAGTACTTATTAGTAATACTTAAGGCCCTGACAGGACCCAATGCGAGCACGTTTATTACAGCAGACAAACTTGAAACTTATTTTGTACCTAATAGGGTCGCTTTATGCATAGCAAAAATATGGCGATTACGTTGCGTTGCACTTCGACTTTTCCATTTTTCGGTACAAATAATGAGTTTTAAAAGAAATGCTTATTGTTATAAAAAAAATAAGCTTATAGACGGATGCATTGAAACATAGTTTATCACCATGATTTATTTCAATGGGGTGTCTTATTATAATGTAACATTTTAGAACGTCTGAATGATTTTTTAGAGGTCACTTCACGATTTTTTTCTATTGAGAAATTTTTCGTAAACGTGTTTCGGTTTCGGCATATGGAAAGAAGATATATAACCAGTATTAACGTGCATTTATTTCATTCCTGTAAATGGTATACGTTTTGAGATCATCATCATCATCATTAACAGCCTGACAGACCTAGAACAATCCAGCACAATAAAAAAAATAAAGATTATCTACCTACGCCATAAAATTATTTCTACCGTCAAATTATTATGGAAATTTATTTTTTGTGTTCTGACACCAATATTGGCTTTAGAAGTCTCATATTCTGGAACAATGTAACATGGGCCTATCATAGTCCAGCACAAAAGAGAAATTTAAGAAATTAAAAAAATTGGGGGCTAACTTTTTGCTTGGTTTATCTAGACGACGTCATGCTGGTTCTCAATTTACTTATTCTCATTTTCTGGCCGCAGCTTTCGTTCTAGACGACCCATGTTCTGGAACAATGTAGCATAGACCTAGAACAATCCAGCACAATAAAAAAAATAAAGATTATCTACCTACGCCATAAAATTATGCCTACCGTCAAATTATTATGGAAATTTGTTTTTTTGTGTTCTGTCACCAATATTGGCTTTAGAAGTCTCATATTCTGGAACAATGTAACATGGGCCTATCATAGTCCAGCACAAAAGAGAAATTTAAGAAATTTAAAAAATTGGGGGCTAACTTTTTGCTTTGTTTATCTAGACGACGTCATGCTGGTTCTCAATTTACTTATTCTCATTTTCTGGCCGCAGCTTTCGTTCTAGAAGACCCATGTTCTGGAACAATGTAGAATAGACCTAGAACAATCCAGCACAATAAAAAAAAAAAGATTATCTACCTACGCCTTAAAATTATGCCTACCGTCAAATTATTATGGAAATTTGTTTTTTGTGTTCTGACACCAATATTGGCTTTAGAAGTCTCATATTCTGGAACAATGTAACATGGGCCTATCAATGTCCAGCACAAAAGAGAAATTTAAGAAATTAAAAAAATTGGGGGCTAACTTTTTGCTTGGTTTATCTAGACGACGTCATGCTGGTTCTCAATTTACTTATTCTCATTTTCTGGCCGCAGCTTTCGTTCTAGACGACCCATGTTCTGGAACAATGTAGAATAGACCTAGAACAATCCAGCACAATAAAAAAAAATAAAGATTATCTACCTACGCCATAAAATTATGCCTACCGTCAAATTATTATAGAAATTTATTGTTTGTGTTCTGGCACCAATACTTGCTTTAGAAGTCTCATACTCTGGAACAATGTAACATGAGCCTATCATAGTCCAGCACAAAAAAGAAATTTAAGAAATTAAAAAAATTGGGGGCTAACTTTTTGCTTTGTTTATCTAGATGACGTCATGCTGGTTCTCAATTTACTTATTCTCATTTTCTGGCCGCAGCTTTCGTTCTAGACGACCCATGTTCTGGAACAATGTAGAATAGACCTAGAACAATCCAGCACAATAAAAAAAATAAAGATTATCTACCCACGCCTTAAAATTATGCCTACCGTCAAATTATTATGGAAATTTATTTTTTGTGTTCTGACACCAATATTTTCTTTAGAAGTCTCATATTCTGGAACAATGTAAAATGAGCCTATCATAGTCCAGCACAAAAGAGAAATTTAAGAAATTAAAAAAATTGGGGGCTAACTTTTTGCTTGGTTTATCTAGATGACGTCATGCTGGTTCTCAATTTACTTATTCTCATTTTCTGGCCGCAGCTTTCGTTCTAGACGACCCATGTTCTGGAACAATGTAGAATAGACCTAGAACAATCCAGCACAATAAAAAAATAAAGATTATCTACCTACGCCATAAAATTATGCCTACCGTCAAATTATTATGGAAATTTGTTTTTTTGTGTTCTGTCACCAATATTGGCTTTAGAAGTCTCATATTCTGGAACAATGTAACATGGGCCTATCATAGTCCAGCACAAAAGAGAAATTTAAGAAATTTAAAAAAGTGGGGGCTAACTTTTTGCTTTGTTTATCTAGACGACGTCATGCTGGTTATTAATTTACTTATTCTCATTTTCTGGCCGCAGCTTTCGTTCTAGACGACCCATGTTCTGGAACAATGTAGAATAGACCTAGAACAATCCAGCACAATAAAAAAAAATAAAGATTATCTACCTACGTCATAAAATTATGCCTACCGTCAAATTATTATAGAAATTTATTGTTTGTGTTCTGACACCAATACTTGCTTTAGAAGTCTCATACTCTGGAACAATGTAACATGAGCCTATCATAGTCCAGCACAAAAGAGAAATTTAAGAAATTAAAAAAATTGGGGGCTAACATTTTGCTTGGTTTATCTAGACGACGTCATGCTGGTTCTCAATTTACTAATTCTCATTTTCTGGCCGCAGCTTTCGTTCTAGACGACCCATGTTCTGGAACAATGTAGAATAGACCTAGAACAACCCAGCACAATAAAAAAAATAAAGATTATTTACCTACGCTTTAAAATTATGACTACCGTCAAATTATTATGGAAATTTATTGTTTGAGTTCTGACACCAATACTTGCTTTAGAAGTCTCATACTCTGGAACAATGTAACATGAGCCTATCATAGTCCAGCACAAAAGAGAAACTTAAGAAATTAAAAAAATTGGGGGCTAACTTTTTGCTTGGTTTATCTAGATGACGTCATGCTGGTTCTCAATTTACTTATTCTCATTTTCTGGCCGCAGCTTTCGTTCTAGACGACCCATGTTCTGGAACAATGTAGAATAGACCTAGAACAATCCAGCACATAAAAAAAAATAAAGATTATCTACCTACGCCATAAAATTATGCCTACCGTCAAATTATTATGGAAATTTATTGTTTGTGTTCTGACACCAATACTTGCTTTAGAAGTCTCATACTCTGGAACAATGTAACATGAGCCTATCATAGTCCAGCACAAAAGAGAAATTTAAGAAATTTAAAAAATTGGGGGCTAACTTTTTGCTTTGTTTATCTAGACGACGTCATGCTGGTCCTCAATTTACTTATTCTCGTTTTCTGGCCGCAGCTTTCGTTCTAGGCGAACCATGTTCTGGAACAATGTAGAATAGACCTAGAACAACCCAGCACAATAAAAAAAATAATGAATATCCAAGAATGAGGGGCTACCATGAAAAGGTTTTTATTAATTTTTGGCCTGAATTATGGCTCTAGAAGTTTTTTATTTTGGAACAATGTAGAACAAATCTAGAACAATCTAGAACAAAATTAAAATTTTGGATTTTCCAAAAAAGGGGGGCTACGACAAAAAAGTTTTTTTTATTTTCTGGCTTCAGTTTTTATGCTAGGATCGTTATATTTTGGAACAATTGAGAACAAACCTAGAACAATCCAGAACAAAAAAGAAAAATTGGATTTTTCAAAATATGGGGGCTACGGTGAAAAATTGTTTTTTTTGTTTTTCTTCTACAATTTTCACCCTAGATTTTTTTTATTTTGGAACAATATAGAACAAACCGAGAACAATTCAGCACAACAAAAAAAAATCCTGATTTCAAAAAGTTGGGGGCCAACTTCCCACACTCTTAAAATATTCATCATCATAGGGAATTAACATCACAAAATCAACATAATCATCCAATGGTGTCAATAAGCACAAACATCGTAGCAGTCATCATCAGCTGTGTAATGTTTATAAAAAGCAAAATTACACCAAAAATACTTTGTATGTATTATCCTATCATCATGTAACAAATATTATACTTTTCCGTCAGTTTGAATGACTATAAAAGATGGATGGAGAGGTATATTGGGATTCGTTCTTTTGTTCCAGATGATACAGGTATTTCGTTTTATGAAATGGGTTCCTTTCCAAGGCCGTTTAAAAAATGTTATAGATTTGCGATAGTCTTCTTTATTTAGATATTTTTATATCTATAGGTTTTTTAGTTTGATACTTGTTTATGGTAGGGTTCCATAAATAAAAAAATGTGTTTGCCACAGTATGTTGATACGGTGCTGTACCTGCTGCAACAAAACAAAAAGTAACTTAAAACAAAAGAAAAGTTGTCAGTAAATTTTTGTATAACCTCAATCTCCCCACAAATTCTACATTCATAGAATCTGTGTACTATCTACTTATTACAATTTTTTTTAAATCAGAGCTTTGGATCCGCGTTCATGTAGTTCTGCTGGAAATGTATCAAACAAACCTACCAACGCTAGAATCAAATCTGCTAGAAATGTATTATTATAAAAATCAGTAAAGAAGCAAAATGGATGTTGTTGGTGGTAAAAATATCAAAATAATTACACTTACCGTTACTACCTTACCGTTACCTACGCTGATAATTATCATAGGTACTGGTAAAAATTGGCACACAATTTTTCACTGACCGCAAAAACAATGCAGAGTTTAGCTCCGTCTTTAAACCTCATGTACAAATTGTACATGAATAAGATAATACCTGCCAAGGACGCCAGCAACCAATTGCTGAGCTCGTGGCAATTTGTGGGCTCTGATTGGCTCATTTGAATCGGATCAACTAGTGCTCAAACGCAAAAAAGGTGGATTTGTATAAAAAACACGTAATTATTATTATTACTGTTGGTTGCACTTGTGGCTCCAATCGGAGCCACGTACTGACGGTGATGGGGTATTGGATCAACAAATACCACCCGGATCAACAAGTGAAATCGGATCAACAAATTACTACCTATATGGCACGTCTGATCAACTAAGTGCCCGTGGGGGAATCTATATATATATATATATATATATATAAAAAAATATAAACGACCTTCCTCTGACGTCACTGGCCGTTTGAGCTATCTCTTTCTATTCCGGTTTTTAAGGACGTTTACTACGCGCATGAATAGGTATTTAGCCGCACTACTACACGCGCACGGCATTACGCACACAGCGACGGGATAACAGCGGGCGAGGTTAACTAAACCAAAATAATTTGGTCCTTTTATTTTTTTAATTTTATTTATACTCGATAAGTGTATTTCCTTTATATTGTTTTTTTGGAATATGTTATCGTAGGATTGTAGGTATATTGTATGTATCTAGTTATAGGTGGATAAAAATTAAATGCATTGTCGATGCGGGGCACCGATGGATGCAGCAGCCGCTCAAAGTGGAGCTCTCTGAGGGAGGTCTATGTTCAGCAGTGGACGTCTTCAGGCTGTTGATGATGATGAAGAATTAAAAAGATCATCATCATCATTATCAACAGCCCGTAAACGTCCACTGCTGAACATAGGCCTCCCCCTGAGAGCGCCACATTGAGCGACTGCTCGTCTCTCGCATCCATCGGCTCCCCGCGGTTTTCACCAGTTTGTCGGCCTACCTAGTAGGGGCTCTGCCTACGCTGCGCGCTCCGGTTCGTAGTCGCCACTCGAGAGCCTTTCTTCCCCATCGGTTGTCAGTTCTGCGAGCGATGTGGCCTGCCCATTGCCATTTCAATTTGCTAATCCTAAGAGCTATATCGGTCACTTTAGTCCTACTGCGGATTTCCTCGTTCCGGATCATACCTCGCAGGGAAACACCGAGAATTGCTCTCTCCATAGCTCGTTGCGCGACTTTGAGCTTACTAATGAGGCCAACAGTGAGACCACGTTTCAGTTCCATATGTTGTCATCACTGGCAACACACACTGATTGAAATTCTTATTAAAAAAATATCTTTTTATTTCCATATTTTTAAAATAATTTTCAATGTTATGTTATGAATGTCCTCATGAAAGACTGAGGACTTCATCTAGAAATCATAGAGAGGTAGAGCTAGGTGAACCGAGCTTGGGCTCTTTTTGTTAGTGATGAAGAGATCTTTCTACCGAAGTAATTGGACTGACCTCATGGTAGACTTTGAATATTTCATTTTTTTTATCAATGGTAGGCTATAGGGAAAATAGATGTACCGAGTTTTGATTGGGTAAGGGGTTATTCATGAAAATGGTAAAAATGGTAAAAACTTTGTATAGGACCTATGTTTTTTTCAACATTTCTTGAAGAATCCTGGTTAGTGCTACAACTTGCCTGAAGGTGGTATACCAATCAGACCTATGGTTTACAGTTCCTTCGAAAATGAGGGTCTTTGTATGGGCACCAGGTATTTTTTTATTACATTATAATTTTGAATGTTTATTACTACAATGTTCCGAAAACATTACACTGATCCGTATTATAGTTTCTGAAATCTATGAGGGTAGTTTTATTTGGAGTCACCATTATGATGAGTCACTTTGTATTGGTAATTATGTGACCTATTTCTATACTTTTGTAGTACATTTTCAGGTTGTCAGACAGTTCCTTCTTAGATATATACATCTTCATTTTGTTTTTGATTATAAGTCATATTTTTTGTATTAGTGATGTATAAGATTTTTATGTCCCTAAGATCGTCTCAGTTAGTTCTACAAGTTACCTAAACATAGTATACTAACCGGACTTATAGTTTACGAGTTCCCACAGAAGTCATGTTTTTGTAAAGGTACCTGATGATGAATACGGTGATGATCATGAACATGATAATGACGACAATAATTGAAAAGATGAAGATGATGAACACGGTGATGATCATGACCACAATGATGACGACAGTAGTAGTCGATGATGATGATGATGATGATGATGATGGTTTATTAATAAAAAGAGAAATACTTTTCAGAAAACCAAACCGCCTAAATTCTTCATGACAACTAAGTAGGTAGGTAGGTACCTAAGATTATGTAGGTCAGACCAATCCCAGTAAAAAAGATCAAGAAACAAGAAGATCTGATTACCACTTATGAATCGAGCCCAAAGATGGCATGCCTAGCTCTACACGTCTAGGAGTTCCAGGTGAAGTCTTCGAAGTCTACCATCAGGTCAGCCAGTTCAATTTCCGCGCCCCGGTATCTACCGGAAATATCGTATCACAACTAATCAAACGAGCTCAAAGTCGGCACCTGAAGTTCTACCCGTCATCACCACCATCCACCATCACCACCACCCATCATCAGCATTGGAAATCTAACATCAAATTGGTCATTACGATTTACGTCTATTCCGAGAAAGAATAAATACTACCTAATTATTCAAATAGGTAGAAATAGGTACTTCGTTGTCGACGATCTTATTTGGAAATTATTTCCAATGCCTAATATTCGTGTTCGTACAGCGATGTTTTTCACAGGAGCTGCTGATGTCAAACGCCCAAGCGCAGACTGAGAATTCGTTTCAAGTGTTCGTTGATTTATATAAAAAACGAGACACAATGAGCAAAGCAAAACCAACCTTATCTTCATACAGTTAAGATGTTGAAATTTGGCAAAATATAAGGAAATCGTATGGAATAGTGAAATAAACTGTTCTTTTCTTCTTGAGTGTCTACCACATTTTTTTAAATATTTGCTATTATATTATTATAGTCGAGTATATCAGCTAATTTAAGGTATTTTTTTTAATCAATAAAATATTACAGTTGTTTAGATAAATGACAGAGAACTAGACCCTTTTTCGTCATTTTCATAGGAGGACGCAGCGGAAAATAAATTTTATGAATTATTGGTTAAAGCCAATGAAAAACTTTCATCACATAATTAACGGCATTGGATTACCCTATCTATAGATAATAATAACATTTTACTCATTATCACAGATAAATGGAAACTTGGCTGAAATGGCTATAAAATGTGACATATTTGCCCATCCTCGTAATCGCACCCTTAAATGCTTGTAACTTGGTAATTTTTTGAGATATTTTGTTTTTGATTTGCCAAATATTTATCTTTTGAACAATATTATTAATTTATACAAAAAAAAAATTTAAGCATCACGCCTCTTAATGCAATTTTCCATAAATTTCATAAACATGCTCATTCATGAGTCTTAGCATGCTAATTGCTACTGCTATGCTATTTGCTAAAATAAAATTATGAGATAAAAGGAAATAAATAAAATTTCATATTTCACAGATTTCGCGACTACATTTAAAGCGAAATGCTATCTGAGTTTTCACATGCTAAAAATTAATGCTAATGCTAATCCATTACTAATACAAGGTACTTAGGCCCAACTTTTAGCAAAGTAGGATCAATTTTACTCTCAATATAAAACTGCTATTTACTCTCGGATTCTTCCATTCTTTCATTTCACCAACTACTTATTCCGAGAACAACGAGTTAGGCTGAATTTTACCAAAATAAAATAAGTTTTATTCGAAATATAACGCTAATTGTTACCCTCGGATACAGCTGATTGATAAATGGAATGCCGATTAAAAGGACCCTATCCTGATTGTATCCAAGGAAAAAGCTTCGGGTCTTTGAAGAAAATCCGACAATGGCGGTTGTGAATTTTGAATTTATTTTTCAAAACTAGTGTATTTTGAACTTTAATGTTTAATAAGAGTGGATTACTATCCGTTAAGTGTTCGTGAACGTGCACGAGTGTTGGCAAATGGTTTCAAAATCATTAAACCATGCATTTTCGTTTTTGCTTCAACGGCCTTTTTTAGAGCCTTCAGTAAAATATCCTCCATTTTACTGTAGGCGTTTTGACTGACAAAATATGACTTTGACCTGACATAACCGTGCAAATTTTGCTTACTTGACATTGGCAGAATTATTGCAAAAAAGCGATAGAAAGCCATTAAAGAAGACGAAGAAGAAGAAAGAGCTTCAAAATTGTTGGTACAATAGTTATATTCGTGTAACTCGGTTATTCTCGGAACGTTATACTGGAATAACGTTTGGTAAAATCGGGCCTTATACGAGTATTAACCCAGAGAGTTATTCTGGGATTAAATGCAGGAAGTAACATTATTCTTGGTATAGCTATTATTCTCGGATAAGAATCCCATTGGTAAAATTGGTCCTTATAATGATTACCTGACGACATCACCTAACTTAGTCTTTTAAAATTAGAGTTAAGGAGTGCACACACAAAGGCGGTATCCTCTACCGCCCGCGGTAGCGTTATCCGAGTGGGTACGCGTTATTCCGCCTGTTCACACACACGCGGATAACGCCTTGGGTAGCGAAACCCGGGCGGAACTTTTACAGGGTTATTCCTGTTGACCCCACGTTTTCGGCCCCATGGGGCCTAATGGTTTTTTTTTTCCTCTTGGGCCCCACTTATATAATAGTTATGTTAAAAATTATAATACCCCGGTCATTATAATTTTTTTTCTCGAGAAGTTCGACATAATATCGAACTCGATATTATACTTTTACGAATATAATATCATGTTCGATATTACATTCAATATCATAATGGCATAATAATTATCAAATCCTATATCTATAAAAAAATATCGACCGCGATAAAAATTCCTATTTAGCTCCATGTTCTCAGAATACTAGATACTCAACATGAATCTAAAACAGAACCCATAGGTATTCAAATTATAATACTACATATATTATTTAAAATAGTATACAAATCATAGGTACTACTACCAAAACTCATGTACTTAAACAAAACCTGATTCACCTAGCCGCTAGGCAACATGGCCAAGATGCTGGCACAGCTTTCCTAAATATTGATACGAAGTTATTTTAACACTAGCTGAAGCTGACCCGCCTTGCACTCGCACGGGTTTATTAGTTGTACACCGTAAACCTGTTCATGAGAAGAGGCAAGTGAAAGGGAAAAAAATAGGGGAAAAGAATGAATGGATAGGCTTCGACAGGATGATGACTTCCAAACTCTGTGCGACTTGGCTATCTTTTACTCAAGCTGCTTTCTACTTTTTCTATTTCTTGGCTCTGTAAGAGAGCAAAGCTGATTTTTGCTGATGTTGAATCCCGAGCAAGCGAAGGATTCTCAGGGGCGGCTCTACCTTAAGTGCAGGGTGTGAGGTGCATACGGGCACCGGGTCCTAGGGGTCCTCGGCGCCCCATAGGACCCGGCGCCCGGGTCCAAGGGGGCGCCGCGGGCCCTCTAAGACCCGGCACTTTCAACGACCCACGAAGGCCCGGATCTAGGGGAGAGCAAAACAGGGGCACGCCCCCGGGCGGAAACTTTAGAGGGCGCCAAATTCATGTGTATGGAATAAAGTAAAATATTTAATGTAGGTCCCGTCCGCGTCATTCTCGCGTTTTCTTAGCACCGGTCCTAGGGTATAGAATATACAGAATCTGTAGATGAAGGAACGATCGTGCGAAATACTTATAGCGAAAGACGCTAGAGGCGACAAGGAACGAGATAAAGTTGGAATGGTCAAGTTTGAGGGGCGCTAGTCTGGTGGAGCATACTTTTTGTTGTTTGGTCAACAGACATCAGAATGGTCGTTCTTTTGTTTTAGCACGATTTTCGGTGATTTCTAGGTATTCATGGGGTTTTTCATACTGCTGATGTTTTGCTGCGGTAGAGAAATACCGCGCGTATTTGAACAGGGCTTAGAAACCTAAGCGAGCTAGGGATTCAAAGGCACGAGATGAAAAAACTTTACTCTCGAGTGAACATAATTACAGAATACATACCTACCTTCATCTTTTTTTTGAACAGGCTAACCGAGTGGAACTTTTTCACCCGTAGCACCTGTGCACAGACATTTAAATAGTATTAGATGTCTGTGCACTTGTGACGTCATTGAACACAGACAGCCGTCATGTCAGTAACGTCACAGAGTACATTGCTATTAAGTAACAGCGTCATTTCTTTCAAGAAAATCCGACAATGGCGGTTGTATATTTTGAATTTGTTTACCAAAACCTGTGAATTTTTGAATTTAAATGTATAATAAGGGTGGATTATTATTCGTTAAGTGTTCGTGAACGTGCACGAGGGTTGGCAAATGGTTCCAAGTTTATAAGACCATGCATTGCCGTTTTCTCTTCAACGGTTTTTTAGAGCGTTCAGTAAAACATCCACCATTTTACTGATGGCGTTTTGACCTGACAAAATATGACTTTGACTTGACATAACCGTACAAATCATTACTCACTTGACATTGGCAGAATTATTGCTAAAAAGCGATAGAAAGCCATTAACGAAGAATAAAAAGAACTTTCAGCGTACTTTTTGGTTGTGCTAGTGATTTTATTTCACTCACAACACACACAAATTAAGTCGTTTCCATGTTCTCTGCGGATTCTGCCGCCACGCCAGCCCCAACCTGTGTTCTAGGAAGATGCGACGGTGCGAGGGTGTCCACGCAGGTTACGTTCTAAACCAAAGGCCACCCCACCTTCCATGGAATCAAGGTCATCTCGTCAGCTCTTTTGAGCTCTTTTGCCATCGTCACGTACGAGGCCATTGGGTTCCAGAATGGCCTTGGTTCTTTCAATCTTTACAAAATAGCTGACCAATAACGTTACGTTACTTAGTACGTAGTCCAAAAATTCACACCAAGACGCCCAAGTACGGCGTAAGAATCAATTTGATCTGAGCGCACTATACCAGAGTATCAACGAAACAAAATGCAACAGCCACTTCATAGTGACAACCATGTGTCAACAGTTGCCTAAGATATAAACAATCACTATTTTCTTTTATTTCAATAAAAAGTACCGTACTTACGTGAAAATGAAACTTTTTTCTTGTCTCTTGCAGTGGTTTAGATATAATAGTATCTAACTAAAGACACAGGAAGGCATTTTATCAGCATGTTTTTATGAAATTAGCAGAGATGAATTACTGGACACTCGCGGAGTGCAAGACTGGTAGTGGTCGCGGCACGGTAAGCCAGAGTAGCTTAAACTCTCCCTGTTTGTTTTGGCGGGAGTACAACATAATCTGTTGGGTACGATCGCCTAAGAAAAGCCATTCTATGGCCATTCAATCGTATTTTGTTAACAGAATCACCTTCCAGCGGCCGGGCGAACGTACCGCGCGCGACCGCGAAACTTTTCGCTTACCTAGGCGGTAAAAGTTCCGCCCTACCCGGCGAATACCGCGCGGTATCCCGCGCGGAATGTTCCGCTACCGCGGGCGGGAGAAAAATACCGCCTTGGTGTGTACTCCTTAAAGCGTTGGCTCATCGAGCGGACGTTTTATAGCCTTAACGATATTTTAAAATATAAACAAGTCATTCATTAATTTATTCATGATCATTAACAGCCTGTAGAGGTCCACTGCTGAATATAGGCCTCCCCCAGGGAGCGCCACTTTGAGCGGCTGCTCGCCTACTGCATCCATCGATCCCGCGGTTTTCACCAAACCGTCAGCTAGTAAGCTAGTCCCCACCTGACACAGACTCTGCTAGCTTCCTTCCACCTGACATAGACCCTAGCAGGTATCCCAGGTCTCACCGGATGCAGAGCCGGAACAGGTCGTCGACCGTGTCGGGGTTGTCGCGCAGGCCGCCGTCGGCCTGCAGCAGGGAGAAGGCGGGCGGCAGGAGCGCCTGCAGCAGCTGCACCAGCTCCGCCGCGTACTCCGCCGATCCCGCCAGCTCGTCCACCTGGGAATGTCATATGTTATGTTCGATATGCGACTACAATAGGTATGTTATCCCGAAAGGGGGTAAATCTACACCCCAAGGTAGACAATGTTTTTTCTACGACTTTACTAATTTTATAGTTTTTCATTGAAGAAATGCCATGTAATGTTTACGTTCGAAAATAGCCTTGAATCAGCTGGGCGGTTGAACTTCGTCCTTGCCCGAGTGCACATAAAGGAGTTTAACGATCTGTGTTTAGAAATGAATTTATGGTATCTTATTAACTCTCGTAGCGATCGCACGTGCAATTTTGCGAGTGGATTTATTTTTTACCATAGCGGATACACCCAGTTTCAAGTAAGGCTCTCACAACTTGTAGGGTATCATGGTCCAAGTCTTTCCGTTTCAGGATAACATACCAATTCAAGGTCCCCTTGTATACACGAAAATATTCCTTTTAAAAAGTAGTCAAACACAGTGCGTGATTCTTCGCACCCCCTGCTCTGCTATTACCGTGGCCGCTACCATAGCCACGGATGGCGGCGCTGCCGGGTACTGGGGGCCATTTTTGTATTTTGTCTGTATGAGGGGGTGGGGGGGGGGGGGGGCTTCTACGGCACCCACGGGAAGACATGGAGTGGTCCTGTTCTACAGCCCGGGAACACAGGGTGCGCAGGAGTGCGCGTGGCGGCGGTAGACACAGTATACTCACGAGCACGCTGGCGAGGTAGAGCACGCAGGAGTGCGCGTGGCGGCGGTAGACACAGTATACTCACGAGCACGCTGGCGAGGTAGAGCACGCAGGAGTGCGCGTGGCGGCGGTAGACACAGTATACTCACGAGCACGCTGGCGAGGTAGAGCACGCAGGAGTGCGCGTGGCGGCGGTAGACACAGTATACTCACGAGCACGCTGGCGAGGTAGAGCACGCAGGAGTGCGCGTGGCGGTGGTAGAGCGAGCGGAGCGCGGGGAGCAGGGCGGGCAGCAGGGGGCCGGCGCGGCGCGACACGCAGCGGAGCGCGAACCGCACGCACCGGCACCACCGCTCCATCACGCGCCCGTCGCGCCCGTGTCTGTGCCGAGGTATTGCAGACGGGTACAGGGAACTTCAGCTCAGCCACTCGATTCAGCAAAGGTTACAAGCATCATTTAATTCATTAACTTGCGAGGTAACGTCAGATTTTCGTTACTTTTGCGGCGTTTGCCGGAGAGCGGCACTATCGCAGGTAGGTAGTCAGACTTTTCCAAACGAAACATTCCGAAGATAAAGTTATCGTGCCTGACAACTAATCGTATGGTTCAGCAAATTGTTAAGTATTATTTTTTGTGTCAAAGTCGTAACCTTCCTTTTGCTTCGCCATAGTCGTGTGAAAATAATCATGATTGATAGACAAACGAGGCCATCCTATAAGACCTCCAATTTTGTAATCTAAAACACTTATGGAACCATAAAAAGAAACATCTTCACTACCTATCTACAAAGCTATTTTCCTATTATTCCTGTAAAATATAAACAGTAAGAGATTAAACTGTATTTTGACCTTAAACAACGCTGCTGCACCTGATCTCCTGTACTCACCTCTCCATGACTTCTCTCAGCACCGGCCAGGCATCGCTCAGCGCTGGCAGCGCTGGATGGTCATCGGTCACGGATGCAGCCGGGATGTCCACGTCTCGGAAAAGCGCTGCCATCCGGTCCAACCACAGCACCGGGTCGCTGGAAGTGCCCTTCTTCACTTCGTTGTTACACTCGAGTAATTTGGATAGTCCATTGATTTGTACGCCGATGGCTTCGCGCATCGCTACTGATAACTGGAAAGGATAGATAGAGCTTATATAAATGGAATAGTATCAAAGGCAGTATTTCAGCTATGTCATTCTTACTTGTTCAATGTATAGAAATCCAGAGGAAACCCCTAAAACATTATCACAGAGACCCGGGAAGGACGAGTGAGACGCATGAGGGTGGAGGAGGCGTGAGGCGGCAGTGTGCATGTGTGCATGTGTACACGTGTGTATGTACATACCTCCCCCGGCGGGAGCGCGCCGATGGCGGAGGCGAGGGCCCGCATGAGGGTGGAGGAGGCGTGAGGCGGCAGTGTGCATGTGTGCATGTGTACACGTGTGTATGTACATACCTCCCCCGGCGGGAGCGCGCCGATGGCGGAGGCGAGGGCCCGCATGAGGGTGGAGGAGGCGTGAGGCGGCAGTGTGCATGTGTGCATGTGTACACGTGTGTATGTACATACCTCCCCCGGCGGGAGCGCGCCGATGGCGGAGGCGAGGGCCCGCATGAGGGTGGAGGAGGCGTGAGGCGGCAGTGTGCATGTGTGCATGTGTACACGTGTGTATGTACATACCTCCCCCGGCGGGAGCGCGCCGATGGCGGAGGCGAGGGCCCGCATGAGGGTGGAGGAGGCGTGAGGCGGCAGTGTGCATGTGTGCATGTGTACACGTGTGTATGTACATACCTCCCCCGGCGGGAGCGCGCCGATGGCGGAGGCGAGGGCCCGCATGAGGGTGGAGGAGGCGTGAGGCGGCAGTGTGCATGTGTGCATGTGTACACGTGTGTATGTACATACCTCCCCCGGCGGGAGCGCGCCGATGGCGGAGGCGAGGGCCCGCATGAGGGTGGAGGAGGCGTGAGGCGGCAGTGTGCATGTGTGCATGTGTACACGTGTGTATGTACATACCTCCCCCGGCGGGAGCGCGCCGATGGCGGAGGCGAGGGCCCGCATGAGGGTGGAGGAGGCGTGAGGCGGCAGTGTGCATGTGTGCATGTGTACACGTGTGTATGTACATACCTCCCCCGGCGGGAGCGCGCCGATGGCGGAGGCGAGGGCCCGCATGAGGGTGGAGGAGGCGTGAGGCGGCAGTGTGCATGTGTGCATGTGTACACGTGTGTATGTACATACCTCCCCCGGCGGGAGCGCGCCGATGGCGGAGGCGAGGGCCCGCATGAGGGTGGAGGAGGCGTGAGGCGGCAGTGTGCATGTGTGCATGTGTACACGTGTGTATGTACATACCTCCCCCGGCGGGAGCGCGCCGATGGCGGAGGCGAGGGCCCGCATGAGGGTGGAGGAGGCGTGAGGCGGCAGTGTGCATGTGTGCATGTGTACACGTGTGTATGTACATACCTCCCCCGGCGGGAGCGCGCCGATGGCGGAGGCGAGGGCCCGCATGAGGGTGGAGGAGGCGTGAGGCGGCAGTGTGCATGTGTGCATGTGTACACGTGTGTATGTACATACCTCCCCCGGCGGGAGCGCGCCGATGGCGGAGGCGAGGGCCCGCATGAGGGTGGAGGAGGCGTGAGGCGGCAGTGTGCATGTGTGCATGTGTACACGTGTGTATGTACATACCTCCCCCGGCGGGAGCGCGCCGATGGCGGAGGCGAGGGCCCGCATGAGGGTGGAGGAGGCGTGAGGCGGCAGTGTGCATGTGTGCATGTGTACACGTGTGTATGTACATACCTCCCCCGGCGGGAGCGCGCCGATGGCGGAGGCGAGGGCCCGCATGAGGGTGGAGGAGGCGTGAGGCGGCAGTGTGCATGTGTGCATGTGTACACGTGTGTATGTACATACCTCCCCCGGCGGGAGCGCGCCGATGGCGGAGGCGAGGGCCCGCATGAGGGTGGAGGAGGCGTGAGGCGGCAGTGTGCATGTGTGCATGTGTACACGTGTGTATGTACATACCTCCCCCGGCGGGAGCGCGCCGATGGCGGAGGCGAGGGCCCGCATGAGGGTGGAGGAGGCGTGAGGCGGCAGTGTGCATGTGTGCATGTGTACACGTGTGTATGTACATACCTCCCCCGGCGGGAGCGCGCCGATGGCGGAGGCGAGGGCCCGCATGAGGGTGGAGGAGGCGTGAGGCGGCAGTGTGCATGTGTGCATGTGTACACGTGTGTATGTACATACCTCCCCCGGCGGGAGCGCGCCGATGGCGGAGGCGAGGGCCCGCATGAGGGTGGAGGAGGCGTGAGGCGGCAGTGTGCATGTGTGCATGTGTACACGTGTGTATGTACATACCTCCCCCGGCGGGAGCGCGCCGATGGCGGAGGCGAGGGCCCGCATGAGGGTGGAGGAGGCGTGAGGCGGCAGTGTGCATGTGTGCATGTGTACACGTGTGTATGTACATACCTCCCCCGGCGGGAGCGCGCCGATGGCGGAGGCGAGGGCCCGCATGAGGGTGGAGGAGGCGTGAGGCGGCAGTGTGCATGTGTGCATGTGTACACGTGTGTATGTACATACCTCCCCCGGCGGGAGCGCGCCGATGGCGGAGGCGAGGGCCCGCATGAGGGTGGAGGAGGCGTGAGGCGGCAGTGTGCATGTGTGCATGTGTACACGTGTGTATGTACATACCTCCCCCAGCGGGAGCGCGCCGATGGCGGAGGCGAGGGCCCGCATGAGGGTGGAGGAGGCGTGAGGCGGCAGTGTGCATGTGTGCATGTGTACACGTGTGTATGTACATACCTCCCCCGGCGGGAGCGCGCCGATGGCGGAGGCGAGGGCCCGCATGAGGGTGGAGGAGGCGTGAGGCGGCAGGGCGAGGCCGCCGGCGGTGGCGGCGCGCAGTAGGGGCGCCGCGTGCGCTCCCACCTGCGCGCGACACGCCTTGCAGATGCTCTGGAACACGCACCGCACCGATCACTATGCAGGTCAGTGCGGATGGCCAAAGCCTCCCGTATGATAAGCGGCCTGTGTTCAGAAGTGGACGTTTTCTGGTGATGCGATAGCGCATGAAAGTAAAGCAAATACGAAAAGGGATATTTATTAACACTACACTATAATGGAGCATGGTTGTATGGAACCAAGTGATTTTAGCATCTGACATTGATGTTCACTCGATGTGAGCAAGCTGTTATTACAAGTCGAATACTCAGCACCAGTGAACAGCTAACATGGAACAAATGCTCACAATAAACATATTATGTGCATATTAATATTGAGTCATTTGTTGTTGGTTCATGTCAGTTCAAACTCAAGAAAATGATAGTTTAAAATAAATATTTAAGTACTTACCAAAGTTATTAGCCCCCACTGCGGAAATGGCTGTCAATGGGTATCTATCATACACAAGTTTAACATGTCTGTGAGAGTGTATTATTTTCATATTTTTCCATGGTTTTTGGTTTGAAAGGTAATTTTATCAAGGATATTTTTTCAATTGTTGAATAGACCAACAGTTTAACATATTATCTGAATTGGAAAGAGAGCGAGAGGGTTAAAACGAGGTCCCGCTCTCACCTGCAACGCGGTGGCGGCGGCGGGAGCGAGGCGAGCGTCGTGCAGCGCGCGGATGAGACAGTCGAGCGAGGGAGCGAGGCAGGCGCCGTGCTGGTCGATCCACTCGCACAGTTCGCCGAGGAGCAGGATGCAAGTGTAGCGCACCCCGAGGTGAGCGTCGGCCGGCATGGACAGGATGGCCTCCACCACCTTCGGCACGAACTCGTACTCCTCGCTGCGGGGACATATCGACAGTTCGAGAGGTAAGGCCACTCACGGTGTTCTGTCAAACAATACCACCCACATGTTACCGTTGCCACCCTGCGTCAACACTAAACGGAGACTCTTCCAACAGTGACAGGAATAAATCAATACAATTCAGAAGTAATGTAGCCTTATTTTTTCGGTATGCACAACTGTGTGCAGTTGGGTTTTAATCAATTTAAAACTAAGCCAATTTCAAAATCTAATTTACATAAATTCAGCTGGATTAGCACGTCGGTAGACAAAATTGTGTATCCCCATTGCCTTGTCACTTTCTTCATAGTTGCTTACTTGCAAGTGGATTAAAACAAGGGAAAGGCAATTTTGTCTACTGTCTGTGCTAACCCAGCAGATAATGAAATTCTCCCCAACGCATTTCTACTAGTGTTAAACAAAGTTAGTGTTCCCAAAATTTAAGACAAAACAATATAAGTAGGCACAACTAGTACAATACTTACGGTAAAATGTTTTTAGCAACGGATTGCATTATAAACAGAGCAGCTTCGGTTTGCTCCCACGAGTTGTTAGCATTCAAAGTTGTGAACATCTGTCGGAAGACAGAGCTCGAGCCCACAATAAACACCACATCTTTGATCAAACCCATCACCTTCATGCGGAAATCCTATAAAATTAAAAATGTAATATACACTATCAATACAAATGTCTAATTGTAATAGACTAGCTCATACCCATGGCTACCCTTGCATCGTATCAGGATACAAACAAGTGTCGCTCTTACACCTACTTCATGAGCTATTTTACATAAAACTCTTTCTATATTTGTTTCTTTAACTTGAAGTTTGCTTAAGACTAAATTTTCCAATGATAAGTTACTCCACATAACTGGATAAATCTATCAATAAGTGAACAACTTACATAAAACTCATCTCCTTCGGCAGGCAAGTGGGTGTGGTCTGGCTCACACTGACAATGCCTCGCGAGGGCCTCAATGAGCCTCTCAATGTGAGGCTTGAAGGCATCCGTCAGAGGCTGATAGTCCCTCTGATACACATCTTCCGATAACCGGTACCACAGGTTGAAGGTTATTTCTGCTACCTGAAGTCAGAATTATATTACCACCATACAAGTGAAATGTAACCTGTTTTTATGTGGGGTAAAATGGCTGAACATTGTTCACATGAGAATGAATTTTCCTTTGTAGATGTATGGCCTTACCAATAAACGCTGCATAACAGAAATAGCTACTCAGCATCCTCATAGACAACAAAACTGTTCTATTAGCCAACTTAACCACAAACAATGCCAACACTTTGATAGCAAAGACCTACTTATTCAGTGAGCTTCTGTAAAGGGTATTCATTAATAATAAATAATTAGCGAGAGGCTCAATACTCCCGTATATTATATTAGTATAGTATATTACCTCATAGTCATGATGTCCCACACACACAAGAGCTAGTTCCAAACTTCTAGAAGCAAAGTGACTGTTCCCACTCGCCATAGATGCAATAATCTTCTCTAGAAATGTCTCAGCCAACTCTGTAAATACTCTGGCATAGTTGGCCGCTTTCTCCTCTTCCTCGTGAGCTACCGCCATGTGATAGCTCTCTTCTAAGGAGGCAACACTTTCAAACAAAAGTCTCTCTATATTCTCATGATTGTTGTTATCTTCTAAACAGTGCAATAAAGCACAGATACAATCAGAAGCAGCTTCGTGCAGTGTATTTATAGAATGGTGATCTCTCAATACCTGCAAACAGAACCCTATCACTGCATTCTGTGGCACTTCCTGTATATTTATAGCCTTAACTTGAATCCATGAAGTCATACATTTTACAATTTTCAATGCAACATTTGTATTTTGAGAACTAGTAATGCTTTCTTTTAAAAACATAGTCACTATATCAGCATTTGTCAGTAATTCTGCTTTGATTTCTTCTCTCCTATTTTCACCAAGTTTCAGGCTCGTGGAGTCAATCTCTTGCGGCAGCACAGTGAGTATTTCAAGTAGGGCATAGTCATTTTTATTCGAAAAAGATTTGATGAGGTCACCGATGCAATTCTGCCATGAGGGCATTTGTAGAGCAAGGTCTGCTAGTGCTAAGCAAAGCTGTGTCAATATTGCAGTGCTAGTCTCAGAGGTAGTCCTGTTCAAGTGAGTCACCAATGAATCTCTCAGAGACACAACCGCATCTGGTGGCAGCTCTGAAAGGTTATGCTGCACTTTTGACCTCATAGTCTGTGCAGCAAAATAGCACGAGTGTTCATCTTTCTTTTGCTGGAGAAGCTCGTCTGCTATCTTCCAAGAATGTATCTGAAATAGCAGGCATGGTTTTTTCATTCACTGTTAATCTAGACTTACAAACTGACATAGAGGAAAAACTGTAGGTACCTATATATACTTACAGATTTCTGCACATCCCCTAACCATTTCGAAGCCTTTTCTTTTTCACTAGCATTGGGGTTATCATACAGCGCGCTGATCGCCTGGTAAACAGTGTCCATTGAGGGGCTCTCCATCGTGTAGCACCCACACTACTCAGTTCACGTTTAGAACTTCACTTTCGTAAGACATGAATTATTACACACTATCATACTAAAAATGCAGAAATCGACATAAAAACTGAAATAAATTACCAAACGCAAACTGCAAAATTAAAGTTAGGCCGCAGGCGAACGAAATTCTCGATTCGAGAATCGAACGAAGTTCACGTCACGTCACGAACAAACGTAGTAAATTATATACTCTTTGGAACGAACGATGCAATTTTCATTTTCACCGTTTTTTTTCTCTACTCTATGATCATGAACATCAACATAGAATCAGAATGGACGGCGGACATTCACAAAATGCATGTCCATTTTGTTGGTTGAGTATCTAAATATACATTAGTGTGCGTGAGTAGGGAAGTGACCCCTATTACACAATGTATCGATATATAGTAAACCTAACCAAACTGTGCTGCAGAATATCGACACATTTTACTGTTAATAAAATAAAGAAAATTAGATATAAGTAGAACCAGAAGACGCAGCGTAGGCCAGCCCCCACTCGGTGGACCGACGATCTGGTGAAAACCACGGGGAGCCGATGGATGTAGGAGACGAGTGGCCGCTCAAGGTGGCCCTCTATGGGGGAGGCCTACGTTCAGCAGTGGAGCAGTGGTGGTTGCAGTTTTATTATATGTATTGATAAGTCTATCCTACCTAGCCTTATCATACCATACCTGAGTTATGACCTACTTGACCTCAGGTATGCCACCTACCTATAAGTACCTATGATTCCCTAACGTTTATTACTTTTTGACTTTTACCTAAAATGACAACATCAATAAAATCCCCTACCTAGTCTGTGGGACCCACATTCTCACTGGGGGTTGACGAACAAAATTACAATTTATTAGCAAAGAAACATAACTTTAGACGTAGTCTTTCGGTGATCCACGCGTGAGGTTGGTAAAAGGGGCCCCGCCACGGAGATTACAAATACAAATACAAATGTATGGGAATGACATAAGCTATCGATATGTCACGTGGTCATTCCCATACATTTTTAACTTAGCGATTAGCGATATCGTTATTGGAATGTGACTTTGTCTAGAGGCCCTGGTGGATCCCGGGTGATCGGTCAGCCGAGGAACGCCCGGGTGCACAGGGGGCAGCTGCGGAGTGTGGAGTGTTATTCAGCACAGGAATAGATGCCGCGCGCCTCAGCTCGTTGTTGGGGGGCAGCTGCGCAGAGAGTGGTCCCGGGTTGCAGTGAAGAATTATTAAAAATTTTAATTAAAAATTTTCATTATTTATTTTATTAATTAAGTTTCAGTACTCATAAACACGCCAGGCAATTAGCCTACCTACTAAGTTTGGAAAACAATTATTTTATTTTTAAAATGACATAATATTTATACTTTTTTCGTAAGATTAAGATTGCACATTGATCTAAACCCATTCAGCCACTTTTAGCGAAACAGATTTTCTACTTTTTACTCTCTCCAAAACCAATGTAATTTTGTGCAAAAGTGTCAGATTTACGAATATCGACAAAGTCTAATGGGCAGTGTGGGTACATCACTATTTGAGAGGCGTACTATCTCCCATCCCAATAATATCAATTAAAGCAATCTTTCAGTAATTGCAATTACATGGTATTTATACGATGCCAAAAACGTATATCCTTAATGTGAAATGTATATTTACTTCGAAACTTCAATAATTAGCATAAAAATAGCCAGTAAACACTTACGCATAAAATGAAGATTCTGGATTTCCTTCGACTCCTCGGGTTATTGTTAATGCACAAAACACAGCACAACACGACACAGTTTCAGTATTATCATAATATTTAGCCCTAATCACTATATTTTCACATTTTATGCTCTCCCATTTCAATTTTTTGACAGACTGGTGTGTCACAACATGACACGAGGTGGGAGGTAAGGCGACGACGTTGCCGTTCCTATAGTCACTTTCTCACATACTCTATGCGACGTTAAAAAAAAAGTCAGATGTCAATCAAGCAAAGCAAATCGTGAAGAAGAAGAAGTCGTGACATTCACATTTTACATGACAGTCATGCCAATGCACTCTGTGACATGACATGCAGTGTAGCCAACTCAGCTCTTTTAGAGCTAAAATTAAATCTTTTTTCACATCGGCTCTAAAAAATTGTATATAGCTCCTTAGCTCCTTTTTGGAAGGAGTTTGGCTCCTTTTTGTTTCATTATGTACATACCTTTTCTAGGCAAATATGCACCACCGTAGGCATGTCATCACTTACCTTCAGGTGAGAGAGTGTAAATAAATTATTATAAATAAAAATAGGTACTCATTAGTTTGCTCACACAATACAAAAGAAAGTTTTGTGGCCAAAAACGCGGCTCCGTCTTTGACACTATCTTAATTTTGATATTAACATCTCATGTTAAGACAGGTATTCTCTATTCTGGATACAATTCTATTAAACGGGGAATGTTCCTAAGATTTTAGTCCAGTTTTACAACTTAAATTCTTTTCAACTTTTGAGTATTGTCTGGATGTGGTGTTGTGTTGTAGATATATTAATTAAAACAATTAACTTATGGCTTTTTAGTCAAAAACTCTGTGATGAATGGCTTTGAAGATTTGCTGAAAGAAGTGAGTAATAAAAAGCCCAAGGCATAATGTAGTCATTGTCGTTGCGAGTTAAACCGAGAAGGCTGACTTATTGAGTCAC
This sequence comes from Ennomos erosarius, assembly GCA_963580505.1. NCBI lineage: Eukaryota > Metazoa > Arthropoda > Insecta > Lepidoptera > Geometridae > Ennomos > Ennomos erosarius. The sequence continues at coordinate 699,850 of OY756982.1, forward strand.
ACAAAGTGCAAAAAGCACTTAAAACCTGCAGAATCGCTTTCATTGGGACAGAAATTGGTCCTAAAAAAAAATCCGTTTTACTGAAAATTTTAGCTTTTTATCTCTTTTTTTCGACACTTTAGCTGTCTTTGGCGAATCAGTGTTGGCAACACTAATGACATGATTGAATATTGAAATCTTTACCAATGTACTCTGTGATATTGAATGAAACTTGAAATCAAATCAATAAAACAAAGATAAAAAATCGAAGCGGCTGCAAATGTTTCTCACGGGGCCTTCCGTAATTCGTAGTATTGCTGCTTTAACTAAGGAAGCGGCCGGACGAGCGTTCCACACTTCACGATTAGCCATGGCACCTATTCAGGTAATGAAACATATTACCATTTCAAATTACATAATTAATTACCGGCACTTTGCTAATGCAGTCTGATTTTAGGTAGGAGACAATTTGCCGAAAGGGGATTTATTTGAGGATTCGCCTGCGAATAAAGTGAATATATGCGATTTGACTGCTGGGAAGAAAGTTATTCTGTTTGCGGTGCCTGGTGCCTTTACGCCAGGGTGCTCCAAAACGCACCTGCCTGGCTACGTGCAAAATGCGGACAAGCTGAAGTCGGAAGGTGTCGCGGAGATCATCTGCGTGTCCGTCAATGATCCTTACGTGATGGCTGCTTGGGGAGCACAGCATGGCACCAAGGGAAAGGTAAATAGTCCCAAAGTGGAGATACTATCTACATTTTGAAAATCGAGGATGAATTGAAATTTAGAATCGTTTGGCATGAGAAAGGGGGTAGGTAAAAATAATTGAACCTCAACTAAATTACAAGTGTTTTTACATGCCAAAATATTCTTAATCCAACCCTCAATGATGTGTTTCTGTCAGCTATTAGCAATGTTTGTTTTTGCTGTGTTCATCTGTATTTTTAAATGTACTGGGGTACAAAAGACCTGGCATTTGATTTTTGACATCATCATCATCATCATTGACCTTTAAGTCTATTACAGACTATTTAAGCAGTGTGTTGAAAGACACTTCTTTTGGTGGCTGTACAAGCCAAAACGAGAGAGGCACATGCGTCCACATCCCACACAGGTGTGTGTTGCAACAGATGGAGTAATGTCACTGTCATGCTGTTTTGCCCTCTTTTCCGAAGCTTGTCAAACCAGGCTTTCAGACTTACTCCAAAGGTTTCTCTCATGATTTACTGGAAAACAGCTCTATGAAAAGTGTTCTGGACCTGAGCAGGCAGACATTATGGTGACATTCAGTCTGAAATCCCCGTAAAGCCATGGTTCTTTAAATATAAAAAGGCTAAATGGGTAACTTCTACTATAATTCGTTCTCGTTTGGGGCATGTTTGTTCTCCAGTTTTTGTTGCCAAAATCAGGGTCAGGGACCATTCTCATTGCGAGTGTGGTCTGAATGATGCCACTTTAGACCATATTTTTTTCAGCTGTCCTTAATTATGCTCTTCCCTATATGACATGTTAGAATCCAATATCCCTCATCCTATTAATCTTAAAACTTTTTTGACATTTGTTTTTACTCCTTTTGTTTATGTTTTATCTAAATTTATCAAGGCCATTAATATTAGTCTGTAATTTTTAAAATTTAAATGAAGGTTTTTTTTACCGGAGTTTTGCTATATATACCGTACATTAGCCTCACTCCGACACTGGCAGAGAAACGCCAAACAGTATTTAAAAGCCACTAATCAAAGAAGAAGAAGAAACCAGGCTCTATCATGAAACTTTTGGCCTTCTCTAATGCAGGTTCTCCAACAATTCCTATCCTCCACAAGCCTCTACCATTCAACATTTTTGACAAATACTCTTTATGAAGTACAAGTATAAACTTATGAAAACAACTGCATAAAGTTGTCAGAGACAATGTATTCTCAAAGAAAGATTGTCAAGTTGAGGTTCTGGAGCACATTTTTATTAAATTAAAGCTATATTGTTTCATAAGCAAATTCCAACCTACCTAGGTGCTCAAAATCGTAAGTGACAAAGTGACCTCTAAATTTTAACAATCAGACAAGATACAGTAAACCATTCAGCTATTAAGTAAATGTGCACTTTACATTGGTTGTTCAAGGTCTACAGTTACATGTAGGTGTATAATAATAACAATAACAATTTATTTTTCAATTTATCACTAATAATGTCATGGTTCAAGTTATTGGAAAGGCAAATATATTATTTGAGATACATTGCATGTTATTGACAAATAAGCAAAGAAGAACATCTCTGAATTTTTTATTAATAGATATGATATCCAAGATAATCTGGAATGGAATAAAAAAAAATCGCTTTCACAGAGAAGAAACAGGCATCCGGAAAAATAATGACAGGTACCTACTTACAAATAGTGCAATCAAACTACAATACAGTGCAGTACAGTACAATAAAACTGTAACAGGGCTAAATATGTATATTGAACATTTTTTATAAATTTTGACTGCATTGCACTTCTTAAGCGATATAGAAATATAAACAATTTTTTTTGAATTTTTTGTCTGTCTGTCTGTCCCTTTGAACACGCATCACGCTGAAACTACTGAATGGATTTAGCTGAAATTTGGTATGGTTATAGCTGATTATGCAGAATAACATTTAGGATACTTTTGTTTTTTAAAACGGCCAAGTGCGGGTTGCTCAAGCAATAAGGATGTAATTTTTATTCAAGGTTTTTTGTTCACATATTATAATTATATTTGTTTGTCAATTTTAATTTCAATAATAAAAACAAAATAAAAATTAAAGAAATGTCATTAAAAAATATACTTACCATGTGCAAGGGAAGATAAAAGAGAAAGGTAAAAAAGTAGGGGAAAAGGATGAATGGCAATAGAAGGGATATTCGCCGTCCCAACCATTCATCCTTTTCCCCTACTTTTTTACCTTTCTCTTCTCTCTTACCCATAAACAAAGCTAGGACTTGAAACTGATTAACCTGTGCGAAGGTGGGTCAGCTAGTAGTATAATAAAATTTAAACTACACTAGCTATCCAAGCAGCTTAATTGGGTAAGAATTATTTACAGCATTGCTGCTTGCCGTCTTACTGTCATTATGGAATCAATACTGCCTCTTGACCTTCTGCCTGGTTCTGAATAATTTAGTTTTATGTTAACAAGCTAAATGGATGTTGAATATTCTATTATTTAGTGGCAAACAAGTGGAGAAGTGGACCACTATTATGCACAATGTCCTCAAAACAAAATGGTACCTACTTTGTAAGCTATTCCTACATATAATTTGGGTCCTCAGTTCAGAGTGACGGTGGAACAAATCCAGTTGTTGGTTGATCAAATCTAGTTTGTTGTTAAAAATCCTCTAACAATATTGCTGATTTTTATTAACATTTACACATTGCTTTGGTTTGATCCCGGAGTACCCTGATTTCCGAGGTCCCCGCCCCGGAGGACCCCAAATACGATAAACTACATTTCTTTTTGAGGGTTCTGTACCCAAAGGGTAAAGCGAACCTTTATTACTTTACCTAGGTATGCCTACCCTAGTACCTACTAAACCTACTTTTAAAAAAAATGGCGCGACAACGACTAAGTACGCTTATAAACTCAAACTATAAAGTTCAATATATTAATAAAGCCCATCTATAAAATATAACTCAAAGACAAGCCTATTCTATTCCCTGTTGTTGAAATGGTTGTGGGAGTGAGTCGACCACGTGGTCCACATAATTATACCAACAACAACTTGACATGACGATGACGCCACAGAATAGGTGATAGAATTATCCGTAAGTTAAGCACAAAGTATAAGTACTATTTAAAATTTACCGGTGTCTGTCTGTCTACTTAAAAATCTCTACCGTGGAATAAATAATAGTAGGTACTTACGTATGTACCTACCGCTACACTCATGGAGGTATACACTTAAGCCACATGCATTTAATTTAATCCTTCACAAATGAAAGAGAAACGCTGCCTGTTTGTTTGCGACTTTCATCACGTGTTTGTTTGCGACTTTCATCACGCCGAAACGGCTGAACTGACTTATATGAAACGCACACAGAGAGATGGCAATTAGCTATACGAGTGTTTTCCTTTATGCCAGAGTAAAGAAAGTAATGTTTGAAAACTCGAAAGAAATAGGCAATGCCTATTAGGCAATATAATAGTAGCTAAAGCGACATTGCCAACTTCGTTCTGTTTGAATGCAACCATGTCAAGGCGGTTTGTAATCAGTTTTTGCTCCGTGAAGTGACCTACATTAGTTTATTTAACTTACTCTTGAAGCATTATTACTGCAATTAATTAAGTAATTATTTTAAAAAACTACGTTTTTTTGTGACGATTGTGATTTAACTAAACAATAAGGGTTTTATTTAATCTACTTAGCAGCGATTTCTTCAACACAACTTTGGAAGCGATCGTTTGGAGATTTTTTAAATAAGATCGCAAATCGGAATCTGTCTAAGTGCATACCTAAAAAAATTGTAAATAACCTATCCAATCGTGTCTATCTTTTCCAGGTTCGTATGTTAGCGGACCCAACCGGAGCGTGGATCAAGACGCTAGACCTCGGCACTAACCTGCCCCCGCTCGGCGGGTTCAGATCTAAGCGGTTCTCCATGGTCATTGACGACTCCAAGGTCGAACAGCTGAACGTGGAGCCCGACGGCACTGGTCTCTCTTGCTCGCTCGCTGATAAACTCAAAATCAAGAAGTAATGGCATAGCCTCCTTCCGCATTTAGCACTTAAGATCTATTCCTCATATCTTGTGATCACACTCAGCTTTATAGACTTTTGGAGCACTCCTTGTGATACAATCAATCAATTATAATAAATTAATTTTAATAATTTAGTTTTTTTAGCAAGTTCCCAAAATGCAGGTCTGGATCCTAATGTAGAATGCTACAATAGAGGGATGTGTTTGTTTGGTGTGGAAATTTATGTAGCAAGCACCCTCTACATATTTTACCCCCTTTATCATCATCATCATCAACAACAGACAGCCTGAAGACATTCACTGCTGAACATAGGCCTCCCCCCCAGAGATCGCCACATTCAGCGGCTGCTCGCCTCCTGGATTTACCTTCCGCCACATTTACCCCTTTACCACAAGTAATAATTGTAATACCTACACTTACCAATAAAACAGAAAACGCATCTATTCCACTGTTATGTTATGTGGGTACCGAGTCCACCCAGGTGCACTGAGTAGGTGGGCCACGCCACGGGCAATACGGGTCCACGAGGACATGTATATCCTCGTGCGTGGTCCTACAGGTAGAACAAAATGTAGGTCCACAAGGAAACAGCGGTCTTTATTAGTAAGATGCATGCACTATGATAAGGATAATGTAACAAAATGGTCTGAGCCTAAACCCCACCTCATCTCTTCCCGCGCCGTAGAGCCGGCATATACTGACAGTAATGCTAAGGGAATATACTGACAGTCCAGTCAGAGAATGAAGAATGAGCAGTAGCATTCTCCTCGGTCTGCATTATAATCTACCACGATCACAAGATCACAGATTAGGTAGTGATACTACGTATCCCAAGCGTGATTATTATGGCAAAATGCCTACAAAGGGGAGGCCTATAATCATCAACCATTCATCAACATGAATCATACCTATAATGATTAATTCAAAGAGTACAAATACAAATACAAATCATTTATTAATAACACCAGTGTTACAAGTCGAGGTTGTGTTATGTAGTGTAACATACATCACTACGGTAATAATATAATAATATTAAAATTATACCGATTTATTTGCCTACAATTAAATAAATCCAATAAATAAAATTCAAAAAATTAAATTTAATACATTAAATGATATGAAATTAACTTATAATAGCTCTGGTAGTCTATAAAACTCTTGGACATTATAAAATGTGTTCTCCAAAAGCCAGGTTTTTAGACGAGCTTTAAACGCCCCAGTCGAAGGTGCATCCCGCACAGGGTCAGGTAGTCTGTTATATACCGACGGTCCCATAATGTAGACGGACCTCTCAGACTTGGCAAGCTTATGCACAGGAGTCACAAGGCGGTTCTTATGCTTGTTGCTACGCATCGCTCGAGACGTATTTTCGCCTTTACGCTGAAATGATAGCAGATGTGTGTGTGTAAAAAGGGCTATTTGGAAAACCAATTCACACGGCAGCGGCAGGATCCCGAGCTCTCTAAACAGATCCCTGCATGAGACGTCGTCTTTGACACCCACTATAGCACGCACGGCTCGTTTTTGCAACACAAACGCCCTCTGAGTGTCCGCGGCGCGGCCCCAGAGCTCCACGCCGTAGGTGAGGGCGCTGTGGACGGTTGCGAAGTAGCAAGACCGCACGACGCTGCGGGCGGCGGTACTTGCAAGCCTTCGCAACGCGAAGCACGCACGGCTTAGCTTGCCACACAGTTCGTCTATGTGTGTCTCCCACACAAGAGCGCTATCTATGTGGAAGCCCAGCAGCTTAGTGGTTTGGACTTGTTTTAGAGTAGCATTTCCGGCAGCTACTTTAAACGATTTAGCCACGCCTCTATTAAGGCTGAATACCAAAAAACATGTTTTGTCCCTGTTCAGTGCTAGCCCGTTCGATTTAAACCACCCTTCAAGCTTATGCACCACCGAATTAAGTTTAGATTCTAGCACACAACTAGTAGCCGCAGCGATCACTGCGGCGACATCGTCGGCGTACATAAAGATCTCTGCGTATTCAATGGTGCCGGGCAAATCGTTAAGGAGCAGGCTGAACAGGGTATTTGACAGACAGGAACCTTGAGGGACTCCGATGGTGTTTTCCATCTCTGAGCTGATCTTTATCGCCTACCACTACTTGAGTCCTCTTTGACATAAAAGATGTTATAAGAGCTAAAGCTGGGCCACGGATCCCGTAAAATTGCAATTTCTTTTCAATTAGGGCGTGGTCGGCAGTGTCAAACGCGCGGGAGAGGTCACAGCAAAGCAGAGCTACGTGCTGCATGGCCTGCCTCCCGCGCGCTCAGCACTCGCCACACTACCTCGCGCACCAGGGGGTCTAGCAAAGATACACACGCTCGTTTTTCCGCACACGCTACGGAAATAGCCGTAGCGTGACCAAAATGGTAGCAAAATGGCATAGGTCACGCCAGACGTCTAATCCGCAGCGCCGTACGGAAAACGCTCGATTGTCTATGGACTGAGCGTGAGCTCTAAATAAAAAAGTAAAAACTGAACAACAATGGCGGCGATAATTTGAAAATAGGGAGAATTCTGTGTGATTTGATATAATATAGCTCCAAAAGTTGAATGGTATAATAAAAAACTGCTTTTTTATTATTTTCATAATATTGTTCTAAATGCTGATTGCAAGCAAAGTTGTATTAAAAAATTTCATCAATGATACCATGGAGCTAATAATTTATTTCATCCATGCATGATACCTATTTATTTTTACGAAAGTAAAGCAAACTTGGTAGAATAACTTTTATTTTATTGTATTTTAGATGGATAGATAGACCACGTGCACACGTGTCCCACAACAATCTGATGAGAAGGGGATTCTCATTTTTACCACTGATAGAGGCCCACAACCAGAGCATAATAACATTAATAACTTAAATAGAAAATAGCCCGAACGTGAAATAAATGTAGTGATCATGTCGTGGGCGTTACTAGTTAGTATCCAGTGTATTCATTTGGCCCAATACTTCGCCAACACGCAATAAATGTCGCTTGATAATCTTGCGTTATGCAGAAATAAAATAATTCGTAAAATAGCCCGCGTTATTCCGTTGTATGGGAAGAGGCATCTGTACTGTAGGTATTATATTATCTGGGGCAATAGCCAAATTTTACCTTATCTCAACAACTTTAACACAAAATTGATGTAGATTTGCTTCACGAAATCACGAAATCCAACAAGTTATCGATCGACAAGTTCGAGTAGCAACCGTTAACATGACATGCATGAGTTCGGGCGGACGCGCAGGGAGCGTGAACGACTACGACAAAATTAGCGATAGCGTTTGTCAAAACTTAGGCCTCAACACATCACGCTACCGCTGTGGGCGTTATCCACGATGATGTTTGCGACCGAGTTAGCGTGACTCGATGTCGCTTATCCGCAGGGACTGTCATCTCCATACATTTTGGCGTTAGCGTTAAGCATTAACGCCAATGGCTGGTCAGTTGTCGCCCGCCCGGGACGATACGCATATTGTTTATCGGATAAGATATCGCGACTACCAATGAACTTAAGCAGTCTCTTATTCAGTCCAACTTCAAAAATTTTGCTTAAAGCGGGGACAAGTGATATTGGGCGGTAAGATTTAATGTCGCTCTTCTTGCCCTTGCCCTTGTAGAGGGGGCTAATCTTCACTTTCTTAAGCGCCACGGGGTAAATCCCCTCCCGGACACATTGGCTAAACAGGTAGCTTAGTATAAATGCCAAGGATTTAATAAGTATGTAACGCTTTATTAATTATAGTATAATAGGGTATTTGACTATTGTTAGGTCAAAGCCAAAGAGTATATAATTTACTACGTAGAGGTAGGGCCTAAGGTAGGTTCCATCAAAATAGATAACTCAATGCCAAAAAAAAATAATGGTAATTATTGTGACAGATGACAGATGGAAATGTCAAAATAGAATTTAGTTTATTTTGCAAATGCAAAATTATTACGAAAACAAACATTGCCGCCCTTCTTCTGAATTTATTTTATTTATATTTACGAGTTACTAACAATGATATTATGACGCAAATGTAACTTAGAGAAACATGTACAACCGTGTACATTACTGTGGCACGATATTATTAATGTTTACATTGGCGTATTTCGTGAGATTTGTGTTCACTGATATATTCGTGGATGAAAGCGAGAAAGTGGACGACTGGCTCGACCAGAATGATCTTGGAGATTACAAGAAGCTTTTCAGAGATTATGGTAAGTAGTGGTTTTCATTCCGTGTTAGAAACACATAGATTACTTTAACCTTTTTCTAGTAAATATGCGCCAGCTCAGTACCAATAAAAAGTTTAATAACTTCTTTAATTAGGTAAATAAAAGTTTTTTAAAATAAATAACGAGTCTTCAGACCAATTGGTACATAAACCCTATTCTTCAACATTCCAAATGACATAAAAATATTAGAAGGTAACAAATTTAAGAAATGTCTGACTCCAATGCAACTGTTTTTATAGTGTTAAGGATTATAATGAATTCTGTACAAATATTTACTTTTAATTATAAAAATTGTGATTAGTTATTAAATAACATTTGCACATCTGCTTGCAGACTAAATACATGAGCAAAACTTTTTGTAAGACCTATACTATACATACATGTATTTTAGCAAATACACGATTTGATTGATTGATTGATCTGTTTCTGTCCTAAGACATAGACAATCTATAAGTATATAAATTTGGATAATATGGTTTAATTTTTTTTTTGGTGAATGTTGTCATAGAAATTATTACATCTATAAACAAAAAGAATAATCCTTGTTAGGGTGTGTTTAGGTAGTATTTTCTCTATGATCTGTGGATTAGCTGTTGGACAGTCTTGCTAAGATTACAATTCAACAAAGCTTAGTGTCATACATAGATTTATATATCAGGATATGCCAGAAGGAACATTTTATTTTGTCAAAATGGTGTGGGAAAAGTCAGCTCCATCTATTAGATTTCGCGTGAACTACGACAAGTTGAGAAAATTAGGTGCCTATCGCTGCCATTATGTCCGTCAATGTTTATGTTTACAATGATTATTCCAAATATAAATTCGATTATTTTGTTACAAAACAGGGTGTAATATTGAAAATATTGAATTACTTGAGGTAAGAAACTTGGTCTTTCTTTTTAGGTTTAGGTTTAAAGAAATTTATTCTCAAATAAGACAATGTCACTTCCATGAGAACATAGTTAACTTAAAATTATTATACATACATTCGCCGTCACATAATATAATGTGGGTAGGTAACAATATAAATACGTGCTAAGTAAAATTATATTAGGTACATTTATCATCAATACTTAATTTAGAATATTTACTTCGGCAGTGGATCCGCCATCATAAGGTATTGAGTCAACTGCCTCTTGAAAACGTTAAATGAACGTAACTTTTTAATATGTGAGGGTATTTTATTATAAAGTTGTGCTCCTTCAAAAGTAAGCATTGTTTTGCCATAATTCGTTCGAGGCTTCGGAAGTACAAGAAGGCTACCGCGACGATTGCTGCGTTTGGAAACCTGTTTTACTTTGGTGAACGTTATGTTAGTGTGGATATCCCTGTTGAGTGTTTTGCGAATAAAAATGCAGATGTTATAATTATATAATTTTTTGATGTTCATTATTTTTGTTTCGGTGTAGATTGTTTTTGTTGGTGTTTTTACTGCACTTTTGAGTATAGATTGTGCAACCCTTCACAATACAACTTGGCATATTTTGTTTGTGACATTCGACCGATGCCTTCTAACTTCCATCACAGACTGAGCGCTAGTGGATGCCAATCTGTGAAATTGGCTCCCACTTTGAAGCGACGTTTTAACCTGTCATTAGGCCTGTCCTTAATATATATGTCTATGGTGTCATATCACCACCTACCTTGTGTGTAATGTCATGACATGAGCGAATATAAGAGGAGAGAGAGATGGAGATAATTTATAACATGTAAAATAAGGAAGTCCTTTTGGAGGATCCTAATTTTGTATAATTTAACTTAGTTTAATAACAATTGGATAAACCAATAAACAAATAATAAATGGTAGCCTTTAGGAACCTGTATGCTACACCTTCAACTGTATTGTTGCTCACTATTAGATGAGAAATAGTCACAGACTTATATTACATAAGAAAAAGTCACAAAATGTCTAATTATAAAATTGTAATTCCCATTTTTTACTTTTGTTCTGCATGTTTTATTGTTTGTCATGCTGAAAATAATAATGAATATAGAACATTATGGTTATTAGATATTGTTAAAAAGTTACTGACCATCCCACAAAATTAAGATGAACAATGCTATTGACAAAATAAGACAATGTAATTCCCACAGGGCATGAGTTCTATTATTACGCTCATATTAATTAATAATTCAGCAACAGATTCGCTTTATGAATCCAATATTATTGTAATAAACTGGCATGATCTGGGACCATATAGTATGTCTGGGGGAGATGGTGATTGTGTGCTCTCTTACTCACACTTATGGACTTGTAAAATGGTGCGTGCAGGATGCCAGGCACAGTCCAAGTGTCCATATCCAGAACTATTATGTGATAGGGATTCAAATCATTATTAAACCGGAGCGCCCCGGGCCAGGAGTCCAACCAACTATTTCTTCTTTCAGCTACTTATTTGATTTTTGTCTATAACTACCTATTTTCCCTTTTTCGCTACTATTACGAGTCCTATTTGGTTCCTACCTATTGCCTCATTAGCCCTGAATGAAACAAACACCGCCAGAATCGTTTATTTGCCCAAAATTTACATAAATCTTATAATTCAATCTTACAGCTATTCTATTACAAAATATGAGCTATTTGCTATTATATTCCAACTATAAGCTCATACAACTATAGACTATAGACAAGACATGGCAAATGATACAAATTACACCTAAAAATAGTACTTAAGTAACTTATGAATTTGACCACTATTTACACTTCACTATCACTATTTATCACTATTTTATCACCTCGTTCTTCATCACTATTGTTCATCACTGTTACCACCGTTGGCAACTCGGTCGTCTGGAACAATTATAATACAGCAGGTCATATAATAGTATGACTCTATCTCACCCCATCCCGGTGGTGGATTGATCTCGGGGGGGTTTTAGTAGGTTTGAGTCCCACATACCCCCTGCCATCACCCTCGTAGTGGCAGGGAAGTGGAAGGGCATTTCTTCCTTTCAAAAAAAGGTCATATCATTTATAGTTGGATGATGTACCTAGTGCATAACAATATAGCACCATGAGAGGTGGCTCATTAACAATATTTTGTTTTTCTGTTTATTTTACCCAACATCCAGTAAGCACTTAAATGTAGGTACTTAATTTGGGTATGATGAATGAAGTTTGTTTTTATATTGTAATATTTTATTAGTTATAGTTTTGTATGATAATAAATGTGGAAGGTAAAAGTCATGTTATCTGGTTGATACCTATTCTATATCAACATTATATCGTAGATGATTTTTCACTGGTTATAACATTCATAAAACGCTTAGTACCACGGGGTCCCATCAGGTACAAACGAAAAATAGCCCGAACTTGAAAAAAATGTAGTGGTCGTGTCGTGAGCGTTACTAGTTAGTGTCCAGTGTATACATTTAGCCCAACACTTCGTTAACACGCAATAGGTGTCGCTTGATAATCTTGCATTATGCAGAAATAAAATAATTTGTAAAATAGCCCGAGTTGTTCCGTTGTATGGGATGAGGCATCTGTACTGTAGGCATTATATTATCTGGGGTAGTACTAATACCTACCCATAAATATTGCAGAATACACAATTTGCATAATAAGGTATTATTTATTAGTTCTGACTAATATTACCTACTATGTTGTGTAAATGAAACATTTGCTGTCTGTTTGTTTCTCTGGAGTGCACACCAAAATCACAATACTGGAAACAACACAATATCTTTTCATCATGATCATCATTCATTAAATTAAGAATTCCTACGGTAAAAAGGGTAAATTGCGGCTTTTCTAAGCGTTTCAATAGCAAAAGTTGTTACCTATATAATTGCGGCCCAGATCCTGGCTGTTGCGGCTGGAAAAATTACAATTGAGGCTGGAAAAATAACTTGCAGAAATGAGAGTTGTTGATGAGCTGCATTTTATTTCTGACTTTACACCAGTAGGGGAGAACTCTTCCATTGGTTTTTAAACTCAAGGATTGTTGAATCTTAGCTTATAAGTCCTTTATTTTTTTTTCTTGCTTAAATACAATACAATACAATATTGTTTTATACAACTGGCATGTCACTTGTAACTTTTCGAGACATTTATTTATTACATAAAATATCTAAGATTCTGGAATGGGGTATAGTTCAATAATGTTTCGTCCACCAGCTTCCTAGAACATGACAAGGCACCAGCAATAACAAGACAAGGCTTTCGTCAACCTTATTTAATTTTGTGTTGGTGGAAAATGGCAAATTTAGGTTAATTTTCTTTAATTCTTTGCCAGTTTTGGCCAGTTTTTTACTAAAGATTTTAACATTTTACAAAAAATAGGAAGGCTAAGGCGATATGATTTATACTGTGAATTATGTTGACAGAACGACCAACTTTTGCCAGTCGTTCAAGTTACTTTAACACAAAATTCGCCTTAATTACCTAGCTTTTACAATACATATTCAATATTTATTTATTTATATCATGTCTTAATTATTATATACTTAAATATTATCTTAGCTTATAAGTCCTTTATTTTTTTTCTCGCTTAAATACTGTGTAAATGTGATTCTTGTATAATTATTTTCTCTACAATATTAAACACATAGTCTGAAGCATATTGTAGGGCGATGCTCTAAAAAGTAATTATAAAAACGTTATAATATTTGATGAGAAAGCCTATTTTATCTTCAGAACTAGACGTCTTCCGCAATTATGATTATTTTGCGTAATAACTACATCAGTCTACAATAACAGTATCAGTGTAAAATTAGGTGATTATGCCGTGAATCGTCCACGAAGTCTTTACAGATCGTATTAGTATTTTTTTCTTTTTATACTTATTTTCTATAAGAACAAAATTGTAAAAAATGCATTTAAGGTGAAGGGTAGAGCAAATAAGGTGTTTTTTGGCAAGTTGCCTGACAAAATTAGAGCATGTGGAGCTTTGAATTTAATATATCATGTAATTCGGTTCATTAACTTGTTTGTGATGAACGCAAATACAAGAAAAATCAATTCAGTTCTATAGAAAAAAATCGCAACCTTACCGTAAAAAAATAGGTTGTTCCTATTTTATACAGTTTCCATCGAATATACAGAATGTAATTTAATTCATTAGCATAAATTGAGCCCATGATAGTACATCATTTATAGATGATTATTAAAAAGTAAAGAGTGTAAATGACAATATTTTTAGTGAAAGTTATGAAGACGGCCGCGGCGCCTAACGCAGTTGGCACGAATGATTTTGATACATTTAAACGTTTTTATACCTTGTATGTACTAATTAAAAACAGTACTTCATTATTTTAATTAAATTCTGTATTGTAGCATTTGATTAAGTAAGTTATTCAATTTTTTGGAGTTATTATTGTTACCAAACCAATGCGTTAGAATTCAAAAATTTTGGTCCACATGTGACCGGTATTAGGAGTAGGTACCTAGTTTCAAAGGATGCTAATGAATTCAATTACACCCAGTATTTTTACTAATAAAATAATAGTGTATGCCAAACAAACACTCGCATAATGTGATGAATTGATAATTTTGAAACATACTATACGACCATAGATATTAATTAAAAACCTCAAAAGTCATTTCGTGCGTTGTTTTTGTCGTAAGCGCCACGTGGAAGTTCAGCCTGAATTGATATTTAAGTGTACGACGACGGTAAGGTCGATGTTTCTTTGAGCGAATTTCGACCCGCTTATCTGGCTCTACCCTTCGTCTTAACATTAACGTAACATAAAGTAGTTAAGAGTTTTGAATTTACGCTTCAAAATCCATTCCAAGGAATTTTTTTTACCCTATTTTATGTGGGTATGTCTTGCATACCCACATAAAATTGCTTACCATGTTAAAGTACGTAACTGTACGTAACGGTAAACATGCTCTCAGCAAAATGTGCCAGATAACCGCGACAGAACGAGAAACACTATTAAGATAGAGAGTCAACTATAAGGTATATCATTATGCTTATTCTACAAAAATGCAACTGAAAATTTCATAACAGAAAATATAATATCGATACTTTTAGAATATTCCCCGGGGCTTTGTGCAGTGCTCGCTCATGGCTGCGCACAGGGTGTCGGGGAGAATGACGTAGCCTCTTCTCTACTGCCTCCCACTTCCACCCTGCCCGCGCAAACAAACACAAAGGCGGAGCGGAGCTTCACTGGTTCAGTCGCACCGCAACCGCCGCGGCGTGCGCACGTCTCACTTTATGCATATCCACATCAACACATCACTTATTATGCTCATTTTAATTAAACGTATCACAGAATACTGTCTCAAATATAATTAGATAGATAACGTAACACAAGAGGAAACAGTTTTGGTGAAGTTGTAGGTGATCGTTATTTTTGATAGGGGTGTCATCGGATCTAGCGTTGACTCGGTTTGAATAGACTCTTCCCAAGATGTGGCAGTTCGAAGACTCTGAGATCTGCTCCATAGGGATGATACACCCCTCAAACAGCCGGCACTCGGGGCTCTCGATGCTCTCCGGTATATCACAATTTTCAGGTGGGCTATAAACTTTAAAGATTAAACTTTTGCTGATATTCAACCTACTTTTCTTGAACATTGAAAGTTCATACTTCTTGATTTACTAAATTTCTTTTTCTACAAATACTCTACATGGTTTTTTTTAGTTTGACTGCACTATAATA
The DNA here is from genome assembly GCA_963580505.1 of Ennomos erosarius. Classification (NCBI taxonomy): domain Eukaryota; kingdom Metazoa; phylum Arthropoda; class Insecta; order Lepidoptera; family Geometridae; genus Ennomos; species Ennomos erosarius. The sequence continues at coordinate 715,384 of OY756982.1, forward strand.
TAAAAAACATGTTCTAGACTGGTAGCGCATACAGTCTCTCTTCTTTTTCAGGACGTAACCGGCCATCATTGATGGGTGAAGTAACGGTGTTACTTACGATGTAAATAATTATACTGATTCATTTTCTAGGTATTTACCACAGAGATATAATACTTAAGCTTGCAGGTTGCAGAAGCGGACAGAAGCAAAGGAAACTTGGAAGCTCAGCTATTAGAGTTCAGCTCACAACGTCGTAAAAGAAAAAAAAGTGTGCTTAAGATATTTTGAATGCTTTAGTTTTCCATTTCCTTGATACTACTATCAGTCAATCTTCCACAAAGAGCGCATTCACTCTCTCTTACACCTTATTAATAAACACGTAGTAGCTTCGGATTAGTTAGGTACCTACTCCAACGTTTATCTTTTTTTATCATTGGAATATTGAACTCGATCGATAAAGACAAAAGCCGGAATATTAGGCATGATGACTACTATTAAAAATGAAGAAGTAAATATTACTTTCATAAAGAAGATTAAAAATGAATGCAATAATTGAAAAAATAAGTGAAATCGGTAAATAAATCACGGAGTAATAAGCTTTTAAAGTTTCTACAGCAGGCATCTCCTCTCCCTTTTTCGCGAAACAGAGCGCCCCCGCAGTTTTTATGAAAAATCTACTCGTGACGTCACATGCTAAAGAGATTGTATGAAAAGCTACCACAGCTTAGTAATGAGGTACTATAACGACCGTCCTCTGACGTCAGTGGCCGTTTGAGCTATCTCTTTCTATTCCGGTTTTTAAAATGCTTGTAACTTGGTCATTTTTTGAGATATTTAATATTTGTTTTCACAAATGTTTATCTTTTGAGGAAAATATAATTAATGAGGAATATAATTAATTTATCCAAAAAAATAATTTTAGTCATCATGCCTGTTAATCCAAAACTACTCCACGTAAGGCCGATAAAGTTATAGCATTTTAAATATATGTATTATCCACCAACCCGCACTTGGCCTAAATTCTCTCTCTCTTTTTGTCTCTATGAGAGAGAAGGCCCGTGTCCGAGCAGTGTATTATGCTGAAGCTGAATGGCTGAAGGTTGAATACACCAACCATCCTGGGTAAAAGAAAGCAGCAAATGTACGGGGTCGAAACTTACCCCGTATTATATTGACATTTCGTCGTTCAACTATTGTAGTCGGGTTGTGAATTATCGCTCTCCATCGTCCCGTAGGAATTGCGTCAATATGCATAATGCATCTCTTGCTTCACTTGGAACGATTTCAAAAAGGCCACCCGCTTTTCGTTTCATGGCGTCCATGCCCCTGACTTGCGGCAATCTTGCCCCATAATGAATTTGACTTTAGAACTCAGACGATACGTAACATGTTTATGACATCTCTCGGTCTTTTTGCTTAGATTGCCTTTAACCTTGGATTTGAATGGATAGGTACTCAGTACTCACTCTTCGTTTCTAGCTCTAAAACCTCCTCGAATTATATTTTTATGGCTTACAATCACAATCTTGTTCCTCGAGTTCCTCGAGATAACTATAGACAGCAATAAGCTACAACGATCTATAAAACATGATGCTGCCCTTGTGTCACTTGTGTGTGGCATCTAGATTGATGGGGAGGGGTAAAGCTTTCCCTTGCTCCCTATAATAGTTGAGGAGGTATATATATAATATGTAAGACCTTGAGTTGTTCCCGATTTTTAAGCTTTGAGATTTTTACATCTATGATCGATACATGCTTGTAATTGTATCTAGATAGCTGTAAATGTTAATTATGGCTCCACGCTGGTTACGTAATACTAATCGGTGTAAAAGTCGTTACCGCTAATTTCGAACAAGGGGGTAATTTAGGTACCTAATCGCTAATTCAGGCTTTATTGGTTCAGTACTTCTTAGGACATGTGATGTGGACCTACACATCTTTGACCTACACAAATATACAATAACATAAATGAAAGCCATTACAATTACCTAATAAAGTTACCTACCAATAGATGCAAAACTAAAAAATTGTTGGCGTGGTGGACTGAATATAATATTCAAGTTGTAAGTGCTTAACTTACTGCAAATTACTCTTAATACTAACTGTGCAAGTTAAACTTGTACATCTGCAATAGCGCGTTGGGTTCGCGCCAGATTGCCGTCTTTTTCAAATGTGTTGAAAAAGGGGAGAAATATAAATATTTTACTCGTTTTATCTTTCCATACATACCTACTTATCAAAATTGCTTTGCCTTTGATGGTCTCGTAATAGTCTGGCTGCACATGTGGAAAACTGAAAGCTGTAATTTATCGTCTAATTTTGCAAGATTTTCCTTCTTGGGTGCGGGATCAAAAATGAAAACAAAAATCAAGAATAAATAAAGGATCCGTGTCACAGAGCCATAGAAACGCGCATACCACGCGTATTATAACCATAAAAGCTACAATTAAAAAGTTATGTACTTAAGTACCTACTTAAACTGTTTTTAATTAAATCAGAAGCTTGAACTTATTCAGCATAGAATTTACAGTTACTCAAGGTATAGGTAATTTATTATACATATTACACAAATAAGGGAGGTTCTTTTGGCGTAAAAATTCCAAAAGTAGGTAGATTTTTTCTGTGAAATTTGTTATTTTATTTATTTTTATTTATTTATTTATACCTACTCTATCAACTTCTAGATCTAGATTCATTTGTTATATTATAATTTGATGTGACTCTGACTAATAAACTAAATAAACTCAGTTTATCCGACATTTTTGTATGTTTGTGGCACTAGAGACTAGGGAAGGGACTACAACTACATTGCCCCCGTTGAATAAGCGGAGTGACCTCTGACGTCCCAAAGAATAATGGCTGGCATTTTGTCACGTCGCAATCGCATCAACCTAACCAGGCGCTCAGATAAATTTTGGAAAACGCGACTCCACGACATTGGAGGTACCAGACCAGAGTCCCTACAGAATATAAAATAATGTCATCTATATAATTAGTCACTTATTTCATGCCCTGTCCCATTGCTACTTGTTGCATCCGGACCGAAACTAGGGCATGAAAGTAGACCATTGACCCGAATCAGCTAATCTGGGCTACAGGTGGACCCACTGCATCGCTCACTATGTAAATGTCGACGGAGCGTTATGGGGTGTGGTAATTGATTATTTCATCTACGAGGGTCTACAGTTGTAAAGGAGAGTATTGCATTATAGTTGCAGTAGAGTATAAGCATGTCTACACCATCCCTTCGCTTTATTATTTTGTTTGCTGCGTTGTGTTCTGTTATGAACTTTCACTCTGTCATGTAATCTAACTGAATTGGTAGAAAATATCACCAAGTTTCTTCTGAAAGCCTGCTGCTCTAGCACGGACGGTAGACAAAAGTGTTTTCCCCCTGTTTTACTCCACTTGACAAATAATAAAGTGTGATGCGATATAAAACGGGGAAAGACGATTTATTTCTACCAACCGTACTGCCGTGTGTTTAATTGATATTTTGTATTTTTATACAAAAATAAAATAGAATTGAACCGAAAACAAACTTCGCAGCTGTTACTGTTACGTAATTTTCCTAAGATACCCGCATCGTTTCCTCTAACTAAACCAACCGCAATAATTTGAGTACCACCTTTTTACATAATAAAATCTTGGCTTATTTCATTCCATTTGACGTGACAAATAATATACAAGCGTTTGAAGCGTTTTGTAAAACATAATTATATTTGATCAAGGATGGCTAGTGTTCCTCGCGGGAAACTAACTCACAGGCTTCACGAGTTTGCTATCTCGCCAACTTACACAATTCGCGTGAGACGTGGCAGCTTTCAATCAGCAATTTAAGTATACTGTGATAAAGTTTCAGCATGCCGAACCGATGTATTTTCGCATAGGCTTAATGTATGATTTTGATATTTATGATATGATATTGTGACTTTCGTCTGGTGTCTGGTAATACCATAGAATAGAAGTGATGTAGAGTAATCAACGCGCATGAAATAATCTCAAAAATTAAGGTGACTGACGCTTCGGCTGATATAATCAACTAGTTAAATATTAACTCAGGTGAGGGTAACACGGGGGTGACAGGTGAAATGTCACGGCTTCATGGCTGTCGGTATAAAGTTGAAATAGGATGGCGTGAGGCACGGCATGACAACTCGGGGCTGTTTGTCCGGAATTTCATCATTTATTATCCATGCACGCAATCAGTTCAGTCTTTGATATTTGGAGCACTGGTTATTTTGTGTTACAGATCAGATATAGTCCATAAATTGTCGTTAGCTGGTGTTTTGTATTTTGTAATAATGATTTATATTTTATGTTTTCAGGTACAAAATCGATATAACGATCAAAGCACTGTAGCAGCCTCAAACTTACGTCAATTTTATTTTTGCCGCAACCAAGTTGTCCTTTTTATTATGATCTCTCCGTGAATAAAACCCTGTATTTTAAATAGATTCTGGTTGTCGACTATTCAATTCGTTGGGATATCACGGCTCCGAAGCTTAAATGCCATGTTTGGAGGTGTTTGCGTATATGCTACACGCTGTCTCGGGACCGCAGCTGGATCCGTGACCGCTTCCGATTTGACAACTTGATAAAACATGTTGATCATAGCTGGTAATAGTTCACCTTTAAGATCTGATAGCAAATCAAGGAAGACGGGGATAGGCGGGCTTACTCACCTACTACAATAAACCAAGTTTATAGCAAAACTATGACTTAACTTCACTGAAGGTAAACCTAACTATTACTTAAACCTTTATTAACTTGCGACTTGGTTACAGAATAACACAATGTTGACATAGGTCAGATCTTGGTTAATGTTTATTATTATTATTATTTTATGTATAAATAGGCCAACATTTGACTGCAACTCACCTGATGTTAAGCGACGATGCAGTCGAAGGTGTAGAGCACGTTGGTCCATGAGGACCCTATTCACTCTAGTCTTAAAGAGACCCAAATCATATTTGTCAAGAAACAGAAGCCGGGAGCGAGCTCCATTCCCTAGCAGATCACATGATAAAAGAGTCAGCAAAACGTTTGGTTCGACATGTTGGTAAATCCACCACGTAGGGGGAAATGACTCCCCGCGCCTTGTTCTATGTCGAAATGGAGATGACGGAACCATCTCATGCAGTTCTTGTCCGCATTCCCCAAAATGCAAATAAATAAATAAATATGTGTGGACATTTCACACAGCGCCAATTAGCCCCAAACTAAGCATAGGTTATATTATGGGAACCAGATAACTGATACAATACTTATAGATACTTTTTTGTTTGTACATACATACATAGAATACAATATAACACCCACACGCAGAACAAACATCTATGTTCATCACACAAATGTTTGTCCCGGGTAGGAATCGAACCCACAGCCCTCAGTTCAGAAGGCAGGGATACTACCAACAGAGCCATCGGGCTCGTGCAACCGGTAGAAGATTGATAGACATGCCACTTTTGCCACACACATGCCATTATTGTTTTATTACAATGAATTCAATTATCCTTTTGCCAAGATTAGGTACTTAATATAAGCAATTGTTAGTTGCTTGCACATGTATCTACCTACCACCTAAACACAATGAGCGTAACTTAAAAGTTTTTGCAGTTCTTTGGTAAAATGTGCCGTAAACCTTCCAAGTCGTACCGTTCCAGATAACAATATAAAAGAGAAGTTCCCTAACAGGAAACTTCTTTAATTTAATAAGATAAAGCATGTATTGTTAGGGATCACAAGGGAAGGCTTTGTTTAACGTCGACGAAAGGGGATTAACGTTTTTGCTTTGATTCTGCTTGCACGTGTAGTCGTAGCGCTTTTTAATAGGATATGTGCGTAGAGAAATCTTTATTATTATTATCTTCCGTTTTTGATTACATTCCAAGTCCAAAATGATAATAAATTCATCAATATTTTATAAAAGTGGATTTTTTACATTCTCGTTTTTATTCGAAATTATAAACCTCGGAAATCTCTGATCTAAACTGTTTTCTGGATCCTGTTGTCATCCCAATAACTTTTGGGTATAACAATGAATTACCTGAGTGGAAGCGCGATGCGGCTTAGATAACAAAAAGGATCCCTTATAAAAAACGGTTGCCTTGTCCTAACCTCATAAATTATTACTAAGAGCGCTTTTTTATTCTTTACCAAACTTGTATTAATGCCAACAATTTGTTTAACTGTCTCTGCCGAGTGTTAAATTATTTGGTGCTATCACAGTCACCATTAGCCGACGAGGTCAAGGTTATGGTATCCATAGCAACCACGCCGACAACAGAACCTTAATGCCTCCAAGACACGAATTTTGCATTAAGTGTTATTTTTACCAGCCATAACCATAATAATACACAGCAAAATTGTAAAGTTTATGTCCAGAACGCCCCACGTTGGGCGCCATTATACTCATTAGTGGTTTACAAAGGTTGTTTACATTGGGAATTTGTTTCAGTAAGGGCTCTTTTTTTGTAAGTTTCTAGTCTGTATTGTACTGAGAGACTTACTAAAGTGATTCTCTACTCGAACAATGAATTCCGAATTACCTACTTACTTACTCTTGGACAAAATATACAAGATGGGTTGATGGGTAGTAAAGAAGCTTTAAGTAATAAAAGTTGTCCTAACTCCCGTATGCTCATGCCTCATGGCAATCAGCGTCTGTGCCAAAGTTAATTGAAGTACCTACTTACATAATGTGCAAACGTTGTTAAAATTAGTTTTATCAGTATTTAAGGACGATGTCCTTACGTAGCATTTAAACGCGTTTATTACATTAGGCTTGCTATAATTTTGACACTTGACACTTTAATTTAAACAATTTTTAGTACCTATTATTATTTTGTCTAAAATAGGCCTAAAAATAGTCTATTCGGAATAAATTTTTTGACTTTGGCATACATGTAAAGAGCTTCTTGATGATGTATGTAATTGTGGTAGAAATCAGATAAGTGGGTACCTACAATTCCACCAGGCACTGGCAGGCCGCAGCTGGGTGCAGCCATGTTTCGGATTCGGAGACATAACCATAACATGTGTCGCACAGACGTCAAACATCAAACATGTGAAGCGAGTTGGGTTGGGGAGTTTAGGGCGATTCCCAATTCGAAAGGAATTGTTGCCAATTCTACAGATTCATGTGTCTACAAATACATTTACTTAGGCATATAACGTACTTTGTTAAAGTGCTTAATCCAGCACGTACTTAGCTCTTTTGTCTGTAAAGTTATAAATGAATCGCTCGTGTGGTTCTGTACTTACTAACTACCCAACTGAGGCATTGAATATCTGGCATTTAAATAGCTTATTTCAACTTTTCGTATTAAGTTGGTGGTTTCGATCCTGATTAATCTGCATTAATTTCTTTGAAGTTTGAGAAAGGAAGCGTAACTTTCATCTTCTTTCTTCAACTTATCGTTTTCTATTATAGGTGAGATAATGCCAACCGTGATCATTAAATTATTTGCTAAAGTATCTACTTACCTAGTTACCTACTAAGTACTAGCATCCTACTACCACGTAGCTAGTACCATTACCTTTATCAAAAAGCTAGTTAAGTTATCTATGTATATATACACAAAAATAACATTTTATGAAAGTCAACGCGACAACGTGGTCCTTGAGTTCTTTTTAAGTGGTCTTATAGCTGATGGTCTACCTATACTACTATACTTTAGCGTCCTTTACTGAGTAACAGGGTGGTATGTCAGTAGCATGGTATGATAGGTAGTAGACCACTTACTATTCCAAGGGCACTCAGCGATGATATATTCTATGCTCGATCATCGGTTTGGGTCCGTTGCTGTAACCGTTGCGTTGGGTAATGGGTTGTTGTTGTTCTTATAGAGGATCGAGAAGATTATGTCCCCTGGAAGAGTGGATCCTACGAAAGTTCGTAACCATTCTAGCCAAATAATTTGAAGCAGGTCGATTTTGTTCGCGTAAACTGTTTTGACGACGATGACTTCGTCAGTTCTTGGGTTGATGGACTAGTAGTACCCGTCAACCAAAGGGTTCATCTGAAAACCAGCCCCAGGTGATGAGTACACCGGCATGAATGCTGAGTTAGGCCCTTTTCAACACCTATTATATATACTCTTTCATCTCTTTTTAATGCTATTCCTATTTAATTGTATTCTTGTCATTGTTTTTGTGAGTGTTGAATAAATAATTTTTCTTTTTTCTTTCTTTCTTTCTTTCTTTTAGTAGGTATTAGTTAGAATCGTGATGCAGCAGTTTATTTATATTTATTCACTTAATTATAACACCATTACAGTTTTCCAATGCTATGTTAAAATAATACTTAGAACTAATCTTAAAAATGCTAGCCTAATACCAATAATTATTTTCGATACACCGTATCGATACTTCGGTGAATCCCAACAGGTTGCAAGTAAACAAGTCTATTAAGTTAAGCAAACGTATGGCGCGTGACAGGGGTGAATATTTGAGAAGGGGGTCTAGCAAAGATACCAGCTATAAAACTGTATTGAAATGACATTCGCTGCGGAAAAGTTAGCGATTTCCGAAATATCATTTCAGTACATTTTGGAGTTAGCGTTTGGCGTTAGCGTTAGTGGTTGGTATCTTTGCTAGACCCCCAGGCGGTCTAGCAAAGCTTCCTCACGCCAACGCTATCGCCAAACGCTAACTCCAAAAATGTATCGAAATGACATTCGCTACGGAAAAGTTAGCGATTTCTGAAATGTCATTTTAGTACATTTTGGAGTTAGCGTGAGGCATTAGCGTTAGTGGTTGGTATCTTTGCTGGACCCCCAAGTTAGTTTGGGGCGTGAGCACGGCGAGCGTGGCGGGGCGGCGGCGCGCGCCCACGTACTCAATCGATTTGTTGCAGTTGATCGATTGTTGCAGGCATCTCGACGCTGTCCGGATGCGGCACCCCGGAGCACCTCGACCGGCTGCCGGAGCTGCCGGCGGCGGAGGAGAAGCGGCTGCGACGCGCGGCGCACGTGCTGCAGCAGCGGCTCGTGCTACGACAGTGGCTTGCCACGCAGCGGCTGCAGCATGCGTACACCAAGTACGTCCAGTATTCACTATTCAATTGTTTAACATGTCCACACATATTTATTTGAGTCACTGTGATTTCACCTGTTATTTTTCATGGGCTGTGATTTTTCACCGACTGTGATTTTTTTATATGCCTAATGAATTTATGATCCATGGCGATTGGCAGTGCTTTATGAAAAGAAACACAGACGCGATTTAGTAGCTACCCAGTGAAGTTTCGACCTGCTACTAGTGATTACTAAGACATCTTATTTAAATTTAAATTTTTAATTTTTCTAACCTTACAGGTCTCTGTTTGTTTTCTGAAGCATAAATAAAATTATATGTTTTGATATTCACCGCTGATGCTACTCTCGTATTATGAAATCCGAAGCCACGATTCATCAAATATGATTAATCACACTGTGATTAGTAGCAGAGTATGTTCCAAAAAGTAGCAGAGCGATTTATGATTTATAAATTCATGATTTTTTACCTGCTTCTAGAGAAATGATCCATCCCTAATAGGAACACTTGATAAAATCAATACCTATTTGCTTATAGCTTTTGCTGTAGGGCCTTGTCAAATTATACACTAGGTAGGTACATAAATAAATAAATAAATATTTGTGGACATTTCACACAGCGCCATCCAGCCCCAAACTAAACATAGCTTGTACTATGGGAACCAGATTACTGATACAATACTTATATACTTTTTGTTTGTAAATACATACATAGGATACAATATAACACCCAGACGCAGAACAAACATCTATGTTCATCACACTAATGTTTGTCCTTGGTAGGAATCGAACCCACGGCCCTCAGTTCAGAAGGCAGGGATACTACCAACTAATATATCGGGCCCGTCAAATATATTTTTCTTTATTTAAAGAGCTTTTTCGCAATCGAATATGCCGCTCTGTGAGGTACAGTTTATAAGTAAATACAATAATAACTCAGTCACTGTCGGTTTTTTAGCCCAAACTTAACTATACATATATAAAATTACTTTGATTTTTTCCGACATGGGATAGGCCAAGTAGGAATTACACAATCCAATGGAACTGTCATCATCGTCGAAAATAAGCCGTCTAGGTCTTTCATTTCGGACACACTCCATTAAAATATGGTATGCGTCCTCCTCTAGGCTGCACGCGTTGCATAATGGCGAATTCACTTTACGCATGAGGTAGGCAAACTTATTCAATGGAATGTGTCCCGAGCGGAGGCGAAGTAGTAGAACCAAGTCCTGTCTACCTAGTCTACTGTTGTCGATCCATGGCGAATTCAACGGCTGCGGCTGAATAGTTTTGTACCAAATACCTTTCTCGCGAGATCGTAAGTCAAAGTATTCCTGCCAAAGATCCGCACACTTATTTTTAATTAAAAACAAGCAGTCATTATGAGTGGGGGTTAAAGGAAAATCAACACCATCGCTGCACGCTTGCTTAGCTAGCATATCCGCTGTCTCATTGCCGTCTATACCTACGTGAGATGGAATCCACTGTAAAATGACAACTTTGAACTTGTTAACAGATCTAAAATTGATTTTAGGATTGTGTAGGCAATCGGTACACCTCGAAAAGTCGAAGTGCAGCGAGCCAAATGTTGTAATGCACTTTTAGAGTCAGTAAATATAACAATTCTCTTAAAATTAATAGATTCCACATACGATAAGGCTTCGGCGATGGCGATAAGTTCCGCGTGCATAATAGAAACGTTACAATAGAAAAAAAAAAAAGTTAATTAATAAATGTTTGCATTACAACAAAAACAAGCTGTATAGTGCCTTGTCATTTTGTATAAATAGGTAATGTTATTATGCGAAAACAGCTGTAAAGGGGCTTTGCCAATGTTAAAATTAGCTAATACTATTGCACAGAGCTAGAAATGTCCTTTTTATCCTCAATGTAGTCTTTCACACTGTAGTAGGCCTTTTTAATTAATTTTAATTACATTTTTAACACTAGTTTCATTTAGATTATGGTACCTACTGTTCCTACTAGCTTCGCTCAGTGAGACACTGCGCTTTATTCAACGCTAACTACTGTAAAGTTTAAAGGCATCATTATGTTTCTCTATGTCTTCATATCTCTTTGTCTGAAAGAATTGGACTAGAAACCTCAGCACTGCCAAATGCTACATAAATCAAAATGAGGCAATAAACTTCCTTATCGCTTGCTTTCAATCGATAGTTCAGAATTAAACTCGCAATTTTCGAACCGTTAGCATTTTGTTCCACGAATTGAAATCTTATAAAGAACAACTTATTATTTTGTACACAAGATTCTTTCGGAGTCAGTACTTCAGGAACATGTTTCAATACCACGTGCGTTTAAAAGTTCAGAAACGTACACGTGCCGAATGAAAATGTTCTTTTAAGATTTCTTTATCAAGTTTTGGTTTGGATTTGGATGCAGTAAGTATACCTATGTTAAACTTTTTTTGCTGTTAACGTTTCAGTAGGGTGTCATTATGATAAGCTGACTCCAGTAGACGTGTCCAAGAAACCCTTCTAAATGAACTGCAGTTGAGTGAAATTTTGCGGTTAAGTATCACAGTATGATTACAGTTGATAGCAAAGTTTGAGCCAAGTTAATTAAGCACGGTTGCCTTAGTAGAGATTAAAACTTATACTGCCGCACGGAACCATCGGAAACATTTGTGTTTCTCGGACTAGTCAGTATTAGCATAGATTACTGAATATGTCACTTGGTAATAGTCAGTAGTGATAGAAACGATTGGAAAAGTATGTTTGATCAGTTGCTCTGAAGTTTCATCTACCTAGTACCTACACGAGAGTAAGGGCTAAAGTCGGTGTTTAATGATGTAATATAATTAATTACTGGATATAAAATCAACTAACTTTAAAGGTTTGTTCCTAATACATAATAACTATTAGAGAAAATATAAATATTATTCTTCTGGTGCTATTATATGAGTTTTCAGACGTATTTGAAAGTTCAGCAACGAGTTATTATCAAAGATATCTATAACGTTTCCCTTTAAATAGTTTCAAAAGTTGAGCGTTGCGTCATACATATCCATGTATGATTCTACATAATATAATAGTTACTAGTACATCTGCAAACTGCAAAGCCTAATCTCCCATGCAATATAAATTCCTTGGCTCACTGAAGCCTAAATCATTGAGCCAATAAAGCAACATTGAAAATTTATAGAAAAACACAATCCGAGTCTGTTTAACGAGCCGACGCGACGCGTTTCCATATTCATTGCCAACCCCTCCACCCGCACCCCCGCGGGGGCAACAAAAGGTATTGAAATTTTTATCTCCTGATTCCACTCGCTTAATATTCGAAGCGAAAATCTATCTAAAGAGTGTTTTGTATTTCCGTTGAGCGAATTCATTTCAAGAACTCCGAAATGCAAAACGACTTCATTTCTTTGAATTTCGATCAATTTTCATGTAAATTAGTGACAGGTCAACAAGTATCGAGTCCTTTGTCTGGCGCCCAGTAAAGTTAAATATATGGTCCAATTCCGCACCTCTATATTTTCCTGTATGTTTGGGACGCTCAAGTGTTTTGTAGGGCAACGGTCCCATTCACGTGTTAACAAAGGGAAGGGTAGGTACATAAACGGAAAATCGCAACTTTACCTATGTCTAGGTTGGTTAAAGTTAAATTTAATTTTTTTTTGTACGTATAATATTAACCAGCTCCTGCCCGCGGTTTTTCACGCGTTGTATATAGTTTATCGCAATAAAAATATGTTCTTTCTCGTGATTCAAATTATCTACATTCTACATACAAAATTATATCAAGATCTGTTTCCTCGTAAAGAGTAAAAAACCGACAGAGACAGAGAGACAATTACTTTTGAACTTTTACTATTAGTATTTTAGTATGGATATTGAATATTTTAATCTAAGCAAATAAAAGGGATATAGGTTAGCCTTCTTACACTATTCCGTCTTTGTAACATGCCTCATAAATCAGAAATAGCTCAAGCTTGCGCCATCTATCAATAACTTTAGCATTGTTCTAGATTTGGGCCAACAGTGAACCTAATAAAATAATCTATAGATTCAGGTATCAGGTAGAGCCGCCATACTCAAACCATTGTATTCTCGGGCCACGTAATCAAGTTTGCAACACTGCCGGCCCGCATTCGGGTGCATTATTTATTGTCGTCTAGCTATAGAAGTTATCCTAGCCTCTAGGACAATCAAACTATAGCCTCAGGGATTGTTGCACGTAGGTATATTTTTTTACAGACGCAGAGAGACAGCGGAACTGTACAGAACTTGTTATTTATAAAATGTACCCGCGGGCCGCGGCTGCTCGCTGCTGGTGCAAACCACATGCTATGGCAGTGGTGAGCGGTCCCCTTTGTGAACTTTACAATGTTCACTAACATTTTAGAACACAACTATGTACTTAATGTTTTTAATTAGCTTAGTCACGCGATTCTGTTCTCGCTATTAACGAGTTAATATTGTTGCGCTATATGGAAATGGAATGGAGTTTGTGTTGTACGGTTTCATTAAGTATATCACGCCTTAGCTGAGCTAGGTCGTGTAATGGGTAATGCTTGTAATAGACGTATGATATTTATTTAACTTGGTGACCGCCCGTTTCTAGGAATTCTATATATTTCCAAGAATTTAGTTCGTATTATATGTAGTTATAGACCCATTTTGAGAGTTCAGACATTATTATTTTAAAGTTCCGAGTACTCCAACCGTTTTGGGCAGCCGTGCCGCTTAGCTGCAGGTGGACGACTAGCTCGTTCTCGCTTTCGGTTTCTGGAACTGCTATAGCAAGCAAGTTTCGTCTTCAGCAGAGATTCACGACTGAGTGTAGTTGAGTTCTGTAATACGGCCCTTAAAGTATTTAATTCGGTCCAGAAGACAGCCTAGAGGCAGCCTGAAATGCGGGTGGAATCTCTCGCCTCCTCCACAGTACCTAGTTATGAATAGCTCTCAATTTTGTAAAGCTGAACGCTTGGGACTGTATTTCTGTTTGCATACCGACCGCGCTCATTTCGCTTTACATTACATAAATTGTAAGTCTTCACTGTTTCACATTTCAGAAATATAATTCCACCGTTGAAAATTCATCAATGATCTGTTTAGAACTTCCAGTGTTACCGAGCGTGTCCGCATTTTTTGATCGATATAAATGCGTGTTATTTTATTTTCTGCACGTTAGCGCTTTCTGTCTACAGAAATCTGTCTGTGAAATCTGTGAATCACAGAATACAAGCCTAGTGTATTCTATAATTCGCAGATTTCCACATAGTACAGTATTAGTTTGAAACTTGAAACTTGTTGAAACTGAACAATACTCGAGATATCTGTTCGAGTTTCTGTTTAGCTTTTTCAATTAGCTATGATATAATATCGGTGCGCAAAATAACACCTCAAATAAACAGTACGGGCACGACCATTGACTATAAATCCAGGGCACGACCGACGGGAATGTATGCATTGAACCTAATATTTTACTAGCTTACTAGGACTTTTTCTTGCACAATACTGTGTTCCGGTGAAGGGCACTGTACCTATATAGCTAGTGAAATTTCTGAGCAAATAAAGAGACAAATCATGACTAGGCCATATAAACTAATTCCTAAGATTAAGACAGGCGATCACGGACTTGATTGTTCCTACACTGCGAACACTATGGAGCTGATATTTATTTTTATGTATATGTTGTATAGATAGCATTTCTATAGAAATTTCTAGAGCCACGTCTGTTTAGTTTTAGAGGATTCAATGAGTCTTGTAGATAGGTCAAGTCCAAAGGGACTCAAGTACCTAAATGGTCACCCTCCATACTGTTGGAGGCGGCCAGCCGCAAACAATTCCCTCGAACCTGTAGAAACTGTATCGCACAGATCGCACTACCTACAGTCAATACCCTAAACACCTAAACATACAGAATGTGCTACGTTTTGCTTTGTTACGAAATCCTCGCGCTTCGACCCTCACTTGCTGCGGGAATAGCTACTTACTTCCTTTACATTGTGAACTTATCTACATCGACTAATACAAGCACGAGGGCACATAATAAAAGCCGACACTTTCTTTGTAGATTCCCAGCTCAGCTCATATCGCCGTTCTTTTCCTACATTCAACGTGACAGCGTGCCTCTGAAATCGTAATGAACAGATTTCTTTCGATAGAATTTTGAGTCACAGTTTCCTTCGATGGAAGTTTTTTTTATTCTCTACAATATGCTTTTATATAACTATCATACCCTCGTATACATTGTCTTTCAGCGTAAAAGTCATTCTGATAGGCACACATTTTAAAATACCTTGAGGCATGCTTTAGTTCATATGTCGCGTTAAGAGTGTCGCAGAAATCACGTTTTTTAGATATTATCTGTTTAGCTCTACATACAGCCTGGAATGAAATATCACTAACAAATTAATAAACTACACTTGGGTGCAAAAAATTCGCACGTATGCAACATTTTGACTTTCGCTGCATTTTTATTTTTGCGATTTTAACGGTACTTTAATATGTTACTACCAATAAAACAAAATGCACACGTAGGCTTTTGAGTGACACATCGAGTGACCATCAACCTCTATAAACAATACAATAACAACAATACAAATTAAAAAATGAGTACCACACCAGAAATAGCCGCTCAAGTGGTGGCCCTACTTCAAGCAGGGAAAAACCAAATTGAAGTGGCAAGACAACTGAATCTAAGCCGGTTCTCTGTCCGTCGAGTATGGCAGAGGTATCAAGAGACTGGCGGCTTCAAACGGCGCCAAGGATCTGGCCGACCCCGTGCCACAACAAGGCGTGACGACCGCTTTATTGTGACGACTGCATTGCGCAATCGGCGTTTAAATGCAGTTCAATTGCGAGTCCTGGCCGCCGATCAAGGGGATTCACTTCTCAAAGGTACATTGAGGAAGTACTCCAGGACCACGTTGTACCATTTGCGGGATATATTGGAGAACACTTCATCTTCATGCAAGATAATGCAAGACCGCATACGGCTCGTATTGTGTACCAGTACCTTGAAGAGGTTGCGGTGCCTGTCATGGAGTGGCCAGCTCGCAGCCCGGACCTCAATCCGATTGAACATTTATGGGACGAGCTAAAAAAACGAGTTCGGGCCAGAGACACTGCCCCAACGAGTCTCCAGGAGCTGCAACATGCGATTGAAGAGGAATGGGAGGCCATACCGCAAGATTTTATAAAAACTTTAGTTCAGTCAATGAAAAAACGCATGGAAGCAGTCATTCGGGCTAGGGGAGGGAACACCCCTTATTAATAAAAAAGTTTTTATGCTGATTTTCATGTTTTTAATTTAATTTCAACCCCTAACTTTTATGTTATAAATACACAAAAAACAGGTACTTCAGACATTTACCCAAAACTCACTAAGTAGACGTGGTATAAGGACAAAAAAGATGCTGCTGGATAGGTTTTGAAATAAACTTTAATATTAGATACCAAAAAAATAAAAACAAACATGTTTTTTTTTTATTTTTGAAAATTTGATGAAAATTTATACATGTGCGAATTTTTTGCACCCAAGTGTATATTTTGATCGTACCCTAGCTACACATTGACGGTGACACCACAGGCACCCTCAACCAGTTGATTTGTCTTATATATAAGAAATATGTTCTTTCCACAACAATAACCCATGTAGGTAAAGTGTAGCCTGTTAAAGATCCAAATAGAACAAAACACGACCCACACACAGTGGTTCCAAATTTGAATAAGCCTCAAAATTGCTCTCCCGAATACTGTTGAAATAAATCTACAGGGGACGAATCCCGGAGCGAGTGGCCCCATAAATCTCGGGTCCGACTGAATATTGCCTGGAAGGTAAATCAAATCACATAGCGACGGCTTTTAATTGAATGGCTGAAACCCAGGCAGGACCTATTACTAACTATAAGAACTTGATTATTATATAACTATAAGCAAAGTTTCATGAAAGTCGATGACCACAGTCTTACTGCTGAAGTGCTTATATCCTAACAGCTGAAAATACCCAGAGTTTATTTTCCTGACCTTTTTAACAGCTTTTAAGCCTCTCAGTTTAATCCGTTAAGTAAAAGGTCGGCCGATCGTATAGGCGGATCAGATGTTTGTATCGACTGAATGCATCATAATTTGACCCTATAAGGGGATGTATTGGGTAAATTTGGTCTAATGAAACATGCCACAGTCAAGAGATTTAATAATCTCTTTTGATAAAGGGCCAGTCTGGTTAAATATGTAGGTATGTCGAGTGGTTCCCTGCCGCTCAATATTGGTCCACTGTAGAATCTATCCATCTATATTTATGTACACATCCATTCGCGCACTCCTCACCTGACTCAGCGTCACGTCAGTCTAAGTACCTAAACTTCCCGTTTACAGCTGCAAGTTCCGCTGTTAAGTTCCGAAGTGGGTCATGCTGGGATTACATTACATTACACTGCAGGCTTGCAAACTGTCGCAGTTGTCAAGTTTCGCTACGCGCTGTAAACTTAGTTTAAAACTTGCGCTGGGGTTCATTAGTGTGCTCAATGTGAAGGGACAAAATTCTCTGTATTTTTGTATTTTACGCTGGCTTAGGCAATACTACCTACTACCTAGGTATAAAAGGAAGACGACTTTTATTTCTTGTGGCATGAAAAAGCAATCTGGCTGGTTCTCCTAAGGGGCTTTCTCGAGAGGAGCCCCATGGGGACACTATTTTTAAAAGTATATTAAGTTTAGAGTCTTCGGGGTAGTAGTAGGGTAGTGTAGTCAAGAGTATGGCAATATTGGCAATTGAAACATATACAGTTTTGTGTTTGGGGGCGTAAATGCAACGTCTATAAAATTCTAGTATTATTAATTATCTTTTGTAGAGCACAACGAAGCTGGATTGGGGTTAATGCAAAATGCAAATACAGCCAACAGATGCATTGGAATAAGTGGTTAGAGATTTGTTTTTGTATACTTCTAAAATTTTAAATTAATTAAACGTCCCGTAATGTCGCCAGTTTAATTTCAAATTGTGGGTAGTCGAAGCGAGCTTCGCGGCGGCAATGGCGGCGGGTAAATTATTACCTCAGCTTCTTTACTTATTCCGAGCACTCGCACTCGCTCATTGCAGGTAATCTCCATCACCACCATTAGCAATGTGAAGTTGTTTATGAACTGTACTAATTACAGGTAGAGAGATTGACTGTTTATGAATTAAAAAGCGTAAAAATACAAAGCGAAAATTGTACCAGAAAACTGAAATATTAACATGACAAAAATTGGTTTGAAAAGGTTGAGGTTCACTCGTTAGCTTCAATTCAGAAAACCTAAAAGCGTCATGAAAGTACTGTAAATGACTCCAACATGAATTCTCTTTGAACCGGTTCCTTATTTTATAACTGGCTCTGGGATTATTCTGGGAAATCTGGAAAGGTCAACGTTGTCGGTGGAAAGTAAAGCCGGCATGTAAAATAGTCAGCATTCTAAACCTTACGACATAGCAATTTTCATTGACAACGCAATTTATTTGATTTCAATAGAACGCGATTTCATCCACTGTGTAATAATAACCGTTTATATTCAAATCGTGTGAGTTTAAGTACAGTGTTATGATTATCATTGTGCAAGCCACACGTTTACAACATTTTTATCAATACAGCACCTTCTACCATCGTCATCATCATCATCATCATCATCATCATCATCATAATCATCATCATTGGCCTATTTACATCTAAAAGAGATGATTCATGTAGCTTCGTACACTCTACCATACCGCTTATAATATTATACTGTTTGATTTGACTTTAAATATGTGAATCCTGTGGTAATTAATAAACAGCTTGGAGTACCTACCTACCCTCGGTGACTTCTTATGGGTTGATAAAAATGTCTTATCTCTCTTATCCTTAAATTAAAATAGCCTGAGTAACCGGGTTTATTTCGGCGTTCATCCGGCCATATCTAATTCGATCCGGTTATTTCCTTGGCTCGTTTATCAAGCTCCAGCCACGGCCCATTAGCCTGACCCGAGACAGGCTACCGAGTGCCGACCCTTTTATAGACCTTTAGTTTTTCCCTTATCTTGGTAAACAAATCCAATCGAGCAAAATAATCGTCAGCATTTCTTTGATATGTGGGAAATAGTTGCTTTTTGTATATTATGCTGTTTAGTATATTAGCTATACATGTATATTATGCTGGTTTTTCTAATTCCTAGTAAGTAATTTTTCGTTTTTATTATCGTCGAAATCATCTATGTTATCTATCTTGACGGGCTCGATAGCTCAGTTGGTAGTAACCCTGCCTTCTGAACTGAGGGCTGTGGGTTCGATTCCTACCCGGGACACACATTTGTGTGATGAACATAGATGTTTGTTCTGCGTCTGGGTGTTATATTGTATTCTATGTATGTATTTACAAACAAAAAAGTATATAAGTATTATATCAGTTATCTGGTTCCCATAGTACAAGCTATGCTTAGTTTGGGGCTAGATGGCGCTGTGTGTAATGTCCACACATATTTATTTATTTATTTATTTATTTATCTATACAACACAATACAATACAATACGATACGATACGATACGATACGATACGACACAATACGACACGATACGATACGATACCATACAATACACAACAATAAATCTATCAAATCATACATTTTAAATAATTATCAGCTCTTCAAAGCTCATTTACTCTCTCTTACTCTCTCTCTCTCTCTCTCTCTCTCTCTCTCTCTCTCTCTCTCCCTCTCTATTTTCTTCTAATTAATAAATTAATTTGATTACAACTATAATATCATTTAATTAATAATGAAATAAAAATTAACTTTATTCTTGACTTACAATATCGCTTAAGTAACATTAATACAAGGACAATAAAACCTAACATACACACAGTCACAGTGCTGATACTGCGTGATGTCAGGAATAGGTCCCGCCAGGCTCAACATACAACGGAACAACCTCGGTTACTGATTTCCAGTCCGAACCCATGTCATGCATACTGTCTATTTTGTTGACAATTGATCTTATCCGCCGGTTTCCCGCACATTCGCGCACGCAACGTTAAACATAAAATAGACGAGTACCTACTGCTTCAAAGGCCAACTATGAAAAGTTGGTTTCGTTATTATTTCTATGAATGACAGAAGTGGCCCGCAGAATACGATTTGCGATCTGAATGACTTTATGAGGTATTCCGGACGCGCTCACATGAAATCATTTTAGGCCTTGCGAGTAAACCTACCGAATTGCAAAGATTTCTACATATACCTCTATGCCGAATAGTTTGGTTTTATGTTTTGTAATATAATTTTTTTTCGTCCAAAATACCGCAGAGCCTGAAAACAAAGGTTTTCAATCAGTATGTGTTGCCAGTGATGCCATATGGAACTGAAACGTGGTCTCTTACTGTTGGCCTCATTAGTAAGCTCAAAGTCGCGCAACGAGCTATGCAGAGGAGAGAGCTATGCTTGGGGTTTCCCTGCGAGATAAGATCCGGAACGAGGAAATCCGCAGAAGGACTAAAGTGACCGATATAGCCCTTAAAGTTAGCAAGTTGACATGGCAATAGGCAGGCCACATCGCTCGCAGAACTGACAACCGATGGGGAAGAAAGGTTCTCGAGTGGCGACCACGAACCGGAAAGCGCAGCGTAGGCAGACCCCCCACTAGGTGGACAACCGACCTGGTGAACACCGCGGGGAGCCGATGGATGCAGGAGGCGAACAGCCGATCAAAGTGGCGCTCTCTGGGGAGGGCCTATGTTCAGCAGTGGACATCTACGGGCTGATGATGATGATGATGATGAATATAATTTGCAGACATTTTGCAATTTTTCCTGCTTTAACCCTAGAAATGAAGCACTGTCTTGTTAATATCTTCCAGGCTACTCAGCCTGGACGTATCTTCCCTTGAGGATGTCTACTGGCTGGAAGACTCCACCGCACGCCATGTTTTGGACCCAAAAGACTTCAACGCATGGTCAGCAGCACGGCAGAGCCTTCCTACTGGAAAGGAGGCCCTCATCACGTTGAAGACTGACCTCTGGAACACTGTGGTCAAGAACAGCAAACACCAAGACGCTTGGACATGGGGTAAGTGTATAACAACTTATAGTTTATCAGTAATTTTGCTAATGCATTGCATGTCGTCCCCAAAAGTTTACCATTAACTTGATTTTGAAGCCTACTTTTCTGCATTAGTTTTCAGCGTAAGGTATGGCGTGTTTTTATGCTTTCTAACTATCCTATTAAACCTCATATTTCCAAAGCAGTTCGGCCTTTTAATGTAGTAGGTTTAGTGGTGGGTACCTAACAGTGGGCGTGTTGTCCAGGGGGCATGCTCGTGGTGTCTGTGTCGGTGTGCGGACTGGTGACGCTGGCCGCCATGACCCAGCCCTCGCTGGCGCCTGAAGCCAAGCACTCGCTCCTTCAGTACGTCACCGGGAAGTACCTGCATCCTTCCAGCTGCAGGGTAAGATGTAACTTAACTCTGGTGAAGGTTGCGCTAGCTGGTCAGCAGTGGCTTATAGTGTTTATGCTGTTAGTGCATCTTACGAGTGTCTTTGGGGTCCCATCTCTCCAGTTTTTGTATGTATACTGTTTGCACGTGGTTTTGGTGTCGGGTTGTTATTTAATTGTAATGTTACAAATTGAGAGACATATTTATTTGATTAATACTGTCCTTTTAGCGATTTTGTGACTCTTGTGGTCTTTTGGTCTTATGTAGCAGTAGAAGAATTCGCCTAAGCCTTGCAGGAAATCTGTGGCCTGCAAGATCTTAGGTGAATTCTTCTACTATGTCACTGTTAAAGCAAAGAGTTCGTTTTGTATTCTATATTCTGTGGTTAATGTTTTCTATAGGTCTGTAAATCACTGAACTTCGAAAATGTCGGCCTAACGTTTCTTAAGAAAAATGATTTTATTTAACGTGTTTATTTAAATATAGAGAAGCTAATGGACATGAAAATGTGGTTTTAATGAAGGAAAACCCATCCCCTAAGTCTCCAACTTCAACATGGTAGCAGAGCGGCCGAAGTTTCTCTGATATGTTTCAGGTCCTGAAAAACAAAAGAATTGATAAGGAGTGAAAAAGTTGCTGAACTGTTGGGAGTTATTGAGTAGAAGAAGAACAAGTAAGCGGGAATAAATAAAGATGGATAGTGGTAGCAAAGAAGAATTTAAGGTGCCGATTTTCGACGGGTCGGATTATGAACTTTGGAAGTTCAGATTAAAACTGCTACTGAAACTGAAAAAATGCGATGAGGCTATCGAACGTGAAATAAAGGCAGAGGATATTGATCTAAGAGCACAAAACTATATCGTAAATAGTATTAGCAATTCCCAACTTGACATAATAATATCAGAAGATACAGCATACAGGATGATTAAAAAACTTGATAGTTTGTACCTAGTAAAAGGCTGCGCGAATAAACTTTTATTGAAAAGAAAATTGCTGGAGACAAAATTTAAGGATGGTGGAGACCCAACTGAATTCTTTCAAAATTTTGGAAAACAAATAAATGAATTAAAAAGTGCAGAGGAAACAGTATGCGAAGAGGACAAATTGAATTACTTATTATTGGCTTTACCTGAAAATTTTTCGCACATTGTCAACATTGTAGACGCACTGCCCACATCGAACCAAACCGTAGAATACGTGAAATCTAAGCTGTTTTTGGAATATAAAAAGAATGAAGCGGAGAATGTACAACAAACTTTGTGAGTAGTTCACATACAAGATGTTATGAGTGTCACCAAGAAGGTCATTTTAAAAGAGATTGTCCCAAGCTGCGGAATAATAGATGAGGACAATATAATATGAGATATCGCGGTGGACGAGGTGGAGGTCGACGAAATTACCGAGGACGCAGAGGTACCTATAGAGGATTTAGAGGTCAACAAGGTAACAACTCAAATTATATTGAATGTACAGAGGGAAATTCGAATTCATGCTTCAATGTAGAAGTGATGACTGCGGGCGCGAGTACAGCGACGACGAATTGGCTTTTCGACAGCGGATGCAGCGACCATATCGTGAACAACGATGAATACTTTTGTGAGTACAAAAAATTAGACAATCCAGTTAACATAAGAGTAGGTGATGGTTTTGCTTTGAAATCTGAAAAAATAGGAAAAGTAGTAATGTTTTGTCAGGCAAATAATAAGTCGCATAGAATTGAAATTGATAACGTACACTATGTGCCAAGTATGAAAAGAAATCTTTTAAGCGTATCATCGATTGTTATTAAAGGAAATATGGTAAAATTTCAAAACGATACCGCATGTATTTACAATTCGCAACATGTGTTAGTAGCTATAGCTAAAAAGAAAAATAGGTTATATGAGCTAGAAGGTGATATAGTTAATGATAGTAATGTGTATGCAGGTGAACAGGGTATGTCAATGTCAACGAAAGAGAAATGGCATCGACTATTAGGTCACGTAAATTTTTCTAAGTTATTAAAAGATATGTGTAGGCACAAAATATTAGATGGTTTACCGGAAAAACTTAATGAAAGTTACGTACAGTGCGAAATATGTTTGCAAAACAAAATGACGAATTTACCGTTTGAAAATAATCGACGCAGAGCAACAGATATTTTGGAAATTATACACACGGATGTGAACGGCCCAATAACACCGGTAGGTTATAATGATCAAAGATATTTCGTAACATTTATTGACGATTACAGCAGACATGCATTTGTGTGTGTAATACAAAATAAAAGTGACGTATATGATTGCTTCAGGACGTACGTGAATGCAGTTCATAACCAAACCGGAAAACGAGTCAAGGAAATCAGATGTGACAACGGATCCGAATATATAAACAGAGATTTTTATGAATTTGCAAAAGCTAACGGAATTTATCTAAAGCCAGGACCAGCATATACACATCAATTAAATGGAGTTGCCGAGAGATATAACAGAACAATAATGGACAGAGCCAGATGTTTGATAAAGGAAGCTAATTTAGAGAAAAAGTATTGGCCTGAATGTGTGTTAACAGAAACTTATCTAGGAAACAGGATACTAACAAATGCAAAAGAGAAGAAGAGTCCATTTGAAATATTTTTTGGTAGAAAGCCGGACATTAAAAACTTAAGGATATATGGCAGTAAATGCTTTGTAAGAATACCGGAAGAAAAACGAACGTCAAAGTTTAATCCGAAAGGAATGAAGGGAACTTTAGTTGGATATACGGATACTGGATATAAAATTTTGACAGATGGTAAAATAACAATAAGCCGTCATGTAATATTTATTGATCATGAAGCAGAAGTGATCAGATTTGAAATAACAAATGACGAAGAGAAAATCGATAGAAAAATTATTACTGAAGAAGCTGACACGAAGGATACAAAGACAAATGAAAATGTAAGGTCAAGAGAAACAAGTGATAACGATATTGATGAATTTTATGACACTATTGAAGATGAAGATGATAAAAGGATGAAATTTAATGTTGAGGAGGTGAGTGGATCTAGTCGTCCAAAAAGAGAAAGAAGATTGCCAAAAAAATTTGACGATCATGTTGTTTATGTCAATGTATGTAATGCTAGTGTACCAGAAACGTATGAAGAAGCAGTAAATAGTTTAGACGCGAAAAAGTGGAAAAATGCAATGGATGATGAGATGAACAGTTTAAAACAAAATGAAACGTGGGAAATGGTTGATGAACCAATAGATAAAAATGTTATAGAAGTTAAATGGATCTTTAGAATTAAATCGAATGGAAGGTATAAAGCACGTGTAGTGGCAAGAGGGTTCCAACAAACTTATGATGAAAATGAAGAAAAATACTCGCCTGTAGCAAGAATGATAACAATGAAAGCTTTGATGTCAATAGCATGTGTCAGAGGTTGGCATATTGAAAGTATGGATGTAGAAACAGCATTTTTAAATGGAACTATATAATCTGAAGTTTATATTTATCCTCCAGATGGTTACGAACTGGGAGATAACAAAGTTTGCAAGCTAAGAAAAGCTTTATATGGATTGCGAGAAAGCCCAAGAGATTGGTATGAGTGTTATAATGAATTTATGTTAAGCATACACTTCAAAAGATCCGATTACGATTATTGTTTATACACAGGGTGTATTAATGATGAAAAAGTTTATATATGTCTTTATGTGGATGATATTTTAATATCTTCAAAAAATGAAAACACAATTAAAATTGTTAAGGAAATGCTGAGTAATAGATTTCGGATGAAGGATTTAGGGAAAGTGAAAAGTATTTGGGTATAGATATCGATTATACACCGGAAGAGAAGAAAATGGCTTTGAGTCAGACCAAATACATCGAAAGTTTAGCAGAAAAATATAACATAAAAGATTCTAAGAAGTATGAAACACCAATGGAACAGAATTTATCGATTGAAGCTGGGGAAATGAATAATGTAAATAATTTGAAATACAGAAATTTGATTGGAGCACTTTTATACATAGCGAGTGGAACGCGTCCAGATGTATCGTTCAGCGTTAATTATCTGAGCCGATTTCAAAACTCGTACAATGAAACACACTACAAGTATGCCTTAAGAGTTTTAAAATACTTGTATCACACGCGTAATATGAAATTAAATTACAACGCGGAACATGATGATTGTTTTGATGCATTTGTTGATGCAGACTGGGCTGCTGATAAAAACGATCGTAAATCAACATCAGGAATTATGTTGAGAATATTTAACAATCCAGTGTTATGGAAGACACAGAAACAGAAGATTGTGTCACGCGCATCTACGCACGCGGAATATTATGATTTAGCTGATTGCGTTTCAGAAGTTTTACCAGTAATAGGTGTGCTAAATGATTTTGATATTAGTATTACAAAACCGATTGTGATTTACGAGGATAATAGCGGCGCCATAGCTCTTTCGAAAAATGGTAAATTTTGTAAAAAATCCAAGCACATTGATGTGAGCTATCATTTCGTTTATGATTATGAAAAGAAAGGTATTATTAAAGTTACCAAGGTAAACACTGATGATCAGTTATCAGATATATTGACCAAGGCTCTAGGTAAAAACAAATTTCAAAAACTAAGAAGTATAATGAATGTTTATTAATTTTTATGTTGTATTCGAATATTTTTTTGTCATGAGCTGTAGATTTTTAGGATTTGTTACTGTTTGTCGGAATAAGGAATTTATATTTATTTTATTGTGAATGTTGAAATGTTAAGTTAATCTAGGTATTTGTGAATACTGAATAGGCAGTTAATTTAGTATCTAAAAGGTTTAGATTTAAAAGGTATCTGTGGAATACAAAACTCAAGGAGGTGTGTTAAAGCAAAGAGTTCGTTTTGTATTCTATACTCTGTGGTTAATGTTTTCTATAGGTCTGTAAATCACTGAACTTCGAAAATGTCGGTCTAACGTCTCTTAAGAAAAATGATTTTATTTAACGTGTTTATTTAAATATAGAGAAGCTAATGGACATGAAAATGTGGTTTTAATGAAGGAAAACCCATCCCCTAAGTCTCCAACTTCAACAGTCACGCAGTCAAATTGTATTTGACGCTAAAAACCTGATCGTGTTTTTTACTCCAGGTGGAATGGGGCTGGCAAGAGCCTCAGCCGGTCGGCGAGACGATGTGTTTCACGGTGCACTGCTTCCAGCGCAACGGGCAGCCCTACCCCGTCTGCGATACCGATAACCTGGAGGTCACCATCTCTCACGGCACCAGAAAGGTATTCGACAAGGCTACCGTCAACGACATTAATTATGGTACATAACCTGGTAGGTTTTGACTAAGATAATTATGTTTGCAGGAAGTAGCAACAGTGATAGACCTGGGTTCTGGGGACCCGGCCCTGGCGAACCAAGCGCGAGTGAAGTTCACCGTTAGAACCGCCGGAGTTTACCTCGTTTCCATCACGATCGGTGAGTACCTCATTAATTACTTGTTGTGGTAGTTTCAATCCCTTAAAGCAGATGTAGGTCAACCGACTCTTGCGAAAGCAATTACTCGTTGTATTTACTGGAGGTATTCAAATGAATTCAATCTAACAGAGATCGCAGGGAATCGCTTGTGGTAAATTGTAGTGTGGTGAATTGCGAAATTCTAAACGAAGTTAACAGTATTAACACTCCTGTGCCACTTTAAATGTTAATAGGTACCTACATGTGTTCAGCAGTTGACGTCATCAGGCTGTTGATGACGATGATGATAATGATAAAATATGTCGATGGATGCAGGAAGAGACCAGCCATTCAAAGTGGCGCTCTGTATGTTCGGCAGTGGACGTCTTCAGGCTGTTGATGATGATGATGATTATAAATATGAGTATAACTTAGGTTAAGAGCCACTTTACGAGCAACTGTGATGAAAATAATGTTAAAATTACACGAGGAAAACTGCGCATATAAGATCTGCATTCAGTTACATTACATTAAAATATGAAAGTGATTTCTTTGACTCATTGTTTTGGTGGTGTCTTTAAGTTTAATACATTGTTTGAGATGTAAAATAGCTGTTTTATTATAAATTAGTATACCGTATTTTACACCGTAGGTATTTTTCCAGGTACAACCACCGTAATTTCTTAAAATCTACGGTTTTTGAAATAGGTTTCACCGCCGTCCTGATTTTTTTTTCTTCAACACTGGCTATACTTGTCTCTGGCACTATAATCAAGAGAAGCCAAACCCGAAGAAAAAATCATGCAAGTCAACCTTGCAAGCAACATTTTCAGTACATGTTGTTGTATGTATCCAGGCGGGGTGCCGGTGGCGGGCAGCCCGTTCCGGCGGTGGTTCACGGCGGGGCGCGTGGAGGCGCGGCGGTCGCGCGTGGGGCGCGCGCACTGCGCGCTCGTGTGCGTGGCGGCGCACGAGCGCGCGCTGCACGTGCTGCCGCGCGACCGGTTCGACAACCCCGCGCCGCTCGCCGACCTCTCCGCGCCGGTCGGTCGCTCCCACGCAATCATACCTTGTCCCTCACATCAGTCATCATCACAGAGCAAAAAAAAAAAAAACGCTTCCCTCTACATAGAGGCGCCTTTTCGACACTTCTCATACAATTCAAGCGTGTCAGGTATTACAATGAAACCTCTATGGTTTACCTGCGCAGATGACATATATAGCAATTGTCTTGTCATTAGTGCCACTGCTGTCAGCAAAACGTGCTGTGGGTTGAGTCGATATATTTTTATCGATAGTTTGATATGAGTTAAGTACGCGGTAAGGTACCTCTTACCTGATTGTATCATTAGGTACATTTTAGTACCTACCTATATCTTTTGTGCCTTTTGTGCGTATTTCTATGTGTAATAGTGTTATTTTATTCTATTATACTCTATTCCGGGTCGACAATGGCCAGCCGATAAACATACCGGTATAAATCTAAAATAAATAAAATTAAATGTATTGGTATTGGTAGGTACGTCATGTTCGCGTCACGGATATACAGTCCACCTCACCTATTTTATGGCAAATGTAATGTGTGTAAGTATAGAGGTAATTTATCGTCAGTTTATGGTTATAAAGATTAAGTTTATAAGCAAATCCGATAGGCGTGCAAAGTGAGGTTTTATGGGGGAGGCAATGTTTAGCAGTAGACGTCTGCCGGCTGATGATGTGTGATAGTATTATTATATCTATAAACTAAAGTTTGAAATAGAAGAAAAATAACAAGTTATAAAACGAAATAATATATTAAAACTCCAAATACATAGGTAACACGTTTTGCTGATGATTCATCAGTATTGTTGCGTCATGTTTCTTTTTGATAGAATTCATCTGAAAATACAATTTTCAGATGAATTTTTAGGAAAAATAATAATAATATTGAGTATCATTGAGGTGTTGTAGGTAAACACTTATTTAATAGAAGGAGGTCCTTAGTTTGGCAGTAAATAAAGGTAATTTTTCAGCTCACCATGCGATGTATATTTTAATTTACAGCTGTTTACAAAATAAAAAGCAAGTGAATTTTTTCATTCAATATCGACTAAGACGTAGATTCTTCCGTAGAATCAACGAGATCAGTTGTCTTTAGCAACCAAGAGCAATGGTTTTCTATGAGGCTACCATGGATGAAATAAAAAAAAGAAGGATTGAGTTTTGATTGACATCGAACTGAAGCCCAAAATGGCGGACATATTACATATGTGTGTCAGCTGAAAGTAGGGCGACCGGCTTCCTAAGGGAGCTTCAGTTTCTGATCAGACGGGATTCCCTCCTTCTTTTTTTAATAGCTCCATGGAGGCTACATGAAAACTCTTTCATGGGCGAGCACGCCACATCATTATAATATATGTCCTCATCAAATAATAAATGCGTATAAGAGAAATTATAGTCATCATCATCAGCCCGTAGATGTCCACAGCTGAACATAAGCCTCCCCCAGAAAGTGCCACTTTGAATGGCTGCTCGCCTCCTGCATCCACCGGCTCCCCGCGGTTTTCACCAGGTCATCGGTCCACCTAGTACCTCGTTAAAAATAGGATAGAGTTTCAATGTGGGAATAGCGTCAAAATATAAACGTATATGGTTAGACATTTTCATAAAACATTCAGCTTCAAAATGCTGAGAGCAAACCGTATCATGTTTTTGAGGAAACCAATTGCACTGTCCAGTTGCGAATATCTATTTATCTTTTATATTAGGATCTGTAGGAAACCTAATAAACATAAAAGATATTAAAAGTTTAATTAGTAGAAGTCAATCTAACCACAAAATAAATTGAAAACATTTAAAACTTATTGTAACAAATTTCCGGATGGCATAATAGAAACTATCGATGTGTCGATAATTATAGGTTAACCAACGCATTACATCACTATCGGTACTTCTGCCATAGGGTAAGTTCGCCGGTTTTGCGACCACTTCCTATATCCGACCGTTTAATGTACATTTGATGAAAAAATACAAAAAATAAAAAGCTTGCGGTGAACACATCTTATGTCCAAATAGGTTCAGTTTTGTAACAAATATTATACGAGAAATCCCCAATTCTATTTTAAAGCTTTGAAACTTAAAAGCTCATACTTTTTAACTGCCAGTTTTCGACCACGTTTATCCACCATCTGGTTTAAAAACTACAGATACCCAAAATCGCTCGTGGTCGAAAACTAATCCAGCTGCAGAAAAATGCTATTCGACCGCAAAAGCAAACTATATCAAAAACATTATAAATACGTATTTATTTACATATAAAAGTACATAAATAGTCGATTACTTTGTAAGTTTAACTAATTAGACCAGACACGATTTAAAAAAAACGATTAATGCTGGTGGTCGCAAAATAGGCGTAACCAACTGATCGAACCATCATTGAATATTTCTCGCCCAGGGTCTAATGTGGGCTGGCTTTATTACAAAAAAAGTAGCGTATTTAGCTTGTAAACATAACTATGTTTATAAACTACGTTAGCCAATTTTTTTTTTGTTATAGCTGATATTTTAGCCATATCCTTAAATAATTTTTGGCGGTCTCAGTAAGAAAAAAGATCATGCTTTTTTATATGAGTAAGTGCCTCAAAGCTGGAGAAATCATGAAAATACAAGACAGAGGATCTAAAGAAGCCTTTCTGATCATTGTTTCTATCATTTATTTACCACAAGCAGTCAGGCACCTACGTCTTTCAATTTATAGTGGTAGGAAACTAGCGAAAAAGTGGTCGTAAACATAATTTAGTGATCGAAAACTAGCAAAATAGTTACTATTA
Organism: Ennomos erosarius; assembly: GCA_963580505.1. Classification (NCBI taxonomy): domain Eukaryota; kingdom Metazoa; phylum Arthropoda; class Insecta; order Lepidoptera; family Geometridae; genus Ennomos; species Ennomos erosarius. The sequence goes on from OY756982.1 coordinate 746,033, forward strand.
GCCTTTGGTTTAGATATTTATAAAAGGGCCGGTTATTATAAAAAATGATTGATAATCTGATAAAAATATAGAGTATAATATTTGAAACGTAGCTTAGTAGCATCAAGTCAAAAAATGATACTGGTACATTTTATTATGCAACCTAAACTTGACAACTCCACTAAGTGGTCGGAAACTAGCGAAATTACCCTATAATATCAAACTGACACAGAAGAGTACCCCGTACCGAAGTTTGGCAGCAATAATATGATTCATTTCGTCTCTATCTATAGGCGAAGCATCATTTGTTTCATAGCTCTGTGGTCATCATCATGTTGACAGCCTGAAGACGTCCACTGCTAAACATAGGCCTCCCCCAAGGAGCGCCACTTAGAGCGGCTGCTTGCCTCCTGCATCCATCGACTCCCCGCTGCTTTCACCAGATCCTTGGTCCACCTAGTGGGGGACTAAACTGCGTCTTTCGGTTCGTAGTCTCCACTCGAGAACCTTTCTTCCCCATCGGTTGTCAGTTCGACGAGCGATGTGGCCTGCCCATTGCCATTTCAACTTGCTAATCCTAAGAGCTATATCGGTAACTTTCGACCGAGCTGTGGACGGGCATAGCTCGTTGCTCGACTTTGAGCGTACTAATGAGGCCAACAGTTAGAGACCACGTCTCAGTTCCATAAGTCATCACTTGCAACACACATTGATTGAAAAAGTTTTTTTTTCTAGACGCCTAACTTTAGTACAGATGAATCAATTTATTAAATAAAGTAGATTTTCTATTTGCGTGTCAGTAGATTATAATGAAGACAGGAAAATGCTGCTGTTCATTCCCTGTATATTCTTTTAGCCGGTTTTTACAGCACCCATGGGAAGAGATGAGAGTAGTTATATCGATTTTTCAAAATTCTCCCTATTTGATAGTTCTATACATGCTATGTAGCCGGCCGCTTGGCTTTACGATCCCAGCCCGACAACTTTATGCGTTGAACTTGATTCAATGGGTCATCGTATCCAATGATCTTCGAGTTTCTCGTTTAACCCATGCAACATCTCCAGGGTTTCACCATGGAGATCAGCCCGCTCGGCGGCGAGACCGACGAGAAGCTGTCGTCCTCGGCAGTATTCGCGTACGACGCCGTGAACCAGCGCGTGACGGCCAGGATCACCTTCCCCGCGGCCGGCATATACCGCGCCGCGGTATACTACGACGGGGCTGTACTGCATAATGGACAGTTCGAATGTATCGTGCTTACTGGTGAGTCGCGTCTGCATCATTATATACATACTTCAGGTTTAAAAGAGTGTTTTGTATTGGCATAAAGAAATGGTAACCTCTTTATTCCTTATTAGCGTTTTGCCACGCCATTGCAAAAAGAAAATATTCTACAATCATGAATCGAATTCATAAAGCTACTATTACTATCTAGTTTATTCTTCTTCTTCTTTTGTGTAGGCAAGGGGTCAGTCCTGGTGTCAGAATTTTAGGCCGCCTGAAGGCTTCTGATTTGGCTTAACGACTATTGTCTTACGACAACAGCCGAGAACCGACGGCTTAACGTGCCCTCCGAAGCACGGTAGTGCTCAGTTCTAAATACCAACTTTTGCTGTAGCGGTCACCCATCATAGTAGTGACCGCAGCGAACGTTGCTTATCTTTACCAATCGGTTAGGAACGGCTATTCGTACTTCGCTATGAGCTTTCTAGCGCTATTCTATCTAGTTTATTAATAGTTATGCTCTACTGTACAGATTGTTAGAGTAAATCCATCCATTAAGGTCATCTTTTCTTTAGACAAGTTTTTCGCAATTTTTATAGTTTTATGAGCCTTTTTTTATTTTTTGCGGCCCTGATCCTGATATATGTTATTATGTGATTTAGGCTCGACTCCCTTTAAGAGGTGGTAGGACTTTTCTGCAAAGTTCGTCTAGGTACCACAACTTTGCCAGTTATTCTGCCGCCAAGTAGTGAGCAAGCCCTACTGTGCTCCAATTTGAAAGGCACTGTAGCTAGTGTAATTACTAGACAAATGAGACTTTATGACCTGATCTCACAGTCTGGACCGTGCCGATGTCTCTGGATGACACGCGAAACTTTAATATTTTAAAGTTCCGAGTGAAACTGCAACCGTTAAGGGCGGCCGCGTCGCTTAACATTAGACAATCGATTCGTCACGTCATACATTGTCATAAAGAGTCGTTTGAGTAACAAGTCCGTTGGCAGCGAGCGGCGCGGCGACGGTGCAGCGGCACATGACGTCGGCGCGCCGCGACGTGAGCTACGAGGCGCGGCTGCTGGCGCCGGGCCGCGCGCGCCGCGTGCTGTGCTGCGTCAGCCCGCGCCAGCTCACCGTCAAGGACTACATCCTCAAGTTCATCCCCAAGCGGATCACCGCCTTCCGCCTGTGCCCTTCCACTAAGGTACCCATGTCCACAGCCGGCAGGCCGCTGGACGCAGGTCTCCCTCGTAAACCGCCACTTGGACGCTTATGGGTTTGGTGATCGCAGATTCTAATGTATGCGTGGAGAATACTGCTGGCATGAGCGCGTAAAATGCTGAATACGCGTTTGACATGATCGCATCGTACAAAAAATACATTTGCTCTTTTTTCTATTCTGGAATGCTTTGTTAAACACTCTATTTAATTTGCAATCTAGCCACCTATTTAATTAAATTTAACCTAAATCACTTTCAATGTTTGCCTTTTACAACCATCCCTTTACCTAAGGCTTTCAGTCTCGTCATATTTTCAAGTTTCGGGAAAAAATTTCGAGACTAGGCGCGGTCTCGAAATTCCCGAGAAAAACGAGACTATTGAGACTACATCAAAAGTAGGCTTAATACCTCGAACTAGGTATTTAGGCAGTAAATACAAGCTAATTATACTGTTAAAAAGTCAAATACAAGCAAAAATACACACAACAATACACTTCAACGACTAGAAGACGTCCCCTGCTGAAAATAGGCCTCCCCCAGAGAGCGCCAACTCGAGTGGCTCCTGCATCCATCGGTTTGCCGCAGTTTTTACCAGATCGTCGGTCCACCTAGTAGGGGGGGGGGACTGCCTACGCTGCGTCATCTAGTTCCGGTTAAGAACTTATAGGACGCCAAAATGCTTAATAAGGTTTAGCGTAATCTCGTATCTCAGCAATGAAAGTAAAGTTTCCTACATAATTATTTTTTCAGATATAGGTACTGCTTGTGAGATTATGTGCTACAAATTAGCTTGCAGCTGGTAGCTTGCTTATTCTCTGTTGAAAGCTACGGTAGAAGACTTTAGTCAAATCCCTTTCAAAGTTATTATTTTTAAGCAGCCGCCTCGCCCTATGTTTAGCAGTAGACGTTACCAGGCTCATGATGATGATGATCAGGCCTTACATTATTATGCCTGTAATCACGACCCTCAGACTCACCCTGAAACTCTTTGAATATTGAATAAACTGAATGTAAACTCACACTAAAAACCATGCTAGAAACCAAGATAGTCAAGACCGCTACTATTTTTCAAAAAGGCTAGTTGCAATATCTCTTTAGATTATTAACCAGAATAAAAAATATCAATCAATCAATCAATCATTTATTTATTTGCAAGAATACACTGTTAATTTGAGTACAAGATCATAGAGTAAGTAGTGGACACGTGGATTCAGCCTGCAAGCAAGCGTGCAAATATTAAAAAATATTTTTGTTACTAGTACATGTTACATATTCCTTGACACTATAGAACATTTGCTTAAAAGCCAGTCACTCAAATGATTTTTAAACATATTTCTTTCTAAAGATTTGAGTTCATTTGGTAAATTATTAAAAATAGTTATACACATATTATATAAGTTTTTCTTATAAATTTCTTTGCGGCAAGGAGGTTGGTACAGCAGGTTCGCGAACTTTGATCTTTTTTGTCTAGTAAAGACATCGCTTCGTTTTTTAAAGAAATCGGGGTGAGTCTTGGTAAAAAGACAAATGTCCCTAATATACATGCAAGGCAGAGGGAGAATATTGCATGACTTAAAAAGAGGCTTACAACTATCCAGAAACCAAGCCTTGTTTATAACCCGAACACACTTCTTTTGAACTTTGAAGGCCATGTCTATTTCAACTGAGTTGCCCCACATTATCAACCCATAACTGAGAACGGAGGAAACATATCCATGGTAAGCTGCTAAAGCCGCTTCAATTGAAACGGTTTGCCTGAGTTTCTTCAAAACAAAAACATAACGTTTTAGTCTTTGGCAAACTTGCTCCACATGCACTTTCCAATTCAAATGACAGTCCATGTTAATTCCAAGGAATTTGTATGCATCTACTTCATCAACTTTGTCGTTATTGTAAGCAATGTCAAGATCTATGGGAATGTTATTATATGAATTAAATTGAACAATTTTGGTTTTTTTAATGTTGATATTCAAATTATTACTTTCCGTCCAACAAATTATATCTTTTAGGGCTTTGTTAATTGTAAGCTGGGATTGTTCCTTTTTATCGCATTTTATAAGCACTGTGGTGTCGTCAGCAAAAAGAATACATTTATGCGGGATAGCTTCCGGGAGGTCATTTATATAAATCAAAATAAGTAATGGTCCCAGAATGCTGCCTTGAGGTACTCCGGTTTTATTTATGAGAGATTCTGATCCAAATTTATTCCTAAAAAGTCTTTTATTATTATTATTTATTAATTTCGTAATTTGAGTATACTGCTTTCTATTTTTCAGATAGCTCGACAGCCATTCCAATGCTTTACCTCGTATTCCATAAAAATCCAATTTATACAGGAGCTTTGAGTGATTTACAAAATCAAATGCCTTTGTCATGTCCAAAAAGAGTGAAATTACTGGTTTGCCATTATTAATACTATCTGTGACATACTTTACGAAATCAAAGCAGGCAATTGTAGTGGACTTACCTTTACGAAAACCAAATTGGTCCTTCTGCATTTCATTCATTCATTTATTTATTCCAAAACAAAACAATTGTATGGGAAATCACAATACACACATTACAATAATTGTTCAAAACCATTAGATTCCTACCTACCAGCAAAATTTGACTAAAGAGTGTAACGGTTCGTCTAAACGTACACCTACATCAATAAAAAAACTAGCCTAATCCTTAAATCTATTAATAAAAATAAGTATATTTAATATATACACAACACTTAGTTTAGTTTTAATATAGGTCTATAAATAATGTTAGATTGTACAAAACAGTAATATGTTAAATTAAATACGTTAAATATCAAGGAGGTACCTACTTGCGCTGTAAGAACCTTTTTGCAATACTTAAATTATTAAAATTTGTGTCAAACATACACTCACATCAAATGAGTCATAATATTGTGCTGCTGCTGCACCGGTCATCCATAAACTCCTGAACAGAGTAATAGCACTTCTCCAATAAGAACGCCTTCAGTTTGTTTTTGAAAGTATGTGCGGTATAAATAGACTTCAACGAAACTGGTAACTTATTATACAATTTAACACCCTGGACCTTCACACAATGACTGACTACTCGGAGAGTGGGCAAAAACATGTTTTTCAAATCCTTCCTGCGCGTGAGTTCTCTTAACCTTCTCTCCTCCTCTGTCTCAAAATTATTTAAATTTTTGACTAAATGTGTTAAAATAAGTAAAATATATAGGCTAGGAGCAGTAAGAATACCTAATTTTTTAAAGTGCATTTTGCAGGATTCTGTTTGAGGAATACGCTAATTGTCCTAATTACTCTCTTTTGCATGGTAAAAGCACCTTCTATGTTGTAATTATAGCTGTTTCTCCAAAACATAATGCTGTAGCGGAGCTTTGATTCTACTAATGCAAAGTAGACTTGTTTTAGTTGTGCTAAGGTTATCTCTTCTCTTAAACTTCTTATCGCGTAGCATGCCGAACTTAAACTAGATTCAACTGATTTGAGTTCATCTTTCCAGTTCAAAAAAGAGTCAATATGAATACCTAGAAATTTTACTGCATGGACTGATTTTATTCGCACGCCATTAAAGTTCACATTTAATACATCATTTTGCCTAGCGGTAGTTTTCGAAATAATTGGGACTATGGTTATCGGTCGGTAGTTGTTTGGGTCAGACTTTTCTCCTTTTTTGTACAGTGGTTTAACAATAGCCATCTTAAGTTGTTCCGGGAAAACCCCTTCCGTAAATGATAAATTTATAATATGAGCAAGTGGGTGACAAATCCATGCTGCGCAAATTTTAAGGACCTTAGTGGAAATATCATCAAAACCACTAGCTTTACTGTTTTTCAGGGACATAATAATATTATAAATTTCACTAGATTCAACCGGGTTTAAAAATATTGTTTTCAGTACTCTATTATTGTTATTCAATTTCATATTAGTTCTACTATGAGGGTTATCAGTTTTAGTCAAGTTAATAAAATAATGGTTAAATAAATTACAAATGTCAAGAGGGTTAGTATATGTCACATTATTCAATTTTATCATTTCAATGTCATCTTTGTCGGCATTATACTGGTGGTTTAGTACATTTTTGAAAGACTACTCATGTCTCAAAAGTCTCGTTTATCCCGAGACTGGAGGTAGCAGTCTCGAGTCTCGAAAATACGAAAAAATCGTCGAGACTCTCGAAATTTTCGAGACCGAGACTCCCGGGATGAAAGCCCTACCTTTACCCCTATAGGCTATGTTCATCAGGATACATCGTCAGTATAATGATGAACGCAATCCTACCGAATCAATTTTTCAAACGTCCGGTCTAGAGATGTATTATAGTGTCGGCATCAGATGTAACAAGTCGGGTCCCCGCAGCTGGTGCTGTCCCCGTCCCCCGCGGAGTCCCCCCCGGGCGGGCAGTTCTCGCTGGAGGACGGCGTGCAGCCCGCGCTGCGCCTGCACTCCGCCGACCGCGACCTGCTCGCCGCCACCTTCACGCGCCTGCTGCTCGCCAACATCGGCGGCGAGGACTCCTTCAAGGTACGCGAGGGCTCCGGTATCGCATGCACACATCGCCGCCACCTTCACGCGCCTGCTGCTCGCCAACATCGGCGGCGAGGACTCCTTCAAGGTACGCGAGGGCTCTGGTATCGCATGCACACATCGCCGCCACCTTCACGCGCCTGCTGCTCGCCAACATCGGCGGCGAGGACTCCTTCAAGGTACGCGAGGGCTCCGGTATCGCATGCACACATCGCCGCCACCTTCACGCGCCTGCTGCTCGCCAACATCGGCGGCGAGGACTCCTTCAAGGTACGCGAGGGCTCCGGTATCGCATGCACACATCGCCGCCACCTTCACGCGCCTGCTGCTCGCCAACATCGGCGGCGAGGACTCCTTCAAGGTACGCGAGGGCTCTGGTATCGCATGCACACATCGCCGCCACCTTCACGCGCCTGCTGCTCGCCAACATCGGCGGCGAGGACTCCTTCAAGGTACGCGAGGGCTCCGGTATCGCATGCACACATCGCCGCCACCTTCACGCGCCTGCTGCTCGCCAACATCGGCGGCGAGGACTCCTTCAAGGTACGCGAGGGCTCCGGTATCGCATGCACACATCGCCGCCACCTTCACGCGCCTGCTGCTCGCCAACATCGGCGGCGAGGACTCCTTCAAGGTACGCGAGGGCTCTGGTATCGCATGCACACATCGCCGCCACCTTCACGCGCCTGCTGCTCGCCAACATCGGCGGCGAGGACTCCTTCAAGGTACGCGAGGGCTCCGGTATCGCATGCACACATCGCCGCCACCTTCACGCGCCTGCTGCTCGCCAACATCGGCGGCGAGGACTCCTTCAAGGTACGCGAGGGCTCCGGTATCGCATGCACACATCGCCGCCACCTTCACGCGCCTGCTGCTCGCCAACATCGGCGGCGAGGACTCCTTCAAGGTACGCGAGGGCTCCGGTATCGCATGCACACATCGCCGCCACCTTCACGCGCCTGCTGCTCGCCAACATCGGCGGCGAGGACTCCTTCAAGGTACGCGAGGGCTCCGGTATCGCATGCACACATCGCCGCCACCTTCACGCGCCTGCTGCTCGCCAACATCGGCGGCGAGGACTCCTTCAAGGTACGCGAGGGCTCCGGTATCGCATGCACACATCGCCGCCACCTTCACGCGCCTGCTGCTCGCCAACATCGGCGGCGAGGACTCCTTCAAGGTACGCGAGGGCTCCGGTATCGCATGCACACATCGCCGCCACCTTCACGCGCCTGCTGCTCGCCAACATCGGCGGCGAGGACTCCTTCAAGGTACGCGAGGGCTCCGGTATCGCATGCACACATCGCCGCCACCTTCACGCGCCTGCTGCTCGCCAACATCGGCGGCGAGGACTCCTTCAAGGTACGCGAGGGCTCCGGTATCGCATGCACACATCGCCGCCACCTTCACGCGCCTGCTGCTCGCCAACATCGGCGGCGAGGACTCCTTCAAGGTACGCGAGGGCTCCGGTATCGCATGCACACATCGCCGCCACCTTCACGCGCCTGCTGCTCGCCAACATCGGCGGCGAGGACTCCTTCAAGGTACGCGAGGGCTCCGGTATCGCATGCACACATCGCCGCCACCTTCATGCGCCTGCTGCTCGCCAACATCGGCGGCGAGGACTCCTTCAAGGTACGCGAGGGCTCCGGTATCGCATGCACACATCGCCGCCACCTTCACGCGCCTGCTGCTCGCCAACATCGGCGGCGAGGACTCCTTCAAGGTACGCGAGGGCTCCGGTATCGCATGCACACATCGCCGCCACCTTCACAAGGCTACCAATAATACTGTAGATATTATTATTATTTGTGCCAATACCTACAATACAAATACAATACAAAAACTCTTTATTGTATACCACGGAAACAATCAATGATACATAACAGCTTATAGTAGGTTTACAATCGGCGGCATTATCACTAAAAGCGATCTCTTCCAGGCAACCTACATCATACCTACATCATCAGTATTATTTTCTTTTATTGACGTCAATTCTTTAGCTAATATGAAAAGAGCTAAATCGATCATCGATTCGGCAAATAGACATACTCGGAGTATACTAGACAACTACCTTGCTTTATTTACCATTGATTTTTCAAATGCATTCTGGCAAATTCAGCTAAAACGCAAGAACAAGATTAAGGCAACATTGTAGGTATCTTGCAGGTCGAAGAATATAGCGATTAATGCAAAATCTGTCTCCGATGCAATAGTTTGTTGCTATTATCGTCATCTTGTTTGATAATCTGGCGGTTCTTGCTTCCAGTGTTTACTTAGATGATTTAATTAATATTAGTGGCTCTTGTTCCTTTCTTTCGTTACGTGATTACAACAGCGCACTATACTTGTCTCGTCTCGTGACGCGGTATCGCTCCCGGTTGCAGAACAAACAAGACTTCTTCTACAGCGAGATCCGCAAGGCGCACGCTCGGCACGCGCACGACAAGGCGCCGCTCCGCGTGCTGCGCTCCGAGCTGCTCGCCTCCAGTCTCAAGGCCACCAAGCACTTCTCGCAGGCCGACTGGTGCAAGAACTTCGACGTTTGCTTTCAGGGTGAACAGGGTACGTATCGACGGCATGCGAGGGCTTCGAATACATCGTGCGGTCACTTGTGTGTGGTCGGCTGTGGATCCATTGCTATTGTCTTTAGGTCCGTTCCCTGTATTATGAATTATTTCTTGTAACTCTACAGAAGAACTGAGCGATCTCAATCAATCCCAGCATCAGCCGTTCAAATTATGTGTAAATTTACCGATGTTTGACCGAAAGGTTTACTCCTATTGGCACAAAGAATCTTGCAATGAAGCAGCATTTCTAAAGAGATGATAATGAACAATCCTATGAAGTAACGTATGTTTACATTCCACAGGCGTGGACTGGGGCGGGGTGCGGCGCGAGTGGTTCTCGCTGGTGTGTGCGGAGCTGTTCGACCACAAGCACGGCCTCTTCGTGGCCTTCCACCCCTCCGGCCTCGTGCACCCCAACCCCGCCGCCACGCGCCCGCCGCACCTCAAGGTAACCTATACTGTCGACCACAAGCACGGCCTCTTCGTGGCCTTCCACCCCTCCGGCCTCGTGCACCCCAACCCCGCCGCCACGCGCCCGCCGCACCTCAAGGTAACCTATACTGTCGACCACAAGCACGGCCTCTTCGTGGCCTTCCACCCCTCCGGCCTCGTGCACCCCAACCCCGCCGCCACGCGCCCGCCGCACCTCAAGGTAACCTATACTGTCGACCACAAGCACGGCCTCTTCGTGGCCTTCCACCCCTCCGGCCTCGTGCACCCCAACCCCGCCGCCACGCGCCCGCCGCACCTCAAGGTAACCTATACTGTCGACCACAAGCACGGCCTCTTCGTGGCCTTCCACCCCTCCGGCCTCGTGCACCCCAACCCCGCCGCCACGCGCCCGCCGCACCTCAAGGTAACCTATACTGTCGACCACAAGCACGGCCTCTTCGTGGCCTTCCACCCCTCCGGCCTCGTGCACCCCAACCCCGCCGCCACGCGCCCGCCGCACCTCAAGGTAACCTATACTGTCGACCACAAGCACGGCCTCTTCGTGGCCTTCCACCCCTCCGGCCTCGTGCACCCCAACCCCGCCGCCACGCGCCCGCCGCACCTCAAGGTAACCTATACTGTCGACCACAAGCACGGCCTTTTCGTGGCCTTCCACCCCTCCGGCCTCGTGCACCCCAACCCCGCCGCCACGCGCCCGCCGCACCTCAAGGTAACCTATACCACAGAGTAGGCTTTTTATTAGTATAATACCTTTTGGTTTAACCTGCACTGGGTGTGGGTGAGTGTCAACACAAATATTCTGATTACTTTCGCTTCTAATTTATATTCTTGCTCTGTGGCTAAAACTTTGTAACTGAGTTATGTCAATTAATAGATTTGTATCCGTATTTAATGAACCGATATGAAGTGGACGCAACATTTTATGACGTCTATATCTTGTCCATTCCAGTTGAAGCACTTCGAGCTGGCAGGCAAGATAGTGGGCAAGTGCTTGTACGAGAGCGCCCTGGGAGGGAGCTACCGGCAACTGGTGCGGGCGCGGTTCTCGCGGTCCTTCTTAGCTCAGGTCATAGGCCTGCGGGTGCACTACAAGGTATAGACTAGTGGTCTGACCTTCCGCGGGCCTTACTCAATAGACTCCGGCAAAATTTAACAAATCTGTCTTACAATATTTCCAGTACTTCGAACAAGACGACCCGGAGCTGTACCTGTCGAAGATCAAGTACGTGCTGGAGACGGACCTGGACGCGGCGGACGCCACGCCCGAACTATACTTCGCGGAGGATGTGTACGACACGCACGGCAAGCTGTTAGAGACGCATGATCTCATACCTAATGGGTCGACCGTGCGGGTGAGTACAGGGCCTCTAGACAAAGTCACATTCCATTAGCGATATCGCTAATCGCTAAGTTAAAAATGTATGGGAATGACCACGTGACATATCGATAGCTTATGTCATTTTAATATAGTTCTCACTAAGTCTCATACAGAGCGCTTTAAGTGGCTGTTCACTTCTTGCATCCATCAGCTCCCCGTGGTTCTGATTAGTGTTGCCAAACTATTGATATTTTCATATGAAAACCCCATACTCTACATAGATTTAAACAGTATAAAAGGTATAAAAACGTTTAAATGTATCAAAATCATCCGTGCCAACCGGGTTAGGCGCCGCGGCAATCTTCATTATTTTCAATAAAAATATGTTCATTTACTCTCTTTATTCTTTGACTAGCTTTTGCCCGCGGCTTCGCACGCTTGTTGTCTTATTTTTACGTTATAGTCTAATAATAGATCATGCATTTCATACCAAACAACAAAATCCACTAAATCTTTTCGAAGCTGACTACAGTAACCTGTATTAGCATAGGTATAGGTATAACGCAAGCATAGCCGTGAGTGGAAGCTATTTAAGCCATTACCTAAAATTAAATGTTTTGAGTCTAATATAGATTTATAACAGTAAAAGAAGTTTCAAACAAAAAACTACAATTTTATAAGTAGGTACCTCTTCATATTACAACAAAAAGAAATCATCATCACTTCACTCAGAAATTTAACAGAAGTTTCAGTAAGTTTTGTTTAGGTAGTAGTTAGGTACCTAAGCAGGCAGGTACAGTTTAGAAAAATATGGAAGAATCACACACAATGATCCTGTTTTGCTCAGTTTTACATAATTATTATCCGCGCGCTTTTTGTTCCATTTACCACATTTTTTTACCTTCTTAAGTTTGGTTCCATACGAATTGAGTACCTAACACATAGCCAGTGTCAATAATAAGTTTATAAATTGCTGGAGATATGCATTTACCTGTACGACGCGTACATAATTAATTTTCTTAATACTAATTAGGAATTACAAATACTAAATCACCACTCCTTAAAGAATCGACAGTTATAATTATTATTATGTCCACTATTTTCCACGCTGTCTCATTCCCACTGCACTTTCAACATACCTGAAAGTGAGGAAATAAGTTAAATCGTCATTACATAATTATTACTTACACCCAAAGATAGTTAATTACCTACTATAACTATAACCTTCTTGAAGTAACCGAGTAATCAATCATTTTTACTCCCGTGGTTTATTTAAAAGCCCACAGATCTAAAATATTTTAACTATTAAAAACATATATCAACATGCAAGAAGAAGAAGAAGAACAAATCAAAAACAGTCAAAAACGAACTTTACGCGCCATGTTGTTGTTAATTCGAGGATACAATTGCCATAATGAATACCTACATATTATTATATCTAAGTACATACCCTTTTTAAACATTTTTCATAAAATATTTCGTATCATTGGCTTACAAATAATAGCAAGCACTCCGTCTTACTTTAATGCCAAAATAAAAAAGGTTTTAAAATGCGTAGCAATGGTAAGGGTCTATAACTTTAGTAGCTATAAGTACTACAGGGGGTCTAGCAAAGATACCAACCACTAACGCTAACGCCAAACGCTAACTTCAAAACTGTATTGAAATGACATTAGCTGTGGAAAAGTAAGCGATTTCTGAAATGTCATCCTAGTACATTTTGGAGTTAGCGTTTGGCGTTAGCGTTAGTGGTTGGTTTCTTTGCTAGACCCCCAGGTACCTTAAAACTTCCTTGGGGTTGATCAAGAATGTAGCAGTAGCGCAAAAATAATTTTATCTACCTAATTAGAATGGTAACGTGTAGTAAGTTCATGTAAATAATACATTTTACCAGATCGCCAATAAAGAACATTACTCCCGCCAAAACCCTATAAATCGAAAACTTGAATAAAAATGTAAGCTTCAATATTGGCTAAGTATGATAATCGTGTGAAGCCTTATGAATAATTATAAAAAGTCTAAGTAGTAAAAGGGTAGCCTTTTAAACAGTTTTCATAAAATACTTCCTATCATTGGCTAAATACAAATTTTGTCTAATGCCAAAATAAAAAAGGGTTTACAATGCGTAGCAAAAGCAAGGGTCAATAGGCACAGATTACTGAATATGTTACTACTAAAGGTTAAGCTATAGGTACTGTAATGCTACATGTATGTATATATCATAATATATTACCTGGTTTCTATTATTCATTCACAACTTTCACATCACAGCACTTGACAGTCCTTTTCACAGTAATTTAAGCACAAAAAAACTTGATTTTCTCAAAATTTTACATCACTTTATCGATTTTGCGCGCGGGTCACGGGCCCGATTTCTAGACACGACTGCTCGGATGGCAGTTGTTTTGAAACTGTTTTTTTTGTTTCGAATTTAGTTTCTCTTCAAATTCATATTTTTCTTTTTCTACTGTCAATTTCAGTGAGGTATTTTATAGTTTGGCCATGATTGTATGTATTTTGACTCTAGATTTATTTTTTTTACTATTCTGTATTCAAAATTTTGAAAACTGCAAAAATCTAGAACCTTGGAATGCTAGCGAGGTTTCTTTAGAAAAGCTGTCGCTATGGAATGGCAGTCTCAATTTACTCCTCGAACGAGGAACACTAAATTGATATAAGGCCATTCCCGGGCCAGGCAAGGCCCGGGAACTCAAGAACGCCTTCAAAAACCATCTTTGGCTATCCAACACCAAAATTGTGAAGTGAATCTCCATCTACGTCAATCGCTGCGCCACGACATATCCATTGTCAAATCGCCGATCGCCGAGCTACATCCGCTACAGCCAGTCGCGAAACTACGACGAATCTATTGCCGAGAGCTGATCGCCGAAACTACATCTGTTGTCACCGTCGGCCGCCGTATCTACCACGACGAATCTATCGCCGAGCGTCAACCAGTGAGACGACCGGCTTGCCTTTTTCAAACATTGAGTGGCAATATAACTTCATCACCATGTTCCGGCCCGTCGTCCGTCAAAGCTTTGACGATTAATACCTGCGTGTCTCCTGCTCCTGCATCTTGAATCTGAGCTGCGTAATAATACTTCATCGACAGTGGAAGGACGAGAATCTTCTTCTGGATCCAGAAGCTAATAACTGAATGAGCTAGCCGCTGAACTCTGGAAGTCGGACAAACTAAAGGCAACGAATTCCTCAGTCTCTATAACGACAGTGGGCCTTGTTTGTTTGAAGACCCGGAAGTGGGCCTCGTTGAAGACCGGAAGCGGGCTTTGTTTATCTGAAGACCCGGAAGTGGGCCTTGTTTGGATCCAATAACATTCTAATTCTACCGTGATAACTTGTAGGCCGTAAACAACTTAAATTTCGCGTTCTTCCGCATCATCTAGAGACTCTTTTTTTTGCTTTCTACAAAGCTTGTAAAATTTACGAAAATAAATATCTGTTACCAATTCCTTTTTTTTCTCTTCAGCTCTTAGGATCCTGTCAACCTAGGCACTGTTTAGGTAGGGGAGGAGCTGCTCATTAACTTGTAGCGTTCCATTCTACCTTTTTCACGAAAGGAACGGATGTAACGTGACAGTTTGGCGCCCAACTAAAATGAACCCTCTAAAACATTCTTCTAAATTCTAAAATAATACTTACTCAAGTAGGCTAAAATTTGATATTGACTTTTGGCTCTAACGTAATATCTTAGGTACTTACAGGCAGGACACGCGGAACATCACACTTACATTCTACAACACTCGCATAGTACTTAATACTTAAACGAACTTAAACTTGACTTGATTTTATCCTTGACTATTGACTTCAACTTGTGACTATGGCGAGACCCATTAAATACTCGTTTCTAAACAAACTTGAACTGGAATATGAAGTGACTATCAGAGGTGAAAAACCAGCTGACACTTTGACAACTCTTAAGGAGCAGCTGGCAAAATTGAGTCACATTCAACCTGAGGACATAAAATCTTCTCCAATACCTCTCAAACATGACCTCTCCCAAGCAGAGATCACGTTTAATTACGTCGAGGGTAAAATCTCGCACCTCGAAGCCACGGATGATAAAAGTAACCTGAGGAAAGTTGAATCTTTCGTAAATCATCTTCATTATCGCCTCGAACGCTTTAACGCCGTTCCACCATTTGTTGAGTCATGCTCAAACATACGATCTCGCTTCTTCACGCTCCAAAAACGGTTTGAAGTCTTAACTTCAGATTATTCAGGATCTTCTGAAGAAGTGTTAGTTGACATTCACAATCCTTGTCCTCAGACTCAGCCTAGCCCTCCCTCGATTTATCAATTACTACCTATGACTGGAACCAATCAAACTTTGGAAGTACTGAGTACTCCTCAACCCACTTTACCTTCAAGCATTCTGACTAGTATACCACTGGCTTCCGAGTCTGTACAAAACTATCACACTTCGGATAATTTTGTGAAGGAGCTCAAAACGTTTTCTTTCAATGGAAAATCGTGCCCTAGATCATTTCTTCAAAGATTGGACGAGTTTAGGATTTCTCGAAACATTCCGGAAGGTATGCTTTGCAAGCACGCCTTTGAGATTTTCACAGGTGATGCCCTTCATTGGTTTCGTTTTCAGTATAATCGAAATCCTACCTTATCGTGGAAAGATATTTGCACATTGCTGATTCGAGATTTCGGTATACATGATTACGACTATAAGCTGTTGGAAGCTATAAGGAATAGAACGCAAGGAGCAACTGAGACCATTATCGTTTACGTCTCAATTATGTTCGGTATGTTTGCTCGTCTTTCAAAGAAACTTAGCGAGAGCGAACAATTAGAGATTTTACTCCATAATATAAGACCGTGCTATTCAGTTTTTGTTGCACTTAAAGATATTAAAACGGTAGATTCTTTAATTTCTACTTGTCAAAGTTACGAACGCATTTCTGAACGAGACAAAAATTTTCATGAGCCTAGATCTGAAGACACTTCTTGTGCTGCTGAATTTGCCTATCTTCCTTCATTTTCTAAAGCTTCACCTCCTAAAGCGTCTCCAAACGTAAGGTACACTAATGCAGTGCAGGAAGATAAACATCCACGCTCGTCATCTCAAACTAATGACATTTCTAAAGAAGAATTCTGTTATCGCTGTCGTATCACAGGCCATTCTTTACAAACTTGTACTAAGCCTAGATACCTCATTTGTTTTAAATGTGGTCGTAAAGGCGTGAGAATCAGCGAATGTCCAAAATGTGCTCCATCAAATCAACAAAAAAACTAGCTGACGACTTGAATGGTTTCACTAAATCACATAACAATAATTTTGATCTTAACGACTGGAATCAATGGTTAAATACTATTCGAAATTTTATGTTTTGCTACAAAACAACTTCTGTTTTCTACGACAAAGAAAAAGACTTTAACAGACCTTTTATTAACGTGTCTATAAACAATATACCTTTTTCCGGTCTTTTAGATAGTGGAAGTTGTATAACTATTTTAGGTAATAACTCTCATAAAGATATCCAAAAGTTAGGCTTTAAACTATTCAAGTCTCCAACTCAAGTTATGGTTGCTAATAAACAAAAAGCAATGTCTTCTGGTTATTTTCATTTGCCATTGAGATTTCATAATCAGACACATGTTATCAAAGCTTATGTTTTCCCTGATATTTATCCTTCTTTGATACTTGGGTGGGATTTCTGGAAAGAATTCGAACTCTCCCCAAAGATACTTTCTCTTGAACTCAATCTCGAATCTAAAGATCATACAACTTGTGCTGTTGAAAATCAAATATCAACATTTGATCATCTGTCTGGGAATCAAGTAGAAATTGCTAATGACATAATCAAGCGTTTCAAAAGTATTTCTTTTGAACAACGAGGTAAATTAGGCCGTACTAGTTTAGTTAGTCATCGGATCAATACTGGTGATGCTTTACCTATAAAACAACGTTGTTATCGTCTCTCTCCAGAAAAGCAAAAAGCACTCATCAATGAGGTCGATAAAATGCTAGAATTAAAAGTTATAGAAAAATGTGAGAGTCCTTGGTTATCTCCAGTACTTATCACTCCAAAAAAGAACGGAGAATGGCGTTTCTGCGTCGACAGCAGAAAGCTGAATGCAATTACTCGTAAAGATGCCTACAGCCTCCCTTTTGTTTCTGAGATACTAGATAACCTCAAAAATGCTAAATATTTGTCTAGTATCGATATAGCAAAGGCTTTTTGGGAAATTCCATTACATCCCAAAGACAGAGATAAAACTGGTTTTTACGTACCTGGTAGAGGAATGTATAGATTCACTGTTATGCCCTTCGGATTGACAAACGCTCCAGCAACTCAACAAAGACTCATGGACAGTTTATTCACTCCAGAGTTTGAGAATAAAGTGTTCTGTTACTTAGATGACATAATAATCATAGGTGCGACATTTGAGGAACATATTTCACTCCTACTTAAAGTTCATCAGAAACTTTCTTATGCTGGTCTAACCATTAACTTTGAAAAGAGTCAATTCTTTCGCAAAGAACTGAAATATCTTGGCTACATAGTAGATGAGCAAGGATTGCGGGCTGATCCCAGTAAAATTGAAGCGATTCTAGCTTACGCTGCTCCTACCTCTAAAAAAGAAGTAAGAAAATTTTTAGGTACGTGCAGTTGGTTTCGCCGATTCATACCTAATTTCAGTACTATTGCTTCACCACTCTGTAAATTAACGTCATCTGGAAAAAAATCTCCAAAAAAATTTGTCTGGAATGCTGAGGCTGACTCTGCTTTTGCTAAATTAAAAGAATGCTTGACTACAACACCAATACTATCTTGCCCTGACTTTGACTATCCATTTTCCGTTCACTGCGACGCTTCTAACTTTGGGATAGGTGCTATGCTGACTCAGGAAAAAGACAATAAAGAAGTTGTTATTGCATATATGAGTAGATCTCTAAACAAGCATGAGCAGAATTATTCAACTACAGAACGTGAGACTTTAGCTGTCATTACTGCACTTGAGCATTGGCGTTGTTATCTTGATAACGGTAAACGATTTACAGTATACACTGACCATGCAGCATTAAAGTGGTTCCAAAATTTGTCTAATCCTTCTGGCAGATTGGCACGATGGAGTCTTCGTCTGTCTTGTTTTAACTTCGACCTAAAACATAAAAAAGGAAAAGAAAATGTTGTCCCAGACCTTCTGTCGCGTCATAAAATACCCGATACTGCTATTATTGGTGGTGTTGAACCCATATCTAGAGACAATGCATCACAATTGGAACTATATAATAGACTTTTTACTAACTGTCGAGATAATCCTGATGCTTATCCAAATTACAAAATTCTCAACAATAATTTATACCGTTTTAATAACTCACCTGATTATCTAAATGAAGATTTTGCTTGGAAAGAAGTTCCACTTCCCTCTGAGAGAATGAATCTCATCAAAACTTGCCATGGTGACTCAGAAAGTAATCCCCATACTGGCATTTTCAAAACATACAAGAAGCTTTCTTTAAGATACTATTGGTCTGGTATGTTTAAAGATGTGGCTAAAATGTGTTCTTCTTGTGAAACATGCCTCTCTTATAAGCATTCGAATCATTCTCCATATGGTCCTATGGGTAAACCAAAAATTTGTTCAAGACCTTTTCAAAGCCTCTCATTAGATCTAATGGGCCCTTTTCCACTCACAAGACAACGTAATCAATTCATACTAGTGGTTACATGTTCTTTTTCAAAGTATTGCCTTATTTTCCCTATCAAGCGCGCTACATCTTCCAATATCATCATGTATTTGGAAAATAATGTGTTTCTGGTACACGGTGTGCCACAAACCATCATCATGGACAATGGTTCACAATTTCAATCTAATGAGTTTCAAAGTTTTCTGAATAAGTATAAAATTCCTTTTATATTTTATTCACCTCGATACTGCCCTCAAGTAAACCCCACAGAACGGTATAATAGAACAATTATCACCGCACTTTCACAGTTGGTCGGAGATGATCACCGTTCATGGGACAAACATTTGCAGAAAATCCAATATGCACTCAACAGTTCTGTAAATTCTACAACTGGGTTTTCTCCATCCTTTCTGGTCTTTGGACGTGAAACCATACCATGTGGTTCACTATACACTAACTGCTCCAACCTTGATAATTTCATTTTTCTTCCTCGTGACATCTACGCCGCTAATTTAGGATTATTATCTAACATCTTCGATAAAGTACAGGTTGCATTACACACTGCACACACAAAAAATGCTGCTCATTACAACACGAGACACACCTTTAAAGAGTTCAACGTTGGCGACACAGTCTGGCGTAAAAATTACGTCCAGAGTAACGCTGGTGCATATTTCAGTTCAAAGTTGGCTCCCAAATATGTCAAATGCACAGTTGTTGAGAAGCTCTCACCTCTCGTCTTTATTTTAGAGGATCCTAACGGCTTAAGAGGAAAGTGGCATGTAAAAGATTTTAAAGTGTAAATAGTGTAGCGGTCGTATTCTGTTTTTTTCTCTAAATTGTATACTTATTCTGTAAATAGCTTTAGCGTATATTATTTTTGTATTGTACAAGGAAACTAGACCCTTTCGGCTTATTTTTTTTAAATCCATTTTACAAACGTTATTATTTTTTTTTTTTTTCACTCTTTTTGTTTTATCCTTTAACACGAGTCGTGTGGGTAAGAAGCCATTGTGTTTACTCATTTTTTTTATACTTTCTTAGTTACACATGTTGTTACTCTAATCTTAATTTCCTTGCAATTTCTTAAATACAAGGTTCTTGAATATTAATTTCCTTGAAATCTTCAATACCCAAGGGTGTGTGTAATATTCTTAAAGAGCGGTACACAACTCGTTAAATAAGCCTTTGTGTTGTACATTTTCTTAATTGTAAATACTTATTATCTTTACTCGGGTTTTCAAAAAGGTGCGGATAACGACACCTAATTAAAAAAAATAAGCCTACGTTATGTATAATGAATAGTTCCTTGTGGAGTATGCGTCATCAAATATGTGAACCATATCCCCTAAGTATGTTTGTGAGCGAGTAAAAGAAGAAGTGCAAGATTTAAGTATGAAAGAGCACGGTTTTATTCCTAACCTTCAAAATTTTCAATGGAGTTGAAAATTTTCTGGGGTCGTGGGGGAAATATGTAATGCTACATGTATGTATATATCATAATATATTACCTGGTTTCTATTATTCATTCACAACTTTCACATCACAGCACTTGACAGTCCTTTTCACAGTAATTTAAGCACAAAAAAACTTGATTTTCTCAAAATTTTACATCACTTTATCGATTTTGCGCGCGGGTCACGGGCCCGATTTCTAGACACGACTGCTCGGATGGCAGTTGTTTTGAAACTGTTTTTTTTGTTTCGAATTTAGTTTCTCTTCAAATTCATATTTTTCTTTTTCTACTGTCAATTTCAGTGAGGTATTTTATAGTTTGGCCATGATTGTATGTATTTTGACTCTAGATTTATTTTTTTTACTATTCTGTATTCAAAATTTTGAAAACTGCAAAAATCTAGAACCTTGGAATGCTAGCGAGGTTTCTTTAGAAAAGCTGTCGCTATGGAATGGCAGTCTCAATTTACTCCTCGAACGAGGAACACTAAATTGATATAAGGCCATTCCCGGGCCAGGCAAGGCCCGGGAACTCAAGAGCGCCTTCAAAAACCATCTTTGGCTATCCAACACCAAAATTGTGAAGTGAATCTCCATCTACGTCAATCGCTGCGCCACGACATATCCATTGTCAAATCGCCGATCGCCGAGCTACATCCGCTACAGCCAGTCGCGAAACTACGACGAATCTATTGCCGAGAGCTGATCGCCGAAACTACATCTGTTGTCACCGTCGGCCGCCGTATCTACCACGACGAATCTATCGCCGAGCGTCAACCAGTGAGACGACCGGCTTGCCTTTTTCAAACATTGAGTGGCAATATAACTTCATCACCATGTTCCGGCCCGTCGTCCGTCAAAGCTTTGACGATTAATACCTGCGTGTCTCCTGCTCCTGCATCTTGAATCTGAGCTGCGTAATAATACTTCATCGACAGTGGAAGGACGAGAATCTTCTTCTGGATCCAGAAGCTAATAACTGAATGAGCTAGCCGCTGAACTCTGGAAGTCGGACAAACTAAAGGCAACGAATTCCTCAGTCTCTATAACGACAGTGGGCCTTGTTTGTTTGAAGACCCGGAAGTGGGCCTCGTTGAAGACCGGAAGCGGGCTTTGTTTATCTGAAGACCCGGAAGTGGGCCTTGTTTGGATCCAATAACATTCTAATTCTACCGTGATAACTTGTAGGCCGTAAACAACTTAAATTTCGCGTTCTTCCGCATCATCTAGAGACTCTTTTTTTTGCTTTCTACAAAGCTTGTAAAATTTACGAAAATAAATATCTGTTACCAATTCCTTTTTTTTCTCTTCAGCTCTTAGGATCCTGTCAACCTAGGCACTGTTTAGGTAGGGGAGGAGCTGCTCATTAACTTGTAGCGTTCCATTCTACCTTTTTCACGAAAGGAACGGATGTAACGTGACAGTACTATAAATACAATTTAAATACTTATTTCGAATGGTAACGCGTAGTAGATTTTTGAAAACTAATACGTAATACCAGATCGCCAATAAAGAATTTTGCCCTCTCCAGAACCCAATAAATCGAAAACATGAATAACAATGTAGTTATGTTTCAATATTGGCTAAATATGATATCGCGTGAAGCCTTAAAACTTATAAAAAAAGTCCAAGAAGTTTTTAGTTTTCTAAATTCCTTGTTCTCTGTGTCTCGCTCATATTCAAGAAGGTTTTCATACCTATCCTCTTTTTTTAGTTTAGACCACAGATTAACGAAAAAACTTATATATATGTAAATACATATGATTTTTTTGGGTATAGGTACTTACATAATGAACACATTGTTTTTCTTTAATCTGCATTGCATCGAGCGCAGACGAAGTTATCGCGCGTTGTATTTCACCGTAGCCCGAAATGTGTGATACACTGCCGGTAATGCAGGCGCACCAATTGTTATTTACTATTGTAAAACATGCATTAAATTACTTCCTTATTGCTTAGTGCAGTGGGGATTGTTCAGAATGAAATACAAAAATATAGGAGTTCCGTACTCAAAGAGTAAATCCTTATTACTAAACCTCCGCTGTCCGTCTGTCTGTCGGTCTGTCCACCAGCATGTACTCATGAATCGTGATAGTTAGACTGTCGAATTTTTCACAGATGATATATTTCTGTTGCCACTATAATAACCGTGGTCCGTATTCAAAGGGACAGATAAACAGACAAATTAAAAAAAAATGATTTTACTTCATATTAATAAGGAATTATAAATTAAAACTATTACAATTTATTTTTGTAATCACAAATAATACTCTCACAGTTTGTAAAACATATTTATTCGCCGACATGCAATATAACGCTACTGCTTCCTCTATTTAATTACCCACGTCGGTCGCGCAGCAGGCAAACAAATTGACTGTGTCCAGGTTGGGGCGCTACAAAAACATCGAGGATAGTCAACAGAGATGTTTTTGCGCGCCAACTCAACAGCGAAGGTTCGGGCGTATATGAAGCCGTGCCATAATAGTAACTGAGTTTTTTCTTTAATCTGTGCATCCGGATAAACCCGAGATAAAATTACCGTCAGTAGCAGTGTAGCAGAGTAAAATTATTTTTCTTTCATCTATCGTTAGTAGCCAAAATATAACTTACCTTTTGACACTGGCTAAATACCTACACTATGTGTGGAGCCAAAATATAAGACAAAAAACTTACCTTGAGGCCTTGAAGCGGCCATCTTGTTAAAATCCCGTTCCGTTTCATAATGAAATCTTAATCATTTTCACCAAAAAAAAATTAACGATATATAAAATTTAATATATCCTATGTTTTGCGCCGGGTTTTTCTAAGCTTATTAGTCAAAACCGCATGAAAATCCGTTCAGTATTTTCGGACTTGTGCCGTAACAAACAAACAAACAAACAAACAAACAAACAAACAGACAAAATGTCTAAAAAGTAGCTTAACGTGATCAGTGAAAAATTTCAAGCCAACCTGTGTCATTTTTTTTTCGATATCTTGCATTTACAGATTTTTTTATCTCTACAGTTTTATTATATGTATAGATTATATGTATAGATAATCATCTATAAATGATGTATTATCATGGGCTCAATTTATGCCAGTGAATTGAATTACATCCTGTATACTTATACTTATAAACTGTTTTATTATAGTTTTCTCTATCTGTATAACTAAATTTAGCCTACGTGGAATGTGTACAACCTGGCGCAACTAAAGTTTTGTCAACGTGAGTTATTGCGCACCCAAGATACAGGCTTTGCCTAGTTTGGGGCCCGTAGTAAATGTTTCTCTCTTTCACTATGTTACAGCGACACATATAACATGTTCTACTGTACTGTATCTAACTGTTCTGGAAATAAACTTATTCTTATTCTCCATAGATCTATCGACAGGCGAACCAATCGTAACATTATCGATACTCCATAAATATTTTATTTTTATCGTTTTCAAACTCAACAGAAAAGTTGTAGGTGTATAGTGTCAACCGATTGAGCAGTGCTTATGCCAGTACTTTTTGTTTATTTTTAAATATGTTTTTTCAACAATTTAATTTAGTCATATTAGACAATTTTCTCCCGTTGCATTACAAGCATAGTACCGTGACGTGCCCGCACCGTGCGCAGGTCCGCAACAGCAGCAAGGTGCAGTACCTGGACGCGCTGGCGCAGTGGCGGCTGGCGGCGCGCGTGCGGCCCGAGCTGGCCGCCTTCCTGCGCGGGCTCGCCGGCCTCGTGCCCGACAACCTGCTCGCTATCTTCGACGAGAACGAGCTGGAGGTGAGTGTGTGTGTTGTCCCGGAGGTCCTCGGTAAGGGGAGGACACTCTCGGGAATACGTAAAAGTAGTGGGAAATCTGGAACTATTCCAAATAAATGGTATTTGGGAAACAGATTTATTACTCAAATGTAACAAAAAAGGAAAATGAAATAAATGCAATTAATGTTGAAATTGAATGTACATTGTGAATGGCCGATGTTTGGTGCGAAAACTTCGATAAAAAATAGTATAAATATAATAAAACAGGTGGATAACTGGAATGATGATGACGGAGGATGACATCGTCACAGTGTACGTGTGTATGTGTAAAGAGAAAAGAAAGAAAGAAAACGTGTGTGTGTGTGTGTGTGTGTGTGTGTGTGTGTGTGTGTGTGTGTGTGTGTACTACACAAACAGTACAGTGGGCGGAGGGTAGCGTGCGTGTGTGTGCAGCTGCTGGTGTGCGGCACGGGCGAGGTGTGCGTGTGGGACTGGCGCGCGCACGCGCTGGTGTCGGGGTCGGGCCGGGAGTGTGCGCGTGTGTGTACAGTGGGCGGAGGGTAGCGTGCGTGTGTGTGCAGCTGCTGGTGTGCGGCACGGGCGAGGTGTGCGTGTGGGACTGGCGCGCGCACGCGCTGGTGTCGGGGTCGGGCCGGGAGTGGGAGCGCGTGCTGGGATGGTTCTGGGCGGCGCTGGCGAGCTTCACCAACGAGGAGCGCGCCCGGCTGCTGCAGTTCACCACCGGCTGCGCGCAGCTCCCGCCCGGCGGGTTTCAGGTTCGTCGACTATTGTCCTACTTTATTGTTTTCATGTGCATCATTCATAGGCTGACATTCACAGACGAGTTCGAGTTCGAACTCAAACTCCGTTATGTCAAAATTGGAGTCTAGACTCAAACTTCGGTCGAATTGGCATTCACAGTCGAGTTTAGCATTATGGAGTACGAGTATATGCTCAGCTGAAAATGAGACGGTCTGAGTCACGAAATCGGTGACTCGAGCCGTGCTCAGGCACCGCCATCTTTATTATGTTTTTAAAAACAATGCTGCTTAAAATAAAAAAAGTGATTTTTTTGAAGAAATGTATTTTGTGTTGAATAAAATGAATAAATTACGAAATAAAATTAGGTACTTCATAGATTTATTTATAATGAAAATAACAATAAAAAAATATCTAAAAGTAATTTACTGTCAGATCCTGTGTGTTTTCTTTTCTTTGTTGTATTATAGATTTTGCTTCCCCGGCTTGTGTCTTCACATTCACATTATTCCATGCCTTTTTAAGTTGTTTCTGGGTAGGTACCTAACCTATAATATAGAATTAATCTTAAATTAATGGTAGGTCTAGGTTTATGAAATAAAAATCAATTCATATGGTATCTTTTAGGAATTACCATGCACATATAAAGAAATCATCAATGCTTTGCAATTTGGCTCCATAGTTCTTCTTTTCTATTATTAAAATGAAGCATTTATTTTTATTTAGTTTCTAGAATTTGTATGTATGGAGTTATTAGCTCCCTCAGATTTTGTGAACAAATACTGTGAACACTAAAGAGACGATTTATTTTCCATTGCTATTTTCCATTTCCATTGTAAGTTTTAATTCACTCGTTTTTTTATTTCGGTAAATAACAACATTCGTAATAATCATAACAATTGAAAAAACAAATAACGAGAAATGGCGCGTTTCTTAAAGTCTCCTTCAAAGAGTATATATCACCATTTTTTTTCTCTAATCTGTGATCACCAGTAAGTTTGATCTTCTGTTTCGGTTTTTCATACAATATTTGCTATTTTTTTCCCTTTTTAGCATAATACTGCCAAATAAAAAAGAAAACGTGTAACTCACTAATGTCAAACTACACTTGTCTATGGCCGGAGTTTACTCGGCGGAGTGAGGGCGGAGTTTACGTTGGAACTCGACTGTGAATTTAACAACGCGGAGTATACTCGCCGAGTCCGAAGTTTAAATTCACGTGAGATTGATCGGAGTAAACTCGATGCATTGTCTCTGAATGTCAGCCATAGTCTTATCAGTACAAAACCGCTTATTGCTGAAGAGCAGTGAGTCATCTTATATTTGGACGGACGGAACAGATAGCATGCATCTTAGATAGTTATTATAATAATCGCTAAAAGTTAAACCATTTCGGTCGCAGTATTTGCAAACGAAATGATTTAACTTTTTTATTTTACACCCCTAAAATTAACAGTTATTACAGTTGAGCTGTATCTGCATGCATTTTTACTCCTGATCACGTGGTTTATTAGATGCATTAAAGTTGGTGTAATGAAAGCTAAAAATATACATGATCATCTCATTGCTATAAAGAAAAGTAGCGGGAACGATAAATCTGTCGTGAATGCCCTGGGGGTCTAGCAAAGATCCCTCACGCTAACGCTATCGCCTCACGCTAACTCCAAAATGTACTGAAATGATATTTCGGAAATCGCTAACTTTTCCGCAGCGAATGTCATTTCAATACATTTTGGAGTTAGCGTTTGGCGTTAGCGTGAGTGGTTGGTATCTCTGCTAAACCCCCAGGGGGCCTAGCAAAGATTCCTTTCCATTAGCGTTAAAGCCAAACTATGGGAATGACATTACCTGCGGAAAAGTTTTCCGCAGGTAATGTCAAAGCTAATGTAATTCTTCATACATTTTGAGTTTCGTTTGCCGTGGAAATAATGGAAAGGGATCTTTGCTAGACCCCCTGGCCTGGTATAAAGTAAATACGCTGATATTAACTGACACTAACGGAGATTTTCTTATATTCACTTTTTATGTGTAGCTAACTTCGCATTCGTGACAACAGCTAAACATTTCTTGGCTCGAATTCTTATTATTCCCTAACATCTTGTTTTTTCTTTTTAACTGTTGTACAATGTACAATTGTACATCCTTTCCAGTGCTGCTTACTTTGTTATTCACAAAATGTCAAATCTTTGCTTGCTCTTTGGCATGTTAAACTATTACAGAATAGTCTTTGAAGAACATAACTAAAGCCACATAACTCCATTTCAGGAGCTAAACCCGCGTTTCCAAATAACCGCCGCGCCTACATTCGGCGCCCTGCCCACCGCCCACACTTGCTTCAACCAGCTGTGTCTGCCTGACTACGACACCTACGAACAGTTGGTGCACGCTTTACTGTGGGCCATCAACGAAGGGGGGGAAGGATTCGGTATGATATGAAGGGGGAAGGATCCCTATGGAAGCTCTACTGTTTTTACTCTGAGAGACAAAAAAGGTATTTAAGTATTTGTTCAAACAAAAGTATTATTTCTTCAAGCAAAAGTAGGTATTATTTGTTCAGATTGAAGTATTATTTGTTTAAACAAATGTATTTAATTGTTTCTCTCGCACAGATGTCTTAATATAATGGGTATGGATGGAAACGACAAAGCGTCAAGAAAAGAACTAATGTAATATTTAGAACGTTAATTTTTTAAGGGAACTAGGAGTAACGCGGGTCATTGAAAAAACGATTGATAAAAACTAAAATACTTATGTATATTGTTTTCCCACTTTCACTATTCTGTCTAAGTGCAGTGAAACTGAGATAGCAATAGAAATGTCTGCCCCTTTCATATCTTTTCCTTATTAAACTGCGTTATATTTACGTACTATGCATGCAGTGATGATAATAGTTAGACAAATATTGAAGTGTATTGTGTAGTTATTTTATTTCTTATTCGAACACAGTTTTTGAAACTGAAGTATTTTATAAGTAAGAAATGATAAGACCAGTTAAAAAATTACACGCGAGAGGAGGGATGCTGAATGATAATGATAAAATAGACCCAGATTAGCTTAATTTTTTTTTGAAATCTTAGGGTTATTTACAAAGCTAAGCTTAAACTATTCTCGCGAATATAATAGACACTCAAAGATCAGAAAACATTAATGATTCCCATTCTTTTTTAAATATTTTTAGCATAATATCTTGTACATAGACAATATTGATAATAATTTATCGTTTAAATTTTACGATAACCGAAAATTTTATTTTTTATTTTTAAGAGTATAAAGTATATAATGTTGTCTTACTAAATACTAGTCATTTATATTAAATATGGAATGAATAATAGATATTTTAATTTCGGGTAGCTTTGTTGGATATTTGACAGTTGACACTATTGGTAATTTTGTTTGAAGAGGGAAGTAACGTAATTTTAACAACGTAATTTATTACGTTTATGAATCGGTTCTCTTTTTGCTTGAGACGGCGTTTATGGTAGTATGCTCTATCAATAATAGATGCAGAATACATGGCACATAAAGATACATTTCTTTGAGTCGCCTATCATCATCATCATCATTAACAGCCTGAGTCGCCTATACCTGCTAAGTTTTTATTCTGTGCTAAAGCTATCTAGATACAAGGATGTCTAGTTAAGGTGTAAGTCCTCTTTTTTATCTTTATCCGTCGCAGCACATTATTAGGTACATTAAAGATATGTTCACCCGTAGTTTGTAGTCTTAAAACACAGGTAGTAACGATAAAAGGAATCCTGCCAAAGTAATGTCCGGCGCTGTTGGAATTGATAACCGTTTGACAATAAATACGAAGTGTTACCATCTAAGTTATTGTCGTCGCGTAAGTGATGTGTAATTGGGTTCTGGATCTAAATTTTAATTATTTAAATCGGAATTCTTTAATGAGTAATATTAATTATTAATTGTAATTGTGTAATTGTGTATGTATGATTGATAAGATATATAATAGGGTTCCTAGCCTACGCTACGTATTACCAAAAACCTCATCTTGAATCCAAATATAATTGACAATGTGTGTATGTGACTGAGAAGAAGTATAGCGTGACCTGCACAACTAGATATCGTTGTCCAGACATTTAGTCGATTTGATCATTATTAGAATTAAGAGAAAATATTTATTTACATGTAGATGTTAAATATTTCGATGTTCTCAAGCTATTTTATTATTAGATATCTATATTCTATGTTTTAAGAATTGTAAAAGTAAATATAATTAAATTGTAAACTGTAGTTTGGTAGTAGCTGCTAGATACACAACACTTATTTTCCAATCAAAACATAGCTGGTAGTATGTTCAATGTAATAATCAATTGTTGTATATAATGTAGTTTATGTAGTACAAACACTTGTGGCCTAAACGAATCTATCCAATTTTCTCAATTTTCGTATCTATTGACGTAAAACTGTGTTCTATTATAATGCGTGTGTCAGATGTACATAAGTTAATACTTAGGCAATAAATGCACAGTAAAGTTAGTTTAGCAAAGGCCTCCCATCTCAACCCCGACGCAAGAAGGCGTATTGCAAGTTTAACGTGTGTGTCTGCGAATCTGTGGGACTTGTAGCTCTCAAAACGGTTGAACTTATTTTATTTGTTTTAGTAAAAGGATGTAATCGAGATTATTCTTAGCTATTGTAGATATTCTGCCGAAGATTTTATTTATTAAGTTTCTTGTAATACCTTCATGGTTTAATGTAAATGTACATTGCATGTGACCACAGAGCAAAAAAAATGGCTTCGCCTCCGCAAAGCTACCGTCATATGTTTCAAAGCTCTGTGCATGTGACAATCGTTAGACGAATATTAATTCCACAAAGTAAGCACTATATCCATTCTTTAGAAACTCACGGACTGGACCGTAACTGCAATGCATTTATGATGCAGTAACCACTTGACAACTGCAGTTCATTGCAGTTATCACATAACTAAATATACGTCAGCATGGTTACGCAGATGCACCTGCAGCAGACTTCACTGACCAGTCATTTGACTTAAGGTTAATGATCCACTCTGAAGCGGGAAATTCAAAATGCTGACACTTTTTACGTTTGTAGCTGGTAACACTAAGATCTGTTATATTATGTGCCTAAAGAGTGATCTCCGTTTTATGCCACTAATTATTTTCATTGTCATACATAATATACGTAAAACAGTTTAATAGCTACAAAAGTGAACATTATAAACTTTCCGTTTCCAGCATTCTGTCCTTAAAGGTTTTTGATGACATTAGTATAATTAAATAACTTATTATTGCTTACCTTTGTTCTCAAGTTATGAGTGCTGTGTTTTTGTTGATTTATATCTACGCTAGTCATTAATTATGTTGTGATTTTTGTAGTAAAACGCAAAAGGTAATTTAAAGATCATAATAACTGTTTTACAGCACATTGTTTCACACCTTGTTAATGTTTTTATTGTAATGGGTGTTTTACTGAAGTGTTATGTGCAGTATGGGCTAGCCCTCGAGAAATATTTGTATGGAAACCTGGGCCCTAAGCACCCCTAAGGCTGAGTTGCACCATAATCACAGTTAAAGTTACTGTTACGGTTTAAATTAAATATAACTTTGACCTTAACCATGGAGTTTACCTAGCATGTGTTGCACCATCATAATTGACAGACAGACTTTTGTCCTCAGAATACTTGATTCCGCGATCATATTTCATGCGTATGACAGATAGTTAACATAAATAATAACACTATCCGGCGAAGTCTTGTGTTGTGTAACTGTACAGTTAGCAGTTTTAAGGTTAACAATAAAGGTAAAGGTATAAAGGTTAAGGTATTTAACAATTATCAGATGGTGAAACGAATTTTTTGCCTAACCGGTACTTTAACTGAAATGACCATGATTACAATTTCGATTAATTTGCTTTAAAATTGTTGATTTTTGTCAGTATTTCTATGGAAAATCTGGTCAAATAGTAACAACTGTATATGATTCAATCATAATTTCAGTAGTAGGCTCAGGCTGACATTCAGGCTGACATTCACAGACGAGTTCGAGTTCGAACTCAAACTCCGTTATGTCAAAATTGGAGTCTAGACTCAGACTTCGGTCGAATTGGCATTCACAGTCGAGTTTAGGATAATGTAGTACGAGTATATGCTCATCTGAGAATGAGACGGGCTGAGCCACGAAATCGGTGACTCGAGCCGTGCTCAGGCACCGCCATCTTTATTATCACGCATATTTTTAAAAACAATGCTGCTTAAAATCATTTTTTAATGTCGTTTTTGTGAAGAAATGTATTTTGTATTGAATAAAATGAATAAATTACGAAATAAAATTAGGTGCTTCATAGATTTATTTATAATGAAAATAACAATAAAAAAATTCAAATAGTAATTTACTGGCAGATCCTGTCTGAGCACGGCTCGAGTCACCGATTTCGTGACCCAGCCCGTCTCATTCTCAGCTGAGCATATACTCGTACTTCATTATGCTAAACTGTGAATGCCAATTTGACCGAAGTTTCGAGTCTAGACTCTAATTTTGACATAACGGAGTTTGAGTACGAACTCGAACTCGTCTGTGAATGTCAGCCTCAGGGTCCAGGCTACCCTAACCGTGAGACTAGAAAATTCCGTTTGAAAAGCGTTGATCTCTGTACTTCGAATGATCATTCCAAAATATTCATAAGTAATCTTTAGTAACATGTAAGACAAGTTGTGTCCTAATGTTTTGTAAACAGCTATTTATTAATTCTAAGAGTGATAACCTGTATTTGGTTTATGTGTATTCGTTCTCCTGTTCTTAGATTATTTAATAAGAAAGCTGTTGGTTGTCCTAATAAAATAAAATAAAAATAAAAAATAATTGTTTATTCGTCTCTATC
Organism: Ennomos erosarius; assembly: GCA_963580505.1. Lineage (NCBI taxonomy): Eukaryota > Metazoa > Arthropoda > Insecta > Lepidoptera > Geometridae > Ennomos > Ennomos erosarius. The sequence continues at coordinate 777,787 of OY756982.1, forward strand.
TGTTGTGGGGTCATTTTCGTTTGAACCAATTGCGCTGATAATTCGTGCGTGGTACCGTATCTAAAAAACGCCGCTTATGCAGCACAAAACAAAAATTATATCATCAAGTTGTAACAAATATAACAGCCTAGGTACTATCAACATCAAATGATCTTTTTCTAATATTTTGACCTGACAATTGATAATTTGGCCTTTCAAATGATAAATACGTGTAAATAAGTATTCACAGCGTTACGGCACAGGTAATCAGCGAGCCTGACTTATAAAACTTTGTTAACTTCCTTAGCTTAAAAGTTGTAATTCATCATGTCGCCAGATACAAGCGTTCCAACAAGTTGTTACTTTGTAGTTAGTTGAAGTATTTTTGATTAGTGTTGTAAGACTGAAATATATAAAGATACTCTTGGCCTTTGTTTTTTTTTATCCTGTAGGTACTTTAAAATAAATAAAAATAATGAAACAGGTATTAATAAAATAAGTTTATTGCAGTTTAAATTAATAATTACTTAAAAATAACTACTAAATACAGTATCATTTCCTATAAAATACACTATTATTATTTAAATAAATTAGAAGTAGGTACAACAATATTTATAAAATTTACTCACCTTTTCACAAACCATAATTATGAAATCCTTGTATAATTATAAATAATGACTTCAACATCCTACCTATGTCTTGATTTTAAAATTTTCCGATTAGTTTTTGTTAATGAATAACAATGTCTTTAGGACTTTAGCCCGATTTTACCAAAGTAGAATAAATTTTATTCCAATTATAACGCTACTTGTTACTCTGTGATACACTTGGCTGATTGACAAATGAAATGGCAATTAGCAAGACGCCATTGCGTATTATTAAGGAATCTGAAAACATAGAATGTGGAAAATCCTGAATATGAAATTTATCGCTGATACCATTCTGATTGTATCCAAGCTAAGCTTCAAAATGATCTATAAGGATTATTCGTGTAACTCCGTCGTTCTCGGAAAGTTATACTTGCAATAACCGTTATTCTCATGTTATTCTACTTTGGTAAAATTGGCACTAAATGCTAGTGTACAGTGACTACAATGTTGTTCAGGAATTAGGGTTGTAAGTTGTAACACAACTAAATATGCTATGGTTGGATTTTTGATCCCTAGTAATAGATAACCAATGGTTAAAAATAATAACTAATTCTAACCAATGACAAAGATTCCTCCCTACTTATAATATATTAACCATGGTTACCTTAACTACGTTACGGATCAAAAAACGGCCACACTATACTAAGACCTGCATTAATGATTGAATATAAAACCAGTTAGTGCTGTTATAGTCAGCTATAGTGTAGTAGCGGCGAGCTGGTTGCAGCCGTGCGTGGCGGGCACGGCGCTCCACAGGATGGCGGCCGGCACCGACACTGGCCGCCGCAGCCACCACCGCAATGCACCCACCATCCTGCGTTGTTGTACGTTGTACCACTGATTACATATATGGACCCTGGACCCTAACTGGGATTCCCTGTATCTAGGGACCCAGAAACTACGAGAACCATGCTTTCATAACAATCAACAGTTATTTGCGATTTTTTCCTGTGCAGAAATATTTGTCCTGTCGCAGGTATCGAACCCGCCGCCTCCTGTAGGAATAGCACGAATATTTACGCGCGCGTAAGTATAACGCGAATGTAAAACCCCCCTATTACGATTGCGTCTGCCGCTCAACTGCTGTCAAAGTTCATACAATTTTGATAGTAGTTGAGCGGCAGACGCGCGTCAGCAGCGCTGCTAGCTCAATCGTAATAGGGGGGCAGATCAAATGCCATACAACTGGCTTACGTTAACGTTACACTTACGCGCGCGTAAATATTCGTGTTAGGCCCACTGCTCAATCCCCACACCACTAGAGGCTGTCGCACTTTTGAAGCTATGATACGCAGCTCATTTGGTTAAAGTAACGTTAGCTTGCGATCTCAAAGCCAAGATTCTTGATATGTCATAAATCTATTATCATCATCTACAGCCTGAACATAGTCTTTCCCACAGAGGGTTACTTTAAGCGGCTGCCACTTAACGGTATTAGGGGCCACCTAAGAACGCCTTGACCCTGCGTTGGGCTCATAGCAGCGAAGACAGGGACATGGGAACACCCCCATCGGCTTTTACCAGCAAATTAGGTATACAGGAATCAATTGACTTTGTCAGGAAAAAAGGAAGCCGGCAGTAAGTTCCATTCCCTAACTCTTGATGCACGTTGATGATTATGGAGCAACCTAGGAATTAAATAGGTAGTCCAGCCGACCTGGTGAGCGGTGCAGGCCACCAGTCGAGCTGTTCCCGTGCGGCGGCGAGGTGCCCCCTAGCGGCCGCCAGCTCGGCGCGCAGCCCGCCCGCCGCCTCGCGCAGCGCCGCGCCCTCGCGCGCGCTGGCCGCCAGCCGCGCGCGTAACGTCGCGCACTCGCGCACGCATGCGTGCCGCGCGCTGGACGCACAACCAAACATTATACAACCCCGTTGATACCGCCTGAACATCATTCCATACAAACTCGACTCACCTGCGCGGACAAGGGGCGAAGTAACAAACGAGACGAAGACCATCATAATTTATGAGCGGAAGTTGTATTCACTGGTCAATTGAATTTATAATCAATGGGGTAAACCATGCGTTAAACATTGTCATTAAGATAATGTGAGCGTAGGTACATCCGCGATAAGAAAGCCAACACGTAGTAGTAACATTCGATTGAATGACTATCTTTTTACAATAAACAGGTACCTAACTTATTGGGTAGGTAGGTCATCATCATCAAGAGCCTCAAAACTTCCACTGCTGAACATAGGTCTCGTCCACTAGAGAGCTTTGAGCGGCTGTTCGCCTCTTGCATCCATCACCTTCCAGCGGATTGTCGGGGTGAACTATTCTGCGTCTTCCAGTTCGTGATCGCTACTCAAGAACCTTTCTTCCCCATGGGCTGTCAATTCTACGAGCGATGTGGCCTGCCCATTGCCATTACTTACCTTACTCCTACTTACCTACTAAAGCTATATCGGTCACATTGGGAAGATACCTAGCTACCTACTTTAATTCGTATCAGTTTTGTGACATCCTACAGCTCACGTACTAATTTCCCGATGATATCTACAAACCCAAGTCAAAGGTGAACACATGTAAAAAAATGTGTAGGTAGGTATATTCACTGTAAGCGAATTTATATAGGTAGGTACTACAGTTAAATTAATTACTTACTTATCTTTAGATAATAATTAACCATGCAAGGATATGTTATGTATACCTACTACCTATATAATTCGGTCGTCACGAGCCTATAAAATCATAAGAGGACATTATAAAACTATTAACGTATAGGGACAATAAAATAATGGGTTCACCGTTGCGCGTTGGTTCACCCGACAAAACGGAATGATTAAATATTTTTTCATGTCCGAAGTAGAGATCTAGAGATCCTATAATAATAAAAGAGTCCGTAACAATATAGGTAATCCCCCAGCGTTGTTCACATAATCTACCAGCAAACATGAAACACTCACTCCCGCTCGTTGGTGATCACTTCGTTAGCGTCATCAAGCGCGCGTTGCTTGTGGTCGGCGTCGCGGCGCAGCGCGGCCACCTCCTCCTCCGCGCTCGCCAGCAGCTCCTCCTGCTGCGACATGTCTTCTTCCATCACCGTCAGCTGCAACATGACGCCACAATACTCCTTCAATAGAGGCCTCAACGGGTTTGTGACGAAGGCCTGCTTTGCTTTATACAAAATTCTAAACTAGATAGACAAGATTAATTTGCAAAGGAAAAATTTGAATCAAGAGCGGGGATTGAAGGAAAAATTCGGACATGAGACCACTTGTCACGGTAGCTTAAAAGCATATCCCGGCTTGAGGGATGGATGGATGCGGGTTCAATACCCGCTCGTGATTCTAATTTTTCCTTTGCAAATTAATCTGTAGATTACGCTGAGCAGGCGATACTGCTATAAAATCATAAATATAGATAGAACAGTTCTGTAGAGAAGTATTTCCAAGGACCGTTTTCCCTGGCCTCAGTGCAGTCAGTAGCTCAGCTTATTGAACTTTAGGTTGTGGGTTCGATTCCCTTCCACCCAGCATAACATATTTTGTGTGATGAATATCGATATTTATTCTGTGTTTGGGTGTTATTTGTACTTATTTTAAGTAAGTAGCTATTTACCTACAAACAAAAAAGTATCCAATGTGAAGTGTTACTTAAATCAAGCAGTTATGCAGGTTCCCTTAGTACTTAAGCTGTGCTTAGTTTAGGGTTAGATGAAGCTGTGTGAAAAAACTCCAAATATTTATTTTCATCATCATCATCATCATTAACAAGCCTGAAGACGTCCACTGCTGAACATAGGCCTCCCCCCGGGAGCGCCACTTAGAGCGGCTGCTCGCCTCCTGCATCCATGCAATACTCAAGAATTAAAATAAATATTTGTAGTTTTTTCACACAGCGTCATCTATCCTTACTCAAGCAAAAGGCAAAATAGATGCTGGGACGCATCCCCTCCGTGTGGAAATATAGAGGCTGAACTATGGAATACCTAATGGTTGTATAAGTGAGATGTTACGAGTAGGTACCCTGGCATAGGCATGGTCCCTCTGCGCGCGCAGGTCGGCGGCGGCGGCGCGCTCGAGCGCGAGCGCGCGCTCGCCGGCCGCGCACGCCGCGCGCGCGCCCTCCACCTCGTTGCGGCAGTTGCGCCAGCCTGCAGAGTGCGTAATGGAACTTACGGCGGATTATTACAGTCTGCCCCCACGAACGTCCCTCACGTGGTGGCAGATGGGCTCACTTATGGCTATCGCCCCCGCGGGGGCGGTTGACCACAGTGACTATTACGGCACACAACTTATAAGTGCCTAGGCAGTTCAGGGCTTTCTCGTGGTCCAATCCAGTGAAGCGAAGCCTATGCTCAGCAGTGGACGTCTTCAGGCTGTTGATGAATCTTGCATGTAGTTCTTATGTAATTAAAAGGTAGAAGACGAACCAACGGATCAAGGTTCAACTGCTCAAAGTAATTGAACCTTGACCAGATGAGGGTCTATGACAGAGCGAAATGATCACTCGTGATAGGCAAGGACTATTTTTTAGAAACTTATCTGACTGATTTAAATGAATAGTAACATAACGCCTAACAATTAATGCATGTCTATTGTAAGTCGAAAGAATTCTAACCAATGCCCATTTCAGAGACCCGGTCTTCGGCAGCGCAGATATCATCTTCCAAAGCAATTTTCTCCTGAAATGGTTATAGTGTTAGCTTGTTCGAATTGTTATGTTATACGTAATGCCGATATAAACTATTAGATATAAGTATAAATAGAACTATAGACCTTATGCGCACTCGAACCAAATCTTTCATTTGTCGCTTCATCACTCATTTACCATCCACACCCCACATTGCAGTTCTTCCCAAAAGTCACTTTTGAATGAGAATGATTTTGATTTTACGTCACACATTTCGTCAGTCAGCCACCTAGCCAACAATTCAGGGTAACAAATATATAATTATTATGCCATTTGCCATACCCGTTCCAGTACAGCCTTCTCAGCGTCTTTGTCTTTAAGTAACTGTTTGAGCCGGTCCAGCTCTTTCATGGCCATCCGAACCTTCGCGTTGTCGGAGTCTAACAGAGACTTCAACGCACACACTTGCAACCGCAATCTTTCGGAACACGACACCTGGAGCAAGAAACAAATCTTATCTAAGTTATAGCATTTATCTAGCTTACCTACTTCACAACGTTAAACCTTACTCAGGTAGTTTAAACCTTACGTAGGTACTGACTTGCATATTTTTACAGGTTTCCGCTCATGATGCTCGGGTTTTAGTTAGATCTAGCTCTAGGCATGGCGTCAATATTGACGTCCATACCCTATACAAAATGCTTATTGGATAGTGCTGCTTTTACACTCACGGTTAAAATTTCTATCAGAAAAACCATAACCTATTTAAGTGCTTGCTTGATAAAAAATTAAAAATGCTTTTCTTATAGAAAGTGTTGATCAAGAAAGTGATAAAGTACCTTCACTAAGTAAGTATCTTTATCCCTATACCCTGCAGAATCTTTTGTTTATTTCCAAAATATATTTCAGGATAATATAATTATGGTCTATAAAAGTTTCCTGTGGAAATTATCCATTCACCTGAAACTCCAAGGTTTTCCTCACGCAGCGCACTTCCTCCCTCCCGCGCCTCCAGGCTGCCACGACCATGAACTTGGCGACCCTGGCTGCGGCTTCCTCTTCATCTATTCCGCGAAGCCCAGGCGAACGCACCACCGGAAGCCGCTTGTCAGGGTCGACGCTGAATATTTAAAAAAGTTATGCAAACGTGAGAAAAAATTTAAAAATTTGACTGTCCCTATGTACTTAGATAGGTACCCATAACATAATGTGTTAAATGTGGGTATACTTAGGTATTATTAAATTTGAAAAATTTAGAAAATTGTAATTAGGTGGATAAATCCCAAATATTTGCATAACTGAAAAGTTGAGTATAGAGAAATGTGAATAATTTGTGACCATCTATGTAACCTATATTCGAACAAATAAAGATTTCATTCATTCATTCATTCATTCATTCAACAATATCGCCAAAACGTGGAGTGGTGTAGCCAGGTTGACGTTTGGTGCAGAGTTGGTTGGTAGATAGGTACCTACCTACATAGTCACCATTCTGTCATCTAACTGTCATCACTGCCCATCACGCCACGAAGGAACTTTGGTATTAGGTACCTTCATACCTTCGCCATAACCATATCTCGTCTCTATCAGCCAGTAACTATAGGTACCTGGTACCTTTTATATACATATAGCTTAGCGTAATCAACAGATTCATTTTTAATGTAAAGGAAAAATTAATGTACCTATAGAACTTATACCTATTGTTATTGTTAGGTAAGTACCAAACAAAAATACAAAACAAAACACAAAACGCATTGAGTAACAAAAATGTGCAAAAAACCTAGAAGGATAAGTGGACTAACTTGTTCTTCTTCATACGCTTAGTAGGCGTGAGGTCTTCCATAGAGACCGCTTTGGGCGCCATCTTGGCTCTCTTGACCGGAGTGTTGCTGAATTCGTCCAGGCAGCTTCGGATCCTGTCGAGGTGAGGAGATGGTCCGTGGCGGGTGGCCGTAAACTTGGTCACCGGCGTGAAGAACAACTGCTTCTTGGGGTGAACTGGCTGGAGACGGCTAGTCGGTAGAAATGGGTCTGCTATTAGATACAGTCATCACCATAATCATCATCACCATCAGCCTAAAGACATCGACTGTTGAACTTAGGCCTCCCCCAAAAAGCGCCATTTTAAGCGGATGCTTGCTGATATAAGATGTACGTTGAAATAAATCAAAATCTACTCTAAAGCAGGCGGTGAGCAGCCGGTCAAAGTGACGCTATCTGGGGGAGACCTATGTTTATCAGTGGTTTTCAGGCGGATGATAATGATGATGTACTTACTTACCTATATTTTATTATTGTGGCAGTGTGCACTAAGTATCCTACAATCTTCGATCACAAATTAATCTTTACTTGTCTTGCCCCGAAGATTGCATCGAACCCTTTGCATGACATATAATGCAAACCTTTGCATAATTTACTACCCCACTGACAGCGTTCCTTTTCGATCATTAAAACTACCCTACAAAACGCCCTTCCAAAAATAGATTCACACGCGGCGACACCATCACAGCAAGAGGGGTAAAATTAGGTTATTAATAAAACAAAACTGTGGTTTAAGGTGGGGTTATGTGACCCTTTATCAACTCACGCTGGTGGCGTGGTCTGCAACTTGTGCCTCTCCCTGGACAGCTCTCGCTCGGAGATGTCTCCGGCGCCCGCCCGAGCGGCCGGCGAAGCGCTTCGCGGTATCTTCACCATATTCTCAGACATTTAAAAATACTTATCCAAAATCAAAGGCGTACGAGGAATGTTGATGACAATTTGAGTTTGAAAGATTTCGGTGACATAGATATGACGCGATTTGAATTTGATTTTCGATTTATTATGTTTCCTTACTAATAAATTCTTCAAAAGAGGCTTTGAGGCTTGGACTCACAGAGCAAAAAAAAATGCTTCCTAGGCGAAGCGTCATTTGTTTCATAGCTCCGTGCTCGGACTGTTCGCCGCGCCCGCGCCGTTAGCCCAATTCTAAAATCTAATTTTGGCCTCTATTTGTGCCATCCGTCGCTTAAATCAAATAATAAAATTATATTTCATATTAGATCCATCCATAGGGCGAATTACAGAGAACTTTGCTATCACAGAGTACATTCGTAAAAACTGTTTGCTACATACGGGCGAATTCTGTGATCCATCCATACAAATTGTAGATAAAGTCCCGTTTTTGAAATCTTCTACTCTTAAGTCAAGCGAGGCTGAGTGGGACTCGAATCAAAGTCATGAGCCATATTGAACCTACCACCAAATTCGATCACATAGTAGGTAGGCAGGTAAGTAGTGCCTGGTGGCAGGTGCAATGCAAGCTAAAAAAGCTTGGAGAATTTGAAAAGCTACCAAATAAATAATCTTAATATTTTTTCAATCTACAATTTTAAATCGTTATTACCTATATAGTTATAGTACTATGGTTGGGGTTGAATTGATCCTGAATTATCTGTACATAATAATTAAGTGCATAATGTTAAAGCACTAAGCAGTAGTCGCGTGTTGCGTTGCGTGTGGCGACAACGCACCGCGACGCCGGGCGCCGGCGGCCTGGCGCGTCGTCGCCGGCATACCTGCTGACTGCCGAGCTGCCCTGTATTTATTCGGTGCCGGCTACCCCTGGGTACCAAGTTCCTAGTCTACCCATAGCCTACCTGTCGCACCGGCCGGCGCGGCGGGGCGGCGGCGCGGCTAACCCAAAAGGCGCCAGTCCCGTCGGCGCCCTCGACTCACCCTATACAATTTGTTACCAGCCCTGCGTGTATCCAGTGACGCATCGAGTAAAAGGCCTAACCTACAATCCTCTGACTTATTACGTCATCTTTCTATTCGAAAAAAACGTCACAGGGTCGCCGTTCGATTACTTGTAGGTACCTACCTAATACAGCAACAGCATCCACATCTCACGCAGCTGCAATCAGCTTCATAATATGAATAGCCTACCTAACCCAATGTTGGGACACGGGCCTTCTCTCATAGAGATGCAGGCTATTAGTATCTGTAGGTGCACCGCGCTGCCCAATTGAAAGCTGATGGATAGCTCTCCTCGGATTTTTATGATACTTGGACATGCCGTTTCATCACGGTTTCCTCACCATTGTGAGCTCAAGTGCAAGTTCCGAACGTAACTTGAAAAGTCATTGGTGCGGGACCAGCGGGACTCGAACAAGCGTGTGGTTAGAAAGTTGCATGGGCTACTGCTGTGCTACATCCCTCTGCATTGTACAGTATGACGATCATCGTACAATATTTTAAACTTAGAATCACGATGGGTGGCTAGCATTGCGGCACTACACTACACACTATGTAGGTACTTATATGCAATATGCATCGATATGGCATAGTAGATATTAGCAAATTAGCAGCGTGGGAGCGTCTGTTTACCGGCTCTCTTTCCCGTCCTGCCTGACATCTCTGCTGAGCTGACTCATCCATTGCGATTAACATACACGATAAACTTACTACAGGATTGTAGGAAATCATTTCCTGCATACCTTTTTGTTTTGTGTTGGCGACTACGAACCGGAAAACGCAGCGTAGGTTGGCCCCACTAGGTGGACCGAACATCTGGTGAAAACCGTGGGGAGCCGATGGATGCAGGAAGCGAGCAGCCGCTCAAAGTGGCCCTCCCTGGAGGAGGCCAATGTTCTGCAGTCGACGTCTTCAGGCTGTTAATGATGATGAATGATGAGAGTTACACACAACACACGTACATGCATGAACATGACCACGACTCACTATTAAAATCCACTGAAATGAGTTTAACTTTTAAGGTTGCTAAGTAGGTAGGTAGGTTACCTATAATCTACCTAATTTACTTTCTCCATTCCTTTTAAACATGTGGGTGTCAAGTATTTCCAAAAAGTAAGGTACCTTAACGCCTATCTACGGTAGGTTACGTAGCACCCAGCCTCCCGTTCCTCCGGGATTGTATTATTATGTAGGTATGACTCACCCACCACACTGACTCATAAGTATTTTATAGGCAGGGCAGGGATCTAAATAAATAATCTTATTACGGTACCTATAAGAAAGTGATCCCAGTGTTCCCTGTTTTTGAGGTAAAATAGAATAGAAGAATAGAACAACACTTTATTGCACACCAAAATACTTATTAAACAACAGATACCTAACGTATGCGGAGTAAAATTTGGACAAAGTCATGACAAAGTACCTACAATATTGCATTTAAATAAAAAATGAAATGAAATTTCAAAAAAAAAACATATAAATAAAAGAGCACCATTCTGTTTTAAAATAATTATGTTTTTATTATAATGTAGAATGCTGGTTATATGTTTGTGCCGTTTGGGGTTGAAACAATGGGACCGTGGGAGCCAGGTGCACTCGAAATTTATAGGGACTTTGCAAAGCTTTTGGTGGAGGCGCCTGGTGACAATACATTGGTTAGTACCTTATAATGTATATATCAATGCCATGGAGCTATTAAAAAAAGAAGGAGGGAATCCCGTCTGATCCAAAACTGAAGCACCCTTAGGAAGCCGGAACGCTTCGTGCGTACGAGCGAAACACGCACACACTCACATCATATGCAGCCGGTCGCCCTACTTTCATCTGACACGCATATGTAATATGTCCGCCATTTTGGGCTTCAGTTCGATGTCAATCAAAACTCAATCCTTCTTTTTTTTATTTCATCCATGATCAATGCTTAGTGTGAAAAATAGTTTACTCCCATGCGAGATGCTTTACGGCAGTTCTGTAGGCCTAGCACAAATATTTACGCGCACGTAAGTGAGCGTTAACGTAAGGCAGTTGTTTGGGGCGCTCACAGAGCAAAAAAAAAAAAAACGCTTCCCTCTACATAGAGGCGCCTTTTCGACACTTCTCATACAATTCAAGCGTGTCAGGTATTACAATGAAACCTCTATGGTTTACCTGCGCAGATGACATATATAGCAATTGTCTTGTCATTAGTGCCACTGCTGTCAGCAAAACGTGCTGTGGGTTGAGTCGATATATTTTTATCGATAGTTTGATATGAGTTAAGTACGCGGTAAGGTACCTCTTACCTGATTGTATCATTAGGTACACTTTAGTACCTACCTATATCTTTTGTGCCTTTTGTGCGTATTTCTATGTGTAATAGTGTTATTTTATTCTATTATACTCTATTCTGGGTCGACAATGGCCAGCCGATAAACATACCGGTATAAATCTAAAATAAATAAAATTGAATGTATTGGTATTGGTAGGTACGTCATGTTCGCGTCACGGATATACAGTCCACCTCACCTATTTTATGGCAAATGTAATGTGTGTAAGTATAGAGGTAGTTTATCGCCAGTTTATGGTTATAAAGATTAAGTTTATAAGCAAATCCGATAGGCGTCTAAAGTGAGGTTTTATGGGGGAGGCAGTGTTTAGCAGTAGACGTCTGCCGGCTGATGATGTGTGATAGTATTATTATATCTATAAACTAAAGTTTGAAATAGAAGAACCATAACAAGTTATAAAACGAAAAAATATATTAAAACTCCAAATACATAGGTAACACGTTTTGCTGATGATTTATCAGTATTGTTGCGTCATGTTTCTTTTTGATAGAATTCATCTGAAAATACAATTTTCAGATGAATTTTTAGGAAAAATAATAATAATATTGAGTATCATTGAGGTGTTGTAGGTAAACACTTATTTAATAGAAGGAGGTCCTTAGTTTGGCAGTAAATAAAGGTAATTTTTCAGCTCACCATGCGATGTATATTTTAATTTACAGCTGTTTACAAAATAAAAAGCAAGTGAACTTTTTCATTCAATATCGACTAAGACGTAGATTCTTACGTAGAATCAACGAGATCAGTTGTCTTTAGCAACCAAAAGCAATGGTTTTCTATGAGGCTACCATGGATGAAATAAAAAAAAGAAGGATTGAGTTTTGATTGACATCGAACTGAAGCCTAAAATGGCGGACATATTACATATGTGTATCAGCTGAAAGTAGGGCGACCGGCTTCCTAAGGGAGCTTCAGTTTCGGATCAGACGGGATTCCCTCCTTCTTTTTTTAATAGCTCCATGGAGGCTACATGAAAACTCTTTCATGGGCGAGCACGCCACATCATTATAATGTCCTCATCAAATAATAAATGCGGATAAGAGAAATTATAGTCATCATCATCAGCCCGTAGATGTCCACAGCTGAACATAAGCCTCCCCCAGAAAGCGCCACTTTGAACGGCTGCTCGCCTCCTGCATCCATCGGCTCCCCGCGGTTTTCACCAGGTGATCGGTCCACCTAGTGGGGAGAAATTAGAATACCTCGTTAAAAATAGGATAGAGTTTCAATGTGGGAATAGCGTCAAAATATAAACGTATATGATTAGACATTTTCATAAAACATTCAGCTTCAAAATGCTGAGAGCAAACCGTATCATGTTTTTGAGGAAACCAATTGCACTGTCCAGTTGCGAATATCTATTTATCTTTTATATTAGGATCTGTAGGAAACCTAATAAACATAAAAGATATTAAAAGTTTAATTAGTAGAAGTCAATCTAACCACAAAATAAATTGAAAACATTTTAAACTTATTGTAACAAATTTCCGGATGGCATAATAGAAACTATCGATGTGTCGATAATTATAAGGTTAACCAACGCATTACATCACTATCGGTACTTCTGCCATAGGGTAAGTTCGCCGGTTTTGCGACCACTTCCTATATCCGACCGTTTAATGTACATTTGATGAAAAAATACAAAAAATAAAAAGCTTGCGGTGAACACATCTTATGTCCAAATAGGTTCAGTTTTGTAACAAATATTATACGAGAAATCCCCAATTCTATTTTAAAGCTTTGAAATTTAAAAGCACATTCATTTTAACTGCCAGTTTTCGACCACGTTTATCCACCATCTGGTATAAAAACTACAGATATCCAAAATCGCTCGTGGTCGAAAACTAATCCAGCTGCAGAAAAATGCTATACGACCGCAAAAGCAAACTATATCAAAAACATTATAAATACGTATTTATTTACATATAAAAGTACATAAATAGTCGATTACTTTGTAAGTTTAACTAATTAGACCAAACACAATTTAAAAAAAACGATTAATGCTGGTGGTCGCAAAATAGGCGTGACCAACTGATCGAACCATCATTGAATATTTCTCGCCCAGGGTCTAATGTGGGCTGGCTTTATTACAAAAAAGTAGCGTATTTAGTTTGTAAACATAACTATGTTTATAAACTACGTTAGCCAACTTTTTTTTGTTATAGCTGATAATTTAGCCATATCCTTAAATAATTTTTGGCGGTCTCAGTAAGAAAAAAGATCATGCTTTTTTATATAAGTAAGTGCCTCAAAGCTGGAGAAATCATGAAAATACAAGACAGAGGATCTAAAGAAGCCTTTCTGATCATTGTTTCTATCATTTATTTACCACAGGCACCTACGTCTTTCAATTTATAGTGGTAGGAAACTAGCGAAAAATTGGTCGTAAACATAATTTAGTGATCGAAAACTAGCAAATTAGTTACTATTAGCCTTTGGTTTAGATATTTATAAAAGGGTCGGTTATTATAAAAAATGATTGATAATCTGATAAAAATATAGAGTATAATATTTGAAACGTAGCTTAGTAGCATCAAGTCAAAAAATGATACTGGTACATTTTATTATGCAACCTAAACTTGACAACTCCACTAAGTGGTCGGAAACTAGCGAAATTACCCTATAATATCAAACTGACACAGAGGAGTACCCTTGTACCGAAGTTTGGCAGCAATAATATGATTAATTTCGTCTCTATCTATAGGCGAAACGTCATTTGTTTCATAGCTCTGTGGGGGCGCTGAACAAATGCTATACAACTGGCTTACGTTAACGTTACACTTACGCGCGCGTAAATATTCGTGCTAGACCTACTGTGGTACCTTGCCCATCGCTGTCGAAAACACAGATGTCGGCATTTTATTCAACTCCAATTTTATTTTTCGAATCAAACTCTGTTAATTTTTGAGACGAAAATTATTGCAATTGTACTTAAGTTACTACATAAGTAGGTCCCTAACGAACAAACATTTTTACAAAAAGTAGTACAATGGGCGGTCTTATCGCTTAAAGCGATCTCTTCCAGACAACCTTTGAATGGACAGAAATACATCGATAAACTAGAGGGGCTGTGGTGTACAGTACAGTAACTAATCTAACACTTACGGAATGTGGCACTAAATATTTACAATCTATATAACCATAAATACGAATACACATACATACTATAAATAGAATATACTTACATATAATCACCTCAACTATTATAATGAGGTCGGTAGGTATAGTCTTGTCAAGGGCGTCTATGCGTAAAGTTTCATTACTTTCAACACACGCTTACGAAGGATAAGATGGGTAATGACTAATGGGTACTGTAATTAGCAAGGGCATGCCATGCTCCGGCCGGCTTATAGATCAGATGGTCCCTAAATACAAATGAAAAACGTAGAGCAGGTGCATGTACGTACCTACCTATGCTAATACCTATTAACCTACCTAGCCTAGGTACCTATTACCGTTGACCGAGCGAACGAAGTGAACGAAACAAAACCTATCTATTTGCAGGTACTATAAGTATTGGGCGAATTCTGTGATTCTAAACGTGAAAAAGTTTTTCAAATGTGAACAAAATCGGTCTAGAGGTTGTTGATATACAAGCCCCTACCTAAAAGTACTTATTTATAGTCACGACTCATACAACACGAATCGTAATTGAAGTTGTTTTTAGTTCATAGTACAGACTACAGCCGATATAATGTTAGAACTCAGAGTGCATTTTTAATCCATAAAATCTTAAAATAATATTTTTGGCTAAATACATTATACATTCTATGTCAGTTAAGTTTTGATTGAAGAAAGCAGCAAATGTCAAACCATTGCATCAAGCGTCACGATATGTCAATGTCAATCTTGTCAAAGAAAAGAAGTAGTGCTGGACGAGTGTTGTGAATTGCGAACTTTTGTAATTTGTACTTGATCTAAGTACTATGTACGGGTACGGTACTAACCTCAAGATGGGGCAGGTGTGGGGCTATTTATTTGGCAGAAATAATAAGTAATCGATTCTAAAGAACGACATTCTTAATATGAGTATTACAAATTAGGCCAAGAGGTTTTCAAGATTAAGACGTAATCTTCTAATAAAATTACTAACTATAATATATAACAACATACCATGTGGTCCCGGTGGTGTAAGAATAAGACCACCCCATCTCTTTCCAGAGAACGGGCAGCAGCATTCTCGTTGGTAGATAAAAATCTGCGATCACCAAGCTGTCTACCTTCGTACCGATGGTGATTATGGCAAACTGCAAACCCCCTACAATGAGCATCCAAATTAGTATTTTATGGAGTAGGCCTATGTATAAGAGTTCGTATCATTAAAATACTGGATATTATAGAATGCGGAAATCCTGAATATGGTATTTGTTTGTCACTGACACCGTTCAGCAGACGTCCACTTCTAGTGGATATCTTCCGGCTTTAGATGAGTTGATGATTATGCCTGAGCTTAAAACATTTTTATTCTCTAGGTTAACCGTTCACAGACCTACTAATTAGTATACTATAGTATGGATAGACTTACACCCCTTACTGATAAACACTGCATAATAGTGGAATAACTACTCAGTGTTTTCTCTTGTTTTACTGCTGCTCATTTTAAACTTGAAAGAGAAACAAAACAATAAATAACTACTACGCTAAACTGGCATAATGTTAATTATAGTAAAGGGGATACTGGATAGACATTAGAAAGAGCGTTGAATCGTATTGAGGGATGGTTTAGTCCTCTATTATTGTTAGAAGGAGGTCCATAGGTTGGAAGTAATTAAAGATGATGCTTTAGCCCACGATGCGATGTTTTTGAATTTACAAGTATTATAAAAACCACATAAAATACATAAACCATGTTGTACGGGCTACGTACATATAACCTTTAGCTGGATAGGCGGTATCGGGCGCCCGAGCGCCTCCATATAACATGTATTATTTTATAAGGTTTTCAGTTGACAATAAACCGTCGCTACAACAACATCGTTTCACTCTTCCATAACATAACATTAACTATAACGTAGCTTCATAACATAAATAACAACATAACAAACAGTGGTGGATCTCTGAATACAGGAGGTCCCCAGTACATTCCTTCGAGCATCGAACTTGTGCCTTAAGGATCAAGAAGGACAACAACAGATTTACAGTCCACACCAGAACAATTTGAAGAAAACATTTTCCGTGTGTTGTGTTTCGTGGTACGTGACGGAGGTAGCGAATCGGTTGTCTGGCTTCCCACAAGCGGGTCTCACCAGTATAATTGAGAAGGCGCATATACCAAAGTTGCTAGCTACGATCACCGACGCACAGAACTAACAGAACAGCGTGAGTGCTAAGTGACAATCAATACTCACCATGGAAGCAATGCTGAAAAGACAACAATTAATCTCCGAGGCCATTCGGAAGATTTTAACCAACTTCAAGAAGGATGCTGCAAGTCGCAAGACTAGTGACTACGTTGCTAAGCGGTTGGAAGCGCTTGAAGATCTTTGGGCGGAATTCGACCACAACAACATTATTCTGTCAGCATCTGAAAACCAAACAAACGATTATTTTACTACTGAAGCCTACGACCACGTCAAAAAAGAAGTAGAGACAACACGGGAGCTGCTTCATAGCTGTGCTACTACGAGCACCGTAGAGCGAGGATCAACATCCAAAACTGATGAACTCATCAGCCAACAAGGTACCAACTTCAGAGCCTTCATGAGAATTGTCAGAAACAT
This sequence comes from Ennomos erosarius, assembly GCA_963580505.1. Lineage (NCBI taxonomy): Eukaryota > Metazoa > Arthropoda > Insecta > Lepidoptera > Geometridae > Ennomos > Ennomos erosarius. The sequence goes on from OY756982.1 coordinate 794,771, forward strand.
CAAGATTGCCGAAGTCAAGGAGAAGTGGGAAATCGAAGACAAGCTTCAAGCGTTGCAGTCACGCTGGAGGGCCATCGATGATTTACATTGGCAAATCGACAATTTACTCATCGGCACCAACTTGGCCTATGAAGATGAGTACTCGAACCACGAGTCTATTTTCGAAACCATGAAACGGGAGCTCAACTCCAAATTGGGTTCTACCACGCACCGGTACCAGGCAGTTCCTCAAATAGAAATACCTACATTTTCTGGAAGCTATACACAGTGGCCAACATTCATGGATTTGTATTCAGAAGCGATCCACAATAATGCCCTGTTGACAAAAACACAGAAAATGCAACATCTCAAGGGAAAACTGCGGGGCGAAGCTGAACGGCTCGTCCAGCATTTAACCATTTCGGCTGAAAACTATGACACCTGCTGGGAGATACTGACTCATAGATATAACAACATCCAACTACTCTTCACGAAACAAATTCAAGTATTTATGGGCCAACCAGCTATACAACAACAAACAGCTTTTGAAGTGAAGCGGCTGCATGATACCAGTCTGGAAACAATTCATGCCATCCACAACCTTGGCATCGATACATCAAGCTGGGATCCCATCTTAGTCCACATCCTAACAGGAAAGTTGGATTCAGAAACATATGCCGCATACATGGATGTGCGGAAGGCTCCTCGAGAATTACCGTCATTCGACGAGCTCATCGGGTTCCTGGATAGCAAGTTTACTGCATTGGAGCCTGTCAACAAGAAAAACAAGACGACGAGTATCCCCAGACGACCAACTGCACCAACAAATGAGCCGCATCCTAAACCTATCGAAAACTGGAGATACAGATCAACACCGAAAACATACTTTGCGCAATCGGAGAGGAATTGTCCCTTATGCAAATTGGGACATATTCTAATTCACTGCAAAACATTTCTCAACATGCCACCGGATACAAAAATGAATACGCTGAAACAATTGCGCATATGCCAGAATTGCATGTTTTCCCACAATGGAAAAGCATGCATATCAAATAAAACCTGCAAAATCTGCAACGACCAACATCATACCACATTACATGAGCTGGTCGGTGTGGATGAACCAAGGCTATCAAATAACATTCCGGCACAAAGTAACAAGAAGCCGCGTAACAAGAATGCCGGGGAAATAACGACTCAGCGAAGAGTCAATCACGCCGCTGGCAATTTGAATGAAGTGTTACTGGCTACAGTAATACTAAAAGTTAGAGCTAGAGACGGAACATTCATAGAGATGAGATGCCTGCTAGACCAAGGATCTCAAATCAATTTGATAACCGAATCAGCTGCCCAACTACTAGGATTACAGAGGCGAAAGCAACACGCGACAGTCTCCGGGGTTGGAATAACTGCCAAACAAAGCAACGGAATGGTACATTTAGAGTGTGAGTCACTCAACGGCGACTACAACTTCTCAACAGAAGCTTTGGTCATGAAGAAGATGCTTAACAATCTGCCTAACTATTCGTTCGATAAACAACAATGGTCTCATCTACATAACATCAACTTAGCCGATCCAGACTACAACATCTCTCGACCAGTTGACATTCTTCTGGACGCCAGCGTCTACGCTGAGATAGTACTAGATGGCATTCTTCGGGGTCCTGCACAGGCTCCTATAGCTCAGCAAACTACGTTGGGCTGGGTGCTACTTGGCAACGTTACAACATTTAACTGCCACGCCGTACTTAACAACTTAGACGAAGTCGCTCAATTCTGGGAATCGGAAGAGGTCACCGAGAGCTCAAACAACATGACCGTGGAAGAAGAGTACTGTGAAACTCTGTTCCAATCAACAACAAGAAGATTAGCAGATGGCAGACATGAAGTTCACCTTCCCCTGAAGAAACATTACGAACAAGACCTAGGCGCATCCAAGCCACAGGCAGTTGCACAGTTCTGTCAATTGGAGAAACGCCTAGCTAAAAACGCAACATTGAGGCAAGCCTACACTAGCTTCATGGATGAATATTTGGAGCTCGGCCACATGAAGCGATGTGCTCAACCACGTCAACCAAGCTGCTTCTTGCCTCACCATGGAGTTATGAAATTAGACTCCACAACAACAAAGCTACGTGTAGTATTCAACGCGTCAGCAACAACAAAATCAGGCCGCAGTCTAAATGACCTACTAGAATGCGGACCAAAACTACAACAAGATCTACAGCTCGTAATCTTACGATGGAGAATGTACCAATATGTTTACACGGCGGATATTGAGAAATTCTACAGACAAATCCGGGTGCACGAAGACCACCAACATTTGCAAAAGATCGTGTGGCGTGACAACAGCAACAAAGATCTTCAAGAGTACCAACTCTGTACCATCACGTACGGGACAAAGCCCGCATCTTTCCTCGCCATGCGTACCGTTAAACAACTGGTGGAAGATGATGGTCAGCGCTTCCCCCTTGCTGCCAACATTCTGAGTAACCAGCTGTACGTCGATGATCTTCTTGGAGGCAGCAACAATCTCCTCGAAGCTCAGTCAGCACAACAAGAACTGATTAAAATTCTTCAAGGAGGAGGATTCAACCTACGAAAATGGGCTAGCAATGATGCGAGACTACTTGAAACCCTACCTCCAAACATAATCAGTCAAAACATGTTGGACTTCAGGAACGCGGAAACGAACAAAACACTCGGGATTACCTGGAATCCGTGTACCGATATGTTTACATTCAAACAAGTACTTAACACCGTCAATGAAAATGACGTCATCACGAAGCGGTCACTATTGTCGGATTTATCTAAGACATATGATCCCTTAGGCTGGATCTCTCCGACCACTATCAAAGCGAAGATCATATTTCAACAAGCGTGGGCGACAGGAAGCGACTGGGATGAACCTTTACCAGAGAACATCGCTAAAGAATGGAAACAATTTCGTCGAGATTTGCAATGCATCCAAAACATAACAATACCGAGAGGGATAGGCTACACACATACGGCCATTGAACTCCACGGTTTTAGCGATGCCTCAGAAAAGGAATACGGGTGTGTGATTTATTGCAAGTCTATCGATATCAACAATCAACAAGTTGTGAAGCTTTTGGCGGGAAAAACAAAGCTGGTCCCGTTGAAGAAGCCTATGTCGCTACCTAGACTCGAGCTCTGTGCAGCACTTCTATTATCGAGACTTATGAAAAAAGTCACAGAGTCAATAAACGTACAGACAGTCACAGTACGCGCATGGACTGACTCGATGGTGGTACTTGGATGGCTTAATGGAGATGCCTCCCGCTGGAAGTCATTCGTCGCCAATCGAGTACGGTCGATACAGGAGAACATTCCATCTTCATGCTGGAACCATGTCAAATCCGAGGACAACGCAGCTGATTGTGCAAGCAGAGGATTATCGGTCACGCAACTACTCACACACTCATTGTGGTGGGATGGCCCAACATGGCTGAAGAACAAGATCATTACAACAGAACCAAACAATTTCATGACCGAAGAAGAAGAGAAAAAACAGAAGAAAGTATGTGCCATGCAAAAACAAGCTCCACTCATCGAGGAACTTCTAGAGAAACATAGCTCTATGGCACGTGTAATCCGAATAATAACTTGGATTATGCGCTTCATTAACAATGCACTTAATCAGAACAATGCACTGCATACCTCGCATTTGTCATCCGCTGAATTGGACACCACTCACAACATCATAATCAGAGCCGTACAAAACAACACGTTTTGGGATGACAACAGCCGATTACGAAACAACAAGAAGCTACGCTCAACAAGTAACATCCTGGCATTGAATCCTTTCTTGGACGAACACAACATCCTAAGGGTAGGGGGAAGATTGACTCAATCGGACCTGAATAGTAGCCAGAAACACCCGATTATATTGCCAAACAATAATCGATTAACAGAACTACTAATAAGCCAAGCTCATCAACAAACGTTACATGGGGGTGCTCGCCTTACACTCGCGCACCTTCGAAACAAATATTGGATCATTGGAGGGTTGAGAACAGTCAAGAAACAGCTATTACAGTGTGTCAGATGCCATCGCTACAAATCAACCAAGAACAACCAACAAATGGCAGACCTGCCACGACCTCGAGTTACTGCGTCACGCCCGTTCACTCACACGGGGGTCGACTTCACAGGTCAAGTCGAAGTAAAGGCCAACAAAGGAAGGGGAATCAAAACAACAGCTGGATATATTGCCATCTTCGTTTGCCTCTCCACAAAGGCAATCCACTTAGAGTTGGTTTCTGATCTAAGCGCAACCACATTCCTCGCAGCTTTGAGACGCTTTTGTGCCAGAAGAGGAACACCACTCCACATGTACAGTGATAATGGCACAAACTTTACAAAATCGGCCAAGATTTTACTCAAAGAGCGCAGAGAAGCTCTACAACATTATATAAACACCGAGGTCATCAACAACATATCAGAACTGGGCATAACTTGGCACTTTAATGCTCCATCGTGGCCTTCTGCGGGTGGCCTTTGGGAAGCTGCAGTAAAAAGCATGAAACATCACTTGAAAAGGGTCCTCGGGGAGCAAAAGCTGACATATGAAGAGTTTTTGACATTGCTAACTCAAATTGAAGCTTGTCTAAACTCTAAGCCTCTAGTCGCCTTAACAGAAAACGTAGAAGACATTGACTGCCTCACCCCGGGTCATTTTTTAATCGGTGGCCCACTCCTAGCCCCTCCACTGACTTCAGATGACGACAATATTAGCCTGAACAAAAGATGGCAGCTAACAAAGAAGATGAACAAAGATTTCTGGAAAAGATGGTCTTCAGAATATCTTCAAACACTCCAAACGCGTGGAAAATGGCATCACGCCACGAAGACCATTGAGGTGGATGACGTTGTCTTGGTGAAGGAGGACAACTTGCCACCAGCACGCTGGTTGATGGGGCGAGTGACAGAAACTCACCCGGGACCAGATGGAAGAGTCCGCGTTGTTACATTAAAAACAAAAAACAACAAATTGAAGCGTCCTGTGACCAAGCTATCGCTTCTACCAACAGAGAACAACAAGAACGCAGACGAAGAAACTTCCAACCAACAAACACAACAAGCATCTGCTGACAACCCTACACGAAAACGAACAAGAAAAAGGCCGTCGTTCCTGACATACCTGTGCATGTGGTTCGCCCTAATTACTACATGTACCGCGTCGCACATTCCACAATTCTGCAACGTCACGGAATTAGATGCATCGAAACTGGTTTACTTCGACAAGGTCGCAGACATGCACATAATCCAAGATCAATGGAAGATGGTGGTGTACTACAACATGTCAACATACTGGCGAAGCCTTGAAAACATAGAACAGTACGTGAACCACTTGACCAACATGTGTAAAGAAGAACCAGCGTATCTCTCCATCGCTATTCAGTTTCAACACGAAGTAAATGAGCTCAAAATTAACAACTACATACTGCGTTCGGAGCATGGCAAACGATCAAAACGAGGACTAATCGACGGGGTTGGATACATAGCTAACTCCTTGTTTGGTGTTCTGGACGAAAGATTCGCTACTGAGTACCACAAGGACATAGAGCTGATCCATGAAAACGAAAAACACTTGCAAAATATCTACAAACAACACACATCTATTATTGAAGGCGAGTACAATATGCTCAAACGCAACGAAGAAGTGATGAACAAACAATTTTCCATAATCGATCAACATCTCAAGGAACAGGAACAAAAGGTGAAGCTAGATCGCGAGAACGCTATCTACATCACGTCAACAGCACTAGCCGCCAGCCTGATAATTTCAAACCTGCATCGAGTACAACAAGCTATGATGGACCTAGTAACAGATGTACGCAATGGACATTTGGACACGCACCTATTGAAGCCTGATGAATTCCAACAACAATTGAATATCATATCCAGACAGATACCTAACGATCTCTCATTACCGTGCATAAACAATGATGACTGCATACAACAAATGTACAAACGAGCACGTGTTCACGTCAGGCCTATCGAAGATTTTCTTATATTTGAAGTCAAACTTCCGCTGATATCCAATGAACAATACGAATTAAATCATGTGATACCAATACCTACAAGAACGTGAAACAATAAGAATCGTCCCATCATCTAAATATGTGGCGGTGAACCTAAGAAAGGATTTATTACTATCGCTAACCGATAACGATATAACATCATGCCAACATTTCAAGGAACATCAACTATCATGCAGTCTCAACCTTCCGGTACACAACATAAAGACATCGTCGATTTGCGAGGCGCAAATTATAAACAATGGTAACATATCCAGTTGCAAGACGGCAGCCGCTACTGATTGCACGAGCGAGTGGATCATGTTACACCGCGGCGCGTGGCTATTCTCGTGTTGCGAGGAATGCTCGGTGCGCATATTTTGCCCAGCTGGGATAGCGCCTCAAGTACTACGTCACACCGGGATAATCACATTAGCAGAAGGCTGTGTACTAAAGGGAGAAAACGTAGTTCTCCATTCACAGAGTACGAAGAGGTTCCGGAGCACCCTGAAAATTAATCCAGATGACGAATACATACTGGAGTCAGGGATTAACAGCATCATTAAAGGCACTGGCAGCGATTTTAACTTCGAACCTGTAGATCACATGAAACAGTTGAAGATCATCAAACAACACATAAATCGAGTAAAAACAGAACAAGAGACCTTGAACATGCGAGCCAACAGTCATGATGGTCACCACTACACCATGTATGGACTTCTCATACTGGTTGGTGGTGTTATTGGAGCCTTTGGCGTTATCAAAATCAAACGAGGTCTTGGGAACAGGAGCCGGGTGAAGTCGGAGTCCAAGGAGATGAAGAAACGAACAGCGAACACGGACAACACGGCGGCAGCGGACACCGACAGCGTCGAACTCTGCTCGTACCGCAACACGGTGGACACGGCTAGCTCACCAATACCGGCCCGTAGCGCTTAATTTTAGTTTCTTGTTTTCTTTTCTTAAGTCGGGAGCATGTACGGGCTACGTACATATAACCTTTAGCTGGATAGGCGGTATCGGGCGCCCGAGCGCCTCCATATAACATGTATTATTTTATAAGGTTTTCAGTTGACAATAAACCGTCGCTACAACAACATCGTTTCACTCTTCCATAACATAACATTAACTATAACGTAGCTTCATAACATAAATAACAACATAACAAACAGTGGTGGATCTCTGAATACAGGAGGTCCCCATTACACATGTAAATTTTTCACTTGATATCGACTAGATTGGACATCTGTGCAGAATCAACAAGATCCGGATGCCCCTAGCAAGTCTGGCAACCAAGAGTTATCATGTTTTTCTATGAAGCTGCATGAAAACTCTTTCATGGGCGAGCACGACACAGTATACTCAATACTCATGTAAACTATGTAGGTACGGATGCAGCGCATGCGTGGTGGTCTTCGATTGGGTACGCTAAAGCGTGAGTGAGTACACTCGTACACTCAACTCTCTACGCAATAGCAATACGTACGGAAGGTGGAACCGAACATCACTAACGTAACGAACAAATTTTTTTTGACATTTCTCGACTGTTGCGCGGCGGTTCTCGCGATCCGTGCTATTTCCTGTAATTTGCGTTCGCTCGAAGTTTAAGCAACAGCATGTTGATTTAAAGCAAACTAATTAAACTGAAGTGTAGCTCAAGTCGAAATACAAGGGCCGTTATCTATTACGTGTTATTTTGTGATGATAAAGTGTCAAGAGTTCGCCATAACCTGTTCGATTCTTGGAAGTGTGCACTGCGATCGTGACGAGACCTTGATAACTTGTTCCTTGGAGCGACACCGAAGAGACAGTTAATAATAAAGGATCATTCATGCTGGAGGTACGTCTTTAGTTTACGTCTTGTGAAGTCGCTCGTGTGTGTTTAACGCCATTTACCTAACCAGGAAGTTAAAAGTGTGTTTGAGTGAGTTTAAGTTCACATCGGACACGTCTGAAAGTGGGAAGTGTTACAAACTCTGTAGCACTATGACAAAGTTTAAATAAATGTGCGTTTCGGTAATGTCAAGTGCGGAAGGACGTCTGTGAGGCGTCCGCGACGACCACATATTCGTTGCAAAGTGCCATGGACATCACCGGAGGTAAACTGTGTGAGAGTCAGCATGTTTACGGCTTGTTTCATTGGTTTGATAAACAAATTGACACCTTGCGCCTAGCACTTTGCACGTAAACTTCACCTAAAATCTTTCAAAAAGTCAACAGAAGAGCAAAGACCCCAGCTTGTTTGGCCTGGGTTGGTTTCGGTGCACTTTCAGCCAATACACAATGTAAATAGAGCTTACTTCCCAATGTTCTGATTTGCTGGGTGGCTGAGTGTAGATCTATAAATATCCTGTAAACTAGTCTCATCGTTGGAATTAGCATAGTATGCTTATGATGTAGTGGTACATTTTGGCTATAGTGTAGCAATTAGTGTACCTACTTCAATTTGTACAATGTTGTATTTTAGTCATGCTTTTATTAACATTATACCTAAAATAATATCACTTACTTACACCTTTTCTTCTAACCTGAAAGAACATTTAATATAGGTTATGTTAGTGTAATATGCAGGCTACATTTTATACAACATAATTATTTGGATACCTAATTTGTGGGTTATAATAAGGTGGGTTGGTGGTGGAGTAAATATTTTTCATTAAGAATAGCCTGTCATATATATATATGTATGTAAAAAGTATGATATTGATTAACAATATTATTATTGTTGGTTACTACTGATATGAAAATAAGAAAAATTGATGCATAATTTTTAATAATTTTATGTAATAATTGAATTGAATTAAATCCCAATGAACCAAAAGTTAATCAGAGGAGGAAAGGTTAAAAGAAACAAAAGATAAATGTTAAACAATTCAAAAATAAATATTATAATTAGCACTACTTAACTGTTATACTCTTTTAATGCTCAATAGACTATGGGGACCTGTATTGCCATGCCTGCTAATAGGTATTCTATACTCTTTGATTCTCATGCCCGCCATGATTATTTATTGAAGACTGTTAAATATAATAATTAAATACAGTACAATAATTGAGAAATATTCATCATCATCATCATCATCATTAACAGCCTAAGGATGTCCACTGCTGAACATAGGCCCCAGGGAGCGCCATTTAGAGTGGCTGCTTGCCTCCTGCGTCCATTGGCTCCCCGCAGCTTTCACCAGGTTGTCGGTCTACCTAGGGCCTACGCCATATATATTTGAGAAATATTACTTGAATGTTAATGTATTTTGGTATATTATATTTAAACTACAATAACCACTCATGAATCATTAAAGACAAAACTAAAATTCAAGTTTTAGTGAAAAGTTGGTTGGGTCCATTGTAGCTCCTGCTTATTATACATAGCCAACAAGACATGATGTATGTGAAATTGATAAAAAGCTTACTAATGCTGTTGACAGAATGTATTAGTCAAGTGTTTGTGACTGGCATAAAATGTTTGTAATTTTGTGGTTTGTTGTTCGTCTTCTTCTTGAGCATTTTCTTATCAAACTGTGACACCTGGTTGGCTTTATTTCTTCATACTTTACCCTGGGTTTCTTGTGCGTTTGTCAAACTCAACAAACTCAGTATATTGTTTGTTGGCTGACAATAGCCGATGACATGGGGCAACCAATGAGTGTTCAGTATTTTTAAGTTTACATGGGTGGTTGTTGGGTGGGTTGAGGTGAGCTAACTGCAACAAACATACCAGAAATCCCAAGAGTAATATTTTTAATATATGTTTGCTTCTATTATGAATCTTATAATCAACCACTAATATTACTTACTAAATATGTAGAATGATGGCTAAGGTAAGAGGTGGTAGAGTGACTTACAAAGTAAAAAAATTGATATTAATAAAGTGCATAAGCCTGGTGCTTCCATAAGGGCTCATCTTCAAACCTATCACAGTGGTTCTTTCGGCAGAATAACAGGAGAAGCAAAGTTCTAGGTATATGCCCCCATACCCCAAAAAGATTTCTATATAACAATCAGGAAAATACTGCTTAGATACAAAATGGTAATTTTATGTTTCAACAACCAATACTGTGAAAGTTTAAAACATGGTTTTATTGTAAACCATATAAATTGAGTCACAAGCTTTAATATGTAATTGTGTACCTACTGTGTGTGTACCATTGAGATGAGTCAGAATAGGGAGAATCTGTTCCTGACTATAATTCAATGTTAAGAGGCATGCTGCTCAGATTGCAAGTTAATATCCCATTCACAAGACAAGAGAAAGTGTTGTATTGCAAATAGCCTATTTATAGCACTTTTACTAGTCAAATTAAATTATTATTAATTAAAAAGCAGATAAAATAACAAAGTGCACTAAGTATGTCAATTATTATTAGTACATATAATATTGAGCCTATTACAACAAGTGTTAAAAAAAAGAAGTTCTCGGTTCCACGACAGGTGCAAGTAATCTGCCACAATGCAGAATAGACAACTTCGATCCGTAGCTTCGATTTCACTTTTCGATTTAGGAACTTTCAGTGACAAAATCACACAGTGTAGAGTCTAGAATCTGAATAGACATGATGTAGTTCTGTTTTTTTTATCACAGTAGTAATGATGTGAGTTTGACATAATAAGGAATTACCAATGCGGAGAAGCTGTTGTATTAAAGGAAAATTATTTTCAAAAAACATGATGTCAGCCTTATTTTAGTACAAAACTCAACAGGTCATTCATTGATGGTTTTGATCAAATATTAAGGCGCTGCGAAGTGGTTCTTTATCTGCATTGTTTTTTTTAAGTGAACTTTCTTAATACATCTAATGGGAAAATTTCTAGATACAGCCTGGTTACAGACGGATGGACAGTAGAGCCTTAGTAATAGGGCCCGTTTTACCCTTTGGGTATGGAACCCTAAAAAGTACAGACAATAATACAATAGATACTGTGATTACTGTCAACAATGGTGACCTCATATCATGTCCATGTCTAATATTTTTGGTATTTATCTGTCCCTTGCCCGAGAGTTTGTTAGATCAATTTCTGTAACCTATATAGTCTTCGTAGAGCCCGACTAAACTAAAGACAAGATACCTCAAATTAGTCTTACCGTGTAAGTCTGGTGGCAATGGCAATGGTGTGCTCTCTTGCTTGCACTCACAGACTTGTAAATTGGCGCGTGCGGGATGGCAGGCGATGCCATTGCGGTAAGAGCCGTTCTAAAGTACTAAATCATGGAGCTAACTGTGTTGCCATGTTTCAGACATCGACGGCGGTTTGCAGCTACTAGATGCACAGAATGGCAACGAACTACCCTCAGATAACGTGAACATCAGTGATGTTCGTAAGTACCTATTTCTATTACTAAAACCGTTATCTTTACGACCACAGAGTACATTTCAATTACCGCTATTATTCTGTAAGTATGCGGTTGGCGTAAACGATTTATTGTTTAGCCGGCTTTTTAAAAGTAAGAGGTTCTATGTTCGTCTGCATAGAGGAATTACGCTTTTTTATATGTTCGTCTGTATTATAATTTACTTCTCTCTTGGAAGTATGTTCATTGGAATCTTCATTAATAGTGGCCTCGTAGATTCATAGAGAGATCAGTAAACAGTTAAAATATTTAAAAATTACACTTGACGTCTGGTCTGGAACCATTCATATTTCTCAATGGTCAATAGGCATGATGACTACTATTCAAAATAAACAAGTAAATATTACTTTTATAAAGAACATTAAAAATGAATGTAATGATGAAAAAATAAGTAAAATCGGTAAATAAATCAAGGAGTAATAAGTTTTTAAAGTTTCTGTTACCTATCCCTTTCTCGCAAAACAGAGCGCCGACACAGTTACTATGAAAAATCCATTTGTGACGTCACATGCTAAAGAGATTGTATGTAAACCTACAACAGCTTAGTAATGAGGTACTATGAACGACCCAGCTCTGACGTCTGTGGCCGTTTGAGCTAACTCTTTCTATTCCGGTTTTTAAAATGCTTGTAACTTTGGCATTATTTGAGATATTTTGTTTACGTTTTCACGAATGTTTATCTTTTGAAGAGTATTATTAAATGCAATAATAAATAGTAGTAGTGATAATGCCTATTCAAGACAAGTCAGATGCACATCATGTTTGCACTGTGCAGCATTCATCATCGTCGTTCCACTGGTTAAGAGAGCAAGCCAAAGAACAACGAGTCATTCTATAATACAATCCTAACAGGAGTTAGTAATTATTATAACACCGCCATCATCATCACCATCATACAGCTAAAGCAGGTATGATCCAGCTAAAAGGTGATATGTAGTAATATCCCTGTTAGACTTTAGAAAACGTTTAAAAAAAGTCATCGTAATGGCAGACTAGACTTCGTCTTAAAGTCTGCCACGGGGGACGCTAAGTGGCTGTGGGCGCACTGGGATGAATAATGAGAAACTCATGGTGGTGAATTGTTTACTTGGAGTATGCTGAGTGTGTGCTCTTTTTGCTATCCGGGCACACGTTCTCTTATCGGACAATTTCAACCTCAATCTAATTGCATGGTTGTAATAAATACTACTTTATGGTTTTTGTAGTGCATGAATGAATTGAACTGCATAACATATGGCTTTGTATTTGTAGTACTGTAGAGTTCCGAATTCACGCCGGTCACTCGGTCCTCTCGTGCTCTCTACACTTGTTTGTGTTTCTGAAATTGCAGAAAAACAAACATATTTCACTTGCTCATTCTCACGTGTTGATAAGAACACTTTTGTTATAGTGACCCCGCGTGTCCAGCGCCGATACAGCGGCGCGGCGTCGCGCGGTGACCCTTCCCAAAGCTACCCTATTTTCTATCTAAACCGCAAAAACAATTAATCATTCTAGTTATCATTGTACTGTGGCCTTGAGCATATCAGCAGTTCGTTTCGAATCTGGCAATAAAAAGTAGGATGTCAGTATATTTCATCTCTCATTCGTGGTCTGGTGTTCTAATAGTGCGCACATTTACCTCACGACTAGGACCAGAAGTTGTCAGACTTGTGCATCTATTTGATATTTTGACTGATGTGTTGTTAATACGGCTTTCAGTTGAGACTCCGGTGTGGTGATACTATTCCCTCGCGTTATTAAATATATCAATATTAATGAATCAGTGAAAAGTTCCCGGTTTTGCCTCAGTCGGGCATCAAAATGTCGGAAAGTGATAGGTCCTCCGAGTGGGATTACCTTACGGATGCATCCGACGAAGAGCGTGTTACCGACCGCGACTCCGCAGATGCGCGCATAGTTGACCTGTTGTATGATATGATTGAAGATGTCGGTGACCACAGTTTGCTACGCATGATTCGTGAAAGCATCAATGATGGTGTGTGTGTGTTATACTATACAAAATTTCACAAAGTGTTACAGGGTGTGGGAATATATTGGGACCTCAAGGGTAAGGTGCTTTTGGCCTTTCTGTGCAGTTATAAAAACACTGCCGAAGTACAAGTCCAATTTCACAGAAAATAATATTTTTAGCAAGTTGCTTTAGGACTTTAGGACATGTGGTCCTGTTATGCAGAGATGTGACATATCTAAGATACAAGTATCTGAAATACAGATACAAGATACGTATTTAGTATCTTGTATCTAGATACTTTTTTTTAAATGTATTTAGATCTTGTATTTAGATACTATTTGTCTTGTATCTTGTATTTAGCATATACTTTTTTTTTGCTAAGATATATTTTGTCATAATAAAACTACCTAGGTATGCACTTTTTACATTTACATTCTGTTACACCTACACAATCTTACACTTACATAAAACTGAACGTCATCTTTAAATTTAAATCAACCTACACCATTTTACTCACTTCACACTGTAGTGTATTCCGTACAAGGAAGTTCTATAATATAAATACTAATGTTAGGCAAAAAGTAGTTACCTTACCTTAGTTTAGTTTGTTACCTTGATTCCGTATTACGCATAGACTTAGGATGTATAACAATGACAGTTTGAAATGGGACAAGAAATTAAAGATATTGTGTTTGAAAAACTGTTGCTTGTTGAAATATGAATATTTGCGATAAGTAAACTTGTAAGTAGTATTTACTAAATATTAAACCTAGGGCCTAAAGGTATATGGACCCAAATAGTTTTCAAATATTTTTAAAAAAATTTAAATTTTAAAAATTTTTGACATTGTTCATTTCAAATGATCAAAAGAACACTTTTCTTTTTTGCTTAAATAAGAATTTAAAAACTTTGAATTTCCCGCTATACACAATAATGAGTAATAAAAAAAGGGTAAAAGACGAATCTTGTAACATATTATTGTTAGAGGACCCTGATTCCTGTATTACAAGTAGTGAAAACATGGTGTACTGGCACAGCTGACTTCGAAATTCTATAATATCTAATCTATATAATACCTAGAGATACTCGAAGAAAAGTGATTGATATATGGACTGGTTTTACTTAAGCTTCAATTAAACACCTTAAATACCTAATTAAATACCTTAAAGTATAGGTGATTTGTCACATTTATTCGATCTATTCATGATTCATGCAATAAGTTGAAGCTTAATAAAAAACTTTTTTCAAAAGTATCTTAAAAAGTATTTAGAAGATACGTATCCTGTATCTAGTATTTCAGATACTTTTTCCAAAACACTGGTATCTCAAATACTTTTTTAAAATGTATCTTGTATTTTTTATTTAAATACTTAGTATAAGGTATCTTGTACATCTCTGCTGTAATGGAATAGGGTCGATTGGGACATTTATTTGTTCCTGTGAACAAACTTTTGCAAAGGTAATGAATGGTACCTGATTTTAAGGTTCCATTTTTCCGGCCCACCTTGTAATGCACATATTGCTCTTTATTATCTCTAACTTAAAATGCTATTAACTGGTCTCTTTATCCCAAACGATATTAAAACACAGTATACATATATAACATAATAATTATACATATTAGCAATAGCAATACACACAGATAGCATTTGCTTGGTTAACGTAAAAATGATAGTAATAATATCGGTACTATTAATTTGTACTTTAAAAAACCTAAATATGTTAAAAAATTCTGTATTGTCGGCAGCTTTATCAATGCACTTCTCGTAAGGCGGATATACACGTATTCTCTATCTCGCTCGCGTGTTGCGATACTTTTTAAATAACTGAATTTAGTTAAGAAAAATCTGGTAAAACTAACATTCTCCTGAATACCACTTATGCTCAACGTCAAAATATCATATTCGTCCGCGACTACGCAGTACGCGCTCATAAGAGCGTAGTCTTCTAGTATTTACCTCGAGAATGACGAGTAGAGTAATTTCAAATTTATTTTGGATCGATGTCAAAATTAAAATTGCATTTCTTTTGACGGTTTGCCTATATTAATCGGCCGAAATGAAAGCAACGCAGGCTTATTTGTTACTTACCTTCGATACTATTTATATAATATCATTAAATTATGAATGACGTATCTATTTGTTTTCTTTAGTTTCAGTTTTATAGTAAATCCATTTATATAAATATTACTCTATGATTTAGGCTGCAAATCCTGTGGAGAGGAGAGAAAGGAAAAAAATATTAACGCTTTTAAATAAACCATTGTCATTCTATTGCTAAAATGCCGCCAAATAATAATTTTTTGCATCTCTCAATTGGAATTTAGGTCGAAGAGAACAATAATAGTCATGTATTATGTTATAATTATGTACATTTTATATCGATGACTCGACGGACTCGGCCCGTTCGCGAGTTTTTCAATGATTTTTGCGATCGACGTAGCTCTAGAAACAAATGGGTTTTATTTATAAAAATTAAGAAACCTGAACCACGGAGGAGACCGGTGACCCAGATAAATCTTTGAAAGGCTCGAAGGAATGTCTCGTCGCTCAAGCTCGCCACTTGGATCTCCCAGCTGGCTTTTGTTGTTTCTCTTTCTCTCTGATTGATCTAATTCGTCTGTTTGTTGCAGTTGAAGCAGTCGAAGCAGCGGACCATTCGTTCCGCGCGGAGGCCGTCGCCGCCGCCGTCAGCGTTGTAGGAAACATGGCGCAGCCGGTAATGCCGCCGGCTTCGGTGCAGATCATTGAACAGCCGGCCCCTAAAGCACTCCGGTAAGCAAACAGAAAAAAAACAAACGTACTCTCAACATTTCGTCCTCCTCCTCCTTCTCATTATCATCATCAGCCGGAAGACAAATTGCTGAACACAGGCCTCCAAAGAACGCCAATTTTGAACGACTTCCCCAGGGCCATTATTCTGTATCGATTCTTTGTCTTACATAAGAAATCTGCAAAACTCTATTCTCTATAAAATGAAAAAAAAACCGCGCGAAATGAATTTGAACCGCCAAAAATCACATGTTTTACCGAGATGCCTTCCGAAACATCAACACATCAAACACTACCACCACTTATGTCAAAAAATTTTATTCAAAATAAAAATTATTTAATATAAAATAAAGGTATTCCTAACGCTGTGATACGATTTAAACAAGACACGATAACGACGTGGTTTCGTATCGTGTCCGTGTGGAATCTGTGTTATCATAGAGAATAAAATGACCCAGGGCGCCGTGCCGGTCCACTTAATGGGGGCTGGCTTATATTGACACCCGGTTTCTCCTACGTTTGTTAACATAGCAAATACCATACGCTCATTAGTTGAAAACAGCTGACGATCAACCGGCAGCCAATGAGCGTCCAGCATTTCTAAGTTGGCTTGAGTTTAACTTTAGCAGACGTTTGAGATACCGGCGGTGGGTCTCTCTTCTGCAGCGGTAGTTGGTCCTGCGAGAGAGACTTGGCCTGCCCGTTGCTATTACGATATAGTTCTCCTGTAATTCCAAGGATATCCTCATTCCGGATCTTACCACGCAAAGTAACCTCGATCGAGCACATTTCGTCCTCCGTCACAGTATAAAACGCTACTCCCACGTATTTTACAAATTTGGTACCACCTATATAGAAACCCGCAATCTGTGTCGCTATTGCTACTCTTTCTTTTTCTTCTCTAGCTACATTGTATAATATGGAATGATTTCGTTATACATGTTGGAATAGTCTTTCTTATACAAAAATAAAAGACTTCCATGTTTCACTATAGCTCTGACAAAAATAGGTAATAGTTATTTATGATATTAGGGCGGTAAGTTGGTATTTACTAACGAGTAGAGAAATGTAAGCCCGAGACGTAGTCGAGGGCTTACCATATTCACGAGTTTGTAAAAACCAATATCCGCCCGTGTATCATACAACGTTTTTCAACACTTTTGCGAGAAAACAGTACCACAGGTACTGAAGCAAACTCTGTTTATTAGTGGGAAAGTAGCAACAAACAATCTTTGACGTTTCTAATTTAATCTGAAAATCTAGTAGGTACAGTTACCACCACTCTACTAGAGCATAACTTAGACTGGAGTATAACTATGGCTGACATTCACAGACGAGTACGAGTTTGAACTCAAACTCCGTTATGTCAAAATTGGAGTCTAGACTCGTACTTCGGTCGAATTGGCATTCACAGTCGAGTTTAGCATAATGGAGTACGAGTATGTGCTCATCTGAGCATGAGACGGGCTGAGCCACAAAATCGGTGACTCGAGCCGTGCTCAGACACCGCCATCTTTATTATCACGCATGTTTTTAAAAACAATGCTGCTTAAAATCAATTTTTAATGTGGTTTTTGTGAAGAAATGTATTTAGTATTCAATAAAACGAATAAATTATGAAATAAAATTAGTTTATTTGTAATGAAAATAACAATAAAAAAAATCTAATGGTAATTTACTGGCAGATCCTGTGTGTTTTCTTTTCTTTGTTGTACTTATTATAGATTTTTCTTCCCCGGCTTGTGTCTTCACATTGACACAAGAGAAATGGCGCGCTTTTTAAAGTCTCCTTGAAAGAGTATAATTATCACCAGTTTTTTTCTCTAATCTGTGATCACCAGTAAATTTGATCTCCTGTTTCAGTTATTCATACAATATTTGCAATTTTTTCTCCCTTTTTAGCATAATACTGCCAAATAAAAAAGACAACGTGTAAGTCACTAATGTAAACTACACTTGTCTATGGCCGGAGTTTACTCGGCGGAGTGAGGGCGGAGTTTACGTTGGAAGTCGACTGTGAATTTAAAAACGCGGAGTATACTCGCCGTGTCCGGAGTTTGAACTCACGTGAGTTCGATCGGAGTAAACTCGATGCATTGTCTCTGAATGTCAGCCTCTGACTAAGACTTGACGACGTGTATAATTCTATAACACGATGAAAAATTGTATTGCAATACTTGACTCTAGCTAAATACACTGATGCGTGGAGCCATAACATAAGAAGAAAAAAATTGTTGTTGTTGTGCGTGTGGTGAAAATTATTTATTTATTATTTGGAAAACAAACAGCTTAAAAACGTATACTATAGCTCATAACATGTTAGCAAACTAGCCTTTAACAGTTTTCACAAATAGATAGACGAGAGATAACTAATTAGAATTAGTTTCATTATCGCTTTAGAATTAAGGTGAGCCAAACTTATTCAGCAAATGCGTTTCCTAGGAGTTTCGTTCATTCAGCTTATTTATTTTCGTAATATGAAACTCCTTAGTGGAATTCTTATATATATTTTTTATGGAAATTATAAAGAAAACCGTACAGATTTTTCACAGATTAGAAAAAAACTACTTTTTCTGTTTGATCTGTGACCGTCATGGAAATCACACAACGCCATACAACGGAGGAGGCGGTAAAATAGGTACTTAGGTGAGAGTACCTATGTGTCCGCACGGTCCGTTGTATGGTGCGTCATGATTAACTTTCGAACAATGTATACACGCATCGTAAATGCATTTTTTGAGCAAATGTGTTGAAAAAGTATTTAAATCCCAAAATAATAAACTCGACATGATCTTATGATTAAATTATTAAAACAAACATCGGTAAAATAATAATATTCAACGATGTCGGTATTAAACTATGTATTCACGTTTAATTAAATTGCAAACATTTTGCATAATTTACATACTGCTGATTTGAGCATACAATATGACTTTCTCCGCTGAACTTGTACGTATAAAGCCCATCACATATACGGAGCGTTTGCGTTTTAGGAACATTGGTTTCCTGATCCATTTAGGAAGTATCGGCACCATATCTGTACTTGCAGGTTATTTAATCACAAGTTTTGGTTTCGGAGAGAATTTCAGTATTTCAATCTATAAATATTTGTTTGTCTAAATCTAAACCCGTATATTAGAATATCAGTAATCAGTAAGCCAGAAAAAGTTCGTTTGTAATGGCTGATTTATTTTATATGAACATTCAGACGTGTGCAGCTCTGGTGATTTTGTAATCGATATATTCACATTCTAACAAAACAATCATATCGTTTTTTTCTTCTACATAAGCGCTTGGGACCGGGGTTGAAACTTTGTAATTTTTCTGATTAACTCATTCATAATTTTTCTACAGGGTATTTTAATGTATGTCATTTAAGAGAATACAAAGAACTATAAGCCGATCATGATTTTTTTTTTACATTTAAATATTTTGAATCACGTAAATTTGGCTTTTGACAATTGACCCCACGAGAGTTCTTATTGTATAGAATAAGACGTTCAAACTCTCAGCCGAAAGTGTAAAAAGCTAGTAAAAGTCGCATGAGTAGTGTAGTGTTGTGACGTCGTGTGTGGATGTATATGGCGGGGCATCACTAGTATCTTTGCAATAACCAGTGGCCTCAGAGCATTTATAAACGGAGATGTTACGTTGGAGTATAGAATAAATGTATTTCTATTCTATTCTTATAATCCGCAAGCACAATTTTTTTTGCCAATTTCTACGGGGGGACGAGGTAGACACGCATAGCACACGCGCGAACCGCGCGGGTAATCGCACGCCGCACACCATTTTAAAACACGCACACCGTTATATAAACTAGCGTAGTTACGCAGTGTCTGCAGGCACATTATGATATTGTAGATGACCAAGTAGCGCCATATGATCGGCAGAGGGGAACGCCTTGCCTAGCCACCTCCTTTTTTAAATGCTCTAAGCCAGTGGCTGGCCGTGCCGGCCGTCCTGCAGTATGCGCTGAGCTTCACCGTCCTGCTTCCGTGCAGGATCTGTGCTCGTGCGTCATCCGACATGTTACGGCATAGAGGCGAAACGACACGAGAGCGTGGCGTCATACGCCTGGATATTTCACAGGATAATATACATCTTAAATATACTACTGTGCCTGTGTTTGTCTCATTGTTGGAGTGAGAGGGGTACCATACTACTGGGTTAAGGGGTGCAATGACTTTCTAAGTTATGTGCGGAATTGGCATTAAAATGTTACAACGATGAAGAAAAATGAGGAAATCGGTATGTTTTAGAACCACAAAACTCGAGGGCATAATATGTCATTGTGTCGTCACCAATTTGCGTGTATTATGGAACTCTACATGATGATGATGTAAAACCGTAGTTGTAATAGTGCTAGAGAGCCAATTTGCCAAAAAATGTTTGAATTTGAACATAAAGCAACCCACGCATAGCCGCGGTCAGCAGTAAGTTTACTATTTACCTGTACTACAATAATATCAAGTGTTCTGTGAGGCATAACTCAAGAAAACTCTTATCGAGATCACAAATTACAAAATATATATGTTACTCGAGATATCGATGTCTCTGCGCACAGAAACCTTGGTTAGATCATCGCGGTTTACAATCTTACATTTTAATTTCTGATTAGTTATACGACTGATCACTATTACGGTATATTGATATTTAATCACACGAGATGTGGAAGGCAATAATAAGTCCAGTACTTGGAGTATGATCATTTCTATGGAGGTCATTGAACCCAAATAGTCGTTAAGCCAAGTCAGAAGCTTTCGGGCGGCCCAAAAATTCTGACACCAGGGTCAGCCCTGGTGTCAGAATTTTAGGCAAGTAGTCAGATACTTGCCTACACGAGAAGAAGAAAAAGAACTCAAATCAATGGCTTAGTTTCAATGCTGTTATCAAGACATCCCGTGTTAGATAATAATAATTATGTTTTACTAGTATGCACCCCGCGGTTTCACCCGCGGATAAAAGTATCCTATGTGTTAATTCAGCGAAGCTATCTGCATTCCAAATTCTATCAGAATTCCTTCCTGTAGTTACAGAGATGAATGGCAACAAAATATCACACACACAAAGTTTCGCATTTGTAATAAATACTAGTAGGACAGTTACAGTAGGTTATCAGTCACTCAGTAAGATTCAGTGCACCAATAACCTGCATCGTACCTTTCACACGCAATGTGTTATATTATATCAGTATCAGCAGGATTACTCTTGACACTCGATTTCAATTGAGTTTTGGGATTTGGAACGAAATCGTGGCATTTTGTACCTACTCTTAAATCCGATCTTAGCGCACAATGGAATCTTTATCCATGGAATTTTGTGGAACTAATGTAATAGACTCATTTCTACACGATCCGCTTTTTTTACCAAATTATTTAACATTAGAATTGAGGATAGATTCGGATTAGAATTTGAGTGAAATTGGGATTGGATTCAAGGGTAACCCTACAGCTCTGGATTGGCAGACAGTCTTACTGTGAAGACACAGTAGACGGTGAAAAACGGCGCGGCGGTGGTTTTGGCGTCAACAGTTGGACGTTGGACGAGTGCCAACATTCACCTTGCAGCCAGTGAATCTGGTTTGCGGTTGATCTTATAGTATTAATAATATGGTTGCTAAGGTATCCACTCAGGTTAAAGACTCTGAAAACCTCATATTTTATGCATGAAAAAGCAGACGTTATGATAATAATGTCATCATTACGTTCCGCTGGCTGGGACACGGACCTTCTTTCACTGGTAGAGAGTGTAGTCCAGGGCACGCTGGCCAATTGCGAGTTGGTGGATGGTATGAAACATGTCTTCCAACTTCATGGTTCTTGTATTTGCTGGTTTCCCCGCGATGTTTTATTTTGCCGTTGGAAGGGCGAGTGCTTCTTGACCCACCAGTGTTTGTCGTTTGTTTTACGGTACATATTGATATAGGCGTTTAAAATCAATATTTTAGGAATCAGCCAGCCTGAAATACGGAATGGAATATATCGTGTTAGATGTTTGCCATGCAGTGGCAGTTAGATTCAATTTCCTCGCCTAGAGTCATACGCGTCACAATTATCATTATTAATTGAATTACACAAGGAAAATATTAATACGTTTATTGTAAATGTTATGACGTAGGTGTTTCCCCACTACCTAATATAAATAAATAAAAAGTGGTCGCGTCATTACATTTTGTGGCGTATGTAACGCCACAAAAATGTAATGACGCGACAATTCAATATATTATGTTAAAAAATAGAATAAAACTATGTTTTAATATCACAATGAATTATAATAACGGAAATAATAAAAACAGAATAGTCACTCCGAAACGTTAAATTTGCATTTTTCATATCAGCGCATTAGGTACTAATGTTGGTAAATATTAACGGTTCTAAGAAACGTGCATAAATTTAAGACATCTGCTGAGAGTTACTAACATTTTGTCAATAAAATTAACATGTTTTCAATATTTACTAGAAGGAAATCACGTTTGTCAAAGAATAAATACATAAGTAGACTATTCTAAAACTCTATACACAAACACACCTACTTTTTTCGCCGCATCTATACCGTATCCGATACGGTATCGTATATGTCGTCCGCACGAGCGGAGGCGCAGAAAATGCTACAAAATATTGAAATAATAAATTAATTTGTAAAGAAAATATTTGAAACACCAGGGACTTGAACCCGCTTCCATCCATCCCTCAAACCGGGACATGCTTTACTTACGCAGAGCAGGCGATACTGCTATAAAAATAATAAAAATAGTAAATGTTGTGTCAACAAAAGCAACATATCTGTCGTGTCTTGTTGTTCGCAACACCGTGAACAGAATACAAAGAGGATAAATTGTCCACATACCTGCTAATCTACACACGGGTAGTAAATGCTCGGTGAAAGTACCATTTGAATTTATAATGCTAACATCGCTAGCCGACGTTGGTCTTTCACGGCTGCATGGTGTTATTGCTATGATGTAATGATTCATTTTAAATAATAATGTAATAATTGTTGTTGTGTTTGATATAATGATTGTGGCTATTATCGAATAAATAAGATTCTATACCTAGAGAATTCCCTTACACCTTTAAAATTATCTAACATTTGACCAAGCTCTCATCTGATGGATCCCATCTTTCGTTCTTTCTTTTCTTTCTTTTCTTTCTTTTCTTTCTTTTCTTTCTTTTCTTTCTTTTCTTTCTTTTTTCTTTTCTTTCTTTTCTTTCTTTTCTTTCTTTTCTTTCTTTCTTTTCTTTCTTTCTTTTCTTTCTTTTCTTTCTTTCTTTTCTTTCTTTTCTTTCTTTTTTTTCTTTTCTTTCTTTTCTTTCTTTTCTTTCACAAGAAACTGCGAGAAGCATTGCTTGTACACTACTGCTTCAGGATAGAACGCCTGATGGTTACATACACGAATTAAGTATGATACTGTATTCAGTAGTGATGCATTCGCATTCATTTTTAGCATGTGAAAACTCAATTAGCATTCCACAAATAAAATTTAGTTGCGAATTCTGTGAAATATGAAATTTCATTTCAATTAATTTTGTTCATTTTGAATTTAATATTTAATATAAAGGTTCATCTCATGTTTATTTTCATTTTTCATTTCTTTTTCATTTCATTTTTAATGAAAAATTTAATTTAATTTATCATTTCAATTTTCATTTCAGTTTTTATTTCCATTTCATTTCATTTAAGCAATTAGCATTCCAATATCAATTAGCATGTTAATACTCGTGAATTAGCATGTTTATGAAATTTATGCATTAATTGCCATCCCTAGTATCCAGCGGTTAGCCTTCTACATAAAGAAAAGTGCATATCAGGAAATGGTAGCCTCTCTTCGGTTCTCCTTATATGGGGCGCAAACAAAACATCGCAGGAACGGAGGAACGGGTTATTGAACCATTACCGTTAACTTTATTTATTAAGTGTTTTAACGTATTGATAAGTTATAAATTATTGTTTATCGTCGTTAAATGCAGTTAAGAAGACACGTACATGTACATAAAAGTCTTTACGAAAAAGGAATATCAGGCCTCTACCAAAGGACTTTTTTTCTTCTAGTTTGTGTACGCTAATAGTGCTATGCTTTATTTACGTTGTCGTTGTTGTACCCTTTAGCATAGAAAATTATAAAACAATATTTTTGTTGATGATTCAAACTTAATTTATTTTTGGGTAAATGGGAATGTGTATGCGATGCACAGAAGAAGAATCCGAATTGCACTTTAGGCCTATTCGCGCGTTATTCGCTACCGCTGTGGGTAGCGGTAAATTTCGTATGTTGTGCGGCTAGAGCGAAACTATGCGGAACTTACCGCAGCGAATATACAGGGTTACAGGAAAAATTGTGCTAGATCCGTTAAGGGCGTGGAGTACCCATCATTTCTGACTTATTTCACTATGAAACAACCTAGTCTCAACTTAATATTTTATTTAGATATTCCTTAGAGAAAAATACAGTTTCTAATATTTTTTGTATTTCTTAACTTTCACTTGTCTACTACGGTCTATTCAATTAACTTATGTACTATTTTAATGATTGACGTCCTAAAACATCTTAATACACATGTAAAAATGCAATAATCATAATAATAAGACACACAAAATAAACAAAATTAAATTTTGTAGCCTAAAAATCCGCAATTTTCACAAAAAATATTAAAAATCGAATATCTCGAAAAGGGTTAAGTTTAGGCTAGGGTGTTACATAGTGAAATAAGTCAGAAATGATGGGTACTCCACGCCCTAAACGGATCTAGCACGATTTTCCCTGTAACCCTGTATAATAGGAAGAGTCTTGCAGAGATTTGCAGAGTAAATATTCTGTACAGACCTATCTGACTTAAATTATATAGTAATAGTAAGATGTACTATGCGCACAAATAAAATATAATTTATAGCAAAATTTCTAAATATAACTTTTAAATGTTCCGAGATTTCCGAGATATTCCTTCAGAATCCGAATTGCACTTTAGGCCTATTCGCGCGTTATTCGCTACCGCTGTGGGTAGCGGTAAATTTCGTATGTTGTGCGGCTAGAGCGAAACTATGCTGAACTTACCGCAGCGAATATATAATAGGAAGAGTCTTGCAGAGATTTGCAGAGTAAATATTCTGTACAGACCTATCTGACTTAAATTATATAGTAATAGTAAGATGTACTATGCGCACAAATAAAATATAATTTATAGCAAAATTTCTAAATATAACTTTTTAATGTCCCGAGATTTCCGAGATATTCCTTCATTCCACCCAATTGGCAGCCCGAGGAAGCTGTATATATAACCGGTCTATTTCGATCCATTGTCGATGATACCCACATTGTTGTGTGCAGTAAACACACGGACCCGTCTAAATCAATGGGTGACGCGAACACCGTTCAATACATACCACAGAAAAAAAATTAGTGCGAAGATGATTTTCAGACAGTTGTTCAGCTTTATAACGTGTTGGTATGTGGTTCTTAATTTTGTTTTGCCATGCTTAGGTCATGATGATGATACTTCGCGCCTCGTGACTGAACGTAAAAATTCCTCACAAATTCATCCAAATCCAATAAAATTCTGTATCTCTCCTATATTTGTGATTTTATCGTGTGCTATGAAATTAAATTTTATATGTATTCTTACATGCAGTCAAAAACCTACTTTTAAAATTTTAATATCATCCGAAGACTCAATAAGATCGATTATCCAGTTTTATTGCTTGAAGCCATCGTCATTTTACAACCATTATAAAAACTTATTAAATATATTCAGCAAAAAGTATGTACAGTTGTGTTTCAAACGCAACACAATGATCAAGATGAATAGTCCACTAATTATACCACAGAAAGTGTTCCAGAGTCCAGTCAGACGGTCACGACGGTCTCCCTTGTCCACGTCACCATGTCGTGGCCAGGCAGCCCCGGGAAATAGCTGGACTGGAGCCAATGATCTGTCACGCGCTTGCATACGACAGAATGCGCACCTTTCAGTTGGACTTCTACATTCAAAATGTATAATTTTATATTTTATGGAATGGTTTTATTTTGAAAAGCATGACTTATGAGAGAGTTCCTATTTACCTACCTCTATATCTATATAGCTATACTAGCTACTGCCCGCGGCGTTGCCACGCGTGGACTACATTACTTTTCAGGTTTCAGTTTGGGTAATGGCTTTATTTTTAAAAACTGATTTTCTATCAGCCACACTGAGTTTTCTGCTCGTATAATCACTTCCACGAAGTAAAAATGACATGTCTTAATCATGGATGAAATAATTAATTATAATATTTCCCAAAACAGCGTAGGTACGCTAATTATTATCCTTGATATTCCTGGACCAATTTTGATGAAATCTCCACTCATGGCTACTTAACTACAGAAAAATTTTCGATGATATTTCGATAAGTATCATCGAACTCATGATTAATTAAAACCTATATTATATTAAAATCTAGGCTTTCAAAACATTTTTACAATAGGGTAAAGTCTGGGGGTCTACTTCTGTATCATTCAAAGAGTATTTAATTTATACGTAACGTAAGAGTATCATTGGCCCACTGCATTAGCCTATGGTGGTAATAGTATGCATTGGCCCTCAGACCTGTGGGCCAAACATAAACGTCATGTAATGCCAAAAATAGGCGTAGCAAGGGTCAAGACTATACTCCCAAGGGTAAAGCTCTAACTATCACGGTTCATGAGATACAGCCTGGTGACAGACGGACAGACAGCCTGACAGACGTCGTCAGTCCGTTTTGGGTACGGAAGCCTATTACTAAGGCTTCGCTGTCCGTCTATCCGTCTGTCACCATCAGGCTGTATCTCATGAACCGTGATAGTTACACAGCTGAAATCTTCACAGATGATAAATATATTTTTGTTGCCGCTATTACTAAAAATACAGAATAAAATAAGTATTTAACCCCTTAAATACTTATTTTATTCTGTATTTTAGTATTTTTTCTCTCTCATACATCAAACTTTTTTTGCTAGTTTTCATAGATAATGATACGGAACCCTTCGTGCGCGAGCCCAACTCGCACTTGGCCGGTTATTTCTCTAATCTGCGGGCACTTAAGTATAATTAACATGTTTGTATCTTGAATGCAATCAATTCATACTACTTACATATTATTTGATGGTATATCTATTTTACTCCAAAAATCCCAAACAACCTGCAAGGGCTTAAATAGAAAAACTAATAATGGTTAATCAAATCTAATAAATTGTAAAATTTCATTCCACTGTTTAATGCATATTTACTACCGAAATTAACTCCTATTATTCTTTGTTCATGGCCTTGCACACGTTTTTTTTCTTTAATCTGTGCCTCCAGATGGACTTTACGTGAAACATGTGAAATATTCAATAACAACACGACGAAAAATTACTATACTTAACACTGGCTAAATACACTATGTGTGGAGCCATAATACTACATAAAAAAAATTACTGTGACACAAACTAACCGTCAGTAGCCAAAAAAAAATTCACCATGAAGCGGCCATGTTGTATAAAATTCCGTCCGGTTTCGTAATGATATTTAATAATTTTGACCAAATTTTTTTAATGATATTTGTATTTTAATATATCCTATGTTGTGCGCTGGTTATTTCTAAGCATATTAGTGCAACCCGCATGAAAATCAGTTCAGTATCTAGGGATTTGTTCAATAACAAACAAACAAACAGCTACAAATTATTGTCCCTAGATGGCGTTAGATACGATAAATTAGAAAATGTATGGAGAAGGGTAAAAAGCCTTGAAGTCCTGCATCGCGGTTACGATATTTTTTGAACCATAGAACCTATGGGATAAATTAGATTTGACATCATTATGTTTGTGTTCCGTAGCGCATCAGAATTACACATTTATTATATGTAGGGATTATACCTGCCCCAAACGGCGTGATGATACTGATTATAAAGGAATCCCTTAGTTTCTAAGGGATTTGTCTATTATCAAGCTTGGCGGATAACGGCTAAGTCGGATCTCCTAGCTTAGGAGATCCTAAGCTAGGAGATCCGAGTTAGTCGTCCGGTAAGTGGACGGAGACGATAAAATAATGTACATTGTTTTAGTACGAACTGAAAAAAAATGTTATATTATCACAGACTAAATAATATTACTACGTATAAATGGCGTAATTAGCGTCCACTCAGGCTGTAGTACAAAATCGAGCTTGTTTAATAACTGCGCTGCGCTCAGCGTCAACGCCCCGCATCAAGATCGCCTACTGGTATTTGTATTACATTGTTGCTCTGTGTCATCGTCATCGTCAACGTCTTATGAATCGACCAGATTACATATTTATTATGCTTTCACTAATGAGAATTTTAAGACATTCTAATATGGATTCAATAATAACCTTCATTGTTATGTAACAAATACAGATTAATTGATAATTTAGACTTTACAGTAGGTACCTAACTTATGTATTGTATTTTGATTTTCGTATTTATTGCCTAGAAATTGTTTTGCTTTGGCTCCCATATAATTAAATTGTTAACTGTAGTGCAGCCCTTTATATTTATGTAATAAGAAACATATACCAATAAAAATTAATAATGATATTCATCATGTTCCTCTGGGCATCTGTTCAGTTACTGCACTGCACACATACATCTTACCAATAACGCAGAGATTAACTTATTTACATAATGTTTAAAATAGTAGACACTAGAGGCTCTGACGTCACGACTCTCGAGTGAGTCCGCCAGCCCCAGACTGGATAATAATGTATCCATCTCATTAATAGTTCAATAGAAGTAAGACTGTTAACAAACGTTCAACATTTATTTGCGCTGAAAATCCAAAGCGAATTAACCAAATTGACTCGTTTAAATTTACTATTTGTGTCACCCTACAATTGTTTATTTGATATATTATCCTGTATCTGTGGTCTCTATATCGGTATACCTTTCATCACAAATAGCATTCTAATATCGTCCGCACAATCGCTCACCGACACCATTCTACGAGAGAGCTCAACAAACCGAAAAAAGTTAATACCTCATTGAACGCTTGTTAAAACATAGGAAGTAGACGTAAAAAACCGGCCAAGTGCGAGTCGGACTCGCGCATGAAGGATTCCGTACAATTATCTAAAAAACGAACAAAAAATCAAGTTTCTTGTATGGTAGCCTCCTTAAATATTAATTTTATTCTGTTTATTAGTATTTAATTTTGTTGTTATAGCGGCAACAGAAATACATCATCATTGAAAACTTTAGCCTATCACGGTTCATGGGATACAGCCTGGTGACAGACGGACAGCGGAGCCTTAGCAATAGGGTTCGCTTTATTACCCCTTTGGGTACGGAACTCTGAAAACTAACACAGTTTTTAGTTATAGTATGACAATGTACAAAAATACTACACGTTGCAATTAAGCTTCGGCCCCACCCGGCGCGTCTAAGTACGAAGCGGTAACGCCAAGCGACGACGCGAAACTATCGGTACCTATCGCTGTCTACAAACACGGGCAGCGATATGGGCCGAACGTCCGACTTTAACGCTTCACTGACGCCACTTGACGCGCCAGTGTGGCTGAAGCTTTATTGTAATAAAATTGTCGATAGGCACGACAGACGGCTAATTCTAAACGCCTCGTTTTCCTGTACCGCCCGCGCCGTGTCGTTGACTGTCGATGTTGGTAGGACTATGACACAACACATGTTTTTGATGTTTTTGAACACAGTTTCTCGTCATCCATACATAACGCTTAACCTACGCATAATGCGGTTAATGAAACAAATTATGAAGTAGCAGGAGGCAGGAGTAAACAGGAATTCCAATGACTGGTTATTTTGATTCATTTGGATTTTGCTATACGAGTAAAATGTAGGCGTGTCCGTGAGTGAAAGCGTGTCACATAGGACTTGTTTGATTGTCATTGCTTTATTACGCAGGTGCATATGCATTTTTAAGATTTAGACATGCTTTAGATATATCATAAGTATGTCCCTTGTTTATGTTCATATTTTCCTTATAACTTAGTTATACTCAATAAATTATATTATTAGAAGGCGTGGGAGTATTAGCGCAAACTTGATATAGACTACTAGTTATGTATAGGTAGGCAGGTGAACATTGTTATTTATGTCCATGTTAAAATATTATTATGTATTTATTATTGATGAAATTATACTTTCATAACTCCAATGCCTTCATAAAACTGATTCGAAGTAGACATTCTGCGTATCTATTATAGATCTACATTCAGAATGAAGGAGACTTCGAATCGGAACGTTTCCGATTGGGTATAGAATACACCAGCAACATTTTTTTTAAAATGAGACCGCGGTCAAGGATGTCATGATATTGACCGCCAGTATTGTGTTTCCTTTTCTTGTAGACATAACGTAGTGCGGAGAGAAAGGCTGTGGCCTAGATTAATTGCCAGTAATCCTAGCCCAGGTATAGGTACTAGTGAATTAGCTACCGGTTATAAATATTCTCTTTAGAATAGCGTGACAGCATCTTTGGCTATTCCCACTTAAATCTAGTGAAATGAGGTCAAATA
Organism: Ennomos erosarius; assembly: GCA_963580505.1. Lineage (NCBI taxonomy): Eukaryota > Metazoa > Arthropoda > Insecta > Lepidoptera > Geometridae > Ennomos > Ennomos erosarius. Next base: position 825,370 of record OY756982.1, read on the forward strand.
CCATTAAAGATGTATCCTCAGCTAGAACAATTCTAACACGAAAATCATACATTAGCTATGTCCAAGTCCATATCAGAACCGTTGATAAATCTGGCATTTGTTTACGGTTTACGCCCAACTCGGTATAAAAAGAGCTTACAATCTACGGAATGTATTGTTATGTAGGGCACCACAGTCTGACCGCGTTATTTTTAACTCTGAGACTACCTATATCTAAATGCTGTAAAGCTGGATATTGTGGATATCTCTGCTTCGATTCATACACAATCACACATAAATAAAACGTAAAGGTACTTCTTATTTTAGGATCTGCGAAGTAAAAATAAACTGTCTACCTCTCCCCTGATGTCACCCCGCGCGCCGTCGTCGATTGCATTCATTTTCAAATTAATTGTGATAACATTTGTTATTTTTATTGACCATTGTTTTTGATTACATAAATTATAACCTCTACTCGTAAATACGTTTACTTTTTAATCTTTTTTCATTGATATTGCAATTTTAAAGTAAGGTAATAAATGCCCCCGTAAACGAAAATTGATTGAACTTCTATTACCAAACACTAAAATTCGACTTTCACAAGTGTTCAAATACATTATCTCATTATATCTAATCGATCTTGTTGTTTCGGGATAACAATTTTTTTGCTATCTAATACTTTATTAAAATGTTTTTTAGCTAATATGCAAAATGCACCTAATTAACGATTATTATTATATTAAATTATATTTGTGCTATACTTTAATTTCGAACAGTACACAATCGTGTGTGCGTGCATGCATACATAATTGGGGCTAAATTTACAAAATTACAAATAATACTATTATTTTTAAAAGCTCTGGTATCATGGTATTTTTTGTGCCGATTTGTTTTTGGTATTATGGTCTATGGACTTATACATTTTATATATGAATTTGGTGTCATAATACCGCAGAGTAGCCGATAGCTGTAGGTATTATAATTATCTGTGCCGATAGTAAAGTGACCGATGTAGCTCTTAGAATCAGCAAGCTGAAATGGCAATGGGCAAGTCACATCGCCCGTAGAAATGACCACCGATGGGGAAGAAATTTGCGGGACCGAAGCATACATTTTTGTTACAACATTAATTTGGCGAAATTCAATAATTTGACTAGCATCTTGGCACGCTTGCCCTCGTACACAAAACGTAAAATTAAATTAGATAGACTTGTAATACTCGAAAACACCTAATCAGTTGTTTTTTATTACAACAACTGCGTCTAGATAACCTCGTTTATCTCTAGTTAGCTTGACTCTTCTTAAAGTGAATCCTGTTTTATCAATTTGTATATTTTGTTTATAAGTAAACGAATTCATCATAGATATCATCATCATCAATTTGGATATTTTGTTTCTACGTAAACGAATTTTTTATAGATATCATCATTGTCATCATCATCATGTTGGTTTCACCAGATCGTCGGCCCGCCTAGTGGGGGGACGTATTACTATTAAGACTGTTATTATTATTAATGTTCTGTTGCAGGTTTAGGTATGAGTGCGAGGGCCGGTCGGCGGGGTCGATCCCGGGCGTGCACAGCGTGCCCGACAACAAAACGTTCCCCACCATTAGGATATCGAACTACGTCGGTCAGGTGACCATCGTCGTCTCGTGCGTTACCAAGGACCATCCTTACAGGTGAGACATGGCCGTCCCTGTCATTCATCATCATCACCCAGAAACACAAGTCTATCACTCAAAACGGCGCGATCAGACATTGGCTTTTATTCGTAATTTTTAACACTACGCCTTTTTTCTAATAGCTACGACGAAAAAATTTAATAAAAATATTATTATAACAAAGTGATTAGGGTACATGTGTTGTGTATTGCAAGGGCGCACCCCCACAACCTGGTGGGGCGCGAGGGCTGCGAGCGCGGCGTGTGCACCATCCGCACGCGCATCTCGGAGGAGGCGCGGGACGTGCAGTTCAAGAACCTCGGCATACAGTGCGTCAAGCGGAGAGACATCGCTGATGCTCTGCAGGCGCGCGCCACGCTCAGGGTCGATCCCTTCCGGCGTGAGTATACACTTCTTCTCTCTAGCGACCACCTTGAAGTCCTATTGAAACAAGCGCGTTATTTGTTACCGCTGTGGGTAGCGAGATCCTGCGCGAAACTTCATACAAAATTCCCGGGTGGTATACCGCCTCCCATAGCGGTAGCGAATAACACACTGGTTTGAATTGGCCTTTTTTTTAGCGTTTCCACCTTGCCGCTGCCACCTTGGGCCCACCAGCCACCCAGGGGCCCCAGATAAATCAGGACAGTACATTTCCCGCTGTAGTGTGTAGAGGGTGGTGACTGGTTAAAGTGCCCAAACCCGCGGCCCTACAAATTTATGTGCCCTCCCACTGATCTTGCCGGTCTTTCTTGTTTTTTTTCTTTCTTTTATAAATTATAAATTAAAATACAAACATTGTTGCGTATACCTTTGTGTTACTCATTTTCTCTACCAATCTAGGTAGGTAGGTCTAACCAAAGGGGCAAACGGCACAGTCGTTGCATTCGTAACGTTTTTTCTCGTGTCGGACGGAACGGGACGACTTCTATACATCGTTGCATGTCAAATTCGTAACAAAATTTAAAATATAGAAAGGGGAAGAAAAGGCGTGAAAGCTAGTTTATATTATTATGAAGAATAGGGGTGAGACAACGGGACGCGGGTAGTTGTTATAAATAAATTACATGTTGAAATTAATAATCTCGTTTAGAAGACAGTTGAAAAAACCTGTAACAAAAGACACGGAGTAACTCTGGTCTTTGCAAAGACCTCGTACATTATAACGTCTCTTTGCTCTTTATAACAAAGTGATTCTTATCAGTTCATGATTCGTCATAATATCAATGATCCGACATTAGCTTAAATTGGCGGCCGAGTTTTCCTGTTATTGACATTGCATTGTATCGGTCATTGAATGCTTGGCTTTTATAATAAAAATCGTTTTATTAACAGGTAATTGACAATTTAACTGTCTGTAATTTAACGCCAAAAAGAACTGAACGCCGTATCTTATGATAAAGTTGGTAGACAAAAGAGCAGTAACAAATTAACTTCCAAATTACAACATAATGTTAGGTGGTTTGCTCTACTCTGGGTGTTTATATTGTATTATTTCTTGCAAAATTTATTCTGAAAAGAAGGTAAACCTAAATACTAAATTATTGTATAAATCTTAACTACTGCCAAACTAAAACATAAACAATATAACCCCAAATCACAGGACCTATGTTGCTGTGTGAAATGTCCAAACATATTTTATAAAATAACTCAATAATAATTCACTCAAACTAAATGTAAACCAAGCTTAATTGTCAGTACAAGTTAAACAGGGTTTGGATAAAAACACAATTTAGCCGCGCGTAAAAGTTATGATGATGTAAAAAATCTATAAACTTATAATAGTAATATCGAAAAGTGGGTTGATGCACCTGTTTGTTTGTCTGTTTGATCGTTTCCGCGCCACTAAGTATGACGTAATATGTATGCGCGGGAGGAATCACACCACATACGTACCATACTTAGACATATATATTAAGGACAGGCCTAATGACAGGTTAAAACGTCGCTTCAAAGTGGGAGCCAATTTCACAGATTGGCATCCACTAGCGCTCAGTCTGTGATGGAAGTTAGAAGGCATCGGTCGAATGTCACAAACAAATTATGCCAAGTTGTATTGTGAAGGGTTGCACAATCTATACTCAAAAGTGCAGTAAAAAGAAAGACCAAGTTTCTTACCTCAAGTATTTAAATATTTTCAATATTACACTCCGTTTTGTAACAAAATAATCGAATTTATATTTGGAATAATCATTGTAAACATAAACATTGACGGACATAATGGCAGCGATAGGCACCTAATTTTCTCAACTTGTCGTAGTTCACGCGAAATCTAATAGATGGCGCTGACTTTTCCCACGCCATTTTGACAAAATAAAATGTTCCTTCGGGCATATCCTGATATATAAATCTATGGTACCATAATAATGTTAGCCATATATTGGGAGACTGTCATATTTTTACACTTCCTCCATGTTATTTTCAAATTAAATCCATTAAACAGTTGTTTAACGATTATACCACTCCCACTGCGTCATTCTGACAGAATGCCCCCGGTGATTCAGTATAAATACAGCTCCATTTGAGTAAGACGGGCAACAACCACATTAGCTTTATCAGTATTTTTTGTACTGATAAAAATTAATGATGTAATTATTCGTATTATTTCGATTTTTATTGTGGAATGTAATTAAACATTTAAAATACATTTAATTTTTTTTAAAGCATAATGTTACATACACGAATGTTCAAGTTCTTATTAAAATAATGAATTATTAGGAGTAACGTTACAATATCGACGTGTGAAGTGAATCATAATTTGCACAATGTCGCATCATATAAAGTCGTCACCGCAAAGGCGTTATTTGCTTTCTTTCTGGATTTCTGCTTAAATCGAACAAAAAACAATTTTTTTTCAATTTGACGAATGTAAGAGTAATACCAAAATTTTGTTATTTTTCAACAAACATGTAGTAAGACCGAGAACAAAATGGGGTTTCAAATTTTAAAATGTGGCATTTTTACGTATTACCTTGCTAATGCTAGACGGTGCACGGTGTACCTGCGCCCTCGCGCACCCGACAAGCCACTAGCACGGGGGTGTCGCATGTTATATTATTATTGTAAGGACGCAAAAGGGGCTTGTACTGAGAAGTATTCTGTGGAAGTGCACTTAATTAGCACATACCTACATACTATAATCACATAAAAATGTTATTTTTACCGGGAATTACGTGATAATCGATAACCTATCCTGGCTTGTGTGTTATTTATAGCTTTGTTGTGATTTTTACAAACATTGTTTATTTAGGTTATTTTTCGTTAAACCTCACTGACTTTTGTTGCTATCTGAAAGTAACTGTAAACATGTTATTGAGTTAATTATTTAAGTATGCAAAGTGAAAACCTTATCGGATCGCTTGTCCTTTTTTTTGAACGTGTTTCAATATTTTATCAGACTGCTAAAATACCGGAAAATGTGAAAGATGAATTAGAATTCATTCATAAAATTTCATCACTGAAAATTCAAGTTGGTCGCTCGGTAGCTGACGGAATAAAGATGATGATTCCTGATGGTCTAACATGCGCACTTAACTTGTCGTCGCTGCTAGAGTGAGACACACTTAGGCGCTACCATAGCCTTGTCACGGTCTCTCACGAGAAAAAGCTTCGAGATAATTTTGTCGCTGTGCGCATGCTAGCCGGGCTGGATAGTACGTATTCACCACTACCTTTCTTCAACATCCGTCCAGCCGTTCTTGCGCCGTGTGGTTACAAACATACACACATACTCGCGCATCTTATAGACATTCGCATCATAGATATCTTGTCATAATCACCCTGAAGATGACCACTGCTGAACGTAGGCCACACAGAGCGCCACTTTGAGTGGATGTTTGACCCCTGCTTCTATCGGCTCCCCGCGGTTTTGACCAGTGGATTCGGAACTTTCATTGCACTGCAACAGGAGAAATCTCATTTCTAATTTAAAAGTTTCCATATTAGTTCAATAGACCTGTCATTTTATCTTGCTACCTATCTTGTGCATCCATGCTAATTATATTTTATCCCATTCATATTTTGGCAACATTGGATTAGTAGGATGTACGAAATACGATTAACTACTAGTGAAATGGTATGTTAGCGATCTGCTGTAACCACGTCTAAGAGATCTATGCAGTTCAAACATACTTTTTGCAATACTTTTTGATGGCCAGTGTTATTATCATATTACTTCCGATATAATCTTTATTTCGAAGGTCGGGTGGACTGTCGTGCGCGGGATTCGCTTGCACGACTTGTACAGGAAAACCTACGGATAAAATGTTAAAGGGGACACAACAGGCAAAATTAAATATAGGCACTAAATAATCTAAAAATAAATGTTGTAGCACTTGTAGCAAATCCAAAACATAATTAAGGAAACCCAATTATCAAAGTCTTTATACTATAAGATCGCCTGATGATGTTGTAAGTAGATATTTATTTACAAGCATGCACAATTGCACAGTACCTACAAGCATTGGAGCACACATATCACTTGAGGCATCTCTTATAAAACGCACCAGCATTACCAAAGAGCTCAACGTTCGGTTCTTCTCACAGCATTATAATAATGCCAGGAACATTTATCAGGCATAAAACTCATTGATTTTGTAAAAATATCAAACCCCTATATTTTCTGTATGTTCCTAACACCAAACAACCCATCGATTAGGCAACAGCTCTCCCAGTTACGACCATTATGGATATTTCCGTAGTCGCTATTTCAGTCCACCGCGCCGCTGCCGATCGTGCTACATTTCCCGCCCGGCCCTGTCGGTGGCTCAACCAAGCCAAACATTGTTTATTTAAATATATGTATAAAAACTAACTCCGCCAAAACGTCTTATTTTCGGAAACCACCCAATAATTTTCGTTAAATAAGCGTTTCGGTAGTAAAAACTAGAAACTTTCACTAAGTTAACGAAAATCCGTATCTTTTTCAGATGACATTATTTTATCGTACTTAATTCACGGCCAAAGCACCTCGGCCTAACATTATACACGTTTGAATATGGCATTTATGGATTGTCTCCCTGTATAAATTTAATACTATAGTGAATCGACAAAAATTTTGGGTTTTAACGCGGATTCATGGCAAATCCAAACTTAGCCTATCGACCGATAACATATCTTGAGTACTCACGCTCGTAAATGTCGAATTTATTGCCCCGGGACAGTTCTTTACGATGTTACTTGCATAAACAGAGTCATTACAATATCTTTTTAAGTTGCCTTTCGAGGGAATACAAATTATAAAGAAAATGGTCTATAGAACATTTTGATTTTCACTCTTTTACCATACCACAGAATAAATAACAGTACACACAGACACAAGAGTTGGCTCAACAAAAATAGCCAGTCTCGACCTTTGACAGTGTCAACAAGGGAGCTTTGGGGTATATGATTAATTTATAAGGGCATTATGGGTCCGTACTACGATGGGTAATCAGAAGCTCCGTAGTACGCTGCTAGCCTGGTAGTTCGCTAGCTGGAGAATAGAGGATCTATAATTCTTTAGAGATACATTCCCGAAAAAGGTTAATACTGAAATCTTTATAAGATGTATACATATTAGCAAAAACTATTTTTTGTAAGTTCCTGAGACGTCATCGTGTACATGATGACTAATGTTATTTTGTTTACAGTGCTTATTGCCGTTAGGTTTGTTACCGTTAGCTAATAAGGTTGTAATTGTTAACACCTCAACCAACCGTGTTTATAAATTGCTACAAGCATTTTAAAAGTCTGTTTTTGTCTTCAACAAATAGTAAACATTTCTTGGTAGTCAGTAGCTGAATGCTGGCAGCACTTGTCAAGTTTTTTTGAACTTATCAAAATCCTTGCATACCTATTTATGTTTTTCAGTTGAAAATATTGGTAATACCCGGGGAAAACCGCGTTGTTGCGTAAGCTGACGTAGTGTTACAGAAGTAATGAATAAACGAGGAAACCTAGTAGTAGAGTGCGGTGGCGCGGCGGTAGACTGCGCAGATAAGGCTAATCAGTTACTGGATTAGGCTGTTTTGGTTTTAGCTAAATCCAATAATGGACTACCGCATTGACTGTGTTATAATTAAATGTTTAGTTTTTTAGGGTTCCGTATCCGTGTAAAGTGAACCCTATTACTAAGGCTCCGCTGTCCGTCTGCCTGTGTTTGTCTGTCTGTAAATATCTTGGCTGAACATTACGCCGAAACTACGGAATGGATTCAAATGAAACTTGGCATGATGTGACTTCATACTCCAAGGTAGGCTATAGGATACTTTTTACCCCGAAATTCAGCATGATTCCCGCGGGAGAGTTACGGGAGGTTAGCGGGAGGGAGTACTTATTTTTAATTCATTAACGCGTAGTCCGATTTCATTCATTCTTTTTTGTTAGAAAGGGGGTTATACTTTAAATATTGTCCCGTTTCAAGGTTGTCAGTTTTGTGGTTTAGAAGTTACAGACATCCGAACCTTCAGTAGGTATTGGGTCCAATCCTATCCTGTACTTTGAAAAAGAGAAGGGAGGGGGGAAAAGATAAAGGAAAAGAATGAATGGACGAAGGTAAAAGCCGATTCGTTCATTCATCCTTTTCCCCTCTTCTTTTAGACTGAGAGAAGGCGTAAAACTAAAAAATAAGCCGGGGCTAGTCAACTAGTAGAGTATATGATTTGTGTTCCTCAGACGGGTTCGAGCACCGCAACAACCCGCAGAGCATCGACCTGAACGCGGTCCGTCTGGCCTTCCAAGTGTTCCTGCACGAGGCGGGCGGGCAGCGCATGTACCAGCTGCCTCCCGCCGTCTCCGACATTATCTACGACAAGAAGGCCATGAACGACCTCCTCATCGTGCGCGCCTCGCACTGCTCCGGCCCGGTCGCCGGCGGCACGCAGATCATTCTGCTCTGTGATAAGGTAATAACAGCTCGAAAGGCGAAATTACACGGTTCACTTTTGCCTTTCAATTTGGATGAAGCAACCAAATTGATCCGTGTAAACATAAAAGTGAATCATTCAATGTCATTGAAGATCGTCTTTTCCTTTCATTTCTGCTCCGGTCAACCAAAGTGATTCAATTTGGTTGAACCGTGTATTTTCACCTTAACTAAAGACTCTTCAACAGCCTACACGTCTACTGCTTAACATGGCCCCCAGGGCCGGAAGTCTGCTATTTCAATTGTGTCATAATGGTTCAAGTATGGTACCATAATGACAGATTTTGATACTAATGGTAGTCTATAAACCATAAGTAGGCTACTATTAGTGTCAAATTCTGTCACTATGGTACCGTTCATGACAGAATTGAAATAGCAGACTTCGGGCCCAGGAGTTCACGTTGTTGTATTATGCCTCAAAACTTGTTCTTTTTCCAGTGTTGATGTTTAAAGTTAGTGGCGTTTTACACATTAAGTGCTGAATTACAAGCATGAGTGTGGGCCAGTGATATAATGTGTTTAATCGTGGTTTATCGTATTGCTTCCGAAATCTAAACAAAAAGACTCGTATCACTTACTAGATGATAGGATATTATTGCAAGAGTTTGTCTAGGTACCGCCGCTTGGCCAGGTATTCTGCCGCCTAGCAGTAGTGGTAGTGTGCTAGCTTTACTGTGTACTGGTTTGAAGGCCAAGTGAAATGACTAGGCAGAAAACACTGGCCTTATTATCTAAGTCTGGCAGAGATGGAGATAGTTTGCTCTCTTGCTCGCACTTGTAAATGGGTGAAATCCATGTCTAAAACTGTTAAGTCATAGGGGTGCTGATCTCACAGTCTAGAAATCTTATTACTAGACCATGTTGATATCTTACAGTAGTATTCATAGTCAGGGGGGTGAACAAAGCCCCAAAATCTATCATTCAACTTTCACATACAGGTTGAACGTTGAATCATTCTTCCTTCACTTTCATAGCATCCTGCCTTTGACAATGTCAAAATTGTCAGATTGGCGGCCACTTAATTTTGTTTATGAAATGCATAAAACTAGACTTCGCCACACAGCGCCTGGATCATCCCCTAGAGGAATTCATAGTCAAGGTGGGACCTTGACTATGAATTCCAGTGTTAGTGTATCTCTTCAGCATGTTACGTCGCGAATCAATTTCCCCTTTTACTTATCATTAAAATAAAAATGTTTTATCTTTTCTGCGAGACATTATGACCTGTATTACAGTATCAATTTGCAAAGGCGCTTGGAGTTCGGTATTCATCGTTTTTTTTCTACAGATTTCATTCCAGTTGTTGTGAATCGGTCAAATAAAATATTGAACATAATTCGCAGTGGTGAATCATGGGTTTTCGGTTATCAAACTGTTATTATTTGTTGAATATCGCTTATAAATGAACTAATAATAATTATGAATTATTATTAATTAACTTTTACAATGAATCATGGGTTTTGTATTTTTATTTGTCCGACGACCGCATGTTTATATCGGAAATTAAATTACTTAGCATTTTGCTTAAGAAAATTTGATAACTCAACGATCGCTCCATTTTTTATTTATAGATTCAAGTTAATACAGTCAGCGGTATTAGTCGAAGATCAGAATCTTCGACTAATATTCAGGGCACAGTTCACTAACGACGCACGATTCAATTCAATGTTATGAACTATTATTATGCAATTTAATAGCATCTGACGGATAGGGCAAGAGCGACGGAGTTGAGTCCACACATATTCATTTATTAAAAGAGTTTTGCGAGACATAAATACATTGGACAACTAAGGAAAACAGATACATAATGAAGAGCCAAATCTCTGATGGCGCTGAAAAAAAGGGTGTCTAATAATTGTCTATATCATATGTTACAAAGACATTTTATGGGTAAACTCAGCTCCGTCTGAAAAGGTCATTGGGAATAGCTGGTTTAAAAACTTCCAAGATGTTTTTTGTTGCTAAAATGGCCATACTTTTGACAACATCTCACCTGATGGTAGGTGACGAAGGTGGAGCACGTTTTTGTGTGGAAGTGATAAAGAACCAAGACCAAGAGCGGTAATTAACGCCCATTATCACCTTTTTCTTTCCAGGAGCTACTCCATCTAGAATCTTGACGAAGAAAGCTGACGACCGAGTTCAGTGGCATTCTATTAAAACGTCCAGAAGTGGACATGTATAATGATAATAAATTTCAAAATAGACTCAAATTAAATTAATTCAGTGACTGGACTTTAGTCCTGTCAAATTGGCGAGAATCTGGGCTATGTGACCACTGCAACCTCTACCCTTCTTTTCAACACACCCCAAAGCGTGCGTGATATTCGCTTCGAATTAGGGTTACAAAGGGGTCATTACGCGACATGCAATATTGTACATTACAATTGCTTGCTGATGCAATAACAAAAATATCTGTTTTTCATCAAAATGTGCTATAGGATTTTGGTGTGAATTTATAGCAATATCGCCTGCTGACCGTAATCAGCAGAATTATTATAAAAATAATAAATAACTTTTCTTTTTGATAAATAAATCTGTTAGAACGACAGGTTTTCTGTTACAATGTCTACTCAAAAACTGAATTACTAAAACTGTTTTAACCATTTTTCGCTTTTGATACCTCGGTCAGATTATTTTCGGCTATTCATTTCGCGGTCGAGTCCCGGCTTAACCCGTAGTAGAGTGTGATTCAAATTTGATAAAGAGAAAATTAGAGGTAGGCGGTGAGCGCAGCCTGCGAGGGGGCTTGCAGCGCGATTCACAGCCGCCATTATTACATTTCATATTTCAAATTGAATCGCGCTATACTAAAGTGTGCACTAGAAGAGAGTTTTACTTAATTTAACTCAGTTTTCTTGAGAAATAAAAATACGTCAGATTTGCCAGGATCCTTCCCTCCCCAGTGAGATATTAGCCGACCTCTAGCGTAACGAACGGCCGGGCTGTAGTAACCGTGCGGGTATCGGCGCAGGTGACCCGCGAGGACACGGCCGTGGTGTTCTACCAGGAGGACGGCGCGGGGCGGCGCGTGTGGGAGCAGGCTGCCAACACCGTGCTCGTGCACAAGCAGGTCGCCATGGTCGTGGAGACTCCGCCCTACCGCCCGCCCTACTACTCGCCCGCAGACCACCGCCCACAGATCTCCGTGAGTACTGCATACGTACACAAGCAGGTCGCCATGGTCGTGGAGACTCCGCCCTACCGCCCGCCCTACTACTCGCCCGCAGACCACCGCCCACAGATCTCCGTGAGTACTGCATACGTACACAAGCAGGTCGCCATGGTCGTGGAGACTCCGCCCTACCGCCCGCCCTACTACTCGCCCGCAGACCACCGCCCACAGATCTCCGTGAGTACTGCATACGTACACAAGCAGGTCGCCATGGCCGTGGAGACTCCGCCCTACCGCCCGCCCTACTACTCGCCCGCAGACCACCGCCCACAGATCTCCGTGAGTACTGCATACGTACACAAGCAGGTCGCCATGGTCGTGGAGACTCCGCCCTACCGCCCGCCCTACTACTCGCCCGCAGACCACCGCCCACAGATCTCCGTGAGTACTGCATACGTACACAAGCAGGTCGCCATGGTCGTGGAGACTCCGCCCTACCGCCCGCCCTACTACTCGCCCGCAGACCACCGCCCACAGATCTCCGTGAGTACTGCATACGTACACAAGCAGGTCGCCATGGTCGTGGAGACTCCGCCCTACCGCCCGCCCTACTACTCGCCCGCAGACCACCGCCCACAGATCTCCGTGAGTACTGCATACGTACACAAGCAGGTCGCCATGGTCGTGGAGACTCCGTGGAGTTCATTTACTCCTATGAAAATAACATTTACGGAGAATTAAAGTGTAGTTATTCTCTCCGCAGGTACAGTTCCAGTTGAAGCGACTGACGGACAAGCAGCACAGCAATTCGGTGAACTTCGAGTACATCCCCGAGTTCCAAGGTACCGCGCGCAAGCCGCCGCCTCTAGCTCTCCTCGCGAGACTCCTCAACAACAACAACAACACCGACGACAGTAACGACAACGACAAACTCGAGCCGGTGTCGTCCACCACCAGCGCCATGGACACTAGCGTTAACGTATCCGACGACAGCAGCTCGGTCGTGCTCGGCGACGTTAACGGTAACCCGACCTCTCCCGATGTAGACATGGACACGCACGAGACCAGCCTCAACGAGCTACTGGAGCAAGTGGCCGAGCTGGACGAGATATACTCGGAGAGCCGGACTCGCCTGGAGGCGGCGGGCGAGTCGCGTGACGTAGATACCGAGGAGTTCGACGACGCCGGCACTTACACTAGCTTACAGCTCGCGTTCAAGAACCCCGTCACCATCGCGGAACCGGAGCCGGCTCCGTACGAGGACGTCCAGGTGCAAACCTACCGCGGACCCATTATAGAGTTCTCCCCATTGAAACGCGATCCCGAAGACTCCGCCCCGCCGCTCCCACCGAAACGAGTACGACGTCCGACTAACACGGAACCGTTCAAAACTAGCCAAACATCCGTCGAATCGGTCCTCAAATCGGGCCGCGTTATACCTATTTCGAGTAACTCGGATACTCCGAAACCGATTCTAACCGCAGCTCGCAGCGAACCCGCTCTCCCCCCGGTTAAAAAACGATCCTTCTTCTCCCGTCTCTTCCGACGGAAGGACAAGTCTCCTGCGCCCAGCGTCAAGTCTGAAGGCAAACGCGAGAGCAAATCTAAGCCGGTCGGTCGATCGGTCAGCAGCGTGTCCGGATTGCGACCGTCCAAGTTTAAATCGTCCGTTTCGCACACGTCTCTAAAAGACAACGCGTCGGGAACCGGATTGAGTTACGCGGATAGCATTACGCATATTTCCCTTCACGGAGACGACAACGACAAGTCTGCGTCTCAAAGTTCGCTCCGTCGACCGGCCAGCTTGGCCCCGTTACCCCCGACCGACGGAGGAACTATATTGGTAGCGGAAAGCGTGCTGGCTTTAGATGCCTCCGCTTTCAAGAAGCTACAGGACGATCTGGAGTTGACGGACGCGGAACATTACGCTTTATACATGGCGGTAGCGCCTCACGCGACCGCTTCCGAGTTTGACGACACAAGCTGCTACTACTCTCCGATAGACGGCAGCAAGTTTCACTCGTAGTAGCCTCCTTGCTTGTTGTTGTACGCGTGGAACTTCGCTCTTGGAACCTTTTCTAGTCCCCTTTTCAATGGAAGACTGAGGTTTGCGTCGTTCAGTTGATGAATCTTACCCGAATCTGTCTAGTCCATCCGATATGCCAAACTTTTTATACACGTGTACTTTTTTACAGCTACTTTTAAGAAATGTATTACTCGTAATGGATTCGGCTCTGAGTTTGTCCGTTTTCGTCTAGTATTATTAAAGATCGTGAATGTTTTCCATCGTGTTACGTTATGCATGAAAACTAATATCTTTTTTAAATGTTCTAGATTCTAAAAAACGAAAAACCAAAACCGTCATGCAGTCTTTGATCGGTTACAGTCCTGAAAGTAAGTTCCATTTCATATGATATACTTATCATATTGTAAGGCGATATATTTATCTGGCGATTTTATCATAGCAATTATGTTTTTTGAGAATGCATAGAACAATATATTTAATTAAAAATAAGAAAAATAACAATTATTTATGTATGCTTGTAATATGAAGATGGAAAATTATACATAATTATGTGGCTTGCGGTTAAGGAATATTTTATACATTTTATTAACATATATTTTGATAGATAAATATATTAATAACGGGATTTATATCGCAATAAATGTATTAAATAACTTTAGGTATCATAATTTGGTTATCACTAAAATTAGATGTAGGTTACTTAGTTGATTGGGATGAAATCGTCTAACTTTACTATTATAAGTATAATGTTATTTAGTGCACTTGAATATACCCAGGACCAAAAATATAATTCCAACAGATTAAAAATAATACGGTGTATACTTACGTGAAAATAAAAGTAGCCAAATTTTCAAGCGCATTAAATATACAAGGAATCGGTTATCTATGTATTGTATTTTATCTACTTAAAAAAGCTATTTTTGAGCAAGTTTTTGCGGTGTTTACTAACTTGTTGGTAGTCAATTTCTAATAATAAGTATAAGGAAATGCAAACTTTGAACTGTTTGTTGGTTGAACTATTTATTTAGTTAAATATATACAGTAGCCGCCAAAGTTTGCAGCACACCATGTAAAGTAAATTATTTCTCTACGCCAAATAAGAAAATACATCAATCCACATTCAAATATTATGGACATTCTTAACATCAAACGACCAGCTCATCGCGTCATTCTTGTACATTTATAAAATATGTTTACGAAAAATTTCGCAATGACAAAAAACGCATTTAACGATGTTTTCTGCGTGTGCTAAACTTTGGTGGAACTGTACTAAGCTTTACATGTGTATTTGTTTGTGTACGTCCAAAATGTCGGTGTATTCTTTGATCGCAATATTTTATCATAATTAATTTATAATTTAAAAGGTTAATAGTTAATAGTTTTAAAGGTTTAAGAAACTTTGTTACGTTGATCGTTATTTCATTATTTGTTTTTGTTTCAAACTAATATCGAATTTACTTTTTTTATTGTTAGGTTTTTTAACTTTTTTTTATTTTTTCTACCATTGAAGTACTTTACGCACCGTTCAATCCGTCACGCGATTTGTTGACTCAATCTATTGGATGGGAGCCGCAACACGCTGCAAAAAATTAACAGTCGTGAAACAAAAATTCAATATCTCAAAAAATTACAAAGTTACAAGTATTTTAAAATACATGAATAGAAAGAAACAGGCAGACAGCCCAAGCATGCAGTGACGTCAGAATGTAATCCTTCATAGTACCTCATTACTAAGCTGAAGCTTACAATCATACAATCTTTTTGGCATGTGACGTCAGAATGCCGTGTTTTCATAGTAACCGTGGGGATGGTCTGTTTTGCGAGAAAGGGACAAGCGAAACTTTAAAAGCATATATTCCGTTAATTATTTACCGATTTTACTTATTTTTCCAATCAAGTATTGCATTCATTTTTAAAAATAATATTTACTTCTTGTTTATTTTGAATAGCAAGCATCTAGCCTATTTGACTTATTGGGACAACAAATTGTGCAACAGATTGAATAGTGTGTAGAGTACTTTAGATAAAACTGGGGTTATACTATGTAGGCATAGCGTACGTCCCACAGTTGATCGGTCCAAGTACAAAGTATATCTCGGTCTAGTCTCAGCTAATGTGGATATGTGTGCGCTTAACATAGTTGTATGTATTCACGTAACAATGCTTTTGTTTCAAATGTTATGAAATACAAGCTATGTTTATATAACGTCCGGAATTATGGATGATAAAAATTATCAGAAACTGCTACTATCATTATGTGTTTGCATTTTTATTGGGACATTTAGGTGTAGCTGAAAAAAATAAATTAATAAAATGCGCCCAAGACAGCTGTTAGTTAGTAAAAATTGATAATTCTTACATGGATCGCTCCCGGGTGGCAATCGGGAATTAAATTTGCTGTTGCCCCCACTTCAATCGCTGTACATTGCTGCGTGGATCGCCAACTCCATTCATTACTGTCGAAAGTATACTAATATATTGCGCGAATTACATAAAATAAAAGTCCCTATGTACTTAGTATATACGATAAATAAAGATCAGTACCCCGATTCCCATGCCATCGAAGAAGTTTCGATTCGATATTCACGCTCCCCGTCTCTTTCGTCTACATTCAGGATGAGGGAGACGGAGAGTGTAGATTTCGGAACGTTTTCGATGGGTTGGGAATAGGGGTGTGTGTTGATACATTTCCCAGCGTGCGGCGATGTATAAAATACAACAAACATATCTTTTGTTAAACATTAGACGAATTTATATCGAATCGCTTATGAATATATGAAATGTTTCTTATTCTATTTGGGGGCGGTAAGGCCTGCACTGACGTCCCGCATGGGGTGTATTGTGCATATATGAAATGTTTATGAATTGGCAGCTAAGCTGAAATTATATTCTATTTGTGAAATAGCCGTGTGTTATATAAAAAAATATAATTGATTTGTAAACGGATTGTAACTAGCATTTAAATAGGGCATTGACTTATGTTCGAGTGCAAATGGCCGCGGCATTACAATAAGGTTTTTCACTTTTGTATAGACTGGGATAGGCATAGCTTGAATGGTTGCAATAGTAACATAACATGATGCTAATAAGAAATGTATTTTCATTTGAAATTCACCGCCACTCCCCAAAAAGATGAACAAAGGTACGGAATAATAGATGTGGCATGGTTGTGTATTTTTAATTTTTTTTGTATTCTTTGTTTTATAATTTTGTTTTGTTATTTTCGTTCACACATATTCCATGTTAGCTCTGGTCTAGTCGTTTTGCTTTGTATCTTTAATGCATGGTTTCGTTTTTTTTATATAAAATTTTGTTTTTGGATTTGGGGCCAATGGAGTAGGTAAAAACGTATATTCAATACGTTATGAGCATGCTTATAGTTTATTTTGCATGATAACACAAATGTTTCATGAATTGCGTTGTTTTTGATGATTGTGTTTAAATTTTTCAAGAGAAACAATATATTGTCCTGGCTATCTTACAAACAGTCAAACAATCATACAAAACGGTGACAATCCATGATAATTTGATGTAGTGTTTTCGTAGTCAGTGTTCTTGTGTTTTTATCATGTGAAGCAATAATAAATGATAATTTAATGTGTGTGTTCGTTCATTTCAGGCTACAGTCTGGAGCCACCAATCAAGATGGAACCAAGTAAGTACATATTGATAAGTCTATCATACTAATATTAGTAATAAGTTCAAAAGTATGTGTGTGCGGAGCTGAGCGGACTTAAATTAGAAATGGATATACGATACTTTTAATCCGTGGGCGGAACCGCGGGTGCATCTAAAGAAAACAAAGAAAGAAAGAAAATACATTTAGTACAATTAGTATATTTTGTTTGGTCTAAAAAAATCCCATGCGTGAAAGAATGGTTCTCGTGTGGCGACCTCGAACCGGAAAACGCAGCGTAGGCTACTTGGTGGGCCGACGACAAAACCGTGGGGAGCCGATGGATGCAGGAGGTGAGCAGCCGCTCAAAGTGGTGGTCTTTGGTGGAGGCCTATGTTCAGCAGTGGACGGCTGTTTACCCAGATGATGTCCCATCCATCCATGGTGGCATGGCATCTATGGATAATGGCACTGTTTCAATTTCTAATCGTCTATGCAATTTTCAGTTGTTTTCATTCAGTATTATTGATATTGTATTGTAAAACC
This sequence comes from Ennomos erosarius, assembly GCA_963580505.1. Taxonomy (NCBI): domain Eukaryota; kingdom Metazoa; phylum Arthropoda; class Insecta; order Lepidoptera; family Geometridae; genus Ennomos; species Ennomos erosarius. The sequence goes on from OY756982.1 coordinate 843,219, forward strand.
TGTACGTATTGTTTCAGATCGATCGCCTCCGCAAATCTACTCGCCGCCCATGCCTTCATACAACGAGGCTCAGGTAAATATTTGCATGCACTTCTTTCTATGATTTTAGCGAGCGCGAAAATATCTATATTTGACTTATTGTATTTCAGAAAACAGGTATGGCAATTCAAACATTCTTGCTCCCTTGTGTGTATTTGAACTGTCTCTTATTATTCTTGTATTTTTAAATGATTGTAACATTATCAAGTTGTGAGAAATTAAATTTATGTTTTCACGGCTGCTTATAATTATATTGCGGATCTCTATTTATTTATGAAATAAAATTATAACAGTCAAATACCCTATTTAAAGTAGTATTATCTATTATGTATTTTGCCGGGACGTCTTGAAGTAACGTGATGTATTTTCCACCGCTTCGCCATCTATTCTGCCGCCAAGCAGTAGTGTGCAAGCACTACTGCGTTCCGGTTTGAGTGTGTTTGAGGGCATTGTAGTGAAATTGGCATGTTAAACTTATAAGCTGATCTCACAGTCTAGAAATCTTTTTCTAGACTGTGATGTCTCATGATGACGTGCGCAGTGCACAGTGTCACGCGAAACTTGTTCTTTGAGTTCCGAGTGACACTGCAATTTCATATGAGCGGCCGTGGCACTTAATACCAGGCTAACGACTAGCTCGTGACGTCAGTCGTTTACATAAAAAATGTATTTCCCATTGTTCGTTCCCAGCAATGGTCGCCCTTGCAGCCGATGCAGGGCCCGAGCCACCACAACCCGTTCCACGAGTCGTGGCCCGGGTACGGCCCCGGGCCCGGGCCCGACGCCGGCCCGGGCCCGGGCCCGGCCGGGTACTCCGTGCGCTCGCCGCTCGGCGCGGTCTCGCCGCTACACAACCTGCAGGTAGCTTCATAAAGTTATTTTAAATATTATTATAATTTATTTTCATATCACCCAGTTGCAGAAACAAACCTTAATTTTAACCTAAATATTCCGTTAAGCTATTACACAAAACAAAATTTTACCTGATGTTAATTTAATGCTCCTTTAAGTTCATGAAACGTCAAATTATCCATTAAACGATGTTTTAGTTTGCACAAAACGCCACTAGCACTAATGTCGCTATTATGTAATGAAGCGATAATGCAACGGGGTGTTAACCTTTATCGGGCCCCTATTTTATAAAGCAACAAAAATCATGATTAACTTACAAATGTCAGTCGAATGCGTTTCATGTAACTAAATACTGTACGTGACTGATGATTGTCAGTCTTCTTATTTGTAGGTTTATTATGATCGGTCGCTTTATAAAATAAATTTTTTGGATAATTTTGCCCCTGTGTTCGTTTTCATGAAGTTTATTTCCTTGTACACTTACAATGGGCATTTCACACAAAAATAAATCTTAACTTATACAATCAACTACTTAGGTAAACTAATTTGTTACACTAATGTTAATATATACCTAGGTACTTGCTATATAATGACATTGTGAGAAGAGTGGCAGATCCCTTAACCCCACACTAGGATAAATCCCGTGTTGTGAGGTTCAGTCTCTTTCGTTCTGTAGTAATAGTCAAATGAATATAACAATTTAATATTTGTTGCACCTACAGTGTATAACACAATTATATAAACTTGTAAAATAGCCATATTATTATCTAATTATGTTTATGAAAAATAATCAAAACTAATCACCATAATTTTAACCATTATGTTTGTACCAAAACGTATAAATAAACAAAATGAGGGTAGATATATATTATCAATCACAAATTCGTTACCTGATTTATTCACCTCAACAAATTAGCTCGCTATATTACTTAAAGTTGGTTTTCCATACATTAACCAATCAATAATATCGTTTTGTTAATTTTAGTTACCTACTTATTAATTAATTTACCTACTTGTTTTGTTTTACCGGGTTATTTTATCACGTACATTATAGGTACTTACATCACTTATTTCACAAAATACTTGTCAATTCCTTCATTAGGTATATTGCGGATGAATCACACTGCAGTTCTTACCGAAAACACAACATATCATAATTATTATTATCAATCACACACATTTTAACAAGAAATATCAGCAAACGGGTGGGTAGTAAGTTAACGCAGAAAACAAGCAGAAAAGACCAAGCAACCGGCTAGGTAAACAATGGCAGAAGGCAGGTGTTATGCAATAAGTATTGTGTTTAAGTCATGATGTCAGATGTAATTTTAATTTTTAAAATGTTTCACTATATCAGTATCAATAAGGCAGTTTTCAAATAAATGTCGTGTCTTGTTTAGGAGGCAGAAACCAAATATCTTTATAAAAATATCTTTATAAAATTACTGAGGTTGTTATATTGGTAGCTTGGGTAAATGCAATCTGTTGATCGGGGCCCGAGTCCTCTATTTTCGTGCGATAATGATATCAGTACTTAAACAAATTTTTTTAAATATTTTTTTTTTTTTAAATATGTGTGGACATTTCACACAGCGCCATCTAGCCCCAAACTAAGCATAGCTTGTACTATGGGAACTAGATAACTGATACAATACTTATATATATACTTTTTTGTTTGTAAATACATACATAGAATATTATATAACACCCAGACGCAGAACAAACATCTATGTTCATCACACAAATGTATGTCCCTGGTAGGAATCGAACCCACAGCCCTCAGTTCAGAAGGCAGGGATACTACCGACTGAGCTATCGGGCCCGTCAAATGTTTTTTCAAATCATCTCTTAACGTATTAAAAAGATTAGTAATACAGAAATTACTATAAAATGCGCATAAATATTATAGGCTACCGACTTACATTGCCAGTCACGTCTAAGCAGACATTCGTTTGAACCGTCTCTTTCTATTCAAGTATTTTAAAATGCATGTAACTGTCATTTGAAATAATAATATTTGGTTTCACGACTGTTTATTTTTAAAGGAATATCATTAGATTGTGCAATAAAAAGATAGGACATTTTGAAGGCTTTGGTTGACATGACAATCTTTAAAATATTAAAGATATATCCGTCTCTCACATTGCCGTCCACTTGACAAGACCAGCAGCCGTTTTAAAAGTTTTAGATCTGTCAACTAAAGCCGTTAAAATTGGCCTTATTGTTCAGAATAGAACAAGTTATTACTATCTCTTTTAATTTCCCCAGTCCCCCCTGGTCCCGGGGCACGCGTCCCCGCGGGGCGCCCCGCCGCCCCCCGCGCCCGCGCCCCCCCCGCCCTACCAGGTGTGGTACTGTCGCGCGCCCGACCGCACCGGGCACGCCGCCTACTATCTGTGCTACAGCGAGGACTAACGGGGGCTCGCACCGTCTGTGCTGCAGGGGACTAACTGGGGTGTCATACCTGTGCTGTGCTGCAGGGGACTAACTGGGGTGTCATACTATCTGTGCTGCAGGGGACTAACGGGCGTGTCATACCATCTGTGCTGCAGGGGACTAACGGGGGTTTCATACCATCTGTGCTACAGGGGACTAACTGGGGTTTCATACCATCTGTGCTGCAGGGGACTAACTGGGATCTCATACCTGTGCTGTGCTGCAGGGGACTAACTGGGGTGTCATACCATCTGTGCTGCAGGGGACTAACGGGCGTGTCATACCATCTGTGCTGCAGGGGACTAACGGGGGTTTCATACCATCTGTGCTACAGGGGACTAACTGGGGTTTCATACCATCTGTGCTGCAAGGGAGTACCGGGGTCTCATACAATCTGTGCTGCAGGGGACTAACTGGGTTGTCATACCATCTGTGCTGCCGTCTCATACTTATACTGTGTTACATTGAAGACTAACTAACTGGGACATACATCATACTATCTGTGCTACAGTGAGGACTAACCAGGTTATCATCTCATATGTAATGTGTTATAGTGAGCGAGACTAACCGGGGTATCATCTCATATGTAATGTGTTAATAGTGAGCGAGACTAACTGGGGTATAATCTCATAATTATGTAATGTGAAGTGTTATAGTGAGCGAGACTAACCGGGGTATCATCTCATATGTAATGTGTTATAGTGAGCAGGACTAACTGGGGTATAATCTCATAATTATGTAATGTGAAGTGTTATAGTGAGCAGGACTAACCGGGGTATCGTGTACTGTGTTACAGTTAAGACTAACTGGGGGTCCATACTTGTACTGTGTTATAGTAAAGACTAACTGAGGCATCACGCATGTACTGTCACAGTGATTATGACTAACCGGGCCATCATCATACATGTGCTGCGTTACAGTGAATACTAACTGGGGCATTACACATGTACTGTGTTACAGTGAAGAGAACTAACTGGGGCATCACTTGTACTGTGTTACAGTGAACAATCACACATGTGTTACAGTGAAGAGGACTAACTGGGGCATCACATGTACTGTGTTACAGTGAATAGGACTAACCGGGGCATCATCTCATATGTACTGTGTTACAGTAAGAACTACCCGGGCCACGGCAGTCAGTGAAGACTAACCAAGGCATCACATCATATCAGTGTTACAGTGACGACTAACCGGGGAATCACACATGTACTGTGAGACAGTGAATACAACTAGTTGGGGCATCATTTCACATGTACTGTGTTACAGTGAGCAGGACTAACCAACCAGTACTTGATACATTTACTATGTGACGGTGAACAGGACTAACAGGGGCATCACACTCGTACTGTGTTACAATGAGTATTAACTGGGGCATCACACATATACTGTGTTAAAGTGAGGACTAACAAGGGTATCATACTTGTGCTGTGTTACAATACAATACAATACAATACAATAACTCTTTATTGACACCAATATCATAAAAACATGTACAAATGAGAATTACATATAAAATCGGTACAACGGGCGGTCTTATCGCTAAGAGCGATCTCTTCCAGACAACCTTTGGATGGACATAGATTACATGAGACAATATGAGCATTGGACGGTGGTGCAAATAATATAATATATACTTATATATATATATATATATATATATATTTCAGAACTTACTTCTACCTATAAAATATATAATATAATACAATATATACAATACATAATACATATATACTTATAACAGTTAAAAAGGAGATAGTTAACATTTATTTAGGAGTTATCTTTGACAAATAGAAATTTTTGACTTGTGATTTAAATACAAAAAGTGATTGAGCGCGCCGTATGGTGACAGGAAGTTCATTCCACAGGCGTACAGCCTGAGCTGCGAAGGAATGGTCGTAAAACGTGGTACGACGTACCGGGGGCTTAAGAAGGAGGTTTTCCGACGACCTAAGTGACATAGTGTTAGAATGAGAGTGGTAAAGAAAATTGAATTGAGCCTTTAAATATTGGGGAGTAGATGGGTTAAATAGAATGTTATAAAGAAGGGACAAGATATGAGTATTCCGGCGAAGACGTATAGGGAGCCACTTGAGCTTAGAACGAAACTGTGAGACATGATCATATTTCCGAAGACCGAAAATAAATCGTATGCAGTAATTTTGAAGACGCTCAAGTTTATTTAGCTGGTCCTCGGTAAGGTCAAGGTAACAGGCGTCAGCGTAATCAAGAATAGGAAGTAGGAGAGATTGTGCAAGCGAAACTTTGGTAGCAGTAGGCAAGAAGTTACGTAACCTATTAAGCGAGGCTCCTGCTCCAAATACCCTACGACTAACAGATTGTAGCTGAGGTCCCCAGGACAAACAGCTGTCAATGATAATCCCAAGATTCTTGACTTGACTACTATACGGTACAGCTGCACTGCCAAACTGTATCTTGGGGAGTGTAGTGTAGTCAATCCGTGAGACCATCCTTGAGCTTCCAATAATAATGGCTTGAGTTTTAGACGGATTGATTTTGAGTCCATAAGACTTGCTCCAATATTCAATGCGACGCAAATCACCGTTGATAATATCTACAGCCTCATTTAAGCGGTTGACAGGAGCTTGAGAATAGATTTGAAGATCGTCTGCATAGAGATGGTAGGAAGAAGTTAAGAAGTAAGATATGGAATTAATAAAAACTGCAAAGAGAAGAGGAGAGAGAACGCCGCCCTGCGGGACGCCGGCACTCAAATCACACCACGAAGAGAACGACTCTTCGATTCGGACACGCTGCCGACGCCCATACAGATAACTGTGAAACCAGTCAATCACCGTTGGAGATATGTTAATAGAGCGAAGTAGTGAAAGGAGAATATCGAAATCAACAGTGTTAAAAGCATTGCTGAAATCAAGTAAGGTGAGAATTGTCAGCTGGCTATTTTCCATTCCTAGTCTGATGTCATCTGTGATTTTTACAAGTGCCGAGACTGTGCTATGACCAGGGCGAAAACCAGATTGCAGAGGATTAAGGAGGTGGTTCCGGTTCAAAAACGTACTAAACTGGCCATGAGCTAGACGTTCCAGGACTTTGGAAAGGAAAGGGAGAATTGAAATAGGACGGTATTCGGAAAAGGACTTAGGATTGGATTTCTTAGGCAGTGGAACTATTTGGGCATCCTTCCAGCAGGATGGCACAATACTCGCCGAAACAGAACGGTTCAGTATATGGCACAAAACAGGCAATATTTCATCCAATATAGGAACAATCATGTTTCGGCTAATACCGTCACCACCTACTGCATTGGAAGAAATGGATAATATGCTCTTTTTAACATCACAAGCGGTGAATTCACTAAAATTAAACGGAGAATAATCAGGAGTAGGGATAGAAGAAAGATAGCTAAGTGTGGCAAGTTTGTCATTCAAAGCGATGCTGGATGACGAAGAAAAGTGCTGATTGAGGGAGTTGATATCTAAATCTTTTGAAATGGAGTCATGACTTGGCTTCCCTACTCCCAATGAACGCAAAAATTTCCATACTTTAGCTGGATCTTGATTTTCTACTGAGTTGTGGATATAGCGACGTTGTGCATCCCTACACACTCTATTGCAGCGATTTCTAGAACGCATATACTTTTCCTTATTGAGATCAGTGGAACTACATTTAAACTTGCTCTTTGCGACAGCCTTCTTATGCATCAACTTTTTTATATCTTCCGTTAGCCAAGGAGCTGGAAGGTGTCTCATCTTTATGGGACGCAAAGGAGCATGCACGTCATACAATTGTGTTATTAAGGAGTTAAACAAGTTTATTTTATCGTCCATGTTATCAGCATTAATCACCTGAGTCCAGTCAATGCAGCTGGCATCCCTTCGGAGTTTCTCAGTGTCAATGGTACCAAAGCTTCGCTGCAGAAGAATTTTGGGTTTGGCTTTAGGAGGACGAACTTTGTAAGATAGGAAAATGAGGTCATGATAAGAAAAGGCATCCGCAGAGCATTGACCATGCTTAACAACATGCTGTAAGGATGTCACAAACATAAGGTCCAGGAGAGACGGGGCACAGTTTGGAAAATTATGTGTGGCATTGAGAGGCAGAATGTGCATGTTGCTAGCATTTACAATAGACTCCAGCGTTGTGGAACGAGAATCATTTTTTAACAGGCATGTGTTAAAGTCGCCCATAATTATGTTATGGGTATATGAGGGAACGAGTTCTTCTAGGATTTTTTCAAATGATGTGAAATAGTTAACTCGCAAGGAAGGGCTATAGTAAACTCCGAGAAGAATTTTGGACTGAGAAAGTTCAACCGCAATGAAAAGATGTTCACCGGCACCGGCGGGTGGAGGCTGGGGAGACATATCTAAAATTGAGTAAGGAATATGGGAACGCAGATATATAGCCACACCTCCACCACCGCTGCCGATTCTATCATTACGGATCAATATGAAACCAGGGAGAGAGTAAGATGTAGAAGGAAGGCTAGGTTTCAGCCAAGATTCGGAGATCAGTATGGCATGGACATTTTTATTGTCAAATGACGCCAGCATTTCAGAGTAGTGGGCCGGAATACTTTGGGCATTAATATGGATTACATTGAAATTTTTAGGTACATCAGAAAACTGGTTAGAAATGGTGTCACTCAAAGTAGGAATACTTACATAACTATCATCACTAGTACTCGAACTATTATCAGATGAGAGAGAAAAAAATTGTTCACTGTCACTAGTAGTATCATTGTCATCTTTAAGATTAGACATGAAGTTATATATTATAAGTACAAGTATATAATAATATAATAAAATAAATATATAATAAAATATGTAATAATACAATAACTTTAAATTAAATAATATAAGAAATAATAATTATAAGAATTCTAAATAAAATAATATTATGTTATATAATCAACTGTCACACTTCATCTGCCGGGTAATTTGTAAGAGAAAGCTCTGGTAGGTACAACAATAACACAAAAAACATCAGTAGTAACACGTTAAGAAGGTATTCATTCATGAAGGCACACATCATAACAATTTTAATACAACCACATAAGAGAGAAAAATAAAGGAGCATTTTGCTTGAAGCAGGACAGGGCTGCATAAATAAACTATAGAAAGCATTCAGTGATATTCACGACCTCGGTATTAGAACATAAGAACGACTGGCTGAGCTGAGATGACAAAATTATTAGACAATAATAGTGATAAAAGAATAAATTACTTCACCCCGGCAAAGTGCATAAAAAGAATAAAACCATGCGGAGGAAAAAAAAAAAAAAAAAAAAAAAGGAGAAAAAAACAAAAAAGCTGTTTGTGTCACTGTCAACTGTCGTTGCCGGATAGTTTGTCAATTTCTCAACTCAACCATCACAACAATGAAACTAAACTCAACTTTTAACTGCAAAACAAAACAAATTGGGCTGTATTAAAATTTCGTACAAACACAGTTACAGTGAACGGGCAGGCAAAAACGTTACTTGCTTGCAGCAGATAGAAACACAAAGTATGTATTTGACAGATTCAATAGGTATGCAGTGTACTTATATGCTCAGTATTGTGGATTTTTTATTTTTAGAATGATACTTTTCTTGTTGTTTGTAATACATTATTACCCCTACAAACTGCAGTACACATCATATTATTATAATGTTTTCGAAACTGCCGCTCTGAAGTTAGGGCTTGCGATTTTCTTTTACAATGTCAATGTATGTATGTCTGATGATAAATTGCAGTCAGTCACCATAACCAACTTCAGAGCGGCAAAGTTTCGTGTCACTGTACTGGTTCTCATTATTAAGACGGCGTCATCATACCTCTAGTATTATGAGATAGGGCGGCCCATGGTACAATCATGTCACATGTTTTACAATTAGGAAGACTAACCGAGGCACATATGTGTATCATCCTAACATAATTAATAATACTAATACTCGTCTGCACTGAAGTTTGACAGCTTACTAAGTTCGCACTCATCCTTGTGGCGTATCTACTTCAGGGGAAGAATGAGCTATGAATGATAATAGAAATCGTTTGACCAATGACAAATGACCAAAAAGTTTATAACGTGATCCGCGTGATCGTTCATTGCTCAAACACTTTCTCAGGAGAAGAGATACCTATTACCTATGTCGATTTCTACCGCTCACTCTAATGCTACCCCTGCTGCAACGCATTTGGGTACATCCTAAAGAACGTAAAGCTGGGTATCCACTATGTTCGCGAACCTTTTGCGCTCCACGCTAGTGACCAATTAGAGGCAGTTTTTGGGCGACCACAAAGCCGAGCTCAGTCTGTTTGTGGACGCGAGCAAAATATCGTCTCCATTAAGCAGTTGCAGATGCGTGGACCACAGTTCGCGAACATAGTGGCTACCCAGCTTAACAGTTCAAACTTAATTGCAGACGGTCATTACACCTTGTACTTTCTGGTGTTCGGAATAAAGTATAATGTTTGAACAACTCCGGGGGCAGGCGCAGGCGCAGGACATGGAGACGTCCGGCGGCGCGTCGCTGTCGGCGCTGCTCGGGGCCGTGGGCGAGCCGCTCCCGCACGACCTGTTCTCGCTCTCCTCGCTCGAGGACCGGGAGGGGCTCAGCGACAGTCTGCGTCAGCTCTCCACGAACGACCTCTTCCGACAGTAGTCGCTACGACACTAAACTTACCACACCTCGCTATTTATATCAAGCTCTTCTAGTCTCGATCTCGTTGATGTCACGTTGGTATTCTCTTAAATAGGCGGGTCTACAGAGCGAGCAGCCGCGCGAGGAAACCGTCCGCGAACGAGCGTCGCGAGGCCGCTGCAAGCCCGAGCCTCGGTTGTCTGCCGCGCGCACTTTCGACGCACGCGTTTTGTTATAGAGTAACAGAAGAATTAACCGGCTCGGGCTTGCCGCGCTCCTTCGCGGACAGTTACCTCGCGAGGCTACTCGCTCTGTCTGGACCCGGATTGTCGAGTTTCGAGGGACCTGCTAATAACAAAATAGACCAGGCAACTGATACCTCTATACACTCGCCTATCTATAAAACTGACAGGTGATTGAAATGAGATTAAAATGTGATCCTGTTGAGACTATACTAAAATTACCAGAATTGCCCTTTGATGTCGGTGGGATCACTACTTGTGAAGTGATAGTGTTGTGAAAATAAATTTGCTCGATCTGTGGTCCATTTGTTGACTTAGCGATTAAGGAATGCAGTATCCTGGTTCTGTGGCTGAAATATTAAACATGTTTTGTTGAAATGAACAGCCGTTTGGTAACAGTGATGTCTGCAGTAATTTTGCGCTAAAAAACTTGACAAGTTTAATTGAGATCGAATGGGTATCAATTCTAACTTTTTGACAGTAGTTTTGTTACGAATATGTACATTTCTGTGGTGCTATGAAAATCAAGAGATAGTCTATTATTTCAGTGACGAAAATGCGCAGTCTTTTGTGTGTCCTAATATTGTTTTACGAATTTATGAATTATATTATGTTGTTAAGAGTTAAATATAAAATAAGCGGGTAGAGTACTCAAAGTTATTACAGTCTCATTATTTTATGTATGCTTTGGTTTAAAATTAGTTAGCTTTAGCAGATGTAATGTGAACTTCAGTGGTGTATCTACATTGGTCTAGATCTCTGCTTATGCGATATTTGAACAGCTTATTTAATGTTGTTTATGTGAGTTTATCATAAATGTATGTTTTATTAACTTGTTTATTGTTTTTTTTTTTTTCATAAAGCATTTTGTTTTATTCACCTTTTTTTGTTTGCAAGTGTTGAAACATGTCGTACATTATACATTAATATAAAATAAAATAATAAATGATGCTATGTAAGTACTGTACTACTGTTAGTATAAAGGTTGTTATCGAGAAGTAAGCAGTAGTTTTATGTGTTGATATTTAGTCCCAATACCATTTCTACTAGTTGAGAAATGACTATTGAGAAATTATCGAATAAAAAGATCTTGATAGTCTATTGTCAATGTTGAAATCTGAACTGTTGCGTGCTAGAGTCTCGTCTCGTGTCAGTGAACTATATTTATAAAAGTAAGATTTTGAAATAGTTTTGATTAAAGTATACAATCTTGTATGTTTATCTCATGTGCGAGTGAGAATGGGTTTACAATTATGTTACCAAAAAGAGAAAGATGATAAAAGTTAGTAATAGTTGTGAAGTGATTCTGTGAACAAAAGCTATAGCTAGAGATTCTTTTTGTATCTATTTTTTAATATTGTAATAAAATAAGAGTAATGCTAATGCTGCTCATGTTTTTGACAGAATGTGAAATATACCTATATATTTTATAATATTATTTTCTGTAGTCATCATCATCACACTAAATAGTAGGAGATATTAGGTGCAACACCTTGCACTTTTGAGACAAAGCCAACCGCTTGAAAGAGGTGTTAATGTGATAATTATAAAAAAATTAGTTTTGACATTTTTGCATAGGTGAGTAATATTTTAGTTCAGAAATTCCTTGTCCTGGAATATTAAGAAAAAGACACCAAGCTTGATATAGTTGCTTAGAGGTATGCAGATATGGAGAGTGAGGCGCGGCGGACACACCTCCCCCTTGCCACCTGAGAGGGACCACGTGGCAACCGGGCTAAATCAGCTCAGTTAACCCCCTATGAACACCTGTTTCGAGCGGTTTGCACTGAGTATAGCAATAGCATAGCAATCGGGACCTAAGATCTCCTGCTAAAAAGCATGACGCGTTAAACGTGCTTACACGTGCTTGCATAAACGCATTGAAAATGTGAAAAAATTGTTGTCAATTTTATCTGTAAAATAAAGTTTGTTAAAAAGACAGAAATTTCTTTATACTTTACTCCCACTGGGTATTTCGTTATATCTATGTATGGTACTACTCTAAGCTTTGGTACTCCGCAATACTGATAGTTCGTAGATTTCATAAGTACTTAAGTATGTACTAACTAGTCTATGACTGATAGCTGAACATGAACCTACTACCCAAGTACCTACCTAAATGTAGCTGACATAACGTACAGGGCGGCTATTTGTAGGTACTCCCGGTTTCTTAATCTTATACGTTTGTTTAACTCTTACACGTAAAAATACTGACCGCTCAGACAGCTAATAGCAGCCAATGAGCATCGCGTCTTTAAGTTAACACTAGAAACGTACGGAAACCGGGGATGAATGTCCTTTCCAAGCAGTTGATAAATTAAACCCTTTTCACACGCTATGTGCCTCTCACTCCACTCCATCCAAGTTTATACGATACAAGGGCTGAATCATTGAAATTGAGAGTCTGGAGCATATTGGGAGATAAGATTCCGGTGCCACCAATCCAAGATATATAGAAACAAATCGGACATACGCTGGCAACACAGACCTACCGGTCCGTCTATGGTTCGTACAGAGCGACAAGGATCTTTTGGCACGTGGCGAAAATTCATTGTACTTCCTTGGTCTGAACCACATATTACCATTATAGTACATTTTTTGTCTCTAATCTGTGGTCTGAGTGAAAATTGGACTTTGATGAGGGATGTAAGCCGCGGGGAGCCGATGGATGCAGGAGGCGAGCAGCCGCTCTAAGTGGCGCTCCCTGGGGGAGGCCTATGTTCAGCAGTGGACGTCTTCAGGCTGTTAATGATGATGATGATGATGATGAGGGATGTAAGAGGGTCGGACATTTGGTCACGTGACGTGCGGCACTTTTTAACCACAATATGGTGCCGACTCCGCCCCACTCTTTACTGCGTTTGACAGTTGACGGCTAGTTTTTTTTTTCTTATATTTTGGCTCCACACATAGTGTATTTAGCCAGTGTCAAGTATTATATTTTCATCGTGTTATAAAATATTTCACGCAAAGTCATGTCCTAGTCATAGTCTAGTCCAAGTCAGGTAGTTATAGTCCAGTCTAAGTCATGCTCCAGCAAAGTGGTGGCAACTTTACTAGAAGCTTCTATGGAGTTTTGGAAGCAACACGAAAAATCACTTTTCACCACATTATTTCACTTGCCTTCACTCATGCTCGTAATTCAGCACTTAATGCATTAAAACGCCACCAATTTTAAACATTAACACTGGAAAAGAAAAAGTTTTGAAAAATAATACGATGCAACGACGTGAACTTTTCCGCGTTCCCGCCAAAACTCTGACGGCTAGTTTACGATTAGGCCTAATTTTGAAGGCTTTAGTTGACAGTTTTAAAAATGCTAAAAATATATCTTTCTTTTACATTGCCGTCTATTTGACAAGGACAGCAACAGTTTTTGGAGCTTTAGATCTGTCAACTAAAGCCTTTAAAATTGGTCCCACTGACGCACTAGCTAAAAATACCACCAGAACATTGCGGATTTTTTGCGGCAGGGCGGTCTCAAGTGACGTCAGCAAGAAATTATTTTCAAAAATGAAAGTTGAAACGGTATACTTGTCTCTTTTTAGCACGTCAAAATGGTATTTGCTAAATGAAATGCGACTATTTTTGTTTATTCTTTAACGAAGTTGACCTCATAACTATAACATGTTCTGTGTAGTTAGCTTTTGCCATGTCCTCTTACTTCCTTCGTCAAAGAAATTGGAACTATCGCTGACATCTTGTCAGTGGCATTGTTGACAAATTGGTCCAGTTGCCATCTACGTGAATTTCAAGTCCCACCCAAATTGCCCTAAAATTATAAATTGTTTTACTTGAATGTGCCTAAGCTTATTTAAGAGCGCTTCCCATTACGCGCAATATACTTACAACATTTTAATTATTGCGCACAAATTGAAAATTTGTTACACTTGTCGTTTAATTTTGATATTCAATAAGTAAGTAGGTAATTAATTTAACCTTTCGGATCCTTTGGGGTAATAAAGAAAATATTTATTTTAGGGAAAAGTAAGCGAGTTCAGAAATGTCATTTCAGTACATTTTGGAGTTAGCATTTGGCGTTAGCGTGAGTGGTTGGTATTAGGCTTGGGCAAAATCGTTCACCTTGGTGAACTCGTTCATCAAATCTCGTTCAGTAAAAGGAACTAGTTCTTCTAACTCGTTCAGTAACTCCGGATTTGGTGAAGTGCGGAACGATGTTGTTGCAAGGAGTTAGAAGTTCCAGTAACTCCTTTAGTTCCGTAACTCCCTACGAACGTGGCGACGTGCGAGTCTCTGGGACTCGTTCGGATTTGGTGAACTGCAGAACGATGTTGTTGCAAGGAGTTAGAAGTTCCAGTAACTCCTTTAGTTCCGTAACTCTCTACGAACGATTTACGAGTCTCTGCGAACTGCGGAACGATTTTGTTTGTTGCAAGGAGTTGGCTTAGGATAGGAGTTGATTATAAATTATAATGTACGATTGTACGCGACTTTGCTAATCTGATCTTTTATAAAAAACATGTGTTTGTGTAGTGTAAACAACACGTGATTTACTTTACTTATACTATAGCAATGGAAAAATAAATGTTTTATTTCTTATTACAACTTATGTTTAAGTTATAATAGTTTTCATGACGGACGAAATAATAAAACCGATTTCCCTTCATACTTTTTCAGGCTTAAGACTGACAATTAAAGCAATAAAAAGATTATACTTTAAAAGGCGTATTTAAAAATACGACCGCACCGGTGAGTTCTCGCTCGATACGAACTGTGAACGAAATCACTCCTGGAACTGGGAGTTACTTGTGGGCGGACGCAACTCCCAGTTCCGCCACTCGCTTGAGTTCACGGAGTTGGAACTGGGAACTGGGAACGACTGAACGATAACAATTCGGTATTGTTCAGCGATGCTTGTGCTTTTTCCAGAGTTAATGTTTAAAATTAGTGGCGTTTTACGCATTAACCGTCTTACCACAAAAGATTTAGACGCGCCTTAAACACTTGTTGAACGGTTGTTTCATGAATTCCATACCACAAATCCGCGCCTAACACTCGTTTAAGATAGACGGGCGTTAAACACGTGCTAAAATTTAAACATACTTAACCCTTAGTTTAAGAGGTGTTTAACTGTCGCTGTCACCATAACACACACGGTCAAACTTCACCCTAATAATGTTCCGTTTTTTCTATGGTCACAGCTATGACGCTAACATGTATTGGATTTACAAAATGAGTTCTGCGCGGAATGAAACGTTTCGTATAATGTCACCTTATTTAAAACATGTGGATCGAGTTAGACAGTGTTTAAGCAAACACGGTATAAACATGGTTTTGTAGTGACAAAAATAAAACATCCGTTTAAGGAGCATTTAACTTTTAGACGCTGTCTAACTAAACATGTATCTAAGCGATGTTTAAAATTATTTTTGTGGTAAGACGGTAAGTGCTGAATAACGACCATGAGTGTGGGCAAGTGATATAATGTGGAGTAACCATGGACGAAATAAAAAAAAAGAAGGATTGAGTTTTGACTGACATCGAACTGAAGCCCAAAATGGCGGACATTTTTTTTTTAAATTCCTCTTCGGACGAATAATGGCGTCGCACGTCTTGTGCATTTGCCAGTATCTGTTTCCTGCTGTGTTTTTCTGGGTATTTTCTTCAAGCCAATATATTCTTTTGTCATCGTATCGTAGCTAGGGAGTGGCTCCCTAACTATAGCAAGATCCAAGATGTAACTTCTTGATGTTAGTTTAGATGGGTTTGGATTTTGGAGGTTGAGGTCTTTTTTTTTTTAAATAAAACGGGGAAACGGATTTTTTTATATACAAAATATTCACAAGAAAACGGAATTTGGAAATGGAAAGGAATATGGTCAAAGGAGCGAGGATAAGAACACGTGGATAAAGATTAATATAATAGAAATAAATAAATAACATTATAGCTTTATGTCATTATGTCAATAAATGAAGCTATGACTTAAGTAAACTATGTATACTAGTAGGAAGGGGGACTTTATGGTATAACAAATCATCGTATAAAGGGGTGTGGTCATACAATGGGCAGTTTAGAATAATATGATTTATGTCACCAATATCTTCACCGCATTGACATAGTGGAGAGTCAACAATGCGAAGTCGAGCAAGATGTGCTGGATTACACATGTTAGTCAAAGTTTAGGAAGAGCAGCAAGGTCTTGAACGAAATTTTTAAAAGGGAACTGGTCTCCGCTCTCAGTTGCTTCATTTGCAAGTTGGTCGGCCTTTTCGTTCCCTTTTATTCCATTGTGACTAGGGATCCAGGCAAAAGAAACAGAATATCCCTTGTTTACACATTCTAAAAGCTTTTCTCTGGCCATAATAATAGTTGCAGAGTAAGAATTTCTTTTGAAAAGAAATTTAGCAAGGGCTTGTAGTGAATTCTTTGAATCCGAGAATATTACAGTATTATTCAGCTTCATTAATATGATATATTCCAAAGCTTTAAATATTCCAAGGCATTACATATGTGTGTCAGATGAAAGCATCAACATAGAATATACCTCCATGGATGAAAGTAGGGCGACCGGCTGCAAATGATGTGGGTGTGTGCGTGTTCCGCTCGTACGTACGAAGCGTTCCGGTTTCCTAAAGGTGCTTCAGTTTCGGATCAGACCGGATTCCCTCCTTCTTTTTTTAATAGCTCCATGGGTGTAACGTGGTTTTTCGTGTTGTTTTTTTGCAAAATTTCATAGAAGCTTCTAGTAAAGCTGCCACCACTTTACTAGAGCACGACTTAGACTGGACTATGACTAAGACTTGACTTGAATACGTAAAATATTCTAAAACTCGATGAAAAACAATACTTGACACTGGCTAAATACACTGTGTGTGGAGCCAAAATATAAGAAAAAAAAGTAAATCTCCCTAATTTGTTGTACATAATTATTTGTAAAAATAATAACTCTAAATAATTCAGTAATGAATGATCCGCTATCAAATAAAATACCAGAGCCGAAAAAAGTGGGTGTATGGGCCGAAGGAACACATATTGAAGCTAAGTAAATACACTTATTAGTTTATCATTACATATTACAGCATTAAAGGCCCTTTAATTACAAAGCATGGTTATTCTACTGAAATAGATAATTATTTATTTATTTATATAGGTACAAGCAAACTTAACCTTTAACAAAAGGTATTGTTCCAGGCTAGCTCCTAAAACGCCATTTTATACAATATTTAGACATCAATAATGAATCCTAGAATATTTTTACAGAGAGTTTGTTATTCCCAAGAAGTCACCTGATTCAAGTGATGATATCCCAACAATACCAGACCTTGATGATTTACAAGATCTCTTCGAAAAAGAGATTTCTATGCCACCAGTGTGAGTATATATCCACCATTATTGTTAGATTGTTACTAAGAAATATATCTCTACTTCACACACCACACAAGTACTTAATACTTTACACACAAGTGCAGATGTAATTGGCCAAATGGTTTTTGTATGTATTTGAATGTACCTATCTACTTAATATTGCAGAACTGACCGCAAAGACTCCGAAACAGTGAATGCTTTAGCTGAAGTAGGAGGGGGTATCTTGGGTGCTGCGGATAGCATTGAGGCAGTTATAGAGGTGCTGAACTCCTTCATTCCTCAGGAAGAGGTGGACAATGCTGACTCCGTGTGGACAGTGGACTCTCTGCTTGCTCAGCTGGCTGAGGAGTATCAGGAAGCTTTGTAGAGTATTACATTAATCATTACATTAATTTTTTATTTATAATGTGTGTTAGTGTAAGTATTGTTTGTATTGTACCAGCTGCTAATAATTTATTTGATGTCTATATACTTCAAAGATCTCACATAATTTACGCAGACAATAAAGAATGCAAAATGACATAATTTTATAGATTTATTTTGTAAAAAAACATTATCTCTAGCTGAACTATCTATAATAATTGTTAACAGTGATCATTATGACATCATTATTGTTTTTAAGTAATTTCTGTGTATTTCCTAGGATTAATATTACTTTAGGGCTAAGGGAATGATTGTTTCACTTACAATAGAGTAATAATAAATAAACTCATTGAATGTTTTATGACATTAAGAAATATTATTTGTTCTAATATTATTACATATGGACTGCTAAAAAAAAGTGGAAGAACAAAAGCACAGAACCATGACTATAATACATTTAACAGATTGTCACATTTAATATTTCTTTATTCACTGTAAAGGCTAAAGGTAGAGGCGGCATGTGGTGAATATTTTGCATTTGCTATCTATACATGCAAGTGTTTTAAATCAATGATCAAAACAGTTCATATGGCAAAGCATGAAGCATAATCTATTAATATGATGGATGGATACAATAATTTATGAAATTCTGTCTCACCCTGAAAATTTATCAAACCTACTAATAAGATGGGAGTGAATCTCACACATTTCTTTATTTTTCCTCGAATCAAAAGAAGGCACTATGAGAAACCATTCAATAATTCACAAACCCCTGACCCCTGAATCAACCTGCATGTGTGAGAACTTCATACATCATAATTATACAAATCTGGATTGCTTCTCTTTAATTGAGATCACAAGATTGCATTTAACTCCTCTAAATTCAATGCCATCTTTCATTATCCTTTTAACTAATCTGTACAAAACGCCATGTCACAGTTTAAACTTAATTTGAAGTCAACAATCAAATATCTAAGCTCTGGACCCTATGACCTACTTTGGAAACTTTGTAGGAGACTTTTGCTTGTTCCACCTGCAGATCTGAAAGCTATGTACACTGTAACTAGTAACACTATGTATGACGGCACTATTGTTGCTTCATACACTTCTTTTCTGTTCAGTAAGCTAATGCCTGACACAAAAAAGTGTGAAAAGACAACCCAGCCAACTTTTAGGTAGTTTTTGTCATCAAGACCACTGAAGAAAATGACACTCCAGAAAGTGTTGAGCAGGATCATGCAGAGTGTCATGGCAGCACTTGTTACAAAGAAATATTCTGAGCCACTACGGAGGCCAAGGGTGCCAGGTCCCAACTGTAAAATAAATATACATTACTCAATAAAGAATTTCAGAATCAGATTTAAAAATATGAATAAAGTCACTAAAATGTATATAAATGAATAAGTACCTGCCTATTAATTTTATTGTCTAGAAGCTTTGTTATAAAAATAACACAGCTAATTAGAACTAAAACAATAGTAGTAGTAGTTGTATTTGTATTGGCATTTGACACAAATAAATGTAATATTTCTTATTATATTAATATTTTAATTTTCTTTTTGGAAAATACGTAAGTAGGTACCTTTAATTATGATTTATTGTAATTGTTTTGGAAAATAAATTTACTTATTCTTTTTTTTCCTTTATTATTATTACAGTGCATCCCTAATTCCCTACATCTAAATGTTCCTAAAACATCACCAGCATCCTGATTCCCAACACATCGAAAACATTTTGATTCAAAATCTACACTCAATCTCTTTCATCCTGAATATAGATGGGGGAGATGGAGTGTAAATTTCGAATCAAAACTTATTTGATGGGTTGGGAATAGGGGTGCTGCTAGATATCAGGACAACACAACACTTATAATCCAAATGAGATACCTACCAAGTATAATAAAATTAATATAACTTACTGAATCAGCCAGCACATTGACCAGAGCGAAGGCACCACTCATGGCTCCAAACCCCAGTCCAGAGACATAGGCCAGTTCTAGTTTGTTGCTACCAATGTTATGGTTTTCTGATATTTCCTTCAGGCCTGCTTCTGTCTTCCTCAGCAGCAAATACATGCCATAGCGGAACAACTCCTGAAAAATTATTAAGACTGAAAGACCAGAGTTTTTACTAGTTGTTTGACAACTTAAAATAAGCCTAATTATAGTAGTTCCCTTAAAATCTCAATCAAATTTAAAAATATGCACTTTATAACACTACCAGAGATTATTTATGTAATGTAGGTATGTAAATAATCAAAATTCTTATCAACCCAACATACAACTATTTTGTTATTGATATACAAAGTAGACAACACCACTGAAGTAATGGATCATGCTACATAATTTTGTGAGTCAAAGAGGAACAGGGTGACAGTTGCCTATTGTTATGAACTAACTAAAGTACTGTACTGTTTTATTTTGCAATCACTACAGCAAAGCACCTAGAAAGTTCGGTACCTTGCGCACTGACCTGTATTATAACCGCGAACACCATGCCAAAAGCCAGATAGGACCTCAGAGGTACCACTGCAAACCACACGAGAGAGGACAGTAGAAACGACAGCAGCCACCCGAAGGCTGCCACTATTAGTATGATAATCCGCACTGGATCGTTCGCTACAGTCATCGTAAACATCGCCAACGGAGCCCCGAAAGCCAGCAGAGAACAGCTGAAGAACTCCGCAAGGGTCATCTTAAAATTATGTATACCGTTACAATAACACTAATTAAAACTACACTTTGCTATAGCAGCTACTTCTTTACATGCATTTGAACCTATAAGAAATAGAAGTCTTTTTTAGAACAATTGTAATGATTCACTTTCGTTTCGATTCGATTAGACCATTTTTCTGCAAAGAGGATATATATATATAACTATAGTGTTTTTCTGTTTCCACAGAATCACAGATCACAGAACTCAGAAGTCACTTCACTTCACTGTCAGTGTCGCTTTCTCGCTGATATTTAGTTTTCAAGTTTGATACATCGCCCCGTATTCCGATTCACGCTGTAATGGCGCGGCCAAACCTAAAGGTAAACAGCGAAGGTTTGCGGTAGGCATGGAAATGATTGCTACTTTTAAATCACATTCATTTCATCATATGATTTATTTTTCTTACCGTGATTTCACCTGTTCTTCTTCACAGACTATGATTTTACATACACCTAATGAATTTATGATCAATGGTGATTGGCGGTGTTTTATGTAAAGGAACAGAGATGTGATTTAGGAGCAACCCAGCAAATGTAAGACCTGCCACTAATGATTACTAACTACTCTCTAGATCAAATTTCACCGCTAAATCACGTGCAGTGTTTATCAAAAAAATATACCAGGGTCCTTAGGTCCCAGGTTGTTTACTTAAGCATAAATAAAATTCCGTGATTTGATATTCACCGCTGAGACTACTCTCATATTATGAAATCCAATGTCACGAGTCAATAAGTGTGATTATCACACTGTGATTAGTAGCAGAGTATGTTCCAAAAAGTAGCAGTGTGATTTATGTAAAAAAAGTCATATGAATATTCACCTGCTCCTTGTGAAATGATCCATGCCTAGTTCGCGGTTGAACGCATGTGTGTGTGCGAACAGCGATGCATCGGGCGCACTGTTAAATTGTTTGCCTGTTGCGTGACTGACGTGGGCTAAATAAAATGGAGGAAGCAGTAGCGTTATATTGAATGTCGGTGAGTAATTTTGTTTTACAAACAGTAACAGTATTATTTGCGATTAAAAATATAAAATTCGTAAGATTTTATATAAATTCCTTATGAATATGAACATTTATTAGTATTTGTTTGTCTATCTGCCCCTTTGAATACGGATCACGGTTGTTATAGCAGCAACAGAAATAAATCATTTGTGAAAATTTCAACTGTCTAACTATCACAATTCATGAGACATCCTGGTAGCAGACGGACAGACAGACATACGGACAGCGGGAGTTTATTAATAGGGTCCACTTTACCCTTTGAGAATGGGACCCTAAAAATGGACTTAGTGCAGTGCTAAGTTATTACTTAGTGCAGCGGGCATTCCCACTGCACTAAGCAATAAGGAAGTAATTTAATGCATGTTTTAATTTATATTTTAAAAGACAAAATCAGTAAAAAAAAAACAATCGGCACGCCAGCTTTACCGGCAGTGTGTCACACTTTTCGGGCTACGGTAAATACTTCGACTGCGCCCGATGCATCGCTGTATGCACACACACAAGCGTTCCACAACGAAGCTTCGCCGTTTACCTTTAGGTGGGGCCACGGCATAATCGCTATAATAGCTCACAACGCGGAAAAGTTCACGTCGTTCCATTGTATTATTTATCGAAACTTGTGCTTTTTCCAGTGTTAATGTTTAAAATTGGTGGCGCTTTACGCATTAAATGCTGAATTGATGAGTGAGGGTAAGTGATATAATGTGGGGAAACGTGATTTTTCGTGTTGCTTCCAAAACTCCATAGAAGCTCCTAGTAAAGTTGCCACCACTTTGCTGGAGCATGACTTAGACTGGACTATGACTGCCTGACTTAGACTGGACTATGACTATGACTAGGACATGACTGCGTGAAATATTTGATAACACGATGAAAATATAATACTTGACACTGGCTAAATACACTATGTGTGGAGCCAAAATATAAGAAAAAAAAAAAAAAAAACTGACTTGCGTTGATCCTTCTCATAAAAACTTTCCTTAATTTATTTCGAATATGTGAAAGAAAGGCACCGTTTTATTTGCTATTGATTGTCCCTTGAATGGCCAAGTTGAAAGTTATATAGGATTAGTTAAGTATGCCACCAAAACAAGCCAAGAAAACTTTGTGGGTTGACTGTGAAAGATGTGGCCGCATTATAACCTCTAACGACAAAAATGTTCATGTGGAGTTGAACTGCGACGAAGATCAGGTGAAATGTCCCTATATAGAGAATGGGAGGTTATATACTTGGCTGCAGAGAGCTGGGGCAGCGCCTGATGGTGCTCCGAAGGACGCAGTGATGGTGCATCCTTCGGCTGGCGCCCTGATTGGGGCAGTGATCGGAGCACCGCTAGAGCTGAGACGTGACGGAGCTCCGGTGATAGTAAAAAGAATGTGGCCCTCCAAAGCATCTGCTCCTGCTGCTGTCATTGTTCCCGCTGCAGGTAATTTACAACATTGAAGAATTTCGGGTCACCTATTATTTATATTATGATTTTGAGAAGCCGTCTCATGGCTGCGTATGTACCTAACTAAACTATGTTAGACTAGTTCAAATTGTGGTCTCAAAATGATTTGCATTGTTGTTCAGAATCATTTATTTTGTTACTGGTTTTTTATGATAGACTTAGTTGCACAATAAATTATTAAAAGCATTGTAGTGTATTACTTTAATCATGTAATTAATGCTTTTCAGATCTATCTGGTGCTTGGAGCAATGACAGCAAAAGTGTGACAGTCTCAGTTATACAAGAACAGATTTTAAAGGCATCTTATATTACTATAAGAATAGTAAATTACAAAAAAGACACCGATATCTGTGACATTTTCAAAGAACACTTCTATAACAATTTTGTATCAGTGGGTACAGTCTTAGTGTACTATTATTTTGGTAGAAAACTTGAAATACAAGTTGTAAATGTGAAATCTGAAAACCAAGATGAGAAAGCTAGCAACATATGGTTTGTTTCCACTGAAAATACCATTTGGGATGTTGAGAAAGATATTGTTATGAAAGTTAAGAAGAGACCGGTATGTTTAGGTGGGGTAGATGATATTTTGGATGAAATAAACACTTTTATTAATATATCCTTCAATAAAGATGGTCTAACTGCAAACTTTCAACCTACTCGAGGACTTTTAATATACGGACATTCAGGTATTGGTAAAACAGCTATCTGTAAATATCTAATTGAAAATCTCAACTGTTTTCATATTGAAGTAAACGGTCCGGCAATATTTAGCAAATATTTTGGTGAAACAGAAAGTACAATGAAAAAATTATTTTCTAAAGCAGTTCAGAATGAACCAAGTATTATTTTAGTGGATGAAATTGAAACTATCTGCCCTAAACGTAGCTCGGGCAGTACTGAGCAAGAGAGAAGGGTAACATCTGCATTTGTGTCTCTATTGGACAGTTTACATGATGAAAACAGCAGAGTATTTGTGTTAGCAATTACTAGGAAGCCTGAAGCCATAGATCCAATGCTGCGTAGATTTGGTCGGTTAGATAAAGAAATTGAAGTGCCGGTTCCTGACAGGACAAGAAGAAAAGAAATTCTGTACAGCTTACTCAAAAATCTCCCAAATAAAATATCTTCCCAGGACATAGAAAGAATATCTGATTTAGCTCATGGCTATGTATCCGCTGATTTAGTCAACCTGTGCACCCAAGCATCTATGAAATGTATAAAACGAGAAGGTGAAGCTATTGAACACCAAGATTTGATTGCAGCACTCACTATTGTAAGACCCAGTGCTATGAGAGAGTTGCTAATAGAAGTACCAAATGTAAGATGGACTGATATAGGTGGACAAGGTGACTTGAAGTTAAAGTTGAGGCAAGCAGTTGAATGGCCCTTGAAACATGCAGAAAGCTTTAGAAGACTGGGTGTCAAGCCTCCAGGAGGTGTCTTGCTATATGGCCCTCCTGGTTGCTCCAAAACGATGATAGCCAAAGCATTAGCAACAGAAAGTGGACTTAATTTCCTTTCAATAAAAGGTCCAGAATTATTTTCAAAGTGGGTGGGAGAGTCGGAGAGAGCTGTCAGAGATTTATTTACAAAAGCGCGACAAGTAGCGCCATCTATTATCTTTTTTGATGAAATGGACGCTATAGGCGGGGAGAGGGGAGCAGGGGAAGGCGGCGTGCATGAAAGGGTGCTAGCTCAACTCTTGACAGAGTTAGATGGGGTTGTACCATTGAATTCAGTCACCATTCTAGCCGCAACTAACAGGCCCGATAGAATGGACCGCGCGTTGCTCCGCCCAGGACGTTTGGACCGTTTGATTTATGTTCCATTGCCTGATTTCGAAACTCGACTACAAATTGTAGAATTGAAGTTGGAAAAGATGAGTGTTAGTGATGATGTAAACTCTCACGCTCTAGCAACAAGAACAGAAGGATTCTCAGGGGCAGAGCTACAAGCACTATGCCATGAAGCTGCCTTAAGGGCTTTAGAAAAAGACTTGGATTGTCCTGCAGTGACTATGGAACATTTTGAACATGTACTCAAAGATTTCAGACCTAGAACTCCTAAATATTTATTGAAAGTTTATGAAGATTTTGCATTAGGACAAAAGTCAAGTTAACAAGTAAGAGAAAATAAATCAGATTTAAATATATTGGTGAATCATATTGGTGCTCGATTTTATACTTGTTTTGTTTAGAGCATTAAAAAATTTAGTATTGTTTAAAATGTTTATTCAAAGTAATCTACACCTAATTTATATAAATTAAGTTTAAATCTAGTCCTTAATTTTATATTATACTAATTAATACATTTTTACAATTCTTATAGAGAACTGCAATGAAATCAATTGTTACACACCATAATATACTAAATAGAAACCACAATTAGAGCTGAGACAGATGGGCTGCGTTTTGAACTGCACACCAGTTCCAAAACCGTGCAGTTCAAAACCATTGGGATGTAGTTGATATAGCTGACAACCATAATTAACAACTGAACTTGCACATGTTGAGCTAGCCAGCAGTCTGTTAGAACTGCATGCTGACTGCAAGTAGACTGCAGTCGGTGGGCAGTTTTGATTTAGCTATGTCAACTAACTGCATCCCAGCTGCAATTTTCTGGCTGGCGTGCAGTTCAAATGCAGCCCGTGTGTCTCGGGTAAATGTTATGTAAGGATAGCGTAAATCATAACATTGAACAATCCGACAGTCATGATTATTTGTCATTATTAGAATGCAAACTTTGCCTATTACAGAACAAAGCTCAGTCGTAAAAAGCGAGATTTCATTTACCAATATTTCTATAAATGAACTCTCGAATTGAAAACCAATTGAAGATTGGGCGGAGTTCTGTAATATGGGCTACGTATTATGGGAGTCTCCAACTAACAGCTATAATAATAATAAGTAGTAAGATACCTACAATAAATGCAGAATTTACAATTTAGAGATATTATCAAAACCTTCCTAATTGCAACCATTCTCATATCAAACTCCACGAACAATAAATAATCCATTATTATTTATATAATTTTTAAACACACCCATATTTCCAATCTCGCCTGCCGGCTACAATTACTTCCAAATTTTTTTATAAATGCTTTTATTTGAGATTGAAAGGAAGATGATGTAGTAGACAGGACTCAGTCTTTCTTATTATTATAATTGCAAGAACCCTTAAAGACAACAGTAAAATGAAAAAAAAAAAAAAAAATATATTACTGGCTTGACATGTTTCATTTTATTGCTTAGATTAAAACATTTTGTAAACCAAGCTTGCATGTTGCAGCTTGTAAGCATCAATATAAAAGAAGGGTCTGATTGATTTGTCTTGTCAGTTGATATACTATAACTAATATAACTATAGTCTATATCAATTTTAGAAACATTAACCAACTTTAGTTCTAGATTAATTCAAGAACTATCATTGATTAATATTTTAAGATAATTATATTTGTTGGTAAAACGTACAAAGGTCAAGCTAATTCGCGATTTTGCAGCTAAAATTAAGCTACATCAAAGGGTTAAGTGATATATTTCAAAAGGCATTTAAATTTGTGATTAGCGCCATCTATTGCTAATTATGCTGAAATAATTTTGAACTAGCTTTCACTGCCGTTTCCGTAAAAATCGCGCTATGAGTAAAAATATGTGGAATACCACACCTAAGTATTTTGTACTGTTATATTATGATACTCGTTTTTGAGATACATAATGATTACTGCTATTGCACGAAGTCTTCATGTTTCTATTAAATTTAGATCCAACGCCATCTGTCAGTGAAAAGGAAGAACTAATGTACAAACTAGACTCGCAGCTACTGCACCAAGTCTACGTTTATCTCTATTAATTTTATATCCATTGCCATCTATCAGTGAAAAGGAAGAACTAAAGTACAAACTAGACTCGCAGTATTTCTGTATGCCTGTTGTAGCATATAGCGATCCAGTCAGGTTGTGTGGCGCCCCATTGGATCTGGTTGACCTCTCCCTCTGCAGCAGTATAGGCTAAGATGGGGTCTTCGATGGCTCGCGGCATCTGCTGGATGTCCCAGATTAAAGCTTGATGGTCGTCGCCGGCCGTGCAGATGTGACATGAACTGTGGGCGGAGAAGATTGTATTAATTTACAGTCAAGGTTCTTGAACTTTGTATCAACTTATGTACAACCCTTTGGATCAACTTATGTGTAAGAGACAATCACGACGCAAAGCTAAGGCTTGTATATTCTTGCATCCTCTATTTCAACCGCGCATTGCGGCGTCGTAAGGTATGAAATGGTAGAAATTACTTACGAAAAAATATCACAAGTGTTCAAGAAAAAATCCACATCAATCTAAACAAGTTTTCGCACAAAAACGTAGTTCTAGAAGTTATATTCATCATCATCATCATCATTATCATTAACAGCTTGAAGATATTCACTGCTGAACATAGCCTCCCCTACGGAGCGCCCCTTTGAGCTAGCCGCGAGTTTTATTATTGATCAACTGGATTTATGGTGAAGGAGTAAAGCGGTGTTGCGTAGTTTACCTGTGCGGCGCCCATGCGATCCCGTTGACGCAGGCGCGGTGGTTGTTGAGCCTGGCGACGGGGGTGCACGGCACGCGGACGTCGAGGATGATGACCTCGCACGCGTCCATCGCGACCGTAGCGAGGTAGTTCGGGTCCTGCTTGTTCCACGCCAGCCGGAGCAGCGGCGTGTGTGTCGGGTCCTGTGCCGGGGTTACAAACACTGAGGCCTATCTCTACTATACAAGTATGCTGAGGGATAGTATCTTCGATCAACCGACTTCGGACTCAAGTTGGCCGTTGCAGATACCACATGTGCAAATAGGGCTATTGAGACCCTACAGCCTACACAAACTCAATGTGACTGCGGAGTCGCCATCGAACGAAACGCCTGCTTGTGTGTCCATGTTGTCCGACAACCTGCACGAGCGACGAGCTGTATGACGCCACGGACGATGGAGTCAAGGTGGCAAAATTCTGCAGTACATTTATTTAAACGTTGTACCATTGACACGGAAGAAGAAGATGGATAGTATCAATCAATACACAAAATATAACTGTAACTGGGCTAAATCTGTACATTGAATATTTTTTGAAAAATATGACTGCTTTACACCTTTTATGATATAAACATAGAAACATTTTTTTGAAACCTATGAACACGCATCACGCTGGAAGTATAGAGCACTGAACAACCATGGAACAACTTAAAACATCTGAAAATGTCTAAGCTCGAATTCTAGAACGAAGCTCAGTAAGTTGAGATTTCCTTCATTGCATTACAATTTAATTCATGAAGGAAATCTTTACTTCAAAAATTCACATAAATGAATGAAATATCAACGAGCTCACATGCGTCGCCATTTAACTTATGCCAGGAGCTAGCTAATACTTATGATTTTTATAGCAGTATCGCCTGCTCTGCGTAATCTACAGATTAATTTGTAAAGGAAAATTTAGAATCACGAGCGGGGATTGAACCCGCATCCATCCATCCCTCAACCCGGGATATGCTTTACTTAAGCAACTTACGGGGTTGGTAGCGGCATCTATTGAGAAATTCGGCCGCTCGTGAAATGAATCAGTAGGTAGTTACCTCGTATATGATGGTGGAGTGCTCGAGATGCCGGAGGTCGAACATTCGCACGGAGCCGTCCGCGCCGACCGACGCGAACATGTCCCGCCCGCCGCCCGCGCGGCTGAACGCTATGTCGTACACCTCCTGTACCACACCTCATTATTATAATAGCCATAATGACTAAAATTTTTTTTTTCATAAACTAATAATATTCTTCAAAAGATAAACATTTGTGAAAACAAAAATAAAATATTGCAAAAAACGACAAAGTTACAAGCATTTTAAAAACCGGAATAGAAAGAGATAGCGCAAACGGCCAGTGACGTCAGAGCAATGTCGTCATAGTACCTCATTACTAAGCTGTGGTAGCTTTTCATACAATCTCTTTGGCATGTGGCGTCACTAGTGGATTTTTCACAGTAACTGTGGGGGCGCTGTTTCGCGAGAAAGGGGCAGGAGAAGCCTCCTGTAGAAACTTTAAAAGCTTATTACTCCGTGATTCGGCTGCCAAGCGGTAGTGTGCAAGCACTAGTGTTCCGGTTTGAAGGGCAGTGTAGCTAGTGAAATTACTGGGCAAATGAGACTTTATAACCTGATCTCACAGACTAGTAATCTGATTGCTAGACTGTGCTAATATCTTAGGATGATGTGCGATGTGCAGTGTCACATCGTAAACTTTACATTTTAGAGTTCTAGGTGATATTATTTCAACTGTTATGAGCAGCTGTGATGCTTGAGAAGTGACAACAGGGTTTTCATAAATCTCACCTTATCATGAGCAATTAGCTGCGTCTTCACATGCCCGGAGACCTCATTGACCCTTCCCAGCACCTGTCCAGTCTCCAGCCCCCAAATGGTACATGTGGTGTCAATGCTGCTGGTTCCTATGAGATTCGGGTCCACTTCGTTCCAGTCAAATGAAGTCAGCGGGGCGCAGAAGTCTGAGTTCTTGTTGTTGTTAAGAACACACTCAAAAAGTGTGTAGGGCTCACCTGCCCGCCATATGCGCAGGTAATCGCCTGGAATGGTAAAATAACTAGATAAGTAGCTATGTTTGGGAAATAAGAAGGCAACTCATCCAACAGCAATACATGTCTGTATCCAGGGTATTGACAGGATGCCACCATATAATTTTACTGGGTGGTAGTTTTTTGTTAAAGTTTGTCTAGGCTTTCCCCAGAGCTACAACATACAGCAATTCAAAAGGAGGGTCAAAAGAGTATTATCACAGGGTAAGCAGCATATCAGTGGCACATCTAGTGTTACAGATGTCCATAGGCTATAGTGACCTCTTCCCATCAGGAAGGCTGTATGCTTGTTTGCTACCTATCGCATAAAAGAAAAAAGTTATAGTCATAAGGTTGTGACACTGCACTTCACCCTGAAACATCAGCACAGTCATTATCAGATTTCTAGTCTGTGACATTAGCTCATAAAGTCCCATTTGCCATTTATTTCACACACAACTTGATCTTTCCTTCATTTTTATTCAAAAAAATGACACAAACAATTTTCTAACTTTAGTTGATTATCATGAAATATACTCTAAGTGAAATGATCCATCACGATGATGGTTTTCTAACCTTAGTTCAACATGCTTGTACTATAATGAATTACCTTTTATCTCTGGTAGGACAGCTGCATAACATGCTATGTATATCTAAATGCTCAAACATTATGGAAAATAAATGATTATGTTATTTTATTCATTTAGTAGATTGGCAGTAAGGTAAGGTACATCTTACTTACCACTAGTAGCAAGCAAGTCTGGGTACACCCCCTTGCCATCCGGTATCCAAACAATCTTAGTGGCACGGAACGGATGGTCAAATGTGCTCTTAGGACTGAACTCACTTGTCTCCTCATCGAGCGCTATGATCTGTACCTGCAAAGTTTCCCCATTCAGTAATATACATACCGCTAGTGGCAAGTAGGTCGGGGTACACCCCCTTGCTATCAGGGATCCACATGATCTTGGTGGTTGGATACGGATGGTCAAAAGTGCTTTTTGCACTGAACTCGCTTGTCTCTTCGTCTAGGGAGATTATTTGGACCTGCGAAGAGAATTGCAACTTAAGGTTCTTAGTCTATTTATTGTTTGTTAGTATATTTTGGTCTTTGATCTCGTTTGTGAGTAATAATTGTTAGAAACTGCATTAGAATCGCAACAAGAGTACCAACCAGCTACAGTTTTTGACTAACATTGTTTACAATAAATAAAGTACCTACAGTACCAGCATACATGTGTCAATGCAATGTAATAGCTACCATATTAAGGACATAATTTTGCACTGTATTATTATCACGATACAAAACATACCTTATTATTGTACTCCTCAACAAAGCTACCCAATGCCAGTCGAAATCTCTTGTCCGGTCTCACAGACCAATTCATTGAATACAGTGGCCATGGTGCCTGATATCTGAAACAAGTCAGACCAAACCAATCAAATCTACAGAATACAATAATTTTTATAGCACTGTGTGGTTACTTATAGCTAGTTCTTGATGTTCAAAATAAAAACTTGAATCCATTGAGATTCCAGTTGGGGGGGTTGTCATGGTAGTTTAATTTGTACTAAGCAGCATAGTTAGGGAATGATAATTATGTTAATAATATAAGAGTAACCATCTTACTTGTATATTTCTTTTCGTTTTGTACTAGAGCTCGTAGTGCTCGAGCTGCTATGTGGCATCGACATTATTCGCTCAATGGTGACTACTGTTCAACAAAAACACAAACACATTATTCCAGAAACCATAGCGTCCATAGCTTTTCTCTGATAAACAATGATATGTAGTAACAACGTACTTTTGCAGCCTAGGCGGCGTCAACAACGTAAAATTGGCTAAACCAGCAAGATTTGTTGCGAAGAAGCAACACGCACTTGCTATTATACGAAATGTATCTTTTTACGTGCAGTGATATAACAGTAATAGTTTTAATTAGGATTGATTCAGTCACATGAGAGGGATATTTATTTTAATAAGATCTAGTTTTTCTTAATATGTATAAAATCACATTTGCATTGCAATATCAAAATTTTATTATAAGAGAACAAGCAGAAGCAACACCATTACACCAACATCTAGAGATGTTAAAAAAACGATGTTTTTTTTTAGAAAAATCAATTTTTATTAATCGATTTTTATTTACCAAATAATCGATTATTTAAAAATCGTTTTTTTTTTTGGTTTCTTTTTTTCCGCTGGTATTAAAAATAATTAGGCAACATCCTTACTAAATATACGGGTGTTCAGTGTAAATCACAAGGGTGGATTTAGATCTAGTGATTTTACAATAATAATTATCATAATTTGCGCATGTGGTTATAGATTTTATGTGCTTTATTTTCAATCAACCAAGGTGCATGTACTGACAAGTTCATTACAATAATTTGATGCCCGCAGCAGCAACACTGCTCCGGGGTTCTAGCAAAGATACCAACCAGGGGGTCTAGCAAAGATACCAACCAGCGGGTCTAGCAAAGATACCAACCACTAACGCTAACGGCCAAAAGCTAACTCGAAAATGTACTGGAATGACATTTCTGAAATGGCTTACTTTTCCGCAGCGAATGTGATTTCAATACAGTTTTGGAGTTAGGGTTTGGCGTTAGCGTTAGTGGTTGGTATCTTTGCTAGACCCCCGGTATAGACAGACGAAGAGTGGATTTACCCCTTAGGTATGGAACCCTAAAAAACACAAGCGAAACGAGTGCTAAAATTATCCAACCACACACTGAGAGATTTTGACTTTAGAAAGAACTTCACGCACAAGAACGGCACACTCAGCCTGCCTCTGTGTATACGCCCTATTACTAAATCTCCACTGTCCGTCTGTCCGTCTATCTGTTTGTCTGTCTGTTTGTCAGACCGTCTGTAACCAGGCTGTGAGTCATTAACCATGATATTAAGACTATTGATCACACATGATGTATTTGTGTTGCCGCTATAGCAACAAATACTAAAAAACAATAATATAAATTTATGTAAGGGGCTCCCATTCTACAATCGTGATGTTTATGCTCAGTTTTATAGATAATGGTACGCAACCCTTCGTGCGCGAGTCCAACCCACACTTGGTAGGTTATTAATTTCGTATGTTCCGTATCGCACTTTTTAATTTAATTTATTGCAGTGGCGTTCATTTCTACATAAAAGAGTCCTATAGAGCTGATACGGTAAACTAAAAGGACTTAAAGGTGTGAGCAGTGGTGGTTTCAGTGGGATAGGAGGCGATAGCTCGATCAATAAACATCTGAGTTCTTCCTAAAATTATTTTAACCAAATCTGTTCGAGGGTTTTGTAGCCCTTTAATATATAGCGCTGATTATGTAAATTTGTGCGCTCAATACGCTCGCGCCAATTTGAAAAAATCTTAGGCTTGGGCTCATTTCGGTC
Organism: Ennomos erosarius; assembly: GCA_963580505.1. NCBI lineage: Eukaryota > Metazoa > Arthropoda > Insecta > Lepidoptera > Geometridae > Ennomos > Ennomos erosarius. The sequence goes on from OY756982.1 coordinate 876,243, forward strand.
ACAAATAAGTTGCACAGTACTGTTTGGTCTTTGGCTTAGTGGTTAATTATGCTTAGTACTGTAAATAAAATTGATTTAGTCGGTTTTCGGTTAATTTTCCATTCAATATACCAAAAAAATATATTATTTTTCATACAAACATCGGTATTTGAATAATTGATTTTTTTGGTTTCAATTCAAATTTCATAGGTATATCATCATTAACAGCCTGAAGACGTCCACTGCTGAACATAGGCCTCCCCCAGGGAGCGCCACTTAGAGCGGCTGCTCGCCTCCTGCATCCATCGGCTCCCCGCGGCTTTCACCAGGTCGTCGGTCCACCTAGTGGGGGGCCGACTACGCTGCGTCTTCCAGTTCGTGGTCGCCACTCGAGAACCTTTCTTCCCCATCGGTTGTCAGTTCTACGAGCGATGTGGCCTGCCCATTGCCATTTCAACTTGCCAATCCTAAGAGCTACATCGGTCACTTTAGTTCTCCTGCGGATCTCCTCATTTCGGATCCTATCTCGCAGGGAAACACCGAGCATTGCTCTCTCCATAGCTCGTTGCGCGACTTTGAGCTTAGTAATGAGGCCAACAGTTAGAGACCACGTCTCAGTTCCATAAGTCATCACTGGCAACACACATTGATTGAAAACTTTTGTTTTCAGGCTTTGTGGTATTTTGGACGAAAAGATAGGTCGAAGCTTCCCGAACGCTGCCCAGCCGAGTTGGATTCTTCGGGCGACCTCTTTGTCGAAGTTGGACCTACCCAATTGGACAGCCTGCCCTAGATAGACGTATTTGTCGACAACTTCGAGAGTATCGTTCCCAACAATTACCGGTATAGGTGGAACATGGGCATTTGACATGATTTTCGTCTTGTCCATGTTCATCTTAAGACCAACCTGTCAGGAGACTCTACTGAGGTCGTTGAGCATGGTGCTGAGATCATCGAGCGACTCCGCCATTATGACTATATCATCGGCAAAACGAAGGTTAGTGATATACTCGCCATTTATGTTGATGCCACATCTTTTCCACTCCAAGAGCTTAAAAACATCCTCCAATGCGTTTGTGAACAGTTTCGGAGAAATAACGTCTCTCTGTCTCACGCCTCTCTGCAATGGGATCTGTTCCGTACTCTGGTCCTGTAGTCGGACTGACATAGTGGCCTTACTGTACAAACACTTCAACACTTCGATATACCTATAGTCAATTTGGCATCGCTGTAAGGACTGCAGCACCGTCCAAGTCTCGATTGAATCGAAGGCTTTCTCATAGTCCACAAACGCTAGGCATAGCGGCCGATTATACTCTTCGGTCTTCTGTATAATCTGGCGTAGCGTATGGATGTGGTCTATGGTGCTAAAGTCTTTTCGGAAACCGGCTTGTTCGGGAGGCTGGAATTCATCAAACCTGCGTGCGAGACGATTCGTAATGACCCTCGAAAACTGCTTATACACATGACTCAAGAGCGAGATGGGCCTATAGTTCTTCAATAAGGTGTTATCACCTTTTTTGAAGAAGAGCACCACCACGCTCTTGTGCCATGCCTCCGGCGTTGTACCTTCAAGGATGACAGAATTGAATAACTTCTGGAGGACCATAAGTACCGGTCTACCACCCGCTCTCAGAAGTTCGGTCGTAATTCCATCCTCATCTGGCGCCTTGTTGTTTTTAAGCTGTTTGAGGGCCATTCTCATCTCGTACAGGCTGACGTCCGGGATATCTTCGGTATAGTGTCGGACTAACTTGGCTCTGGTGTCCTTAGCTGTGTTAGTAGCGGGCTCACGTGTCGAGGTGTATAACTGTCCATAGAAGTTCTCAATCTCTCTCAGGATCTCAGGCTTGGATGAAATGACACTACCATTCTCGGTCTTCAGTTTTGTCATTTGGCTTTGCCCAATAGACGAATCTTTTGCGAACACCTTAGAGCCTTGGTTCCGCTCAATTGCGGCCTCAATACGTGAAGTACTAAAAGCACGCAAGTCGTGTCGCATGGAAATCCAGATACGTCTATTGAGTTCACCGTAGGCTGACATATCAACTGAAGACTGTAGTTTCATTTCGCTCCGGTCTGCCATTAATTTAAGAGTGTTTCCTGAGAGTTTCTGAGTCCTCTTTCGGCGTTGGGTCTTGAAGAACTCAGCTCCAACAGCTTGGACAGTTTCCACCAACCCGTTGTTCAACTCGTCCACTGTGTTGCAATCGGCAAGGTACTGGAAGCGATTTTGGAGTTCCAGCTGAAAGCCTTCGGGATTTTGGATTTGAACAGGGTTTAGATGGAGCGTAGACCTCACCAAACGCGACCTTTCAAGCTTGACATTGATATTCAATGTGCCTCTTACAATACGGTGATCGCTACCGGTTTTCACCTTGCTGATCACAGAGACATCATCGAATATTCGCTTCTTGGTCGTCATCATGAAATCTATCTCATTTTTCGTGGAACCGTCGGGGCTTATCCACGTCCACATCCTGGATGGCCGCTTCTTGTAGAAGGAGTTCATCATAAAGAGGCCCTCCTTCTCCATAAAGTCAGCCAGTCTTTGTCCCCGAGGGTTCCGCTGCCCGTATCCAAATGGCCCCACTCTCAGCTCATCGCCATTCCTTGTGCCCAACTTCGCATTAAAATCTCCCATCACAACGGTGAAGTATGTTTCGGAAGTATGCATGGCTTCGGATATATCCTCATACATAGCTTCTACTTCATCGTCGGAGTGTGCCGAGGTCGGTGCGTATACCTGGATGACCTTCAACGAATACCGTTTGGTTATTCTGAGTATCAGGTACGCTACCCTGGTCGACACACTGTCGACTTTGATCACGTTGTTGACGAGAGACTTGCGGACGAGGAACCCGACACCACCTTGGGAAAGTTGGTCTCCCTCCCGGTAGAAGAATAAGTTACCGGAATTTAGGATTATCGTGTCCTGTCCCTGTCTTCGGACTTCTGACAATCCCATTACATCCCAGCGTAACTTACTCATCTCCTCCTCCAATTCGACCATCCTTTCGTCAGCCCTCAACGTGCGCACGTTATAAGTTGCAAGGGCCAGGGGTCGTCTTTGGTGGGGTTGGTAGCCGGGCGTCTTCCGGTGATTCTTCGCACCCCCTGCCCTGCCGTTACCGTGACCGCTACCGGAGCCACGGGATAGCAGAGCTGGACTGGGGGCCGTTATTGTTTGTGCTCGTCATTAGGGGGGGGGGGGGGGGGGGGTTGCCATAATCACCACGCTTGGCAGGCGGCTTGGTGATCGCAGTAGATTATGATGGTGGAGACCAAGGAGAATGCTGCAGCCCATTCCCTGGATGTTCCCTTAGCCGACTTTTACGCCACCCACGGGAAGAGATGGGGCATAGGTATATTAACATATAAAATTATTTTTAAATTAAACTGCACTAAGATCTAAATTTAAATTTAAAAAAAAAGAGATTTTTTTGGTCCTAAAAATAATCGATTATTAAAAAAGCGATTTTTCCCTCCTTAGGTCTCATCCCATTTTGCGCTATTTGACAACAATGTGTTGTTTGACTTAGACTGGACTATGACTACCTGACTTGGACTGGACTATGACTATGACTAGGACATGACTTTGCGTGAAATATTTTATAACACGATGAAAATATAATACTTGACACTGGCTAAATACACTATGTGTGGAGCCAAAATATAAAAAAAAAATGTTCGGCGGTAAGCCGTATTCCGAGACACGCTAAAATCGATAATATCGATATTATCACGCTAAAAACGCGTACCGAATGGCCGTTAGCGCGACAACGAAATCTCTTGTAAACGTCATGACCGACGTCATCGCCGCGATATCGCCGACCGTGATTGGTTGTTCAGAGTCATTGACAGCACTCCAAGTCGTGAGCGCAATATATGAATCGGAACGCTGAATAATCAACGTGAGCGTTGTGAGCGATGATAGCGATTACAGCGTGAATCGGATTAGGGCCGATCATTGTTGTGACACTGACTGTACTGACTTATGTGAATTATTTTAGTTTTTGTATTCAAAACCCGTATGTTGGGATTTTTGGCGGGAACGCGAAATGTTCACGCCGTTGCATTGTATTATTTCTCAAAACTTGTGCTTTTTCTAGTGTTAATGTTTAAAATTGGTGGCGTTTTACGCATTATGTGCTGAATTACGAGCATGAGTGTGGGCAAGTGATATAATGTGGTGAAACGTGCGTTTTCGTGTTACTTCCAAAATTCCATAGAAGCTTCAAGTAAAGTTGCCACCACTTTACTGGAGCACTTCTTCATCGATATGATGCTGGAAGTAATATATACCTACTTTTTATTGGATTTTGTAAAATTTTACTTTTGACATATAAAATTATTATTAAATTAAACTACACTAAGAACTAAACTATACCTACTTACTTAATTTTAACTCTGCTGACATGACGCTGTAATTAAACTACTTTTATTTTTCCACATACTTGAACGCTTTATTTATGAGCCCAGTGTTTTAACTTTTAATGGCGTCGATGTGCGATGGTGGTCATGGATCCTCGTGCATTGTGATTGTGAAGATAAATTATTACACACCTTATGCTATCATTAACTGGGTAAGGTATCATTATTATGCCCGACAGCGACTGCACTAAAAGCTGGACATGGACCGGTCTTAAGTTCGCAGTTATCTCTTTAGGACGTACCTACCCAAAGTGCTAACTTAGAAGCTACAAACTTTAGAGCAGAGTGCAGGGAATGAAGACGGAAAAATGTGTATAATATGTATGTAATATGGAGTACAATCGGCAGAAAAAAATAAGGCATTAAAAGTCAATAAAAGGTAGACGAAAAGCGAAGTAAATACCAACATACACACAGCACAGAATAGATAATAGCACCTATAGTAGGTACCTACTACGTTAAGACCACAGAACTGAACAGAAAGACGCTATGAAGCGTATTATTTTTTTTGCTCTGTGGTAACGACGAGTCGTGAACGTCTAAATATAGGCAAGGACTAGTACCTATCGCAAATAAATATGCAACATTAGGCATACTCACAGTCATTGCGTAGGTACCTACTACTTATTCCAAGTCAAATTGCGGACACATTAGTCACCACAGAATTAACTGGCCCATATTAGCCGAATCTCGCTGGCATTAGCGGTGGCCTTATCAACTCTGCGCACGCGCACGCCGGTTAAGGACGTCACTTTCTTTCTTATTACGTCACTTCTTATTATGTTTAGGGGCTGATTGTGATATCATTGTTGCGCAAGAGATTTGAGGAATGCAGAAATTACGGTGTGGGTATTTAAAAGGTAAGTACTTAGTAGATGGGTATACCTATAGATAGAGGCTTGTGAACCATATCTAATAAGTAGGTAAGTATCTACGGACATTATACCTACCTACATACATACATTAGTAGTGTAGTGAGTAACCGATATAATAGCTCTCAGAATTAGCAAGTGAAATGGCAAAGGGCCACATCGCTCTTAAAAATGACAACCGATGGGGAAGAAAGGTTCTCGAGTGGCGGCCACGAACCGGAAGACGCAGCGTAGGCCGGCCCCTCACTAGGTGGACCAACGATCGTTGAAAACCACGGGGAGCCGATGGATGCAGGAGGCGAGTGGCCACTCAAGGTGGCGCTTTATCCTCAGCAGTGAACGGCTTCAGGCTGTTAATGATGATGATGAATGACGACATTATTAATAGGTAAATTACGCTGACTGATTAATTTATATAGGTTTTGTACCTACCTAAGGATTAGGATTAGGTAAGTACCTACCTAAGACAGACCTACTAGCAGATTTTTAAGGTCCCATAGTACCTAGGTACTACGAGGACATTACGTTATATACGTCTGTTTTTACAAAAGTTATAGTTACCTATAGTACGGTTGTACGTTTGTTAAAGTTAAACCACAGATTAGAGAAAAAAAAAGCTGTGAGGTATTCAGTGTTTTAAATGTTCCGTCTCGTTTTCCCGCGTGACATTTCAAATCAGTCAAAAGTTGACAGAAGGTTTTAAGCATTAACTGACTTTAAGCGGCGTTTATAAGTATGGCCTTATATCACCTTAAAAATACTGAACGCTCAATCATTCGTTGTTGACCATCGCCTGTCTTCTACAAAAGAGCGTACACTATCTTTAAGTTGAAATGAGTTTAGTTAGTGACTGACCTGTTAGCTCAGTTAATGGTCGTAGTAGTAGCTCTGTCTTGGGAACTATAGGCTGTGGGTTCGATTCCCGCCCGGGCCAAACATTTGTGTGATGAACATTTTGATAGGTGTTTGCTATAATTACCTAGACATGTAGGTAATCATAGGGTGTTTGTTCAGTGCCTAGGTGTTATATTGTATTCCATGTATGTATTAAAAAATATATATCTAAGTATTGTGTCAGTTATCTGGTTTCCATATACAAGCTTTGCTTAATTTGACAGCCACTGTGGTGCGGTGGTTGAGCAGGTTGGCTAACCCGGAGGCGGCGGGTTCGATTCACGATAGGACAAATATTTGTGCACAGAAAAAAAAGCGTAAATACTTGTTCTGGGTCTGGGTGTTGTGGGAGCATGGTCCTCGTAGCTCCTGGGTCCCTAGATACAGGGAATCCTAGTTAGGGTCCAGGATCTATCATAATATTATGTGTGGATATTTCACACAGCGCCATCTAGCCCCAATTTTTTATAAATAAATAATAAATAAACAAAAAAACGCCCAACGATCACATACATAATTTAAATTCAATTTAATTTTAACAAACTTAAGAGATCGGGAGATAATCTATAACGTGGTAATCAAAATTAAATCAAGCTGATACCATTTCTATGCAAGAGCTTAGTCCTATCTACTATTTTAATATCTGTGGTGCTATTATATCCAATCGATAATTAATGGAACATAAAGCCAGCCTTACAGCTGTCCTGGCAGAGGGTGCCGTTATGTGTAGAAACAAGACAGGATATCAGAACAGACAAAAGATTGGGCACCTTGACCTCTCCTCTCAGCTCACTGTAATCGTGGTAGGTCGCCAATTGAATTACTGGGAACTCTGCGTTTAATATGTGCATGATCAAAGAAGGTAATACCCCAGATAATATAATACCTACAGTATACTTAGGTAATACTTAGGTATTGAGCAGTTTGAGGTCAAGTCGGCCGTTTAGATATTTTGTAACACGGTGACCAAGTTGTTTTTCTAATTTAATTTAGGGGGTAATTGATTGAAAAATCCATTATTAAAATTAATGCGTATTATTTTGTAGCTATAATACAAAACATCTCAAATTGATCTTAAGATCATGAACCTACGTACACCTGAACCACAGCTACCAGCTACCTATTCTATGCCTTTTACTATAAATAGGTACTTTTTATACGATTAAGTACTTTTTTTTTTTTTTTGGCGGGAACGCGGAAGAGTTCACGTCGTTGCATTGTATTATTTTTCAAAACTTGCTTTTTCTAGTGTTAATGTTTAAAATTGGTGGCGTTTTACGCATTAAGTGCTGAATTACGAGCATGAGTGAGGGCAAGTGATATAATGTGGTGAAATGTGACTTTTCGTGTTGTTTCCAAAACTCCATAGAAGCTTCTAGTAAAGTTGCCACCACTTTGCTGGAGCATGACTTAGACTGGACTATGACTACCTGACTTATACTGGACTATGACTATGACTGGGACATGACTTTACGTGAAATATTTTATAACACGATGAAAATATAATACTTGACACTGGCTAAATACACTATGTGTGGAGCCAAAAAAAAAGAAAAAAAAAAGTACTTAATCGTCTTTAAGTATTTAGCCAGTGTCAAGTATAGTTATTTTTCAACGTTAAAGAATATATAGTCATAGTCCAGTCTAAGTCAGGTAGTCAAAGTCCAGTCTAAATCATCTTCTAGTAAAGTAGTAGCAACTTTACTAGAAGCTTCTATGGAATTTTGGAAGCAACACGGAAAACCACGTTTCACCACATTATATTACTTGCCCACACTCATGCTCGTAATTCAGCACTTAATGCGTAAAACTCCACCAATTTTAACCATTAACACTGGAAAAAGCACAAGTATTGATAAATAATGTGTAAACTTTTCCGCGTTCCCGCCAAAACTCATCAAGTACTTAAATGAACATCTATAACTGTATAGTATTAGATGTCTGTGTGTCTGTGATGTACAATACCCATATAAAACAAAACCTTTTTGGTTCATAAAACATACACGTAAATGCCCTACCTACTGTCACCAACACCATATTGTCAAAATGACAGTTCCAGCCAAAATGTTATCAAAATTGCAATCATGATATAAACACAAAAAATTGTTCTGAGTGTTTGCAAATATCCATCCACATGGCTACAGACCGGTCCGGGACAGCTACCTACCGAATGATATCAGACTAGCTGCCACACAAAAAGCTGGTTCACCGCCCGGTACCACCTGAAACATGTATTCACAGAATTCGCCCTAGCATGTAATATAATGTCAAAAGCAGCAAGGAGGGCTGTGAACTATAAGCGCAAGAGGTTGATGAAATTCTGTAAGCAATGGCTCCAAGTGGGTAAAACAGAAGATGAGTGGAAGGTGGATCTGTGCAGCTTTGTGGCGTGGACTGGCGCGGTCGTGGTCACTGCTGTCATTTTCAGATCCTTGTATTTGATGTTCATGACACCGGAGGGGACTTAATAAGTGAGTTTGTCTTTGTCATCTGGTTAAACCCCTGTTGAAAGTCGGGCCACCTTTTGATTGTGTGATGTTATTTCTAAGAGCTACATTACTGCTGACGTCACTCGAGGGTATTATTTATTTATTTATTTATTTGAACACCAACATAGCAAACACCAATTACCAACCACCAATTATTATTACCAATGACCATTATGTTGTATGAGGCACCCAACTACGGCACGCATATATGACTTTTCTGGCCACTGACGGTGCCGCGCAACCGACGTTCGCGTAAGTCCTATGCGAAGGGTGCATGTTAGCACTGCATTCTTCCTAGGAAGACCAGACCCAGTGCAGAGGAAGACTCTGTTCTAGCTCGGTACTGTTGAGGTAGGTACTCCTTGGATCTTCCCGTTTGCGATATTCAAATGATTAAAGCTATTTTAAGTGATACAAAGCAGTGTCACTATACCTATGTTTCTTTCAGTGCGTGAAGCATACTATTCAGTGTCTTCAGAAGATTGGTGAATAATCGAAACGTTTTTGTCTTTCCCAGTGTTTCCAAGGATGAGACAACTGTACAAAAAGCTCAATGTTTAATTTTGGCAAGAGACACAACAGGCTCTACCGTTGGAAACGCTCCATCTACTTTAAAACGTCCGGACGCAACAGTTTGACGCAACAATTGGACGCATGCAGCGACCAAATTTTCACGGTATTCTAAGTCTTTTATGCGCAAGTATATTAGAATGACTGTGCTGTAAAAGATCAAAATAAAATTCCGATAAAGAAATGAGTCGGTCATTAACCTGATGTTAAGCGTCACCACTGCCGATAACAGTTGCTGTGCAACTTGGTACTTCAAATTATGAAGTTGAGCATGAAGGACACAGCTGATTAGAACCCCCCACTGGCACCCACTCCGCACCGCCTCGTCGCACGGCGTCCACTAGTTGTCGACTCGTGGTCCACGGGTGGACGTCGCGGTGTCACCAATAAACGTCGCGCGGTCAACCAGTGGACCCCGCGCGGCCAACGAGTTAACGCCGCGTGGTCAACGACTGGACGTCGCTTGTTCCATGAATTTTCGAGTAGTCTGTCACCAATTTTGACTAGGTCTACACGTGCGTTTCGTAATGTAATCGAAAAAAGGCTGGGAATGAAGGGAGGGTAGCGAGCGGTGTATCGCCAAGTATCGTCCTCGCGTGAATCATTCGCGGACAGCGCATGGTCCACTCAAAACCCACGCGTTGTCAATGCGCAGTCGAGCAAGTGGTCACCGAGTGGTCCACTCGCTGTCTGCGCGTGGAGGGCTTACGACCGAGCCGATCCGGTGAGGCTACGGAGTTGATATAGTGAGTGCATATCCATACAAGTCCATATAAAGAATACTAGCCGCAGGCGAGGCGGTGCGGAGTGGGTGCCGGGTGGGTGGTTTTAATGAGGTGTGACCTTGACACTACACTGCGCACGTTATCCTGAGAAACCAGCATAATCTACTCTTGGATCAGGCCATACAGTTTTATTGGCCCAGGAGTTTTACTAGTTAGCTACATTGCTTTTCAACCCTAAACATAGTAGTACTTGTACATACATTTACATGACACTACTGTTTGGTAGCAAAATAATCAGCAAAGCAATTGATACCTATAGGCGAATTGTTGCAGAACCTATCACCTAGACAAAGCAAGTAGCAATGGTCTATCTATAGCTTATACTACACCTACCCATCATTCATGGTCAAAAGTGGCACCATGCTAAGTACCTACCTACTTATCAGTTAGTTGTGGAACTGTGACACTCAAGTGACGTGGTCGGGCTGTTATAATCTCACTATTATTTGGGCTGTTTGTGACAATTTGCACCTAATCATGAAAGCACAAATACCGGTGGTAAATAATGCTACAGAGAGAGCGCTCTATGAAGCTCACTATCTCTCTGTGAGTGACAGAGATGATCGACGTTCTGCCAAGCCGATTATGTCAATGTGTGTTATTTTCCGCATTCTAAAGTTCAATAATGTCCGGTTTTCCAGGTGGTAGGTTGGACAGGAGTCCTGTTTCTAGTCATGGTTGTGCTAAGAGCCTTCTACATCAAGTACGTGAAGGAACAAGTGGATAATAATTCGAACGAACTTAATAGACGTGTATGTAGGGCCCATAGACGGAACCGCCGCAGATATTAAACGAAAACAAATTGTACCTACGCGAATAAAATTCGATTTTATTGGTAATATTCTTTTTATTTTGGATTAGACATTTAATAATTTAATCTATATTGGATATGAGAGGGTGCGGTGTGTGTCTCAAAGAGTGAACGTTTCTATAAAACTTAATCATTGGTGAGTGGAGCAGAAGAGCAAGCGGGGCGAGTAGTTAGTTCTTGCGGCTTAGAATCGACGACGCATCCTAGTTTGAATCCCGTTTGGCCCTGCACCAATGGCATTTCAAGTTATATGCGGAATTTTCACGCTCTCTTAATACGGTGTAGGAAAAATCTATCATTGTGAGAGAAGGCCCGTTTCTTTTACAACATTGTTTGTTGCCATATTCTCTCCCACAGATTAGAAAACAAAGTATGTATCACCGGTTGTTTTACGGAGTGATACTGGAAATTTTATGCTGAGGCACGGGGCCCCATCAGGTACAAATGAAAAATGGCCCGAACGTGAAAAGCATAATTATGTAGTGATCGTGTTCTGGGCCTTACTAGTTAGTGTCCAGTGTATTCATTTGGCCCAATACTTCGTCACCACGCAATAAATGTCGCTTGATAGTCTTGCGTTATGCAGAAATATAATAATTCATAAAATGAGATGAGGCATCTGTACTCATGTACTGTAGGTATTATATTGTCTGGGGCTGAGGTCTAAAAACAAAGTGCCTCATTGCACATTATGATAACTGGTTTTTGCACGCGGAAATTGCAGCATATAGCCAAAAACATCAAGCAGATGCATCATCAAAGGCAATAAACGATAAATCTTTAGTACTTACTATTTATCTATTGTTTAACTACTTCCTTTTAGGTGCTGTACAGTCAGCAAACTAAAAGCATCAATACAGCTATACTATAACTAGTAAATAGGTACGATACAATATAGAAAAACTTCATTGCACACTAATTTAAAAAAATACAACTGAAAATGAAAAATCTTTAGTAAATGTATTCAGTTTTTGGCTTATATATTAAGACCTTTCAGCAGCTGTTAAATAAAGGCTAGTATTACATTATTCAATAATGTTAAAAGGTCATTTCTAATGTCAGTCCTGTAAAGATTAGTCAACTGGCCACAAAGAAATACTTAAATCTGAGATCAGATAAAAATAGATCTGATTAAGTATTATTATATTAGGCTTGCGCCGGCACCCGGGTTGAGCCAAAGCCTAAAGCTATTTAACTTCTAACAATCTACCTCCTACCTTGAACTTTATGCAAACGGTTTATTTTTGTATCTTGTAGCGATAATTATGTTTAATTACTAATTAATAATTACAACGCATCCGCAATAAAACGATCGTGATATTTCCTATACGGTTTCTGACAAAAAAGGTAGTTTATTGTTCATCTAAATGTTTTGATAGTGTGTCTATTTTTCACGGGTGGAGCCGGGGAGCTATGTGCAGATATTCTTAGAGCATTTTACCAATGGAGATGTTAACGTAATAATCCACATCCGCAAGCACCATTTTCTACCGATTTTTACGGGACGAAGTAAACACGCATAGCACACACCCAAAACCGTGCGTGTAAACGCACGCCGCACACCATCTTAAAACACGCACACCGTTATATAAACTAGCGCAGTTACGCAGTGTTTACAAGCACACTATGATAATGTGTATGACCAAATAGCGCCATATGATCGGGAGAGGTGTACGCCTTGCCTCGCCAACACCATTTATAAATGCTCTAACAGTAAGTTTGCTCGAGTTGGTATTAAAAATAACAATAGACATGATGACTAAAATTTTTTTTTTGGATAAATTAATTATATTCCTCAAAAGACAAACATTTGTGAAAACAAAAATTAAATATCTCAAAAAATGACCAAGTTACAAGCATTTTAAAAACCGGAATAGAAAGAGATAGCTCAAACGGCCAGTGACGTCAGAGGAAGGTCGTTATACTACCTCATTACTAAGCTGTGGTAGCATACAATCTCTTTGGCATGTGACGTCACGAGTAGATTTTTCATAGTAACTGTGGGGGCGCTCTGTTTCGTGAGAAAAGGACAGGAGGTGCCTCCTGTAGAAACTTTAAAAGCTTATTACTCCGTGATTTATTTACCGGTTTTGCTTATTTTTTCAATTATTGCATTCTTTTTAATCTTCTTTATGAAAGTATCATTTACTTGTTCATTTTTAATAGTGGTCATCATGCCTACTTCACCCACGACATCACCAATTCACCATCATCATGTTTTTTTTATTCACGATTTTTATGAATGCGTCACAATGCAATACAAACATAGAAATCAATGTATCTATTGTTTTACAGTTAAACGTAATAGTTTCAAACGCCTTCCGTAAGTTTCGTAGCATTGCCTACGCTGCGTAGTAAGTTGCGTAGGCGCATGTAGTTTGTGCGGAGCTATATTTATTTAGGTCAAACGATTAGATTGATGAGGGGAATAATGATGAATGTTTAAACTTTGCAGAAAAAAGTTTGTTATTATTGTGTTACATAAGTTTGTTGCTGTTATAAGTACCCATGGTACATCGCGCTGCACCAAATCGGGGTGTATGTAGATTGCAGGTATACAGGTGAATTACAGGGATGAAATTTGATTTCCACTTATCTTATTTATTTATTTATTTATTTATTTATTCATAAATGCTTGCACACTTACAGCGACGCCAAGACGTGTGACGAGCCAGAAATATAATTTTAAACTATACATGTCAATATCAATTACATAATAAGCATATTAAATCTAAGAATGAATGTCATTTATGATCCACCTAATAAAAACACTAAATAAAATAATTTTTCATGTCAAACTAAACATATTAATAGCAATAGTATAATGATTATAAACAAAACGAACGTTAATAAATTGACAGACATATTTTTACAAGTGTAGCCAGATTATCAGCAAATATGTCTACTGTCCCGTGCTGAACGAGCATGTCGCCGAGTAAAGAGCACGCCCGCGCTGTAGGTGAGTTGCGGGCACGACATGTTCGCCTGAAAGGCGTTGCAAATAGTCTGGGCGTACAGCGGGGTACGACCGTCGCGCGGAGCCGTGGCACCCGCAGTCCCACCTGACTCAACACAGTTGGATTGTCTACCGTATTATGTAGAACAGAGTAGTAGTGCACCACAAGCAGCAGTTTCCGCCTCAGAACCAGCGTGTCTAAACATACCATACCTGATACGAACAAAGACGGATACAGAAAGGGATAATACCCATAGGTTCTCTTATACAGCCACCGTGCAAACTTGCGCTGGATCTTTTCAATCATCATTGAATATTTAGTCTCATATGGATCCCACACGACAGCATCGAATTCAAGGGTGCTACGGACGTACGAATTGTACAAGATCTTAGCAACTTTCATGTCACCAAACTGAGAAGCCATTCTCATTATAAAGCCAAGTACTCTGCTAGCCTTCTTGCAGGTGTTTGTCATATGCGTCCGAAAGTCAAGTTTGCTATCTAAAGTCAGTCCCAAGTCACGAATTTCATTAACTCTTTCCAATGGAGCGTCAGGTAAACAATACGTAGTACACAATGGGGAGGGGGAGCGCGAGAACGTAATAACTTGGCATTTCGAGGAATTGAAAGGCAGACGGTTAGTAGCACTCCACCTAGCCACAGCGTTGATGTCCCGCTGCAGGGCCGCAGCGTCAGAATCGTCATTCACAGCGAGAAACAGCTTCAAGTCGTCTGCAATCATGAGGCACCTGGCAGTTACCACGCTCTTTGGCAGGTCGTTGACCATTAAAAGAAAGAGTGTAGGTCCCAGGGTACTACCCTGACTTACTCCTGACCGGGTGTAATACTCGTCAGATTCATGCCCAGCAACTCGAACGTACTGACTACGATTACCCAAATAGCTGGAGAAAAAATTTAATAGCTTGGGAGTAAATCCAAATTCTGCCAATTTTAATAGCAGGATATCGTTATCTACCAAATCAAAGGCTTTTTTAAAGTCGAAGTAGGCTGCATCAACCTGACGACCAGCATCCATCTCAGCAGCAACATAATCGACCAGATTTATGTGGTTTGTAGTGGTCGACCGAGCCTTGCGGAATCCATGCTGGCAGTCATCTAAGACAGAACCTATTTGATCGCGAATACGACGATCCAGAACGGACTCGAACACTTTGCCAAAGATCGACAATACAGCTATTGGTCTGTAAGTTGAGACCTCGGAGTTGGATCCAACCTTGGGGACTGGAGTAACCCTAGATGTCTTCCATTGTTGAGGGTAAGTCGATTCACTCAAACACAGATTGTAGAGACATAACAGCGGCAACAACAACGCCCTAATACAGTCCTTGACCAGAAAAGTAGGGATTCCATCCGGGCCTGCCGAAGAGCGTGGCTTGAGGCGCTTCACTGCCGCAATCAGATCAGCTTTGTCCACGTAGTCGACTGCAACCCTCGCGGAATCTATGCCGGCCCCGTGGCGCGCAGCTACCACTGCATCTAGCTGCGGCACCTCGAGCTGGAATACGGAACTGAAATAGCGAGCGAACGCATAAGCTGCATCCGCCCCCTCTACCTCAGCACCGTTACAAATAAACCTATCACAGGATCGTCTATCCTTCTTTTTGTCCTTAACATATTCCCAAAACTTAGCAGGTTCATCAACTATCTGTTTCTGAGTCATCTGCATATGTTGCTGATAAGCATTGTCAATTAATGTTTTCACGTGCGCCCTATAATATTTGTACAGCTCCCTGTTATACTCCTTGCCCTCGGCTTTGTGCTTCACAAAGTGAAAATGTTTGTTCTTGATATTACGGATAATTTCAGGTGTGTACCAACGCGGATATACATAACGGCTAATATACCTAGAACTTCTTTTTAAAGGAACATGTGCACTTATGCAATCATACAGCTTCTGATAAAAAATGTCAGTAGCGGAACAGACCGTTTTGGCACCAAGCAAGTCTGCCCAGTCCAATTCAGCCACCGCTGCGTACAGTGCACTAAAATCTGCTTTCCGAAAATTCCAACTAGGAGGGGCTGATAGACGTTTAGTCGGCGGTAGCAGCGGCATTGGTAGCGGCGGGCGCGGGGCGCCGTTAGGTAAGCTTAGGCGCACCGATAACGGCGGATGGTACGCGTCCTCCGCCACCAACGCGTCGCCGGTCACGCCACCACATACTGACACGCGCTCAGTCGCCAGCCCACTCAGCACGAGATCCAGTAGACCACCATGCTTGTTCAGCACATTATTGTACTGAGTCAATTTACAAAAGTCAACAAAAAAATTAAACTGGGTGTTAACATTTACACTACACGAATTCAGATTAAAATCTCCTAATATTATTATTTCCATGTCAGTAAATTTACAGATTGCATTCTCAATACAAGTCAAAACATTTAGATATTTCTCGTCATTAGTACTAGGTGGTAAATAAACGACACAACACAAAATTTTTACATTTTTCCAACTAATAACTGCAAATAAAACCTCTTTATCAGGTGTGAGCAAGTCAATATCGGTAACCTGGCGCAAGTTATAACAGTCACGAACGGCTAGCAGTACGCCGCCCCAGCCCGTGTCGCCAGCGCGGTCGTGGCGCACCACCCGCCACCCCTGCGGGAATAGCTCACCATCGCATACAGAACTAGTCAGAAAGGTCTCGGTTAAGGCTATTATATCGTAGCTACATGACTCAACGTTATTATGGAAAAGTACAGTTTTAGATCTTAGCCCTCGCACATTTTGATATAAAATATGAACGTTCCTACTGCGATTCAAATTCACGCTTGGCACGAAAGTTCTGCCGCCAAGGCTTAATGCATATACCTCTGGCCCAACGTGTTGGTGCCATCACACTATCAGCTAATCTGGAAGGTAGCCCTATCTTGAACGATGCGTAACTCCCTCTCGCCTTGAGCGCCTCCACGGCAAAGACATCTTCGCCACAGATGGTACTGAGGTGCGTGCGTACCTGGGCCTCCGTGGTGCCCTCCTGTACATAGTAAAGGTGCAGGTGTTGCCGGCGTTCAGCAGCACACAGTAGCGTGGCACCTGGCGACGCTATGCCACTAAGCACGCCATGCGCCACAGACTTTGAGGCACGGAGACTACGCCGCGAACTCTTCACCTCAGTCCAGGCTCCAGAGGCATCCGAGTCTTCGGCTGAGGCATTTGCCGCGATAGCAACCGCTGCAACTGCTGGAGTCGCGAGCGATGGGCCCGAGAGCAGCGAGGGCACAGTGGGCGTTGTTTGAGAAGATGTCTGCAGTTTTCGTTCAGATGTATTTTTTGTTAACTGCGGCTGCTGTTTAGTCTTCTGCGTTTTAGCCGTAGTCTTACTACTACATTTCTTCGCTTCACCTGAGACTCCTTCTACGTTTAGTAAGGCCATAATACCTTCGGGCTGTCCACCAACGACCCCAATTTGCTGCGTCAGCTTTTTATCCAAGACTGCCACAGCATCGCATAATTTCGTCGCGGAACTCTGCGCTTTACCGCAAACACTGTCAATATTCTGTATTACCCGCTCAGATACCCGATCAGATATGGAGTCAATTAGCGATCCTGTTAGCATGGCTTGCAGCTCTTCCCTTACGATGGCCCGAATGCTGTCCAGGTTGCCACAAGCACACTTGCATGACCCCTGAGTATTCTGCAGGGTCTGTTGTTTCCGTGCTACGTAACTTCCCCGATGGATGGTGACATTGTTAGCGTCGGACTTATCTCCTGACTCTGAATCATTGCTGGTTTTAGAACAGTCATTGTCATCACAAGAACTCATCAATGAGCGTACTGGGGTATTTACATCCCTGGCCTTTGGTAACTTGCAGCGGCAAGAGACGCAGGTCCAATTTCGTACAAACTCAGATGTTAAAGCCTTGAATTTACTCTCAGTTAGTCCAACACACAAAATATCGTATACATCATTGCATTTAGTGCATTTCATCGCACTGCTCGGCTCCTTGGATCTTGAACAATCGAGTCATTTTTGTGTCTGATTCATTTATATCTGTACTTACCTAAACGTATCAAAAAAACTTACAACTAAACAGGCAACTATTGCGGTCCTTATCATTTCCACTTTTATGAAAGAGATAGCAACATTTTAAAAACTATCAAATTAAATGTCTGCAACACGTAACCAGATCAATATCACCGATAGTTTCTCGTCGTTCATCATTCTTGTTGAACAGCGGTCAGCCTTTCATCGCTGCGATTGTCTTAGCGAAAGGTCGGCGGTCAAGGCGGTGCGCGGGCGGCGCAGGCGCAGCGGCCACCGCATTGTCTTGTAATCTGATGGCTGGGAGGCCACTTCCCTGTGGTTTGACGTGCGCTTTGAATCGTTAGTCGTGTTGACATCACTCGATTCACCCTAGAGACCTACTCCGCATTTTTCCAACCATCTAATGAACATTCCGAATTGGGATACAAGTGGACTGAGGCGGGTTTTTGTAGACACGACATAGGTATAGGTACCTAGTTTTCTCATTGTCATGACATAGACATAGTAGTGGTAGACTGTCGTCTGCCCCAGGGAAGTTATTGTGGACGTAAGTGAGGCCTCACCATCATCACGATGGGCCCGATAGCTCAGTTGGTAGTAGCCCTGCCTTCTGAACTGAGGGCTGTGGGTTCGATTCCTACCCAGGACAAACATTTGTGTGATGAACATAGATGTTTGTTCTGTGTCTGGGTGTTATATTGTATTCTATGTATGTATTTACAAACAAAAAATTATCTAAGTATTATATCTTGTAGTACAAGCTATGCTTAGTTTGGGGCTAGATGGCGCTGTGTGAAATGTCCACACATATTTATTTATTATTATTTAGTTTGGGGCTAGATGGCGCTGTGTGAAATGTCCACACATATTTATTTATTATTATTTAGTTTGGGGCTAGATGGCGCTGTGTGAAATGTCCTCACATATTTATTGATTGACTTATTTATTATTACAACATCTAACATTAGTGCTACTGGAGCAGTTGTGTCAGCAGTCTGATAGCTCGGGTAGATGGAGGCGGGGAAATGCATAATACACCCCAAGAGGGATGTCAGTGTTGGACTTATCACCCTCATGTAGAGTTACAATAATGTTTGTCGGTATAGGTATATAAAGGTACCTATGCCCATTAGTTTGACTGACACTGCCCTTCAACCTAAATCAATATAAAATCAGTCTTTAAAACAAATTGCAATCACCTTGAATGTTGAACCGACGCCAATTTATTCGATTGCATCTAAGTAGCCAGCTAGAGCGGGGTCATTATACGTATGAAAGTGGTTTAGTTTTCCGGACTCTGACGGCGCGGCGCAGGCGCAACCTAAGTACATATTTGAATATACATAGTTCGGTTTTTTTAGCAGAACTACTACAGACCTAGACGTATTTTGACATCCTTAGCATATGGCAACTACACTAAAAATTCCTATTCGTTTTGTATTTAACTTTTTTTAATAATAATTTATTTACATTATATTTATAGCGTGAAATGCATGCAGTAAAAAAAGTAGAATACATCACAATGGTCGGTTTAAAAAAATTGTTTAATGTAATTTATTATACTTTAGTTTAATGTAATTTATTTGTCTCTAACTTGAGTACCTAAGTATTTCTCTAAGGAACTAAGGCCCTGCCAATTATAATGGTTGAATTGAATCGTATTTATTTGTGTGTAATTGCTCGCAGCTGGAAAACTGTATTTAAATAGTCTATACTAGGTATTTTACTTTTGTCTTGCCTAAGGTCAGTAAATAAAAAGCAAGCAACTAAGGTGCCTGTTCAATCTGTAGCAATTCGACTCGGATACTGAAAGAAAGTGTTTTTGCCAAACAACTGAGGTCCTTGACATATCTGGAACAGTTAAGACTGAAGCAACACGCTGCATGTGCACCTATGAATTACACATTTAAATAAACGACACAACACTCCTTATGTTCATCGGGTAGGGTTTAAAATAAATAGTATTGTTGGTTAGATAATTTTGTAAGTTTTCACTTGCGATGCGGTCCGCGGCTAAGTTATTCGTTTCGGTTTCGGAACGCGGCCTATCGTAAGAGTATACTGGCTGAATAACCAATGTCTTGGCTCGTCATGGGACTCTGACACCTGTCATGGCGTTTGCTAATTTTAGCGGCAAATTTTTGCCCAACATGTTGCACGATTTGTTGCGATTTCAGGGATTACTTTAGTACGCTGGCAGAATTAAGTGATGACTTCACTATCATCATTGTCATCATCGTTTACATACTTTGTTGGTATTTAAGAAGGCCTTTTCTGTGCCAATAGGGTCCATAAATTGACCCACCGATCTTTGTAATACGATTTAACGTCCACCCATTTTGCTACCGGTACCACTTTAGGTGGAGCTACCATCACTTGACCGAATGTCAGCTCTACTATAGTCTTGTTATATTAGTTCCAACATTGAACATTGGTTGCTAGCCGGATCTCTACGTTGCGTTGGTTAGGTCTTGAAGTCTCATTAAGGAATGTGAATAAAAGAATACGCTAAATACATTAAAGTTATGAACTAACTTGTGTACTAAAACTCTTTATTTCAACCAATCAACAAATCAACTAAAATATAAGAGAATTAATAAGTACTAACGTACAATTTTAGAACCGGAAATGGCCATTTTTTCACGAATGTGGTTCAATAGATCACGAGCTAATGGAGTATCGCAAAAAGCAAGGTGACGGCGTGGGAAGGAACCCACCGGTTCACAACTTAATGTTATCCTACTTATTACACATCAATTAGATTATTTACACAGCGAACAACCACTGAGTGGAACGCATTACCACGAGAACGTTTCTGTTTCCCGATAGACAAACCCTGGTTTCGCGTTGTTTAAGCTCGTGTCAACTTAACACCAAATACAGCTGATCAACAGACATCAGCGTTAATATTTGTTGTGTTAACTTTACGTGGGTTTAATGAACGTATGCGAAATCGAAAACGTAGGTAAAACTGTAAAAACGTAGGTAAATCTTCAAATCAATAGTGAACAGTAGGTACCTTTTAATTTGCGGTTTACGGGGTCCAGATCTGTCTTAGATCGTGCAGCATCAGTTGAGATTACTTGAGTTTGAGATAGAGGTTAAAAGCGAGCAAATAATAACTCAGATACAAAATTCTTCGCCATACAATCTCCATCATTTCTTATCCCCATTCAACCTTCGCGAAACCCCGTACAAGTTACTGAAATTACTGAAAAACGATAATGTATTAATTAAAACAATAATAGGGCTTAATGGTATGAATACTTACCTAAGTCTATTTGGAAATTTCCCTCTAGATTTCAACATTGCAAACACATCCACATTTGCTTCATAATTAAAAACATCGTATTAGACTGAATAGAATCTGACCTAGACAAAGCTATATAAAACAATCAATAGATATACTAGAACAAGATACTTGCACGACGCGACGTATGGACAGACGGACAACCGGACCCACGCGACCTTGTGCTCCCCGAGACACCGAGACACGGCAATTATGTGTGAATGGGCATTCATAACAAAGCTAGGCATGGAACTAGTGTTAGTCAAAATTGTTAAGCAACATTGTTATAGTCGTGATGATACAGTTAATTATCTACTTGGTACAAAATAATATGAATAAAATGTGCTTTTGACATTTTTTTTACACCAGGCTTATCGAGCTTTTGCTTATGCGATCGAAGGTGTAGCAAGCTAGCTAAAGTTAAAACTTTTCAACCGACAATGATGATGATGATGATGATGATGATGATGAACCGATAATGATGATGATGACTTTAGTTCGTCCCATATATTTTTTATTATAATCTCTTGGGTTTGGGGGATGTTGCCAGCCCATTTATATTTTGTAATTCTATAGAATTGCCTTACCTATCGGTGACTCTAGTTCTCTTGTAAATTTCCTCATTTTAGTCCTTATACATAGAACCCCCGAGCACAGCTCTCTCTATAGCTCGTTGCGCAACTTTGCGCCAAAGTAATGAAAATAATAAATAAGTAGTTAGCAAACATAATGTCCTAAGCAATTATATTACTTGCTTGTCGTCGTTGACAACAATAAAAATTGAGACACGATATTAATAATATCTAGATCCGTTTTGTAGCTGCGCGTGCGCATGTTCCCCAGGCGTTACAGCACGTTCGTAGTAGGTAATCCGGTTTGAACTTATCTGTTACATACAGATTTATCTGACTGGTTTCGATATTCATTCAGAAATATTGTTTTACATTAGTGAAGGGAAAAACCTGCAACCCTCCCGCGTTTCAGTGTAAAGTGAATACAATTCTAACCATTTTGCTTAATGTTGTTCATGATCTCTACGTGTCATATTTATTACTCTGAAATTTTACTTTTTTTAAATTTTTTTTGTATATTAACTATATGTGTCGAATGCAGTTTGACTGATTGAGTCAACAAATCGCGTGACAGATAGAATGGTGCATATATAGAATACTTTATTTTACTTCATATCGTTTCTCTCTGCACCATGTGCTGATACCTCGATGTAGTAGGTACCTATATTTCTCCGTAGTCAAAGTGGAGTGCGACCTTGACTCAGCCCGCGGGCGGTGCTTGAAAGTAAAGTAGGTAGCTACGCCACGCGTGCCTGCCACGGATGAATTTCATGGTGTCATAACATCGTCACAGAACGGTGTCCGGTTGCGATCGGTACAAGGATCGACCATTTGATATGTTATGTTGATACCCTCTGTGGTGTGGTGGTTGAGTAGGTCGGCTCATAACCCGGAGGCGGCGGGTTCGATTCCCGTTTCCGTATTCATTTATATTTTGGAAAACCAATAGTAAAGTTGATCTTAACAAAAAATAAGCTAATTATACGCATCGTAGACCTAATTAAGTATTCCCGGATAAATAAATCCACTGCTGGGACTCCAAGCTTTTTTCAAGAAAGTGTAGGCCATAATCCATCAAAAAATTAGAAATATAATATAGGTAGGAGTTTTTAGATGTTAGGTCTCTTTCTTCATTTTAGTATTTTTTACTAATTGCCTATAGTTATCGAGCTTATGACGAGGTTTTAGCTAAATATATCTTAACGCAGTCGCTAGACGTCTAGTCGGTTACAGTTTTGCCACCGCCGTCTCTGCGACCTTTGAAAGTCCTATACTTTTCCGGGATCCGGTTTTTCCTCTAAGAAATATAATTTTATTAAGATTTCTAAACCTCATAGTTACAGTCAAATAACCAGGTGTTACCTTCACACAGAACAGACATAAAATGTTAGATCATATAAACCCGTTCTAAATTTTTGCGGTACCTATAATCACATAATTTGCGGTGAACTGGCCGTTTATTTCACTACTAAAACTCATTTTCTCGTCAAAGACCTTGGTGTAAGTGCCCATAATATCTGTAACAAATGCGACACACATAGCATCTATACCTGTCTCTAATTAAGACAATGCGGACATGTCTAATGTTACTTACAATCTTTGGCATGCAAGTGGTCGACCGCAACCGTTGCGGTGTTGTAACGTGTGGCTCAGCCCAGACTTACAAGTGAGATAGAGCGAGTGGAAATAAAATACGAAGCTACAAAATGGAATCATCATCATCACCGAAAAACGTCCTGTGCTAATGGTGCTCCTCCATAGAGCACCGCTTTGAACGCTTGCTTGCCTCTTGCATACATCGGCTCCCCGTGGTTCTGACCAGAATTCAGGTCAAAATGGATTACATTGAAAAAAGTCACCCTTTCAGCAGCGATCAGCATACTTATAATGTTGTCTCATCATCATCATCATCATATCATTAGTGCCATTGGGGCAGCTTATGCCAGCAGCCCAAAACCACATATTAAGTTCTTTGTTATTTCAATGAGCTGGGACGATTTGATGAAAGACTTACCGTTATCACCCATGTAGAGGTGAGATGACGAGGAAATCCGCAGAAGGACTAAAGTGACCGATATAGCCCTTAAAGTTAGCAAGTTGAAATGGCAATGGGCAGGCCACATTGCTCGCAGAACTGACAACCGATGGGGAAGAAAGGTTCCGGTTCCTAGTCGAGTGGCGACCACGAACCGGAAGGCGCAGCATAGGCAGACCCCCCACTAGGTGGACCGATGACCCGGTGAAAACCGCGGGAGCCGATGGATGCAGGAGGCGAGCAGCCGCTAAAAGTGGCGCTCTCTGGGGGAGGCCTATGTTCAGCAGTGGACATCTACGGGCTGATGATGATGATGGTGATGAGGTGAGATGATGATATCATGTCTGTGACGTAAGAGTAAGAATACAAGCGTTACATATAATTTAGTCTTGGGATTTGGTAATGAAAATCATATTCAGGGACTGAACAGCAGCGTTCATATTGCGAAAATGTACTAGTCTGTGTATACTTAGGTGATACGCTTTTGCAGCTAAACATTACAGGTAGAAAAGTACATGGTATTCCTTTTTCTTGTTTAACTTTCAAAAGGTGCTACGCAAGCCATCCTTTTCATTTAGTTTGAGCCGTGCCGGTTGTAAACAGGGGTTTAGTATGCTCTGTGGGTGCTGGATGCTATGCGATTGACATGCGTACCACAGATCCTATAGCACTTCGTGGAGAAAAACTGACGCTTTTGAATGAAGTGTGTCGTGGCCTTCATGATGTACCTACCTACTTACATTTTTAGTTAACATATAGGTACTTTACTGGTGGTTTGTAAGACCTACGTAAGTAAGTAGTGTATGTAGGTATACGCATTTTTTACGTTGACCGATGACTTGGTGAAAATCGTGGGAAGCCGATGGATGCAGTAGGCAAGCAGCCGGTCAAAGTGGCGCTCTGTACAGGCAGTGGACGTTTTTAGGCTGTTGATGATGATGTATTGACCTGTGTAACTAACTAAAGTCATAGACAACAGAGGTAGACGCTACCGGCCATTGGCAATTAGGTTTCGCAGTTATTGCAAGGTACCTACAGCCCAAACTGATTTAAAGTCTGATGTTTAAAGGGTCTTCCCTCTAAATGTGAAAGGAATTTTCAAAGTCCAACTCCCAAATAGGGTGTTAAGTATTGAATAAGGAAACAAAACGTGTCTCTGGTATTTATATAGTAAAACACACACAGACATAATAGAATATTTTAGTAGAGTTGTAAACGCGTTCGTCTCTACGTTAGCTTTCCACGAGTTTGTAGCGGGTTGACTTGTGCCACAGACAAAATTGTAGTTGCCTGTGAGTTTACTTTAAGAAACGGCTCGGTCTTTCATAAAAATGAATTCCAAATAATAACTAGTAAATAAGTAGTTTTAATTATGTCGTTGGCCAGTCCAAAGTTTGTCTGGTAGACATTGCATTACAAATGCATTTCCAGTTCCCACCTTATTCTTATTGTATTTTTGTTGAGTGGGGGGCGATACAGGCTTACACTGACGTCCTACTTGGGTTGTTTTGTGCATTTCCCATTGCCAGTTCAGTTACCCTAGCCATCGTAAGTCCTTGAGATATCGGAGCACAGCCTTAGGTCGGTTGACATAGTTATGTCAGCGAGTTTTTGGAACAGAAGTTCCAGCCCAAGCATGCTGATGATGGTGAGCTTCTTGAGATTGGTGGGTTTTGACATGGAATCCAGTTTCCATATACAAATAGTTATTTTCCTTAACAAATCAGCCGAATGTCCGATATGGGCATAATATCTTATAAAGATACCTCAGAACAGACTTATTAATGAATGGTTTCTGTTGCATTCTACCACATATCTGTCTGTAGAATGCAAGAAAGTGTCCTCGCAGTTTAAAAATAACTCAACCGGTTGTAAAGAGATGGTTACTGATATTTATTGTGTTCAATTTTCTTCCATCGGGGGCGATGCACTCTTAAAGTTTGTACTGTGTCTTGTCTTGTTTTATTTATATGTTAATGTTAAAGTTTAAGGTCACAGAGCAAAAAAAAAATGCTTGTGCGAAAGCGTCATATTTTTCAAAGCTCTGTGGTTCACCTGCACTTGCAGTATGAACTTGGGTACTTGGACATGCAAGTTTTTGGCCTTTCACTATTTTTATTATCAACGATAGGCTAATTAAATCCTAAATTCATTATTTCAAATTAATTATGTGCCAACAGCTAAATTGTAGGTAATAAACATAGTAAATTAAAAAAAAAGAATCAATAATACCTATCTAAAAGCTTATTTATGAAGTAAGTGTTAATTAGTACCTACCTAGGTAGATACTATTATTAGGATTAATTCACGTTATGTTGATCTTATTATTTTATCTGCCAGCAGTCTTACACGTAAGTACTTAAGTCTCGTAATTTGAAATGAAACTGTTACCTACATAATTACCTAATTACTAGGTAGGTACTTCGAAATTTCATCCGGAATACATGATTTTATAATCTTATAAACACACAACGAACATTATTACAAAAATATTAGCTAGAAATAAGTCTAGGTCTTATTTTATACCTACTACAGTTCGTTGGCTTATCTGAAAATGTCGGGAACGCGAAAAGTAGTCATAAAAATTACGCAGTAATGTAATTTGTGTTATGTGCATGGTCTTAGTTAAGTCACAAAAGTTACGTATGTACTCGTGCAAGTTCAACTCTGTAAAAGTCATATATCACTGAAGCGTACGATGTAAGTAACCCGGCAAATGAAAAGTTATTCTTTTCAGCGGTGGTTTTGTTAGTTTTTTTTAACGTTTTTAATACTTCCACCGGTTTATTACCGAGTTGATAAACAGTGTAAAAAGTTAATTGTTATTCCATATTTGGTAGCGTAACGTATTCTTTTACAATAAATCTCTAAATCATAACTGAATAAAAAAATTAGGTTGATTTTTGATCCGTAGTTAAGGTAATCAGTGGTTAAAAACTCTAAAAATTCTTACCGATAGTCAAATTGGTTCCCCAAACACGTAAAAATTGCTTGAAAATGTTTAGTAGTAGTGGAATTTAAATACAGTCATAATTATATAGGTACTCTAGGTACCTATATGTTCATGCAAAACGAGCTGAAGAGATTTTATCACCGATCTGCAAGCCCCTGCGCAATCAAACCAAATTGCCAGTTCGTGTGAACAATATAGGAAATACATCTCACCCCCGGCTTGGTGCTTTCTCCGCGTTACGGCCATTTAGATTCCTAACCCGGGATTATCTGTATAGGAAGCATGATCCAGATCGATCGGCATCAGCCAGTGAAAATATCGAATGTAATTAATATATTAAAACTATGGTGGGGAGGTTATAAAGTGCGATCGTAAGCTCGGGCGCCATTCGCCGCGCATACCCTCCGCGCATGCGCCCGCGTCGCGAGTGAATATTGACATTGACATCTTCTAAAATAATGGCGGCCAAAATTTACGTAAGTGTCAAAATTAAGTGTAGAATTGTGGTCTAGAACGCACCGAGGATCAAGCGGATATTGCAAGTGATTGGAAGTGCACCTATTGTGTTTCAGTAAGAGGTGGTTCTAAGCCACATTTCTACTCATTGTTGCATGTGAACAAATAGACTCGTGCGGTCTTGTACTGTGGCCAAATGTTAAACTTTGTGATGTCGATCTCGCAGCTACGGTAATGGAAGGACTTTCCCACGCATTGTTTCGGGTCACACTCGACAATTTACTTATATTCTATTGCCAACAAAACAGAATTGTACATTTCATGTTTGCGTTACATCATCTATTGTTTTATTTGTCTATTTAAAAGTACCAATTTCGATTTTGAGGGGGCAAAATTTACAAAGGTAGAGGTTAAGCTACCTTACCCTAATAATGAAATGTTCAGTTATGAAAAATCGTAGATGCAGGATGCCTAAAAAAATCTCTGATTTCCACAGAATTAAGCAATATTATTTATTTTATTCAGCAATATTAAGCAATTTGTTTATAAAATATCATAGCTGTAGGACTGCCCTTTGTAAAGGACAATTGCCAGTCCGGGTCGTTAACCCACTACTTTTGCTTTCAGCGGCTTGGTAGCGACACACTGATACACTTTTAAGGTCATTCGAGTGTCACAAATGATCGTGTGAAAACCGGCATTCCATAAGTACTTAGTATGTTTTAAGGTGTAACGTGAATAAAGAAAATGAAAATGCAGTCGCAAAGATTTTTTGCACTCGTGACCTTTAATTTCGAAGTTTGAAGCCTTGAATGTATTTCCTAGATGGGATGGGAAGTCGTTTAGACTTTTGGTTAGTGCCCAAATTACACGCTTTATAAACAAGCTGATCTTAGTTTATTTTGTTTTAAGTTTTCTAACTAATATTCAATGACAATTTTATCATGTTATCGATGTTTAGCACTACTTATGTTTAAATATTACAGAATTTTTATCTCATTATATGTAACACGTAAACACCCAGACAAAGAACAAACATCGATGTTTCTCATACAAACATTTGTCCTGGACGGGATTCGAATTATCGAACCCACAACCTATAGATCAAAAGCCAGAGCTACTGCCAACTGAGCTAAAAGACTAGGCATTAGATATAATACGCACGTTACGCATTTTAACAACATTACTTACGTCAGCACAAGTGTAAGTGTCAGTCGCGGTGCGAAGTGTATCAAAAGTGAAAACACATTGAAAGCGAGCGCGGTGCCGATGCCGGCGGAAAGTGAAACCGCAGGGAACGCAGCCTTACGAGAACACATTGACTTGACAGTAATGTGTTTGAAAAGAAAATATAAAATGAGAAAAAAGAACTGGTATATCGGGAAAGTCAACGGCTCAGTTTATTTCACCTATTTTATTTTTACCTAAAATCTACACTGCAAGTTCTTTCATCAATTAATGAGCAGCGGAACCATAGAGCAGTATTATAATACCCTAAGCGGAACACAACGAGGTACCGGACAGGTAATGCGTACTGCGTGGGCGCATACCGATCTATTACCACATACCTTTATCTAATTAATCATTTTACATTTAAATTAAATTTGTTAAGTAGGTACTTATTCGAATAATTTACTGCATAGGCGAAGCACTTTTAGAACTTTTACAACTTTAATACGAAAAACATAAATAACAGGTACTTACTTATATTTTAGAGTTTCCGGATGAAATAAGTAAACAACGGAAGAAACAGCAGGACGGTTCTAGTAACAAAATATGTATCATTTCTCACGTCTCCAAGCTCCAAGGGTCATGTTCTGCGTGTCGTAACCGGCCTCATTCTCAGGGCAGGAGGAAGTCAGGATCTTCGTGAGAAGACACTTGCGTGGTGCAACGGTAGTGCTTGTGAAAAGTCCTTGAGCTTTCTGTTATTTTATGAAATGGTATTTGTTATCGAGGTGAAATTATGTTGTCTTTAAATATCTGAGACAAAAAAGGCAGATTTAGTAAGATTTGTTTTAGAAATTGATTGATAACTAATTCTAAAACGTAGTCTAGGTACTTATCTAATTATTTTTATTTCCATAACTGACATAGGAAACGGCTTGTTGTATGCGTGTTGTTAATCTTTACCCCTATAGCGGAGTTTTAATTTAAAAAGCAAGTTAAACATTTGCTAGTATGTAAGTGTAAAAATCAATGTGGAGTGAGCTCCAGCCATAGGGTTTTCCGCAGAGCTACAACATAGAGTACTTTATAAAGGAAGGAAAAAAATCCTAAAGGTCGAACAATGCATAAGTAAACACCTTCAGTAGGTATTACGGTGACCATTTCTCATCCAGTGGGCCGTATTCTGTTAAAATTACAGCCGCCATTCGTGGTTTAATTTACCTACTCATCATCTAATAAGAAAAACCTGTATATAGCAGTTTAAAAAAAAACATAGAGAATAGTCAATTTTCCTGTGGAAATAAGGCCAAAAAATCAAATGTTTTGCGCACACTTACCCGTATGATTATGCACCTAACCTGTTATTATTAAACCAGGTCATTGGTTCCCAACAATAGGTGTTCGTTACGTTGCCTCAGTATCGAGCTATCTCATCAGATCTCCTAAATGTATCGCACTATGTTCTAGGTATCTATGAAATATGTATGAGTGAGTAATGCGAATTTGAATGAGCTTGCTATTGCGACTTGTGAGTTTTAAAATAACTTTTTGGTAAAAGGTTCGTGGCAAAGTTTTAAATACTGTGTTGTGGGTATAAAGTTTCAGCCCGTATTTTATTTTATGTTCCCAGTTGATGCCATGCTGATGGGACTTAAGCCTTTTCTCTCAAGGAAAATGCTGAGATCATAATACACCACGCTAATCAAGTGCTGGTTGATGGACGACATGTTGCCAATTATTCACTCCATAGAGTCCACTCCTCCAGCGGACGTAGCCTTCTTGATCCTCTTATCCCGACAAAGGCCTAAACCGAGGCTTGCACCCCGGCGTGCCCGCCAGCTAGTTGCCTCCCACTTTTGTCGGTTGGGCGCCTTGAGCGCTTGCTCTCCCGCCCGGTGAATCTGTAAAGGACAACAGAGACAAACAGCATCAGCCCGTTAAAAAAAAAATAGAAAAAAGTTGTCGGTTCAGTTATTTTGAGCAAGTTTGGTTTACAAGAATTAGTGTAAACTCGGCACATAGTTTGAAAAGTTTGAGCCGAGTAGGATTCGAATCTCGGTATGTCAGTAGCAGAGTTTTTAGCAGTAACTTTTAAAAACACCTCGGTTATTACAGGACGACTATTATCATTAATTTGTCCATAATTAAATAATTCACGTCATCGTCATCGTTGTAGTCACACCAACAAAGTTTTATTTTTTACAGTTTATTGTATGTATACTAGAAATATATACTAAACAACCTTGCATTAATCATAAAAAACCATTTACATAAAATTGAATCCAAGCCTGTTATAAATATTACAAATTAACTTTTCACGATGTATTAATGTGGCAAACCAATACAAACAATAATAACTCCAAATAAAAATATTAAATAAACAGCTCTAAATCAACATTAAATATTCAATCGGACCCCGCCTAACCTGAGGCCGCAAAAGATTCGCTTCGTAAAAGCAATTCGATTCCATTAACAAGACACGACTTCCATAATTCGATAATCGATTGAAGTAATCGACTCAATTATCTTTATCGTAATAATTGAACGACTTAAGCCGATTGTGTAACTTGAGTTGCTAAAGTTTAACAAAAGCTTTGCACCGCGGGGTTGGCTGAAAAGTGGGCGTTTATTATAGGCCTATGTTATCTGATTTAAGCCGAATTATGTAAAACTTATCCACAGATAGAGTTGCATTTTTTCTATTAATCTTTATAGATGTTTAACCGAATGGGACGTAAAAGTTGATGGTAACTAACTAAGATTGTCAGGTGCACAGTATTTTTTGACAAATCAATTTTTGTGCAATGGGTCATATCCCCGTCATATCATAACTGCACCGGTTTAAGGGAAAGAAGAAATGCAATTAAGTTAGTAACGCCCCGTTTGATTAAATGCAATATTACAATTGGCAATGACCCGGTCTCATCATAACACGACTCAGTCTCATAATAAAATGACCCTTTTTTCATGAAAAGGCCAAGTCTCATCAAAAATGGTTGGTCTCTTCCTGTTGCACCCGATTTTAACAATCAGACCCCTATTTCAAAAAGGAGTACTTATACTCGCACACGCTAAATTTTCAGTGTGCCAGTTACCACCTACGCCTCATAACCAATGTGTATGCTGTGTGCATCGTACACGCCAAAATGTTTGGCTATTCTGTCATAAAAGCAACACAGACAAAAGAAACAGCACAACAAACGAATAGACAACGTTTTATTATAGGGATAGCCAAAGAGATAACCCAAGCTCAAAAATAAAGTTCCTTTTACAATTTTCGCAACTGAGATGGCCGACGTCATCAAGTCAGTTCACAAGGCGAACTAGTGATTCCCACGGTCGTCGCTTCTTGCATGTATTATGCTGTACTTACACCGGTAAAATCACGCAGCACTTAATATAATAAACTTTATAGCAATGCCATAAAGTTTGTTTTACATTGATGGATTAATAATCTATCTTGTTTAAATTGAGTTGACATTTTGGCGTTATGTTAAAATTTCTTAATTGAAGCTATGTTTAGAAACGTTAAAAGTGTGAATCGTTAATTTTTTATCGAATTAATGATGTTATTTAATTTATTGAGTTTGTTTTGTGTTGGTTTTTTTATTTTTATTTTACGCGGTTGATGACGTACATAATAATATTTTCCTTCTATCACAAAATACAAATATATTCTTGATTCTCATAAAATATTATCGGGGAGCCGATGGATGCAGGAGGCGAGTAGCCGCTCAAAGTGGCGCTCCCTGAGGGGCCTATGTTCAGCAGTGGACGTCTTCGGGTTGTTGGGTGATGATGAACAAGATTATGAGAGAATTAGAAGAGGCTGATTTTTCAATGGCTCTATAAAGGTTTCCTACTAACATGAATTATACCCGGGCTAAAAAAAAACAGTAAGTACCTATTTTGTTGACAAAATTATCTTTTTCAAAGTGTTTTACTTCATCCAATGAATACCTTTACAGATTATTGTAAAACATACCAAAGCTACTTATTCAACGCGCTAATTACTAATAACAATTAACGAAGTACCTTACCTACCACAACATTTAATACATTTAACCTTAATGTTGCCATATGGCATCCATAATAACTTTACCATTTATTATAAGTAATTTACGGTAGCTTTTATTTTAAATACCCCATGATTACCACCGTTAACACAACAATTACTAATTAATTAGCAGCATAACTTAACGGCTTTACTTCACGGCTTAACGTTCTCGCAGCATACCACGTCTAAATACGCCTACCGGCAGAGGTCGTTCGTAAAAACAATGCTTCTTCCTAACATACAGAGTTCCGTGTCCAATCGAATTTACACGAAGTTCCATCACGATTTGTTTAGAAATTTGCCGTGAAAATGTCTGTTTATTTGAAGGATCGATTTGCAATAAATGTTAGGGGGCGATGGCAGATGCTTCTGTTAACGATTGGTTAATATTCAGTAGGAATTGAAAATACCGCAGAGCCTGAAAACAAAGATTTCAATCAGTGCGTGTTGCCAGTGATGACATATGGAACTGAAACGTGGTCTCTTACTGTTGGCCTCGTTAGTAAGCTCAAAGTCGCACAACGAGCTATGCAGACTGGAGAGAGCTATGCTCGGTGTTTCCCTGCGAGATAAGGTCCGGAACGAGGAAATCCGGAGAAGGACTAAAGTGACCGATATAGTCCTTAAAGTTAGCAAGTTGAAATGGCAATACGTAGGTCACATCGCTCGCAGAACTGACAACCGATGGGGAAGAAAATGTTCTCGAGTGGCGACCACGGACCGGACCAGGTCCAGGTCCAGGTCCGGACCTGGTGAAACCGTAGGGAGTCGATAGATGCAAGAGGCGAGCAACCGCTCAAAGTGGCGCTCTCTGGGGGAGGCCTATGTTCAGCAGTGGACGTTTACAGGCTGTTAATGATGATGATGAGGTATTGAACAATCATATTAGAATGATAAATGTCATAGAAGAGGTGAAAAAAGAAGTCCACAAGCCAACTAGCTTTGCGTCTCGCTCTATCGCTCAAGACGAATACTGCTATCTTTTTGTGTGACGGGCCCGATAGCTCAGTTGGTAGTACCCCTGCCTTCTGAACTGAGGGATGTGGGTTCGATTCCTACCCAGGACAAACATTTGTGTGATGAACATCGATGTTTATTCTGTTTCTGGGTGTTATGTTGCTATGTATGTATTAAATAAAAGTATATAAGTATTATATCAGTTATCTGGTTCCCATAGTACATGCTATGCTTAGTTTGGGGCTAGATGGCGCTGTGTGAAATGTCCACACATAAGTATTTATTTATTATTTATTATTTTTATTTCGAACGGCAGAGTATGTGCTCTGAACGTAATTTAAGCGGGCCACTTTAAAAAGCTATGTTATGCTTATGTTCTGTATTTTATTTTCACTGGAAAATGCTGAACAAAGGCCTCCTCAATAGTATACTATTTTTAGCGGCTGCTCTTAATACAACAACTCAGCGAGCATTTCAGAAATAAAAATAAAATAAAAGTTACATTGTTGCCGTTTTAAAATACGCACAAATATAAATGAATAAAAGAACAGTTATGTTTAAAGCAAAAGGAGTCATTTCAGACTATCAGGTTGTCGGTCCATCCACATAGTGATGGGGTGGTCTACGCTACTCTACGTTTTCTGGTTCGTAGTCGCCGCTTTCTTCCGTTTAGGGCTAACTTTGGTTAATAATATCGATTTAAATAAATTATCAAAGGCTATCAAACGCTAGATTACCTACTAAAACATATTTCTAAAGTATTTCATTATGATACGATTTCACTTTTTACATTGTTAGCTCAACTGTGCTTTATGAGCTGAGAAGCAATAAGGCAAGTTTTATGATGTTATTGCCTGATGATAACGTTTCCAGGTTTAATAAAATCTGTAGGAATGCGGAATTAAGAAAAACAAATTAAAAAAATAAATGAAAATGAAACCATTAGCCGGTTTCATTCAATAAATGTAAATGTCATTAATAACTATTATTTATATCGTTATATATGAAACTGACAAAGGTGACAGCTTAAAGCTAAATGAAACATCATTTAGGTGTTAACAAAAATACAATACAGTGACCTATTACCGTGGTAGCTAGACAGTTGAATTTTTAACAGATGATGTATTTCTGTTGCCGCTATAACAACAAATAGATACAAAAAAGTAGAATAAAAGAAATATTTAAGGGGGCTCCCATACAACAAACTTGGATTTTGCTCGATTTTATAGATAATAGTACGAACCCTTCGTGTGCGAGTTGGACTCGCACTTGGCCGGTTTTTATTATTCGTAATGTTATTGTTGTGTTAACAGGAGATCATTTGTCGGATTACACGTTCGTATATTGCGATGTAAGGTCGATAGGCAGATAGCAGTTAAACAATGTAATGTGCACGAAACAACGTGGAATCTTGAATGTTTGGCGTATTTTAACAAGGCTATAAAAACTCACATGAATGGGCGGTTGAAAAAATAAAGGTATTAACTAAAAGGTTAACCATTGGTTTTATTGAGACGGTTACAAAAAATATATTAAAAAATAAAATTATTTTGTTGACCGAAAATGGATACAGGATAGAACTGGTTGTATACTATGGGCTTTACCTACTTATAAACGCAGCTTAAAGGTAGTCTTAGCTGCTTAAAATCTTTTGTCAACTCTTGGCTGTTTTGAAATGTCACGCGCGAAAACGAGACGGAACATTTTAAACACTGATTAAATTTAAGCAACGTTTGTAATAGCCATTCGTTTTCTTTCCTTAGTGAGTTCGATGCTGTTAAAAAGGTCAACATGGTTAACGGATTTATTAAATTACCTAAAACCCAATTTAACTACAGGTAGGTATTAATACTTCCCACAAAATACTTAATGCATGTTTTCATTTGTAATAGAAATAAAACGAACCAAAAATAAATATACTTAATAAAATATTGTAGTATCACCTGTATTGTTCTTAAATAAAAAAAACATAAATGAATAAAAAATAAAAACACATTAACAAAAACCACGTACCCAGTTGTCTGTGGTAATACAGATTTAAAAATAAGAAACAGAAAAAGTAATTCTTTAGAATGAGTCAGACATGTAGATACTTATATCCTCATAATCAAACCAGTTCCACTCACTACAAAGAACTATTAACAAAAACATGTTGTTCTAGTTTCCTTTGCATAACACACCACATTATTTAATTCAATCACATACCTACCCGATCATCATGTAAGCCTCGGGCAGGTCTTTGACATAATAGCACCGTGACGTCAATAATAGGCCTCAATGTAATGGCCAGTTAGCTATTAATCAACTGAATCGATTGGTCAAACATGGCCGAATGTATTAATCTTTGTTAACTCATTTAGAAAGTTCGAATTAAATATTTGGAGCAATTTTGCAACATCTAGCAGGCGGTTTTGATAATTTGATAACATTAACTTTGGATAATGGTATTTTTACTCACATTCTTACGTCAAGGGTCTCGTTGGAGACCACAGGGTTCCTATTGCGTTGATATTTGCTGGGTGTTTTTAGGGTTCCATATCCAAATGGTAAAGCGAACCCTATTAACTAAGGCATCGCTGTCCCTCTGTCTGTCTGTCTGTCTGTCCGTTGGTCATCAGGCTGTATCTCATGTCATGAACCGAGATAATAAGACAGTTAACACAGATGATGTATTTCTGTTGCCGCTATAACAACAAACACTAAAAAACAGGATAAAATAAATATTTAAGGGGGCTCCCATACAACAAACGTGACGTTTTTGTTCGTTTTTATAGATAATGGTACGGAACCCTTCATGTGCAAGTCTGACTCGCACTTGGCTGGTTATTTTTTACACCCGACGATCACATACATAGATCCTGGACCCTAACTTAGGATTCTCTGTATTAATAGGGACCCAGGAACTATACGGACCATAGTCCCACAACACCCAGACATAGAACAAGTATTTGCAATTTATTCCTTTGCACAAATACTTGTCCTGTCGCGGGAATCGAACCCGCCGCCTCCAGGCTTCAGTTTGCTTAGATACCGTATTCATGTTGACGATTCTAAAAGACAAAACAAAATTCATGTACGCTAAGCCTTGGTGAGATTGCAACTAACCGTGTATTCAGTATTGCCATTTCAAAGCCTAATTTATTATATCTCCAATCCAAGCTACAAAAACCAAAAGTACATTTGTACTAAAACACCCTAAGCTGCTTTAAAAAAAAAATAAAGCATCTCAGTCTCAAGCATTAAGGGTATGTAAGCATAGGATTATGATAACGGTTTCAAAGCATTTGACATTTTAAGGTCTCGGTTTAATATCCTGTGATTTGAATGTAGTGTAACTAGGTAGGTACTACCTGTTTATTTGAGAAAGGCTTCTGGTACGACCTTACGGAAACTTTACGAAAGTTTCATTATTTAAATATAGGTGGTTAGCTGCAAGGAGATTAAGGCGCGGTGTTTTAATGATCAGATTAAAGTTATTGATTGGATAAAACAAAACAAGTAGGTAATTAGAGTTACCATATAGCGTTTATTAACGATCAGATAAAAGTTATTAAGTTCGATGAAAAAATACAGAATGTTATAATTTATAGTTCTGAGTAGCACTGCAGCTGTTATGGGAACGATTAACTTGTCACGTTATTCGTTTACATAAAAACTGATATTTGGTAAGCTTATAACTGATGCTAATACAGTTTTAAACTTTCACGGTTCTTCACTACATTTTTAATGACACTTACGAGATCTTTACCGTGAGTGGAATCATTTCTGAGTTTACTTGTGATTATGATGCATGTAACTGTGTCGAAAAATCTGAAACTCAGAAATGACTCCAATCATGGTAAAGATCACGTAAGTAACTATTATTGAAAAAATACTGGGTAATAATGTTGTTTGTTGCAATCTTATTTTAATTTATCAGTCGGATTATCAGCCACTGAGTAAAAAGTATAAAATATAGCACTTAAAAGTAAAAGTAAGAAATAATGATTATCTTGTTATTTAATAACTTAATAAGTATTGTAATAAGAGAAATCCATATCCTCCAGTTAATATTTCCTGAAGCAATAACTCATAAGTGGGTCATCACATAACATACTGTTATATTATGGGTCGAGGTGAGTTACATGTTGGTACATTTCTTTGAATTTCTTTGTCTTTGTAAACGTGTTACCGTTTTCAAAACCCACGGTTTCTACGCCTACGTACAAATGATGTAGTGCAACAGTATCTATAAAAAGCTTACCGTGTTATTAAAAAAATAAGAAGGATAAGAACTATGTTTATGACGGTTCTAGTTCTATCTAGTCTTGTCTAGATTAATATTTGGTTACTTAAAAGTCTTATGAAATATAGTAGTTCCTGCCCGCGATAAACTATCACCCAGTTCATAAACTTTCTGTTAGTAAAAGAATTTTCAGAATCGGTTCAATCATTCCAACGATTATCACCTACAAACATAGGTACATATTAGGTTTACCTACTTACAACTGCTACAAACAACTCTTTATTTAAAATTAGTATCTGATATAATAATAGTTAGTCGATTTTTAAAATGTGGTAATATATTAAATTTAATCCGACAGATAATTCAGTTATTATATAGAGCTTATCGTTTTCGCGCACGTTGATGTATTTTGTCCTAGATATCGGTTCACAATATTTATAACCTAATAAATGAGTTTTGGCGGTAACGTAAAAAGTTCACGTCGTTGCATTGTATTATTTCTCAAAACTTTTGCTTTTTTCAGTGTTAATGTTTAAAATTGGTGGCGTTTTACGCATTAAGTGCTGAATTACGAGCATGAGTGTGGTCAAGTGATATGATGTGGTGAAACGTGATTTTTCGTGTTGCTTCCAAAATTCCATAGGAGCTTCTTGTAAAGTTGCCACCACTTTACTTGAGCATGACTTAGACTGGACTATGACCCGACTTAGACTGGACTATGACTATGACTACGTAAAATATTCTAAAACTAGATGAAAATATACAATACTTGACACTGGCTAAATACACTATGTGTGGAGCCAACATATAAAAAAAAAAAAAAAACCTAATAAATCACGAATTGGTTATTTTTTTACTAATTCTTATTGTAATATTGTAGACTAGTGGTAGCCCGCGATTTCACCCGTACTTCTTCTTATAAACATTCATTAAACGTCGAATTTTCAATAAATCCTTTTTTGTATCTTGCATGTTTAGTTCTACGCCATAAAAGCAAATAATTTCTAAATATCACGTTTACCTCTAGATAGAAAGAACCATTGTAATTATTAACTTTCTATAAATTATTTATGAATAATAGCCGGTAAAGATATCCAAGTGTAACGATAAAAAAATAATTGCTCCGCATTTAAATTAATGCTTGAGCATAAAATTTGTCCGCTTCACAGCTTGTCTAAATAATCGTCCATCAATACTATTTAATAGTGGTGTTTACTGCATTACCTAAGTCTGGACAGATTGTTTCCTGTTGGCGACGATACGCTTTCTCCTCTCGAGGTGCCGCAG
Source organism: Ennomos erosarius (assembly GCA_963580505.1). Classification (NCBI taxonomy): domain Eukaryota; kingdom Metazoa; phylum Arthropoda; class Insecta; order Lepidoptera; family Geometridae; genus Ennomos; species Ennomos erosarius. Next base: position 915,041 of record OY756982.1, read on the forward strand.
GTATGGGAAATCGATTTAAAACGGACTAGCTAGATAGAAGCGATCTTAAAAAATGCACCCTTCGCACGGGGTACAGTCAATTGTCTATCTATTTAGAACGGCGAAAATAGGGAATAACAATAGAAGTTCCGGATTGGAATCGTCTATTCTGTGCCGGGTTGCTTACACCTCTAATGCAAAAGAGAACTTAAATAGTTTAAAACTTATTGTAATAAGTTTGAAAAGATGTAATAAAATAATTAATAACTTTGGTTGAAGAGTAGCAAAAGCTTAAATTTAATAATGTTTAACTTATTTAGCTTAAAGTTTTGATAAAGTTCTCTTCAAAGCTTAATTAATTCAAATTACGGTCAAGGAATGAGATGCTCCTCTAGCAACAGTATTTCCTCCTGGTTATAACCTGTATCTTTTTAAGTCTAGAGTGAATGGGCATCTCATGGACAAACGTGCTCCACCTTAAACAACTTCGTCACTTACCATCAGGTGAGATGTTGTCAAACGTATGCACATTTTAGCATAAAATATTATTTATTAATGAAAGAATATTATAGTGTTTTTTTTTCTTATAATTTGGCTCCACACATAGTGTATTTAGCCAGTGTCAAGTATTATATTTTCATCGTGTTATAAAATATTTCACGCAAAGTCATGTCCTAGTCATAGTCATAGTCCAGTCTAAGGCATGCTCCAGCAAAGTGGTGGCAACTTTACTAAAAGGTTCTATGAAGTTTTGTAAGCAACACGAAAAATCACGTTTCACCACATTATATCACTTGCCCTCACTCCTGCTCGTAATTCAGCACTTAATGCGTAAAACGCCACCAATTTTAAACATTAACACTGGAAAAAGCAAAAGTTTTGAAAAATAATACAATGCAACGACGTGAACTTTTCCGCGTTCCCGCCAAAACTCTATTATAGTGTTATTACTACGTCTAGATCCACTTTCCGGCCACTAACCTCGCGGAAGAGAGGTTCTCGAGTGGCGACCACGAACTGGAAGACGCAGCGTAGGCCGGCCCCCCACTAGGTGGACCGACGACCTGGTGAAAGCCGCGGGGAGCCGATGGATGCAGGAGGCGAGCAGCCGCTCTAAGTGGCGCTCCCTGGGGGAGGCCTATGTTCAGCAGTGGACGTCTTCAGGCTGTTAATGATGAATGATGATGATGATGAACCTCGCGGACTGAACTCCGCTAATCCATATTTTGCCCTTTTTCCTGGTCAGTTGCCCCGAAACCAGATGCATTCCGGTTGCAACCAGTTACACAACAAACGTGTTGGTGTGATAATTGTTCAATAGGGCTTAAGCTGGATAGCGGACTTTGCTTTCTCTTTTAAAGAATTAGGAAATCAAAAAATACGGAAGCCGATAGAAAACTATACAGTTTGGAGTTTTTTTTTTAATTATTTGATGCTTTAATAATAACGCAATTATCAACTGCCTGAAGACGTCCATTGCTGAGCATAGGGCTCTCCCATGCAGAGAGCACCACTTTGAGCGGCTACTCGCTTCTTGCATCTATCGGCTCAGATATCATTTAAATGCAACTAACGATGGTTTGAACTGATCTTTTTAAACATCTCGCTTGCAATTAAAACAATAAAGTTTTTTTCTATAAAATAGAAAATAAAAATGTCCAAATCGGTCCATTCCCGCAAAAGGGAGGGCACCCCACATTTTACAAAAATCAGTTCGAAAACAAAACAAAAATAAATTATACCATCGCAAAGTAGCAAAAAAATTATACTTGTGTAGCCAGGTACATATCTACGTATCTTGAGTCTGCATGAACAGCAATATCTTCGTACTTTTAACCTATGAAGACATCAAGTTGTGAGCCATCATCCGGTGGCGGCGGCATTAAACAATTTATTATGTTAGTTAATAACCATGTATTGGCACATGCTGTATTGTGTATTGTTATTGTCGTTATGCATTGTTAAATCGTTGCTTATTATTTTATTATGGAGGAGTTATATAAGCGGTGCTGATGTAAATGGCAGATCGATAGAATAGGCTACCTAAGCCATTTTATAATCAGTATTGGAAAATGTATTTTAACAGCCAAACCAAACTAATGGAAATCTAATGGAATCGATATGACACTTACTTTTTTTTTTTTTTAATGTATAAATAGGCCAACATTTGACTGCAACTCACTCACTTTAGTATATAACAAAAATTATCTGAACTCATTGTTCATCATCATCATCAACAGCCTGAAGACGTCCACTGCTGAACATAGGCCTTCCCCAGAGAGCGCCACTTTGAGCGGCTGCTCGCCTCCTGCATCCATCGGCTCCATGTGGCTTTCACCATAGATCGTCGACCTAGTGGGGCCTGGGCCTACGCTGCGCCTTCCGTTTCGTGGTCGCCACTCGAGAACCTTTCTCGACCATGTTTCTTCCCCATCGCTTGTCAGTTCTGCGATGTGGCCAACCCATTGTTGACTCACATTTATGCAAATAAATAACCTGATTCAGATTCTGAAAAAAACCTTCATTTCCGCAATGAACGATTGTCGACAATGACCTTACCATTTAACATTTTTTCTAAATAGGCACTTGTTCATAATAATTTGAAATAAGTAGGTATTGACAATATTGTATTACGGAGAAAAATCATCGAAATAATTAAAAACTAAATGCTAATGGTCGCTAAGTATGCTTAAAACGTTCACAATAGTGCAAAATAAGGTTTTTAGTAGCACATTATTGAAAAATCCAGGCTTAAAACCGAGCCTGCTACTACGCAAATGAAAACACAGCCAATGGCTACGAAAAAAAAAAGACTAAATAAAAAAATCCAATGTTATGATTTTTATAGCAGTATCGTCTGCTCAGCGTAATCTACAGATTAGATTTAGATAGATTTGTAAAAGAACAATTTGACCAAAAATTGAAAATTGAAAATTGAGTTTAGAATTTCTTTTAATTTTTTTGTCCGCTCATGATTCAAGTATTTCCTTTACAAATTAATGAATAAAAAATCTAGATGGTCAATTTGATTCATCCAAAATATTTGTACATAAATATAAGATCACCCAACCACCCACTACGGCAACGACCGAAACTTGCAAAACAAAGCGTCGCAAGTACTAATTATGGGCAAGATCTAACGATGGGTCCCAGTGATCATGATCACGTTGCGTCATTATCACTGTGACCTTCAAATTTTGGCGGCTGGTTAATAATAGCTTTAGATTTTGATGATGGTTTGTTTAACTGATTGATTACTTTTTCTACACAGTTACGAGGCAAGCATGTTTATGTTTGCAGCAAAATTAAATTATTCATCACGATTAATATTAATGATTTACAATGCATAACGAATGTATTTTAACAATGTTCTTTTTTGTTTTCAGGTAAGTTCCAGGTTCTGCACAGCAAATGGTTTCCATTTTGGTGAAAATCAATTTATTTGAATCACTTTTAGTAACCGGTAAAAGGTAGAATATTTACTGTAAGCCTAACCTAATCAACCACCATCTTGATGAACATTTCAGACTAAATCAATTCTGTGAATAATAATCATATGCGACAAATATTTTTTGTATGCATGGGTATGGGTAAATAGGTAACTGTAAAGGAGACATTCGTTTATTTTTTGAAGCGAGCGATTTGGCTAACTTATTATATTAATCTTTCAATACCATCCTTCTTTTAATAAGGGATCAGGGGGTCTAGCAAAGATACCAACCGCTCACGCTAACGCCAAACGCTAACTCCAAAATGTACTGAAATGATATTTCGGAAATCGCTAACTTTTCCGCAGTAAATGTCATTTCAATACAATTTTGGAGTTAGCGTTTGGCGATAGCGTTAGCGTTTGGGATTTTTGCTAGACCCCCAGTATAATTCAATCTATTCTGTATCTCTCAACCAGTCGAACTTTATCTCATTAGGAATACGGTTTATTTTGCTCACTTAGATGGATCAGCATCAGCAAGCAATTATTTGCATGGGACCTTTTTGGTATTTTCCGGTATTACAAACCTGTATATTGCAACACAAACGGGATTTTAGAACCTTGACTAGTTACATATAAACACGGACGTGTATACCCTATAGGTACTCCATATAAATAAGTGGGTATGGAGTCATTTAGAAAATAATTTTAAATGTACACAACTTTATAAAGGCCAAAAATAATTTATTTCATGACTTTTGGAAATGTCAAGAACATTGGATCTGCTGATTTACGTTTTCCTCGGTGATTAATTTTATAATGTTAATTAAAGGTTTTATGATGATTTATGATGAGGATTTATGATGTAAACTGGATTAAAACTTAAATTTATGTATAATGTAGTGATAAATGAAATATGTTTAAAAATAGGTGACTTCCTTATACATCACGACATAGTAGATTAATTTTTACTTAATTTTATCGGTGAAAGAAATAGTTATGTTATTATCGAGGCGTACGGAATATAAACAGACAAGCTGACAACAGGCAACGGTGACACTATGTGGGATATTAAAAATTGCATATTACACGTACCTACTACACGACCACTTGCATACGGATTCTAGCTCTGTGATCACTTCATTAGCTACAGATTGTTTAAATAAGTATACCAGTGATAGTCCTTCTACATAAATAATTAGACTTCTGACAGTCGATCATTAGGATTATAATTTATAATTTAAATAGAAGGTAGGTACGACAAAATATCACGAATAACGATTCAGGTAAAATGTTGGAATTGTGGTATGTGGGTGGTTGTGTGGCAACTCCCAATACAAGAATACGGAAAAACAAGAAATAAAAAATGGCCCTGGTGGAATGAATGAAACTTTAGTGAAGTGGTAAGCCGCGAGAGCTGAAGAATGTTTGCGCATAATAGTAATTGATCATTAATGAATGATTCTGTCCTTCCTTGCTCATAGAGCGAGAACTGCAGAATTTAGCTATCAAGAACATTCAGAGCTTGCAGTCTTTTGTTTTTATCAAAGTAGAGTATTGTTTATATTACGCATGCAATGACTGTGTGTGATTGTATGTATAGAAAGTGTTTATTTGAACAGTGACTAGAATGATAACTCTATGTCTATCAGAATACTAGATACCTACCTAGAGCCGCAGACAACAAGAATGGCGTTAGAAAGGCGGCCGGCCAAGGTTGACCCGCGGCTGCTACTTTATGACTCTACAATGCGGCTCTGCAAAGGTTCACGTGCGTTACTCATGTCTGTCATTGGAAGGGTCATATAAGAATGTATTGGTTAGCAGGGCTATCCCTGTTGCCGCTAATATCATGAGAATATTATGACCCTGCAGCCTTTTTCTACCTACGACATTCGTATATGACCGGTATGACCCATAAAATGACACATACCACACACGCACAACTTGATAAATGGACCAGTTGGGAGTAACAATTTTATTGATTTGTCCCGGTTTTTTAACAGTTTAGGAGCTACGTATTTTTTACAATTATTCATTGATTCTCAGATAAATAATTGTCTCTTTAGTCACCGTGGCTAAACTAATGGCAACACAGGTTTTTAGTTATTTTGAAACTTAAAAAAAAAAATTGTATAACATGGTGTAAACTAATACTTAAAATGTATAGTATACTTAAAGCATAATCTAAAAAAAAGTACGATATTATTGTTCATAAATATAATAACGTGTAAATATCAATTTACAACCTGTAGGCATAAGGCATAGGTACCTAAGAACGATATGTAAGTAACAAAATTCAATACATCGTTGGTTGGTTTAAAACAGCAATGTATAACTTTACAAACACTATTCAAAGTAGATACCTACCTACTTGATGCACATAATACACAAAGTGATCCATGAATTCTAATTTCTAATAACTCAAAGGTATTTAAAGCAAGTGGCCGTTGCAATGCGACTTGTAAGTTTAATGACACCATGAATCCTCGTAACTCGTTATCGCATGAGAACGGGTTCCGTAGGGTCATGACTAGAAAGCACATAAGCGCACGGTCATGGAACGGCGACCGCACACTTAGTGGAGGTGTTAAATTAGACTTTCATGTGACATAATACTATTTGCAGATGGAATTCTCATGATACTGTTAAATTGCACTATGAGATGCCGTAATTTTAGTTAATGTGAACCGTGTGGTCTCGGTGTGAAAATAGGACCCATCTATTCTCTTTTGACAGCCTACGTGGTGTGGTAGTTGCGCAGGTCGCCTCATAGCCCGGAGGCAGCGGATTCGATTCCCGCGCCAGGACAAGTATTAGGGCACAAGAATAAAAAGCGCAAATACTTGTTCTGTGTCTGGGTGTTGTGGGATCATTGTCTTCGTAGTCCCTGGGTCCCTGGATACAGGGAATCCTAGTTATGGTCCAGATCTATGTATGTGATCGTTGGGCATTCTTTATTAGTCATTTATTGTTTATTTATTCTAATGCTCTGTGCAACAGTGGACGTTTTCCAGCTGTTTTTTACAATGCTGTTTAGAAAACCTCCCATTCCTAAAATCAAAAACTACTCCCCACACCTAACCGTGTCATGAAATTCAAAATATTCGCTTTTTTAAATTACATTGAGACTTCAAATGGAACTTCGTAGTATAATGAGCGTCGAAAGCGTGAATAAAGTTGCAATGGTTAGGTGCTTGGTTTTATAAGAGCTACGCAATGACTTTTAAGTTTTTAGTGAAATTAGCTCTACTCGCATTTTTGTGTTTATGTATAGTCACTCTTTGAAATATGTAGTTAAATACAGCAACACGTAAATCATAAAATATAACTAAATGATGAGTGAAAATTACGACCATTATGTGGTGATGGCAAGTTCAAATGGCGGTGGACAGGCAACATTCGCAGAACCGAGAACAAAACCACGGGGCATTTAAATACAAAGAGGCAAGTAGCCTTAAAAGAATGTTTTCGTGGTAGCTCTTTATTGGTTCATCAATAATTATAGTCAATACTCTATACTATAAATCTTTATTTAATCGCGCAATTAAAATCACGTAAGAATCACACTTTAGCAATTCATCAATTCTGTTGCAGCAACTCGAATTGCATCCTACTCCCGACATCAGACAAATTGATCCAATTAATAAAACAAAGGGAACACTTTCGAACCACTTACAGAACAATTAAAGTGTAGTTATTCAATTAAACATCGTTTGAAGTTCTCCATTGTTTCGGTGCATCATCATGTGTAATGATGTTCGGATAAATCATTCTGTCGGAAATGGGCGAAAGCGGGGGTGATGTGCATTTTTTGGTTTAGTTTAAGACGGTGCCGGCGTTGCCTTGTGGTGTTACTTGATTTTTATCAAATTATAGTGCATTAGCCATCTGCTTTACTTATGAACGTGCTTCATTTGACCTTTGAATTGACCTTTAAATTGTGAAGTGTCAGTGTTCGGAAATCAAATTAAAAAATTTGGATCAGCATGGTTTTGAATTTTTGATTCTAGATCATATATTTACACCGTAGACTAGTATTGTATTTATACACGGTCCACGGTTCATAAGTTTTAAAAATAGTCGCCGTTGGAATAGTTCAACTTATGATACCTGTGTGAAGTTCTAAATGTCTTCGTGTTTAATTGCAATAGTAAAGGTAATGGAAGATGAAATATAAAGGAACTATTCAAAACGGGCCCGGTAGCTCAGTTGGTAGTATCCCTGCCTTCTGAACTGAGGGCTGTGGGTTCGATTCCTACCCAGGACAAACATTTGTGTGATGAACATAGATGTTTGTTCTGCGTCTGTTATATTGTATTCTATGTATGTATTTTTTTTTATTAAATCTGCTTTACCACAGACACCTGGGTCCGTGCTCTTTGTTAATTTATCATTTATTGTTATTTTTTTTATTATATCATACACGAGAGGACAATTAAATACCTAATTAACCTATTTTTTTTTTATTTTTTTTTCAATTTGTGCGTACACCGCGAGCAGACCAGCTCCCGCAAGCAGCGCCCGTTCACGAGCTTGACGCATGCGCCAGCCAAGCTCGTGAACGGGCGCTATGTATGTATTTACAAACAAAAAAGTATATAAGTATTGTATCAGTTATCTGGTTCCCATAGTACAAGCTATGCTTAGTTTGGGGCTAGATGGCGCTGTGTGAAATGTCCACACATATTTATTTATTTATTATAAAAGCTAGGTAAATAAATAAAATATACTTAACAATTATTGGTTGTCTAATCAAAGATAATTACATATATAAACACAGATTAAAGACAAATATCATACATTGCTTGAAATAATCAAGGGCTTGTCATTCTTTATGAGTATGACAAACAGTAAAATTAAAAAAAAACGAATTAATCAAAATGGCGGCTGTATCCAGTTGTCAAGGTCACGAGAAAGTACCGGCTAGCTTAGCATGGATATACCAATTATATCGATCAATTTGATTTTATGATCGATTGGAATAACCGACTAATAATGAACCAAAAGGTTGAGTTTCTACTCAACGATTAATTAATGATTGAGCGCTATTAAGGATAATTATTGTGAGTTATTAATGTGATTGATAGGGAAGAAAGTTAATCACAGATAATATTTTCAGCGTGTTAATTGATCAATTAACACTGTGAAGTACTTTGTGAGTTCGGGCACATTTAGGCTGCTACGAAATAGTTGTAGGGAAAACATGGTTAAGTTCTCCTCGAAACCACCAAAGAAACTACATAAGATGAACTTGATAAAATAAAATACTCAATAAGTGGCAATCTGGAAACACAGGTTCATAATTAGGTACTGAATTTACGAACTTTTCTTCATAAAAGAGTTATTAACTATAACAACTTTTGCTTGTTTCATTTAGCGGTTGACTAGGCGTTAAAATGTCCCAGATAATATTATAAAGCCCCACGTAATACTTTATTTTATAGACGAAATAAATCAACCGGATTTCTTAGAAATAAACGACATCTCTCTAAAAAATAATTTATGCTGACGTTAGTAATATGTCTGCCTGAAAAGCATTAACTTATTTTGTGTCTACACGTGTGAAGAATCATGCATCCATTTTAATTTAATTTTTGATAATTTTAATTCGTTGTCGAGTTGATTCGAACTTACAAAGTTTAGCTTAAGATACTCACACATTAAATTAGTTAAATAGTTTTGGCATGAACGTGATAAATTACAATAATAGATTATAAAAACCAAAACAATATAAACCAAAAGTTCAAGTCCATTTCATCTGAGCACGACTTTATCCTAAATACATTTTTGTCATTGACCGCTGATGTGTTCGTGAATTATGGTTTTTATATAACGCGTAAGGTCAAGTACCACCAGGTGTTGGATAATGCGTTCACTCGTGCACATAATGTGAAGTATATATTTTGAGATTGTGAATTGAAGTGCTTTTAAAATGGACTGAGAACTGCAAACTTATACGTGTACATACCTAAAAGTTTTCTCACTACAGATTTAGTTTTATTTTAGTCTAACAAAATATTTGTAGTAAGAAGGGTTAGGGTCTCACAAGGCAGTTTCTTCATGTTTTCATACGACCTTTGCCAGGCGTAGACGCGGTGCAATCAGCAACACAAATTACACAAAAACAAATGACTATAGAAACAATAGTCATTTGTTTTTGTGGAAAACTTCTGAGAGTTCTGAGTCAGTATGAAGTAAAATCGATTGTGTGATCCGAACTAAGAAAAGATGAACAGTAGCGACCACCCATACCGATAATATTAATGTATATGCGTAAGGTCGATCTTCACAATCAAACTCGTAAGATAACTGCTATTAATAAAATAACACGCTTTTAAAAAGATGCTACCGCTAAGTGGTGGCTTGCGCAAAGCATTGTCTGTTTCACCACAATCAATTTGTTCGCTCGCTGCTCGATGGGAGCCTGGGAAACTATGTTCTCACATATTGCTTGGTGTTGCTGGGCTGATGGTGTAGATAATGGTTTGTTATGATAATTATTAGTTCCTGTGCGAAGAATTAAAGTGTTAGAGCATTCAAAATTAACAAGTCTTCTTGCGTGTCAACGGTACACTTTGAATATAACTTGAATAGAACTTTGCCTTTATCGTTTATCTAAGGGTGGGTTTTTGATACGATGGTTAAAAACTGTAATAAAAAAATCTGATAGTCAAAAATGCCTTATTTTCGGACATGAGACCACTGGTTACGGTATCTGAAGTAAAAACATATCCCGGCTTAAGGGATGGATGGATGCGGGTTCAATCTCCGCTCGTGATTCTAATTTTTCCTTTACAAATTAATCTGTGAAAAATGCTAACCAATTTTGATCAATGGTGATCAAAATGGTTTTTTGACCATTGGTCACCTTAACCTCAGCCTTAACTACGGGTCAAAAAACCCACCCTAAGCGTTATAAGGTAGCCTTGTGCAGGTGGTAGAGCATAAGGGATACCTAAGTGGGACATAGTATCAATGGTGACCTTGCAATCACAGTAATAGAGTTTGTGTGGGGTCTCGAAGCAAGTTAAAATGATAATGGATAGGCCATATCGCTGGCAGAGCCGACAACCGATAGATAATTGTCTACTTTACACAATATTTAAAATCTTTTTAACTGAACTAATGTAACGGGTAAAAATAATGTTTACAAATATAAATACCCTGTAAGGATAATGTGTACAAAACCATAAACGCTGTATCATACAAACATGATCGTTATATAAACATGAATCTCAGTGCCAAGTGCATCTCTAACTGCATACAAATACCTATTTGAACTACACCTTACTCTAAATGAAATTGACTTTCTAGCGCGTGCTTAGACTGATGATCTCTTAAGGCTAGGCATTAGTTATTCTAAGCTGGGGCTACCAATGTAATTTGTCTTAGAGGGAAAGCTATCAGCATTCAACGGAGATAAGTCATTACAACTCTTTACTTTATGTGAGTTATTTGAATTTGAAGAATTTATTAACATTAACATTGTGAAAAAAGAAGCAACTGTATAGGTACACCAGCAGCAATGAGCTGCCGCTTAAAAGGTGTCTATAACTGAAAAACGGTTTGAGTCTTTATAAAGCATTAATTTTAGTAAGCAAATAAACGATCACTTTAGTTTTCATCCCCTATTTACACGTGTGAACTCTTAATTTTCTAGGAAAAACAGAATCTTTCATATTGATTAAACTACGATGTAAAAAAAACATCCAAAATAGTTTAGCCAAACAAACATACAGACCAAACTACTTTTCGCTTTCAAACTTTTTGTATTTTAAATCCTTTAAATTTAAAAAAGCTTAGAGTATATAATAGTAAACCTGTGTGTGACATAGTTTCAAATCATAATAATAAGCTACACAATGACTGCCAATTGATGTCGAAAGTTTGAAATAAACCGTGTTTTGATCGGTGCTATTTATTTGTCGTTAGCGTTTCTTAGGCTCTAGGGCCAACGTGTACGCATCTGGCTTTATCGAATATGTCGACATCTACCAGCCCTGACATATGGGATTGCAAACGAATATAACAGTACAACAAACAGTAAAACAGTATAACAGTATTCAGTGTGCTTACGGCTTAATGTTTATGGTACCACTTTATAAGAGTACTAGCTTCATCACATGGTATTACCAGCGGATAAAAAAATATCCTACGTGTGTTAATTTAGCGTATAAGCTGGCATTCTAAGGCTGAGTTGCACCAGCTTACTTTAACGCTAACTATAACCGTTTAACGCTTCGCAGGGCGGGCTAATGTCATTTGACCGTAACTTTAACCGTGATTATGGTGCAACTCAGCGTAAATGTCATTCAAGTCGGTTCACTTGTTTTTTTTTTAAAGCTGATATGGGCATACGTTTGCAGTGCGAAGAGAGAACAAACCCACACACACAAACATTCACATTTATAATTTTAATGTGATAGTATGATGATGTTTTAAAGAGCATCCAATAGGTTTTAATTGTATCATACATCATTCACTTAATTATAACAAATAAATATTGTAAAAAAGCTTAAGTCTAAGAAAAATTAATAAATGAGTGAATAATAAATAAAAAGTACAGCTGATAAAAAGTGTGTACCTCTACCAGCCGTAGTCAAAATGCCCAAAAGTCTGGTAGCATTTCCATACAACGTGTCAATGAGCTAAGTTCTAAAGTTGAAATCCCTGTAGGTACTACTTTCAGAAGTTACAAAGAAGAAGAATTAAAATAGTAAGCGATCGTGAAGTTTGCGAAAATCGATTCGTTACTCATGCTGCTATATTGTCTTGAACAGCGCAAATCGTACCGACTTGTTGCAATACAAAGGGTGTTGCATCGGAATGTGGACAGGAAAACGCACTAGTTGCGGTGAACAGTAACGCTTACAACACTTGTTACACATAATATTTAAATTTTCTATTATTTAAATATGTTGTAAAACTTGTTTTGCTGGAAATCTACCGAAAGCATAATAATAGGCTAGATGACTACTATATTAAAAATGAACAAGTAAATATTACTTTCATAAATAAGATTAAAAATGAATACAATAATTGAAAAATAAGTAAAATCGGTAAATAAAACACGGAGTAATAAGCTTTTAAAATTTCTGTAGGGACATCTCCTGTCCCTTTCTCGTGAAACAGAGCGCCTCCGCTTTTACTATGAAAATTCATGAAAATTCACCACGGCCCTGAATGATTCAGGCATGTGACGTTACAAGTGGATTTTTTAGAAAAATCCACCTGTGACGTCACATGCCAAAGAGATTGTATGTAAAGGTACCACAGCTTAGTAATGAGGTACTATGAACGACCTCGTTTGGGTTATCTCTTTCTATTCCGGTTTTTAAAATGCTTGTAACTTTGTCATTTTTTGAGATATTATTATTTTATTTTTGTTTTCGCAGATGTTTATCTTTTGAGGAATATTATTAATTTATGCAAAAAAAAATTTTTAGTCATCATGCCTATTGTATAAGTATCTAATATTCATTTGAAGGTTACAGAGATATAATTGACAAATTCGAAATATGACTGCCAATTTAAAGTTTATCGCAATCAACATCGTTAAAATTTTATAGCACTATATAGACAAACTGGTAGGTACCACTTACAAACAGCCTAATATATCTACCTCAAACTATGATCTTTAATATACTTACCCAAATTTTTTTTCATCGTTTATTAAAATAATTACCATGATTCATTTAAGATGAAACATATTAAGCCGTAAAATTGATAGTCTATTTCAAACGGCGTTAATATTTTGATATAGATCCACATTCCTAAAATAAAGTACCTAAGTATAAAAGCGACTGCAAATATATTGAAAAGTAGTGAGTAGTGAGGCAACATGATCAAGAACTGTACCGTTTGCCCTGGGCTATAGGTCAGATTGATGAAACGACAACAATCTGTATATATAATTATTATTATTGTAACGCAACATTGTTTTGATTGTAAATTACTAGATTTAGTTTGATTAAGCAAAATATTGGTTTCTTAAAATTGATTAACGCCAATAAGTTATAAAAAAAATTAGCCAAAATCCATCTAACAGTAAAGTTTTCATTAAAGACTTTATAAAAATCGCACATTTTTTTTTATATATAGTGAAAAATGAATATCAGTGGATCGTTTTGGAGTATCAAACCTGAATAAACGAACTTTTAACCCAATGTAGGCATGACTGTTACCTAACTACGTCAACATGATTGCTAAAATTAGCCTCGAACATTTCCTATATTTCTATACAAAGTAACCACAATGGCCTCTATTCACCGGTACCTATTTAATATTTTAAATGCGTCTAACACTTTCTTTAGGTTGGGTAATGGATAGTGGACAATTCAATTAATAGGCATGTTCAATATCTACTCTATTATTTATTTGTTGAGACCGAAAAAAACACTTAACATAAATACAAAAATATCAATCGCATACCACGGCTTACCCATGAATATATTATCTAGCGTTTAAACTATATCTCACAACACCAGGCGAATGAATATCCTGTCCCATTATTTATTCACATAAAAAAATATAATGCGTGATCAATTTATGTTAATATTAATTGTGTATCTATATTCTAGCTGCAGGCGTTACATTAGTTAGTATAGGTATTTAATCACTAATGAATCTAAATCATCTGTAGGTGAACTTGTTATAATTATGTTAGTGGGTAACCTTGCTGTGGAGTGTTTACACTAGCCCTAAGGCATAGAATGTTCTTGGATTTTTAAATAACGTTCATAATGTTAACGTCCAACGATCACATACATAGATCCTGGACCCTAACTAGGATTCCCAAGGAACTACGAGGACCATGATCCCGTAACACCCAGACACAGAACAAGTATTCGCGCTTCTATTTCTGTACACGAACGCTTGTAGTGTCGCGGGAATCGAACCCGTCGCCTCCAGGTTCCACACGACAGAAGCTGTCAGATAAAACGCACTAATCAAAAACTTGTTTATTCTAACTTTACTATACCATACTGTACTATACTAGATATCTGAGGGGAGATTTCCTTTCCCTTAAACCTACTAACAACTAAGGGTTTTTTAAGGAATTCACCCCTATAAGGTCAAATGGTATGTTAAAACTAAGTACCTACACAAACGTGACAACATTTCACTAGTTAATTAGTACTTAGGCATCTTATATGACATTGATTAACAGCATTATACTCATAACCTTCAATGTGATTAACCTTAGGAAATTACGGTCATTGCGCACTAGATCCACATTACAAATTGGATGTTAATTGAAATGATCCAGATCCAAATTATTGATTCGTAGTACGAATTTCGTACATTGTGGTCATTAACAGCTCGTTTGAATAACAAAATGTTTTAATGGTCGAATCGATAAATGTTTATAATGATAATGTTTAGAAGATGATGATATTTAGATCGTTTGGGTAATTTAATATTCTGTAATGTTAATTTGTATATTATAGCTGTTTACATTGCGATTATGAATATTTTATAATATTATTAATGTTCAAGTTTTGGTTTAATTTGAGTACGTAATTAATTAAACACAAACTGTATTAAAAAGTTAGTGACATCCGGCGTGGATTGATTTTTTGTGCCACTGCGTAATGACGCCGCTTAATGGTGTGACAGCCTCCGTGGTGTGGTGGTTGAGCAGGTCGGCTCGTAACCCGGAGGCGGCGGGTTCGATTCCCGCGACAAGACAAGTATTTGTGCCCGAAAAAAAAAGCGCAAATACTTGTTCTGTGTCTGGGTGTTGTGGGACCATGGTCCTCGTAGTTCCTGGGTCCCTAGATACAGGGAATCCTAGTTAGGGTCCAGGAACTATGTATGTGAAATTTAAATTTAATTTAATGTTTTTGAATTAATGATTGAATTTTTCAGTTTTGATATTTCTGTTCTTTTTAACAACCAGTGTATGAAAATAATAATACTGCTCAGTATTTTGTGAATTTGTAAAATCAGTTCAGTGAGTCTTCAATCAAAGCACAAAAGTAATTACATGTAGGTAATTACAGTTTGAGTGAATAACAATGATGAGACAAACCTACTTAGAATCAGTTTTGACATCTAATTATCATTACGCGTTAGCCTTAGGATTTGCACAAATAGTAATTATTGAAGCAATATCTTGTTGAACAAGATCTTGTGGCAACGCAATAAGGCCAAAAGGTTCAATTACAAATGCAATAACAAAAATTCACAATCTCATGTTGAAACGTTTCACATGATGACAATACGACGTAAAAACACTTTCACAACGATCTCGCGACCATTCGACAATTGTCAAAAAAATAAATATAAAATGACGTCATTTTCTAGCAATTGGTTGTTTCACTTGACTTTCACTGTTTATGCATGAGCATGGCTAGGGGGGATATGATACGGGGAAAATTAGGACAAGTCCGGTTTTACCTACACGTAAATCATCACGATACGCTTATATGGATGTGTCTAATTTTTTGACACTTAAATAAATGTCGAGACGTACGAATTGTGAATTTTTATGAGTCAAATATGGGTCGAGGTAATCTGTTTCTAAAAAATAAACAGATGCACTGCATGCAACTCATTTCGGTGTTAGACTGAAACATTTACGTCACGTTATACTTATAAGTTAACTGGCATTTGTCAAGAGTAGAAAATACAGAACTTACAAGAGCACACTTTAGTGGGAAAGTTGCACAGTAATAATACTTAATTAAAATTCTGAACACACAATATGATGCATGCCCATATTGGTTCTATAATTGCTATTATGTAAATTACGATATGCACGTCTGCAAGTCCTTATATTTAGTAACTGACGCGTTTTGATGACTTACTTTATAAAGGAAGAGGTTGCCACTGTGGCCGGTTTGACGTATCCCTTTATATATGTGGAAACTGATATTTCTCTTCTAGTTCGAGATTTTAAAAATTAGTTAATTTATATTAGTTTACACCAACACTTCCCGTGCTGACACTATATTTTGGTCTCTGAGACTTTTTGTTAATTAAGAGTTGAGCCACATTTATCGAGTGACTGACATTGCCGCACGCGGTAGCTCTCCCGCTATCCTTTTTACTCTAGGAAATAATGATTCTACGCGATGGAAAAGGATACAGTATGAAAAATACGATTCCGTGCTGACAAATGTGGCACCACCCTAAAACATATCAAAAAATGACTGCTACTTCTGCCTTGGAAACTCTCGAGTACCTTAGGCAATTGGAACACACCTGACTGTTCGACGACAGATTCTTAATTTGATTTGAACCCATGACCCGCTAGATATAAAGTTGAAGTCACCAAAAAATAACTTCAAAGAATGGCATAGATAAAAGTATCGATTGCGACATGGTTGCCCTAGCGGCCCAGCGGTTACGTCAGCGCGTGCGTGCGCGCAACTAGGTCGGAATGCGACCAAGTTTTGTAATTAGTCTGCTTATTGCGTTCGTAACGTAATTATTGAAGATATTAACTTTGTACGCTTTGTGTGTCGTACACTTCGTAGATTCTATGAATTGATAGCAAATGTGGGGTAAAAACATCGCACGCAACATTATTTCATACAAACAAACAACTAAATCTTAGCTTTAATAGTGCTATTTACAAGGGATTTATAATTCGGTTAGTAAAGAAGTCGATTTAACTGCCAATTAATCTTTTAACCTTAAAGAAAAACTATCTACTTGACAGAAATCGTTTCGCTAACGCAGTGATCATTGCTTTATCTAAGTTGTAAAATATTCGAATCAAGCAAATATAACGACCATAAAATCTGAAGATGCTATGGAATGAATAAATAAAATAATATTTACTAATGACAATGCTATTTTTAACTCGTTCTTTCGGAACGCATTAAAATAGGGTCAACTAACCTCTACGTAGAGATACGTAACCGAACGCATCACTTTGTGATCTTCAATAATATCACACCCACTATTTCCATAATAGGTGATCCACCTGCATAATGACGTAATGAAGCAAGTCACCGACCTCCCGACCTTGTGTGTAGCGCGGTACTTGATGAATCGGACCATCGTGACGTACCGGGCTTGATGGGTGGTGTTACTCATCGTTGTCGTAAAATGATAGTAAAAACGTAGTCACTAAAGATGTGTTATAATATAATGATGATTTGAACGACGTTTGGTCAAGTCTAAAAATCGTCAAATCGGCAATTCGTCTATTTTAATATAGGTCAAATTGGTAGTTCGTCAAGTCGTCTTGTTGTCCAATTATGAAATTCGCCAAACACGTTATTGGTCAAGTAATTTAAGTACAATCAAATGTAAAACAGAAAGATTTGGTTTAGGTATATATCGTTTCGTTTGATCAAGACGAGACGAGTGTCAAAATGTCCTACAAAACGGAAATGTTTTCTGTTCGTTTGTTTTTTTTTTCGACAGGATAGCTAAACTGATAAATGGGCACTTACTATAATGCCTATAAACATAGTGTCGATAACGCAGTAGGTACAGAGTTTTTCTAATGAAAGCATGGTTGCCCCACTGTATTGACGCTGCTTATAAATTACAATAAGCAATTGTCATAAACGTGTTGTGAACACAATATTATGCAGTAGGTGTCTTGTAGAGTTTACAAAACCATTCAAATGAAGAATAGAACATCCACTAAACAAAAGCACACAATAATTATTGACTCCCACATGAGAGTCGATTTATATATCGTTGTCATAATAAGACAACACCAATTTTCGAACTACGTTAGTCATTCGACCTTGCGTATGGCCGTAACTAATTTACTTGTGAAACGTGTAGACAGACAGACGACTAGAAATTAAAAAAATGCATTACTTTTATGTGTATACCCATTGAAATGTAAACTTGAAGATTGAATGAGATTTCGTCATTGGTTTTTAGCTTTGTGTCAGATGTATTAACATGTTATTTCTTCAGAATGATCTTCTTAAAGGTTATATTATACCTAATGGTTATAAAATATTTATAGGCTTGTAATATATTTATTTAATGTTATTGGGTGACTGCTTTTTACGGCCGTCCATTGTACCTATTCGTAGTATGTAAAAACTTTATTAGCGTCGTAACTATCTATTATTATACTTCATTATTATTTGTGTCAAAAAAGAATATTAAACATCATTCGCATTTATTTAAATTATAATATAATGTCATTTTATTGTTTATCAAGGGTTGGGGCGATTCAGACAACTTTCTTTAGGATAACTGTCCGAAATAACCACATCAAAAATGGTCATAGGGTACATTGGTAAAAAAGCAGAAATAAGTAGGTAAGCTACTGTTACAAAGCTAAAATAATAACATTAATTCTTGTTGTTCCACTACCTACTAATCTATACAAACAACCAACCAACAAACAACTACTTTTTTGACAGTTTAATCCATATACCTAGAATTTTTTCGTTATGCGTTTAATCTGATAATTTGTACAATTAATTACCTCTCAAATGTTCACAGATCCTGTTCAAACAAACAAATAAATAACACATCTTAAAAGATCTTTAGCATGACTTTATTAATCTCAAGAAGACTACAATCATTAAACTCAAGGGTACCGATAGCCTGAGGCATGATGATAAAAGTTCAAGACATACAAGTTCATATTGAGAAAATTCCGGCATCATAGAAGGCTAATGAGTTTTGCTCTAATTAATTTCTAACTTCGTTGCTAAACATGATTATTTATGAGCACCATGACGTAATGTGTAATTATATAAGCTGGTACGAGTGAGTTGATATTTAGATTACCAGAATTAGAGTAGATTTGTTGCTAATTTATGCATGGAGTTAGTAACGGAACGGCAAATGGGAGATGAGTTGCTGCGAAGATAATTTCATTATTATTTTTTATACCTATGTGTTTCTATGTAAGCATTAAAAATAGAGATAAAAATATAAACTAATCACCTCTCTATCCCCTTCTATCTCTATTATTAATTCCCCGACCAAACAGGTGGTAGGCCCCCTTTGTCTGTGCATGGCATCGTAAACCAACTTTTTTTTTAATATAAGGGAATGTTGGGACTTTCTTAAATTCCAAATCAAATTCCTGACTCCTTGTGCGTACCATTCTTAATATCTATGAACAGAGCAGTGGCTAAAAAGGATTAATGCACAGATGCTCGGGTTTTTCTCATCTCTGCATATCCTTAACGAAAAAAACTTACACTAGTCAGAATTAAGAAAGTTTGTACATGGTAAATTGTAGTAAAACATGAATACTTTTTGCGTATTGCTTGCCTACAGTTGTCCTAATAAGACTTTATATATCCAGTAGTTGATTTCCTCCTTTTTGTTTACAGGTGTTGTGCTTAGTACTAGTGGCAGGTTTTGCGGCCGGAGCGCGTCATCGGCCCAGGATACAGCAGGAGCCGGTCGACGATGCTTACGACTACGAGCGACAGGCGCAGGAGCGAGGGGACCAGGTAAATTATTCATTAAATTCGTTTTGTGCCTGTTTTTTTTCGTTTCTTCTTATTGGTGGTGAAGACGTTTCCCTACTTCAATTCGTATCTATCCTTGTGAACAAGAATGATGGGACTGGCTAATGCTAAGCCATGTGTTACTGTCAAGAGTCAGAACAAATTCTCTGAAACTACAGGTTTTGGGCTTAAAAAAACAAAACTGCGCATGTAATAGAGCTGCTGTTATATTATATCCTTTCCCACTTTTAGATGCAAATAAATCTATGAGGTCATTTAACAAGTTCTTAATCCAGCGAAAATATTTACCATTTTGGTATTTCACTTCATCTAGGTACATGCATAAGAATTTCTGTATCACAAATTTTGATCATGATACTACAAATGACATTTCTCTGTATTCCAGGTGGTCCTAGTTCCAGCGAACCAGTACGATTCATTGTACAGGCAAGGCGACCAGCTGGATGACAGCCAGTACGAGCCTCGTGCACCTCCGAGGCAGCCAGTGAGGCACAAGCAGCCGCAGCAGCAGCAGGTGCTGAGGCAGGAACAGCCTAAGGAACCGCCTGTGCAGACCATCCGGAATTATAACAAGGTGCGGAACCTTCATCAGCAAGAATATACACTTAGCCCTGTGTTGCTGTATAGTCGATAATGACTAATAGTTAGCCTGTTAAAAAAAAAAGAGATGTCACCTACCTGCCGCAGTTGACTGAAAAGGCATTAGGTGTCGCTTAATAGTTCCTGACTAGGGATTTAATTTTTGTTAGAAGGTTAATCATTTTCATGTTCTACGACTACCAAATAATAAGAACTTTTTATTACCTAAGATCACTGAATGACAGATTGTCTGAGAAGTTGTAATAAAGTATAGGTTGAGATAAAGAGTAGTGAAATTAATATAAAGCGTTAAACTAGTGTAGCAGATTAACAATAGTTGTCCTAATCAGTTTCCATTATATTCCAGGTGAACGACGACGGCAGTTTCACATTCGGCTACGAAGCCGCCGACGGGTCATTCAAAGAAGAGACTCGTGGTACCGACTGCGTCGTCCGTGGCAAGTACGGCTACGTCGACCCCGACGGCAATAAACGAGAGTTCACCTACGTATCTGGCAACCCCTGCGACCCCAACAAACCTGATGACGAGGACCAAGACGCCCCTGGAGCACCCGAGTCCGCGGAGAGAGACGACCCCGAGCCCAACTACCCGACCAGACCGGCCCTAAGGCCAACGACCGCGAGACCACCCACGACCACCTACTTCCAAAACGATTTCAGGGACGCCGACGAGGAAGATTCTGAGGAGGAACCTCTCCAGCAGATTAGGCAGAGAGTTGTCCAGCGTCCGGCTGTCAGACGTCCCGCTTACCAATCGCAACAGATTGCCATCACCCCTCGTCCATTGCCTATCGCCACTACCGCCAGGGCTCTCCCGCCACCGACTACTTTCAGACCTCAGCTTGTGCAGGTGACCGCTAAGCCTCAGATTCAGTACAGCCCTCAGCCTAACTACTCGCCATCGCCTGCTCCCGCTATAAGTACCGCCTCAAGGCCTAGCGCTGGACAGATCGATTTTGCCGCTGAATTCGCGAAGTTCCACCGCGAGAATCAGCAGCAGTCCTCGACCGCTACGGCCTCCCCGACCAAATCCTCTGGTGCATCGCCAGCGCCCAGCGGCAACCCTCTCTACTCCACCGAGTTGGTGTTCGATCCCGCCAGCGGATCGTACGACACGCAGCTGTTCCAAACGCTGCCTCAAACTAAGGGAGAATTAAACTTAAACCAAAGACTGCAGCCGTATGTCGCTCAGCAGCAACCCCAAGCTCAGAGGCCATTCATTCCTTCACCTCAAATCGCTGCGTCACCATCTCCTAGTGGGCCCCTATACAGACACCAGTTACAGAACCCTCAGGAGGCATACCAGAGGCAGCAATCAGAGACTCAGTTCCAGAACTCTCAGCAGTTGTTCGCTCAGCAGCAGCAGCTGCAGCAGAGTCAGTTACAAAGAGATAGAGCGGCGGCGAGAGCTCAAGCACAGAGGATAGGTGGCCAGAGCCAGCCGGCCCCACAGAGAGCGTCCCCCGCACCGCAGTTCTACTACGTGGCCCCGCGCGGGGAGTCAATGTCCTCGGGACAGATCGACGCCTTCCTCAGAGGGCATAACATTCAGTTCTAGTTTAGACTTTAGAGTAGAGGAGCTAGATAATTCGCTATCGACCAGTCAATATTCATCCCAGTAGGCCATATCAGATGTACGTACAAGTCCGTAGACTGGTCGCATAGTGTAGTCGAGTGTTAATGTACGTAGATGTTTGATGATCAGGTTTGGACGCGAAATTCACATTGGTCACAAGAAAAAGGAAAAACTTAACTAAAGATGTCATAGATGAACACCTAATGGTTCTGTACACGATCAAAAAAGCAGTGTCAGCGTATCGTGTCCAAAGTTGTTGATCTAGAGAATATCTATAGGTAGTAGAGCACGGGGCGGCCGGCCGCGCGGTGTACAGTCTAATCAGTACCTTAAACTAATTCTAGTAAATAGTCGTTAAGTGTAAAATAATGAATGGTAATTCTGAGCGTGAGTCCATGGCGCGTTCTGTGAAAATACAGAAGATCTTTTGTAATATTTTGTTTAAATAATAAATTATATTTTTTACATAATACAACAATGATAGTTTGATTGAACACATAGATCCTAATTCCTAAATGAATGTGAATAGGTAGTGGTCATAAAATACAGTATAACCCATAACCCATAGCAGCTAGTATTTTGGATAGAGTATATTTTCCAGAATTAGACAGTTGAAGTGGCAGTGGGCAGGTCACATCGCTCGTAGAACTGACAATAGACCTACGACCTGGTCAGAACCGTGGAGAGTCGACGGATGCAATAGGCAAGCAGCCGATCAAAATGGCGCTCTTTGGAGGAGGCCTATGTTCAGCAGTAGACGTCATCAGGTTGATGATGATGATGATGATGATGATGATATTTTCCACTTAAATCCCTGCTACTATCGTAGGTACCTATTCCCTCCTGAGGATGGTTTTTTACACAATACCACACTGGTATACACAGGCGTATAAAGGTACTGCAAAAATCGTAAAGTAAAATGAGAACTAAATGTACCTAAACAGAAGATAAAAATAATAATGACTTATGATTAATGATAAAAATATGATAGGCGGACTAAATTTAATTTCGCATCGGCTAACTGCAAACAACTGCATTGCTGCTAAGCACTAATAAAATTGATGAAGTTTTTATAGTCACTTTAGCATCACGTACAAAAAAGAAACGTAATTATGAAATACCTATACCTAGTAGGTACCTACCTAAATGTTCAATCAAATCAAATATATGCCAATGGTCAGTCCCAGAAATTAACTGGCCTATGTAAAATTACATTACAGGTAACTATAAATATAACGGACGGATTTTCCATAGACATTCTGTAAAAACTCGACAATTGAAAAGCACTTATGTCACAATTTTGTAAGTAGACTTGAGGCCCTGTAATGTTAAATTACAGCACCATAGATATCACTACACAGACAAAAACGCTACAAAAGAAATATAGATACTTACTTAGATACCAGAGAAGTAGTATTGCTATTACTGCTATTCATAACTTGTAGCGACATCTAACGTTAGCTAGATAAAACAAATGAACCTTTTGTGATTTCAGTAAAAATGTTGAAAAGAATGTATCACACATGTTAGTGTAGCTTATGATAACCAGATGGCGTCACACTACTCTACCGTTCTGAAAGATAACTCCTACTTTTTATATTACATTCACAAGCGTGTGGGATATTATCTACCAAAGCGAGACGGATATGTTTCGGAAAAGAAATTCAAAGAAAAAGAATCGCATCGCATAGAATAGCAGAACGCTGTATAACATTCCTTTATGAGCCACGTATTTCTTACTTATTCTGGTGTGGTGGAAATGTGTGGTCCTAGATAGACCCTACTTTAATTATTCATAGAAAGATTATCCCTTGTTGTTAGGTTACCTACCTGCCAAGCTACTTAAAGGTAGGTTACCATCATACAAAAAAATGTTGCTTAAACGCTATATTAATATCATTTATCCGCATTCTTCTTAAGCAGCTAAAAACTTTTTTATTTTAAAAGCATATCAGACACGCGCTCTTATCTCTACTCTAACTGCCTAAATGCAGCACTCGAACACACACAAGGTGACCTTAAATTGGTATGTTGTCCCGAAATGAGGGGAATGGGACCATGATACCCTACAAGTTGTGAGAGCCTTACTTGAAACTGGGTGTTTCCAAACTGCCATGGTAAAAAATAAATACACTCGCAAAATTGCACGTGCGATCGCTATGAGAGTTAACAAGATACTAAACACAGGTCGTTAAACTCATTTATGTGCACTCGGTCAAGGACGAAGTTCAACCACTCAGCTGCGATAAGGCTATTTTCGAACGTAAACTTTACATGGCATTTCTTCAATAAAAAACTATTAATTTAGTCGTAGGAGAAACATTGTCTACCTTGGGGTGTAGATTTAACGCTTTTCGGGATTACATACCAATTCAAGGTCACCTTGTATACACAGACTGAATGATATGACTTACGATCTGTTATTCCTTTTTTTTTGCTGCACTTTTGATTACAAGCGCTCAGTCTATATTATTTTACTAGTCTGAGGTTTAAATTTTCAAGACTTATGACGTACCTTATACACCTACCTATTTTTATTGCCTAAGAAATACACACACGCGGTTTACATGCAAATTTGCTTGAAAGAATATGCAGAAAACTATGCAATGTGAGACATGTGCATTACCAAATCAAGCGATACCTACTAGCATATGAAGATGTTAATGGTCTGAGAAATACCTACTTCGTCAATTTTCATAAAAACAGAATCAAAGCTTTTTTTCTAACTTTCTTATATGTAAAGGTGATATTTATCCACACATATTTATTATTTTTTAGACAACTTATAATGATAAACTAGAGGGCCTTATTACATACCTTATATACTTATTGCCTCAGTCACATGTTTCGTAAGTAAATTCAATAATTTAGGTACTAATGTTACGTGAAAAATGTCGGAATGCGATAACGATATATTATATTATTATGATCCGGACCCTTAGAACACCTATTAATATAAGTAGATAATAATTTATTGAAACTAACATACTTAAATTTTGAACTTTATAATGCATTAATAATGTAAACAAAAATTTCTCAAATGACATCCACGACAAATTAAATTAAACCACAGTCATCAAAAACATATTTGCAAATGATCTAGCTTGTATTAGCCGTAGTAAGACAATCGTAACAATGATACCTTTGTTTGTACGACAATGCACAGTAGTTTAATAATAATCCAGTCTTCCCACGGCCTAGTAACTAATGGGGTTCTAGACGCCATACTTCACACCACAACGACCCTACATGGAAAGAATAAGCTACTCATTTTATGACGATGATAGGTAATGTTCGTCTTTGAATTTGGTTCATATTAAGCGGTACACCGCAAACATTAGCCCTTAATTGGGTTCGTCTAAATTGTGTGAAACTATCCCAACTGATGAGTCCACCAATTAATTTTTAAGATTACCCAAAAGAGCGCACAATTTGAATGTGACATTGACTGCCGTGGGAGTAGACTCGGACCGCCTCTGCGTGCATTTACCACATCAAAACAATGAAACAATTAAAATAACACAACAGCAACGCACAACATTTCGAGAATATTCTAAACACAAACCGCCCTAAAACCTACTAAATCTGTCGCCATACATAGCGAATTTACAAAAATGTTTGGACAATTAAACAATTGGGAGCTTACGGCGCAAGTGGATGGAAAGAAAAAAGATTTTCCGTTTCAGATAATGAAATGACAACAATGGCTCAGGTTGCGCAAGGTTCACACGCCGAGGACGCGAGTGGGGCTATATTTTTATATAGGGGAGTGGTATGCGCGGGCGCAGCCGGAGCGCAGACATGCCGCTGTGGCTGCTCTAGCGAGATGCTGCTCCTTGTGTTACTCGCGTGCCTCGCCTCCGTTTCAGCCGCTTCCAACTCCACCAAGAATGTCACCACCGAAGCACCTCCCGCATCCACCACCAACAAGGAGATTCTTACGGCGAGTGAGACCGGTGACCCATCAAAGGTTGAAATTGTTAAGCAAATACGGCGCCTCAATGAAGACGGTTCATATACAATAGGATACGAAGCCGACGATGGCACATTTAAAATAGAAAGTCGGGACGTTTTGGGAAATGTGAAAGGGACCTTCGGGTATATTGATAAGGATGGAGATATTAAACGAGTGACGTACTCCTCCTCAAGTGATAGCACGCCAACAGTAGTGCCAGTGACGTCTACGACTACTCCGAGTCCCCCAGCTATGTTAGTCAGGGTGAATAAGACGGTATCATCAACGACCAGGAGACCAGAGGAGAGGAGACCCTTGCCTACAGTAGTGTATCCCAGCAGAAGCAGCTACACCACAAGAGGAACAGTTATCCAGCCAATACCGAGAAGAAGATCTGGTGCTAGAACTACCACTACAACTGAAACTACTACTGAAAGACCAAAGCCGGAAGAGACAACAAGTAACATTTTAGATTTATATAAAACAAAAGTAGAAGAGAACACGAAAATGCGAACACAAGTGCTAAAACCAATGCCAGCTTCTGTGAATGATGATCTCATCACCAGACAAACAACTACAAAGCTGCCTGTGACGTTAAAACCTGTGTACGAACATGTGACTGATAAAAGACAAGAGAGTGATGCGAATAAAGCGAACACCATTCGACGAGAGCTCTCAGGGACCAGCAATAACCCTCGTATGGTGAGTCTACAGCAATCTGTGGGTGATGACTCGACCGATGTGTACGGCAGTCACCTTTCATTGGGAACAGTGCGTCCTTTGTTCACCACCACGACTCCTCGGGCAAGACTAGTACCTATCCACTCGTTGGTCGCAGCAAGACAACGGATACAGCAGCAGTATCAGGATGAATCAAATGATGACCAGGAAACCACACTAGAAGCCAGCACTGGGAGAGTGTTTGATCGTGAAAGTGGTGTGACGTCCAACCCTGCGCCTGTTGTTCACATTCCAGCACCGAGAGAGCACGAAGACCAGCTTTACCATCAGCAGCCAATTTACAGACGACCATCGCCCACAGTGCAGTTCCGTACTCGGGAGTATTTGAGAGACAACCCAGGGGCTCCTGTCCCTATTGGAAACCAGCGGCCCTTTCTCCAATACGAATACCAGAACAAAGTATTGGAGCCACAGTTCATAAGAGAGACCACACCTGTTCCCCAGCCTAAGTCTGCTGAAGCTGTGACCCAAGAACCATACGATGGCAGACAAGTCACGCGGATTATACCAGTTCCAGTCGATGAAAGAGGTGTTCCACTTCAAGGGTATCAAGGCAGGTTTGTGAACCCATACAGACAGCCTCAGCAGGTCATGTTCCAGCCCCGATACAATCAAATGGATGAGATGTACCAAATATCCGCACCCGTAAGTACGAGAGACTTAAGAAAGTTACTGCAAATTTTGATCCTGCGACAGAATCGCTTGCAAGGTCTCATGGATCAGATGATGCCGGGTCCTTACCAGCCCCTGTACAGGCCGGAAGACTACCGGTACCAGCGGCGGCACTACGATGATGATTACGACTACCGATACGAACCCCGAGAAGTGTATTCGAACCAAGTTTCCAGTTATGAGAATCCTCCATACGAGAGCCAAAGGTACGTTCCTCGAAGAAGGTTATATTCGAGACACTACGACACCGTTGGTTCTTCGTCCAACCGAATCGATGACACTCCAGAATTCTTGCCACCTGAGATTCGGGAAGCGTTACTACTGAAAATGCTCGTGTTGGCCATAAACCCTGACTTCCTGCCGACACCGGCGCCTCCCACGGAGTTGACCACTGCTGCTCCTCCGAGAAAGCAGGTGAGAAACGTTCAAATACTTGGAGAGGAAGGTTCCATGGACGAGGCAAAAAGAGCGTCTCAGAGGCAATAAAGTAGTTTTCTAAATTAATTTATTCAGTGATATTTTACTGTAGAATACTCATAAATGTAAATATTTTTGTATATTTGTGGTAATGAAGCGATTTTTTCTATAAAATGGTTTTAATTTTTGTCCATAATTTAATATAGGTTTGATTGAAAACTAGTGCCATTTTGGCTAGGATAAAACTAAAAGAAATCGGTAAATCATTTGGCATGAAACTTGCACATATTTCTAATGTCCATAATATTACCCAATTCAATTTTCAAGTCTTGCTGGAAGTAAGAAGCAATAAATCAGTGACAAAAAAGTAACTTAACTATTACGTTGATCAATGCATCATACTGTCATAGTTTATCAAACGCCCACTGGAGTGCGAAACGTGGCCACGAGAGACCAACGTACTTTGAAAAGTTCTCATCAAGATAACAATTAACACCAGTAGGTTGTAGACGCAGTAGCTATTATCTAACCTGTGGTATCTGATATGTTACGAAATGAACAAAATAGATGTATGCTTATTTATTTATGTACCAATGTATGTACTGAATTCGATTGCATAATACAAGAGTTTTGGCGGGAACGCGCAAAAGTTCAGGTCGTTGCATTGTATTATTTTTCAAAACTTTTGCTTTTTCCAGTGTTAATGTTTAAAATTGGTGGTGTTTTACGCATTAAGTGCTGAATTACGAGCATGAGTGAGGGCAAGTGATATAATGTGGTGAAACGAGATTTTTCGTGTTGCCTCCAAAACTCCATTGAAGCTTCTAGTAAAGTTGCCACCACTTTGCTGGAGCATGACTTAGACTGGACTATGACTACCTGACTTAGACTGGACTATGACATGACTTTGCGAGAAATATATTATAACACGATGATTATATAATACTTGACATTGGCTAAATACACTATGTGTGGAGCCAAAATATAAGAAAAAAAAATGCTAAAGATACGTAAATAGTTTTTTAAAGTAATAGTGGCCAGTGCTCAGCATGTTTTAGAATGTCCATTTTGACAAATTATTACCCGGGGCTTTTTAAAGTCTTGATGCCTTTTTTAAAACATGATCTAAACTAATTATGAAAAGCCCGGCTCATTGGTGTACCTTCGTAGATGCTATGTCTAGATTGTCTCATCATCATCATCATCACCAAACAGTCTGAAGACGTCCACTGCTGAACATTGTTCTCCCCCAGAGAGCATCACTTTGAGCAGCTGCTCTTCTTTTGCATCCTTCGGTTCCGGTTTCACCAGATTATCGGTCCACCTAGTAGGGGCTAGATTGCCTATCAGTGGACACTGATAATGATTGTCATATAATATGCTATTTATAATATATGCATTTATGACCTTTACACATGTCATTTTCTACAAATACCTTCTCAAGTACTGGCACTATTTTCCGCCGAAAATAAACCTTTCAGTTCCCAACTTCCAAACTAACAATCTAATAGACACATCCTATACACAAATAGAGAAAGAATTTCAAAACATTTCTAATAATAATTTATTATTTCAACAGCACCTTCACAAATCGCAAATAAGACAAAACGACTTTAATTACACAGTCTATTAGCAAAAAATATTAACGAAGTGCCTAAATTCTGTAACATATTGTTGTATGTCCAAGGATTTTCCCAAATGTTACAGTTGTGCTGCCGGCACAATGGTGGACCTTCACGGCGGTGGCTCTTGCACAAAGTTGCAGGTTTGTCACACGCACGTTAGCTGTGTGGAATGCCAGAATATGTAGATAATTTGCAGTGGTCACAGATTTTATAATAGTACCTACTGGTCTTGATTAGATTGGAATTATAATGTGCAAAAGTTGAAATAAAGTTCTATGTTCTATTGTTACGCCACAAGAAGAAAATTAGTGACTAAACTTTTTTAGAATGGATGCATGGCCTTACAGGAAGTAGGTTTCTTCCGCATAACTAAATATATCGAAATGTACACACAGTAGTATGGAGGTATATACCCTCCCCCTGATTCCCCAATCCCTTAGAATAGAATAGAATAGAATAGAAAGAATAGAAATACATTTACTCAATACTTGCTTAAAGATGAGATACAAGAAAAGTTGTATGAATAAGCTTATGAACTAGATACAAATAAAGAACAAAAAAAGAAACGTGTATTGAATGGGCGTCGGCTCAGCATCTTGCTAGTTGTCTGCGACATCCAGCGCTGGTTTTCAGCCTAGACCCAGGGGGGATGGAACTAATGCACAATTCCAAAAAGAAAATAATGAATCTAAAAATAGAAGAACTCATACTTATACAAACTTTAAAACTAGGACAAAAAACAAAGAAAAGAATAAGTACATAGACTATAGATATTTTAAACTTAAATTGAAACATACCAAATGTACCCCGTGGTATTCGCTCGTTTCCTCGTACAATCTTTAATATCCTATTTGTGTTTCTCAAATAGGGATTGATTTTTCAAAAGTTTTTCTTAGTACGACTTGGTATTATATTATCTGGGGTACGACTCACATACTAACACCATAAAAGTCAAAAGATGTCCCAGCTACAGTATGCTCTGAAAAACTTCTAAATACGATTTATCCAGCAAGAACACATATCACTTAGGTACTGAGTAAAAATAAAAGTGAATTGTCCCTACTAATAAAGTTGCTGTGTTTTTGTATTTTCACGCTGAAATGACAACCAATTTGTTTTCAATTTTGCACACAGATCGCTTACATTACCAATACCAAAACTGAACACGAGGAAAGAGAGAATCCTAAGTTGTATCCGAAGTCCTTAGGAAAGTATCCTAAGTTCTTAGTAAGATATCATACGTACCTTCAGTTCCTAGTTACGTAGTATCCACGTGCCTCAAAGTGTCCCAAGTTCCTACAAAAGTGTTCAAAAATTCATAAGAAATTATCCTAAGTTCCTAGGAAAGTATCCTAAGTCCTCAGGAAAGTATCCTAAGTTCTTAAGTTCCTAGGAAAGTATCCTAAGTCCTCAGGAAAGTATCCTAAGTTCTTAAGTTCCTAGGAAAATTAAGAGATTTCTTCGTCAAAACAAAAAACTACTACGTACGTAATCTAACACTACAGATAGTATAATACCTACAGTAATATGTTACACAACTCATATCACATACTACGCGGTTCCCATGTAACACCATGGGAACGGGTCCCACGGCCCCGGCTGTTTTGCTAAATATCTAAACAATAGTCATATATTTATATTTTTAGTGTTGTAATTAGAGCGGCTGATTGAGTGATATAGATGACCTTCGAGTAGCTTCCGTCTGTTATAGATTTGTTTTATTAGATTTGGTCCAATTGTAAGTAAGATCTGATTTTTTTGGCCAAAATTAAATAACGAGCTTGTATTAGTTTATATATATGAGTTAGTTAGATATAGGTTCCTACGTACTTAATAGCTGCTGACTTGGGGTAGGGTTTTTCACCAATAGTATGGGAGTTAAGGTAACCAATGGTTAAAAACCAAATGACCATTGGTTAGAATTTGTTAGCTTTGAACCATTGCTTATCTTAACTATTGGTAAAAAACTCCACACTTATTCGCATTTGCGACAGGATTTGACTATTAAGCCAGATTTACCCAGGGTAAATAACTGACTCCGCAAAATTTGGGGAATTCAGTGTGTATTTTCGGCTTTATTGCTATGTTCAGCAGTGGACATCATCAGGCTATTGATGATGATGATGATGATGATGATTCATTGATTACATTAGGTAGTACCTACGAAATAATCACTTTTTGGGGTGTACCTATTTTTAAATACTAGATAGGCTTGCGTTTATCTGATAATTAACCGAAAATAATATGGTCGACGAATATAGCACGATTAGAAACTCCTCATGAAAATATCTATTATAATAGCTTTTGGAAACACTGACGCTGGTGAAGACTACCATGTTGACTGGCAGAAGGTAATAAGTCATGAGACTCTGGTCTTACGCGATTTTTATATTCACTATACTATTTACTAGGGATGCGCCGAATATACGGTAATTATTCGGTATACCGAATATTCGGCATGTTTTTCCATTTTCGGTATTCGGCCGAATTTTCGGAGGAAGTGCCGAATAATTACCGAATATTTTATTAAATACTTTCTGATGAATACTTCCAAGATTATCTTTTAAGGGAACTCATTCTAAGATAGTCAAAACACTTAGCGTTTCACTTGTTTTTAAGAATTCTGTTACTATGTGTTTTTGGTTTGTTTTCTTTTTTTATTAAAATTATTATTAATTACATACACTGTAATAGCAAGTTCATAGGAACTTTTCATCAAAATAGAGGTTTTACACAAAAAACAGCAGAATAAAAACTATCACCATTGCAGTGGAACCTTTGTTGAAGTTTTATAGCGACTCAATGTACTGGAAAATTCGTGTAAAATTAACGGAATAGTTCGGCCGAATATTCGGTTCGGTAAGCTCTAAACCAAATAATATTCGGTATTCGGTTCGATTCTACTATTTACCTACCAAAACGTGGTTTGAATGTACTAGCACTATGACCAAATACTTATTTATTGTTACCAACGTCACCTATTATGGTATTAGGTGAAAAATCACGTTGAAATGAAAAATACAACAAAACAAAATGGATTCCTAAATCACATTTAATCATACAAAAATAATCTACATATTTACAAATGAGATTCTATAACACTACACTAGTAGGAGCCGAAGGTGATGTCGTGAAGAGGAGCAGCACCGTTGGAAGGCAGGGAGTACTCCTTGAGGAGCTGGTCCAGCATGGAGAAGGACTGCGTGTTGCGAGGTTGCTGCAAGCTGGATGGAGCGAACCGAGGCTCTTGGCTTGGTGATGATTGGCCGAAGGACTGGTATTCCACCTGGAGAATATTTTAATGTTATTGTGTAAATAGTATTTCATTAATTGGTTTTAATTAAATAAGGAATAGTAATAATAAAATTAAATTAGCAACTAAAAATGGCAATGGGTACTCTACCTCACTCGTAGAACTGACAACCGATGAGGAAGAAAGGTTTTCGCTTGGCGACCATGAACCGGAAAACACAATGTAGCCTCCCACTAGGTGGACCGACGAAATGGTTAAAACCACGGGGAGCCGAGGGGTACTGGTAACAAGCAGCCGCTCAAAGTGGTGCTTTGTGGGAGCCCTATGTTCAGCAGTAGACGTCTTCAGGCTGTTGATGATGATGATGATGATGATGATGATGATGACAAGCACACATTACATTAGTACAACTAGATAAAACTGAATCTTAGATCTTACGGAAGAAAAAAGGAATATTAAGATCTCAATGGATCAACGGATTTTGATGTAATTCTTGACACTGATGAAACTACAGTTAGTAGAAGTGTGAGGCAATAGTTATAGGTTACCTGTGGTGCTGGCCGGAAGTCCTGTTGCGGCGCTTTGTACTTCCTTTGCGGGGGAGGTGCGGGCGCGGGGTTGAAGAAGTTATCCTGAGAGGGGGCAGCGGGGGCGGGGGCTGCACCAGCGAAGAACTGAGGCTGGAAGAAAGTTGTTTGTTTATAACACAGTATTACTTCTTTAAATTATGGAAAGACTGTGTTAGACAATATATTTCCAATATAAACACGAACGTTTGAAAAGACCACGTATGTCAATAGTATTAAGATTTTTAACCACCTGCCAAATTATATGCAGGATTTACCCATTAGAACATTTAAAACCGCCTTGAAGGGTTGGCTGAATATATTTTACAATCTTAATAAATTCTTTAAAACTAAAACATGAATGTAATTGTGGTAAATGTAATATAATATTTTCATTGAATATATATCCATTAATTAATTATTTATCATACTGACATAACAAAAAACAAGGTACAATAAAATACAAATTAGGAAAGCTTGAACGTCATTAAGTATCTACCTAACTACCCATTTAACTGTATTAAAATATGTACATATTTGCACTTTGCCTTAAGTTGTAAATTAGGTATTTAACAACTGCAAATTTTATTTATTACTAATCTAAACCTGCGACATATATATATATGTATGTCGCAGGTTTAGATTAGTAATATATAAGACCTGTGTCAACCTGTACATTTGAGCAGAAATAAATGAAATATTATTATTAATTATATTTCCAATTGATTTGCAGGAACCAAAAACCAACACTATTTTTATTTTGTTAAAACCTCTCAAGAAATGATCTATCATAAAACTTGTATCGAAAAAAATCACGGAAACCCACCCAGAAACCAGTTTGTCAAGTTTCTTTCACCTAATATAAATATTCATGACCATAAAAAAGACTCCAACGCGCGCTTGCTGCTACGGCGTAGCACACCTAAGTCTCTAAAATTAAAGGATACATGAGGTAAGTCATCATTAACAGCCTGAAGACGTCCACTGCTGAACATAGGCCTCCCCCCGGGAGCGCCACTTAGAGCGGCTACTCGCCTCCTGCATCCATCGGCTCCCCGCGGCTTTCACCAGGGCGTCGGTCCACCACCTAGTGAGGGGCCAGCCTACGCTGCGTCTTCCAGTTCGTGGTCGCCACTCGAGAACCTTTCTTCCCCATCGGTTGTCAGTTCTACGAGCGATGTGGCCTGCCCATTGCCATTTCAACTTGCTAATCCTAAGAGCTACATCAGTCACTTTAGTTCTCCTGCGGATCTCCTCATTTCGGATCTTATCGAAACACCGAGCATTGCTCTCTCCATAGCTCGTTGCGCGACTCTGAGCTTAGTAATGAGGCCAACAGTTAGAGACCACGTCTCAGTCCCATAAGTCATCACTGGCAACACACATTGATTGAAAATTTTTGTTTTCAGGCTTTGTGGTATTTTGGACGAAAAGATAGGTCGAAGCTTCCCGAACGCTGCCCAGCCGAGTTGGATTCTTCGGGCGACCTCTTTGTCGAAGTTGGATCTACACAATTGGACAGTCTGCCCTAGATAGACGTATTTGTCGACAACTTCGAGAGTTTCGTTCCCAACAATTACCGGTATAGGTGGAGCATGGGCATTTGACATGATTTTCGTCATGAGGTAAGTAAATTATACTTATTGCAAAAATCCTCGCCATCGATTCTCTCTAGTTAATATTTTTCAATACAATTCAATACAGTATTAAAATAATGGTAATCCTTCAGATAAGAAAGATTTACATTAAGATTTAGAAAAATAAATAAAATAAAATAAAATAAGCACACAATGCCATTAATTCACACTGTCTCTGGGAGAGGCCTATGTTTAGCAGCGGACTGCTTCAGGCTGTTGATGATAAAGCACATAATGTCTGAAAAGGCGATATAATGTTGCGTAGAGCTGCAGGTCCTCAACCTGTGGGCCTAGCACGAATATTTACGCGCGCGTAAGTGTAACGTTAACGTAAGGCAGTTGTATGGCATTTGATCTGGCCCCCTATTACGATTGAGCTAACAGCGCTGCTGACGCGCGTCTGCCGCTCAACTGCTGTCAAAATTGTATGAACTTTGACAGCAGTTGAGTAGCAGACGCAATCGTAATAGGGGGGTCTTACGTTAACGTTACACTTACGCGCGCGTAAATTTTCGTGCTAGGCCTACTGATAGCTATCATTATTTGGAAGGAAAAAGTGGTATTTGCCCAACAGTGGGACGTAAACTAAAAATAGATACCTTGGGTGGCGTGGGTGCTGATTGTGGCGCGGGCCTGTACTGTTGCTGTGGTTGCGGCGCTGGTCTATATTGTTGCTGTGGTTGCGGCGCTGGTCTATACTGTTGCTGAGGTTGTGGCTGCGGTGCTCTGTAAACAAATAATTATATTATTTATTTAAAAAAATACATTTTTCTGACCTGGTTACATAAAAATTCAAACTGAGGTATATGTGGAAATGAGTAGCCAGGCAATAGTTTTAGTAGTACCAGGCTTTATGAGCAATTAGTATTAAAAATATGTATGTACAGAATTTGGGGAAAATTTGGGAAATTATGCTATTAATCTTCTATTTAATTTGACTCTCGGGTCTAGCCCGGAAAGGGAGGCATTGGTGGGGTCGGTGTTAACACCAAGAGGCATTTTTGAATGCAAAAGTAAATATAACATGGTCACGCTATCCCTGGACCTGACGTTGATGGATGGATGGATGCAGGCATTTCAGCGAGGACCAGAGACAATGTGATCGTATTTTACATATTATTTCTTATGCTATTAATTCTTCTAACGCAGGGGCGGCTTTGTGGTGAGCCGTCGGTAAGTGGCGACACCGCGTACCCTGATTCCAAGGGGCTAAATGAGACCCCTGACCTCTGGTTTACTTTGACCGGCTGTCTGGGGGTGGAAGTCGCAAGAGCTAAGAACCTAAGCTCCAGGGTGGAAGTGTTAAAGGGCACAACGCCGCGAGTAGCGTTCAGTGAAAGTGCAGCACATGTGTGTTTTACATATTATTTCTTATGCTATTAATTATTATTATGTACACATAATAATCGTTGAAGTAATTTATGATTCTGTTGTAAATGTTGTTTCACCTGTATTGTTGCTGAGGTTGCGGCTGCGGTGCTCTATACTGTGGTTGCGGCTGCGGGCGTGGTTGCGGGCGCGGTGGTGGTGGCGGAGCGGGCTCGTCGTAGTCGTTGTAGTCGGGTTGCGATTGCTGTCTGTATTGGTTGCGGCTTCCCTGTATAAGATAGAGCACCATTAGATATGTATGGTTTACCAAAATTTGTGCCTTTTTTTTCAACATAAGATAAAGAGCTCATCGAAGAGGTTAAAAATGTTTGGCGTCAATGGGAATGGAACCCATTAAGCTACAGTTTACAAGGCAGCGCTACTTATATCTTAGCTATCAAGCCAAATACCACATCAGGTTACCACATAGTCATTTTCTTAACTTATAACGCCCCGAAGTCATTAATACCTGTCCCTTGTTGGGCCTAAGTCCCTCGTCCCTGGTAGACTCATCGACGAGCGTGGGCGGCGCGACAGTAATGCCCTCGCCAGCTGGTTGGAAACCGAACTTGTTTGCTCCGTACTCGATCACTCTCAGCTGAAAATTTAATAAATATGTAACTATAAAGATTTTTAAGCTTTAACCGCTCAGGCGCTTCAACCACATGTGCGGCCGGCACCGCTCCCCACCACAATTGTGGCTTACAGCTGATTGCGCTACTAGGGATGGCAATCAATTTTTAGAGGTGTCACTCGTTATAAATCGACTAAAATTGAAACTAGTTGAACATCACTATCGAATAAAGTAAAAGTCTCAGGAGAGAAAAAAAAACGCCCCAGTCTAAATTGCATCTCGCACCGAGCCGGCGCGCGCCGGCGACGGAGTATTTTCCTTTAGGTACGGCGGAGCGTCAATTATTATGTGTAGTGTTATTGTGTGTTTTTTTTATACTGCAACACACGTAAAAATGCATTTGTTTAGATAGCCAAGTAATGCTACTTATCAAAACTAGTTTTGAAATTTTAAAACACTTCTTACTTTATTCGTATAAACCGTAAATATGCAAAACCATACCGCACTATTTGAGGAGCGCTTTGGGACCTACCTACGCCCGCCGCACCGCGCCTGAGTGGATAAAGTTTAAATGCTTAGCAATCTGTAGTACAAAAATAAGAGACGAGACAGCCCAGTCTATTGCTTGATAGTACGTAGGGATAGTACGTAGCAAGGTTCAAAATTAAGACTTTTTAGACAAAGGCATCCGCAGCATATGCCACTGGGTCGTGGACGGATAAAAGCAAATTCCTTTCGAACAACCGCCACTGATTTATTAATGGTTGCAAGTGTACATAGTAAGGGGAGCCGATGGATGCAGGAGGAAAACAGCCGCTCAAACTGGCGCTCTTTGGGGGAGGCCTATGTTCAGCAGTGGACGTCTTCAGGCTGATGATGATGATGATGATGATAATAGAAAAGGGTATGGAGGAGCGTAAGAATGGTGGAGAATGGATAATTTTAATTTTTTTTATGAGAATGATTGGCGTTACGAGCTGGTCGTTCACCTGATGTTAAGCAACACGGCCGCCCATAACAGTTGCAGTGTCACTCGAAACTTTAAAATAATAAAGTTTCGCGTGACACTGCACTGCGCACGCCATCCCGAGACATCACACAGTCTAGTAATCAGATTACTAGACTGTGTAATCAGGTCATAAAGTCTCATTTGCCCAGTAATTTCACTAGCTACGATGCCCTTCAAACCGGAACACAGTAGTGCTTGCACACTACTGCTTGGCGGCAGAATAACTGGCAAAGCGGTGGTACCTACCTAGACGAACTTTGCAGAAAAGTCCTACCACCTAGTAAAATATATAATATACGAGCTGCGATTCTCCATACAAATATGTCCAAACATTAAACCCCTATATCCTTCCTGGATTATGCCTTTAGCTAGACTAGTGTGTCTTTCTTCACTAAAACGAGGTCTACTGTACGCATGCCCCTGTCACATGATTATTTTCAGAAATTAATTTCAAAGGGGCATTATGACCCTTCTAAAATCTCAGTAATACCTTGTGTTTATCGCCGTGATAAAAGAACTAGCAAACAAAACTAAATAATGATGGGACCTGGTACATCTTAGGCTCGTTAAGTCATTCATTAAAATTTTAATAATGCAAAAAATAATTGAATCGTTTAGAAAACAGAAGAGTAAGCAGGGGATTCACGACACATAGATCTCGTCAAAAATGTTGACAGGAATTTTCGAGCTTTACTTGTATGCTCTACGGGGGAGAGTTGGCCACAACATGACGTCAAACTTTTTTTCAAATACTTATCGAGTGGCTTCTTAACTATTCCATGGCAAACTCTAGGTCAGCTATTTACAACTTAAAATATAATTAACATAGATCTTATTATATCTTATCTGACCTTGCCAGTGTCGTCCTTGTATCCGTACTTCCCCTTGACCTCGCCGGCTTGAGACTTGGTCTCGATCTTGAAAGAGCCATCGGCTGCTTCGTAACCGTATGTGTAGGAGCCATCGTCGTTGTGCCTGGAATTTGTCAGATTATTATAAGCATTTTTATTTTAGTAACAAGAAAATGAATGTTTTTTTTACAGGAATTGTGGAGTTGGGCCATTTTTGGTGCTATCCAGCATAACTACGGAGATATGTTTACCACTTTTGTGATTCATATTCATTTAAAAAGTCACTTTAGTGTAATTGTATACTAACTAGTAAGTGTAGTGTTGTGCTCGATACGTAAGCCAAACACTTAAGTAGGGAAGGGTGATGGGTTATTGATCAGTAGTTAAGGACTAACGCCAACAAATGACCATAGGTTAGAATTTGTTACTTTGCTAGCTTTTAACCATTGGTTACCATGACTATAGATCATATAACCTCTAGGCGCCACTTTCCGCCATATTATTTAATGTAGAGCTTGACTGTTATCGGCACCACAGCGGTGTACTTTTAATTATTTATCTATTATTATGAAATATAGTGGTATCCGATGGAGTTTAAAGATGTAGATATTTTACCTGTTGATCTGCTTAAGGATCGGCACGGGCGTGGTGGCGAGGGCTTTAGGCTCCGAGGCGATGTACCGCGGCGCGCGCTCGTCTGCGTACTGCGCTTGCGCACACGCCAACACAAATAGCACCGCCTGGAATACAGACCAATTAACACTTTAGAAAGATCTTGAAGAAAACCAAAACCAGCCTTTTTGAGGTTAACCTAGGCATAGACAATATCCGGGCGAGATAGTGAATGCTAGCATGACCCTATCTCGCCCCATCCCGGCGGCGGAAGGAACAAGAGGAGGTTTTAGTGGGTTCGAGTCCCAAATCACCATCACTCCCGGGGTGGCAAGGAAGTGCAAGAGCATTTCCGCCCTCAATAAAAGGTACAGCAGCCCTACCACAAACTAATACAAAACCATCATGGTTCGCGACCGTAATGCTTCAAGGTTACAATAATATTGTTCGAATTCGTACCATGAACTTATAAAGTATTCCGGCGCGAGAACGAACCGTCCACATTTTTATATAGCGTTATCACTGTCGCATGTCTGTGTCAACATGATTAACGGTATGACGTGACAGTTGTATTTGAGTGAAGGATTTAACGTGACGTCATCAAAACTGCTCTGCGTCAACAACATTACAATATTCTTACTTTTATGTCATTTTCAAAGTATGATTGAAGTGTTCATGCTATAAGACCTAGGTGATATCTGTCAATATAACACTATAAGTGCTAACTAAAGGCGTACTGTAATCAAAAAATCACGTTATTTAAAGTTAATTTCAGCATAACAAGTATAGCTTTGTCTTGAATGACTGATACACTGACAGACAATCTTTCCAAACCGCGAACTTATGAATAGTTAATGTTTGGAGAATATCCTAGGAGGTAACTATTCACTACATAAACCCAGAGCTTTATAATATTTGACTTTAATGGTGAAGAGGTGTACATGAATTTTTGAAAAGCTTACTAATATTGTTTGGTATTTTACGCTTCCATAACTTC
The DNA here is from genome assembly GCA_963580505.1 of Ennomos erosarius. Lineage (NCBI taxonomy): Eukaryota > Metazoa > Arthropoda > Insecta > Lepidoptera > Geometridae > Ennomos > Ennomos erosarius. The sequence continues at coordinate 955,324 of OY756982.1, forward strand.
TATAATTCCACTTCAAAATGTTAGGTATGCGGTTAAGTACTAAGATAGCCTTAGCTGGTTAGATAGCCTAAATTATGAGGCTAACTCCGACAGCGGGTACCTACGCAGCGGTGTGATGATGAAATCAGACTACGCCCATTGCTGACTACTTACGTACAGCACCAGACAAACTCTTTATAGCATCCGATACGACTGATTTTAACAACAATTTGCCACTTTATTTTGTTTGACAAAATTATTAGATACATTAAAACGAATACATGTAGTTTTGTTTACTAAGTAGCCAGATTGTCGGTTTCAAAAATTAATTTTTGTTACAGTAATTAAGAAAAGTATCACGTAGTTACATAACTGTTTAATGTGTATAATTTTATCACAGAGCAAAAAAAAAAATTCATAGCTCTGTGAATTTTATATTGCATGATAGATATTTATTCGTTCAAATAGCAACCTATCTCTTTTACAAGAAAAAGGTGCATTTATTATTTAAGCTAAAAAGTGACTAATATATTAGCTGAATTACTTACTTGATAAAAATATCGTGTCGGATGTTATAAAACTCACCGCCTATAATCGTGCGGCGAGCACGCGCCGTCATAATGTAGAACATTTTTCAATGAAATATTTGGCTCACTTTGGTTCCCTTACAAAATAGTGTAAGTAAGCGTGAAGTGACACGGGCGACCTTGACTCTAGAGCTCGACTCAGCAAATGCCTTTTTTGTTTTTTTTTTTTATTTAGGATTGTTTTTATTAGGTACCTTTTGTAAGTCGGAAAACTAATGAGAGAATAAATAGATCAATTTTCTACTTATTTAACTCTTTAGCGTTGTGGTTTTTATTCATGAATTTGTAAGTGATTTTTTTACAGTATAGTTTAATCGGCCATTGCTAATAAGTAACGTATTTGTCGCTATACAAAAACGGATAAATCATTTATAGCTCCGATTTTACCGTACAATATTTTTTAAATACTCTAGCGTGTGAGGTCTATGTCCACTCATTTAGAGGTTAAATTATCAGTTTCACTATTCCAGGGTCTAAGTTATATTACCTTAAGTATTTTATCCCTACTACTGTTTATTTCATAATAAAGTATTTATTTGATTCTTTAGCGTGGCTTTACCGACAAATTAGCTGCAATTCGTCTAAGGAACCGTGATCAAAATACGGGATAATAATATCGATATACTTAATATTTGTTTTGTGGAAAATTAATTTTTCGCCGGAAGATGGGTGAGTTGCGAGTAAAGATACAGAACGCTTCTGTCTGATATAATTTTTAAATAAATCTTTTATATTCAATTACCTTTGGAGCATTTCAACTGTGGCAGTTCATAATAATTATTATTGTAGTAGTTAGCAAGAATAAAGACACATTTCCAGTAAAATAAAACCTTGCAAACGTATCCACGCAAAGATTTCCGACTTGAATTCTATTAAAAGCAATTAGGTAGGTACTACTGGTATAGGAACTTATCTATTCTATCCTATAGATCGCTTGGTCTGTGCAGGTATGTATTTATAATTAAATTAGACACGCGCCCAAGGTAGTCCAGCCCAGTTTAATCTGGACAACATTGTAGTTCCATAATTCCATTATTGAGTTTAAATTAAAACATTCTCAAAGTGTGTAAAGCCATGAAACACAATAATAGAATTAGTTAATTAAAAAAAAAGTATAGTAATAAGAAATATCGCCTCACTTCACAGAGCTTAGTCAAAAGCGCATTCTTTCTTGTTGCTATCTGCTCTCTCTCTCTCTACGCTTGACAAACTGTGTGCGTTACTTCTAATTTGAACGGACTTTTGACAGATCTTCTTTTTGTATACATCTATGGAGGCACGTGCACTGTGCACATTAATATTTTCCATGAAATTATGAAAGACTAACATAATGTAAGTATTTGAAAAATATTGACCTTGAAGTTATTCACTGCTGAAGATTAATTATTAATTTACTTGAATGTAGAACCGTAGGTATTATATTATCTGGGGTAGAACTAAGTAACTAGAATATAGCTAATAATAAGAATTTCATTTTAAGTGATTGCATTTGCAATTATTATAAAAGTACGAGGTTTTTTCAGTCGGATACTATAACAAGTAATAGGCACACTTGTCTATTTTTTAATTTACTAAAACCAGTGAAATATGAAATAGCAGGTAAATTTAGGAAATACCACGCATTGCTGGCTTTACGTGTCAAATGAATATTGCCACACCAGTGGAGCAACTAGTGACACATGGAGCACTTGGAGTCGCTAGCTCGAATTATGTTATAAAATATATCGAAGATTACGATGTATCTTATGAGATCGCGATATCTTTTCTCGAAGATAGTGGAAGCAGCATTAGCTGCGTGCTCAAGTTATGTTATAAAATATAGAAGATTACAATGTATTAGGATCGCGATATCTTTTCCCGTAGGTAAGAGTGGTGTAGGCGGAGGTAATAGGCAGCAACTTCTGCCTCGGTCTAAGCTGCATTCTCAAATTATATTATATATGAAATAAAATATATGATTAAAGATAATATCTTTATTGATATATCTAAAGTGTGGTTTACACTTTAAAAATCATTCCTATGATTATATAAGATTACAGTTTTACTAATACTGTTACTTATTAATGGATCGCGATAAGTATCTTTTCTCGTGGGTGCCGTAGGAGTGGAGCAGATGGAGGTGATGGGCAGGAGCTTTTGCCTCGGTCTAGGTATGATTAATTTAGTAATGATTAAAAATGATGATTAATGATTATTGATTGATTTGGTGTTGATTTATTGATTATAATCTTATTTATGGGCTTGCCCCCATACCTCCTAATGATTTACTTCACACGCGAAGGTCTATCTTCGGGAATGGACGTCTTTCAACGTGATGTTATTCTATGAGATGCGGTGCGATACGATGTGATATGATGCACGGTAATGTTGTATTAATAACCCCTAACTTCCCTACTAAAGCTTTCACGAATAAACGACTAAAGCTATTTAAGTGAAATATTGTAGGCAAAAGTTTGCACTACTAAGATTAACATGGGATACATTTGATTTCTTTAAAAGTTCCTGCAGAAAACTGGCAAATGAAGTTTCAACTCAATATTTTTGGCACTGTAACAAAACTGCCCTTATCATCAGCATTAGGCGTAGAACGATAACTGATGACACCTTTACCCATATTGTCACTTAATTTACAGTAAAACACCATCAACCAATAAAAAAGGATAGTAAGGTCAAAAAATATCAATATAATCCCGGAAACACTTTCACATTGATTTATCAGTGTTCACAAATGATTTAAGTTTCCATATACAGCACCAGATCAATCTAAAACTGGTTCTCACTATGAAATGTCGGTGTCCTGTTGTATTTTTATTTCCTTTGCGGAGGTGGACTGCTATTATAATAAGTTGACATATATTTTGTATATTGTTTATACAAAGGGACAGTGAGTGGTGGTTTAGAGGCCACGGCCCGTTCACTGGCGCCCGCCCCGGCGGGGTTGACCGGTTATGGATAATTACGGGTGGATACGGACACAGAAAAAAATTTGTGCATATTTGAAAGAGGAACTGATCATTTGAAACATAAATTCAGTTAATTTTAATAAATGAGTAATTATAAAAATATCAGTAAGTAATCTCAAAGTCGCGCAACGAGCTATGGAGAGAGCAATGCTTGGTGTTTCCTTGCTAGATAAGATTCGAATTGAGGAGATCCGCAGGTGAACTAAAGTGACCGATATAGATCTTAGGATTAGCAAGTTGAAATGGTAATGGGCAGGCCACATCGCTCGTAGAACTTCTCGAGTGGTGACAATGAACCGGAAGACGCAGCGTAGGCCGATAGATGCAGGAGGCGAGCAGCCGCTCAAAGTGGCGCTATGGAGAGGGTTATGTTCAGCAGTGGAGGTGGTTATGTGCGGACATTTCACACAATCCCACCTAGCCCCAAACTAAGCATAGCTTGTAACTGCAGTTGTGATGTGTTTTTATAGTGCATACAGCTTATGCAATAGTCTTTACTTCACGCAGATTTTACTACTGTGGGTATTATAATATTATCTGCGCTACTGACTAAGAAAATAATCTATCGTCTTCTAATCTAATCTTGCATATTACAAAAAGTGTTCATAATGAACTAATTATTTAAAAAAAAATTAACGTCGATATTCACTAAACCCCATTTTAAAAATAGATTGATGGATCTTTTTCCACGTTCCTGTTCTATTTTTTCTGTATTCATATGATCTTAATAAAGTTGATTTTTTAGCACTACAATGTGTCTGTAAATCCATTGTAAAGATCCATTGATGACTCTTTTGCATATTTATGTACCCTCCATCCAAGAATTTTTGCAATGTGGACTTTTTAGAACTAAGAAATGTCTAAACATTATTTATTTTTTGTCATTAAAATCCTTTAACGGATATAAATGTGTATGTAAACTAAATTGCGGAATTTATTTATTTATTTATTTCACAAATGAATGGATGGAAATAAGCAATTAAAATTGAAATAAGTTACAATATGTGAGTATTGAAATATGTATTAGGTTTTCGAAGCTACAGCAGAATAAACAGTTACTGACTGATACAAAACTTATCAACGACTGCCACAGTTTTAACTGCAGTTATTTAAAAGCCCCAGTTAAACATTTGCCTCGATAACATGTGTTGATGTCGCCCATTCGCTACAGTCTAGATAAATGACCAGCGTTAAGTTCGTGTTCTGTCACTTGATATTATTTAGGTGTCTGTATTTTGTCACCTATGAAATTATAGCTTTAAATACCGATAGATTGGTCTGTTGGTAAGCTGGTTCAAAGTACTTTTTGTAATATAATTATGGTCGTATAGAAGATAAGCATGTTTGAAATCATATTATAGAATCGGTTATTTTTATTACCGTGTAAAGGCAGAGTGAAAGTCAATTGATATTATTGCAAATAGGCTATTTTTATGACAATTTTTGACTGTAAAGGTCAATGCCGCGCATATAGCTTTTGTTTCTACTTTTAAAACGTGTTTATGGAATCAAAATCACAATCTTACAACCAAACAAAAATCATAACTGTACAAAATTATCCTGGGTCCGTTTTATTTGAGTATGGAACTCCAAAAACAAGATACTAATAAGACACATATGAGGAGATATCAGATGGCAATACCAAACTGTAAATTAAATAAATATTATGTGTGTGAAGTAGGTAACAATTGACATGATTTGTTCATACAAGACCACCGTGCACTTAAATTCTTCCTTCTTATAATAGGCAAAGTCTAGTTAGTCTTGCTGTCAGAATTTAAAAACACCATTAATTTCCACACACTGAGCAAATCGACACACAATAAACAATTACCAATTTCACGCGATTGCACTTTTTATAACACAATGCCACAGCTTACACCATAGGTTCTTCATAGCCACTACTGCCACAGTATACATAATAGTGCTTTCGTTATCGCAACATGCTGCATTTACCTACACAATAAGGTTATTTACACTTCGCCTACTTCAATTAACACAAACAAAGAAATCACTATTTTACGTCGTTTACTGACTTTTACTTTAAAAATTACTCCCAAAGAAAAAGTCGTTTCACTGCTGAAAACACAAATACTTAGCACAATAATCAAAGCTGCTAAAATAATCAATAATCTAATTAAAAAAAAAAGAAAGACTGTTTTGCAAAAACTCACAAATTAGGTAAAAGATTTAACTTCCTTAAAGTCTTCCTGTTTCTTTTTTAATTCAAATCGGATTTCCTTTTTTCTTTTTTTTAATTTAGAACAAATTGAACGTACCAATCGCGCAAACGCCGTCATGACGAGAAGTCGGAGGCGCGGCGCGCGCGCAGGCTACTTTTATAGCCATATCGGGGCGGACCTTTCACTGTATAAATATTTTCGGTTAGGGGATGCTTGCCCTACCAGGGTTAACCTGGGGGTGAATTAAATCATAATTTAATACTGCTACTACCTACTACTTTCTTTAAAAGTTGAAATTAACTTGAAAATTACCGAGGAAAAATCAACTGACATTTTCTTTACCTATATGTACTTAATTATAATTATATGTACTCGTTGGCATTTGTTTTTTTATTTTAGAAATATACAGTCTAGTGTGTGTGTTGTACCTTAAGTAATTAATAGGCATGATGACTACTATTAAAAATGAATGCAATAATTGAAAAAATTAGTAAAATCGGTAAATAAATCACGGAGTAATAAGCTTTTAAAGTTTCTATAGGAGGCATCTCCTGTCCCTTTCTCGCGAAACAGAGCGCCTCCACAGATTATGAAAAATCCACCTGTGACGTCACATGCCAAAGATATTGTATGTAAAGCTACCACAGCTTAGTAATGAGGTACTATGACGACATTGCTCTGACGTCACTGGCCGTTTGAGCTATATCTTTTTATTCCGGTTTTTAAAATGCTTGTAACTATTTCGTTTTTTGAGATTTTTTATTTTTGTTTTCACAAATATTTATCTTTTGAGGAATATTTTTAATTTATGCAAAAAAAATTTAGGCATCATACCTATTGCATTCTATACACGCCTTAAATACTTAACTAAAAATCTTTGGGTTTTATGACAGAAAGAAAGAAAGAAAGGAAGAAAGAAAGAAACACTTTATCAGTTTTATTTTATTTTATTTATTTAGGTATTGGAAAACCAACAGTGTTATCATCATCATCAACAGCAGCCTGAAGACGTCTACTGCTTGAACATAGGCTTCCCCCAAAGAGCGCCACTTTACCACCAACAGCTTATTTAAACAAAATTAAATACTTAATTCAAAATTGTATTCATGGTCAAAAGTTTCTGTCCGTGTCATGAAAAAAGTAAGCATACTCTCCCTTATTACATCAGTAATCAAGGAAATGCCCTATTAAAATGGGTTATTTTTTTATAATTTGTAGGCATAGCATTTGACCACTGCCTCACTGCCTGAATGCGACTTCAATCGCCTTAGAGTGGGGTTTTTTGATCCGTACTTAAAGTAATGATTAAAAACTCTAACAAACTCTAAGAATTTCATACTGAAAGTACCGAGGTCCACCTTTAGGGTGAACTACATTTTTTGCATTACCCGTGGTTTACCTATTGATTGGGTAGAATACGGGTACAAAAATGCGTCCATACAGGTGAAACACGTGGGTTTTCTACGGGTAAGAAAGTCCTACTTGGATTTTTCATGGGTAGATAAACTTTTTTTTGATGGGAATAGATGACTTGACGACACCAGCTCCATTTGCTTCATGCATAACACAGAGAAGAATATCAATTAAAAAGAAAGCCTTCGCTCTATCACCATGCTCTACGCAAATACAATATCTCAACAGTCTCGTTTACTAGACTACATGTTGTATTATGCATTGCAGGTTGTTTAATCAATTAAACATTATAAACACGTGTGTGTTTATAGTCTGTTTGCGTACTGACGTGATATTTACCGTGATTAGAATAATTTTTGAGTTCCCGATATTTCGCCAAAGTTTGGTTCGGCTTTCGTTCTATTCACGGTAAATATCCCGTAAGTACTATTAAAAACGTAGTAAATAATATAAGATTATTACTGAGAAAAAAACCTTGGGAAATTCCAACTACCTGAACCTATGTTTTTTAGATATACCCTTCGATCATACCACGAGCTACGCAAAAACTTACAAATTCCCACCTCAAAATCCTTAATGAATTTTTTATGCAAAGAAATTCCATAATTCCTTAGCAAGTTGTTCGGTTTTACAAATTGTTTTTTATATTTAACTTCATCCTAACAACTACTACCACTACTACTACAACTCCACTACCATCACCACTTCACTCCTCCACTACTCCACTCTACTGTTCTACTATTTTACTTTTTTTTTTTTACTGTAATATTATAGTAAAAAAAAGAAAAAAGTAAACAACTAGGAAGGACTCATAAAATATTACAATTCATTAATTGGAACTCGTAAAGTACGTTAGTGTAACATTAATTTAAGTGTAGGTACAGGGTATGAACAAGGATATGAAAGGCTCATGTAAAAATAAAAAACGAAAATACAAATAAAACACGTAAAATAGTAACTAACTTAAATAATAATAAGCACTTATTTACCCAACAATGTCATGCAGTATGAGTCATTCAATTAATACAATTTATCCATTTTAAAGTCTTATCCCTATATAATACAAATAATAATGAAAGTCGTCATAACCAGGGTAACCTTGGCACACCATTTTCTTTGTGAAATCTAGATTCCGTCCGCGTCGCGCCACAGTTGGCAGCCCTGCGTGACCTCACCAGGGCTGCCACTAACCAGCCCTGAATATCTGATACACTTAAAAATACGTCAAATCCCAGATAATAAATAATACTTATGCCTCATCCCAAACAACGGAATAACTCTGGCTATACGAATTATTTTATTTTTTCACAATCGGCCTATTTTTTGTTTGTATTGTACCTGATGAGACCCCGTGGTCGAATACAGCATATGTAGAGCTTCTGTACTACGCTATTAATAAATCAATATAAATATCTTGGAGATGATTTCTAGGGTGCCATACCCTAAGGGTGAAGCGAACCCTATTACTAAGCTGTCCGTCTGTCTGTCTGTCTGTCTGTCCCGTCTGTCACCAGGCTGTATCTAATGAACCGTGATAGTTATACAGTTAACATGAACCTTGATAGTTAGACAGTTAACATTTTCACAGATAATGTATATTCCTGTTGCCGCTATAACAACAAATACCAAAAACATTATAAAATAAATATTTAAACGGGCTCCCATACAACCAACGCTTTGAACGTTTTTTATAAATAATCGTACGGAACCCATCGTGCGAGAGTCCGACTCACATTTGGCCGGTTATTACAGTTTTTCTCAGCAACTTGCAATCACATCACATCAACAGCCCGGTAGAGATGTCTACAGTTGAACATAGAACCCATAAAACGGTAATGTGAACGCTTACCGGGGGTCATTTTTATGGGAATGGATGACGTGACGAGCTAGTCATTCACCTGATGTTAAGCGACACGGCCATAGCCCCATATCATGCTAAAATGAACATAGGTTTTACAGCATCTCACTTGATGGTAAATGATGAAGTTGCTTAAGCTGGAGCACGTTTGCGCAAAGAGATGCCCATTTTACTCATAATCACCAACGAAGAGATCTAACTATGCTTATTGGATAGCTTGGTGATCGCAGAAAAACATCGCGAAAAAGGAATCCCTCAATTTTTAGTACAACACATTCAAACATTTTTAGCGTGTGCGTTTGTAGGCCGATCGTTAGTACGGAACTTAGATACTTAACTAGCGAAATAAAAGTCCATATTCTGCGAACCTCGAAACTGGTCCACCTCGCAGTCACATTCTACGACAAAGGTCAAGAGCTAGCACCTATCGGCCTATCGCAGGGCACTTAATGTCTGATAGGCTATGTTGTATGACAGGCTAGATTCTAGACAGGGCTAACACTAATGCAGGTAGTAACATGATCAAATAAAACCGTCTAGTCTTAGTCACGGTTAACTCATTGTCTCAGGCTTCCAGTAAAGCGGTTTGATTTATTTTGCTTTTCACCCGTGCACTTTTACGAACACTAAAACCATCCATATTTATATAGAGAAGATTTTTTAAAATATCAGTCACACGTCCATCGCATAGGTAAATATACGCCCATCCAACTCACACAATAGGGCCACTTGCACAGAATTATCAAGTTCTTGCTAGCTAAATTTTAATAACTCTTTTGCTACCGGAAATGTATTCAATAAAATGATAGGTAATGTAAACTTTCCTTATAATATTACATTACTACTGATAAACTATTATTAATTTCATCCATGTAATATGTATTATCTTACTATTTTGTTATGTACTTGCGTTAAATATTCTTTGCTTGCTCTGTACTAATTTACTAAATAAAATAAGTCATGAAAGAAGCAGCATCGCGGGTGCTCATATACAATAAATTAACTTCATTACTTTATATGGGGGACGGCGCGTACGCAGTCCCCACTACCAAAAATAACGCGTCCGAGTTATCCACATTAGGGATAATCGCAGAGGTCAACCCTGCCGCAGTGCAATGGCAGGGCCTCGCTCTGGGGGAACCGCCTTCTTGATCACGGTGTCCCCTACGCCAGGTAAGTATGAATTCCATGGGTCGCTCGAGTCGGCTCATGGTGTGTCAGAGATTCTTGTCACCGCGATTCAGCCGAATGCCGCTCGTTTGTAAGCGCCATCTAGTTTGTTTTCTTGTAACTAAGTATCCCAATAAAAAAAACTTGCCTCACAACAACGATATTAGGTAATAATCATCCTCATACTAGTAATTCTTACATAGTCAGCAGCAATAAAAAGAACAATTACAGAGAACTTGGTTTTGGAGCTATTTGTTCGTAATTATTTCGAATGATATTAAATCCGGGTAAGTAGGTATAATGAATGCTAAACGCCTACGATTTTTTTATAAATAGGGATCGCCGATTTATAATAGTTGAGACTGAAGAGTGTAATTTACGTAAGATTACTTTCTATTTGTAGATATAGTAGTAAGATAATATCCCTATGTACAAATTAGGCGTTAACTCTTCTTTAAAAAAGAATCAAGAGATACGAGCTCATTAAAAAGTAAGTAGGTCCAAATCGAACAAGTCTGGTTCTCACAAGGAAGTGACATTTCAATATTCATTACGAGCTATATTTTAACTTTACTGTCGTTGCAATATATAGAGTAGTTTAAGTGTCAGAGATTCGCTATGGGGATGAAATACATACGGAGTATTATACGCCACAATTTTTTAAATAAACATAGCAAGTATAAATTATTTTATTTATTTATCTGCTAATACAAACAATCTTACTAACCTATAGCTAAAAGCTCCTCTTAGGTACTACAAAATAAACTAAAGATGTAAATGAATATCTCGCATGACTATGCTAATTTAACTTTAAGGAATCAATTATAAATTGTTACTTATGAACATTGCATATATTTTGTTAGTGGTGATAGTTGCTACCCAGATGCTTGGTCCAAACGTTTTATCGTCTACGTAAGCAGTAGGTAGGTAATGTCCTAGTGCGATTAAATATTATGTAAACATATAACTGTTAGATTATTAGCAATAAAATATAGATGCATATACGAAATAAATGTTTTTTTAAAAACCAATAGCCAATAACTTGTTTCCTTCTAGATTTATAATTTATTTAACACAATAGCAAAGTAATTATCGCATCGATTTGACGCAACGCCAATTTATAATTTTTGTCTTGTATTTTATAAGAACTTCAAGCTCCAAGCAAAAAAAATACGTCATTCTCTGGCACTTCACTACTCTACAGAGCATGTAAGGTGTGGCTCACACTTGTCGCGTGTACTCGCAGTCTGAACAAAATTGAAGGTCTGCAGTCTGCACGTGACCTTAACAATTCTAGATCATTGCTATTACATTATAACACATTGATTTGTTTTTAATATATTTTGGAGGTTTAATTAACGACTACATAGTTTATTGTCGGTGGCCAATAGGTATCTAGACTTAGAGGTTGTATGCAGTATTGAGTAGTTCAGTCAGCTAATCGAGCCAGTCTATATCTCTATTTTGAATAAAATATATTGACATAAGTGGTCATATCTTTTGATGTGTTGATGTTTCGGAACGCATCTCGGTAAAACATTTGATTTTTGACAGTTCAAATCGCGTCAATTCTAAATTCATTTTTTTTTTTTTTTTTTTTTAAATCTGCTTTACCACAGACACCTGGGTCCGTGCTCTTTGTTAGCTTATCACTTATTGTTATATTTTTATTTTATTTTATTGAACAAAATATTATACTAGAGAGGACAATTAAGTACTTAACCTATTTTTTTTTTTTTTTTATTATGTTTTTTTTTTTTCGTTTTGTTTTTTTTTTCCGATTTGTGCATACACCGCGAGCAGACCAGCTCCCGCAAGCAGCGCCCGTTCACGAGCTTGACGCATGCGCCAGCCATCGCCCTCCTCAACCATTTTTGAGGGAAGAGGACGACCCGACGCACGACGCCGCCGCAAGAAGAAGCTTTTTAGTGAGCGTGAGTGCTCCCGGTGTACACACAATAATCATTTACATTCTAGTACTATTTTCTTCATACGAGCGGGATAATTGACAGGCTCTTTTGAGTCCGTCAATGATCCCGCTCGTACATGTCGTTGTTAATCCGCCTTCTCCTCCCGGATCAGGACTTCTGTTACCGCCACGTTTCGATCTTTGATGGCCATCTGCAAGTTGTACTCGCGGATGGCCCTCGGTGATGCAGCCATCACACGCTGCACGAAACGGCTGATGGCGTCTTCCTCATCGTCGGCGTAGTAAACGAAAGTCCCGGTGTGCCGCGAGACTGCAACCACCGCGTGCGGAACGCTCTCGTGCAGTCTCATCTTGCCCTTAGTCTTGATGACGATGACCGACTCGTATGTCAGTCCCTGTGCTTCATGGATGGTGAGGATGCGCGACCCCGTGCCTCCGCCATAACCCTTGTTGGATAGGGTCTCCTTTTCTTCCTGAGTGTGTACTAGGAATAGGGTGTTGGGGAGGGTGCTGGATATTTGCGCACCTGTGTACCTTCTCTGCTCCAGGGACTTGACACGTGGGGCCGAGGAATATATACCAGAGTATATTTCTCTCAGCGCGTAAGCGACATCCATGGGATTCCTATGTGTGCATAACAACTCCTGGTTGATGGTGGCCACCAGGTTTGGGCGATTGTATCTTAGCTCGAAGAGGTTCTCTCTGTCGATATAAGGTAACTGGTTGACGTCTCCGATAAGGACTACCTCGCGAGCACCAGCCAGCCGTGCAGCCATTACAATGGCCCCAAAGTGGTTCATAAGAGCTTCGTCTACCATAAGGCGAACGTTGCTCTGACCTCTTCGGATGCCATTTACGAGTACAGAAGCCATGGTGCGCACTTTGGTTTTCTCAAGGTCACCTATGCGGTGCGCTAGCTTCTCCCTCAAGTCTTTGGCTGCTTCAGTTGTTGTGGTGATGATCACGTCTTTGTCCACATCGAAGTGTCTGACCACCCATGTTGTCTTCCCACAGCCAGGAACCCCGTTGACCCATCGAATCTTAGGTACCTCCCAATTTTCCCAAGACTTTGCATCGACTCCAGGGCTCCTTTCAATAGTTTTAGCCATTTCTAGGATCCTATCATCTAACATTATCTTGGTACACCGGGCGGTGACCACGATGGGGTCGTTCGGTGGTGCCTCATACTTCGGCTTTCCGGTCCGCTCCGTTTCGCTCTCATCTAGAGCCACAAAACCACTTCCAGAACAATATGCTGCCATATATCGACCCTCCATCGTTCCCTTGATCACGAGGGAGGTGTCGTTGTTATATATGGCTGCATCGGCCTCCTCGAGCCTCACCTTTAAGAGGCCTTCGTTTCCCTGCCTAAAGGACTGCAAGATGTTTTTGCAGTTCCTGAGATTGACTACCTTAGTCGCTCTCGTGATGGCAAGAAACTCGAGAAATGCGTTTCTGGCATGGTCTGGTGGCTCCAAGGCCAAGATATAACGGGGCGGACTAACCTGTCCCATGTCGGCTCTCGTCCGGGCTGCCTGCTGTGGCGGCGGCGCTGCCCTAGGAGCCTGCTTTTCTGGGGATGGCTCTTTTTGAGGTGAGACCCGGAACAAGCTCTGCGCTGCTACGCTGAACGCCGTAAGGAAAGTTGAGATAGGGCCTCGGCCTTCCTGTCGACCATCGCTCCGGCGTGATGCGGCTTCCTCGGCAGCTGCTTTCTGCTGGACTCTCTCCGAACCACTGATGGCGGTCGCACATGGGACGGAATGCCCCCAGCTATCTGTTGCATTTATACGGTCGTGTGTGGGAGTCCTAAGATAACTTAAGTTTTCTCCCCTGTCCTCGTACACGACGACCTCATGATGTTCAGAGGCCTTTATGCAACCTAGCCGGTCTTCGGTTTCTCCAGTAAAATGTTCGACCACCATCGCGTCTATGCTTATTACCCGGGGGGTGCCGTCTGTACAATCACTCAGCTTTGTAAGCAGCGAGCTTACCTGTGCAAAAGGCGTCTGGGCCGTCCATTCGAACAGTGCAATCGTTTTGTTTTTCGATCGCACTAATCGACAGCGGTGGCCCAGGACCTCCAGCACCGGCATAGCATCGTACGCTTTCCGCTTCATTGTGACTTTGGAAGTACTTCCGTTGAGCAGACTTGCTAATCCAGGTGACAAACGGGCTCGTTTCTTGTTCGGGGGCTTCGGGGCTAAGCAAAAGCTCATTCCGAATCTCTCTTTGTTACCTTCCATGAAGAGAGCCACACCGCGGGTCCTAATCCCTGGCACTCCTCTGACTGCATAAGCTAGAAGGTGTTCAGCTTCTATGCTCTTGGAGGTTACGTGCTGGTGCTGGAGATTGGCATTGTGTGTGGCGTCTATGAATGGGGGTGCAATAATCGTGGGGCGGGGTATGGTAGAGTTTCTTTTGGTCGCAATACGGAAGGACTTTTCGGTGAAGGACAAAAAATAGGGTCTACAATCCGGATCTGCAAGGATGTTAGAAAGATCTGATTCCATTAGCCTTCTGTCCATCAGGCATTCTAGTTCCCTCCGTGCTGCGATGAAGCGAGGGCATTCGAGGAGCACATGCCATACCGTCTCGGGGATGTTCGGGTCGCATTCGCATCCAGGGGTTTCCTTAAGCTTAAATCTGTACAGGTATTCGGCTATACCTCCGTGTCCCGTCAAAGCTTGCACTTGATGTGGAGTCAGTTTTGTTGTTCGCGTCAACCGGTATGCTTTTGCGATATCCGGGAGGAACTTTTTTGTGACTGCACCAGTGACGGAGGTCTCATACCGGTCCTGCCACTTCCGGATTGACTCCTCACGGATCTTCTTTTTGACGCAAGACAAAGGGATCCCCTCATAGTCCCAAGAGCTGCCAGTGAGTGCTGCTGATTTGGCGAGCTCATCAGCTCTTTCATTACCAGCAGTCCCTACATGCGCTCTCAACCAGAACAGGTGAATGGATCTACCTTCTGCACTGATCTTTCCAATGTTTTCCTTCACGCCCTTTGCCAGGGGGTGACTCGTCCTGGGATTCCGTAGCAGTTCGAGCGATGATTTGAATCACTCAGAATACTGACCTGAGGGTCTTTGCTAGACATCACAAGTTGAGTCGCTCGGTAGAGAGCGTAAAGTTCCGATTGGAAGACCGTGCACTCAGGGTGAAGCCCGAAAGTAGAGTGTCTGACCTCTTCCCCATTCTCCCACCAACTGAGGGCTGCGCCCACCCGACCTTCGATCTTACTACCGTCTGTGTAGATCTGGGGTCCTTCCAGCTGGGTTTGAACGTCTTCTAGAAGCTCGAAATCCACTGATGTCTGAGTGGACGGATGCGGCTGGTCCAGCGGACTGACATGCTTTTCGAGTTCCATGTTTGTAGGGAGGTAGTCTGATGAGACACTCTTCTTTACTTTGTACAGAGTTGCCGCTTCCTGGATTCTCAGGTCTAGTGGAAGCAGACCTGAGAGGGCGAGTGCTGACGTGAGTGAAACAGTTCGGTATGATTTGCAGATTTTCTGGGCGAAGCCTCTTTGAAGCGCGTTCAGGTGGGACCTGTTTACTTCGAGGTCAATCGCCGGTGCCCGTACACTCGAGGCGTACATTATGATGGGTTCCACCACTGCGACGTATATCGTTCTTATGATTTCGCTGTTTAGACCCCAGGTCACCTTCGCAGCGCGCGCCATCTGCTTGTATATCTCCGCAGCCTTTTTACATTGTGCGGTGATGTGCGATTTGAAGGTGAGCCTGCGGTCTATCACAAGGCCGAGCAGTTTAATCTCCTCGACGAGATTAAGCTTGACGCCTGACATGAATAGGTTTGGGTTTTCGTACTTCAACTTTTTCGTCAACAGCATTCCAAATTCATTTCGCGCGGTTTTGTTTTCGTTTCATAGAGAATATAGTTTTGCAGATTTCTTATGTAAGGTGTAAGACAAGGAATTCGCGTGGTTTCGGAATCGATAGAGAATAAAGGCCCTGATGTTAAGCGACACGGCCGCCCATAACAGTTGCAGTGTCACTCGGAACTTTGAAATAATAAAGCATAAACATTAACCGTCTTACCACAAAAATAATTTTAAACAACGCTTAGATACATGTTTAGTTAGACAGCGTCTAAAAGTTAAATGCCCCTTAAACGGATGTTTTATTTTTGTAACTACAAAACCATGTTTATAACGTGTTTACTTAAACACTGTCTAACTCGATCCACATTTTTTAAATAAGGTGACATTATACGAATCGTTTCATTCCGCGCAGAACTCATTTTGTAAATCCAATACATGTTAGCTGTGACCATAGAAAAAACGGAACGTTATTAGCGTGAAGTTTGACTGTGTGTGTTATGGTGACAGCGACAGTTAAACACCTTTTAAACTAAGGGTTGAGTATGTTTAAATTTTAGCACGTGTTTAACGCCCGTCTATCTTAAACGAGTGTTAGGCGCGGATTTGTGGTATGGAATTCATGAAACAACTGTTCAACAAAAGTTTAAGGTGCGTCTAAATCTTTTGTGGTAAGACGGTTAATTTTCACATTTAGTGTAGGTTTCCCATTAAGTGCTCACGGTGCTATAAGTAAGATGCTCCATTTTACTACGCAATCAGACTATAAACACACACGTATTTATTATGTTTAATTGATTAAACAACCTGCAATGCATAATACAACATGTAGTCTAGTAAACGAGTTGAGATATTGTATTTGCGTAGAGCATGGTGATAGAGCGAAGGCTTTACCAGGAGCTCTGGATCTCTCTATCGACAAATACTTTCAAAGTCAAAGGATAAATAGTAGGTATCACTTAATAATAGTCTGTGGTCAAAGCTGTGTCTGTGGTCAAAGTGTGTGGTCGATTATTGATTTTCATCTGCTGCTTCTTGTCTTTCCAGGCAGTGGCACAGAGCTGGACCACAGACTTTTGTTAAGGGACGCTGGCAGCGCTGCTACTAAGGGTGGAAACCCCAAACGGACACCTCGACAAATATGGACAGTTGGACACCTCGACAGAGGTTATATGTTTGTGCCGTTTGGGGTTGAAACAATGGGACCGTGGGGGCCAGGTGCACTCGAAATTTATAGGGACTTGGCAAAGCTTTTGGTGGAGGCGACTGGTGACCAGAGGGCTGGCTCTTTTTTTGCTGAGAAAGTATGCATTGCTATACAACGTGGCAATGCAGCCAGCATTCTGGGCACCCTCCCCTCCACCAAAGGTCTTTTTGATTAAACTTAGTTTTTAGTTGTAAATATCTTTTTTTTTAATAATTTTTATTGTAGTTTAGGTGTTATAGTTAATTTTTCTTAAAGTTATAAACATTTTTTACGCAAACAAAAAAAAAAAAATAAGTATTTAAAAAATTGTAAAAAAAAAAAGGACATTTATATTCATAATCGATATTTATATTAGATATTTATCCTATAATTATAGGCTGGTGGCGGGCACCCTAAAGTTGACATCCGGGTCTCTTGGGTCTCAGTCCGACGCTGCTCCTGTGAAATTATAATTTTCCCTTTATGTATTTGTAGATGTTATTATGATTATGTTCTATAAAAATGACACCCAAAATAATTACATCCAGAAATGTATAAACTTATGGCTTTTTGATTTTTTCGATTTGCTCGTTTATTTCTTGATTTTTAGTCTCAAGATTTTGTTTTCACAAATTTATAAGTAATAGACATAAACATTTTACGAATACCAGGTTCATGTATGAGCAACATGCCTAAATAATTATAGTAATTTAACATTGACCTTGCGACGGTTCACACTTGACATTTCGACGGTGGATAGTGCTATGCAAGAAATAGCATGAAAGTTTTGTATTTTATTGGAACATAACGGGTGAACAGTTTTCATTCATTGTTGACAATGTGAATCCCCTTTTAAAACAAATAGATATTAATATTACGTGAAAAAACATACCTAATTCGATACCTTTTATTATTATGTACTTATACGTTCCTTTTTGAAGTTATTTTATGGAATGTCATATAATCGTGGTTGCTGCACTGTAAGTGCCAGGCACATGGTGCGTTGCGGCGGCGCAGCAGGTTGTGCGACACTACAAAAATGCCACGGCGGCACCACGACGGTAACGACATAGGGATATCTACAAGGTGACCTTGAATTGGTGTGTTATCCCGAAAGGCGGTAAATCTACACCGCAAGGAAGACAATGTTTCTTCTACGGCTTTACTAAATGAATAGTTTTTCATTGAATAAATGTCATGTAAAGTTTACGTTCGAAAATAGCCTAAGCGCAGCTGGGCGGTTGAACTTCGTCCTTGGCCGAATGCACATAAACGAGTTTAACGACCTGTGTTTAGAAATGAATTTATAGTATCTTGTTACCTCTCGTAGCGATCGCGTGCAATTTTGTGAATGGATTATTTTTTTAACATGGAGGTTTGCAAACACGCAGTTTCAAGTAAGGCTCTCACAACATGTGGGCCATCATGGTCCCAGTCCTCCCGTTTCGGGATAACATACCAATTCGAGGTCACCTTGTATTAAATACGAGAGTACTAAGCGTGCCTCAGTGGCGTAGCACTGCACTCAGGCGCTGCACTGCGGCGAAGCATTGCTACCGTCCCTCCCACTTCGTCTTACTGTTCACAAGTCAGCTATTTGTGAGGCCAAGGTTGCTTCATAGCCTGGAGGCGGCGGGTTCGATTCCCAGGGCAGGACAATTATTTGTACATAGGAAACAAAAGTACAAATACTTGTTCGGAGACTGGGTGTTGTGGGACTCTGGTCCTCGTAGTTCCTGGGTCCGTAGACACAGGAAATTCTAGTTAGGATCCACAATGTATATGTAGGCATGTGATCGTTGGGTGCTGCTTATTTATTATATGTCTTCTTTGCCTCGCGTCGTCTGGTCGTCATCACAAGTCACATCTATCATGAAAAACGAGAGTTATTGGTTCCGTGTGGCATGAAACAGGGTGCGGCAGCTATAAGGCCACCCACTTACCAGATACAGATCTGCCACCCATATTATTTCCGTTCCATATTTAGCGAGTTGCATGTTTAGCCATCTGGATAGTAGAGGACCTCACATGCAATGTCCTTTAAATAAATATGCATTCATAGGGAGGTGCTTCTTTTGGCTTAAAAATCCCTAAATTGTCCCTAAGATTTTCGTAACAATTGGGTAAATGAGACTAAATATCTCAAAATTTCGAAAAATTCGATTTTGATTTTTCATAATTTTTATCTTTTATACGATATTCTATCCTAAAACTCATACTTTACCAAATTACATCAAGGTTCTGTTCAGCCATTAACTCCCGGTTTCTCTAACGTTTGCTAAAGTCCAACTCACGTCAACATAAAAATACGGAACGCTCACTGGTTGGCTGTTAACCATCGGCTGCATATCTTCAGATTAATTTGTAAAGGAAAAATTAGAATCACGAGCGGGGATTGAACCCGCATCCATCCATCCCTCAAGCCGGGATATGCTTTACTTAAGCTACCGTGACAAGTGGTCTCATGTCCGAATTTTTCCTTCACCTTTTATAACCAACATATCTTCAACCAATGAGCGTATAGAACTTGGCTAGTATGTTAACATGTGCTTACGTCAATGCGGGAGTAATCATGAAAAGTTAGGTAACCGACAGAGAGATAGAGTTATATACTCTCAAATCATGATTATACCATATGTGTAGTAAGTAAGTAGTAATTAGTATTTTTTACACATAATTTATTATACTATTTATTTATTTAGTGTTGTGATTTCATACAATGTAATTACCTGTTTTAACTAATAATAGTTATACTAAGTAGTAGTGCTTACTTAGTCCCAAATATTTCGTTGCTATGAGCCGTGTAAGGCCATTGCACTTTAGAGTGGAGCAATAGGCATGATGACTAAATTTTTTTTTGTATAAATTAAGAATATTCCTCAAAAGATAAACATTTGTGAAAACAAAAATATCTCAAAAAAACTACAAAGCTACAAGCATTTTAAAAATCGGAATAGAAAGAGATAGCTCAAACGGCCAGTGACGTCTGAGCAATGTCGTCATAGTACCTCATTACTAAGCTGTGGTAGCTTTACATATATAATATCTTTGGCATGTGACGTCATGAGTGGATTTTTCATAGTAACTGTGGAGGCGCTCTGTTTCGCGAGAAAGGGACAGGAGATGCCTCCTGTAGAAACTTTAAAAGCTTTTTACTCCGTGATTTATTTACCGATTTTACTTATTTATTCAATTATTGCATTCATTTTTAATCTTCTTTTTGAAAGTATCATTTACTTGTTCATTTTAAATAGTAGACATCATCCCTATTCCTAATTTCAAAAGGTTCAAAAAATTAAATTTAAAAGCATGGATCTAGAGTAGTATATTCCTCGTTGCCCCCACATGGATGGACCCCGGGGGCAATCGGGAATTAAATTCCGAGTTGCCACCTGGCGGTAATCTAATGAGATATTTACAAATATTATGAATTAATAAATGGAAAATAGGAAAGATTAAATCATTTAAACATACAAAAGCATAACTTTCACACATAGGTACATACACACACACACACACATCAGTAACAATGAGGAAACAAAAACAATTGTAACTATTTACATAACATTTTATTTATTCGATATTTACACTCAACCCACGTATTACTTTGATTGCAATCCGTCGCCATTCTGAACTCTGCGCGTGCGCATTCAATTCATTTATCGATATTACAACACGGTATAGTATTAACATTTAATTATTTGAAATTAGAACACTGTGACATTTTTTATTTATTACATTTTACCAACAAGTTCAGTTAGCTAGTAATAATAATTTTGAAATAAGAATTGACATTTATACAATAACTAGTATTTTGCTCCGTGCGCGGGCCGCGTGCGGCCCGCGAGGACGTTATCGTGGCTGTTGTATTTATAAAAATGTTATACTTTAGTTTAAACTTGTAATTTTGCAAGAATTAGTACAAAACAGCGGTATTTTTCAAAGAAAATGATAATTGATCTGACTTTTGCATGGCGGCCATCTTGAAAAATGCTGTCAGTCATGTAAAACGTCAAAATTTGAAATCAGCCTCTTTTAAAATCCCCAAATATAAAATATCAGCCGGATCTGAGTTACTATAAAATCGGACGCCATTTTGAATCTGCCATCTTGGAATTATTTTAAGTCTATGAGAAAGCCTCCGTTGTTCTCTTTAACATGAGTCAAACACGCTATGCTTGCCTCTATTAGTTCCGATAGTGTGCGCCATTTAATTTTGTCAATTTTAATATTGTCCCGAAAATATTCAGTTGTTAGGTAAAAATAGGTTAGTTTTGAAGTTAGGTTAGATCAGCTAAAGCCAATTAAAAAACGTCGCATAAGTAAACATTATAAATGTAGCAATGGGTAGTTTGAAGCTCCTCCTCGCTTTGCTTGTCGTCGTGATGGGTAGTTTGAAGCTCCTCCTCGCTTTGCTTGTCGTTGTGATGGGTAGTTTGAAGCTCCTCCTCGCTTCGCTCGTCGTCGCGATAGGTAGTTTGAAGCTCCTCCTCGCTTCGCTCGTCGTCGCATTAGATAGTTTAAAGCTCCTCCTCGCTTCGCTCGTCGTCGCGATAGGTAGTTTGAAGCTCCTCCTCGCTTCGCTCGTCGTCGCGTTAGGTAGTTTGAAGCTCCTCCTCGCTTCGCTCGTCGTCGCATTAGATAGTTTAAAGCTCCTCCTCGCTTCGCTCGTCGTCGCGATAGGTAGTTTGAAGCTCCTCCTCGCTTCGCTCGTCGTCGCGGTAAGTAGTTTGAAGCTCCTCCTCGCTTCGCTCGTCGTCGCGGTAGGTAGTTTGAAGCTCCTCCTCGCTTCGCTCGTCGTCGCGATAGGTAGTTTGAAGCTCCTCCTCGCTTCGCTCGTCGTCGCGTTGGTGATTTTGACAGTATGTATGGCAGCCATTTTGAAAAACGGTGGATGTCTAAAAGAAGCTAAAGCATGTTAATCAGTATCCTTGCGGATACTCAGATATCAATTTTCATACGGATTGGAGATCCATAACAAAAATCAGTAAAAAATATGAAATTTTTCAAAATGGCGGAAACAAAAATTTTTCCCCATATTCTTACTAAGTATCTAGGGGGAGTCTTAGATATCGATTTTGATCCTGATCGGATAACTT
Source organism: Ennomos erosarius (assembly GCA_963580505.1). Lineage (NCBI taxonomy): Eukaryota > Metazoa > Arthropoda > Insecta > Lepidoptera > Geometridae > Ennomos > Ennomos erosarius. Next base: position 977,539 of record OY756982.1, read on the forward strand.
TTTTTGTAAGTCGATACGTCTCCATCCGCCATCTTGAAAAAAATCTATTTTATTAGTGTTTTGTTTTGTTCCTTTATACATCTTTACTCGATCTCCAGAAACAACTTTTCTATTAAATCCATATTGGAGGCGTAAAAAAGGAAAGTTCATATTTCGTTAAAATCACCTTTGTATGGCAACCCTATTGAAAAATGGCGCATGTCAAAATTTGATTTTAGAATGTTGATCAGCATCCTTGGGGACCGTCAGATATCGATTTTGATCCGGATCGGAGAATTTTTTTTTTCCGCCATGACCAAAATTTCCGCCATTTTGAAAAAAAAAATTTGGTGTTCTTTTCCCTTTTGGCCTCCAAACAATATTAGTTCGAGCTCTTTATACTAAAGTATCATGGTTTCGACGTCAATTCCGGTTTAAATTTGTATGGAAGATTTTTTTTTCCGCCATTTTGGATTTTTTTTATTTTCTCTAAAATCGTCCCAGGGTTTGCTATGACATTCCTGAGAACGCATATGACCCATCTCACATCCTTAAGCCAGGCCGTTGATAGTCACGATGATGGAAGGTCGGAAGACCAGGTCATGAAATGTTTTGAATTTTGATTGTCCACTTTCATACAAATTTATAAAAATAGGATCAAAATTTTTCATAGGTATCGAGAAACAATGAACCAAAAATGAAAAAAAAAATTTGTATGGCAGCCATCTTTAAAAATGGCGGGATCCAAAATATTTTTTCAAATATCGAATCAGGGACCCCAAAAACCCCCCGATGCAAAAAATCAGCCGGATCGGACCAACTTTCAAAATGGCCGCCATCTTGGATCCGCCATCTTGGATTTTCATGACGACCATCCGAAAGCGCCCATCCTCCTCTATGACATTTGGTCGAACACACCCCACCTACCTCTTACCGTTTCCGATTTATAAGCGTTTCAATTTTGTATGGAATTTTTATTTTTTTGTATGGCAACCCCCATTTTTTTTTATTTCTCTCCAAGCGTCCCAAGGTTTACTACAACTTTAGTTAAAACAGGTCACCCATCCGACTTGTAGTTTCCGAGAACCGTTGACCAGTTCCATCAAGGAGACGACTTTTTGCTGATGTCAGCTTTTTCTGGTGGTCACGTGACCCATCTCTATACAACCTCATACTCGGTTTTTTTCCACCACTTCCAGGAGCTGAGATCAAAAGTGTCAGTCAGTGAGTGGGTGAGGAACTTTATATATTATAACTAGTATTTTCCTCCGTGCGCGGGCCGCGTGCGGCCCGCGAGGACGTTTTCGTGGCTGTTGTATTTATAAAAATGTTATACTTTGTGCTAAACTTTAAATTTTGCAAGTACAAGTACAAAACGACGGTATTTTTCAAAGAAAATGATAATGCGCTTGACTTTGCATGGCGGCCATCTTGAAAAATGCTGTCAGTCAAGTAAAAGGTCAAAATTTGAAATCAGCATCCTTTAAAACCCCCAAATATAAAATATCAGCCGAATCCGAGTTACTATAAAATCGGGCGCCATTTTGAATCCGCCATCTTTGAATTATTTTAAGACTGTAAGAAAGCCTCCGTTGTTCTCTGTAACATGAGTCCAAACACGCTATGCTTGCCTCTATTAGTTTCGATAGTGTGCGCCTTTTAATTTTGCATGGCGGCCATTTTGTTATGTTTCTTCAAAGAGTGTCTATTTTATTCAAGGTTCCCGAAAATATTCAGTTGTTAGGTAAAAAAAGGTTAGTGTTGAAGTTAGGTTAGATTAGCTAAAGCCAATTAAAAAACGTCGCATTAGTAAAACATTGTAAACGTAGCAATGGGTAGTTTGACCGTCGTCGCGATAGGTAGTTTGAAGCTCCTCCTCGCTTCACTCGTCATCGCAATAGGTAGTTTGAAGCTCCTTTCGCTTCGCTCGTCGTCGCGTAAAGAAGCTCCTCCTCGCTTCGCTCGTCGTCGCGATAGGTAGTTTGAAGCTCCTCCTCGCTTCGCTCGTCGTCGCAGTAGGTAGTTTGAAGCTCCTCCTCGCTTCGCTCGTCGTCGCTGTAGGTAGTTTGAAGCTCCTCCTCGCTTCGCTCGTCGTCGCGATAGGTAGTTTGAAGCTCCTCCTCGCTTCGCTCGTCGTCGCGGTAGATAGTTTGAAGCTCCTCCTCGCTTCGCTCGTCGTCGCGATAGGTAGTTTGAAGCTCCTCCTCGCTTCGCTCGTCGTCGCATTGGTGGTTTTGACAATATGTATGGCAGCCATTTTGAAAAACGGTGGATTTCTAAAAGAATCTAAAGCATGTTAATCAGTATCCTTGGGGACACTCAGATATCAATTTTCATACGGATTGGAGATCCATAAAAAAGTTCGGTAAAATGTATGAAATTTTTCAAAATGGCGGAATCAAAATTTTTTCCCATATTCTTACTGAGTATCTAAGGGGAGTCTTAGATATCGATTTTTATCCGGATCGGATAACTTTTTCTGTAAGTCAATACATCTCCATCCGCCATCTTCAAAAAAAACAATTTCATTAGTATACTGTTTTGTTCCTTTGTACATCGTTACTCTATCCCTAGAATCAACTTTTTTATGACATTCATATTGGAGGCGTAAAAAAGGAAAGTTCATATTTCGATAAAATCACCTTTGTATGGCAACCCTATTGAAAAATGGCGAATGTCAAAATTTGATTTTAGAATGTTGATCAGCATCCTTGGGGACCCTCAGATATCGATTTTCATCCGGATCGGAGAAACTTTTTTTTCCGCCATGACCGAAATTTCCGCCATTTTGAAAAAAATTTTTTTTTGATATCTTCCCTTCCGGCCTCCAAACAATATTAGTTCGAGCTCTTTATACTAAAGTATCATGGTTTCGGCGTCATTTCCGGTTTAAATTTGTATGGGTGATTTTTTTTTCCGCCATTTTGAATTTTTTTTATTTTCTCTAAAATCGTCCCAGGGTTTGCTATGACATTCCTGAGAACGCATATGACCCATCTCACATCGTTTAGCCAGGCAGTTGATGGTCACGATGATGGAAGGTCGGAAGACCAGGTCATGAAATGTTTTGAATTTCGATTGTCCACATTCATACAAATTTAAAAAAAAAAGTTCAAAATTTCCCATAGGTATCGAGAAACAATGAGCCAAAAATGAAAAAAAAAATTTGTATGGCAGCCATCTTTAAAAATGGCGGGATCCAAAATATTTTTTCAAATATCGAATCAGGGACCCCAAAAACCCCCCGATGCAAAAAATCAGCCGGATCGGACCAACTTTCAAAATGGCCGCCATCTTGGATCCGCCATCTTGGATTTTCATGACGACCATCCGAAAGCGCCTATCCTCCTCTATGACATTTGGTCGAACACACCCCACCTACCTCTTACCGTTTCCGATTTATAAGCGTTTCAATTTTGTATGGAATTTTTATTTTTTTGTATGGCAACCCCCATTTTTTTTTATTTCTCTCCAAGCGTCCCAAGGTTTACTACAACTTTAGTTAGAACAGGTCACCCATCCGACTTATAGTTTCCGAGAGCCGTTGACCAGTTCCATCAAGGAGACGACTTTTTGCTGATGTCAGCTTTTTCTGGTGGTCACGTGACCCATCTCTATACAACCTCATACTCGGTTTTTTTCCACCACTTCCAGGAGCTGAGATCAAAAATGTCAGTCAGTGAGTGAGTGAGTGAGTGGGTAACGAACTTTATATATTATAAAACTAGTATTTTGCTCCGTGCGCGGGCCGCGTGCGGCCCGCGAGGACGTTTTCGTGGCTGTTGTATTTATAAAAATGTTATACTTTAGTTTAAACTTGTAATTTTGCAAGAATTAGTACAAAACAGCGGTATTTTTCAAAGAAAATGATAATTGATCTGACTTTTGCATGGCGGCCATCTGGAAAAATGCTGTCAGTCATGTAAAAGGTCAAAATTTGAAATCAGCCTCTTTTAAAATCCCCAAATATAAAATATCAGGATCTGAGTTACTATAAAATCGGACGCCATTTTGAATCTGCCATCTTGGAATTATTTTAAGTCTATGAGAAAGCCTCCGTTGTGCCTTTGTTATGAGTCCAAACACGCCTTGTCGGCTTCTATAAGTTGCGATTGTGTGCGTGTTTTAATTTTGTATGGCGGTCATTTTGTTTTGTTTATCAATTATATGTCAATTTGAATCAAGGATCCTGAAAATATTTAGATTTTAGGTAAGACAGGTTAGTTAGATAAGCTAAAATCAATTAAAAAGGTCGCATTAGTAAAACATTGTAAATGTAGCGATGGGTAGTTTGAAGCTCCTCCTCGCTTCGCTCGTCGTCGCGATGGGTAGTTTGAAGCTCCTCCTCGCTTCGCTCGTCGTGGCGGTAGATAGTTTGAAGCTCCTCCTCGCTTCGCTCGTCGTCGCGGTAGGTAGTTTGAAGCTCCTCCTCGCTTCGCTCGTCGTCGCGATGGGTAGTTTGAAGCTCCTCCTCGCTTCGCTCGTCGTCGCGGTAGGTAGTTTGAAGCTCCTCCTCGCTTCGCTCGTCGTCGCGATAGGTAGTTTGAAGCTCCTCCTCGCTTCGCTCGTCGTCGCGGTAGGTGGTTTGAAGCTCCTCCTCGCTTCGCTCGTCGTCGCGTTTGTGGTTTTGTCAGTATGTATGGCAGCCATTTTGAAAAACGGTGGATGTCTAAAAGAAGCTAAAGCATATTAATCAGTATCCTTAGGGACACTCAGATATCAATTTTCATACGGATTGGAGATCCATAAAAAAGTTCAGTAAAATGTATGAAATTTTTCAAAATGGCGGAATCAAAATTTTTTCCCATATTCTTACTGAGTATCTAAGGGGAGTCTTAGATATCGATTTTCATCCGGATCGGATAACTTTTTCTGTAAGTCAATACGTCTCCATCCGCCATCTTCAAAAAAAAACAATTTCATTAGTATACTGTTTTGTTCCTTTGTACATCGTTACTCTATCCCTAGAAACAACTTTTTTATGACATTCATATTGGAGGCGTAAAAAAGGAAAGTTCATATTTCGATAAAATCACCTTTGTATGGCAACCCTATTGAAAAATGGCGCATGTCAAAATTTGATTTTAGAATGTTGTTCAACATTCTTGGGGACCCTCAGATATCGATTTTCATCCGGATCGGAGAAACTTTTTTTTCCGCCATGACCGAAATTTCCGCCATTTTGAAAAAAACATTTTTTCTATATCTTCCCTTCTGGCATCCAAACAATATTAGTTCGAGCTCTTTATACTAAAGTATCATGGTTTCGGCGTCATTTCCGGTTTAAATTTGTATGGCGGATTTTTTTTTCCGCCATTTTGGATTTTTTTTATTTTCTCTAAAATCATCCCAGGGTTTGCTATGACATTCCTGAGAACGCATATGACCCATCTCACATCGTTTAGCCAGGCAGTTGATGGTCACGATGATAGAAGGTCGGAAGACCAGTTCATGAAATATTTTGAATTTCGATTGTCCACTTTCATACAAATTTAAAAAAAAAAGTTCAAAATTTCCCATAGGTATCGAGAAACAATGAGCCAAAAATGAAAAAAAAAATTTGTATGGCAGCCATCTTTAAAAATGGCGGGATCCAAAATATTTTTTCAAATATCGAATCAGGGACCCCAAAAACCCCCCGATGCAAAAAATCAGCCGGATCGGACCAACTTTCAAAATGGCCGCCATCTTGGATCCGCCATCTTGGATTTTCATGACGACCATCCAAAAGCGCCCATCCTCCTCTATGACATTTGGTCGAACACACCCCACCTACCTCTTACCGTTTCCGATTTATAAGCGTTTCAATTTTGTATGGAATTTTTATTTTTTGTATGGCAACCCCTATTTTTTTTTATTTCTCTCCAAGCGTCCCAGGGTTTACTACAACTTTAGTTAAAACAGGTCACCCATCCGACTTTTAGTTTCCGAGAGCCGTTGACCAGTTCCATCAAGGAGACGACTTTTTGCTGATGTCAGCTTTTTCTGGTGGTCACGTGACCAATCTCTATGCAACCTCATACTCGGTTTTTCTCCACCACTTCCAGGAGCTGAGATCAAAAATGTCAGTCAGTGAGTGAGTGGGTGAGGAACTTTATATATTATGATGTTTTAAGAGTGCACTAATTTTAATTAAGATCAAGAAATGGATATAAATTAATAAATCAATTAGATCGATCTCTCTAGATTTCATCAGCAGAGATTGTAAAATATTGATATTTTGTAATATTGGTAGTAAAATGTACTCTTATTATAATGGATTGCCTCAAATAAAATCTATTTTATATAAAGAAATCCGAAACACTTTTAAAATGGAAAGAGATGGTTTTCTCCATATGTTTACCCCGCAAAAGTAAGTACCTTTTTGATGAAAAACAACGTTAGAGAAATTTGTAATTAGTAATTGTAAATTAAAGCCAATAATTTTAGTAAAAGAAATTGATTTTGTTAAAAGGTTCATAAAATTGACTAGTACTAAAATATACAAAAGTATAAAATCATTTCTCGACCGTTTGCCATTACCTAGTTTACTAAAATTACGTTTGTTCTGTACAATATATTATACAACGTATTAGTATACCATAAATTAACAATCACTCAATACAACCAAAGAGAATTTTTGTCAGTGCAACGTTCCTGTGGAGAACAGCATGGTGCCATTTGGAACTTGGTGCAAAATCTGAATGGATGAAATGGCATCATAAACTGCATCAATAGTTTTACTGTATTACTCCATCCATCATTTAGAGATTTTGTTTTCCGACAAATTATATAAAACATCATATCAGTAGTTCACTTGGCTATCACCCTGGCTTTACCCTCAAGTAAATAACCTATCTAGAACACATGGAATGAAAAAGGGAATGGCTGAACTTCCTGCTTTGATTCTGACGCCACCAAATTGTACATACATCAGGAGAAGTGCCGTGATGTAAAAAAATCTTACTTTGGTCGGAATGAGTGATCTTGAAGTCAACCTAGAACCTAAATAGGTTTAGCAGAATTAACCAGTGAAGTTGATCGAATAGGAACCCGTGTTGGGGTCGAAGTTCTGCGCAGGGTGTCCTACGAAGGGGTTGTAATTCTGGTTCTGATAGTTTTGTGGCTGATACTGGGGTTGGTAGCTTTGCTGAGGCTGATAGGTCTGCTGAGGTTGATAGCTTTGCTGAGGTTGAGGTTGGAACGCCTGGTACGAGAACTGAGGCTGCTGGTGATACACTTGGCTCTGAGGCCTGTTCTCCTGAGGGAATTGCTGAGGAGTCTGGCTGAACAGACTTGTCTGCTGAGAGAACAAAGGACCAGAGCGGAACTGAGAGGTCTGAGTCGGCTGGTACTGTTGAGGAGCTGGCTGGAATTGCGGAGCTGGTAGAACCCGTTGAGCTGATTGCTGGTATCTCTGGTACTGGGGTTCTGGCTCTGGCTGCGCTTGCTGGGCTGGCTGGTGAAACTGCCGGAAGGTGGAAGCTGGCTGTCTGCCCTGTGCACGGTTGTACTTCGGGTCTTCGTAGATCTTCGGGTCCTCTCGGTACTGGCCGTCGTCTTCTTGGCCGTCAGTCAGCGCGTTGGACGCGGTTGGGTCGTGGAGGGTCGGTGGTGGTACCATGATTCCGGAACCTGGAAGCAAAAAAGAATATTTTGTCAATGCTTTTGACTTTTTGCTGGCAAAGGGTGGCGTTTGGTCTAAACCTGCCATGTTACCCCAATCAATCAATCATCTGGCACTCAATTCAAAATGAAGATGCCTTAACACACTGTTAAGTGCTAGGCGGCCGTTGATTATCGAATAGTCAAAGTTGGTGGCAGAACCTGCTTGAGCTGAGCTAGTAGCCCAGCAGATACTAACAAATCATCACTATACAATGGGAATAGTTAAGTAGGTATATACCTAGTTTTAATCTCATTATCAGTTACGGATATTATGCAATGTAAGAAGTTCGCTTTCGCACTTGGTATTCCGATAATTTTAGTAAAAAAAAAATGTGAAATTTTCTCGTTTTAGGTTGAGATATTTTAATTAGTCATATTTACGAGGATTACGAGTCTAGTTTAGCAATAATTTAATTAATTAAAACATTTTATTGCTTATCAGCGCGTGAAGGTCTCATACCTATTATAGGTAGACGTGAATTAGAAGAAAATTGCATGTTACCACAGATATTAAAATAGTAGTATGTTACTCAATCGGGATTGCCAGTGAACGGGACTGTAAAATGTCTACGTTAGTTAAGTATCGATTTATAGATAAAAAGTATGTGTTTAATCTGATCCCGTTATCGGTGGACACAAACCCAAAAAAATAAAGGCACAGAGCCTAGTGCATAGAATATTTTTTTCTGTATAAACAACCGGATTTCAATCAACCTCATGATGAATACACAGATAATTACGTAGGTAAGGTACGTGATTACTCAACAGATGGGAACAAATAAATCAGATTCTCATTATCTTTCCCAACAGCACCTACTACCATCTAGAACATGGTAATTAGCGGTAATGGTGTAAAAAGTGGAGTAACCCAAGTAACACAACCCAGATCGTTGTTTCTTTGGGAGTGTAACATCTCTTTATAATTGGTTAATGTCACCTTGTTAATAAATTATTGCGGTGGGTTACTTTTAATTCGTTTGTAGAGCAAATTGATAATTAGTTGTTTATTACTGACAGATTTATATTATGATCATGGGAACTGAATAATTATGTTGACTTCACGTCGGTTAAGATAAGTTTGGTGTGTCGTCATCGTCACTACAATTTATTACCATCACGAGTAGGTGATTATTGGGCATTTCAAAACACACATCAAAAACCAATGGGCATTTCAAAACAGATTATTCATACATATCGGTGTCACTGTTAAAACACAAATTTTAAAACCAATTGGGCATTTCAGAACACTTATTCCAATAATTAACGAGCTGAGTGAACACAAAGTGAGCTCATTATTGGAAAAAGTGTTCTGAAATGCCCAATTGGTTTTAAAATTTGTGTTTTAAAAGTGACATCGATATGTATGGAAAATCTGTTTTGAAATGCCCATTGGTTTTTGATGTGTGTTTTGAAATGCCCAATAATCACCTACTATCACGTGCATTTTTATTGGTTCAAATCAAACTAACTTTATAGGATCCAATGAAACATTAGTGTTATTGCTCTTTGTTTTGTTTTTTCTAACCATGGTACGTCTGCTCTAGTCGCCTATTAGTACACCTATTCCTACTACGGTCCATACAATAAACATTGACTATAAATGCAGTTGACCAACGATACAACATCCCCTCCTACGAAAATTAGTAGTGTATTTCAACTGCTAATCCTACGAGAGGAAGCGGGACACCCAATGTGTCTTTTGTTCCATCCTGCTCAGTCCTTTGTAATTTCGTATGACTTTGTCTCGTTTTGTTACCTCGCCGTGTGAGTCGTGTTTGTACGAGAAATTATGTTCACGAGCTATCAACAGACTTTATAGTCTTTGCAAAAAAAATATAATATAGGTAAGTTTAGAACTAACCTTGAGGCTCGAATCCTCTCTGACTGCCAGCACCATAGGAAACTTCCCGCGTCTTTCCACTCTCGTCGATGTATCCGTACTTCCCAGCTACGTCTCCGTTGGGGTACTTAGTTTCAATCTTGAAGGATCCATCGGCTGTTTCGTACCCGTAAGAGTAGGATCCGTCGTCATTTTGCTTGTTGATCTGCTTGAGGATGGGCACTGGAGTGGTGGTGGGACCGTTGGGGCCCTGGGCTTGGCATGCCAGGAAGGCCACAGCGAGGATCAGCGACTGGAAAATAGAGATGAGAAATTGAGATTAGAGAAATAAAATATATGGGCGTATAGTTAAGTACCTAAACAACGTTCAATATACATAGATCCCGAACCCTAACTATAGGACTCTGTATCTAGGAACCCAGGAACTACGAAGACCATGGTCCCACTTATTTGTTCCCCTTAGGTCCCAGGTATTTACGCTTTTTCCACAAACACTTGTCTTGTTGCAGGAATCCAACCCGCCTCCTCCAGCGTTATGAGCCGACCAGCTCAAGCACCACACCACAAAGGCAGGCCAGGAAAGCTGCCGTGAGAATCAGATCAATATATTGTGGCTAGTCACAATAATATATTGAGAATCTATTACTTTGATAAAACTTTAACCAGCCCAACTGTGTACATAGAAGATATTTTGAAATTTTTTTTGAAGAGTTTCCTTTTATCTAATTTGAAGTCAAGAATGTAATTTTTTACATTTTTGTCTGTCTGTCTATCTGTCTGTATATCTGTCTGTCTGTCTGTCTGTCTGCCTGCCTGTCTGTCTGTCTGTTGGTCTGTCTGTACCTTGGCGGAGCATCACGCCAAAACTTCTGAATGGATTCAAATGAAACTTTGCATGAACTGACTTCAGACTCTAAGACTAGAATGAAAAGACTTACTAATAAACACCATTTATATTGGCCTTAGATCTCAATCACTTTAATTAACTTGGAACACTTTACAACGATCATTATCACAATTTTTTTACAGCGTGTGGTTTGGTTTCACAAGCTAAACAATTACAAGTACAAGACAGTGTAAGCAAGTGTGCCGGAGCCTTGATCTTGTCAGATCCGGGCCGTGACGGGTCCGTCACGGGTCGGGTAAGTAGGCCTAATGTGGTAGGGCTATCGTAGGTACCAGACATAATTGATACCATGGTTATTTGATTTCATAAATAAAAAATGAAATGAAAAGCGCGCGCGCTTAAAAGGCGTTAGGGATTTGATTGTTTGTTACCTTGTGAATAAATTTATTGATTGAAAAAAATTATTCGAATTAATTTGAACTTTGTACCACTGTGCCACCAAAAAAACGTCTCAATATAGTTCGGTTACGGAACTCCTGGGAACTTCTTGGAGTAAACGGAAATGAAAATGAATGGGAAAATCTGGATAGCTTTTACTATAATTAGATATTCAGTTTTTATACGACACAAGGTCCAATAAAAATCAGAATAAGGGTTAAGACAGTGGTTACTGAAATAATAAAATAAAAAACCAAACTTACCTACCCATGGCTATACCAGGTACTATTATGTAGCTATTCTGTGCCATGGCTAAACAGATATAGTATGATCGCGATAATAGGTAAATAGAAAATGCAAATCACGATAAATTAATTTGGCATCCGGACTAATAAAAACTCTTCCAACAAAAGATTATTCTTCTACGTACTTGCTTGCTTGTTTCTAACTTGCTTTAGTTGTGCCCCTAGTGCGTAATAGATTAGAACAGCTATGCTACGTCGGAACGAGGTTGTAATCTGATAGCTATCGAGTTACTTAGGTTGGTATTAGTAGCACCATTTAGTAAAGGAAAAACTTAACAGATGACTTATTGAGACAGATTTAAAAATGGATTAATTTGTAAAGGAAAAATTTGAATCACGCGCGGGGATTGAACCCGCATCCATCCATCCCTCAAGCCGGGATATGCTTTACTTAAGCTACCGTGACAAGTGGTCTCATGTCCAAATTTAATCTGTAGATTACGCTGAGCAGGTGATACTGCTTTAAAAATCATAAATATAGATTTAAAAATGGTTTTTCGGTTCTATTTTAAGTTTTAAGGTAATTTTTTTATACATTTTTGGGTTGCAGAATTTTATAAATTACAGTAAAGTTATTCTTGAGAGTCAGTTTAAAGATAGATAACGGACAAGACCTCATTAAAAAATTCCGTTTCACAATTTTTCACGGTTTACGCAATTTCTATATTATCAAACATAATTATGGAGTTACAACACAACCTAATTTTTAACATAAACCTAAACCAAACGTTCCCCTAACCTGGTTGTCAGAAACCAGACGATACAGAGAGTTCACTCTTATAAGTACTTGGGCTGCATTGTCAATGACCAAGGTGACCACAGCGTAGAAATCAAGTGTCGGATAGAGCAAGCGCGAAACGCATTTCTGAAGATAAACCATCTCCTCTGCAATAGATCTCTCAGACTCTCTACTAGGGTGCGTTTGGCACGATGCTATGTGTTTTCTGTTCTTCTGTATGGAACTGAATCACAAACGATGAGTAAACGTTTAGAGGCTTTTGAAATGTGGGTATACAGAAGAATATTGAAAATATCATGGACGGATAGAGTTTCAAATGTGGAAGTTCTAAGGAAACTGAACAAAGAGGTGGAGATCTTAAATACTATAAAAACCCGTAAGCTGCAATACTTTGGTCACGTTATGCGAAATGACAAATACCACCTACTCCAGCTTATAATGCAAGGTAAAATCCAAGGAAGCAGAAAACCTGGGAGAAGACGTACCTCATGGCTCAAAAATCTTCGCACGTGGTTTAAGATCAGCACGAGATCCCTGTTCCGAGCAGCAGCATCCAAAATAAGGATTGCCCTAATGATAGCCGACCTCCGGTAGGAGATGGCACCATAAGAAGAAGAAGAAACCAAACGTTAAAGAAATATTTATGATTTTTATAGCAGTATCGCCTGCTCAGCGTAATCTACAGATTCTAATTTTTCCTTTACAAATTAATCTGTAAAACGTTAAGGATTTTGATTACATTGCACATAACTTTAGTTCAAAAAACTACAGAAAATACATGGGAAAATATTAAAAACAAAAATGTTTAGCTAACAAAGAGTGCTTTTGAGCCAACGTCCAGTGAATGTCCTGGCCTTGAGCACGCGGACATTGCAATAACGTGGGTATTGGCGTTATTCTATGCCTATTTATGGCACCTATAGGTATAGTGTGACTATGTTAAGATCCACCATAAAGCGAAAGCTTCCGGTAAAATGAACGAATGAATGAAAATTATATCTTTATTTTGTCAAATACACATTTAAGTAGGTTATTTAGAGCCAGTACCTACTTATTATCTTAACTTGAAAATTTTGTTACAGCTGATGAATCATCGAAAAGTACGTAAGTACGTAAGTTAGTAAGTTCCCACTAGAATAGTTTAATATATATATTTAATATAGTTTAAGATAATGAATAAACTCCCAGATAATCTTGAAAGCATATCGTCGTAACTAAGGTAAACGTACAGTACCTACTTACCTTTATGGCTATTATATTTTATTTATTTAGGCTGAAATTTAAATTGTTTCAGGGTTTCTTAAGTTACGTAAATCTTTTTAAATAAATACTCGAATATTATTCAAATACCTTTTTCTGTCAATGTTAGCAATTCAACTACTATATTCTAAAGTAGTGGTCAAACTGTACAGGTCATTGACATTTGTACCTATAAATATTTCAGTGGATTATTTAAACTTTATAGACAAAATAAAATAATTTTGTTTGTATTGTGCTATTGTCAAATTATTTAATTGGACAATCAAATTGGTAATAGAATAACCACCGTATTATTTGAGCAATAGATTTGTAAACAGAAGGGTGTTATCGTAACGTAAGTATTACGAGTCTTTCAGTTTTGATCGCTCTTTCAATTGGCAAGCTTTATAAAGTAGTTTGGCAGTACTGCTAAGTTACTTTGTTCAAGTTTTAAAATGCTTTGGAACTAACTTATAGGAACTAAGCATAATTGGCTTAATTCAGAGTTCTTTTAAGAGTTTAAGAGAAAGGATACAATTATTAATGACGTCACTGAAAGTTTCCTTTGTTTTCTTCTTTACAGTTCGAAGTCAAAGTCTTCTGTTCTACATTGTGCCGGATTGCACCAAAGCAGGAAAGAGAATTTCTTTTACTAATAAAATAATATTAATTTTTTTATTTTACTTTTTTTTAATATATACTAATAAACGTTTAATGCTTGATTTATTTGACATTATGCACTTTGTAATTTTATATGCTTAGAACTGCGATAATTATTTTAAGTTTATTGATTTTTTGACTACTAAAAGTAACACTTTTTTTTTTGCAATTAATTAATTGAATTTAAATATCATGCAATCATTATTATTATCATGTTACGGGTTTATCCTTACAGTAATTAATCAAATTAAAGTGATTGGCCATTTCGAACAGCCGAAAAGTATAAACAATTAAAATGCTTAACAAGTTTTGGCCATTAAATAATGTCACGAAAATAACGAACTTGACAACGGAAAGATACAATATTAAGATAAATTGCGTATCGAAAAGTCATGTTAATTAACGTTTCCTGGTTGTTAAACAATTAAATTTATTTTTATATTTTAACTAGTTATACAACAATTACTTACTCGATCAATAATAGTTGATTGTACAATGTAAAGGGGGCAATTCTCTGGAAAAAATATAGCCTTAACGACAAAACAATTTTTTTTTTTAGTCAAAGTCAAAGTCAAAGAGTTTTATTGCGAATAGGCTATTCATAGCACTTTTACAAGTCAAATTAAATTAAATTATTATAATTACTAAGCAGATAAAATCACAAAGTGCACATATCAGGTATTATTACTTACTATGATAATAGCTAGCCTATAGGTACGTACAATCTCTTCCAGTCACTTTTGGATGGAAACAGTTATTTATTGGAAATATAGATAATCTATCATGGAATTTTAAAGTGTGAACCTCACAAAGAAATGACATCTCTTAAATTCACTGTTTCTGTCTCAAACGCACTGTTTTCCTAGGCAGTACTTACGCAAAAGCGTTGCAGTAGGTACCTACGTCATAAGGGGCTAAGTGTGAACTTATGATCTGTCAATCTTTAGTGCAGACGGGGCTTTTATGAATGATTAGAGTCTATAGGCTAGCGTTTCCCAGAATAGGTAGGTACATAGATATTTGTTTGCACAGGATTATGAAATATGAATTAATATATTTTAAACAAACTGCTACCTATGTGTTCAAATCAGGAGAATTTAAATACTATGCAACAGTCAGCTGGGTGCAGCTCGACTCACTTGCTCAGTTCATCATTATCATCATCATCATCATCATCATCATCATCATCATCATCATCATCAACAGCCTGAAGACATCCACTGCTGAATATAGGCGTCCCCCAGAGAGCGCCACTTTGAACGGCTGAACGCCTTCGGCATTCTTCGGCTCCCTGCGAGTTTCACCAGATCGTCCCACCAAGTGGTGGACCAGCCTACGCTGCGTACTCCGGTTCATGTTCGCCACTCGAGAACCTTTCTTCCCCCTCGGTTCTCATTTCTACGAGCGATATGGCCTGCCCGTTGCCACTCACTCGCTCAGTTATATAGGTTACATTTCCATTCAGCTCATGGTAATTTCAATATTAAGTATGCAAAGTAACGATTCAAATCAATTGGGCAAAATATGACCTTTACAACGACCATCTAGGCGTAGATTAGGTAAGAGTCAGTACCGGTAATGCTGAATGATCTGATTGTAGGTGGAGCAAACCACATTCCGGTAGTGTGGAGCAACGCGGCTTAATATTGACAACTTTGATGGGAAACTGTATACATATTACCCATATGATGTGGTAAACGTAATTAATAAAAATGTAACAAGAATTTATTTTCATACAGTTGATTCATACCGTATTTATGTAGGTATGCAATACACGTAATAGGCATAATGACTACTATTAAAAATGAACAAGTAAATATTATTTTCATAAAGAAGATTAAAAATGAATGCAATAATTGAAAAAATAAGCAAAAACGGTAAATAAATCACGGAGTAAAAAGCTTTTAAAGTTTCATCTTATTAAAGAGGTATCTCCTGTCCCTTCCTCGCGAAACAGAGCGCCTCCACAGGTACTATGAAAAATCCACCTGTGACGTCACATGCCAAAGAGATTGTATGAAAAGCTACCACAGCTTAGTAATGAGGTACTGTAACGACCTTCCCCTGACGTCACTGGACGTCACTGGTAGCTATCTCTTTCTATTCCGGTTTTTAAAATGGTTGTAACTTGGTCATTTTTTGATATGTTTAATTTTTGTTTTCACAAATGTTTGTTTTTTGAGGAATATAATTAATTTATCCAAAAAATATATTTTAGTCATTATGCCTATTCATACATGCTATATTTTCCTGTAGGAAAGAAAGGTTCTCGAGTCGCGACACGAGCCGGAAAACCAGCGTAACCGGCCCCCCACTAGGTGGACGCACGATCTGGTGAAAGCGGGGAGCCGATGGAAGCAGGAGGCGAGCAGCCGCTCAAAGTAGCGCTTTCTGGGGAAGACCTATGTTCAGCAGTGAATGATTTCAGGCTGGTGATGATGATGATGATGACATATGTTTGTACGTAGGTACCAACTGAATTTAAAGTAGGTACACGTTGACGTAGTATTCGTATGTATAAAATGTCCTGAACACCCTAAAAGATCTACCTATTAAAGTTAACGATTCGGACACGTCGTATTTTGGAGTAGTAGGTTTTTTTTTTGTTTTTATGAGAATGAATGACTTGACGAGCTGGTCGTTCACCTGATGTTAAGCAATACGGCCGCCCATAACAGTTGCAGTGTCACTCAAAACTTTAAAATAATAAAGTTTCGCGTGACGCTGCACTGCGCACGTCATCCTGAGACATCACACAGTCTAGTAATCAGATTACTACACTGTGTAATCAGGTCATAAAGTCTCATTTGCCCAGTAATTTCACTAGCTACCCTTAGCCCTTCAAACCGGAACACAGTAGTGCTTGCACACTACTGCTTGGCGGCAGAATAACTGGCAAAGCGGTGGTACCTACCTAGACGAACTTTGCAGAAAAGTTCTACCACCTAGTGAGGTATTGGGTAGGTAAGTACCTTATTTGTTTTTTAATATTTTTCGAATCACATAGGTACCTACGTCAATTGTAGCGACAATATTCTAGGTGCGTGCGCAAAATGACAACTAAATTAGGTGCTCATGGAAAAATGAACTGCTTCATAATAATTAATATAACAAATTGAAATCTACAGCTTTTTGCTGTTCATGACATTGCATTCTCAACCTATCAGTGCTAAGTTAGACATTATTATTATAGATGGAAAGCTCATTCTCCTCTGAAACGAATCGGAAAGCTTATCTGCCAAGGCTAACTAGTTGTGTTATGCGTCAAGATAATTTCTGGAAGAATTTATTAATTAGGTACTGCTCCAATGAATCAACGAGAGGAAGTAGGTTTTAGGTTTTGTATTCATAAAATGTATAATTATTCCACTGATATGACACATGCTTTACTAAAATAACTAGCGTACTTCCCCGGAAAATACTGAATTAATCATTAATGGGAGTAATTAATTATATTATTAAAAAGATGGGTTGAGGCTGTCAGGGAAAGTGCTCCTGTTGCATCCTTTCGTTCCGACCCTTTTATGCGAACGCCCTAATAAATAAATAAAAATTTTAAAAATCGTTTAATTTAGTCAACCCGGATAATTAGGTACCTATGTTGAACATATTACAATACAATACTCGTTAGCATGCAGAGACATGACTACCACTCAACACTTAAGTTACTTAGATATTTAAGGCACATGCCTAACCTCGATTAGGTAATAATGTAGGCGAAATAATAACATGATGACATAAATTTTGCTTATTTTTGATGCCTATGTAACTGGTGTTAATACCTACCTGTTAATATACCTGTTATAATTGTCTATATAAAATCTTTAAAATAGCAATAAAAATATTTATATGGCATGCCCAAGTTTATATTATTGCCGCTTTACACCATATCGCCGACTCGACTTACATATTACAACTGTAATTTAGGTACTTGCAGAATTACCATCATACTACTCATATGAGAGTTGTGTCGAAAGAGTGAACAAGTGACTCTACAAAATGCATGGATATTTTGGCACTTTGTCAAAATAAGATTGCTTTAACAGACACATTGGACTAAGATGTTAATTAGGTATGATTTTTACTTCAGTCTAATATTAACGAAGCAACGCTCTTATAGATGTTTATGTCACACCTAAAACATTGCCAAAGACCGTTAAAAAAACATGCAAATAATAGATGGAATATATTTGTTTGTTAGGTGCAACTCACACAATTTGCCATGCAAAAGAAAAATAATAATATTGGTCATAGGAGTTTTTTGTTTTTTAAACGATGTGAGGATCTGTGCGTATCTCAACTTCTCCCGTTTAATCTGTGCCCAAAACTACATTATTGGATTGAAGCGTAAAATTCTCCGTTATCTGAATAAATAAATAAATAAATAAATAAATAAATATGTGTGGACATTTCACACAGCGCCATCTAGTCCCAAACTAAGCATACCTTGTACTATGGGAACCAGATAACTGATATAATACTTATATACTTTTTTGTTTGTAAATACATACATAGAATACAATATAACACCCAGGCGCAGAACAAACATCTATGTTCATCACACAAATGTTTGTCCCGGGTAGGAATCGAACCCACGGCTCTCAGTTCAGAAGGCAGGGATACTACCAACTGAGCTATCGGGCCCTTCAAAATTGAATGAGATTGAGTGAAGGATTTGTTACAAATATTTAATGACAACGTACCAAACATTTATCTGCTCTCACTAGTGGCGGAATGCAAACAGCTTCGCTGCCTATAGTTGTGTAGGCGAGGTTGCTGTTCCTAAATACTAGGCTAGGCGGCAGTTATAGACTTGTCGGTATTCACCAAGTACTATTTTACTATGTGAACAATTGCACATATTTTACGAAGGTTCATAGATTATTTAAAAGTTGATAAAATAATTATAGAATAAATAATTTAGTGTAGAAAATCAATGAGTAAGAGACTTCTAGGTGATAATCATCATATTCAAAAGTAAACATCCGTTATTGCTAAAAGTCATATCGATTAGTATCGATTCATTGCAATCTCACTCTAAAACACAAATCCATATCGCCTTAGCATCATCTTCATTACCATAACTACTGACCCTGGAGAAGCTGTAGTGACCCATGGTTGTGCTCCAATATTTTCAGAAGCTAAGTAATTTGACGAGAGTCGACAGACTGGCGGAAAATAATAGAAAAACAGCTTCATGTAGGATGTTTGAGCACGGTTTTATCGGCATATTTATTTCTAAGAAGTCTATCACAAATAAAACCACATCTAATGTTTTAATTCAAGGAAAGCCAAACGAATGGACAGCTGCTGTGCAGTTTTTCATTGTTGATTGATTGTTGTGCCAAACGTTAATGTTCTTAAGATCCAGTTTTTGAATAACCTAGGCACGCCTAGATGATATAAGTTTTGATCTAGTTCAGGCAGGTTGATTTGGAAAATTAGATCAACTGACTAGGAAGTGATATACTGTTTAATTTATGTTGTAGTTGCATAAACCGAACTGATTTGCACTGCTGGTACTGCACTGCGTTGCAAATTGGTTTATGATGTAGAATTAGAATACTTTTGCTAGATTCAGCTAGGCCAATTTTAATAGTAGTTAATTAGTTAGTCCACCTAGTATTCCGACGACCTGGTGAAAAACGTGGGGAGCCGATGGATGCAGGAGGCGAGCAGCCGCTCAAAGTGGCGCTCTCTGGGAGGCCTATGTTCAGCTGTGGACGTCTACGGGCTGATGATGATGATATTCCTATGTATGTACTTATATGTATGTATATAGTATATACTTATGTAAGTATTATAATCAATATCGCCAATATTATTTGAATTTTTAATTAATATTACTTTATTTATTCCTGCAAAAATATGTTTTGTAGTCGTATGGTATTATTATTTATTTATTTAGTAGGTATCTAATCTATTCAATACAAGTTATTTACACCGCCGGCCTCTATCTCTCCAATAGTTCTTTCCATCCAAAGGATGACTGGAAGAGATCGCTTTTAGCGATAAGTCAGCCGATTGTACTGTAGATTACGCTATTTATTTCTATTTTTGTTTATTTTATGCTTGGTGTACAATAAATAATTTTTGTATTGTATTGTACTGTAATGTAGTGTGCGTACATAGGTGAACTTAATGCCTGCATGTAAAGTAGAACTTACAGCTTATGGTGAATAATACCCCAGATAATATAATACCTACAGTACAGATGCCTCATCCCATACAACGGAAAAACGCGGGCTATTTTACGAATTATTTTATTTCTGCATAACGCAAGATTATCAAGCGACATTTATTGCGTGTTGGCGAAGTATTGGGCCAAATGAATACACTGGACACTAACTAGTAACTCTCTAGACACGATTACTACATTTTTTTCAAGTTCGGGCTGTTTTTTGCTTGTACCTGATGGGACCCCATGATAATACGAAGCTTCATCGTACGAGGATACTAGACATTAAACTTGTCGCGTAACAAAACCGGATATGTTATTCGGTCAAGATCTATTTTCAAATAAGACCATTTTCTATTCAAACCAAATACAGCGTATCATTGGAGTTGTGCCAAGCGAGGCCTATATGTGGGTCAAGGCGTGTTTTCCTTTGATCCAAGGTTTCTTACTTACGTGACATTTGACAGGCAAAAGTATTAATGTTTTAGTAATGTATTGATTAAGAAATAGACTTAAATAAACTAACATAAAGTATAGACAAAGTACCTCCAAATAACCTAGGTATGTATTCTTTTAGTGCTATACACAGAGCAGGTAAAAATAACCAGCCAGGTGCGGATCGGAATCTCATTGTTGTATTGAAGCCCCCTTGAATATTTATTATTTCTGTCTTTTAGCATTTGTTGTTATAGCGGCCACAGAAATACTTCATCTGTGAAAGTTTCTACTGTCTAACTATCACGGTTCACGAGATACAGCCTGGTGACGAGCTTTAGTAATAGGGTTCGCTCTGCCATTTGTACGGAACCCTAAACAAGACACGCGATTTGCCCGTCACGTCATTCATTAACATAAAAAAACACTAAACAAAATCATATTAGATTCCTTTTTTTTAACGGGCAATGTGCCTTTATTATTCTAACTTACTACTACACTAACTAGAACTACTACTACTACCCTACCCTACAAATAACATTTGAACTGTAAACTAGCCAGGATGGCCTATAGACAGTCCGAATGCTCCAGCCCACTACCGGTAGGCAGCGTACCCAACATGCTGGCAGGCAATCCTCGTTGATTTGCAATGCTGATGCGTTAGATTACATTAGATCATAATAAAAACAAAACAAAAATACAATTATTAAATGACTTTATTAGCATAAATGTATCGAAATAATTACACTCACAAACTTGAAACTACACCACACTACTCTATAATTAAGTACTTAACGTGACTACATAATTGAATGTTCAAGCCATCAATTCATATCATGTCATTGGATGACATAACATTGCAACCGATTGCAACATTATCAGTGATAGCACAATTTGGGTTACGTAGCGATTGGCTACGCAAGTCTACGTGATTGCTACTAAAGTATCCTATTGCGTAACCATGCTACGGGATCGTAGACGCTACCCCGTGCTACGGCGATCTTCGCTACGTGATGCTACGAATCATCTGCCGGAAAGTTACCGTCTTACCACCAAAGATTTAGACGCCCCTTAAACATTTGTTGAACAGTTGTTTAATGAATTCCATACCACAAATCCGCGCCTAACACTCGTTTAAGATAGACGGGCGTTAAACACGTGCTAAAATTTAAACATACTCAACCCTTAGTTTAAGAGGTGTTTAACTGTCGCTGTCGCCATAACACACACAGTCAAACTTCACGCTAATAACGTTCCGTTTTTTCTATGGTCACAGCTATGACGCTAACATGTATTGGATTTACAAAATGAGTTCTGCGCGGAATGAAACGTTTCTTATAATGTCACATTATTTAAAAAATGTGGATCGAGTTAGACAGTGTTTAAGTATTGTAGTGACAAAAATAAAACATCCGGTTAAGGATCATTTAACTTTTAGACGCTGTCTAACTAAACATGTATCTAAGCGATGTTTAAAATTATTTTTGTGGTAAGACGGTTATTTGTTTACATTTAGTCACAGCGCTAAAAAACGCTAGGAAGCGTTTTTATTCAAAGCTCTGTGCATTTAGATCCATTCATGTATTTTATATACTCATTTTATTATGTTATGTTATGTTGTTATGTGTAATGAACAATTTTACACGAATAATATACTTGGTTTTAAAGATATATTTATAGTCTTTATTTTTGTTTTCGCGGTCGTGTAACTATAGCTCAGTTGGTAAAGCGTCCAATCCGGTGAGTTAGAGGGCGCAGACTCAAATCCCGCTGGTTGCTAATAGTTTAAGGACTATTTATATGTCTTTATTACCTTAAGTGTGGATTACGCTTTAAAATCAACTCCATGCGTGGTTGTAGGTAGAGTTCAAAAATATTACAATTCTTGTTTGCTTGGTGTGATTGTGAAATATGAAGGCAAAAAAAACTAAATAAAAACACCGTATATCTATGAGATAAGTACCCCAAAATTACCGATGTACCAAAATAATGTGATAATATCCAGTAGGTACTAACTAAGTAAAATAAAGTGATTCTCCATAGCGACATGATTAATGGCTTGCTTGTTCTAATTACATTTCAAAAGGTTACCTAATCGGCTAATATAACCACTTTTTGCACATAAAGTAGCCACCGCGGATTCTCACGCGTAATTTTTTTATTTAGTACCTTAGCATACCAAAAATGAAATAACACCTAAAGCCACTTAGCGTAAACACCAAATTAATATTATGTAAAGGAAAAATCCGCGAGTGGGATTTGAACCAGTATCCATTAAAATCAAAGACAAATTTTTCAGGCTATTTTTAGCATTTTAAAATTTAAAATCACATACTATTTAATACGTCATTATTATTAATATTTACTCCAATTTTAAGGTAATAACGCTTAGATTAGCCAGTTGCAATTAGTAATAATTCTGACGTACTTAATTAAGTAAAAAAGAACACTTGTCGGTAAAAAAATATCCAATAAACAACTGCACTGCAACCACTAAAAACTTTCCAGAAATCCTTCTTCATTAAAAAAAAACAATTATCATCCAATCAGCACTCACCTTTAAAACAAACATGGCGTCGTTCCAAAATCAAAACAAAACTTCAAATCTCCCGCGCACTAGCAACGGGTTCGGTATACAGTGGACTTGTGAACGCGGGCCGCGACCGCCTCTATTTATAAGGTCGTATTTTATATTACAACAGCGGTACCTACATACCTAAGCGTTTAATATAGTATGCGAGCCGACGCCCTAGCGGTTTTGTAATCTAACACCCCTACTCATAATGTGAATTAGGGACAAAACTGATCGCGTAAGTGGAACGCATCTATGTATAAAGATTGACATAGGACAGCAGTAAGCAACGCGTTGGTAGTAGGACGGCCTAAATAGGGTGTATGCAATTGCACATGCACCTAGTTCCTCGGCTAAATACTGTTAAATAGCTTACAAATTATTTTTAAAGTGAAAGTGCCTTTATTATTTACTTACAAACTTATTTATTTTAAATGTAGCTGAAACTTTGCCCTGCTACTTTGCCCACGTTGTCTTATTAGGTATACAGTTTATGCGGCATTTTTGCGAGATTAAAAGTATCCTATGTCCTAGTCCAAGTTTCGGTCTATGTATTGTGCCAAATCACCAAATTCATTCAGCCCTTTATTCGAGATTTTTATGTATTACCCGGAAGTAAAAACAATGCTGTCCAATTCAATGTTACCTGGAAGAGACCGCTTGTAGTGATAAGACCGCCCATTGTAAATCGCTACTATAAGTTGTTAATATTAAATTTGTATTAAATAAGAGAGTTATTATATTGTATTGTTTTTTTTTTAATTCAGGTCATTCCCATTTTTGAGACGTTATTTTTTTTGTGTGGTTGGGGGCTAAAATTATAAACGTAGAAAGCACAAGTAAGTACATCCAAAGAGGAATATACAAATGCGTATCAGAGCCCGCCCGGTCTAGATGGTTCGAGCAAGGCCAAGAACAACCTGTTTCGCTTCAGGCGATCGTAGTCTAGGAGCTCGGGTTGAGTAGGACTTCTTAATTGCTTTAAGTTACGACCGCTACCTATATATTTATATCAATAATAATGTTTAAGCCATCTGAACGCTCCTAGCTTGGCTTCAAGATTTGTCTTACGACAACAACTAGGACCGTGCCCCTAAATGGCATCACTCAGTGGTAAAAATACCTCTTCTTGTAGCGATCACCCAAATCTCCAAGTCGAGTTTTTGAAGTTTTAAAATGAAAATTGCTTATTAACTAAATATCTTTGATTCGATTGTAATAATATAAGGGTGCCTATCTTAAAGGTACTTATGCTGTAATTAAAAAAAATTACCATCAAATCGCAAATACTTAGATTATTGTGCTGTTTACATTTGTATTATTTTAAAAATCTTAAATTATTCCTCACGCGTGTACAAGGTAACAATACTGAAAATGGGTGTTGTTCTTGTTACATTGTAAGCCTATATTTTCAAAGAGCTGCCTTCACGGCGTATTATAGATTAGACTACTCACACGGATTGGCCTTACGTCTTTCTTTGTCACCTACATAGGTGTACTTATTGTTATTGTTTGTTACCAGCAATGGTTACCTCAACGTCAGTTAAGTATACATTTTACACAAGATTTCCTGTCTTGGTACAAAATGAAATAAATAATTTTATCATTACAATAATCTATTATACAATACCTCACGCCACATATACCACATGGTACCAAATTTATTTAACCTCGAACGACGTACCTACTTTAAATCCTTCGCTACACTTAGGATTCTACTCTAGAAATTGCGCTCGCTCTAATTACATTAATTTTGGGCCCTCGTGGCACAATCTACTGTTTCCTATCTCTTACCGCTTATTATGACACCAAGGGGTCGGTCTAGCTAGCAGGTTTTTCACTTCCACTATTTTAAGGACTACTATAACCTTCGTTGAGAGCCGTCCTGCTCTACTCTACAACTTTCAAAAAAACTGGATTACTTACTTATTTACTTTTTTATTCTTATTTATTTTACTCCAAAGAGTTATATTTAGAAAGAAGGATACACATTTATAGTATCTTTTTCATCACGTCAGTCGTTAAAATGCAGGGCTATCCGTCTACAGACAATCGTTCATACTAAATCACTTACACAAATGGAATATAAAAGAGTGAGTAATGGTTGCCAATGGTGGCCATTGCCAAATTATGTAACCGGCATGGGCAAAATTGTTACTCTTTGATTAAGACACATTTTAATTAAATTATTATTCTACTTTATCCACAAACTAGCTTTTGCCCGCGGCTTCGCACGCTTGTGTTATGTTATTTTTACGTTATAGTCTAATAATAGATCATGCATTTCGTACCAAACAATAAAATCCAATAAATCTTTTCGAAGCTGAGCACAGTAACCTGTATTAGCATAGGTATAGGTATAACGCAAGCATAGCCGTGAGTGGCAGCTATTAAGCCATCACCTAAGATTAAATGTTTTAAGTCTAATATAGATTTATAACAGTAAAATAAATTTCAAACAAAAAACTACAATTTTATAAGTACCTCTTCATATTACAACAAAAAGAAATCATTATCACTTCATTCAGGTCTTTAACAGAAGTTCCAGTAAATTTTGTTCAGGTAGTAGTTATATACCTAAGCAGGCATGTACAGTTTAGAAAAATATGGAAGAATCACACACGATGATCCTGTTTTGCTCAGTTTTACATATTATCGACGCGCTTTTTGTTCCATTTAACACATTTTTTTACCTTAAGTTTGGTTACATACGAATTAAGTACATAACTACAGCCAGTGTCAATAATAAGTTTAAAAAAGGCTGGAGATATGCATTTACCTATACAACGCGTACATAATTAATTTTTTAATACTAATTAGGAATTATTAATACTAAACCACCACTCCTTAAAGAATCGACAGTTATAATTATTATTATGACCACTATTTTCCACGCTGACTCATTCCCAATTCCCAACATACCTACCTAGTGAGATGAAAGTGAGGAAGTAGGTTAAATCGACATTACATAATTATTATTTACACCCAAAGATATTACTTACCTACTATAAGTAACCAAGTAATCCAGAGTAATTAATCATTTTTTGCTCCCCTGGTTTATTTAAAAGCCCACAGATCTAAAATATTTTAACTATTAAAAACTTATTTCAACATGCAAGAAGAAGAAGAAGAACAAATCAAAAACAGTCAAAAACGAACGTTACGCGCCATGTTGTTAATTCGTGGATACAATTTTATTGCCATAATGAATACCTACATATTATTATATCTAAGTACCTACCCTTTTTAAAAATTCTTCATCAAATATTTCGTATCATTGGCTAAATACAAATAATAGTACCTCCGGCTTACTTTAATGCCAAAATAAAAAAGGTTTTAAAATGCGTAGCAATGGTAAGGGTATATAAATTAAATAGCTATAAGTACTACAGGGGGTCTAGCAAAGATACTAACCACTAACCTAACTCCAAAACTGTATTGAAATAACATTAGCTGTGGAAAAGTAAGCGATTTCCGAAATTTCATCCCAGTACATTTTGGAGTTAGCGTTTGGCGTTAACGTTAGTGGTTGGTATCTTTGCTAGACCCCCAGGTACCTTAAAACTTCCTTGGGGTCGATCAAGAATGTAGCAGTAGCGAAAAAATAATTTTATCTACCTAATTAGAATGGTAACGTGTAGTAAGTTCATGTAAATAATACATTTTACCAGATCGCCAATAAAGAACATTGCTCCCGCCAAAACCCTATAAATCGAAAACTTGAATAAAAATGTAAGCTTCAATATTGGCTAAGTATGATAATCGCGTGAAGCCTTATGAATAATTATAAAAAGTCTAAGTACCTATCCTTTTAAACAGTTTTCATAAAATACTTCCTATCATTGGCTAAATACAAATTTTGTCTAATGTCAAAATAAAAAAGGTTTTACAATGCGTAGCAAAAGCAAGGGTCAATAAATTAAGTACCTTTATGCACAGATTACTGAACATGTTACTGCTATAGGTTAACCTATAGGTACTATAAATACAATTTTAAATGCTATTTCGAATGGTAACGCGTAGTAGATTTTTGAAACTAATACATAATACCAGATCGCCAATAAAGAATTTTGCCTCGTCAGAACCCAATAAATCGAAAACATGAATAATAATTTAGTTATGTTTCAATATTGGCTAAATATGATATCGCGTGAAGCCTTAAAACTTATAAAAAAAGTCCACGAAGTTTTTAGTTTTCTAAATTCCTTGTTCTCTGTGTCGTGCTCATATTCAAGAAGGTTCTCATACCTATCCTCTTTTTAGTTTGGACCACAGATTAACGAAAAAACTTATCTATATGTAAATACATATGACAAATACACTATGTGTGGAGCCAAAATATAAAAAAAAAAATTGTGACGTAAAAAATTTGTACCGTTAACGCAGGCGCACCAATTGTTATTTACTGTTGTAAAACATGCATTAAATTACTTCCTTATTGTTTAGTGCAGTGGGGATTGTTCAGAATGAAATACAAAAACATAGGAGTTCCGTACTCAAAGAGTAAATCCTTATTCCTAAACCTCCGCTGTCCGTCTGTCTGTCGGTCTGTCCACCAGGATGTACTCATGAATCGTGATAGTTAGACAGTTGAATTTTTCACAGATGATATATTTCTGTTGCTACTATAACAAACGTAATCCGTATTCAAAGGGACAGATAAACACACAAAATAAAAAAAATGGTTTTACTTCATATTGATAAGGAATTATAAATTAAAAATATAACAATTTATTTTTGTAATCGCAAATAATACTCTCACAGTTTGTAAAACATATTTATTCGCCGACATGCAATAAAATAAAAATAAATAAATATGTGTAGACATTTCACACAGCGCCATCGTAATATAACGCTACTGCTTCCTCCATTTTATTTAGCCTACGTCGGTCGCGCAGCAGGCAAACAAATTGACTGTGTGTCCGGGTTGGGGCGCTACAAAAACATCGAGGATAGTCAACAGAGATGTTTTTGCGCGCCAACTCAACAGCGAAGTTTCGGGCTTATATGAAGCCGCGCCATAATAGTAAGAGTTTTTTCTTTAATTTGTGCATCTGGATAAACCCGAGATAAAATTACCGTCAGTAGCAGTGTAGCAGAGTAAAATTTTTTTTTCTCATCTATGGTTAGTAGCCAAAATATAACTTACCTTTTGACACTGGCTAAATACCTACACTAAGTGTGGAGCCAAAATATAAGAAAAAAAAAACTTACCTTGAGGCCTTGAAGCGGCCATCTTGTTAAAATCCCGTTCCGTTTCATAACGAAATCTTAATCACAAAAAAAAATTAACGATATGTAAAATTTAATATATCCTATGTTTTGCGCCGGGTTTTTCTAAGCTTATTAGTGAAAACCGCATGAAAATCCGTTCAGTATTTTCGGACTTGTGCCGTAACAAACAAACAAACAAACAAACAAACAAACAAACAAACAAACAGACAAAATGTCTAAAAAGTAGCCTAACGTGATCAGCAAAAAATTTCAAGCCAACCTGTGTGATTTTTTTTTCGATATCTTGCATTTACAGATTTTTTTATCTCTACAGTTTTATTATATGTATAGATAACACAAGAATAACCACAACGAAAAACAAATATTTATAAATAGTGATTTGATTTACAAATCAACTTTGTTAAGAATAATTTAATGCATCTCCGCCAAAACCCCAATTACCTACCTACCTATTTGGGTCAATTGCAACCAATAACCAATTTTTGAATACTAAGTACTTAAGTATAAAAATTTGAATGAAACATTGGGAAGCCTAAATGGGTCCAACGTTCGTTGTCATTTGGGGAAAACTCAGTAAAACTAAATAGGTATTCCAGTTCCATAAGGTATCCAGGAATTAACGAATATTATACCTATAATACATTTATGTTTATAACCCTAGCAAGTAAATAAGACCCTATACAAAATAAGGGAAGTTTTTCGAGCACTAGCTCTAAGCCTACGCAAAGCCATGCTATTCATAAATCAAGCAGCCACATTCTTGTGCTCGTTAACATCTCCTTACGCACGGGCGGACGGTGTCAACGTGTTTTTGTTTATGTTGTGATCACAGATTAGAGAATAAACAATTGTGTTCTGTGGGATATACCTACCTGCTATTGCGTAGATTCATACTACTATGTTATTTTACCGAGTCGAAGCGGAGGATTACTGATTTGCTACTTAAGTCCTAAATCAAAGGTTTCCGGTCTTACTAAAAATATTCGACACCTAAAAATATTTTAAAATGTGCTAATTTGTTACACGATAAAATGTATATTTTACTCAATCTTTCAAAATCCTGAAGTCAGGATACAATAAAAATCTGAAACGAATTATTTACCCATATTTTTAAACATAATTTTCAAGTTACCTACCAAGAGAGAACCTGCTAAATAACTTAATTTTTAACCGACGTCCTGTTTAGATTTATGTGTAAAGTTAGATAGTTACTTATCTATTGCCCAAGATATGACGGGGCCTCAACGACTAAGGTTCATGTCCTACTGAGATCAGATACATCTGAAGCGTTTCTGCATCCTTACGGTTTCGATGACTCACGGAGTGTCGGCCTGTCCTACTCTTTGTAGGCTTTAAAATGCGGAAATACTGTCACCGGCCTTGAAGAGTGCGAGAAAAATTACGATTATATTGTCTGCCTGTAGTCTACTCGTTGACACGAACACGTCTTCATAAAAAAGCTGTTGACATCTGCGGAGTGATCATGGAACTTTGATTGTAATGCGACAGGAGTAATCTCATATATTTTCATAGTAACTACGCACCTATGTACCTAAGCTGTGTATTGAAACAATGAAATCCATACATTTTAGTTTCTATTGGTTGCGATCAAGTTAGGTATAATCTACATGATCGCATAGGTTATAATTGCCTATATACCTATTATGATCTAATACTATTTTAAACATTAGGTAAGTACATAATACTAAGATAAGTACCTACTTATTTTTTTGACATAGGTATACCTACTTAATAAGTTTTGAATATTGTCTATAGGCCCAGATAATATAATACCTACAGTACTATAGGTATATCCCTATTTACAAAAAGACCTCAAACCTAATTAAGTATTTAAGCAAATACCTAAGTTTTTTTACCTATGTATGACGTAACTGCAATCGAACTGTGTCTATGTGTATAAGTGTAACAATCGCAGTTATGTGCAATTATCAACAGCGCATACGCATACAAATAGTGCGAGTGTCACGGCCACCATCGTTACCTAAGCGTACCAAAGTGGCTTTAGGGAAATTGAGTAAGTGATTTAGATACCTACATAATAGGTACATAGAATACAAGTGGAACATCAACACGTCTGGAGGCTGCGGCTGCGGCTGCACTTGCATAACCATCCACACGTGCTGTACCAAGATCTGCTAGCCTCCAGTTCCCCAGTGTTGGGGCTGTGTGGTCGGAGTGGGTGCGACAACATATTGGCGATGTGTTAAATATTGCTTGTCCGTGCAGTTCCGTGCTTCAATAAAATGTTAGCATAAACATCTTTATTTAAACTAATTTTAATAACTACTATAGTTACTAATGAAATAAATAGGTACCTATATACTGTTTGTCCAACCGTGGGGACAGACAAAATTTCTGTCACAGAAACATCCCAGCTATAGCCGCAGCGTGCACTTTGGTATACTTACCTGGGTATAGGTACCTACTTAGCCTAGAAATATGTTGAAATTATTGATCACCCGTACAACATTGATTTGCTCGTTTTAAAGCCGTAAAAGGACATTTCTAAGTGTTTAATAAGTAGACATAATGTGGAATGCGACGAAACGAACGCTGAAGCATTATTTCCTCTGTGACTGAAGGTGGCTGCAGCCTCAATACTTCCAGTTTCTCAAACAATTATTCTGAATTGGTTAAGGTGGTTCAAAAGGTTATGAAATATGACTGAATAATTATTCATCTTCCGTGCCAACTGTACCTAAGTAAAGGTCCTACCTAGGTAGTCTAGGTACTTACGATGGATACTTATATCTATTTCTTACTGAGAGAATAAGGTAATACTAATTTACCTAGGGACTATGAAAAGTAGAACAGGAGAACTAAAGCGACTGATATATAATAGCTCTTAGAATTAACAAGTTGAAATGGCAATGGGCAGGCCACATCGCTCGTAGAACTGATAACCGATGGGGAAGAAGGGTCTCGAGTGGCGACCAAAGAGGATATAATCACTTCGTTGAACCAGAAAGCGTAGCGTATAGGCCGGCCCCCAATTAGGTGGGCCTATGATCTGGTGCAAACCGCGGAGA
The DNA here is from genome assembly GCA_963580505.1 of Ennomos erosarius. Classification (NCBI taxonomy): domain Eukaryota; kingdom Metazoa; phylum Arthropoda; class Insecta; order Lepidoptera; family Geometridae; genus Ennomos; species Ennomos erosarius. The sequence continues at coordinate 1,008,703 of OY756982.1, forward strand.
GTCGTTGGGTGCAGGAGGCGAGCAGCCGCCCAAGGTGACGCTCTGTGGTGGAGGCCATATTCAGCAGTGGACGTCTTCTGGCTGCTGATGATGATGATCTTCGTGTGAATATTATAATAACGTCCTAGCCTAGATCATAGATAGGTTTACCTACGAGTTTCAGAAATTAAATAAATACGTAGGTGTATATACTACCATTGATAAACTATGTACTACATTTCAAACAAAAACAAATCATCTCAATAAAAGAAACTTTATTAATAGCTAAACGGAGAAAAATATATACTAAAATACACGAACAATGGCATCCATACGTTAACAACTACCTTACGATACATTGCGAAAGGAAATATTTATAAACAAACCGACATTACGCTTAATTAATATTTATAATTCAGAACACGACACTACATCGACACCCAATTTGCACAACAAATACTCTTATATTTTGGACTTGAGACTTTCATGAAAACATACATTTTTTTCTAGATACCTAGTACCTACATAAAAAGAAAACAAAATATTCCATTAGGTTAAGTTTAAGAAATAAAAAAATAATTTAAACGCGACTATTATTAAAAACCTAATGTGTGGATGTCTAGTTGACGAATGCAGTGCTACAAGACATTTTAGATTTTAGTTCCTGGTGGCACTGCAACTGCTATGGGCGGCCGTGTCGCTTAACATCAGGCAAGCGACAAGTCAAATAATTACATTATACCTATGATCTTACTGGTATAACAGATATCTAAAGAAAGAAAGTAAATAAACGAATAAGAAAGGAATATAGATGACGAAAAATGCATGGCCAGAATAAAAGGTATTGCCTACAAACAAGACAGACAATAAATAAAACAAATAAATAACGCCCAACGATCACATACATAAATCTTGGACCCTAACTAGGATTCCCTGTATCTAGGGACCCAGGAACTACCGTGAACAACCCACAAGCCCACAGAACAAGTATTTGACCTTTTTTCCACAAATACTTGTCCTGTCGCGGGAATCGAACCCGCTACCTTCGGATTTTGAGCCGACCTGCTCAACCACCACACCACTGAAAAATAAATACGCTCAAAGTCCAAAATACGTTAGAATACCTACTCTTAAAACATAACAACAATCTCTGCCCGCTTTTTTAAACAGGATTACAATTTATTTACAACAATCATTCTTTCCAAAAATATCGTTTAAGTTTTTTCCACTTTCCATGTTCAGCAGGAAACATTACATGAATATATATTTATTTTATAATGAAGTTAAAAGCAAGAAAACATAGATACAGTAAAGAGAATTGAAAAGTTTTCGGTCAATAAAATGTTTACATTTTGAACCAAGAACATATGCAGATATTCCATTATTTTAGTCACCCGACGCTTTTACATATTTGGTTTACTTAATACGATGAAAAAATTAAGTAATAACAACCTGTGTGAAATGTCCACACATATTAATTTTTATTTATTTAAAAAGGTAATGTCATATGTGATTGCACCATTTATCTTCGCAAGGGACGGTTTAGGTAGGGTATTCGGATCTGTTCTACCAATGGAACAAGTAGGAAAAATAATTCTCGGCTGTTCTGTAGCCAACACAAAAGTGATAAAAAAAATCTAATTGTACGGAACCGACGAAATAATTGAATCTGTTTAGTTATTGTAGATTTCCAAGATATTTTAACTAAGTTTTTTGTGGTTATAAACATTAACGTAAGAAATAGTAGTTGAATTATGAAAATAATTTGTCTACAATAGCTTACTTAATTCAAATGACCAAAAACTTGTCACTTTAGTAACACTTGCATAATGCAATCAATGTACTGAATTTGATTATTTTTTTTCGGATATTTTTTGTTTATTTTAGGGTTCAATTTGAACTACACAGTCATGTTATGGCATGTTTTTCAATATTCAGATAAAGAACTATGGTTAACAGCTTTTTTTTAATATTTAATCGATAAAATTTATTCTTCAATTAAAAGATTGGCCCTTAAAATCAGTTAATATTTCATTTTTGTTCTCTATTTAATTTCACATTCAATACCGCATAATCAATTTAGTATAGGGTTAAAATAAAGATGCATATTATAAGTACCTACATTATACCATACTGACCTCCCTGGGACCAGCTGCCACAATAATTATAGTAACAACTGCCACCAGTGGGGCCTGTTGGGAATAATTCCGAAGTTTAAGTATCATTTTTATAAGAATAATATAAATAAATAAATAAATAAATAAATAATGTGTGGACATTTCACACAGCGCCATCTAGTCCCAAACTAAGCATAGCTTGTACTATGGGAACTAGATAACTGATATATATAATAATAAATAACATATTTGAATCATCCACAATACAAATTCGTATGTACTTTAATAAATATCAGATATATTTAATTAACTATTCACGTTTAATAATATTGGTGTACTTACCTGGCCGGTACATAAACAGTCAGAATTTTTAATCCAAATTAACCATTATATTTATACATTTAAGTCAATTTTATAATCAAATGAATAAGGCTCTTTAAACACTTCAATCATTACATATCATCATTACAACATATAGGCACTATTTAATGGTCAAATTATAACTCGAAACAATATGCAGGTATATAAATACGTATTATACTATGACAAATTATATAAATAAGGCATTTTATACATTGTTAAAAAGGCACTGAATTATTTTGAAGTTGCTTTTAATAGTTTGAATGTTAACGAGCTTATAAAATAATAAAATATATTATTTTATTATTTGCGTATGCGAGTGGGCGCGATACCTAAACTAAGAAAAAATTAAAAAATCTGCGTTATTTATAATATTCTGATATATCTAGAGAAATATAATTTTTACATTTTTTTATGAAATCCGTATTACAAATATATTTATTAAACTGCCAACCTAGCATACACAAAATTAAAGAAAGAAAGCTTTTTGCTCGATTGTTTGACGAACTATTGTGTATAACCTCAAGTTATTCTTATTATTTACGGCTGAAGCCCTAACCAGCAAAAGACGGTACCTACGGCTATTTTTACAGGCACAATTCAAATCGCACATAACATAATATTATTATTTTATTATGAATACAAATCATACTAAATGTAGTAACCAAATAGTAGGTTACATACACAGTATCAGTTGAAGTGTGGGGCCCAAAAACACACCATAAAGCATAAAAAGGGCTCATGTGTCATATCATAAGTTACAAACGTGCACAAAACCGTTTATTAATTTTCTATTATAATTCGTTAACATCTGTTACCTTGTCTATGTATTTCTGGTAACTGCATATAGGTACATCGTCATGCTAAAGGTTATGCAGTTTGAAAAATAAATGTAGCATAAATAAATGTAACTCTATTTTTACGCTACAATTTTGGCGTCGTTCATTATCGGTAATATTTATAATATAGCCCGTGTTTTGTTTGTTTATTCAAATATAGTCGAGTGAAGTTTGAAAGAGTTTTTTTATCATGTGATGTTCAAAATACATTTTTCCTCAACCTCACAGATGCCACGTCATCGGGACACGATATAAGCACTCGTTATAAGGAACTTATCCATTATTTTGAGATCAATTATACACTTAGCGTGTTATGTCCTCATTTGGTTTTATTCTAATTTAGTTCAATTCAGATTGTATTCATTTTGCAATCAATCAAGTGACACGATATACAATAATTTTACTTTTACGCCTAATCACATAAAATACTTTATAATAATTGGCAACCAATGGTCATAACTGGTAACCAATGTTCATAACTGGCAACCAATGTTCATAACTGGCAACCAATGTTCCTAACTGGCAACCAATGTCACCAAATGCTAGGATCCATTTTTACCTTGCATTTTATATTAGGTTCTACATTTTTTAATCAAGTTAAGGCCATAACTTAAGTCACTTTTTCGGTTTAAACTTACTATTCTATCACCTTTACATACAAGATGGCACTTTTTACTAGCTATTACTATTACTTAGATAACTTTACATAAATAAGGGTTTGTTTAGTATTTACAAAATGACTAACTGTCTGTAGTATGTATGTTGTAGTAATTGATAATGCTTTTTGAAAGCACAAACGAATTATTGAATTGGTTGCGACAAATAATATCTTGAACTTTAAACGCTAATATAAATAATAATATGCACCTAATAGTGGTATTGTATACTAATCGAAGCTGAATGTGATAAACTTTAATTTGTAGTAACAATATCCATGCGAGTATTTTTCTAATTTTTTTCTTTGTCATTGTAATGAGAAAGAATGAATGATGATGAATGTTTATAAATATTGGCTTATAATTTTTAGACTTGCTAAAACCTAATACTAACGCTACGAGTCATTTTGTAAATACCTAACAATGCCCTAGGACACCTTAGCAGTCATTTTCAAAACCTGAAATAACTTCCAAAGTTGTCGGCATACACGCGTATATTTCTTAATTTATAGAACACATATACCCTTTACCACTAATTTAAGTTCTGTGGCACATTCAGATAAATACAGTACAGTTCCACCAACTTATCTCTTTAGTTGAAAAACTCCTTTTTTTTTATTGAAGCCACTGTCTGAACATTCAGAAAGAGATGACGAAAAATGTATTTTTATTACTTGTAATTCAGCAAAAACTGTCAGATTCTTGGTTAGATAAACTAAAATATATACTTAGGTACATAATATTTTGTGAGAAACATGATATACATAAAGACATGTAGGTACTTACAATATTTAATATATTATTTTATAACTATATAACAGAATATGCCACAGAACTATGTATGGCTTAAATCTATACTCAAAATAATAAAATTGCATTCTCTTATATTCTATTTTCAATATTATTTTCATAGTGAAAATTATGATTAATATTTATTTATAATATCATTAAAAAAAATTAACACGATTCTGGTCATCCTAACTTCAAATAATTTTGTGCATGAAATTATATACATAAAAAACATAATTTATCCGTTCAAAAAGTTCTATTTACATCCAATAATATCCTTTACCTTGTCATAAACATTCACGAGTATATTTATAAACTTAATTATGTCTTTATCGTTTTAATTAACCTATAAAAGGTGTTTACCTAAAGATTTCGCTTGTTGGACACTTATTTTGAGCTGCATTATTTAGAAAACCAATGCCTATTTTAGGATACGAAATACACGAGACGTTAAATGTATACCAACTAGTTTGAACATAAAAATAAGATTTCTCAAAGATTTTCCTGCGGATTACAGATTAAGTCATGCTAAATATACAGGTATAAAAAAAGGTTGAAATAACATACAATAATGCATCGTTCCTGCAATACTGAGTCACACGTCAAAACTAAAAAACAATAAAATAGACAATTTAAAAAAATGCACAGGAACTCAGATGAGACCGAAATATACAATAGTAGATTTTCAGAACGAACGGTGGGGGAGTGTGATGGTATACTGTGGCTAGGAGACCGACGATATCGCGTTGTGTGGGGAGCCCATCTGAGTTAGTACCTTGTCCAACCATTGTAACGGCCCGTGAAGGTGGATTTCTATCCAACAAGGCGTGGAAGTGACATCCTGTCTGTGATACTCAGCCCCCCATCCTTTAACAAACGACATCCGAATCGTACACATCTTAGTGAGTTCATAAACCGCCTCGAAGCCGTGATTAACGCTCTGCGACAGCAACTGCGCAAACTCTCGGTTGTTAAAAATCTTCAACGAGCAACCCGGAGGGATCTTGCAGACGGTGGAAGGATGGAATCCGTGGTGGTGATTGCAATTGCGGCTCTGAACGAAAATCGCCGCGTCCGATAAGCACTCCGCGTAAACCTCCCCACCTACATAATACAAATGCACCCCCTTCCCTATATGACGCCTCGTGTTTTCTATCGTCGAATTTCGGTTAACATTACTCAACTGTCCTAAGCAGAATCTGTCGCTGTTATTCGAAGGGTCAGTGAACCCGTCCACGACAACCGAATGAGAATTGCAATGGAACACCTCACCGACTCTGCAATTTAGTTCGTAATAAGCCACCGATGCCCAGTACAAAGGTTCCTGGTAGGAGACCGGGGCAACTTCCCCAGGAGGTTCAGAGTCATCAGAAGGGGGGGAGTAAGCCGGTGGCGGGGTATCAGGAAGCTCCGAGCTGGCTGATGGGGGGAAACCTGATCCGGAGTAGGATACGTTATGGGGCATAGACGGCTCCGGAGTCCTTTGGAACTGTAACAGGGAATGTCCTGGGGCATATTCCGAATGTCTTGGAACTAGAACTGGGGGTAGGACAGGGCTCTCAACTCGCTTGTAGTGGTAAGGGTTGATGCAGACTTCTTTCTGTTTTGCACTGAAAGGGTATTGGCATAGTTCGAGCGGCTTCAGCTCGTGGTGGCTTTGAAGATCTGGCCAGCGCCACACGCGGCAGTATATGACGTGCGGGAGCCCTTTGCGATGCGATACCTGGAAGGATTTGAAGTATATTTTCAATATGCGGTATTTATTCAAGTTGTATTCGAGACTTGACCTGTGTTGAAGCTGGTATGCTAGTTTTTTTTTTCTATATATATTAGTATCACGCTTGCTGGCTTAGCGGTAGCTCGTTCGACTTCCTAAATGACGCGCCCTGTTTTAAATCCAGCCCCAATAACCACAAAAGACTCAAGTTATCGTGTGCAATTTGCAGTCCTACAATGGTGAAAACATCGTGAGAACCGGCATGTTCAAAAATCAACAATTTCGAGAACATGACCATGTTATCAACCAACTCACACTTGGCCAGCATGGTGGGTGGTGGCATGATCTAGGTCTGCCCCCCTATTACGAAGGAGCTAGCAGCGCTGCTGAGGCGCGTCTGCCGCTTAACTGCTGTCAATTTTCATACAATTTTGACAGCAGTTGAGCGGCAGACGCGCGTCAGCATCGCTGCTAGCTCCTTCGTAATAGGGGGGCTGGGTGCTGCATATTGCCACCAATGAAACACTAAGCCTGAGTATGAACATTAGGTTGACTTTAGTCTCCTAATAAGTGTAGACCATTAAATATTAGAGATCTGCGGTCAGCGTTTGGACTATGAGTAGGTTTTGTTGTAGGGAGTTTGGCGTTTAGAAAAAGTTCAGTGATCACATTTTACTAAATCCTTTTCTTTATGAATTATTCCCATCCACCTCTATGTGTTGCCTGCGAAAATTACAAATAGACTACTGCTTACCTGTAATCTGCCATCTAAAGACCTCGGTATGGTGACGCATTTGGATGGAGTCCCTGGGCAGGACAGGGCTCGCTCCAGCTCCTCAATGGCACCTTTCCGCTTTTTAAGCTTCTTCACGAGGCTATCCACTGCTTTCTCTGCCCATTTCTCTTCTTCATCACCCTGGAAAAGGCACCAAAAAGAATGTAAATTAAATTTTATTTTATTTGAATGTAAAGGATCTGTGTAGGAAAAAAGTTTAACAAAATTTACTCAACAAGAATATTTCCATTCAATACAATTCACTTACAATAAGCTTAAGCATCTATGTGAAAATTATAACTAAATAATGTAGTTACTATTACGCAAGCATATTCCGTTGTTGAACATATCATCAGTTATCATCAGGTGAGACATCAGTCAGAACAAATATAAATTATATGCACTTTTTTCTGTGCATAAATACTTATTTCTCATGGGAATCAAACCTGCACCCTCCGGGTCAATAGCCCACATGCTTTACCACCACATCACAGAGACATCCCAAATCTCAATCTAAAATTTAATTTAATACAACATACCTTCTGTTTAGTATTAAATATTGGAGGTCAAAAAATTCGTCATTTGTTAACTTGAATTAAATCAATTTTATTCCAAGAACTGTTATTCTAAAGCAAGGTTACAAAAGCCAAAAAGCTTCAAAGAAAATAAAAACATAGGAAATAGTAAACAATTTTCATGATGAATCAACATTTCCGAGAAGCTGTGACTGTTTCAACTGGATGAGTCATTATTATTGATAAACAGTGTATTTTTTTTTATGAGAATGAATGACGTGACGAGCTCGTCGTTCACCTGATGTTAAGCAATACGGCCGCCCATAACAGTTGCAGTGTCACTCGGAACTTTAAAATAATAAAGTTCTGCGCGACACTGCACTGCGCACATCATCCTGAGACATCACACAGTCTAGTAATCAGATTACTACACTGTGTAATCAGGTCATAAAGTCTCAATTGCCCAGTAATTTCACTAGCTACAATGCCATTCAAACCGGAACACAGTAGTGCTTGCACACTAATGCTTGGCGGCAGAATAACTGGCAAAGCGGTGGTACCTACCTAGATGAACTTTGCAGAAAAGTCCTACCACCTAGTAAATTAGCTATGAGTGCTTTAATGAGATTTTACAATTTTATGGTAACACACACACACACACCCACTCACTAACACACATTATGGACTCTCTGTCTTAGTAGCCTTCTCTAGGCTTAAACTTATATAATGCTATATAATGTTCAAAAATGTATGGGCTATTGATATGTCACGTGATCATTTCCATACATTTTTAACTTAGAGATTAGCGATATCGCTAATGGAATGTGACTTTGTCTAGAGGCCCAGGTAAGAATGCCTTACTACCCTTTATCACACACAAATGCTAGGCGAATGTTCATCAACCATGGTGGAAGAAATTAATGAGACAGTAGAAAAATATAAACAGAAGCTCGAGAGGCATCCCAATGCTCTAGCTTCACAGCTAACAACACCAAGCTATACACAACGCCTCAAAAGAAAGCAAATCTTGCCCCAAGAAAAGGGAACAGTGACATAAGAAATAAATGTAGATTCTCACTGATGAAATCTACAATATGAAAAAAATAAAAGAACATCCCACCAAATCTGCTAAAAGTGATGCCACTGATTGCAGAGGACAAAACAAAAAAAAAACATTCAAAGTTATTTAGATTTATCTCAACATCTGCTCAATAGTATAGAATAGAGATGGTCATAGAGGACCCATTCTCATGTTCATCCTAAGCTAAAAATATGGTAAAATATAATCAAAATTATCCTTTCCAACAATGTCATTATCATCAACATCAACAGTCTAAAAATGTCCACTGCTGAATATAGGCCTCCCCCAGAGAGTGCCACTTTGAGCATCTGCTCACATCCTCCATCAATAAACTGAGTACTCCACATCACTTGCTGTATAAGCCAGGGTTCTAGGTGATACAGCCACTACACCATGCATAAACTTATGACCTTGCAAAAAATGTTAAAGAGGGAATGCATTAACATCTGAAATTTAGATGACCACACCAAGAAATTATATTTTGTTTCATGGGTGTATTCAATATCATAGTAGACTACCTGCAGATTATTCAGTTTTAATAACAGGTAAAATAGGGTACTACTACAAATAATACTTCTCATTGAATGTGAGCTCAAAGTGAGCAAGCCACCTAAACTAAAACTCACAAACTGTCCTGCAAACACGATCGTGTATCCTGTCACGCATATTAAACCACTAATTAGTGCGAAAAACGACTACTTGCACGTTGTCTAGCATATTCATGAATAAACATAAGAAGTAGATCACCTACTAAGTTCAACTGATTTCAACTACTGTACCTGTTTCCATCCTAGCAATTTCTTGACAGCAGGACTTGTGAATGAAAACAGGCTGTTCAGGCTTGACATAGGCCCGCTGCTCGAGGATTCCCCATCGTCCGTGTCCATGGTTACCAGCTCCTATACGCGAGTCACTGAAGTCTCAGAAACACGCGCCCCGCCTGGATTACTCCACGGGAATACTCAAATTGCCATCGATCACAGCCCCACGACCACTTGGTATTCCCCACAACGCCTAGGAACCAATTACGAACACCACAAAACAGCGTATAGCGTGACAAGCGTCCGTTCAAATAATGATTTACGACACAGTAAAACGATAATGTTTCGAAAGCATTTGATCGTTTTGCGAATAAATTCTTCCGTATTATGAAATTGGTTGAAAATTTACGTTATTTAATGTACAGAAACCAGAAAATTATGAAAATAAAAAAATAACACTCTTCAAGCAACAGACAGCGACATTTTTCAAACCACAGATAAGATAAAGAAAAAGATTAACAGAAAAAAAAGTTATTGACAGAACCATGGAACCACAGAAATGAGAAAACAAAAGTTTGTGCACGGAACCGCATGATATATTATATTCACGAACTACACGTTTTTAAACGTTTTTTTGTTAACTAAATTAATACACATAATATGAAAGACCTTCAGGAAACCAAAATCAGCCTGTAAAAGTTAGGAAAAGACAGGTATGTAATAGGGCGAATTTTGTGGGAAAAGTAAAATAAAAATTCATGAAATTATGTCTGCCACAACTGTCGGCCAAATTAAAACGTTGCATTTAAAAAAAATTTTTTAGAAAGAAATAGTCATAATACATGAGACGGAACATACCATGCTAGTATTATGTCGATGATACGAATGTCGAAATCTGGAACACTACTGATATTTAATCTGTGTTGATTTGCAAGGCATTGACATTGACAGTAGATATGATAAGAATTTTCTCGAACGCGAATTTGAAGTGTCATTTTCTAGATTCTAGAATTCTTTCTGCCGTTTTCGTTGCGTTTCTTTTTGCTCGAGTGACGGTCGTCGTCGTCGTATGGACTGAAGTGAAAAATACTCAGCCAAGTGTAATTAACGTGTTGCAGTGCATTTATTGAATTTCGTGATAGTTTAATTACAGTTGTAGTCACCAAGGAATTATGGAGAAGGTAAGGTTATACCGATGCTGAATCACTGGTCATTGATAATTTACGTATCTGAAAATGCTTTGTTTCAATGTGTTAATAACGTTTTAGGTAAATCAGCTAAAGGAGAAGGGCAACGCGGCGCTGGCGTCAGAGAACTTTGAGGCTGCAGTGAAGTTCTACACAGAAGCGATAAACCTTGATCCCAAGAACCACGTTTTGTTTAGCAACCGGTCGGCAGCGCACGCCAAGGCCGGTAATTACTCGGCGGCGCTTGAAGATGCTAACCAGACAGTAGCTATTAACCCTTTGTGGAGCAAAGGCTATTCTCGAAAAGGGAGTGCCTTAGCGTATCTTGGAAAGTATGAGGATGCTATTGCTGCTTACGAAAAGGGTTTAGAATTAGAACCTGGAAACCAGCAGCTGGCTTCAGGACTGGCCGAAGTGAGAAAACAAGCACAGGCAGCGCTACAGAGAAAAGCAGACTTGATATTGAAGTTACGGGCTAATCCACAGACTAGAGAATGGTTGAATGATCCAGAATATATTAAAATTGTTGAGGTAAGTTGCAAAATGTTTTGTTCATCATCATCATGCATCATGCCCTGGGGAGTCTCGTGATAATATCAACATCATCAACTCATAGTTACATTATCATGTTGATGTCCTAAAAATGGTAATTGACTCTAAAACATGTGATCTATTTCAAAAACTTAGCCTTGACATAGTATTATAATTATCTTTGTCTTGATCAAATATTGGGTAAATCAGGTAAATGAGAACAATCAAAAACACTTCAATTTTTACCTACATGTTATATCTAAGACATTGCTGAAATTAACCTAAATTTTAAATAGTTAAGTTGAATTGATATGTTTGTAGGATAGGGGTCACTGACCAGCACATTACATCCATTATCTTGGTCAATTATTATTTTATACTGACATGCCTGATTTATTGTCATGCCATAAATAGATTTGCTACTTTTATCTATTTTTAATGTAACATAATATAATTTATACATGCTGAAAAAAACTCATGTGAAAGTTGCCATACACACCTTAAATTAATACTTCTCATCTACTACTCTGTGAATAAGTGATAAAAATACCTACATAAAAAATGTAATGGCAATTTTCTTGAAGTGTTTTGCTATAACTGTGCTCTCAACCTAAAATTTTCATTTACAAACAAAGTTGGTGATATATGTTAAAAGTTACCTACTTACTGGGTTTCTATAAAAATGTGGTGTTTTCTTTAATGAATTTTACAGAACTTAGTTGAGAACCCGTTTGACACCAAGATTCTAGAAAACAATATAGATGACAAGCGAGTCCTAACCACCATCAGCGTAATGCTCAATCTTCCCACCGACTTTGCATCACCAATGGATGTAGACCCACCAGCTCCTGAAAAGAAGCCATCACCACCACCTGACGCTAAAAAGGAGGAGCCGCCCAAACCAAAATACGAAGACCTACCAGAGAACCGCAGACTTGCCTTACAAGAGAAGGATCAAGGCAACTTGTTTTACAAAAACAAAGACTTTGAAAAAGCCGTAGCTCATTATAAAAAAGCAATTGAACATGACGCTACAGATATAACTTTCTATACAAACATGGCAGCAGTGTACTTTGAACAGAAGGAATATGAGAAGTGTATAAAGGAATGCGAGAAGGCCATAGAGATCGGTAGAGAAAACAGGGCAGATTTCAAGCTGATAGCTAAGGCTTTTACTAGAATTGGTGAGTCATCCATCCAAATTATAAAGTCAAATCATCATCATCATCATCAGCCTGAAGACATCCACTGCTGAACATAGGCCTCCCCCAAAAAGCGCCACTTTGAGCGGCTGCTTGCCTCTTGCATCCATCTTATCCCCACGGTTCTGACCAGGCCGTCGGTCCATCCAGTTTGTGGTTGCCACTCGAGAACCTCATAAAGTTAAATAATTTAATGCAACTTCATTTTTTGCCAAATATTATCTCTTTAGTTTTTATAATTGGCAATTTATTACTGACCCTGAAGCATAATTTGAAATAATATGAGACACCATTGTACCTAGCATCACACCATAGACACAAAGGAAACTGAAGAGACAAGATAACTTGTTGTTGCTGTCAAAGTGAGATACACTTAGGCGCTACTATAGTCTTGTTATGGTCTCTCATGAGAAAAAATGTTGAACAATTTTTGTTGTAGTGCGCATGCAAATTGCATGTTTTAGCAAAATACTTCCACTTTATCAGTGCACAGATACAATTCTGACTTATTTTTTAATTCAATTATCTACAATATTATAACAGTTGGTTTTATTTCCAAAAATAAATAAATAATACGTAATTTTACAGGCAACGCATACAAAAAAATGGAGCAGTGGAAGCTAGCGAAGACATACTTCGAGAAGTCAATGTCAGAACACCGCACGCCGGAGATCAAGACATTGCTCAGCGAGGTTGAGAAGAGGATTGTGGAAGAAGAGAAGAAGGCGTACATCGACCCCGTGAAGGCTGAGCAGGAGAAGGAGTTGGGCAATGATTACTTCAAGAAAGGTATTGTTTTATGTAATAAGCTAATAGTAACATACATACAATTTTGTTATTTTTATGCCTGCTGCCTAAGTACTTATTTGATCATATTTCACAATATGGTGGTAGGTGGCGCCATGATACGCGCCTGGTTTGATAAGTAAAATGCAGATAAAAGAAGTGATTTTTAGATTTTTTTAATTGCCTGTAGTTTTTTTTTGAGAATGACGCGAAGTCATTCTCGTTAAGCACGGCCGCTCATAACAAATGCAGAGTCACTCGGAACTTTAAAATAATAAGTTTTGCGTGTCTTTGCACCGCGCACGTCATCCTGAAACATCACACAGTCTATAATAGTAATAAAATTACTAAACTGTGAGCAGGCCCCTCTTTCCCACTGGGCACTCAGGGCACCTTGCCCAGGTCCCCGCGATTAAACCTGTCAGAACATGTTTACAAAATTTTCGCGCTCGCTTCGCTCGAGCTTTTCTTATTAGTGTACCCTTCTTAATACTCTAGCGTTAATTTTTTCAGTCCAAATGCTCAGCATTTTCGCGCTCGCTGCGCTTGCGCTTGCATTTTACGTACATTCCCTGTTTTTCGACTGAGCTAAATTATCTCATTTATTTCCATTACAAACTTATTTTTTGATTCTGTTGGGACAGGTTTCAAAAAATTTCACGCTCGCTTCGCTCGCGCTTTTCTTGTTGATATACCCTTCCTATTACAGTAGCGTTCTTTGTTCAGTCCAAACGCTGTTTTTTACGCGCTCGTTGTGTTGGTTCTATCGTTTTACCATCTATCGATTTATAAAGTACCTATCTATCTGTTTATAAAGTACTGAATTTTTTAAGTTGTCACTAAGTTTGTATTATATACAGGATGTAATTTAATTCATTTGCATAAATTGAGCCCATGTTAGTACATCAACTATAGATGATTATTAAAGAGTAAAGAGTATAAATGAAATAATTTTTATTGAAAATTATGAAGATTGCCGCGGCGCCTAACTCAGTTGGCATGAATGATTTTGAAACATTTAAACGTTTTTATACCTTGTATGTACTAATTAAAAACAGTACTTCATTATTTTAATTAAATTTTGTATTTGTAGCATTTGATTAAGTTATTCCATTTTTTGGAGTTATTATTATTACCAAACCAATGTGTTAGAATTCAAGAATTTTGGTCCACACGTGACCGGTATCGGGTGTAGATACCTAGTTTCAAAGGATGCTAATGAATTCAATTACACCCAGTAGATTTGTCTAGTGTGGGGCCCCACTATCCTAAGTGCCCAGGGCCTCCAATAGATTAAAGATGGCCCTGACTGTGAGATCAGATCATAAAGCCTCAATTGCCCAGTATTTTCACTAGCTACACTGCCCTTCAATCAGTCTTTTAAGTACAATTAAACACTATTTTCTACGACGCATAATATATCATTTATGACATTACCCATTTTAGGCGACTACAGCAACGCTGTGAAACATTACACGGAAGCGATAAAGCGGAACCCGGATGACCCGAAGCTGTACTCTAACCGAGCCGCGTGCTACACCAAGCTTGCGGCCTTCGACCTCGGCCTCCGGGACTGCGACCACTGCCTCCGGCTTGACTCCAAGTTTATCAAGGGCTGGATCCGAAAGGGAAAGATTCTGCAGGTTGGTGTCACAACTAAAAATGACTTTGTGGAAATAAAACGTTAAAAGATTGTAAACAACCTCCCGGATATACATGATATTTATTTGATGAGACAAGGCAGATCTACACAGGGACACTCACTGCTAATCGCACAACAGCTAGGACCAACACTGCACATCACTTCCTAAGTAATAGAGTGGTTCACAACTGGAACAGGATGCCTGAAGAAGTCATTGCTGCCACCTCCGTTAACAACTTCAAGAACAAACTCGACAACTGGTTACGAGCTAACAAACTATCACTGTTACAAAAATGAACTTTAGTAGTGAATCCGACACTGTCGATATAGACACATCAGCAGTCATGCTGCTCATCTATCAACCAATAATAATAATAATAAAAAGGAAGACGGTTACAAATTATGATACTTTAAATCAGCACCGGGCATGTGCTGTAAAGATCGATGTATCCATCATAGTTAAAACGGGTGGCTTCTCACAAAAAAAAATAATACATAGTTATAAAGTACGACTGTAGTTATTAAAAAAAATATAAAACGCTACAAATGAAAACTGAACTTTAATAATTTTGATAGAAATTAACAACTCAATAAAATTAATGTTTAATAATGACAAAAATTAACACACAATGATGCAACGTTTGTCTCTTCCTGGGGCTGGAGCAAAAGTGAGCTTGAAATGGCCGCCGCACCGCTGCTGAGTTCGGCACGCCCTTCCACGCTAGCCTCTACCACACTGACGTTGCTGGTCACGCCCACTATCTCGAAATTTTGACCTTATTAAATAATATAGTTTTTTTTTTAATTATGGCTAACCTCGTTTTGGCTAAGTTACATCGGTCAATCAGTTCATGCTACCTGTGTAAGGAGTAAATAAGTAGGTAGGTAGTAGGAGGGATTTTGTTATACATGACTTTGAATTGAAAATATGTTATCCTGGAAGCGGGTGAATTCCCAATGTTGACTATGTGGGTTCTACAACCTTTCTTAATTAAGTAATAGTTTTTCATTGATGAAATTCCATGTAAAGTTTACGTTTTAATATTACCCAAACGCGTCGCATACAGCCCTAGCGCAGGTGCACGCAGCTGGGTGTAAATGAACTTAGTCCTTGACCAAATTCCTTAAACGAGTTCGTCGCCCTGTGTTTAGAAATGAGTTCGTTTATTTATTATAGTATTTTGTTAGCTCTCGTAGTGATTGCACTTACATTTTTATGTCTCTAGCTCTTTAGTGGATTAGGATTTGCGTTATAGAGTTACTATGCGCACTGCGCAGCTCCAGGTTAGTGGATATTAATTTTTTAGTATGGAGGTTCAGAAACACGCAGTTTCAAGTAAGGCCTCACAACTTGTCGGGTATCATGGTCCCAGTACCTTCGGGGTAACATATGAATTCAAGTTCATGTTGTATACAACCAAATGTTTTATGGTTTTTATGTTGATGATCTAATGAAAAATTATCATCCAGGGTATGCAGCAGCACTCGAAAGCCCTGACGGCGTACCAGAAGGCCCTGGAACTGGACCCGAGCAATGCGGAGGCTCTCGAAGGGTACCGTGCCTGCTCCACTCAGCTCAACTCCAACCCAGAGGAGGTAAAACTTGTCTACCTTTACTTTATTTTTATTTTGCAATGAATTCGACAGTTACTTTTTTTTTATCATGATAGTGATAGGCCAGCATTTGACCACAGTCTCACCTGATGGTAAGTGATGATGCGGTCGACAATGTAGCATGCTTGCCTAGATGATATCGGGATACTCCAGCCTTAAAAACTCCCAGATTATATTTATCAGGAAACAATTCTCTGTCTGATTACCTTCTCATGGATTAATATATTGTGTAAGTCTGCTGGCAATGGTGATAGTGTGCTCTTTGCTCACACTCATGGATTTGTATATTGGTGCATGCAGGATGGCAGGCGTTGACCATTACCGGAACAGTCACAAAACACGGGTGCTAGACTTGATATAATTTGGTATACTTGATGGTGTTTGGTAGTTTAAACCAGGGTTCTAACAAAAAGGGGATTTTATGTATTCCCCGTATGATGAGATTGATGAGTCAGAAAACAGTCGCCCTTTTTTAAATGGTGAATAAAAAAAAATAGTAAAATAGAATAAAATAATAAATCGGCATAACAGCAAAAGTTATCATTATTATCAATTTGAAAAATCACCTACTTCTTTTTGATATGTATTAAATGTTTATTTTAACACAAACATTTGAGCGCTTAGTTCTAGAAAATCTGTTAAGTTTCTGTTTTAAAACTATGCCTATTGTAATATGCAGGTTCGCAAACGCGCAATGGCCGATCCAGAAGTCCAGCAAATCCTTCGCGACCCCGCCATGAGATGCATCCTAGAACAGATGCAGCAGGACCCGCACGCCTTACAAGACCATCTGAAGAACCCCGAGATCGCCGCCAAGATACAGAAACTTCTAGAGTCCGGCCTCATCGCTATTCACTAGCTTTTCAACGCCTTGCTAGTCTGTAGGTTTATTTTGAAAACTGCTGGGGTTGTTCGGAAAAGCTACTGCTTTGGTAGAATTTGGTTATAGTTGGTAACACTAGACCAACAGATTGCAACAGTGCTTTATGTTATCTCTATCACTTGTTACTCCGTGATTCAAGTTATTTGGAGTGTAAGGCCTTCGTTCTCTATATTTGAGTAAAGTTCCGAGTTGGCTAGCCACCACGTAATGTCACTTGTAACTGCAGTAACGAATTTCAGAATGTCCGAGTAGCGCTAGCCGACCCGTAAACCAGGCTGCTACTTACAGGACACATCAGCTGCCGATTAGTACGGTTAACCGACGGCTATAGCAAAACTTGTTGCAAGCTCGCATGTGTTTGTAATTTATTATTATAGTTTGCATGCCACAAATACTGAGATCCACGGAACTGAAAACTACCAACCCTGTTGATTACGCTACTGCTATAAAAACATCGACTATTCCTGTTTCTATTTCAAGATCAGATACTTATGAATATAGAAATCATTGTATTTAATTGCTAAAACAGTCCGCTCAGAACCGTGGGAAGCTGCCATCGGCTTCCCACAGTTCTGAGCGGACTGTTTACGGAGGCTAGCAGCCGCTCAAAGTGGTGCTCTTTAGAGGAGGCCTATGTTCAGCAGTGGATGTCTTCAGGCTGATGATTATGATAATGATGACTACTAAAAAAGTTTTTGTTCAATTATAATACGTTAAATACTTATAGAATATTATGATATTTTTGTTTTGTGTTGTTTTAGTTTTTATTATTGCGTCAAGATAAATCCATATTTCAGGTACATATAGGTATTACTTATTACATTTCCCGTTGAACTAAACAATGTAATCTAAATTCGTATTACGTTCCTCATTACATTAATTTAATTAGTTGATACCCCTTTTTGTAAAGGAAAATCCTTACCTACTTACTGTTTTTAGGTAGGGAATAAATACTCTTTGAAGGGCACCTACCGCACCGCAGCATATAGCTGGCACATAAAATCGTCAAAAAAATTAAAAAACGAACCCAAAATGGCGTCACTGACAGCAGTCAGGGTGACTATTGAACGAACGAAATGAACAGATGACGTTGCTACAGACCATCCTAAATTTTTACTCACTGAGTAGTTGATCGAAACTCTGTTTTCGTTCGAGAAACTGAAAAGAACTACTCGCCGCCTTTACGTCCCGATCAGTATTACTCACTGGCTAGGTAATCGTAACTTTAATTGCATATAGAGAACGAAGCCCCTAGTTTAACAATTTATAAGCTTTAAATAATAAAGTTTACAAACAATCCCAGTTTGAATAATGGTCTTATGACCATCCATCTCATTAACTGTGTAAGTTTTGATTTCAAATGGAACTTTTTTACATGCAAGATTAACTTTTAATAATGTGTTTACCACTTGCAGTATAGTTATGTATAAAAATACAGCCTTTGCCAAATGTATTAGGCACCTATTGCAGTCATTTAAAGCATACTAGTGGTAGCGGTGTTTTATGGCTCCAACCGCAGTAAGCCTATGTTCCGAATCCTCCAATGAAAAAATAATCAGTGCCTATATAAAAACTATGCAGTCACAAAAATTTCCTTTTATTTTTACTACTTGTATAACACAAGGGTGCATAATGAATTCTCAGAGGCTGTGTGGTGTGTTTGTATTGTGATTATGTTTTCAAGTAAGCTTTTAACAATTCAAATTGTAGGCTTCGTGGACCATTCCAAAGTACGCTTCTCTACACAATGTTACACCACAGCGCGTTTTACAAATATTCGGTATTAGGATTATTTTAGTGTTTCATAATAAAAAAAAAAAAATTTATGCAGATTACTGCCTGAATGATGGAATTTACATAGCATTTTTGTGTAATTTATTCAATAAAGTTATGTAGGCCAAAATATTTGTCTTTTATTGATTTTCTAATTAATAGACTTGGATTCGCTTGTGCTAATTATACAATATACATATTAGTTTTATTGTCGAGAGGAAGAGAGAGAAGGGTAAGGGAAAATGATAATGGAAAATTAGGAATGACGCAATCGTGAAGCAGGCGCCCGTCTGCTTCCAGTCGTCATCGTCCCATTCACGAACTCCATGGATCTATTGAAATCATTTTGAAATCTTTTTATCTTTCAAATTAAATACTTGTTGAGTGGTAACAAACTTAACACACCCTTTCGTCTATGAGATGTCAGATTTATTCGAGAACTTTTTCAATAACTTCAACGGCAATTTCACAATTTACCCCGCACTCGTACACACGTCATTGACTGAACGCTCATTGGTTAAAGACAACTAGATTTTTTTTCTGTAATCTGTGGTAATGTGGTAACATTTTCCTACGTCATTTTTATTGGCATTTTTGACTTTGACATTTGTTATTTGTCACAATCCGATGCTGCCAGACTTCATGAATTACCCTACTACTTGGCGATTTACAAACATTAATGTTAAAATATTAATAATGAATGAGTTTATTTATAACGGCTACTTTAGTATTGAAATTCTCATGAGTGTGCTATTATTCAGTATCGAATAATCATGTAATTTCAAAGTTAAGCCACACAAACTTAAATAAATAGGTAGGTACATACGTGTGGTCCCGTCTGGGACTGGCGCAAACTAAGAGACTAGGGTCACCACATCTCTTCCCGTGGGTGCAGCAAGAGCCGGTTAAGGGAATATGTATTCTCCTCGGTAACTTACTTGCCTACATTAAAATCTTCTGCGATCACCTAGCTGCCTGGCAAGGGTAGTAATTATGGCATGGCAAGCCTCCAATGATATAAGCGTCCAAAGTAGCGCTATAATATAGAGGAGGCCCTTGTTGAGCAGTGGACGTCTTCTTGCTGTTGATGATGACACAACGATTGCAACAAAGATGCAAGTATTGACGTCCTGCAATTACAGTAGCAATTAGTGGTGAGTACGTAATAATACTTAAGCCAAACAACTCTGAAGTCTCGCTAGAACTCAACTTGTTTGCCCTACCCCGTTTTAAATTACCTACTTAAAAATAGTTTAGAATTTATATAGTTTAAAATTAAAAAAAAAAATGATAATAATGTAGGGATAGGGAATTGCATATTTTTTTTTCTTATATTTTGGCTCCACACATAGTGTATTTAGCCAGTGTCAAGTATTATATTTTCATCGTGTTACGGTGTTATAAAACATTTCACGCAAAGTCATGTCCTAGTCATGGTCCAGTCTAAGTCAGGTAGTCATAGTCCACTCTAAGGCATGCTCCATCAAAGTGGTGGCAACTTTACTAGAAGCTTCTATGGAGTTTTGGAAGCAACACGAAAAATCACGTTTCACCACATTATATCACTTGCCCTCACTCAAGCTCGTAATTCAGCACTTAATTTTATTTTTTTATTTTATTTTATTTATGAATTTTTGGAAAACTTACAGCTAATTACATGAATAAAATATACAAATATAATACTTAAGGCCAATAAAACGCCACCAATTTTAAACATTAACACTGGAAAAAGCAAAAGTTTTGAAAAATAATACAATCCAACGACGCGGACGTGAACTTTTCCGCGTTCCCGCCAAAACTCGAATTGCAAATTGTACTTTCATTTCTGGCAACATATTTCTTCATTCGCGCAATGTTTTTGTGGTGGAATGAGTGTCACTTTTTTTTGTAAATAAATAAATCGCGAAGTTTACGAATTCAATTGTGCAATAATTAAATTAGGAAAAGTTTAAGTTTGTAAACTAAGTATAGTGAATGTGTGTATCGATTTATATGAAATTAACTAATTACATTTACTACCCACTCTGCCCCAGTGAAGAATTTTCTTTCTGCATTGTTGTGTTTGAACCAGTCACCTTATCTATTTGTAATATTTATCGGCAAGTACTATTACATTTATTTATGATTTGTTTGCCTCCTCTACTTTTTACTAACGTAGCTAGGTAATTATGGTATTTCTAAAAATTAAAAAAAGTGGGTAAAATGTATTTTATCAGCTAAAGTTATTGTAGATTTGTATTAAAATAGTGATAAACTTGCTTTCGTTGATACATAGCATTGACCAGAATTTTATAGTGGAGCCAATCTCTAAAATCAACCAATGGGGGTTATAAAAAGAGGATTATTTTGTATGAGCCATCAATTCAATCGATCAATAACCTTTGAGTTAGAAGGCAAAAGTAACTCTTATTAGTTAATAATGCATAGGATGTAGGTACTTATACCCTAAACTAAAGATACTACGATAGGTACTAGTTCAGGGCAAAGTCATAAATAGGTGTGATGACAAGCGAAGCGAGAAGGAGAGTTAGGTCAACAGTGTCCACACAATGCACTTATGGAACACAAGGAAGAAAGCAGAAGTCACTTGTGCCAACATCAAATTTTTGACCTCAGGGTCAAATATTGAGGTCAAGGTCAATGACCTGTATACTAAAACCCGTGTAGGTGTACCCCACCCTAATACTCCCACACACCCCTCCTAGCGGGTCCCGAATGTACCTATGTTAGGGTGTTGTTTTTTGACCGGTAAAGTTGTAGGAATAGAATAGAATAACACTTTATTGCACACTAAATAAAAATTAAAATTAAAACACGAAAATATAACAAAATGGTAGTACAATGGGCGGTCTTATCGCTTAGAGCGATCTCTTCCAGACAACCTTTAGGAGGAGTAGGAGTAGGATGCTTCCAATTTTTAAATAATAAAAAATAGATCAAGAATGAACAATCTCTGTATTTCATCCTCACTTATTACAAAAAAGTGAGTTAAAAACCATCCATAAGTTTCAAGCAGAATTTAAGGCATAAAATATATTATTATTACCTATGTAGTAGGTATAATATTCCTACAATGTACCTAAATAATATGTTACACATAATTAATAAGATAATCATTAATACCAAACAATTATCTTGGAATTCATTAAGATAATGCTGTTTTCTTTTGATAATGGATGGATAGATTAAATAGAAATTTGGTTCATGTTTATTATAATTATCAAGTCTACCAGCGGTTTGGATGCACTCTTTTTTGTGTATCATTTTACATTAACTTGGAAAAAAGTATATTTTATAACCGCATCATCATCAGGTGAGACAGGTGTTGGTCAAATGCTATGCCTATTAATTATATTATAGAATATATATACATATATTAAGTAGGTAAAACAACATTTTTAATAGTACTTAAGGGATATTTACCGTGATTAGAATCATTTTTGAGTTCCCGATATTTAGGCACAGTTACATGCACCATTTTCACGGGTAGACTGAAGATGCGGGTGGATGATAAAAAAACGTAAAGTTTAAATCAGTGTTTTAGGTAAAACAATATGCATAAATGTACATTATGCAAGTATACATACATCTGTTATAAAAATTATCATCATCATCAACAACAACCTGAAGACATCCACTGTTGAACATAGGCCTCCCCCAGAGAGTGCCACCTCTAGTGGCTGCAAACGCATTGGATGGGTTTGTCAAGCTGTTGGAGTGGAAAATATTTGGCATCAACATATATGGCGAGTACACCATGTACATATGTGGACCAACGATCCGGTGAAAAATCGGGGCCGATGGATGCAGGAGGCGAGTGGCCGTTCAAGGTGCTCTATGGAGGAGGCCTATGTTCAGCAGTGGACGTCTTTGGGCTATTAATGATGATGACGAATAAGTCAAGTAGGTAATTAAAATTTTATATACATAATTACTGGAACTATTTATATCACTATGAAGTAAGTAGCCAAAGTTACGTTTACAAGCATAGGTAGGTATTTATAAACCAAATGGAAAAATATCAGATATTTTTACCGATTATTTCTTGCTAACAAATTGAAGATAATTACCATTAGGATAATTTAAATCCTGACCTAAGATTCATTACGAAATTGTTTAATACATAGAAAATTCTTATCATTTTATCACAAAATTCAGACCTAGAATCTATCAACCTTGAAGGGTTGAAGGATGATTACAATTGGTCATTCTATCTAAAAATAATCCCTACTAATAAATACAAAAGTGAAAGTTTGTCTGTTTATTTGTCCGACTTTTACGCCAAACAGGCTGATCCGATTTCGATGAAATATGGCACACCGGTTGCTCCTTATTATACAGGAACGCACAACTAGTTCGAGTTCTGCTCGGCCCTGCGTTGCAGCTACCTATCTGCAGAATTTACTCTCGCGTTTACAACTATGAAGGAAACCATCGTTAGGTCCAGAACGTTCTAAAATCTCAAGCTTCAAAGACATAGCATCACCCAACAAACCAAAACATGCGCACCGCGACAAAATTTTCCCGACACTATCTCGTGAGAGACCGTGACAACGCTACGGTAGCGCCTGAGTGTGTCTCACTCTAGCAGCGACAACTAGTTTTCGCATGTTAGACCATCAAGCCTACCGGCCCGCACTAGACGCTGCTGGATTATGACCTAAATACCAGGATTTTTCCATTGCTGTGTGCTCCCGGTGCGGCGCGGCGAAAGAATAGAACCATCCCTTTCCGTCGGTGCCGTAAAGCCGGCTGATAAATACTCAGGGATTGGGCAGCAGCGTTCTTGTCTGTCTGCATCATAATAAAGGGCAATGCGGTCACCAAGACCAAGACAAAAATATTAAGTGATATGCTTCCAAACCTTAGAGTACCTAATACTACAGAGAATTAAAAACGGCTTTTTTGAGTTGGTGTCAATTGTAAATCTCTCAGAAAGAGAAATGAGAGTTTGTGTCTGCAAACTGCTCAGCAGTTTGGCAGAATGTGGTTACATTTGTTGGACGATGTTTCCTGTAAAATAAATAAATAAAAAAAATACATCTGCCATGTATGGGGATTTTGGCAACCACATCTCCCCTCCCCATGGGGACACCTATGCCCAGCAGTTGACGAAAAAAGGTAAAGACACGAACTGACCTTCGTGACGTTCGAGACGTGACACTGGCAAAAGCCGACATTATAGAGGCCATAATCAAGAAGTCAAGTCTGACGATGAAGATGACACTCTCCTTGTAAAGGCTGTGAAGGCTAATGTCTCAGCAGCGAAAACGTCTACGGGCTGATGGTCAGATGTGGAAGTCTTAAAAAACAGAATATCATTTGTACATTTTCTTTCAGGTTTAAATAACTCCTTTCAAAATGGTGACTGCTCAGACCAAGACTGGGTTGTTGATGGGGTTCGGGTCCGTGCTGGTGGTCCTAGGAGCCATGATGGTAGTCTTCTGGCCGCCGATATATCTATCACAACTGCAAAGGGTAAGAGGATTCTTTATTTATTCTACTATATTAGTGGATCTTTGAGCTGTAGACCAAGTATAAAACTGAAAAACTATTTTTTAAGTATTCAAGCTCCGCCATTTTGAAAAAATAAAAATAGAAACTGAGAAATGTGACATCTGCCGAGCATACGAAATCATCTTGTCCATGCCATTATGATTGGTTTAAGCTGAAACGGATGCGATCGACGAGGGGAGCCGATGGATGCAGGAGGCGAGCAGCCGCTGAAAGTACATCTCACATTACGTCACTGTTTTGACAAAAGCGTATCCAGTATGGGGCGCCAAGTATTTACAACCATTTGCCAAAGCCAAAGCCATTGGATTCGGAGAGAATGTTTAAATATGAATTGTGTAAATTTAGTGACAAATCGCTATGACAAAAGGCTCTAATAATAAATATTAATATGTAATAAAGACAAATGATTAATATTTAACTGACAAACAAATGTGTTATCCTGGAGATATTTTATTATGATTGAATTAATGACGCTATATTTTTATTTGACATGTACGTAAGGTACAATATGTAATATGTTTAACGTTTGATTTATTTTAGTTATAACAGCTGCTGTGTGTATTAACTTACATATTTTTTAATGCCATATTGGTAGAATAAATTGAAATTATGTTGGTATAATTATGTTTCGTATGTTATCAACTTTTTGTAAGTATTTGTGTAAATATGATCAAGCAAATAACGATCATTTTTTATGTGCTGAAATGTGCATACGTTTGACAATATCTCACAGCATCTCTCTGATGGTAAGTGACGAACGTGTCTAAGGTGGAGCTCGTTTTCCCATGAGATGCCCATTCACTCTTATAAATTGTGAAATGGGCGGACGAGTTGACGCATACCAGCAGGGTTACTGTTGACACTCGATTTAAATCGTAATTTGGGATTTGGAACGAAATCATGACATTTGGTACTCTTAAATCCGATACTAGCACACGATTGGCATCTTTGTCCATGAAATTTTATGGAACTAAATGTAATCGACTCATTTCTACACCATCCGCTCCTTTACAAAACGATTTAACATTGGATTTGGGATTTATTCCGAATTCCAATTTGAGTGAAAATGGGATTGGATTCAAAACTACACAGGTGCTAAGAAGTTACTCATGGAATATCCATAACCGATCTGCACACCCGGCAAAACAGTCCACATCAACCCGTCCAACGGCTTCCCAGATATCACAGTGGAGACGAATCGCTTGGCACCGTGGCTTTGTCCAAGGGGTGGTCGGTGGCCGAAACCTTCTACCAGTTAAAAATTGAAACAGAATGATGTGCGCAAAGCTCTCGCTAGGACACTCGAATCGTTATATATTTTAGAGTTCCAAGGCACTGCAACCGTTATGGGCGGGCGAACTGCTAGTTCGTCACGTCATTCATTAACATTATTATGACTAAAGACTACATTTGTTAGGCAGAAAACTGAACTTT
Organism: Ennomos erosarius; assembly: GCA_963580505.1. Lineage (NCBI taxonomy): Eukaryota > Metazoa > Arthropoda > Insecta > Lepidoptera > Geometridae > Ennomos > Ennomos erosarius. The sequence goes on from OY756982.1 coordinate 1,034,861, forward strand.
CATTTAATTTCAGATGATGACCCTATCGCCGACGTCGATGTCGTTCAGCGTTTGGCGCGAGACTCCGATACCGATGTACCTCGAGTGCTTTTTGTTCAACATCACGAACGCTGCAGATATCATGGCTGGGAAGAACGTCCCGATCAAAGTGGAACAGTTTGGACCTTATGTGTATCGAGAGGCTCATTCTAAGGTAGGAATGCATCACACACATCTTATCAACGGTCGGAAGTAGTCCACTGATCCTTTCCCACAAAACGCCACTGCATCACATCACATCAACCGGAAGTGGTCCACTGCTGAACACACTTCTTTTCCACGAAACGCCACTGCATCACATCACATCAACAGCTGGAAGTGCTCCACTGCTGAACACACTCCTATCCTACAAAACGCCACTGCATCATACCACATCAACAGTCGGAAGTAGTCCACTGATGAACACACTCCTTTTCCACAAAACGCCACTGCATAGCATCTCATCAACAGCCGAAAGTGGTCTACTGCTGAACTCACTCGTTTCCCACAAAACGCCACTGTATCATACCACATCAACAGCTGGAAGTGCTCCACTGATGAACACACTTCTTTCCCACAAAACGCCACTGCATTACATCACATCAACAACCGGAAGTGCTCCACTGTTGTATACAGGCCTTTCCTACAAAACGCCACTGTATCACATCACATGAACAACTGGAAGTGCTCCGCTGTTGTACACGGGCTTTTCCACTAAACGCCACTGCATCATACCACATAAACAGCTGGAAGCGGTCTACTGCTGAACACACTTTTCCACAAAACGCCACTGCATCACATCACATCAACAAGTGGAAGTGCTCCACTGCTGAACTTATCATAGGGGGTTGCCATAATCCCCACGCTTGGTAGGTAATGCATTAAGTGTATTTAACAATCAACCGAGCGATACGACTCCGAATCTTGACGGAACATGATATTCACATACCTACAGTATGTACAGGTTTTACGATTTCATAGATTTCCTGTCGATTCCTAATCAGATTACTAGACTGTGAGATCAGGTCATAAAGTCTCATTTGCCAAGTAATTTCACTAGCTACAATACCTTTCATACCGAAGCACAATAGTGCTTGCACGATACTGCTTGGCGGCAGAATAACTGGCAAAGCGGTGGTGTAACGGTACTCTGCGGTACCCACTTAGACGAACTTTGCAGAAAAGTCCTGTCTCCTAGTAATAATGTTAATCAGTCGTAATACCATGATATGCAGAAAACAGCTAAATATAAATAAATAAATGAATATCAGAATATTGCACATATTTGTTTATAAAAGCATCTAGATCAATCGATCATCCGAAACGATAGCCTTTTTATCGCATACATAATCACGAATAACCCCCCCTATTTATTATGGACCAATAAAACTCCAAACAAACAAATTAAAGAGGTACTTCTGCCTAATTATCTCGTAAATCCTATAGATAAAAATTATCTAAATCGGTGGCAGGCAGTAGGATGCATTATGCAATGACATGCTATGTTATGCCCAATGTCATAATGTCATGTTATCTTGCTTACATCGTTCGGTTGTGGCCTTGAAGTGTTTTGTTTTGTTTTCGCTTCATTTATATTCATAGTACCTATGTTTATTACAGCTAAGGGTGCTTTTTATCATCTGCTAATAACCTTTGCTCTCGGCTTCTCATGCGTCAAATCGTTTAGGATAAAAATTACTGTTGTGGTGTGTCGGTCCACAATATCCATTGCTAGTCCAGCAATGGATTTATGAATGAACACAGTTTTTTTTTTTTATGGACAGACAAACAAGCAGACGGCCCCCCTGATAGTAAGCAGTTACCGTCGCCTATAGACACCTGCAACACCAGGAGCGTTGCCGATGCGTTGCCTACCTTACCTGTGCGCCCGAATGCGATACACATCAATAGCGGGAAGACGTCCACTACTGAACATAGGCCTCCCCCATTAAACGCCACTTTCATCATCATTAACAGCCACTGCTGAAAATAGGCCTCCCCCACGGAGCGCCCTTTGAGTGGTTGCTCGTCTCCTGCATCCATCGGCTCCCCGTGGTTTCACCAGATCGACGGTCCACCTAGTGGCGGGCCTGCGCTGCGTCTTCCGGTTCGTGTTCACAGCTCGAGAACCTTTCTTCCCCATCGGTTGCTAGGATTTACGAGCGATGTGGCCTGCCCATTGCCATTTCAGCTTACTAATTCTAAGAGCTAGATATATCGGTCACTTTAATGCTCATGTAGTACTTTGTTCGTAGTTCAACATAAAAGTGCTTGTATTGTCACCAGGCGAACCTGTCATGGTTTGAGAACAGCACTATCGAGTTCTACAACCAGCGGTATTGGTTCTTCGAACCGGACATGTCGAATGGAAGCTTGTCTGACGAGATCACCAGCGTTAACCCTGTTGTGGCGGTGAGTTATTTTTTAATTACGTTACAGATGATCATCATCAATAGCCTGAAGACGTCGATGTGACTGCCAGACAACGTACAGCCCAAACCTAGAGAAGTCCTAATATTTGGAGTCATCTCCTTTTATGGCGTAGGAGTGTAGTAAGAAAAGGTTTTGAGGTATCCGAGAACATTGACATTGGCTTCACTCGAGAGTCAACGTAGACCAGTATAAAGCGAAAAAATAACCCTGTCTTCTTAAGGATCATATGCATCATCAACAGCCTGAAGATGCCCACTGTTGAATATAGGCTCCGCAGAGCGTCAGTTTGAGCGGCTGCTTGCCTCCTGCATCCATCGGCTCCCCAAGAATTTGACCAGATCGTCCGTCCTTTTAGTGGTCCATACGCTGCGTCGCGTAGCAAATGTTGCAGCAGTTTGATTTGCGCACCATCGGACCAGATAGTCTGATCCGAAATGTACATCTCTTCGTTTCTGTCTTTTTGTCTTTCATCTCTCGTATTCAAGAAGACAGTATAGATTCTAACCTTTCATTTGCGATCACTAGCCTGAAGACGTCTACAGCGACCGTTTCCGATCATCATGCCTGGCGCTTGGTGCTCGCAGAAGATTACTATTTTACAGTTAAGATCGAAGAGAATGCTGCTGCGTTTTGTCTGGCTCATCCCTTAGCTGGCTCTCGGTTAAGGTTCATATATAAAGTCAAAACGTCTAGTAGGTTGTGGTACCTTTTACTAAAATGAATGGATTTTATTGCGGTGTTTTATTCCGCAGACCATAGCCTACATGTTCCGGCACAACAATCCTCTCCTCAACGTGCCAATAAACATGTTCATGAGGATGTTCCACGAGGAGCTGTTCCTCACTGCCAACGTCACGTCCTGGCTGTTCGATGGTATCGATGATCCGGTGCTGACCATCGCCTCTCACTTCCCTAACATTACCTTCAACATACCGTATGACAAGTTCGGATGGTTTTATGATGTGAGTACCAGTTTCTTTTTATTTTATCCCTATTATTTTTATTATTTATTATTATTATAAGACTCAAAAAATAAAGACTGGGTGACCGCTACAGCATATAAAGTATAAAGTGGTATTTACAACTGAGTTTACCGTGGGACGTTAGGCACGTTAATCCCAGTCCCGGCTGTGTTCTCGTAAGACAATAGTCGTTAAGCCAAGTTGGAAGCGTTTGGGTGGCTAAAAAAATCTGCCTTTAGTGCTGACATACCCACCAGGGTTGCCTATACGAGAAGGAGATTTCAAAAATAAGGAAGAGGTTCCAGGTGCTACTATAGTTTTTTAATGTATATTTGCCAAATTGTGGACCTTGGGATTTTTTGTTTGGTTATCGAACCTCATGCGATGAGTTCATGTTATTTTCCTGACCATTAAAGTTAAGTATTAGTAGTACTAGGTACTTGGTGCTGTATTGAATAGTTTTTTTTATAATCAAGTTAAATATATAAATATAAATATTCGTTTTCTTCTCAGCAAAGCCTATAGGGACAGCCTCCGTGGTGTGGTGGTTGAGCAGGTCGGCTCATAACCCGGAGGTGGCGGGTTCGATTCCCGCAACAAGACAAGTATTTGTGCCCGAAAAAGAAAGCGCAAATACTTGTTCTGTGTCTGGGTGTTGTGGGACCATGGTCCTCGTAGTTCCTGGGTCCCTAGATACAGGGAATCCTAGTTAGGGTCCAGGATCTATGTATGTGATCGTTGGGCGTTTTAATTTAATTTAATTAATTTAATATTTGAGACCTATTATCACAAGCGTGCTCGAAAAATAACTAGTGCGCCTAGATTGACATTATTTATTGCTAACCATGCATTCGGATCTAAACTAAACGTGTATGCAAAATTTCACCTCAATCGGTTGAGGATAACTGCTTTAAAATTCAGTTGCAAGAACTCGAACATACAAACATTGCAAGTTAATTAAATGCTTGTTCTTATGATAATTATTCAATTTATTTAGGTACCTAACTTACGCCCATGATCCATACACTTGAAGCCTATTAAAGATAAGCACCACATTATTAGGTTCGTCTCATACTGGATGTTGATTTGTTATGTACATAAAATACTCAGCCGACTAAACTAATGGAATAGACAGCATTGGCCTATTTAATTGAAAATTTGCATTGCTGCTTCTTGGAACTTTGCTAATCACCATAATAGCTTATTAGCATCTATTTAATAACTTGTTTTAGGACCTAACCACAGAGCTGCTTGAAATTTGAATGTATCAAATACGCTACGGAATTTAGTAAGGCACATGTGAATTTAGAGTTCCTGGTGATACTGCAATCTGTTATGGGCACTAGTCACGTCATTCATTTGCATAATAAATATGTATGTAAATTATACACCCTTAGACAAAAGCCTTAACAAATTTCATCTTGGCTTTTCAGTCTATTGCCATTTGTTGCTAAACCAATGATATTTATGTGGTAGTGATACTCTTAATCGTAATTTGTTGAAAAATTCTATCTATTTGCGCAAAATCAACGTTGAGTAGGTAATTAAGCTATGATTGGCAAAAAAAATTATAAAGCCTTTTGATAGCTCTTAAACATAATTTCTCCTACAAACACGACTCACTTGCGCGAGCAGGCAGGGAGCGAAGTCACAAAACGAGACAAAGACATATAAAATTACAATAAACAAAGTAGGATGGAACAAAATACACATCGGGTGCCCCGTTTCCTCGCACAGGATTAGCGGTTGAAATACACCACTAATTTTCGTATAAAGTTGCTTCATTCATTAGTAAACTGGATTTATAGTCAATGGCAAGATGCAAGAAAGTTTGAATTTGCCACGCTGACTTAGAACGTTCCACATTACCTATGGATCATTGGATTTGACGGGCCCGATAGCACAGTTGGTATTATACCTGCCTTCTGAACTGAGAGCTTTGGGTTCGATTCCTACCCAGGACAAACATTTGTGTGATGAACATAGATGTTTGTTCTGTGTCTGGGTGTTATATTGTATTCTATGTATCTATTTACAAACAAAAAGTATCTAAGTATTGTATCAGTTATCTGGTTCCCATAGTACAAGCTATGCTTAGTTTGGGGCTAGATGGCGCTGTGTGAAATGTCCACACATGTATGTATGTATCATTTATTTTCATTTTATGATTAGTAATTACAACAATCATTAAAAGTGTCGGAACTGATGAGTAATAATACCAATAATATAACAAACACAGATAATAATTTTCTACACTAGTGTCTATGGACAGCTTGCTCGACTGGGGTTCAAAGTTCATTGTAAGTTAATGTAAACAAGCAAATTGTATTTGATTATATCGGTCAGCTTCCGTTCATTTTGCAGACAGATACAAACACCATCCTACAAGACATATTAAATTAAAGACAATATTTTTTTTATATATTGGACAGGGTAGCTCTTCATGGTTATCAGCCAGTTCACATCTCCACATAGTTTGTTGATGAATCATGCTATTTTCCTCGCGAGTTTCCTTTGTTTTTGTAAGAACGAATGCAAGTTTGGTGTGCACTGATATTGTAGGTAACATACATATAGAGTTATATTACTCATCATATTAACGTTAACGCATATTTCTGTGGTCACAACTCATAAACTACTTATCTTATTCACCTACTAATGCAGTACAATAAAATATGTGACATCGAAATCGATACTTATATTAAAATCGATCGATTTGTTCCACAAATATTATAATGGAATTCGTCACCGTACGTAAACACAGGAGAGCCAATTCCGTTCACGGATTATCTAACTTAGAGTTATCTCGCTCACTCATGCACTCGACTTTACTTGATGGGACTGCACTAACTGAACCAGCAAATTGCGACATTGACAATTCCATAGTCATAAATCTACAACAACAGTTAGAGGCTCAGACAACATGCTTAAATGTGGCTCATGAAGAAATTGCTAACCTCAATTCAGAAGTAACTGCTCTCAAAAAAGCTTTAGCGGCACGAAACATGCACATTGATGTTTTAAAAAAATTAACAACGGATACTAGTACTAGTACGTGCTACACACCATTACGTAAACATACGGTGTCTACGCCCATAGCTAAGCGGATTAATAAGCTTAGCTGTGCGAGGGTCTGCGCTGAGTGCCGCTGTGCTACTAAAAAAGGAGACGATAACAGTTCGACTCCAGTGGGATCTGCTAAGAAATCTCATGATGACAATGATGATTCTATTGTCGTTAAGATGAATGACATTTGGGTTGGGGAGATGCGGAGCATGCGAGGGGAAATTCAGTCGCTGAAAGTTCAACTCGGCCACGCCGTAAGTTTGCTAGTGGATTACGGCACTGAAGTGAAGGACTTAAACAGGAGGCTCGGTGAGGGTATAGCCATGGTTGGAGCGAAGGCTTCTTCCTCTTCATCGATTCCAATATCTTCAACACTGTTGGACACACCTGTGGCTGCCCTAGATGCAGTTGAGCTTGTTCCAGGACCTTCAACTTCGGCTGGAGAGCTGCTACAACTTGGGACAGCTCAGTCTCAGAATGCGGATGTTTTGCCGACAATCGTGCCTAAAAAACGTAAGCAGGTGGGGAAAAAAGCGAACCATGAAAATCTACTCGTTCGACCTGGCGCGTTTTACAACCCTAATCAATCGCAAATCTCCAAGGGGTCCCAGGAATTCACAGCAGCCACGGATGCGGGAAGTGTCATTCCAAGCCTGCAAACACGAGAAGTCCTCACACGTTCTCAAGTAATTAACATCCCGGTGCAAGCCCGACAGCCCAAAGATATTGTATTGGGAGCAGTGACAAAGGGGGTTGGAAGTGTTATTCCAAACCCACAAGCACGAGATACTGAGGAGTGGACTGAAGTAAGAAAACGAAGAAGCCAGCGGCCAACATCATTGTGTGGTACTGCAAGTCCAGCCAGAACAACACTTAGAGCTGTAGAGCCACGAAAGTACATGCACCTTTGGAATATGGAGTCTGATATTGACGATGTGAAAGATTATCTTCGAGGGCTGTGTCCTACGGGAACATGTACAGTTCAACAACTGACTACCAGAGGGGACTACAAATCCTATAAGATAGGAATCCCTACGGCTGCCTATGATGTCTGCTTTTCCACCGAGGTCTGGCCTGTCAATGCCAGAATAAAAACTTGGATACCTTACCAGAAGCCACCTGTCAGCACAAAAGTAGGTGCTCAAAACACTGCAACCATAGGAAATCAGCCCTTTCGTGGCCCAGCGAAGGCATAAGAACAAGATAATTAGTCTTAATGTCTTCTACCAAAACGTGCGTGGCCTGAAAACTAAGCTGCGAATGTGGCGTAACAACTTAGCCTCAACAGAGCACCATATCGTAGCCATAACAGAGACGTTTCTTGACAGCTCTGTAGAAGACTCCGAACTTGAATGTGGTGACTGGCATATATTGCGCCGTGATAGAAGCACTCCGTGTGGTGGAGTTGCTCTTGCCGCACGAGCCCCCATTGTGCTTCGCCGTCGTCGCGGCTTCGAAACTGACCATGGTGAGGATCTTTGGGCCAGCTTCACGTGGTACGGGCACACGTTGTACGTATGCGTGGTATATATTAAGCCAAGTGCAAATGACAGTGACTACATGCGATGGTTTTGTAAAGTCGAAAACATTATTGTTACGTTAAAGGCACCAGTTTTGATTTTAGGGGATACTAACTTAAACAGTGCATCTTTAAATGTTAAAATTTACTATGGTTATTTTCTGTCTTATTGTAAATTTACGGATAACAATGTAGTTAAGAATTCTTGTGGAGGAATGTTGGATATAGTGTTGATCAAGGAGAGTGATGACGCAAAACAGGTCTGCGTCGTGGCCACTGATGGAATGGTACCCCCGGACGCGTACCATCCACCGTTGGATATAGAGGTAAGGATTGAGGCAGCTCATCATTCAGATTTCCTCGAGCCTACTAACATCGACCCCTCTAATGACTGGAATTTCAGGGAGTGCGATTATGAAAAATTATTCTTCTTACTGTCTGAGAGCACATGGAGCACTGTTTTGCGAGAAAACAACCCATCAACTGCTGCTGAATGTTTGTATAAAATTATTTATTGTTATTTTGATACATGTGTACCCAAAAAGCGGCGCAGGTGCGCTGTAAGTAGGCGCTTTCCCGTTTGGTTCTCTGGTGACATTATTCACGACATCAAACACAAGACCATGTTGCATAGGTCTTGGAAGCGAACAAACGGTAAGGAGACATACAGATTGTTCTCTGATTTAAGAGCAAACCTAAAATTACGTATAGCAGCCGCATATACTTCTTACATTAAAGGTGTCGAAAGCAACATAAAGTCCAAGCCGTGTGATTTTTGGCGGCACGTTTCAAGTTTGCGGACTAAGGGAGGGTTTCAGCCAAATGTCACCTTCAGTGGTGAATCTTATTCTGGGGTTGCCGCTGCGGAAGCCTTTGCCAATTACTTTGCTACTGTGTTCTTGCCTGACTTACCATCGTTGGACGCAGAAATCGCATCCAATTCTGATACTAGTTGTGATAGTAATTACGTAAATATTTTTAAAATTACGCCCAGTGATGTTGAATATGGCATTAACAAGCTTAAATTAAGCAGTTCAATAGGACCCGATTATATCCCAACGGTAGTGCTGAAGCAGGCCAAAAAAAGTTTTTATAAACGGCTTTGTCACATTTTTAACCTCTCGCTTAAAACAGGGAAATATCCGCACCAATGGAAACTTTCCAGAGTTACCCCTATACCTAAGAGCTCTGACAGGTCAAAACTGGAGGAATATCGTCCGATTGCAGTATTGTCATCTCCAGCAAAAGTGTTTGAGAGCATACTCCACAAATACATATATGTACAGGTGGACAAATATCTTTGTAATGAGCAGCACGGCTTCAGGTCGAAAAGATCTGTTGAAACCAACCTCCTAACGCTGGTGGAATTTATTTCCGCAAAGTTGGACAAAGGCTCCCAGGTAGATGTGCTCTATTTCGACTTCCGGAAAGCGTTTGACAGGGTTAATAATGACATACTGCTGGCGAAGCTTAGTGTCTTAGGCTTTGCGCCGGGACTTCTTCGGCTACTTGCGGATTATCTTCGTGATCGCCAACAGTTTGTCAGACTCGGTTTATATGAATCTAGTCCCTATCACACGCGTTCCGGAGTGAGCCAAGGTTCTATTCTGGGGCCTCTCTTATTTTTGCTGATGGTCAACGATCTTCCTGATGCTATTAAGCGTGGGCGGTGCCTGTTATATGCCGACGACTTAAAACTTTTCATTGAGGTGAGGTCAGAGGCAGAATGTGTAGCTCTGCAACACGACGTTGATGCAGTGTATCAGTGGAGTCAGACGAATATAATGAAATTCAACTATGCGAAGTGCTATGTTATGACTTTTGGTCGAATGTTGCACCCAATTCTTTATGACTACAAAATTAATGGTGGTACCGTAACTCGATCGACAACTATAAAAGATTTGGGAGTCACATTCGATCGTGGGCTGACATTTCACGAGCACATAGTCACGTTAGCAAAGGAATCGTTTAGACGATTGGGTTTTATTCTCAGAAATTGTAATGACTTCCATGACCAACATGCGATAAAGCTTATTTTTGGGACATTGGTGCGTAGTAAGTTAGAAAGTGCTATGTGTGTATGGAACCCGCATGAAAGCAAATATGCACTTTTGCTTGAAAAAGTCCAAAAAGCCTTTTTAAGATATCTATATAAAAGAGTTAATGGCTATTATCCGTACATGTACCCTACGAAATTTCTTTTGGGTTGTCTCAGCTACAATTCGCTAGAAGTCAGACGAGAGATGCAACAACTGACAGTTGTATGTAAAATTTTACGAGGGAAAATTAATGCACCAGATTTGCATGACGAGCTGTCTCATTTTTATGCCCCCAACAACTACCGTCGCGCTAGAAGGCATAGGTTGTTTTCTGTACCATCTTGCCGCACCGTTGCCCGCGCTAGCTCACCTATCCCGCGCACCCTGTCTGCGCTCAACGCTTTGCTGGATGCCAGCCCTGAATGTGACTTGTTTGCGGATGGATGGCAGGATATCTTGTTGGAATGTTTGCGTTTTTGTGAGAAGAATGTATGAAATTGTGTAATTGTTTATTTTTAAGTTAAGTACCTACTTTAATTTCATGTGGTAAGTACCTACTTATCTACTTACCTATTTTTGTTGTACTTATAAGTGTATTATTTAATTAATGTAATTGGTCTGTGTACCGTTTTAATTAAATTAAATTAAATTAAATTAAATTAAAAATGTTTATTTATAAGTATGTGTCTTAAATATGAAAGAATAATTATGCAGTACTAATATTACGTAGTCTAAGTACTATCTATACGAAATATACAGTATTTAATCCTGCATGGTCTCTAGTATTTCATGTTTATCCTGGTAAATATTCTGTCCATAGCTCAGTTAGTAGTAGCTCGCTCTCTGCTTTTTGGTTATGGGTTCGATTCCTACCCAAATAAACATTTTGTCTGCTGAACAATGAATATAGGTGTTTGTTCTGTGACTGAGTGTTATAGGTAGGTAATGTATTGCATACATTTTATAGTACGTATGGGACCTTTACCGCGATTATAATAATTTTTGAGTTCCCGCACTATGGGAACCAGATAACTGATTGTGGGGCTAGATGGCGCTGTGTGACATATCCATAAATATTTTATATAAGTAATAGAAATTGCTACATACCTAATAATTAATACAATTTGGGATAAAGTGCACATCCGAAAGGACATTCAACTAGAACAAAGCTGTGGCCGATAAGATAAAGTACCCCGTTAAACACTAAAACGCATACCTAGCTAAAAATCAAATATGACATGTGTGCAGCGTTTGTTGAGTTTCTATTCGACGCCGGCTTATAAGCAAAATAGACGATCGGGACCAACCACCGATCAAGGTAACATTTGTCTCGCATTGGTCAGGTTGGTGCAAAATCCGGCCGTGTGGATGATGGTTGGCGACCGAATGAAGACACCAACCACCATCCACACGGTCGGATTTTACACCAACCCGACCAAGGTGAGACAAATGTGACCTTGGTTGTTCCCGATTGTCTATTTTGCTTTTTAGAGACGCGCCGGATACGTCCACCGGCCACCCCGGTCTACGGCTACAGTGAGTGAGACTGTCTGCCATGAGTGAGTGTGACCCGTGACGCTCGCACGCATGAGACAGGTGGTCTAGCAAAGATCACAATCGCTAACGCCTCACGAAAAATGTATCGAAATGACATTCGCTATGGAAAAGTTAGCGATTTCCGAAATGTCATTTCAATACATTTTTGGAGTTAGCGTGAGGCGTTAGCGTTAGCGATTGGGATCATTGCTAGACCCCCAGGTCCTGCTTAGATCTCTTCGGTACCCAAGCAATACACTCAGGTAGTCTCAATCATTGTTCCCATACACTACAACATGTTTAGCTAAAATTTCAAGTAGGCCAAACACAGCAGAGCGCTCATTCACCTCAAACAACGACTCAAGTTGCCTATGAAGGCAGATGATAAATACAAACTTACCGATTTAACCTTGATTGATAAGGAAACTCATTTTAGGTCAGTTACTAATTATGTACTTGTGCTTATCGTAAAATGATGTCTGAGCGCTTGAGCGATAATAAACTGTACCTACTGTCTGACTGTCAGTACATAATGTAATCATTTGTCGGTCGGTGGTCGTGGGTTAGTATTGAAATAATATGGCCAGATTGCAAAACGACTTCGTTTTAAAAAATATAGGCTCCTTATATCTCTAAATTTCTTGTCTGTAGGTACCCTCTAGGACAAACAGGAATAACCCAAAATAAGCGAGTCGCAATTTGACTTAATCTCATTTAGGCCACAATGTGGCCTAGATGTGGATGTTATCCTCTGACCTCTTTGTATTATAGAGGTCAGTGACGTCATCTCAAAATGTCCAGTTAGCAAAATGACCACATCGCTGCTAGTCATCATTATAAAAAGTGCAACAGAATTGCTCAGCATCAGGAAGACTCCTGCAACCTTATCTATACTCCATCATCAGAGCGCCACTTTGAGCGGTTGCTTGCCTCTTGCATTCAAGAACAATGAAACATCTTAATAGTCTCTGATAGACCAAATAAGAGGCTTCGACCTCGGCCTCCTCAACAACTGCGTTTAACTTCACCAGGGCCGATGGTACAGAAAAAGTGTCATCGCCCCCAATATAGTCGGGTTGACCAAATTCATCTTAGTGACACCGGGGCGGAAAACACAAATTTTACATATTTACTGTTATTTGTTGGTACGTACCTACCTGCTATATAAACGACCGATGATTATGTACCTTGATTGCAACCGATAGAAACAGTAAATGCACGGATGACAGATTCAATACGCAGCTTATGAGCATAGTTTCAATGGAAATTTTCAAATTTGTAGTGACATTTCTCCCGTTGCAATCAAAGTTATATTATCACTATGCTGGGCTAAATCTCGTATTCTTTGAAAGCAATGCGTTGTCTTGAATTGCTTTGAAATTGACTAATGTATTTAAGTAAGAACGGCTCAATCTGTTCGCTGGTTCACAGTCTACGCAATGTTGCGAGTTGCAAAACCGCGCGGTTTTTGTACGGTATTGCGTCACAGATTGAACTATGGTCACTGCGATGTACGCTATGAATAGAATATCATACGTATTTCTTATGGGTTATTATTTGGTCATTTTATTACTGTTTGTACGAATAGATGTGACTAAAGATATAACGTGGTCTCTTAAAATTATGTTCCATCCTTCCTACTGTAATTATGGACTACTGAAGTTTTTGCACTAGTGTCGCAAGTTTCACTTGATTGAGAGCACTTTTTCTTTCTGAAATGTTCATTGTTCATTTGTTGTAGAGTTAGCAAAGGTACTGTGTTAGTTTTACTGGCTGATGAAACGACATACGAAGATATGATAGAGTTACTAATCCGGGAACTACGGGGACGCCAATCCCGTTTTCTGACAAACTTATGGGGCGGCAAACCTTGCAGGCAGGGTCGCTCAATCTCTAAATACGCCACTGCTCACAAACTAGATACTAGTGATGGATTAATTAGCATTCGCATTCATTTTTAGCATGTGGAAACTCAATTAGCATTTCGCAAATGAAATGTAGTTGCGAAATGCTGCGAAATTTGAAATTTCATTTAAATTAATTTAGTTCATTTTGAATTTAGTTTTTAATATAAAGGGTCATTTCATGTTTAATTTCATTTTTTATTTCTTTTTCATTTCATTTTTCATTTCATTTTAGCAAATAGCATAGCAATAGAAATTAGCATGCTAAGACTCCTGAATTAGCATGTTTATGAAATTTACGCAAAATCGCATTAATTACCATCGCTACTACATACTTACCTTCTTTTTCTTCTTATTTAAGAGGCTTGCGCTTGTCGGTGGAGTAATCGCCATCTTTCTCTATCTTCAGCCAATGGTTTGACCTCCCTGTGCGACATGACACTGATCTTTTCTTTTACCTAACTACTTACGTAACTACAAAATATTTAAATCTAACGCATACTCACCTTTACTAATATGTATGTGTTTCAAGTCGCAGTTTTCGTACACACAAAATAAGCACATGTTCGAGCAGCTTGGAGCACATCACAAGTACTGTATACGAAACAAGCACAAATTAAAAACAAAAACGCATTGGCTAAAAAAATCCGAGATGTCGGCGTAAAAAAATACCCGACGACGTTGTGAATACAGCCTCCATCAACACTTTTAAAAGTAAACTGAAACTGTGGCTTATTGAACGACCATGTTATGAATTAGAAGAATTTTATAAATTATAATTTTACTATTTTACTCAAATTAATATTAATGATAATTTTGTATTTATATTTTAGACATACGCTATTAATAAATTTTTCATTTTCATTTACATTTAACGGTTTTAAGCTTTGTAGTTGTGTAGAGTTAATATTCGGTAAATAATACATCAATTTCATATCTTTCACACGCATCTCCAAAGTGAGCGAAAAGTATAAAATTGTTTAAAACATGTACGTCGGCTGCGTCTATTATACAATAGAGAAAGTGTATATCCAACCGAAGAAGTAATGTATCGTAACACGCACATACGTCGGTATGACTGGATGGATAGAACTTGGAACATTACATTTTTAACAACATTTTCAGCTCAAAACGTGCCCACGGGCTTTCTATCACAGGGGAATTGTTATCACCATCATCATCATCATCATCATCAACATCCTAGAGACGTCCACTGCTGAATATAGGCCTCCCTCAAAGAGTGCCCCATTGAGTCGTACATCCATCGGCTGCCCGCGGTTTTACCACCGATCTTCGGTCCACCTAGTAGGTGTCTGGCCTACGCTGCGTGTTTCGGTTCATGGTCGCCACTCGAGAACCTTTCTTCCCCATCGGTTGTCAGTTCTACGAGCGATGTGGCCTGCCCATTGCCATTTTAACTTGCTAGTTCTAAGAGAATTATCGGTCAGTTCTCCTGCGGATCTCCTCAGGGAGAAGGTGATAGGGTATAAATTCCCCACGATGCACGATGGCCTATTCTCGAATTTTTTTGATTCGTGATCATATCGGTTTTCTACGGTGATATCCTTCACCGTTGCCTGTAAGTCAGTTTGAATCACTCAGTCAGTCAACGATCTCGTGTGGCTGAGCCAATATAAATTAAGTTTAGGAGTTAGAATGTATAATAGCAGCTTGGTAATTCGGTATGAGAACGCGCAGCGTATTCCGACCCCGCACTAAGTGGACTGACGAACTGGTGAAAACCGCCGGGAATCGATGAATGCAGGAGACAAGAAGCCGCTCATAGTGGCGCTCTCTGGGGGAGGCCTATGTTCAGAGTGGAAGTCTTCAGGCTGTTGATGATGATGAACTTGGTATAGGATAATCTATACTGTGCGGATCGCTACATACTGTACTTTGTTCAAAATAGCACCGGTATAAGTACCGGTTAATCTAGTACGTGGTTACTTTTATATTTTACATACAACAATTCGCTCTATCTTAAAATTACAATCAGCAGTGCGTTCTAATAACTGCGCGCGCGCATTTTTTCCTCGTGAACACCTACTTGATACAACACGCGATCATCACGTATTGGAGAAATTAGATTCGGTTGATTTATACAATTTATGAATTGCTATAAAGGAAAAGTAATGAACTAACCTTCTATAGAGATCGCTCTTTAGCGATAAGACCGCCCATTGTAACCTACTTATAAGATTTCTTGTTTTATGTTTTCTTATCTTGGTGTCAATAAAGAGAGAGTTTATCTAACTTCTAACATACCTAACTCATTTTAATGGGGCCAATCTGATAGTATATCCTTAAAACAACAAATTGGTTTAAAATAACGGGGTGCTAAAGTAACTAATAAAAAATAGAAGCGAAATGAGTATCTCATTTTATTAATTCGATTCAGATAAGGTTACGGTTGACACTGAGAGAGATGTTGATCATGGAAGTATGGCCAAGCTAACACCAACGAGGCAAGAAACGCCTAAAGAACCCACGTGAAAAATAAAAGGCGCCATGTAGGTAATCATAGCAAAACCGCCTTCGAAAATTGTGTGTAACCACACAAACGGTGCCCTCACATCATGTAGTATCTATACCTACTCGTACTCAGCTAAAATTGGTTACATTAGCTATTTGCGGACTCATCAAACCTGGGTGGTTATTCTCTACACCGATTCCACACGATACGAAACCACGTCGTTATCGTGTCTTGTTCAAATCGTATCCCAGCGTTAGATATACCGTCACTTTAAAATAAAGTTATCTTAGTTATGTTAGTTCTTTTTGAATAAAATATATTGACATAAGTGGTCATATCTTTTCATGTGTTTTTTCATGTGTTGATGTTTCGGAACGCGTCTCGATAATACATATGATTTTTGACAATTCAAATCGCGCTAATTACAAATTCATTTCGCGCGGTTTTGTTTATTGTTTCATAGAGAATAGACTTTTGCAGATTTCTTATGTAAGTCAAGGAATTCGCGTGGTTTCGAAGTAAGGAATCGATAGAGAATAAAGGCCCTGTAGCAGAAGAACAGAAAAGGTCGCCGTAGCTAGGAATCATCATCATCGTCCATCATCACAGCTAAGCTAGTATTAGGATATAGAATTAGAAATTTCTTTTTAGAAATGCGACGGATCTATTGACCTAAAACGGTTACAAATCTCTGATGATATTGTGTAGAAGTTTTCTAAGGCTTATAATCTTTTTGTCATCACTATCATTACACTATATCTTATCGTGCGTTACACTTTCTGATATATGTATGTACCCACCATGACATGGAATGACGTCACAGTATAATTGAGGCCTGCTAAGCAATCATATACCTAGTTACACAAATTATGATTCACAATACGCAGTTTATGAGCATAGTTGCTGTGGCCATGACATTTTGATTTTTGCGCATTTCTAATCAAAATTCGTATAATGTTGATACTGTACAGAGCCCAATGAAGGGCCATGTACCTAATCTAAAAGTTGTTGATTGCGTTTTCTATCCTAGTAAAAGCGAGAAAGCACATAGGTTGAATGATAGAAAAAAAAAGAATGAGGTTGCTTATATTATCGGGTTCAATGTTATGATAGTTTAATGTTTAATGATATGTAAAAATTTAGGGTTTCCGTTGCAAAACAGGTGAATACCGGGTTTTTCGTTAGTAGTACATAAAGTATATTGTAGTGTAGTACCTAATAGGTACTACCTATATCTACCTACCATTGACTATGAATTCAGCCTAGTACCATAGTGTAATGAATACTAATAGTGGGTCAAGTCCTTTGTTATACCGCAATATACTAGGTGGTAGGACTTTTCTGCAAAGTTCGTCCAGGTAGGTACCACCGCTTTGCCAGTTATTCTGCCGCCAAGCAGTAGTGTGTAAGCACTACTGTGTTCCGGTTTGAAGGGCATTGTAGCTAGTGAAATTACTGGGCAAATGAGACTTTATGACCTGATTACATAGTGTAGTAATCTGATTACTAGACTGTGTGATGTTTCAGGATGACATGCGCAGTGCAGTGTCACGTGGAACTTTATTATTTTAAAGTTCCGACTGACACTGCAACTGTTATGGGTGGCCGTGTCACTTAACATCAGGTGAACGACCTGCTCGTCACGTCATTCATTCTCATAAAAAAAACCCTAAAAGGCCGTCTCGACCGTCGCGTCGTGGGGCTACCGCGTACCGGTAAGCCAGTGAAGCTAGCCGGTACTTCCCCAGACGGCGCGGGCAGGAGGGGGACGCTGTTCTCGTTCATACCGCACCCCATCGTTGCTCCGTCTAGCCGCTGAGTTGATTCACTATTAGTATTTATTACACTATGCTAGTACCAATAAAACTCAGCTCAGCAATGTCCGGTAGCAATCCTTCTAAGTGCTGATCGCTGATGATTCCTTCACGATTTGATCATTGGTATATTTACTAACTTTTATTATCTTTTTCATTGCAGCGAAACGGATCTATAGAATATGACGGCTCGTTCCTGATGAACACGGGCGCTGCGGACTTCAGCCAGCTCGGCAACATGGAGAAATGGAGGTTACTGTTATAAAATTCATTCTATTATGGCCCTTATTGTAAGTTGTAATGAAAAAAAACTATGAAATTGCATTAATATCTGGCTGCAGAGAGAGAACATGACGACAGCGTTAACCTCTCCACAAAGACCATTAACCAACAGTTGAAGTAATTGAGAACAGCTAAATCTGTAATTGACAGGATTTCACACACAGAATACATACAATACAATACAATACAATACAATACAATACAATACAATACAATACAATACAATACAATACAATACAATACAATACAATACAATACAATACAATACAATACAATAATACTTTATTGAACACCAATGAACAAGAATGCACATAGATACAAATTTATAAAAGAATGGTAGAACAACGGGCGGCCTTATCGCATTAAGCGATTTCTTCCAGGCTACCTTTGTATGGGCAGGAATCAAAACAAAAACTAAATACATACAACAACTAAATTGAAAATGAAAATAAAAATTGACAACTTTTTGTGGCTAACCTTAAAAATAACCTAACTTATAACCCAAGATTGAACCCAAGAAGTAAACCAAGATTTAACCTAAGATATACTTAACGTAGAATTTTACAGAATTTTTATGTCTTGTCTTGTTTTAACAATGATAGGCTACTCGGATTTGACTTTTCCCATTTATATCAGGTTCTCGGACCGCACCCCTTACCGAGAGGAGTGCGGCGAGGTGAAGGGGTCCACGGGCGAGCTGTGGGCGCCGGAGCTCGGGCAGCCTGACGTCACCATCTTCGTACCTGATATATGCACGTAAGGTTCATTTTAGGGTGACGGGCCCGATAGCTCAGTTGGTAGTAGCCCTGCCTTCTGAACTGAGGGCTGTGGGTTCGATTCCTACCCGGGACAAACATTTGTGTGATTAACATAGATGTTTGTTCTGCGTCTGGATGTTATATTGTATTCTATGTATGTATTTACAAACGAAAATGTATATAAGTATTGTATCAGTTATCTGGTTCCCATAGTACAAGCTATGCTTAGTTTGGGGCTAGATGTCGCTGTGTGACATGTCCACACATATTTATTTATTTAAAAAAAAAAATTGTGTTGTGAACTATCCCTTTTAGGGTGAAATGTTTTGTTTACTTTTCATTTTAGGGTCTAAAGTTTTGTTTAATTTTCTCTTCCTATCATTCTAGTGTAAGGAGCGGCTATTTCCCGTTATTGGCTATTCAGTCCCGGGACAGTTGAGACAGTTGAATTTGAACAAGCAAACAATAAATAATTTAAAAATAATTGGACTGATTGGCGGGACATACGAAAATGTTTTAGTTGTCAGTTCGTGTCAGAATAGCTTTGATTTGACACGTGTGTTTAACCTTAAATTAAAAGAATAAAAAAGCGATACTTTGATATTAAAATGCCTCTGCGTATGCAAAGAACACTCATCCATTCATAATATTACAAAAAAGAATTGACCCATTCGCATTCGTTTAGGAATCATTCATCATCCGATCCAAATTAAGAAACTTCTCTTTTGAAGTTGGTTATAAATGTATTGTCAACTTCTAGCTGACGTCAAATGCAACGAGCGAAAGTGAGATGGCATTTTACCAATTCATTTTCGTTTATAAGTAGGTACCTAACTGCCCTATTACGTTATAGATCAAGTTGAGGTATCGTACGTTTTATATGATTTAATTATTTTATTGATATCTTATAATCGGCTTTAAAAGATTTAAATTCCATGCTCGCGCAGTAGATACCGTTATCAAAATGAATTAATATTATTAAAAACATTTTGAAGTATTTGAATTAAACATGGTCATGCTGATCGGTATATATATTTATTTTATTAACCGGCGGAACATTGCAATAATGCAATATAATTAAATGAAAATTACGAAATGTTTCAGGATGACGTGCGCAGTGCGCGGTGTCACGCGAAACTTTAAATTTGAGTTCCGAGTGCACTGCAGTCTGTTATGGGCGGCCGTGATGCTTGTAGCCTGATTACACCTGCCGAGTAAAACGGCGAGTCAGCACCTTCGCCGAGTACTCGGTGTTTACGACGTGTAGTACTCGGCGAAATCACTGACTCGCCGTTTTACTCGGCAGGTGTAATCAGGCTATTAACATCGGGGGACTAGCCCGTCACGTTTACATAAAACACTCTGTAATTTTATTGAGATAATTAATTTTTCTTTTCAGGACCGATTTTTTTATGCATTAAAAATATATCAGTGAAATATCCTATTCCAGATATTTAACGCTCGGGTTGGACAAGAGCGTCGTGGTGGAAGGCGTGGAAGGAGTGCAATACATCGCAAACAATACTGTCTTTGACAATGGACACACTGTTCCTGAACTGGTAACTGCTTAGATACTCACCGACAAGCTAGCCTTTAAGTTTACGACGAGATATCGAAGAAATCTAACCCCGCCTCCTCGATTTTATTATCGAACTTCTCGGCAACGTGAAAAAGTGCATCCCCATATTGTAGACACGTAGAAACCACATACGACGCGATTCTTGCGCTCGTTTCTTCCACGAACCTGCAAGATTTAGAATGATCTTCCACGTGAGGTTATTCCCCATAACTTCAGTAATGGAGAGCTTCAAAATAAGTGTTAAAAAGAGTCTTCTCTAAGGGTAGGCAACGTACCGGCAAGGCCCTTGGTGTTGCAGATTCCATATACTAAAAAAAGTAGCCTTTATGTTTTGAGAAGGTGTTGTTTGGAAACTTACTCTCTATAGGTACTGCATCATCAACAGCCTGAAGACGTCCCCTGCTGAACATTAGGTCTCCCCCAGAGCCATTTTGTGCGGCTGCTCGCCTCTTACATCCATCGGCTCCCCGCGGCTTTCGTCGTCCACCCAGTCTACGAGACTTTCCATCAGGGCGGTTATTCTCTATGGAAACGCAGATTCCACACGATACGAAACCACGTCGTTATCGTGTCTTGTTCAAATCGTTTCACAGCGTTAGATATACCTTCACTTTACATTAAAGTTATCTTTATTTGGAATAAAATATCATTTCAATACATTTTTGGAGTTAGCGTGAGGCGTTAGCGTTAGCGATTGGGATCATTGCTAGACCCCCAGGTCCTGCTTAGATCTCTTCGGTACCCAAGCAATACACTCAGGTAGTCTCAATCATTGTTCCCATACACTACAACATGTTTAGCTAAAATTTCAAGTAGGCCAAACACAGCAGGGTGGTTATTCTCTATGGAAACACAGATTCCACACCATACGAAACCACGTCGTTATCTTGTCTTGTTCAAATCGTGTCACAGTGTCAGATATACCTTCACTTTACATTAAAGTTATCTTTATTTTGAATAAAATATATTGATATAAATGGTCATATCTTTTGATATGTTGATGTTTCGGAACGCGTCTCAGTAAAACATATGGTTTTTGACAGTTCAAATCGCGCCAATTCCAAATTCATTTCGCGCGGTTTGGTTTTCGTTTCATAGAGAATAAACTTTTCCAGATTTCTTATGTAAGACAAGGAATTCGCGGCGTTTCGAAGTAAGGAATCGATAGAGGATAACCGCCCAGGTGAGACAGTGGTCAAATGCTTTGCCTATTAAGAGTTTAAAAAAAACTTATTCTAAACGTAACCGTGTATATTCCGCAGGCATGTTACTGCGACGAGGTCCGCGACCACAACTGCCTCCCGGCCGGCGCATTAAACGTTTCCATCTGTAGATACGATGCGCCGGCCTTCGTCAGCCTGCCGCACTTCCTGCACTCGGACCCTTACTATCCCAGCAAGATAGAAGGCTTGGAACCTACCGAGTAAGTCCATTCAATCATACATCTATACATAATAAAACTAACTGGGTTAAGTCAACACATTGAATACTTTTTGAAAATTTTGATTTCATTACACGTTTTTGTCGGTATAAGGAGTGGAAACAATTTTATTGTTGAATTTTTTGGTCGGTCTATACCTTTGAACGCGCATTACGCTGGAACTACCTAACAGAGTTCACTGTGCATCGTTAATTGTCATTTATATTGTTAATATTGGAGTGATATCTGGATGTAAAACTTGTTTATTTTGTAGATTGGGAATGCTCCTTTCTATAATTATACTAGGCATGATGACTACTGTTAAAAATTAACAAGTAAATATTACTTTCATAAAGAAGATTAAAAATGAATGCAATAATTGAAAAAATAAGCAAAATCGGTAAATAAATCACGGAGTAATAAGCTTTTAAAGTTTCTACAGGAGGCATCTCCTGTCCCTTTCTCGCGAAACAGAGCGCCCACAGCGTTCACACACACAATTTCTTAGCAATTTATATGATCGGTCTTTTACCATTCATGCTGTCCGCCTCTGGAATGCACTACCTGAATCTATACGGAAGGCACCCTCATTACACATCTTTAAAGATCAGGTGAAAAAGTTTTATTTGTCAGTTTGATTTTTCTCCGTATTCATCATTAATGGTAGGTACTTATGGCACTACGTTAAATGTTACCACTTTTCCTTATGTTTTATGCTGCATACAATTATTTATTTTAATATATCATTTATATTATACTAGGTACTTGTTTAAGTATCCACTTATTATATATAAGTACTTTATTTATGTAGTTATGCTTGTGCACCCCGTCTTTAACCGCTTCGAGAAATCCTCTCCATCCAAATGTTGCCTGGAAGAGATCGCTTTTAGCGATAAGATCGCCCATTGTAACACGTTTCTCTAAAATTTGTTATCCTTCTTAATTGTATCATTATTTGATGTGTGTGCAATAAAGTGTTTATCTATCTATCTTAGGATTTGTTGTGCCATTTTCTGTCATTGTTGATCTGTGGGTGTTGGGGGACCTTGGTTCTCGGTCCGGGATCGTTATTTATTTATCTTTTACATGTTAAATCTGTGATTGCAACAATGTACGTACCAGTTCGGATGTGTGGCCCATGAGGTGGTTGCATTGTTGCAGGGAGTTGAACTTCCGGCTGGCGCTGGAGATGTTCACGGGCATGCCGCTCGCCGTGGCCGCGCAGCTGCAGATCAACCTGCTCGTGCGGCACGTGGGGGGCATGACGTGAGCTATTTTTTCTTATATTTTGGCTCCACACACGGTGTATTTAGCCAGTGTCAGGTATTGTAATTTTTCATCATGTTTATAGAATATTTTACCAGTCTTCTTTTCGTGTAGGCAAGTGGTCAGCCCTGGTGTCAGAATTTTTAGGCCGCCCAAAGGCTTCTGACTTGGCTTAACGGCTATTGTCTTACGACAACAGCGGGGACCAACGGCTATTCACCAGTGTCAAGTGTTGTAATTTTTCATCATGTTATAGAATGTTTCACGTAAAGTCAAGTCTTAGTCATAGTCATAGTCCAGTCTAAGTCATGCTGCAGTAAAGTGGTGGCAACAACTTAACTATATAGAAGCTTCTATAGAATTTTGGAAGCAACACGAGAAATCACGTTTCACCACATTATATCACTGCTCGCACTCATGCTCGTAATTCAGCAATTAATGCGTAAAACGCCACCAATTTTAAACATTAAAACTGAAAAAAGCATAAAAAGCCAAATAGACGATCGGGACCAACCACCGACCAAGGTCACATTTGTCTCACCTTGGTCGGGTTGGTGTATTGACCTGTAAATTATTTTTTACCAATATATTCTGTATTCTGTAAAATCCGACCGTGTGGACGGTGGTTGGTGCCTTCATTCGGTCGCCAACCACCATCCACACAGTCGGATTTTACACCAACCGAGACAAGTGTGACCTTGGTCGGTGGTTGGTCCCGGTCGTCTATTTGGCTTTTATGTTTTATTTTTTTCTTAGATTATGGCTCCACACATAGTGTATTTAGCCAGTGTCGAGTATTGTAATTTTGCATCGTAATAGAATATTTCACGTAAGCCAAGTCTTAGTCATAGTCATAGTCCAGTCTAAGTCAGGTAGTCAAAGTCCAGTCTAAGTCGGCTTCTAGTAAAGTGGTGGCAACTTTACTAGAAGCTTCTATGGAATTTTAGAAGCAACACGAAAAACCACGTTTCACCACATTATATCACTTGCCCACACTCATGCTCGTAATTCAGCACATAATGCGTAAAACGCCGCCAATTTTAAACATTAACACTGGAAAAAGCACAAGTTTTGATAAATAATACAATGCAACTACGTGAACTTTTCCGCGTTCCCGCCAAAAACCTTGGTCGGCTTTTATGTTTTGAGAAATAATAGGTGTATAGGCCTACATGTAGGGCGCCATCTAACGGCATTGAAACGAATCAGTTACACTAGTTTGTATCGTTGGTTCGTGTCTTAAGTTCTAGTCATTGACTGGCTGGCATATAGGGCGACATCTAGCGGCAGTGAAACGAACATGATACATTTCAGTTCCGCTTTAATTCATCAGATTCAATCTAGATGGCTAACACAGGCGAGCTACGGAAACCTGAATCGCGGTGACAAGATTCTCCGCGAACACACGTAGGCTTGCGAGCTTGGATGGTTCGGTATCGCTTCTCGGCCTTTTGGCTAAGATCAAAGTGTAGTATCTGTTCTTTTCAGCTTAATATCTGAAAGTTCCCTCATTGAGGGACCAGTATATTAAACTGATTTTTTTAACTCGACGGGATGTTCGGGGCTCGCTCCACTCCCGTCACGGGTCGGCCCGGCATTGCAGTGCCGCCGGGATCGGCCCACCAGAAATACTCTTAAATTTTCTAAATCTTTACCATTGACAATATTCATTATTGTCAATATCGCTAACGAAGACAAAAGCTTGTGGAAATAATTATGGTGATATCGAATTTACGCAGTTGTAGAGGTATTGTCATTTTCAAACAGGACGGCTCTGTGATAGATTGATAGAACGTAAAATATTATGTAAACAAAACCAGTGACGTCATCCAAAACATTTCTATTTCGTGGCCATTTTGTGGCAAAAATCTAATTATAATGTTTAAGAAAACTACTGGAAGGAACATTAAAATGTACAAGAAATAGTCACAATAAAAAAGATATAAATAAAATATTAAATTCATTGCTTGCAAAATCACGTTCTACTGTTGAAAAATTATGGGCAGAACATCCCACGATAACTACAATCGAAAAGGAATCGATAAATCGTTTGAATTACTAATATTGTAAAATTGCGTGGGCACAAAATACGGTATTACCAACCGTAAAAAAAGGATATGGATTTTAGTCTACAGAGTCACTTCATTAAGTATAAGTAAATAGCTATTTGACGGTGTCTTGTAGTTATTAAGTGAGTATTATATTTTATTGATTAAATTAAATAAAACTCTTTTAAAAACAAATAAAAAGTATTTTAAAAGAAAAATCGATATTTGGAAATAAAATAAAGAGAATGTAAGATATATCATTAACAGCCTGAAGACGTCCACTCTAAAAACAGGCCTCCCCAGAGAGCGCCACTTTGAGCGGCTGCTCGACTCGCTTCCTGGTGAAAGCCGCGGGAGCTGATGGATGCATCGGCTACATTACTCCATACTTAAACAAGAGCTTTGTTCTAAAAATGAAGCATCGACGGAAGCTTCACTTAGCTTGCCTGCTCTTTGGCGTCATAAAATATCAACAGCCTGCATGAAAAGCTTACCTGGGTATCTGCACGGAGGTCCTACGGATCCCGCCAGTGCGCAATGCAGCTGTCGACGCAACGTCATCACTCGGCCGCTTTCATTGGTAGTTTCCGCTAAGCTGCGACTAAGTGTTGGGATAATATTCCTCCACCACTCAGGAGCCTGCAAGGTGTTAGTTTATTTAGATCTAAACTTAAGACTCTCCTGTATCAACATCAAAAAAGTCAGGAAAAACACGTGCATGACACAAGTGCTATTTAATTTCTTTCTTTAAAAAGCTAGGTACAATAAATATTATATTATAAACCCATGCTGATCTTTTATGTATTGTAGATAATTCCAGGCAAAAAGTAGAAAAAGTATAATAAGTTACTTTGTTTGATTTAATTTAATGACTATGTGTTAGAGATTTCAAAATTGTTTGTACTTACCACCTGTCGTGTACTTACACGTACAGTGCAGTGCCTCTAAACTCAGGTATAGCATATAACGTTCAGCTTCCATCACTTGCTGTAGGTATTTAATTAAATTACACAGGTTAAACTATATAGCGATGTGACGGGCCCGGTAGCTCAGTTGGTAGTGTCCCTGCCTTCTGAACTGAGGGCTGTAGGTTCGATTCCCATAGTACAAGCTATGCTTAGTTTGGGGCTAGATGGCGCTGTGTGAAATGTCCACACATTTTTTTTTAATATTATATTTCATCTACTTAAATAGTTTCATTTATTGATTTGTTAAGTATTACTGGTTTTATTTTTATTTTTTAATTTGTTTCTCATTTGCTACTACTTTTGTTATTGCTATTTTTTTGTATTGTATTTTCTTTTTTTTGTGGGCTATCAGTGTATGTCTACTCCGTGAGTTCACTAAGCGGTCCCAACGGAAGACCAGCGCCGGTTCGTAAGAACTAGCATCATGCTGAGTTGGGGCCGATTTGTGACAGATTATTTAAAGTCACAGAATTCCCCCTATTACATAGGTCCAGAACCGAAGTCTCCATACTTAACCTTGTTTGAACATGAATCAAACCATAGAGCACATTTTTTTTCTTCTAATGTCAGTTCCTCTTTCAACATACCATATAAATAGTATTACCCGATTTAGTCGGGTACCTAAATAAAAATCTAGCTAGATGTAAAATGTAAATAATAAAAATTATATAACGCCTAAATTAAAAAAATATAAAATAATAAAATTAATTACCATCATAATACTATCTATAGACAAGAAAAAGGTCTCATGCAATCTTTTAATAAAAAGGATTCAAATTAAGTATAACCAGCAGTTTGTTCAACATTTCTTTTAATAACTCACGAGTTTTTCAATATTACCAAGTTAAAGGGATTAAAGATGTAGGATACAGTTATGTAGGTACAGGGCCTCAACCAAAATAATGTTTCATATTTTAGGATAAAAAAATAAAACTATTATAATATAATTTGCAACTCAACTATGATAGTAGGTATGTATGTAGGTATACCTACATGAAATTTATTTCTTATCATAGGTGTGAGGAAATGTGTTTATGACACATGGACTGACAAGAAAGAACGATAATAATTGTCTTCAGTCACATTATTCTTAATAATATACACATTTAGCTAGTATGTAACTTACTAAATATGTGGGTACCTATAATTATGTTCAGCTAGACATGGATCTGTTGGAAATCTATACAAAAGAAATCGGGTAATTATTCAGATGTCGTGTGGCAATACTGATTTTGACATGTCAACTTTTTATTGTGAAATGGTTCTAACTCTTCGTCAAATAGAAATAATTAAACTAATCTTATAAAAATACATGATTAAGGCCACTTACAAGTGGAATGTGATCGTGTGCTTCTGTGATTTGTGCCTCGAGTGATTTCGGCACAGTTTTATCACGCAAGACGGCATTTTTTTGGTATGTATTCATAAGCACACCCAAGTAACGACTGATTTTGATTTTGACAGCTGAGAATCAATCACACCCAAAGTGGTATGTACGATTTTGCCCTGCTTTAATTTCGTATTGGGGGTCTGGATAGAAAGTCTTTGTTTAAAGTGTATTACTTTTGTGCCTTTTGTGTTTTTTTTTCTTTGTTGCAAATAAATAATTTTTCTTTCTCTTTTTTTTCTAAAATAATCGGTAAATATCGAGTCGAATATTGGCGTAACATCACTAAAATTGTTTTTTGACATTTGACAAATGATATTTCATAACCTTCACAGATGCCTTCCAGTTTGAAAACGATAATAGGTAGGTGTTTGTCTCCTACATATATAAAATCAATACCTAATCCAATTTTTCATTTATTTATTTAAATAAAGTTATTTTATACCGGTATAGTATAGTATATACCGTACACTGGCCTCACTCCGACACTGGCAGAAAAACGTCAAACAGCGTTTAAAAGCCACTAATTGAAGAAGAAGAAGAAGGTAGGTGTTCTGATTTGAACAACATAATATTAAAAGTACTGGGGGATGGGTTAAAGGCCCCTTTTTAGGGTTCCATACCCAAAGGGTAAAACGGACCATATAACCGAAGTCCGCTGCCCTTCCCTTTGTCCGTCTGTCACCAGGCTGTACCTCAGGAACCGTGATAGTTAGACAGTTTAAATTACACAGATGATGTGTATTTCAGTTACTGCTATAACCAACAACTTACTGAAAACAAAACAATATAAATATTTAATGGGGCTCCCATACAACAAAGGTGATTTTTTTGCTCATTTTGATAAATAATGGTACGGAACCCTTCATGCGCGAATCCGAGTCTCAATTGGCCGGTTATAGTAGTAGTTAAGGCGAAGGGTAGGGCAAACATGGTGTAGTTTCTATCGTATATATAATTCCAATAAAAAAAAACATATTTATGCCATTCACATAATGCGATGACTTCATAATTTAGAAAAATAGTATACCAAAACCGCCAAAATCGGCAATTTCGTGCGTTGTCTTCGTAAGCGCCACGTGGAAGTTCAGACTGAATTGATATTTGAATCTACGATGTTAAGGTCGATGTTTCTTTCAACGAATTTCGACCTGCATATCTGGCCCTACCCTCACCTAAGGAATAAAGGCATATTGTTGCAGGTTGAACAACCAACTCCCCGATAAGGATACGTTGGTGCCGATGTTCTGGTTCCGGCAGGAGGTGCGCGTGACGCCGGAGTACGCGGCGCTCGCCACGCAGGCGCTCAGGCTCAGATACTGGATGCCTTACGCCTTTTATGCGCTTACCGTGAGTATCTATTTGAACACCAATAGAAACAATCATCGTCATCATCATCATTAACAGTCTGAAGACGTCCACTGCTGAACATAGGCGTCCCTTAGGGAGTGCCCTTAGAGCGGCTGCTCGCCTCCTGAATCCATCGGCTCCCGCGGTTTTCACCAGATTATCGGTCCACCTAGTGGGGGCCGGCCTACGCTACGTCTTCCGGTTCGTGGTCGCCACTCGAGAACCTTTCTTCCCCATCGGTTCTCAGTCCTACGTGCGATGTGGCCTATTACAAAAAGCGTGTGGATGCAGGAGGCGAATACATTTCTCTGCAGTGCCCCTAGCGGACACGTTGAACTAAAAATAGCAGTAACACATTTTAAATGGATTCGCGCGTATTCACGTATTGGAAAACTCGTATACAGGGTACAGATAGTAAGTGACGATGTTGAGTAAGATGGAGCGCGGTTGCCCGCGAGATGGCTAATAGGCATGATGACTACTATTAAAAATGAACAAGTAAACATTACTTTCATAAAGAAGATTAAAAATGAATGCAATCATTGAAAAAATTAGTAAAATCGGTAAATAAATCACGGAGTAATAAGCTTTTATAGTTTCTACAGGAGGCATTTCCTGTCCCTTTCTCGCGAAACAGAGCGCCCCCACAGTTACTATGAAAAATCTACTTGTGACGTCACATGCCAAAGAGATTGTATGAAAAGCTACCACAGCTTAGTAATGAGGTACTATAACGACCTTCCTCTGACGTCACTGGCCGTTTGAGCTATCTCTTTCTATTCTGGTTTTTAAAATGCTTGTAACTTGGTCATTTTTTGAGACATTTAATTTTTGTTTTCACAAATGTTTATCTTTTGAGGAATTAAATTAATTTATCCAACCGCCGCGCCACCGCGCCGCGCCGCGGCGCGGGGAGCCGATGGATGCAGAAGGCGAGCAGCCGCTCTAAGTGGCGCTCCCGGGGGGAGGCCTATGTTCAGCAGTGGACGTCTTCAGGCTGTTAATGATGATGATGATAATGATGATCCAAAAAAAAATTTTAGTTATCATGCCTATTCACTCTCGACTTTAAGACCCACGATTCTCCTCGGTCTTCATTGTTTTAATTTTTTTTTTTTTCACTTTTCAGGTACTAGGTGTAGGACTCCTAATATGGGGTGTGGTAGTACTCATGAAATTGTTACTAAACTCTTCAGAAACCGTCCCTATTATGGAAGACGAGGCGACTACCACGGAACAGGATGCGCAGTGACAGACAAACTGATATTTTATAATGTAGATAGAAACAAATGATGTCGGTTTTGTTGTACAACATCAAAAACTTAACCCTTAGAGAATTTAGCCACATTTTGACTGATGTATCGCTATCGCGTCCTTTTGAGTCTAAAATGAAAGGGATGACGATATTTTTAGAACTGTTAAATTGACTTACAATTTGGTACGGCGGAGTCGACACATCTAAAAATAACGCCCGTTCGCGACTCTATTGAACAGACTCTTGTCTCACTCATACTACACTTTAGACGTATTGGTAGGAGTGGGAAAGCAATATCGACAAGTCACATGCAGCATGGTGGTAGCAGTTCTGCTTTCTGAACTGTTGATTGTGGATTGAATTCCCTGGACAAAAGTTTGTGTGATGAACATGGGGTTTTGTCGTCTCCGCTCTCATGTGCTATAATAAAGTATCTTAAGTATTTCAAAAAATTTATATGTCTATGCTATCATCTAAAATAGATTCCCATAGTACAAGCTATGCTTAGTTTGGGCATATGTGTATTAAGTACTAATAGTGAGTCAACCACACATGGTTAGGGGCTAGATGACGCTGTCCGCACATAAAATTGATTTATTTCAGTTTTCGTCAAAAATGCGGGTAGTATGTATTTTCTCATCTGTTCTCTCTTGCATTCCCACCCGTAGATAAGTTGATAAGAGTGAGACAACAGAACGGACGTCTTTTTTAGGCTGTTTCTTGTTTAACGCGGGTCAGAGGGCCTAAGATATGTTTGTAACTTCATGTTTTTACTGGGAGATGGGGCATAATCTGAAAGTACAATCGTTTGATAATTATACCCTTGATTAGGCGGTAGCTCATTTATTTGGTCTATTATTTGGATGGGTGACCGCTGTTTACTTATTTAGCGTTTATTCCGTGCTTCTGCACTTTCAGATTATTGTAGATAAACATTTTTTAAGACATTTCGGGTTTGTTAGGCTTAAAAAATTTAAATACATTTTTGACTTAAATATAATTTAGATTAAGTGTCATCTCTCACTAATACTTGCGCTATTAAATAAAAGTTCAGAAAATGATATTATACTGCTATTGCTCTCTCGCTCCCACTACCACTTTGGTCCATTAGTGGAAGTGAAAACAAAACTTAAATACGAAATGATACAAAAATTTCAGTGTATAATTCATTCTGACGAAAGCAAGAAAGTATTGTTTTACCGCTTACTTACACCATTATAACTAAGTGCAGTGGGAGAGAGACAGCAATAGAAATGTCGACTCTTCAGATCTATTCTGTTTGAAACCACTGACCAGAAATACTCAAAACAGTCAGTCTTACTTATAAAAATCTCGCTTTGTAGTACTTAGCTACCTCTCAACTAATCAGTTCACAAGCTCCTAAGCAACGATAATATTTTCCTTACCTATAGACGTTACTTAGCTTTTGCTTAGATAAGAAACTGATAAACGACTGTCGCCACAGATAACAACCAAAATAATCGCCTAAAATACGAAATTGAACGAATATTTGTTTTGAGAGTTTTGGCGGGAACGCGGAAGAGTTCACGTCGTTGCATTGTATTATTTTTCAAAACTTTTGCTTTTTCCAGTGTTAATGTTTAAAATTGGTGGCGTTTTACGCATTAAGTGCTGAATTACGAGCAGGAGTGAGGGCAAGTGATATAATGTGGTGAAACGTGACTTTTCGTGTTGCTTCCAAAACTCCATAGAAGCTTCTAGTAAAGTTGCCACCACTTTGCCGGAGCATGACTTAGACTGGACTATGACTACCTGACTTAGACTGGACTATGACTATGACTAGGACATGACTTTACGTGAAATATTTTATAACACGATGAAAATATAATACTTGACACTGGCTAAATACACTATGTGTGGAGCCAAAATATAAAAAAAAAAAATATTTGTTCAGCAAATTTCGTTTTTGCATCTGATCAAGGTCGTCAATGTCATGATTTGGACAAATGACAGCTAACGTAACAAGCAGTCCGAGACGCAATAATAAAGGAGACCGCGACTCCTGGCCCAACGATAAAAAAACACTCTTCACGGATGCTATAATTATATAAAAATAAATTATATTACTACATACGTACTGTGGCCATGTACCGTGCTTTAATTATGATGAGTACCTATAGGTTGTTTACTAACAAACTAACATTACCATAATTACAATATGTATCCCAACTTCTGCACCCTGCATTCAAGTTGCTTTTTGATGCTTTATGGATGTATTAAATTTAGCAAAAAATATCTGCACTGTACTTCGTCGAAAAGATTGGGCCAAAAAATGCATGAATTCTGCCAATGTCAAGTGAGTAAAGATTTGTACGGTTATGTCAAGTCAAAGTCACATTTTGTCTGGTCAAAATGCCATCAGTAAAATGGTGGATATTTTAGTAAAGGCTCTAAAAAGCCGTTGAAGAGAAAACGGCAATGCATGGTCTTATAAACTTGGAACCATTTACCAACATTCGTGCACGTCTATGAACACTTAACGAATAATAATCCACCCTTATTACACATTAAAATACAAAAATTCACATGTTTTGGTAAAAAATTTAAAATTTACAACCGCCATTGTCGGATTTTCTTCAAAGACAAATAATACAATGCAGTGACCATGGAGCTATTAAAAAAAGAAGGAGGGAATCCCGACTGATCCGAAACTGAAGCACCCTTAGGAAGCCGGAACGCTTCGTACGTACGAGCGAAATACGCAACACTCACATCATATGCAGCCTGTCGCCCTACTTTCATCTGACACACATATGTAATATGTCCGCCATTTTGGGCTTCAGTTCGATGTCAATCAAAACTCAATCCTTCTTTTTTTTATTTCATCCATGGCAATGACGTGAACTTTACCGCGTTCCCACCAATTCATAAAAAAAAATAAAGCGATCCATTATAATAATATAAGCTGTTTTGAATCACGATAAGAGTGGTATGGACCCTGTTACATCTAGTGTTTTGAGTATTTCTGTAACTTTGTATTTTAGATGAAATTTTGCGAGAGAAAGCATCAATTGAATTTTAAGAAACAAATTGCTATCTTTTTTTTAATGGCGTACGTTTAACGTAACTGACAGACTGATTTTTGTATAATAATAATTGTATGTATACTTCGTCTAACGAAGGAGTTGAAGTACATTCTTCGGAGATCACATTTTTGGTGAAATGCCTTTTATATTGTAATTGTGGCTATTTTTAATTTTATTACCTGTTTTATAATTTTTTTTAGCTTTAAATACTGTAGTTTAAGGGATCTACCAAAATATATTCGATTTTTACTTATTTATGATGAACTTAAGTCAATAATATAATAGTACATTATAAGTGTGGGAAGTTGATCGTTACATCCGAGGTGGTATTATGCGATAAGGGAGCCGAGAAGGTAAGTGTAATGATCAATGCACACGAATGTCATTCGACGTTTTTCATCACAGTATGCGAGGAAAAAACAGACATGTATTGCTAAAAACGTTTAGTTTCTTTCATATTAGTAACTAAGGGTTATAAGTGGTGAGCGAATCACAGATTAGAGAAAAAAAGTTTTGTTTTAGTGGTGAGAACAATATCGATGTAGCCATAATAAATAAAGAAATATCTAGACGAAATATAATAAAGTGAATAACAATGTATTTAGAACATAACTTACTGTGAATAATTCATAAAATTAAATGTTTACTATAGAGGTTTACCAGTCAGATTTATTTTTTCTCTAATCTGTGGTAATACCAGTTACGAAAATATTCTAACACCCCTATTCTGAACGCAACAAAAACGTTTCGAAACGAAATCTACACTCTCCGTCTCTTTCATTCTAAATGTAGATGAAGGAGACGGATAGCGTAAGTTTTGAATCGAAACGTTGTCGATGGATTGAGAATAGGGGTGCAGGGGGTCTAGCAAAGATACCAACCACTAACGCTAACGCCTCACGCTAATTCCAAAAATGTATTGAAATGACATTCGCTGCGGAAAAGTTAGCGATTTCCGAAATGTCATCCTAGTACATTTTGGAGTTGAGGCGTGAGGCGTTAGCGTTAGCGACTCTTATCTTTGCTAGACCCCCTGGTCTGTGGGTCCAATCTGTGCCTGTGGGTAATACTATGGTAATACTGAATCTGTATAAGCCGAATAAATTAAAAATTCTTCTGAATGGTATTACTTGAAGCGAGATACTTAACTGAATCGTGCTATCATTATAAACCACCAGTGGTGTAATGTAAAGTAAAAAGCACACGTTAGAAATTTCTTGGGTTATGATTCTAAAAGCGGTAGGATAAGAGCCAACTTACGAGCAACTGTGATGAAAATATTATTGAAGTTATTATTAGTTACTAATTATATTTATTTAGTAATGACTTTGTTATTATTACTATCAGAAGACTTTATAAGGTATAGAAAAGTCACCTTGTCAAGACATTTAAATTTAAATAAATGTGACACTGCAACGGAATAAAGCGTCGACGCAAAAGCAACTCCCATTGCACTGTGCATATAATTTTCACATTTGGTTTACACACTTTTGTCTTGATCCATTTGTAGTTATCGATATTGTTTATAAAATATTCCATAACGTATTTTTTATATTTATATAGGTATAGTTACTTTATACTTAAGGAAAATTGTAACAATTTGAATTTGATTTGTTTTTTTTTAATGTAAATTTAGATTTTAAACAGATCATAATATATAATTATATACACAAAAGATATATAAATCTATCCCAGATAGAGAAGCCTCCGGTATATTTGCCACCACTTGCTTAACGAAGAAAGAAGTAATATTATAAAATTATTAACATAGGCACCATTACATAAACATTTCATATTAGTTTTATTTTAACATTTTTGTATGGGAAGTAATTAGATTATTCGTTAGTTTCTGATATAATCTTACATTTATTAAACTACATTTCATGATAATTATATTAAATTAACTAAGTACCTAACTATTATTATATTTTTATGAACATTATAAATTAAACAATATCGCGCGTGATTTCCATTATGTACCTGTAATAAAGAGTATACGTATGCAAGTTGAACTGGCGAACTTATTTGTACTTTACACTAGGGAAATAAAAAGGTTCTTTACCTGAGTTCTTAGTGTCACCTTAGAGTTGGCTTGTACCTACAAGTGGTAAAAAATGTCCATGCCAAATATTTTAATAGGCGCATACTTTGCAATATCTTTGTAAAATAAACAAATAAACTACTTTGACTGGATTATTTATGTATATCCTCCACTTTGATTTAGGTAAATTTGAACTTTATTTCCTAACATTTAAACATAATTTTTTATGCAAAAAACATGATATATAATTATTTTATACTTGAAAAGGTTATATACTATTACTATTTTGGTATATTCCAGCATCGAAACCAAACACTACCAATATATAACTATTATAAACAAAGATTGGACATTAGGTAATATTTCCCCCTTCTCCCCACTAATACGTGAGACAGGGCTGGTGGGGAGAAAAGTAACAACCCTTGTCTATGCGTAGTTGGCCGTTATTTTCTATTGGCGGGTTTTTTCTTCAAATAAATTCAATTTATATAAGTAGACATAATATGTTGCCATATTGTATTTTACACGTCTTCCAAGATTTCTGTTTAGGTAAACTTGATAATTTGTTAAAAATGTTACCATTGTTAATATTGAACTTTCTAGAATTATACAATACAATACAATACAATACCAAAACTCTTTATTGTATCCCACAAGTTTAAACTATCCAAAGTTATACTATCTTCGTAAATCATACGTTATTATTATTTGATAAAAATGTAATATATAATCAATTTTAGAGCAATAATATGTCATTACTTGTGTAGGTACCTAGATATTAATTAATATAAGGTCATTATGAAAAATATGACTATAATAACTTGCCCCAGACTATAAATATTTTTGTAACTTATATGGCAAGCTAAAAGCTTAGAATTAAATAAATATCTAAGTTAGTCCCATGCTGGAACAACGAAAATGGTTATAAAAATTCGTGTCACTGTTCACCTTAAGGCGTGCACCATGTTTTGAACAGAATATTGTTCTTGAACAATGTTTTGTTCAAAACATGGCGCAGCGGACGCGGCTTAAAGTCGCAGCGGACTGGAAATGTTTTGAACAAACAATGTTCAAGAACAATATTCCGTTCAAAATATGATGCAGCGGTCACGCCTTTAGATGAACACTTTCAAAAACGCGTAAACGCGTATATATCGTTAGGGTTTCGAATGATTGGCTATCGATAGAATAATCGATCGGCAACATACCTTGCCATACCTTGGCTTGGTAGCACCCCTTCTTGGCTTTTAAAATGTAAGTATCACTTTTAAACCAGCCTTGCAAATTGTTAAATATGTTTTGTAAGTATATTTAAGTAGTTTTCTGAGATGACCTTGTTGTTACTATTTTTATAGTTAGGTAATAAAATGACGTTACTTTCATATCGATGGACTTTCATTTTTGAACTCTTTGTTATTGATTTAAAGATTAAATTTGAATAAATTTAGTAGGGAGAGGAAGTAATACTGCGAGATAATAATTAGGTACCTAGTAGCTTTGACGTATAATAATTATTAACCTAAAATGTTTTTTTATTAATTAATTTTTTTAATTCTTTATTGCACTAAAAGTACAAAAGGAGGACTTAATGCTAAAGCATTTTCTACCAGTCATTCCACACAAAGTTTAAGAAAGAGGGATGTAGGCGTACATCAAAATTAGTTTTTTGGCCTCATATTCACGGGATAAGTATACGTAGCAGACCTGCCGGGGACTAGTAAACTGACGCCGTCCGTCGTTTTCTTTGCTTGTAGTGAAGGGGCTACATTGACTATAAATCCAGTTGACCAACGATACAACTTCCCTTCGTACGAAAATTAGTAGTTTATTTCAACTGCTAATCCTACCAGAGGAAGCGAGACACCCAATGTGTCTTGTTCCATCCTGCTCTGTCCTTTGTAATTTCGTATGACTGTCTCGTTTTGTTGTTTTGGGGGGCTGCCATAATAGGCATGATGACTACTATTAAAAATGAACAAGTAAATAATACTTTCTAGGAGATTAAAAATGAATGCAATAATTGAAAGAATAAGTAAAATCGGTAAATAAATCTAGTAATAAGCTTTTAAAGTTTCTATAGGAGGCATCTCCAGTCCCTTTCTCGCAAAACAGAGCGCCTCCACAGTTACTATGAAAAATACACCTGTGACGTCACATGCCAAATATATTTTTTTTTATGAGAATGAATGACGTGACGTATGTAAAGCTACCACAGCTTAGTAATGAGGTACTATGACGACATTGCTCTGACCAGCCAGAGCAATGTCGGCCGTTTGAGCTATCTCTTTCTATTCCGGTTTTTAAAATGCTTGTAACTTTGTCGTTTTTTGAGATATTTTATTTTTGTTTTCACAAATGTTTATCATTTGAGGAATATCTTTAAAAAAATGTTAGTCATCATGCCTATTACCACGCTTGGCAGGCGTGTTTGTGATCGCATGTACTTAAATGAATACCTAGATTATAACGAAGTCTGAGGAGAATGCTGCCGCCCGTTACCTGGATATTTCCTTACGCTTCGGAGTAAAATGTACAATACGCAATTAGCTGTTTTCTACGGCACTCACGGGAAGAGATGAGGTGGTCTTATTAGTAACCGGAACAACAGGGAATAGGGAGGAACTACGTGAAATATTTTAAGTACCTAACCTACCTTTGGCATCTTCATCATCTTGCATAACAATTACTAATAAGTGAGTAATAAACTTAATTGATCATCATTGCGTATTACGGGCGTATTTCCACAAGTTTTATGTAGGTAGGTACC
The DNA here is from genome assembly GCA_963580505.1 of Ennomos erosarius. Taxonomy (NCBI): domain Eukaryota; kingdom Metazoa; phylum Arthropoda; class Insecta; order Lepidoptera; family Geometridae; genus Ennomos; species Ennomos erosarius. The sequence goes on from OY756982.1 coordinate 1,072,793, forward strand.
TACCACTCATCCAACCTCTGGAATCCCAGCATTGAGATGACAATTGAATGACAATGCATATGTGTGCAATATCGGGTCGCTGGGAGTTGGAGAGTTAATTTGCTGTCAAGTTTTTACTTTTTTACACTGTAGTGATGACATATTAGATAATACCTACAACTGTGTTCCGGTTTGAAGGGCACTGTAGCTGTAGTGAAATTACTGGGCAAATGAGACTAGGATCTGATCTCCATAGTTACTAGACTGTACTGATGTCTCAGGTCATGCGCATTGCAGTGTTAGGGGCAGCCGTGTCGCTTAACATCAGGTGAACGACTAGCTCTTCTTGTCATTCACTACCACAAAAAATCATTATTAAAAGAGGGTTAAACCAATTTGAAATTATCGTAATTATATTTGGTTTAAGTGGGTTCGAGTCCCACGCCTGCCGACTAAAAAGTTCGTAGAGGCGTAGAGGCATAGCTTAGGCGACTGAAAAATATCAAAAAAGCAGTAACTATAAGATACTTACACTTACATAACATAACATCGTATTGTTAAACAATGAAATAACATAAATTAACATCGAATCAAATAAAAACATTATTTAGGTACTTACCTATTACCTAGCTAATTTTGAAGCGTTTGGTAGAAAAAGCGAAGTCTCAATACGTTGTAAACGCCAGACAGACATATGCACACATTATAATCATTAATGGACAATAGGATCAAATTGATTGCTTATCCATCATTCACTTGCCATTGACGATAGGTACTATATATTATACACACTCAAGATAACATTCGACCAAGTCCACAGTCTCAATTTGTCAACCGAGCTGGAAGCACGTATGCTCGTCCAATTATAAATTCGCGAACGCGAAACAAGTTTGTCTCAATGTTACCGAAAACAGTACTCGGTGGTTTATAAAATCAGTTGAAATTGTGGTAGCGATTTTTGTTTTAAATGTTAAAAAATTTGTGATAAAGTTTTGGAATTTGCATGCGTTTGGCCTTATCGTAGATAGAGTAAGGTGAGTTCCGAAAATCGCATTTAAATTATTGTTATTTAATCGTTATTGTTGATAGTGGTATTATACCTAGATTTATTTGTAATAAGCCTAAATCTAAGGCCTAAATCCTTAATATCACAACTCGTAACTAATTTTATTCTAAATCTTTTACTCTATATTTTCAGAATATATTTTAAGTTTGTAAGATATCGTGATTGCTTAGTTTTAGTTCATCGTCATAATCAGCCTGAAGACGTCCACTGCTGAACATGGGCCTCCCCCAAAGAGCGCTACTTTGAGCGGCTGCTTGCCTGTTGCATCCATCGGCTCCCCGTGGTTCTGACCAGTAAGCCAGTAGGTGTCGGTACTTTTAGTTGGTTTTGAATTAATAAAGTCATCATCATCACTGGTCTAGTCTAATCCACAGCTAGATACAGGCATTTCCTAAGGCACACCACTGATGCGCCATGATCTACAGTTCTCTTTCAGTGCACAGTGTACCTTACTTTATTCCAAGCTGGTGCACTGCACACCTAATTATTTGGGCATTAACTGCCGTCATACAAAAAGCAAAGCTTGTACTATATAGGTATATAGATAACGATTATATGTCACCGTCTTATTGTAAAAACCGTTTGTTTAAAAAAAAAAAATTAAAACCGGTTATTTATAAACTGTCGATTTATTGCAAACTGACAATCTGTATTAGGTACAATAACACGGATGATATTTTGATTATTTATAAACGGTCGGTACCTAGCGGTGAGTTTATAAAAAACGGGTTTTAGTAGCGTTTAATTGTGAACAATGCACCAATTTTTGCTGTAATTTTAGAGTTACCAGTAGTGGCTAACCAGAGGTTACGACGACGAGCGAAGCGAGGAGTGTTAGATTAGTTTTGACCACACTAGAAGTAAACAATTACGAAAAACGAAGTGATGCCGATTAATTATAAATAACCAAAATATCGACAGTTTTATTGTGAGACACATTGCCCGTTTGCAATAAATCGACAGTATATAAATAACTGTTTTTTTTATAAACTGACGGTTCTTACAATATGACGGCGACAGATACAATACTTAGATAATTTTTGTTTAATTGTTTGTAAATAAATATAGAATACAAATTATAACACCCAGACACAGAACAAACACCTATGTTCCCAGATAATATAATACCCACAGTCATAGACATATATATAAGGACAGGCCTAATGACAGATTAAACCGTCGCTTCAAAGAGGGAGTCAAGTTCACAGATTGACCTCCACTAGCGCCCAGTCTGTGTTTTACCAAACCACTAACGCTAACGCCAAACCCTAACTAGCATGCACTACCGTAGGCCGCGGCGTCACTTACCATCAGGTGAGACAGTGGTCAAATGCTATGCCTATAAATTGTAAAAAAAAAAACTCCAAAAATGTATTAAAATGACACTGGCTACGGAAAATTAAGCGATTTCCGAAATGTCATTCCAATACATTTTGGAGTTAACGTTTGGCCATAGTTTAATTGGCGTTAGCGTTAGCGTTTGGTATCTTTGCTAGACCCCCTGGTCAGTCACGTTAAGCAGATAAGTAATAATAATAGGTAGGTACCTACATGATTCATGATTATTTGTACATTGCAACAAAAGGAGGATCCTTAAGTGTTAATTAACAATAAAATAACGTAAATTAGTGTAAGCATACAATAAAATATCAGGATTTTCCTACTCTGCAATAAAAAACGGGCTGCATCTGTAAACAAAATAACATAGATATATAAGTATTATTGAGTAGGTACCTATAATATATTATTATCTTATTTTTCTTACAGTCTTATATTCGATATTCTTTAGTAAAAGAATCAAAAGATAAATAATTATCAACAATAGTATATAATACAATTGTTTGTTTTAATAATGCTATCTTAATGATTTCCAACATTAAACTGTGTTCACTGGTTTTCTGTATGCACACTGACTGTACACCTACCTAGGTACTTTGTTGCAATGTATTATGCTGTTATCTGTGGTATTTTACTGTAGGTATTCTGTTGTAGTAGGTACACATTTCCTTATGATGTTCTGTTCTATGATCCTGATCCAAGCGGTTAAAATGAAATAAAAATAACCCAAAATTTAAGTACACTCCAATTTGAATCAATAGCTAACACAACGTGGCGCATTTCGTAACTTAACCCTTAAGCTAAAGTTTACGTTCCTTATCATAATATAGGTAATTTTTATCAGTCGTGGGTATTGACCGATATCCGCACGAGATAAACCTGACAAAAATACGGCGGACAATAAGTTATGGCTGGTTCCTACTTCAGAGAAAAATAAACTGAAATAACTATTTACGCATATCTATTCCCGAAAACAGTGAGTTCACTTTTCTGTTTTATCCATGGGGTCTCATCCGATACAACGAAAAATAGCCGGAACGTGAAAAAAATGCATAGTGATCATGTCATGAGCGTTACTAGTTAGTGTCCAGTATTATTTATTTAGCCCAATACTTCGCCAACAAGCAATAAATGTCGATTGATAATCTTCCGTTATGCAGAAGAAAAAAATTTGTTAAATAGTTCGAGTTATTCCGTTGTATGGGATGAGGCATCTTTTTTTTTTATGTGAATAGATGACGTGACGAGCCAGTCGTTCACCTGATGTTAAGCGACACGGCCGCCCATAACAGTTGCAGTGTCACTCGGAACTTTAAAAAAAATTTTTGCGTGACCCTGCACTGCGCACGACATCCTGAGACATCACACAGTCTAGTAATCAGATTACTACACTGTGTAATCAGGTCATAAAGTCTCGTTTGTCCAGTAATTTCACTAGCTACAATGCCCTTCAAACCGGAACACAGTAGTGCTTGCACACTACTGTTTGGCGGCAGAATAACTGGCAAAGCGGTGGTACCTACCTAGACGAACTTTGCAGAAAAGTCCTACCACCTAGTATACTCTGTACTGTAGGTATTATATTATCTGGGGTTTTGCCATAGTGTGAACCTAGGCTTCCCAGCGTCATTACTTATAAAGCTTTGTTAGCCAAAGAAGATACCACTAGATGTAAAACGAGAAAAAGACCAAAGAATGCATAGAAAATTCAATTTTCTCCTGCAGTTAGAACAGCCAGCTTTTCTCACATACACATCTCCTACTTGCACAAGTGATTGTATTATGGTGTTGTGTAACATGGGTTACTTAATTATTATTATAAATTTTTTTCTAGCTTTTAGAGGACTCCTAGTGCCAAGACAAACATCTGCGATGTAGTTAGTTCCATGTAAAACTTGTTACGAAAATAAATCAATAAATAAATAAAGAGTACCTAGCTTTAAATAGTTGTATTGTTAATAATTATTTAGTTGAATATTGAAATTGTCAATAAAAAAAACCCCAAAAAACACCAAAATGTACACGAAAAGCTTCGTTTACGTACAATTTAATCAAAAACAATTTTTTAAATATCAAACAAATTAAATCCATATTAATATAAAATATGAAGGGGGTATAATGAGCTGGTATTTGAGATCGGTAGGTATTAAAGGCACTTATTTTAGTATCTATCTGCAAGAATTATCTTATCACTGTTTTTGTTTTTACCTAATTTATTGCTATTGCTATTATTTTTTATATCTTAGCTAATTGTTTATTTGTACTATCTAAACACAAAATCCTTATCAGAACAGCATTATCTAAATATAGCCGAAGTCCGCTTATTTAATTTGTGCTAATAGAGCTTTCAATAATTCCTTGAAAAAATTAACCAACATAAAATATATACTAAACTAAACCACACCTAAAATCTAAACCATACATAAAAACATTAAAACTAAATGTAAAACTTAAAATAAACCGTTGGTGGAGGGACAAGTGCCCAGAATGCTGGCAGCATTGCCACGTTGATTGGCAATGCTTATCTTTTGTGCAAAATAAAAGCTAGCATTCTGGTCAACTGATGCCCCCACCAAAAATTAACTTAATTTCTCTTTGAGATAATATGATTGGATGCTAATATTCCCTTGAGTTCATTTACATAACCACTTTTTATAATATTTTATTTCTAATTAATATTTTAAGTAATTCGCTAACTACTAAACTAATTTGGTTTTTTTAAATTATTTAATGATTCTTTTAAATAACATCAATTTTGATCAAATTTTTCTTCTATTTATCTATAGATAATATGAATTCATATTTATAAAATCACGTCGGTTATGAAACGAACTCCGTGATTTAATAATATTAGATTGGTCGACATTCAAACTCTTATTTAATTAAAGTTGGTTGAAAATGAAACAGGGTAAGTGCATTTTAGTGGAAGACGCTCTTCCGATTTCGACTTCCAAGCTTTCGAACAGAGGCTAAAAGACCGCATTATAGGACACTACACGAAATTTCCCACGACGATATTTTTTACCCGCATTTTTGCAAACAGGTAAATATACAACCAATAGGCAAAAACTAGATGACAAAATAATTGCGCATCTAGGTTTTTTCCCATCGCCGTTTTTTGGCATTTCATTACAAAACACTGTGTTATGGTTTTGGTTAAAACCTTAATTATCATAGACACAAACAACAGAAAAACAGAAAATGTAAATTTTGTTCAAATGTACGTAGAGTCCGGGCCCGATAGCTCAGTTGGTAGTAACCCTGCCTTCTGAACTGAGGGCTGTGGGTTCGATTCCTACCCAGGACAAACATTTGTGTGATGTAGGTACATAGATGTTTTTTCTGTGTCTGGGTGTTATATTGTATTCTATGTATGTATTTACAAACAAAAAAGTATCTATGTAGGTATTATATCAGTTATCTGGTTCCCATAGTACAAGCTATGCTTAGTTTGGGGCTAGATGGCGCTGTGTGGAATTTCCACATATATTTATTTATATTTATTATTTAGTCTTTCGGTTAAAATTTTTCATTCCTCATATATATTTTAAGTGTAGGTAGGTATAAAGTAAAAATTAAATATGATATTATCTTCAGAATAAATAATGAAACTGACTTATCTGTAGCAAAATACCTTTGGTTAATCTATTTCCCAAGCAACACCTGCTTGTTATGATAAAAATAAATCCCTTTGACACCTAAACTTAAACCTGACGGCCCCGATAGCTCAGTTGGTAGTATCCCTGCCTTCTAAACTGAGGGCTGTGGGTTCAATTCCTACCCAGGACCAACATTTGTGTGATGAACATAGATGTTTGTTCTGCGTCTGGGTGATATATTGTATTCTATGTATGTATTTACAGACAAAACACTATATAAGTATTATATCAGTTATTTGGTTCCCATAGTACAAGCTACACTATGCTTAGTATGGGGCTAAACGGCGTTGTGTGAAAAAAAAAGTATAGAAGACACAAACCACAGATACTATAAAAACCTACCAAAATTTACATCTTGATCCGAATCCTAATTCTGACTATTGGAAGATTTATGTAAGTAGGTACATATAAGTAGGTACCCAGTATAAGAAAATGATTCGAATAACAAAACACGACTGATTTATTAATGGGTTGAACTAAATGAATATGAACGAAGGAATTTTTTGACTAAAAAGTGTGCCATTTCCTTAATTTCCTTCTAAAAACTCTACTTTTCTCTTCGTGTTGTGTAGGCAAGAGGCAAGTGGTCAATCTAGAATTACAACTTCTTTTTTTGTGGCTTCTGCGGGTAACCATATATTTGACAATGTCGCGCGCTTGATTTTGATTGGTATTATACGACAACAGCCTACTTATCGCTTTTTACCAGCTGAACACATAAATATCGTCATAAATTCACATGGTTACTGAATAAATGGTTCTTCAGGTCAGGGATACGCGAGATCCGGGCTTTCAACTTTAGGGATTGAGTATTAGGGTCCTAACTTGGTGCACTTGGTTGGATTTCTAGATGAATTCTAGGATACGGTACGGTGTCAACCGGCTGCCGCCCGGCTGTACCGTAGATTACGTCACAGTAGGCTGCCAGTATGTTCCTTTATACACAGAATAGATATATAGCCTACCTATATACCTTTATGCCTTCACTCGACAAATCTCTCAATGCGCGAGGTACAAACAAAATATTCATAGGAATGGTCCTACAAAAGGTTTTTGAACTTTAAGTTTAGTCATTCTCTGATAATAGAGCTGTGATAAGATTACGAACAAAACGCATGCTTTTTTCATTATCCTTGTATTATCATGTAATAGTGGTAACAATATATGTAGTATATTATATCTTACCGATCCTTCGAGTAGGTAGGTGAATAGATCAATTATTTTCAAGCACACACACGCTACACGTTATAGGCTAATAAGTATACCTACATAAAATCTTCATCATCAACAGTCTTCTATGTAAATACCTACATATATCTCTATGCCATCAACAGCGTGAAGAACTTCACTGCTGAACATTGGTTCTCCCGTAGACGATCACTTTGAGCAGCTGCTCGCCTCCTGTTCCCCACCTCCCCGGTTTTCACCAGGTCGTCGGTCCACCTAGTGAGAGGCCTATATACGCCTGCATCTTCGGGTTTGTATAGGCTTTATCATCATCATCATCATCATCATCATCATCATCATCATCAACAACAACAGCCCGTAGACGTACTGCACATAGGCCTCCCCCAGAGAGCGCCATTTTGAACGGCTGCTCGCCTCCTGCATCCATCGGCTCAACGCGGTTTTCACCAGGTCGTCGGTCCACCTAGTGGGGGTCTGCCTACGCTGCGGCTTTCGGTTCGTGGTTCAGGCTTAGTACGTTCTTAATAAAGACATTCTATGCTGAATAGATAAGCTGGGCGGCAACGCTGCTAATTTATATGGTTTGAATAGTGTATCGATAGTGTTCTAAGATATTTTGGTATTATGTAAGTATTATTCTTCTTCGATTATAATGACTCAGACAGGCAAGATTACCTAAATATTGTAGGAACTTATATGTATGTCATTTACGTAATTTCAGAGACCATAAAACATTAAAATTTTATATTAGACAGACAAGGGTTTCATTATCATCATCCTCCATCGGGCTACTCACCTCCTTCGCTGCATCGCGGTTCGTGGTCGCCACTCGAGAACCTTTCTTCCCCATCGGTTGTCAGTTCTACGAGCGATGTGGCCTGCCCATACCCATTTCAACTTGCTAATCCTAAGAGCTAGGTATATCGGTCACTTTAGTTCTACTGCGGATCTCCTCATTTCCGATCTTGACTCGCAGGGAAACTCCGAGCATAGCTCTCCTCAAATAATCAATATTTAAAGGGATCAGTATTTAAAATAGAAGATAGATTTATGTCCGTTTTCACCAAAGATCCCCCCCTACATTTTAAGGGACCCTTAATAATATTTAAGTGCCAAAGGGATTGCTAGGTAGGGGCAGTTTAGGGGTCTTTGATGAAAACGGGCATTAGCAATTTTATCAATAACAAGCTTGTACAATCTGCTATCATCATCGTCCTTATCGAGACAATGTTGAGTGAGTCTATCTACTTTTACCATTGCATTATATAAATGAAAATCATTTATTATAATTATTATTTCCAATATAGACTCCAGAGAGGCCACAGAGCAAAAAATACGCTTCTAGAGTAATTTTTTTCAATGCTCTGTAAGAGTGTGTGGCCATTCTATATCTGTCTGCAGACTACAATGGTCATACGTTAAAGAGACCTCAAACACCAGCAGTTATTAGATAAACGGGAAATTATGTATGTTTGTTTGTCAGTTGATAACGTTATCACAAGGGACTCGAGCAACCCAATAAAATAAACAAGTGCGAGGGACGGTGCCAGGTCTTAAATATTTAAATTACAGGGTCGGACTACAGGGCAACGCATCAACGGGGAAAAAAAAAGAAAGAAAAAGGTAGAAAGTTTTGACATAGAAAATGATGACGATTAATTATAAACGTAAAGGAAAGGAAAAAGAGAAAGGGTTTTGCCTTTACATTTAACATTTAAGTACCTAACTTAGTACCTATGGGTAAATGAAGTAACCTATTGGGGTGAGATTAATTGACATTATCTATTACCCAAATGCGTTATAGGTTTTGAATTAGGGCACCGGACCAGTCTAGCTCTTCTGGCTCAGGTACCGATTTCGGCACCGGTTTACCAGCGTAACACAATCAGACACCGACCCCGCCGGCGAGGTCGACGTACCCCCCGTAGGTTAGCTACAATGGTCGTGACTTTCCATAGGGTCCACTCCTCCAGCGGACGTAGCCTTCTCGATCCTCTTATCCCGGCAACAGCACAAGCCGAGGCTCGTACCCCACGGGTGCCCTTGAGGTGCGGTTTTTTGGTGTGTGTGTATGGAAAAATACCAAAAACATTAAATCAACTTTATTTCCATCTTTGTCTGAACGGACAGGAATTTGGTAGTGGTTTGGCCTTATTAATTATAATACCAGTAGAAAAAAAATCGAGAGCAAAATATAAAAAAACATATTTTATGGCAAACAATAACCTTTTTTTTAAATAAGTAAGCGATTTTTTAATAATAATTTGTTTTCTAACATCCCTATTTTGAATATTTACAAAGTTAGGGACGTTATAAGGTCTATGACGTACCTACTACAGAACAAAATATACAGAGACGGGCATACGTAGGTATAGGTATCACGTACCTACATATTAATTTTAATAAATAACCTGACTTACTAATGTAACGTTAAGTATTTTTTTTATTGCGGAGAACTATAATAAACTCATCCATAACAGTTTTGACATAATATATAGGCATAATGACTACTATTAAAAATGAACAAGTAAATATTCCTTGTTTAAAGAAGATTAAAAATGAATGCAATCATTGAAAAAATAAAATCGGTAAATAAATCACAGAGTAATAAGCTTTTAAAGTTTCTGTAGGGGGTGTCATCTCTTGCTTGTCCCTTTCTCGGGAAAAAGAGCGCCTCCGCAGTTACTATGAAAAATCCACTTGTTACGTCACATGCCAAAGAGATTGTATGTAAAGCTACCACAGCTTCGTAAAGAGGCACTATGAGCGACCTTGCTCTGACGTCACTTGCCGTTTAAGCTTTCTCTTTCTATTCCGGTTTTTAAAATACTTGTAACTCTGTCATTTCTTGAGATATTTTATTTTTGTTTTCACAAATGTTTATCTTATGAGGAATATTATTAATTCATGCAAAAAAAATTTAGCTATCATGTCTATTATGTAGATAGTGATCAACATATGCCCTGCATTGTGATAAGCGTATTAATACAAGTGTGTCAAGTGTTTCAACCTCTACCCTCCATCCTTATGTCTCATGTGAATATGAATAATTCGCAACAAATAAAGAATAATATAAATATGGACTGTTTAATTTGCATATTATTATTATATATTAAGTACTTATTAAAGTACTTACACATTAAGTAATGTAGGTAAGTACCGACATTGTGTAAGGTAGGTAATAAATGTAATTGAGCTGCATAAATTCAATGTCAAATAATTTATTGCAAACAGGCTATTTTTATTACCCGACTACCAAAAAAGAGGGTTATGAGTTTGACTATCTATGTATGTATGTATGTATGTATGTTCATATGTTCCCTTGTATCTCCTAAATTACTTATTCTATTTCAAACAGCAAGGTGTCAATCGATAGATCTTAACACTTTGTGTGTCATAAAATCTCTAGTCATGTAAACAAACATTTTTGCACATAGGTAAGTGTAACCATTAGTTATACAATACAACACCCCTTCATTTGGGCGAAGGTAAAAATGCCATCATAAATAATTAGGTAGTCGGGTATTAGTTTTTGAACTCTATCTTGTAACTTTCACAAGTCACACTCAGAATATTAAAAACAATTTTATTTAATTTTCGAGCATGCAAACGAACATAATTATATTAAATACTTGGTAAATATTCCAACAATTTTTCATACTTGAAATTTAAATTAAAAATGGTTTGGTTTATCGAGAGATAATCCGAACCATTTTTAATTTAATTTTGCATTTTTTGCGATGTATGGGTATATCAATCTTAAATTGGGTGTTGAGAAGTGTGCTATAAATAGCAACCTATTACAAACTGATGGATAGTGCTGTATTCGCAGTCTAGGAAAATTTTGCCAATATCTTTGCCAATGACTATAGCACTGTAGTGTTATAAGTTAACAACTTGTAACTGGTGTTGGTTGGATATTTTATTTCCAAGTTGTAAGTATTTGCTTACTTATGCTAGAGTGACTACTAAATAGTAATCTAAGCTGCTACTTATACTTACATTTGTTATTGTAATTTACTACGTCAGTTTTAGTTACTTACATTTGTAAATTAATAAATCAATTCCGCCTTCCTTACAATCGAAAGAGTGACCATAGAGTCACCTATTTTTAACCAGTGGAAGGTCGACGCCGCCGCCGTGTTGTGTTTTGCACAAATTTGACAGTTGTGACACGTCTTGGTTTAACCCGAGACGCAAGCAAAGGGGTGCCGTACCCACAGAATAGATAATAGTACCTCGTCGTATAGTATCTCTTAAACGATGAACATATTCGATTTTCTTCGGTTTTGTTTAAAATGTTACTTAATTGCGAGTGTTCTTAGCTTTAGGTTTTTGTTTCAAGAGTAGTACTTATTGAAATTTTTTGTCAAAAATTTTCTTGTTGTAAAGATATTGTTTGAAAATATTTAAGAAAGGTTAAAGTATACCTACTAAGAAAAAAATACTTATTTACTCGTTAAAAAAAATAGAAAACTTATTTTTGAAAACTTATACAAGGTGACCTTGAATTGGTATGTTATCCCGAAATGGGGGGACTGGGACCATGATACCCTACAAGTTGTGAGAGTCTTACTTGAAACTGGGTGTTTCCAAACTTCCATGGTAAAAAATGAATCCTCTCGCAAAATTGAATTTGCGATCGCTACGAGAGTTAACAATATACTATAAATTCATTTCTAAAAACAGGTCGTTAAACTCATTTATGTGCACTCGATCAAGGACGAAGTTCAACCACCCAGCTGCGCTAAGGCTATCTTCGAAACTAAACTTTACATGGCATTTCTTCAATGAAAAACTATTAATTTAGTAAAGTTGTAGAAGAAACATTGTCTACGTTGGGGTGTAGATTTACCTCTTTTCGGGATAATATACTAATTCAAGGTCACCTTGTAGATCTTATGTTATCTTGTAGTAAAATCACTTGATAAGTTTACTTGTAGAAATGTTTTCTCGCAGAAAACGTCGTAGAAAAGTATCTTGTAGATGTTTTCTTGTGTAAAATAATTATTATTTTTGTTAATTTGCGGCCTCATCCTTCTTTCGACCCTGTCCGTATTGTCTGCAAGTCTCAGAGTATAGCGGATGTGGTCATTACCTACTTGTGATCCGAATTCATGATGGCTGAGCCACCAGTGCGCCTGCACTGACCCTGTACACTTCGACTGCTTTAAACTTCTACATGACAATATTTTAATATCTTCGTTTTATCGTAGAGGGCATAGAAGAGCGTTATTCTTCTATGATAGGAGAAGATTCTGTTTTTTTTTGTCATGTAGGTAGTGCAACTAAAGTTGTGTCACGAACAAGGAACTATACGTATCTTTCACGAATACATGCTTGTCTCCTACATATATAAAATCAATACCTAATCCAATTTTTTTTATTTATTTAAATAAAGTTATTTTATACCGGGGTTTTGCTGTATATACCGTACACTGGCCTCACTCCGACATTGGCAGAAAAACGTCAAACAGCGTTTAAAAGCCACTAATTGAAGAAGAAGAAGAATACATGCTTTTCTTTCTTTTTTTCCGGGTGTGATTTTTTTCTTATAATTATTTTGGCTCCACACATTGTGTATTTAGCCAGTGTCAAGTATTGTATATTTTCATCGAGTCTTAGAATATTTTACGTAGTCTAGTCATAGTCATAGTCCAGTCTAAGTCATGCTCTAGTAAAGTGGTGGCAACTTTACTAGAAGCTTCTATGGAATTTTGGAAACAACACGAAAAACCACGTTACACCACATTGCCCTTATATCACTTATGCTCGTAATTCAGCATTTTATGCGTAAAAAGCCACTAATTATAAATATTAACTTTGGAAAAAGCAGAAGTTTTGGGAAATAATACAATGCAACGACGTGAACTTTTCCGCGTTCCCGCCAAAAAAAACCCGGCATGTGTTAAGCACTGTTTGTGACCACCGTACAATTTGAACACCACAGAAAAAAGAAGTAAAGGAAATGTAATCAAATTCATCGTATTCGTGGTCCTTCGGGACGAGAGCCTCGGAGATTGGGGTACCCGGGGAGTAACCCGATACAATAAACAAAATACAAAAGATTAGGGTAGACACCTACTACCTATAGCTACCCACAAGCGTAGTATCGCGAATAATGGAACTCATACAGCTAAAGTATACTAGTCCTATCCGGAATTTGACCGAAAACTGTGCTAGAAAGTCACGAAGAGCCCACAAATTCACGTGTAGAACATAATAATTGGCTTTGCTGATATAACCTTGAGTGCCAACTTAACATGGCCAATGGGATTAACATTACAAATTTTGCTGACTTTTTTATGATATGATCTGTGTTTCCTGACAAATAAGGCTCCTTATGGGCCAGCGTGCTACATCTCCGCCTGCATCGTCGTCCAACAAGGTCAACAAAATTTCATCGCATCAAGAATGAAGTTTTGCAAAACTCGAAACCAAGTTGAAAGAAATTAATAAGCTGTATAAATATATTTTGTATGCGTTATTGGTTTATTACAAGTCACTTACATAGCTACTAAATAATTGATACGTAGCAAATATCTTTTTCATGATCACAACACTTTTTCTTGCCTTTTCCTAAATATAAATATATATGTAAGAATACATAGATAAAACAATGCATACTTATAGTGGTCACCTAATTTATACATAGCCAGTTGGCTATGTCATCATTAACAGCCTGAAGATGACCACTGCTGAACATAGGCCTCCCCCCGGGAGCGCCACTTAGAGCGGCTGCTCGCTTCCTGCATCCATCGGCTCCCCGCGGCTTTCATCAGGTCGTCAGTCCACCTAGTGGGGGGCCGGCCTACGCTGCGTCTTCCAGTTCGTGGCCGCCACTCGAGAACCTTTCTTCCCCATCGGCTGTCAGTTCTACGAGCGATGTGGCCTGCCCATTGCCATTTCAACTTGCTAATCCTAAGAGCTATATCGGTCACTTTAGTTCTCCTGCGGGTCTCCTCATTACGGATCTTATCTCGCAGGGAAACACCGAGCATTGCTCTCTCCATAGCCCGTTGTGCGACTCTGAGCTTAGTAATGAGGCCTACAGTTAGAGACCACGTTTCAGTTCCATAAGTCATCACTGGCAACACACATTGATTGAAAACTTTTGTTTTCAGGCTTTGTGGTATCTTGGACGAAAAGATAGGTCGAAGCTTCCCGAACGCTGCCCAGCCGAGTTGGATTCTTCGGGCGACCTCTTTGTCGAAGCTGGACCTACCCAATTGGACAGTCTGCCCCAGATAGACGTATTTGTCGACAACTTCGAGAGTGTCGTTCCCAACAATGTTGCAGTTGGCTATGTAAAGAAATACAAAACATCGATGAACCAATCATACAAATTTTCAAATATTTTGACAATGTTTTAATTTCTTATATATAATTTTACCTAATTGAATAATAATAATAATGTGTAATATGTATTATTGGTAAATATGCTGAAACACTTCTAGCCGTTAACCCTACCTAGTTCCTATAGATTAGAGGAGAACTAAGGTAGGTAGAAAAGAGACGAGAACTAAAAGGTTCACAAAAGAATTATAATGAGAAAACACAGGGTGTGGATTCCACTCGCGCTCTGAACGGCGTTACGCAACTAAGTAAATGACCACTGGCCGTAGCAGGGAGGAATAGTAGCAGGCGCAGTCAGCGGGTTGGCAAGTTGATGTCGGCAGTAGTCCCGGAATGCAGCGTAAGATTAGGTCCACGGTGCGAGCACGCAGGTAGGTAGGTAGGTACACCGCAGCAGCGTCGGCAGCAGAGCCGAAGGTAAGAACCCTGGAATCCGCACAACCAGTCGTCTTAGGTACTGTGCATTGTCCCTGTCTGACTGCCACATCCGTTCTCCGAGCCAAAGCGCAATGGTATGCAAAGTACAGTAATCAGTGATGAGGCAGTCATACAGCGAAAACAATAGGTAAACAGTGATAGAACGTTAAACATCCATAATGCATAATATTAATCTTAAAAGAATAAATAACAAAAACACAGCGATAATAATGTATGCAGTAATGGGATGCTCAACATTATGCAAGGCACAATGAAATATGATACACTACCTACATTTTCAATAAAAGTAATAGTTTGTAAAAAATACCGGTATACCGGTATTTTTGTGTACAGTCTTTCCGTACGTAATATGAACGGAAAACATACAGAAAACATTAAGATGTCATTCTGTAGTTAAAACCGACATGAAAAACATATTTATAAAAACGGTCCCGGTTTTTGAGTTACGGAACCCAAGTTCTCGTGATAAAAATTACAAGTTACTTTTATCCACAATTATACAGAACGATTGTTACATGAAAATATATAATTATAAAAATTGTCCCGGTTTTTGGATTCCGGAATTTAGGTCCTAGTGATGAAGTTACAAATTAATTTTATCAGCAATCGTGCAGAGCGATTGTTAATTAAGAAATAGTATATTACAGTTAATGAATTATAATGATTGAATATAATAATGATGAAATTATGAAATGGTGAATAATTTGATGAGTGTATTTACAATGAAAGTTGAATCATCACCAACACTACGCATAGGTAAGGAAAAGAATTAAATAGCAAAAACAGGCGCATACAATTATGGAATTACATATTTGGTGGAGTCATTCTAACCGTTAGGTTTTCAATTGTACTCACCAAAAGATAGAACTATTAAAACACACATAAATGTTGCAACACTCACCCAATTGGGGTTTTATGCACTTCACTAATAAAACAACAGCAAAATTAGAGTTAAAAGTTGTAAGTATGAGTTTTTACGAAATAATTTAAATAACGGCGTAGTACGTGCGCTCTCAGTGATAGTCGAGCGCCGCGTGCCCAGTGACCAGTCCGATCGCGCAACGCTTCCTCGCCTCTCAATCAGTTTGAATGTCGTCTCGCGATTGGTCGGTCGCGGTTCGGTTTGCGAACGAGATCCTCACAAGTGACGGACGACGGATGGAAGTAGCGAGACCGTTACAATGCCGTTCATGTTACAATAAACACAATTTAATTTAATTTTTTTTAATTTATACAAAATAAATAAATGAATAACGCCCAAAGATTACATATGTAGGATATTACCTACGAAGAACTTGTTACGTCATTGAAAGATTTTACTGAAGTAACAATAATGACTATCATTATTTCTACGACACATATATAGATTCTGAAACCTAACTAGGATTTTCTGTAACTAACATGTTTTTTGTGTGAATGAGTGACGTGACGACACGTCTCTCTTGGGTCTATATTTATAGGTACCTACCGTAATAGGTGTACCGCGGACCGATCTACCCATACCACGAATAAAGACTCATCAAAATCTACTCAGCTTATGAGCCGAGAGTAGTAAAGATCAGATTAAAAAGAACATGCAGTGCGTTCCCAAAGAAAGCTGCGCCTACGCATCGGAAACATTAATTCTGTTAACTCAGCGTCATTGGAAAATAGCTCTGACACTCTTCACTTATTCTGGTTGCTATCATAATGAAACAACAGTTAAATACCTATAAAATGTACGTATAATAGACTACTACTAGCCTGGCTGTTGTCCTAAGAACCATCGTTAATCATGTCAGAAGGCGTCTTAAAAATTCTGGTGCCACGGCTAATCACGTGATTAAGAAAGGACAGTTACCAAACTACTAATGCGGTTGGTCACTACCGTCCATACAAACTTAGAAACGTGTGAGACACGAAACCAACATGAACGCTCGATCTGCCAGACCAATATAATATATAAGTAGACTTAACTAGGTATGTTTATTTTTATTGCGACCAAATATTTTAAAGCAAACTATCCAATATAAAGAAAACTCCAATGAGTATAAGTAATGGATTGGGGTTTTCTATTCTGCAATACAATATCTACATATAATATTTAAAAAATCCTAGTGTTACTTATACAAGTTACATTTAGACTATAACGAAAATAAAAAACCATTAGTAACTGGACTGTATAATAGCCGACTGCTCCAGCCCACTGCCGATTGGCGTACCCAACATGCTGGCAGCATTGCCTCGTTGAATTGCAATGCTGATGCGTTGAGCCAAAGTATCAGCATTTTGGTCACGCGTCTCATCGACCAGGCCCTCTGATAGACTTTGGAAAACACGATGAGCTCCCGGTCCCCACAGGCCTAGGGTCTCAACAAATCTATGTACTTTGTAGCAAGTAGTGTCTTCGCCGTCTCATCCATTCATCCTTTTCCCCTATTTTACCTTTCCCTTCTCTCTTACCCATAAACAATTAGGACCATAGACTTATGTTAGGACATAAAATAAAGGCATATTGCCCGTTAAAGAAATAAATTAGTAACTACGTTAAAAACTTTAGTAGGAAGTAGGAAATTTTGTTTTGCCATAAAGTAGGATAATTTACATATACCTAGGTACATTACACCAAACGTTCTCATTAATATTATTCTTTTACTACCTCCTGAACTCAACTTTATACCCGGACATTTTAATCTCGTATTAATTTATTTGATTTGTCCTTTGACATTTTATTCTCTCGATACGGATTTAGGAACTGTTATTTTGTTTTACTATACTTAATAATAGTTATACTATGCATAATTAACGAGATGCTAATAAAAAAGCCTGACCAGTTGTTAAATATTCATTTGTTTGTTTAATCGCGTACTTATTTTAGATTCATATAAAAAAGCTATGTCTTGACTGACTGATATATTTATTTTATCTATAGATACATTATAATTAACTGTAGCTAGGCTTAAATCTGTACGTCCATAGAATTTAATTTGAAAAGTGTAATGCTTTTCTTTTTGTATTTTTTTTTTGTTGGTCTGTCCCTTTGAACGCTATCACTATCGCGCTGATTCTATAGGAAGGATTTTGACGAAACTTGGTATTGTCATAGATAATTCATTATATTTAACATTTAAGATACTTTCTATTTTCAAAAAAAGGCTGTAAGTGCTTTATACCTACGTATTTTCACAAGGTTATTATAGGGCCTGAAGCTAATTAACCCGTGAATATTGTTAGTACAACCCCAATATTTAGACGTAGACTGAGCGTTTGGAGAATTTTTCCCCATATTGTGGCATGATGAACCTACCCCAAGAAATGGCTTAGAAAACTAAACCGGATAGTATATATTTTTTTATATCTGTGTGGACATTTCACACAGCGCCATCTAACCCCAAACTAAGCAAAGCTTGTACTATGGGAACCAGGGGGTCTAGCAGAGATACCTACCACTAACGCTACCGCCAAACGCTAACTACAAAATGTACTGAAATGACATTTCTGAAATCGCTTACTTTTCCGCAGCGAATGTCATTTTAATACAGTTTTACAGCGTTTGGCGTTAGCGTTAGTGGTTGGCAGCTTTGCTAGACCCCCAGTAGGCCTAGCACGAATATTTACGCGCGCGTAAGTATAACGTTAACGTAAGGCAGTTGTGTGGCATTTGATTTGCCCACCTATTACAATTGAGCTAGCAGCGCTGCTGACGCGCGTCTGACGCTCAACTGCTGTTAAAATTGTATGAACTTTGACAGCAGTTGAGCGGCAGACGCAATCGTAGGGCCTTACGTTAACGTTATACTTACGCGTGCGTAAATATTCGTGCTAGGCCTACAGATAACTGATATAATACTTAGATACTTTTTTATTTGTAACTACATAGGTATATAGAATACAATATTACACCCAGACGCGGAACAAAAATATGTTCATCACACAAATGTTTGTTCTGGGTAGGAATCGAACCCACAGCCCTCAGTTCCGAAAGCAGAACTACTACCAACTGAGCTATCGGGGCCGTCAAGTAAAGGGGTTTTGTATATTTCATGGAGCGGATGAAACCACCAGTTGTTTCTAGTTACATAATTAGCATTCTCACTCACATTCAAGGTAACCATATAGTACTTTTGCAAGATTAGTTGCGAATAAAAATATTTGGCCTATTAGTTTGCGTAACGTGTTTTGCATAAATAATTATTTATTAATAAACTAGCTGACGCGTCAGACATTGTCCTGCCCAAGTTGATTTTCCAAACATAAATATAAATAAATAAAAATGAAATATATCATTTTTATTTACACAAATAAAAATGTGCTGGTGTGTTAAGTACCTAACTACCTGTAGTGGGTTGGAGCATTTGATACACATATAGGTCATCGCGGCCAGTATAGTCCAAATGTTTCTTTTTATGCCTCAAAACCAAAAGTTAAGGCTCCGCTCTCCGTCTATCCATCTGTCCGTCTGTCACCACACTGTATCCTCATATGAACCATGACAGTTAGACAGTTGAAATTTTCACACATGATGTAGTTCTGCTGCCGCTATAAAAACAAATACTAAAAAGCAGAATAAAATAAATTATTAAGGGGGTTTCCATACATCAAACGTGATTTTTTTGGTCGTTGGTATGGATAATGGTATGGAACCCTCGTGCGCGAGTTCGACTCGCAATTGGCTGGTTATTTATACTAGGTATTGTAGGTAGATATTTAGTATATTAAATTAGTTAAAACATAAAATATTTGTAATTTTTTTCAATTCATTTAAGGTTATATAACATATGAAACCTTTAAACTAAAACTAGCCTTAAAAACTAAAACTAAATACTAAACCTAAATTTAAAACACTATGAAATAAAACCATAATCACAAATTATCAAAAAGACCCTTGGTGGAGGGGAATGTTCCCAGAACGCTGGCGGCATGCGGCATAAGTATTTAATATTCTTACGGGTAGTATATTAAAAACTTATGCCGCCAAAAAAAATATACTACGATGTTTTTCAACATAGGTTTGTACACAACAAAGTTTTAGTTGGTGAACTGGTGAATCAACCAAAACCAATCAAAACATTACAAGCAAATTTTCACTAATATAGGCACTTAATTCAGTATCAAACTACGTATAAAAAACAATCAACAAATCTTAACTGATATTACTATGTCACAATAACTTCTTCCGATGATTGAGTCGTCAATAGTCAATCAAAGAGGTATAAAATATACGACGTACTAGAGAAGCAATGGGAAGCACAAATAGTTTCCATTTTTGGTAGGTTAAGCTAAAATCCGCTACAGCGCTTTACAACATCAAACCGTCTAACCACAAGATCCCAATATGCAGCGCTAGTGCTTGTAGGTTGTGTTGTTCGGTCAGTATTCAAGTATTCATTCGCTCTTCCATCTCGTTTGTTTGTTTTCCCCGACTGATTTTTGAAGTATCTCAGCACGTACGTTGGCATTTTCGGGTCATAATTTTTATTACAATACACGTGCAGTCGCTTTGAGCGCCGAGCATCGTATGAACGAGAAGATGCCAATTGGCTTATTTGTAGTGGTTGACATAAAAGTTAGAGTCTAGTGTAACATAGAAGTCTTAGTCAATCGTTATTTATTCATAAATTCAATTTAGATGTCATCAATATATGATATTTTGATAGAGTCCTTTCTTCACCACGTGCTTTGTGTTTATACCTACTAGCTTACTACAACCACAAGGTCGTTTGCGACACGTGTCTTTGTATATGGTTGGACAGCCTCCGTGGTATGGTGGTTGAGCAGGTCGGCTCGTAACCAGGACGTGGAGGGTTCGACTCCCGCGACAGGACAAGTATTTGTGCGCAGAAAAAAGCTCAAATACTTGTACTGTGTCTCGATGCTGTGGGACCATGGTCCTTGTAGTTCCTGGGCCCCTAGGATACAGGGAATCCTAGTTAGGATCCAGGATCTATGTATGTCTGTATGAGATCATTGAGCGTTATTTATTTACTTATCATTAATATCTACTTTACTATCCTAAATACTGTTTGGAGGTCGGATAATACCTAAATACATAGGAATCCTAAACGCATCTAATGACTCTCACTCATAAGTACTTATAGTTTGGTAACTCAATAATGTGAAATTCCTACATAAAGCAAAGTGAAAAAAGTCTTTGGTCAAAGTTTGTGAAAACAGATTAACTGTAATACGATAATAAAGTTAACCTTTGTAGTTATTATCTCGACAATTTACAAAAAAGCTTGTTGCCAACATTATTATTTTTATAAATAAAAATCGCTGCACATTATAATTATTATGTAATATTATGAAATACTCTTGCAATTAAAGATAACACAAGGTTCACCCACAGAGCATTGAAACAAATGACGCTTCACAACTAAAACGTTGGTTTTTGCTCTGTGGGGTCACCTTATCAATTCGATTCCATGGAGCTTTGACATTATGAAGTCGTTAAGCCAAGTCAGAAGCCTTCCGACGGCCTAAAAACTCTGACACGGCTCACCACTTGCCTACTCGAGAAGAAGAAGAAGATTATAAAGTATGAACCAAACTCCACACTGTCCCGGGATAAAGTGCAATGCAGGTAGGTACAGGAAACGTGGAGAAACGGGACTATTATCTCTCCCTCAATAATAATTATGCCTCACTCCACGACGCAACCAAAGAGTTAGGTACAATTTGTAATCCCGTGAAATAGGTGGGTGAAAATCGTGCTGACATTTCAATTGACATATTTTTAGTTTATTCTAGAGCACAATTTGAGGTTATTTTATCAAAGGAACGAAGATTCTCAGGACACTTATTGAGCAGATTCTCCAGAGACTCCTCAAAAATAAATTACTTTAGTACAGTGATCTTGCTGTTCTTTAATTATTATTTAAAGTCCATCTCCCATAGACTCTACACTATGGGAAATGGACCTGTACCTGGATCTGTATATGGATCTGTAGGCTTCTGACTCTACAGTGCAGAGTCAGAAGCCTAAAGACTGCGTAGCCTGACATGTCGCAGTTCTACAGACGATGAGGCGACCCTTCAGACACCCAAATACTGCATGGTTTTTATGTAAAACAACGTAACATCACAGGCATCTAATACTCATTCATAGCAAAAGGAACAATGACACATAGAGTACCTACTGATATGCGCCGCGAAATAAGTAAATTACTCACTTAAGTACGTAGTTAATTAACACTTTTGTTAGTCACCAAATCCAATTATAAAAAGTGTGTGGTACCTATAAGGCTTCGGGCGAAAAGTAAGGATTCTCAAAAGTTTCGCAAATTGTCGAGGGAGCGGTTACCAAACCGTAACTTTGATTTGGAGGGGCTTATTTCCGTAGGGGCCTATGTTTGACCCATTTTTGTGTTGTAACTTTTTATTGTTGACTTGTTCGTATAGGTACTTTCCTTTTCAAGAGTATTTGTTGGTTTTTATCCATCCTTCACGGTTACAGGGCATCGGATTTATGTGATTTTTTAAGAGAATGTATAAAGATCCAGCTTGGAGTCTTATTATACTCCGTCTTACAAGAGGGACGGAGACTTTTTTTTTATGAAAATGAATGATGTGACGGGCATGGATGAAATAAAAAAAAGAAGGATTGAGTTTTGATTGACATCGAACTGAAGTACAAAATGGCGGATACATAAATATGTGTGTCAAATTTAAGGGATTGCCATGTGGGGAAAATTACCCGAATCCGATAAAAAAAACTTCCGAAGTCGGCGTGATTGACGTTTTGTACCTTATATAGGTATATGTCCAAAAAGCTACACGAGCAAGTCAAAGTCATATTTTCATGTCTTATTTATTTTTCATACCTCAAGATTTGTCCCATTTGATTTTTATAAAAACTACTAGTTTATGCCCCGCGGCTTCGCCGCGTGGACTATCTTTCAGGTACCATATATTACGATGAATAAAAACTAGGGATGCGCCGAATATTTGGTAATTATTCGGTATACCGAATATTCAGTAAAAGTGCCGAATGATTACCGAATATTTTTTTAATACTTTCCGCTAAATACTTCCATAATTATCTTTTATGGGAACTCATTCGTAAATAATCAGAACACTTAGCACTTTTTAATCGTTTTTCTAGATACTGATAACATGATTTATCTAGGCACTAAACGCTTGGTCACCAGAAAACTTATATGTTGTGCTTAACGGGCACTACCGACCTATAGAGCGTGCGATTTGGTCCAATATCTAATTTGAATAATCTTTTTTATGTAAGTAATTGCATTTACAATACAAAATTGCGCTAAATACAACGTTTCGCTTGTTTCTAAGAATTCTATTTTTTATGTGTTTATTTTGTTTGGGTTTTTTTATTAAAATTAATTACATACATACACTTTAATTCATTTCATAGAAAATTTTCATAAAAATAGTTTTTTCACAAAAAATAGTGGAATAAAAATTGTTTCCATTGCAGTGGAACCTTTGTTGAAGTTTCATAGCGACTGAATGTACGGGAAAATTCATGTAAAATAAAATGAACCTAATTGTTCGGCCGAATATTCGGTTCGGTAAGCTCTGGACCGAATAATGTTCGTTTTTCGGTTCGGTTCAAAAATCCATGTTCGGCGCATCTCTAATAAAAACCATTACAGTGACCTTGTTTTTTCGGGAGGCGTTTATATAGTGCTATCTAAATACATATATGTTAATAAAACTGTTTATTTGGCATAAAGATTCATAGCCATGGCCTAGCCATATGTTGCCTAATACGTTTTATGAACACATCATTCGTATTTATACCTACTTTAATTTTTTACATCCTAGAGACCTGCCCAAATATGCACGACTTAGTAGGTACACTACCGGTAAAATATTCATTCAAGAAAAGGACAAAACATGCACATTCGTAATCACAAAATGCATCGGCATTATAGTCAGGTCTCAATTATAATCAATATTATGTGAATAAAGTTGTATTCGAACACAATTTGGTCATTCTCCCACACTATCGGGTAAATTGCAAGTTTGATTGCTGGCAGCACCGGTTGGTTTTGTGTAGTCCGCCACACAGTAGATTTTGCGGTTGTTTCAATGAACTTTTACAACATCTCACCTGATGATGCGGTATGTTTTAGAATGACTTAACTTTGACTTATTTATGCAAATGCTAAACATAGCCTATTGAATTATTTGACATTGACTTAATTATTAGAAAATAGGAGTAGCTTCTAGGTACCGATTTAAGCACGTAGGAAATCAATAAAAAGTAAAATTAAAATCCTTAATTGTGCGCATTAGATAATCTTCCCAAGAGACTAATTGTATAATACTAGTCGATAGACCAGGCTATTAATAGCTCATCCAATTCCATAAAGTTCCATCTACCGAGCGAGGATCCCTTGAGGACTGCGAGCAACATGACCTAATATACTGCGACCTTCATGTGAGTAGGGCTAGCGTCGGTTAAACGTAGCATACAATTTATACGCAGAAGACTGGCTTAAAATAAACGCCGCGCGCTGGTAGCGGACACACAGTCACACACACACGCATCGAGTAGTGTTTATATGCAAAGTAGTTTCGGTTATACACTCAACTTCCATGTGTTAGTGTTAGTTGTGTTGTTGTTGTTATTTTACTACATACAACACTGATATAATCTGTTTTACGCTTTAGGTACTTTATATATATAGGTAAAGACGCAGCGTAGGCCGGCCCCCCTGGTGAAAGCCGCGGATAGCCGATGGATGCAGGAGGCGAGCAGCCGCTCTAAGTGGCGCTCCCTGGGGAGGCCTATGTTCAGTAGTGGACGCCTTCAGGCTGTTAATGATGATGATGATATAGATAGGTATACGTCAAAATGAGAAGGTTCCAATCGGTCACAGGTCCGTTCTGTCATCCATGAAAACTAGGGCCGATTGATCACATTTTCCAAGCAATCAATAATATTTTTTTTAATGCTAGATCCGATGCTTTACTAAAGCGGTAGTATTTGAAAATACCTAAGATTTTTTAAAAGATTTTGTAATGTTATCAATGGAAGTTGTAAGAAAAAATTGTTTTCTGAAAAGCATCAAATACCTAGATGTTGGATTTCAGTGTTTCTTTTTGATTATTAACTTTCCTTGTTCTAGTATTTTCCACATTATTATTAATCCATATCCTGTTTTTTTTAAATATTCTCGTGAAACTACGTCCTACGCCGTAGCAAAGTCTACGTAGCGTAGAGCACCGTTAATTTTAACCTAGCCTACTGTTTATAAGTATACTGACACGGTATGCATTAAGTAGTGAAGTAATCTGAGCCTAGGTATCGATCCACTGCGGTCAGTTAGCGAGAAACGCAAACGTAGGATTGGGGATTAGTTAGGTCGTCAGTCATATGCCGATGTTAATCTGCATGGTTCAGCTTCATCTGTTTTCAGACTTAATAAAAGGCCTTCCTTTTTAAGGTTTATCTCAGACAAAACTGCGCCATCATTTAATCGATTTGGAAAATTGCTTCCATTTAAAATGATATACTTTCAGATTGGTCTCTTTATAGTAATTTCATCAAAATAGTTTCATTAGCTTAGTTTTTAAATCGGAGTAATTGTAAAAAATGTAATTCATACAATTATGTATCATCAAGTATTTCTCAGTATAATTAGCAGTTGACGACAGTTTGACCGTGAGCTTAATAGCGGATTTTTTTAAATCTATGGCATGTTTTAGCTAGGTAATTAGTTTTTAATGTCGAGAAAAGAGGGAAGCGAGAGGGAAAAAGATAGGGTAAAGAGTAGGGGCTTCAAAATCTTTGATTTTGAACTCCCTAAGCAGCCATACCTACGCGTCTTCAATATTATATCATTTGTGACATCTTATATATCATGGGCCTATGAAGCGATCTCCACGGCAGAACTCCATACACATCACAACGCGGATGTCTGCTACCTCTAAACTCGTTTCATCATGAAGACGTCCTGTTGAACAAAGGCTGCTTTGAGCGGCTTCTTGTCTCTTGCATCCGTCGGCTCCCCGCAGACTTGAACAGATCGTCAGTCCACGGTAGTGGGGGCCCTTCGCTGCGATGTCCAGTTCGAGAACCTTTCTTCCCCATCGGTTGCCAGTTCTACGAGCGATATGGCATGCCCATTGTTTATCATAATAGTTTAACGTCCTCGTATTACTGCACTTATGTCAAAGCGTATACGATCTAAGGCAATTAGCGTCGGTGATTACGACGAACTGATAACGTTATCAGTGAGAGACATGACTCCCGAGGCGGTGGTTATTATTTATTGAAACGACATTATGTTGTTATCGGAGGGTAGGCAATGTCTTTATGAACTATCTATGAGCTTGGGCGAGTTAACCTATTTGACCCATGCATGGACCTAAAAACAGTAGCTACAAACAACACATTTTAAGTTACTTAAAAACTTATAGGACCTGTAGGTGGTAACTATGTGGTACAAAATGTTTTACTAGGTGGTATAGGAATTTTCTGCAAAGTTCGCCTAGGTATTAGGCAGCTTCGCTTTTATTCTGCCGCCAAGCACTACTGTGTTCCGGTTTGAAGGGCATTGTAGGTAGTGAAATTATTAGGCAAATGAGATGAGGGATATGTACTGTAGGTATTATATTAACTGGGGTGAGTCTGTGTGATGTCTCAAGATGACGTGCGCAGTTTCACGCGAAATTTTATTTTAATGTTCCGAGTGATACTCCAACTGTTATGGGCGGTCGTGTTGCTTAACATCAGGTGAACAGCTAGCTCGTCACGTCATTCATACTGTATATAATAGGGTTTCACTCTAGGTTTTCATTTAAATTGCAATAAGAGGTGTCCAAGACAAGGTGTATTCGCATACATGAGAGACGATAAGGCGTTATAAACTTTGATAAGGCCCCAGTATTTATTTGAATCGCGCTGAGAGGTGAGGAGGTCCCATGCAGATAATCGACTTAAAAAAATTACTGACAAATAGAGTGAGTATATAGCTTAGTGGTACCTAATCCGACCTTCAAACCAACGCACCGGGGTTTGACTCCCGGTCAGCCTATTAATACCGTTTCATGTTAGGTATAAAAAATCGAGGACATTTTTGTGGTGTGTTGTCACCCCCAACCCGCATTTGTTCAACGTGCGGTGGATATAATCTACTCTATGTCCCGGCACGACCTTAATGAGCTGAAATCTGAATATTAACATTAATAGACCTATGTAATAGGGCGAATTCTGTATTATAAGCTAATACTTAGTAGTAACATGTTTGCGTGAATTAAAGTACTTATTATGCAATCATAAAGCTCAGAGCTATAAAACAGGGTAAATTATCGGAAAATAATTCTGACTGACTGTTGATCTGGTCTGGAAACTAGTTTTGGCCGGTTTTGAACAAGCTAAATTGAATTTGAACGACGCCAGATTCGCCTTTTCAACGTTTTTTTAATCTAAGTCTCAAATATTTTTCTAGAGCCAACACCCGCAACTCCTGGGGTCTTATTGCGCCATATTGGCTAATTTCTTATAATTGTTATCTTAAGTATATTATTATGCATTAGGTAATAAGAAAATAAGTTAGTATACCTACTTATCTTTATTTTTTTACAGGTACTTATCTGACAATCGTTTTTCCATCATGTTCTTTTTTTAACGGGCAAGATGCCTTTATTTTTTAAACTTACCAATATTATAATATCAACTACTACTAGGTACCTACTAAAATGCATCTAGCTACTATAGGTACACTACCACAGCAGCTTAATTAATCAAAATAAGTACTTACTATACTTTATGCTAATTTAAAATACCTACAATTGAATGGAATACTTACATTATTATACCTAGGCCATGGCCAGTACCTACCTACTCTGGCCACTATTATACAGACAGGTAGGCCAACCCAACGGATCACACCATAAGGATTTCACCTATCATTTCTTGCAACTGATACCACAAAATGTATACTTCCTGTCCATATGCTCCAGCCTCCAGCCCACAACCAGTGAAACGCTAGCAGCTTGCCCCGGAAGGCGTTGCTTAGTATTCTTACAGCTTTCTGATACTGGAGGACTTGTAGAAGGTTTCTGTTCTATAAACTGGCCTGCTAGCTCAGCTGGTAGTTGCTCTCCTTCTGAACTATAGGTTGTGAGTTCGATTCCCACCCAGGACAAACATTTGTGTGATGGACATCAATTTTTGTGTCTGGGCGTTATAATGTATTCTATGTATTATGTATTTACAAACAAAAAAGTATCTAAGTATTGTACCTATCTGGTTCCCATAGTACAAGGTATGCTTAGTTTACATAGATGTTTATTTGTTGCAGGGTGGCAGCGAAGGTGTGTGGCGGCGGGATGCGCGGGCGCCGGCCGCGGTGGCGGTGGCTGGCCACGGGAGCCAGCGGCGTGCTTGCCGTGTCAGCGCTCGCCGCCGCGCTTGCCTGGCCCTCTCTCTTCGACGCTGTGCTTTCTAGCGTAAGTTATAATTATTACTACAAATTTTACTAGCGTAGCACGACTAGCCGTTCTTAGCCGATTGGTAAAGTTAGGCAACGTTCGCAGTGGTCAATACTTCGGTGCCGGGAGGCCTCAAAATTCTGACAAACAGGGCTGACCCCTTGCCATGCCTAGACTACAGAAGGACATTTTTAACTAAACTGAAATACTATACAAGTAGGTATATCATGTAGGTAGTTACTTATCCACATAGTTCCGAAAAAACTAATAAACAATAACATTTTATTTGGCTTGTATGTATCACGCATAATCACTCCGAACCACACAAAATGAAAAAAAAAACTCTAGTTAGACAAACCCTTCACCATAGCCATCTTTCAATCATCATCATCAAAACGTGGACCACCTTCAGAGCTCGCTCCTCACACACAGTTCTCCGGACATTACACAGAAATTAAATTGTAGCGCTCCTGCCAGCACTACCATGTCAGTTAGCAACCCTGCTAAAGCTCTCGTGTACAGCTACAGAATGAGTTAGTACTGCGCTCCTTGTCATTTGTACAGTGAAGTGTATACCTCAATGCATGCATGCGGGTATGCTGTACCAGCATAATGAATGCTGCTGGTGGATGCCCGGACAGATGAAAGCCACGCGACTTCATTGCGGACTTTACTTGCTTTACTCGCTCGTTGACTTTTTTTCGACAGCGCTGAATAAATAGTATGGCTAATCTTGTCACTAAAAAACTAGATGCAGGCCAGAAATGCGTCGGCATCTCTCTCGACCTAGCGAAAGCATTTGATACGGTTTCTCGTCCAATTCTCCTATCAAAACTGGAACATTCTGGTATCCGCGGTACAGCGCTGGACTGGTTCAAATCGTATCTCTCGAACAGGAAGCAAAGAATTAAGGTAGACGGTCAATATAGTGATTTCTCTGAGGTTTCTTTTGGTGTTCCCCAAGGCAGCGTTCTAGGGCCCTCCCTGTTTTCACTCTACATAAATGACCTATGCGAGCTATATATAAAAGATGGTAGTATATTTACATTTGCTGATGACACAGCTATTGTGTTTCACGGCAACTCTTGGAAAGAAGTTTATAAAAATGCTCAGACAGGACTAGAAGTGGTGACTGGCTGGCTTAATAAAAATTTGATAACACTCAATGCATCAAAGACTAAACTAATTGAATTCAAAATAACAACCAGAAGTGTACGTAACAATCAAACGCAACCTCTAAAAATACACACGTGTGGTGACAATACTGACAAAAACTGCTTATGCACTGAAATTGAAAAAGTTAACCAGATAAAGTATTTGGGTGTCATGATTGACAATAAACTCTCTTGGCAAGAACATATAAGTCTAGTCTGTTCCCGGATAAGGAAACTAAAGTACGTGTTTTCGAGACTGAAGATAGTGGCTGACCCAGACACCATCAGACTGGTGTATACGTCTTGATGTCAGTCTGTGCTAAATTACTGTGTGGTGGTTTGGGGAGCGGCTTGTAGTACGCATCTACTAAGAGTGGAGAGAGCTCAAAGAGCCATACTAAAGATTGCATTCAACAAACCACTCAGATACCACACTAAGCAGCTGTACAGCGACTGCAAAGTTTTAACCGTTAGGCAACTCTATCTTCTTGCTACGGCCTTGAGATTCCACAAAAATGCACTAACCGAAGTGGTTTATACCAAAAGGTCACAAAGACAGATAAAGTGGAACACGCCCACAGTTCGCACGTCTTTTGCCCAGAGAGCGTTTACATTTGCTGCGCCTTACACTTACACAAAAATGAACAAAATTTTAGACATATTTAATTGCACAAGGTACATTTGTAAACGAAAAATAACATCATGGCTATTAACGTTAGATTATCTGCAAACAGAGCAAGTAATACGCATAGTCAAGTAATTTGAAATCGGCATTTATGCAACACTGTGGTACAAATATAACAGGTAGGTAGTCCCTACTATTTTTTTTACTTTTACATAATATATTGTAATGACCCTGAATAATACGATGATAAACTATAAATACAGGTCTACCACTCACATAGCACACACAATCTACATACACAAATACACGCCCATACACTATTACACATGCATTCAATCATTCATCATCATCACTCATGAAGAGTCAATACTGAGGAATTCATTTAAGTACCTACTATCAATTAATGTTTATCAAAACTCGGAAATATTTCAGGTAACTATTATTCAACGAGCTACTACGAGCTGACTTTTATCTACTATAAGTACGTATACACAAAAAATAAAAAACTAACTAATCATAGGGAGAAACTAGTCCCCATAACACAGGGAATCCTAGTTTGGAGGACTAGTGAACTTATTGGGTAAGAGCAGAATCAATACCACATTGCCGTTTTATACCTAATCAATAAAATAAATTTCAAAGTAGACACGATCTGCTATATAAAGTGTAACTACTGGTTAATATCAACCACATAATAAATTAATAATCATAGACCTAAGTAACTAAAAATAGTTCTTTAATTATATTATGACAACTGATAGGTTGATTGGTACATAACATAGGCATCAATTAAGAAATACTTTACCTAGCACTACAGCATATCTACAGAATCTTACTATTCTAAGTGTATTTCTAGAAGAAGGGTGGGTAGTTAGTAAACTAAAACTGTACGCACCACAATTATTGATAAAATAACTAACAATACAAACTAGTAATATGTATAATTGAATATAGTACCTAATACGTATATAGTGATCAACTGAATTCCAAATTTACCCACTCTGATTTAGAATTAATTTAGAATTAACTTACAAGCTAGCTATTACTTAGCCCTTATAATTTAGTACTTATTGTCAATATTTCTATGAACTGTTAAGTACCTATCGTATATCTAAGGTTATGCTTGTATTTTCTGAGAAATAAATATTATTATTATTATTATTATTATTATAGTTCACATCTCTGACTTGTTCAAGAACACTCCCAAAAAAGTACATACTTTGAAAAAGATCTATTGGTATGCTGGCACAACTAAAAGAATCAGAAAGGGGGCAAACAGACAACGTTCAGGAACGTGCATAAAGCCAGGCAATAATATATAGTGTCTCAGATATGAATCTAGAAAGTCTAGGCACTAGAACAGTCCAAGAAATCATAGTTCTACACTGAAGCCTGAGGCTAGAAAATATTTTTTTACAATTATTTATCTCTTGTCTTACAGGATTCATACCCTACCTACCGGTCGTCGAGTGATACTAAAATAACATCCCTCTTGTAATGTTTTCTTTTCATTAAAGCAAAAACTTTAATTTAAATACGTTTCAGCATTTAAATTTCCATTTAATTTAAATAACAGCATGATTTAAGATTTGGATGAAATGCCGCTGTAAAATAATACGTATTTAAGCCAAAACAATTTACGAGTTTACATGAAATGCATGAATATAAATCAGTCATTAACCTCCAACCAACTCAACACACCACTGATATAATTCTGATAAATAATAAACTAAGGATATTCATTATTATAATACCTAATTAACCTTAAATTTATGGTTTATTGACTTATTCATCACTAATTGACCGCCCCGGTTTCGGTTAACTTAATAGTATTACGTCCTAGCCCTGTTTATGTGTAAGAGAGAAGCACTTTCCCTTCTGATGCCATCTCATCCATTCATCCTTTTCCCCTATATTTTTCCCTATCCTTCTATATTCCCTTCAGCAGGACGAGTGCTTTTATAAATAAAGGTAAATAAAAAATATACAAAAAAAGCCTTGCATAAAAATTATATTCTTATTCCTCCGCCTAACCCGCACTTGGCCGTTTTAGAAAACGAAAAGCATCCTTATGTTATTCTGGAATATAGCTATTACCATGCCAAATTTCAGCAAAATTCGTTTAGTAGTTTCAGCGTGATGCGTGTTCAAAGGGACAGACAGACAGACAAAAACAATTGTTTCTATATAAATACATCGATTTAAGAAGTTTAAACCAGTCAAAATTTTCAAAACATATTCTATGCTCAGATTTAGCCCAGTTACTGTTTTATTATAATGTAGGTATTGATGATATTGATTATGATTGATTGATAATAAAACTGACAGCCAAATAAACAGAAACAGGTAAAAGTTAAGGCTCAAAGTAAAAGAAACTTTCCAGTAAAAGTTTCCACTTGTAGAAATATTAATATATAAAACATAAACGTAGTAGTAGATATAGATAGCTATTGAAGCATGAAACTGGTAATAAAAGTAACCAATAGTGTAACATAGTTAATTAAAAACCACAGAGCACGAAAGAAAAATACGCTTTTTTTGCTGTAACCTTTGTTAATAACAGAAGTTCGGCCACAATATTATTAAAAAACACGCATAAAGTCATCAATATAGACTTCACCATCACGTGAATGTTGAGGCAATACAGCTCCTAGACCACACGAATCTAGTGAGAAGACTAAAATGAACATAAATAAACCGTTTGAGTTAGTGTAATTAGTGTTAAAGTGTATTAATTACGTGATAGTCTAATGTGGTGCAGTGTAAGTGCTACTTAAAAAGAACACAAGAATAAATGTGTCTTCACCTTAATAGAGACAATAAGAAACGTGTTATTGGACACATTCTTAGACAATTATTATATTGGAAGTTTAGGTTACATTAAAATTTCTCATTAGCCAAAAAGATGGCTAGATTGTAATATAATTAGAATGCTTGATTTAAATTAAGTGTTCTAGTAATAGGAAAAAAAATCTAGTTAGCATAATATTACATTCACAAAAAGCCATTTTCTTATAACCACTACCCGTTCCAGACAATTTATGGCATCGATCCATTATTGACTTAGGTAAAATATTTAATAGAATTATTTGGCATGTTTAGTCGATTAACATATAACCACAAAAAAGGAAATTTAAATAAATTCTTGTTCTAAAAGGTTATAATTTAATAATGATATTTTAATAATATCCTTATAATAAAAGTGGTTACTCCGATTTCTATCGCTTTAAGGTCATACTGGGAAATAATAGGATTTTATTAACATAAAATGATATGATTAACCCCAGTTATTTAAAAAAAACCGGCCAAGTGCGAATTGGACTCGCGCACTGAAGGTTCCGTACCATTATCTATAAAAACGACCAGACCGTTTGTTGTATGGGAGCCCCCTGAAATATTTTATTTTGTGTTTTAGTATTTGTTCAAGCGGCGACAGAAATACATCATCTGTGAAAATTTCAACTTTCTAGCTATCACGGTACTTTAATAGTACTTAAGGGATCTTAACCGTTTCTTAGTAGGTATTAAAAAAGTAGTGAACAACGTGAAAGTTTATAAGAGTGGCATACTCATGTATCGTTGCGTTTTTGTTTTTTTTATAAAATACTTTCGCCTTTATAATATTAGTGTGATATACTGGGTGTAATTGAATTCATTGGCATCATTTGAGACTGGGTACCTTCTCCTGATACCGGTCATGTGTGGACCACAATTTTTGAATTCTAACACATTGGTTTGGTAATAATAATAACGCCAAAAATGGAATAACTTACTTAATCTAATTGGTACAATACAAAATTTAATTCGAATAATGGAGCACTGTTTTTAATTAGTACATAAAAGGTATAAAAACGTTTAAATGTATCAAAATCATCCGTGCCAACCGGGTTAGACCCCGCGGCAATCTTCATTATTTTCAAAAAAATATTTTCATTTACACTTTTTACTCTTCGATAATCATCTATAAATGATGTATAATTATGGGCTCAATTTATGCTAGTGAATTAAATTACATCCTCTATAAGTAATAATAGGCATGATGACTCAATTTTTTTTTTTGGATATTAATAATATCCCTCAAAAGATAAACATTTGTGAAAATAAAAATTAAAAATCTCAAAAAATTACAAAGTCACAAGCATTTTCAAAACCGGAATAGAAAGAGATAGTTCAAACGGCCAGTGACGTCAGAGGAAGGTCGTTCATAGTACCTCATGTTACTAAGCTGTGGTATCTTTTCATACAATCTCTTTTGCATGTGACGTCACGAGTGGATTTTTCATAGTAACTGTGGGACGCTCTGTTTTGCGAGAAAGGGACAGGAGATGCCTCCTGTAGAAACTTTAAAAGCTTATTACTCCGTGATTTATTTACAGATTTTGCTTATTTTTTCAATTATTGCATTCATTTTTAATCTTCTTTATTAAAGTAATATTTACTTGTGCATTTTTAATAGTAGTCATCATGCCTATTTAATCTAGGCTATTCGTATTAGTTTGTGTGGTCACCGTTTTGGCTCACTGGCCGACTGGATGCCTAATATTATTAGGTCTGTAATATTTTTAACATAATAAACCAGTTACAACCAGACCTGTCCATATTTTAATTTCATTTGATTTTCAATTTAATGGTGTGAGTAACATTTATCATGCTCTTATCTGATGACATTTCTGCTGCATATTTTATAACTATCAGACCACAATATTATTTTATTTATTACTATCTAACGTTGTTTTTTTTATTGTATGTTGGCTCCACACATAGTGTATTTAGCCAGTGTAAAAGTTTATAATTTTTCATCGTTATAGAATATTTCAAGGAAAGTCAAGTCTTAGTCATAGTCATAGTCCAGTCTAAGTCAGGTAGTCATGCTCTAGTAGTGAGTGGTGGCAACTTTACTAGAAGCTTCTATGGAATTTTGGAAGCAAACCACGTTTCACCACATTATAACACTTGCCCACACTCATGCTCGTAATTCAGCACTTAATGCGTAAAACGTTACCAATTTTAAACATTAACACTGGGAAAAAGCACAAGTTTTGAGAAATAATACAATGCAACGACGTGAACATCTCCGCGTTCCCGCCAAAAACCAAACTTTGTTTGTTTATTAAACGCATTATTGAGGATAGCTAGACTGATTTGGCCATAATTATCAACCGCTATCATCATCGCTTGTAGAACTGACCGATGGGGCAGAAAGGTTCTCGAGTGGCGACCACGAATCGGTAGATGGCGTTGCCCCCACCCAATTTACCTAGCATGCGCACCACGACATTATTTTCTCGACACTTTATCTCGTGTGAGACCGTGAAAAGACTATGGGAGCGCCTAAGTGCGTCTCGCTCTAATAGCGACGACAAATATTCTCGCGGTGCGCATGCTAGGCCATCTGGTCAAAACTGCGGGGAGCCGGTAGACAAGAGGCAAGCAGCCGCTCAAAGTCGGTTTACTAATTTGCTATTAAAATCTAAATAACAAAAAAAAGTATATAAGTATGCTGATATTGCCGATATTACCTCATGAATAAATAAAAGTGGTTAAATTCGGTTTAACCCTCTTTTAAAAAGGATTATTCTCTTTTAAAACTTTTGCAATGGTTCGAATTAGATTTTATTAGATGTGGAAATAAAAATCAAAGACTTTAGAAAACCTCTAACATTATCCCGAATCATATTTTCAAATACTTAAGTTACACTGTTTTAAACTTTCACGGTTGTTGATTCTACCCGTGAAAATGGTGCATGTAACTGTATCGAAATATCGGGAACTCAAAAATGATTCTAATCACGGTAAATATCCCAACTATTAAAAACGTACTTAAGTTACATTTGTTTTATTCCGGAAATTTTTTCCGTTAGATTCAAACGGATAGTTGCGGGTGAAACTGCCGGAAACGCATCATGTCTTGTAGTGCCTGTGTATGAATAGGCCACCCCATCTCTTCCCGTGGGAGCCTTAAGAAGAGTCAGGTAAGGGAATATCCATGGAACTGGTAGCAACATTCTTCTTGCATTATAGTCTACATGCGATCACAGAGACGCCGGTCAAGCGTCGTGATGACTATGACAAACCCTCCGCAATGGAAAGGGGGATATTACGGAGTATAATTATATTGTACTGACTTACGTTTTACAGTTTCAATATGGCTGTAGTTTAATTTTATTACGGAACGAGGAAATCCACCGGACTAAAGTGACTGATATAGCCCTTAAAATTAGCAAGTTGAAATGGCAATGGGTAGGCCACATAGTTCGCAGAACTGACAACCGATGGGAAAGAAAGGTTCTAGAGTGGCGACCATGAACCGAAAGCCTGAAGCCGGACCTGAATTCCCTATATTTATATTAAATTAAATCAAAATATTAGGCACGGAATAAAATCTCGGAGTAAGCAATGTATTAATTGATAATCGTATCTTCATTCCAATAGACCAATTCGCCGATATTAAGCCTCACAATAGGGTCACCTCTAAAATATAAGTACAATTAGGACGTTTTGATTAATTTGATTATTAATTAAGTACTTATATGCATTTACGTGTGAATTGGCTCTGGCGGACTTACAGTGGTATTCATGGTGAAGGGGTGAACAAAGCCCCAAAATCTATCGTTCAACTTTCACATAGAGGTTGAATGTTGAATCATTCTTCTTTCACTTTCATAGCCTCCTGCCTTTGACAATGTAAGAACTGTCAGATGGGAGCTACTTAATTTTGTTTATGAAATGCATAAAACTAGACTTCGCCACACAGCGCCTGAATCATCCCCTAGAGGAGGTGGGTACCTTGACTATGAATTCCAGTGAGAGAAAAAACTATGGTTGGTAGTGTACAACAGATACGGAACCCTAGAAGCTTGTTTTTAGGGTGCCATACCTAAAGGGTAAAGCGACCCCTATGACTAAGGCTCCGGTGTCCGTCTGTCTGTCTATCTGTCTATCCGTCTGTCACCAGGCTGTATCTCACGAACCGTGGTAGTTAGACAGTTGAAATTTTCACAGATGATGTATTTCTGTTGCCGCTATAACAACAAATACTAAAAAACAGAATAAAATAAATATTTAATAGGGCTCCCGTTGTATGGAAACGTAATTTTTTTGCTTGTTTAGGTAATGGTACGGAACCCTTCGTGGCCGGTTATTTTAATAAAATTCAGTAATCATTGCGTAAATTATCTAAAGAGATCAGGGTTATATTATTTCAACACCCAAAAATAAATTGCTACGGGCTAGGGCAGCGTAGCAGTTCGTAGCTCCGCGTAGCTTATAAATCCGTTTAGGTATGTATATTTTTTATTTTGTGTCGTTTTCGCTCGTGAAATTCACTTCAGCCAAAATATTTTGACAGACCATCAAAAAATATTCTAAGATACAACTCTTTATTAGGTGGTAGGAACTGATCTCACAGTCTAGTCATCTGTTTATTAGACTGAGCTGATGTCTAACGATGACGAGCGCAGTGCAAGTATCACGCGAAACTACATTTTAGAGCTCCTAGCGACACTGCAACTGTTATGGGCGGCCGTATCGCTCAACATCAGGTGAACGACTAGCTCGTCACGTCATTCAACAAACAAAATGTAACCGGTATTATATTATCTGGGGTGTAACTAATAGGTATTTCAATACAAATTGAACTATCTATAGATAAGTAGGTATGTGACTATATGCATTTCGTGTTGCGATCACAAAGTACCCCAGTAGTTTCAAGTAGGTAAGTGTACTTGAATCAATTGAAGCAATATTAAATCAATTACAACAATAAATACAAACTGACAGACAGAGTTCACTAATAAAAGGAAACCAAAATATTCGTATTCGCGACGTAAGGTAAATAAATAAAAAAGCTTATTATCTGTTCTATTCTATAGGAGTCGGGACGCTTAACGTTAAGGCGAAAATACATGGTTCAACCAAATTGAATCACTTTGGTTGAACGGAGCAGAAATGAAAGGAAAAGATTGACCTTCAATGACATTGAATTATTAATTTTTATGTTTACACGGACTAATTTGGTTGCTTCATCCAAATTGAAAGGCGAAAAGGGAAAAGTGAACCGTGTGTTTTCGTCTTTAGTCGAGTAACATGCTCATCATGTTATGCATTAACAAAAAACAATAAATACTTAGCTGGATTGGATTATCTTAGGATCTGTCTTTAAAACTGATTTGAAACCCTCATTTCCGATAATTTTGCGTATATGCGTTTTTTTATACGTAAATACACAGAATTCGCCCTATTACATAGGTCCGTAAATAACAGCAAATTAGGACACTGACTGTAGGTATGAGGACGTAGGTACCTACAACAAATTGCATATTTGCGCCATCTGTTGCGGTACCTTAACAACTAATCAACAGGTCAATTGTTACGGGATAAGCTTTTAATCAGAATTCGTTCAGCATTTATTGATGATAAATGATTTGCGTCATCTACATATCGGATGACTTGAATTGACGCAATTGACAATTAATTTAGTGCGTGTCCTTTTTTATGAATATTTAATTTAATAGTAAGGTTACGTTTACTTTTACTTACTAGGTGTTTAATACCGCACTGCATCAGCTTTATCAGCTGCCTTTTTCTAATCAGGTGAAACCGAGGAAGTTAGTATATTCACTGTGAAACAATGGTAGAGAAATAGAAAATAATGGAAAGGATCCCGAATGTTTTTAACTTTTTGTATCAAGCTTTGCAACTCACTCTCTCTCATAGCACTTCTACTCATATTTGAAATACTAGTTGAGAATTGAATATCCAACGCTTCTGCCAAATATTATCAAGACTTCTTGGTTTGTGGCTTTTGTGGGTAGTTGTCACAATTAGGCTGGCAAATGACGCCAGTGCAAACTTCCCCTTTTTTTGGGGAACTACGTACCCCACCAAGCCACCAACCTAATTCGCCGACGGCAAAAAAACCCTGATCTAGTAGAACTTGCAATTCAACGATGCAATGCTGCCAGCATGTAGGGTACGCTGCCTACCGGTAGTGGGCTGGAGCATTTGGACTGTCTATAGGCCATCCTGGCTAGTTTACAGTTCAAATGTTATTTGTAGTACTTGCACACCAACTTTCATCAAGATTGAAAAATGCCACCTGTACCTATCTACCTACGTCGGTCGGTATACATCCGGACAGATGAAAGCAAATTTTACCAAGTTGAAGCAAATTTTCGCTCACGTCGCATCGGTCGCTTGGTCAACTCTGGCAATAAATATTTTTGGAGATTATTTTTTTACCGTCTTTTTATAATTTAAAGAATATCCTAACGCCCTATGAGTTTCATTCTGATTTCTTGTCTTTTCCAGCAAATGGCCCTATCTCCCACCTCGCTCTCATATCACAAATGGGTGGCTCCATCCGTGCCGATCTTCCTTGAGATGTTCATGTTCAACTGGACCAACGCTGAGGAGTTCCCCGCGGAGAAACCCAGGTTCGAGCAGTTGGGTAAGATATTTTCTTTTTAATGAGAATGAATGACGTAACGAACTAGTCGTTCACCTGATGTTAAGCAACACGGCCTCCCATAACAGTTGCAGTGTCACTCGGAATATTCCGCGTGATACTGCAGTGCGCACATCATCCTTAGACGTGACACGTATAGTAATCAGTTACTGCACTGGTCATAAAGTCTCGTTTTCCCAGTAATCTCACTAGATACAATGCCCTTCAAACCGGAACACAGTAGTATTTGCACACCTGCTCGGCAGCAGAATAACTGCTGAGCGGTACCCTACCTAGACAAACTTTATAGAAAAGTCCTGCCACATAGCAAAACTTTTCTTGTTTCTAACTAGATTTGATACAGGGAAATACCTACAATAACGTTTATACGTATCTTCCCAATGCCCAAATAGATAACGCTTCACC
Source organism: Ennomos erosarius (assembly GCA_963580505.1). Taxonomy (NCBI): domain Eukaryota; kingdom Metazoa; phylum Arthropoda; class Insecta; order Lepidoptera; family Geometridae; genus Ennomos; species Ennomos erosarius. The sequence goes on from OY756982.1 coordinate 1,112,859, forward strand.
ATCATTAACAGCCTGAAGACGTCCACTGCTGAACATAGGCCTCCCCCAGGGAGCGCCACTCGCCTCCTGCAGGCTGCATCCATCAGCTACTCGCTTTTTTCACTAGATCGTCGGCGCCCCTAACGCCTAACGCATTACTATGTAATGGCGAATTGATACAAAAATTGCAATATTCAACGGGGCAGCGCTGCATAACCAACGCTGCATAGTCAGTAGAGTTTTTATGCTATTATGAATGGGGATGATCAATGGTTACTGACGTACCTACCTATTCCAACTTGGTTGGGGTACGACGGGTGTGAAGTGCGCTGCAAACTACCGCTTATCCACGAACATCTAATTTTTTCTACTGCGCACTAGCGATGGCAATTAATGCTATTTTGCGTAAATTTCATAAACATGCTAATTCACGAGTCTTAACATGCTAATTGCTATTGCTATGCTATTTGCTATTTGCTATTTGCTAAAAGGAAATGAAATTAAAATTGAAATGAAAATCTAAATGAATAATTGTATGAAAAATGAAATGAAAAAGAAATGAAAAATGAAATGAAACATGAAATGAAACTTTATATTAAAAATTAAATTAGAAATGAACCAAATTAATTGAAATGAAATTTCATATTTCACAGAATTTCGCAACTATATTTCATTTGCGAAATGCTAATTGAGTTTTCACATGCTAAAAATGAATGTGAATGCAAATTTTCCATCACTACTGAGCACCGTTTCGCGCCCACTTCATAGGCGCCATTGAGATTGTATCGCACCTATTCACAGAAATGTGATATTGCAGGTGACAGTTTTGTGTTATACCGAGCACCGGCATAATAACATAAGGAGGGTCAACTATCCGTTGCTGCCTTGAGTTTCGATCATAGACAACAAAATTTAAATATTCGTTATTGACAGACCTCGATGTCCTTGTAACTTTTGAATATTCTATTAAGTATAGGCACTCTATATTACCGCTAAATTAGCCAATAGAAATGCTTAACTATAACGTGTGCCAATCTATCTCATATATTTTATGGAGATCTTATAGCTTCTTAACTTAACTACATTTCTACATAATATTTATAATATGGCACAGGTCAGGTTTGGTTGCTAGGTTAGGTAATTGGCCACTTGAGGGACCACGTGTGGTTGTTACGGTTTGCACAATGTCAATGCTGATTTGAATTTAATTCAATCTATACATATAATAAAACTGTAATTGGGCTAAAACTGTACAATAAATATTTTTTGAAAATTTTGACTGCATTATCCTCATTGATGTAGAAATGGAAACAACTTTTTTTTTGTTGTCTGTCTGTCTTTGAACACTCTTTACGCTAGAACTAATGAACGGATTTCGCTGAAATTTAGTATGATTAAAAATTATAGCTAATTTTTCAGAATAACATTTTGGATACTTTTTGTTTTCTAAAACGACCTAGTGCGGATTTCACAAAGCTATTAGGATATAATGTTTATGCACGTTTCTTTTGTTTGTAATATATTTTTATTTATTTAAAGTACTTACCTATTTATTTATACTAACCCCGAAGGGAAGTGAGAAGGAAAAGGGGAAAAGGACAAATGGATGGGACGGCGATAGAAGGGAGGCAGGCTTTCCCTTTCGCTTCCCTTTTACCCAAAAACAGGGTTAGGGCGTAAAACTAATTAACCCGTGTAAAGTCAAGTGCGGGTCAACTAGTAAAATAAAATAAAACTAATTATAATTGTTAATATGTTTGATTAATAATAAATGTTAATGTAGGTACGGCTCGCGGCCTTGCCTGCGTAATAGATACCTAAACCTTTGTTCTATTCCAATTACCTACTTTCCAAGATTTATTTTTATTTCCTTTTTATAGTTCCGCAGTAGGTACCTACTACAAGAAACCCTTATAACTTCGTCGTGTCTGTAATATCTGTCTGTCCATCTAAATCCTTTACGACCTTTTTTATTCTTACTAATCTTACCTACAACTACAAAAGGTTATGGTTTTAAAGTTTTTACCATCTGCGTATTTTGTGTATGATCATAATTTGGATGAGACAGATTCTCGAGTGGCGACCACGAACCGGAAGGCAAAGCGTAGACCGGCCCCACTAGGTGGACCGACAACCTGGTGAAAGCCGCGGGGAGCCGATGGATGCAGGAGGCGAGCGGTTGCTCAAAGTGGGCGCTCTCTGGAGGATGCCTATGTTCAGCAGTGGACGTCTTCAGGATGTTTATGAAGCAGGTATTACTGAAACAAAAATGTCTATCAGAATGAATGAAGTACCAATTAGTTCTAACTTTCCAGGGCCGTACCGGTTCCGTGAGGTCAGGAAGCACGTGAACGTGACCTTCCACCCACACAACTCTTCGGTCTCGTACCGCACCATGAGGAGCTGGTTCTTCGACCAGTCCAGCAATGGGAGCTTGGATGACGCCATCACCACGCTTAATGTTATAGCTGCGGTATGTATCTTCTAGGAATGTTTTTTTAAGTGCAAATCACACTCAATATATATATATAAATATATATATATAAAGATATTAAACTAAAAATAGAAAACCAAAAAAAAATTTAAGGACTGCACTTATACACCACTATCTTTAATTACCAAAAATAAAAAAAATGGGCAATGCAGACGAGGCAAGGCATTTGTATGTATGCAGTCAAAATTTTAGAATACCTAATAATGTAAAAGTTATTAAAAGTTGAAGTTTCCGGAAATCTTTCCATAAATTATGGTTATCAACAAAAATACTACGTACCTACAATAATAATTGTATCGAATGAATGGACATAATGGGTGTGAGCAGTGGCACCTACTCTTTCTCGCTTTTCCGAAACCTGCACCACTCTTTTTCGCATGTTTGGTTCAGATTTCAGATAAAAACAATGTGGGTAGATAGGAAAGCAATTCTAAAAAAAATATGAAATTTAGTTTTAAAACAAGTGAGAATATTTTAATAGTTTATATTAATAGTTTTATACAACCATACAGGAAAAGGTTTACCTAATTGTTACCCCAATTAAGCTTTGTAGACGACCCAAACTCTTGTAACTACCATCCTATATGAGCAAGCCGTAAAGCATGCTTTACACACACGGCATAAAAGCTCACGAAAGTTGTAAAACAAAAATGGTGGTGCCGTCGGTCGCCTCCGCGTTTGTCGGAGATATGTTTCAGAATCGCGTTTTTGACGCTGCCATCGGCGCGCGCGTTGTAATGGTATCGGTGTTCATAACACTGGAGCCCTAGTTTTCTACAATCTCCAACACCAACGATTCAATACTCAATACTCAATACTCAATTAGTTATTGCAACATATGTACATATTTTTAATACAGGTGGTATGTATGAGAGTGCAGGACATATGACCCCATTAGGGTATAGCAACAGTTAGGTCCAGGACCAGGCCGATTCATTAAATAAATCTACAAAAACTCTTTGGCAATGATTTTACTAAAATGGCTTACTTTTATCATTAAAGAAATCTGTCAAACTATAGTAGCATTTTTTTATCAGAAAGTCTTTTAAAACATTATTAAATACAGATTCTTTTTCTTCAGTGAGAATTTCTTTCGGGATTTTATTGTATATTTTTACTGCCATTATGTTGGGGCCTGAACTATGCATTTTTAGCTTAGAACTTGGTACGGCAAGTTTGTGTTTAAATCTTGTTTCATACCGTCGGGGCTGGTCTACTTCTTTTATAAAAAACTGGGGGTACTTTTTTACAAATTTGCATGCTTCTAGTATATAAATTGACGTTAGTGTTAATAATTTAAAGTTAATAAAATGCGGTTTACAACTAGCTGGTTCTTTTATATTAGCGAGGATACGGACACACTTTTTTTGGGAAATAAAAAGGTCATGGGCGTCTACGCTATTTCCCCACAATATGATACCGTACCTAAGCCACGAGTACGCGTAGGCATAGTATGCAGTAACGGCAGTGTTTATGTCGGTTGCTTTTTTTAATTCCCTAAGCGCATACGTAAAGCTCGATAATTTGGCTTTAGTTTTTTTTAAGTGGTTTTTCCAATTAACGTTTGTGTCTATTTCTAGGCCTAATAATGAACACGTATCGATACATTCCAATTTAATATTATCATAATAAAAATTTATGTCGAGAGGTTTTTTTGAGAGGTTTCGCGCAAGTGTGGACCCGGCACAATAATCCAGCTATTTCGAGAGCTCCCTGGCCACTCGTTAAAACTTGTAATGCGAAACGCTCAACGGTTACATGTTAAACGACTCCAGTGGGTGGATTTTCTATCTGCAATAAGGGTGCTGCCAGACTTCATTAGCTAGTAGAGCTTTGCTTTGTTAAAATAAGCTGGGCTATACTTACCTTCTCGTAGTGCGTCATCAAAAGCTTTTAAAACGGTTTATTCTCGAAATTGCGAGGCCAATCCCACTCGTATTGTGGGGGTTGATTTTCTTTTTTGCTCTAGTTGGGTAGCGTTTATTGACTGCAAGATGGCACCAGATATTAATATAGCCGCACACATCTCAATCTCAGACTCGACCTAAAATCCTCAGCATAATGGACTTTCTGATAGCGCTTTGTTCTGCTATAGCGGTGATTTATACCTACTATTATGCACGTACTCTTGTTTGATAACATTATTACATTTTTATATCAGGCTATTGGCTCATTGCTGTTATTAATTACTAGGTGTGTACTGTATACAAAACATGCACTAACTGCCTACGGTTGCCCTACGGTTACTAGGTTACTACACTCGTCGCCAGCATGGAAAATAATTTTATCATAATTATGCTGGTACCCCATAGAACCCCCTAAATTATACGCAATAAAAAGTAGCCTAAGGGTTAGTTAACTTTAGGGCGTAACTTTATACGTTTCATGCAAATCACTTCAGTATTTTTGGGGATGTTGTTTAATGTAGTCAAGGCACACTGTGACAGTATAATGTTTTGTCCAGACGTAGGTAAACGATGCGAACACTAGCCTAACACCGCCTTCCACGAAGAAGCTGTATAGAACCATCCTCCCGGTTAAAAAATGTATTATCATCTCCAGTCTGAAGACGTTAACTGCTAAACATAGCCCTCTCCCCAGAGCACCACTTAGTGCCTGCTTGCCTCCTGCATACCTAGTGGCCTACGCTGCGTCTTCCAGTTTGCGGTCGCCACTCGAGAGCTTTTTGTCCCTGCTCGATGTTCTTCCCCATCCGTTGTCAGTTGTACGAGTGATGTAACCTGCCCATTGCCATTTGAACTTGCTAAGAGCTGTATCGGTCACTTTAGTTCTCTTGGTTAAAAAAATCTTCTTCGCAAATAATTATGTAAGCATAAAATTGCTAAGAGTAAGAAATATTACCTATCTAAAAAGAAGTACCTACTTGCCTACTTAGTTTTTTCTGATTCTATTCCAGTCAGCAATATTTCGGTCGCGCCACTGGGGCTACTTACAGCAGAAAGGCCTGTCCATGGGGCTGGCGATGTTCGGTCAAGGTGTCTCCGTCTCCAAGACTGCTGGACAGATGCTGTTCGAGGGATACGAGGATCCACTACTGGATCTGGCCAAGAGTCTCCCGTCCAGCGCGACGGGTGGAGCTCCACCGGTGGACCGGTTCGGGTGGTTTTATGGGGTGAGTGGATATACTTACATAGAATCTGTTTCAAAAAATGCTGTCCTTTTTGGTTACTAAATTAGTGTATGACCACAATCTCACCCTGATGAAAAGCGACGTTGCGGAAGATAGAGAAGAGTCTTTTTTCGAATATAAGAATGCCACAAATGAGTCAAAATTGATGTCTCATCGATAGCGATAGTTGGAAAAGAATCCTACTCTTACCCACTATTATTTCTGTTCCACCAGAGATTCTTTAGTAGGTAGTAGGAGTACCTACTTATAGTTGATCATATTTGCTATAATGCAAGTCTTTGATTTGTCGTCTTCCAGAGGAACAACTCAATAGACACGGATGGCTTTGTGGAGATTTCATCTGGTGCTGATAAAGGCAGTCTTCCAGGGCAGATCCTGAGGTGGAACTACCAGGAGTCACTGCCGTTCTACGAGGGAAGATGTGCAGAGGTATACATAACCTATTATGTAGGAAATTTAAAAGAATAAAACTGTATAGTGATAGTGCCAGCCTAATACGTTCGGATCATCATCATCATCATCATCATCATCATCAACAGCCTGAAGACGTCCACTGCAGAACATAGGCCTCCCCCACAGAGCGCCACCTCGAGCGGCTCCTCTCCTTCTGCATCCATCGGCTCCCCGCAGAACATATCCCATATTATTTGCTATCATGGTTCAGATTACAGGCAGCGCAGGTGAGTTCCTGCCCCGTGACCTGGACGAGAAGTCAATCCTGACCATGTTTGTACCGGACCTGTGTCGGACGGTAGACATGGACTACGTGGACAGTGGAGAGCTGGAAGGTCTGGAATATCACAAGTACGCGCTACTGGAGCGGAGCTTCGATTATTGTGAGTTTTAGCTGCGATTCAGGCACCAATCATCATCATCAAAATCAATAGTTTGAAGACGTCTACGTGCCTCCATCGTCTTCCTGCGGTTTTTACCAGATCGTCAATCAAATTAGTGGGGGGTGTACGCTGTGCCTTCCGGTTCACGGTTGCCTCTCGATAACCTTTCTTCCCCATCGGTTGTCAGATCTGGTGGCAGAAAAAGTAAGCATCACGAACATGCACATTTCTATTTTTTTATTGGTAGACAAAACTATAATGCAACTTTCAAGCAACGTGCATCATGGTTAAATGACGACTGATTTACTTGAAATGAGCAGCGACTCAGCACGCACCTTTAAATTCACAGTTTAAGTTAACAATGCCGAATTTAAAATCAAAAATATCCTTCCTTTTGCATTTGGGAAAAATCGTTAGTGTGGCGCGTTGCCAACGGCGGGGGTCTATGAATTTTAGTCATCAGCCATGGTGGAGGTACTGTGACGTGCCTAAGGATAAGTCTACAAACCCTATCCTCTGATAAGACCTAAGTAGCAATCGCCTTGTTCCAGCAAACCTGTCGTCAGCAAACACGTGTTTTTGCCACGGCGAGTGCATATGGGCGGGGGTTATGAATGTGTCAGCATGCCGGTTCGGTTCCCCGGCCTTCCTCTCGCTGCCACACTTCTTGTACGCAGATCCGGTGCTACGTGAGAATGTGGAAGGAATGAACCCCGACCCTGATGAGCATTCCTTTTATTTTGGAGTGGAACCGGTAAGTACCTACTTCGCAACAACGGGGATGCAAAGATGAAGTCTTAACTTTATATTATCACTTATAAGAGTAAGTCAGTAGGGTTGACCTTATCGTGTGTCGGTTCAAAACTTTAAAGTTTCCAAGTTTTCGTTGCCTACATCCAAATAATAGTTGCCTATGAGCTTTATGGCTGGTTCATGTACTGAGTCGAGGGAAGAGGCTGAGAATTTTTCAATTTATGATTAATTTTGTGTAATTTTGCAGAAATTGGGTGTTCCGTTGGATGTAGCAGCGAGGTTCCAGTTCAACGTTTACATGGAACCCAGTCCAAATATCGGGTGCGTTTTGTGTAGTTTTAAGAAATCTGTTGTTGCCAATACGTTCTCACTACTGGGCATTTTGCCTTAGCTCACAGGAAGAGAGTGCATGCCATAAATCCACCACAGCTAAGCTAACTAAGGCGACTTGGTGGATGTAAGGTAACTAGATGTTCTCGAATTTTAGGATTCTTCATATCCTTCAGAAGGTTCCACTTCTCTTCTGTGTCATCAACTCATCATCAACAGCCTGAAGACGTCCACTGCTGAACATAGGCCTCCCCCAGAGAGCGCCACTTTGAGTGGCTGCTCTTCTGTGTAACAAATATTGCTACGTCCAACCATGTGTAGCCTAACCAGCAACCAGTACTAATAACATAAAAATTTCCAGGTTATACGAAAACGTACGTAAAATGCTGTTCCCAATATTCTGGGTGCAGCAAAAAGTCCAGGTAAGCGATGAAGTCATAGAAGAAATCCGCATGGTTCGTCTCTTAGCAGACTGGGGCGGAGTGGTCTGTACCTGCCTCGCTGTAACGTTCGCAGCTCTATCAGCGATGGCAGGCTTCTGCTACACCAGACCGAAGTACTCCAAGCCTCAAGACCTGATAGTCAAGGAACGGCCGAAGGATGAGGCAGAACTGAAACTCAATCCGAAGTGATTAGGTATAATTTTAGCATTCCATGTTCACTGCTGAATGTGACAGCAGCCAGTCAGAGCTGGACTTAACCAGATCCTTGTCTTTGTACAGATAATAAATACCTACTGTAGGTTTTTGGCTAATTCTTAGTAGTTTGAAAAGGTAGCATGGTACATTAAAAATGGATTGATTTGGATATCCGGCAAGCTTTTGATTTCGGCATTGTAATGTAGGTAGGTACCACAGACTTTGGTCACAGCCTACGCCTTATTAGAAAGTGCTTGTACGTATGTATAGGCACAGACGAATATTTTTGTTACTGTCCTAGGTCTGTGGTACTTATACCTAATTATCTATGTCACTGAGGCGCACATTTCCAAAATCTTTAGTACGTAAGTACCTACATGATAAACGTACGATCTACTTATAGCTCTTGAAAAAGAGAAGTCTCACTGAGAGAAAAAAGAAAACAGATCTAGCTTAGATGGAGAAGATGAACATTTTATGAGATAGGAGCCTAGGTGTTATGTAAAAGAAAACCAGAATAAGTGTAATACAATTTTTAAGCTTATGTTCAAAACGTTTTTGCAGTGAACATCACAACGTTAAGTAATTAATTAATTCTTTTTAAGTATCAGTATACCTTAATGATTATATTTTAATTTGTATAGAGAAGGCGGAAATAGCCAGTATATTGATATTTTTCAATACAGGACAATGTTGCCATAATAATAATGCTAAGCTTTGTTAGTAAAATACTTTGTTAGTAAAATACTTTGTTAGTAAAATACTTTGTTAGTAAAATACTTTGTTAGTAAAATACTTTGTATTACTATTATAAGGCCAAAGATATTTGAATTGAGTTTTTAGAATATCTGTGGGGTTATTAGGCAAGTGACTCTACAATTCGTGACAACCATGACAAAGTCATTGAAATTGAATAACTGGTTCATTCTCAGTAGATCCATGGGACAGATTCTTATTGGATCTAGTGAGATTTTATTTTCTCTAAAGTCACAACACGTACCTACACAGCATGTTTCTAATGTATTTGTGTTCTTTAATAGATCAGTATGTCAGTCTCTGTAAATAGATCCAATGAGAAAATAAAATCTCCCTAGATCCATCATGTATCAGGCCATGGTACTACTGAGAATGAACCGAATACCTACAGGAGTATATACATGTACCACTAACGTATTAGTTCAGTTAGGTTTTCGCCATTTCTTTGCAATAATGCAAGAAATTGCAACAGAGTTTTACTAAATTATATCCTAAAATTGAGTGTCGAAAGTCATTTGTCTAGCCCAGCCGTAATTGTGGTAGATTCGTTGATAAAATGACATATATTTTTAATATTATTATGTACCCATCATAATAATTTAGCTATTTAAGTTTCATAATATTAAGCATAGTTTATAGAAAGACTAAGCTTAACCCAAGGAAGTTTTAAGTATACTATAACTTCCTTCGTTTAACCTAAACGCATCAGCTCAGCTGAGTTAGCAGTATAATATCATAATATCTGTGGCTGAGTGCTGAGTAGATAGATAAAATGTTTTGTCTCTTTTTCCATCTCATGTCATTTTTTAAGTCTATGGTTAATTTTTTAGGTAAATGTGAAATGAATTTTACCAAACAAAGGAGACGGGTACCATAATAATCTATTTATAGTATTTAAAAAAGTATGTTATGGTACAGTGACAAATATATTATGTTTCTATTGGATGTGTAGGTAGTCTACAATATATTCTTTTGTTCTTTCTTTTAATTGGGGATAAGTTTATACTTGACTATGTATATGTGTTAACCGTGCTGAATTTCGGGATGAAAAGCATCTTATAGCCTGCCTCGTAATATGAACTCAAATTATGCCGAGCTCGTTTGAACCCATTCAGTAGTTTCAGCGTGATGCTCCGCCAAGATACAGACAGACAGACAGTCAGAAGTCAGAGAGAAAATAAAAAAAAAACAAAGTAATCGTAAAATGTTAGTTTTATTATAATTAGTAGGTATAAGATAAGTGTACCTACACGATACAGGTGGTGGCCCAGGGTCCATACATTTCTGGAACGTCTCTTTTAAGTTTTTAATAATTTGGCTGTGACGCGTTTGACAGCATGCTATGGCTTATTTTTTTGTTTATGATAAATCTAAGATAATTATTGGGAAAAATATGTTGTAAAATAAAATAAAATGCCTAGAATATTATTTTAATAGTGTAATTATAATTGTTATTTTTATAATTATTTATCTCATATTTTTGTAATAAATAAATGGAATTACAATTAAGTAAGTACTTCATTTGGTGTTGTTTTTTTCTCAATGTTTTCACATAGTCAGGAAGTACTATAATAATTGTAATAATAGGTAGTTTTTTGTTTTGTGTTATATTGTTTTATTGTTAGTTAAATGAGGTCTCATTATGGTATTAATCAGACACCATAGGTAAACGTTTTTTTTGCTCTGTGGTATTAATAACGGTATTGAGTTTAGCAAGGGTCTAAGGTAAGTACTTAGGTACCTATTATCAACCTAGGTACTCACTACGTAACTTAGGTTGGTACCGTAATTATATTTTACTTATTTCTACTTATACAAGGTGACCTTGAATTGGTATGTTATCTCGAACTGGGGGGACTAGGACCATGATACCCTAAAGTTGTGAGAGCCTTACTTGAAACTGGGTGTTTACAAAAGAAATATTTAAAAAATTATTCCACTCGCAATATTGCACGTGCGATCGCTACGAGAGTTAAAAAGATATTTCTAAACACAGGTCGTTAAACTCATTTATGTGCACTCAGTCAAGGATGAAATGCAACCTCCCAGCTGCGCTAAAGCTATTTTCGAACGTGAGCTTTACATGGCATTTCTTCAATGAGAAACTATTAATTTAGTAAAGTCGTAGAAGAAACATTGTCTACCTTGGGGTGTAGATTTAGCCCCTTCCGGGATAACATACCAATTCAAGGTCACCTTGTATAGGTAGGTACAAATATTTTTTTTTTATATTCTTAACTTAAGATACAATTAATTTAAAGGTGCTTATTTACTACATTTAATTTGTGGATAAAATGCATTTTCAATGTACCTTTAACAACCCAACACCAGAGCACCATACATTCTACATCCTATCATCACAATATCACCTCTATCACAATAAGGGATATAATGGTAAAGCTGGTCTCTTGTCCTTGCTCCGCTTCCATTGCAAGCAAATTAACATTCTACTATGAATATAAAAACGTTTTACAATAAATGACGCCAGAGATAATAATATAACCTAGGTCTACCTATATACAACTTATTTTTGCCGGATTTTAATGTACCTAGCCCATGTACTTATCTATTGGTATAAGGTTTCTTGACAGGCTCGGCTCACTCAACAGTCAACAGTTCGTCCATTTCATTTGCTTCGGAGCAAAATGTAAGACAATGTACAGATAATCTTGATAAGAATAATGCTTGGAACTGATAAAAATGCTCGATTGGTTTCGATTGTGAAGCCTATCTCCAATGGTCATTTATTTATCAGAACGTTTTGTTAAAAGTTTTTGAAAATATTTCTCATTTAACTACGCTCTATAATAAAATATTCAGAAACTTTTCATTTTATAAAATAAACAAAAAACTATAGAAGAAAATCACGTTTTGAACTGTGTTTTTTCTCGTAATAAATTAATAAATTCTTTAATGTACAAAATTCCTAATGAGAACTGTGTTTTTTGACAGTGAATAACTATTCAGAGGTTTCCTATAATAGTTAGGGTGCTGTTTAAGAACCTTTCGTGAAAACGGGCATTCTTCATCTTGTTGTGTAGGCAAGTGGTCAGTTCTGGTGTCAGAAATATTTAGGCCACTCAAAGGCTTCTGAACAACCGGGGCCAAGACGGCTTGCCCTTCGAAGCACGGTAGGGCTCAGTTACAAATACAAATTTTTGTAGCGGTCCCCATTAAAACGAACTCATATTTGATTAACCATCCACCTATTGACAACCTGCAACAAACCTGCGTAGATCGAAGTAATAGGGAAAGAAGAATAAACCCCATCAAAAAAAAAGGAGCATCGCTAAAATCAAGCAGACTGAGCCCATCCGACCAAAGTCAAGCGAGAGATCTAGCAATAGATAAGCGCCCAAACGTCCTTGCCTCCAGCCACTTTACCCGTCAATCAAGCAGATTGGTCAATTTAGCAATCAGGCAGGTGCGGCCAGGACAATCCCAGTCTGAGAGTGGCAGGCAACGAGTGTGGCATGGGGAAAACTACTGCAATCGGGCTGGCGCTGGCGATCGCTGTTGCAGGTCAGTTTTGGCTTAACACACCCTTATGGCTCAGGGCATAATGGTCAAGGGATGATTGTAAAGCGTCATCTCTCCTATGGCTTAAATGTGTTTTTCCTTCTAAGAAACGACCCATTGTCCCTATAATGTAGTCATGACCTTGCCGTGGTAATTAAAGGTGGTCTGATGGCCATCGTAGTAGGGACTTAGTTACGTATAACTAGCATTGGGTCTTCCCAACAACAGGTTTAAGGAAAACTCTGTTTATAATTTTTTTGAGCGTTGGCTTACCGACGAAAAATCGGGAAATCGGATAATTGGTCAGCATTGGGCTTTCCTTGCTTTAGCTCCCGATTTACATCTTCACTTCTGTCCTTTTCAATTGAATTTGTTTTGAAATGTGACCGAAACGAAAGACGAACTTCGTACATCCCGAACGAAACTATAAGGTCACTGTCATAACCCACGAAGTGGCAGTGGGCTGGTGATACTTAGGTAATAGCCGCAGACTCGCCAACCGACATTACGTTATACTGTAGACGTTAGACTATATTCCTAGTAATGGTACCTATATTCAGGAGTGAGGACCATGACTTGGCAAGCTCTTAGGACGACCTTCGACTAGGTGAAATGGCGACTTGTGACATGTGAAAAGACCCGAAGCCCATCACGTGTTCAATCAATATATCATATCAATATCACCTATTTACCGTAAGAGTGGCAGCAGTGGGCTGATCGACTAATATTTATACAGGCTAATGATAAACTGAAATAAGAATAATTAGGTGCCTGTTTAATGAACAAGGTAAAGTGACCTAGCTCTTAGAGTTAGTAAGTTGGAATGGCAATGAGCAGGCCACATCGCTCGTAGAACTGACAACCGATTGGGATGGGGTTCTCGAGTGGTGACCACAGAAGAGGCAGTGTAGGCCGACTTGCCACTAGGTAGACCGACGATCTGGTGAAAGCAGTCTGGGAGCCGATGGATGCAGGAGGCGTGCAACCGCTCAAAGTGACGTGGTCTGGGAGAGCCAGTGTTCAGCAGTGGACGGCTTCCGGCTGTTGATGATGAATGAAATGAAAAACTTCCATACATTTACGCGACTTTACTTTCAATGAACTATTTTGGAACATGCTCCGAAGTATTATAATTTTTTTTTTTATTTAAATCCAAAGAGACCTATGTAATAGGGGGAATTCTGTGTTTAAATCAGAAAAAAGATTTACAACTAGCCTAAAAACACCAATAAAACCAAATAAGGTTTGTCTCTGGTGTCGTATTTCTCTATTATACCGTAAGAATATAAAGTGCTTACCAAAAAACACTCAATATTATTCGCATGCTAACCGTTTGCGTTTTCCACAGGAATAACAAACGTCACTAAAATAATTATACCAACATAATTAGCTATGCGTTTTGCGCTAAAATTTTGTAAAGGCGTTTGATTTGATACCATCGTATAACACGCGCCCCAGCCCGCGCCAAAAATGAAATGTTCGGAAACTGTTTAGTTTCCGAATATTGATTGATTAATTGCTGATATTGACGATATATTTTCTAAATTAACGGTTTTTTTTACCCACTTATTTTTTCAGATAGACATTATTTTGCATCAAATTACAAACCCAGTTAAATCCGGCTCTTTCCAAATATCACATCAGTCGGTTAAATCCAGAACGCTATTTTAACACCAGCCTGGATTACTAGGAAACGATTCACAATAGCCGGCTTTCTTAACATGACCCGACTTCAAAGGTGATCGTATGGAAACCTCGATTTCCGCAACCGAGAATTTAGTACCTACCAAGAACTATTATACCTACTCTAGCCTGTGACCATGTGACCTAGGTATTATCTGCCTGGATAGTAGGTACCTATACCTACTGTACCTACAACATATTCTATTTTTGTGCAAAATAAAAAGTAAGGTGAGATTTGATGACGTAAAAGATAATTATTCGATGTCTGAAATAGAGGTAAGTAAGTATTGTTACAAACACATTTCGATTCGGATGATAAAATAATGTCGATGATAAGTATACTTATTTTTATCATAGCTGTTGGAAAAGCGATATTAAGTAGATAATAGATAAGAATAATAATTTTAGAAATTTCATTTTACGCTAATAGACTTACTTAATTTAGTTTCAATTTAAGTAGAAGTATTAATACAAATGCGCTAGTCAGATATACTTACTCTTGGACTGTATTGTACGGGAGGGTGAAATATTAATATTGAATATTGATTGCAGCGGCATCTGACGGTTTGCGTTAGTAACTTTTATGCTCTAATAAGACGCTTGTTGTATTGTAACCCGAGTTTTATTACAAATCTGTGGTTACGTGGTGCTAGTTACGTTATCTCTACGCGAAAAATTGCAGTATTTAAAGTGCGCTTCAATGTAAGTTTATTGACATTACATTTTGTTTAGAACATTATCATGCTCAGTGTTTTGCTTTGTTTCATTCAACTTGGTTTTTATACGTTCATGGTTCGTGACGTCGCGTCGTTGTAGTTTTTAAGGCAGTGATAATGGCATTGACAATGACAACAGTATGACAGTATCAATGACATATTGAAAATAATAATGTTACCAACTGCAACGAAATTTTACTACTATAGTAGAAAAGATATTATAAAACGACAAACCATGCTTTAGTTAAATGGATAAGGTAATTAAAATGTGACATAAATAAACTAAAAATAAATTAAAAGCAGTTTGATAATACCCTTAATATTTCTTGAAATATAACGCGATGTAGTTAATCGATTTGCTATAGGTAAGAGGTACCTGTTTTTTCGTTGCAGCGACTCTAGTGATCAGCAACGAAGAAGAAAACATGAAAAACCTTACTACAGTGACGTGGGCCCATGCAGTCAACAATAAAACATACCTCGAAGCGGCTTTAGCGAGTAAGTACCAACAATCATTGCATTACTACCACTTTACTTGCAGTAAAGTAAAAAGGGGATTTTTTAAGAGAAATATTTGGATGATATTATTATTTAACTTTACATAATTATATAATATTTCTTCCAGTTGATTACCCATATTTAATTTAAAGACTTATACTTATGAACAAAATAGACGATCGGGACCAATCACCGACCATGGTCACATTTTGTCTCACCTTGGTCGGGTTGGTGTAAAACCCGACCGTGTGGATGCGCATACAATCAAGGGCCCGATTGGGTAAACCCATGAACTTTTCCACCGATTTTGAAGATATTTCTATGAGTTCAGATTCAGACTGAAATTATGTCGATTAATAATACGTTTTTTTAAAATTGGTTAACAAATTATCGAGTTCTGACGTAACCAAACATTTAAAAAAAAACCATACCAAATTTAGAACCTCTCCCATTTTAGAAATCAATTGAAACCATGAGATTTGACTCATAATGTTGTGACAGGTGACCATTTATGTAACACCTTGCATACCGAGCAGCCAGACCCATAAATCGTACGCAGGAACCGGTCCTAAACTTAACAACACAAATGCCATAACTTGAACAGGATTTATGGCTTCATTGTAAAAGCCATGAAAACGGTAGCAAGTGCAAATTTCTCGCTAATATACGTTCCATACTGACCGCCCAGCTGCTCGTGATGAATTGGTGTTTCTTGCCCTCCTCTTGCCTTCTTGTCTCCTTTTTACGGCTGCGAGAGAAAAGGATGGAGTTCATTCGAGAAAGGATAAAGGGTGTGGCAAACCTGCGGGATTGTTTGCATGTGGGCTAAGGGAAAAGTTGAATTAGATAGTTATTGATTAGTTAGTTGTTTAGAGTTAAGAGAAATTAGAATTAAGTAGACATTTCACACAGCGTCATCTAGCCCCAAACTAAGCATAGCTTGTACTATGGGAACCAGATAACGGATACAATACTTAGATACTTTTTGTTAATTAATAAAAACTTCGGGTCTTCATGTATGTCTTCAATTTTAGTTTTTACACAATGTGATTTTAGTCACTTTTTATTTTTTGTATGTAAAAGCAATAAGTATAGGTACTAATGTAATAATAATGATGTTACCAACTTACCAGCCCCCGTGGTGTAATGGATGAGCAGGTTGGCTCATAACCCGGAGGTGGTGGATTCAATTCCCGCAACAGGACAAGTATTTTTGCACAGGAAAAAAGTGGGTGTTTTTGGGTAGTGTATGTGGGAGTGTGGCTATGATTGGGTATTGTAGGACCATGGTCTTCGTAGTTCATGGGTCCCTAGATACAGGAAATCCTAGTTAGGGTCCAGGATCTATGTAAGTGATCGTTGGGCGTTATGTATTATTTATCAATCACCGCTGTTTTTCTTAACATAAGCCAGAAACCAGAAATAACCATATCAAGTTCCAAACATAGGACTCACACGTTCGTAAAACGAGCAATTAATAACAACCGCTTCGCATGACAGATTTAGGCTTCACACATTAAACAAATAATGGAGGAGTAGTTGGAAGTAGAAATGTACCTACTTATACCTTAAAAGGCTTTGAATGAAGTATCGTATTAAGTTGGTAGGTTGATTGCTATAATTAATTTAGAAATGGTACTTACATGAAACTATATTGTACCTATCACTATAAGGTAAGTGTAGGAATGTGTATATAACCGCGAATCAGTCAAGTTTTGATGTAGTGTATCCTATAGGTAGCGTTGGTTGATGCACGATGTCAAGTCACGGCCTCGTAGGACCCGTATGTATAGCGCTGTAATGGTCTAAGTAATAATATCAATAGCCTGTACGAAAATAAAATGCTCCATCCCATGCCCCATCATTATATTCATATTCATATTTATTTATTCATAATTGTTCAAAATTACATGTCAGTCATTTACATTAGGGACTCATTGATTATAACTTATTAAACTTTTACAACTATGGTAGGTATATTATCAGGTACTAATTCGACATCGACATCATTATATAACACGTCATACAAACATTAAAAAAATAAAGAATTTCTACGTCATTATAATAGTAGCAAAAATATACAAATAATATAAAAGATGTCAAATTAGGATAGGTACAATTATGTTAATTTAAAATTAATAAATTCGTCAAAGCTGTAAAACGTTTGCTCGACAAGCCAGCTCTGGCAGCTTGTTATATATTGTCGGTCCGATAACATGCGATACTTTTTCCGATTTAGTTAAAGTTCTAGGAACGGTGCGGAGCTTATCCTTATGCCGAGTATTATATGAGTGCACATCGCTGTACTTTATATAAGAGCTAAGCTTTAGCCTAACATACATTGCAACCTGTAGTATAACAAGTGATGGCAATGTAAGGATTCCAAGCTTCTTAAACTGTGGACGAGCAGAAACGTCTCGTGGGATTTTCGCAATGATTCGGACCGCCCGTTTTTGCATAACGAATGCTCGGTGCCAGTCTGCTGCTCTCCCCCACAGCTCCGCACCGTACTGCAGCAAGGAGTGCACTGTTGAAAAGTAGCAGGACCTTACTACTTTTGCAGGCACTACCTTAGCGATACGACTCAGTGCGAAGCACGCGCTGCCCAATTTTCCACACAATTTATTTATGTGGCTTTCCCACTGTAGTCCCCTATCCAACTCTATTCATTATATGGCCTGAATCTGGCCCTGAATACACATGGAAATGTTATGAAGTAATTTTACGTAAATATAAAACACAAAACATTAGAAATAGCTTGTGGTGTAACTTCTCTGAGAATTGTTATTAATTTTAAACAGTTTTTGAAACTACTCTTACACTAATGAACAAACACGCGTCGTAGGTAAAGGTTGACTTAAATTTAAGTAATTTTATACTGCAGACTTTTATATCCGTAAATTCATCACTAATATTAGATAATAAATGTAAATTATGGAAGGAAGAGGATCTACATCAATTGGCCGGTATCTATACAAATTAATGATTAAGGTCTGATAACATACCGGCGAACCATAATTAATTCCTTAACAGCTACTCGATGGTTATCTAGCAAGTGAGTAACAATAATGAAAAACTGTTAACATCCACAATTCTTCCAGGCAACGTCTCCATGCTAGAAGCTGACATTGTCCTCGGCCACCTCATCGGCAAGGAGGGCCCCCCCATTCCCATCATGGCCCATCCCCCCGCGACGACCTCAGACCTGGCCCTGTCCGACTTCTTGTCAACTGTTGCACAGTACAACAATGTGAACGCCAAAGAGAAGCAGAAGGGCGTTAAGCTTGATTTCAAGAGCATTGAGGCTTTTGAGAAGAGTCAGGACCTGATCGCGTCTTATAGTAAGCCTGGGGTGAGTTGTTCAAGTGGTTTTATCATTACCATCAACAGCCAGTACTACCTAAGTACCTATGATCCAATTCTACGCTGGCGACGACTGGTGACCACTTTCCAATAAATGACCCATATCATGCCCATTTAATGTGACCTACACTTTATTAAATTGGGTTGTCATAGAAAAAGAGCTGGATTAAAGAACCGATCAAAAGAATATGCATATTAATTCAAGATGTAGTTATAGATTTGCGATTACCACTATTTTCTTCTTTTCTTATTCCCATTCCAAACATCATAAGTACTCACTTACTTCATTAAAAATAGGCACAATAAAACCACTAATTGAATAAGTACCTATACTTATTTTGTCCATAGTAAGTAAGTACCTACCTATATAAAAAAATAACCATCTAACCTCCAAAGCACCAAAAGTACTTACTTACACTTCTAAGTACCTACTTCCATAGATTACCTACTAAATTAACATACGCAACTTCTATCTTATGCTAATGGTAGGCAGAGATACTTAGACCATAATGATTTCAATTGATCATTCAAATAGTGCAATGCAGTAGCTAAAGCTCAGTTTTATTGTTTCTGGTTAACCATAATGATAATAGTTTATTGGTACATTAAATTACTGTTAATTCAGCCATAAATGGTTTGCTACTGTTATATACAGGCGCACATAAAATGGTAGCATCATTGTGCACTTACATTATAACTACCACTCCAGTCTTTGATGATAATTATTTAATTACTTTACCCTATTCGGGCGTGTCTTGGTACCATGTAGGTGATGTAGGTTAAAATTCGATTTATTAGGATGCAGTGTTGCCGAACTAGTGGTCTATTTTCTACCATTTAAAGCTACTATTCAAAGGAAGGAATGCTTCCCGGCCAGAGTTCATCTGAGTTCCCGGCACGTTGCACGTTAATAAAAACATTCTCTAATATTAGTTACATTAACTACTATTTTAATATATGTGGTTACACCTAAAGTAAGTATGATTTTTTGCCTAAAAGACAGGCAAAAAACTGAAGAACTAAAAATAATGAAACTACCTATTATTATGACACAGCTGCTACCGTAATGCCATTCCGTAGGCTCTGTTTATTTATGAAACGTCTCCTAATCAACAAAGCACAGCAGATGCTGCGTCTAAATTAAACCATGACATAACGTGAGAATCGTCTAGGGAGATGTGGTACGACGTCATCTTGTGCGGTCGCATAAACGTATAAACTTGTAGGTACATATTATAGCTGTAATTTGGTGGGCTTATAATTATAATCTCAAAATTATCGAGTTTCATGCTCGACGCTGCTCAATAGGTAGGTACCTACAATACAAATTTATAGTTTCACGATTAGAATTTTATGAGTATCTGGTGGGATATCACGAATATTTTTCCGAATACCTATTCACAACATTACAATTACAAGACAGAAAGATTTTCAGATGTTTTCATCTCATAAAGTCGCATTGCATGGCATGTCCCTCATCGTTTTAGATTTGCTAAAAAGAATTTAGATGAAAAATTAGATGTTGACATTAATACCTCTCCATTTTTTTTGATGGGGGAAATGCCTTCGCACTTCCCTGCCACCACGGGGGTGATGGCAGGGGGTATGTGGGAATCGAACCCACTAAAACCCCTCCGTGATCCGTCCGCCGCCGGGGCGGGGCGAGATAGGGTCGCGCTGGCATTCACTATCTCGCCCCAGTGGTAGGCCCTTTTGGGCCTCTGCGCCAGTGGGTGGGTAACCTTCCACCTCAGTTACCCACCAGACGTAACATTAATACCTACATCAGTTAAAGGGTTATTGTCGCCAACACTATGCTGCCAGCTTTATAATTACTAGGCATTGAGGAGACTATCCCTATATTATCGTTGAACCAACAAGACCAACTTACTCTACTACTTAGCTGGTGAAACACTGGTGGCACCGAATTCCTCACTAATTATTCCAATTGGAGGCAATCTAAAGAAATGTCTCCATTACACGTCAGGGCTAATTCAGGGCCACGCTTCCAAGTACCGAGGGTATGTTTACACAGGACAGTAGCTGGTGTCATCTTGGTTTTATGCGATAGTTCGGTAGTTAGGACTTTTCTGCAAAGTTTGTCTAGGTAGTTACCACCACTTTGCCAGTTATTCCGTTGGCAAGCAAAAGTGTGCAAGTCGCTGCTGTGTTTCGATTTGAAGGGCATTTGAGCTAGTGATATTACTGACATCACGGATCAAAAAACCCAGGCTGGTTTACCTAACCAATGGTCAAAGTGGTTACCTTAATCATTGGTAAAATACCCACCCTTAGTCAGCGTGGTAGGTGGCATGGTATACAACTTACCCATGAAACGTATTGGTATTTGGTAACGTATGGGCTAATGATAAAGTTTTAGCTAACCAAGCTGTTAAAAAAGCTCGATTATTATCGTTTAAAAATTAACATGTAGGTAACCTCCTTCACGTACAAAGTCGGCAAATTACTAACCTCTTCAGCTAGCTATATTACTGTCTCCTTGTAAACGCCCCATAACAGTTACTCTGCGTCTTCCGCGTATCATTATCAATTTGTAGCCATGCGTCGCGTCGCAGCGTCTGCACTTGCGCATCCTTGCATACACCCGCTTTGTTCGTGAGCTTGCCAGTACAAAAATAATTTCCGCCTTTTTATTTACAAATAACCCATTGCTCTACTGACCATAAGACCTAATTTAATTTTAACGTGTTTAAGTGGAACATCTAGGAATAAATAAATCACAATAAATCAGTAAAAATCAGAGGTAAATTGGGCTTCCGTGTCTTTCAATCGTTATGAACATTGATTTAAAAATGACGCAAGCATCGTTTCCCTATAGATGTCGGCAACACTAATATGTACTTGTTTTTAGAAGACCAACGGTTCGTCTGGTAAATATATAAATAATATAAATATATATTTGTGGACATTTCACACAGCGACATCTAGCCCCAAACTAAGCAAAGCTTGTTGTACTATGGGAACCAGATAACTGATATAATACTTAGATAAATTTTTTGTTTGTAAATACATACATAGAATACAATATAACACACAGACACGGAACCAACATCCATGTTCATCACACAAATGTTTGTCCCAGGTAGGAATCGAACCCAC
Organism: Ennomos erosarius; assembly: GCA_963580505.1. Lineage (NCBI taxonomy): Eukaryota > Metazoa > Arthropoda > Insecta > Lepidoptera > Geometridae > Ennomos > Ennomos erosarius. The sequence goes on from OY756982.1 coordinate 1,134,695, forward strand.
AGCCCTCAGTTTAGAAGGCAGGGCTACTACCAACTGAGCCATCGGGCCCGTCGTAAATAGAATGGAATATAAAAACTAATTTATTTACACATCAATAAACAACATAATTTAATTTGCAGGGACATGTGTTAAATCGTAGCAACTTAAATATGCAACAGACAATGACAGCTCCTCGAAATTATTTTAACAGTAGGTACTGTCTAAGGATGGGATCAATTTTATTAATCAAACATCACAAATTATCGTGGATAGCCAAAACAAATAATAGAATTACTAGTGTAAACTTTTAACTAGATTAAACGACACCCATTTCCAGATAACCTTCCCACTGTGGCTTAACGCGGACATCTTACCGGGCCCGACGGACCCTCCAGCGAAGCCAGTAGACCCCAAGAAGTTCCTGCAGCTCGGCTCCAAGCATCCTCGCGCAGTGCTCTCCATCGGATGGACGACCAGCTACGGAGGAAACGTCACCGAGGGCGAATACAGCGGTGAACAGATCGGGACCATGTTGAGGATAATAAACGAGAATAATGTTAACCAGACAATCACTTTCCCCGTAAGTATCACGAGGTATTAACTGGTTCGGGTCCCATGCCATCATCATCAGCCTAAAGACGTCCACTGCTGAACATAGCTATCCTCCATATAGTGCGCAAGAGAATGCGTTGCGCTGTGCATGTCATCCTGAGACATCACACCACACAGTCATCAGATTCGGATTCATGAAATCAGGTTATAAAGTTTCATTTGCCCAGTAATTTAATAGCTACGATGCCCTTGAAACCAGAACACATAGTGATTGCATACTACTGCTTGGCGGCAGAATAACTGGCAAAGCGGTGGTACCTATCTAGACGATCGGACTTTGCAGAAAAGTCCTAGCCTACCTACTTAGTAATAAAAGTAAAGTGCTTGCTTATTGCATCTATTGGCTACCCGTGGTTTGAAGTCGTCGTCGTCGTCGTGCTGCTTCTCGCTTGTGTCGCCCGAATACGGAACGTAGGTACCTATATTCGTTGGTTTAGTCTTCCCCATAAAATTATTAACAAGCTCCATAATTCGCAGGTCCGTGCCGGTCTAGCGTCTAACAGCCAGCCAGTCTTGTTGGACCTTCTTCGAGAGACGTCCAGCCTGAACTCCTCCCTCACTGTGTGGGCCAGCGAAGGAGACCCCGTCACTGTGGAGAGGCTCAGGGCCTTGATCCTCACTGTGGGAACCGAGAGGACCTACCTCGACCTTCCAAGCGACCTCATGGTAAAGCTGCGCATCCCAGGAGCTGACACCAACTAACTCCTGTCTAGTTGAATAGAAGTAGATAAAACTTGGTATCACTATCTTAATCTAGATTATATTTAGTTTAGTTCTTCTGATTCCTTTGATTGGCGGAAGCGTTCGTCTGAGCGTTTTACTCTGGAAAATTTTATACTGACTGAATATAACTAGTTGTTGTACTGGTAATGCTGTATTATTTGAAGAATTTTAATTATTTCAAAGAAAGAATGAAACCCTGACGTCCAAACTGAAATTTGCTCCGTTTGTAAATAGGTAGAATAATCAGAAAATCATCCCCCTCTTTGATCATCTTTGTAACTACTGATTTAGGATTAGAAACCTACTGTAAGTGTATGGATTTATGATTGCTGGTACTTTGCAAAGACTAGGTGATTAGACTATTCCGAGCATAGGTATAGGAGAGTAACGAAATTCTAGGCCTGTGATTCCGAGAAATGCAAAACGGTAAATGTCAGAAAGGATAATTATTTCTTCATTAGTTTTATGAGAATTGAATATCCGTGATCCGGACAAAACGGGTCAAGAATGGATATTGAAGATAAAGTAGGCCTCACCTTATTCATAAAACACTATGTAAATAACCCAAGTACTTTTGACTGTGGTAGAAAATTCTAATGCTACCAATCTATTTAGGCGTGAAAACACAAACAAATCGGCGCCAGAGCGTCTGTCGGCCGTCCGGCCGGACACCGGGCGAAATAGACCCGGCCATAAACTGTCTCTGGTGGCAGTAGGCCAACTCTAGTCTGGATACAGGTCACCTGGATCTGGCAGCGGGCTTGTGTTGTTAGAGATAACTAGATATTGAATTTGTTAGATTTGAGATGGATTGATTTCATTAAACTGAAGCAGACAGAATTTTTGGTGGTGTTTTGATGTAAATGATAAAGCTAGTGTACTTATTAAAATCACTTTACGGCCAGCTTTTAGAACCGTTAACAAAGACACACTAATGTGTCACACTTTATACTGTCAACTTAATAGTTGTCCTACCCGTTTTCAGAAACAGTTAAAAAAAGGTTCAAAACGACCCCACGCATCTTCAAACACACCGCCAAACGCCAGTTCATTCAGCAAAAACGTAGATACTTCCTACCTTTAAAGCTATGAATGACAATCGCTCATAGGATGCAAACCACGTCACATGTGCACCACATGCTAAGGTCGACACCCTTTCAACCAACGGCTAGCTACACCCATCCACACCCATGAATCAAGGACGCAAAGTCTATTTTTGTACACCCAAGGATCTAAGGAGCTGGTAGTGCAATGGCAGACAGAGAGGCATGCAGGCCTACATAGAGAATTTAAATGATAAAGTATTGCCGTTCTTGTATAAAGTATTAGCATCTCAATGAAAGGGCGTGGTAGATGGATGCTCTTGTTTTCTATTCTGTAAACGACCATGATGGCAGGGAAGGCTGAATGTGATGTCAAGAACTGGAGTAACAATGTGGAGCAGTCAACTGTCACTGTACAACGCGTTTACGCTGATAAAGGTTATGCTGCATTTACATTTGTTTTCTAATGATTAGAACTCTGTGCGTACTGGTGAAAAAGCCATAATAGGTAACGTTAACGTAAGGCTATTACGATTGCGTCTGCCGCTCAACTGCTGTCAAAGTTCATACAATTTTGACAGTACTTGAACGGCAGACCTGCGTCAGCAGCGCTGCTTATACAACTGCCTTACGTTAACGTTACACTTACGCGCGCGTAAATATTTGTGCTAGGCCCACAGCTCTGTACCCATAGTACGAGTTTTGCATACGTGAATACAAGCGAATCCATTTAAAATGTGTACTGCCATTTTAAGTTCATCAACGTGTCCGCTAGGGGCGCTGCAGAGAAATGTATGGGAGAAAAGGGAGAAAACGTAAACGAATCAAGTTTTAGTAAACTATCGCTACCCGTACTAGGGGTACAGTTCACCTGGGTCGTTCTAAATTACAAGGTTACATTATTAGTCGGTAACACTAATGCAGCAGCGTGCGTTCAAAAGACCGAATATAAGAGGCCGACCGCCGACCCGTTTCTCCCATGCTTTTAATTTTCCAGGTCAAACGTATCCTATGCTGATCTTAGAAATGAATGCATTTCAAAATTTCATCCAAATCTGTTAGCAGTTTTAACATGAACGCTTCTACATACAAACAGGGGCCGTACTGTGAGCTCTTAGCGCGATTCAAAATTGAGCCAATATTGGATCGCTTGTCAAAATCTAAATACAAAAAAAACGAAGCGATCCAATACAGGCTCTGGTTTGAATCGCACTAAAGCTCACAGTACGGCCCCAGATCTCACTTTCTATACTTATACTTTACTATACTCTCTCTACCAATATTGTCATGTATAAAGCGCAAATGTTTAAAGTAAAAATCTACGCCTTAGCATGTTGTTGGCATGATGCCAACATCTTCTTCGATAAATCAATTTGATATTGAAGTCTTATATTATATTATAACATGCATATAACTATAGTAGTTACCTAAGTACATAATGGTTTACGATTATTCAAACTGCATTTCCCAGTATCGTTTTAAGTCTTTCCAACCCCGACAATGTCGCAACGCCAATGACAACTACAGTGTGGCCGCTAAACTCAGCCGAACCACTTTTCTGCACGATGGTAGAGTCTGAACTTCCGAAGCAATTTAATAGAGGCTGTGAAGTGCGCTGCCAGCCAGCCGTGCACACCGCTTTCCTCTTTCCGCGAACATCTAGTTTTTGCTACGGCGCAGCGTTTTGTGCTGACTTTAGTTTGGATCACACTCTACATATACTATAGGTCGTTGAATGTATCTAAGATGGCCCCACATTAGCTAACAAGATCATAACAAGGAATCTACCTCGGGAAGGAGACACGACCTTTGCAATTGCAACGCAGTATTATTGGTATAGACTCGGCTGAGTAGAGTTATGTAGGTACCTACTAAGAATTTCCCAATAAAGATAAAATTTTGAAGAGAAAATTTTCTGGAAGAGTTCTTCAAGGTAGCTACTACCGCTCTCTGCCGCCGAGCAGCAGGTGCAACTACTACTGAAGAAGAACTGCTGCGTTATCAGGCAATAGGGATGAAAAACGAAAAGCTCGTCTTTATCGCCAAAAAAGCTTATTACACACTAAAAATTGCCATTAGTAGTCCCAGATAGATAGATTCTAAAGAAACAGCTCTGTCCAGAAGGCTTGGCATAAGAAACTCCGCGCGTTTAGACACTTCCCTACCCACAACAGCATACCTATCCTGTAGGATACAGAGCTCATCTTCTGCTTCTTCTTCTTCTCGTGTAGGCAAGTGGTCAGCCCTGGTGTCAGAATTTTTAGGCCGCCCGTAGGCTTCTGACTTGGCTTAACGGCTATTGTATTACAACAGCAGCCGGGACCGACGGCTTAACGTGCCCTCCGAAGCACGGTAGCGCTCAGTTATAAATACCAACTTTTTGCTGTAGCGGTCACCCATCATAGTAGTGACCGCAGCGAACGTTGCTTAACTTTACCGATCGGTTAGAAACGGCTAGTCGTGCTTCGCTATGAGCGCTACGAGCTCATCATTGCCACCAAGCTTTAGTGGTCAGACTGCAGCTATGATTGCTATGATTTATGACGTAATATCTCAATTCCCATACCGCTCCTGCCATATGATCAAACAGAATCGGCTGGATGTCAGCCGACTGACGAATCAGGCCGCGGCTAACGTATTTTACGGCTGACAGTTGAATAAACAATGCTGATGCCAAATAATAAATTGAGAATCAAGAATTACTAATTCCTGGCTTCATCCTTAGGGTTTTGTTTTCCAGAGTTTTTTTTTCGGGAAAAGTGATTGTATTACACAATTACCACCATTATAATCAGCACGAAGACATTCGCTGCTAATACTCAGGCCACCCTCTTTGAGCTTCAGCAGCACTTAGAACACCTATTTGGTACTTGCCTCTTGCTTCCAACGGCTCCTCACGGTTTTAACATTCATTGTCGATCCAGAGTAAGTTATAGCTGTAGTTTAACTGAAGATATTTGGATTGTTTAAGACCGTACTGACCTATAGACAGTCCAAATGCTCCAGTGCACTATCATTAGGTGCGTTGTCGACAGCGTTGCCCAATTTGAATACAACGTTACCACCATCTCTTACGTAACGGTACATTATAGTTCACTTTCCCGGTTCCTATTTCTGTTTATGATACCAGTACTAGAATAATTTCGTCTATAACTTTTTGATATTAGTCTGAACAGACAGACAGACGCGTCCACGGACTTTACATTTATACCGCGTAGTGATAGTAATATGGGCCGTTTGAGATGTTGAAGGCTTGGCCCCAAAACGCCCAACTGTGTCTCGCCTGAATCGGGAGACAAGTCGACTTAGTTTTCAAGAAAAACATCTGTTTCCTGATTGCTACAAATTGGACATCTCAAGCTGTCAGCATGAGATGGAGACAAGCGGTGTCTTCCTATTGCAACACGGATAGGTTTCAGAGGAAAATAAAATTCAATTGTGACGAGATATTTCATTACAGATAAGAACGTCGTTAAGTCAAGTCAGAGCCTTTGAGCGGCCTTAAAATCCTGACACCAGGGTTACATAAAAGTTAAAACTGGTCTATTCGCGCATAGAGTTTTATCAAAACATAATGCTGACTAAGCGACGTTTCAATTAGGCACGAGGCTTAGAGACTAGTGTTTTTTTTTTGACGGCCTAATGCTGTTGGTCTCTATCGACCTTTACAGCGTCACCGGGCGAGCACAAAGGGACAAGAGCGTCAGCCATATGCAGGCCAGCTGTAAATAACTCCTTAAACACATTTGGTCTATTGTTAGTTTTTTTTTTTGTTAATGACGAGAGTCGTGGTTCACCTGTGACGTATTAACTTTTATAATATGATTACGAATTAGTCTCGTCACAAACATTTTTATTTTCTTTTGAAATATGTCCCCCGTTATGTTATAAAAGGTTAGCGTTATTCTTCTATATTTATAAAGTCTTAAGACCTTTATAGAATAATAATATTCTCGACAAGTCGACGTTAGCACCTTTAATAGCAATATCACACATTAACAAAAGAAACTTAAGGTATTTTATCGTAAAACGATTTGAACATTGGTTTTCATTGAAATTGCAACACATTAATGTCTTAGCACATAATGCATAAACTATAAACTAACAGCGCAACAAGCCTCAGATCATAATGTATCTTTGAGAATTTCTAGTATATACCGCGTGCCCAGGCTTAGGTCATGTAGGTACAAGCAATAGGTACCTACTTCGAGGCAACACCTGTGCTTAAAAGTCGCTTTAAGAGATACCTATTTATGTTTGTAGTTACGTATTTCGTTAAACATTTGATTCAAAGACAATTTTTGTGTCCTCAATTCTTTAAGTAGGTACTTACCTACCACCAAGATATCTACTTTGTCCAAATTTACGAATTTGATTGAGTAGAGTGAGTCTTTCATTGAAATTTCGTTGCTTAGGAAATATATTTCATCAGATAAAAAGAATTTAACATTTGTCTCTCTCTCTCTAAGCTGTACTTCCATGTCGTCTCACGTCCTGATTCCTTTTTAGAATGTATCATCTTGATTCTTGCGGTCTACATCTATCTATCCGATACTAGGTACATCTAGGTACTACTCTTGGTTGTAGGTTGTAGTTCTATTGACACTTATCATGCTCTACCGCACACTGCACAGATAAAGTAGAATACAGTACATACAGTACCTATAGACTCACAGAGTCAGAACAATCTGTGTACATTAAAGGTGCTAAAGTTTATAAGTATTTACCAGAACACATAACAAAATGCTAGGCAGGTACTTCAGACAATATATGTATTTAAAAGCTTTTAGTATTCCTTGTAAAATTAGATTATTTGGTGTGTAAAATAAAGAGTTTGTCTGTCTCACTATCTATCATCTAAGTACCTACTTCTTTGATGACGAGCAAAGTTTCTTTATCATATCTCGTATTCTTACGTAAGTTAAATTTCATGAAGTATTATGAAATTAAATGAAAATGAAAGGAAATTAAAATTTATTGAGTCATACAAATATTGCGATGGTACGAAGATAATCAAAATCTTCCCAACAGCCTGTATGTCTGTTGGCGCGAGCGCAGAGGTCAGCTAATGTTTGTTTTGACAGAAAGGGTCTCGGGGTCTCTGTCATTTACATTTTGAAGCCGAGGACAAGCACGACGTACACGACATCTGATTCTAGATTGACATTTCAATTGGAAGACCTAATGGCAATGGGAATAACCGTGTAGGGTTCGTTAATAGGCTTTTGAATAAGCTTTCACCATTGAATTCATTAGAGGTTTGTGTATTTACTTCTATAGATAAAAGTGGAACTGTCTGTGAGTTTGTATGTTTGGTTGTGTAGCTTTCACGCCAAACCGTTATCCCAATTTGTATGTTTGTACACCGATTGCATTATGCTACCAGAATCACCCAGAGAGCAATACGCATCACTCACCATGCACCGTGAGTCGTGTAAGCTGTCAAATAATCATTGGATCAGGGTAGTTTTTATCCCGGAAAATTAACTGTACCTATCCTCGGGTTTAAACGGCTTAGATGTTGCGAGTGAAACCGTGGGGCCCCCTCTACTATATACCCACCTTACAAATTGTTTGAAAGCGGTTTTATCATCTATCCGAAGAATTTATAGCTCTGGAACATACATAAAACAATAATTAAATTAAATCCATTAAGTTAAATTTTCGCAATCAATATACTTAGGTAATATCTCTAGGCATTTACCGAGAAAGTGTTGTCAGGAAGAATGCTTGGAATTAAATTAATTGTTCAAAGAAATGCAGTTAACTTTGTAACTTTCTTGGAAGTCTCGATGAAAGACTCTTGTGTTAGTTAAAAGAACATCTATCTTCATTTTGTGCAATTCTTGATGACAACTTTCTTAAGGATGTAAGAATTTTTTACTGTATTCTATCTTTAAGTACCTAAAAAACTAGATTGGACATGAAGAGATATTACATTGGACTATGGGAAAACGCAAAGCACTACGGACGACAATAACAAATATTATGTCCAAGATTTTAAAAACTCCAAATGCTTCATCAGAATATCAAAAAGCTGATGATTTTTAACTGTTGTTTTTTATTACATAGATTCTGGACCCTAACTAGGATTCCGTGTATTTAGGGACACAACTACGAGGTCCATTATCATTGGTCCCACAACGACATGTACAGAACAAGTGTTTCTGTCGCGAGAATCGAACCCAACCACCTCCAAGTTTTGAGCCGACCTGCTCAACCACCACACCACGAACGTTGTCTAAATATATTAAGTAATAGATTAAGTACAGATTTTCTTGAATCTTAGCTATGAGAACATTCTCATCAGTCAGTCAGATTTCAAACAAATAAAGAATAATCACTTCTTCGCACTTTACCCGATTTTCCGCATAAACTCTTAATTTTCCGGGATACCAACAAATATAAAAATGGCAATACGCCATACCATTTTTTTTCAGCGACTAATTAATGGTAATTTTCCTTAACACCAACAATTAGTATAAAATTATTATGATGATGTTTGATGACTTTTCCTATAAATTTTCCTTACGTAGCTTTTTTCTAAATTAATTAATGTAGACTTAAAAGTAAAAAAATATCACGTTGCCACGTTAGTTCATACAAACATTCCTACCAGGAGGTTGCATAGATACTCTACCACTTGCCAGATGGCGCCATAAAAGCAGTCTCAACACCGCAACCGCGACAAGGCACTGTGGACCTGTAAAGGCTGTCAAATTATCAATGGAAGTAAGTAATAAAAGCCATATAAACTTTATATAGGTAGAGTTCAGTTATCATTGGCTTCTTATAAGCAGGTGGTTTATAAAATACGACTAGAGACTTATAAGTAAGCACAAGTGACCTGGTTGCGGTGTAAGATTGTAAACAGTTTAGATAAGGCATGGTGTCATTATACTTACTTTTCCTATTTTTAGCGATACATTAACTGCAGTTCTAGAGAATCATGACGAATTCCGATTGAGACTGACAGTTTAAATTGAAAGCGCAGGGCGGGAGCGTGGTTTGTTTGCCTGCTCTGTGTCTTCAGCCCTAGATAACGTAGCTTTAAGGTTTTGGAGATGCTCAAAATAAATGAAGAGTTAAGGTCTAGAAATCTTCTTAGTATTACTGTTCATCTCTAAAAGATTTTTAGTCATATTTTCGTTGAACGACTGGAGTTAGAAGCTTACATTTTTTAAAGGATTAAGATTTGAAGAATCTTAAGTAGGTACTTACTTATTGGATATCAATTTCAACCATTACCAAACCCGCCATTAACATTTACCATTACCATTATCAAAGGTAGGTACCGACCTATAACTATAAGGTACAATTTTTGGTTTTCCATGCAAATCTCACATCGTGTCGAATGGTCGCATAAATCAATATCACGGACATCCTTTGCGCAAAATACCAAAGCTCGTCAATCATCGAAAAATCGCGGCGGCTTCAGGGCTCGTCCGACTGGATTCCACCATGTGGTGGCAGCCGGCAGCAAACACGTGCAGCGCATATAAACTGACAGACAAACTGTGTTCTGGCAGACGTTATATTATTGAGTCTGACGATCCGGGCGCGCCCGGCGCCGGCGACACTCGGGCAGTCGTTTCCCGCCCGCGGCCGTACAATGCTGCGTCTATCTTTGCTCCTGGTGGTCCTCACCCACCCGATCCGAACCGCGTACGTGACCAACTCACCTTCCTTCGCAGCCCGCCTCGACCGATTCTACGAGAAACTCGAGAGCATCACCCTCGCGCCGCCTAGAGAAACCACCACCGAATCCAAGCTCGATCAGTGGGAGCACAAACTCCAGAAGCTGGACTCCATCTCGATGGATAATCTTAGTGATGAGGACGAGGATTTGCTGGCAGCAGTGCAATCTTGGGGCCAGCTTAGTCCGGACCAGCTGGATGGAATAGCGAAGGAGTTGCAGAGCATCAGGGATGATAGAGAAGATGATAGGAGTGACCGGTTTCAGGATCGGTTCCAGGAACAGGATTACATTGAAATGGGCGAGAATGATGAGGTTAGTAACTTTGATGATCGTAAACGCATAAAATTGTTTAGGTCGAGAGAGTTAGAAATAAAATTACATTTATACAAAACGTGTTATGAAGGAAAGAAAAAAGAAAATAGAGAAAAATCAGTGAAAATTTTCAGTACACTGATAATCCGTTTGTCGTATACTTATAAAAAAATGAAAACCAGTTATTAAATTACTTACTAAGGTTACCTGTTTCTTTTTGATTTGGGTAGCAATAATATTATCTCTGAAATTGTCTTAAAATAGATTTAAGTATGTTTTGGTTTTGTCTTATCATAATGACGGTCACTTATTATAACCTAACATTGATATTGAAATTACACTATCATTTAAATATACTTTACCAATAACATGATGATAAATTCAAAATTACTTACAGTGCTTAGGTACGCTTATAATAATTAGAAACAAAATTGTGCATCTTTTGTTCTGAGAATTTTATATTCGTAAAATATTAGGCAGGTAGGTACTTGCCTACTTTAATTTTTAAAATGTAAATTATATTCTTTTATTAGAGTAGATAACTTTCCCTGCACGCACTATTACAAAACTATATATCGGTAACTACAAGGAAAAAAGACCTACTATCCAATGCGGTTAATATAGGAAGTCTTTGCTACGAGCTTTGATTTACACCCGCAAAAAAGAATTGGCCCAAGACACCAACAAGTTCTTTAATCCGCCTTATTTATCGGCAGCGGTATATTAGGATCATACGTTTTTCATATCAAACTGAAATATTTATGGTAATATGTTGGCTATAGACCTAAAATCGGGCAAAAGGCAAAGAGATTATTTATTCTGCATTCTAAATTATAATAAGCAAAATTCATACTTTGCGAAATAGGTAAAACATTTAGCTCAATTCGCTACTAAAAATCTATTAGGTAAGTCGCAGGCTTGGCTTAACGGCTGTGGTCTTATGACAACCGTCGCAATCCGTAGCACGGAAAGGGGAGACTGAGGTTCGAAGTGCCGGTTTTCAGATACAAACATGGCGTAAATACCCTCAAAAGATGTAGGTAAATAAATAAATAAATAACGCCCAACGATCACATACATAGATCCTGGACGCTAACTAGGATTCCCTGTATCTAGGGACCCAGGAACTACAAGGACCATGGTCCCACAACACCCAGACACAGAACAAGTATTTGCGCTTTTTTTTTCGGGCACAAATACTTGTCCTGTCGCGGGAATCGAACCCGCCACCTCCGGGTTATGAGCCGACCTGCTCAACCACCACACCACGGAGGCTGTCGAGGTACTTATAGACAATGCTGGTGCAGAATTATTCTAATTAAGTATAGACTAATTAGTTGTATTTATTTAGTAATATGTGAATAGTTTTTCAGTCACAAACGATTAAAAGAAGCAAGTCGCAGAAAATGTAGTTTCGCCAAAAAAGGTAAATAGCGGCTTTTCCTACGTAACGAAGCTCATCTCTACTCTAATTATAACGAGACATCTTTTAAAACTGTATGTGTGTGATGAATAATTTGGTAACTAGCCCATGCCCATAACTCATCGTCAGTGATGTTTGTCTACCAAAATATCAACTTTCCATAATAATTAATGCTCAAAAATGTTAAATGAATTTTGACGAAATAAACATAGCTTAGAAATTAAGGGCTTGTTCCCCCCAAACGGGGCCCAAGTCGGATCCAAAAGGGGCTCTTGTTTTTTGTTAATAATTATTCGTACTAATTCTTATTACAAGTACATGCTGAGTAAATTAAAGAAAAGATTAATTCAGGTATCCTGAACCTATCTCATTGCAAGCGCAGACACAGAGGAGCTTTTTGCAACCGTCGAGTTAGCAATGCAATTAGCGGACGTCGGAGCTTATCACGGAGCTAACTTAGGTTTAGGGCTGACACGGCTAAGTTACCAAAAAACCGAGGACTGATAATTTGATGATCAGATTAACTTTTGCAAAACTTTTTTCTCAGCAGTATAAGTTAGCAAAAAGCTTATTTAAGTAACCAACAAGCCGTGGAACATAAACTGAAAGGTTACCAAAACTAAAGTCATTATAAAACCTGGTGCTAAAACCTTATGTAAATAATATTTAAAGTAAAGATACCTCGCTTGTTATTCCAACGAAAATTCCCAAACTTTCAGTTCTGCTATGCTAGAAGATACTCTTTTTGAAACTATTGGGCAAATGAGACTATACGACCTGATCACACAGTCTAGTTAGTAATCTGATTACTATACTGTGTGATGTCTCAGGATGACGTGCGCAGTGCAGGGTCACGCGAAACTTTATTATTTTAAAGCTCCGAGTGACACTGCAACTACTTTCTCCAATACTGGGACTTAAAGTTAGAACGGTACCTAAAGCTAATTTTTAGATGGTGTAATTCACCCAATAGGTTAATAAAAGTTCCAATAAAATTACAAGAGTATACGTAACTTTAACTTTATGCAACATCATCTATGTTATGACATACGTTACCATAATACGTGCAGTATTGCTGTACACCAATTAATCTTGTATAGATAATTGTAATTCGAAAACCATAAATCATCATTACGATAAATTGAGAGAAATTAATAACTGACAGCCCTAGAGAAGTGGAATTAGCCGAAGGTCAACAAACCGCACCCTAGGGCTACCACATTCACTCTCGCTTATTTAACTTGTAAACTTAACAACGTGGTTGCAGCTTGTTACATAAGCTAGTTAAGTAGATACATATGACTATCCACGACCGAGCAGAAGTTATTAATTCAATCTGTTTCTAGTAAGTGTTGATTGAGTGTTATTGACTGTAAATAATTTAATTAGTTGTTCATAATGGAATGACACATCTGAGGGCATTCTAATGTACCCATTTATTGCATGACCAACAAGAAAGTTGGCTGTCTACATGACAAAAAAGAAGTAATGTGAAGTTTTAGAAGACCAAATGCAGGTAGTTGGAGACAGCAGCGCTCCGCCTGCACGATGATGAGACTTGGTACCCCAGTATCGTGACCACGGCCAATGTAACTTGGCTGAAATGTCGAGGATAGTAAACAAAAATTTTTGGTAAATTTTTGTGCGCGAAGAGACCCGATTTAACTTTAAAATATGAGTACAAGTCGCGAAAGTTTAAAAAGTATTTATTACCTACGCAAAACGCAAAATATGCGCTAATAGGTATCTAGCCCTAGCCCAAAAATGCTCTCCCCTAAACATACATAAGTACCTACACGGGGTTGATTTGGGTGGCTGGCCTGGATTTACCTCTGAACTTGGGGCATGTTCCCAAAGTCGATGGGCTAAGTAGCTACCGTCTTCTAAAAACATGCCAGAGTAAAATTCACATCCTCTTATTATATTGCTTCTTCTATAGAAGTTATATTAACGAGATTTTAATAACATATTCCCTCTCCTTCCCTTTATTCCTTCATTTCACTCCTACTCCCATCTACCTTCCATGCGGTAAAGAAGTATACAGTAGCATCGGACCCCCACACAATACACATACTCCTAACCCTCTCAAAAAAAAACCTCTGAACTTATTATTGTCACTTAGGGAGACCTTGTTCTGTACCTTGGTGTGCATGTCTTAGATCATAGAGATAAGTATGTTTGTAAATGTGAGTACCTATGCAATATCGCCACATTTTGATGATGCAATACTCTGGTGACAAATCATTTAGCTTGAATTTTAAGTATGTTAGATATTTAAGACAAGGTCTATCAATCACTGTACTGGTTAGCCTATACAGTAAGGAAACTTTAATAATAGAACATGGATAGAGCATTAAAAAAAATCATTTCATAATTGAGTGACGAAAATTCAGCGGGTGACATGGGTTAAAATCCTGAAACGAGTTGGAGCTTTTAGTGAAAGGTTTTCTTTGATCGGGATTTAACCATAAGGTTATAAGGATTACGCGTGATAATGATACCTAGTATGGGCAAAGATACCAACCACTTACGCTAACGCCTCACTCTAACTCCAAAATGTATTGAAATGACATTTCGGAAATCGCTAACTTTTCCGTAGCGAATGTCATTTCAATACATTTTTGGAGTTAGCGTGAGGCGTTAGCGTTAGTGATTGGTATCTTTGCTAGACCCCCAGGCCCACCTGTGGCTCAAGAGGAAAATCCGTTAAACCCCAATGGGGCGAAGACGTCTCCCAACGGGTATTATATAATAATCTGTCCCCAATTCATATTTCTATGGTCCCCAAGCATCGCCATGCTACCTGCCAGCCATCACACCACACTATCTGGCAACAAATAAGAACATGAAGAAATGTGATCAAAAGTTACTATTTAGGTACTTATATTGTTTTATACTTGGTACTGTACCCAAGGATTTATCTATCTGGCTTAAGTCAGATATCTAATAACTTTATATGATTTAATGGTTCTTTAATAATACGGATCACACACGATGTCTGCCAGAAAGTACCTATAGAATCGTATGTCTTCGATTTGTTCTTGTGTACTTAGTAGGTACCTAAGAGAAGAGATCGAATATCATTAAATCATTACCTAAAGTAGGTACGCTATACTATATTTCAGTGACTAAAGTCGTAGGGGGATCCCCGCACATTATTTTGATTTAAGACAATAAAATGTCACCTTTTGATAAGTAGGTGAACACGAGTATAAAATATAGCTGCAGTAATTTTTATACGAATGATTGTTTACTTATATTCGAATAAGAATCATTATTTGTACATGTTAATTTTAAAAAATATAATAAAGAAGTTTCTAGCACTGGTCGGTCACCTAGGGCTCGTCTCTGCTAAACTTAAGGTTAAACCTGATTTACGACTGTAAAGATTTATGTTTACAACGCTTAAGTATCACAAGGCATGATGACTACTATTAAAAATGAACAAGTAAATATTACTTTCATAAGAAGATTAAAAATGAATGCAATTATTGAAAAAATAAACAAAATCGGTTAATTAATCACTGAGTAATAAGCTTTTAAAGTTTCTACTGCAGGCATCTCCTGTCCCTTTCTCGCGAAACAGAGCGCCCCCACAGTCCCAATAAAAAATCTACTCATGACGTCACATGCCAAAGAGATTGTATGAATAGCTACCACAGCTTAGTGATGAGGTAGTATAACGACCTTCCTCTGACGTCACTGGCCGTTTGAGCTATTTCTTTCTATTCCGATTTTTAAAAGGCTTGTAACTTGAGATATTTAATTTTTGTTTTCACAAATGTTTATCTTTTGAGAAATATAATTAATTTATCCAATAAAAAAAATTTTTGTCATCATGCCTATTATATCCATATAATGACGACACTAAGTCAGAAATAAACCATGCTACATAGATTTAAATCTCTATGCCTATATACTATAAATGTCTATGCCATGCTAAGTAGCATTGTGGGACCGATTCTTACACGCATTCCTAATGATGTAAGCTAGATGCATCATAAATGTTATGATGTGATAATTTTTGCATCACTTTCATGTTCAAGAATCATAAAATTCGAGTCATTGTTCACCCAGAAATTCAATTTTGGCTATAGGCTGATTAACTATGGCTTACATAATTACTATCTCTGTGAGAAAAGACCCGTGTCCCAGCAGTGGGAATATATTCGACTGATGACGATACTATAGAGTGAGTATGTGCCTAATATTCTTACATAGGTCTGTGGCTTTTACACGTCTAGCAACAGCACGACTTTTTGCAACGTATCGCAGCAAAAAGCCTCCATGACGATGAAATGTCACGGATTGGCTGGCACACATACGACATACCTACTCTTATTACTCACCGATTTAGAACAATACCCACGGATTTAGAATATTTTTGCTCTACGTGCAACACAGGCCAAGCTTGAGATTACCTACTTCCTAGTTCTGTGTCAGCTTTATGAATAGTAACGCGGAAAGTTTATCAGTTCAGTTGCACCGCGGTACACTGAACTACTCACCTTAGTACGTAGTACAATATAATTATCCATTCTGTGCTAATAGGTAATTAAGGGCCCAAACACACGGACCAAACTGTTTAAGAGAAAAGTAGAGTGTGAATTTACCTCTTGAGGAAGATCATCGGATATCGGGGGTATTTGGGTTTTATTAAATGTCTAGCACCGCAACGTAATTCCTAAGCATAAGTAGCAAAATTAAATGATGGCTCAATCAATTCAGTCATATGAAGTAGCGAAATGCTCTAGAAGAAGGCCAATAAATCAAAGTCAAACCTCGCCCTCATAGTTTCTCTGTAATGAACGGACGCGCGTATCTTTGTTTACATTCGCGATAACCTCGCGGGCCACGTCGTGGTTGCAGCGGTGTGAATGGGACGAACCATCTCTACGGCTCGGCGTGGTGGAATATGGGACAGTGACTCAGATTTCAGGGTTATTCCAATTGTCCCGAAAACGTTTCTTTCCTCCTAAATAATCTTCTTAAAATCCTGCATCCATGCGCTTCCCGCGATTCTGATTTATCGGTCCTTCTAGTGGGGGACCGGCCTACGCTGTCTTCCGGTTCATGGTCGCGACTCGAGCACCTTTCGTTTCCACCACCAAGATATGGTTTCATCAAAATCCCTTACCAAAATCTCAAGCTTATTTCAGGAGTCGAAGTCACAGCCAGGTGCGCTATTAATAAAAACCGGCCAAGTGCGAGGCGGTTCGTGCACAAAGGGTTCCGTATCTATAAAAACGATTTTTTTAGTACCTATTTGTTGTTATAGCGGCAACAGAAATACATGATCTGTGTAAATTTCAACTGTCTAACTATAACGGTTCATGAGATACAGCAGCCTGTTGGCAGAGGGGTTCAGAACCAAAAGCAGCTTTAGAATTTTGAACATTGACTACTGTTGAATAGAATATTTTCGTATGAGTTAACCATCAGCTAACATTGCATGCATTTTATCCCGACAACGAGCATGCTGTGTCGAAACGGTTCTTTGCCGAATGTTTGGCAAGCGCGCGTCGGGGGCACTTTCATAACTGTTGGACGCTAAGACCTAAATATTCGTTTTTCCTACGTTTTTATTTGGTCTATGATTGGAAGGGACAATGCTTGCAACCAAAGATCTGCTTTTGAGCAAAATATCGTGGAAATATTTAGCTTTCTGAGACATTTTTGATGGTGCTCTTTGTTATCTCTTCCGAAAAAGGTGCTCATAATATTTTATGAACTGGCCTCAGATTACAAATTGATATTTAGGTACAAGTTCAATGCAATACAATAAAGCTTGTGAAATTACCCCGTCTGATTGAGCCCGATTGCCAGTGCGGATATAATTGACTTGCACTCCGGACTCCATCCATCGTAAATTTATTTCTTACCGCCTCATGCCTTTTCTTCTTATTCGGGCAATTTGTACACAATGCGTGCTCGGACCACACCGATGCTTTCGCAGAACAAAGACTTTATTTATTTACGTTTTATTTCACTGGTGAATTCAAATTCTGTGGTGTGTACTTTTTAATTTACGTTGTATTCTTTGCAATTGTTTGGAGTAATGAAGTAAGGTTAGTGAGGGTTAAGCTAAAAACCATACGTGGTACCAAGGAGTCAACAAATTTTTGTTCATTCAAATATAAAAGAATGGAGCGAATTTTGAAATAGGAATATGCCCACAGTCATAGTCAGTCCTGGCTGTGGTGGATGGCTGGTTATGTGTACCTTATGCCTACTCATGGCAGAAGGACCATAGAACGAAAGTAGCTCTAGCTTTTTACTACTATTATTTTGTTTATGAGTAAGTATTGCAACCGATGTAATAATTATCAGTCGCCTTCTTCATTAAAAGTTAAAGCTTTTCCTAGGGTAAGGACCATTATCTACGTTTACAGGCGCAGAGTAATAAATAATATACAACATTATAATTGCTATGCTAATTAGTACCTAATAGAAAGCAATTGTTTCCGGTACCTGAAAAAATAAATAATAGGTTTAATTAAATAAACAAACGCCCAAAGATCACATAGGTACATAGAACCCCAATCACTGGCAACACACATTGATTGAAAATCTTAGTTTTCAGGCGCTTCGGTATTTTGGACGAAAAGATAGCTCGAAGCTTCCCGAACGCTGCCCAGCCGAGTTCCTCGTGCGACCTCTTTGTCGAAGTTTGTTGAAAATATTGTATTTATACTTTTGATACCATTTTATTACGACTGTAGGTATTTTGATGTAATAATTATGCTGCCTTACAGTATTCAATTGGGCAGGCCTGTAATGTTGTTGTGATTTGAATAATTATTAATAAAATCTAATACATACATTTTAAGCACTATTTTTGTCCACCGCATAAGTTGAAAACCATAGTAAAAAGAAGCAAAAGAAATGCAACTACTAGGTCAATGGCAATAATATTGTACCTGTAGGTACTGGTATCTACTTACTCCACATAAAACTCTTCTGTTTAGTATTCGCATTCCTCGAGTTTACGACCTGCACCAGGCCAAATTCTTTCATTAAAAGCAATCGATTCAGACGAGTTAATCAGTTTTAAATAAAACATAAAAATGCCATCACTTTAAACCCATCGAAGATCAAAGAGAGATACTAAAGTAGAGCTGTTACTTCTCGATATTTTTATAGCTTCTAATCGATTAAATTGTAAAATGGGTTTTGAAATGAAGCAGACGCGATCGCTGCTTAGCGTGTAGGCCGAGAGCTACCAAGATAAAAATTTACGAAATTAATATAAATTCCCAAATTTCCCATAGGTACCTTAATAGATAATCTTACGATGTATTGAACAGTATAGGTAGAGAAAAGTCAGTAGATGATTTAATTATGCTTTGCGTAGATGAATTTTACCCTGTGTCAACTATTATGTGATGACATTGTGATGATAATAAAAGTGTCATCAGTGTTTAAGTGGGGACAAAGCTATTTGGATGAAGCCTAATTGATGTAAATTGTCACGCCACTATCTCCCGGCCTATTGTTGCTATTTAAAGCACATTCCAGCTCGGCGAGTGTTTGGAGAAATGTATAAACATAGACCTTACTTGTGCACAAGTTTACAAGTGCAGGCCACGTATCCTGCTCTGTTATTACAGTGTCTTACTAATATTAATAATTACATCTTGTAGTCTTAGTTGTAAGCCGGCCCCCCACGATTATTTCGCACGTAATGTATTTACACAAAAAAGTGGACTGATGACCTGGTCAAAATCAAATTAAAGATGCAAGCAGCCATTCAAAGTACCTACTAGCGTTCTATGGGAGAGATCTATTTTCATCAGTACCTAGACGACTTCTGGTTGATGTTGTTGATCTACAGCACCATAGACAAGTAGGCGTTCAGACTCGTAACAATAAAACCTCATATGCTGGTGATGCTGACTTTCTTGTCCTTGCGACATACTACTGGATACCAACCGGCTAGCATGCGCACAGCGACAAAATTTTCTCGACGCTTTTTCTCGAGAGTGACCGTGACAAGGCTATGGTAGCGCCTAAGTGTGTCTCACTCTAAAAGCAACGACAAGTTTTCTCGCGGTGCGCATGCTAGGCCATCGTCTGCTGCAATGGAGATAGGGAAAACCTCATATCCATTGACGGCTCATGGAAGAAGTTAATGTTCATAAAATCTTACATCAAATTTTCTAGGATTACGCAGACGAGGATTACCACAACGATGGCAAAGAGGATGAGGAAGATGAAGAGGTGGAGGTGACTGCTCCCTCCCCGAAGCCCGGCCTTGGAGTGACACCTTCTGCTTACACCAGGGACGATCCATTCCGGCACACTATAGTGTCTGCTGTGGACCCTATCGCAGCTACTAATGAGAGGCCGAGGATACTGAATGATGGTAAGTTGAGTACATTACCCTTTTCTTTCAGCTGTTCCACGAATGTTCTTCTCTGTCGTCCTTTTCCTCTCTTTCGTTCTACTTTTCCTTCCATGGTGGGTTTTATGAATATGTGGGTTTTTTTTTTCTCCTGCCATGTCTAAAACTTCCTTATTGGTTTTCTTTTCAGTCCAGCTTATTAGCCACACATATAAATTCCAATACTACAGATTGACGAGATATGGCGCGCTTGCTTTAACAAGTGCTTCCAATCTGGTGCTATTATAAAAAGGTCTGTCCGACTGGTTCCAGAGACGCTGACACCATTAGACAGGATGGCGCTCCGGCAGGCAGCGATGGACAACATGAAACGAGTGATGAAGGCCAGCAAGTGCATAGAACCGCAGCCACGTTGGTTCTTGGTTCGACATTTGGCGCCGGCTGCTGACACGGTGTTAGTATCCCCTGTTTAAACCAGCCTGTCGTGATAGAGCTAAACTCTTTGGTTCTTTGCGTGTTATTTTATGATATGCACTGGCACTGTGTATATCAAAAACCCTCCTCCACTTCAAAAGTAAAGGCTTTTTATGCTGAAATGTGCATACGTTTGACTACATCTCACCTGATGGTAAGGGACGATGTTGTCTAAGAGCACCTTTGCCCATGAGATGTGCCCTTGTTTAAGACAAGTGTGAAATGGGCGGACGCGTTGACACAGACCGGTGTAGTTACCCCATGGTGGTGGCATGGTTTGTAGAGAGTAGTAGCACAGACATATTACATTTAAGAGATATTATGTGATTACCTAGCATCACATAATCAGCAGGAAGACGTATACTGCTGAATTTGACCTCCCACATAAAACGCCTCAATGAATGATTATCAGGCGTGTGCAATAATCACCAATAAGGCTCAGTCCACACTTTATGAAGAAAGGTAGGTGTAACCACTGATATTATAATAGTTGTAACCACTAGTGATGGATTAATTAGCATTCGCATTCATTCTCAGCATGTGAAAACTCAATTGGCATTTCGCAAATGAAATGTAGTTGCGAAATTCTGTGAAATATGAAATTTCATTTCAATTCATTTTGTTCAACTTGAAGTTAATTTTTAATATAAAGTTTAATTTTATTTTTATTTCATGTTTAATTTAATTTTTCATTTCATTTTCATATAATTTTTTATTTCAATTTTTAATTCATTTTATTTTTCATTTGCATTTTATTTTAGCAAATAGCATAGCAATTAGCATTCTAAGACTTGTAAATTAGCATGTTTATGAAATTTACGCAAAATTGCATTAATTTCCATCGCTATTACTAGCGACGACTATTCTAGGTCTATGGTTACCCATAGACCTAGAATAACTTACGTTACGCACGTGCCTTTGAACTTCATGGTTCTTTGACATGTTTCCTCTAACACGTACCTACTACACTTATATCAATCCAGATTTCTTTGAAAACTGACGATTCCTTTAAGCTTAGTCATTACTTTTCTCGATAAAATTTAGCACTTACAAGGCATAAGTACTTAAATGAAAGCAGTGTATTGACGTCATAAAAATTAAAAGCTTTTACGAGTTTTTAATCGTGCCTCTCAATACAATCCCGTTGCACGGCAAGTAGGTGTAGTACCTTCGAAGTATTTGGGGCATTACTTACTCAAAATTAAAACAAGTTGTGTGACTCGAATGACACCTTTTCCATTCAAGAATCGGAATGAAACCAGTAACCAAATAGAATACAATATTTTAAACTACGCTTAGATGTTTACGTTTTTTTTACATAATGCCATTACAGTAGGTAAATTAAGTTCTTAAGTCTTAGTTAGGTACTTAAGTTCTTGGTAGATCTCGGGTTGTTTGAATTTTTTTTTTACATCTAATATTACTGTAGGTGTGACCTATACCTTCTCATCGGGTATTGCCCGTGGTCCACCTGCTTAGTCCACCTGGGTGGACCACGGCGAAGTTTTTTTTTCCCTGGTCCACCTCAAAATATCTGGGTGTACTACGGGTAATTATTTTTTCCCGTAGTCCACCTTAGTTCACCTGGGTGTACCACGGGAAATTCTTACTTCCCGTGGTCCACCAGTATTATAAATATTATACACCTACCATCATACTGTAGTAGGTAGGCATATTTCAGTAAAATCACAAAAATCTAACTCATTACAGTGTCACACAAAATATGAAAAGACAAAGAAGGACCTAGGTCTCGAAGATGTTCCATGGATACATACACTGCTTTCTCCTTTGCACTTCAAATCAAAAACCTCTATTTTATACAGAATTAGAAATCACCATCATCGTCGACAGCCTGATACTGTGAAATTACTATTCATAAGAAAGATGTAGGTGGAATACCTATTGGAGCCAGAGAACATATCATATGAGCATCCCTTCTATCCTCAGGTACATGCCGCCATGTGTGGAGCTGCACCGCTGCGCCCCCGACTCCGGCTGCTGCAACAATGAGGCCGATGTCTGCGCTCCCATCGACGGGAAACACGTTACTCTATCTTTCTATGTAAGTTACAAGGTTTTTCTCAATGCAATACAATCTGCTGCTGGTACCTACATAGAGCGTTTACGTTTTTAGAACTCAGATGTGCTTTTTTAAGGTTCCCTACCCAACGGGTAAAGCGAACCCTATTACCAAGGCTCCGCTGCCCGTCTGTCTGTCTGTCTGTAGCTTTGATCGGCTTGAAGTGAATCGGTGGCATGGGGAAGACGAGCTGCATCGGCAGAGGCTCCTGAAGGCAGCCATCCTTCTTGTACCAGCTCGCTCCTTTCTGATCTGTGTTAGCAAATCTGATTCGACGTCTACAACATTTGCCTGAATAGGCATGATGACTACTATTAAAAATGAACAAGTACATATTACTTTCATAAAGAAGATTAAAAATGAATGCAATAAATGAAAAAATAAGTAAAATCGGTAAATAAATCACGGAGTAATAAGCTTTTAAAGTTTCTACAGGAGGCATCTCCTGTCCCTTTCTCGCGAAACACAGCGCCCCCACAGATACTATGAAAAATCCACTCGTGACGTCACATGCCAAAGAGATTGTATGAAAAGCTTAGTGATGAGGTACTACGAACGACATTCCTCTGACGTCACTGGCCGTTTGAGCTATCTCTTTCTACTCCGGTTTTTAAAATGCTTGTAAATTGGTAATTTTTTGAGATTTAATTTTTGTTTTCACAAATCTTTCGAGAAATATTTTTAATTTATCAAAAAAAAAAAATTTAGTCATCATGCCTATTGATTTTGCCTATGTGATGTTGGGATCTCAACCAATGCCACTGTCTGCTAGTTTTGACCTCTGCATTATCCCTTTCAGCTCCACAAAGCAGACGATACCATGTCCGCAGCTCGTATGCTGTTCTTCAATCACACAAAGTGCGCGTGCGTGTCACGCGACACTCTGCAGACCACGATACGGAGCCGAGTGCGCGTGGCACCCCAGCTTAATGTGGAGCATCACAGAGAGGGCCCGAGAGTGGAGCCTCGACAAAGGGAGGAGCCCCGGCTGACCGAGGAACCTCGAGTGAGCGAGGAGCGCCAGAACGACTGGCATTCACCCACGGAGATGCCCAAGCTGGATAAGGAAGACGAGGATTCTACCGCACCCCCTCAGATGAGAAGGTGAGAGAAATTAAACAAAGATGGTTTGACACATGCCGGATGTTCTCAACCCAACTTACCAGTCTTATATAATTTGATAAATTAAATATTTAGGTACGACATAGTATACCTACTTAAGATACCCCAGCGGTGAGTTTATAAAAAAACTGGTTTTAGTAGCGTTTAATTGTGAACAATGCACCAATTTTTTCTGTAATTTATTGTTTTTTTACTAGTGGCGAACCAGTAGGTAACGACGACAAGCGAAGCGAGGAGGAGTGTTAGGTTAGTTTTGACCACACTTGAAGTACATAATTACAAAAAAACGCCATAAGTGATGCGTTTTACTGTGAGACACATTGCCCGTTTGCAATAAATCGTCAATTTATAAAAAACCACGATTTTTTATAAACAAACGGCTCTTACAAAAAGACGGTGACATAATTATATAGTAGGTGGTGGTGGTTAATGGTTATAGTATAAACCGAAAATAACATTTCCATTCAATCCTTCCAGGTGCACCTGCCCAGGTCACTTCCTCGCCAGCATATCCGAGGCAGGCCCATGCTCGTGTGTATGCGAGTGGCCCGACGCAGGCCGCCGGCGGGACTGCCTCCCGCTGGCGCGCGGCGACGAGCACTTCGGGCTCCGCGACCGCGTGTGTGTGGCCGCCGGGGACTGCGCCCCTCCCGCCTGCAAGTACGGCGCCTACGACCGCAAGCTCGGCAAATGTCCCGCAAGGAGGTTCCGCCGGCTCCGGTACCACCACTCGAGGCGATACCAGCCGGAGAAGACTTTAGTAGTTTGAACGACGGCGTTGTTTCCGTTTACGCTTCTCGCAATGCATTTGTCATTTATACGAAGCCATGGTGTTCGACCGCGTCGTCTGTCTATTAGGTAAAGCGGTCAAATCTGGCTGAATCCATTGTTCAAAAATTAGTAGTTTGCAGGTAGATTTCAAAGATACTGAACTTACCTTGGCTTATAGGCCTTATAGCTTTAAACGCAGATTTTTTTGTCAGCGTGGACTAGCTCGGTATTTCTAAAACAGAACACGTTTATGTAGTCCAGATGATAAGCTAGCATCTTTCATTTAGGCACTCCCGTTTGCAGTTTTGGTGCATCACTCGGTCCGTTTTCGGTAGAGAAAACTGTCTTTGCTAGCTTCTAATGGGAAGTCGATTTAGCCTACCGCCCATGCTAGCTAGGGTAGGGGTAGAGGCTGATTTGTTTGGTAAACATAATTATGGTGATGTTAATGAAACTTCATCTCTGTTTGTCCGCGAAGATGATTGCGCGGTAGTAAGTAGTACCTCCATTATAAGCAACGGCTTTTGAAACACCTAACAGAAGTGCTGTTACGTTAACACCACTGGACTGGACAGCTAGACAATAACTACTTACATAAAATATTATTACTTATATTATTTAGGTTCTACGTACTACTTAACTGGTTATTATCTAAGCAACTCGAACATTACCGGTGGGTACATAATGAATATTGTATGGTATTTATGTCCAATGTCCGTTTGGAATATTTATCAGAATGTGCCATTTTCACACAAATGAAATTACTTTTAAGGAAAACGAACTAGATTATTTTGTAGTTAAGTTTTGTATATTATCACCGGTTAATTTATTGTTTTAACGATGAGCGACATGCCCATCACAAAAGCTGCATGGAAGTTCGTCAAAAGGCAGCTTCTCAAAGCTCGCACCTACAGATTTACAACGCATTTAGGTACGTCCTAGTTATACCTACGTGGGCTATCAGACTTGAGTGCAGACAGGCATATGATCGGTGTTTCCTATAGGGACCGTGTTCATTATTAGCTGTGAAAGCAATCTTGTATAGTTTTTGCTAAATGCCTTTTTGGGATTAAGTATGTTTGCTTATTTCGTCTTCAAAGAGTGCATTTGAGATTTCGAAAAAGATGCAATAATGCAGTACCTATATTATCCATGTCGGCCGTATCTGTATTTGTACTTAAAATCTATATAAGTAAATACTCAAATGAAAGGTTTCTATAAAATTTGAGATCAAATTGTTTAGCTGAAAGAAAGTCTACTTTCTGACCTTTTATTTAACGTTTTGGGGGAAACTCGACCTCGAAATAATTTGCAATTTTGGTCTTCGCGCCTATTCGTTTTCAATATTTTTTTAAATTAAAAAAAAATTATAGCATTTGGACTGTATAGGTAGGTACTAGCCTCGATGGCCTATTGATCTATACTATGGGTACAGTCCAAATGCTCCAGCTAGTTTTCAGTTCTAAGAAATCTTTATAGATACCTACCACCTACGGCCTACGGGTGGGTACTTTAGGTACTTAGTAGTGTGTGCATGACGGTTAATATAAATGTGTGCATAATAATATAAAATTAATAATTCTTATACAAACTATACTAGGTATACTTACTTACATTAAGTCGGTAATAATAATGTCAGTGGTAGATGAAAGTATTGATGACGCGTATGTAAGATATTTTATAAGTTGTAAATAAATAAATAATTCATATGATGCGATGTTATTTTTGTCCTAAGGTATAGCTGATTAGCTGTATATACCTACTAAGATCACTAGGTGGACCAACGATCTGGTGAAAGCCGCAGGGAGCCGATGTATGCAGGAGGCGAGCAGGCGCTCAAAGTTTCGCTCCCTGGGGGAGGCCTATGTTCAGCAGTGGACGTCTAGTCTACGGGCTGTTGATGATGATGATGATGACCTCTAAGAATACTATTTTTTATGCTATTGGTAGTTGGTATCCACGTTTACTAATAAGGTCGAAATCATTAAACGCAACCAAAGGCTAGCGTGTACCTACCATCGAAGACCTCGTCGTCACTTTCCACCAGGTGAGATTGCGGTCCAATGCGGGACTATTTCGTTAAAAAAAATACATTATAGCCCAGATAATATAACACCTACAGTACAGATGCCTCATCCCATACAACAGAATAACGCGGGCTATTTTACGAATTATTTTTTTTCTGCATAACGCAAGATTATCAAGCGACATTTATTATGTGTTGGCGAAGTATTGGGCCAAAAAAAATGAATACACTGGACTGGACAGACACGATCACTACATTTTTTTCACGTTCGGGCTATTTTTCATTTGTACCGGATGGGACCCCATGATTATAGGTACATTTCAGCTCTCTAACTATCACGGTTCATGAGATACAGCCTGGTGATGATCGGACGGACAGACAGACAGACAAAACACAGGGTTCAGGGTAACAGGGTTCGCTTTACCCTTGGTACGGAACCCCGAAAAGGAGTTAAATGTAGGTACAAGTATTAATTATTCAAATAACTTTTTCAGCTGAATTAATTTATGTAAAGAAAGTAGGTACCGTAATATTTATTTTGCATGATTGCACGTATTAAACTATATTTACCAAGCTGCGCTTTTTTCATGAGTTCATTTCACATAGAAATACCTATCTACGTACCTATTTAGCTATGTGTATGTACACAGCGTTCATAATAAGGCTTGTTATTAGCAAAACAACTAATTACAATATTCATGACTTACCAGCGTTTACTATTTACGGTTTACGTACTAACTTAAGTAGGTATAACAAAAAAACGACTACTATATATTTCACTAGCAAAATTACTAGTGAAATATATTTTTATATGTTTTCATCTAAGTATATATTTTTTAGTACTTACCTACATCAAAATCATGGAGGTAGATTCTATAGAAATAAAAAAACGACTACTTACTATAGGTCCTACTAACAAAATTACTAGAGAAATACACTTGGGTGCAAAAAATTCGCACATGTATAAATTTTCATCAAATTTTCAAAAATAAAAAAAAACATGTTTGTTTTTATTTTTTTGGTATCTAATATTAAAGTTTATTTCAAAACCTATCCAGCAGTACCTTTTTTGTCCTTATACCACGTCTACTTAGTGAGTTTTGGGTAAATGTCTGAAGTACCTGTTTTTTGTGTATTTATAACATAAAAGTTAGGGGTTGAAATTAAATTAAAAACATGAAAATCAGCATAATAACTTTTTTATTAATAAGGGGTGTTCCCTCCCCTAGCCCGAATGACTGCTTACATGCGTTTTTTCATTGACTGAACTAAAGTTTTTATAAAATCTTGCGGTATGGCCTCCCATTCTTCTTCAATCGCATGTTGCAGCTCCTGGAGACTCGTTGGGGCAGTGTCTCTGGCCCGAACTCGTTTTTTTAGCTCGTCCCATAAATGTTCAATCGGATTGAGGTCCGGGCTGCGAGCTGGCCACTCCATGACAGGCATCGCAACCTCTTCAAGGTACTGGTACACAATACGAGCCGTATGCGGTCTTGCATTATCTTGCATGAAGATGAAGTGTTCTCCAATATATCCCGCAAATGGTACAACGTGGTCCTGGAGTACTTCCTCAATGTACCTTTGAGAAGTGAATCCCCTTGATCGGCGGCCAGGATTCGCTCCGGAGATGAAAATAAGTTCAGTCTTTGCCTCCAGTGATATGCCTCCCCAGAACATGCATGATCCACCGCCGTAAGAGTCACAATACAGCGGTCGTCACGCCTTGTTGTGGCACGGGGTCGGCCAGATTCTTGGCGCCGTTTGAAGCCGCCAGTCTCTTGATACCTCTGCCATACTCGACGGACAGAGAACCGGCTTAGATTCAGTTGTCTTGCCACTTCAATTTGGTTTTTCCCTGCTTGAAGTAGGGCCACCACTTGAGCGGCTATTTCTGGTGTGGTACTCATTTTTTAATTTTGGGTTACGATGTTATCAATTAACGACTGTTCAAAGAAAAGGTTGATGTGCGAATGAGGTCACTACCCTTAAAATGCACCATTTTATACCTGTGACAAGTAGTGCGAGCGTCTCTACCTGTAACGAGCGATTTCGGGTTATGCTATTGTATTGTTGTTATTGTATTGTTTATAGAGGTTGATGGTCACTCGATGTGTCACTCAAAAGCCTACGTGTGCATTTTGTTTTAATGGTAGTAACATATTGCAGTACCGTTAAAATCGCAAAAATAAAAATGCAGTGAAAGTCAAAATGTTGCATACGTGCGAATTTTTTGCACCCAAGTGTATATTTTGTTATATATTTTCATCTATATATTTTTAGTACCTACATCAAAATCATGGAGGTAGATTCTATGGAAATAGATCTCCAGGAAAATTCAGCTAGGCTGGGCGGTATAATTACTAGGGCATTCCAAAATCATGCCAAAACGCACAGTACGTGTCTGAAGACCCGCCTTCATCATAATATTATAACCATTGTTAATGCCCGACCATCATGATCATGTCATGACATTATTGACGCTCGCACTTTTTATATTATTTTATTTTGTGGCTTGTGGCTTTTTTTGAACGGGCTAATACTGTTGGTCTCTACCGATTTTTACAGCGTCTCTGGGCGGGGAGGGCAGGCGCTTAAGGCACCCAGCCGACAAAAGTGGGAGGACCCATGGAAAGTCGCGACCGTTGTAACCATTGATGGTTCTAGCTAACCTACGGGGGGGTACGTCGACCTCGCCGGCGGGATCGGTGTCTGATTGTGTTACGCTGGTATCCTATACCGGTGCCGAAATCGGTACCTGAGCCAGAAGGGCTAGACTGGTCCGGTGATCCTAGCGCAGTGAAACAACGGCTACTATAGGATCTTCCGGGTCGTTCAAATAGGTGCCTTAGGCGGCGAAGACGCACGGGGTGAATTTCTCACATTTTCGGATTTTAGGGGTGTTTTTGTAGTACCTAGGTACATATATGCTTTCAACATAAATATGAAATGTTATTGGCTCTTCAATCAAAGGGCATCCTTGCCTTACCCTTGCGTACATATTTATTCAAATGTTTTATATTTGCTGTTCTATTATAATTAGCTGTTGGATGCACTATAAAAGATGAAGTTATTTCATTTTAATTTAAAACACGTTTGAGTGTCAAGACGTACCGCGGTGAAAATGGTGGCTATAACAACTGTAACGCTCTCAGTGCTTGCTGTAAGTAATTCATTGTACCTACCTATTTATTTCTAATGCCCGTTTGCACTACAGTTTGAAAGCTTATGTTCGCGCTTATCCCTGTGACGTACCTACTGCAACGCACGTCGTGCGGTACCTACGTCCTAGAGTAGATACCTAAGTGCGAACTTAAGATATGTCAAGCTTTAGTGCGCATCAGACTAAGCTGGCCTAATGAGCGCTATTTTTATGAAAAAACTAGCTTTTACCCCGCGGCATCACCTGCTTGGGCCATCCCTCAGGAACCGTTAATTTTTACACCTTTAAGGGATGAAATTCAAAAATTTCTGAGACACATATCTAATTATTTTTATGTTCTTTACACATTCCAAAGTTCAGTATGATACAGTATTTTTTTAAACGTTTCGTATAAACTTCATCAATTTTTTTACCGCACCCAATACCTACGCCTTAAATAGTTTGTAACTTCCTATGATTGCAGGCAATTCTGGTTGCACCAGGAAGCAGTACCAGTTTGGACTCACGTAAGTACTAAAAAAAACAATGCTTTATTTATGATTTCATCCACTCAACGTTGACAAGCCTGAACAGAATACGATGAAACTTGGCAGATAAATATATTATGTAAAATACGATTTTCATATATTATCTGGAAAAAAAAAACAAAAAATTTTAGTGTTGAGGAATAGATGACCGTTTGACTGTCGGCGTGAAAAACCATAGGGGGCATACGCAGTAGTGATACAGAAAGCTATATTCATATTATGATTCATTGTAAACTTGATGTAATTTTTACAGAAAGAACAGGTTACAGTAATCCCGAAACACCAGCATTTGGAAATACTCCTGCAGACGGTTCAGGGAATAATGCAGGCTCCCTGTCACAACCACAATCACAAACATTGTCGACAAGCCAATTCAGTTCAGAACAACATTCCCAATCCAGTCAGCAAGCTATGAGTAAAGAAAGCTATAGCAACAATCAATTTACAAGCAACAACCCGCAAAGTTCCTCAAATACTAACCAGTATAGCCAGAGCGTCTCGTCCAGCGAAGAACAGAAGTCTTCCCAAGAATCGAGTTCTTCCTCTTCGTTCACACGAGTAGATCAAACTGAATACGCGGGTGGACAAGCAAATCAAAACACACCAGCCATTGCATCCGGCGCTCCTTCAACGGACAACACTGGGGATCAGTCATCACAGACAATAGCCAATAGCGCAGCTACAGCAGACTCAAGTGACACTGGTGGGAGAGCCATATCACAAGGAACATCTGGTGAAAATTCAAACGCTCAAGAGGACTATGAAAATGAAGGATACTATGATAGTGCCACAAATGACCAAAATGCAAATGCAGTACAGTCTTCCAGATATTTGAATTCGCCAAATTCAGCTGCTACTAGTGACGTAAACACATCGCAAGGCACAGGCGCAAGTGGTGCACAATCAGCTGCTACTAGTGACGTAACAACATCGCAAGGCACAGGCGCAAGTGGTGCGCAATCAGCTGCTACTAGTGACGTAACCACATCGCAAGGCACAGGTAGAACTGGTGCATATTCGCATGGTGGCGCAAAAACATCCCAAGGCACAGGCAGAAGTGGTGCGCAATCAGCTGCTACTAGTGACGTAACCACATCGCAAGGCACAGGCGCAAGTGGTGCGCAATCAGCTGCTACTAGTGACGTAACCACATCGCAAGGCACAGGCAGAAGTGGTGCGCAATCAGCTGCTACTAGTGACGTAACCACATCGCAAGGCACAGGCGCAAGTGGTGCGCAATCAGCTGCTACTAGTGACGTAACCACATCGCAAGGCACAGGCAGAAGTGGTGCGCAATCAGCTGCTACTAGTGACGTAACCACATCGCAAGGCACAGGCGCAAGTGGTGCGCAATCAGCTGCTACTAGTGACGTAACCACATCGCAAGGCACAGGTAGAACTGGTGCATATTCGCATGGTGGCGCAAAAACATCCCAAGGCACAGGCAGAAGTCGTGCGCAATCAGCTGCTACTAGTGACGTAACCACATCGCAAGGCACAGGCAGAAGTGGTGCGCAATCAGACGCTACTAGTGACGTAACCACATCGCAAGGCACAGGAAGAACTGGTGCATATTCGCATGGTGGCGCAAAAACATCCCAAGGCACAGGCAGAAGTGGTGCGCAATCAGCTGCTACTAGTGACGTAACCACATCGCAAGGCACAGGCGCAAGTGGTGCGCAATCAGCTGCTAATAGTGACGTAACCACATCGCAAGGCACAGGCGCAAGTGGTGCGCAATCAGCTGCTACTAGTGACGTAACCACATCGCAAGGCACAGGTAGAACTGGTGCATATTCGCATGGTGGCGCAAAAACATCCCAAGGCACAGGCAGAAGTGGTGCGCAATCAGCTGCTACTAGTGACGTAACCACATCGCAAGGCACAGGCGCAAGTGGTGCGCAATCAGCTGCTACTAGTGACGTAACCACATCGCAAGGCACAGGTAGAACTGGTGCGTATTCGCATGGTGGCGCAAAAACATCCCAAGGCACAGGCAGAAGTGGTGCGCAATCAGCTGCTACTAGTGACGTAACCACATCGCAAGGCACAGGCGCAAGTGGTGCGCAATCAGCTGCTACTAGTGACGTAACCACATCGCAAGGCACAGGTAGAACTGGTGCATATTCGCATGGTGGCGCAAAAACATCCCAAGGCACAGGCAGAAGTGGTGCGCAATCAGCTGCTACTAGTGACGTAACCACGTCGCAAGGCACAGGCGCAAGTGGTGCGCAATCAGCTGCTACTAGTGACGTAACCACATCGCAAGGCACAGGCAGAAGTGGTGCGCAATCAGCTGCTACTAGTGACGTAACCACATCGCAAGGCACAGGTGCAAGTGGTGCGCAATCAGCTGCTACTAGTGACGTAACCACATCGCAAGGCACAGGTAGAACTGGTGCATATTCGCATGGTGGCGCAAAAACATCCCAAGGCACAGGCAGAAGTGGTGCGCAATCAGCTGTTACTAGTGACGTAACCACATCGCAAGGCACAGGCGCAAGTGGTGCGCAATCAGCTGCTACTAGTGACGTAACCACATCGCAAGGCACAGGCAGAAGTGGTGCGCAATCAGCTGCTACTAGTGACGTAACCACATCGCAAGGCACAGGCAGAAGTGGTGCGCAATCAGCTGCTACTAGTGACGTAACCACATCGCAAGGCACAGGTGCAAGTGGTGCGCATTCAGCTGCTACTAGTGACGTAACCACATCGCAAGGAACAGGCAAAACTGGTGCATATTCAAATGGTGGCGCAACCACTTCTCAAGGAACAGGCACAACTGGTGCATATTCAAATGGTGGCGCAACCACTTCTCAAGGAACAGGCACAACTGGTGCATATTCAAATGGTGGCGCAACCACTTCTCAAGGAACAGGCACAACTGGTGCATATTCAAATGGTGGCGCAACCACTTCTCAAGGAACAGGCACAACTGGTGCATATTCACATGGTGGCGCAACCAGTTCTCAAGGAACAGGCACAACTGGTGCATATTCAAATGGTGGCGCAACCACTTCTCAAGGAACCGGCACAACTGGTGCATATTCAAATGGTGGCGCAACCACTTCTCAAGGAACAGGCACAAATGGTGCATATTCAAATGGTGGCGCAACCACTTCTCAAGGAACAGGCACAACTGGTGCATATTCAAATGGTGGCGCAACCACTTCTCAAGGAACAGGCACAACTGGTGCATATTCAAATGGTGGCGCAACCACTTCTCAAGGAACAGGCACAACTGGTGCATATTCAAATGGTGGCGCAACCACTTCTCAAGGAACAGGCACAACTGGTGCATATTCACATGGTGGCGCAACCAGTTCTCAAGGAACAGGCACAACTGGTGCATATTCAAATGGTGGCGCAACCACTTCTCAAGGAACCGGCACAACTGGTGCATATTCAAATGGTGGCGCAACCACTTCTCAAGGAACAGGCACAAATGGTGCATATTCAAATGGTGGCGCAACCACTTCTCAAGGAACAGGCACAACTGGTGCATATTCAAATGGTGGCGCAACCACTTCTCAAGGAACAGGCACAACTGGTGCATATTCAAATGGTGGCGCAACCACTTCTCAAGGAACAGGCACAACTGGTGCATATTCAAATGGTGGCGCAACCACTTCTCAAGGAACAGGCACAACTGG
Source organism: Ennomos erosarius (assembly GCA_963580505.1). NCBI lineage: Eukaryota > Metazoa > Arthropoda > Insecta > Lepidoptera > Geometridae > Ennomos > Ennomos erosarius. The sequence goes on from OY756982.1 coordinate 1,168,643, forward strand.
TGCATATTCAAATGGTGGCGCAACCACTTCTCAAGGAACAGGCACAACTGGTGCATATTCAAATGGTGGCGCAACCACTTCTCAAGGAACAGGCACAACTGGTGCATATTCAAATGGTGGCGCAACCACTTCTCAAGGAACAGGCACAACTGGTGCATATTCAAATGGTGGCGCAACCAGTTCTCAAGGATCAGGCACAACTGGTGCATATTCAAATGGTGGCGCAACCACTTCTCAAGGAACAGGCACAACTGGTGCATATTCAAATGGTGGCGCAACCACTGCTCAAGGAACAGGCACAACTGGTGCATATTCAAATGGTGGGGCAACCACTTCTCAAGGAACCGGCACAACTGGTGCATATTCAAATGGTGGCGCAACCACTTCTCAAGGAACCGGCACAACTGGTGCATATTCAAATGGTGGCGCAACCACTTCTCAAGGAACAGGCACAACTGGTGCATATTCAAATGGTGGCGCAACCACTTCTCAAGGAACAGGCACAACTGGTGCATATTCAAATGGTGGCGCAACCACTTCTCAAGGAACAGGCACAACTGGTGCATATTCAAATGGTGGCGCAACCACTTCTCAAGGAACAGGCACAACTGGTGCATATTCAAATGGTGGCGCAACCACTTCTCAAGGAACAGGCACAACTGGTGCATATTCAAATGGTGGCGCAACCACTTCTCAAGGAACAGGCACAACTGGTGCATATTCAAATGGTGGCGCAACCACTTCTCAAGGAACAGGCACAACTGGTGCATATTCAAATGGTGGCGCAACCACTTCTCAAGGAACAGGCACAAATGGTGCATATTCAAATAGTGGCGCAACCACTTCTCAAGGAACAGGCACAACTGGTGCATATTCAAATGGTGGCGCAACCACTTCTCAAGGAACAGGCACAACTGGTGCATATTCAAATGGTGGCGCAACCACTTCTCAAGGAACAGGCACAACTGGTGCATATTCAAATGGTGGCGCAACCACTTCTCAAGGAACAGGCACAACTGGTGCATATTCAAATGGTGGCGCAACCACTTCTCAAGGAACAGGCACAACTGGTGCATATTCAAATGGTGGCGCAACCACTTCTCAAGGAACAGGCACAACTGGTGCATATTCAAATGGTGGCGCAACCACTTCTCAAGGAACAGGCACAACTGGTGCATATTCAAATGGTGGCGCAACCACTTCTCAAGGAACAGGCACAACTGGTGCATATTCAAATGGTGGCGCAACCACTTATCAAGGAACAGGCACAACTGGTGCATATTCAAATGGTGGCGCAACCACTTCTCAAGGAACAGGCACAACTGGTGCATATTCACATGGTGGCGCAACCAGTTCTCAAGGAACAGGCACAACTGGTGCATATTCAAATGGTGGCGCAACCACTTCTCAAGGAACAGGCACAACTGGTGCATATTCAAATGGTGGCGCAACCACTTCTCAAGGAACAGGCACAACTGGTGCATATTCAAATGGTGGCGCAACCACTTCTCAAGGAACAGGCACAACTGGTGCATATTCAAATGGTGGCGCAACCACTTCTCAAGGAACAGGCACAACTGGTGCATATTCAAATGGTGGCGCAACCAGTTCTCAAGGATCAGGCACAACTGGTGCATATTCAAATGGTGGCGCAACCACTTCTCAAGGAACAGGCACAACTGGTGCATATTCAAATGGTGGCGCAACCACTTCTCAAGGAACAGGCACAACTGGTGCATATTCAAATGGTGGCGCAACCACTTCTCAAGGAACCGGCACAACTGGTGCATATTCAAATGGTGGCGCAACCACTTCTCAAGGAACAGTCACAACTGGTGCGAATTCAAACAACACTGGTGGCACAACATCAGCACAAAGCGCAGCTGCTGCTGGTTCTACTACCGCCAGAGGACGCTATGACATGTCAACAATAGAAAGCACTAGAGGTAAGTACATAATTACATTTTTTATTGAATGTACTGATACTCATTGTTATAAGCTTTCATTGCTTTATTCAGAAATGATTCCAACCATGGTACAGATAGCACAAACTAAGTATCTACTTTAAAAACGTAATGTACTACTCTGCAGTGTACCTATGTAGATTGTTTGGGGAGAAAAATATTGTTATCATCTATTCTAATTCTAAACTCACTCGAAGAGTGAACGCTATGGTCTCCTTCTCTCCCTCTTGATTTGAATATAGAAACTATTAAAATATGTGCGTGAGACCATAAAAGTTTGCCCAGTAGGCCTGCAGAGGCTTTCGCTATAAAGCCAATCAACGAGGCTACCTAGTCCTAACCTCTATAATATACCAATCTACCCCTTTTGTCTACTTCCTTTCTCGGTCTTTTACTTCATACTGATACATATATTATTAAATTTTCTGTATTGTGCAATAGGCTAGTGAAGTGAATTGCTAACAAGTTAATATTATTTTCATAAAGTAGATTAAATTTAATGCAATAAATTGAAAGAATTAGTAAAATCTGTAAATAAATCACGGTAAACAATGTAAATACCAAAAACTATGAACGTTCAGTATTTTTAACCTGGCATAGTTTGACTGGTGGTAATTTTTACGTAACAGTTTGAAAAGTTGGATTTATGAGAAAGTACGAACAGACCAGTATTATAATAAATAAATACAAATATTAATTGCGTTCCATAATGTAACAGTAGATGGTGTTGTTAAGTCTTTCAGTAGGTAGTTAGTATCAGTAATGAAGTCGTATGTTCTAGCGGTCCGTCGCGCCGTGGAGACAGCCATCAACTTCCGAACCCTGGTGATTGACGACGGGAAGAACGGCAGGTGCTACTGCACTTGTGATATGAACAGCGAGCCCAACTACTACAACGTACAAAATTTCTAGCAAGACATAGTTCTTCAAACACAACCTAGCTAATTCAGTTTAACTAATCACCATCAGCCTACAGGACAAAGGCTTGATAATGCAGTTAATCTGACTGAAGCCGGAAATCCATGGGAAATCATACTTATTTATTGACAATGGAAATAGTTGAAGCATCTAGCACGCTTATTCGTTTGAGTATTTTGATCGTTTCAAATTACTTTACTACTTTGGTTTATGAATTCATTATGTAATTTCTTCAAATAAAAACTATGTATCTGATTTTCCGTTATTGTTGTAAATATATCCCTTTTTATTGTTTGTAAGAATCAAAGATTATTCGAGTTCATAAAAAAATCCGGTGTTTCCTCGTGGACCTACTATTTTGTTCTACTAGTAGGACCACGAGGATATACATGTCCTCGTGGTCCTACTGTGACGTCATATTTTAAGAAAGTGATTTTTCAATCCTCCTGTAGATACTTATAAAAACTTTTTGCGTGTTGGCTTAATCATTTTGTGGAATCGTCAGAAAAGTAAAAGTTGATGTTTGTTGTTTGTTTGTTGTGTTGATGTTGATAGAGTTGATCTCAGCTCAGCTCTGAGAAGTGGTGCGTCAAAACTCAATAGTGAGTATAAAGCTATATAGGGATACGTTATGCGGGAAAAATCTGACATTACCAGAAAGTCGTCTCCGAAATGGAACAGCTCAACGGATCTCCAAAATGACAAGAGATATGGGGGTCCCGTTTTAACTGAAATTGGAGTAGGTCTTGGGATGTTCCAGCGAAATACAAAAAATAGGGTTGCCATACAAAATTGAAACGCTTACCTATAAATGGAAAACGGTAAGAGAAAAGTGGGTAGCAAGAAAGTTATATATATTACTGTGGGTAGTAAGTTAAGTATTCAATCAAATGTCATAGAGGATGACGAAGCTGTCAGGTGGTGGTCATTAAAAACCAAAATGGCGGAATCAAATAGCGGCCATTTTGAAACTTGGTCTGATCGGGGTAAGCAGGTGGACCACGGGCAATAATTTGATATTTGAAAAAATTATATGGTTTCCGGCAGTTTTAAAGATGGCCATGGATTTTTGACGGATTGTTTAGTGATACCTATGGATAATTATGACCACTTTTTTGTATGTTCGTGTCAAGGTGCTCGACGTGTTTTCAGAAAAATTGATGACGTGGTCTTTCGAGCATCCGTCATTCGGACAGTCAACGGGCTGGCTTAACGATATGAGATGGGTAATGTGCGTTTTAAACAATGTCATAGCAAACACTAGGACAATTATGGAGCTATAAACAAAAATTCAAAAAGGTGGAATAAAAATCCGCCATAAAAATTTTAACCGTAAATGACGGCGAAACAATGTCACTTTAGTATAAAGAACGCAAACCATAAGCGAAACTAATGTTGTTTGTAGCGTTTGGTACCTAGAAATATTATCATTTAGGACGATATCACCACGAGGAAATGGCAGATTAAAAGATTCTTATTTAAAATGTGAAAACAATGTTAACCATGCGCCGTGAAAACCAACCCCTCGCAAAAAATCAGCCCGATATAATTATTATGGACTTTGACGGATGTTGAGCGGCATACACGTGTCAGGAGCGCTACTAGATCCATCGTAATAAATGCTGTTAAAAATTAAGTCTGTAAAAAATGACATAGCCGCCAAAGTGAAAACAACTGTCAAAAACGACATTCGACGTTATGATTCCGCTGTCAATGATTATATCCGTTGTTAAAAATGACATCCGCTGTCAAAATTGACATCTGTTGTTAAAAATGACATCCACTGTCAAAATTGAGATCCGCTGTCAAAATTGAGATCCGCTGTCAAAAATGACATCAGCTGTCAAAAATGACAAGCCATCAATGATAAAACAGCACATTGCTGTGATACTTTATTTTTGGCGCCAACTTTACAGCTACGAGCATTTTTTTAGTAAAATATTTTTTTTTTCATTTTTATTTAATTTAAATACGCAGTGCTGTCTAATTCCTTCAAGCTCACTATATTCTGTATTTTTTTCTAATAGTTAGCATTCGTTTTTCTCGCAGGGTGTTCACAAAAGTGAGTAGGTCCACGAGGACATGTATGTCCTCGTGGTCCTACTGGTAGGACAAAATAGTAGGTCCACGAGGAAACAGCGAAAAAATCATGCCGAAACCGAAGAGATTTAATATTTATGGGTATGCCTGACTGTAGGCGGCTCAGGCGGCTGTATAACTATGCTAATGTTCAGATTAATTTGTAAAGGAAAAATTAGAATCACGAGCGGGGATTGAACCCGCATCCATCCATCCATCCCTCAAGCCGGGATATGCTTTGCTTAAGCTCCCGTGACAAGTGGTCTCATGACCGAATTTTCTAATTTTTCCTTTACAAATTAATCTGTAGATTACGCTGAGCAGGCGATACTGCTATAATAATCACAAATATTGATTTGGAAGGCGTTATCTGTACAGCATTTGTGTTGATGTAACTTGACCATGCTGGTTGGGATGATTCTCAAGAATATCTCAATAGATGGCGCTACCAACCCCATAAGTTGGTTGTATAAGGTGAAGGAAAAATTCTGACATGAGACCACTTGTCACGGTAGCTTAAGTAAAGCATATCCCGGCTTGAGGGATGGATGGATGCGGGCCTATTACACTACCCAATTTTTAGGGACCCTTACCCTAACTAAGGGTGGTGTAATAAGAGTTAGAGCGTAAGGGTCCCTACCTAGGGCGACCGGGCGGTCCCGGCAAGCCTTGCTCCCTAATCGCCTTTACAACCGATTAGTGTAATAACACTTAGGGTAGTTAGGGAACTCAGTCGTCGCGTGGCTAGCGCGGAGAGCGCTTGTGCTGGTAGTGATAATATGACAACCAGTCTTTGTCTAGCACTGACACTCTGTCTTAAAAGGGTGTCTTCTTTTTTATATAATAAAGAAACAATATGGAGCTACTAAATTTAATAGGTATTTAAATTCCTCCTCTCCCATTCTTAAATAATTTTTGAAATCCGCTGGTTCTAGAGCACTGAGTATCCTCATATTGGAGTGATCTTTTCTTAATTTCAAATATTTCTTGACCTAGATCCTTTCTCCTCTTTTTTTCTTCTATAATATTCATAGATCCAAATACCAAAGCCACGGCAACCCGAGTTTTTTAATGGTTTAGATAAAACAGGTGCCATGATACGTCTACATCCGCGCTGGTTCAATTTCAGACTGTACACAGAGAGTAAGGGAGCCGGTATTCAGTGTAGTGTAGTAATCGACGCCCTTGCAAGGGGCCACGCCCTCCCTAACTACCGGGCCCTGAATACCGTGTAGTGTAATAGGCCTTTTAAAGTTAGACTCAAGTCAATTTAAAAATGCTGAACGCTCATTGGTCGCCTGTTGATCGTCGGCTGTTTTCAACCAATGAGCGTATAGTATTAAGCAGGTACTAATATTAACATGAATTAAAAAGAAACAGGGGGGAAAGATGCTACTAGGAAATAAAGTCGTAAGGAAAACGGCATAATAGGTACTAAAGTAAGTAATATAATAATTAAGGTATAGGTAATAATAACACATTCATATGCTAAAATATCACATTAGACAGCCAGACAGCGGCCACCAAATTCAGTAGATACTCCAGAATACATGACTTCCTTACAAAAAGTCATAGCGACTTTCACAACCCGTTGTTAACGTTAACACAGACCTGACGAATGAAGAAAGGCGTATACAAAAATCACAAACTACATATCTTCAAATCGTCATTTTAACTCGGGCTGATAATTATGAAAGATGTTTGGATAACCCTACAAATAATCCTCAATGTGGAAACTTAAAATTAGGCTTCGATATGTGGCCGCCGATAGTATTCGAAAATATTCTCATAATATTATTATAGCCTACGTAAACAATCAGCGTGATCGGTATTCAGTACCTAGGTTGCAAGAGTACAGAGCAGTGCGGTGCCTCGCTTGACCCAGAAGTCTGAGGTTTCCTTCCCGGACGGCATGTCCACGGCCACCACGAACGCGCCCATCCGGGCCGGATAGTAGTAGCACGGGCAGATGTACCGGTCTGAAATTATGTTTCACTTGGAGAAAAGAACAAAGGCGATCGGCAAAAAAGTTGAGCCCTGTAGGGCTAACATGCGGACGACGATAAAATATCTCGTCCGACACGAGTAAATTGTCGATATCCATAATTATGTCATTTGAATCTTTGTTTGCGGAAATTGCTTTGTCGCGGCCCGCGACTCGCGAGAATTGGACCCGCCGCGTCAACTTTATGAGCCAACTTGCTGAACCAACACTGTCAAAAGGTGCCTGTGAAATAATTGATTGAGTTGAATAGATGAACTTACTTTTAACCCTTCTCCCGGTAGCTTTGATCGGCTTGAAGTGAATTGGTGTCATGGGGAAGACGAGCTGCATCGGCAGAGGCTCCTGAAGGCAGCCATCCTTCTTGTACCAGCTCGCTCCTTCCAGGTACTGACCCCTGAAGATAAGAAATGTTACCTTACTATTTAGTAAATAGGGTAGTAATCTCCTTGATCCTTTCCCCATTTACGATCCAAACCAAGTTGTACTGCAAATGATACCTCATCTATAATTTCCAGTTGCTACTTCCACTTTTGATGGCTTAAAATATTTCTATGACGATTTTGCCTAGTTCGGTTAAGTCAACAGCAACAACTGTATTTTTAATGCAACTATTTTAGGTTCTTTGGGTCTACATCTACCACACCTTGTAGGCTACAAGTTGTAGCTGTCCGTAAATGTAGTTTTGATTGGAGATTGGAGTTTTGAGATAGGAGTTCTTATCCTATGTTCCTACATATGATAAGAACTCCTATCTCTTCTAGTAGTTGTTGATTACAAATAAACACATTTCTTTCTTTCTTTTTATCAAAATCGGCCCCGACACCTTTGAGCTCTGAGCATCCACGCTCAGTAAAAATATTCACCATGCACATAAAACACAAAACACTATGAAAACATCACAAGTGTCTGGACATAGGACCAATATGTATAACCTGCTTACCTAGTAGTAGTGAGTGAGTGCCTACTATTATCATACTATGCTAGTGCCTACACAAAAACTGTCCGTGCCGGTTTTGCGTATTAATAGTTTGCTATTGGTATAAAATCAGGCGTTTTATACCACCCAGTCGCAGTTTATTTATTGTTTTTCTTTCTTTGTCTAAAGTTTCCAGTTAATGGTGATTACAAATCATTTTTTTTCACGTTCACTCCGAAACTAATAAAGGTATGCGAATACCTACCCATATTACGAATACAATTACGTCATTGCCAAGGTTACTAGGTCAGCGAACGAGTCTTGTTCGCTCTTTTACACACTAACAAAATGAGTGAAACAACAATATCGATGTGAGCTCATGAGCTGTGTTTGGAAGTAAACATATTTATGCAGTAGGCTAGGCACGGCGGCAGACTGCCGCCGGCAGTGTTGTTTTGTCTGCGAACCTGTTAGTTTGTTAGATATTGCAGATTGTTTGTTTACATCTCATACAGAGTTTTAGATATTTGATAAAAATGGGTGTTCAATGCCAAATATTGATAAACAAGGCGAAGGAAGGCGTCTTCAGGCCGGGGCAGGCGGTCACGGGCAAAGTGAAATACTATGTGGACGAGCCGACAGAATACCAAGATGTAGTCCTATCTTTGATCGGAAAAGGAAAATGCCACTGGAGTAGGGGAACGCACAAAAACCGTAGACATTATCGAGGCAGGGAGGACTATATAATCAACCACATAAACGTATGTAACAAGAGCGTTGAAGAATCGATAACTCTAGCGGGTAAGTACGAACACCCCTTTGAGTTTTACCTGCCAGAAGACATCCCACGGTCATACAAGGACGAGACCGGTTCTATAACCTACCGCATAGAGTTGAAGTTCGAAAAACCGAGCTTTTTTAGCTTCAACAAAGTGTTCAAAGCTGAAATACCCGTTTACAGCTACGTCATTCCACCTTCATCAGAAGGACCGGTTATATTCGGCCTGGATAAGACTTTGTTCACACTTTTCGATCCAGGAAATCCCGTCGTCAATTTGAAAGCGGAAATTGAGAAGACTTGCGTAACTCCCGGAGAAAATATCCACCTGTCTTACGTAGTTACTAACAATACGGATGTAGTGATACCATCGATCGATACTGATCTTTATTGCTACACAATATACACAGCAGATTGCGGTGGCACCAAGCATTCACAGGAGAAAGTGAAATCATGCGAGGTGGAATCACCGGGACTTCCGGAAAGAGCGGTTCGTAGTTTCTCCTGCGTGCTACCAACACTTCCACAGCTTTACTCCATACAACAATCTAAGGTGATTTCTATAGAGTACAAGGTGAGAGTGACTGTGAGACTCCCCTTGCCTCATATAAACGCTACAGTGGAGGCAGTTGTCGTTATCGGAGAGAAAAAGGGAATTGCTCAGCCTAACATTGAATCGGAAGAACCGGACGAGGATCCGCCGTCGTACTGGGAAGCCATGACTGAAGGGAAAGAGAAAGGCGATAAACTGAGTAAATAAGTGAAAAGATGACAAGAAGGTGGCATAAGTTTACTTAACTTAATACCTTTGTGCAGTCAGGAATCAGGATCCACTCTGAAGTGGGAAATCTCTTTTGCAGAAACATAATAGTTTAGGAACTAAAATGTACCTTTGTATTGGGTGCATTTTTACAAGCTTGTATACGGATTTCACGACGACTATTTAATTATTATTTTAAATATGCTTGTCACCTAGTAGATAAGAAAGTAAAAAAAAGTAATGAGGACCAACACTACCAACAGCCATAAGATATAATACCTACCTATATCGGCTAGGTTTATTTAGTGTAAGAGTACCTGCTTATGATAATGATGATAATCGACTTGACAAATTCTAAAAGTGCTTTATAAAATGCAGTATTGTAGGTAACAGTAATTTTGAAGTATAAGCTCCTACAAACGATATTATTAGTGTAATGTTTAATATATTTTATCGTACAAAATATTAGTTACGATTGGTTATTAATCTTTAAATAATTATAGATTTCAATGTTTGTACCAAAGAAGCTTTCTAAATGGGACATTTCATTCTGCCAACCCATACCTATATCTCAGCAGATCTATGTAGCGTTCGCCAAGTCGCCTCGCCACTATTTCTTACACAACTATAAGATCAGACCAAAAAGTACGAAGGGCGCAGCTTGCGGGGGGATTGTAGCGCACTTCACAGCCGCCATCGAGTTTGGTTCACAGTGTACCTGATGTAAACTCCTCCATCACGCGGCGGGCGCACGAAGCCGCTCTCCTCGAGTGGTATGACGGTGAACTCCCACGCTAACGTGTCGATGGGCCAGCTCTCGCCGCGCGCTGTCGTCTGTCATACAACAACATTCCGATATACCAACTGATTAATTATCATCGTAAGCCTGAAGACGCCACTGCTAAACATACGTCTGATAGAACGGCAGTTTAAACGGCTACCTGAGTCTTAGGTACATCCAACTACCACGGATCCTATATACCTCGAGATTTCACAAAACGTCAAAGAAGAAAACTATAATGTATATAACAATATGAAAAGCTATATTATTTTACTTAGATTTCAATCAATTAAATAAAATATAAAAATTAAAGGAGCAAATTAATAAGGAGCAAAATTAAAAATAAAGAAGCTGGGTGTTTTATTTATTTATTAGGAATGACAAACAGCTGTACATTAAAATTTGGAGTAACAAGGAGTAATATAAGTTGCGTTATTATTAAATATACAGCCAACCACATCATCCACAGATTACTTACTAGTATTAACATTGTGTTGATCATACACCGCAAAAGAACACGAACTATTAAATCTGAGTGTTGGATGATAAAAAAAAGAAACATTAACCAAATTACAGATTAATTAATTACAAAAGTTGCCATGAGTTTACTAGGTATACATAAATTTTACAAAGTTTGTATTGTGGGGGATTAGGTATAAATTTAAACACAGTACATTATTTGCTATTCTGCTGCAAGGAGCTTCTTAGCGTAATTTTTAAAAGTGGATGAGGGTAGGGCTAATATGTCAAAATCGGAGAACCGCTCGTTGTAGGTGCGCGTCATTCTGTACAACGGGGAGCGTTTGCCGATGTTAGTTCGACATGTTGTCGAGGCGAAAAGACAGCGCGCACGTACAGCGCGACGTGGACCGATCGTGGCACAGAGTAACATAATTTATTATTTAAGTCAATACAATCGAATTTATTATGACAAATACCATGAAGGAACATTGCTTCCAGATGTTATATTGTATTCTATGGATGTATTTACAAACAAAAAAGTATCTAAGTATTATATCCGTTATCTGGTTCCCATAGTACAAGCTATGCTTAGTTTGGGGCTAGATGGCGATGTGTGAATTGTCCACACATATTTATTTATTTATTTATTTTATTTTAGATAAATGCGTCTAGATTTTAAAGTCGGAATTTTATATTTTTCTAAGAGTTTATTATAAGGTAAGTATGAGTAATAGCATCTATAATTCATAGTTTTTAAATATTTTTTCTGCACTCTTTCTAATTGATCAATATATTTAGTATAAAAAGGGTTCCAAATACAAGTGGCATACTCTAGTTGCGGGCGCACAAGGGATGAGTATAAATGCAAATAAGTTGAGGGACGGGTAAATTCAGTTGAAGCTCTCATGATAAATCCGAACATTTGGAATGCTTTATTCAATATTTTGTCAACGTGCAAGTTTAGGTGCATTTCGCAGTCTAGGGTAACTCCAAGATCTTTAATTTGATTAATTTTGGACAAAAGCTGGTTACACAGGGAATAGGTACATGTGATTTTATTTTTCTTTCTGGTAAATGATATATGAAGACATTTGGGAATACTAAGATGTAGTTTATTGATACTGCAATAGTTTGATAGGCGGTCTAGATCTTCTTGAAAGAGTATACAATCGTTGGAGTTGTTAATAGTTCTGTAGATGTTCAGGTCATCCGCATAAAGTAAAAATTTGGAATGGTGAAAACAGGTATTAATGTCATTAATGAACAGAACAAATAACAGGGTGTTATATTGTATTCTATGTATGTATTTACATACGAAAATGTATTTAAATATTACAATAATTGATCACCCAGCGACAAAGGTTAAAACGATAATAAGTGCAAAATACCACGCCATCAGCATAATCAAAATCCTTGATTACAATAATGAGTGTTAATCTTTCATCAAAGGTATTACTATATACCTATTTGTTAGTCACATTCAATCAATTTTGGATAAATCCTTGTATATTATGTTATAATTAATTATGTGATTAATGTACTAATAATTCAAATTACATAATTATTTATAAGTATATATAAAAATATCTGTATAAATGGTTAAGTATATGTTAGCCCACGCGTGGGACACAGTACCTGCATGACGGCGGTGAGGAAGCCGGTGGGCGCCACGAGTGCCGGCAGCCAGCACAGCGTGGGCGGCGAGCGCGGGGCGGAGGCCCACGCGTGGGACACAGTACCTGCATGACGGCGGTGAGGAAGCCGGTGGGCGCCACGAGTGCCGGCAGCCAGCACAGCGTGGGCGGCGAGCGCGGGGCGGAGGCCCACGCGTGGAGGTGCGCGCCGCGGAAGAACAGCTCGCGGCACCACGACCCTAGCGGCTTCAGCGACGGACGCCCTGTGGACGATATGCTGATGTTGACAGACGAGTGACCTCAACTAATAGTCTACCGACTAACCAACTATATACATCAGGTAAACTGTTCTGTATCGCAAAGTTGTAACTTGTATTTGAAGAAATATACCGGGGTTTCACCATCAAGGCATCCACTATAGAGGTCTCCACCATAAACCGCCACGGTTACCTACATAACATGTAAGTAATCATAGAGTTTGGAGTTTGGACGCTAATCATTTATGAGGGTTTTGCCCAGAGGTGGCCCGTCCTAAGGAGCGCTGGTGCAGTAAACTCCCAGAAAAATTTACCTAATAGCAAACTAGGTTTTTTTTTTCAAAAATCACTTATGCCTAAGTATTTACTTATATAAAATTGCAATGATTAACTTTCTGAACTGAAGTTCAGCATCTCACTGCAAATAATTATCTACGTACAATATAAAGTATGGTGACAAGTTGTATTGGGTGGAGCGCTACTGATTCCGCTCCTATGAAACAAAGTTCTATAGAACGCCAGTACGGCATTTCACGAGTGTGAAAGAGAAAGGTCTGCACAGTCCAGCACGTGAAACAAAAGATTTGTATGAAAATTTAGCCAGATGTGGAGCGGCGCTCCTGCGCTACGTAAGCTACGTTGCAGGCTCGCTTGAGCATTCTAGCTCGTAGTGACATGCACGCAGAGATCCCGTGTTGCTCTCTCTGCACGTGGTGATTGATGCGCGATTGCCAGTTTTGTGTAAACAAACCAACGGCAGTTTGGCTAGTCACTTTGCGCGCGAATGGTGTTCGCAAATTTTGCATGTAAATAATTATAATAATTAAGTTTAAGTGTTGTGTGTGATAGTTGCTGCGTGTCTAGTTAAAAATGGAACAATGCAATGTCTTTTATAAAACACATTAAATTTTATGAACTACAATAAAATTATATAGAATCCGTATTTGCTGAAAGCAGAAACTTTTGAAATATGTCTGTACTATCCCCATGACCTCGGTAGAAAGCGAGCGGTGTTTTTCAACGTTAAACAAAGTTAAAACGTTTACGCGTACCACCACGGTGCAAGCTCGCCTGAATGCATTGCGCATGATAATTGATAAGCATAGAAAAACGCTTAATTCATTCCATCACTGACTTTCACAAAAAGTGATAGATGTTTTGGCTCATCAGAAAGACCGGCGAATGGATTTTTTTGTTCAAATAACTATGACAAATTATATTATTGTGAACACCCATTTAAAATTTTCACGAGCCGCCTCTGGTTTTGCCATAACCACGACGCTCAGCAGGTGGCTTGAAACAGCTTCTAATATACCGAAGAGAATTCTGCTGCTCATTCCCTGGATATCCCCTCTCTTCGCCAGATTCTTTGACTGAACACTTACTGCTTACCGCCGTTGGCTGCATTTTGCAGCCAATGGCCGGGTCGTCGGACCACCGAGCCATATAACACCTGATAGAAAGTGATGACGCAGTCTACGACAGTGCTTGCTTGCCTAGGAGATACCTGTTCACTCTCGACTTGAAGACTCCTAAATCAAATACAAATACAAACGTTTATTGCGTTCTATAATGTAACATTAGATAGTGTAATCAAGCATTGTTATCATTACGGACCCTGTTGGGCACAACAATTGTTATTAGAGGAGAGGACGACAGTATAAATACCTACTTAAAACAAATTCCATAAATTATCAATAATAATCGTCAAATCATAGCTGGGAACAAGGACTTCTACTATAAGCAATACATAATCTACAACAATATTAATGATCGAGACCTCTCTGCCAGAAGACCGGCACCCTTCCCTCAAATATACAGGTGTACATCACTTCCAGCATCTCGGACATCACCACCAGCCCTTCGATGGCTCGCCGGAGCTCCTGGGAGGTTTCAGATGGCATATTATGTGGTTATTCGTATTAAAACAAACAAGAAGTCTTCTCAAGAAGCTATTTGTAAGTTAAATTAAACTACATACTGAATCAGGAGGATATGTGCATTGGTATTTGGCGTGCTTTCGAATTGCTCAGTATAGGATAAGCACAAAGGTGGGTTCATGTTGTTGCCTAGAAAGAGCAAAATGCTCCGATATGGCGATATCGGATCGGAAGACGATATTGATGTCGTTGTCTGGACTTTGTTGACTACGAGAGACGAAAAGCTTCCGATATCGTTTTTATATTCAATTTTACTTCAGTAATTTACTGTGCTTGGCTAAAATCAGATCTAGCACCACGTTTTTAATAGCAGACACACACAAGAAAGACACTGTATTAAAAAGATTAGATAGTTAATATGATAACAGTTAAGGTAGGTACTTTTTCTGATATAGAATGAAACGTTGAATAAATAAATTACAGGAAGCCAGCAATAAACAATGAATGTACCTTGAGTCCGGCAATGATACTGTTAATGAGGACGTTAAAGTATCCAATCTCTTGCAGCAGCGAGACGCACATTGGCATCACGATCTCTGGACCCATCATACGCTCGGTTGTCTCCATGTCGATCTTATTGGGCAACTTCGTTAGCATCTCCGAAGCTAACTCGTCAACCTATGAAGAATATATATAACTAGCCTAGGTTTTATACCCACGGGTAAAAAACCACATGAACAGTCAGGAGACATCCACTGCTAAACAGGTCTACCGGTAAAACACCATTTTGTATGCTTATAATGGGGGTCATCTTTCATGATTCCACATGGGAGGGAGCTGTTGGCTCACCAGAAAAAGGTATCATAACCTATTGGCACTCAATATCTAAAAGGCAAAGTTTAATACATTTTAGAAACCATAGCAATATGTCTATAAGTTATTCTGTGACCATATTACCTTCTGATCTTCTCCACCGCCCGCGCCGCCGCCACCGGTAGAGGCGAGCGCGAATAATGTGGAGCACATTATCAGGGCGTCCTTCAAGTATATAAACAATGGTATTTGAATACTAAGTTCTGGATCCAGGCATGCTGCACATCCTGTTGATGTGGAAGATGTTCACTGCTGCACATAGGCCGTCCCCATAAAACGCCATTTTGGACGGAGGGGTTTGCACAGTCTAGCAAAGATATTATTACACTGGGAGATCAGGTCATAAAGTAGCATTTACCCCGTATTCGACCTCACCATCAATAGTCTGAAGACCGACACTGCGGAATATAGGAGTTCATCCATCCTTCCATCTATCTAGTGGGGGGCCTCCACTAGATTGTTGGATGGCACCGGAAAATGCACAGTTTACACCAGACTGACGTTCTGGTGTAAACTAATAAATAAAATAAATAAATAAATATGTGTGGACATTTCACACAGCGCCATCTAGCCCCAAACTAAGCATAGCTTGTACTATGGGAACCGGATAACTGATACAATACTTAGATACGTTTTTGTTTGTAAATACATACATAGAATACAATATAACACCCAGACGCAGAACAAACATCTATGTTCATCACACAAATGTTTGCTCTGGGTAGGAATCGAACCCACAGCCCTCAGTTCAGAAGGCAGGGATACTACCAACTGACCTATCGGGCCCGTCAAACTGTGCGTCTTCCAGTTCGTGGTCGCCACTCGAGAACCTTTATCCTCATCGGTTGTCAGTTTTACGAGTGATGTACCCAGTCCATTGCCATTTCAACTTGCTAATCCTAGAGCTATATCAATCACTTTAGTTTCACTTACGATCTCCTCATTCGGATCTTATCTCGGAGAGGAAACACTGAGTATAGCTACCTACCACCTGCAGGCCTAGCACGGACGGCAGACAAAATTGTCCTTCCCCGTGTTATGTCAATTTCTTCATACAATTTACTTGTCAAGTGGAGTGAAACCGGGGCAAGACAATTTTGTCTACCATCCGCACTAACCCTACTGGTGAAAATGTTTTGATGAAATACCTAACATCCTTAAAATTAGATTAGATTAGGATAGTAACCTGCGCGAGTGTAGCGACGTCTGCGGAGGCGTGTTGTCCGACGGACTCGGCGCGCTCGGCGGCGGGCAGCAGGTCGAGGAAGTCGCGGTACGACTCCAGGCTGCCGTCGCGCGGGATGTGGTACGACGGGATCGACGACAGTCTGGTGTGGACCGGGGGATACGTTGGCGCGGTCGGTTGGATACCTCTTTCCATAGACGTTAATATAAGACCCTCTTTTATAGAAGAGCGAAGATAGGCAACTCTTATGGCCTGCACACACTAGGACGGAATATAGTAGTAGTAGATAGTAACAATCTAGTAGGAATACGATACAAATTTCAATGTTTTAAACGTATTCCATGGCATCGCAAGAGATTTCTTGAACGGTATTGGGGAACGCGATAAGGACGGACGACACGGTACACAATACGACACGGACAGGATGTCAGAGTACGCTGGCCGGTGGCGAAATCCTCTGGCATCCCGTCCCGGTGTGCGTAGTAGGCCTTTATCTTCGCTCTTTTATTGCTATTTTTTTAGAGGGTACAGGGTACCACATATTTATTTTACTGTACATTATCAAGTAAGTGTTGTTTAACCATATCTTACCAAATGTTAAGTGACAATATGGCTAAAGCTGGCACCACACACACGAAGGAAGGTGCCCACTGCTGGCATAGGCTCCCCCCATAAAACACCGCTACAGACGCTATCATAGCAGGGATTTGTATGACTACCACCCTTGGCAGGCTCGGTGATCGCGGATGATTTTATTGTACCTAGGGGAATCCTGCTGCTTATTCCCTGGATATTATGATCAGACAGATCAGACTTCGGTTCATCATATTAATTCAGTTTATGTCACTGTAATTTTATCTTTGGAGAGTAAGTACTAAGGCTAAACCATTAACCCTTCCTGGGCCCTTATTCCGCATGACCATTCAGGAATACGGAATAAGGGCCCTGGTTGAAGTCGTAAGATACAGTCTTTAAATTAAATTAGAAGGCCACAATGAGCGGCTTAAAAAATCTGCCACCAGGGCTAACCACTTACCTATAAAGGAAATAACGTAACTGAATATGGTCAAATATGGTATTATGCTAGTGCACCTAATATAGATCAGCTACAATAAAATATGAATGTGAGTATGACCCACAAGTGAATAATTTAATGAATGAATGAGTGTCCTTGTTTTACCTGTAGAATGGAATATCCAGCGCCTCCTCGTTAAAGAACTGGTTGATGTAAGCAATAAGGACGCGTTTGTCCCAGTCGTCGGTGATATGCCCTCCGTAGTTGATGATCGCGAATAGATAGCGCAGTGCGTCCCATGGAACCTCCTCGTATTCTTCCAGGTAGTTCGCTAGGAGGTTGTCTGACACCTGAACGAGTGAATGAACAAAATAGTCACGTTTAGAATTTTTAGGATTGACTTAGAAGATTCAGTACCTACAAAACCGGCGAGACAATCTCATATTAGTGAAGATAGTTTCGTAACAGTAATTGTATTCAGATGAGTATAGAGAAGCTGCCGTGGGGAGCCGATGGATGCAGAACGCGAGCAGTCACTGGAAGTGGCGCTCTCTGGGGGAGGCCTATGTTCAGCAGTGGACTTTTTCAGGCGGTTGATGATGAGTACAGAGGAACGTAAACTTGCCCATCTTATATTGAAGCAAATAAATAAGTTTTTACTAGTACTTACGGGAAATTCCTTTTCTTTTCTTTTATTTCTTCGGCGTTTTTTCTTTTCATTCTAATCACAGTAAAGATCCCGTAAGTACTATTAAAAACGTAGTGAACCACTGTGAAAGTTTTTAATAAATAGGTATTTCATTCGTTCATTCATTCATTCTGTGCAGAAGAAGAGCTACTCTAAGTTAGAGACCTTTATAAGACTTACATCAAAATCAGCATCATTAAAGCTGTAGACAGCATTGTACCCGAGCTGCCGGAAGCGCTTGCGAGCGATGAGCGTGCAGTGGAAGAACGATACGCAGTACAGCAGCCGGCGGTACTTCGGGGTCGCCTCGTCGAACCTGTCCTCGTTTATGTTCGCGAACAGCCGGACTAGGTTGCCCTTCAGACCCTGGTCAAAAATGAATGAGTTAATAAACTGAATGTGGAAGATGTCGAATGAACCAGCCGTCTTTCCCCAGCAGGGTTAGCACGGACGGTAGACAAAATTGTCTTTCCCCTGTTTTACTTCACTTGACAAGTAAATTGTATGAAGAATTTGACATAAAACAGGGAAAGACAATTTTGTCTACAGGCCGTGCTAGCCCGGCAGGGCTACAACATGCAGCAATTTAAAAAGAGAATTATCACAGGGTAACCAACGCATCAGTGGCACGTCTAGTGTTACAGATGTCCATGAGCTACGGTGGCCTCTTCCCATCAGGAGGGTCGTATGCTTGTTTGCTACCTATAGCATAAAAAATGAGTGTTTTGGGATGTGTGTACAATGGAAGAACACGCAATAAGAGTAAATGTTCAAGGAATGAATGAATGAACCATTACTGAAGGAATCAATGAATGTTTAAAGAATGAAATGCCAACTTCATAAAAAACATAGAAGGATGAGTAGAAGATAAGAGAGGAAAGTAGAGTAGACCTAGAAGGGCATAAGTAAAATGAAAGATAAAATAAATGGCATGTTGTCATAATGAGGAAGTAAAAGCATTGACTGAAGATAGAGAACGATGGCGATTACTCCGAATCTCCACTGAATGAATAAATCCTTAATGAACTGGTCCCTTTTAGTTCACCTGAGGAGGTTCCGTAGTCATCTTAATACTCCTCTGCAGCACAGAAAGAGGGAACTTATTGTCTGGCATAGAGGAGAGCCACAGACGGAACCGTGGATGTATCTTAGGGTTGTCCAGTCCGCGTAGGGAGCCGAGCCAAGCGCAGGCTAAGTGGCAGTTAGCTAGGAACACCCAGCCGCCGTCCTTCATGCCCGTTGCTAGCATTCTAGAAAGGTAGAGAAATATGTTGAAACGATGAAACAGCAGGGCAAAAACAAAAAGCGGGTAAAAAGAACATGATCTTGAATTGTTAGTTAACCTTACGGGGACGTCTAAAATTTCTCGTCTCCTACTTTTATTTTAGGTTGGAGCAATCTAAGTAACAAATCCTTTTGTTCTTTCATTTTGTTTATGCATACGATTTACATTCATATAATAATGTCTTTTTTCATCACTTTTTTGTTTACAGGCTCAGGCATTTCTTGCATCTCTTGAATTGAATTGAATTTAGAATTTAGCCAATAATCCTAAAGTCATATGAAAGTCGTCTGTAGATATTATATTTGAAATACTAATAATTCGTAACTACATATTAAAGTATATATTTACAAACAAAAAAGTATATAAGTATTGTATCAGTTATCTGGATCCCGTAGTACAAGCTATGCTTAGTTTGGGGCTAGATGGCGCTGTGTGAAATGTCCACACATATTTATTTATTTTATTTATTTAAAGATTATTAGGTTACATATCGGAAATGATCATAAGCCTATTCCTAGAAATAGTTTTTAATTAATTTGGACGAATAAGTATTTTAATGGAGACAAAAAGTACCTATTTTTGTAATATATATGTCTATGTATTTTTGTTTTCTTACCTGGCAGCAGTAGGCGCCTGCCCCTGTCCTAAGGAGAGGGACTGAAACTTGTCGAACATCTTGACGTCGGTCGCGAGCTGGATGAGTGAAGCCGTCGGATCCACTCCGGGCGACAACACGAACAGGAGGGACGTCTTCCACGTCGACTCCTCCCATGCTAGCTGGAAGATAAAATAATGGGAATTGGCATGATGACTATCTATTAAAAATGAACAAGTAAATATTACTTTCATAAAGAAGAAAAAATGAATCTAATAATTGAAAAAAATAAGTAAAATCGGTATAAAAATTACGGAGTAATAAGATTTTAAAGTTTTTGGAGCATGGCATCACCTGTCCCTTTCTCGCGAAACAGAGCGCCTCCACAGTTATTATGAAAAATCCACTTGTGACGTCACATGCAAAAGATACCACAGCTTAGTAATGAGGTACTTTGAACGACCCAGTTCTGACGTCACTAGCCGTTTATTCCGGTTTTTAAAATGCTTGTAACTTTGTCATTTTTTGAGATATTTTATTTTTGACTTCACAAAAGTTTCTTTTTTGGAATATTACTAATTTATGCAAAAAAATTTTAGTCATCATGCCTATTAGACTCCGGAGTACAGGGTAACTAATAGTATCGACCAGCGTATCTTAACTCTGGTGCGGTATTGATGCATAAACGACCAATCATAATATATCTAATCGCAGATAGGCAGACCACATCACTCGCAGAACCAAAAAGAAAAAAGATTCTAAGGATTGTTTACCAATCTTTACCAAAAAGATTCTCGAGTGGCGACCACCGACCAGGTCAGTGAAGACGCAGGCAAGCCCCACTAGGTGGACTAATCAATGACGTGGACCGAAGATCAGAATCGCGCGGAGCTGATGGTGCAGGAGGCAGTCGCTCAAAATGGTGTTCTATGCGGTGCGGGAGGCCTAGGTTCAACAGTGGACGTGCAGGCTGTTGATGATAATATAATCGTAAATTATTCGCACTATGATCGATAGGCATATGCAAAATCACAAGGCAAGAAAAAAATACGTTTTGGGAGGCAAAGCGTATTATCAACGCAGAATACACAATCATCATCATCATCATCATTAACAGCCTGAAGACGTCCACTGCTGAACATAGGCCTCCCCCCGGAGCGCCACTTAGAGCGGCTGCTCGCCTCCTGCATCCATCGGCTCCCCGCAAGTTTTTTTTTATGTAATGAGTGGCAAACAAGCAGGCGGCCCACCTGATGGTAAGTGGTCACCAGAATACACAATACTGGCCAATAATTATGACCAATATTTGGTTGGTCGATATTTGAGAATCGAGAAACAAAATGGGCCATACATACTAAATAACCATGTAACGCGATTCACTAAAAAAACCTGAAAAGAGCAAACATTTCCATTGCTGTCTCACACCCTCTGCTCTTATACGCATTAGTGGAAGAGAGAAAATAAGAGTTTCATGTTTGCGTCAGATTCGTTTCTTTAATGGCACACGAATGGATGAAATAAAAAAAGGATTGAGTTTTGATTGACATCGAACTGAAGCCCAAAATGGCGGACATATTACATATGTGTGTCAGATGAAAGTAGGGCGACTGGCTGCCTATGATGTGAGTGTGTGCGTGCCCCGCTCGTACGTACGAAGCGTTCCGGCTTCCTAAGGGTGCTTCAGTTTCGGATCAGACGGGATTCCCTCCTTCTTTTTTTTATTAGCTCGATAGGCACACGTTATACATTCACCGGCAGAAAATAATTTACAAGCGGGTACCTAATCGGCTAGTTTTGGCTTCTCCGAATGAATAATATCGACCATCTTTGATTGGTCAAAAAATTGGAAAAATCAAAATCGAATTGCTGCGATTGGCAGAACACACTAGCTTAAAAATATCAAGTTCTGGCTACAAAAATAAGCTATGTAACAATCAAGTGGGTCGTATATTCCCCCACCTTGATATCCAGTACAGGCGGCTCGACGTATCGCGGCCCGAGCACGTTGATGACGAAGGTGGTGACGCAGGCCGACACGCGGTCGATGCGGAGCGACCGCACGAATAGAATCTTCTGGAACTCGTTGCAGATTTCGTTCCACTCGCCTGTGAGATGGAATGGACACTATTGTAGCCACAGGTAGCAAACAAAAAATACCAATGTTGCACATGGCATAATCTTCTACTAGTTAGGATTCGGATTTCAGAGTGATTCATTATCATGAATGAACAAAATAAAAATCACAAAACCACCTTTTCCCAAATGGTTGATTTCATTGTCAGAAATGAATTTACCATGTCTGGCACAAACTTAGTCAAAAGAATAGTAGTTAGTGCGGACGTTAGTCAAAATTCTTTGCCCTGTTTTATTACACACGAAAAGAGTGTCATTAAATGCGGAATTTCGTCTATGGTCTGTGATAATAAGCTAACCCATCTGGGATAGATTCGTCTAGGACAGTCGTGTAATCTAATAAGAATTTAGCATGCGTGGCATGAACAACGTATGAATTTTAAATTTTATTATATGGGGGACGGCGCGTACGCAGTCCCCACTACCAAAAATAACGCGTCCGAGTTATCCACATTAGGGATAATCGCAGAGGTCAACCCTGCCGCAGTGCAATGGCAGGGCCTCGCTCTGGGGGAACCGCCTTCTTGATCACGGTGTCCCCTACGCCAGGTAAGTATGAATTCCATGGGTCGCTCGAGTCGGCTCATGGTGTGTCGGAGAATCTTGTCACCGCGATTCAGAAAGTTTTACTCCACGGTGGAGCGACGCGTAACGGCCATACGTGGAACTAAATAGGCGCGGGGAACGGAGACGTGCGGAACTGTTCAAGGTTGACTGCATAGATGGCGCTCGATACGCAATTTATCCTTATGTAATTTAATGCATACAGGCAGAGCAGTAATAATTTTTATTACTGGTTCATTTTTACCTTTTATTATCTACTAGCTACTGCCCGCGGCGTTGCCACGCGTGCACTACATTACTTTTCAGGTTTCGGTTTGGGTAATGGCTTTATTTTTAAAAACTTTTTTTTTTCTTTTTTTTGATTTTCTATCAGCCACACTGAGTTTTCTGCTCGTATAATCACTTCCACGAAGTAAAAATGACATGTCTTAATCATGGATGAAACAATTAATTATAATATTTCCTAAAACAGCGCAGGTACGCTAATTATTATCCTTGATATTCCTGGACCAATTTTGATGAAATCTCCATTCATGGCTACTTAACTATAGAAAAATTTTCGGTGATATTTCGATAAGTATCATCGAACTCATGATTAATTAAAACCTATATTGTATTAAAATCTAGGCTTTCAAAACATTTTTACAATAGGGCAAAGTCTGGGGGTCTAGCAAAGATACCAACCGCTAACGCTAACGCCAAACGCTAACTCCAAAACGTACTGAAATGACGTTTCGGAAATCGCTAACTTTTCCGTGGCGAATGTCATTTCGATACATTTTTGGAGTTAGCGTGAGGCGTTAGCGTTAGTGATTGTGATCTTTGCTAGACCCCCAGGGCATTTTACATAACATGTTTCGTACACAGATTAGAGAAAAAAATCTACTTCGTATCATTCCAAAGAGTATTATTATACTTCTGTATCATTCAAAGAGTATATAATTTATATGTTACGTAAGAGTATTATTGGCCCACTGCATTAGCCTATGGTGGTAATAGTATGCATTGGCCCTCAGACTTGTGGGCCAAACATAAACGTCATGTAATGCCAAAAATAGGCGTAGCAAGGGTCAAGATTATACTCCCAAGGGTAAAGCTCTAAATATCACGGTTCATGAGATACAGCCTGGTGACAGACGGACAGACAGCCTGACAGACGTCGTCAGTCCGTTTTGGGTACGGAACCCTATTACTAAGGCTTCGCTGTCCGTCTGTCCGTCTGTCACCATCAGGCTGTATCTCATGAACCGTGATAGTTAGACCGCTGAAATCTTCACAGATGATAAATATATTTTTGTGGCCGCTATTACAAAAAATACAGAATAAAATAAGTATTTAACCCTTTAAATACTTATTTTATTCTGTACTTTAGTATATTTTCTCTCTCATACATCAAACGTTTTTTTGCTAGTTTTTATAGATAATGATACGGAACCCTTCGTGCGCGAGCCCAACTCGCACTTGGCCGGTTATTTCTCTAATCTGCGGGCACTAAGTATAATTAACATGTTTGTATCTTGAATGCAATCGATTCATACTACTTACATATTATTTGATATCTATTTTACTCCAAAAACCCCAAACAACCTGCAAGGGCTTAAATAGAAAAACTAATAATGGTTAATCAAATCTAATAAATTGTAAAATTTCATTCCACTGTTTAATGCATATTTACTACCGAAATTAACTCCTATTACTCTTTGTTCATGGCCTTACACATGTTTTTTTTCTTTAATCTGTGCCTCCAGATGGACTTTACGTGAAACATGTGAAATATTCAATAACAACACGACGAAAAATTACTATACTTAACACTGGCTAAATGACTATGACTATGACTGGTTAACACTATGCGTGGAGCCATAATACAACATAAAAAAAATTACTGTGACACAAACTAACCGTCAGTAGCCAAAAAAATTCACCATGAAGCGGCCATGTTGTATAAAATTCCGTCCGGTTTCGTAATGATATTTAATAATTTTGACCGAAATTTTTTAATGATATTTGTATTTTAATATATCCTATGTTGTGCGCTGGTTATTTCTAAGCATATTAGTGCAACCCGCATGAAAATTAGTTCAGTATCTAGCGATTTGTTCAATAACAAACAAACAAACAAACAGCTACAAATTATTGTCCCTAGATGGCGTTAGATACGATAAATTAGAAAATGTATGGAGAAGGGCAAAAAGCCTTGTAGTCCTGCATCGCGGTTACGATATTTTTTGAACAATAGAACCTATGGGATAAATTAGACTTGACATCATTATGTGTGTGTTCCGTAGCGCATCAGAATTACACATTTATTATATGTAGGGATGTAGGGATGTAGGGATGCTGTTACGTTGATGGGTCAAATTGCAATTTTTATGAAACCAGAGGAAACAGTGGCAGCTAATCTACATAAATTTATCTGTGTATTTTTCTGTAATTTTGTTTTAATTTTTTTATGATATTGTCGTATAAGTACAACTAAACCAAAAATAATAATTGGAATACCTAGTTAGGTAGGTACACACTATGATTATTGATTTGAATACCTATAACCACAGATATTATAATAGTCCCAGATAATATACAAATGCCTCATCCCATACAACGGAACAACTGGGGCTATTTTACAAATTATTTTATTTCCGCATAACGCAAGATTATCAAGCGACATTTATTGCGTGTTGGCGAAATATTGGGCCAAATGAATACATTGGACACTAACTAGTAATTCTCTAGATACGATTCCACTTTGGGCTATTTTTGTTTGTACCTGATGGGACCCCATGCCTACAATATTATGGGCAAACCCAACCCATAGTCGGCCGGCACGTTCGGTTCGGCAAACGCCAAGGCCGTGCGGGTTTTATTTTTGTTTGTTTATTCTGAAGCGGATATGAATAATGATTTGATACTTACTCAATAGTTATAAACTGCAGCTACTTGGCTTTAGGCCAAGCTTTTTTTGATTAGAGTATTTTAAAAGAAAAGTAATGAAATGAGAAATATGGTGTAAAAACATGAAAGTATGTAGGTACCTATATGACGCGATGAAAATGTCATTGTATAAATGTATAGGTACCGATCAACCCTTGCGTCTCAGGTTCAGGATGCAGGTACCATTCCTTCCACTCCTTGCTGAGGGTCTCGAAGGCATCGATCACACCATGGAAGCCAGGCAACTTGTCCAGCTCTGTAATGTTGTCCCAGCACTCGTCTGGCATCCAATCTGGACGGAAGAAATGTTATAGATATTTTCTAGTCGAGACTTTCCATCAGGTGAGATCGCGGTCCAATGCAACCCGCATAATGAAAAAGGAAAAAAAAATATATGAAAAATGGTACCATTTTTTCACTTCCATGGTTGAAAATGAAAGAAAGAAGAAGAACATGACATGGAAGAAGACATGATATTGTAATTGTAATTAAAAGCGGACATTCTGGGAATCGGTCTTTATGTAAAGGCTCAAGTGAAGACATTTCTCAGTAAAATCTCAGCATCACCATCGTTTACTTTTAAATAGGTACTATTATGGTGACAGCATGAGCAGGGGCCGTACTGTGAGCTCTTAGCGCGATTCAAAACATAGCCTATATTGGATCACTTGTCAAAATCTTCATACAAAAAAAAACAAAGCGATCCAATATAGGCTCTGTTTTGAATCGGGCTAAGAGCTCACAGTACGGCCCCTGTTTGTAGAACCGGCATCTCTGCATTCGTGAAAGCATTTGATCATTTGACCAATGATACAACTTCCCCTAAAACGAAAATGAGTGGTGTATTTCAACCGCTAATCCTATGAGAGGAAACGGGAAACCTAATGTGTCTTTTGTTCTATCCTACTGTGTTCTTTGTAATCTCGTATGACTTTGTCTCGCTTTGTTACTTCGCCCCATGCCCTTGTAGGAGAAATTATGTTTACGAGCTATACACGGGCTTTATAATATTTGCATTAGACCAATGTAATAACAAAAAAGGATAACATCATAATGTGATCCTCGTGACCTTTAATTGGTCAAACGATTTTTCAAGACATAAGTACATAATTTTTAATAGTACTAACGGGATATTTACCGTGATTAGAATCATTTTTGAGTTCCCGATATTTCGGCACAGTTACATGCACCATTTTAACGTAGATTTTTTTAACGTGGTAAACAACCGTGAAAGTTTAAGACAGTGTTTTAAGTACATAATATGTCGATTTCCACAGCTCCTGGTAACCGTGCTAGTGGAAGATGAAGATGATGATGAAGAAGTAAGCAGGCTCACTGGTAGGGTTGTCCGGCTGTTCAGACCGGTCCAGCACCACTCCACCCTTCAGCAAGAAGAAGTACTCCTGGGTAGACATCTTGCCCTGCTGGAAGAGGATCCGAGACACGATGTGGAATGACAGCAGAAGCTTGTGCCGTTCAAAAAGCGCGCGACACGTGTTCCTGGGCAATGAAACATTCTAGATAAATAATATATATAGTATATAAAAAATAATATTTTAAGACCTAAAAACTGAGCTTTACCTAAAACGATAATATAGGTACAGAGGCTCGGCCAATCGTTTATCGTCAAAATTATGGCTTTTATTTTGCACAAAGGATTAGTATTGCTGGTTCAACATGGTAATGTTGCCCAGCACTTTAAGGTAATTTCGCCTCCACTAACGGGTTATTTAATATTTTAGCTTTTAAGTTTAAATAGTTAATGAATGAATGAATCAAATCTTCATTATGCTAGAATATAGGTTACTTAAGCGGTTACAAATTATTCACGTTTCTCTATTGCTCAACTTTTTAGTTCCACCTAATACCTAATATTAACATTTCAAAATGATTGAGTATTAAATAAGAAGAAGAAACGGACTATGTATTGTATATGTCGAGAAGAACTCTCGTATCGAATATAGGTTTAACTTACTTATAAACAGCATAAGTATGAAACTCGTTCAGGTTACTGATCCGGTCCTCCAACTCTCCCCCCTTAGGGCTCCGGTCTATGGAGTAAATGAACAGGTCTATGTACGCATCCAGCGAGAACTGGTACATGGGGTCGATTCGAGACAGGTCGTTCAGGGCGAAGAACAGGACAGAGGCGCGGATTGCTGTCGGGACGTAACCCTGAGGACAAACAAAGCATTATGTAATTTATGTTGTATCTATATTACTGCAGTAGAATGACAGCAAATGGGTTGCGAAACATTGCAAGGTTCTATAACACAGCTGACGGAAAAAACATTGCTAAGTATAAACCACGGATCAAGAATGTTTTTCGTTGTACATACTAAATCTATGGCTTTAACCAGGTACCTATGTGGGGAATGTAATCTTTAATGACATATAGGGTTCCTAAAATATTCATAACTACTCAATTAATTTTTATTTTATTTTATATTCAGTTCAGGTCAGTTTGCCCATTTAATAAGTTTGAATAATTGTGCTCATTATTTACTTTTAGATGATGCTGTTTGACTCATCTGCCATTATCTGGAATTCCTATAAAACTGTTATTCCTATTAAACTGTTATCAAATGACTTTTGCTACTGGAATAACCAAATTAAGTAGAAACAAACCAACCGATAAGCCGTTCTTAGATTATAAACTGTTTCACCCAGCTTTGCTTGCGAACGATAACATTTATCGACATTTATCCATACTGATCATGGATCACCGAAACCGGAATTCATGGACAGTTGTGAATTTTGTTCAGATTACAATCTAAGCTTAGACTTTAGGGTTAACACTAAGCCACCGACTGGCTCGTCACAAATTATATTCTTTCTCATTTCCACTTTTCAATCAATCTATTCATATTCACCAATGAATATAAAATGATAAGTTAACTGGCAGACTTTGGGATAACCCTGAACAAACTGACTAACAAACACGATTGCTTTTATCAACTTTAAATTGGCTAGATATAGGATATGATCATCATTTACGTATCCATTCAGCTACGAAGAAGCCACGAAAAAAGTTCAACATAAGTTTGGGTTCGTAAAAGAGTGAAAGCAATTGCAACCAATATGTTGAAGGTACTGCTTTTTGTATCTGCGTTCGTTGCTGTCCAGAGTGATGTTATAGAAGATGCTTTAAGATCGAGGGACTGGATAGTCAGTGCAATGTCTACATTTGCGTATAGTCTAATCGCACCTATGCCACAGTGTTCAATCAAGCTAAACATAACTAGGAGGGAACACCGTTCGTGTATTTGTGGAGGGAAACAAGCGCCCCTGTTGGTACTGTCGGGGTTAACGCACGGAGAATGCCCCTTCATACATGTCAATACAACCGACGAAACGGCTGCAGCAACAGATTACGACTGCACCTGCCCAAGACAGAAATGGCCAGGCACAATGGTAGTGCTGAGAAAAATTAGAACCGACCGGATGGTCGTCACATTGTGTCAAAAATTGGCAACTAAGGTATGTTACCCTATGGTCGTAACAAAGAGTGTGCCGACACTGTCCGAATTGAAAGAATTAACGAGCAGCTTGCATTACGTTGGCAGTTCATGGAGCACTACTTGCGCCCAGCCTGAATAACCGGTGCCATTTGAGGCTCTCAAATGCGCGAGGGGGAAAACAAAGATAAAGAGTTACTCGCACAGGGTATTTTAATATTCGAAACCCAAACGCATCCGTGCCTTCCGAAAAGTTATCCTCGTCTTTATCTTCTTCTTCTCGTATAGGTCAACCCTGGTGTCAGATTTTTTTTTCTTGATTTGACTTAAACTAACTACTTAAACTTAATTTTATGGTTTTCTACTTCTATTTGTTATGATACTTAGTACTTAAGTACCTTACCTATTGTAATTTGAATGTAAGTAATTTGCAACACAATGATTTCGATTTTTTATTGTAGATTTTTAAAAGGTCTTAATGAGCAAAGACTATAAAAAAACCTGTAAAAGATGCAAGTCTTCCCATTTGTTCATATTCTTTGGACTTTGTTTACTGACTATTATAAAAACTTTAAAAAATATGTTTGTGGTTATTGTCCTATTCTCTATCGAAAACGAGTAAGTGGGAATTAATCTTAATATAGGCCAAATGCCATTACTTTTGCGACCAATTTGTTTTTTTATGAGATGAATGGCAAACAAGTAGGCGGCCCACCTGATGGTAAGTGGTCACCACTGCGGCCGCCTATGGACATCTGCAACACCAACGTCATTGCCATGCGTTGCCTATCCTTAGAGAGGCTTTTCGTGTCCCCATACTATAGTTGTACGGAATAACCTCAGGTGGAAGATTATTCTACATCTTGCAGGTTCGTGGAAAAAACGAGCGCAAGAATCGAGTTGCCGTTGTCGCCATTTATATACTGATTGACCTATCCCTGAATGCAGACTGTAATAATTTAGTTTTACTGAATGTTCCAGGATATTGACAACAGAAATGTTGTAGGTACACCCAGTAACTTTATATCTTCTTTGGGTACGCCTGTGGCGTGGCCACCATGTGACGTTTATGAGTGAATGTTTGAGCACTAGGTATAGGTAGTCATTAATATTGTAGTTTAGTTTTTTGTTACTGGTGGGCCGATCCCGGCGGCACTGCAATGCCGGGCCGACCCGTGACGGGAGTGGAGCGAGCCCCGAACATCCCGTCGAGTTAAAAAAATCAGTTTAATATACTGGTCCCTCATTGTGGGAACTTTCAGATATTAAGCTGAAAAGAACAGATACTACACTTTGATCTTAGCCAAAAGGCCGAGAAGCGATACCAAACCATCCAAGCTCGCAAGCCTACGTGTGTTCGCGGAGAATCTTGTCACAGCGATTCAGGTTTTCGTAGCTCGCCTGTGTTAGCCATCTAGATTGAATCTGATGAATTAAAACGGTACTGTTATCGTGTTGGTTGATGTTCCGGTTCGTTTCACTTCCGCTAGATGTCACCTAACACGCTAACCGCTAGCCCGTCAGGGACACAAAGCACGAACAAATATTTTGACCTCACAACACAACTCGAAAAGTAGCTTTATAATGAGCAAAATAGACGATCAAGACCAACCACCGACCAAGATCACGTTTGTCTCACCTTGGTCGGGTTGGTGTAAAATCCTGTGAGACAAATGTGACCTTGGTCGTTGGTTGGTCCTGATCGTCTATTTTGCTCATATAAAGCTACTGTTCGAGTTGTGCTCATTACTGTGACACCCGACACGATACTATTCCATTTTGATTTCCTGGATTCAAACTAGATGGTTATGCCAGCTAAGGAATCCTGAATTATCAAATTTGAATAATATTAAATTTTTATCAAATCTACTAGAAAATTGCTAGTTTATTATTTGTAAACAGGGACAAATAAGTTA
The DNA here is from genome assembly GCA_963580505.1 of Ennomos erosarius. NCBI lineage: Eukaryota > Metazoa > Arthropoda > Insecta > Lepidoptera > Geometridae > Ennomos > Ennomos erosarius. The sequence goes on from OY756982.1 coordinate 1,199,721, forward strand.
TTTAATCCCCAGGGATTTTTCCATATAGTTTCAATTTCAAGCTGAAGAATTAAAACAGAATTGTGTCGTGTTGGTGGTACAGTCGTGTTCGTCCTATTTCCGCTAGATGCCGCCACATCGTATCCTTAACGGAAAAGTTTCTTTCTAGCCTAGAGAAGCGCTATTGTTGCATTGAGTTGTATTTTGTATTGTAATTTGCATCATGACTAGCAGGTAGTAAGTATCTATGATAAAATACTATCCTAAATTAGCTGCCCTTGCCCTATCATAAGATAACAGAATATCTCTAATCTATGGTGGTTGTATAGGTTGTATTGTATTGTATATTGTATCAGATACTCCAGTATACCGTCCAAAGCAAGCACCAAATTATATTTTATTTCAATACATCAAAGCTCCATTCTCAATTCGGGATTTATTTTAGCGTATATAGTGGGGAAGTAGTGGTTGAACCATCGTTCTCCTGTTCTTAGATTATTTAATAAGAAAGCTGTTGGTTGTCCTAATAAAATAAAATAAAATAAAAATAAAATAAAAATAATTTTTGATCCGATTTAGATGTTTTTTTCCGTCATGTTTAATTCCAGGCACTCACTTTTTGGTAGAGATTTACGATGAAGAGGGTTCCAGATGAAGATGAAAGATCTCAATGGATCACAAAAAGTTCTTTACTATACTTATTGGGTAATATTTTGCCACCTGGCACACTTTTCAAAATACGCCACAAATTTGCAACATAAACTACTTACTTGTGCGATAGGCTATGGAGCTACGCAACGAAGCTTGCTATAGATGATTGTTGCAGTTTCATTTTAACATACAACAATAAGACACAGATATACAATAAGACTATAATACATACATAACACGGTACAGTTCCGTTTTTATTCCTCTGATTCAAACTAAATTGCTAACTTAGGGCAGAAATCGTCGAACTGGATTGTATATATAAATTATACAAACTGTTGACGGTAGCTAACTTTTGCTAGTTATAAAATAATACTTCCTTACTCGGCAATAAAAATGGGGTTTGGGGTTGGGGTTGGGGCGGCAATATAAATTTTGTTCACACTTTTTGTCTCTGACGGGCTAGCGGTTAGCGTGTTAGGTGACATCTAGCGAAAGTGAAACGAACACGAACGTCACCCAACACGATAAGTGTACCGTTTTAATTCATCAGATTCAATCTAGATGGCTAACACAGGCGAGCTACGGAAACCTGAATCGCGGTGACAAGATTCTCCGCGAACACACGTAGGCTTGCGAGCTTGGATGGTTCGGTATCGCTTCTCGGCCTTTTGGCTAAGATCAAAGTGTAGTATCTGTTCTTTTCAGCTTAATATCTGAAAGTTCCCTCATTGAGGGACCAGTATATTAAACTGATTTTTTTAACTCGACGGGATGTTCGGGGCTCGCTCCACTCCCGTCACGGGTCGGCCCGGCATTGCAGTGCCGCCGGGATCGGCCCACCAGAAACAAAACATGAATCGAAAGTCTATGCTATGTAAAACTGGAACTGGACCACCACCACGCGTTAATGATATACCACTACGTACATACGTCATACATATTTATACTTTCATCTCCTCTCCCACGGGAACAGTGCTGAATTTCAGGATTAAAAGTATCTTCGTAATATGCACTCAAATACAGAGTTCCATCTGAATCCATTCAGTTATTTCAGCGCGATGCTCAGCTCAGCAAGATACAGACAGACAAACAAAAATTTAAAATAAATAATATACTTAGGTTTTTTTGGATTCAGCATCGATGATCGCTTCAAAAAAAGAACAAAATAATTATCTTCAGTAAACAGAATTAGACCTATTACAGTTTTATTATAAGTATAGCTTACCGTCTAAATAACATTTAAGACCAGGGCCTCCGTGCATCCTCTATCTCACTCGCGCATTGCGACATTTCATACATTAAAACTCAATCACCAGATGATTTTCGCTTTTCCTGTATTAATCCTGGCGTTAATCTAACTAGAACATAATGTATAGACCTGTCTAGCAGCATCAATCTCCTTCTCCGTGTCCTGCGAGGTGATGAGGGCCTCCTTCACCTCCTGCGAGGTCCGCTGCGAGGTCTGCAGCGTGAGGAACAGCTCCTCGTTCTCCAGCAGCGGGACTTGAGACTCGTACATGATGCGCAGCAGGTCGTTTTCTAGGTCCAGCTGGAGACCAGCGCATTGTTACACACCCTGACACGCCTCATTACATAACCCAACCCACATCATTCCAAATCTTCGTCATCAGGTGTCCACTGCTGAACGTAGGTATGCCAACCCCCAAGAGTAGAACACCACTTTGAGAGGCTGTGCCTCCTGCATCCATTCGCTCCCCACCGTATTCACCAGGGCCCAAAGTCCGCTATTTCGATTGTATCATGATGGATCATGAATGATAACATAATAGGCATGATGACTAAAATTTTTTTATTGGGTAAATTAATTATATTCCTCAAAAGATAAACATATGTGAAAACAAAAATTTAATATCTCAAAAAATGACCAAGTTACAAGCATTTTAAAAACCGGAATAGAAAGAGATAGCTCAAACGGCCAGTGACGTCAGGGGAAGGTCGATATACTACCTCATTACTAAGCTGTGGCAGCTTTTCATACAATCTCTTTGGGGTCGCTATTGGCATGTGACGTCACGAGTAGATTTTTCATAGTAACTGTGAGGGCGCTCTGTTTCGCGAAAAAGGGACAAGAGATGCCACCTGTAGAAACTTTAAAAGCCTATTACTCCGTGATTTATTTACCGATTTTGTATATTTTTTCAATTATTGCATTCATTTTTAATCTTCTTTATGAAAGTAATATTTACTTGTTCATTTTTAATAGTAGTCGTCATGCCTACTTCGGGCCCCGATCGTCGGTCCATCTAGTGGGGGGCCTACGCTGCTCCCGATTCGTGGTCGCCACTTGAGAACCTTTCATTACATAACCTGACCCGCATTATTACGTACCCCAAACCCATAAAACACCACGTGAACCACAAAATAGTTCCGCAAATAAAACTGCAAAGGAAATTATTCCAATCACAGGTATAGATAGTAAGCCGTAAGTAGGTATTACTAATAATGTAGTGAACACCCGTGGAAGCTTAAGACCGTGTTCTGCTATAATGTTCTTCGTGCATCCTCTATCTCGCTAGCGCATTGGGACATTTTTGAAAGTATTAAATGTTAGAACTTACTTATGACAATTCCAACTGGCCTTAACAGCAGTATAAACGTTTCGGATCACGAGGAACTTACCAAAACTTTCTTATTGTTGGCGATGGACATGACGAGCGTGTCCTTCATTTGTTCGAGCTGAGGCCGTTCCTTCCTCACCACGATGCCGAGGAGTTGTGCCGTCAGACCTTGCTCCTTCACGGCGAAGTTCACCATCGTAGTCTTCGTCAGGGTTTCCGGAGTGTAGGTAGGGTTACCTAGGAAATACTATAGTTCATATCTTGCTTGGCCATGTGCGGAATTAACTTTTGCAGCGGCGAAAGCGGCGGTGATGAAACACTTGGTGAAAATGTTGAAGAAACATATTAATATGAGACGAGAATATGTGTATCCACCAACCCGCAATTAGTCAACGTGGTTACTCGACATCAAAAAGGTGAAGAATGAAACAAAACATCCTGTGTCCTTCTCCAGCAGTTCTAGGACCCACGCTCGCTGTCTCTCTCTCTCTCTTAATCCTGTTATCAACATCACGGTTCATCCGGTTCAGTAAAACATAATGGGCAAATAATGGCAAAAAGGTAATAATGCCCATGACAGATACCCATTTCTACCGACTCCCATTTCTACAGATTTCTATTTCTACAGACAATTTCTACAGATTTTCGTTTCAACGTGTACAATTGTACATACAGACAGATATACCAGTTCCTAACACTAACCCAGCTTCGTGGTGAGATACATCTTAAAGTTCTTGTTGTACGACACCATTTTCTCATTAAACTTGATAACGGTGGAGCTTCCTATCGTGACGATGGCCTTGTCCAGTATAGGCGCGATGGAAGGGTCTAACACCTCGCCTACGTTCTGCACCAACACTGGCGTGCCTTCCGTCAGGGCTGTCTCCATTATCTTGAGGTAGTTCGGCTGACCGAAGTCAACCACCTAATAATATGTGGGTTTGAATGAAACGAGAATTTAATGCACTACAGTCTAACTTCTTCTGGTGTAAGCAAGTGGTCAATCCTACCTATAAAAGTGTATGGCTACCAAAACGATATAGGTAGGGTATAGGCTTCTAAATTCTATAATACAACGTAACCAACACTTTTCCTTGGGTTCTCGTACCTGCGTTTGTTGTATTCGTGTCAACTTGGCACACAAAATACTGAACGCTCATGAGAATCGCGCATGAGAGACTAACCCCCATATTCTAAGTCGTTACCACGAGATTACTCCACTCGACTCAACCTCGAATTAACCTCATTTTTGTGTTTTGGTATTTTTAGTTGACAATATATAATCAACTTGACATTTCTGCGTCAATTTTTCTTAAACGAGAGATGCGAAGCAACTGTCAACTCAAGGTACGTCGCGATGTATTTTGAGTTTCCCTCAAAGTTAAGTAGAAGTCAAGTGAAGGATTTTTGGTGAAATCTTTTAGAATACGGGGGTGAGAATAAGAGAGATAAGTGCGAACTTAGGAGATCTTAAACTTTAGTGAAGGCGGGCATAAACATCACAATTTGGAGCTTTCGGTCTGGATTTCTTGATAGAAGTTACTGTAGCCTAAGAACGCTGTAACGCTGATGGAGGTGTCACTAACGCCGTTACCTCTATTCCATTGTGCTCTTCGAGATGCGTGATCCATATGAGGGCTTGCCCTTGAGGGTCGACAGCGAGCGGCCACCTCGTCGCTCGCACCACTATAATGCCGTTCTCTGCGCTGAAATTATCATCTGTAACGACACAGACAAATCATACCTAGTATAATAAATGTAAGTAGGTATTAAGATAAAGAAATCACAAATTACGTTCCTTATTAATTGTTCTTTTAGGGAGTTATAATTTTTTTAGTATTCTCGTATTGACTTGAAAAGTGCTAGCCTATGAGCAATAATCAATTTAATTGCTGTGACCAGTTAATAAACTTATACATGCTCATGTGAGCCAATACCTATAATTTTATTATTAGTTTTACCTGGCAACCCCATGTAGTTCCAATCTCTAAGAGTGGCATCATCAAGTAGGAAATACTTCATGCTGAGATCCATCGTGACAGGCAATGTCTCATTGAACACCTAAGCGAAAAAAAAGTTAAGCAACTGTGAGACAAATAGAACTTTTTCAAAATTATGGCTCTGGCTAACGTCGAAAAGTCGTCTTCCGGCGTAAGAATAGGCCCACCTCATCTCTTTCCATGGGTGCCTTAACTCCTAGCCGATATCGGACACGCATGCATTGTTATAAAGCACCGGCTACAGGAATATCCAAGGAATGGGCAGCAACGTTCTCCTAGGTCTACAAGATAACCAAGACGCCTGCCAAACATGGTGATTATGGTAAAAGCCCAAATATATACTTCTTTTCTATTTTGTGGTACAGCAGTTGATCTTTAAGTTGACATCCTCAATGATGCCATGGTTGAGGTTGGCTTATGACACGGATACTTATTCTGTATCTGGGTGCTGTGGGGCCATGATCTTTTTAGATACAGGGGATACTATTTAGGCTCCAGGGCTTATGTGATAGGGCGTTATATATGAATGATAGAAGAAGTGTGTATGTCCTAACCTCCCGGAACCAGTCGGCCATGAGATCCTCCCGGAACTCGGAGACGAAGGGCCCGAGGTAGGCCACGAACCCAGTCGCGATGAGACAGTCTCCCGGGAGGTTCTCGAACTCCTTGTCCAGCCGCTCCACCGTCAGCTCCCACCGCTCTCTCTCACCTGGACGGTCCGTTTTTTATGTTTATTTACTAATTTATTAAGATTACCAACATAACCACAGTGTAGGCAAGCCCTCTACTATGTAGACCGACGATCTTGGGAAAGCCGCAGGGAGCCGGATGCAGGAGGCGAACAGCCACTCAAAGTGGCGCTCTTTGGCCTATGTTCAACAGTGGACGTCTTCGATGATGATGATGATCGCTACAAAGCCGACACTAGCCGGTTATGTCCTTTTTCAGCTCGATGTGTATTATTTATTATTTAACGCCGGTTTCTGCAATCATCTAGCAAATAAAAAAGAACAGAAATGAAACTATAATCGTGTGTATTGACATGTGCCTTGATGATGTGACGATATGCCCAAAAGCCAAATGAAATGAAATGAAATAATTTAATTGTAAGAATTTTGGGTTACAGTATTGCAAAGATGGAACAGCACATAATTCTTCCAACAAAATTCTGCCTATAGGTGCAGGCGTACCAATATTCAAATTGGATTTAACTTAAATTAAATTACATAATTATGTCCGTGTTAATAATGAGTTTGAATTTTTAATTATTAACAAAATGTATTATACATTAAATTGGTCAGACTAAGAAGCCTCCCCAATAGTGCGCCACTATGAGCAGCTGCTTGCCTCCTACATCAATCGCCTCTCGGTTTTTACCAGATCGTCAGACCACATAATGGGAGTCTTCCGGTTCGTGATCGCCACTCGAGAACCTTTCTTCCCATCGGTTATCAGTTCTACGAGCGGCCTCGCCAACGCAATACTCACATCCAGTCTACGATAACAACCCCCTGCCACGTGAAGTCTACGATACGTTACCCGATAATCCAGTGATCAAAGCCTCAGCTCTCTCCAGCTTGAGCTGCAGCATCCTGGACTTCCTCTCAAGCTCTTCCTTCTGCGACACCTTCTCATCGTACTCTCGCTGCAGCCGCGCGATCATCTCGCTCAGCTCGCGCAACTTTGCTCGCGCCTCCGCCAGGATCTGCTGCTTCATGCGGAGCGACTCCAGGGCTTCTTCCAAACGCTCCTTCTTGGGCTTCACGATTCTAACACGAGATCGGGAAACTAGATTGTATTGTACATACGTGATCAAATTTTAGATTCATCTAGGAGGTTCATAGCTGACCTCATTACCTACATGTGGCAAAATTTCGCCCTGTGCAATCTTCTTTTGATGCTCAGTCTACGTGACATTGGCAAAATTGTGGTCACTCCTCCACGTTGGATCATCAACCAAGAGTTGAAGTTACGTGGTCGAAGACAAGACACGTAACGAAGTGATCCGACAGAGAATCAATTAATTCAAACATTACTTTTAGCATATGCGTTTGTAGGCCAATTGTCGCCAAAGAGGTGTTCATTGTGCCCGCTTGGACTTGCTGTGTCCAATGGCACAGATCGAGGCACTTTAGCGCAAAAGAAACTGGACTTTTAGAAACAACACGTTTAAAACCAGAGTAGTCGACAAAGCACAGAAAATTAGTGAACTGAAGTGGCAGTGGGCTAGTCACATTTCTGGAAGAACTGATAACCGCTGGGGTAGACGGAGAACGAGTGGAGACCACGTTTAGGCACATTTAGTATGACGACTTGCAGAAAGCGGCTGGTAGAGACTCACAGATAACCCCCAAGAGACTGAATGCAGAGAGCTGAAGTCCGAGCTCAGGGGCGTGCCATTGGAGAGGCGAATTTCCAACAGCCAGAATAGGCTTATGATGATACGTGGTGAGACTATAATTTAGTAATTATTTCAAATTATCACATAGAAATCGTCCCCTGCTGCACACAGACTCCCCATAAAACGTCGCTTCGACTTTTAAGTTGGTTGTCCGTGATTACGGGCAACTCTTAGCAGACAGATTAGCGGTTGATTTTAATGTACCGTTGAGAATGCTGCGGCCCATTAGCTGGATATTCCATTATCTGAATGTTACGGTACCTGGTAAGCGAGAGATGGGGTGGTCCTAGTCTCACACAGCTGGGACCACACGGCATGCATATTTGTTACATATATATCATCAACAGCCTGAATTCGTCTACTGATGAACATAGGCCTCCCCAAAGTGCGCTACTTTGAGCGGCTGCTCGTCTCCTGCATCCACTGTTAATATATCATCATCATCATCAGCCTGAAGATGTCCACTGCTGAACATACCTCCCCCAAAGAGCGCCACTTTGAGCGGCTGCTTGCCTCTTGCATCCATCGGCAACTCCAGCATCAGCATCGGGTTACTATATACTCACTTGTAAACTTTGCCATACTTCTCGATAGCTCTAACCCAGAGGCACAGCGACTTGGCAGCAAGAGACACCGTCCCTACAATCTCAGGGTCGAAGTCTGCCTTCGCGGTGTAAGTGCCGATCTTCTTTAACGTCTTATCCGATATGTTGTCCTTGTCAAAGTCCCGCAGCCGGTCGAGGAAATATTGGTCGCCGAGCTGGCGCTTCGCTTCCGCCCATGTTGGCTCTTTCTGGAGATTTAAAAAAAGTTTGGCAAAAAAATGCAGCCACAGAATAAATAATAGATCAGACAAATATAATCAATTATATCCATTGTTATTCATTATGGCTTATGTTATACTAAACCTAAATAACTAATAAATAAATATGCCATGCGCTGCCACTCACGACTGATGCTTGTTAAGTAATTTTTTTTTTGCATCTTATTTAGCCAAGAATTGCTGGGGATTTATTTACATGAAAATTAAAATAACATATAAAATTATTATTAAATTAAACTACATTAAAAACTCAATACTAAACCTAAAAACTAAACCTAAAATTAAAACATTATAATAATTAAAAATCACAGATTATCAAAAAGACCCTTGGTGGAGGGGAATGTTCCCAGAACGCTGGCTGCATTACCACGCTGAATGGCAATGCTGATTTTTTGGGCAAAATAATAGCCAGCGTTCTGGTCACCTGTCGCCTCCACCAAAAGTTTGAGTTATACGTACGCGACATATTTAAAGCTTCATACTATACCAACGAGCCATCATTTCTATCGCAAAGCCTGTCCAACAACGACGAATAGAATATGAAAAGTTGCGGTATTCGAAAAACCGGAATGTTTTACATAATTATTTACGTTTAGAAAACTCTATTTGGACACTTACTTGTAGCAATATAAGGACGGCCTCCATAACCATTTCCACTTTATACGGCGGTTTGGCGTACGACTTGACTTCGGTAATATCTTTCTTGTTCAGTGCGTCCAAAGCCTATAGAACAAAAATAGAGAAGTAGGCATAGATCTATATATCTGTCTAGGTAGGTAGGTACCTACTATAATTTTTAACTCTTCACCGTTCCAGTATATAATATAAAAAAAAAGTATTTATTCATAAACATATATTTGAAGATACTGAACAATACACTACCTACATTTTTTGTGGTTTACAGATCCACGACTTGTCTCATCATCATCATTATCATCACCAGCATCGACAACAGCCTGAAGGACACTGCGGCTGCTCGCCTCCTGCATCCATCCGCTCCCCGCGGCTTTCACCAGGTCGTCAGTCCACCGAGTGGGGGCCGGCCTACACTGAGTCTTCCGGTTCGTGGTCGCCACTTGAAAACCTTTCTTCCCTATCGGTTGACAGGAAATTAGTTAATGAAGTAGCTAAATTCTTTAAAATAAACACAATCGAAAACATACTTTAACAGCCTCATCAAGCGCGGGCATAGCGCTCGCCAGATCCCGCATGGCTGCGTCTGCTAACTTCTTGCATTGGACCTCTTCCTCCTGCGTCTTCTTACCTGGTTTGACAAGGCTTTGCAGTTGTTATTGGTTTAAAAAATAGGTACTAGTGGCTCTGTGTCTGGTTCCATAGAATTATTATACAGCTGGCTCACTCCAGTCTTATCGAATAAGGTTTACAAGAGTTTAAAAGTACCGAATAAACCAACATATTGGGACAATTTCGGGTTTCCTCTGAGAATGTTGCTTTTGAATCATAATACTTTCATTCATCAACTTCCATTCACTTATCTTTCTATCTCTTTCTTTACACGGGAAACGGAATAGTTTAAGAAAGGGAGATAGATTTATTGTGTCTGTTTGGATCCCCTTACTTCTAGCGGCGACGCTGCGTTGCTGCTCGTCAGCGTTCCGTTGCTGCACGTTGATGATGCCCATGTACTCGATACATTGCTCCGTATACTCGGCCACTTGTACCTGAACCAAGAAACCACTTTATACTAAATTTTAAAGGTATAAGCTAGCATGGAAGTCCTAACTCCATCTTTTACCGCACGATTTAGATATTCGTGTGTCCTAAGCATATTCCTAAGTATAGTTATGATTCCATTTCACAGTGGTCGGGTAAAAGTTGTAGGTAAATACCACTTTTAGAATAAATATCTGGTCTACTTTAACATATCCCAATATTAAATTATAAGTTGATATTATTTTAATTAGAATACCTGATTTAAATAAATAAATACTTTATAAAAAAAAATTATAAATTCTTTTCGTTGATTGGAACATTGTAATAACCACAAAGCAGGAAAAAATGTTAACCGAAAATGATAAAACAATGGAGAAAGGTTATCGAGTGGCGACCATGAACCGGAAGACGCAGCGGAGGCCCCCACTAAGTGGACCGGCGATCTGGTAAAAACTGCGGGGACCAGATGGATGCAGGAAGCGAGCAGCTGCTCAAGGTGGCACTCTCGGGGGCAGGCCATGTTCAGAAGTGGACGTCTTCAGGCTGCTGCTGCTGCTGATGATGATAATGATGATGATGATGATGATGATGAAAAAAAATGATTAAAAAGAAATCCTGCTTTGTGGTAATAATAATAATAATAAAGCCTTTTATTTCCATATCTAAATTTACATTTTAAATGCTGTTAGTATAATTAGTAGTTTAATCTATATTATCATTAATTGTTAGTGTTAGTTATCTTCATCGATATGGACCCCTCTTTGGGTGAAGGCCTCCTCCAACTTCTTCCATGCCTCTCTATTTTTGCCCAGGAAAAGCCAATCTTTTCCTGCATTTTCTAATATGTCATCAGCCCACCGTTTATTTGGCCTGCCAACCTTTCTTTTTCCTAATGGTCCCTTCCAAGATGTTGTTTTCAACGTCCATCTTTTATCGGTGATGCGTGATATATGACCAGCCCATCTCCACTTTAACTTTAGGGCATGTGTTAGTGCATCAGTCAGTTTTGTTTGTTTTCTGATAATTTCGTTTCTTATTTTGTGTATTTTCCTGATTTTTAAAATACTTCTTTCCAAAGAAATCCTGCTTTGTGGTAATAACAGTATTAATACGAAACCTGTGCCGCAGCCAATTCCTCTGACATCTGACCGACGAGGGTGGTCGTCTCTTCCACTTTCCCGAGACCGTTCCGCAGCTTGTTCGCTTGGAGGGCTATTTCAAACCGCTTCATTTTCAACATCCTACAACATATTGGTCAATTCACCGTTGGTCTACTACTTGCCCGACTAGTATTTAAACTGGTAGGGAAATAATCCTACGCAATATGATACCTCTGGATCTAATTAGGTGTGATCGTAGGGAGTAAAAACAAATTAAAAAAGAATTATTAGGAAAATGTCTACCGTCCGTGCTAACCTAGAAGTAAATTGATCATCTTTCTGATACATTTGATCAAATCTCCGTTCCTTTCATATCCCAGCGACATTTACATTGCATTGAGTACTGCAAGTGCTTACTAATAACATAATTATTATTGGTGCGATTCATTAATTGTCCATATGACAACTTTTTAAGACAAGAGTGAATAGGTACCTCATGAGTCTGCGTGCGACACCTTCGGCTACATCGTCGCTTTCCATCAGGTGAGATGAACTCAAACGCAGGCTTATTCTACATAAAAAAAAAACATTGCTACCCTAAAATTTGAACTGATCTCGAATTAATTTTTTTACATTGAGATACTTTCCATCGTTGGGAAAACCAGAATATACAGTCAAAAGTGCAAAGCCGTAGGCAGCAAGTACTAAGTCTAAAACTTACTCTTTATAACCGGCCAGCAGTTCCAAATAGTTGGTAGGAGTGACGTAGTTGGTCCTTCGCATCTCGTTCCACATCTTGATAGAGTACTTGCCCACGGAGGAGTGGATCAGTGACATGATGGAGGCCACCGACGCTCGCATGCTGTCCTCGCGGCTTTCGACCACGGACTCCTTGCGTCGGACCTGCAAATTAAATAAATAAATAATAACGCCCAACGATCACATACATAGATCCTGGACCCTAACTAGGATTCCATGTATCTACACGTATACTATATAAATATACACAAGTATACTATATAGCCTACCTCGTAGTACCTATGAGCTCAAACTATACCAAGTTTCATTTAAATCTTTTCAGTAGCTTCAGATTCAGATTCAGATGTTTATTGCTTCCATAGTGTACAATAGGTGGAATACAATATTAAGTCTAGATTCATATGGACCCCGTTGGGCGCAGCAAAATTTGGAGAGAGGAGGGTTTAGCAAAAGAATCAAAGTGATCAAACAAAATAGGTACACTACATAGAAAATAATATTAGTTTGATTAGCTATAATAAAATGTCAATTCAATTTTATCTATTATCTTCGGCGTGATGCTGATGTCAAGATACACACAAACAAGCGGACAAAAATTTAAAAAAAATTGTTTTGGCTTCAGCCCTCAACAGGAGACCTCCAATTTTTTTTTTAATTATCTTCAAAGTACAGAATTAGACTTGTTACAGTTTTATTATTATAAGTAGGTATAGATAGTGACCGCGTTATAAATATAGTTTGGCACTGACCCTAGGTCCAGTGATGGAGGCGAGCAGCTCGACCCCGTCCAGGAACTTATACGCAACCTCGAGCAGCGCCTCTCGCGGCCACTCCAGGAACCAGTTGGTGGTGGTAGAGTTGATCAGTGCCGGGTACTGGCGGATGCGGTTCCTGGAACACCCAGCCAGAGGGAACTGTTATGGGTCGCCGAAGCCGAGCAGGTGAACGACTAGCTCGTCACGTCATTCATTCTCATAAAAACGTACTTACCTATTTGTTTTGTGACCCAGCTAGTCGGAGCAGGCCAGCATTGGAAAACCATTCCAAAGTAGAAGTTTAACTTCTGTACTTAATATTTTCTTGCAGTTATGGTTCAGCGTAGGTAGGTTACACGTGGTCACTAGGGATGAGGCATGGATGGATGCGGGTAGTTATCATGCCGACAATTCAAAGATAATATCGCGTCTGACAATTCATGAGTTAAAACAAGACCAAATTCAAATAGGTATACTTACAAATCGATTGCCAAAACGTTAGGGCGATATACTGCTTAAAGTTAACCAATGCTTAAAACCTGTCAACTTTTGACTGATTTGAAATGTCACGCGGGAAAATAGCCATTTTGCAAACATGATATTCTGATAGTGACCCAATTTTTTTTTTTTTTTTTTTTTATAGGATAAAAAGTAGTTTATTTAAACTCTTTTCTATTTTGATTGAACATAGTGATAATTTTTACATAAATTGATGGTTTCTACGAAAATATCAAGAGCACGACAATTTACAATCATTATGTGTAAAAAGTACTTTACATAAATATCACTAAAAGTAAAACTACATATTCTATTAAATTGTGCGTCCTCATATCTTATTATATGATTCTTGCAAGTAACATATTTTACATAATTAAAAATACAAACCCAGAACAACAAAAAAATAAAGCTGAAGAAGGTGCGGAAAAACTTATGAATAATTTATCAACACCACACTAGATAAATAAAATTCCAATGCCTACAATAATAATAATAATATAATAATAATAAATATTTATTTATTTACCATCAAAGCTTAACCTAGAATTGCACAATAACAAAAGTATGGTTAACAATGAGCAGACAATTTACGTATCTTGTGCAACAAAGACAATATAATAAACTATTCTTAGTTGTAATTATATTATAAAGTATACTTAATGCAGTAACAGGTTAAATACAGAATGGAATTATCGACCAGCTCCTATACTAGGGGAAACCCTGTGTTACAGGAGCCAGTTACCAGACATGAGTTCCTTTTACATTTAAGTTTCACAGAAGATTAATTTATTATAAATACTCAAAAATTATGAGATCACAATTAAGGGAATTTAAAATAAATATATATAAAATGATGTAACTAAAAAGAAAAAAAGAATATTGGGTACCTAAATAATAATAATGTATCATGCGGGTATATAATGAATGTATATAATAAACCTAATATTATTTGCTATATATTTGGGCATGTGTTTGTTTGTAGGTAAAGATGAAATGAGTACTATTTAAATCTACTACTTATGTGTGAGAGGGTTATGTATTCTGTGGGGGTGAGTGGGTGTATTGGTGTGTGTGTGCGCGTGTGCGTGTGTGTGTGTGTGTGTGTGCGTGTGTGTATGTGTGTGTGTGTGTGTGTGTGTGTGTGTGTGTGTGTGTGTGTGTGTGTGTGTGTGTGTGTGTGTGTGTGTGTGTGTGTGTGTCACTGTCAACTGAGTATATGTAGAAGGCGTTCAGTATCTTCATAGCTTAATGTTAGAAGGTAATTAGTTAGCACTTGCTTACATTCAAATTTAGTGAGTGGATAAAGAGGATTGAGCTTGCTTAATTTATTGTAAAGGTAGGGCCCCAAAAAACTAGAGAATCGTTGTGTAAATGTTAGCTTGACGGTTTCTACTCGGCACACACTGTCCTTTCTGCGTCTGTCTGCCAGATGCTTGGGGTCATAAGGGGTAAATTAAAGCTTGCTTATATTAATCTTATTTTGTTTAGGCTAGCGTTTGACCACAATCTCACCATGTGAAGCGACGATGTGGTCGTAGTTGTAGCATGCTTGGCTTGTATCTAAATAGGTGCCTATAAAATCTTGTCTCAGCTCCAATTTCGCTAAGCTATTGTTGACAACGATAGTGGGAGACAATAAAAAATTAAATACTTAAGTAAGTGTCCATTATAATACGAGTAAGTTTCCGTAATGGAACTTGTTAAAACAAAAGATAATGTAATTTTAGCCACCCTAACCTGAATTCATCTCCGATGGGACTGAAGCAGAGCACGATATGCATGTTTTGTCTCACTCGATCCACAAGGAACAGGTACACGGATTCATTGGTCTGCATGATGTTCGCATTCTTCATGGGCTTCTCCAGGGCTACTTTGATCTGGAGACAATATACAAATACTTACTCTGCTTCTTCTCGTGTAGGCAAGTGGTCAGCCCCTAGTGCCAGAATTTTTAGGCCAAAGGCTTCTGACTTTGCTTACGGCTTAACGTGCCCTCCGAAGCACGGTAGCGACCAGTTGTAAATAGTTGATACCACTTTTTGCTATACCGGTCACCCATCATAGTAGTGACCGCAGCGAGTGTTGCTAACTTTACCGATCGGTTAGGAACGGGTAGTCGTGCTTTGTGTGTGTGTTTGCACCGCAACAACTGAACGAATTAGAATTTATAATAGGCTCATAATAGTATGCTGGATTAACACAAGGTACCTATACTTTCTATCCACGGGGAAACCGTGGGGCACAATTAGTGATCTATGGAAATAAATAGAAGAGCCCAGCGATTTCACTACAGTTTATCCGTTTTGGAACTTTTTCAAACCAGAATAAATATGAAGTACAATTATATATTCCTATATGTAATATTCATGGAATAACTAGGAGTTGGATAACTCCTAGTTATTCCATGGTAATATGTCGATTGTCGATCAAGTTCTTGTGGGCAAAATTACATATACTGGGTGTATTTGAATTCATTAGCATCCTTTGAAACTAAGTACCTACTCCTGATACCGGTTACGCCTGGACCAAAATTTTTGAATTTTAACACATTGGTTTAGTAATAATAATAACTCCAAAAAATGGAATAACTTACTTCATCAAATGCTACAATACAAAATTTAATTAAAATAATGTAGTACTGTTTTTAATTAGTACATACAAGGTATAAAAACGTATGTATTAAAATCATCCGCGCCAACTGCGTTAGGCGCCGCGGCAATTTTCATAATTTTCAATAAAAATATTTTCATTTACACACTTTTACTCTTTAATAATCTATACATATAATAAAACTGTAGAGATAAAAAAATCTGCTTTTTTGACATTTTGTCTGTTTGTTTGTTTGTTTGTTTGTTTGTTACGGCACAACTCCGAAAATACTGAACGGATTTTCATGCGGTTTTCACTAATAAGCTTAGAAAAACCCGGCGCAAAACATAGGATATATTAAATTTTATATATCGTTAATTTATTTTTTGGTGAAAATTAAGATTTCATTATGAAACGGAACGGGATTTTAACAAGATGGCCGCTTCAAGGCCTCAAGGTAAGTTTTTTGTCTTATATTTTGGCTCCACACATATTGTAGGTATTTAGCCAGTGTCAAAAGGTAAGTTATATTTTGGCTACTAACCATAGATGAAAGAAAAAAATTTTACTCTGCTACACTGCTACTGACGGTAATTTTATCTCGGGTTTACCCGGATGCACAGATTAAAGAAAACAACTCTGTTACTATTATGGCACGGCTTCATATACGCCCGAACCTTCGCCGTTGAGTTGGCGCGCAAAAACATCTCTGTTGACTATCCTCGATGTTTTTGTAGCGCCCCAACCTGGACACACAGTCAAATTGTTTGCCTGCTGCGCAACCGACGTGGGCTAAATAAAATGGAGGAAGCAGTAGCGTTATATTGCATGTCGGCGAATAAATATGTTTTACAAACTGTGAGAGTATTATTTGTGATTACAAAAATAAATTGTAATAGTTTTAATTTATAATTCCTTATCAATATGAAGTAAAACCATTTTTTTTTATTTGTCCTTTTTGCTGTCCCTTTGAATACGGACCACGGTTATTATAGTGATAACAGAAATATATCATCTGTGAAAAATTCAACAGTCTGACAATCGCGATTCATGAGTACATCCTGGTGGACAGACCGACAGACCGACGGACAGCGGAGGTTTAGGAATAAGGATTTACTCTTTGAGTACGGAACTCCTATATTTTTGTATTTCATTCTGATCAATCCCCACTGCACTAAGCAATAAGGAAGTAATTTAATGCATGTTTTACAACAGTAAATAACAATTGGTGCGCCTGCATTACCGGCAGTGTATCAAAACAATGTGTTCATTATGTAAGTACCTATACCCAAAAAAATCATATGTATTTACATATAAATAAGTTTTTTCGTTAATCTGTGGTCTAAACTAAAAAAAGAGGATAGGTATGTGAACCTTCTTGAATATGAGCACGACACAGAGAACAAGGAATTTAGAAAACTAAAAACTTCTTAGACTTTTTTTATAAGTTTTAAGGCTTCACGCGATATCATATTTAGCCAATATTGAAACACAACTAAATTATTATTATTCATGTTTTCGATTTATTGGGTTCTGGAGAGGGCAAAATTCTTTATTGGCGATCTGGTATTATGTATTAGTATTCAAAAATCTACTACGCGTTACTATTCGAAATAAGTATTTAAAATTGTATTTATAATACCTATAGCTTAACCTTTAGTAGTAACATATTCAGTAATCTATGCCCATTGACCCTTGCTTTTGCTACGCATTGTAAACCCTTTTTTATTTTGGCATTAGACAAAATTTGTATTTAGCCAATGATAGGAAGTATTTTATAAAAACTGTTTAAAAGGGTAGGTACTTAGATTTTTTATAATTATTCATAAGGCTTCACACGATTATCATACTTAGCCAATATTGAAGCTTACATTTTTATTCAAGTTTTTGATTTATAGGGTTTTGGCGGGAGCAATGTTCTTTATTGGCGATCTGGTAAAATGTATTATTTAGATAAACTTCTACACGTTACCATTCTAATTAGGTAGATAAAATTATTTTTGCGCTACTGCTACATTCTTTATCAACCCCAAGGAAGTTTTAAGGTACCTGTAGTACTTATAGCTACTTAAGTTATATACCCTTATCATTGCTACGCATTTTAAACCTTTTTTATTTTGGAATTAAAGTAAGCCGGAGGTGCTATTATTTGTATTTAGCCAATGATACGAAATATTTGATGAAAAATGTTTAAAAAGGGTAGGTACTTAGATATAATAATTAATATGTAGGTATTCATTATAGCAATAAAATTGTATCCTCGAATTAACAACATGGCGCGTAACGTTCGTTCGTTTTTGATTTGTTCTTCTTCTTCTTCTTCTTGCATGTTGAAATAAGTTTTTAATAGTTAAAATATTTTAGATCTGTGGGCTTTTAAATAAACCACGGGAGCAGAAAATGATTGATTACTCGGTTACTTCAAGAAGGTTATAGTTATAGTAGGTAAGTAACTTTGGGTGTTAGTAATAATTATGTAATGACGATTTAACCTACTTCCTCACTTTCATCACTAGGAATTGGGAATGAGACAGCGTGAAAAATAGTGGACATAATAATAATTATAACTGTCGATTCTTTAAGGAGTGGTAGTTTAGTATTAAGAACATTAATTATGTACGCGTCGTATAGGTAAATGCATATCTCCAGCAATTTATAAACTTATTATTGACACTGGCTATGTGTAGGTAGTTAGGTACTCAATTCGTATGGAACCAAACTTAAGAAGGTAAAAAAAATGTGGTAAATGGAACAAAAAGCGCGCGGATAATAATTATGTAAAACTGAGCAAAACAGGATCATCGTGTGTGATTCTTCCATATTTTTCTAAACTGCACCTGCCTGCTTAGGTAACTACTACCTAAACAAAATTTACTGAAACTTCAGTTGAAGACCTGAGTGAAGTGATGATGATTTCTTTTTGTTGTAATATGAAGAGGTACATATAATTGTAGTTTTTTGTTTGAAACTTCTTTTACTGTTATAAATCTATATTAGACTCAAAACATTTAATTTTAGGTAATGGCTTAAATAGCTTCCACTCACGGCTATGCTTGCGTTATACCTATACCTATGCTAATACAGGTTACTGTGCTTAGCTTCGAAAAGTTTTATTGGATTTTGTTGTTTGGTACGAAATGCATGATCTATTATTAGACTATAACGTAAAAATAACATAACACAAGCGTGCGAAGCCGCGGGCAAAAGCTAGTCATCTATAAATGATTTAATATCATGGGCTCAATTTATGCTAATGAATTAAATTACATTCTGTAGATCTGTGGGGTGATTACGTAACTTTGACAGCAATGCAACAGGAGAAATTTCATTCCGAATATGAAAATTTTCATAGTAACTATGCACATAAACTGCGTATTGAAACTGTCAAATCCATACATTTTTGTGTTTCTATTGGTTGCGATCAAGTTACATAATCGCCTAGCTGATTGCAACAGCTTTTCATAGTCGCCCTGCGGTACACTCGCTTTGTGCACAATGCATATTGCACATAAAAATAATAAATAAATAATAAATAAATAAATATGTGTGGACATTTCACACAGCACCATCTAGCTCCAAACTAAGCATAGCTTGTAGGTACTATGGGAACCAGATAACTGATATAATACTTATATACTTTTTTGAAATGAAATGAAATGAAATGAAATGAAATGAAATGAAATGAAATGAAATGAAATTAATTTATTTGCACGAAATATGGTAAATGTAGGTGTTATAATATAAAATGTTTGTTAGTAAATACATACATAGAATACAATATAACACCCAGAAACAGAATAAACATCTATGTTCATCACACAAATGTTTGTGCTGGGTAGGAATCGAACCCACAGCCAGAAGGCAGGGATACCTACTACCAACTGAGCTGTCGGGCCCGTCAAACAACGTTACAATTTTATACATATTATTTTATGTTTTTTTACTGATAAGGTGATTTAACTAGCGTGGTCCCGAAGTCAGAGATCAAGAGCAAAGATAAAGAGTAACGCTCACGTAACAAACACAAAATAAGCGTTTTTAGCATAGTAAATCTTTAACCTAAAAACTAAGATAAATAAAAAAATGATTAAGAAAATAATATTGTAGCAAAGCCATAATTCTTCGCGAAATTATAGAAAATATTTTCAAAGCTGTTCATTTATCGTCATTTATGTCTTCCGGTTCGTGCTCGCCTGCATGAGAACCATGCTTCCCCATCAGTTGTCAGTTCTACGAGCGATGTGGCCTGCCCATTGCTTTTCAACTAGCTAACTCTAAGAGCTATATCGGTCACTGAAGTCCTGCGGATCTCCTCATTTGTACTTACGTATCTAAGTTAAAAAACCCGAAAGATTCGTGATGACGCCTTTCACCATACACGGGTGTGGAACTGTGAAGCAACTAATTATATAGAAATAACCGGTCAAATGCGAGTCGGACCCGCGCAAGAAGGGTTCCGTTCCGTACCATTATCTTGAGCAAAATAAATCAAGTTTGTTTTAAGGGAGACTCCTTAATTGTTTCATTGTTTTTTAGTATTTGTTGACTATCACAGTTCATATGAGATACAGCCTGGTGACAGACAGGCAGACAAAAAAGAAAGAAAATACATATCAAACTTACATCTTCAAACTCGTCCGGCTTGAAGAGGTTAGTGACTTCCCCGCTGCTCAGCAGGTTGTTGATGATCTCGGTGAACGTTTCCTCAACTATCTGCGTGTCGCAGAAGATGAAGGTGGTCAACTTTGCGTCTACTCCGGTCGTGGTGTATAGAATCTGCATAAATGGAACCTTTTATGACCATCTGCAGGGTTAGCACGGACGGTAGACAAAATTGTCTTTCCCTGTTTTACTCCACTTGACAAGTAAATTATATGAAGTGACATAAAACGGGGTAAAACTATTTTGTCTACCGTCCGTGCTAGGCCAGCTGCAGTTAAGTTTGCACTTATCTACTACGTAACCAAATAAGGTGCAGTAGATAGTAGGTACGTCATTGCGGAATAAGTGCGAACTTAAAAGAGCTAACAAACTTGAGTGCAGGCGGGTATAAAATTACCAAATTGCAGAGCTCACTTCACTGCAAAACTGGACAAGCAAAAGACGAAAACAAAACAGTAAGACAAGAAAGCGATTCTATTATGATATAATTTCGTTTCACAGGCAAATAAAAAGTGGGTACTAGGTAGTAGTAGGCAGGTGTGTTACATCTTAGACCGCATCGCCACTTCCCATCAGGGCGGTTATTCTCTATGGAAACACAGTTATCTTTATTTTGAATAAAATATATTGACATAAGTGGTCATATCTTTTGATGTGTTGATGTTTCGGATCGCATCTCGGTAAAATATATGATTTTTGACAGTTCAAATCGCGCCAATTCCAAATTCATTTCGCGCGGTTTTGTTTTCGTTTCATAGAGAATAGACTTTTGCAGATTTCTTATGTAAGACCAGGAATTCGCGTAGTTTTGAAGTAAGGAATCGATAGAGAATAATCGCCCAGGTGAGACCGCAAGCCGACCAAGCGAAAACTTATAATCCTTTACAGAAGCTGGGTTTACACGGACGGTAGACAAAATCGGTCAGTTTCTTCATACATGCCCGTTTGCCAAGTGGAATAAAGCGGGGGAAAACAATTTTCTCTACCCCGTTTTAGGCAGGCTGGTGGTACCTTTAGATCCTCTCTAAAATCCTTGACTCCATAAGTCTTGGTGACTACGACTTGGAACGAGTTACACTCGCAGATGTAAGAAGCCAGACGAGTTAAGCTCTGACGCCCGGATCCACCTGCATTACCGATTCATTTTAAAAGAAGCTCACTTCATTCTAATAGGCACTTAGTTACCGGATTCCATATTTTACTATAACCCACCCTAAGCAAATATTTATTTTGATCTGGGAATGCGGTTTACTTATAAGCGCCACTTAAAGTTAGTCAGTGTTTTAAATGTTCCGTCTCGTTTTCCCGCGTGACATTTTAAATCAGTCAAAAGTTGACAGGTTTTAAGCATTGGCTAACTTTAAGCAGCGTTTATAATTAAGGCCATTACTATTATTATCGGAATTACCATTCGCATTACCTGACTCTTATGACTTTCGTGTAGGTTCGCTTCACATAATGTCGTAAGTTAACTATCTGTTTTCGATAACTTATAAATGTGGGGCCCACTAGCTGAGGTGCAAGTTCAGGCTTGGGCCGATTCCAAAAAAAATATCGGGAAGAATGAATGAATGAATGAATCATCATCAGCCTGAAGACGTCCACTGGTGAACATAGGCCTCCCCCAAAGAGCGCCACTTTGAGCGGCTGCTTGCCTCTTGCATCCACCGGCTCCCCACGGTTCTGACAAGGTCGTCGGTCCACCTAGTGGGGGCTACGCCGCGTCTTCCACCAATCGAGAACCTTTCTTCCCCATCGGTTATCAGTTCCACGAGCGATGTGAATGAAAAAATATTAAATCACCAATTCCGACACAGAGCGCGTTTCCTCTCGGCTGCGAGAGGATGCGAACAATGCGGCAGATGTGTTCGATCGCATCCTTGAAGAGTACCAGGTCCATCTTAACCACCCCCGGGCAGCTGTTGTACTCTTCCAGCTGGTTGCTTACATACCTGTCGGCAATTTATTGATTCTTACTTTTTTATATTAAGGTTTTTTATGAATGACGTGTTAGACGTAAGTATTTATGATGAAGCCTCTTTACAGCGAATATTTTTTTTTTAATTTACAAAATTCACAAGTTTTTCTACAGATTTTAGATCAAATTATTACAATCACTGAATTAACTAACGCTGATTAACTAATATACAAATGAAACAACATCGACAATGCATCTCTGTAGACGATTAAAAATAAAAATAAAAATGCAAATGACGAGTCCATAAATGTACTATCGTATAATTTTTGTTACTGCGACAATGTACCATTTATGTCAATATATTATTTCATTTCATTTCATTTCACCTGATGTTAAGCGGCACGGCTGCTTATAACAGTAGCAGTGTCACTCGGAACTTTGAAATAATAATGTTTTGCGTAACACCGCACTGCGCACGTCATCCAGCATCCTGAGACATTACAGTCTAGTAACCAGATTACTACACTGTGTAATAAGGTCATAAAGTCTCATTTGCCGAGTAATTCCTCTTCAAACCGGAACCACAGTAGTGGTTGCTTGGCGGCAGAATAACTGGCAAATCGGTGGTACCTACCTTGCAAACTTTGCAGAAAAGTCGTGCCACCTAGTAAAACTGTAGTATTGGTAAGCTGTTTAAAAATACTGTTTTGGAAGCAATATTGGCTTAACTATCAGCCAATCATGATGGCTGCCAGATGATTCCAGTACAATAATATTGAGTTTTAGAGGGCAAAGGGCGGGAAGGTAAAGGCCCAAAACGCAGTCAATAGGCAGTGATGACTACTATTAAAAATGAACAAGTAAATATTACTTTCATAAAGAATATTAAAAATGAATGCAACAATTGAAAAAATAAGTAAAATCGGTAAATAAATCACGGAGTAATAAGCTTTTAAAGTTTCTACAGGAGGTATCTCCTGTCCCTTTCTCGCGAAACAGAGCGCCTCATCAGCATGACCGCCTCCACAGTTACTATGAAAAATCCACACGTGACGTCACATGCCAAAGATATTGTATGAAAAACAGCTTAGTAATGACTTAATGAGGTACTATGACGACATTGCTCTGACGTGTCTGGCCGTTTGAGCTATCACTTTCTATTTCGGTTTTTAAAATGCTTGTAACTTGGTAATTCTTTGAGATATTTTATTTTTGTTTTCACAAATGTTTATCTTTTGAGGAATATTTTCTATTTATGCAAAAAAAAATTTTAGTCATCATGCCTATTCCCGTTGATTGGCATTGGCAGAAGCAGAAGCGTCCAGACATATCACACTTCCTCGTTGACTCTGTAGTGGATGTTGTAGGAGAAACAAGAAATATAAGAAAACGAAAGAAGTTCTATCTGCTTACTAATAACAAAAAAAACTAGGTCTGTGGTTTTACTTCATACCTGGAAGTACATACCTAACTGACATGGTCGAAGTAAGTGTAAGGTCCTAATGACTATGTCAGAGTGTGACCTAGTGATATCAGGCTGTTGATGTTACTACCCGTAAACGTAAACATCAGCGTAGAAACAAAGAATAATCTGTACGGTTAAGCACTGAGATAACCTTACAATTTTACTCACTGGAACTTACTATCTGGAATATATTCGAATATTGTTTACTAGCTGACCCGCCCCGGCTTCGCACGGGTTAATTAGTTTTACGCTTTATTCCAGTCTCAAGGAAGAGAGAAGGGAGGTTTAAAAAGATAAAGGAAAAGGAATCCTCCTTTCACCTTCATTCATTCATCTTTTCTTTTATCTTTTCCCCCCTCCCTTTTCGCTTTCCCCATAGTACAAGATACCTAAATATGCCAATAAACTGGAGCACAATAAAATAAATAGAAACATTCATATTTTATAAGTAGGGTTACAGTGGACTGGCCGGATAAGTGATCATAAAGTTGCCTAAACACGCCCACCGCTGAACATAGGCCTCTCCCATGGAGTTTACCACTTTAAGCGGCTGCTTCCCTCCTGCATTCACTGATGCAATAGAATAGTTCAAACTAGCACACTCACTTCCTCAGTGCAACCGGGTCGTTCAGATCGTCATACACTTCATACAGGTTGAGGAAGTGGCCGAAGACCGGCGCCGCTTTGGTGGGGCAAAGCGCATGGAAGGTCAACTCAAAATGCTTGCCCAGCATATCACCTACGAGGTTCATAAACCACTCCCTATCCCTGGAAACAGAAGAAAACAACCATTATATGATACGTTTCTGAACTTCATCATCATCAGTCTCAAGACGACCAATGCTGAACATAAGCCTCACCGATAGATCGCCATTTTAAGCAGCTGCCTGCTTCCTGCGTCCATCAGCTCCCACGGTTTTGACCAGGAGCCGTACTGTTAGTTCTTAGCGCGATTCCAAGCAGACCCTTTATCAGGTATATTAAGTAAGTAATTACCCCCACATGGATCGCTAGGCAAAATTTTCATACGAAAAACAAAGCGATCCAACATAGGGTCTGGTTTGAATCAGGCTAAGAGCTCACAGCACGGCCCCAGGTCGTCAGTCCACCTAGTGGGGAAACTCGAGAACCTTTCATCCCCATCGGTTATCGGTACTACGAGCGATGTGACCTGACCAATGCTATTTCAACTTGTCAATTCTAAAAAAAAATTGATGTCATTAGTTATCCTGCAGAACTCCTCATTTCGGATCTAATCTTTCAAGGAAACCCTGAGCACAGCTTTCTCCATAGCTCGTTGGGAACTTACCAAAGATTAAAAGTAAGAGACCATGTCACAGTGTCATGTGTGTATTATATTATTAAAAAAATGACTGACTAATTCACGTTAACGTAGTTAACTTACTTTTCCTCTGTGAGGCGATCACTGAACACCCTGAAACATTCGCAGACCCACAGCCTGAGAAATCTCGGTTTGGTGTTCGTATAATCTTTGTTGCTTCTCAAAAGACCCTGTAACAGAACAGATACTTTTAATTAGCCAATGCCCGTCTGCACTAAACTTTGACTGCTCCTAAGTTCGCAATTATCTCTCTAGCCCCCGGATTCTCGTCATCATCATCATCATCAGCCTGAAGACGGTACGTCCACTGCTGAACATAGGCATATCCTATAAAGCGCCACTTTGAGCGGCTGCTTGCCTCTTGCATCCATCGGCTCCCCACGGTTCTGACCAGATCATCCAGTAGGGGGTGGGCTGCGCTTCGTCTTCCAGTTCGTGGTCGCCACTCAAGAACTTTTCTTCCCCATCGGTTGTCAGTTCTACGAGCGATGTGGCCTGCCCATTGCCAATTTAACTTGCTTTGATACTTGTGCGGTTGTCAGATTTGTGTCAAGTCAACACACAAAATACTGTACGGTCATTAGTTGAAGACCGGCGATGATCAAAACGCAACCAACGAGCGTTCAACAAAAAAATATGAAAAAAAAAAGTTTCTAATCACGGTAAAGATCCCGTAGGTAAGTACCTACTATTAATAAATAAATATGTGTGGACATTTCACACAGCGCCATCTAGCCCCAAACTAACCAGTTAACTGATACAACACTTATATACTTTTTTTTGTTTGTATATACATACATAGAATACAATATAACACCTAGACGCAGAACAAACATCTATGTTCATCACACAAATGTTGGTCTCGGGTAGAAATCGAACCCACAGCCCTCAGTTCAGAACGCAGGGATACTACCAACTGAGCTATCGGACCCGTCGATATTAAAAACGTACTGAGCTTTCAGTGTGTGGGTCGTTCTCATCGATGCTCAAATTTGATGGTCACGAGGTTATATTTCCTAAACGGCTTAAGATAGAAACAGAATTTGTTAATTAAATGATGAAACATCTATTAGGCTTCAACAGAAATAAAGCTTGTCATAATAAAATCAAAAATAATACCTTAAATTAACACGAAACGTCATTTTCGGGGTAATTTTTCGTGTTCTCATTGTGTCACACTCTCCGATGCAGTAAAACATTTGCTTACCACTTCACCAAATTTCCCTATACTTTACACTAAATAGTCTAAAATAAATCTTTTCATGCATTATTTTCAATTTAAAACAACATACGCGTCGGTCACGTGGATATGGGTTCTTTAAATTCGCATGATATAACGGCTGCCTGTTAAACACAACATCAGCAATCAAACATTGAGAGTGCGGTCCGGTCGAACGTCAGTCGTGTACTGGCATTGCAGACGTAAGACGTGTGGCTCAACATGCCGGGAAAAAAAATATCGGTAAGTTTGTATTTGTTCATAGGTTTACCGAACATTTTGTGGGCATTGTACTTCAGCAATTGAAATCAAAGTTAGCTCATCGAAATCCTAAAATGTGCGAGATATTTATGTAGTATTTGATTTAAATCGATACACTTAACTTTACAGCAATTTTACAAAATAGGATAATTTCGTCATTTTCATGTCATCAACTCCGTGGCATTTTAGTCATGAAGTTGATTTTGGCCACGAAACTGATTTTTTGCATTGTTTTATTTAGAAATGTGGCGACTGGTGTGAGTTTATTAAGAAGCTAGAAGATTCCGGTAGGTAGCTAGGTACCTATAGCTCAATTTCACATTCTATGAACACTTTTCTCCACACACTTTTACCATCGGATATAAAATACCTAAAGTACGTAGGTATTAGTAACTATCACTAAATATTTATGATTTTTAAAGCAGTATCGCCTGCTCAGCGTAATCTACAGATTAATTTGTAAAGGAAAAATTAGAATCACGCGCGGGGATTGAACCCGCATCATGTTTCTTAAATCACTCAATAGGTGGCGCTACCAACCCCGTAAGTTGGTTATAAAGGTGAAGGAAAAATTCGGACATGAGTCCTCTTGTCACGGTAGCTTAAGTAAAGCATGTCCCGGCTTTAGGGATGGATGGATGCGGGTTCAATCCCCGCTCGTGATCCTAATTTTTCCTTTACAAATTAGTCTGTAGATTACGCTGAGCAGGCGATACTGCTTTAAAAATCATAAATATTGATTTGGGAGGCGTTATCTGTACAGCATTTGTGTTGATGGAACTTGACCATGCTGGTTGGGATGATTCTTAAATCACTCAGTAGATGGCGCTACCAACCCCGTAAGTTGGTTATAAAGGTGAAGGAAAAATTCGGACATGAGACCACTTGTCACGGTAGCTTAAGTAAAGCATATCCCGGCTTGAGGGATGGATGGATGCGGGTTCAATCCCCGCGCGTGATTCAAATTTTTCCTTTACAAATTAATCTGTACTATCACTAAAGGTTTTAAAATTATTAATAACGTCACGTCAAATCACAGTACTACTTACTAGGTACATTTTGGTCCCCTGCCAACATTTCAATCATCATACTTTAAGTAGGTAAGTGTTTTATGCAGCTGAGTTGCAAGTTGCATAACAAAATAATTTCGATAGCATCGTAAATTCAATTTATATGTAATGTACCTACCTACTTGATTTTATTACCTAAAACGAAATGTTTAAAATCGTATTGCCTCGCAGATGCAAAAAGAAAAAGGCATTTTTTATCAGTCGTGTTCATAGATCTATATATATATGTCTATGGTCGTGTTTGTCTTTTCTGGTTGTTCATTTAAGTGTCATCGGTCAAGGACGAAGTTCAACTAAACCAGCTGTTAGCTAGAGCTATCTCAGAAGCGTTTATATAAAAGTATAACGTAAACATTGCATGCTATTTTTTTAATGAAAACCTATGAATTTAGATAAGTCGTAAGTAGAAAAAACGGAGGGTAATGATTTTAAAGTGTACATAAACCATACTTAGGTTATTACCTAGAGTCACCCCCTTTCGGAATAATTGGATATACCTACCAATTCAAACTCAAATCTGTACAAGCTTTTATTTGGGGAAAGATGTTTTACCTAAGTATTTAGTTATTAATTCATCCTTATAGCTTTGTTTGTTTACGTACCTAGATACATTGAGAATTTCAAAATATTATGCTGAGTTTGACCTCTGATAGTCTGTCTGTCTATCTATCTGTCTGTCTGTCTGTCTGTCTGTCTGTCCGTACCGTGCCTACCGTACGTACATACGTTCGTACTCATACTTTTTAATACGTTACTCATATATTTTAGTACCACGTAGCTACCATTAGATGTAGCACAGTAGTCACAGTACCTTTAACCCGAATATCGTTCATAGATAACTTATGTTATCTATTGACTTTTGCCACCAAATACTATAAAATAGGTCCTAACCAAATTTGATCTTCATTCAATAGAAAAAAAATAGCCAGCCAACATGTGGGTGGGATTAATTTTTGTATCTACGCTCGCAGCCGTCCAGGGTGACCTTATAACAGAATCCTTAGTTGGAAGAGGCTGGATCATGGCCGCGGTACCTAAGTGGTATAACACAGACGATGGGAATCATTGTCCGGTTACGTATAACGTCACCAGAAACGGAAACCGTGCGTGTAGTTGCGGAGGGAGCGACGCGCCGATCCTAGAAATGTCCGGAGCTTACGATAGCGGAGAGTACCCATTCATCGTAGTTAAAACTGATGACGAGTTACAAGCTGCTAAAACTTATCAATGCGACTGTCCTCATGATTATACCTTGAAGAAAACCGTAATACTGATGAAGATAAATGATGATAAGCACCTTGTTTTAGTTTGCGGCGAGATGATTACTGGAATGTGTAAGGAAGCTGTCTTTGCGAAGAGTTTGATGTCGCAGATGGAGGCACATACTATAACAAGCGGCATTAAGGGAATCGCTAGCTCATGGAAGACCGCTTGCCCACAAAATTGAAATAAAATACATAAGTAGCTGTTTTTAAAGAATACCTAGTTAGTGTAATTTCTTTTATGTTGGTATGTGCAATAAAGAGTTATTCTATTCTATTCTATTCTATTCTAGTTGTTTTTTCAAAAGCATCTCGATGAGAGCTTCCCCTAATTAACAAAATATATGAAGCAGCACCTATACCTACCTCCCACGTAATCAGCCCAATATACGTCCCCACTGCTGGGACATAGGCCTTTTCTAACGAGAATGTAGGCACGCTACTTTGAGCGGCTGCTCGCATTCTGCATCCATTGGCTCCCCGCGGTTTTCACCAGATCGTCGGTCCACCTAGAACCGGAAGACGCGCAGCCCCCACTGCGCGTCTTCCGGTTCGTGGTCGCCACTCGAGAACCTTTCTTCCCCATCGGTATACTGGGGTGCAGCACCACCCAAGTCTCGATTGAATCGAAGGCTTTCTCGCAGTCCACAAACGCTAGGCATAACGGCCGATTATACTCTTCAGTCTACTGTATAATCTGGCGTAGCGTATGGATGTGGTCTATGGTACTAAAGCCTTTCCGGACACACCCAGATTTAAATAATTGTTATTATTATATTCCGTGATAAAATACACCAGTCCATCTAGTATTTTCCACGTTACTTAATTAATACTCATTTCACATAAACAATCTAATTTATCATTTGACTTTTGCCACCGGAATAGTGAAAATGTACTGATACAGCCCAGATACAGTTTTATTATTATGTTTGTTAGGACAACCGATATGCCACAGTGATTTTTCTTTATTTTGTGGACCTTTGGCTTATAATCTAGAGGTCTAGAGTTATATAACATTATGAAACTATTTTAAATCATATAGATATTATGGATAAGTGGTTTTTACTAATTATATAGGAGGATGAAGAACTGCACACAACATTTGATCATCATTCGCTCATTAGTGGAGATAGCTCACCAACATGTGGAAGGCATTATTTTTTGTTTCTGCGATCGTAGTTGACCAAAGTAATGTTATTAAAGAATTCTTAACTACGGAGACCTTTATAGTTTCCGGGATACCGTCAGAGGACGTAGATAAAGTGGCTTGGGACTGTACGCAGTACGCAGTACCTTCACGAGAAATGGAGACCGTTCATGTAGTTGTGGAGGAAAAGACGCACCGCTTATTGAATTCGCGTCAACGTACGGCTCTTCCATAAAGCGAGATGAAATACCTTTTATAGAAATCAGTAACGACGATCAACTGAGCTCTGCGAAAAGTATTAAATGCGACTGCCCGCATGGCGACAATATTTTGGTTAATAATACCATTGTGCTGATGAAGCTAGAAGAGGACTCGTAATTACACTATGCTCGTACCTTGGTATATCGTGCGTCCATAGCACAGAATACTATTACTTCTCCCGAGAGACCGACCGACGGCGCGCCGCTCGGGGACCAGTCGTGGCACGAACTATTATTTTCTATGACTGCTTTAACACAAGCGAAGGTAGACGAGCTGACAAGCGGTGTTAAAGGAATACCAAACTCATGGGTTGCCAACAATAGGCATGACACTAAAATTTATTTTTTGGATAAATTAATAATAATCTTCAAAAGATCAACATATGTGAAAACAAAAATTTAATATCTCAAAAAATGACCAAGTTACAAGCATTTTAAAAACCGGAATAGAAAGAGATAGCTCAAACGGCCTGTGACGTCAGAGGAAGGTCGTTCATAGTACCTCATTACTAAGCTGTGGTAGCTTTTCATACAATCTCTTTGGCATGTGACGTCACGGGTGGATTTTTCATAGTAACTGTGAGAGCGCTCTGCTTCGCGAGAAAGGGACAGGAGATGCACCCTGTAGAAACTTTAAAAGCTTACAAGTCCGTGATTTAGTTACCGATTTTACTTATTTTTAAAATTATGCATTCATTTTTAATCTTCTTTATGAAAGTAATATTTACTTGTTCATCTATACATCTATCTATACATATAATAAAACTGTAGAGATAAAAAAATCTGTAAATGCAAGATATCGAAAAAAAAAATGACACAGGTTGGCTTGAAATTTTTCGCTGATCACGTTAAGCAACTTTTTAGACATTTTGTCTGTTTGTTTGTTTGTTTGTTTGTTTGTTTGTTTGTTTGTTACGGCACAACTCCGAAAATACTGAACGGATTTTCATGCGGTTTTCACTAATAAGCTTAGAAAAACCCGGCGCACAACATAGGATATATTAAATTTTAAATAATGTAAATTTTTTTTGGTGAAAATGATTAAGATTTCATTATGAAACGAAACGGGATTTTAACAAGATGGCCGCTTCAAGGCTTCAAAGCAAGTTTTTTTTTTCTTATATTTTGGTCCACACATAGTGTAGGTATTTAGCCAGTGTCAAAAGTAAGTAAGTAGTAAGTAAGTTTTATTTTAGCTACTAATCATAGATGAGAGAAAAAAAATGTGCTCTGTGCTACTGACGGTAATTTTATCTCGGGTTTATCCGGATGCACAGATTAAAGAAACAAAACTCTGTTACTATTATGGCGCGGCTTCATATACGCCCGAACCTTCGCTGTTGAGTTGGCGCGCAAAAACATCTCTGTTGACTATCCTTGATGTTTTAGTAGTATAGTTTGTTTGCCTGCTGCGCGACTGACGTGAGCCAATAAAAATGGAGGAAGCAGTAGCGTTATATTGCATGTCGGCGAATAAATATGTTTTACTAACTGTGAGAATATTATTTGCGATTACAAAAATAAATTTTAATAGTTTTAATTTATAATTCCTTATCAATATGAAGTAAAACCAATTTTTTTTTATTTGTCTGTTTATCTGTCCCTTTTTGAAAGGTTCTCGAGTGGCGACCATGAACTGGAAGACGAAGCGTAGGCCGGCTTCCCATTAGGTGGACCGACGACCTGGTGAAAGCCGCGGGGAGCCGATGGATGCAGGAGGCGAGCAGTCGCTCTAAGTGGCGCTCCAGGGGGAAGGCCTATGTTCAGCAGTAGACATCTTCAGGCTGTTAATGATGATGATGATGATCTGTCCCTTTGAATACGGATCACGGTTGTTATAGTGGCAACAGAAATATATCATCTGTGAAAAATTCAACTGTCTAACTATCACGTTTCATGAGTACATCCTGGTGTCTGATGGACAGACAGACAGATAGACGGACAGTGGAGGTTTAGTAATAAGGATTTACCCTTTGAGTACGGAACCCCAATCATTTTTATTTCATTCTGAACAATCCCCACTGCACTAAGCAATAAGGAAGTAATGTAATGCATGTTTGTATTTATAACATAAAAAACAAAAAACAGTATATAACAATTGGTGCGCCTTCATTACCGGCAGTGTATCATGAGTGCATCACACTTTTCGGGCTACGGCGAAATACATCGCGCGATAACTTCGTCTGCGCTCGATGCAATGCAGATTAGAGAAAAACAATGTGTTCATTATGTAAGTAACTATACCCAAGGAAGTCATATGTATTGCATATAGATAAGTTTTTTTGTTAATCTGTGGTCCAAACTAAAAAAGAGGATAGGTATGAGAACCTTCTTAAATATGAGCACGATACAGAGAACAAGGAATTTCGAAAACTAAAAACTTCTTAGACTTTTTATTATAAGTTATAAGGCTTCACGCGAAATCATATTTAGCCAATATTGAAACATAACTAAAATTATTATTCATGTTTTCGATTTAATGGGTTCTGGCGAGGGCAAAATTCTTTATGGGCGCTCTGGTATTATGTATTAGTTTTCAAAAATCTACTACGCGTTACCATTCGAAATAAGTATTTAAAATTGTATTGTATAGTACCTATAGCTTAACCTATAGTAGTAACATATTCAGTAATCTGTGCCTATAGGTTCTTCATTTATTGACCCTAGCTTTTGCTACGCATTGTAAAACCTTTTTTATTTTGGCATTAGACAAAATTTGTATTTAGCCAATGATAGGAAGTATTTTATGAAAACTGTTTAAAAGGGTAGGTTCTTGGACTTTTTATAATCATTCATAAGGCTTCACGCGATTATCATACTTAGCCAATATTGAAGCTTACTTAATTAACATTTTTATTCAAGTTTTCGATTTATAAAGTTTTGGCGGGAGCAATGTTCTTTATTGGCGATCTGTAGAGCGATTATGTAAAGCTGTTACAAACACTGGGTTGATTGAAACACATTTGAAATAGCTACATGTGTGTATCGATAATATGCGATTACGTAAGGGTTTTTATTTCTATTACAATCGGTTTTTATCGATAACAACCAAAGTGAAGTTGCAGCCAACCCGACCAATTTAAAAGCAAGGTTTATATAGAAAACGTGTTGAAATGACTAATCATTTTTATATGGCTGCATTATACGGTTCTTTGGCCTATGTTTTTGTTGAAACAGGAAATGTCATTGTCATTGTCAATGAAAAAATAGAGTTATAATAATTGTGACCATTTGTGGCAGATTTCTGCCATTTGGCAGAACTAGCTCTCAAGTTTACTATTTTGAAAACGTGGCATCTTTCGGCAGATATGGGGGTTATTGATATTTTGAAGTAAAAATCGGATGTCCCATAGCTGCAGCTCTTTATTAGTTTTAATAACTCAATAATATTAATTTGTAATTCATTCATCAGACTTCCTCACTGAAACTAGAAGAAACTAAATACCATACCTGCCGTGCGGACTAGAGGGAGCGCCTCACTAGCAACCATGTAACTAAGATAGTTTTCATCCGATCAATATCCTACTGCCGGTAAACTGGCGCGCTAATTGACTGTTATTTGTCTTTTAAGATATAAATAAAAATTGCATATGATTACTTTTTTATTAATTGGTCAGCCCCCAAAGGGCTGAAACATAAACATAAACGTCATGGGCCCTGTCGGGCACGCCAAAATTAGAAGAGAGGAGGATACATAACTATTGATAATCGCGTACAGCCAACGACGTTTTTGCCCGCCAACGTAACACGAACAATCGATCAATATATTGAATATATTGAAGCCGCTTTAACAGGGTTAGGTAAGACGTAAAAATTATTAACACGCGCGAGCCGGGTTTTGTCAACTAGCAATATATTATAAAAGACTTGAGGCATATTTCTTTGTCGAGGAAGATTTCTAGCCTATTTAGGGCAGAATCTGCTATTTAGATGGTCACACTAGATATAGTAAGTAAGTATTTTATGATTTACTACTTATGCGTTTATATTGCTTGAAGATGCTCAATGTGAAGAAAAACAACAATAAAAGTTCGCAAGAAATAACCTCTAGCCTGTTTCTATGGAGAATGTAATTTCTGCCGTCATTTCGGCTGAAATCTATGTACGTAATCGCAAATGTTCATATCGATGAAATTTTTGTTCTGTCAAATCCTTTTCTGTAGCAAACTTGTTGCAATCGAACTTTTATTGACTTTGAATTTGAGCAAAAAATGATTTATTACTCAGTTACTTCAAGAAGGTTATAGTTATAGTAGGAAAGTAACTATCTTTGTAATGACGATTTTACCTACTTCCTCACTTTCATCACTAGGTAGGTACGTTGAAAGTGCAGTGGGAATGAGACAGCGTGGAAAATAGTGGACATAATAATAATTATAACTTTCGATTCTTTAAGTAGTGGTGGTTTAGTATTAGTAATTCCTAATTAGTATTAAGAAAATTAATTATGTACGCATCGTACAGGTAAATGCATATCTCCAGCAATTTATAAACTTATTATGGACACTGGCTAAGTGTAGGTACTCAATTCGTATGGAGCCAAACTTAAAAATCATCGTGTGTGATTCTTCTATATTTTTCTAAACCGTACCTGACTGCTTAGGTAACTACTACCTAAACAAAATTTACTGAAACATCTGTTAAAGACCTGAGTGAAGTGATGATGATTTCTTTTTGTTGTAATATAAAGAGGTACTTATAAAATTGTAGTTTTTTGTTTGAAACTTCTTTTACTGTTATAAATCTATATTAGACTCAAAACATTTAAATTTAGGTAATGGCTTAAATAGCTTCCACTCCACATACAGGTTACTGTGCTCAGCTTCGAAAAGATTTAGTGGATTTTTGGTTTGGTACGAAATGTATTATCTATTATTAGACTATAACGTAAAAATAACATAACACAAGCGTGCGAAGCCGCGGGCAAAAGCTAGTTTTTAATAATAGTCATCATGCCTATTAGTCTCAACCTTAACTCATAACCAGTACGCGTAAAAACTGTTCATTTGACTTTTGCCACCACAATCTACACGTAATTACTAGAATAGCTGCTGACTGTGGCGGTGCACGCGTGTAAGTATTACCTACGTTTATTACGTCATTTAACCGTACTACGTATAAATCTGTGATTTCTCCATAGACCAAAGCTATTTCAGCATTGGGCTCTGTGATAAAACACAGTAATGTAATATTTTCCACATACCTAATTAATACCAACTCATCTCACATAAACAATCTATTATCATTTAACTTTTGCCACCGGAATAGTGCATTGAATAATGTACAGAATTAGCCCAGTAACAATAATTGTTACTTATTAATTAAAATTATTTTAATATCATGTATGTCAGGACAACCGATATGCCGTAATGAATTTTCTTTATTTTGTAGAGCTTTGGCTTATAGAGGCCTAGAGTTACTTACCATAGCTAATGAAAAAACTATTTTTAAATCATAATTTATGGATAAGTTGTTTTTACTGATTATGCAGAGTATAAAGCGGCCGCACACAACGTTTGATCATCATTTACTCATTACTGAAGCGATAACAACATTAGCTTGGAGATAGTTCGCCAACATGTGGAAGGCATTATTTTTTGTATCTGCAATCGCAGTCGTCCGCAGTAATGTTATTCAAGATTTCTTAGCTACGGAGACCTTTATAGTTTCCGGGATACCGTCAGACGACGTAAATAAAATGGCTTGGGACTGTGGTACGCAGTCTAACTTCACGAGAAATGGAAATCGTCACTGTAGTTGTGGAGGAAAAAACGCACCACTTATTGAATTCGCGACAACGCAGCGCTCTTCTATAAGGCGAGCTGAATTAGCTTTAATAGAAGTTATTAACGAAGATCAACTGAACTCTGCGAAAAGTATTACCTGCGACTGCCCGCATGGTGACAATATTTTGGGAAACATAACCTTTTTGCTGATGAAGCTAGAAGAGGATTCATACCTTAGTTTATCGTGCGGACACACCTCGCCGACAACACTTGGCGACCACACGTGCCATGAACTAATATTTTCAAAGACTGGTTTAACACAAGCGAAGGTAGACGAGTTGACCAGCGGCGTTAAAGGAATACCAAGCTCATGGACTGCCAACAATTGCTCTCAATCCTAACTCATAACCAGTACGCGTGGTAAATAGAAAAATACTCTAATACACTTGACGGTTCATTTATGAAATCAAATCAAAAACTTTTTATTTAATACCCATATATTCAAAAATCAGTGATTTAAGGTCGAAAGCTGGGAATTTACCAGGTACAAGATACCGCCCCGGTTTGAATACTGCTTAATAATCCAGGCAGGTGCCACGTGACACCCTTCGCCGTTGTTCCTTCTCACTTCCTTCATTCCTGGGCCAGAGTTAGGGCGTAAACTATAATAATTGATCCGTGTGATGCCACGGCAGATCAGCATGTTATCAGTAAAATTTTTGTTTTACTGATTATGCAGAGTATAAAATAGTTCTACACACAACATGTAATCATCATTCGTACATTACTGAAGTGGTTACCACACTAGTGTGGAGATAGTTCGTCAACATGTGGAAGGCATTAATTTTGGTATCTGTGATCGTATTCGTCCACAGCAACCTTATAGAAGATGAATTACTGCAGAACTCTTACGTGTATGCCGCGATACCTGCTAATCACAGAGAGAACGTGTTTTGGGCCTGCTCTATGCTTAACTTCACGAGAGAAGAAAACAGTTCCTGCAATTGCGAAGGAAAAGACACGCCATTGATTACACTTGCTACACCGCGTCACCGTCATTTAGTGGTAAAGTACTCAATACCTTTCATAGAAGTCACAAACGAAGATCAACTGATCCCAGCGAAAAGTATTAAATGTGACTGCCCGCGTGGCGACAATATCTTGGGAAACAATACCTTTGTGGTGATGAAATTAAAAAAGGCAACCATTCTTACTGTATCGTGTGAGCATAAGGGAAACCAGTTGTGCCATGAATCTATATTATCGAAAGAAAAGCTGACGCAAGCGGAGGTAGAAGAGATCACAAGCGATGTTAAAGGAATAGAAACCTCGTGGGATGTCAATTGTACCGTACTTATATAGAAGACAGCGTTATTTGCAGATTTTTTTGGAATCGGTGTCAATAGCGTTTTTACTGGGAAAATACTGTGGTCAATGTATAACTCTTACGAATAAATAAACACTGCTTGCGGTAATTAAGTTGTTTATAATAATTTTATCTATATTTTTGAGAAAGTACCGCTAAGGTAACAATGAGTATCTAGGTAACCACTGTTATGCAGTGTTTATCGGTAAGAGGGCTAGTCTATGCCCTAGTTATAACCAAAATATAAAATTAAGTTTCTGTCAAGGCTGGCCCCTCACTAGATGGACCGGGTAAAAACCGAGGGGAGCCAATGGATGCAGGAGGCAAGCAGCCGCTCGAAATGGCGCTCTGTGGGAGAGGCCTATATGTTCAGCAGTAATGTCTTCAGTCTTGATGAAACATTTATAATTTTGTATAATAAAACTACCTGTATTCAAAATAGGAATTATATTAATATTCTAAACAAGTACTAAGTATAAATTATATTGAATTTTCTGAAGCATTGATTTATTGATAAGAAAGTGATACATAATTTATGGAACTAAACAACTTTTCCTAAATATAATACGCCGCGTCCTGCATAATATTATATTATAAAAGTTTCTCCTCCTATTTACCACGCGTACTGGTTAGGAGTTAGGATTGAGGGCACTTCGTGGCAACCCATGAGCTTGGCACTTTAATACCGCTTGTCAACTCGTCTACCTTAGCTTGTGTCAAACCAGTCTTTGAAAATATTGCTTCACGGCACGTATGGCCGTCGAGCGGCATCGGTTCTTGGTGTTCGCACTCAGCAGCATAGTATGAGTCCTCTTCTAGCTTCATCAGCACAAGGCTAACGTTTCCATATACATTGTCACCATGCGGGCAGTCGCATTTAACACTTTTCGCAGAGTTCTTTTGATCTTCGTTATTGACTTCTATACAAGGAAATTCATGCCTGTGTATAGAAGGACCATGATTTAACGTAAGTGCAATGAGTGGTGCATCTTTTCCTCCGCAATTACAGGAATGGTTCTCAAGAATGGTATTGGTGAAGGCATAATTCCTACACTCCAAATCCGTATTATTTTCTTTCTGCGAAGGTACCGCGGAAACTACATGGTTCTCCATAGCTAAAAAATCTTGAATAACATCACTGTGGACGACTGCGATTGCAGAGACAAAAAATAATGCCTTCCACATGTTGGCGAACTATCTCCACACTAATGTTGTTGTCGCTTCTATAATAATGTACGAATGATGTTCACACGTTGTGTGCAGCTATTTTATATTCTGCATAATCAGTGAAACGCTAAATAACAAGCATGCAACATCTTATCCACACTCATATTATCGTAATTAACACGTTATGATTAAAAAATATATTATGTCTAACTTTTGACCTGTAGATTATAAAAAACAAAATCATTATACCTAGCACTGGCGGTGCTCTAATAAAACATGTATAGGTAAATAGGTACTTTTTTTTTCCATTGAAACTACTGGACAGGTTTCAATGAAACATGGCTATTTGGTAATAGAAAACTGATTGGTTTTGTATATTCGGTCAGGGTTTTCAAAATTCTTAGTTATTTTTGTTGATTTTGTGATCCGCCTCCACCCTTGACAGATAGACAGACATATAGTCAAAATAGACAGACAAACAGACAGAAAGATAGACAGAAAGATATATTTATTTAATTCTATTTTTTATATCTGTGAAAAGTTCAACTGTCTAGCTACCACGGTTCTTTAGATACAGCCAGGTGACAGACAGACAGACAGACAGACAGACGTATGCTTACGCGTATGCCTGGCTCAATTATGGTATCATTTTGTGGGGTGAAAGTACAGATTTCAATGACTTGTTCATTCTCCAAAAAAAGTGTCTCAGAATTCTAGTAAACATCCAGCAGCGGGAAAGTTGTAAGCCACATTTTATGAAACGAAATATCCTTACCCTGCCATGTGTATATATCTTACAAATGGCCTTGTTTGTTCGAAAATATAGAAACCTATTCAAATCTAATATAGAAATCAACCCGCAATATAACCGACGAAATAAAGATAAGCTAGTATTACCTGTAACTACATTGAAGGCTGTGGGGAATAGTCCTTACCATAGACTTATAATAATTTATAATAAGCTCCCGGAATCAATAAAGTTAGCGAATAACGATCATATATTTTCTAACAAGTTAAAGTCATTCCTAATAAATAAAGCGTATTACTATGTACAAGGTCTGTATTATATGTGAGTATAATAAATGAATATGAATATGGACAGCGGAGCCTTAAAAATAGGGTCCGTTTTACCCATTGGGTACGGAACCCTAAAATAGGAATAAGTACAGGAGAAATGACGAATACACTGCCCTCTTAGCACAGACGGTAGAGACTACGGTAGACTATAATAATAGTCTTTCCATTGTTTTACTCCACTTAGGGGGCCGGGGAAGGGACATACAAGTTATAGCCAATGTGAAGCCAGAAGGGTCAGCTATTAGGTACCTACTAAGATAT
Organism: Ennomos erosarius; assembly: GCA_963580505.1. Lineage (NCBI taxonomy): Eukaryota > Metazoa > Arthropoda > Insecta > Lepidoptera > Geometridae > Ennomos > Ennomos erosarius. The sequence continues at coordinate 1,239,732 of OY756982.1, forward strand.
ATTTTACACAATATAATTTAAGCAAGCATTGATTTATTGATAAGAATTATATATAATACATGGTCTACGGAATATGAAAATTTGTCAAAAAAATTACACTATACTTATACCTACTCTAGTTGGGGAGTTCGGAATGTTCAGATTGAGTGCAATTGTTCGCAACCCATGAGCTTGGTATTCCTTTAACACCGCTTGTCAGTTCATCTACCTTCGCTTGTGTTAAACCAGAGTTCGAAAATATTACTTCGTGGCACGACTGGTCACCGAGCGGCGTCGGTCTATGTACGCACGATACACCAAGGTACGAGTCCTCTTCTAGCTTCATCAGCACAATGGTAACGTTGGCCAAAACCTTGTCACCATGCGGGCAGTCGCATTTAATACTTTTCGCAGAGTTCAGTTGATCATCGTTAGTGACTTCTATAAAAGGTACTTCATCCTGCTTTATCGAAGAGACGTGCGGTGTCGCGAATTCAATAAGTGGTGCGTCTTTTCCTTCGCAACTACAGGAACGGTCTCCATTTCTGGTGAAGTTAGACTTCGAACAGTCCCAAGCCACTTTATCTACGTCCTCTGAAGGCATCGCGGAAACTTCATAAGTCTTCGTAGCTAAGAAATCTTGAATAACATTACTGCGGACGACTGCGATCGCAGATACAAAAAATAATGCCTTCCACATGTTGGCGGACTATCTCCACACTAATGTCGTTACCACATCTAATGTGCGAATTGTGATCAGATGCAGTTATTTTATACTCTACATAATCAGTAAAAACAACTCATACGTAAAAACAGTTTTTGTAAGGATATCTAACTCTAGACCTCTAAAGTAACAGCCAAAGGTCTACAAAACAAACTAAAATCACTGTGGCATATCGATTGTCCTAACAAACATAATAATAAAACTGTAACCGGGCTGAATCTGTATATTTTCACTATTCCGGTGGCAAAAGTCAAATGATAATAAATTGTTTATGTGAGATGAGTATTAATTAGGTACCTACGTGGAAAGTACTAGATGGACTGGTGTGTTTTAATCACAATGTAACATTAGTTATGTAACTAGCACAAAAGGGAGTATGACTCGTGCCCTAAGATTGTCCTGTTATATCGTCTGGTATCACTATAATTCATTAAACCCAGTTACAGTTTAATTAGTTTATGTACATGAAGAATACAAAATAGAAGGTAACATTGTACGTAGTTAGGTATAAAGGCTGCGCTCAGGTTTCAAGCCAAGTGCTCGCGCTCGCGCAGCCTTGCACAACAAATAACTATTGCGGCTGTTCCTAGGTATTCTGTGTTAGGACAACGCGTGCTGTGATTCAGAGATCGACATCAGATAGTTACTTTCGTTAATTTTCTCTTATGTCAAATTACTCTTTATGTTTTGTAGACATGAGCATGAGACTAAACATCAAGGATAAATAGATTGCTTATTTATAAAAACTACATTAATTTGTTATTTTGTTGTTGCTTGATGAGTTTAGTTATCGCAAAGGGGGAGTCATGCTACAAAATCAACGAAAAGTACTACTTTTAATAACCTTGACCAAATACAATTAATATAGAATATTTAGCTACTTATATTACTTACATCAATAGATAACGCTGTTTTGTAAGAGGACCACCAGTGATTTATGTTTTATTTGTAGGCATTAGTTTATAAGTATAATCTAGAAGTCTAGTTAGATATACCCATCATTATTTTAAATGAAGTTTACGTTATTGTACGATATGAATGTCGATAAGATGGCGTTTTCGAGTGTTATTACCATAGCTAGATGTCAATGGTTATTACTGATTCTGCAGATTATAAAACACCGGCATACAACGTTCGAACATCATTCACATAGTTTGGAGATAGTTCGCCAACATTTGGAAAGCATTATTTTTTTTATGAGGCATCTGTACTGTTGGTATCATAAATTATCTGGGTCTATAGCTATTCCACGGTTATTAATAAGGCCCATAGATAACACAGTTTCTAGTCTATTCCGCAAAGGTCTACAGAATCATAATTTTTTTTATATCATACGTTTTTTACAATATGAGTGTCGATAAGATGTTGTTTGCATTTGTTTTTTGGCTGTTATTTAGAGTGTTTACTGATTATGTAGAGTATAAAATGGCCGCATACAACGTCTGTTCATCATTGGCACATTAAATACTGAAGTGGTAACGACATTAGTGTGGAGATACTTCACCAACATGTGGAAGGCATTATTTTTTGTTTCTGCGATCGTAGTCGTCCACAGTAATGTTATTCAAGATTTCTTAGCTACGGGGACCTTTATAGTTTCCGGGATACCGTCAGACGACGTAAATAAAGTGGCTTGGGACTGTACGAAGGCTAACTTCACGAGAAATGGAGACCATTCCTGTAGTTGTGGAGGAAAAGACGCACCACTTATTGAGTTTGCGTCAATGCAACGCTCTTCCATAAGGCGAACTGAATTAGCTCTCATAGAAGTCACTAACAAAGATGAACTGAACTCTGCGAAAAGTATTAAATGCGACTGCCCGCATGACGACAATATTTTGGGAAACGTTACCTTTTTGCTGATGAAGCTAGAAGAGGGCTCATTCCTTAGTTTATCGTGCGAGCACACCTCGCCGACACCACTCGGCAACCAAACGTGCCATGAACTAATATTTTCAAAGACTGGTTTGACACAAACGAAAGTAGAGGAGTTGACACGCGGTGTCACCGGAATACCAAGCTCATGGTCTGCCAATAATTGCTCTCAATCCTAACTCATAACCAGTACGCGTGGTAAATAAAAGTGTGATGTTTTATACAAATTATAGTGTTGTGTTTACTATTTGTGTAATTCCTATCAATAAATCAATGCTTGTTAAAATTATATTGTTTAAATATATAGGTATAGTCATCATCATCATGAGCCCGTAGACGTCCACTGCTGAACATAGGCCTCCCCCAGAGAGCGTCACTTTGAGCGGCTGCTCGCCTCCTGCATCCATCGACTCCCCGCGGTTTTCACCAGGTCGTCGGTCCACCTAGTGGGGGGTCTGCGTACGCTGTGCCTTCCGGTTCGTGGTCGCCACTCGAGAACCTTTTTTCCTCATCGGTTGTCAGTTTTGCGAGCGATGTGGCCTGCCCATTGCCATTTCAACTTGCTCACTTTAAGGGCTATATCGGTCACTTTAGTCCTTCTGCGGATTTCCTCGTTCCGGATCTTATCTCGCAAGGAAACACCGAGCATAGCTCTCTCCATAGCTCGTTAGGTATAGTAATAGCTGTAAATTGTACGTCCCTTCCCTCTGCTCCCTCTATCGCACCAATCTATTCGTGTGAAAACACTTGTCCTTCTTCCTTCACCCCTCCCCATACCTTTTCTAACCTTCCACTATTCGTCCTTACGCCCTCAATATTCAGTCATATTCACAGCCGTCCGTCTTTTGATTGCATGGTGTGCGTGCCGTTTAACCGATTTCGGAATGAAACGTAAGTACCTGCTTAGAACTACCAAAACATACTTACATTGCGCAACGCAAACTACGTTAAAATGTAGTCTGTGGTTTATTTTTACTGAATTCTCAAAGCCTCGCCGACTCCTTAATAATCTTCTTTATTTTTTTTTTGCCAGATGATACATTAGCAGTCCGTTTTAGTATTTTGCACGTACCTACCTAACAAAATCTCAATAAAATATTGTTATCATTTGATTTTTGCCACCACAATCTACACAACACACACATCAACAATACAAAGTCTAGGGATATTTAACATTTTATTGATTATCTCAAAAACCATAAAAAAATTGATACGAGTGTAAATAGAAGAATTTTAGGTAATTTCATGGCTTATACCTATACATTAACAACACGATACAATTTTGTTTTTTTTATTAATAAAAGTGTTAAATTATTAAAGTCATAGAAAATTACTAACCAAGTAAAAACTTTTTTCCTTTTAAATTAGTTTCATTAAATTAAACTAAAATTAATCTTATCAAATCTGGAGTATGCGGTCCCAAGTTCTATGTAAATGTTCAAAAAGTTGTTGTTCTGTTGTCAAGTTGGGCGGAAAATCCCTCCATGCTCTTCGCTGTAACATGCCTCAGGCGTGTGGTTTAAGTCTGGCGACTGTGCAGGCCAATCCAACACCTGAACATCATATTGTTCTCGAACGGCGGCCGACACCAGCCGCGCCGTGTGCAAAGGTGCATTGTCATGCATAAGCTGAAATTCTTGTCCCGTTTGGGCTCTGAGCGGGACATTAACACGTAGCACTACCTCCTCGCGGTATTTATGGGCAGTCATGCTGCCCTGAATCCAAACGAACTGGGTTCGTTCGCCGATCTGTATTCCTGCCCACACCACGATTGTTCCGCCTTCGTAAGGGTGAACCTCCTGTGGATGTCGGAGACGGCTGACTCTACCTGGAGTTCTCTAAACGCGTGTTCGTCGGGAATCTGGATGAAATTCAAAGCAGGACTCATCAGTGAACAGCACCAATGGCCATTGTTGGTCAGTCCATGTCAAATGTTCGCGAGCCCGTGATAGTCGCCTACCGCGATTGCCACGTCGCAGCGCTGGGACTCGTAGCGGTCTGCGAGCATGAAGACCAACTTCATGTAGCCTTCTTCGTAAGGTTTGGTCACTAACCAGCAGCTGGTGGTCCTCCTAGAGCCTTTGCACTAGTTGTGTCGTTGTGATGTTGGGTAGTCTTTTGGCGGTAATTTGGAGAAATCGATCCTGTCTTTGAGTGGTAACACGATACCTGCCCGTGTGCCTTTCCACCACGTCTCCAGTAGCACGATAACGTGACCACAGCCTGGATATTACATTTTGGCTTGTGCCTAGAGCCTCAGCAACGCGTTGTATAGCACCGTTTTCTAACATGCCAACTGCTCGTAACATTTCATCTCGAGTCAAATGACGGCGTGGCATAACGCTAAAGAGCTTACACAATCAATGCATACAAGAAAAGAAAACAACTTAAGCCGTTTACCCTAACTTAACACCTGAAAAAAATTCAATGCAACTTCTCGTAATTAAGGTACTCAGAAGATTGCGCTGTGCTTTATGTGTTTTCATTTGTTTATCATTTTAATTTTTAAATTTCGAAAAAAGAATAAATAAGGTTTCAATCTGTATAAAAAAATAATGCTCTCCACATGTTTGTGAACTATCTTTACACTAAATCCTAACCGTTTTTTATGTGCGAAAGATGTCAGACTTTGTGTACAGCTATTTTATACTCTGTATAATACCTACAACCGCAGAATGTATAATAAATAATACGGCGTAAAGTAAAAACTTATTAACACTCATATCGTAATGTTGTACTTTACTTAAAATGGTACATCCGTTCGAATTATAACTACCATACCACAGGCGTTTTTCCAGTTTTTCTGTGGATCACCTGGAACAATGCTAAGTCGTCAGACCGCTCTTCTTTAATGTGCGGTGCGTTTCAAGTTCGTACTTTTTAAATAGTTTTCTTTTTTTCCATAATTTCTCTAATCTTTCCAGGTGTTCCTACTGCATTTTTGTACTCTTTACCATTCCAAGATCCGATACTCCGCCCAGCTTTACATGCGCTAAATAAAGGATTATATGACCTTTCCCTCTGCTCCTTCCAACTTCCCAGTCTATTCGGCTTTTCTCTAAGTTCTTCCTTCATTCTTCACCTAATTTAGGTATTCGGGAAAAGGTAAGACACAGAAAGCGAAAAGAGATGAAATGCTGTTATACCTTCACAGTTATAGTAGGAAGCTATTACCTGTCTAGTTATACATATTATACTATGGAAGTAGATATGGTTAAATAGCGCGATAAATATAGGCTGCGCGTGCAACGCCACAGTGCCTAGTCTAGTAATTTTGTGTAGTGTGGTGCCTAAAGGCAAATGATAAAAATACTTAACTCATTTTTTAACTAAAATTAAAAAATGAGCTCCACTTTACGTTTGATGGTTAATAATCCAGGCATGTGCCACGTGGCACCCTTCTCCGTCGTTCTTTCTCACTTCCTTCACTTCATTCCTTGGCCAGAGTTAGGGCGTAACCTATAATTGCGATACCGCGGGGGATCAGTAAGTTATCAATAAATTTTTGGTTTTACTGATTATGCAGAGTATAAAATAGTTCTACACACATCTAATCATCATTAGTACATTACTGAAGCGGTTACCACACACGTGGAGGTAGTTCGTCAACATGTGGAAGGCATTAATTTTGGTATCTGTGATCGTATTCGTCCACAGCAACCTTATAGAAGATGAATTACTGCAGAACTCCTACATGTATGCCGCGATACCTGCTAATCAAAGAGAGAACGTGTTTTGGGACTGCTCTATGCTTAACTTCACGAGAGAAGAAAACAGTTCCTGCAATTGCGAAGGAAAAGACACGCCATTGATTACACTTGCTACAGCGCGCGGTCATTTAGTGATAAAGTACTCAATACCTTTCATAGAAATCGCCAACGAAGATCAACTGATCCCAGCGAAAAGTATTAAATGTGACTGCCCGGTTGACGAAAATATCTTGGGAAACAATACCTTTGTGGTAATGAAATTAAAAAAGGAAACCATTCTTACTGTATCGTGTGAACATAGGGGAAAACGATTGTGCCGTGAATCTATATTATCGAAGAAAAGGCTGACGCAAGCGGAGGCAGAAGAGGTCACAAGCGGTGTTAAAGGAATAGAAACCTCGTGGGCTGTCGATTGTACCGAAATTAAATAGAAGACAGCCTTATTTGCAGAATGTTTTGGAATCTGTGTCAATAGTGTTTTACTGAGAAATTGTTGTTTACTGTGGTCAATGTATAATTCTTGCCAATAAATAATCGTTGCTTGCGATAATTAAGTTGTTTATCATATTTTTATCAGTATTTTTTGAGTAAGTATCTATTATAGCATTTGCCCGCGCAGTTGCTTATTACTCCTTTTTCATTCCTATTATCTTAACTATTTTTACTCCTATTCGTTTATATTTTCATTGTTCCGGTTCCGTCTTCTACCCGCTCCTGTCCCGCTCACTCGTTAGTTCGTTATATCCTGCTCTGTGGCCTTACCGCGTAAGCCCGGTGGCAATCGTAATCGTGTGCTCTCTTGCTCGCACTCAAGGGCTTGTACATTGGCGCAAGCAGGATGGCAGGCGATGTTCATTACCAGAATGCTTACGCGGTAGGGCTGCTGATCCTATCCCCTTTCTAGTAAACCTTGTGAAGCGGATTATACTTATTTAGTCTTTGTCTTTCTCAGTTGAGTTTGAAATGGGCATAGATAAAGCAAGAATAACACTGAGTAGCTAGGAAACCACTGTTATGCAGTGTTTATCGGTAAGGGGGCTAGTCTATGCCCTAGTTCTAACCAAAATATAAAATTAAGTTTTCTATCAAGGCTGGCCCCTCACTGTAGCCTCACCTCACCAGGTGGACCGGCGACCTGGTTAAATAAAACCGAGGGGAGCCAATGGATGCAGGAGGCAAGCAGCCGCTCGAAGTGGCGCTCTGTGGGAGAGGCCTATATGTTCAGCAGTAATGTCTTCAGGCTGTTAATAGGGACTTCGTTGTGACCCACCCTAGGAACAAATATTTTCTTAGCTGATTGTTGTTTTTGCCAATGCGGTGCGTTATTATATTAATTGAGTTTCAAAATATTTTAATTGATCTTATTTATTAGCGACGACTGTATTTAATTGGCAATAGCTATAATACGATATGGTACGAGTATATTGTAAAAGATAGATTGAGTATCAGTATGGGTAGGTAATTTAAAAATCTATAACGACGTGCAACTCACTTCATCTTTCGGACAGATTTGATTCGAATTAGACAGATATTTTATTTAAATGTACGGGTAAAAATACACTTTCAACCCTCGAGTAGGAATACGACATTGCTTAATGCCTTGTGACCTTGATATAAATATTAGCTGCTTTTTGATGCATACATTTGACAACATCTCACTTGATACTTATAGTACCTAACGAAGTTGGCACGCTAGCCCATGATAATGTGGTTATCTTTATAGATTGAAATCATTCGAAGCAGATAGGTACAATTATCGAAAATGCTAAATAACCTACCCTATATAATTTAGAGACAGGAATACTTTACCAGAAATATCTTAGAGATGTCCCTTAAATTGAACAGGTAAACTTTGAAATCTTTTGAAGTTATAGGTATAATTATCGATAATGCAAAACGACCTACACTATATAGAGTCAGGAAAACTTTACCTGAAATATCTTAGAGATGTCCCTTAAATTGAACCTGTAAACTTTGAAATCGTTTGAAGTAGATAGTACTTATATTAAGACAGTATGGTTATCGATAATGCAAAACAACCTACACTATACAAGGTGACCTTGAATTAGTATGTTATCTCGAAAGGGGTAAATCTACACCCCAAGGTAGACAATGTTTCTTCTACGACTTTACTAAATTAATAGTTTTTCATTAAAGAAATGCCATGTAAAGTTTAAATTCGAAAATAGCGTTAGCGCAGCTGGGTGGTTGAACTTCAAGGACGAAGTTCAACCACCCAGCTGCACCGAGTGCACATAAATGAGTTTAACGACCAGTGTCGAGAAATGATTTTATAGTATCTTGTTAATCAATTTTGCGAGTGGATTTATTTTTTACCATGGAAGTTTGGAAACACCCAGTTTCTAGTAAGGCTCCCACAACTTGTAGGGTATCATGGTCCCAGTCCCCCCATTTCGGGATAACATACCAATTCAAGGTCACCTTGTATAGTTTAGAGACAGGAAAACTTTACCTGAAATATCCTAGAGATGTCCCTTAAATTGAACAGGTAGTGCATTTTGCTCGGAGTCGGCAGCAGTTTTGCCACGATGTAGTTGAACATGTCGATCGTTGCCAGCAACACTATTTTCCCTGGAAATTATAAATTAATATAAGTATTAAATTATTTCGGTGCCAGGATGATCTGCTTAGTATGACTACAAATAAACAGCGAAGTGATGATATTATGCCTTTTAAGCTGAGTTTGAAAAGCTCACGTGTCTGCCATTTCAGTGAGAAATTGTAGATACAATACAAAAAGGTATTATATGTACTACGTAAATCTTTGCCCCAATATTTAATTCTACCCCTGTGCCTTAGGGTTCCACTTGCTTTTCCACTGTCCCTGATAACATCATCCTACTCCCGCACATCAGCAGTCTCCACACATTTTGTTTCACCTTGTCGCGTTTGTCGTGAATATAAAAATGAATAACCAGCAAAACGAGCAAAAAATTCACGTTTGTTGTATGGGAGCCCCCTTAAAATTTTTATTTTATTCTGGTTTTATGGTGCCGTACTTAAAGGGTAAAGCGAATCCTATTACTAAGGCTCCACTGTCTGTCTGTCTCTTTCTCTAAGGGTCTTTATTTTAATATATTGTAATTCTCATGAGTGTGATTCATTTTAAATATTAACCGACTGCACTCTAAGGTTTGTCTGTCCGTTCCTTTGGGTACGGGACCTTAACCAGTTCAGAACGATTTGTGGGTAACACGACATTTTGCCATCATGTTACGTAATAAATTATTTACCCCCGGTTTCTGGTACGTTTGTTTATGTGGTAAGTTAAACTCTTGTCAATTTTGAAATACTGAACGCTCATTGGTTGAAAAAAGCCGATGACAGACAGGCAACCAATGAGCGTTCAATATTTCCAAGTTGAGTTTAACTTTAACAAACGTACCAGAAACCGGGGGAATCGGTTATAATGTCATGTGCGATTTAGCGAACAAAAAGTATTGTGTCTGCAAATAAAAAGCCAGTGAACTGACCGACAGTCTTGGTCTCCTCGTCGAAGTCCTGCAGGTGCTGGGCCAGCATGGTGCCGAAGATCTTGACGAGCTGCTGGTGCGTGGGCGGAGTGAGATAGAAGGCGTGGAAGCAGGACAGCAGGCGCGCCGGCAGCGGGGAGCGCGCGCCGCCCGGCGGCCCGGCCGCGCCCGCCAGCACCATGCCCTGCACCGGGACCCAGCGGGCGTGCCAGTCGGATACCAAGCTTTTTTTTGTTATATTTGGCTCCACATTTAGTGTATTTAGCCAGTGTCAAGTATTATAATTTTCATCATGTTATAAAATATTTCACGCAGTCATGTCCTAGTCATAGTCATATAGTCCAGTCCAAGTCAGGTAGTTATAATCCAGTCTAAGTCATGCTCCAGCGAAGTGGTGGCAACTTTACTAGAAGCTTCTATGGAGTTTTGGAAGCAACACGAAAAATCACGTTTCACCACATTATATCACTTGCCCTCACTCATGCTCGTAATTCAGCACTTAATGTGTTGTGTTGCCAGTGGTGACTTAAATGAAACTGAAACGTGGTCTCTTCCTGTTGGCCTCATCAGGTAAGCTCAAAGTCAAGCAACGAGCTCTGGAGAGAGCTATGCCGATGGGGAAGAAAGGTTCTCGAGTGCATGGCGACCACGAACCGGAAGACGCAGCGTAGGCATCAGACCCCCCATCTGGTGAAAACCGCGGGGAGCCGATGAATGGAGGAAGCGAGCAGTCGCTCAAAGTGGCGCTCTCTGGGGGAGGCCTGTGTTCAACAGTGGACATCTACGGGCTGCTGATGATCATGATTTCGTTTTCGCAGGGAATCGCTCGCGACGGGTAATAAACGGGAAGGGCAGCCGCTACGTTTGCCCATAAATTATTACATCTACCCACAAGTCCTTCGGTTCGGCAGTGGTCACGATGCTTGTAACAGCACCGAAATATTGGCAACTCAAAACGAATAAAAAAATTAAATGGTAGATCCCATCCCCATAAACAATATTTAAGAGACACTAAGTAGAATTTGAGACGGCGGCATTCTTGGTGAAGCTGTACCGGTATGTAATAGGGCGAATTATGTGACCGGTACCCATAATCGTTCAACGAGATATGGCTGCGACTCGCAACCATATCTCGCTCCGACCTGCGAGCCAAACACGCCACACCACACGGATCACATGTTATTGTCAACCATGAACGAATGAACGCAAGTTTTGTGAACAAATGATCAAAAATGGCGTAAACAATTTCATACCTTAACGTTCTTTCTCCACTGCTTGGCGCGGTCATACCAGTATCCGTAATCATTCCACAACCGGATGAGTTCGAGCGGAGGTTGCGAACCAAACTCGTCGCGGACTGGCATGTTTATGTCGTCCAAGAACGCTATCATGTGCTTGCCTAAACAAGGAGGAAAATAACCAACTGAATTCGCTTATTTTATGTTGAGGACGTCATAAGAAATGAGGAAACCACTTTAAAGATACTTGCTACAATCGCTATGAAGTTGCAAGCGTGTTTTTTATAGAAATTAAGACCAGCCAACGAAAATTCGGTTCAAAATCTGGTTGTTCGGTACGTGTTTGATAAGAGTGGAGTAATATATTGATTTATTGAGGAATGAGGAATTAATCTACATTCTACATAGTACCTAGAAGGTGTGACTTTGACCAGCGTTTGTTTTTTTGAAACTTTGGATGTTTTCAAGAGGAAAGCTTATAGTCGAGTGCGCTACATCGTTGAATAAATTATCAATGTCGTAACATCAGGAAAATTGTGTTCGAAAAATATCTAACAAAAAAAACTTAGGGTTTCGTTACTGTTTGTTTAATTGAATGTTTTACCTAATGATATTATTAAAGGGGGTAATAGTGTTAAAAAATTCCCTAGAAAGGTCAAACGGTGAATTTTAATCCTACACTCGTAAATCGACCTCATTAAGGCTGCCAAAAGAGTTGTTATTGCTTACCTCCGGCCGGCACATAGTTCCCTTTAGTCCGCTTCTCCAGCCTGGCTTCTATGATGTCCTGGACATTGGCGGCCGTCGTCTGCGCGGATATGTTGATCACTTGCAGGCTATACCTGTATAGAGAGCCTCGGTTTAAACCACGGAGTAGAATGTAGCTGCCATGGTGGGTGGGATTTTAACGTGCGTCGTACTAAGACGCACGTTAAAATCGCAATACATGGTGTGTTTGGAAAGAAGTTATCTTTACATGTTATGTTATAATTATGTTCGTTATGCAACTCTTTTTTCATAATATGGCTTGCGACGCCATGCTATTTTTAATCATCTATTATCTCCTCGACTTATAAACCGATTTGAAAATCTTTTTATTCTTTAAACCATCTTTCAAACCGACGATCGGTTTGAAAGGGATTTGGGGTCGACTTTTTCAAAGTCCTGTGTTGCCGGTGCCGGTGGGGCGCCACCTACCTGGCGGGGTCCAGCATGCCGAGCGCGCCCCGCACGAGGCACGACTTGCCGGTGCCGGTGGGGCGCCACCTACCTGGCGGGGTCCAGCATGCCGAGCGCGCCCCGCACGAGGCACGACTTGCCGGTGCCGGTGGGGCGCCACCTACCTGGCGGGGTCCAGCATGCCGAGCGCGCCCCGCACGAGGCACGACTTGCCGGTGCCGGTGGGGCGCCACCTACCTGGCGGGGTCCAGCATGCCGAGCGCGCCCCGCACGAGGCACGACTTGCCGGTGCCGGTGGGGCGCCACCTACCTGGCGGGGTCCAGCATGCCGAGCGCGCCCCGCACGAGGCACGACTTGCCGGTGCCGGTGGGGCGCCACCTACCTGGCGGGGTCCAGCATGCCGAGCGCGCCCCGCACGAGGCACGACTTGCCGGTGCCGGTGGGGCGCCACCTACCTGGCGGGGTCCAGCATGCCGAGCGCGCCCCGCACGAGGCACGACTTGCCGGTGCCGGTGGGGCGCCACCTACCTGGCGGGGTCCAGCATGCCGAGCGCGCCCCGCACGAGGCACGACTTGCCGGTGCCGGTGGGGCGCCACCTACCTGGCGGGGTCCAGCATGCCGAGCGCGCCCCGCACGAGGCACGACTTGCCGGTGCCGGTGGGGCGCCACCTACCTGGCGGGGTCCAGCATGCCGAGCGCGCCCCGCACGAGGCACGACTTGCCGGTGCCGGTGGGGCGCCACCTACCTGGCGGGGTCCAGCATGCCGAGCGCGCCCCGCACGAGGCACGACTTGCCGGTGCCGGTGGGGCGCCACCTACCTGGCGGGGTCCAGCATGCCGAGCGCGCCCCGCACGATCCTGTTTATATTGTACAGCGCAGATATTATCAGCAGGATCCAATATTGCCAGTATCATATTTACGCTGATGACTTACAGGTCTATTTCCATTTTCATCCTAATGATACTAGTAGTGCTGTAAAGAAAATAAATGAAGATTTAGATAACTTATCTAAGTGGTCTGTTTCTAACTGTATGGTTTTGAATCCTAATAAATCTAAGTATTTAACTATGGGGTCTAAAAAGCAAGTAGAAAACATAAAAAGCTACAGCCCTCAGGTTGCAATTACAAATGAACCTATTGAGTGTGTCCCTGAGGCCCGTAACTTAGGAGTAATTATGGATAGTCATCTTCGTTTCGAGCATCATGTACAGGAAGCTGTGCGGAACTGCTTTTATAGGCTAAAGGTGTTATACAAAATTAGGCCTTACCTTAGCGTAGACCTCAGAATCATGTTGTGCGAGTCGCTCATCCTCTCTAAACTAAATTATGTTGATGTCGTTATTGGGCCCTGCCTTCTGTCTAGAACCGAGATGCTCATTCAGAGGATTCAAAATGCTTGTGCTCGTTTCTGCTTTAACATTCCTTCTCGAGGCCATGTCACACCTTTTCTTAATAAAGCAAATGTTATGAAAATGAAATCCCGCCGCCAGCTTCATCTTGCCACTTTGCTTTTTGGAGTCATCATTTGCAAACAACCTGAATATTTGTTGCAAAAGTTGACCTGGGCTCATGAAAGGCGCAAGTACAACACGAGACTTAAATATCCACTTTTGACACCCCAACATAAAACTGTATCTTTTCGTGGAAGCTTCAGGTTTGCCGCAACGAAGTGCTGGAATGATCTTCCTCCTCCTATACGGTCTCTTAAAACAGTGCAAACATTTAGAAAGCATTTGAAGATGCACCTTTTACAAGACCAAAAGCTTCTGTAAAGGATCTATGTGCTACCTATGGTTTCGCTGTAGGTAGATTCTAACAATAAATTACTTCAATCAATAATAGATATTTCTAGCCAAGTCGATTAGTGTATTACTCGCTTTGATATTGGTTTATAAACGGTTCTCCTTGACTCCATCTATTCACTTTGGGTATTGGACGCAGTTGTCACTTGATGTTATTATGTTAATAGGAAATTATGTACTCAATGTTAAGCCACAGTTTTCTTTATTGGAAAATCAAATGGGTAGAATTCTATAAAAACTGTATTAGAATAGATACGTTTGTAAATCTACACCAAACGTACTTTCTGTGGCTTGTATGCTATACGTGTAATGTTGGCAACGTGGCACTCACATGTGCAAGATGGAATGGCTGTCAGTAGTGTCAGTGTCATGTGTCAGATGTCTGTCTTTACAGCTAGGTATATGCACAGATTAGAGAAAAAAAAATTACTATAGGTATATGACGGCCGCTCTGGGCTGCCAGTAAGATGTTTTAAATGTTTTAAATGTCTTTTTTCCTGCTGTACTCTGCTGTTTTGGATTTTATTTACTTTTCTATTTTTTATGTAAATTATTGTAACATGTTTTGTACTTTGTAGTATAAGGTGTGTTGCGTCCGTGGTGTCATGACGTAGGTTCCGGCTGAAAATCAGTAACTGAGGTTGTTGTTGCAGCCTCAGTTGTATGCTGAGCCGGAACCTGTTCCTGGCATCGCGCAATATCGCTTAAGAGTATAGTATATTTATATAAATTTCTTATTATTATGTTCCGTGTTATATTGTTCCTTTCGCGATATTGTGTATCGGGAATAAAGATCATTTCATTTAATTTCATTTCACGAGGCACGACTTGCCGGTGCCGGTGGGGCGCCACCTACCTGGCGGGGTCCAGCATGCCGAGCGCGCCCCGCACGAGGCACGACTTGCCGGTGCCGGTGGGGCGCCACCTACCTGGCGGGGTCCAGCATGCCGAGCGCGCCCCGCACGAGGCACGACTTGCCGGTGCCGGTGGGGCGCCACCTACCTGGCGGGGTCCAGCATGCCGAGCGCGCCCCGCACGAGGCACGACTTGCCGGTGCCGGTGGGGCGCCACCTACCTGGCGGGGTCCAGCATGCCGAGCGCGCCCCGCACGAGGCACGACTTGCCGGTGCCGGTGGGGCGCCACCTACCTGGCGGGGTCCAGCATGCCGAGCGCGCCCCGCACGAGGCACGACTTGCCGGTGCCGGTGGGGCGCCACCTACCTGGCGGGGTCCAGCATGCCGAGCGCGCCCCGCACGAGGCACGACTTGCCGGTGCCGGTGGGGCGCCACCTACCTGGCGGGGTCCAGCATGCCGAGCGCGCCCCGCACGAGGCACGACTTGCCGGTGCCGGTGGGGCGCCACCTACCTGGCGGGGTCCAGCATGCCGAGCGCGCCCCGCACGAGGCACGACTTGCCGGTGCCGGTGGGGCGCCACCTACCTGGCGGGGTCCAGCATGCCGAGCGCGCCCCGCACGAGGCACGACTTGCCGGTGCCGGTGGGGCGCCACCTACCTGGCGGGGTCCAGCATGCCGAGCGCGCCCCGCACGAGGCACGACTTGCCGGTGCCGGTGGGGCGCCACCTACCTGGCGGGGTCCAGCATGCCGAGCGCGCCCCGCACGAGGCACGACTTGCCGGTGCCGGTGGGGCCGCCCACGAGCACGCCGCGCCCGGCGCGCAGGACGGCGAGAGCCACCGTCTGCACGCGCAGCAGCTCCACCGTCGGCACCAGGATGTTGTGGAAACCCAAACTGGAATCAAGCTTGTGCTCGTGACCACTCAATTGGCTAGACACTGTCTTAAGACTGGTTGTTGTCGGTCGCCTAGGGATTTTCTATGGGGTTCGTGTGTTAAGACTCCAGATGTTCACGACATTTTTAATAGTACTTGCGAAAACTTAACGGTGAATGGAATCATTTCTGAGTTCAAAGTAAGTCTACTGTGAACATGGTACAATGTAAATCAGAAACTCAGAAAGATGGCTAGAGTATGCATAATGAAAAAAATAGACATCACGAAAGTATGTAGGTAAACTACGCGCTAGTGCTAAAAAATCGTGCTGCTCAACCGCAATAATACAAATCGCAGTTAGTTTCAGACTGTTTCATCCGAGGAAAAACAACTGAATATACATAAACAGGGCTTTCGTTTCATAATATTTCGCCCTGTTCCAAAAGGTGTCTTTACCCGGAATGCAGAACAACTATGCTTAAATAAACCAGATAAATTAAAAACTACTTCAAAAACAAACGAACATACCTCGGGTTATATCTCCAGTTATCCGGCAGTCTGTCCTCCCAAGGTCGGAACTGCCTCAGCCTCTCGTCCACATAGTAATCGTACACGGTGTCCTTCAAAGGGAAGATCCCTTGATGTTCCCGCACCCAGTTGTCCAGCTTGCGACGTGGCTCCTCTTCCAATGTGGCACACACTGACCAAATCATGCTGGAGAAAGGGCATGCTATTTCAATTTTTATATTAGAATAGTCCTTTATTCATAGGTATTACAAACGTCACTATGGGCGTGCGTCACACATCATCCTCTCAAAGCCTCAAGGCGTCCTGTTTAGCAGTGGATGTTTCTGGCTGATGATATTATAATACCTTGTGCCGTTTGCCCCTTTGGTTAGACATACCTACCTAATTTGGTAGGAAGAAATAAGTAACACAAAGGTATACGCAACAATGTTTATATTTTAAGTATAATTTAAAAAAAAAAATAGACCGGCATAAGTTCAGCGGAGGCACATAAATTTATAGGGCCGCGGCTTTGGGCACTTTAACCAGTCACCACACTTCAACGCACTACTACGGAAAAGTACTGTCCTGGTTTATATGGAGGCCCCTCGGATGGCTGGCGGGCCCAAGGTGGCAGCGGCAAGGTGGAACACGCTGGAGTACTTCTCGCTGGTGACATAGACCGTGGTACAGCACGCGGTGAGATTTCCTAGACGGCCTACCTAATGGTAAGTGGTGACCGTTGCTTTAGGTGCCTGATGCACCACTTACCGCCTTAACGTTAAAGAATGCATGCCTACCCTTAAGGATTCTACCCTTAACCACTTAACTAAAATGCTGACGTTTTGTTGAAATTGCATTATGATAAACGAAACATTAGCGAGCGACTTGTGAGGCACAAGTCGCCTGTCAACCATGCCAAGTGTGGTGATAATGGCAACCCCTTTGATATGCATCCAAATTTGTGTTTTATAAGGAAGGCCTATGTTCAGAAGTGGACGCCGTCTAGCTGTTGGTGTGTAGTGAGTAGTGACTAGTGTAAAATTGATATGGTGGTGGGTAAGGTATCTGCACTCACGGGAAGAGAAAGCGGAAAAATCAAATGCTTTCATACAGTTTCAATCCTGTACACGGGATCCTATAAAAAACTGAGCGGGGTATCTGAGTTTTTTATGGTATCTGTGATCCTGTGTAAAAATGATAGTGGAACGGAAGGAATCGTCATTCACGCGAAGAGTAAGCACATCTTGGAGAAAATCTGACAGACATGTTGCATGGGAGCTCCATTAAATATTTAATTTTATCCCGTTTTTTCAGTATTGTTATAGCGGCAACAGAAATACATCATCTGTGAAAATTTCAACTGTCTAACTATGACGGTTCATGAGGTTACAGCCTGGTGACAGACGGACAGAACAGACAGACAGACAGACGGACAGCGAACCCTTAGTAATAGGGTGCTCTTTACCTTTTGGGTACGAAACCCTAAAAAGGATGACGCGGTAAGGTATGTGTAACTAACGCGAAGAGGAACCGCATCTTGGCGAAGTGGTCGTTATCCTCCTCATCAGGTGCTGGTGGCGCCGGTGCCGGCAGCAGGCCCAGCAGGTGGCACAGGCCGCGCACTCCCGTCAGCTCCTGGCCGCGCACGGAGGCACCTTCCGTCAGCTGCAGCCGCTTCAGCTCCAGCACAGGAGTCAGGATGTTCACGAAGTGGCGACGGAGCTGGACGGACAACATCGATCGGTACGCTGCTGGACGTATGCCTCTCCCAGGGTACACCATTGACTTGCTGCTTCCAGCACTTTTTGGCCAAAACGGTCATAACCATCATCATCAAGACGTCCACTGCTGAACATAGGTCTTACCCACTTTTATGAAAATGACTGACGACGGCGAGCTAGTCGTTCCCCTGATATTAAGCGACACGGCCGCCCATAACAGTCTAAATGTCACTCGGAACTTCGAGCAGCTGCTTGCCTCTTGCATCCATCGGCTCCCCGCGGTTCCAACTAAAGGAATAGGCATGAGGACTACTTTTAAAAATTAAATTAACTACTTACTTTCATAAAGAAGATTAAAAATTAATGCAATAACTGAAAAAATAAGCAAAATTGGTAAATAAATCACAGAGTAATAAGCTTTTAAAGTTTCTACAGGAGGCATCTCCTGTCCCTTTCTCGCGAAACAGAGTGCCTCCACAGTTACTATGAAAAATACACCTGTGACGTCACATGCCAAAGAAATGTAAAGCTACCACAGCTTAGTAATGAGGTACTGAGACGACATTGCTCTGACGTCACTGGCCGTTTGAGCTATCTCTTTCTATTCCGGTTTTTACTATGCTTGTAACTTTGTCGTTTTTTGAGATATTTTATTTTTGTTTTCACAAGTGTTTATCTTTAGAGGAATATTTGTAATTTATGCAAAAAAAATATTTAGTCATCATGCCTATTATCGCTTAGGTGGCGACGGTGATCGTGTGCTCTCTTGCTCACACTCACGGACTTGTAAATTGGTATGTGCAGGATGGCAGGCGAAGTCCAGGCCCACAACAGTTACGCGATAGGGATGCAGGTCATTAGTTCCTACGCCTAGTGGGGAGGCAGTCTACGTTTCCAACCTTTCTTCCCCATCGGTTGTCGGTTCTGGGCGCGATACGACCTACCCATTCTTCCTACCTCTTCCTACGCGTCTTCTCGAAGTAGCTTGTTGGGTTATCTGACTATTTCTATTATCACTCACCATCTCCCTATACTCCTGATCATCAACAGTCTCCAGCCAGGAGTTGACGAACGGCCACCACCCCCAATCCTTATAGTCGTTGTACACCATTCCGTTACGGGACACCGTGGCAGGTGATGCCACCGCCAAGTCTAGGGTCTCGATTAGCAAGGACACCTAGAAAAATTACCATTTTTTATGACTTTCTTTAAATGTACGAGTGACGTCACGAGCTAGTAGTCACAACCCACCATTACAGTCGGGGCCGGTCACGTGTACTTTTAGCTTCGTTCTTATAGTACACAGTGCACCAACATCACACTATCAGCCAGAAAATATCCACTGTTGAACATAGACCTCCCACATAAAACGTCACTTTAAACGCGGTTTGCCCTTTGACGAGAGAAGTAAGAGGACTCGGCGTAAAGCTAACTACACAGAATATGTTATAGTTATGAGTTCAACTTCGTTAAAGAAGGAACAAAAATAGTTGCATTTCATTTTAGCAAATACCATTTTGAACGTGCTAATAAGAGACAAGTATACCGTTTCAACTTTCATTTATGATAATAATTTGTTGCTGACGTCACTTGAGACCGCCCTGCGGCAAAAACTCCGCCATGTTCTGAGGGCCTAGCACGAACATTTACGCGGGAGTAAGCCAGTTGTATGGAAAAAGTGCCGCACGTCACGTGACCATGTGTCCGATCCTCTTACATCCCTCATAAAGGGGTTTGCCATAATCAATAATGACCACGTTTGGCAGGCGACTTGGTGATCGCAGAAAAAGGAGAATAATGCTGCCGGGTCCCTGAATATTTTCTTAGCTCGGCGCGGCGGGAAAAGATGGGGTGGAATTCTCAAACCAGTACCACATGTGCCATTAGCCATAATAACAAATTAAAACCAGCAAAATGTAGAAAGTATATCACCATGGAAGGCATGGAGATCCGCTCGCTGTTCACCAACGTCAACAGCTTGTTGTCATCCATCACTGAATTGAGATTCTCGATCCAGATCGCGTCCACGGGACCATCGAAGATTATCCACTTCAGGTCGGGAGACTCATCTAAACAATTAGGTACAGTAATTTATTAGTCATATTAGTTACTTTGATGCATAAGTGTATTGATTACACTAAATGGTAGGACATTTTTACAGAGTTCGTCTTAAGTAGAGTGCCATTCAGACTCGATGGCGGCTGTGAAGTCAGCGTAACACGCTACACTGTTGCAAAAATTAGATTTGCGCAAGCAGAGGCACCTAAGCGGTGAGCGCAGTGTGCGGGGGGCTTGTATGGCGCACTTCACAGCCGCCATCATAGATCTATATATCAGGATATGCCCGAAGGAACATTTTATTTACTCAAAATGGTGTGGGGAAAAGTCAGCGCCATCTCTTAGATTACTCAGGAACTACGATGAGAACGGCCCTATCGCTGCCATTATGTCCGTCAATGTTTATGTTTACAATGATTATCCCAAATATAAATTCGATTATTTTCGTACAAAACGGAGTGTAATATTGAAAATATTGACTTACTTGTGGTAAGAAACTTTGTATTTCTTTTTATTGCACTTTAGAGTGTAGTTTGTGCAACCCTTCACAACACAACTTGGCATATTTTCTTTGAGACACACGACCGATATCTTCTCACTTCCAACACAGACTGGGCGCTAGTGGATGTCAATCTGTGAAATTGACACCCTCTTTGAAGTGACGGTTTAATCTGTCATTAGGCCTGTCCTTATATATATGTCTATGGCCGCCATTTAGTTTGTTTCACACTAAGTCCCACCGCTGTGCCAGTTATTCTGCCTGGTAGCGGTTGCGATTTGAAGGGCACTGCATAGCTATGTGAAATTAATGGAATAAGAGCATAGACATATATATATAAGGACAGGCCTAATGACAGATTAAACCGTCGCTACAAAGAGGGAGTCGAGTTCACAGATTGACCTCCACTAGCGCCCAGTCTGTGTTGGAAGTGAGAAGATATCGGTCGTGTGTCTCAAAGAAAATATGCCAAGTTGTGTTGTGAAGGGTTGCACAAACTACACTCTAAAGTGCAATAAAAAGAAATACAAAGTTTCTTACCACAAGTAAGTCAATATTTTCAATATTACACTCCGTTTCGTACGAAAATAATCGAATTTATATTTGGGATAATCATTGTAAACAAACATTGACGGACATAATGGCAGCGATAGGGCCGTTCTCATCGTAGTTCCTGAGTAATCTAAGAGATGGCGCTGACTTTTCCCCACACCATTTTGAGTAAATAAAATGTTCCTTCGGGCATATCCTGATATATAGATCTATGAATAAGAGACTTTATTACTACCATTCTTTTGTCTCGTTTTAAATTGGTGCATGTTGCTTCTAACCTTGACAAGTAGCCCTCATAACAGATGACAGCACCCCATCCTTCCACTCTCCCGTAGCCAGGTTATACTCGCCATACAACTCGCCAAGTGTCAGAGCCTTGGGGTTGATGGGATAGATCTGCACCACCTCGAAGCCGGCCACCTTCTCATTGTGGAGTCGAGTGAGGGTAGCCGCGAGCATCTTCCATGAGACCGACTTGGCGGTGTTAGTATCGCCAAGGAGGATGCTTGAGTGACGGGAGTTCTATAACGATGTTCCATAGGCTATTTTTAGAAGCCGGAAATATTAATTCCTGTATTATGTTATGTTATCTGTAACTATTCGCAGATACTTACATAGTAGATAATGAACCAGTTAAACTCGCACGCAGTTCTTGTTGCTTACCGCCACCGCACGCCTTTCGTATTGCGTTTATTATCTACACCTACCGCCGTTTGGCTGCGTAATGCTTGTACTAAAGCTTTCGTAACTAGTATGTCAACGATATATGACAGAAGTTAAATTAATAATCAAGTGAAATAATATGAGATCACCAGTTAATAGTTTTATATAAGCATCTAGCTTGCAAAACGATATGTTTAATAATTTATTTAATGTTTTGTCGTTTCTAGGATTAATACGCTAGAAATGTTCAACATGTATTGCATTTTGATTTAAATTAGATAAAACACCAGAGGATATCATTTTTAGGAACTGGTACACTATTTTTGTTGGCACTTAGCCGGTTATTTAATAGTTCCTGCCTACCTGTTATTATTATCATCGGTAGGGTGACATTAGACCACGGTCTCATCTGATGGTAAGTGATGACGCGGTCCACGATGGAGCCGGCTTGTGTAGATTGAATAGTGCGCAGTCTGAACTGACCTTCGTCTCATAAGTCTGTATGACCTTATGCAGCGCCGCTTTAGTAGGCTGCAGGCCCGCCAGCCGCATCTCGGCAGATATAGCCGTCTCCAGCATCTCATAGTCCAGGGTCGGGATCTCCACTTCCGGGAATATGTCCTGCATGATGCCGTCAAATAAAGGTACGTCTTTCGCCGTCAACCGGGCAACGTTCATGTCTCGCATGGCTAGGATTACCATCTGAAAACAACATTAACCTCCGGAATACCAGCATTTGAGATGACAAATGACAATAGGATAACTGTTTTATACCCTGTTTTAAATAATTGTCTTAAGCTCAAAAGAATGTAACGATTGGCGCCCTGTTATGTGTACAATGTACATGGTTATTTCTGGTGGGCCGATCCCGGCGGCACTGCAATGCCGGGCCGATCCGTGACGGGAGTGGAGCGAGCCCCGAACATCCCGTCGAGTTAAAAAAATCAGTTTAATATACTGGTCCCTCAATGAGGGAACTTTCAGATATTAAGCTGAAAAGAACAGATACTACACTTTGATCTTAGCCAAAAGGCCGAGAAGCGATACCGAACCATCCAAGCTCGCAAGCCTACGTGTATTCGCGGAGAATCTTGTCACCGCGATTCAGGTTTCCGTAGCTCGCCTGTGTTAGCCATCTAGATTGAATCTGATGAATTAAAACGGTAGGTACTGTCGTGATGGTTGACTCACCGTGTGGCCACACCTAAAGGTAAACCACGAAGCTTCGCTGTAGCGTTCAACCGCGAACCTTCGCTGTTTACCTTTATGTGTAGCCGCACGGACAGATGCTCGACGAACAACATCATCGTTCGAGTTCCTTCCACTTCCACGAGATGTCACCCAACCCAAAAAGCGTGAATAAACATTATTTCTATAATATAGTGAAAAGCGATAAAATCATTTTAATTAATTATTAAAAAGGGGGGTTGAATTTATATTATTATTTAAGTATTAAAAACCTAACAAACACAATCCCTGATTTAACAAATAGAAAATACTTATGGTTCGGATGGGCGATGGGCATGTAGCCTTCGATTATTTAACCATTTATAAATGATCAAAGTCCACTAGCTACTAGATAAATCACTTGCAGTTGTAGTGGTGCGTATACTACCATACTAGGCTAGCTATACTATCCCCCATATTCTAAGACGTTACCTCGAGATTATTCCACTCGACTCAACCTCGAATTAACCTCATTATTGATATTTTCTGCGTCAATTTTTCTCAAACGAGAGTAGCGAAGCAATTGTCAACCCTTGAGTTAACAGTTGCTTCGTACGTCGCGATGTATTTGAGTTTCCCTCAAAGTTAAGTAGAAATCAAGTGAAGGATTTCTGGAGAAATGTTTTGAACAACGGGGGTATAAGGCTAGAGTGAACCGGTATCTTCTAGGCAAGCATGCTCCATCATCGGCTGCATCATCACATACCATCAGGCAATTATTTTATAGGTTACGACCCAAATACATCCTTACTGTTACTGGACTATCTAGAATTCTGCCTGGATACTTTAATCCGCGGCGCGCAACAACAAGTACCTAATAACTATATCAGACAGCCTTAAGTTTACGACGAGATATCGAATCTCTGACCCCCATATTCTAAGTTGTTACCATGAGATTACTCCACTCAACTTAACCTTGAATTAACCTCATTTTTGTGTTTTGGTATTTTTAATTGACAATATATAATCAACTTGACATTTCTGAGTCAATTTTTCTCAAACGAGGGAAGCAAAGCAGCTGTCATCTCAAGGTACGTCGCGATGTACCTTGAGTTTCCCTTAAAGTTAAGTGGAAGTCAAGTGAAGAATTTTTGGTGAAATGTTTTAGAATACGGGGGTTAGTCTCTTTTACCGTTACTATCATGGGGAATGCTCTGAAGAAATCTTTAACCTCATCCCGCCTTCTCCATTTTATTATCGAACTTCTCGGCAGCGTGAAAAAGCGCATCCACATATTGTAACCTGCAAGATGTGGAATGATCTTCCACCTGAGGTTATTCCCCATAACTTCAGTATGGGGAGCTTCAAAAAAAGTGTTAAGAGTCCTCTCTAAGGGTCGGCAACGCACCGGCAATGCCCAAGGGCCTTGCATGTGGGCGTGTTGCAGATGTCCATAGGCGGCGGTGACCACTTACCATCAGGTGGGCCGCCTGGTTTTTTGCCTCTCATTACATAAAAAAAAAGAAGTCATACCTCTTGTTCCGGTAAGTGAGGATAAGCGCGTCGCTTGACGCCCGCGTACCGAAGCAAGGCCACCATCGACCGAAGGCCGAAGTCGTAGTGATCCTGCTTCGATAACTGCTGCATGGCCAGCTGGTACAGAGTGAACACCTGGCGAGTAATCACTGATCATAAAACTTTCATTGCAAAACCACATGCCTATTTTAATCAGACATTTAAAAAAATCTTTAGTAAGTATGCACTTAAACTACGTATTGAAAGTGTAAAATCCATTAACTGTTTCTATCGGTTGCAATAAAATGTCGTGGTCGTGCTGGAGCGTACGACCTTAGAGGAATTATTATGTTTCTATCCGTACGACGATCTTCAGTTCGTGAACATTTTCATTAGGTCTTTAGATTTACCAATAGGACCACCTACCATTGTCAATATAGGTACCTAAGCATTAAAAAGATGACGGGCGAAACGTATTTTTTTCTTTTGTGCTCATCATCACTAACAAAAGCAAAAAAGATAGATAAAGAGAAAGTCATTCCAAATAAAACCGTGATAAATCCGCGTACCTATAGGGGAATCGACTCGAGAAGGATTTGTTGTTAAAGTACCTATATACTTACATAGCAGTTGTATAGAAAATCTAATGTGTATAAGTTGTTGTATTGTGTGCTGGGTGACGTTACCTTCTTAGCATTGAGTTTATAGGCGGTAAACCCGTCCGAAAACAAGGTGTTCTCAGCGATGATGAGGGAGTCGGGGACGCACATCGCGATGGGACGGAACATAGACTTCAGGTTATCCGGTAGCTCTGTACGGCCCGCGTACCTAGGAACGACAACGTGGAAAGTTACTGGTATCGTGGTGGTGTCGTGGTATTTTACTGTTTACATTCTTTGAGTCAACCTCTATTATGGGCTGAGCAAGTCGGCGTTATTATCACGGAGGAGTAGCGCTTATAGCGACAGGCCGTTTCTAATCGATCGGGCAATGTTAGCAGCGGTCACTACATGGGTGGCATGACCACTACAATAAGTGGTGTTTGCCGTCGGTCCCAGCCATGGGTCCCGGCTGTTGTTGTAAGACAATAGTCGTCAAGCCAAGTCAGAAGCCTTAATGGGATGACCTAAAAATTGTGACACCAGAGCTGCTTATATGAGAAGATCCCGGAAGGTGCGGTTCCGATACACGCAACCGGACAAATATTTGTTAGATGTCCCTGATAAGAAGTTCTGTAAATACAACTCAGGGGATTTCAAATCAAGAGTGAGTAGGTACTTGACAAAGCGCCTGCTACACCTTCAAACGCAACATCGCTTTCCGTAAGGTGAGCTCATGGTCAAAGTAGGTAAACGATATCATAATCTGTTAAAAACCCAACTTACCCTGGATTCATAGTAATAAAAATGCCACAGTTCCCGTCGAGTTTGATCTCAGAACCCTCGAAGATGAACCTCTTCAAGAAAAGCGAAAGCGCTTGCAACACGGCCAGGATCTGCTGCGCGACAACGGACAACACCTCGATGTTAATGCGGTTGAACTCGTCGAAACAACCCCAGCAGCCGCTCTGGGCGATTCCTGTATTTTGGTGACATGGACGCTTTAAAGCCTTGGAAGTCAATTTTTAAGTCATATTTTCAAAGAATTATAAAGCGAGCAAATATAGGTAAATAGTGTAGTGTGTACCTAAAGTACCTATCTATATAAGGTAGGTACTTATACTTAGTTAGTCTTCGTTGGGACCTTATGACTAATGGTGCCGAAGGCGGGTACCTACTAAGCATTGCGGCAAGACTGCAGCAGGGACTGCGCGATGAGCGAACGATTAAATTCTAACCCACTTTGAAGATATCTATCTACCTATGCTTGCTCCCCTTGCGAGCAATATCTTTATCGTTGACTGGCAATAAATACCAATAGCTATAGCTGGCCAAAGACCCAGCTTCGTATGAGCGAAATTATGCTCGCGTGGTCGACAGTTCCAGTTAGAGATGTTTCATGTCCCATCTAATAGGTACTCGTAGAGTTCTTTATTGTGGTTGTAGCTGGCATCCTTATTAATTAGGCGGCCTATATTTTTAAGTTTAATTTATGTAAAACAACAGTATATTGTTTATTGAGACTCTTCTTGTAGGTACCTAATTATTATATTAAAACAAAATAAAATCTCTTCTATTTGTTTACCAGCAAAACATTTTGCCATGGACTTGTAATCCAGACCATCTGAGCAGTTGGTAACCACCACCCATCTGGCCAGCGCTCGCCCCAAATCCTTAGTAGTCTCCGTCTTGCCCGTACCAGCAGGACCTTGAGGGCTACCACCTCGAAACAGGTGCAGAGCTGTTGTGAGGGTTATGTAGCATCTGGAAATAAAGGGACATAATATGATGAGGCCATTTTCCTCCATGGTAGGAATAATTGGATTCACTGTGTAGCACTAGCTAAAGAATAACACTAAAATTATTGCTGTAAGCAGTTTGATGTGAATGCAATAGGTGTACAGATGATAGAGTGTTCTTTTTCTATTCCATTATTAGACCAGTTAAAGAACCTAGCCTAGAGAAGTGTCTAGCGTTAGTAAGCAACTCAAATAGGTCCTACCTGTCAGTAAGCGGTGTTATCACAAGCCGTCCAGAATTCCCAATATACTCGTAAGTGTAAATAGATTGAGTGTTGGTTTGTCTAATGTAGCAATCTTCTCGTTCTCTATCCCAGTAAAACTTCAACTGGGAGAACCATTCGAATGCAGTCACCGACATGCAACCTACAACGTGTAATGGAATGAACGACGGACTTAAAAGAGCACCTTGAGGCACACCCTAAATATTCTGGTGGAAAATTACATACAAATTATAATTTTGTTTTGTTTTGTTGTATTTTCAGTTTTTTCAACTTAATATGGATTATACGTTACTAGTCTAATAAATAATAAACTTAGTGACAGCTATTCATCATAGTAAAAAGCACCTTATAAGTCTACAGAATCTCTACTCACCCATTTTATACATCCTATCGACAGTATCTCTCGAATGTATTTCGATAACGCAAAGCGCGTTCACTTTACACCTGAGTATCTTCTTGATCTCTTTTCTTGACATCATTTGGAGCGTGGTCAGAATCTGATTCTGTTTTTTGCGCAACTTCTTCAGTGGCTTTTTCTCTTTCATAATTTCGCAGCGGCAGAGGGTTCGCGTGCAATCCGATGTCCATTGTATCTGATTTATTTTGTTTGAGAGCATTTCATAATTATGAACCAAAAAAAAGAGTTACAACGAAAAGCTTAAAAAGGTACGTGGTTTAGGTACATAGATTCTATTACTCACATATGGTTACCATGACCATTCATCACAATATTAGCTATTTCGTCGTTATTCACATAATAGTATACCTACTAATCCTTGTTTGGGAGTAAGTTATGAGTTATGATAGGCAACCCCTCAGCACTGAAACGCCTGAACGAATTCTGATATTTTTTGTTGTAGGTATAAGTTTTAAGTAGATAATACCTATGCCTACCTAGTGCCCATGGAATAAGAATACCTACCCCTGAAAATGGTATCCAGGTAAAACCGTGGAAGATAGCTAAGTTCAACAATGTTATTACCTTACTGCAAGTGATACCAAGCTGGCCGGGCCAGTCGTCGATCCACTGTTCTCTTGCATACCGACATTTCCTCAATGCCGCACGAGTCAGAATCAGTTGCTGAAATAATAATCACGATGGGATGTGATGAAGCAGACTACCTACCTATAACTAAAGGGAGCATTTTATAGAAATCTAACTCGAAATTTAATTTATTCAATGCCGACTCCTATACGTACCTACGCTCTTGAGCATTTCTAACTGTTCCCAATACTTTTAGATGTGGGCGTGAACCTAGTTGAAAGATTTACCCAGTGTAGCTTTGATTTCAACGCTATACAGATTATATATTATGACGTATGATAGGTCGCCAACCGTATGTTGTAGTAGGTTTCTTAAAACACTCGAATTCTGTGCAATATGCTAGAGCTATCGACAAAAGGATACTTTTTTAGGCAGACTTCTACTATCTACTTCATATAAATCAAAGTAACTCCTTACATCTCTAAGCACGACCCGCATTGTGTGCTCTAATCCCAAAAGCCACATTTCAGCGGGTCCATCCAGAACTAAGTTATACTTCCACTCAATACATTCTCCATCTTCAGACATCATCGCTTTGGCAACAGGAAGACCAAGAGCATTCTGAAAGATACATTTTAATTCTATTACAATAAATTGCGTCTTCCAGTTCGTGGTCGCCACTCGAGAACCTTTCTTCCCCATCGGTTGTCAGTTCTACGAGCGATGTGGCCTGCCCATTGCCATTTCAACTTGCTAATCCTAAGAGCTACATCGGTCACGTTAGTTCTCCTGCGGATCTCCTCATTACGGATCTTATCTCGCAGGGAAACACCGAGCATTGCTCTCTCCATAGCCCAGCAGCAGCATAAGACGCAGCGTAGGCCGGCCCCCCACTAGGTGGACCGACGACCTGGTGAAAGCCGCGGGGAGCCGATGGATGCAGGAGGCGAGCAGCCGCTCTAGAGTGGCGCTCCCGGGGGGATGCCTATGTTCAGCAGAGGACGTCTTCAAGCTGTTGATGATGATGATGATGATGACAATTAATTGCCCAATGATACTAATAACTTTTAAAGATACTAGCTGACCCATCCCAGCTTCGAACAGGTTAGTTTTATTTTTATGCCCAGATCCTCTATCTCGCTCGCGCATTGCGACATTTTTGAAGATGATAAAACTATCGAAAAAACTTTGATTCTTAAACATAATAATTTTATTGGTAAAGAAAACATGTCAGGATGTCTCTTTCTCGCAAAACAGATATCATATAGGTAGACATAACGATCTCCGTTTTGTTTGAAACTTTATAAGCATATATAACTCCATGGGTCATTAACAGATTTTACATAATATTTGCTTTTCATTTTAGGAGCACTAGTCGAAATAACCCAATGCATTGAGCTGAGCTTGACATTGATTGCTGTTTAACAAAACAAGAACCAGGTATCTACAATTCTACACCTATTAAATAAAACTTACAAATAAAAATGGAATGAAAAACCAGTTAGGAATTCCATCCTCCTTTATTACATCAATACTTATATTTAATTTAGTAACTACAAACAATTATTTTTTATGTAATGAATCACAGCACATGTTCATTAATTCAAACTTATCATATATTTAGCATAAAGTTGTAGCATTTAAAATAGTCACACATTTAGCAAATACAATTATTTAAAAAATAACGCCAGCTAAGCATCAAAATCAGTCATTTAGTACCCATTGCTACCCTTGTGCATAGACTGCCGCGTCGCGATGACCGGCGGACAGCGATGGGTGCCAAACAGTTTTGCATCGCTGATGCTACCGATTCGCAGCCGGCCCGTGGGGGTTGAAGTTTTACTTTTATACATTTATGATACCACCAACAAAAATTCAGTTATGAACTAGATTACTTATTTGATGTTTCATTTGGCCTTATCTAATTAAGAGATTTTGACCACACACAAAATAGCCACTGTAGAAATTATGATATAAAATGGGAAAACTAAAGGTGAACCTGCAGGGAGCCTCTAGTCTTTCACAATACACTACTTATATGGTATTATCATTCAATCGCTTTGAGTCTGGATGTTCATCTTTCTTTCCCTTTTCACCCGGCATTCTATTCACTTGAAACATAGATTTTGGGAGCTTCGTGGGTAAATGTAGGAGGATTTTCAGTACCGCTTTCTTATCCTGTTCACTGCGGCATCCCCAGGTCATATGCAAATATTCGCATAGCAGACCCTGGGCTTGGGATGATGGGTGGTACATCAGTACCAGATTCAGGTACTGAAATAATAAGAATAAATAATTCTAAGAAAACATGAAATAATTACTATGAGTATACACTTGTACATATTGTTGTAATCAAATGTGGAATTGGTTTAAGTGTTACAGAAAAATCAGGAAAAAAGGGAAAAATGGGGGTAATTGCATAATAAATTATACATTTACATGTAACGAAATTGTAACGATTATTGACAAAAGTAGGCTTTTTGGAGTATTATTAGATAGAGATAATCAAGGGGTCTACTGCATACCTAATGAACAGTAAAAGAACCAAAGGAATTGCAGTGTTTTATGAATAAAATGTAATTTTGCTATTGTACATTGAATATTACAACATCACAGGGCTCCGTGGTGGAGCAGGTCGGCTCATAATCCGAAGGCAGCGGGTTCGATTCCCACAACAGGACAAGTATTTGTGCATGGAATAAAAAGCACAAATACTTGCTCTGTGTCTAGGTGCTGTGGTACCATGGTCCTCGTAGTTCCCAGTCCCTAGATACAGGGAATGCTAGTAGGGTACAGGATCTATGTATGTGATCATTGGGCGTTGTTTATTTATTTAACAATCGAAAATAAATTGTTCATAGTAATATTTTAATTATTCTGGAATTGTTAATCAAAACTTACCCTTGTAAAAATGTTGTCAAAGAGTATTTCATCTTTTATTTTCCATCTTGGCACTTTTAATAGTAAATACAGGAGCCTATCCCAATCATTCTCATATGATGCCTTGTAACAGGCCAGAGTGAACATCGTTATCCAATTTGTTTTACCAAACCCAGAATAGTCAAATGTATTCAGCCGTGTCCTCTGTAGTAAATAAAGATTGTTGCCACAAAGTTTTTTTTTTTTAATGAACGGATTTTTTTTTCTGTTTTGAAGGGCCTGTATAATTGTAACCTGTAAATTGGAAATATTTTAAGCAAGAACCTATCAAATCAAAATTACAATGTACCGACTAGGTAGGTAGGTAATTAGGTATAGGTTAACGCTACGACGCCGCCGCCGTAATCAACTAAACATTAATCATTGACAGTCGATATTTATAAAAATCTATTTTACGCGAAACTCACCATGTGCTTCATTGGTATGAAATAAGCTTTCTTGAGCATATTATTCTTTAATGTTATGTTGTTTTGGCTTGTCATTATTACACCACAATTTCAAGTTAGTTGCTGACTACTTAAGAACAATTTATTATCAGTAGTAACCAACAAGTTTCAAAATTGTTGCTGTTGCTTTTTGCTACACAAACTTCACAAAAAGTAGAAGAGTTAATTAACAGATGCACTTAGTAGATGCCGCACGCTAGCCAGCCAGCAGTTAGTTCAATTATATTCTTTCGTTGCTTGATAAATTCAATAATAGAAACTCAATAATAGCGATTAATAGCTAGCTAGCTAGACTAGAGATTCTGGAGAATCCCTCCGTAGGGATGTTAAAAATTAATCGATTGTTTAAAAATCGATTTTTTTTATTTTGGTTTAGATTTTTTCTATTGGTATCATAAATAAAAAGGAAACATCGCCACCAATTTCATGGATGTCCAGTGTAAATACAAAGACAGATTTCAGAATAAGCTTGTAATGGATAGTAATTTTGCTCAATCAGAAAAATAGGCAAAGTTTATAAAAAGACAGTGCGAGCGCAGTAAGCGCAAAAAATCAGAGCGTTAGGACTTGTAGAAATAAATGCCACTGCAATTAGATGGTCAGGGGGGTCTAGCAAAGATACACACGCTCGTTTTTCCGCACACGCTACGGAAATAGCCGTAACCAAATGGTAGCAAAATGGCATAGGTCACGCCAGACGTCTAATCCGCAGCGCCGTACGGAAAACGCTCGATTGTCTATGGACTGAGCGTGAGCTCTAAATAAAAAAGTAAAAACTGAACAACAATGGCGGCGATAATTTGAAAATAGGGAGAATTCTGTGTGATTTGATATAATATAGCTCCAAAAGTTGAATGGTACAATAAAAGACTGCTTTTTTATTATTTTCATAATATTGTTCTAAGTGCTGATTGCAAGCAAAGTTGTAAAATGGAAATAAGAAGTTTTATATGATATTACGGATATCACACATGGATCTATTAAAAAATTTCATCCATGATACCTATTTATTTTTACGAAAGTAAAGCAAACTTGGTAGAATAACTTTTATTTTATTGTATTTTAGATGGATAGACCATGTGCAAGTCTGTCCCACAACAATTTGATGAGAAGGGGATTCTCATTTTTACCACTGATAGAGTGGCAACAGGCCCACAACCAGAGCATAATAACATTAATAACTTAAATATAAAATAACCCGAACGTGAAATAAATGTAGTGATCATGTCGTGGGCGTTACTAGTTAGTGTCCAGTGAATTGATTTGGCCCAATACCAAAGAGTATGATAACTGTCCTATAGGAGCCCAATACTTCGCCAACACGCAATAAATGTCGCTTGATAATCTTGCGTTATGCAGAAATAAAATAATTCGTAAAATAGCCCGCGTTATTCCGTTGTATGGGATGAGGCATCTGTACTGTAGGTATTATATTATCTGGGGCAATAGCCAGATTTTACCTTATCTCAACAACTTTAACACAAAATTGATGTAGATTTGCTTCACGAAATCACGAAATCCAACAAGTTATTGATCTTCAGGTTCGAGTAGCGAACTTTAACATGACATGCATGAGTTCGGGCAGACACGCAGGGAGCGTGAACGACTACGACAAAATTAGCGATAGCGTTTGTCAAAATTGAGGCCTCAACACATCACGCTACCGCCGTGGGCGTTATCCACGATGATGTTTGCGACCGAGTTAGCGTGACCCGATGTCGCTTATCCGCAGGGACTGTCATCTCCATACATTTTGGCGTTAGCGTTAAGCATTAACGCCAATGGAAAGGGATCTTTGCTAGACCCCCAGGGTGTCTAGCAAAAATACCAACCGCTAACGCTAAACGCTAACTCCAAAACTGTATTGAAATGACATTAGCTGTGGAAAAGTAAGCGATTTCCGAAATGTCATCGTAGTACGTTTTGGAGTTAGCGTTTGGCGATAGCGTTAGCGTGAGGGAGCTTTGCGAGACCCTCAGGGATATACTTGAAACGAGCAAGCGAAAATAGCGTGAAAATAAATTTGTAAAGTTTGGTAGTCATTTTGACTTTACATAAAAACAAATGATTGTACCTAAAAACTTTGAAGTAGTTTTATTATATTTAATTAATCAATATGATTATAATATCATCAATAAAATAAAAATAAAAAAGGCATTAAACAAAAACCCAAAGGGTAAAGCTAACCCGCTCCGCTGTCCGTCTATCACCAGGCTGTATCTCATGAACCGTGATAGTTAGACAGTTGAAATTTTCACAAATGATGTATTTCTGTTGCCGCTATTAAACAAATACTAATAACCAGAATAAAATAAACATTTAAGGGCCACTTCCATACAAGAAACGTGTTTTTTTGCCGTTTTGCACATGCGCTTAACCAATTTTTGATATAATTCCATAAAATATATTTCAAAAATCGATTTTTGAAATAATCGATTTTTCCTTCCTGAGGTCACATCCCTAAGAGTCCGCCTTTTGCCGCCTTTCTTTCGGGTTTCGGATTCGGTTCGGGCCTTAGCCCTTATCAGTTGTCAATAATTTGTCATTGGTAAAAAAATTGTATTTGTATTTGTAATAAATGTCAATTTGTCAGCAGCAGTAGGGCTGTTCCGATACTAGAAAATACGATAAAGTACCCGATTCTTATCTTTCGATACCAAACCAAGTACTTTGAAAGTATGTTAAAACCCGTGGTGGTTTTAACTCCATGGCACTGTGAAGTTGGCGCGAAATGCTACGCAGTAGCAAAAATAAGATGTGCGTGGGAAGAAATAAGCAGTGTGCGTAGTGCGCGAGGGACTTGCAGCACACTTCACATCTGCCATTTTTCACATCTAGCATCAAAACATTCCTTCGATACTTACTTGGTATCGGAAAGAGGACTAGTATTGAATATAATCAGTGCTGCTAAGTCAAAACAGGAAAAAGACGCCAAAAATTCAAAGCAAAGCCGTTTTTGTTTCACCACAATATATTTTTTCACTATAGAAGAAGCATAGAACAGCCTAACTTTAAGTGAAGTAGTCAAAATAGGTGGTTTTTATAAATATACACGTTCGGACAAATCTGATACTGGTTACTGGTTCTGTGTACCACGACAATTCAACGTAGGTTTACAAGTTTAAATGTGGGTAGTTCTGCATTAAGGTGGTACGTCATTCTCAGCGCACCAAATTCAAATTTTCTTGCGTTTTTTGCTAATTGCAGCTTAATTACTCAACGCAATTACATGAAAACTAGTTTATCGCAAATAAATAGAATGTATCAACAAATGATTAAAAATATCACCTAAATATCTCTCATTGGATTAGCAAAACCGTGTTGGTAAGTTGTCTTTGAATCCTCCAGAAATCGATTTTCCACAAAAAGTATATCGGACGGATTCGGATGCGGATCGCCATATTCTTCATACTTACTTATATCAAACCTGGACTTTGGAGCCCTGAAAAACCAAAAAACCAGCCGAATAAAACATCAAAAATGGCCGCCATTTTGAATCCAGAGTACCAGCTTCAGCCTCTTGACTCCTTGCAGCGACGAGCCGTTAGACTCACCGACGATCCTGAGCTCACCAAAGATTTGGAACCATTGAGTTTGCGCCGAGACATCGGTTCCCTCTGTGTGTTCTACAAAATTTTCAATGGGGAATGCTCTGAAGAGCTGTTCAACATAATCCCAGCGTCGCGGTTTTATAATCGCACAGCTCGTCACCGTCAAAAAGCTCATCCACACCTCGTGGACCCATGGAAATCTCGCACAGTCCGTTTCTCGAGGTCATTTTTGCCACACACGTGCAAGTTGTGGAATGAGCTTCCCTCTGAGGTGTTTCCGCTGAGCTACAACATGGGGCACTTCAAACGACGGGTAAATAGAGTCCTTAAAGGTAGGCAACGCATCGGCAACGCCCCCAGTGTTGCAGGTGTCTATAGGCGACGGTAACTGCTTTCCATCAGGCGGGCCGTCTGCTTGTTTGTCTGTCCATGTTATAAAAAAAAAAAAAAAAGAAACCGCCATCTTGGATTTTTATGATATACAACCAAAAGCCCCCATCGTAATCGCCAAACGGTACCTACCACCATATCACTTGTCGTTTCCATCCTGGAGACGACGATCTATCGAGGACGGCCTATGTCTCAGACCCCTGCCTAGCACCTACTACCTACTACCCTAGATGTGTAGACTATAGGTAAAATGCACCTACATAGAGGAAAGCAACCCGCTTTCAGCATATGATTCATTGCAATAACCCTCGATGCAACATTTCTTAATCATGATTTTTTCAGGATGACTAAAAATAAACGAAAATACGCGTCCGTTTTACTTGTACTAGTCACTTACTCAAAACAATAATAAATATGGGCGACATCCTACTTCTTCCAAAGTTGACACATTTGGCGTACGCATATTCTACTAATGTTTTCATCACAGATAATATAATATAACACCTACAGGTTCCCATAAAATTATATTCATTACAAATCCTATGTAATTGAAGGAAGAATTGTGTATTTATATTCAAATAAAATAAAAACTCTAGTCCGAAACAATAGAAAGAGCTTCTTGTGTTATAAAACCTTTATGAAATATAAAAAAAAAATCCTATCAAGTTAGAAAATTGTTTTGCACTGGTATTATTAAGAAAAAGACAACTGGCTCTCACGTTACCCTTCTCCATCGGACCACGTTTCTCTCTTGACACGATGCAGCCTATTATTGGCTTTTTATTGCATAATAGAGTTAAAGTTTAGTATTGTATACTTTTGA
Source organism: Ennomos erosarius (assembly GCA_963580505.1). Classification (NCBI taxonomy): domain Eukaryota; kingdom Metazoa; phylum Arthropoda; class Insecta; order Lepidoptera; family Geometridae; genus Ennomos; species Ennomos erosarius. Next base: position 1,275,909 of record OY756982.1, read on the forward strand.
TTCCTTGTTAGTCAGTGGTAAGCGTTCCAGAGGTATCGTATATATAAGTTCCTACCTACGTATAAGGCCGTATTCCGAGACACGCTAAAATCGATATCGATATTATCGCGCTAAAAACGCGATCTCTTGTAAACGTCATGATCGACGCCATCTTGCGATATCGCCGTCCGTGATTGGTTGTTCAGAGTCATTGACAGCGCTCAGTCGTGAGCGCAATATCTGAATCGGAACGCTGAATAGTCAACGTGAGCGTTGTTGTGAGCGGTGATAGCGATTACAGCGTGTATCGGAATAGGGGGTAAGTTCCTTGTTCACAGTTGACAAAAATGACATCTGTGGCCTTGACCCACCCAGTGCTGCCAGGTCAGATTTGTAGAAATACAAGCTTTTACAGTAAATAGAATAACACCATGTTTTGTGAAACTCAGAATTTAATAAGCTTTCCACTTTCAATGAGGCGATGGTTTTATTAAAAAAAGCTGTTATTTTATAAATACCCGATAGATGGCGTTGATAGGGATTTTAAGTTCTGTCATTGTTAAGATAATAATTATCAGGGATTCGCCGAACATGGATTTTAGAACCGAACCGTATATTGAACATTATTCGGTTTGGTGCTTACCAAACCGAATATTCGTCCGAACTATTCGGTTCATTTTACACGAATTTTCCCGTAGATACAGTCGCTATAAAACTTCAAAAAAACTTCCACTGCAATGGAAACAATTTTTATATTTTACTATTATTGTAAAAATTTCCTATGAAATTGCTAATAAAGTGTATGATGTGAATAATTGATTATAATAAAAAACAAACCAGACAAAAAACAACACACAATTATTAGAATTCTTAGAAACAAGCGAAACGTTGTATTTAGCGCAATTTTGTATTGTAAATGCAAATACTTACCTTAAATAATTATTCAAATTAGATATTAGACCAAATCGCACACTCGCGCTCTATAGGTCGGTTGTGCCCGTTAGACACAAAACATCATAGTTTCCTAGTGACCAAGCGTTTAGAGCCTAGATAGAGCATGTTATCAGTATCTAGAAAAATTATTAAAAAGTGCTAAGTGTTCTGATTATTTTTAAAATGAGTTCTAAAAGATTATTTTGGAAGTAATTAACTGAAAATATTTAATAAAATATTCGGTAATTATTCGGCATTTTAACCGAATATTCGGCCGAACACTGAACATGGAAACACATGCCGAATATTTAACGAATACTCGGGGCATCCCTAATAAGTATGTATCGAGTTTAGCATCCTATCCCTATTTTATGGAAGGCATATACTCTAATGGCTTTCTATCGACCAACTAACAACGTCCTCTGTAATTCAGTCAACTGAATTTGACAGACGATTGAAAAATCACTTTCTTAAAATATGACGTCACAGTAGGACCACGAGGACATGTATATCCCCGTGGTCCTACTAGTAGGATAAATAGTAGGTCCACGAAGAAACAGTGGATTTGTACTCTGTGGTTTATGTAAACTAGAACTACAACCATGTTTGAAATACGTCGTTACTACGCCATCTAGTAACAGAAGCGGAATCAGGATTAGGAGAAGCGTAATTCCCCCCCCTCCCCCTATTTAAGTAAGTAGGTACGTTTTTTTTTTATGGGAACGAATGACGTGACGAGCTGGTCGTTCACCTGATGTTAAGCAATACGACAGCCCATAACAGTTGCAGTGTCACTCGGAACTTTAAAATAATAAAGTTTCGCGTGACACTGCACTGCGCACGTCATCCTGAGACATCACACAGTCTAGTAATCAGATTACTACACTGTGTAATCAGGTCATAAAGTCTCATTTGCCCAGTAATTTCACTAGCTACAATGCCCTTCAAACCGGAACACAGTAATGCTTGAACACAACTGCTTGGCGGCAGAATAACTGGCAAAGCGGTGTTACCTACCTAGACGAACTTTGCAGAAAAGTCCTACCACCTAGTAGAAAAGTCCTACCACCTAGTAGAAAAGTCCTACCACCTAGTAGTACGTAGAAAAAACTTACCTTATCAATTCGAATCTTGTTAACATTGTCGAATAATTTTTTCAAATGAACTTGTATTAGCTGAGGCTTCTTAGAATTCCCAAGAATTTCTAGTAGGTCATCATTGGATATAAAATAGAATCTTGGGAAGAGCTGACGCTTTGTTTCCAGATATTTTTCTAAAGCTCTTAATATTCCGTCTAAATTATCAACCATAGTGTTAAGTTTATTGAAAACATACGGGGCAGGTTTAAATAGACACGCTTCAATTGCGTTTTTTCCAGCCTTCATACTAGTCAAAAGAAAACATTGATACTGTTAAAGCTTATTTGAGGGCTGCAGCCGTCAACTAAACAATCCTCAGTTGACGCTCGTGCGTGACTCTACCCTCTACATAACTACGTAGCTGAACTTTAGTACTGATTGTCGTTCTGTAATACAGGTCAGATTTACTAAATAGGTACTACAAATCATTAGTATCATAGTATTGTCTTACTTGAACGTGATATCAGTCCAGTCTTCCGAAAGTTTATCAAAAATTTTCACTTCATTTGGCAATTGCTTCCTGATATCTTCACCACTAAAAATATTTTCCAAATACAAATATCGTCTTTGTACTTGTAGAGCGATCTGTTGAAAGATTGTATGTTCATTGATGATGATGAAGATAATAATTATATTTTATTTTAAACTAACTATGTACCTATACACGTATAACTTATTACTGCAATCCATTTCGGTTAATCTAGGACCTTTTATAATGTAGGTAGGTAGGTACACAAGATAATTATTAAACTCATAGTTTCTACACATCAAATTACATCAAATAAGTATCCGTTCAGTGCCGATTTGTAGTTGATACATAAATGTTATACATTGATCGCACTTATAATACGTAGTAGATTTCTAGACTATACCTCTATGCATTCGGCGACGTATCCTAAAGATTTTTCCCAGTAATCCACTTCTTTAATAAATGGTTCTACGTATTTTGTTGATTTCATTGATGACAGTTGCACTTGATGATCTTCAAGGAACTGTATTTAAAGATGTTTATTTAAATAAGTTGTTTACCTACTTAAATTTGTACACACATTTTTAAAATCTACTTTAATAGATCTAATAAAAACAATAAAATAATGGCACCAATATTCATAAGATGGTCTGACCTGCATGACGTCATCCACACTTTTGATTTTGTACATCTCTCCTTTATGATGCTGCATTTCATAGGTCGTATTCTTCCAGACCTCTCTAATGGCTTTCAAGCCATTCTCAATGTTTAATTCCATTGTGGCGGCATTAGATATTTCAGCTATTTCTTCAGCATAAGCTTGGAAATTCAGACGCATAATCAGTTCCAATTTAAAATCTTCAGAGTTTTGATCAAAATCGCTGTACAAAATCATATTTTATTTACATCATCATCATCATCATCATTAACAGCTTGAAGACGTCCACTGCTAAACATAGGCCTCCCCCAGGGAGCTCCACTTAGAGCGGCTGCTCGCCTCCTGCATCCATCGGCTCCCCGCGGCTTTCACCAGGAAATACATTTTACATAAAATCGTGGAACAGTAAAGAAAACCCACCAAATGGTTCCATCCATCCACCATTGTCATAAATGATTTACTGAATCTACTCAAGTATTATATTGGAAGAATAAACCATTTTAAGCATGTTTGTTTTAATGACTATTTATTAGGTATTTGACCACAAAACGAGCTGCATTAAAATCATTATCATTCTTTCACTCACACTCCCATAAGAGTTTTGATCCTATCCCAATGCCGTTCTCTCATACAAGGATTTTTTAGATCTCCAATGAGTGGAAGCGTTCTTCTGAATGCATCTACTTTTACTCTGGTCGTATCAATTATGTCCCAGCCTTTATCTTTCAGTTGACGGGACAGTCGGTTAAAGTTTCTGCAAAATAAACATTAGTTTTATATTGTGCTGCAGTAATCATGTTAGCATTTTGCTGTCAAAGAAGAATAAAGATTAAAGTTGTATATAATCATATTGTAAAGTATACAAAATATTATACCTATGTAGATATATTATAATTATTATTATATCAAATAATTTTAATTGTAATTAATTAGACCTACGCAATGACTTGTAAATTTTTATTTATCAATAAATGATCTGTATCTGTATCAAACATTTACAAGAAATTTGTAAGCATTGTGTAAGCGTAGTAGCGTACATAATCACCTAAACAAAAACATGACGTTTTCTTCCATCTCGTCCGTTTCCATCTCCCAGAAAGTCTGTGTCTTGTACTTCTCCCAAGATTCTTCCCATTGGAATACCAGTCCCCAGACTTCCTCTAGTTTTTCCAATTCCTTCTCCATCTTCAGAAGATCCAGATTCACTGGAGTACTGTTAACAAAATAAACGACCTTAATTTCTAGTTTTTATTTAAGAACTGGAAACTTCCAACTGCAGGATAAAATTCATAAACATGGTATTATAATACATAATAATATATATAGTACAGCCTAAAAATACATTTAAATATCATAATGATTATACAAAAAATATTAATAGATCTTATACTTATAATACTTTGTAACATAAAATGAGCCCATCAGAGTGAGGGCTACCTAATAGCAACAGGATTGGTTTTTACTACACTGTATTCTGTATATATAAAATTTAAAGTCCTGACTGGCTGACTGACTGACTGACTGACTGACTGACTGACTGACTTATATATCAACGCATAGCCTAAGTCGCTGGTCATAGAGGCTTGAAATTTGGAGGGAGTGTTCTTCGTAAAGTGTAGGCATCCACTAAGAAAGGGTTTTTTAAATTCTACCCTTCAGGGGGTTTTACGTTTGTGTGAAATTTTTATTCTGTGGATCGATTAGTTTGAAATTTGGTGTGTATACTTTTCAATTAAAATAAAAATAGACATGTGTCACGGTTTCCTGATAATCTTCTTCTATCAGGGTCAAACGGAGTCTCAAAGATTTTTTCTTTTGAAATCTATAAATCAACGCACAGCCTAAACCGCTGGTTGTAGAGACTTGAAATTGGGAGGGAGTGTTCTTCGTAAAGTGTAGGCATTCACTAAGAAAGGAATTTTTGAAATTCCACCCTTAAGGGAGTTAAATGGGGGTCTTACGTTTGTGTGAAACTTTTCTTCTGTGGATCGATTAGTTTGAAATTAAGTGGTTATTGTATAAACATTAATTAAAATAGACGTGCGTCACGGTTTTCTGAAAATCTTCTTCCGCCAGGGTCAAACCGAGTCTAAAATTTTTTTTGTTTTGAAATCTATAAATCAACGCACAGTCTAAACCGCTGGCCGTAGAGACTTGAAATTCGGAGAGTGTGTTCATCGTAAAGTGTAGGTGTCCACTAAGAAAGGGTTTTTGAAATTCCACCCCTGAGAAGGTAAAATGGGATATTAACGTTTGTTTTATATTTGCATGAAATATTTTAATCTGTGGGTACCTACTACTGCTATACGTGTCTTTTGATATACAGAACGGCTTATATAAATTATTTTAGCGCTCGCTCTTGCTCGCGCTTACGCTATTCCTACCATATTTTTTTTGTATTATACAAGTGCGTTTGTACCAGAGACATGTATAGTATTAGATGTCTGTGGTTTATACCTACCGACTGACACGTGATTTGTTGTTTTTTGCGTTGCTCTGTTTACTGGGCCGCAAGCGGGTGTGTAGCGAGCGAGGGTGACATAAGATAGGGTATTTTTTTAAGGTTGCTTTGTTCGCTGAACCATAAGCGGTGCACTTGTGAAGCTATACTTACATAAAGAAATAACACCTTTATGTAGGTGTAGTTTCACTCGAAGTTTCATACACAACCGCGAGCCGCATTTTTCGTTAGAATGAAAAGAGGGTCAATTACTATTAGTCTCAGTTATCCTGCTTCAAAGCACAGCTAGCTCAGTTTATTTAGCTGTAGAATCACGCGGGCGAAGCCACGGGTAAAAGCTAGTAATTACATAATATCTTCCTACAAAATATTTAAGACGATCTCTATGCTATGAGTGGCACTTGTTGAAAAATTATTTAAATTACCCATCAATGTTATAGCTAAGTAAAAATTACTATTATTGATAGCGATCATTATTATTAAGTGATCACTTATCTAATCTAATTTCAAACTAACTATATGAACAACTTGATCATTTACGTTAAGTTGAAAACAGCAAGTCCATCACGGATGGCTTGCTCTTGAGCCCTCAAGGCGTTCAGCTGTTCTCTAAAGGCTTTCAATTGGCTCATCGCGTCTTTTCCACTGACATCAGAGCTAGTAGGCATAGTTTTATAGAAATCTTCACAAAATTCTTTCGCAGCTTCTTTGAAAATCTAGAAATGTGTCAACCAATGATGATGTAAATTTTGAACAGAAAAAATTGTTAACATTATCGCTTTGAGAATGCTTGTTCTATTAATTGAGAATCTTTTACCTCGGCTTGCTCCAATAACCCTTGTTTAAACTTTTCCTTATTCAGTTCCAAAGCCTTCTTAGCTTCCTCTAATAAAATTAAATAATCAGCCCATAGAACCGGAATATTTTCATGTCTGGTTGCCATATCAGAACTCACTTCCACTTCAAATTTGGCTGGGTAAACAAATATAAATTATTAATTGATAACATTAGCAGAATGCTAATCTTATGTGAGATTTGAGCTTGTATAAATACCATTATGTGACTACTAGCAGGTATCATTGGACATATGACAATTTTGGAAATTCATCATCATCATCATCATCATCATCATTATTAACAGCCTGAAGACGTCCACTGCTGAACATAGGCCTCCCCCCGGGAGCGCCACTTAGAGCGGCTGCTCGCCTCCTGCATCCATCGGCTCCCCGCGGCTTTCACCAGGTCGTCGGTCCACCTAGTGGGGGGCCGGCCTACGCTGCGTCTTCCAGTTCGTGGTCGCCACTCGAGAACCTTTCTTCCCCATCGGTTGTCAGTTCTACGAGGAAATTCATAATACTTTGCTATTTACCAAGTGTCTGCATTTGGTCAGTAATAGGTGGAAACGTCCTTTCCATATTATGTACTTCTGACATCAAACGGTCGTATGTAGCTATAGCTGTCGCAAGCTCTTTTAAATCAGCTGGCATCTGAAAACAATTCTATTTATTAATTTTTAAGTAATAAGTAATTATAAATTTTATAAGTATTGCTTGTAAAATTACAATAGTACCGTATCGATTTTTAGTGTAATATTTATAGTTCTGTATTAACTTATGAAAGACTATTTACCTTCATAGCTTCCTCACTACTTTTTTCAACATACGCGTAAACTACATCTATATCTGCTTCCGTTATTTTTCGCAATAGTTCTCCAAGCTTTGTTTGCCATACCAGACAATGAGCAATAATTGATTTCTTCAATTCACTCGAATTGAGGGTTATGAAATGGATCTACAATAAAAATACGTTCGTAGTTAGCAGTCGTTATAATGGTCAATTGGTTAAACTTTATATTGTACGTTCAAAATTAAGATAAGCAGGTCATAGTAATTAATAAAAACAAATACCTAACAATTATTTACTTAGTAATCATGACGAATAAGTAGGTATTTATTGTTTCACTCATACCAGACGCACATATCTACCTGATTAATAGTTTCCTGTATTTGAACAGTATTAGCCAAGTTGCTATAACTTATTATCAAGTCATCAAATTGGACAGCCGTATGTTTTTCTTCGCGATATTGTATCATGAAGGCGTTTTTATCAACTTTCCAAATATGCGTATATGGATCCCACATTCGAATATGGTCTATAACAAGGTTGATGTTATAGTCAATCTCTAAAAAGTAAAAATTTTATTTTTATTTTAAGTTACTTATACTTATTTTGTTTGATGATGTCATTCGTTCCATTCCATTTTACTAATAGAACGTACTCAATTTATTTAATTAGTATGTTTATAATGTAACGGATCTCAAAACAAAAATAGTCATTAAGTGGATGACTGACCAGCCTTGATTAAAGCTTGAAGTTTGTTGGAATCAACGTCAATTTGTATGACTTCCCAGAACCTTTTAAGGCCTCCTGCAGGCAACGCAAATTTTTCAAAAAGTCTTGGAATTGTACTCATTATGTGAACAATTTCTTCATGAACCGTGTTGAATGTGTCTCTGATTTCACATGTAGTTGGAATAAAGATAATTTCTTTGTCCGAGAGGTATAAATTCATTTTGATAAGAGGTGAAGGTGCCATAGTACCTGAAATTTAAATAACATTATCATCAATCTCCCTTTGTATCTGTAGAACATATTTTATTCTCAATCACTTTTTTTAATGACTTACCATCTCCGTGTACGCATTTATACATGTTTTGTAATGTGGCTTTAACTGTAAGCCTTATAGCGTCTTCCAGAAGCCAATCGAATCTTCTAACATATTTAATCCAATATTCCGCCATCTATGAAATGCAATTTCAGTTTTATTACTATCTGTTACATATTGTTTTTGTTTTATTATTTATTTATTATTTTATTATTTAGTTAATATTAGTATATTTTTATTCAAGTTTATTTTATTGCTCAGGAGAAGAGAATATAGATCAATTTTAATAATAAGTAGGTGTGTTTGCAGATTTACCTGAGTAATAAAACCTTCAAAACCTTCATAAACAATAACGAGATATGTAATAATTTCTTTATACATTTCTAATATTTTAGCAATGGCTATTTGCGCCATTACACGAACTTTTTCTCTAAGAACTTGAATATCAAACACGTTGTAGATATCAAAATCAAATAAAGGCGTGTCACATATTTTTTCCATTATTTTTACCAAGTTGACGTTGCAGTTTTTGTAAGTCGTTAAAAAATCTTGTAACTGAAAAAATATTCAAATATAAATTTAAGTTATCTAACTTAAATTGTGCTAATATTATAATATGTGGCCATTAAAACATAAATTACATGTCGGTCAGTAGGTACAGACGTGCTTGCTATATTTCAAATAAAATACAGTGGAAATACCAAAATTGCGAGCGAGAGCGAGCGCGAAAACTTTTTTGTTTGCTGTAGTACACATCAAAAAATACGTATAATACACAGACATGTAATACAATAGTATTAGATGTCTGTGGTATAATACAAATAAAATATGGTAGGAATAGCATAAGTGCGAGCAACAGCGAGCGCGAAACCTTTTTATATTAGCCTCTTTGTAGTTCAAAAAACACGTATAGCAGTAGTAGGTACCCACAGATTAAAATATTTCATGCAAATATAAAACAAACGTTAACACCCCATTTTACCTTCTCAGGGGTGGAATTTCAAAAGAAAAAACTTTGAGACTCGGTTTGACCCTGGTGGAAGAAGATTTTCAGAAAACCGTGATGCGCGTCTATTTTTATTTTAATAATTGATGAGTATATACACTTAATTTCAAACTAATCGATCCACAGAATAAAAAGTTTCACAGGAACGGAAAACCCCCATTTAACCCCCTTAAGGATGGAATTTCAAAAAACCCTTTCTTAGTGGATTGCCTACACTTTACGAAGAACACTCAAAATTTCAAGTCTCTACGACCAGCCGTTTAGGCTGTGCGTTGATATTATATAAGTCAGTCAATCAAGACTTTAAATATATAGATTGGTACCTACTTGAATAGTTATTAATTGTCAGATTAAAGACATCCACACTATCCACAGCTGAATAATAGGCACCTTAAACTTTCAATTTATAGGATTTTGTACCTACCATGTTATTCAGCGGTACCTAGCTAGGACAGCTATATCCATCCATTTGCCTTAAGGTTTGCCAGCTCCTAAGTTTACATTTTGTCACTCCATGACATTTCGGTACGTCTTAATATAGAGCTGTCAAACTTTAGTGAGTTGAGCACTAGATATTTTATAAGATGTAATACTAATTATTTTAATGAGTTAAAGTTACGTACAGCACGAGTAACAAGTTTTCGTCATAATAATAATAATGTCATTACCTCTCCAATCTGACAAACACAGTCTGCAATGTATGCGTCAGACATAGTTGAAGTCCATGTTAACTTAGATATTCCCGGTTGTACTTTTTTTTCACAAGCCTAAAAATAATAATATTTTATATTGGTATTGTTCTAAACATAAATATAATATTACAAAGTATTTGATAATATAATGATTATGTTAAATTTTAACATTTTCTTTCCGGTTAAAAGTGGTATAAAACTATTTACATACAGAGAATGTACCTAGGTAAGTACCTACATGCTTTTTGAAAAATTGAAACTTTACAAATACTGGAAAATAAATTAACACCTCACCTTAATAATTACTCTTTGGCCGAAATTACCCAGTTATTTATTTATTGATTATCTATGGGTAGTACCTACACAACACAGGACATTTTAATTTTTTTTACTTATAACCAGCCGAGACCAAAAATATTATGGCAGAAGTTTCAAACCACAAAATATCCATTTATTAAACATGTAGATACGTATGTATGTAAGTATAAGATATACAAGAAAAGATGACAAAATTCCAAGCATTCATATTTTCTCGGATTAGAAGCAGTAAGTAGGTACCGTAAAAGCGTTTATTATTCTTGTATCATCAACAGCCCGAAGAGTTCCACTGCTGAACATAGGCCTCCCCCATTGAGCGTTACCTTGAGCGGCTGCTCGCCTCCTGCATCCATAGGCTCCCCAGCAACCGGTCTACGTTGCATCTTCCGGTTTGTGGTCATGGGCAGATGCCCAGTTACCACCCGGGTTGGTAACTGGGTATCTGCCGAGGATTATTGACACCCCTTGCCCTGCCGTTACCGTGGTAGCTACCATGCCATGATAGCCAATTCACCACGCTTGGCAGGCGGCTTGGTGATCGCATTAGATTAAAATAAAACCAAGGTTTATGCTGCAATGCACACCCTGGACATTCCCTTAGCCGACTGCAACCAACTGCAACCACGGGAAGAGATGGGGTGGTCCTATTCGGAACCGGAACCACACGGCAATCACAATAAATAAGTATTCTGGTCAAAGTAAAAGAAATACATTCAACTTCCTTGTTTCTGCCATATTCGTAGTTTTATTTAAAGTATGGCAATATTATTAGTAATTCTTTGGATGGTGACATTTATGTTTGTTTGATAGATAACACTGACATTGACATTCGTCAATGACGTTTCTTGTTTGATAATGACAGTGACAGTGGCAAAAATAAAACAATTAAATAGTAAACAAAAACGGAAGGGGCCGTTGGCGTCGTCGTTGATTGGCTTTTTGCTTGTTTTTGTGTATTTATTTTCTTTTCAAACAAGTTTATCCAAGAATATTAAAAAGTAAATTAGTATGCCTATTAGATGCCCTTTGCTTTGGACTAGTGTTAATTAGGTATTGACAATGAATTTAGCTGATCCAGAACTAGAGCTGATAGATCCGACTCCAAATATCCATAACCTATTTGTTCATTTCGACGAATTGTTTTTTTACACTAAATTGATGGGACGTGCCCTTGTGAGATGGAGCAAGAGAATGTACTCATGTGCAGGTGTCTGTAGGTAAGTTTGTCCTTTGGGCACGAAAGCTAAAAACAGGATGTATCTGGTGGCGGCGCTTTCAAGGTAGTTAGTCCCTTCTTTATTTATTTACATTTTAGCAATTATAATTTATCAATAGGTTCTACTAGGTGACTTTGAATTGGTATGTTATCCCGAAATGGGGGGCTGGGACCATGATATCCTACAAGTTATGAGAGCCTTACTTGAAACTGGGTGTTTCCAAACCTCCATGGTAAAAAAATAAATCCACTAGCAAAATTGCACATGCGATCGCTACGAGAGTTAACAAGATACTATAAATTCATTTCTAAACACAGGTTGTTAAACCCATTTATGTGCACTCTGTCAAGGACAAAGTTCAACCACCCAGCTGCGGTAAGGCTATTTTGGAACGTAAACTTTACATGGCATTTCTTCAATGAAAAACTATTAATTTAGTAAAGTTGTAGAAGAAACATTGTCTACCTTGGGGTGTAGATTTACCCTCTTTTGGAATAACATACCAATTCAAGGTCACCTTGTATAATAGCGTGTATTTTTGTATTGAACTATGTTGCTCCCAAAAGAAGCACCTGACTATATAATGTTAATAAATGAGTATGTGGGTAGATATTTTGAGTCCTGTGTTTTTCGTATTATCAGCCTTATATTTCTATGTTCACAGCTATGAAGGTAGAAATGGGTTATGTGACATAGCTCTAAGTGAGCCACTACTGAAACTGCGCCCACGCAAGGACCTCATTGAGACTCTACTACATGAAATGATCCATGCATTCCTCTTCATCACAAACAGAGACAATGACAGGGATGGCCATGGTCCGAACTTCAAAGCACACATGTACAGGATTAACAAAGCTGCAGGCCTGAACATTAGCATATACCACAGTTTCCATGATGAGGTAAGACTACTACTTATAGTAGTAGTAACTTGGTGTTGAAAGTAGTAGTTGCAGCAAAGAAACATCTCATTCCTCATTACTATATGCTAATATAGTAACAAACTCTATATCAAACTAACAGTCACATATCCAAAAATATAAATATAGACTCAATATATCATAGGTAATGAATTAGACTTATTACTTAAATAATGGCCAAAATTAAATTAACTTTCAGGTGAATTTATATTTAAAACATTGGTGGAGATGTAATGGCAGGTGTCAAAAAATTAAACCATATTTTGGAGTTGTCCGCCGCTCATGCAACAGAGCCCCTGGCCCCAGTGACCACTGGTGGGTAGCCCACAAAAGGATATGTGGTGGCACTTTCATTAAAATAAAAGAGCCCGAGAAAACACGGAAACCTCCAGCAAAAAAGGACAAAGGGAAAGCTGTGGGAGATATCACCAAATATATCAATAACAATAATACAAATATTGAAAACAAGAATTTGAATAGTGTAAAAAATAAAATAACCCCAACAAAAATTACAGTAGAAGTGGTTGTAAGCAGTGCAGGTCCCAATCTTACCACAATACCAGATATAGGAGTATTTATAGATGGCAGTAAAAGAAAAAGGAGCAACTCCAATCCTGTCATTGAGAAAGTAAGAGATGTATGGAATAATAAACAACTACCCACATCAACTGTAACCATTGCAAGAAAAGTACCAGATAAAGCTACAAGTGCAGCCATCACTAAAAAACACAGAACCGATTCTGTAGATGTAAGATCACCTCCAAATAAAGTTAAGAAAATTGACGATTACTTTAAAAGCACAGCCAGCTCTATACTAAAAGATGTATATGGAAAAGAATTCATAATATCACAATCAGGTGACTGCAAAAAGTTCAAAGCAATCACTGTTGGAGATGGTGGTTGCAACACAGCAGGACCTGTCAATGTAATGGAGGGTTTTGTGAAATGCCCCAGTTGTAATATTGATGTTAGAAGCAAATATATAAATAGACACTTGGATGAATGTCTCAACAAAGATATTATAGAGAGTTTGACCAATAAACCAATTCAATCAACACCAAAATTAAAATATGTTGTGGGAGATATACAAACGATTCCACCTTTTAAGTTTAAAACGGATAACAATCATATTGAGATTCAAAAGGATAATAATATAATAAAAATTGAGGCTACAGATGGAAATTCAGAAACATATAAAGACATAAGTAATGTAAAAACTGAAAAAGACAATTTTAATATAGAAATTAGGGCAAAACCTGGTACGAGTAAAGATTTTGTTGAACCTCAGAAATGTCCGTGTTGTGGAGAGATGGTGTACAAAGCTATTGATAAACATTTAGATGAGTGCTTAGGTTTCTTTGACAATAATACCACAATACCTGAAGAAGGAGCTTCTGCCAAAGATACTGTGGTTATCGAAGATAATGAACTTGATACAAATATTAAGTCAGAACCTAGTACTAGCAAAGATTTTGAAGTTCAAAAATGTCCATGTTGCGGAAACAAAATAGAAACATCTATTGAATTGCATCTAGATGAATGTCTAGGCTTTTTTGATAACAATACTACGATACCTATAGAAGGAGGTTCTGCCATTGAAACAATAGTCATTGATGATGATGATGATATATTTGATGAATCACAAACTTTTAATGCTACAGGAACTAAATCGCCTTGTCCTTGTTGTCTCAAAATGGTTGAGATTGCAGATATGAATGACCATTTAGATGTATGTTTAGGAACTTAGTCTATAATGGAGTGATACAATTAAAAGATTTCTGTGGGCAGAAATATAATGAGCCCGTGGATCAATCCATGAACCTTTTTTGCCCTTTCTTTCTCTTCAAGCAATTTCTCGAAAGAAGAAATAATATGTTGATTACAACAGCTCGTCCGGTATCTTCTAGGCAAGCATGCTCCATAATCACCCGCATCATCATTTACTATGAGGTGAGACTGTGGCAAAATGTTAGCATATCACTGAATAAAAAAAAATGCTACCCATGCCGGTAATGCTAATGATACTACATTACAGCATACTTTAATCATTTCATTTGATTCAATTAAAAGTATTAATGGCTTTAATTAAATTTTTTTTTATATTCTTGTTCTAACTAAACCATTGTTGTTCAATAATTCTTCATGCTCAAAAATATTGCCTAAATAACTTATTATTATTATATTAATTACTTATTATGTCAGTATAGACTTAGCACCAGTCTTTGACGATGGAAGTAAGTGGATGTGGCATAAAGCTAACTACACAGAATATGTTATAATTTTAAAGTCAACCTCGTTAAAGAATGAACAAAAATAGTCGCATTTCATATTGGCAAAAACCATTTTGAACGTGCTAAAAAGAGACAAGTATACCGTTTCAACTTTCATTTTTCATAATAATTTGTCTCTGACGTCACTTGAGACCGCTCTGCGGCAAAAAATCGCCATGTTCTGGTAGTATTTTGAGCTAGTACGTCAGTCGTCAACTGTCAAATGCAGTAAACAATGGGGGGAGTGGGGCGGAGTCGGCACCATATTGTGGTGAAAAAGTGCCGCACGACACGTGACCATGTTTCACATCCTCTTACTTCCCTCATCAAAGACACCAGTGCTTACAAACAATGTTGAAAATTTATTTTCATGGTCTGATGATTTATTTAGATTTATATTATTTTATGTGATATTAGGATAATAATAATTGTTCTTGATAATGCCCAATAGTTAACATATTAAATAAATGTATAGAGACATACTACTGAGCTTTTATTGGACGAATATTTATGTTTCAAAACCATAGAGATAGGATGTAGAGATTGAGAGTAACGAATTGTCTTGCTCTGTGTTCAAAACATTGATTTTTGTTTTGTTTGGTTGTTGTAATAGAACATTTTTCAAAAGTGAACCCTGGAGCGATTTGTCTTTTTGTATTGCAGAACTGTACTTACAGTGATTAATGGTTTGAAGAGGAGCCTTTCTTCATCCGAGAGTGAGTCAAGAATTTTATTGTACCCCTTAACAACTGCTAGCACACTCTCATACACATATAATACGGTTTTGCTTTTCATGTATACCTTAAAAAAAATTATAAACATGATTAATAATGTTAAAATGAACCAGTAGGTAAGAGTTTTGTGACACTAGAGGGCTATCACTGGAGAAGTTGCGCTATCATTGGTGCAATTGTGCCACCACCCGAGCAGTTATGCCAGCACCTGGCTGGCTAGGTCTACCTACCGCAAAAGCATGCATAGGAATTTCCATCCCAAGGTTCTCCCAATGAGCTGCCTCGTTGCATAGCTCCAGGATATTACTGGAACAAATAGGACTGTAAATTTCAACATACCACTTCTTATTTCAGCTGTTGGCGATACTCGTAAAACAACGTATAAAAGATTTCTGTTAAAGAATAAGAATAAGAATAAGAAAAATTTATTTCCAGAAACATTTACATTACAAAGAATCATAATTAAATGTACATAGAATATCAATTAAAAGATTGACTGCTACTGTAATACGATATGAATTACAACGGGCCCCAAACTAGGCTAAGCCTGTATCTTGGGTGCCCAATATCACTAGTTAGCAATAATACTTGTGTTTGCGCCGAGTAACGAGATGTACATATTCAACCGTAGGAAAGAAAACAAAAAAAAAACAATTAATAATTATAAAAATCAATAATAGATAAATACGCATTCTAATAAATATGGATTTTTGTCGTCTTTCGGCAAAGTACCTTTACATCAATATTATGTTAGATTTTGAAAGAAAACTGAGAACATGGGTGCGACTTAATATGAGTAAGAAAATGATTAATAATTATGTTTACACTCTATCCCTATAAAGCAATCATAGAATTTCATTTTAAATTAACAATAATCATATTACAACAATACTATGTTGGGTGGGTAGCTCCGAGCACATACATCTAATTATACCTCGGTACCTGTTATGACTAAACTTCTCAGTCGGTGACGTGATGGGAGTATTACATTTACAACACTCGAAACATCATTACCGAATTTGTCTCTCGATGCCATACACAACAAGTCACCGACTTAATATTAGTTTTAATATAATATAATTGAGGGTACCTCACCGCAATCCTACCGGAGACTCTTGAACAACAATACAATATAGGTATAAGCCGCAGTATACAATCTCAAGATAAATGCAACAGGCTATAATTACGTGAGAGTTGCGTCAATGGTATGGCACAAAGAAAGACATTAATCTTACTTACTGGACTTAGAATTTGTATCCATGTTAATACTTAGATTTAATAATGTGTAGATAATGTTTTTAATTCTAATAATTTTATTCTATTAATACTAAACAATGTCGACTATACTATAATTTTTATTCTGAAGTGTGTTTATAGTCCGAAATAAAATATTGAATTGCATTGAATTGAACTGAATTGGATTAAATTGAATTGATTTAAACAACGAACAACATCATAAATGCAGACATTAAGTAGTGTATGCGGTATACACTATTATATACTACCATAAAATAACGCTAGCGTAATTATTCCTCTAAGAATACCACCAATTTCACTTGCCATCGGAAAGACTCAAAACCAAGTGTGAGCACCCATCAAATAATCTGCAAAAATACTGGTAGGTTGGTAATAGGTATCAAACGTGCTACTTACACATCAATGTTACATTCCATCAGTCCAGGGTTCTCTGAGCTTTTCCGCATAAGGGTTCTATTCAGACCAGCACCACATTTCTCGTCTAGGTTATGCTGCAAAAGTTGTATTGCTTTTTACTGCTACTAGATGAATAGCTGACTGTAAAATAACGCTAGATGCTCGTGGTACATACGAGATAATGCAAGTAGCATTAAGCTATCAACTGACCCTAAGAATTCTCGCCTTTCCTTCTGGAGTAAGCAAGTGTGGTCAGTCTCTTAATTTTTAGGCTTGGCTAGACGACAGTTGTCTTATGACAGCGCAGCGGCTGAAGCGCTTGTTATTAATAACACTTTGCAGTGATCACCCATTCAATTACTCACCACATCGATCGAGTGAGATCGGATAGTCGAGCTTCGCTATGAGCGCTAGATCACATCCTAACGACATTTCATTGTAGCAGAGTCTGCGCCGAACTCAATGGCTGTGAAGTCGGCGCGAAACGCTGCGTAGTAGCAAATTTAGATGTGCGCGGGAAGAGGTAAGCCGTGTGCGAAGCGAAGGGTGCGTTGACTTGCAGCGCACTTCACAGCCGCCTAAACGTTAGGCGCGGACTCTATCTAGTGTGAAATCGAATTGCCGAGAGAATACTTACAGGTAGGCTTCTGCTTAGAAGCTATAATTATTACGCACATGTGCCGCTAGCATACCACGTAGTATATTTATATTTATATAGCGTTTGGTACCTAAGTACTATTGTAGGTTAATCAAATGTGAAAGATTTACCGTCCAAGATATGAACAGTTCCCTGATAGCGACGTCGATAGCTCCCACCAGCCTGTTGACATGCACGATCACATCCTCGGAGTTGCTGCATGGCATCAGCCACACGGATGCGTCGGTCATCACCTGAAAAACATAGGCGAACCCAGGATGTTTCTAACTGTTCTTGACTACCATTATAAAAGGGTTAGAGTTTATAGAAAAAAAGCATTAGAATAATATTCTCTACGTGTATATAGAGAATATTATTATTTCTTTTTTTTACCCACAAGTAAAATACGTTACCTTTTTCAGATAAAAAAGACGGTTCTTCCTCATCTTCAGAACAGCAGCGCGGCCTGCGAACGAGGGCAGGTCAGCGGGATGCTGGCTGCGGGACGCCACCATGTCCTTCTTGGCTTCCTGGACTTCATCGCTGAACATCGCCCACACCTCCGCAAGTATATCATACATGTTATCATTAAGGGAAAAGGATTCAAATTCTTCAATATACCTATAGGTATACCTACTAATTCACCTAGACCTAAAACTATGGGGTGTAGGTAGGAAAAGGTTCAAATGAGCGTAATTATAATAATGAGCCGTGATTATGGTTTACCTACATTTAACTTGTTTCAATGTTTTTTAATAGAAAGAGTCCTCACTTCAGCAGTCTTCCGTTTGAAGATTCGCCTCAAGTTCTTACGCTTGGAGTAGTTGTTAAGCGAGTAAAGAGCCACCACAGCTTCTTCCACATGGTTGACACCTTCGAAAACTGATTCCACCAAGTTTTCTATTATGATCTGAAAAAGAAACAGCACATAATTTTATACATATACTATAGGTATAGTAGCGATTTTTTCTTCGAAATAACCTGACGAAATACCTCTATATCCTTGATGATGGTCCTAAAATGCAGCACATCATCGTACCATGATGGCGCTTGTACGTCCAGTATGGTATGTCCGACCTCACGGACGTGGTCCAACGCGCTGTGGAACATGCGCTCGATCTGCTGACACTTCGCTTCGAACTGCTCGCCGCGCGCTCCGCCAAATCTCGACTTGTGAATCTTTTCCATTTCATCAATCCTGGAAAAGAACGAGTCTTAACCTTTCTCAAGATTAAGTACTATCATATTCATTAAAATTATTCCTCTGAAGATACTGTCTTACTGACCTTCCAAATATGATCATGCAGTTGCACACATCGATCATATCGAAGCATCTTTGCACGAAAGAGTCTATATAGTTGAAGATTGCCCCAGTATCAAGCTCCCAGCTGCCGGGGTTGACCTCATTGTGAGCCTCTGCCATCAAGTCATAAATCTCCCTGTACTTTTTGCAGCAGTCGATGCACTTACTGAACTCTCCCATCGCGCTTTTGGTCATGCCATCGAAGAGGTTCTCTAACTTGATATAAGTTTTGCACAAGATGATGATCTGATTGCTTAAAGCTTTAAAGAGATTCGTGATACGAGCTTCGGAGTTGTAGGAAGGAGACTCTTGCCAGATGAATCGGAACAGATTAATGATCTGAGGTATGTGAATAGCTATTTCATCAGGGTCCACCACACATTCCAATACAGCGCAGGGCTGTTTAATGACCTGGAGAAATTCTATATTTTTTGTAGCCTCATCTATTTTTTGAACGATTTCGTCGCACAGTGATTGGAACTGGTGGATGAAAGTGGAATGAGTGGTAACCAGGATCTTGGTAATGTGCCTCACTGCTGGATTTTTTAATTGGTACAGTAGAGCATTCAAGTTCTCATCTGAAATAAAAGCGGTATTATGTAGGTACAACAAAAACAATTTTTTCTAATGCTGTAAAAAGATCAGACGAAACTTACGTCTGTAAATCCAGAAGTCATATTCATCACTCGGGCAAAGTAACTCTTTCTGAGAAGCGACAAATGCCTGGTCTTCCAAGCAGGATTTAATCTGATGCGTCCAGTACACTACCACGCCTTCGAGCCTCTTCACAAGTTCTCGATCGGCGCTCGCATTCTCAAAGGAAAGGTGCTGACCTTCTCGAGGAATGTACAGTACCGTCAGACCAAGCATTTTGTAGTACATGTCTGTTAATTTCGCCAAAAACGTATGTAGTTGAGAACAATATTCGCTTTTTACACCTAGAAGATACACAAAATGTAGAGATCCTGATTATTTCATTGTTATGTGAATAGTATTGCAAGAATACCTACTGTCAGGCCAAGTGTTCACAGCGAAAAAGTATGGAGCGTAAACATGCTCTAAAATTTGTATCATATTTGATTCCACGGAGTCGACAAACGTTCCGAACACTATATCATCATGGAATGTCTCCACTTTGAAGATAAAGTCTGGTTGTCTTACGAAGTAAGTCAAATCATACACAGGAGTGATGGGTATATCGTGAGCTGCTTTTAGTTTATCACCCTTGAAATAAAGTGTTAATATTAAGGCTTTTGGTTCGAGGAACCACTCCTTGATTGTCTCCTTGGCTTCATCGTTCCAGTCTTCGTCTCGGAGGTCGTAGAGAGTTGTCATCCTCGCCGTGTACGCGACGAGTTTCTCCAACTCCTCGGGCTCGTATTTGGGTCTGGCTTTGCTGGCTTCCGCCAACTCTCGCTCCAGTTGGGCAAGACGTTCCTTTTCTGAAATCATGTTGTTATTTGAAACTTTAAAGTAGTTACCTATTATATCTTAGAGACGTAAGCTCAGCAACGGGTTAATTTAAAAAAAAAATCTTTGAATTTCGGTATCTTATTTAACTATTACAAATGGACATTTGAACATTTTTACTGGTCCAACAGGTTCACTGGAGAACCACCCTAGGAATTGGGGATTAGCGACGACATAGTTAACAACATATATTCCCTTATAATAGAAGTAAAGCTGAATAATTTTCGAGTGTTTGCTTTTTTCGCATGGATGAAATAAAAAATAGATCTTTTTTTATTAGTTCCATGGTTTTTCGTACCTCTTTCTTCTGCCGAGTCATGGCTCAAGTCATCACTCCAAGCAACTTTTACCCTTGTTTTCGGAGCAGGGGTTGGATTTACCGCCATTCTGGCGGAGTTACCTAGAACTTAGCACTTCTTCTTAATTATGGCTTAATTATTAGCACACAAAAAATAACAAACAATTTCCCTGGAAATTATATGACAGTTGTCACAAAACAAAAGAATGATTTGTTGAAATTATTAAAAAGAATATTAGTACGAAGCTTTGAGAAGGGTTGTTAAGCTTACAAACAATAGAACGTTGCTTGGTAGCGTTAGATAAAGATTAAATAATTCTGCCCATTGTTTAAAGGTAATTTGAGTTTAAAAAGTAATTTATTCCACTGAAATAGGACTGGCGTTACTAGGAACCTTTTTATGAATAAAAACAATAATTGGCAGAGTCATTTTCTATGTCAAAACAACATGCAGTCATTTTTATGTCATTTAAACAAAACAAGGAATTCAAAGTGTATAAACGCGGTATTTATTCAGATATTCCCGAGATATTGTATAATTAAACATTATAGATGAATGTAATCACGTAATTTGGTCATTTATTTGTTCAAATGGTAAGTTAGAACAGTCTAGATTTCGCGTTTTTTGCACCTTGTGGTGGTCTGTACCATGTCTGTACTTTCATAGAGTCCACCAACGCACATAATTATTTCTTTCAAATATTTCTCCTGCCTGGTTGTTTATCTATATCCGTGGTCCACCTTAGCTCACCTCAGTTTAATTTCCTAACTCTCCAGCGGCTAGCATGCCTCATCAACATGCCAGCTTATGGCTTGGGGCGTGTTTGTGTTCAGTAAGGAAGGTCGCATGCGGCTGGCGGTGGTCCTCCGAGCGCTGCTGATCGCTCAGCTCGTCGTCTCGCTGTGTATGGTGATATTCTGCTACAACGCATCCATCAAGCCCATGTTGCTTTTGAAGAATATACACCAGGTATATGAGAAGTGTGGCGTAATTAGAAACGAATCATTCATTGTTATTCTGAGGAGTGTATAAAAAGAAGGCTTTCAAATGTAAACCACGTTGCAGTATCATTTGAAACTCTCCTAAATTGTAAAGCTTTGTGTGACGTGCAGTTCAATTGCTTAAGATTTGAATGTTCAACATGATCATGCATCATGTCATGAGTTCAGATAAATGTAGAGTAGTTTTAAAATACACAAACCATAGGGTGGCTTCAAATCCAGCAAACAGACCAGCTGCTGCCTCTATAAATACATCATCCGATTTAGGTGACAGTGATGTTACTCTACGGGCTGATCCTCCTTCAAGCGTATGCCATGAAGCTGCACTACACGGGAGGTCTCCGCCTCATAGCGCTCACGCTGAAGTGCCCTTACTGGCCGAGGATCTCCCTCTACAGCCGCACCTGGATGTTCAGTGGAACCGTGCTGCCGGCTAATGGGGTACTCGTGTATGCCGCTTGTAGGGCTACTTTAAAGGTAAAACATTGCGGAATAAGCAGTGAACTTTTTGGACAGTTTTAAGGATAGGGCTAGTGGAAATCCCTTTAATTAGGGGGTTAGTCATCATCATTAGCCTGAAGACGTCCACTGCTGAACATAGGCCTCCCCCAACGAGCGCCACTTTGAGCGGCTGCTTGCCTCTTGCATCCATCGGCTCCCCACGGTTCAGACCAGGTCGTCGGTCCACCTAGTGGGGCCTACGCTGCGTCTTCCAGTTCGTGGTCACCACTCGAGAACCTTTCTTCCCCATCGGTTGTCGTTTGGGATTAGTAGGTATGTCTTCAAAATTCGTTGAATGTAAGACCTTTCTTCTGTATAATATATATAGAAGCTCAGACACTATGATCGTTGTACTAGACCATGACAACGGCAATCAGACACAAAATAAGATTTGTATTTGTATTCTTTAAAACATGATTTTGTTTGCTAAGTATAATTTCACAACGAATATGTTGATTTTAGGTACTTAGTTATTTTTCTTTTTACATCGTCTTAATTTCCACAGGCGCTGTCGAAAGAGCTATCTGTGTCTCTCTGTTACGGAATATCGCAGTACCTCACCGAACCTTTTTGGAAAAAGCTGATGGATACCATGCAGGTATAAAAAAGGCCACACATTCCAGAACACCCCATATCTGCCGTGCGGCTAAAGGAATATTATATCCAAGGAATAGGCAGCAGAATCCTCATCTGTGTATCTGTATTTACTTATATTAAAATCTGCGATCACCAGACGCCGTGATATAATTAAGATAATCAATTTATATATATCTTAAAACCAGCCCCAAAGTTTTCTGGAAACTCTGGAAAGTGAGTAAGGTTGGTCGTATACTAGTTGCAGAAATTAGACGTATTATTTTATTGGGTGGAGAGTGTAACTTGGCAAACAGGACGCCTCTTGGTGGTAGAGACGAGAACTGCTCACCGATGCCCTAGCTGTTGTATTAGTTGCTGTAAGTATAGCTGTTTTACACTTCTTGCCTGTCATTTTAAATTTTCTAATGTTATGTTTCAGACGGAGCTGAGTTGCTGCGGCGCCGAAATGCCGAGCGACTGGCATGAAATACCGTGGATTAACATGGACTTTCTCAATGAGGATTCGGAGCTTGTTTTAAAGTTAGTGTCTACTACCTACGTGTTTTAAAGACTATAATCTTAAAAAGTAGGCATCGCATCGGCAACGCTCATGGCGTTACATGTGTCTATAGACGACAGTCACTACATGTATACCACCAGGCGGGCCGGCAGCTAGTTTGTCAGTCTGTGGTATAAAAAATGGTTAAATACACCATCACTATCCGCTGGAGATGAAAGTCTACAAACCAAAGACAAAGTTACAGGTGCACGGGAGTTCTAGATCATCAGAGGTCTAACCTAAATTACAACCTTTAACTATACGGATTCTCTGAAATGCAACCGTGAGAAAATTGATAGACAGGTGATCAAGACAGCTACTTCTCAACCAGCGCCTTCTCACAAGTTTTTTGACGCGTCGTTCGATGGAGAGCAGCTAATTTGGTATTTAAATGTGTATTGTTCCATAAAGTAGACTAGGGTGAGGTGACATTGTAATGTAATGGTGGCAGGCTGGCGGGCGCGGACGGTAAGGTGCTGCCGCCCGTGTCTCCGTACTCGTGCTGCACTCCGCACGTGCTGGCCGCTTGCTACCACGACCCCTTGCAGCAGGTCGGTATACATACACCTTTATTTTATTTTACTTCACATGGTAAACCAACAGCTGCTTAGAAACTAATAAATTATGATCATAAACATAATGTAGCTATCAAGTTTACAGTGTCCTAACAGATAATGTTGATAGATACTCATATACAAAGTGACCTTGAATCGGTATGTTATCCCGAAAGGGGGTAAATCTACACCCCAAGGTAGGCAATGTCTCTTCTACGACTTTACTAAATTAATAGTTTTTCATTGAAGAAATGCCATGTAAAGTTTACGTTAGAAAATAGCCTTACCGCAGCTGGGTAGTTGAACTTCGTCCTTGATCGAGTGTACATAAATGAGTTTAACGACCTGTGTTTAGAAATGAATTTAAAGTATCTTTTTAACTCTCGTAGCCATCGCACGTGCAATTTTGCGAGTGGATTTATTTTTTACCATGGAGGTTTTGAAACACCCAGATTCAAAGAAGGCTCTCACAAATTGTAGGGTATCATGGTCCCCCCATTTCGGGATATCATACGAATTCAAGGTCACCTTGTATATTTATTTATGGCAAAGAAAAAGTTTGGTACTGATATCATACTATCCTATTCTCCAACTGATTACTGTGTAATGTTATAATGTAAAAATTTGGTGTGTGAATGTTTGTTACCATTAATCTCCGTAACTACTAAACCGATATAGATTTGGAGTGCAGGCAGCCTTTATGCTGGACTATTAAATGGGTTAAAACCGCGGGCCGCAACTAGTGGGTTTATAAATAAACGAGTTCTGCCCGCCTAGGCTATGCTAGCATGCGCACCGTAAGAAAACTTGTCCTCAGTTAGAGTGAGACACATTTAGGTGCTATGGTTTTTTAAATGCTATACTTCATTCCATGGGCATTAACATAAAGTCCACAGATAAAAACCAGTTTTCTTAACCCCTTAATCGAGGGGCTGCGAAGCACCATGTCGTCCGCATAGCTTAAATTGTTTACGCATACGTTCCTTAAGGTGGTACGTCACACTCAGCGCGCCAAATTCAAATTTTCTTGCGTTTTTTGCTAATAACAACTTAATTACTCAAG
The DNA here is from genome assembly GCA_963580505.1 of Ennomos erosarius. Taxonomy (NCBI): domain Eukaryota; kingdom Metazoa; phylum Arthropoda; class Insecta; order Lepidoptera; family Geometridae; genus Ennomos; species Ennomos erosarius. The sequence continues at coordinate 1,300,983 of OY756982.1, forward strand.
GCAAGTACATGAAAACTAGTTTTCCGCAGGTTTCGCTTGCTAATCTTGCGTTATGCAGAAATAAAATAATTCGTAAAATAGCCCGAGTGTTTCCGTTGTATGGGATGAGGTATCTGTACTGTAAGGTCTGTGAGCAGGTATAATATTATCTGTGTACCTCCGGGCGGTGTTGCGGTGCGTGTTGCGCAGGCGGAGTGGGTGCCGGCGTGGCGCTCCCCGCCGGCGCCCGGCGCGCTGCACGCGCGCGGGTGCGCGGCGGCGGTGCGCGCGCCGCTCGCTCGCGCGCTGCTCGCGCTACACTGCTGCACCATGCTCGCCGGGATACTGCAGGTGCCGGGACTTGCACCGACTGCAACACATGCAGCAGCTGGACTAGTACAGGCGTAGGGTAGAGCCTGTGCATGTTGAAATTCGTTCAAAGAAACATCGACCTTAACGTCGTAGATTGATATTTATATCAATTCAGTCTGAACTTCCGCTTACGACAAAAACAACGCACGAAATGACTGATTTTGGAGGTTTTTAATAGTATTTTCAAAATTATGAATTCATCACATTATGTAAATGTTTGTTGGGCATACACTATTTTTTTTTATGTAAATATATATTCAATAGAAACTGTATAAGATGAGTACACCCAAATTTTTTGAGGTATGTTTGCGATTTTTTTTCTGTAGAGCTGGATTTATTTATGTTGTTTTTGCGTTCATCACAAACAAGTTAATGAAACGAACTACATGATATATGAAATTCAAAGCTCCACATGCTCTACTTTCGTCAGGAAACTTGCCAAAAAATATCTTGTTTGCTCTACCCTTCGCTTTCAATACAAAAATCGAGCTATCTCTTCTCTAGAGAAAGCATTAGACCAATGAAAACGCAAGAAATGTTTTATGACGTATTCTCTGGTCAAAGGCTTTCTCGAAAGAAGAGATGATGTGTCGATTTTTTATGCTCATGTTAACCTTGCTGACGACGATTCATTCTCTGTTTAAAGTTTCCCTTTAGTTTAAATAAGCACACACTGTAACCTCCTAATGTCCTCCCGTTAACTGTCATTTCGTATCGTATAACATGCCTTAGGGCAAAGGCATCTATGTATACACGTACGTACGTAGACATATACCTTTATGCCTAAGGGTGGGATCGTGAAAAATTTCAACATGTTCTAACTAATGGTCAATATTTTTGAGTGTTAATAACCATTGGTTAACTTGTCCAGGTTAACCTTAACCTTAACTAGGTACGGATCAAAAAACCCACCCTTAGTTTCCTCCCTTAGTTAACTATCACCCTCCGCGTCATCTCTTACCATCAGATGAAATAGTGATCATATGCAGGGCTATCGTGCGAAGTGCAGTGTCACGCGAAACTTTATTACTTTAAAGTTCCGAGTGACACTGCAGCTCATCACGTCATTCATTATCATAAAAAAAAGTCTAAGGATTTTCATCAGCAAGAAAACTTCTGTAAGAAGTGTCTGACCGTCTGTTGTCTCTCCAGCACCTATAGATTACACTTTCAAACTTTCAAGCGAGTTACAGCACGAGTATTGAGTAATAAGCCGACCCTCCACTAGGTGGACCGACGATATGGTTCAAATCGCGGGGTGCCGATGGATGCAGGAGGTGAGCAGCCGCTCCAAGTAGCGCTCTCTGGGGGAGGCCTATGTTCATCGGTGTACCTACGTGTTCCGGCTGTTGTTGATGATGATTAATTAGATAGATGGTCGGTTCGTGCAGAAGTTTTCTTGCAGGTACATATTATTATGATGAGTAACCCCCTGGTTTAGCTGGTGATCCTGGTGGTGTTCCAACTGCTGCGGTCGAGCGCACGGGATGCGGCATTGGGCGGGGGGGCGTGGGGGAATGGGAGGGGGATACTACTTGGCAGGCTGCTAGTGGGGGAAGAAGCGGGACCACCACATCGGCCGGTGAGTTCACTTATAGGTACATCGTCTAGCAGCCCCACGACGCTCAATGGAAAAGGCCTATGGGGCTGTATACAGGGTTAATTATAATTTACTAAAAAACCTCATAGGGCATGACTCATATCACTGAAAAAAATAACTTGGGTTCTACAGCTTTTTATTAGGTCCATGTCATTAACTTTCATAAATGTAGGTTTTGTAACACAATTTTTTTAGACGTTATAGAAATGAAATGAGCGAAGTTTTAAACATTAGCGTTGTGTATGTTAAGATAGAAAAAAATAGCAGAACAAAAATGGTTTGTTTAAAATGACGTGGATTACGCTCTAAAAGGTTCCCGGTAAAATAAAAATAACCCTGTAATATGCTCACTGAATTGATAATGTTGGAAAGAGAAATAGTCTCCCTGAGATAGGAAATCCTGTAGAGGCAATTGAACCTATGTAGCAATATGTTAACATTATTGTAACCATGCACATTGCGTTTTGGGAACAATAAAATTATTCTCAATGTTCCGCAGTGAACGTTTTCAGGTTGATGATAATTTAATTATACTCGTTTTGAGCGGCGACCGCGAACTGGAAGACGCAGCTTGTGCCTAGGATCTGGTTAAAACAGCGGAGAGTCGATGGGTGCAGAAGACGAGAAGCCGCTTAAAGTGGCGCACTGTGGGGGAGGCTTATGTTCAACAGTGGACGTCATCAGGCTGTTGATGATGACTTACCAATAAATACATGATACACCCAACGAGGCAAACTATAATTGTTATGTTAAACTTGTATAGAAAACAGCCAACCTTTGAATGGATCGTGTTTTTGATGTGTTTGAACAGCTGCTGATCTATGATTACATATTCTTTTACCAGTTTCACAATATCAACTCGTTCGTAGTTTTATTATTAAACTAGACCTACACAAAAAAACATTATTTTTTATGACCTGAACAAGTTATTAAAGAATTAATAAACAGTGTGAACATTTCACATAAGAAGATTTGGCCATCTACCCCAAACTAAGCAAAGATTGTACTATAGGAACCACATGACTTACAGGACCACATGACCTAGATACTTTTTGATCATAATGTCTATCCTATGCCCTACATCTAGAATTTAAAAAAAAACACTATTAGATCCAAAACTATAATTACTATTTTATACCCGAAAACAAACGGTACCTTTCACTAGGTTATATATTTAGTAAAATATGTTTAAATACAGTTTCAGAAACAGGTAACGAGTGGGCCCGAGTGTTTGAACGAGTCGAGCACTTACGCCGTGTCCTTGCAACGGCAGCGGCGGAAACGGAAGCGGAAAGTTATCAAATATAATAGTTATCCTTATTTATCCTAGCTGTAAGTTTTTATACTAAAAATGTATACATTTTGCTTTACAGAAACGTTAATTTTTAAACCAAAATATGTCTCAAAGATAGGTCTGATTATTATTTATTTTCAGTTTTGTCTGACATTAAATGAATTTACGGCTTAGTTTTTGTATTGTACAGTATACTATACAACAGTAGATTATAGACAATCATTTAAACCTACAGAATATACTTGATTAATTGATTACATAAAATGTAAATAATTATCTGTAAGAACGTGAATAAAACAAGGATATAAATCAATGCAAAGGCTTTATTTCGATTATTATAAACAGTCCTTACATCCTAATCAATTAAGTAACAATGCTGAATGCGGCCGGTCGGGCGGCGCCCAGGCTCAGGGTACAAGAGATTATCCTCAAAATAAATAATAAATAAACATTTGTTCCGGCGCGACGGCGCCGCCGCGGCGAACGTAACAAATATACAAAACGTCGATATATACAAGCGGCGGCGACTAGCACCTTGGAATGTGAACTCTCGAAACACCGCGTTTCGAACAAAATGCAGCGGCGAGAGTCGACCGACTCCGCTATCGGTTTTGACACAGGGTTCGGCCTAGAGGGGGGGCCGATCGCAACCGGCTGGGTTATTACGTAACTCGCAACAAGTTTGCAACAGGCGTAAATTTTAAAACCCATTGCTGTCAAACATGACTTTGGCAGAAAAGTGACGTTTGACAGCAATCGATGAAACAGTTCATTCTTTTGTTTCCATCTTTCTGTTGCTAGTGGCGCTAGTATAGGCCAAAGTGCATTTAGCGATAGGCGAGCGACAGGCGGACATCTTGCGATCGATTGCTGAGTGTCTGCTGTCGTTTTGCTAACTGCTGTTGTGATTTTTACGTAATAGATTGGGCGAGTTGCGTTCGTTCGTTTCGGGATCACAGTGGGGGCGGTCCCTCCGGGTAGCGCAGGACCGGGTCGAGGGCGAGGCCGGGGCGGCAGTCGCCGTGCGAGTGGGGCGCGAGCGCGGCGGCGCCCAGCAGGAGCAACAGCAGCGCCTGGAAGGGGAGCGAGGCGCGCGCCACGCGGCTCACGAACCGCAGCCCGCGCTGCAGCCGCGACATCTGCTGCTCCTCCGATTCATCACTTACTATCGCGCTGTGGAAACAATGATACGTTAGTTTCGGTGCAGTTTTGTTTGGGTGGGAGGACAGGATCACCTCTCAGCGCGATTCGCTAGCTAACCTGGGCCATTATTCTCTATGAAAACACAGATTCCACACGATACGAAACCACGTCGTTATCGTGTCTTGTTCAAATCGTATCATAGCGTGAGGACAAAAGCACTTTGTGGTTAGGAATAGCTTCACTTTACATTAAGTTTTTTTTATTTAGAATAAAATATATTGACATAAGTGGTGGTATGTTGATGTTTCGGAACGCATCTCGGTAAAACATGCCATTTTTGACAGTTCAAATCGCGCGAATTCCAAGTTCGTTTCGCGCAGTTCTGTTTTCGTTTCATAGAAAATAGAGTTTTGCAGATTTCTTATGTAAGACAAGGAATTCGCGTGGTTTCGAAGTAAGGAATCGATACAGAACCCTCCACCACCTTAGACAACATTGTCACTTACGATTAGGTAAGATGTTGAAAAACGTCCTAAGTATTGATGAAAGAATTTTGAAGTATTTTATTTTAAATTATATGTATTGATAAACTATTTAAATACTTATGTAAAAATAAGCTAAAATAAAATTTAGCTATATTTTTTCATTTGAATCGCGCTAAGAGGTGATGGTAAGGCCCCAGGAATCGTAACGTGTTAGCTTTTTAGAAAATAAATCTATAACTTAAACCTGACAAGACACATCTCTAAACTCTAACTAACACGTGCTTTTTATAAAGCTACGATCCCAGTAATGATTACTATTAGGTCTTTTTATGTTTTAAAATAGAGAAAAAGTTGGATACTTGATAGATAATTTATTTCTGACATGCAATAACAATATAAAGTTAGTATGTCGGATACTTAAATAATTGATAAAAAGCAAGATAATTTATATACATACAAAATAAACAAGACAATGAAAGTAAAAAGGTTACAGTAACAAAAAATTGTATAGATAAAGCGGTCAATATTATGCGATACACAAGTGTTACAGCGTCGTGGTTCAAACAGTACTAGGTACTAAGCAGTATTCGGTGATACTCACTCATTTTCATCAAGCGGCGGCAGGTTGCTGGCGGATAGTTGTTCTTCGTCTTCTTCGTTTAGCTACGGGGAGGAGAGAATACGTCAAAATACTGTGCGAAGCGACTACTTGTGTATTAAGGAGTGTGACGGATTGCAAACGTTTGCCCAACTCACTACTGTTTCTACAAATCAGTGTTATTAATCGGGATTTAGATTCGTTAGCAAAGTATACATATACATATAGCTTAGAGGGCTAATCCGCTAAATTCAATGAAGACTCAGTGTTCTAGATATTTCCATAGTATTTTCTGATATTTGAATTTTGATGAATATAAAGGCGCGTTGTCTGAAAAAGTAATTCCGGTAGGGAATTTTCCTTAATCCTTTGCAATGGCTGTTGAACCAATTTGAGCTTTCCACTCCATTTTATGCTTTAAAATTTATATTTTTCTTATTAGGTACTTTAGCCTACAACAATCTGTTACAATTGGCTTAACTTTGTTTTTGGCAGAGCTAGACTCGAGATATTTTTATTACATTTTGTATATTAATTGAACCAATTTAAAGGCCATAATAGCTAGCAAATTACTGGGCATAATACTCAATTATGGGGCCTGTAAATAAATAGATTTGCAATCCGACATTCAAGTTACAATCACATCTAAAATACAACTCTTTAGAACTCGCTCCATCAAAGAAATTATTATAAAGCCGCAAACTGCAGTCTTTCTCGCTCTAACAACTGTGTTTAAAGTGTTATTAGAATGAGAATAACGATAGAAACTTTTGCTTTTGTCAGGCTTTAGTAGTTTAGTTTTTGTAGACTCTATGATAGTGCGAGTTGTACCTAAATCACCAAACTAATCTTAATTAATGTCAGTAATGGACTATGGAGCCTGTAATCTGTAGCTACGAGGTACTAATCTATAATATATATATTTGTACTTATGTAGGTAAAGCTTGCCGTGTGTTTGACTTTGGTTTGAATGTGCTGTGACGGGGAAGCAGCGGGATGGCAACTTAAATTAACCTTTAGGTTATGGTGTTTTATATCTATTTACTTGTACAACTCTATAAATATGACTTCAAAAATCTAGATGGAGTTTTTTGCAATATTTTTCAAGCGTTCTCCTGCGACAATAACATTAAAATTTTAGGCAGATATACTTCAAAATAACTTGGGATTGATCATCAGTAGAATAAAAGTAATCTTAGTCATGAGTTAAGTAGCTGAATAAAATGAAATGTCTATTTCGAAAACTTTAATTAAGCTACCGGCCAGTTTTGAAATACTGTAAATTTCTAATAAAGTAGTTGTGTTATCGGCTCATGTCCAATTGTCTACCCTACGACGGATCATTACTGCTACGGTTAATAATAAGGTACCCAGATTAGGGCCCCACTTCGCGTTTTAGGTACGACCTTTAGGAGATCGGCCCATATTATCAGTACGCTTAACGCGGCAGAAGAAAGATATAGAGTCACAAGTGGTAGTAGATACACTATATAGCAATTGTCGCTGTTTAAGTGACTTCCCGGAGTAAATGTTCTACATCTTTAGTATAAAGGTATCGTATAAGGTAGCGTCATACCTGTGGGGCTGCGGCGGCGGCGACGGCGGCGAGGGCGGAGCCCCGGCCCGGCACGCGGGCTAGGGCTGCGCCTAACTTCAGGGCGTACACTCCGGACAGCTTGCGGAGCGACTGCAGCCGCAACCTCAGCTCGCCCAGTCTGGAATTGTACCATCAAAATTAAAGGATTTTATTGCAAATAGGCTATTGTTAGTACCTACAATACAATACACAATATTTCGTACCTTTACCATATAAACAATAAAAAATATAACTTACTACTACTACTACTATATATTACTATAAACTTTACTCGAAAATGCTCGTCATGTGCTCATTATTATGAACAAAGTTGGACTTTTCCGTGCTACTTAAATAACGTCAGTAATAAAGTCGTATGGAATTTCATTGCCGGTGAGTTTTACTCACTGAGTATTTCCTTAGAATCCATTATCGTCGAGTTTTGTTCAAAAATAGCTGATCATCAGCCTGAAGACGATCACTGGTGAACATAGTCTTACTCTACAAGGTGACCTTGAATTAGTATGTTATCCCGAAAGGGGGTTAATCTACACCCCAAGGTAGACAATGTTTCTTCTACGACTTTACTAAATTAATAGTTTTTCATTGAAAAAACGCCATGTAACGTATACGTTCGAAAATAGCCACAGCGCAGCTGGGTAGTTGAACTTCATCCTTGACCGAGTGCACATAAATGAGTTTAACGACCTGTGTTTAGAAATGAATTTATAGTATCTTGTTAACTCTCGTAGCGATCGCACGTGCAATTTTGCGAGTGGATTAATTTTTTTATCATGGCGGTTTCGAAACACTCAGTTTCAAGTAAGGCTCTCACAACTTGTAGGGTATCATGGTCCCAGTCCCCCCATTTCGGGATAACATACCAATTCAAGGTCACCTTGTATAGAGCGCTACTTTGAATGGCTGCTTGTTTGTGGTTTAAGATTTTTTTTTTCTCAAAAGAATACAAAACACTTATATGAGAAATACAAGTTATGCCTAAAACAAAGTAGTTCTTATTACGTAGGTGAGGTACTTAAAACTAGATTTATTTAGGTTTGGTGCATCTATTGTCTCCCCGGGGTATTAACTAGCACCCCTATTCTGATTCGATTCGAAATCTACACTCCCCGTCTCTTTTATTCTAAGTGTAGATGGAACGGATAGCGTAAATTTCGAATTGAGACGTCGATGGAATAGTCGGTACAGTTAGGGGGTGGGCGTGGGTGGGCACCTGCGGCAGATGTCCTCGGCGCTGGCGGGGGGCTCCCCGGCCCGCAGCAGCTGCGCGGCGTCGTGCAGCGCGAGCACGCGCGGCTCGGCGCGGCGCAGCTCGTCCCGCAGCTCGGAGAACCGCCGGAAGTCGCGCTGCAGCTCCTCCGCGCCGCGCGACAGCCGCAGCGGCTCGCGGGCGCGCACGCCGCGCTCCGCCGCCGCCAGCTGCGACACCAGCTCCACCACTGTCGGTGCACGCCGGTACGGTCAACTCTCGTACGACTCATACTTCGCTATCTTACTGGGCAATTCAATACGACACACCACAACTGACCGCATTTTACTTCATACTTAGTTTTATGCCGCAAAGGCAGCTTTTTTATGTGATACAACATGAGTAGACGCATCATACTTCACACTTAGTTTCACAATGCGATAATAGTTAAATGGATTTTACAATATAGAAAACATTTCATTGCATCTATTATGTGCTTCAGTCGTATCGTGTCGTTTTGTTCAACAAAAAAGCGACTTTTTTGGAATTTTTGTTTTTGTGTTTTTTGTAAATATCTTTAATTTGTGACTATCGTGGCCGCTGTTGCATCTGCGCGTCGTAATCACTTTCGATTGAGAGAAGAAAAATTCTGCCACAAAATGAAGAATTATCTATTCGGCCGATCGCACAAAACAATTTATTAACAAATTAAAAATATAAATCATTTATTTATTATTAGTTGATAGACGAGCAGCATGATTGCTGACGTATCTCTATTCACAGTGATAAACTTCTATAATGATCATCACACAAAAAAATACAGAACATTACAAATATGTTTTATTTATGGGCAGTCGCGTCGCTTAGTATCAGGTGACAGACTAGATAGTCACATCAGTCATTCTCATAAAAAAAAATTTGATTAAAGCAACATTTCGGGAATCATCAACGAAAAAATAAGACTGAAAAATTATTAGCGAAACACAAATAACATTATTGTATTACACGACACCATTGTTCAAGTTCCCCGACTCACCGATGTCATGGAACTGGTGGTTGTGCATGAGCGCGGCCTGCAGGCGGCGCTGCCAGCGGCCGGCGGCGGCGCAGGCGGCGTCCCACCTGCCGTTGGCGGCGAGCAGGCGCGCGCGCACGCGGCCCCCGTCGGCCGCGCGCCGCGCGTGCGCCGCCACGTGCGCGCCCACCACGTTCAGCGACACCACGATGGACTTGTGCGAGTCCAGGTCCAGCAGGAACTCGCGGTGGTCCTGCCGGCGCCACATGACCATGTCACTCCGCGACCCACGTTACATATGTTACGGGGTCAGCTTGTGTGGACGATTACGCGAACTCTAGCTACGTAGATAGTAAAATACACGCAACCGATCCTACCACGGGTTATGTGCTTCTTTCTCATATAGTTACGTCATCACGTTTTGACGGGCCCGATAGCTTAGTTGATAGTATCCCTGCCTTCTGAACTGAGGGCTGTGGGTTCGATTCCTACTCAGGACAAACATTTGTGTGATTAACATAGATGTTTGTTCTGCATCTGGGTGTTATATTGTATTCTATGTATGTATTTACAAACAAAAAAGTATATAAGTATTGTATCAGTTATCTGGTTCCCATAGTACAAGCTATGCTTAATTTGGGACTAGATGGCGCTGTGTGAAATGTCCACACATATTTTTTATCATCATCATTAAAAGCCTGAAGACGTCCACTGCTGAACATAGACCTCCCCCAGGGAGCACCCTAACAGCGGCCACTCGCCTCCTGCATCCATCGGCTCCCCGCGGCTTTCACCAGGTTATCGGTCCACCTAGTGGGGCGCTGGCCTACGCTGCGTCTTCCGGCTCGTGGTCGCCACTCGAGAACCTTTCTTCCCCGTCGATTATCAGTATAGTAACGTACTTCACCACAAGTTCACAAGTAAGTACAAATGTTTTTTATAAATATTAAGTACACAAGAGTAGAATGAAGTGAAAATAAAATATCCAAAAGCCATCATCATATCATCAACAGCCTGAAGATGCCCACTGCTGAACATAGGCCTCTATCAAAGATCGCCATCTTGAACGGCTGCTCGCCGCCTGCACCCATCACTAGATCGTCGGTTCACCTAGTGGCGAAGGCAAAACAGGCAACAGCAACGACAAAGAAACACATTATTGTGGTACTTATGACTTTCTCAATAAATGCAATTTTGAAATAATCCAGTTAATACATAATCTTCAAAAGGACATCCTAGTCACGCCTTAATAGAAACTGTAATCACTGCTCCAGTCATCAAAAAACAACTAGCTGCTTCTGGTCGTCATACTTTAAAATCCAGCAGTAAGCCAATATTCACCTGTATAGCATCTTCCAGAAGGTCATACTGCTCCGGAGGATCAGTCCTGGCCGCATCAGTAGCTTCAGCGAACTGTAACCACTGTTCCAGCCGCCAGAGGTCGTTGTCCAGCTGCTTCCAGTTCCGCTCGGAGCAGAGGGGGCAGGTGAGGCGGCCTGACTCGCTGCAGAGGGAGGGGGGTGTTACGTGATTGTTGATGCTAACCCCTATATTGTTAGTCGTTATCACGAGATTACTCCACTCGACTCAACCTCGAATTAACCTCATTTTCGTGTTTTGTACATCGCGATGTATCTTGAGTTTCCCTCAAAGTTGAGTGGAAGTCAAGTGAAGAGTTTTTGGTGAACTGCTTAAGTGTTCATATGATAAGTAGCAATTGAATTATACGGGATAATTTCTTCTTTCAGAAACATTTATTCTCTAGGTCTGAAGTTTTCTAAAAATACGTCTAAACGTAGAACAAACGTCAGCAGTTAAATTAAAACAAATGACAGTTTGGTCCGTTTACGGAGTTGAGAAACAAAAAATGGCAGATTTGTGACAACTAGCCACAGACCAAGAAGTCAATAAACCAAGAAGTCAAGTCAAGTCGAGAAACAAAAAATCTTGTCATACGAACTACACAGAAAATCAATAAAATATTCCAGGCATACAATAATCACTAAAGAAATAGGAATACAACAAAGTTGGTAGGTACTTTAAATACATACACACAGACATCACAACAATGTCATATTACATATCAAGCTTCAACAATAAGTAGGTGCTGTGCATATAAGATTAAGAAGAAAAGGTGCGTTGTATAGAATTAAAAAAGTGCTATATCTACAATCAATTCATGCTCTGTGGTTTTTCTACTGTAAAACATAAATCGTCAAAGATTAAAAATAAATAGATATGCCATACTACCATATTAGTCGCAATAAAATTACCTACGCGCGCTGATATAAGTATTTTTTTTTATTATAAAAGCTTTCTAAACTAATTATAACTTTACGAATACGAACTGCTTGGTAGCAGAAAAACCATAGATAATAATAAATATTAGAGAAGCAAGTACTCACTGTTCGCACGTGAGCGCGTATGATGCGGAGTGTGGCAACCTATAAGACCAGAAAAACGCAGTGTTTAGAGCATGCCAGGTTAGGAAGCTGTTAAACACTCCATAACTTGTTTTTGTTTTTATTTAGTTACGCCCTTTACTTTAAATCTGTAACTACTTTTATGCGGCATTTACCTTGTAGGCAATGTTCGATAGCGTATCTGTTAATTGCATAGTCTTTGCACTCTTTCGTTTTCCAGTATTTTGTTTACAGGTGTGTTTTGTGCTTTAAGTTGAACAAATAATTAGAAAGTAGTGAGTGCAACTATTATTGTATTTAACTCTCGAATTAGTCTATTTTAGGGGTTCTTATAGTCCCAACACTTATTTAGCTGCTTTTATAACAGCTTTCAAGCTCCATCACCAAAATGCTATAGTGCTATGTGCTACCATAAAATAACAACATCAAAAACGTTTAACATTTTCATATGATTGATAAATATAAATACAATAAATAAGTTTACGTTACCACAAAAGAAGAAAGGAAAGGTGTTCAAAATACATAACTAATAAATATCAAAAACAATTTTTGTAGTAATTTTGCAGTCACATGAAAATGCCAAGAGCGATCAAACTTCAAAAATAAACAGAAAGTCGCCCACATTTAGGAAAACACTACACTTCTGCCTTGTTTCAAGCTAGGCCAAACGTCAAGTCTCCTAACTCGTTAACAAATCAATAAACTATACCAAAAATATCTACACTGACTCGTGAAACTGATTTGACTGTCTGTGAGAATCTGACTGTTACACTCAATCATTAACCATTCTTAATTTATGTCGGTTACGGATTTAGAAACTAAATCTTTTCCGATCTTACTTTTGATTGTGACAAGAACTATTTTTTCATAAATAATAACCAAACCTACATTCAAAACAGTTTCTAGTCTCTTCGTATTGACAATTGGCACAGCTTTAGGCTCATATTGATCACTAACCTCAAGTTGTTGATCTGTAGTTCTCTCTTCTTCGCTTGCGCCAACAGATCTTCGTATCTTATAGACAGATGTTCTACTTCCTTCATCATCGCCTCATCTTGGTTTGCATCACATTCTGTCAAAAGCAGCTCCGATAGATGCTTAGCCAGCTCCAAGGTCTGTGCGGGCTTGGCTCCAGCTTTAGCGATTTCCTTCGCTGCGTTGGCCAGTTCTTCGCTGTTGGCACCTTCCTTCGGTTGCTGGAGTAAAGCGTTTCTTAATGCTTCTAAAGCATCGGAGGTTTCCTTGACGGCGATGGCCAATTCAGATCGGTACGTCTCCTTCGATGTTAGGGTGTCCACTTGGAGGGATGCGTCTGTCACCCATTTGAAGGTATCGACCTGTGGAAAGACATATTGTGGAGATGATCCCAGTAATTCCTTAAGTTGGCAAGATAGATAGATAGATAGATAGATAAACTCTTTATTGAAACACACAAATTATAAATAAAAGTACAAATTTAACGGAAGTGTTACAATTGGCGGTCTTATCGCTTAAAGCGATCTCTTCCAGACAACCATGCATGGAAAGGAATAACGCAAAAATATATGGACGGTGGTTTCCCCAAAAAGCTGTTCATAAACGTACATACTATACAATAATATACAATAAACATCATAAAGTTCCCAAGGTACACAGTATCAGTAAGGGAGCCTGTCCTTACCTGAACAGCCGAGTGTACATCTCCCGCGACCTCCGCCCGCGCCAGGTGCAGCCGCGCGCGGACGTCGGCGAGCAGCGCGCGGCACTCGGCCGCCATGGCCGGCACGCCGCCCGCCGACAGCCGGTCTGTCTCCTCCACTAGGGCCTGGCACTCCAACAGTTCCAATTCCACACCCTAAAAGAAAACACGTGAAACGTTAATCAGTAAGCTTTTAATATTTTGCTGTTGCCAGAAATATTAGCATCATCATCGTCATTAACAACCTGAAAAACGAAAAATAAAACCTATACAACAAAAAAAACAATTCCTTGAAACTGAAGACATCCACTGTTGAACATAGATCTCCCCCAGGGAGCGCCACTTTGAGCGGCTGCTCGCCTCCTACATCCATCGACTCCCTGCGGTTTTCACCAGATCGTCGGTCCACCTAGTGAGAGGCCGGCCTACGCTGCGTCTTCCGATTCGTTGTCAGTTCTACGAGCGATGTGGTCTGCCTATTGCCACTTCAAGTTGCTCATCCTAAGAGCTGCATCTGTCACTTAAGTTCTCCTGCGGATCTCCTCATTTCGGATCTTACCTCGCAGGGGAACACCGAGCATAGCTCCCTCCATAGCTCGTTGCGCGACTTTGAGCTTACTAATAAGGTCATCCAGAGACCACGTCTCAGTTACACAAGTCACAAAACTACTAATAGGAAATACTATACTCACGTCCAATTCTTTCAAGGTAGCTTCCTTATCCGCGGGCGTGGGAGCGAGATGCAACGCCCTCGTGAGGCGGACGTCGGCCCCGGCGAGGGCGACGACCGCGCGGCCGTGCGCGGCCACGAGCTGCCGGCGCAGGTCCCCCCCCGCCGCGTCCACCCGCCCCCGCGCCCCCCGCCAGCGCCGCCCCGCGCTCCGCAGCCGCGCCCCCCCGTCCGCACCCCCCCCGCGCAATTCGATACCCCGCGCGGACGCGATTCTATTGTAAGCGTCTTCCAGCTTCTTCACGTCCCCTTCGATAGCTTCCAGATCCCTGATAACCGCTTTCGAGACGCTCTCGTCTTCGGCGTCACCGCGTTGCTTTCGGGTCTCGATCTTTTCGACCCGTCTCTCGATGCCGTCGAGCTTCTTCTCGACCTTCGGCAGTAGGGACGTTGCGAGCTCGGCGGACTTGCGGATTTCTTTGAGCGAGTTCTTCCTGCGCTCCGACATGTCGCAGATGTTCTTCCATTTCTTGTCGACGATGTCGCCTCCGGTGCGTAGGTTCCGCAGGTCGAAGTTGCCCTTGGCGACGTCGGGGTCGTTGAACACGAGCTCGCAGAGGTTGAGGGTCTCTCCGACTTCTCCGCTCTCGCTCTCGATGCTCCGGTGAATCTCGTCGCGCTCCTTGAGTTTTTCATCGACGGCCTTCGTCGTCAGGTGTTCCAGGACGATCGATGTGGATAGCTTCGATTCGATGGTGTGCAGTTTGATTCTGATCTCCGTTAACCTTTCCTCTAAAGTAGTGATGGTGAGCAAAAGTTCGTTGATCTTGGCGATCCTCGACCTTCCGGTTTCCTGGAGCTTGTGCCAGCGTTCCAGCACGTCCTTCAGTTGTTTGGCGGTGTTCTTGCTGTACGACTTTTCGTCCTTCTTCGATATTTCGACCAGTGAGTTTCCGGTTTGGGAGATCCATTCGAATTCGCGCTCCTTCATGGCGGTCTCCGTTTGAACGTCCGAAGTTATCCTTCTGATCAGATCTTGTGGGTCGAGCGCGATTTCGGTTCGGCTCGAAGTTTCGAGGCGAGTTTCGATGGTGGTTATCCATTCGGCGAACCGGGACAATCTCGAGTCGAATATCGTGTACACTTCGAATCTCTCCTGCAGGCGGTGGATAATGATGGAGAGCTGGTGTTCCAGGTCAGCCCGCTGCTGCCGCAGCTGCCACACTTTCTGGTTGACTATTCTTATATCCTGAGGGCTGAGGCACTCCTTGAGCTGTTCCTGAATAACGCTGAGCGCTTCAATTTGCGTTTCGGTTTTCTCAATCTTAGTTCTCAAGTCCGCGTACTTGTCGATGGTCTTCTTGAGCTGCGGCCTCGAAAGCCGGTCCTCATCCGAGTAGTTCATGACTTCGTCCTGCGTCCGGGAGTATAGCTTGTGAAGGTCTCCAGTGAGCTTGTCGTACTCCCCGATGAGGCCCAGGATGCGAGTGAGGAAGTCCCGCCAGGTGTCGAGGCTGGCCTGCAGGTTCTCTACTCTCTTCACGACGCCGGCGCATTCCATCCGTACTTGCGCACCGTAAGCCTCCTCCGTGAATACCAAAACTTTCTTGAGGTTGACTAGAAGGTTGTCGGTTTGTTTCTTGCCTTCCGGCACCTTGTCCGCGAGATTCTGTATTTTGACGAGTATCTTTTGCACTCTTTTTATGTGGACGTATCTGAGTTGGAGCTTCTCCTTCTCCCGCTCCATGTCCTTCAGCCAGCGCAGCAGTTCCGTGTACACTTCTCTGTAGTCGTCCCATGAGGCAATTCGAGTGCAAACCTCGTCGTGTCTCTCGACTATCCTCGCCAGGGTCTCGTTATGTAGATTGGTCAGCGTGTCAAACTTATCGGCTAGCTCCTTGTTCCTCGTGTCCCGATTCTCGTTCATGAGGACCGATCTCTGTGATGTCAAAAGATTTCTGTGCACCCTGCACAGGCGTCGGTGTTCCGTCAAGTTTTCGTAGTCAGCCGGTACGGAGCCGGATAGGAATGACTGAAGATCTATTAAGTACTCGTGCCACAATCGTAAAGCGGTCGCGGCGTCTCCCGACCTGACTAGAGCGGTGGAAAGTCTGTGGTAGTGCAGGAATGTGTCTCTGAACATGGCCTGCCATAGTTCTAGTATCCTAACAATGGAATGTTCGTCTGATACGTCGCGGTCGATGTCGGGCAGCTCCGCCTTACCCGGGGCGATGTCCGCTACGCTCTTGCCGAGCGCTATCAAGTTATCCCTCAGGGCGATCAACTTGTCTTCCACTATCTCACCATCCTCATGGACTGGGGTCAGATCCTGCAACAACAGAAAAGGTTAATTAGCATTTTAATCCGGAAATCGATTTCCTTTTATTAAACATCAGTTAAGGCTCGACGACATAAAAGGATTCGAGTTCAATCAATAAGCCATTCAGTCCGTTAGGCGCATTTATAATTCATGGTGGTATCGCCGCGCGTTCTACCCGTTAGATGCAACACTGAAAGTGCATGCTAACGATTGCATCGACCTTTGTACCATTTACTTTCAATTGTGTTGACCTCCTTGAAACTGTAATTGTTGTGATTCTGAACATAAACCTGGACAGTTAAGTTTAGTTGTTTTGTTTGTATTGTAACTCCCTGCGAGAATGTTAAAAAACCGGTAGTTTCACTAGCACACCAGACGTTGCATCTGATGTCTCTGGACTGACGTCCGTTATCTGTAGGAATGTCGGTGTTGCCTTATTAGCTTTCTCACAAAAACGTTCAAAGTCACGGAAGGAGTTTTCATCCATTTCTACATCTAAATCGATGGCAATATACCATACACACTAGAATTGTGATAACCTTGTATTTTTACTTATTTAATAAAGATAATTTGAAATGAAAACTGGACACACTCTATTAATAATGATGCTTTTCATAGTTAACAATAGTAGGTGCCCGCTTTAATCGTAGCACGCATGTCCAGGAAAAATCAACGCAACATGTCGTTATCTTCGTCGTTGCTTGCGAACAATGACAGATGGATTATATCCAATTCTACAGATTCGCAATAGGCATGATGACTACTATTAAAAATGAACAAGTAAGTATTACTTTCATAAATAAGATTAAAAATGAATGCAATAATTGAAAGTATACGCAATATCGGTAAATAAATCACGGAGTAATAAGCTTTTAAAGTTTCTACAGGAAGCATCTCCTGTCCCTTTCTCGCGAAACAGAGCGCCCCCCAGTCACATGCCAAAGAGATTGTATGAAAGCTACCATAGCTTAGTAATGAGGTACTATAACGACCTTTCTCTGACGTCACTGGCCGTTTGAGCTATCTCTTTCTATTCCGGTTATTAAAATGCTTGTAACTTGGTAATTTTTTGGGATATTTAATTTTTGTTTTCACAAATGTTTATCTTATGAGGAATATGATTTATTTATCCAGAAAAAAAATTTTAGTCATCATGCCTATTGTATAGATTCCCATGTCTAAAGACTTCCGTTTGTACAGATTTCCATTTTACATTCCATTCTACATATTCACAGCAAATAGTTAACAAACCTGTCTCATATCGCAGAACATGTCCTTAGCGTGGTGAGCCTTAGCCCTGGCCACCTGCCTGGCTTCCCCCAGGTCGGCCAGCGCCTGCACAGCGCCTGCCACCAGCTGCAGGCGGCGCGCCAGGGCGTCCGCGTCGGCTTGCAGCGCGCGGGACCCGGTCTCGGCGGCCACGCGCGCCGCCAGCGAGCGCAGCTCGGCCACGCGGGCTTCTTGCTCGAGGCATGCCTGGGGAC
Organism: Ennomos erosarius; assembly: GCA_963580505.1. Lineage (NCBI taxonomy): Eukaryota > Metazoa > Arthropoda > Insecta > Lepidoptera > Geometridae > Ennomos > Ennomos erosarius. The sequence continues at coordinate 1,318,830 of OY756982.1, forward strand.
AAACGTCCACGGTTTTAGGGAAAAGTGACAAAGTCAAGAGAGTAACATTTTTTATGTTGGTCTGTGTTACCAAATGATTTTGGGTTGGGTGGTGGGTGGTAGTGATGTTGGACTGGAAACTAAGAAAATGCGCGTATAAAAATTGCCCAAGCAAAGCCCTTACTTGATTAGGGGACTTCTTACTCAGGAGCTCAAACTGCATTGAAATTGTTTTATACTATTAGTTGCAAATAAGCATACGACCCTCCTGATGGAAAGAGGTTATTTTTTTTGTTTATGTTTTCTTCAATGATTGTAGGCAGTAAACTATTCCTAGAAAGTATATCCGTCATTCCAGGGGATCAAACCGGAATAGATCGTTATTATTCATAATCTTATTGCTACTGTTATGTTTGTCATCAATTTTAAAACAGGACATAAATACCTACATAGCTACACGTACATAAAACTTTTAACCAGTATCGATAGAAGGCGCCATCCAAATGGCTTACCAACCGTCTGTTTATCTAGCAAAAATGCCTCTATGCATAATTAAAACATTAGTATGTTAGCAAATCCGTGTTGACACAACGATTATTGGAATTCCTGACGTGATTACAAAATTAGTATAAAATCGAGTCTCCCGTAAGAAGCCTGACTCGGCCTTCGCATATTATCAATTTTGCAGGCTTCTATTAGTTACTGTTGATTATGCAAGATAAAAATGTTATCATCTTAGAATAAGTAGGTACCAAACCATATATAATGGCATCAGCATTGCAAGCTATCTGTGTACAGAATTTCATTCAAACCGGTTCAGTTGTTTTGTGGCCAAAGTCACACAAACCTCGAACTAGTACCTACCTACTTTTATCTCGTTTAGGTACATGAAGAATCAATGTGGACAGTTCCAAACACAATAACCTATTAAACACATAGGTACTTGTATTGTAGGCATTGTAGCTGTTATCATAATAACAGAAGATCCCCAGCTATTCACAAATTTGCCTAACAGAGAGAGCTGCGAGCTGCGACTCATTCAGTGATCTATCACAAATGGAGCGCGACACCCGCTCGTGAGTGACAAACGTGCGCTAATACAGGCGGTAATTTCTTATTTGAGGATATTGACTTGGCATATATTAAGGTTATTCCAACTTTGCGACGGCAAAACAAAATCTACATAAGTACTTACTAAATACATTTAGGGTACCAATACGCCATTATAGTACATTATGATACAAGTGCAATGATCAACCCACACGCATGTCATACGACGTTTTTCATCACATTAGCGAGGAAGAAAAACAGACATGTATTGTTAAATAACTTATGCGAACAAAGTCGACATCGATGAAACAAAACAAAACCAAAACTGAAACCGAAACGGAATTAATAAAGAACAGTACATAAAATATACCGATGGATGCAGAAGGCGAGCTGTCGCTCAAAGTGGCTGTGGGGCCTATGTTCACCAGTGGCCGTCTTCAGGCTGTTGATGATGATAAAATATTCGAATGACTTGCAGTGGGATACAACCTTAACCGGGTTATCACCATGTAACGTAATGTTAAAAGGACGCGCCGGAAATTTCTTGGATTTTAATCCTAAAAGCGGTAAAGATAGGAGCTACTTTACGAGCAACTGTGATGAAAACTAATATTATACCTAATAATGTGTGTATTGGGCATCGATCAATGCAATAATTATTAGGTAAAATTTAAGTACTAGCGTCTCTTGTATTTGTTTTCATAAATCTACCTTGTATAAGTTTATGAAAGTAGGTATCTAAAATGTGCTAGATAGGCAGAATTATTTTAGAGTTGTTTTATCTATTTTGATGTTGACACAAACTCACACGTCTGCTCTCAATAACGGTTTAAAAAATATTTACTAACATAGCAATATGTTTACAACGCGGTGATAAACCAATACCTACATATAGTACGAAAATAAGAATAAGAATTTTCTTTTTACAGAACCATTTACAATGAATCATAACAATTAAAGGTAGTACATACAATAAATCAATAAAAAGCTTGAATGTAAGTGTGATATGATAGGCGTTACAGCGGCGCCCCAAACTAGGATAAGCCTGTATATTGGGTATGAATATTATTTCTGTACCACAATACTCAAATAAAAGACATTAAATGGTAGGTTAATTAATTACCAATTCGCACTAAGCCATCATAGTAGATTACGGCATAATATAATAACTGAAAAAAGGCATTTCGGTTCATCATTAGCCTGAAGACGTCCACTGCTGAACATAGGCCTCCCCCAAAGAGCGCCACTTTGAGCGGTTGCTTGCCTCCTGCATCCATCGGCTCCCCGCGGTTCTGACTAGGTCGTCGGTAGGTAACTATAATCTTACATAAACGCGGGATGCCGATGGATGCAGGAGGCGAGCAGCCGCTCAGTGGCGCTCTCTGGCATATGTTCAGCAGTGGACATGTAAGGGCTGTTGATGATGAACTAATAATCTAACCTGCGGCCAGAGTCTTATTAGTGATGGAGATGAGACATGTTCTCCAATGCCAAAAGATCAAGTTAACCTAGCACGTTATATAACTAATATTCTCTATGGAGACCGAGAACTAGGTTAGGTTTAATTCAAGGTTTGATTACGAAATCTGTTTATCGTTTCCTTGCTGATAACATAATTTACGGCGTGGTTTTACGAGTTAACATTGAAAATGTTTTGTAGTGTTGTTTATACAGAGTTTTAAGTTTTCACGTAAGTATCTAAAGTTTGTTTATGTGACTTTGTGGATGAAACACAAATCACACCTATTTTTTTATAATAAGAACCTACTTCAACCAACTTTTTTTTACTTTTTTTCGACTGTGAATACAAGTAACTTTATTCACAGCATAACATTAAATAATATAGAACACTCAGATACTAAACAACTAAACTATTTTATAAAACTAAACTACTACCATAATGAAACTATAAAATTAACAATACCTATAGTACAAAACGAATCTAACAAACCACTACACTTTGTTTATTATTAAGTACTTATGAGAATATAGAATTGATCTGAAAGCCATAAAAACGTTAGCTACAGTAATTCTGAACACTGTAGGTATAAAATATTACTATTTCAGTGGTTACGTTCTTTATTAATAATTATTAATTAAAAATTCATATTTTCATACAATTCACAAATGAAGTAGATACCTACTTTTCGAAACCTTCATATTCCATTGCATCACTCGATTAAAATAATACGAGGATGTTCTAATAAAACCGATATAAATACAATTCGCAGGAAAATATTTTCGAACGTCGACGCCCACACCGCGTGCGTATGTAGGTACCGTCAGCAACAGAGGCAGATTACATGGCAGACAACTATTTTAATAATACCCCAGATAATATAATACCTACAGATAATACTATTTAAAAATATAATAATTAATCTTAATGTGTTTACTATTTTAAAAATAACCATACCGTATTTTCAAGTACGAAGCTGTATTTTTAATCGTGTCTCTATCGCCCAAAGCGATGTATGACTATTATGGAAAAGGACGGAAGATAAGTCGAACACGACGAAATGGGGTCTCATTTAAGACGAAAGCCATGCATGCGTTACATCTAAAGGAAAAAATATATCATATCCGGTGTTGTATCAAGCAGTCATAATCAAATAATCATATTGATTTTGATATTTGTCTTTTATGCTACCGACTGTCCTACGTGCAGGATTATTAAAGCACATATTCTTGTTGGTGGGGTCACATCCGGAATGCACTATGCCCGAGTTGCCACGCTGAAGTTTCTAAAAATATGTTCTTACGCGCGTTCCGCGGACATGACCTCATGATTAAAGCATTGATCCCGCAACGGGAAAATAATTTTACAGCCACTATAAAACTGTAAAATTAACTGCCTGTTTCCTAAAGGCACTGAAGAAAAATAACAACTCCAAAATACTTTGTCAAAGCCGATCAAAGTGTCTTTGCATGTTATTCTAAATTAAAAACGCCGGTTTCGTGACTGTGCCATGCGTAAACAGCTTAACCTTTAGGCAGTCCGTCCATGTTCAGAATTGACCCATATCATCCTATAGGTGTGGCACTATTGGGTGGCTTCCGGGAAGCCAGGAGCGCTCCTTTATTCCCCTGATCTGTTTGATGAACGACACGCAACGATTACGTAAACTGGTGTACCTAATACCAATGTACCTACTTATTGTTCTAACGATCTAATTTTGGGGTACACGAGAAGCGCATAATGGTGTTCGGTTTAGAAAATTAACATAGGTTGTGTAAGAAATAAACGCTAAATAGGAACAGTTTACACGGTAAATTCGCTGGTCATTGTTGTTAAAAGAATGTATTGGGAGTTTAGCTTCGAATGATGTGTTTCCGTGGACTACAAGCATTACTTTCACAGTTGCTTAAATTTGCTCGATATCTGACCCGCAAAGGTGTTCTGCTCCATTAACGACCCACAGCGATGCTTACCTACAGCACAGAAGCAGTACAAAGTGCTTTACCCCCAAAGAAATCGTGATTCATGACGCGGTACTCGAGAGAATGATTCGCCTATAAGTGAAACAATACGCAATTATTGCTTACGCAACATCGATGTCTATTAGTTCTCTTGCGGAGCTAATTATGAAGTCTACTTTCGGCTACTCATCACCGATGATTATCACGTTTTACCGCCAAAAATGAAGTGAAAGTATATGAAAGTTGGTGCTAATTCAATATTTCTATTACATTATTACCTACGCTTGTAATAAAATTTTAGTTATTTGTCAAAACCGCAATGAAAAAGCCAGTAGCTACTCGTTACTTTCCATTTGGTATATTGTTCTTGGGCGCTCCTGTAAACACAGCTCAATCAATACGATAAAGGTGGGGAGCTGCGACTAGACCCTACCTTAGTTTATTACATAAAAATATCAGTGATAGGTTATTTTCGAGTGATGCATTGACGCGACGCTCATTTTCAAAGGTTATACCTATGTTTGATATGCTCACTAACAGTACCTACGGCAACAGTCATGTGTAAGAATCCTCCTTATATGCATTTTGACTAAAGTACCTATACGCATAAAATCTAAATCAGTTTTATTTATACGCTTACTTAACCAAATCATAAACGGATGCATTTGGTTCAGCTGCTTTGATATCATCAGAGTGGTTCGCATATGTTTTCAATTTGCTTAATGTTTTGTAGTATTGAAGAGAGCCAGACGCTGTTCTCTCTCATATATAAAAGATAACGTCTTATTTTGTATGATATAGGTACGTAGTAGCTACATAGTATAGTCAAAAATTCAGTTCACTGTACAAGAAGAGTTTGATACAAGCATGATCGACAATGGCATCAATTCCAAAACGTTTTAGAAAATATTCAGGAATAATATCGAACGTTCAATATATAAAAGGGAAGGAATGTTAAAAAGCTGCGCGGGCAGAGCCACGAGCTAACTTTAGTGTATGTAGGCACATATTTATTTTAAAGCAAGTCAAAGGTGAGAACTGCGAAGAACAGGTAAGCTACACACGTATACGCAATATTTTATTATTGAAATGAGGCGAAGTCAAAAATAACTGTAAGTATATAAGTTAGGTATAGTTTGTGTTATTCTCAATATCTGTGCCTCAAGAGTAAAACGAAATAAAATGCAAAATAATTTTACCACGAAGATGTTGGTCGTAAAATACCGAAATGTAAATATTACATTATCATAATTTAACGGATTTTTATGATGTTTATGTACCTACTTCAGATTGTACGCAAATATTACGTTCATAACGGTATCTAGTAGGTAGTATCTGAATAGGTAATATGTATTTAATCTGTGCTGTTGTTTCAATAGATGATAATCTCGCTTACTTTTATATTCTGAAGTAGCGTTAGACATTTGCATTTTACGAATGTCCTCTTCGAATTTAATAGTAAGTATAAAAGAAAAATTTGAATAGATCCGTATACTTTTTTGTGTAGTGTGTTAGTTGGAGTTGTCGAGTTAACATAACAATCATTTATTTTAACAGCCCTTAGGGTGTGTTATCGTTGAACGATATTTTCTTGCGTGGAATCATCATCGCCATTGTGACAAAAAAAACCTTGTTCCTAACAAAAGAGGTTTTCCGAAAAGCTACCTTATACGGTCAACCGAAACCTACAACTGGACATAGTGCTCCCCCAAAAGGCGTCAGAAAGCATTTTAAACCTGTGTTCATCTCTTGATACTTAAGAATCCCACCTTCCATAGATAATACCAAGCATGTATCGGTCCATAACTCACTGAGTTTTAGCTATAATTTATTGTTGCGGGTTGTTAAAATAGAATTAAAACTTCTTTAAAAAGTGCGTAATTTCCACGACTAGTTTAAGTTTGAATGGATCACATTAGGTTATCGATTGCGGTCGCAAGGTCTCAGGGTTTGTTTAGTTGTGTGGTAGTAACGCAAGGGCACCGTTTCGCGCCCCTACCCCCACCACAATTAAGATGTTTTCAACACTTTGGTTAACCGCAGGGTTTAAACAGTTTTAGAGGTGGCAGGTAAGTTAACTACATACAAAACCTTCCTAATGCCTGTTTACGTTACGTTAGTTAAGTCCAACTGAGCTCTCGTTTTCTAATTAGTTTATTTGCGAAACAGCAAAACTATAAACAGTTTAATTGAAATTAAAGATTGGGTAAAATTTAGTCAGGTAGGTATATCTAACAAAAAAATACTAAAACTACTTACTTAATTAGTTTCGTTGCTTCTATACGGCAAAGTAATAAAGGCAAGGTGATGACATACCTATCTTTAATACAGAACCTGTTTGACGCTGCAACGTTTTAAATTGGCCTCACGTAAAACATTATAACGCAAATATACGATAACAGTTTCAACTGTACTCAAAAGCAGACGGTCACAAATTTAAAAAGTTTTATTAACTTTAATTCAGCCCTTGCAGCAGTGCACCACAAATAAACAAAATGAATATTACTTTTAGTAAAAATCGTGCCATTTCTTCCCCATTGCTAGCTCTGCGAACAATGGCAAAAGTAGGCTTAGGAAAGCGCGCCCTTGAGCAGTCGGCAACTTCTAATTGCCTACATTCGTACCTGTATCTGTTTCTGTTTGCCTAATAATGCTTAATTGTTTAACTTCTAACTGATATTAATGTACTGCATTAATTTATACATGATGAACCTAATGCGTGTCGTCGCATGGTACGAGTTTGGCAAGCCGTACCTACATTAACTAGTTATTTGAGTTACTTATTAAAAAAACTTATTTTGCAATGCTACTTTTACGTTACTTTTTACATTGCAATCATGCAAACCATAATTTGCGAAATGCACTGTGCCGAGTTGGACACATTTTGTTATTTTTGGATTTAGGTACGTGTCGAGTATCGTGCGAGAATATTGGCAAAGTATATTTTATTGTTTTATCTTATGAATACCTGTTATCTGAGCATAACAAAACTGCGCCTAAGTAGGTATTATGAAATAATATCACGGATGCGCGATCTACTTATTTTATTAGGCTCCAGTGGTACTAAGTAGGTACCTACCTATTTTATTTCTAGCCATCCTGTATTTTTTCGCATTCCCTACAGATGTGGCTTTTTGATTGTTTTACTTTTAGTAATCACCGGGGCGCGATTTCCTTTAAGCCTAAATGAGTTCAGTTGTTTTGATCAAAATCAAGCTGAAAAATTCATACTTTAGGATTTAGCTACCTGGGAGTATGATAAATAGGATAAATAGATGCAAAACAATAACAAATGTTTATACTTTTAAAATCGAGGAAGGAAGACCGATGGACTTTGTTCTATAAATGTAAATTAGGCTTAAAGAATATTGATAGGTTTAACGTTAAATTTCGTATTCTTATAAACCAAATTAAGTATAATTAAATTCATTAGGAGCTACTAAACTGTTTTCCTATACCTATTACAGAAACAGTTGATGATTTCATTCTACGATTAGGTAAACCTTAGACCAAAGCATAAACCGGCAGACGTAAACACCTACGATAATAATAAACATTACTAAACTTGATTCGCGGGTTTTTATCTTCAGTCGCAATCAGAAAATCACCGGCAAATGTGAAGTGCAGGTACCGGCAAAAACAAAAGATTAATCTTTTCTTATCACTCACCTCTTGAAGCGACATCGTATTAGCAGACAAATTGATTATCCCCCTGATACATATTTCTTATCACACTCCAATAGCATAACTGACAAATCACATCTTTGAACACAAAGTTAGGCAAAAGTTCAACGCTAATTAAGACGTACTAAACATACAAACACAGTACTTAATCAATTATGCACACATCAAATTGTTTACCGATATTGATTCCCGATAAACACATCCAGTCGTCAACAAAATTGTTATAAAGTAACGGGTAGCCGTTCGGTCGGCGGACGCCCGCACCCGGACTGTCGGGCGAGCTTTTCAATTTGGCTGAATGCGGAGCTCAAATTTACAAATTTGGTACATCGTACAGCAAAGTCACGGCCGCGTCGCAAGGCCACGGCGTTGTATGCATTTCCACCATTATCGTCTAATGATCAAATGAAATTATGCATGCGGTTCCTTGCAATATGTTTCGTCGCAGTTCCATATGTTTTGCGGCCTTGGTCTTCCAACGTAGATTGTTGTCGATTGAAATCACTATTTGTGTTTTTATATTTTCGTTTTATTGTTTTTATATTCGAGCATGTTTCGAGGTTCGTTAATTTTCGCGTGTTTTTGTTACCCGACAGACGTCCTCGTGGCCGGACGTCCGCGGAACAACTACCCGACATTGGGTGAACTCGCTGTTATCAACGCGTTATCAGCTCGCTCATTATGCTGTGCGATTTTATTGTAACTTTTCAAACATTTTTGTTCATTAACCACACCCTTATCTGTGTTTTACAATATTCTGTTTAATTAAAAAAACTGGCTTAACCGGTGGCTGAAGCGGCAGCCTGGTGAAACACTTGATGCCCTAAATTTTTCGAATGCAAATACTTGAATTAATTTAATTTAGGACTTTCACTTTAATTTTCGCCAAACGGTACTTTAGATTCCAACTGAAGCACGATCAGTTACAATCCATTAACGCTGCGACTTGATTTGCATTTGTCACGCAATATTTCAGTGGAGTTTTGTTATAAATACCTACTTACTTATTTTGAAATTCAATAGATAATCCATTTCATAATATCAATAACTCTCACCTCTCACTCTCTGTGTGATAATATAATGTGGTATGTAATAATTTTATTATGTGACTCACTCACAGTACTAAGAATCACTATGATAATTGTATAGAAATGCTTTTTTATGCTGAAATCACACCCAAGTTTTTGCATGCCCGTCAGCCATTGGTACGCCTAGCTAAGTAAGTAGGTATTCCATTTAACAATCGAGATGGACTAATGTGTAGCAATCGCGTAGCAGTAGCACGCCAACACTACAAGTAATGTTAGGTATACTTAGGTCATTATACTTTGGCGGCTAGCTGCTGTGATAAAGCTGCCCATTGAATCTGTTGACCCCTGATTGATGTGACTAGGCGTGAATAGAACGTGTTTAAAATTACAAATTTTCATTTTTTAGATCGTAATTAGAAAACTATTTCGAGATTATCCTCTAAAGAACTTAAAAAAATATAATAAACTAGCTGACCCGCCCCGGCTTCGCACGGGTTAATTAGTTTTAAGTCCTAACTCTGTTGATCTAGAGATGAGAGAAGGGAAAGGGATGGATGGGAAAAATGAATGGGACGGCAATAGATGGCGCAGTCTGCCTTCCTTTGCCGTCCCATCCATTCATCCATTTCCCCTTTTTTACCTTTCTCTTTTGTCTTCCCTTCTACAGAGTGAGTATAATATTTTTTTGATGTTTTTCATTTATTTATTTTTTAATTAAAATTGATACACAAATGTAATTATAATATTCGAACAAAAAATCTTGAATAAAAATTACATCCTTATTGCTTGGGCAACCCGCACTTGGCCGTTTTAGAAAATAAAAATGCAATAATATAATATCTTATCTACCTATTCGTCTCTAATAATAAGTAGTAATAATGGACACAGAAAAGATAAGAAATGGGTTTCCGTATTCCCATAGAAACCAAGAAATACGTGACTTATTCTTAATTCACGCTTCAATTTAAAGCGTAAAATGTGATTTATCATTCGCAATGTCAACGGCAGACCAATGTCAGTGAAGAATACTGTATGACATCATAGCGGTGTCATGCACTCCATATTCGTACGCCCGGCGCGGCGCCGCGCTTAGAATACTACCAATGTTTGTAACCATTTGCCCCAACTTGAACGAATAAATATAATAAATATGTGTGGACATTTCACACAGCGACATCTAGCCCCAAACTAAGCATAGCTTGTACTATGAATACCAGATAACTGATACAATGCTTATATACTTTTTTGTTTGTAAATACATATTACTCTAGATGAATGTTATCGGCGATTGTTGCTTTTATTAGCTAGATTGGCACCACACTGAGGAGTTAATAAATTGCTTATATTCGACTGGCTATTTCCTAATTCTTACTGTCAAGAAAATAAAACAAAAACATTCGATATCTGTTTGCAATTATCATACTTTAGGTATTTAAAAAAATTCTGTTAGGTACCTACTTAAGTAGTACCTTATGTTATGTATACGTAACTTAATATTTTTGTAAACCTACTTGCGGGAAATAAATAAGCATTTATTTATTTATTTAAAGCTTTCTTAAAAACGATTCTTTTATCGAACCTCTTATCTTCTTAGTTCTGTTCTACGCAAAGTTTTTTTTTGTTATATTTTGGCTCCACACATAGCGTATTTAGCCAGTGTCAAGTATTAGTATATCGTGTTATAAAATATTTCACGCAAAGTCATGTCCCAGTCATAGTCATAGTCCAGTCTAAGTCAGGTAGTCATAGTCCATTCTAAGTCATGCTCCAATAAAGTGGTGGCAACTTTACTAGAAGCTTCTATGGAATTTTGGAAGCAACATGAAGAATTACGTTTCACCACATTATATCACTTGCCCTCACTCACGCTCGTAGTTCAGCACTTAATGCGTAAAACGCCACCAATTTTAAACATTAACACTGGAAAAAGCACATGTTTTGAAAAATAATACAATGGAACGACCACGTGAGCTTTTCCGCGTTCCCGCCAAAACTCCTACGCAAAGTTAAAACTAGAAAGTGTGAAAAATAGAGTAGGATTCTTTAAGAGGTTTTCACAATCTACTGTTAAATTCATCTCCAGTTAGCCTTGCTTTGCCATAACCGCAAAATAAATAAGTACGACGTACCATAAGTTGGTGCTAAGCAAAGAGCATCGACCGTACATTAAATGTTAGGTGCGGTCATACCTACCACTGAGTCACTGGTGTATGCTGAATTTCTGAATCCGTTTATTTAATAGCATTTGAAATGCAACGGCGGTGATTTTAGTGCTGATGTTGTTTTTTATCTTCGTTTATTGCGAATTAGGTATTAAAATTTAAGGCGCTGGTAGGCACCTACTTCGGTATTGGATGATTTTGCTGTTTCGGAAATAATACCTCGTTGATTGTAACCTTGGTACCTAGTTGTTTGAGTTTGTCATAAAATATAAGTTGAAAAACCAGCTCATTATGTGATGTCATGGATAAATATTATTTATTTCTTTTGTTATTTCGACATTGATTATGTCAAAACTAAATGTAACTACCCTCGATTATGATTTAATGAGAACTTTTGAATTATTAACACTGTATTAAAAGTTCAAAAAGGCGTTTTTAGCCTGTGAAACGGTATTAACTTTTAAGATGGATACTATAGCTTAGATTCTAGCGCTGATTTGTACTTACTATTATGTAATATTTATTATAATAAAGAGTTTTTGAAATGAAAAAAAAATCCTATTGAAATAATATTAACTATAGTTAAAATTTTGTTTGTTTAGTAAAACTGTTATAACATCAGTATACAGGTTTGATATTATCTTAAAAATATAAAATGTCCCATGTTCTACAGTGGGTAGAGATGAGGGTTGCGTTTTAACTTAAAGCATGGTACTTTAGGTATATAAAGGCATTTTGGTGGAAAAAAAAAACGCCGACAGGAAGGGAAACAGAAAATTTTTTTTGTATATGAATGCAAATAAACAGATATGAATATGAAAAATTGTTGATTTCCGAAAATTGGTCAATGTGAAAGTTTAGTGGATAACCAGATTATTTTATATATGCTGAGTTTACCAACTATGAGCAGCTATAGAAACCATGGCAGAATAATATTATATGAAAAGAAAAAAAAAAAAATGGCGATGCGCCCAAATGAGAACAACCGCGAAAGTAAGAGTAGGTACCTACACCGTAGTTGGAAAGTCCTAAAACGGCAGAAAAAGCTAAGAGTAAAGAAAGTCCTAAAGCAGGTTCTGATCGTGTAAAGAGTTCACCCCCAGATGCAAATCTCCGATACTGAGTGGGTTTTTCTAGATTTGGTTTATAACACCAGAACGAACACCGATGTTCATTACACAACTGTTTGTCTTGGGCATTGACTATAAATCCAGTTGACCAACGATACACCTTCCTCTCGTACGAAAATTAGTAGTTTATTTCAACTGCTAATACTACGAGAGGAAGCGGGACACCCAATGTGTCTTTTGTTCCATCCTGCTCTGTCCTTTGTAATTTTGTATGACTTTGTCTCGTTTTGTTATCTCGCCCCCTGCCCCCGTAGGTGAGTCATGTTTGTACGTGAAATTATGTTCACGAGCTATCAACGAGCTTTATAATCTTTGGTCCTGGGTGAGAATCGAACCGACAACCTACAGTTCAGGAGGCAGCCTTCTACCAAATGAGTTATGTTGTCGATGTTCCGAGTGCTAGGCTGGGATACATGCCATCTTCCCGCTGGCTGGTGTAAGATGATGAAGTGAGCAGCTGCACTAACCTGCGCAGTGAGAGGAGCATCATCAGGCCGCAGCGCGTGCAGCCTCCCCTCCTGGAACTCTGCGAAGGCTCGCACCGCGGCCGCGGCGTCGCGGTACCGCTTCCACACCTCCACTGCCTTGTGGTACCTGGGAGTTGATGGTACAGTAGTATTTATTTAGCTTACAGTGTTGCCAGCACAGAGTACCTTTTTATAAAGGACCAAAGATCTGGTTAAAGCCGCGGGACCCCATGGCTACAGGAGGCAATTGGCCGCTCAAAAAGGTACTCTATGGGAAAGACCTATAATCAGCAGGGACGTCTTCGGGCTGTTGATGATGAAGGTAGTGACTCCGGCGCGCCGCCACGCCGACAGAGGACTCACCTGTCGCAGAGCTGCGTGAGGTTGGTGCAGGTGTGCCGGTAGGCCGCGGCCGCCGCGTCCAGGTCCCGGCGGAGCGCGGCCGCCACGGGGGGCGAGCAGCCCGCCTCGAGCGGCGCCGCGCACAGCTGCAGGGACCCCACCAGCTCCTCGTTGCGCCGGGAGAGGGACTCGCTCAGGGTCTGACGAAACAACGCTTACATTCTAATTACATTGCTTAGATTTGGATCAGCAGTCAAGTTTGGAAATGTGTGTTATTGCACTGTACCTATATAAAAATTATTTTAATATTTTTAGGTTAGTTTTGGCAATATCCCAGATAATACCTACAGTACAGATGCCTCATCCCATACAACGAAATAACTCGGGTTATTTTACGAATTATTTTATTTCTGCATAACGCAAGATTATCAAGCGACATTTATTGCGTGTTGGCGAAGTATTGGGTCAAATGAATACACTAGTACACTGGTACACTAGTAACTCTCTAGACACGATTACTTCATTTTTTCAAGTTCGGCTATTTTTGTTTGTACCTGATGGGACCACATAGCAATATCTACTTATCTCTAATTTTATTTTATTTATATTCCGTAACACAAAACTGGCCATATTTTATTTTTGCAAGGTGCCGAAACTCGGAAACCATTACGTGATTATCCTATAAAGAGCTCATATAAAAAGTATTAGATTTATCTTTATTTCTTATATAGTTATTAATAATAATAAACAAAGTTTTAAAATATAAAGATATGAAGATTTGTACAATAAAAATTTGACAGTTATTAAAAACACAATCAACACCAAAGCGTTTTTTCTGGCTTGAAATTATATCTAAAATAAGACATCTACAATTTAAATAAATGAATTAAAATCATTATGAAAAATATTATTGTATTGTGCCCCCAATTTTTCAGTGCAAACAGATGAAGGCCAAGTAAATCGCTGCTAGTATAAATGGAGAGAGCAATGCTCGGTGTTTCCCTGCGAGATAAGATCCGAAATGAGGAGATCCGCAGGAGAAGTAAAGTGATTAACAAGTTGAAATGGCAATGGGCAGGCCACATCGCTCGTAGAACTGACAACCGATGGGGAAGTTCTCGGGTGGCGACCAGGAACTGGAAGACGCAGCGTAGGCCGGCCCCCCACTAGGTGGACCGACGACCTGGTGAAAGCCGCGGGGAGCCGATGGATGCAGGAGGCGAGCAGCCGCTCTAAGTGGCGCTCCCGGGGGGAGGCCTATGTTCAGCAGTGGACGTCTTCAGGCTGTTCATGATGATGATGATGATGAGTATAAATAGCTTTGCTGATCGCATTCTGTGCGAAAAATTGCTCACCTCTAGTTTTTCGGTGGCCTTCAGCAGCCGATCGTAGTCGACTTGTCCCTGGACGGTGAGCAGCTCGACCATGTAGTCGGCCTCCCTGACGGCGCCCTGAACTAGCTCCAGCTGACGTTCGAACCTTCTCCATAGCTGGAGCTTGGCCCGAAGCCGAGCACTCAGCTCTCCGCACGCCGCTTCCAAGTCTCCGTGAGTCTCCTGAAAGAGGAACTAGTTCAGCACGACTGGCGGCGAAATAAAATTCTAAGTGTGTGTCCTGATTTAGAAAACCTTACCTGCAGTGCCGATATGTCTCGTTCGACGCCTGTAGGCGACACGATGACGCGCAAGCTCGTCGGCAGCGTATGCAGCGCTTGCCTCAGGCCCAGAATGTCCCTCCATTGAGAAGAGAGATCTTCGATCAGCTTCTCGCATGTCTCGGACGCTCGCTCGACCACGTCGCTGCCCAGACGTTCCGCTGCTTCACACTCCTCCAAAGTAAGACGAGCTTTGCGTTGACTCTTCTGGCAGCGTATTATTCCGGCTTGAACTTGAACGATCTTCTCCTTTAGCAACAAGCTACGTTCTAGTTCTTCGGATATCTGATCGTCAAGTATACCAGATTGTGTTAACAGAGCACCCACACGTTCGGACTCCGCTGTTGGCAGTAAGCTTAATCTGCCAAGCTCGTTCTGTATCCTGTCGATCCGGCCGGTCATCACTTGTAATCTTTCGATGTATAGATTGAGCTCATCTTCACTTCTGACGACTCCTTTAAGTCCATCTAGAGCTGCTCGTAGTTCTCTCATCTCTTCTTCAAGAATATTGAGCTTCTCTCCTGAAGAAACGTCTCTATCAGAGATGTTTTGAATCGCCGAAGCATGGATGTCACCGATCTGGTTAGCCAGATCTCGCCATTTATTTTCTACCTTTGAGAAGAACTGCCGTTGTACCATCTCGTCGGATATAGGTAAGATTTCTAGTGCCCGTTCGAATTGTACTCCAGACTCGTTCTTGAGGTTGTTATAAACTTCATGCTGCGCCTTCAACTCCCAGAACCGCCTTAGGTTTCCAGTCGCGGTGATATTTTCTGGTGTAATAATTTCCAGCTCTCTATTAGCGATCTTCATCCATCCTTCTATTCTATCAATTAGATGATCATATGTTACCCAGTTCTCTTTGAAAGCTGTAAGGCGTGTTAACCTCGAGTCGACGTCTTCTTGTAACTTCAGCAACATATCCAGAGCAGTTGAGCATTCATTGTCCAATCCAGAGCACAGGATTAGGTGTTGAAGACTTTCCGTGATGGACAGCAATCTCAGTAGTTTTGCATAATGGTGCGATACGTCTAGGCTTATGGATTGATACAAATTGATGTATTGTTCGTGATCTCTAGATGTTACATTAGTTAAATCAGGAATTCTTTGTTGCGCTACTATAAGCCATTGTTGCTCTTCTTTCATACCTTGTTCCAAAAGCTTCCATCGTGAAGCTGCCAACGTCATTTGTTGAGCTCGGCTCGCTGCTCTGTCTATGATTACTGTTGCTCTATCATGTAGCGAATTGTGGAGAGGAGCATATTTAGCTTTTGTTTCACTGTCCAGATTATCTTCTAAAGATTCAAGTATCGCTCTGCAATGACTTAGATTCACGAAGAAAGTTCTGTGTTTTTGAATTTCTTCGTGAAGATGATCCAAATCAGATACAATTATCTTGCCATCTAGAAGAGCTTCCGCTACATCAGTGATTTGACCAAAGTCTTGCAGTGTTTGTTCATATTCCTCAGCCAGCGACGTCAACTGTAAAAGCCGATCTCTTTCTGTGTTAACTACATTTTCTATTTGCTTGGTATCATCCTCGCAACTATACAGTTTTGATGGGCACTCTCTCTTAGGATTGATTTCTAAAAGAGCACGGTATCGCTTAAACATTTTGGTAATTGTGTCAAAGTTGTCCGCATTATCAAACTCAATGTTATCGAGACTTTCTAATTTTTGTTGCGTCGGAGATTCTGACATGATTACATCATCTAAATCAGATTTTACTCGATCAACGGATTGCGCGAGTTTATCTGTATCTTCTAGGAATTTCTCCCATTCCTTTTCAACTTCTTTCACTTTGAGTGGGCTTTGCTTACTCAAAGTATTAACTGCATCTACTTGACGCGTTAACGTTTCAATCAAAGTAATTATTTCTTCATTGATTTCGACCACTTCTATTATTTCTTTTAAATTCTTAACGTAGCTTTGTAATGATTTTAGCCGCTCAGTTTCTGCTGTTGTTATTTTGGTGCCATAAACTGTTTGTCTTTGTATTTTGTATTGAATCTCTTCTAACCAAATCGAAATAGTCTCAATTACTACGATGACACTTCTTTCTGTTCTAGTCGGATCGTTAACATCAACTGCGTTCTTTACTTCATCTAGCTCTTTATTTATTACGAGATCATACGATTTTTCTACAGATGGCTCAATTAGGGCTACAGTCATTGAGTCATCCGGAATGTTCTTTTGAGGTTCAGTGACCGACTGAGTTCTTTTTTCAAGGGCATCTAAAAGTCTCGCTTTCTCTGATTTCTGAGGAATAAAGGTCTTGCTTGGAGACGGCGATTTAGATTTGGATCTCTGAACTACATCGGAATATGTAAGTTTTGGTTGAGAAATAACTTGCTGTCGTGGCAGTTGTGGACTAGCATGTTGTGATATGCCTTCATCGATCGAAGATGGATCTTTGCTTGAGAGGTCTTCGCTAGTTGGTGTCACAGAGTCAGAAAGCTCCGAGTTGACGGGATCTGAGAGGCTTTCTGGTGACTGAAGCAGTGGAGATTCACCTTTTTTCTTCGACTTTCTCTTTCTTTGTTTTTGTCTTTCACCAATAATAGATTGTGGTGGTTCCTGGAACTGGCGTTCATTTTCAAGGAAGTCGTTAGTCGATTCAGGAATGGTAATTCGCGCTCGTAAATGGACCTCGTAAGGTTCATCTGTGGATGTTGATATAGAATCTTCGGAATACACTCTTGGTGACGTTTGCTGAGTACTATCTATTGTGACAAATTCTCTCTTTTCGAAATCAAAAGTGGGCACAGGTGTCGGTCCTCTAGAAGGCGTTCTGGGTGAAGTTTGTTGAATACTATCTGCCGTGATGATTTCTGTATTAGGTTGCTCGATTTCAAGTACAGGGATCACTTCGGGTTCTCGTGGAGTAGTTTGTTGAGTGCTATCTGCAGTTCTGATTTCTTTTTTCGGTTGTACAGGCTCTTGAATTTCAAGCACCGGGATAACTTCAGGATCTCGTGGGGTAGTCTGTTGTGTGCTGTCAACTGAGACAACATCCATTTTTGTGAGGTCTAATTTAGGTATAGACACTTCCTGTAGTTCAACTCTCGGTGTAGTTTGTTGAGTACTGTCTACAGTGATTATTTCTTTCTTTGCTAAATCATGGGGTGGTACTTCTGGTTTATCGACGGGTTCTTTATTTTCAAATGCCGGTTCAGGTTCGTCAGATTGAGTGAAAGTACTAACGAGAGGAACTTCGGGAGTTTGGATGCTCATTTCTGATACTTGTTTTTCTTTTACAGGTGTAGTTGAAGTTTCTTGGTCCATCTGTTCTTGTTGTACAGTTTGAATGTCTGTTTCGGTTGTTTCTACAATCATTTCAGTGCTCTTTTCATCTTTTTGTACTTCAGGAACAGGTGAAGTTTGCATTTCCCTGGCTTCAGTAACAACTTCAGCCTTTTCTGGTTCTTCTTCTTTGATTACCATTGGTTCTTCTACTGGTGGTGTGGTTTGGGAGAATTTCTCTTCAGAAGTGCTGATATCATGAGGCACAACTTGGGTAGTAACTTCAAACTGTTCTATCTTTTCAGGTGTTTCTGTTCTACTCGTTTGCATTTCAGTATCAGATCGCTCTACTTTCTCTACAATAGTGACTTCTTCAATTGTTTGAGAATGTGCTTCTTTTTCTTCAACAGGTGTTGTTTGTATTGTAGCTTCACTAACTGGAGTCGGAGACGTTTGCAGTTCAGTATCCAAAGTTTCTGGTCTAGGTACCTCTTCAACAAGTTGAATCGGCTCCGGTGAAGTTTGTATGGTGGTTTCTTGAACAGCAATTTCTTCGACTACAGGAACTGTGAAGGTAACTGTGGTTTGCAATTCAGATTTTACCGTCTCGGGACTGCTTTGTACACATTCTTCTACAATTTTGACGGTGTCGATATCTGATGTTTCACTGATGGTACGATAAGATTCATCTTTGGGTGAAGTCACTGAAACCTCACTTCCCATTTTAGGGCTTTCAGGTTTAGCTTCTAGAGTTGGTTGTAATTCTAGTTCTGGTACAGGCTTTTGTTCATCAGGAGTCTTCTTTTTCCGCTTTTTGTCCTTCTTATCTTTTTTCACGAAAAGCGGTTCAACAACTTCTACGGGTGTAGAAGCAGATGTATCATCGGACTCAGTTGTGCTAAGTTTCGGATACGTTGTGTCTTCACTTACACCATGTTGTTTTCGTCTTCTCTGTCTTTTTTTCTTGTCAGGTGTAGCAACTAGAGCCAAAGAAATATCTTCAGGCTCATAACCTTTCTCTTCTGTAATAGATTCAGATTCCACAATAGATGAGTCTTGTTCCGCTTCTTGTATGTCAACCGTTGGTTTCAATACATCTTCAGTAGGTTTAGGCGACTCAACTGGTGGTGAAGTGGGAAGCTCTACGTAATGGCTCAACGATGAACTATCCGTATCAGCAATGCTCTTGTCTGGTGTGTCTGGTTGCGTTTCGATGGGAGTAGGCTCACTACTCTCAGAGCTACGCTTATGTTTCTTTCTCTTTTTACTTTTTTTACTGTCCTTTACTGAATCTTCGACATTGATTTCAGGCATCGATTGGCCCTTTTGAACAACATCAACTACTGGGACTTTGATTTCTTCTCTGATAATAGTCACTTGGCTAGGTAGGTTGACGTCAATATCTTTTTTTACAATAGAAGGTTCTTTAGATTCAAAGCTTTCAACTTTGAGATCTACTTTTACTTTTGGCTCAGTCATCTCTACCACATCAGTCTTAGTTAATGACATGGAAATGTCAATTGTCTGCTGAGGCTTGTCAGATTCAGACACTGCTGTGGGATCGTTTGGTGGTGTTGGTTTGAGCCAACGCAAGTGTGAATCTTTGCGTTCAGCATCAAGGAGCATTGTCACATCATATTTTGTATCTGATTTGCTCTTTCCGGTTTCGGAACCAGTGAACTCGAATGGAGGACTAGTCTGTGTTGGAATTTCTTTTTGTTCTGGTTGTCCAAATGCCGCAAGCAATTTGTTGACACTATCTGAAGATCCTTGAACCTTAGGCTCGAACTGTCGAACATAAGACAATTCAGGCGATTCCGGTGCAAGCGTCGTGTCACTTTCAGATACGACCGTACCTACTTTCAACTGTTCTACTTCTACCGAAGACTGTGCTGGAGCATTTTCAGTTTTAATATGACTAACAACTTTTTCAGAAGTTCTAGTACCAACTTGGTCAAGAGAGGCTTCTTGCTCAATGAATTCTTTCGTAAGTTCAACTGCAGCTGTCTGTGGTTTAATCTCCGCAGTTGTTTTCAACAGAGTGTCATCGCTTATTTGAGGTGTGTCAACCACCTCTTTTCCTGTCACAGAAATTATTGCTGGCTCAACAATTTGTTTCGGTATATTAACGTCCGGTTTCTCTATTTTTTCAGGCTGCTTAGGGACTGTTTTTGTGATTGGCTTAGCATCTTCAGGTTCCTTAAGCGGCTTTTTGTGTTTAGGCTCGTCTGGCAACGAAAGTGGATCTTTGGGCTGTTTATCTGATACTGTTGTCTTTTCTGAAGTTTCAGTCTTAGATTCAAACTTTGTTGTTTGAACATTACTATTTTCAGTTGTTGCTGGCGCTGGTTTTCCTTCAGATACTTGTGTTTTAGATGCGCATGAAACAGGTTTGTTATCAACAGTATTATCTGAACTATGTTTCATAGGTATGTGAATCTGTCCCATGTGAATACTTTCTCTTTCTAAAAGTTCTTTTGTTAGGTCTAAAACGCTTATGTCTGATTTTTCTTCATGAGTTACCATTTGTTGGAGTCCACGGTCAAAGTAATCAGGTTCTGCTTTTTGCAATAGAGTTTGATCGGTTATTTTAGTTGTGTCAAGAACTTCTTTCTCTGTCAAAGAACTTATTGCTGCGTTAGCTATTTTTGCAGGCAATGTATCTTCTAGTGTCTGTACTTTTTCAGACTGCTTAGGAACTGATGGAGATTTATTTTTTGCACCAACATCAGGTATAGTTGGCTTATCATATTCGGTTTCCTTAAGCGGCTGTTTGAATTTAGGCTCATTGAGTAAAGCGATAGGACCTTTGGGTTCTTCGTCTGTTATTGTGGTTGTATCTGAAGTTTTAGTCTTAGTTTCAAACTTTGTTGTTTGAGCATTTCTATCTCCGGTTGTTGCAGGAGCCGTTTTGTCATCAGCTAATTGTATTTTAGACTCGGGTAACTCAGGCTCGTTAAAACCAGAATTAACATCTATACTAGGCCGTTCAGGTATATTTACATGTCCCGTGTGAACACTTTCTTTTTCTAAAAGTTTTCGTGTCAGCTCTAAAACACTTACGTCTAGTTTTTCTTCCTGAGTTGCAGTTTCTCCAAGTGTCCGATCAGTGTCATCAGGCTTTTGCTCGTGTATAGATTGAGGAGCGAATCCCGCTAAAGGTTTATCTGACGTAACTGTTTTTGTATCATGTTCTGGTCTCCTAATTTCGTCTTCAACTTTAGTGGGTTCCACTTCAACAATTTTGTCTTTTACCATAGATTCATTACTGTCTTCAAGTTTGCTTGGTAATGATGCAACGGGTTTACTTTTATCTAATGTCGTAACTGTTTCCTTGGAGGCAGTAATTATTGTCAATATCGGTGCTTCTGATAATTTTTCGGTTGGGCTAAGGTCATCTTTCTTTAATTGATCTAGTGTAATAGATTCTTTGACTTTTATCGGGGATGCAGGTATTTTAGAAATAACAGTGTGGTCCATTTCACTTCCAATGAAGCTTTTTGTGATATCCATAAGTTCAGTGTCCCTTATTTCTGTGTCAGGGGTTTCTTTCTTGTCTGATGCTTCATTTTTATCTTTCGTAGAAATTATATCAGACTCAGTTGCCAATTCAGTTGTCGTAATCATGGTTTTTACTTTAGGTTTTTCATTTACTTTTTCTACAGCTCTTTCTAAGCTGAGAGTTTTCCCATCACGTTTTGATTGTTCTGCAATATCTGTTTCAGAAGTGATTGCAGCAGTCTTAGAAGATGTGATGGTTAAATTATCTTCAGCTGGCATTACAACCAATTTTGTCTCAGCTACAGTTGTGGCATCTTTCACAAGAATATCATCTGGGCGCGTTTCAGCTTTATGAGATGTTGTGTCTCCTTTAATAGATACTTGCGTATCTATCTTTGTTACAGGTTGAGGTGGTGTTTGATAAGTTGCTGAGTGGCCTATTTCACTACTAATCAAGTCCTTAGTCTTATCAATAAGTGAAGTATCTTTTTCAGTAATTGGTAAAATAGTTGTAGTTGCTTCTGTAACGAGTGTTTCTTTTATAGTTGAAGGTTTTTGGAGAAACTCGGTAATGGTTGTACTTTCCTTGGTGACTGTCACATCAGAAACCTGAGGATCAGTAGTTTCTGCGATCATTTTAGAAACAACTTCTGGCTGCCCTCCCACGATTTTATTTTCTTGTGTGTTGTCATATATATTTTCATTTTTAGGTTTGTCTTTTGTCTTTTCTTTTTTATCGTCTATCGGGTCTTTTAGAGTCTGTGACGTTAATGCGTGACCAACTTCACTTCCAATTAAAGTTTTGGAAACTTCAATGACGTTCGAATCCTTAATCTGAGCTGGTTTGTAGCCAATAAATTCAGTAACTGAAGGTGCTTCTTCTTTGGTAGATATAGTAGTAACGGTTATTTGTGGCTCTGTTGTTTGAACTGTTTCCTGTATCAATTGTAAAACTTTCTCCGGTGTATCGGATAATTGTTGAATAGGTACCTTATTTTGCGGTTTTGTTATCACTTCGGTACTTTTTGTCTCTTCTACAGTTATTGGATCTCCAATTACTGATTTCGTGGTCTTTGTTTGAGTGGTAGTGGTAACGATTACCCCAGAATCGGATTTAGTAACTTTTTCTGTAGGCTCGGTTGCTTCTTTTGGCACCGCAGGTTGTTCTTTTACCTTTTCAGGAACGTGACTTGGTGACTTTTCAATATCAGTCGGCTCTGTTACATTACTCAGAGATTTAGAAGCAATTGGTTCAACCTCATCTTTGATAATCATTGAAGTAACAGTAACATCTGGTTCGTCAACTATTGTTTTACCTACAATATGTAGACCACCTACTTCTTCTGAAACACGTTCATCCTGTTTTGACTCTTTAATTGAAGCAGGTTGCTTGACGTCCTTAATTTTGTTCTCTTTAGAAGTTATCTTGTCGTGAAGCTTTTCAGTTGGTGTAAGTAAAACAGTAGAATGATCTATTTCACTGCCAATCAAATTCTTAGTGATATCAAGAATAGAGGTGGCTTGCTCTGCAGTTCTTTGCAATGGGATACCACTTACGTCTTCTTGTCGGTAGTATGAAGGTATGCCTGTCTTGCTGATTTGAACGTCAATTTCAGCAGTCACAGTTGAGCCTGGAACATACTCGTCATCAGGTTCTTCCACAATTTGTTCAGTAACATGTTCTTTGCCATTAATGATTTGTATTTGTTTAATAATTTTAATGCGTTTTGTCCTTATACCTTCAGTTTGTACATTATGTGTTACTTTTGGATCTTCCTCGATAATTTCTACATCATCTGGTTCCTCGATAACCTCTTCCGTGACATGCTCTTTACCATCGATGATTTGTATGTGTTTAATTATACGTTTTCTTGTTCTTGTTATTTTTCTGGTGACTTTTTGCACTATTGTGGACATGTTAGAAGAAGTTGTTTCAAACGTTGACCTATGGACACCATGAGAAGTGAAAGTTGTACGACCTTCTAGGGGTTCCTGCACAAAGTACTCTCCAATGGTTTGTGCTGCATCGTCAGATGGCAAAACTTCCTGAGATTCAGAGAACGTCACCGTTTGAATAGGACTTCCTTCTCTATCTTGTGAAGTACGAACAACAGTTTCTGTCTTGGTAATATTTGTTTGCGTACTATGGTCTCTTTCTTTATTTACAAATTCTTTCATCGGTCTTTGTAGTTCCTGTTCCTGAGCATCTTGAGGCTCCTGTACTATATATTCATGCATGGTTTGTGTGTGATCATCGGATGGCAAAACTTCATGTGATTCAGAAAACGTGACAGTTTTAATCGGACTTCTTTCATTTTCCTGAGAAGTTCGAACAACAGTTTCCCTTTTAGTTACACGCATTTGAATTGGAATGCTTTCCTTTTCCTGAGAAGTGCTAATAATAGTTTCTGTCTTAGTGACGTTTGACTGTATACTATGTTCACCTTCTTTTTCCATAAACTCTTTCATTTGTTTTAGTTCCTGGTATTTAATACCCTCAGGGTCCTCCTGCATGGCTTGCGCTTCGTCTTTGGATGGAATGACATCTTGAGATTCAGGAGTCACTGTTTGAATCGGGCTACTCAAGTTTACTTTAGAAGTACAAACCACAGTTTCTGCTAAGGTGGGGTGAGTCTGAAGCGGAGTACTTTCTCTTTCCTGTGAGGTACGAACAACAGTTTCAGTCTTTGTAACATATGTTTGAATACCATGTTCACTTTCTTTCTTCATGAATTCTTCCATCAACCTTTGTAGTTCTTGTTCTTGTGCACTTTTATCGGAAGGTGATTTTGGTTTTCCATCTTTGGGAATATCATTATTATCCGATTTGCCATCTTGTGGCAATTGACCATTTTTTGAGGATTTGTCGTCTGTTCTTGGATCAACATCATCACCTGTGCCTGGAGGTATAGCTGGTGGCTGATCGCCCCTGTCACTTAGATCGTCTATTTCTTCAAACTGAACACCACCATGTTCTTTGACATTGATCGATACTCTGGGTATCTGTTCTTCAAATACCTCATAGTTATCAGGTTCATCTACGATTTCTTCAGTAACGTGTTCTTTGCCGTCAATTATAACAACTCTTCTTATAATGCGTCTGCGAGTTTTAATTATTCTTTTAGTAACTTGCTGGACAACAGCTGTAACGCTTGACGACGAGGTTTGGACTTGTGTCGGTAGCTCACCTTCGGCAAGCTGAAGAATCTCTTCAGGTCTCATGCCTTTTTCCATTTGAATAACGATGTCCGGTCTTGACGTGAATTCTTGTATGGTTACCTCACTTCCTGGTAGGCCTGATACCACTTCACCTCCATATGTTTGGTAACGAATGTGTTCCATTCCTCCATACTCAAGAGCAGTTGAAGATGATCCTTTGTCTTCTTTAAGAGTGATTTGAGAGAACGAATGTTCATGTCCCTCACGAGATAAAACGTGTGAGCTCTGTTGTTGAGTTTGTACAGTCTGTTGCCTTGTGACTAAGGTTTTCCTAACTTTTCTGACAATAATTCTCTTCGTTCCGTCAGCATCAACAACCACTTCAGTCGTAGTTTCATCTGGCTCCACCATTACTGTTTCAAATGACTGTGGCAAACTGTGTGTAATATTCAGCTGAGAATCTTTGCGAATATTGTCATCTTTATAATTAGCGTCAACAAACAGCGACTGCTCATCCATCTTCTGTTGTCTTACGACAGGTCGGCTGGCTATTTCTATGGTTTCATGGCCATCGGAAATAGTTTGTCTAACCTGAATATTTTCAAGTATTTCCTTTTCTTCAGAATGGGGTTCGCTTGTCTGAACTTCTACTTCTTGCGGCGGTGCACAAGAAATGGATACGTCGTGTGTTGGAATCACTTCCGGTTTGCATATCACAGATTTGTCAACAACGGACGGAGGATCCGACATTAAACTCTTTCCAGTTTGCGTATCTATAGTCACAGTTGGTTTCACTTCAGGAACCTTTATCTCTTCGGCTTTTAGTTTGTCATGACTAGGTTTACTTTCTTGTACTGTGGGCACTTTTTCACTTTCTTGTACTTTCTCTGACACTTCTCGGTCCGAAGGAACTTTTTCTTCAATAAATTCGGGTTCTCTAGGCGACACTACTTCCTCGGGCATCGACGTCGAGTCAATAGTCCGATCTGTCTGCGAGATGTCTTCCTCCACAACCTCAGGCACTAACCTCATATGAAGCAGTACCTGTCTTAACCTCTCTATCTCAATAATAACTAGATGTCTGGTTTCTTCCAACGCCTTTTGCATCGCAACTAGCTTAACTCTCAACGACTGACTAGATTCATCATCACTTATCACAGTTATAGATTTAAGAATAATCTCATATTCTTCGTATTCCCTTATATACCTTTCATATATTTCAATATATCTAACAATATCCTCTTCGGTGACCTCCGTCTGTTCCGCTGATTCCTTGAGACCACTGTTGATCGTTCCCAACCATAGGTCGAGTTTCAAAATCTTTTGTTTCTGTTCTTCGAGCTCTTTGGCTTGACGTACTACTTCCACTTTAGCATTCTGAAAACAACAAAATAACAACGTTATTAAATAAAGTTTGACGAACTAACGGCTAACAAAATAATAAATAAAAAAAAAGTGTTACCTTTCTTACCTGGATGGTGGCAAGGCCCTGCCGCGCTTGGGTCAGCAGTTTTGAGATTCTGGCCTTCACGGCTATAAGCTCCTTCAGCAGGTTCTGCACATCCGGCTCCTGGCGGTACTCCATGATCTTCTGCTCGAGGAGCTCAGCTGCCTCCTCGCACTTGACTAGAATATCTATTCCCTCCTGAAAAAATGAAAAAGATAGGTTATTAATAAGATATAGATAGAAGAAAAAACCTTCTGCTACGTCATTTATTTAAGTATTTAGCATAATTATTAGGCCCATTAAGTATTAACAGTGTTGACACAAAATTGTGTACCAAATACAAAAAGAATGTGTGACTTTTGTCTGCAATATGCTGTCATAAAGAGATATTCACTCTCGTTATCACCGCTTCGCCGCATTATAATTGATGATGATAAAACATAAATAAACATTACGAGACGTTCCTAGGAAAATCTAAATTTATCGGTGACCAGGTGTACACAACCATCCTGCTTTATTCATGCTTATTACGTCATATAATATGTAAGTGATCTTTAATCCTTGGCTATAAGGGTCACCAGTTGTGAAGATCTGTTTTTCTTTTTATTGTTCTTATGGTTTAAAATTATATAGCGTCTCCGATCCACGTAAGCATGAACTTCGGCGAACATATAATGTTATTGTATTGTACTCATACAACTCTATATAGCTTAGCTTGTAACTCTATGGTTGTACTACTTTGTAACTCGGAACTCGGACTATGTGATACTACTTATACCTGTACTCATACTCTGCACATTCACCATTAATCTCTTACTCATAATCTACATATGTAGCCAGGGCAACATTATTATTATTATTATTATTATTAAATTAACCTTTTTTTATAATTTATAGGCACAGTATTTTACCACTATCTCACCTGATGGTAAGTGATGACCTGTTTTGCAAATCATGAAGATATTTTGTCGATATACGTTTTTTATACTGACTCACGGCAAAAAAATTGTCATTTTAATTAAAAACAGCAAAGTGTGTCACATATCTACTATAATTTTCCGGGTGATTAATTTTAATTATATGAACGAAATATAAGGAAAAGATAAACTAGGTACCTAACTTCATAAAACTGAAACTTGGTCACTTATGACACTCAGTTTTCATTAGAGGCTGATTAAAGGAAAATATAGTACCTACTAAACATAAATTATGATGATATTAGACGCGGCCGCGTTTGGTCATTTTATAGGAATAATATTTACGAACAAAAGTTGGATCTGAAACTACAGCTCAAGTGTAGTTGCCACGACAGATTCTTGAGGAACTAGGCGACTTACAATACTATCTTTGTTAGAAAAGACGAGGGGCCGAGGGGGCAAATTAACCGCTTTAATCAGCTAAATTTCCTGCATACCTACTTGTCGTGTGACATAATACATACCTTTTCCAGTCATTTTGGTCTAAAAACCAAACCACTGAACCAATTTTGGTGAAGATTCTACGGGACCAATATGAAAGTTTATATCCTTTCAAAAAAAATCTTGTTCAGATCGGTTTATATTATATATTACAATGGCGGAGTTCTGCGGTTAAACATATAAAAAGACATCAGAATTGAAAACCTTCTCCTATCAGAAGTCGGTTGAAAATGCTCTGCCATTATGCCATATCATTATTATCATCACTTTAATAGCGGAAGTTTAAGTTCACTGCACGATTTTAACTTTGAACCCACGACTTAGATCTCGAGTGATCACCTCCAAACATACAAATGAGCTATCTCATTAGTAAAATTAAGATGCAGATTTAGGTTTAAAAAAGTTAATGGCAAAGCCTCTGCAAAAAGCTCTTAAAATTGGCTATAAATCACGATAAATACTTACTCACAATAATTTTACGGCATGACATATTACCCTTTAACGAGTTGCCATAAGTTTATGGGCTTTTTAAACTAAAACAATCACAGGCATGGCCAGTATTTACGCTATTTATATTTTTACAGTCATTATAAAACTCGACGATGTCATCGTATCAATAACTCGAACGACACAAAAAAAGGAAATCATGTAAAAAATTATCTATCTATGTTTTAGACGCGAGTAGTAAGTATGTAGTAAACTTTACTTGGATGATTTTATAGAACGCAGTTCTCTAAGTACATTTTTTGTTTTTAATTTTCGCCCTTGGGGTAAAGTCGTCGTCGTAACGGTATACATTTCCCAACAACCCTTTTGAGGTATCAATGGGCCACTGATGCCAAATAGCAGCCGGGCACAATGAAATAGGGATTAGGGCTTCTTTCCATTAAACAATAATAAAATCAATAAATTATTATTTATTTATTTGAAAGGTGTACATGGATAAAATTAATGCTAAATAGCATTATCTACATATCCTCGAGGTCGTGTAAGATAAATGTGGATGTGCGGCTATATTCCCTCTACTTACGGATAGTTTGCTTCAATATAAACAAAAATCTCTCCTAGAACTACACCAATTTGATTCACTACATCACTTTTCAGCATTGCCCTTAATATCGTTTGAAATTCGTATAAAGTCGATTTTAATTTCGAGGTTCGATTCCGAGAGTACTGTCTCCCGTTCGGTTTCGCGCACTAGTGCCCTAGAATGTTGTGCCAAACACCTAACTTTATTATTAACTCCATTTCGTAATGCTTGTATACCTATGATGACATCATCATTTGTTAAAACATGTCTATGTTTGTGAACCAACTCACTGCCAAGGCTGAGAGCACATTTATTCTCCAATACCCCATTATACCTACCTATTTACAGAATTAAACATGACGTAACAGAGGATACTGACTTCATATACTTTAACTACTGTATGTATTATATTATCTGGGCTTTAAATCCACGTTTCATAATAAACATTGAATTAAACACATCGGAACCATTAATTAATCTTGAAATAAGGCCTAAACCACACACCGAGAATAGGAGTTCTAAAAGCGAATACTCATCTGAATTTACAAGTACATCGTCAGTAGGAATTTGGGTGGTTATTTTCGAGAATGGCATATATACAGCGAGACTCACATTGAGGCCGGCTTCCATCGCGTCCAGGCTCTCATCCGGCAGGTCTGTCAGTCTGGTCTGGACGTCTCTGATCTCTTCCAGCAGAGTCTCTATATCGTTAGATAACTCATCCTGAGAACACACGCACTGATTAGCTACACACTCTTTTGTACAATTCAGACGTGGAGCCAAAAGATTTATTGCGATCTCGTTACACTCGGTCTTTAAAGACATGATTTATTTTATTAGAGAGGAGTAAATTAATTTAATTTATTATCCCAAACTGGTTGAAGCTACGATATTGCAGCCAACTAAATCAAATATTGAAGACTACCGATTCTGTATTGGATGTATTCCAAACAGTAAATTAGTTACAATGCGATTGGGAACTGACGCAATCTGCGTGAATGAGTGCTTGTAAAATTTGAAAAGAATTAAGCGCTTGTATGCTCGTAAGCAAATTTATAAATTAGTTAAAGTTGCGTCATAGGCTTGGGCTTTACATCGTTTGTCTCCACGTCACATTAGTAGAAATTAAACATGGAGAAGACAGCACGCAGCAGTCCATGTCTTCACAGTATCATTCCAAATGCATGGACTATGTTAGCAACACTGACAACATCAAAATAAAATCGAACTCATTATTAGTTTGTAAATTCGATTTTGGCATGACATGCGAACTCAACACAATAATTAACAACAGCAATTTGGGTCACATTCCTGTAAGTTTTGGGCTTTGAAAACTAAAATTAACCATCGAATACGACAACGAAAGCTACAAGAAGCGTTTCGTACCGAATGTATAAGACAGAGACGGAGAAAATGTAACAATTTTGTAGACAGATTTTATTGAAATGTGTAACTTTGAGCAATTAAAATCAATTTTAATTCAGACAAGGTAACTAATAAACATTTATAAATATAATACTAATAATAAAAGTTTCAATGACGGCATAATATTAATAAACCCCATCACTATTTTTAATTTTTTTTTTTTATAACTGCATATGCCCCGCATTTGACCGCAATCTCACCTGATGGAAAGTGACGATGCGGTCTACGGTAGTACATGCTTGCCTAATAAAAGTTTCACATAAAACATAAAAGTTATATATTATAACATAAAAGTTTCACATCCCAAATACCTATCTATTACTTTGTTAGTTGAGTAAAATATAGTGTCATAGCGTGAATAAAGCGTGCCAGTTACACTGACAAGCGGAGGGAACTTTTCGGTACAAAACACTTGATTCTACAAAATGCAAATTTCACTGTGGGCATTCATAAACTCTGGGCAAACAGAACTGAATTGGACCATTTGAATAGTTCAAATGGAACGGGGTCAAATAGCAAACACTAAAAAATACTAAAATTCATGATATGAAAACAGGACTAACCTATTTATTAACATAACTGTAGTTAACGAATTTTATCAGATCAGTCCTTCAATTACACAGTATTTACTTTACTTTCCCTGCTGAACAACCAGAACTTTAAGCAGCATATTTCAAGCTGCTATAACTTCAAGCCCATATATTATCTAGAAATAAGGTTTTGAATAAAGCGACATTATGTCGATCGTCTCGTAGTGGCCAAATCCTGACTAAACACTGGGTATATCTCACACAAATGCAACCTGCATAAATAAAACAATCCATACATAAGCATTCGATTTATTATAATAAAAAATTAGATCGTAGACAAAGACTAGAAATTGCTTTGGTAAAAAAATCAAATATTTTTCTGACTAGACACATGACTAGATCGATTGCACACTAATGAATACAATACTAAATACATTGCAAACTACCGTTTCAAAATGCGCATCTAAATGGTGTACGACTGCTATGACTGACAACTGCACGGCAAAACTTGGCACTACAAGACGAACGGCGTATTTGGCGTTGCTATACATCTCACAATACAGAGCCTCGTAATATGTGAAATTAAAAATTTAGTAAGAATATCATGCCAAACATAAAGTATAATGTGTAAAATTGTACAATACGACTCGATGTCAATCACCTTGGCAGTCCTCGAGGATGGTTCAGCCGGCTCCGCCTGTGTGGGTGAGGGAAGGGCAACTGGTTCGAGGGTTGTTGTTAGTATATCCTCCCTAGAATGGAGCGCCTCGCTCGCGCCGCCATCTGTCAACTCCGCGGGTGTCTCTACGCTCAAATACGAACTGTGATCTTTCCAACTACAGATTCCGCCTGGCAAATCCATCGACATGTAATTCGAGTCGAAGGGCGAGCCACTTGCGTCTCTTGGCGCGTCCTCCCCTTCAGAGGAATGACCGGAACTACCACCCGGATCTTTATCTTTATCTTTACGATCTGGAATTTCAATTTCGGTGGTGGTTGCAGGAGTTGGTTTAGATTTACTTGCCATAAGCAAAAAGTACTGACATTCCGCGTCGTGATATAAATGCTTTTCGGGCCAAAACGAGGTATCGTTGACGATATTCTCCTCAACGCTAATGCCCTCGTCTACTGCGGGCTCGACGACGAGATTAAGTTCAATATTTGGTTCGTCTAAGACTTCAACAGGGATTATTTCAGGTTTAGGTTTAGTTTCATGCAATAATAGTTCTGCATCATGCACAACATGTTTTTCGGTCCAGAAAGTATCAGTTTTGAGATTGGATATGTTAGTAGAGATTGGTCCTACGTTAGTGATGACGTTTTCAGAAGGTTTGGATTCATGTTTATCATCAGATTCAATGTTAGTGATGTACGTAATGGGTGTCACTACTGTGTCTGTTTTATCGACTTCTCTAGGTGTCATGAGAATCTCGTCATCGTGGCTTAGTGAAGGTTCTTCAGTGTGCTCCAATGAATGTGTTTCAGTAAACGACATAGGTTCTGTATCATCCAGTACAGAGTCGATCATGCTCAAACTAATGTGTTTCTCATCGAGGTATTCTTTCTGAGGTTTGCCTAATTCAGCATCATCATCTAGATCCTCATCAGTTGTCTTGTCTGGTTCAGCAATCGGAGCAGTGGCATTGATTTCCATTTTGTTGTTAGGTTTGGGAATTGGATCATCTGGTTCCGGAGAAGCAAGTGATGAAGTCATGGTGTCAAGTAATTCCTCGTACTGGTAGTCCAACGAAGTTTGTGTATCTGTCAGCTCTCTTGGAGAGTCTTCACTAACTTGAGAAGAATCATTTTCAGGAAGTAGCATTTCCTCAATTTCACGCTGCAAATCTGCCATTTTGTTTTCAAGCGACTGTTCTTCGGTTATTCCTTCGTCATGTTGTTCAGGAGTAGTAATATTTTCAGATTCAATTGTTTTTATTTCTGAACTTATATTTGTATCTAGCAATTTTTCAGTATCGTCTGGCTGAATATGAGGACTTTCACTTGAAGCAAGTTTCACTTCATGAACTTTTGTAGCGATGTCAATCTGGCTAGATTTATCTCGAGTAGACTCCTCTACTTCAACCGATATGACATCATTTAGATCTTCAATTAATGAAGTTGGGTCTACCTTCCAGTATTGAGCTTCTGAATAAAACCTCTCTTTTACTGGCGTTTGTATAGATTCTGGTGTAGATGTTGAACTATCAAGCTGTTTTTTCATCTTTGGTACACTTATTCGTGCCTGCGGTATTTCTGAATGTTTTTGTTCAAATGAAGTAATTTCGACCGGTGAAGGAGTGTCGCCATCAGTAGTATGTTGATCAGGTTTCTTATCCTTTTTCTTTTTTTTGTTCTTTTTTTTAGGTTCAGGTTCAGGCTGAACAAAAACGGGCTCTGTCTTATCTTCCTCTTTTGGCACTGGTATTTTTTGTACTTTTTCATCCATTATTTTTACCTTTTCTTCATGTCTGGTCTCTTTAGATTTTGATGGTCGTTTCTTTTTTTCTTTCTTGAGTGGAAGTTTGTCTTCGTCTGATGTACTGAGTACTGCTTCGGTTGTTTTAGGTTTTGTTTCTTTTTCCTTAGATTTTGACGAACGACTCTTTCTACTTTTTCTTGTTTGTTGTTTTTCATCATTTGGGGTTTGAGCAGGGTCAATTTCCTCGGGTTTAAGTGTACTTTCAAGTGCTTCAAATTGATTAAAAACATCACTTTTTTGGTTAACATTTGAACTTGATCGCGAGCGATTATCCCTGGACCTAGACCTTGATCTTCTGCTTCTATCTACAGTTATAAAACCTTCGGTGTCGACTTCAACTTGTGATCTATGACTGTCCGTGTTAGATTCATCTACTAAGATTACAGGTGGACCTACTGGACTATGGGTAGATTCTTTTTCTAAATGAATCTCTACTTTTGGTACACTTTCAGGTGATCCTCGTTTTGTTGCTACGATTTGAGCCCAAGATCCAATGCCACTCTCTACTTGTTGAGGTTCTTCTGTGATTTCATCCTCAATAGCCTGAACATGTATTATTTCCTCTGGTACTTTTTTATGTTCATCAATTTTAATTGGCTTTTCCAAAGATTGTTTGACTTTTTCTTTACGTTCACCAATAGACTTTTCTGGAACTTCATGTGAAGTTTCTGTGTGAATTGTTTCTCTTTCTTTTTGTTCTAATCCTTCTGATAGTACATCCGCATATGACTTACCATCATCAGCAGCTTTCGCCCATACGTTTATTGGTTCTGGTACGGTATCTACAGGTTCTGCAGTTGTAAAAGATTTGTCAGATTTTGTCGGTTCTGTTTTATTTTCAACTGACGTGAGCTTTTTGTCATCTTTCTTCTTCTTTCTTTTATTACGTTTTGATTTTGATTCAACGTCTTCCTGAGTTTGTTCAACTGAGGCTAAGAGTTCAGATGGCGGAATAGCTAGTTTATCATCTTCTGCTTTTGATTCTTGATTGGACTCAAGTTTCAGTATTTTGTTCTTAAGTACGGTCGAATACGAAATTAGGTTTGGTGACGTTTCTGATGTTTCCGACGTAATTTCCAAAATATCATCAACTTGTTTATTCGGCTGTGATACACTCGCATCGGTAGAAGCAGGAACTACATTGTCAGACACAGTAGTCGTAATTTTTTGGTACATATAAGAAGGTGTGAACTCAGGTGCATCAGCTGATAAATTAGAGTACAATACAGTGTTGGTATACGAAGGCTTAAATTCAGGAATGGAATCAATTTCAGGAAGGAGATCATGCAGGCTATGTATAGGAGACTTTTCAGGGCGAGGACTAACAGTTTCGGTGTCAGTCGGTTCTTGGTTATCCGCAATTATTTCAGTTAAGTCTCTAGACAATCCTACGGTACTGACATTTTCAACCGCATCTACTTCATCCTTAAATCGTGTTTGCGTTTCAGTGTTAGCAGATGTTGCACTCGGTGTTTCGGGACAGATACTTTGCTTTGTTATGGCATGTAAAA
Source organism: Ennomos erosarius (assembly GCA_963580505.1). Classification (NCBI taxonomy): domain Eukaryota; kingdom Metazoa; phylum Arthropoda; class Insecta; order Lepidoptera; family Geometridae; genus Ennomos; species Ennomos erosarius. The sequence goes on from OY756982.1 coordinate 1,353,492, forward strand.
TTTCTCTATGAATTAGGTCAGCTGAACAAGAATCGGGCTTCACGCCTGTTTCTTCTGCTGAAGACACGATATCCAAAAGTTTGTCTTCTTTGGGTATTAATACAGGTTGAGAAAGAGTTTCTGTTGTTTTTATCGCAATATCATGCTGCGCTTGCGTTTGTGTTAGCAGTTCAACGCAAGAACTAACTGATTTTATTTCAGTTAGCTCTTGTTTGTCTATACCTATATCTACAAAGTCATTAGTATTATCCCCTACATTAGCTAAGGTTATGTCCGAGCTTTGTTCGTCCTTAGATGTTTTATGCGTATCAGCAGTATCGGGTTTAGCATTAAGAGTTTCAGGATCAGTTTGGTGTATTGCATGTGATGTTTGACTTTGTATGAATTCCGCCGAGATAGTGTTAAGCTCAACATCGAGAGCTCTTGCGACCGTTTTGAGTATATTGTGATCTGCAGATGGGGTTCCTAGTTTATCCGTAGTATCAAGTTCTCCTTCAGAATCAGTAAGAGTGGAAACTTTTTCACCCTGTTGTTGTTGCGTTTGCCGAGCTAGCGGGTCTTTTGGTTGTTTACTTAGGTCAGAATCAGAATCAGTTTCCATGCCAACAGTTTCAGTCTGCAGCTTTTGCTCAGAGATTTTCGCCAGTTCTCGTTCTTTTATCGATTTCTCTATATCTTTTATGTCCCCAAATACCAGAGGCACAAGCGAGTCATCAAGGTCATCAATTTCGAAAGTTTTTGATATCTTTTGTAATTCATGTTGTTTTTCAGTTAATTGTACATCGTATTTTATTTCTTCATTATGTTTCAAAGTGACTTCTTCAGGTACAGCCATCGCGGTCATATTATTATAGTCGAACAATTCATTTGGATCGATTATTTCAAACGTATCCTCTACGTTAGCAAAATTACTAGGATCGTATTTTTCATTGTCATCATAAAATGCTTTATTTTTCTCGTCTTCGATAACAGGTTCAAATATAATGGGCGTTTCGCTATGGGTAATGACAGGAGTCGCCGCGTCTGCCGAGTCAGCATATACGACAGATATTGGAGTGTTAGTGAGATCATCCACCTCAAAAGAACAATCAATTTGCTGTGGATCTGGAGTTTCTTCTGGAGCGGTTTGGTTTTCAGAATTATCAGTGTGTTCAATTGTTACATTTTCATGTTCTGTATCTTGTCGAGTAACGTTAACAGTACGTATAAGTGTACTTCCTTGGCTAATAGAATCAATCGTTTGTTTGATTGCAGTTTTCTTATCGGGTGGGCCTTGTCCAGTGATAGATTTAATTAAAATGACGTCATCAGATTGAATAGGCTGATCATTGGATTTATCCCTGTTTGTAGGTTCCTTTTCTAGGGGTTTATTAGGCTGCAGCAGTTTTACTTGTTCTTCAACTTTTCGTGTCTTGTCAGCTTTATTTGTTATACTTTTTGACGCAAGTACGCATTCTGCATCCTTTATTTCATGATAACTATGACGCAAAGGCTCAAATACAATTTGCTTGCTTATTGAGACTTCAGTTTCAATAGGAGCACAAGGTGGTGATGTTGTTACCAGTTTGGGTTCGTGTAGCGCAAAATCATCTTTTGCAACATTATGCATGTTTATATCTACGGTCTTAGTTGTCAGAGTTTGTTCTCCAGTATTTACTTCTGATAACGATGCACATTTTTGTAATAAAGATGTAGTGGCTTGATCAGAAGATCCCCCAATTATAGAAGGCATGTCAACAGAGCTTCGCAAAGAAGCATATCGAGTCTCAGCATCGGTTAACTCGTGGTAACTAAATCTAGGCACATCATATACTACTTCTTGAGGTTTGGGTTCTTCAGGCTGCAACTCTACATTGACAATTAGTTCAATGACGTCCTGTTTCAAACCGTTAGTCAATGGCTTATCACTCTGAGTAGTAATTGATTGGTCTGATATTAAAACTGGAGCCGATGTTCTCGTTTCGACGATTTGAGCGAGATCAGTAACATTTTCAGTAGTCTCTTTTGTTTCAATGATTGCTTTTTCGGGTGAGAGTACTTTGCTGGCTTCTCTAGACTTAGTAGTAATGGTGGCAAGTAAATGCTCTGCGTCAATAAGTTCTTGATAGTTTTGGCTTGGGGTTTCAAGTATATTTATACTTTTTGTATCTTTCGGTTCTATAGCTTTTTGTTTTTCTACTTTAATAGATTGGATGATTTCTGGCTTAGACATGTCCGCTGAAATAATTGTTTCACATAATTTATTCCTGCGATTACTAGATACCACGAGATTTTCTGTATCAGATATTTCTTGGTAGGGATGCTTTGGTACTTCACTAACAAGGACACTTTCCAAAAGCGATTCAGGTTCAACATCCTTTTTCGTTTCTTCAAAAGCAACTTCCTGACTTTCATCTACTTTGTGTTCTGCTACTGTACCAGCAGATGACACAATTTCTACTACAGAAGTAGCTGGAAGACATTTAATATCCGATCTTTCATTATATTTTTGGGTTGAACCTTCATTCGAAAGTTCAACCTGTAAAGGAGTTTTATCATCTTGGAATTCTGGAGGTTGTTTAGTTACAGACAGAATTTTAGCAGATTCTATCTTAACCGAAGTTCTTAACCCCAGAACTTTTTCCGCATCAAATATTTCATGGTAGCTTGTACGTGGTTGTTCTTGACGTAATATTTCAAATATATTATAGCCTTGTTTCAATACAGGTGTTGATTCTTCCGCTGTGCGAGAAGTCGTAATTTGTGAAGTTGAGTTTGTATCTGTCGTAGTCTTACTAAAATTCATAGCTTGGGATAAGTTTTCACTAGTAATAAAGTCAACTGTTTGTTCTATAGCCGCTTCCTTAAAGCTAATGGGTTCTTTTACTACTGATTTTTGCAAAAGCTCATTTTCAGCAGCCTGTGGTATCTCATGTATTCCTTTTTCAAACTTATCTTTTAGTTTCGAATTAGCTTTTCCATCCTCACATTTACCCATCGACATTTCTCCTTCAGGATAATGTCGCATGTCGGTATAATCTACATTCATTTCTTGATGGAAAACTTTAGGCACCTCTTCATTCGGCTTCTTTTCTTTTTCGAGCAGCACATGTGTTACTGTTTCATCAACAACTTCTTGTTGAAGGTTTGGTGTCTCGAACTCGGTATTTTGTAAAACAGGCTCCTCGTGGCGAGATAGTTCCGTCGTCACTATCTGCTGCCGCTTGCTCTGCATAAGCTGGCAGTACTCATAGTCTAATTGGTATGTATCCAAGTCTTTTGAATAGGGTTTTAATTCATTTATGAGCCTTTGATAAGGCACTTCTGAAGATTTTTTAATTTTCTTGTCTTTTCGCGTTCTATTTCGATCTTGAACTGAACCAAAAATAGCTTCTTCAGGAATATCTGAATACTCTTCCTCGGTAATTGCAGATTTTTCAATATCTATATTTTCTGGTTCATCTTTCATTTTTAACTCTAAAGAAGGCTTAAGTAGGTTTACGTCTACATCAGATATTTCTTCTACCTGCTCGTCGATATTTTCAGTTTTTATGGGCTCAGCGCAAGAGACGCTAACTCCTTCCGGAATAATTTCATCAATTTCGTTAAAGACGGGTTTCATATTATCCACGTCAATGTTATTAGACGATTTAAGAATGTCTTCCGATGGGTACGTAACATTAGACACGACTGTCTCATTTACAACAGATTGATTGATTTCTCTAGTTATGAATTCAGTTACGTTCTTTATAATAGTCTGCGATTTAATTACAGCTTCACTTGTGTTTTCTACCGACGAAGATTGTACGTGTCGTATTACTTCAGAATATTCAGGTGTTATTATTTCTCCAGAACTTTCAAGATTATTAATTTTGTGCTTTTCGGGTTCGTCATTTTTTACAAAATCTGTCCCTTGGCTTTGTGTCTTTACGTACTTATCTAAAGATTCAATGCTCTTTGTTTGTTCGTTACTGACATTGGGTATGGCATGTGATTCCAGTGCTACACTTGTGGGAGTCTTAGCGGAAATGTCATTGTCTGTTCCTTCAGACACATTAATAACATCTTCGGCAGGGTGGGGTTCCTCTAGTGAATTAGTTTTACTGCTAAATACTTTAACCGTTCTTATCGGCGGTAACTTCTTTTCCTCGTGTGTTATAAGGTAAATTGTGCGCGTTTCAGCTTCTTGAATTATAGGTTCATAGTGAGTTATTTCTTGTACAATATTAATCCTTCCTTCCTCAATAGGCTGTTTGGCGAAGAACTTATCATTATTATTTTGCTCATTAGCAGAAATAGATGTACTTGGCAGTGCTTGCTCTTCAACACTAGTATTGTTCGTAGATTTTGTGCATTCTTTACTTATAATTTCTTCTTCTGATTTTTGTAAACTGGTCTCAATATTAGTATTTTTAAGTGAATGAATACTTTCTTGCAGTATTGTTACCTCAGTAGCAATTTGTTGGTTGGGTTCATTTTCTGTAAATTTCGAATCAGTTTGACTGATGGGTTCAACTGTTGCTACTGGCAAGCCTTCTTCCTCCGCCAATAAAGCATTCCAATCTACGTGTTCAACAGCTTTTGAATTTTCAGTCAAAATCGATTCTTCCTTTTCAGATCCCTTGACTTTTTTAATGATCGCATGTGATTCTTTTATTTTTTTTGGTAATTCGGGCGCTTGTTTGGTTTTAGAAGATTTTTCTTTTGGTTTTTTCTTAGTCTCTGAACGTTCTATTTCCTTAAGAGCTTTTTCAATATCATCATCTTCTATTTTAATTTTCTTTGATTTTGACTTTTTCTTGTTGTTCTTTACTTCTTCAAATGTTTTCTCTTCCACAGTTACATCTTCTGCAGTACTGAGATTTTCATGTGCCGCTATGATTGTAACTAGTGGTTCTATTCCTTCAGTTTTTTCTTTATCAGTGTTAATTTCTTTGTTTTCAATAGATTTGACTTTTTTAGTCTTAGATTTCTTTTTAGACGACTTCTGTTCCTCTACTTGTTCTATAACATTAGGAATTTCTTCAACAATAGGCTCAATTGTTTTGACATTTTCCTCTACTGGAATATCGACAATCTCTGTTGTTTCAAACAAAATCCGCTCTGATGGTTTTTCTTCCTTTTTATGTTTTTTCTTCTTCTTTGACATTGAAGTTTCTGGTTCTTGAGTTGACAATGGAAGAATGGTATCCATTGTTGATTGTGCACTTAGTTTGGGGATCTCTTCCACCTGTGCATGATCTGCAGTGAGCTGTTTGTCGTCAGAAACTTTAACAATGTATCCTGATTCCTTCGATTCTTTTTCCGATATTGATAAAGAAGTTTCCATTAAATTTGTTCCAATAACTGTGTTCATCACGCCTGACTTAACGGTTTTATTATTGCCTGATTCATGAGGATCTACATCAGGAACTTTTTCCATTGCAATATTTGAAACATTCGATTTAATATCGTCATTCTCGTTGAGATGGCTTTTCTTTTGTTTTTTAGACGTTTTATACGGTTTAGTTTTTTCTATAGTAGATTTCATCTCTTCGCTGTCTGACGCCTTAAGCTCTATAAGTTCAGCATTTTCTTCAGCAAAATTTTCCCACGAGTCTACGTCAACTTCTTCAAGTTGAGTCTTAACTTCAGTTGTGGCGGTAGATACACGAGACTGACTTTCGATTAATATGGAAGATTCTATTGTAATGAACTCATCCGTAGCCTCTATTTTCGTCTTATCTACAGTACCTTTCGGTGCTTTATTTTTCTTCGGCTTTACATTTTTAATCGCATCCAACGTTTCAGTAACCGCAAACTGAACAGGCTCCGTATCGATTTGCTCTACAATAGCGATGCTGGCATCGGAAACACCTTTTTTTACTTTCTTTTTCTTTTGTTTATGCTGTTGTTCGGACTTTTCCGCGCTTGTTTTATTTTTAGCGTCAGAATCTTCAGATTCCAGAATCCGAACGGACGCCTCTCCCGAAAGGATTTCGGTTTTCGCTTTTTTCTTTTTCTTAGTGCCATGCTCCTCAATCTCCTTGAGCGCTCTCTGGATTTCGTCTTCATTCGATTTGGCCTTCTTCGACTTATGCTTCTTTTTGGGCTTCTTGTGCTCAATTTCCTCCTCGACATCGTCAACTCGCGGGAGCTCCTCCAGGACAGTTTCCGCGACCTTCACCCCTACGGTTCGGGGCACAGGCACGGTCAGCTCCTCGGAGACGGCAACCGGTTCCGGAGCCGGCTCACCGGACGGAATCCGGACAGGCCGGAGCTCCACCTGGATCTCCGGTTCCGGGATATCATCAAAGTCCTGAACCTCGATGACCTTCCTCGCGATTCTTTTTCTCTTAGCGATCTGGCCATCGTGAGCCTTCGTCGGGCGTTTTTCAGGAGCTCGTCTCTGTCGGGGCACGTCCCGGGAGCGGCTCCGGGCGGGCGGGCGCTCCGGGCGCTCCGGGCGGCGCTCGGGCGGCGCCGGCGCTGGCTTCTCCGCGCACTCCACCACCAGCTCCTTCACGAGCTCCACGTGCGCCACGTGCGCCTGCCGCCGCAGCCCGAGCGCCAGGATCTCGGCGTACGACCGCTCGTGGCTGCGGCTCCGCGCGCGCTCCGGGGACTCCCGCCGCGACCCCGCCCGCTCCTCCTCGCCGGCGGGGGCGGGCGCCGGCTCTCTCTCCTCCCGCCACTCCACCTCCGCTAGCTCCTCCGCTTCCACTACCTCCGGCTCCTCGGCCGGTATCTCCACGCGCGGCACTTCCGCGGAATCACATTCGGATCGATCACTTTCACTGGGGGACACCGGGAGATCGCTGGCGGCGTCGGCGCGGTTGTGTCGGTCGGGGCTGTCGGCGCGGTTGTGTCGGTCGGGGCTGTCGGCGCGGCGGTCGCCCGCGGAGCTGGCCCGGGAGTTGGCGCCGCGCACTATCTCGGCGTAGGAGGCGGCGCCGGGCGGCCGGGCGCCGGGCGCCGGGGAGAGCCGGCGCCGCGCGCGGGCCCGCGCCGCCGCCGCCAGCGCCAGCGCCGCGCCGCCGTCCGGGCCCGCGCCGTGCGGGTCCAGCGACCGCACCGAGCGGGTCAGCTCTTCGATGCGCCGGCCGATCTCCTGATACGCAAGTGCGGACAAACATCATTTACAAGGGTGGCTCGGGCGCGGGATGGGACTAACCTAGGTGGCGGTAACGAAAAGACGGTGGCTGCGATGGATCGTGTATATTTAACTTAAGTAATCGTAAAAAAAGGAGTTGCGCGGACGAGGAATATTCGACTTAAAGCTAAGGCCCCTCGCGGTCGGGGCTACGAGTCGCGCGGCGGCTCCGCGTCCGGCGCGCCTCGCTGCACCACCAGCTTGATGCGCTCGCTGCGCGCCGCGATCTTACTCTGCAGCGCCTGCACGCGCTCGCGGCACTCCTGGGTTAGTAGCGGGGAGGGGACGAGGGGGGGAACAGAAACAAAACAAAACATGAATAAAGGAATCTCTGCGTGTGTGTGTGTGTGCGTAAGGTGCGCGCGCGGTGCGGGCTGGCGGCACGTACCTGGTGCTGTGCGGCGGCCGCGTCCGGGTCGCGCGGCGCCGCGTGCGACGGCAGCGCGGCGTGCCGCAGGCGCTGCTCCGCGTGCGTGAGCAGGTCGCGCAGGCGCGCCAGCTCCGCGCAGTGCGCCTCCACCTGCGCCAGCGCGGCGGCCAGCGCGCGCGCCTGCTCGCCCGTGCGCGCCGCCAGCGCGTCCAGCGCGCCGCCCAGCGCGCGCGCCGTGCTCTCCACGCTGGCGGGGAACGCGCTCGCCGCCGCCACGCCCTCCGCGTCGAAGTGTACCTGCGGGGAGGGGACCGTCAGCGCGGGGCACGATGCTGGGAGACCGACCGGTGACGGCGGACACTCACGTTGAGCTTCTCGACCGCGTACGAGATCTTCGTCTTTTGGGTGGAGATGTCGTTTATGAGCTTCTCCCGGAGCGCGAGCCGGTCGCGGAGCGGCTTCTTGGCGTTCTGCGGCGCCTCGAGCGACCGCGTCGTCGCCTCCAGCCAGTGGCCCGCGTCCTTCAGCTTGCGCTCGCACCGCTCCCACTCCTCGGCCAGCTCCTGCAGGAGACCGTTCTGGAACAGAAAGCGCGCGGTCACGGCGGGCCGGTCGCACCACCGAGCGGTCGGCCGGCCCGCCACTGACCGTCTTCGCGAGCTTCTTCTCGACGTCCACCGTCGCGTTCTCCGCGGCCTCGAGCCTCGAGGGGAGGTCCCCGGGACTCGTCACCTTCTCGATCGCCTCGATCTCCTTCGCCATGTCCGCTAGGTTCTTGGCTTGCTGCTTGCAGCTCTTGAGCGCGTTCTAGATGATAAAGAAAACGTGATGTTATTCACCCGGCCGAGGCGGACACGAATCGAGAGAAAGCACGGAGGGCCGTCACGCACCCCGTACTCGGTCTGCTTCTGCTGCACTTCGTGCAGATCGCTGAGCGGCAGCGGCCGGGCGAGGAAGGCGCGCTGCGTGTCCACCCAGAGCAGCACGCGCTCGAGCAGCGCCCGGAAGCGCGCGACCGCGTCGCAGGCGTCCTCCGCGGCGGCCTGGCGCGCCTCCAGCTCGGCGCACACGGCGGCCAGCTGGTCGTGCAGCGCGGCGTGCGCGGCCTGCACGCGCGCGCGCTCGGCCGCGTCCCGGCTGCCGCCCACGATGGCGCGCGCGTGCCGCTGCAGGCGCGCGGCGCGGTCCTGCACGGCGGGCGCCTGCGCGCGCACGGCCCGCACGCGGTCCCGCAGGGGCTCGGGCGGCAGCGCGCGGTCGCGCGCGGCCAGCTCGGCCGCGCGCACCCAGGCCGCCACGGCCTCCGCGTCGGCCGCGTGCTCGGCCCGCGCCGCCAGCGCGCGCTCCCACTCGCGCGCCTTCTCCTCCATGCCGGCCGCCAGCGCCTCCGCCGCGAGCTCGAGCGCCGACAGCTCCTGCGCGAGGTCGGCCGCCGCGGCGCCGCCGCTCCGCCGCCGACTCTCCTCGGTGAAGGCCTGCGTGCGCTGCACGAGCGAGCCCACTTCCTGCTGCAGCGCGCGCAGGTTCTCCTCCTCGTCCTCCCCGAACGCGTAGAAAGTCCGCACCTTCGCCCCGGACACCTCTATCAGCTGGCGGAGCTCCTCTATTCTCTCCGCCACCCGGTCGAATTCGGAAACTATGTCGTCGATCTCCGCGAGCCGCGCCGCAAGAGTCTGTCGCAATCTGCGGAAAGAAAAGATCCGTTAGGGCGTACGGTTCGGTCCGTGCGGTCCGCGCTTGTGGCGTCTCCGACGGAGGCGCGCGGGACCGGTGCCAAAACTCGACGAAAATAATCGACGGCGCGGCGTGACGCTGCGCCCGTGACGGTGCAAGGTCGCGCCGAGCCGCGCACCTCGTCGTTCGTGATCGGTCGCGCGCGGCGCTCCGCTCGCCTCGCTCGTCCGTCGCTCAATGAACCGATCTCGATAGATTCTCTCGACGCATCTAAATTTAAATTCCACGCTCTGATGTTTGCTCGGTGACATCATGAACGCGCGAGTTTTTTTGGTGCATTTGCCGGCTAATGTTTACGTTTTGCACACACGCCGCGCGACCGCGGTTACCTTATGGTGGGTGACGTGACGGTGCGCGACCTTCACCGCTTAACGCCCGCATGTCAGCTCCGCGATTTAAAAGACGGTTAAAACGGTGCTTGGTTGCTGTAATTGGTTGAACAAAAGAAAACGAACAAAATAAAGACCGCGATATCGCAGTGAAAAATTAAACTGTGCAACGAACGAGATCGAAAATTCGCCATTGCATTGACATGCGGTAAAGCATGGCCGGCCGGCGCGCGACCGCGCATGATTGGTGCGAATAGACAAAATAATAATGAGGCCGACGACGTCGTCGTTGCCAAAACCATCACAAACATACGAATTCCCCGTGTTCCTATTATTCCACATCGGCCTATTAGCAGCATTCGCGTTGCTATTTCACAGAAATACGTTTGGGTCCGTGAGTCACCGCGGCGGCGACGACGGCCATACACGCAGGCACACTCACATTTTGTATCACATTATTTTCAGTGTCCGAACATTGTTCAGCGATAAAAACTTATTTTCCGTCGCTCGATAGCGACACAGGCACGTTCCAGTCTCGTTTTAGTGTAAATGTCCGTTTGGGAATGGCTTATTTGTCGCCGCTTATTCCGGGCCGGGTCGGCCTGCGCTGCGCTCGCGGAAGGGTCCCCTCCTCGCGGCCACGTTTCGCAACGTCAGGGCTCTCGCAAACGAGCTTTACTTTCATTTCGTGCTTTCGAAGCTGCCTCGGACCGATCGCGTATTTTACTTTTGTAGAAAATGGCGTTTGTTCTTAGTATATCCCTGTAGCCGGGTCCCAGTGCAGACTGAAGCCCTGACCTATTAAGCGCTGCGTTCGCTCGCATGCGCAGTAAGCTCGGAAAGCATAGTCTGCCAGTTTGTATAACGATTACACGTCCCCCGTGCCCTGCCGGTCGTCTGGAGCACGCGTCAGAGAAAAAGGAGCCTTGTAACGGGCCACGAGCTGCTACGATGTGATGTAACGAGGCGCGACATAGGGCGTTGCCGCCCTGCCGCTACGGCTCGCCGATTGATTCTATTCTAGTACCTATATGCGGAGAAAGGAGAAATACCCATGCAGCCGATATTGATAACGTAAATGTAGGCTGAGCTTTTCTGCGCAGGTCACCTAAGAACGTTCTAGGTTTTAAAATATCCCTCTTCCATGCGAGCTTTGCACCGTGTAGACCTAAAAGTATCTACTTTGACCCTAGGTTCCATTTTTTTGACTAAATCCTGATCAGTCAATATTAGTACATAACATAAAAAATTAGCTAATACCATATTTTCTGTAGGATAACGTAAAAAATGTGCATTGAACCCCTAACTAAACAATAAGGTCAATTTTCTAAAATTACTAAAACTGTTGCTGTTCTTGTCAAACAGACGGGAATGTAATAGACGGATATATTTTTAGTATTTTAAATACTGTCAACTAAAGCCTTCAAAATTAGGCCTAGTGATAGAATAACACAGCATTCGGAGCACAAATGCTGCTCAGCAGCTGATCGTCGTCGAATGCAATAGCTACGTACTTGTGCACTTGTATCAGACTTTCAGTCGAGTAAGATAGTAGGATTTAATTTGATCAACGCGGCGAAATTTTCCTATAAAATAGGTTTTTTATTAAAAAAAAATTTGAAGCAAAATAAACAAAATTTTAGCGCAACATAGCGTTTGACATTGGCCACGGCCGAGAGATTTTATAATGGGTTCCAAGCGCCGCGCCGCCGATTACGCGCAGCAGGTAACACAAGTATTGTAAGGTTACATTGTATTGTTGCCGCAGCATTAGGTACAACGTATTTTATGTTTCCTGCCAACAGTCCGGAAATAGCAATGACACAACGATACAACTAGACTTTACACCGGTACCTACATCAGTGACTGGGCCTAAGTAACTACAAAAAATGCTTTGCCAAAAATGTTACCTTTACTATTTATTTTTGTATTCTTTAGCTTAATACGTATTTGATATAATCATATATTACGCTATCAGTTATTTTATTTGTAAACATCTAATTCTCAATTCTAAGAGTGATAACCTGTATTTGGCTTATGAGTACCTACTTAGTTCCCTGTTCTTATATTATTTAGTAAGAAAACTGTTGGTTGTCCAAATAAAATAAAATATAAATAAAAAATATTTGAGTTTAGATATTACGCAGGTGTATAATTTCATTTTTGAGAGTTCTTGATGACAGCAAACCCCTTGTTTTGTAGGGTGAATAATTATAGCACGTTTAGCGACCGGACGTATATTCCCGGAGGGTTGGTGGCAGCCCCTTGATTACATCAATGGGGTTGTTGGAAAGGGCAACTCAGGTTACACTTTTTGCAAAGGCCCTTTTGATTAGAAACATATTTTTATTTATGCAAGGGTTTGATTCGACCTTACCGTTAAAATTAGGCTTTTTAAGTTTTTACTTACTTAGGTATACACTTTTATTTTAAAGCAGCCGCAATTTGAAAGATATTGGCAATGCATACAAGTTTATATAGGCCATGCTATTTTAGAAAAAAAACCATTAGATTACAAGACTATGTAGAGTCCAAATAAATACACTAAAACTGAAGCAAGTAAATATATTCTGAAGTTAATAAGATGCTATTAGCTACAAAAATTCAACCACTGACACCTGCACCCAAAATATCTTAATATCAATCTTTTTATTTGTTGAAACGACAAATAAAACTGAAATCTCAGAACGATGTTAGAGACATACAAACTCATGACATCAGATGTGGCTAATTCTAACGCATTTCTGTGGGGCACTCTTCACCTTGCTAACCAAGGCCGCGGAAGGCGAAACACATCAAACACATGATCTATCACATTTTACGGATGCAATAGTTACCTAAAAGCTAGTTAGGAAAAATGGTTATGTGAATGGACCAAAGGACCTTGCCCTTTGCTTGCGTATCGTGACTTACAGGCGTTTATTCGGGTCATGTGCCTTTTGTTTCACATCGTTAGGCTATGGGCCCATATATTTTTAAGGGAATGACTTGAGTGTCGCGTGCAGCTAAAGATAAAGGATAGTAGCGAATATGTTTTCCGAACATAAGTTACATAAGGTGTTCACGGTGGTTGCCGAATTTGAGGTTTTGATAAAAAATGGCAAAATGTCAAAAACTAAAAACGAATGAAAATGAAAAATCACGTTGGTAAAGTAGGTAATTATACTAGTACTCGTGACCATGAAAGTTTTAAAAATACTAAGTTAATTAGGCCGCCAATATTAGCAGGAAAATATTGAATCACGTGGGGCATTAGTACCCAAGTACTTGTAACAGGATTTAAAGATACCTATAAATCTTGTTAGAGTAAAAATATTATTCAGATAAACTAAAACGAACTAACTTATTGCTAAAAATTATCCAAGGAAAACACGCTCGTCTTTCTGTCTCAGTATAATTCTAATTCACATTTAGTTGGTATTTTGTCCCCTAAATAAATTCTCCACACAATAATTTCATGATCATTATCTAAAGATAGATATTATTAGATATTTAGAGCAAGTTCCTGCCTGCAAACTTTTGCACACTACTCACCCTAAAAATTAACATGACGTCGACGTTTTCAATGACAATCCATGCTCAATGATTTCGATGGTACTAAAATATATTTCAAGCGATATCGCACTCTATGCCTGTCGAAATAAGATCTAATAAATACGGAGCTACTTACAAATTCCAAGCACATGAGTCTCGAGATCATGACATCATGGTCTAGCTAAGAAATCTCTCATAATTTTTGCAAAATTGTGTTCCAGACTTCACTAGAATGTATAACCACGATTGATACAACAAGAATTTTTCTTGGTGGTCTCAATAACTTTATGAAAAGTCCTTGCTTTTGCTATAACTTAATTCCATTATTCCCCTCTTATCTCGTGGTTTGCATGCTATTATGTATTATAATTAAATTCTAATTTGACATTTTGAGATGAGGATAAAGATGAGATTCAGTCAAATTACCTACGACTAGGATATTTTGAGATATGGCCTAAGTGAGTTGAAGGCATTTTGCGATTTATTCAATTTAATACTAACCGTATTTTTACTCGTCTGAAAAAGCATAAATCTGAATATTCAATTTCAGGAGTATTCGTCATCAAGTTTCCTTCAAAAACATCTGGAATTAATGACACACGCTTTATTTCACAGCTGCTTAGAAACTGCATATATTTTTGGTGGCAGTAGGTACCTATTAATTTTAGAATTTCATTTTTTAGACGAACTTAGGTACTTTTAAGAGTCGCTAAAGATGTTTTCTGGAATATACGCTTTGGTTACCGTTTGTACAAACTGAAAGTTTAGTTTATTTACTAGTATTTGCCTATTACCTACGCGTGTCCTATAGGTAGATGGTGAGAGGCTAGTGGTGACCATGAAATAATATTCGCATCAATAGCACATATTTAGTTTATTTGATTTTTGGAATAGATACAAGTGTACAGCGCGCGCTTAAGCTGACGACTGAGTGTCGTCGATATTATTATACGAATAATACAAATATGGAAAGTGCATTGGTAGGCACAAGTATATAAGAAATAATGAAATTTTCATGTAATTTAAACTATTCTCTTACCGGCTTGCGATGTATGTTTAAACGTATCACATGTTATTGATTTTTAAGAGAAAATGCAACGAACTCACTGCCAATTACAGCCAGACAGACGGCGACCGCCCTTGGCTGCCCATATGCGTACGACATTACATGCCCTGTGGTGCTACACTACCCACTGCACCTCTGTAATTTATAAACTTAATTCATGACCTTACGCAGGTTATGGTAGGGTTCAATTTTAATTGGACACGAATTTGCCATTTATTTCATCACAGCATAGTATTGCAATAGAAGTCTCTACTAGTCTACTCAATCCATAATGATAACAATGGACCGCTTTGAAAATTACTTGTATCAATACTGTTAATGTTAAGCGTAAAGTAAGTAATGAATATTAATAAATATTAAGTACCATATACCTACCCAACTGCGGATCAATGTTAATAAGTTCAGAAACATTTTAATTACGTAACTACAGTGAATTCATAAAATTCCGCCGAATCATGAAATAAGAATTCGTAAAAATGTGACACGTACATTATGAAACTTTATTTACGATCCCACAATTTGTATAAAAAGCTATTTGAATATGAATACGCTGTGAAATTGCGTGTTTAGGTAATAATTGAAGGCTTCTATTATATTTCTATTCTATCGAAGAAAACCGCAGATGCTTCTTATTGAAACCATTTGAATTGAGAACGAATAGATCGCTTGAATGCTCTTTTCATTAGAGAATCAAGCAACAGTTTGTCGGTGAATAAATCAAAATAACGCGTAGTTTAATCTATCCATCAAATTCTCAGCGCATACAAGAAACACACGAAACCGAAAGTTCCAATTAACCGAGCCAAGAATCTGTAAACAGAGGCCTCAGAATGTTAGTCGCCAGTTTTTCTAACAATAATTCTCCCGCACGCTAAACTCAACCATACGTATATCTTCCACGACTGGTATTTTGTTGCGTTAACATGTGTAAGCGAATTGTGAAGATTTCTTAGCGCCGACCTGTCAGTCAGTTGAAGCTATGCCAGAACCCAGCAACGTGCCACTTCCGGATTCATTTGGCAGACCCATTCAGCATGCAACTACGACATGGTAAATTACCGGACTTCAGTTGTTTTTGTATTTTTTGGATTTATGCCCTGTGTGGTCGAGACATCGAAAGATATCATAAGTTGTTTTGCGTTTTATCGGATGATTTATTTTGACGAAGTGCCCAGAAAACAAGTACACGTAATGTTTTAACAGAACTTATGGATACTGCTATGATAACCTTCAACAACATATTTAGACAAAATCTACCATCTCGTGTTTTATAGAGAAGAGCAACAAGGTCAAAAACTAGTTTTTGTAGTAGATTAGATACTGTTTGTTTGCGAGTTGAAGGTGAGACTTATTGCAGTTTTTCGTCAACTTTACGAGACAAGTGTTTTTAAAGCGAATCCTATTCAATATTGTTATTGCTGATGTCACTTCGTTTTATACGATTTATGTTCAAACAACATGCGATTGCAATTTCAAATTGGATTCAATATCTTAGCAGTAGGTATATGTACCTAAGAGTTTTATTAAATGATTTTTTAAATTGAGATAACCCAAGAATTAAAGATCCATAATTTTTTTACTACGTACTTGTTGAGTTTTAAAAATCTATGTGTAAGATGTCAACACTTGTAAAACATTTTTAGGCCTCTGTTAATAATAGCCTTACGCAAATGTATTAGCTGGTCACGATAATGACAGTTGCTTTTGTATTATTGGAAAGAAATAAGAGGGCGACACTTACTTGCAAACTCTTTCTTCTTTGGGTTCCAAAAAATATGCTCCAACTGGGAGTCCCAACTTACCTTACTTATTTACTTATCAACAGCTCAAACGTAATAAAATAAATATTTACGATAGAGGTCACCACCACTATCTTATCTCTATTTTTCCAAAAGAAGCCATTTCTTATTGGAATTGGTTAAAAAAATGTTACACGACGATGATACACAGCTCGAATGGCCGACCTTTGAATCCTCACTCTGTCCTTATTTAATCTATGCGCAATTTCTCCAGTTTTACTTGAATCATTACGTACTTGTCATATGTTTCCACGAGATCCTTGACGTTTCTTTCAGTCTCGTCAGCCGCGTCCTTCGACCTCGGTTTCAGAATGTTGACTACGAATTCCACGTGTTCTAGAAGCTCGTCTTTGCTGTCTTCTAGCCCTGATACTTCGGTTTGGAGTTCCTAGGAAGAAGCACGAATATTCATTAGTCAAGTAATACCAACCGTCGTTGTCTTGCCTAAGAAATTTGTTTAGTTAAAATATTCTTGTCTATGGGTACAAAGATATTATAGTTCTCAAAGTCAGCCTTTGACATCCTTAGGTTAGTTCAAGGTAGATTCACCACCATATTCCAAAACATTTCTCCAAAAACAGATTAATTTGTAAAGGAAAAATTAGAATCACGAGCGGGGATTGTTTTTACGCTGAGCAGGCGATACTGCTTTAATAATCATAAATATTTCTCCAAAAAACCTTCACTTGACTTCTACTTAACTTTGAGGGAAACTCAAACTACATCGCGACGTACCTTGAGTTGACAGTTGCTTCGCTTCTCTCGTTTGAGAAAAATTGACGCAGAAATGACAAATTGATTATTTATTGTCAACTAAAAACACCAAAACATAAAAATGAGGTTAATTCGAGGTTGAATCGAGTGGAGTAATCTCAAGGTAACGTCTTGGGGTTAGTCGTAAATAGGGCTAACACCCTGGCTATAACAATCTTATGTATGGGCAGTAAGCATCAGGGATATGTGCAGTTCGGTGTTCTGTGTGTGTGTGAGTTCTCTATCTCTATTTATCTATCTACAGTTTCTGACTTCTTCGACATTGCAAGAAATCCTTGGTATTAAGGAGCTAATGACAATACGCACAGAGCTATTCACAATAGCTATATACATTATATTATAGTTATAGCTATTGTGATTCAAAGCCAACACTTTCATAATTTGATTGAAAATAGGCTATTTTTAGCACTTTTATAAGTCAAGTTTTTCTGTTATTCTTTTTTTTTCATTTGACTCTTACCAGTAATGCATGCCTGATCTCAAGCGCCCGGCGCCTAGAGCTAGGGCTGTCGTCCAGCTGCCGCAGCCGGTCCGAAGCGGCCGTGATGCCGGCCGCGAGACTGCGCTGCACCGACATCAGCTGCGACCAGCGCTGCACCTGCTGGTCTGCCACCGCGGCACGTTTTGACAGCCCTGCGGGGTACGGAGTAAGTGTTATGTTACTGGCCATATGATGCTGTAATGGTCGGCAGAGATGTAGTATTATACCGAGTGTCCTAGAATGGGCAGGAATCAAAGTAATTATTATAGATATAAATTAATACTTAAGTATAAACATTATAATTTTAAATAAGTCCAGCAGTGGACGTCTTTAGGCGAACCGGAACCTGAGAGAGACGCCATGTTCCTGGGTCCAGGAACATACTGACAATTATACAGACTCATAAGTATACGTAAAAAATTACGTTGAAATCATAGGTTTAAATTCTAAAAATGTTAATATGTATTCATGAAAGTCCTTAAAAATCTGTAGGTACTGTATTCGGCCCAAGAACATAAGCGTCCTGCAGGGAGCGCCACATTGAGCGGATGTCCGCCTCCTGCATCCAACGGCATCGCGGCTTTCACCTAACGAATTATAAAGATTTTCGTTAAAATCCCGAATACAGTACCTACAGATTTTTAGGGACTTTCAAGAATAAATATTAATTTTTTTAGTATTTAAACGTATTTTTTCTATATTTATTAGTCTGCACATGATATAACTAAGCCAGCAACCTATACAAAAGTAAGAGTTGAGTTACGTAGGTATGTACGGTGACAAAACTATGGAAATATAATAAACGAATCCTAGACTATGCACCAATGCGGACCAAAGCATGCTCATCCATCATGAGTCTCCACACGTATACAGATGTCACGCACCATTAGGTAAGTATTTAGAACGAAGCCGGTTATCTATGAGCACCTGTTACGTTAACAGGTTTCGTTATTGTTATGCACTTGAAAGGGGAAGGCTGACGAGAACGACTAGAATGGACAATTTGAATAAGAAATCTCTGACTCTCTCTAAGTTTTTAAATGTTAACTATTGATTAAAAACTCTATGTTAACTATAGGTTAAATGTAGCAGTTGTGATTGACTAGCAATCATTGTTCCGGCCAACCAAAACAGCTTTAATTTAACAGCTCTACAGTATCTATACAAAAGTAAATGATTAAACCATGATATTATGTTTTCGGATGTGCAACCGACTCGTCACAATTTGTCTCTACTGGAGCTTTACCATCACTAATTATACATACAAATTGTAATGTATCGATTCACTTTAGGTCATCAATTGAATCGCGCTATAAGGTGATGATGATGAAATAAGAATTGAACCACTTTGACCGCAGCTACAAGTTATTTGCAATATTTCATTATTTCCGAACCGTTCCAGATCCATAACACCATTTTAGTAAGTAGAGTGGCAGGTGTTTAGTCCATACCTTCGCAGGCTAAGTTCCAGGAGTCAGCCAGCTCCCTGGTGACTTGCTCCACGCGCTCCCCGCTGGCCGCATCAGCCCCGGAGCACAGGTCCCGCGCCCGCTCCCGGACTACATCCAGGAGCGGCTGCTGATTCTGGACATTTGAAGAATAACATGTTAATATGATTTCTGGATAAAATAAAAAGGGACTGCATAGTTGGCATCCAGTTATCTGCAGGGCTAGGATAATGATATGGTTCTTAATGTTCTACGATGCTCATGTAGGATAGGTTTCCATGAGCTGAACTGGTAACTGGTGTCCTACCAAGAGTCGTTGGTAGCATACGACTAGGAACCACTCGTTGCCGGGGAACAGAAGAGAAGAAGAGAACTATCATTCCGGGGTATTATGATGATCCAGTAAGTTAGTACCACATGGTATAAAAGCGTTTTATTAATTACAGCTTCTGGAATTGTTGTTTTGACTTATTGCAATAAGAACCTTCGTGTCAACAGCCGAATAATACAGTGCTAGGTGTGATTAATGAACTCAATTTTACTTTTAAATGTGTTACAATCAAATTCACAACAAGTGGAGTAAGTTCCAACAGCGATAATACTGAAACGATCGTACTGCGGACGTTGCGGTGTGTCGACCAAGTGCTATGACCTCTCCAATCATTTACTATGAATCAATAGCCAGTCACACCGGCTAGCTCGGCGCTCATAATTTTAGGGCTTGCATTTTTTACCTAATACGGTAGTGATATGGTCGAAGGTGCCACGGTAAAGATCTTTAGTGCAAATGGAAGAGAACAAATTTTATTTTGACATATCCTATTGCTTCCGGGCCCATGTGCGTATGGCCCTATCGTAGGACTATGTAGGGTCCGGAAGCTACAGTGTGATAACATTTCGTCACTATGGCTATAAGTTGGTGGGTACAAGTACGCTAACCCTACCACAGTAATACAGTCCTTGTTTTTAAAACTACTCTACCATGAAAGGGTCTTGTTTGAACCGTTGATCCAAGTTTATAATGTCCCACTTAGTCCCTGCCAGATCGTTACATTGTCAAATTGTAAACTCATACATACATCATGACGAAATTAATTTATTTGCGTTACTTTCATTCTAATAATACAAGACCAAATTCTTGTGGTTTCCTTTAAAAATTTATGACAAAGCAAAACTTTCTTGTTGTGCTAAGTATTTCCAAGGCTTCTTTCTTTTTATTTTAGAGATCGTTACACAATATCTATGTGAGGTTTAAAAGATTGCATTCTGCGGCTCGCAAACTGTTTACAATGTTATCAGAGCTGCGAACCGATGACTGATAACGATAAGTTTGATAAAACGCGTTATTCAAGCGCCATTTTTGTTCACGCATTATATGCTTATACCTTGTTTACAATATCAAAAGTATTTCGAAGTTTTTTATGAATTGTTTGTATAGATCATTTGAGCGCATTTTGTTTGTGATGTCATTAGTCTGTTTAGTTTAGTACTATCAGCGTAGAATCAAAGCCAAGGTCATTCTGTTTGATATTGCCAATTAGATTTCATTACAATTTTCACTCACTTAGGTACTTGAGCGATTGTTTACAGTTTTCCAATAGGCGCTTTGTTATCGTTCTACACTACAATACTACTGGGACCCGGTTACCGAGTAAGGTTTATTGTAATCATATTGCACCAGTATAATGATTCATTTTTGACTATAAGTAGGTAGGTACCTACCTACCTACCAACATACTCGTATGTCTTTAACCAGTGTACCTGTTTTTTTTCTATAATTGT
Source organism: Ennomos erosarius (assembly GCA_963580505.1). Lineage (NCBI taxonomy): Eukaryota > Metazoa > Arthropoda > Insecta > Lepidoptera > Geometridae > Ennomos > Ennomos erosarius. Next base: position 1,373,920 of record OY756982.1, read on the forward strand.
GATAATATTAATAAAAAATAGGTAAGTACCTAATATGTATGGTTTTCCCATAAAGTAATATTTTATCCCCTAAATTACGAAATGCTATTCATAGAAAATCCGTTAGGTAAGTCTGTCTTTTAATTAATATCCCTAATTGACCAGCATCTACTGAGAATTGGCCTTGGCCAGTAATAAAATCGTCATTGTTAACATTAAAGTTCTCAACAACCAAATGTACCTATTTATTTGTAATTTTATAGAAAATTGCACATTTTTTTGCGATTTTGTTACCAATAATATGTAACATTCATCATTATATGTAACAAATATTTCACCAATAAGAAAACGTTCCATAACTTAAGAATTCAAAGAAGCAGCAACAAAAACTTACAAATATCCGATAACGTAAGCATGAACAACGTTGTGTTACCTATCATCGTATTTTTGGTAATGATATCATTGTTCAATGACGACATCAGTCAGTGTATGACGTCATATTATAGTCGACGAGCCTCTTATTTGTGTGACCTAACTAGATTACTTATTGTGATTTGTGTAGGATGCGTATTAATGGATCAATTTTAAAATCATATTAGATATCAAATTATTGGTTTAGCTAGATTCTACGCTACTACGCCTCTTACATACGCTACTTCACAAAACTCTAATGATGAATATTGAAATCAATTTTGCACAATAAATCAATTTATTATCATGCAGTTCGTAGATGAGATGAATTTCCAAATCGGGTCAATTGAAGTCGAGACCTTTTCCATTGCCTTTCAATAAACACTTAGCTTTGAGCATATAAATATATGACTCCTCTAAGGCTTTCAGGAAATTGTCTACTTATTTGCAATCGTGAAAGTACAATTAAAAAACCATCCAAAGAAACCGTCATCGCAGGAAAAACAGTCCGTAATCCGAACGGTCGGCCCTGAACTCGTCACAAAAGGAAGAGGTCCAATAAAAATTCAGCGCGATGACATTGAAAAAATGTGCTCAGCATGGCAATAACTCCGCAGCGAACGAGCACGGACAGTGAGTCAGGCCGGTTGTCAAGTACGGCATCTTGTTGCAGAATTGCAACCATGCCGGGTTTTGTATTCGATTATTTCAGCTGCTTGCTTACTGCGATTTTGGGAGCGCACTATAACGGCACTTTTAAAGATATTTCGTAATTGCTTAATTCGTCTTATAACGGTTTGATTAATTGGTTTGCACTATTTTCCTTTTGTGAGGTTTTTAAGGTAGAGCTGATTGACGATTATGGAGTACTTACCTACTTAGGTACTAAACAAACACTGACATCGCGAAATCAATCTCTTCATCATTCATTCAAAATAAATATTTACTACGCATTGAAGCACAAAATAACAAAAAGTTTTTCATTTTTAAACAGATGTCATTGAAGACTAGATAAAACTTGCAATAACGTAGTGATAGGAGTAAATAATTTACTGTGGAAGTAAATAAACAAACGCCGGTTTAAAGACGATCAAGTAGTGGAATAGAGAAAGTGTAACTGGATTGTTACAAGAGTTCTCATTGTTTTTGTGATCAAAACGCGTAACGGATCCTCTGCAATAAATAAAGAATATTTCGTTACGTGCTCACTCTCTGGAAAACTCTAGAGCATGTTTTAATAGAACGTTGTTATATGAAATATCTTTAGTCATGCCAAGATAATAAAGGACGCGGTTACCGGTATGAAAACATTATCTTTGTGGTAGTAAAACATTATTTGTAAAAGTAAATTCAAATAACACATTGTATAGCGGATCTCAACCATACCAGAAAAATTACTACTGCCTCTATAACCGGTAAATTAAACGGCCAATTATAATCGAATAATCACATACTGAACACGCGAAAAAAATATGTAAACAAACAAAACTTCTCACTTCGCCATGTGCACTTACCTTCCTTTTGCGCGGAATTTTGAAAACTCAACTAAGTAATACTATTTAACAATACTAAACGAAATAATAGATTGATTACGTTAATGACTAAGTAGGGGTGTGAATACACTTGTGTTGAGTTAAAACAGAGCGATGAGGGTTGGTGTGTGTGTGAGTTCTCATCGCGCTGGGTAGTGCAAGACTGGCGTGGCAGCCTTGTGGGCCGCCGGGCGGCGCGGTGACATCACGCCGCCGCCGGTTAAGGCGAAGCCCTAACCGTGTGGTACTTGAAGCGAGACATACGAATTCATCTTGTGCCATAATCGTTAACGAAATATATTTAAGAATTTACTTCATGTTAGATACATTTGTATTAGACGAACACAAAATATTGCTTGCTTTTATGCTTTTATATAGATTTCAGTTATTTTAAGGAAATGGGGTTTGATCGGTCGTTATGCGAAATATTTATGAAGCGGTTTGCGATTCCGCTGTAAAGCGGAAGATGGGCAATAATTTTTAATTGGGCCATTTTTTTTTACTTAATAATTCAAAACGAGATTTTTTTTAACCTGTTTATTAAAAATGGCTTGTTGTACTTATTTGAAATTAAGCATTTTGTAACAATAAAATAAGGTTTCTGGTTTTTTGACTTGTAAAAATAGACGTTTTTTAAATTAAAGAATAATTAATTTTAAAATTAGAATAAATGCAATAAATGGTTTGAGTTTGAAATAAAAAGAAACTAAAAATAATAATATTTGATCATCAAAGACTTTGTGATGAAGTTAAACATAATAATTCATTGGTTATTCAGTTATATAATTTATCTTCCACTAGAATAGCAAAACTATTAAGGGCAACCGTTATGGGCGGCCGTGTCGCTTTACATCAGGTGAACGACTGGCTCGTTCCGTCATTTATTCACATAAAAAAAACTATTTATATTAAAAAAAATGAAGAGACAACACCTTCCACTTAACGCTTATTATACACAGGTCACCTCTCCAAACACAAAACTGCAGAACGAATTCAATATCACCCGGCGACTTACTCATTTAGCGGGTGCTAATTAAAACCATTATTTGAATGTAACTGGTTTTATGTAACCGTGAAATAATTATTTTAGGCAGGTAACAAAAGTTACTGATTATGTAACAATGATTGGCCTTAACTGCTTCGTTAACCTTGAACGAAGTGCATTAACCTAGTCACAATGTACACTGAAAATAAACAACGAAGCTAGTTATGAGGCATGATTAAGACGTTTCTGCTTCAGGAACTGCTGTGTACCTAACTGGAATCATTTAGAAAAATAATATGATTTATATGTCTTTTTTATTAATTAAAATAATTTATTTTTTTTCATTTATTCTTTATTCTTTACCCACAAATCATTGACAGATAGACAGTGATTAAAAGAATAACTTTCTCTATCTAACTACTTATAATAATAAGTCCGCAAATAATACATGTAGGTACCTACTTTTAAACGCAATAAAATCAAAAGACCTTTGAATAAATAATGATGAATGAAAAAGTTCTTTGGCATAATACTATATAACCGTTATTTGCCTTAACAATACGTGTTTCATATTTTCAAAGAAAACAATCCCCTAATCATTTTTCTTTACAATGGGTTTCATTCGCACGCTTTAGGTTACGAAATGTTTATGTGGAAGTGCATTTCAAGGAACATTATCATCGGCCATTTCGATATGACGGTTGGTTGGTACAGAGGTGTTTTTGTCAACGTTAAAAATACACACTTTAGAATCTGGCTGTTTGTAATTTTCAGGTTGGCTGTATCGGCACGCGCAGTTTTATTTAAATTAAATTGCGCGTAGGTACCTATTGCTAAGGAATGGAACTCGTACCAATATTCTATGTTTCTTGAAGCTCATAAATATATGACTTTGCCGAATTAAAAAGAGGAATATAAATGACCGGGAAACCCCGAGTCGATTTAGGTGCTACCACAAACTAAATTAAAATATGGTTCGATTTGATAACGTCTTACTTTAAAACGTCATCTATACATATAATAAAACTGTAGAGATAAAAAAATCTGTAAATGCAAGATATCGAAAAAAAAATGACACAGGTTGGCTTGAAATTTTTCGGTGATCACGTTAAGCTACTTTTTAAACATTTTGTCTGTTTGTTTGTTTGTTTGTTTGTTTGTTTGTTACGGCACAACTCCGAAGATACTGAACGGATTTTCATGCGGTTTTCACTAATAAGCTTAGAAAAACCCGGCGCACAACATAGGATATATTAAATTTTAATATAGTTAATTTTTTTTTGGTGAAAATGTGTAAGATTTCACTATGAAACCGAACGGGATTTTAACAAGATGGCCGCTTCAAAGGTTCAAGTTAAGTTTTTTTTTCTTATGTTTTGGCTCCACACATAGTGCCTATTTAGCCAGTGTCAAAAGGAAAGTTTTATTTTGGCTACTAATCATAGATGCGGGAAAAAAAATTCTCTCTCTCTCTGATGGTTATTTTATCTCTGGTATATCCGGAGACACAGATTAAAGAAAAAAATATCTGTTACTATTATGGCGCGGCTTCATATATCTTCGCTGTTGAGTTGGCGCGCAATAACATCTCTATTGACTATCCTCGAGGTTTTTGTAGCGAACGAACCCGGACACACAGTCAATTTGTTTGTCTGCTGCGCGACCGACGTGGGCTAAATAAAATGGAGGAAGCAGTAGCGTTATATTGCATGTCGGCGAATAAATATGTTTTACAAACAGTGAGAGTATTATTTGCGATTACAAAAATAAATTTTAATAGTTTTAATTTATAATTCCTTATCAATATGAAGTAAAGCATTTTTTTTATTATTTGTATGTTTATCTGTCCCTTTGAATACGGATCACGGTTGTTATAGCGGCAACAGAAATATGTCATCTGTGAAAAATTCAACTGTCTAACTATCGCGATTCATGAGTAAATCCTGGTGACTGATGGACAGACAGACAGACAGACGGACAGCGGAGGTTTAGTAATAAGGATTTACCCTATGAGCACGGAACCCCAATCATTTTTATTTTAATCTGAACAATCCCCACTGCACTAAGCAATAAGGAAGTAAATTAATGCATGTTTTTATTTATAACTTAAAAGACAAAAAACAGTAAATAGCAATTGGCACGCCTGCATTACCGGCAGTGTACAGTGCTTTTCGGGCTACGGCGAAATACATCGAGCGATAACTTCGTCTGAGCTCGATGCAATGCAGATTAGAGAAAAACAATGTGTTCATTATGTAAGTAACTATACCCAAGGAAGTCATATGTATTTACATATAAATAAATTTTTCCGTTAATCTGTGGTCCAAACTAAAAAAGAGAATAGGTATGCGAACCTTCTTGAATATGGGCACGACACAGAGAACAAGGAATCTAGAAAATTAAAAACTTCTTAGACTTTTTGGCTTCACGCGTTATCATATTTAGCCAATATTGAAATATAACTAAATTATTATTAATGTTTTTGATTTATTGAGTTCTGGCGAGGGCAAAATTCTTTATTGGCGATCTGGTATTATGTATTAGTTTTCAAAAATTTACTACCATTAGCATTCAAATAAGTATTTAAAATTGTATTTATAGTACCTATAGCTTATTTTTTTTGTAGTAACATATTCAGTAATCTGTGCCTATTGACTCTTGCTTTTGCTACGCATTGTAAACTCTTTTTTATTTTGGCATTAGACAAAATTTGTATTTAGCCAATGATAGGAAGTATTTTATGAAAACTGTTTAAAAGGGTAGGTACTTAGACTTTTTATAATTATTCATAAGGCTTCACGCGATTATCATACTTAGCCAATATTGAAGCTTACATTTTTATTCAAGTTTTCGATTTATAGGGTTTTAGCGGGAGCAATGTTCTTTATTGGCGATCTGGTAAAATGTATTATTTACATGACCTTACTACACGTTACCATTCTAATTAAGTAGATAAAATTATTTTTGCGCTATTGCTACATACTTGATCGACCCCAAGGAAGTTTTAACGTACCTGGGGGTCTAGCAATGATCCCAATCGCTAACGCTAATGCCTCACGCTAACTCCAAAATGTATTGGAATGACGTTTCGGAAATCGCTAACTTTTCCGCAGCGAATGTCATTTCAATACATTTTTGGAGTTAGCGTGAGGCGTTAGCGTTAGTAGTTGGTATCTTTGCTAAACCCCCTGTAGTATTTATAGCTACTTAAGTTATAGACCCTTACCATTGCTACGCATTAAAACCTTTTTTATTTTGGCTTACTTTAATAGTCAGTGGGCGTGCTATTATTTGTAATTAGCCAATGATACGCAATATTTTAGGAAAAATGTTAAAAAAGGGTAGGTACTTAGATATAATAATATGTAGGTATTCATTATGGCAATTGTATCCTCGAACTAACAACAACATGGCGCGTAACGTTCGTTTTTGACCTTTTTTTGATTTGTTCTTCTTCTTCTTGCATGTTGAAATAAGTTTTTAATAGTTAAAATATTTTAAATCTGTGGGTTCTATCTTTGGGTGTAAGTAATAATTATGTAATGACGATTTAACCTACTTCCTCACTTTCATCACTAGGTAGGTATGTTGAATGTGCAGTGGTAATGAGACAGCGTGGAAAATAGTGGACATAATAATAATTATAACTTTCGATTCTTTAAGGAGTGGTGGTTTAGTATTTGTAATTCCTAATTAATATTAAGAAAATTAATTATGTACGCATCGTACAGGTAAATGCATATGTTCAGCAATTTATAAACTTATTATTGACACTGGCTAAATGTAGGTAAGTACACAATTCGTATGGAGTCAAACTTAAGAAGGTAAAAAAATTGAACAAAAAGCGCGCGGATAATATGTAAAACAGCATCATCGTGTGTGATTCTTCCATATTTTTCTAACTGTACCTGCCTGCTTAGGTAACTACTGCCTAAACATAATTTACTGAAACTTCTGTTAAAGCTAAATAGCTTCCACTCACGGCTATACTTGCGTTATACCTATACCTATGCTAATACAGGTTACTGTGCTCAGCTTCGAATAGATTTAGTGGATTTTGTTGTTTGGTACGAAATGCATGATCTATTATTAGACTATAACGTAAAAATAACATAACACAAGCGTGCGAAGCCGCGGGCAAAAGCTAGTCTCAAATAAAAACACTCGTATTTATAAGTGTTAAATTATCTATGAAAGATAGCAAAACCAGAACGTGTGATCTTAGGTGATTTTCAAGAATTTGCATCAGCAAGCGGATCTGCATTAACGAAACTAGCGTAACGTATACCTATATTTCATTAAATAGTTAATCACAGTGTCCGTAGAAGCTTAAAAATTAGGTTATCATTGAATAACAATGCGATAGTAATTTGTCATCGATTGTCAAGAAAATTATTCACGTCTTTAATTATTTAGAAAATATGAAAGTATAGATAACGGTTTCCTATATTATTTTCCATTTAATTTTAATTGCATAAAAAATTGGAGCATTGTGTAAAGGACACGTTATGTTAAAGTGCGAATTGCGATGCTAAAATAAATATAGTTTTGTCTTGGATTGGTATTGGTACCCGAAATGATCCGCCATCCCCATGATGGTGAATCTTATATGATGGGCTGATAACGTAATCGCTAATTTAAAAAAAATTAGGAAGTTATTTCAGTGCATGTAGGTACAGAATTACAGATACAGAGCAGACAGACCTGTTTATTCAGATGATTTTACAGACAACGGCGCCTAGGTTAAGTGGCATTTCCGATCGGCATCGTCGTTTATGTTATGTGACATTGTGAGTAATACATCTGTACGAGCGGATTGTAAATAAGTCGGTGCGAGCTATTTTTAGCAGAACTATTTAGGTTGATCATCAAATAATGCTCCTGATAACCGTTTGAGACATTCGGGGAGTTCCCCGGGTGTTCTAATTCATATTTACACTCTTCCAATACACAGACCACGTTACAGTGTAATGTATTAATTTGTTTGTTGTGAGCAAATAACAGAATCCTTTTTGATGGGTCCAACTTTCACGAAAACAATTATCTTCGACCAGGCCGTTTTAAAAATCATCTTTTGTTTGGAAATGGGTACTATAAAATTATGTATAATACATATCATACTCTTGGTTAATTACACCGCAGTTACACTGTATTATTAGACCACAGACTTTAGATTTTATATCAAGTTGCCTACGATTATTCAATAGCAATGTTTCACTGGTGGAATGTACCTACAAGAAAAACACAAGAAATATAGCGAAACTAGGTGACTAGCACTTACCTCTAAGTCGTTCTTGGCATGGTTGAGCTTCTCAAGATGCAGCCTCAAAGCGTCCACCGAAGTCACAGGCTCCTCGGGTATGTTGTTCTTCTCCAGAATAGCCTTGATCTTCTCCACCAGCTGGCAGAAGTCCTTCCAGATCTCCAGGTCCTGTTCCAGCTGAGCTTGACGAGACTTCGCCGAGTTCAATGTGTTCTTCAGCATTTGGTTGTGTTTCTGGTGGTCTTTGGACAGTTCATCCTGTTCCGAAGCAGCGAGCGACGCCCAGATTTTATCAACGATATCTTGCATCTTCTTACCGATTAAGTCTTTCATGTCTGGCTCTGATGCATTGAAAAATGACTTGTGCTCTTCCAAGTCTGCTTCGATGTTCTCAAAGTCGGTGCCATTCTTGCCCATATCGAGGCGGATGATAGATTCGTTTACCCATATGTTCAGTTTCTCGACCAGTTGCAAGTACTGCTGGCGGTACTTCTTATTGTCCTGCAAGTACTTCTCGCGGTCTTTCAATTCTTCGGGCAGAGAGTTCTTCAGGAACTGTGCTACAGACACCATTTCCTGCAGAGATCCAGGCACACCCTCATCGCTCTTGATCAAGTCCATGATTTTGGTAAGTTTATCTAAATGCGAATGGACGCTCTTGACTAGAGTAGTGTGCTCAATTAGCTTCTTATCAACACTAGCGACATCTCTGTTTAGTAATGGTCGGGAGTGTACGACGGCTTCATTGTCATGCAGCCAGTTGATGATCTCACTGAGATCAGCTGCCAATTTTTTGTGCTCTGCGGCAGCCTTCTCGTGCTCCTGTCGTTTCGACTCCACGGTTCTTCTCAAAGTCAAGAGTTGTTGTTTCAGTGATTGTAGTAGTTCTGTGATATTGTTTCTGTCTATGACCGTGCCTTCAGCCGCTATTTGTTGTCCCTTATCGGTGGCTGTGGCGAGCAGAGCTTCGCAACCTTGAATCTTAAGGATGATATCATCGTAACGCTTGATCTTCTCCTCTAGAGTATCATTAGACTTCTCGATTTCTGATGTAAGGTCTGTGTATTTAGAAATAAATTCTTCGATCTCTTTCACAAGCGCGAAGAATTGCTCGCGTAGTAACATCAGCGATTTGAGTTTAGATATCTGATCTTCGATGGTGCTCATCAAATCGTCTTGTTTAGTCACAATATCTTGAAGGTCATGGAGGTTACCACCTTGTAGCTCGTTAAGCATAGCCTTGTTTTTCTTAAGGTCAGCCAGAATAGACTCGTATGCTTGGATGATAGGTTGGACATCCTCCACTTTGCTGCCAATAGGTTTGTTAAGAGCCTTCAGTTTGTTCTGGATTTCGTTTAGGAATTCAAGAGCAGCCGCGATCTTAGCAGCAGCTTCCTTGTATTCCTTGATATGCCTCAGTAATATATTTTTCTTATCGTTGATAATGGCATTTATTCTTGCAAATCTATCGGACAAAATGTTGACTTGTTCTTTAAGCTGTAATTTGTTAGAATCTGAGAGAGAATCCACGATGTCTTTAGATTTGTCTTTAATCTTTTTAATATTCTTATCTACATCCTCAGCTTCCTTACTGAGTTTTTCAAACTTAGCCAGCTGTTCTTCCAGAAGTTGGAGGCTGGTAGTCCTGAGTTCAGGAGTAGCAGCAACTTCAGCTTCATTCAACCAGCTCTGGCATTTCGCGACTTCTGATTCGAAGTCATTCCTTCCTTGGAGAAGTTTGTTCAGAGCTCCAAGTTTGTCATCAATGTCAACCTTAGCAGAAGTGTATGACTTGTTAAGGTCATCTAAAACCGCTTGCAACTTAGCCCTGTCTTCAGTGGAGCAGTCTTTAGAGACAGCATTGCCCTGACGCATTATTTCTGTAAGCGAATCGTGATTGAAGTCAGATAACTCGGTTTGGTGTTTCTTATGAATAGCTATTTCTTTTTCGACCTTAGCTGCTTCTAAGGGCACTGGGCCGCCAAGCTTTTTGATTTCAGCCATTTTTGTTTTTAGCCAGTTCTTTGCTTTTTCGATGTCATTTTCGAGTTTCTTCCTATCTTCTGTACTGGATCCTAATCTCTCAATTTCTTGTTTGATAAGTGTCGCAAGTTGTTTCTGTTTGGATGACAATTCAGCCAATTCTGATTCTAGTTGCATCTGTTCTGAAGGTTCTAGTTCAGCTTGGATGTTGCTAACCTTCTTTTCTAAAGAATCAATTACCGTTTTCTTGCCATCGGTGTCCTTAAGCAAATTAGCAATTTTCTTCTGCCTTTCCTTAACGGACTTGCTGTCGTAACCAAGAGGCTCAGGATGTTGGATGTTATCAATCTCCTTTTGCATCCATTCATTTTGAGCCTTAACTTCACTCTTGGTACCGTCAATGGCTTTGTAAGTGATCTCAAGCATTTGAAGCTTACGTTGGATACGTTTGACGATGTCGTTGTGTCTCCTTTCCACAGATTTCATCTGGAAATTAAAAACACATTAGAAAAAGAAAAACGTAATTTTAGTTGATGTCTACTTCTTATGCAGGGTTGAGAAATCGCTATAACTTTGATCTGACCCACCTGTTCTTCAACTTGTTGAGACTCCAAGTTGCTCACGATATTGATGACTTGTGAGCCAACTGCCTTGATGTTATCCACCTTATCTTGACCCGACTGTCCAAATTCAGATGACAATTCTTTCAGCGCAGCCAGCTTCTGAGGACACGAGAGACCCGATCCCTTGTCTGCGATGCACATCTTCTTGAGGACGGCGTCAAACCAGTCGTGGATTTCTTGACACTTGTGACGGAAGTCATCGATGATTGCTTGATTTCCCTTTTCACGCTCGATAGCCTTGCGAATTGCATCTTCTAGTGTATCTAATTCTTCTTCTAGATTGATTTCGTCTTCCAAACCTAAAGGAATAGAAAATCCTTACTGAATATTGTATTGTTAACGCTGTTGGATTACCTTAATAAATAAATAAATAAATCCTCAATAAACTGATCTGGTTAAAACTGGAGCATCATACGTTATCTTGATTGGTAGCAAGAAAAATGGTTTTTTCACCTCAGCAGCTCGAAATGGCACCGTTTGCTGCAAACAAAGTGATTTTTTAGACTTATGACTTTGCGGTAAGTCTATTCAGCCAGTTTTAGGTTACATTTATATGGAGTTTTGGAGAGAACATGAAATTTTTCTTCTTCTTTTTTTCTTTGTTATACTTTTTGGCGGGAATGCGATAGTGTTTCGTTACTAGGTAAGTACCTAGTAAGTGTAATGATATTCTCACTGCTGAGGTGAAAAGTTGTATGTGCTACTCGAGAGCAAAGTTTTTGCATCTCGTGCTTTTGAATCCTTTGCTTGCTCGGGATTCAACATCCACACGCAGAAAAAATTAACTTTGCTCTCTTGTTGCACAAATAAATATTGTTACACACAGCAGTGCTAAGAAAAGCCTAAAACAACGATACGTAATTATCACGTTTCTTACGTACCTTCAGTAGGAATTTCAGTAAATAGTCTATTCCTCTTCTCTCCCACCGAGGCTAGCGCATCATTCATCGCAGCCATGTCTTGCTTGGCAGCCTCCGGTCGCAACTTGGAGGGGTTAGCGAGCCAATCCCTCGCCAGTGCGTTGTGTACGTTGATCCATTCCTGGATCTCCAAGACTTGCTTCATAGCTTCCTCCATATCGTGGACAGCCTCGTTCAGGGTCTCTAGGTGACTTTGTACCTATTGGCGTGATGGAGTGATGTGTTTTGTAAAGATTGTTTTAAAAGAAAGAAAGTAATAATAATAATTATAAGTGGAACGATTAAAAAAGGCCGGTGGTAAAGTTACCGGCACACCGGCCACAGCTTTATGATATACAAAACTATGAATTGTACTTAAACCAAACCTAAACAGCACTGTTGCGTAAAAATTGAAGTTGTTGCTACTCATTAGGCATCCTAAAATAAAGTTACCGTTTCCGTACTCTATTGCATGACTCTATTACTTGTAAATTTATGGTATGGAATAACAGTGCATGGATAAAACTTTATCATGTTTCAACTCTAGTACTGTGAAAGTCCTAGGCAGGCGTGCAGCGCGACGCTTAACATCAGTTGAACAAACTACATCATCTGACGGATAAAACATTTCTATGTGACTTCTGAAAATGTTCAGCCACGTCTCTGCAGCCGTAGTGTAGAGATTTCAAACCATCCCAATGCCTTCTATACCTACATGAGCAAAAAATGTGTTAATGTTAAAAGAAAACAACAACATGCAAAGCCTCACCTTCTGCTCGAAAGACGCGAGCTTCTCGTTAAACTCTGGTGCTTCGACATTCTTTAGGATTGTCTGAATGCGCGGCGCAGCGACATCGCTCACATGTTTCTATGGACAGACATGCATCACAGCACGGGACACGGTGCGTGTTAGTAGTGCGGTGTGGATAAGACAAGGATATTGGCAAATATAAAAAGTGAACATCACTTCAATAACACTTCTTTATGTGGCTTTTTGGACACAAACTTTAAATGATTATTCCATGTTTAGTGTCATTATTTTTTCTGTTATTGCTGGGTTATCAACTTGATCTCTCCAGCATTCATGCATGGAAATCGAAAATCAAGGATATGCATAAAAATAATATGGAATAAATAAACAGAAAAAGTGAACAGTACAAAAGTTACTAATAAAATCGTAGCTTTTATGACAAATTATCTATGTTTTCTTTAAGTGTCGACTATTTTAACACATAAGTCCACTGTAACCCACCACATATAAACAAAAACTATTCCCAAAACGTATTCTTTCGGGTTTAAATACCCGTTTCATTCAATAATATCAGTTATTCTACTGTTAACTATTTTATCAATATTAAGGACAACTGTTTAAATTTTACGCCTGTCTTATCCACGGCGGGAACGTGACTTAAATCGGAAAATGTCGCAGATTCCAAGGAAATACATTGTTATACAAAATTAAATATTAGTTGATGATTATTCGTGTGTTGGTGTCGTTTACAAGGGTATATACACATTGGAGATAAAAACAAACTACTTACTCACAAAAGTGAAGAAACTATACGTATTCCCAATAGGTAACGACTAACGACACAGTATTGGGATGATACGTACGACTTCTAATTTTTTTCATTTTAGTGTTAAAATTATGCAGTGTGGATTGACCCTAATTAAAAGGTGATTCACACACAATACGTGCCAATTATTATGTGATCTTATCCAAATAGTGACTTTACATTTTACAGCTGTGAATTTGAGATTATTCTTTATTCTTAATTTTTATCGGTTTCTTGAGATTGTTAAGTCAAGTCAATAGAATAGCTGGGATCTATCTAATTCAAGTAGATACCATCGGTAGCACAAATAAAAAACGTACTTAATTTTTTTATACCTACTCTTATTGTATGTTGAACTTCGTTTTCGTTCGTTTTGTACGTTGTTTTTTAAGTTGTTGCTTTCTTGTCTGTTGACATACATAAATATACTTTTTATATTACCTACTGCAATATTGCACTACCGCATTAAACACTTTCACAAAACACCGGGGTTAACTGGAAGATAATGCTCTATAGCATTAAGTTCGCCCATGTACCTACTATTGTTGTTTGTGCCATAAATAATTTTCCATCTATCTATCTATAACTTCTGTCATATCGGTTCATTAACCAGAAACATAATACAAAACAACAAGAATATCTAGTGTAACTCCGCTAAAATAAAACTATAATATTATCTATATTGGGAAAGCTGTAAGGTATTGTTGCTGGTAGACAAAGAATAAGAAAAATATTTGTTATGTTTTTTTTTTTTTTTTTAATCTGCTTTACCACAGACACCTGGGTCCGTGCTCTTTGTTAATTTATCATCTATTGTTATTTATTTTTCTATTATTTTTTAGAATCGATGTTTTGTAAATTTTTTACAGTCATTTAATTTAAGACTATTTGTAAGTTAAATTATTTTACTTTTATTTTATTTCTTATAAGCGTACCGATTTGTCCTTGGTCTGATTAGGTTTTTCTGGGTTTTTCCTAATCCTGCGCAACAAATGTTGGACCAATTTTAGCCTTCCCTGATTGTTGTAATAACACTGTTATAGCAAATATTTTTCTTATTCTTTGTCACATACATTTACCAGCAACAATCCCTTACAGCTTTCCCAATATAGATAATCTTATAGTTTTATTTTGGCGGAATTACACTAGATATTCTTGATTAATTTTGTATTTAAGATGAACTTCCGCGAAGTAACGCCTGATTCAATCAATTATCAGAAACATAATGTAAATATTTACGTAGCATGGATCTTCCTTGCAAAATACGCTGTTTGCATAGCGTTAAGTTCGGTAAGGGCACAGGGGGTCTAGCAAAGATACCAACCACTAACCCTAACGCCTCACGCTAACTCCAAAAATGTATTGAAATGATATTCGCTGCGGAAAAGTTGGCGATTACCGAAATGTCAATTCAGTACATTTTGGAGTTAGCGTGCGGGAGCTTTGCTAGACCCCCAGAGCAATGAAACAAATGATGCGTTTTTTTGCTCTTTGGGTGAGAGTTAAACATGACTTATATAAGAATCGGGATCGTGATCACAATCGCAAACAATATGGATTCCAGTACAAAGCCCTAAGTTGAAATCAGTACCGCTGTGGCCGTAATTTGTAAAAATAAGAATAGCGTTGTTGCAGACCGTTCAAATGAACCTTGTAAATGAAGCATACATGCCATATACATGGTCGGGAGGGGCTTCCACAGGACTCAGATCTGATAACTCAGCGTGACCATTGTTTACCAACCTTGAGAGTACATAACTGTCAGCGATATGAAATGAGAATTTACTATCGAATGCTGCCGTTTGTAATTATATTTACAGCCTCGGTTTAGAATTCTGAATGTGCACGATAAAGAATCCTTATTATTTTTGGGCTCATAACGTTAATCAATCAGCGCTAATTTGTTTGCACCACTGACGTCTATCTCTCTAATAATTTCTTCCTTCCAAAGGTTGATTGGAAACGACCGCATTCAGAGATAAGTTAAAGGTACAAATAGCTCTAGGTTATTTTTAACTTTATCTGGTTTGTATTTCTGGCATACGATAAATAATGTTTGTACTGTATTGTAGTTTTGTACTTTATGGGTTCCTTTAGAAATATTTATGTAGGCCGAAGTTTCCTTACTACCTGCTATTAACTTAAAAGTTTCTGTTTTAAGTATCTACCTTTTTCATTATCACCTTACTCGGAATGCTAAAATATGAAATAAAGCGAAGGTTTTGGATGAATCTCAACTATTTCCAATAAAAATGATTAAAAAAAAGAATAATCTCGAATAGTGTAACCAGGTGCACAAAAATTACATTGCCAACGGTAAAGCCTTTACATCGATTAATTGTTAATATTACACGCCTAACTACTCTACATTCTAATGGTAAAAGTAAAACTAATATGTATTTTACAATAAATAGTTCAGATCTTACTTCTCGTAGATTTAGTTTTAAATACGTTGGTTCTGTTCTTTTTGTTGACCTGGCGAACTTATAAGGCAGTTTGATTAAATGTTAAGGCATTTTAGAAATAAGGCACTCGTACATGACAACTTTTCCATTTTAGTGTACAGTCTTCAGAGCAAAGATTGCAGGTTGTTTATCAAATTGGCATCGACTTCAAAATCTGGCAGTGCGCTAGACGATAAAAAAACGACTAACAAAAATAATAAGTACTTACAACAGCTTTTAATACGACAAACATTGTTATTTGAATTATGACATAAGTAGATACATTTTAAATATGTTTACATGTGACAAAATTACATGGCATGTTTTTGAATAGGTCCAAACTTGATCTGAAGATTGTACAGAATATGAAATTGCACTCTCACAAAACATCAACCAAACTCAAAAGCACACAATATCGACTCGTTGGGTTTATACCAATATTGGCCGAGCATAGGCAAACTTAACCTGGACCTGTGCAATGGGATAACAAATACAGTTTTGTACTTTAGTAAAGACTGAAGTTTTCTAAAATCTGATACCTATTCAAATGTTTTTAATTATGTTGGTAAGCAAATTTTTATTATTGTAAGTGGACAAGTGGTTTAAATTGCATTTTCCCAATTGCACTTAAACGTGGCAACTGACTTGAGGCCATTTGCTCGATGTGAAAGTGAACATTCGCAATTATGCTCATTGTGAACATTTGTTCCATTGAATGCTCGATTCCCTGCATTGACATACCGAATGTATAACTTGTAACATTTGGAATTGGAGTATTTGGACTGTCCATAGGCCATCGCGGCTAATATACAGTCCATAATTATGTTCTTTGTAGTAGGTAGGGTAGCTAGTTTAAATTAGTTTTTATCTCGAGTAATAAAGGCGTATTGCCAGTTAAAAAAAAACATGCTCACATCGAGTAAAAGTTCATGTCAGTGGTCACATTAAAACTCGACCCAAACATATTTCAGATTAACCAAATTCAATAGCCTCTAGTTTTAAGGTTACCACTCGAGCTCCCAAGAGCCGAAGGTTCACGGTGCCGAGTTAGAGAGGTCAGTGAGTGCCCTGGAGGCGAGCACCCGCCCGGCGGCGCGCAGTACCTGGTCGATGAGGTCCTCGAGCCGCGCGCGCACGTGCAGCTCGCGCGGCGGCACGGGCAGCGGCGCCGTGTCGGCGGGGGAGGACGGCCGGGACACGGAGGCCGCGGCCGCCGAGCACGCGGCCACTGCGGCCGACAGCCGCCCCTTCTCCGTCTGCAGCCGGTTGTGCAGCGCCTGCCCCACAACGGGAACAACGTTTTATTTAGGATACGAAGTAGATGATGTTGATGTCACTCCCGATTTTGTGGCAGGTTCGTTTCTGATTTTTTTTAGAGACGGTTAATCCCTTCTAACTCTGATCATCGTTGCCCACATTCACCCAAAATGAATCATCTATGCTTTCCGTTTATGTTATAGCAAAAATTGAAACGTTAAAACCGTTGACTATAAATCCAGTTGACCGATGATACAACTTCCCCTTATACGAAAATTAGTGGTGTATTTCAACCGCTAATCCTATGAGAGGAAACGGGATACCCAAAGTGTCTTTTGTTCCATCCTGCTCTGTTTTTTGGAATTTCGTATGACTTTGTCTCGTTTTGTTACTACGCTCCCTCCCCGCGCAAGTGAGTCGTGTTTGTAGGAGAATTTATGTTCATAAGCTATCAACAGACCTTTATAATCTTTGGTAAGAACTATCACCATGTTGAAAAACAGCTAAGGATAAACGAATTCTCAATACATCGGCATTATGAAATGTTCAAATGAAGAATTTAATAAACTTATTTTATGGCATTTATCGCCAATATAGTCATCACTATCTTTATAGAAGATTATCAAACTTTACCCTATTAAAGTACAGATAAAAATATAATATTAATCCGGCCCCAGTTATTAAAGTTGTTCAAGTCAAAGGCAAAAAATTCTTACCCTGGCCTTATCCAGTAGATCACGTCCATGAGACAGTCCATCGACCGGCACATCCAGCTCAGTGATCGCCGGCTCGCATTCATCCAGATTGACCAATATACTCTCCAGGGTGTCTTCGTACTCCTTGAACTTGGCCAACCCTTCTCTCAACCTCCTCTCGATCTGCAAAGCTGTAGCCAGCAGAGATTTGTGGCTGTCGTTCACATTCTTTAACTGTTTGCCGACGGTTTCGCGGATAGAAGGAGTCGTGCCTTCGTATCGCTCGATCTGAGCGCGACCCTTCCCTTCCAACTCGTCCAAAGTAGTGCGGTACTTCTGGATGTCATCAAGCAACACCGCATGCTGCGCTAGTTGCTCTTCTGTCTGCTCTCGGTTCGAGATGTACAGTGAGTTGTGTGCCATTAGCTGGAAGGAGATCTGCAGCAGCCATTTCTCGGTATCTTGAAGGGATTGGTGGTACTGGTTGTAATCCTTGATGTCGGACTCCAGTTCCGCTTTCTTTGCTGCGCATTTGGAGCGTAAAGCATTGATTTTCCTTTCGATTTCGGTAACGGCTTCCTTTACAGCCGGCTTGCGAGCCCAACTGCTCAGTTCCGCTGCTTCTGCCTTCAACCGTTCCAGTTCTGGCTTCTTATCTTTGATGGCATCTTCGATATGTTTGTACTTTTCTAGCAACGTCTTCATTTCGCCCAGCTCTCCGCCGGTCGGAGGTACCTTATCCAAGTTCTGTTCGGTATCCTTGATCCATTGGTTCATCTTGTTCTTGGATTCCTCGAAGTCCTCCCATTTGCCGATAGCTGCCTTGAGCTGTGCGGTGATGGAGTTAAGGTCGATTTTCAGTTGGTCCCAGCTTTCTTGAAGCACTTTGACGTCATTGCGAAGACCGTCTTGTTCTTCCGGTGGGGTGTTGTTCAAGGCTTTCTTGAATGCCTCTTGTAGGACGACCAGTAGATGGTGACCTTCCGTCATTCTATTATTGACAAGTTTGACAGTCTCAAGTTTATCCTTAGTGGTGTCAATGTCACCGACCCCAATGGAATCTTGGACGGTTCCGTGGGCAGTCTCAAGCCATTTCGTGAGATCTTCTTTAGCCTTAATGAACTCGGTGTGGTCTGAGAGATTCTTCTCGCCATTGGAAACTAGACCTTGGATCTTTGTTAGTAAGGTTGTGTATTCGGTTTGAAGGTTGACAGTTTTTTCGCGAACCCAGGAGCATGCACTGAGTTCCATCAAGTTCTCGCATCTGTCGTTCAGCTCTTCCAAGACATGTTTGTGACCAAGGGCTTCGGATAGCAGTTCCTGTAAAACAAATATTTGCTTAGAGACACATTAACGTGCTGTTTTGCAGTCGTAAGTGGTTCCAGGAGTATACACTTGTCACACTATACAGTGGTCAAATGCTATGCCTATAAATTGTAAAAAAAAACCACTTTAATATATAAAATGAATCAAAGATACTTACGCGGCACTTGTCAAGATGCTCTGGCGTGATCTTGTCGACCTTCTGCACTGTCTTCAGCTTGCCATCGAACTCCTTCACCCACTTGGTCATCTTATCAGAAGTCTCAATAAAGTCGGACCAAGCCGAGAGGCATTTCTCGAGCAACTTCTTCGTATCCTTGCAAATCTGCTGAAGGTTCTCCCATTCGATCTTCAACTGTTTAATCTCCTGGTTAATACTATCCTTTCCTTCATTGCCAGTAGTTTCAAGAACTGCCTCACTAAGTTTCACAGCCTTTTCTAGTAAAGCCTGTCCCTTAGGAAGGGAAGAGATGATTTTGTTGACATCTTTAAGCTTCTTCTGGACCTCTTCCTTCTCACCATGAGAGTCAGAGCATTGTTGAATCTCGATCTTGCAGTTTCTGATCCAGTCGTAGAAGTTGTCGTACGAGTCTTTGTATTGGATGTGAGAGTTGACGTAGTCATCGAGTTTCTAAAATGAACAGAAAATATTAATATTAAATATCGGTAATAATCAGTCTTGGTAATGATTCCGTGACATTTCAACTATACTTACTTACAGGTTGAGCTATCCATTCAAAATTTTATATCTGTGTAAATAGTATCTAAAAACACTTACCGAAATCATCTCATTGACTGTTTTTCGAATATTATCGTAACGCTTAAGCGTATCCTCAATATCCTTTGACTTTAGAGAAGCATCTTCTTGCAGCTTTTCGTTCAGCTTCTTGACAAAGTCATTGTGCGAATCGATGTCTCTGTTGAAGGTCTTGAATTTCTCTAACTTGGCCTTCTTTTCTGAAAGGTCGTTTAGGAGAGAGTCGTCCGATTGGATCTTCTGGTCGATGTCGTCCAGCCATTCTACCAAGAGCTTGTGGATCTATAAGTTAAATAACAACAATTAGTATTGTATGATTCACTGATTTTAGCAGATGAGTTGTTTTAAGCAAGCTTGGAACTGCCTAGTTTTTATGAAATAAGCACTGCAGCACTATAATAGATATATTTTGTCAGACTATAGTAATCTAGAGACTATTACAATACTGCGTTAAATTTGTAACTCACCTTGGAAATATCGTCAAACTGCGACGCCCTGCTGGTCAACTTATTCCTAACTTCTTGCAAGTCTGTTATCAACTTATCAAACTCCTGCTTTAAATTATCCGTATCTTCCTGAATCTTCGCGGCTCCAGCTTGCTCAGTATTCATGATCACCTTCTCCTTCAGCTCCAGAAGGTACCTCAGCTTGTTCTGTCCTTGCTCGAGAGACTGGCGCAGGAGTTTGACCGTGTTAAGCTTGCTGTTGACTTCCGGGAGCGTGTTAGGTATTTCTGCGCATTGGTTGAGCTTTTCACGTGTGCGGTCAAGCCAGTCCTGGCATTCACCGTATAGGGCGTTGTGTTGTTGGTGCTCCTGTAAAAAAAAAGACAAAATAAAGAAAAAATTCTTTAAAAAAACATACCTACATTACCATCAAAAACTTACATAAATGCGACTTTAACACACTGACCTGGTAATGTAGCTCCAGCCGCTTCATCACCTCCTTGGCGAGCGACAGTAAGGCGTTGTACTTGGTGGTGAGCTGCGTGATGCCGTTGGACACGCGGGTGTCGGCGCACGTCTCCAGGAGGGTCTGCGCGCGCACGTTGAGCTTGTCGAGGTGGCCTTGCCAGTCGAACAGGGTTTGGAGGTGGCCCTGGGATTGCGGCAGGTAAGGTGGGGTAAGATGAACCATTATTTGATTTGTAAAATTATCTTCGCCGATTTCTTCAATGGATATTTACAACATAACTACGCAATTTTAACGGGATGTAATGGAAACACTTCGAGGGCTACAGCACTCAAATCAGATCCGAAAACTAGAGTAAAAGGTGTAAGTAAGTATGTGTAAAATATTATGCAAGTATAAAATCAGCCTATGCAGCCTGTTATCGGATTTATTGCTTTATAGAGTTAATAGGTAGTATTGTATATTTTTTGATTTGTATTGTATAACAATGTACGACAATGACACTAGATTTAGAAAAATACTTTGACCATTGAAATAGCTGTGAATGGAAAACTATGACGTACTAACATATTGGTGACTTACCTGGAATTCCTCGAGAACAACCTTCTTCTGTTCCAAATCATTTTGGAGTTTGTTGAACGATTGCACTAATTTTTCAGTCTTTGACAACCAGTCTAAGGCTTCCTTGTACTGCTCTTCGTATTCAGTCCACTTCACAATACCTCCTTCAATCAGAGCTTTGGTGTTGTTAAGCTGTTCCCTGTTTAAAAATATAAATTTTAGTGGATTGAACCTATAACTTTAATTTAAAGCAAAATGTAAAACTACACTTACACATAGGTATCGTACTCTTCTTGCATAAGAGCCACTTCTTCCTCGATTTCTTCTCTATCTTCTTCATCAGCTAAGCCGCAAGAAATCTCACCCTGCTCAAGGGCTTTCTGTAATTTTGCTTGGCCATCGGGCAGTTCGCTTTCAAGGACTTTGAGCTGAGATATCTTACTGCTCAGCGATTCCTTGTCTCCGGTAGCGTCGGAACACTTTCCAAGCCTTTCTTTAGCGGCCCTAATCCATTGGACAAAGTCTGCACCAGCATCGATGAACACTTGGTGCTGTTCCACTGTCTGCTTCTGCTTATCATATAATTCTTTAGCTTGTTTGGACAGTGTTTCGTATTTGCTGGTTATCTCAGACGCCGGAGCCTGTTGCATAAGTTCTGAAGCCTTAGAAGTTACAGACTGAATCATGGGTTCAAACGAAACGATATCTTGCACAATATTGTTTGTTTGACGGAGTGTGGCTTTCCTTTCACCTAGGCTGAGACCCGCCGTGAGTCCGGCAAGACGGTCTTGGCCCTTCTTCGATTTGGCGACTTTCTGCTCACACACTTCTTGTAATTTTGCTTCTCTATCAGAGATCCATTGTTGGAGTTGTGAATAGCTGGAACTGTAGTCAGCCCATTGGAGTAATGACGTCTCGAGGTATACTTTAGCTGTAGTCATCTTCTTTACCAAACGATCCCACTCGTTCTGAAGTTCTTTGAGTTCAGTATTGATTCTATCTTTGCCATCAGACCTTGTATTTCTGAGGACTTTCTCTCCACTGTTAACGGTAGCGTGAACCAGATTTTGGCCTTCTTCTCGTCGTTTCAATAAGTCTTCAATTTGTTCGAGACGTTTCTGAAGAGCCTCCTTACTGCTGTTGCTTCCCGTGTCACTTCCACTACGTGTGATCTCCCAAGCATCGTCTATCCATTTCTTGGTTTTTGCAAAGTTCTCGTCGTAATTTGCGTGCTGTTCGTAGTTGGTCTCTACCTTCTTCAGAACATCATTGGCCATGTTAACAAGCACTTGATACCTGGAGTTGAGGTGCCTCAACTGATTGTTCACGTAGGTATCGAGGTGTGAAGACAAGAGTCCAGCAGCAGAGGCATTGAAGTCGTCGATTTCTTTCTTACCCTTGTTCAACTGATCGACAATCTCTTGGACCTCGTTCACTTGAGCTCCCTTTTCTTTGGCTGTTCCGAGCAAAGCAATTTTATGATTCTTAATGAGAACCTCTTTCTGTTGCAACCAATCAGAAAGTCTCTCATATTCATCCTTGTATTCACGCCACTGGCTTACAGTTTCTTCCAGTTGACTCTTCTGTTTTTTGATTTCATTGAATAAGTCATCGAAGCTTTCTTTTAATGCTTTCATTTCATTTTTAATTATCACTTGGCCATCAGGCGACGTGCTAGCGAGTACTACTTCTCCTGTGTGCTGTAGGTGTTCGAGCAGCAGCTCACCCTGTGCTTGTTTGTTGATCAAAGCGTCCAGGGGAGCTACAGAGTTCTCAATGGCCAGCTTGTCACTGAGCGGTTTTGATTTTAACGAGGGAACTTTTTCTCTAGCTCTGCTCAACCACTGAATAAGGTCGTCGTGAGCCTCTTTGTACAGCCGGTGATCCTTGTATTGTTCTTCTCGGTCAGCTAGAAGTTTCTTAATTTTATCGTAGAGATTGTCAAATTTGTTAAGAGTTTCTTGAGCTTTTGAGGCAACTTGGTTTTGTTGACCACTTGCTACCATCTCTGCTGCTTTAGCCTTCAAAGTGTCGACATCGATGCGGTCGCAGCGAGCTTTCTCTTCTACTTCCTTAAGTTTCTCAAGCTGCGCCCTCTTATCAGACATTGAAGCTTCATATGGTGTCAATTCAGAGAGCATGTTTTCTAGCCATGTGTTGCTCTTTTCAATAAGCTGAATCTGTTCCAAGAACCCAGCCCATTTGGTTACTGAGTCATCTAACATGTTCTTGGTTTCGATCATGCGGGACAACAATGCAGACCATTGTTCTTGAAGAGCCACTAGCGAGTTGTTGATAGCTTCATGACCAGCTAGAGCTGTGTTAGCCATGACGTTTTGTGCCAGCTCAACCAACGACTGCACTTTGGTAAAGCCCTCATCTTTGGTTAGTAACAAGTTCTGGATTAGTACTAACTTAGTTTCTAGGTCATCTTGAGAGCAGGAACTTAAATCAGCACAGAAGTCCAGCTTATCTCTTAGTTCTTCGATCCATTGTGAGCATTCTGTTACATTGCTAGAGAACTCTTGGTGAGTTTTCACATACTGTTGCCATCTATTTGTTAGATCTTTAACTTTCTGTGACAACGTTTGATATTTCACAGAGAGGTCAGATATTTGAGATCCACGTGGACCAACACCAGTATACAGAGATTGAGCCTTTTCAGTAATGTTGTCAATTTCAAGCTCCTTAGCACGTACTTCTCCTTGCAATTCTTGGAACTTCTTGAACTGTTCTTGCTTTTCTGGCAAGGTAGCCTTTAAGTCGACGGCATGGATTTGATTGTCAGTGTTCCTAATCCAAGCCAAGCATTGATCTTTCATGTTTTCGTACTCGTTCCACTGTTGAATCTTGTTCTCCAAAGACTCGATTGTCTTATTGATGAATGAAACCAGTCCTTCCCATTCTTGGTGAGAGGCATCAATCTGATTTCTAATGTTGGCTTGACCACTGCTTATCGTGCCTGGGAGGACTTTCTCTCCTAAACTGCGGATGTTGTCAATGCGTTTCTTCTCTTCCGGCAGATTTACTTGCAAGGACTTTAGTTTTTCGCAGTTGCTGCTCAACGCTACACGTTCTAGATTGACGTCACCCCAGAGTTGAGCAGTGTTGTGAGTGGCTTCCACCCACTCTTCAAGATCCTTAACGGCTTTAGTGTATTGTGTGTGGTTGTTAACGATGGCTTCATACTGCTCTACGAAGGATTTAGCTCTCTTAAGAACAGTTGCGTGTCGTTGTTTGAGCTGACCAATTTCCTTCGTAATGTCTTTAGTTACATCTGGCAAGGTTTGAGCTCTAGTCTCTAACTCGGTGATGTCTTGTTGATGAGCAATGGCATCTTGCAAGTAAGTTCTGTACACGTTCAATTGATTACGCTTCTCGTCCAGAGTAGCCTTTAGCTCAATATCCTTAGGTAAGTTCTTTTCAGCAGTTACAAGCCATTGCTTAACGGTCTTGAGATTATCCTCGAAGGATGACCATTTGTTTAGCTCTGAATCTAAATCTCTCTCAGCTTTAGTGATGCTGTCGTAAAGGTTATCGATGGCTTGTTGGATTTCGTGCAGTTGTTGCTCAATTAATTCTTTTCCCTCAGGCGATGTGGATGGATATAGCTTCTCTCCTAGTTCAAAAGTATTGTTGACTAGCAGAGTAGCGTTGCGTCGTTGACTCAACAGATCATTTAGGTTTTCACGCTTCACGCTGATACCTTCCGGAGTGTTCGCAAGGTTCTCCTTGCATTCGTCGAATTTGAGTTGTGCTGCTTTTATCCAGTCAGTGCATTGGTTGTATTTATCTTGATAAGCCTTGTGATCATTGACCGCTTGCTCACATTTTTTAACAAGCTCCTTTGCTGTGGATTGTACTGATTGGAACCGTGAGGTCATTTGTTGTAAGTTCATAGTGATTCTGGTATCATTACAATTTTCGATGAGATCACTGAACTCGTCTGTCAGCTTGTCTACGTCATTCTCTGTTTTCTTCAAATTAGCCAAAATAGCCTGAAAATAATTATTTATTAGTATGTAAAATCATAACAAGGTATAGATGTTTTGTTTTAAACTGATCTACAACAACTACCATTAGTACCGTCGTTTAGAAAGTTAGAGATGTCTACAGTAAAAATAAGGCGTATTGTCAGAATTAGAAGTACCATAACCGACGCCATAGAATTAGTAAAAAAATATTTAAAATATTATATAAGTTATTGTATTCTTTGCTGTAAAAAACATTTAAAATACAAAACAAAGAGTTGTTGAAACATCCCCCTTGTTAGATACTAAATTATTATTTGTGTGAAATTAGAGAGCTACTGAAAATTAGACTACATCCTACAGTGCTGATTGTAATAATCAGTCTTTCCAAAATCTTACTTGATCCAAGGCTTCGCCCAAAGCGATAACCACGCTCAATTCATTTTCGTGATTATCAATCGCTTTACATAAATCCTGTTCAAAAAGTATTGGTGAAAATATAGAAAAAAAATTAAATATGTACCTTTAATATATTATAGTTTTAAGAGTCGCCACTCGAGAACCTTTCTTCCCCATCGGTTGTCAGTTCTACGAGCGATGTGGCCTGCCCATACCCATTTCAACTTGCCAATCCTAAGAGCTACATCGGCGACCACGAACTGGAAGACGCAGCGTAGGCCGGCCCCTCACTAGGTGGACCGACGACCTGGTGAAAGCCGCGGGGAGCCGATGGATGCAGGAGGCGAGCAGCCGCTCTAAGTGGCGCTCCCTGGGGAGGCCTATGTTCAGCAGTGGACGTCTTCAGGCTGTTAATGATGATGATGATGATGAGTTTTAAGAGTGCAAGACTTACTTGATATTTGTTAAGCTGATCAACCTTCTCATCCAAGGTGGCTTTTGGAGTGTAGGTCTTCAAACTCATCTCAGTGTCAGTTAACCAATGCTGCAGGCGGTCGTTGGCACTGTCGAACTCGATCCATTGCTGAATCTTATCTTCAATGGCACGCTTTGTATCGTGGACAGTCGCCGTAAACTTCTCTAGATCAGCTCGGAGTAAGCCAAGCTCCCTCGACATGCCATCTTTTCCTCTGGGAGACAACTTCGCACCGTTACTTTCGATTAAGTCAGAAAGAATCTTCAGTTTGTTATTGCCTGTTGGTATGGCATCTAACAGCTTTTGGATCTTAGCCAACTTGCTTTGTAAAGCAGCTTTGTTGCCAGTGTGATCTGACAAAAGGTGCAGACGATCCCAAAGGTGTTTCTGGTAGTCTTGCAATGATTTCTGTTGGTCGGAGAACTGCTGGTAGATCTCGAATGTGCTTTCGTGCTTGTCGATGATACCAGTAAGCCTGTTAGTTAAAGTATTGTACCTATCCCATACAGATCGGATAATAGATGTCATTTCATCGCTCTCACCTTTCCCGGAGTGAAGAGTAGAAGCAACACTCTTGGCTTTTTCTGTTACTGTTTCGATCACTCTCTTGTGCGAACCGATTTCTTGCAACAGGGTTTTGTTTTTCAACAATTTAGATTTAATCTCTTGAGCAGAATTGAGGACAGCTTTTTCTTCAGCATCAACAATTTTTTCCTTCTCGTCCAACCAAGTTAGAGTTTGTTGGAGCACATCCTGGTAGCTAGACCATTGCAAGGTTTGGGACTCATATTCTTTTTGTTGTTGAACAATGGTATCATTGAGTTTATCCCATCGTTCTCTTAGAGTTCTAATTTCTGCGCGAATACTTTCTCTGCCATTAGCTGCTGTTTCAGGCAGCACTTTGTCTCCCGCACCGGAAAGTATGCCGATCTTATGCTCACCGTTATCTTTTTCCATCAAAAACACTTGAAGCTTATTACCTTTGCTTTCAATACTTAGTTTGTCTTCTTTGGTAACCATCTGCGACAGTTGTTCTTCTAATGGCTTTAACCAGGCATCGAATTCGTTACGAAGCTGCTCATACTTCTTATGGTCAGCGACCAATTCGGCCCAATGGTTGACAATCTCTTTGGAAATAAGGTGAAGTTGTTGATATCTACTGCTGACCTGGGTCACAAGAGGTTTGAGGCGTTCTACGCCACTGAGTTGAATAAGGCTGTGAGACTCATCAACAAATGCATCAATTTCCTTCTCCTTAACGTTAATCGCGTTACGAACATCAACGCATCGCTTTAGCTGGGACTCTTTCTCTTGCAGAGTGGAACACAAACTTTGATCTCTGCACTTGGACTCCATATCTTTTAGCCATTCAGTAATTGATTCGATTGAAGAGTCAAACTTGTTCCAGATGTCGAGTGTATGTTTCAACTTCTGTTCTGACGTAGCAATATTTTCAACAGCATTGCGTAATTGGTCATGAAGATTATCAATTTCAGACTTAATAGCAGAGTTGCCAGCTTCTGATGTGCTCTTACTGACGGCGCTAAATACTGCTCGGATCTCATCGAGTTTACCAGAACCGACTTTTTCAATTTCCTTCAGTGCCACAGCGGATTGCAGTTTTCTTATTATTTCAGGTTTTTCGCCGGTAGCATTCTCAATGTCAAGTAACTTTTCTGACTGAGCACCAAGCCATTCTTTGTAGTGTTGAATGAGACGCACTAAGTCTTCGTGTCTCTTTACGCAATCTTCCAAGTTGTCTTGCAGGTTTTGAGATTTGGTAACAATATTCTGGAACAATTGTTTGATCGATTGTAAGTAGACGTTCAATGAAGCATCGTGAGTTTGGTCAACTAATTGCTGTGCTTTGTCACAGACTGATTCGACTAATTGCTGGTGCGTCATGATCTCTTGGTGCATTATCTTGTGATTCTGCAACTGTGCTTTCTTTTCTTCCAAAGAAGCCTTCAATTCTGTGTGTCGCTGCATAGCTCTTTCGACATCCTTCAACCACTTGGTAAGCTGTTCTTGAGCCAGAGAGAAGTCTGAGAATTGAAGCAGACATTGGTCTAGCTTATTTACTGTTTCTTGGAAGCTATCTCCGAAGCTGTCCCATAAAGTTCTTATTTTTCGAATCTTTTGGCGAATGACTTCCCTACCATCGGGACTTGTATGTGTGTACAACTTTTCACCTAGGCTCAAGAATTCTTCGAAAACGGGAGCCTTTTTGTTTCTGATCTCGTAAAGTTCCTTAGCTTTGTTTTGTTTTTCCTGTAGAACTGCGTAATCACCAACGATTTCGTTAAGATCCTGTAGCTCACCAAGCATACCCATGAGCCAGTCTTCCATGCTGTTGTATTCTTTTTCAAACGCTTGGTGCTCAGCAACGAACACCTCGTATTTGGAGATAATTTCGTTGACGAGGTTGTTAAGCGTGTGGTACCTTGTGGCTAGTTTAGAAGTTTTGTTTGTGATTTCCGACTCACTCGCAACATTCTGTTTGGTGTCCGTAAGCGCAGCGAAATCAGCACTCCTTGAGGCTAACTCACTTTGTATTTCTTTGACCTTTTGCAAATGGGCAATCTTCGCTTCAAGGTTGCTTTTCAAACTTTGATCTCTTACTTGGTTTTCTTTTATTTTTAGCCATTCTTCGAGCTCATCCAACGTCTTTTGGCTTTCGGTCCACTGTTTCAATGTGTCTTTTAATTTCTTGTCTTGTTCCTTGCATTGGCTGGAGAACTGGTTCCACGTTGACTTTAACTGTTCATACTCGTTGATAAGTACTGGATGTCCATTAGAGCTGGTGGACTCCAACACTGTATCCAACTGGGATTTTAATCCACCAAGAACGTTTTGAATATCTTTAGCTTTTGATGTCACTTTTTCAATAGCAGCAATCTTAGAATCAACATCCTCTTTCTGTGAAACGACTCCATAACTCAGCATACTGTTCTCAGCAAGTAAGTGATTGAGGCGGTCGCGAGCTTCTTCAAACATCTGAACGTACTTTTCGTGTTCCGCTACCTGAGATTCATAGATGGCAATTCTTTTCTCGAGCTCCTTTGACATGTTACGGTATCTGTCAATGGTTTTCAAAAGGCTTTTTTCAGCTTCTTCATCGGGCATAAGCTTTATTTTCTCAGTGAGTTGCGTCAACATAGACTGATGCAATTCCACTTCCTGGTGCAAAATTTTGTTAGCGTGTAGTTGAGCCTTCTTTTCAGGTAGCGTAGGACATAGCTTGGATTCACCTAGCTCAGCCTCTTTGTCGCTGATCCATTTCTGCACTTGGTTGAAAGTGTCATCAAAGGAAGACCTCTTGTTAATTGTCGTTTCAATATCTTTGATGACATTGTTCAGCGAATCTACTGATTCTTCAAAGTAATCTCGGAGAGTTCTCAATTCATTTCTTATTTCTTCACGGCCTTCTGGAGTGATACCGCTGAACAAGGCTTCACCAGATTCTATGGCATTATTGAGCAATCGCTGTCCAATTTCCTTGTTCTCATTCATTTTCTTGACTTGCGCCAGATCAGCGGCTGAAGGTTTCGCGTGTTTACTCATTACAGCCAAATCTTTGATCTTTGCGTTGGCATCTTGGAGCCAATTCTTGAAATCGCTAATTGATTTATCATATTTGCCTTTGTTATTTTTCAGATCTTTTAGCCTATGGAGATGGCTTTCGACAAACTTTCCGACTGTTTGATACCTACTTACGAGATGGTTGATGTACTGTAGAACACGTGAGTCGGGATTACGTGACAGTATTTTCTCCCCAACGTCATTTAGTTTTTTAATTTCAATTTCGTATTCTTTAATTTCTTGGTCCAGCCGTTCAATCTCTGAAATTTTATCATCAATTTGGTTTACGTTGAGTAGATTGGCTGATTCTAACCGGACTTTATTCTCTTTTTCCTTCAACCATTCTGATACGTTTTCTTGCAACGCTTCGCATTCTTGCCAAGCGTCAATGTTTTCTTTAAGTCTGTTTTTGATTTCATCACAGTTAGCTGAAAGAACATCAAGATTCTTTTGTGCTTTTTCTGTTTGTAGGGCAGCTTCTTGAGCACATGCAGGTTCAGCAACAATTTTGAGAATTTCACTAGCTTCTCTTAGTTCTTTTACCTTGCCGACGCATTCAGCGATTCCATTTTCAACATCAGCCAATGCAGCGCTTTTTACTTCTAGATTGTACTTATCGCTAGACACATCAGGCATGCACCATCTTGTCTTGTCATCTAATATCTTCAAGTTTCTGTTGAACATCGCTAGCTTGTCAGTGAACAATTTCTGCAAGAATGTTAGAAGAGTGACTTCTGTTTTGTTTGCGTGGACCAGCACGCTTTCAAACCTTTTTTGTAACGTGCTTAGCTCCTTCGGAACCAATGATTCGTAAAATCCTGGGTAGTTGTCATTCATTTCTGACACGTTTTGTGTAAGATTATCGATTTCTTCACTCAAGTTTTGTAGTTCAGCCTTACAAGCTTGACACTTTTTCAACCGGTCTAGTATTTTTGCGTTGTCTCCGGTCATATCATCGCATTGGATGATGTCATCTCGAACTTTGCTAACACTATCCGAGAGACGCTTGATACGGTCTTTAAGTTTGTTTTCCTTAGATTCTAGACCTGATACTGCATCTTCTAAGTTATCTGCTAGTTGATGCAAAGCTTGGAACTCGTTATCTAAATAATCAACAATTGAAGTTACTTGTCCAGTTGGAATGCTCTTATTCAAATTGATTATTTGTTCGCATTTGGCTTGGATGCTATTTCTAAGTCCTTGATAAATTGGAAGTTCTTCCTTGTACTTATTGAGATGGCTTTGACCAAACCTGATCTCCAAGTTATCACAAGCGTTAGCTAAGTTCTGACCGGTTTCGCTCAACCAGCTCACGACCTGGTTTTTGGAATCATCGATTTGTCTCCATACAATCAACTGCTGATCTAAATCTTGTATTCTGTTGATGATACCGTCATTGACTTTCTCCCATCTTGAATGAGAAGTTGCAAAAGCGTCTTCCAAAGGTGCAGTATCGAATCCTCCTAAAGTTGAAGCTTGGTTTAGTACCGATTGTTTGATAACTTCCATTTGATCTAACAAGCCCTTGGATCTCTTTAGAATTTCGTAGGATTTTTTGGCTCTGTCAAGCGACTGGGCTGTTTGAATGTAATCATTTGGCGCATCTGTAGATTCCTTGAACAGTTGCTCAGATCTGCTCATCTCTCTGTCAAAAGCTACGGAGAAGTTCTTCAACTCTTGAAGAGTGGAAGATAAAAGAATGTATTTGTTCTTAGTGTCACGGACGGCATTAACTACTTGGTCCCAATTGTTGTCCGCAACAGTTAGAGCATTTTGAATCGTGCCCATGTTGGGCTGGTCTTCTCTCATCAAGTGTAGACCTTCTTCTCTGAGCTCTTTCCTAATTGACTGTTTCTCTTTCATGTCAGCGTCAAGCTTGTCGAGCTGGTCCGTCATGTCTTGAATGGTAGCTTCCGTCAGAGGTAAGGGCTTGTGTGCCATGTCACTCAGCACCGACTGCACATTTTGCAGAACCTCGACCAGAGCATTGTGTTGGGCGTTAAATTTATCCCATCTAGCACCGACCTTCTGCACTAGGTCCCTCTTGGTTGTAACTTGGTTCAGCAAAGCTTCCGCTTTCACTTCGATCTCTTTGACTAGACTTGTGGGCGACATAATTCTGCCTGTGTTTTGATCGGTGACTTTAACTTTGGAAGGTCCATCGAGCAGGGCAACATTGCTCTTCCATTCGGGTATTTTGGTGATTATGTTAACGAGTTCCTGTCTCAAAACCTCGTAGCTCTCGGGAGTTAGTTTAGGTCCTTCGATTTGGTACTGAACATGTTCTAGTTGTTGTTTCGTATTGTCATACCAGTTCAACAAATCGGTCCACTTTTGCAGTATGCCCTTGTTCTGTTGAATGTTACTCTCAATGATCTGGTAATGTTCAGCGATGTTCGAGTATGTTTCACTCAGACCGCGCGATTCATCCGGATGAGATGCTAATGTCATATTCTTGATTTCGTTGTAAATATCTGCAAATTCAGGTGCTTTAGAAGCATGTTCCTGTAAAAGAACGTGCATCGACTGCAGCGTCGGTTCCACTTTGTCGGCGCCGATCTGGTCGTAGCTTTCGGTTTTTCTTCTGAAGTCAGTTATCCAGTTGTCAAAGTTGTGCAGTTTCGTCATGAACTCTTGCCTGACAATAATTTTGTCCGACAGCTCGTTCACCTTGGTCCTCACGGTTTCCGCGAGGTCATTCGTACGCTGCTTGATATCGGCAACCTTATTTTTCAAAACGGTTGCACCCTCAGGTTGGATGTTATGACAGATGTTGTCGCAGGTCTGCGAGAGGCTGATAATCTTCGCCTGCTGCTGCGAGATCTCGTTACCGAACGACTTGAGTTTGTTTAACTCCCTATCTAGTTTTTCTACTTGGGGTGACTCAATCGAAACGTTGCGACTACTGAGCAGCTTCTCGCCGTTTTCGATCCAGCTTTCTAACTTATCAGCATCGCGTTCGAAGTTCTCCCAGTTGGTGACGAGCCTGTCCAGTTTGTTGTTCCATTGGCCGGCCAAGTCGTGAACCACCGCCCACCTCGAATGGATGGCGTCAACTTCATCCGGCGCACTGGTCTTGCCGGTAAGTTGATGGCTGACACTCGATAGAATCTGAAGATTCATGAGCTGTTTATCGCAATCGGTGATCAAAGCCTTCGATTGCTGCTGCAACTGTTGAGCTTCCGGTAACGTAGCAGGCTTGGGCATCGTTCCCAGTTTAATCTCGGCTTCTTCGATCCAGGGCTTGATCTCCGCGACTCCCTTTTGGTACTTCTGCCAGCTGGCGAGGTCGTGCTCGACCACCTTGGTCTGGTGTTCGGTCGACCGCTGGAGATCCGCCATCATCTTCTCGAGCAGCGCGACGTCTCCCTTTAGCCTGGTAGCATCCTGCACGCGGTGCTCCGCGGCCAGCTTGGCGCCGAGGTCGGCGACGCCGCGGATGGCTTCCAGCTTCTCCGAGACGACCTTCTGCAGCGCCTGGGACTTCTCCACGCGCTCCTCCGGGCTGATGTTCTCGGCGCGGATCTGAGAGATCAACACCGGGCTTTCCTTCTTGATCCACTCTCTGACGCTCTCCAGCTTGCGTTCGATCTTGACCCACTCCTCGTTGAACCTCTCCAGGTGCTCGACCTTGGTCTGGACCTCATCCTGGACCTTGCCGAGTTTCCGCTCGATGGTTTCGAGATCCCTCTCGATGACCGGCTTCGGTTTGTTGGCGGTGAGCGACCGCAGCTCGGTGTACGCCTGCTGCAGCTGCGGCAGGCGCTCCGCCTTGGCCTTCTCGATGTCGGAGCTGAGGACTCTGGTCTCCTGCAGCTCGCGGCCGATGTTGGCGACGCCGAGCTCGAGACCGGGGTGGGCGACGTGGCTCTCGATCTTCTCCAAGTCGGAGAGCAGCTCCTCCTTCTGGTACTCGTAGTTGGACCAGACCTTCTGCGTGTCGCGCAGCTTGTGCAGGCGGTCGGTGGAGCAGCCGTAGGCGCCGCTCCAGCCCGCCTCCAGGCTGCGCACGTCCTCGCGCACGAAGGCGGGGGCGTTGGCGTCCTTCATCAGCTCCTTCCCGCGCTGCAGCATGGACATCACGGACGGCCGCTGCCGGTCCAGCTGCTGCACCGCCGACTGCTGCTCCAGCACCAGCTGTTCCACCTGGGGGACAAATGTCAAACAGATTATCACCATGTAAATGTATGCAATCGTTTCTACCACCAGACAACGTCGAAATACTCAATTACTAAAGTTTAAAAGAATATTTATTATTTACGACGGTCAATAATTTCATTGGTAGATCGAAAAAACCCTTCACGAAATAAAATACTTAGCCTTTACGAGACTTCCGATCGTAGCAGCTGAGTCAAAGAGTAAAAAAATTATACTAATATAGAAGACATACAGGCAACCTCTGAAAACCTAATAATCAAAAGTAATAAAAAAACGTATGTTTAGAAAACATAGCTAAATAAATGTTTCTAATTCTGACCTGTTGAAGAGATTGTGGCTCTGGCTCAACCGTCGCCTGTTCCTTAGCTCCCTCGAGTATACAGATGACCTCGTGAACTTCCCGCCTGTATGTGTAGCATCTAGTGTACGTCTCAGTCTTGATCATAGTAATCTCGATCGTTGGGATCAGGTTCTTGTATCTGGCGATCAGGTTTTCAAGCTTGAACTGTTCTTCTTGAGCTTCGGACTCTGAGCAGTGGTTTGTGAGCATGTCTAATGTTTGCACGAGCCATTTCATGTCCTCGCGTTTCTTATCAGCTTCTCGGCATATATTCTAGAAAGTTATTAGAATGTT
Organism: Ennomos erosarius; assembly: GCA_963580505.1. Taxonomy (NCBI): domain Eukaryota; kingdom Metazoa; phylum Arthropoda; class Insecta; order Lepidoptera; family Geometridae; genus Ennomos; species Ennomos erosarius. Next base: position 1,408,319 of record OY756982.1, read on the forward strand.
AAATTTTTTTGTTATATAGATTTATTAATAAATTAGGCAAGATTCTCTCGCTATTTTAGAGAAAAATCATCAGTTTATAGGTGTAATTTTAGTAAATAGACTTACAAGTAAATAGTGAAGTGCGAAAGAGACACAAAATTAATTCTATCAAAGATGTGTGTCTACATAAAATTTTTATTCATTAAATAGTTTATGAAACCGCTTTAATCATAGTTACCATAAGTTCCCTCAACTGCAGCCAAAGTAAGCAAATCAAATGAGAATGACGATTAGAAAATTACATCATTAATATTGAAATGACATTATTGAAATAAACAACCAATTTTAACAAGTTTACGAATGGTTCAGATACAAAATATATATTTAATAAGTAAAAAAACTCGTTTGTTATTTATTTCAATAAGAAATTATAAGTCAGAAGATGCACAAAAAAGAATTCTCATTTAACTGGATGTGACCTTTCACAATAGAGACAAACATACCTGGAAAATCGTCTTCTCTCTCTCGAACGCCTCAGCCGAATCAACTTCCCTGACAATGCTGTCCATAGTCTTATCCACATGGTCCATCCACCGTTCCATCTCCCGATATTTCTCCCGGTAAGCGTCCCATTTGGCGGGAATCCTCTGCAACTGCTGCCTGAAGTTCTCCACTCTATGGACGGTAGATTCCCATTGTTGCTCGCACTTCCTGACAGACTCCTCAAGGCTGGTGTCATTGGTTTGATGGGTGTAGCTGGTGGATATCTTCTTGAGGTTCTGGAGACAGTGCTCCACTTGCATCACCTTGCCTTGGTTGCGGAAGTATTCTTCGTTTCGGATAAGGATGCCGTCTGCGTCGTCACTTTGGTTGTACGCCTGGAGAGATTGGAAATGTTAGCACCTTGGCTGCTTTGGTGTTTTTTTTTTTTTTTTTTTTTTATTATTATTATTTCTTTGGTTCACAATTTGGGCGTAACACTATGAGCAAATTTTTTACAAAAAAAACACCATAACATGAAGTCAATAATATCCCCGGGATTATTTTAGTAAAGAAAAACAATCAGATGCACTCCCAATTTGACAAACGAGCCGAAACAAAAGCATTATACCCGTAATAGGCATGATGACTAATTTTTTTTTTGCATAGGGTAACATATTTCTCAAAAGATAAACGTTTGTGAAAATAAAAATAAAATACCTCAAAAAACGACAAAGTTACAAGCATTTTAAAAACCGGAATAGAAGGAGATAGCTCAAACAGTCAGTGACATCAGAGCAATGTCGTCATAGTACCTCATTACTAAGCTGTGGTAGCTTTACATACAATATTTTTGGCATGTGACGTCACAGGTGGAAATTTCATAGTAACCGTGGAGGCGCTCTGTTTCGCGAGAAAGGGACAGAAGATGCCTCCTATAGAAACTTTAAAAGCTTATTACTCCGTGATTTATTTATTTTTTCAATTATTGCATTCATTTTTAATCTTTTTTATGAAAGTACTATTTACTTGTTCATTTTTAATAGTAGTCATCATGCCTATTAACTATGGCATAATTAGACGCAAAAAAGACTATTGGAGCTCTTAGAAGTTTTATTTAAGAACGCATCGTTGTGTGTTTGTATCGTAGATGTACGTACGTGTTAATGAAAATATGAACAACTTGTAAGGTTTTTAGGACTTTTTCCAGATTTAATGAGTCAATTTTTCACTTGGTTCCCACAAACAAGCTCCTTTCCGATATTCTTTATGCATCAGGAACACTTCAGTCAAAACAGTTAGTCGCTTACCTGTTCCTCATAGACCAGTTCCTTCTCGATGTCCTTGATGCAGTGTTGGAAGACAGCCTCGTCCAGGCGGAACTCGAGCCGCATGAGGTGCGGCGGCGCGCGCTGCAGCAGGTCCCGCCAGCGCGCCTGCAGCCGCTCCACCGCGCGCACGGCCGCGCCCCGCTCCGGCTCCGACACCAACTGCCGCGGCGCACACTTACACAACTGTACACTGCTCCCTGATCCTATACACTAGCCCGTCTTCACAGCCTTCCTGTTTCTGGTAGTCTGCGCCGCACTCAATGGCAGATGTGCGCACATCTAAACGTTTGCTAATGCGCAGTGTTTCGCGCCGACTTCACAGCCGCTATTAAGTTTGGGGCAGACCACGTTTGTTAAAGTTAAACTCATGATACTGAAAGCTCATTGGTTGAGTGTTGATCATCGGCTATCGTACAATAGGTACTTATTTAGTAAGATAAATTAGAGTTCAACAAACGTACAAGAAACCGAGAGGGAATACAATCTGAAGCGGAAATTCAAAATTTTTAGGTTTACGAATCAAACGTCCCGCGGCTCTATTTATTACTTTTTCACGATGTACTGGCTTAGCTGGGTCTAATACATGTAAATAGTTTGATCACCGAGAAATAGATAGGATACTTTTAAACCAGCATATAGTGAGTAATAAGCCACCCTGATTAAATTCATTATTTGTAGCCATTTTAAATGGAATCAGTCAAACTTATGGTTTTTGAAAAGTCATTGACCATTGTCCACTGTGCATCACTTGATAGACCTAACATCATATTGTCGTAAATGTTTCCTTCATATCGCACTAAAAAGTTATTAATCTTAACACTGTCACAGATGTCTCCCTGAATCAAACACTACTTTGGAAATGAAAAACCCTAAAACCCCTTGATTTTCCTTAAAAAGTAATACCAACCTCTATAAGCTCCCGTCCGGACCTGACGAGCTCAGACACGGCCCTCTCGTCAGCACCTTGGAAGAACCTCTTGTGGAAGTCAACAGCCTGTTTGTTGTCCACCCTTCCATCCGCCAACAAGGCTTCAGCCCTTGAGGCCCACTCTTCCACGGCGCGCCGCTTGGTCTCGAACTCTTCCCACGCTCGCACCAAGCGTTGGAGCTCCGACTCGCGACGGGTCGCTTCTGATGATACGTGTGCGAATCTAGGGGGAAATTGAGGAGTTCATATGATCCAATTTTCACGCGTTTATGAGATTTTCAGGCGCGTTATGGTTAATGTACTGTCGGCGCGTTTCAGCAGCAATCAGGCTGCAATCCATTGTAAAGGTCCCATTCAAAATAAATATTGTTTCCATCATTTAAGTAGGTACACTTCGAATAGAAACACTTCCGATTGGGTTTAAAATACCGCAGCAGAATACTATTGAAATGAAAAGTACTAACATTTCTTTGCTTACATTGTAATATCAGAATCGGTTTCAAAGCATCGATATGAATAGTTCAATTTAGAGCATTCTTTAGAAAATTATGAACCATTCAAACGTAAAACTTACCAAAAACATGGTTCGGACTCAGCCCCGGAAAGATTGTTCTTACATCTCAAAACAGTTGTTAGTATGTATCGAGACACATAACTGTTCTTGTGTTCTCGGACATTATGTTCTTATGTCCCAGTGCCCTGGAATACGAGAAGTATCTCGTCTTCCAGGGCACTTTAAATTTTGTGTTTGGGGACAATGGTCCTAATGACCCATAAGTGTTGTTCTAGTGTTCCGGGACACTTGTATAATGACATACATACCTGTCGTTAAGGTCTCTCATGTGCGTGAGTTGGTCGCTAACGTCGGCGCTGCGGTCGGTGTCGGCAGCTCGCACTATGTTCTGGAACACTTTGTTCTTGCTCTCCAACATGGAGCGGTAGTATGTGGTGCGGGAGAAGAATGTTCGGTGGATTTCGTAGCGCTCTTCTATTATCTCACTGTGGAAAAAGCAACACATAAAAGTCAATTTCCTCTGAATGGGAAGACGACGATTGCTGTCAAATGCGGGCTTAATCAGTTATAATAAAAAAGCTCCAGGTTCAGGAAGGACTACCACCTGGTGTCCCTGGTCCCCCCCAGCTCCAGGTGCAGACAGCACTCACCGCGTGGTCCCCCCCAGCTCCAGGTGCAGACAGCACTCACCGCGTGGTCCCCCCCAGCTCCAGGTGCAGACAGCACTCACCGCGTGGTCCCCCCCAGCTCCAGGTGCAGACAGCACTCACCGCGTGGTCCCCCCCAGCTCCAGGTGCAGACAGCACTCACCGCGTGGTCCCCCCCAGCTCCAGGTGCAGACAGCACTCACCGCGTGGTCCCCCCCAGCTCCAGGTGCAGACAGCACTCACCGCGTGGTCCCCCCCAGCTCCAGGTGCAGACAGCACTCACCGCGTGGTCCCCCCCAGCTCCAGGTGCAGACAGCACTCACCGCGCGGTCCCCCCCAGCTCCAGGTGCAGACAGCACTCACCGCGCGGTCCCCCCCAGCTCCAGGTGCAGACAGCACTCACCGCGCGGTCCCCCCCAGCTCCAGGTGCAGACAGCACTCACCGCGCGGTCCCCCCCAGCTCCAGGTGCAGACAGCACTCACCGCGTGGTCCCCCCCAGCTTCAGGTGCAGACAGCACTCACCGCGCGGTCCCCCCCAGCTCCAGGTGCAGACAGCACTCACCGCGCGGTCCCCCCCAGCTCCAGGTGCAGACAGCACTCACCGCGCGGTCCCCCCCAGCTCCAGGTGCAGACAGCACTCACCGCGCGGTCCCCCCCAGCTCCAGGTGCAGACAGCACTCACCGCGCGGTCCCCCCCAGCTCCAGGTGCAGACAGCACTCACCGCGCGGTCCCCCCCAGCTCCAGGTGCAGACAGCACTCACCGCGCGGTCCCCCCCCAGCTCCAGGTGCAGACAGCACTCACCGCGTGGTCCCCCCCAGCTCCAGGTGCAGACAGCACTCACCGCGTGGTCCCCCCCAGCTCCAGGTGCATACAGCACTCACCGCGTGGTCCCCCCCAGCTCCAGGTGCAGACAGCACTCACCGCGCGGTCCCCCCCAGCTCCAGGTGCAGACAGCACTCACCGCGTGGTCCCCCCCAGCTCCAGGTGCAGACAGCACTCACCGCGTGGTCCCCCCCAGCTTCAGGTGCAGACAGCACTCACCGCGCGGTCCCCCCCAGCTCCAGGTGCAGACAGCACTCACCGCGCGGTCCCCCCCAGCTCCAGGTGCAGACAGCACTCACCGCGCGGTCCCCCCCAGCTCCAGGTGCAGACAGCACTCACCGCGTGGTCCCCCCCAGCTCCAGGTGCAGACAGCACTCACCGCGTGGTCCCCCCCAGCTCCAGGTGCAGACAGCACTCACCGCGTGGTCCCCCCCAGCTCCAGGTGCAGACAGCACTCACCGCGTGGTCCCCCCCAGCTCCAGGTGCAGACAGCACTCACCGCGTGGTCCCGCCCAGCTTCAGGTGCAGACAGCACTCACCGCGCGGTCCCCCCCAGCTCCAGGTGCAGACAGCACTCACCGCGCGGTCCCCCCCAGCTCCAGGTGCAGACAGCACTCACCGCGCGGTCCCCCCCAGCTCCAGGTGCAGACAGCACTCACCGCGCGGTCCCCCCCAGCTCCAGGTGCAGACAGCACTCACCGCGCGGTCCCCCCCAGCTCCAGGTGCAGACAGCACTCACCGCGCGGTCCCCCCCAGCTCCAGGTGCAGACAGCACTCACCGCGCGGTCCCCCCCAGCTCCAGGTGCAGACAGCACTCACCGCGTGGTCCCCCCCAGCTCCAGGTGCAGACAGCACTCACCGCGCGGTCCCCCCCAGCTCCAGGTGCAGACAGCACTCACCGCGTGGTCCCCCCCAGCTCCAGGTGCAGACAGCACTCACCGCGTGGTCCCCCCCAGCTCCAGGTGCAGACAGCACTCACCGCGTGGTCCCCCCCAGCTCCAGGTGCAGACAGCACTCACCGCGTGGTCCCGCCCAGCTTCAGGTGCAGACAGCACTCACCGCGTGGTCCCGCCGCCGGCCCGCAGCTGGTCCTCGGCGCGGTCGAGCCAGGCGGCCAGCTCGCGCTGGCCGGCCTCGAGGCTCTCGTGCTGCACGAGCAGCTGGCGGTACTGGTGCAGCTTGACGGGCACAGACGCACGCACGCGCACCAGCGCCTCCTTCTGCTGCTTCAGCTGCGACATGTTGCTCTCCACCTCCTCGCGGGGCAGCTCCGCTATCGCTGACTGGAACGTTCTAAGGACGACATACCAATTAGAACCTGACGATATTTATTCAACGAATTAATGATGTTTTTAAAGATTTACAAAGTTTTCTAAATTTTTACTTATCAATGAAATAAATTACACATTGAATCTTATATTGGGTGCGTTCCATTCTTTGTTATTTTCATTATTTTCGATCACAAAAAGTCGTTCTACTAGCAATAAAAGTGTACACTGTGGGAGTCTTTGACAGTTTGAATGTGATCGTTTTTGATGTTCTTGGCATTCTTAGCAGCAGCTACTGTAATAAATAATAAATAAATAAATATGTGTGGACATTTCACACAGCGCCATCTAGCCCCAAACTAAGCATAGCTTGTACTATGGGAACCAGATGACTGATACAATACTTATATACTTTTTTGTTTGTAAATACATACATAGAATACAATATAACACCCAGACGCAGAACAAACATCTATGTTCATCACACAAATGTTTGTCCCGGGTAGGAATCGAACCCACAGCCCTCAGTTCAGTAGGCAGGGATACTACCAACTGAGCTATCGAGCCCGTCTACTGTAATGAGCCCATTGTAGGTCGATAAGTAGGACTCATATTGCGAAGGCACCTGAAAAGTTATGTAAAAGGGGGTTTTAAGAAGAGACGCTTCGTTGTTGTTGGTCTATCTAGATGAACCTAGAAAAAGGAACAGCTCCCTACCTGCTGATATTCTTGAACAGCTCTTCATGGTGTTCGATCTCCCCGTTGAGCAGCAGCAGCTTGTCGATGTAGGCCCGTAAGTCGGGCGCGGCGGCGCGCGGCGCGGCGGCCAGCAGCGCGCCGGCGGCGGCGAGCCACGCGCGCAGCTCGCCCGCGCCGCCCGCCAGCGCGCGCCGCCGCCGGAGCGCGTCCCCGCCGTGCACGTAACTAGAATATACAGCTCGAGATATATGTACATCATTTTGACACCTCTTAAGTTCGCTATCTCTCCAGGTCCTAGAGGTAGCGACTTGAGAGAGACTTGGGTATGTCCTAGAGTCTAGGACATACTCAAGTTCATTGCAGTAGGTACGACATAAAAATAAGTGCGAATGAGAAAATAAGAACTGTTAAACTCTGTGCAGACGGGCATTTGGCGAGATGACAATTTAAAAAGTATGGCAGAATTATGCACATATTTAAGCAGCAGTATGAGGAAAATGAATGACGAGCCAAACTTGCATCGTTCTTCGATATCCCTATAGGTGAGACATGTCTTGCTTAAGTTACCGCAAATACATGTCCTAAATATCCTTGCTTGATGCCCGTTATTCAAAAAATAGAGGTAATAAACTTCTTCAAAGTAATTGCTTTACAATCTAATCAAATGTTCATGTACGAAAATATGGGCGCAGTAAAGTTGTGAAACACTGATATTTGACTTATTCGTTACTTCTCAAACAAGGGTTTCATCCAAATATTTTTGTTTCACCCTAATTATGATATGACTTACGAATATTCACTATGAGTTGAGCTATGTTTAACACCTAAACCTATTATTTGTGGGTCTATTTGACCTTGATACCTTCACACTGCACTAATCCCGATATCATTTGCATTATCTCTTATTATTATTTGATATCTTTGATTAGGTACTCAAAATTCACAGAATTGAATCAAGGCAAAGAATTAACATTTTTTTAGTGGTGTTTATTTTCAGTTAATTCTGATATCTTATCAACGTGCTGAACATTATTATGATATAACATCGCATATTTCACAAGTTTCATATCGAAATGTGCATTCCAGCTCATGTTTACGTATTACAAAAGAAAACAGCAAATTTCTTCTGGTACTATATCGTAAATTGCATCATTATTGTGCAAAAGACACTGAAAAATGGCCCATATCGAATACCATAATAGCCAAAATTGTTGGAGTTTCTTTATGAAAGCAAATGAATTGCATATTATAATAGTTCATGGATTTCAAGCTTCCAAGTAACTCTCAAATTATTATCAATGTAATCCAGCAGTCATGCTCGAGATCATGATGAAATAAAAGAAGCAAACTCACCGCTCAGCCTCTTCCCAGACTCGCTCCCACCGCTCCGTGATCTCCACATACTTCCTCTTGATCTCCGAGCTGATCTCCTCCGCACAGGTGGCTGCGAGGAACCCAGCAGCGTCACCCAGTCTTTGATGCTTCTCCTTCCAGACTGTCAGGTCTTGGAAGAACTCCAGCCTCTCGTCCTCTGAAACCCTCAGCATGTGCTGAGCCTTGTCTAGCCAGACGGTGAAGTCATCGGCGATGGTGCTCCATCGCTCCCAGTGAGCGATCACCTCTTCTAAAACGCTCCTCGCGCATCTAACATCTGAAGCTACTCTCCGCCAGTTTTCGGACACCTCCCTCAAAAACGCGTCGATTTCTTTCGATTCGGTTCTATCAACCTCGCAGACCCTCTTGTATTCCTCCGCCACCTGCTTAATATCAACGTAAGCTCGATCGAACTCCTGGAAAATCTTGTTCTTAGTCACAAAGTTGTCGTAGTCATCGAGCAAGGCGCGGACGTGGTCTATTCGTCCGTACTTGCCGGTCCAGGCTGCGAGCTTCGCCTTGGTCAATTCTGTGAAAGCGACGATGCAACACTTGTGTTCGAGGTACTTTAATCTGGCTTTTCTCTGCGGCGCACGTCGACTGACCGTATCGAGGCGCTCTTTTAAGTCTTGCAGACGAATGGCGGGTACGGTCTCCGCATCCGCCGATCCTAGGGCTAGCTCAAATCTGTCCACGATTTCCGGAAGGCCGGCGAAGAACGCGCTGTGTTCCTCTAGCTTCTCGCTGATGATGGCGGCCGTCCTCTCGTCTAAACTGGTCGGTATTTCGTCGAAGTATAGCAGATACTCGGCCTTCGCGAGCCACTCGCCCACCGTCCGGAAGTCTCCGGGCAGGTCGGAGTCGAGGAGCCAGAGCCAGCGCCGATGGAGCCGCTCCAGCTCCACCCACAGAGAGACCAGCTCGCGCCAGGACTTGGGCGCGATGGCGACGAGGCTCTGCGTGTACATGAGCTTCTCTAACTTCTGATAGGTCGGTTCGCGCGCGAGCCGCTCGCTCTCGGCGCGAACGTAATCTTCGTAGTTTCGCGACAACGTTCGCGAATCGTATTGCCTTTGAATGATGGTGACACGCTCCGTCAGCCACATTCTAAGAGATTCGTACTCCTCCTGTACTGCCGCTACGGCGTCGGGTCCCGTCGTCTGTACGATAGACAAGTGAGCGTGAGTACTACATAAATATTTAATTTCAAGACTGACAGCATAAAAATAAAATTGCAGAATCCTAGCTATCCAAACTGCTAATTTTGATAATAAAGCTATTAGCTATTTTACCGGTGGCCACTAATTAAACATCCAAATTATACATCCAAATAAAGCCCTCACCTTAGGTTCAGGGTACTTGTGCAGGAACTGTGCCACATATGTCATGATGGACCTCTCATCAGGTTTATCCACGTCCACATCCTCGGCGTCCAGCAGTCTCGCGATGCCAAGCTCGCTCTCCGCCATCTCGAAAGCATGCTCGAGCCTCTGTCGGTTGGTCTTCCGCTTCATCTCGGCTAGGTTGATCAGGTTAGCCTTGATGGCGTCGATGATCGCCAGGAATGCGATACCATCGCGCCATGATGGTCCAAAGTCTGTTACTTGGATGTTTGAGTCCCTGAAAAGTTCGTGCTTATTAAACTGGCTGCAAAAACCAGGGCAACATGACTGAAAATCGGAAACATTAGAGTTGTATTTTCACTAAGTAATAAACATTATTAAGGCCCGTGTGGGAAAGGATTCGTTGATCTTGATTTGGTCGAAGTCTTCGCCCTTAATTTAATTTCGTTTCAAAAACGAAACCTAACACCGCCCTTATACCGATTCCTTCATGTCTTAACAGGCTTAATGTTCCAGTTATGACACCAACCATTCCTGGCACACTTACTTGGGCAGTGCGTTGGCAACCCACTGCAGCAGCGTCTTCTTAGCGCCCTGCTTCCACTTATCTTCCGCCCTTTGCGTGGGCGTCGCGGCACCAGATTCGTAGGACATGGCCGATGCACATCTCGACCCTCCGAGGTACTCCAGCGCTCGACTGTTCTCCTCAATCTGGAGACAAGAGTACTTGTCAACTGGATAGTTTGACTTAGGGCTTCGAGAACTGGACAGAGGAAATAAATAACGAATGCAGTGTTTTGTGCGTTGATAAGTTTAGTAAAATGCAGGACAATGCATTTTTGCACGAACGACTGAGAGACTGAGTTTTTGTATTTCAGTTAAACTAAATTATCCCAGAATACTTATTATAAAAGATAAACAAATCAGGAGTGAGAGCTGTGGGGTATAAGGAATGAAGAGAAGTATGCTAAATAACAAGAGAAGGTTTATTTCGAAACTACAGTAAATGGTGATAGAATTAAAAATAAGCAGTTATGTCAACTTACCTGATTCCGAAACAAGCAAATCTATACACAAAAAAAAGGCAAAACAGTGATGGTAAAAGATGTAAATGTGCTGGTGTTGTGGTAATCAAAATTGTATTCAGAGTGTGCGTTTGATTGCCAACATTGTCAACCAATAGCAGCTCGGTGTTTACAACAATACGTGTAATACAGTGTATTCATAAATAATTTACAAAATAAGGAATTAAAATCAACGGGTGACGAAAATTTAACGATAATTGCTTTGCTCCGTGAACGATCACCTACCTAGTTGATTAATACTTGATCATTGTGGAATAGGCCAGTGTATAATAGCAAAGTCAATAATACGGTAGTAAAGTTTATAAGATTACTCGCAAAGCATTACAGTACTGAATTAAAATCGCTCTAGAAAAAAAAAATAGACATAGTTAATATGGAAATATTCTTCAATTAACCACCTTTACTCCTTTTCATAATAAAAAATATGAATGATAGAGGAAACGGCCTACACCTCCTCAGAATATCAAGTTTTATCAAATGAAAATAATAAAAAAAATTACTTCCCGTAATTAAACAAAACCCTGTAGGTATTCAAAGACCTACCAGGTGAGAAATTATCAAAGATTAAACCAGAGCCCAGGTAAGAAATATCCAACGATACACTAGAGCAAAAGTTGAACTTAAAGTCACAAAACAATCTAAAAGCTCTTTTACTATCTTTATAAGCCGTGCCAGTACCCACCTGTGGTCCTCTATCCTGTGGGCCCGATACACTGAGTGAAGCTTGCGCAAACAAATCCGTTCAAGCCAATTAAAATGAGAATACACCATTTTATAATTGCATTAATCAAATAACATTTCAATTGGTAATTGGGACGAAATCAATATTTAAATAATCTAATGGAATTTTAAATTAGTGTGATGGAAATAGGTATACTCTCATTTGAAATTTGATCTAATACGTTTAATTCGACACAAATGATTGAATGATATAGTGCTGGGAGTAAATACGAGTTGCCAATTCGGTTACACCTACAAAACTGCTAGGTGCAAATAATAAGGGCTTTGGAAAATAATGGCTACAATTTTTATTTATAAATATCAAATCAACTAACATAAACCTAACTAAATAACTATAATCTACTTTGTCTGCTATTGGTTGCCTTGTTAGAGAATTAATTTTGATAATACTGAGATCTTATGGTGATTATAGTAGACAATAAGAAATATAGTCAAAAGCAAGCAGACAGGCAAATGAAATCGTTTACCATCCCTACGTGTGATGCTTAGAACGAAGAAAAACATTATACATATTTTAAAAAACCAGTGTTTTCTACCAGTAACGGATATTTTTGAAATATATTTCTTTTATGTTTTAATATTTGAGCTCAGTTGGTAGTAACAGCTGCTCTTCCTTCTGAACTTTAGGTTGTGGGTTTTCCACCTCCATGTGGAGGACAAACTATTTGAGTAATATAGGAGTTTGTCTGGTCCCATTGTACAAGCTTTGCTTAGCTTGGGGTTAGATGGCGTTTTGTGAGATGTCCGCACATATTTACCTCATTGAAATTTGTATTACTTTTAGAGGCTATAAAATAAGTATAAAAAAGTATAATTACATATTTTTTTATGATTAATAATGGTATTAAGCTGTCATAAATTAATAGGTCGTTATTTGAAATATCACATTTTTTCGTCTAGGTGTATAGATCAAATGAATTCGATAAAAACATGGTGTAGGAAAATTAATAGCAAAAGTTAAATGGAATATTTTATGTTTTAATTTTTTTCTATTAGGCGTCTTTGTAATAATCATATGTTTTAATCATGATTATAATAATACAATTACCTAAAGTAAATACAATTCATAATTTTATCCGTTAATACAAATGCCAAGGTCTGTCATCGTTTTCTTTTTTAACAAGCCGCTGCACTGCATTATTTTGAAATAATTTATATAATATCTTCATTGATAATTATTTAAATTACTCCAAACGTTGCGGCTTGGTCGTGGGAATTTAATGTGTATAAACCTGCACCCCTATTCCCAACTTATCGGAAACCTTTCGATTCGAAATCTACACTCTCCATCTTCTTCATCTACATTTAGAATGAAAGAGACGGGGAGTGTAGATTTCGAATCGAAACGTTTCCGATAGGTTGGGAATAGGGGTGCTGATCTGAATAAACCAGATCGAGAACATCTTGATAAGTTGTTTATTTCGACTTTCAATACTCATGAAACACGAACTAACACTTGCTACTGGCCAGAAGGATATCTTTTATAATGGTCGACGGTTCATTATTTCCCCATTGTTCCATACAGAGAGGCCGACATAGTCTTGGGAGATGATGGGATGTAGTTTACACCTTATACTTCGCCACGAGCCGAGAGGCTACCTCCAGGTAGCATTTGGGCTCGTTTCAGCTCGGCCATTTTCCATCTATGCGTCTATAAAAGTATAAAAGTCCTACATCAGACTCACCCCTATATTCTAAGTCGTTACCACGAGATTACTCAACTCGACTCAACCTCGCATTAACCTCATTTTTGTGTTTTGGTATTTTTAAATGACAATAATAACCAACTTGACATTTCTGCGTAAATTTTTCTCAAACGAGGGAAGCGAAGCAACTGTCAACTCAAGGTACGTCGCGATGTACCTTGAGTTTCCCTCAAAGTTAAGTGAAGGATTTTTGGTGAAATGTTTTAGAATACGGGGGTTAGTCTCATCTCACCCAGCACGGACTGGAGGCAAATGTTTTATACGCTGTTTTACCTACTATCGCTGAACAAGTGGATTAAACGCAGTCCCCCAGGGGCAGTAGACCAGCTTTTCTTTCTCCTATTTTACTCTACTTGTAGCGAAAAAACATGGGAAAGTTTAATCCATCTCCAATGCAAGATGTGCAGGGTAGGCATTTATTTATGTCCCCGGTCCGTGCTAGTGCAGTGATCAAAGGTCGCGTGCCCCCGTACCTGGAAGTAGAGGATGATGGTCCAAATAAGGCCGAGCACGACGGCCGGCCGTCCGTCCACCAGGTCGGCCGCGTTGATGTTCACCAGCTTGATGCGCTTGCCGGCCAGGAACCGCAGCGCGGTGTTCGCGTTGGACAGGAAGTGTGGCCGGCGCAGGACGCGGCCACGCTCCATAGGCTGAAACAAAACCATACCGTACTAATATGTCCGCTTTCAGGTCACTTATGTGAAGTTGAAACCTAATGGGGTTCTTATTCGAATCGAAAAGAAATCTTTAATCAGACTCAAATCATTTTGAGGTATTATACCCCGTTTAACGAACTCAATTTCATAAGCAGGAGACATAAAATGTTAGGTGTTGTAAAATCCTTTTTTCCTACTCGTGTAGGCAAATGGTTAGAACTGGTTTCAGATTTTTTGGCAGTTGCTCTCATTTTAAATTAATTAGGTACTAATTATTTTATAACTGTGACCACAGCCAATTTTACTACCTTGTTGACTAGCTTGTCTCTTGGTGATTTATAAATCCTACATCTTGATTTGCTTTTTAAATATTGCCAAAATAATAACGGAGTGCTTTAGTTAGTAGAACTATGATGTCCAAAAACTGGTTACAGTGCAAGCTTAATATTATCATTTAAATAATAACTAAATCCAAAATTCAATAAATTAATTTAAATGTGTTTTCTGAGATATTGTTGTTGGATGATCAGCAAGACTAGACATACCAGCTTCTCCCCAGAAAGCACTTCGAGCAGCGCCAAAAGTTTGGTCCCATCGCGCAGGTCGTATATTAGGTCGTCGATTCTTGCCGGCGGTATACGCTGAAAATAATAGAACAACATGAAGATTATAAGCAGTTCCAAAAACATTAGCGATAGACGGTCAAGGAACCAGACAAGTGAACTTTGCAGTGGCTTCATAATGCTGTGCCGAGAGAAGTAGAAATAATTTGACGGTACATCAAAAGGGCCACCTGCCTCCTATCCACTTAAAACTGCAGCACATTTTTGTTGACTACAACGATGTTCATCAGACATCATCATCATCATCATTAACAGCCTGAAGACGTCCACTGCTGAACATAGGCCTCCCCCCGGGAGCGCCACTTAGAGCGGCTGCTCGCCTCCTGCATCCATCCGCTTCCCGCGGCTTTCACCAGGTCGTCGGTCCACCTAGTGGGGGGCCGACCTACGCTGCGTCTTCCAGTTCGTGGTCACCTTTCGTGAACCTTTCTTCCCCATCGGTTGTCAGTTCTACGAGCGATGTGGCCTGCCCATCAGACATACCTTTGACAAATGTGAATTGATCCAATTGACGAATGTTTTCTTCTGTACTCTTTCTTGTTCATCTGTAACAACGAGAAACAAACATGTAATTACAATCATACTAACGTTAACTGCTACAGAAACATAACATGATAAACATATGAAATGTAACAAGATTTTCGATCATAATATGAACAGAATCTAATCAGTTGGCTACGTTTGAAGTAAGCTTCATAGAAGGGGTTGTTGTGATGGAAACCTAGATGTTCATCGGATCTCGCAATAGTTATTCCCGTGATCAAGGAAAATCGCGAAACATAACCACACCTCTACCTGTAGACCTAGGCGCAACCCTTCGATCGGAAACTCCCTGTTCGTGCTTTACGTAGCTACGTTTTCATGTTTCACCAGCTAATGAAATTAGGATTTCAATGTGACTTGTAAAAAAAATTTCGTCACTTGACTTTGTATAAGGAATGTCCAGAGCAATGAAATGTGGATAAGGATGACATAAGTGCATTTGGAAACTATACAACATAAGAGCACCTCATCACAAATAACACACGTCGTTGAAAATGTTGCAGCTAATTTTACAAATTGCACATTATGTAGCGGAGTTGCCAACAGATTCTGCATCCATGCCAAATATAGCGTATAATATCTATGATCTAATGGCGTTAGGATTGCATGAATCACTTTCTTTGGAAGCCAGCTGTTGGCTGGTTCACTGCACCTATAATCCGATACAGTAGAATGGTGCGGGCAGTCCTACAACTCTACCAATTCGTTAAAATATTTTCAGATAAAAACCTTTTGAAATAAAGATGCATCCTTTTTTCAAAAGCTTTTCAACTGAACAGACTCATGGGTCTGTGTCAGTGGTTGACGTTGACGGTATAGACCGTCCACGCGGTATCCAATCTTGGGCTCACATCTTAAACGTGCTATAGCTTCTTTGGGCAAAAAAAAATCATGCAAGACTTGATAACCAAGCCGAACATCAAGTGAAGTAAATAAAAATAATTTTTAGTTGGCGTTGGTGTAGACGTGTTCGTTTCGTGAAGACAACACTCTGGTCAATAAATAAAACCTGAACTTGGTCAAAGCGCGCGCTATAATAATGTTCAGTGAGCTTAGTATCAACTTGATGAACTGCCTATTTTCCCAAGCCTATCCTCTCCACCGGCATGTTTACGTGCGCAGACGCAAGCCAAATAACGGAAATAAACGATATTTGAAGCACGCGACGTGAAGTGTGATTCGATTTGCTATTTCGAGTGCGTGAGGTCATAAACTTTATTAGAAAACGGATAAAGTCTATAAATAGAGAGTTCAGAAGTTCAATGCTGGGAAAATTGCTGAAACGGTACGTATTGTATAGCCATTTTATTATGTGGCTTTTCCCCGTGAATCGTTTGTTTTGTACAAAAACCTCTTCTACGATGGTAACAGACTCACATAATAAACATACCAAAATCCAAACATCATCACGAAAGCAAAGAAAAGAAATGCATTCCCCATAAAGGGCTTGTCCGAAGGGTTGTCACGCACATCCGCCCCCGACGCGCGACTGAAACGGGACGCACGCATGGCACGGCCTGCCGCCGGGATAGGGGTGTAGGATTTACATTTTTCATGCATCTTTTATAATAGATGTAAGATATGAAGGAGCGCTATCAGAATTATCTGTGTGTACCCACCCACCCCGCTAACTTATTTGGAAAGTATCACGGCGCAGTATGCGGGAATGTGCTTTTGCACAGATCAGAAGTTCACAAGGGGATGGTCGAAAAGCAGAATGAGGAAGGAATAAGATGCATTACCTACGGCATTCGTTAGCCAGTTCCACGTAGAGCATTACGAATAAAATCAATGACACAACCGACGATGTCAAGCGGTATACTGCACTCAAAGTTAACTACAACCAGTTTAGTAGACTCAACTGATTTACATGAAAACGTGTCTACAATTCTCTAAAAATAAGACCGTTAAGATGATTAACAGGGAACAGACTATAGAAGCAATTACATTGATATTAATATATTTTTGCGTGACAGCCCTACTGGCATCGACCTAGTTTAATAGCAGTCGCGTGCCTGATAATTCAATGAACTCAATCAAAATCTTGAAAGAGTATCTAATGATTCTAATGAAGGATTCAATACAGTCAATCTAGCCAATAATCTCTGAAAACTTAATGTTCTTAATTGTTGCTGGTTTTGCCAAACAAGGAAACTAGAAATGCAAAATTCATGCCAAACCCACTTTGGCTACTCGATGCAGAAACATCTCTACACGACGTTAAATGTTTTTTCTTATATTTATCATTTTAGCATTCCCGTGTCAACTCTAGATTTCGAATTCGAACAATGATGCGATGTCAATTATTGCCAATCTATGAGCTTTCCCCGACAGAGCGAAAAATTCAAGTTATTCAAATAAAACGTAGAGATAGTTACAAACGTATTCGGGGATACACAATATTTCCTATAGTTTTTGCTACGTCGCGCGTCGTACGATGTCACCCCGTCGTCGCCGCCCAAGACATGTCTTGAGCGACCCGGAAGATCCCGGAAGAGCCCAAGCCGAGGCTCGCACCCCAGGGGTGCCCTTGAGCTAGTTGCCCCCCACTTTTGTCGGCTGGGTGCCTTAAGCGCCTGCCCTCCCGCCCGGTGACGCTGTAAAGGTCGTTAGACACCAACAGCATTAGCCCGTTCAAAAAAAAAAAAAGCGTCGTACGATGTCACGAATGTACATTTACGTGCAAGGAACAAACGCAACCAGCCAATGACCTGATAAAGACAGGTCGTAAAATCCAAATACCCGTAATTTACTCTACTTTATCTAGATATGAGTAGGAACATTTCAGTTAACGATCACAGGATCCATTACTGAGTAATTACTAACGTTTCAAACCCTGTCGAGGTGGGTAGTAAAACAACAATCAGGCCCTTTCAATGTACAGTTAACTAGTGATTTTTGCTTGTTAGTTGTATATTAAAAACTAAATTCTAATAAAAAAATTGTGAATTTACCAGGTATTTTAAATCATACCACAGAGTCTAGTCTTTCCAGATTCCTTTCCTACGTTTATACGATTTGCATTGTAAGTAAGTACATGACATGCTATTGCAAAAAACTATCGGTTTTCTGGTTAGCCATAGTAAATTATATACTCTTGGTAGCCCAACTGAAACCACAAAATGGATCCGATATTTCAAATGACAAGCTCATCCGGGAATAAACGACATGTTATTTTTATTTTGAGGTCTATTGATGCCGACGGGCCCGATAGCTCAGTTGGTAGTATCCCTGCCTTCTGAACTGAGGGCTGTGGGTTCGATTCCTACCGGGGACAAACATTTGTGTGATGAACATAGATGTTTGTTCTGCGCCTGGGTGTTATATTGTATTCTATGTATGTATTTACAAACAAAAAAGTGTATAAGTATTGTATCAGTTATCTAGTTCCCATAGTACAAGCTATGTTTAGTTTGGGGCTAGATGGCGCTGTGTGAAATGTCCACACATATTTATTTATTTATTATTATTTATTTATACTTTCAATAGGGCCTAGTCATCTAGGCCCTAAAAACATGTAAAATAAAAAACATGTATGAACAGCAAATCTGCTGGTGCCAATTCCAAAGCCTTACGACTTACGACCGCAAGTAATAACGAAAATATTATGACTTATGATTATAATCTGAAAATCTGTAGATATTGGTTTCAGTGATTGAAGGACCCTTTATAATTAAATATACCTTTTAATAAATATGTACCTAAATAATGTAACGACTCTAATGACTGACCACGACGAGTGAAGGCGAGTGACGTCATTTCATGGCGCCACGCCATGACATAATGTCAATGTCGCTTTGGTCAGCTGACTCATGGGCATTCTGCATAATGTATGGTTGAAATTGAAAGGAGTTTTGTGCGGTGCTACGGTGCGAGCGTATGGATGTTATGTAGATGAAACGGGGATAAGCAATGGATACCGGTCTAAGTAAATTAATTAAATATTCAATTATTCACATCATAAATTAATGCATAGCGAGAGCACATTTTATTTCAATGATTTGAAATCTTAGGTTCTGCTTTTGATTTTTATTTTGCCTACCAAAACAATAAAAATAAATTATTCTTTTTGATCTCTCTCATTCAAGGCTGTTGATCTCTACTCCAGTAATTGAATCAGGAATGGTCTATCACCAGCACTCCAGACATACGATCACGTAATTATGTTAGCTACGGCACCAATTACTTTGACCGCTCTTCGTTTGTAAATTTTAAAAGCCGATAGGTAGACGGGAGGTCCGTTCAAATGGCACCACACGACACGAGCTTTTAGCCGATGCGATGCTGCATCGGCTAGAAGCTTGGCAAAAAATCGTACAGCGCTAACGGATGCGTGGCTACAGACGAAAACGAATCGATGCCAAGGTCGCCGGTTGTAAACAACGCCCGAAGATTTTGTGTCAATGATGTATTTTTTATTTGTTTGATGGAATATAGACAGAAAGTAGTGAGAACGACAAAATAAGTCAAATGGTGGTGAACGATAGAAGGATAGCGTTCCAGAATCTGAAATTCTTAAAATACATTATTATGATTCTGTATAAAATCTACACAAACAGAACCTATAAGATAATTGATTGAATCAGGCGTAACCTCGCGGAAGTTCATCTTAAATACAAAGTGAAACAAGAATATCACATGATTTTAGCGGAATTACAATAGATATTCTTGTTTCATTTTGTATTTTAGAACCAATAAGTACAATCAATCATAATACGCAAGAATTAATAACAACAAGAAAGAATCAATCTCGATATCTACTTACTCGGAACAGCTCTACCGACCTCTGAGAGTACCTATCCTGTCTATTAAATAATAAATAAACTTAATAATCTAGAGATAATTTGAACGATGAATCTTTGTAAGTAAATACGGTACGAGTACGAGTACCTTTGGCTTCTAAAGAGGAATAATGACAGCGATTTTCATTTATGGACAATATAATCTTATTACCTTTAGATGCTACTAATCTAAAGGAAAAACTAGTAAACAAGCCTCAAACCACAAGCCGGTGCGATGATCTAATACAGCCTTGTAACGCGACATCAATGCATGCGAAGCCAAAACCTATATATGTATATGTTTTAATACGGGTAGAATTAACTTTAGATTACGCGAAGGTAATAAAGTCAACAGGTATTGAGAAATTACCAGTCATTTGTATTTTATTGAACCTGAACACACTTGATAGAAGTCGTTAGGCAGTTTCAGACTGCAATAATATTGGCATACGATTAAAAATAAACGACCAGCTTGAGAGGCAGAATGTTACGACATCCCAAAGAATCTATTTACGATCTGACGTCTTGAGACACTCATGGTTAAGTAGATTTTGAGTTATGTATTGCTAATAACTAAATTACAGAATATTCCGCTTACTGCTTACTACATCACTATCATCTAGACCTAGATAGATTCAATGGTAAAAATTATGTGACTTTTGAAAAAAATACAGTGTGCAGAAAATATCATTAAAATAAGGAAACCAACAAACTTAGCCATATTGCAATTTCATTGTATTTTGACAAATGTTTTTTTTTCCTTAACGCACTTGTTATTTAGTTTAGTTTTTGGTTGAAACCACAATCGCTAGATCTAATTTATTTATTGCTAGCCTTGGTCTGATCCGTGGTTTTGGTCCCTCACGGTCGTTGTCGCGACTGTTACGTCATCCATGTAAACGCCACCGGAACAAAATCTATGCTATACAGGTGACTGTAATTTGCTGCTAATGGTATTTAATAGACCAGACCAGACGTTGTGTATACTGGGTGTAATTGAATTCATTAGCATCCTTTGAAACTAGGTATCTACTCCTGATACCGGTCACGTGTGGACCAAAATTTTTGAATTCTAATACATTGGTTTGGTAATAATAATAACTCCAAAAAATGGAATAATTTACTTAATCATATGCTACAATACAAAATTTAATTAAAATAATGAAGTACTGTTTTTAATTAGTACGTACAAGGTATAAAAACGTTTAAATGTATCAAAATCATCCGTGCCAACCGCGTTAGGCGCCGCGGCAATCTTCATAATTTTCAATAAAAATTATTTCTTTCACACTCTTTACTCTTTAATAATCATCTATAAATGATGTACTATCATGGGATGTACTCATTGAACGTTCCAAATATAACATACCTAGCCCGAAAATCTTTCATAGTATTTATGCAGAGACGTCTTCGCCCGTCGCATCAAGATTTTCTTAGTATCCGAATTATACTTTGCCAAGATAGATAGTTGAGAGCTCACGTTTATTACTGTTATTACTTGGTATTACTACTCTGAGTTATTGAGAAACTGTCGATTATGTTAGTGTGTATTTAATCACTGGTATACAACCAGCAGAAACTGCCGAATTTATACCTATGAAGTATATAATTATATGAAGTAATATTTATGGTAGGTACTTTAATCCCAAAGTATACTGTGGTTCCTTGTGAGATATTGTTATTGACTATTTTCTAGAATAGTTTCAGTAAAAAAGGATTTGAATAAATAATATAATTTTAATTAAGATTAAAAAACCAACGGTAAAATTTTATAGCAGTAATTTAATTTGCATACTCTTCAGTCTGGTCTTGTGTTCAATGCCTTTAGGCAAAGTCCAGGGTCCTTCACTATATTATTATTACAGTTTATGGAGATAGATATTTGCTGACAATATAATTATAGTGACCTTTTACTAAAATATAGAGATTATGACACGAATTTGTTCAAATAATTAGGTTAATATCCACTACATCTTTTGTGGTTTCCTCACCTCGGTGGCGATAGGTCACAGGTGTCGGTATTTTAACCTAAGCACTAATTTACAAATTACTATTATAATGGAACTGGCGGTTAACTTTAACTTTGCTCATGGTCATGTTATGCACAAAACCAATACCTTACTAGTTATGCCTTAACAAACAGCTGCAGGACTAACCCTTCTATCAAAAATACCGTATATGTCACCGTCTTTTTGTCGATTTATTGCAAATGGGCAATGCGTCTCACAATAAAACGGTTGATATTACGATTATTTATAATTAATCGGCATTACTTCCTTTTTTCGTAATTGTGTACTTCTAGTGTGGTCAAAACTAACCTAACACTCCTCCTCGCTGCGCTCGTCGTCGTAACCTACTGGTTTGCCACCAGTGACTCTAAAGAAACAATAAATTACAGCAAAATATTGTGCATTGTTCACAATTAAACGCTACTAAAACCCGTTTTTTTATAAGCCCACCGCTGGGCACGGACTGTTCATAAATAATCGAAAAATCATTCGCTTTATTGTAAGACAAAGTGTCAGTTTCCAATAAATCGACAGTTTATAAATAACCGGTTTTATGTTCGTTTTTTATTTTTTAAAATAAGACGGTGACATATATATTATAACAACAATGAAATATATTTGATTAAATTTGAATAAAGTTTATTATGCAAAAGCAAAAAGAGTGAACCGGTATCTTCTAGGCAAGCATGCTCCATCGTCGACCGCGTCATCACTTATCATCAGGTGAGACCGTGGTCAAATGTTAGCCTATCGATGATAAAAAAAAAGCAGACTAAATTTCAGGTTTTATAGTCAGCAACAATTTGGCTAGACATAGATAGCTTGGTCTGTTATTATAATGTACAATCTTACGAGCAACTGTTACAGACGGTAACATTCATACACAGTTATGTCATTTTCTATAATATTATACTCGTTTATGTCCCGTAAAGTTGACTCAATTATCTCATCGCTATTTTATTCAGATAACTGCGTCATTAGATTCGTGAATTGGTTCGCGGGTGCGAATATTTTGTAAAAATTATAGTCTTTGCATGCATACGAATTCAAATGCGCTTAATCTAATAAAAATGCATAATTAGTGTATATCCCCTCAGCAAATATATGTATAATATTATTGTAGTATTGGGCAAAAATAAACGATTGCAGAAAAACTGGGAAACCTAACTTGGCCAAACTTATTTTTATAACAACAAGAGTAGTAACTTCAGCAAAAATAATTTAGTAGTTGTTTCAATTAGCAGCATCCATTCATAAGATACAATATCAATCAACAAAAATCCACGGGAATTTTATATAAAAAAAAACATCTAGAATGTTTCAACATAATATTCTGTATCAAACGGTGGATGGATCAATATCTTGATCCACGATGATCTTGACTTAACAGATCTTTAATAGATTAGCATCGCCCTCATAAACCTGCTCTGCACAAGTTATATATTGGTATGACCTTTCTCTTGTCTCGGTTTGGAATTATTTCTAAAACGATACGAACAGGATCTTAATCACAATATTTATTAGTCCGCGATTATTATCTACATCAAAATATTCGTAATATATTTTGGTATAAAAATATTTTACAAACAAATTTTTATATCAGTTTGAAAGTCTTCATTTAAGAATAATAGCTAATTTAATAAGTTGCTCTCCCAATATATTTTTAGATATGAGTTTTGTATTTGTCGAATCACCACTGTTACAAATCACTTAACAAGCTGGACGACAAAATTCTTGCGAATTCGCTCCAGCATATTCAAATTTAATGCAGCATTCATTTTCAGTTTGAATAGAAATTGTACTCAAAAAGCATGAAGCATAAAGCTTAGTTTTACAATGTGTGGTTGACAAAAACGTGAGGTCATCAGGAGGCCCAGTGCTAGTTGTTTACGTAATTCGTTAGCGTATATAACAACCAAAGCACGATCTGGTACCTAGGTCGTAAGTGTTTCTAGATGCGTAACATTTTATATGTAATGCAGTGCAGCACATCAATCCATTTCTACCATATTGTGTTGAATAAAAGTATGTTGAGGCGTAAATAGGTTGCCTTTGCACTGTCGGGAAAGCAAGAAATTTTATTTTTTTGACTAAAACAGTATATTGGAATATCCCAAACATAAAATACAGGTGATACGGCCTACCTACGACCATGTCACCTGTATTTTATTAGGTAGTTTATTAAGGATTACAACAAAATATGGTAGAGCTTTGTAAGTAAAACAAATTATACTCAAGTCTTATTGTTATTATAGGCTACTTAAATATTTACTAGATGAATAACAACAGATAGGTAAAACGTACGTGACTACAGCACCGTTGCCTGAATTTCTACTCACTAATGACAATGATGACATCAACCATCCAGGCATTTAACTTTAACAGTAGGTATTTCTCATATTCTGCTACACAGGTATTCGTTTCTCAAATGAAATAGGTAGATATGAAAATAATAATAAAAATATTATGGCTTTCACAAGTTGAAAGAGCCTTCCGATTGCTAAGATTTTACGATTCTAATTCTGTTATAAGTTTATCTGCAAGTGAAAGTACCTTTTACTATTATTTTGTGACTAAATAATTACTTACCTAGGTAGTTACTCTAAGTTCTTACCATAAATAGATAAGTAGCAAAACAATAAACATAAGTAGCTGCGCACCCGCAGATAGAAATACTAGACAGTTTTCAACTTTATTCCCATTAGCGGATAGAGTATTTTGAGTTGTTGGGTTATATTTTAATGGTCGTTTAACAAACCAGTAAGCTTAATGCACTATATCGTGAGATGTGAGATACCGATGCGGACAGTAGAACTGGAAAGCTTTCTACAATCAAAAATAAAGTAAGTATATAGATACTTACTGATTCTATGGATAAAATTACTTTGTTTCCGTAATCGTAACTCTAATATTTCTATTAAAGGCTGATCTGACATGCATGAGAAACGAACGTAACGAAATAAGATGGTAAATAATCGTATAGAGTTTTTAGCCTTTTTAGGCGAATTCACGCAAACATTTCCCTGTTAAGTATAGGGATGACTATAACGCCCTAAGACATAGATTTAAAAAATCTGTTAAAGAAAAAATAAAAATAGGAGTAAAATCTTAGCATCGTGCATCTTAGCTCATGGCTACAGCGTAGTTTACAGCACAACAGGTTTAACAACTTGATTTAGAATAAACCCATCCAATCCAACGCTACCAATAAACCAATTACATATTCAAAGACGCCCAAACTATCAATCAATCTCTAAATTATATCTAAAAAAGTCAGTAAGCGTCATAGACATATATATAAGGACAGGCCTAATGACAGATTAAACCGTCGCTTCAAAGAGGGTGTCAATTTCACAGATTGACATCCACTAGCGCCCAGTCTGTGTTGGAAGTGAGAAGATATCGGTCGTGTGTCTCAAAGAAAATATGCCAAGTTGTGTTGTGAAGGGTTGCACAAACTACACTCTAAAGTGCAATAAAAAGCAATACAAAGTTTCTTACCACAAGTAAGTCAATATTTTCAATATTACATTCCGTTTTGTACGAAAATAATCGAATTTATATTTGGGATAATCATTGTAAACATCACAGAATTCCCCCTATTACATAGGTAAACATAAACATTGACGGACATAATGGCAGTGATAGGGCCGTTCTCATCGTAGTTCCTGAGTAATCTAAGAGATGGCGTTGACTTTTCCCCACACCATTTTGAGTAAATAAAATGTTCCTTCGGGCATATCCTGATATATAGATCTATGGTAAGCGTTCAAGCCAGTTGCGCAAGCGCCGCTGAGGTCACCAGGACCTGCCTGACAGAGAAAAACCCAAAAACGTTGCCAGTTAGAACGAAATGGAGAGTGTTCTCCTAATGCAGCACATACGCGAATACATCTGGGTATATTTAGATTTGTAGATCGGGTTTGGCAGCGAGAATCATGCGCATGGATGCACTTTTATAGGCGTAAGTTTTTTCCCCTGATGTTTAGGCATGAAAGTTCTACTAATAACCATTCCCTGGCAATCGGCTAAAAAGATCCCTGCTGAGTTTTAAAACAATAAAATTCGTTTCAGTTAAGCACGACATAATGCATTTAAAATCAAAGCTAACGCAAATTGTGAGTTTGCAAACCTTTGATACACACCAATAACTATATTGATTTTCTGTTCATAAAGTTGATAGAGTTATTATTGACATTTTTCTTCAAGCATAAATAAATCTGTTAATAAAGATAACACCATTATCACTAGTCAAAGTGTAGCAACCATTATTGATGTAATGTCTAAATATGACGCCGTAGATGACATCAGGCCAGGCGACGAGCGGAAACCAGAACCTGTTACATTTTTCAATGACGATAAGGTGATATTTCTGGAAGTATCTCAATAATATGCTATCATCTAATTTGTCACAGAGGTCAACTCTATGTATAATTATAACAACTGTTGAACTGATTAACGATAATGAACTCAAAACTGCAAAATCTACAAAATTATTATTTACCGACACATTACACAACGAATCTACAGAAATACAAAATGGCAAAAAAGTAAAACAACATAATTGTATTTTTTGAGCATAAAATGTGATCAAGTTGCAATAAATATAAAAACTTGTTCGCCTCGCCAAATAATAACAAACGAGTTATACGATGCCCAATTTGCATATGCTACGTTAGCTTATTAAGTATTTGAAGTTGTATAACCAGCAAGATTGGGTATCGCAAATTACCCGTACCATACGCATCGAGTGAGACTACCATGATTGAAGATTTCGGCTTATATAGAGTCGAAGTGCTGAACATATAGCTCGATTCAATACAGGAACGACTGGCGCAAGAAGGAAGAGGTTTATTGCTATGCCTAGAGGTGAACTCGATAGCATGAAATCATTTAGTAAAGTAGATTATGATGGAAGTTTTAAACAGCAGACACAAGATACCACCACACAAGACAACGACAAGTATCTACCTGAGGTAATTTATAAAAAGTTAAAAGAAAAGAAGCCCTTTACTTAAGTATTAATACAATCTTATGCCTTTAATCTATTCATAGACCTTTCTTTAAATGACAACAATGCTTTTACTAATCAGTGAACATTCATCAAAATTCAAAGTTATATCTAAGGAATATTAATTCAGTCCCACGCACAAGCAGGCTATAAAACCATTAAAAATGGCGTCAATGGGCCAACAGACGCGCAGCGTTCATGGCCTTGAACACACGGTATACGTTGATGCTTTAGGTTTGATACTTTTTAATAAAAAATTTGGAGACTAGAACAAATTAAAAATGAACACATCAGATTTTTACAGCGCAAACAGAAGTGCCAAAAATCCTCATAAAACGTAAGTAAATTGTAACATACCGCTACCATAAGAAATCAGAAATAATAGGAAGCAAGAGTGTAACTAGAATACGAATATTACAAATATAGAGAATACGTAATGATGTTCTTGAACATGAATATAAAACAGAATGCAGTGAAGTCGTTATTTCTAGCTATAATAATAAACCAACTACAAATCCGACTCCTACACCAGCAGTTCAACTGCTTTGTGGTTCATTAACAAATACTTCTGGCTGGGATCACAATAGTACCTGTCTATAGTGTCTATTATGTATAACTATGTCTCTGTGTAGTTCAAACGGGTGTGTCTGATCTGAAGCCAAGCGGCGCAGAACCGACCGAAAACTACCTGTTCAAGGTCTTCAAATATGTCGACCATGTTCATTCTGATGGTGGATTGTCAACGCATTGCATAACAAACAATGGATTTCTGAGTAATCTGATCTGAACAAAAACTGTGCACTCGACAGGTCTCGTTTCAAAAAAGAGTAATCTAAGAAGTAAATAAAGTTATGTGCGCCTACTAATTAAGGAACAGCTAAGTAGGTAACCTGTTTGAATTATAATCATTCCACAAGAAAAAATAAGAGAAATACTATTTACGGTATATCCTTTGGTATGTTCCTTGCGTCTTGCCACATCATAAGTGCATGCCTTATCTTTCTCTACGATACGACTGAGGTAATAACAAAGTGCATTCTCATATTGCAAAACCAATAACATACAACATTTATTTAACACAGTAAAGATGAAGTCTTGAGAAAACAATAACGTAGAGTTGTTACATAGTTTTACCAGAGCCACATCTTTACATGAGACGGATTTTTTAGAAACAAACGACTGTTGCCTCTATAACTAACTGCAGTTGGGATGCTTTTCGGATCCTGTATGAAAATGAATAGTAGAATGTTTTTTTTATCATCACCAATTTTCAGTCAATTTCACAATTTCACCTATAGCCCATACTCTCCGCATTCTCCAGGATAAAATCTAGTCCCAGCATCCCGGTGCTGGGACTAGATTTTCTCCTGGAGAATCACGGTAGACGACCGACGAAGATCCATACAAACCGACATCGCCATCTAAAATGGCAAAAGGGAGTCGTCGCCAAGTTTTATTATAATAGCTCTTGGCTCAGATAAATTTTTACTCCTAATATCTTCACACCATTAAATTGTGACTGTGAGACTGTGACTCACTCACTACAAGGGTTGGCTTTCATGACATCATTTTAGACTATGTTAATATAAAACACAGGCTTTCTTTATTAGTGATTGCGAGATGTTATGTTTACAACGACTTTATGAACTATGTTATATTACGACAAACTACTTTGTATCTCTTAGATCTTATCTGATAACGTTCTGATCTGAGTTATGCGTAGGAAAATCGTGAATTCCACAAAGTTACAGACTCAAACCTCATCTCAAGTTAATGAAAAATAATCTTTAACTTTCGGTGTGGGTATATAGGTAATCTAATATAGACGTTCCTCGAGCACTGTCATGCCATACTAGTAGATACTTTAATATTGCATAGATAAAGGTCTGTGCATTGCATACCTGATACTAATCGTAGTCCGTCGTCCTCAGTACAACACTAACCAAACCAATGATTTAAATTAAAGCAATTGTGTAAAGCAGTTGGGTTTCATTTCATTTCATCCCGCCACCGCCACAGTACACACGATATGAACTGTTCAGGAACCCGCTCTCTACTTTATTACTATAACTGCTGTGATGTGATGTGATGGTAGAGGTAATACAATACGTACAACATAAAATAGGAATCTATACGATTCAGGTACAAAATAATTCAGATTAAAAAGCAGTAAAATTTTAGATATTATGGGAAAGTCGTTACGTTTCGGGGAGCTACGACAAAGAGATGCATGTTTTCGGTCGTTAATTTTCATGCTCACTTGCACATACTAATTTGTGGAGTAATAATATGGTAGAAATACAGTAACTTTTTAGTAAAAGCTTAGGTACTAAAGTTTTTTACAAAAAAAGCTACAAGTTTACAGTAAAATAAAGATGAGCACTAGCTCATCTTTATTTTCCTGTAAATTTTGTCCAAGAATCGGCAAAAATTTTAGTTCTTAACAACTACAACTAATTTCCTGACATTTAAAAAAAATATCTATTAACAATAAAGTTAATTCCTTAAAAGCAACAAGATTAATGTTGATCTTTTTAATCCTTAACATGAATGTTTAAGTTCCTCAACATTTATTATGTTCATTCAGTCATACTAGTCATACTAATCTTGAATTATTTGAAAGCTGTCCGATAGAGTAGCAACTACCAAGTTGGCTGGGCTAGTTTACTAATGTTATTGGTTTTATCTGGGGAAACTGACAGTGCTTTGCTGATGGTTTGAGCCTCAACCACAACATGTATATGGATGGACATTATAGAGAAAGTCTGCTTGTCCAGTTTTCAAAGCTTATGCCACTCTAAATTTAACTTTTACTGTGCGCTTCTTGCCTGTAGCATTTACTACGTTACGTTAACTTATCTACTAGTCCAGTCGACAGAAGCATTATTACGCATTTTTATTGTAGGTTCTGTAGGTTAGGTCTCTATGGCTTGGAGGAATTTGGGAATAAATATCTGAATTTATTTAAATAGCCTATATGGATTACCCAGTGCGCAGCGTTTGTTTACACCAGAAAAGTGGGTAACAGTAACAGGCAAGGAGTTTTCTTATGTTTGCGCTACCAGAACTCATTCAGCCAGATTCTTGTTTCCATACATTCTATTTTAGAATAGCTCTGGAATTGCTAATTCCATATTCCGTATTTAACTATTAAAGGTACCTACTGGAACTCGAAATAACAAAAAGCGAATATTCGTTTTTCAAACCAAATTATAATTACATCTGCTGATAATGTGTTACCTTTACGAAACTTGACCCATACGATAGCGTGTGACTTGGTCAATCAATCACGAGCATTATAGGATGACATCATCGCCAGCAACGGCACAGCTTAGCACAGAGTTAGTACGTCACCAGTTAGCACATCGAAGCAGCAGTGGCCAGTAAAGCAACTCATGCGCATATTGATAAGGAACATTTGAAATATTGTAATTCATCCATTGTATTTTAAATTATGAGTTGATTGTCCGATGCTATCTATCGAGATAAGTAGTAAGTACCGACTTTGGAATTCGCAACTATATATTAATGCATATGAGTAGTCGAAGTTGAAAGAAATGGATTTAAAATATGCTATCATTTGTATGCTGCATATTATTTTAAATATCTATAGATCATTAGAATTTTGAATAGAATTTAATGCAAATACGAACGTTTAAAAGCAGCACCGTTTATGTGCAAAGAATTTGATATAATGTAATGGACGTATAATGAAATTTACATAAGTATTTTATGCAAAGGTAACACGGACAAACTGGCGTGGTGTTAGTATTGCTTATACCTACGTTTATATACATTTACCTTGATATCGACATGTAAAATAAAATGTATATATCAAAAAGAGTGTATAATTTTTTTAAAATTAGAAATGCTATTCTTAACATGAATGAAGAGAGCTGTAGATGTAGATGTTATATTATTAGTAACTTAAGTGAGGAACTGCAAGCTACGGCTTTTTGTATTCTAAAAATGGCCTTACTTCGTCATAGAAACCTAAATTATAAGGCGCTTTAATATATAGATTTCTATGACTAAGTAAGGCCATTTTTAGAATACAAAATACCTTAACTTGCAGTCCCTCATTAAGGTCAGTATATTGTAGGCTAAGCTAAGGTGCCAAATTCAAATCAGCAAAACGTCACGTTTCTACTTTGACTATGACTCTCGGTGGTAGAGTTTACATTGACAGTACCTACCGCTGTAGTTTGGTACTATCTTTAAGTATTGTTTTTGCTGCGGGTCTTGGTATTCAGTAAATATGTCGTAGGTGTGTAGTGTAACCATCTCAGTGCAGGTGGTAGGTAGCAAACCGATTGTGGTTATCGGTCACACGACACGCCTGAATAACAGCGGCTCATGACATCTAACATTTCCAGTCTTCCACGGTGTATTTACTTGTTTGAATAAATAATACGACATGTATGGTTTTCTTGCGTTTATGTTTAGAAATAAAAACAATTCTTTACCTTACAGACGTGTGAATAATATTGGTACAAGAACCCATGCCAAAATATTTTTATGATGTTTTTATATGTAAGGTTAATAGTGGTCACCTGAGGCCCTAGCACGAACATTTACGCGGGAGTAAGTGTAACGTTAACGTAAGTCAGTTGTATGGGGCGCTGATCAAATGCCATACAACTGGCTTACGTTAACGTTACACTTACTCCCGCGTAAATGTTCGTGCTAGGGCCTCTGATCATCGTATTTCTTTGTTAGTGAGTATTTATTCACTTAACGCCGCTTGCTTTTATTTACTCGTTGTACCCATATTCCTCAGAAGAGAAAAATTAAATAGGTAATATATATATATATATTAATATTGATAATTTACCTTTTACAAATAAACTGTATAAGAATTACATTAAGCACCCTATTACAAGAAATACGAAATAATGTTCATTAATTCGCTTTAATTTTAAACGGAGAAAATGTTATGCCAATAGAAGTTGTAGCTTACATATAAATTCAGATTTTAGTTTTATAGCGAAAGGCAAAATGTAACATTGTAAATTTATAGTTTCGTCAAGCCCATTAGTTTATTTATATTTCCTACCTACCTGATGCAAAGTTAATTTTAAACATGTTAACGAACTTATAAATCTCTCATTTAGATTCCCGTAAACTCTCTGATACTGTAAATATTTACTGGATCTCTGTGAACTTTATTTTATGAGACAGACTGAAAGATTTTACAGTTACTTTTATGTAGTTAATTACTCTTTCGTAAGTGAAATCAGAAGGCCTAGCACGAATATTTACGCGCGCATAAGTGTAACGGTAACGTAAAACCCCCTATTACGATTGCGACTGCCGCTCAAATGCTGTCAAAGTTCATACAATTTTAACAGCAGTTGAGCGGCAGACGCGCGTCAGCAGCGCTGCTAGCTCAATCGTAATAGAGGGCAGATCAAATGCCATACAACTGGCTTACGTTAACGTTACACTTACGCGCGTGTAAATATTCGTGCTAGGCCCACAGAAGATTGTACAGAACAGCGACAGCCTGATGTTTGAACATTTCAACTTTACTTTGCTTTTGCGCTATCTTGATCAAGAGATAATAAAAACTGGTTTTAATTTAGTAAAAACGGGAGAATCAAGTTCTGTGCTTATACCACAGAACAAGAAGACTATAAAATAGTAAAAGTAAAAAGTCGTCAATGTTTTAAAATTAGCAACTCCAACTTTACGGTGACTAAACCCTCCAGTCTGACTAACAACATAGTGAGAAGTAAAAGTAAAAAAGAAACACTATACAATGAAGGATCAAGAACTGAATTAAAGCAGACTTAAAGAGAGCAAAGAAAGATTTAACTTAACAAACATTCATCATATGACTAAGGGCTCCACAATGCAAGATGCACACTGATCGCGTTAAACTTGGTTCATGCATCCACCGCGTGTTTGTAATCATCTTGTTGTAATAAGTTATTTTTACAGCGAGTCCTCTCTTTATCTTATAATATATGGCTGGTTTGGCCTTCATGGTTCGCTCTCGATTTGTCACATCACTGGCTATGTAAACGGAATGTTTTATTATGAAGAGTTAAGATGCAGTGACGTTAGCCGACGTTGCTGCATTATAAAATAAGATTTGAGTTTTGGCGGGAACGCGGAAAAGTTCACGTCGTTGCATTGTATTATTCCTCAAAACTTGTGCTTTTTTCAGTGTTAATGTTTAAAATTGGTGGCGTTTTACGCATTAAGTGCTGAATTACGAGCATGAGTGAGGGCAAGTGATATAATGTGGTGAAACGTGATTTTCCGTGTGCTTCCAAAATTCCATAGAAGCTTCTAGTAAAGTTACCACCACTTTACTGGAGCATGACTGAGACTGGAATATGACTACCTGACTTAGATTGGACTTTGACTATGACTAAGGCTTGACTTCATGTGAAATATTCTATTAACATGATGAAAAATTTACAATACTTGACACTGGCTAAATACACTAAGTGTGGAGCCAAAACATAAGAAAAAAAAAATTATACGGTAATACCCGAACGAAAACCATCAAAGTCAAAACTTGAGAGGCTGTCACAGAATTCAGAATAATGTTTAAGGAGGATGCAGTAAATGTTTAGTGCACAACACAATTATAAATATTAAAATTACAGCCTAGAAAACTTTTAAACATAAGTTTTATTTGAAGCCTTCTTTAGTGATCGAATCAACAGCAGCAGTGCGAGTAGTCAAATGACTACTAATGAAATCCTGGGTCCAGTTATCAGATATAACATGGTCAGACCAGACCAAATCAAAAATAGAAAGTTCCCTGCCAAATACGGCCAACCGGTGGGAGCCGTTTTAAAATCGCATGTGAAAACCAAGGTATGTAAACATAGAAAACAATGCACGGTTTCATAATAAAATTGTTGGTGAAAATTAAAAGATAGCAAGGGGATGATGACTGATAGCATCGATGGCGTGTGAAATCATTTCTACCCTAGAATTGAAGGGCATAATTAACAATTAACAACCTACGCATTACTGAGATAGAGAATTTTATCATCCATATGAACTTTTCATATTCTACCCAAGAGTATATAAGTTCTCTCTCACCAATGCACAGTGTCACAATTCGGCTCGTGACCCTAACACGTAATTTCCTCCGATGCAGTCACACAATTGTTATTCAGCTGGTAAATGCTAATTCGCACAGAATGGACAGTGACATCATGCCAATTACAATTTCTATGAGTGACGTGTTTAAGCATACAGCGACCGGTTCAAAGTTGTTTTGTCGTTTCTTCTTGGATAATATAAATAATTCATCGACTTTTGCTTGATTTTCTTTAGACTTTATACATACAAAATCTTATTGCGAAGTATTTAGCATACATATTATGTAGGTAATTAGGTATACTTCCCGAATAAGCGATAAGTGTTGTTCATGCAATGCTATGTGAATTGTGTTTTTTGTAATACAGCATACTAGTCGATGGAATAAATTGATTTATTTTGGATATATCAAGGTGCGCTACAATGCTCTAGTTTATGTCCTGGTGTACTCCACCCATCGAGAAAAGAACCCAGGGTTGGTTTCTCGATGACTCCACCCATTGATTCATGAAGCTACAAGCCAGCATCGCCTGGATTCTTCAGTATTATTGAAACTGATTTCAAAACCATATGTTGCACTTAACTTTATATTTTGTGGACATATATCATTACTTTCTTGTACTTTCCTATGTACTATAGTTATATCTTTGTTTAAATACCCGAAGCAAGACTTATCAGTAGCGGGCCATATAATGACATTAAGTTGTGCAATATTTATCGGTTACCATAATTTGTACAAAAGAATTCTAGATATAACTCGCTGATTTTTAGCAATGACTCGTAGCATAGGAGTTTGAGCTTTATTTGGTAATTATTAAGAAGGAATTTACAATGTGGAAACAAAGATTCACCGGCAAGGCAACTGATAGCACTAGTGTTATTGCAATATCTTATCGATGTTTACATTCAGAATATCTTAAATTAAAACTGTTTAATAAAATGTCAAGTAAGTAAGTATGTTTTGTCTAAATAAAGAAAGCTATATTTAAAAAGAAATGCAGTCATAAAAGTAGTGGTAGCGCCGTTGCAAAGGATTTGTCAGCGTAGTATTAAAATGTTCTTGTCTTGACTACAGTAGAGTCTGAAACTAACTCAATCGGTCACGTGCTAGTGGTACTTAGTAACTCTACATATCAATGTCGAGAAGGCATTTGACCTTGATCAACCGATATTATGTGAAGTAATAAAACAATTTAGATTACGTGCTTAAGACACAGAAAAAATATTTTGACCATTTAAAGCAATTACGGTCACCAACGAACTAATCAAAGCCATTACAGACTTTTTGCAAGGTTCCATGCAAACTACTTCAAGTATTTAACCATAACAAAACTAGACCAACTGCGACTGCGTTTTGGCACAGAAATAAAGTAATATCTTAAACATACTAAAAATATATAGGTAAGATACCTATCTCAGTCCCATAGTCGACTAAAATCAGTGGAATTGAAATTAGAATACCAAATACAGCAGTTGTTTATATTCGGCTCCAGTGCCAAGGTCGCTCTTCTGACATTTACCTGCTTTCAAGAGCATATAATGACATAACCGGCTAGCCGCTTCTTAGCTGGGATTGTGTTTATCGCCTTGGTTTTGCAGGCAATTAATATAGATTTAGGCTGTTTGCATGCCGGATTGATTTATAGAGACTAATGAGTTAAATGTTTTTGATCACGCATTTTCCGTAAAGATTTTTCCGTATGTTGTAAACTTACCGCGCAATCCTGCGATGTGAGAGTCATATTCCGATTTGCTCCTCATGTACTCCTTCCGTCCAGGAGCTGTGTGTAAAGTCTGTTGCTTGTACTCCGAGTACCATTCGTGCTGAGGAGAGTCTGCCCTCTCCTCGCTGCGTGATTCAGTCACGGTCCTCTTGACAGTCGTCACCCGTTCAAACTTGACGAAGCGAACACCAGTGGCCAAGTCGCCCTCTTCGACCTGGCGCTCACGCCGCTCCGTCTCCTCAACAGGTGGTTCAACATGTCTCAATTTCAAATTCGGAAATGAGGACTCGTAACTTTTTGTCGGCGATTCCGCATCGCGAGTTTGTTTAAGTTTTACTTCGATTTTGGGCGAATCGGGTCGCCGTTTACGCTGCTCTATGCGGCGCTCTATATCATCTACATCAGTGGTAGCGTCAACGGTGTCATTGCTGGAATGTCCCGACCATACTTTTTCGAAAAAGCTTACGCGGCCTCGTAGGCCGCTTTGTGATGGGGAGTCGCGACCGTCCGACATTGCGACATGACCTCCCCGCTTGGAGGCTCGCTCGATACTAATAGCGGCTAAGTTAGAGGCTCAGCGCTCAGCGCGCATGATCCGATCCTGCCCACGTGTGTACCTAGACGTTACCCAGACGAAGCCGGCCGGCAGCCGGCAAGCAAAGCTTTTGGGGTGCTTTCAAAATTAAATACACTTGGGGTGTATCTATTTTCAGCAACGCTCGGGCACATTCTGAAACACCAACCGTAGCATATTGTAACATTGTATCATACGCTACGATATCTGCGATGCCTACTCATTCGATTACCTATTATTCATAATAAATTATGTACGAATGGTTAACTCTATTGATCGTTACAAGGAAAACATGTAATAAAGTAGGTTACAGGTTAAATGTAGTAGCTAATCTTTGTATGTAAGTACTACAATTATTTTATCGTTGACCTGGGTATCAGTATGTTATTATCTTCATGGAGATATCATTGTCGACGTAACGCGATTGCTGTTTGTAATTTGACAAATATATGTACGTAAGACATCGAGCTAATTGACTAATCGTTTTATAAGGAACTAGGTACGGAACTACGGACCTTTATCTATTATCATCATCATCATCATCATCAGCAGCAGCAGCAGCACGAAGACGTCCATTGCTAAACATAGGCCACCCCCAAAGAGCGTCACTTTAAGCGGCTGCTTGCCTCTTGCGTTCATCGTCTCCTCTCGGTTCTGAAGAGGTCGTCGGTCCACCTAGTGGTGGGCTGGACTACGCTGCGTCTTCCGGTTCATGGTCGCCAACTCGCCACTCGAGAACCTTTCTTCCCCATCGCTACATCGGTTGTCAGTTCTACCAGCCCGCCCACTGCCACTTCAACTTGCTTTATCTACTATATTTTAAATTAATTAAAGATTTTAGTTTCTTCTGAAAAGCCAAACATGTTCAGTATAACGTCAGTAAGTACTTTACTTTTCGTCGTGATGATATTCACTTCTATTTCTTTGGTTCTGTAAATAAAACCTAAGTCTACCTAATTAAATACACCTATGCGGTTTCGTTAGTATGTTTTTCTCATCATCGCTACCCCGATTCCCGACAATAGATTGTTTATGACTTCAGTTTCCTTATATTTTCTTTTTTGCTTTCTTTCATGTTCCAACTCTATTAAATAAATGCATCGAATAACCAATTCCGATAAAATGTCGTGGGCTCATATTTCTTGTAATAGCTGTTTTGGGACAACCAGTTTATAGTGCGCAGTCACGAATTTACGCAGAAGCATAAAAGAAATGTGTGTGTACCTATGAAACGTAAAAATATCTGATTATCTGTCCGACTGCTTGCGTTCTTGTTATTTCGAACTTAATGGAATCTGAGGTGATAATGGTATTTAGTATTTACATACATTTATTATTGTTTTATCGACATCTGCTTTTATTGAATAGATTGGTAAGAGCTTTTCCTGTCGTACAATATTATGGTTGAAACGATTACAGGATTACAGTAAGTATGCACTGATATAGCTGCGACAGTTACAGGAATTTTGTTATGTTGAACTTTTTATTCAGTTTCGTGGTCGTAGTATATATGCTGTTTTACAGTGGTATTCATAAACAAAGGTTGAAAAACCCCCCCAAAATCTAACATTCCACTTTTACCTAGAGGTGAAATGCTGAATCATTCTTCTTTCACTTTCATAAACAATCGCTGGAGAAACCCCTAACTGAAAAGCATTTTAATTAAATACTCTACAATTTCAATCAAGTTGTCTTTGAAAATTCTGTCGAGTGTCATTTTGACGCGACTCTTGATAGTTAAAAAGTCGCGTCAAAATGTCACCCATCATGCCAGATTGGGGGCTGCTTTTGTTTATGAAATGCATAAAGCTAGAATTTGCCGTACAGCGCCTGATTCATCCTCTAGAGGGGCTCCTCTAGAGGATGAATCAGGCGGGGGCTCCCGCCTCGACTATGAATTCCAGTGTTATTGTCATTTATTCATAAGAAATACACGTCAAAATAAACAAAAAAGGTACAACAGGTACACATTAAGGCTGAGTTGCACCATAATCACAGTTAAAATTAGTGTCAGATTTTGACATTAACCCGCCCTGCGAAGTGGACGGTGACAGTTAGCAGTTAAAGTCAGCGTTAAAGTAAGCTGGTGTAACTCAGCCTAAATATTTCCTATTCCTATTTTGGCTAAGTAAGTATACATATATCTTTTTGATGTCAAATAGATAATCATAGAATATACGGGTGAAGCCAATAGTTTATAGCAAGTATGCTGTATGATACGATACCGTTGTCATTGTTACCATTGGTTTTTATATTGTGACCTGGATGGAGTTTTTTATGATTGTCATGTGTGCAAATGAATTATTGAATTTATTTGGGCGCCTGAATCAATAACCATTATCATATAACCAGACACATTTAATGCTGAATCATTGAATTAAACTTATATAATGTGTTTCTTGTTCTTGCTGACTATACAGTGGTCCAGAAGTATTGTCGGTGTGTCAATCACTCTTTAGGGACTTTGTTCGAAGTAGTTTGTTTATAGATAACATGTTTTTAGTATTACTAAGGTCTTTTTGCCTCGTAAGTACCTACAAACTCACCGCCTTCCTGAATGACATCAATATAACTAGTACAAAGATGACTTGCATTGCGTTAAACAGTTTCATCATAAATAGCTTTTACGACAACCGCGCTGTTACTTGACAAGCTTGACATGATCAAATGGACATTAAAGGCACAGCCCATAGAGGCTGTCCCATTCACTGACCTACTCGCCACTAACAGTATTAAGCTAAGCCGATTTCACCCTGACCACCACGAAAGTTGATCCAGTCGAATACTCAATAAATACCGCATCGCATCTCAAATCAACTTGTATGAACAACAGGGTAACCACAGAGTTTCAAATAATATGGCTTAAAAGTGTAAATAAAAAGTCAAGTAAGTTTCTAATGCGTGTTGCTTAATGAAGAAAAATGAAATGTAAACGTTTTACGTAGTTAAGCGTAGATTCTAGTGTTGAGCAGAATACAGGTGGCTGCTACTACTACATACTATAAACTTTTCCAGCACGTATACAGGGCTACAGGAAAAATCGTGCTAGATCCGTTAAGGGCGTGGAGTACCCATCATTTCTGACTTATTTCACTATGAAACACCCTAGCCTAAACTTAACCCTTTTCGAAATATTCGACTTTTAATTTTTTTTTTTTAAATAATTTGTGTCTTATTATTATTATTATTGCATTTTTACATGTGTAATAAGATGCTTTGGGACGTCAATCAATAAAATAGTACATAATATAATATTTAATAGACTATAGTAGACAAGTGAAAGTTAAGAAATAAAAAAATATTTGAATCTGTATTTTTTTCTAACGGATATCTAAAAATAATATTATAAGTTTAGGCTAGGGTGTTTCATAGTGAAATAAATTAGAAATGGTGGGAACTCCACGCCCTTAGCGGATCTAGCACAATTTTTCCTGTAACCCTGTATACATTATATACATTTTATCTCCGGTTTTGGTCCGCGTTTTGCTTGTCTCCAGTCCGTGCTAGGGGTGCAGCAATGTCCTCTGTGCTTCATAATCACGAAAAAGTCTGTTCACGTCACGGCTACTTTTTACATTATCTGCTTTACCAACATTGTGTACTTCTAACACAGATCAAATAAAATCATAATAAATTGCGGCGATTTTACTTACAGTAACAGTGCCTTTGCTTTCTATGCCGGAATTAATTTGAGACGGATCAGAGACGTAGTTTGTAAAAAGGAGCTCAATTCCAACATTATAAGGTTCCTTATTAGCTTTAAGGCTGTAGTTCGGTCTGAAATCATCTAGAAATGCCAGACCAAGTTATGGTTCGTTCCTATTAGTGTCTGCTCTAGGGCCTGTAAAGCCACCTACGCCCTGTTCATATCGGTTATGTTTTACGCATTTGTATTGGGTTGGATGTCAAGCATAGCCTTAGTTGCTGTCCATTCAGAAGGATGTTTATAACATTTTGGTATTCTGCTGGAGGAACTTTGACACTAATGACAAAGATGTATTAGAAACGTGAAAAGCCGCTGAACATCATTCAGAGTTGTTTATCACTGCAACATTTGCAAAGAGATGTAAAAGGGCCTTTTGCGTGATTTATTTGATACCACTGTAGCATTAACTGAGAGGAATAAGTCAGAGAAAACTAAAGCAAATGTTCTAAGACCCGAATGGTTCTGTAAAGGCACCTATACCGTCTGATGAGTTGGATAATGTAGAATACTTTCTAAAGATCTACTTAGATATTATAGATTATTTAAAAAAATTGATTTTTTGCCGAGTGGCCAGTAAAATGGTCCCACTCAAATTGCCATTTTTCTGTTTACAACCTCACCGCAACCACAAAAAGCCCCTGTGCCAATTCTCGCAAATCAGCTGACAGCATAAGCAGTATATCTTTCTCTTTCCTTCTCATAAGATTGTTATGTTTACATCTCTGTTGTGGAAAGAGCCAAAGCCCCTCTGCCCTTGGCCGGGTCTCCATTGACTGGTCATCAGACTGTGACGCTGACTGGGTAGCTCACTTCCAAGCCTTCCTAATTGTTAAATTGGTTTATTGTAGTTGAGTAACCATCACTATACAGATCGAAATCAGTACGCGTGAGCTGTATTTTCATAGATGCGGATCAATTAAATATTTCATGTTTGTTCATCTACAATTCAATTGAATTCGTCTAATCATGAGATCACATTTAAGCTTATTTAATATACATAATTATTATAAGGATAAAGGAATCATTCGATACCAATATCGGGCCTACTCTACTACACTGGTAATAATTATGCAGCGTTTATTGCTATTAACTATGATGGCATACTTCATAGCAAAAAGGCTATTATATATTTTCAAATCTCAGTCTCACAGCACAGCCAATAGGCATAATATAGCTAACCCATTAGACGGTTTTAACAAGCGTTTTCTAAAGTTCGTTATTATTTATTATGGTTCGACCGCATTGAAGTCAAAACGAACATTTCGCACTGAAATATAAAATAAACGGCTCCTTCTTTATCGTTTTTCCTCGAAGATCTGGTCCGCCGGTATGCGACCGGTTTCCCTCTGATGTCATCCTCTATATAGGCAAGGCACCTACAGTCTATCTGATATTCTGATACCTCTGGCCTTAAGCACCTATGGCCTTACGACACAGATTACTGAACATGTTACTTACGATTCCAGCATTTCCAAGTACTGCTGCGACACTTGAGTATTGTCTGCTTCTTTGAATTAGAATAAATTTATGATGACATATTGCATACGGTATAGTTATTGATTGGCATTAAAATGTATTGTTCAGGTACCTACCAACAAACATTCTACTCAAGTACTCACACATGTACTTTTGCTTAGCTTTAGGTAAATTCTGCGGTATAGGTAAATGCTAAAATGTATATATTCATTCCGCGATTTCCTTATACCTAGTTATGTATTAAACATATTTTATTTTATAATTTATAGGCATAGCGTTTGACCTCTGTCTCGCCTGATGGTAAGTGATGACGCGGCCTACGGTGGTGCATGCTTGCCTAGAAGATACCTGTTCAATTTTGTCTTGAAGACACCCAGGTTATAGTTAGCTGGAAACAAGGACGACGGCAAGGTATTGCACTCATTTGCTATTCGAATGAACCTTCCTATAACCTATATTGAGGCATATTACCAACTATTATTTATTCTGTGATATTACCAAAGAAGTAGGTACCAGTTTTTTTTGCAACATCACAAATATTTTTACCAATGATTAGGCTTTGTGTCGTTAATCAAATATCAGTTCTCTAATCAAACCGCATGATAAGTGTTTCTCTAGTGCATTACTGCATACACAAAACAACTCAACATGAATGCTCAAGTATTCATATTACTATTATGTATGTGGGGTCATATTTTTATAATTAGAGCTTTAAATAGAAAGCAACGGGCCTTGACTGCACCCGTCCTAGGCAGTAGTAGACACACCATGACACCAATCTCAGACTTCAATAATAAGGCACCAATTATAACTAGATATAGACTTCGCCACTCGCCAGTAGAGAACCAAGCCCTATATTCTAATTAGACGGCGTAAACTGACATTATCGATGTTACCTCTTTCTTATGTAAAATAAATAGTGATGTGGTAAGAGTGATTAGTTCACTGAACCATTCAGTTTAAAGATCTATTTATGATATTTTATTTTTCCAACCACTTCTTAAAATCGTAATTAATGCGTAATTTGTGATTAAAATTATTTGTTTGCCTGTAAAAAAAATATTAAAATTAAAATTAGCGAGAGTAACGGTATATTGTCTCTGCCATACGTGTGTAGAGCAGAGCGACGGCGATAACAATTTCAAATACCAGGATAGTCCTCTTAGTAAATCAATTTACATTTCCAATAACGGTTTATAGCTATTTTTATTTATTTAATATAGTTCCGATTCTTTGAATTATAAAGAGCTGATCCAGATCCATCACTACGATTTAGAAGCTGCCAGCATTATTTCGACAAGTGACATTACGATCTGTCAGTTTACCCCCTCTAATTAAAAAACATAGTATAGTGACCCCATACAAATTCGTAGGCTTCCAATCTTTACTCTAATGTACTGCAAGCGGACTTGTACTATATTGCTTCGCTGTTGGTATTAAATTTAGGCGACTTCACTCCAATAGGTATTTACATTTTGCCTCAGCGGCGTCTGCCCTCTCATTAGCAATTACTTGTAACAATACTCGATGCAAGACCCAGCAAAATTATTATTGATGTCTCTCATGGATTTCGTAACTGCACTGCGATGATTCTTATTTACTCCTCGATACGACCTCTGGTGGTAATATGCGGGTAACCCGTCAGTCTCAACAGACAAACAATAATGGCCGATTGATGAATGTTATTTAAAAGTGATGAGTGGTCCATTGTTTTGAGACAGGCTTTCACCTTAAAGCTTTCACTATAGACTGTAGTCTGTGTAGCTAGTTTTAAAACGAAGACAGCGGAAGCGAGGGCTCTTCTCTTAGCTTTAGCTCTAAGATATTGGACAAACTTGTACCGCCTGGTGTCCGGGTTCATTGGTACTACAGTTTAGAGAGGATTTCAACTAAATCACCATTGTAAGTATCTACAAGCTGAGATAAACCTGATTGCGGTTATGAGAGAAAGTATTTCGTAGGCAAGGTGTATTATGAATTGTGATTCACAGAGTCACATAGATTGAAGAGGTAGTGATTAAAAAGAACATAGAGCCTTTTCATTTTTCTTTTCAAATCGTTGCTGTACTATTTCCATTTCTGTCAAGTTATTCGATGTAGTGATTAAAAGAAGACGGCCCACCTGATGGATGGATTGATATCTGCCATCTTTTTTTTATTATTTGTTAGACTTCCACTTGAAGTCATCGAACATATATCTCTATCTCACCTGATGGTA
The DNA here is from genome assembly GCA_963580505.1 of Ennomos erosarius. Classification (NCBI taxonomy): domain Eukaryota; kingdom Metazoa; phylum Arthropoda; class Insecta; order Lepidoptera; family Geometridae; genus Ennomos; species Ennomos erosarius. The sequence goes on from OY756982.1 coordinate 1,451,625, forward strand.
AATGACGATGCGATCTAGGATGTAACGCACTTGCCTGCAAAATACTTGTTCACTCTCGATTTGAAGACTCCATAAAATTGTAGTTTTCGAGAAATACATGCATCGACTCTAATGATACTCTTTTTCAAAGACTCATGTTTTATCACCGAAGAATAACCTAAGACGGCAGGACGGTCTACATTTGATAAGTCCGAGGCAAAAAATGACGCATTAAGTCAGTGTGGAATTTACAATTTTGTAAAATGCGTGGGTGAGCTTTTTGACGATGACGAGCTGTCCCATGGAAAAAAGATTGAAAAGGACAAAGGTCATACACCATGGTATAACTATATTGTTCTTTATAAATATGAAAGCATAGAATTATAAGTAAGCCTATATATTATTATATGTGTGAAAGCACTGAGAATCAACATAGAATTGTTTTATATTAAATACTAGATTATGAAGCTAACAGGGCTGCCAAAATAGTCGAGGTTGTGGGAGGACATCACAAGACCGCAATAACGAGCTTGCAAAGATCCTATCCTTCTTTAAAAGGACTGACAAGGTTCTTGAAAAACATCAATGTAATGCCTTCCTCAATAATTTTAATGTTATCTCAATAGCACATGTAGGTGCCCTGAATAATAAGGAAAATGCCGGTAAGTAGCTATACTAAGTACTATAGGTACCATTTTGCTTTTGCACCTGTAAGTCTAACGCTCTGTACCCTTCCGATAGGACAACATACACCTCTGCATTTGCAATGGTATGTATGGTTTGTATTATTACAAAGATTCTCACCGTACCAGTCTTTACCAACCCTTTATCACTGGAGAATGCATTGAAGTTTTACGAGCATTCTTATAAATAAACAAAATTCAAATAACAAACCACTTTCCGAACCTCGAGGGAAATATTTACATTAAGTTTCCACGAACGATAGTTTACGTGGAGTTCCGATTCATCCACAGTTACGGCACAGGCTATAAATAGCGGTGTATAAATAGCAAGCGCTAGCATTCTTCAAGGATGTTGTAGTAATTAATGGAAATAATACACTGATTATGCATGTAGCGTATTTATTTGCCATTGAATTGTATTTAGTGAACTTTTGTGAATGTGCGTTTGCTCGTCAAGACTGCCTTGATTGGTTCGACGGCTCGGAGAAATTCTAATAAAACATAGCGTGGCGCCATATACCACCATCACAGATGTCATTAAACATCAGGCTTCAGTAGTCAAACGTTAAAGAACCCGTAAGGTATAAATCTAAAGCCGCATATACACAGGGTAAGTACTAACTCCAAAACTCGAGGAAGTCAGTGAGTAAATTGATTTTTGCTAGGTCAATACCGGGATTGCTCGAATTTCGAAGTCCAGAGTAATTCCAGCATTACAGATAACATGCGCGTTGCCAATAGTTCATAGATATTCTTGGTCTATAGGGTGTACAACTGTACATTGTACATAGCATTGACATAGAATAAAATAATCACAGGATTGGCTCCAAACTCCTAAACAAATCAGAACGTTGCCCTGGAACAAAATGGTAAGAGTCGGTAGGTACTAGGTACACGTATTCAATTTCGCAATTGATCCTTGTGGAGAAAGGGTTGGCAAACCATGTCGCGTGTTGGTATTTACGTTCATAGATGTCTTTCTTGATAATATCTCACAATGGGTAATGGCCATTTAGCGTCTACATACTGGAATATGTCATACATACATAATATGCCATATGGGCAAATATGTATAAGCTATACTACTAATATTGCAAGATAAGTATTTACTAAAAAAATGTTTTCTCGTAAACGAAGTCTTGAGTCTCATAAGCTTTAATTTGAAACCATTCGCATGCAACCACGCAGAGCTGCAGTGTTGTAACTACCTTGCTCACATAAACTCTCGATAATGTTACCCCACAACCGAGCACCGAACGAACGCATATAAAAATTCAAATGGGTTTAATTCGCCTTAGCTAGCCCGTACGTGAACATGGCGTTTACAGGGTCTTTGAACTTTTCATGTGCCAACTTTTCTTCGACACTTTCAGAGTCGTACTTTCAACTTTAAAGTTACAAAGCGAAGGTTTGTTTTTAGCGACTGATGTCAAATGGGTGCGGAGGAGCTAAGAGCTTATGGTAATGCAGAGGCGCATGGAGTGGGAGGAATGTTCGTTATTCTAGTTATGAAGAAGTGGGATTGCAAAATTAAGATAAACCAAAAGTTGGGTCAGTGCTAAAACTGCTTTGGCGGAATTTGTCTTTTGCCGCAATGCGAATTTTCCAAAAATATTTTCTCTCTTATTTGAATTAGAAATTCCCTACTCAGCCTTATTGGGCTGGGCTCCTCTTTCTTCTACAGCTGAGAAGAAGGGCCTTCTCTCACATAGAAAGAGGTCATAATCCAGTGGTCATGCTATTTAAAGTGATGGATGATGGATTATGAGCCGACGCTCAACCCCCACACCATAGAGGCTGTCGCTTAACGATTCAAGATACGAAACGTCCCACAAGGAATGAAAACCTTTGCGCATCAAAGCGTGCCAATCCGGTTGGGCCGGTCCGCAATCCGAGACGTCGCATTGTCTTCTTTGTTATATTATAACTTATACACTCAGTGTGTGATCTGAGCAAGTATAGCAACAATGTGTGGTGGCCTCAGGCGTTATGGTTATGACCTGTGTGTGGGTCGGGGTATTTGCTGTGCTTTAGCTTGTAGGCGACTCTCCTGACTGACTGAGGTCTTCGGGGAGTAATCGGGCCGAAATAAAATGTATTGGAAAAACTGTTCTTACTTCATGTAGTTTTAGCATAGTGTAATAAATATACACTATGGTTTTAATAATAATAATAAATAAATATAATAAATATGTGTGGACATTTTACACAGCGCCATCTAGCCCCAAACTAAGCATAGCTTGTACTATGGGAACCAGATAACTGATACAATACTTAAATACTTTTTGTTTGTAAATACATACATAGAATACAATATAACACCCAGACGCAGAACAAACATCTGTGTTCATCACACAAATGTTTGTCCTGGGTAGGAATCGAACCCACAGCCCTCAGTTCAGAAGGCAGGGCTACTACCAACTGAGCTATCGGGCCCGTAAGTTTTAGATACTTACTACAATTTTTAATAGTTGGTAGATGTGTATGTACTACCGTGAGGATTTCAGTCATAGAATTAATAATGACTGAAACGTTTAACAACGTTTCAGTCATTATAAAAACGTAGTGAAATCGCAAATCTAAGAGGTTTTGTCAATACAACCAATCAATAGTATCAATCCAACAAAATTCGTATTTTAAAGCCATTCTATCTAGTTAAGATTATAAAATTTAATGTCAATATGAGGTCTACTTTGCTTTGCAACATCTCATTTACTCATCGTCAAGTTAATGTCGACTAAACTCCTTTGCAAACTAGGTATAAATAAACCCATCCAAAAATTTTACAAATAAAAATTTTTTTCCTAATCCAATATCTTCAAAGAATTTGTCTTATTAGGCACCAGAAATACCCCAATACAAAATGAACACATCCAAACAAAAAGAAGCTGCCGCACCAAAAGGAAGAAAACATAGCACCTAAGTAACCATAGCTGGGACATATCTTAACGCCCACGGATGGTACGTCTGGACCAGAATAAAAACACTAAGGCTAGGGCTGGACCGGTCCGGCAGGCTTGGCTAGAAATCTGAGCGGCCGTTGTAGGGCCGACCGGTGTTCTAGGTCATCTCAGTATATGCCTATTGCCTAGGTCAGAAGATATAGCTTGGACGCTGACAGTATAATAATTGTGTAGGTTTTTGAAGCGTATATACCACCACTATCACCATAGCTCCGTTTCCACTTCTGACAAACGGGAGAAATAATTCTACACGTTGCCAGTGGTGAATGTGACACTAAAATTGTCAGCAATACTTGCATCATGATTTTTTTTGTGCTAACACCTGACTTATAACACCAAGCATAGAGGAATTACGCTATGACTACTAGGTGGTAGGACTTTTCTGCAAAGTTCGTCTAGGTAGGTACCACCGCTTTGCCAGTTATTCTGCCGCCAAGCAGTAGTGTGCAAGCACTACTGTGTTCCGGTTTGAAGGGCATTGTAGCTAGTGAAATTACTGGGCAAATGAGACTTTATGACCTGATTACACAGTGTAGTAATCTGATTACTAGACTGTGTGATGTCTCAGGATGACGTGCGCAGTGCAGTGTCACGCGAAACTTTATTATTTTAAAGTTCCGAGTAACACTGCAACTGTTATGGGCGGCTGCCATAGAGATTTCTGTACTGTCTGTACTGTACTTCTTTCTATTAATAATTTTAGTGCGGATCTTACTCTAATTTTTCAGACGATCATTCATTACCTAATCTATTAAAGGAAATGCTATTTTAGGAACCATATCTATTCTATTGTAAGTGTAGCATACATTCCCATGCCTAATTGGTACGTAAACTCGTTACCAGCGGTTTCCTTACCGATGGTTCGTGATCTCAACGCCCCTGGAGTCACGTACTGGCTCAGAAACTGGGGAATTATAAGTAAGGCGCTTGCCATAATAAAATTTGTTTATATCGTGGATACATTATCTGATTGTAACTATAGTAACGACATATTATTCTCTACCTGGTGAAAGCTGCGGGAAGCCGATGGATGCAGGAGGCGAGCAGCCGCTCAAGGTGGCGCTCTTTGGGCCTATGTTCAGCAGTGGACGTCTTCAGGCTGTTGATGACGATGAACGACATAATATTGATGTTTTCATCAACCTGCCATCCTCGGTGTTTCTTTGGGTTACAACAATGGAATCCTTCAAAAAAGATATCGATAGTCCCTAAAGGTAGACAATGCACTATCACCCTCGGTGGTACAGACGTCCAATTTGTCCATGGACCACTTACCATCAGGTGGGAAAGGTAGTTTGTCACAGTAGCAAATAAATAAATATGTGTGGACATTTCACACAGCGCCATCTAGCCCCAAACTAAGCATAGCTTGTACTATTTAATTTTAATTTATTTAATTTTAATTTAATTAAAACGGTACACAGGCCAATTACATTGATGAAATAATACACTTATAAGAAAAAAGTACAACAAAAATAGGTAAGTAGATAAGTAGGTACTTACCACATGAAATTAAAATAGGTACTTAACTGAGCTATCGGGCCCGTCTATAAATAATTAAAAAATATACAAAGAACGAACTATTTTTTGTACTTCGAAGTTTATTGATTGTCCCTTTCGATACTAAGCACTTCATTTCTGGGCTTCAACCATGCAGCAGGAACATATATGTTTGTCATGGGAAGGCTTTTAAGTTTTGTTTTATGCCCGTATTTTGAAGTTACCGATTGCCGATCATTCATAGACTTTATTTTATTATGTTAGTTTATGTACTAAAAAACGGTAAAGTAGGTAGCAATCCCCTTTCACTAAAAAACAGAATAGAATAGAATAGCGTTTATTCAACTTCACAATAATGCTAAGTTACACAATACACAATTAAAAACAAAAAGTACAAACCAGGATCTATAGCGTATTCAAATCGAAATTCTCTTGAGAGAAATCAAGTAAATATAAAATAACCAAACCGAGTTGTCGAATAATAAAGTAAACTTTACGCCTACAGTAAACATTAATGCAATATAACGCATATGCATTTTTACAGGCAGATATAACATTTCCAATAAAAAGATCTACTAATTTTTGATCTACTAATTTTAGGTATGAGTTAAGATTCCAAGAATAATAGGATAAATTATTAACTATTCTTCAGCACTGAAGATTCTAGCTAGAAGTAATTGCGAGTATAATATACTATATTATTATCTAAATAACTATGGGTATTTTATACTCCCAACAGTTCGAATAGATCCTAAGCAAGGTTGGTAGGTCTTTAGGTACTAAGACAGACATGACATCAGCCCTTCAGTGGCAAGGGTAGCCAGGCTATAAAGGGGTCAAACAGGACACACTAACAAAGCTGCTAGAAGAGATATGGACAAGCTCTATTACAAACATTCAGATATGCTGATATCAAATCAAAATTAAATTTTTAGCTTAGCTGTGGGAATTTTTAATAAAGGGCTGAGGGGCCGTAAAGGATAGGAAATAATAGGAAGGAATAAACGATATAAGAGTGAATAAGAGTGAATATATAAGAGTGAGCAAATGATCTGGATAAATTCGCCGAAGTATGAATAGTCATTCCTTTTCTATCATATACACCATTCGAGATGTGAATTCAAGATGCAGAAAGATGTAGCTAACGGAAAATTTAAAAACAGCACGGGTTGATGAATGGATTTTTAGTTCAATCAATCTGACTTTCATACTATACCAAAATATGCCATTCAAATCAGATATTGTTCAAGATATTATTGAGATAGTGAGACGGAAGCTAAAACTGATTGAGCATAATAAATCTGCGACAACCGTGAGAATACGTAATAAATATGGAGGTGAAGTATGATAGTTAAATGGATTCTGAACGCCATAATATAATATTTCATATTCTGACATTTTTATTTTAATTAATAAATTGTGTTGACAGAATATAAAAACACTACTTTGATTTATATAGAGCAGATAGTTTGTTGTCTGATAGTAAGAGAAACTCAACCTATGAATAATATTTTTTTTCTGTAAAAGACTTGTAAGACGTGGCAGTATAAAACGTTATAGATAAGTTATGAAACTTTGACCATAGATTATTCAGTAGTGCCTATTTGACTGTTAGTGGCTACTGGAATGTGTACGCGGAAACAGATATAAACGAAAGTAGATGGTGACATTACAATAGTTTTGCTTTTCTGAAACTACAGAATGAAAACTAGCAAAAAGAACTCTTTCCATCTTAATTAACCATCTTAAGTACCTTCTTGATTACCTCCACCATTGTTACTAAGTACCTATTGTTGTTAATTTACAAGAAAAGTTCAATGTTCTGTATTCTAAAATTGATCAGTTCCTGAGAATTTCAAATGACGGTCGGCGGCGGCCGCGGCCGGTGGCGTTAACTTCGATAGTGGGGAATCGCGGTCACCGTGATGACTGCCTTGTTGAGTGATGGACGACGCGCACGGGATACCCCTTGCCACGACATTCAGGAAATACTTTAAATAGTTTAGACTTAGACACGGTTAGGCTATTAACCGATAGTTTCTGGATCATGTAAATGTTAACCTGTTAACATTTTAGTTCGGTCATGATCATTAAACGTATGTACCTACATTGTACTAATGATGCGACGGTTAAATGTTTATTTGTAGTCCTGTAAAACTCTTAAAGAGCTACATTATGTTATTACATTAGATCAGGTATTAAGGTCGACTTCCTTTCATTTTCCTGTATTGACAAAATTTTACATTTGGGTACTTTCAGACAAATTTATCGCTGCCTGTGCTTAAATATCACCCACATGCCGCTTACGAATAATATCTCACAGCTAAAAGAATGTAAAACATCAGAAATAATCCATAGGAATGCAGCAATGTAGATGGGTACGAAGCAATTAGAAACACCTTCAAGCACAGGTTATCAGAGCACTAATAATACATTTGGCAAGTCAGAACCGAGAATTAGCTATAGATTAGCAGCCGAACATGTGATGGTTTTATTTTTAAACGTGACAGCCGTAAGGTTGAGGCCGCTCAAACGGATAGACCAGATTGTAAATATTGGATTCGGGGCCTAAAAATCGGTCAAAGCGTGATTAATGATTAGGTAGAAGCTTTAGGTGATTTTGGTACTTACAATCATATGATGTCGGTTAACCTGAAGTATTTTACAATATTACCTAGACTAGACGTAACTACTATAATAAGAACCGTTGTATACAGTATACACACACACACAGAACACACAAAATCTAGGTGGGCAGATTTGGGAATCTATAAATCCATATATATAACTAGTGCATCAAAAATGCTCAACAAGATTTAAAATACCGAAAAGATAGAAATAAAGAAAATAAATTATACATTAATGCAGGACATCACATAATCACTAATTAAGAGCAAGTATGTAGGAAATGCACCCAGATCAAAACAATTTGCTTCACTTCTTTATACTTAGCTTAGTTATAATACTTATAAGAATTGGTTTCAAAAATTTCAGCACGATGGGTTCCATACCATTATCTATGAAAACAAGCACAAAAATCACATTAATTGTTGTATGGGAGCCCCCTTAAATATTTATTGTATTCTGTTTTTTAAGTATTTGTTGTTACAGCAGCAACAGAAATACATCATTTGTCTAACTAACACGGTTCATGAAAGCAGACAGGCAGATGGACAGCAAAAGTGCACATTTGCCCCTTTACAGACAAATTTTTCCATAGGTACCTACTTTTGTTTAGTTATAATACTTATAAGAATTGGTTTCAAAAATTTCAGCAGTAAATAAATAAATCCATTGTCATCGGAATTCGGTTGCAATAGATTCGTTTACCCGAGTTTCACAACATTTTTCGAAAATCTTCAAAACATCGCAGGCCACGTCACAGTGATTTAAAGAGTAGGCATCAGAAATAGTTGTCTGAGATGCCACGTAGGCGTCCATAGCTAACGACGCGTTTCTATAATAAAACATGTATTTATAGACTACTACCCTCATATTTATTTGAGTATCAAACTTGTTCGTAGTCCGTGTGCACGGATGGATTAAACTAATGACACTCGAAATGGGAATTTATACCCTACTCGTAACGTTTTTAGCTTCAAATTGCAAATCATTAAAGATTAGTGAGAAAGGTAGAGCTGATATATCAGGATGAGAAAATTGAGTATCTGTTAGAGGTTTAAGATTAGATGCAAATGTAACGGCTTGTCTTTTAACTGTTTATACAGTAGTTGTGTTGAGTATAACATTTGAGAACGAGAAGCTAGAAGAAAAAATTAATGAAACATTCGAGAGTACGCACTTAAGTCATTTAGGTTGAAGTAGTGACACTCAAGTGATAGGAGGCCTTGTATGCTATTATATGAAAATTTCACCTGAGCCTCGATTTTGTGTCTAATGCCAAAGGAATAGTTAATATATAAGTATCTATCTGTTAAAACCTGTTTGCTATGAGGCTTGCTATCTTTTTGAAGTTTTAAACAAATCAAAAATAATGAGCCTATGGAAATACCAGGGTCGATGGACGTGCTGCATTTAGTAATCTGTGTCTCTGGTACTACGTGTCCATCTCATATTGTACTATCACGTACAATTGTTATTCTACCGACGTTGAATATTGAGATTCCATTGCCATTGTGAATGGGGTAAATATTCCGTATTCTACGTTTTGTTATGGTTTTATAGTATCATCAATTAATCAAAGAAGAGAATAGTTTATAGAAAATTCTAAAAAAATATCGTTATTAAAAGATCACGTTGCGGGTGGTATTATACATAGGTATCCCTCTATTGATACTTACATTATGAAAATTATAATCAAAATTCATGATAAGCATGACTCCTGAGATAGGAACGGCTTCTCATATTAAAGTTAACAAACATAAATTTTAGAGATGCGCCAAATGACGGCGCTACCAAAGACATAATTGACGACACAGCTCTGGCAGAATTTCAGCAAGCAATAAATCGTTTCGCAAGTCAACTGCATATACTGATGATTCTTAATTATAATCCGATGGCAAACAGCGACAATTCTCCGAAGCGGTTCATTCATGGCAAATGCAAGTAGGTCAGCATTAAATATCCAAGTTGAACTAGGTGCAAGAGCCAAGAGTTACATTGTGGCAAAACATTTCAGTTGTTTGTTACAGTTGCCGTAACGTAGTTAAAGGGTTTCGGAGTATGATACGTAAAATAATGGAATTTTTCAAAATTCAATACCAAATTGTATCGGATTAAAACCTGTAACTTTACTGATGCCTCGCGATTTCACGCGCAACTTACCATTTTTTGGATGAAAGTGTTCAATGTTGATTTCTGGGAACTATAAGCCTACGATGCCGCGTTGGGCGCCTATGTCCCGGAGAACCCCCCAAATCTAAATCCCAGCAGCTCAATAACGGGCGGACACACACGGAAATACGAACAACTGTTTTTTTTATGTAGAATAAGCCTGCGTTTGACTACATCTCACCTGATGGAAAGCGACGATGCAGCCGAAGGTGTAGCACGCAGACTCATGAGGTACCTATTCACTCTTGTCTTAAAAAGAGCCAGATTATATTTGTTAGGAAACAAGACCGACGGGAGCAAAATTCCATTCATAGCAGTCAGCATAAAGAAGGACTGAGCGAAACGCTTGGTGCGGCATGTTGGCAAATCTACTACATACTGTTAATGGGAAACGCATGAACGAAAAGAAAATAAAATCGTTGCTCTTCGAGAAGGCGGTATTTAACAATAATTTTTAGCCTGTAAGCTGTTGTAATGTAAATGTTTGACACTGTTGTTGTTGTTGATCGTCACAGTACCTATGTGTAAGCATTGTGTAAGGAAAGCATATGAATCTTATTGGAATCTGATTTCTAATCCTTATTCGATCCAAGTGGCAATCAGTGATAAAAAGCAGATGATCCAAAGCAGTCCCGAATAATTATGTAAACTATGCTATCTTTCAAAAGAACCTGTAGCCAAAAGTAAATCGAATGCTCGACAAGTTACAAGCAACCCACATTCCCAAGGTTCGAAGATACGTTCTAAATTAAAATAGAACTAACCAGAGGCAATGTTCTCGGACTTGCGAACAGTTTTGGCACTAATTGCGATCGTGCCCCCGTTACGGTAGAACGAGGTAGAAATGCGGCAGACGAAGCGGGATCCTCTGTACATGCCTCGGAACACGTGGCGCCGCGACTCATGTCGTGGCATTTCAAAGGAAACCCCCACATGGCCTCCTCTTAATGTGCAAGACTTGTAATTAAGTAAAGCTCATTATAATGGCCAATTGTACAAATGATAATTGATTTAACCAAGGGCGGTCTGTCAATAGCTACTCCTGAAAACAAAATAGGATCGGCAATAATTTGCTTCCATAAAATACTAGGAGTCAGTATTGACTGTGTGAGCATAAGGATCAAAAATGAGGACAAGATGACTGCTGTTATAAAGGCGAAGACAGATAAGCTGGTTTGTTAACTTTATTTTCAGAATCATGCGGCAGTTCCGGCACCAAATTCTCTAAAATGGATAACAGACGAATATCTTCGCGTGTTTTCTCAAATCATACGTGTGCAAAGATCTGATAAAGCAATGATAAAATATATCCGACGTGCAGCGATCGAATGTTCTAACACACGAGCATAGGTAGTAGGTACTATGAGAGATCAGCCGATGACGTCAGAGGATGATACGCGGGGGCGGATGACGCTAGTTACAGAATTGATGGAATCAGCTGTAAGACACAGTGGCACAGAAACATATAAAGTCAATGGTTTCATCAAATTATAGTTTTGTACATTACGATGTTGACTGTGGAAGAAGCTCGAATTTTACAAAAATGTATTTAATTATCGGGCGAGTTCTTATAAACGAAAAATGTTTATAAAAAAGGAAGAAAATAAAACACAATAATTACATATTGTAAAAATCACATGAAATAAATTCAATCATTAAATATGTAAGTTACAATTTATACACAAAGTAAATAAGCAAACGCAAATATTATCATTTTTGATGAGTGTTCAGGAATTCATTTTAAATTAACACAGTCAACCAAACTGTATAATCTTCGAGTTGAGTAAATACAACGCTTATAATAAATTAAACAGTTTGATTTCAGCATAGTGATATCATGCAGAAGTTTAGGTAACTATTGTAGACGTTGAATGGGTTCATCAGGAAGCGTCTGGCTGGCCAAAAGCCAATATTAGGGTGGGCGATATGAAACTAGGGGAACGCCGCCGGCGCCCAAGTTAATCTAGATGAGGACGATTTAATAACAAAAGGAAACTAATAAAAAATGTGTAATGATCCGATAATACAAAACTGCAAAAAGGTTATTATACACTTTACAAGAAATAACAGAGGCAGACTATATTCTACAGGCTAAGACTATGTTAAGGTTACACATGGTTCGTTGTAGTGGTTGTTGTAGTGATGTAATATAGAACTATTTGATAGTAGATTGTGCCACAAGAGACAAAGATAATGTATTACAGTTACAGCAAACACAATGTTTTGAATCCAGAGCGAAGCGAAGGATTCTACAGTAGAATCCTTCGCAAGGGACTATCTAATTCATAATGTTGATGTCATTGACAACAGAAAGATAAAATTAGAAAACATTATTCGAGGAGCAATCGTGTTGCCTTGAGGAAGTCTAAACATCAATTCATAAATAACTCGAGAAAACTATGAGAGACGCAGTCAGTTTATGCACGGAAAAAACTAGCGTTACAGCATTTGCAATGCTTCTAAAGTTATTCATTCGAGTTGACGTTGATAGAGAAGAGAAAAACGATCTAATCTAATGACCTCTAATGACTCTAGATTTTTTTAACCATCAAGCAAGACCCAATATAAAATACGTGTTATCGTGTTACATATTAATTTATAAAAGCTAATTTATGACGGCATACGCGACACACGTTTGATCACATATTATAGAAAGCAAATCTGAAATTTGGACATCGAAATTTAAATCCCAGTATTGCATTACGTGTAAATGATACTGCGTATTAAACTGTTACAGCAGAAATAAACTTTCATAACACCGGAAACGTTCGTCATACATAACGAGCGACGAATGTTCAGCTCACAGAAACAAGGTGGATGATCTCAACGCGCCCGTTGCCAGAGTTGCAATACTTCTAGTTGCATCGCTACATTAGACCATTGTTTATTTTGGACGGCCAGTAATCAATGATGTTATCATACGCATTTAGACACTTTTAATGTGAGGCAAAGTGGTGGTGATGTATCGGCCGCTGATGAAAGCCAGACAGAAATACATATACGCGAAACATAAGATTACGGAGTTGCTCAATGGGTTTGTTGCTTTTAGATTCAAGGACGGGAAGCGTAAATTTTAATACACCGATCGAGTGACCGAGGGAATTGACTTTTTAGTAAAATAAGAGCTTTGTAAATGTACAGTAGTTAGAAAAATAAAAACAACACAACAGTTAACCACAATAGTGATAACAAAGTACGACCAAGAGATAGTTAAATTTAAAAAACATTAGCTGACCTTTACTCGAATGTATCCACGCGGATAATTAACCCGGATTCCACTGAGGCGTACTCTACACCAAATTGTGTCCCTGTTTCAGTCTCACTCTCTAATCGTAATAGTGTGATTCCAAATGTTAAAATGAGTTTCAATTCTAAATCATTCACTCATCACTCCACTACAGTAATCCATCCATAATTCCACATCCATACCAAACCAATATTATAATTTGAAAGTAACTCTGCGGCTCTATTCTTATTGCTTTTTAGGATAATTTGATATGTTTTATTTGAACCCTGGAAAAGGGCAAAGCAAAGGATACTTATTTAATCAATACATTATATTCCATATGTGCAAAGCTGTAGTAGTTACAAAAATAAATAATGTTATCTCAATCCTACGTAATAGCATTTAATCACCTAATTATCACTGTATAAATTGTATTTGTATGGTACATCAAACTTAGAACAAACATCAAAGAAGAAATTTAATTAGCTTGTAGATTTGACGCCAACCACTGCATATCTTGAGTGACAGCGGCATGCTCGGCCGCTCGGCTCCCCCTGTCCTACCAGAACGGTGATTGACGTCGCCTCCACTGCACTACAAAATAATAGACAGTACAAGTCATGTGAAAGTGGAACAACTAAATCAGAGAAAATAATGTAGATTTCTGTGCAGTTATTTATTTTACGTACGAGAACTACGTAGAAGAGTCAAGTAAGGGTACCAAAGTGATAGTAGGAATTAGGAATAGTCAGCAGTGTGGTACTGAAAGTAAAGTGCAAGGATGTGATCCAAATCAATAATGATGAACTTTGAAATGGGTCATGTGAGATTTAAATTAGTTCAGAACGTACGTACCCACATTTATTAACTCAATTTATAACATATTATTTTACTTCAGACTTATCAATGATATAGTTTTTGTTTAACACAGGACATAATTAACTGGATTCTGGATTTTATAGCTCACAGACAAAAGACATGGGTTTTGTACATGAAAATTACGAAGTAAATAATATGCAGTATTCACGTCTTAGGAGCTTCACCTGTCCCCCTATGATTGACACCGCGTCGACTGCACTACACATTGAGTATAGCTCAGCGACGCCCCTGAAATTATACATTTGGCGGAGAACCAACGCCGATAAAGCTGAGAGGTTACATGTACTAGAACATGTTACAGCAAATATCTATGACACGGCACGTTAGCCAAGTAGATCAAAAGATGCAAAAGCTTTTTCAAACACATTGGCGTTTTGTTAAATCTTATATTGTTATCATCTTTTTATAACTTTTCCTAGCAATAGTGCCTCACTTTCAATGAACAAATTCTGGGTACGGGAACTAAATACCAGGAGAGTTTGAAAAGAGGTACCTACATGACATGCAATTGAACGTAGCTACCTAACAAAAATCATATTTTACTAATAGCCCCGTTTTATTATCAGACCTTCTGTATCACCGCTAATGGTACGCTTAATAGCCAATAGCTTTTTAATAGCAGTGTGCTCTAAATCGCGAATGGGGCAAAAGGTCAAGGTCCAATCATTAATTGGACATCGTAATTTGCGATCTGTGTAATTCTGCTTTAAATCTAATAATGAGCATCATAACAACAAGAATCATTACCATTGTTTTGTTGAGTTGATCGTTGACTCTGGACAATATGGCATTACAAGTATACCTTACCTAAAGAAAATGATGCTCATAATATTAAAAACAAAACTCGTAACAACCAAACTTGAAAAGTAAACAAGACACTGATTGATCAAACAAAACGTTTCGTCAAAGTTTTATTACGGAAAATGGAAGTAGAGCGATCGTTTCAGATACGCATTGCGTGAGGGGAGACAACGGAACGGAATGAAACGGTGAAAATCTGGTACAACCATGAAACACCGCGAAACCAAAATCAGTTTTTTTAAGTTGTACACAAGCATGCGAATATACAAAGTCTCATTGCCAAATATGTATTTATATTTGGCAAAGTAACATCAAAGAAACTTGTCTCCGCAAGAAAAACTATTTAACATGACAGCCACTGTCAAATCATAAAATTTGTTAGTCTTTTATATTTTTCGCACTAGATGTCGTGCCTGTGGACCAATAACAAACTTTTAATAGGAAACGATCATCTTAAACTATCAGCACAGACGTGAATCGGCGACAAACGATCTCTTCACATAATAAAGACGGAAAACATAAAATATTTTATCTAAACTCTGAGATCACATAAACATTAGTAAAATCAAAAGGGTCATTTGAAATTAGAGAGTGGAAAGAACATCTATTACATTAATTGACAACATAAAAATGTCGTCTAAATAGACATTATTCGTTATTTATGTGAAAATCATTTTATCTCTATTTTAGCAAATGCCACGAATTGGGACCCAGATCGAAACAACGTTGAGGGTAAAATGTATTTCTCTAGCCAAAATAAATATGGGCAAAAATTAATGGTAATTTTATGTACTGTGTGGAATATTTTGATATAAATATGAGAGTAAGTCCAATGCATATGATATCTATAGTTTTTTTTATATCAAATATTCCAATAACTATATAATGTGTCCTGGATAACAGAGGGCGCCTTAGCAGACTAATAGCTTCAGATAGGCTACATTATCACATTAGATTACCTCGTCCGTACCCCATAAACGAATTTTCGGAATGTCCATTGTCCAGGCTAAATAGATTATCCACACCACAAAACAACAGATTCTTAATAATAAATTGTTTCCTTTAATATCCTTTCATAATAAATTTCATATGTCATGACTTACATTGTGTCTTAGTAATATGTTAGACCACAGTCTTCAACCTAACAGCTTCTGCGAAAAGGTCCACAAAGTCCTCAATCATGCTTGTTACTGCGATACGTGACTAAGTAAGTTAACTAACAAGATTGACATTAGTACATCGTCAATTAGATGCAACTCGTTTGTTTACATGCACTCCTTGCATTTCTCTGAATCAGCGAAATGATCTCAAAATCTCAACTCAATGGTAATGGAGCGAGATCGCTTCAAGTGAGATAAATGAACCTCAGTTTGCAGGTCATAAAGATACCAATATCGGAACAACAGTGATAAATAGAAGAACGTAAGAACATATCTGTTTTTAAACCAAACTGTTTCAATCCAACACACCTGTAGTATTCGCAAGCGATAAAAATAGTCACTTCGACGGATTTTCGAACAGTTCTGCGCTTTGTTTGGCGGACAAACATAAAGCAGCCGACTTTATCGCCGTTTCCAAATGGTTTCACGTCCGCAATGGATTGCACCTTTCGTTTGTTTGTTGTCTTGCGGTTAAAACGATTATAATATACTTTAATGATCCTATTTTTAGTTCCTCTATAAGACTTCCGCTACGATTGATTGGTCATTTTGCACTGCATGTTTAGTAATTATACTTGGTTACAGAAAGCCTGTAGAATTGAAGTATCAACTGACCTTGTAACAGCTGTATCGTGGCCTGATACTCTGCAAGTTTCTCATCGACGTAACCTTCCTGCGACTGCTGCGCGATGATCTCCGCCGTGGAAGGTCCTCGCTCCTCCTCATCCTCCTCGTATATCATGGGCCGCGGTGGAGGAGGCGGCTCCAGTGGCACACCCGCGTAATCGTACTCGCGAACCGGTTCGTACGGAGACGAATAGTAGTACTCGGGACTCTGCCCCAGCGTCGGGGACATTGGATAAGGTGAAATGGAAAAATGGGAGCTCGGGGAAGGTGAGTGCTGCCTTAAATTATGTGGCGAATGTAACGGTCTGAAAGGTTTAGGGGACGGATGAACCGGCGGTGGTGTGACTATGGCTGTGGAGTGCCTCGGGCCGGAGATGAGGGGTGGTGGACTCGGTGCCCATGGGGAAGGGGGGCGGTAGTTGAGGGGGGAGGGAGGGCCGGGGGGCCGCGCGCGCCCGCGCCCCGGCGGCTGCGACATCTCGCGGATTGAATCACGTCAACCCGGTGTCACGCCACCATGTGCATCGCTGGAACAAAACAAACGGCCTGTTAGAATTGAATAACATTTACTAAGTTTTTACACACAATAATCAGGCGGAAGACGTCCACTGCTGAACATAGGCCGTTCCGATAAAACATCACTTTCGACGATTACCATAGGGCATTTTCCAAACTAACAACGTCGCAAGGTACATTTATTACAAAGTTTTACTTCTTGCAAATACATAGGACCATTTCAATTGAAAGAAATCACAAACATATTGAATGCCACACGTTGTTAAACAACAAAATTTTCTGCATTTGTTACACCAAAGAAGTAAGAAAAGATTAACAAACTATAATACCAAATAGTTAGCTAAAGAAATCAAAGCTAGAACGCAGTAGTTTAACTAATCTATTTAACGAAATTCCTAACACTGAAAGGGTTACGAACCTCCATACAGCGCGTACTCTCGTAGAGTATACAATTGTGTACATAAAACAGATGCTCCGATACTTTTATTAGGCTCGAATCGATTAGTAACTGTTGCTGTTTATTTGAAAAAATTGACTTCCCGTGCCTGCGCTTGCTATTTTGAGATATTTGTGGATGTGTGTCTAAGAGCTCTACTTATAATGGTAACGATCGGATCATTTTGATAACCACATAGTTTCTTAATGGAATATGTACGGTAGGAATGTTTTCAACTGACAAAACAGAATAGTACCGTAAGAACTTTACGAGCATTGCATAGCTAGCATCACATAAGTTGTCTTGGCGTTCCACCATCTATTAAAGTATTGAGTCGTTTGAAAAACCGTTTATTATGGATAATTGGATACTACGCCAACTTAACAATGCTAATATAATAGCTGCTAATTTATCAACAATGTTTGGCTAACAATGGG
This sequence comes from Ennomos erosarius, assembly GCA_963580505.1. Lineage (NCBI taxonomy): Eukaryota > Metazoa > Arthropoda > Insecta > Lepidoptera > Geometridae > Ennomos > Ennomos erosarius. Next base: position 1,469,626 of record OY756982.1, read on the forward strand.
AGAACTAGATAAATACAAAACATAACGCCTGAGAATATAACGTTAAGTTATAAACATTACATACAGCAAAGCTTTCAAAATGGCGACAAATGGCCGCCCGCCAGACAGCCATAAGTCTAGCAAAAAATTGCCATTTGGGCAGTGCACGGTCTCCCTCCTGGCCATTCTCCAATCGTGCCAGCGTAAAGACCTCTTATGTAATACAAACGAGACTGGAGAAAATATTCATGCCAAGTCGATTGTTTGAGGTAATGATGAACGAGCGGCAGGTGAGCGACAACGACAATTCACAGATTAGGGACCGGAGAGGTTAAAGACATTGTTAAGTAATAATCGACGAGCGAAAACATACTAACCATCGAAATATAAAAGTTTAATGATACGAATTTTCACAAGTAGGATGATGCGTGGGTTTGCATCAAAGTAGTCGGTGAAACAAAATGTAAAGCTACACCCACTCCAGACATTTCTGAAGAACCATCAAAGTATGCGAATGGCATAATTCGCGGGCGGAACGCCTAACAACCGGAATCTTTACATATTATTGATAAATCTCGGCCTCGTTACCGGGAATAAGAAAAATGTTTAGATAAATAACAACCCGCTGAAAGCTGTGATGTAAATTGCTGCAATACATTACGCAAGGACTTGCACTTGCACTACATCTTCTGGAGATAAAACAGAAACAAAAGCTAATAGCCGACCTTTTACGTTTCTTAAAGATGCACGCATCCATAACTCTTTAGATACAATAATAGAAAATTTTGAACACGTAACTACCGAGCAAAATTGATGGAACCGTTAGTATTTGAATAAACAACGCAGAAACCTAAAAAAACAGAGATTCTACGTTACAATGTGTAATTTTTTTAAACAAAAGTGGCGTTCATCATGAGGCGAATGGAGAAGACGTTGGTTCTAATTTCGTCGATTATATCACAAGACCATCGCTGCAGAATGCTGACGCTGGTTTTAAAATAGCCAGACTATTGACTCCAGACTGCAAACTGACTGAGATTGACATAGTAGTCTAGAAAAATCTAATCGTGATCTGTCTCGACTCAACTCACGGGATTGGTGACGGGCGGAATTGTTAAACCTGAGAAAATGTATAAAACTACAATATCAAAGTTCATTTCAGAGCGCTACAAATAAACACAGTACTTGGCTGAAATTTAGACTGTCAGTCGAGGTATAGGTCATCTTTCACCAAATAATATGCCTGAACTGGGTTTCGCTAAACTCTCCAATATTACCTACAACTGACCAAAAACAAGACATTGTTTTTTTACCTACAACACGTGACTGCTGCTCATCTATACCTACGGTTGCATCAGTTGCTAGTATCAGCCGCAGTTCATCGGCCTTCGTCGCAATAGCACTCTCAGCCACGTCAGTCATAATAATACACGAAAAACGCATTAAGACACCGAGAGGATTCTGAAAGCTCTAATTTTTCCAGTATCATGACTGGAATGTCAAGTAACTGCCCGCGTTGTTACAGAATAACAAATCTTAGGCGGGGTTTCACATGAACTGCGGAAAATGTGTTGCGTAACTAAGCTGATAAAAGAAATGTCAAGACTGTTTCAGGAGGAACGGTGAATTTATCTTGACCTTTTTTTTAGGAAAGAACAGTTCTGAGACAGATAAATTAGAAAAGAAAAACAATAACAGAAACGTAAGATCTTGTTTGAACGCATACAAAAATGTTCCCTATGTTCAACGGAAAGTAGGAAGCAACTATATCACCGACAATATATATCGATGACATATTTTCACGACACATTAGTTAATTCTCCATTTGCGACGGTTCAATAACTATGATGCTATAGTTTGGCGAGAAGCCAGTTAGCGGGCAAGCGTGGGTTAACCAAACTCGTGAACTTCGGGTGTGAACGGCTGAACCTTCAAAAGAAGCTAGTTTTACATCAGGCCGAGGTTGAAGGCGATAGTGTTTACCTACCTACCCCACTAGCTATTAGAGTGAGTTTTAGAGACTACAAGCCGCAAAGTAGTAGAGGACTGACACAAGCCGATTGATGATGATAAAAACCATGTGCGCTTACTTAATCTTCCAAGAACGGTACATATTAGCTGTATTTTGGTGGTATCTACCTACTTGTTAGTATAATAATTTAGGCTTCGTGAAGAAAATATATTGGACTTGGATTAGTATTCATCATCAACAGCCTGTAGACGTCCACTGCCGAACATAGGCCTCCTCTAGAGAGCGCCACTTTAAGCGGCTGCTCGCCTCCTGCATCAATCGGCTTCCCATCGCAGATTAGTATTATTTGTATCTAAATGTAGGTACAGTGGGGCAGCTTGAACTACGGCTATGGGTATGGGTACCTTCTTTAAGATAATATACAACCTGTCAATATTTGATACCTATAACATAATAATTGTGCCTGTACATTGAAATGTTTAACCATCAGTGAGTGATATGTTTAATACCTGGCAGTTTTCAACTTTCCACTGAATTACAGTTTTACCAGATATTACAAGTTTTTAAATCTATTGTGTCCAAGTGCTAGGCAAATCCTGATTTAGTCAGTACTTTGTATCATATTGGACGAACAGTATGCCCTTGTAAATCCACATGCACAACCGCAAAACCTATTAATGTTTACATTCATATCAAATCACTAAGAGCACCTCGCGAATCTACCTGCCTTGTTTCCGTCATACAACCTCAAGTTGGATTTTATATACAGTCCTGAGATACTACTACTCCTACGCTGTAAAGCTGTAATAAGCAAGCACGTCTCTAGGTCTAACGATTCATGCTCTGCGTTGATTATCTTCTGTCACAAGCTCAAGCAGGATATCTAGCACTCATAGCGTAGATTGGCCGTTCCATCATTAAGTGGAGAAGACCAACTTGGAAAACGTACTGTAGGACACCTAGGTACTACGACGATGTACTTAGGCACTAGGCAGAGTGGCTGGCGAGGTTGGCCGTGTAGGCAAGTGCCATGCCTATTAGCCATGGCGATGCTAGGATTCGCTGATGGAGATCCTGCGCACATTCCCCAAAATGCAGCCCATAGAAAATTGACGAACTAGCAACTACGCCCGTGCTCAAGGCTTTGTTTGTACCCTCTTCCCAACAAGCGCTTTGTCTGCAATAAGCTTCATAGCGCGACGGTCGATTGTGTCCAAAGCAGCCAATTGATACTTAGCAGATCCGTTCCCCAAATAGCTGCAATACCTTCTCCATGCAAGCCCCGCCTTGAGCTTGGTACACGTTGAGTATTTGAGTAGAGGTGAAGAGTTACCTAAACTTAGTATTAGTTTTTTGCAGGTGTTTTTGCCGTGGACTCAACGAAGCGGCCAAAGTTTAAGGAAGAAGAAATTTGGATTTCAAGAAGCTCAACCTGATCACTGAAAGGAGCAGTGCCCCAGTGGGATAATGCTTCAAGAGTCATTTTTGTACTAATAATCATGGTTATGTAATCTATATATAACAATGGAATCGTACGCTAATGATAGGTAATAACCTAATAACTATGAGATCGAGAAAAAATTTATATTATGCGCAGCATATTCCCTCTAATGCATACATACCTCTAGGATATAGGATGTATTATGAATCTAGAGTATTTATTGCTTTCATGTTGATTGCATAAAATTTGTCTGTGATTAATATGCTCTCTAATAATTTAGTTATAAGTACCTAGAATGTCCAACATGTAATTATTTTAAACACCACAAGCATTCTGAAAAATATTTACAATGGATATAAACTATGTGTAGATAAAACACTGTTTTAAACTTTCACGGTTGTTTACCACGTTTTTAATAGTACTTACGGGATATTTACCGTGATTAGAATCATTTTTGAGTTCCCGATATTTCGGTACAGTTACATGCACCATTTTCACGGGTAGACTGAAGATGCGGGTGGATGATAAAAAGTTCAAAATGTTAGGAGCAGACATAACGGTCTACCCTTTTTCTTAGTCTTTTACTGCGGGTACCATTGGCATTCGTACTCGATCGTAACTCGCGACAATAAACACTCACTGTATCACTGCATATGATCTTATCACATTTTGGACGCGTATTATTTTTAATGCAACCTAATACTGGACTCCACGCACTAGCAAGTTGGAAACCATCACCTCGATTGAAATTTTTATATTTCGAGATCTCAATGGCTTCCTTTACCAGCCTAGGTATATATTGGCGCTCCGTAGATAAAATTTGTGGCTTGTGAAGTTCAATCCAGTGATTAGGCCCCGAGTCCGTCAAAAATGATTCTAATCACGGTAAATATCCCGTAAGTACTATTAAAAACGTATGTGTAGATACTTTTTTTACAACAAAACAAATAATAGTGCCTACAACGTTTTTAGTAGTAATTGCAAAAATTAATTAGTTACCGGCCATTATTCTGACATGACATTTCTCATCATAACTTATGCTGAATTTTTGATCGCAAAATTTGCATTATTCACTTCCACAAACGACAAACAAGCAAAATAACGTTTAAAACAATAATTTTATACCTTTTGTAAACTTCATTAGTCATGAATTTACAAGGTGGGCGGTAAGTGGTGATCAATATTACGTAGACTTCGTTCAGACGAATAGAATTACGTGTGTAAGTAATTAAACTTGATTAACGAACACATACGAAGGCTGTTTTACTTATAACTAGCAGGAATGATGGAATAACGATCGTAGGAGATGACGAATCCAATTTGTTTTTGAGGAAGTAGGGAGTGATTGTAAAAATTGTAGATAAAAATACGTAAGCAATGCTATTACACATATATTACAGTCTGCGACATTTTATATAGTTTTAGCGAATATGTATCGCGAAAATACGCGTAAAAAGCGCCATACCATAACATGGCATAGTCAATTGGTCAGACTAATATTACGGAATAAATATTGACATAACGTAGCTCTAATTTGTGACAATCTTAACACTTTACCGTGCTTATAACCAATTATTTACATAATCAGCATAACAATGAATTTTTCAAAGATGACAACAGTAATTATGCTGTTTTGCAAGAAAGTATCAATAAATTCATTATAATTGGTAACCATAAAGTGGATTACAGCAACCCCCTAAACCAGATTCATAAATCTGATGAATTAACCCAAATAGAATGAAATAGAGCCCAATAAAAGACAGGGGATGCCGCGGAAGGATTGCTGGCTAATATAAAAATCGCGTGACTGTCAATAATATACCACAAATCTGAATTAAACGCGGCATAGTTCGATATCTAAAACGCCACAGTTAAGCAAAGTTATTTCGTCAAGTAAATTTATCCTTTTGAAGAATTCCTTTTTACTAACTTTTCTGTTTTCTTATTTACCGCGAACTTTTTCAGCAACGTTCTTTTTAAATATTTGTTTCACACGATTGACGCGTAAAATTACGGTCCTTGCTCCAGTTCCAGAAATCTCGGTTTAATTAAATACATCTAGCGTGATGGGAGACCTAAATATCGACGTGGCCTACTTTCACGAAAATTCATCTTACGAGTTCTAAACACACAGACAGTTTTAAGACTGTAGGGCAATGTTTTGTGTGCACGCACGCCTTAGGTGTTTACTTAGATTGTTTGCCCTTTCAATTTCACTCTATTTCCTGATAAGTGATGACATTGTAGAAGAAAACAAGATGAAAACCGAACGAGATAAGAAGATGCCAAAATCAATACAAACCAGTTCTCACGTAGTCTAGGCGTTAGATACGCGGAACAGACTACCGGTTCTCGAGAGTACTCTACCAGAAGCGACGCAATGCAGATACAAGATTATAGAGAAAAAAATAGCTAATCAGTTAGCTGTTAAAACACAATCATACACACAAATTAGCAACTAAATAAGTAGTTTTCCGCGTGGAAAGTTTGAGGTTAGGAAAAGCCGGCGTAAAGCGGGTGAAGAAAAATTACACGGGAATATTATTACGATAAACAGAACACAGAAATGACGAGGAAAATAATTTTGGAACGGCAGGCGGACATATTGTAACTCAATACTCCCGCTCCAGGGCGCTGAGCGCATTGCCTGCCGGTCCAGGGTTAGCGAAGCCAATCCTCATCAGTTAAAATAAGCATGAGCATTTCACACTGCTACATTACCGGTAACAGAGGATAAAACGTTCAACGGGACACAACACTGTTTGTTCACTTTTTCCAACGGATACGAAGTTCAAATTCACTGGTTTTTTTTGTTTTCACGGGCACGTTCCAAATTAGGTATTTGGAGTATGTTTGATTGTTCGGATGCCGTTTTCGGTGTGACCTTACCAAGTGAACGTTCCGTTACCGCGCGTTTGGTTGCGATGGTTGGGAGTAGCGGAGCGGCAGTTAGCGTTGGACTGAGGCGGGCGGGCGGATTCGGCGGCGTTCGGCTCTATTCGGCCACCTTTATATTTAGAATTTGGCTCTCTCCCCGGTTTTATATAGCAGTGAGTACATCGCGTATAAAGCGTATTCGAGATGCGGTCGCCGCCTCTATATGTATATATAGGAATTACGACTTTTTATTGAGTGGATTGTAAATTTTTGCAACCGTCCGTTGGTACGGGATGGCCGATATTTCTGGGCGGGCGGATACTTTTTTGGCAATGTTAGCAAAAAGCTCACCCACACGTTGCATATTTCGGCTTGTTAATATCGAATAAATATTCGACATAATAACGCAAAATTTCAAAAACTAAAGGTGAAATTGAGGACGGTCATATTGATCGAAGTTGACATCACGATGAGTGAAAGACCTTATTTGGGGATGCAATGCAGGGGTGAGTCATCCCGCGGAAACCAGCAGCTTACTCATTTTCCCGCTGAAGCTTGTTATGAGAATGACGTGACGAGCTAGTCGTTCACCTGATGTTAAGCGACACGGCCGCCCATAACAGTTGCAGTGTCACTCGGAACATTAAAATAATAAAGTTTCGCGCGACACTGCACTGCGCACGTCATCCTGAGACATCACACACCATACAGTCTAGTAATCAGATTACTACTGTATAATCACTAGCTACAATGCCCTTCGGTTCGGAACACTGTAGTGCTTGCATTGCACACCACTGCTTGGCGGCAGAATAACTGGCAGAGCGGTGGTACCTACCTAGACGAACTTTGCAGAAAAGTCCTACCACCCCAGCTTGATTTTTAAGGATGAAAATCTTTGCGCCGTAAAAGCACCACACAAAAACATTACATTTTACTTTTTGCCCGAGCGATTGAAATGATCGAAGTCTTAGCTTCAACTCGCGAGCTTTCATCTATGCGGATGTAGGCACGTGCTTAATGTACGTACAGGCGGTACGGATCGTGTTTTGCAAGAAATCTTTACGTAACTGACACACCCACACCTACCACCACCACCACCTGTTCCAAGTACAGGTTCTACAGGTTCATAAAATTTCCCGGCCGGGTCCGGGTTTCCACGTGCAAGAAAACCTCTGCAAGAAATGTGCCTGCCAGAGTTGGTCTGGCCTCAGGGAGTACTAGGCCGGTCCAGACCTAGCCCAGCTAACAAAAAAGTTACCAGGTTAAGTATATGTATTTTACAACTAACAGAAAAATGTGGTAATAAAGGAAGTAATTCAGGGTGTATGTAAAATCAAAAAAATCAATTAACTAATCTAAAATTATCTATTTTTTTAGTATTTGTTGTAGCGGCAACAGAAATACATCATCTGTGAAAATTCCAATTGTCCAACAATCACGGCATATGAGATACACACGGACAGCGGAGCCTTAGTAATAGGGTTCGCTTTCACCTTTGGGAACGGAACCCTAAAAAGTAGTGCGGGACTTTTTGGGTCCTATATCGACGCCGGGCGCTGCAGTCAGGACCTACCTTGCAAGTGTAAACGTGGCAAGTGCACTTGCGAGTCCTACGACAGATCGTCAGGCGTTTCCTGCGAGTAGTATAGTTGCGTGCAAGTGCAATAAGCAAGTTTACATCGACTCGCGACAGATCTCACTGATCTCACTCTTATCCAGAGCCCAGGTAATATATACCTACAGTACAGATGCCTCATCAGATCACATACAACGAAATAACGCGGGCTATTTTACGAATTATTTTATTTCTGCACTAGCTACTGCCCGCGGCGTTGCCACGCGTGGACTACATTACTTTTCAGGTTTCGGTTTGGGTAATGGCTTTATTTTTAAAAACTGATTTTCTATCAGCCACACTGAGTTTTCTGCTCGTATAATCACTTCCACGAAGTAAAAAAGACATGTCTTAATCATGGATGAAATAATTAATTATAATATTTCCCAAAACAGCGTAGGTACGCTAATTATTATCCTTGATATACCAATTTTGATGAAATCTCCACTCATGGCTACTTAACTATAGAAAAATTATCGATGATATTTCGATAAGTATCATCGAACTCATGATTAATTAAAACCTATATTATATTAAAATCTAGGCTTTCAAAACATTTTTACAATAGGGCAACATCTGGGGGGTCTAGCAAAGATACCAACCGCTAACGCTAACGCCAAACGCTAACTCCAAAATGTACTGAAATGACGTTTCGGAAATCGCTAACTTTTCCGTAGCGAATGTTATTTCGATACATTTTTGGAGTTAGCGTTAGTGATTGTGATCTTTGCTAGACCCCCAGGGCATTTTACATAACATGTTTCGTACACAGATTAGAGAAAAAAATCTACTTCGTATCATTCCAAAGAGTATTATTATACTTCTGTATCATTCAAAGAGTATATAATTTATACGTAACGTAAGAGTATCATTGGCCCACTGCATTAGCCTTTGGTGGTAATAGTATGCATTGGCCCTCAGACCTGTGGGCCAAATATAAACGTCATGTAATGCCATAAACAGGCGTAGCAAGGGTCAAGATTATACTCCCAAGGGGAAAGCTCTAACTATCACGGTTCATGAGACACAGCCTGGTGACAGACGGACAGACAGCCTGACAGACGTCGTCAGCCCGTTTTGGGTACGGAACCCTATTACTAAGGCTTCGTTTTCCGTCTGTCCGTCTGTCACCATCAGGCTGTATCTCATGAACCGTGATAGTTAGACAGCTGAAATCTTCACAGATGATAAATATATTTTTGTTGCCGCTATTACAAAAAATACAGAATAAAATAAGTATTTAACCCCTTAAATACTTATTTTATTCTGTATTTTAGTTTTTTTCTCTCTCATACATCAAACTTTTTTTGCTAGTTTTTATACATAATGATACGGAACCCTTCGTGCGCGAGCCCAACTCGCACTTGGCCGGTTATTTCTCTAATCTGCGGGCACTTAAGTATAATTAACATGTTTGTATCTTGAATGCAATCGATTCATACTACTTACATATTATTTGATTGTATATCTATTTTACTCCAAAAACCCCAAACAACCTGCAAGGGCTTAAATAGAAAAACTAATAATGGTTAATCAAATCTAATAAATTGTAAAATTTCATTCCACTGTTTAATGCATATTTACTACCGAAATTAACTCCTATTACTCTTTGTTCATGGCCTTACACACGTTTTTTTTCTTTAATCTGTGCCTCCAGATGGACTTTACGTGAAACATGTGAAATATTCAACACACGACGAATAACAACACGACAAAAAATTACTATACTTAACACTGGCTCAATACACTATGTGTGGAGCCATAATAAAACAAAAAAAATTACTGTGACACAAACTAACCGTCAGTAGCCAAAAAAAATTCACCATGAAGCGGCCATGTTGTATAAAATTCCATCCGGTTTCGTAATGATATTTAATAATTTTAACCAAATTTTTTAATGATATTTGTATTTTAATATATCTTATGTTGTGCGCTGGTTATTTCTAAGCATATTAATGCAACCCGCATGAAAATCTGTTCAGTATCTAGGGATTTGTTCAATAACAAACAAACAAACAAACAAATAGCTACAAATTATTGTCCCTAGATGACGTTAGATACGATAAATTAGAAAATGTATGGAGAAGGGCAAAAAGCCTTGTAGTCCTGCATCGCGGTTACGATATTTTTTGAACAATAGAACCTATGGGATAAATAAGATTTGATATCATTATGTGTGTGTTCCGTACCGCATCAGAATTACACATTTATTATATGTAGGGATAGGGATAGGGATAGGGAAGGGATACGGATAGGGAGGATAACGCAAGATTATCAAAAGACATTTATTGCGTGTTGGCGAAGTATTGGGCCAAATGAATACATTGGACACTAACTAGTAACTCTCTAGACACGATCACTACTTTTTTTTCAAGTTCGGGCTATTTTTCGTTTGTACCTGATGGGACCCCATGTCCAGAGTATGTAACAATACTTACTATGCTTATCGATCTAGTTTCGAACATAATGCAACTTGCAACCGCGTGTGGTAAATTCATAACCGACTTCAAAAAAGGAGGTTCTATGTTCAGCTGTATGTTTTTTAATGTATCTCCACCACTACGAAATTTGGACCAATATAAGTGATTTCTCGTTCGGTAGAAGACCCTTGCTCGGTGCCTTGGTGGTCCCCTGTTTTGGTGAAGATAAGGTGTTAGAACTAAAAACAATGAAATAACACTTCGTTGGTGCAGGGCGAGTGCGTGCTGCGTGGTGCTTCATTTTGAAAGTCGCGCGGACTACGACTGAGCCACTCGTTCACCCGTTACCGCAACATACTTAAATAAACATAAAATAAAAATATAGCTAAAATATAGTTTTGCAGTTTGCAGTGGGCGCCACATCGCTCGTAGAACTGACATACGATGGTCGCCCCTAACTAGGTGGACCGACGATCTGGTGAAAGCCGCGGGAAGCCGATAGATGCAGGAGGCAAGCAGCCGCTCTAAGTGGCGCTCCCTGAAGGAGGTTCAACAGTGGACTTCTTCAGGCTGTTAATGATGATGATGATGATGAAAAATATTGCTTGTCCATGCAGTTCCATGTTCCATGATTCACACATTTCAAGAGTTTTATTTCATTCGGAGGAGCTACGTTTGCCTACCTGGCAAAAAGTTTTCTATCTTGTTGTGTAGTAAATAGCTCAACCATAGAACAGACTTAACAAAGTGTTGCACACAAATTGATGACTGAACTGTACCCATATCTACACTGCATGAGACCATACGATAGGTTAAAATTATAATGTTCCATTTGTTTATTATATTGGGGAATTTCTTTTATTTATGTGGTGTAGTCTTGGTTAGTAAATAGAATAGGTGGCCATCTCTTCCCGTGAGTGCCATAAGCCGGCTAAGGGGATATCCTTGGACATCCCAGCCTTAGAATAAGTACCTAGGTATGCCCTGTTCATATATCTTAAATATTTTATGTAAACAAAAGGGATAACAGAGCAAAAAACTTTTATAATGGTAGTTTACTATATTTGACCACAACAATATTCAATTATTATTTTTTGGTAGTAATCTGATCAATTATTAAATAAACTTTCATTTTGTACTATTTATTTTGACCAAATATCTGTTCTATAAAATTTTATGATAATAAAATAATCAATTTTTGATAGATGATATTTTATTATACTGGTGATACTGTAGAGGTTCTAAACATTTTCAAGAGGATCTAGTCTGACAATATTTCCTGTTTTATTCGTTTTTGTTTTCTCATATGTGAATGTTCTTATTCCTGCGTTTGTGCAATTTTATTGTGATTTTTTGTTCTGTCTTTTGTAAAGTTTGCTAAACTTCATCCAGAAATTCATTCGCTAAATGGCTCCTTAGCCGGATCTGCCGATCTCAAGGACCTTGTCAAGAACAGAAAATCTATCGCCAGTCAAAAGCTAGCTGCGGAAAATCTTTGATTGTCAAGGAAATCTCGTGGTAATGAATGTGTACAAAGAGAGACATACAAGAAGTAGCCTGCGAGCGAATGTTGGTCACTAATAGACTATACTTATAAACAAAACAGCTGAATTGTTAAGAATCAAAATTAACAAAAAATATTTTTCTAAAGGGAAAAATGCTGAGAAATGTTTTGTGCAACTGGCATGTCACTTTGACAGTGACATTTCGTGACATTACATTGTTTATGCATTGTTTACATAAAAATTCTAAGATTTATGAACAGGGTAAATTCTATGGTAACAGCCATAGACATAAGATCTATGGTAACAGCACTAAACGCCGCATGCCTTGTGTGCTGCTTATCGTAAATCTACCCTACTATGACAAGCGTCCACTCAGAGACTTCTAATATCGTTTTATGGGGGAAGCCCCAGGCCTATGTTCGGAGGTGGAAGTCTTCCGGCTGATAAAAATATGAATATTTCAGTGTGTTTTAAGACGGCTAAACTCATGGGAAGTGTAAATTAACGAATTCTGTATTAGCGGCCGCGGTACACCTATTTGTAATATGAGATTTAGGTACCTAATAACACATTGGTAACTTACTTTATTTTCATAGCGAGCTTGTTGAAACGACTTTTGGATTGTGTTTCTGATTTTCATTCTGTAGTAGGTACTTACGAGTTTGTTTTGTTTATAAACTTAAAATAAAACCAATAAAACTATAATAAAACTAAAACTGGACAACAAAACAAAAGTAAACAAAAAGCCGACAGTTACTGAATGAACTATTTAAAAAAAATCAAAACAACAAACATGATTGAAACAGCGCTTCTCCGACACTGGCAGAAAAACGTCAAACAGCGTTTAAAAGCCACTAATTGAAGAAGAAGAAGAAACAGCGCTTGCTGCCAGTGTGACCACCATAATATCTCAATAATTAAAAGCTTATTACTACTCCATGATTTACTTACTTGTTTTATTTATTCTTTCAATTATTGCATTAATTTTTAACCAACTCTATGAAAATTATTTTAACTTAATAATTTTTAATAGTAGGAAACTAGCCTTATATAAGTATGTGATAATGAAGTTCTCTCATTCCATAACCCATCCATCAAAAGTTCGCCATCATAGCCCAGATTTATTTTTGCCTTTATACAAGGTGACCTTGAATTTGAATGTTATCCCAAAATGAGGGGACTGGGACCGTGAACAACAAGAACAACAAGTTGTGAAAGCCTTACTTGAAACTGTGTATTTCAAAACCTACAGGGTAAAAAATAAATCCACTCGCAAAATTGCACATGCGAACGCTACGAAAGTTAACAAGATACCATAAATTCATTTCTAAACACAGGTCGTTAAACTCATTTATGTGCACTCAGTCAAGGACGAAGTTCAACCACACAGCAGCGCTAAGACTATTTTCGAACGTAAACTTTACATGACATTTCTTCAATGAAAGTCGTAGATGAAACATTGTCTACCTTGAGGTGTAGGTTAACCCTCTTTCGAGATAACATCCCAATACAAGGTCACCTTGTATACAAAAAAAAATAGTTTATAGTATGCCACACCATACCTTGGGGTCTAGCAATGATCTCAATCGCTAACGCTAATGCCTCACGCTAACTCCAAAAATCTATTGAAATGACATAAGCTGCGGAAAAGTAAGCGATTTCCGAAATGTCATTTCAGTACATTTTGTAGTCAGCGTTAGTATCTTTGCTAGACCTCTAGGTCAGTTAAAATAGTTACTTAGCGTGAATTCAAAACCGGCTTCTAATAATTTGCTAATAAATAATATAAACCCTGAGTTTTCATTAAAGAACTCTACCATTCCCAAAATAAGAACTAAGGTATGTAGGTTCCATTTGGGTTGGGCGTCTTGTGCACAGTCCACCATAATAATTTTATACATTGAATGCACAGACTAAATAATCAACTGACTTAAGACAGGAGTTGTCTGTTTATTAGTAACAGTTCCAACCAAATATTGAATTAATTAGTTTTGCAACCACAGAATTCCCCCTATTACATTTGCAACATTAGTATGCCGATTTAACTTCAAAATAATGTAAACTCCAAAATCTAACAAAATCTGCCACTTTTTTTAATCCGTTTACAAACTTACACCATCTATCTGTCACAATGTATGTCTGAAGGCTAATCTGCCCAAGGGCAGAAATCAGTCACGCATTGTCATACTGCTCATCGCACAAGTATTTTAAAAAACTGTCAAAATCAATCCTTGTTTCACTCAAAACCCACAGACAAAGATTCTTTGTATTATACAGTATTATACTTTCTAGTTCGTTGGAAGCCGTTTGAAGAAATAAAAAGAAAAATGGTCCTCAACAAATGTGATATATTAGTGCAAAAAATGTACTTTAAAAAAAGGTGTCAACAAGCATCTCAATTTTCTACTTCATTCATTCACTCATCAACAACTAGAGATGTGACCTAAGGGAGGAAAAATAGTCTTTTAAATAACGTTTTTTTTATAAAAAAGTCGATTAGCCATTAACTGATTAGTCAAAATTGTTTTTTTTTTTTGGGTATGTAATGCAAGGATAGGCAACAGGCGGACCGAAAAGTTAGAACTCAGACTACCATCGCAACTTCATCCCAACGGCAGATCTCCTAGGACTAGTGATTTTACAATATGAAACATAAATAAATATGTGTGTACATTTCACACAGCACCATCTAGCCCCAAACTAAGCAAAGCTTTACTATGGAAACCAGATAACTGATATAATACTTAGATACTTTTTTGTTTGTAAATACTTACATATATAGAATACAATATAACACCCAGAAACAGAACAAACATCTATGTTCATAACACAAATGTTTAGCAATAGGCAATAGGTTCAAAACAATTTCGAAGGCTTATATCGAAGTGTTGAAGTGTTTGTACATTAAGGCCACTATGTCAGTCCGACTACAAGACCAGAGTACGGAACAGATCCCATTGCAGAGAGGCGTGAGACAGGGAGACGTTATTTCTCCGAAACTGTTCACAAACGCATTGGAGGATGTTTTCAAGCTCTTGGAGTGGAAAAGATTTGGCATCAACATAAATGGCGAGTATATCACAAACCTTCGTTTTGCCGATGATATAGTCATAATGGCGGAGTCGCTCGATGATCTCAGCACCATGCTCAACGACCTCAGTAGAGTCTCCCGACAGGTTGGTCTTAAGATGAACATGGACAAGACGAAAATCATGTCAAATGCCCATGTTCCACCCATACCGGTAATTGTTGGGAACGACACTCTCGAAGTTGTCGACAAATACGTCTATCTAGGGCAGACTGTCCAATTGGGTAGGTCCAACTTCGACAAAGAGGTCGCCCGAAGAATCCAACTAGGCTGGGCAGCGTTCGGGAAGCTTCGACCTATCTTTTCGTCCAAAATACCACAAAGCCTGAAAACAAAAGTTGGAACTGAAACGTCTCTAACTGTTGGCCTCATTACTAAGCACAGAGTCGCACAACGGGCTATGGAGAGAGCAATGCGGTGTTTCCCTGCGAGATAAGATCCGTAATGAGGAGATCCGCAGGAGAACTAAAGTGACCGATGTAGCTCTTAGGATTAGCAAGTTGAAATGGCAATGGGCAGGCCACATCGCTCGTAGAACTGACAACCGATGGGGAAGAAAGGTTCTCGAGTGGCGACCACGAACTGGAAGACGCAGCGTAGGCCGGCCCCCACTAGGTATACCGACGACCTGGTGAAAGCCGCGGGGAGCCGATGGATGCAGGAGGCGAGCAGCCGCTCTAAGTGGCGCTCCCGGGGGGAGGCCTATGTTCAGCAGTGGACGTCTTCAGGCTGTTAATGAAGAACTATTTTAACTGACCTAGAGGTCTAGCAAAGATACCAACCAACCACTAACGCTAACGCCAAACGCTAACTCCAAAATGTACTAGGATAACATTTCGGAAATCTCTTACTTTTCCGCAGCGCCTCCCCAGTCCCCGCCCTCCTATTGCAGTCGCATTTATTTCTACAGTCGTTTTAATCTTTACCAATGTACTCTGTGTATAGTCGTAACGCTCTGATTTTTTGCGCTCACTGCGCTCCGCTGTCGTCTTATAAACTTTCCTGTTTTTCTGATTGAGCAAAACTACTATCCGTTACAAGCTTTATTAAGCTAAAATCTGTCTTTGTATAATTACTCCTGTGATTGACACTGAACAACCATTAATTTAGAAGCGATGCTATTATGAATATTCTAATTGAAAAAAAATCAAAACTGAAAAAAATCGATTTATTCATAACTACCTAGTCTGTGAATCGATTATTTGATAATTAGTAATTTGTCAATAAAAATCAAATATAATAAAAAAATTATCTACTTTTTTAATCGATTATTTTTTAACATCCCTACCCCTACCATATCTCTTAGTAGTCTATGATCCCTATCCCTACCTACAATACAATCAGTGTTGGTTTATATCAAAGACTTTTTATCTATGTAATAGGGGGAATTCTGTGGTTTATATACAGATTTATCTGTATCGATACAGATTTTAGGCTACCAATACAGATGACAGATTTAACTCTGTTTTTATACAGAATTTTACATTTGAAGATTTTTAGACATTTTAACTATGAATTCTTACTTTTGCCCTAAGTAAGTACTCGTTTTAGTTTCAGGTGCATTATTTTTTCATACTAGGTTGGGTATTATAGTTAATTTTGATAAGATTGAAGAATATTTTGCTCATTAAATATAAGAAATACGAAAAACACATTAGGTACTAAACCTACCTACATATTTTCAAAGCCCATAGTTTCTTCAACTGACAGTTAACAGCCAACGTGATGATTACAAACACAATGGACCTGTGATTTCAAACACAATACCTACCTACCTACTTTTAATTGAGGAGTTTCTATAGGGCAGATGAGCACTGTTAGGTTCCTAAAGTTGTTTCCTAGTATGAATATTATGTAATATAAAAAAACACAGTATCCTGTGACTCACTGAACATTTTTTGCAATCGTTTTATCTAGTTTGTACTCTATCATCAGAATATGATCTGCCTAGATAGAATAAAAACGAAATTGCCAAATGGGTCACAAAATAATATAAAATGGTTTGATGGTACTCAAGATTACATGCGGATTTAGGTGTATTGATCTAATATAGATTTATACAAATTTCTAGACATTTCAGTCCAGATTTTCATGTTTGGGAGGTGGCAACACTGAATCAGGTCCATTCAACTCGTCATACATTGGATGGTAATAGTAGGTGGGCATGCTATAGGGATCGCAGTATAACAAAAATATTTTTTTATTTTATTTTAGATATGGCAACAAAATGATTTTGAGGTTATAATTGCCAACGGTCTTGTGTTTTTTTCTTTTCGTGAATTTTCAGTGATTCTTTATTTAGCCTAGAGACTCTTTTTGTGTTTGTGTATTGTGATGTCGTGTTAAAAACAATAAAGGACAATAGCCGTAAATGTGCTAAATGCAATGCATCATTAGCGAAAAATCCGTTTCTGTTCAACGGTAAATTACACAAAACTCATACAATATAATTTGAGGTTATGTACTTATTATTGAGTTCATTGTGGATTTGGAATTAAACATGTTAATTATGTTTTGCAGCATGCTATGATGGGCAGAGTTTTGTATTATGTATTTTGTATTATTGTATTATGTTTTTTTAAATAAAATAGCTCTCGATTTATTATTCACAATGTCATGTATGCAATAAATATAAAAATGTATGCAATAAATATAAAAATTATAAAATCCTATGCTTATATTTTTGCGAATGTAGTTTTGTCCCTCTACAATTAATTACTATTGACATTAATTTATTAATATAGAGCAGCCCCTTTTATCAATTCAAATCTATACGAATAGAACATTTGAATTTTCCGCCTTTTTTAAGTTTCCAAAGGGTCCCGCTAAAGGCGCTAGTACTGAATTTCATAACCACTTTTTTTGTATGGAGATGCCATTCTTCTCCGCTAGGAGTAATACTACTATAGTATTCTGTGTACTGAATACAACCAATTTTTATTTTACTAGTGTCATCAAAGTATATTTGCTTTGCATTTTATTTATTTAATTTTTAATTAGTTATTTACTTACACAGCCAGCACGAGCGCTAGCTTACGCATTGATTTTACTACTATTTTTAGATACATAATTGTTTACATGATGGGTTGCTATTCTTTTGTGTGTTGAAATTTATTCTGTAACTTCTGCACCTGAGTTGAAGTTCAACTCGGAGGCAGTGAGATGCTGAATCCTGATTTCAATGATTACCAGCTCACGTCGATAATTACTGAGTGCTGCGGTGGCATAGCGGTCGTCTACTCTGCACTTTACAAACCCAGCAACCAGAATGTCGCCCTCAAGAGGTATTTTGTGGATAAGAGCAAGGAAAAGGCCAGTTTGATTCAGGTAACTTATCCTTTATAACAATATCATAATGCTTTAAATCGTGATCTATAAAATGCTATATGTTAATATAAATTTAATTATCTTTAAGTATATCAAGATATATTTATCAAGAAATTTGTCTGGTCAACTGAATTATTACCTCAAAAGACTGCACTGAACCATGAAGTATTACAGAATATTGCATATTGATATGTTTATTAAATATTTATTATATTAGCTTAGTTGCTAGTTGGTAGTTGATTTGTATTCAGAACTGAAGCTCCCATTCAGAGCAAACATTTGTGTAACGAAATAGGTGTTTGTTCTGTGTCTGGGGGTCAGTTATTGTAGCCTATTTACAGTATCTATACATTTATTTATAAAAAATAGTATCTAAGTATTCTATTTGTTATCTGAATTCCATAACACAAGATTTGCTTAGTTTCTTTAGAGCTAGATGTGTGAAATGTCCATAAATTTTGGAATATATTTTATTATAATTTCAGCAAGACATACAAACGCGGAAGGAGTTGCAACATTCAAACATTCTACCATACCTGACTTCGTTTGTGCACGGCCGAGAGTTGTATGTAGTCTCTCCTCTCATGACCTTTGGCTCATGCCGGGATGTCCTGGACCAGTACTTCCAGGAAGGTTTGCCGGAACTAGCCTGTGCACTAATACTAAGGGATGTTCTGCTTGCATTACAATACATGCATAAACAGCTTTATATTCATAGGTAAGCTATAAATTCATAAGTTAATTTAATGAACAATAACAGAAAGTATGAAACATTATTTTTATGCCTTCATCATGATCATCATTAACAGTCTGAAGACATCCACTGCTGAACATAGGCTTGCCCCAGGAAGCGCCACTTTGAGCGGCAGCTCGCCTCCTGCATCCATCGGCTTCCTGCTGCTTTCACCAGATTGTTGATCCACCTAGTCACTATTTTTTAAAGTATAATATGAACCAGACTAAAAAATGAAATATAAAATAATGTGATTGGACCCAATAGTAGGAGAACTTCCAATGTTCTCAGGGGGTAAATAAGTTGAATGTTAAGCTCATAGGAATGATTTTTAAAGTGTAAACCACACTTTAGTCATATCTATAAAGGTTTAGGCTGAGTTGCACCATAATCACAGTTAAGTTATTGTTACGGTTATTTGTCATAAACAATGGATTCTAGAAATTTATGCTGCACACTGCATATCACATATTACTTATATTTTCTTTATTCAAATATATTTTTTGGCAGCTATTAACTAATAGAATAACTTTAACTTCCAGAAGTGTAAGAGCGAGTCACATTCTGATAGGTGCAGATGGTAACTGCCGGTTGTCAGGGCTCCGCAGCGCTGCCAGTCTCATGGTGGACGGTCGGAGACAGCGGCACCTGTACCGGCTGCCTCCGCCTGACCATGACAATGCCAACCTCATGTGGCTGAGCCCGGAGCTGTTGGAACAGGTATATTCTCTTTACTTATCTTGTTTGCTGTTGTTGAGCTGTTGGTATTACCCTCTGCACAACTTACTGCAGTTGATTTAATTAAGCAGCAGGGAAGACACGGTTTAAACATTCATTGTATTTAATTTGTTTTAAAAAATAGCCCTTACCCAGTTGAAGGTGAGGGAAGGCCTCTCTTCGCCTTCTATTCTATTCATTGTTTTCCTCCATCATTTTAAATTTTCCTCTCCTTATGCAGAATGCACCCCAAGAGGCAAATGCTATAAGGTGCTATAAGTGGCCCTGTCACTTAACATCAGGCGAATGACTGTTAACATAAAAAACGACTATAGTGTACTTATTATCCCCATGTCCCTCTTCTTTTCCTCTTCCCTTCGACAGCATAAGTAGTGGCTTCATCAGTCAACAGATAGGTATGCAAAAACAGCTGCAAAAAATAATTTTCTGAATGCATTAGCAATGTTGCATGAGAAATTGTTATATTTTTTTTTATTATATATTTACTCACATATATAATTTTTTTACAAATAGCAATAAAAACCCACGAACCAGAAGACGCAGTGTAGGCTGGCTCCTCGTTAGGGGATCTTGTGAAAGTTGCAGGAGGCGAGCAGCTGTTCAAGGTGGCACTCTCTAGACTCTACGTTCAGCAGTGGACGTTTTCATGCTGACGATGATGACGATGAAAAAACTCATCCGTGTTCCAGAATCTAAAAGGCTATGACGAGAAGTCTGACATCTACTCGGTGGGTGTGGTGTGCTGCGAGCTCGGCAACGGGGCTGTTCCGTTCGCAGAGGTGCCCACCACACTCATGTTCACGGAGAAGGTCCGCGGCAGCCGGCCTCAGCTGCTGGACTGTTCCACCTTCCCGGAGCCTTGTTTGGATGATGCAGAGATGAAGAGTAAGATCTATTGTCAATTTGATTTATAGTATTATGGTTATGTGCAGCTCCTTAATTATAAGGTGAACGTCACGTGATTCAATCTCATCAAAAAAAATCTCTGCTATCATAGCTGTTTGTGGCCAGTTGATGAGGCACTATTGACAAGTAGACGCTCATACAATACAAATCACACAACAAAAAATATAATGTTGACTAATAACTACCCACCTTTTTCTCTTATATTAGCCTTTGGCATCAAGTTTTTCCATGTACACTTTTGTCAAAGACACTACAACCCTAGAAGCAGAGCTTGACTTGTCTAGTTGTCTTGTTGGGTCAATAAATGAACAAATATGGTCCCAGGTATGTACAAGGCGGAGAGCGGGGTGGGCGACAGCGCAGATGCGGTGAGCCGCCTGCGCCTGCTGTACGCGGGCCGCAAGCTCTCCGACACCTTCCACCACGCCAGCGAACTGGCGCTGCACAGGTCTGGGGGTGTAATATGCACTGTGGGGGTCGGTGTTCGGTGGTCTTACTGAAGGGAGCCATCATCCGAGCGCACTCCTTACTTACTCAGACGCAAGCCGCAACTCGTCTTGTGCCAACCCATAATCTAAGCGCACTCTTTCTTACTTCGACGCAACTCGATTAACTGGAAATCTTTTGGGACTACCTTTTAGCCCTAGCTTTTGAGGATAGCTCACATAATTTAAATAAAACAACTTTTTCTTATCTTAATATTATATATCACCAGTGTAATAGGTTAACATTTAGCTTAAGAAACTGTAATTTCCTCTATTGCGTAGCACGCAAAAATACAGACTACAGAGTCCTAATCACAGACATCTAATACTATGTCTGTGGTCCTAATCTGTGCCATTGAGTATTGAACCGTATTATGGTCAAGTTTTTGGTATGTATTTAAGGTAAAAAAAGATATAAAAAAAAGTTAATGTTATAAAGCTAACCCCTGTATGTATTTATAATTTTTATAGCAGTATCGCCTGCTCAGCGTAACCTACAGATTAGTTTGTAATTGTATCCTGGCTTGAGGGATGGATGGATACGGGTTCAAGTCTCGCTCAAATATTTCTATATTAAAATCTTATGGCAAAGTGAATTCATTGTAAAACATACCGTTTACAGAGACCCGGAGAAGCGTCCATCGGCGACACAGCTCCTGAACCACGCGTTCCTGAAGCAGATCCGCAGGACGGACTACCTGCCCGGACTCATCGGGCGGGTGAAACCTATCAAACCTGACCCTAGTTAGTCTACCTTTGTTTATTTATTAGTAAGTTGATGTGGCAGTGGGCAGGCCAGGGGCGAGCTATGCTCGGTGTTTTCCTGCGGGATAAGATCCGGAACGAGAAAATCCATCGACCCCCCGGCGAGGTCGACGTACCCCCCGTAAGTTAGCTAGAATGGTCGCGACTTTCCATAGGGTCCACTCCTCCAGCGGACGTAACCTTCTCGATCCTCTTATCCCGGCAACAGCCCAAGCCGAGGCTCGCACCCCAAAGGTGCCCTTGAGCTAGTTGCCCCCCACTTTTGTCGGCTGGGTGCCTTAAGCGCCTGCGCTCCCGCCCGGTGACGCTGTAAAGGTCGGTAGAGACCAACAGCATTAGCTCGCTCAAAAAAAAACGAGGAAATCCGCAGAATTAGCAAGTTGAGATATCATTGGGCAAGCCACATCGCTCGTAGAACTGACTGACAACCGACGGAGAAGAGGTTCTCAAGTGGCGACCACGATGCGGAAGACGCAGCGTAGGCCGGCCCCCCACTAGGTGGACCGACGATCTGGTTAAAACCGCGGGGAGCCGATGAATGCAAGAAGCAAACAGCCGTTCAAATTGGCGCTCTATAGGAGAGGCCTATATGTTCAGCAGTGGACGTCTTCAGGTTGATGCTGATTATTATGAGTCATTTACCGATGGCACCTCTTGAAAGAAGGTGCTAGTTATTTTTCAAAATTAGCTGATTAATTTTAAGGTGGAACGTCACGCTCAGCGCGCCAAATTCAAATTTTCTTGTGTTTTTTGCTAATTACAGCTTAATTACTCAACGCAATTATATAATTATATGAAAACTAGTTTGCCGCAAATAAATAGAATGTATCAACAAATTATGATTAAAAATATCACCTAAATATCATTGGTTTAGCAACAATTGGCAATAGACTGAAAAGCCGAGACAAAATTAGTGTTTTGACAATTGTTGCTAAACCAATGATATTTAGGTGATACTTTTAATCATAATTTGTTGATACATTCTATTTATTTGCGGCAAACTAGTTTTCATGTAATTGCGTTGAGTAATTAAGCTGTAATTAGCAAAAAAACGTAAGAAAATTTAAATTTGGCGCGCTGAGCGTGACGTTCCACCTTAAGGTAAAATGGTATACGATACGATAGTTTTTCTTTACATTTTGTCTATTTTTATAATTTATAGGCATAGCATTTGACCACTGTCTCACCTAATTTTGTCGCTAAAAGTATCGATTCCTGACCTATTGAATAAATGACTATCGACTAATGTTTAAAATATAAACATTCATTTAAAAAATGATTTCAAAATAATAATTTAATACATTTTCAGGTGACATGTCAGCACTTTTACTGGAAGAGCAAATGGCAGAAATGGATATAGAGAAGACGACCGAGTGGGACTTTTAGAATAGGTAGGCCAAATAAAATAATTAATTTTATTATAAGAGACGCAATCTGATATTTACACCAAGCACAATGTTTACCAGACAGGTTATAATTGAATATTAAATATTGTTGCATAAATTAATAAACATTATATAGTGAGGGAATATATATTTACTTTTTTGTTTCTCTCTATTGAGTTTTAAATGAGAAAAGATTATGCGTTGTCATGTCATGTAATGTAAGTTTTATATTGTCCTTTGATTTTAATAAATTTTAGAAAGCAGCGTATAAACGGGCCCTGTGAACCAATAAATGTCGCTTTATAACCTTGCGTTTTGCAGAAATAAAATAATTCGTGAAATAGCCCAAGTTATTCCATTCTATGGGATGAGCTATCTGTACTCTATAGGTGTTATATTATCTGTGGTAAAGTTAGTGTGCACGACCGAAGATTATAATATCAAATTTCTGGTGTTAATCTGTGACTTCGATTATATTGCTATCTCAAATAAGAAGTGAAACAGACGGTCCGTCCGTCGTTGCGTTGTGGATAGTCAGTTTATTTGGAATAGGGTATTATAACCGAACATTGCCTTGAAGTAAGTAATTTTAATGTAGATACAAGATACTAACAGAAGAAGGGTGTAGTGAAAAAATTCATGTTATATCAAGAAGTAATAATTAAAATAGTGTACATAGTTGTTTTAGACCTCAATGTTGCCACCTGTGATCATTAAATAAACTAATAAACAAATAATTATTATATTTGGTGTATTCATTTATTACCTAACTGCCGATTTTACCAACCCATTGCAGTGTCAGTCAGTGCAGATTGTGCTGTATAAAGCCTTAAAGACAGGTCCAAAATTATCATAGCCCCTGATATTTTGATCAAATTTTTATCCAAAAGGAAAGTTACGCGTACTCGTACGCATTTTACATTTGAACTGTCAAATAAGAATGTTCTTGTTTATTTAAATGTTCTTGTAAATAACGCGGATTAATGAAAAACTATGCTGCCGAAAGCATAATAAATTGTTTTCCTACTTCTACCATTATTATCAAGGTGTAGTGGGAGTGAGATAGCAATAGAAATGACTGCTCTTTTCAGATCTTTTCTTTATTGCAACGAGTTATAGTCATTAAAAATTGATAACGGATGTAAATAGCCAAAGAAACATAGTCACATTCCGTTATCATATTGCTAATCGAGTAGCAGTCGCTTGTCCATGTCCACTACATAAGTTCAAACGTTGAAAATGCAGTCTCTTTAGTAAGCCATTCCTTGCATTGTTAGAAAGAAACGACGATAGAACTAAATGGTACCGATGCATAATGAATTCAGGACCCTGTAGTTAGATAAAGAAAACAACAGCATTTAAAACAAATTATAATAATTTATCAGCTGTTCGGTATTTAGAATCATATTGTAGTGGCGATATGGTCGAGAATAGCTTGCAGCCAGATGGCGGCGGCGCGGGCGCCTGCGTCCTCGTCGTGAATGTGCCCGCTCGCTACGTACGAAGCACGACCTGCTCTAAAAATACAACAAACGCTAAATAAAAATATCTTGAAATAACTTAAGGGTTATCTGTCTTGCTCTCGAATTTCGCCATTTTTGATCATATTAAATTAATGACTGCACTTCGAAAAATTTAGTTATAACAGCATAAAAGGAAAAATACTTTGATTGTGTTGTTCTGTATGTTTGTTTTTGTTTGGATAAACACGATTTAAGGTCGCTCAGAGAGCTATGAAGAAGCTTGGAGTTTCTCTGAAGCAACGAATCAGGAATGAGGTGATCCGAGAGAAAACATAGCCACCGAATAGTAACATATTCAGTAATCTGTGACCGTATTCGCAAACTGAAGTGGCAGTAGGTTGGTTACACTGAACCGACGACCGCTGGGGAAGAGGTGTTCTTGAGTGGAGACCGCGACTTGGCAAACGTAGTGTAGGACGCCCACCGAGTAGGTAGAGCGACGACTCGCGCCGAGTGGCTGGCGGTAATTGGCTGAGAAGAGCCGAAGACCGGGCACCTTGGGAGATGCCGTGATGTGACGAGCTAGTCGCTCACCTAATGTTAAGCGACACGGCCGTCCATAACAGTTCCAGTGTCAATAAGTATGAGTAGTTAGTGTACTAACTTGGCCCGCATCCCGGCGGTGTCCCGCGCGCCCCGGTTGGCCGCCGCCGCCGTCTCCCGCACCAGCTCATGGAGGGAACAGCTCAGGTGCTGCTCGAATGTCTGCGCCGCCGTGTGCAGCGTGTCCAACTAAAAATAATACAGGTGAATTTTTCAAGTGGGCATGGTAGGCCAAATCCGAAACTATGAGGAATGAGGAATATCGAAAAGTCTTCGATCTGATACGAAAAGTAGGTACCCACTCAACGGAGTCACGGTTGTATGTAACCCTAGTTTGATGAAAACTAAAACGGCATCATTGGATTTTTGAAAACTTTAGTCCTAGCCAGTAATCGAACCCGTTGATTTTGAAATAAAATCAGCCTGCATTGTTACTTACACCATTCGATACCTAGTGTCGGTAATCAGGATTCTTGGAAGTAAGTACATAAATACTGCCGAATGGAAAGGGGACCTAGGTATGGATGGGACGGCAATAGAAAGGAGGTAAGCGAAGCCTGCCTTATTCCTTCGTTTGCTTTTTGTCTTTATTTCATTTTCCCTCTTAGCTTCCTATGAACAGGATTTGACAATGACGTCTCCTGTGTTCAAAGCCAGGACTAAGAGGCAAGTAGCCGCACTGAATGTGTTCAGGCTGACGACCATGGCTACATGTAAGTACTTAAACTATCATACCATAGTCCTGTCACCCGGCTCCGCGCCTCCATACTTGGAGATGGCGAGCATGGCGCTCCGCCACGCTTGCAGCCAGGCGCCGCGGTCGTGGGACTCCGCACTGGGACATTACAGCATCAATGTCAAAATACAATCTGTACATAGGAACGAAATGCTAGGTCTGTGATAGGTCCTACCTACTATTCAGTGATCGAGATAAACTGCCCGGCCAAAGGTACACAAAACTTTGATCTGTCGTTACTAAGCTCAGAATATTATTAGTAAATTACTTATCTTCGAACAAACATTACAATTCGTCGGCACAGACGGACGAATAAAATAATAATTCTACGTAAAGGAAATTTAAAGAAGAGGAAAGAAATAATTTGAATGGTGAGCGGGATCTGACTGCGCAATCCTCGCAACCATCCGCACCTAAAGCCGAGTCGTGCTTCACTTAAGCTAACATGAAAATTAAAGTAATCTCATGTCCAAATTAATCCTTCACCTTTTATAACCAACTTATATTACGGGGTTGGTGGCGCCATCTATTGAAAGACATATAGTTTTTATCATCCACCCGCATTTTCAGTCTACCCTTGAACTGCATCAAGTACTGAGCCGAAATATCGGGAACTCAGAAATTATTCCAAGAACCTGTATGTACTAAGTAGCTATCAAAAGGATACTGCTTACCTATAAATCATAAATGCTTAGATAGAGAATGTATGAGGCACTTACAGTGAGAAGGCTTGCGAGGCGGCGGCGAGCCCCAGGCTGTATAGCCCGCCCGAGGTGCCTCCCATGTCGGTCTCCGCGATCTCCGCAAGCTCGCTCAGCACTACCGATATGTACTCCATGGACGAGTGCTCCAGGTACTTTAGGATGGCTGGAAATTATCTTCAGTAACTGATAAAAGTCAAATAAAAATTTAACTGAAGTCCAGTTAATTTTTTATTTGAATAATTTATTTTTATTGACTCACATATCAACATGCGGAAGACGACCACTGCTAACAATAGGCCTCCCTCATAAAACGTTACTTTTGATAGCATATACCACGTGAGGGTTGGGAGGGTTTGTCATAATCACAACGCTTAGGCGTTATGTTGATCGCAGAAGATTTTAATGTAGAGGAATCTACCGAGGATGCTGCCAATTCTTTGGATATTTCCATAGCCACTTCTTACAACACCCACGGGAAAGATGAGGTTTTTATACTTAATATCAGTCGGGATAAGCAAACATGTAGGCGGCTTCATACGCCTATCTAAAGAATTCACAAAATTACGTCACAGTGACTTACCGTCGTAGTGGCTACGGGGTAGTAGCGTTATTGTACCTACTTTTTGCTAGGTAATTTCACACGATTTTGGTTTATTTTCGCGAAAGGTGATGCCTTCTTTCTGGCCTAGCCCCGGTGTACTTAACACTATAGTACGTACCGTGTCCGAACTTCTTGAGCGTGATCCCGGTGTCACCGTCCCCGCAGCCGGAGTCGAGCCGGTTGAGGAGCCCCTCGTGCTCGGCGAGCCGCGTCGCCGCCTGCGCCAGGCACGCGCGGGCTGTGCCGCGCTCCGGGGGGGACAGCGCGGGGCCGGGGGGGACCTAAGGGACGGTAATGACCGTGCACTATTTGATAGCTCCTAAGTTTGCACTAATCCATCTGAGACGTACCTACTGCAATGCATTTGGGTACGTCCTAGTTTGGGCCTGGGTTTAGGTCAGATAACCAAATGGTTGAAATTATTAGTGGGTTTTTTACTGGTTAAAAACTAACAAATTTTTAACATTAGTAAGATTAGCATTGGTTACCTTAACTATTGGTGAAAAAACCCAACCTGAAAGTTGACCATTTGTTAGAATTTTTAACCAATGGTTTCTTTAACTATGGATCAAAAACACTCCCCTAGAGATGTAAAGAGCTGTCAACTTTAGTGCAGACGAGCATAATAATCATAATTGAAAACATTCAAATAGGCAGGAGTCACAGTCAAACAATTTACTGCAGTTCTTAAATCTTGACTTTCGAAAGTGCTATATACATAACACTTAAAAGTCAATAAAGGTTCCACCGCTAGCAAATCATGTAGGTACATAAAAAAAACTTAGAAAGAATAACTTTCCATACCTTCTTGGCGCTACTAAGCAGAAGACAATCTTCATCTTCATCTAAGTTTTCTCCCCATTCCCCCATGGAACACTCCCCTCCCGGCCAACTGGCGACTCCGGTAGGATAGTCCAACAGTTCCAGCCACAGATCCCCATGCTCCTTGTTCAGATGGAGGAGGCAGATCTGGAAGCCGTGCATCTCTAGCGATGTCTTTATGTGCCCGCTGAATATGCGTTCAGTTTTGATCTTCTTGCTTTCTGAAAAAAATTAGCTGGAGACATAAGAGAATTAAAAAAAAATGTCGTTCTAAGTAAGCTTTATGTTTACCCAAGTAGTCCTTGGTCTCAGCGCTAATGATATTCATTTCTAGGAACGAGGTGCCTCCCAGGTTGTCCAGCATCACCGCCACGCGGTCTCCAGGTAATAACTTTAGATGTGCTATCACCTGCAAAACGTAGCACAGAAAAAAATGGCTTTGATTGGTTATTAGCTCAATGAAGATGTCAGTTATCTCTATAATATGTCTTAGAATAGGAGAGAGGAGGTGGTTTGAGCGAACGTAATAGCAATGGATATTTGATTCAGTCTTCTTCGGGTAAGGGCTTTTGTTTATTCTTACTACTGTACCTGATCAAGGATGTTCTGCACGACTTCCTTGGCAGTTCCCATCTTCATCTTAGCGATGCCAGCCTCCCCGTGCACGCCAGCGCCGAGCTCCATCTCATCGTGAGCTATCTCGAACAGAGGAGGCTGCCCTGCAAGTTACATCATAACACTAATTCTAAATGGGAGTTATAAGGCCTGCACTGATGTCCCGCATCGAGTGTTTTGTGCATGTACCCCCGCCGCGCCGCACATAAAATATATTTAGGTACTCTAGCTGCCCTTATTCCTTTGAATTAGCGGAAAATGGAGAAGATTAGACCCGTTCACTTATGAATTTTGCAATTCAGCGCTGCAATATTCGGCTACAGTTCTATTCGTTTCTTTCAAATGCTAATATATCTCTAGATTTTAGATCGATCGGCAGTGGTATCGATTCTACATCGCTTCTTAAAAGGGGAATAAAAAATATGGAAATATTTTATTTTGTTGGCTTTATTGTATGGAACCAGTCCATTGAAACCTGCCCTAAGACAGTTTCGGCGTATCTCTTAAATCGACTCAATTGTCTCAAATACTGCAGGCCCATGCATGTAAGTATATAAAAGGTGTGTAATGTGTAAGAGCTCACCGGGTAACGAGCAAGCGCTGAGACAGACTCCCAATGTTGCCATGTTCTTGTTGGCTTCCGTAGCGATACTTCGTATCTTCTCTAAGTTGAACCCTTTGGCTGACATCGCTCCGCAAAGCTGGAATGTTTATAATTATATTTATTTGATACGTATAGTTATAAACTTATAATATAAGACAAAAGTTTGCCTACTGTATTGTACTGTACCTTATAGAAGTACACCTCCCCAACCATGCTACGACCTCCAGTCTTGTTGTTACTGGAAGCCACGTCTTCGCCAACTATAAGCCCTTCCACCTATGAACAGAAACCATCATGATGTAATAGGGGGAATTCTGTGCCATCATGTTATAGTACTTATTTTGATAGATGTAAGGTAGGATGGATGCACAGACAATATGTTGATGTTGAGCACCAAATAACGTCAAATGTTGAAAGGTGACCGATAAAAGAAGTTATTCACATGACTTGACATTTTGTGCTTGATATTTTTTCGAGAATAGTTGTGATCGCGATGACTTATCAGAAATGATACAATTTCTGATAAGTCATCGCGATCACATCAGCATGTATAAGGTTTACAAAAATCGAGGATAAGTATGTGTTCATCCACCAACCTGCACTTGGCCGGTGGCGTGGAAGAACTCTAAAGAAAGTTTACCTTAACTCCAGCTATTTTCGCCTTCTCTATAGCTTTACCGAAGTTGAGTCGATCTCCGGTGTAGTTTCCAATGATTACCAACACTCCACCTGTAAAATGTTCGCGTCTAAGTAGGTACCTACTATTCAATTACTTAGCAAAGTTCCAACTTCCTATCCTACTAAGATGTCACCGACTTATTCTTCTTTGTGATTCGTGAAGATAGATGTTTTCCTTCAGCATTGTAGTGAGTGCTCATTAAAAAAAAAGCCGAATATCAAGTCGATTTAAAATCATTGGCGCAGCCAACGGGATTCGAACCAGGGTGCTTTAGTTTTCAAGTTACACAACGCCAAGGCTACCGTTGAGCATACCCGGCTTTGAACGGCTGCTTGCCTCTTGTTTCCAACTCCCAACGGCTCGCAGTTTGCGCGCGTGACGAGAAGCTGCACCACGCCTCCACACGATGCGATTTGACAGATTTAGGAGACAAATTGAATGGTGTGTATATACCTGTGTTGTATTTGTAAAGTTGCGTTATGGCGTAGAGCACATGTCCGGTGGGTGGCGACGCGAACACTCCGCCCGCCACCGCCGCATCTAACATGCCGGCTCCCACGAAACCTGACGCAAACGGAACTCTTTACAAACAATAGGCATGATGACTAAAATTTTTTATTGCATAAATTAATAATATTCCTCAAAAGATAAACATTCGTGAAAACAAAAATAAAATATCTCAAAAACTGACACAGTTACAAGCATTTGAAAAATCGGACTAGAAAGAGTAGTAGCTCAAACGGCCAGTGACGTCAGTGCTGGGTCGTTCATAGTACCTCATTACTAAGCTGTGGTAGCTTTACATACAATCTCTTTGGCATGTGACGTCACAAGTCGATTTTTCATAGTAACCGTGGAGGCGCTCTGTTTCGCAAGAAAGGGACAGGTGATGCCCCATCCAGAAACTTTGAAAGCTTATTACTCCGTGACTTATTTACCGATTTTGCTTAGTTTTTCAATGATTGCATTCATTTCTAATCTTCTTTATGTAAGTAATATTTTCTTGTTCATTTTTAAAAGTAGTCATCATGCCTATTGACAGCCTCCGTGGTGTGGTGGTTGAGCATGTTGGCTCATAACCTGCAAGTCGCACGGTCTACCGCAGAGCCACTCGCTCTGGCGGGCTGAGTTCTTAGCTCCATTATTGTTTTGGCTGTAAAGATTACATACATTTAAAGCCGATATGTATAATATAGGTACTAACCTGACGCAAACGGCTCGTGTCCAGACCCCCCACCGCCCAGGATCGCCACCCTTGTAGTCTCGTTCTGAAATCATACCAAAAATATCTGTTTTTAAACATTAAATAATAATGTAAGTGTAGGTAAATATATATATATACACGGTTTTTGCAGTTGTCTTCTTAAACTAATTAATACTTTTTTTAAATTTTAACTTATTGTATTTCACATACTTAATTAATTAAACTCATCATATTGTTTTATCTAAGCAAAATTCTTCTTTCTGTTACTCGTTCTATTGATTTTAATGATTTTTTCTAGCATGTTGTCTTCATCTGTAATTGTCGTGACATTTGGCTTGTAGGTATTACTTAGTACGATAATATAATAATGTATCGGTGTAAACGATGTTGATGATCGAATAAATTAATAAATATACTAATAATACCATCACTTGGTACTTGGTACTAGGTGGTAGGACTTTTCTGCAAAGTTCGTCTAGATAGGTACCACCGCTTTGCCAGTTATTCTGCCGCCAAGCAGTAGTGTGCAAGCACTACTGTGTTCCGGTTTGAAGGGAATTGTAGCTAGTGTAATTACTGGGCAAATGAGACTTTACGACCTGATTACACAGTTTAGTAATCTGATTACTAGACTGTGTGATGTCTCAAGATGACGTGAGCAGTGCAGTGTCACACGAAACTTTATTATTTTAAAGTTCCGAGTGACACTGCAACTGTTATGGGCGGCCGTATTGCTTAACATCAGGTGAACAACCAGCTCGTCACGACATTCATTCTCATAAAAAAAAAACTGGAAGACGCAGCGTAGGTGGACCAACGACCTGGTGACAGCCGCGGGGAGCCGATGGATGCAGGAGGCGAGCAGCCGCTCTAAGTGGCGCTCCCTGGGGGAGGCCTATGTTCATCAGTGGACATCTTCAGGCTGTTAATGATGATGATGATGATGATGATGACTAATAATACCTATGTATACATATACAACATAAATATGTACATGGGTAGAGGGGTCCTTATTATTTGAAAAGCAAATCATTTCACCGCGATCTCACCTCCAACCCAACAATGGGTATTGTAATATGACTTTTGGTCGTCCTTGTTTATTGATCTCCAGGCATGCCAGCATATTATAATGGTAAATATCCATTATCCTTTATCCATTTCTAATTATTACCTGTTAGTCTCTCTGCACAATATTAACCGGTCGAATGCATTAATTTGCATAACAAAGATCTCCTACCTAAGTTTAAAAAAATGCGTCCTCTAAAAAATGCAAAGCTCATGTAATATTTCAATGGACTATAATTATGTCTTAGTAATTGGTGTTTAAAAAATGAGGCTTCTTACCTTATTTCTGACAGTAATGACTCGGTTCTTGGGATGTAGCTGGAGGCCAGGGTAGGTGGCGACCACACCACGGAGGTTGTCGTCCACACATGTGTCTGGAGAGTTAATTATCTTCTTCGTGATCGGTGCAGCGGACGCCATTGCACGCTCTGAGAAATAAATAAAAATATAGGAAGGGTGATATAAAAAACCTCATATTTTGTTAGTAGGTACCTAATTCTATTCTACTTATCTTGTCCGACATTCCATTAAACCCGTGCGAGTCGAGAATTACATTTATTGCTAATTTATTTATCAGAGTTCGCACAATCTTGCTTTAGAACCGTCTTCAAAAAAGGAGAAGGTTCTCAATTCAGATTTATCTATTTGGTAAAATATTATCTTTACTGTGTATATTACTTTCCGTTTTTTTAAATATGAACGATCGTATTTGTTACATCCATCACATATAAACTATTTTCAACTCACCCTCTAATCTAAACTATTTTGAATCAATTTCACAAAACACTTATCACTTTACCGTAGGCACAGAATAGACATACGTAGGTACTTATTAATATTATAGTTAATGCGATAAGCCTTAGATAACCACTCTGCACCGTAACAAAAACAATACTGGCCTTAACAAATCATTTTTACACAGATAAGAAGGCATTTATCACCGAGCAAAAGTTTATGACCCCGAATTGATAGCAAGAGTAAACAAACAACATTATTAAAACTTGCAAAGTGCCCCATCGTACTAAACCTTACCTTTTTAAACCACCAGCTGATGAAGCAGAGACTGATAGAATAGCAAACCGCAGCAGTGCTGTAAGTAAATATACTAATACTAAGTAGTCTATGTCGTAGCGAACCTAAGATTCTCAACGTTTATTTTGTGACCTATAGGCCTTCGTCGTGCAGTCAGCGTTGTGTGTGCGAGCCTATGACTTGCGGTGTATTATCATTACTCGGTTATTGAGAAGCCATCGATCGATCTTTAACCTCTGGAATGCCAGCATTAAGATGACAATTGAAAAACAATGCATATGTGTACAATATCGGGTCGCTGGGAGTCGGAGAGCTAAGTTGAGTTTCATTGAGCTCAGATTACCTAGGAGAGTTATTGCTCTCAATAGTCTCACTATACGGAGTTCCAAAGTTCCCGGGACTTCCGAGCTGCTGCTCCATAAAACTACAGATACTGACGCCACTGATCCTAGTAGGATCTGTAAACAGCACCACCTAGCCTCCAGTGTACATAGCATCTCGACAGCACTACTTTTCCATATTTTGTCACAGAATATAGCTGTGATCTCAGCGGTTAATAAGTATTAATTATCTGCATCAAAATCCAACACAGAATTCTCTCAATAACATAGATTATATTGCTATTCTAATTTCTGCGTTCAACTAAAGCAGCAGGCGTTACACTTGAGAACCGCCGGCCAAGTCCATACCTATCACTGCCTCGGTCGCGCAACGACCAATCCAATTTATCCATTGAAAAGCAAAGAAAATGATCTTGCTACACTAATATTGAAAAGTCTAAACTGTTCATTAGTAATCTAGCTAATATGGGCCCTATATCTAATACGCTAAGGTTCCCAGCTAAGTCAACCAGCGTTTTATGCAGACCTTTTGTTTTGTAAATACGTTGGCATACGGGATAATCACAATGTGATCCCTACCTACATAAATGGAGTACTACTACTCACGACTCAGACAACTGAAAAATAAAAGTACAAAATCTCAAGCTACGTTTTTATTGTCTCTTCTATCGTGAATGAGTTGGTAGTTCCGGTGAACTGTGTAATGGATCCAGTGACGCTTCTTGAAGCTCCGTAGTACACCATCCTGTAGGCGGTTCGCACGGCATCCTGGGGCACCTTCCATTCGAAGGTCACTTGGCTGGTGCCCTGGAGCGCCGAGGAACGCTGCCAGTAGAACCTGAAAAAACGCATGTTCCTTATTGCCCTGCTGCTTGTTAAATTTTCGAACGGACCCAGGTGGAACGCACTGACTCGCATTATTGTCATGTTAGTCTTCCTCTGCATATGTACCTGGTATCCCAATCCGCGTCGTTAGCGACGACACTCCATTCTCCTAACTCCAGTCTCTCCACCACACAGTGGCTCTCCTCCTGCTTCAAATCATTCCGAGGGTTGGCTCCCACCTGGGAAGAAAACATTGGACTTAAATTCAAATCAAAGGGCAATGGGCAAAAGGTATGGCGGTTGGTCCATCCAATCTACCAATACAAATGTGACGTATGGCGTTCGACACGTCATAAAGAAACGTTTTAAAAATCAGTTACTTTCATCCCGAAATCGGTCGGGTTCGTGTTGGTCAAACGCTGATCTAGCACACCTCAATGTTATTTGTCATGATTTTATTCGAACACCGCGGAAATAACGTTGACCATTTAGACACTTACAAATCAATTAGTAGTTAAACCAAGTCAGAAGCCTTTGTGCGACCTAAAGATTGTGACACCAAAGCAATACTTGCACGAGAAAAAGTGGAGGAATACATACAAAACTAGCTCGAATAGTATCCCCCCTCCTGACGGCAGCTGGCGGCTGTTCCACCACGTCACCGAAGCTCTGTCCTCTCGGGGAGCCGTCGAAGACGACAGGAGTGATGAGGGAGAGCGTCCGGTCTCGGTAGTCTCCCGGCTCCGGACCCTCAGGGACGTCGCCGCCCTGGGTGGTCAGGGTTAGTGAAGTTTAGCCGGGAGTATCTCATAGGGGTTTTATTGATCGCTGATTTAAAACTAACCAATAGGCATGATCACATGATGACTACTACTAAAAATGAACAAGTAAATATTATTTTCATAAAGAAGATTAAAAATGTGTGCAATAATTGAAAAAATAAGTAAAATCGGTAAATAAATCACGGAGTAATATAATAAGCTTTTAATGTTTCTGGAGGGGGCATCACCTGTCCCTTTTCCCCGCGAAACAAAGCGCCTCCACTGTTACTATGAAACGTCACTTGTGACGTTACATGCCAAAGAGATTATTGTAAAGCTACCACAGCTAAGTAATGATGAACGACCCAGGTGGGAGTTTTGGCGGGAACGCGGAAAAGCTCACGTCGTTGCATTGTATTTTTTTTTATGTAATGAGTGGCAAACAAGCGGGCGGCCCACCTGATGGTAAGTGGTCACCGCCGCCTATGGACATCTGCAACACCAAGGGCATTGCCGGTGCGTTGCCTACCCTTAGAGAGGACTCTTTTAACACTTATTTCTCAAAACTTGTGCTTTTTCCAGTGCTAATGTTTAAAATTGGTGGCGTTTTACGCATTAAGTGCTGAATTACGAGCATGAGTGTAGGCAAATGATATAATGTGGTGAAACGTGGTTTTTAGTGTTGCTTCCAAAATTCCGTAGATGCTTCTAGTAAAGTTGCCACCACTTTACTGGAGCATGACTTAGACTGGACTATGACTTAGACTTGACTTAACGTGAAATATTCATAACACTGAAAAATTATAATTCTTGACACTGGCTAAATACACTATATGTGGAGCCAATATATAAGAAGAAAAAAAAACGACCCAGGTCTGACGTCACTGGCTGTTTGAGCTATCTCTTTCTATTCTGGTTTTTAAAATGCTTGTAACTTTGTCATTTATTGAGATATTTTATTTTTGTTTTCACGAATGTTTATCTATTGAGTAAAACTAATGCTGCGGAATCGTAAGGTGACTAAGGTGGTAGCAATGTTTTCAGTCTGTGACTGAGGGTACCTGAATGGCAACTGTGGTGAACTCTGCGAACTTGTTCAAGAAAATATCCAGGGTGTTCGGGCCGTAAATGGTCGAGGCTGCTTCGTATCTTTGTACCTGAGGACAGAGCGATAATATAAGAACTACTTTTGATCAAATTTTTTTATTAAGTAAGTACCTAGCTATGACGTTCACTGATCATGTATAATATAATCTAAGTAGTGATATAAATAAGCCTCGAAGAAAAAGAATGTTCTAAAATTAGTAGAGATCAGAAGAAAAAATAATTATTTTCCCTGATCAAAAAGCCTATTCCACCGATACGCGGCACACAACCGAATGACTCATTTGAATCATTTAATTGACCAAGTAAATCACTATACCTGATACTCTTCAAAGGTAGCGACGTAGTGTATGTACTCGTTGACCAGTCCAGAGACCACGACCCTGGGTTGGAGGTTAGCCCTGGCCATCACATCCGCGGCGACCTGACGCATCCTCCGGCCAGCCATGGTGGTGGGCTCGCCCGGGACGCCGAGGATCAGAAGACCGGCGAGCCAGGTCGTGGAGATGGAGACTATGTGAGGGTGCCACGGGAGGGGGAAGTTTGCCTGTCGACATGGGTTGTGGGTATAGTAATGCACGATTTTATAACGACCATGGAGAATAAAAATAAACAGAAATCACAGTGCCGTCTGGCATTGAGTATCACCACACCACTATAATTATCACTCGTACACAAACGATAGGGAAAAAAGGTTCTCGCAAGGTTTTCGAGTGGCGATCGCGAATCAGAAGACGCAGCGTCAACCACGTGGACCAACATTCTGGTCGAAATCGCGGGTAGCCGATGGATGCAGTACTTTTCTATTTTTGCAGGAGCCGAGCAGCCGCTCAAAGTGGCGTTCTGTGGTTCGGCTGAACGACAACAGCTGCGAACGATGAAGTAATGGAATACAATGTGTCTAAAAACTTGTTAGTTACTTACCCGTCCAGTAGCAAGAAGGATAGGTTTCGGAGCATGACATTCAATGTCCTCCTGGGTCGGTTCCGCAATAACGCCGCTCACCAAATCCAATAGCGGGTTTCCGACCAACGTACCCTAGGATGGAATTAATTAGTACTTCGGAAGCTATACTTTTCAATTAGCGTGGTGGTTATAGGTCAAGGTGTAAGAATATGGCCCTCAAATAGGCGAGGCTACGTTTAGCAGTGGATATCTTCAGGCTGATGATGATGATGACAAAGGCTGACATTCAGAGACAATGCATCGAGTTTACTCCGATCGAACTCACGCGAGTTCAAACTCCGGACACGGCGAGTATACTCCGCGTTTTTAAATTCACAGTCGAGTTCCAAAGTAAACTCCGCCCTCACTCCGTCGAGTAAACTCCGGCCATAGATAGTCTTTTTTATTTGGCAGTATTATGCTAAAAAGGGAGAAAAAATAGCAAATATTGTATGAATAACTGAAACAGGAGATCAAATTTACTGGTGATCACAGATTAGAGAAAAAAACTGGTGATAATTATATACTCTTTGAAGGAGACTTTAAAAAGCGCGCCATTTCTCTTTATTTGTTTTTTCAGTTATTATGATTATTATGTATGTTGTTATTTACCTAAATAATAAAAAAACGAGTGAAATTAAAACTTACAATGGAAATGGAAATAGCAATGGAAAATAAACCGTCTCTATAGTGTTCACAGTACCTACTTGTTCACAAAATCTGAGGGAGCTAATAGCTCCATACATATAAATTCTAGAAACTAAATAAAAATAAATGCTTCATTTTAATAATAGAAAAGAAGAACTATGGAGCCAACTTGCAAAGCATTGATGATTTCTTCATATGTGCATGGTAATTCCTAAAAGGTACCATAAGAATTGATTTTTATTTAATAAACCTAGACCTACCATTAATTTAAGATTAATTTTATATTATAGGTTAGGTACCTACCTACTCACAAACAACTTAAATTAAAAAGGCATGGAATAATGTGAATGTGAAGACACAAGCCGGGGAAGCAAAATCCATAATACAACAAAGAAAAGAAAACAGACAGGATCTGCCAGTAAATTACTATTAGATTTTTTTTATTGTTATTTTCATTATAAATAAATCTATGAAGTAACTAATTTTATTTCGTAATTTATTCGTTTTATTCAATACTAAATACATTTCTTCACAAAAAACCACATTAAAAATTGATTTTAAGCAGCATTGTTTTTAAAAACATGCGTGATAATAAAGATGGCGGTGCCTGAGCACGGCTCGAGTCACCGATTTCGTGGCTCAGCCCGTCTCATGCTCAGATAAGCATATACTCGTACTCCATAATGCTAAACTCGACTGTGAATGCCAATTCGATCGAAGTACGAGTCTAGACTCCAATTTTGACATAACGGAGTTTGAGTTCGAACTCGAACTCGTCTGTGAATGTCAGCCAAAGTATTTGGCGATTTGGTAATTTTATGAAACAGCGTCGAATAAATTATTTGAAGTGTTATACCTGAGTGATGTTGAGCGTATTAGCGCCATCGATCGTGCCAGAAGCAAAACTGTAGCCCATGGACGGAATGCAGCCCCTCACAGGTTCATTCTAAAAGAAAAAAAAGATTATGTTTATATACATTTGCAGGGAAATTAGAAGAATGCGATGTAATGTGACGAGTCCATTAGATTGTCTAATCAGAAATGCTTGCCATTGTATCATAAGTATCTTCCAACAGAAGTAGCACCAGGCTAATAAAGATTTACAGAACCAGGAAGATCTTTTAGGATAAGTAGGTTCAGAAATATAAAATACTTACAATATTAAAACTCTCAGAAATAGGGTCGTATTTGGCGACGACTTCGTTGGGCATCTCCACGAACTGGTGAATGACCGCCAGCTCGCCACGCAACTCCTCGCCCGGAGCATTCAGAGCTACCTGGAATTGTAAGATGATGTTCATATAACATAAAGTTCTACTGTATAGATTGGATGGATCATGGCTTTACCTAGATGATTTATTTTGAATGAAATCTCGTATTACGATCTTTGCATTCTTGAATAGGTAGGTAGGGGTACTTATATCTGCTTACGGTGTTTTGTTGTCGAAAATGATGTCGGGTTATTAATAACCAAGGTTTAAAGAAGAATCGAAAATAGTGTTTCTAGCTAGGTTATCGGTTGCTGACAATCTTTGCTAAAATGTATAAGTAATTGATTTTTATTTTTATAATATGCATGTTAGTCTATTTATAATATGGGGCTGGGCTATGTTTATATTATAAGTTACCATTGAATATTCTGTTACCAATGGTTTACCTTTTATTATTTTTTACAAAAATCTTGAACTCTTCAAGATTTATATGGCTTTATATGACTTACAATAATCAAGGTCTCTTACCATGGCTCCCTCATACACCGCATGTCCAATGATCTTGGTACTTTCAAACATATCCGCTCCAGGCCCTAAAGAGAAGCATCTCTCCCCAGCGGCACAGATGGTGAAGTGGTTGTCGCACTCTGCGCCGGAGAACTCACATCGAGCGTCATCGAGGTTCGGAGACACATCGCCGAGGTTTGAGGAAAAGAAACCAGCTATCACGTGAGCCTGGAAATTGTGGTTTATAAGTAATTGTATAACGCGATTCCATAAAGAAAAGAACAAACATTTCTATTGCTGTCTCACACTCTCTGCACTTAAACACATTGGTGGAAGAGAGAAAATAAGAGTTTCATGTTTGCGCCAGATTCGTTTCTTTAATGGCACACGTTATAAGTATATTTGGGATCAAGTCAGCTGCATCTTCAGTGTCATCATCATCATCATCATCAACAACCTGAAGACGTCTACTACTGAACATAGGCCTCCCCCAGAGACCCCCTTCATTTCAACTTGCTAATTCAGTGCAATCCATTTGAAATGACACAGCTTTGACTATCATTTCAAATTAAGGTTCTAGGTAGGTACCTACTTGAATTTTGATGGTATCTGTTTGTAATAGTAATCCGTACCTTCCCAGCTAGAGCACCAGGGTTGAGATCCTGCTCCATCCTCAAGGCAGCGTACCCCAAGTTATCCGAGGATACGAGCTGGTTGGTCATGTTCATGCTGGTGGTGTGAACTGCGAACCAGTTCATCACGCCGTGGAGGGAACCGTCCGATCTCACTATGCGGACTTGGGTCAGGGTGTCATCTGTGTTACTGCTGTATCTAAGGATATAAATGAACAAGAATGCTAATTATTATTGACAGCCTCCGTGGTGTGGTGGTTGAGCAGGTCGGCTCATAACCCGGAGGCGGCGGGTTCGATTCCCGCGACAGGACAAGTATTTGTGCCCGGAAAAAAAAGCGCAGATACTTATTTTGTGTCTGGGTGTTGTGGGACCATGGTCCTCGTAGTTCCTGGGTCCCTAGATACAGGGAATCCTAGTTAGGGTCCAGGATCTATGTATGTGATCGTTGGGCGTTATTTATTTATTTATTTATTTATGGGTAGGAAAATACGTGACACGAGATCACTTATCATTATCACGGTAGTTTAAAGCATGTTCTGGCTTTTAGGTATGGATGGATGCAGGTTCAAATCTTGTTCGGGATTCAAATGCCTTTACGTTCAAATTCATTTGGATGGAATATTGCAACTTCTAGACGCTTATACGAAAAATTCATTTTTATTCTACTTATGTTTAAAAACTATTTCACTGCCGCTGTCCATATTTTAAGCAGTATCATTTATCAACAAAACCTTAATAAAAAGGTTTTTTTGAGAAATGATACTGCCGTAGGATCCTCCTACTACCTTCAAATTGAATGGAATTCGAGCATTTCGTTTAATGTAAGTTATTTCAGCAAAATATAAAGGCCTATTCAAACCAGCGTTATTTGCTACCACTATGGGTAGCGGTATAGATGCGCGGGATTCCGCCCGGGTATTTTGGTATGAAGTTTCGCTCTAGCCGCGGAGTTTGATTCAAAATACCGCGCGAGATCCTGCGCGGTATTTACCGCTACCCACAGCGATAGCTAATAACGCGTTGGATTGAATTGGCAGTAAACCAACTTACTTTGATCGTTCTTGTTCAGGGTTGTATTCGTAAGAATAAGGTGAGCGGTTCTTGTGCGCATTACTAACGGTTGCCTGGCTGTAGAACAACTGGGCTGGGACCATGTTCTCATGTGCTCGGACTATACTCTGGAAATATTTCAATAAACTATAGCGAATTATATTATATTTCATCTACTTAAATAGTTTCCTTTATTGATTTGTTAAATATTACTCGTTTTATTTTTATTTATTTTTTTAATTTGTTTCTCTTTTGCTGCTACTTTTATAATTGCTATTTTTTTGTATTGTATTTTCTTTTTTTTTGTGGGCTATCAGTGTATGTCTACTCCGTGAGTTCACTAAGCGGTCCCAACGGAAGACCAGCGCCGGTTCGTAAGAACTAGCATCATGCTGAGTTG
Source organism: Ennomos erosarius (assembly GCA_963580505.1). Classification (NCBI taxonomy): domain Eukaryota; kingdom Metazoa; phylum Arthropoda; class Insecta; order Lepidoptera; family Geometridae; genus Ennomos; species Ennomos erosarius. Next base: position 1,511,417 of record OY756982.1, read on the forward strand.
GGGCCGATTTGTGACAGATTATTTAAAGTGTATTTCTTTTGTGCCTTTTGTGTTGTTTTTTTTTCTCTGTTGCAAATAAATAATTTTTCTTTCTTTCTTTCTTTCAATAAAATCGAATTGTGTGTCGCTGCCCGTACAAAAAAATCTACTGCAATAGGTAGCAATATTATTCCTATATGTCCAAGTACCATTCAGATTATAGGTACATAATATCCTACATATTAACAAAAATTGGTATACACGTAAACTGAAATTACGATTATTATCTACACCTCAGACTCAAATTATTCAAAGCCAAAATAAAAGAATGTAATTCAAATCTATTTTTTCTAAATAAAGTATTATTTAGCCGTATAGAGCGAGTGCCACAGAATTCACTCTGCGAGTGCGTACACGTTTCTAATTTTTATTAAATTTTTGACAAATCAGAAAACCGCAGAAAGGTAACTCACCCTGGTGATACCATCGACATAAGCGTTGAAGGTTTCCCTGGAGAAGCCGAGGATGCTGACGTCCAAGAGAAAGTCGACCAGGTACCCCCCGGGGGTGCTGTGTGTGTGGGTGCCCGTCACGATCACGTTGCGGAGAGTGTACAGATCACCGTACAACTCTTGGAGATTCTTTACTACCTGAACATGAACTGAGTAAGTAAGCAAATTAAAACAAGATTGATTAACGCAAATAGGAATATTGAGGTCCATTATGAACCTACACTTAAATTTATATTCCACCTATTGTACACTATGGAAGCAATAAATCTCTGAATCTGAATCTGATGAAAATAAATGCGAGGCGATATAAAAAAAAACTCTGTTAGATGATGCAAAAGTACTTAGGTAAGTACATGATACTAAAAATTGTTGAGTAAATTAAATTAGATAAATATTAGCTTATTAATTTGCGTATCAGTACCCCACACAAAAACTAGATTAGATAGTAGGTAAGTATAAAGTACCTATCGTAAATAAACGACTCGAACCTGTACCTATTAGTAGCTGATTCACATTTTGTTACTAAAATTTCATTCAGATGCTGTTTTCAAATACTGTTTTATCGTTACATACAATACAGCTAAGGGCATTCAAAAGAATCCGAGCCCCATAGCCCTTCATTATTAAGTTTATTTACCTCTCGTCTTACAGCAATGCCGACTGATTGAACCTCGGCTGTAACCAGTACTATCCTGGTGTCACCTTTAGAAAATATGAAAGCTCTTGCGAACTGGCGAAGGTGGATTCCCCGGCCGGTTTGCGACACTTCTGCATATCCCATCTATAAATTAAAATATGGATAATTTTATGAGTAGAAATGAGATCCAAAAGACATCTTGTAATCATTAACATATATTTTTGTAGATAAGTCTTGCAAATACTTACAAAAGCAATTTCTACACACGGCCCCGTCATATCAGCTATCCCAACGCCAACTTCATACAGTATCTCTGAATCTTCTACTGGAGAAGGGTTAGATTCAGTAGAATCCGTACTTCCAGCAGCATCAGGGCTGTGCTCCGGGGTATAGTAGCCATTGTCTCTTTCATTTGCATCTTGGACTATGAGGACTATAGTCGCGGTCATTCCAGCGATAACGCCTAAACTTACTATTACGATAACAATCTTTCCTAATAAACTAATCGCCATTTCTGCTGAAAATATGAAAAAAAATAGACAGAGAGAAAAAAAAACTGAGTCCAGTAAGTCTAAAATATTGTTGAAGTTGTAGGGAGTATAAGGTATAGCGCAGCCCTTGTTGACATTTTCGAAAAACGTACACCTATGCTTACCTAAACTTAAATTTATTTAATTAACATCTTGAAACTTACCAGATGTGTGCAATTTTGATGGCAGATAAATAAAAACAAATCTAAAGTGGCACTGAACGTGGTTTCTTACCCCACTCCATTGAACTGAACGAACTTTGTTATAAATTCATCAATCAAATTGTGATAATGATAAATTCTTTATCTGGAAGGATTATCTTAAACTTTATAATTATTAAATACCTGTGCGATAAAAAATATTAGTGTTTTGTTTCTAGGGATAGAGAAGGAAGATGCTCTCTTACTACCCCGGCTCAACCCGGCTTCGCCTTGATCCTCTCCCACCACACCATATTTGCCCTCGTTTTCCTCTTTCCATAGGGTCCACTCCTCCAGCGGATGTAGCCTTTTCGATCTTATCCCGACAACAGCTCAAGCTGAGGCTCGCATCCCAGGAGTGCCCTTGAGCTAGTTGCCCCCCACTTTTGTCAGCTGGGTGCCTTAAGCGCCTGCCCGCCCGGTGACGCTGTAAAGGTCGAAAGAGACCAACAGCATTAGAGCGTTCCAAAAATCCCTTTTTCTCTACTTTTCCGTATCTCTTCTTTCTCCTCTGCCTTCGTTTTCGCTTTGACGTTTTACAAACATGATATTTTTTATTCAACCCTGCAGTCGGCTATCCTAAAAATGCTTTAGGATGGACGGTGTTAGCTAAAAATGCCTACAACTCCTAAGAGCCTGCTCAAAAATTTAAATAACACATAACAGCAAGTAGCATTAATATTCGTGCAGTATTTTAATTAAATACCTACTTCAAAAGATCAAAACTAATGATAAGACAAAACTTCCCAAAAAAACAGCCGAGCAACAGAGTCGGTAAACGTCTTTCTTTGCTCAGTAATCTAATAATTTAGTCCATTAATCAGGTGGAAGCTGGTGGAGTATTGAAATGGTAAATAGGGATAAGAGTAAGATACAAACCAGGAAAGATATTATATTTTTAATGGGTACATTAGTATACTTAGGTACTTATAGTTACAAAGTTCATAAAACTAATTTAATCTTTGCCCAGCTTATTAATTTTAATGAACTAATGGTTTAATTAATTAAATATGTATAGGAAAATCGACTAGCTTTAAAGATTTATGGCTAAGGCACTTTGGAAAAATAAAAGCAATCACGAATCAGGTTTCAAGCCCGTGATTGATTACCATAGGACCGGGTATACCATCATAAGTATAAGGGCCAGGTAAAAGTTTATGCAAAATGAAAGAAAAACCAATAGTAGTGTACACGATGGTGGGTACTTATATGGTGCAAAACTCGATTCGTGATCTAAATATGAAAATAATAATTCGTCCGTTCTAAAAGTAAGGCCTATTCAACCCGGCGCATTATTCGCTACCACTGATGTGTGTAGCGGTCAATACCGCGTGGAATCCCGCGCGGTATTTTGTATGAAGTTCCGTGGATAGAAAAAGCGAGACTTCGGCTATTTTACCTACTGTAAGTACAGTAAAAATATTCTTTGGTTTTAAGAAAATTATAGAATATTATTACAATAAAATTATCTGTGCTATATTATTATGCTGTGTTTCTCTAAAATTAAAAATTAAAAAATTAAAATTTTATATTTTTGATACATTTAGCAAAAAAGCATGATATGCAAATAGTAAAAAGAAAAATGGCAACAATAAAAACCTACATAATTAACAAACCAACATAGGCATTTTATGGGCTTATGTATTAAATATTACATAATGATGAAATCACAGAGATTATAATAAATGTTATAGTTTCGTTCGTTTTATTCTACGCTAGTTTAAGTTCAATGGTACCAACCTACCAACCCAGGAGCATATACCTGATCATTACGCACCACTACCAACTATCACTAGCCTCAAAATCCTAATTAACTTCATTAAAATGGTAGATTTAAAAAACCAAACAAACTAGAAAAATAAAAAGTTAAACAATATCTTATTTAATAGCCGTTATAATATTATAACTAAAAAATGAATATATTTTATGTGACAATGGCACACAATTTACTTAAAAGTAAGTAGGTTAAGATAAGTACCACGTGTCTAACCCACAGACATCTCATACTATAGATGTCTGTGGTTTAACCTATGGATTACAATGCGTAAAAAGTTTCAAAGGTAGCACTGCATTTTTGTTACTACCAATAAATATCCTGATGATGAACCTACAACCCTAGTACACCCTACACAATGTACTCTCTTTAAGAAAGAAGTTTCCGGCGACTGTCCAATAATTACCATTTTGTGGCTATGAAGACTATCAAATCATAGTTGCGCGGCTGCACAAATCAGTATCACAGGTGTACGTAATAAGGAAAAATCTAAGAAAATTGTTCAGAAAGTCTGTACAAAGAGCCGATATTCATGTGAACTGCATCATCATCACATACAATACGTGGCATAATTATGTGACCTCAAAGCTGTCACTGAACCCGTGGTAAGGGTAGATGCCACCCAGCACGTATTTATAGTTCCCGTAGTGGTGGATCCTGTAGGTCCCCGGTGGGGTCCCCACGGGAATCTCCCACTCGATCTCTGCGTGGCTGGTGCCGAGGAACTTGGACTTCCGGTGCCAGATGTACCTGCAAGTTCAAAGAAGCAACGATCGATCTATTTTAAAATACAAATAAGTAATATTCCAATTAAAGACCATTAACTTCAGAGAAATAAAAATACCTGTATAAGTATCTGATTTTGAATTGGTATATCATCCCGAAAGGGGGTAAATCTAAACTCCAAGGTAGACAATGTTTCTTCTATGACTTTTAATTAAAAGTTTTTCATTGAAGAAATGCCATGTTATGTTTACATTCGAAGATAGCCTTAGCGCAGCTGGGTGGTTGAACTTCGTCCTTGACCCGTGCACATAAATGAGTTTAACGACCTGTTTAGAAATGAATTTATAGTATCTTGCTAACTCTCGTAGCTATCGCACATGTAATTTTGTTACTGGATTTATTTTTTACCATGGAGTTTTGGAAACACGCAGTTTCATGTAAGGCTCTCACAACTTGTTGGCCATCATGGTCCCAGTCCCCCAGTTTCGGGATAACATACAAATTCAAGGTCACCTTGTATAATTATTTAAAAAATCGGTCAAATAACTACATACACTGAACCACATAATATAGTACTACGCGATCTAAAGCCCTCTTCAAACCAGCGCATTATCCGCTACCCGCTGTGGGTACGTATTTCGCATGAAGTTCCGCGGCTAGAGCAAACCTTTGCGGTCCTAACAGCGGGCGGATGCGAATAACGCGTAGGCTTGAATAGGCTTTAACAAAGACTGAATTACCCAGATATTTATTCCAAATCTTTCTGGTAAAGAACAAAAGAAAGAAATAAAGAAACAAGATGGTACTTACTTGGTCTCCCAGTCAGCATCAGTGGCGATGACAACCCAGGCGTCATCTTCCTCCGACTCCAGCTTCTCGACCGCACCATACCAGTGCCCGTGACGGATGCTGTTCCGCGGGTGCCCTGACACCTGGGGATGGTGACGACTCTGATTTTACCGGGATTTTCTTCTCCTTTCGCGTATAGGCTTTGGTTACTAGTAACCCAGGTAACAGATGCCCATTGAGATAGGATACGCATACAATGGAATTACTCGGGCTAAGTATTTTACGAATTATATTATACCTGCATAACGCAAGATTGTCAAGCGACATTTTATGGCGTGTTGGTGAATTATCGGGCCAAATGAATACACTGGAGTCACTGGACACTAATTCTATTTCACGTGTGGGCTATTTTAGTTTAGTACCTGATGAAACCCCGTGCAGTAGTAGTAGGTACCTATAGTATTATAATAGTTTTGTTTTGATCAACCATTGTATAAGAAATGTTCTAAAAAAATTGGGCATCTGTTGAAAGATCAAGTCTTCTAATAGGAAATCTTGCTCAAGAAAGGTCTCTCCGTTTACCTTCGCTTTTTTATTTTACTTTTTCAGTCATGGCCCATTGGAGAAGGCGGTAGGATCTCTAACGGAAAATCATCGCTATCAGTTGTCGAGGGTAGTTTTACTAACTAGTTTAAAAACTGTGCCACAGTAGATGTATTCTGTGGCCACAGTATCTTCCCTGTAACCAGTAACCCAAAACCTTCCCAGCTAGTGAAGTGACTTACAAAGCTAGCAGTGACGACATCCCCGTAGCTGTAATGTCGCTGCGGCTGCGCCACGCAGTCTCCGAACTCGCGGCCCCACGGCGCCGAGTCCCACAGCACCGGCGGCACCAGCGTGATCAGGTTCGAGAAGTCGGGCGGCTCCGGACCTGCCTCTAACGCTTTACCCTGGGAAGATATCGGAAAAGAAACATGTATAAGAGCTTAATAATGTCTAAATATAAAAACATCCAATCGAAAAATCGTCTAGGTATAATGAACATCAACTAGAAACGACCTTTGTTACTTTTAATGTGACCTTTTTTACAAGAAAACCATGTGCAAACAGCGTAACTTTATTATTTCCCGAGAAAAGGCTTCGTTAACTTTGTCCACTTACCGAAGTCAGTGCTTCCGTCAGTTCCACGTACTTGTTCAAGTAGATGTCGAGAGTGTGCGGGCCGAATATCGTCGAGGCAGCTTCATACCTTTGCGCCTGATAAAAATTAATCAAGATTATGGAAAACCTTTTCTCATATTTTCTTCTACCGGAACGACAGGCGGCCGTGTCGCTTAACATTAGGTGAATGACTCGCTCATCATTCTTATAAAAAAAAAGGTGTTTTGTAAGCAGTAATTTGAATTTACAGTAGGGTGTACACAGACAGCGACAGATTATGATTTGTACCCAATAGTATACCTCCATTAGGTATGTGTATTGCATATTTTGCGTATCGTGGTCATTTCGCGTATTGTACATTTTGCGTGTCGTGCTCGTTTCCCGTATTGTACATTTTGCGTATTATCCGAAGCAAAGACGTCCACTGCTGAACATAAAGGTTGACATTAGCCCGCCCCGCGAAGCGTGATACGGTTATAGTTAGCGTTAAAGTAAGCTGGTGCAACTCAGCCTAAGTAGTAGAGAAAATATTCTACAAGGCACTTAGGTAGGTATATAATATTTATAATACAGGTGGACCACGGGAAGTAAGAATTTCCCGTGGTACACCCAGGTGAACTAAGGTGGACTACGTGAAAAAATAATTACCCGTAGTACACCCAGATATTTGGAGGTGGACCAGGGGAAAAAAAAACTTCCCGTGGTCCACCCAGGTGGACTAAGCAGGTGGACCACGGGCAATACCCGACGCCGTCCACTGCTGCAAGCTGAACATAGGTCTCCCCAAAAGAGCGCCTTTTGAGCGGCTACTTAACTTCTGCATCCATCGGCTCCCCGCGGTTCTGAGCAGGTAGTCGGTCCACCTAGTGGGGGGGATGCTGCGTCTCGTGGTTCGTGGTCGCCACTCGAGAACTTTTCTTCCCCATCGGTTGTTGGTTGTACCTGCGAGTTTTCATTGTACCTACCTGATATTCCTCAGGTGTGGCGATATAGTCCGAGTAGATGTTAGACAGTCCCGCAATCACGACCCGCTTGGCTTCAGGGGCAGTCTTGGCGATGATATTCCGCAGCCTTCGACCTGACATGGTGGTGAACTCTCCCGGAACCGCGGCGAGGAACAGCCCTCCAATCCTTGCAACCGCGCAGGATACTATCTTTGGTTGCCATTCATACGGGAATTTCGCCTGGAATAGTTTGGGAGCTTCAAGGAAGACAGGTTAAGGTAAGGTTAAAGGAATTCTATGAAAGTATTCATGATAGGCGTAATTTGTGCCTTGTATTTTAAGAATTTAATGACAGTAAGTACTATGATAGTGTAGCTAGTGTTTTTCACCATCAGAGCGATTCACATAGCGTCAACGATTTGGGAATATTAAGAATTTCGCATGAGTTCTCGTGTTAAACTTATCTTCTTAATATCCTATAGAGATAAGTTACTCAATTGAAATGTGTGAACTAGCTCATGATTGGTTTAGGCGACATTGTGGGCATCTCACGGGCAAACGTGCCCCACCTGAGACCACTTCGTCACTTACTATCTACTATAGATGAGTGGTCGCCAAACCTATGCCCATTTTAGCATTAAAAAAAAGAAGAGTGTGTCACTATTTAGGAAACTTCGAAAATGGTTGAACTACACACAATTAGGTATGTAATATGGTATGTCCCTTGAGGAAAGTCCCGAGATGGATATCACCAGTCAGTTGAAACCTAGAACTTACCCGTCCTGTAGCTAATAAGATTGGCTTAGGCGCTTGACATTTGATATCCTCATCAGTGGGTTCCGCTATGAAGTTCCTGACAGCATTCCACAGAGGGTTGGACGATGTGGTTCCCTGGGTGAAGTCGAATGCTCCCGGCCCGTCCGTGGTGCCAGCTGCGAATGAATACCCCATGGCTGGAAGGCAGCCGTGGACTTTGGTGCTCTAAGAATTTAGAAGGTCAAGTAATAAAAAGAGTTTGCCAACAAGCTTGTACCGCAAACACAAGGAGTGTGGGAAGTTAGCCCCCAACTTTTTGAAATCAGGATTTTTTTTTGTTGTGCTGAATTGTTCTCGGTTTGTTCTATATTGTTCCAAAATAAAAAAAATCTAGGGTGAAAATTGTAGAAGAAAAACAAAAAAAACAATTTTTCACCGTAGCCCCCATATTTTGAAAAATCCAATTTTTCTTTTTTGTTCTGGATTGTTCTAGGTTTGTTCTCAATTGTTCCAAAATATAACGATCCTAGCATAAAAACTGAAGCCAGAAAATAAAAAAAACTTTTTAGTCGTAGCCCCCCTTTTTTGGAAAATCCAAAATTTTAATTTTGTTCTAGATTGTTCTAGATTTGTTCTACATTGTTCCAAAATAAAAAACTTCTAGAGCCATAATTGAGGCCAAAAATTAATAAAAACCTTTTCATGGTAGCCCCTCATTCTTGGATATTCATTATTTTTTTTATTGTGCTGGGTTGTTCTAGGTCTATTCTACATTGTTCCAGAACATGGTTCGTCTAGAACGAAAGCTGCGGCCAGAAAATGAGAATAAGTAAATTGAGGACCAGCATGACGTCGTCTAGATAAACAAAGCAAAAAGTTAGCCCCCAATTTTTTAAATTTCTTAAATTTCTCTTTTGTGCTGGACTATGATAGGCCCATGTTACATTGTTCCAGAATATGAGACTTCTAAAGCAAGTATTGGTGTCAGAACACAAACAATTAATTTCCATAATAATTTGACGGTAGGCATAATTTTATGGCGTAGGTAGATAATCTTTATTTTTTTTTATTGTGCTGGATTGTTCTAGGTCTATTCTACATTGTTCCAGAACATGGGTCGTCTAGAACGAAAGCTGCGGCCAGAAAATGATAATAAGTAAATTGAGAACCAGCATGACGTCGTCTAGATAAACAAAGCAAAAAGTTAGCCCCCAATTTTTTTAATTTCTTAAATTTCTCTTTTGTGCTGGACTATGATAGGCTCATGTTACATTGTTCCAGAGTATAAGACTTCTAAAGCAAGTATTGGTGTCAGAACACAAACAATAAATTTCTATAATAATTTGACGGTAGGCATAATTTTATGGCGTAGGTAGATAATCTTTATTTTTTTTATTGTGCTGGATTGTTCTAGGTCTATTCTACATTGTTCCAGAACATGGGTCGTCTAGAACGAAAGCTGCGGCCAGAAAATGAGAATAAGTAAATTAATAACCAGCATGACGTCGTCTAGATAAACAAAGCAAAAAGTTAGCCCCCACTTTATTAAATTTCTTAAATTTCTCTTTTGTGCTGGACTATGATAGGCCCATGTTACATTGTTCCAGAATATGAGACTTCTAAAGCCAATATTGGTGACAGAACACAAAAAAACAAATTTCCATAATAATTTGACGAAAGGCATAATTTTATGGCGTAGGTAGATAATCTTTATTTTTTTTATTGTGCTGGATTGTTCTAGGTCTATTCTACATTGTTCCAGAACATGGGTCGTCTAGAACGAAAGCTGCGGCCAGAAAATGAGAATAAGTAAATTGAGAACCAGCATGACGTCGTCTAGATAAACCAAGCAAAAAGTAAGCCCCCAATTTTTTTAATTTCTTAAATTTCTCTTTTGTGCTGGACTATGATAGGCCCATGTTACATTGTTCCAGAATATGAGACTTCTAAAGCCAATATTGGTGACAGAACACAAAAACAAATTTCCATAATAATTTGACGGTAGGCATAATTTTATGGCGTAGGTAGATAATCTTTATTTTTTTTATTGTGCTGGATTGTTCTAGGTCTATTCTACATTATTCCAGAACATGGGTCGTCTAGAACGAAAGCTGCGGCCAGAAAATGAGAATTAGTAAATTGAGAACCAGCATGACGTCGTCTAGATAAACAAAGCAAAAAGTTAGCCCCACTTTTTTAAATTTCTTAAATTTCTCTTTTGTGCTGGACTATGATAGGCCCATGTTACATTGTTCCAGAATATGAGACTTCTAAAGCCAATATTGGTGACAGAACACAAAAACAAATTTCCATAATAATTTGACGGTAGGCATAATATTATGGCGTAGGTAGATAATCTTTATTTTTTTTATTGTGCTGGATTGTTCTAGGTCTATTCTACATTGTTCCAGAACATGGGTCGTCTAGAACGAAAGCTGCGGCCAGAAAATGAGAATTAGTAAATTGAGAACCAGCATGACGTCGTCTAGATAAACAAAGCAAAAAGTTAACCCCCAATTTTTGAAATTCCTTAAATTTCTCTATTGTGCTGGACTATGATAGGCTCATTTTACATTGTTCCAGAATATGAAACTTCTAAAGCAAATATTGGTGTCAGAACACAAAAAATAAATTTCCATAAGAATTTGGTGGTAGGCATAATTTTAAGGCGTAGGTAGATAATCTTTAATTTTTTTTTATTGTGCTTGGTTGTTCTAGGTCTATTCTACATTGTTCCAGAACATGGTTCACGATAATTATTGGACAAGATTTTAACAACATGATTAAAAATAAACAACAACTTATAATGAATTTTTTAACAAAACTAGATAAAACTAATCAATTACCACAATAACAACATAATATTTTATCACCTACCCTACCGCCTAGACGTTAGCACTTTGACGATATTATCATCATTAATCTTACACATAGGTACGCAATATTATCTATTATAATATAATAATATAGAGTTCAAATACAAAATTATTTGCGATTTCTTATAATAAGTATAGAAATCTTTCAACCTTATAGACCTTACTGAACCCATTATTTTTAATGACCGCAATTTTTAGGCTCTTTAACTATACAAAAAAAAAAAACAATTATAATCTTCTTCATTGTCAGTGCAACAATTAAGCAGTAAGACAATAGTGTTTCTCAAACACCGCCGGTCGCGTGCCGACAAAGGTTTCGCGGCACTTTGCGGTGAAATACAAAGAGCCGCGAATCCCAGAGCCGGCCTTAGCTCTGGTTTGGGTGGAGCGAGATTACCATTCGACGCCCTTTGCTTGGCGACGACGACACCCGCACATCAAATAATTTGTACTTCAGTTTATGTTAAAAAATAGCCTTTCAAATGCGAGTCGGACTCACGCACGGACTCCATACCATTATCTAATACATAATATTATAAAACTGTAGAATTAAAAAAATATGTAAATGCAACATATAAAAAAAACAGGTTGTATAATAGACAATATTGCATACCTATGTGTAAGATTAATGATGATAATATCGTCAAAGTGCTAACGTCTAGGCGGTAGGGTAGGTGATAAAATATTATGTTGTTATTGTGGTAATTGATTAGTTTTATCTAGTTTTGTTAGAAAATTCATTATAAGTTGTTGTTTATTTTTAATCATGTTGTTAAAATCTTGTCCAATAATTATCGTGAACCATGTTCTGGAACAATGTAGAATAGACCTAGAACAACCCAGCACAATAAAAAAAAATAAAGATTATCTACCTACGCCTTAAAATTATGCCTACCACCAAATTCTTATGGAAATTTATTTTTTGTGTTCTGACACCAATATTTGCTTTAGAAGTTTCATATTCTGGAACAATGTAACATGGGCCTATCATAGTCCAGCACAAAAGAGATATTTAAGAAATTTAAAAAAGTGGGGGCTAACTTTTTGCTTTGTTTATCTAGACGACGTCATGCTGGTTCTCAATTTACTTATTCTCATTTTCTGGCCGCAGCTTTCGTTCTAGACGACCCATGTTCTGGAACAATGTAGAATAGACCTAGAACAATCCAGCACAATAAAAAAAATAAAGATTATCTACCTACGCCATAAAATTATGCCTACCGTCAAATTATTATGGAAATTTGTTTTTTTGTGTTCTGTCACCAATATTGGCTTTAGAAGTCTCATATTCTGGAACAATGTAACATGGGCCTATCATAGTCCAGCACAAAAGAGAAATTTAAGAAATTAAAAAAATTGAGGGCTAACTTTTTGCTTGGTTTATCTAGACGACGTCATGCTGGTTCTCAATTTACTTATTCTCATTTTCTGGCCGCAGCTTTCGTTCTAGACGACCCATGTTCTGGAACAATGTAGAATAGAACTAGAACAATCCAGCACAATAAAAAAAATAAAGATTATCTACCTACGCCATAATATTATGCCTACCGTCAAATTATTATGGAAATTTGTTTTTTTGTGTTCTGTCACCAATATTGGCTTTAGAAGTCTCATATTCTGGAACAATGTAACATGGGCCTATCATAGTCCAGCACAAAAGAGAAATTTAAGAAATTAAAAAAATTGGGGGCTAACGTTTTGCTTGGTTTATCTAGACGACGTCATGCTGGTTCTCAATTTACTTATTCTCATTTTCTGGCCGCAGCTTTCGTTCTAGACGACCCATGTTCTGGAACAATGTAGAATAGAACTAGAACAATCCAGCACAATAAAAAAAATAAAAATTATCTACCTACGCCATAAAATTATGCCTACCGTCAAATTATTATGGAAATTTGTTTTTTTGTGTTCTGTCACCAATATTGGCTTTAGAAGTCTCATATTCTGGAACAATGTAACATGGGCCTATCATAGTCCAGCACAAAAGAGAAATTTAAGAAATTAAAAAAATTGGGGGCTAACGTTTTGCTTGGTTTATCTAGACGACGTCATGCTGGTTCTCAATTTACTTATTCTCATTTTCTGGCCGCAGCTTTCGTTCTAGACGACCCATGTTCTGGAACAATGTAGAATAGAACTAGAACAATCCAGCACAATAAAAAAAATAAAGATTATCTACCTACGCCATAAAATTATGCCTACCGTCAAATTATTATGGAAATTTGTTTTTTTGTGTTCTGTCACCAATATTGGCTTTAGAAGTCTCATATTCTGGAACAATGTAACATGGGACTATCATAGTCCAACACAAAAGAGAAATTTAAGAAATTTAAAAAAGTGGGGGCTAACTTTTTGCTTTGTTTATCTAGACGACGTCATGCTGGTTATTAATTTACTTATTCTCATTTTCTGGCCGCAGCTTTCGTTCTAGACGACCCATGTTCTGGAACAATGTAGAATAGACCTAGAACAATCCAGCACAATAAAAAAAATAAAGATTATCTACCTACGCCATAAAATTATGCCTACCGTCAAATTATTATAGAAATTTATTGTTTGTGTTCTGACACCAATACTTGCTTTAGAAGTCTTATACTCTGGAACAATGTAACATGAGCCTATCATAGTCCAGCACAAAAGAGAAATTTAAGAAATTAATAAAATTGGGGGCTAACTTTTTGCTTTGTTTATCTAGACGACGTCATGCTGGTTCTCAATTTACTTATTATCATTTTCTGGCCGCAGCTTTCGTTCTAGACGACCCATGTTCTGGAACAATGTAGAATAGACCTAGAACAATCCAGCACAATAAAAAAAATAAAGATTATCTACCTACGCCATAAAGTTATGCCTACCGTCAAATTATTATGGAAATTTATTGTTTGTGTTCTGACACCAATACTTGCTTTAGAAGTCTCATATTCTGGAACAATGTAACATGGGCCTATCATAGTCCAGCACAAAAGAGAAATTTAAGAAATTTAAAAAAGTGGGGGCTAACTTTTTGCTTTGTTTATCTAGACGACGTCATGCTGGTCCTCAATTTACTTATTCTCATTTTCTGGCCGCAGCTTTCGTTCTAGACGAACCATGTTCTGGAACAATGTAGAATAGACCTAGAACAATCCAGCACAATAAAAAAAATAAAGATTATCTACCTACGCCATAAAATTATGCCTACCGTCAAATTATTATAGAAAATTTATTGTTTGTGTTCTGACACCAATACTTGCTTTAGAAGTCTTATACTCTGGAACAATGTAACATGAGCCTATCATAGTCCAGCACAAAAGAGAAATTTAAGAAATTAATAAAATTGGGGGCTAACTTTTTGCTTTGTTTATCTAGACGACGTCATGCTGGTTCTCAATTTACTTATTATCATTTTCTGGCCGCAGCTTTCGTTCTAGACGACCCATGTTCTGGAACAATGTAGAATAGACCTAGAACAATCCAGCACAATAAAAAAAATAAAGATTATCTACCTACGCCATAAAGTTATGCCTACCGTCAAATTATTATGGAAATTTATTGTTTGTGTTCTGACACCAATACTTGCTTTAGAAGTCTCATATTCTGGAACAATGTAACATGGGCCTATCATAGTCCAGCACAAAAGAGAAATTTAAGAAATTTAAAAAAGTGGGGGCTAACTTTTTGCTTTGTTTATCTAGACGACGTCATGCTGGTCCTCAATTTACTTATTCTCATTTTCTGGCCGCAGCTTTCGTTCTAGACGAACCATGTTCTGGAACAATGTAGAATAGACCTAGAACAACCCAGCACAATAAAAAAAATAATGAATATCCAAGAATGAGGGGCTACCATGAAAAGGTTTTTATTAATTTTTGGCCTCAATTATGGCTCTAGAAGTTTTTTATTTTGGAACAATGTAGAACAAATCTAGAACAATCTAGAACAAAATTAAAATTTTGGATTTTCCAAAAAAGGGGGGCTACGACAAAAAAGTTTTTTTTATTTTCTGGCTTCAGTTTTTATGCTAGGATCGTTATATTTTGGAACAATTGAGAACAAACCTAGAACAATCCAGAACAAAAAAGAAAAATTGGATTTTTCAAAATATGGGGGCTACGGTGAAAAATTGTTTTTTTTGTTTTTCTTCTACAATTTTCACCCTAGATTTTTTTTATTTTAGAACAATATAGAACAAACCGAGAACAATTCAGCACAACAAAAAAAAATCCTGATTTCAAAAAGTTGGGGGCTAACTTCCCACACTCAAACACAAGTAGGTACCTACACTTTATCTAATTTACTTACTTGATATTACTATGTGTTAATGTGTTAGTTGTTACCTAATATTAAGATATTTTTTATTATTAGTTTTGTTTGCTGTCGTCGAGCCTAGTCCTCCGTAATAACCTTGACCAAGCTCTAATCTTCCTGTCATGAACACGCCTGGCTTTGATCATTTTACTAAACGACATATGGTTCATGTCTTTCAGATCATGTATAGCGATTCTTGTATTATGCTGTAAGCCGTTGGGGTAAAGTATTTTTGCTAATTTTTGCTTCTTTCGTGCTTCTTTCCGGCTTTTATACTTCTTATGATTATGACGCGGATGGTTGTGATTGTGACGATGCGGATGACTGTGGTCTTTATTATGATGAATTCTAGTATCCTTCAAATTCCCTTCGTCAACCGATATGGCTTCTGTCGCATTTCTAAAATCTTTAATGTCACTTGTGTTCAGTTCATCTCTAGAAGCTAGTTGTTTATTATTTTCTTCAGGTGTTTTATCACAATAAACACAAACTAAAATAATTGAAAGGCACCATATCGCCTTCATTGTAAAGTGACTACGACTGTAGGAACATTCCCTTTGCTAATCTATTTATCAGCTTGGCCCTTGAACTGCCGATAGATAGCGTTGACTAGCAGGTCGCTGATAATTTCTGTTATTGAGGACTTCAAGTGTTTTATTGGTAGTATGTACCTTTTCAACTCTACTTAATTACGCAATTACTCTTTATCACTTTTTATGAGTAACTTTTTATTATCTTTCGTTATCGCTGCCCTTAGTTTACCTACTACACAAGATTTCTTCATAAACTTTGATTCTTTGAGACAAAAAGAGTCTATGATGATTGATTTCACCATTTAAATTACTTTTGGTAGGTACTTATTATTATTCATATTTTGTCTTAGCAAAACTGAGAATCAGACCCGTAGTAAAAGGCAACAAAACCTAATTCGTACAGGATGGAGCCATAATAAGCAAGTATAAAAAGCCGAAGACCAGGCTCAGGGCACTCATAGCAGGAAAGATATATCCCGGTGGTCTAGCAAAGATCCCAAACGCTATAACGCTAACGAATGTATTGAGATGGCATTAGCTGCGGAAAAGTAAACGACTTGAAATGTCATTCCAATACATTTTGTAGTAAGTGTTAGCGTTTGGAATCTTTGCTAGACCCCTAGGACCCATACAGGTTAATGATGAAGATGATTATTTCTCACCTACTTTCGTTACTGTACTGTGATATTTTATTCTGTGCCAACTTACCGAGTTGAAGGTTTCGGTGATGGGGTCGTAAGGGGACACTTCCTCATCAGACATTTTTACGAATTGATGCACCACGCCGATAGGGCCAGTCAAGTCTTCACCTGGCTGGTTTAGAATTGTCTGAAACAAAATATTATTAGGTGTAAATAATTCACAGTTTTAAACGACAACGTGGAGGTGGCCTTTAAATTCTCTATTATGAGCCACAAATATTATTTAATCTTTTCAATGTACTCACAGATCCTATGATATACTAAAATTAATTCTAAAATTATAGACAGTTATGAATTTGTTCGAAAGACCTAGTTTCGACCCCGACAGGACTAGCCCGATAGTTCAGTGACGGGCCCGATAGCTCAGTTGGTAGTTGCCTTCTGAACTGAGGGCTGTGGGTTCGATTCCTACCCAGGACAATCATTTGTGTGATGAACATAGATGTTTGTTCTGCGTCTGGGTGTTATATTGTATTCTATGTACGTATTTACAAACAAAAAAGTATATAAGTATTGTATCAGTGTTCGGTTCCCATAGTACAAGCTTTACTTAGTTTGGGGCTAGATGGCGTTGTGTGAAATGGCCACAAATATTTATTTATTTTATTTTTGCAGTGACTATTATTTCATTTGACATGTAGGAAAGTAGATATTATTATATATACTGAATGGCTGAAGGTGTTCTACGTTACGCTGCACGCTGATTCTAAACTTGAGGGTATATTTTGTATATTCAGTATAATTTTGATGCAAAGAAAATCTTAAAACAGTAAAAGAAAAGATTCGGTTGTTGTGATTGGCTTTGCTGGCCCGAGACGAATGAATCCAGGTTCAAATATACTAGCAACGTAATTGAAATATTTCCTTTAAATTAAAATGATCAGTTATCTCGTCGTGATACTCCAAAAAACTCATAAATCTTTAAAAATATGCATTTTAAATCCCCCCCACTAGGTGGACCGACGACCTGGTGAAAGCCGCGGGGGGCCGATGGATGCAGGAGGCGAGCAGCCGCTCTGAGTGGCGCTCCCGGGGGGAGGCCTATGTTCAGCAGTGGACGTCTTCAGGCTGTTAATGATGATGATGATGATGATTCAAAATCAACCGAATCAGCCGATAATTTAATATTTTTTATACTGCCATCTGTTGGCAAGGGGAATCCATCCAGATCATTGAAATAAGAGGTTCAAATAAATCACGAGAGATGTCACCATTTTACAGAGAGCACTAAAGAAATCTATCACCAAAGACTATCAGGTTTTGTACATATTTAGACAGATGGCGCCACATAACCTGTATCTAATTGTATGTGTCTACAAAATTAATTATGAATAATCTATGCAGTTAGAATATTTAACAGTTTTCACGTCTCACGGTGAATGATGAGTGATGCGTTGTGCACGCGCATTCTGTGGTTCACAATTCATTCACTAGGGGCGCTTATCGTGAAACCATACAAAAACGCATCACTCACCGTGAGACGTGAAAACTATTAAATAAACAGCCTAGGGTAGGGCCCCAATTTCAGATTGTCACTTACCATCCCAGTCTCAAAGAGCTTGGTGGCAATGATCTTGGTGCTCTCGAACATGTCCCGGCCGGGTCCGGAAGCGAAGCACCGCTCCTTGTGCCGCGCGCAGAGCAGCTTCTCCTGGTCGCAGCGCTTGCCGGAGAACTCGCAGCGCGGCCCGCGCGTGTTCGGGGACACGTCGCCCAGGTTTGTGGACGCGAACGCGCATACCACTGTACCCTGGGAGGAATTCATTATTGATTGACTTCGGATTTGACCGCAATGGAAATTGACCAGTGATACGCAAAGTAGATAGATAGATAGATAGATAAACTCTTTATTGAAACACCATATCACAAATAATTAAAAGCTAACAAAAAACAAAATTAACAAAAGTGTATCAATTGGCGCTCAGAGCGATCTCTTCCAGACAACCTTGTACTAGCCTACAAAGTATTAGCCGGAATCACCGAAATATTTTTGTTCTGGACATCTTTGGCATTCAGGAACACTGGGGGTATCTATGTAGGTATACGAAACCTGTTGTTTCTTTTAACAGTTAAAACATAAGTAAGTATGATGTAAGCAGATATGTTAGCATATATCATCATCAACAATAATAAGTAATTATCGACCAATTACTCTAATTCCCATTTTATCTAAAATTTTTGAAAAGATAATGTTTTCTAAACTATTAAGTTTTATTGAGTCAAATAAAATTTTAAAACCAGAACAGTTTGGGTTTAGAAAAAACTGCTCAACGATTGACGCTTGTTTTAATTTAATAAAATGTATAATGGAAAGCCTTGACAAAAAGAAACCAATAGTTACAATATTTCTAGACATGAGCAAGGCTTTTGATTTCGTAAATCATAAGACTCTGCTTAAAAAATTGGACAGTTATGGGATACGCGGAAAGGCTCACGAGTGGCTAAAAAGCTATCTCAGTGGTCGACACCAAAGCGTAGAGATCAATAAGATACAAAAAAACAAAAAAGAATCGTTTCGTTCACAGTACCGCTTAAATGAGTTTGGAGTGCCACAAGGCAGCGTTTTGGGACCACTGTTGTTCCTCCTCTACATAAATGATTTGCCTGATGCCACGAAACATCAATGTTTGCTGTTTGCAGATGACACAACAATAATGATCAAATGTGAAGATAGACTTTCATTTGAAAGGGAAGTCAATGAGGCTCTAAATGGCATCATGAATTGGCTTCATGCAAATAATCTTTCAGTAAACCTCACCAAAACAAAAGTAGTTGAGTTTCAAACTTACAACGGGAATCCTACAAATATTTGCGTTTCGTATGGATGTAATGTAATAGATAGAGTTAATGAGACAATGTTCCTAGGTGTAACAATAGACAAATTTTGTAACTGGAAAGCTCATGTTAATAATCTTTGCGGTAAATTAGACAGATTTTTATATGTCCTGTATCGGCTCAGACAGGTTGCAACTAAGGAAGCTGCTCTGTTGGCGTATCATGGCTATGTCTCATCCTGCCTTAGGTATGGGATAATTCTTTGGAGCTTTTCCGTTGATGCAGAACGAGCATTTCTCGTGCAAAAAAAGTGCATACGTTCACTCTGTGGCGCAGGATTTTTGGATAGCTGTAAGCCACTTTTTAAAAAACATAAAATCTTGCCTTTACCTTCGCTCTATGTGTATGAAATATGCCTATTTGTAAAAAAGCACCCATATTTGTTTAAAAGACAAAATGAGGTAATAAAACGAAGTCGTAATGTCCATGAGCTATATGTTCCGATACAAAGGCTCCAATTAAACAGTCAAAATGTAAATTGTATGGCAATTAGAGTATTCAATAAATTACCTGACATTTTCAAAATGCACGACATTAATGAATTTAAGAAAAAAATATTTGACTTCCTGCTGGATAAATGTTAATATTACTCTGTTAAAGACTTTCTAAATGACGCGTCGATTAGTAATTATAGATATAGATTAGTCTGACCAATTTAATGTATAATACATTTTGTTAATAATTGAAAATTCAATAATCAATAATAATAACTATAATTAAATTATTCCAACTCATTATTAACACTGACATAATTATGTAATTAAATTAAGTTAAATCCAATTTAAATATTTGTACGCCTGCACCTATAGGCAGAATTTTGTTGGAAGAATTATGTGCTATTCCATCTTTGCAATACTGTAACCCAAAATTCTTACAAATAAATTATTTCATTTCATTTCATTTCATTTCATTTCAACAGCCTGAAGACGTCCACTGCTGAACATAGGCCTCCCCCAGAGAGCGCGTTCAAGAGCAGCTGCTCGCCTCCTGCATCCATCGGCTCCCCGCGGCTTTCACTAGATCGTGCCTACGCTGCGCCTCCGATTCGTGATCGCCACTCTACAACCTTTCTTTCCCAACGGTTGTCAGTTCTAGGCTAGGAGCGATGTGTCCTGTCCATTGCAGTTTCAAACATATGTATTTATAGAATAAAAGAAGGTATCGTACATAACCTGCATTTGCGGCTTCAACTGTAATGCATCCAACCCCAACCCATTGTGTACAATGGAACCCCCATAATAACATTTCTGGACTACCTGTTCTAAGTCTGTCTAATAGTGGACAAACAAACAAGCACACAATAGAGATGGCTATCCTACCTTCCCAGGTAGTGTATTGTTCCCGTTGAGTGCCTTCTCACACAATAGCGAAGCGTATCCCACGTTATCCGAGGATATCAGCCTGTTGGTGTTATTCATGCTGGTGGGGTGGACTGCGAACCAGTTGATCACCCCCAGGATCTTGTTAGAGGGAGACAGAAACCGCACCTGGGACATGGTCTTGTCGACATCGTGTTTGTATCTGGAAACGTTAATAGATGTTGAACAAAAGTCATACGCTCCATGGAACTTCCATGAATACAGTGGTAGGTATGCTTAAAAATTGAAAACAATTGATTTGATAACCACCATCTATATTTATTTACACATTACATCAATATAAATAGGTTACCTACCTGCTATTTTATTATTTCATTCCATGAATTTTATGCACCTTACGGCCGCTATATCCGAAATATTATATCGCCGCTCACCGGTTATTCACCAGTATAGCACAGGTTTGTTTAATAAATATTACTTTATGTTATATTATAATTATATGCACCTGCGCACATTTAAACAGCTGTATGACGTAAAAGATATAGTGACAGGCATGTGATAGGTACCTACACAAATAATACAAACTAAATAACAGTCAAACGGATGTATCAGTACCTAAACTGAACTTTACGATTAGACTTCCCTTATTGCGTACATATTTTCATGACAGTAGATAATAATATTTTTCATACTTAAATTCAGTTAGTGTCATTAAATTCTTTATCAGCTACATTTTTCACAGCCATTTTCCATTTATTTTATGACTTAACGTGTCAACTTTCTTTTTCTTTTATTTGAATTATGAAATACTAACTTGGCTCTCTCTTCTTCCGGGTTTCGTAGATATGAGGTCGGTGATCGGTTGATATTAGCATCGAGCAGTTCCGCTTCTCCATACTCCATCCTTGCTTCTGTTACTTTACAGTGAGCTATCACAATGCTCTGGAATCGGAGATTAGTTTATGAAACTTGTAGTCACCATTGTGTGTAAGTGCAACAAACAAATTGAGGTGTACCTACTAGTACTAGGTACCTGCTGCATGGCTAAGAGCCTCTGAGTGCTCATTTGGGATTGTGGGTACTAACGTACATTTCATTTTGCCGATATGACTGTCACTGGTTGGACAAAATTATTTCAACCAATGAGAAAATTATGCGTCTTGCTACCCTCTATTCCCTGGGGCACAGATTACTGAACATCTTACCTGGGGTACAACAAATTCGCTCAAGTAGCATAGTGATTTGCGAGGTGCGAAATTCATTGAGATATTGCACAGGTAGAGTCTGCTCAAAACTTCATGGCGGCTGTGGAGACAGCGCAAATCACTGCAGTAGCAAAAATTAGATGTGCGGCGCAGCATGGAGGGCCTTGCAGCGCACTTCACAGTCGCCATTGAGTTTAGCGCAGACTATACAGAAATGGATATTAATGAGCAGAGGCAAATATGCACACTAATTAATACCGAGAAAATATTACACAATGTAGGTAATACTATTGAGTAGCAATTTGCAATGCCCAGTACCCGTATACGAATGTCAACGACTTGCAAAAGTGAACGGTGCAAGGTCAAGCACCTATCATGCGGATGGGTAAGTCGGGCGACATGCCGCGAAAGTAGCTCGGGATATGGAGTCCAGCCAGGCTTTAGCTTATAGTATAAGCTCATCTCATCCCATCCCATAGTACATAAACCCCAGCTGTCCAAATAGAGAGATCTATTTTTAACTGTAAGTTAAGGACCAAAGCCTTCAAAATTCCTAGTGTCAAAGTGTCAACAATAAATATATATTAACCAACCTTATAGATGCCGGTGATATACGCGGCATAGGTCTCCTTGACAAAGCCCAGGATAGGAAGGTCGAAGAGGAAGTCCATCAGGAACCCTCCAGGGGTGGAATGGGTGTGGGTTCCACTAATAATAACGTTGAACTCGTCATACATGTCTCCGTAACGCTTTTTAAGACGTTTAATAACCTGAAAAAAGTGAAAACTGTGAGGACCAGACGAAAATGAAACCGAATTTAGTGAGTTAGGAACCTGGTACATTCAGAATCTACTAGCGTGCTCATATACCTACTTAGGTAGAATAATATCATCCAGCTGCTAAATAAGTGCTGCTCCACATTTATATTTTCATTAATTTAAGCGTGACCTGTGTTAGATGCCGGCTTCAGAGAAATCATGCATTGTTGCCAAGATTTTTTGTTTTTGTTTTAGACAATCCTTCTGTTCGCCTGATGATGTTTCACGTGAATGTCCGGTGACTCCGGTGGCAAGGTACCGACTTTTTTCCACGAAAATGTTTAGTTTGAGGTTTTACATTTAGGTAATAATTGTCATAGTATGTGTGAGTAAAGGTACCTACATACCTAAATATCTTCGCACAAAACACTAGCTAGAACCAGCACAAGCTCACAAGTTCAATCTCGTCAACGATTCCACTTTTAGACTCTAGAAATCAGATGAAAGTTGATTAATATTTATAACATTATAATTAACATCACCTCTTTCCTAACGCCATTGCCCATCATAGCAGCGTCCACAGAGACGAAAGCTATCCTCCGCCCGTTATTTTCAGTATCATCTTCAATTACGAATGCTCTGGCGAACTGCCGGAGATGGATGCCGTGTCCAATTTGCTCTAGTTGTGCGTAGCCCATCTGAAATGGATGTAAATTGCAAACTAAGATGAGGCTTCGTTCAGATGAAATTATAAAACCTATTGTCAGAATCTGATCCAACATTAACAATAGCAGTTGAGGTGAAATTGAAAATGGGGTGGATAGGTGCGTCTACCCTACCTTGAGATAATATCTACCTGCTTCATACTTATGATGCATAATAGGCATGATGACCAAATTTATTTTTATTTACATATATTAAAAATATTCCTCAAAAGATAAACTTTTGAGAAAACAAAAATAAAATATCTCAATTAACGACAAAGTTACAAGCATTTTAAAAACCGTAATAGAAAGAGATAGCTCAAACGGCCAGTGACGTCAGAGCAATGTCGTCATAGTACCTCATTATTAAGCTGTGGTAGCTTTACATACAATATCTTTGGCATGTGACGTCACGAGTGGATTTTTCATAGTAACTGTGGGGGGCGCTCTGTTTTGCGAGAAAGGGACAGGAGATGCCTCCTATGGAAACTTTAAAAGCTTATTATACCGTGATTTATTTACCGATTTTACTTATTTTTTCAATTATTGCATTCATTTTTAATCTTCTTTATGAAAGTATTATTTACTTGTTCATTTTTAATAGTAGTCATCATGCCTATTATGATATATTTATCCTGGCAGTTATTAAATTGATATAGGTAGGTACTGAGTGATGCAGAGTGATGTCACAAAAATAATCTTATGTGTATACAGGTGATGGTAATGTCATCATACTGATCATATTTACATTATGTCCTCTAAATTTACGCAGCTGCTTAGAGCGTTAGCCACGTATTTTATTGAGATGGCAAGAGATCAACTTTAACAGATTTTCCCACGTATTTTTTAAGCCCGACGTCGAGATTTCCCGATAAAATGGGAGGTTGGAGATCAAAATTGCAAATTCATAGTTTACGCAAGGGTCATTCACTATTATCGCAACGTCTCTAGTTGAAACCTTGGACTGCATAATATTAAACTTTAGACCAAAGAGGTAGGTAGAGGTACCTATAACTACTTATAGAATAGGTACCTTCGCTTTTAATCTAGGCCTGTAATTCCTGTAAATGTTGTTACGGTAATAATTTTATTATGTCATAACTTAGTAGTAACTATCCAAATGAATGGGAAGCCCGTACTAACCTAAATAATTGCCGACTGCGATGATTTGTAATAATATAATTACTTACTTACATAAATTCGATGATGTGTAAAGTGAAAATAATAAATAAGTAAAGTGCCTTTGTTCTTTAAGGTTATTACTACTACCACACTACTACTTACTACGAAAACCCTTTGGACTGTATAATCCCAGGTAATATAATGTATAACTAAATATGAAGCCCAATCCAAATTATTCCGTCCCACTACCAGTGAGTAGCGCATCCAACATGCTGGCAGCATGTTGAAAAATTTTATGCTGATTCGCTGTGCCAGCACTTTGTCCACGCCACGCGTCGCATCGACCGGGCACATAAACTCTGGAAAACGGTCCCCTCGGGCCCATTGTGTCAAAACTAAACCGACTAAACGGCTCACATTGGACCATAGACTTAGTTGTATATAGGGCGGAATTCTGTGTATGTCGAGCACAACTTCGTTTTGAAAGTCGCGGGGTCGCAGGTTCTCTCGAAGGTACCTCAATAAAATTCGTCATGGATGACCTTTTGACTCGTGGAACGATGAACGGTCTGTTTTCACAAGTGGACCGTGAATCAAGTGGCTAATGCAATCAGCCAACGAATGTAGTTTTATTGACCGAGGACAAGGCAATCCAGATATGTAGTTACTGGCTAGCTACTTGATTTGGGAAACTTAAACTGTGTACTAAAATATTTACATTGCTTAAGTAGGTATTCAATGGCTGGATGGCTTTTCAAGTAAGTACCTAATGTAGGGAATTTAGACTCGCTCCTTATACAACTGTGATAGAAAATATCGTCAGGAAACTCACATAATATTATGTTCTAGAATCGAGAACATTGTAGGTATTACACCAAAATAACTACCTATGTTTTTCTTCAACATGTCAGTTCTAGACGCATGCATGGCATCCACAATGTGCAACTAAGGTGTTCAATAGTCACTAACTGTTTTTGAATTAAATAAATAAAATTGTAATCCACCACCCCGAACTTGTCAAGCGTGCCGGATTATGGCTTAAGTACCTACACTAGTTCCATACGGGAGCAGCAGTTATGTGAACGCTCATAAACATTCATTGCACATGCACAATGATATGGGATTCAATAATTTCAATCGATCTCCTCGCCTACTAAATTACACTTTAACCTTGAACAGGTTGAACAAACCAATCAAATTGTAATAGGTCGAACAGGAAACATACTGACAACGAATTTCCTGTTTTCTAGACTACAACTGCTAGGTGCACTTAAAACATGAATAACGCAAGAGTTCGACTTCAGTACAGTAAAACAGTGAAGTAAAATGCGGAATTTTTTCTCTGTCTTAGGTATGGCTCCTCTCATTCCATTACATTGTGTCTGATATCATAGTTTACTAAGGTACTTACTAATAAAACTGTAACGAACCAAGAAAATCTGTAGGTACATGAAGAGGAGTACCAAAGTACCTAAGTATATTGAAATAGAATCCAACAATATTGTTATCAAAATTCCGCACTGATTAATTGTCTCTATCTGTCTGTTTGAGAAACAACATCTCCAACTAATTCTAGCAATAGTTACAAGCTATTTACCGTAGTGCGTAGTGCTATATGATATGTCTATTATTGTGTAATATACCTATTGTTGGTAACCCTACAATGGTTACCAACAAGAAGTTTTTCTCAAAGTAACGTATAACATAGCACACAGTACTTCAATAACACCTAAAACAATGAGAGAGTATTACTATTTTTACCCGTATTTTGAAATATTTGACCATGACACAGAGTTAGCAAAATTAGTAGATGCGATGCAAATGAACACGCCACTTGGCGCACTTGATTTGATGATACCATGCATAGGTAACTAGAAATGAAAACTATCATATTTGAATGTTATTCTGAATTTAACAACAAAGGTTTAAATGGTTCAGTAGAGCGAATCAAAGATATAGGTAAACATTGCGGACTGGACTAACAGTGTTGAAGGCCAGCTGTTCATTCCTAAACACAGTGAGCGAAATAATACACGTTATTTAGTATCTAGGCTCTGCTGTAATACCTGTTTACCTGTACAAGATCTAGGTAATGCCGAACATGTTGGAGTGGTGTTAGAAACTCGGTCATAACAGGGCAGCTTGTGGTCAAGATTATGATGACGCTGAGATATACGCTATCATAGAATTACTCAATGTATGCAGATATGTATCTACTAGGTACTAGATATACCTATCTATGCTGTGGTATTAAGTAGGGCTTACTCTAAGCCTTTACAGATCATCAAGTTGCAAGATATCGAGGTAAATATTTATGCAGGTGGCAAGTAGTCATTATTAAGGAACCAATCGCTAACCTAGTGAAATAATATTATTTGATTTTATGCTATTCTCTTCAGAATAGAAGGAAGGTTAGCGTTACAGGTACAGCGTAGGCTCTCGAAGGGATTGCAATCATGCACAGAACCGGGTCGTGGACATAGAGGTATCTTGGTCGTGGACCAATATCTACCCACACATTTAGCGACAATAAAGATATGAGGTAACAATTTGCTGATAACAAAAACAAATCGAATAAAATGCAAACTCACACACACAGTCACATCCTCTAACCATACGATGAATAAATTTAAAGAAGTGACTCACGAATCCAATCTCGGCTGGGGGACCGGTGACGTCAGAGATGCCGACTCCGACACGCAGCGCGTGCGCAGTGCAGACACACGCGAGAGCCAGACCCAGCGCGGCCAATGCCATTCTGAAAGACAACATGATGAGAAATTAGTTCTTGAAATGCAGGAGAACGTACAGAGATAATCCAGATTATCCAGATCCTACTTGCTACCTATCCAAATGGACTGCTAAATATTTGTGGCATAGTGCAAAACGTGCATAGGTACGGTATTAAAATCATAGATTCTAGTCACGCATCTACTCAACCGAAGCAATGTCATTGGCGAGCTACTTCCGACAACGTGATTCGAGTCCAACATCTAAGTACCTTTCGAGGAAAGCGGTTGACCTTAGACTTATATACGGTAATAGGCTTTGTGAGATAGAGTACCCAATTTCGATAAAATATTATGATCACTAGGTTATATGCCCTATTAGTATCTTCATTACCGTATACCTACCTACTATGTATAATTGTATATAGGTGGTTTAAAGATTAATCTATTATTAATTGGAAGAGACATTAATATGTAACGCATTTGTGTTTTTGAATGATCATTCGTAGATGTACTAGACCTACTTACTTACATTATGTGCCTATTTGGTTCAATTGGTTTATTGTAAATTCGGATCCGTTTCAGCGGCTAATAGGTAAGTACCTACTTGGCTCATACAAAATTTACCGAAGTTTGTCAGATGCCCGCGCGCCTGGTCTATGCGACGCGTGACCAAAATGCTGGCACGCTGGCACTTGGTACAAAACGGGGCAATGCTGCCAGCAGCATGTTGGATACGCTACATTTATAGGTACCTAATGGTAGTTGGCTAAAGCATTTTAATAATTGGATTTCTGTGCCAGTAGGTACCTACCGCCTGCACCTTTTTGCGCGTTTTAAACATACTCTACGTAGCTACTTTACCACTAAATATCTAGGGACTAGATGACGTTACTATCTCATTGGACTAAAGCTACACCTAATATCTATTAGGCCTAAATCCAATAATTAAAACTAAATAACTTTAGGATGAGTTTCACTGTAGGACAGTTTCACAAACTCCTGTATAGGAAGGGTAAGTGCACTTGCATCATAACTTATTGCATTTCCAAGCTGCAGACTCGGTGTCGGTCGCTGAGCTGCCGAGTACATTAGCACTTCGCAAGTACTTACAATAAATGTTGCTTCATATAACGACCTACACCACATCTACCTAACCTATCTTACTTTAGGAAACATCTGTAAAATCAGAACAAGTGGTTTATTACATCGTAGGGCGATCATGTAAAGCTGTTATGTATATATACAAACACTGACTTGATCGTAACACATTTGCAATAATTGTTGTGTGTCAAGTTAGAGCATTTATAATTTATAATTAAGATTTATAAATGCTCTAAGTGTGATGGATCGGCCAGACTTAAAGGTAAACGGCGGCGTAGCGCGTTCGCGGTTGAACGCTTGTGTGTGTACGTACGGGCGCAGATGAAGTATTCGCCCGATGCATGCTGCGATGCATCGCTGTACAAACACACACAAGCGTTCAACCGTGAAGCTTCGCCGTTCTCCTTTAAGTCTGGCCGGTCCATTACAATGACAATCGGTAGTTTGCGATCTACTACAACTTACATTGCTTATTCTGTTTATTTTATTATAGGTACCAGTCAGTATACAATTTCTAGCTATTTAGCTGGACAACCAAAGTTGACTTCAGAAAAAATATGAAATAAGTTACCCTATCTGAGAAAAATACGTCAATAATACAGGGGCGTCAAAATTGTAGGTGATCTTTGACAGCGTTGAGCGACCGACGCGCGTCTGCACTTTGCAGCGCTGTATTGGATCACATGGCAGTTCCAAAATGATATAAAATAGATTGACTTGAGGCTATCACCCCCTACCCCCTACTTACCTTCTCACACCCCTTTCTCTACTCTTTCCTTTCACCTTTCTTTGACCTTTCCCCACTTTGGAAACAGATATTTTTATAGAACGCTGAGGTCACCAAGGATACGTTACCATTTGACTATAAATCCAGAATCTTTGCCATAAGTATTGTAGGCAAGGGTTTACTTTACGCTTGAACAAAGCTGTCTGTGATTTTCATGTAATAAGTACCTACTACATGCCTACTATTTACATTTTAAAATATCTAGGTACCTCGTGCGAAATTAGGAGTGTCAAACTTTGGACATTAATCTTTGTCCTTTAATATGCAAAATATAAGTAGGTAGGTACTTATTTATATTTTGCCTTGGTGCCTGCAGTTGGAAGGTGTTAAATACCTATTGAGCAATTTGGCTTTGACCCAGTAGTTTGTAAACATGATGTTTCTAGCTAAACATAAATTTGATGTACAACAAAAGGTATGAAAAACTATCCTCAAGAAAACGTTCGATTTTTAAGTCTGCGGCAATTAACGAAGATCAATGAATCCAACTCGGTTGAGCAGCGTTTGGGAAGCTTTGGCTGTTCACAGGATCAAAAAACCAAATTGGTTGGTAGGTAGGTAGTTAGACACGGCAGAGCCTATAAAAACAAAAGGTCAACCAGTGTGTGTCATGATGGCAAGAGTAAGTAAGTATTTATTATAATGTATTACCTCTAATACCTATTTATTCTGCTATCGTCTCTCAATTAGATCATTGCTTTTGTTATTGAAATTCTATGACTCGATAATATTCCAGTTAGAACTCCACGGGTTGTTAACATTCTCTTTGTTCAATTATCTAGTTTTATCATTTATCAGATGTTGATTGTTGAAAGAAGGTAAGGTCGTCTACCCCTGATATAGGTTGAATAAAGAATATGTTCATTGT
The DNA here is from genome assembly GCA_963580505.1 of Ennomos erosarius. NCBI lineage: Eukaryota > Metazoa > Arthropoda > Insecta > Lepidoptera > Geometridae > Ennomos > Ennomos erosarius. The sequence goes on from OY756982.1 coordinate 1,541,253, forward strand.
TATGTGTAGTAATACTATTTTAATATCTGTGGTTATGGATGGCCAAAGACTATACTTAGAACTTAGAATAAAAGTACTAATAGGGTTTTTTGGCGGGAACGCGGAAATGTTCACGTCGTTGCATTGTATTATTTTTCAAAACTTTTGCTTTTTCCAGTGTTAATGTTTAAAAGTGGTGGCGTTTTACGCATTAAGTGCTGAGTTACGAGCATGAGTGAGGGAAAGTGATATAATGTGTGAAACGAGATTTTTCGTGTTGCTTCCAAAACTCCATAGATGCTTCTAGTAAAGTTGCCACCACTTTGCTGGAGCATGACTTAGACTGTACTATGACTACTTGACTTAGACTGGACTATGACTATGACTAGGACATGACTTTGCGTGAAATATATTATAACACGATGAAAATATAATACTTGACACTGGCTAAATACACTATGTGTGGAGCCAAAGTATAAGAAAAAAAAAAAGTACTAATAGGTTTTTTTGGCGGGAACGCGGAAATGTTCACGTCGTTGCATTGTATTATTTCTCAAAACTTGTGCTTTTTCCAGTATTAATGTTTAAAATTGGTGGTGTTTTACGCATTAAATGCTGAATTACGAGCATGAGTGTGGGCAAGTGATGTAGTGTGGTGAAACGTGAGTTTTCGTGTTGCTTCCAAAATTCCATAGAAGCTTCTAGTACAGTTGCCACCACTTTACTGGAGCATGACTTAGACTGGACTTCGACTACCTGACTTAGACTGGACTATGACTATGACTAAGACTTGAATTTACGTGAAATATTCTTTAACGATGAATAATTACAATACTTTTTTTTTTTTTAAATCTGCTTTACCACAGACATCTGGGTCCGTGCTCTTTGTTAGTTTAGCATTTATTGTTATATTTTTTTTTTATTTTATTGAACAAAATATTATACAAGAGAGGACAATTAAGTACTTAACCTATTTTTTTTTTGTTTTTTTTTTATGTTTTTTTTTTCGTTTTGTTTTTTTTTCCGATTTGTGCATACACCGCGAGCAGACAAGGGGGTCTAGCAAAGCTCCCTCACGCTAACGCTATCGCCAAACGCTAACTCCAAAATGTACTGAAATGAGATTTCGGAATTCGCTAACTTTTCCGCAGCGAATGTCATTTCAATACATTTTTGGAGTTAGCGTGAGGCGTTAGCGTTAGCAATTGGTATCTTTGCTAGACCCCCAGCTCCCGCAAGCAGCGCCCGTTCACGAGCTTGACGCATGCGCCAGCCATCGCCCTCCTCAACATTTTTGAGGGAAGAGGACGACCCGACGCACGACGCCGCCGCAAGAAGAAGCTTTTTAGTGAGCGTGAGTGCTCCCGGTCTACACACAATAATCATTTACATTCTAGTACTATTTTCTTCATACGAGCGGGATAATTGACAGGCTCTTTTGAGTCCATCAATGATCCCGCTCGTACATGTCGTTGTTAATCCGCCTTCTCCTCCCGGACCAGGACTTCTGTTACCGCCACGTTTCGATCTTTGATGGCCATCTGCAAGTTGTACTCGCGGATGGCCCTCGGTAATGCAGCCATCGCACGCTGCACGAAACGGCTGATGGCGTCTTCCTCATCGTCGGCGTAGTAAATGAAAGTCCCGGTGTGCCGCGAGACTGCAACCACCGCGTGCGGAACGCTCACGTGCAGTCTCATCTTGCCCTTAGTCTTGATGACGATGACCGACTCGTATGTCAGTCCCTGTGCTTCATGGATGGTGAGGATGCGCGACCCCGTGCCTCCGCCATAACCCTTGTTGGATAGGGTCTCCTTTTCTTCCTGAGTGTGTACTAGGAATAGGGTGTTGGGGAGGGTGCTGGATATTTGCGCACCTGTGTACCTTCTCTGCTCCAGGGACTTGACACGTGGGGCCGAGGAATATATACCAGAGTATATTTCTCTCAGCGCGTAAGCGACATCCATGGGATTCCTATGTGTGCATAATAACTTCTGGTTGATGGTGGCCACCAGGTTTGGGCGATTGTATCTTAGCTCGAAGAGGTTCTCTCTGTCGATATAAGGTAACTGGTTGACGTCTCCGATAAGGACTACCTCGCGAGCACCAGCCAGCCGTGCAGCCATTACAATGGCCCCAAAGTGGTTCATAAGAGCTTCGTCTACCATAAGGCGAACGTTGCTCTGACCTCTTCGGATGCCATTTACGAGTACAGAAGCCATGGTGCGCACTTTGTTTTTCACCAAGTCACCTATGCGGTGCGCTAGCTTCTCCCTCAAGGCTTCTGGCTGCTTCAGTTGTTGTGGTGATGATCACGTCTTTGTCCACGTCGAAGTGTCTGACCACCCATGTTGTCTTCCCACAGCCAGGAACCCCGTTGACCCATCGAATCTTAGGTACCTCCCAATTTTCCCAAGACTTTGCATCGACTCCAGGGCTCCTTTCAATAGTTTTAGCCATTTCTAGGATCCTATCATCTAACATTATCTTGGTACACCGGGCGGTGACCACGATGGGGTCGTTCGGTGGTGCTTCATACTTCGGCTTTCCGGTCCGCTCCGTTTCGCTCTCATCTAGAGCCACAAAACCACTTCCAGAACAATATGCTGCCATATATCGACTCTCCATCGTTCCCTTGATCACGAGGGAGGTGTCGTTGTTATATATGGCTGCATCGGCCTCCTCGAGCCTCACCTTTAAGAGGCCTTCGTTTCCCTGCCTAAAGGACTGCAAGATGTTTTCGCAGTTCCTGAGATTAACTACCTTAGTCGCTCTCGTGATGGCAAGAAACTCGAGAAATGCGTTTCTGGCATGGTCTGGTGGCTCCAAGACCAAGATATAACGGGGCGGACTAACCTGTCCCATGTCGGCTCTCGTCCGGGCTGCCTGCTGTGGCGGCGGCGCTGCCCTAGGAGACTGCTTTTCTGGGGATGGCTCTTTTTGAGGTGAGACCCGGAACAAGCTCTACGCTGCTACGCTGAACGCCGTAAGGAAAGTTGAGATAGGGCCTTGGCCTTCCTGTCGACCATCGCTCCGGCGTGATGCGGCTTCCTCGGCAGCTGCTTTCTGCTGAACTCTCTCCGAACCACTGATGGCGGTCGCACAGGGACGGGATGCCCCCAGCTATCTGTTGCATTTATACGGTCGTATGTGGGAGTCCTAAGATAACTTAAGTTTTCTCCCCTGTCCTCGTACACGACGACCTCATGATGTTCAGAGGCCTTTATGCAACCTAGCCGGTCTGCGGTTTCTCCAGTAAAATGTTCGACCACCATCGCGTCTATGCTTATTACCCGGGGGGTGCCGTCTGTACAATCACTCAGCTTTGTAAGCAGCGAGCTCACCTGTGCAAAAGGCGTCTGGGCCATCCATTCGAACAGTGCAATCGTTTTGTTTTTCGATCCCACTAATCGACAGCGGTGGCCCAGGACCTCCAGCACCGGCATAGCATCGTACGCTTTCCGCTTCATTGTGACTTTGGAAGTACTTCCGTTGAGCAGACTTGCTAATCCAGGTGACAAACGGGCTCGTTTCTTGTTCGGGGGCTTCGGGGCTAAGCAAAAGCTCATTCCGAATCTCTCTTTGTTACCTTCTATGAAGAGAGCCACACCGCGGGTCCTAATCCCTGGCACTCCTCTGACTGCATAAGCTAGAAGGTGCTCAGCTTCTATGCTCTTGGAGGTTACGTGCTGGTGCTGGAGATTGGCGTTGTGTGTGGCGTCTATGAATGGGGGTGCAATAATCGTGGGGCGGGGTATGGTAGAGTTTCTTTTGGTCGCAATACGGAAGGACTTTTCGGTGAAGGGCAAAAAATAGGGTCTACAATCCGGATCTGCAAGGATGTTAGAAAGATCTGATTCCATTAGCCTTCTGTCCATCAGGCATTCTAGTTCCCTCCGTGCTGCGATGAAGCGAGGGCATTCGAGGAGCACATGCCATACCGTCTCGGGGATGTCCGGGTCGCATTCGCATCCAGGGGTTTCCTTAAGCTTAAATCTGTACAGGTATTCGGCTATACCTCCGTGTCCCGTTAAAGCTTGCACTTGATGTGGAGTCAGTTTTGTTGTTCGCGTCAACCGGTATGCTTTTGCGATATCCGGGAGGAACTTTTTTGTGACTGCACCAGTGACGGAGGTCTCATACCGGTCCTGCCACTTCCGGATTGACTCCTCACGGATCTTCTTTTTGAATTACAATACTTGACACTGGCTAAATACACTATGTGTGGAGCCAAAATATAAGAAAAAAAAGTACTAATATAAATTTAATGAGTTTTTGGCGGGAACGCGGAAAAGTTCACGTCGCTGATTGTATTATTTTTCAAAACTTGTGCTTTGTCCAGTGTTAATGTTTAAAATAGGTGGCGTTTTACGCATTAAATGCTGACTTACGAGCATGAGTGAGGGCAAGTGATATAATGTGGTGAAACGTGATTTTCCGTGTTGCTTCCAAAACTCCATAGAAGCTTCTAGTAAAGTTGTCACCACTTTGCTGGAGCATGACTTAGACTTAGACTGGACTATGACTATGATTAGGACATGACTGCGTGAAATAATTTATAACACGATGAAATTATAATACTTGACACTGGCTAAATACACTATGTGTGGAGCAAAAACATAAAAAAAGTACTATAATTCTATAGAGGTTCTGATTTCTATAACTACTTGGCGGGCTTTGACCCTACGCCCTCCAAATCACGGCGGGTTCACATCCCGCTGGTTGCTAAAATTTTAGGGACTATAATTTTTATCTTTATAGCAATTTATACCTTAAGCGTGGCTTGTTTTCACTTTAAAAAATCAATGGCATAATTCTATAGGAACTAACTACTAGAAAACAGAATAAATGAATATTTAAGGGGCTTCCTTGCAACAAACGCATATAATAACTACCTAATAGGTAATTATTCGTACGGAACCTCGTCCGCGACTCCAACTCGCCGGTTATTTATCGAACCCGAAACAGACAAAGACAAAAGCCGGTTTAAAAATAATCCAAAACCATACTTTTATTAATAAAGGCCATAGGTCTTCTTTAAGGGGGATAAGGGCATACCTACCTTCCTACAACACATATCACCAGGCTGGCCAACCGCGAGTTGGTGGACAACATAGAATGACGCATCATTTAAGTTTGTAATATAATAATCATATTCTAATTTTATGTTTATTTTGAACGTACCGGTTTCCTTTTAATGTTTTTCTTCACCATTGTCCTTTCAAGAGCGTTATAACTAATAAGGGAATTGCGCACAAAAGTAGGCAGATTAATTTGGTGCAGGACCGAGTGGGATTCGAACAGGAAGCTTCGTTGACACGAAGTCGCACGGGCTACCGCTTATTCGAATGCTTTCTTATTCTAAGGTCTGGTAGGTAGCAAAGTTGTCTGTGGGTACTAGGTATTTGTACATACGTACCTTTATGTACCTATACTTTATTTTTTTTGTTTTGATATCCATAGTTTGCCATCTAACCTACTAATATTGGACTTTTTTGTAGGATAGGATCTGTCTATGTTATCGTGTAAGAAATAGCAACAGCGCAGTGTAGACCGAATAATTAATTAAATTGTAAAGATTTACGTGTAACTATATAAATTATATAGTTTAAAAACAGTAGGTACCCACATGTTTATTTATAATTATCATACTTACTTGCACACTTACTTTTAAATTCCGTTAAACGAAACGTGGATTAATATTTTAAGAAAACACAAAACTTCACAGTTTACATTTTGATTTCGAACGTAAATCTAAAATGAACACAGGGGAACCAAACCAACTAACCAGTCAACGGAAATATTACGGCGCGCGCCGCGTCTCTGTTTAAAACCACACACGTAAGCAGCGTCGTGCAGTCTGAAACGAACTAAAGTTTTTATTGTTTGTTGTTGTTGTCGCCCGGCCTCCGCCGTCGACAGCCGCGCGGAGCCAGCGCCGCGGAGCGCGCTCGACCATGGCCTATGATTGCATTCTGTGCGCTTGAGGGGAAGGCCTATGCTCAACAATGGACGTCTTTCTTCTTTCTTCCGACTGGTGATGTGAGCAGGTAGGCCTAGCACAAATATTTACGCGCGCGTACATGTAACGTTAACGTAAGGCCCTCCTATTACGTGCCCTATTCCGATCCATGCTAAAATCGATAATATCGATATTAGACTTAATTTTGAAGGCTTTAGTTGACAGTATTTAAAATACTAAAAATATATCCGTCTCTTACATTCCCTTCTGTTTGACAAGAACAGCAACAGTTTTAGTAGTTTTAGATCTGTCAACTAAAGCCTTTAAAATTGGCCCCAGTATCGCGCTAAAACGCGTACCGAATTGCCATGAGCGCGACAACGAAATCTCTTGTAAACGTCATGACCGACGCCATCTTGCGATATCGCCGTCCGTGATTGGTTGTCCCGAGTCATTGACAGCGGTCAAAGTCATTGAGCGTAATATCGTGAATCGGAACGCTGAAAAATCAACGTGAGCGCTGGGAGCGCTATGAGCGATTATAGCGTGACTCGGAATACGAGGACGTTTGCGTCTGTCCCTCAACTGCTGTCAAAGTTAATACAATTTTGACAGCAGTTGAGCGGCAGACGCGTGACAGCAGCGCTGCTAGCTCAATCGTAATAGGGGGGCAGATCAAATGCCATACAACTGCCTTACAATAACGTTACACTTACGCGTGCGTAAATATTCGTGCTAGGCCTACTAGTACCCATGGTATGATGATCTATCTTCTAGCGATGGCAATTAATGCGATTTTGCGTAAATTTCATAAACATGCTAATACACGAGTCTTAGCATGCTAATTGCTATTGCTATGCTATTTGCTAAAATTAAATGAAATGGAAATGAAAAATGAAATGAAAATTGATATGAAATGAAAAATTGTATGAAAAATGAAATGAAAAACGAAACAAAACATGAAATGAAACTTTATATTAAAAATTAAATTCGAAATGAACTAAATTTATTGAAATGAAGTTTCATATTTCACAGAATTTCGCAACTACATTTAATTTGTGAAATGATAATTGAATTTTCACATGCTAAAAATGAATGCGAATGCTAATTAATCCATCACTACTATCTTCAAATGGCTATAATATGCTAAGGGCCTACTCTGTGCAGCTAAGAATTTTTTTGAGGCAATAGATCGAGACAACCTTTAAGACAAAATAACAAACATCGGTCTATCCTTTTAGAAAAGCTACGATCATATTCATAATTACCCCGGGCCCCCGGCAGGATCTGCACTGTGGAAGGTTTTTACATGTTCAATTAGTGTCGGTTATAGATCTAATGATAGCATATTGAGGTAGGTAGCCGAATACGTAGGTATTCTGCTGTGGGCTCTTGCACCATAAAAACACAGACCCTTGACAGATACATTAAACTTAGAGCACCCCTCTGTTTGGTCGTGGGGATAATATCGATTGTTTTTTTCTCTAACCTGTGTTCATAAGAAAATTAAATGTCATTATCCAAGTTTGACAGCTCTCAACAGCCCCAGTTTTCTCAACTGTCAGTGTCAACTGTCATACAAGCAAATTTTTTCCAAGCGCTACAAGGTTTTTGTTTTGTTTTCAAGTCTTTTATTTAAATTTTTAGTGAAAAATTAGTTTTCTGTGAAAACAATGAAAGTGCAATTAAAAACAAGTGTAGTTTGCTGTCGTTATATTGAAATCCATTTATAAGAGAATACAAATAACGCGTAGACCCCGAAAAACCTGTGTTTCAAGGAATGCAAGGTAAACGGCGTTTTAGTAAGCTTGTACGTAAATAATTTTTCTTCAAAAGGATACCACCATTGGTTAACAGCGAATCGAAAAAATACCTACCTATATTTACCTAAAATGTAATTGTTGGTCGTCTTTTCGATCAATGTACTAAAGTAATTTTTGTATTGTAGTCTAACGTCAAAATACGCGCCAGTTAAGAAACTGGGACTGCCATCTAGCGTTATTTTTAGCAACTATGTTTATATTATTCTAGAAAAAATTCATTATGTGCTTTCATGTCAAAACTTTACATCAATGCCCTCTATGAACTGGCATATCAAATAACGAACTCGTTCGCTTACCTAGCATAAACTAGATGTCACTAGTAGTATATAAAGCTCCACACACACTGCGTGATTTTAATAGATAGCAGACTTCAGACCACAGAGCAAAAAAAAAACGCTTCCCTCATTTGTTTCATAGCTCTGTGCTTCAGACTTACATATTGGCGTAGTGTCGTGCGTGGTGCATCATACGTGGGAGTTTATGCGATACTATTATGGCAGTATGTCTCATAATACAACCCAGCTTGTACTCAGCGTGTACCATAAAATAAGTAGCTATAGATAGAAGCCAAGTTTTCAAACTGCGTCTTATAAAACGCACGCAGCGCTTAAATTAGTGACGCCTCGTCACGCACACAGACGCAAACGTAATGTGGCCAGCTGAAATGTTCCCCTCTTAAGTCAAAGTCTGGTAGTTAATAAAATCCGTTCCATTCTATACGTAAGTTTTTTTAAAATTAGGGATATGCCCATACCGCATTACCGCAATACTTTAACTGTACTTACTTATGTACTTAAAAAGAACTAGCGGTATTTATAAATATTCAAAATGTAAGTATCTTAAATCGATCGGAGCACTGACAGTTACAGCGCGAACGCCCGCGTTGTACTGTCCGGTGGTATTTCGCGGATGTACTGGGTTAATGGGTTTCTCCAGGCATATTTTTATTGTATATAAGAATTTTTGTATTGTATTGTATTGTATTTTTTGAACGTATTTGTTTTGACCCATAGACCTAGGAGTAACGAAGATATCGTAGGTGGATATAAATATACGATCTAATCTTACGTCACGCCATGATAATCATGGCATTTTACGGATGTAACTTGTGCACCTACAATAGATGCGAGGCACTTTATTTAATCCCAGTTTGCGTGGTGTGTGTGGCCAAAGCCTTACGATTATCCACGAGAACGGGACAGACAATGGGTACCGTATTAAGGCGGGCAGTAAGGACACCACAGCTATTTTCTTTTAGAAGGGGGAGAAATACTTTACCGGTTACTTGCATGCAGAGTGGGTGCCACTAATACAAAACACGAAACGTTAGACATCGAGAATAAAATATGTATTAAATTGGTTTATTCTATTGTGGGTGGCCAATGTTGGTATTGAAGATTTACTTATTCTACATTTGGGTTTTTTTTTATAACGGTAGGTATAACTTCTGCGAGTTTTCATAAATCATACTTTTATATCCACTATAATAGTTTTTAGCCTAGTGAGTTTTAAAGCTTTTCCTTAATAGGTATTTATTTTTCTCATAGGGAAAATAAAAACTTGAAAACAAAATAACTTTTTACTTAAATCGGTTGTATTTACATTTCGTCCATTGTAGAAAATCAATAGTGTTCAACATCACAAATAAATAAAATCGAACTAAGTTATACACATAAGTAGTACATCGTACACATAATGCGACAGCTTATTCTCACCTCGAAAGGCGGGACGATAAGATTTCATAAAATAATTTTATTGAATTACATCTTCTTAATAAGTAGGTGCTCCCTTTGGTATGTTATAAGCAATGGAACAATCCGTTAAATGCTTTTCAAGTTACGCAGTCTATTCATGGACCGGGGCGCCAGGTAAGCGAGGAACCTTACACACACAATAACTTTCAATGAAGCTTCCGAGTACAGGCCTAACTAGAAAATAAGTACTGTTACTTCCATTAGTTGTTTCATAAAGTCCGTAGTTTAAGACGGGTAGAAATATTTAGACTTTACACAAAACAACCGGTAAACGACACCGCGGGCCATGAGCACGTAGGCAAGGCATCCAATAAAATCCGGTCTCTGCTAGTTCACGAGGTTTCACCGCTGACTACGATTGCAAGTATTGTAATACACACACAAAACATATTCACAGAAGCCTCACATCGTACGCGCCATTCACACACGCCTTTTATAAATTAAGTAGCTTAGTAATTCGTTAACCTAAGTGGGAACTCAACGAATACCTATAGATAACTCGAACACACTTGATCTCGCTATGCTGACGCCCCACGACTCAAGAAACGAGTGAAAATTAATTCAACAAGATGTATAAAGTGCATAATCGGCATATCGGTGAGCAGACACCTTAAAACGCTTTGCAAGTATACATCGCTAGTCGAGAGTTGGACATTCACGTTAGAGAAGCGATGTATACTACGCAACGAGTGATTTTCCACGGTACGGAACGCGTTACTATGACGTGGTGCGAGGCTGCCCGACAGACGCCGGCGAGGGGAGAGGGGACCCACGCTAGGACGGCGCGCGGCAAATCGAACGAGGCCACGCGCTGAGTCGCTGAGCGCGGGAAGGGGACCGCTTGACGCGCACCTTGCTCCTCCCTCCGCCCGCGCCTTACCACGGGGCTCCGTTGGCGTTTTCATAAAAAAAGTTAAGTAATTCTACAGACTAAAACGCTCTAGCCTAGAAATCTCTAATTCCACAAACGGGAATAACCGAACTGGATGTTCTATCCTAATTAACAGTATGGACAAAAATTGCAGGCCGGTTTATGAATTTTATGTTAGCTATCGCGGCGCGTCGACCGTCGCGCTCTCTTTATCAGTCGCTTATAGAACGGGCGGTCGGCGCGCGATGTGCACGAGATAATGGTAAAATTGTGATGTTTTTCTAGTAAACTGTTGAATGAACGCGTTGTGGCCACGGCTGTTGGTAGCCGAGGATCACGTCTTCTCGCCTCCGTTCGGAAGCATCTGAATGATCTTGCCTTTGTAATTCTACATTGTCCAGAATTATAGTTTTACATAACTTTTTAAGTCGATCCAGATAGCAAACGAGCAGAACGAGTAGTCGCCCAACCAAACGCGAGTCTTAGAAAACAATAATAAAGAATTCAACCTGAATGCAACAACCACAATATGTTACCTAACTGATTATAAAAATCACAGGCTTCACTTATTCTAAGTATGTACACACAAACTCTCATCAACAACAATAAAATGAGGGATTGAGCTCTGTGACGTCGCATCGCTTATTTACTATTCACGCGCCAAAACTGGCTAATTTTTATATTTAAATATGATATTTCCTATAATGTAGAAAAATATCACAACTTCACCATTCAACGGGCTCAAAGGTAAACCTAGAATACAGAATTGTTTTCACTTAGAATAAAATTTACTTTCAAAAACACATTTGTACATTTTATGACAAAATTCAACAGCATTTTACTATAAGTCTTATTAATTACACTCTCGCTCCGGCGAGCCAAGAAATAAAAGATACAGCTCCGGTACCGAACTTAAAAATTATTGTAAAAAATTGATAATCTGCATTGAATTAAGACTTATTGATTAAATTTGTCATTTAAATAGAACTGCACCCGTTTTAGGTGGGAGCGATGTCATGTCGGCCCCGCGTGTTCCCAACTGTAGGGGTACTATCAGTGCTCTTGGGGCTGTTGTTATTGTCGGCAGTTGGGGCGAAGCGGGGCCGCGCCAGTCCGGGCGTCACATGCACTAACACATCACTGTGACACATTGTCCATAAAGAGGCTCAAGGCGTATTACGCATCCTCTTCTTCTTCTTCCCCGAGTAATTCTTCTTCTACTTCTTCATCTGCAACAAGATAAAATATCATTGCTGTATTTAGGACTGTTTTATCTTTATTATTAATGAAAATTACATAAGGGTAACCTATTAGTATTGTAATATTCAAAACATTTTAAACCTAACCAAACTGACCCTTGTGCATACATGTGACGTTGATGCTGCAGCAAAATGAAAAGCTTATATTGGTGAGGTTTGCACCATATCTTGGTTACGTTTTCATCTTCAGAATGTATGTTTTTTGAACTAAATGACTACTAATAACAGATCTAATTACTTATTACGTGTTTAATAACATCCCCAATATTTATTATTTATGGAAGTTGTAGGACTTATTGTTACTACAGATAAATGAATTTCACCTTCGAGATCGTCATCCTCGCCTTCTCCTAATACTTCGTCATCCTCTTCGCCTTCCACTTCTTCATCATCATCATCATCTCCTTCTAGGGAATCATCGTCGTCACTGTGTGGTTCATCATCGCCACCTCCGCCGTTCTCTTCCTTTCGCGCCTTTTTTGCTTCTGTGGTTTTTTCCTAAAAACAAGGAATAGGTATGTTTAAGTATCAAATGCTCTAAGAAACGACTCTGTTTACATACAAATTACATTATTCAGCTGCATCTCACTCAAGCTATTCAAGTACAAATAATAATTGGCCATTAGCCAATTCATTTTGAATCTTATTGCATCTTGAACGTTACACGGGACTATTTTGCGGGGAAACGTTGCAGCTAACGTGCAAGATTATAATGGACTGGAATGAACAGGTGACAAAAATTCGAACGATAAAGAAGCTTGGATCATTAGTTTGCGTTGTGTGGGGGACAGAGTAGTTATTCGCGCGAGCCCGGCTTCATACGGCCCTTATTGCTATGGCAAAGTTTGAACGGAACGCGGTCACCGCGCATACAGACACAAGCGACCGCACAGCGGTATCGAGAAGTTACGTTAATCCAAAAACTACCTTATTATGTGGAGACGGAACCACCACACTATGGGTTCATTATCATTAAAGCGTCTACATTTCGTAACTTAGTCGTTTACAACAGTATCATATTAACCTCTATAACCTTATTAAGAAACCGTGACCGCCATGCTTTCTTGTTCGTGTATATAGCACGGAGATTAAAATCATCCTCGCAATACTTAAAACTTCTAACAGGTACTACTTTGCATAGTATTGTATCAACGAAAATGTATCATGTTATATTCTTTCAAGTAAGTTGTAAGAACAAAGGATGTGAATGTATACATACAGCACACCTACATGCAAATAGTGCCGGGTCATTGACTAGTTGTGTAAGTGCCGAAATAAACAATCGTGCAAATGGCTTTGGCGCGACTTGTGAAAAGATAGAGATGTGATACTGTGATTATAGGTTGTTGGTTGTGGTAATAGGTATAAATAAATTAAGCTATAGGTCGTATTAAATTGGCGCGCCGTTGGTGACAGCCTATCAAACTAAGCACCGACACATTCGTGCCGGCCATGTTTCCGACTATCTAGCGTCGCGCTACGGTGACCATACCCCAAGAAAGCCTAAAATAGTAGTGACATGTAATCAATAATAACACTATTCGTCAGCATAATAGTTTACCATCATTCGATCGGTTTTAATATTTTTGTTAATGAGGACCGCGTAGTTACGTTCCCGCGCGCCATGTTTTCTTTTCTGCCAAGGTCATGCCTCCGTATTGGAAACGAGTAAACAAAGCTAAAAAGCTACAACTTTATACCTAAAAACACGCTGGTAGATTCTCATAGCTATAGCAAAGTAGAACAACGTGGTATTAGCTCATCGATTACCTCATACACAGTGAAACGGGACAGATTATGACGTCCTAAAATAATGCCGGGTAGTCGTTTAGGTGCGTATTGCCACAGAATGATGAACCACGTGGGATTTTTGGGGGACACTAACTAAATAGTAATAATAATTTGGTATTAGGCGGCTATTATATAGCGTTCAATAAAATGGCGAGCAATTAAATTAATACATTTCATAAGACATGTGCACTCACCTCTGCTGCCCTTTTTGCTCCTTTTAAGTCACATTTCGCGTCAGCCTTCTCATCGCCGACCTTGTCGACTGCCACTTCACTATTTTCATTGGTGCTCATGATTGTTCTGATTTTGGCGTTATTAACTAGATCTAGAAATTACAGTTGTACGGCTGGCGGAATCCGACGCGCGACTGACTGGGCCGGAGAACACGCCGCGGAACCAACTCGTTTCAGAACGAAGATGGCGCGAGCTTCTACACGCCGCTCTTCTGATTGGCCCAAACCGTCCGCCATTGACAAACTATAACCTAGCATGTGGGTAATAAAGTGAATTTCTATTTTAATAAATATCACTATTTCTAAATAAATGAAGTGATAAAACGATGTTAAAAGCTGTCAAAATAGTTGTAAAAATGTGAAAATAACTGGATGAAACCTAAACAAATGAAATAAACTGCAAAATGCGAGCGTCGTCGTATAAATAGCTTCCTAGAATTACCGCCAGTTGGCGTTTCGTTCGATTGAATAATAAGCGGGAGATTAAAACTTTTTATCAGCCAATCAGCCATTACAATTTTAACTAAACAGAAATAGCTTCTGTTTTTATTAATAATAATGTTGCTTTGTGAGTTGTATATTCTTTTAATTCTGCAAGAATAATGCGAATGGTTTGGACTGGACACTGGGTTAACAAGATTACAATAAAATTTGGTATACTACTAGAGCTGTATCATAAATCTGTTATGCAATGTTCAATAATGACAAAAGTATTTTTTAAATCATCATTTATTTACATATTCGCAGCAACTCTATACATTTTGCTTTAAGGACAGCCGGAGACCAAATAATTGTTTATTTTACATTTACAACAAATCTATAAGTAGGTAGGTAACGGCTGGACCTTAGACCGTCCCGTGACAATCTACTTTGTGAAACACAAAATATAAGGCCAAACCACAGACCTAGGATAAATTAGTTACGGCCAGGGCCAGAAAAATAAATCACGCCTTTCTTTCGAATTTTTTTATAGTAAGTATCGCATAGCAGTCAGCAATAACTTCAGCAATACTGAATATAAAAATCGGATATTTCTATAATAACTCTTTAATAATCTCGAAATGGTTTTCGAATTACAGTACCTTCCAAAGAATGAAATGTCCATCCCAAAATGTTGGAAAAGAAAGGAGGTGAGTGAAAAAAGAACGAAAATTTCAATTCAAATTCAGTTTTTTTAAATATTTAATGACTGTACGTCACAGCTGTATGTATGTTATTATGTCATTATTTTATACTAAATTTATAGTCTTGAATACTATATAATATGTGATATACTTAAATAAACTTAAACTTCCATACTAATATTATAAATTCCAAAGGTCTGCCTGTCTGTCTCATGGCTGAATTATAATATGGAGATAGTTTGGATCCTGGGGCTTTCCCCGAATAATATGATCGTTTTTTAATTGTTTGAGTTATGGCTGACTGCCCAAACCGCCCACCGAACCTAGAAACTTGCAAATTGGAAGGCGCCTGCTTTTCATTACGTAGGGTTTTAGAAAGTTCAACCCTCAAATGGGACGTTAAGGAAAACCCGGTGAAACTGCAGGATCCCTCCAATAAATATACAAAATTCTTACACGGGAATAAAAACACAATAGTATTAAACTATTATACAAAACACAGATATGACGAAATACCACACAAATTACAATGAAATATCCTTCGAATCAGCATATCACAGGCACACACTAATTAACTTACAAGCTTCCAGTGTTATAAAATGTTGTCGTTTCAAATACTTAGTTATAACGCGCGCCACTGAAAATGCGAATCTGACGAAAGCTAGCTCTTATTGTTTTCCCACTACCACTGTTAGGGATCGTCCATAAATCACGTGAGGTTCGAAAAGGGGGGAGAAGAGAGGGGGGAAAAATCACGAAACATCACCAAGGGTGAGGGGGGTTTAGAGAAATATCACGTCTTTGTATTTTTCCTTTTAATTCGCTATTCTAAACCAAAAGAGACAGCAATCACGTGACTTGGAAAAGTACTAAAAGTGAGATGGCAATAGAAAGCTCTTTTCTTTCTTTTCGCCTGTCCGGTACAGTTTCCAGTAATAAACATAAATCCTTTACTACGCAACGCTCTGATAGTATTGGCGCGCGTTATATACACCTTTACATCTTTGGGTCGTTTTTTTTTATATTTTGGCTCATTGTGTATTTAGCCAGTGTCAAGTATTGTAATTTTTCATCATTTTAATAGAATATTTCACGTAAAGTCAAGTCTTAGTCATAGTCCAGTCTAAGTCATGCTCCAGTAAAGTGGTGGCAACTTTACTAGAAGCTACTATGGAATTTTGGAAGCAACACGGAAAATCACGTTTCACCACATTATATCACTAGCCCACACTCATGCTCGTAATTCAGCACTTATAGCGTAAAACGCCACCAATTTTAAACTTTAACGCTGGAAAAAGCACAAGTTTTTGAGAAATAATACAACTTTTCCGCGTTCCCGCCAAAACTCCCGGGTCGATTATTTAATACCTGGATAAAGAGTATCCGGCTAATATTTATATTAAAAACTCGTTAGAACAAAAACCATTATTTTTTGGGTGTTTACACGAACTTTTTAATCACTGTGGTTTGTTTTGCGACTGATTATTGAACAACCGGAAATCACAGCCTAAATAAACGCGCCAAATTATTTATTTATCATTTTTTGCCTAAGTATAATCATTCAACTACGATGCATTATAATCTAATTTTTCGTGTGTGAATATAATGAAACAAACACAAATTAATAAATTATAATTAAATAAAAATATTCCTCGTAAATGTGCAACTATAAACTTATCTATAGAGAATATAATTCAAGTATGATACAATAACCAAGCATTTTTTTAAATATGTCCCATCTCAGCACGGTTTGAGTAACCCATTTCTAAATTATCGTATAATGGCTGGTCTTGCGGAACGGGACACTTAAGCAGTAAACAAGTAGCAATTTAATAGTTGCATCCAATATTGTGTATTTTTTAGTTCTACCAGAAACATCGCTTTATCATAAAAGCGATAACCTGATAAATGATATAGATAAATAGATAACCTTTCCAATAAATTGAATTGCCACTTGTTTATGGCCTTTTTACACAATAATTAATACACGCGCCATTAAAGAAAAGATCTAGAAAATAACAGATCCCTATTGCTGCTCTTTCCCAGTTCACTTCCAGCATCAGAGTGGAAGTGGGATAACAGTATTCTAACAATCGTCAGATTCGCTTTTCCAATGGCGCGTGTTATACCAATAATTATAAAGTATCAAATGTTTTAAACTGTAATGCGACGAAACAGTGAAGACTAGTAAAGTACCACTATATACAAAAGTTGATTTTAAGAAAGATAAAACAAAATTTTTAAAAACCGAAAAAAGAGAACTCCATACAGCAAATCTTCGTGGCTTTTCGCAGTACTTCTGCTGAGTATTCCGAGTGCTGATTGTCTATGACCATCTCTTGCATTTTTTGTTTAATTTATGTGATGAAGTCGTTATATTATCCGTGTTTATTTAAAATCTGTTTACACTGTAATTATCTAGATTAGATGTTTGGAAAAATATGAGGGAGACCTTAGCCTAACACTGGGACAGTATTATAGGCAAAACAGACAATGTGCTGCGATATCACGACTTTACTAGTTGTTATTTGGGTAAACAACGTTATGAAACAATAGCTAAGTTCTAGGGCCGGTTTTTTTATATGGTTGCAAAATAATTTATTTTCTTTGCCATATGTTGATTCAGTAAAGGGGGCAAACCACGAAAGTAGGAACCGAACTAATAAAAAGAATACAAATACAACATATCATTAAAACACTAAAGTTGAAAGTTCGCTATAGGCTACAATCATTACTCGAAGACGGCGCCGGCGGTCTGATACGGTACTATCCGTTTTATGGTCAACGATGGTAAATATTATTATTACATTATTCTATTTTAGGTTCTGCAGTTATATACGATAAGTGTTCTTATCTGAGGGTAACCATATTGTTTAATCTTATCAATAAATTAGACATATTGTTAACGTTGTGTTTAACTTTATTATAGTGTCAATAAGGTAGGGCATTTACCGATTTTGTTTCACAGGTGTGGGTACTGAAATTTAATTCGTTGGTGGAAATAATCGCGATTTATAATCTGCAAAGTGAATCTGAACAAAATCACAGATCCCGGTGGATTTCATCAGCAGAAAAGGTCAAAAGCCGTTATTGGATAAGATAAAACATGTTTATTTTATAAATGACGTAGCATTATTTACAGTACCATGTTCCACTATAGTAACGGTATTAAAATGATGAACGAAACTTCGAAATACATATATATTAGTTTTCGCTGTTCAAGTAGCGAGTTTAAGATATACCATTAAAATTATAAAAGGTAATCGCACACTAGAAAACGTATTTATTATAAACCGATCTCAGTTTCAGAAGCGATCTTGAGATGCTGACCTAAGCAATAATCCTAAGTTGTGATTTGAGGTATTGCTGAATTAGTAAAAATAAATTTAATATAATAAGTACAGTGCACTAAAATTGCTTTAAGATGGTACGTCACGCTCAGCGCGCCAAATTCAAATTTTCTTGCGTTTTTTTGCTAATTACAGCTTAATTACTCAACGCAAATACATGAAAACTAGTTTTCCGCAAATAAATAGAATGTATCCACAAATTAGGATTAAATGTATTGTAGCCGACCTACATAGTTTAGCCGACGTAGCGTTAAGTTAGAGTATCGTAGAGTAGTCACCATGTAGAAGCCGAACAATACACTTGTGCATTCAATACCATCTTTCAATGCCATCATGGCCTACCATCAACCGTAGGAGTACCGCCAGCTCACCACCCAGAACCTGCACCTTCACCTACTATATTACATGGCAACCTATCAGAAGATCACACCTTCACATCATTCACCTTCACCTACATATCATTGGGCAACAATTCGCAATAGACTGAAAAGCCAAGACAAAATTAGTTTTTTGCGATTTGTTGCTAATCCAATGATATTTAGGTGATACTTTAATTCTAATTTGTTGATACATTCTATTTATTTGCGGAAAACTAGTTTTCATGTGATTGCGTTGAGTACATAAGCTATAATTAGCAAAACAAGCAAAAAAATTTGAATATAGCCCGCTGAGTGTGACGTACCACCTTGAGATCTGTTTAATAAATAGGTCTAGGTAAAACATTATTAGCTGAACTCCATTAGTTCACATAACGCTTACTGAGATCTAGTGCGGATATTTAGTACGGAAATTATCTCAACGTAAATTATAATTTAAAAAAAAATCAGACTCAGCCAACTGAGTAGTTTAAAAGTGGGCCCTAAATCCTAATCCTAGAATGTCGTACAAACGTTGCCGTCGAATTGTATGTTGCCACCGTAACCGGACGAGGAATCTTCGTCGGAGAACAGCCTCGGCTCACCGCCGCGTGTCGTCCAAGCGCTATAGAGTGTAGGTAAAAAATCATTGAACAACGGAC
The DNA here is from genome assembly GCA_963580505.1 of Ennomos erosarius. Taxonomy (NCBI): domain Eukaryota; kingdom Metazoa; phylum Arthropoda; class Insecta; order Lepidoptera; family Geometridae; genus Ennomos; species Ennomos erosarius. The sequence continues at coordinate 1,560,417 of OY756982.1, forward strand.
TGCGCAGTTTTGATACACCATTCTCACGTACCACCTGTAATTAAGATAAATGGAAATATAGATCATGTAAACGAAACTTAACTTTTCTAGTGGCGACCATGAACCGGAAGACGCAACGTAGGCTCCCCACTAGGTGGACCGATGATCTGTAGGCCTAGCACGAATATTTACGCGCGCGTAAGTGTAACGTTAACGTAAAACCCCCCTATTACGTTGGGTCTGCCGCTCAACTGTTCTTAATTCTTATTCTATTTGGGGGCGGTAAGGCCTGCACTGACGTCCCGCATGGGGTGTATTGTGCATTTCCCCCTGCCAGCATTCACCCAAGCCAGCCTAGCTCCTTTATATATCGGAGCACGGCTCTGGGTCGCTGGCACAACTGTTCCAGTGATGTTACATTAGATGGTGACTAATGTAACATCACTGGAACAGTTGAACGCTCAACTGTTGTCAAAGTTCATACAATTTTGACAGTAGTTGAGCGGCAGACGCGCGTCAGCAGCGCTACTAGTTCAATCGTAATAGGGGAGCAGATAAAATGACATACAACTGGCATACGTTAACGTTAAACTTACGCGCGCGTAAATATTCGTGCTAGGCCCATTGGTCAGAACCGGGGAGTCGATGTATGCGAGAGTCAAGCCGCTTCTTCACTTCTCACTCCTATGAGTTCTGCTAGGTATATCTCATTCATCAAGTGAAAGAAAAATTAGTGAAATGTAATCTGAGCTTTCAAATCAGTACAATATAAAAATCAAACTCCTTATAATAAAGCTGTTGGTTGTCCTAATAAAATAAAATAAAATAAAAATAAAATAAAATAAAATAATTGTTCCTTGTTTGCATTCTGTTTTTACCTTGTTCAAAATACCCCTACAAATGTTCATATCATGGGGTCCCATCAGGTACAAACGTAAAATAGCCTGAACATGAAATAAATGTAGTAATAAAAGTGTCTAGAGAGTTACTACACTTGGGTGCAAAAAATTCGCACATGTATAAATTTTCATCAAATTTTCAAAAATAAAAAAAAAACATGTTTGTTTTTATTTTTTTGGTATCTAATATTAAAGTTTATTTCAAAACCTATCCAGCAGTACCTTTTTTGTCCTTATACCACGTCTACTTAGTGAGTTTTGGGTAAATGTCTGAAGTACCTGTTTTTTGTGTATTTATAACATAAAAGTTAGGGGTTGAAATTAAATTAAAAACATGAAAATCAGCATAAAACTTTTTTATTAATAAGGGGTGTTCCCTCCCCTAGCCCGAATGACTGCTTCCATGCGTTTTTTCATTGACTGAACTAAAGTTTTTATAAAATCTTGCGGTATGGCCTCCCATTCTTCTTCAATCGCATGTTGCAGCTCCTGGAGACTCGTTGGGGCAGTGTCTCTGGCCCGAACTCGTTTTTTTAGCTCGTCCCATAAATGTTCAATCGGATTGAGGTCCGGGCTGCGAGCTGGCCACTCCATGACAGGCACCGCAACCTCTTCAAGGTACTGGTACACAATACGAGCCGTATGCGGTCTTGCATTATCTTGCATGAAGATGAAGTGTTCTCCAATATATCCCGCAAATGGTACAACGTGGTCCTGGAGTACTTCCTCAATGTACCTTTGAGAAGTGAATCCCCTTGATCGGCGGCCAGGATTCGCTCCGGAGATGAAAATAAGTTCAGTCTTTGCCTCCAGTGATATGCCTCCCCAGAACATGCATGATCCACCGCCGTAAGAGACTCGTTCTTCGATGCAGCATTGTTGAAATCGCTCGCCTGGCCTTCGGTAGACTCTTCCTCTTCCATCGTTGCCATGTAGGCACATCCTGCACTCGTCAGAGAACAGAACTGCGCTCCATTGGTCTTCAGTCCATTCCAAATGCTCTCGAGCGAATTGAAGGCGGGTTTGTCGGTGGGCTGGGGTCAGTTTCGGTCCATTTGCTGGTCTGTGCGCAGTCAGATTCCCTTCCCGTAGTCGTCTTCTAACTGTCCATCAGCTGACATCGACTTCCCGTGTTTCTTGGAGACGCTGTCCCAATTGAACTGCATTCAAACGCCGATTCCGCAATGCAGTCGTCACAATAAAGCGGTCGTCACGCCTTGTTGTGGCGGCACGGGGTCGGCCAGATCCTTGGCGCCGTTTGAAGCCGCCAGTCTCTTGATACCTCTGCCATACTCGACGGACAGAGAACCGGCTTAGATTCAGTTGTCTTGCCACTTCAATTTGGTTTTTCCCTGCTTGAAGTAGGGCCACCACTTGAGCGGCTGGTTGACTTGATTTCTGGTGTGGTACTCATTTTTTAATTTTGGGTTACGATGTTATCAATTGACGACTGTTCAAAGAAAAGGTTGATGTGCGAATGAGGTCACTACCCTTAAAATGCACCATTTTATACCTGTGACAAGTAGTGCGAGCGTCTCTACCTGTAACGAGCGATTTCGGGTTATGCTATTGTATTGTTGTTATTGTATTGTTTATAGAGGTTGATGGTCACTCGATGTGTCACTCAAAAGCCTACGTGTGCATTTTGTTTTAATGGTAGTAACATATTGCAGTACCGTTAAAATCGCAAAAATAAAAATGCAGCGAAAGTCAAAATGTTGCATACGTGCGAATTTTTTGCACCCAAGTGTAGTTAGTGTCCAGTGTATTAATTTGGCTCAATACTTCGCCAACACGCAATAAATGTCGCTTGATAATCTTGCGTTATGCAGAAATAAAATAATTCGTAAAATAGCCCGAGTTATTCCGTTGTATGGGATGAGGCATCTGTACTATAGGTATTATATTATCTGGGGTTCATACCAAAGTTATTGCTATAATCCGAGTCATTAAAAAAACGAATCGAGCGAAACTATTGTTTTCCCTCTTCCACTATTGTGTTTAGGTGCAGAGGGAAAAGACAATAGAAATGTTTCTTTCAGTTATTTCCTTTATTGAATCGCGTTATATGAATAATAATAATTATTACCTTCTCCAATCCTCCGAACAAAGGATCCTTGTGTTCCATCGGTATCCATATCTTGACGTCACGGTCCAGCCCACTCGTGGCCAGCACTGGACACCTTGGATGCGCTTCTATACAGTTCACCTGGAATCATTCATTATAATCACCAGGGCGGTTATTCTCTATGGAAACACAGATTCCACACGATACGAAACCACGTCATTATCGTGTATTGTTCAAATCGTGTCACAGCGTTAGATACACCTTCACTTTACATTAAAGTTATCTTTATTTTGAATAAAATATATTGACATAAGCGGTCATATTTTTTTAATGTGTTGATGTTTCGGAACGCGTCTCGGTAAAACATATGTTTTTTGGCATTTCAAATCGCACCAATTCCAAATTCATTTCGCGCGGTTTTGTTTTCGTTTCATAGAGAATATACATTTCCAGATTTCTTATGCTTACATAAGAAATCTGGAAATGTATATTATTATTATCTTAATAAGGAATTAGTGTGGTTTCGAAGTAAGGAATCGATAGAGAATTACCGCCCAGCCCGTTACTGACCCCTGATGAAGCTCTTTTGGTTGAACTAGTGTTGTCATCTCATTTAAACAGATAATATGTTAATGAAATGACATGGACGAGCAGGTCGTCCGCTTGATGTTAAGCGACACGGCCGCCAATAAGAGTTGTATTAATTGATTTGATTTATGTCTCAAAGAAAAAGGATCAATCAATAAAATGATGACACCTACATTGTTTTGATTGCTTTTATTTATTTATTTTACGATTTTTCCTAATTGAAAATGGTAGTGATTATTTTCATCATCATTAATTTCCTTATTTTTGATATTACTATACCACAGAGCATTGAAAAATATGACCTCGATTTTTCCTAATTGAAAATGGTAGTGATTATTTTCATCATCATTAATTTCCTTATTTTTGATATTACTATACCACAGAGCATTGAAAAATATGACCTCGATTTTTCCTAATTGAAAATGGTAGTGATTATTTTCATCATCATTAATTTCCTTATTTTTGATATTACTATACCACAGAGCATTGAAAAATATGACCTCGATTTTTCCTAATTGAAAATGGTAGTGATTATTTTCATCATCATTAATTTCCTTATTTTTGATATTACTATACCACAGAGCATTGAAAAATATGACCTCGATTTTTCCTAATTGAAAATGGTAGTGATTATTTTCATCATCATTAATTTCCTTATTTTTGATATTACTACACCACAGAGCATTGAAAAATATGACGCTTCGCACCGAAGCTAATTCTTTTTTTTCTTGTTCTGTCATCATCATCATCATCAACAGCCTGAAGATGTCTACTGCTGAACATAGGCCTCACCCAGGGAGCGCCACTTAGAGCGGCTGCTCACCTCCTGCATCCATCGGCTTCCCGCGGCTTTCATCAGGTCGTCGGTCCACCTAGTGGGGGGCCGGCCTACGCTGCGTCTTCCAGTTCGTGGTCGCCACTCGAGAACCTTTCTTCCGCATCGGTTGTCAGTTCTACGAGCGATGTGGCCTGCCCATTGCCATTTCAACTTGCTAATCCTAAGAGCTACATCGGTCACTTTAGTTCTCCTGCGGATTTCCTCATTTCGGATCTTATCTCGCAGGGAAACACCGAGCATTGCTCTCTCCATAGCTCGTTGCGCGACTTTGAGCTTAGTAATGAGGCCAACAGTTAGAGACCACGTCTCAGTTCCATAAGTCATCACTGGCAACACACATTGATTGAAAACTTTTGTTTTCAGGCTTTGTGGTATTTTGGACGAAAAGATAGATCGAAGCTTCCCGAATGCTGCCCAGCCGAGTTGGATTCTTCGGGCGACCTCTTTGTCGAAGCTGGATGAATAATGTGGACATTTCACACAGCGCCATCTAGCCCCAAACTAAGCATAGCTTGTACTATGAGAACCAGATAACTGATAGAATGCTTATTATACTTTTTTGTTTGTAAATACATACATAGAATACAATTGCAGAGTAAATTTTCTGTACCTGTACTATAAAGTATTCTGTACCCAAACCACAGGCTGCAAATAAAAAAAAAACAACAAATATTAACTTACAACTCCACTGGCGTCTCCCACCATCCACTGCACAATGGACTCTGATTTCTTGTCCCATATGTAGATGTGGGAACAATCAGACCCGGACACGATGTATTCGCTGTTGGGTCCAAAGAACGCGACTCCTTTGAAAGTCGCGCTGTTACGGTGGCCGCTGTAACGGTACGTGTAGCCCATTTTGATGTCTTTGCTTGCGTTTGACGCCTCTCTGGAAACATTTTTCATGTTTTTTATTAAATATGTATATATATAAATAAATATGTGTGGACATTTCACACAGCGCCATCTAGCCCTAAACTAAGCATAGCTTTTGCTCGGAAGCAGGTAACTGATATGACATAGAATTCAATATAACACCCACACACATAGTCAACATCGATGTTCATCACAAAAATGTTTGCCCCGGGTGGAAATCGAACCCACAACGTATAGAGGCTCAGAAGGCAGAGTTACTCTACCAACTGAGCTATCAGGTCAGTCAATATTTGTTTCAGGTCGTCGATCCACCTATAACCCTGTTCATTAATCTTAGATATCTTATGTAAACAAAGGGGATAACAGTGCACAAAATATCTTTTATAATGGTAGTTTACTATATTTGACCAAAACAATATGCAATTATTTTTTCCTGGTAGTAACCTGATCAATTATAAAATAATCTTCAATTTGTACTATTAACGTTATTAATATATTAACGAAATATCTGTGTGTGTGTGTGTGTGTGTGTGTGTGTGTGTGTGTGTGTGTGTGTGTGTGTGTGTGTGTGTGTGTGTGTGTGTGTGTGTGTGTGATATCTGTTCTTTAAAATTTTATGATTAAATATACAATTTTTGGTAGAAAATATTTTATCATACTGGTAATACTGTAGAGGTCCTAAACATTCTCTTTCAAAAGGACATAATCTGCTGCCATCATTTCCCGTTTTATTTATTTTCATTTTCTTGAATTCGCATTCATATTCTTTTTCCTGCATTTGTGCAATTTTATTGTGATTTTTGTTAGAATAGAATATCATTTATTGGAGAATGTAGTACATAAATAGTTGGTATTATCATTGTATAGGCCGTACATTCTACCACGACAGTGGTGTGCAATGTTATACTTAAGTTGCTTGAAATTTTATTAACATCTAAAAATATTCTGTCTTTTGTCAAGTTTGATAATAAATTCGTTCGCAAAATGGATCTTTAGCCGAGTCTGTCGATCTCAAATTCAATTCAATTCAATTGTTTATTTGCATTCCACAATGTTGTTTAAAGATGGTCGTTTACGTGGTTACAGCTCATCATGGACCCTGTCGGGCACGCAACATTAGAAGAGAGGAAGATAGATAATTAATTAACATGCACCTAAAAATATTACAACATTACTATTTATACATGATTTTCTTCTATATGTTTAAGATGACGTCGAATTTATTTATTTATATTAAAGTAAGTAGGCATATGTATAAGTACCTACTTACAGTCATGTTGGTATTTTCCTACTGCTTTATAACAAAATAATATTTATTAAAGACCTCGTCAAGAACAGAACATCTATAGCCAGTCAAAAACAGGCCCCGTTGAATGTCACGGAAAACTTGTGGTGATGAATGTGTACAAAGATAGACATACAAGAAGTAGCCTGCGAGCGAATGTTAGCCACTAACAGACTATACAAATAAAACAGCTGAATTGTTAAGAATAACAAAATATATTTTTCTTATGGTAAAAATATTTTGTGCAACTGGTATGTCACTTTGACAGTGACTTTTCGTGACATTACTTTGTTTACATAAAATATCTAAGATTCATGAACAAGGTATTAGTTGGTGACCTACGCAGTGCTTCTTCCGGTTCGTGGTCGTCATTTAAGGACCATTCTTCTCCATCGATTGTCAGTTTTGCCACATGGCACAGATTTTATCCTAGTTTGGATGCCAACAACCCTTCAAGGATTTATAACAACTATCTTAGTTTTACTACTATAAATAATTGTGTAGAAGTTTGTTAAAACATAATAAAAACATTTCATTTCAGTTTTACGAGCGATGTTGCCGCGGGGAGTTGATGGATGCATGAAGCAACCTGCCGCTCTATGGGGGAGTCCTATGTTTAGCAGTGGACGTCTTCAGACTGATGATGATGATGATTATTTATTTACTGCCTTGTGGACCCGATGTGAGAATAGAACAACCCCACTGGTAATGTAAGTTAATTAATAAAGTATGTTTTTCCTCGCAACTGTGATGAAAAACGTCGTAAGACACGCGTGTGCACTGATCAACTTCACGCACTTATAATGTACTATTATTATAAATTATGATGAGTAATATAACAAAAACATAGCATAACAATAAGTAAGTATTAGCCCAGATAATATAATACCTACAGTACAGATGCCTCATCCCATACAACGGAAAAACGCGGGCTATTTTACGAATTATTTTATTTCTGCATAACGCAAGATTATCAAGCGACATTTATTGCGTATTGGCAAAGTATTGGGCCAAAGGAACACACTAGACACTAACTAGTAATTCTCTAGACACGATTACTACATTTTTTCAAGTTCGGGCTATTTTTTGTTTGTACCTGATGGGACCCCATGGTATTAGTAAGTATTCAAATGGCTATGGGCAGGCCACATCGCTCGTAGAACTGACAACCGATGGGGAAGAAAGGTTCTCGAGTGGCGACCACGAACGCCAAGACGCAGTGTAGGCCGGCCCCCCACTAGGTGGACCGACGATCTGGTGAAAACCGCGGGGAGCCGATATATGCAGGAGGCGAGCAGCCGCTCAAGGTCCTCTTTGGGGGAGGCCTATGTTCAGCAGTGGACGTCTTCGGGCTTTTAATGATGATGATGATGAGTAAGTATTCAAGGGTAGAGTGACTCACTTGTCATAAGCATCCGCTTTGGTATCGAACAGGTAAATATCCTCGTCATTGTATGAGCCGAGGATCTCCGTGCCATCGTGGTTGTAGACGGCGCACGTCAGGTGCGTTAGCGATAGGCGCATATGATCCTTCTCTCTCTAGGGAAACGTTACACGTACATAATTATACATTAACGTAAACAGAAAAATTAACAAGAATATTAAGTATTACTCTGTGTGCTAAGGGAGTGAATATTGAGATGACGTCTGATAGAAGAGAGTGTAAGAAAAAAAAATGCTGCACCGACCCCACTTAAATGGGATAAGGTTAGGCGGATGATGATGATTGTTACTCTGTTAAAAACATACAAATAACCAATTGCAACTGGTTACTGGTGGATATTAAGAAATTTTTTATCATAATATTTTAATTACAAAAAATTGGGCCTAAATAAGGATTAACATGTACCTAGATTGTACAAAGGTTGCGATAATTATGTTGAACAATACTTATTTGCTACCCCTCCCCCTCACTTCTCCCCACTTCCGTCACTTAGCCCCACTTCCCTCTCACTTTCCCCCACCTTCCGCTCACTTGCCTCTACCTCCCTCTCACTTGCCCTCACCTCCCGTTCATTTGCCCCTACCTCCCGGTCATTTTCCCTCACCTCCCGCTCACTTGCCGTCACCTCCCACTCACTTTCCTCCACCTCCCGTTCACATGCCCTCAACTCCCCCTCCCCCTCACTTTCCCCCACTTCCCGCTCACTTGCCCTCACCTCCCGCTAACTTTCCTCCACCTCCCGTTTACTTACCCCCACCTCCCCCTCACTTGCCCCCACCCGCTCAATTGTCTCCACCTCCCCCTCACTTGCCTCCACCTCTGCTAGACCCCTTGATTAGCCAGTGTTCAAGCCTAAGGTAAACCAATACTGACCTTTACATCATGGAAGGAGTTAGGACAGTACATGGCGAGCGGCCGCGCAGATTTCCGGCGATCGTAGACCCGGATGAACTTGTCCCGGCCGGCCACCACCAGCTCTCGTGAGTCTAGCGGGTGCCCGTGTACGCTGTATAACGGGATCGACAGGTTCTTGTCCTTTACTTGGAACAATCTGGAATGTTTGGGGAATTGGCTCAGAAACTACTTATAAAAACCGGCCAAGTGCGAGTCGGACTCGCGCGCGAAGGTTTCCATAAAATTATCTATAAAAACGAGCAAAAAACACGTTTGCTGTATGGGAGCCCCCTCAAGTGTTTATTTGATTCTGGTTTTTAGTATTTGTTGTTATAGCGGCAAATATAATCTGGGAGTTTTTAAGGCTAGAGTGAACCGGTATTTTCTAGGCAAGCATGCTCCATCGTCGACCGCGTCATCACTTACCATCAGGTGAGACCGTGGTCAAATGATAGCCTATCGATGATAAAAAAAAAACAAAAATGGACTGTGAAAGTTTCACCTGTCTAACTATCACGATTCATGAGATACAGCCAAGTGATAGACGGACAGACAGAAAGACAGACTGACGGATGGAAAGCGGAGCCTTAGTAATAGAGTTCGCTTTACCCCTTGGGTACGGAACCTCAAAAATAAACGCAATGGATAGCCAGGCTTCATCGCTCGTAGTACTGATAACCGATGGGGAAGAAAGGTTCTCGAGACTCAACTACGCTTCGGAAGACTCAGCGTAAGCGCCCTACTAGCGCCGTATTCCGAGACACGCTAAAATCGATAAATAAATTGATTTTTATTTCGACCAACAGGGATCATAATGGGTTAGTATGGCTTAATCTATATTAGTAACAAATCAAATTATCAACAACACTTAGAGGCCTGGTTAGTCAGTACCTGAATCCTGCAACATTGATTCAAGTACTGACAGTCAAATCTTTCGGCAAATGCTTTCAGGATGCAGTTGGGGCTGGCCCACACCCTGCGCACCAGGGAGGAGCACCGTTTTCTCATGGTTGTATAAAAACAATCCACCCGGGCTTCTGCAAACATCCCCGATGCGCTACAAAACCGTGGCAGCCCCATCAGCTCCCTGAAGGCATTATTATATTGGATACGTAAAGCGTTGTACTGTTTAAGCGTATGGCTTGCCCACAGACTACTCGTGTACATGGACGTGCAAAATGACCTAAACAGCGTGATTTTGACGTCCCTGGAACATCGAGAGAATCTGCGTGCAATCATATTTGCTCTCACAGACAACGCTCTACGCTCCCTCTCTATATCTGCATTGTCCTTCATGTCAGAGGTTATTAAGTGTCCCAGATATAATATCGATATTATCGCGCTAAAAAGGCGTACCGAATGACCGCGAGCGCGACAGCGAAAACTCTTGTAAACGTCATGACCGACGCCATCTTGCGATGTCGTCGTCCGTGATTGGTTGTTCTGAGTCATTGACAGCGCTCAAAGTCGTGAGCGCAATATCTGAATCGGATTGTGAGCGATGATAGCGATTACAGCGTGAATCGGAATAGGGGGTAGGTGGATAGATGATCAGCCCCCCTATTACGTAGAGCCAGCAGCGCTGCTGACGCACGTCTGCCCTTCAACTGCTGTCAAAATTGTATGAAAAGTGACAGCAGTTGAGCGGCAGACGCGCGTCAGCAGCGCTGCTAGCTCGTTCGTAATAGGGGGGCTGTAGAATGCTGCGGGAGCCAAAGGATGTTCAAGGCAAGCAGCCACTCAACTCAAAGTGGTGCATTTTGGGTGAGGTCTATGTTCACCAGTAAATGTCTTCACGCTGAGATTACGTCCACGAACTCGGAAGACGTAGCGTAGGTGGGGACTAGGTTGACCAAATATCCGGTGAAACCCGCGAGGAGCCGAAGGATGTACAATGCCAGCAGCCTTTCAAAGTAGCGCATTTTGGTGGAAGCCTATGTTCAGCAGAGGACGTCTTCAGCCTGTTAATTATTTATTTTATTTATTTATTTATTTATTTATTATTTATTTATTTATTTATTATTTATTTATTTATTTATTATTTGGAAAACAAACAGCTTAAAAACGTATACAATAGCTCAAAACATGGTAGCAAACTAGCCTTTAACAGTTTTCACTAGTAGAACATTATTTACAAACCAGTTGAACTTAATGATTAAATTAGTAATTATACGTACTTAACATAATATATAGACCGAATGAAAGTATGATAACAATTAAGAGATCATATACCTACCTACCAGAAACTATGACGAAAAATTATGACGATGATGAAGATGATGATGGCAATTATGAATATAATGACGGTGATGATGATGATGGCGATGATGAATATAATGACGGTGATGATGATGATGGCGATGATGAATATAAATACGGTGATGATGATGATGGCGATGATGAATATAATGACGGTGATGATGATGATGGCGATGATGAATATAATGACGGTCATGATGATGACGATGGCGATGATGACTATAATGACGGTCATGATGATGATGGTGATGATGAATACAGGGTTACAGGAAAAATCGTGCTAGATCCGTTAAGGGCGTGGAGTACCCATCATTTCTGACTTATTTCACTATGAAACACCCTAGCCTAAACTTAACCCTTTTCGAAATATTCGACTTTTAATTTTTTTTTTTTAAATATTTTGTGCGTCTTATTATTATTATTATTGCATTTTTACATGTGTAATAAGATGCTTTGGGACGTCAATCAATAAAATAGTACATAATATAATATTTAATAGACTATAGTAGACAAGTGAAAGTTAAGAAATAAAAAAATATTTGAATCTGTATTTTTTTCTAACGGATATCTAAAAATAATATTATAAGTTTAGGCTAGGGTGTTTCATAGTGAAATAAATTAGAAATGGTGGGAACTCCACGCCCTTAGCGGATCTAGCACAATTTTTCCTGTAACCCTGTATAATGACGGTCATGAAGATGATGGCGATGATGAATATAATGCCGGTCATGATGATGATGGCGATGATGAATATAATGACGGTGATGATGATGATGATGGCGGTGGTGAATATAATGACGATGATGAATATAATGACGGTGATGATGATGATGAATATAATGACTGTGATGATGACGATGGCGAAGATGATACCGAAGTAGTCCCCCCCCCAGTTACCTGGAGGCATGGTCGGCGCGCACGTCGCACTGCATGACGAGCCCGTCCTCCCCGGCGGAGAGCACGAGGTGCGGGTCGGCGGCGGTCACGTGCAGCTTGTGCGCCGCGCGCGCGTGCGTGCACAGCCGCCGCCGCGTGCCCGCGCCGCCCGCCGCGCCGCACTGCACTAAACGCACCTGACAACACGCAACACTTCTTCACCAACCGCCCAACTTAGTCGAACTCCTCGCGCATCAGGGGTTCTGGGGGTCTAGCAAGGATCCCAAACGCCAACTCCAAAATTAATAGAAATGACACTAACTGCGGAAAAGTAAACGATTTCCGAAATAGCATTCCAATACATCGAGGAAAGAAGCCAAAGAGGAGTGATGACACTACGCTCTGGGCCTTTATTCCGTATCGATTCCTTACTTCGAAACCACGCGAATGCCTTGTCTTACATAAGAAATCTGCAAAAGTCTATTCTCTATGAAACGGAATCAAAACAGCGCGAAATGAATTTGGAATTGGCGCAATTTGAACTGTCAAAAATCATATTACCAAGACGCGTTCCGAAACATCTACACATCAAATGATATAACCACTTATGTCAATATAATTTATTCAAAATAAAGATAACTTTAATACAAGATGAAGATATATCCCAGGGCGGTTATTCTCTATGGAAACACAGATTCCACACGATACGAAACCACGTCGTTATCGTGTCTTGTTCAAATCGTGTCACAATGTCAGATATACCTTCACTTTACATTAAAGTTATCTTTATTTTGAATAAAATATATTGACATAAGTGGTCAAATCTTTTGATGTGTTTATGTTTCGGAACGCGTCTCGGTAAAACATACGATTTTTGACAGTTCAAATCGCGTTAGTTCCAAATTCATTTCGCGCGGTTTTGTTTTCGTTTCATAGAGAATAGAGTTTTGCAGATTTCTTATGTAAGACAAGGAACTTGCGTGGTTTCGAAGTAAGGAATCGATACGGAATAATGGCCCTGTTCGAAATCGATTCCACCATTTTCCGTACTGAGATAACGCGCTCTAATTGGGTGAGCCACCACCTCACGTTGACAAGTCAAAATTTTAGTGATGGGACATAGATACATTATGCTAAAATGTATCGATTTCGAGGTTAGGTACAATTTCTTAATGATCAATACGCAAGTAATAATTACAAGACAAGTGTCCCTTGTGTTCCTATGGAAATAAATAAATAATTGAATTGAATTGAATTGGAGTTTGGCAAAGAGAATGCGGGAATGCCTTACATTACATAATTATTGTCACAAAGCAATTCTCCTCTAAGGGTTGGTTCCTCGATGTTCCAATACGTTTTGGAGTCAGCGTTTGGGATATTAGCTAGACCCAGTATCATTATCTATATTAAACGAGCAAAATCACGTTTGGGAGCTAAGGGGGCTCCCTGCGTATCTAATTTTTTGTTTTTTAGTATTTGTTGTTATAGCGGCCACAGGAATACTACATCTGTGAAACTTTCAACTGTCTAACTATCAGTTCATGAGATAGTTTTTACTAGGTGGTAGGACTTTTCTGCAAAGTTCGTCTAGGTAGGTACCACCGCTTTGCCAGTTATTCTACCGCCAAGCAGTAGTGTGCGAGCACTACTGTGTTCCGGTTTGAAGGGCATTGTAGCTAGTGAAATTACTGGGCAAATGAGACTTTATGACCTGATTACACAGTATAGTAATCTGATTACTAGACTGTGTGATGTCTCAGGATGACGTGCGCAGTGTAGTGTCACGTGGAACTTGATTATATTAAAGTTCCGAGTGACACTGCAACTGTTATGGACGGCCGTGCCACTTAACATCAGGTGAACGACTAGCTCGTCACGTCATTCAATCTCATAAAAAAAAAAGATACTACGCGACGGATGGACAGACAGACGGACAGTGGAGCCTTTGGGTACAGTAAAAACTGTTTTTGAAAGATAGTAGACCACGCAAGTAAAAGTTAGTCATATGAATAAGCTTATTTACTTTGCTCGTTGCGCAACAAGCTATGTAGAAAGCTATGCTTGGTGTTTCCCTGCAAGATAAGATCCGAAATAAGAAGATCCACAGGAGAACTAAATTAGCCCTTATAGCTCTTAGAATTAGCAAGTTGAAATGGGAATGGGCAGGCCACATCGCTCATAGAAGTGACAACTGATGGGGAAGAAAGGTTTTCCAGTGGTGACCCCGCAGCGTATAGGGGCACCACTAGGTAACCGACAATCTGGTGAAAATCGCAGTAGTCGATGGACGCAGGAGACGACCAGCCACTTAAGGTAGCGCTGTGTGGGGGATGCCTATGTTCAGCAGTAGACGTTTTCAGGCTGTTGTTGATGATGATGATGCTGATATATGTTCAGCAGTAGACGTCTTACAAAACAATGTAATTAACATGGAGCTATTAAAGAAAGAAGGAGGGAATCCCGTCAGTTCCGAAACTGAAGCACCCTTAGGAAGCCGGAACGCTTCGTACGTACGAACGAAACACGCACACACTCACATCATATGCAGCCGGTCGCCCTACTTTCATCTGACACACATATGACACACTTTACTAGGTGGTAGGGCTTTTCTGCAAAGTTCGTCTAGGTAGGTACCACCGCTTTGCCAGTTATTCTGCCGTCAAGCAGTAGTGTGTAAGCACTACTGTGTTCCGGTTTGAAGGGCATTGTAGCTAGTGAAATTACTGGGCAAATGAGACTTTATGACCTGATTACACAGTGTAGTAATCTGATTACTAGACTGTGTGATGTCTCAGGATGACGTGCGCAGTGCAGTGTCACGCGAAACTTTATTATTTTAAAGTTCTTCGAGTGACACTGCAACTGTTATGGGCGGCCGTATTGTTTAACATCAGGTGAACGACCAGCTCGTCACATCATTCATTCCCATAAAAAAAAAATATATATATGTAATATGTCCGCCATTTTGGGCTTCAGTTCGATGTCAATCAAAACTCAATCCTTCTTTTTTTTTATTTCATCCATGGTAATTAACCGGTGTTGAATAAAAGATTTCTATTCTATTCTTCTAATAACAAAAGTATTACGAAATCAGGTAAAAGCTAGCCAAATAGTAGTCTTAAAATTATATTACCTGACCATCCCTTGCACATGTGACAATGTTCAGCTGGCTCTGAGCATTCAAGTGCAAGAACTTGCTCTGAAACACGTTGGACTTGTGGCCCGTTTTGATTGTCTGCAGCGCCGAGTTCTTGGCCCAGTCCCACACCACGATGTTAGTGTCGTCAGAACCTGATACTAACAGGTGACCTGCAGTGGAAGTATGAGGTTATGAGCCAAGTTGATCATTATTTTGTTATTATTGATAACTTTCCTCGGAAGTCTTTTATTTTCCGGGGTATTAAAAGTATCCTATCGCCTACGCCCAAAACGATCACATTTATTTATTGCTGTTGCATTCACATTCGAAAAACCAAATTTTCGTCGACAGGCTGAGTATACAGTGGCATATTTTCTTGTGGTAGTTGAGTAGGTCGGATCTTATCCCGGAGGCAGCAAGTTCCGTTCAAGCGACAAGATATGATAGTGAAGAAATTCAATACCTAAAAAAAATATAATAGAAAAAAGAAAATTATAGAAAATAATCACCTTTCTAACAAAAACCTAACAAATAGCCATAAATAGTCATCAAATCGCTTAAATAATCATCAAAACTCTTTGGTGAGGATGAAAAATTTTAGCAGGCTTTGATGTAGGTTTACTTCTCATCCTTACCTTCAGGGTGAAAATTTATAGAATTAACACAGCCTCTATGCTTATTCAAATTGTGTAGATTCTTCATCCTGTATATGGCATGTAGAGATCCGTAGAATCGGCGTTCAAACATCACTTCCTCTTTGGTCGTTTTACCGCTGGGAAATGTAAGCCCCATCTCGCGGTTTATTATTTCTGAAAATTTTCGTATTTTAAATGCATTATCTTTGGTGTACTTGCGCGCGAAGATGAAATACAAGTCCGCAGCACACGCGCACTTTACGAGCAGCGCATTCGCCAGTCTGTTCACACCCTAATGTGGTATTGCAAATTAGTAGTAAGCAGTACTATTATGTGTTCTGTGGTAGTAAGTTCGTAGTGTTGTATAATCTTGGCAATACTTGATTATTTTCTTGCCATCAATTATTGATTGCTGAACTCCCCCAAAAAGTGGAAGCATTTGCGCAACCACTGATTTTGATAATATTTAGTGAAGATATTTGGCACCTTGAATATCCTAAAATTGCAAGTCTATGCCAATGTTTTTTTATATGACGGAAAGAAAAAATAAAATTAAAAGAATGTAGACAATAAATACACACCCCTTAAAATAATATAATTATGTTTAGGCCGTTCTTTCAGCAGTACTGCCGGTGGATTCCTCTTGCTTTCCTCATCATCTTCTTGCTCTTGCTCATCCTCTGGAGGCCTCACCCAAGGTGCCGCAGAGTCTTCCTCAGAATCCGTATCTCCGGGTTGTAATCTAATTATGGCATCTGACTCATAGCTATCATTGCTATCTGAGAGTGTGCTGTTGGACCTGGGTATAACCATTACAGTTTTAGTTATGTATAAAAATGAAACTGTTAATATTTAAGTAAAAAATAATATTTAATCTAATTCCTTGAAGTTAAGTATTTTCTTTAAGTTAGCAAATCCTATCGCTGCCATTTATGTGTCCTTGTTAAAAACAGATAGAATAGAAGAATGCTTTATTGCACACCAAATATACACATAGATACATAACAACACGAAAAATAAAGAAAATAAAAGAAAAAAAGCATAAAATAAAATATGATCTAGGCTAGAGAGTTTAAAGTAGCGGGAGTGATTGCAAGGGAAAATAGTTATGCTTAGTTATATTACACTTATTATAGTTACACTTATTTATGTCCTTTCATAACAAAACATTATAATTATAACAAAATAATATAATTCATAATCTATCATCAAAACCTAAGCAAATGCAACCTGCCATTTTTTTGCAGTTGCAGGGGATGCAGGGGGAGCTGATGGATGCATGAGATGAGCAGTCACTCAAAGTGGCACTCTGTGGAGGAAGCCTAGCTTCAGCAGTGGACATCTTCAGGCTGTTGTTGATAATGATTTTTTTGCCGTGTGAATGAGAACATTGTGCTTAGAAAGCATGGATTTTTTTTATTGGTGTGTGGAAGTGGGAGTTGCAGCCACATTTTTAATAGAGCTGTAGCTGTAGTTACAGTTTAATTACTTACGGGATCAATTAAATAAGCAGTGAACTACCGTGAAAGTTTAAAACAGAGCTGTAGCCACCCACCAACTTTATCCCCTTTATTATAAGCAAAAGAAGATTCTAGGAAAGTTAGCATCATCCAAATCAAAGAATAGCCAACTTTTATCATTGACCTAATGTCAACAAGAGATACCCTATAACCTTAACCTTATTGATTTTAACGACGCACCAAATTGGTCCAAAAGTCAAGATTTATATATCTTTCATTGCATTGAGCTAGAAACCAATTTTTATTAATGGTTATGAACTATAAAAATTCAGTAATGCTGATGTTTGTTTGTGTGTTGTATGTTTGTTTGTGTTGATTTTATATCTATTTCAATAAAAACATGTTTTTGCATTATTGTGTTGGATCTGATAACATTTTATCAGTGGCAGCTGTAATAATATACGTAATAATAATAAAACCGAGTGCATAATTAATGCTAATATGTAAAGCATGATATTATTCTAAATTTCCATCATTCTTTACACACGGCTCTGAAGAATACCACTTCCATCTGGAGTGCCACTGTATTCATAATCTATTATTACCTCAAAACAAACATAATTGATTACACACTACAATGCAATACTTACACAGTAAGCGAGGCTTCCGATTCTGTGCTCCCCAAATCCATAAACCTGTGCAGATCACTCTCTGTGTCAGAGTTACTGTTTTCATTCGGCCCTGACTGTTGTGGATTTTCTTCAGTGGACAGATCATCAGAGTCTCTTGATGATGCATTGCTATCAGACTCCCTATCTGGTGTCTTCCGCTTCCTGTAGTTCCGGCTACGTCTTGGACGCCTAATGTTCAACAATATGGTCTGAATGTTGCTGCTTGATGGAGCCACACTGACCACTTCATTTGAGGGACCTTCCAAATTGTCAGCAACCTTGTCGTCACTGTTTGTGCTCTCCGACTTGTCCGCAGACACTCCGCTGTCTACATTTTCATCTTTACTTGAACAAGCAGCTACAAAAATCATGACAGGTAAAGATACACACGAACTTTTTACGTTGCATTTTTTGACTAAGAGTATTTTACCGAGTATAATTACCTGTATCTTTAAAGCTGTCTTGGGAGCTACCATCATTTAATTTCAACTTTTTACCACCCATGTTCGTGCTGCAAGAGGATTCTTTAACTTCGTCATCGCTCGGAGAATTATCTTCCATTTTTGCTTACGACGGTTCTTTGAACTAACAACAAATAAGCAAAATCTTACTGAATCAAATGATCGCTAGAAAAGGATCAGCTCGAAAATTCGTTGAGTTTCATGAAAAAAATCCAGGCGATATAAAATTCCTTGCAGAGGAGAGAAGAATCACAGAATACTATTAATCCTAGAGAGATGATAATGGAAGATTTTTGGATTTTGATAGAAAAATCTGTCAACATCAATGTCAAAATCCCAAATTAGGGATGTTAAGAAAATCGATTATTGTTCTTATTAAACGATATATATTTATCAAAAAATATGTAAAAATCGATTTTTTTCTGTTGGTATTAAAAATTATAAGGCCACACCCCTACCAAATTAACGGGTGTTCAGTTGTTCACTAGTGTTCAATGTAAATATTATAAGGGTGGATTCAGGGGTGGGGTGGGTGTTGGTGATTTTAAAATTATGATAATTTATTTTCGCTCTCGCCGCGCTTGTGGTTATTTTTATGTGCTTTATTTTCAATCAGTCAAGGTAATCAGTAAACTTGTCAGTGCTACACTGACAAGTTTATTACAATAATTTGATGCCTGCAGCAGCAACACTTTGCTTTACTCTTATGAAATATGTATGGAACCCTAAAAAGCGCAAGCGAAGCGAGTGCCCTGAGGTGTGATTAGATAATTTTGACAATTTAATTTTAGACTGAACCTCACGCAGGCACACTCAGCTCGTCCTTGTGTATACGCCCTATTAACTAACCTCCACTGTCTATCTGTCTGTTTGTCTATCTGCCTGTCTGCCTGTCTGGGAGTCATGAACCATGATAGTTAGACTATTGAAATATTCACACAATTTGTGTTGCCGCTATAAATAATAAATACTAAAAAAACAGAATAAGTAATATAAATATGTAAGGGGCTCCCCCTCCCATACAACAAACGTGATGTTTTTGCTCGGTTTTATAGATACGGAACCCTTCGTGCGCAAATCCAACCCGCACTTGGCCGGTTATTGATTTCGTATGTTCCGTATCGCACTATTTAATATAATAATAATAATAAATTCATTTATTTCAAGTAACTTAGACTAATAAAATATTACACATTCATTGAAAGGGACAGTCACATTAATTAATTATTTAAATATATTACAGTCATTACAAATAAATTTGCAAAGTAAATATAGTATGAATATAGAATATAGTATGTTGCAGTCATGTTCATTTCTACATAATACAGTCCAATAGCACTGATAAGGTGATTTTTTTCTGCCCGCTGCGCTCGCACATTCTTTTTACTTCTTGTTTTTGTTCAATTGGTTTTTCTGTTAATTGTCAGTCCAAAGAGAAAATTAGATTAACTCCTACTTCCAGCGACCCAATATCGAACACGCATGCACAGTTTTTCAATTGTGACATATGCGTAAGTTTTGATTTTGATAAGTTATGGGAAAACGAGTAGGTAATTAAATTATTTCAAACATATTAATTATCTGAGCAGTTGTGGTTTCAGGGAGATACAAGGCTATAGCTCGATTTAATAAGTATCCGAGTTCTACCTAAAATTATTTTAACAAAATCTGCTCGGGTGGATTGTAAATTTTTCGCGTTTTTCTGCTTGCGCTTTTTAAATTATTTTGTGCCTTGTGTTGCAGTTGCGTTTAATTCTACATATTTTTGTAGCCCTATCATAAATATAGCGCCAATTATGTGAATTTTTGCACTCAATATGCTTGCACAAATTTGAAAAATCATAGGCTTGTACTTCATTCGGTCACAAAGTTGCACTGTACTCATTGGTCTTGGCGTAGTGGTAAATCATACTCTATACTGTAAATAAAATTGATTTAACGGTTTTTGATTATTTTTCCCTAAAATATACATAAAATAAATTAAAAAAAACCGATTATTTTTAATATAAAAATCGATTTTTTTAGTCCAAAAATAATCAATTAATAAAAAAACGATTTTTCCCTTCTTAGGTCACATCCCTATCCCAAATCATTTGACAGATGTTTGACAGCACCACAGCCAGCCCACAGACTCAGAGAAAGATATTTGGTCTTTGAAGAAAATCCGACAATGGCGGTTGTGAATTTTGAATTTATTTTTTAAAACTAGTGTATCTTGAACTTTAATGTGTAATAAGGGTGGATTATTATCCGTTGAGTGTTCGCGAACGTGCACGAGTGTTGGCAAATGGTTTCAAGATCATAAAACCATGCATTGTCGTTTTTGCTTCAAAGGCCTTTTTAGAGCCTTCAGTAAAATATCCTCCATTTTACTGTTGGCGTTTTGACTGACAAAATATGACTTTGACTTCACATTGGCAGAATTATTGCAAACAAGCGATAGAAAGCCATTAAAGAAGAAGAAGAAGAAGAAGAAAGATGTTTCAGAATGGCGATCCACGTCCGAGTATAGATGCTCCGGAGCATTTTAATTTTTGACGAAAATCAATATCACGCCCTGTCGTCTCTTTATGTCGTCAAAAATAGAGATATCACGTTATGTCTACCTGTACTAACAATCGCAAGAAACTCATCTCGTCCTGTCAAATGTAGAGATAACGCGAATGTTTATCTATCTGTGGAACTTTTCTCGATTTTTGTCGACAAACGCTAACATGCACACAATCGTCTAAGCTCTATTTGACACTTCGGCGAGAGTATTTCCTCGTGGTAGTTTTTGAGGTCAAGTTACGTAGAGAAGGCTCCTATCTAAAGGCAAAATGGCATTTTGATATACTTAGGTACAAAAAAAATAAAAATATATAAAAGATTATAAATATGGCGGCTACTACCGTCCACATAATTGTGTTTCATTTTATACTGACTCTATCTTGAATCATTGTTGAATATTTCGTACTGGGGCCGTACTGTGAGCTCTTAGCGCGATTCAAAACAGAGCCTATATTGGATCACTTTGTTTTTTTTTGTATAAAGATTTTGACAAGCGATCCAATATTGGCTCGGTTTTGAATCGCGCTAAGAGCTCACAGTACGGCCCCTGTTATATAATTATAATAATAAGTAAATAAATAAATATAAATATGTGTGGACATTTCACACAGCGCCATCTAGCCCTAAACTAAACATAGCTTGTACTATGGTAACCAGATAACTGATACAATACCACAGGCCTGCCAACTACTACCAACTATACTACCAAATGAGCTATCGGGCCCGTCTTATAATTAAAATATATTTTACATTAAAAAGGATCAAGCTCAAGCTACATTTTTAGGATTTTCATTTATTTATAGGTACCTACTTAAATATAATTATCTATTAAAACGCTTATTTTATTTATATCACATTTATTAGCGTATAATTTTTATAAGTACATATTGCGTTTTCCGTCTTGTGTAACAATATGTTGGTGGTATTAATTATTGTAGGTGTTTTAGATGAACAAGTAAAGCAATATAATTGTTAGGTAGGTACTGATGTATACCGGCTCCTTGTGGTAAACAATATTCTCCTGCGGTACTATTATATATTTGGCGGGGAGCCGATGGATGCAGGAGGCGAGCAGCCGCTCTAAGTGGCGCTCCCGGGGGGAGGCCTATGTTCAGCAGTGGATGTCTTCAGGCTGTTAATGATGATGATAATGACTATTATATATTCTGTGCCAGCGGAAAGCTCTGGGTGTTGAGCCATAATATTATTATATATTGATAAAAATATTTTTATCTGCTTTTTAATACTTATGAGTCTGAAACAATGGTGCATCACATTAGGTACAGGTTAGATTTTATGTACAAGCAACAATGGCATTTAACTATGTTTTCTAGTAACCGACTGTAGTCTTGAACAGAAGGTTTGTACTTGTATCCAACTAATTACTAACTAACGAGTATTCCTCATGAGATGTTTACGGCGGAAAGAAATGTTCCGTGATCACAAAGGAACTCACTCAATATTCGAGTGCAGACACACAGACCCACTAGTTTCAATATTTAGGCTTAATAATAAATAATAATAATAAATAATAAAAATAATCAATCTTGACTCACGTTTATATGCTTGCAATGTATATAGGGCGAATTCTGAGCTTGCAACTTCCAATTTACAATGTAAATCCAAATTTTCGAACAATATTTGAAATTTTTTTAAAATTTTTTAAAATTTGAATGATGAGGAAATTTGCCATCTCGTGCGTGACACATCTCACGGTGCGCATGCTAGCCCAGCTTGGAATCGTCGTACGATTGTCACTAATGTTGCCAACCGGACAGTATAAATCGTATTTTTACAATCTTTTTGGCGCTGATTGATACTATGTACGATACCGTGTTCGAAATCGTACACAAGACATATGGCCTTTTCAAGTCTTATTTTGTAAAATAATAAAAAATATATTAATTTAAGTTCATTTTGTCGAAAAGTCAATGATAACAGACTTAGAAAGAGCCATAATATACTTCTTTGTATACTTAGGCTTATAACTTTATCCCACTCACACTTGATAGACCGCAGCGTACATACCACCCACCTCGTCGCTGGTCTTGATTCGAAGTTTTACAATTTAAATACGTCCGGTTTTGTTTTGATTCATGTATGAAATGTGTCCAGTCATCCAGTCTCTGGTAACCAAGAGAAAATCACTCGTTTGTATCTTAAATGAACTACTATGCCTATTATAAAAAAATAAAACAAAAACCAATATAATTTAGAAATACAAATGAAACAAGAATATCTAGTGTAATTCCGCTAAAATAAAACTATAAGATTATCTATATTGGGAAAGCTGCAAGGGATTGTTGCTGGTATATGTATGTGACAAAGAATAAGAAAAATATTTGTTATGACAGTTTTATTACAACAATCTGGGAAGGATAAAATTGGTCCAACATTTGTTGCGCAGGATTTGGAAAAACCCAGAAAAACCTAATCAGATAGATATTTATAAGATATTTATAAGTTAATTTATTTTACTTTTATTTTATTTCTTAAGCGTACCGATTTGTCATTGGTCTGATTAGGTTTTTCTGGGTTTTTCCTAATCCTGCGCAACAAATGTTGGACCAATTTTATCCTTCCCAGATTGTTGTAATAAAACTGTCATAACAAATATTTTTCTTATTCTTTGTCACATACATATACCAGCAACAATCCCTTGCAGCTTTCCCAATATAGATAATCTTATAGTTTTATTTTAGCGGAATTACACTAGATATTCTTGTTTCATTTTGTATTTAAGATGAACTTCCGCGAGGTAACGCCTGATTCAATCAATTAATTTAGAAATGCCAAATATTAAATATTGTTTAGATAGGTACCCTTAATTTTTGGTACCCTCAAATTACATTGATTCAAACTTATCACAACGTTACGCAATTAAATAATTTCGCATTGTTTCATTGAAATTTCGATGCATTTTGTAGACAAATGTGTACCCACGATCACTTAAAAAATAAAGGGGGCAACACAAAAATCAACAATTCTGACACCATTCTATAGCCATTCAATCGCAATTTAGTAAGTGAATCGACCCCCAGATGAAAGATACTGTTTCTACCTACCAAACCTAACCACTACGTATTTTTGTTTTGTTTTAATTTTACTAGGTGGTAGGACTTTTCTGCAAAGTTCATCTAGGTATGTACCACCGCTTTACCAGTTATTCTGCCGCCAAGCAGTAGTGTGCAAGCACTACTGTGTTCCGGTTTGAAGGGCATTGTAGCTAGTGAAATTACTGGGCAAACGAGACTTTATGGCCTGATTACACAAGTCTGGTAATCTGATTGCTGGACTGTGTGGTGTCTCGGGATGACGTGCGCAGTGCAGTGTCACGCGAAACTTTATTATTTTAAAGTTTTGAGTGACACTGCAACTGTTTCAACTGTGTACAAGTCACCCGATTTCGACCCGATCACTATGCAAGTATTTATAGCGTTTTAAAAAAATGGAACGCCACGATGCACACACGTAGGCCACCAGGGGGTCTAGCAAAGATACCACCCACTAACGCTAACGCCTCACGCTAACTCCAAAATGTATTGAAATGACATTCGCTGCAGAAAAGTTAGCGATTTCCGAAATGTCATTTTGGTACATTTTGGAGTTAGCGTTAGGCGATAGCGTTAGCGTGAGGGAGCTTTACTAGACCCCCAGAACACTACTTTAAGCGGCTGATTGCTTGCATCCAACAGCTCCCTCAGGTTTTGATTAGATCGTCCGGTCATCCTACGTTGCCTCTTCGACTTGGAGTTCGTGGGCGCCACTCGAAAACCTTTCTTTCCGGTGTATGTATGTTTGATTTACTTATGTTTCAGCGTAGCGCCTAAACAATTTTGAATTACTACGGATTGAAGACCCCTTTCAACCTAGCTGAACAAGACAAGCGCCTCGAACGTCCCTATCTCCCTCGGACCACGTTTCCGTCCGCCGTCAGCATTCCAGTTGTATTAGAAATATATTCAACTTCCTTTGTTAATTCAGACACGTAGTAAATTATATGCTCTTTGATTTAGACCAACTGGAACCCACCCAAAATCTGTTTTA
This sequence comes from Ennomos erosarius, assembly GCA_963580505.1. Taxonomy (NCBI): domain Eukaryota; kingdom Metazoa; phylum Arthropoda; class Insecta; order Lepidoptera; family Geometridae; genus Ennomos; species Ennomos erosarius. Next base: position 1,585,386 of record OY756982.1, read on the forward strand.
GTAAATGATATACTTTTTGATATAAAATGAGTTTGATGATCTGTGGTTTAATGTTTGTTACTTTTTACAAAGAGTATATAATTGGCTTTTTCCCAAGGTTACTGTTTTCCCCAAGCCAGCCAGCTTTCCAGTTTCCAACAGTGGGTGGAAACTCCGATACAAAAAATAATTGTATGAAGCTAGCTCAAAAGTAATATCAACACTGCAAAACAATGAAGAGTTGCAATTATTCATTCTGGCTTATAATTTAGCAGATTTATTTAAATATAATAAATTTTTTATAGCATTACATAACTGGTTTTTTGATGAATATTCAGATCTTTTGTTAATAACTTACATTGCTAGATGAGAATTGATGATTATCATGATTTTGATTAGTCATTATTTGCTAAACGAATAATACTTTAGTAGGATGTAGATTATTTTACATTTTACACGTGGCAACACCGCAATCAAAATGGCTGTCGTTTTGCGCGTATGCTTATTTTGGTTGTAATTTTGTGGAAATTTTCTCTTCGCTGAAAATACCATATTTTATTGTGATATATACGTTGAGTTGAGCATTTTGTTCCTCCGTATCTATTGAAATACCCAAGTTTGTGTGAGATAGGACTCGATATTAAGAAATTTAGTGTTATTGATTTCGTGTCATTTTTGTTGCAAAGACAAAATTAATACCATGGCAGGGGCCGCTGGGGCACATCGAACATGTGAAGTATATTTCATAAGAGAAAAACAATCTCGTGAAAAGAGGTTTTTTGCGAGATTTCCTCTGGAGAAACACCGGTATGTTCTAACCTGACTTGAGTTTTAGGGTCTAGTACTAATATAAACTCTTCAAGATATTCATCTACCTGAGCCAAATGTTTTAGTTCCGTAAGTCTGCCTTAGGCAGTTACAATTACATATTCCAATTTATTAGCTAATTATAACTCCTTCCATAATCACAAACTGTGATTTATAACTTTCTATCAATACAGCCTCATGTTCAGTGTGATGCACCAAACTGCAATCAGTAGTGGGTCTATTTTTAATTATATTGATCATCCCATTCAGACAACAATTTAATTTTCAGCTGTGTTGAGAGGATAAAGGCGGTTGGGAAAGAAGATCTTGCATATCTCTCCATTGAAAAGCTGCATGGCTTACGACATATCTGTGAAATACATTTTGCCAAACGTGATTTCACCAAGTCAGAAACTCGCCTGAAAAAAAGAGCTGTTCCCAAACTTCAGTTAACCTCACCACCATTGCCAGATAATATAATAGCTGAATTTCTGCATATAAATTCAAGTGGTAAGAATTTTGAATTTATTTATTATTTTGTGTGGCTGTTGCTCACCAACCCAACCAACTATTATTGTTATCTTAGCAGCTCTATATAGCAGATATGTGTAGATCATATGAGTGCACTCATTACTTTAAGCTTTTATCTAGTCTGTTTTTGAAAGTGTGCACGGAGGGAGCACTAATCACTGACTCGGGCAGTATGATCTACACACACATTACACAGTTAGGTAAAAAGTGTCACATACCAACAGTACAACACAAATATACTTTGTTGAACACCAATAAATAACAATGCATATAAAATTATAACAAGCTAGCTGATCCGCCCCAGCTTCGCACGGGTTAATTAGTTTTAAGTCCTAACTCTGTTTATGGGTAAGAGAGAAGGGAAAGGGGAAAAGGATGAATGGATGGGACGGCAGAGGAAGGCAGGCTGTACCTGCCTTCTATTGCTGTCCCATCCATTCATCCTTTTCCCCTATTTTTTTACCTTTCTCTTCTATTTTCCCTTCCACAGGGTGAGTATACTATGACAGACAAAGAGACAGATAGACACAACAAATACAAAAAAAAAATGTTTCTATTTTGATTAAAATACGCAATGCAGTCAAAATTTCCCAAAAATATTCAATGTACAGATTTAGCCCAGTTACAGATTTATTATATGTATTGAAGAATAGTAGAACAAAGCTTCATGGACATGACTAAAATAATATACAATCATATTTCTTTACGTAGTTATAATAACTGGAAAAGTGGTGGTACCTGCTGAGACGAATTTTGAGGGAAAGCCCTAGTTTTTTTTTTTTTTTAGTTTTTTTTATGAGAATGAATGATGTGACGAGCTAGTCGTTCACCTGATGTTAAGCGACACGGCTGCCCATAACAGATGCAGTGTCACTTGGAACCTAAAAATAATAAAGTTTCGCGTGACACTGCACTGCGCACGTCATCCTGAGACATCACCCAGTCTAGTTATCAGCTTACTAGACTGTGAGATCAGGTCATAAAGTCTCATTTGCCCAGTAATTTCACTAGCTACAATGCCCTTCAAACCGGAACACAGTAGTGCTTGCACACTACTGCTTGGCAGCAGAATAACTGGCAGAGCGGTGGTACCTACCTAGACGAACATTGCAAAAAAGTCCTACCACCTAGTTGCAATAAAATTGTGTTCGTCAAAGTGTAACACCCTCATGACAGGGCTCATACAATGTAATATTCAGGATTGGGTACTATTTATTTAAATTAGCTAGACTAAGAATGACATTGTATAATAGTACATTACTGCAGCGGCCAGCAACAGAGGCATTGATGGACGAACGTGTAAATGTGGGCCGAGGCACACATACGTGAGTCCATTAATGCCTAGTTGTGGCCAAGGCTTGTATAGTACTTTTCTCAAATAATGCGCGGAAATTAAATCTATGCAAATCTTTAATTCTGCAGGAGAACTAAAGTGACCGATGTAGCTCTTAGGATTAGCAAGTTGAAATGGCAATGGGCAGGCCACATCGCTCGTAGAACTGACACCCGATGGGGAAGAAAGGTTTTCGAGTGGCGACCACGAACTGGAAGACGCAGCGTAGGCCGGCCCCCCACTAGGTGGACCGACGACCTGGTGGAAGCCGCGGGGAGCCGATGGATGCAGGAGGCGAGCGGCCACTCTAAGTGGCGCTCCCTGGGGGAGGCCTATGTTCAGCAGTGGACGTCTTCAGGCTGTTAATGATGATGATGATGATGATGTAATTTATCTGGCCGCTAAACGACGACAGATATGGATTTTCATACAAACTTTGCTGGCCGCTGCTCGCTAGTACAGCAAGTTCGATTTATCTCGAAGAAGGTTGTCAAAATAATGCCCAAATTTCCAAGCATGTTTGAGAAAAAGCATGTAATGAATAATAATTATAAACTTGTATTTCTCAATGTATTTTCAGTAGTGGAGCCATCAGAGAGCACCCTAGCAATTAGTGTGACTCCCGCTGCATCTCCACTGATTAGTGAAGATGCTGCTGCTGCTGTGGCATCAACCAGTAGATCTACCAACATTCTGGATACTGCTGGTAAATATTGCTTGACATTATTGAAATTTTTTCTTAGGGCAATTTTGTTTTCTTTTTGCTGAGAGTGTGAACTTGTGAATGCATTTATTGGTTTTGATCCACAGACTAAAAAGTTTCATACAAATGTAAAACCCTCGTTTCATCCCCTTAGGGGTGAAATTTCGAAAAACCCTTTCTTAGTGGACGTCTACACTTTACGAAGAACATAACAAGAACACAACCCTCCAAATTTCAAATCTCTACTACCAGCGGTTTAGGCTGTACGTTGATATATAAGTCAGTCAGTCAGGACTTTGAATTTTTTTATATATACAGATTAAACTCTTTATAGAAACACCACATTACTGGAACAATAATTTTATGGTTAATCAAAAACTTATAACTAGTGTCACAATGAGCAGTCTTATCTCTTAAAGCTTTCTCTTCCAGAGAACCCAGACATTTAATTATGCAACTAACATGATGATGTTTAATTTCAGTTAATATCCCTTCACATACTCCTCACCCTTCTGGCAGTGACATACATATGAGGGAAAATGTGAAAACAGACAAAGGTGTAAAGCTGGCTGACGGCATTGGTAAGTCTCGATTACCATAGGATTACACCACTCAATGGATAAAATTTTTCTTACTGAATAATCCCACATTTAGCCTCACCTGGTAGAAAGTGACAATGTGGTCTTTCATGCTTGCCTAGAAGATACCTACCTATTCACTTGCGATTTATTGGATTCGGTTTTTGTACTGAAGTTTTTTATGAGGTACCAGTCATTAGTATGCTTCTGGCTTCTCGTCCTTTTTTTGTGACATGTTATATTAACAAATTTATGTTTTGTTTAGTGCTCATAAATTCAAATGCTTTCAGATGTAACACCAAGGAAGAAAAAGTTAATGATGCAGCTAAGAAAAACAAAGTGCACTCTAGCATCATTAAAAAAAAGTGCAAAATTGATAGAAAATGTATCATCAACAGTATTAAAAGATTTTGTTCTAGCTGCACTACAAAACCAAAAAAGGAAACCTCAGGGCAAAAGGTGGACTTTGCAAAATAAAATATCCGCATTGGCTGTATTTAAAAGGTCCCCGAAAGCATACCGATATTTGCAACGTATTATGCCTTTGCCAAGCACAAAGACTCTGCAGAGCATATTTTCACCACACGCAGGTTTGCATAGTTAAGCGCGCCATTTTATACTATTTTTTCTTATGTTATGGCTCTACACATTACAATAAAAAATTTCATCGTGTTATAATATATAGATATATAATATATAGAATTATACACGTAGTCCAGTCATGCTCTAATAGAGTGGTGGTACTAGATTTTCACATTAGATTAGAAACGTCAAAGATTGTTTATTGCTACTTTCCCACTAATAAACAAAACTTGTTTCAGTACCTATTGTATATTGTACTTTTTCTCGCAAATGTGTCGAAAAACGTTGTATGATACACGGGCGGAAATTGTTATTTACAAGCTCGTGACTATGGTAAGCGCTCGACTTCGTCTTGGCCTTACATTTGTCTACTCATTAATAAAAACCAACTTACCACCCTAATATCATAAAAAACTATTTGGATTGTATCATATCTTTCTGAAATATAAGAACATACTGTAAATAATGCAGGGATGCAAATCAACGTTCCGTATAAAATCATTATACTTCTGTCTGTGGTACAATACAATTTATTTACACTTGTCAATTAATTGGTCATTTAGTAATTTATTTCAGCTCATTGTTTTTGAATTAGAGGCAAGTAAATATAAATAAAACGTTCTGTTTAAATAATCGCAGCGTCCAATAACTATGTTTGTAAATATGTGAACCAGTTTTTATTATAGTTCAAAGGTTACATATGTTCTATAGGTAGGATAGGACAGGATAGACAAACGGCGGTGGTGTAGGCTTTGTAAAAAACTAATTTACTTGTGATTATACTTGTAATAATAATAAGTCATAAATGTAGTATAGAGTATAGATATGGCTTACTATTATTAAAGTTTAGGCCTTTTAGCAGAGAATTGGATGTTATAAAAGTAACTGAGCTATGTCTGTACAATTTATATTGTAGATACTTTCGCCATGCAAATTGTTATTAAATGATTTTACTAAACACAGTTCGTTTCGTTATTATTTATTTCTACTAACTAGAAATATAAATTTCCGATAAGCAGGTACATCCCTACTCTCAAAAATATCGATATAATATCGATTTCGTAGTCACCAATCGATATTACATCGACTCGATTGATATGGAACATCTCTAATATTCAGGTTGTTGGTTGGTATACAATAGGAGCTAGCTTCATACTAAATCATTTTTCTCTAAGGTTCCTAGGAGTGCGCACTCTTACGTAGTATATTATATTCTCTTTGGTTTCCAATTTCCATGTGTTTTGACTGTTTTCCTTCCAGTTTCTTTTTTATTTTTGAGTAGCCCAATTTAGATGTAGTTTGTAGGTGCGTATTTAATTTCCTGACTGTAATATTAGATTACACATAGGACCTCATTTATCATAATGATTTTTCAAGAAGAATTGCTTTCGTTTTTGGATTTACTGGATTTAGACGAAGAAGTGATTGATACTAGACTAAAAACTATCATGGTAAGGAGTAATTATACCAATCAACATCTGACAAATGCCCTGCAGTTGTTACGGTACAAACATCTTATAAACATTCAAGAAAACACAGAGTGCAACAATGCAGATGAGTTTGATTTTGTCGCTAAGCTAATCAAAGATATAAACGAAGATACTGTTGATATCGTTTGCAGAATAACCAACACTGTACTGAAGTTAAATGTCTCTTCATTGGTAAGTTATTCTGAACATCTACTGCTTCAGATTTTAAGTAACATTGACTTATCAACTGAATGTTCTAAAAGTCCAGAATTAGAAAATGAGATACCTAAGGCTCTGCTATATTTAAAAATATGTGACAGTGTTCTAGATGCAACTGAAGAAGTAGATAAGGTATCTTTATTGTTCTTAGAATCTCCATTAGAGAAAATACTGAGCAGTAGCAATGAACAACTGAAAATTCACTTTATAACCAATTCAGTTCCAAAGCTAGTTGAAAGGATAGTTGGCTATGATATTTTGAATAGAATTTGGCGTTATCTCGAAAAGTTGAAAGGAGATGATCGTAGTAGTGCACTGAAAGTTTTAAGCTCCCTCTCAGATTATTATCTTCCAGTAGCAACAAGCGAAGGAACAGGTAAAATTAAATATGAATCCACACTTATCTACAATTTCAACTTTTGGGATATTGTCTTATATGGGCTTACGTCAGATGATTCATTGTTAAGAAAAATATCTGTTTATTTGGCCAAAAGGGCTATTGACTATGTGAACAAACAAAATGTCAATGTAAGTGTAAAATTGAATAATCACACAATATTTATGTGGAATAAAAATACATGTGATTTATACAAGAGCCAGTGGGACAACTTCTTCATATTAATAGACAGTTTGGAAGAAAAACAAAGTAACATTGTTCTGCCATCTTTACAATTGTTTGATACCTTAACACAAATTAATCATTGTTGGCTTAATTGTGCCTATAAAATTGGCTTAAAACATGATAATAGTCAAGTCAGGCTTAAATGTGTTGAACACAGGATAAAAACAAACATTGATAATGCTTCTGAAGCCACAGTTTTGTTAGAAGCACTCAATGACATAAACTTTTATGAAAATGTTCGAGATTGCAAAGTTCTTAAGGAAAAGCTGTCAATAGTATTCAAATGTGAGAATAATTTTATTAATATTTTGAAAGCAATACCACTGGCACGTTTATCTCCTGTACCATTTTATCATTTAAGTGATGTTATAGCTAAGTCAGACATAGAGATCAATATAAACAAAGATTTCAATGTGTCTCAAGTCATAGTTGACATATTGAAAGCCTCCTGCAATATTATAACAGTGAGAGAAGCAATCCACTACAACATAGCACAGTTTGTTGGAAAATCGTGCAAAAGCCTACCCTGGAAGGATGTTGCTAGTATCTTTGGTATATTGCAATCAGAAACATGGGCTAAAAGAAAAACCCAGAATGCGATGCTAATTTTAATAAATAGTTGGAAACTAAGTAATGCAGAAAAAAATGATTTTTATAATTATGTGACTGAGTCACATTTAAATATTGATATTGGTATGCTGTACCTCAACAACCATCTTGAAGATATAAATGTATTTGCAGAAGTTGTTACTAAAAAAGTTGAAGCTATTCAAGATGTGGTAAACAGACAATATTCCAACAAAATGGAGTGTTTCAATGATGTACAGTATATAATAAACCTGCAACAAAAATTAAGGAAAGATAACAATTTATTTTTACCTGAAGTGCATAAAGCAATAATACAGTATATTTACTGTTTAATAACCAATGATATAAAATTGACTGTTGAAGAAACTAAATCTATTTTCAGTAGTATACACTTCAGGGAAGAAGAGGATTTAAAATGTTTAGTAATTCAACTTTATAAAATATCTCTGCTGGTTCTACAAAGTATTCAGACTGATTTGGATAAAGTTGTACAAAGTTTGCTAATTGTTGATTGTCTTTCTCATAACAATTACTTTGTAGACAATTACAAGCATGAAATGCTTGATTTCAGATGTTTATTAAGATTAAAAGCTGATTTTGATAAGAAAGAAGGTTCAAAGACTCAAAGCTTGGGAAGATTGCGAAACATATTTTATGAAACACTTAGTAAAATAGTTTACAGATATCTTGAAAATGAAGACTGTGACAAAACACCCCAACCTTATAATAACACAAAGATAAAAAATGAAAACTCAATAGAAGTCAGTAATTCAAAAGAAATAATTGATTATGTTGAACAAATCATAGAATGTGGTGGATATGGGTGTTTAGAGTGGATACTCAAGATTGTAAACAAAACTTTCGAATATACATATCCACATCTGAGTATGACACTATTTATCAACAAAGTATGGAGAGAAATAGAAGAGTTGAAATCTAGCAACCAGTATCTACCATGCATGATGGGGTTTGTTAAATTAATCACTCAGAAAACATTGGTTAATAACCTTGAATATAACAACACAGTAATTTTATATTGCAGTAAAATTATAGAACATGGTCTTATCAACAATAGTCCCCTTCGTTATTTAGTTGACAATGGTCAGCTTTGTCTCTGCATCAGAGAACAGAATGAGAATGGATATGGGCACCTGGTTTATATTCTAAGTGAAATACTGCTCTTTTGTCCTGTTCCTAGGAAGGATCAAAGGTAGGCAGAACGGAAACTAACTTTAATATCTGTGTAGGGGTTAGGACTAATATTATGGTTTCATAGATCTACCATTATGTAACACAAGTTATTGGCAGCTATTGGTAACATAATATGTGTTTATTTTATCATTTTAGGGTGGCAGACAATTTAACTTTGGATATATTGAAGAAATTTGGTGAAGAATGCATTAGGTGAGTTATGAATTCGATAAATGTGGAAAAATGGAGACTCCTTATCTCTTGACATACTCACAAATGAAATGACACAATACACCTTTCAAGATCAGATAATATGGGTGAAGGAGAATCATGAAAATCTACCCACATTCAGGAGGCAGTACCCCAGCAATCAGTCTTACAACCTTTAAACTTGCATCATTCCTTTTGTTGCAGCACAGAATTGCATTTCAACTTCTCTATACAATACAAGTCTGTCAACATACTTTCGGGAATTAATGATGTTACCGTTCTACAAGCATTAACCAAGTTTATAACAGGAAAAATAGACAACACCTTCAGAGCTAAACTGAGGTATCACGGGAACTCGCAAATACATCGCACTTTTCAAACAGCATTACAGCATCTGTTGGTCATTTCGTTTTTGAAATCGAATGTGGATGTGCATTTAATATCCAACTGGTGCATAGAACTGCTTGGTAGATTACCACACCAAATTAGTGTGAGAATATGTCTGGAGTGGTACATCACTTTGCAGTTCTATATGAAGGTAAAATTGTTCATTTTTTGTAGAAGTCTGGCTGGCTTTTCAATATTTATGGATTTCAAAGGTAGCATTATTTAGAAACCATTTATTATGGATGATTGTTCTAACCTTCTTCATGAGAGAGGAAAGACAACCCTAGGTAAATCCATCCTAGACAGTTGCCTATTTTTTTCGATTGTTTAAAAGTTGTACCTACCTAATAGTTGTTTTTTCAGAAATCCACACTAGGTGGCAATTTCTTGCAAGATTTACAATACAAAAACGTGCCACTTACATCCCAATTCACAATAATGTACTGGCTACTGAAAAGAAAAATTACAAACGGAAAATTCACAGAAGGCGAATTCGAATTTGTAATGGACACATTGCTATCCCACACGATGGGTCAGATGTTCAACATAAGACTGTTAGCTCAGTACCTAGCCACAAAACTCTATGAACAACATAAAACTAACACAAAATACCAGTACATCATAGAAGTTATACGCAAAACACTTGAAGATAATGCGAAAGACAAGAATTTCGTAAAACTAAAAGAAGATTATGTTATGAACGATTTCGATATCATTGCCAATCTCACTCCGTTTTTCATTTACTATACTCTCCCAAGACTGTGTGAAGTGGGTAATAATGAAGCTGTAGATATTAATAAAATTTTGGACAAGATGGAAGATATCAACAAAGATGCAGAAAGGTTTATAAACCCGGTTCTTAAAGAAGACTGGATAAAGGACCGTAAAAAAGACGAAGAGTTTGTTCACTTAGAACGGAATAGACACGTTGATAGTAAAATACATGAAGATTTGGAGGTGTTGGGGACAATCCAAAAGAAATATATTCCATGGAAAAGTATGAGTGATATTAATGTTTACAATATCGAGAAAAAGGTAAGAAGGTAATTCTATAAATGTTAATTTAGTTTTTAGAAAAAGAACTTGGTAGATTTGTATATTCGGCGGATATAGTCTTTATTCAAAAATGTTGCGATTTTTCAACGATTTGGAAAGGCTAATATAAAGATTAAGGAGACGATACTGGGTGAATAAATTTTTAACCATCCATTATCATGGATCTGGCCCATAGACATGGATATACTGAGAATGAACCTTTTTTACAGATAAAAAATCCAAGTGACTTGATAGTGGTAGCATCTCTGATAGACAAGCTGCCCAATTTAGGTGGGATGGCGAGGACGAGCGAAGTCTTCGGAGTGAAGACCTACGTCATCGACAGCCTGAGGCATGTGCAGGATCGACAGTTCCAGGGTCTGAGGTAAACGAGCTGATTTTTAGTTTTAGGACCTCTCTAATAAAACTTACAGGTATGCGATTGTCTTAGGGTGGTACAATCATTATCTTTCCTAAAAACTATTTACCCTTTTCAGTGTGTCAGCAGAAAGGTGGATAAATATCGAAGAAGTGCGACCAGGGCGGCCCCTAAAGGAGTATCTGAACAGAAAGAAGGCTGAAGGGTACTCTGTAGTTGCGGCTGAGCAGACTTCTACTAGTTCGAAGCTGCAGACGTTCAAGTTTCCGAGGAAAACGTTGCTGCTATTGGGGTGAGTATTACACGATTTACACGCAACGGGTTCAATTGAAATCGCGCCAGACTTCTTGCATACAGCTCGCGCACAATCATTACGTGACAGGTAACGTCGTTACACGCAAATGCCTTAGTTGAAATTTTAAATATCTGAATAAAAATGATTTCGAATAAAAATAAACGTTTTTTCATGGGTATTTCAGACACGAGAAAGAAGGTATTCCATGCGACCTGCTGCCCATGATGGACCACTGCGTCGAGATTCCCCAGCAAGGTTTCGTCAGGTCTTTAAACGTACACGTCACGGCAGCTATTTTCGTCTGGGAGTACGCGAGGCAGAATCTTTTGTAAGAAATACACTGTTTGTTTTTTTTATTCATTTTGTTTTATTTATATTACTATTTTTCTAAGCCTTAATAAGGAGCGAAGTCTTAAATTGACTGCATTTTTTTCAGCATAATAATAATTATTACATTCTAATAATCATTTCTACCTTAGAATAGTAGTTTAGCAGCCAAAAAGAAACTATTAAAATATCAGTCTGCTGTCTGCCTAAAATAATTTCGCGATTACATCCTTTACATGTAAAAAACTGCGTATTTTAGATCTTCAACTTCTAAATAAAAAACCCCATTAATGCCTTAATGTTACTCAGTTTTGAGAGGACAAAACAGTTTAATGACTTTTGGAAGAATAGTTATCTTCACTGGTTTGACGTCAAACTCTTCTTTGTCTATTTCAATCGTTTGCACTTTATCCGATGCCTCAGGCATCAATTCCACTGTTCTGGCGTAAACTGGTTCAGTGTTGTCTATATTCTTCAGTCGATTCCAACCTTCAGTTACAAATTCAGTGTATGAGTACTTATTTTTGCCTATGGATATACTCAAAGCTGATGGCTGGTTGTCCTTATCATTCTGTGTTTGGATTTTAAAATCTGCAGTCTTGAAGCATAGTTCATGAGTTACCAAACACAGAGGGTTTACCAACTTAGTTTGATCATGCTGGGCTTGAGCTGTATTGGGCATGAAGAAAAATGACCACTTTCTCTTAACTTCCGGGCGTTTCATCAAACAGTTACTGCATCCAGAGCATGGGGGTGTGTACTTGACTGAGCCACAGCAATCCCAACTCAAAGAACTTTTGTAGCCATTAAAGATGAATGCTGCATACTCTCTCAAAGAGCCTAGGAACCAGTACTTGTCTCTTTTTGCCATTGTGTCACGGAATGCTCCCCATTCAATTGCAGACATTGCATAGATTGGTCGGCTAGGAGTTTCCTCCTCACTTACTATAGGTTCAATTTTCATTGCATCTTTCAGGACAGTGTTTCCATTGACTATTGCCATAGAAGCATCAATGAGCTGCCTTACTTTCTCTACACCTTTATTACCGGGTGGGGGGAATAGTGCATTTCCGATGGTGTTAGTACGGCCTAGCGGTAGGATACCAAGAGGAAAGCGGTTTGCTTCATCATTTCTTCGCATAAGACCTGTAATTTTATAGCAATCATTTGATGCACAAATTGATGCTAAAAGAAATAAGTTCTGTAATTACAGGTAAATTTTTTAAGTGGGTGGGATAAGGATCAAATTCTGGGAAGTAAAATCGGACTTGAAACTCCCTTGAGTACTTACTTTTTTCTGTTATCCTCTCATAGTTTCGGATTTGGCCTACAACACCCACTTGAAAAATTTACCCGATACTTATATTGTACATTATATTTCAAAATCATGAAAACCAGCAAATGGAAACGAAGGAATAGGCAGCAGCAGTCTCTTGTATATGTGTACACAACACAACACCAATCCACTTCAGGGTTGTAGTGTATGGAAATATCACATTTTAATGGGGATGTCCTTTCACCATTGTTTAGCATGAGATAATGATGATGAATACATATGAAATTACTTCTCTATGACATAACTGTGGCATAGAATATCCTCATCTTACCTCATTTGACACTGGCAAAAATTTTACTATGCACAAAGTGATAAAAAGCCTTTAACCTAAATAAAAAGAATATGAAATATTTGATAACTTTTTAGATTGGACCATGCTGCATAATTACATTCCTTTGCCAAGCCAATCCTGACAAAGCATTAAAATTTCATTAGAAGCTTAGTAATGAATAAAATGAATTTTACCAGTGACAATCTCAGACAGAGTGCCGTCGCCTCCAGCCACAATGATAGCTTCAGTTCCCTTTAGATTTTCAATAATTTCCTTCGCATGGCCTTCTGATGAAGTATGGACCACATCAACTTGCAATCCAGCGAGGTGGAGTATCGGCTCACAGTATTTTTCAAAGTCTTGTTTGGCTTTCCTTTTATTTGCTATAACAAAAATATATTGAAGAGTTACATTTATTAAAAGCCTTGTCTACTGCACTTTACTTAACTCTTGCATGCTTGCAAGGCTTAGAGACAAAGGTTTATAGCCCAGTATTTGTACATACCTACAGGGTTGAGAATGACTGTAATGAGGGTTGGGTTACGGTTCACGGAGATCAGGGCATCACCATGCTTGGCTGCTATTTTACATGCTGCCTGCATGAGTAAGTAGACTCTGAAACAAGTTAGCAACTTGTGTTCTTATAAATTTATGATTTATATAAGAATAAAACAAAATTTCTAAATATTAGCTATAGAGCTAGGTATATAGGTACTCTAACCTAACATTGTATACACATACCTAATTTTTAACTAAACTCAAGATACTTGACAAATTAGGTAATACTCCACCATGCTACCTATGGCAAAATTGATAACATTATTCCTCTATGAAAATCCCTATAATGTTCAAGTTTATCCCAGCTTAAGCCCCAAAATATAATTATTTATAAAGTGGCTTCCGTTCCTTTATGAACTTACTCATATTTTTCTTTGGCTTTATCCAGGGCAAAGAACAAGGCAATTGCCCCAACAAGCGACTTTTTCCAGTTATTTCGTACGGTTTGTCCAAATCTTATTATTTTCTCCATGATTTATTAATTTATTTATTTATGTAGCACTTGCAGCAACGTAGTACATTATATACTCTTTGTTACACGCCAAAGAGTATATATTTTACTAAGTGTTGCACGCCACAGAGTACATTGGGTAAAAACTGAAATTGCACGCAGTGTTGCCAACACTGATTCGCCAAAGAGAGCTAAAGTGTAAAAAAAGAGCTAACATTTTCAGTAAAAAAGAGCTAAACCAAGGAAATACCAATTTCTGTTAAACCCGGAGAAGAATGACAGTGACGGGGTTTAACTCGCAGCGACAAAAACTACAGTGTGCTTTGGGCTTTTTATTACTCGCTTCTTTCAGGCAATCTTGAAATGGCGCCTCTTCAAAGCTCTCATCACGGAGTTTTTGACTAAAAAGCGATATAAATGATTGTTTCGATTAATGTATCTACAACACCACACCACATCCAAGCAATCCTCAGAAGTTGAAATAAATTTAAGTTGAAAAAGAAAAACGTATCATCATGATGATTGCACTATCAGAAATCGGAATACAATTTTAGGAAAATTCCCCGTTTGATAGAATTCTATCAAGAATAGAGAATATGTATATTAACATAACATTTTGTTGTTAAAATTAAAATGGTGTCAAAGACAGAGCCACTTTTTTGGCCACATCACTTTCTTTTGTACGGTGTGAGCAAACAAATGAGTATATTTACTTTAATAATTTATAGCCACAGCATTTGACCACTTTCTCACCTGAAGGTAAGTAATGACATAGCCTACGGTAGTGCATACTTGCCTAGAGGTATGTACCTAATGAAACAAAGAGGAGCCAAAATCCATTCAACAAAGGAGCTAAGGAGCTAAAGACAATTTTTTAGTGCTGCCGATGTGAAAAATAAGCTAAATTTAGCTCTAGAAGAGCTGAGATGGAAACACTGGTTGCACGTATTATTAAATTATATACTCGCTGATTGCAGCACAGTGCAGCCATAGCACAGAGCAAGCCATAACATATATACTTTATCAAGGGAGGCCTGTAATCTGTATACACTGCTTAAGAAATCTTGACCAGTGTGTACAGATTACTGATTCAGGTTCTACGGGAATCTCCGGGGAACCTAATCCTTTAGTGTGTTAACCGATTGGGCGATGTGGTCAAAGAGGATATAATCACTTCGTTTTGAGAGGTGGGTCTTCGAACAAATGTTTTTTCAGGCTCAGCTACTTTTAGCTAGCAACCATGCAAACCTAAATACATATGGCCAACATGCAAACGCGGAATGATTGAACGAATCGTTAATAATGTGTCAACTGTCAAAGCTAGTGCTTGCCTGGTTCGATACTAGAGCTCGATACTTCTGTAGTGTTGTGCGGTATTGTATCGATATCGATAAATATAATAAATATGGGTAAAAATAAATGCCACTAAATATTTTTCATATACTTCTAAAGAAAGCAATAAAACTCTATTTGTTAGCAAAATATACGTTTATTTGTTTTTCACACGATTACAGGAAAACAAATAGTTAATGTAAAAAAATAAAATTGGTTAGATAATCAATCAACGACTACGCTGGAAATTTCAATTGTAATCAGCGTAAGGGACTTTTGGCTAAAATGAATTATATAATTACACTGTCAGATACGTATTTTTGAGCTGCTTTTAATGGTATAATTAAAAAAAACAAACATTGTCTCATTTCTCATACAACCCAACGTTTTCATTTCATCAGCATAATTAAACATTTTTACCATTCATAAAATGGGTCATAATTGATACTTCTGTTGAGTTGCACCATAATCACAGTTAAGGATACTTTTACGGTTTAAATTAACTAAAACTTTGACCTTAACCAGAGAGTTTAGCTAACATAAGTTGCAAGATCTTCAGAATACTTGATATGATTCCGCGATTATATTTTATGCGTAAGACAGATATTTAACATAAACAGTAACACTAACCAGCGAAGCATCGGCGGTTAGTTAGCAGTTAAAGTTATGACGTCATTTAACAATTTTCAGATGGTGCATCAAATTTTTTGCCTAACGGGTACTTTGACTGAAATGCCCATGAATGTTATTGCTAAAGTAAGATGGTGCAACCCACCCTTAATTTGTTAAAATTGGCGTAATGTACATTAAAACGCTGACAGGACCCAATGCAAGCACGTTTATAACAGCAGTCGAACATGAAACGTATAGAGTATTCAATAGGGTCGCTTAGTACATATATGGCGATTACGTTGCGTTGCACTTCGACTTTTCCATTTTGCGGTACAATTAATTAGTCATAAAAGAACGCTTATTGTTATGAAAAAAATAGTCTACAGAAACACACATTGAAACGTAACTCATCACTATGATTTATGATTAATCCTATAAATGGACTACACTTTGAGAAAATTACGTTCGAAATAGTCGATTTGGGAGCATTTAGCGCCTTAACTTAAATTATCTAGGTAGTAATTGCACTTTCAATTTCATAAAGTTGTATGTAGGTAGGCACCCTGTTTTCTTCGTGGTTGTAAACGTCCTTATAATAGCAATCAGTAACTCAATCACATCCAATGAATCAATACAGAACATCCTTGTTGACATACCCATCATTGCCTTTATTTATTTATCTCGGTAATCCAACAGCGTGAATAATACAATATACAGTAACTAATTTACAAACTTAAAAGAAGGCCAAACAGGATTACACAAAAAAATTAACTGCTATTAATATACAACAAAAGAATGTTTACTAACTTGTAGTGTAAATTGAATGAAAGGTGTGTACGTGTATATGTGTAGATCAGACAGAATGATTGAAAAATGCCCTTGAAAGTTTAATACTGCAGGCAAAAATACTTCCCGTAAGATACATTTGCATGATCTGTGTCACGTTGTTAACTTCACACTGTGAAACTGCATGGTATACATTATGTATACTCTATAAAAGACATGCTGCAAACAATTATTTCTATTTGAATTGTTAAAATTAATATGGTTATGGATTCATAGGTACATAACAGTTATATGTCCATATCTTTATAAAACTGTTCTCCCTTTTTTTCGTCTTCTTGCTGGCGATATCTTTGGTTGATTCTGAAGCACTGCCTACGAATGAGCAGTCTAGACAATCGCATAAAAATTGTATGCAGCATGTCTTTTTTATGGAGTTCACACGTATACCAAGCAGTTTCACAGTGAGAAGTGAACAACGTGACACAGATCATGCAAATGTTTCGTTTGTGAAGTATTTTTGCCTGCAGTATTTCACATTCAAAGGCATTTATGCATTTTTCAATCATCCTGATCAAAGGCAATGATGGGTATGTTAAAGATGTTTTGTCTTTCCACCATTCCCGGAGGCTTATGTAGGCATAAACCCGATCTGAGTCATTTGGATTTCTGATTGTCAGTAAGTTTTGGCAGTTAGTACATTCATGTTTTTTTAATGTACTTGCCACGTAGCCACTGACATATACAAGAGGCTGTTGATCGATTTCAGTTAGTTCAGTTTCTATACCTATGAATTCCTCCGGCAGGCTAAGTGTTGGAATATCTTCCACGCATTCATCTGTTGCAATATTTTCTGTCGTTATTTCTCTTGTTTCAATATCTTCTTCAATACTTTTACCGAAAACGATATCTTCGAAGTTTGTAAGCAAAATTTGGTTATCTGCCTGACAATTAGAGTTTCGGTTGTGTGCAGTCAGTCCCGAAATTACTGATGTTTTTAGTGCAGCAACAAAAGACGCACACGTAGGAAATTTATTTGTAGGGCTATGTTGCCGGATAAGCCCAAACAAATTTTCAAGTGCGTCTTGGTTTAATTGCCTTAAATTTAGATAGCGAAATCCCAAAGTTCGCACTTCTTGCCATATGTCTTGAAGGCTGTTTAAGGAAGTTATATACCCCTGAACGCACTTTACGTTTCGAGCTGCTTCACCATATTATTATTATTATTATAATATATAAAGTTCGTTACCCACTCACTCACTCACTGACTGACATTTTTGTTCCCGAGCTCCTGGAAGTGGTGGAAAAAAACCGAGTATGAGGTTGTATAGAGATCGGTCACGTGACAACCAGAAAAATCTGACATCAGCAAAAAGTTGTCTCCTTGATGGAACTGGTCAACGGCTCTCGGAAACTACAAGTCGGATGGGTGACCTCTTTTAACTAAAGTTGTAGTAAACCTTGGGACGCTTGGAGAGAAATAAAAAAAAATGGGGGTTGCCATACAAAAAAATAAAAATTCCATACAAAATTGAAACGCTTATAAATCGGAAACGGTAAGAGGTAGGTGGGGTGTGTTCGACCAAATGTCATAGAGGAGGATGGGCGCTTTCGGATGGTCGTCATGAAAATCCAAGATGGCGGATCCAAGATGGCGGCCATTTTGAAAGTTGGTCCGATCGGGCTGATTTTTTGCATCGGGGGGTTTTTGGGGTCCCTGATTCGATATTTGAAAAAATATTTTGGATCCCGCCATTTTTAAAGATGGCTGCCATACAATTTTTTTTTTTCATTTTTGGCTCATTGTTTCTCGATACCTATGGGAAATTTTGAACTTTTTTTTTTAAATTTGTATGAAAGTGGACAATTTTAATTCAAAACATTTCATGACCTGGTCTTCCGACCTTCCATCATCGTGACCATCGACGGCCTGGCTAAACGATGTGAGATGGGTCATATGCGTTCTCAGGAATGTCATAGCAAACCCTGGGACAATTTTAGAAAAAACAAAAAAAAATCAAAATGGCGGAAAAAAAAATCACCCATACAAATTTAAACCGGAAATGACGCCGAAACCATGATACTTTAGTATAAAGAGCTCGAACTAATATTGTTTGGAGGCCAAAAGGGAAAAGAACACCAAATTTTTTTTTTAAAATGGCGGAAATTTTGGTCATGGCGGAAAAAAAAAATTCTCCGATCCGGATCAAAATCGATATCTGACGGTCCCCAAGGATGCTGATCAACATTCTAAAATCAAATTTTGACATGCGCCATTTTTCAATAGGGTTGCCATACAAAGGTGATTTTAACGAAATATGAACTTTCCTTTTTTACGCCTCCAATATGAATGTAATAGAAAAGTTGTTTCTGGGGATCGAGTAAGATGTATAAAGGAACAAAACAGAACACAAATGAAATTGATTTTTTCAAGATGGCGGATGGAGACGTATCGACTTATAGAAAAAGTTATCCGATCCGGATGAAAATCGATATCTAAGACTCCCCCTAGATACTTAGCAAGAATATAGGGAAAAAATTTTGATTCCGCCATTTTGAAAAATTTCATTCATTTTACCGAACTTTTTTATGGATCTCCAATCCGTATGAAAATTGATATCTGAGTGTCCCCAAAGATACTGATTAACATGCTTAAGCTTTTTTTAGACATTCTCCGTTTTTTAAAATGGCTGCCATACATACTGTCAAAACCACCAACGCGACGACGAGCGAAGCGAGGAGGAGCTTCAAACTACCTATCGCGACGACGAGCGAAGCGAGGAGGAGCTTCAAACTACCTACCGCGACGACGAGCGAAGCGAGGAGGAGCTTCAAACTACATATCGCGACGACGAGCGAAGCGAGGAGGAGCTTCAAACTACCTATCGCGACGACGAGCGAAGCGAGGAGGAGCTTCAAACCACCTACCGCGACGACGAGCGAAGCGAGGAGGAGCTTCAAACTACCCATCGCGACGACGAGCGAAGCGAGGAGGAGCTTCAAATTACCTACCGCGACGACGAGCGCAGCGAGGAGGAGCTTCAAACTACCCATCGCGACGACGAGCGAAGCGAGGAGGAGCTTCAAACTACCTACGGCGACGACGAGCGAAGCGAGGAGGAGCTTCAAACTACCTATCGCGACGACGAGCGAAGCGAGGAGGAGCTTCAAACTACCTATCGCGACGACGAGCGAAGCGAGGAGGAGCTTCAAACTACCCATGCAACGACGAGCGAAGCGAGGAGGAGCTTTAAACTACCCATCGCTACATTTACAATGTTTTACTAATGCGACCTTTTTAATTGATTTTAGCTTATCTAAGTAACCTATCTTACCTAAGATCTAAATATTTTCGGGATCCTTGATTGAAATTGACATATTACTGATAAACAAAACAAAATGGCCGCCATGCAAAATTAAGACACGCACACAATCGGAACTTATAGAAGGCGACACGGCGTGTTTGGACTAATAACAAAGGAACAACGGAGGCTTTCTCATAGACTTAAAATAATTCCAAGATGGCAGATTCAAAATGGCGTCCGATTTTATAGTAACTCAGATCCGGTTGATATTTTATATTTGGGGGTTTTAATGGATGCTGATTTCATATTTTGACCTTTTTTTGACTGACAGCATTTTTCAAGATGGCCGCCATGCAAAAGTCAGATCAATTATCATTTTCTTTGAAAAATACTGCTGTTTTGTACTAATACTTGCAAAATTACAAGTGTAAACTAAAGTATAACATTTTTATAAATACAACAGCCACGAAAACGTCCTCGCGGGCCGCACGCGGCCCGCGCACGGAGCAAAATACTAGTTATTATAATATATAAAGTTCGTTACCCACTCACTCACTCACTGACTGACATTTTTGTTCCCGAGCTCCTGGAAGTGGTGGAAAAAAACCGAGTATGAGGTTGTATAGAGATCGGTCACGTGACAACCAGAAAAATCTGACATCAGCAAAAAGTCGTCTCCTTGATGGAACCGGTCAACGGCTCTCGGAAACTACAAGTCGGATGGGTGACCTGTTCTAACTAAAGTTGTAGTAAACCCTGGGACGCTTGGAGAGAAATAAAAAAAAATAGGGGTTGCCATACAAAAAAATAAAAATTCCATACAAAATTGAAACGCTTATAAATCGGAAACGGTAAGAGGTAGATGGGGTGTGTTCGACCAAATGTCATAGAGGAGGATGGGCGCTTTCGGATGGTCGTCATGAAAATCCAAGATGGCGGATCCAAGATGGCGGCCATTTTGAAAGTTGGTCCGATCGGGCTGATTTTTTGCATCGGGGGGTTTTTGGGGTCCCTGATTTGATATTTGAAAAAATATTTTGGATCCCGCCATTTTTAAAGATGGCTGCCATACAAATTTTTTTTTTCATTTTTGGCTCATTGTTTCTCGATACCTATGGGAAATTTTGATCCTTTTTTTATTGATTCGTATAAAAATAGACGTTCTTAATTCAAAACATTTGATGACCTGGTCTTCCGACCTTCCATCATAGTGACCATCAACGGCCTGGCTAAACGATGTGAGATGGGTCATATGCGTTCTCAGGAATGTCATAGAAAACCCTGGGACGATTTTAGAGAAAATAAAAAAAATCCAAAATGGCGGAAAAAAAAAACTTCCATACAAATTTAAACCGGAAATGACGTCGAAACCATGATACTTTAGTATAAAAAGCTCGAACTAATATTGTTTGGAGGCCAAAAGAGAAAAGAACACCAATTTTTTTTTTTCAAAATGGCGGAAATTTTGGTCATGGCGGAAAAAAAAAATTCTCCGATCCGGATCAAAATCGATATCTGACGGTCCCCAAGAATGCTGATCAACATTCTAAAATCAAATTTTGACATGCGCCATTTTTCAATAGGGTTGCCATACAAAGGTGATTTTAACGAAATATGAACTTTCCTTTTTTACGCCTCCAATATGAATGTAATAGAAAAGTTGTTTCTGAGGATCAAGTAAAGATGTATAAAGGAACAAAACAAAATACAAATGAAATTGATTTTTTCAAGATGGCGCATGGAGACGTATCGACTTATAGAAAAAAATATCCGATCCGGATGAAAATCGATATCTAAGACTCCCCCTAGATACTTAGCAAGAATATGGCGAAAAAATTTTGATTCCGCCATATTGAAAAATTTCATTCATTTTACCGAACTTTTTTATGGATCTCCAATCCGTATGAAAATTGATATCTGAGTGTCCCTAAGGATACTGATTAACATGCTTTAGCTTCTTTTAGACATCCACCGTTTTTCAAAATGGCTGCCATACATATTTTCAAAACCACCAATGCGACGACGAGCGAAGCGAGGAGGAGCTTCAAACTACCTATCGCGACGACGAGCGAAGCGAGGAGGAGCTTCAAACTACCTACCGCGACGACGAGCGAAGCGAGGAGGAGCTTCAAACTACCTACCGCGACGACGAGCGAAGCGAGGAGGAGCTTCAAACTACCTACCGCGACGACGAGCGAAGCGAGGAGGAGCTTTAAACTACCTACCGCGACGACGAGCGTAGCGAGGAGGAGCTTCAAACTACCTATCGCGACGACGAGCGAAGCGAGGAGGAGCTTCAAACTACCTATCGCGACGACGAGCGAAGCGAGGAGGAGCTTCAAACTACCTACCGCGACGACGAGCGTAGCGAGGAGGAGCTTCAAACTACCTATCGCGACGACGAGCGAAGCGAGGAGGAGCTTCAAACTACCTATCGCGACGACGAGCGAAGCGAGGAGGAGCTACAAACTACCTACCGCGACGACGAGCGAAGCGAGGAGGAGCTTCAAACTACCTACCGCGACGACGAGCGTAGCGAGGAGGAGCTTCAAACTACCTATCGCGACGACGAGCGAAGCGAGGAGGAGCTACAAACTACCTATTGCGATGACGAGTGAAGCGAGGAGGAGCTTCAATCTACCTATCGCGACGACGATCAAACTACCCATTGCTACGTTTACAATGTTTTACTAATGCGACGTTTTTTAATTGGCTTTAGCTAATCTAACCTAACTTCAACACCACTAACCTTTTTTTACTTAACAACTGAATATTTTCGGGAACCTTGAATAAAATAGACACTCTTTGAAGAAACATAACAAAATGGCCGCCATGCAAAATTAAAAGGCGCACACTATCGAAACTAATAGAGGCAAGCATAGCGTGTTTGGACTCATGTTACAGAGAACAACGGAGGCTTTCTTACAGTCTTAAAATAATTCAAAGATGGCGGATTCAAAATGGCGCCCGATTTTATAGTAACTCGGATTCGGCTGATATTTTATATTTGGGGGTTTTAAAGGATGCTGATTTCAAATTTCGACCTTTTACTTGACTGACAGCATTTTTCAAGACGGCCGCCATGCAAAGTCAAGCGCATTATCATTTTCTTTGAAAAATACCGTCGTTTTGTACTTTTACTTGCAAAATTTAAAGTTTAGCACAAAGTATAACATTTTTATAAATACAACAGCCACGAAAACGTCCTCGCGGGCCGCACGCGGCCCGCGCACGGAGGAAAATACTAGTTATTATAATATATAAAGTTCGTTACCCACTCACTCACTCACTGACTGACATTTTTGTTCCCGAGCTCCTGGAAGTGGTGGAAAAAAACCGAGTATGAGGTTGTATAGAGATCGGTCACGTGACAACCAGAAAAATCTGACATCAGCAAAAAGTCGTCTCCTTGATGGAACCGGTCAACGGCTCTCGGAAACTACAAGTCGGATGGGTGACCTGTTCTAACTAAAGTTGTAGTAAACCCTGGGACGCTTGGAGAGAAATAAAAAAAAATAGGGGTTGCCATACAAAAAAATAAAAATTCCATACAAAATTGAAACGCTTATAAATCGGAAACGGTAAGAGGTAGATGGGGTGTGTTCGACCAAATGTCATAGAGGAGGATGGGCGCTTTCGGATGGTCGTCATGAAAATCCAAGATGGCGGATCCAAGATGGCGGCCATTTTGAAAGTTGGTCCGATCGGGCTGATTTTTTGCATCGGGGGGTTTTTGGGGTCCCTGATTTGATATTTGAAAAAATATTTTGGATCCCGCCATTTTTAAAGATGGCTGCCATACAAATTTTTTTTTTCATTTTTGGCTCATTGTTTCTCGATACCTATGGGAAATTTTGATCCTTTTTTTATTGATTCGTATAAAAATAGACGTTCTTAATTCAAAACATTTGATGACCTGGTCTTCCGACCTTCCATCATAGTGACCATCAACGGCCTGGCTAAACGATGTGAGATGGGTCATATGCGTTCTCAGGAATGTCATAGAAAACCCTGGGACGATTTTAGAGAAAATAAAAAAAATCCAAAATGGCGGAAAAAAAAAACTTCCATACAAATTTAAACCGGAAATGACGTCGAAACCATGATACTTTAGTATAAAAAGCTCGAACTAATATTGTTTGGAGGCCAAAAGAGAAAAGAACACCAATTTTTTTTTTTCAAAATGGCGGAAATTTTGGTCATGGCGGAAAAAAAAAATTCTCCGATCCGGATCAAAATCGATATCTGACGGTCCCCAAGAATGCTGATCAACATTCTAAAATCAAATTTTGACATGCGCCATTTTTCAATAGGGTTGCCATACAAAGGTGATTTTAACGAAATATGAACTTTCCTTTTTTACGCCTCCAATATGAATGTAATAGAAAAGTTGTTTCTGAGGATCAAGTAAAGATGTATAAAGGAACAAAACAAAATACAAATGAAATTGATTTTTTCAAGATGGCGCATGGAGACGTATCGACTTATAGAAAAAAATATCCGATCCGGATGAAAATCGATATCTAAGACTCCCCCTAGATACTTAGCAAGAATATGGCGAAAAAATTTTGATTCCGCCATATTGAAAAATTTCATTCATTTTACCGAACTTTTTTATGGATCTCCAATCCGTATGAAAATTGATATCTGAGTGTCCCTAAGGATACTGATTAACATGCTTTAGCTTCTTTTAGACATCCACCGTTTTTCAAAATGGCTGCCATACATATTTTCAAAACCACCAATGCGACGACGAGCGAAGCGAGGAGGAGCTTCAAACTACCTATCGCGACGACGAGCGAAGCGAGGAGGAGCTTCAAACTACCTACCGCGACGACGAGCGAAGCGAGGAGGAGCTTCAAACTACCTACCGCGACGACGAGCGAAGCGAGGAGGAGCTTCAAACTACCTACCGCGACGACGAGCGAAGCGAGGAGGAGCTTCAAACTACCTATCGCGACGACGAGCGAAGCGAGGAGGAGCTACAAACTACCTACCGCGACGACGAGCGAAGCGAGGAGGAGCTTCAAACTACCTACCGCGACGACGAGCGTAGCGAGGAGGAGCTTCAAACTACCTATCGCGACGACGAGCGAAGCGAGGAGGAGCTACAAACTACCTATTGCGATGACGAGTGAAGCGAGGAGGAGCTTCAATCTACCTATCGCGACGACGATCAAACTACCCATTGCTACGTTTACAATGTTTTACTAATGCGACGTTTTTTAATTGGCTTTAGCTAATCTAACCTAACTTCAACACCACTAACCTTTTTTTACTTAACAACTGAATATTTTCGGGAACCTTGAATAAAATAGACACTCTTTGAAGAAACATAACAAAATGGCCGCCATGCAAAATTAAAAGGCGCACACTATCGAAACTAATAGAGGCAAGCATAGCGTGTTTGGACTCATGTTACAGAGAACAACGGAGGCTTTCTTACAGTCTTAAAATAATTCAAAGATGGCGGATTCAAAATGGCGCCCGATTTTATAGTAACTCGGATTCGGCTGATATTTTATATTTGGGGGTTTTAAAGGATGCTGATTTCAAATTTCGACCTTTTACTTGACTGACAGCATTTTTCAAGACGGCCGCCATGCAAAGTCAAGCGCATTATCATTTTCTTTGAAAAATACCGTCGTTTTGTACTTTTACTTGCAAAATTTAAAGTTTAGCACAAAGTATAACATTTTTATAAATACAACAGCCACGAAAACGTCCTCGCGGGCCGCACGCGGCCCGCGCACGGAGGAAAATACTAGTCTATTTATAAAATTCATTGTAGATAACTTCTTTTTAAAATCCGTCCATGCCTCCAAATGGTCTGTTTTATCCGAGACATTTTGGCGGAGTCCTTTTTTTACGTCATCTGGTCCGGAGGGCCCATTTGTGTAGTCGAATAGTCGATCTAGATCCTGTATGATGAGGGCTGTGTCCATCAGTTCTTTTGAAGCTTCTTTATTCGTCTCCCCTTCAGACATCAGTTTTAAAACTGCTGACACAGTTAAGCTCAATGCTTGAGCTGCATATTTGACGCGCATTTTTGCTTTGTATTTTGGTCGTACGTGCGTTTTAGTTATTTTACTTAAATAAAGTAATTTGGAGTTTTTCTCTTCTGCTTTGCAGATATCATTCCACCTGGCCTTTCTTCCATTAAATTCAATGTGGCCTTGGTTCAAAAAATTATTACGAATAGATTTGAACAAATGAGGTATATCAAACATAATATAAACCTTATCTCCACAGCAATCAAACTTATTTGTCTCTGCATGAGACATGCCAGTTGAACTTTTAAGCAAGCTAAGGGCTCCCACATTTGTCGGTCCTTGGTCGCAAACAGTAGCTACCACTCTGAATCCGGTTTCTTTGATTGACTTGATAGCAATCTTGATCAGAGACGACAGCCTGGCCGAAGATACTGTGCCCTTTACAAAATAATAAGCAATTGGTTGTTTGAATTTTGCATAAAGGCCTTGAAACATAAAAACAAGAGCATGATCTGCAACTGTTTCACTTCTTGTGTCTTCAACATTTTCTTCATCCTTCCCAAAATCAACAAAACCATCTACTTCATCAGTGGTCTCGTTTAATATTAAGCAGGGTTTTAATTTCACCTCATCAAATAACAAACAGCCCAATTTGCCTTGAGGAGATTGAGTTGTTGCTATTTTTTTTAGATGATCTAGGGCTTGTTTGTTTATGCCAGTCTCCATTGGCATCTTTCTCAAAACATTTTTTAGAGTCCTCTCACTTGGAAGAGGCATGACGTTAGCCAAATATCTGTAGGTTTTCGGAGACCTTTTGTAAATGGCGAGGGCTGAAATCTTATTTTTAGTGGTCCATCGCCTTCCTTTTGATTTTCGCTGTTCATTTTTCAATGCTGAGGTAATAATATCCCTCAAAATTGGAGATTTGATATCATTCACTAGTTTTGCACTTCGCCGTAGTGATTTAAGAGTACATTTCGTTTTTTGAAGCCTCTCAATCAGCTTCTTTTTTCTTGGGCTCATTTCTGAAACAGTGTAAATTAAAATTAATTTTAATTACTTTAACTTAAATCATTTTGTATGGAAAGAGGATATTAGAGAGAGTTTTCTACAATCTGTATTGAAAATGTTGATTTCAAAACCATGTTTAACTTACAAAATGTTTTATGTATTGTTTTGGCAAAAATCGTTAACTGTCACACGCAAAAACTGAACAAAAGACGTTCGTCTTCAAAATATTCTGGTAATCGTAATAAATTTATAAATGTAGATTTCAGAGATATTTAATTTTTTTATGAATATAATAAAATAACGATAATAAAATATATTAAATACATTAAGTACTTATATTATTTAACTAACCTGTTTCACAATCATCTAACTTCCTCTTCATACATTTCACGTGTTCCGTTGGGTTTTCATGCATTCCTTTTAAACTAGTAGATGGCACAGGAATCGGATCTAGAAAATAGTAATTTAACTCCTTAAATCTTTTTGGCAAAGCTTTAATTGTAAATAGACCTCAATTATCCATGGTTGGTAAAGACCAAACATGAATAATATGTAAAGACATAGTAATGTACTCAGAGCCGTATAACAGAATTGCTCATGATGAGATTTTATTCACAAAATGATCAATTCGTGGGGTTGCTCCTTTCTGTCTCCTCGTGCTGCCCCTCGATGGGACAGACAGGAACGCGAATAAAATCAGGACTTGAGCACGGATCGATGACTGAGCATCGTTTTGAACTTGGTTCTGCAATACGAGCAATATAGATGAGCAGATCGCGTTCATAAAATAGCTGCCATTACAGACACACATACACATCATCAGCCGGAAACCTTCCACTGCCACAACGAAACGTCAGTTTGGGCGCATATCACAGGGGAAAAGTTGCCATAATCACCTCTTGTCACTAATCCAGACATAGTGATCACAGAAGATTTTAAATTGTATGTAGCAGTATATAATATAATAAAATAATATAAAAGTACATACCATTTGATGCTTGTGACACATCTACAACATTGGATGCCAACCCCTTAGCTGTTGTTGATGGCGTAGGAAGCGGATCTAGAAAAACGAAATAAATACTTTTCAATAATAGTAAAAAGCAGCGTAGGCCGGCCTAGGTAGACCAACGATCTGGTGAAAACCGCGGGGAGCCGATGGATGCAGGAGGCATGCAGCCGCTCAAGGTGGCGGTCTATGAAGGAGGACTATGTTCAGCAGTGGACGTCTGTTAATGATGATGATGATGACAGTGGAATAGCTATTCGGTGCCATTTCAAAGGAAATTGACAGTCTTAGTATGGGTCCAAATACTGCTCAGAAAAATGAGTACCGTTTTTAGACTCTCCACATGTATAAATACTTGCTCACAAAATATTTTCAAAATCTGCCCATAGAAATTAACAAGATAGAGTTCAAAAACTAATACCCGACTACCTAATTATTTATGATGGCATTTTTACCTTCGCCCAAATGAAGGGGTGTTGTATTGTATAATGTAATAATAAAAATTTATTCAGAAATTACAGCAAGTAAGACACAATAGGTATAAACCTTATAAATTATAAGGAGTTATAATAAGGAGTCGAATGAGTCGAATGAGTCAAATGAGTCAAATGAGTCAAATGTGTCAAATGAGTCAAATGAGCAAAATGAGCCAAAAGAGTAAACGAGACAATAGGTATAAACCTTGTAAATTATAAGGAGTTATAATAAGGAGTCGAATGAGTCAAATGAGTCAAATGAGTCAAATGTGTCAAATGAGTCAAATGAGTCAAATGAGCAAAATGAGCCAAAAGAGTAAACGAGTCAAACGAGTCAAACGACTCAAACAAGTCATATGAGTCATAGAGTCATAGAGTCAAACGACTCAAACGAGTCCAATGAGTCAAATGAGTCAAATGAGTCATTAGAGTCATTAGAGTCAAATGAGTCAAATGAGTCAAAGGAGTCAAAGGAGTCAAATGAGTCAAATGAGTCAAATGAGTCAAATGAGTCAAATGAGTCAAATGAGTCAAATGTGTCAAATGAGTCAAATGAGCAAAATGAGCCAAAAGAGTAAACGAGTCAAACGACTCAAACGAGTCATTTGAGTCATAGAGTCATAGAGTCATAGAGTCAAATGAGTCAAATGAGTCAAATGAGTCAAATGAGCAAAATGATCCAAAAGAGTAATCGAGTCAAACGAGTCAAACGACTCAAACGAGTCAAATGAGTCAAAGAGTCAAATGAGTCAAATGAGTCAAATGAGTCAAATAAGTCAAATGAGTCAAAGGAGTCAAATGAGTCAAATGAGTCAAATGAGTCAAATGAGTCAAATGAGCAAAATGAGCCAAAAGAGTAAACGAGTCAAACGACTCAAACGACTCAAAAGAGTCAAATGAGTCAAATGAGTCAAATGAGTCAAATGAGTCAAATGAGTCAAATGAGCAAAATGAGCCAAAAGAGTAATCGAGTCAAACGAGTCAAACGAGTCAAATGAGTCAAATGAGTCAAATGAGTCAAATGAGTCAAATGAGTCAAATAAGTCAAATGAGTCAAATGAGTCAAAGGAGTCAAATGAGTCAAATGAGTCAAATAAGTCAAATGAGTCA
Source organism: Ennomos erosarius (assembly GCA_963580505.1). Lineage (NCBI taxonomy): Eukaryota > Metazoa > Arthropoda > Insecta > Lepidoptera > Geometridae > Ennomos > Ennomos erosarius. Next base: position 1,614,868 of record OY756982.1, read on the forward strand.
AATGAGTCAAAGGAGTCAAATGAGTCAAATGAGTCAAATGAGTCAAATGAGCAAAATGATCCAAAACAGTAATCGAGTCAAACGAGTCAAACGAGTCAAATGAGTCAAATGAGTCAAATGAGTCAAATGAGTCACTTGAGTCAAATGAGTCAAACGAGTCAAACGAGTCAAACAAGTCAAACAAGTCAAACAAGTCAAACAAGTCAAATGAGCAAAACGAGTCAATGAGCCAGCCGCCTCCAGGTTATGAGCCGACTTGGTCAACCACCACACCACGGAGGCTGGAATGCAATGGTATGGAACTGAATAGAACCAGATCGCACCGGATCGAACCGAACCGAATCGAACCGAATGGAATCGCATCGAACCAAATCGAACCAAACCAAATCGCACCGAATTGAACCGAATCGGAGCGAATCGAACTAAATCGGTGGTCATCCCCTACTAGGTGTACCGACGTCCTGGTCAAAACCGCGAGGAGCCGATGAATGCTGAACGCAAGCAGCCGCTCAAAGTGGCTTCTATGGAAGGGGCCTATGTTCAGCAGCACACGTCTTCAGGCTGATGATGATGAAGATGATGATGATGATGACAGTGACGAGATTAAATATTATCCCCATGCTTGTGTCGGCTAAGGTCCCATAGTAGGTAGGTACAAATTTCAATATTAAAAAATTAATTAAAAAAAAACCCAGGGTCAGATTTTGAAAATATTTGGCGTGTAGTCATAAATGGATATAAGGAACGTAATGCAGGTAGGTACTCCCATCACTGGGCAATTTTGGACCTGATCCTGTCAATGTCCTTTTAAAAGAACGTTTTCAGGCAAGCACCACCAATATTTATATTCACACATAATATAAACTACAACATTTAATTACAAGCAATAAAACAAAACCAAATATTTGTAGTTTTAAACAAGTTATATGAAAAAAACTCTAAACTTTAAGAGTCTTTTTCATATAACTTGTTTAAAAGACAAATCTTAGCGGTTTTTATACATGTTAATTATATGAAAAAGACCCGCAAGTTAAATTTGGCTTGTGATTAAAGAAAACAATAATTATTTAAATCACATCACTCTTTGTCCATTTTCCTATTTCTAACTTTATGTTCAATCCAGATGATAAAAATAAGAAGGTAACTCACCATTTGACATAATATGTGATCGACTGGCTTCTGAGATTGTCGATGGTAGCCCCATGCTTGTCAAAGGCACAGGAACGGGGTCTAGAAGGGAAATAATATTCCTTGAGTGGAGTCACAATCTGACATAATCAAAGACAAATTTTAGCGGTTTTATACATGTTAATTATATGAAAAAGACCCTCAAGATAAATTTGGCTTGTGATTAAAATAAACAATAATTATTTAAGTCACATCACTCTTTGTCCATTCTCCTATTCCTAACTTAATGTTCAATCCAGATGATAAAAATAAGAAGGTAACTCACCATTTGACACAATATGTGACAGACTGGCTTCTGAGATAGTCGATGAACTAAGTTAGGACTTAAAACTAATTAAACCATGCGAAGCCGGGGCGGGTCAGCTAGCTTGTTATAATTTTATATGCATTGTTATTTATTGGTGTTCAATAAAGTATATTTGTGTTGTACTGTTGGTATGTCTGTACAAAAACACTTTTTGCCTAACTGTGTAGTGTGTGTGTAGATCATACTGCCAAAGTCAGTGATTAGTGCTCCCTCCGTGAACACTTTCAAAAACAGACTAGATAAAAGCTTAAAGTAATGAGTGCACATATGATCTACACATATCTGCTATATAGAGCTGCTTAAATAACAATAATAGTTGGTTGGGTTGGCAACAGCCACACAAAATAATAAATAAATTCAAAATTCTTACCACTTGAATTTATGCGCAGGAATTCAGCTATTATATTATCTGGCAATGGTGGTGAGGTTAACTGAAGTTTGGGAACAGCTCTTTTTTTCAGGCGAGTTCCTGACTTGGTGAAATCACGTTTGGCAAAATGTATTTCACAGACATGTCGTAAGCCATGCAGCTTTTCAATGGAAAGATATGCAAGATCTTCTTTCCCAACAGCCTTTATCCACTCAACACAGCTGAAAATTAAATTGTTGTTTAAATGGGATGAGCAATATAATTAAAAATAGACCCACTACTGATTGCAGTTTGGTGCATCATACTGAACATGAGGCTGTATTGATAGAAAGTTATAAATCACAGTTTGTGATTATGGAAGGAGTTATGTAATAAATTGGAATATGTAATTGTAACTGCCTAGGGCAGACTTACGGGACTAAAACATTTGGCTCAGGTAGATGAATAGCTTGAAGAGTTTCTATTAGTACTAGACCCTAAAACTTAGGTTAGAACATACCGGTGTTTCTCCAGTGGAAATCTCGCAAAAACCCTCTTTTCACGACATTGTTTTTCTCTTATGAAACATACTTCACATGTTCGATGTGCCCCAGCGGCCCCTGCCATGGTATTAATTTTGTTTTTACAACAAAAATAACACAAAATCACTAACACAAAAATTCTTACTATCGAGTCCTATCTCACACAAACTTGGGTATTTCAATAGATACGGAGGAACAAAATGCTCAACTCAACGTATATATCAATATCAAATATGGTATTTTCAGCGAAGAGAAAATTTCCACAAAATTACAACCAAAATAACCATACGATGCGCAAACGCAAAATGACAGCCATTTTGATTGTGGTGTTGCCGTGTGTAAGATGTAAAATAATCTACATCCTACTAAAGTATTATTCCTTTAGCAAATAATGACCAATCAAAATCATGATAATCATTAATTCTCATCTAGCAATGTAAGTTATTAACAAAAGATCTGAATATTCATCAAAAAACCAGTTATGTAATGCGATAAAATATTTATTATATTTAAATAAATCTACTAAATTATAAGCCAGAATGAATTATTGCAACTCTTCATTTTTTTTGCAGTGTTGGTTTTACTTTTTAGCTAGTTTCATACAATTATTTTGTTGTATCAGAGTTTCCACCCACTGGATGTGGTCGCTAAGCGACAAAGCCCTTATTTGATTGTATTCAATAAAATTAAAAAAAAAAAAACATATATACAAAGAGTATATATATTACTACATATATATTATTTTTCTCTATTAGTGCAGCCAAAGAGTATATAATTAACTACAGTGCAGCCCATCAACATAGAATCAGAATGGACGGAGGACATTCACAAAATGCGTGTCCATTTTCTGTTGGTGTGAGTATCTAAATATGCATTAGTATGCGTGAGTAGGGAAGTAACCCCTATTACACAATGTATCGATATATAATAAACCTAACCAAACAGTGCTGCAGAATTTCAATTTTTTTACTTTTAATACAAGAATGAAAATTAGAATAGAATAGAAAAGAAATCATTTATTTAACACCAAATCAATTAAGTAAACCAATTTACATAATAATTACTACAACTTGATAATTTTTTGAGTTTTTCTGAGATTTTATGAGTTTCGACAGTGAACCGAAAATAACGCATCTCAATAATAACAGAATTAATGCTTTGAATTTTGGTTTAATTATCACCAGACTGTAGTGAAACCTACAGTAAATAACAGATTAAATTATGGATTCACTTACTTATTCACAAATAAGTCCGTCCTACCTAGCCTTGTCATACCATACATATGAGTTATGACCTACTTGTTTTTAGGTATGCCACCTACCCATAAATACCTACTCTATGTTTCCCTAACGTTTATTACTTATTGACTTTTACCTAGAATGACAACATCAATAAAATCCCCCTACCTAGTCTGTGGAACCCACATTCTCACTGGGGGTTGACGAACAAATAACAATTTATTAACAAAGAAACATAACTTTAGACCACAGAATTCCCCCTATTACATAGGTCTTTTAGACGTAGCCTTTCGGTGATCCACGCGTGAGGTTGGCAAAAAGGGAGATTAGGCCAGGACAAAGAAGACCTAGTGGATCCCAGGTGGTCGGTCAGCTGAGGAACGCCCGGGTGCATAGCGGGCAGCTGCGGAGTGTGGAGTGTCCTTCAGCACAGGAATAAGTGCCGCGCGTCTCAGCTCACTTTTGGGCCTCGACTAGACCCAGCCTAGGAGTGCCTGGTGGGGCAGTGGGCAGCTGCGCAGAGTGGTGGCGGGTGGCCCAGTAGGCCGCTGCAGTGAAAAATTTTTAAGAAATTTTAATTTTTAATTATAGATTATTTATAATTTTTTTTGATCAATTAAGTTTTAGTACTCATAAAGACGCTAGGCAACTAGCCAAAACTAAATTTTCAAAATTTTATTTTTAAAATGACAGATTTATTCTTTTTTCGTAAGATTAACATTGCACATTGATCTAAATCCATTCAGCAACTTTTAGCGAAAGAGTGTAGATAAAGTTTTCTCCTTTTTACTCTCTCCAAAACCAATGTAATTTTGTGCAAATGTGTGAGATTTACGAATATCGACAAAGTCTAATGGGAAGTGTGGGTACATCACTATTTGAGAGACGTAATATCTCCCATCCCAATAATATCAATTAAAGCGTTAAAACTTTTAGTAATTGCAATCACATCGTAATTATACGATGCCAAAAAGAAAGAAAGAAAATGAAAGAAAATAACATTGATTCATTAAAAACGTATATCCATCCTTAATGTGAAATGCATATTTACTTCGAAACCACGATATTTAGCATAAAAATAGCCAGTAAACACTTACGCATAAAATGAAGATTCTGGATTTCCTTCGACTCCTCGGGTTATTCTTGATGAACAAAACACAGCACAACACGATACAGTTTCACGATTTTCATAATATTTAGCCCTAATAAAACCCAGATTACGCCATCCGCAATTAAACATCTTTTCATTACAGGTCTATGTAAATAATACATCCTTTTATAACCCCATGGTTCGAATGTGCCGCCAATACAATGATCTTCTATCCAAACACTATAAAAACGTTGACATTTTCAATCAGAACTTTATGAAATATAAAAAAGACGTCTTGGCAATCCTCTCTTCTGAGTGGATGACAAGTCATGCTTCTGTGTGACTTGTCATCTTCTCGGTACTTTGAATTGAATTGTATGATTTTGTGTGTGTTTTGTTGGTGGGTGAATGGTCGCTTCAATATTAATTTATTAATTATTGCAGCGGTGATTGACCTACCCGCACGAGTTTTGTTAATTTTTGAGTAGGAATCTCGAGTTACAGGAATGCTTGTAATTTTGTCATGCTATGTATACATGTTTAGGGACATTTTCTGGTGTGAAACTTGTTATAATTGTTCTGTTTACTCTAAAATTGAAAGTGTTCTGTTTTGTGTACCTATTAAATAAATAAATAAATAAATATAATCACTTATTTTCGCTTTTTATGCTCTCTCATTTCAATTTTTTGACAGACTGGTATGTCACAACATGACACGCGGTGTGAGGTAAGGCGACGTTGCCGTACCTACAGTCGCTATCTCGCATACTCTATGCGACGATTCGTGTATTAGACAGAGATACAAGACAGTATATTTATACGAAGGATGCGGAGCGGCAACACCGCATTGGCAGTCATTGGCTCTCTTCTTATCATCATTGCCCTTTAAGTCTATTACAGACTATTTAAGCAGTGTTTTGAAAGACACTTCTTTCACATTTTTGATCTCTCCTTATACCTCCATGGTTTCGTGTTTTTTCCTATATAACAAATACTCTGTGATTTATTACTTCTTAAGATCACAGATAACACAGAGCACAGACAGAACCAGTGATAAATGAGTGATAACCTACGACCTGAGTTTTGGCGGGAACGCGGAAATGTTCACGTCGTTACATTGTATTATTTTTCAAAACTTGTGCTTTTTCCAGTATTGATGTTTAAAATTGGTGGCGTTTTACGCATTATGTGCTGAATTACGAGCATGAGTGTGGGCAAGTGATATAATGTGGTGAAACGTGAGTTTTCGTGTTGCTTCCAAAATTCCATAGAAGCTTCTAGTACAGTTGCCACCACTTTACTGGAGCATGACTTAGACTGGATTACGACTACCTGACTCAGACTGGACTATGACTATGACTAACAGTTGACTTTACGTGATATATTCCTTAACGATGAAAAATAACAATACTTGACACTGGCTTAATACACTATGTGTGGAGCCAAAATATAAGAAAAATAAAAAACTTACGACCTAATGGGAAGCCAGCCAAATTAAAAAATAAAAGTTCTAAAGAATCCACTAGATGGCGATAAAAACATATGGTATTACTACCCGCGGTGTTATTACGTAACTTTTGCAACAGGCGTAAAATCATTGTTGTTGATGGCTAAGTGTTTGGCATCGCTTTGCTACTGCTGTTGCTTTGCTGCTGCTGTTGCAATTTTTAAGTAACACTGAAGCAGGGATGTTGCGAATGTCCACATCCGCATCCGCAAATTCGGAGCTTTCCGCATAGATTTGGACATATGCATCTTCATCCGCATCCGCATCCAAAATAATCATATGTGGATATTCATGCGGATGCGGATGTAATACAAGTTGCGACAAGAAAGAAATTGGGCGGGGCCGGCGAATGGCGCGTGCCGTTTGCACGTGACGTCATTGCAAAATGACCAACGTGAGCAAAAAAATTAGTGGCAAGATCCGACACGTTTGTTGTGGTGCACCATTTGTTTCTTGTAAATAAATCATTACGTGTTTGTTTGCGCTGGAATGGCGCTTTGAATTACTTTTCGAGTAGATATGTTATATGGGAGCCCCTTAAATATTTATTTCATTTAATGTTTTAGTATTTGTTGTTATAGCGCCAACAGAAATACATCATCTGTGAAAATTTCAACTGTCTTACTTTCACGGTTTATGAGATGTAGCCTGGTGACAGACAGACAGACAGACAGATAGACAGTGGAGCCTTAGTAATAGAGTTCGCTTGCCCTTTGGGTACGGAACCATAAAAATAGGAGAATTATTATACTCAAGGTGGTACGTTTAACTCAGCGCGCCAAACGCAGTTTCTTGCGTTTTTTTGCTAATCGTAGCCTAATTACTCAACGTGATTTTATGAAAACTAATTTTCCGCATATAACTAGAATGTGTCAACAAATTAGGATTAAGAGTATCACCTAAATATCATTAATTTAGTAACATATTGAATTTTAAGTTTGCCGCGCTGAGTGAAACATTGCTCCTTAAAACTGCTAATTTTCATACATAAAAATGTTAATACTACATTATCATTGTATTAATTCTTCATTCATATACTATATTTATATAAGATCATAATTCTCCATCATCCGCGGATGTGAGCCTTCAAAAATCCATATCCGAATTCGTATCCGCGGATGTGAAAAAATTGTCATCCGCATTATCCCTGCTCTGAAGATTTGCGTTCTTAAATTAGCAGCTAATGGAATCCACCCCCAACATAACATACGTCAAAACTCAAAATGAAAAACAAAATGTCTCTGGTTTTGGTTTTGTTGTGTGTGTTTTGAAGGTTTTGCTGCATTTGTAAATGAAATAATATAGAAAATTATTATCATGAATTCCAATAAAAATGAGGATTCCACGTTGCCTAAAGGATGGATTCTCTGCTCTTCCAAATCAAACCCTGGTAGAAAGTATTATTTCAATAGGAAAACTGGAAAATCGTCATGGACGAAACCACAGGTGAATTTCGTAACATTACCCACTTGTTTCTTTGTCTGATATTATTTTATGAATATAATCCGGTTCTGAGATTCTTATAATCATACAAATTCTCAAGGTAGAAATACATATAGTGGTTACGAATTACGAATCTTTTAGGATGGCGACTCGTCCAACGAGAAGCCTAAAAGAAAGAAAGGCAAAGAGAAGGAAGAAATTAATAACATTATGGACGAATTGCTCAGAGTAAACAAGGAATCTCCACAGAAGAGTTCGAAACGGAAAAGCGACGGAAGTAGTACACAGAGTTCCATGAATAAGAAAAAAAAGGAAGGTATGTTTATGCAAATATGTACAGTTGTTTATAGATTTTGCAAGTACTTCGGTTAATTAACTCTTGACTCATTTCAGATGTGCCGGCTCGAACAACACAACAACCAAAACTGAAGCCGAAGCCTGTAAAAAGACCAGTTTCATATCCTCTGGATAATGGCTCACCTAGTCCATCTAAAATTGAGAAACCGAGCACTAGCACAAACTCTGTTAAAAATGTTTCAAAACATACCCCGTCGAAACTTAAAAAAAACCTTGCCAATAATAGATTGGCACGTCTGAGAGCTGATCTCAGCTCTGAAAATATAGAAGAAAATAAAACTTCACCACACAAAAGTCCAAACACTTCTCAAACTGAAACAAAAACCCCTAAAGTGGATCTAAAAAGTCCTAGCTTGAATGAGTCTAAAAGTAGCATACAGTCACCAAACAATGACAGCTTACAATCTGAGCATTCCCCATCCCAATTCTTTGCTGCTAATAAAATAATATCATCTATGAAAGCTCAGCTACCTGAAGAATTTAACCAAAAAGCGAAGCCTAAAGACACATTTGCAGATATAGAGCAAGGAATCAATAGTCAAGTTACTGAATACCCTTACATGAAGCACCCAGGAACACCGCCTCAGTTTTCAGAAGCTAGTAAACTAGTATCTGCGATCAAATCGAAACTTTCATACAAAGCTAGTAAAGAAACACCGGTGATATATAACTCTGCTAAAGAGAGGCTACTATCTTTACGGCAATCGTTGGGTTCTGAAGATATGGATACAACAAACATGGGGAAGATAGAGAGTGCTGTTGAAAAAATGGATGTAGATTTAAAAGAGGTATGTTTATTGTTTATTTGATTTATCATTAACCAGTTGGTTGAAATTCTGTTCACTTTGTTGAGGCCACATAAGTTTCACCATTTTTGTGGACATTTCTAACATTTATTAATTTCATTTACATACCACTACTTACACAGCTAAACACCACTACTTAGGTAAGCAACATAATGTACTATGGTATTATACACCTGACTACTATCCCGATAGATTGAACATCTGTGGTCCAGCTGTTTTGGGCTGTTTATGATAACTTGCAGCATGAAGGGATTATGCATTTGATTTTAATAAGATACAGTGTAGATAGAGAATGTCCCTAAATTCTGACTCGAAGGCTGGCTATAGTAGTATAATTGTGTTTGAAAACTAAAAAAGACATTGTAAAAAGTAAATTAATAATAAATCCCTGAAAGAATAACTAAAGGTTTTGTTGGTCATGTATGTGTGTGAGTGATCACATATTTTCTTTTTGTTACAGATAAAACAGAATGTGCCAATACTTAACAGAAAAGACATAGTTTGTAGTTCTAAGGGGAATATAGTTTTAGTTGTGGACACCAATATCTTCATACAAGAGTTGGATTTTATAAAAAATGTTATGAACTCTCATATAAAAGGTAATTATAATATAAACCAACATAGTTTAAAAAATAATGTCAAGATTCAGGTGGGCTAGCACACGCACTGCGATAAAGCTTTCTCGGTATTTTATCTCGTGAACAACTCGTGCCAAAGCTATGGTAGCGCCTAAGTGTGTTTCATTCTAACAGCGATGACAAATTATCCCGCGGTGCGCATGCTAGGTACACTGGTGTATCATTTCAATCTAGCTTGTTACTTTATTTTGTTTTGAAACACAAAATTGATGGGCTCGATAGCTCAGTTGATAGTAGCCTTCTGAACTAAGGGCTGTGGGTTCAATTCCTATCCAGGACAAACATTTGTGTGAACATAAATGTTTGTTCTGTGTCTGGGTGTTATAATTGTATCTATATATGTATTTACAAACATGTAAAAGTATGTAAGTATTATATCAGTTATCTCGTTCCCATAGTACAAGCTATGCTTAGTTTGGGGCTAGATGGCACTGTGTGAAATGTCCGCACATATTTATTTATTTATATAATAATTTTATAATTTTTCTTATATTTTCCTGTTATTGATAGACATATACAAACTATGCCTGCAACTTAGTTTGGATAGTAGCAGGATCATGCTTTTGCCATAACACCTTTCCAATTTTTCTTATCCTAAAAACATAGTCCAATACAATTATTTTAAAATAAAAATAGCCGCATCACTCCAACCTTTGTAAGTGACTTGCTATACCAACAGTCATCATCATCATCATCATCATCATCATTATTTAATTTTAATATAAATGAATAGCCTATATATTTACCACCTTCAAAAAACCAAGTTCCCCAATGAGGGCCAATGTTCAAACACACAAATCCAAATTTTTTTAAGAAACAATGACGGATTTAAGCGACACGGCCGCCCAGAACAGTTCGGTGTAACTCGGAACTTTAAAATAATAGTTTCGCGTGCGCACATCATCCAGATGCCTCTACAGTTTAGCAATCAAATTACTAGACGGTGAGAACAGGTCATAAAGTCTCATTTGCGCAGTAATTTCACTAGCTACAAAAAAAACTGAAAAACAGTAGTGCTGGCACACTACTGCTTGGCGGCAGAATAACTGGCAAAGCAGTTGTACCTACCTAGACGAACTTTGTAGAAAAGTCCAACCACCCACCGGTAGTCAACGGTAGTAGATTTTATGGTAAACAAGGTCTTTAAGAAAAGTAGTGGAAAATGAAAATGGGCCCCTGATGTACATCCCTTACAATAGGATTCTTTTCCAGGGTTTACAGAACCACCGACATTGCTTGTCCCGTGGCGAGTGATCAACGAGCTGGACAAGCTGAAAGACAGCAACAATGGTACAGGGGCGATATGCAGACGGGCCAGGCCGGCAATGGACTACTTATATAAGTCACTACCGGAGAACGATAGGATTAAAGGTATATACAATGTTTTTTTTAATGTTTTTGTTGCAGTTGGACCTACCTAATTGATTAGGTCGATAAAGAGGTCGCACGAAGAATCCAACTCTACTGGGCAGCGTTCGGGAAGCTTCGACCTTTTCGTCTAAAATACCGCGAAGCCTGAAAACAAAGTTTTCAATCAATAGACGCTGGAAGCGAGCAGCTGCTAAAAATGGCGCTCCCTAGCTTCCTAAGTTCCAACAACAAACAATAAAAACAACAAACAACTAAATAACTCGACAGCTTAACTTCGACAGCCTCCGTGGAGTGGTGGTTGAGCAGGTCGACTCATAACCCGGAGATGGCGGGTTCTATTCCCGCAACAGGACAAGTATTTGCGCAGAAACAAAAGCGCAAATACTTGTTCTGTGTCTGAGTGTTGTGGGTCCTCGTAGTTCCTGGGTCCCTAGATACAGGGAATCCTAGTTAGGGTCTAAGATCTATGTATGTGTTGGGTGTTATTTATTAACTACAATATTTAATGTTAAATCATAATGTATCAAGTTTGAAATAGGTAAATATAAAACAAGACGAAATGCTGAGTAGCTGTTCCACTGGTTATGGGCAATTTTCGGGGATAAAAAGTATCCGCTGCATTATTTCAGTCCTTAACCGTCACACTACTATTTACCCAGTAACACTGGATTAGCAGGTTAGCGCACTTTAACAAACATACATTTTTTTCATGAGAATGAATGACGTGACGGGCTAGTCGTTCACCTGATGTTAAGTGACACGGCTGCCCATAACAGTTGCAGTGTCACTCGGAACTTTAAAATATTACAGTTTCGCGTGACACTGCACTGCGCACGTCATCCTGAGACATCACACAGTCTAGTAATCAGATTACTAACATGTGCAATAAGCTTTGACGAGGGAAGTAAGAGGACCTGGCATAAAGCTAACTACACGAATATGTTATAGTTATGAAGTCAACTTCGTTAAAGAATGAACAAAAAGTCGCATTTAATTTTATACCATAGCAATAATACCATTTTGAACATGCTAAAAAGAGACAAGTATATATGGTTTCAACTTTTATTTTTGATAATAATTTGTTGCGTCGTGAGACCGCCCTGCGGCAAAAAATCCGCCATGTTCTGGTGGTATTTTGAGCTAGTACGTCAGTGCTCAACTAGCGTCAACTGTCAAACGCAGTAAACAATGAGGCGGAGCCGGCGAAGTCGGCACCATATTGTGGTGTAAAAGTGCCGCACGTCACGTGACCATGTGTCCGATCCTCTTACATCCCTCATGAAAGGTAATAAGGCACATGTATACAGACAAGCTTCATCATTTACAATATTACAGGATGGGATTAACAACGACAATACAACATTAGTAACAAAAATTATTCTGTTGCATTAATGTTGCAGTACAACCGCTGCGCGACGCCAACTCACACATATACCCGTGCGAGTCTCCTGACGACGAGATATTGAATTGTTGCTTGCAACAGGCGGAAAGGGGGAAATCTGTGGTAAGCAACACACCATAACATTACATAAAAAATGGTGTAATAACATTGGTTTGTGCAAATTACTAGGTACTTATTGCTGAGGCTAATTTTACTAGGTGGTAGGACTTTTCTGCAAAGTTCATCTAGGTAGGTACCACCGCTTTGCCAGTTATTCTGCCGCCAAGCAATAGTGTGCAAGCATTACTGTGTTCCGGTTTGAAGGGCATTGTAGCTAGTGAAATTACTGGGCAAATGAGACTTTATGACCTGATCACACAGTTTAGTAATCTGATTACCAGACAGTGTGATGTCTCAGGATGACGTACGCAGTGCAGGGTCACGCGAAACTTTATTATTTTAAAGTTCCAAGTGACACTGCATCTGTTATGGGCGGCCGTGTCGCTTAACATCAGATGAATGACAGGCTCGTCACGTCACTCTTCACATAAAAAAGGCCTTCAAGCTCTCTATTCTAGTCCTAGCTCTTCTTCAGGTAGGTTTTTTATTCAGGTTTATTATTTCTCCCAATATAAGCCAACCACATACCTCAAACATGTGTTGATTAACATCAGCTCCTAGTAGGACCGCGGATGTTTTTATTTCCGGTGCTGTTATTGGTACGACCATGGGATGTCGTATTTATCAGCAATTTTCCAAGTAAACATGCTGAATTTCGGGATAAAAAGTATGACCTAAAAGTAGTACCTTGTAGTATGAAGTCAGTAAATTTGGCGTGATCCTCAGCCAAAAATCCAAGACACAGACAGACAGACACAGACAGATAGATAGACATTAGACAAAAATATATATTTTTTGCCTCAGCGTCGATAATATTGAGCACTCCAAACAAATTTTCAAAATATCTTCATTGTACAGATTGGACCAGTCACAGCACAGTTTTATTATATAAGTATAGATTTTGTAGTTTAGAATTTTATGTACCTACGCGTTATCAACTAATTTCCTGATCTGTGTAACTGGTTCTAGATACTTCTATCAAACGACAAGAATCTATGCAACAAGGCGGTTGCAAACGGCGTTCAATATAAAAAAATGCAGGAGTTAGAATTGGAGCCAACATCAGAACCTCACGTGCCACCTGACGAGGCGATGCGCGTACAGAAACATATTTACACACTGCTTGCTAATATACTGGAGGTAAGGCCATAGACGAACATGTATCGTAGAGTACGGTCATAGACAAACAGAGGTCGTTAAAACAGTGTTTGCTAGACAATGTCGAGAATCTAATCAAAAATCTAATTAGTAGATAAATTATTAGGTTCTAGGATGCTGCGTTCCACTATCTTCAATGCCAAAAGGGTGGTAATCAAGTAGCCTTAGTCTGCCATAACATAAGCTTCCATCATTAAACGTATACAAATATTTTATGATGCTTGTGTTGTTGGTTCACCTAGTTTGGTCGGCCTACGCTACGTCTTCCAGTCAGCGTATGCGTTGTATCAGTCTATATCGCTCACTTACCTTACTAGTCGGTTTGCTAGGTGGACCGACGATCTAGTGAAAGCAGCGGGGAGCCGATGGAAGCAGCAGGCGAGCAGCTGCTCAAAGTGGCGCTCCCTTGGGGAGGCCTATGTTCAGCAGCGGACGTTTTCAGGCTGTTAATGATGATGATGTATTATTTTTGTTATTATTTATTACAATATCTGTTTCCAGAGCGAGATGCGCGCCAAATACAACAGTATCTGGCTGCACGTGGTATTCAAGCCTCCGCCGTGGGCGCTGGCGGACGTGCTGCAGTGTCTCCTCAAGCATTGGATCGCGGTCTTCAACGAGGTCTTCCCCAGGATAGAGCATCTCATCACTGACCTGAGAAATTCGCTTATTGCTATCGAGAGAAAAGGTATTATTATTTTCTTTGTCCCTTAGCCAGTGCTTACGGCACCCACGAGAAGAGCTGTATGTTGGAACTTTCGTATTTTCCCGCTGTTAGTGTCAACTGTCAATGTCATAATCAAAAAACTCCGCTATGCAATTTTGCTCTCTGGTCCTCTTTCTGATCAACCCTGGATATAAGTGAATCAATGTCGGTGTGTTTGTTTACTAAATTTGTTTGTATCTTGCTAACCTATACGTAATTCAGTCGACATATTGTGCAAAATATTGTTCATTGAATGCGCTAAATTCCAGTCTTTTTATTTGGCTCCACGGACCTCTGACCTCAACACTGTAATTGTCCTATTCCTATTCTTAAACTGGGACCTCACAGCTTATTTTTATGTTTACATTTTCTTTATTACGTTTTTTGACACTTTATGCCTAAAAGTTATTAAGATAATTCTATTCTTTTTAGCATCAAAAAGCATCACCAAATTCGAGCTGTCGAATTTCAAAGACCTATGCCTCGATGTGGCCAAACATTGCCAGATCATTCCGGAGTATATGGAGTTAGCCAAAAAAACAGTTGCGCGATTGCAGCGCGATCGTGCGAGCGAGAGCGAGGATGAAGGTGAAAAGGACGGCGATAACGTTGTTATTGAAGCTTTTGAGGGCGTTTGGACCGTGTTTTCTAGTTATTGGTGAGTTTTCTTAAAGGATAATTATGTTGCTGAAAAATAAGTACTTTTACTGAAAAAACAATCAAATCTGACAATCCAGTTATATTTAGTTATTGCCATGTTTTTTTTTTATTTTATTTGTATCTTTTGCCACGAATACTCATACAATTTCTATCTTGTTTCTTTCTTCTTCATAAGTAATTTTGACAAACACTACTTTTAACAGCTAAACCATCATCGCTTTACATTTATTGTATGTGGCTTTACTTTCCGTATTATGAAATCACTGCGCGGATTAATTCATTGAAATTCGTCATTCTTTAAGATATTAAAACAATTCTTTTACCATTGTCAACTGTTTTTTTTACTGTTTCAAAAACCATATTCAAACCAAACCGCGACCACCTCGTCAGAACCGCAGGGAGCCAATGGATGCAGGAAGCAAGCAGCCGCTCAAAGTGGCGCTGTTTGGCGGAGGCCTTT
The DNA here is from genome assembly GCA_963580505.1 of Ennomos erosarius. Classification (NCBI taxonomy): domain Eukaryota; kingdom Metazoa; phylum Arthropoda; class Insecta; order Lepidoptera; family Geometridae; genus Ennomos; species Ennomos erosarius. The sequence continues at coordinate 1,630,189 of OY756982.1, forward strand.
GTTCAGCAGTGGACGTCTTCAGGCTGGTGATGATTCAAACTGAAAATCTTGCATATAGTTTACCTTTTTCAAATTTGTAAACAGCTTTTAAATAGAATATTTGTTTTTTTATTTATTTATTTGGCTATGTATCTAATTGAAATAAATAAATGGTATTCCAGTGCAAAACTAGCGTCAGGACTGGGAGTGCCCCACAGTGTGGAGGACAAGTTGCCCAGCGATGACTCATTAGATATGCTCTCCAGCAAACTGGATCTATTCGGAAACCACATTGCAGCGCTCACTCATGCTATCGGAGGGTAAGATGGTTTACTAGTCAACTGGGAATATAAGCGAATAACCGTATATCTATACAGGGGGTAAATAACCGGCCAAGTGCGGCTCGGACTCGCGCACCGAGAGTTCCGTACCACTAACTATAAAAACAAGCAAAAAAATCATGTTTGTTGTATGAGAGCCCCATTAAATATTTATTTTATTCTGTTTTTTAGTATTTAGAATAGAATAGAATAGAATAGCGTTTATTCAACTTCACAATAAGTAACACAATACACAATAAAAAACAAAAAGTACAAACCAGGATCTTAATTAAGTTTTACATCATACTGTGCATATTAATTATTAAAAAATAATTTTAGTGTTGAAGCTGAAAGGGCGTTCAGCTCAGCATAAATGTCAAGTGCCTACCGGTACCAGACGCTGATTTTCAGCTGAAACCCCGCGGGTGGATAATTCTTTTCAGACAAAATATTACTAAATTTATAACATTTAAGTGATTTATAATATATTAAATATCATATTACATATATAATTATATATATATATACATATAACAAATAGCTACTCATACTTAATACACATAACACTAATATAAACCTTATAATATAATGATAAAAACGTTTGCAAACAAACAAGATTAGGTACACAAATTAATAACAAAACCTACACACGTACCTATATAAAATATACAACAAAATTTAAGCTACAACTAAAACGACAACAAAAAATTTATTGGAACATACTACAGACTCACGTTATTAAATGAAGGACCGATCATAAATAATATCGCCATGCTTTACCTGCTCATCAATTAAAAATTTTTTAAGCCTGCCTCTAAAACCGTCCACACTTTTCAACGCTCTAATTGGCGGTGGTATATTGTTCCAGCATTTAGAAGCAGCATACCGAAAGCCACCCCTAAATGTCTCCGTACGGTGCCTTGGTATGGACAGTTGATTAGAGCCATGCCTGTTCGAACGCTGTCTGGTGTCACAAGTCCACTTGAGTTTGTCATGCAAATATATAGGAATATTTATTGTTATAGCGGCAACAGAAATACATAACCTGTGAAAATTTCAACTGTCTAACTATCACGGTTCATGAGATACAGCCTGGTGACAGACGGACAGCGGAGCCTTAGTAATAGGGTATTGGAATGCGATACGAGTACTTATACTATAGTACCTGAATAGGCATGATAACTACTAATTTATTTGCATAAATTAATAATATTCCTCAAAAGATAAACATTCGTGAAAACATAAATAAAATATCTCAAAAATGACAAAGTTACAAGCATTTTAAAGAAAGAGATAGCTCAAACGGCCTGTGACGTCAGAGCTGGGTCGTTCATTCGTACCTCATTACTGCATGTGACGTCACTAGTGTATTTTTCGTAGTAGCTGCGGAGGCGCTCTGTTTCGCGGGCTAAAGGAACAGGTGATGCCCCCTCCAGAAACTTTAAAAGCTTATTACTCCGTGATTTATTTACCGATATCACATATTTGTTCAATTATTGCATTCATTTTTATCTTCTTTATGAAAGTAATATTTACTTGTTCATTTTTAATAAATAAATAATAATAAATAAATAAAAAAGTCTTTGAAGCTAGTAGTTGAATACGGCTTGCTGTGCGAGCTAAATTGAACTGTATTACGTTGCAGCAAGATTTAATTTCATGTTGTTTTACATCTTTTCTTTATTCCCCAGCGTTTTAAAAGAAAACCTTCCGGCTAGTGAATTAGAGGAACACATCTCACGGCTTGAGTTCGCTTTCAAGGACAGTTTGGGCGCTATAGGCGTCGACGGTGCGCCCATCAATAAGACTAATCTACGTACGTTCAGTACTAAATACAGGTAAGATGATCAGAAATTTATTTATTTACTATAATAAATTGGATATTTACCATAGTTTTCAGTTTGCTATTTACTATAGCGCTTGTCTTATAGCCTGATTACATCGGCCGAGTAAAACGGCGAGTCAGTGCGTTCGGCCGAGTACTCGGTATTTGTAAACACACGTCGAGTGCACGGCCGAGCACTCGACCTAGCAACAGGCCGAGAGAGCCACTCGGTCCCTGTTCTATTTCCTAGGCCGAGTGGGTACCCACACTTCTCCGCACCGTTTCGCTCGCTCACTCGGTGGGTCTGCCCACACACTGTCTCGCCGCAATTTTAAAAATGTGTCGTAACACTTACTCGACCATATCACTGTCTCGGCCCACTGACATTTTGATGTCTCGCCATTCTACTCGGTAGGTGTAATCAGCCTATTAGATTCTAATATCTAGGGTTATTGTCTAGACTAAAGTCTAAATGGTTAATAACTTGATTCTATTTGTGTGATCATTATTTGAAATATTTTATCAGGGCGGTTATTCTCTATGGAAACACAGATTCCACACGATACAAAACCACGTCGTTATCGAGTCTTGTTCAAATCGTGTCACAGCGTTAGATATACCGTCACTTTACATTAAAGTTATCTTTATTTTGAATAAAATATATTGACATAAGTGGTCATATCTTTTGATGTGTTGATGTTTCCGAACACGTCTCGGTAAAACATATGATTTATGGCAGTTTAAATCGCGCCAATTCCAAATTCATTTCATAGAGAATAGACTTTTGCAGATTTCTTATGTAAGACAAGGAATTCGCGTGGTTTCGAAGTAAGGAATCGACAGAATAAAGGCCCAGACCAAATAAGTTATTAAAATCTGCCGAAAGCTTAAATCGTAAAATATATAACTGTGATTTAAACTCAATGGCGGCTGTGAAGTGCGCTGCGCACACCGCTTACCTCTTCCAGCGCACATCTTGGGTTCTAGCAAAGATACCAACCACTAACGCTAACGCCAAACGCTAACTCCAAAACTGTATTGAAATGACATTAGCTGTGGAAATGTAAGCGATTTCCGAAATGTCATCCTAGTACATTAACATTTTTCTTTCTTTCTTTTCTTTTACATTTTGGACTTAGCGTTTGGCGTTAGCGTTAGTGGTTGGTATCTTTGCTAGACCCCCTTCGTTTCGCCTACCAATCCAAAAAACTATAAAACAAACCAATCTAAGTCTTAGTTAAAATTATTTTCTTACAGAATAATGCTGCAGGAAGCGCACAGTAAGTTCTCACAACTAGTAGATCTATTACAGATATGTAAAAATAGCGTTGACTCCACTAGCTAGGAATAATTAATTTGTTTATAATATAAAGTCGGGGTCAAAAGTCGCTAATTACAAATTAAATATTAAAAAGATTTATAATAATGAATTAGGTCATTAGGTCATAATCCGTTTTCACCTGTATTTTTGTAAAATGCAGTTTTTGTTTTATAGGGTTTTTTTTATAACTATGTACAAAATTCGTTTAAAAGTTGAAAGGCGGCTGGGCAATTTTTTATTGGAAGTGGTTTAAGAACCAATTTTGAACTATCTGAACAAATATACTATGATTGTGTTCGTGTTGGTTCATAAACCATTTTGTGCTATCTCCTTTATAATATGTACTTTCAGTAGCCGAAAATATTATGAGCTATTTGTGCTCTTGACATTTTATGTAAGTAAGTAAGGATTAAACATTATATTTATACGAAACTGTTTCGCTGTGAAGTTGTTGACGATTACTACGCACCTATAACTGTAAGAAAAAATAGCGCCTAATTTCAGAGCGGAAAATTTTTGTCAACCTAACTAATTAGGATTTGATTGTTGCCTTTTTTGATGACTGTACTTTTGATCCCGACTCCCTTTTCTGTACATAATGTACTTTTCTATTTATAATGGCAACTCATCACATGCGCAGAATGTTGCCTGATTTGTGGATTTGTTAACATATTTTGACAAGGTTTTAATGTACGTGCAATAATTGAAATGTATAAAATGTTACGCTAGTTTGATTTAATTTACAAGTATTAGTTGTTTTTAGCGCTACGACGTTAAAATATAAGTGTAAAAAGTGAACAAATCGCTAATATGGGTTAATTTTGTCCCCACTGACTTTATCCCATCAGTGGAGAAAAAGGAAAAATCATAAATAAAGGACTCTCTTCTCTTCTACGATAAGTTTATAGTGGCATGGGGTCTCGTCCGGTACAAACGAAAAAAAGCCCGAACGTGAAAAAAATATAGTGATTGTGTCGCGTTTATTAATTTATTAGTTTTTAGTTAGTGTCCAGTGTATTCATTTGGCCCAATACTTCGCCAACACGCAATAAATGTCGCTATAATCTTGCGTTAAGGAGTACACACACCAAGGCGGTATTTCTCTCCCGCCCGCGGTGGCGGAAAGCGAAAAGTTTCGCGGTCGCGCGCGGTACGTTCGCCCGGCCGCTGGAGGGTGATTCTGTTAAAAAAATACGATTGAATGGCCATAGAATGGCTTTTCTTAGGCGATCGTACCCAACAGATTATGTTGTACTCCCGCCAAAACAAACAGGGAGAGCTACTCTGGCTTACCGTGCCGTGACCACTACCAGTCTTGCACTCCGCGAGTGTCCAGTAATTCATCTCTGCTAATTTCATAAAAACATGCTGATAAAATGCGTTCCTGTGTCTTTAGTTAGATACTATTATATCTAAACCACTGCAAGAGACAAGAAAAAAGTTTCATTTTCACGTAAGTACGGTACTTTTTATTGAAATAAAAGAAAATAGTGATTGTTTATATCTTAGGCGACTGTTGACACATGGTTGTCACTATGAAGTGGCTGTTGCATTTTGTTTTGTTGATACTCTGGTATAGTGCGCTCAGATCAAATTGATACTTACGCCGTACTTGGGCGTCTTGGTGTGAATTTTTGGACTACGTACTAAGTAACTAACGTTATTGGTCAGCTATTTTGTAAAGATTGAAAGAAGGCCATTCTGGAACCCAATGGCTTCGTACGTGACGATGGCAAAAGAGCTCAAAAGAGCTGACGAGATGACCTTGATTCCATGGAAGGTGGGGTGGCCTTTGGTTTAGAACGTAACCTGCGTGGACACCCTCGCACCGTCGCATCTTCCTAGAACACAGGTTGGGGCTGGCGTGGCGGCAGAATCCGCAGAGAACATGAAAACGACTTAATTTGTGTGTGTTGTGAGTGAAATAAAATCACTAGTACAACCAAACCTTCGTCAATGGCTTTCTATTGCTTTTTAGCAATAATTCTGCCAATGTCAAGTGAGTAATGATTTATACGGTTATGTCAAGTCAAAGTCATATTTTGTCAGGTCAAAACGCCATCAGTAAAATGGTGGATGTTTTACTGAAGGCTCTAAAAAACCGTTGAAGAGAAAACGGCAATGCATGGTCTTATAAACTTGGAACCATTTGCCAACCCTCGTGCATGTTCACGAACACTTAACTAATAATAATTCACCCTTATTACATTTAAATTCAAAAATTCACAGGTTTTGGTAAAAAAATTCAAAACTATACAACCGCCATTGTCGGATTTTCTTGAAAGAAATGACGCTGTTACTTAATAGCAATGTACTCTGTGACGTTACTGACATGACGGCTGTCTGTGTTCAATGACGTCACAAGTGCACAGACATCTAATACTATTTAAATGTCTGTGCACAGGTGCTACGGGTGAAAAAGTTCCACTCGGTTAGCCTGTTCAAAAAAAAGATGAAGGTAATGTATTCTGTAATTATGTTCACTCGAGAGTAAAGTTTTTTCATCTCGTGCCTTTGAATACCTAGCTCGCTTAGGTTTCTAAGCCCTGTTCAAATACGCGCGGTATTTCTCTACCGCCCGCGGTAGCAAAACATCAGCAGTTTGAAAAACCCCATGAATACCTAGAAATCACCAAAAATCGTGCTAAAAACAAAAGAACGACCATTCTGATGTCTGTTGACCAAACAACAAAAAGTATGCTCCACCAGACTAGCGCCCCTCAAACTTGACCATTCCAACTTTATCTCGGTCCTTGTCGCCTCTAGCGTCTTTCGCTATAAGTATTTCGCACGATCGTTCCTTCATCTACAGATTCTGTATATTCTATACCCTAGGACCGGTGCTAAGAAAACGCGAGAATGACGCGGACGGGACCTACATTAAATTTTTTACTTTATTCCATACACATGAATTTGGCGCCCTCTAAAGTTTCCGCCCGGGGGCGTGCCCCTGTTTTGCTCTCCCCTAGATCCGGGCCTTCGTAGGTCGTTGAAAGTGCCGGGTCCTAGAGGGCCCGCGGCGCCCCTTTGGACCCGGGCGCTGGGTCCTATGGGGCGCCGAGGACCCCTAGGACCCGGTGCCCGTATGCACCTCACACCCTGCACTTAAGGTAGAGCCGCCCCTGAGAATCCTTCGCTTGCTCGGGATTCAACATCAGCAAAAATCAGCTTTGCTCTCTTACAGAGCCAAGAAATAGAAAAAGTAGAAAGCAGCTTGAGTAAAAGATAGCCAAGTCGCACAGAGTTTGGAAGTCATCATCCTGTCGAAGCCTATCCATTCATTCTTTTCCCCTATTTTTTTCCCTTTCACTTGCCTCTTCTCATGAACAGGTTTACGGTGTACAACTAATAAACCCGTGCGATGGCAAGGCGGGTCAGCTTCAGCTAGTGTTAAAATAACTTCGTATCAATATTTAGGAAAGCTGTGCCAGCATCTTGGCCATGTTGCCTAGCGGCTAGGTGAATCAGGTTTTGTTTAAGTACATGAGTTTTGGTAGTAGTACCTATGATTTGTATTTTAAATAATATATGTAGTATTATAATTTAAATACGTATGGGTTCTGTTTTAGATTCATGTTGAGTATCGAGTATATTCTGAGAACATGGAGCTAAATAGGAATTTTTATCGCGGTCGATATTTTTTTATAGATATAGGTTTTGATAATTATTATGCCATTATGATATCGAATCTAATATCGAACACGATATTATATTCGTAACAGTATAATATCGAGTTCGATATTATGTCGAAGTTCTCGAGAAAAAAAATTGTAATGACCGGGGTATTATTATAATTTTTAACATAACTATTATATAAGTGGGGCCCAAGAGGAAAATAACCCATTAGGCCCCATGGGGCCGAAAACGTGGGGTCAACAGGAATAACCCTGTAAAAGTTCCGCCCGGGTTTCGCTACCCAAGGCGTTATCCGCGTGTGTGTGAACAGGCGGAACAACGCGTACCCACTCTGATAACGCTACCGCGGGCGGTAGAGGATACCGCCTTGGTGTGTGCACTCCTTTATGCAGAAAAAAAATAATTTGTAAAATAGCCCGAGTTATTCCGTTGTATGGGATGAGGCATCTGTACCCCTAGTACGAGTTTCGATAGTTTACTAAAACTTGATTTGTTTACGTTTTCTCCCTTTTCACCCATACATTTATCTGCAGCGCCCCTAGCGGACACGTTGATGAACTAAAAATGGCAGTAAAAATTTTAAAATGGTTCGCGCGTATCCACCTATTGGAAAACTCGTACTAGGAGTACTTTAGGTATTATATTATGTGGGATAGTAGGGAGAATACGGACTAGTCAAAAACGTTTTCGCTTTATATCTCCAAAAACATAACGTGGTCAGTGTAAAGCTTGATTTGAACCATAGAGAAAGCATTCCGTGTCCGCGATGAAGTAGAGTGGTACAACAATAGCGCTCGCACTCTCTCACTCCCACTGGCACTTTTTACAAGGAAAACATCGTTAGGGAACTGGGGCCTTATCGCGTAAGTCTGACGGAGATGGTGATGGAGTGTTCTTTTGCTCGCACTCACGGACTTGTAAATTGGTGCGAACAGGATGGCAGGCGAAGTCCATGTCCAGAACAGTTACGCGATATGGGTGCTGGCATTGACCTCTATCATACTAGTACGCTGTATAATAGAGATCAGTGGATGCTGGTCACAAACTCGTGGACATGTGACATCCACTAACCTGCACTTTGCAAGCGCGTGGCGCGTGGAGAATTAGGTAGACTGCACTTTCTCCTTGTGAAAAAAAGGCCCGTGTACCAGCAGTGGGTACGTATGGGCTGATTATATTTTATACCCTACTTCTGTTTATTATATTTTATTGTATACGTGATGGTCCTAAATTTTACAAGCAAGCTCTAAGGTAAAAAGTTATTAAGACAAGGCAGGGTTTGACCAAAGCATAACGTTTGGTTGTGGTATTTATTTAAAACTTTGCTTTATCATTATAACCGTGCTTGGTAGGACATGTATCATTTTATACGATCTCTAAGGGTCATACATTGTTTTTTTTGTTTCAATTTCCCATGTGAAATATTTAAATACGTAATAGGGTCGTCAAAACAAGCAAATAGGTATACCACACGTTTTCACTTCTTTATAGATAAGTGTTAGAAGAACAGCGGGTTAATCTTTGCTTTTTTAAATTCGCTGAAGCCATGCTTTGCACAAAATGATGAATATTGAACACGTGGTCACGTGCAAAGCCAAGGTTAAAAGTTGATGTAAATATTATTTCTTAAACTCGGTAGGCCTTACTTATAAACAATAGTAAAGGGCCTTGAATGTTTTAGTTATGAGTATAAAGTTTGGCATACCTACTGTTCGCCATTTTGTTTTTTCTTCAAAATAGTGGCCCCATAAAACCTATATAAACCTATACCTATACCTAAATCGTTAGTTGACACGCTTTGAATGAGAGTAAATCTCTTCCAGCGTCACGTTTCCAAGATTTAAGATACGCTATCAAAGTTAAATTGGTGGCGCCGCCGGTGTGTTGACTTAGAACTAAATTGAAGCTATGAAATGGCGGACAGTAGGTATGCCAAAAACTTCTACACCACTATTTAAAATGAAAATGTCTCATCTTCACTTAGTGAAAATTTGACAAGATATGTTAAGCATTGATCAAACTTATCCAACGTTTACTATGTAAAGATAGTGTTTTATAGTCAACTTTACACGATGGGAGTGTTGAGCTAAGCCTACCGATTAGCTTTTAAAAGTTGTACATTGAAAACAAAAATGAAATTAATAAAAAATATCCTATTTTGATCTCGGCAGTGTAAACTATCTGTATGGAAAATTCCACCCAAATCGGTTAAGCTGTTTTGGCGTGAGAATTGAACAAATAAACAGACGTTATAATTTTATTATGTTTGCAGGTCAAAGTCAAATAATTTATTAAAAACTAATTTAGCACTTTTACACGACACCGAGAGTACTAATAAAAAATTGTTAGGACGTGTCTTGATTAAGCGAACAGTCAAGGACTTGTCTCCAATTCGCATTTCTAAATGAAATGGCCATATAGCTAGTACTGGAGTGTAGTTTACGGCCATTTCGCTTGCAGACTCATTCAGTGAGCGGCCGATTCGTGTCAAACTTTCGTGCGTAATTGGTTCTAGTCAGTGGCAAAGTACGCTCACTATGTCCGTACAGTATACATAGCAAGCAATGGAGTTGAGGGATGTGAAGAGCTCATGCATTTCGGCTCTAATTGATGCTTGCTGGTGGGTTTCCGCTATCAGTTTTGCCAACTGCAGAGTTTCCAGCATTTCACCTGCTTAGTCTCTTAGCAGAAGTCGCTCTGCCAGCTTGTTATGGTGAGTGCCTTGTAGACTTCCTGCCACATTGTGTCTTTCTTTTGCCCTGTGCAGTAGCTCATCCAGCTTGTTACCCTGGTTTAGATAATTGCCTCCTTGTACTCCACCAAGGCCTTCAGATATACTCCCATCTGGAATTTCCTCTGTGGATATGCTCCCCGATATTTATTATGACGCCTGATCATCTTCGACTTCCTTTTCTCCAGGTGTGCTGTCCACCACTTTAGTTTCTGATTTTTCCTTTCACTGACAGACGGGTTGGCTCGGGTACAGGCTTGTGACATGCAGAGTGTAAATTCTTCGACGAGCTTTTATGAGTTTTCTGGGTCTTCAATATTTACATCCGCTTCCCCTGTGATGTTTTTTTAGTCGCAGTTCATGTTATAACACTTCATCGAAGACCTGGCAGTCTGCTTTCGCCATATTATGTTTCCTTGTCGGTTGCCTGGGTAGAGTCTCGTTGCGTGGCTCTGTTCTGAACTTAAAAGTAATGGCGATCTGACCTACGTCAGAACAACACCAATATCCACCTTCCAGTTGATGATTTTGGACAAGACAGCGTTGCTGTGACGTCCACAATACTTTCGTAAGCTCTGCCATTTCTGAACGCATTAAAAGTAGGAGCTCTTCCAATGGTCAGTACTTCCAATGTCAAGTTGTGCTAACAGTTCCACGCAGTCCCCGATGATCCTCCCCCTAGCTCTCCCCGCCAATTACTTTTGGCATCAACGACACCTTGTGTAACAAACACAGTTATAAGGCTAATAAACTATTCTATTCTATTCACCTGCTAGAATGGCATGAGATGTACGCATTATATATGTTCCACGGCCCATTGTAGGTATATGTTGCAGATATAGCTCAATTCAGTTCCCTCCAGATACACCGAAACCAGACCCAGCCTGTGTTTACCAACTATGATGCTAACACAAACAATATTCTCAGTACATAAACTAGGGTATTCAGATACCCTAGCATATCTAGAATTTTGTCGTTAACGATGACGACGGTGGTCTTAACGGGCTATCTCCGTTGTACGAGTGAATAACTTTATGAGTGCCAATATTTGCGAAACCACGGTTACCTGATTGGCTAAACGTTCTTACAGCATCAAAATCGTGGTAGCTTGGGGGCTGGCTCGGTGACAGTATACACCTCATTAATCTTCCTGATGGCTGACCTTATTTTGTTCTTGTCTTTGTCTGAGTCTACCCTAAATACAACCTCACAGTTTCGGCCTTTTCGGAGGCTATTGACTGCTATCCCGAGTCCCACAACATCAACGCCCTTTTTGATCTCTGTGATGTTCGACGGGCCCGATAGCTCAGTTGGTAGTATCCCTGCCTTCGGAACTGAGGGCTGTGGGTTCGATTCCTACCCGGGACAAACATTTGTGTGATGAACATAGATGTTTGTTCTGCGTCTGATTATATTCTATGTATGTATTAACAAACAAAAAAGTATATAAGTATTGTATCAGTTATCTGGTTCCCATAGTACAAGCTATGCTTAGTTTGGGGCTAGATGGCGCTGTGTGAAATGTCCACACATATTTATTTATTTATTCAATGTCATCACTAGTTTTCCGCGGGTCCAGTGATTCTACGACCACCGGCCACGACACGACGTGGCATAGTGAGCGTATACATAGGATGGTGTTTTAGAAAGAAACCCCCGAGATGGAAAGATCTTCGCAAAGAGTTCGCCAGCGCCTCATTTAGTTCGTTGCTCAATCGACATAGAGTTGGCACGATTCACTTCTCAGAGTCAGAGTCTGCCTCTTATATTTGTGTCTAATCAGGACACAGCCTTAATATTCAGGTATTGAGGTCAACCTTCCGTTGATCTTCTTATCAATTTACACTGTGTATATTTTGCCTCTTTTACAATACAAAGATCTCTGTTTCACCAAGCTGAGTTGCCGACCTCGGTTGGTACGGGTGGTCTCAAAATCCCTCTTAAAAATCTCTTAAGGGATTTTGAAACTAACCCGGTTGGTATACGTGTACAAATCCACCGAACTGATTGCCATTGAAATGTAAAATGAACTATTTTCTATTATCATATTCATTTACTAAAGGTCGGTGCACACCAGAAGATGTACGGAAAACGAAAAAATAAAAACAGAAAAGCCGCTATTACAATAACAATCAATTTTGACTCTTATAATCAATGAAATGTATGTAAAATAGTTGATTTTGTATGTTGAAAGAAACTAGTGAGTTGTCCTCCAATGCGCCAATATGTGATGGGCATAAAGGTAGATTTCAGAACGCTGCGACAACTAAAAGACAGACGCGCTGGAAACTATCTACAAGATTGCTTTTTGCAATTTATCGTGTCGTTACAAATCATTCTGTCGCAAATTGCTGTCGGGTTTTCAGAATTCTACCTTCAAGATTAGTCGGCCTCCTATTATCGGTCTTGAGTCTTATACATTTCATTGTCTTTAAAGACTGAAATTAGCTTTCGCCTTTGATAAGTGTTAGCGTGCGAATTCCATTGTATATCAATGTATTAAAAATGTATGATATTCTATTAATTGTTACATCACATTTGTTATACTATCAACACAGTTTTTGTTTAATTTATAGAAATAACGGAAAGTATTCCCGTTTGTCCCCTTACTCTGTCCCCTTGGGGGATAAACGGGAATACATTTTTCTGTCCCTTTTTACTAATGAGAAGAACAATAATCAACTACTAACCATAAACCATAGAGTTAATGAAGTAACCTAATAATTTGTAGACGAACACAATTACATTTTTGTGCCTTATATTTTACCAAAAGAAAGCAATAAGTTAAAAAGAAATATGTCAGTAAATATTTAAATAATAAGTTGTATCTTTTTGTTACTGTTATGTTAAGTAGATTCAGTCCTTATTGTCTATTGTTAGGCTGAGATCTATTCTTCGAACCATTTTTATGCAAATCGAGGTTACAAGATAGAAAAAAGGTTATAATATATATAACACATTTCCAGTTGCTGTTATTCTATAGACGTAAGTTTCTATAATTTTTTAGTGTTGTATGTTATTATCTCTGTCAGTATGAAGTCGCAGTAGAGACACTTTAAAACACTGAGCATGAAAGAATGATGCTTCGCTCTGGTTGGGAACCGTCATTTTTTCGTACTTAGTGTCTCACTCATTTGATGCGTGTCTAGGTCATAACAAACAACAAAAAATTCGAATTAAAAGAACATCAGCCCGTTTCATTCGCACCGCAAATGAATGGTATTTTTTGTCTTATGTAACTTACAGTGGTATTCATAGTCAAAAGGTGAACAAACCCCCAAAATCTATCATTCAACATTCTCATAGAGGTTGAATGTTGAATCATTCTTCTTTCACTTTCATAGCATCCTGCCTTTGACAATGTCAGAATTGTCAGATTGGGGGGTACTTCATTTTGTTCATGATATGCATAAAACTAGACATCACCACAGCGCCTGAATCATCTCCTAGAGGAGCCCCCATCTTGACTATGAATTCCAGTGATAAAAAGCTAGTGCTTTTCGGGCATACACAATATAATAATAGAACAACGACAGTACAGAAAAATCAGCCCGCCAAGTAATTTTTAGAAATAGCGACTCTACCTATCACGCAATAGAGTGCTATTTGGCTCGCATAGCGCTGCAAGCCTCTTACCTAATTTTATGTCTATTCTATCTTTTATACTGCGTACTGTTTATTTTACTGTGTCGCAACTGTAGCTCTATTCCTTGTTGGTTTTTTTTTCTTTTAAATGAGAATAATTCCTTTTTAATAAGGAATTATTCTCGGAAGGATGGACATCCAAATCAGTCATGTAAATATGCACTTAAGTATTATTCGACGTAATTTTTCCGGATACAGTGATAGTTAACTTCGCGCGAACAAAAAATGCCTATGGTCCCCGCACACGCAACTGTGTCGCATCGTAGCGTTTAGCGTTTGTATATCGTGCGTATTCTGTGTGATGGAAACTAGCAAAGAGATCGAAGATTCCATCCGTCCATCCGCGTGGAAGATAGGAAGCCAGACAAGCAAATGCGGCAAAACACCACCCCTCATCATCCACAAATCGACCATTTTATGAATGAAACCTTGTTCTGGGCCCCGTTTCCCGATCCATCGAATTTCTATTCGAAACTTACGCTCTCCGTCTCCTTCTACATTCAAGATGAAAGAGACGCAGTGGGTAGATTTCGAATCAGAACGTTTTTTCGATAGCTTGGGAAGATTCACTTAGATCTGGCCTGCGTGTGCGGGATGATTAACTCAATGGTATTCTGTGATTTTTTTCTTACCATACTTATTATTTTATTAAGTATATAAAGTATAATTATCTTCTTTGTATAGGTACCGGCAGTAAACAATACACGTTATCCTAAGAGGAGTTTTCTTTATGTGTCTTTTTGGCATTGTCAGTCTTAGAGCTACGCGAGTGCCACCTCTTGACAATGAAAGAATTAGTTCAAGAGGTGGCACTCGCGTAGCTCTTGATTTTACTTTTTAAATCATGAACGCAGGATTCCATACAACAGAATTTACATACTCAGACGATACAAACTTCTTGGTCATACCTACTATTATAAAATCTGTGGTCTAAAAATACTAATGTTTCCAGAATGGTCGCCAATGCCATCTAGCGAGAGATAAATTATAATGCTAAAATGACATTAGGAATACTGATTGCCTGAACTACTGACATTTTTTATTCTCATTAGTTCCATGAAATATTTGATTGTACTACTAAGGAAGATAATCGGATAAAGTGTTAGCTTCGTAGGGCGTCGTCTCTGTCACGCAGAGGGAGATAATCGTATATTGTCGGCTTTGTAGAACGTCGTTTCTGTCACTCGGTCATTATGACGTTTTGTTTAAGTCCCGGTTTCTGGTTCGGTGTTTAAAGTTAATTAAAATAATAACGGCCACTTTTAGGCTGAGTTGCACCATAATCACGGTTAAAGTTACGGTCAAATTTTGACATAAGCCCGCCCTGCGAAGCGTGGATCGGTTATAGTTAACGTTAAAGTTAAAGTTAAAGTAAGCTGGTGCAACTCAGCCTTAAAGGCTTTAGTTGACAGATCTAAAACTCGTAATACTGTTGCTGTTTTTGTCTTATAGACGGCAATGTAAGAGACGGATATATTTTTTGTATTTTAAATACTGTCAACGAAGGGTAGGTTGCACCAGCTTACTTTAGCAATAACAAGTACACTTCAGTTAAAGTACCGGTTAGGCAAAAAATTAGTTGCACCATCTGATAATTGTTAAATGACGTCATAACTTTAACTGCTAACTGTAACTGTCCACGCTTCGCCGGTTAGTGTTATTGTTTATGTTAAATATCTGTCATACGCTTTCATTCTACTAGACTCAGTTGACTGTAACTATAACAACAATTATGATGGTGCAACACATGCTAGCTAAACTCCATGGTTATGGTCAAAATTATAGTTAATTTAAACCGTAACAGTAACGTTAACTGTGATTATGGTGCAACTCAGCCTAAAGCTTTCAAAATTAGGCCTAATGTCAGCTTAAAAATACTGAACGGTCATTGGTTGCCTGTTGATCATCGGCTATCGTCGACCAATGAGCGTAAGTTAACATTCGTTTGACAAAGGTACGAAAAACCGGAAGATGTATTTTCCTCATTATTTATACCTCTGCTACCTGTACCTATATTAATGTTATTAATTTTAAGTTTAACATGATTTATTATGGTGCCTCGGTATTGTATAATTATACTATTATGAATACAATGGTGACAAAATAATACGTATTGTGACCAGGCAACCCCAAGCTAGTAACAGCCAACCAGAGGTGAGTCCGAGTAGGTTGGTTGTTAATAAGGACCAATCACGCGGTGCGGGGAACCAACAAGGCGCGGAGGTGATCCCGCCATTTTTTTCGCAATGTGAGTCCCAGTCGACCTCGCCCCTTTGCGCGCCGCGACGTTTCCCAAAACGCATTAGGAAGGCCAACGTTCTGTTGAACTTGTGATTAGTCTTTTTCTTATACGGACTTGTGTGAAACTTAAACACTTGAACCTAAATAAATTACCATTTACAGTGAAGTACAGTTCAGTGATTTTTATTTCATCCGTCAACCAACGTCCGGAGGCCTGAACCCAAAGCCCGAGGGCTAAATCTGGCACCCAACAGAAGGGGCCTTCTGGACAGAAGAGTTGGCGGATTTTTTTTCAAGTCTCCGTATTCTGTTTGTTCCGTTCGCGAGGATGCCACGAACAAAGAAACAAGATGAAAATGAAGCAGAAGAGCCTGCGCAGATCACAATGGGCCAGGATCAGTTTGCGAGCCTGATGCAAACTCTACAGCAATCCCAGGCAGAAATTTTCGCACGGCTCATCAACGAGGTACGCACCTCGACGCCGTTGGCCGAGGTCACTACATTGATGCCGGCCGCGAATTTTACTAAGTGCACCGCGCGATTCAACGGAACGTCCGCCGAGATAGACGGATTTATCGACGCGGTGGAAGTTTATAAAAACTGCCTACAGATTTCCGATGAAAATGCTGTTAAGGGACTTTCTATGCTGTTAACGGACTCAGCCGCTTTATGGTGGCAAGGCATAAAAGCCTCCACCACATCATGGCAAGATGCCATAGTAAAGCTAAGAAGCGCGTTCGGAGAACGCCGCCCTCCGTTCCGGATCTATCAGGAGTTATTCGAACTACGTCAAGGCACAGACCCGACGGATTTGTTTATATCAAAAATTCGCGCGCTTTTGTCAAGGTTGCCCAAGGAAGATCTTAGCGAAAAGGTACAACTTGATATGGTTTACGGGCTCCTTGATCGTAGAATTCGAAAGCGCCTCGAACGCAGCTCCGTCTCATCGTTCGAACAGTTGCTGCATCGTGCTAGATCGATTGAAGAATCGATAGAAGACGGCTCAGGCGAAAAGGCGCCGCTCGCGCCAGTAGCGCTTCCGAGTTCCAGTCGCAGGCCGGACGCCGCCCCCGCCCCCGCCGCCGCTTCAAATTCAGCACCAAGCAAGAATGACAAGGACACTCGTAAACGGTTGTCATGCGGCTACTGCAAGAAGTGGGGACACGTAAAAGCTGAGTGCAAAAAGTTAAATGATAACGATAAGAATGTAAACAAACAAATCCAGTGTTTTGGGTGCGGTACCCCTAATGTTATCAGGTCAAAGTGTGAAAAGTGCAAATCTAGTTCGCAAAATGCTTTTTTCTCGGTTGCAACAAACAGTGTAAATAAATCGAATTCCAACGTCCGCGGTTCTCAACAACGTGATATCAAACGTGAGGAATTCCCGCCGAGCCAGCTGATAACAGCGCCGCCACCGGCGCGGGCGCGGGCCGCCCGGGCCGGTTCTCGTTCGCGCCATTCAATTACGCACACATCGACCCAGCCGTCCGCGCAGAGCCCGCCGCCCGCGCTGCGGCCCGCCGCGCCGCGCCCCGCCGCGCCGCACCTCACCGCGCCGCGCCCGCTATCGCCTGCGCCTCCGCGGCATTCGCAGCTGTGTGCGTGTGCTAGCCATGGACAGGACCTGCCGATCGAGCCCGAGCGCTGTAGTGATACTGATAGCGCTCCGAGCTCTCGGGAATCGCCGACCCCGTACGCCGCAAACGGAATGTCAGGTAACCCCACAAATGCAGTGGGGGGTCACTATAAAAACTTTATTTGTGTCTGTCATAGTGCTACTACCGAACTGAAACCTGAGTTTGATTATTTTCCTAATGTGTTTGATGAAAGATATTGTGTACACTGTAGGGACATTAAGTCAAAGTACGACAGAGAAAATAGTTCTCCACATGTAAATACCGTTTCCATGACAGCGAATGATGATTGTTTACCTATGCATAATAATTATTGTTTATGTCGTAGTGAGGTACATGTTAATGATGTACATTCATGTTTACCTACTTGTGACCGAGACTCGTGTACAAAACGGCAGTTTTTGTGCGCCCGCCATAGTGATGTTTTTATAGACGGAGGGCTGCCGATTATAGTCAAAGAGCCAGTGGACTCTTCTATTACTGATGTAAATAATTTTTTAGGTGTAAATGCTTATAATAAGTATAATAATGTACATAACAGTGTTGTAAATACGAAACGTTTCGCGAGCGCACAGGGTCGTATCCAGGGGGAGCGCATCGACGCTCGACCTTTGTTGCCGATTAATGTTTTGGGGGAAAAAGGGACCGCGTTGTTGGATACTGGTGCTAAAGGTTGTATCGCTGGTCATTCACTCCACCGCGTGTTAGTAGAGAAAGGTCACCCACTGCAAAAGTGCACTCGTAACATCCGATTAGCGGATGGTTGCACGCGCCTTATGGAGGTGCTCGTTGCAGAAATTCAGGTAAACCTTTTCCATAAGATGGTGCCTACTGAATTCATTATTTTCCCCGAGGCGCGAAACAATGAATCACTGTTAGGTATCGATTTTATTAAAAAAGCCGGCCTTGTAATCGATTTTAATCGTAGCTTGTGGCATTTTTCTGAAAATAGTGAACAGAAATATGGACTTCTTTTAGAAACTGATTCAACTCGCCGCCGCACTTCATATGCTACTATGAATATTTTGCGTGAGGATGAGGGGACAGGTTTACAGGAGCAGGAGCGTGATGAACTCGCCCAATTACTTACGGATTTTCAGGAATTATTTGATCCGGTTGGGGAGCCTACACCTTACGGGGTACATCGCATTGATACTGGGAATCATGCACCTGTAGCGACACCTCCTTATCGGTTGACACCTGCCAAGAAGGTTATAATGCAACAAGAATTGGATAAAATGCTAACCGATGATATTGTGGAAGATTGTGAATCCGCTTGGGCTGCCCCGGCGCTATTAGTACCCAAGCGTGATGGAAGCTTTAGATTTTGTGTCGATTATCGCAAATTGAATTCGATCACAAAAACAGACACCTATCCAATGCCTCGCATTGATGAGCTGATCCAATCTACTAAACGAGGATGCTGTCACATGAGTACAATCGATCTCCGATCTGGGTACTGGCAGGTTTCTGTGCAGGAAGAGGACAGAGATAAGACGGCATTTGTTACACCGTTCGGAACGTTTCGTTTCAAGAGAATGCCATTTGGTTTAAAAAACGGACCAGCCACTTTTCAACGCCTTATAGATAGAATGCGTTCTAGCTCGGCCCTTAAGGATGTAACAATTTTAGGATACTTGGACGATCTGCTTATAATATCGGACAGTGGCTTTTCCAAGCATTTAGAAGACTTACGCGCCGTTTTCGAGCAACTAAAAAAGTTCAAGTTACGTGCCAACCGTGGGAAATGTGTATTCGTGCGAGAATCAGTAAAATACTTAGGGCACGTGATTTCAAGGGAAGGTGTTTCTGCTGATGAGGATAAGATTCGTGCTATCCTTGACATGGAACCTCCGTCCTCGTTGAAACATTTGAGGACGTTCATACAAACTTGCTCGTGGTTCAGGAAATTCATTCCTGGTTTCTCCCAAGTGGCTGAACCGCTAACTAGACTGACTCGAAAGAACCAAACATGGATATGGGGGCCCCAACAAGTTGACGCTTTCAATACATTAAAAAAGCTTCTGACGTCTACGCCTATTCTCGTTCAAGCTGACTACTCCAAGCCCTTTATTTTGCGCACGGACGCGAGTAATTATGCTTTAGGAGCCGTATTGTTGCAGGGCGAGAAGTATGAAGAGAGACCGATCGAATTTGCTAGCCGTTTGTTGTCCGCAGCTGAAAGAAACTATTCAACTACCGAACGGGAAGCTCTCGCGGTCGTCTGGGCTGTCGACCGTTTTCGAGGTTATATTGATGGGCATCCTGTTGTGGTCAGTAGTGATCACCAGCCGTTAAAATGGCTTTTATCATTGAAGTCACCATCAGGTCGTTTAGTACGATGGGCATTAAAGCTACAAGCTTACGAGCTTCATTTTGAATACACTCCTGGAAAAATCAACGTGGTAGCTGATGCCTTAAGTCGTCCCGTCTGCACAGAAGAATCTCGTGAATCTTGTGGAATATGTTCGGTCATACTAGATTTACCTACACGAGATCTTACAGAGCTGCGTGCAGAACAACAATCGGACCCTGATATTAATAAAATTATCAAAGAATTAGAAGATACAGAAGAAGTGGCGACTCGTCGTTGGACAGAACGAGGATACATGTTGGAGCGTGGTATCCTGTATCGTTATAATCCAGACACAGACAACGAATCACCACAGTTGGTAATACCAGCAAGCATTCGTGAGGAAATTCTACGTGAATGTCATGATGCTCCGATTGCAGGTCACCCTGGGATAGACAAGACATACCAGAAAGTTGCGCAGAACTATTTCTTTCCTGGCATGAGAAGAATCATTACAGATTATGTAAAAACTTGTACCACGTGCCAGCGTTATAAAGCAACGAACGAGAAACCACAAGGTCTCATTCAAACGCCTATTTTAAACCAACGAAATGAAGTCTTGGCTATTGACCTTTTTGGACCACTACCAGAGGGCGAGAATGGTGAAAAGTGGATATTGTTAGTGGAAGACACCGCAACAAGATGGGTCGAATTATATGCACTTAAAGAAGCTACGTCGGTTGCTTGTGCAAAGGTACTCATAGAAGAGTATTTTATGCGTTACGGCTTATGTCGTCGTGTTGTATCCGACAATGGAGTACAGTTTGTGTCGGCAGTCATGCAGAAGTGCATGTACATGCTAGGTATTACTCAGGACCTGATACCTTTTTATCATCCCGAAGCCAATCCTGCAGAAAGAAAAAACAGGGATATGAAAACAAAATTGGCTCAGTTGGTAGGCACAGACCACCCTTCGTGGCCGAAACAGTTACCCATGGTTCGTTTCAGCATGAATAGTTCAGTGTGTGAAACAACGGGTGCTACTCCTGCATTCCTATCGTTTTGCGCGGGAGTTGAGGTCTCCATTAGAAGTTTATGATGATCCAAAGGCTGTCCTGATGAAGCAAAATTTTGTACCACAGATTTCGCCATATCTTACCAAATTCCTACATTCACTGACTGAAGTGCGTGATAGAGTGGAGAAACAGCAAGACAAGAGAAAATCGTTTGGTGATCGTTCCAGAAGGATAGGAAATGAGTTCAAAGAGGGTGATAAAGTGCTATTAGCTACTCACCAGTTAAGTGATGCCAGTAAGATGAAGACTGCAAAGTTTTATCCTAAAAGAGATGGGCCATATGTTGTGCAGAAGAAGGCAAGTCCAACAACATACCTTATCGCTCCTGTTGTGAATCCTAAGGAGGTGTTAGGAAAGTTCCATGTAAGTGAGCTTACTCCATTTAGGGGACGGGGTGATGATCATGCTCAGCCATTAGTTCCTAAAAGAAAGAGAGGCCGTCCTCGCTTGCAGCCTCCTTCAGAGGATCTCAATGGTAGGCTAGACCACGATCGAGGGCGCAATCGTGATCTAGAGGGGGAGTATGTGACCAGGCAACCCCAAGCTAGTAACAGCCAACCAGAGGTGAGTCCGAGTAGGTTGGTTGTTAATAAGGACCAATCACGCGGTGCGGGGAACCAACAAGGCGCGGAGGTGATCCCGCCATTTTTTTCGCAATGTGAGTCCCAGTCGACCTCGCCCCTTTGCGCGCCGCGACGTTTCCCAAAACGCATTAGGAAGGCCAACGTTCTGTTGAACTTGTGATTAGTCTTTTTCTTATACGGACTTGTGTGAAACTTAAACACTTGAACCTAAATAAATTACCATTTACAGTGAAGTACAGTTCAGTGATTTTTATTTCATCCGTCAACCAACGTCCGGAGGCCTGAACCCAAAGCCCGAGGGCTAAAGTATGTAATTTATTTAAAACTAGGTAGGTACTTATATACGATTGGAAAAAGCACGTTTAATTTAAAAACAAACAAAAAGAGTACAACCGCGATAACGTCAAAAAAATAAAATTTAATAAGTTATATGTATATTTAATTTAAACTCGTTTGGTTTGATCATTATTCAAGGATTTTAAAATAAATATCTGATTTTCCTTAAGAACTAATTAAAAGTGATACGTAGAATAAATTAATTTTAATTACTACTGATAACCACTATAATTTAATTTCATTGAATGCAGCAAAATCCTAATACGTGTAATTGTACGCGTTTTTATAATAATAAAAAAATGAAAATGAATAGCGTGGCATTTCTCAAGCTACACAAAGGGGCCGGTTTTGATAAAGTAAAACTATAACCGACTTAATTATTTCGAGCACTGGTTTTGGCCATGAATATTCAAACTATACATACCTAAATACCATATAGTAACAAATTATAAATTTTAAGTCTTGGAGGTCAATAGGATAAGGTTAGGTATACTGATCTTTACTTATGCTCATACTACAGCTCCGTGGTCCATTTTGATCAAATCGGCCGCCTTTTCAGCGATCATGATAGTTGGTGCATTAGTGTTTCCACTAGTGATAGTGGGCATAACGCTAGCGTCCACCACACGCAACGCTCGAACCCCCCTTACTGCCAGCCGCTCGTCTACAACCCCCGTCCCCTCGCGACCCATCGCGCAACTTCCCACCGGGTGATACTGCGTACTAGCCAAATTTATCACGTAACACTTCCAATACTCGCGACTACCAAACTCCTTATCCTGACACTGCGTCACGTCCAAATCCAAAACATTAAAATCTACACTCTTAAAAGACGTCGTGTTAACTACCCTCATGAAATGTACAACGTAATCGGTGAACTTCTCAATGTCGTTCACATTTGAAAAACATCCGTTGTTGAACTCTGCTTTGTCTTCCGGGTTTGCGCTTTTGAGACTGATCCTCCCTCTAGATTTAGGATGTAAAAACGTTATGAGAGAAAATAGAGTCTCCCTTTGTTGACTTTCTCTAGCTAAAGCTATACATATTTTATCGTCTAGCAATAGTAGTTCGGAGCACATGAGAGTATGAGTTATGGACGCAGGCGGATTGACGATCGCAGTCACTTGGTAGTCAGGAAATATTTGGTTCTTATTCATAGCTACAAACCCAAGCATCGAAGGCGCGGGGAAGCCATTTAAATTCCCCAGTAGTTCCATATTTTGCCAAATCGAACAATCGTTTTTCAGTCCTCCGAATGTAACAGGCACCATTAAGTGATCTTGCAAGTTTAATCCCACATTTGGAGAATCAACTATTACGTCGACTTTCATGTCTTTTAAATGTTCTTTGGGACCTACTCCAGAAAGCATAAGTAGCTGAGGGCTATTGATTGCTCCTGCTGCTAAAATCACCTCTTTGTTGGCTTTAATGTTCAAAACCTTACCATCAGGCGTTTTTATTTCAACTCCCGTGGCTATTTTTTGGTCATCAATAATTACTTTCCTTGCGTGAGTATTTTTTTGTATGTATAAATTAGTTCTACCTATAACAGGTTTCAGGAAGGCGAGCGACGTGCTTTGTCTCAGGTTTTGATAAATTGTAAACATCGGAGAGGAAAATCCAATTTGATGATATCCGTTCGTGTCCTCTAGTATTTCGTTACCGTTTTCTTTAAACGCGTTGAAATAAAATGCTGTTCTGTCTTTGTGAACGGATCTTGAGACTCCTAAATATCCATTGGCGTTGTGGAGGTCACCTGTTTCACTTTGCAGAACTTCTTCGTCTCGGAGCCGTTCGCTCTTTTTGAAGTAATAGGTGACGTTGTCCCAACCCCAGCCATCCAGTCCCTCCGCTGCCCAGCCATCAAAGTCCACCTTGTTCCCTCTGACATGAAACATGAAATTTGTAACACTCGATCCGCCCAGCATTTTACCGTGGTACTTTTGCACATCTTTTGTTTTGAGTGCTTGGCTTGAGAAACCGTCGTTGAACTTATTATACTCCCAGTTTGGTAAATTCGATCCTAAGAGAAGAGATAGGCCTGGACTCTGAAAATAATTTTTGAATTTGTCATCTTCACTGACGTTTTTACTCATTTCTTTCGATTAAAAAAAAACATGTGGGCCTATAACACTCCACTGTAGTGAATATCAAAATCATGTGAAGTAGGTATTGTTTGGCGTTAAGCCATGTGTACAATTATTTAATCTATGGCCAAGCCAGGCAATCATTAGGTAGGTTATAAATTTAAAAAATATGTTACTTGGGTTCTGCCTATTGTCTAGGTAGGTGGTATAACTAAAACCTTACATGAGCGATCCCCGGAGGCTCGTCCCCAGCTTCAATAATCAACAAAGTCCAGTTGTGCAGTTCTGTGAGTCGGTTGGCGAGCACGCAGCCTGCCGACCCAGCGCCTACCACGATGAAGTCGAAGCTTTGTCCATCTAGATTGTTGAAGGCCAAGGTTAGTAATCCAAAACTCTAAGATTTGTGTAGACAAAGTTAGTCATGTGTTAGACTAGTAATATTTACATTAAGAACGCGGAAAAGTTCACGTCGTTGCATCGTATTATTTTTCAAAACTTGTGCTTTTTCCAGTGTTAATGTTTAAAATTGGTGGCGTTTTACGCATTAAGTGCTGAATTACTAGCATGAGTGAGGGCAAGTGATATAATGCGGTGAAACGTGATTTTTCGTGTTGCTTTCAAAACTCCATAGAAGCTTCTAGTAAAGTTGCCACCACTGCTGGAGCATGACTTAGACTGGACTATGACTACCTGACTTAGACTGGACTATGACTATGACTAGGACATGACTTTGCGTGAAATATTTTATAACACGATGAAAATATAATACTTTACACTGGCTAAATACACTATGTGTGGAGCCAAAATATAAGGAAAAAAAATTAAGATGTTAATTTTTTATATAGTTTTTTTTTGAGGCTCACCATAGACATTTGCTTGCGGGTATTCTTCGCTGAAGCGAAGCGATGTCAGTGATACCAGCGCCATTTGCGGATACTGCAGAGATGGGATCAGCCACTTTACCTCCACTATAGCTAAAGCCTCCAACAGCATCTGGAAGCTTTAAAAAAATTATTCATATCGAAATTATTTTTAAATCCCACACCGTTTTCCCACACCACAATGCCACAATAAAATGAACCCTGGAATCCACAAGCTACCCGTAAATTACATATAAAAAATACCTGCTAGTTATCGCTAATAGCCAACCAACAAACGAAATAATTAGGTAAAATGTCAATGTTAACTCGCATATTTCACGGCTCCACATCTTGAATAGAGTCTTTTACCGATATCTGGAAAAAACTTAAGCCTAAGTCATCATCATCATCATCATCATTAACAGCCTGAAGACGTCCACTGCTGAACATAGGCCTCCCCCAGGGAGCGCCACTCAGAGCGGCTGCTCGCCTCCTGCATCCATCGGTTCCCCGCGGCTTTCACCAGGTCGTCGGTCCACCTAGTGGGGGGCCGGCCTACGCTGCGTCTTCCAGTTCGTGGTCGCCACTCGAGAACCTAAGTCTAAGTAGGTACCTATAAACATGGAAGTACCCATAAAGTATCCTCTGGTACATACATAGCACCACTGTCCATGCTCATCGAACTATCTAAGGTTGTCTGGAAGAGATCGCTTTTAGGCCAATTGAAAGTTGAAACCTACTTAAGAATACGAAGTAATATATTCAGTAATCTGCTTAAGGTATGTTTATAGGTTAGGATAGTTGAAAAATATTTTATGCGAGGTCGAATGAACCATCGATAAAATAATAGTTATATACTTGTAAAATTATAATACTTACTTATTTAAAAAAATCTATCGTAATGGCCATAAAAATGTTAAGTAGGTAGGTAACTAGTACCTACTTATAATTTTTGCAAGCAGCTTGCGGAAAAGCATGATTAAATTGAAAATTAAACATTTCTTTTGGTATGCAGAATTCAGAGTAAGTATTCTAAGGCAGAATCTAATTAAAATAAAATAAAAATATAAAATTTATTTTAAAATTTTTATTTTTTATATAATTAAATTTATTTAAAAAAAATTATCGGGTTGACGTCGGGTGGGCAACGGCCCGATAGCTCAGTTGGTAGTAGCCCTGCCTTCTGAACTGGGGGCTGTGGGTTCGATTCCTACCCAGAACAAACATTAGTGTGATGAACATAGATGTTTGTTCTGTGTCTGGGTGTTACTTTGTATTCTATGTATGTATTTATAAACAAAAAGTATCTAAGTATTATATCAGTTATCTGGTTCCCATAGTACAAGCTTTGCTTAGTTTGGGGCTAGATGGCGCTGTGTGAAATGTCCACACATATATATTATTTATTTTATTTACGTCACCTTGACCACTTGTTAAGTTAGAACTTTATTGTATGTAAGTTTTTTATTTGTTCCTTTTACCTACTTATATTTTTATTTAAGGAAGTACTTCATCATCATCATCATCATCACTATTTAAAACACTGTTTTAAACTTTCACGGTTCAAATATACATTTTAAAGAAAATTTAAAATGTATTTTTTTTTATATACTGGATGTAATTGAATTCATTAGCATCCTTTGAAACTAGGTACCTAGGTACTCCTGATACCGGTCACATTTGGCCAAAAATTCTAACACATTGGTTTGGTAATAATAATAACTCCAACAAATGGAATAACTTACTTAATCAAATGCTACAATACAAAATTTAATTAAAATAATGACGTAATGTTTTTAATTAGTACATACAAGGTATAAAAACAAGGTTTAAATGTATCAAAATCATCCGTGCCAACTGCGTTAGGCGCCGCGGCAATCTTCATAAATTTCAATAAATATATTTTCATTTACACTTCTTACTTTTTAATAATCATCTATAAATGATGTACTATCATGGGCTCAATTTATGCTAATGAATTAAATTACATCCTGTATAATATTGAAGTTATAAATTAAAATATTTTTTTTTTACTAAGTATTAATCTAATAACCTTAACGTGAATTGATAATGTTGTGGTGATAATCATTATTAATATCTCAGTATAACTTACCCGATAAAATAAAAATATAATCATGTAAAACTTGTTTACCTTTGTCTTGTCTTTCCAACATAAATAAAAACAAGGCTTGATTTAAAAAAAAAAAACAGTAAGTAATAACAATAACTGAATGTACCTATATACTACCTATTTAGCTCAGTACCACTGCGAGAGACATTGTACTGGTGTCAATGCAAAGTAAGAAATGAGACCTACTTACTGTAAAGACTGACAGACTGGTTTAGATTAACATATTATTACGTAAAAATTACTTGGTATATTTAAGTAGGTACCTATACTATACATATAATTACTTATAACTGAGTACCTAGGCAAAGTAATAGGATAGGACATAGGTAATAATTACGTAATTCCTTTTATAAGGTGATATGTCACGCTCAGCGCACCAAATTCAAATTTTCTTGCGTTTTTTGCTAATTACAGCTTAATTACTCTACGCAATTAGGTATATGAAAACTAGTTTGCCGCAAATAAATAGAATGTATCAACAAATTATGATTGAAAGTATCACATAAATATCATTGGTTTAGCAACAATTGGCAAAAAACTAATTTTGTCTTGGCTTTTCAGTTTCAGGGCTTTGCTCATTTCGGAAATCGCTAACTTTTCTGCAGCGAATGTCACTTCAATAGATTTTTGGAGTTAGTGAGGCGTTAGCGATTGGGATCATTGCTAGACCCCCTTGTCATTTATTTCAGTAGTGACGTGCGTGTGGTGAAGAGGGGACTATAAATGCAGCCCATACTATTTAAAGTGGAGTGCAGGAATAAATGAGCAGTAGGTAATACTGGAACGTGACTGACTTGACTCTGACTAGACATCGATGTGAGTTTCACTCGACTGGTAATTTAAATACCTATGAAACTCGAATCGCTAATACTGGTTAATGGCTCGCTTGCACATCTAACAAGTTCGACCGATTTGGAAGTATGAAGTTTTAAACACGGCTTACCTACATGACGGAGATCGCCGTATTTCTCTTTGTACCTATCTTATAAATAAGTATTCGATTAAAATATATTCTATATTCTAGGATACTTTTATCCCGTTAAATAAAGCTCCCCTGCGCACGATGTCTAAATACATACATCGCGGTAGGCCAAATAAAAAAAAAAGTCAATTGATGGTGTGGCCCACAGATTAGAGAAAAAAACCGTGTGGCCCACACAGGCCTAACGATACCGTTACTGTCAAAATCAAATATTATGTCACAGTCAATGCCAATGTCAGAATAGTAAAAATAAAAAAGAGCTCACGACTCGGTCGAAATATGTAAAAATTGCACAAAAATTACGATCTAATGCAAAAAGATGTCCAAATTACGCCAAATTATAAATATTTCATACTGTCGGTACTATAGTGTGCAACAAGCAAAAAAGAAGCTTCCAATTATATCTTGTAAAAGACAGGAATTGAATCATTACGAAGGGCAATCCTACAGCAAGTTTGAAGGCCTAAAACTTGTTTCCCAAGGGTGGATACACAATAAATCTAAGAATGATTATTTTATTATACACAGGGCAGCTAATAAAACAGAAGAGAAGGATGTTTACCGTAAGAGTTTTGAAGAGATTGGCGTATGTCCTCAGTTGATTGAGGTTATGTCTGAGCAGGGTATAAAATTGCCTACAGCGATTCAGACGAAGGCTATACCGTCTATTTTGCAAGGAACTAACACAGTAGTAACTGCAGAGACGGGTTGTGGGAAGACATTGGCGTATTTATTGCCAGTATTCCAACACATCATGCAGTGGAAACCAAGTATACAGGAAGAGTTCAACAGTCCAATGGCTGTTGTTATTACGCCTAGCAGGGAATTAGGTAGGTGATCATGTTTTTACGTCTCACATTTAGCAGAAAATGTTTTGATCTCAGCAATAACTTATAATATGATGATTAATGAGTATTGATTTGGTTGTTTTGTTTAATTTTAGCATCTCAAATTGGCGAGGTTGCCCAAAACATAGCTCAAAGCCTCAACCTCAATGTATCAACACTCATTGGAGGACATACCAAAAGAAAGATGTTGAACCCACCCATCGAATACTGTGACTTGCTTATCGCCACATTAGGTGCATATAGCAAACTAGTGACCACTGGTATTTACAAAACCAAAAATGTGCACCATGTTGTTTTGGATGAAGCCGACACATTGCTGGATGATAGCTTTTCCGGAAAGCTTTCACATTTGTTGAAAAAGTTTTCTGTAAGTATAAATCAGGAAATAATTCTTTCTGTACCTGTTCAAGCAAAAATAGGTGAACCAATCTTGATTTATTACATCCATCAACTCGCTACAACATTTACCAGATTGCCATGCTATTAGGTTTTATGAATTTTAGATACAATACAAAGTGGAAGTGCAAGTGCCTCCAGTAGGTTGCCAGCTTACATTAGTGAGTGCAACAATGCCCAACGAGCTGCCCGAATCGGTCAGCTCCTTCGTAGCTCCGGAATCTCTGAAGACTGTTACTACTTCCAATATACACAGGGTATTACCACATGTGCCTCAGAAGTAAGTGAAAATACAGTAGAAAATTATTGGCGTCAAGAAATTTAGTGCATAATAAATATACGCGCGCGTAAGTGTAACGTTAACGTAAAACCCCCTATTACGATTGAAGTCTGCTGCTCAACTGCTGTCAAAGTTCATACAATTTTGACGGCAGTTGAGCGGCACACGTGCGTTTGCAGCGCTGCTAACTCAATCGTAATAGGGGGCCAGATCAAATGCCATACAACTGCCTTACGTTAACGTTACACTTACGCGCGTGTAAATATTCGTGCTAGGCCTACAGCGCCCCATACAATTGCCGTACGTTAACGTCACACTTACGCCCGCGTAAATATTCGTGCTAGGTCTACCTGTCTGTGTGTTTGTCATATTTTCACAGCCAAATGGCTGATATTGATGAATTCAACATAGAGCCAAGTATTTCAACCGGGCCTGTTTACACTACAGCCTCTGTGGTGTGAGGTCAGCTCATAAACCGGAGGCAGCTGGTTCGATTCCTTCAACAAGTAATTGTGCTAGGAAATAGGTCATCGTAGTTCCCAAGACCTAGGACCTAGGGGGGCCACCTTCTATGCCTCCGGTATCAATACACTTGAAATAAATTCCTCAATTCATTTTCTAAATTTCAAATTCTAGGTTTATCCGTCTCGGCAAAGCTCAGAAACCAATAGAGCTGTTGAAGCTTGTCCTAGCAGACGTCAACTGCAAACGTCCTGTCATGATATTCTCCAACAAAACAACCACCTGCGACTTCGTCTCCATGTTTCTAAACGAGAACAACATTGAATGTATCAACATCAACGGACAAATGAATGTCGCTCTCAAAACTGGCAAGTTTGAAATGTACAAGAGCGGGAAGGTGAATGTGCTGTCTTGTACGGACGTAGCTTCCCGTGGACTGAACACCACTGGTGTAAGTTAACTTTTATTATATAAAAAAATATGCTTCGAAGACTGATGTGTCATATTTAAGGGTTCTATACCCAAAGGGCGAAGCAAACCCTATTACTAATGCTTTGTCCGTCTGTCTGTCACCAGGCAGTATCTCATAAACTGTGATAGGTAGACAGTTGAAATTTTCACAGATGATGTATTTCTGTTGCCGCTACAACAACAAATACTAAACAACTAACAGAATAAAATAAATATTTAAGTGGGCTACCGTACAACAAATGTTTTTTTTTCTCATTTTTATAGATAATTGTATGGAACCCTTTGTGCGCAAGTCCGACTCACACTTGGCTGATTATTTTAATTTTCTGTGTGGATTGCAATAGTAGTATCGCCTTGGCTGGAAACGTCCACTGCTGAACATAAGGCTCCCCCATAAAACGTCACCATGTACGCTATCATAGAGGGGTCTGCCGTGATCACCACTGACTTGGTGATCACAGAAGAATTTAATGTACATAGGAGAAGCTGCTGTCCTCTCTCTGGATATTCCCTTAGCTGGCTTATTTAACTGTGTAACAAAATTATGATTTAACAGAAATGATTTGGTCTCCCGACCACAATATTTATATTTCTGCTTTTTTTATAAGCTTGTGTGTGGTCCACAGACGCAACACATAATAAACTACGATTTCCCCCTGTACACTGCCGATTACATCCACCGTTGCGGACGCACCGGCCGCCTCGGCTCGCCGCGAGCTTGCAGCGTCACCAACTTTGTCGCGTGGCCGAGGGAGATTGCACTTGTGAGTTTACTTTTTTAGGCTTCACGCGACTTGCGTATTTAGCCAGTTATGCCAGTGTCTAGAAACTTTTCTTTCAATTTAGCCACTTTATTAATTGTTAACCAGCTCCGGTATCAGTTTTTGACTTGTGTGAGGGCTTCTGATCCTGTAGAAATGGAGGAGGATTTTTTCCTTAATTTAGTTACAATTTTATTAATGTTTGTTATCTCAAAACAATTATATCAGTCATCTACTGGGTGTAATTGAATTCATTAGCATCCTTTGAAACTAGATACCTACTCCTGATACCGGTCACGTGTGGACCAAAATTTTTGAATTCTAACACTGTTTGGTAATAATAATAACTCCAAAAAATGAAAGAACTTACTTAATCAAATGCTACAATACAAAATGAATTACTGTTTTTAATAAGTACATACAAGGTCTAAAAACTTTTAAATGCGTCAAATCATCTGTGCCAACTGCGTTAGGCGCCGCGGCAATCTTCATAATTTTCATAAAAAAATATTTCATTTACACTCTCTACTCTTTAATAATCATCTATAAATGATGTACTATCGCGGGCTCAATTTATGCTAATGAATTAAATTACATCCTGTATAAACGGATACTAAAAAATAGTTTTATAGTTGAAAGTATAATCATTTCAGATTCGTCCCATAGAAGTTTTATTGAAATCGGATAATGGATCCCATTGATTATAAATCCAGTTGACCAATGATACAATTTCCCCTCATACGAAAATTAGTGGTGTATTTCAACCGCTAATTCTATGCCAGGAAACGGGACACCCAATGTGTTTTGTTCAATCATGCTCTGTTCTTTGTAATTTCGTGTGACTTGGTCTCGTTTTGTTACTTCGCCTCCTGCCCGCGCAAGAGAGTCGTGTTTGTAGGAGAAATTATGTTTACGAGCCATCAACGGGCTCAATAAGATTATAAAATCTTTGATAGATCTTGGTCGTTTTATTTTATAATAATTGTTGTTATTCTTATTCAACATAGGGGCGCTAAGTCCTGCACTGACGTCCCGCTAGGGGTGTATTGTGCATTTCCCCCTGCCAGCATCTAACCGAGCCACCCCAACTCCTTAAAATAACGAAGTGTGGCTCTAGGCTGCTGGCACAACTGCTCCAGTGGCACTGATGATGGGTGTTGGAGTAATGACGATGAGGCATTCGAAAGGTCCTGAGTAGACTGTTGTGTGTCTACTCGTGTTAACATTCCTGATGTGTATCTGGCTTCCTCTGTAGCTGTGCAGTATCTCAGTACGTGTTCCACAGTCTCGTCTTCTTTCAGGCACCCTCTGCATAGGGGGCTATCCGTGGCCCCAGTCTTATACAGATGATAGTTTAAATTGCAGTGGCCAGTGATGAGCCCAACTATGAGCCTAAGATCCTGCCGTTGCAACTTTAGCAAGTTATTAGTGATCTTTCTATCAATGGTTGGAAACACGGCTTTAGCCTGTCTACAGTCCGTTTTCTTGTCCCAGATTTTCTGCTGCTCTTTTTCAGTATGCCGACGTAGTGAGTCCCGCACTTCCTTCGCTGATGGTTTGCAGAGTCCTCCCACGTCAGCATTTACTTCTTTCTTGGTTCCCTCTTTGGCTAGAAAATCTGCCTTAAGGTGGATGGACGAAGAGCCACGGCTCATGCCCAGGTAGGTAGGTAGGGCATGAGCCGTGGCTCTTGTTCTACATTTGTGAGACAATTTCTGTAGAAACTGTCGCGTGGCACTCTGCTAGAACTCTCGACCTGGTTGTGGGCCTTCTGAGAATCATTGTTGTTAATATGACACCTATTTTGTACAGGTCCAGAAGATCGAGGAATCTGTGAGAAGGCACAACGAGCTGCCGAGCGTTAACGCGAATATAAAGAGGATCATTGAAGACAGAATCGCTAATATTCAAGTGAGAAGTAGCGGTTAAATAGTGGTTAAGTATAAATAAAATAGTTTCAAATTTTTTGGTTGTTTTGACTTAATCTCAAAGATTGCAAATCATGTTTGTCATTTATTCATGTGTCGTAGTTTTTAAAACCATAACGTTTTTCGACACGAGAAATTGTCTTTGAAATTGTTCTTGGTAGTTATCCTGAAATGTCCCTCGCCCATTTTCAATGGCTACCTACTAAAACCTTAGATCAGGTGTGGGCAACCTTTTGAATGTCGCGGGCCAAACTTTAGGATGTCAATGAAGTCACGGGCCGTGGATCAAACACGCGACAAAACGCAAACGGGGACAAAGCGCGAGCGAAGCGAGCGCCAAAATTTTGCATGTTAATAGATAAATCCGTGGAATAATCGTGAAATATCAGCTATTTTCAGATGAAGTGTTCCCAGAGTTAATAAAATGACTGACATGAAAACGAATGCGAAGCCAGCGCAAAAACTTCTATACTAAATTTATAAGTAATTAGATGTAGTAATCTGATTACAATACAGCGAACGTGAGCGTAGCGTAGCGAGCGCTAAATTTTTTCAGGTTTTTGGGGATCTACAATTAATCAAAGGCGCGAGTGATGCGACCCAGTTGCTTACCAAACAACAAAAAGTGCGCTCAGCCACCTACACACGATGCAGCCCTGAGCTCTAGAAATAGATAATTAAAAAGGTTATTCGTGTTCGGTATTCTTGTCACATTTTCGTGTCACGCTTTCCGATATAAATACGTTTTTTTATTGTGCGAGCTGCGGGCGCCGAATTCATGTGTTTCTACATGAATTTGGCACTTGGAGCTCGCAGGCCCCTGTTAGCCCCTCTAGATCCGGGGCTGAGAATAATGCTATTCTCAGTATTTGTAGGTATGAACTGACACTTTTTCGCGCAAAGCTTAAAATGTTCAGCGGGCTGGATCAAAAGCCGCCGCGGGCCGTGTACGGCCCGCGGCCGGATTTTTTGAATCAGCTATTATCACATTACTTACCATTATTATTCAAATTGTGAATAGTAAGTAGGTACAGCACCAACAGTCAATATCAATATTATAGATTTTTTGTGTTATTGCTATCCTGCTAGGTACCTTAACACGAGTAGGACTGTAGGTCATATAAATTTTCTGCAGACGTATCCGACCTTTACTCTGTGTAGATTGTTCGTACAGCTTTTTAGTTCATAGAAGTGTACCTCTTTAATTCCTTACTATTAATTTTATTAGTGTGTACAGTAATCACGTGGAAAATTTTATTGTTAGCATTTACGGTCACTAGTGTCAACAGTGATTTTGTGATGAAATGGTAGAAACGAAAGTTTGGATAATGTCCGCGGTACCCCCATCGCTATACCGAATGATGTTTACTAACTTAACTAAGCGGTCAAGTTGAACGTTACTAGAAAACAGGATCATACGTGTAATTGCGGAGGCAAAGAACTGGAAGATGCAACCAGGACCGCGGGACAGTGTCCTTTTATAGTTACCAATTCTGAAGATGAACTGAAAGCAGCGATAGGTTTTGAA
This sequence comes from Ennomos erosarius, assembly GCA_963580505.1. Lineage (NCBI taxonomy): Eukaryota > Metazoa > Arthropoda > Insecta > Lepidoptera > Geometridae > Ennomos > Ennomos erosarius. Next base: position 1,664,544 of record OY756982.1, read on the forward strand.
TGCGACTGCCCCGGGGCGGATGGCAAGGGAAGAAAATAGTTTTAAAACAAATAGTACAGGACCATATTCTAGTAACAACGTGTATGACGACCGAGGACGCGGGAACGGAGACCACGAACTACATACCGGTGATTTTGTCTAAGGCCGCGCCGACACGGGAGTTGTGGCTACAGATTACGGGTAGTCTTTAGTTTCTTCCTATTAAGTGGGAAAGCACCTGCTCTCAATCGTAACAAGTCATCAGTGTGCGAAAATCGATAGCAATAAAGGGATGCATCGAGGTAGCGGATAGTTCTTTCATTGCCGTTCCACTTATTCATTGGAAGTGATAAAAAATAACTTGTAGGGGCAACACCGTTGCGTCCACTCTTCTCGCATGGCAACTGGACAGTCAGTTCACCTCCCGCGTCGCGCACTGACTGTTGATATTTTTTGTATTTGTAATACTATAGTCTAGTATGAGTTAACGTAGTGAAGGTGATATGATATATTTTCATTCCGATCGTCACCTTTCTCATATACTGATGACACGAAATAAGTATAATGACGAATAGCATCGCAATTTGTAACAAAAACTCATTTAAACACAAGACTTGTTTGTGATAATGTATTTATTTCATATTTATTTAATGTTATTTTTAATACTTATCGATCACGTTTTCAAAAGCTTGAACACTTGAGATCTTCATTAAAATACTTCAAAACTTTAGTTAGGTGCAAAATATTATGTAAACAAAAGTGTTACATATTTTGCACTTGACTGTACACACAGGACTAAGCCCAAGTACAAATAATTCTAAAAATAATTGAAATGTATTACGCACAAGATTGATAGATATTATACTTATTTGTATACACTATGTAGGACCATCACTATTTATTGCTAAATTAAGTATTGCTTGTAATTTGTTACCTATATATATTATTATAAATATTTTACTATTTAGATTTAACACACACACACACACACGTTTGAGAAAACTATCTAAAAATACCTAGACGTCTAAAATAGTATTGATTGATAGGTCGGTTTTTTTTAATATTTTGGCTCGACACATCGTGTCAAGTATTATAATTTTCAGGGTGTTATAAAATATTTCACGCAAAGTCATGTCCTAGTCATAGTCTATGTCAGATAGTCATAGTTCAGTCTAAGTCATGCTCCAGCAAAGTGGTGGCAACTTTACTAGAACCTAGTATGGAGTTTTGAAAGCAACACGAAAAATCACGTTTCACCACATTATATCACTTGCCCTCACCCATGCTAGTAATTCAGCACTTAGTGCGTAAAACGCCACCAATTTTAAACATTAACACTGGAAAAAGCACAAGTTTTGAAAAATAATACAATGCAACTAACGTGAACTTTTCCGCGTTCCCGCCAAAACTCGGTCGGTATTTATCACAGACATATATTATAGTATTAGATGTCTGTGGTATTTATTTAGGTACCATAGAGAAAATAAACCCTACATTATAAATCTTTTAAATCCATCGTTTTGTATCGCTAAGTTCATTAAACGATAAGTTTGATTTATTATAAAATCTGAGGTTTAATATAATAATATCAATCAATCAATCAACAGTGCAACTGAGCTTTGTGAATTTCAATAATACGCCCTTAAACATTATTCTCTACTTACTTAAATAACACGGCGATTCTACGCCAATACTAGATGTACCTATTTATAACTACTTATTTGGTGTTAAGATTCCTTTTCTTCATTTTATTTATACACATGGTTTTAAATCTACCGAATAAAATATTTGTGGACATGTCAAAAAGCGCCATTTAGTTCCAAACTAAGCAAAAAGTACTATGGGAACCAGATAATTATTATTGATGATATATATATTTTTAGTTTGTAAATACAATACAAGATGGAAGTATCAGGATATTCCGTTCGTTTAGTTGAATAGTGACCTACATAATGTACCGTGAAGATGAAGTTTAAAACAATAGGAAACAATATTATTAGGTCGCTACGCCTTTAGGTACTTAGGTAGATCCTCTACATTAACTAGTTATGTATCTAACTCTATACCTACTTAATTAAAACTACCAATCAGATAAACTTTAAGTCACAGTTGAGCGATATACAAAAGTACCCACATTTGGTTTACAATAAGTCAGAATAAGAAAATAGTCTTGCATTTTTGGCACTAGCTATGGCACATTTGTGCTAAGTTTAATTAAGGTCTGGACGAGGGTCCCGTTCTGGCATCCTCTGTAGATTTCCATCGGCTTTCTAAAACGGATGTTCCCTGATCCTGGTTGCTCACGTTCTGATGACTGTACCTGCGCTGCTCATCGAAAGCCTTCGTGGATATGCTGAAGACGCTATCCGCGCTGGTCTTCCGTCTGGTATCTAAGGTGGTCAGGCTTGATCCGGTCGGTGATATCCTGTGAGGGAACCGCGGTGAGCCTTTAATCCTCTCCGTGGAATTCTGATGCGACATCGTCGTCCTGTGCGTTGTTGGCAGGACGAAATTGACTTTAGTTTCCGGTTCCGCGACGTACTTTTGCGCTGAGGATAAGCTCCTATCCGAGTCGTAGTTGGAACAGGACGGTTCGTCATCCGTGACGCGTATAATAGGACCGCTCCGGGCGTATGATTCTCTACGGAGTTTCAGCTCAGGATGCGGCACGTGAAGGGTATTACACGATAGGACCATGCTGTGCTTTCTATGCCCGGGGACTAGACCAGCGATCATGCCGACGTGCATTTTCAAGGCGGCTGCTATACTCTGCCCGGTGGGATCGGCGATGGACATGGTTGAGGCTTTCCGGCTGGTCGGTCGGCTGCCGAAGAAGCTTTTCAGCCGGCGGAGCAGGCCGGGCTGTTCGTCGCGCTTGTTGAGGCAGAGGCCGTAGAGGTCGATTGCAGGTTGTGATTTTCTGAAATTCAAAGTAACATTGCAAATATCAATTTTTAGCAGATGGATGCAGGAGGCGACTTACTTTAGGCAGAGGTCGTCCTCAGGCTGATCATGATGATGAAGAAAACGATGACGACTACCCACTAAGTAGGTACCTACATAAATATAAAAAGCACACATGAAAGAAGTATCTTCGCCTTAATAGAGACAGAAGGGTAGGTAGTACCTACTTAATATTGGTCTTCTAGAGAAAGACCGATGCCCGTATGGTCATCATTATCATCACCTCAGCGTTATTGTTTCGACCATGGAGCTAATAAAAAAAGAAAGAGGGAACCCCGTCTGATCCGAAACTGAAGCACCCTTAGGAAGCTGGAAACGCTTCGTACGTACGAGCGGGGCACGCACACACTCACATCAAAAGCAGCCGGTCGCCCGACTTTCATCTGACACACATACGTAATATGTCCGCCATTTTGGGCTTCAGTTCGATGTCAATAAAAACTCAATCCTTCTTTTTTTATTTCATCCATGGTTTCGACAAATATAATCTGAGAGTTTTAGAGTGAACCGGTATCTTCCAAGCAAGCATGTTGCATCGTCACCCCGTCATCACTTAGGTACCATGTAATACCGTGCTCAAATGCTAGCCTATCGTTATAAAAAACAGCCTGGAGACGTCCCACTGCTGAACATAGGTTTTCCCCAAAGAGCGCCACTGAGCGCCTGCTGGCCTCCTGCATCCATCGATTCCCCGCGTTTGTGTTGGTCGTCAGTCCACCTAGTAGGGCCGATCGTAAGGTGAGCGCACCTGTAGTTGAGTTTAGGCTGCGAGCTGAAGCTGACAGAGTTTCTCGCGCGGAAGGCGTCGGCGGAGGGCCAACTCGCGCGCGGGATGACGGGCGGCAGCACCGACAGCAGCAGCATGGGGAGTCCGCCGGTAATGCTCGGCGTGCGCTGCTCGTGACCACGGCCTTCCTCTTCCACCGTGTTCAGCTCCGTCTAGAATGTATAGGTACATTGATATTTCAATTTGAAATTATGAATGGAATGAAATGGAAAAGAATGGAAAAAATGTTATAGAATGGAACAAATTGGAACAGAATGGAATAGCATGGAACTGAATGGAAGAGAATGGTATTGAGAAGAATAAACTACGTATATGGAAGTGTTAATCTTAAAAGAGCTGGCTCAGACTTGCTGGCTGCTATGAACACTTGAACAGTCGTTAAACCAATTCAGAATTAAAAATTCCGACATTCTTATTGCCTATACGAGAAAAAAACCAAACTTCCAGCTCAACACAAGTTAAACTAAAACACGGTTAAACACTACCCTGTCTAATGTCCAAAAACTTACCCGTTTTTGCATCGATATAGAAACATCAGAACTGGACGTAGACTCGAGTGGTTCGGACAGCAGTTTTTCAAGTCTGCCGATTTCTTTGTCCAGAGCCGCGACCTCTCTCTTATAAACCTTGTTCTGGATTTCTATCCTGAAGTGGAGCTCTTGAGTTTCGTCTGTGACGAATCTTCTAGTTTTGCATTCGAGTCTTAATCCCATGCTTTGTATCACGGGGTCTTCTTCGGCTGCAATTAAAAAAAGTTTTCTCCTAAAAACTGGTTTTGACTAGTAAAAAAAAACGCAAAGAAATAACGCTCAACGATCACATACATAGATGCTGGACCCTATAAGATTCCCTGTGTGTAGGGACCCAGAAAACTACGAGGACCATGCTCCCACAACACCCAGACACAGAACAAGTTTAGTATTTGCATTATTTTTTCTTGTGCACAAATACTTGTCCTGACGCAGGAATTGAACCGGCCGCCTCGGGGTTAATGAGCTTGACCCACCAACCACCCTGCTCAACCATCACACCACAAAGGCTACGATACGATTCTTTTACTTACAATTACTTTTAATAGCGATAATCTTAGGCAGGAACAGCAAACACAGCGTAGAGGTCGTAGCTACCAGAATAAGGCTGGTGATGGTGATGTAAGCCAGAGTGGCTCTCTCCGAGATGATAGTCCCGATCACCACGACGCTGGCGCTGGTGATGACAACCGAGTACACGCTGATCCCAATATACTTGGAGTCGTTGAGAGCTGAAATCTTCACGTTCCTGGTCTCCCAAGCCATGTAGACTCCAACAATGAGGAGCAGACCCTTGTACGCGTAAAGAGCACATAACCAGCCGGTTGTGTTTTGGGATTTGCAGATTTCTATCTGAAAAAATGACAAGGGTTTTTAATCGGGATATTTTGTTGTATATGGACTAGATTTCTCGTCATGGACTGACGCTGATTTTTACTATTATAAATAGGAAATGTCTAAACTCTAAATTATAAAATAAGTCCTATACCTAGCGGAATTCCTAACACAGAATCTGCTACAAAAAATTTTTTACCTCTATATTACCATCTTATATAATTATAATTTCAAAAATATATCCGCTATTCGCTATCAAAAAATTAAGCCATTTTACAGCATTCTTAAGTAGGTATGCCTACCTACATTCAGACTAATACTTATTTTCCTGATGCCAAATTTACCTACAACGTAGCTTTTTAGATTCAGCGAAAGATGTTCTGAATATACCTAGTTGAACGCGCTTACCTATGTATAGACTGTTTAAATAATATACTTTTGTGTTTTTGAAGTAGGTAAGTATAGGTATAAAATGAATAGATAATACCTGCGGCTGGTATATGACACTCCTATCGGTCGCGCTGATCTCAATGGTCAGGTTCTTTAGATGCCGTTCCATGGGATCCGTGAGGGCCCACAGCGTCACAATCATGCCGTCAATCACGAGGAGTGCGCAGACTAGCGATATGAGAGGCGTGTCTTGCAGCAGCTTCGTCTTGCACACGCCGCTGCGGTTGCTGCAAACGAGGACTGTCTAATGCTGGATTATAATAAATAACTACTTATATAAAAGAGCATTTAGGTAGGCACAACACACATCACGCCTCACCACCTCACATCACTTCGTATCAGCTATAGCTGTAGCTCAGATATAAGTAGGTAGGTACTGGCTGAATGTCGCGTTAATATCAATTTAAATTTATTGGTCCCTATTTATTTCTGTTTATCCCATTGGGATAGACAGGAATAACCCAAAACATTCCCATCGCCACATGTTCTTTGTTTGCCTTGTCAAACTTAGAGAATGGTTACAATGTATTTTATTGAAATAAGCTTGTTGTTAAGTAGATATTACGAAATGTTACATAACATATAGAAAAACAATTAAATTAGGTATCTACATGTCGCCCAAAACACAACGATAAAGAAAAAGTTAAGTGCCATTTTTTTGTTCAATTTTTAATCGTATCTCATTTTAAAGCTATCTTTTGACTTTTGGCACTGAATAAAAACAAAAACAAATGCTTAGATTATGTTTTTGATAAGAAAACTATATATTTACCGCAATTACAGTCTTCAACTTGATTCGATAGATAACCGTCGCTCACACAGTCCCAGATATTGTTGACTATACCTAGCTAAGAAGAAAGAATTGTCTTTCATCGGCCTGAAGATAGCCAACATGTGGAAGACTTTACTATTTATATCAGCGATCGCTGTTATCAAGAGCGATCTTGCAGAAGGGACCGAAAATTGGATTCTCGCAGGGATGCCTATAGAAGACTATAGCGACGTCTACGGTGCAGACAAAGACCTGTGCTCCATAAAATTCAACATCACCAGACACGAAGGCAAAATCTGTACTTGCGGAGGAAAGAACGCGTCGATGCTGGAATTAGAAGAGGATGACAGAGAGGCAATGGTATATCCTCTATTAAAATTTGAAACTGCAGAGGAGGAGAAGACCGTCAAAGAGTTACGCTGCAACTGCCCGGATTACCCGGAGATAACGGCTGAAAAAATTATGATGAATACAGTTTCACCGGACTGCTTGCTCCTTGTAATGTGCAGAGTAAACAGCGAAGGAAAAACTGAAAGTGTTTCTGCACTTCTGACGAAGAACGTCCCCACTCAGCCGAAATGGGACGAAATAACAAATAGTTTACAGTACATTTCCAGTTCATGGAAAAATAATTGCGCTGTATCTGCATCGTGAGTCGCCCTCAAGTGCGCGAGAGGAACTAGGCGAGTAGTGTGGTGGTTCACCCAGTTTCAATAATCAAATGCTTATATGAATTCTTTAACTCCAATCATGTTCTTGAAATAAAAATTACTATGTGGGTACCTACTTAATGATACTTTTTTATTTGTCTCCAAAAAATTACCTTTCTCTGTTTTTTAGGTTCTGATTATCGGACAAAAAATGGTAAAATTATGGGAAGCTTTGGGTGGGGCATACTATTATTTTTCAGTAGGTACATACCTAAGTATGCAATCAACATGTAATTTAGCATAGTTACACAATTATGTAGATACTTACTACTGGTCCAAATATTTTAATAATGTTTTGGTTTTCACTAAAAATGGCTAACAGGGTTGGAATTTATAATCAAAAGCTCAACGTTCAAAAGTTCACAAAAAAACTCGAAACACTTTCAGCACTTAAGTTTTTTTACTTAAAAATCATCCCCTATTTGTTAGGCAGTTATTTTTTATCAATGACAAATTAAACTGTGCGTAGAACACAGTCAACTGCGATCTCAACAGATTACGTGTGAGATTGAATTGACAGATTGAATAGTGCGTAAATCAGTTTGGCTACTCAACTTGGTAATGTTGCTAAGCATAGCTTTTTGAGCAGCACGCCTGTAATCATTGCATAGTAATTTTTTTACTTCAGCTGTCCAAGCACGGACGGTAGACAAAATTGGCTTTCCTTATTTTACTCTATTTGAGAAGCAAGCAAGTACCTACCTATGAAGTAAGTGACATACCGTGTTAACTCAACAGCTTCTAGTTTTTTATATTTTTATGTACCTATCTATAGGCACCTACTCTAATCTAAATGATTAATAACAGAATGAAATGTCAAACGCGTCTCTTACCTTATAAATATTCTGTGAACTCTATAAGTCTTAGCGAACATCGACCCAAAGGCTAGCGAGAAACCCGCCGATAGAATGTACACTCTGCCCTGCAAAGAAAACAGCTCTGAAAATATTGTCTCGCACTAGAGGAGAGGGATTAAGGGAAAGAGAAAAGGGCGAGGACTAAACCATTATTTGTAGGTAGGTACTTACTTAAGACTAACAGTAAAAATGCACCGCGGCTTTACTCGCGATCGGAACTTTATTTTCGAAGTTAAAAATTATCCTAAAACCTGATATTGAGCGAATCTTTACTCAAATCTGATTCAGCTATTTTAAAATAAACCACACAAACAGACAACGTTTTAATTTCAATAAATACCCATGTAGGATATTTTCACTTTGTTAAAAATCGGCCAATTGAAGAGTGGCACCAAGCAATAAGGAAGTAATTATATGCAATTTTAAGTAAAATAAAAGTAGCCACCTATCTTATAATAAGAAAAGAAACACTAACCCCCATATTCTAAGACGTTACCTAGAGATTACTCCACTCGACTCAACCTCGAATTAACCTCAATTTTGTGTTTTGGTATTTTTAGTTGACAATAAATAATCAACTTGACATTTCTGCGTCAATTTTTCTCAAACGAGAGAAGCGAAGCAAATCAACTCAAGGTACGCCGCGATGTGTTTTGAGTTTCCCTCAAAGTTTTGGAATTTTTGGAAAAATGATTTGGAATACGGGGGTAAGAATCAGCGCGCCAGGTTTACCAACAGTCGGGCGGTACGGCAAATACCTACATAGCGCGATAAATCGATAAATTCGTCTTCACAATATATCGTAATACAACGATGTATGCGACTACATTACCGAGCTACGGTGCGTTTTCGACTAATATATTGGATTTAATTTTAATCAAACCAGTCAAAATCCAAACATGGGTAAGAAAATCTAACTTGGCCTGCGATATTTCCCTTAATACGTTCATGGTTCAAACTTTGACCTTTCAGAAAAAGAGAAATAATTTCATGTTTTCACAGCACCTAGGTTTACATACGAATGTTTTAGTGGGTTACTCAAATAAGCTTTATTATAATTTTATTCAAAACATTCCGCGGACGTGACATTGGCTGTATAAACTCTTTTATTTGCTGTGTTGTGGGAATGAGCTAGTCAAATACAGGGCACCTGCACCACCTACTTACACACACCCTAGTTACCTCTTCTGTCCTTCTCATTTGTATTATTTTTTACTTCTCTTTTGACCTTTGAAAGAAATTACAGATTTTGAAACCACTTTGAACAAAATATACAAATGAGATGTCGAATGTACGTAAAGAACCACCACTATACAAGAATACATCAACCAGTCTATTGCAAAAGCATTTATGGCAGATTAAAATCAGTAGATTTTAATACGTACAAGGGTCATAAATGCAGACACAGTGGCAGTGGCAGTGGACGGCATAGATCGCCACTTTGAGTGGCTACTTGCCTCTTACTTCTACTACTCCACGCAGATTTGACCAGATCCTAGTGGGTAATCATTTAATCAGTCTACGCTGTGTCATTTTTTACAGCACGGGCAAACAAGCTGACAGGCTGCGCCTGATGGTAAGCAGTTTACCATCGCCTATAGACACCACAAAATAAGGGGCGTTGGGGCGTACTTTTTAAGATTCTATTTACCCGCCCGGAAACCGGTAAACATTGCAAATACACTAAACGTCTCAGAGGGAAGCTCATTCCACATCTTGCAGGTGTGTGACAGAAATGATCCCAAGAAACGGACTGTGCGTGATTTCCAGGGGTCTACAAGGTGTGGATGAGAATTTCGTCATCAGGACTTAAACATAATACTTATTTAAAGTTAGAACGATGGATGCATGGGTACTTACAGTACACATGGCCGAGAAGGGCACGTAGGACGGTAGGGTAGCGTTATCAACTCCCAGCAAGGCTACTGCTGTGTACACCAGCACACACCCGATCAAAGTCATGTTGTTCAGTCGCGGGGACGACAGCTTTATTGACCTGAAACAATTATTCGTGTAGGCTAATAGAATTGACAAAGGAAGAAAAGTTCTCGAGTGGCGATTACGAACTCGAAGACAGCGTAGGCCGGCCCCACTCTAGGTGGACCGACGATCTGGTGAAAGCCGCGGGGAGCCGATGGATGTAAGAGGCGAGGAGCCGCTCAAGATGGCTCTGGGGGAGACCTAATGTTCAGGGGACGTCTTCAGGCTGTTGATGATGAGGCTAGTATTTGAAATACCTACGCTGCCAGAGTTTTACTATGTACCTTCATTACCATCATCATCGAGCCTAAAAACGCCCACTGTTGAACACAAGCCCCCTCTACAGAGCGCCTCTTTGAGCGGCTGCTTTGACTCCTGCATTCTTTGGCTCACCGTGGTTTGGCTCCTGCGGATCTCCACATTTTGGATCTTATCTCGCAGGGAAACACCGAGTATAGCTTAATGAAATATTGTTCAACTTTCAACCAAAATGTTTTTGGGTATACCTTCGTTTACTGTAATGCAAGTTGAATGCTAGAAACGCGAGTGCCAGGGCCACACCAGCGGCCGCGAGCGCCGCCCCCGCGAGCCGCGCCGGCGCCCACACCGAGTCTACCCGCAGCACCAGCACCCGTCTCGCCGCAGGTATGCCCCCCGCCCACTGCGGCTTTACGCAGTCGCTACACGACATCTCGCGACCGTGGATATATAGAGCTACTGTTTTTGGACGGCCTCCTATAACAAATTAAAAAATCCTACAAAACACTAAATATTTGTCAGTCTCGGGTTCGATTCCCGCGACAGGACAAGTATTTGTGCACAGAAACAAAAAACGCAAGTAAGTACTTGTTCTGTGTCTGGTTGTTGTACCAAAATATCATCGTTAAGTAAAAGACATTCACTGCTGAACATATGCTTCTATATACAACGCCATTTGGAGAGGCTGCTTGCCTCTTGCATACGGCTCGCCGCGGGTTTAAATATAAATAAAATAAAATAATTAAACAACACCAATCGATCACATACATAGATCCTAAAGCCTAACTAGGATTTCCTGTATCTAGGGACCCAGGAACTACGAAGACTATCGTCCCATCACACCCAGACATAGAACAAGTATTTGCGCTTTTTCTTTTCCTGTGTACAAATACTGGTCCGGTCGCGAGAATCGAACCCACTGCCTCCAGGTTACGAGTCGCCCTGCTCAATCACCACACCACTGAGGTGGTTTGATCTAATAGTCGGTTCACTGTATTATGTTACCTTGAATTTGGTAGAACGCTGATGTCCCTATTCTATCAGCTCCGTTGAAGGAAACAGGGCCCTGCAATCCAAAAGAAGAACCTAAAAGATATTTTAAAATGCCTACCCCAACTTCAAAGTATTTTCGTGTACTTATACTTATAGCTACTATGATCATACGTGATCGTAACGTGAATCATAATGGCATTGTTCGATATTTAGATTTGTAGATAGGGATGGCCATATCAAACGAAAAATAATATCGACAAAAAGTCATAAGTCAAAAGTCAAATAATTTAATGCAAATAGGCCATTTTAAACCATTTTACAAAAAAAATTAAGGATATCAATGTGGAGCCATACTTTTTATCGCTAGGATGCAACACAGTGCATTACTGATTCTTTACGCATATCAATAAAAATTTGATAATATTGGTGACTAAAATAAAATCTAAAAGTAAAGTTAGCTCTGTTTGTGTGTTTATCCACTAATGCAAAATATGATTTTCATGTTTTCTGTTCTGGTATTTGGATGTACATATGCCATACACCAACCCGCACTAGATTAGAATGGTGAATTATCACTTATATATGTCACCGTCTTATTGTAAGAACCGTTAGTTTATAAAAAAACGTGGTTATTTATAAACTGTCGATTTCAATGTGTCGAGTTCATAAATAGCCTGTTTTATATTCGTGTTTTTAATAAACAAACCGTTTTCCTATAAGACAGTGATATATACACTCCCTCTGTGAGGGAGGGGTCGTGTAGCTCAATATTTTAATGTACTCAATACTAAACATAGATTTACGTTGAAAAAAAAAACTAATTAAGGCCCAAGGAAAATGAATCCAAATTATTCTAATTGATGATAATTGTTGACAATATTTTTTTAACATTTGCACTTGCTGGTTGAATGCACGTATCCACTACTAACTCTATAATCTTATACCCAAATTAATAGTGTATTTATTCTTGCAAATAAACAAGTGATTACGATTGTACGCCATTAGGTATCGCAAAACATTGAAAAAAGAAACATGTTACACTAGGGAATCAATATTTATCGATAAAATGGCACATCCACGGCGGCGGCATCCCTATTAGCAAAATATTATGGAAATATATGGCACATACGAGCAATCTCCTAAAACAACCGTGTAATATTATACAAATTTATTCACCGAAACGCCCAAGAAGCTTAGATTCGCGAACTGATTCAGGAACTCCTCAGCCATGTCCTTTCTATCATAGTCGAAGTTTCCGAGACCGAACTTGGTGGCACCTTGGTGGAGGGTCCCGTTTGGTTCGGACATGTCGAGGGCTCGCCACAGCTGCTCGGACTTGCTGAGAGCTAGGGCTATGGACCAGACGGCGTCGTATGTTTGCGGGGCGTTCGGGCTGATCGGGACGCCGGCGGCTTCCATCTCGCGGTGGAACATGTCGTTCGTCTGCAAAGTTTTGTTTTGTTTGAATTGAGCTTTTGGAGTTTATGACGCCATGTATGAAGACAACATAAGTACATTACAACGTAAGTATGCGCTACGTCTGGTCTACGTCAGCGCTATGCCTGTGCTACGTTCACGCTACACTCACGCTACGACAACGCTACGACCACGCTACGTCTTCGCTACGTCTTCGCTGTCTGCTCTACATCTACCTTATGCCCGCGCTACGTCCACGCAATTATGAATGCGCTACGTATAAGCTATGCCCGTGCTACGTCTACGCTATGCCCACGTTACTTCTACGCTATGCCCGCACTGCGTCTACGCTATGACCACGCTACGTCTGCTACATACTGGCTACAAATATGCTACGGAGTGCTACATCAACAATCAATGACGACTTGACAAAATTCAATTGGGAATTAAACTTGTGTTTCCTGACTACGAAATCATTTAACTACCTAGTTACAATTTGAGCAGTTTGTTCTCAACTTGTGCGAGTCAGTTGCGTTAGTTAATTCAGTTTTCAATTGCAAAGCTCCAAGCTCGGTCGAAAGCCTTTGAAGTGGCCGCTCGCAAATATCGAGGAGTTTACAAGCTAACTAGATTCCCTAGAGGTGCTGTGCTAAACCATCAACTTAGATCAGATACTCGTGTAAGTCGCACGACCAAAATTAACTGGAAACTCACAATTTCCATGAATATAATATATATTGCTTATCCTTTGAGTCTTATCTTTAATAAATCATTAAGCTCTGGTACCTTTCCCACTGCTTGGAAGCAAGCTTTGGTAGTTCCTCTACATAAGAACGGTGATAAGGACCTAATCCAGAACTACAGACCTATATCAATACTTCCCGTCTTCGCAAAGGTTTTTGAAAAGTTGTTATGCCCCATACTATCATGGCACTTCAAGAGCATTATAACTACACAACAGCATGGTTTTATGAAATGCAGGTCCACTGCGACCAACCTTGTCTAATTTATTAATGACGTTTCTCATATGCTGGACCAGCGGTCAACAGTGGGTGCGATCTACACTGACTTTAGCAAGGCGTTTAATAAAGTTAACCATGAGATCCTCCTGCACAAGCTTTCAATGTATGGCATCGCCGAACCTTTGCTGAGCTGGTGTGGATCGTACCTACTGGACAGAACATCTGTAGTTGTTAATGGGGTCTGTTCCCATTTCCTCAAGGGTCACATTTGGGACCTTTATTCTTTAACGTTTTTATTAACGATATTGGACAGTGCTTTAAAAATTCTAACTATTTACTTTTCGCGGATGATCTTAAGTTCTTCCGAGTTATGGACTCTAGTACGGATGTAGCTAATTTGCAAGATGATATCAATCGTCTTAATTCATGATGCGAGGCCAACAATATGTACCTTAATGTGTCTAAATGCTTCGCTATGCAATTCACTAGAAAAAAGACTGTGGATCGTCCGGTATTTCAAATTAAAAACACTGTACTACAAAATGTTGACCAGATACGCGACCTTGGCATTACAGTGGACTCCAAGTTGCGCTTTAATGTCCATATAGATAACATTGCATCTAGGGGATTCAAAAATCTTGGATTTGTTTTGCGGAACTGCAGGGATTTTAGATCAGCCGATACAAAAATAATGCTTTTTAACTCGTTGGTTCGCAGTGGTCTAGAATATTGTACCGTCGTTTGGAATCCGTATTATGATGTACATAGCAAGAGGCTAGAGGGTGTTCAAAAGAGATTTTTATGGCATTTGACATATTTATTTATTTATTTATTTCCTTTTTGGAAGACCAACAGTTGCTATAGCATTATAAACAGCAAATTACACAAAAATAAACCAATTAAAGGTCCTCACGGATAGACTTTAGACAAAAAACAGTAATTTAAAATGAAGTGAACACCTAAGAGCACTACACACTGCACGGATTTACTAACCAAACTAAATACATAGCATTATTAAGTATAATAAATAAATAATGTAACAACAAAAAATACAATAAAATCATAGCAGAATATATGAAAATGTATATTATTATAATGTAAACATGCTTAACAGTTAATTACACTTCCATTAGTCAAAAAACTCACTGCTCAGCCACTGCCTGGCCGATGCTACGCTTGTGCAGAATAGGTCTAAATTAAGGCGCTTATCAAGTTCATTAAACCCTTTGCTCGCCCTCCATAAATACGAGTTTTGTCTATAGTTTGTGTTTACTGCCGGTGCACTTAGAATATATTCTTGTTTTCTTAGCAAGGATGTTCTGAGTTACGCCGCCAGATTAAAACGTTTTAAAATGTTATCGCTTGAACATCGTAGGGTGATGTTAGATGGCTTGTTTCTTTATAAAGTTATTCACGGATTTATGGACACTCCGAAACTGCTCTCAGAGCTACTCATTTCTGCGCCAAATAAATTGCCTAGAATCTCACGTTTCAATGTGCTATGTGTTGCAGGCTCTCATTCCAATCTTGGACAAAACGCTCCTCTGAATAGGTTAGCCCGCCAGTACAACACTATTTCTAAAACTAAAAATGTTGACATATTTGCCGACAACATCCACAGCTTCAGAAACTCCCTGACAACCTGAATTCAAATATTTTGTTCTATTATGTACTTATTATTATGATTTTTCTTATTTTATTGTTAATGACCATATATATATACCATATATATTTATATTTTTTTGTGTTAACATAAGTACTTCATATTATTTATTTAAATTTTTAATTATATTTGATAATTTAAATGAAATGTAATGTTTTAAATGTTAATTTAATATTACTAGAAGTTATGATTTTGATTTAAAAGTTGGTATATTATTTTAATGCTACTACCTAAATTATACATAGAATTTATATTACACAGGCTAAAGTTAGTATTGGATATTATTTAATTATTTTGTAATTTTTAGCTTAACTATGTTTTCGTTGTTAACGGTTCGTTGAGACTTAACAATTGCGTGTATATTTTAGACTTTTTTAATACTGAAGTTGCCTATAACTTTTGCCTATTTATTTATATTTATATTTTAAAACTCAATGAAATTAATTTGCTATTGTACTCGCTCACATCAAAAATTCTTTCAAATAGAAAGTTTGCAAGCTGTCTTCACCTATAATTATATCAACACTTAGCTATATTATTATAATTTAATTAAGTACTTACTGAAGCTAGAAATGGTGTTTGCTATGTTGGTGTTCAAATAAATAAATAAATAAATAAATAAATAATAAATATATTGAGTAAAAAAAAACAAGAGATCAACTGTGGGATATTCTTCAATAGTTTCTAATAATGGGAAACTAGTAAGCAGATTTCTATACAACTGTTTTTTTTGTTACTTCAGAGTGAAATTTGCTTTACGACTTTTCAATTATGGTTTTTGAAATTTGAATATAATGAGAACGACAACCGATAAGTAATATAATGTAAACTAGACATTGGCTAAATACGTAAAATGCGTGGGGCCTTACTAAAAAAAAGTAAAGTAATACTTATAACAACGAAATAAAATCTCTAAAAATAAAACAAAAGAATAAACAACCACTCACCAAACCCGAGTATGACGTCACATCTCCTACTATCCCTCTATGTGCAGTCACGGTGACCAGCCCTTCTAGAGCCCTCGCCAGCTGCGCCCTAGTACATGGAGCAGTTCCTCTGATCCTGGGCGGTATTCCGGCGACCAGCCAGGCGTACTCCGCGCCAAACATGCCCAATCTGAACGCCTGCAGTATCAGAATATATGGGAAACGGCATGACACGTCTTATTTAGATTAATCCGTTTTAGAAGTTAGTTGATAACGGAAGACGAAAATCCATACCATGGACTAGGTGGTAGGACTTTTCTGCAACGTACGTCTAGGTAGGTATCACCGCTTTACCAATTATTCTACCTCCAAACAATGTTATGGTGTGTATGCACTACTGTGTTCTGAGTTGAAGAGCATTATAACCAGTGAAATTACTGGGTAAATTACACTTTATGATCTGATAATAATACGATTACTAAACTGTGCTGATGTCTCAGGAGTGCGCAGTACAATATCAAGTGAAACTTTACATTGTAGAGTTCCGGGTGACACTGCAACTGTTATGGCCATCCGTGTCGCTTAACATCAGATGAATGACTAGCTCGTCACGTTATTTTTTATCATAAAAAAACTACCTACTCTATTAAATCTCAGTGTAATGCAAACTTTTTTTTAACGAATTTAAAACTTGAATCCAACTCACTTCGCAGAATATTTTAGGGATCATCTCCTGCGAGAAACTGCCTACGATGATTCGGGTGTCGAGCTCCTGAAACAAAGTTACAGGTTCACTTATAGTAAATCTCGTATTCTGGAGCCGTAAATTATTATGGGCAAGCAATATGCTTGTACTAGTAGTATACTATATAAAATCTGTGTTTTAATTAGTTTTAAAAATCAACCTATATATGTCCCTCAAAAGTGTTCCCCTTTGAGAATTGTTGTTCTCTTTTTTGAACATAAATGTGGTCCCATCAGGTACAAACGAAAAATAGCTCGAACTTGAAAAAAGTGTAGTGATCGTGTCTAGACAGTTATTAGTTATTGCCAGTGTATTCATTTGGCCCAATACTTCGCCAACACGCAATAAATGTCGCTTGATAATCTTGCGTTATGAAGAAATAAAATAATTCGTAAAATAGCCCGCGTTATTCCGTTGTATGGGATGAGGCATCTGTACTGTAGGTATTATAGGTAGATATTATCTGGGACTTAATATTTATTTACGTACATATAAGTAGATTTTGCGATTGTTTTGACCACTAGTGTCTCAGTCTACTCGTACATTTACAGAAACGGTGTAAGGTTTTCGTTGTAAATAATTTACACACGTGGAAGTAGTAGTACACCTCCGTGGTTTTTTCACTTCTCTCTCATTTTGGAAGTACCGGCGTGTCAGCGTACGTGTTTTGCCTATAAAGGTCACACAAAGAAGTGTATTAGATTTGAACATGAATCCCATTCAGCATTAGGCAGCATTTAGACGACGCGATTAAAAACGCGCCATGAATGCTTCTGATATACTTCTCAGGTAGGTACTTATAAGTCTTTTCTTACGAATTAATGAAATAATTAGTTATGCCATATTCAGCATTTTTACAAGTCATTAGAAAACTAAAAATCATTGAGAAAACATTCGGAAAAAAACGCGTCTAAGTACAGCGCGTATAAAACGCTTGCAATATTTGGATCCTTACGTTCACGTTCATACGAAACTGAATAGTGAATTCTGCCCGACGCGATGGCTCATAATGAAATTTGTATGCCAAAGATATAAAGGAGGCTTTGAAAAGGCATGATCGTATTAGAGCTCTGCAGTGTGTGCACCACAGAGCTTTGAAAAATATGACGATTTGCGCGAAGCGTTTTATTTGCTCTGTGGTCTTCACCATACTTACATCATAAGCTAGATAACATACCTACAACATGTGAGTAGGTAGGCATACCCAATAGTTTTGCTCTATTTTAAAGCGAGCGAAGGGAATATTATTAAGTTAAAGTTGACTGCGTATTTTCTCCGATTTAATCCTCATACTAATGGCACAGATAATATGTAACAGTAAAAACTGTTGACGAAAATAAATTTTAAATTCATTGCTTGTCTATGCACTTGACACGCTTGACTATGAACATGTGACGTTTTAGGTGGGTAACTTCATTTGCAAACGTTTAGTAAGTTTTGTTAATGACTGTACTCGCATTGAATCAAATTAAAACTTGCAAGCCTTCGCTATTTAGCGGCGTTAACTCAATCTAAAGTTTTCATCTTGAGTTTCAAGTAGGTATGTTTACGACAGTGGAAAACGTAGGAAAATCGGATCTGGAAAATCTTTTATTGTGTGCTTCATGACCCACCTAATTTTATGATTACTTACTACGAGAAAACAATAAAAACTGATGAAAATTACACACAAACAAAATAGATAAATTAATAATTCATATTATTTGACATCTTTTTATTTTAATTTGTTAAGAATTGTAAACATGTATTACATGTATAAGCCACCGTAGGCTTGCCCCCCACCTATAGGATTTATTATTATCTGTGTCCCCACTAATTATTAACCCGCGATGTAGCTCAGACCATCAGCCCACCTCTAATTAAATAAAGTCATCAATAATTAAATTCTGTGCTGTGTGTGGAAATAAATAACAGGTATGTATTTAAACAACGTCTTAAAAATACGATTTACAAAGTTCAGTTACGAGCGCACACGAAACAAAGCAAACACGTTTCTTTGTTCAACGTACCTCGTAAACAATGGTGGGAAGTCAAGTCTTCGGGCGGAGTTAGTTTTCGCTAATAATAAGTAACAAGATTTGTATGCAAGCTATAAGCTATAAGCTTCAAGGTATCAGAGCATTAAAAACGGTCTAATTAAAAGGAAAAGACAGATACAAACTCGTATATAATCTTGACACACCTAAACTATATCTGTTGCCATAAATATTAAAAAATCATCATTCAAACAAAGACAAAGACAGGTACATCTAACGAAAAGCGGCTAATATCCAAGATTATTCATCCGTTGTCCGTCTCACCCACGCCCAGTAAATAAAGCTCCAATACTTGCCCTCTACCCGCTGTGATGCCAACCCATTTGAATAGGTCCCATTTAATTAATGAAATATTCGCCAGATACCAATGTTTGTTCTCAAAATCGAAGCCCTATTCATCAATAACCACTCCGTAATTAATATTTCAATTGTGATTGATCAAATTGATGGGTCGTTGAGTGTGAAGATATATTGGATCGAAATTATTGTATTATATTAGTTTTGTGGAATACATTAGTTTACTTAGTACTGTGTCGTAAAAATGAGATGCGATTGATTGTAAATTTTTTATAATGTATCGGTAGCTAACCCTAGTATTTAAGTTTTTTGAGCCGGAACAAGCTTTTTTTACTGAAGATTTATAGCAGTAGATACTGCTATAAAAATCATAAGTAGAATAATTTTTATTCGCAGATACTATAATAATAATGTAGGGCGCACAAACTTACAAGTATGGTACCTTTTTTATCATCGATAGGCTAACATTTTGACCACGTTCTCACCTGATGGTAAGTGATGACGCGGTCGACGATGGTAGAGCTAGAAAAAGAGCTGCCATTCTCAAGAATTAAAAGACTCAAACTTAGGGCACACCTTAAGTTGTTGAAGCTGTTCCTTAAAATCTGACTCGGCAAACGTGATAGAAGCAGCACAAGTGATGTTGGCTGCTTCCAGCTGGGTCACCAGCTCGTTCACAGCCAGCGAGTAGACCTCTTCGTTCTGAGAGAATGCAGTCACGGTGTCCCAGCCGAACTGTCTGGAGGAAGAATGCAAGTCTATAGCCGAAACGGTAGTTTGTATTATCATTATATTTCATTTATGTGACGTGAAAATCTCCAAAGGTAGCTTCACCCAACACGAGGATTGGCCTTCAGGTGAGGCTTAGTTAGAAATATCTAACTTAATTAATACTCGTCTCCACTAAAGCCTGACAGTCCTTAAGTTCGCACTCATCTTTCTAGAACGTACCCAAATGAATTGCAATAATAAGACATGATTGACCTATCGTGCTAAGAAAATCTTAGGGGATCCCTTAGATTGTATTATCTAGATCCTAAATTATATATTCGAACGTGTTTGGGAGTTAAAACAAAAAGTAAATTCTCTTTCATTCTATTATACCTACTCTTTCTTTCATAAAGCGTACTGAACTTTGTGATCTAAAGCCCTCGTACCTAATAAAAGCTATCCTGGCAGGATTGTGTGATGAATCAGGTGCTACTGTTCTGCAGAACAGTGGAAACTCCGAGCGGTCGCTGAGCGCTGGTGACGTTGATCCAAAAGACACCTATGGAATAAAAATTAAGTAAAAGTATTGATTACACTAGGTGGGCCAATGACTGGTGAAAACCGCAGAGAGCCGATGGATGTAAGGGGCGAGCTGCCGCTCAAGGTGGCCCTCTGTGGGGGAGGCCTATGTTCAGCAGAGGACGTCATTAATAAAATTAACAAATAATTTTATTTTACTTAATCGAAAAAAAAATAACACTCACTACAACAACAAGAATCGAAGGCTTAACATGATGCAGTTTCATTGAACACTAATTAGAAGTGTGAATAACTGGCTTT
Source organism: Ennomos erosarius (assembly GCA_963580505.1). Classification (NCBI taxonomy): domain Eukaryota; kingdom Metazoa; phylum Arthropoda; class Insecta; order Lepidoptera; family Geometridae; genus Ennomos; species Ennomos erosarius. Next base: position 1,685,254 of record OY756982.1, read on the forward strand.
ATTTTTGCTGAAACGCAAGAATAAAGTTATGTGGTTAGTACCGATTTAAAAATAACTATTAACGACAGAGCGCTATGCAAGCCAGCTAAACTGCAGTTTAACTGGCAGTTGCAGTTATGCTCACTGTTTACCGCATGGTAGAACGTCAATGAAACCTCGTCACAGCGTGGAGTCTACTAAGCTTTGAGTAGGTGCCTATAACTGAGTAAAGCCCTCAGAATATAATTGAGCTTTTGATATTATGCGTTGTTAATTTGTCCAATAGTGATAAAGTGGATGAAGACCCAGTAATTAGAGGTTATAAATAAACATTAGAGAAATTCGAATAAGAGCTGGTGGATTCATAATTTTGGGTAGGTGCCAAGGAATCCCACTAAACCGATTCCACCGAATTTTTTTCCCAAGCGATAAGTACCACAAAAACAATTGAACTACAAAGGGTGGAATGGAACTAACGAAAATCTGTGGATTGAACTAATACTTAGTCTATGGATGGAACCATGGAATTTTTGGAGTAGTTGGAACCTCAGACTGTTTCAACCCTTGTACTATTCAACCTATAAAAATACCAAAGTCACAAAGTTACATGAAACAATAAAGATACTAAAATACACATGCATTTTGCTAAATGCTGATTAAACTTTGTGGTATAGGCATGTAAAGTAAAAGCCTATATAGGTTTACAGGCACGAAAACAAAAAACATTTAGATCATAGATAAGTAATATAAATCATGGAATTGATGGAATTTATTCAATAAATATCTTTATAAGTAACATAAATGTTTTGAATTTGTCTTAGCAGCAAACCTACCATTACCTACTTAAACGACCAAATAATATCTAAGTAATTTGGCAGCAAGCCACAAGCAAGATTAATTGTAATTGGATTAGAATCAATTAACATAGTTAATGCGTTAGAGCTGAGTACTACCTCTGTAGGTTAAACTGTGGACGACAATTATTCTCCCTGCGACGGACATTTTAATTCAACCCCAAAACTAGTTCCAAGCTTCCAGCAATCCAGTCTCGTACCTGCACTCGACTTTGAGATCCAATCCCACTTGTACATGTTCATAAGGTACCCAGATTTAGATAGCCCTCAACATCTGAGACCCGTCGTGAAACGGCTAACCGATTTTAAGCTTTATCTAGGGAAAATAGGGCAGTTTTTGTTGAGGATAGTTGCGAATCAGCAACGCCAATATTTGGACTTGAGAGCTTTGTTTTGGGCGCAATCGTGTTACGTCGGATGCAGTGTTGGCTCTCAATCAGCGTAGCGATTGAGTGACTACAATGTCATCATTGGGGCATGTCGTCGTTTTTTCGTGTATAACGAAGCAGATAGCGTGAACTCTTTATCTCCACAGATGGTAGTATGGTGGTGTATTTTCGTGAAAGTAGGTATAAGTACATTTATAATTACAAAGGTGTATCATGCGGAGGTAAAGCGAAGAATCTACTGGAAAGTTTAAATAACGAACGCTGTCTTTTGAAAGCTATAATTATATAGTTTACGTAGCTTCACTCACCTATAAGTATATTATTATGTATGAATATAATATATATGTATGAATATTATTATGTATTATGTCTATGTAGATTTTTTTTTAATGTAATTATGTATGTATTTAAGGTATATTTATTTATGACTATACACAGCGTTCTTTTTGTATGAATACCACCGTCCATGTATTGCTATGTCATTCCTTTCCGTACAAGGTTGTCTGGAAGAGATCGCTCTGAGCGATAAGACCGCCAATTGATACACTTTTGTTAATTTTGTTGTTGTAAGCTTTTAATTATTTGTGATGTGGTGTTTCAATAAAGAGTTTATCTATCTATCTATCTATAAGTATATTAATTTGAGCTACTACACTCTACTATACTAAAAGAGCTCCTTTCGTGTTTTCTGCTTTCGTAGACTAATCAGAAACGATGTTATATAATAAGACGGCCACGACAGACCATCTCTACCCATATCGCTTCGGTTCTATCACCACTATTAAGTCTTGTTTTTTTTCACAGATTATAAAAATTTAATAATAATTACTAAAACTAAATTAAATCTAAACAAAAATGAACTATCTAAAACTAAAGTAAATAAACTTAATCTAAGAAGCCGCTACCAGTGGGCAATGTGCCCAAAATGCTGGCAGCATTGCCCCGTTGTATGGCAATGCTTAGTCTTTGCGCCATATAGAGACCAGCATTTTGGTCACGTGTTGCCTCGATCAGTCTTTCCGAAAGGTTTTTGTAAATATTGTGAGCACTTGATCCCCACGGCCCCAGCGTCTCGACACCAAAAGGCGCAAATAAGTAACCACTGTCCAGGGTACTATATTTGCGCCTTTTCATGTTCTCTGCGGATTCGGCCGCCGCGCCAGCCTCAACCTGTGTTCCAGGAAGATGTGACGGCGCGAGAGTGTCAACACATGTTGCATCCCAAACCAAGGGCCGCCCCATCTTCCATGGAATCAAGGTCAATCCGTCAGGTCTTTTGCCATCGTCACGTACGAGGCCATTGGGTTCCAGAATGGCCGCACAGTTGGCGCTGACAAAAGCTCGACGGATTATATCGTTGAGACTAGCGTGACGAGAAATCCTCCCAGCACTTCTAACGCATGATAGACCGTGGTGACCAAGCCGATCGACGGCACTGCCACACTGGCAGCGGTGCGGAGCACAGCACGATGCGCCCAAACGAAGGGATGCTGCGATTCGGAAGGTCGACGAATCGATTAGCGTGCCAGTATTGGGCGAAGGGAGAGCCTGCAGCCACAAACCCGATTCCCACTTGGCAACGGCTAAGAGGCGGGCACGATCTGCGGAGCTTGAGCACGTATGAAGTAACTGATTCCGTACTTGCTCGCAGAGCGGCCCGTCCCAAAGCCTCTGTGAGTATGGGGTTTTGGGTAATTCTGTGTCTGGGCAGGCCAACAACCACGCGTTCCTGGCCTCGCCAAAAAAGGTTAAATCTACAATGTCAAAAGAGGCCGCAAGAATTTTTTGAGTCAAAATTTGAGTGCTATGCACTGAGGACAGAAACGCGGGGAGAGCGACACCAGAGATAGACCGAACGCCGAGGCCTCCTAGACGCACGGGAAGAGAAGCCTGTAACCACTCACGTTCATCTAAATTTATATTCAAAATGGATGCCAAAGTAATCTTAATGATGTTGTCTAATCTGTTAAGGAGATCCGTATGTTTCCAGAGTTGACAACATCGTAGGATATATGTAAATTTTGGAACAAATAAACAATATTTAATTATGGTAAAGGCCACATGAGTATTAATTTTGGTTAAACGTTCCGAACAAAGCGAGAAATTTTGAATTTTTTCTTCAAAAAATGGAGAGAACGATTCGTCGAAAATAGGTGAACCTAATAGACGAAGTGAAAATTTGTCAATATTTTTTATATTTGGGGCCAAACTATTAAACTTTTGTAAAATCAAATCAGTTGCGGGATTGTCGTCCGAAATAAAAAGTTCACATTTTGAGAAATTTAGCTCAAGGCCGATCCCTCGGAATTCATCGACTAATAGCAATAGGTCATCATAAACGGTATTTATGTCGCCACCCAATGTCCCATCATCCAAGTACCAAACGTTAAGCTTGGATTTTAAGCGTTGGATAATGGGATGAATGGCAAGGCTGAAAATTGCTGGACCGAGTGGATCGCCTTGTTGACAGCCAACCGCAGAGAGAATTTCGTTACCATGATATGTCAATTTAGTTGAAGAGCCATAACATTGCCAAAGAAAGTTGAACAGATTTGGAATTTTGTCTTTCACTTGCGTCAATAAGGCTCCCCTATCAACAGAATTGAAAGCGTTCTTTACATCCACCTTTAGAAGCACCTCTCCACAACCGTTACTCAAAAAAGTTCGCGTTGAGTGGACAGCGGCTTCGCAACCACCTCGCGAACCAAAACCAAGCTGAATGGGTTGAAAGAGATTTGCTAGCTGTGGCGCTATCTTTTTACAGGAGATCTTGGCTGCGAGGCGTCGATAGGTCATTCCGACTGCTATTGGTCTGACACCACCGTCCTTTTTTTTGAGTGCGCATAGGTTGGCACCATAGAGAATCTCGATGATCTCTCCGTTGACTCGCCCTGATAACATGAGGTTAATAAGTCTTGTGGTTCTATATAGCAGCTCATCCGGGCGGTTCTCAGTAAAAGGCTCGTCGATATTGTGATTGGTTTGCGATCCACATGTAAGTGCGGTTCGATTCAAGAGCTGTGTCAACAGAGTAAAACACTGTTTTACGGTAGGCGTGCTCGATGTTATTTGTACGCCTGTGCTAATGCTACTATTGAGTGTTTTGGTTATCGATGGACACTAAACCGGGTAAATAGACAAGCCTATTTAACTAGAATGGTTTGGTATAATCACGGTCATTAACGATTTCATCCCCTATCTACCAGTTTTAGCCGTGAATTTTCCGGGATGAAATCTACTCAATGTTTACCTACATGATGACCTTGTAGTGCCATCTTTACATAGTGATCCTGCTACCGTCATTTTTACATGGTGATTCGATCCCTTTCACCTTTATAAATGATAATTGATGACTTAATGAGTCCCACCTTTACAATGGTGACCCTGCCACCTTTACGGCTACGACACATTATACTAGCTACAGTCCAGCATCTGCTGGTAACGGAATAAAAGAACATTACTCACGGCCTCATAAATTTATAAGGATTAATGGCATTTGGACTATATTTTTTACATAACATAAATAAATACACAATCCACTTAAAAACTTCGAGACATGAGTCTTTTACCCCAGTAATTAGTTCCCGACGTTGTTTATGTTATTACTGCTCGAGTCCGGAAGGATTTCCCCGCGGGGTCATACCTCTTCGCTCGTGGGGAACCCGGTTATTATCTCGATTGATTCAAGCGACTCCGGGGAATTAACGAATTATAAGTTGGACGGCTAGATAGAGATATGTTATTTTTGTTATTATCTACTATAACGTCACGAGCTTCTATTAAAGTGTTATGTTTTGTCAGCATGTTTCGTACAAAGCTTAGGCTAAAGTTAGGTCACAAATGGAACGGCAACGATGCTATCGAAAACGCATTTATAGCGCGCTTGTCTTATAAATACCTGTTTACTCTTGATTTGGACTGGTTAGTATTAACTTTACTCATAAAGTTTGGTTCATAAAAAAAACTTAAAATTCTATTAGCCGGATCTACACTGGACGAAAAGCAGCGGCTCAAAGCCCAAAGAGCCCCGTCATCAGCCTGAAGACGTCACTGCTTAACATAGGTTCAGCAGTAGACGTCTTCAGGCTGATGATGATAATGACGATGATGACACTAGATGATCCACCGCGTGCATTTGCAGCTTGATGGATCATGTGGTGTGAGCCCATGTCATTGAGTTTACGCCTGTGAGTTGTTTATTTGGAGACGTAACTATAACAATCTTGAGTTAAATCTCACCTGGACTATATTCCAGTATGGTACAATCTTAGCAATGCTCTCGGTGACCTCGGAGCAAGCTGTTCCAAGGAGCATGATCATCCTGGACTCCCGCTTCGTGTACAATGCGTGGAAGAACCGGTCCACACCCACTCCTGGATCACACTGTGAACAAACATTTGGGTAGTCATTTGACAAGTCATGAAGGATTTTTTTGGCTCTCTCACATGTGGATCTAAAATGGAGTAAAATGGACAGACAAACAAGCTGACACCCGGCTTGATGGTAAGCAGGTACCTCCCAATTACCAATGGACACCTGCAACATCAACTGTACTGCCGATCATCATCATCATCATCATCATCATCAATAGCCAGAAGATGTCCATTGCTGACGCCTTCTGCACCCATCGGCTCCCCGCGGTTTTCCCCTGGTCCACCCACCTAATGGGGGGAGCTAACAATGTATTGTCTATATTTTTAAGACTCTTATGCCGTATACCAGAACGATGCTCAGTAATGTCGATCGGTGCTCAAGTCAACATTCCATTAACTCGTGAATGAAATATAGACTGAGCATCGTTTTGTAATTCGGGCCTTAGTAACCTTTATGTGCTCAGCGAAAATATCTCAGAGGGTTGCTCCACATTGCAGGAGTGTGACAAATGATCTCGAGAAACGAACGGTGCAAGATTTTTACAGTATCCTCTGCTTAGATAGATAGATAGAAAATGCTTTATTGCACAATCAACAAAAATATAGGTACATAAGCGAACTTAATGCTAGAGAGCATTATCTTCCATTATCTTCTACTTAGTTTGTGTTCTACATTCAAATAAGTGTAGATGAGCTTTTTGATGATTTTGATCAAAAATAACACCAACTAGAACGCACCTTTTCTTGACTAGTATAATACATAGATATCTATGAACGTCTGTATAGACGACCTTTGGGTGTTATTGTGTAAAAATAAAAGCACTTTGCCTTCATCTATCTATCTACAATTCTATATTTATAAATACCTTAGTATCATTAGCAATCAGCTGCATCTTGTATCCCATCAGCAGATTCCTCTTATTGACGTGGTCGACCGCAAGCCGTGCTGCAGCCAACTCCGAAGCACCATCAGCTCGAGGCGTTTCCCCAATTGATAGCTCGAACAGTCCCAGGATGGAGATGATCCGGCTGGTGGATGTTCTTGGTAGATCTGGAATAAAATATATTTATAGTTATTATTTTGTGAGTTGTTGAGTATTCCGTGTGATTTTGTAGTAGATAGCAAATAGTGTTCTGTGGTAGTGTAAGCTATTAGCAGTTCAGTTAGCATTTATTTTTTTGGTATTCCGTATTACTGTGGTATATTATTTAATCTCTGCTACAACCACAGAGCTAGAATTTCGTTACTCTCAATAATTTTATGGCTACAACGGTCAGAAAAAGATATACCCAACGGCTCCTTCTTTAAAACCTTACGCAAAAGATATTGCCATAGGGAAAACATACATATTTTACACAAGTTGTATTTTCAGATACAGGGACATTAGGCATGATGGATGTTCAGTTCAGAGCTACCAGAGTCTTGCTTTTATTACGAAAATACCTTTTTAATGCAAAAGTTGAATTAAAAAGGTTTTATAGAGATAAATCTTGTGTAGGCTCATATTCATTAATTTAACTTGCGGCTGGGGTTATATTAAATCACATTTAGGGTGTAGGTACTTAAAATAAAGAATTGTTTAATTTATTGTTACAATATTTGATATAACAAACATACATAAATGCCCTCACATTTATAAATTTGCCTTACCTGTTTTAGATAAAATAGAAAAATATGTTTGGATATTTCACACAGTGCCATCATACCAACATAAGCAAAGCCTGTATAATTTAAATTAAAGGTACTCTGGGAACAATAAAACTGATAGAATTACAATACAATAATAAAACACCTTTCTTCCGCGGTTAGATACGATACGAGGAGATCCGCAGGAGAACTAACGTCACCATTATGTCTCTTAGAATTACCCAGTTGAAATGACAATGGGCAGGCCACATCGCTCGTGTAAAAATGACAACTGGTGGGGAAGGAAAGACCTCGCGGTATCGTAGGTAGACCGACATAACCGCGGGGAGCCGATGGGTGCAGGAGGCGAACAGCCGCTCCGTGGCTATGTTCAGCAGTGGACATCTTCAGGTTGTTTATAATGATGCTGATGATTATGACACCACGTAAATCCACAAATATTAGTTTTCAACTGGAAATCAAACCCAGAACCTACAGTTTAGAAAGTAGAGCTATATAGATACACTATAACACCAACTGCGCTATGTGGCCATGCACGTTGCATTATATAATTTCATAGAATTAGTGAGAAGGATGATATAGGTACCTATAGTATCTAGGTGCAGACGCCTAATGAAATCATATTAGATCGAGATTCCATTACCGGTTTAGCCGCAGGCTTCGATTTCCTCGTGATAATCGAATGAAATGCCCGAGGACTATTACTATGCAAGTATGCATACCTTGTTAGTCCAACCGCTCCAGCTTTATATTATCATAGCAGAGGACCGTCCTGGTATTTGAAAATGTTATTGCCATCGCTCTCCACACGTATGGTAGAGAGACAGTCTCTACTAGAGATAATAGAGCCCATGAGTGAATTTACATGCATTTTAGCGTTTCGCGCGCCAACGGTTTTTACCCTCTATAACTTAACAAAAACTTTTGATTTTGGTGTCAATCGTTTGGACAGATAATCTACGCTTGTACGTCTTGATTTTTGAAAGATTGTTTCGTCGTCTATCACATGTATTCGTCGTAATTTTTCGATAAAAATTCGTAACTACGAAGACGTTATGAGAACTTAAACAGGAGGCGTATGATATAATACGCAAGACGCAATATATAAAAAAAAAATCGAAATCGGATTACATTTAGAGGTAGAAAAGCGTTGGCGCTTTTTGTATGGACAGGATCATCAGGAGGTATATATAGGCTCTTCTTCAAAAACACAAGATAAAAAAAGAAAAAAATAAAGAAGGGGGAAAATAATAGTTTCTAGCTTTCGTCAGATTCGTTTCTTCAATATAACTACTCAATACTATTCCACTTAGGAGAGTGTAAGTCAATCCGGCGTTTTGGGCTTATCCGCGCCTTGTAAACGATAAAAACCTACAGCACCTGCCAGCACAATCTGGCCGTCGTCAATGATAGACTTTCAACTTCCCTTTGCAGATGAAGTTTTAACATTTCCTTAATTAAAAGTCTATTAAATACTCAATTTCGTACTTTATTGCGCGTATAATTCTCTTCAAGCGGAAATTAATTGAAATAATGCAAATGGAAGCCGTCTCAGGCTCTCATTAATGAGATTGCTTAAGATATTTTTTAAATCTTTAAGTAGAACCTTTTTAATAATCACATTTTCTAGAGTTTCCTTCTTTCGAATTCCACCAAGTTTTGTAAATGGATAATGAAATCGTTTTATAGATTAGCATAAGGATAGGATATGAATTGTTGGATATTGCTGAAAATGTTGGTATAAGCCCATTGTAATGCTTATTATATCACACTAACATTCAATCTTTTTATTGATATAAAGTATGTATCTTCAATTACTATGATTGTAAATGGTTCTGAAAATATATTTTTTTTCTTATTCTTATTCTTAAAATGCCAGGTGTCACTCAATTTGGGGCCTCAACCTGCTGGATTCCCACCCAAACCGCAACGCACATCCACATGATGTACTTAATGCTACTTACTGGATGGCCGAGCCTCCACACGTTGCGATTTGACTGAGTTGACAAATCGCGTGGCATATTATATGGTGTATATGTCACCGTCTTATTGTTAGATAAACTATCGGGGTTTATAAAAACACGCGGTTATTTATAAACGGTCGATTTATTGCAAACGGGCAATGTGTCTCACAATAAAACGGTCGATATTTCGGTTATTTATAATTAATCGGCATCACTTCGAAAGTACACAATTACGAAAAGACGAAGTAAACTAACTGCGCCATCCTAGTTAGTTTACTTCGTGTACTTCTAGTGTGGTCAAAACTAACCTAACACTCCTCCTCGATTTGCTCGTCGTCGTAACCTACTGGTTAGACACTAGTGACTCTAAAAAACAATAAATTACAGCAAAAATTGGTGCATTGTTCACGATTAAACGCTACTAAACCCCGTTTTTTATAAACTCACCGTTAGGCAAAGACTGTTTATAAATAATCGAAATATCATCCGTGTTATTGTAAGACAGATTGTCAGTTTGCAATAAATAAAGTTTATAAATAACCAGTTTTAATTTCGTTTTTTTTATAAACAAACGGTTTTTACAATAAGACGGTGACATATAGACTATTTAAGTATGACTCAAGTATTATTTCTATCACTCAGAAGGAGATACATCGACTGTGTCTACTTCGTATAATATAAATATTAGTGAATTTTGAGATCCAATATAATTCCAGTTTGCTATGCTATAGTACATGTTCTAAGGTAGAGTAGTTTACACATTGGTTTGTGATGGTCTCACACAAAAAATGTAAAGTGTCGCTTTTCACTTCAAATTATAAAACTGAAATTAAATTAAATAACAAAACTAAATAATAAATCCATCAACTTCAACACCATTTCAAGTCGCAACAAGATAAGGTATAAATATATTAGAACGAAGTACAGATGTTTGGCTCTCAATTCATACGTAAAAGGCGTTCCAATCGAGTTTTTACTGTCAGATCGTAAATCTTCTGTCTCGAGTCGTTTCAGATTTCAATCTAATAAAATCGTTTTATTATTTATTAATTTAATATTAGAGATGTGAAAAATTTGATTTTCAGATTCAGTGAAAGAAATTCAAAACAGGAGACATTATTTAATTTTTTGGAAGGTAAGTGCCGAAATTCTAAAGCCATTTTTATATGCTAAGTACAAGTAGTTTTCGTTAGCATCAGCCTCTGTGGGAAGTATTCTGATATTTTGAGTTAGTTTGTTGTTATTGAGAGACCTAGGGAATTTTGGTGAGCTTTTCACATAATGGGACATGAAATATGTAAACTTAGGTATGCATGAGATGCATGCAGTCCATGTTTAGCTCACAAACTAAGTATTCTACTGTGCGAATCAGATTAGAGAAAAAACCATCGGTGATATTAAATCACCATAAGAAACTGATAACCTTGTATCAGAATAAAAAAAAACCCCATAAAAAAATTCTACTTAGTCATTTAACTTTCCGTAAAGCTCTTCTGGGTCCCATATAAATAAACGATTTTGTTCATGTATGAGTTCCAAAAACACATCAATTTTAGGGGCGAGGCCAATCTGGTAACGTTGTGTTTAAAATTTATGGGACCCTGTTTTTTTGGCTGTTTTGTATTTTTTCCTAACACACACGGAAAAGTTTTGTGAATATCAATTCGATTTGATTTATTATACAGCGAGGTTAACTAATCGTTCTTCGATCGGAAAAGTTACGCTGCGGTCATTACTTGGATGGTTTCGAGGACCCGCTAAGCAGTCGGTCCTGCAATTGATTGAACTCTTGAGATTTTTTATTGTCACTAGTTTAATGTAATATTTGATACTCGTCTATTCTCAGTAGGTAGTTCCATCGACAGTTCGATTGATTGAACTTCTGAGTCTTGTTAGTAAATCAAAAAATTTCATTGAACTACTGATATTCACAAGCCTGAGTAATTTAATTTGGTTTTCGATTGAAAACGCTACTATTTTATTATATTACATTTTGACAGATTATTTCAAAGTTAAACATGGAAGACATGGTGCATTTATCCGGATTAGTAAGCATTTGGCAGCCTCCAGTGCACGGAGGGTCGTAGGTAGGTATAGCAGAATATATGGGAGAGATTCTCTCCTCAGTGGGAGACTCGTTAACATCAATCAAAGGCTTTGGAACAAGCCTCGTCAACGGCGACTATACATACAGTATGGCTATTGTACAGAAATAGTTCATACATCCCTAACTAAAAAACGTACTGCTAAAAGTATGAGAGTTTTTGAAGAATTAAGAGAGACCGTTGGACCTATATCTTAGCAGGTGTAATCAGGCTAAATTTGTGGAAATTTCACATAGCGCCATCTAGTCCCAAACTTAGCAAACCTTGTATTTAGGGGACTAAACTGATGTAAGACTTACTGAATTTTTTTTATGAGCTATGGCTACTATACCAACAGAGCTATACCAATAGGCCAGTCAACAACAACAGTTGACAAGGTATAATAATTTCAAAGTAACATGAAAAAATGAAAAATAGGTTTAAGTTTTCTTAATTTAATTTTTTTGTGAAGAACTTTTTAACACATTTTTGTACCAAAAGTAGCTCTGTTTAAAAATCTGAAGGAGGATGTCAATTTATTTCATTACTTCCCAAAGGTTCCGTGGGAGTAGTTCCGTAACGGAACTATTGAGACTTTTTTCTGAATAGTTCCGTCGAATAAAGTACAAATTAATTTATATTATTTTAACCCCCACTTCAGAATAGAAAGACTTAGCTCTTACTGTCTGTATGTCTACCTATAACGGGTTACGTGACTGTTCTACAAGTGACGCGAACAGGAAATAAGCTATAGAATACAATCGTTTTACAATCGGCTGAGAGATGTTCTTTATCCGACGAAATTCAAAGCTTTTCAGCCTTCAATAATGACTGTATATCGTTCGGTCTATCAAAAAGATACCGTAACTTTAAACAAAAATGCTAAAAAAAAATGATGGCTTAAAAAAGAACTCTTTTATTGAAATAATCGTGAAGAAATTGGCATGTTCAAAAATCACAAAATTCTTGGATAATTATTGTGTCATTATAGAGTAAACTGGTTTGTTATATTTTTTGTATATTTTATGTATTTTCACGAAATAATGAAGACTGGACAAGTTTAGGTAGTAATAAATTGGTACAAAATGTATCTATCTACAATTTGTAATGTTTCATAACTTCTGGTAAGTACATTTAATATGACTTATAGCAGTATCGCTTGCTTAGTCTAGTCTGTTATTTCAAATTTAGGTTTTGATTTCGTTCGTGACTAAAAACACAACAAACACATCAAAAACTAATTTATGATACTTACAAAAATAGAACTACTTCAGTGATAAGAAGTGAAGTGATTGTCAAACATAGTCTCGACTTTACACTAAAAGGAAATGAAGACAGGAAAACATAGACATTATCCTGTGCGACCGAAAGTAGGTCATTTCGTTAACGGTTCCTTTGACATTTACCCGGTGAACCTGCGACCTCGTGAACCTGTGACCTTTGGCAGAGCGACCACCGGTGCACTTAGCTTTAGCCACTGTTAGTTTAGCAACAGTTGAGATCAACTAATTCAAGACGACAGAACTGCATCACAAAGTAACAACTACTAGTGGAAAATTTACACTATTTTTTGAACACAAAGAAACCGTGAATACATGTCTGTCACTTATATTTAATTATGCATAACTAACTGAGCGCCGAAGTTTCATCGCGGTGCCTTTTATTCCCAATAAAATTCATCCCCGTAATTTGTATAATTGTAAATATTTAAGAAAATAAAACTTTTTGAACACATGTATATACCACCAAACACTTTTTTTATAGCAAATATTAAAACATTTTAAATCTTTTCAAGCACTTTAACATAAAACAATGTACTTACATCACCATCAGCCTGAATACGTTCACTGCTGTACATCATATGCAGGCCTCCCATAGAGCGCTACTTTGAGCGGCTACTTGCTCCCTGCATCTAGCGGCTGATATTGATCTAACACAACGTCACGCTCAGCGCGCCAAATTCAAATTTTCTTGCGTTTTTTGCTAATTACAGCTTAATTACTCAACGCAATTACATGAAAACTAGTTTGCCGCAAATAAATAGAATGTATCAACTAATTATGATTAAAAGTATCACCTAAATATCATTGGTTTAGCAACAATTGGCAATAGACTGAAAAGCCAAGACAAAACTAGTTATTTGAATTTGGCGCGCTGAGCGTGACGTACCACCTTAATTCTTGGTAAACTACGCACCGTGGCCGTTTGATATATTTAAAAGGCCATCGACTAGAACGCAATTTCTGAAAACTTCAGCAGCTCACAAGCTCTGAAAAATGAAGCCTAAACCTATTCTAAGTTCGTTTCAATTAATCATTCAAAAAAAAAAACCATTAAAACTGTTATACAAAGGGGTGTTTAACATCGTAACGAACTATTTCTGGCAAAATTCCACGTTCGTTAACGAGGTTGCCGTTTATAAATGAACCTTTTCCTCCACTTCAGTTTACTTTTTATTCCGAAACGTTGTTTTAACTAAATTAACGGGGAAAGGCGAGTCAGAAACTTGGAACGGGTGGGCGAAAGGTAGCTTTCAGTTTATTATTTAAACTGTTTTTGCTAGTCACTGCGTTTGCGTTTGTGCTTGATTGGAAAAGTTTGTGTATATTTTATTGCTTTTTTATTTATAGAGGAAAAATCAACACTTTAAACAAATACAAGTTCCTATTATAAATCTTATTTTTTAATCAATGCTTATAATGTAAGCGTATATTAAATAATGGGAAATTTACGAAAAATAATATTATAATTTTAGTTTGCGTTGAATGTAACCTGTTGTTTCTTTTGTGTTATTTTGTTGCTAAAAATAGTTATAATTACATACAAACAAAAATTTCTTCTTTAAACTATTTACATAGATGGACGTGGCTGTATACATGCAGTTTTGTACTGTTGTAATGTACAGAATCTGTTATTTTTCCATAGTGAAAATCTGTAACATTGTGTTTAAGATTTATCATAAAAAGTAATGATTACCTACTGACTGTTACATGCAATGAATACAGTTTAATGGAAATCGTTCATTGTTTTGTTATAAATGGATAGAAAATAACAATTAATATAAAACAACAACAAAAATAACGTTTGTTCCCAGAAGTTCCGTGGAGGTAGTTCCGTAACGGAACTATTGAGACTTTTTCCCAATTACTAACGCAAGAATGTAGAGAACAAAAATTCCATTCCACAGAAAATACAAAACAAGGAAATATATGGCATTCAGCCCACAGCAGGCAACCTGGCATTGTCCTGTCACGAAAACGAGGGTAACCGTTGAAAAATGCACGTTGGAATTTTGGCGGGTTTTGTGCGCGGTCGGCATTATGCAGCTCAACGCATGTGCAAACCGTGGCTTGACAGGCACGGTATGCTTAGAGTTGGTATTTTATTTTTAGGACCGCCGCGTCCGCGTGGCTATTGTAATACAAGCATAGCCATAGCATTCTACAAAATATCTAGGAACTCAAACGTAACATAGGTAATATTTAGTAATCTAACTCAATTGTTCGGTGTTGCTACCTACAATAATAATATGAAATGGGATATGTTCATTTCTTTTTAAGATTTAGGATCGCGCACGAAGGGTTTCGTACCATTATCTATAAAAACAAACAAAAAATTTCGCGTTTGTTGTATGGGAGCCCTATTCAATATTTATTTTGTTCTTTTTTTTAGTATTTGTTGTTATAGCGGCAACAGAAATACATCATCTATGAAAATTTCAGCTGTCTAACTATTACGGTTCATGAGTTACAGCCTAGTGATAGACGAATAGACAGACAGACAGGCAGACCAGACAGAAAGCGGAGCCTTATTAGTAATAGGGTTTGCTTTACCTATTGGGTACGGAACCCTAAAAAGGACAGAGGGAAATATCTTTGATACATGTTGGTTATGAAATCACGTTTGGATTAATACGATACCTATTTTGTTAAGCTTTATTTGTACAGTTATTTATGGGACCGTCATTATTTCAGCTAGATTATTCGTACGTAAATTCAGTAATTCAATATCTTTTACGATGGTAGGACTTCTCTAGGTAACTAACTAGCAAAGCGGTGGTAGCGTTGCCAGTTATTCTGCCCCCAAGCAGTAGTGTGCAAGAACTACTGTGTTCTAGTCTAAAGGGCGTTGTAGCTAGTGAAATTACTGGGCCTATGAGACTTTATAACCTGTCTCACAGTCTAGTAATCTGGTTACTAGACTGTGTGATATCTCAGGATGATGTGCGCAGTAACCGAGGTTACCCACCCACTGTCGCAGAACGCAGGGGCCTCCCGCGACCCTATCTCGCCCCATCCTGGCGGCCGAAGGATCACGGAGGATTTTTAGTGGGTTCGAGTTCCACAATGGCAATGGGCAGGCCACATCGCTCGTAGAACTGACAACCAATGGGGAAGAAAGGTTCTCGAGTGGCGACCACGAACTGGAAGACGCAGCGTAGGCCGGCCCCCCACTAGGTGGACCGACGACCTGGTGAAAGCCGCGGGGAACCGATGGATACAAGAGGCGAGCAGCCGCTCTAAGTGGTGCTCCCTGGGAGTGATAGCAGGATGTATGTGGAACTCATCATCATCATCATCATTAATAGCCTGAAGACGTCCACTGCTAAACATAGGCCTCCCGTCTTCAGGCTATTAATGATGATGATGATGATGAGTTCCACATACATCCTGCTATCACTCCCGTTGACAGAAGGATATTGACCACAGGTCAAGCCATCAGAATTAGAAAGTAGGTACATACATTATTGTGTATAATTATGGATAGATTTCATTAAATGATAAGTTTCAGTCTAGTACTCTTTTTTATCTTGATAACTATTGTAATTTCGTGAAAACAGTTTTGGCTATTGTTTGATAAAATTGCTTTTACGAAATATTATTGATTACGAATAATAATGGGGACTGATTGTAACTTGAATGGAATCTATCAAAGCAAATGTGTTTGTTTACAATCGTATTCCTTCCTTATTAAATTAAATTAATGAAAATGTTGTCTGTTAGTTTGTGAGTTTGTAATTTTGCCCACAGACTGCCTGTAACAGTGAAATCATCAGGATGATTAAATTATTTATTATAATTAGGATATTATTATAAAATCTCTTATCTCTTTATTTTTACTTTTGAAAGTCAATCTCAAAATATTTATGATTTTAATAGCAGTATCGCCTGCTCAGCGTAATCTACAGATTAATTAGTAAAGGGAAAATTAGAATCACGAGCGGGGATTGAACCCGCATCCATCCATCCCTCAAGCCGGGATATGCTTTACTTAAGCTACCGTGACATGTGGTCTCATGTCCGAATTTTTCCTTTACAAATTAATCTGTTTACACAACAGTAAACAAAAAGTAAATAAAATTCATTATCTACTTATACTAATATAAATAAATACTAATATAATAATATACAAGGTGTGGGGGGACTGGGACCATGATACCCTACAAGCCTTACTTGAAACTGGGTGTTTCAAAACCTCCTTGGTAAAAAAAAAACCATTCGCAAAATTGCATATGCGATCGCTACGAGAGTTAACAATTTACTATAAATTCATTTCTAAACACAGGTCTTTAAACTCATTTATGTGCACTCGGTCAACGACGAAGTTGCTAGCTGCGCTAAGGCTATTTTTGAAGGTATAATTTACAAAGCATTTCTTCAAAGAAAAGCTATTAATTTAGTAAAGCCGTAGAAGAAACATTGTCTACCTTGGGGTGTAAATTTACTCCCTTTCGGGACAACATACCAATTCAAGGTCACCTTGTATATTATATGATACTAATTTATTATTATATCGTTACGATACACGTCCAAGTGGCATTTTAAAACGTCTTGTGTTCAGCAGTGGGTGTTTTTTGTGCTGACAATGATGATGTTTTTTCATTCTATCAAGTTTGAAATGGGCGAATATGAAACAAGAAATGAAACTGAGTAGCTATATATCCCACTGTTATTAAGAAATAGTTATTAGACTCTTTAATAAACCTTTTATTAAAGAGTTTAATAGCTATTTATTTTATTGATAGGTAGTGTACATAATAAAAGTATACTTATTATAAATTTTTTACATCATAATGGGGCGATATAAACGTGCGTTAAACCGCGGCGCATTGCTTGTTCAATGCGAAATTGAGGCTCACACTCACGAAATATCAGTGCAGTAAAAAGTGTAGGGCACAGCATGTTGTGTAGAGTGTAGACATTTGTATTTCAACCAAAATGCTTCGATTGCTAAATTTTGTCAGTATAGTATTTATGTTTGTTCTGATTCTGTTATTGGATTATAAAACATGTATTACCGAAAGGGTGAGTTGAAAGAATCCACTAGAGAACTAAAGTGACCGATATAACTTTTAGAATTAGCAAATTGAAATGGCAATGGGCAGGCCACATCGCTCGTAGAACTGACAACCGATGGGGAAGAAAGGTTCTCGAGTGGCGACCACGAACCGAAAGACTCAGGCCGGCCCCCCATGGACGGACGATCGGGCTAGAACTACGGGAGCCGATGGAAGCAGGAGGCAAGCAGCCGCTGAACGTGGCGCTCTGTGGCGGAGGTATATGTTAAGCGGTGGACGTCTTCAGGTTGTTGATGATGAAATAGTTATTTCCGCTAGTCTGTTTAGTTTCAGATCCCATTTAAGAAAACTAACTATTAATGTTCTTTCTTAACTCCTAACTAGGAAGGTTTACTAGGTGGACTGACGATCTTGTGAAAGCCGTGGGGAGCCTATGGATGCAGGAGGCGATCAGCCGCTAAAAGTGGCACTCCCTGAGGCTTATGTTCAGCAGTGGACGTCTTCAGGCTGTTAATGATGATGATGATGAACTAGGTAGATATTACTACCTAATTTTATTCCTTAATTATCTATTTCTGTAGATAATTGAAGAACAAGAAAGTGCTGAGTGTTTGCGATTTATTACCATTTTCTCATGTTTTCAGGTATCATACATAAGCACTGAACATCCAGAAGTCACATATTACAACAAAAAGTTTGTTGAGTATGCAAACGTAAGTGCACGTCGGTTTGGCAGGCAGAGCAGGTTTTATTATGTGGATATGTTTTTGACTATTCTGATTACGTTTAATAACAGCATGAAGGTAAGTGAAACTTACGTGGTACTTTTCAGTTGTGCTTTTCTATATTTTCAATGCAATGCAGGTACAAATTACAATTTTTTTTTCAATAATGCACACAAGGTGACTCTCATGCCGGCTCTCTCACGATTTTTTCTCTTACCCATACACGAAAAGGCCTTGAGCAAAGTGATAACTTCAAAACAACTCTCCGTATTATTACAACTTTCTTGTTTTCGGAATAATATAAAATATAGCGCAACGACCTATGGAGAAGGCTCAGAGTTTACTTGCGTGATGAAATCTAAAAAGAGCAAAAGTCATAAAAGCTTCCAAAATTAGCAATTTGAAATGGCAATGTCAGACTCAAAACCGACCGGAAGGCGTAGGCGTAGAGGTACTTATGTATTTCTTTTCAATATTTCAGTGGGACTTCATCTTCCACGAATACCTGAGTAATACTTACCGACGCACATTCGTCGAGATGCACTTTGGAACCTGCGACCTCATACTAAAGGACAAATTCTTTGGCACAGCGTTGAAAAGATCACTCAAAACCTGCCCTGTTCTTCCGGTAATAACTTCACGATTGTTTCAGTTATAAAGCATTCGACATACTAACTTAATTCGAATTTTTGCATTGTTATTTTATAATTGCATTTTGGGTAGTGTTCTCAGGAGCTCCTCGATCCCATCCCATCTTCTCTTCTCTGTCATAGGAGTATGTACTAGACGCGGTGCAGCCTGTCATCCCTATGTCATTAACGTGCCCCAGTGTCGTTAAAATTGTTTCGGAAATTCGTTCATAGTCCGTACATCTAAGGAATAGAACTTGCTTTCATGCTACGGTATTTCTAATAATCTAGGCGTATTCAAGAGCAGACTGAATAGATATCTTCTGGGTAAGCGTGTCCTACCTTAGGCTTCACCTACACTTACCATCAGGTGAGATATGGTCAAATGCTGACCCATTCACAATAAAAAAAATATCAGCTGAGATCAAAGATTTTGGTCAATCCCAGGTACGCCTTCTAAAGACGACGTGACTGAAGGTAGTGGTCGCCTCGGTCATTAAACGAAACTTGCTATAGCAAGTTGGAAGAATACTGAGTTTATTTCTGAGAAATGATTGATGGATTGATTGATTGAAAGGTAGTATAAATAGGGTAGTTAAGATGATTCTCAAAGTAAAGCTGGTAGCCATCGTTAAATATTAGCCCTACCAGCAGTTTTCCTTTGAAGTTGACAAATCTTAAGTCCATGTCACAGCCAGTACAAAACCATACTTGTTTCAAAGTAATCTAAGATATTTTCGTGTTACAATGCTGAATGTTTCAACTCTGGGATATAGGTATCTATTCTCTGCTCTGAGGAAGTTCATTCCACATCTTAGGTAAAGTTCCACCAATTAGCGGTAGTTTTTGTGTGAATTCACACACACTATACATTCTTCCAGGGTACCTACCACATGTGGAACATGTCAATTCCTCTGGAGCACATTCCGGCTGGGTTTCCGTTCACCAAAGGCCGGATCTACGCCAACTGTACCTTTATACCAACTAAAGAGCTCGCGTTTTCCGGCTACATCGATATGGAAATCAAAGAATATACTGTGAAGAAACAGAAAGTAGGAAATAAGAAAGACGTTTAGTAGTGTTAGGTACCACAGTTGTTTTTCTTTAATCTGTGGTAGGTTCTCTTCGTTCAATATCTTCAAGTTCTTTTGTGTAAAAACTTATAATCGTTGCGGGGTAATTTAACAAGAAATAATTACTAACAATATTTGTATTTGGATTTCCACCTAAGTAGTGTCACACTAAAGTTATGTACGTTGCACTTGCTTAGAGTTATGCCGCACTGGTTTAGTTATGCTGCACTAGATTTATGTATGTTGCACTTGCTTAGAGTTATGCTGCACTAGAGTTATGTATGTTGCACTTGCTTAGAGTTATGCCGCACTAGAGTTATGTATGTTGCACTTGCTTAGAGTTATGCTGCACTAGAGTTATGTATGTTGCACTTGCTTAGAGTTATGCCGCACTAGATTTATGTATGTTGCACTTGCTTAGAGTTATGCTGCACTAGAGTTATGTATGTTGCACTTGCTTAGAGTTATGCCGCACTAGATTTATGTATGTTGCACTTGCTTAGAGTTATGCTGCACTAGAGTTATGTATGTTGCACTTGCTTAGAGTTATGCCGCACTAGAGTTATGTATGTTGCACTTGCTTAGAGTTATGCCGCACTAGAGTTATGTATGTTGCACTTGCTTAGAGTTATGCCGCACTAGAGTTATGTATGTTGCACTTGCTTAGAGTTATGCCGCACTAGAGTTATGTATGTTGCACTTGCTTAGAGTTATGCCGCACTAGAGTTATGTATGTTGCGCTTGCTTATATAGAGTTATGCCGCACTAGAGTTATGTATGTTGCACTTGCTTAGAGTTATGTGGCAATAGGGTTGTTTATATTGCACAGAGTTATAGTTCCGCTGATGTCATCAAGTCATGTGCACAAACAATTTCACAAATAACGTGAACAATTACAGTGTTACCACTTTTTCTGCTCATTAACATTAAATAGTTATACCATTTCGCTTTGCTCGTTCATTTTGAAATACCTAGTTATTTATTTATCAAAGAGAATCTTTTACGAGCTAATGATTGAAACATTTCTTTTAATAGCGTAAAGTCGTGATTTCAAAATTGGAATTCCTTTTCAAATTGGATTCTGGATAATTATTGAACCAAATATTTGTGGATGTTTTTACAATACTACCTATAAGAAGGTTATCAGATCTTTTTTATTGGTAGATAGATTAATTATTTTTTTGGGCGGCCATGTTGCTTAACATCAGGTGAACGACAAGGTTGTCATGTCATTCATTCTCATAAAAAAATACAAGCGCAATATACCTACTTTCTATATTTGGAGTTACTGACGCATATAAACCAAAAATACTTATTAAATAGGTACTTATAGGTAAATAAGGTAGATATGGAAGAATTCCAAGAGAGAATAAAAAAATTTATTTTCCAAAACAAAATCTTTTTGGTTTCTATAGTAAGTACTTGATATTAATACTCAAGATGGTCGACATTGCATTGTGATTGTATTGTATGTTCTTCTACTTCGTCTCGCGTGGGCGAGTGCCTGGGAAGCATGCGCATGACGACAAATTTATCTCGACACTTTTTCGTGAGAGACCGTGACAAGACTATGGTAGCGCATAAGTGTGTCTCACTCTAACAGCGGCGATAAGTTTTCTCACGGTACGCATGCTAGATGGCCTAGAATGCGCACCGCGAGAAAACTTGTCGTCGCTGTCAGAATGAGACGCACTTAGGCACTCCCATAGTCTTGTCAAGGTCACTCACGAGATAAAGTGTCAAAGAAAATTATGTCGCGGTGCGCATGCTAGCCCGGGCATCAGGGATTATTGGAAATTTCCATAGATTTCAGTTCAGGCTAAATACGTACCATTGCGTGCGGCTGGACAACTGCACAGAGCATTGAAACAAATGACGCTTCGCTGAAGCATTTTTTTTGCTCTGTGGACAACTGATACAAAAGCCGCACTACTCTTTCCACTGAAAATTTAGGTTCATAAACACAAATAACTACGTGCTTAACACAGAGCAAAAAAAAATGCTTCCCCGTCATTTGTTTCATAGCTCTGTGGTACTTACTATATTTTATTTATTTATTTATTTATTAATTACATGCTTTCATACAATGTCATTTAGTGTAACTAAAACTAAATACCTAGTCCTACATATTTCATTGTATGAGCCCTGTGAGGGCGTTGCACTTCTGGGTGGAGCTGGAGCGTACATATCTATATCTAATAAAAATAGCAAATTATACATATTTTAATTGAATTTCGTCATCTTATATACAATTTAGGTCAATTTATATATTATTATTGTCATCATTCTAACTAAATTTCAAAACGGGATAAATTTTATATTGCAATTGTTAGATTAATTATTAATATTACCTATAGGTAGGTACTTAGTTTTTTTTTTTAGTTCTGCAGAATTCGTACCAATAAAGAAAGTTTCAACCGATGCATATTCAACATCACGCGCGCCCTGAGCTAACAGATAGTTCCCTTTCGACACCCTTTCAAAAACCCTTCCTTATCAACTACTTAAACTGTCCTTTATCCTCTAAAAAATATGTGAAAATGAATGATTATTTAGATTCTGTGAGATTTTCAGACGCATTGGGGAATATGGTGAGATTTATTATCTCATGCAGTCAGTATAATCTTCAAGACTAGACTGATATGTCTCAGCATGACGTACGCAATCGGTCACTCGAAACTTTATATAGTATAGGTACTGCAATCAGTTATGGGCATCGGCTAGCCGACGGCGACGACTCATTGGTCACGTCATTCCATTACATAAAAAAACATTGCAGTGTAACTTGTCTGTAAGTATTATACACCCAGTTGTAGAAAGGATGATTAACTTTTAAAGTCGACTTTAAATCTTAATCTTCCATTAAACTGTTGTCCTCCCTACAGTTTAAAGACTCCATTATGTTTAATGCCGCCATTAAGATTAATGATCGTTTCTGCTACTGGGTGATAGACCGATAAAAATAAAGCTGAAACCATCGGCGAGAAAATTTTGAAATCACTGAACCATATTAAAAATGAATGTCTGTGGTAATGAAATCATGCTAGGTATGTGGTGTTGACGGTACCGTTTTTATGGATCTTATTGGGAATTAAAACGTGGATCTTTAAGAACCACCCTTCTAAATAATCAGAATCACAAACATTAAAATATAACCACAATAAAACCATAGCGGTTAAATTATTCTAAACAGGCAAAAAATTTACCTAATTTTATCTTTATTCTAAGCTGCAATCTATGACAATTAATTCAATGGACAGCAAATAATGTTTCTCGGCTATCACCAAAATATGCTATTCTGAGCCAATGCACAATACACCACAATACACCAATGGTAACTAGACTAACTAGGAAAACCCTAAGTGGACTCAGCGAGGCTGCAAGTCATGGTTGTACAAGATAAGAAAAACTTAGATCGCCTGCTAAATAACAGGGGTATAGTCTTATTTTTTTTTGTGAGTGTCTTGCGTTTGACCGTTTGATCATATCTCACCCAAAGGCAAGTGACGATGCGATCTAGGATGTTACGTGAAAGCCTAAAAAGATAACTTTTCACTTTCGATTGGAAGACTAAGATTCATATTTAAAAAATATATAATTACAATTTTTTAATTATTTTGTTTATTATTTTTAATTGATTGACTTTAAGATAGAGTTTTCAGGAAATACAGCTATTACCTCGCAATCACCGCCGTTTCCTTGTCTCTGGTCCGTAGGGCAATAAATAAGTGGACTGTACTTTCCATTGGTTTGTTACTTTATGGCCGTTGTTAGAATCGCAGAAAGCAAAATTTTATTAAAGTACATGAATAAACATCATGCTCGACGACGACTGAATAGATTTGTATGTTTAAAAAAAAAATGCTAAACAACATATGGTTGTGAGTGCGACGCGACGGCTGTGCGCACTGAACCGACTTTAGCTTTGATATTCGAAAATGTGATGATAAAAAGCTGCGTACGTTTTGTTTGGTAGATTTTGCAATGAAAGGAACAAGAAAATAATCACTTAGAGCGATATGGATTTACCATAACGGCTTAAGTTACCTATACGCGTATTGTATGTATTTCTCACTCAGTCATTATATACGCGTATGTGTAATTTTGCGTCTGTATCAATTCATTATGCATGGTACTTAAAGAAGTGTGGCTCTCCATCGCAAACATGATAAAAAAATAAATAAAAAAAATAAAAAATGAAATGATAAATTTTTTTTAAATAAAACGATGACGATGAAATGAATAATAATGATTGATAAATTAAATATGAATATGTTGGGACATTCCACATAGCGCCATCTATCCCGAAACTAAGCTAAGCTTGTACTATGCGAACCAGATAACTGACATAATACTTACTTAGATACTTTTTTATTTGTAAATACATACACAGAATACAATATAACACCCAGACACAGAACACACATCTACGTTCTTCACACAAATGTAATTTATTCAATTAAAGTCGCTGTTGCGTAAACAATCTGATTTTGTCAGTCGCAGTATTCGGAAATCTACCTTACGTACAGAGCTTTTTATTTTAATTCGTTTTTGAAGGTACAAATTATATAAGGTCATCCCTTAAAAGCTCCAGGCCTTGAGCGGTGGGTAATTCTTAAATCATTGACATACCTGACAGCAATAAACCTGAAAAGGGCATCAAAGAAACATCAAACTAACTTTTTGAATTTTTCTTGATAATTTTAACAGACTAGGTACGAGGGGGCGTTTTTAAGTTCGCGGAATCGGGGGTAAGACGTGGAAATAAAAATACAAGTTTATTTTTCCTTTTCAATATATTCTCCTGCAACCCTAATACATTTTTCAGATCTTTCAATTAGCTTATGTATACCCTCGAAAAAAAATGTTTTTTCTGTCTGAAAAATAAGCTGAAACTGCTTCCTTCACTTCTTCATCGCTTGAGAACTTCTTCCCACGAAGTTCTTTTTTCATTTTTGGAAAGAGATAATAATCACTGGGAGCCAGGTCAGGACTGTAGGGTGGATGAACCAAAATATTGAAGCCCACCTTATGCAGGGAAGCCAACGCAACACGGCTCTTGTGCACAGGCGCGTTGTCGTGCAGAAGGAGGACACCTTTGGTTAATTTTCCCCTTCTTTTTGCCTTGATTGCTTCCTTTAATCGCTTTAAGATTGAAGCGTAGTATTCTCCGGTTATGGAGACACCTTTATCTTTATAATATATCAACAAGATTCCTTCTGAGTCCCAAAAGATTGTCGCCATGATTTTTCCCGCCGACTGTGACACCTTAAATTTCTTTGGTGGTGGTGTACCTTTTTTGTGCCACTGCATAGAATCTTGTTTGGACTCGGGTTCATAATGATGAACCCAAGTTTCATCCCCAGTAACAATTTGAGTCAATACTCCATCCTGGTCTTCATTACAGAGGTCCAAAAACGCGCGAGAACACTCTACACGCTGTTGTTTTTGAGGCGGCGTGAGCATTCTCGGCACCCACCTTGCACTGACTTTGGTCATGCCGAGATGATCGTGAAGAATTTTAAATATGGTTTTATCGGATACTCCAACCATTTCTGCGAGCTGTTTCTTATTTAGTCTAGCATCTTCCAGTATTAATTTTTCCACTTTTTGAATTATTTCCGGAGTGGTCACCTCGATCGGCCGTCCTGGCCGAGGATCATCTTCAAGTGAGGCCCTGCCTTGCTTAAAAAGGGTATGCCACTTATAAACCATGGTTTTACCGGGGCAAGACTCCCCGTAAACGGATGACATCTCTTCTAGTATGGTTTGAACCGATTTACCTTGCTTGGTAAGGAACTTTATGACAGCGCGGTGCTCGATTTTCTCCATTTTTCACAATGTTCTTCCCAACTGAGTTGTTTGATCGACGATAATTCAAATAGTAATGGCCCGATTAAAACAAAACGTTCTATTTATACTAATAATGAGCTACTTAACGAGTTACGACTAAGGAAAGTACCCTCATTTATTAATTACCTACCCGATATACGATTTCTATTTATTAGTATATTTTATTGTTAAGATATGTTTGAGAAAAAAAGAGTTGTCCATCTCTATCTATCTACCAAACATTGTCATTATATTAAAAATCTCTCGTCTCTTTCCGACGATGACAAAGAGACGACGACAACGTGAGAGACGTTGACAAAGTTCATTTCGTAAAAAGAGTTAATTATCAAGATATTTTAGGCCTCTGTAATTGATAAGTATATTGAGATTTAAATCTATAGTTAATTAGGTACCTAATAAAGTTTTGAGGGTAAGTTTCTACACGCACATCTAACTCGATCAAAATCGACAGTAATAATGTATTCAAAGCACGCAAGCCTAGATAAATGGTTCTGACTCTCACCGAGTTATAAATTGGATGAAATAACTAATGGAAAACTCGCGGGAATGCGAACGGGGAAAAGGCTAGGGAAATTACGAACGTACAAGACATCCCCATTTTTAACAGGGCTTAAAAAGGTTGAATTGATCCTGTGAGACCTTCTGTCTTGGGGTCGGAATGAGTTTGACAATGCGAGCGCTTAAGATGTGTCTTTTGTAACGTGACGCAATGAATCATAGCTATGAACACAAGCATCTCTAGCTCCTGTACTAATACCATGGTTGTGTATGTATGCTAATAAGTCGAGGAACAGGGTCTTTTTCGTATTTTTACGTATGAATTTAAATTTATTTGTTGGTACTTTTTTATGTAAACGAACGACGTGACCAGATTTAGCCTGATATTAAGCATCACGGCCGCCCGTAACAGATGGCAGTTTCACTCGGATCTCAAAATTAAAGTTTCGCGTGACACTGCGCACTGCACACGTCAGACATCATATATATCTACAAAAGATTTCTAGACTCTAAGATCAGTTAACACGTGTCATTTGCCCAGTAATTACACTAGCTACAGTACTCTTCAATTCGGAATGCAGTAGAGCTTGCATACTGCTTGGCGGCACAATAACTGGCAAAGCGTAGGTACTGTTTGTACCTAACTGGTTTGGATATCACAGATGGCTACCTATAAATGTAAAAATATTTTTATGTGACAATTGTCACACAAAAATATTTAAGTATTCCGTATAACGGACCATTAGCTGTAGTGTAGATACTTAGAGGATAAATAAAACAACGTTGATTCAGGTGTTTCCAGTCCTAGAAAATTTTTAGCCTTAGAAATGCTAATACTGGTTCCGTAATCCATACACTCTAGATAACCTCAAACTAAATATGAAATAACTTTTCACTACTCATCATCATCATCACTAACAGCCTGAAGACGTCATAGGCCTCCTCCAAGGAACGCCACTTTTAGCGGCTACGTGTCTTCGTCATCCATCGGCGCCGCTCGATACCACTACTATTTTATCCCAAAAGAAACTTAATTTTACTCTTTTTCTATTGGGAATTGCTATCACCCTTCACTGCCTAAAATAGGTTGATATTTCAGCCATTTTTCACAATGTAAATGCTGGAATCGGCCTTTCATGGGTTATTACGAAGCCCACATCGTTCTTGTCAAGCCATTCTTTTACTCCAGTCCATTGATGAAATAAATGACCATCTAAAACAAAATCTGTGTAGCTGTTAGAGTCGCCATATTCATTATACTTAATAATAGTTACTGGTGAGTTAAAAGGTTGGGTCGATAGTTCGCTGATCGATAGGTATTATACATCATTCCTTAGAGCCTGGGATACTTATAAAGATATATGATTTATAGCAGCTGCTGAATTAATTTTAGAGTAGGGAAAAAGTTTAATCACGAACGAGGTTAATGAAACACTGTTTTAAATTTTCACGGTTGTTCACTACGTTTTTTAATAGTACTTACGGGATTTTTATCGTGATTAGGATCATTTTTGAGTTCCCGATATTTCGGCACAGTTACATAGTCACATGCACCATGTTCACGGGTTGTGTCAATCCATGCCAAAATATCAGGAACTCAAAAATAAATCTAATAACTAGTAAGTAACTAGTTAACTTTGTCTTTGTCCTACATTAAGACCAGTTCTGAACATCCGCTTTCATATAGGTACCCAATAGGCTTATTGCATAAATTAATAATATTCCTCAAAAAATGAACAGACGTGAAAACAAAAATTAAATATCTCATAATATGACAAAGGTACAAGCATTTTAAAAATCAGGAATAGAAAGAGACAGTGCAAACGCGCAGTGACGTCAGTTCTTCCATCTTCATAGTACCTCATTACTAAGCTGTGGTAGATTTACATTCAATCTCTTTGGCATATGACGTCATATCCCAAAGTTACATAGTAGCTGTGGGGATGCTCTGTTCTGCGAGAAAGGGACAGGCGATGTTGCACTGAAACTTTAAAAGCTTATTACTCCGTGATTTATTTACCGATTTTACTAATTCTTCAATTATTGCATTAATCTTTAACCTACTCTATTAAAGTAATATTAACTTGTTAATTTTTAATAGCAGGACACAAGCCTATTGCCAGTTTCCTAAAACTTCTATTTCCCAAATCGACCGGTACTCAACACATATAAACTTTCGGACTTATAATATTGGTGATATTCGCAACTTACAGAACAAGCTACATATAACTAAGCAAGTAGGTATGCTTAGAAATAAAACAAAATTTGTTAACCACTTCGCCATCACTTAAAATACGCACATAGTTCATTTCATCATAAGTTTTCAGCGTTCGTGGCAACCAGTAGTAAAATTTCCGAAAGAAACTTTGCATTATCCCAGAAAATAGACTCACCATTTAAAGCCCCCAGACTCCGAAGAAAGTTTTTTGATCAGATAAATAATTCACCAGATTACCTTCAACGCTCAGTCAAGATACGGCAGAGCGCTTCATCTTATAAGATCTCATTTATTTGCATATCGATTGAACCAGTATAGAGACACTTTTCGTATTTACTTTTGTGATCACGTTTTCGGAGGCTTCTCTCTGCACGTAGTGTTCATTTCAACGACATTGACAAAATTCTCCGTGGAGCTAAGATTAACTTTGCGTAGAAGGGGTGTACTCACACACCGCAATGTTTGCAAAAACGTTAATACAATTTTTAGCCATGACTTTTCATAAATGACACAGAAAGGAAGGTACTGAAATTACTGTGCTGAGAGCCTAGTAAAGCTCCGAAACGCTAACGCTAACGCCAAACGCTTAGTCACTCTAAAATGTATTGAAATGGCATTAGCTACGGAGAAGTAAGCGATTTCCGAAATGCCATTCCAATACATTTTGAAAGAAGAAAGAAAGAATGGGATTTTTCTCTCCGTTTCCTTGTGGTGATACTATTTTGTCACACCAGTCAGTAGAACCAGGATATACCAACATTATAACACTATAAATCACACTATAGATAAAAAGATAGAAATACTGCCTTCCATCCTTATGTCGTTGACGTGTCCCATGTTCGCACAAATCGTTTTGGAAATTCTTTTATCACACATCTAAGGAATGGAACTTGCTTCCCATAACGGTATTCCCTTCCACATACAATCTATAGGCGTATTCAAGAGCAGAGTGAATAGGTATCTTTTGGGTAAGCGTGCCCTACTTTACACATCTACACTTACCATCCAGTGAGGTGTGGCTAAACGCAAACCCATCAACAATAAAAAAAAAACTAGCAGCGTATACAGATACAGAACGCCGGTCGAGGAGTATGACTAAATATAGTAATGTGCCGTTTAGGTCGTAGTAGAATGTAAGTATAATACATACTTTGATGGTAAACCAAAACACCGATTTTGCAAAAAAGTATCATCATCACCATTTAAAAAAATCGCCCTAATACAAAAAATCCTTCCAAATAAAAAAAAACAACCGTTCTGAGCATTATTACCAAAAACGCGTCTCGTGTGCAACCAAAATGTTATAAGGCTAAACTCGTGAATATTATAGGTATGCTTTTATTTGTAATTTATGGAGGAGGCATATGTTCAGCAGTGGACGTCTTCCAGCGGAGAATACAATACAATACAAAAATACTTTATTGAACACCAAAAAACACAACAATACACGTGATACAACATAAAGAATGGTAGAACAACGGGCAGTCTTATCGCATAAAGCGATTTCTTCCAGGCTACCTTTGTATGGACAGAAATAAGACAACGACAGCCTCCGTGGTGTGGTGGTTGAGCAGGTCGGCTCATAACCCGGAGGTGGCGGGTTCGATTCCCGTAACAAGACAAGTATTTGTGCCCGAAAAAAAAAGCGCAAATACTTGTTCTGTGTCTGGGTGTTGTGGGACCATGGTCCTCGTAGTTCCTGGGTCCCTAGATACAGGGAATCCTAGTTAGGGTCCAGGATCTATGTATGTGATCGTTGGGCGTTATTTATTTATTTATTTATTAATCTTAAAAATGCGGTTGGTGCTATTCAATCTAAATATATAGGTAACTAAATAATAATATACCTACATAATAAATACATACATATGTATAAATAGTTACAAATTAATAGTAACAAGACATTAATTATACGAACAGCAAAGAGACAGTGACGCATTAGTAATAACTAGACAAGTATAGAAAGAATACGAGAAAAAAATTTTTTAATATCGTTCCGACAAATAATGTTTCTTCACCGGCTTCTACAGTGAAGGAGTGGTCATAATAACCTGAAGCATGGGCTGGCATTTGTAACTGAAGAGTGTTGGTGGAACGAAGAGAGCGAGCATGACTAAGATGGAGAAATACAAAACGTTCTTTGAGATAATGTGGGGTCGATGGGATAAAGAGTACACTATAGAGAAGAGATATGATGTGATAATACTTCTTCCATTATTATTCTAAGCCGTGAAGTATATAAAATGAAGGCAATTTCTAAGCTCCATTTTTCTCACTAGCCTGCCTGAGTGGTGACGTCACAGCTTCAATAGACGCAATCGATCGCGACTCGCGTAACGTTTCTACCCTAAAACTAATTATCCCTCCTTTTCACCCCTAGCATACTCTGTTCCCACGCATATAGGGTGGCCATAATGTTTGGGAAAAGCAGGATGACGATGCTGATAAAAAGATATGGATATTTTCTTGTCACATTTTGTGGTAATGTTGTATTTGCTTGGAGTGAGATAGCGTTTTGGGAGATATTGCATGGGTTATGTTGATTTGTGCTACGTCTATATAAATAAAAATAAATTGCTGTTTGTTAAAGAGCTCATTGGTTATATTTTTTATGTTTGTAATAGTCTGAACTAGATGATTATTGAAATAAAAGTTAAGAAAGTACGTTTTTGCAAAATTCGTCTATAGGTTTGCCACAGATTTACCAGTTTCCTGCCGCCTATAATTTTAACACCGGAACACAGTAGGCACCTAGTGCTTGCACACTAATGTGTTCTGGTTTGAAAGATACTGTAGCTAGTGAAATTATTAGGCAAATGAGACTTTATGACCAGATCTCACAGTCTACTTACTACTAGACTGGGCTGATATCTCAGGATGACATTGCAGTGCAGCAGTGTCACGTAAAACTTTATATTTAAAGTAACGCATGACACTGCAACTGTTATGAACGGCCGTGAAGTTTAACATCAGGTGAATGACTAGCTTGTTACGTCATTAAAAATCCTTTTTGAAGGAATATTTTATATATCCAGTCTATTGAAACTATACCGATGGGGAAGAAAGGTTCTCGAGTGGCGACTACGAACCGGAAGGCGCAGCGTAGGCAGACCTCCCACTAGGTGGACCGACGACCTGGTGAAAACAACGGGGAGCCGATGGACGCAGGAGGCGAGCAGCTGCTCAAAGTGGTGCTCTCTGGGGGAGGTCTATGTTCAGCAGTGGACGTCTTCGGGCTGTTGATGATGATGATGATGATGATGATTGAAACTATGTCCGGCAAACAGACACAACATGGCTACCATACATTCAAGCGCGAAGCCGATAACTCGGCAACGGCTTTAATTTAACCGTCAAAGTAACACTCGATTACCGGCGCGGTGAACGGCATAACGAACACCTTTCTGAGGTAATAACTATGACGCAAATGTTAATTAACTAATAGAATAACCTCCTAAAAAATGCACAACAATAGCTGCTGCGTGGGGTCGGCTACGAACTTGTAGGTATCTTGAGTCAACTCGGGTAGAGTAAGCCGCGCGGTACATTCTACTTTTGTACATGTTGAATGGGAGAAGATCGCGGAGAATAGGAATCGGTGGAGAACCTGAATTAGAGACTGCCAAAAGTTGCACGATAGTGCTTGGTTCGACAAGCTTGCGGAAAAGAGAGCGAAACGGCATGTCAGCGACATTATTCCATCTGTTGAAACGCATGTGTTTCGACAGGTTGGACGTATGTGTCTCACGTATTAGCTTATACAGCCACCAAAATAAGTATCTATCAAATCCCCAACACATTGTTTAAATAATCTGTAACAGGCTTAAAGGCCGCTGATGATGAGTAAGCAAATATGAAGAAGATAGTTTATCCGACAAACATTACTCACTTGCGCGGGAAGGGGGCGAAGTAACAAAACAAGACAAAGCCATATGAAATTAAAAAAACAGAGCAGGATAGAACAAAACACATTGGGTGTCCCGTTTCCTCTCATAGGATTAGCGGTTGAAATACAACACTAGTTTTTGCATGAGGGGAAGTAATATCATTGGTCAACTGGGTTCATACTCAATGTAAGTAAATATTCAGGTACGACAATGTGATCAAGAACTAGCCAACAAACGATGGGGTGTTAACACTGTGAAATATATCAATTACCATTCGCGAGAATAAATTGACGTTTCCTAATATAAAAAGGTAACATTACATCAACGTCTGAGTTCTCGTTATTTATTCACTCTGTGGTTTTTCCTCGAAGTTGTAATTAGCAGTTTGACTTTGTAAAGGAAAACACAGTTTGACTTGAACGAGGATCAGCTATTTAGTTGTTAGTAGAGTAGGTTATTTGACATTGGAATTACGCTGGAATTATTTACGTAATTTAATTACACAATTGATTATTGTCTATATCTATTAATACCTAAGTACCTAGGTTACAGAATTCAAACTCAAGTTGAGACCACACGAGTCCGAAACAGCAACCATAATTTTTATTAATTTTATATTTTTTTTTATTAGGGGGGCTTACAGCTTACATAACAAATTAAGCATCAAAACAAACATAGAGAGCCAATTAAAAGCCTCCACAACTAGTTATAAAAATAAACGTTCATGCAATAGCCTAACACAAAATAAAACTAAATTAAGTAATTTTTTTTTTTAATCTGCTTTACCACAGAACCTGGGTCCGTGCTCTTTGTTAATTTATCGTTTATTGTTATTTATTTTTTTATTTTATTGAACAAAATATCATACAAGAGAGGACAATGAAGTACTTAACCTATTTTTTTTTTTTGTTTTTCGATTTGTGCATACACCGCGAGCAGACCAGCTCCCGCAAGCAGCGCCCGTTCATTAGCTTGACGCATGCGCCAGCCATCGCCCTCCTCAACCATTTTTGAGGGAAGAGGACGACCCGACGCACGACGCCGCCGCAAGAAGAAGCTTTTTAGTGAGCGTGAGTGCTCCCGGTGTACACACAATAATTTACATTCTAGTACTATTTTGTTCATACGAGCGGGATAATTGGCAGGCTCTTTTGAGTCCGTCAATGATCCCGCTCGTACATGTCGTTGTTAATCCGCCTTCTCCTCCCGGACCAGGACTTCTGTTACCGCCACGTTTCGATCTTTGATGGCCATCTGCAAGTTGTACTCGCGGATGGCCCTCGGTGATGCAGCCATCGCACGCTGCACGAAACGGCTGATGGCGTCTTCCTCATCGTCGGCGTAGTAAACGAAAGTCCCGTGGGCCTAGCACGAATATTTACGCGCGCGTAAGTGTAACGTTAACGTAAGCCAGTTGTATGGCATTTGATCTGCCCCCCTATTACGATTGAGCTAGCAGCGCTGCTGACGCGCGTGTGCCGCTCAACTGCTGTCAAAACTGTATGAACTTTGATAGCAGTTGAGCGGCAGACGCAGTCGTAATAGGGGGGTTTTACGTTAACGTTACACTTACGCGCGCGTATATATTCGTGCTAGGCCCACAGGTGTGCCGCGAGACTGCAACCACCGCGTGCGGAACGCTCTCGTGCAGTCTCATCATCTCAAATTAAGTAATTTATAACATTTACAAGTCGACGAGCGGTTGCCGTGCATCACATTCGTTTTTAGGGGAAAGTGCCTTGCTCACCGACGCTACACTAAGTACTTGTGAAAAGGTCTATAATCGAAAAATAAGACTTCATGAGCTTGTTATAATTATATTATTAAACAACACAAGGAAGGAAGTACAGTCAAGATATAAGAGTTCCGGCGATGAACAGTGCGTACAAATGGGACATGTAGCAAGTTTCTAGGACGTGATTGTCGATGTGGAACATTCAGAGAGATTTTAGAGACCAATTCAGGGCAGTCTAATTTAGACTGTGCCAATTTCAACAAATTGCGTATATCTACTATATTTCTACGAACTACAAGCGGAACGAGATGGAAGCGAGTGCAAGGATTTTCATAAGTTACTCGTGAAATTTATAGCCTAAATACATTGTGACCTTTTTTTGAATCCTTTCTAGCCTAAAAGAGTGTACTGTATAATTAGGATTCCATACTTGACACGCATATTCGAGGTGGCTACGGACATAAGCACAGTATAATATCTTTACGGTTTTCATCGATTTAAAGGAACCGGCATTACGCATAACGAACGAACCCCAGGGCTGAAGAGGCCTTAACATGACTATATAATATTAACTTGATGTTAAATAATAGAATAAATTACAATAATAATGGTATTGATATTATGTTGTATTCACTACTAAACTTACATATTTGGTAGCGTTCTTTCAATCAATAACCAAGTTTCATAAAAAAAAATTAAATAAGTATGTACTGTTATTTATTCTGAGGTGATTCTCACTACCCTATTTCTTCTTCTTCTTTTCTAGTCACCCTGTGATTTCTATT
The DNA here is from genome assembly GCA_963580505.1 of Ennomos erosarius. Taxonomy (NCBI): domain Eukaryota; kingdom Metazoa; phylum Arthropoda; class Insecta; order Lepidoptera; family Geometridae; genus Ennomos; species Ennomos erosarius. Next base: position 1,720,246 of record OY756982.1, read on the forward strand.
TACTAGAAAACGTGACACTTCTGTACGGCAATTTTATTCAATGACAAGACGAGGAAAATTCTTAGACGTCGAAATCCTAAATAAGTATCCAAATCTGATAGTCGAAGCCGCTAAACCTAACTCGGAAAACTTAGTAAATAAATTGAAGATTTTATCTAAACTGAATCTGCACGTCACTATTTCTTTCTACTAACTAAAGTTTGGTAGATAAGCATAGTTTAGAGAGCTAGGGATGACTGTGGATGTTGTGTTGGTGTGTGTTTGACCAATTTTCACTTCGAAGCTTGTGCCGCAAATGTCAAACCCAATTTCTTTTACATTTTGGAATAAATAATAAATATAACGCCAGCGATCACATATATACATAGATCCTGGACCCTAACTACGATTCCCTGTATATAGGGACCTCTTACAATAGCAACACGATTATTTGAATAAAAACAATATCAAAATCTTACAAACACGATTATTACTTACCCAACTATACTCACATTTTTCTAATTATCAGTATTTAAGCAAACATTTGGCCAATAACTAAAACTGCTACGCCACTGTCATACTTAGTTTGCTCATTAATGCCCCTAGTTACCCTAGTTTAAGCAAGCATTGAATAAATGTTATTCTATTCTATTATAATGTAGAGAGAGTTCAGGCAGCTCAAAATACTGTTTACAAAGATCGGATAGTGCCCTACATCAGTAGTTAACGTAAACTTTAGAGAGATCGAGAGCGACAGACGGATATTGGATTGCGGATCCAAATGGGTTTCCGATTGACACTCTCCTATTTGAAATGCACTCGAGTGATGTGTAATATTTATGATGTTGGAGAAGTGGCTAAATTCTTTAGTGAAAGGTATTTGACATAAAAGTAGGTACATATTTGACGAACAGAAATACATCATCTCTGAAAATTTCAACTATAACGGTTCATGAGACACGAGATGAAGAGATAGACAGACACACAGACGGACAGCGGAGTCTTACCCCCGTATTCTAAAACATTTCACCAAAAATCCTTCACTTGACTTCTACTTAACTTTGAGGGAAACTCAAAATACATCGCGACGTACCTTGAGTTGACAGTTGCTTCGCTTCTCTCGTTTAAGAAAAATTGACGCAGAAAGTCAAGTTGATTATATATTGTCAACTAAAAATACCAAAACACAAAAATGAGGTTAATTCGAGGTTGAGTCGAGTGGAGTAATCTCGTGCTAACGACTTAGAATATGGGGGTTAGTATAAGAGGTCGCTTTCTCTTTGGGTACGGAACCCTAAAAATGATGTAGGGATCACTGAAGATTGTAACACACTGAATCGGCGTCGTCGGGACCTGACGCACGTTCCGTACACGGCTACCATAAATTACTAATACAATAGCTACAATAGAATAGAATAGAATAGAACAGAATAACATTTATTCAATACTTGCTTAAACTATGGTACAGAACATGTTATATTAATGTTACATAATATGAACTAAAAATAAGAAACAAACACAAAACAAGTATTGAATGGGCGTCGGCTCAGCATGTGCTGTGGCCTTACCGCGTAAGCCCGGTGGCAATCGTAATCGTGTGCTCTCTTGCTCACACTCAAGGGCTTGTACATTGGCGCAAGCAGGATGGCAGGCGATGTTCATTACCAGAATGCTTACGCGGTAGGGCTGCTGGTTGTTGAACGACAACCAGCGCTGTTTTCAGCCTAGACCCAGAGGGGGTGGAGACAATGCACAATCCGAAAAGGAAAAAACAAAATAATGAAATTATGCTGCAATGTTTATTATGCTGTGTTAAAGTTAGCAGGACAAAACTAAAACATCTGAGACTCAGCCAGTCTCAAGACAGGTTTAAAAATAAACTTGAGTGAGAGGAGTAGGGTTGAATATTTGATGGCGATTGCATGTCTCAAACTTCGTTCCAAATATAGTTACTATACCTACTATTTGTATAGCCAATGTAGAGCTAAATTTTTTTTGGGTACCTCAAACGAGATTAAAATATTTTTACGAAACCGTTAAGACTTTTTCCTAGTCCCTATGAGCATTGTTATGTAAATTATTTAATATTTAATTATCTCGTCAGGATAGAATTTTACTAACAGCTCACAAGTAACGTCAGCAGATAAAGTGTTAAGATTCCAACTAAACTTTTTCATTATTAAAAACTAAAAAATACCAACCCCTAATATTGTAGGTAAGTATGGCACCTAAATACTAATTCACACAAGCATTGTAGATGATAATAGGATTCTAAGGTCAAGACCCTTAACCATTCGAAGTGTGAACAGATTGATCCGAAGTTCAGCCCTTCATTCGCAATTAGTTCAAAACTAACCACCGTTCGATGTGGTCCATCCGGCCGAACTCGCGGTGGTTGCGGGTAGTTTGAAGTTAGTTGCGGTGGTTATATACAAGCGGATATGACGTAAGTGGAGCTTTGGAGAGGACCAGTTAATGAGACTGAATGAACGATGGGTCATCTTTTGTAATCGTTATTAATGAGCAGTGAAGAAGACGGATAAAAGTAATGGGGTGAGCACCTATGTGTGAGAGAGAAGTTGTGTGTGAGTGTGTATTTTGATACTGCATGTACCTAAATAACAAATCGTTATGTTGACGAAATGGTAGCCACTCCATTTTGCAGTAGAGCAGAACTGATGTGAATTGCATAAGATCAAACAATATTGTGGAATGCAAATAAACAATAGGCATGATGACTAAACTTTTTTTTTGGATAAGTTAAATTATATTCCTCAAAAGATAAACATTTGTGGAAACAAAATTTAAATATCTCAAAAATTACTAAATTACAAGCTTTTTAAAAACAGGAATAGAAAGAGATAGCTCAAACGGCCAGTGACGTCAGAGGAAGGTCGTTCATTACTAAGCTGTGGTAGCTTTTCATACAATCTCTTTGGCATGTGACGTCACGAGTGGATTTTTCATAGTAACTGTGGGGGCGCTCTGTTTCGCGAGAAAGGGACAGGAGATGCCTTCTGTAGAAACTTTAAAAGCTTATTACTCCGTGATTTATTTACCGATTTTGTTTATTTTTTCAATTATTGCATTCATTTTTAATTTTATTTATGAAAGTAATATTTACTTGTTCATCTTTAAAAGTAGTGATCAATTGAAATTGATCGAGAGACGCAACCAAAAAGAGGCCAACGTCGGAATCCGTAAAATACCAATATTTCTTGAGTACTTACTGGGCGAATTTTAGCGACAGAAAGTCCTAAATTTAAAGCGGTAATTACTAAAAATTCAATCACTTTTTATATTACTTTGCATAATTTACGCTTATTTCAGCAAATAAATTCAACAGTTCTGCCCGTGGCGTGGGGTCGGCTGGCCGCAACCGCAACTAATATTTATAGCAGACGAGGATATATCCTGCTCAGAGGGTTATATGAATAAACTAAGCTCAAAAAATATTACAAGCAAATATTACTATAATAATAGTAAAATTTTGTAGCGCGCGTGGTTGGCTATCTAAATACTTACGTTTCTATGTATCATCATCATCATCATCATCATCATCATCATCATCATCATCATCATCGTAATCATCATCATCATCATCAACAGCCTGAAGAACGTCCACTGCTGAACATAGGCCTCCGCCACAGAGCACCGCGCCGCGCGCCACCTTGAGCAGTGCCACCGCCACCGCCATTTTCTAATAGAAATATGACAAAGAAAGTTTCTATGTAATATGAACTAGTAATTCCTAAAATCAAACTGTTTTCCACAGCTGACACAAACACTGAGCCACGTCAACTGACTTCCCAAACAGTCTATAACAATAGAAGCTGTTATAACTTTCACCATGAACTTTGAATTATAAATTTCGTACAACAAAAGGACCTCATTTCGCCCCAGATTAGCCTACTAAAATAAATTTCCGATAATTTGGTAAAATATTCTCTATTAATCTGCTTTGCTATTAGAATATTCAATATTCGCCCTGCAATCAAGATATTATGAAAGTTAAATTCGGTTATAGAAAAGGTAGTCATTAAGCGTTCCCCAAATTATACCTATCGTATAGTCATAAATTGCTTTTAGGAGAAATAGTAATAAGGTCAGACTTACCATCGATTCTTGGTTTTTGAGTTTGCATTACACTGGTAGGGATATATGCGGATAAAGGTTTGAATGTAGGATTCACTAATGATTCATTAGGCGCTTCTTCAATCTCAATTTCATTTATATATTCTGTTACAGGCTCATCTATATCGATACTGGAACTGTTTTGATTTCTTTCCGGATATTTACTTACAGTTGTAAAGAAATCATGGAATATTTTAGTTCTTATCGCGTCATCTACCCTTAACTTTTCCATTGAGTTGTCGACGTCTTTCTCTTTTATTACTTTATTGTTTTCTATGTCATCATAATCTTCAGAGTCTAAGGTATCGTTAAATTTAGTATTATTAACATTTGAATTAAGAACAACATTGCTTTTGTTATTATTATTATTAACATGTTTTCTTCTAAATCTGTCAAGGAATGATTGATATTCTCTATTGGTCACATTATTTATAATAAGCTCATTATTAGATGCATCTGTGTGTTTATTTACATTTATATTAGTATTATTAATTAAATCGTTAGTTAGGCCAGGCATTTGTGATGAAACTGGTAGTAAGAAAAATATGAAAAGGGATAGGACGAAGGATATCTTCAGAGTAGGCTCGTAAAGGGGTGAGCTGAGGTACAGGGATGGAGAGGGGCGAGGTATCCGCGTCATGCCAGGCCGGCTTCACCGCCGACTATCCTGAAACCAAAATACCTTCATTATTATATTTATATCTGAAAGTGTAAACGAGTAATGACGGTTGGTTTAATATTATCCTCAATTTTACATTTTCATCAAATGTTTATTTTGCTGCTTCATTGCTATCAAGCAAACATTTTTGTTTATTGACTGCTTCAGTTGTATAATTGGCTGTATTAATTATTTATTGCCCAAATTTCACGCTAAATAAGTTAATGAGGATCCATTGACCGATGCTAATAGGTTCCCGACCAAAGCCCAAATGGATTGTGGGCTCAACGTTTTGTTTAATAAGCTCAATAGGTCGTACCTAAGCAGAAATTGAGCGGATAATTACGTATTTAGCTGGCTAAGCTAATTATTAATCTGACACATAAAAATGAGTGAAAGCTTTGTGCTAGATATCTTCATTGAACGTTTTCAGCTGGGTAAGCACGGACGATAGAAAAACATGTCTTTCCCTGTTTTACTCCATTTGACAAGTAAGCAAGTATGGGGAAAGTTTTTTTTTTTATGGGAATGAATGACGTGACGAGCTGGTCGTTCACCTGATGTTAAGCAATACGGCCTCCCATAACCGTTGCAGTGTCACTCGGAACTTTAAAATAATAAAGTTTCGCGTGACACTGCACTGCGCACGTCATCCTGAGACATCACACAGTCTAGTAATCAGATTACTACACTGTGTAATCAGGTCATAAAGTCTCATTTGCCCAGTAATTTTACTAGCTACAATGCCCTTCAAACCGGAACACAGTAGTGCTTACACACTACTGCTTGGCGGCAGAATAACTGGCAAAGCGGTGGCATAAAACGGGGCAAGTCAAATTCATCTACCATCCTTGCTAACGCTGCAGTAGACATATTGATTGATCTACTATCTCCACAGATCACCCAACCTTAATCTGGTGATAATATGTTTAGTCTTTTTCTTAAGGTAGTAAAACCATCATCGATTGTCAATAATGACGCATATATGCTAAAAGCAAGGCTAATAAAAAGGTAGACAGAATACATCATCATCATCATCATCATCATCATCATCATCGTTAACATCCTGAAGACGTCCACTGGTAGGCCTCCCCAGGGAGCCTCACTTGGAGCGGCTGCTTGCCTCCTGCATCCATCGGCTCCCCGGTTTTCACCAGATCGTCCGAGTGGGGGGCCGGCCTACGCTGCGCCTTCCGGTTCGTGGTCGCCACTCGAGAACCTTTCTTCCCCATCGGTTGTCAGTTCTGCGGGCGATGTGACCTGCCCATTGCCATTTCAACTCATGACAGAATACATTATTAATGACGAACAGCAGACCTTGAACGCAAACTTCTTGCAACACTTGTGTTTCCAGATTTCAAACTATATCAACCTACAGATTGATTTTTAGTAGGTAACTGAAATCGCTGAGTTTGTTGAAAACATTTAGCTACCATGAAATATTAAGCTCATAGGCTAAAAATTGTTGATATATAATATACATCAACAAGTTTTCAACTCTGGGTAAGTAGCAACTTTTGTTTGGTCTGAATGAATTTATAATTCATATGAGTAGCTAAATGTTTTCTACAATCTCTAACATTTCAGTTCGCTAATATCTAATGGTTCTAATTGAAATCAACGAGAAATATTTAAATAAATAAATATGTGTGGACATTTCACACAGCGCCATCTAGCCCCAAACTAAGCAAAGCTTATACTATGGGAACCAGATAACTGATATAATACTTAAATACTTTTTTGTTTGTAAATACATACATAGAATACAATATAACACCCAGACGCAGAACAAGATGACCATCACACAAATGTTTGTCCTGGGTAGGAATCGAACACACACCACACACACCACAGCCCTCAGTTTAGAAGGCTACTACCAACTGAGCTATCGGGCCTGTAAAAAATAAGACAAAAATACATCGTTTATTAACACCGAACGCATTTTATTTTTAACTCCAACCACCTGTAAATTGGAATACCTATAGAATATAATGCTGCTAGTGTGTCGACACCGATCTGCTGAGTTTAAAATTCACCACATACCCTCACGCGTCTGTTTCCGATTGCAAACTGATTCCACCCCCTCCCTCCACCTCGATTGAATAATTTATGTAGCATTACGTATGCCGCGTTGATTTTTACATCCATAATCGAAAATACTTCGGATTCGGATGCTCGAGGGAAATTACTGACGTGTATTTAATTTTGTTGGTATGATGGTCACAGTGATAGAATATGTTATTATGTTGAAACGTATTCTGCCCAAATAGGAATGTTATGATTGAAAAAATTAAATTGGTAGAGTCATGTCAGTTGTGCATATAATAATAATTATATTAATTTAAGTCATAATTCCACAAATAGTTATTGAAAAGGTATAATATAAATGAAGTACCTACGTAAGACGTACCTAAGTATACCTAAGTACTTTAGATGAGCCACTATGTACGCACTACGTACTAAATAGCCAGTGTGTGCAGCACGTCTAATAATTATCTATCCCTCAAGTTGACGGGCCCGATAGCTCAGTTGGTAGTAGCCCTGCCTTCTGAACTGAGGGCCGTAGGTTCGATTCCTACCCAGGGCAAACATTTGTGTGATGAACATAGATGTTTGTTCTGCGTCTGGGTGTTATAATGTATTCTATGTATGTATTTACAAACAAAAAGTATCTAAGTATTATATCAGTTATCTGGTTCCCATAGTACAAGCTATGCTTAGTTTGGGGCTAGATGGCGCTGTGTGAAATGTCCACACATATTTATTTATCATAACAAAACAATATAGGTTAAAGCCCAGATAATATAATACTTACAGTACTGCATAGCGATTCAGGAGACTCAGCTCAGCGCTCAGCTGAGGCTCAGCGCTGAGGTCTCGATTCAACCAACTTTTATTTGAAAATAGAACGGAAATGCGTCATCGTTTCTGCAAAAGGCATGAGCTAGGGGAGAGCTTTCGTTAAAGTTGGTTGAATCGAGACCTCAGCGCTGAGCCTCAGCGCTGAGGTCTCCTGAATCGCTATGCTGATGCCGGGCTATTTTACGAATTATTTTATTTCTGTATAACGCAAGATTATCAAGCGACATTTATTGCGTGTTGGCGAAGTATTGGGCCAAATTAATACACTGGACACTAACTAGTAACTCTCTAGACACGATTAGTACATTTTTTCAAGTACGGGGTCTATTTTTCGTTTGTACTTGATGGGACCCCTATGGGTTAAAGTATATATTAGATCTAAACAAGAACTATATCTATCGAAACACAAAGCAGTACGAAACTAGAAAAGCGGATGTGGTAGGTACAATGTTAACATGTTTGTGGTCTCCGGAAGTTGTAAAACATGACTTCATTCCCCCCCTCCCCCCCCCTCTAAACTCAATTTACGGCGTGCGAGACCAGTTCATGTTACGATAACAGATATCTAAGAACAAATATTTGCTACTTATACTTTCCTACTAGCTCTGCTTCCAAGGGTTTTATCCGACTTCCGAGTATACTATCAAGAACCTACACAAATGATAATCAAGTAGGTACACATACACGTCAGTAACACGTTAGCGCATCGACAAAGATAGCTGGTGTCGGCTTTTTTGATGATCGTCTTATAAGTAGTAACGTCGTCATATTTTTTGACTGGCCTGATAGCTCAGTTGGAAGTAGCTCTGCCTTCTGAACTGTAGGCTGTGGGCTCGATTTCCACCCGGGACAAACATTTGTGTGATGAACATCGACGTTTATTCTGTGTCTGTGTGTTATATTGTATTCTATGTAATTATTTACGAACAAAAAGTATATAAGTATTATATCAGTTATTTGGTTCCCATATGGTACAAGCTATGCTTAGTTTAGGGCTAGACGGCGCTGTGTGAAATGTCCACACACTTTTTTTTATATAATATGTACGTTTAAAAATCGATTTATGCAAATACAATGAAACGGAACAATACATTGAAGTCTACAAAGATGCGATGCTCTTGCTTCAGAAGTCATTCTTATCTCACGCATGACAGAACAAATAGTATTGTAACTGACTGCAGAGAATACCGAGTCTAGTCAACCAGAATTTTGGACTCGAGTCATTTATACAATATAACTTTCACAGGATCTCGTCGAAGTAGAAAGCTTTTGACAAATATGCGACCTTTCCGCTCTTGATCCGGCATCGCATTGTCAAATCAGTCTCAATTAACCAGCCCTCCATTCAGAAGACATGCTTACAAAAGTCGCAATCAAATACTGATTACTTTTGAAAAGATCTTTGTTGTCATATGTTAGAAAATCTACCTTAACAGTCGACATTCAAGGTTGAAATTACATTTGCAGCGTAACGGATGAAGATTATTCTCCCTTCAAACAGTATATAAAGAGCTTTTTTGCTTGATTTAAGCTATTGTTGCTTAGTTTGATATTGTAATATTCTGAAGCTTACTTAACACATAACTAGAATATATTGTGTTCGATACAACTTAACCTACTTTGCATTAAGTTCGCCTATGTACTTGATTTACTCTTGTGCATTAAAGCATTTTCTATCTATCTATCTATCTAACCTACAATATATTGTATTCGATACAACTTAACATACAATATATTGTGTTCGAAACCACTCTAGCGATGTGTTCGAAACATATTGTTCATTTGTTTATTTCCATATCGAGGAGATTCTTTAGATAATGACTCTAAAAGGTTGCCTGGAAGAGATCGCTTTTAGCGATAAGGTCGCCCATTGTAACACGTTTCTGTAAATTTTTTTATCCTTCTTAATTGTATTATTATTTGATGTGTGTGCAATAAAGTGTTTATCTATCTATCTATCTATCTAAATATATCAATTCTGGTTGGATCAACGGATATGGTACCTAAATTGCTGAAAAAGTAAGTAAGTGGAGTATTCATTCCATCTCCTTAGTACCTACAGATAAGGGTTAAATAAATTCTTCCCTAGTGCCCTACTGTCAACAGTAAGTCGACAGGTTATAAAGGTACCCGTCCCACAGGGCTGTCTGTCTGTGGCTTGCTGATTTAAATTTATTTTATTTGTTTGGTCTTCGTCTCGTCCAACCCCTAATTCAACCGGCTTTAATGATTACACGAGATTAAAAATGCACGATTTAAAGTTATCACTTGTAAAATTAAACGATAAATCGTCAACAATAATTTTTCTAAATTCGAGAGTTCGGTAATGATAATTTGATAACAACACGGATGGTTTTTTATACATACTTAATAGGAAATTGTTATTAGCACGACATTGGAAAAAATCATATATAATTATTATTACCTGAGTGAAATTATAAAATTATTATTGGTATGGAATGTTTTAAACTGGGTTCGTACAAGTACGAAAAAGACTTCGATGAAAACTGTTATCGTACAAGTACGAAAAGTCTTTGATCGCAACTTGTTACGAAGCTCCGGTTTCATACGCGGCGGAAGCGAGTTCTAGTAGGGAAACTAAACTTATCTTCATTTGTTGATTTAGATTAGTGGAAATGGCCCTCGATGGAGGATAACGGCCCGCATCAGCAACGGCTATCTAATTTGTACACATTACCAGCGGTGATCAGAGAAAGGATAAAATACGATTTCGTTGTCGTGGTCATAAAAATGTCAAAGTTTATAAAATGTTTACCTACCTCGTAGAACTGACAACCGATGGGGAAGGAAGATTCTCGAGTGGGGACCACGAACCAGAAGACACAGCGTAGGCCAGCCCCCCACTAGCTGGACCGACGACCGATAGTGAAAATCGCGGGAGCCGATGGATGCAGAGGCGAGCAGCTGCTCAAAGTGGCGCTCCCTGGGGGGGGGCTAGGTTCAGCAGTGGGATTAATGACGATGATGATGACATACACCTATTAGAAAGTCATGTAGTGTGTAATCAAAAGATTAATTTTTGTGTGAATAAACAAATAAAAGTTGAACCATTCATCCATCCATTTATTTATTTATTTTTTATTTATCCATGTGACAGGGCTTAATGCTTATAGTGCAGTATGTAACGGTGTGTACCTAAGTACCTTTGTGTAATCACTGAAATTCTTAAAAAGAAAGTACCTATAGCAAAAGTCGAATTGGGTAACTGAAACGAGCTCTTAAGATGTCAATATGTGATACACAAGCACTCGAAATTCGCTAATTTCGTTTACCTACCGCTCTTCGCATTCCGGCGAACCCTTAAAATGGGTAGGCTTACCTATCTAAGAGCGTATATACGCGTGTATGTACTTACTATGGCAGACTCAGATTAGAAGTACCTCAGCATACGTGTTCCGCTTTAATTTATTTATTGAAACACTTATGGCTAAATCGGGAAAACTGCGATTTTCGCAAAACGGGGATTGGAATTAGATACTGTAACGGAATACGTATATGTATGATGCAGATTAAGTTGCTTGCGAAATGTTAAGACGGGTTTTAGAGTTCCATGAAATTTAGGGTTTGGCATAAAAAGTATCCGAAATGAAATCCGCTGGAGAACTAAGGTGACCGATATGGCTCTTAGAATTAACAAGTTAAATGGCAATGGGTAGGCCACATCGATCGTAGAACTAACAACCGATAGAGAAGAAGGTTCTCGAGTAGCGACAACGAACCAGAAGACGCAGCGTAAGCCGGCCCCCCCACTAGGTAGACCAACGATCTGGTGAAAGCCGCGGGAAGCCGTAGAACTAGGAGGCGAGCAGGCGCTCGGTGGCGCTCTCTGAGGGAGGCCTATGTTCTGCAGTAGACGTCTTCAGGCTGTTGTAGATGTCTCCGTAATGTAAAGCCGGTTGATGACGATTCGGGAGAGAGGCATATCTACAAACACACAACGTTTCACTTATATTGTAGTACCAGGTAATATTATATGCCATTAAACGCAGCATAAAGATTGACGAGTGAATAAAACAGAAATACAAGATTCACTTCAAAACAATAACCTAATTCGCAAGACTTCACACATTTTCTCAGGCGAATAGCCACTTTATTATTCTGTAAATCTATCATGAACCTCCATTATCATTGTTCTAATCTGGTAAAAGCCGGGGGTGGGGGTGGTCGCCAGAATAATAAACAAGTGACGGCTTTATCATTGCGGGAAATAAAACGCGAGGATTTATGAGGGTACTCTCACGTCTGTCTCATTATTCCAGCGCTGAAGGGACTTATTCCAGAAATCCCCTCCAAAAATCCCTTGCACGGGAGTTGTTCGACTTCTTTTAAGAAATCCCCTTTTTTCTATATTGGATACCTAAAAAAGTTTATTAGAAAAAAAAAAGAGTTTTATTGCACGTTTTTTGTGATAATGGTACACGGATCCCTTTGTGCACGAGTCCGACTCGCACTTGGCCAGTTATTATAGATAATGGTACGGACCCCTTCGTGCGCGAGTCCAACTCGCCCTTGGCCGGGTATTCTTTAAATATGCAAAGAAAACCACCAATACTTACTTGTGGTAAAAATATTCTTTGCTGACACGCAAGACGCATCGAAGCGGAGTCGACGGAAAAGATTGATGGAGTTCGGTAATGTGCTCGCCAAAGCAACAGGTTTTTACACTTATGCCTTTTTTTCTTTAAGTTTCTATTGAACTTGACATTGTATGAATGTCAGTCATGTGGAGCTATGAAGGTCACAAATAGAGAGCACGACAAAACTACGCGTCGCCCCCGAAAGCACACCCAAAGGGTAAAACGGACCCTATTACTAAGGCTGTCCATCTGTCACTAGGCTGTACCTCATGAACCGTGATAGTTAAACATTTGTCATTTTCACTGATGATGTATTTCTGTTTCCGCTATAACAACAAATACTAAACGAAATAAAATAAAAAATTGTTTTAAAGATAATGGTACAGAGCCCTTGTGCGCGAGTAAGCCTTGCACTTGGTGGGTTATTTTAAATGGTCTGTGGTCATTAAATTCTATCATTCATCGCTCCAACTCACCGCAGTGCAACCTAAACTACCTACTGTCGATTCGCAGTCTCTACTCCACACGTGTACCCCAATGGCATTTTTATTTTACGAAATGTTTCTATGGAACTTTAACAGAAGCTCACTCACGTATATTTTGTGTACCTGCCGTGCATGTTCATATTGTTCATTCGCTGGTAGAACAATAATTCTTTGTCCGCATTATCACAGTACAAATAAAACATCGGGCAGTTTTACGACGCTACATTCATATTTCTGTGGCATGATTCTGGAATAAAGCTCGGTGACAATGGAGCGAGAATGTCTGGGTGGTTTTTAATAACACTTAACGTTGACATTGACTTAATATTATAGTTGTAATTAACAGGGGAAAGGTAATATAAGGTACTTATCTACCTACGTCCGACTTCTCCAGCGTTGTTTTAATTTGTATAAAAACGCGGAGTAAAAAAAAGGGAGCTAAGAGAGAGTAAGTATCAATATGATAAGCGCCCGAAGTGGTGTTTTATGTTTTTTTTTTGATGAGAATGAATGACGTGACGAGCTGGTCGTTCACCTGATGTTAAGCAATACGGCCGCCCATAACAGTTGCAGTGTCACTCGGAACTTTAAAATAATAAAGTTCCGCGTGACGCTGCACTGCGCACGTCATCCTGAGACATCACACAGTCTAGTAATCAGATTTTTACACTGTGTAATCTGGTCATAAAGTCTCATTTGCCCAGTAATTTCACTAGCTACAATTCCCTTCAAACCGGAACACAGTAGTGCTTGCACACTGCTGCTTGGCGGCAGAATAACTGGCAAAGCGGTGGTACCTACCTAGACGAACTTTGCAGAAAAGTCCTACCACCTAGTAAAGCACAAGCAGATATATTCATCATAATAAATCATTTTATTTATAAAAACAAAATATCGTACATACCATGGATGAAATAAAAAAGAAGGATTGAGTTTTGATTAACATCAAACTGAAGCCCAAAATGGCGGACATATTACATGTGTGTCAGATGAAAGTATGGTGACCGGCTGCATATGATGTGAGAGTGTGCGTGCCCCGCTCGTACGTTCGAAGCGTTTCGGCTTGCTAAGGGTGCTTCAGTTTTGGATCAGACGGGATTCCCTCCTTCTTTTTTTATTAGCTCCATGGTACCTACCGGCAGTTTTTGCCTGCCAAGAAAAATTTGATTCACCCTTTAGCTAAGTATCTTATTGCTTCAAACACTTCTTTTATCTTAGAGCATCTATAAATGGAGATGTTAACGTTATAATCCGCAAGCACCATTTTTCTGCCATTTTCTACGGGGGACGAGGTAAACACGTACAGCACACGCGCAAACCGCGCGTGTAAACGCACGCCGCACACCATCTTAAAACACGCACACCGTTATATAAACTAGCGTAGTTACACAGTGTCTACACGCACATTATGGTATTGTAGATGACCAAGTACCAGATGGGAACGGCTTGCTTTGCCACCTCCTTTTTTAAATGCTCTAAGCTTTTTATATGCCACAATACCACAATATCTTATATGATACGCGTACGGTACAATCAAAGGTTTTGTCTCGCCGGGATCAAGTTAAATTGTCCTACAGACCGCAACGAATCTAATCAAAAGGATAAATTACTCCAACAAAATAAAGCAAAGATTTCTTAGAGATATAGATGGTACTCACAAGACAGAGGTTCTCAAAGATAATTGGAGCATTGCCCTTTTGAAGAAAATTACAAATTATTTCGTAGTGAAATTCGATGGAATATACGAAGACAAAAAGTGCTGTGTGTGGGTTTAGACGATTTTTACAAAGAACTCTTATTTTATCACGACAACGATCAGAAAATTTGAAATCAGTACTATTTCATAAAAAGACAAATCATAATAAACCTACATTTGTCAGTAAATTTGACTGACAATTTTTTTCTAAAAATAATTATAAATTATTGAATAATGTAAAGAAAAGAACTTTGAACTGCATTGAAAGCGTACTGTAATTACTGTGAAATTCCTACGACCTTCTGGATTTTTTGAATGTGGAAGACTAACTTTGAGAACCACTGTCTCAACTCTCAAGGGATCTATATGCTTGGTTCGGATAAACGCAATTTATATTATTTACCGACAAGTTATTCTGTTGATTCCCAAATTTTTTTGTTACGATATTTTATTAATGTCGTCGTGACGACAAGTAGCTCGGGGACAGATTCACACTTTGAGTAAGAGACGGTCCAATTTTGTCAATTTTTGATTTTAAAATTTTGTCTATCCGAATTGAATTGTTGAAACAAGTGTGATAATAGGATAAGTACTCGTAGGCGCAGAAAATTGTATACTTATGTCTACATCCTGTGCACATAGTCTCTTATCTAACCTTTCTACAAGAACTCACCAGGTCACTTAGCAAAAGCGAACTTCTTTACTTTTGGCATCATTGAAGTCGCTAACTTGTACTGGCGTTGAGCGCTGTGTCGAGAAATTACATTCACCTTTAGGTCACAGAATAAATAACACTATTCAAGTATTGCGATTTTAAGTCGGACTTTCAAATAATAGACTTCGCTAAACAGAACAGTCTATCAATATAATATACTAATGTTCTTTTCTTAGTATAGTATGGGTAGCATACCATCTAAAAATCTGGATAACACAAAATCCTTTGATTGTGATTGCGCACAAAGAAAGCCTTTATTTCGATTGGTATCGAGATCCTTTCAAGCACAATGGGCGAGAAAACCGAGGCTTTGTGCAGGATTGTAATGTAACCTTTCACACAATTTAGTAGAAAACGAAAACCTAGATTGCCTAAGCTTAAGTAATTCTAAATTATACTAATGACCTTTTAGGTCTTAAAATTAAAGGTGTTATGTGTTTGAAGGTATGTCTGACTGTTTGTCGCAATGTACTTATGTTTAATGGTCCAAACGGAAGGCCCATTTCAATGTGTTGTTTCAAATGGAAAGTTGGTTGAATTGTTTTTTTTTATATTTTTTTTTCGTCATCTTCATCAGTTTCAGCTTTTATATTTATAGTTAAGTACATACCAATATGTTAACGGGCTATGGAGAGAGCAATGCTCGGTGTTTCCCTGCGAGATAAGATCCGTAATGAGGAGATCCGCAGGAGAACTAAAGTGACCGATGTAGCTCTTAGGATTAGCAAGTTGAAATGGCAATGGGCAGGCCACATCGCTCGTAGAACTGACAACCGATGGGGAAGAAAGGTTCTCGACCACGAACTGGAAGACGCAGCGTAGGCTGGCCCCCCACTAGGTGGACCGACGACCTGGTGAAAGCCGCGGGGAGCCGATGGATGCAGGAGGTGAGCAGCCGCTCAAGTGGCGCTCCCGGGGGAGGCCTATGTTCAGCAGTGGACGTCTTTAGGCTGTTAATGATGATGATGATGACATACCAATATTAAATGTAATTGAAGAAGAAGGCTCATTTGATTAGAATTAATTAGATCATCAAAATACTAATTTGCGATAACTATATGGAATTTTTCCGTTTAAGTCTTTGATTTTTAAAATGCCATAGGGGTTGAAATCCCAAACAACAGTTTTCAGAGCTATACAACGAGCTTGCAAGTTCTACAGTTCAACGTAGAGCCACTATTATAGGTGTTATTAAAATACTTAGGAAAGAGCTCAGAGCAAATGGGAAAGGGAGTAGGTAAGGAAAAGAAAAACGGGAAAATGTATAAAGTAGGTGTAAACCTACATTTGTAGCTACTTACCTCTACAACCTGCGACAGAACTTGGTCATTTTCTTATTTCAATTTGATCTCTTTAATCCAAACTACCAAGCCATTTTCTGTCCAATACAAACCCTAGACTTTGAAGTCTAGACTTATCTGTAGTGTCATATAGGTATCTAAACCTTCGTCTTGAGAAAGCTTAGGGAATCTTTGACATTAACATATACGTACGACGTAATTCTACCGGTAAGTGTCCGTAAAGAGGCTCAAGGGTGACCTCACAAAGTCCAGTGGAATTGAATTCTGCATATTGTTAGTGAATTGTATAATAAAAGGTTGAACGGTGTGTTGGTGGCAGGGTTTATATTTTCATTATTCATAAAATTATATCAAATGAATTTGATTTTAGCGGCCAGCCGTCTCTCAGCAGGCGGAAATAAGTGAGGAAATGGTTTGTAGTTTTTTTTTGCCATCTAGCCCTAAATTAAGCATAGCTTGTACTATGGGAACCAGATGACTGATACAATACTTATATACTTTTTTGTTTGTAAATACAAACATATAATACAATATAACACCCAGACGCAGAACAAACATCTATGTTCATCACACAAACGTTTGTCCCGGGTAGGAATCGAACCCACAGCCCTCAGTTCAGAAGGCAGGGATACTACCAACTGAGCTATCGGGCCCGTCATCAGTTGTGGATGCAAGAAATATGAACTAAAATATAGAGCACTTCCAACGGCGGCGTTACGCCTAAATATACCTATGTGTACCTAACAAAGAGTAAGGGACGTATGGGCATAAAGCAGTACCTTTGAAGTGGCAGGTGTCCATGGCTTCGGTATAACTGGTTACCATCAGGTAAGTCCCAGATTTTCTGTCTACCTTTATTATAAAAAAACTGGGTTAGGAGACTATATGAAAAATATTTCGGCCCGTCAAGATATTACAGGCACTGCTATAATTATAGAGCTAAGTTCTTATAGTATAGGAATAACTATAGTGTGTAACAGTCTGTCTGTGTGTATCATAATATTAGCTATTAAAATATAATAAAGGAACGCATGTAATTTCATTGGCTAAATAAAAAATTAATTTACTTTATAAAAATTATGAAGTAAATGATAATTACAATAGCATTCATGGGCATGCTACATCGCGAGCATTCATTCCAATATTCGTCACATGAAACGCTGCTGTTATCACGGTTCCCTATTGCTTTTGATATCCAATGTTAAAACTTTAAACATAAAATTTCAATGATTTAAAGCATTTAAATCATTGAAATTTTCTAGGCCCGTGGAATGTTGAGCCAATTATTTACTTATGTACATTAAGTATTTATGTCTGCGATAACTTTGGAACCAGCGTAACAAGATTATGAAACTTTCCATAATTTTGTTGAAATTGTATTTTAATTAAAACAAATTGATTAAGTCTGACGTTTCATATTTGAATAACGTTTAATGTTTGTCTCTTGCTTGTAATTATCATATACTTACCTAAACGTTTTGATAAAGGGACAAACCTACATTTTAAAACAAAAATTGAGTGACAAAAATTACAGGTTTTCATTATCCGCCTCAATCTCCGCCTCTGAGTCTCCCATCATCCTTTTCCTTTATTTTTTCCCCTCTTCTTGCTCGCTTCCTTTAGAGTCTAAAGTTTAGACTGAGATAAGGCGTAAAACTAACAAACCCATGCGAAGCCAGGGCGGGTCAGCTAGTAGTTAGTACCTATGTCAAATAATCGTCATGCCCGCTGTCTTATCATATTGAGATATAGTCTTAAAGCAGTTTTTTATAGGATCTGTGCCTAAAGCTCCTAAATCCTAAGCCCCCGAGGTTCTTGAAATACGCAGGTACTAGGTATATTCGTATCCCTAATAAAACATGAGAAAGTCGTAATGAAATAGACACACTCGCAACCTTGACACATCAACAGAAAGGTGCAACAGTACCTTTCTGTTTCTCTTTTCAATTGACTATCGATGATTAATATCTATAGTCTATCGATGGCCGATGTATCGACCCCATCGATACTATCGATACTATCGACTGCGCGAGTAACAATTTTATCAATGGTATTCAACTCATTCGATAGTATTGCCTCATTCTGAGCTATCGATATTAAAGATAGTATTGCACTTATCATCATCATCATCATCATCATCATCATCATCATCATCATCATCATCATCATCATCATCATCATAATCATCATTAACAGCCCAAAGACGTCCACTGCTGAATATAAGCCTCTCCCATAAAGCGCCACCTTGAGCAGCTGCTCGGCTCCTGCATCCATCGGCTCCCCGCGGCTTTCACCAGATCGTCGGTCCACGTAGTGTAATATTGGACTCATTCGATAGTATTTCCTCGTTTTGAGCTATCGATATAAAACCATACTATCGATAGGCCTATCGATATTATGGCTTTTTAAGATGAAAACTATCGATGAAGAACCATCGATAGTTTTCCTTAGATTTATTTACAACACTAGTACACACCAAAAGTATCCAACATACTCCGTCATGAAATGCGTGCGTCTGCTCCATTAGGTTGGTCGTAAGAACACTGATGGCGCTAAATTGTATGTATCTGACCTTACCTTTGAGAAAACCTTTAACTTGCTAAAAGGGAGGTGGAACCTTGTGCCATTTGCCGAAAGTAATGAGTGAGGATAGAAGGCTTTTCTGAGAGTTGTTTTGGGTATAGAAGTTTATGGATTTATGTAGTGAAAAGGCTATAGTTACGTTATATTATTTGTATTGTAGTAGGTAGTAGAAATTCCACCCGGAAACAAATACGTTCTATATAGGTACAGTTAAGTATAGAATACTTCAAATTTTTAATTCTGCTTCTGGTTGGCAGGACTATAGGTTTAAATCTACAATTTGATTATCATTATAATTATATTTATTTACTAACTTATTTCATGAATGTAGAATAGACAATTTTAAAAACAACTGCTGATTAAATTAATTACATTCCTTTAACGTTTAAAAAAAGACATATCAAAAGAATAATCAAAAACTAAGTCACAATTTGATCAAAAGAGCCCCGACCCATTTATTAGACAGCACAATAAGTAAACACAAAAGAAGCTGAAATGACCAAAAAGTTTGATAAATGATTCTTCTAAGAATACTTACGATGAAATGGCGAAGCAATACAATAAAAAGTGAAAATACCATTAATAAGTGATATACAAAAGCTTTTGCAATAAAATCAATAACTTAGCACGTTTATTTTCCTATTATCCCCGTTCTAATGTATTGAAGTGACTCCATAACATGATAGCATCGTATGATATTACTAAAAATAATGCTATACTTACCTGATTTTTCAAAATGGATTTGAAAGCGTGTAGAAAAGTAAATAATCAGCCAAGTACGAGTCGGACTCGCGCACGAAGGGTTCCGTACCATTATCTATAAAAACGAGCCAAAAAAACACGTTTGTTGAGCCCCCTTAAATATTCTTAAAAAAGACATAAGTATCAGACATTATCTACCTAGATCTTACTCATAAGTAATACGATAAAGTATAAGTATAAGTATAAGTATAAATATGTAAGCAAATAAATAAATAACAACTAAATATTAAAACGTAGGTACGTGCTGACCTACGGCAACCAAATACTTATTCAAACTAAGTAAAATGGATATCAGAAACTAAGGCCAAGGAACATTGGACGATTCAAACACCTAAACTTTGAATAAGTAGTTACGAAGTTAATTTATTGTATCAAGATTTTCACATCTGTATTGTAAAAATCCCGATTGGTGACCACGTGCTGGACGACGCATCGTAGGCCGCCCCCCACTCCGTGGGGGTTTGTATCCACCGATAGCAGGATCAGATTTATTGTCCACGGACCCCGGCGTTTTGTATCCACGGATACAAAACGCCGAGACGGACGGGGGCGGGGAGACGGGCCCGATAGCTCAGTTGGAAGTATCCCTACCTTCTGAACTGAGGGCTGTGGGTTCGATTCCTACCCAGAACAAACATTTGTGTGATAAACATAGATGTTTGTTCTGCGTCTGGGTGTTATATTGTATTCTATGTATGTATTTACAAACAAAAAGGTATATAAGTATTGTATCAGTTATCTGGTTCCCATAGTACAAGCTATGCTTAGTTTGGGGCTAGATGGCGTTGTGTGAAATGTCCACACATATATATTTTATTTATTTATTTATACCGGGAACCGTTTCCGACGAAAAATTTATCTTATATTTTATCCACTGATACCGGTATCGGTGGATACAAGAAATAATAAAAAAAAACATATTGGAAACTGATCACGGTGTAAAAGGACCGACGATTTGGTCAAAACCGCGGAGAATCGATTGATGGAGGAGGTAACGAGCCACTCAATGCAGCGCTCTGTGGGGGAGGCCTACTCTACGGAGTAAATTATAACACTCTTTGGCCTACACTACCTATGTTCAGCAGTGGACCTCTTCAGGCTGGTGATGATGATGCTGATGATGATGATGAAGATAACGATGACCAAGATTAAGAAAATATAAATGGACCCCAGAATTGCTTAAAACCCTGTAACGTCAACCTTCCTCGCAAAGGCTAATTTTATTTATTTTTTCATTTTATTTTTTCTCTTCATCACTTATTTATAAATCATTTTCCTAACCCGTTCCCGGCTCTTTTGCTCAGTTTTTCGAAGTTAATTCGTTTCCTGTAGTCAAGAAATAGCCAATTTCACGCGCCATTTTCTCTTGTCATCCTATTTCGCATTTTTATTTTAACGTAGAGTTGAAAAGGGTGTCCGGCCACTGTATTTAGTGTCCGGATCATTAAGCAATTAATATGCCTAGTAAGCAAAATCAATAATGATAAACAATCAAATTCGAATCATTAAAAATTAAATATTACACCATAGTAAAAGCAGATTAATATGATGTAGCTAAAAATGAAGCTATTAATGGTTTAAAATAATATTAATGGTAGGTAAGTGAGTAAGAAGGAGAACTTATTTTTTTATAAAGCTTTCATTGTAATTAATATGGGCCCAGAACAATAATTTTTTTAAAGTATTTTGATGTGAAATTCTAAAAAATATAAAATATATTATTTACAATAAACAATCTTGTCATTTGACTTAAGTAATAAAATCCGTTATCAGCATTTTGGCCGGTCCATTAATATTCAAGTTAGAATATCCGGCGTAAACTGTGAACTCTACATTCTATTATGAAGTGTCTGCAAATTGGAAGGAAGGTAAGGTACCTATTTTTATCTGAAAATAGGTTTCACGGCAACAGCAGTAGGCTTGCGGAGTTTAATACAACTAGAGATTCCCGCGGTTTTAGCTGCAAATTACACTTTTCTTGAAGCCAACAAAAATTCATTGGAACCCGTGGTCACAAAATAGTAGTAAGTACCTAAATAGCAAACAAGCATGCCTATGGCCCCGTTGATAGGATGAGGACACCGATGCCTATTTAGACATCAATAACACTAGAGTGAGTTTTGGCGGGAACGCGGAAGAGTTCACGTCGTTGCGTTGTATTATTTTTAAAACTTTTGCTTTTTCCAGTGTTAATGTTTAAAATTGGTGGCGTTTTACGCATTAAGTGCTGAATTACGAGCATGAGTGAGGGCAAGTGATATAATGTGGTGAAACGTGACTTTTCGTGTTGGTTAGACTAGACTATGACTACCTGACTTAGACTGGACTATGACTATGACTAGGACATGACTGCGTGAAATATTTTATAACACGATGAAAATATAATACTTGACACTGGCTAAATACACTATGTGTGGAGCCAAAATATAAAAAAAACACTACGAGTTTCTTACCCAATGATGAAACTCTATAGACCTTCTTTCTTTTTAAAATCCTGCGTGTGTTGCTCTGTGGTAGCCGTGTCCCCCACAAGTCTAACACAGAGCAACACACGCAGTTGCGCATAAATTGAAATCAAAAATATAATGTTGTGATTTTGCGATGACGTATAGCATAAGCGTTCCTTAGTTCGGGGCTAGACGGGGCACTTTGTGAAATGCTCTACACATATTTATTTGAGTAGGTACCAATAATTTTTTATTCCACTTTTACATTTAAGTGGCGGTTAAGGATAGGTATAAAGTTTGCTTGTACCCGATTACGTATTTTTTTCATTCCGATTCTTTTGTCAAATAACTGTAAAAAGATCGCAACAAGGCGAAATAAGAAAATAAACACTTCTGAATGGAAGGCTATTCGCCTTAACTGCCCATTTTGGAGGGACGGATCCTAATCAGCAATTCGACGACGCGAACCTACGGAGAGCTCATTTTGAGAAACTATTCTCTCAGTAAACAGTGACATTTGCCTTGAAATATCAAATGGGAAACCCCAAAATTCAATCATTTCATATTGAAAAAATTTATTGAATTAAACGGTGTCGTAAGGGCTGGGAATATCCAGGGAATTGGCTGCAGTTAACTGGTCTATAAGTCAGAGTTTTACGCCTTTTTTTAAATGCACTAATATAATAAGCTTGCATTTTTAAAGTATTCTAAAATGTGGGTGGCGGTGTAATTTGATACTTATAGAAAATTTTCATTTCGCACTTGCACTAAGAGTCCATTCCCTAGAAAAAGATTACATTATGATTCAAAGAGGTTAGTTCTATTTAAACGTGCAAGGAATCCAAAAACGGGATGAGGATCAAGAAAAACTATCGCGCATATTTTGATTCGGGAATTCCTCACCCAATCTGTCTGGTCGAATAGGTGCAAACCGCTCATGTGTGCGGAAAAAAGAACCATTCGGCCACGGGTGGTCTATACCGTTCAGTACTTGACCTTTTTCTATTCAGTGTTTTTTTCATAATGGGCTTCGTTTGAAATCCAGTCGAGTGAATGTAGGGATGGTTTGATTCAACGAAATGGAGTAGCCATATCATGTAGGTATGCTTTGTTTACCTATTTTCAGTTACGCCCTTTACCTATTATGTAAGGTACTGCACCTAAATATTGTCCACCTTAATTTGTAAAGGAAAAATTAGAATCAAGAGCGGGGATTGAACCCGCATCAATCCATCCCTCAAGCATGAGACCACTTATCACGGTAGCTTAAGTAAAGCATATCCTGGCTTGAGGGATGGATGGATGCGGGTTCAATCCCCGCTCGTGATTCTAATTTTTCCTTTACTAATTAATCTGTAGATTACGCTGAGCAGGCGATACTGCTTTAAAAATCATAAATATTGCCCACCTTATTTGAAAACGCTATATATAATAAATTAAATGGTTTTATACAGAGTAAACAGTCGTGAATAATATATTTTTATACTAAAGCTCATATATATTTGAAAAATAACATCAATATTAAAATAACACACTTTAAGCGTTAAAACAATCCATTTTCAAAAACACTATGTTGGCCCAATTTAACTATACTGGTCCCTTATTACGATCCGATTTCTAGAAGTTGTTACTCAATACTAACATAATATTTCTTTATAATTTTAGTTAGGGAAAAGGATGAATGGATGGGACGGGAATTGTATTTGATCGTTGGGCGTAATTTATTTATTTATATGTTTTTTTAATTTCTTCATAAAAAATAACAAATTTTGTAACAAGTCTTCAATAAAAATAATTGCAATTAACATCTTAAATCATTAGCTGAGAATTTCCATTTCCATTTATATTATTATTATCTATGCGCCATAAAACAGCAGATTAAATTTAAAAGGTCCAACGTAAATAAAATTCTGCGTTAGATCACCCAATTAACTAAAATCGAAGCCGTTTCAATAATCCGTTTACGTTCTAATATAATTTTATATTGGCTCCGGTTAATAGCTGTCGTAAAGAGACGCCTGTTTCATTCAATTTGATGTATAGGCTAATGGGGATTGGGAGATAGGTTGCTATATCACTCATCCATTTCATTACAACATGTAACATCATCAAATTTATCTTCATTCTTGTTTAACAGTGGTATAATTAACACATTTGTTATAGAAAAGAAAAAAATATTGTTACTCTGTCGCCCCAGCTGACTGTGACACAGTCCATTGGTTGTTTCTTACTAATCTGTGTAGTTCCAAAATGAATCCGTAGAATACTAAAAGTACCATAAATTTGATTAAATATGAATGAGATGATAATATGATATTGAAAAATGGATGAAGGTAATATAGCAAACCTTATAGGATGAAAATTGTTCTCTATCCCCTATTCTTTATCCCTTTAATACGAAGATAGCTAAGAAAGTGAAACGTTTGTCTTGTGTAGGTATGTTAATTTGATTCTACGGTTTTCATATTTGATTCTACGGTTTTCACTACAAACACTGATTTTGATGAAATTTAGCACGCAGATTACTTACTCTGCCACGTTTTATTTTTATCCCGGAAGATTTAGAGAGTGTGTGTGAGAGAGAAAGGGAGAAAAATAAGAAGAGCGACAAAATGGGTAAGATATGAGTTGAGTTTAGTTGAGCTGTGAAACCGTGGAGCGTCTCAAAGGACTATGTACTTACGTATTTGATCAACCAGCATCAGTATAGGTTCGATAGAGTCGCACAAAAGAGTCACTCAAATATTTCAATTAAGTTACAATTGGGAAAGGGTTTCCCGTTTCCATAAATTGTTCAGATTCTATTTATAAATGGCTGAATGGGGACGTAAATTGATTTTATTTCTGCGAAATAGGTAGTATAAAAGAAAATCTACGCTATGGTTGACGCCCGTTTTTTGTTTCTTGGAACTGAACATAGATTTATATATTAGGATATGCCTGAAGGAACATTTTATTTTGTCAAAATGACGTGGGAATAGTCAGCGCCATCTATTAGATTTCGCGTAAACTACGACAAGTTGAGAAAATTAGGTGCCTATCGCTGCCATTATGTCCGTCAATGTTTATGTTTACAAATTCCAAATATAAATTCGATTATTTTGTTACAAAACAGAATGTAACATTGAAAATATTGAATTACTTGAGGTAAGAAACTTGGTCTTTCTTTTTACTGCACTTTTGAGTATAGATTGTGCAACCCTTCACAATACAACTTGGCATATTTTGTTTGTGACATTCGACCGATGCCTTCTAACTTCCATCACAGACTGAGCGCTAGTGGATGCCAATCTGTGAAATTGGCTCCCACTCTGAAGCGACGATTTAACCTGTCATTAGGCCTGTCCTTAATATATATGTCTATGGAACTGAAGTACCATTTTCCTAAAACATTAGAAACTCATTAAATAAAACAGGTATCTTCTAGGCAAACATGCACCACCGCAGGCCGCGTCTTACCATCAGATCAGGTGAGACAGTGGTCAAATGCCTATAAATAATAAAGAAATAAAAACTATTTTAAAAACCACTATCTTAATTCAATCAAATAGGCAATCAGTAAGTAATAAAATATAAATAAATCAGTATAATAAACTAAATATTATTTTCCCTGTTTAATCAACACTGCATAACCAGTGGAATAGAGTTGCTCAGTGATTTCTCTTGTTTTTTCTTGTTCTATTTAAAATTCAAATTTAAAAGAAACAAAACACGAAATAACTATTCCTCCACTACACTTATGATAAATGGGTAGGAATATCTAGGTAATGTGTAGCAGCATTCAACCCGGTCTGTATTATAATCTACCTACTGCTATCACCAAGACCCGTGAGTCTTGATGATAGCAGTAGGTAGATTATAATGCATCTTATCCGAGGGAAACCTCCTGGGATAAGATCCATCGCTGGGGCCATGGGGACCGAGTGCGCACAATATTTCTAAAGATCTTTCTAAACATCTGGTCGCAGCAACACGTGACCAAAATGCTGGCCTCTAATTGGGCCAAAGGTGCAGCTAGCATTTTGGTCACGTTGCCTACTGGTATAGTGGTTTGTTAGACTCGTTTTGTATTATATTGTATAGCTTTAGTTTACAGGAATTTTTAAATCAATTTTAAGATAGTATTTTTTTTTCTTAGTATAGATTTAATTTAGTTTCAGTAGTACTTTATTATATAATAGGGAGAATTCTGTGCGTTCAATGAATATCATTCTCAGATGTAAAAATTAAACAACGAGTGCTTGAGAACCATAGAAAAAATAAGCAAAAGAAATGTAATCAAACCTATATTCATGGTCCTCCGTGACTGGGGCCTCGAGGATCGGGGTACTGCGGGAGTAACCCCACATCTCGCCATTTCATTGCATTTCATTTCATTTTTACTCAAGCAGTATAGGTACTTACCTATAGAAAGTAGAGCATTACCTTCAGCCATTTATTGTTCGTTAACTATGGTCAAACTATTACCTACCCTGTTTTACAAGAAATAAAGAAAGAATGTAGATCAAAGACTTGTAATCGTAAGCACGACACACTCACGTCAAGTATTAGGTAAGTACACTTTTCTTGTACAAAGCTTTGAGTTAGGGAGAAGTAATAGGTATGTCTGTACCGTTGCTCGATTTTTTCCTATAAATAGCAGATTGATGTTTTCATGAAAAGACACGGGATTGCGAGGAAAGCAAAAAGTAATGCTTACACGTGGATAATTCACCGTATGCTATAATTTGTACCAAACAATGTAGAAGCTTCGGATTCTTCGGGCGACCTCTTTGTCGAAGTTGGACCTACCCAATTGGACAGTCTGCCCTAGATAGACGTATTTATCCAACCAAAAAGCCTGAAAACAAGAGATTTCAATCAATGTGTGTTGCCAGTGATGACTTATGGAACTGAGACGTGGTCTCTAACTGTTGGCCTCATTACTAAGCTCAGAGTCGCGCAACGAGCTATGGAGAGAGCAATGCTCGGTGTTTCCCTGCGAGATAAGGTCCGAAATGAGAAAATCCGCAGGAGAACTAAAGTGACCGATGTAGCTCTTAGGATTAGCAAGTTGAAATGGCAATGGGCAGGCCACATTGCTCGTAGAACTGACAACCGATGGGGAAGAAAGGTTCTCGAGTGGCGACCACGAACTGGAAGACGCAGCGTAGGACGGCCCCCCACTAGGTGGACCGACGACCTGGTGAAAGCCGCGGGGAGCCGATGGATGCAAGAGGCGAGCAGCCGCTCTAAGTGGCGCTCCCTGGGGGAGGCCTATGTTCAGCAGTGGACGTCTTCAGGCTGTTAATGATGATGATGATGAATGTAGAAACGCAGCATAGGCTGGCTCTTCACTAGGTGGACCAACAATCTGATCCCGCAGGGATACATTGGATATATAGGAGGCAAGTATAGCCACTCAAAGTTGCGCTCCATAGGGCAGGCCATAGAGTTGTATAGGCTAACGCGGACGTCTACAGGCTGTTGTTGTTGTTGATGATGATGACGATAATGATGATGATGATGATGATGCTGATGATGGTGATGATGCTGATGATGATGAATATAGGAAAACTCTATAGGTAGTTATGCCTTACAATGAGGTTTATGTAAGGATGTAAAATTGTAAATCTTCTTACCATCAGATGAAGGAAGTGGCTAAAATAGGTAAATGATAGATTTATTTTTATTTGCACTTTTATACTTAGGTTGGTACTCGTTATTAAATAAAATAAAATAAATAAAATAAATAAATATGTGTGGACATTTCACACAGCGCCATCTAGTCCCAAACTAAGCATAGCTTGTACTATGGGAACCAGATAACTGATACAATACTTATATACTTTTTTGTTTGTAAATACATACATAGAATACAATATAACACCAGACGCAGAACAAGCATCTATGTTCATCACACAAATGTTTGTCCTGGGTAGGAATCGAACCCACATTTGCCCACCAAAATTGACTCTTTATTGAAATTGTCCCTTTTGAAAAGCTGAAATTAGTCCTTTTGCTAAATTGAATTTGGCTCTTTCACGATATTAATTTTGTTACTTCGTTTATTTTCAATACGTCTTATAGACAACGTAGGGGACGTTGTAAAAAGAAAACATTGCAAATATTAACCCGGTGACGCTGTAAAAGTCAGTAGAGACCAAGAACAATAGACTTTTCAAAAAACATAAATAATACTACTTCCATCAGTGGTTGGGTACGGTACGGTACCTACCTATAAATTTACGTTGTCTTACCAGTCGGACAGTCACTCAGGGTAAAGCGTTTAAATAGATGAACGTCATTATTTTGTAGTGTAATTTACTGGTTCTAGACGTTTCGTGAGAGCATTATGTAAGCACTATGTAAGCGCATTATGAACTCAGCTATGGCCACGTATATTACGAAACAAAAACAACCACATAAAGTTATGCTAGCGACCGTACTCGGCGACCGGCTTAAACTTTTAATTCGCATTGCAGAGAGTTGAACAACTCACCTACATCCCATTCGGTTGCGAAACGACAAACGAATATTGCGTGTAATTTAAAAGAAAGAAAAAGAAATATAAACGAATTCTATGATGGCAAACAGCTGGCGTGTAAAATTTGGGGAGAAGTATTTGTTTTGAACACTAAATGTTCTAATAATGCTGATTATAACGCAGTCTTTTTCTTTCTCAAGGATATTGTTTGCTGTGCAGCCTGTGCACCTCATTTAATTGGAGCCGGAAAAGCTAGTGCTTTACCTTTCTTATTTTTTAGTCTATGCCCCATTATTAAAACTTCAATGTAAGGGTACTCAAGCGTTAAATCATTTTTCTGAGAAACGTCTTGAAATTTTCAGAGTTTTCTTTTATCACGAAGACACACAAGTGTCATAACCAGCTAGCTTCGACAAAACCCCCTGAGTCATACTTTATGAAGCACTCTTGAAGCGAGCGTCAAGTGCTGGGAGTCGATGCTAGCCCTTACAACTGCACAAGTGGTCTCAAACCCTGGCCTATTTTATTAGAAATTCCATCACCCAGCTTAATCTCCACCTTGCTGCTAAACGATAGGGTCGATTTTAGAATGACGGCAACAGACATTGTTAATCCAGCCGCTAAAAAACGTAATACAGAAGTAAAAAAGCGAAGTCAGTAGGTATTTAATTAAACATCTGGGTTATTTACACGATTTGGTACAGGATTCATTTGTTTTAACAAAGAAAATTTAATTTCAGCCCTCGTATGAAGGCTCATTAATCTCTGTCCAGCTAGTCTGGGTTTTAAGGCTTTGGAGCAAAAGTATATGACACAAGCTTTGCTTCGAAATAAAATATAAAATAGGTTTCCTAGTACAAAAAAGAAAGAAAAGTGGTTTTGTCAATCAACTTTTTCAATTGAAAAACTATATTTTTCTTCGTATATCTCTTTGTAAGTGTTACTCCCTTTTTGGGTTGTTTAGTCAGGGGTTACAATAGCAAAATACCTACGCTACGTAATAAGTGGAATACCTAAGTACGAAATTACGGTGTACATAATCCGTTTCAATTATCCAAGTTATGCGGGCCCGGTTGTAAAAATACAATATAAAAACTTTACGGTCAATTCTCGTAACTCCGGAATGTGCGAGCCAAAAAGGGATTATAACCGGATAATATATTTTACCGGGTTATTAGGGCTATTCTACTTTAGTATTATAAAATTGTGAGAGCTAGGGTACTCAAAATCGGGGGGAGCGCTTGGTTGCAAGAGGCAAGCAGTTGCTTATTGACGCTCTGATAAGCTTGACAGTCGTGGACGCATAAACATGTACCTATTACATAACTTATGTATGAATCAGTATGTAAAAAAACAGTCAAAATAGTATTTACGTATTTGTTGCGTGAAAGAAGGACAAATCTAAATAGGTTGCACTTTTGGGCAAACGTGCTCAACTTTCGTCACCATCGGTAGGCCTAGCACGAATATTTACGCGCGCCTAAGTGTAACGTTAACGTAAAGCAGTTGTATGGCATTTGATCAGGGCCCCATACAACTGCCTTACGTTAACATTACGCGCGCGTAAATATTCGTGCTAGGTCTACAGATGAGATGTTTATTTATTTATTTATTTATTTGATTCTTTATGCACAAAATGTGTACAAAGGTGGAATTAATGCTAACAGAATTTTCTACCAGTCAACCAAGGTGTGAAGAAAAGGAAGTAGATTAGGCGTGCACAAACGGATATGAGCAAAATTGCAGATAATACTAAATATAAATAATATACTTAAAGTATTAACTATTAAGATACAAGACGGTATATACATATAATTTTATGAATTTAATAAAATACTGACTAAAATAACCGGTAATGTTTAATTAAATAACTAATAATATAGATATACTACATAATAATAAATAAATACATATTCCTATATTCAGCTATATCAAGTTTAGAGACTTAAGTAAATGTTCTTTTACCTGGCGTTTAAAACTGTCCTTTACGTTACACCTCTGAATCTCTTCTGGTAACGAGTTCCAAAGGTGTACTGCTGTGACTTGAAAGGAGTTGTCTAAGAAAGATGTTGTATGTCGTGGAGTTGCGAGCATAAGGATGTTTGAAGAGCGGTTGTCAAACGTTTGCCCATTTTAGCATGAAAAAGACTTTAAATTAGAGAAGTATTATTTTAGTAACTAAATTATATTAATAATAATATCAAAGCATAAAAGAAAAAAATCTACGTTTATATCAATTTAGTTCCAACAGAATTAAATACTATAAATATTACTACCAAAATACTACAAGTTAACCCTAAAGTACCTATCTACACACACACACAGATAATAATAAAATTAATTAAGTGCGTAATCACTATGCATGTTTCCCCCTGACCTTAGATCATTTTCCACTGTGATGTGATGGCCGAGGGGAAAACGTGGTCCATTCATATTATAGCAAAATGGGTATAAAAAGGGCTAATATTTCGTACGAAAAAAATTTGAAAACAACTGAAGGAAAACCAAAACAAATTAAATCATAATGAAATAAACTGAGTTGTAGTTAATTATATCAAACCGAACGACGCAGCGTAAACTAACTAAGTGGACCAACCATCTGTCCCACTCCATAGTTCCAATTCCCAAGATGTGTACCTTATTTGTTGATGAAAACAAAAAAAAAGCAAAGGAAGGAAGGAAGAATGGAGGCAAGCAGCAAAGTGGCGCTATGTGTGGGAGATCTACGTTCAGCAGTAGACGTCTTAAGGCTGTTGATGACGAATTAGGCAGGTAACAAGCCAGTCATTCGACTGATACATAATAATATAATATAACAGTTGCAGTGTCATTCGGAACTCCTAAGTCATAAACTTTCGCGTGACATTGCTCTGCTCATGTCATCCTAACACATCAGTATTCTAGAAATAATATTCATAGACTGTCAGATCATGTCATATGTACCTGATTCTGAACTCTAACTAAGATTCCCTGTGTCTATGTAGGGATCCACGAATTACGAGGACCATGGTCACACAATACCCAGACCAGAACAATTAAGTATTTGCGCTTTTTTCTTTGCAGAAATACTGGCCCGGGCGCGGGAATCGAACCCACCGCTTCCGCCTTCACCTTATAAGCCGACCGGTTCAACAACCACCATTACATACCACAGTGGCTGTTGTCGGTATCATTGATGCAACTGCCTCTCTGAAGCTGCAGACACACCACTAGAACTGTGAAAGTTTTACAAATCTCTATAACCCTTCTGTGACCCTGACATACCCACACTTCTCTTGGATCGTAAACAAGGATTACGGCCTCATAATTTACGATTTTCGTACTGACCTTAAAAGTAATAACTAGGTGGGTTATTAACCGCTTTTTTATTACGCCCTTTTTATATCTCTTTTGTGTTTTCAGTTGTTACACCGGCACCAGCTTGGTTGATAAGTAGTAGGTGCTTATAGGAGCTGGATGAAGTCTGGAAGAAGAGATAAACTTATTAATTGGCCTAAGACCATTAAATTACTACAATATAAGTTTGGTTTTTATAAACACACGTAATACAACTGAACCAAACCCTTTTTCTTGTTTTAGATACGATCAGTACATGTAATCTTGGTTTCCTTAGCACCATAGATTAGAAATATACTTACTTCATTATCTTCAGTCTCATTTACTCTACTAATAACATGCAAACTCCGCGTAAAGACCTCGTTAAATTTAAGGTTATAATTACACATTCACAAAACGTTAAGCAAGATGATGTAGGCTGAATTACAATTTTAATTAGGATACCTACTTTACTAAGCTTTTCGGAAAATCTGCTAATATTGAAACGAATTTCCTCTAAGATATATTATAACTGAATAAATTAATTTTCTGTACTATAATCTAGCTAGCCGAATATGTTTGATAAAAATTGACAAGCAGTAAATGTATTAGGATTGATTTAGTTTGAAAATTCATTGTTTGTTGAGAGGTACGGCAGTAAAAGCCATAAAATATTAAAGAAAATGCTCATTAACACGAGACTAAATGGTTTTGTATACTTTTACAGTCATGTTGTCACAATCTATAATAGACTTGGAGCATTACCTCAGGGCCATTATTCCGTATCGATTCCTTACTTCGAAACCACGCGAATTCCTTGTCTTACATAAGAAATCTGCAAAACTGTATTCTCTATGAAACGAAAACAAAACCGCGCGAAATGAATTTGGAATTGGCGCGATTTGAACTGTCAAAAATCGTATGTTTTACCGAGACGCGTTCCGAAACATCAACACATCAAAAGATATGACACTTATGTCAATATATTTTATTCAAAATAAAGATAACTTTAGTGTTAAGTGAAGGTATATCTGACGCTGTGACACGAATTGAACAAGACACGATAACGACGTGGTTTTGTATCGTGTGGAATCTGTGTTTCCATAGAGAATAACCGCCCAGGTGAGATGTTGCCAAACGCAAACCCATCAACAATAAAAAAAAAACCTATATACCTAGTGATATCGCAATGCAATGAAATAATAATTTAGCAATAATTTAGCAACAAAAGAGCAAAGTTAATTTTTGTTTTGAGTGCTATTGTAGAATCCCGAGCAAGCAAAGGATTCTAGTATTGAATCACGAGCGAGCGAGGGATTCAAAGGCACGAGATGCAAAAACTTTGCTCTCGAGTAGCACATACAACTTTTCACCTCAGCAGTGAGAACAACATTACAGGTAGGTAAGTACTTGCCTACTAACGAAACACTTTCTGTTTTTCTTTTTTTTATCCTTTGGTTTGGACGAAACACTCGTGTTCCCGCCAAAAGTATGATTAAGGAAAAAAAGGTATAATCTGGAATGAAAATGTTTGATCAGTGGGTTTGATTTATAGTCGCAGGTTATTAATTATTAATAATACCTAATATTGGCATTGCAATTCAATATTTCAACGAGTCATCAATACAGTCTATTTATTCCGTACAAAAAAGACTTGTGATTATAGAGATAATCTATCTTTAATTGAGTTATTTTTACATTTATATCGCACTGGAAATTATCATATTTGGGAACAATGATTAATTTTTAAAGTTTTATCATCGATATGCACTTGCACTGCATACAGTTGATGTAATTCAGTCATTTTCTAGGTCTTCCCTCATCACTGTAAAATACGGAGGAGGTTCATCTCCAATCTCTCGATCATATCTTTCTGCTTCATTACCTCTCTTTTCACCAATAATAATAGGGATCTCAGCGAATGCATTTCTATGAGGCATGGGCAATCTCAGTGTCACTTTTACTCTGTAGTCATTAAACATTATTCTACAATTTTGAATAGAATACAAGTGAGAAGCAATAATCATACTGTTTGCCATATTAGCGACGGCATTATCAGGAACGCTTGGAGTTTCAATTGTACATTCTTTTATAGTCTTAGAACTATATTTCTTTCTTCCACAGTTAGAAGTATAAGTCGTGTGGCAGATCAGTTCTGTCTTCACAGAAGGAATGGTAACATCAGTATCGTTAGTTACAACATAGGTAAGTTCTGCATTTTGACTTGGAAGGAATATATTGTTTGATATTGTTACTTTCACATCAACATGGTGATTTCTCTTTCTAAATGGTTTAAACAGAGTCTTCTGTAGTCCAAAATCGATTCTTCCTTCAGGGAAATTTGCATCAATATAGCCGAACACATCAACCTCTGCTTTAAATTTTTTGTGCGAACTGAAAAAATTTGGCCTTTCAAATTTTATCGCTATCTTGTACTTGATTGAACAAGTGCTATCTTCAAAGGATGTAGGTATATTTTTCGGTAGTAGGAATGTAAACTGGTATTCATATTCACCAATTGGCAAAATAAACGCAGGCCCATGTCCTTGATGTATACTTATGTGCTGCGATGTATATGTTTC
Source organism: Ennomos erosarius (assembly GCA_963580505.1). Lineage (NCBI taxonomy): Eukaryota > Metazoa > Arthropoda > Insecta > Lepidoptera > Geometridae > Ennomos > Ennomos erosarius. The sequence continues at coordinate 1,754,829 of OY756982.1, forward strand.
TGTTCCGGTGAATGTGACATTTTCATGACGACCACGTGTTGATCGTCTTGATTCATTCCAAGATCATTTACCTTTTCCAACCAGGGAGATAATGATATCCTTATATCGTGATGGCTCATCAACAGCATATCTTACAACTCCACTAACCAGTCCTCCCGCTTTATGAACTCCACCTCTTGGTTTTGTTATTAATATGTGACACTTTACTCCCATTTTGTTGTATAAATGTGTTTTCAATGACAGGTTTGTATGTTAACTGATTGGCTTTGTCATTTATAATCGTCTTTATCAATCCATTCTACGTAGGTGTAGATAACGGTTTATTTTGCTTATTTACCTGCGTCATATTTATTAACTGATAAAATTAAAGGTTGGTTTGTCACATATCATAATTAAACTGGTGTTTTAGGTGTTGTTTCTGATTAAAGCGTCTCAAGGCAATCTAAAATAAAAAAAATCTTAATAGATATAATTTTTATCATTGTTTGCCGACTTTCATCATCGTTGTATGTCCATGTGCAACCCCTTTCTCGTTATATCTTTCGTTATCTTTCTTCTTGCTGCAGAATGTTCTTTTCTTGGAAAAAATGCATTATAGATTGTGTGTGGAAATATGTTTTATGTGTATCACATACTTACTATTATTTTCTTATAATATTTTTTTCCCCTAGCAATATGGATTCTTTCCTAAATTCTTGAGAAACTTTGCATTGTCCATAATTTCGGACAAACAGCCCTTCCATTTACATTTTACTTAAGTTTGCCATGTTTCATTACTTTGCAGAAGTCGAGTTAGTGACACTATCGAATGGTATCAATTATACAGGGTGCGTGTTTTTTTTTTCATGTCATAATTGAGTATTTTTGCTCATACTTTTAGATTTGGTCTGTGTCCACACCCACTTGAAAATTGTATCCTGTATGTATACTAATATCCAGACACTTGAGCAGGGAGTTATTACATATTATTATAAGTTCTACAAAGGCTATTTATATTGGTGTATTCAACACCAAAGCTGTTTTAAAACATGTACAAGAAACGTCTTCTGGTAATGACGCTCTTCATCACACCCCTCCGCCTCCAAATAAAAATAAACTGTAATATATTCGCACACGAGGATCTAAAAATGTTCGTTTATATCTTCCGTGTACACTTCACGTTCCTTTTTGCAAGCGCAAAGCCTTTTAAATAGTACAACATTTTCTTGGCAAAACCGTGAGAATTTCGCCACAACACGCCCATAAATTGCTTTGACAATTTGCATTCTTTGATAAATTATTGTACCTAAGAATTCTGTCTGGGCGACGGCCCTTGAAGAGATGCCTTGACGATTTTTCTAAGATCTACCTAAATTTTATATGCTCGTCCGAGCTTGTGATTAGGTGATTTTCATAGTCTAACGCGTATAGGTTTCATATTTTATTTTTCTATTTGTGCAATACCTAATAATGTTTGAAAGTTTATAAAAGAAATGGGTTACTTTATTCACACTGAAAAAAGCTTGATTTATTTCGTTTAAATAAATCTTTATACCTAGTCCTATATGAAAGTAAAACTTGGGAAAAAGGTTGCGAAAGATATCAAGAAGTCACCTTTAATAAAATCTAGGAATCGTAGTTATTTAGATAAGTTATACTTCATATAACAGGTGTGTAATAATAATACAATAACTTTGAGGAAAATAGTTTATTGGTAGTATTATAGATAAAATTCGAAAACAAGGTTTTCATACCAAGTTTGAAAGAATTTAACCACCACAATTTACCAGTATCAGCTTGTTTCTTACATCATGCTTTTTACCCTAATCCTACCCTGGATTTTGGGGTTGTTTACAGAGATAGTGCGCGTAAACCGGGCCAGGAGGGCTTATCTGCCTACCCTGTTGTGGTGATAGCCGGAGCCGGATATATATGGGTACATGCCGGTCGTTAGGCTAGTTTGACAGCGTGTCTAAAATATGACCTCTTAGTTCTGCATATGGTTTATGAAAGACGGGGTTTGAGAGCCCGTTGAAACAATACGTCAAGATTTATTCTAAGTAATTTATCGTGTAAGAACGCGAGTACGTAATAGGTCAGTGGCAGCCGGATGTGACTTGCAAAGTGATGCACACATAGATTCAAAACGCATGGCTTTCATCAAGGATTTTGTGTTTGTACTCGCTTTTACAATGAAAGAAAGCATTTTCAGGTAGTGATCTTATATGTTCAAGTAGGAGGAATAAAAAAAAATCTGGAACATGTGTCATACCACCCACACTTGGACAGTCATGTAGTGGATTACAGCCTACACTCAGTTACGTAAGAGAAATCCCATGTCCCAACAGTGGGAATGCAATGATCTAAGAACATGAATTTGGACACAAAACGGTCGAAACTGATGGTCTAACCGTTGATGGTTGATCAAAATCGAACACAATTCGATGTTTTTTTTTAACTTTCTTATTTTTTTTACATTTATAAAAAATATTTTTAACTAAGGCCAGCTTTACAGAATGATACGCAATCGCCAATTGGAGCTCTAGTCAAGACTTTATATGCAAATTAACCATTTCAGGATTGAATACTCTGTAAATCGACGATTGATCGTCCATAAAGTAATAATCAACTTTGCTTCATTTTGTAGTGATTTTATCCAAAGACTTCTTAACTAGGCAAGAACTAGAGTTTAACAGAAAATTTAATGGCTGGATGCATTTTGCTCTCAAGCGTACTTCAGAAGATACACAGGATGTTAAAAGAGAGATAATGAGTAAAGTTTTGCGGTCTTGGAAACTAAAGGCGCTTACGATTCCTGGTACTTATTGAGATGGTTTTTAAGCCTTTCATAGGAATGTTAAAGTAATAAAAAACAACTTTTAAAGGCTTTTTAACTCCAGCATTTACGCTTCATGGTATTTATTGAGAATTAGATGATTTTTTAAGGCTTGGGAAAGGTTCAGTCATAATAAAAACAATTTTAAAAGGAACTCCAAATACACCAGTCCTCTCTGTTTGGTCGGGGGTTGAAAATTTCTCCAGACTCGAAGACAACATACAGGCTCAGTGACAATATATAACTAATAGAAAGAAAGACAGAAAGAATAAAAGCAGACACGTACATATACCACTATTATTTAATCGATTTATTATATCCGCGTTTATTTTTATTCCCCAACCAAACAGCGTATAAAAATAAAACCATATAGACTTAGAATAAGTACCATTTTTCTTTATTTTTCGGAATGGTGACTGGATCGAAAGTATTCTTGGTTATGATTTAAAAAAATCTAGGCAGCTCGCAGGCAGCCCTATTAGATACCTCTGTGAGTCAGCTCTTTGCAAAATTGCGCGAATATAGAGCGTTGAGATGTCAAAGTTTTTCTTTCATTTAGAATAAAATAACTTGTGTTTTAAATAGGCCACCTTCATAAGCACTAGAGAGAGTTGTTATAGGCACGAACAAAAATTTAGCTTCAGTGCGAAAGCGGTCTAACAATAACATTATTATAGAAAAACCATTTCGTTATCCCACGAACAAAGCTTTAAACGAAATCTCGTTTCAAATAAAGGATAAGCGACCTTATTTTAAAAGTATAGAGTACAGTTTTATGTATAGCTGTAAAGGTGGATGGGACTCAGAGGCACGATTTCATAGTCAAAAATGGTTTTGTAAGAGTTGCCCATTTCCTTTTTTAGATTATGAAATAAAATTATGCCAATGTTGTATCCGTGGATCACAGACCCTATACCTATATGCCGTGGACATACAAAGAACGGGGTCTCATCAGTTACAGTCTGTAAAACCTGTTTTTCCAACATCAGCTAACCTTTTTCTTCTTCTTTATCAGCTGATTAGTAATAAATTAAAAACAGTTGATAATATTTTATCCTAATTCCCGAATTTCATACAAATCCGTTCATTTTAGAGAAATTTATAGAAAATGTAGTACTTATACAACTTCAAACAAAACCACGCTTTCATAAAATTCACACACTGACTAACTCTGTGTAATAAGTTTGAATTCATTTAATTTTATGATATAATAAATATACGTATTAGCTTTTGATAGAAACTCGACCAACCACCAACTGGCTTTGATAATAACTTTATATTACAGTCTAATCTATGAATTCAAGAGTCTTATTTCGGTAACGGCTTTCTGACATTACTATTAAAAACGGTACCTTTACCAATTATTTTAAGGAGTACCCCTTTTTAAAGGAATTACTTATTTAAACACCTCTCACCCTCCACCGGATTTGTTCAGTAGCTTTGCTGTTGTTGTCTATAGTGCGTGTTTAAGTTAAGGCAGTTACAGACATGGTGGGATTTGACGGTGGTGCGGCAACGGGCCTTGTTGTAATTTTGTAATTTAAATACAGATAGCAGGAGGCCTAAAGTGAACGATAGAGCTCTCAGAATTAGCAAGTTGAAATGGTAAAGGGCAGGCCAAATCGCTCATAGAACTGACAACCGATGGGGTTCTTGAGTGGCGACCACAAAAACCGGAAAGCGGAGCATAGGCAGACCCCCACTAGGTGGAACGACGATCTGGTGAAGGCCGCGGGGAGCCGATGGATGCAGGAGGCGATCAGCCGTTCAAAGTAGCGCTCCCTGGGGAGGCCTATGTTCAGCAATGGACGTCTTCAGGCTGTTGATGATGATGATTTAATTTTAAATATAAATTAATATAAGTAGGTAGAATTTGCAAAATATTATGTACGTTAAATTACGGAAAAGATGGGCCGGCTAAGAAAATATTGAAAAATGTGTAATTTATTAGTATTTATTCATCTTTTCCGTAAAATTTTAAGAACTAATTAGAAAAGTTGTTAAATTGACAACTTTTAAGACATCCAAGTCTCATGAACGAAAAGTCAAAATGTGAAAGCGAGATAGCTGTGGTACGACTATACTGTGATGTTGCGGTTGCCGCTGCGACCCGCCGCCCACTGTATGTAGGGGCCCTAATCCCCCGCCGGGCAGGCGGTGTGAAAACATGTTACAATTTGTGGATAATATTATAGTTCAACAGAACTGGGTATTGGACTTTTAGCTGTAGGGTTGGTGTTTTGTAGTTTTCAGTAGGTAGGTGGTTTGTTTTAACTATATTTTTATGAGTTTATAATTTGTAAGCTAACAACTTGTGCTGCCCACGACTCATGAAATGAAGGTGCAAATCGCCACGCAGGCAGTTGTGAATTTTGTAACATTTTTGTTTTTTAGTAATAGCGATTGTTTAAGTTCATCATCATCATCATCATCAGCCTAAAGACGTCCACTGCTGAACATTAGGCCCCTAAAGAGCCCTACTCTGAGCGGCTGCTCGCCTCCTACATCCATCGGATCCCCGCGAGTTTCACCAACTTGTTTTAGTTATTTTTACAAATTTTGTGGTATCAGTTGCAAAAATATTAGGTGGGATCCGTTTGGACGTACCCATTTCAAAGACAAAAAAATTACTTTCATTACACACACATAAAAAAATAGGAGATGAGTTTCCCCCAAATTTATTTATATTATACAACATATTAAATACTATGTAGAAGATTATTTAGTAGGTAAACTTACATGGCATGGCTCCGCCATGTCGTAAATGCTGTCGTAAACTGATTTTATGGCTTCTCTATAGATATTAATTGGATTAGACGGAAGCATTAAACGCTCAGTGAGTTTTCACTTTAAATTTCACGATGACATCCTATTTTGCGTCAGTTAAAAAACTTTTATAGAACGTTGCTATTTTATCATCATGATTTACAGGATGAGACAAAAACCGTGAATTGTAAAAAACCATAAGTAAGTTTTCTATATTGTGTCACAAAGGACCAAAATAATGTATTCCAAGGGAGAGAAATTGTTTGAATCCCTCGCCCTGGATTCAAAGCACGTCACTCGAGGTTAAATAATTTTGTGTGGCACACTCTTTTCATCCCCCCTTATAAGAAAATTAATTTCGTCACTGTTATTAAGTGCCCCTAAATGAGCCATTTTAAGCATTATCGAGGTACCCTTCGCCTTGAAAATAGAAAACTTTTATCCCTTTCCAAACCCTAACTCATCCCTATCACTATACGTCCTCCTAATATATAAGAGTGACACGTTGCCTGTTTGTTTATTTGTATGACTTTCACGCCAAAATACCAGGACCAATTTGGATGGAATATTGCACATAGGTTGTGTTTTTTACCGAAATCAACAGTAGTTTCAAAAAACTTCGAATTTATTATCGGCTATGGAAATGACAAGAAATTGTGATGAGAGGCACAAAGGTCTCGCAGCTTTAGATTATATAGCATTGATTGACAGCCTCCGTGGTGTGGTGGTTGAGCAGGTCGGCTCATAACCCGGAGGTGGCGGGTTCGATTCCCGCGACAGGACAAGTATTTGTGCCCGAAAAAAAAAACGCAAATACTTGTTCTGTGTCTGGGTGTTGTGGGACCATGGTCCTCGTAGTTCCTGGGTCCCTAGATACAGTGAATCCTAGTTAGGGTCCAGGATCTATGTACGTGATCGTTGGGCGTTATTTATTTATTATTTATTTATTTATACCCGCAGCAAATAGTAAGCTCTGGTTTCATTTGTTTTAACAAGCGATGTTCAGCGTCATTCTTGTTTAATTACATTTGCATTTGTTTCGGTCTGGGTTTGTTTTGTTTCCGATCTCAGCGTAGTGTGGTGGAATACATTTTAGCACTTCGGGTGAAAACGGTTTTTACCCTCCAATCTTAACAATAACCTTCGTGTTCCAAACATTTGGATTTTTTGGAGAATATGATTTGTATTACAACTAAAATTAATTTCCTGTGTCATATAATTGTTTTTACTAAAAAACTCGTTGCTCTAATTGGCTATATGTAATCATTTTGCGATGTCGTCTCCCTGCGATAAAGTAAACCAACGATGTAGTCGTTACGCGATATAGTCATTTTACGATATTCTAATACTAATTAACTACGAAGATCTTTCGAAACCTCAATAATAGAAGAAGTATGACTGTAATACTTTTTCAATGCGTTGTCAGCATATAGAACGTCACTAAAATCCTTAGAGCAATTATAAATAGAGATGGCAAGGCAATGCGTACCCCTCTGTTGGTCATATGGCGCTATTAGCTCATGCACATTATCATAGTGTGCGTGTAAACTGCGTAGCTAGATTATATAGCTGTGTGCGTATTTTAAGATGGTGTGCGGCGTGCTATGGGGGTTTACCTCGTCCCCCATAAAATTCGGCAGAAATGCTTGCGGATTATCACGTTAACATCTCCATCGTTTAAATGCTCTAACCTAATATCAGAAAACGTTTGGTGGTCCAAAGCGTTGGCGCTTTTTGTATAAATAAGGCCGGGAGAGAAGGGGGTGTAAAGAACTCCATACCCTTAATAGTTCACTTCTTCTTCTTCTCGTATAGGCAAGTGGTCTGCCCTGGTGTCAGAATTTTTAGGCCGCCCGAAGGCTTCTGACTTGACGTAAGACAATATTCCAATTATTACCCTTATGATATTTATTCTAAAACAACACATTTTACATGGAATTTATTATCATAACTAGAATTGCTGTTTGAGTTCAATGAATGAGCTGGCTTATTTAGGCTTACTCTCAATTTGGAATAGAAATACAAATAAATTGTTAAACAGTTTCTTTAAAGGTTGTCTGAGATAGATGGATTTTAGAAATAAGACCGCTCATTGTAAGTTGTATTAGTTAAGTATGTTTTTTATCTATTTATCGAGCAGGTAGTATTGCTTATTCAATGCTATTCGTTTAGGCCTTATACTTATTATAATACCTTTAGCAGAGGAATAAAATTTAGTTATCTACGAACTATCATGTATGTTATGGATGTATGTGATTGTATAGTGATATAAAAATTGTTTGAGTGCTCATCGTAATAAATTAAATATTTATTTATTTAAATTAATATTAGATCAAAAGTTATTTATAATATAATAATCAATGAATAATGATTTTTTAATAGTTAGTGTAAGTGGTTGTTTGTTAACCATTCTGATTATTATAAATAAATAAATAATTTTTCTAGTAAGTATTATTTTATGGAGGAATTAACTTACCATCATTTTGAAACGGAATATTTAATCAGGAAAAGTCTTCATTATGATTTTTTCTCAAGAATTCTTAAACAGTCATATAGTGTACACTTGCACAGTTTAAACAAACTTATTCTTTTTACAAAAACTGCGTTCAATTTAATTGTGTTTATTGCACAGTAAAGTTTAATTTCAATTTAATCAGGGATTAAAATAATTTACAAGCATTAAAATTCGTAGAGTACTCGTAGCGAAGTTTCGCGTAGCGCGTATCGGTTCGTAGCGGGTACCCTCTACGGCGGCTACTGAGCGACTGGCCCAACAGGCGTAGACCATAGTACAAAAAAGCTGGATTAAGGAATTAAAGAAACACCAAGTAATAAGTAGATAGTGATAAGTTTAATATAAAATATGTAAGATATTAATATGTATTGTTTGTTTAAAACCTTATCTATCTAAATTCATATTATTATCTATTGCTACTTCTTATGATTATTTTATTTGGGTAATTCTTTTCTTATTCCTTTTCAACCAGCACTACAACTCGTTCCACACTACACAAAGGTTAACTGGAAGAAAATGCTACTTAGCATTAAGTTCGCCTATGTACTTGATTTACTCTTGTGCAATAAAGCATTTTCTATCTATCTATCTATGAACCTAAGAATTTTACAGCTGTACATTAAAATAAAAAAATTATAGGATATAGTTACACTGTTCTACGGAATGGCAAAGTTTACTGGGAATAAAGGTTTTGAGATACACGAATATAAAAATACCGTCCGTGCTATCCTAATACAAAACAAAAAAAAACACAGAATCATTTTTTATCATCGATAGGCTAACATATGTCCATGGTCTCACCTGATGGTAAGTGATGACGCGGTCTAACGATGGAGCGTTCATTAAATGTACCTAATGCGGAGGATTTTTTTGAGTTATACTGTAAAGTATAAAAAAGTATTTAGTGGTGTTAGCAAAAAAAATATTTCTGCGTCCCTTAGATACAGGGAATCCTAGTTAGGGTTCATAATATACCTACATATTTTGAATTCTACGTATGTAATACATAGAAACGGCTAGAACAAGCCCGAGGAGTGCTAGTGTTGATATAAATTTATGTATCTATGGCGGCCTTTCCAGTTACAATTGAATTCCGGCCGTGTTCCTACATTAGTGCTCTGCGACGTGCACCTATAAATCCTAAGGTTACAGAGAAGGCAACTCCATGATACATAATTATATCTACATAGATATAACATATCTAAAAATAATATATTTACATATTATCATCATCATCAACAGCCTGAAGAGGTCCGCTGCTGAACCCCAGAGAGCGTCACTTTGAGTGGCTACTCGTCTTCTGCATCCACCGAGTTTCAGCGGCCAGATAATAGGTGGTAGGACTTTTCTGCAAAGTTCGTCTAGGTAGGTACCACCGCTCTGCCAGTTATTCTGCCGCCAAGCAGTAGTGTGCGAGCACTACTGTGTTCCGGTTTGAAGGGCATTGTAAAATTACTGGGCAAATGAGACTTTATGACCTGATAACACAGTGTAGTAATCTGATTACTAGACTGTGTGATGTCTCAGGATGACGTGCGCAGTGCAGTGTCACGCAAAACTTTATTATTTTAAAGTTCCGAGTGATACTGCAACTGTTATGGGCAGCCGTGTCGCTTAACATCAGGTGAACGAATAGCTCGTCACGTCATTCATATTCATAAAAAAAAAAGATCGTCGGTCCACTTAGTGCCTTCTTACGCGTCGCCTTCCGGTTCCCATCGTTGTCAGTTCTACAAGCGATATGGCCTGCCCATCGCCATTTCAACTTGGTTATTCTAAGAGTTATGGATGTCGGTCATTTTATCTTGCATAATATTATAAGTTATCTTACCATAATAAATCTAGTCAAAAGAACTGTTGTTTTAATACATGTTACTGAAATTCACATCCAAAATACCCATTTCTGTACTGAATGTTTTTAATTGAAATCTATTAGCCTATGTAAGCTGGAGAGCGAGGTGCACGACGGGTTTAATAAGATTTCAAAATGTACATCTCAGTGAGATGTAGACAGGTAGCCAAGGTTTGAATGGACACAGATATTACGGACTATCTGACCCGCCCCGGCTTCACGGGGGTTATTAGTTTACGCTTCATTTCAGTCTAAAGGAAGAGGGAAAAAGATTAGGGAAAACTGTTATTTTTAAATGAGAATGAATGACGTGACCATAACAGTTGCAGTGTCACTCGGCACATTAAATAAAGATTCGTGTGACACTGCACTGCGCACGTCATCCTGAGACATCGCACAGTCTAGTAACAAGGACTGTTTTATGTTTTTTAGCATGCAAACATTTTAATCCATAATATAAATAATATAATTATAAAAAGAACAGAAATGGCGCAATAAAAAATTAAAAAATATATTTGATAAAATTAATCTAAAGCTACCAAGTAGGTAACATGCCCAAAATGTAGCTTGAAAAAAAAATTTACTAAAAATACACATTCTTTTATTCAACTACGATCGGGAGTTTTGGCGGGAACGCGGAAATGTTCACGTCGTTGCATTGTATTATTTCTCAAAACTTGTGCTTTTTCCAGTATTAATGTTTAAAATTGGTGGCGTTTTACGCATTAAGTGCTGAATTACGAGCATGAGTGTGGGCAAGTGATATAATGTGGTGAAACGTAGTTTTTCGTGTTGCTTCCGAAATTCCATAGAAGATTCTAGAAAAGTTGCCACCACTTTACTGGAGCATGACTTAGACTGGACGTTGACTATGACCCCAGATAATATAATACGATGCCTCATCCCATACAACGGAATAACTCGGGCTATTTTACGAATTATTTTATTTCTGCATAACGCAAGATTATCAAGCGACTTTTATTGCATGTTGGCAAAGTATTGGGCCAAATGAATACACTAGACACCCATTAGTAACGCTCACGACATGATCACTACATTTTTTTCACGTTCGGGCTATTTTTCGTTTGTACCTGATGTGACCCCATGCTATGACTTTACGTGAAATATTCTATAACGATGAAAAATTACAATACATGACACTGGCTAAGTACACTATGCGCGGAGCTAAAATAATTATAAGAAAAAAAACAAAGATCATGATTTTTTTAAACATTATGTAATGTCGTTACATCAAATAATGTGGCTTTAATCACAGAAAGGAAGCGCTGAGCTCACGCCTCTAAGACAAAGAGGAAATAAGAAACGAACGAAGGAAATGTGAAATGTTGATAAAGAGGAATAGGTTCTTACTTACCATACTATTGTTGTCTTGTGGTAAAATTAATTCGGTTGATTATAAATTATTTACAAAAAAAAAAATTATTAAGTTAAAACATTGTCATAGTCATCGCGATTTTAATATAAATTAAAAAAGGAAAAACATAATATAAGTATTTGTGGACATTTCACACAGCGCCATCTAGCCTCAAACGTAGCAAACCTTGTACTTATAACTGATACAATACTTAGATAATTTTTTGTTCGTAAATACATACATAGAATACAATATAACACCCAGACATTAAACAAAAATCGACGTTCATCACACAAATGATTGTCTCGGGTGGGAATCGAACCCACAGATTACTAAGCTGTGGTAGCTTTACATAAAATAATAAAAATAAAATAAATATGTGAGGACATTTCACACAGGGCCATCTAGCCCCAAACTAAGCATAGCTTGTACTATGGGAACCAGATAACTGATACAATACTTATATACTTTTTTGTTTGTAAATACATACTTACATAGAATACAATATAACACACAACAATCTCTTTGGCATGTGACGTTACAAGTGGATTTTTCATAGTAACTGTGGGGGCGCTCTGTTTCGCGAGAAAGGGACAGGAGATGCTCCCTACAGAAACTATAAAAGCTTATTACTCTGTGATTTATTTACCGATTTTACTTATTTTTTCAATTATTGCATTCATTTTGAATCTTCTTTATGAAAGTAATGTTTACTTGTTCATTTTTAATAGTAGTCATCATGCCTATTCCCTGTATCTAGGAAACCCAGGAACAACAAGGAGCAGCATAGGCCCACAATAATTGTACTTGTTTTGCTGCAGTATTAGGTAAATTTTTTTTTCTTATATTTTGGTTCCACACATGTGTATTTAGCCAGTGTCAAGTACAGTTATTTTTCATCGTTAAAGAATATAATATATCACGTAAAGTCAAGTCATAGTCATAGTCATAGTCCAGTCTAAGTCAGGTAGTCGTAGTCCAGAATAAGTCATGCTCCAGTAAAGTGGTGGCAACTTTACTAGAAGCTTCCATGGAATTTTGGAAGCAACATGAAAACTCACGTTTCACCACATTATATCATTTGCCCACACTCATGCTCATAAGTCAGAACTTAATGCGTAAAACGCCACCAATTTTAAACATTAAAACTGGAAAAAGCACAAGTCTTGAAAAATAATACATTGCAACGACGTGAAATTTACCGCGTTCCGCCAAATCTCCCTATTAGGTAATTAATCTGAATTCTAATTTCAATTTTGTACTCGGTAATTACATTTTTAAGATTTTTTGAAATTGGTATAATTACATGTAAATGACGGAGGCAATCAGTAACGAAGATAAAAAATATAATCGAATTGAAAACCTCCTTTTTGATGTCAGTAGAAAATATAATCTTGATTCATTTTACAATAGCTATCCAAATCATGCTAATCAAAATCAGAACCATAAATTACGGCTTAAAATAATTTCATTTTGTTACAACACTACTAAATTACGTAATATGATGAGTTTTATTTGTCTGCCCTAGATAATTAAATCTAATATTAAAATAATTTAAAATTTAATCAATTTCGTATTTTTTTTTTGGTTTAATTTTTTTATGTTGTAAGGAATTTAATAGTAAATATTATATTATTTTTGTACCAAACTAAAATAAAATTAAATTAAATTAAATAACAGTATACTTAATATCATTTTTGAAATATTATTTTGTCAGTAACCCTACAATCTTATTATCGCAATAAGTGCACCTTTTCCGCTAATTTAGCTTTTATTCTGATCGAAGAACAATGCTCGACGAGCTCATGAATGAGTTTTCTCGGTGTGGAGAAATCTGGAAAAAATCTAGCTTACAATACAAAACCTGTATAATTGTAGGTAGTTCCGGCTACAAAACTAAGCGGAAACTTACTTAATTACCAAATGTTTGCAGCGAGGAGTTGAACTGGTAGAGAATGTTTCACCGAGAAACGGTAGCTTTAAGCAAAATATAAAATGGTCCGCATTCGGCGTAAATACCGGCTTAATTTTATTTTTAGTTTTTAAAAGTTTAAAAAGTCAAGCACGACAATGGCTAAATAAGCACTTGTGGGTATCAAAATATTAATACTGTAATTTAAAACACTTTTAAACTTTCACGGTATAGATCCCGTAAGTACCTACTATTATGTATGTAATTCAGTTTCTACTCGCCACATAAAGTAGATTTTTTAAGCAAAGTGCTTTTATTGTTTTACTAACTTCTAAAATACCAACAACTACTAAATGTAACCACGTACTAATCAACAATTCAATTGGACTGTTTAAGATACGATTGTAGATAATTATTATAGTAACAGTTATTAAAGTTATTCAACCCGTATCTTTCGTGTTAAATATAGTATCAGATTTCATAAACAGTCAAAAAAGTAAATAATTATAGGTACCTACTCCAATATTATCATATATGTATAATGAACAAAGTTATCCGACATATTTTATTTCCATCTCATATCTAACAAACTATGTTGGGCAAACTGTACAGGTGCCTAGTAAGTTAACGGCCAACGTTGTTTCTACGTAGATTCAGTGTTCGTTTATACGTATACATCACACACAATTTGCCGTATAAAAATGAGATAGCAAGCCAGTTTTTCAAGCCATGTGAAGACTTAATACTTTCGACATTTTATCCTACGAGCTGAAGCTTCATAAAGTAACACCGGTCACTCCGATCTACGATATCACTTACCTCACTTTCGTGACACTTATCACCTCACTTTGTCTTCATTACACTTCTCAAACTTCCCCCCTATTAAAAGTGTTTTAACATTGTTCTTTGAAACTACTTTCTCGTTAGGAACAAAAAGAGCGGGAGAAGAAACTGTTCTTTCCCCTAATGAGGTAAAGATAATAAGGGCGTTGAAGCCCCGTTTATATGGGTAATTTCTTTGATAAATTCTAATACGAAATTGCTATTGTCGGCCCCAATTAGGGTAAAAAATTTGGAGTGTTGGCTGTAAGGATAATTTGATTGTCGAAGAAATCTTCACTAATAAGGTATAAGTATCTCCTAAAGAAATGAAGCTTGTATCTGCCTACCTACAAACGTAATAAGTCAGATTGACTTCATTTTATAAAAGTTTAGTATCTACAATTTACGTAATTTTTTTAGATCCACTGCTGTGTGGTTTTGTGGCGGGACAGGACAAGTATTTTGTCCTGCCAAAAAAAACACATGCTTTTGTGTGGGTAGGTGTTGTGGGACCATGGTCTTCGTAGTTCCTATGAGTCCCTGGGTAGTCAAGGAAACGCTTTGTGCGGTATGTCGGCAAATCCACTAAGGTACAGAGCCCTTTGTAGGTGCAGCAGATTTGCCGCCGATTTATTAAAGCGTTTCGCTTTTATTAGCGTAATGCTTAAGGAACTGCTAGGAACTCACTTCCAGTTTTCTTTTTTCTCGACAAATATAATTTGGGTCTCTTTAAGACTAGACTGATAGGCTAGTCATAGGCCAACGTGCTACATTTTCCACTGCATTGTCGCGAGTTGCAGTTAAACTAGCTGAGCTATTCCCTATTCGTACATAAAAAACGAAACTATACGTACCTCAAAACTTGTCCCTCCGAAGTGTTGGCTGCAATATTCTCTGCACGTTTACTCAGTCTTTGATAACAGCATTTAATTTGATAGAGCTTTACTGCTGTTATAGATACGACATGAACATTAAGCTCCTTTTCGTGTTGTCTATTATAATAGCTTAGTTGCGAAACATTACTTTTTAGAAATCAACGCTATCTATTACAAAAAATACAGGACAATAAGGCCATGAAAAAAAGTTAATAGTACCTACTTATATTTATAAAAACTTTTATAAGTAAATGAAGCTTTTGCTGGTTTTATGAAGAGCTACCACAGCTTAGCAATTACTAAGTATTACATTTCTGACGCCAGTGTGTGTTTGAGCCACAGACCTAGACGTCCTATATCTATGGCTTGTACTTTTTCTATTCTTGTATTAACCATGGATGAAATATTACGTCTATGCTCGTAACTTTGTAATTTTTTGAAAGAAACATTATTTATTGATTCAATAAAATTATATCAGTCAAATACCCACATTTTATTTCTAAAATATCCAATCAAATGAAACAAAAAAAACTGAAACAAAACACCTCTCCTTCGCATTTTCAGGTGCCAGGATCATAAAAGGGAGTCTACTGAGATATGGACCGCTGAACCGTGAAACACTGATATAACTTAACCCTTTGTGAGCGGAAGAAACATCTTTGTTAATTAAGTTTCGTTCGTTGGTCAGGCACAATATCAAAGTCGATATTTGTGGGGGGTGATAAGCGAAAATTAATGAGTAAGGTACTCTTTTTGTTCAAATGCTTACGAGTATAGTTATACACTAGCGAATATAGTTATAATTTTATAAACATTAATTTCGTAAAGGTACATAAACAATCATTCATATTTTTTTAGTTTTCACCAAGTACACACATAATATATAGACATATCAAATCATTTATTTGCTAATAATATGAGTACAATATAAAGATCTTTAGTTCATCAAGTATGAGGTTCAACACATTTTCTTAGCTTATTTACAAGGTTCGGTAGTACAGCTACGGTGTTCCAAAATATAACATGCTAGTTACAAAGCAACTTTATTCTAAAGGCTCGATGACACTGGGCTAGTTTACAAGCTACATGCCATCGAGTTCGAGCAGCTTGTAAGCTAGCTCCGGGTCATTGACTTTTTTTACAATCTGCTTTTGAGTATCCAAATGTTAAAAAACCTGCTTGAAAAGTAGAAAGTCAGGCTAGGTCGTTGCTAAACTATCTGAGAAAAAAGTCTCAATAGTTCTGTTACGGAACTAATTCCACGGAACTTCTGGAAATTAACGATACGCTTTTTACTGGCGTATTGGACTGTAAGGTAGTTAACCAGCTGTGTGTCATTATTGCTGCTGCAGTGAACTACAGCACAGTTTTGGCAGCTTAAGCTAAAATGTCAAGGGAAGTAGTAGTTCGCTACTGAGCGAGTGAAAAATTTTAGTGTCATCGACACTCGCTTGCTTGCTCTCTCGCTAGCTTTTAAACTCACCGACTAGAAAGTAAACTAGCCCAGTGTAATCTTCAAAGTGGCCGCCCTTGGATTGAGCTCCAAACTATGACTCAACAGAAAAATAATTAATAGACGGTGATAAGTATTACTCAACTCTATAAAGTGAAGTCTAAAAAGAAATACAGAAGAGTACTTCGGTTGTTAGTCTGGTTGATCGTACTAGTGAACTTTTTAGTGGCAATAGTTCGGTTCGGCCCGGACTTCTCTCTTTTACACCAATTAAACATAATAATTTGGGAAAATTTCATGATTTCAGCCATGTTACCTATTAGATTGATACAGCCGTTTATTATGCCGGAAAGCTCGGGACCGAAGGCTTTAGTAGGTAATAGCGTCTTGTTTTTATCGTCCGAGTGTTACAGAGTGTTACAGTTTTTGAGAAAAAAAGTTTATCTTTTTAGGTAGGTACTTATTACGCTAAGTTTATAACGAGTATTTCATTTTAACCAAACACGTAAATAAAACCCACTCTATTAGGATAAATAGTCAGGAAAATTCGTATTATTATTTCAATTTACTTTTTACCTTCATTTTCTTATGAATAATTAAGCGTAGTCTATATTTTTCATCTAGCCTAAGGTTGTGACGATGTCATCCTCCTTCATCATCATTTCAGCTATTCACCTGCTTTCTTAGTTTTCGCATCAAATATTGGCCTCACATAAGATCTATATTTAAATTTTAAATTAGAACATTAGTCGCATTCTTTTCATTTTCCATACATTTTCGTCATTCTTCATTCAACCGCCGAGGCGGACAGTCCTCGTTTGTGCTTAACCAATTTTCATAAGATATCTGTTACTAACAGTTAAAAGTGCTATTTGTACCTCAAGTTATATTGTTACTACTAGTTGTTCCGTAAAAGTTCAATCGGGAACAAGTTGTGATCTTATTTTCAGCATTTCGGACCATAACCACCTTAAATTATTGTTAAACGACACAATAAACCCAGTTCACCGAGATCTACAGTTTCATTTCAATAGTTCCGGATATCCCACTAGTACCTACGTGTTCCCGTGAGAGTCCTCCCCTATCTGAGCTACCGGGAAGAAGCTTTGGGGGGACCTCCGGGACAAGGTAACCTATAAATAGTTACCTGGGGGGTCACCACAACGTCTTATAGCATTATTACTTCATACTTTGAAAAATGACATAAAAGTAAGAATATTGTAATGTTGTCGACGCAGAGCAGTTTCGATGACATCAGTTTAAACCGTTCACTCAATACAACGTCATGTCATATCGTTTTGTTTATTTTGTTATATTTTGGCTCCACACATAGTGTATTTAGCCAGTGTCAAGTATTATAATTTCATCGTGTTATGAATTATTTCACGCATAGTCATGTGCTAGTCATAATCATAGTCCATTCTAAGTCAGGAAGTCATGTTCCAGTCTAAGTCATGCTCCAGCAAAGTGGTGGCAACTTTACTAGAAGCTTCTACGGAGTTTAGGAAGTAACACAAAAAATCACGTTTCACTACATTATATCACTTGCTCTCACTCATGCTCGTAAGTCAGCACTTAATGCGTAAAAAGCCATTGAATAATAATACAATGCAACGACGTGAACTTTTCCGCGTTCCCGCAAAAATCGTCATACCGTTAATCATGTTGACACCAACGTGTGACAGTGTCCCGTTTCAATAAAAATTTAAAGATTTATCTTCTTAAAAAATGTTATTACACAATAGAAGAGTTTAAAGCTGACAAACATTTGGACAAATGATTCAATCTCTTGATTATAAATACATAAATAACCCAAGCAAGCTATATACACACACGATTGCATATTTTTATAATTTATTTTAATTAATTGTTTATCTGTTATAAATGTATATTAGAAGAATAATATTAACACCACTAAAGTTATAAGACAATTATATATAATGGATTAATTGAAGTTGACTACGAAAATTAAATTAATAACAATGCGCAGATTAAAAGAAAAACAATAGGTATAAATGTTATAGACTACCATAGAATAATGCTACTACCATAGAATTGACTGATGTTGTAATGCTACATGTACGTATATATCATAATATATTACCTGGTTTCTATTATTCATTCACAACTTTCACATCACAGCACTTGACAGTGCTTTTCACAGTAATTTAAGCACAAAAAAACTTGATTTTCTCAAAATTTTACAGCACTTTATCGATTTTGCGCGCGGGTCACGGGCCCGATTTCTAGACACGACTGCTCGGATGGCAGTTGTTTTGAAACTGTTTTTTTTGTTTCGAATTTAGTTTCTCTTCAAATTCATATTTTTCTTTTTCTACTGTCAATTTCAGTGAGGTATTTTATAGTTTGGCCATGATTGTATGTATTTTGACTCTAGATTTATTTTTTTACTATTCTGTATTCAAAATTTTGAAAACTGCAAAAATCTAGAACCTTGGAATGCTAGCGAGGTTTCTTTAGAAAAGCTGTCGCTATGGAATGGCAGTCTCAATTTACTCCTCGAACGAGGAACACTAAATTGATATAAGGCCATTCCCGGGCCAGGCAAGGCCCGGGAACTCAAGAACGCCTTCAAAAACCATCTTTGGCTATCCAACACCAAAATTGTGAAGTGAATCTCCATCTACGTCAATCGCTGCGCCACGACATATCCATTGTCAAATCGCCGATCGCCGAGCTACATCCGCTACAGCCAGTCGCGAAACTACGACGAATCTATCGCCGAGCGTCAACCAGTGAGACGACCGGCTTGCCTTTTTCAAACATTGAGTGGCAATATAACTTCATCACCATGTTCCGGCCCGTCGTCCGTCAAAGCTTTGACGACTAATACCTGCGTGTCTCCTGCTCCTGCGTCTTGAATCTGAGCTGCGTAATAATACTTCATCGACGGTGGAAGGACGAGAATCTTCTTCTGGATCCAGAAGCTAATAACTGAATGAGCTAGCCGCTGAACTCTGGAAGTCGGACAAACTAAAGGCAACGAATTCCTCAGTCTCTATAACGATAGTGGGCCTTGTTTGAATAAAGACCCGGAAGTGGGCCTTGTTTGTTTGAAGACCCGGAAGTGGGCCTCGTTGAAGACCGGAAGCGGGCTTTGTTTATCTGAAGACCCGGAAGTGGGCCTTGTTTGGATCCAATAACATTCTAATTCTACCGTGATAACTTGTAGGCCGTAAACAACTTAAATTTCGCGTTCTTCCGCATCATCTAGAGACTCTTTTTTTTGCTTTCTACAAAGCTTGTAAAATTTACGAAAATAAATATCTGTTACCAATTCCTTTTTTTCTCTTCAGCTCTTAGGATCCTGTCAACCTAGGCACTGTTTAGGTAGGGGAGGAGCTGCTCATTAACTTGTAGCGTTCCATTCTACCTTTTTCACGAAAGGAACGGATGTAACGTGACAGTTTGGCGCCCAACTAAAATGAACCCTCTAAAACATTCTTCTAAATTCTAAAATAATACTTACTCAAGTAGGCTAAAATTTGATATTGACTTTTGGCTCTAACGTAATATCTTAGGTACTTGCTTAATTTATTTTTATACAGGCAGGACACGCGGAACATCACACTTACATTCTACAACACTGGCATAGTACTTAATACTTAAACGAACTTAAACTTGACTTGATTTTATCCTTGACTATTGACTTCAACTTGTGACTATGGCGAGACCCATTAAATACTCGTTTCTAAACAAACTTGAACTGGAATATGAAGTGACTATCAGAGGTGAAAAACCAGCTGACACTTTGACAACTCTTAAGGAGCAGCTGGCAAAATTGAGTCACATTCAACCGGAGGACATAAAATCTTCTCCAATACCTCTCAAACATGACCTCTCCCAAGCAGAGATCACGTTTAATTACGTCGAGGGTAAAATCTCGCACCTCGAAGCCACGGATGATAAAAGTAACCTGAGGAAAGTTGAATCTTTCGTTAATCATCTTCATTATCGCCTCGAACGCTTTAACGCCGTTCCACCATTTGTTGAGTCATGCTCAAACATACGATCTCGCTTCTTCACGCTCCAAAAACGGTTTGAAGTCTTAACTTCAGATTATTCAGGATCTTCTGAAGAAGTGTTAGTTGACATTCACAATCCTTGTCCTCAGACTCAGCCTAGCCCTCCCTCGATTTATCAATTACTACCTATGACTGGAACCAATCAAACTTTGGAAGTACTGAGTACTCCTCAACCCACTTTACCTTCAAGCATTCTGACTAGTATACCACTGGCTTCCGAGTCTGTACAAAACTATCACACTTCGGATAATTTTGTGAAGGAGCTCAAAACGTTTTCTTTCAATGGAAAATCGTGCCCTAGATCATTCCTTCAAAGGTTGGACGAGTTTAGGATTTCTCGAAACATTCCGGAAGGTATGCTTTGCAAGCACGCCTTTGAGATTTTCACAGGTGATGCCCTTCATTGGTTTCGTTTTCAGTATAATCGAAATCCTACCTTATCGTGGAAAGATATTTGCACATTGCTGATTCGAGATTTCGGTATACATGATTACGACTATAAGCTGTTGGAAGCTATAAGGAATAGAACGCAAGGAGCAACTGAGACCATTATCGTTTACGTCTCAATTATGTTCGGTATGTTTGCTCGTCTTTCAAAGAAACTTAGCGAGAGCGAACAATTAGAGATTTTACTCCATAATATAAGACCGTGCTATTCAGTTTTTGTTGCACTTAAAGATATTAAAACGGTAGATTCTTTAATTTCTACTTGTCAAAGTTACGAACGCATTTCTGAACGAGACAAAAATTTTCATGAGCCTAGATCTGAAGACACTTCTTGTGCTGCTGAATTTGCCTATCTTCCTTCATTTTCTAAAGCTTTATTTCCTAAAGCGTCTCCAAACGTAAGGTACACTAATGCAGTGCAGGAAGATAAACATCCACGCTCGTCATCTCAAACTAATGACATTTCTAAAGAAGAATTCTGTTATCGCTGTCGTATCACAGGCCATTCTTTACAAACTTGTACTAAGCCTAGATACCTCATTTGTTTTAAATGTGGTCGTAAAGGCGTGAGAATCAGCGAATGTCCAAAATGTGCTCCATCAAATCAACAAAAAAACTAGCTGACGACTTGAATGGTTTCACTAAATCACATAACAATAATTTTGATCTTAACGACTGGAATCAATGGTTAAATACTATTCGAAATTTTATGTTTTGCTACAAAACAACTTCTGTTTTCTACGACAAAGAAAAAGACTTTAACAGACCTTTTATTAACGTGTCTATAAACAATATACCTTTTTCCGGTCTTTTAGATAGTGGAAGTTGTATAACTATTTTAGGTAATAACTCTCATAAAGATATCCAAAAGTTAGGCTTTAAACTATTCAAGTCTCCAACTCAAGTAATGGTTGCTAATAAACAAAAAGCAATGTCTTCTGGTTATTTTCATTTGCCATTGAGATTTCATAATCAGACACATGTTATCAAAGCTTATGTTTTCCCTGATATTTATCCTTCTTTGATACTTGGGTGGGATTTCTGGAAAGAATTCGAACTCTCCCCAAAGATACTTTCTCTTGAACTCAATCTCGAATCTAAAGATCATACAACTTGTGCTGTTGAAAATCAAATATCAACATTTGATCATCTGTCTGGGAATCAAGTAGAAATTGCTAATGACATAATCAAGCGTTTCAAAAGTATTTCTTTCGAACAACGAGGTAAATTAGGCCGTACTAGTTTAGTTAGTCATCGGATCAATACTGGTGATGCTTTACCTATAAAACAACGTTGTTATCGTCTCTCTCCAGAAAAGCAAAAAGCACTCATCAATGAGGTCGATAAAATGCTAGAATTAAAAGTTATAGAAAAATGTGAGAGTCCTTGGTTATCTCCAGTACTTATCACTCCAAAAAAGAACGGAGAATGGCGTTTCTGCGTCGACAGCAGAAAGCTGAATGCAATTACTCGTAAAGATGCCTACAGCCTCCCTTTTGTTTCTGAGATACTAGATAACCTCAAAAATGCTAAATATTTGTCTAGTATCGATATAGCAAAGGCTTTTTGGGAAATTCCATTACATCCCAAAGACAGAGATAAAACTGGTTTTTACGTACCTGGTAAAGGAATGTATAGATTCACTGTTATGCCCTTCGGATTGACAAACGCTCCAGCAACTCAACAAAGACTTATGGACAGTTTATTCACTCCAGAGTTTGAGAATAAAGTGTTCTGTTACTTAGATGACATAATAATCATAGGTGCGACATTTGAAGAACATATTTCACTCCTACTTAAAGTTCATCAGAAACTTTCTTATGCTGGTCTAACCATTAACTTTGAAAAGAGTCAATTCTTTCGCAAAGAACTGAAATATCTTGGCTACATAGTAGATGAGCAAGGATTGCGGGCTGATCCCAGTAAAATTGAAGCGATTCTAGCTTACGCTGCTCCTACCTCTAAAAAAGAAGTAAGAAAATTTTTAGGTACATGCAGTTGGTTTCGCCGATTCATACCTAATTTCAGTACTATTGCTTCACCACTCTGTAAATTAACGTCATCTGGAAAAAAATCTCCAAAAAAATTTGTCTGGAATGCTGAGGCTGACTCTGCTTTTGCTAAATTAAAAGAATGCTTGACTACAACACCAATACTATCTTGCCCTGACTTTGACTATCCATTTTCCGTTCACTGTGACGCTTCTAACTTTGGGATAGGTGCTATGCTGACTCAGGAAAAAGACAATAAAGAAGTTGTTATTGCATATATGAGTAGATCTCTAAACAAGCATGAGCAGAATTATTCAACTACAGAACGTGAGACTTTAGCTGTCATTACTGCACTTGAGCATTGGCGTTGTTATCTTGATAACGGTAAACGATTTACAGTATACACTGACCATGCAGCATTAAAGTGGTTCCAAAATTTGTCTAATCCTTCTGGCAGATTGGCACGATGGAGTCTTCGTCTGTCTTGTTTTAACTTCGACCTAAAACATAAAAAAGGAAAAGAAAATGTTGTCCCAGACCTTCTGTCGCGTCATAAAATACCCGATACTGCTATTATTGGTGGTGTTGAACCCATATCTAGAGACAATGCATCACAATTGGAACTATATAATAGACTTTTTACTAACTGTCGAGATAATCCTGATGCTTATCCAAATTACAAAATTCTCAACAATAATTTATACCGTTTTAATAACTCACCTGATTATCTAAATGAAGATTTTGCTTGGAAAGAAGTTCCACTTCCCTCTGAGAGAATGAATCTCATCAAAACTTGCCATGGTGACTCAGAAAGTAATCCCCATACTGGCATTTTCAAAACATACAAGAAGCTTTCTTTAAGATACTATTGGTCTGGTATGTTTAAAGATGTGGCTAAAATGTGTTCATCTTGTGAAACATGCCTCTCTTATAAGCATTCGAATCATTCTCCATATGGTCCTATGGGTAAACCAAAAATTTGTTCAAGACCTTTTCAAAGCCTCTCATTAGATCTAATGGGCCCTTTTCCACTCACAAGACAACGTAATCAATTCATACTAGTGGTTACATGTTCTTTTTCAAAGTATTGCCTTATTTTCCCTATCAAGCGCGCTACATCTTCCAATATCATCATGTATTTGGAAAATAATGTGTTTCTGGTACACGGTGTGCCACAAACCATCATCATGGACAATGGTTCACAATTTCAATCTAATGAGTTTCAAAGTTTTCTGAATAAGTATAAAATTCCTTTTATATTTTATTCACCTCGATACTGCCCTCAAGTAAACCCCACAGAACGGTATAATAGAACAATTATCACCGCACTTTCACAGTTGGTCGGAGATGATCACCGTTCATGGGACAAACATTTGCAGAAAATCCAATATGCACTCAACAGTTCTGTAAATTCTACAACTGGGTTTTCTCCATCCTTTCTGGTCTTTGGACGTGAAACCATACCATGTGGTTCACTATACACTAACTGCTCCAACCTTGATAATTTCATTTTTCTTCCTCGTGACATCTACGCCGCTAATTTAGGATTATTATCTAACATCTTCGATAAAGTACAGGTTGCATTACACACTGCACACACAAAAAATGCTGCTCATTACAACACGAGACACACCTTTAAAGAGTTCAACGTTGGCGACACAGTCTGGCGTAAAAATTACGTCCAGAGTAACGCTGGTGCATATTTCAGTTCAAAGTTGGCTCCCAAATATGTCAAATGCACAGTTGTTGAGAAGCTCTCACCTCTCGTCTTTATTTTAGAGGATCCTAACGGCTTAAGAGGAAAGTGGCATGTAAAAGATTTTAAAGTGTAAATAGTGTAGCGGTCGTATTCTGTTTTTTTTTCTCTAAATTGTATACTTATTCTGTAAATAGCTTTAGCGTATATTATTTTTGTATTGTACAAGGAAACTAGACCCTTTCGGCTTATTTTTTTAAATCCATTTTACAAACGTTATTTTTTTTTCACTCTTTTTGTTTTATCTTATAACACGAGTCGTGTGGGTAAGAAGCCATTGTGTTTACTCATTTTTTTTTATACTTTCTTAGTTGCACATGTTGTTACTCTAATCTTAATTTCCTTGCAATTTCTTAAATACAAGGTTCTTGAATATTAATTTCCTTGACGTCTTCAATACCCAAGGGTGCGTGTAATATTCTTAAAGAGCGGTACACAACTCGTTAAATAAGCCTTTGTGTTGTACATTTTCTTAATTGTAAATACTTATTATCTTTACTCGGGTTTTCAAAAAGGTGCGGATAACGACACCTAATTAAAAAAAATAAGCCTACGTTATGTATAATGAATAGTTCCTTGTGGAGTATGCGTCATCAAATATGTGAACCATATCCCCTAAGTATGTTTGTGAGCGGGTAAAAGAAGAAGTGCAAGATTTAAGTATGAAAGAGCAAGGTTTTATTCCTAACCTTCAAAATTTTCAATGGAGTTGAAAATTTTCTGGGGTCGTGGGGGAAATATGTAATGCTACATGTACGTATATATCATAATATATTACCTGGTTTCTATTATTCATTCACAACTTTCACATCACAGCACTTGACAGTCCTTTTCACAGTAATTTAAGCACAAAAAAACTTGATTTTCTCAAAATTTTACAGCACTTTATCGATTTTGCGCGCGGGTCACGGGCCCGATTTCTAGACACGACTGCTCGGATGGCAGTTGTTTTGAAACTGTTTTTTTTGTTTCGAATTTAGTTTCTCTTCAAATTCATATTTTTCTTTTTCTACTGTCAATTTCAGTGAGGTATTTTATAGTTTGGCCATGATTGTATGTATTTTGACTCTAGATTTATTTTTTTACTATTCTGTATTCAAAATTTTGAAAACTGCAAAAATCTAGAACCTTGGAATGCTAGCGAGGTTTCTTTAGAAAAGCTGTCGCTATGGAATGGCAGTCTCAATTTACTCCCCGAACGAGGAACACTAAATTGATATAAGGCCATTCCCGGGCCAGGCAAGGCCCGGGAACTCAAGAACGCCTTCAAAAACCATCTTTGGCTATCCAACACCAAAATTGTGAAGTGAATCTCCATCTACGTCAATCGCTGCGCCACGACATATCCATTGTCAAATCGCCGATCGCCGAGCTACATCCGCTACAGCCAGTCGCGAAACTACGACGAATCTATCGCCGAGCGTCAACCAGTGAGACGACCGGCTTGCCTTTTTCAAACATTGAGTGGCAATATAACTTCATCACCATGTTCCGGCCCGTCGTCCGTCAAAGCTTTGACGACTAATACCTGCGTGTCTCCTGCTCCTGCGTCTTGAATCTGAGCTGCGTAATAATACTTCATCGACGGTGGAAGGACGAGAATCTTCTTCTGGATCCAGAAGCTAATAACTGAATGAGCTAGCCGCTGAACTCTGGAAGTCGGACAAACTAAAGGCAACGAATTCCTCAGTCTCTATAACGATAGTGGGCCTTGTTTGAATAAAGACCCGGAAGTGGGCCTTGTTTGTTTGAAGACCCGGAAGTGGGCCTCGTTGAAGACCGGAAGCGGGCTTTGTTTATCTGAAGACCCGGAAGTGGGCCTTGTTTGGATCCAATAACATTCTAATTCTACCGTGATAACTTGTAGGCCGTAAACAACTTAAATTTCGCGTTCTTCCGCATCATCTAGAGACTCTTTTTTTTGCTTTCTACAAAGCTTGTAAAATTTACGAAAATAAATATGTGTTACCAATTCCTTTTTTTCTCTTCAGCTCTTAGGATCCTGTCAACCTAGGCACTGTTTAGGTAGGGGAGGAGCTGCTCATTAACTTGTAGCGTTCCATTCTACCTTTTTCACGAAAGGAACGGATGTAACGTGACAATGTATAATAATAATATTGTTGTGGTTTGACTCACACATACTTACTTGCAAACGCCCTTCCAGGGCTCATGTCAACCTACCAACCTAATTATTTAAGATCTTGTGTATTATATAATACTTGTTATTGTATGTTACCTATTCTAATGATGTACATGAATGCAGTAATAATAAATAAAATAAAAAAAATAAAAAAAAAATAACGCTATATAAAATGTAGACGTCTCGTTCTCGCGCCGGCATACTTTATGAGTTCATGGTACGAATTCGAACAATATTATCGTAACCTCGGAGCATTACTGTCACGAACCATGATGGTTTTGTATTAGTTTGTAGTAGGGCTGCTGTACCTTAAATGGGAGGTATTTTTTTACCCACCCCTTAAGGCCCTGATAGGACCCAATGCGAGCACGTTTATTACAGCAGACAAACTTGAAACTTATTTTGTACTTAGTAGGGTTCTTTTATGCATAGCAAAAATATGGCGATTATGTTGCGTTGCACTTCGACTTTTCCATTTTTTGGTATAAATAATTAGTTATAAAAGTAATGCTTATTGTTATAAAAAAAATAAGCTTATAGACGGATGCATTGAAACATAGCTTATCACTATAATTTATTTCAATGGAGTGTCTTATTATAATGTAACATTTTAGGACGTTTGAATGATTTTTTAGAGGTCACTTCACGATATTTTTCTATCGTGAAAACTTTTCGTAAACGTGTTTCGGTTTCGGCAAATGGAAAGAAGATATGACCATTATTAACATGCATTTTTTTCAATCCTGTAGTTGGTATACGTTTTGAGATAATCACGTTCAAAATAGTCGATTTGGAAGCATTCAGTGCCTTAAAGGGATTTGATATGAAATATTTGGGTCTGAATTCCAAAGATAGATTCAATCGTCTGAGAGGTTTGAAACTTTATAATGTTACTTTTTTTAATGATAATGAATGAAGTGACGAGCTAGTCGTTCACCTGGTGTTAAGCGACACGGCTGCCCATAACAGTTGCAGTGTCACCCGGAACTTTAAAAAAAAGCTTCGCGTGACACTGCACTGCGCACGTCATACTGAGACATCACGCAGTCTAGAAGTGAGATCACTAGACTGTGTAATCAGGTCATAAAGTCTCATTATCCCAGTAATTTCACTAGTTACAATGCCCTTCAAACTGGAACACAGTAGTGTTTGCACACTACTCCTTGGCGGCAGAATAACTGGCAAAGCAGTGGTACCTACCTAGACGAACTTTGCAGAAAAGTCCTACCACCTAATATCAGTAGGCTTTGTTTGTATTGAAATGTTATAGAGAATGCTAAAAAACATTCGGTTTCTATTCTATCAAAGTCTTTTATTTCAGTAAATGATTAATTGATTTGAAGAAGTGTTTTTTACAAGTTGTCATAAGTAATGAGAAATCGGCCAAATTAATAGCAGTCATTTTGGGAAGTGGTCTTACAGTGGTATTCATAGTCAAGGGGTGAACAAAGCTCCAAAATCTATTATTCAAATTTCACATAGAGGTTGAATGTTGAATCATTCTTCTTTCACTTTCATAGCATCCTGCCTTTGACAATGTCAGAATTGTCAGATTAAGGTTTACTACATAGAATAGAATAGAATAGAAATAGAATAGAAATAGAATAGAATAGAATAGAATAGAATAGAATAGAGCAGAGCAGAGCAGAGCAGAGCAGAGCAGAGCGGAGCAGAGCGGAGCAGAGCGGAGCAGAGCGGAGCAGAGCGGAGCAGAGCGGAGCAGAGCGGAGCAGAGCGGAGCAGAGCGGAGCAGAGCGGAGCAGAGCGGAGCAGAGCGGAGCAGAGCGGAGCAGAGCGGAGCAGAGCGGGGCAGAGCGGAGCAGAGCGGAGCAGAGCGGAGCAGAGCGGAGCAGAGCGGAGCAGAGCGGAGCAGAACAGAACAGAACAGAACAGAACAGAACAGAACAGAACAGAACAGAACAGAACAGAACAGAACAGAACAGAATAGAATAGAATAACATTTATTCAATACTTGCTTAAACTATCTAACTATTACTTAATTTTGTTTATGAAATGCATAACACTAGACTTCGCCACACAGCGCCTGAATCATCCCCCAGAGGAGCCCCCACCTTGACTATAAATTCCAGTGTTAATGTACCTAACTAGAGGATCATTACAAAACAGACGAAACGGTAGATTATCTAGACTTTTTTGTCCTAAGAACATCACATGAAAATTTTAACAATAATGACGTGCAGTGGTTTTCATCCTTTATTACAAAAATCGCTTATAATCATACCAATTCTGATACCAATTTAAACTCTACATATTAAATAACTTTCCGAGTACATAGCAACCGCTCTTTTAATCAAATAATGTCATGTCTACTTTTACGGGCAGCCCTATCGTAAACTACAAGTCCAGTAATAGGCATGATGACTACTATTAAAAATGAATGCAATAATTGAAAAAATAAGTGAAATCGGTAAATAAATCACATAGTGCAATGAAGCTTTTAAAGTTTCTGGAGGGGCCATCACCTGTCCCCTTCTCGCGGAACAGAGCGCCTCCACGAGGCCTTCACAGTTACTATGAAAAACTATTTTATTTTTGTTTTCACGAATGTTTATCTTTTGAGGAATATTATTAATTTATGCAAAAAAATCGTGGTTTTTCGTGCCTACTCAGAAATGACAGTATTATTAGGGTACCATAGGGTGTCATGCCCACGCATTTTTATTGGTTTCTGCGCCTTCCCGAAGGGTAAAAGGGACCTTATTACCTAAGCCTGCGCTGGCTGTCCATTTGTCTGTTAGTCCGCCGGTCACCAGGCTGTATGTCATGAACCATGATAGTTAGACTTGTTGAAATTTTCACAGATGATTTATTTTTGTTGCCGATATAGCAACAAATACTAAAAACAGCATATAATAAATATTTAAGAGGCTTTTATACAAAAAAACGTGATTTTTTGCTCGTTTTTATAGATAATGTTACGGAACCCTTCTATGGAGATACAGCCTGGTGAGTGGTGACAGACGGACAGACAGACGAACAGCGGAACCTTAGTGATAGGGATCGCTTTACCCCTTGGGTACGAAATCCTAAAAATGAACCCAAATGACGACAATGGCAGCAGTCAGAGTGACCATTGCACTGCCTCTGGTACTTGCAGAGTTTGTCTCCCCGAAAGAAGTCTCACGGCAATAAATTGAACTAAATTTCACAGATTGGCAGTGTGACCATTTGTAGCAAATTTTTGCCATTTTTTTGGGAGATTGTGTAAACGTTATAATTATTTTTTATTTCTCATCCCACCTTATATTAGAAGATGAATTTTTTAGAAAATACGGGCTGACAGATCAAAAAATGGGTTTATAATATCTACAGCAAGTGATAGCGAAACGTTGGGTTAAGTATACTCACTATTAGGTACTATCTAGATATACCTATCTAGTTTCTAGTTCAATAGATAAATTACTTATGTGTGTACGAAATGAACATAATAGGCATGATGACTAGTATTGAAAATGAACAAGTAAATATTACTTATACTTTCATAAGGAAGATTAAAAAATTAATGCAATAGTTGAAAAAATAAGTAAAATCCGTACATAAATCACGTAGTAATAAGCTTTTAAAGTTTATAGAAGGAGCATCACCTGTCCCTTTCTCGCGAAACAGAGCGCCTGCACAGTAATTACTATGAAAAATCCACTAATGACCTCACATGCCAAAGAGATTGTATGTAAAGCTACCACAGCTTAGTAATGAGATAATATGAACGACCCAGCTCTGACGTCACTGGCCGTTTGAGCTATCTGTTTCTATTCCGGTTTTATAAAGTACTTGTTATTTTGTCATTTTTTGAGATAAGTATTTTTGCTTTCACGAATGTTTATCATTTGAGGAATATTATTAATTTATGCAAAAAAATTGTAGTTATCATGCCTATTGATGAAAGTTATCACACAGGTTTTAATGGGGGCTGGCTTACGCTGTCTAGTCAAGCTTGTGGTGCCACTCGCAATTACACGGGAGCCGATGGACCTAGGAGGCAAACAGGTAGCGGCGGTGGTGGTGGCGCTCTATGAGGAAGACCTATGCTAAGTGGATGTCTTCAGGTTGTCGATGACGATGATAATGATTATGACCATAATTACACAATTGCACATTTGGTTTTATTTACTCTTCTATAACGTTTCGTAACAGTATTTTACGGATATCCACCTTAATTGTATTATGGTTATTTCAGCAAAAAAATGTCCTAAATATTAGTACAATGTCTATACAATATTATTATAATCTTCTAAAATCGATATTCACCAAGTATTTTATTGATTGAAAATTCGGGGAGTCTTAAAAGTAGAGGTTAGCAACATTCCGTCGCGCGACTGTGGCGACGCGTCTGCGGACAGACTACACTCTGCCTCACGAAAGCTGTCCCGGGGCAATAAGTGGAACTAATTTTGGAAAGTAAGTAATTTACGTCACTACATAATATATGTACATAAACACCACAGTGCTTTATTTAATAAATAAAATCGTATTCACAAATTACTTTATTTATATTAAAATTTTGGAGAGTCTAAAATAAAGAGGTCAACAACATTCCGTAGCGCGAATGTGGAGACGTGGCCGCGGGACTTCTTTCGTGAGTCGGAGTTTATTATATATTTTAGAGGTCACTGCTATTGAACGAACATAATGACCAGTTGACATTGCTACAGAGCATCCTAAATGACCAACTGAGTAGTTAATAGTAGTCATGTGTCGATCGTGATTGACCGAATCAAAATGATCGAATCATGCCTTCTTGTGATTGACCGATTCGTTCAATCATTAAAGACCCGGGTCCTTGGGACCGACTGAGTGAATGAGACTGACTGCACGGAAACCGATTCGTGACCGACCGAACGACCGGCACAGCGGCGCTATCACTTCAAACTGAAACGACGTAAGTTAAATAACAATTATTGTGAAATCAACCTTAAGCGCTGGTAAATAAAGTACTATTCCGCACTGCATTGGTTTTCGAGACCGATGACCGATCGACGTGATTCAATCTTTTGACTCGGTTAAATACCAATTATTCTGAAATCAACCTTAAGTGCTTACTTATAAAGTACTTTTCCGCATTGCATTGGTTCTCGAGACCGATGACCGACGCTTTGATCGAATCTTTTGACTCGGTCACTTGGCTAGTCAATCACGAACGACCGAGATCTCCGAAAATGAACGACCGACACAGGACTAGTTAATAGAAACTCGTTCGATAAACCGGGAAGAACTACTCGCCGTCTTTACGTCCCTATCAACGTTGCTCATAGGATAGGTAATTGTAAATTTAATTGAAAATAGAGAACGAAGCCCTTGGATAGATAGATAAAAACTTTAGTTAAATAATATAATTATTAGGTAATTTAAATAATACTACAACTAATAATTAGTTTCATCCAAAAATGCGCCACCCTCTGCCATTGTGTTGTATATCATTTGGGTTTTTGCAGCACACCACTGCATTGTTTGCAGATGAAACAATAAATATTGTCAAAGGATTGATTGACATTGTATAATTATTGTAAAGTGATTAGGCATTGCTCACAGATTAGAGAAAAAAAATTGGCATTGCTACAAGGCAGCAAGCACACCATCGCGCGACCTCAGACATAGCGTGCCCAGCTCACTGTGTGAAACTTAGTGCGCCTGTGAACGCACTCTTCAATCTGTTTAATTAAATTAATATGCTGTGGCGTTCTCCTTGAAAAAGATTACAGATATTGATCGAAACTTTATTACTTTTAAGCGTCGCTCTGTGGTTGGGACGATTCAGGACATTTCTGACTTGCATACGTGAGTAAATTTGTTTTAACTACATCGAGTTTATTGTGCTTGTAATACATAAATAAATTAAAACATGTGGCCATTTCACACAGTGCCATTTACCGATGTTCGTCACACAGATTTTTAATAAAGTAGAGGTTAAATTAACTAAGATTAAATTTAATGAATAATACAGATTAATTTGTAAAGGAAATAAATTAGACTCAAGAGCGGGGATTGAACCCGCATCCATCCATCCCTCAAGCCGGGATATGCTTAGGCTGAGCAGGCGATACTACTATAATAGTTTAAAATTGAAATTTGAATATTTCCTTAATACATTCATTAATAGTAATGAGTGTTTTCGTGGTAGAATTACCTAATAAATATAGTTGAGAGTTTTGTGTGATTTGACTACTTACCATTGTTATCTGATGTAAATTAGGTACAACCTACCTAATTTTCATCACCAACATGGGGTAATAAAAATAGAAGATATACTTACAGAAGTATAAATACAACAAAAAAACCTTTATTAATATTCTTTACCTGCATGTGCATATTTTACCACGTTTTGTTTTGATTTCAATAATGAAAAAATGGTTCGAAATAATTCTTATAACGAAAGAGAATTTAATAAAAAACAATGATATTAGAAATAATTTGATGAAAAATACTTTCAATAATAATAATTACATTAAATGTGATAAAAAAATTATATCATAATAAAATAATTTCTTTAAAAATATATTCACAAATTTTTCAAATGGTACTGAATTACAGTGATATAAATGGATAATCAAATGAATCAGATTGAGTATTCTTCGGTGGCAAATTTCTACGCAGGAAAATCGGTTTTCATCACTGGTGGTACTGGTTTCTTGGGAAAGGTGAGTGTTAAATAACCGGCTAAGTGCGAGTCGGATAGCGCACGGAGGGCTCCGTATCATTATCTATAAAAACGAGCAAAATACCACGTTTGTTGTATGGGAGCCCCTTTAAATATTTATTTAATTCTGGTTTTTAGTATTTCTTGTTATAGCGGCAACAGAAATACATCATCTGGGAAAACTTCAGCTTTCTAGCTAACTCGGCTCATTAGATACAGCCTGGTGACAGAAGGATAGACGGACAGACAGTGAGCGGAGCCTCAGTAATAGGGTTCGATTTATACTTTATTAATACCGGTTTAAAGAACGAAGGAGGTTCTCATTTCAGTTTTTTTTTCTATATTTTTGCTGCATCCGTAATCCGTCTTTTGTAAACGATTTTGGCAAATGATTTTGGTGCATTGCAAATCAAAATCATTTTAGGATTTTTGAACCAAAATACTCTGACTTGATCGATCGAATACGTATCACTGGTCGAAAATATTACTATTAGTCATAGAGGCCGTTATAGTGGTTGTAGACGTAATAATTATGATATAAATGGACCAGTCTAAATTTAATCAAGTTTACATTTTCCAGATGATTGTAGAAAAGTTACTATACAGTTGTCCGCAAATAGACAAACTTTATGTGTTGATTCGTGGAAAAAGAAATGTAAATGTTCAGGAAAGGTTTAAAATGCTTATGGACACTCCGGTAAGTTTAAAGTCACAAGTCACGCAGATTCACACAGAACTATCTATAGGTATACAGAATCACTCTGAACTACATGGATTGATGTTTATAGGTACACCAGAAACATTCGGTATCATTTCGTATTCCAGCGAATAAAGAAATTGATTGATTGATTGGTAACTCGTAGATGTGTCACCGCCTTTTTGTAAGAACCGTTTGTTTATAAAAAACTGACTATTTATTGCAAACGGGAAATGTGTCTCACAATAAAACGGTCTATATTTCGGTTATTTATAATTAATCGGCATCACTTCGTTTTTTCGTAATTGTGTACTTCTAGTGTGGTCAAAACTAACCTAACACTCCTCGCTTCGCTCGTCGTCGTAATCTACTGGTTAGCAACTAGTGACTCTAAAAAAACAATAAATTACAGCAAGAATTGGTGCATCAATACCGGGCTGTTCACAATCAAACGCTACTATAACCCGTGTTTTTATTGACTCTCCGCGGGGCACTGACTATTTCTAAATAATCGAAGAATCATCCGTTTTATTGTAAGACAAATTGACAGTTTGCAATAAATCCACAGTTTATAAATATCATGTTTTATTTTAAACCTACATTCGCGGGGAGACGATGCATGCAGGAGGCAAGCAGCCACTCAAAATGATGCTCTGTGGGGGAGGCCTATGTTCAGCAGTGGACGTCTTCAGGCTGATGATGCTGTTGTTGAGGATAATAATGGTGATGATGATGTTGATGAACTATATTAGGACCTACTTTCAATCGTTAGCTACCAGCCTAATATGAGTAATAAATATAAATTTTAATATCCTAATATGAGTAATTTATGTTTAATAAATAGTTATTAGTTATGAGAATTAAGTCACACCCGAGGCTGAGTCAATTGTTTTCTACTTACTTACCTACTCATTTAAATGTTAATTGTATTTTGTATAGGTACTCACGCAAGAAAAGCAGATTTTATCATTTGTTTTTAGCGGATTTGAATAATGCAGCTCTTCGATAAAATACGTCGATTAGTAAAATTTATGTGTTGAAAAATTACAAATCACTGTAGGTACTTATCTTTTTTCCTTTTTAGGTTTTTGACAGATTGAAACTTGAGCGCCCACAGCAACTAGCAAAAATTGAACCTGTCACCGGTGATATTCTGTTACCTAACTTAGGGATTAGTTCGGAAGACGAAAAATTGTTGTTGGATAAGGTACTTATTTATTATTACTTAATGATTTTTTTTCTTCCGATCCTTTTTTATTAAATTTCAATTTTAATATAATTTTTATACCTACTGTGCCCCGGTTATTACTAAGCGTTTAAGTGAAAACCGCATGTAAATCCATTCAGTATTTTAAAAAGGCTGTCTGCACAAACAAACTAACAAACATACAAACAAAATTTTAAAAGTGGCTTAACATGTTCATCTGTTAACTTTATACTTTCTTGTATGTTTTTTTTTTGATAAGTATATTGTAGTTACAGACTGTTTTATCTCTTCAATTTTATTATACCTATGTATAGATTGATTTATTTTACCTATTCACAAGTAGGTAGAGCTATTTCATTGATGTTTCCTTAAAAATATGTCTGTAAGTTTAGCTCACATGGAAAACTCACGTGTAGATAAATGTGGTATTATAATTTCTGATTCTCATGTATCAAAGTATGTATTATTTATTCATAAAATCTTTTCATTTTTAATAAAAAAGCGTCACGTGGCTTCATAGCCGCTTTTATATATTGTGAAGATGTACCTACCTACAGATGTAAATAAAACCTTAATGACAATGAACTTGACTGGCCTGATAGCTTAGTTGGTGGTAGCTCTACCGTCTGAACTGTAGGTTGTGGGTTCAATTCTCATCCAGGACAAACATAATATGTGTGAACATCTCTAAGGTGTTTGTTCTGTGTCTGGATGTTATATTGTTTTCTATGTTAGATGCAATTATAAAAACAAGAAGTACCTATTCTGTCAGTTATCTGGTTTCCATAGTAGGTACAAGCTTTACTTAGTTTGGGACTAGATGGAATATATTTTTTTTCGTTATGTAATATTTTTCAGGTCTCTGTAGTCATTCATTCAGCAGCTACAATCAAATTCAATGAACCTTTAAAATTGGCTCTTGGCATCAACTACGAAGGAACAAAGAAAGTTCTAGAATTATGTCGACGAATAAGAAATATTAAAGTAAGTTGTATTCTTTAAACTACTATAAACAATTAATTGGTATCGGAAAAATTTTAATCACGATCTTGGGGATCTTGGGGATCTAATCATGGGGAGGGGCGAATTCTCAAGAATCTCCTAATACCATCCCGTAAGTTGGTTGTAAGAAGTGTAGGATTTTGGACATCTGATCACTGACTTCTCATAAAAGCTTAAATAAGGCATGTTCTGGATTTAGGGATAGGAATTCAAATGTTTTTTTTAAAAATTAATACTTATAGAAGTTTAGTTCGTGGTTTATGGTAACATTTATTCACTCATCACGACATTTGAACGCTCAACAGGCCTTGTCGACGATAAATCATACAGCAAACAGGCCTTTTTAAGAATAACTCTTTAGACGAACATGCTTTTTTAGGAGTAAGTCATTCGACGAATAGTCATTTTTAGGAATAAGTCATAAGGCGAACACGCCTTTTTAACGATAAGTCGTTTGGAAAATAGGTCTTAATGTTAACCAGGGTATTCTTACAATGCCTTCGTTGTACGTATTGGAAGTAAGTAAGTTTATGAAATCCAATTTGGACAAATTTAAGTCAATTAAAGATTTTCATAATAGAAATACTCGTAGCAAAAACAATTTAATAATATAATTTAAAAGATTAAAAAAGTCATCACAGTCAGTTTGGAACATAGGGCCAAAAATGTACAATAAAATAAACAAAACCATTAGAGAAATTGAGTCATATGATCTATTTATTAGCAAATTAAAAGAATTCCTTTTAAAAAAGGCGTATTATTCTGTTGACGAATACTTAAATGATAAATTGACATAAGTCTTTTAATTTGTAACGTATTGTTTATTTTTATTAATTTTTTATTTTATTTTATTATGATGAAATCAATCGTGAATTATACTTTCAGTATAGTTTATTCGTAAAAATGTTGACTAGTTATTAAGTTCCTACTATGTTATTTTATAATAATGTAACGTGTGTGAATTTAACTATGTATTAATTTTGTAAACTGTTGACCTATAACTCTGTTATTAAGAAATAAATGATAATGATAATGTTAAGGGTAATGTTGGCTAGTAGTTGGTGTACCGTGTTATAGATAGAAATAAATCTCTGCCCCAGATCTACGTCCACGTCTCTACTGCTTACGTCAATACCGCAAGTAAAGTGATTGAAGAGAAGATTTACCCCATCCCGACGGACGTCGAGAA
Source organism: Ennomos erosarius (assembly GCA_963580505.1). Lineage (NCBI taxonomy): Eukaryota > Metazoa > Arthropoda > Insecta > Lepidoptera > Geometridae > Ennomos > Ennomos erosarius. The sequence continues at coordinate 1,792,344 of OY756982.1, forward strand.
ACTTTACGAAACACTGAATAGCTCGGATCCCAACGAAGCCGACTTAATACGTATGAACTATTCATTAGTTAAAAAAATACTTCACCGTTGTTCCTGTCGTGGGAATAGTTACGATTTTCCCGTGGGTTCCATAAGAGCTGGCTATGAAGATATTTAAGGAATAGGCAGCATTCTTTCTTGGTCTGCATTATGGTATGGCAATTTGAGAGGCCTATGTTCTGTGGATGTCTTCCAGATGATGATGATGGTGGTGATGAATAAAAAGTCAGATAAAGTGTTCATGATTCCCATGTAAGCTGCTACACACTCTGCTTGGCAGCAGAATCGACGATGATGATGAGTATTGGTAGAAACATTCATCATCATCATCGTCAGTCGGAATGCGTCCACTGCTGAACATAGGCCTTTCCATAGAGCGTTACTTCGACCGGCTATTTACCTTTTGTCTAACGGCTCCCCATGGTGGTTTTGACCAGGTCATCGATCCATCTAGTGGGGGCCTATGTTGCGTCTTCTGGTTTGTAGTCGCCACTCGAGAACCTTCCTTCTCCATCGATTATTGTGTCAATTCAATTAAATTTTCGAATGTTTTTATTATTCTTTTAAATATATATAACATATACGTACTAGTGTACATTTGTGTATCGCCATTGCATCAATGGTTTCATTGGTGATGATTATTTTTCTTATTCATTAAATTTTGTACTTATTTTTTTGTTTTGGTTCTACTTTTTGCAGGTGGATATCCAAATACGTATACGTTTACAAAGGCTTTATCGGAAGATCTGGTTCAGAATACTCATGGTGGCATACCAACTATTATTGTCAGGCCATCAATACGTAAGTAAAACCTACCTATCATTAATAATACATAGTAATAATGAATGTAGTACATAGTTATAGCCCAGATAATATAATATCTAGTACAGATGCTTCATCCCATACACAGAATAACTCGGGCTATTTTACAAATTTTTTTTTTCTGCATAACGCAAGATTATCAAGCAACATTTATTGCGTGTTGGAGAAGTATTGGGCAAATGGACACTGGACACTAACTAGTAACGCTCGCGACACAATCACTAAGTAAAGTTTTTTCACGTTCGGGCTATTTTTCGGTTGTACCGGATGAGACCCCATGGCAATAGTATGTAGGCACATAGGTAGTAGTGAGTAATAGTAAGTAGCTACATAGTAAAGGATGGTAATAATGAATGTGGTACATTATAGTGAGTGTGTAGTGTAGTAATAGTGGCTCAGCGATAGTCAACCTTTCAACTGACTCATCCAGGTTCGTATGCCACTTGGCCGTGCAGCTTGCACTTGACTTTTCATGCGACATGGGCTCCACAAATCTTTGCATATATTTGTTGGTAAAATACCACATTCTTACTATAATTTTTTTTTTATGTAATTACAGGATGTACATAAAATTTGTGTGTTTGATTGTCCGGATTTTACGCCAAAACGGTGAACAGATTTGGATGAAATTTAGCACACGAGTTGCTTACATTACCGGGGTCAACATAGATAACTTTTACCCCAAAGCTGTTTAGATCAGTACGAGCCTTATCTCGTGCTGATCTTGGGATTCGGGATAGTTTTTTTTGTCTTCCAGCTGATGATGTGTTGGATAAGTCCCAGCTGAACACAGACCTCCCCCAGAGAGCGTCACTTTGAGCGGCTGCTAGCTTCCTGCATCCTGTGGATCCCGCAGCTTTCACCAGGTCTTCGGGGTCAACATAGATAACTTTTAACCTGGAAATTTAAGTTCCTAAGATCAGTACAAACCTTATACAAACCTCGTACTGATCAGAACTCCAATTTCCAGCTTTTTTCGTCTTCCAGCTGATGATGTGTCATGTACCTATTATATGTGGGATAAGTCCCAGCTGAAAGACGTCCACTGCTGAACACAGAACTCTCCATAAAACGCCACTTGGACACTTATCATCAGGTTCTTACGGCACCCACGCGAAGAGATAGGGTGGTCATATATCGCAGACCGGACCACACAGCCTCGGAAGTCCCAAAAAAGGGTCATAGTTTCCACGGCTGGGCTTCTAAATAAATCCTACAGATTTTCGGTTCAATAAGATATAAATTTCTTCCAGTGGCCCCATCAAAGTCAGAACCAATTGTAGGCTGGGTGGATAGCTGGTTCGGTGCCACCCAGTTACTAATTAGTACCGGCAAAGGATATTCGAGAGGGATTATGTCTAAGAGACATAACATCTTAGACCTTATTCCTATAGACTACGTGTCAAATTTCATTATAATAGCTGCTGCTAAATGCCGGAAGTAAGTATTTTATTCTTTGATCTTTTCTTGGCGTTTACTCTTTACGCGAGTATTCTTATTCTTATTCTACATGGGGGTGATAAGTCCTGCACTGCACTGACGTTGCCGCTTTGGGTGTATTATGCATTTTTTCCTGCCATTATCTACCCAAACCACCCCAGCTCCATAAAATAACAGAGTATAGCCTAGGCTCCACGGCTTCACGGCTGCTCCAGTGGCATTCGAAATATCTTGAGTAGAAGGTTATGAGTCTAATCGTGTTAAAATTCCTGATGTGTATCTGGCTTCCTCTGTAGCTGTATCTCAGCACGTGTTCCACATCGCTGTATCTAGAGTCCCACTAGAAACTACGAAGACCATGTTCCCACAACACCCAGATACGGAACAGATACAAAAACTTGACTTGTTGCAGCAATCGCACCCGACACCTGCCACATTATGAGCCGACCTGCTCAACCTCCACAGAGTCTGTCTGCTTAATTAACTGAAGTTCTTTACTATCGATACAACATAATTACACACACCCAATAGTTTATTCCTAGCGAGCACTCAATCCGATATAGGTTTTAAAATTAGCAATGAAATAGCAATGGGCAGGCCACATCGCTCGCAGAACTGACAACCGAGGCAGAATGCAGAACCGCCGGAAGGTGCAGCATAGCATAGCAGTAGGTGGACCGACAACCTGGTACCGCGGGAGCCGATGGATGCAGGAGGCGAGCAGCCGCTCGAAGCGGGCTCTCTGGGGGTGGCATATGTTCAGCAGTGGACGTCTACAGGCTGTTGATGATTCGCATTCACAGAGCAAAAAAAAAACGCTTCCCCTCTACAGCGTCATTTGTTTCATAGCTCTGTGTTCGCACTTATTCGATAGTATTGCCTCGTTCTGAGTTATCGATAGTACCGATACTACCGGTAGGCCCAGAGCAAAAAAAAAATATGCTATGCTCAGGATGCAAAGCGTATTATATTTACTTATTCTGTGTGTATAGTATAGTGGGATAGTAAGGCTTTTTTCAGATGAAAACAGCTGTCGATAATAAAACCATCGATATTTTGGGAATACTAGCTTGTACTTTTTTCATGGGTTTGATAGGAAAATGTTGTACTTAAGCTTATTAAAATGAAATTGTTTTTTTAGGAAAGATTTGGAAGTATTCAACTCTTGCAGCAGCTCAACAAACCCCATTGCCATCGGAGATGCGTTCGATTTGTTCACAAAAGAGACAGTTAAAAATGGGTGCCGTATGTATGCTATAATAATCTATTAACTAAATTATTATGCTAGCCTCCAAAATTCATATAAAAAAGTACGTTAAAATGTAAAAATGTCTCCCGAAAAGAATGAGTTAAGGAGTTTGTCCCGAATTATTAATTTTAATTCGATTTTTATTTTTACTATTCTTTTCGGACTATCTTCATTCTGCATCAAATAATAGGTACTGGGAATTTAATATCTTTTCATCAAATTAAATCAAGTATTGGAATTTGCCAATTTGTTCTTAGAAATTCTGGAAATGAGTTGAAATGTTTGAAGTCCACCGCAGGCATCTAACCGAAGTTTTGCAATCAAAATATTAATCCTCAACGTAATCTTGATCTTCCTAACTCTTTGTTTGTACTAGACAAAGTTGTGGGTTTGATAAATCAGGGCGCGTTTACAATATTTCGTGCTACTGCCAAAAAAGTTCATTGCGAAGTAGAACTCCTAAATTCAGTTATACGAAATAAGACTTTATGCACTACCCGCTTGTGGTCTTTAAGGCGAAGGGTAGAGCCAGATAAGCAGATCGAAATTCATTCAAAGAAACATCGACCTAATGTCGTAGACTTAAATATCAATTCAGTCTGAATTTCCGCGTGACGCTTACGACAAAGACAACGCCCGAAATGACTGATTTTGGAGGTTTTTAATTAATATCTATGGTCGTATAGTATTTTTCAAAATTATGAATTCATCACATTATGTGAATGTTTATTGGGCACTATTGTTGTATTTGTAAAAATATATGCGATGGAATCTGTATAAAATAGGAACAAACAAATTTTTTGAGGTATGGTTTCGATTTTTTTTCCATAGAACTGAATGTATTTATCTTGTATTTGCGTTCATTACAAACAAGTGAATGAACTGAATTTCATGATATATAAAATTCAAAGCATCACATGCTCTAATTTGGTCAGGAAACTTGCCAAAAAACACCTTGTTTGCTCTACCCGTCACCTTACTTTACCTTACGTCTACCCGGTACTTTCAGACATTTTAAAGTAGACCCCTAATTTAAAATGTCTGAAAGTACCGGGTAAGTTTTTCTGGGTAACTTATTTTTCACTTCAGACTTATCTAGATGATAAAATTGCGTTGCAAAATTGTGAAACAGCCGTTAGCTATCCACGTTTATTAAGACCGTAATGTTTAATTTTACAACGGTGGATAAAACGCCAGCGTCTTAAGTCATGATTATATGATAAAAAAAAAACAGATTTTCAGTATTTCTCAAGTAAATAATGAGAATACAAAATAAAGAATTGTGAGTATTTTTTTATGGGCGTCGTGTGAAGCGTAATAAGAACAATGACTGCCACAAAAAAGACTTGGCAACAATAAGTCGTTGAATTATTTTCTGCCTGTTTTCTTGCTAATATTAGATTGCAACCTTAGAATCGAGTTCGTCTAGGTAGGTACCACCGCTCTGCCAATACTAGGTGGTAGGACTTTTCTACAAAGTTCGTCTAGGTAGGTACCACCGCTCTGCCAGTTATTCTGCCGCCAAGCAGTAGTGTGCGAGCACTACTGTGTTCCGGTTTGAAGGGCATTGTAGCTAGTGAAATTACCGGGTAAATGAGACTTTGTAACCTGATTACACAGTGTAGTAATCTGATTACTAGACTGTGAAATCTCTCAGGATGACGTGCGCAGTGCAGTGTCACGCGAAACTTTTTTTTTAATTTCCTAGGGACACTGCATCTGTTATGGGCGGCCGTGTCGCTTAACATCAGATGAACGACTAGCTAATCACGTCATTCATACTCATAAAAAAAATAGATAAGTGCCTTAATAATTCTAAGATTGCAATAGAGAAAAATGTGTCTGCTAATAAACTAACTTTTTGTTTTTAGACGTATCGCCTGTCGTAAAACGGCTGTGAATTGATCCGTATTAAGTCACTTGTCGCAGATAAAGTAATAGTACCTACTGTTTAAATTTTTTTTGTTTCTTATTGGCTGTAAATTTAAATATTGGTTCATTGTATTACCTAGTTAAGCTAAGAGCAGGGGAATAAGCTAGCCCCGCACTTTCTAAAATCAGTTTTTTTTTTGTTTTGCTGAATTGTTCTCGGTTTATTCTATATTGTTCCAAAATAAAAAAAAATCTAGCGTGAAAATTGTAGACGGAAAACAAAAAAACAGTTTTTACCGTAGCCCCCATATTTTGATAAATCCAATTTTTCTTGTTTGTGCTGCATTGTTCTAGGTTTGTTCTCAATTGTTCCAAAATATAACGATCCTAGCATAACAACTGAAATCAGAAAATAAAAAAAACTTTATTGTCGTAGCCCCGCACTTTTGGAATATCCAACATTTTTTGATAATTATTTTATCAATTTCACCTAACTCTGGAACGGCAGTTTGGTTGTTGGTTGTTTTAATAAATGCTTATTACTCGCAGTTTCTAGAATATTTTCTATCATCTTATCTATGATTAATTGCTTATAGCCGACGTAAACTATCTTTAATCTTGCGGTCTTTTCCGCTTTGACTGAAGTAATTAAAATTAATTGAATGATTATCGTAAACTAATGGCTTAGAACAAACATTAGCTTCTGAAATTTTTTCTAATAACCTATTATTATTATGTTTTACCTAACTACTTGAAATATATTTAAAAACACACACAATGCTACACTATTTCACCGAGGGGACGTGGAGAAAAACGAATTCGCTAAATTAGTTATTTTTTTCGGTAGTTAGGTACCATTAAATTTTTGTTTTACAAAAAATATGCGACATACATAATATACATATTATGTACCTGAAGATATTGCAGAATGTGCTAATTTGTAACAATATAGACTGTAGTTTACTTCATCTCATAAAATCCTGAAGAGGCTACAAAAAAATAATAAAAAAAACTGCAATTAATTATTTTAGCGAAAATTTTTTCACCGCACATGCTCGGATGATTGATTCTATTATTATGTCGTTCGAAGCCTGGAGCTCAGTAGAATCGGAATTCGGAATTACTAATAATTAATAGTTTACCTGTCACAGCTTGCCAGCTTGTCAGCTGATTCGGTACAAAAACATAGACCTAAAAATTTTCAGTGGGCATAAAACCATTAGCTCAGTTGGTAGAATGTTTAATCCGGTGAGTTGGACGGTGCGGGTTTAAATCCCGCTGGTTGCTAAAATTTTTATGTACTAAAATCATCATCGACAGTCTGAAGTCGTCCACTGCTGAATATAGAAAAACCTGAATAGCGCCACTTTGAGTGGCTGCTTGCCTCTTGCACCCATCGGTTCCCCGTGATTTTCACCATAGTAGTCGGTTTGAACTACAACTTTTTTATGACGTTTCAAGTTTTATCTTTCTGTTCCAGATGTAGTCCCTTTTCCAAAAATGTTGATGACACCTCACAGACTGGTGTTCTGGATCATCATATTATTCGCTGAGATCATTCCTGCGTATATAGCAGACTTCTTTTTGAAACAGTTGGGGAACCCACCAAAGTAAGTACCTTTTTGTACATATCTTTAAGGTGCTTCAGTTTGCACTGTCTGGGGTGCCTTTGTCTTGCAATTGTAATACTTAAAAGCTAGAACTAACGAGAACTAAGAAAACTAACCACCAAATCGATAAATTTTCTGAAGCTCCAATAAAAATCGCCTCCATTCTTTCAGATTTATTAAAACGCAAACCAAAATATCCGAAGTTCGCAATAGCTTGGAGTATTTTTCGAATAACTCTTGGGTATTCAAAAATGATAAGGCGTCTGCTCTCGCTGCTTCGCTGTCATCGAGTGATACCGCCCAGTTCCCTTGCGATCCTAACGACATCTCTTGGTTGGAATATATGACTGTTTACTTTGCTGGCGTAAAAAAGTTCTTATTGGACGGAAAGTGTAGGGAGGTGAAAAGGAAGTAAAAGTGGAAAACTCGGGAAAAAAAAATGGAGAAAGGGAGGGGGATGGGTCATAACTAATGGAGTGAGAGAAAGTCCGGATGGCCTGAAAGATCTTATGCAAAGCCTTGATGGTGCATGTCAGAAATTTGGTTTGAAAATCAATGCCACTAAGACCGAAGTCATGGCAATGGACCGCACAACTTTGAGTGTACCACTCGGAACTCACGTCCTTAAGCAAGTAGACAAATTCAAATACCTTGGCAGCACACTGACGTCAAAAGGGGACCTGGATCCAGAAATAAACAGCAGGGTTGGTGCTGCTTCTGCTGTTTTTGGAAAGCTCCGGGAGAAAGTGTTTCGTTCTCACGACCTCTTGTTAAACACTAAAATCAAAATCTACATGGCCGTTGTCTTGCCGAATTTGCTTTATTCATCTGAGACGTGGTGCTTATATCGCAAGCACATACGTGTATTGGATAGGTTTCACCTCAAGTATCTCCGTGACATCATGTGTATAACGTGGTCAGATCATGTCAGAAACACGGAGGTTTTGAGAAGAGCTAATGTTGTTGGGGTAGAGGCTTATCTGATGCGACGTCAGTTGCGCTGGTGTGGTACATGTTGCAAGGATGCCCGATGAGAGGGTAGCAAAGCGCATCTTCTATTCTGAGCTCCTGGATGGTAAGCGGAAGAGCGGTGGCCAGTTCCTGAGATACAAAGATGTTCAGAAGCGGCATATGAAAAGATGCAATATTGAGCTTTCTCGTTGGGAAGCACTTACTCAGAATCGTTCCGAGTGGAGGCGCTTGGTGCAGCAGAATGTTTACTCTTTTGAGGACGACAGAAGGCGTGGTTTTGACTCCAAACGTGACGATCTTAAGAACAGACCGCCTTCTAATATTGTCTATAATTATATAAACGGTACCCTAACGTGTAGCATATGCTCGCGCACTTTCAAAGCCAAGATAGGGTACTACAGTCATATGAAGGCACATGAACGTAGCCTTTCCTTGACTTAGTCAAGCAGAAATACTGGTCGCCGTGGCCGAAACCGGCTAGGAACCATATATAAATGGAGTGAGAATATGGGCCGCTGGACCCGGGGGTCTAGCAAAGCTCCCAAACGCTAACGCTAACGCCAAACGCTTGCAAAATGGTATTGAAAACACATTAGCTGCAAAAAAGTTAGCGAGTTCCGAAATGTCATTCTAATACATTTTGGAGTTAGCGTTTGGCGTTAGCGTTAGCGTTTGGGATCTTTGCTAGACCCCTTGAGAAGCTAGCAGCCGCAACTCGACAAAATTTATCGTCGCTGTTACAGACAGACACACTTAAGCGCTACCATAGTGTAATAAATACTGATTCACTATTAGTATTTATTACATTATGGCGCTACCATAGTGTAATAAATACTGATTCACTATTACTATTTATTACTATTTTTTATAGGTAGTCTTATAACGGTTGCTGACGAGAACAAATGTCGAGAAAATATTGTCGCGGTGTGCATGTTAGGTGGACAGGTGGGTTTAGGCATAAAAATTAATGATGCGAGGCCAGGGCGGGTCAGATAGTTTTATATTTCATTGAACATTTGTACAAATCATAACTTTATTATAATAATAAATGTTCTGAATTAAAAAGAATAAAAATGACGCAGTCAGATTGACATGTGAAACGAAAATGGTCTGCAGTTTTATTTTAATTTCTTTTATAAATAATATTTATTGAGTGGTTTTCTAATATTTTATGATATTAACGATACGCCGATTTCTTTCTTTCTTTTACAATAAAAAAATAAACTATGATTTGATGATGATAACGTTGTTTTACTTAAACTTTAACGTTGGTTTACTTGTCTGGGTGTTGATTAAATAACTAATTTCACACAGTGCCATCTAGCCCCAAACTAAGCATAGCTTGTACTATGGGAACCAGATAACTGATACAATACTTATATACTTTTTTGTTTGTAAATACATACATAGAATACAACATAACACCCAGACGCAGAACAAACATCTATGTTCATCACACAAATGATTGTCCCGGGTAGGAATCGAACCCACAGCCCTCAGTTCAGAAGGCAGGGATACTACCAACTGAGCTATCGGGCCCCACGATTTGCATTTATTTAGAGCCCTAACTCACCGAAATGCAATGGCGTCGCCGGCTACGTAGCCATGGCATCCCTGGCAAGCTTCAGTGGCCAAGTGATGATAGCCAATGGTAATAAGTACCTATTAAGTTAGTGTAGAATTTTAATATTCTTGTAGGTATATAATATTATATTCTTATATACCTACACGAATAAATGATGGGATTCGGGTATGTGTCACCGTCTTTTTGTAAGAACCGATTGTTTATAAAAAAATGCGGTTATATAAATCGTCGAATTATTGCAAACTGGTAATGCGTCTCACAAAAAACGGTCGGTTTTTCGGTTATTTATAATTAACTGTTATAACTTCGTTTTATTGTAATTATGTACTTCTAGTATGGTAAAAACTAACTCAACACTCCTCCTCGCTTCGCCCGTCGTCGTAACCTACTGGTTAACCACTATTGAATCTAAAAAAAACAATAAATTACAACAAAAATTGGTGCATTCATACGGGTTTGTTCACAATTATAAACGCTACTAAAAACCGTTTATTTTATAAACTTACCGCTAGGCACCGACCATTTGTAAATAAGTAATCGAAAACTTATCTGTTTTATTTTAAGACAAATTGCCAGTTTGCAATATATCGACAGTTTATAAATAACCGGGTTTATTTTAGTTTTTTTATAAACTAACTGATTTTACTAAAAGACTGGGACATAGTGTATTATATTATTATATACCTACACTTATTAGAGGATTCGTGTATGCATTACTGAAATTAACCCTACAAACATGGAGAGGATGCAAAGTATCACTCTGTATAGCTATTTTCTAAGAAGATATCTCTTGACACCATAAAAGTATATTGGGACATACTCCTCCCAGATGATATCTTGAGGGTTGCAGGGAAACTTTCGATAGTCTTCTGAGGACAGAGAGTTGGAAAGATCCACCGTTCCCGAAGACTGGATGAGCCAAGCGTTGCTTGTGAAAAAGGAAAGCATTTCCTGGACCTTACTCATTTTGTGTAAGATTTCCGTAAATCTGAAAATGAGAAAATCCAGCAAGAATTTTAGGCCCAATACATATGGCATGAAGCAAAAGATTGATTTACAAATACCATTTATGCAAAATATAGGTACAACGTGTTTAAATGGTAGAGGGTAGCCAAACGTGATAGGTATACACATACAGGGGTGTCTATGTATTTGGAAAATATATGTACAAGTTTACGTAAAGATAACTTAAAAAATAATAATTTTTCAGGCAGGTTTCTTGTAAAATTTTAATGTTGTTTAAATACTTTTAGATCCCCAAAATATCAAAATTAATAAGTTATAACCTCTATAAAAACTCCAACTAACATAAACTAAGGGAGTTAACGCTTAAAAAAATTAACACCTAGCGGCATAGATAGCATCAAGTTCTTATTTCTTTGCCACTTATTCTACTGGTAGGTAGGTATAAAAATCGGGTAGGTAAGTAGACTATACCTGGGTATTTTCCCAAAAACTCGCAAAACGATGTCAGCGAATCTCGCAATAAGACGCGATAATGACATAATTAATTTTAATATCAATTTATTCTTAGTGCACAACACTATCTGGGGATAAGGTAGTACATCTGAAAATACAAAAGTGATTATATAAACATAATAACAAATGAGAAATAAGTACATAAATAATCCTTTTCGAGCCTACTTCAAAGGTTATGAATTCGGGTGTGTAGGTAAGTTTTTTCTTCAATGTTTGTTTTTAATGTTACTTCATTATCACCACTATATATTTATTATTTGCGAGAAGATTTACATTTAATTTTATTTGAATATATATCATCACCATCATCAACAGCCTGAAGACGTCTACTGCTGAATTTTAGCATCTCCCAGAGAACACCACTTTGAGTGGCTGCTTGACTGCAAATCTTATCCATAGATTTCACAAAATCTATAGATTCTTCCAGATAGGGAATTCCCATTGAATTTTTATCAAAATCAGTGAAGTAGTTTCGTTTTAAAATTAAGCAGTAGGTAGGTACCTATAAGCAGAAAAAAACTGAAATTTATTTAGTATTTAGTATTTATTTATTTGCTTACATAGAAACTTAGTACTTAAGTAAACAACTTAGAGTTACCAAATATAATATGTCCAAATATAATATTTAACATAAGACTACTGCTAAAATTTTTGAAAATACTGCTGTGAGGATTCTTTGGGCTAAAAACAGTGCGATTGAGGGCCAAGCATGTTTGGCAATGAGAGCATGTGGGATTGAAATAGTACGAATAAATGGTTGGCTGGGCCGAAAAAAATTCAACTGTGTAAATAATTAACCTGCACAAGAAGATAATTTCTAAATAAGCTGTTCTAAATAGTCTGTTTGGTTTTTATGCGCAAACGCAACCATGTCCAGATAAATTAGATCATAAAAAACCTTCGAGGTGGTGCCAATTAAATCCGTGAAGCATATCGAGTTAGATACCTGCTAATGTAATACTTAGTATGAATGAATGAATGAATGAGTTTATTTGCGAAAAACTTAGCCTGATAACTACACTGTTTTACAATTACTCTAAATTAATAATAAAAATAGTAGGTACTTAAATTACAATTTTTAACTATTATTTCCTCGGTTTTATTCTTTACTCAGTTTAATATTGTCTGTATTGGTAATACCTACTTAAAAAATTACATTGCAATGTTATACGACTTTTACGAGTTTTAAATTATGTACTAGTTGCGCCCCGTAAAAATTGATAAAAAGTATCCCATGTGTTAATCTAGCGTATAAGCTATCTGCATTCCAAATTTCATCAAAATTAGTTCAGTAGTTTCGGAGATTAACTCTTAAGCTCCCAGCGACTCGATATCAGCGACTATACCGAAGACACATGCATTGTTATTCTATGTGGAATATCTCAAACGCTGGTATTCAACAATACCACACACACCCCCTCCCACATATGCACCCCCCACACACACACCCTCACATAAAAAGTTAAACACACATATAAATCTTCGCAGGATAGGACTTAAATATTCATAAAAAACAACATAATAATAGCAACTTACTAAATCCATCTTCGACGCCGCATTTTGCATACAACCGCAGTGCATTCCTCATTAATAACGGATTAACTGATCCTGTACACGAATTGTAAACGTGCAGTTTGTTTGACCTGTAATAATACTTCATTTATTACCAAATTTGACAGCAAGTAAGGTTCCGTACCCAAAGGGTAAAGCGAACCCTATTATTAAGGTTCCAACACTGTTTTAAACAGTTAGCCGAAATGTAAAGACCTATTCAAACCAGGGGGTTATTCGCTATGACACATGAGATTCCTTGCCGATAACGCGTTACGTGTAACATGCTCCAAACGTAAACACGGGCTTTAACGCACCACGACATGGAATTAACATGGAATCAAAAAATTGAATTCTGTATGCCACGCGTTAGATTGTTTGTGCCCAGTGTTTTCTGTTTTTTGACGTGCGTGTAACGTGTAATGTCGTGTTTGTCAAATTTGACAACGGCATACTGAATAGCATTTGAAACCCAAAACCATTCCACGAAGATATCGTAACGCGCCGCGTTACGTGCCTAAATGGTCATACGGAATAAGGGCCTAGTGCGTTATTCGCTACCGCTGTCATGGGTCGCTGTTTTTTATGAAGTTTCACTAGTTTCGCTCTAGCCACGGAACTTCATACAAAAAACCACGCGCAATTGGTATACGGCCTTAATACCAATACAATGGTGAATAATAATAATAATTATACAGTCCAACTGGGATATTAAAATACTAAATACTAAATTAAATACCTACAAATATAATTATGCATAATAAGCTGGCGCCCACTAGGTTTGACGATCTGTTTAAAACCATGGGGACCCCATAGATGCAGGAGGCAAGCAGCTGCTCAAACTGGGCTCTGTGAGGGAGGCCTATGTTCAGCAGTGACGTCTTCAGGCTGCTGTTGTTGTTGATGATGATGATGATGATGATGATGATGATGATGATAACAGGTAGATATATACGTACCGGTTCGCCCTTGCAGCAGCAACCAATATAAGATTGCTTACGTAGTCCACAGGTATGGCGTCGACAATGTTGTCGTATTGTGCATATAAAACGCGACAGGTGCCCATAGCTACTGCTGTCATGATGCCTGTAGGCCCAAACCAGTTGTCTATCCAACCAGGCAGAGGCTCCTGGACCGCTGGAGTTACTGGAACAGAGAAAACAAATGACATGCTGAGTACCTATGGGAATAAGTGTTGGGTAGTAGTAGTGGTAAGTGGTGTGTTCACTCAAGCTCAGTAAGTAATAGCTCTGCATTCTGAACTGTAGTTTGTTGGTTCGATTCCCACCCAGGGCCGTTATTCCGTAGCCCAGGCTTTATAGACGGCCAATTTTAAACTGGCAGGGTCAGCGCAGGGTCCGGTGTACCACGGCTGACTCCGTCCACCAACATGTACTACGGAGCTTGGAATGAAGAATTCCATGCCTTGCAGCACAACATCAGCTATAGAATCAGCACAGGTGCAAGGATCATCCGAAGAAAAACATAGCTGCCTCCAGGGGTAGGACGAGGAAAATTCCACCACCACTTATTATAATTATTTTAATAAAATATTCAATATAAAATATATTGAATATTTTATTAAAAATAAAAATAACTTTAATGTAAAGTGAAGGTATTTCTCCATACGTGCTATGTGGCCAGCCCAACTCCACTTCCGTCCCACAATCACATGAACTACGTCTCTCACCCCCGTTTTCCGCATTATCCATTCATTCCTGTTGCAGTCTCGAAATGTAATTCCAAGCATAGCTCTTTCCATTGGTCTTTGCACGACTCTGAACTTCTCTGCTGAACGCTCAGTGAGAGACATGGTCTCTGTTCCATACGTGAGAACGGGCATGATGCATTCTTCAAAAGCCGCTGGACGCGATGGGTCTTGGAATGGACACTGTGACACGATTTGCACATGACACGATAACGACGAGATTGTCGTGTGGAATCTGTGTTTTCATAGAGAATAATGGCCCGGGACAAACATTTGTGTGATGAACATAGGTCTTTGTTCTGTGTCTGGGTGTTAATATGCATTCTATGGTTATATTTACAAACAAAAAAAAACTCTAAGTATTCTTTCAATTATCTGGTGCCCATACAAATACAAATACAAATACAAAATCATTTATTTGTTAGAATATTGTGCTTAAGAAAATACATTGATTTTTGTTCCAAATATTCTACCGTTTCCGGTGTACAGATATTGTTGATGTAGATAAATTTTACTTTTACAATATACTTGAATATCATTTCATCCTTTATAACATTCTAGAAATCCAATTAAAATATTTCATAAAGCAATCACATTAATAAAAATTGTTCAAAAATAAAATATCTGTATGAAAAGTAGCATGTCAGAAGTAAAGTGTAGTGTAGTGAAGTGTAGTTTTTCGAAGTAAAAAAAAATCGTGTAAGACGGTCAAATATAATTATATAAGTACTTAATAATAAATTTAATGTTATCAATTCAACTTATCATTCAAAAAATCCTGCACTGAATAATAGCATTTGTCAATTAATAATTTAAATAATTTTGTCTTCAATTTATTGCAACATAATTCTTTATAGCCCTCTGGTAATTTATTATAAATACGAATAGTGCAAGCTATGCTTAGTTTGGGGCACAGATATTAAAATAGTAATACCTACTAATCGGGGCTAGAAGGGCACTTCACACAGTGGCATCTAGCGGTTAGAAAGTGCTGTGTGAAATACCCTCAGATATTTATTTATTTTTAAGAGATATAGTAGTCTTTAAAATTTATCAACCAGCGGGTTTATTCTTTGAATCCGGTGAGTTGGAGAGCGCGGTTTCAAATCACGCTGTTGCTAAAATTTTAAGGACTTTAATATCTTTATAGATATACCTGAACTTCAGGTACCACATGTCCGGTCCGGAAGTGTTGTTTACACATTAAAAATAATTCCCATGGGCATTTATTTACATGACGTGGCGGATAATATTGGTATAAGGCGCAGCCGGCAGGATAACTACTACGAAGTCATCTAAATAGCTCATTACGTGCTAATGGTAGTGATGGTACCAAATTATAGTGATACTTACTAATGGAAGGCCTGACGATGACTGTTGGTATATGACCATGAGTATCCCATACTAGAGCTTCCGCTAACGCTTTTGTAAATGTGTAGGTGTTTGGCAAACCATCTGAAATTAAGAACAGGGTCAATGTACAATACCTGTTGACAAGCTCCAGCTTTGCAATACTTCATTTGTTTAACAGATTAGACTGGAGGCTGATTTTTTAAAATTAACATTGTGTGTCCCACTGCAGTTGTCTTTAACAAACTCATTTAAAATAGTCTAGGTCAAGGATGGGTAAAAGGATCTTCGCGGTTGTCCATTAAATTGCGAGAGGTTCTATCTATAGGTTAGTTCGTAAGCGAAACGCATGAAAAAAAAAATATAAAAGTTAATACCATTTAACAGGGCAGGCCACATCGCTCGTAGAACTGACAACCGATGGGGAAGATAGATTCTCGAATGGCGACTATGAACTGGAAGACGCAGCGTAGGCCGGCCCACCACTAGGTGGACCGACGACCTGGTAAAAGCCTCGGGGAGCCGATGGATGCAGGAGGCGAGCAGCCGCTCTAAGTGGCGCTCCCTGGGGGAGGCCTTTGTTCAGCAGTGGACGTCTTCAGGCTGTTAATGATGATGATGATGATGAATACCATTTAAGACCCAATCGGCTTACTGACGCACTTCTGCCGTTTTTGACGCCATCCACACCCGTTACCCACAAACACCCTAGGAGTGGTAATGTTGCCCAAGTCTGGCTCACGTGATCCACCCTATACAATTTGAGCCTAATTTGTCAAACAAGGATTACTCACTCAAAAACTTAGCCATGTCTTCGTCCCCATAGTTATTATCCATAATTTTTTTGACTTCATTTATTAACGCTGGTGGGGGGTACACAACTTCTTCAATAACAGTTCGATTTGAGTTTGAATACGCTGTCGATACGTAGACGAATGCCTAAAAAAATAAGGAGAATAGAACTTAAAGTAGTACCTACTTAATTCACCAAGATTATGCTTCTATAATACCTTTGCCTTATAATCAATTCAAATATTTTACACAGCAATGTAAATACGTCAGTACTGACGTCATTAATGAATTATTCATTTATTAAAACGCACTGCAAAACGGTCTTTGTTAGAAAATCCATAATTAGTGGGTAAAAAGTTATATACACAATTATTTTTAAAAAGTTAGTACGTATTGTTACATGGGGTGATATTTGGTCAAACTCTATTTCGACTATAAAGTAGGTCATGGCTAATTCAATGAAACATAACTCACTTGAATGTGCTTTAGACTGTGGCAAAGATTGATAACATTCCTCGTGCCTTCTAGATTAACAGCCAAAGCTATCTTTAAAGGTTCGTTGAACTTCGTTGTTGCTGCAGAGTGAATTACAACTGAAACCTGGAAAAAGTCCAGGGAAGTATTTGATTTGTATTACTAGTTTAACAAGTCAATTTATTTAAACTTGACGCTCTCTGTATGAACTATGGATAAGAGCTGGTGTGATCTTTAAAGGGCTGTACAGAGTTTTTAGAAAACTCCCAAACATTCTCCAAACCAGGGCTGTCTTTGCCCGGGGGTTCAAGGGGTGCGGGGCACCCGGGCGCACGGTCCTAGGGGGCGCAAGCCGAACGCCATATATTTCGATAGGTACCGTACCGGCTACACTACAGAGATCACGCGAGCGGAGCCGCAGGCACAGGTAGTTCATTAGACATCATGGGCATCAAAGCGCGGTGCAACTCGTTTTAATTTGACACATTGCACAGATAAAGGTACTGGCATGGTGGCTGGGGCGTCCAGCGATTAGGAAGCAAATAGCGGTCACTGACAGGGGCGTATTTACCCTAGGGCCAAAAGCAGCATAGTCCGAGGGGCGGCGCATGGCGTATTTTGCACTCAGTTTTGAGCGCCAAGGGCGGCAAAATTTCGCTTTAACTGACTTGGACTAAAACGCTTTACTCTTCGCAGGGTGCGAACTTATAAAGTTTGATCCCTATCTGGCTAACGCAGTAAAAATTAGAAAGACGTGTTACATCTAGTTTTATAAATAAACGTAAAAATTTTGGCGCTCGCTTCGCTCGCGCGCTTTTAGTTATCTCCTAGTTCGTTTGTTGTTATTGGGTTCCCACTTAAATATGACCTACTGCTGTTTTTGCGCTGGCTTCCCAAGCGCTTTGATATATCATCAAGGCGTGTTTTTGTCTAGATTTACAAGTACATAAACATAAAATATTGGCGCTCGCTTCGCTCGCGCTATATTGCTTGCCTATTGCGTCGTTAGTTGTTATCGGGTTACAAAAATCCTATAAAAGAAAAGACGTACAAGTTTTGCAAATACTTAAAATATTCTAGGATTTCCGCTATACACACATTTGAATAAAAAAAAAATAGAAAAATCAAATGCAACTGCTTTAAATTGATGCGTTTGTCAACGAAAAGATTTCAAATTTTTTTAACCTAGCGTTTTGCTTGATCTTAATTATTATGGCAGTCCATAACAGTTGCAGCAGTGTCACCCAGAAAGTTTTACTTGACGCTGCACTGTGCACGTCATGTTGAGATAAAAAAGACATGCAGTCTTTATAAAAATGTATAAGTCTTTTTGTAATAATTGATTATTTATAAAAACTACAAACGGAGAATGTGTCCCATAATAAAACGGTCGATTATTCGGTTATTTATAATTAATCTGTATTACTTCGTTAATATCGTATTGTGTACTTGTGTGTGGTCAAAAATAACCTAACACTCCTCCTCGATTCGCTCGTCGTCGTCACCTACTGGTTAGCCACTACCAATTTTTGCTGTAATTTATTGTTTTTAGAGTCACTAGTTCACAATTAAACGCTGCTCAAAATAATTTGTTTCAAAACTCACCGCTGGGCAACGACTAGTTATGAATAATCGAAAAATCATCTGTTTTATTGCAAGACTAATTGTCCGTTTACAATAATTCGACGGTATATAAATAACCGCGTTTTATTTATGAATAATCGATTCTTATAAAAAACCGGTGACTCATTATTTTTTACTTTCTGAACATACAATCACCTTATCTTTGACAGTTTGAAGATCTTCAGGTGACATACCAAGATTTGAAGTCATCAGATCTCCTCTGATAAGTAAAATTTTTTTCAGATATTCGGGTCCGGTCCTTGAAAATACCTGATAAACGAAACAGATAAAGATGATGTTCTAATATATAGATAGATACTTATTTTAAAAAATGGTACTTGTTGTAGCTAGCATGCTACACCTTCGATCGCATCGACACTTTTCATCAGATCCAGGACGTCCATTGCTGAACATAGGCTTCCCCCACGCCACTTTGCGCGACTGCTCGCCTCCTGCATCCATCGGCTTCCCGCGGTTTTACCAGATCGTCGGTCCACCTAGTTAGCCTATGCTGCGCCTTCCGATTCGTGGTCGCCACACGAGAACCTTTTTTCCCCATGTGTTGTCAGTTCTGCGAGCGATGTGGTCTGCCCGTTGCCATTTCAACTTGCTAATTTTAAGTGCTGTTTTAAGTGCGGGTTAGCAAATGACACAATGTATATTTTTTTATAAGTACTTCAACATGCCGGTTTCCTCTCGAAGCCTCTGCTCTTGGAAGGCTGTAAAATAAATCTGGCCGATTTTGATTCTACCGAGTGACACTCGCTCATGATAACTTAATTTTACTTATTATATCAACTAAAATCAAGGTCTTATTACAACTTTACACTTACGGGAAGATTGATCATATTCCTCAGTCTTTGTTCTGCTGTGATATTTTTTTTGTCTCGCATTAACACGTAGATTTTTTCTATCATATGGCAGCTGTAGAGAAGCTTTTCTATCAATACCTAGAAACAAAACAATTTCAGAATCAATCACTTAATATAGTTTCTACATAATAATTATACCTCTAATCTAATTTGACTGCTACTAATGGAAGTTATCATCATAATCATCAACAGCCTGAAGACGCCCACTGCTGAACATAGGCCTCCCCCAGAGAGCACAACTTTGAGCGGCTGCTCGCCTCCTGATTCCATCGGCTCCCCGCAGAAGAACGCACGCACAGAAGACAGGCATAGAAGTTGTAATTGTTAAATATTAGGGTTCATCATACTAAACATAGGAATCTTTAATAGAAAATCTTCTTGAGCAGCGCTTGTCTCTTGCATCTATTGGCTCTCAGCATTTTTGACTTGTTTGTTGGTCTACGTATTAGGGGGCCGCCCTACTCGCAGCAAAAACCGTACATGAGACAAAAGTTTAAGGAACCATTAGTGCCCATTATAATGGTGATAGTAACTATTCATTTAGCAAACTTCACTGCCACTTGGCGAATGATAGTGTAACCATCAGCACCCCTATTCCCAACCTATCGGAAACGTTTCGATTTGAAATCTACACTCTCCATCTTTTTCATCTACATTTAGAATGAAAGAGACGGAGAGTGTAGATTTCAAATCGAAACGTTTCCGATAGGTTGGGGTTGGGAATAGGGGTCCTGGACCCTGAATCTATAATTTCATAAGAAACAATTAATCCAAAGTTTACCTTTCCGAGATAACCAGATCCTCCAGTGACAAACACTGACTTGCCTGCATAGAAATCCGGGATGGAAATATAATTTTCAGAATTCATGTTTTCTTCATTTACGCAAAATTTTATAATATTACTTTTTGATAATTTAATTATTAAAGAAATATAAACTGCAATTTATTTATTTTAACAATGCAGCAGACGTCTGCAAATACTTGATCGTGAGTATATGTATTATCAGAACTTAGTTTGTGTATTTTATATTTTACTGAAATAATAATAATTTAAGGTAGAGTAGGTACCTACATTGTCTACCAACTGGAAGTTATGCAAACAATAAATACACACCTTTACAATAACCGGCCAAGTGCAAGTCTGACTCTCCTGGTTCCGTACCATTATTTATAATAACGAGCGAAAAAAATACATTTGTTGTATGGGAGCACCCTCAAATATTTATTTTGTTCTGTTTTTTAGTATTTGTTTTTATAGCGGTAACAAAAATACATCATCTGGGAAAATTTCAACTCTCCAACTATCACCGTTCAAGAGATATAGCTTGGTAACGGAAGGACATCAGATAGACAGACGGACAGCGGAGCTGTAGTAATAGGGTTCGCTTTACCAAAGGTTGTCTGGAAGAGACCGCTCTTAGCGATAAGGTCACCCGTTGTTCCACACTTCTTGTAAATCAATGTATTCTTTGTAACTTGTTATTTAATATTTAACAATAAAGAGTTTATCTATCTATCTATCTACCCTATGGGTACGGAACCCTAAAAAGTAGCCTGTCGTCAATTCTGTTATTATGTCGTTTTGTGTATGTTAAGTGTAGGTACATTATATTTTATACTATTAATATATAACGACGAGTACCTAATATGTCATCATTTACAGCGTGAAGACGTCCACTGCTGAACATAGGCCTCCCCCACAGAGCGTAACGTTGAGCTGCGTGTTTTTGGTCGCCACTCGAAAACGTTCTTTCATCCCATCTATTCAAAAAGAGATTAGTTTGCTCCCCGATAAATGCGAGCAGCCACTACATTAAAAGCATCTGACGGCCCAATAGCTCAGTTGGTAGTATCTCTGCCTTATGAACTGAGTGCTGTGGGTTCGATTCCTACCCAGGACAAACATTTGTGTGATGAACATAGATGTTTGTTCTGTGTCTGGGTGTTATATTGTATTCTATGTATGTATTTACAAACAAAAAAGTATATAAGTATTGTGTCAGTTAACTGCTTCCCATAGTACAAGCTATGCTAAGTTTGGGGCTAGATGGCGCTATGTGAAATATCCACACATATTTATTTATTTTTCTCATAGAGAGGGATTTGAAGCAGAATGTGCTACACGGTACCAGAATTATTTAACCTCGAGCGACGTACTTTGAATCCACTACGTTTAGGATTCTACTTTAGAATCCCGAAACCCGTAGTGCGGATTAGAATAGACTCCTTCACATCGCTCTGGATTTAAAAAAATCACTCTTGCTCTAAATAAGTTATTTTGGTCTCTTGTGGCCCAATTTACTATTTCTTACCCATCTGTTTTATTCCTCCCCACCTTGCCCACCACTTTCACCGATTTGAATTTGAGTTTAAAGTGTACCTAATTATTTAAAAAATAAAAGGTGTTTCTTTGTAGTAAGTATTTATTTATTTATCAATTTAATAAACATGCTAAACACTAAATAATACTACAAATTAAAAACAGCGTAAAGCTAGTAGGTAGGTAGGTAACATACTTATAATAATTTATTTCCATACACTTAATCTAGCCCACGTGGGGTCGGTACTGCATGTTGGATTTACTGCTGAACATATTTTGAAAATCATTTTTACCATAACGCAACCGAACACTTTTTTTTACATACACAGCATTAAATCTTTTTTTTACCTTAGGGACAATAATGACTTTATTACTTAGGTAACAATTTTTAGGGTTTCGTACCCAAAGGGAAAAACGAGACTTTAATACTGCTAAACTTCTCGTTTCTGTCTGACCAGCCTATAAAAGGCTGTTTTTCTATGATAAATAGAATATATTTAATAATAATAAGTGCGCTGCGATCACATACATAAATCCTGGATGCTTACTAGGATTCTGTGTGTCCAGGATAGGTACCCCGCTGCCTTTGTATTTCACAACACCTATACAGGGTTACAGGAAAAATCGTGCTAGATCCATTAAGGGCGTGGAGTACCCATCATTTCAGACTTATTTCACTATGAAACACTCTAGCCTAAACTTAACTCTTTTCCAGATATTCGACTTTTAATTTTTTTATTGAAAATTGCCGTTTTTTAGGCTACAAAATTTAATTTTGTTTATTTTGTGTGTCTTATTATTATTATTATTTCATTTTTATATGTGTAATAATATGCTTTAGGACGTCAATCATTAAAATAGTACATAAGTTAATTGAATAGGCCGCAGTAGACAAGTGAAAGTTAAGAAATAAACAAAAAAATTATAAACTGTATTGTTCTCTAAAGGATATCTAAAAAAAATATTATGGCAGTAGTTCGGCAAATGTGTTTTAAAATATCTACGTTTCATCAGCTATCTAACGAGGTATAATAATCTAGGATTTAATTCAAATGCATTGAAAAAAAATTAGTTTCATAGGCGACAGTGGAGAAGAAAATTTATACTTAGCCCTAAAAAGTAAAATAAAACAATAGGTAAGCATGCAATGTCAGTTATTAAAGGTTTTCACACAATTTTTTCTTATTCTACAGTTCATGTTCAACATGGCCGTCTCTATTTCTGATACATTGTCGCATCCTTCTACGGAGACCAGTCTTCACTACTCCAGTGGTCAACGTGGTCCTCATTTTATTTGCTGCATCCACAATCCTTTCTCTTAAGTCTGCCCTAGACGAAAGTGGATTTAGCTCGCTGTACACAAGACTTTTCATGAGCCCCCATACATGAAAATCCATGGGGGTTAGGACCGGACTCCTTGCTGGCCATGGCAACGGCCCACCTCGTCTAATCCATTTGGTTTGGTAATTTGTGTCCGGCCAGTCTCTGACACTTCTCCTGAAATGGGCAGGGCAGCCATCGTGTTGGAACCACATGTCCCTGATCAGGTTGAGTGGCAGATCATCCAGCATATCACTCAAGTCTGCTCTCAGGAAATTTTCGTAGCTTTCCCCATTTACATTATCCGGGAGAAAGTAAGGTCCAATCAAATGATTGGATATTGGGATTCCTTAGTTATTTTGGGGCCCAGTAATGGGTGGGCCTTGTGATAGTTAGTTATGTCATCTTTATCAAATTTGGACTCATTCGTTCACAAGATATTTCTTAGAAAATCTGGGTCTTGTACGTCAGCATTTAGCATAAATCTGCAAAAGTCCAATCTTCTCGCAGGGTCTCAAAACAGAGCCAGTTTCTCGAAGTCTTCGATAAGCTCTGTCAAGAACGGCCACATCCGGCACTCGACGACCGGGGTAGCGAGTTATGTATTCGTTGCGAGCTTGCGCAGACACACAATCGCAGTATCCGTAACAAATAAGCATATCAGCATATTCCTCAGGTGTGTAGGACGTCATCTTCAACACTTCCGTATCACAGGTACAAATCAGAGTCCGGTTAACAAGTATAGTAATCACAAATCAGAAGAAATAGTCCAGAATCACAGCCAAGTCGAGAAATAGAGCAAAACGATATCACATCTACTATGTACGAAGCACAAAAGCAGTCTGACAACCAAGATACCGAGACCGTTAGAACTGCTATCTGGAGCGTTCCAACTATTTTTTTACACGAAATGTAATACAAACCCTATATTATTATACCTCGTTAGAAAGCTGATGAAACGTAGATATTTTATAACACATCTGCCGAACAACTGCCATAATATTTTTTTTAGATATCCTTTAGAGAACAATACAGTTTATAATTTTTTTGTTTATTTCTTAACTTTCACTTGTCTACTACGGTCTATTCAATTAACTTATGTACTATTTTAATGATTGACGTCCTAAAGCATATTATTACACATATAAAAATGCAATAATAATAGTAAAAAGACACACAAAATAAACAAAATTAAATTTTGTTGCATAAAAATCGGCAATTTTCAATAAAAATATTAAAAGTCGAATATCTGGAAAACGGTTAAGTTTAGGCTAGGGTGTCTCATAGTGAAATAAGTCTGAAATGATGGGTACTCCACGCCCTTAATGGATCTAGCACGATTTTTCCTGTAACCCTGTATACCCAATATCGAACACTCGCACTAGGGGCATAATATTTATATAATCACAGCATCCAAACTGCAGTCTTGTTCTACCTAGCTATACCTATTATTAAGCTGTTTTCTTTTCTATCAAGTATTTCTTGACTCCTTGAAAGTATATTGGCAAGTAGTCTTTCCAGTTGAGATCACTCGCTAGGCAAGGGAAAATGCGAGCATCCGATGGTGATAACGTGTAGAAGAGAGCTTCGGCTTTCTTCAATTTCAGAATCCAAGTGTTGGAAGTGAAAAACTCTAGAAGGTTTGCTACCATCACAGCTTGCGCCACTAGTTTTGTATACCTAGAAGACATAATATTTTTTGTATATATCTTATGGATGCTTAATTAATGAAGGTATAATAATTATTAAGAGTCCAGTCAACGAATGATTAAAGAATACGCGTAGAGAACAGGATTTTTGGATTTTTTGAATGTTGAATGGACGATAGGTGGTAGGACATAATTGCAAAGTTCGTCTAGGTAGATACCACTGCTTCACCAGCTATTCTAACACCAAGCAGTAGTCTGCAAGTAATACTGTGTTCCAGTTTAAAGGGTAGATTGAGAAATGATTGGGCAAAGAAGATTATAACATCCATGTCCTATACCACGAGGTACTAGATATTTTTTATTATGTGAACTATAATCGAATTCACAATAGCGGTATCGACAGTAACATCATTATCAAGAACCTTGAATCATCCAAAGAACATAGACCAATATAAAATGGTAATACCTGGGCTTCTTCATGGTGAGTCTATTTAACAAATCGGCTAAGTAAGCGACGCCCATCATCATCATATGGATTGTCTTCACCAACCAGTAGCGCTTACTGCGGAGCATCAGATGTGGATACGGTAAATCATCTGAAAAGAAAAGAAAACTAAGTAACCCTATTGGCACGAACATAAAAAAATTTGCGTGTTGAATCAGCTTGGTATTATTTGAAACAAAAAAATAAATAAATAAATAAAATTGTTTGTGCATGGCACAAGATACATAGCAAAATAACATGACATGAACGAAGTAACTCAATTGGTAGTTGCTACGAATATCAAACTTAATAGATTATTCATTGATGAGGGTTTCTAAACGTTTACAAGGGAAAAGAAAATCATAGGATGAAAAACATGTCTTTTAGTGATCTCTTCAAACTCTGTAGAAGCTGCATTCAGTAACGTATCCACACCGAGAAAACTCACTCGCAAATTGCTCGCAAATGCAACCATCGTAATTTTCAACTGATATGCGTTGCCTACCCTCTTTTAGAAGTGCAGTAATAATTGGTATGTTTTGCGCTATTAATAATTTGTTATTTATTCTGGACAGTTGGACTGTCTGTCTGAATTATTGTCAGTATGAAGATCTTTAGCATAAGATTCAAAATGCTGTGTGGTTATTTTGTATTTAACTAAGTAAATAAATCATAGACGATCCATATGTTCACATACATAGATCCTAGACCTTAATTAGGATTCCTGGTATATAGGATAGGGATCCCTAACACCCAGACAGAGAACAAGTATCTTATTTTTCCTATGCACAAACATTTGCACAGTCGCTGGAATTGAACCCGCTGCCGCTTCTGGATACCCAAGTTGCTTATAATTAACTATAACTACCACACCAAAGAGGCTTATTTGAAGTGATTTAAAAGTAGTTCGTTGATACAGTTTGTATTTAACACAACATTTATTGAATTCAAAAAATTTGATAGTACCTAATTTATGGACTGAAAATTGTAAAATATACTTACTGAATTTATTTTTAATACTCGTTTCAATGTATATGTTTACAATTTCTTTCATTGTTATAGGATTAGTTGATCCAGAACATGAATTGTACACGGCAACTTCAGCTTGGCTGGAACAAATAAAAATGAGATTTATAATGAAGAGTGTAGTTTTGTTTTTAATGCGGCTGTACGTGTATACAAGGGTGTCCCGTCCATCTATGGGGATTTTTTTTGAGTTATCGTTACGCAAGAGGTATCGAAAGTTGCGTAATTTTATATATATTACGAATAAGTTAAAAAATCTGAAATTACGTGTCATTTTGAGGGCTCTACCGCACTTTGAAGTTTCATAAATTTTACGTTTTTAGAGATCTAAAGCGTATGTCTAATATAATACAAAATTCTAGTTTTAAACGTATTTTAATTTTAATGTTTATATTAATGAAACAATGCATAGAGGTACTTTTCATAATAGGATTTCAGCAGTTAGAAAACTCTTTTCTTAATTACGATTGGAATCGAAGCTTTGGTCCAAATATATAACATATGAAACAATCGCAAATAATATCCGAATAAATAGATCCTTTCCATGCTTCAACTTCACTTCGGTTTTAATAAATAAAATATATTTAATGACCTCTCTTATGGGTAGTTCTCATCGATGCTCAAATTTGATGGTCACGAGGTTATATTTCCTAAATGGCTTAAGATACAAACAGAATTTGTGAATTAAATGATGAAACATCTATTAGGCTACAACAGAAATAAAGCTTGTCAAAATAAAAGCAAAAATAATACCTTAAATTAACACGAAATGGTCAAAAACGGGGTAATTTTTCGTATTCTCATCGTGTCACACTCTCCGATGCAGTAAAACATTTGCTTACCACTTCACCAAATTTCACTGTATTTGTATGTAACATATACTAAAATTATCGTAATTAAATAAACTTTACACTAAATAGTTTAAAACAAATCTTTTCATCATTATTTTCAATTTAAAACAACATACGCGTCGGTCACGCGGATATGGGTTCTTTAAATTCGCGTGATATAACGGCTGCCTGTTAAACAAAACATCAGCAATCAAACACTGAGTGTGGTCCGGTCGAACGTCAGTCGTGTACTGGCATCGCAGACGTAAGACGTGTGGCTCAACGTGCCGGAAAAAAAAATATCGGTAAGCTTGTATTTGTTCATAGATTTACCGATCACACGTGCACTACATTTTTTGGGCATTGTATTTCAGCAATTGAAATCAAAGTTAGCTCATCGAAACCCTAAAATGTGCGAGATATTTATGTAGTATTTGATTTAAATCGATACACTTAACTTTGCAGCAATTTTACAAAAAAGGGATAATTTCGTCAGTTTCGTTTCATAAACTTCGTGGCAGTTTTAGTCATGAAACTGATTTTGGTACATGAAACTGATTTTATGCATTCTTTTATTTAGAAATGTAGTGACTAGTGTGAGTTTATTGAAACAATTCTAGTTATTGTAGTATGACAGATGTAAGATAGTGTTTTGAATAATTATGTAAACGTGTTTTTATCGAGAAAAGATGGGTCGATTCGAACTCACTCATCATTCATTGTGATTAATAATCATAGCCTAAAAATGGATGAGTTCGAATTGGTAGGTATGTCATGTTATCGCAAAAAGGGGTGATCTGGACCGTGGTAGCCTAGTAACTCTCAAGTTGGGAGAACCTTCCTTCGAAACTAGCATTGTATTATGTTTAATAATAGGTACCTAAAGGGGAAGAGCTAGTAACAGTACCTACGTTTGGTAGGTAGTAGATTAAAAGATTATGGTTACATACCATTTTTCTGGTTTCCGGGAGAAGCATCCTATTGCGAAGATTCCGGTAGGTAGCTAGGTAAAAGGTACCTACCAAGTTCACATTCTATGAACACTTTTCTCCACACACGTTTACCGTCGGATATTATGTACCTAAAGTATGTAGGTATTAGGAACTATCACCAAAAGGTTCTGAAA
This sequence comes from Ennomos erosarius, assembly GCA_963580505.1. Lineage (NCBI taxonomy): Eukaryota > Metazoa > Arthropoda > Insecta > Lepidoptera > Geometridae > Ennomos > Ennomos erosarius. The sequence goes on from OY756982.1 coordinate 1,820,537, forward strand.
TTATTAATAACGTCACGTCATATCACAATACTACCTATTCTTGACGTAAGTACGTATATAGGTACTAGGTAGGGAGGTAGGTACCTACTAGGCACATTTTGGTCCCCGCCTGCCAACATTTCAATCATACTTTAATTATTTTGCTCGTAGGCTCGACTCCGAACACGTAAAGCTCATATTTAAAAGTTTATGGAAAAATCACGAAATCAGGAGTTTCTAATCCAAAAGAGTACCTAAAGATGTGCCAGATATTGTCTTTTGTAGTGAAATTTGTTTTTATAGATAAATCGTTATAATATAAGTATAGATTATTTCTATTGTAGTGAAGGTTGTTGTTCTATTGAAAAAGTAACACAACTCATAAATAAATACACTTTTTAAATACTCATGATGTTTCTTAATTAATAAAGCTATTAATACGATAACTATCTGTTTTTTTGTCAGCGAGGCTTATTACCTATAATATGTAGTTAAGTGGATTAGTATTCGTATTTCGTAGGATGAACAAACTCAGGACCGAACTGATAATAATAATATACATAGTTTTGGTTATTAATACCATTTGTTTGCCAGTTTAATTATGAAAACAAGATTACGATGTTATTTTATGAACATTTAGTCTTATAAACAGTGGCAAAACGTGAGAAAATGATAGCTGTAAAGTTACTGAGTCATTTTCGTGAACCAATGCGTCGCTTTCGTGGCCTCTAAAACTTCAAAACCATTTATCACCCAAACAAGACTTTCTATTTGATTAACTTATATATTAATTTACTCGTCTTATAAAGCGCTATAATTTATTGTACAAAAATATTTGAAATAAGAACAATATAAAATTGTACATGAAACTGACGATGAGAATCGTAAAAATGAGAACGAGCCTTATACTTGGTAGCTGCCATCTTTAAGTTGTTTTTAAAGTCTCAATATAAGCACAAGTAAGTCACACTACAAAAAGAACTCATTATTTAAATATCCCAAAATCCCGCGTATAAATTACCCTAGATACAAAGAAATCTTTCGCGAGCTTCGCGAGTAGAGTCAAAAGTCGAAAGGAGATTAGAAAATTTGTAGGTATTTGCACGTTGCACGCTATCGCTACCAATTTTGTCACTGTCTCACACAAGAAAGTGTCGAGATTTTGTCGTGGAGCGCATGCTAGGCGGGCTAGTATCATTACTTGCTATTACAATAAAATCACCTAGTTTAATTCTATTAGCAATTTTCCGCAGAAACAAATCAAACACGTTCTCTACACAATAGGTAATTAGCCTGCCTGCTTTAGTAGTGTACGCTTCGAAAAAAGCATTTGACAGACATCCCCAGGTTCCTTTTACTAAAAATCTTTGCAAAAAAATAGTAAAAAGATAATAGGTACATAAATTATTTATCTGCATCATTAACTTTTTTCTGGTTTTATCGCTTTATTCGTTTTTCCATAACAGCGTCCAATTAATTGTACAAGCATTTTACGTAACACAGTTGCTACCTACCCTCCTATCGTAGACAAGCGATGTAGACAAGCTACTTGTTGTGATAATTACCGTTTCGCTCTGGCAGCAGCTACTAATGTTAGATTACAGACATAGTCCACTGGTATAAGGTCCAACACATGGTCATCAGTAGTGTATACCGCTCGTAGAACCCCTTTTGCTAAAGCAGTGAGACCGGCTGTTGCTCCGTACCAATTGTCGACCCATCCTTTCTCTGGCTCTGCCATAGATGGCGTCACTGTACATAAAAAACGTGATAATTAAAAAAAAAAATTAAAATTATCTAGGAGCGCTCAAATGTCAATAAAAAGTAGATACCTATGTGTTATTCTAGAGTAGGTATTTAAGGTATTCACATTTTAAATTTCTTTAAAATCAATTCAGTTGTTCCAACGGCTAGAGAAAACAAACATATATTAGTACTTCTCACTTTGATGTGATGTGATTGACCGTGTGCAAGTGACCGATGGGGAAGAAAGGTTCTCGAGTGGCGACCACGAACTGGAAGACGCAGCGTAGGCCGGCCCCCCACCAGGTGGACCGACGACCTGGTGAAAGCCGCGGGGAGCCAATGGATGCAGGAGGCGAGCAGCCGCTCTAAGTGGCGCTCCCTGGGGGAGGCCTATGTTCAGCAGTGGACGTCTTCAGGCTGTTAATGATGATGATGATGATGATGAAGTGAGTGTGCAACTCTTTTGTTTTTATAACACACTCCTGTCGTATCACTAGCTGCATACCATTTGAGTGTAAAGAAAATTTTTGAATCACGAACAGCATCTCATCAATTTTTTCTTTAGATTAAAGTTAATCTGATAAAAATTTCTCAGTGATTGAAGTTCTAGTGATATCATTTCATTTCATTTCATTTCATTTACAAGTTGTGAGAGTCTTACTTGAAACTGGGTGTTTCCAAACTTCCATGGTAAATAATAAATCCACTCGCAAAATTGCACGTGCGATCGCTACGAGAGTTAACTAAATACTATAAATTCATTTCTAAATACGGGTTGTGGTTGTTAAACTCATTTATGTGCACTCGGTCAAGGACGAAGTTTAAACACCCAGCTGCGCTATTTTCGACTTAACTTTACATGGCATTTCTTCAATGAAAAATTATTAATTTAGTGAAGTCGTAGAAGAAACATTGTCTACCTTGGGTCGACAATGTTTCTTCGTTGGGTCACCTTCGAAACTTATTATAGCTGTATACTAGAGTGTACGTAAAAGCCAAATTTGAATGACGAGAGTTGCTTTAGATTAAGGTAAAGTTTTTTTTAATCTGATAAAATTTTCTCACCAATTGAAGGTCTAATGATTACAGCTGGTATATTGCCGTGGGTTTCAGCGACCAAGTGTTCCGCTAGCGCCTTCGTGAACGTATATGAATTTGGTTTTCCATCTGAAATAGATCCATACAAAGAGAATTTTAGAAAAATAATTTAATAATATTTTCATCACAGTTGCTCATAAAGTGGCTCCTATCCTCACCGCTTTTATGTTGAAAATCCAAGAAATATCCGACGCGTGCTTTTTATTTTACATCATCATGTACTTAACATGATGATAACCCGATTCAGTGAAGTTTGTATCTCATATTACCATATATATTACCGCCTCGAGTGCAATGATCAACTTCCCACACTTTTATTATAAATTAATGTACTATTACCACATACCACAACTATTTAACTATAGGCGATGGTGACGCTTAAAATCAGGCGAACGAATTGCCCTTTGATTCTGATGTAAATATACGTAAGTACTTTTTTTATTTTAACTATTTCATTCTGCCTTTTTGACCCTGTCACCCGTATGGTGACGCTGATAAGAGTGCTAAGGTCAGCTGTAGCTGCTATAGGCTTTGAATTTGAATTCTAAAGAATTCGATTCAAATCAAATCAGAGCATTGATATTATTAGAACCAAAAATGTTGTAACAAAATAGTTAGAATATTTTTTGTTCTATCAATCAATCAATCAATCAAATCGTTTATTTGCTAAAATACATGTATAGTATAGGTCTTACAAAAAGTTTTGCTCATGTATTTAGTCTGCAAGCAGACGTGCAAATGTTATTTAATAACTAATCACAAATTTTATAATTTATAGGTAAATATTTGTACAGAAATCATTATAATCCTTAACACTATAAAACAGTTGCATTGAAGCCAGTCAGTCAAACATTTCTAAAATTTGTTACCTTCTAATATTTTTATGTCGTTTGGAATGTTATTGTAAACGGATGTGCACATGTTATATACGTTTTTCTTATATATGTCTTTACGAGCAGGAGGTTGATATAAGCAATATAATCACTTTCATATTTAGTAATATAATAATTTTTATTTATTTATTTAGTAATATAATACATCTAAATTCAATATAAAATCAACTCTTAATTCAAGAACATCTTTCCTAAGATTTATCAAAATCCACTTACTCAAAAACTTAGTAGTTTCAGCCTTGTCCATTTCCCATTTATCCACGAATTTGTACGCTTCTTCTTCCGAGACTGGTGGTGGATATACTATTTCTTCTATTACTTTTTTGTCGCTGTTGCAGTATACGGTCGATATATGGATGAATGCCTAGAAGGTGCAATGGTTATACTTATATTTTATGTATGAACTGATGCACCCGCGGGTCTCCTATGTGTTTCTTTTCATTTCACAGGATGAATTGAGTTTTTATTAATGGCAAATATGCCTTTATTACTCAAGCTAACTACTACAATAATGGAAAACTACACTAAACTAGCTACACTACCTACTACAAAGAACATAATATGGACTGTCCAGCCCACTGCCGGTAGGTAGCGTACCCAACATGCTGGCAGCATTGCCTCGTTGGGAATTGAGTTGTATATGTACCTATGTACGTGCATACGTACGTACGTGCGCACATCATCATCATCATCATCATCATTAACAGCCTGAAGACGTACACTGCTGAACATAGGCCTCCCCCCTGGGGGAGGCCTATGTTCAGCTCCCTGGAGCGCCACTTAGAGCGGCTGCTCGCCTCCTGCATCCATCGGCTCCCCGCGGCTTTCACCAGGTCGTCGGTCCACCTAGTGGGGGCCGGCCTACGCTGCGTCTTCCAGTTCGTGGTCGCCACTCGAGAACCTTTCTTCCCCATCGGTTGTCAGTTCTACGAGCGATGTGGCCTACCCATTGCCATGTTGTACGCACATGGTGCCTATATATATATTCATACTACACTACCTACAATGTTAATGAATTTTTGTGATTTATTATCATAAGAGCAATTGGTTTTCTAAACATTTATGATCATAACATACCTGTAAGTTTTTGATTAGGTGGCAGAGATTTAGAACGTTTCTGGTACCCTCTAGGTTGATGTTGAGAGATATGTGCAACGGATCGTTAAACTTCACTGAAGCTGCCGAGTGAATGACCACAGACACCTGAAAAAGAAAACAGATTTAGGTTAATGGGGCTCTATTCACTTGATGTGTGTGACTTTGTTGGAAGCCTTAAGATCCTGGTGTAAGAATATGAAGAACTATGGGTTAGTTCTTCATATTCTTACACCAGGAATTCTCTTCACATGTGTGTCGTGTGCCAGACAGGAAATTGGCGGTAGCGTTCTCATCGGTACATTAAAATCTTCTGCGATCACCAAGACGCCTGCCAAGCTGACGATTATTAGGTATGGCAATTGGGGAGGCTCTTTGATAAGGGAATGGGAGGCCTATGTTCAGCAGTGGATGTCTTCTAGCGGACGGTGACGTATGACACTCGGGTAGCGCTACTCTAAGATAGCTTTGAAGAACTGTACGTCAAGTTATACTATGATGAAGTAACCAACGATGTGGTCTAGCCATCTAAATCTGTATGCATCTTGATTCAGTAAAATCTCCCATTCCATTCGGTACGAAAAACCGCTTACAAAGAGTCCCGACATGCTCAAATGTTGTCCGTCACACAAACTTTTAAAATACCTTTTCTATTACAGTTTCCAGATCTTCAGTCTTCATGTTTAGGTTCTGAGCGCTGATGTCACCTTTCAAAACTACAATTTTATCCAAATCCTGAGGTCGTTCTTTTCGTAGTCTGGAAAATAGCTGAAATTTCATAAAAAGTAAGTAAGTAAAGTAAGTTTCATAAGTTCCTTACAACTCGATTAGTATATGATCAAGTGAAAGCTACGAGATCCCCACCACGTATAATAGGATTTTTATTTAAAGAACGCAGTGGACGTTGCTAATGCTAAGGCAGCGTTCACTGCGTTCTTCATTTGGTTGGATATGGGTTATAATTACCAAACACTTACGGGTAAATTAATGATGGCGTGAATTCTCTGCTGCGCAATAACATTCTTATTGTCACGAAGTAACAGATAAATTTTATCCACTTTTGGACAGCTGTATAGGAGTTTTTCTACCAATACCTGAAAAATGTAATTGCATAAAGGACATTGACAGGATCAGGTCCAAAATTTCCCAGTGATGGGAGTACCTGCATTACGTTCCTTATATCCACTTATGACTACACGCCAAATATTTTCAAAATCTGACCCAGGGTTTTTTTTTAAATTCATTTTTAATATTGATATTGGTGCCTACCTACTATGGGAGCTTACCCGACACAAGCATCGGAATAATATTTAATCTCGTCACTGTCATCATCATCATCATCGTCATCATCATCAGCCTGAAGACGTGTCCTGCTGAACATAGGCCTCTTCCATGGAAGCCACTTTGAGCGGCTGCTTGCGTTCAGCATTCATCGGCTCCCCGCGGTTTTGACCAGGACGTCGGTACACCTAATGGGGGATGACCAGCTAGTACGTTCTGGCCGAATTCGTTCGATACGGTGTGATTTGGTTTGGTTCGATTCAGTTCGATTTGATTCGATGCGGTTCCATTCGGTTCGATTCGTTTCGATTCAGTTCGATCCGGATTTATCCGTTTCAATCTGGTTCGATTCAGTTCCATACCATTGCATTCCAGCCTCCGTGGTGTGGTGGTTGACCAAGTCGGCTCATAACCTGGAGGCGGCTGGATCGTTGACTCGTTTTACTCGATTTGCTCGTTTTGCTCGTTTTGTTCATTTGACTCATTTGACTCATTTGATTCATTTGACTCATTTGACTCATTTGACTCATTTGACTCATTAGACTCATTAGACTCATTAGACTCATTAGAGACTCATTAGACTCATTAGACTCATTTGACTCATTTGACTCATTAGACTCATTAGACTCATTAGACTCATTAGGGACTCATTAGACTCATTAGACTCATTTGACTCATTTAACTCATTTGACTCATTTGACTCATTTGACTCTTTTGACTCTTTTGACTCTTTTGACTCATTTGACTCATTTGACTCATTTGATTCATTTGACTCTTTTGACTCATTTGACTCATTTGACTCATTTGACTCATTTGACTCATTTGACTCATTTGACTCATTTGACTCATGAGACTCATTAGACTCATTAGAGATTCATTAGACTCATTAGACTCATTTGACTCATTTGACTCATTTGACTCATTTGACTCATTTGACTCATTTGACTCATTAGGCTCATTTGACTCATTTGACTCATTTGACTCATTTGACTCATTTGACTCATTTGACTCATTCGACTCATTCGACTCATTCGACTCATTTGACTCATTTGACTCATTTGACTCATTTGACTCATTTGACTCATTCGACTCATTCGACTCATTCGACTCATTCGACTCATTCGACTCATTTGACTCATTTGTCTCATTTGACTTATTTGACTCATTTAACTCGTTTGAGTCGTTTACTCGTTTGACTCGTTTTGCTCTTTTTGCTCATTTGACTCGTTTGACGCGTTTGACTGGTTAGACTCGTTCGGCACGTTTTACTCATATGACTCGATGGCTTGTTTGACTCGATGGCTTGTGTTAACGCGGCAGCTAAGCTTTATAGCTGTGCGTGTCTCCAAATTGTGGGGGTAGGATGGCTGGTGAATTAAGCGGATTTGATGATGACTAACCTGGTCTCCTACTGGCAAAACACTCGACAAGCTACGATCACCTCAGTGCGGGCTCCGATCTTGTAGCTCGTATCCAGTAGAAGAGTCCAGCCTTGCAGCGCTGCTTCTAGGCTTCTTCAGGGTGTCAATCACGAGCGGCCATCGATATTTTAACGTAGTAAAAAGTGGACTGTTTTAGCGGCGCGGTAGAAGTGTTAGTGCACAACTCCTTCAGCTGATTAGCCCAAAGTATGGACGATCAGGATACACTCCGAGTACAGAGCGAGTAGCGGCAGCCGCGATGGACGAGGGTCGATCGCAGACTGCTTGTCCAATGACAAGCAAATTGTCTCGTGCATTCGCGACGTGGGTGACAGAGATAGTCATCGAAAATTATAAGGTTTGGAGGGTAGAAAAATAATAAGCGCAGTTATGACTGGCGCGAACAGCTTGTTTGACTCGATACACTCGTTAGACTCGTTTGGCTCGTAGGCTTGTTTGAATCGATACACTCGTTAGACTCGTTTGGCTCGTTTTGCTCTTTTAATTATTTGACTCGTTGAGTCGTTTGACTCGTTAGACTCTTTCGGCACTTTTTGCTCATTTGACTCGATAGACTCGTTAGACTCATTTGGCACGTTTGGCTCATTTTGCTTTTTTTGCTCATTTGACTCGTTGACTCGTTGGACTCGTTAGACTTGTTTGACTCGTTTTGCTTATTTGACTCGTTTGACTCGTTAGACTAGTTTGAATTGTTTTGCTCTTTTTGCTCATTTGACTCGTTTGACGCGTTTGACTTGTTAGACTCGTTCGGCACGTTTTGCTCATTTGACTCGTTGACTTGTTTGACTTGATACACTCGTTAGACTCGTTTGGCTTGTTTTGCTCTTTTAATTATTTGACTCGTTGGGTCGTTTGACTTATTTGACTAGTTTACTCGTTTGGCTCTTTTTGCACATTTGACTCATTGAGTGGTTTGACTCGTTAAGACTCTTTCGGCACTTTTTGCTCATTTGACTCATTGACTCGTTTGACTCGATACACTCGTAAGACTCGTGTGGCTCGTTTTGCTCTTTTAATCATTTGACTCGTTGACTCGTTCGACTCATTAGACTCGTCAATTGTTGACTCGTTCGACTCATTAGACTCGTTTGGCTCGTTTTGGTCGTTTTGCTCATTTGACTTGTTGACTCGTTTGGCACGTTTAGCTCGTTCGGCACGTTTTGCTCATTTGACTCGTTTACTTGTTTGACTCAATACACTCGTTAGACTCCTTTGGCACTTTTGGATCGTTTTGCTCTTTTTTCTCTTTTTGCTCATTTGACTCGTTGACTCGTTTGACTCGTTAGACTCGTTTGGTACGTTTGGTTCGTTTTGCTCTTGCTGATATGACTCGTTGACACGTTTGACTTGTTAGACTTTTGACTCGTTTTGCTCATTTGCCTTGTTTGACTTATTTGACTCGTCTGACTGGTTAGACTCGTTTTTTTCGTTTTGCTCGTCTTGCTCGCTTTACTCGAATAAGAAAAGCAATAATGTCAAAATAAGGAAAACGTTTCAAGGAGACATAACTTTTTGTGGTATTCCTAACTGCATTCACAGATTTTGAAAAAAAAAAAAGTACAGTCAGCAAAACATGATTTTAAGCAAAAAATGTTTTGCCAATCGATTTTATGTAGTCCCATAGAGTATTTTGATTCCTTCATGAAATAGGATGGTTTAGCCAAAAAACATTTTTTGCGCGTTTTTGCATTTTTTGCTAACTGTACATTTTTACCAAAATCTGTGAATACAGTTCAGAATATCACAAAAAGTTAAGGATGGTCTCCTCAGAACGTTTTCCTGTAAATAGAACCGTTAAGGTACCTGCCCTTGCTGTCCCGGCTTAAAAACCCAGCCTGTATAAACTCATTTTTTTTTTATTTCCGTGGTCAGATTTTGAAAATATTTTGTGAGCAAGTATTTATACATGTAGAGAGTCTAAAACCGGTACTCCTTTTTCTGGGCAGTATTTGGTCCAAAACCCATACTAAGACTGTCAATGTCCTTTAAAGGGACGTAAATCACCAATGCGTACACACATACATACCTACATTATAATAAAACTGTAACTGGGCTATTTGCATACTTATTTTGTTTGCATTTCACTTCTTAATCGAAATAGAAATAGAAACAGAAACAATAATAAAAATATGTCTGTCTGTCTGTCTGTCTGTCTGTCCCTTTTAACACGCAACACGCTGCAATCACTGAACAGATTTCGCTGAAATTCAGTATGATTATAGCATTTTTTTAAGAATAACATTTAGGATACTTTTTGTTTTCTAAAACAGCCAAGTGTAGGTAGCACGATGCAATTATGATGTAATTTTTATGCAAGATTGTTTGTTTGTATATTATTTTTATTTACTTAAGTATTTATACTCATCCCATCAATTATTTCCCTTTCCCTTCTCTCTTACCCAGAGATAGGGCTAGCTAGAACGTATAACTAACTACCCCATGTGAAGCCGCGGCGAGTCAATTAGTGTTTTATAAATTATTCGAAACTACAAAATTTACGCATAAAACAATACACAATCTACGAGTAGGTAGGTAACGGTTGTATCAGACTATACAATATGAACTTCAATAAGTATGTTATCCCGAAAGGGGGACTGGGACCCTGATACCCCTCAAGTTGTGAAAACCTTAATTGAAACTGCATATTTACGAACCTCCGTACTAAAAAATAAAACCACTAATCTAGCACTGCGCATAGTAACTCTATAACGGACAACCTAATTCACGAAATAGTTAAGAGACAAAAATGCACGTGCAATGACTACGAGAGTTAATAAAATACATAAATAAATAAACAAACTCATTTCTAAACACAGGGGCGACGAACTCGTATAAGGGACTCGCTTAAGGATGAAGTTTTACTACAACCAGCTGCGTGCACCTGCGATGGTGCTGTCTTCGACGCGTTTGGGTAATATTACAACGTAAACTTTACATTGCATTTCTTCAATGACCAGCTATTAAATTAGAAAAGTCGTCTAAGAAATGTTGTCTACCTTGGGGGACTAGATTTACCCCCTATCGGGATAATAATTATACTAATTCAAGTTTAATTTGTATAGGTAGGAGGTAGAAGACAAATAATAGTTCATAGTCATTACATAGAAATTATTTGACCGGGTATGTAAGCAGCTTAATAGTAGGTTATGAAGTTAGGTACGACTAGTACAATATCTGACGAGTGTCATAAATTATATACTAATATATATCCGCTCAGGCGCTTCAACCACATGTGCGGCCGGCATCGCGCAACGTGGACCGCTCCCGACCACAATTGTGGCTTACAGCTGATTGCGCTATTAGGAATGGCAATCAATTTTTAGAGGTGTCACTCGTTATAAATCGACTAAAATTGAAACTTGTTGAACATCACTATCGAATAAAGTAAAAGTCTCTATGGTTTAGGCAAAAAAAAACGCCTCAGTCTAAATTGCATCTCGCGCCGAGCCGGCGCGCGCCGGCGACGGAGTATTTTCCTTTAGGTACGGCGGAGCGTCAATTATTATGCGTAGTGTTGTTGTGTGTGTTTTTTTATACTGCAACACACGTAAAAATGCATTTTTTTAGATAGCCAAGTAATGCTACTTATCAAAATTAGTTTTGAAATTTTAAAACATTGCTTAGTTTATTCGTATAAACCTTAAATATGCAAAGCCATACCGCGCTATTTGAGGAGCGCTTTGGGACCTACCTACGCCCGCCGCACCGCGCCTGAGTGGATATTTGAAAGTAAATCTGTTAGCATCGCTGTATTCATTTCTAAATGGTTGCACCAATTTTCATAAAAGATATGAACATTTAGGGAAAAACATACAAGAAGTAAGTAGGTACTTTTTATCTCAATAAACGCAAGTAAGTAATATACTTAGTATAGAGACAGCCAGAATCAGTATAATAAGTAGTTCCATCGGGTTCATGCGTGGCAAAATTTCTTTCTTATCAATACACTTTTAGTTTACACGTGTAGTTCTTGCAGTATGATATTGTAAGTAATGCAATGATTGGCAAATATATCAATATCTCTGATACAGATGTCAGATGTCAGTGTTTCCCTGCGAGATAAGATTCGCAATGAGAGGACCCGCAGGAGAACTAAATGAACCGATATATGGATATAGATAGCTCTTAGGCTGGATTTTACCAAAGTAGAATAAGTTTTATTCCAAGTATAACGCTAATTGTTACCCTCGTATACAGCTGATTGACAAATGAAATGACAATTAAAAGGATCCTATGCTGATTGTATCCAAGGAAAGAGCTTCAAAATTTTTGGTATAATAGTTATATTCGTGTACCTCGGTTATTCTCGGAACGTTATACTTGGAATAACGTTATACTTTGGTAAAATCGGGCCTTAGAATTAGCACGTTGAAATGACAATGGGCAGGCTACATCGCTCGTAGAAATCACAACCGATGGGAAAAGGTTCTCAAGTAGCGACCATGAACCGGAAGACAGCGTAGGTCAGCCATCCACTATAACTGACTCTCTGGTAATAGCCATGAGGAGCCGCAAGAGCCGAGAGTCACTAGGTGGTAGGACTTTTCTGCAAAGTTCGTCTAGGTAGGTACCACCCATAGACATATATATTATAAATCTATGGTACCACCGCTTTGCCAGTTATTTTGCCGCCAAGCAGTGGTGTGCAAGCAGTACTGTGTTCCGGTTTGAAGGGCATTGTAGCTAGTGAAATTACTGGGCAAATGAGACTTTATGACCTGATTACACAGTGTAGTAATCTGATTACTAGACTGTGTGATGTCTCAGGATGAAGTGCGCAGTGCAGTGTCACGCGGAAGTATATTTTTTTAAAGTTCCGAGTGACACTGCAACTGTTATGGGTGGCCGTGTCGCTTAACATCAGGTGAACGACTAGCTAGTCACGTCATTCATTCTCATAAAAAAAGCCCATGTTGCAGGAGGTGAACAGCTCAAAGTGATGCTCTCTGGGGGAAGGCTGTGTTCAGTAGTGGACGTCTTCAGGTTGTTGATGATGATGATGATGATGATGATGAAACTATTCATCATTGAGTACGCATCCTGTACGGTTGCAGCAGTCCGTTTTCCAGTCCGTAGACCCATTATACAATTATAAAGAGTAAATCACTTCTAAATTCTCGGCACTCAGATCCTGTGTGCCTTCGCAAAGACTGCATTTTTGAGTTCAAGTTCTAAATAAGGTTACATTTTTGTAAATTTATTTGGACTTGCAATTGAAGTTACGAATTTAAAGATAAATTTACATTTATCAAAAACATTCTGTGAAAAGTTTAGGAGTGAACGTTTTCTATAGAATAAAAAAAAATTATTCTTCTTCATGACGCATTTTCATATTGACGCATCAGCATTTGAGATAAAATGTAATTGGCCTACCTTCATGTACACTGACGTCATTAATATTTTTTAAAATTTTAGTAGCATTTGGCATTATGTGGTTTTGTACTCATGTTTTCAATTTTACAGCAATTTACATAAATAGGCAATCTATATACATACAGGATGTAATTTAATTCATTAGCATAAATTGAGCCCATTATAGTACATTATTTATAGTTGATTATTAAAGAGTAAAGAGTCTAAATGAAAATATTTTTATTGAAAACTAGCTTTTGCCCGCGGCTTCGCACGCGTGTGTTATGTTATTTTTACGTTATAGTCTAATAATAGATCATGCATTTCGTACCAAACAACAAAATCCACTAAATCTTTTCGAAGCTGAGCACAGTAACCTGTATTAGCATAGGTATAGGTATAACGCAAGCATAGCCGTGAGTGGAAGCTATTTAAGCTATTACCTAAAATTAAATGTTTTGAGTCTAATATAGATTTATAACAGTGAAAGAAGTTTCAAACAAAAAACTACAATTTTATAAGTACCTCTTCATATTACAACAAAAAGAAATCATCATCACTTCACTCAGGTCAGGTCAGGAAGTTTCAGTAAGTTTTGTTTAGGTAGTAGTTACCTAAGCAGGCAGGTACAGTTTAGAAAAATATGGAAGAATCACACACGATGATCCTGTTTTGCTCAGTTTTACATAATTATTATCCGCGCGCTTTTTGTTCCATTTACCACATTTTTTTACCTTCTTAAGTTTGGTTCCATACGAATTGATGAGTACCTAACTACCTACACATAGCCAGTGTCAATAATAAGTTTATAAATTCCTGAAGATATGCATTTACCTGTACGACGCGTACATAATTAATTTTCTTAATACTAATTAGGAATTACAAATACTAAACCACCATTCCTTAAAGAATCGACAATTATAATTATTATTATGTCCACTATTTTCCACGCTGTCTCATTCCCAACACACCTACCTAGTGATGAAAGTGAGGAAGTAGGTTAAATCGTCATTACATAATTATTACTAAGACCCAAAGTTACTTACCTACTATAACTATCAATGTCAATGTCAATGGGCACAGATTACTGAATATGTTACTACTAAAGGTTAAGCTTTAGGTACTATAAATACAATTTTAAATATTTATTTCGAATGGTAACGCGTAGTAGATTTTTGAAAACTGATACATAATACCAGATCATCAATAAAGAATTTTGCCCTCTCCAGAACCCAATAAATCGAAAACATGAATAATAATTTAGTTGTGTTTCAATATTGGCTAAATATGATATCGCGTGAAGCCTTAAAACTTATAAAAAAAGTCTAAGAAGTTTTTAGTTTTCTAAATTCCTTGTTCTCTGTGTCGTGCTCATATTCAAGAAGGTTCTCATACCTATCCTCATTTTTTAGCTTAGACCACAGATTAACGAAAAAACTTATCTATATGTAAATACATATGATTTTTTTGGGTATAGGTACTTACATAATGAACACATTGTTTTTCTCTAATCTGCATTGCATCGAGCGCAGACGAAGTTATCGCGCATTGTATTTCGCCGTAGCCCGAAATGTGTGATACACTGCCGGTAATGCAGGTGCACCAATTGTTATTTACTGTTGTAAAACATGCATTAAATTACTTCCTTCTTGCTTAGTGCAGTGGGGATTGTTCAGAATGAAATACAAAAATATAGGAGTTCCGTACTCAAAGAGTAAATCCTTATTACTAAACCTCCGCTGTCCGTCGGTCTGTCGGTCTGTCCACCAGGATGTACTCATGAATCGTGATAGTTAGACTGTTGAATTTTTCACAGATGATATATTTCTGTTGCCACTATAATAACCGTGGTCCGTATTAAAAGGGACAGATAAACAGACAAATAAAAAAAATTGGTTTTACTTCATACTGATAAGGAATTATAAATTAAAACTATTACAATTTATTTTTGTAATCACAAATAATACTCTCACAGTTTGTAAAACATATTTATTCGCCGACATGCAATATATTGCTACTGCTTCCTCCATTTTATTTAGCCCACGTCAGTCGCGCAGCAGGCAAACAAATTGACTGTGTGTCCAGGTTGGGGCGCTACAAAAACATCGAGGATAGTCAACAGAAATATTTTTCCGCGCCAACTCAACAGCGAAGGTTCGGGCGTATATGAAGCCGCGCCATAATAGTAACAGAGTTTTTTTCTTTAATCTGTGCATCCGGATAAACCCGAGACAAAATTACCGTCAGTAGTAGTGTAGCAGAGTAACATTTTTTTCTCTTATCTATGGTTAGTAGCCAAAATATAACTTACCTTTTGACACTGGCTAAATACCTACACTATGTGTGGAGCCAAAATATAAGACAAAAAACTTACCTTGATGCCTTGAAGCGGCCATCTTGTTAAAATCCCGTTCCGTTTCATAATGAAATCTTAATCATTTTCACTAAAAAAAAATTAACGATATATAAAATTTAATATATCCTATGTTTTGCGCCGGGTTTTTCTAAGCTTATTAGTGAAAACCGCATGAAAATCCGTTCAGTATTTTCGGACTTGTGCCGTAACAAACAAACAAACAAACAAACAAACAAACAAACAAACAAACAGACAAAATGTCTAAAAAGTAGCTTAACGTGATCAGCGAAAAATTTCAAGCCAACCTGTGTCATTTTTTTTTCGATATCTTGCATTTACAGATTTTTTTATCTCTACAGTTTTATTATATGTATAGATAGATAGATAGATAGATGTATAGATAGAGTATAGATAGATTATGAAGATTGCCGCGGCGCCTAACGCCGTTGGCACGGACGATTTTGATACATTTAAATGTTTTTATACCTTGTATGTACTAATTAAAAACAGTAATTCATTATTTTAATAAAATTTTGTAATGTAGCATTTGATAAAGTAAGTTATTCCATTTTTGGAGTTATTATTATTACCAAATCAATGTGTTAGAATTTAAAAATTTTGGTCCACACGTGACCGATATCAGGAGTAGGTATGATGCTAATGAATTTAATTACACCCAGTAGCGCGTAGGTATTCCTCTTAAGGTGGTACGTCACGCTCAGCGCGCCAAATTCAAATTTTCTTGGGTTTTTTGCTAATTACAGCTTAATTACTCAACGCAATTACATGAAAACTAGTTTGCCGCAAATAAATAGAATGTGTTTGGTACAAATTATGATTAAAAGTATCACCTAAATATCATTGGTTTAGCAACAATTGGCTAATTGGCAACAACTAGTTTTGTCTTGGCTTTTCAGTCTATTTAAGACTAGAGTGAATAGGCTCCTCAAGGGCCACCATCTTACACCTTTGACTGCATCGTCGCTTAACATCAGATGAATTGCAGTCAAATGTTGGCCTATTCATTCATAAACATTTTTGACAGTCTCCGTGACATAGTGGTTGAGCAGGTTGGCTCGTAACCCGAAGGCGGCGGGTTCGATTCCCGCGACAGGACAAGTATTTGTGCACAGGAAAAAACCGCAAATACTGTTTCTGTGTCTGGGTGTTGTGGGACCATGGTCCTCTAGTTCCTGGGTCCCTAGATACAGGGAATCCTAGTTAAGGTCCACGATCTATGTATGTGATCGATGGGCGTTATTATTATTATTATAATATTATTCATACATAAAAAATGAAAATAAAAATAGTAAGGAACTAATTTGTGCATAATAAATATATGTTTGCTCGATATTTTATTATTTTTCCACGAACTTATCACGAGCACCTGGTAAACGATCATAAAAATTTTTAATAGTCATTTCAACACGTTTCCAGTTTAACAATAATAATAACGGAAAAATGGAGTGTCTATTGAATTTGTTTTAATTTATCACCTTTCCAAGATATCCTGCACCACCTGTGATGAACACAGATTTTCCAGCGTAGAATTCAGGAATATCCACATTGGTGCTCACACCCATTTCAGCACTTTTTCCTGTGATCAACACAAATCACCAAGTAAACTAATTCAAGTAGCTAATATATAGATAGTTAACTGCGAGCTGCGAGGTGCTCCCGCTTCGACTAACTACCGGTGTACAATGAGGAATTGAAGCAAGATATTTAACACTTTATAAGGTGGCTAAACACATTTGTTTTTGACATCATTATAAAGCTATAAACAAAACAATAATGCATTGTAATGTGAGTTTTCATACAATGCGCTCTCGCGAACGTGACCCATAAATAAAGTACCCAGATGGGTTGAATATTTTCTTAAATAATTTTGTTGCAGTTTTGTAATTATTATGTCGCGTAATTTTATAATTAATAAGGTCATTTTCATACCACTAATTTAAAATCTGCTGATTGTTTTTTGCTATTTTATTTCTTTTCTGCAATCGGCTGGGCCATGCGCAGCCATGTGTATTACTGAAAATTAACACTACTAAAATAACAATTTAGTGCAAAAGAGTCTGACAAATTATTTTTAATGGAACCACATAGTCTACAGTACTATCAGGGTTTATTATCCGTGGAATATCTACGTGTTTCGTCTAAGTGTTCCACGGGTAAATTTCGTTACCCGTGGTACACACAGGTTTACTATATGGGTGATCCAATGTACCCGTGGAACACCCATAAGGTGTAATATGGGTGATTCAATGAACTCGTGGAACACCCAGGTGTACTATGGGTAATCCAATTTACCCGTGGAACACTCAGGTATACTATGGATAATTTAATTATCATCAATCAATATCATTAATCATCATCAATCAATGTAATAAAACTGTAACTTGGCTAAATCTGTACATTGAGTATTTTTGGAAAATGTTGACTGCATTGCACTTCTTAATCGATACAGAAATAGAAACAATTTCTTTTGAATTTTTTTTTGTCTGTCTGTCGGTCCCTTTGAACATGCATCACGATGGAACTACTGAACGGATTTTGGTTAATTTTAGTATGTTTATTGCTGATTATGCAGAATAATATTTAGGATACTTTTCGTTTTCTAAAACGGCCAAGTGCGTGTTGCAATACGGATGTAATTATTATTCAAGATTTTTCGTTCGCATATTATAATTATATTTGTTTATTAATTCTAATTTCAATAAAAACAAAACCCCTATTATCACCTTTCCCTTTTCTCTTGCCTATAAACAGAGATAGGACTTAAAACTAATTAACCCGTGCGAAGCGAGCAGCTTAAGCTAGTGTAAAAATATGAATGAATCATGAACGAAGCTAATGAAAATATTTTCAACTAGTAAACAATCAGTTGGATTGGCATTTTAACCTACACATAGCATAGATATTGTTTACAAATACAAATATAATAAATAATAATTGTTTATCAATTAAAATCTACAAATAATCATGTGTTACTAAAGAAGAATGTAAATAAATAAACAAAACACTTTTATCAACAATATTCTAAATATTACTTACTAATGTAGGAATAGTTCTCCAGTGGTGACCATGAACCTGAAGACACGTCGGTAGCTGATGATGTGGTCAAAACCACAGAGAGCCGATGTACGCATGATTCAAGCAGCCGTTTAAACTGATACTTTCTATTTAAGTTATCTATTATGCCTTTCTACAAACTTTGATTAATTTTTTGTCTATTTTACTAAGAATTTTACCAACTGTAACATATAATTTTTCGTTTTTAATTTGTATGATAAAATTACACTAACCTGGCTTTGTTGCTGTTGTGTCAGATTTGTTCATCGTAGTATTGAACACTTTTATCACCTCACAGATCCAAATAGGATCACACTTTAATTTCACCTATGAATATCTACTAAAACATTCTAATTACTATCGAATTCTAATTACTAGGTGGTAGGACTTTTTTGCAAAGTTCGTCTAGGTAGGTACCACCGCTCTGCCAGTTATTCTGCCGCCAAGAAGTTTGAAGGGCATTGTAGCTAGTGAAATTACTGGGCAAATGAGACTTTATGACCTGATTACACAGTGCAGTAATCTGATTACTAGACTGTGTGATGTCTCAGGATGACGTGCACAGTACAGTGTCACGCACAACTTTATTATTTTAAAGTTCCGAGTGACACTGCAACTGTTATGGGCAGCCGTGTTGCTTAACATCAGGCGAACGACTAGCTCGTCACGTCATTCATTCACAAAAAAAAAGAATATACCTTAAAATCCGTAAATTCATTCAATTCTTTATAATAAATTTCATTCAGTGTGATCCTATTTGGATCTGTGAGGTGATAGAGTGTTCAATACTACGAAGAACAAATCTGACACAACAGCAACAAAGCCAGGTTAGTGTAATTTTATCATACACATTAAAAACGAAAAATTAGGTGTTACACAATTCTATTTATTAGATTACTTATCTATGCAACTTGAAATAATTGGCCTTTGTTTCACTTGTCTAATTATACCTACTTATACCTAATTTTGTGTTATCCTAAAATCTTAAAAATACTTTAAGTAATAAGTATAGTTTGATAACCAAAAAAGATTATTCATTTATTCTTTGGTTGTTGGATTTAGTAAATAATTCAAATAATGCTAATAGGCTTTCAATTTATTTTAATTAAGCTGTTTTACGTCAGTGATTCAATAGGTACATGTTATTTACTTTCTTTATTAGGAAGTTAATTAATCACGGTGATTGAATAATATTATATAATTTTAATCAAAGCTCTTGAACTAAGGGGTCAATGACAGATAAATTACTCATGTAAGTATTCCAGATCATCATTCATTATTCTATTGGCAATACGCGCAAAACTATTATGTTAAGTTTATTTGTATATAAAAACATAGAACGTAAATTAAAATTTAAAATAAAATCTTGATTATACATACTTAACTTAAAAGTATTACAAGTCCAAAAAAAATAAAGAATAAATATAAGCGTGTGTTATTAAAAAAATGTTGATTCTGTGTCTATTACTATTTTTGAGTGTTAATTTTACGTTTGGTGACGTCAGTGATGAATACATTGATCCAGTTATAGACATGCTGCTAAATGGTGTCGATTCGAAAAAACACTTCAGTGATGAAGGTACTAATATATAAAAAACACCACCACATGGTTATAGGTTATGAAACTGTATAATGGATTTATGGAAACGTATAATGGATTTATGGAACTGTATAATGGATTTATGGAACTGTATAATGGAATTATGGAACTGTGCATCTGACGCGCCAGCCTTTAGTCACACCGTCTTGTTAGAAATGAAAAAGATGCTTATTTTGAGTCTACCTGATAATAAAATAATTATATTATATTTCACAAATTAATTAATTATGTTTTTAATAATATTTTGGCACAGTTACATGTACCAAAATACCGCAGAGCCTGAAAACAAAGGTTTTCAATCAGTGTATGTTGCCAGTGAGGACATATGAGGACAACTGAAACGTGGTCTCTTACTGTTGCCCTCATTAGTAAGCTCAAAGTCGCACAACGAGCTATGGAGAGAGCTATACTCGGTGTTTCCTTGCGAGATAAGATCCGAAACGAGGAGATCCGCAGGAGAACTAAAGTGACCGATGTAGCTCTTAAAGTTAGCAAGTTGAAATGGCAATGGGCAGGCCACATCGCTCGCAGAACTGACAACCGATTGGAATGAAAGGTTCTCGAGTGGCGACCACGAACCGGAAGGCGCAGCGTAGGCAGGCCCCCCACTAGGTGGATCGACGACCTGGTGAAAACCGCGGGGAGCCGATGGATGCAGGAGGCGAGCAGCCGCTCAAAGTGGCGCTCTCTGGGGGAGGCCTATGTTCAGCAGTGGACATCTACGGGCTGATGATGTCATGCACTATGTTCACGAGTAGACAATATAATATGATATTATCTATCTCATATCAGTCAGATATCATCATCATCATCAACAACAGTCTGAAGATGTCCACTGCTAGACATAGGCTTCAGACCCCAGAGAGCATTACTTTGAGCGGCTGCTCGCCTCCTGCATCCATCGGCTCCCCGCGGTTTTCACCACATCACCAGTCCCCCTAGTGGGGGTTAGCTTACGCTGCGCCTTCTGATTCATGGTCACCACTCGAGAACCTTTCTTCAACATCGATTGTCAGTTCTACGTGACCATTTAGTATATGGAAGCGAATTTAAACCTATTTATTTTATTTTATTTTGTAATTTTCAGAAGAGAAACCGGTTCTTATCAGCGGTGTCTGGAAATGTGGCAACTGCACAGACATTGATAATTCGAAGTTGGTTTACAGTGAAGATAACTTTCTCGATGACGAAACAGCTGATGATGACGTGGATATACAGGTAAATAAAGAAAAGTAAAAATGCTAGCTCTCAACTGATTATCATTACTACTAGTTATAGTGTGAATCAAACTTAATGGTGGCTGTGTAGTGCGCTGCAAGCCCCTCGCACGCTGTGCTCACTGGCAGACGGTGAGCACAGCGTGCGAGGTTACCGGTAAGCACAGCGTGCGAGGGGCTCGAATGCCCGCGCACATCTAAATTCAAAGAGTATATAATTTACTAAGTAAGATTTTGCTACCAGCGCCACTAGCAACAAGACTGCAATGATGGAAACAAAATGATGCACTTTGTTTGACAGACGGTGATCTAGCGTTCAATAGACATCATGACTAAAATATTTTTTTGGATAAATTAATTGTATTCCTCAAAAGATAAACATTTGTGAAAACAAAAATTAAATATCTCAAAAATGACCAAGTTACAAGCATTTTAAAAATCGGAATAGAAAGAGATAGCGGCCAGTGACGTCAGAGGGAGGTCGTTTTTGTACCTCATTACTAAGCTGTGGTAGCTTTTTATACAATCTCTTTGGCATGTGACGTCACGAGTAGATTCTTCTTAGTAACTGTGGGGGCGCTCTGTTTCGCGAGAAAGGGACAGGAGATGCCTTTAAAAGCTTATTACTCCGTGACTTATTTACCGATTTTGCTTATTTTTTCAATTATTGCATTCATTTTTAATCTTCTTTATTAACGAGCTATGGAGAGAGCAATGCTCGGTGTTTCCCTGCGAGATAGGATCCGAAATGAGGAGATCCGCAGGAGAACTAAAGTGACCGATGTAGCTCTTAGGATTGGCAAGTTGGAATGGCAATGGGCAGGCCACATCGCTCGTAGAACTGACAACCGATGGGGAAGAAAGGTTCTCGAGTGGCGACCACGAACTGGAAGACGCAGCGTAGGCCGGCCTCCCACTAGGTGGACCGACGACCTGGTGAAAGCCGCGGGGAGCCGATGGATGCAGGAGGCGAGCAGCCGCTCTAAGTGGCGCTCCCTGGGGGAGGCCTATGTTCAGCAGTGGACGTCTTCAGGCTGTTAATGATGATGATGTTGATGATGATTCATTTTTAATCTTCTTTATGAAAGTAATATTTACTTGTTCATTTTTAATAGTAATCATCATGCCTATTGCTCTGCCAAATGGTTGACAGCAATGCGAGTTTCACACAAACTGTTGCGAGCCAGCAGAACACTCAGGACATGAGAATAGTACTGTGGCGTCGCAAGAAGTCTTTATTTTATTTCTTCATGCTCTCTGCGAGAGCATTTGAAATGAGAACATGAAAAATAACAATTGAAGATTGATTACTTTTTGACATAGTCAATCACGACGAAAATTTTGGTTCGGCTAGGATATATTTCGTAAGCTCTTGGACAATAAAATAAGTGATATATAGTATCCTGCAGTCTTTAATTACCAAAGTACCTTTTTCTTACTTTATTTTATTGTTTTGTTTTTTTTGGTGATTTACATCTTTTTTCGCAGATTGAGTTGAACCTTGAAGGCATGCGATGCGTGACGGTGGCTGCAGACAAGCCAGGAGTGGTTCGCATCCAGTCTGGTGCTTGCGAAGGTGGATCGGTGTCTCTACATGTGGCCCCTTCACGACACTTCGTTATTAAAGCTTATAACTAGGTTTTCTTTGAAAAATTAAGGGATATAAATTTTTTGTTTGTACTATAATATTTTTTATTTATACTCGTCCTGTCGAAGGGAAGAGAGAAGGGAAAGGGAAAAAGATAGGGGAAAAGGATGAATGGATAGGACGGCGGCAAAAAAGGCTTATATATAAAAAAATAAAAAAATTATATTCTTCACCTGCCTCCCTTCGCCGATCCATTAAAAAAAAATTCGAATAAATTGCCATTGAAATGGCGCTCGTATGAACGGAACGTAGCATTACAAACCGATGGACACGCACTATGTGATTGGAGATAAAAACAATCATTGAAGATTACAAACTCTCGTTATGTTCGTTTTATCTGCGTGCTGTCCTCAAGTTTCCGTAGTGTAGCGGTTATCACGTGTGCTTCACACGCACAAGGCCCCCGGTTCGATCCCGGGCGGAAACAATTTCTTATTTTATACAAAAAGAAATCTTTTGTTCCTACAACACTTTTTAAGCACCATAATTTTGTTATCAATTAGATTAGTTTTCGAATAATCCACATACGAATCCTTGGTTTTACCGCTTACTTCATCATCGGATATCCTCATTTTGTATAGGATCACCTTGGAAATACTGACTAAGACTACAAATTACAAAAAGAACCACTCAAAACGATTCAAAATTGCCAAACAAATCTTATTCAGTCTCTCCAGCCCATATAAGTCTCAAAAGTCTTGTAATAACGAATTCAGAGCGCGGCGAAAGTTTACAAGGAACTTTTTCAGTAGAATACCTTTTTGAATGTAATCTAAAAATAGAATAAGGTCGGTTTACTTACCTTCTACCTCAAAATATTATTATAAAGAGTATCTACTTACTTTGTACCCTCATTTTGGGAACGATGCCAGGTTTTGAGGATTCATCTAACTTAATGCCTACTAAGACCGTTTTCCAGTCTATAGATGGTTTAATTCCTTTAGAATTTTATTTAGAAGATTTACAATTTTTCACCACCATTATTTTCAGCCTGAAAACGTCTACGGCTGAACATCTGCCAGTTTGAGTGACTGCTCACCGTGTATTCAGTGGCTCTTTACCAGTCGTCGATCTGATTCGCTTAGGAGCTTTTAGGACTCTGCTGTGCCTTTCAGTTCATGGTCACCACTCAAACCTTTCTTCTCCATCTGTTGTAGATTCTGCGAGCGATGTGGCCAGCCCACTGCCATTTCAACTTGCACATTACAGAGCTATAATATACCTATCAGTGACTTTAGTTCTCGTATGGATCTCCTCATTTTGGATCTTACCTATCTCGCAAAGAAACTCCGAGCATAGCTTTCTACATAGCTCGTTGCGTGACGTACCGTGTCGTAAAGATATATACATATAAGAAAAATCTCTACAATATGTGCATATCAATATATAACTGTATACCTAATGATTTAAAAATGTTAACAGGCAATTTATTCAAGAAATCTTTGTATGACTGGTTATTACAACATGATTGATTGATTGATTGATTGACTTTGGGCTTACTAATGAACAGTAAAATACGTCTCCGTACTATGGTACCATCACAGCAATTTAATGTAATCATTATAATCTTTCACGGTTGTTCACTACGTTTTTAATAATACTTACGGGGTCTTTACCGTGAAAAATGATTCTAATCACGGTAAAGATCCCGCAAGTACTATTAAAAACGTAATGTAAGTAATATTTGACCTTTTTTGTCAGTCGTACATACAAACAGGTAGTTCATTGGCAGTACATTTCGGGTCAACTGCACGACAACTCCGATAACTGCACATGCGGACACATCCGTAGGAAGCCAAGATTAGATGCAAGCGGAAACGTCACCGGGGGCCACAGTCACACAGTGAAACGCGGTAGGTAAACTTAATCAAATAATTATGTATCAAGTTTTAGTATTAATTTAGTAATTTATTAAAAATAAGTTGATGAATGGGCTCAAGTCATACAGGTTTTTTTAAAATTATGTTTGGCCATGTCACACAACGCCATCTAGCCCCAAACTAAGCAAAGCTAGTACTATGGATACCAGATAACTGATATAATACTTAGATACTTTTTTGATTGTAAATACATATATAGATTACAATATAACACCCAGACACAAAACAAACAGTGTTCATCACACAAATGTTTGTCTTGGGTAGGAATCGAACCCACAGCCCTCAGTTCAGAAGGCAGGGCTACTACCAACTGAGCTATCAGGCCCGTATGTTTATGAAATTGGTGTATAAGCTAAGGCATTTTCAGATTGGCAAAAGTTATTTTACCATGTATGAGTAAGAGCCATAGCTGTATTATATACCTTTGATGACGTCAGGAAGTCTACAAGTTCGCACCTACTGGATTTTTTCCCACGCCCATTTTACTCAATATAGCCATAAAATATGTGTTATTGAAGATTATGAAGAACAATTTTGTACTCCTGACGCATGTACGAAAAGGACCTTACCTTAGTTTAGTTTTAGTTTACCTTTGTGTCTCCTGCAGAAGGAAGTTTTCTGATAAAAGTTTTCTCATTGTTTAGTCGACCTTATTTTTTTTTTATTAATGGATAGGCTTGCACTTGACCACTTTCTCACCTGATGGTAAGTGAAGATGCGGTCTAGGATGTAACGCGCTTGCCTAGAAGATACCTATTCACTCTCGATTTGAAGACTTCAAGATTGTAATTTTCGGGAAATACAAACGTTGGCAAAGCGTTCCACTCTTTGGCTGTTCGCATGATAAAAGTCGACTTTGACTGACGGTGGACTGTGCTAAAATTCTGATGCTTGTAAACCTTGCAAAGTGCAACGATGATGTTGAGCCAGGGAGTGAGAGTACAACAGGTTGAATAATAATATGATTATTCAATAATCACAGCTTAAAAATAAAAAATTGTAGGTATCCTTAATTCTATTCTTCTTGTCTGACTAAGAAAGTAATAAATCTACCCCATTATTATTAATTCAAGAATTTAATTGATGATCTTATTAATTAGCATTATTATTACCTATTTTATTAAAACTTAATGTCTATTTATAACACAAAAAATATTTTTAACATAAAATTAGTTAACTGAGTATTATCATATATTTTTACGTACGGTTGGCACCTAACTCTCAGTATGGGCTAGAATTTTGCCAATAGTACAAGCTGGTAGCTAATTATACACAGCGAAATCCTGAAATATATGTACTCAATGCATGCTACAAAACAACTTTACAGCATTAAATTAAAATAAAATATATACATCAAATAAATTGTTGTTAGTTACATTAGCTTTATTTTTTTACGCTACATGCAGCGGGCTAATATTTCGCGGGTACCTAGCTAAAACACCTAAGTATGCATCGCCCTCCGCCGCTCTTCCAGAGTGCCAAATTATTGCATGTCGCAGGCCTATGTTAAAAATTTGAATTTGGACTAGTTTTATAGTATCTAGTTTCATATTTTTTTTTGGCAGTTCTGTATTTATAATTATTATAGTTACTTTTGTGTTTGGCTATAAATTAACATTCTAATAGCATAGCATGAGCTGACTACATACATTTCAGAAAAATATCGTTTTAATTTCCACGGTGTATAATTATAATCCCTCTTTAATAAAAAATGGGCAACATTAACTCGCAATTAATATCAAACAATAAAACTTGTGATATGACTAGAGAACAAAAAATTTTATTATGTTATGTTAGTTTTTGCGATAGTAATTTATTTAACGATTGTATACTTTTATCATAGACCTTTGAAACATATGACCATATTTTTTGCTCTGTGACTTTTATCTTACCTAATCAATCATCATCTGAATTTAAATTTATGTAGGCATTCTTTCAATGACTTTTATAAAAATGCATGACGTGTCGAGCTAGATGTTAAGTAACACGGTCGCCCATAACAGTACAGTAGTATAGATTACGAAACTCTTAGAGACTTTTTTTTAAGTTGTGTGACAGTTGTAATAATTAGAGAGTTACTCGTGATACTCGTGATAATGTTAAAGAGCTACTCACTGAGTCACTCTCTAATTATCATGATTATCAGTCTGAGTCGTCAGCTAACAACTCCAGTGTAGATGTGTCCGCTTCTGCAGCGTCTATCGATGGGGACCCAGTAGAGCTCGTCGATTCATGCTGCTCCACCAGAGGCTGTTGGTCTTGAAGCTGTTTGAGCCTCTCGTGTTGCTGTCTTGCGAAGAATCCGTACTGAAATTATAACAATAGAAATGAGAACCGAGAACTGAACTGAACAGAAAGAGAACTGGGACTTTTTAAGACTGGATTGAACAGGTATCTTCTAGGCGAGCATGTTCCATCGTCGACTGTATCTTCATTAGGTGAGACCGTTGTTGCAAGCTTATGTTTAAAAAAAATAACACGAATACACTGGCAAAGCATTTAAGTATGTGGCTATGCAAACATAACTATTAACATTTATACACATTTATTTATTTATTTATTTATTTATTCATAAATGCTTGCACACTTACAGCGACGCCAAGACGTGTGACGTGCCAGAAATATAATTTTAAATCATACATGTCAGTATCAATTACATAATAAGCATATTAAATCTAAAAATGAATGTCATGTCAAAAAATTAATACACACATTAACAAAAATACAAAATTTTACATAAAAAGGTCAATGTCTGGTTGTTGAGCAACCAAGGCGTTGAGCAGAGAGACAGCCTGCGTCGTGGAAGCGTACTGTGTGGTGCTGGTGCGCACATATGCACACATGGAGTACTAAGACGTGTTTTGTGGTATTACACAGGTCACCACATCTGGGACTCTGCTAGATGGCCCTTTATTATAACACAAAAATATATCAATTTGGAACTGAAAACACCTGTTTAAGAATACATTCAATATAACAATTTGTAAAATAATCGATGTCGATGAAATTTATCATCGATATATGCACTTCACTATCGGGTGCGCACGCGTTAAGGTTCAAGTATTAAAAATGTAATAAATGAATGCAAGTAGGTACATACTCTATGCAGCAAGTAGATAATAGCAGCGAGTAAGACGAATCCAGCTATAACTCCAACCAATACCATGGGCCATATTGGAGATGCCGGATCCAGGACTAAAGTCGTAGTTATTTCGGCAGTTCTAGTGGTGAGAAAAACAGTTATTTTTAGTTAGCTAAAGCAATAAACATATTTTAAGTTTGTATATGGGTTGGACTATGCAGATTAGAAAATAGCAATAGAAGAAAGAAAACCGATTTATCCATCTACTTCTAGAATGAACTTAATACCCAAAAACTTCTAGGATTAGAAAAAAAATCATGAATTTATAAACTGGTGCCGCGAGAAGTTATTTGATATTCTAGATGCAATTGTCAAATTTAACATCACTAATCGTAATTTCTCTTTTATAAAACAAAAATACAACAATAAATCGACACTTATTTAAATGTTCCGTTTTGACAAAAGGTGTACATCAATTAAACAAAAAAGATTTTATACTAGACCATTGAAATTAGGTATTAGAAGTTACGTTTTTACCTTTTAACTTTTTAACTTATTTAAATGTATCCCAATAAATTAAAAGGAATTAAATAGACACTTCTTTTACTGGTTAAGTAATAAGTTATCCTTCAATATTGCTTTTGGAAGTTATTATAGGATAGACATTGATTATAAGATAATGAGACTTGGAATAAGTAATATAATATCAATTTCCCAGCTTTAATAATTAAATTTATTAATTTTATTAGGGTTTTGGAGACCTTTTCTACACAAATTAAATGAATACATAATTATGATTACTTAATTATAATAATTATTATATTCTATTTAAGCAACTGTGCAATTAGTTATACCTTACTATTACTTATTACAATATTAATAACGGCCAATGACATTAGCTACGACATGATATACACATTACATTGTTGGCAATATACTAAATGATTTTCTGCTTCTAGAGATCTAGGAAATAAAAGAACAGGGGGCCAACCACAACCTCTTATAGCATTATTACTTCAACCAGCTCGTCACAACATTCGTTCCCATAAAAAAAAAAGAAAAACCATACATTGAAAAATGACATAAAAGTAAGAATACTTTAATGTTGAAGGGGCCGAGCAGTTTTGATGACGTCACGTTAAATCGTTCACTCAAATACAGCTGTCATATCATACCGTTAATAATGTTGACACTGACGTACGACAGAGATAACGCGATATAAAAATGAAGACGTCTCGTTCTCATGCAGGAACACTTTATAATTTTATGGTACGAATTCGAACAATATTATTGTAACCTTGAAGCATTACTGTCACGAACCATGATGGTTTTGTATTAGTTTGTGGTAAGGGCCCTGGGTGAGAACAAGACGTTTTCATTTTTATATAGCGTTATCACTGTCACACGTCGGTGTCAACATGATGTACCTATTTGAGTGAAAGAATCAACGTGACGTCATCAAAACTGCTCTGCCTCTGCAACATTATAGTATTCTTACTTTTATGTCATTTGTCAAAGTATGATTGAAGTAATAATGCTATAAGAGGTTGTGGTTGGCCCCCAGGCATCTAAATACAGAACAAGATTTGGCTCTTTTTGGTTGCACAAAAACCTATTTGTTTCGTGGTGGGAAACGAACTCGCTATCTCACAACTATGAGTCGATCTACTCAACCGCGGCTCCACAGAAGCTATCGAATTTTCTTAAGGAACTTACGTATTTCCGTTTAGTGCATTCGTCAAAAAGACTTTTGTTGTAATATTCAAAGTTGTATTCTGCTGCAGTATTTCGGCTGAAACAAAATTTCAGTAACGTAGGTATGATTACACATGTAGATAGATTGTAATCATGTCTGTAAAAACAGCAATAAAAACGTGATTATGTTACACACAAAACCTGTAAAAAAATATTTATAATTCATTTATTGCGGATAACAACGAATTTGAATAAAATATTCAAGAACTCAAAATTATGTATCCTGTAAAAAATCTTATGTTGGTTATTTTTGTTTTGCTCCATCAGGATTTACCTACTTACCTATTTATTTTATTTGTTTTGAACCGGCGCTGATTATAATGCAAACCAATGAAAATCCTGCCGTAATTATTTTTAATTGAATTGATTCTTCTGAATTTGAATCTTTATAAAACAAATTACTCTTACCAAATTTAGCCATATCAAACCGCAGTGATAGGATAATGGAACGAGACTCCGTGCGTGGCACTGACCAGATGCAGTTTAGCTCCGTTGTATTCACTGGTTCACATCCCTTGATCGGACTCGACAGATTCACCTGTAGATTCAAAAATAAATAAAAATGGATTTTAGTAGAAGGGTAGTAGTTAAGAACAAATTTTTGTGGCAAAGAAACACTAACACTATGGAATTCATAGTCAAGATGGGGGCTCCTCTAAGGGATGATTCAGGCGCTGTGCGGCGAAGTCTATTTTTTAAGTACCCCTTAACTATGAATACCACTGTTATTTGGTTAGTTTATAGTTCAAATGTTATTTGTAGTAGGTAGTGTAGTAGTAGTTCTAGCTAGTGTAGTAGTTAGTTTGAGTAATAAAGGCATATTGACCGTTGAAAAAATAACTGTTTCAAACATCAAAATGCGTTTTTCATACGTATAGATAAAAATGTGAACTACTTAAATCAAAATGCTGGCTTTTATTTGGCACAAATGATAAACATTGCCATTCAACGTAGCAATGCTGCCAGCATTCTGGGCACTTTTCCCTCCACCGACGGTTTATTTTAAGTTTTATATTTTAGTTTTAATGTTTTAGGTATAGTTTAGATCATCAACATAGAATCATATGGACGGCGGACATTCACAAAATGCCTGTCCATTTTCTGTTGGTGTGAGTATTTCAATATGCATTAGTATGCGTGAGTAGGGAAGTGACCCCTATTACACAATATATCGATATATAATAAACCTAACCAAACAGTGCTGCAGAATTTCGATACTTTTTAGTTTTAATACAATAAAGAAAATTAGATATTCGTAGAACCAGAAGACGCAGCTTAGGCCCCCACTTGGTGGACCGACAATCTCGTGAAAACCACGGGGAGCTGATGGATGCAGGAGGCGAGTGGCCACTCAATGTGGCACTCTATGGGGAAGGCCTATGTTCAGCAGTTGACGTCTTCGGGCTGTTAATGATGATGATGATGATCCATCCTAGTAAAAGTATATTGAAACACTTTATATGAAATAACGTTTGTAAGTAACATTTTTATATGTGTGTTGCCAGTGATGACTTATGGAACTGAGACGTGGTCTCTAACTGTTGGCCTCATTACTAAGCTCAAAGTCGCGCAACGAGCTATGGAGAGAGCAATGCTCGGTGTTTCCCTGCGAGATAACATCCGAAATGAGGAGATCCGCAAAAGAACTAAAGTGACCGATGTAGCTCTTAGGATTAACAAGTTGAAATGGCAATGGGCAGGCCACATGGCTCGTAGAACTGACAACCGATGGGGAAGAAAGGTTCTCTAGTGGCGACCACGAACTGAAAGACGCAGCGTAGGCCGGCCCCCCACTCGGTGGACCGACGACCTGGTGAAAGCCGCAGGGAGCCGATGGATGCAGGAGACGAGCAGCCGCTCTAAGTGGCGCTCCCTGGGGGAGGCCTATGAACAGCAGTGGACGTCTTCAGGCTGTTCAAATAACATTGTTCCATAATAGTTAGTTTTTATTTTACATTCACCTTTGCTTATTCTATTCATTAAAATAATGGTTAAATTTGTAAAAAAGTGTTCCGTACCATTATCTATATAAATGAGCAAAAAATCACGTTTGTTGTATTGAAGCCCCTATATTTATTTTAGGGAAAAATTTAGGGAAAAAGGATGAATGGATGGGACGGCTGCGCCTGTCTCCCTTCGCCGTCCCATCTAATCATCCTTTTCCCCTATATTTTTCACTTTTGCTTCTCTCTTACCCATAAACAGTACGACACGAAACCATACGACACTGGCCTACCTACTGTATGTATAAAACTTGGTTAGGTGCCTTTTTTTAAATTGCCAGATTTACACCAACTTTTTGATTCTGTTTGCACTTTGATCTAAATCCATTCAGCCACTTTTAAGGAAAGAGATTTTCTACTTTTTAATCTCCCCAAACCCAAAGTAATTTAGTGCAAATGTATGAAGATTTACGAATATCGACAAAATGTAATGGACAGTGTAGGCACATCACTATTCGAGAGGCGTAAAATCGCCCATCCCAAAAATATAAATTAAAGCATTAAATCTTTCAGTAATTGCAATCGCATGGTAATTATACGATGGAAAAACGTATATTCTTAATGTGAAATGCATATTTCCTTCGAAACTTCGATGTTTAACATAAAAATAGCCAGTAAACTTAAACGTATAAAATGATGATTCTGGTTTTCCTTCGACTCCTCGAGTTAGTCTTGATGCACAAAACATAGCACAACATGACACAATTTCACTATTGACACAATATTTAGCCCTAATAACAATATAATCACTATATTTTCACGTTTTATGCCCTCGCATTTAATTTCTTGACACACCAAACTGTCAAGACATGACGCGCGGTGGTAGTTAAGGCGAGGTTGCCGTACCTACAGTCGCTTTCTCGCATACTCTATGCGACGATTCGTGTATTAGACAGAGATACAAGATAGTATGTTTACACGAAGGATGCGGAGCGGCAACGCCGCATTGGCAGATTTTGGCTCTCTCCTTATACCTCCATGGTTTAGATTTTAGAGTCTAGTTTAGATTAGTATATATTTTATTTTATTCAAGTTATTACAAGAAATAAAATACCATTATATTCAAAGTAGTAAATTATAGTCAAATGTTTAATCTAAATATTATGACCTTTCTTACCGTTTCTGGTAAAAAGATGAACACCTCTAAATTATTACAGTTCGATGGTCCATAATTTGAAACCTGCAATGAAAAACGTACGTTCTATGTAAATTTTTATTTATTCATTCTAGTTATAATCATCCTAATCAGTAGCGGGATTTTCAGTTGAACATAGCTCCAATGCAACAGGAAATTTTATTCTTTGTAACTTAATTAAACTACCTAATTAAACTGTCAAACCCATACAGTTTTTTTTTATGAGAATGAATGACGTGAAGAGCTAGTCGTTCACCTGATGTTAAGCGACACGGCCACCCATAACACTTGCAGTGTCACTCGGAACTTTAAAATAATAAAGTTTCGCTTGACACTGCACTGCGCACGTCATCTCGAGACACCACACAGTCCAGCAATCAGATTACCAGACTGTGTAATCAGGCCATAGAAACTCGTTTGCCCAGTAATTTCACTAGCTACAATGCCCTTCAAACCGGAACACAGTAGTGCTTGCACACTAATCAACAAGAATACCGTCGTTCTACCCAGTGAAAGCTAGGATGAATCGTCACTTCAAGGGTTTAAATCAATAAATATCAAACGAGTCTCTCTTTGCATCATTTTTTATTAATTCTCGCCTTTTGCGTCATAATATTCGATAAGACGTTCTTACTACGTTCTTGTTCTTACCTCAATATAATGTGAAAACAGAACATCTTCGAATTCTGTAAACTTTTCTCTTGTAACAGTCATTGTATCGTTGGGCTGCGGGTTTCTGAAAGTAGCATGGTTTTGATGGTGTTTTTAAATTGTGAAAGAAAACTTATTTTGGAAGGAGATAATTAGACAAAAAGTCCAGAAAACCCCTTAATCATTCAAATATGGTCTCACAATCTCTGCGAAGGGGATATACACTTTATGAACAAGCTATTGAATTTTTAAGTTATACATTAGATGCTAGAAGAGGGAAAATGTTTGGCCACCTTGTACGACATGACAACTTTATGAAAAACATCATAGAAGGAAAGGTAGAAGGAAAGAGAGGAAGAGGTAGACCGAGAAGGACATACACAGATCAAATAAAAGAAAAGATAAATGTCATGTCACATAGGAAGGTCAAAACTTTGACGAGAGAAGTAAGAGGACTTGGCATAAAGCTAACTACACAGAATATGTTATAGTTATGAACTTCGTTAAAGAATGAACAAAGATAGTCGCATTTCATTTTAGCAAATACCATTTTGCTAAAAAGAGACAAGTATACCGTTTCAACTTTCATTTTTGATAATAATTTATTGCTGACGTCACTTGAAACCGCCCTGCGGCAAAAAATCCGCCAAGTTGTGGTGGTATTTTGAACTAGTACGTCAGTCGTCAACTAGCGTCAACTGTCAAACGCAGTAAAAAATGGGGTGGAGTGGGGCGGAGTCGGCACCATATTGTGGTGAAAAAGTGCCCGTCACGTGGCGATGTGTCAGATCCTCTTACATCTCTCATCAAAGGGTCAAAGCATTGGCTGAAGATAGAGAAAGATGGCGATTACTCCATCGAAAAGAGCAAGCCTCTTAAATAAGAAGAAGATCAAGACATATACTGAAGCATTTTTAAGTTAAGCTATAATTAAAACATTTCTTACGTTAACATATTTTTTTAAAACTTACTAATATTAATTGAATGTCTATCTAATTTAGTCTGTCTAATTTAGATAATATCTTAGCATTTGACTCAACAGTTGTGTCTCCAATCTACACATTCATATAATTAATTAATTCGTCATCATTAGAAGTATAAAATAGAGATACGAACCCAATAACATTGAATATGGATAACGGCGTGATTTGTAACATCACTTCCTTTACAGATTCCTCGCTTATATTCCTATTGTGCACCGGATCGTTCAATTCAGCGACAATCTTTATATATTCCTCATTGCTCTCTTTGTACTCTAAATCGATTTCCAAATATACTTCTTCATTACGGAATAGAGGTGCTGGTACATTACAGGTGAGGACCAGGTCTTCTAAAGAGCAAAGGCTGGGAAGACGTTTTGGAGTAAGTGGTAGGGTGATGTTAACTTTTGCACCGTACGCTGGTTCCTCTTTGTTTAGAATAGTCAGCTTTGCGCCTAGAATATCTGACGTGCCTGGTGTGTAAGTGCTGTAAATTAAATATTTGTCAAAAATGTGACAAAAATTACTCCAGTATTTCATACAGGTAATCAGCGTTTGCGTTGAGTTAAGAGGATTGAAAACTAAATACTAATATAATTTACTTACCACTTCTCCAAGCATTCCAAGGTTAACACCAGCCATGGAGTGCAGATCATATCTTCACCACAATCTCGTATTAACTGCATGAGGAAAAACGACTCTAAAACAGAATCTTCTGATACCCTCGCTGCATGTGGATTAAATACGGTGGAATTGTCTGCAATTATATAAATATCAAAATTGTGATGATCACAATATCGGTAGAAGTTCGACGCTTGACATGACACGTATAATGATGATCTACTTAGGTATAGTAGATGTGGAAAATAGTTTTAGCTTTGAAAGATGAGTTTTTGACCAAAAATGATGGTACCTTGCAACTAAAACTAAAACTTACTTTTTAACAGCTCATCAGGCTCCAAGACGAATTTTATTGAAATTGGTTTTGACAAATCGGCAGTGAGCTGTAACAACAGTATACAGTATGTTTACAAAATGTTAAAAATAATACAAGGTAAGCACACACACACAAGGAGTACGAGGGTTGTGAGTTACATGGAAAGTCCACGGACGTGTATACCTAGTAGAGATCAATGGGTAAGTCTTGTAGGTTCTTCATTATTTTACCAAACTTTTACAACTTTAACAGGACTTGACAAGTTCTGAGCTGCAGTTCAGTTATGTTGTCTGAAACGTGAGAGGAAAGTACATAAAAGAAAGGAGGAGGGAGGGTTTGTCTGGTATGAAACTTTAGGGTATTTCACTTAGGGACTTACTTTAGGAGCTCATACTCAGGCTCTTATACTATAACACTAGTATTTCTTTACCTTTACATCAATAGTTTGCTCATCACAACGTTCGTCTCCTGGTGTAACAGATATTTTGTACTTTGAGTCACCAGATACCATCGCCCT
Organism: Ennomos erosarius; assembly: GCA_963580505.1. Taxonomy (NCBI): domain Eukaryota; kingdom Metazoa; phylum Arthropoda; class Insecta; order Lepidoptera; family Geometridae; genus Ennomos; species Ennomos erosarius. The sequence goes on from OY756982.1 coordinate 1,856,259, forward strand.
GTTTTCCTCTGGGTCTATTACTATAGTTGCCTTGAATTCTGAAAATTTAATAGATCTCCGTGAAAGATGAACTTATAGTCACTTGCACTGATCTCTAAGCGTTGAATAACCTGATGTGGTTTTGTGTTTCTTCGGAATGAGGAAGTAGCGTTAGCTTGGCTAATTAATCCCCGGTTTTGCCACGTTTTTCAAAGTTAAACTCATGTCAACTTTGAAATACTGAACGCTCATTGGTTGCCTGTTGATCATTGGCTATCGTCAACCATTGACCGTATAATATTTAGTAATTTAAGATAAAATACGTTTGACAAACGTACGATAAACTAAGTAATATTATATAAAGTAATAATTTATTTGTTTTATTTATTTTATTTAACTATTACCATCGACATTCATCATGATGGGCCCGATAGCCCAGTTGGTAGTATCCCTGCCTTCTGAACTGAGGGCTGTGGGTTCGATTCCTACCCAGGACAAACATTTGTGTGATGAACATAGATGTTTGTTCTGCGTCTGGGTGTTATATTGTATTCTATGTATGTATTTACAAACAAGAAAAAAGTATATAAGTATTGTATCAGTTATCTGGTTCCCATAGTACTATGCTTAGTTTGGGGCTAGATGGCGCAGTGTGATATGTCCACGCATATTTATTTATTTATTTAATTTATTTATCATCAACAGCCTGAAGACGTCCACTGCTGAACATGGGCCTCCCAGAGAGCGCCACTTTGAGCGGCTGCTCGCCTCCTGCATCGATCGGCTCGCCGCGGCTTTCACTAGGTCGTCGGTCCATCGACATTAGTACCTTTCTAATCTCTTATGAAAACTTACCAGCCTTCACATGGGCCCACTGAGGCTTCCGTGGTGCAGTGACACAGAACAGAGCAGTGAACTTTGTCGTGTTGTGTGGAAGGTTCATCGCATCAGGTACCTTGATAGAAGCGTGAACGGTGATGGTTGGGACACACCGGTATAAGTACACTGATGAGCTCATAGCGGCACCCACAGCCATATCTGAAGAAAATAATAGACATTGCAGTTTTAGATTGATTTGGTTCAGTAACTAAAAAGGTTATCATCATCAGCTGGAATATATTAAAGGAAATAAGCTTTAAATAAATAAATAAAATAAATAAATATGTGTGGACATTTCACACAGTGCCATCTAGCCCCAAACTAAGCATAGCTATGGGAACCAGATAACTGATATAATACTTAGATACTTTCTTAAGTCTTTGTGCAAGATTTTCCGTCGCTCTGGGGCCGTACTTTGAGTTTTAGTGCGATTCAAACCAGAGCCTGTGTTGGATCGCTTCGTTTTTTTTTGTATAAAGATTTTGACAAGCGATCCAATATTGGCTCAATTTTGAATCGCGCTAAGAGCTCACAGTACGGCCCCTGATAGGTCAATAGAGATAGAATGTAAAGAGGAACTTTACAGTTGGAAAATGGACAAGAAATGTAAGAATTGTGGGTGTGAAAAACTGCTTTCATAACAGCAGTTTTTCCTGCTGCCACCGTTCAACGTTCAATTTCACTTTAACATTATAAAATGAGATGAGCTTACCATTACAGTTATTATTATCTACATCAACCCCTGTAGAAATAGAAATGCCAAAGCTACGAGCTCCTTCTGCCAATATCTTTTGCATGTACTGACTTTTAAGACCCTTTTGGTCACCTCTGTAGATATACACCACCCCTGATCCATCATTTTCCCAAGGTGCTGCTATAGCCACATCTGAAATATATCAGGATTTACATTAAAAAAATTACAAATATACGTAATTATCATTAGCTAATTTTTTAATTTCATATTGTCTGTACTTTACCATATAAATTAAATACCTAAGCATATTATTATTATCATGAACAAATTTTTGTTCTCGTTCATTTCATTAAATGATAGCCTAAATAAAAAACACATCGAGTACGATGTGTTGTTTCTTCGAAATAAGCGTAAACAAAAAAAAAATATTTTTTTTACTTTTTTTTTTTATAAATATGTGTAGACATTTCACACAATTTCAATTATTATGAAAGATGAATACTTTTGCAGGACAATGAATATAATGAAAATGAACAGACGAAATCTTCTCATTTTTGTTACCATTTACCTGGCAACATAAGTAGATTCATAAGACGGTGGTTGGTTTATTATCCATTCAATTAAGATTTTTTTAAGCACGATTTAATTGATGACTTAACCAATCAATCATTTTTCCATGGATGAAATAAAAAAAGAAGGATTGAGTTTTGATTGACATCGAACTGAAGTCCAAAATGGCGGACATATTACGTATGTGTGTCAACTGAAAGTAGGGCGACCGGCTGCATATGATGTGAGTGTGTGCGTGTTTCGCCCGTACGTACGAAGCGTTCCGGCTTCCTAAGGGTGCTTCAGTTTCTGATCAGACGGGATTCCCTCCTTCTTTTTTTTAATAGCTCCATGCATTTTTCTTTGTTTTATTTGATGTTTACCTCTAAACCCGTCTCCATCTACGTCCCCGAGGTCTGCAATAACTGTCCCGAAACGAGCACCACTCTCACTAGATCCTATCGCAAGACCAGACTCTTCTAGCGTAAAATTATCACCCTGCAATATATAAAATACTGCATGAAATAATTAAAATATAAAATTTCTTTTTTAACTACATTTAGACAATCAATAAAGGATAGTAATGGTAGAACATGATCACCACTGAAACCCATACAATCGATGATACCCAGATTCATCATCATCATCAGCCTAAAGACGTCCACTGCTGAACATAGGCCTTCCCCTTCCCAAAGAGCGCCACTTTGAGCTGCTGCTTGCATCCTGCACCCAGATTGCCCAGAACCTGATACACATATTAAACACATACATAAACATATTATTTTTAAAATATTGCAGAATACGTACAACGGAACACGATAAATCTATGGCATCATAGAATATACTATTCTCTAAACAAAATATTTAGTGTGCGATTTTATTTCAACTATTTTGGGTTTTTAACATCCGATCAAAATTTTTCGGCAATAATATCAGGAAAAATACAAAATGACACATAATTACCGTTTGCTTGGTCATATACACGATGACAGCTCCTTGGTCATACGGCAAACCACCATCTTTCATAACATAATTGGGAGCTCCGACCAGCATGTCTGTAAATCCATCGCCATCTATATCTAAGCAGCAAAGGCTGGCTCCAAAGTACGCGCCGAGTTGAGGACCATAAACCTTTGCATGGACTATGAGTGGACTTTGATCACTGAGTGGTGTTTCGAAAACTAATACCTGCAATTGAAACAGATATTGCTATTGTTATTATAACTGTATACGTTACAGTACAATATTTCACTTGGATTTTGGTAACTTCTATACTTGGCCCAATGACATAACCAAACCAAATAACACTGGCAATACTGCCAGTATTTTGGGCATGTTACTTATTAGTTGTGGCTTCATAGACTAAATATGTGATATGCCACACCAGTACAGTTATTCAATATTTTATTACTATTTATTATTTTATCATTTAGCATGCCTATTTAATTTCTTACTATTGCTTTTTTTTAGTTTGACTAAGCCAGCGTTTGACCACAATCTCACCTGGGGGCTAATTCTCGGGTAGTAGATAAAATATCACATTCGATAAATATCACAAAAAAATGTCAAATTATCTATTGAATGATCATTTTATGTGTTGTCATGACGTCATAATAGATAAATATCTACTGAAAACCGGTAGATATGTTCGGAGTACTCGACATTGAAATAGCTACCATTCGATATTATATCACAAAAACTGTCAAAATTATGTTTTGAATGAATATTTCTGCATCATCGAGAAGCTGCCATTATCACGTTAGATAAATATCTATGAAAACCAGTAGATATGCAACGAGTGGTCCGGAGCAGTCGATATTGAAATATCGAACGTGATGTAATCGCAAACGTCAAGTCAATCAACGAAAGTGTCATAATGATCAACTTTAAATAGTTTGCTTTGCTTATTTACATTTGTGTGAAGAAATATAAACGGCCAAGTGCGAGATGGACTCGCGCACTGATGGTTTGTTTTAATGTACTAGGGATGCGCCGAACATGGATTTTTGAACCGAACCTAATAACGAACATTATTCGGTTTAGAGCTTACCGAACCGAATATTCGGCCGAGCTATTCGGTTCATTTTACACGAATTTTCCTATAATGAGACGTTTTATTTAAAAGAAAACCAGTTCCGCTTGTATTACTAGATGGCGTAGTAACGACGTATTTTAAACATGGTCGTATTTTCAAACCACAGAGTACAAGGAAACGTCAAATTCAGTTGAGTGGATCACAGAGTACGTTGTCGATTTGTCGATAGTAAGCCATCAGAGTATATGCCTTCCATAAAATAAGAATAGGAGACCAAACTCGACACATAATTATCTTAATAATGACAGAACATAAAACCCACATTTAAACGCCATCTATTGGGTCTTTAAAAATTACAGCTTTTTTTTTTAATAAAACCCCTCATTCCTTACCCAAAAAAATTATTCAAATTAGTTGCTACAACTACAAACAGTTAGTTCACAAAATATCATAATTTTATGGTGACCAAGCGTTTAGGGCCTAGGTAGAGCATGTTATCAGTATCTAGAAAAACGGTTAGAATGTGCTAAGTGTTCGGATTATCTTAGAATGATTTCCCATAAAAGATAATTTTGGAAGTATTTAACGGAAAGTTTTAATACAATATTCGGTAATTATTCGGCACTTTACCCAATATTCGGCAAAATACCGAACATTGAAAAACATGCCGAATATTCGGTGCATCCCTATAATGTACCAACATTTATGATTTTACCAAATGAAATAGCACCTTAAATTTAACAAGTAGATAGTGGTGGAAAATCTTTATTGCTAGTCCAACTCGCACTTGGTAGATTTTATCACTCTGGGTACGGAAATTTAAAAAAAATGCGTTCAAAAACGGAAGTAATCAAAACAATGACTAGGTTGTCAATTAATTTTACTCTAATCTGTGGGGCAGGTTTATTAATGGTATACTCTATGTAATACATATGAATGAATGAACATAATGTCTGTCATCGATTGTTCCATACTACGTAAGATTTTTAGCATTGGTTATTCATCTTAATCATAGATGTTGCTGTCTCACCTCTACACGCACTAAACATAGCGATGAAAGTGAGACAACAATACGTAGTTAGCGTTACACCGTAATATCGAGTAGTGCGAGAATATCGATTTTTATCGCGGTCGATATTTTTCATAGATATAGGATTCGATATGAATATATCTAGTTCGATAATATATCGCATTTCCCGAGAATTGGCCCCCTGGGCGGTTATTCTCTATGGAAACACAGATTCCACACGATATCGTGTCTTGTTCAAATCGCCTCACAGCGTCAGATATACCTTCACTTTACATTAAAGTTATCTATATTTTGAATAAAATATCTTGACATAAGTGGTCATATCTTTTGATGTATTGATGTTTCGGAACGCGTCTCGGTAAAATATAAGATTTTTGACAGTTCAAATCGCGCCAATTCCAAATTCATTTCGAGTTTTGGCGGGAACGTGAAAAAGTTCACGTCGTTGCATTGTATTATTTCTCAAAACTTGTGCTTTTTTCAGTGTTAATGTTTAAAATTGGTGGCGTTTTACGCATTAAGTGCTGAATTACGAGCATGAGTGTGGTCAAGTGATATAATGTGGTGTAACGTGGTTTTTCGTGTTGCTTCCAAAATTCCATAGAAGCTTCTTGTAAAGTTGCCACCACTTTACTTGAGCATGACTTAGACTGGACTATGACCCGACTTAGACTGGACTATGACTATGACTAAGACTTGACTACGTAAAATATTCTAAAACTCGATGAAAATATACAATACTTGACACTGGCTAAATACACTATGTGTGGAGCCAATATATAAAAAAAAAAAATTCATTTCGCGCAGTTTTGTTTTCGTTTCATAGAGAATAGAGTTTTGCAGATTTCTTATGTAAGACAAAGAATTCGCGTGGTTTCAAAGTAAGGAATCGATACGGAATAATGGCCCTGATGGGAAGCGACGATGTGGTCTAAGATGTAGCACGCTGGTCTAGTAAATACCTATTCACTCTTGATTTGAACAACCCCGGGTTGTATTTTTCGGGAAACACCGACCAGGGTAAAGCATTCCACACTTATGCAGTTCTTATTAAAAAAGGAGAGTCGAAGCGATTAGTACGCATTGGAGGTAATTCGACCCTAAGAGGGTGACGCTCGGCCAAATGCCTAGTGGTTTTATAATGGAAAGGTGCTGGAGGTATATTGTTTTTATTACATTATAATGAATGTCTCTCATTATTTTTATTGGATTTTTGAGGATGATTATGACGGGAATGTGTGAGCTCATCAATGTAATATAAATACACCAAGAGACGCATATCACCAAACAAAACCATGGTAGGTCAGTGGGCATCGAGGAATTTCTTCCAGGCTCTTTTTAATTGCAGAAGTATTGATCATAACGAATAAAAAATATTAACCTGTCCATATCCTCTCATAGAACGAGGTGCTCCTCCAACAAAGAATGTGCCACCTCCGGGTAAGAACACACCAGCATCCACGCTGTATCCTGAAAAAATGTTCGGTCATATTATTATTTCTGGATTTATTGTTGTTCTGCATATTGGATAGATAGTTTACTGGTGAGACAATAAAGAGTATTCTATTAATCTATCTGTTGTAAGTATAGATACAACTCATGGTGAAGTTCAACATTAGAAATCTTAAAAATAAATTAAAAATCGTATTTTCAAAATACGCACCAAAATAATCATCAGGTCCCAATTCTGGGGTAAAGTAAGGGTTCGCTATAATTTGCTTGCTCAAGTAGGTGCTATCCTCCAGCGAAGAGTAGAAGTAATTCACGATGCCTCCTGGAATTAATGTTGAATAATCTATCCGTAGAAAAACCTTAACAAATAACAGTACCTACAAATGTTCAATGAAAATATGACATTAGTCCAAGGTAGTTTTTATATGAGTATTTTTATGCGAGTGAATGAATTGACGAGCTAGTCATTCACCTGATGTTAAGCGACACGGCCACCTATAACAGCTGCAGTCTCACTCGGTACTTTAAAAGAATACGTTTTTGCGTGACACTGCACTGAGCACGTCATCCCGAGACATCACACAGCCTAGTAGGTAATCAGATTACTACACTGTGTAATTAAGTCATAAAGTCTCATTTGCCTAGTAATTTGTCCATTGTCTTATTTGAGAATAAATTTCTTTAAACCTAAACCTAATTTCACTAGCTACACCTAGTCAAACCGATTGTTTAAGTACCATATACCTATACATTTACCCCTTTTTTAATAAAATCAAAAACGACGCAATGCGCGAGCGAGATAGAGTACACACAAATTTAGCGGGCCTGAATAGGACAATCAGCTTAAAGGCGCTTGGCTTGATTAAATACATATAAGGAATCTATATGGGTAGGTCCAACTTCGACAAAGAGGTCGCCCGAAGAATCCAACTCGGCTGGGCAGCGTTCGGGAAGCTTCGACCTATCTTTTCGTCCAAAATACCACAAAGCCTGAAAACAAAAGTTTTCAATCAATGTGTGTTGCCAGTGATGACTTATGGAACTGAGACGTGGTCTCTAACTGTTGGCCTCATTACTAAGCTCAGAGTCGCGCAACGAGCTATGGAGAGAGCAATGTTCGGTGTTTCCCTGCGAGATAAGATCCGAAATGAGGAGATCCGCAGGAGAACTAAAGTGACCGATGTAGCTCTTAGGATTAGCAAGTTGAAATGGCAATGGGCAGGCCACATCGCTCGTAGAACTGACAACCGATGGGGAAGAAAGGTTCTCGAGTGGCGACCACGAACTGGAAGACGCAGCGTAGGCCGGCCCCCCACTAGGTGGACCGACGACCTGGTGAAAGCCGTGGGGAGCCGATGGATGCAGGAGGCGAGCAGCCGCTCTAAGTGGCGCTCCCTGGGGGAGGCCTATGTTCAGCAGTGGACGTCTTCAGGCTGGTAATGATGATGAAGGAATCTATTCTTTATACCTGTCCACTGCAGAAGTCCAGGTGCTCCAATGATGACGCTGGTGTTGCCTATCACCTTGACAGACATACCAGCCTGGCCATATGCATAGTAGTTCAGATGAGTTCCAGCTTCACCGTATTCTCTGCGCTTACCATCAGTAACAAAGGCTTGACGCTCTAAAACAGCATAAAACAAACAACATACGCCAATAAGAAAAGACAGGACTGGTACCCGTGGGAACATCGTAAGGAGACCAGCATGATCAAGAATCACAGATTTCAAGAACATGTGACATCCACCAATCTGCACTTGGCCAGCCTGGTGGATATATATACTCTTTCCATGTCAAAGAAGACAGGTATCTCAGCTGTGGGAACTTATTGGGCTGATACCAAGATAAGACTGTTTATTATGAATACTATGTTAAAATAAACACTGCCTACAAAAATTACACGTAGTTACAAATAAATAAATCAATAAAAATAAATAATGTTCGTGAAATATAATACAAGCTTGATAAAAAGCTTACGTCTGTCACTCAAAGGGTAGACCAAGTTCTCTCTGTTTCTTTTTCGAACGGTACACACTCCATGTGCTAGAAGATGCTTACTGCTGTACGGCTCCATATATCTTGGAGCACAGATCTGCAAGAAAATATTTTCAACTGAGACTCATAACTTTTCATAAGTCATAACTTAAGTATACGTAACTAAAAAAATATGTAGTGGCAATGGTCGGGCCACGTCGGTCATAGAACTGACAACCGATGAGGAAGAAAGGTTCTCGAGTGGCGACCACGAACCGGAAGATACACCCCTCGCTACACCGCGAGAATTCGATTGTTGAAGATCCAAGCATCCGATCCAAATTGGAGTTTGGGTTAAAAAAACCGGAATAGAAAGAGATAGCTCAAACGGCCAGTGACGTCAGAGGAAGGACGTTATAGTACCTCATTACTAAGCTGTGGTAGCTTTTCATACAATCTCTTTGGCATGTGACGTCACGAGTAGATTTTTCATAGTAACTGTGGGAGCGCTCTGTTTTGAGAGAAAGGGACAAGAGATGCCTCCTGTAGAAACTTTAAAAGCTTATTACTCCGTAATTTATTTACCGATTTTGCTTATTTTTTCAATTGTTGCATTCATTTTTAATCTTCTTTATGAAAGTAATATTTACTTGTTCATTTTTAATAGTAGTTTTTTTAGTTTTTTCGTGCCTATTGCGTCTTCTGGTTCATGGTCCTCACTTGAGAACCTTTCTTCCCTAAAGTAGGTAAGTATGTAATAAGTAGGTAATAATTATCATACCTACCAGAAGCTTTTCATTAGTTAGAAATGCAGCAGTCGCTCCATACCACATATCATCTTTAAAGAAGTTGTCTTGAGTCAATGCCCCAAACCTGTTTTGAAAAACTCCTGAAAATAAAAAAAAAAACAGTTTTACTTTCATTTAAATCGATGAACTCATTGCACCTATTCTTGTTTTTTTCGATAATTGGTTAATATTGCGCTTAGCGCTGGACATCTATATGGTAAGCAGATCGAAAGCCGTTACAAGAAACTTATGCCCGTTTTCACCAAAGATCCCTTAACAAACTGACGCTTTACTAGGGGTCCTTTTTAGTTGTCACTTTTTTGCGTTGTGAAAACGAATTTAGGGAAAGGTCAAATTTAAGGGGCCTGTAGCCAGAGGGATTCCTAGTTAGGGGGTAGTTTAGGGATCTTTGGTGAAAACCGGCATAAAATATCAATTCAGTCTGAACTTCAGCTCGGCGCTCACGACCAAGACGTTTTTGTTTACTTACTTTTAGCTCCATAGGGTTGAAAGCCTATAGGGTTGCACGTAACAATCGCAGGGTTTTTTCCATTTATCGAGTCTAAGCTGTTCAAACTACAGTTGAAGCACAGCCCTGGTGATATTGCTGGGTTTGTTTTGTCGCGACTTTTCGCCTTCGGTGCACCCACTATTAACCTGTAACCAAAAAATATACCTACATATGAAGTATAGGAATTATAGATAAATGACGAGCTTAGTCATTCTCTTGAATCTTGAAATCTTTTTAAACAATGTGTTTTTAATGAGATGGGCGACAAAATAGCATACCTAGCCTAATGAAAAGCAGCAATCGTATATTCTATTGGGCATTGTAAAAGCGTTGAGAGGCTTAACATGAAAAAAAAAACATAAATTCGGTACCTACAGATTAGACGATCCTCAAAGTTAACGATCATAGAAAAATATAATCGGGAAAATCATATAGGCAAATACGATTGCAGTTCAACAAAAAAATTAATTAAAAAATGCGGGTAGGTTGATTTTTGCGCTTACCCGTAGCGATTTAGCACCACTGAATATCCAAAAAGCTCCGAATCGTTGTCGGGTTTAAATATCAATTTGGTATTCTCGTGAAATATTCCACTTGCATTGATGCAAATAATGTACAAAACTACAACTATTAATTTGGAATACATTTTCACTTCACTTCTGTTCACTTCTTTTTTACTTCACCAATAGTTTTCTCAAAAATGTTCACTCACTTATGTTTACTTCATCATTTTCACTGCACAATTTTTTCACTCAAAACATTCTCTTATTTTCGGTTATTGCGCTTTTGTTTTATGTTAGTATATCAGAGTTTTGTTGACAACGTCTCTACTTTATTAATAAGATACTTACAAGAAGACGGGTCATTATATATCATCCAAAATAAAAATGTGCATTTTGTACCCTTTTTGTACTTTCTGTTTCTCTCACTTTCACTTTAGTTTGATCTTTTCCTAACAAACTTTTCGAGTTTTTGCCTCCGTTCAATTTATTTAACACAACAATAAACGACACATCACTCTCATTAAGCGCGCGGGAAACTACTGACCGACTGTGATAAACTTGCTTGTTTTGTGCATATGCCTCGCATTTATTTACATACAAAGACAGCAATTTCTCATTAATAATCCAATGAATATTGAACTTTATCAATTATAAATAAAGTTTTGAATTAGCATTATGTACAAACGTTAGGTGGTTCGAAATTAGTAATGGTTACGTTCAAAATAAGATAGGTTAAAGGTTAATAAGAGGTCAAAGTTTACTGAACTGATTACATTTTATATTAACAAATAGTTGGTATTAATGTCAAACTATATGCAGTTCAATGATTGTATTGACAGTAAAGTTTACCAAACTTCATCATCACCATCATTAAGAGCCTGAAGACGTCCACTGCTGTACATAGACCTCCCCCAGGGAGCGCCACTTTGAGCAGGTGCACACCTCCTGCATCCTTCACCAGATTGTCGGTCCACCTAATAGTGGGGGGCCGGCCTAGGCTGCGTCTTCTGGTTCTGGTAGTAATAATATTCTAGTAGTACTTCGGTATCTACGTCTACTACTGTTATCAATTGACCGAGCCCGTGTAAAGCACGAGCGAAGAGTAATCATGATTTCGAATGTTCGGCGGATGCCCGGCTTGTTCTCCTTTAGGTATAATACGTGTCATTGAAGAAACGACTCTGACGAAAGCAAGAAACTATTGTTTTCCCGCTTCCACTATTGTGTTTAAGTGCAGAGGGAATGAGACTGCAATAGAAATGTTGGCTCTATTCAGTTCTTTTCTTTATCGCGCTCGCGTTATAACTGCGTTATACCTACCTACTAGTCGCGTTTCCGGTTCTCGTGTTTTGATAAATAATCAATTTTTGAACGATTCAGTTTTCGGATTTATGTAATTGAGCCGTGGGAATGGGCAATACGACTACTATTTCAAAATGAACAAGTAAATATTACTCTCATAAAGAAAATTAAAAATGAATTCAATAATTGTAAATAAACTGTTAAATTACTAAAAGTCATGAACTTATAAGCTTTTAAAGTTTCTAAAGGGGGCATCACCTGTCCCTTTCTCACGAAACAGCGCCTCCACAGTGTTACTATGAAAACTTGTGACGTCACATGCCAAAGAGACTACTTACTTGTATGTAAAGCTACCACAGCTTAGTAATTAGGTAATATTACAACTATTTTAATATCTATGAGCCGACCCAGCTCTGACGTCACTCGCCTTTTGAGCTATCTCTTTCTATTCCGGTTTTTAAAATGCTTGTAACTTTATCGTTTTTTGAGATATTGTATTTTTGTTTTCACGAATGTTTATCTTTTGAGGAATACTATTAATTTATGCAAAAATAGTAGTTATTACGCCTATTGAAAACGTAACTTTTGTGTCAATGTAACATGGCCATGGTGGTTGGCATGATTCTCAAGAGTCTCTCAATAGATGGCACCCCAACCCCTTAAGTTGGTTTTAAAAGGGGGCATAAGATCACTTGCCATCACCCCGTCGTCGCCGCCCAAGATACGTCTTGAGCGACCCGGAAGATCCTATAGCAGCCGTTGTTTCGGCTGCGCAAGGATCACCGGACCAGTCTAGCCCTTTTGGCTCAGGTACCGATTTCGGCACCGGTATAGGACACCAGCGTAACACAATCAGACACCGACCCCGCCGGCGAGGTTGACGTACCCCCGTAGGTTAGCTAGAATGGTCGCGACTTTCCATAGGGTCCACTCCTCCAGCGGACGTAGCCTTCTCGATCCTCTTATCCCGGCAACAGCCCAAGCCGAGGCTCGCACCCCAGAGGTGCCCTTGAGCTAGTTGCCCCCACTTTTGTCGGCTGGGTGCCTTAAGCGCCTGCCCTCCCGCCCAGTGACCCTGTATGTAAAGGTCGGCAGAGACCAACAGCATTAACCCGATAAAAAAAAACAAAAATCTTGCCACTGTAGCACAGATTACTGAATATGTTACTAAGCTTAAAACGAACCCTGGCTTTAGAGATATAGGGATGGAAGTGGGTTCATGTTCAATTCGTAATTCAAAATCCATTCCGAAATTGATCAGTGGGCCTAGCGCGAATATTACGCGCGCGTAAGTGTAACGTTAACGTAAGGCAGTTGTATGGCATTTGATCTGCCCCTATTACGATTGAGCTAGCAGCGCTGCTGACGCGCGTCTGCCGCTCAACTGCTGTCAAAATTGTATGAACTTTGACAGCAGTTGAGTGGCAAACGCAATCGTAATAGGGGGTCATTGACCTGAAAATCCTAAGGTCATTACAATGATTATAACGATTTTTATGCGAATGGATGACGTAACTAGCTAGTCGTTCGCCTGATGTTAAATGACACGGCCGCTCATAACAGTTGCAGTGTCACTCGGAACTAAATATAAATCTACTAAAACTTAAATAACATAATATACTAAACTAAACTTAAATAACTTTTAAAACTAATTCAATAAATATGTACACCTAACTAAAAAAGAAAAACCTAATAAAAAAGTCTATATCGCTAAAAATTGCTATAAATAAAACACGGAATTTAGATTGCTTTCTCGAAACTTTAAAATAATAAACTTTCGCGTGACACTGCACAGCGCACGTCATCCTGAGACATCACACAGTCTAGTAATCTGATTACTAGAATGTGTGATCAGGTCATAAAGTCTCATTTACCCGCTCATTTCATGCCATTTAATTGTAACAGCTCTTTAGTAAAATTAATTACTTATCATTTGCAGTTCCTGTCCGATAAAAGGGCATGCCAGTGAATCACGCTTCAGTTAATTAATTGTTTATTCTTCATTAACAATGTACCTATCTCCTATCTATAATGCTACTGAATAGTTTACACTGCATTGAATGTAATACATCGCATATTTTTACTGATTTAAAAATAAGTACATTATAATAATATCATAGATAAAAAAGTGTGAGTGTTATTCTGGAAAACGTGGGGACATGACTCATTAGAGTTAGTACTTAGTAACTAGCAAGTCGAATCCTTTCCTTATAGGATACCTTGGTAGTGATGGATGTAGGTACCTACCAGGGATCTAGCAGAGAGCCCTTTGCATCATCTATGCCAAACGATAAGTCCAAAATCTATGGGAATGACATTCACAAGTAATGTCATTCCTACATTTTGTAGTTATCGTTTTGGATTATCTCTTGTTGCACAAATAATTATTGTCAAAAGAACTTTTTTACCTTTATTCATCACTGACCGAAGATACCTAAGTTTCCAAAAAATCTCCAGATATTTCTATCTTTACCATTTGCTTTTCTCGCATGGGATATAATTTTTTCACAGCATAACTCAGTTCCACGGATCGTTCATCTTCACCTATCTCGATATTCTCTATCCATCGGAACGTGACATTTTATCTTATCCCTCCGCGTAGTTCGTGGCTTTTATCTAAAAATCCAGTGGAAACTACACGGAGAGCTGTCAGCTGAAAATATTGACGAAGGATGAAACTTTGTGATGCCGTGGATGCAGCTAAGCCATAGGTACTTTATTTTATGTAACTATATTTATTTAATAATCTCTAGAATTTACAGGATATTACAATGTCATGGTCATCATGAGCCTGAACTCGTCCTCTGCTGAACATAGGCGGAGGCTTATGTCGAGCAGCCGCTCAAAGTGGCGCTCTCTGAGTGAGCCTACAGAGTGCCACTTTGAGCGGCTGCTCGCCTCCTGCATTCATCGGCTCCCCGCAGATTTCAACAGATCGTCGGTCCACCTAGTGGGGGGTCTGACTACGCTGCGCCTTCCGGTTCGTGGTCACCACTTGATAACCTTTCTTCCCCATCGGTTGTCAAATCTGCGAGCGATATGGCCTGTCCATTGTCATTTAAACTTGCTTTAATTTAAATTTTAATGGCTATACCGGTCGCTTTAGTCCTTCTGCGTCCTGTCATGGTCACTTACTACCAAAAATTTCTATAAAATTGATGCAAATACCTACCAAGTAATTTATTTATTTCGAGTTACCTAGAGCCGATGCATGCTCCATGATTTTGATTACGGGCTAAGTAATTAAATGGTATAACCGACAACCGATGAAGAAGAAAGGTTCACACTATGTTAATACACTTGTATAAAACTCATATTTAAAGGGGAGTGGGTACCTATGCTATCAATTTCACCGTTCTGATAGTATTATGGCCGTGTAGGAATCAAGGAGGGGGAGCTGATTTAATGCTGGACTATTCTGTAAAGGTTGACACTTTACCATTAACCGACTGCGGCGTTATCAGCGAGCGCAGCCGTATTATGTAAAAATTACAACACCAGTACAACAGCAGCACTATCGGTCAGCAGCTAACAGTTAGCAATCGGTCGCTTTCGCCCGCCTGGTGCTTGTCTCTCGCTGAATGACTTTGGCCAAATATTTGGCCTTTGTTAATAGCGCCACTAGCAACAGAACAGCAATGGATGGAAACAAAATTATGTAAATACTTTTAGTTCATCGATTTTCCGACAGACCATGATTTAGCGCTCGATCGCTTTCTGCTCTGTCTAAGAGGTGTTTGACAGAAATGATTGTGAAAGTTACGCCTGTTGCCCTGTTGTAAACTTGTTGCCTCTTAAACTTATGTTTAACCTTCATTGTTCAATATACCTACTAAATTAGAGGAAGTGTTAGGTATATTTCTATGCCTACTTCAAAAAATTCAAAATAAAGATTCGCACTTATACCTATCCCGCTATTCAATGATTCTGAAACATATCTCCGGCAAATGTTTCGCTGCCGGATAAGCCGCCGACAGAATGTTTCTTTTATGATTAGTTCACCGACAGAAACTTTCAACTACTTTTTTCTCCATTCATTCAAGAGCAAATCGACGACAGAGCCATTCATTCATGGACAAATAACACACATAGAGAGGTACCTACGTACATGGGTAATTTAAGAACTATCAAATTTTTATGCAGTTGGGCATAGGAGCCTGGTGGTCTAGCAAAGATATAGCCAACCACTAACGCTAACTCTAAAACTGTATTAAAATGATATTCGCTGCGGAAAAGTAAGCGATTCCAGAAATGTCATTTCAGTACATTTTGGAGTTAGCGTTTGGCGTTAGCGTTAGTGGTTGGTATCTTTGCTAGACCCCCTGATCGCTTTTTCTGCTCTACCGCTTGCTCAAAAATAAGAACAAGTCAATCAATTCATGAAAGTTGAATCGAAGCTATAATACGTATACGTGTTTTCTATAATTTCTATCGTGTATTATATATCTGATTAGTGGGAAAGAAAACAATTTTTTAACTCAAATTACCCACATAATTTGCAATAGTACTCATAATATTTGACAACAAGCACTTAGTATCTACATAATTTAACTTACACACTTATTTTAAGACCTACTTATACTTTATCTCATGTCGACTTGTAAAAGTGCTAAAAATAGCCTAACATCAAACAAACAAATAACAAAAAGTTTGACTGTGTTGTGCAGAATGTCCCTGCTTAAAATGGTTTGTTTGACTCGGGGTCACCTCACACCTAGCGGTCGGAGTGAAATGATTATTCAACCATTTTTTTTGTTTTAAACTGATTGTGCTCGGGTTTAAAAAACAATGAGCGAAAAGTGGGAATAATAATAGTAATAAGCAGCTTCCAGAAGGGCCTTACATTAAGCGTGTGCTGATAAAAGTGAGTAGATAATACGGTCTAGCTTATATTTTGTAAACTTGTCGTTGTCTATTTATTCGCATATTTGACAGGTAAACTTTACTTAACAGAGTAGCTACCTATTCGTTGCATTTTTAAATTTTTTTTTTTTATTAGTATGATTCGTGATCTTAAGTAAGTAGATGGTTGTTTTTTTTTATAACTGAGATAGGCCTGCATTTTGCAGCTGCAGCTGCCCCTCCCTGGGATCGGGTGCCTACCTATCGTTGTTGATAAGGGCCCAGATAATATAATACTTACAGTAGTTGGAGCAGGCTACATTACAGCTTTAGCTACTTTTTATGACAGAATCCACCCAAATTTACACTGATGGTGCCACCGCCCAGGAATTGTCTTGAAATTATGATTAGGTTGCTTTTTGTAGTGCTAGGGAAGAATAATCGTGGGGGACCCGGGATGAAAAACAAATTTGCCCTCCCCTGGACCAAAAGCTGGGTACGCCCATGATACCACCTACTACTATACCTAACTGAAAACGGTTAATGGAGGATAAAATACCCACACCACACCACCAGTTACCCCTAGTACGAGTTTCGATAGTTTACTAAAACTTGATTCGTTTACGTTTTCTCCCTTTTCTCCCATACATTTTTGTGCAGCGCCCCTAGCGAACACGTTGATAAACTAAAAATGGCAGTACAAATTTTAAATGGATTCGCGCGTATTCACGTATTGGAAAACTCGTACTAGGGGTACTGATATATACATAGATTTATATATCAGGATATGCCCGAAGGAACATTTTATTTTGTCAAAATGGCGTGGGAAAAGTCAGCGCCATCTATTAGATTTCGCGTGAACTACGACAAGTTGAGAAAATTAGGTGCCTATCGCTGCCATTATGTCCGTCAATGTTTATGTTTACAATGATTATTCCAAATATTAATTCGATTATTTTGTTACAAAACAGAGTGTAATATTGAAAATATTGAATTACATGAGGTAAGAAACTTCGTCTTTCTTTTTACTGCACTTTTGAGTATAGATTGTGCAACCCTTCACAATACAACTTGGCATATTTTGTTTGTGACATTCGCCCGATGCCTTCTAACTTCCATCACAGACTGAGCGCTAGTGGATGCCAATCTGGGAAATTGGCTCCCACTTTGAAGCGACCTATAACCAGTCATTAGGCCTGTCCTTAATATATATGTCTATGGATATATAACTAGTATAACCATAGAGATAGGATTGAGAGTAAATAAAGGAAATTCTAGCTCTGTGAGTAAAACAGCGCCGGCTTTTTGTTAATTTATTTATTTTATTGATATAAGCGACATCTAGTAGTTATGATCTCATTTACAAACTAACATCGTGCTGGAGGACTTAGTTCAAAGCATATTATACAGATGGCATTATAATTAAAAAAGTTATGACTAAAAAGTTAACATATTTTGTCTTGTTTGTTGACGCGGCATTATCGGCAATGCCTGAACTTTCGTCGAAATTTTGCACCACCATTGGAGCAAATAGGTAGATATGCCTACCTACATAGATAAGTAATTACTTTTACCGGGTCATGAGGGTCAGGTAGGACCTACTTCCGATAAAACGGATAGAACCTAGAAATCTTATCAAAATGACTTACTTTGGTACATAAGTACCTAAATAAGCCGTAAATTTATTATTTATTTTATTTATTTATTTTATTCACAAAACCCACGATCTTAAAATAGTGTACAATTTTACTTCATTGTAGATCTTACATCCAATTACGGATTTACTTTATAGACATTTTCTTTAATTCCGCAACGTAGTCTGATATTTTCTCGCCCCTATTTTGCTTAAGATGGTGAAACTTAAACCGTTCGGCTAATATGCTGGGCCGTGGCTGTAGATGCTTTTCCAAAATGTCCGCCAATTCTTTGAAAGATTTTTTGGTTGGTTTTTCTGGAGTGCACAAGTTCGACAGCAGCTCGTAGCCGGCTGACCCCATCACGGTCACTAACGTGGAGACTTGTAACTCGGCCGCAATACTATTCACAATGAAATATTGTTCTAGCCGTTCCACGTACATCCGCCAATTATCCGTTCCCAACTTCCCACATTAAACTCTAAAATCTTGCCGATCGACATTTTTTATATTTACATTTTTTAATATTTAAAAACGGTTTTACACACACTGTAGCACCTGGATTCGTATTTTTAATCATCACCAGTGTGATATCCTGGCGGAATTACAATAAAACGAGGCGCGATCAACCTTCATTATTTATTGCTAAACAGACAGCGAGAAAAACGAATACCCACATTACATATTTAAAACACTTTTATCTAAATATACAAATTTTACGCAGGTAATGTAGAGAACATGAAAAAGAGGAAATTAAAGATGTAACAATAAAATTCAACCCAGAAGTAACAATAAGCAAGTAGGTGAATAGATATTTAGATAACTGTGATTATAACTTTAACAAGTATAACTTTATATTGACTTTATTTACTTTTTAAATAATTAGAAATCCACACTATCGGGAATGCCAATGGAAATGGAAGCAAGATAATAATACTTAAGTAGATACCATACGTTCGGGAAGCTTCGACCTATCTTTTCGTCCAAAATGCCGAAAAGCCTGAAAACAAAAGTTTTCAATCAATGTGTGTTGCCAGTGATGACTTATGGAACTGAGACGTGGTCTCTAACTGTTGGCCTCATTACTAAGCTCAAAGTCGCGCAACGAGCTATGGAGAGAGCAATGCTCGGTGTTTCCCTGCGAGATAGGATCCGAAATGAGGAGATCCGCAGGAGAACTAAAGTGACCGATGTAGCTCTTAGGATTAGCAAGTTGAAATGGCAATGGGCAGGTCACATCGCTCGTAGAACTGACAACCGATGGGAAGAAAGGTTCTCGAGTGGCGACCACGAACTGGAAGACGCAGCGTAGGCCGGCCCCCCACTAGGTGGACCGACGACCTGGTGAAAGCCGCGGTGAGCCGATTGATGCAGGAGGCGAGCAGCCGCTCTAAGTGGTGTTCCCTGGGGGAGGCCTATGTTCAGCAGTGGACGTCTTCAGGCTGTTGATGATGATGATGAGATACCATACCTCCTATAGCATAACTAATGCTTAGCAACTGTGGTACCAATATCTATAAATATTATAATAGGTAGATAGGTACAGTACATTTTCTATCCACCTATACCCAACTAAGAAACCACGTCAAATGGATTTATCGAACCAATGACATTAAATAAAAGTTCAACGTAGTGATGGCGGCTGCATGATCAAAATAACCTTGCCGATGCACCAGCTATTTGATGCAGTTGCCAACTAAATACAGTCTGAAGAAATCACTCCGTTGCACTCGATGTTATCTAACGAAGAATATAAAAATTACTAAAAAAAAAAAACAAGTGATTACTGATGTAAGCAAACCCTGGCCATAAAGACACGTGTCGAAAAAAGTAAATGCGAAAAATGAACGTAACATGTTTTTGTTTCTAATCTATTTTCAAATTAGCTAATCAGCCCCTGTGTTGATTCGATTTATCCATGAATAATCTGATCGATGTTCTATTGTTTTCCTCTTTTAAATTAATCAATGTGACGTGAGTGTATTGTTTCCATGTGATAAAAACAGCTGCCAAAATTAAGTATTTAAAAGGTGAGTGCGCTTGTATTTGGGTATCTACATAGACTTTGTATGTAAAATGGACGAATTCCGTAGTTAAGTATCTGCAGCTCCATTTGAATTACTTATTGGTTTTTAGGGTTCCGTACCCAAAGGGTAAAATGGTATTACTAAGGGTCCGCTGTCCGTTCGTATATCTGTCTATCACCAGGCCTGTATCTCATGAACCATGATAGTCAGGCAGTAGAAATTTTCATAGATTATGTATTTCTGATGTTGCCGCTATAACAACAAATACTTACTAAAAAACAAAATAAAATAAATAATTATCGGGGTTATCAAACAACAAACGTGTTTTTGCTCGTTTTTATAGATAATGAATGGTACGGAACCATTTGTGCGCGAGTCTGCCTCGCACTTGGCTGGTTATTTTTATTTGAAGGATCAACTTTAATTCTGGAGTTTTGGCGGGAACGTGCTCCAGTTCAGGTCGTTGCATTGTATTATTACTCAAAACATGTGCTTTTTTCAGTGTTAATGTTTAAAATTGGTGGCGTTTTACGCATTAAGTGCTGAATTACGAGCATGAGTGTGGTCAAGTGATATAATGAGGTGTAACGTGGTTTTTCGTGTTGCTTCCAAAATTCCATATAAGCTTCTTGTAAAGTTGCCACCACTTTATTAGAGCATGACTTAGACTGGACTATGACCCGACTTAGACTGGACTATGACTAAGACTTGACTACGTAATAAAATATTCTAAAACGCGATGAAAATATACAATACTGGACACTGGCTAAATATACTATATGTGGAGCCAAAATATAAGAAAAAAAAAAACTTTAATCCTGTTTCTATTGCCGATTATTACAATAAATTGTGTTTGATTCCAACAAACGTTTAATTAGGTATTATTGTAGATAATTATATGTCACTGTTAGAAAATAAAAGTTATTTTTTTCAGTTCTCTTTGCCGTTCGCGCGCTGCAGTACTATATTGAAGAGAAGTGAGTTTAAGATATGAAAAGATTTTGATCAGCTTATTTTGCCATAGTTTTTTCAAATGTATAGGAATGACATTAGCAGCGGAAAAGTGACCACGCAAGTAAAGTCATGCCATACTTACATGTGGAGTTATTATTTGGCGCCAACGCTAACGGAAAGGGATCTTTGAATCAGGAACCCTGGTTCCTGATTGGGGACCTTTTCCAGGTTAACTAAAAAACCGGCCAAGTGCGAGTCAGACTCGCGTACGTAGGGTTCCGTACCATTATCTTTATAAACGAGCAAAAAATCACGTTTGTTGTTTGGTAGCTCCCTTAAATGTTTATTTAAGAGTGCTACCAAAATGTTCACTGTATCATGTCTTACGGCATTTCTATCATCATCATCATCATCAGCCTGAAGACGTCCACTGCTGAACAAAGGCCTCCCCCAAAGAGCACCAATTTGAGCGGCTGCTTGACTTCTGCAGCCATCGGCTCCCCACGGTTCTGACCAGGTTGTCGGTCCACCTAATGGGGGCTGGCCTACGCTGCGTCTTCCGTTTCGTGGTCGCCACTCGAGAACCTTTCTCTTTACTGTAAGGTAAAACCGCGGACATATACAATCCATTTATGTCTTTCAGAAAAGAACTTTTGTTAAAAGAGACTTCTCTAAGGGTAGGCAACGCACCGGCAATGCCCTTAGTGTTGCAGATGTCCATAGGCGACGGTGACCACTTACCATCAAGTGGGCCGCCTGCTTGTTTGCCACTCATTACATAAAAAAGAACCAGAAGAAAGAAGTGTAATAGATGACTTGTAAAACTGTTACTCTGTATAGTTAACACTTAATTATTTATGTATTATGTGCCTCTTTAATCATATGTATAAGCTAATGTCAATTAGTTCAACTAAATTTAAAAATATAGTGCGCAAATTGTAACTGACAATATTTAATTAATAACTTAATATTTTATTGAAAATCACGGAATGCGGAGATTAGGTTAGGTACTATATTATTATTATCAAATAAAAATATTCTTAACTATAAGTGCTATGATTACAAAATAAATAGTATACCTACTACTATTTTTTATTTTATTGTAGGTGAGAGTGTTTTTTTTATTAAACAGTGCTTAAAAAGGTGATTGAAGGTGAAATCAGGTGATGTTTAGTTACCTAAATATTTTTTTATTATAATAAATAAAAAATAAATTATGATGTAAGTTGTAATATTCTCTGCACAAGATTGTTAAGAGATCCTATAATAGGCTAGCTACTAAAGTAAAATTTTGCTTCAGAGCTATTTTGGCGGGCTTATAATATAATGGTTTTTATTCATAAGTTTAGTTTTTACAAAACTCCTTAACATAGATAAAACAAAAAGAAATACTTATGGCTAAGATTGCTGATGAAAATCCATAAACTCAGCAAAGCAAAGCAATATATATTTTTTATTTTCTTGTCAGCAATAGTAATTGTATAATAAGCTAAGTGCGCCATCCTTTACCTAGGCCTTAATTCCTACAATTTAATAATCCATAAATAGATATTTAATATAACTAAGTGAATGGAAAGAAATCGATGAGTGCGCGCGCACCACACCATGGCTTCAGGCTTGAACGTTGACATTTATGTTGGCATTTCAGAAACATTCTCATACATTGTATTACCAAACAGCAGATATATCGGGCTCCCTCTAATAAAAACGGCAATGGTTACACGCAATTCGATAGCGACGAGGTCAATTGCCGCAATGCAAGTCAAGCAGTAGATGAGTCTCGCCAAAAAAACCTGTAGGTTAGTGATGCTATGTGCAGCAAAAAGAGCACCGGCTAACCAGAAAACATACAATAAAACAAAGATGAAAGCATAAATTGGGATCTATTGTAACATACGTCGTCGTAATTAGGCTGTTTAAAATTATATGAGCAACAAATAACATGCGAGTTGAGTTACACGCGAACCGCCTTAGAGTCTGAACGTGTTTCTGTGATAAAAAGGATTAAAGTCCGGAATTCCAGATCGGTCAGGTCTGGTGAGGTTTTGGATAGCTTGTAATGGAGAGGAGGGAACGGTTTTCAGAGTACCTGTTTGCGAAGATGGGCCCGGCGGATAGGGGGCCGAAGACCACGGAGTGCCGGTCAGCATCAGTGGAACCTACGGGGTGGAAGAAATGCCTAGTGGACAACACTATGCTGGTGATCACGTTAGCTGGGGTACTGACGGGGATTGCTTTTGGTGAGTTTCATTTATTGTTTATATAAAAAAGTCTTAGCGAAGAAATAGTTTTCATTAAAAGGAATATTTTAGTCAAAGCGGAGTTATTAGGTACTAGTCTGGGAG
The DNA here is from genome assembly GCA_963580505.1 of Ennomos erosarius. NCBI lineage: Eukaryota > Metazoa > Arthropoda > Insecta > Lepidoptera > Geometridae > Ennomos > Ennomos erosarius. Next base: position 1,879,757 of record OY756982.1, read on the forward strand.
CCTTCAAGTGTAGAGTGAACAGGTATCTTTTAGGCAAGCATGCAATATTGTAGACCGCGTCGTCAGTTTCCATCAGTTGAGTTAGTGATCAAGCGCAAGCCTATCCAACAAAAAAAAAATTATTTATGTCGTTCAGCAGCTGCGTAAGTAAGTTATCCCATTTTTAGAGTTATTGTACAAAGCCGATGCGTTAGATTTCATACATTTTGGTCCATAAGTGACTGGTCAGGAGTAGGTTACCTTGTTTCAAAGGATGATAAGTATAATTGCAATTATACACACAGTGGATAAAGCTTGTTAATTTGTTTTTAATTTAGTTACTTCTACAAATTAGCAAGGTTTGGTAATCACATGTTTGACATATATCTGAGATAAAAGTGTCTTTAAAATATTTATATGCAAATATTTCGTACATAAATCCGATATGAATTATTGTAGTCCTTGCGGGACTCAGGAACAATAAGGACCACATTACAATCACAACCGGAGCAAGCTTTTGCGCTTTTTTTTATTTGCACAAATGCGTGCGCATTTTAAACAAGTTTGATTCCTGCGATGGACGCAACCGATTTGCTCAACCACCACATCACAATACTTAGTATTTTCTACTAACTAGAGTAGGTACTACTCTATACCCTATACCTACGTGGTATCTGTAGTAGGTTCTATTCTATTCTATTCTACTAGCTAGATTTGAATAACTAAGGTATGTATTAGATGTTTAGTAGGAAAGGAATCACAAAGTATCACCTTTCAGGCTTTGGTCTCCGTCCCTACAACCTTGGCCCGGACGCTCTCGTGGTCATATCTTATCCTGGAGAACTCTTCATGAGGATTTTAAAGCTGATGATTCTTCCTCTAATCATCGCTAGCCTCATCGCTGGCTCTGCCAGCCTCAACGCGAAGATGAGCGGGAAAATAGCAGTCAGAACCTTGCTTTATTTCATCCTAACTTCGATGTTCAATGCTTTCCTGGGGATCTTACTAGCAATGTTAATACATCCTGGACAGCCAGAGTTGAAGGAAAATGTTAGAAATGTGATGGAAGGGAAAAAGGAACACAGCCTTTTGGATAGCCTTTTGGATATCGGTCGGTGAGTCATTATGATATATCCTTAACTCTGAATTTTATATACTTTTTATTTGTTTTGCTAACGATGAAGCTGATTATGATGATCACGATGATCATGATCATCATCATCATCATCACACACACACACAGCCTGAAGACGTCCACTGCTGAACATAAGCCTTCCTTCCCCAGAGTGCGCCGCAGCGGAAAGAGCGGAGCGGTAGGGGGCAAACAGCAGTAATAATTTCGTTTATTAACTTATTTTGATAACCGAACCAAAATATGTTTATTCGTATGTTAGCATAGTTAGCGAATAATGTAATTTCAGGAATATTTTCCCCGACAATATAGTTCAAGCAGCGTTCCAGCAAGCCCATACAGTTTACGAAGAAGCTCCCAAAGTTTTTGGAAAGAATAACACTGAAAACGACACATTGCCGACTTTAGTGCGCGTTGTATCTTACAGGTGTGTATGTTGTTTTTTTTGTGTTACTTTTTCAATAGTTATTATTTTTTTCTGAATATGCAAAGTGGCCAGTGTCATGTGCGACGTTAAAGCAGCTTAAATTATTGAGGTATAAAATAAATCAATATTATATCGAATGTTAAATGATCCATGTACATTTTAGTAAAGTGACAATATTTAACAATTATAAAATGGACGTAATATAAAATATTGTTGATTCTAGAGATGAGCCACTCGAACAAGCATTTGATGAGCTTTTCATTAATCTTAATGACATCATAATTGAAATAAATGATCAAGATATGCGGCAAGCTTTGTTCAAATCAACTGATGAAGCAAGTAATGAATGGAAAAGCCTATAGCCTGGTATTTTTTGCCATGTCCTATATGCGTTACGTAAGCCATAGAAGTTTGCGCAGACTATCGCAAAGGTCACAGGTTGCATGATGTTTCGCGATTAGCTTTACCTACGCAGTGGCGTGCTCCCTTGGGCGCATCGCGTGTTCAACCCTCAATTCTTAAGAATCAATTTTCAACAATTTTCTCAAAATAACTTTGTATACGCGAGGGCAATGTTTAAAGCGCAATAAACAGTACCTACTAAGAAAACGGCGCACACGTTTTGCAACAAAAAAGTCCAGCTGTCCAAATAAATTTCATCTTTAACTTATCATCATCATCATCATCATCATTAACAGCCTGGAGGGTTATTCGCTATGACACATGAGATTCCTTGCCAATAACGCGTGACGTGTAACATGCTCCAAACGTAAACGCGGACTTTAACGCGCCACGACATGGAATTAAAATGGAATCAAAAATCGTATTCTGTATGCCACGCGTTAGATTGTTTGTGCCCATTGTTTTCCTATTTTTTGACGTGCGAGTAACGTGTGTTGTCGTGTTTGTCAAATTTGACAACGGCATACAGAATAGCATTTTAAACCCAAAACCATTCCACGAAGATATCGTAACGCGCCGCGTTACGTGCGTGAATGGTTATACGGAATAAGGGCCCTGAAGACGTTCACTGCTGAACATAGGCCTCCCCCCGGGAGCGCCACTCAGAGCGGCTGCTCGCCTCCTGCATCCATCGGCTCCCCGCGGCTTTCACCAGGTCGTCGGTCCACCTAGTGTGGGGCCGGCCTACACTGCGTCTTCCAGTTCGTGGTCGCCACTCGAGAACCTTTCTTCCCCATCGGTTGTCAGTTCTACGAGCGATGTGGCCTGCCCATTGCCATTTCAACTTGCTAATCCTAAGAGTTACATCGGTCACGTTAGTTCTCCTGCGGATCTCCTCATTACGGATCTTATCTCGCAGGGAAACACCGAGAATTGCTCTCTCCATAGCCCGTTGTGCGACTCTGAGCTTAGTAATGAGGCCAACAGTTAGAGACCAGTTGATATATGTATTTTCCTAAATGCAACCAATTCATTAAATTATCAGAAATCCTAGACGGCTAGATCTACTTTCAAATCGAGCTAAACTCTTTCAGATCCGGGACCAACACTTTGGGTCTGGTGTTTTTCTGTTTGGTCTTCGGAAGTTTACTGGGCACGCTAGGAGCCAAAGGACAAGTGGTGGTCGATTTTTTCCAAGCCATTTTTGAAGTTATTATGAAGATGGTTACGGGGGTCATGTGGCTCACCCCTTTGGGGGTCAGCAGCGTTATTGCTGGGAAGATACTTGGTGTTGAAGATGTAGGTGAGTTTATTGAAACAAGTATTAAAGTTACATCTTGAAAATACATCTATTTGAATTCAGATTTGTGCTGTGGTATATGATAAATTAAAGTGTGTCTCTGAATTGACCCTTATTTCAAAGCATTAAACATCTTTTTGCCTTTCCTGTATTTATTATTACTATTACATCAGCGTAGGCAGGCCTCCACTAGGTGGACCGACGATCTGGTGAAAGCCCTCAAAGTGGCGCTCTCTGGTGGAGACCTGAACAGTGGACGTCTTCAGGCTTTTACAATAGCTACTTAGAAATTAGTTAAATTAAACTGATGTACCTATATTGGCAAATAGTTGTAGGTATTGATTTAAGTTGAGAAATTTCTAAGCAGCTATTGCAAATGTCATCAACATCAACAACGTGAAGATGTCCACTGCTGAACATAGGGCTCCCCTAGGAAGCGCCACTTTGAGCGGCTGCTCGCCTTGCATCCCTCAACTCCCCGCGGCTTTCACTGATCGTCGGTCCACCTAGAGCCTTATAGAAAGCCAATGTGGGAAAAGAGGAATCAACCTAAACATTCAATTCTTTGTTTTCCAGCGCAAGTGATGTCTCAGCTGGGCTGGTTCATCGCGACGGTCACCATCGGAGTGTTCTTATACCAGTTGATGGTGATGCAGCTCATCTACTTCTTGTTTTTGAGAAAAAACCCATACAAGTTCTATTGGGGACTCTCCCATGCTATGCTGACTGCGTCTGCTACTGCTTCTACGTAAGTTATAACGATTTACTCCTTTTATGTACCCCTGTACTGCAGCCCTACCACAAACTAATACAAAACCATCATGGTTCGTGACAGTAATGCTTCAAAGTTACAATAATATTGTTCGAAATCGTACCATGAACTTATAAAGTATTCCGGCGCGAGAACGAGTCGTCTACATTTTTATATAGCGTTATCGCTGTCGCACGTCGGTGTCAACATGATTAACGGTAAGACATGACAGTTGTATTTGAGTGCGATTTAACGTGACGTCATCAAAACTGCTCTGCATCAACAACATTACAATATTCTTACTTTTATGTCATTTTTTAAAGTATGATTGAATTAATAATGCTATAAGACGTTTTGGTGACCCCCCTGTACCCCTTGTTGCGTTTATATATGACTAGAAGTAGATATATAATATCCGAAGATCTGTCCGTTATTTTATTCGCATGAGCTGTAACCAGGGAAAGTAGCTAATCCTAGCTATCCTAAATCCTAGCTATGTCGATATTGCTATAGTGTATATATTATAGTATATATATTATATTATATGTAATGCACAAACAGAACATAAATGGTTTTATTTTTAGGGTTCCGTACTCAAAAAGTACAACGGAGCCTTAGGTACTTAGGGAGCCGTAGGTTACGGTCTATCTGTCTGTTTGTCCGAATTTCACCAGGCTGTGTCTCATGAACCGTGATAGTTAGTTGAAATTTTTACAGATGATTTTTATAAGTATTTTGTTACACACTTATGTTTATTTAAGTATATCATCCTCTACAGCATGAAAACGTCCACTGTTGACATCCCTCACAGACCACCACCTTGAACGGCTGCTTACTTCTAGCATCCATCGAAGAGTTTTTTAATATCCAATTGATATTTAGAATAGGGTGTCCAATTTGATAAATAGCTCCCAACAAATCCAACCATACCAATCCTGTCTAATATTTCTTGCACCTATTCTCACAAAATAAAACAGAAAAATTACATTTCTACAATTTCGTCGGTTTCTTCTCGAAAAACATTGGCATTGAAACGCGTATTTAAACATATTTCATGGCTTATTTACGTTGTTATGTAGAGATTTCCGCATCGGTGGCAGACAAACAATAAAATTTTCATAATGATGTCATTACCTGTATTTTCTAAACAAAGCCGTTAACAAATTTTAGCTCGTTAGGTTTCTTTCACGCTTGCTTCAGAATTCTATTTTCTAGATTGGATGATTTTTGAATAATTATATTCGACGCACACTTTGAGTCTGGCTTTCCTTTTGCTAATCCATTGTTATAGCGTCTAGGTACTGGGTACCAGCTGTGACAGAAGAACGTGACATATTTTTCAAACATAATATGCCACGCTCAACTCAAGGCCAGAACAATAGTAATTTTAAAGTCATTTCTGCCACACACCGCAAGATTTGGAATGAGCTTCTATCTTATAGGTTTTTCTACCGTATTACAATATGAGGCACTTCAGGTGGGCGGGGGAAAAAGCATCGGTATCGCCTCTGGTGGTGGAACGGCAGGTGTCCATAGGTGACGGTAACTGGTTACCTTCAGGCGGGCCGCCAGCTTATTAGTCCATCCATGTTATAAAAAAGAAATTATGATCAAATTAAAACCTTAGTTTCCTTCCCATATTTCATTAATTATTCCGAACATTGAATCGGAAAACGTAGTAGTAGGCCTTTTATAAGATAAGTTAGGTAGACCGATAACGTGGATAAAATCGTAGAGAGCCGTTAGATATGTATATTAGATGTATAAAGTGGCAGTGGAGGCCTAGGATTATGATGTCTTCCGACTAATGGTGATAATTCCATTTATTGTCTAATACTACATTGCTAAATTTTAATTAGTGTATTTATTGATAAACAAAGAGATAAGAGTGCAAATGCATTTTTTTATTAGATGCCCTCGCGGGCCGCTTGCGGTTCAGCGAACAGAGCAACCTCGAAAAAAAAAATGACACCTTTTAGCAGTGGTTGCCTTCACTACAAACTGTCCTTCGCGGGCCGCTTGCGGCCCAGCGAACAGAGCAACCTCGAAAAAAAAAACGACACTTTAGCAGTGGTTGCCTTCACTACAAAGTGCCTCTCGCGGGCCTTTTACGGTAGAGAGCTGTCATGTTATTAAATATCATCCAAATTAGCTTAATTCTAGAAGAAGAGAAGTTGCGTGACAGGTAATGTTAGCCTACAAAAACCATCCATTAATCTGGGTTGGGGAAAAAAACATTTTTAATATATGGTGCTTCTAATTTTAGTAATTTTCGTCCATTTTGGTTGCGTAATGTCGAAGTTTAGTGATAATGCCCTCCCACAGGATCTATTTAAGTGTCTGAGATTATAATTTTTTCTGTCAGTGCATACTGTAGACATATTTAAATTAATTTAATGAAAATTCATTGACGAAGTTAAGTTTGTAAAGCTTTCTTGCGGGAACGGGTTATATTTTCGGGATAAAAAGTATCCTATGTGTTAATCCAGTATATAAGCTATCTCTATTCCAAATTTCATCCAAATCCGTCTAGCCGTTACGACTTGAAGAGGAAACAAACACACACACACACACACACACACACACACACACACACACACACAAACTTTCGCCTTTATAATATTAGTGTGAAGTGTGATTGTCGGTGATTAACGTAGTTGGCGCGAATGATTTTGATACTTTTAATAGTTTTTGTTAACTTGTATGCAATAATTAAATACAGTACTTATACTTAGTTATTTTAATTTAGTTTTGTACTGCAGCAGCTTAACCCATTTTTTGCAGTTATTATCAGTACCAAATGGATGCGTTAGATTTCATTAATTTTGGTCGACACTACGTGACCGACTGGTGCCAGGAGTTGGTTAGTTAGGTGCATAGTTTGGAAGGGTGCTAATAAATTCTATAACATTTACACCCAGTATATAAGTTGTCTTTCTAATTCATGTATTTATACTTTCTAGGGCAGCGGCCCTTCCAGTAACGTTCCGTGCTATGGAAGGCCCTCTTCGTATAGACCCAAGGATCACGCGCTTCGTGCTCCCTATCGGATGCAATATTAACATGGATGGCACTGCTCTGTTCGTTGCTGTGTCAAGTGTTTTCATCTGTCAGATGAATAATATGCCGCTTGGGTTTGCTCAGCTGACAACCATATTGTAAGTGCATATTGGAATTCAATGTTTTTAGTTTTTTTAGTATCAAATTATTAACGGGCGATGTGCCTTCTTTATTCTTTAAACTTTCTCTCAGATTCGTTTTAGTGACATCGAACTGGTTCCAACCAATTATTACATAAAAATAAAAATTATAAATATTATAAAAATGGGTTGGAACCAGTGAAAACCAGGAATCATTCCTCTGTGTTGGTTTATTTAATTTATTCCTGCATGCCATGTTGTTATAATAAGAAAATAATGATTGTCAAAATGTTCGTGTATGTGTGCACGTACGTATGTACGTGTGTGGTGTGCGCTAACTTGATTTATTTTATCATTTATTGTAATGGCGAAACGATCAAAGTAGGTTGGTGGAGTACCAATATTGGTAGTATCATTACATTATTTTTGCTTCAAAAGTCCTCGCAGATCCTGTAATATTGTCGTTCTGATTAAAATATTTATCATTTTCACTTTTCAGTCTGACGTCAACAGCTGCGTCTGTATCATCTGCCTCAGTGCCTTCAGCTGCATTAGTGTTACTACTAGTAGTGTTAGCGGCAGTGGATGCGCCTGCGCATGATGTGTCTCTACTGTTTGCTGTTGATTGGCTAGTGTGAGTACCTATTTTCTTCTCTATTTTTAAAATCTTTTCTGCTCGCGCAAGTAAATAGTCAGCTTTAGGTGTCTAATTTTTTAAGAGCGCATGATTTCAATAATTGGATTTCGGTTTCAGTGACCGGATACGGACTACCAACAACATGCTGGGCGACTGCTACGCCGCTGCGGTCGTTGAGCATCTCTCCAAGAACGAGCTCATGGCGTGCGATGCTGTGCTCACGGTACGTTTCTGGTAACCTCATCATCATCATTAGCCTGAAGACATCCACTGCTGAACATAGGCCTCCCCCAAAGAGCACCACTTTGAGCGGCTCTTGCATCCATCGACTCCCTACGGTTCTGACCAGATCGACAGTTCTGGTTCTGGTTTAAGAACTTTATTTCTCTAAAAGAATAACAATTCACTTGCCTGAGAAATACAGAATAGGCATATACATACATTAGTATTCTTACATAGGGTAGGTATTTAAAAGCTAAAAACTAAGGTAGATTGTAGGTAAAACACACAAATTGGAACGAACAAACATGTCTTGTAGACGATATTTCGGTAGGTATAGTTGATTAAAAATATTATTCCTAGTTATACTTTCAGCTTATTGTGAAGAACAATATCTAACTAAAGAAATGTCGCCCCAAAGTCAACAAATTAGGTATAGTTAGTTTAGTAGGTACTTTAGTTATTCATATAACTATATATATTATACAGTATAATTATTCATTTATTTAGTAGGTATTTATACGAATTTAAGTATAGAAGTACATTAGTATAAATCATTGAAGTGGATAGTTGCTACAGTATTTTAGTATAATAGGTAGGTAGGTACAGATAACTTATGTTAGGAAATAATAGGTAGGAAATAATAATACTTCGATATTAAAATATTATAATATAGGGTAGTTCGGTTTAATTGTTTTACTTGGTAGGTGAGTATAGAGTAGGTAGGTAAGTGACCTATTATCACAAACTTGTGGGGGCTATATTTGAGGTTACACGTATCATAGAAAATTAAGTTGGGTAGGTATGTAAAAATATATGAGGTAAATATATAGAAGGATCGAGCTACGGTTGCAATCACGTTCTCATGATGGACGTTCCTATACTAGCAATATGTATTGTTATAAACTTATTGTATATTTATATATAAGTATATGACTTATATTATTTAGAGAAGAAGAAGCTTTGTTATTTAATATTTATAATTTTTGGCACACCTTTGAAAAATTTAATGGTCAAATCATGTTCTCCTTCACACATTCTGCGTTTTAGTTCTGTACATAGATCCTGTAGTAGTTCCTTTTGGCGTATACTTTGGTCCGAGTAGCATTTTATATTCGAATATTTTTCGTTAATCACGCTGCTATTACGGAGCATGGTTCTGGCTGTCTGCGATGATGCAAAGCAAACCTTTATGGGGCGTGGTCTATTGTTGTTATATTTACCAAGGCGGAGTATTTTAATGGGTTCAGGTAGGTCAGCATCAAGTAATTTTATGATTTTATTAATTTCCTGTTTATCGTGGTCAAATATTTCACAAGGGTCGTTGATTGAGTATCGTTCGGTAACGCCAACTAATACGATATTTTTCTCTCTCTGTGATCGTTCTTGAAGCTCCGCGATTATTTGTTCCGAGGTGCTAGCTGCTGTTAGTTGTGCGGTAGATGTAGATTCTGTAAGATTTCGTAGGTTGTTTTCAAGATGTTCTATTCTATTATCCAAGTCCACCCCCGCAGATGTAATTTTGACAAGTTCTTGCTGTACTCGGCTCTGCCCCTTGGCGAGTTCACTTACAGTAGACTTGATCTGAATAATTTGATTTGAGATAAGAGATACTTCCTGAGAAATCTCGTATAGCTTTTGTGCTTGATTCTGAGCCATTACTGTTAATAATTGCATAATTTTACTTTCAAATTGATCAAACTTATTAGAAAAATCATTATGGGGTTGGACGCACTTTCTAATAGCAGTATCATGACTGTGTCTTAAATCTGGTTCACTATTTATTGCGATAGATTCATTGCTGCGAGTAATGTAAATAGGTCCATGAGAGGGTAAGTGCCGTGCGGCCATTGTTTACCTTCTCGTTTACAATGTTCGTCGCAGACGCAGCAGAGCGAGATGAATTATTGCAGTATCGCAGGCTGTTTCTTTTTCCCGGGGGTGAAGTGATTCGCGGGACGCACAACAACTCGTTTGACTTCAGAACTAAAACACTATTTGTAGCACTTGGTGAACACGCAAATGTGTAATTTATGATTTAGAGATAAGGTTCTTTTTACTTTAATTTAGATTTAAATAATTTGAGTAGATTGACGACACGTCCGTTCCGTATGCTCACCTACGGTCAAGTTCATCTAGTAATTTTTAAAACACATACTTACCTACCTAGGATGTAATTTAATTCATTAGCAGAAATGATACTACACCATTTATAGATGATTGTTAAAGAGTAAAAGTGTGTAAATCAAAATATTTTTACTGAAAATTATGAAGATTGCCGCGGCGCCTAACGCAGTTGGCACGGATGATTTTGATACATTTAAACGTTTTTATACCTCATATGTACTAATTAAAAACAGTATTACATTATTTTAATTAAAGATTGTATTATATATAAGCATTTGATTAAGTAAGTTATTCCATTTTTAGGAGTTAAAATTATTACTAAACCAATTTGTTAGAATTCAAAAATTTTTGCCTTGACGTAACCGGTATCAGGAGTAGGTTCTTAATTTCAAAGGATGCTAATGAATTCAATTACACCCAGTATATGCCTAGGTATATGCTGTGTCATAGGAAAGAGATCTTATTACACGTATGACTCCGGTTTTTGAATCCCATGCTAAAAATCCTTGGGCCAAGGCGCAGCTTAGGCAGACCACCACTAGGTGGACCGACAACCTGGTTAAACCCTCGGGGAGCCGATGGATGCAGGAGGCGAGCAGCCGTTCAAAAGGGCAATCTGTGGGAGAGGCCTACGCTCAGCAGTGGACGTCTACAGGCTGTTGGTGATGATGATGATGATCGTAACATGTTTTTTTTTCCTTCAGGAGTCAGCAAACGGTATGACGCCAAGCTCAGAAGCAGACATAGGAATCATCACTCCAGGCAAGAAGTCACCCACTTCTGATGACGTCATCATAGACATGCATTTACAGAAGAACCATAATTCCATCAAACGAATATAGTATCTTATCAGGGTGCCATACAGACTATTTTTGCATGTACGGCTAGGTCCGTTTTCACTCATTTTAACCAGTTAATTATTAGAAACACGAATAACCCTCTATCTGATATTTTTACATGTTTATACGTAGTAGGTATTAGTGACGTCTGATAAAATAATGTAAGTACCCGTTAACCATCAGTTAAATTGTGGAGGAAACGGACTCAAAATGAGGCTTTAATGTCAATTGAGAAACAGATAAATTAGTTTCAAGTATTTTAGTGACGTTATTGTTAGTTTTTAGTCGTAAAACAGGCACTTTGTATTAGCTGTAAGATTTAAAGAAAAAGGAGTACTCACCAATAACATTAAAATAAATTAAAAAATTTTAAAACACATCAGCAGGATGAGCACCGAAGCTTGATAGCAAAGCAACAGGAGGAATTTATACCAAATTTGAAAATCTCCAAAACAACTGCGTAATTAGTGCGTAGGTATAATATTAGTTTTGGCGGGAACGCGGAAAAGTTCACGTCGGTGCATAGTAATTATGTCTCAAAACTTGTGCTTTTCCAGTGTTAATGTTTAAAACTGGTGGCGTTTCACGCATTAAGTGCTGAATTATGAGCATGAGTGTGGGCAAGGGGTTTAATCGCTCAGGCGCTTCAACCACATGTGCGGCCGGCATCGCGCAACGTGAACCGCTCCCCACCACAATTGTGGCTTACAGCTGATTGCGCTACTAGGGATGGCAATCAATTTTTAGAGGTGTCACTCATTATAAATCGACTAAAATTGAACATCACTATCGAATAAAGTAAAAGTATCTATAGTTCAGGAGAAAAAAAAAACTCCTCAGTCTAAATTGCATCTCGCGCCGAGCCGGCGCGCGCCGGCGACGGAGTAATTTCCTTTAGGTACGGCGTAGCGTCAATTATTATGTGTAGTGTTGTTGTGTGTGTTTTTTATACTGCAACACACGTAAAAATGCATTTGTTTAGATAGCCAAGTAATGCTACTTATCAAAACTAGTTTTGAAATTTTAAAACACGTATAAACCGTAAATATGCAAAACCATACCGCGCTATTTGAGGAGCGCTTTGGGACCTACCTACGCCCGCCGCACCGCGCCTGAGTGGATAATGTGGAGAAACATGGTTTTCCACAGACATCTCATACTATCCTATGGTATTAGATGTCTGCTGTGGGTTTATCGTGTTGCTTCCAAAATTTCATAGAAGCTATTAGTAAAGTTGCCACAACTTTACCTACTAGAGCGTGACTTAGACTGGACTATGACTACCTGACTTTTACTGGTCTAATTACGACTAAAACTTGACTGTACGTGAAATATTCTATAACACGATGAAAATATGCAATACTTGACACTGGCTAAATACACTACGCGTGGAGCAAAAAAAAAACCGCGTATTGAAACTGTCAAATATATTATTCTGCTTTTACGATAATCAGCTTGGCTATTCTTTAATTTGTGAGTTAAGTGGTCAAATGCAAGCTTGTAATGCAACGTAAAAGCATAATATTAGGTGATTCAGTGTATGACATGCACGTATGCAATGCATGCAAATTTCAGTGAACCCTATCCGTCTTACCACAAAAGATTTAGACGCGCTTTAAACACTTGTTGAACAGTTGTTTCATGAATTCCATACCACAAATCCGCGCCTAACACTCGTTTAAGATAGACGGGCGTTAAACACGTGCTAAAATTTAAACATCCTCAACCCTTAGTTTAAGAGGTGTTTAACTGTCGTCTTACATTAAATTTGAATAAAATAACTACTTACTTTAAAAAGTATCGTGTACTTTTTGGATAATAAATAAAGGTATTTATTATTATACACAACGTGAATGAGTTTATCCGTTTCAATATTATGATCATTAGGTATCATTTTAAAAAGCGATACAAGATTGCAATAGATTTCGGCCGTACAATAACTTTAGATCGGGTAAAATTTGATCCTCGTGATAAGCTCGGCTTAAAAATGCATCCTAAACCTGAACTGAACACACATATTAATATCCTACGTCATACTTTGTCAGTGACCATCCTCAAAGAACAATACAGAAATACTAATGGCGGGGCGAGCGAGGCATACCTGACCTGTCCTTTTTTTGGAGCACCCTACGCACACCAGCCCGCCTATTACGGACGAGCTAGCAGCGCTGCTGACGCACGTCTGCCGCTCCACCGCTGTCAATTTTCATACAATTTTGACAGCAGTTGAGCGGCAGACGCGCATCAGCAGCGCTAGCTCGTCCGTAATAGGGGGGCAGCGCTGTCACCATAACACACACAGTCAAACTTCACGCTAATAACTTTTTTCTATGGTCACAGCTATCACGCTAACATGTATAGTATTTACAAAATGAGTTCTGCGCGGAATGAAACGTTTCGTAAGATGCTACCTTATTTAAAAATTGTGAATCGAGTTAGACAGTGTTTAAGTAAATACGGTATAAACATGGTTTTGTAGTGACAAAAATAAAACATCCGTTCAATGACCATTTATCTTTTAGACGCTGTCTAACTAAACATGTGTCTAGACGATGTTTAAAATTATTTTTGAACATCGTTTAGACACATGTTTAGTTTACGTATTTACTTAAACACTGTCTAAATCGATCCACAATTTTTAAATAAGGTAGCATCTTACGAAACGTTTCATTCCACGCAGAACTAATTTTGTAAATCCAATACATGTTAGCGTCATAGCTGTGACCATAGAAAAATGAAACGTTATTATCGTGAAGTTTGACTGTGTGTGTTATGGTGACAGCGCTGGTGTGCATGGGGTGCTCCAAAAAAGGGCAGGTCAGGTATGCCTCGCTCGCCCCGCCATTAGTATTTCTGTATTGTTCTTTGAGGATGGTCACTGACAAAGTACGACATAGAATAATAATATGTGGGTTCAGTGCAGTTTTAGGATTCATTTTTAAGCCGAGCTTACATATAGATCAACCATGAGGATCAAATTTCAGCATAAGTTTTACCCAATCTAAAGCTATTATACGGGCGAAATCTATTGTTAACTTGTATAGCTTTTTAAAATGATACCTAATCATCATAATATTGAAACGGATAAACTCATTCACGTTGTGTATAATAGTAAATACCTTTATTTATTATCCAAAAATTACACGATACTTTTTAAAGTAAGTAATTATTTTATTCAAAATTAAGGTAACACGACAGTTAAACACCTCTTAAACTAAGGGTTGAGAATGTTTAAATTTTAGCACGTGTTTGACGCCCGTCTATCTTAAACGAGTGTTAGGCACGGATTTGTGGTATGGAATTCATGAAACAACTGTTCAACAATTGTTTAAGGCGCGACTAAATCTTTTGTGGTAAAACGGCATGCGGTAGGTGGTAGGATTTTTCTGCAAAGTTCGTCTAGGTAGGTACCACCTCTTTGCCAGTTATTCTGTCGCCAAGCAGTAGTGTGCAAGCACTACTGTGTTCTGGTTTGAAGGACATTGTAGCTAGTGAAATTACTGGGCAAATGAGACTTTATGACCTGATTACACAGTGTAGTAATCTGATTACTATACTGTGTGATGTCTCAGGATGACGTGCGCAGTGCAGTGTCACGCGAAACTTTATTATCTTAATGTTCCGAGTGATACTGTAACTGTTATGGGCGGCCGTGTCGCTTAACATCAGGTGAAAAACTATCTCTTCAAGTCATTCTCATAAAAATAAGGTACTGAAATTTAAACATCCCCAACTGCTTGTTTCAGAGGTGTTTAACTGTCGTTAGACTTAGACAGTGTTTAAGTAAACACGGCATAAAAATGGTTTTGTAGTGACAAAAATAAAACACCCGTTTAAGGAGCATTTAACTTTTAAACGTTGTCTAACCAAACAAGTGTCTAAGCGATGTTTAAAATTATTTTTGTGGTTAGACGGTGTATTATTAAATGGAAGAGATGCAAAGCAAAGCAACATCCAGTTTTTAAAAAAGACAGTATATTTACCTACGTGACGTACTTTGCCGTATGTAGATAGCTATATTAGGTACCTACCTACTTGAGAAATTAGTAGGTACACGAAAAGTGCAATGGTCTGAATTTTGACAAGCGATATGAAGACGTCACATACATCACAACACATTTTTCATTTAAATTAATATTACCTAAGCTTATTAGTATTAGATTATAATAATGTAAGTAACTATACAAAAAATAAAAAGTTGCAATTTATAAGCGGGTAAATATCAATTTTAGTAGGAATCAGGAACATCTGTGATAATTAATAAAATTAAATTCAATTTCGTAATTTTCTATTTTTTTGGTACCTCTAACTCTAAAGTAATAAATAAGTATCTTTATTATTATATTATTATTACCTAATTTTTTTTGAAATAAATGTTAGGAACTTAAAACTGCAAAAACTAATGGATCTGATAGACAGAAATAACTGTTTACGATTATTTTTAAGTTTTTGGAGTATGGCCAAATAAGTATATTACTACTTGCCTACGTTTTATTCTGTACCTAACTAGAAGTATACGTACGAAAGTATACCTAAATTTGGAAGAATGATGCGGGTTTTCCATCTCAGATGGATGTCTTATTCCGAGCTATCTGTAATAACATACATTTTGATTTTACTCCTGAACTACTACTATGATTACTAATTTTTCTTCTTCAAGTACTTATATTGATTGTGGATTCCATTCCGGCTTAGGACATACAGTTATGTGATGAGCACCGATGTTTGTAGTGATGGATTAATTAGCATTCGCATTCATTTTTGGCATGTTAAAACCCAATTAGCATTTCACAAATGAAATGTAGTTGTGAAATTCTGTGAAATATGAAATTTCATTTCAATTCATTTAGTTCATTTTGAACTTAATTTTTAATATCAAGTTTCATTTCATTTTTATTTCATGTTTAATTTCAATTTTCATTTCATTTTTCATTTCCATTTCATTTCATATTAGTAAATAGCATAGCAATAGCAATTAGCATGCTAAGACTCGTGAATTAGCATGTTTGTTAAATTTACGCAAAATCGCATTAGTTTCCATCGCTAGATGTTTGTATTCTGTGTGTTAACCAATACGTACTCTTATCTTTCTTTAGTGTCTTTAGGTAGGTACTATATCCAAAGACTAAAAATAATGTTGAAAAACGTGTAAAAAGTGTACCACCTAGTTTGTGGGGAGGTGTGTTTACTGCACTGTGTGTGAAAAAACTGAGGTTGTACTGTAATCACTTACAATAATATTTATTATGTAGAAACTAAAAATTTATTATTATAACTAACTAAAAAATAAAATAGGTTAAAACTAAATTAATCTAAACTAAAATAAACTACTTATCTAAATCTAAAGTAATAAACTATACAATAAGTAAAATTAATCTAAAAAGCCACTACCAGTGGGCAACGTACCCAAAATGCTGGCGGCGTTGCCCCGTTGTATGGCAATATTGGCAATGCTTAGCTTTTGCGCCAAATACACAACAAACACGTGACAAAATGCTGGTCTACAGCATTTTGTCACGTGTTGCCTCGATCAGATGTTCCGATAGGTCTTTAACATTTATTTTTGAACACCAACTGAGCAAACCCCATTTCAAACTAATTAAATTATACATGATAATAATTATAGCTATACAATATAATTATAAAGAAAAGACTAATTGCGTTACAAAGAATTTTTGATGTTAGCAAGTATACTTATATACAATTCAATAAAAAATAATACAAGGTAAATTAATTTCATTCAGGTTTACAATAGTAGGCATGATGACTACTATTAAAAATGAACATGTAAATAATACCCTCATAAAGAAGATTAAAAATGAATGCAATAATTAAAACATAAGTAAAATCGGTAAATAAATCACGGTGTAATAAGCTTTTAAAGTTTCTATAGGAGGCATCTCCTGTCCCTTTCTCGCGAAACAGATCGCCTTCACAGTTACTATGAAAAATCCACTCGTGACGTCACATGCCAGAGATATTGTATGTAAAGCTACCATAGCTGTAATGAGGTACTATGACGACATTGCTCTGACGTCACTGGCCGTTTGAGCTATCTCTTTCTATTCCCGTTTTTAAAATGCTTGTATCTTTGTCGTTTTTTGAGATATTTTATTTTTGTTTTCACAAATGTTTATATTTTGAGGATTTTTTTAAATTTATGCACAAAAACAAAATTATAGTCATCATGCCTATTATGATTGTAGAGCTTTATTTGCGAACACAGTATAAATGAATAAGTACCTACCTATATAATATAATTGTTATTGTCGATACAAAAGTTAAACCATGTGTAATGGTTAATTATTTAAGTAAAACACTTATCATTAAGCAATAAGGTCATTTTAAAATTTTGCTATCTCAATTTTATACGAATCGTAACGACGTGGTTCTTAGAAGCAATAGGAATTGAATTAGACAGTAATATATAAGTACATGTGTTGGTGCATGGCCCGAGTTTGACTGTATAGGTTGCCTTATGTATGGAGATAAGTAATGTATTATTAAAACATTTCCACTACGTAATTTGTTTTACTGTACCTATTAAGATTTCCCGTGAAGCTAGCGATGGCTTACGAATGAAAACTGCGCGTGTAATGCTCGCAACTTTACAGAAGCAGATTTTGTGTCTAATGTAGAGCAATGGGTATGGGCAGGCCACATCACTCGTAGAACTGACAACCGATGGGGAAGAAAGGTTCTCGAGTGGTGACCACGAACCGGAAGACGCAGCGTAGGCCGGCCCTTTCACTAGGTTGGACCGACGATCTGGTGAAAGCCGCAGGGAGCCGATGGATGCAGGAGGCGAGCAGCCGCTCAAAGGAGCGCTCCCTGGGGAGGCCTATATTCAGCAGTGGACGTCTGCAGGGCGTCTTACAAAATGATGATGATGAATAGTATTAAATCATTATGGTTTCCCGACAATCGTTTTTGATGATTTTTTTTAAAATTCTATGTACGTTCTATGAAAAGAGTATAATATATATATTAGGGCTTTTATTTTTGATGAGAATGAATGACATGACGAGCTAGTCGTTCACCTGATGTTAAGCAATACGGCTGCCCATAACAGTTGCAGTGTCACTCGGAACTTTAAAATAATAAAGTTTCGCGTGACACTGCACTGCGCACGTCATCCTGAGACATCACACATCAGTCTAGTAATCAGATTACTACATTGTGTAATCAGGTCATAAAGTCTCATTTGCCCAGTAAGGACAGCCCAGTAGGGTTGCTTTAGTAAGGATTTTGCTGATGAATCTCGTAAAAGAAACAATACAAAAGTACTTGTGGTACCGACATTGCATCAAAATATATTGCAATTTGATTGATGTAGAATACACCTAAAACATAAATGTGCGTGTTTGCTGACTTTTATTTTATATCCAGCATAATAATAATTATTTTTAATTAATTGCACCTTGCATGCTTTAATTATGCGTTGGGATTATGGGAAATTACCCATTATAAGCACCCTCAATATACTGTAATCATCTAGGGTTATCCTTTCCTCTGTTTTATCCATTTGATAAGAAGCAAGTATGAAGAAAGTGACAAACCTAAAGCAGGGAGAGACTATTTTGTCCACCTTAGCACGGACGGTGGACAAAATTGACTGGTAACCCATCAGCTGGGTTAGCACGGATGATGTAGATATGATTTTCATATATGAAAGGTTGCTTAAGTATAGGAGGAAATGAAAAGAGTGAAAAAAAGAGTTTAAATTTTTAATTCCGTGTTATTGTTTCACAGACAGTCTCGCAGAACTTACAAGAATACATTTTACAAAATTATTTACAATTACAATTAGTTTTGAGTTTACTAACAATACAATATATCACTTTTGAGACGGTGTGCAACAATGATGTACAAAATCATGCAAATAATTAAAGTGCGATAATACTAATTATAATTTTTTGTAATCAAATCAGTAGAATTACATTAAATTTTAAAACATTCATGAAATCTGTATAATTAATAGGATGTTTCAAAATCACAGTAGAAAATCCTTACTATATAAATTAGAATTTACTATCAAAGGCACGTTTTGTTGGCATTTAGTTAAGATTTAACTTTGTGACTGCAATGCACTAGCTTAAAAATAAAATTGCTAATATACTTATAGCTTAAAGTAAAGCTGATTCGTTTTATAAAAATACAACATGGCAGTCTTGATTTATTATTTCACAAGAACCTAGAAATGTACAAGGTATCCTAGTATTTACAATTAATGTTAAACCCGAGTTAAGTTATGTACAGCTACCGCAAAAACCGGTAATAAATTCTTAACGAATCACTTTGAGCACATTCAAGGCAGTCGAATAGCTACAAATGAAATGCACAAAATGAAATTATACATAATACAAGTCACAAATGTAACCGATTTCATCGGTCTGAATAAATACAATAGTGAATACTCATAGGCAAATTGTCTTTTATATTTACATAAGTACAGATCTAACTAAATATACAGTTCATATTCTCATAGTTGAATGGGGAGGTTTCCTTCCAGCAGTCGCAGGTAACCCTGGACCTACTAAGGGTGACATCGACGGTGACCTAGTAGCTAAAGGTGATAATGAAGGTGAGAAAGATGGTGACATGGCCGCAGCGGCTGAGAAACCTCCAGGAACATCGTGGCTTATAGGAGACCTAGGTAACAATAACTGAGGCTGCCTACACGAAAGCGATGGAGCTGGACAACTCCTTGGTGCAACCGTCGTCAATAATGGAGGCGGCACACTTTTACCACCCGATATTGACGTTCCTTTACTCTTAGCACTAGAAGCACCACTATTACCACTCTGTAATGATACAGCATCATCTTTTAACCGCGCTATTTCTGAGAATACATGAGCTAACGGTTGGTATTGAGGACCCCAATCTAATAAATAGTCCCAATTATAACTGCCAGTTAGTTCTTCTTCTGAATGAACTATGGAACTAAGACTTCCTGTCATCGAAGGCCCAGCAGTCGGCACGGCTGTGTTTTCACCTGGAGCACTGGGGAATGCTCCTAAAGCCATAGCGCGATCCACAGCAGCACTTGCTTCATCCGCACTACTCGCTCTTTCACTACCTGTTACTTCATTTAACTTAGCGTATATTAAATTTGTAATGTCATTTTCATGAGGACCGTCTTCATCAAACATGTGCATAGAGTCTATAGGAGCGTGATGTAGCATTGTATCTTTCGTACCTACATTTTCTGAGCATCTTCTCGATGAAGTTGAAGCACCACCTCCAGTTCCAGTATCTACAATACCAAGTCTCGCTAAATACTCTTGGGTGTTATGAACCGATACATCGGATAAATTATCATCATCAACTCCATTTGATTGTCTATGTAAACCTTCTCTTTGTAAGGGGCCTTCATTTATCATTCTAATTTCTTCATCTTCACCATCTTCTCCGTCTTCAGCGGATCCTCTGCCACTAGATCCCGATTGATCAGACCCGGATAGTTCTGAAGTAGTTGCAGCTCCAGAATTTGAACTAGCTGTATGTGGACCATACGGTGGAATCTCGTCATACTTTGGTGGTGCAAATGGGTTTGGAGGGCCAGTACCAGTATTTCTTATAGGTATTGTGTCAAATCCACTTGGATCTACGTAGCTGTTTGTAGCTCCTACACCTTCTGAACTGAGACCTGGCTTATTCTCCTTTTTATGCCTCTTATTTTTCATTTTAATAAATAGAAATGCCGCTGCAAATATAATTATTACTATAATAAACACTATTAGTAATCCTAATGCCCAATCTGATAGTCCACCACTGGACGCTGTTGCTGTATCAGTTATTTGGTCTGTGTCAGCTGCAACAGCTAAATCATTTAGGCTTATTTCTACAGCAGTCTTATTTGTCAATGAGCCTTGCCTTCCTGAGCTCGCTGTTACTACTAAGCTGATTGATTTGTCTCCTCCAAAAAGATTTGGAACGGAATCAATCTTTTTCTTTAAAATAATAACACCGGTGGTCCTGTTTATTTTGAAGAATGGATGCGATGTAGAGAGTTGGTAAACAATTCTTCCATCGATACCTTTATCACGATCAGTCGCTGTAGCTTGACCAATCATGTACCCTGCAGGCAAAGCTCTTGATTTAGGTATTCGGAATTTATACGTTTTCTGTGTAAATTGAGGATAAAACTCATCTCTACTTTCTATATCAATTCTTACTTTCACGGTTGTGCTTTTACCACCTACATCAGAAGCTTTAATTGAAAATTCATATTTGTTTTTCAATTCGTAATCAAAAACTGCGTTTGTGTTTACTAAACCTGATGATGAATCAATTTGGAACATCTTCCATGAGTCGTCGTTTCTATTATAGCTGTTTGATGATGAAGCGATAGAATAATTAAGTGATCCATACTTTCCTTTGTCCAAATCCGTAGCTCTAGCAGTAAATATTGAAGTTCCTACTCTTTCGTTTTCCCCAATTGTCTCAAAATACTCATTGACAGGGAAAGTTGGCGAATTGTCATTTTCATCCAATATACTAACTTTTGTGTAAACCGCATTACATAATGATGGCACTCCGTTGTCACAAGCAACAATGATCAGTTTGTATTCAGTATTTCCAGTATCGTAATCCAGTGTTTTATTTACAGACAATATCCCCGTTATAGGATCTATGAAGAACAAATTTTCATCATCTCCTGAAGTAATATTATAAACAATGGCAGCGTTAGATGTTCCGTACAAATCGGCATCTGTTGCAGACAACTGCGTTAGTGTGTACCCAGTTTTAACATCTTCACTAACAGAAAGTTCGAAGTCGTTTGTGGAAAATATTGGAGCATTATCATTAGCGTCTGCTACAGTAACGAAAACTGTAATTGATGTATTGTTTTGATTGTGGCTGAGCATCTTTCCTTGTTCGACTGCAGCTAGACCCAGTGTATAAGAGTCTTGCGTCTCTCTATCTAAGGTGCTTGTTAGGATGAGAGCTCCTTCTGAAGTAACATCGAACATCTCCCCTTCGTTTCCTGAGGTAATGTGAAAATCCAAATTGTACTTCTTGAGAACGTCATTGATTCCACCGATTTGAAGAAGCGAAGCACCCTTCTTTGTATCTTCCTTGACTGTGATCCTGAAATTAAGATGACATAAATGTTAATTTTACTTTTCTTCTTGAACGTAAATATGCTTTCCATTATTTATTATGGGTACGAAATACGAAATTAACATGTATTTTGTTTTAAATATTTTAGAACTAAAAGTATACAGACATTAACAGACTGAAGACGTCCACTGCTGAACAAAGGCCTTCCCATAAACGTCGCTGTGGACGCTTATCATAAGGGGAGGTTTGCCACAATCACCACTTATACAATAATTATTTAACAGTCAGTGCAGTATTTTTCGTTTCTAAGACAATTCTGATGAATATTGTTTTTATTTATATTTAATATTGTAGTAGGAAGACAAAGTGGGAAAACTTGGCGTCTTCGGGCAAAAACTGTGTAACATAGGTGCCCGCGCGGTCTTATACAAAAGTGGTCCACGAAGAGACCCTCTTAACGCAGTATACGACTGTCTATACTAATAAATAATTAATATAACCATTTACCTGTAAGTATCCTGTCCAATAAACGGCTTGATCTCAGAAGAAGCTCCAGTACTGATCCTCACTGACGCCATTGCACTTCTATTCGGCTTTCCATGATCAGTAGCCAAGACTGCTAACTGCGTATCTCGCTGACTTCCTGATAACGTGCTGTAGTTGACAAATATCGTCCCAGAGACGGTGTCAATGTAGTAGCCCTTGGCTGGACCGAGGAGGGAGTAGGAAATCTTGCCGTTGTCACCGCTGTCTCTGTCACTAGCGCTAACTGAGCCGATTTCTTGTGTATCTGTGCCTTCTGGAAATAAATGGGGGTATTTTAGAGAAATAACAATTTGAGAATCATCAAATTAGTTTAAATTTACCTACTTTTACTTTCAAACGGTTTTTATATTACATGAACTATATTTGAAATTGTTATACTTGAATTACTAAGCTTTGCTTAAAGGGAAATAAAGACGTTAAAGTTGCTGATAAAATGTGAGTTAATGAAAGTTGCTGATTTCTAAGTGTGAAAACTTTTGGCTGATTTTATTATCTAATTTCATAGTGTATTTTAGCTTATCTTATAAAGCCGAGTAGACAAATAAATTAAAATTTGATAGTTTACCTGGTAATATTCTGTTGTAGGATATATCGTCAAATATCGGCGAGTTATCATTGACATCGGTCACCTTTACTGTAAGAGTAGTTTTGGCTACATGCTCGTTATCCGAGGCGGTAATGTTCACTTCGTAAACTTTCTTTGTTTCAAAGTCCAGCGGTCTATTCAATACCACCTTGCCACTGTATCTGTCAATAGAAAAACTATTGTCTCCTTGTATTATCGAATATTTAAGAGCCGGAAACGTATCAACGTCATTTGCAGTAACAGATGTCAGCACTGTCCCGACTTCCACCCCTGTAAAAATAAAATAAAAACTTTAAACGCTGACGTTACTCTTTCGTTAGACTGCCGTTTTAACGACCCGCAAAATAAAACAAAATATTCTCAACAAAAACTCCTTCGACGTACAATGATACAAAAACAAAGAAACTAAAAAACCGTAAACGAAACGCGGACCGTTGGGGAGGCACCGCTAAAACATGCACTCGGAAAAAATGTAATACCATCCAATAAATATTGATCCCAAAGGAGTCTCTTTTATTTAATCTCGGCGCTGGAATCGGAAAGTCGCAATGTAACCCGGCCGCGGAGTCGAGAATACAAATTATGTAAAATGCCTCCTCCTCGCGAAACGCTTTTTGTTCTACCAATTTATTTCGAGGAGTCGATAGGCCGCCCAACAGCAATTTGGGGCCAAATACGCGGCGGAATAAAAAGCGTACGTACCTTCCGAGATGGAGATGAGGTTTGGTGGCGGGAAAGTGGGCTGGTTGTCATTGACATCGACCACGGTGATGCGCAGCGTGGCCGTGCCCGTCAGCTGTGGGTCGCCTTCATCCGTCGCGATCACCGTCAGCTTGTACGTCTCTCGGATCTCGCGGTCCAGTACTATATTAGTTTTCACCGACCCCGAGAACGCCGGCTCGATAATAAACGCGTTATCGTGGTTTCCGTCCACGATATGGTATAATATTCTCGCGTTTGCCCCTCGATCACCGTCCTTTGCGGCGAGTTGGACGACAAATTCGCCCTTAGTGTTCCCTTCTAGAACGTTCGCGATGTATTGCTGTTGCGTAAATCTGGGAGCGTGGTCGTTTTGGTCGAGCAGATTTATTATAACGTCGCAGTAACCGTATAAGACGGGCGCGCCTTCTGTGCGTGCGACGACAACGAGATGCCGCCGTGGACCGGGGTAAGACTCGTAGTCCAAATTGGCCGAGTTGTTGACTCTTATCACACCCGACGAAGGGTCAATTTCGAACGCGTACTGGTCGTTTCCGTTGCCGATTTCATAAATGATCCTCTGCCGACGGCCGTCACTTCTTACGGCTGTTACTTGTAACACATCTTTTCCGTACTCCATATTTTCTTCTATGGTGACGTTGTAAGTAGCGTTTTGAAAATTCAATGTCGGCATCTGATCAGAAAAATCCCCGACTCGAATTTCAATGAGGCCGACTGAGCTTTGTGGTGGGTTTCCTTTATCTTTGACCATTACTTTTAAATGTATAAGTTTTCCGTTTTCACTGGCCAAGCTCTGCGTAGCCGTTAGCACGCCAGTCGTTGGGTTAATGCGAAACTTGTGGTTTGTAGTATCAAATAGCTCGTAGATAACTTCCGCATTTATGCCGATATCATTATCTGTAGCCGACACCCGTAGCAGGCTTTGACCCGGTGGCGTCAGCGTGGCTACCTGTTCTTTGAACGGATACTTTGTAAATATCGGCTTGTTATCGTTCACGTCATTTATCGTCACTTCGACAGATACCCTTTGAGAGCGTGCGACATAGCGTCCCTCGTCTGTAGCTACCGCTTCAAAATGATACACATTAGTTTTTTCTCTATCAAAGGTCCTGAAACAAAAAAAGAATTAATAAGTACTTATGTGATTTAGTTGTTTACCGAGCAATACTTGCATCACAAAATATCGTCGCAAGGTCGAGAATCAATTAACTTACCCAGTAGTAAAAATTATTCCACTTTTATTATCAATCCTGAACAATCCCTGACTTTCGTTTGCTAATGAATATACAATGCGCTTATTGAATCCCAAATCAGCGTCTGTAGCTCTCACTTTTATGACTGAAGTATCAATCATGGCATCCTCGGGGATCGCAGCTGAATAATGACCGGTATCGAAAACTGGATCGTTGTCATTCTGATCCTCGACTATTATAGTTATGTTACAAGATCCCTGTAAAGCTACAGGCGATCCGTGATCGAAAGCAGTAATGGCCAAGTGGTACTTCGATTGAGTCTCTCGATCTAGCATCCTGGCAGTCAACTTGCCCGTCGTGGAATCAATCGAGAATTTATTTCCATTATTTCCCGACGTAATGCTGTAAGTTATGACCCCATTTGCTCCGATATCTTTATCTGTTGCTGCTACAGTGTGTATAACTTCAGGAACGTTGTTTTCTGGAACGGCTAGAGGATAACAAGAACCGGCTTTGAAGGTAGGTGCATTATCATTTACGTCCATAATACTTATGGTCACTGTAGTGACGTCAAAGTTTGACGTGGATTGAAATGTGTTAGAGTCTGTCACGTAAACTGGAAAAACATAATTGTCTTTATCTTCACGGTCTATGGGAGTTTTGACTGTGATTGTACCCAAGCGCTCATCAATTGCAAACTTATCATCATCTACTCCAATAGGTATAGTGTAAGTGAGATTACCTGTAACAAAAAATAAAGGTAAGTACATAAGTGATTTTTGAAACATTTAAAGATTGTCATTACAATTTGGTGAATTATGAATTCTGATGTTAAACATTCGTTGTTATTACTTACTTGCATTTCCTCTAGAAGACTTTGCGGACAGTCTTGTGACAAAACTTCCTGGACGAATATCTTCACTGATGTTAGCTCTGTAGTAAGAGTCTGTAAATCTTGGAGGAACGTTTGTAGACTCTTGCAAATTCAGTAACAAATTCATGTGACTTTGTCTTGGAAACGGAACTCCATGATCTGAAGCCGTTAAATTTAGCCTATACTGGCCTGGTCGTACTCTCGATAAATCAGACGAGTATTTGTTGGACAGAGTCAGCTTTCCGTTGTCATACTCCATCGAAAAGTACGCGTGATCATTTCCACTTGAAATATAATAGGATATTCTTCCGTTATTGCCAGAATCAGCATCAACAGCTAAAGCTTGGTAAAGTGTGCCCGAAAGAGTACTAAGAGGAACGGTGGCTTTAGTTGCTGAGACAAAAGTTGGAGCGTTGTCGTTTGCATCAGTTACTGAAATGTGAACTGTGGCTGATGTGGCCATCCTCTCTGATACGTTCGTAGCTAAGTCAGTTGCTTCGATGATCAGCCAATATTCTTTCAGCGTTTCATAATCGAGAGTTGACATAAGTGTCAGAGAGCCGGTCAAGGGGTCTAAACTAAAAATATTTTTGATCGGTGGCAAAGCCGACACTATATGAAAATTTAGCTCCCCGTTCACTCCAGCGTCTGCATCTTTGGCTGTGAAATTGTACATAGTTGTACCGATGGGTATCATTTCAGATACTTCTATATTGATAGGATCTTGAGGCCACTGAGGAGCATTATCGTTGACATCGATGATATCTATTTTAACAGTTACAGCGCTACTTTGAGGGTTGTTGGTAGCTGAAGTATCTAACGCTCTCACTTCCAATCTGTATTCATCTTGAATTTCTCGATCTAACTGTCTTGCAACCACTAAAGATCCAGTTCTTCTATCAATTTCAAATGTGCCTGGTGAGTGATCGGAAGTTAGAGACATAAGTAAATATGAAATTTGTTTCTCCTCTTCATTGTCAATCGAATTTTCATTGATGTCGTTTTCACAGCAAGCCACAGTTCCAACCACGTGACCAATTTTGGCATCTTCTTTTACCTGTAACATAAGTGTTTGTTTAGGACCATCCATATTGATGCCATTTATATTTAATGGAGTTCTGTTTATATTGTTGTTTTAACTATAGGTACTACACCTATAGTTAAAACAACGACAACTCAGAAAGGTACTTACTTTGAAAGACAAACTTGAGCTAGTGTAAGTAGGTCTATTGTCGTTCAAGTCTAAAACTTCTACCTTCAATTGTCTTACTGTCTGTTTAGGTGGAGTACCGCTATCAGTAGCTGCTACAGTCAGCCGATATATTGATCTTTCTTCATGATCAAGAACTGCAACAAAAGGGATGTTATTTTTATAGATTTTTAATAAGCTAACAATGAGTGGATAATTTGAGTTCAAAGGAACGCTTCTATTGCTAAGAAATAAAATTCATACTATTTTTTAGTCAGTATTTTAATTGATCATCAATGTTCATACTTCTGCAGGACTCCAGGTACATACCTGTGCTAGTTTTGATGACTCCAGTATGTGAATCAATAACAAATACCCCAAATCCATCCATGTCTCTCTCGTTCAGGATAGAATAAGTAATGGTAGAGTTAACTCCATTATCTCTGTCTATTGCTTTGACTCGAGCCACTTCAGCTCCTGGCTGCTGTTCTTCCCTCACACTCACAACGTCTTCTCTTGGGTCAATGATCTCAGGAGGATTGTCGTTAACATCAGTAATTTTGATAGAGACAGGAACTCGAGTAGACCTTGGAAGTGGACCTTGGTCTTTTGCTTCAGCAAATAAAGAGTAAGATGTCTTGAACTCACGATCTAGGATTTCCTTTGTTGATATTACACCTAGAAAAGAAAGTAGGTATTGTGTTAAGTTCGGTAACTAAAAACTGACGTATTTTTCTGAAAATCGCTAGTTATTCTATCAAGTAATTAAAAAAATATATTTTATTAAAAGTGCTAGCTTGTCTTTAACCAAGCAACATATCCTAGCTGCATGTATCTGGTGGTATGCTGTTCTATGTTATATTTTATGCTCAATAATCTAAAAGCAGTGTCTTTCAACCTGACCTTATGCCGATGATCAACAGGCGACCAATGAGCATTCAGTGTTTTTATATTGACATGATTTTAACTTTAACAAACGTAGCAAATACCAGGGGTAAGTTGGGTAATAAGGTACAAACATACACACTTAAAAATAACTTAAACACCAATGTCTGAAAGCCCTTTTGACTGATTTTGCACCATTATAATAAAACTCATATACGTTCTAAGCAAAAACAAGTATCAGCATATGATGTTTATGAATATTGTAAATTTCAAAAAGATTACTGAAAATCTATTGCACCAAAATTAAGCAATCATAAAAGAAATCGCTTGCGGCAAAATAGCTATGATTATTCAAGGAAGATTCCTTATTGGGGCGCCCTAAGCTCATGATGACAGAACTGTAAGGGAAAACGAGAGATACAATTGCAATCAATAAACGTCATAAAATTCTACAAGTTAAAGTCGAAATTACAGCAAAATATGAAATCATCTCAGGTTAATAAAGTAAACGAAACTGCTGTAATGAGCGATTGAAACACAGGTTCTAGAAAAAAATATGCTGCGTTATTTTTAGCGACTCACAAATATTGTGTCTCGAGTTTGGGTGAAATGTTATACGGAGCATTTGTAAGACGACAAATTTAATGTTACCGCAGAATGACGAATTGCAAGAACAACTTTACTAAGGGCTGAGAATTTCTTATCTGCAAATTCATTTACAATGGCGTCACCTCGTCCCTTGATCGCAATTACCTTTTTTGTTTCAACGGCCGGTATTATTGCAATTTATAGTCACACAGTCGAGAGTCAGATTCCAACTACATTTTACACCTATAATTCATTTGCGAACATATGAAAATAAAAGATATCCGTCAACCAAACGAGTTGTAGAACCATGGAACGTCCTACACGTACATTTGTAACGTATGAGCTTTAAATACCCGACGACAGTATCTGGCCGTGGTAAGGCTTGTAATAAAACATGGGAGAGAATAGCAAGGCTCCTACATAGCAATATTTTAATAATAGTTAATGGCGGGTCACGACGCATGCGCGCGCGACGACGTTTATAACTCGGAATTGACGCGTATAAATTCATTGTGCGCTGCCTCCTGGTGTGGATACTTCAACAGCTAGCAGCGTGACTTTTCAAATAAAAATTGCCATAAACGATTAACAACCGAACAGTGTTAGAGCCATGAGATACCATCTGCAACGATTGGTGCGAAAGACCGCGTCCGCGTCATGTCTGATCTTTGAGCCACCGACGAATAAAATCGACGAAGCGATTATGCTCATAAAAGGTAGCGAGTTTTTGCCACCGAAAACATTGTATAAGCACCTGTTCAAATCTGAATCCGCGATCAGAGGCAATCGGGACCACATACAGACGTCGTTGCGAATGATTTACGAATTTAACTGCGACGCTAAAGGGTGTAAGCTCTCGGTAAAGATTCGCTAACTAGCTCGTGGGGTGTTGATCGTCGATAACCGAATTGAGACGAAAAGATCCACCATTCATCAGTCAGTTATCGGTGCGATAACGAACTGCCAACCCCCCCTTCTTGCGAACGCCCATATTGAGTAGCGAAAAACTCACACGATTCCGTCGATAAGCACCGGCGCGATTAAAAGCCAGTGAATCATGGGAGCTCAGATTATGCCCATTTATGAATAATAACCCAATCGCGTCGGACGATAGTAAAGCCTTGATAATACCTAAACTGTTTTATTACACCGCCATTTTCATTCCTGTCAAATCTGATCAAGCGACACCGAAATAATACGCATAATATATAATATTTGAGACTACAAAACTGATCTTATTACAGGATGGAATGCGACAGATGGCCATAGAAAGCCGTTCATGGGAAGGCCCCAAAACAAATATATGCGCCATCGGATCTGCTCCCTATCCATTTAAATTGTGCAGGTATTAAAGGCCTTGTTTGACCAAAATGTTTGTTCAGTCGATGAGTCTTAAGGCACGACACACTTTGGGTTTTAGCTTTCAAAAGAGCCGCCGGTCTAAACAAAGCGTCGAGTGGCCTGTTGGTCACTGGAATAGTTCCTTGCTTGGTCAAACATAAGACTGAAGTCGGCATTACGGTAAAATTGCATTGTTCTAAGTAAGTACGTGTTGTAATGACGCGTGTAGCGCCGGCAGTACTTGGAGTTTTAAGAAGTAACGTAAACAAAAATTCTGCTGCCATAAGTGAAAATAAATAACTACGGCAGTATCGATAAATAAGCTTTTAAAGAAGCACTTGGAACTTTATTTGACATCGGAAATGAGGCTTGAGACGTTTTATACAATTTCCTGCAGAAATAATAATATTTTTATCCTACATTATGTTTAATAACTCACCAGTAACAGGATGGACATTGAAGCTCGTGTTGGATGGAAACAAGGTGTATTTTAGAACAGCATTGTCACCCAAATCGACATCAGTTGCTGAGATTCTTCCAACAAATGCCCCAACTTTCTGATTTTCTTCCATTTGAAACTCATAAGCTGCTTTTGAAAAAACTGGATCATTATCATTTGCATCTATGACGTTGACTACTAGACTTGCAGTGGCTGACAGGGGCGGTATACCATTGTCAGTTGCTGTTATGATCATTTTGTGTTTAGCTACAGTCTCTCTGTCAAGTACTTTAGCAAGGTAGACCCATCCAGTACTGGGCTGCACTTTGAAAGATTCGTCAGTGCCGTTAGCCAAAATACGGTACGTGATCCGTGCGTTGTTCCCAGTGTCCTTATCTATCGCTTGTATTTCTAATATCTGTAAAGACAATTTTCATTACATGGATGGCTTGCAAAAGGAATGCGACTGAGCCCATATTCGGAAACTCGTCGTTGAGATCTAAACCGATGCTTGTAGATTATTATCGTGGTTTGTTCGACCATCTAAGTAACAAATTGTATTACGCATTTTCTATGAGCTGTCAGATAAGTACAAATTAAGTGTCGTATTATTCATCATAGGAAAAACCTTACGACCCGTTAGAATAAATAGTGATTCTTCAGTGACTCTGCTAATCAATAAGGCATAAAAGGCTTTAGTGTCTTTAGAACAACATTATGTTATACAATAAAGGGAGACCTACTACCTAAAGATAGTTATTACTATAAATTATAATGTTTTATAGTTACAAAGTAACAAAAAATTTAGAACCCAAGCATAACTGCAGGTAGTACCTACCTACTAAACTAGACATGCACACCTGAAATCGTATATTAAAATAAAATAAAACGATGCATATTTACACCAAAAAAATTCAGTAAAAATGTACCTTAGCATTAATAGCCTCAGACTCCATAATATTTGCGGTGTAAGCATCATGTTCAAAGACGGGAGGATTGTCATTAAAATCCTGCACATCCACCACCAGGGTCAGGTTCGAGCTCAGAGGGGGTACTCCGTTATCTCTTGCAGAGATAATGAGGTTATGGCGTACCAGGTTCTCGTAGTCCAGAGGTCTGTGAAAAAATCCAGCATAAAATTTAACTGGTAGGTTTATCCAGCTCAACACTCTGATTCTATCGTTGTGACAACATAATTATAATAATATATTCACGATAGACACACATAATCGAAAGGTAAGTATTGTAGTCACTTGATTCCATAAAAAACGTACCTCAATAGAGTAACCAGCCCATTCTGTGGGTTCACAGCAAAAGTGTTCGAAGGTCCACTTGCCGAAACTAAATGGTAGCTGATCTGCCCATTCTTCCCATCATCTTCATCGGTGGCTTTAGCTGCATACACTACAGAACCAATAGTAGCAGACTCAGCCACGGATACTCTTACTGATGAAGTACCGAATTCTGGAGCATTGTCGTTCACGTCTGTAAGCGTTATCTGGACCTGAAATAAAAAGGATTCATTGAATTGAGGAGGAAATTGATTTTTGGTCAGGGATGTTATACCACTATCATCATCATCATCATCATTAACAGCCTGAAGACATCCACTGCTGAACATAGGCCTCCCCCCGGGAGCGCCACTTAGAGCGGCTGCTCGCCTCCTGCATCCATCGGCTCCCTGCGGCTTTCACCAGGTCGTCGGTCCACCTAGTGGGGCCGGCCTACGCTGCGTCTTCCAGTTCGTGGTCGCCACTAGAGAACCTTTCTTCCCCATCGGTTGTCAGTTCTACGAGCGATGTGGCCTGCCCATTGCCATTACCACTATACCACTATACCAGCCCTCATCCACATGTGCAAAGAAGAGATTGTAAGTATCAAAACACACAATTTTACAGTGGTGCAGATAGATATCAAAACATATTATTGGTTGTCACCTCTACTTTAAATGATATCAGCCTCTGTTTCAGAGATTAGGTAGAATGAAGTAAATACACAATCGCATTCTTCAAAATATCCAATCAACAGAAAATAAGCTCTGATTTACAGGCTAATTAAAATTACTAACTGGTATTAAAACACTTAGCAGCTTCGGAAACATTTTTCCAAACGCGAACCGTCTGTGCATCCTAACCAATAGCATGACGTATAATCTTAGATGATTTTAATACTTGAGATTTTAAACTGGAAACAGCTCCCTGGACGGTGCCTAAGAAAGTACTGAAGGATCGTAGTAGATATATTGCGAAATTGGTTTCTTGCATTACCGTTACGTCGTGAGTATTTAACTGAAAGAACAATAGTGTGTTTCTTGAATTACCTCATATACTTTGTACTGAGTGATTGATCATAGACGAACCTCAAGTTACGGAGTCGTTTTAAGTTTTGCTGATATGAATGATGACAAAAGTCGACTAAGGCACTTTACTACATCATCATCATCACCATCATCATCAACAGCCTGAAGACGTCTACTGCTGAACATAGGCCTCCCCAGAGAGCACCACTTTGAGCGGCAGCTGGCTTCTTGCATCAATAGGCTCCCCGCGTCTTTCGCCAGATCATTGGTTCACCTAGTAGGGGGCTGGTCTACGCTGCGTCTTCCGGTTCGTGGTCGCCACTCGAGAACCTTTTTTCCCCGTCGGTTGTCAGTTCACTAGCGATTTGGCCTGCCCATTGCCATCACTACTGCCAATTTCAAAAAACACTGAAGCAACAGGAAACTAAAAGGTAGATTATACAAAGCGTACAAACCTGAGTCTGATCGTAGTTCTGTGGATTTCCGTTGACAGCTCTAACGTTGAGGAGGTACGAGGGTGAGGTCTCTCGGTCCAGCAGTGTCGCCGTCATGATGGAACCAGACATGGGGTCCAAGGTGAAGTGGTGGTTTGGATCCCCTGAGACGATGCTGTAGCGGACTGGCGGTTTACCTGTTAAATGAGTTGCTTAAATAAGTGTTTTTATAACTGAAAATATCTCAATAATTGACATGATTATAACTTATTATTTATAGAAATCAATACCAATCTATTCAATTACAATACTACTGCCAGTATTAAAACAATTCCGTCACTCTAATCTTTGTTTTCGGCCAGCTGGATACGTATGCCATAAAGACTAATATTCTATGACCCGTTTGGTCTACTTCGACCCCAGCCCCACTCATCTCAATTTGCCGGTAAAATAAGCGCAGTACTAAATCACGCCAGCCATAAATATTGAAGTATTCGTATCATTTTACTTTCCGCGGTGATCTTCTCGGGTTTTTAGGATGATGCAGATATTGATTTCGTAGTTTTGAACCGTACTTACATCAATGATATAAAATTTATTGAAAGCTTACTGATCTTAGATGTAACTAATTTCTATTTTGTGAAACCGTTAATTAAATGGTCGCTATTATCGTTTCGGTAATGAACGTATCATATTTTATTCATATGTTTGCATATTTGTTTGACTTTACACACAAATGACTGTCTCGAATGACGTGAAAATTTTGCCTACAGATTGCGCATATTACCGGAAACAACATAGGATACTTTTTATCCCGGAAAAGTTTGAGTTCCCGCCGGAAATTAAGTAAGGTAAGTAGCAAGTAAAACCGCGCACTTCTAGTTTGAAATGTCATTCATAATTTTTTTACATCTGCTGGTAAAACAAAAATAACACAAAATGTAAACACCATCATATAGGCACAAAAAATACTATAAAACATCTACTAATTATATCATAACATGATATCAATAGCGATTATACGAGAGCTCATATCATAAACCATTATCCATTACTCTAACAAACTCTTTCACAGTACAATGACAGTAGAGTAACTCAAATCTAACTTTAGATTTTTTTTTATGAGACTGAATGACGTGACGAGCTGGTCGTTCACCTGATGTTAAGCAATACGGCCGTCCATAACAGTTGCAGTGTCACTCGGAAATTTAAAATAATAAAGTTTCGCGTGACACTGCACTGCGCACGTCATCCTGAGACATCACACAGTCTAGTAATCAGATTACTACACTGTGTAATCAGGTCATAAAGTCTCATTTGCCCAGTAATTTCACTAGCTACAATGCCCTTCAAACCGGAACACAGTAGTGCTTGCACACTACTACTTGGCGGCAGAATAACTGGCAAAGCGGTGGTACCTACCTAGACGAACTTTGCAGGAAAGTCCTACCACCTAGTGTAATAAGATGGAACCAAAATCTCAAAACTAATCTATTCCGACAGTTTTAAGTAATGATACAATAATTGAAACGAAGAAAATGCTTTGCATACATAAACAAATACCATACACTTACCCCGTACAGTTTCTGGTACGTTTGTTAAAGTTAAAGTTTTGTCAACTTTGCAATACTGTAAGCTCATTGGTTGACGATAGCAACCAATGAGAGTTCACAGTTGGCATGTGTTTAACTTTACCAAACGTACCAGAAACCTGCGCGGGCTAGCATGCGCACCGCGACAAAATTTTCTCGACACTTTATCTCGTGAGAGACCGTGACGAGGCTAATGGTAGCGTGTCTCACTCTAACAGCGGCGACAAATTGTCTCGCGGTGCGTATGGGGACCATCTGGGGTCAGTAATACAGACAAAAAAATCTAATTTTAAAAAACTAAAGGGACATGGTGCAAAATAACAGCACAATTAGTATAGCAAAATTAAAATCAAGTCAGACTCCTATATCATCGCCCTTACTGATAAATAAGAACCCAATAGCTTTGCATTATCTACCGGCAAAAAGCCAGTGAGTCATTAATTGCAATGTTCATAAAGAACGATATCATAATAACGACTTGTAGATGAATCTTTTGTACATTCATTACATAGGTTATTTTAAAGTAATCTAGCTTTAGGGATGCTTGCAACTTCCGGCAACTACGAAAACGATATATCATTCTTTAGACTCTACTGTGTGTTTTAGCATCACATTATTATTAATAGGTATCATCTCATGAATCACTTTTTTGTTATTTTTCACACAACCTGCATCTTTACTTTTATTGATATCGGGTTCAATATTTTTCCTAAAATCTACGCCAATCTTAACATGTTTTAGGTAAAAAAAATGTTATAATTATTATATGCATATCGATTTCAATATGTTTATAAACTTTCGTATGTCCTGACCTTGATCTGTCCGGCTAAAGCATTTATTCACTTCACTATCTTTGATCTATTTTCTACCTGTCTATACATAATTACACCTTCTTGCAGATTAAATTAATACAAGGCATGTCTTCCACGTTCCTCGTCCGCCATTGTTACGTCTCTCAATATACTGTTTTGGTCTCTTTAAGTGCGTTTGTTCTTATTGCTAATTGTATTTCGATCCTAACTCGGTGCTGAATTAGCATTTGTTTGATTTACATTGTGAATATTGTTTGTTGGTTCAGAATTAACTATTTTGTATGTTTTTTATTCATACAACAGTAACTGTCATAATTACAAAGATGTTTACAGACATTGGTTTAAAATTGTTGCAACTCACTATGAGTTGCAACAATTTTGTGCTTTATCCATGCAAATTTTTGGAACGACTTAGGTAGCAGTGTATAAAACAGTGCGTGTGGCAAATGAAAACGATTTTGAATCTATCAATTTTTAATTGGCAGTTCTCACAACGATTTAAAGGGTTCATTGTCGAAAATATTTTTTTGTTGGGCGCTGATTTTTTGCTGCCGTTTTTTCGCCGGTCGTTTTGGGCAGATCCGTTGACGGGAGATTGATATACAGTCTTATTCGTGGACATGCCCGGCAGTCTTTGTTTGTGTAACAGGTCCTGGTCCCGCCGCTCTCGCCTCGTCCTCACCCCGCGTCCTCCTTTTGTCTCTCCTCTTTATACAGTCGGTGACGCGAAACTTCGTCTTATTTCGGCTGGATTTGGCATCCATGTTCCCTCCGTTTTTGTCCGATGCATCGCTATTTTCAAAGATTTTTTCATAAACTTTACCGCCATCAACATCTTTCCAATAACTGCTCTTAAACGTTATCGCGATAAATTTCACGATGATCTCTTAATCCCGGTCACGGTAAATTGTAACTTTACTTGATGTAGAGTTGCTTAAAGGTGGAACCTTAAATTCATGAGCATTAAATAACGTCGCGCTTCGTCGAGGATTAAACAAAACCTTGGGCCGTGTTCATATTTCTTTAAATCGTCGATAGCAATAAGGTAGAGATGTCAAACGTGTTTAAGTTTGGGCTGGGTGTTCGCTCAATTCATTAGTGCTGCAGGCCGCAGTCACGCGGCCTCGTCCGTGCCCTACCGGTCGCACTTCACATTACAAAATAAATTTGCATCTTGCCCTTCTAAATTGAAATCATTAATGGCGTACCGATTATCTCACTCACGAGAGCCGAACTCTGCTTCAATTAAGTGTTGCAAAGATTTCCCTATGTGAATTGTTAGCGATCCCCGATTTAATTTAATGAATTAATTTATCTAATGCAATGAAGTTAGATTATCTGAGGGCATTCTGAATAACACGGCCGACACTGGACCGCTTTTAGAAGTGCTATTGTTTATCGGATCGGGACCTCGAGCTGACTCTAATGCGACGTGAAAATATTTTGTTTATCACCTCTTAGTTTCAATTGAATTTATTGGTTTATATAAAAT
Organism: Ennomos erosarius; assembly: GCA_963580505.1. NCBI lineage: Eukaryota > Metazoa > Arthropoda > Insecta > Lepidoptera > Geometridae > Ennomos > Ennomos erosarius. The sequence goes on from OY756982.1 coordinate 1,916,767, forward strand.
CTATAGATAAAGATTTGCATCAGTAAAAAAATCTACAACTGATTAAACTTAAGTATGATTTTCAGTAGCATGAAAAAATTTGACGTAGGTAGTCGTCCCATTTTAAACCAAGCTGTTATTTGGTTGATAAAAAGGTCTAAAACCAAAATAAGTGGGAACATTCACAGTGAAAAGAAACCAAACCAAGAGAGATTCCCCGACGGCACTAAACCTAAGATGGTGTTACTTATTTGATCGCTCAATTTAATGTCTTTCTTCACACTTTCCCCGCATAATTCCGATGTCCAACAAGACAGTCAAATGTCACGGCTAAAATTACCCTTATTAAGTGTAACAACACTAAAAATTTCAACACATAAATCGTGTTAACTCACAGTTGAAAAAGTTGAAAATAATTGTGGTAGGTACCGAGTGGACTTTTAAAAAAGAAGGTCTAAAGTTTTGGGGGCAAAAACTGTCGCGCGGGACGAGGTCGTCGAACCAAAGGCAAGGATTTATACGACTGGGATGCGCCTGCGCCGACCGAAAAGTATCATTGGATTCGACTTTCAAATTTTTCAGTAATATACAATTCTGCAAGCGTGAAATAAAAATTGTTTTTTTATGCGGAGTAGATGGAAAAATTTTGGTTGTGCTTATCGTATCATCTAGTCATGAGTAATTGAGTACCTTTGAGGTAATACTTTTTTAACATTATATGAGTTATAATATGCTATGTGTTTTGTGAGCTGATACGCTTTACTATACCCAATACAGATTTCTCTAGAACAATAAAGATTTTGTAAAAGATGAACTAAAATGGACAAAGATGAGAACTCCTACACCTTATAGAGCTTTACCTACCAATAAGGTAGCCTACCACCTACCACAAGCTTCAAAACTGACTACTTATGAAAATCTGGTGTAGAAAGCAAAAATTGGATCCGCTGTATTAATCTAAGTTGTTTGTTCCTCTAAAAAACCTTGTTGTATAACTTATTTCTATGTTCTCTGCGTTCTAGGCTAGCTCTAATATCACCAACGCACATTCTGTCATCATTAACAGCCTGAAGACGTTCACTGCTGAACATAGACCTTCCCCAGGGAGCGCCTCCTGCATCCATCGGCTCCCCGCGGCTTTCACCAGGTCGTTGGTCCACCTAGTGGGGGCCAGCCTACGCTGCGTCTTCAAGATCGTGGTCGCCACTCGAGAACCTTTCGCTCCGCTGTATTAATCTACGTTGTTTGTTCTTCTAAAAAAACTTGTATAATTTATTTCTATGTTCTCTGCGTTCTAACGGCTAGCTCTAATATCACCAACGCACATTCTGTGACAGATGATAAATAACACATGTGTGTGGTCCAGCGGATCCTACGACATACATTGATGCAGTATATTGTAGGTAGGTGTTATGGTTATTTGATTAGATGTCAATGGGTTAGTAATTACGGAAGAGTGACAGATGATAATGACTTGAAAGCTTTATCAATGGGGGATTACTTCTTCAGTGCTCCAAAAATGTGGAAATGTGATAAATGTGGTTTTCTACATAGATATTGTTAGTGCCCAAATGTCACGTTAGATTATCAAACAAGATGTAGTGGATAACGTGCATGTTTCAACTCGCCTCAATTTATAATTGCCAAGTTTAGGTCATCTTAAGCAAAACTTGGTGATAATTATATCATCCTATAAAACTAACAGTTGAATTTAATCTGCCTTGCTCTCTTCTTAATCTTTAATATCTCTTCTTCTTCTTCTTTTTCTTTAATGGCTTTCTATCGCTTTTTTGCAATAATTCTGCCAATGCCAAGTGAGTAAAATCTGTACGGATATGTCAAGTCAAAGTCATATTTTGTCAGTCAAAATGCCAACAGTAAAATGATGGATTGAAGGCTCTAAAAAAGGCCATTGAAGCAAAAACGAAAATACATGTATCTATAATCTTGAAACTATTTGCCAACACTCGTGCACGTTCTCGAACACTTAACGGATAATAATCCACCCTTATTACACATTAAAATTCAGAAATACACAGGTTTTGAAAACTAAATTCAAAATTCGCAACCGCTATTGCCGGAGTTTCTTCAAAGACCATATTTAATAACTCTACGTTAAGTAATTAGATAACTGTTATCACTTGTCTACTTTTACTTATGTACAGATAAGCTTGTTCCATCCTAGCTGTCAACCGTATAGGTATTTTGGCAATAAAATAAATACTAATTTGTATTTTTTTTTGTCACTCGCCATTGATCTAGCAGTAGCTAGACCATATTATTTTGCATCATGCACTAACAGTAAGTATATTTCAAGAAGTGAGCTGTAATAAAATAGCACAAGTATGATAAAGGAACCATTAAAGCGCTTTAATTAAATGCAACACTAAGCTGTAAAAACCAGACTCAGTTACCACTACCCATTTTTCTACAGCCGTTCAATTTGCCCACTCAACGGTGAGCCAAAACAGGTACACATTAAGTATTCCCCTCCAAATATCGAATATAATATGTATTTTTTAATTAATGGATGTTTATCTCGGAGCCGCGGCAATAAATCTAGTGGGGGCGTGCGTTTGTACACCACACATAAATGTTATGAACCTCTTTCTAATTAAACTTGAGAACGGGTGGGAGGACCATGTTATAAGAGAATGGAGATAAAATAAATCTCAGTCTTTATGTTTTAAATTATTTAGTATATGGGTAATCAGTCGCTATCAAACGCGTTGCGGCCCCGTTACAGGAATTCGATTTCTTTGTATTTTTGATTCATATGTCAATATCAATGTAGATCTTGATGTAGATAGACCAAATTAAAATGATGATAAAAATGATAATGGTGTGGTGGTAAACGATGTCGGTGATGATTAGAGAATCGTGTGTACTTTTATTGGTCTGGATTCTGAATTAAATTCTACATTTTAGACATTGTTTTTAATTTGTCTAAGAAGTTGTTTAGTTAGTGTATATATATTGTTATTTAAGTTTTTGTAGTAATAAATATCTATTTGTCTAATATTAACATTTTGAAGAATAATATTATGGGAATCGCGTTTTTGGTTTCAAAGTACCTCCGTTAAACTGCGTTAGCGCTAATCTTATCACTTGCACCAAACTTAATAGCTACAATGTGATTTTTAAACGCGATATCTTATGAATCTAAAGATTCGATTTGCAATACCGATTCCAGCAATATTGCTATTGTTATACTGGCTAATTACTTTACAATTTATTTGCCTTGGGGTCGACTACCAACTGAATGGTTTTGTTTATTATATTAGGTAGAGAATAGACTTCTCTTAAGATTAACTAAGATAAGAATCTTTAGCCCATCTGTACCTAATTTTGACAGCTCTTTAGTAGGCACTTATCCCTCTATGACGATGTAGGTACCTACATATACTTACTTACCTTTACAACGCAATTTAGCCGGGTACGTCTTAGAGAAATAACGTTTGAACTTAAAACAGCACACCTAAACAGTACCTACCTAAGGTATCTAAAAAATAGTAGGTATTATATCCTCCAGTCTTCGAAATAATTTGTGCAAATAGGTACTGTAAATACTCTACGATAATTATAGGACTTTTCTTGCCTATATCCTAAAATACTTACTTAATATACCAATTAGTATCTAAATATTTGGAGTAGTCATTAAAGAGGCTTTTTACATCAAATTATTTTAGTGCTACAAGTAGGTGCCTAAATCTTCTGGGATTACCAAGCTACCTGCCAAGTATGATGATTATGGTAATCCCTTCCCTCTATAATAAGCGATCAAGTTATCTTTACGGGTAAGGCCTATCAACGTTTTTGGGTAGTAGGTACCTATAATAATAAACTAAGTTTCACTCTAACTAATATATTATTCGAAAGGATATTCTACTCGTTGTTTGGATTTAGCGTCTATAAACACGTTTGCTATCTTATTCCCGGTCGAATTGTGCGTTTGTTAATATTTCTACAGTATTCTTAAGTCAGTACTCGGAGACTAAAAAGTTAGGGCCTTACTTATACCCGCTGCTCAAAGTTAGCCAATGCTTAAAATCTTATGTCAACTTTGACTGATTTGAAATGTCACGAGGGAAAACGAGACGGAACATTTAAAACACTGACTAACTTTAAGCGGCGTTTATAAGTAAGGCCCTTCGTGACTATGACACTGAATTTATAATTTTGAATCATCATCTTCCGCTGTCACAGGTTCATACCCAGATTTTAATGTAATACATTGGCTTTGTTAAGCAACAATTCATAGGTTCTAGGTATGTTTGTTGAATTCGCGCCAACCTGCACACCAAAATAATATACTGATGATGATGTTAATAATGATGGCACACCTAATACTGAACGTTCATTAGTTGTCCGTTGATCTTTCGGCTATTTCAACCAATGTGCGTAAAGTGTTTGGCCTTTTGAGTTGACATGAGTTCAACCAACGAGCGAACCAGCAACTAAAGAAATAAGTACAAACTTAGAATCTGTTACACTTTAGTGCAAACGGATAGTAGTCAGAATAAAAACTTATCACCTATCACAGATCAACACGAACAACATAAATTGCTCTGCGTCATCATAAAAATAAGGAATAAAAGCAGTAGTTGCTCTCTATAATTTCTCTTGAAATGTTCGCCTAAATACTGAACATTACTTGGTACGGTGTGGTGTAACGAGCGCCCAAACCGCCACCGCTCGTATATTTTGTTCCGACTTCTAGCATTGTAAATCACTGGATTGCAAACCTTACCGTTACAGGCACTTGTCCATGGGAATAGTACCCCATGACTGCACCATTGTTACGGCAGAGATACCAAACGAAATACAGATTAAGACAGAAGCTAATCTTACTACTGGAATGTTCATCAACAGCCCGAAGACTTTCACTGCTGAACAGACCTCAGAGTGCAACTTTGAGCAGCTGCTTGCCTCCTGCCTGCATCCATCGGCTCCCCGCAGTTTTGACCAGATCGTTGGTCCATCTAGTGGGGGTCCAGCCTACGTTCTGCCAGTCTTCGTCTTCCGGTTCGTGGTCGCCACTCGAGAACCTATCTTCCGCATCGGTGGTAAGTTCTACGAGTGATGTGACCTGCCCATTGCTATTTCAACTTAATTCTAAGAGATATGTCACTTAAAAGAATTCCCTGCGGATCCCCTTATTTTGAATCTTGTTACTGAAATATTGTTACATTGAAATTCGCGAATATTTTTCCCGTTTGCCCCTGGGTTGCCATAATTACCACATAGCAGGAACCTTGGTGATCGCAGTAGATTATAGACCGAGAAAAAAAATTTGCTGCTCATTGCCTAGATATTAGAGTATAGCCGGCTCTCATTGAACCCAGGGTAATCCCTGCCGGCTATACTACCGAACCAAATATTTAAGGTTAACTTATTAAAGTTGGCATAAGTTTTCATTCATTTAACTTTGACCATTTTTTACGTGATGCCAAGTGATAGGGTAGATGATACAAGTTACGGTGACGTCGAATTTGAATTCAATGTAATATGACCGCTGTACTACCACCGCTAACTCGTTTGTGACAAGCATGGTGAATGTTAAAAATGTGCCATAAAAACAAATGACAGCTTCATCATCTAAGCCAAATACAAATCATTATTAAAATCAGTTCAAAAAGTTCAGTGATCCACAAACTATTGTATCAAACTATACTACTGTTTTCCGCAGCATAAAGGCCGAGAGATTCATAGTTCGCCGTGCATATACATTAAACACTGAATTATAGCTATGTTACCTGTGAAAGGTACGGAATTATGATTTTGTCGGAAAATTATTGCAGTGTTTAGCTCGTTGGATGCGTGCCTACTGACCTCTAAAGCAAATGAGATAAATCTTCTTTCTAATGGTTATGAGATGTATTAATAAGTATTTATACTGCTTTATAACCTATATTTATATTATTCTATGGAGATTTAGAATCAGTCGCAAAGAGTATATACGGAACTATATCATATGCAAGTATGCCATTATTAATACTGGTTCTCATACTTTCTTCCATACTGCAATAATTCAACATTGCACATAATATTAAGAATCATAAGATTTAACTTTATTGTGGAGTATTCCTTACTTTAGTAAGTAGCTTTATATATTTACTGTTAATATATAAATTTTCATACCAATAACATATTTTTATCAGCAATTATAAGCAAATAAATTCAGTCTTAATTTCGTGCGAACCGGAAAGCTACCAACTCAATATTCGAGTTCCTTTGTACCAAACTCTAATTATGTTTAAATCAAAAACCTTTGCTTTATGATCATCTTGAATCATTTCGCAATTGCTTAATTTGTACCCTTGCTTATCGGAAACATTCATAACCAAGAATTACGCGTTAAACAAGAGTTACCGTCAAAGATTTTACTGTCAGAGTAATCGAAATAACCGAAGATACTGCTGGGCGTTACTGCAACGGCAACACTTAAAATCGAAGTTAATAAAAGACTATTGCCTCGACCAGTCTTTGATGGTTCATTAATAAACGTATTTACACCGAAACGAATGCACGGTATAATTCAACAGCTCGCTTTAAAGCTTGGTTCGTCGTACAATCCTGATTTGACTATAGGAACCCTGAAATGTCCTGAAGCAGGGCAACGAACGATTGTTCCTTCCATTCTAAGCCATTGATTTTGAGAGGTTAGAAGCATTAGGACTACATCTACTGGTATAGCTCAATGTGACACTTTCAGGCTAAGTCTCGATAGACGATACCAAAAATTGTCCTCATGGTCAAATTCAACGACGTCATATTTAAATACATGATATTATGAAATAAGTACTTAAAATAAATAAATGATATTTGAATTTCTAAACATCTTCCTGAGGCATTCCTAACCAGGATGTTAACCTATTTATTCTATACAATTAAGATGCAGATAAGCCTCCGTTTAAGACAGTTATTCCTTTAGCATCTCCGCGACAGATTTATAAGCACAACAGAACGTACGTATCTCACATCAGCAGTTAATTATGACGGCAATGAGCGAATAAATTGGTAATTGGAATGCGCATAGGCATTGGTCGAATGGTTTTCCGCGTCTATATGTTAGCCGTCGGTTGTGAGACGTTACGCAACGGTGTGAATGAGGCTGTGAACGCAGTGGCGGTGAAAAGTCATAAGCTGTTTGAAATGGTTTTTTGTGGAAGTACAAAAGATAACTTAATTATAGGAAAATAGTTTACGATTTTATTACTACGTTTCAAAAATACTTTACTTACTTTCGCCTTAACAATATTAGTGTGATTAAATTGTAGGTATGTGTAGATAAAAATATGGAAGATGAGTATGTAATTGAAAATGTTTTGCACTTAAACGACCTGACTGTAAATAGAATCATCATCACCAAAATGATCGGTAATTGGGGTTTCGGGTTGGGGAGTACACTTTTGTATGAACATGTGCAAATGCGTTGTTTTATGAAGTATGTAAATTATCCGTGAATATAATTACGAATAAGTCATCATTGATAGCCACACCGAAATCTCTATTATTGGTTTAAAAATGTGGTGATGTGTATGATGTCTTGAATAAATGTATTTTCTTTCTATGTGATTTTTTAGGTTTTTATTGTTTCTTTAATAGCAGAATTGTTTAATGATTATGATAAACATCAGTTCCCATTATACAGTCTTACCAATTTGCTGTAAAATTGACGCAAAGGTTGAAAACAAAATATTTTTTACGAAACCGGCAAAGTTACTCGGCCTTACCCATAACATAATCATTACATGAAGTGTCAAACCAAAAATGTTTTAAACCTATTTAATTTACAAAAAATCCATTTATAATATTGTAGAAACCACGCAAAAAAGAATCTGCTAGTGAAACACCAGAGAACCTAAAAGCAGTAACCATTAGCCTAACTAATATTCCTTCGTGAACATCTAGTTTTCTAAGATACTAGAGAAAGGTAACGTAGTCATAAAAACGAACGTGAACGAAGTAGAAACGATGGCCGCCCATCAGATGGTCGTGATCCCACCCGGGACAATGGACGATTACTATTGTGCATAGTATGCGTGCGTCTTTACGGTTGGTGCAAATTATAAGATTTTTAAGGAACTAAACGGGTTCTTATAAAATCTCAATATAAATAAATAAAATAAAATCTAAATCCTGGTTATTTTTAGGATAATAAAAAGAACTTTCTGCCATTTGAGAGTATACCGCTGGTGTCTAATAATTATTATAATAATATATATCAATGTTAATTGAATGAATCCGAAAATCGGTCTGACTGACTCTTTTTCGGTAGGTACTCCGTACTATATACTAATGTATTTATTTTCTTTTTTATGAAATTAATTCACATAATTTATTGATATAATGGTTATACCATGCTATTTAACTATTCAGTTAGTTCACTGTAATTTAGGGGTTTTTTTATGAGTGAATCACGATAAATGGATAGACGTATGAAGTCAAACCATTCTTTACGACTTGTTATAACTTTTAAAGATTTTTATTGCAAACCTTGCTGCAGCAATATATCAACCAACATTAATACCAACCTTAATTTTCATATCCGGTAAATTTAGTTTATTTAGTTTTATTAATAATAATACGTATCAGTTGCAATAATAATTTATGTAACTGTCAAGTAGTGGAGTATAATGTACGAGTATTAATTAGGTATTAGGTTAGGCTAAATGATTATATTTTTATAAATTTGATCAAATTCTATAACTCTACCGCTAATCACTTTTCCTCCCGCCGCTATTGCTTCTAATTTGAATACAAACCGCCTCTCCACGTTTTCAATAAATTTGTTGAAGCAAAATGAAGCTATAAGGTAATTTCGAACGGTAGTTCCCGTGAACTACCGCCCAGCGTTCATATTCGTTGACTCTTTCCCTAAGTATATTTTGGTGTACGTAATCCTAACCGTTTGCGTTGAATGCTTTCTTTCCTAGAAAGTCAAATATACCATTAAATACCGTTTAAGTAGAAAATAGGTTCGTCGAAATTATGTTTTAAACAAACGTAATTACGTGTGGTTATCTGACAAATATGATAGCTGAATTTATTAACCGAGCTAATTATTTAAATAAGCTGTGGTATTGGTATTAATTTCTATAGTTTTAAATTAAAATAAATCTTAGACTTACCTCTTTCTCCAACAGTAGCATTCAAAGTCCCAACAACAGTTCTAACTCGCACATCTTCCTTCACGCGAAAATTGTATCTCGGTTTATCAAACAGCGCTGATCCGACTCCAGCTGGCATCACCGTAATATGAACCATGGCTCCTTGAGGTGCTGTTAAACCACCACCATCAGTCGCGGAAACTTCCAGATCAAACTTCGCGTTATTCTGAACCAAAGCCGGCTTCGTCACCAAGATCTCTCCCGTACTTCTATCGATGCGAAATATATCATTGTCATTTCCATTTACAATTCTGTACGTAACAGTTCCGAATCTTCCTGAATCTGCATCGGTCGCCGAGACGGCAATTATTGGCTCGCTCGATATCCTTCCTTCTTTCAAGGACACGTTGTAGTCCTTAACAGTAAATGCTGGTACGTTGTCGTTTATATCAAGCAGTTGGATCTTCACCATTGCGGTCGTCGAGAGGCCCCCTGCGAATAAATAAATAATTGGTTGCTTGATTGTTTGTATTGTTGTAATGCTATGTTTAATTGACAGACACTTGATTTATGCGGATGTCAATGTTTATACCGACAATGTTGTGCCGATAATAATTGTTTGAGCTTTGTTGCTTTGCATGTATTTTGTTTTGTTGATGCTCTTCCTGTGATGTAGTTGAAGGTAAATCGATTATTGTTTCATCATTTAAGTATAGTTAGAATAAGCTTTACCCATCTAAACGTGTCTACTCATTAACTTTCCATTGCATTGAAGTTGCTAGTGTCGCAACTTCTTTATCAATAATATGACATTTTATTTTAAGTTGGTATTGTGGCAATATCTAATAACTATCATAACGAAGAGGTGCTCATACTAAATCAATACCTATTCAAAGAAATCATAATAATTAAGGTACTTAGTGTTTATCTGCAATGAAACTTGAGGTTGTGGAGTACAACCTTCTATAAAATTAATTTCTTATTCATTTTGTCTTAAAGCTAGACATTATATGTAATTCAGACGTGCCTATTTATGGATCAGAATATTTTGTGTTAATTCAAATTTCAATTACTTATTAAAGAAAGAAGCTGCTTCAATACTTAAAATATCGACAAATTACAAATTCAAAACATTTAAGCTTGGTCCATATTTTGCAAAGTAAATGTTTATACTGACAACCTGATATGCAATTTTCAATCATTTCATTACTTAATTGTTTAATAACTTGATATCCCGATGTTCGACGTCAATCGATACGATCACTCGAAAGTTTATCTCAAATAAAATCCTTAAATCCGGCTGAAATTTCGTTTCCCATGAGCGGTCGGCAACACAAAGTTGCCATCAGACTTTGCCAAATAAAAACGAGGAGTAATAGTTGCTTGCTTCTCGCCCCATAAATCAGGGTTGCCGACAGACATTTTCGGAATTTATTCCGGCCCGACCAATCCGCTTCTGCGTTATATTTGAGCAATGACCCATCTTATACCCGTAGTATACGCACCGATGCATTGAGTACTCGGGTACGCGAATGATGTAATGGTTCCTGAATTTGACGCGTCACATCATCTCCAATTAAGGAGAGGAAAAGGGGAGTCAACGCAAAAACTGGGGGATCTGAAATTGACTGATGCGACTCAAATTATCCCTTTACATGCGCAAATACTTGGCTACCTTTATTACTTTTTACTTTCTGATCTCAAAGTAAAATTACATTGACACAAAAATCTATTGATGGTAATACATTTGATGTTTCTTGATTCAGTGCTGGTAAAATTGTTGAGCATAGGAAACACTACGAATTATGGTCTAATAGGGAAACCATTGTAATGGCCATTGTCATAATTGAAAATAGTTTATCGAAGCTAATAAATAGTTCTTTGCCATCTGTTATTATCTCTATAATAATTTAATCTGGAAAAGGTAGCATAAGTAATTCCAATGATTATGTATTTCAGTTAAAAGTTATTCGATTAATTCGAGATAATTTCAGTTTGGTTTACTGTGCTAGGAAGGAATATGAATTTAATGGATTATACCATTCAAATCACGGGATTGTGCCACTGTCAATTTCAGTTGATAGTAAAACAAAACAAATCTTGAGAATTGAAGCTGGATAATCAAGTTGTTAACTATAGGGAAATTGATATCGGTATAAAAATAATACCCGCTAAATTGAAGAATCCTGTTAACCTGTTTTGTGAATAATAAGACGTGAGTTGTCTGGTAAGAATAATATGGTCCTAAAATCGTCCCCACATGGACAACAATCACAAAACAAATACATCAATTGCAGTAAAGCTAAGGTAATATCCGTTAAACTTTCTGAACTTAGTATAACATTTAAAATCTATGGTTAACTCAACATACCTCTATCAGTAGCGATAACAGGGAATTCAAAGTCACTATTCGCTTCATAGTCTAATGCCGCAGAGACGCAGAGCTCTCCACTGTCAGGTTTCATGATGAATTGAGCTCTGGTGAAGCCATCTCCAAGAGTGTAGTTGACGATGGCGTTGACTCCGCAATCAGGGTCGATCGCTGACATCTGTTAAAGGACAAATAATTGCATTAACAAATTGGCAATATATGGCAACGTCATTTTTATGGTACGGTGCAGGGTAAATCAAATGAGTTAGATGATATTAATGTATTATATCATACAAGGTAGATGAATCTAGTAGAATTTTGTATTTATTATTTAATCCAGTCGTAAATTGAACTTGTCAGAAACTTTAACTGCAAACTAAGTAGAGGATACTTTAACCACTTTATATTATTCCTACAATTTTGCTATTAAGCATAACGTTATTAAAACAAGAAAATCTATCTGTAAAGTTCTAATGCAACAAAAGCTACTTTACAGCAATAGTAAAGGGCCTCTGCGCAACTAATTATTTGCGGTTACATACACTGCGATTACCATCATCGCAATTAATTAAAGGTATTTCAACCAACGTGCATTGATCAGCACACGTGAGGTCCTCCAAGCTATAAACAGGATACTGAGTATATTATGCAACACAATATAAAGAATTATACAGCAGCCACAACATGAAATTGAGACGACTGCAACAAAAATGATTAATCACTTAATTGAGAAAAGATTTCAAGTAGATTTGCTATATATTGAAACAGTTATCGCAGCCGAAGGATCCATGTTAATCGAAGGGCCAAAAAAGAAAACTCGAGTCTGACCTTTGCACGAGCTCATTATAAAATAAACAATCTAAATACATTCGATATACGATGATAAATGAGAGTGAAAATGCCGAACAGAAAATAAATCAACAATGTATAAAATACATCTCTTGCGAGTGTCGGAGTGGTATGCACAGATAAAGCAGTTCACATCCGAAATAATACTGGCCAAAGTTTGAAAAGGCGCCGAAAGTTTGAATACCAAAAGAGAACAACCGACAAATTGGCCCGGTAGGTGTTAAGTGGCCAGTAAAAAAAAAATCATACAACATCGTCGATAATTAGCTTGAAATCATCTTTTTCTCTTTATCTTCTGTATATTACGTACGTGACAACGGCACTTGATTAATTGCGGCCACGTCCAATGCCAAGATAAATGGCAACAGCGATGCTGTGCGTATAGCACTTTAGTCGGGAATTCAGATCTTAGACTCACTAATTCTATGGTGCAAATTGGTTTGGAAACTGCTGGCATCAAAGTGTTAGTTTTAGTGATTTCGCTAATGGCTTCACTCTTGTATCTTGCCTTTTTAATATCGTTAGTCAGTCATCGATATAAATTGCTTCAGTATTGAAGTATAAAGGAGTTAGATAAAGATCATCGCCAAATTTGTATTTCAATAGCGTCCATAAAATCAATGGCTTATTGTTAAACGTTTTGTATTGTCCAATAACACTTACGTCTTCATCATAACGACTTTGAATGTTTACTTTTATGGTAATTATGTGGTTTCAACGTGGATCCAGACCCTTTTCAAAAATATACGATGCGAAATCATTATTCCATTCGAGTTTAACATTCATTAAAACAACTTCACTTCACTATATCATTCATCTACCGCGTCGCAACTGCGTTTTTGTTTTGTCAATCATTAAATACGTACACGCAATGGAATTGGATACCGAGAAACACATTTGTAGGTTCGATTCCCGAATCAGATTGCTTACTTTATTATTATTGGGAGTTTGGAGGCTGATTGATACTCGATCGAACGCAGCATGCAAACCTCGCGGCTCTACTATCTCTGTCGCACAGGTTCCCTTATTAAGCAAGAAGTTACTCTTACGTCGCGACGACCCCGTATTTAAGTTTTTAATGAAGAGATCTCTGATAAGTGTAACCTTTCGTTTTGGAGCCACACACGATGGCTCGACGTTTAGCGCGTTTTGGAAATTCTAATTCATCTTTATCTTTATCCACGATCACGTAATCTTTAATGGTTTGAAAGACACGAACATGCAAACACAAAAATGTGATTTCTGAATGTAAACGTGTTTAAATTGCAGTCATGGATATTTAAAAACCAATATAATGTCGCAGAAAAAAATTCAAACAACAAATAAGAAGAAAAACCGCCTGCAAGCTGAAATAGATAATATAAAATAGCAAAACGTAGTATCCACTTTGAAAATATGAGTGTTATAGATTAAAGTTATCTCTGGCCGTCAGTGCTGGTACTTAAGTTGTTTTGTATTTAAATGTCTCAATCAAGTTGACACAGGTTATATCGGCTACCAAGCCGAAGAAGATAAGAGTGGTCAAAGGAAGATTTATTGCAAATGCTCTGGAACAAGGTACTTAAGCGCACCTATATAACAGACTGCAAGATTGCAGACTTCTCAATTAGTAAGCTATATTGTGGTACAAAAAATATTCATGAGGATTTAATGCTCAAGGTCATTAATGGAGTTGAGGTAATAATCACTTAATGACATGGACGAATAAACTCCTCTAAGCTTAATAAAATCAGCAGTGTACATTTAAACAGAAGAATTTTTGATAAAAAATATACCTATACTTACACAATTCTAATAGGTACACTTTGACATTTCGAGGGATGCCAAGTTAGAGATTTTTTCCCTAAATTTTGAGGTAAAAGAGACATGGGGGTTCTTAGGGGATTAATATTTTTGAGGGAGTTTTAGGTGGTGAAGTCAGGATGAATCACACTAATATTATAAGTGCGAAGGTTGTGTGTGCTTGTTTGTGCCCTCTACACGCTACGAATTAGGATGTTTTTTTTATGAGAATGAATGACGTGACGAGCTAGTCGTTCACCTGATGTTAAGCAATACGGCCGCCCATAACAGTAGCAGTGTCACTCGGAACTTTAAAAATAATAAAGTTTCGCGTGACACTGCACTGCGCACGTCATCCTGAGACATCACACAGTCTAGTAATAAGATTACTACACTGTGTAATCAGGTCATAAAGTCTCATTTGCCCAGTAATTTTACTAGCTATAATGCCCTTCAAACTGGAACACAGTAGTGCTTTCACACTACTGCTTGGCGACAGAATAACTGGCAAAGCGGTGGTACCTACCTAGACGAACTTTGCAGAAAAGTCCTACCACTTAGTTAAAAGTTTGAAATAGAGATATCTTGTACACTGGATTAACACAGAACACTTTTTAACCAAGGGAGACACCGGGTGGGACAGCAAGTAATTGCATATATTTCGGTATTTGTAATGGTGGCAGCATAAAAAAGTGTCTGTTGATAACCTACATTTGCGTTTAAGATGTAGTTAAAAAAATATACATAGGTGGTGGTGGTGGTTATGGTGGTCTGGGTGCGCCACCAGATCACCACCACCACCACCCACTACCACCCCCAGTCACGTAATGACCAGATCTCCAGATTACCAGATCGTCGTCAGCCCACCTGGTAAGGAGCTTCAGACCTAACGAAAAAAAATGTTGTGTTTACATTTAAGTGGCGTCTAGGTTTTTGGGCTATTTTGTCGAATAAAAGTCAAGAAACGATATTTTGTTAAAATTCCATAGTGTATACATATTTATGAAAAAAGTGTTGAAGAAAACCCGATTAAAACCAGTTTGGCTACTTGGCTACCCATTTTATTGCAATATTTACGTGTTTATATATTTTTTACTCATTCTGTATACTTTTTTCTGGTAGTCTTATTTGTATATTTTAGGTAGTGGTCATTAAGATAATTCATCCAAATAATTAATGGCTATGTATTAGCTGCTTAATAAGTAGTGAGAACATTCTTATGAAAGCTTGCGTCAACATTCTTTTGGAACTCCCGCAGTATGCATATTATTGCAGCCGCGTATGGTTACTAGTTATTGAAGATTATACTGTAACTATTTTTCTGAAAAATAGTCTCGCTTACATTTTTTATTGAATTTGTCTACATAGTTATGCCACAAATTGATGGTTACATAATTTTTCAATTTAAGCTGAGTACATTTTTAATACGGCGACAATATTTTGAAAATTATAAAATTTATACTTATTAGTGCAGGCGACTGTACTTACAACACCAATAAAAATAAGTAAGTGATGTAAACCTAGTCAAAGTGTGCTAGGAATAAAAAAGCTAAGGGGTTTTAAGGGGGTTCTAGGGGATTTAAGTTATCTAGGGAGAAAATTCTTTAGGAGCTGGCAGCACTTTTTTTCGAACAATAGGGTTGCGACCATTACACATCGGATTAATCGGTGAAATTGTAGAATAAGGTAATTAATCGAATCAAATCTTTAGGCGAGAATAATTCAGTGAGATGATCTTGTGTAATTCGCGAATGATCTACTTCGAAAATGTGATTATAAAAATAATAATTATAATTTTGGGTTTTTTTGTAAAAAGCATCAGTACAAACAAATTTTCCCCGCCAAAGCAATTCGCTGATATTTCTTTCTTTGGCGGCTATTGCAATTTATTTTTAAACACTGATATTATAAATAGATAATCACTACTTTTTTAAACACCATGATTAACAATGATTATTAGTGTGCTTTGACAAAGAGGTCGCACGTAGAATCCAACTCGGCTGGGCAGCGTTCGGGAAACTTCGACCTACCTTTTCGTCTAAAATACCGCAAAGCCTGTGCAAACGAAAATTTTCAACCAGTGTGTGTTGCCAGTGATGACTTATGGCACTGAGACGTGATCTCTTACTGTTGGCCTGATGAGTAAGCTCAAAGTCGCACAGCGAGCTATAGAGAGAGCTATGCTCGGTGTTTTCTTGCGAGACAAGATCCGAAATGAGGAGATCCGCAAGTAACCGATATAGCTTTCAGAATCAGCAAGTTGAAGTGGCAGTGGGCGGGCCACATCGCTCGTAGAACTGACAACCGTTGGGGAAGAAAGGTTCTCGAGTGGCGACCACGAACTGGAAGACGCAGCGTAGGCCGGCCCTTACTAGGTGGACCGACGACCTGGTCAGAACCGTGGGGAGCCAATGGATGCAAGAGGCAAGCAGCCATTCAAAGTGGCGCTCTTAAGCGGAGGCCTATGTTCAGCAGTGGACGTCTTCAGGATGATGATGATGATTATTGTGCAACTTCAACTTCTTAATATATGGCTTCTGCGGGGCCACAACTTTGTCAATTTCGCGTGGATAGATTAGAATATATTAAATATCGTATAATTAGTATTATATAAACTTTTATATTTATATGATATCTCATATTTCATTTATTTATTCTATACAAGGTGACCTTGAATTGGTATGTTATCCCGAAAAGGGGTTCATTATAAGTATTACTCTCTTCTGTTATAAGTATTGTCTTACTGTGGTCATATGAAGAAACTAAACGATTACTAAATAAATATGTAGAATCAGTATCGATTTCTCATTAAAATCGGGTTTATCCGATAGCGATTATTTCGTTCACATCCCTAGACCAGTTAATCTGACAGTGTCAATCACTAATCATGTCAACTTCACAATGTATTTCTTATATTTGATAAACTGTATTTTATTTTTGGCACACTGTTATAGTTTGATTGTTAGCCTTCTTCGTATTCAAATATAAACGTCAACCAAAACTCGATAAAAAAGGCACATGTAAAACTGAATAATGCAATGAGACATTTATTTAAAAATTGGCCCTTAGCATCACGAAACATACTAAAAAGCAAAATGTAAAAACGTACAATAACAACTATGAATCCCGTAAAGGACTATTTTCCATGTCAAAAGTACCTACTTATACTTAACAAATGTCAAACAAAAGTTATTTAAATTCAAGGAGCATGTCCTTCATCTAAATAAACCGGCCAGCTGCCTTGTTTACTCGGATGAAAAAATAAGCATAAAATAAAATGATTTGTAACAAAAAATAGTAGATTCTTACTGAGTTCGGCCGTTGGTAAAGGACATTGTAATTCAACCTGATTGGCACACAATAATGGTATCAAACGTAAACCATTTAAAAATTGTCCGTGTTAAAAGGAAAAAGGTAACCGAACCAGGGACAGTAGTGCAAGGAGCAAATAAACTTCGTAGCGGACAATACCAGGTCTCGACTGCGAAGGATTTGTAGAGCCATTAGTTGAACAGCTTAAACTTTATCACAAACTAAAATGGACCTTCACAACTTAACTATAAAGTAGAAGATATAATATTAAAATCAGTTGCTGATGATTAAAAAAATAAATCTGAATTGTGACCTGCATACCGATGCGACTATCACTTTCTTCGTAATTGGTTTTAATTGAAGATATTTAGAGCAACTTCTTGAGAGATTATTTTTATATGCGCCTTCTTTGAAAGTAGATTGCCCATAAAAGAAGAAACAATAAACGTTATTGAGATGGATTTGATTATATCAAAAGCTTACTCAGCTTTTATTTGTGATGGAAGTGGTCATAAATCAATCGTAATTGTTCTATTTTGCTAAATACTGATACACCAATATGAACTTATTAAAACTGTTGTAAGGTTCCAACATTGTGATGAAATATAAATATAATAATAACGGAGTAAATATATATAATATATAGAATGGTTGAATCTATAAATGAAGTAGGTACAATCAGCAAATGAAAATTCATCGAGAATTTCTTTAATTGAACTTGAAACAGCATCGTCTTTGACCTTTGCGTTCGTTGTTCCTTTCCTTTATTCATTATACTCTTTATTGTACTGTAATTTATTTCTTAAAGAATAAAAAAAGATAATTTGATTTCAGCCACAGTTAATAGCGAGCTTTAATCTGATTAAGTATGGGATCTTATTGCTTCTTTTAATTTAACACTTGCATTATCTGCAGGATTGTATTTCATTCCATTAAACTTTGCTGCCTTATTTAAATGTTTATTATTTAATGTATCTAAAAGATCTTCTATATTTTTTTAATCATTATTTATTAGTTGGTTTTGTTAATATCTAGTACTAGTTTTGAAGTAGTTTATTTTGAAACTATACACCAATATTTTTTAATTACCAGAAAAAAAAAACAGCAGTACTTATCTGTTGTTGGTACTCAACACATCCATGCAAAAAAAAGTAACCCAATGCAAAAAAAATATCCTATAAAAACATCAATAAGTAGTCAATCACTGTATATAGAATAATAGTAGCCAAAGTAGTTTATTAATTTAGTTAATAAACACAGGCTAGCTAACAAGCTATACTACTTCACGTATGACTTTATTCATCTTATTCATCTTAACAGTGGTATTTTTGTTCCTGTAGGTATCTATTTCATGTTATATAGGTATTAAAAGACAAATCCTGGTCATAATAGTATCAAATAACGGTTCTTTCGCATTAAACGTCAAAATACGAGCTTTCTTGTTCATTTCTATACTTTACTATAGCTTCTTTCACATTTATATCGAGTACTATAACATGCATGGTAATCGACCAGTCTTCAATGTAAAATGATACTTAGCCCGCGTGAATAGACTCGCCGAGATCATTTACTGCCGTAACTCCAGGCTTATTTACATTAAGAATTTTATACGAGAGAGATAGAGGGATGTATTCTCTATAGAAATGTAGACAGTGGATGCGAGCAAAATGTGTAAGCTTCTTAGAATGTTATTTGCAGTGGACATCGTTGAATACCTTTAACTTCATTTTGAATGTCCTTTTTCCGCATTGGCTTCTGTGATACTGAATGTTAATACCAATCAACGTGTGAATGAATAATATGAGTATTGTTGATTTTATTGGTATTAAATTAAATATCAATTTCTACCACTATTACGTCTGGCTTCAAAACTACCCAAAAATTAGACCTACATTCTATATTGGTGCCCTAATTTTATTTACGTTTCTTGAATTTTATAAACAAACCTTTCAGAACCTACTAAAGAATTTAAAAGTTTAAAAATTTGTAAATGCAATTTTCTACGCGTATAGAAAAATTTCTAGACATGTAACCACTATTTGTGGCGGCGAATAAAACGATGACATCCGCGAGCTGAGTTCGATGTAAACTCTCCCAGTGAGTGTAAAAACC
Source organism: Ennomos erosarius (assembly GCA_963580505.1). Classification (NCBI taxonomy): domain Eukaryota; kingdom Metazoa; phylum Arthropoda; class Insecta; order Lepidoptera; family Geometridae; genus Ennomos; species Ennomos erosarius. Next base: position 1,936,285 of record OY756982.1, read on the forward strand.
GATAAGTTTAAGCGAAGCAACCCGTGTGGGAGTACGATGGGGATAAATACACGAATTTTATAGCTGTACTCGGCGTGTGAGGTGTCAACGCATGTCAGCGCGGACGCAGCGCACAGAGAGCGACAACATACAGTAGGTAAGGTAACGCTACTCACACATCTATTGCATTTAGAGTGAGACGTACCTACTTAGTAAGCGCAGACGGGTATAAACGACAGTACGACAGTAGTGAGTTTTTAAATTGTTCGTCTATTACAACGCAAACTGAAGTATTCAACGGATTCAACATTCATCTTCGCAAAACGGCCATTTCAAGATCAAGTGTGAATAACACACACATAGTAAGCAGCGCATTGCTCTTATTGTTGCATTAGTCTAATTAACCACGGTGACATTTTCCCATGCTTAATTGTTTAGAATTATAAAAAAGCTTATTCCTTAAATACTACCGAACTGAAACCGAATAACTTAGGTATTCTTGAGAAGGCTGGTTTGCAAAATGATTCTGGCATGTTGTTATCAAAGCTCTGCCTGACTGATTGATACAACACACGCATCATCAACTAGTTATGAAAACTTAAGTTTGTCTACTACTTTAATATTTATACACTGTGGTGTGAATGCATTTGCGGAAGGTCACCTGATACGCTGCGGTTGCAATGCGTACCCGCTGCGGTCGCGTACCGCCGGTGTAATAATCAGTGTGTAAGCTTTTATTCAAATTTTATTCATTAATTCTCATCTATTCTTATTCCAAAATATTCACGACCGTTTGACTGCAGTTAGTGAGAGACTAAAGGTGTGGTTTCACCCGCAACAAGCAAAATTTGACCCACATTCAGCTGTTTTGGAATAAACCCACACAGACAAATAGATAACTTTTTAATTACATACTTGTATACAAGTATCAAAACATTGCGATCGTAAATTAATAAAGTTAATCGTGATATAAACTACCCTATGTATTTTTCTATGTATCTCCATTCAAAATTGACCGACAATCCCATTAATTTTACCATATTAAGAAGGTGTTAAGAAGTTTCAGATATATTTAGGTATATTACTTAGTATTTAAATTCTCATGAGTGTGTGATTCATTTTAAATTCTTTTTTTTATATTTTTAGGTATTAAACTTTCAAATAAAATATGATATTGATAACCTTCTGATTGAGTCATCCAAGTTACATCTGTTCAACACCCGAAGTAGTATAAAATGCTGTTAGTAGTCCAATAAAACAAATAGCCACAGTAAAGAGCACTAAATCCTCACCCGCTACGAAGCAAATAAAAAAATTTATTTCAACTGCACGTAAATTGTGGTCATTTACACCAAAACTGTGATCCAACCGGTCGCGGGTCCCGTACATTTCGGGCCGACTTGTTTATTTTGCGACAGATTTATTTACATTTCCGAAGACCCTTGAAATGTACAAAATCTTGCCGTTAAATTCGTGATTGAACATTCTTGGTACTTTTCTTTTCTTTCGACAAGTATCAAGTTACGTGCAAGGCGTTGAAATAAATCGAACTTAGCTTCGCGTAGGAATTTCGGAATAAAATTAAATAAGTATATTTAGTTTGACAGTTGTTAAAATAAATTAGAACGCGTAGGCGTGAGCGAGGTTTTAATTAATTATTCATAATTTTTGGCATAAATATTTTTATTAGGTTAGGTTTTTGCAACTTAATATTTCGATATGTCAATATCAATATTAAAGTATTGATTTGTTGATTTCGATGACTAACAATATTAGACGGTTGATAATTTCATTGTTGATCGTTCTCCACTCCTAAAAGAGCTTAAAAAAATAATGTAGTCATCATCATCATCATCATCATCATTAACAACCTGAAGACGTCCACTGCTGAACATACACTGCTCCCCCAGGGAGCGCCACTTAGAGCGGCTGCTCGCCTCCTGCATCCATCGGCTCCCCGCGGCTTTCACCAAGTCGTCGGCCTAGTGGGGGGCCAGCCTACGCTGTGTCTTCCGGTTCGTGGTCGTCGGTTGTCAGTACTACGAGCGATGTGGCCTGCCCATTGCCATTGATTGGCAATAATGTAGTATGAAATTATAAATATGTTACCTAACTCTCTCCAATCCTACAATTTTCCGATATAACTGAGACTCTAAAGTTTTCCATATTCTTAGCGTATTCCCAACTTCAATGAAAACTCACACATTTTTACTGTAATATTTATTTGGCATTTTTTAAGTTATCTGTAAGTATGCAACAATTTAGTGGAACTCTCTATCCAACTGACGATTCAGGTTATATTTTATCTACACATTATGTTAAAGATCTAGTTAACTATAATAAAGTAAAGAATGATGGCAAAACGTTTGCAGACGTCCCGTGGCGTAAACGCGCAAAAATATCAAAAGAGCGTCTGCTGGTGTTCGTGCGCACATTGTTAGAGGTGATGTTATGACATTTACAAGCCATATATTCATATGTAGATGCCTATACAAATAAATTTTGGATGAACATATTCATACGAGAGTAGAAACGCTACCAAAGATTTTATGGTTAATAATGGTCGTAAATTCTATAAAATCGCTGGAGGAAGGAAGATGTTTTCTCGTCTTGATAAAAGTAAAATACAAGTTGAATGAAGGCTCTTTGCAGATCCCTCGCAGAAACGAAGACCGATGGGGAAGAAAGGTTTTCGAGTGGCGACCATTAACCGGAAGACGCAGCGTAGGACGGCCCCCCACTAGATGGACCGACAACCTGGTCAGAACCGTGGGGAGCCGATGGATGCAAGAGGCAAGCAGCCGATCAAAGTGGCGCTCTTTGGGGGAGACCTATGTTCAGCTGTGGACGTCTTCAGGCTGATGATGATGATGATGATGACGACGAAAGATCTATGCCTAGTTGCTACAGTAATGAAAGATAGGATAAAAAGGTATAAGTACTTGAAAGTGAAAACACCAAACTCGCCAGTTAAGTCGAACAATGATGAGACTAGTCTATTGGACATTAAAATTGCATTTACTATTCTTAGGTACCTATATTAATGACAAACAAACAACTTATTGACCTGTTTCTCATATAAAACTCACTACAAGTTCCCAGCTCTTAAATTAAAGGCGTAGGTGTCGCTGTCAGCAACCGCTTCTACAAAAAAAAAAACTGTACCAACTTATGAATTCCTGCTTACTAATGCGAAAGTTTGAACGTTCATCCCGTCTATCGAAAGTACAAAAGCAACGCTTATAAAGTTTTGCCCACTAGTTTATGGACACACAAATTAATGAAAGAAAAATGGAGTGCTTTTAAAATTATTTCTACTTGCAATTACTCTAGGACCAGAGATTTTGACGGACCTTAGCGACAAACGTGCTCCCATAGACCGCATGTATCATCACCTTCTATCAAGTGAAATATTTTGTCAAAAGTGAGCTTGTTCAAGTATAATTTAAAAAACGAGGTTCACGAGTGAACCCGCCGATTGCAGCTATAGTAAAAATTGAAACGAGATTAGACAATCACCCAGGATTAGTGTCGAGCTTATCATTCGAGATTATAGGCAAGTTCGCTTGAGCAACGACAATAAGTGCTTGCGCAACTTTTGGACGGTGAAATTATACAATTTGGATTTTTATAATTACGTTCTATTTTTGATTTGTGTGAAAAATTCGGATCGAATCGGATATTAATTTGTTTGGTTGTTGTAGTTCAGTAGTTCAAGTAACAGTTCAATTGATTGAACTACTGAGATTTTTTATTCACACTATAGGTCAATAGGACTTAAATTAAATTTTCAAAATCTAGAATTTTTTGATGGTACTTAGGCACCTGTTATATGTCTCACAATTAGGTAAGAGTACCAAAATTTTTCAGGAATGAAACTCATCGCAATGGTATGTTACAACCGAATCCAGAAAACATAACAGAAAACTGGAGGCAAGCTAAGAAGTAGCCATGCCATTGAAAGAAACATATCAAAACCAAAACCTGCAGATGTGATAAAATAAACTATCCCATACGTTTTATCAAACAATTTCAATTTCCGACAACACCATACAAGTTATCGCTACCAAACTCAAATTAGAGGTGTAGATGAAATTCAAAAACTATAATTCCAGCCATAAAGGTCAAACAAAATATGAGTTTAATAGGTGCTTATCTACGCAATAACTTGCATTCAGAGTCCGTTACGCTCCCACAGAACCACAGAACTGGTATGCGCGGTAACAGATTAGACGAGAGTTAAGGCACAGGCTGGAGCGAGTGCGATATTTTTAATGTGGAGATGTGGTGAGTTAGGTCTTATCATACCATGCCATTACTGTAGAATTAAAGAAGCCTTCAAGACATTTTGATTTCCATTATTCTAGGATTTATATATTAATCAAAAGATTTATTAATTTTTTTTATGTAATGAGTGACAAACAAGCAGGCGGCCCACCTGATGGTAAGTGGTCACCGCCGCCTATGGACATCTGCAATACCAAGGGCATTGCTGGTGTGTTGCCTACCCTTATAGAGAGGACTCGTTTAACACCTTTCTTGAAGCTCCCCATGCTGTAGTTATGCGCGTTATGATGCTGTCCACATCTTGTAGGTTCGTGGAAGAAACGACCACAAGAATCGCGTCGTATGAGATTTCCACATGTCTACAATATGTGGATGCGCTTTTTCGCGCTGCCGAGAGGTTTGATAATAAAATAATGTTTTTATATTATACTCCGCTTTTTGTGGTTTAAATGACTGAAAAGTTTTCACAAGTTTGTCTTCACTTTGCTGCTTGTTTATACGATTCCAATCTACTTACAGTACAATATGAAGATAGTAATTGTAAGTGCGAGAGTAAAAGTTGTTGGTTTGTTTCATATGCAAGTGAGAAAATACATAATTCTCACGCATGGGAAATGTTTTATTTGATAAAAATACCTTTTAAATTTCATGAAGAGCTATTTTATCTTCACAAAACTTTCCATAAAAGTACTTCAATAAGAAATGAAATAAAATAAAACTTCTCGGACTCATCACTGCGTGAACCTTCACCCGCTTCCGCCTCAGTTTTTATCTTATACCGAAATCAAACCGTAATTTTGAAACGAACTCTTGTGTCAATTAGCAGAGGTATGAGCGGGTCTCATTATCATCACTTTTCGAGGTTTATTGCTCAGATAATTTCAACTGCAGCCAATTTTCTATGTACGCATTGCGGTTGAAACTTAGTGAAGAAACAAATTGAAAAAGAACTTCATCTGTATATTATAGCAAAATTTTATAAGACATGAATTTTGATACTTAATATTGCATATTATTATTCATTATTATTCGTTATAACCCAATCTTTAGTGCATATAATTCCACGTCCCGTCGGTGCAGGTATTAAGTTTTTTACTGCGTTATTAAAAGCTAGGTAAGAGCTAATTAATTCCAAAGATAAACACGATATAATTATCTGCAGAGCTAGTTCCACGCAACTTTATTCACACCGATCAAAACGACCGACAATTTTTCAAAGACAAATCCAGTTATAATAAAATATAACCATTAAAATATGATCCTTCATTTCCATAGCGAAATATAGCGTTTAGCTAAGTATAGTTTAGCATTATAGCGTTTAGCGTTGGGAATCCAGAGACACGCTGAGTCATTAGGCTTATCTCATTATTCAGTACTAGGTATAAATCTCACTAATGCATCCATATCTTATAAATCTCTGGTCGCCTGCTTAATTAGAATGATCTGAACTGCGCGCGCGCTATGTACAGATGTGTGAATATCTATGTGTTTGAACGAGGTGTCATTTGTTTTGTAGAAAAATTCTGCTATTAATTGTACTTAGTTAACCGACTATCATAGTTATATAGCTCTTCCATTGTTTTCAGAAAAGTTGTCATTTAACAAAGGAATGTTATTAGTGTAACGTGTGTATGTGTGTTCGTGTGTGCTTATGACGTAGCTTCTAAACAGATGAAGTGATTTATCTCTATTGTTATTTTAGTTTGAATGAATATACATGTGTAGAACTAATGGAGCTTTTTGTGTAGGTATTTTTAAGTTGTAAAGTTGTTTTTTGCTTTGATATTTTAGGATAAAAGTAAACAAATTGTTAAATTACACGCCTGCTACTCTTCTGTACTATCTATTCAAAGCTTGTCTAGAAGAGACTGTTATCTGCAATAAGACTGCCCATTATAATACTAGTTACACACCCACAGCCTGAAAACGTCCACTGCTGAAAATAGGCACCCCATAAAACATCACTGTCTTAGCGATGTACAAACTACCACCTTCAAAGATATCCATTTCCATTCTCTATGTTCTTACGATGAAATATTAAAGTATAGATGAAGGATGGCACGGGACGGGACACCACATGCGGAAAAGCTTACCCGCATATGCATTCTGAATTAGTATGATCTTGTGTCGTAGATACCGCTACCGACATAGGATAGATAATAGTACTATGATACCGATAAGTTAAAGTCGCAAATCTATTGATAAAGATATCATACTGATACTACGTCAACCATTTCATTCAATTGAATATAAAAGTATTACAGTCCAAAATTATCTAAAAACAGAAAAATTACAACCGGGCTGGAAACAAAACAGCATAGGATAGGTTCTGGCTCACCTGGCTATATTCTTTAGGTAGGTACCTACTTTATCTGCCTATACCTAACTATGAGTTGGTGAAGGACCAATGATAATAATGACCTTAGGATATCGTACTATCTAAGTTGTACTAACACCTACTTTAATTAAATAACAATTATCTAATTTATATTAGGTACAGATTAATTTGTAAAAGACAGATACGAAACACGAAAAAATAGGGATACTGCTATAAAAATCATAAATATTATTTATGTTATCAGGAACAACAGAATCTTTTTATCCTAGAAAACTCAGATTTTTGCGGGAAAACTAAGTAGGTAATTTGTGGTTTGTGAGTTAAGTAACCTCAGGTTAAGTCTAGTATAATAACAAAAGTTATACAGACCTCCATGATGCAATTGTTATTATAATAATAGAACGGACAATGAAACTTGTTTGTAATGTATTAGTTCGTTAATAAATAATATTTATAAATGTCATTGTTATTCATACATTATTGGGTGTCAAAAAGTTTGATATCTTGTACAGTCATTGATATAAATTTTAAATCTTTATTTTTATATTAATATTCATATTATATAGAAGTAGTATCCTACCTAATCATTAGCTTAATTGCATTTGAAATAAAAAATCAATTTGATAACTTAATATTAATATTGATTCTATACCCGATTTGTATTTGCATTGAATTATTAATATTTTTAAAGTAATTTACATAATTTTTTTTAATTTCCTTACAAATTAATAGGCATCACGTTATTATTAGTCGTATAATGATCTAGACTTAACCTGGATATAGAATAATTATTACGACTTCAATTTAAAATACATAATAAATAAGACACTAAAATATGTGTTTTATTGCAAAAAGGTGACATTTTCGTAATATATTTCTCGTAAAATAATATTATAACAATGTATAAATTATTATGTTTATCGAATATTTATAAACTTTAATGGGTATCGTGCTGTTTTCTGACTGTTTTTGCCTATTAGGTTGTACAATAACAATATTGATAACTAAATTTAAGTTAAAAACTAGATAATAAATTCAATTGTCTGGTTTAGTAAAACATTGTGTTATTTCGATTTAGGTCATTAAAATAATAAATAAATTTACGATTATGGAATAAAGCGCAGAACTAATTTTTACACTCGTATTTTACTGATCTACATTCTTCAGGGTCTTACGTTGGGTTTTATTTTATCGTCGCTTTTCGAATCAAATATCATAATAATTACCTACTTAATGCGTTTTTCATGTTACGTGTGTAACATGAAAAACGCATTAAGTAGGTAGGTCGTTTTATTGACATCGAAAATATTATTTATACATTTCAAAGATTTCTTTCCTCGGCGACATTGCTACAATTTGTTACACCAAAAGTTGAAATTTGCTACGCTATTAATACATTAGATATTTTGTCTCATACGACTAAAATCTGTAAATAAATTTGCACCTAGACACAAAATAAAGCTAAGTTTAAATTGTTGGGTACCTAAACTGAGTTAATTTATAGAATAGAATCTGACACTTTCTCATTCGTCCAATTCATTTCGTAATTAAATTTAGGTATTGCATTGGTATCCCACGACGTCTACGAACATTCAATAAATGGGTAGTTTAACATTTAATTGCTGTTTCTTAATACTGAATTCCGTTTCAAGCTCGAATGTGGGGCGGTGACCTATGGATAGGAGCAATTTAATTTTATTTTATTACGTTCACTCTTCTAGGTATAATTAATCAGTAATTACTAATTAGTGATTAGCCATAAACAGATAATTGGGTATGAGACGGTTGATTTTTTCTTCCACACGATGTTAAGCTTCCCTGTTGTAAGGCAAGTGAAAATTCTGCACGTTATCAAAAAAATTATTAATGCTGGGCCAACCGGGATTCAAACCACGGTAACGAGTTTAAAAGTTTGACATAAACAGTATACCTAATGTTAATTGTTATTGTGTAAGTAAGATTAGTTAATTAAGCTAAATATTGTAGTTTGTTTCTCTTAAAGATTAATAAAATAAATAGATAAATTATTGTTGTATATTATCATTAACAGCATGAAGACGTCCACTGCTGAACATAGGCCTCCCCCAGGGAGCGCCACTTAGAGCGGCTGCTCGCCTCCTGCATCCATCGGTTGTTGTATATACTTTTCTGTAATATTGTGCGCATAACCAGTTCCAAATATAATTTATATGATAATCATAATTATATACCGAAGCAAATTACTCGATATATTAAGTCGTAATCACTTTTTTCACCGGCAGTACATGAATAAGTCACCCTGAGGCGACTAAAACATTAAGTGGTAACTCGCTACCGTTGCGCATAACTAGGCCAAATACCTACTTATGTATACCTAGATTACTATCCCTCTTACTCATATTTAGTCTGCTACACAATATTTAAAAGTCAAAAGTATTTGTAGTAGGATTTTCAATTACTTTTTAACAGACTTAAAAAATGAGGCTTACCTTTGATCTTCATGTTTTTTTTTTAATTCTATATAGGCAAAGCATTGGACCACTGGGCATTCTGACTTTTTTGACCGTTTTATGAAACTATTTTTATTTCAAAGTAGGTATCTTACTTTTCGATTATTTCAGTAGAAATATTATCAATATTGGTTCAGTGGTTAATCAAAATAATTGAAAAATATAGGAGATAATATCATCCAATCACTTGCCCAGCAGACCTACTTTGCCCCCCTTACCTTATAGTTTAAACCTCAACCAAAAATTCTTCACTCGACTTCCACTCAACTTTGAGGGAAACTCAAGGTACATCGCGACGTACCTTGAGTTGACAGTTGCTTCGCTTCCCTCGTTTGAGAAGAATTAACGAGTAAATGTCAAGTTGATTATATAAATATATATTGTCAATTAAAAATACCAAAACACGAAAATGTGGTCAGTTCGAGGTTGAGTCGAGTGGAGTAATCTCATGATACTGAGGGTTTGACTTTAAGGTGAGAATGACTAGATTTAGATGAATGCAGTGCTACGACTGTGACTTGTAGTGGCAGTCTATTTGCATTTCCTGTCTGCCTAGATTAGGGTTTTTTTTTTTGAACGGTCTAATGCTGTTGGTCTCTACCGACCTTTGCAGCGTCACCGGGCGGGACACCTAGATTAGGGTACAGTATAGGGGAGAGGTGGGTATATTAAGTATCTTGAACTGGCGATTCTGGATTCAAAACTAGATTTTCCTGATAATCCTGCACCCCTATTCCCAACCTATCGGAAACGTTTCGGTTAAAAATCTACACTCTCCGTCTCTTTAATTCTAAATGCAGATGAAGAAGATGGAGAGTGTAGATTTCGAATCAAAAGGTTTCCGATAGGCTGGGAATAGGGGTGCTGATGCCTGTACTGCGCGAGATGACCTATAGAATTGAAATCTATGAAAATATAATTATTATCCATCCACATCAAAGTACTTAGAGAGTACTACTACTTATTTTATCCTAGTCAAACAGGTACTTATACCTATTTACTCTTTAAAAGTCAGCACATAACCATTGACCTTTTTAGAAAACTGTTTTCCGTTATCATTTTGTTTAGAATATAGACATCTAAACAAAATGACATAATAAACGGCTTCATATTATTTTATGACAAACATTAACCTACTTCGAAGGGAAATGCGATGTATTATGTTTAATGCCTCAAGTACCTACCTACCAGTGCTTAGGTAATGACGGGACTCAGTTAAATGATCACTTCACCCACTTACATGGTTAGTCATAGATTAGATAATAGTTCCAACGTACATTTTAGTATTTAGATCGAGTGTATTATTATTTTCGTAATACGGTTTATTGTTAACCGTTATTTTGGTCTTTGACTGCATTTTGACAAACTTCATCTGTATTGAACGACTGAACCAATTTTGATTACATTTTAGTATGAAGACAGTAACTTCGAACTCTATTATGAAGTTAAGCATATTTTTATTTTGAAAAACCGTAGTTCATACATCAGATACTGTAGAAAACAGAGTTTGTAATTTGACTAATACATATACTATACATTAATTATATTATTATGTAACAAGTGATTCTAACTCGATTGTTAGTTTTATTTTGTTTTAAATATTGTAAATAACTGCGAACTGGAAGACGCAGCGTAGGCCGGCCCCCCACTAGGTGGACCGACGACCTGGTGAAAGCCGCGGGGAGCCGATGGATGCAGGAGGCGAGCAGCCGCTCTAAGTGGCGCTCCCTGGGGGAGGCCTATGTTCAGCAGTGGACGTCTTCAGGCTGTTAATGATGATGATGATGATGATTGTAAATAATTCTGTTTCGTCACAGTCACGTATAATACAATATTATTAGCACTCATGCCGCCTGTAAAACAGGTTTATTCCTAGTGCAGGCACCTATTCGTTGTAAGACTTCTATTACATTTATAAGACTTATACCTATTGTATCTTACTTGCTGTAATTTCTGAATACATTTTTGTTTATTTATTTATTTTATTTATTTATACATAAAAATTAACGTTTATTAGTTAGTGCCGATCGGTCACAGTCCCATTCGTGTTCAGTCACAGTTTTGCAAACCTATACAACGAGTCCCTATCGGTCACACTTTTTTTATTATTTGTTTACACGTTGTCCAGCTAGTCATCATATAGCCGCTTAAAGTGGTGCTCAATGGGGAGGCCTACATTCATCATCATCATCATCATTAACAGCCCGAAGACGTCCACTGCCGAACATAGCTTCCTCCATAGAGCGCCACCTTGAGCGGCCACTCGTCTCCTGCATCTATCGGCTCCCCGCTAGCTAATAAATCCAAATAAATAAAAACGTAGTATTAAATCAAAATCACAATTGCGAATTTGTAATTCATATTAACTTATTAAATCAATTTTATTTTGGTGCCGCCATTCTAAACTTGTTTTGTGACATGCAAGTGGCATTTGACTGAATATAAAACATCTATTTTACATTCTGATTAGGAATCCTCGCAAAAAGTTGTACCATTAAGACTTTAATGCATTTAAATCATTTGCAATAGTATTTTTAATGATATTTAGTATAACAGAAATTCAAAATCGACTTGGAAAGGAATTATTTTGAAAACAAAAAAAATAGTGTCGTAATAATACCCACACATTTGAAGTTGTTTTGATTCACGCAAAAATTTATTTTATTTTATTTTTAAAGTTCGGTATGTGCCTAACTGTTAAAGGCAGCTGTGCTACTTAACATCAGGTGAATGACTAATTCATCACGTAATTCATTAAATAAAAAATTACTCTTGCTCTTGTGATTTCTTTATTATAAAGGTTTTTCCGATTAATCTTATTAAGTTTTGACAAAATGATAGATAGGTACGCCCTAATTATACAAATAAATTAAAATTAATAAATTCCTAGGTTTCTAAATAGATTTAAAATTTTAATATTATTTTTATAAATATGTCCTTGACTCATGAAAAAGGTAAAAAAAAACTATATAGAACCACAAAATACCTTGACCGGACATTAATGTATAAAAATTGTAAAACGCAATGTATTAACCATGACTTAAAAATAGTGCGGACAAGACGCAATGCATACTTGTTGAAGTACGAGTTAACGATCAATTTAGTGCATTCCATTTACATACCATTACACTTATGGCTTATGGTTAGATAATTTCACAACATAGGTACATAAATACCCATCAGCTATAAGCTTTTGCATTCAGAGAACATTATATTGTGAGAATATCATTGCATTTTCATAAATTATCCTTTGAAAGAAGTAAATATATATACTACTATAATAAATAGGCGTTTACATAAAAAAGCACTTTTCGTAGCACATAAGATACTTTTCATCCTAACTGACAAGGTGCAGACTTTTGGACGTAGAGACTTATTGATATTTGTAACCCTTCATGACCGAAAGTTGATCAAAAACGAAATAAAGGTAAAGAAAAGCATTAACAATGATTTAAATGCGTGCCCATTCAAGCTGCAGGTGGCAGTTACTACCTCCTCTCTACTCTCTAGGTCATCCATTAACATTATTGATTAATACCCAGAAACTATTCAGATGTTTTAATTGAAATACGAATGGGCAATTTTGATTTACCGCTAATGCCCTTAATTGGAATTATTTGCTTGGAATTGAACGATAATTGGAGGTATTGAAATTGAAATTGAAATTTGAAATTAACGGTGAAATTGCGTTTGTCCACAAAATTAATTCTCATTGCGATGATTTACAGAGCTGGGAAAATATATAATATTCATCTTTGCAATAACTAGGGTGTAAGGCAGCTTCGTACTTGTTAAGTGTGTGTGAAAATGATTTTAATTAGTAATGTAACATTAAATAGAATTGCAAAATGAATCCATATTTTATTTATTCAACTTATTTTTATTCATAGGTAGAGTATAATAAGTAAAACTTTTTTTATGTCTATTTCTATTTTAAGTCACTTCAGTAAGAGGTTCTCCTATTTTTTTTAATGCTTCTTCAAAAAGTATTATAGGTAATGTATAATAATTGACAATATAATAATCAACATGATATTTCCTCGTTCATTCTTCTCAAACGAGGGAAGCGAAGCAACTGTCAACTCATGGTACGTCGCGATGTACCTTGAGTTTGCCTCAAAGTTGAGTGGAAGTCGAGTGAAGGATTTTTGGTGAAATGTTTTAGAATACGGCGGTTAGATTCCGATACACAATCGAAACTAATTCTTCACTAGCAGGGAGATAGTAAATACATAGGTAATAAAATGCAACCATTAATAAACTACATACCAACCAACTCTCTCCCATCACAAGACAGCCACTCAGAACCCCAATCGTTAAACTAACGTGCAAATTTAAGTAACCACATCACGTCGGCACTATTTAGTTAGACGCGGCAAAAAAGGGCCCATGTCACATCATTAGTGATCGAAACCTGTACATCGGACAGGGACGTCTTATTCAACTGGGAACGAATAAATAAGATGCACCGGTCTAGTGAAATATTAGATGCAAACGAACAAGCAAAAATGTCGAACGGTATTACCATTGGGATATGGCGCGCCCGCCTTTCAGACTTGGAAACGCTTTCTGCCTGGTAAATTACTTGGCAGTGCTACTGAAATGTATGTGCTTTTGAAGCAAGTGGAAATAATTTTATATGCTTTTTAATAGGATTTTTTGTAGCTTGATGTTGGTTTTTATCTCTCGTCAAGCTGAGTTAAGTTTGATTTAGCTTTTTGCCTAAAACCCAGTTTAATTTACTGGACAAATAACACGATACTTGGTAGGCATAGGCAATCTATATTCATCATTTTGTAACCATTTGCCTCTAGAGAAATCTGCATCAAATTGCATCAATATTTAATCTATCTACACCCTATATCTGCTTGCCCTAGATATTATGAAAATCGAGCCTTGAGGCCGACACTGCCTCTGTCACTATTAAATCAATACCTTTTGATATTAAAAGCTATCGGTAACCTACTACACTGAGGAACATTCGCAGCGTCAGATATGCCAGAATGTTAAAATGATGGGAACTTAGAGGAATTATTTCTATGGGCGGAAACTAAGCTGCAATTTCAATGTTTGTAGAAGGTCTAATTAATTATTATATAAAGAAGGCAAACATATTATATTATCATGAAATATCAGTATTCAATTCTATTTTCATTGTAATATTAGAAAATACACCCTAATTGTACTTACGGGATATTTACCGTGATTAGAATCATTTTTGAGTTCCCGATATTTCGGCACAGTTACATGCACCATTTTCACGGGTAGACTGAAAATGCGGGTGGATGATAAAAAGTTCGAAATGTTAGGAGCAGACATAACGGCATACCAACGTGGTATACAACCGTGAAAGTTTAAAACAGTGTTTTACACCCTAATTCTAATAGTAGTAAGGGGTTAACCATTATGTGAAAAGGGGATAAGAGGGTAAGATTTAAAAATGGTGTCATCATCATCATCATCATCATCATCAACAACCCGAAGACGTCCACTGCTGAACATACCCCTCCCCCAATGAAAAATTTGAAATTGAAAAATGGTGTATTATATCTGATTTACCTGAAAAAAAGAACAAAAAAAGAAATACTTATGTACATAATAATTATATATATAATTATATAATTATAATTCAGAAATATTTAGGGAATAGACAGCAGCATATTCCTAAATTACTAGTTAAATGTGGCGTTATGAATGCAGTTTAAAAGGGTTTAGTTACACCCTCGAAGACCCCCCATTATAAACTTTCGCATATCCAACAACGTAGAGGTATATTGACATTTACTTGTAGTAAATCAGAATTCAATAGAGACTTGTTCTACAATGCACTTTCTCTACAAACGAGGATATAAATCCGTTCCGTTAACATTTAATCTCATCTCTGGGCGGATTCGTCCTACAAAACGGTTTACAGACCTTTATAGCTTACCCTCAAGCCAAACCTGGACTAGTTTTCTTGCATTAAAAGTATCTATACATATAAAAAAAAACTGTAGAGATAAGACTGTAATTGTAAAAAAAAAACAATTAGATGACTTAAAATTAGCCGCTGATCCCGTTAAGCCATTTTTAAACATTACGTCTGTTTTTTGATTGTTTGTTTGTTTGTTACGACTAAACTTCTCAAATACTGAATGGATTCTCAGTGTTAATAATAAAATGATTATGTAAATTTGTAGTTAGATTATACATATTATAATTATGTCCAATAAATATCATTAATCTAAGAGTTAGTTTATTACAAACAATAATTAAGGAAATTGAAGAAGGTTTTGGTTTACATTTTTGATTATTGATGACCAGTGTCATACCCTACTTAAGAAGCATGCACAATTGCACATAGCCATGGAGTCCCATCAGATACAAACGAAAAGTAGCCCGAACTTGAAAAAAAATGTGTAATCGTATCGTGAGCGTTACTAGTTAGTGTCCAGTGTATTCATTTGGCCCAAAACTTCGCCAATACGCAATAAATGTCGCTTGATAATCTTGCGTTATGCAGAAATAAAATAATTCATAAAATAGCCCGCGTTATTCCGTTGTATGGGATGAGGCATCTGTACTGTAGGTATTATATTATCTGAGACATAGCCATGCCAGAAAAGTAAAAATAAACCCAATATTTTTTGTAGACGGCCAGTATGACTAATTTACAGCAATATATTTTCTACTTTAATAAATATTTTTTAATTTGAAGGTTAATGCTAGTGACTCTGTCAAACATTTACAACGTAGCATTTCTTCTGAATCATGCAATAGGTAATTACAACATTTTTTTTTCATCTCAATATCTTAATGAACAAAATAGTTTTTAATGACAGTACCGCAGTTCAAGAGAGAGTAAATGAATGATACCTATTAAACTCAACAATTATATCTAAGCGTTACAGGACAAAAGCGTTAACGGGTAAAGTCTACTCTACTATGTGAGTAGGGTAGCAATCTTTTAGAAATTATAAGAGACTGGTCTCAAAACGAAGTAAAAATTAATAATAATAATACAAAATTTGAGATAACGTGCACGGTGGATATTAGATTAAGATTCTATCAAAGTAACATGAAATCAATCAATTTGTAAAAGATTTGTGTTATATTTGTATGCAATTTGTTTATGTCCGGTTTAAAATTCTTGATATAAGTAGATATACAGTTTTGCAAATACACGATTTAAATCGACTGTCAAAATACCAGTTAATGTATGCATGTTGTACAGAATGATATAAATACTATTGAATTATTTATGATAGCTATTTGAATAAATAAGGTCTCAAATGGAGACTACTTAATATAAGATACACAAATCTTGGTCTACTTTCTGACAAGCGATCCAATATAGGCTTTGTTTTGAATCGCGCTAAGAGCTCACAGTAACATAACAACTATTGTGACATTTACCTATCCGCTCAGGCGCTTCAACCACATGTGCGGCCGGCATCGCGCAACGTGGACCGCTCCCCACCACAATTGTGGCTTACAGCTGATTGCGCTACTAGGGATGGCAATCAATTTTTAGAGGTGTCACTCGTTATACATCGACTAAAATTGAAACTAGTTGAACATCACTATCGAATAAAGTAAAAGTCGCTATAGTTCAGGAGAGAAAAAAACGCCTCAGTCTAAATTGCATCTCGCGCCGAGCCGGCGCGCGCCGGCGACGGAGTAATTTCCTTTAGGTACGGGGGAACGTCAATTACTGTTGTTGTGTGTGTTTTTTATACTGCAACACACGTAAAAATGCATTTGTTTAGGTAGCCAAGTAATGCTATATATAGCTGTCTGAAAAGTTTTATTTTAATTTTATATAGTTTTTTGACAAATACAAATAAGTATAATATACTAAATATTTCATATTCAAACGCCGTTAATTTCAAATTGTTATCTTATTCAAATAAAAATATATTTCCCACTGTTTTTTTATCAACGATAGGCTCACATTTGACCACGTTCTCACCTGAGGGTAAGTGAGGACGCGGAGCATGCTTACCTAGAAAATACCAGTTTGTTTCTTGTGTATGTATTCATATTTATGTAATAAAAATATTTTTCCTGTAATAACATACACAAGAATTCGTTTGTTATCCCTAAATTGTCCCAATCTATGGTCACCCCACAAACTAATGCGAGGGCGGCCGACTACGGTAGTCTCCGACCCGCTTTCTACACCACGAAATAATGGGCTCCAATTAATATTATTGTACATACAGTGTTACAAGTGAACCAGTGTAAGCTGACCCGCGTAGGTCGCAGACCTAAAGCTGGGAAATGCGAGGTAATAAGTACTTGATAAAGAAAAGAGTTCATAAAGGTAAGGTGGGTATTGATCCGTAATACTACTGCGTTCTTCGATTTCGCCCGTCTATGTTTTTGGAAGAACTTACTATCAGGGATAAAAAGTATTTTTCACTCTAAAGGTACCCACTTCGTAGCTGATTGCAGACAGTACCTAGGTGTTAAATTTGTGCCGCGTCAGCACAGCGTAGGCGGACTAAAGTCTATCTGTACTATTTATTGTAGTTTTCCATAATCACCATGGTTAGGTATCTTAGAGACCAGGAAGACTTTAATTTTAATGTACCAAGGATCATGCAGGCAGCATTGCCCCGAGTTGCGATATTAATTGGTTTGTATCAAATATGTGACAGCATTTTGGCGACGCATCGAGCAAGACTCGGATAAAAAACGTAAATTAAATATAAATTAGCTAATTGAATCTTCTGCATGTGGCCATCCATTACGTCAGAAATTAGCGGTCGATATCACCTGATTCCCATGATTGGACAACGGTATTATCCAAACTCCAATATTATTAGGGTCAGAACCCATTTTGCGAGCTATCTCTTAGTATAAAACAGTCTAATGAAATTGCAAGTAGGTACCACCTACTGGTAAAATAGATTAAGTACCTAGCAAATAGCAATTTATAAACCTGGATCATAATCATCATCATCATCATCATCATCATCATCATCATCATCATCATCATCATCATCATCATCATCATCAGTCTGCAAACATTTACTGCCTGCTGAATATAGGCCTCCCCATTGAGCGCCACTTTAAGCGGCTAATCCTGCATTCATGGGCACCCCGCGGTGGTAATTGTTACTTAAGAAGTTTGTGTAAAAATATGCGATGAAAATCAAACAAAAACTACCAAAATTATTTAAAATTTACTAGACTTTAAGACATAGATTTAACTACTGACACATTTAACTAGGACTTTCTGCCGTGATGGTCAAAATGTCTTCAATTTCTGATACATCAGAGTGAGTGATACATTTCTAAAAAAACCTAGTGGGTTCCAAGCACCATTTGGACCACACATACGGACGTTGGTACGTAATATAATTACATCATATTAGTATAAAATTACAGTATTGATGAAAGGTGCTCTATACATTAAATACATGTGTTTACGGATCCAAATTGTGGATGAGGCGATGAGAAAAACTTCAAAGAAGAATGTGGATCTAGGCAATTATATTTCAATTAATCTGGTGAAGAATTTGAGCAAGTTGTTATCGCCACAAGCGTCATATAACTGCATATTATACAGAACAAACCAGAAGTGGCTCTTTATAGTCTGTTCTTTAAAAAAAAATAACAAAATCGTAACAAGTTTAAATACAGATTAAACCTAAATTCATCATCATCATCATTAACAGCCTGAAGCCGTCTACTACTGAACATAGGCCTCCCTTAGGAGGGATCACTTTGAGCGGCTTGTCGCCTCCAGCATCCATTGGCTCCCCACGGTTTTCACCAGATCGGCGGTCCACCTAGAGGGCTTACGCTGCCGGTCTTCCAGTTCGTGGTCGCCACTCGAGAACCAAACCAAAATTCCTCATCAAAAATATTAAAAAAAAACTTTAATAAAAGGAGTAAGTACAGTGTAATTGTTAACAAAATTCAAATCCTGATCTTATCTGAATTATTTTCGTATGTGATTTCAACACCTCTCTCATTTGCTTTTATACCATGTGAAGGTTTTTTATTAATATAATAATTGCTTGTTTTATGGCATTGTTAGGCAATTAGGCTGGTGGATGGTTTTTGATGTTTTTTGATGTGGCTCGCGCGTGAGAGCCTTAACGTAGTGATCGTCGCGCGATATCATTATGAATTCTTATGGTGTGAGGTTATGTGTTGTTTTAATTTTAATAATTATTATGATACAGGTAAACTTAAAATGTGGAATAAAGATAGACAGATAGAGATTTTTAATTGTTTCACCGATGAAATAAATAAAAATTATTATAATTAATTAGTATTGGTAGATATTAATAAAGTGACCCACGGTTTCAAACGCACTAGATCTTGCAAGTATAAGAGAAATTTTGTATTGATGTCTTAAAATAAAAATTATACGGTGCAGTGTCGCAGAATCATTTTGGGCCCAAGTGGCACTGCAATGGCGTGGTTTGTTTGATGTTGACATCAGGCGAACGACTTGCTCCTCATATCAATCAAGTATTCTTTATTTTCTGTAATAAAGTAGGTAATACATGTTACCTAATTTCTCTCGGTACGCATCTTGGTAGCGTATTACGCTTATAAATCTATTTTCGCGTGAAAAGTGAACAAACAAAATATTTTTTTATAGCTTATTCTTTGTAATATAAATTATCAATAATTATTTGAATATAGTGAAGTAGACATATAGTTAAGTGGATGTTTATTTTATTATAGCTTGCTGTGGCTTAGGTTGTCACAATGTTAGTTGTTTTTTCTTTCTTGTCTTTGTTGTTTTTTGTTGTCTATGGGTTTATTGCCTAGAAATAAATGACTTTTATTTTATTTATAAATTTTTTATTAGTTGGTAGCTGAAGTACAATACAATAAAATACATTAGCTATTGCTGACAGTGCGATAGTCACATGACCGAAGCAAGTTGTTTTTTTTTTTTTTTTCAAAAAATATAAATCCATATATTATTAACATAATAATATATAGTTCGTATAAGCACCGCCTCAAAAAAGCACTGAAATAAATTCACCGGTATTGATATTCAAGATTAAATTTTATAGCATACATCTACACTTAGCACCGACCATTATTTAAAGCCTACATCACACACCAAACGATCTCTACCGCTTCGTTCTATCAAAATAATTACAACCAAACAACGGTATCAGCGGAAGTCTTAAAGAATATTTAATCTCAGAATCGGACACTCAATCTAGCGTACCGTGTAATTTAGTGCCTAACCACCCCTTTCCTCTGTGAGGCTTAATTGAAACAGCTGGCTTGCAACTCCGTTATGAGTGGCTGTCGTCGGTATTCGAGATACATACGCAGGAAAGGCGACAGTGAAAGGTTACAGTTTATAATATAAAATACGTAAAAGCTGATATTTCATCTTATTTAAACAGGGTTTCATTAACGAATTGTATGTCTTTCTCTTTCGCACCTATTAGTTCTACTGTATGAATAAGCAGGATGTAAAAAATCGTGGTTGTTTTACAGCTGGTTTGTGAGAACTTAGAGTTGAAGAAAGGTGCACTAGTCAAAGCCTGATAATATTCAAAATTAGAATAAACTTATAAACTAATTTACTCAAAGTCAGTGTCGATTTAACAACCTTAGATTAAAAATCTTGTTTTACAGATTCTAATAATATTATATCAACTATTCGACTATAATTTAATGTGGGTTTGTACTATTAGTCTGGAAAAAACACGCATAGTTTCTGTAGGAGAAATATAGCACTTTGATGTTCCTATAGATATCTAGGCGGATGAAACCACGAGGGTATATACATTTTTCAATAATTCTGGTATAAAAATAGCCTTAGAAAAGCTAGTTAAGAGTAAAGTTTATTAAATGTCCCCAGTTGCAGAATGATCGATTTCCCTCAGATCTGATGATCGATTCGAACGACGGTGGGTCTTCCTGTATAATTTTTCTTGGCTCCCTTTAACCACAGTTTAGCTTGGTAAACTTGGCTTTGATAAATAATAATAACTGGTTAAGATACAGCTGTAAATTTACACGATTTGTTACGCGAAGCTAGGGTTGTCTACCATAATTATAGCCAATATTGATGTTTTATTTGTTTTATCTGCTATAAAAATATACACCAAGTCAAAAATGGGAAATTTTTTTCATAAAAAAACTATTAACAAATGTTTAAATAACGAAAATACCACCCCTTTTGATATGAAATACTTTTGGAATACTTTTGGACAAATATACAACATATTAAGGCCAATTTTAAAGGCTTTAGTTAAGAGATCTAAAACTCCTAAAACTGTTGCTGTTCTTTTCAAATAGACGGCAATGTAAGAGACGGATATATTTTAAGTATTTTGTGCAACCGTACTCCGGTAATATAGCTATATCTCTTTAAACATTAATTTGATACTGAATACGGCATTTAAGGTAACATTTCGTTGAATTATAAAAAGCAGTAACTATATAAATCAAAAATAATATCACAAGTGTTGCAACACCACTTAAAAATATAACACCAGAATAAATTCTAGAACGTGGCAACCCTATTATGGGCACGTTAAGCTTCTTGAACCGGAATACGGGACGGTGTCATCAATATCCATTAGATATTATTGGAAACATTAGTGTTTTCGGTACAAGTGTGAAAGTCAGTTAATTTTAGAGATAGTGAGTGAAAGAGACATTATTCCTTG
Organism: Ennomos erosarius; assembly: GCA_963580505.1. Taxonomy (NCBI): domain Eukaryota; kingdom Metazoa; phylum Arthropoda; class Insecta; order Lepidoptera; family Geometridae; genus Ennomos; species Ennomos erosarius. The sequence goes on from OY756982.1 coordinate 1,958,025, forward strand.
ACATCTATACTAAAACCTTAATAGTATTTAATGTGTGTGAGATTACACTGAATAAATAACAGATAAACCATCGACTATGTTTGTGTCATGTGCTAATTTTTAAGCAGTTTTTACGCGGTATTGCGAAATGGAATAGAAAATTATTGGGGGCTCAAACAGGAATGACATTTGAAAAATAAATAGCAGTGGGTCATTTGCGTTGTATCATACTGGAATTTTTGACTAGGCTAATAGTGTCAAGTGGCGACTGGCAACCACGAAACGGAAGATGAAGCGTAGGCCCAATAGGTGGACTTACGACCTGGTGGAAACCGTGGGGAGCCGATGGATGCAGGAGGCAAACAGCTGCTCAAAGTGGCGCTCTTAAGGGGAAGCTTTTCAGCAGTGATGGACGTCTTCAGGCTGTTGGTGAACAGTTTTGGTATTACCAACCTTTTATGATAATGCACCCATTACACAGTATGTTCACAATTAGTTCAAAAACGTTCCTAGATTGTGGGTCTCGGCTTGAGCCGTTGACTCAGAAAATACAGTTGTGAAAGCTACGTTCACTGAAAGCGCTGTCTGACTACGTGGAAAGACAAAACAAAATCGGGACGACGCGCGATGGGACCCTTAACGTGCCTTCCGAACTTCTCTAGCACGGTAGAGGTCAGTGGTAAACAGCACAAGTAATGATGTCAGCAAACATTGCTTAATTTTACAGATTGGCACGGCTAGTCAAATTTCGCAATGCTCTACTAATCGACCACTTAATCTTGTTGTAGAATAGAACAGAAAAAAAACTGTGTTGGCGACACTTGCAGCCTTGTAGATTGATAATCTATTTTTTTTTTTGAAGTGAATGAATAACTTACGAGCTAGTCGTTCACCTGATGTTAAACGACACGGCCGCTTAGCATCAGGTGAACAACAGTTGCATTGCAAAATTAGGGGATTAAACCAATAAACCTTACATTATTAACTGAATAACACCAATTATTTTGTTAAAAGCTGCGTGGGGTAGTGCTGGTGACATCTCCGAATAAAAAAAAGATATTGAACTGGCTTGAGGTGTCGCCCGGCCGCGGTCGTGTCGCGTTATCTCCAGTTTGAACGCTGATCAATCAAGGTTTAAAAACCGTTCTATAATTATTTTTGAACGAAACAATGATCGTCGATCTACCTATCTACGTAAAATACTTATCACGATTTTTAGTACTTAAAGTACCTATTTTAAATTACTTTCTAGTAATAATAATAATGCAAAAATTAATCATAATACCACCACAATATAAACTAAATGAAAGTGCCAATTAGAACGTTTAAAACACGCAGTTTTCACAGCGCATTCTTCATTTATCGTCATGATTTTTGAACGAGCCGTCAAAATTATAATTCTATAACCCGACCCGAGAACGTTCACCGTAAAAACATTGACAAAAACATTCCCGTCGTTACACTTTAAATAGTTTTCGCAATAAAGCGCTAAATTTTAATTGAAAGCGCGCGCCTTTGCCGCTTCCTCGCCAGAAAGCGAGCCAAAAAAGCGCGTGAGTCGTGAGACAGGGATGCCCAAATTGCCCAATCGTTGGTGGACGCGACCGAACACGCCGCGATCACGCGTAATCACTCAATTGGCGAAAAGAGGAATGCTTTTGGACAGCTTTTTGAAATCTCAACCAAAAAAAAAACTGCAAAACATGCTTAGTATTTTTAACATAAAAACCTTATCTTCTTATCTGGGTCTTTCAAGTCAAGAGTGAATGGGCATCTCATGGAAAAACGTGCTCCACCAGACAACTTCGTCACTTACCATTGGGTGTTTGCCATGATTGCCATTAAAAATAGGTTAGAAGTTACTTTTAATTTAATAATAATTTGGTGAGTTAAATATCCGCCTGATACTGAACGGTAAGTACCTAGCACATCCGGCTGCAAAAATTCAAGCAAGAATGTCAAAGTTAGTCAGGTTCGGTAGTCAGGTGACGGGCCCGATAGCTCAGTTGGTAGTATCCCTGCCTTCTGAACTGAGGTCTGTGGGTTCGATTCCTACCAAGGACAAACATTTGTGTGATGAACATAGATGTTTGTTCTGCGTCTGGGTGTTATATTGTATTCTATGTATGTATTTACAAACAAAAAAGTATATAAGTATTGTATCAGTTATCTGGTTCCCATAGTACAAGCTATGCTTAGTTTGGGGCTAAATGGCGCTGCGTGAAATGTCCACACATATTTATTTATTTATTTATTTATTTATAGTAGTTGACACAATAAACACTTTACTTTGTTAACGCTGATACGTTGACAAGTGTTCGTTCGTTAAATCCTGAGATAGGATCAAATACATGCAAATGTATGCGAATTCTTAATTATTCGATAGCGGCTCGGCTAGTTTCGAGTCAAATGGTGGTCGGTATGAAATCATCGCGCGTATTTTGTCATAATTAAGCCAGCTCGCGAAATTATGTTCTTTTAATTGTAATTAGCGACAATTATCCCTTTGTGTGGAATCGTTGTTTGATTTTCGTTTCTTTTGAAAAAAGGGGCATTGAAAAACTTTTTTAACCTTTTTGGGGTTCCGTACCCAAAGGGTAAAGCGAACCCTATTACTATGGCTCCGCTGTCCGTCTGTCTGTCTGTTTGTCTGTCTGTCCGTCTTTCACCAGGCTGTATCTCATGAACTGTGATAGTTAGACAGCTGAAATTTTCACAAAAGTATTTCTTATGCCGCTATAACAACAAATACTAAAACACAGAATAAAACATTTTAGGGGGCTCCCATACAACAAACGTGATTTGCTCCTTTTTATAGATAATGGTACGGAACTCTTCGTGCGCGAATCCGACTCGCACTTGATCGGTTATTTAACCGCGACATGCTTTTCTTAAGCTACTGTGACAACTTGACAAGTGATCTCATCCCAAACTTATCCTTCACCTTTTACAACTAACTTCAAAAGGTACCTTAAGGCGCTGAATGCTCCCAAATCGAGTATTTTTAACGTGATTATCTCAAAACATATACCATTTACAGGATTGAAAAAAAAATGCACGTTAATACTGGTCATATCTTCTTTCCATTTGCCGAAACCGAAACACGTTTACGAAAAGTTTTCTCGATAGAAAAAAATCGTGAAGTGACCTCTAAAAATCATTCAAACGTCCTAAAATGTTACATTATAATAAGACACCCCATTGAAATAAATCATAGGATAAGCTATGTTTCAACGCATCCGTCTATACGCTTATTTTTTTTATAACAATAAGCATTTCTTTTATAACTAATTATTTGTACCGAAAAATGGAAAAGTCGAAGTGCAACGCAACGTAATCGCCATATTTTTGCTATGCATAAAGCGACCCTATAAGGCACAAAATAAGTTACAAGTTTGTCTGCTGTAATAAACGTGCTCGCATTGGATCCTGTCAGCACCTTAAGAAAGCGATACTTGCGTAAATCATAAATCTTCTATTTTATTTTTCGGTTCTGCCTAAAAGTTTACCACAAGTACTGTAATAATCAGGTTATAACGATGTTACAAACGTTATACTGCCTTACATAAACCAGTAAAACGTTCCGTTATTCGAGATAGAGAATCATAAATAGCTATTTAATACGCCGGGAAACGTCGGCCTGTGTGTCTGTCTGTTTGTGTATTACTCTATTGTTGCGCAGGAATAAATCTTGGTTATGACCTGGATTTAGGGTCGGAACTTACCGGCGTCTTTGGATTTATAGACGATTTTCATATTGTAATTGTGTGGCCTCCTAAATAAAGGATTAGTGCACCTAGTGACGGGCCCTATAGCTCAGTTGGTAGTATCCCTGCCTTCTGAACTGAGGGCTGTGGATTCGATTCCTACCTAGGACAAACATTTGTGTGATGAACATAGGTGTTTGTTCTGCGTCTGGGTGTTATATTGTATTCTATGTATGTATTTACAAACAAAAAAGTATATAAGTATTGTGTCAGTTATCTGGTTCCCATAGTACAAGCTATGCTTAGTTTGGGGCTAGATTTACTAGGCTGTGTGATGTCTCAGAATGACGTGCGCAGTGCAGTGTCACACAAAACTTTATTATTTTAATGTTCCGAGTAACACTGCAACTGTTATGGGCGGCAGTGTCGCTTAACATCTGGTGAACGACTAGCTCGTCAAGTCATTCATTCACATAAAAAAATAGATGGCTCTGTATGAAATGTCCACACATATTATTATTATTATTTATTTCATAATAGGTGGTAGGACTTTTCTGCAAAGTCTAGGTAGGTACCCTTTTCCAGTTATTCTGCCGCCGAGTAGTAGTGTGCAAGCATTATTGTGTTCCAGTATGAGGACATTGTAGCAAGTGAAATTACTGGGCAAATGAGTCTCTATGATGATTTGCGTTGTCTCGAGATAACGGGCGCAGTAGCAGTAGTGTCACGCGAAACTTTATACCTAATGTAGAAGCAACAAGTACCTAACACCACAGTCTGTTATGGGCAGCCGTGACGCTTAACATCAGGTGAACGACTAGCTCGTCAAGTCAACCACATTAAGTCCCGGTACATTTTAACCTTCATCAGATAAATACCCATTTCGTACGAAGGTTGTGTGGAATAAAGATGTTATGAAACAACAAAAGTTTGAAAGGTTGCAGGAAAGGTAACCTCCCCAAGATGCTTGATCTCTCCAGGCAGAGCGCCTTAAAGCATCGGAAGAAAGCGCAATTTCCAATACTGCAAGCCGAATTTACTTATTCATATCCAAACTCAAAACGAAAATAATGTAAATATGATAACTTTTATGAGTTTCACAAAATTCTCCTTACTATATACCGTCAACTTCAGAAACTTAATGAAGCTTAAGTATTAATACATGCAAATTAAAGTAAACAATAGACAGAATTACATTTCTTGTCACTATAGATAGACGTGAGGGCCTCTAATTGGCTTCCTAGTGCATATTTTAAGTGACTATTAGGTAAGAAAAGCTGTTGGCCTACCTAACAATAAATAAATAAATACATATACTGAACCCCCATCATCATCAGCCTAGACGTTAAAGCCGATGGATGACTCTCGCATCCATCGGCTCTCCGCGGTTCTGAACTCTTGTATCATTTCTATGGAGGAAACATTTTGATGAATGTTATAAAAATGATACTTTGTACAATAAAATTAAACAACCAACAACTACTAATAAACATTTAAGTACTATGTCGACTGCACTAAAACAGGGAAATACATTGTAATTATTATAATAAAACCGGAATTAAACTTGTAATTGCTAAACTAGATTCAATGACATAAAATACCCGCCTACACTAAATCCACCCATTTATCACAGAGTAAGGTAAAAACGATTTACTTACTAAGTACTTACACAAGCTGCTCTACAACCTTGCAAAAAGGCATACCATCTGACATAGATAGATGCGACATACTACGTTACCCTAATACTGCAATAAATCACCAGGAACAAGCACGCCGGTACATTAAAATACTACAATCGGATATAAACATTCACTTAGAATAACATTAGATCATTCCCCGTGGGATAAGCGTGAAAAAACGCTTGAAAAACTCCTTAAAATGTAATAATTCTCATGCGCTTGCATCGGCAAGTATGGAGGGAAAAACATGGCGTCCGCATTTCTATATTTACGTTGTAAATGTGCGTTTTTACGAGCACTTACGCGTCGCTACTGCTTGGGGTTTGGGATATGGCATAGGAGGCAGCAGTGTTCTATTCACGCTTCAAGTGGCTCATATATTCAGCAGCTCTCTTGGCCTCCTTGATTCCAGCTAAATATGATTTGGGAGTCTTCAAGTCTAGAGTGAACAGGTATCTTCTAGGCAACCATGCACCATCGTAGGCTGCGTCGACACTTTCCATCAGGTAAGACAGTGGTCAAATGCTTTGCCTAAATAGAATTGAAAAAGCTATAATCCGTAAAAAAAGCTAAGCAGAGCAAGATTAGAAACGGAAAATAATAAAATTAGTAAGTAGGTCCTTATAAAGTAGTACTGTTATAAACTTACAATACTTCCGAATTAGAACAGTGTTTCCTTATTGTAAGGTAAGGAAGTGTAAGGCTTACACTTTATTGTTAGTTACATTATATTTAATAGATAACACAATTAGTAAACGTCATAATAGTGCGCAGCTTTGCTAGAACATCAAATAGAATCTACTTTTAGGGCCTTAGGCGCCATAGTTTCTATAGACACCTAAGGAGTACGTAGGTTGCCTACATTTGTTACAATCATATGCTGCATTGATCTCTAAATTTTTTTGAAGCACGATTACGTAGAAATATAAGAATAAAAAAAATAATAGGAAGAAATATAAATAAAAGAAAAGAAGATAATATAAGTGTAAGTATTTGGCACAAATAAATTTCTTTCTTTCTTTCTTTCTATATTTTATGTGTATAATTTCCTTCCGATTCCAATTTTAAATAAAACGCTTACTCCTATCACCTAAGCCTTACCATATATGCGCACGGCATTGACATTGCAAAATGGGTATGTGAAAGCCTCATTGAAGCACGTATACTGGAACTAAACTATTTCTAATAATACACAATACTTGAGTAACTGCCTACACTTGCAGCTTACTTATTTTATTTTAAATTTGCGTTATATTTTCTGTGAATATTATATGGTCCAGTTGAGTTCAATCAACTTATTTTATCAAACATTTATTAATCACATAACATAACAAAAATGTAGATTACATTCTTTACCATTCATTTTGTGCTGTATTTTACCCAATTTACACATGGAACTTCTTGATGATACCCAGGTACTGTAGACAAAAGCCGAACAAAAAGAAATTAATCATTTTTTTGTGGCAATAATAACACGCAACCGCCAAAGGAGGCTACTTTTGCTTTCAAAAGTTTTACGTGAGCTTATATTTTCAGCCGATGGATACAGTAAGCGAGCAGCCGCTCAAAGTGGCAATCTCTGGGGGAGGCCTACGTTCAGCAGTGGACATCTTCAGGCTGATGATGGTGATGATTCCATATTCCATTCCACGATATATACCAACATTAGAAATAAATATTCTTCTTCATTTCATTCACGGAGCCATATCTCTCAGTCTAAGGGCATGATCGGAATGCAAAAATTCATTTGCATAAGTTAAGTTTGCGCATGCAGCGGAACTCACAAAGTGATCAATTAGCATTTTCTAAGTTGAAGCTAAGTTATCCTGATATGTTCAGAAAGGATGCAGCATCATTGTTGTGGATAAGTGATTGGTTGCGGAAACAGATCGTAGCTTGGAGTTTAAAAAAATAGTGGATTTGAAAGTATTGTCTACTTTTTAAATCGAGAGCAAGGCAGTTCGTTTGTACCACAGATTAGAGAAAAAACAATCGGCTACTCTGTGGTTAGTATAGAATATACTATTCAACCAACTTCCTTGATCGTGAGAGAAAGTGTTTGCATTGATCTAACAAGATTTAAAAATAGGAACAGGTTCTATGTTGGTACGAGCCAAGATAATATATTACCTACAGTACAGATGCTTCATCCCATACAACGGAGTAACTCGGGCTATTTTACGAATTATTTTATTTCTGCATAACGCAAGATTATCAGACGACTTTTATTGCGTGTTGGCGAAGTTTGGGCCAGATGAATACACTGGACACTAACTAGTAACGCTCACAACATGATCACTACATTTTTTCACGTTCGGGCTCTTTTTCGTTTGTACCTGATGGGACCCCATGACGACTATACTTATAGGTAGTATTATGTATTTTTTATGTAGGTATGTTCTCTGATTGCTTCGAGAAACGACAACTATAAATATTTTGAAAATATTTTTTTTATATTATTGGTTAAATCTTTTTTTGAGGCTAGAGTAAGCAAGCTGTGAGTAAAATTTCATCAAAATCGGTTTAACAGTCTTGACGTAAAAGCTAGAAAAAGCATTCGTATATATTAACGGGGGTTTTTCATGTAAAAAAAAAACATTTAAGTGAAATATGTAAACTACCCTAAGGACTCCGGCTACTTGTCTGTGAAACTTTTTTTTTATTTATGTCGGAGCCATGACTGCTCCTGCTAACAGACTCACATCCAATACATTTCTAAACAGTAAGGGTAGTATCTGTGTATATTTAGTAAGTAAGTAAGGACACTAGTAGCATTAGAAGGGGCACTAGGTGGACCGACGACCTGTGGCCTTACCGCGTAAGCCCGGTGGCAATCGTAATCGTGTGCTCTCTTGCTCGCACTCAAGGGCTTGTACATTGGCGTAAGCAGGATGGCAGGCGATGTTCATTACCAGAATGCTTACACGGTAGGGCTGCTGGTCAGATCCGTGGGCAGCCGATGGATGCAGGAGGCAAGCAGAAGCTCAAAGTGGGGCTCTTTGGGGGAGGCCTATGTTCAGCAGTGGACGTCTTCAGATCAGGTTGATGATGATGATGATGATGATGACGATGATGATGATGATGATGAAGTAAGGATGCCAATGAGAGTTTTTTAAGTCAAACTTATTAATTTTTTTTTACGATGATTCAACCGTAAAAAACTGAAATTTGAATTTTTACTCGCGTGCTTTAAAAAAATTACCATTATGTGTAGGCTGCCTCACTGTTTTTATAGTGTATATCTTCTTGTTCTAAGAGAATGGTTGAATGCAATATGTTAATGGGCCTTGCGTTTCGCTATGCTAAGTTTTTAGAAGACAGAGATGTGAATTTTGATTTTTAGAAACAATATTGCAACTTCGATATTTTTTTTTTATAGGTTGAAAGAAATGACGCTTGGCACCTATAAAGCATAATTGTTTTGTTGCTCTGTGATTGGAATGATACTTTTTCACATATAACAGGTACTTACGGTACAACTTAAGCTTAAAAAGTTCCATAAGATAAAGAACTATAATTTTTGTTTGTTCGCCGTATTGAGCAGGCTAAAGTCATGGGACTATACAAGGTGACCTTGAATTGGTATGTTATCCCTAAATGGGAGACTGGGACCATGATACCCTACAAGTTGTGAGAGTCTTACTTGAAACTGGGTGTTTCCAAACCTCCATGGTAAAAAAATAATCCACTCGAAAAGTTGCACGTGCGATCGCTACGAGAGTTAACAAGATACCATAAATTCATTTCTAAACACAGGTCGTTAAACTCATTTACGTGCACTCGGTCAAGGACAAAGTTCAACCACCCAGCTACGCTAAGGCTATTTTCGAACGTAAACTATACATGGTATTTCTTCAATGAAAAACTATTAATTTAGTAAAGTCGTAGAAGAAACATTGTCTACTTTGGGGTGTAGATTTACACCCTTTCGGGATAACATACCAATGCAAGGTGACCTTGTATAATACCGCCTAGTGTCTCGTAGAACTTTACCTATGTTCACCGAATTAGAGGATAAACAAGTGATTAAAAAAGAAATAAACTGTCAATTACGCTAAATATTGGGCCCGTAATTATCAGAGACTTAGACCTGACCGATGAAATCTATACTAACACTTAAAACTTCGTAAGTGCTGGTTTATTTACCTTTTTGGTGAAAACGTGCATTCGTTTCTCAAGATATTTTGTTGTATATTTTATACATACGGCTAATAATATGACTCATTGAGTATATAGATACAAAGTCATTGACAGCTACGTTACATCTACTAATAACGATTGAACACACATACAAGACGAATGATTTGTCAAAACGTCAAGTAACTTTTCCAATCTTAGATGTAAGTACTTAACAAAAAATATTTATTTGCATATTTTTTAAGTGTCGACATACATAACATCCAATACGTCTTATTTTAGCTAATTAAGACATTATTTTTATAAATCGTTCATCGTTTTTTTACCTCCGTGAGTATAGATAAGGCTTGCACGGTGTTGTCAAAGGAGCCGGCTATATTAATATATCTTTAGAAGACATATTTATCTGACGTGTCAAATTTGAAATAGGCTGATAAGTGTAGCTTTAAGTATTATAACTACTTGGTGGTACGTCCGGTTTGAAGGGAATATTGAAATTTGAATAACGTTTACTGTGGAACTGGTTAAACTCAGGGACATGTTGGTAACATGAAACATTAAAAAAATCAAGGAAACATCAATAAATTATAAAGAAAAGCTTAATTAATGTTATGTGCTAAGAATCTGAAAGTGTGGACACAGCGCGGTCGAGGTCATGACACGATGCGAGCCTGCGCTCTCCTACCTAATCTATGGCACGGGCAACTGTTTCCACGCGCGCGGCGCTAGTGACCACACTTATTGTTTTTAATAAATAATGATATCAATAATTGAGCACCTATTTTTTTACTTGTTTAGAACGAACAGCCTCTAAATCGAGTATTATACTTACCTCCATTATTCCTAAGAACATTTTCCGGATGTCATGGTGGCTGAACTCTTACCTGGAAAAGATAAAAAAATAGCAGTTGTTTTTAATGTTATCATTCTTGCTTAAATACATTGTTGTTGAACAAAATGTTTTTGGTATGACTCTAGAAAATATAGGAAATATTAAAAAACCTAAAAGGGACAGTTCCTTAACTCTTCATCAACCTACTTCTTCTCTTCGTACCGATTATTCTTTATAAAGGCGAAATCAACAAACAGTGGCGATATTTTGTCTATGATTTGAAGAGTAATGCGATAATTCACTACAAGACAAATTAATATGTGAGACGTATTTCACATTCAATGAACCTGAAAATGTTGAGTGAAATGTGGATTATTAAGATGGTTTCAAATTAGACCAAGCTGTTTTAAAGTGGACATTATTATTAAATGTCGAGTCTAGTGATCAATTAACTGAAATAAAGTTCAATAAAATTTGATTTTAACTTTGGAAGAAACCGGCGATGTAGAAACGTGGTCGCGCCAGTTTAGGCTGTTATTAGAACATAGACAAAGTAATGAAAAAAAAGAAATTAAATGCTTTTGGTACGATTATTTCATAGATCACATAATGTTGTTGCTGAACCTGTGTAGAAGAAGGGGTTTTTTTTCCTTATAAATGCTCCCGATATATTTCGGAGATCTTTTTTTAATACTTATTTTAAATTTAATGTCGCCAAATACAAATGGCGAGTTTTTGTCAGTAGGACTACTTTCTTTTTAATTTACACTGAATTTTAGATTTAACATTTTTTATAGCACATGCATTGATCGTAATATTCTTAAGAATAATATTATATACGTGATAATAATATATGTTTTTTATAATTATTAAGATTTAAAATATTACATAGTGACTCTCAGTGTCACCGTGTCTTATTTATATTCCTTATTCATATAGAATAAGGGTGTTGCCGCAATAAACCTTTTGTCTTGAAAACACTGGAGTCAGGCCAGATTTCACGCCAATATACTTTTAATGGTAAACAGTTCAATGCTCAATGGTTTATGGTTTGGAATCGATAAAATGGGCTTGATGATCGAAACTCGTATTTCGAGAAGCGGTCACACATGGCCTTGATATGGTAATGTCCACAAACTTATTATATTGTGGTTACTTTATGAGTTTTTCATGACCGCCTCCTGAGAAGCCAAATTCTTGTACCACATGTAACGTGTACTTATTAGGTATGTACATATTTTAATCGATAATGTTTATTACCTAACCTATATCCCTAGATTAAGTATGTAAAAATAAATGGTAGTTATATATGTCACCGTCTTTTTGTAAGAACCGTTTGTTTATAAAAAAACGCTGTTATTTATAAACTTTCGATTTATTGCAAACGGGCAATGTGTCTCACAACAAAACGGTCGATATTTCAGTTATTTATAATTAATCGGCATCACTTCGTTTTTTCGTAATTGTGTACTTCTAGTGTGGTCAAAACTAACCTAACACTCCTCGCTTCGCTCGTCGTCGTAATCTAACACAATTCACTATAATTATAATACAAACATCTAAAAATCATTTTATTAAAAGCTACTAACCAAAACTAAACAATGAACTGGAAAAATCTATTTGAGGTTTATGACATCGCTAATCAAAGTTAAAGCGAGAGATATACCTTTTTAATCTATTCATTAAAGTTAATAATTTAAACTATAAATACAATAGAAAAAGCGATAGAGCCATAATTTATGTAAGCATAATTCGACTAAAAATCGATTCGTTAATTAAGAAGTTTAATATATCCGAAGTAATTGGTTATTTTACAGGCTTGATTTATTATTGCAACAGCAACGAAACAAGTGTTAAGTTGGAGCAATAACAGTATAGTTTTACTGAAGCGTCAATCGATCGATTGTAAAACGGAAAAGAAATGGTTTTACAACGGTGCCGTACTGCCAATTATTACTGATACATTCAGTGCAGCTTTCTCGTCTAACAATTCAATAAGAGCTATTTAACTGTGTGGTACAAGTAAAAGCATTCTGCGAGAATTTTAAATTAGGAAGAAAATAAAAGTCACGAAGTACTTTTGGCATAAATCAGATTTCTACAGGTACATTTCAAAATGTTCATATCGCTCTTACTGCTAAGATCAGTGTAGGCAACGAATTATATTTGTTTTTCTGAATTATATTTATATGTGTAAAATTGTAATGGTCTGGCGACAAGCACGCAGACAGACACCCACCGGTCGGGAGCTCTCGGCTCCGATCGTCCTCTGTCGGTGACCCAATCTCAGGGAGAGAGGGAGAGAGCTACACGGCTCGGTTGGGTGTGGAACGCCACGCGGGCCTCGGGCGGCGGGGCTTGTCGTCAGGCCAGTCTGTTGCCGAATACGAAACGATTTTGACGCGTTGCGGCTAATTTGTTAAGAACCTCGTGAATTTCAATAAATAGATTATGTGTGCAAAAGTGTTTTTAAGTGTAACCCGCTTAGAGGGTGCCTCCGCCCTAAATAAACTTACAATCAGACTCATTGCAACATTTTGACGATAGGTAAATTAATGCCAATACAATATTCCTACTTAAGCTTTTAAAGTTACAAACTATCTACTTCGGTAAATACATTTTCGTTACGCAAATTTTTAAGACATTAATTTCGTTATACTCAAAAAACGTAGTATGATAAAATTTGTAGTTTCAAACTTTAAACGTACCTTTACACCTTTTCTAGTCATCTGAATTAAATGTTTTTTAGTTCATCGAATCGCTTATCACTTGGACTACAACACAAAGGTGTTGTACAAACGGAATGTGTTTTAATATTTATGACTTTAGACAGTTTAAATTATTTCCCGCGCAGTTCGGTTTGTCTGACGTTTATTTATATTAGAATAATCCAACATCTAGTTATCTAGTTAGGACTCTAAGGACTAGAGAAATGTGGCGTTAAATCGAAGTAATCGTATCGCAAAATCGATATCTAACTAGATTATATTGATTCTATTTTGGATTTCATTGCTTTTGTTTCCTTGTTCATGATCATCAACAGCCTGAAGATGTCCACTGCTTACATAAGCCTCCCCAGAAAGCGTCAATTTGAGCAGCTGCTTGCCTCGTGCAACCATCGGCTCCCTGCAGTTTTCACTAGATCGTCGGTCCACCTAGTGTGGGACTGCATCTCCTTGTTGGTTAGCCTCAAAATCCAGAGAATGAAGTAAGTAAACTGATTTACACGTTGTTCGCGTGGCGGCATAATAATAAACAGGACTACCCACAGTTCTTGATTTTTTCATGAGACTACCCCATATCTGTAATCTTTTCATGGGTGCCATGTTCGGTAAGATACGGCGATCCGGGGTCATTTCTAATACGTGGTGATTAGGCCACTAGTCCTCAACATTACCTACAGAAGTTATTCACCAGACATCCACCCACCCCTCCACAAGCATAAATATAAGGCCTATAAAAATAATAAATAATTTTAATAAGATGACATTACACATAATAAACAAGACATTTAAATATCTAAGGTAAATTGAGCAACGACATTATTATAGGTTGTTTTACGACTTCACAAATTATGCCTAACATTCAATAACTTTGGTTAATGTCTTTGTGCTAGCATTTGTTGCTGACCTTTTCGAACTAATAGGATATAAAAGATCCATACTATTATTATTAACGTAACTAATAAAATAGAAATCTTGTCTGTTAGCTTACGCGGCTTTCATGCAAAAATGGCTTAACGAATCCTGATGAAGCTTTGCTCATAGATTGCTAATACCAGTAAGATTAACATAGGATAATTTTTTCCTGGAAAATTAAATTCCCTTAGAAAAACGTGACAATATCGAAGCGGGTGAAGGCATCTCTAAAATTGCCTATTTCTTGCAACTGTTGACTCATAACTTCAGGCAAATGACTAGCTAGTAATGTCATAGTTTTGCATTTCTTAAAAATCATGGGTCCGGAACTAGGGTCCCATAACACCCTGACAGAATAAGTTATTAGCGCTTGTTTTCCGTGCTCAAGTAGGTAGATACTTGCCCTGTCGCGAGAATCTAAACCGCCTCCAGAGTTAATCTGTTCAACCACACACCACCCAGGTTGCCAAAATATTCATGATCATCATTAACAGCCAGAACATGTCCAAAAAAATCAAAAACAATTATAAAAAAAGAAAAAAATTATGGCCAAAATATTAGTGAGGTTAGAGAGATACTTATTAGTGAGATACTTGCGTTTGATTATATTTCAATCTGGTTTGACGTCTATGACAAGAATAGAAGCATTTTCGTAATAACAAAATAAACAAGGCATTTCATAGTTAGTTATAAGTACTAGTAGAAATAAGTTGTGTGATACTGTTACTGACTAATACTTGGATTGTACGAAAGGGCCTGGCCTTTTCATTTGTAATCATAGGGAGTAACGCGATGTAGGTATTAGACTGTGGTCCAAGTTATGACGCCGCGAAAACTTGTTATATTAATATTATTATTATTCACTCATTTATTTATATTTCTTAAATTTATGTTTTTTATAATACTTCTTATAAAATTAAAATTACAAAAATATTATAAAAAACCTAAACCTAGTGTCCCGCCGGCAGCGGGGCAGGGCCCAAGCTACCGGTGGTCAGGGCTGCAGAGTGAGGAACCTCCTGACAATACGTGCCGTGTCAAGGAGTACCGCCTTCTGAATCTGACCCTTGATCCAGCCGTCCAGCGAGAGCCTCTCGAGATGTTGGTCGAGGCTCTTCGCCATAAGACCGTTCGCCGAAACGACTATCGGAACAATGCTCGTTGAGTCAACATTCCACATGGCGGTTACCTCGTGAGCCAAGTCAAGGTACTTGCTGAGTTTGTCCTTCTCAGCCTTCACGAGGTTCTCGTCATGCGGAATGATGATGTCAACGAGCACTGCCCGGCGTTGGGACCGGTCTACCAGCACGATATCAGGCTTATTGGCTACAATAGTCCTGTCCGTGATGATAGAGCGGTCCCAATAGAGCAACGCACGGCCATTTTCAAGAACCGGCCCCGGTGTGTACTTGTAGTACGGCACCTCAGACTCGACAAGGCCGTATTGAAGGGCAAGCTGCTGATGAATGATCCTGGCCACTAGGTTGTGTCTGTGCAAGTACTCTCCGTTAGCAAGATGAGAACAACCGGAAATAATATGTCGGAGAGATTCCCCGGGACGGCGGCATGCTCGACAAATGTCGACCGTACCGTCCTTCATTATATATTTCCGGTAGTTATTCGTCTTGATAACTTCGTCCGCAATTGCACAGACAAAACCCTCGGTTTCCCCAAAGAGGTTGCCGAATCGCAGCCAGTTCACCGACGCATGCAGGTCCACATCGGGCCCCGTCAGGGCCCGATAGAACCGCCCGTGCAGCTCCTTGCCTTTCCATACGTCCCTACGGTCTTCGGTGCTAAGTACCACCGGTTTGCGCCAGTTCTCATTTGCCAAGGAGAGCGGCGTGAGGCCCTTGTCAACTGCCACCACACCGCGATGCATCCCGCACTCGTTGTTGAGGAAATACTCCCGGAGACTGCACACTTCACGGTTATGGAGAGTTTTGGCGTTTAAAAAGCCTCGACCTCCCCATTTCCGCGGAATGTACAGTCTCATAACAGACGAGCGCGGGTGTAGCATACGATGTGATGTAAGCAGTTGACGGACCTTTCTATCCAGGGCGTCCAGCTCAGTCTGAGTCCATCCTAGTATGCCAAAGGAGTATATCAGTAAGGGCATCACCCAGCCGTTGAAGGCGCGCACCTTGTTGCCACCCGACAAAAGACTATTGAGTACTTTTGTCAGACGGCAGAAGAAGCGCTCCTTCACCGTCCTCTTAACATCCCCTACTGAAACACCCAACGACTCTGACACACCAAGATACCTGTAGGTTTCGGATTCGGAGAGGGACCTGAGAGTCATTGTCTCAGAAAGTTGTAAATTCGTGGAATTTACAACTTTCCCTCCCCGTACATGCATAACCGCACACTTATCCACACCGAACTCCATCTTGATAGAGTTGCTAAAATTCTCTGTGATTTTTAACAACTCCATCAATTGTGGACGTTGCGGTGAGAACAGCTTGAGGTCATCCATGTACAGTAGATGAGATATGATCTCACCCCCTCTCCGAAGCCGACAGCCTAGCTTTGAATCTTCCAGCAAGGTACTGAGAGGATTCAACGCCAGGCAAAACCACAAGGGGCTCAGACTGTCACCCTGGAATATGCCTCGCTCAATCCTTATTAAGTCCTGCGGACCAGAGACGCTGTCTCCCCCGCCTGGTTGACGAAGGACCGTGGTCCACTGCCCCATGCATGACCTTAAAAAGGATCTTAGAGTTGCATCTATTTTATACAACTCCAAGACCCTCTCCAGCCATGAGTGAGGCACCGAATCATAGGCCCTCTTATAGTCAATCCAGGCAGTAGAGAGAGCCCCTCCCCTCCGCCGGACCTGTTGGCAGATGGCCGTGTCGATGAGGAGGAGCTCCTTAGTACCACGGGACCCAACCCTACATCCATTCTGAGCGGGGGCCAAAATATTGTTCGCAACAATGTGCGAGTTAATTTTTGTTCTCAGAATGGATGTAAGGAGCTTGTACAGCGTAGGCAAGCACGTGATGGGTCTGTAATTTTTCGCTTCCGTGGTACTACCGGACTTATGGAGCAGGAAGGTGACACCAGTTGTCATGAAACTTGGGAGTGAACCAGCCTCGAGGGCTTCTTGAAATTGTATCGCCAAGCATGGGTATGAGCATCGAATCCATTTAATCCAGAAGTTGTGCAATCCATCCGGTCCAGGACTTTTCCAGTTCTGGGTCGTACGGATCGCACAACTTATGTCTTCGGGGTCTATAGTAATAGAGCCCATGGACTCGATCGACTCACACCCACGCTCGACAACACGCATCCAATCACCCTCCGTGTGATCGACGGGCACCGACCAGATGCTACGCCAGAACTCGTTCATGGCGTTTGCATCTGGCAGCTGCCCGTCGACAGAACGTTGGCTGGTTCCCTCCCAGTCTCGGTACACCTTCCTTTGGTCGCTTTGGAAAAGGCGATTCCGCTTGTATCTATCCACACGCTCTCTGTAGCGGCGAATACGACTTGCCCACGCATAGACTTTCTGCTTCAGATAGTCAATGCGTTCCGTGACACAGGCCATGTAGTCCTGAGGCCTGATACCAGTCCCAGCAAAAGCCTGGGTCACGAAACGCATGACTCGGGGGCGATGATTGCCCCGGCTGAAGCAGACCAGCTTCGCTATGAGAGTCCTGAATGTAGTGATACGCTTCTCGATCCGTACCTGCCACGCGGGAGCACCGTCGGCGGGTCGCGGCGCTCGGTCAGTGTCCGGAAACTTGACACGAGCCACGCGGCACGCCGCGATGGCCCCACAGTACAAGATCGAGTGCGTATCAACTAAGTCTTCGCTAGTCCGTAAGTACGGAGCTAGCAAAGTGTTCAGGGCTCCCATTAGCACTAGGTTTCGCCTATTCGTGGGCAAACGTGGTAGTCGCGGCCTAGAGGTAGGTGTGGACCGATACCGCTCAATCGCGTCCTCCAAAGCGCTCCTCAATTGCTCATTCGCCTGGGTACTTACGCTGTCACTCACACCTTCCTCCCCATCGATCGCGGGATCACCCCGCGGCGTGACCGGTGGCGGGCCCATAATTGGTCCCGGATCCGGCAGCGCGGCAGGCAGGACCCGCGGCGAAGGAGAAGTAGTGCAAATAGGCAGCGCCTCCAGGCGCAACCGATCAAGCGCAGACTGGTCCAGCAGCTTGCACCGATGGATAGCCCGCACCTGATCCGACAGTCGTTGCGCGGATACGGCGACGGCTGGCTCAAGGCCCTGAAACAGTGACAGCATCCTATCCCGGTACGCAGTCAGGCTGCTTCCCCCCTCTGTAGCCCCATAGTAGGCGCGCATGCAGTTCTCGTTCATTGTTGGAGTCCATCGCATGCGGCGCACTATACCACCGGTAGCGGGGGCCGGGCGCGGAGCAGGTTGCCCCGCAGGCCCCAAGCGTGCCGGCAGCGGTGGTCGCCCACGTCGCGCAGGTGGTGGCGGCGGCGGAGGTGACGGTGGCCCATCCTCGTCACTCGACGCGGTGGTGTCGGGGGGAGTACCATACTCATCCTCCGACGACGAACTCGGAGACGATGGGGTGGGCGGTGGTGGTAGGCGTGCGCATATCGTTTCCGCTTGTTTTGTCCTTGATCTGGTTATCATTTTCTACTTCATTTTGTTGTTACTATTGTTGCTTGTAGAGATTTTTTTCCAAACTGACAACGTCAATCTGTCCATATTTTTTCGGTAAAAGTCTAATTTTCTGTAGAACTTGGATTCCCATAGTTTTTATATTTTAATGATAGTTTTTGATAATTATCTAGGTAACCGTGCAATATTTTATTGGAATAAACCAGGGTAAATATTTTTATAAAAGAAGAGAAATAAATCAAAGATGTATCAATGACAGCGGTTTTTTTTTTTTTATTATTATTATTATTATTATTATTATTGCTTGATAGACGAGCAGCATGACTGCTGATGTGTCTATATCCACAGTGTCGGATTCACTACTAAAGTTCAAAGTTAATATAGTTTAAGTAGGTACATCAGTTTGCTATTTGACTGATTTTGATTTGTTTTAATTCTTTCCCGTTTGAAAAATTACACGGTCATTGGCAATATTATGCAAGCGTAACTTATTAATTGACGGGCCCGATAGGTCAGTTGGTAGTAGCCCTGCCTTCTGAACTGAGGGCTGTGGGTTCGACTCCTACCCCGGACAAACGTTTGTGTGATGATGTTTGTTCTGTGTCTGGGTGTTATATTGTATTCTATGTATGTATTTAGAAGTAAAAAAAAATATTCAAGTATTATATCAGTTATCTGGTTCCCATAGTACAAGCTCTGCTTAGTTTAGGGCTACATGGCGCTATGTGAAATGTCCACACATATTTATTTATTATTTATTTATTTATTAATTGGAAACGCCTACGCCACGTATAAACTATGACACTTATCAAATTCCTAATACATATTTAAAAAAAGGTTATCGAGTGTCGGTCATGGAGAAAACCGCGAGTAGCCAATGAATGCAAGAAGCAAGCAGTAGACCTAGCACGGATATTTACGAGCGTATAAGTGTAACGTTAACGTAAAACTCCCTGCCGCTCAGCTGCTGTCAAAACTGTATGAACTTTGACAGCAGTTGAGCGGCAGACGCGCGTCAGCAGTGCTGCTAGCTCAATCGTAATAGGGGGGCAGATCAAATGCCATACAACTGCCTTACGTTAACGTTACACTTAAGCGCGCGTAAATATTCGTGCTATGCCTACTGCTTAATGTAGCGCTGTGTGGGAGCCCTATGTTTATCAGTAGGTAGACATTGCCTGACGATGATGATATAATTAAAAAATCTCCCCTTTTTATATCTAATTAGATTATTATGAGTATTTGTTATAGCTATATTGTTAGTATGGTAACGGTCATAGCGAAGCTTGATATGCTACAAAAAGTGGTATAGGTATATTTACAACTGAGCTGGCCATGCTGAGGGCCGCGGCTTTCAAAAGGCTTCAAGCAGCCGAACAATCCTGAAATCACTTAACTACACAGTGTATAAATAGGTGTAAATGTATTATACTTCTTAGTAATAAATAAATAATTAATAAATAATAGTATACACGAAGTAAACAGTAGATTATAATTATAAGATGAATTAAATAAAGGAAACCACCATCCTCTCGCGTCATGGCCATGGCCTGATACGGTACAGAATAAAATTGCAAAGTATACAAATAAAAATAAAAATACATATATTGAAAAACAAACGTATCATTACCACCTAGTACCGACCTCAGCCCTCGTACAAGGAAATTCGTCGGCACCACCTTTTAAACTTAAAAAATATTCACCACTTCTGCTCTTCCAAACGAAACAAACAAGACAGAAGCGTCATTTTCTCAAACCCAGGTAGCCGGTTAGTCATCTAATTACTTCGTCAAATATTGGCCATCCGCTCGCCGCTAATAGCTTGGCCACACCTTGAGTCCAAAATACCGCGGTCGTGCTAACAGCAAATGCCGGGACCAATCGCGATGTGTTAATATTATTTACTACATTGCACTTTCGCAATGCATTACAATAAGTACCTACCTACATCACAATAAGTCCATAGTAGCTACTTTGAAATAAGTGCCTAGCCTACCTAAATTATAAAACCAATTTGATCGCTTGGTCGAAAATGATCGAAATTATTTGGTCGGGTCAACCATCTGGATTTACGCATAATCTAAAGATAAAGGTTGGTTTAAATTTTGGATTAATAGTTTTATTGTGACATTTATTTTCTAAGGGTCAAAACCTGCCAGACTTAAGACCACGCAACACAACCAGCCTTTTGTGAACATTATGCTGGAATTAATTAAAATGCTAGTCGTAGTGCGTTTCTAGGTCAGCTGTAGTTATGAGATTAGGTACCTACGTAAATATTAACGATAATCCTGATATCGCTAAATTTACATAACCAATAGCCATGTTATTTACACAAATATTAGGATAACAGCTTATCAGTTATCCTATAGAACTAATACCTAATTCGTTAATCCAAGTTACGAAAATAAATACCTATAATTTTAGTAAGTAATCATCATCATCATCATCATCAACAACCTGAAGACGTCCACTGCTGAACATAGACCTCCCACAGAGAGCGCCACTTTGAGCGGCTGCTCGCCTCCTGCATCCATCGGCTCCCCGCGGCTTTCACCAGATAGTCGGTCATCGAAGTAATAATATCTACTTAATAATTATGTACCTAATGTAATCAATGTGTATCTCTACAAAGTGATAAATTGATAATTAACCTTATATTAATTAACATCAGCACCTACATTAAAATCTGCAATGAAAATACCGTTGCGAGAGCAAAGATCAAACAAGAAAAGGGTTGTGCCGCCTTTACCGATACCTGTATCATACCATCCTGATAATTATACGCAAGTATCTGATTCGCAGGTGCATCACTAAATGAGAATTTTATGGTACGTTACTGTAACGCCCCTCACTCTTGGGTGGTATTTAGGTCATTAAATGCTGTAATTGACTATTTAATATGATGCGAAACTATAGGTTCTTTATTAGTTAGGTATAGTACGTAGATATCTATAATATTTATCTTTCTATAAAGAAAAGAAAGAAAATAACATTTATTCAGGACATCACACACCATTACATTATAGGAAACATACATTAAAAATAATAATTACACCACAGAAACAGAAGATAAAAATGTAACGTTGTGTGATGTCATGACCCAGGTCCCGACTCAGCATAATGATAAAGGTCAGCACGTGACCTTAATCAACTGATTTTCAGGCGGAACCCTTAGTCATGACATCACGAACTCCAGAGTAGGCATAAATACATAGTTACAACAAACACAACACAATAAAGATTTAGTAAACTAGACACAAAAAAATAATAATAATCAAGTGCCTATGTTCAGCAGTGTACGTCTTCAGGCTGTGAATGATGACCTAATAAAACAGTATCCCCTACTTTTTTTATATATATATTTTGGCTCCACACATAGTGTATTTAGCCAGTGTCAAGTATTATAATTTTTATGGTGTTATGAAATATTTCACGTAAAGTCATGTCCTAGTCATAGTCCAGTCTAAGTGGTGCCCTAGTAAAGTGGTGGCAACTTTACTAGAAGCTTCTATGGAGTTTTGGAAGCAACACGAAAAATCACGTTTCACCACATTATATCACTTGCCCTCACTCATGCTCGTAATTCAGCACTTAATGCGTAAAGCGCCACCAATTTTAAACATTAACACTGGAAAAACACAAGTTTTTATGAATAATACAATGCACGACGTGAACTTTTCCGCGTTCCCGCCAAAAAACTATCCCATACTTGTGATCTTAATATTGTGACAGTGACAGGCAGTGTTAGCCATTGGTGCACTGCTTATTTATCTGTGGATTGAATTGATTAGAGAAGACATTTGACACTGCACGTCACGTCATGTTCCACACCGTGCGTGATTACAAATCATCGACATAGAATTTACCAATTATCAGATAATTATAGTACTTTATTAATAAATCGGTTATGGTTACCTACATTCCTTATCAAGTTACGGGATGCTCGAGCAATTTTTGTCAAGCACTGGCAACACTGGATGAAATACTAAAATAGTGTTATAATTACCTATGGCTGATTTTTCTATCGTCCAATGGTATTATTGCAAGGTTTAATTAGTTTTACTAAGAGTTTATAGTGCATAAAACTTGACTAGCCAATAATTGCTTGAATGGGTGACCTATACAAAAATTGAGTTGGTAGAAATGGGGATCTGTAGAATTGAGAACAATTCTATTAAAGTCATCTGCACACCATTAAATCTATTATTCAATTTGTCGCCTAAATCGTGAAGTGACACATTAAATTGCATGTAGAGCAAGGAAGTTGTAATGTAGAGTAAAAAAAAATGAAGAAATATCAAAAACAAAGTGTTTTGCAAATAAGCTTTTCATAGCAAGTAAAATGAGGTTACATAATAATATACAATACTTAAATTAAATTATTGTGATTAACTGCGCAATGCGCATATAAAATCACTAATTACTTTATCTTAACTTTATGCACTTTGGAGTACTTAATCCAAGTCAGAAGCCTTCTAAAAATTCTGATTCCACCAACACGAGAAGAAACATGGTAAGATTCCCGTTAACATTTATCCTGAACTGAAAGGTCGGCTTTCATGAATGAAAAGTACAATTTCTGGTAGAACGGTACCTATATTATACAAATAAATTAGATACCTAATTCAACACAAGAAGAGCGAAGCAAATCTCAAGACCAATAAACGATAAATCACAAGAAATTAGTTGTACTACAAGGGATAGTACGACATCATAACAAGACGCGACATTTGCGCGAGGCATTATTTATCCGGCGCAATGTCGGATGTCTGGTACATACCTAACATCTACCTCGACTGTGCTGAAACGAGGAAAACAATTTAGCACAGAATAAATAAATAATCATCATCATCATCAGCCTACTCTCGTCCACTGCTGGACATAGGCCTCTCCAAGAGCACGCCACTGAGCTCGGTCTTCAGCTCTCTGCATCCAGTCTCTACCAGCCGCTTTCCGCAAGTCGTCACTCCACCTGGCCGCAGGGCGCCCTACACTACGTTTGCCTAAACGCGGTTTCCACTCAAGAACCCGTCTACCCCAGCGGTTATCACTTCTTCGAGAAATGTGGCCATTCCACTGCCACTTCAGCTTACTAATCCTCTGCGCTATGTCGACTACTTTGGTTCTCTGTCGGATCACTTCGTTTCGTATCTTGTCTTTTAGAGAAACTCCGAGCATAGCTCTCTCCATAGCTTGCTGCGCGACTTTAAATTTATGGACTAGCTTGACAGTGAGTGTCCACGTTTCGGCCCCGTAGGTCATAATACAAGACTTTTATTACTATTCACTTTTATCACATCAATGGCTGGATGACGTTTGCTGCTGATCAAATGAACCTCCTATAAAACGCCACTTTGGACACTTATTGTAGGATATCTCTTGGCAGGCGGCTTGGTGATCGCAGAAGATATTAACGTACCGAGGAGGTTGCTGCTGTCCTTTCCCTGGACATTCTCTCGGCTAGCTTTTACGGCACTTACGGGAATAGATGGGGTGGTCCTATTCTCACACCGCTGGGACTACACCGCCGGTATGAATGATAATCTAACTAAATGCATTAAACTTATCAACGCAAGCAAACTGTACAATGTCTGGCATTGTGGTACGATTGGAGATTAGGAGAATATCCTTAACGGTACACGAGTGGTACGCGCCGCCTATAGATAGGCCTTGCTTGATAGGTGTTCCCCAGACGATGCGACTTTTTGTCGCAATCCTAAAACTGCTAATCTTTTGTATTTGTTTCCAGAGATCCATGTATTGCTAACTACATCCGTCCACAAATACAATACAGTCAACACAAATACTGGACTTACCCCCGATTTCTCGTTCATATACGTTTGTTAAAGTTAAACTTATGTCAACTTATGTCATGTCGCTCATTGGTTGCCAGCTAATCATGTGGCAGTCTTCAACCAATGAGCATTCGGTAGTGCTTGCATGTCTTAAAGACTGTAATAGAGACACTAAAATATAAGAACAAGTTCACAATTTATTATTATTACCTATTTGTATTTTTTTTTAATTTCTTTATAGGCAAAGCATTTGACTACTGCCTCAACTGATGGAAAGCGATGATGCAGTCTACGATGGTGCATGCTTGCCTAGGAGCTTCATTCTAGACTTGAAAACTCCCAAATCATAGTTAGCAAGGAGGCCAACAAGGTGTTCCACTCATTGGCTGTTCGCACTATGAATAGCATAGCAAAACGCTTAGTGCGGATTGATGGAATTTCAACCATAAGGGTGCCGAGATTTAGTGCGCCATTATGTCCAAAAATAAATTATTTAATTGGTTTAACGTATGCGAAACTGGGGGTTAGGATTTAAACTACGACAAAATTGCGAAAATTTTAAAGTAAAGTTGTTCCCAGAAATTCATAGTTTAATTTCCAATTCATATTCTATCTCAATACCAAGCCGCAAATATGCGCGATAGTTTATTACTTAAATATGCTCCAATATCTTCTCATCAGCAGTGGAGT
The DNA here is from genome assembly GCA_963580505.1 of Ennomos erosarius. Taxonomy (NCBI): domain Eukaryota; kingdom Metazoa; phylum Arthropoda; class Insecta; order Lepidoptera; family Geometridae; genus Ennomos; species Ennomos erosarius. Next base: position 1,983,094 of record OY756982.1, read on the forward strand.
TCCACGTGACCGATCATTGAGCTTTATTACCGTCCCTTGACGTTCACCGGCTTGACTTAACAACGAATTTCTGAGCGTGCCCTATGACAGTGCTTAGTGAGGCTCGTTAGGTAAATAGTCTTACGATTGGGCTAGTAATGCAAACTTAACTTTATTATTATGTAGTCAGTAATAACGTCTGTGGATTTCCTAATTGCATCGATATTTTAGCAAAATTGTCACATCACTAATTTTCTATGAGGAGATTACCTACCTAATTGAATTCAAAACTACGCAGCTAATAAAAAAAATGTAATAGAGTAAATAGAATAATTTATCTAAAAATATTAAACGATCGCCTGACTGTCATTAGCTGTAAAACTCATCGTAATATAAATCGTATTAAAACTAAAGTTTAAACTATGAGTTAGCTGTGTTCCCGCTCGATGCGTCAAACTATCTGACACTCAAGAACAAACTAATAACTTTATTTACGGCTCTAAATTATAAAGTAAACTAATTTCAACCTTACTGCATTGGATCATGATCGTAAGTAAAACTGACGTTAACATAAGGTGGAAGTAAAATTGTTGATGTGAGATTGACGGGTGGTACCGTTATTGTATGTAGGAACGATTGGGGAACTACTTGCGTCTGAAATCGAATGCTATGGGCGGTTTACACGAGCCAAGTTAAACTGCAAGTGAGAGAAACAATTTAGCTGTCAATGTCCAATTGGTTCGTGATGTAGTTATTATTAAGTGTATAAAGTTTGTTTTGTCCTTCCAACGGCCAGTAAGTACTTTTCTCAATGTAAGTGTCGCAATAAGATCCAAGATACAGTAAGTATTGTTTCAATAGTAGTAAAATAAGGTACTTGAACTTAGGATTTAAAAAGTGAGTTAACATTATAAAAATTTACACGTACATAAAACGTACTTCATGTAGGTATAATATAAAATCATAGAGCCTTTATTGGTCTTGAAGCCCTAGACATGCTGTTCACCACGTGTAAATCGGTCATTACCTTATCGATAAAATGCGCACATCACTACAAGCCACAAAGAACGCGGTGTTTCAAAAATGGAATGCGGTTTTCAAATTGGGAAACGTGTTCGTTTCGTGATTTCGAAAAAAACAAAATCGATCTTTTGTTTTAACACTGACGGGAATGTGAATGACAACAAATCGCGAATGATTCACGGATTCACGATCTTTCCAGAAATTATTTTAGTGTCAGTGATTGCCAGCGTTAAACTTACGCCAACCCGTTTTACAAAAGCGGGTAGTCCTAAATAAAAATAAAAGTATTTCACGTTTTCAATAAAGCTATCAATTTATTGTCGTATAAAAGAAGTATTTTGTGTTTTCTTAAAGTACCTTTGTTTCTTTTTGATGTATCTCTTTTTTTGCATTGTAGATAGAACCTACCTATTCTTTTAGAAGAACTTATTTTGAAATGTGAACCAATCAAACCTAAAATCATGTTTTTATACATCGCATACTTGAAAGAACTAAATATTGAACCTAAATTCGCCACGATTGTATGCCTATAAAACTATTTTCTAAATGCAAAATGGTTAGAAGAAAGTCTGTATGTACCAAAATCTCAAAGCGACTAATGAGGCCCAAAGTTGTAAAGGGCAGTAACGGGTTTCAATCAACCAAACCATCTGTCTATTTAATTTTACTGTTAATAACAACTAATCCATTAATCAATCCGAAACAATGTAGCGCTCTACTAATCCAAAAGTGATTCATCCACTCTTTTTCCGAGTGATTTTCTCACCATCATTTTTTTCTAATCATTCGCGCATACCGAATTCCAATCTTGCGCACGCTTGCTTCGGATAACGTTGAACTAATCGATACAAATGATCTTGTAATTACAGCTTTAACACATTGAAGATAGAGTTGAAATTAGTTACGTAGAATACGGTAAGTGCATGTACCGCACAATAGATTTCAATACAGTAGCTGTACTCGATACATGTTTTTCTTTTGTTTATAATATTAGTGTTCATAGTAAAAGTTAATTAACTGGCAGACTATGATGGATGGCATTAGATGGTTTGAAAATACCTACTTACATGAGGTAGATAATAAAAATAATAGAAGGTACAATCAAGGCTAACCACTTGCCTGCGCACTACTCTTACTAAGAAACATTGCAATAAGAGTGCCATAGAGAGCTACTAAGTGTTTACTCTTGTTTCATCTTCACTCATTTCAAACTGAACAGAGAGAAACAAAACACTAAGTAACTATTCCTTCGCTAATGTTTAATAGTAAGGGAATAAAAAAGAACAGATTCATTATAATAATTACGACAGTTGTTAGAGATTGAAATGGAGTGACTACTGCACAAAACTATTAAAAAACTTTTATTTTATTTTATTCTCTTCGGAAAACTTACAGCTAACTAAAAAACATCATGTATATTTATAAATAACTTAAGGCTAATTATGAGTTTTCACATTTATGTAACTACGTAATTTTTATCAAAATTACACAGGCGTTAGACCAAATTTAAAAAAAGATAAGAAGTTTAGAATACAAGTTTTGTAATTCAGTTTTAAATATTGTCTTTGACTTGTGCGAGATGGTGTACTGACTACATAATTACCTGAGATATCAATCTTTTGTAGAGGTTATTGAATAGTCGTGAATTGCCGACTCATACACAATTGGCTAGCTCATATTGACGCGACGGGAGATGAAGCTAGTGACGTACGAGAAAATATCGATAAAATTCGTAAGTATAGTAGTACAATTTTACGGTTCAACTACAAAACATAAAATTAAAAATGACATACGTTTTTAAGGTATCTAATTAGTAATCAAAATAAGGTATTTTAGTAAACAAGACGAGAACGATTTGTATTACAGGTTTCAGCTATTATAACAATAAGACTGACATTAAAATGCAATAGATAGATTGGTCATGTTCTCGAAATAAAGCTTGATAATTTAAATGAAACATGCTTGCTTTAATAAATCAATCATTGAAATATCTTTTTTATTTCATTTACCTCGCATATAAGTTTGGACAAATTTACTATTTTACCACTGAATTTTATCGATAAAAATTTACCAAGCATCCCAATTCCCATCCCTATGTGTAGCCATGCCGAGTCCATAATGGTACGTCATAGTAACCTCAATAGCACCGGCACTCATCTCATTTCGCTCATTCGCTACTCAGATCTGTATCTGGTAACCTTTAAACAGCTGTTCGGACACGTTTTCAAATGTATAATGGAATAATGTAATAGTTTTTTAACATATGTAGCAAACCTGGCCTATCTTCAATACGCTCAATAACTTTCTCTGTGCCTTGAGGCTGTTATTATTCTTTCATGATATGTGTACCTAATACAAATATTGGGCAAGAGGACAATGATAAAATCTTTTTACAAATATCTTCTTAGTCGAATTAGAAAATGTGATTTCATATTTTAACGTGTCACGTTACATCCGTTCCTTTCGTGAAAAAGGTAGAATGGAACGCTACAAGTTAATGAGCAGCTCCTCCCCTACCTAAACAGTGCCTAGGTTAACAGGATCCTAAGAGCTGAAGAGAAAAAAAGGAATTGGTAACAGATATTTATTTTCGTAAATTTTACAAGCTTTGTAGAAAGCAAAAAAAAGAGTCTCTAGATGATGCGGAAGAACGCGAAATTTAAGTTGTTTACGGCCTACAAGTTATCACGGTAGAATTAGAATGTTATTGGATCCAAACAAGGCCCACTTCCGGGTCTTCAGATAAACAAAGCCCGCTTCCGGTCTTCAACGAGGCCCACTTCCGGGTCTTCAAACAAACAAGGCCCACTGTCGTTATAGAGACAGAGGAATTCGTTGCCTTTAGTTTGTCCGACTTCCAGAGTTCAGCGGCTAGCTCATTCAGTTATTAGCTTCTGGATCCAGAAGAAGATTCTCGTCCTTCCACCGTCGATGAAGTATTATTACGCAGCTCAGATTCAAGATGCAGCAGCAGGAGACACGCAGGTATTAGTCGTCAAAGCTTTGACGGACGACGGGCCGGAACATGGTGATGAAGTTATATTGCCACTCAATGTTTGAAAAAGGCAAGCCGGTCGTCTCACTGGTTGACGCTCGGCGATAGATTCGTCGTGGTAGATACGGCGGCCGACGGTGACAACAGATGTAGTTTCGGCGATCAGCTCTCGGCGATAGATTCGTCGTAGTTTCGCGACTGGCTGTAGCGGATGTAGCTCGGCGATCGGCGATTTGACAATGGATATGTCGTGGCGCAGCGATTGACGTAAATGGAGATTCACTTCACAATTTTGGTGTTGGATAGCCAAAGATGGTTTTTGAAGGCGTTCTTGAGTTCCCGGGCCTTGCCTGGCCCGGGAATGGCCTTATATCAATTTAGTGTTCCTCGTTCGAGGAGTAAATTGAGACTGCCATTCCATAGCGACAGCTTTTCTAAAGAAACCTCGCTAGCATTCCAAGGTTCTAGATTTTTGCAGTTTTCAAAATTTTGAATACAGAATAGTAAAAAAATAAATCTAGAGTCAAAATACATACAATCATGGCCAAACTATAAAATACCTCACTGAAATTGACAGTAGAAAAAGAAAAATATGAATTTGAAGAGAAACTAAATTCGAAACAAAAAAAACAGTTTCAAAACAACTGCCATCCGAGCAGTCGTGTCTAGAAATCGGGCCCGTGACCCGCGCGCAAAATCGATAAAGTGATGTAAAATTTTGAGAAAATCAAGTTTTTTTGTGCTTAAATTACTGTGAAAAGGACTGTCAAGTGCTGTGATGTGAAAGTTGTGAATGAATAATAGAAACCAGGTAATATATTATGATATATACATACATGTAGCATTACAAACGTAACAATTTTTTATAACATGACATGCATATTAATTTTAGCAATATAAAAAATAGTGTAGTTCTTAGTAGATACCATTATAATAGCCCATAAGTTAGTTAAGTAGCATTATCAAGACACATCGATTGACAGCTAATCTGGCGACTGGGTCAATAGGAACATAACAAACTCAGAATAAAAGTAATAAAAACGGGCATCCATACATAAATCATTATGTACTTATGAATACACACACCAGTTCATCTCAATTCTTTAAAAAGGTTCAACAAATTCAGTTATTAAAAAAACAGCTTTATTTCAGTGTTCTATTTTTATTACAAACTATTTTACGATCGTTATCAGTATTCTGAAAAGCAAAAGAGTTTGCAAACTACGTTTGAACTTCGTTTGCGTTTTGATATTAAAATTTCATCTCAAATTTTACATAAAATAAGATCACGATGAAGATGAATATAATTGTTCCTGGTGAAAGCGATAACAGCAACAATGGCCTGGTGGTCTGTCCGTTAGAAGCAGATGCCATTTAACCCTGGGAACCGTTCAATTTATCTGGTGGCATTGTCTCTTGTACTAAATATTTTTGAAAATGATCGCAGATGGGCGTCTTGTTTCCTGAGAGATATAAAGAATTAACTGTAAATTGAATGTGTTAATACTTGCATGTGAAGTTAAATATTTTATCAGTGACTATTTAAAAATTTGGCATCTCTCACCATTTGTACGCCTACTAGGGCAAAACATGTAGAACTTTTTGTTTTGTAAGATCTGCATGCATTGTGTATGTAACAAACCACATGTTTATACAAATAAAGAATCTTTATCTTTATAAATATATCTGTAAACATGGGCCTCTAGTTGCCTGAAATAAAGGAATTTATTATTATTATTATTATTATTATTATTATTATTATCTTTTATGTCTTTAGACTCTCGGGTCTAGCCCGGACATTTGGAAGGCATTGGTGGGGCCGAGGCTAACACCAAGAGGCCCTTTTGAATACATGATTAATTATTACAACAGACAAGGCATGGTTTGGCATTATTATAGACTATTTTTCGTATAGGTATAAAATAAATCTGGGCTATTATGGTGAACTTTTGGATGGATGGTGACATTGGGTTATGGAATGAGAGAACGGCACCTGCCAATTTTGTCTCATATCAAAATGTTTGAGGCAGGTGATGACTTGCCACCCACTAAATGGGCCTCCTGTAGTGGCTACCGCATATTGGTGCCGAGGAAGCAACATTGGTGTGGGTGGCTTAGGGTGTCGAGAGGTGTGCTGCACTTTCACTGAACGCTACTCGCGGCGTTATGCCCTTTAACACTTCCACCCTGGAGCTTAGGTTCTTAGCTCTTGCGACTTCCACCCCCAGACAGCCAGTTAAGGCAAGCCAGGGGTTAGGGGTCTCACTTAGCCCCTTGGAATCAGGGTACGCGGTGTCGCCACTCACCGACGGCTCGCCACAAAGCCGCCCCTGCGTTATTATTATTATTATTATTATTATTATTATATAAAATAGCTCTATTCCTAAAGTTACGAGTTCAATCAGTCTTTAAACCTTACAAAATGGCCTTTATAAGGATAAAGAGTAATAAGCTTAAATAATTACATCTCACATTATCCAGGATACTTCGACATTACAGCAATATTGTAAAACAAAAACGTCTTAAAGACTTAAAAACAATGACTCGCAAGGTTACGCGTTATAATACATTAATGATAGTTTTAAACTTGGATAAAATGACCCATAATCATAAGGGATAGAAAATTGTTTTCAAAATGATGCCGAGGATTAAAAAAAACATTGATGGCGGTTCGCATTAAGTCGGATTGATGAGACAAAAAACTGATGCGAATGTGAATTCGTACGAAGTCGAGTCGTGTGGATGCGTATTAATATTTTGTAACTGTCTTTGATTATGATTAGCTTCACATTCGTAATGCAGTCAGTACATTCGTGATGTGTCCGTGAAGTCCAGCTTTTTCACAAAAACAACAAAATTCTAAAATAGTTAGTCGTTTTTTAAATAGACACATTCAACTATAATAATATAGTAAAGATTAACTCATATTTTATGGTAAAACACAAGGTGTACCTTCTGAAAAAAGTACTAAAAATATAACAGCATAATAATTCCATAGCAAACAAACTCACAATCCAATCTCATTCCACACCCGACACCGGTATCGTTCGCAAATTGATTAACTTACGAGGACCTTCAAAAAAGTTGAGTTCAAAATCTGAGGCCCTAGCACGAACATTTACGCGGCAGTAAGTGTAACGTTAACGTAAGTCAGATGTATGGGGCGCTGATCAAATGGCATACAACTGGCTTACGTTAACGTTACACTTACTCCCGCGTAAATGTTCGTGCTAGGGCCTCAGGTAACACAAAGATTAATTGTTTTGATCCTGTCCGAGCTGAGCTGTGACGAAGCGCCTCCCGCGAGCCGGCGCGATGTCTCGTTTGCGTATCATCGATTTTTATCGATATCGATAATAATGTAATTGTCTTGTAACTAGCATTTGTTGTTAATGACATGTGACGTTTGATTTATCGTTTTTATACAGATACCTATTGCAAAAAGGGTCACATTTTGAAACCCGTTCGTTGTCACACTGGTCTATGCTTTTAAAACTTGTACATTATCTGAATTAGAATTTTAAATAAGTTTACTTATTAATGTATTAATTACATTTGCTAATTTCATGTTCTCTGATAAATTACGAGCCATATTTAATTGCTAATCAATAAAGTCATCGAACTTTGAATCTAGTGAATTGAAACTATCAAAATAAAACACTGATGGATGTAACGGTGTACCCTATTAGAGATGAATATGAAACTATTCGAAGATATTATCGATAAAAACGCTTTGAGAGTTGAAGGTATTGTGTGTACCTAATATAAAATTATATATCAGTAAAGGTTCATTCGGGCTTAGTCCAAAAAGAGTTATTTATTTCTCTCAGTTTTTTTATCTTCCAAACAATCTGATGTCATTTTGTTTTTCCTAAAAGTGATAGTGTATGTACTGATTATAGTATGGCAGATAAATAATTTATTAATATGCGTCTTTTGTTGTTGGAGCATAAAGTATTATAATTATAGCAAAGTTTAGACTTTACAGATTACAAGTCTATCTGATTCAGGAATAGGATCGACCAGTAACGTTCAGTTAATAGTTATGTCATTTTATGTATTAGTTAAGAATGACTAAAGGATTTATCGATAAAAAAAACATCGACATAACAATGGTATCATCCGAAAATTGCATGTCAAAAGGTAACCAGCCGTCTCTTGAGCTCTTACATTTTAAAATGTCGACAGGACCCTGATGAAAGGCAGTTAGCCATCACCGAGGGCAGTTTTTGGATTGTGTCAGTTTGATTTTTAATTACTTATTTTTGAAAACTTAATTATTATTGTTAGCATTTTAAACGATTATTGTTGGAGTTGGTAAAGTGAATTTGGGTTGTTGATATTAAAGCGTAATATGTAAATTAATTCTACGTACTATATAATTTATGACAAGGTTCACATGATGCTTCCTGACATACTGTTCCTTGTACCAGAATTATTGATATAGATTATTTAAAAGCATTTATTTTATTTAAGTCCCCTTATAAAACTTAAAATAACGTTCACATTATTACAATTATACATTCACATTATTACAATTATTCATTCATATACAATTGTACATTCAAAGTTACAACAAACAAGTATATAATTATTATGCGCGATTAATGGGAAAAATAAAATGTTTTTGTACCATTATAGATAACTATAATGGTACATGATAACATCATGATAACATGACTCTGTAAGTCTATACATAAACAATAACTTCTAAATTAATCTAAAGTCTTATCAGGTTTACTTTAAGTAAGATTCTGGTTGATTAAGTGCAAGTTATTTGTATAAGACAATTTTTGGATCAAGCGCCTTTCAGATTCAATCTAAACTTCATATAAAACTTGAATTTTAGCTTGAATTCCGAGAAAACACCGCTGAGAGGAAGCAACCGCAATTCATAACTACCCTTTTTGGCATGAGACACACTCGGTGTTTCAAGACCATAGAGTCCATTTTTAAACAAGATTATGGCAAATACAATGTACATACAGACGTATGTAGATTTCAAATGTGTGTTCATCGATCGTTTTATCAGAAAACAATTTTGAATTTTATATGTTCCCATGCACTTGGAGTTTGAGAAGAGGTAGAAGATAGTCAGTTTAATTTCTTTATGCTACAACCATGTGTATAACAATTTTATGATGATTGCTTAACTAAATTATAATTAAAATACAACCTTAAAGTTAAAAGTCCATAGACTATGAAACTGCTTTACGAATAATTACCAAATAAGAACAGGTACAATCAACCAAATTATTTTATGTAACAAACAAAAGGACTATAAGTATAATCAAGACTGCAAATGCTCTTACCTCATCCCTGCCGCTTCTAGAATTTAATACTTTCTGACGCGTTATGCGCCCGCGCACCGGCCTGCTCGGAGTTTAATTAAAAACGGGACTCGAAATACGAATTTAAGATGCATGTCGGAGCTTTATTTGTAAACGAAAATAATACGGTTTATGGGTAGTGTATTTAAATAAAATTACTTATTAATTACAATAAATAGTGATTTTATATCTATTATAATAAAATACAGCTTATGTAAAATCAGGCGCTTGTGTTATGTTTTTGTCTGTTTCTGCATTTTTACATTTACCTAGTTGCATTTTTTAAAAGATTTGTTGATGTTAATATGTATTACTTTGGATAAGCGTAATATTATGTTCAAAGTCCCATGAGATTAGCACTAAATGTGCACCTGTAAACAGACATGAATTTAAATTTAGAAAACTAAATTCTTGTCTTTCTTAGGCCAATGCCAAACCTCCGTGGTTCCAACGTACCGTATATCATCGAATACATCATCACGACCAGCCACAAATCTCCATTTTGTTGCATTTGCCTCCTAGATAGCAAATCTTGCATACATTTGGCGCCCCAACAAAATCTAACAAAGTTCTACGGGGTACATTGCTTTTTAATTTTTTTGTAATTCCAGTGCTTAGGTCTTTTTACATCACGACTCAAGACTTTGTATGGTAATCGTTTGATAAAGAGTTTGTAACTATTTACGTAATACCTTCATGGAGGCGTCATATATTTAACTCTAGTAATGCTGGCAGTTTGTGATGTGTTTTAAGAGATTTTTATGTGTCTGTTTCGCGCATGATTTTAATCACATATTGAGTTTTGGCGGGAACGCGGAAAAGTTCACTTCGTTGCATTGTATTATTTATCAAAACTTGTGCTTTTTCCAGTGTTAATGGTTAAAATTGGTGGAGTTTTACGCATTAAGTGCTGAATTACGAGCATGAGTGTGGGCAAGTGATATAATGTGGTGAAACGTGGTTTTTCGTGTTGCTTCCAAAATTCCATAGAAGCTTCTAGTAAAGTTGCCACCACGTTACTAGAAGATGATTTAGACTGGACTTTGACTACCTGACTTAGACTGGACTATGACTAAGACTTGACCTTACGTGATATTCTTTAACGATGAAAAATAACTATACTTGACACTGGCTAATACACTATGTGTGGAGCCAAAATATAAGAAAATAAAACACATATTAGAGAAAAAAAATCTACTATAATTTTAACACAGTATTAGCACTGCTTATTATAAGTTATAGAAGTTTTTAAGTTCTACATGTTAAGTTGGATCAAAAAAAGCTTATGTCATTCTTAAGACGAGAAAACATTAGTTTAAAAATACACCCATGAATAATAAAAACAACGCCTCTTCATTTTTTTTTATCTTAAAATGTATAAATAGGCTATAATCAATACATGGAGTCCAACTTTCCCTAAAGTGTAGGAATATAAAAGAAAACAGATAAACATTGAAGTCTTGTAGTCGAGTAATATGTAAATTCTGGTACAGTATCGTTATAAGAATACCATTTTTTTCGGTTACTTATGTAGTTACCAAGTGAAGGTAGTTTGGAGAATTTTATTACGATAAGTGAGTTGAGTGTTTACGCATTTGTGGCCATCATACGCTTTCAAAACTGTTTACAGTAAATTATTGACACTTTGGAAGATATCTTGTTGAAATATTTATTTTTGGAGGCTAGTTTTCGAAGGTGGCGTAGGACCAATTTTAACTTTCTCTGTGAGTACTTGATCAGTGAAATTAACACATTCACAGCATTACGTATAACTTGTATCATACGTAGTTAGGTTAGTTAGGCAACAAGTTGTATCACATTTATTGAAATACTTAAGTAACTTATTGATTTTGAAAAACGTAAAACTATGTGTTCAAATCGCGAAAATCTAAGAAATACTAACGGAAAAGAACTATCCCATTTCTTTTTATATATTTGTATCTTGAAAGTAGTTATACAAGGTGACTTTGAATTGGTATGTTATCCCGTAAGGAACTGGGACCATGATAGCCCACAAGTTGTGAGAGCCGTACTTGAAACTGTGTGATTCCAAACCTCCATGGTTAAAATAAATCCACTCACAAAATTGCACGTGCGATCGCTACGAGAGTTAACAAAATAGGTACAAGAAATTCATTTCCAAACACAGGTCGCTAAACTCATTTATGTACACTCGGTCAAGGACGAAGTTCAACCACCCAGCTGCGCTAAGGCTATCTTCGAACGTAAACTTCACAAGGCATTTCTTCAATGAAAAACACGATTACTTACGATTATTAAACTATTAATTTAGAAAAGTCGTCGAAACATTTGATACCTTGATTTACCCCCTTTCGGGATAATATACTAATTCAAAATCAGGTAGTATAAGTGCTAGAAGTACGTGGAAGATGACCCGAAATCATTGAAAACAAATGACTAATTAATAAAAGAAGCCCAGCAGTGAACACGTGCTTCAGTGATGATGATGATGATGATGATGATGATGATTATAAGCAAACATGGAGCTTACCCACGACCTGGTGCAAACCGCGGGAGCCGATAAATGCAAGAGGCGAGCAGCCGCTCAAAGTGGCACTCTCTGGGAGAGGCCTTTGTTCAGCAGTGGACGTATCCAGGCTGATGATGATGATGGAGCTTACTAACACGCGAAAACGACCACCATCCAGCCTAAAAGAAGCCCATTCCATGATTTTCCGTTAGCAACTAACTAACATCACAGATTATAAAAGCCGTGCGTATTTCAACTACCTATAAACATGGCTGGATAAGTTGCTAAAGCTCGTATAAGGCGCCTCAAAGATAAATCTCAAAGCGGTCAATGTAAAGATATACCAACATTAAACCATTACGTACATACCACAGAAACCTATCACAGATAATCAATATTCTACGCTTAATATGGACGCACGATACAGAGTAATTCTGCCACTTAATTTGTAAGATATTGTATTTTGACTAATGAATCTGGATAATTATCATTGAAATAGCGGTTTGGTTGGTTTGCATTATAGTTAGTAGTACAGCCAGTAGTTTTAGTTTACTACTAATTAGGCAAAATTACAATAGTTTTTGGCGGGAACGCGGAAAACTGCACGTCGTTGCTTTGTACAATTTTCCCAGTTTTAATGTTTAAAATTGGTGGCGTTTTACGCATTAAGTACTGAATTACGGGCATGAGTGAGGGCAAGTGATATAATGTAGTGAAACGCGATTTTTCGTGTTGCTTCCAAAACTCCATAGAAGCTTCTAGTAAAGTTGCCACCACTTTGCTGGAGCATGACTTAGACTGGACTATGACTATGACTAGGACATGACTTTGCATGAAATATTTTATAACATGATGAAAATTATAATACATGACACTGGCTAAATACACCATGTGTGGCGCCAAAATATAACAAGAAAAAAAAGACTACTATATGCTCCTCAATCCTAATTTATGTAGTTTGTTTGTCTATGGCAAGCGTTAGAAACCTTACTGTTCATAAACAGTAAGGTTTTTGCGTTTACTGACGCTTCATAAAAAGCAAAGTGAGTTACATAAGCATTATTAATGATTTATAGCAGTATCGCCTGCTCAGCGTAATTTATACATTAATTTGTAAAGTAAAAATTTGAAATATAATATTTTTTTTTAACGGACTGATGCGATCCTCGGCTTGGGCTGTTGCCGGGATAAGGGGATCGAGAAGGCTACGTCCGCTGGAGGAGTGGACTCTATGGAAAGTCGCGACCATTCTAGCTAACCTACGGGGGGTACGTCGACCTCGCCGGTGGGGTCGGTGTCTGATTGTGTTGATGATCCTAGCGCAGCCGAAACAACGGCTGCTATTTCGCCGTTGTTTCGGCTGCGCTAGGATCCGGCTTCCGGGGCGCTCAAGACGTGTCTTGGGCGGCGACAACGGGGTGAGTTACCATTTGTCACGGTAGCTTAAGTAAAGCATGTCCCGGCTTGAGGGATGGATGGATACGGGTTCAAGTCCCGCTCGTGATTCAAATTTTTCATTTACAAATTAATCTGCACATAAGCATTGTTTGTTTGTTTGTTGTTATTGTTTTTTTAAGGACTATAATAGCTTTATGGATATGCGTCCGCTAAGTGTGGTTTACACTTCAAAAATCAATTACATTAACCACAAAATAATTTTAAGGTTAAACCAATTTGTTACTGATTCACGAATGATAGTTCCTCTAAATACGGGCCTATAATATACTGTCAAAAAGTTGTAACTAAACTAAGAACAAACGTTCATTATTACATTATATTTAAGGGTACATTGGCATACTTCTTTCGTCACTAGTTACTTATCTTGCAAATCAATTCAACATGCAAATAGTCAACAACACAGCTAAATCCTTCAACAGCAAAAAGGTCTAACAGCAACATGTAGATAGCATTCGAACAGATCCAATTAGCCTAGTGTAGAGTGAACAGCGAACTGTTTGTGAGTCAACTCGACTCATAAATCCATTGAGAATGTGGGTCAGCACCGTCAGGTGGCGACAGATGCCTTACTTGTGATGCGCTTGCGAAAATGTACCTTTAAGGATTGGAATGGAAGGGATGTTGGGTACTGTATATATAGTTTGCTCTGCCCGTAGTATGCTTGAAGATATCATAGATGAAAACATCAGATGCCTCGTTAATTTTTTTTTGTAATATAACCACTAAAATAGAGTAGGTGGTAGGACTTTTCTGCAAAGTTCGTCTAGGTAGGTACCACCGCTCTGCCAGTTATTCTGCCGCCAAGCAGTAGTGTGCGAGCACTACTGTGTTCCGGTTTGAAGGGCATTGTAGCTAGTAAAATTACTGGGCAAATGAGACTTTATGACCTGAGTAGACAGTGTAGTAATCTGATTACTAGACTGTGTGATGTCTCAGGATGACGTGCGCAGTGCAGTGTCACGCAGAACTTTATTATTTTAAAGTTCCGAGTGCCACTGCAACTATTATGGGCAGCCGTGTTGCTTAACATCAGGTGAACGACTAGCTCGTCACGTCACGTCACTCATTCACATAAAAAAACAAGAGTCTTAAAAGAGGCAACTGATCAGAAGCACCTCTGGTGGTGCAGGTCTATATGGAGGAAAGGTACTGTTTACCCTCTAGTGGGTAGCCAGCTTGTTTGCCTGTTTATTTAAAATCATCTACAATACCAAAAACGAGACGTGGCTAATGGCTATCTATCTCAACCAGATGTTTCATAACCAAAAGAAAATTGAGACTTACTACATTATGCTAAATGGCAAATATGGTTCGGAATTAATATATTCAAAGAAACAATATTGTGATAAAAAAAACAAGGTTATTATAAAATTGATCGACAACAACAAAAATTAACATGCAATTTACAAACAGGGCGGTTATTTTCTATGGAAACACAGATTCCACACGATACGAAACCACGTCGATATCGTGTCTTGTTCAAATCGTGTCACAGCGTCAGATATACCTTCACTTTACATTAAAGTTATCTTTATTTTGAATAAAATATAATGACATAAGTGGTCATATCTTTTGATGTGTTGATGTTTTGGAACGCGTCTCGGTAAAACATATGATTTTTGACAGTTCAAATCGCGCCAATTCCAAATTCATTTCACGCGGTTTTGTTTTCGTTTCATAGAGAATACAGTTTCGCAGATTTCTTATGTAAGACAAGGAATTCGTGTGGTTTTGAAGTAAGGAATCGATACGGAATAATGGCCCTGCACAGTCAAAATAATAATCTGTTTTACAGCGTTAACTTTATTTATAACTTCAAACTAGATTGCAGTGGCTTAGCGTCCGACTTAAATTATATGCCCGCGGATAAATGCATGAGAATTCTACGCAAAACGTTTGTTTGTCTACTTTATAGATCCGAGCCGATAATTCGACAACTGGTATTTGTAAATTGGTGATTAAATCAAGGGACTTTAGCTACTGTTGTAAATACTGTAATTGACAGGCGTCGGAAATGACAGGAGCTTAGAATGATATAATTTGTATTGGAAACTAGGAAACTGTATGAAAATAGTTTGTTTTGTACCATTTTAGGCTCTTCCTTCAGTATTGAAAAATCTATGACTGAGTATTAATAGTTATTTAAAGTGTCAATAGTGTAATGGACAGGCCACATCGCTCGTACAACTGACAACCGATGGGGAAGAAAGGTTCTCGAGGGCGACCGCGTACCGGAAGACGCAGCGTAAGCCGGCCCCCCACTAGATGGAACGACGATCTGGTGAACGCCGCGGGGAGCCGATGGAGTAGACAAGCAGCCGCTCAAAGTGACGCTCTCTGGAGGAGGCCCATGTTGACTGTTCAGCAGTGGACGTCTTCAGGCTGTTGATTATGATGATGATAAAAGTGTTAAACAGATTGCGTTGAAGGTGCCTGTTATTCGTGTAAAAAACCTCTCACGGCTGACTTCACTAATAGCCAAACTTCACATTTCTACCAAATTTTCAACGATTTTCTACCGTTTCAAAAAGTACTCATTAAGTAGTGCACGTATCAAATTTAATGACCGAATTCCAAAGTTTACTGCCGATGCGTAAACTTTGCTTGTTAAATTCTTAATCTAATTTATGAGTTTTTGAAGGTGTGATACCCTTTAACCTATAAAAATAAGCTTCGTGGTGTATAAACAGTAAGGGCGTTCCAAAAATCAAGTTTCAGATAGTTTTACGCACACATGTAGGTATATTTTAAGAAGCCATCTACGAGCGAAGCGAGCTAAGGGCTCTATGAAAAACATGGTTTGGTTGGTTTAATTACACAAATTAATGTAAGCTAGCTAAGGCTTTAGGAAATTGTTTTCCAAAAATAAGTTTTAGCTCACTCCTGCCAATACGAGCAAGCCCGGCTAAGTAAGGCCTTTCTCCACGATAAATAAGTTTTCGGCTACGCACACTAATGTATATCCCTAAGAACAATTAGCCAGGCCACAGATTACCTATGTTACTACGTAACCCAGGCTAAGGAGGTGCTCTATGAAAAATACCAGCGTCATTGTTTCCTGACAAATATAATCTGGGAGTTTTTAAGGCTAGAGTTAACCGGTATCTCATAGGCAAGCATGACACACAAAACACGACAAACCGGCCTAAGGTCTCTATGTCAAAGAATTTTAGTTGACTTACACACAAATTAAAGACAAATAAAGATCTAGATGGTTTAAAAAACTAAGCTTCATGACGTCAAGTATAGCTGTATCCCGTTACTACATACTGCAAGTTGTCTCAAATTTTCCGGCAGTCAAAAAACGATAAAAAATAGCCAAATCCATAAAAAGTAGTCAAGCCAATAAAATAAGCAGATTTTAACATAAACTTAAAGTTGCCAATGTACTTTTTAATCGGTTATCGAATGTGCATATCTGGCGTTCTTAATGTAGCAGTAAAATAGCCCTATTTATACTAAAAAAAAAGAAAAATTAATACTTGATACATTACTGGAATAAGACCTTTTTAAGATTTATCTATCTATCAAAAGAGAGGCCTATATCCAGTAGTGATAAAGTTTGCGAATGACGATAACGATGATTATTATTAAATTTTTTTCAAATTTATTTGTTTTTGCTGAGGGTGGGTTTTTGATCCGCAGTTTAGTCTACCAATAGTTTAAAATGCTAACTTATTAATTGGTTAGAATTTGTCACCATTATTAACCATTGGTTAACTTACCTTACCATGCAATACTTTGTCGACTGTAACCTATGCCTGAAATTAATTAAACAATATTTTAAAGATTCACTTTTATATACTTATGATTACACTCGATTTAAAAAAAAAACATTAGGTATTATGATTATTTAAATGAACAACCTTGCCCATAATAGTTCCGAAGTGAATGATATATTTCTTAATAATATGATTTACGACACTAGTTCTAGTAATCGATTTACCGGTTGACAGATATGTTTTTATCGATATCGAAAATTTCAAGTAATAATGCCAGGCCATATTTGTTACAATCGGCTTTTAGGTAAATATTTTAATTTATTGCTGAATAGAATTTTCACTAGAATTTGGGTTTCTTTCTTTCTGCTCACTACGTAATTAGTTGGGTATCTTAAATCTGTCTTTATGTTACTTTATGCCTAAGTATTTCATAGACTAATAAATAATATTTCAAAAATCTAACTAGCTAACATAGGCGCTGTTATCCTGACATAGTCACTAGTTTAATGTAAGTTGTATGCAATCCTTGACTGTGTCTTAGTTTGTACGCGGTGTTAGTATGATTTTAAAAAAAAGACTTATAAAAATGACAAGTTTTTTCTGCAGCAGGTAAATGAAGTTTGCCTTTGTTTTTAATTAATTTAGTTGGTCGTTTCATATATAAATGCTTGTTCAAATGCTCACTAGCAAACATTCATCTTATAGCTAACATATTTAAATATTTTATGTGGCATAGGAAAATAACTCCAGTGCAACATTTAAAAGAACACGACTATAATCGTTTCACATAAATAATTATATCGGTTTTTAACGGCTCGATTACAAAATCGATTTTCAATCAATCGATTGGAAAAGCGGCTAACACTGCCGTCTAAGATAACACTTACGCAAACTTCACTACAAGGCAATAAAGTTCGAATAACACAGAATAGTCTGTACGAATCGAATCTAGTAGAGATGCAATGTGTTTTTCGGTATCCGGTTTTGGTTTTTTAAATTGGTTCCGGCCAAATTGACTGACTGTAAAGATTTTGTTTGCTTTTTAAACGATTTAAATTTAACTTTAATGGGCAAGTATTATAAAAACAAAAAAGTAATAACATGATTTTGACTAATAACGTCAACCCCTAACTTTTATAATATGCGTTCTTATTGCAAAAGATTATAGTGTTAAATACACTCGTACCAAAATTACATGACACCCGTTATTAATTAATTTCAAGGAAGGCATTGTTTCCATAACATGTTTTACATTGAAGTAAGCAACACTAATACTTAGCATTTCACGAAAGATGTATCGACAATTTCGTCTTTGTCTAATTAATTCTTTTTTTTTTTATGAGAATGAATGACGTGACGAGCTGGTCGTTCACCTGATGTTAAGCAATACGGCCGCCCATAACAGTTGCAGTGTTACTCGGAACTTTAAAATAATAAAGTTTCGCGTGACACTGCACTGCGCACGTCATCCTGAGACATCACACAGTCTAGTAATCAGATTACTACACTGTGTAATCAGGTCATAAAGTCTCATTTGCCCAGTAATTTCACTAGCTACAATGCCCTTCTAACCGGAACACAGTAGTGCTTGCACACTACTGCTTGGCGGCAGAATAACTGGCAAAGCGGTGGTACCTACCTAGACGAACTTTGCAGAAAAGTCCTACCACCTAGTAGATTCATAAACATTACAGAAACATTAAGAATATTTTTGTGTTTTAGTGACCAAATAAACATTTCCCATCTCTAGCATCGACTCGATTGGACCTCACATCAATTATTCGATAACGAGTATCGATACATCCGCAACACCTGCCGCACTTTATTGGGCCGGGTTTAATTGTGGGATATACACTAACTAAACTAACGGTCTAGTGATTAGAATTAGGCGTTGGTTTTGATTACTGGGCTACAAGTTACAATTAACGTGACTGTATAATTGGTGCATTTTTAAACGTAGAAATGAAATTGTCAAAAAAAATTGGTAAAAATATTTAATTTTTTTTTATAATAGTTGTGAATAACTAACATAAAATGATGCTTGATATTTCTGTAAGATTTTAAAGTGTAATAATTATGGCAAATTAAATAACAACTATCTAGTTACGGAAACTGCTACCAAATGAAAACTACAAAATTATTAAAAAAGTATATAAGTATTGTATCAGTTATCTGGTTCCCATAGTACAAGCTATGCTTAGTTTGGGGCTAGATGGCGCTGTGTGAAATGTCAACAGATATTTTTTTATTTTTATCAATATAAATAATACAGAACGCGATAAACCGCAACAATATATTTGTTTTGTATCATACCCGTTTTGAAAAAGTAGGAGTCATGATGATTTCATAAAATAAAGAATTTTTTTATTTTATGATTGACCAGTGGATAACTTTCTACCTCAAAAAGTAGGCTTAAACCTAGTTTAGTTCGGAATATAGATTTGTTTTTAAACGAAAAATTTGAATCAAGAACGCTGAGCAGGCTATACTTCTATAAAAAACATTAATATAGTATGTACAACAATTTCCCTTTATCCAACTCCTCGCGTGTCAAGCAGACTGCCGTTAGTCGGGCATCACTTGATCAAAACATTAAGTACCCTAGGACTTGATTTAAAATCAATTAACCAAGTAAAGTAGGCAGCATCTTGATACCTGTTGACTGATGTGTAGCCTCGTTCGATCCAATAGAACTGCTTACTCCGTTGGCTGATTCAAATCAAGCAGGAAGGTGAGTTATCTAGTTTGCCCTTACCGTGCCAATAGCAGGAGATTTCACATATTTTAGATTATTTACCTTCATAAATCATTTTATGAAAGCCGCGCCGATCACGTTTTGATCTATTTAGGTTATTTAAGTACTTGGAAATTTATAATAAACTTTGACTAATAAAGGTTTAATGGGGTACTTATTTAGAAGCTAATTAACAGGTCTTCCTGTGAGAAATCTAAATGAATAAGTAGTACTTTCAAAGCTTTTAGATACTTTCAGTTTGATGATGCATATAAAAATCTGAAGTTGTCTGGAAACTTCATATCATACTTGGATACAAAACAACTGATAAACAACTTAAAAGAACTGATGCTTTTGCTGGTTACAAAGAAATTACTATTCAAATTCTAGTTATTTGTTTAAAAACCTCTTATTTATTAAGAGGTGTCTGCCTGGAAATTTAAATGAAGCTGAACTTATATATTTAAGATTCATTTTAATTCCGACTGAACACTACCGTGACCTTATCAAAAACAATCCGTACAGAGAACTCTTAATTAACCTTAAACTTGCATGCACCTTATCGTGCGTCGTCATACCGTTAAGAAAAAAAATGAAAGCAGGTCCATATAATAAAGTAACCTGGCATTGCATTGCAGTAACTCTGGTGGGACGATACCATCAGGTTACGAACAAAAATTATGGATTCCAGCTGTGGCGATGGTGGAGAAGTGGAGAAATAATGTAATTGCTAAATTCTGAGGAATGAAAACATGAATCGATTTACATAAAAGTGCCGAAGTAATGCGACCTTTCAACGAGTCTGTCACATCGTCATCATTCATCATTAATAGCCTAAAGACGTCCACTGCTGAACATAGGCCTCTCCCAGGGAGCGCCGCTTTGGGCAGCTGCTCGTCTCCTGCACCCACTGGCTCCCCGCGGCTTTTACCAGATCTCAGATGACTTTGAAATGCGCAGTCATTATAAATATGGCAACCTGTTACTGATAACGGTAATCCTACAACTATACTATACTAAGAATAAATTTAATATACACGATGAAATGGTTTGTTTCTTTACTTTCTTCCGAAAAATACAATTTATCTTTCCAATCAGTGATCCAATCAAATCCAATTAGTGATAAACACGGTTAAGAAATACCGAATAAGTTAATGCAAACTTGCTCTAGCTTAACTACTAAACATACGTAAACACGAAGAGAACAAACATTACCGACCGATTCAATTAAACATAATTAAAAATAAGCTCCACACGAAACCTGCATTTAGTTACACTGCATCGCAATAACAAACCTTATATCAATGCAATAGATTATAATAATCAGCACGTTTAACACGTCA
Organism: Ennomos erosarius; assembly: GCA_963580505.1. Classification (NCBI taxonomy): domain Eukaryota; kingdom Metazoa; phylum Arthropoda; class Insecta; order Lepidoptera; family Geometridae; genus Ennomos; species Ennomos erosarius. The sequence continues at coordinate 2,004,169 of OY756982.1, forward strand.
ATTGTAAAACCTAATCCCCATTCAGAAATACCTAGGCAATTTAGATTTGTATCTAGTTATTCACGTAAGGCGGTCACATGCAATCACTAAAGTAAGAGCCTAAGAGGTGTGTATAGAGGAGTGTCGGCATATTAATGCCGATGGTTGTGATGATAACTGAAATGCATTTGAAATCGCATTGGGAATAAATGAAGCACCTGCTGTAAAGATTGTAATTGTAATAACTGGATAGGTTCGCGTGTATGTAATAGTCTTTGATAGACTTTAATACTAATAAGTCTAAGCAAAAACGCCGCCGGAACTGTGTTAAAAAGAAGAGTTGTTTTAATGAAATTGAGCATTTGAGATAGTAAGGTTGCTACAAAACGGCACGGCCCAACGCGCGGCTTCAGGCTGCACCTATCAAAGTGTCTGCCCATTTATTCCCTTTTTTATACCTACTTGATAAGCTAGGGAGAGATTGGTTGCTAACTAACCTTAAATGAAACTGAAATAAATAATAGATCCTGGATTCGCGTTCCTGGTTTCACAATTCATGTAGTTCTGAACTAGAGCGTAAATTACTTCTAAAATCTTGTTTTTCTCAGAATTTTAAGTTAATCTATACTTTACTAACATTAAACTAATATCTATACCTTTTTATAGAATGTTTCTGCAAATCTACCTAGATCAAGTTGAAGATCTCACCATGACTAGATGTGTTTGATAAAATCAAATTATATATTACAAATCTCATTAAGTAACAAATTATTTTCAATTAAGCTAGCTACTATGTTATTAAAAGTTAATGTGTCCGGGCTTTGTATCTAATTGATTTTTTGCTAACTGAATCATAACTATATTTCTTGAGAACCAACTGACGATTTTGTAAATAAAATCCTTTTTTATACTTAAACTATACATATAAAGATGAAACGTTTTCTTTATGTTTGGATAGCATTAATGTAAAAACGGCTGAACTGATTTGACTGGGATTTTGCACACAGATTGTCGATAATACCGAAATCAACATGGGATACTTTTTATTTCGGAAAATTAAGAGTTTTCACGGAAAATAGAGTAAATAGCAGATGACACCGCAGACGCTCTCTAAAATAAGCACACGATACAATCGTTTATTTATTCAACAAATAACGCGATTGGTGCAATATGTACTCAGCATTATTTACTAAAGTACATAGGTGCCCATAGACGAAAATATTGTAGGTTTGTCTGTACTAGTGCCGGTTAAGAATGAGAACCTGTCAAATACAAGCCCAAACCACGTTGACATTTTAAAATATATTGTCACACGCCTAAGTGACACTTGCGCAGTGCAACACGAGTTTAACCGTGATGCATAGCCCGACACAGCTAAATTACTGTGCTTTACTTAAACGCGGCGAAATCAAATATTTAACATGATTTGCAAGTGGCGACCAATTACATTGATAACTAGTTAGATACCTTTATAGGCATGGACTTGTTAAAGCACTTAAAGCTTGCGTAAGAGAGAGGGATGGTCTGCGTATAACGATCGTACTTGTCGCTGTAAATTAGGTAAGGACGGAAAGTTGCGGCTTATTTTCATAATTTGTTACGAAACGGATTAGCAATTGATTGGCGGTGAATTATATATAGTTTATTATTTTTTACTTATAATTACGTGCCTGAATGTAAGTATAAGAAGCTAAACAGGAAAATATTGGATCGTTTGTAAGGTCGTAGATCATCTAGAAAGTGCTGCATATCAACCAACCATGGTTATAGGCAGTATAAAATTATATAACTAAAAGGAACACGGGCCTATAGACTACAAAACACAGAGTACTAAAAATAAACCTACATTTTTTTGTTTGTGTCCCACAGCTGGACAAGCCTTTTACCTACATAACTTTTTCTTTTTTTTGTATAGTATCTTTTAAAAAATATTGCAGTTGATTTCCAATTGCCTCCTTATACACGATTGCATTCGGATACAAACATCGCGAGACCGTTACAGTTTTATACCATATCTGAAGGTAACCATAGTTTCCTTTATTGTGTGTTAAGACACTGCTTTTTATCCCAAGATCTAAGATTGATCGCTCCTAAGTTTTGACACATAACAGTCCACATGACAGAAAAAGGTCATAGGAATCCTAACGAGCAGTAGTTAAAGCGTAAAAAAAACTTGCAGCCAGCTAGGTCTCATACAGCTAGTTAGTGTTTCAATGGGCTTCCTTAGGTTCTCGGGAAAAGTAACGAGGTTATTAAACATCTCGAAATAGGGATAATTATTGGGAATGTTGATTCATTTAGTTACATTTGTATCAATTGGTTTAGGAGGTGATAAATCTTTAATGACGAAAAAGGAGACCATTTAGAGACCAGTTTGTTAAATGACGAATTCATTTTCAAAACTAGGTTAGTGTGCAATGAGTTTGAATTAATTTTAGTGTCTGTCTGTGCATCTAAAAAATTGCAATCTTTATAGTGGTTACGTATTTGTTGAGCCATTTGGATTGAGACCCCCATAGGTCCACGGGAACCCAGTTCATCGCGTTTGTCAAAGTTTATCAGAGCGCTTGGTTGATGCGACGCGTGTTCAAAATGCTGGCACTTCTTTGTCACAACGAATCAACATTGTACTTCATTGTGTGTTTTTATTGTATTGTCATTGGACGGGCCCGATAGCTCAGTTGGTAGTAACTCCGCCTTCAGAACTGAGGGCTGTGGGTTCGATTCCTATCCGGGACAAACATTTGTGTGATGAACATAGATGTTTGTTCTGCGTCTGGGTGTTATATTGTATTCTATGTATGTATTTACAAACAAAAAATTATATAAGTATTGTATCAGTTATCTGGTTCCCATGGTACAAGCTATGCTTAGTTTGGGACTAGATGGCGCTGTGTGAAATGTCCACACATATTTATTTATTTTATTTATTTTTATGGTAATGTAAATGAACGAGTCAGTGCTGCCAGCATATTGGGTAATCCACCTGGAGAATTTGGTGTGTCTATGGGATCTCCGGCTTGTAGGTATTTCCAAATTTATTTCATATATAGTATGTAGTGTAGCTATAGTAACATTTACTTAGTATTATTGTGGTAGTTCGTTTATAGAAGGCATTTTTCCCGTCACATAAAGGGAGTATACCTAGATAATAAGTCACGTCGTATACCCGGAAATCTTTCCTTTATAAAATAACTTTAATACGAAAGCAAAACTATGTTTCCCACAGTGAAAGTCAGGTCAAACGTTCAGGAGAGTGCGTCGCTGCGTGTATACCTACAGGCTAATTTACGCCTGCTATTGGCTCTAAATCATTGCTCGAAAGTGATAGTGGTTTGTATGGGAGGATTGTATGGTGCAAGGATAGAATCTTGATAATAAATATGCTAGGTATGTTGTGTAAGTTTCTCAGTCTATGTAACCTGTGGCTACTTTATGTCCAACGCTGATCTTGCGTCACAGGTTACGTAGCAGTAGCACAGTAATTCTAAGTACCACAGAGCTATGAAACAACTGACGCTTGGTTTTTTTTTTGCTCTGTGCTAAGTACGTATATACTTTGTTACGTAACCTAATGTATATGGATTGCTTAAATTAGTATGGATTTGGCGGTGGTAGGTTAATTTAACAAGGGTCAGAACAATTGTAGCTGCGGAAAATTTAAGTAAACTGTATAAAAAAATCGGTTAAAAATTATTTTACGAATTGTCTTTAGTCTTTTTTGAATCATCTATGCGTCCCCTCCACGGCAAACTTGCGAATCTGCCATTTGTACGAAAATGACTTTTTTCGACCAAACATCTTAAAATGTGGTAATGCACGTTGTGGCAAAGACTCGCATTTCTAGCTGTTATAGTTTAGAAGATACGATAGCAGTAAATAAGCGAATCTGAAATATTTTTCTATTTGTACCGCGGTAAACTAACGTAACATGTAGATTATACATTATACTCAAAATTCCTGAGTATGATGCGAAAAAATGACCACAGTAAATATGCGAATGTGAAATAATTCATGTTCTTGTCTTCATCCCGTAAATTGAATATCTATTTTAGCTCATAGTAAATTGATGTATATGACATATTCACAAGTTAGCAACGTAACCATAGTTATTAGTTCCATTATTTAACTTCAAACAAGCGAATTTAGCATTGAAATTGAATAAAATAAAATGTTATTAGGTTGGAAACGTTCAATTGATGTAGTTTACAGGCATAAACCACATTATTGATGACAAAATATGCCAACCATGGTGTGTCAAACAGAATACTCAAAGAGTAGTAAGGATAGTAAGGATAGGGTAGTTACTTAACTAATCTTCCTAGATTTTACGGTCAGACGCTTTAGTCTATTCATGGACGGGCTACATTGTATTTTTAGCCCTGGTGCTAAACTCAATTTGTTTTGTCTCCTTCCACATCTGGTTCAGGTAAGTTAATAATGAGCAGCTGTATTACAAACTGACAAACGGTTTAAATATTGATGATAAGTTCTTGGATTAATTTAGGCAAATCATGTTTGTTTAACTTTGAATTAGTAGGTAATCTTTCAGTATTGATGGGCTTGGATAATACAGATAAACTTTTACCTACTCCTTTTTGGTTTCAGTTTGAATTCAATGCAGTTTACGTTATTATTATCCGTCTTAATAAAAAACTATTTAGAACACTCTTTTAGATGTTATATCCACACAGAATCTTTGAATTTAGTTTATATTAGGGTTCTCGGTAGTTTCAATCTTTTTGAGACACCCATAGCATTATTGAAGCTTAGAAGAGAACTCAAAAAATCCATCAATTTCCATCCCACCCCAATAAAGTTTTTATTATCAATGATATCCTATTATTTGCCTATGGGCCTACCTGATGATAAATAACGATGCGCTCGACGATGGGACTTGAAAGGCGCGGTCATTAAGTTTTCTGAGTGGGTTTCATCTTTCAACCATTAGTATGCTTATACGACAAAAATATAAACAACAACATAAATACAAATATTATTATCAAGGTACTGTGGGTATGGATTCAATATCGTTTTCATTAAAAACAGATCACAATGATGTACTGCATTGAAAACAAACTGAAATCGAAAAGGGATAAAAGTTTATCTATTTAGCCTAAACCCGCTTAAAAGACTAAACGATCTACTGAAATAAAATTAATGTCAAGAGTTGCTCATTTCAAAAACCTAACACCTATATTTATAAATTCAATCTGTTTTATTTAAAAATTTTAAATTGAATTTAGCATGAAGACTAAAATACAATTTCGCCTATTCATGATCAGATTCTAGCGAGCGACGCCCTAAAATTTAGGAAGATTAGCCAAGTTAAATAACCACGGAACCCTTAACGTACTCTTTCTAACTCACTTTGTAGACTTTCTCATCAACCATGTACCAGTTTAGCTATTTTTACCTTAAACTGCATAATAATTAACACTTTTAATGTTATTACATTTTGTTTTGTTCGGTTGCTAAGCTAGATTCGCTTTTTTGAAGTTAAATAATAGAACCAATAGCCATGTTTATGTTGCAAAGTTGCGAATCTGCCACATACGTAAGTTTACTATGGGCAAAAAATGTATAGATATTTTTTTTCTATGAAGTTGTAAAGTTGCGTATCTGCATTATTTGGCTATTCCACTAAAATAACGTAATTATTCATTAGTAGGGTTAAACATGCTTCAATTTAATGTATAAGTACATATAAAAATTAAAAATTGGTTGAAGGGATCTATTTCAAAAACACAAAAACGTGATTTATTTTTCGTTTTTTTGCTCTCCTGTAAAATGTGTAAAATGCTGATTCGCAAGTTTGCCGTGGAGGGGACGTATGAATGTATTTGCTGTAAATTACTGGCCAAAAAATTTAAACAATTATTATAAATTACCTTTTCTATTGTCTCGATTCTGGATGACTATCATAGGTATCGTAATAAATTATTTCGGTAGAAACTCTAATATTTTAATTTGCTTTTACTCTTACTCTACTTAATTTGGCTTGGTCTCATCCTGCACTCACTGCTTATCTCACATCATACTTTTACTTCGCAGCCGCCATTAGGTTTGAAGCACACTCTACTACTATGGAGAGTAACTGAAGGTCTATTACTATTGCGATAGTTCAATGAAGAACCAATCATAACCAGCAATAGCTTTAATTTCATAAGCCTTATTTTTCCTTTACCAGTTTCTTCGAAACTGAGTTTTACGGCGTCTACATCAAAGTTTCATTTCATTTTTATTGTATTAGATAATGGGACGCAAATGACAGTTTCATTTCAAATACCAAGCGCTGCTATTGGTTGAGAGAGTATCAAATGAATCTTTTATGTCACTATGTTTTATTGAATGTTAGACGCCAGGAATATTCTGTGAAAGTGAAAATTGTATAGTTATTACATTTTTATTTGATACATCTAATTTAAAATCTTACAATGTTAATAGGTTATTTGGTTTCATAAAATCTTTTTATTTACGAATATTTTAACTCATTGATTTAAATAGTTAGTACAAGTAAATCTTCATCCATTTTTAGGGTTTCGTATTCGCTAACTAAGACTCCGCTGTCCGTCTGTCTGTCTATCTGTCCGTTTGTCACCAGGCCGTATATCTCATGAACCGTGAGAGTTAAACAGCTGAAATTTTCACAGACGATGTATTTCTGCTGCCGCAATAACTACAAATACTAAAAAACAGGATAAAATAAATATTTAAAGGAGCTCCCATATAACAAACGTGATTGTTTTACTCGTTACTATAGATAATGGTACAGAACCCTTAATGCGAGACTTGCTCTTGGCCGGTTATTAACTTAATATTAAATGACATTTAAAAAAAACTTAGTAAGTTAGTTTCTTACATCCAATATACCTGAAACTTCAATAAAATCAGTTACCTACGTAGCGTGAAGCCAGATAAACGAGGAAACAAACATAGAACGTAATTAGTATAAGGATTTTCGCAAGCAACCGGTAAATTCCGAGCAAAACCAGCTAGAATTTATTTACTCCTTTGCTATTCGCAAACAGTGTCAGTGCAGATTGTAAACAGTGATAGGGGCAGGTATGACGCCGCTTTCTAACTGTGCTGCCGGTAGATCCTGACCATCGAGCTGTAGAATGAGTACCTATAGAACCCCCAGTCACAAAACGTAAGCCGTTTAAATGGTGCTATTATAGCACCGTACGGACGGTCATATCTATGTGAAGAGCTCCTAAAAAATTACTTTGAATAACAATTGCGCGGTGAAATCGTGACATATCAGAAAAGCAGCAGCCTGTGACTTTCCACTGGTAAGCTTTAGTTTTCCTGCTGAAACTGTCTAAATTACCAAAGAAATAGCGTGTGTTTTGTGACCACATTGTTTGGACCTTCTATAGGTACTTATTCTAAGGCTGTAACGTTGTTTATTGAAAAAGTCGTGATTTTACAAACAACTTCGCGATCTGATTCCAGACAGCTAGTGAGCTGGTGGGTCTTTTGGTTGCTTGCCCGTCATCATGAATCATTTATTCATTATTTTTTTTATCATACAGTTAAGATTCAAATACGTATTGTTTTTGTATAAGTACTTTTTAAAATTTATTTTCAAGACGAAAAACCTAATAAATCACATTTCAGGGGGGTCACCACAAAGTCTTATAGCATTATTATTTCAATCATACATTGACAAATGACATAAAAGTAAGAAACTTTAATGTTGCAGAGCCAGAGCAGTTTTGATGACGTCACGTTAAATCGTTCACTCAAATACAACTGTCATGTCATACCTTTCCATCATGTTGACACCGACATGCGACAGCGATAACGCTATATAAAAATGTAGACGTCTCATTCCCACACAGGAATACTTTATAAGTTCATGGTACGAATTCGAACAATATTATTGTAACCTTGAAGCATTACTGTCACGAACCATGATGGTTTGTGTATACCTTGTGGTAGGTAGCAGGTCATTACTTTTGTTTTAGTTAAATCTTTACAAGTCTAGACTTAATTAGAATTATTAACTTTATATAATTCACTGTATCATTTCAAATTATTATTAGTGTTTATCATCCAGTTAATTTCAAGTAGGTACCTATACTTTTATTAACATTAAGATTTATGTTAAAAACGAAAAACCTACGTTACAGTAAAGGCCATAAATCACAGCTTGTCTGGTCATTACTTTTGCTTTCATTAAACCTGTACCAGACTAGACTTAGCATATATAAGTACCTATAGGTATTCTAAGCTCTCATGGTTGTCTATTCCTTCTTGAAGTTTTGCACGTACAGCCGATCTACATAAAAACGGTGCGTAGACACGTATACATATTCAAAAGGTTCGTGCTTTCGTATAATTTGCCATTTTATTTGCAACTGTTGAACAGTCGTTCCTCAAGTATAAACTTTGAGACACTTTTCAACTTTAGGGTACGTAAAATAACGCCCAACGATCACATACCTACATAGATTCTGGACTCTAACAAGGAAAGTTTAAAAAACGAATGCTGAATCTGAATCTGAAAAAGTGTTAACAATCTTTGGTTGAAAACTGTACTTTGACTTTTTAACTCGTATATTCTTACAAATTTTGAGTGCTTTTTAGTTTTAAGCGCGTTTATCTGTGATGCCGATGATTGTTTTTTGTCCATTACGTGATGAAACGTCGTTTTTACTGACTTCCGAATAGAATCTAGGATAGAGATCAAAACGTTACAAAGCGATAATAGGTAGCTTTATGGTTATCTAATACGCCTTTGTATAAGTTTAGTAGTATCAACTAAGTACAACATGCACATAACCGTGTCCTATAGGCAATTTGTGCTTACGGTTGTTTATGTTTTACACCTATCATGACTTTAAATAGGTTATACCGCAATTTATCAGAAATTGCAAACAGCTTTCTACGGTCTACGTTGTATATGGGAAATACTGTGATATTATATTTAAAGTGGATAGAGAATTTTTTCGTTTCTTCATTTCGGCGTGTTTGATGGTTAGAAACAATGTTATAGATATTTCTAATTTGAAAGACATTGTTATTATTCCTCCCTTATTAACTTAAATAGAATCGAATAAACTCATACACAATCGCAAAGGTTTGTGCCAATTATTTTGTCTATTTCGGAAATGCAACATTTTTTTAGAAAAATGCTCAACAAACATAAGCATATTAAAAATACATAAGTATAAAAAACAAGTTCTAGATTTTCAAAACAATCAAAGTATAGTTAACTTTCAAAATAGGTGCCAAAATCCAATTGATCTTGTCACGTCTAGATCACAAAAAAGTCTTAGCGGATGCACTATCGTGCTCTGTGCTGCATGCCAAATAAGTTATGTTCTTTTTATACAAATTCCGCCAAGTTCATCGACATCTTACCCAGGGACGTTAGCATCTCAATGATCCGAGTTTTAATTTACAAAATAAAAGCTGTTGTTATACGTTGACAGAAGTGACCGATATGGCTCTTAGAAGCAAGCAAGTTGGCTAGTTGAAATTGCAACGGGCAGGCCACATCGCTCGTAAAACTGACAACCGATGGGGAAGAAAGGTTTTCGGAGACCACGAACGGGAAGACGCAGCGTAGGCCGCTGCCAATAGGTGGCTTGGTCTCATCCTCCCCGGTGGCCCTGCCCCGTTAGGATGAGACTACAACTTAAAAAAAGTCATCCTACCCGGTAGCCTCAACAATGGTGCTCACCGGGGCCGATGAAACATACAAAGTGTCATCTGCCCCGTTATAGTCGGATCGATAAATTCGCACCCATAAAATAGGTCCGACGACGAGCGAAGCAAGGAGCAGCGTTAGGTTAACTGTGACCACACGATGCACGAGCCGAGTGAGCATGCCGTGGCAGCGGCCGGCAAGTGCCAAAAGTCAATTGTGTCAACGTCAAATAGACCTTAAGAGCAAGTTATTTTTTTCGTTTCTTTTGTTTTTATATCTTTTTGTTTGGTGAGTTGTTGGTTATTGGTAAAATTTTCATAGTGCCCCGTTTTGTATTGTTTGACCGAATTCATCGATCCAACTATAACGGGCCTGATGACACTTTGTCTGTTTCATCGGCCCCGCTGAGCGCCATTGTTGAGGCTACCGGAGAGGATGATAATTTTTTAAAGTTTTTGTCCAATCGTCCCCGGTAACGGGGTAGTGTCACCGGGGAGGATGAGACCAAGCCCACTAGGTGGACCGACGATCTAGTGAGGACCGCGGGAGCCGATGAATGCAGGAGGCGAGCAGACGCTCAAAGTAGCACTCTCTGGGAGAGGCCTATGTTCAGCAGTGGACGCCGTTGAAGAAGAAAAAGAAGATGAAGAAGAAGCAGAAGATATGGTTGACTGCTTATATATTCAAACCATAGAGATCTGAAAGGCTATTTCTTGCATCCCACACTCCCATTAGATCGATTAATTAGAATTAAAATTATTAATTTAATGAAACACTTTTACGGTCAATAATAATATCAGCAGGAATACAACAACTCCACACCATCCCAAAGCCCGTGTACCTTTTTATTTTTTTAATAACAATAATTCAATTGTTGAGAATGAGTGGGGTACAATGGAGCCGTGTGCATGCATCAGCCTATGCTAATTCATATGTTTAATGCATGCTTATGGGCCAACTGTCTCCAGGCTGAGTCTTTACGGATATTAAAAAGATGGAGATGCCAAATACCTTTGAATACGCAGTTACTTTATGATAATAAAACAAGCTTTGTTTTGGTTGACCACATTTCATATATTTTAATTTAATTTAAAACCTTCAGTTTATTATTACGCCAATAAAATGTAGTGATAATAATGATTATTAAATTACATAATTACTTACAATTTTAGAGCTCGTGCCATGTATGTGTTGTATGTGTCTTCAACTTTGAAGTACTTTCACTTTTTATTATTTTGTTATGTTACCTGAAACCAAAATAAATATAATTAATATTTCCAAAAAAATGTAAGAAGTATACAGTAAGTAATGTCAGCAAAAAAATTACATGAGTATGAATGAAAACTTGTAAGTGTGAATACATTGCACCTAAATTTTGCCGTTGTCCCGAAAAAATTTCCAATGTTCCAGAATGGTAAATATCATAATAATTCTCGGTAGTAAGCGATCGGTATTCAGGACTTCATCCATTTAGATTCCGCCGTTGCAACGTGACAGCCTTACAAAAAAAAACAGCATGAAACAACACAAACGTAACAGCAGGAACATAGGCGGAATAGACAAATTCATTAATAAAATAAAGAAAAGAAAAGAAATAGAAAAGGTTTTTTCTAGCTGTACATTTCTATCATTCGGTAAACCCACCGGATGTCGCATCACAAATAAAACATTACACCGATCTACAATTCATATTAGGCGACAGTTAATTAATCTCCTGTAGGCGTGGACTGCAAAACTTACGGGCTTTTGTCTTGTGCCAACTTTAGAAGTTATTTCTGGTGTGGCGTAAGAAATTGGCTTTCTTGACAAGAACATAATTTTTCTGTGATCTTAATGATTGGTTATAAGTAGAACATTAATCCGCGGGAAGCAGATGGATGCAGGAGGCCGGCAGCTGTTGAAAGTGGCGCTCCCTGAGAGAGGCCTATGTTCAGCAGTGGACTTCTTCAGGCTGTTAATGATGATGATGATGATGAGAATATTAATTATTCTGTTACAAAGACGACTATTTGCAGGAGGACAGAAAAGTTTATAATTAAACAACTACTACTACTAGCGGCGCCCCATGGTTTCACCCTTTTCTACAGGAACCGCGCCCGTTTTCAAAAGAACTCATCATTTCATTGATTAACACAAAAAATGCTTAAATAAGTCAAAGGCTATGATTTTATGGCATTCATCAACTAGAAGTAGAACGCTACTTGGACTGTCTATAGGCCATCGCGGCTATTATAGAGTCCATAATCATTATTCATTAGCAGGTAGTGTAGCTAGTTTAGTTTAAGTTTAGTTTTTGTTTTTGTAGTAGTTAGCTTGAGTAATAAAAGCATATTGCCCGAAAAAAAAAACTAGAAGTGCAGATAAAACATTTTCTCTTAAAGTAAAACAAAATATGACAAGGTGATTTAAATTTAATTTACGGAGCTTTATGCATATGTCACGCTCAAGTTCAACACTTGAGTCACAGTTGAGACTCATCTGCAAATCAAATTGACGACTACGCATCAGCGGGGTGGTGCGTTCCAGCGGATGTCGGCATTAGTATTTTCAAAGCTTGTGCTTTGTTTTATTCTACGGTTTTACATGGATAATGTCATAGGTCTATGCAGTTAAGTTAAAATAATATAAAAACAAATAAATAAATATGTGTGGACATTTCACACAGCGCCATCTAGCCCCAAACTAAGCATAGCTTGTACTATGGGAACCAGATAACTGATACAATACTTATATACTTTTTTGTTTGTAAACACATACATAGAATACAATATAACACACCCAGACGCAGAACAAACACCTATGTTCATCACACAAATGTTTGTCCTAGGTAGGAATCGAACCCACAGCCCTCAGTTCAGAAGGCAGGGATACTACCAACTGAGCTATCGGGCCCGTCAAATCCGTCGTTAATGATTTTGTTCGGCTGGATTTTACATCCAGCTTCCATTCTAACCTTTAAATGAATTTTGCAGAGATATTACTTACACTTCCGAGATCACCATAAAAACAAAAACAACACATACAAAAAAAAATCTAAATATCTAATAAACAACAAAAAATATTGTTCTAATTTCTACACACGGCAATATTTTCCCAGGATAACATAAAGAATTCGAATAATGAAACCCTTGGGCTCTTTTAGATTTTTCGTAAGACGAACTCTATTAAATATTTCATCATCCTTTCACTGCTGAGCAATGGCCTCTTCCATAGAACATCGCTTTGAGCTGCTGCATTGTCTCTTGCGTACATCGACTACCCGTGGTTTTGACCAGGGCCCTTATTCCGTATGACCATTCACGCACGTAACGAGGCGCGTTACGATATCTTCGTGGAATGGTTTTGGCTTTAAAATGCTATTCTATATGCCGTTGTCAAATTTGACAAACACGAAAACACACGTTACACGCACGTCAAAAAACAGAATACACTCGGCACAAACAATCTAACGCGTGGCATACAGAATACAATTTTTTGATTCCATGTTAATTCCATATCGTGGCGCGTTAAAGCCCGCATTTACGTTTGGAGCATGTTACACGTCACGCGTTATTGGCAAGGAATCCCATGTGTCATAGCGAATAACCCCCCTGCTAGGCGATTATATAACTTGATTGCAACCAATAGAAACACAAAAATGTATGGATTTGACAGTTTCAATACGCAGTTTATGTGCACAGTTACTATGAAAATTTTCATATTCTGAATGAAATTTCTCCTGTTGCATTGCTGTCAAAGTTAGGTAATCACCCCACAGATCGTCGGTCCACTGATTGGGGTACTACATTTTGTTTAATTTCATGTCATCAAAGGTATGCTGGTTTCATTCTTCATAATGAGCAAAGTTCATACTTCACATTCTTCTTACCATTCACCATTTCTTGTAAAAGCAGTTGCTCAGTAATCCCCATTCACTTATAAACAATCCCAACTCGGTTCCGAATAATCCCCGCGCTCGTCACGAACACATCCCTTATAGCAATAATATCCATAATTTTGTTGCGAATAAGGGAATAAAATGGACGAAACGGGAATTAAGATGCGGCCACGAAAACAGCGTTTTGAAACTGCTTTTGCTAAATCCCTTTTTAAATGGTGTAACGCTGGGCGATGCATAAAAATAGATTCATAATCCAAAACTGTGTACCCGTAAGTAAATATATAAAAGGATATGTGGAAAAATGTGGTCAAATGCGACCCTGTTATTGAATTAAATCGACGTGTTTTGAATGAAATACCTAGCTAGAACTATATTTAAAAGAACTTTACGTATATTTAAGTTACAGAAAAACATGTTTTGCTATAGAAAGTATGGACGATGTCATATTATATTTACGAAGCTATTCATTGACCATAATTTTTATAATACCTTCAATCGTTAATACGCTTCAACTCAGTAGAAAATCTTTTTAAAAACATCTGCATCAGGTTGGTTCACACGAATGTAAAAAGTTTTACGACTAACGGCTGGACTACTCCCAGAGATCAGCATAAGAAATAACAAACATTCAAATAAAATTGGCAAGCAGCTATAGATGGCTAGCTAGAGCATTCAAAGACTATTAAAGAAAAGAGAGATCATCTTGATTTTCTTGATATAGGTGTTTAATATTTTATCATACTCTACATTCCTGCTGTATCTAATATAAAGAATCTATTAGAGAAATGAAACATGATGTCGTAATCGCAAGTCAGAAAAAATAGTTCCGAAACAATTTGACTTGTATCTTCTAGGCAAGCATGCTCCATCATCAACCGCGTCATCACTTACCATCAGGTAAGACCATGGTCAAATGTTAGCCTATCGATGATAAAAAAAATTGGAAAAGTGCCTAAATTAGGGTTATTGTTTAAAGTCAATAGTAACTCAGAGCAATAAAGCATAGAATGCATAACCGCGTCAGAACTGTCAGAGCAGTCGTATTTACGATTCGTGTAACATTTACCCGAGTCATAATTCAACTAATCACTTGTAGAGACTGACATAATTCGCAATTCTAATGCATAATTACGAGCACTATAAACAGTGAAAGTTGCACTTGCTGGGCTTGTTTTATCTTATCTGCCTCAATTTCGTTTAAGTGGAAATTCGTGCTTTTGGGTTTCCCATTAAAGTTCGTTGTTACTTCAACGGCACAATAACAATTTGTTATTCATTTTATTGAACTGTCACTTTTACAACATTAAAACATTGCACCTTTGAAGTATCCGACGCATCGCTACAAGCTTGCTTCCACAAACGACACTCTTTTCATGGTTGCGCCTGACAGCAATATCATGCACCGTCCGATAACACTAAAGTTTGATAGAGGCCAAAACCATTAGCCGTTGAAATAATCATACACCATGGGAATCCACCTTTAAATAGTTATCATTACCATTTAGAAAAGAAATTTTAAAATCTTTGCCGTATTCTATTGATCACAATTCAGTAATGTAGAATCACTTGCATTACCACATCGCATTTTAACAATAAAATTCAACCGTGTCCTTTAATGCGAAACCAATGTCGCGAGTTCTATGGCCACACGGGTAAACTTTGTCGGCGCTGCGATTATCATACAATGCTTACTTGCAATGCAGTGCTGGTGACAGATACGCGTTTCCTGTACCGAAATGGATGACAGCCATTTTGTTTTGTTTAGTCGCAAAATGGACGCAAGGTGCTAGTTGCAATTAGTAGATAACATTTTGCTTATTAATGTTATTTAAATAACATTTTTGCTCATCATAATTAGCTTCTTTTTTTTAAATCTGCTTTACCACAGACACCTGGGTCCGTGCTCTTTGTTAATTTATCATTTATTATTATTTATTTATTTTTATTTTATTGAACAAATATCATACACTAGAGGACAATTAAATACTTAACCTATTTTTTTTTTGTTGTTTTTTGTTTTTTTTTTTGTTTTTCGATTTGTGCATACACCGCGAGCAGACCAGCTCCCGCAAGCAGCGCCCGTTCATAAACTTTACGCATGCGCCAGCCATCGCCCTTCTCAACCATTTTTGAGGGAAGAGGACGACCCGACGCACGACGCCGCCGTAAGAAGAAGCTTTTTAGTGAGCGTGAGTGCTCCCGGTGAGTGCATCATAATTAGCTT
Source organism: Ennomos erosarius (assembly GCA_963580505.1). Lineage (NCBI taxonomy): Eukaryota > Metazoa > Arthropoda > Insecta > Lepidoptera > Geometridae > Ennomos > Ennomos erosarius. The sequence goes on from OY756982.1 coordinate 2,019,913, forward strand.
GAAGACGCCCACTGCTGAATATAGGCCTGCCCCAAAAAGCGTCACCGAGCAGCTGCTTGCCGCCTGCGTCCATCGTCTCCCCGCGGCTATGGCCAGGTCGTCGGTTTACGCTGGCGGGTCACGCAGGTCGTGCGCTGCATCTTCCAGTTCGTAGTCGGCACTCGAAAACCTCTCTTCCCCATCAGTTATCAGTTCAGTTCTACGAGCGATGTGGCCCGCCCTCTGCCCACTGCAATTTTTGCTCAAATTCAACATTTGTAAAGTAAATTGAACATTTTACGCAATAAAAACTGGTTCAATTAAATTCTACTTTTATGGTACCGCAAACGAAGCAACGGTTTACCAGTTCTTCATTCGAAATTTCCCAGAAGGTGGACTGGGCTAATGATACTTATAGATCAAAGTTGCGTGGTCGATGCACACTTGATATGAGGTGCGCGTCGTAACATTATGTTATACGTGATTCTAGCTCTCCGTGAGTGGATGTTACGTAACTCTTGGAATGACCATGCTCTATGTTTTAGCGGACAATAAACAATGGAAAACGGGATAGTATTTAAAAATTGATAACGGTGCTTGTCTAGTTTTCTGTAGTACCTGTAAGATACTGAATGAAAAAATTTACCTGAATTAATAATTGTAAATAACAGTAAAAATGAGATGTGGTTTCTAAACGGTTTTATTTTGACTGAAATCTGCCAGCCTAGCATGGCGCACTGCGACAAAATTTACTTGACACTTTTTCTCTTTGTGAAAAAACTATGGTATGCCCATAAGTATATGTAATAAATACTAATGGTGTGGCACCTTATGTGTGTCTCACTTTAACAGCGACTACAAGTTTAGGTATATAAAGATCAAGACAATATATGAACTCTTCACTTCATCAAACCGTTACATGACTTCTGTGCATTGAAATAAATTTCATACTCAGTAGGTGTATGCCATAGTAGTTTCATAGAAATATATTTAACTTCCTTGGTACATGCTGAATTGCTGGTTATTGTTATCATCATCATTAAATTTGTCGATTGCTGAACATAATTATAGGCATCTCTCTCCTTCGTGCTCAGAGCTCGGTCATCATCCTCTCGCTCGCGTATAGTTTCCTTAGCGTTTTCCGCAATTCATTTCCGCCATTCTGCGTGAGCTTAATACGTTCGCCTCAAGAACAAAACTACAAACTATCAAAGTAACAGAAATGCCTCCTTTCTAACATAACACAATGACACCCTACAGCTTGCAACTCCAGGTTATAATATTCGACACGGCTTATTAACCAAACTAGGCGGAAACCCGCGAAGATGTTTGTCCCGCTCACACCATTGTTGGAGTCCTAATTTACGATCAGGAAGTCTGTTTGCAGAAGCGAGAAATTGTGGGGTGATGTGTAATCACCGGCTTGGAGGAGTTGTGGGAAACATACAGACAGTAAGGAAAGTTACCTAAAAATTTATATATAAATACATTACGTTACACTACACTTATTAGGCCTAAATAGTATGTACTATAGCAACGACATAATATGGTAGAGACTATGAAGATATTCTAGGTAGGTAGATTCGTTGTATTCCTGTGTATATCTCATTGGTGAAACAATAAAGAGTTATCTATCTATCTATGTGGTAGAGATTGTTTAGCTGAAATAAATAATGTGTGATATTTTTTTTGCTAAAAATTGCCATTTCGTACCTATGCCTACTTAATATGGCAATTTTTTATGTGCGCACTTTTCACAGTTTTGTTTACCATTTAGATTCACTTTTTTTCGAGCTATTAAAGAATAGTTCTGTAAAAGCGGACAATTAAATTATTCTCTCACTTCGATGTTAAACTTTGTACTTTGTAGATGTAGTGGGAATGAAAGAAAAAGGTAATCTGACTCTTGCCTTTGACTGCAACACTGTTTTACAGCGCTACAGTAGTATTACCGATTATATTATTGAGTTAAACAATTCTCTATCTCATAGGCTTCGACCTTCAAACATATTTTACAGAACCACCTACGTAGTATTCTCACTTATAGGTACCGAGATAGTCTACTGTTTTTTATCTGCCTCTTTCACATTCAAAAGTACGTTGTCCATTTCAAACTTTACGTTCCACGTTTAAACAAGGACGTCGCATTACAAAACTCATACTTGCAAAAGTTATTAGTCATGCTGTTTCAGGTAAGATATGAATATTGTTATTTGTATGAAGCTGATCTTCTGTAACTATTGTTCGCTGTGACAAGACTGTAAATTAGATATATTATTGCAATGACTAGAAATCTAACTAAAAATCTGTAGCATTAGTTTTAATTTAAGCTGAAATAAAAGATCAGTGATTGAATGTTTTAAGGTTTAAGATATTATTTTACATAGATTATAGAAACCTGCCAAAAATGCCTATTATAATAATAATTCTACTAAGTATTATTTAGTTCAAAATAGAAGCTGAAATCTTCAGTTATCAAACACAAATTCTATTATGATCTGTGTTATTAAACAGTCGTTTTTACTGCGCTGTTTTGGAGCCCTGATAACATTGTCATTCATTTTTGCTTGTTTATTACATGCATTAATATTTTTATAATATATAAATTGTATCATATTATAATCTCTCCAGGAAACCAATAAAAATACTAACCTCTATGTGGTAGGTATAATTGCCATCATCAAAGAAATAATACCGAAAAGAAACCCTGATCCAAATCATTCGAGTCGTAAAACCCGAGGTACTCTCTACTTATAATATCGTTAAGAAGTTATGTTTTGCTTGCCATATGCAGTGAAATTCACCCGAGTGTCATTAAGACTCATTTGCCCAGTAAATTTCGCTAGCTACAATGGTTTTTGAACCGGAGCACAGTAGCGCTTGCACACTACTGCTTGGCGGCAGAATAACTGGCAAAGTGGTAATACTGGTACCCTACCAAGACGACCTTTTCTGTAGGTATATTTTTGTCAAAATTTGTGGTATTTTATTCATAATAATAACATACGATGTTGATGATGACTGTCCATTTCGTCACATCAAGGATGATTGCAATTTTATTTTAAGCCATCCTTTTCTAACTCTGATAGACCGGTAGAGATGGAATGATTTCTATCAAGTATTACATAGTCGGTAAATATTCCATACGTGCAGTCGTTTTATTAATATCACGCCCTGCTTCATGGGAACTGAGAGGATCGTGACTGATGGACATACAATATTCGTATTATTTAAGCTTCCGTTATATGGTTAAACATTTATTTAAGTATTATCCAGTCACTTCACTAGGTATATGTAGCAGAAAATGCATGTCAAAAGATACACTGTACCATTTTGGCATAATTTGTATTCGATCACTTATTTAAGATAGTCAATTCAAATAGTATAAAGCAAGCACCTAATTTAGTTGACAATAATGACTAAACCTGGCCACGGTAGTACCTACAAAAATTAAATTACAATTGAGTGAATAGGCACCTCATGGGCAAACGTGTTCCAACAAAGACCGCATCATCACTTTCCATCATGTGAGAGTTTTGTAAAACGTGAGCCCAATCTAGCAATTAAAAAAAATGTTTTATTGCAATTTATAAACGCCGCTACTGCACGTTGCAAATAATATTGTTCTAAACGACTAAAAGATCCCATTTCTAAATAATTACCATCAGATGCAAATATTACAGTCATATTCGGAAAGCTCTCAATAACTATCTTCTTCTATCAAACCCATAAGAATAACACAGCAGATTATGCCATTATATCTTTATAATCATTAGTTACAAACATCAAAGTCAATAGGGAAATGTTCTACTTTCACGACGGATTCTATGGCTCACAATTCTATGTTATTATAGTCGGAGTGTACATTAATATCGGCCCACATTGGCAGATGTTATTAAAACTATTTACTTTAGTAAGTATCTATCTACCTGGAACGGAAATAATCACAGTAAAATACGAAGGTGTAGTAAGTAGTAATATAGTAGTCAATACTAGTGATGGATTATTTAGCATTCGCTTTCATTTTAGGCATGTGAAAACTCAATTAGCATTTCGCAAATGCAATGTTGTTGCAAAATTCTGTGAAATATGAAATGTCATTTCAATTCATTTAGTTCATTTTGAATTTAATTATTAATATAAAGTTTCATTTCATTCTTATTTCATGTTTAATTTCATTTTTTTTGCATTTGTTTTCATATAATTTTTCATTTCAATTTTTATTTCATTTTTCATTTCCATTTCAATTCATTTTTAGCAATTAGCATGCTAAGTCTCGTAAATTAGAAAATCGCATTAATTTCCATCGCTAGTCAATACGCAAGACAAAGAGCACTCCTAAGTTTTTTCCAAATAGCATTATTGTAGTTGATATAATGTCATTTGTGCAAATGTCTAGAGATCGTAATAAAAGAAGGTCATCCATCATCATCATCATCAACAACAACCCAGATGTCCACTGCTGAACATAGGCCTCCCCTATAGAGCGCTACCTTGAGCAGCTGCTTGCCTTCTGCATCCATCGGCTCCCCGCGGTTTTTACCAGATAGTCCGTGCACCTAGTGGGGGGCCGGCCGGTCTACGCTGCGTCTTCTTACTTCCAGGATTTAATATAGGAGATCATCCCAATGAATATTAAGTTATACTGCTCACAAAAGTATTGCTGTAAAAAATAAAAACCGAGATATCTAAATAAGTTACGTTGGTTGCTAGTTTTGTTGGGTTGAAGCCAACTGAACATCGTTATTCATAGTTTAATTCTGACAATGAAAAAATATTGATTAATAAGACGCCCAGGAAAATAGCAAAACTACACCGGTGCCAATGTTGAAACTTAGTTGAACCTTATAATATTTAGATGAACATTTCAAGTTTCAAGTTATTACCGTTCGAAAGCCGCATTCAATGAAACGGTCGTACATTCTAGTTCTCTTGCTAGACACTTTACCAACATTAAGCCATGAAATTCAGGATATTCTATGAAATTTTAGACCCAACATTGACTGCTCATTAATGTTATTAAACCAAAATAAACTCTGATGCTATGATCTACATTATATTGTACTGTTGCGTCCCGGAGTAGACTCCGAAAAATATTGTGTTACCTGCAAGTAAAGATCCTTGCTAATCCTAACCCTTGTTTAAAGCTTCTTATTAAAATTATACAAAAAGTATAAATTAACTTGCCTAGTAATCTTAATCATGGAAGTTTTTAGAGCACATGACTTTAAACCTTGATATCTTTTTGGCAGTTCGAAATTGAGGCATTTTGTGATTTGTGTACAACTGCTCAATCATCAGTTATGATTTTTCTGACCAAAGTATCTCCCTTTCCAAGGTAAAATTGTACTTCATAAAGTTTGCATCTGACTTTAACCGTACGTTTCTCATAGCATGGTCATCGTCAGTAACAGCATCAATACCCGGCTCGTCTATTCATTTCTACCTCGCTAGCGTTCCCGATAAACATATTTTAGCAGCAATATACAAGCGGACCTGTTCGAAGCTGCATTGTGAGACAAAATATTAAATTTTAACTCTAACATTTCCTTTACCGTATATATCGCGTGGACGACGGATCTCACGGTGTTTGAGATCACGACAACATTTTTGCAGATTGTGAAGGTTGATTTTACTATAGAAAGAATAGAAATGTTGTTTTCTGTTTTAAAATAAATTAGGAATGATGCAGAAAAATATAATCAATACATTAAATAGAAATTAGAATGACGTAGTTCACGATAAGCGTCCTGAAACATTTAAGCAATACTACGCAAGATTTAGTTCTGGGTGGAAAATTGGACGCAAAAAGTCATAACCTTGAAATAAATAGAAAAAGTAATGATTTACGATACTCATCTAAACGTAGAGCTAGACAACATCCTGAATTACATTGTAATTCCGACATACGCAGCACCGTCAAACAACTTTTCTCTGCATATCAACTTTCACATCATAAAATCGATCGATCAATCTTTTAATTCTGATTACTCCAATACCGATAAGAACTTGTATAAATTTAATAATCTCCATCTTTGTTGATATTTATTTTGGAAGTGGAAGCCGCCGTTTAGCCATTATTGCCTCAAAATTGATACTCAATATGCTAATTTTGAAATGTTCGATTAAATTAGTATGGACCAACGGATTTTGTATGAATGCTGATAAGCAAATGATTGGTCGAAACTTGTCAAAAGCGGTATGTCGAGAATCCCGCGCGGTGATGACACATTCCTTTACTTTTGAATATTCAATCGGTGACCTTTTTCCCGGGATATGCATAAATTAATCTTTCTTTTAGATGATTCGTAATTCAAAGTTGTTTTAAAACACTATAATAATCTCTTTTCATCAGTAGATGATATGTGATTTGATCTACGCTGATTTGTATCGTCTCTTTTTATATGTTTATCTTAGTTTTAAATGCAACATCAGCATTTTACCTACTAAAATTAATTTGTAGCAGGTACGCCTACAGCTTTCAAAGTAACACTTGAGTGACTTTTACTTTGCTTAACTGTGTACATAGTTCGACAGTTGACTGGACTACATACGTATTGTCTAATTTCGGTTTTTCGCTCCATATTCTTCAAAATTATCATTTTTTACATTAACAAGTTATTTAGGCGACACAGAGCAAATTCAAGTGATACGATAAACAGCAACTAGCTAGGAAACAATAAATAAAATGTACTTGATACATCTGAATAAGTGAATGCACGATTCAGTCCATATGACGGATTGATGACTTGATGAAAGCAGGTTAACGAGCATAGCTTGTAATTTGTGCTTGATTGTTTCTCGTTCGTGAGACTTTAAGCTATTGTGGCGACTTGGTTGGTAATGAACTTGAATTAGACATTTGCTTTTTAACACACATGTACTTACTTAGAGGACAAAGATGTGCTCTGTAGCGATAACGGTCTAAATTTAAAACAGTCTTCATTAGGTTTTTTTTTAAATTAATAAATAAGCATCGTTAAGGCTACCGGTGGTGATGATTGCCTTTGAGATCATCGTTAAGTTTCATCGTTTACATTAAAGTTATTTTGATTTTTGCCAAAATAATTGTTAATAAAATAAAATTTGCATAATCTTAGTCAGTAGTTGCATTAAATATTTTACGTAAATGCAAAACGATCCACATTCTCATAAAGACCACACGTTGCTTTGACTTGCACAACTAGATAACAACGCAAAGGAGATTATTATGACAACCAACAATAAGGATGAAATACTACTACACAAACATACAGAAACGAACCAACCTTATACTTTTATACCTTCATGCATTAAGAATAGAACTCATAATAGCAAAACAGAGAGTTGTAGGAGTGGGAAGGAAAAAAGTGTTGCTATTGGCTGCCTAGGCCAGTGAATGATGTTAGTTATAACTAACAGTAAGCAAAGTGACAGGTTAAATAAGTATTGTGCTACTGATCGTTAAGTAGTACGTTGATAAGGGATTAAAATATAATAATTAAGAACGTGATAGAAATAATACCGAGCGCTGATAAATAATTTGCTACTAAATTTTACTTTATTTTATTTTATTTTATTTTACATAATATATTAAACACATTTCTTTTATTTTAGTTTCGTACTATGCTTTTAAACGCTGCACTTGAAATAATATCAAGTTTAAAGATAATAACAAAAAACATCAAGAAGTTGCGGCTCAAGTTAATTCCTTTCCGAGAATAACACAATTATATAACATCAGGTAAAGTCATTATCAATCTCGAAGCAATCATCCTCATTAAGCCAAAACATTTCCCAGACCTCAAATATCATAGGGACGTTAATGGTATCACGCTTTGACAAAAGCTGTATCGATAACCACAACCCCGTTAAATTACACATAATATCCCATCGGAAACCCTTCGGAAAACACATAAAAACCAATTTAAATCCGGTGCCAACGTGAAAAAAAATCATTTATTTCTTACGACTGTCGGTCGCAATGATTACTTCGCAGACGCTCGTCGGTTTCCGCTACCAAAACTTGCTTTGACATGGCCACAGAAAGGCATAGAGCCTGACACGGCGTTGAATGAAGCCACAGACACGGATTGAGATGATGTCGAAGTTGCTACAAGATGCGCAGCACCGACAAATGGAATACGAGCTAATGACAGCCGCGGCTGCGGTTAGTCCATCATTAACTCCATCTCGCTCGCACTCCACAAATTAAAGCGAGAGGTGTAATCAGAGATCGGGCTCTACGTGATCTCCATTACACTCTTGATGCGTTTTAGATTCTTTTGTTCTTTAATATTTTTTGGTTTTTAGATTAGTTGCGCGCGGTTTGGCTGCAATTTGGATTTCTGGAATAAATCGCGCGATTGTGGGGAATAGTGTTGATCTTAACGTCAGAAATATATTGCTACAAACTGTAAACTAAAATCTGCATCTACTGCAACTTCTTTGAATATTGTATTACCTTTTTTTCCGCAATTTCACCTGATGTTTCGATGTGGTATACGATGGTACATAGAACACTCGCGACTTTTAGAGCTCCATACTGACTGCGTATTAGGGATAAGTAAAACAAACAATGGACGTCATTACCTCCTCTAAGTTAAGTAATCCATTAAAAAACCAAGACACTACAATAATTTATAGAGCCCCGTAGCTCCTAAACCCACAACAACCTACAGACCCCTTTGTGTGCAAATAAATGACATTGGTTTTGGCGGTCAAATGCAAGTACCAAATATTAATAATGGTTTGACACATGATTTGAATCGTTGAGAAAATCCCCGTGTTTCGTGTCGCATAGTAATCGAGTTTTATTACCTGCCTAAAGTTTTTCAAATTCTTAAGCTCTACAATGTTGGAATATTAAAAGGATTAAACTTGGCCGCCATAGTTTTTTAACATGGACGTCTCATTATGTCATGGGTTTTTTGAGTACATAAGTAGTCTATTATGTCTAGGTAAGTAAGCTGTTGTTCTTGATTTGGGTATTCTTCGTACCTACCTACGCATATTTGTACGTGTTTTCTACGCATAGTTACAGAATGATCTGAATAATATAAGACCGTAAATGCTGTTCGTTGATAAGCGCACACCCTTAAAATTCCTGGATCAATTTGACTAGGTGCTTTCTGTTTTAAAATGTTCGTGATATTTCGTACTATTGGAATGAAAAAGTCCTCCGGACAAATATCAATTTCAAATTCGAGAAAAACTCGACGTATTTTTTTATTTTCGTATGAGAAAGATAAACAGGAAAATCAAATTAAATAAATTGATTTACTTATAGGAAAAAAATGGATAGGATAGGAAAAATGATTATTTTTCACTGAAAACGTAATATTGATAGAAAGCCAAAACTGCAGCCTCTTAGTACCTATTACATATATTGCCTGTGGTAAATTTCATAATTCATTGATAACAAAGCCTGAGAAAGCGTTACAAACCAAATAATTAATAAAAACAATGAATAAACCACAATTTCAAGGTTTTCCAGACCAGTTTCATAACATTATTATTCAAAAAGTGTTCTCCCAACTTGATCGGGAATCGAACTTAAATTAATTTCTTCCAAATTATACCTTTGTATCACTTTTGTAATGGTGCAACAGGTTGGTTTTGGGTGCACAATTGTACCTCAAGTTAATGATACGCATGCCATGGCATCTGACCACACCTGCTCGTGAGTATAACTGCTGATGGTGACCACATTACAAAGTCTTCCGGGGTATCTATATAAAAAATGTAGGGTGCAGCTATAAACATAACCTAAAAAATGGGAAAACTTCAAGTAGGTATGAATAAATGAATTTTCAGAAATACAAAGTGACCTTGAATTGATATGTTATCCCGAAAGGGGGTAAATCTACACCTCAAGGTAGACAATGTTACTTCTACGACTTTACTAAATTAATAGTTTTTCATTGAATAAATGCCATGTAAAGATTACGTTCGAAAATAGCCTTAAATATAAATGAATTTAATGACCTGTGTTTAGACATGAATTTATAGTATCTTATTAATTCTCGTAGCGATCGCACTTGCAATTTTGTGAGTGAATTTATTTTTTACCATGATGGTTTTGAAACACCCAGTTTCAAGTAAGGCTTTCACAACTTCTAGGGTATAATGGTCCCAGTCCCCCCATTTCAGGATAACATACCAATTCAAGGTCACCTTGTATACTAAGCGTGATAGGTAATATAGGTACTTTTTAGTCGTAAGTTTCTTCGTTCCCAAAAGGCTAACAGTGAAAAACGTATTATACTAAGATATACTATGGTATTAGATGTTTTTCTTTTTAAAACTAATGATTTCTAATACCTACTCATACCACTATAAACAACATAGTAAAACTAGACCAAATTACGGGTAGCTACTAAACTAGGTACTTACTCTGAAGTTCATTATAAAAAGTAATACCATGCACCAGCATAACAAAAAACTCTAAGTATGTATAAATTGGTTTATAACATGTTGAATGTTCGATCCGATAAATATTAATCCTCATAAAGCTACACACCTTATCAAATTACACCCTTGTAAAATACCTCAAGCTCATGCACCTCATTGCACCCGCAAAAAAACAACCTTTACACCCCAGCTGACTTCAACCTATTTGCACCCTATAAAAACTCACATGGGTATAATTAAGAGGGGTGGGATTATTAATATAATTACGCGCCGCCCCGCGTCCAATGGGCGCGCGTGCAGGAGTGCCACCCAATTAGACGCGGGACTGGACGGGACACGGCTTTTTGCGCGGCAAAACATGTCGAGAGCAATGGCGGGCGGCGCGCGGAAAAATTGCTTTTGATGTCGTGGAAATTTTAGGACAGTTTAAGAACAATGAATGTAGGTACCAAAAAATGAGTAACTACTTAACTGACTAAAACCACCTACTTACTAGTTACCTAATTTATTAATTTAGAAATACATATAAATTTTAATTATTCATTTTTTTTATCACACGGTAAGTATAGATATCATTCCAGATGCATCATACACTAACTTAATTACATGTCGCTATTTTAATTAGATAAGCACTAATTTTGAAAACATGACCTACGTAATATGAAAGCTTATACATAGTAGAGCATCACCCAAATAATGATACGTTTAAATATTTGCAGAGTTCCTGAAACATACCTAATTAAGTCACGTAAATGTTTGTACTTACTACCTTTTATTATTTTCATTAAAGGGCTGACTGATCACTTTGCACATGTGACATGTCAACCTAAATGATTAGGTAAGTAAGGTCTTTTATACTTTTTTTTTTATATTTTGGCTCCACACATATAGTGTATTTAGCCAGTGTCAAGTATTATAATTTTCATCGTGGTACAAAGTCATGTCCTAGTCATAGTCCAGTCTAAATTGTGTCCTAGTAAAGTGGTGGCAACTTTACTAGAAGCTTCTATGGAGTTTTAGAAGCAACACGAAGAATCACATTTCACCACATTATATCACTTGCTCTCACTCATGCTCATGATTCAGCACTTAATGCGTAAAACGCCACCAATTTTAAATATTAACACTGGAAAAATCACAAGTTTTGATAAATAATACAATGCAACGACGTGAACTTTTCCGCGTTCCCGCCAAAAGTATGTATTTGTGTGTATTTGTGTGTATGTGTGTGTATTTGTGAAGTATCGAAATATTTTAACAGTTATCAGCTATGCAGCCAAAACTCTCCCTTTTATACTTACTACAAATAAAAGATCATAAGAGCGATGTATGCAAGCAAGTACTCAAGCATTCACTCGAAGCTTATGTTTCAGCGGTTTGCGGATACAATGATATAACTGCTGTTACGAAACCTCCCCGCTGATCTCTGTTCCAATGGCATAATGTATAAATTTGCTTAAATTTCATTTAAATTATACGCACACATAAAATTATTATCAAGTGCAAAGCTATTCTGGAGAAGATACGCGATGAAAAGCAAAGGTTAGGTTGTTTACATTTTTGTGCAGAACGATCAAGAATCTCACTTTACGGCAGAAAGTTATTTTAAACTTTGTAAATAGTGAACATAGAGCTCAAGGTGGTTGGACTACCCAATGGACGGCCGGCCTAGGTACGCTAAATTTTTTACATACTGGCAGGTAAATAGAAAAAATATCCTGCAAACTAACAGTCAAGCATCATAATATAAATTAAAAATTTCAACTTTGGGTGCTACGAAAAGAATTTTTTTTTTTTGATTCACTGAATTTACGTGACTCTTCCTTGGCAGCTCTCGCTGGCCTAATGTATATACCGAGGGGCAAAATGTTTATGCAGCTATCAGTTCATCGGCCCATAAGAAACTACTATTCCGAGACACTGGCTAAGTGCGTATTGGTAGATGACACATGGATTAAATTGTGAATTCCATCTCCTCTCGGGGCTGTCAACATAGTTAGAGCGAGTTCGAACTCCAGACATAATCTTATCGTTTTACGTGGTGTGAACGCAATATCTATTTAGAAACAATTTATATACTAAGTTGTAAGGGTAAATAATATATGTAACATGCCTTTTTAACCTTGTTAAAGGACCTAGCATTATCGCCAATAATCAACGTCAAATATAACGAGAGGCATCTCCTCGGCTGATATCCTTCCAACATTTTATCGATAAAGGCCCGATCGGATCGCTCAATCGGTGGTCACTGTCAGGAGCCTATCAATGGGACGGTTTCAAAAATAAATCATTTTAAACGTTAGATCTAAGCCTATACGATACGTTTTTGTTCAAACCTAAAAAGGTTTTGAAAAGCTGGTCAGGGAATTTAAAGTAGAGAAAGTTGAGCCTTATGTTTAGAGAGATAAGAATTGATTTACGTTTAGTTGATTATAGTGTTGTTACACCCATGGTATGTAGTCTTAAGACTTTAATTAGCATCATGTTAATGTCATATCAACGCCTTCAATGAATTATTCTTTAAAAAATATGACTTGGATAAAGCCGGTTCTTTTACACTTGCGTGTAGATGGATTTTTTATCTCATTGAAAGGATATGATCGATAAGCTTTGGTTTATTCTTTATTCACAATATATTTAGAGCTTGATGAATCGCTAGCAACTTTACAACAGGACAAATTATTTTTTTAGAATTTTTGGAAAACAAACAATTTAAAAATTTATTTTTGATCAATCATGGGATCAAAAACAAGCTTTAGCAGTTTTCAATAATGGTTAAACTCAAGATAATAAATTAATCTTTGATGTCGCGCAACGAGCTATGGAGAGAGGTATGCTCGGTGATTTCCAGCGAGATAGATCCAAAATGAGGAAATCCGCAGGACTAAAGTGACCGATACAGCTCCAAGTTGAAATGCAATGGGCAGGCCACACCACTCGTAGAACTGACAATCGATGCGTAAGAAAACTTCGTGGTTTTTTTGACCGGCTGTTTAACCTCTACTTAATCTCGACTTACCCCTCCAAACTCAACCCTCCGACTCGGGTCGCGACTAATGATTTAATAGTAATTAAACTTCAATCTTCGACCATTTTCATGCATTAACGCACGTTTCCTGACTATAAATCTACTGAATTCGCAAAAATAATCTTTCCTCGACTTAAAAGTTATAATTTAATGAATATAATATGCTGAGCGATTAAAGCGCCCGATGGACGTGTAGGCCATAATACCTCAGTACCGACATTCTTAGATAATGTTATCCTGTTGTGTTAAATAGTAATGCTAAATAACGTTAACTCAGTAATGCAACTGCTATAAAACTGTTGCGTTAAGTAAATAAATATGTTATTAATAAAATTTAACAAGCGGTCAGAGTTAGGTCGCACTTAGAAGGCGTTTTAATTTTAAAATAGAACCTAGTTTTTGAGTGCAGTCTAAAGACGGCTACTGAAACAACGCGGTTGACAGCTTACGACTATTTAAACTACCGTTTCACTAGCTATGGTGATGAATTATTAAGACGTACAGTAAAATATTAACATCATTTTATTCACCTTTTATGTATCATCTGCTTATCAGAATAAACAGATTACTTTTAATATAAAGGAAAAATTCAAATCAATCGAAATTTTTCCTTTACGTTAAAAACTAATATGACTGTCAAACGCATCTTTTCAGCGACTGGACTGTGACTGACTTTTAGCAATTTTTTTTCAGTTGTTTTATTATAGCATTTTTTAATAACGTTTTTCGGTCAACGTCTGATGCTAAATTCATAACAAAAGTAGCTTTTCTCTACAACACCATAAACATAGACATATATGTTAAGGACAGGCCTAATGACTGGTTATAGGTCGCTTCAAAGTGGGAGCCAATTTCACAGATTGGCATCCACTAGCGCTCAGTCTGTGATGGAAGTTAGAAGGCATCGGTCGAATGTCACAAACAAAATATGCCAAGTTGTATTGTGAAGGGTTACACAATCTATACTCAAAAGTGCAGTAAAAAGAAAGACCAAGTTTCATACCTCAAGTAATTCAATATTTTCAATATAACACTCTGTTTTGTAACAAAATAATCGAATTTATATTTGGAATAATCATTGGAAACATAAACATTGACGGACATAATGGCAGCTATAGGCACCTAATTTTCTCAACTTGTCGTAGTTCACGCGAAATCTAATGCGAAATGCGAAATAAAATGTTCCTTCGGGCATATCCTGATATATAAATCTATGACTATAAAAGAGATTCTGTACATTAGCTAGCTTCAATGAACATCGCAAAGAATGCTATCGGGAACTAAAGCTATACATGGGGATCGATTAAAGACTAATAAGGTTATATAGATGCAATAAAATTTCTGTAGGCAGGTAGTATGATCCGCGATCTTTGATTGGCTATAATAATTATGTTTGAGACCAAGGTGGGTTGATACTATTGGATTTTTATATGATTATACAACTAATAATACCTAATTTGTAGTTATTTATTAGAAGCAAGATTTTATTAACTTTAAATATATTTTATACGTTATATTTTACGGTTTCCCGATCCCAGGAAAAACGATAAGTTTATATAGAAAGTAAAATCATAAATAAATATAAATTAATTTGACCAAAATAATAACGCGTACATTACTAGGTGGACCGACGACCTGGTGAAAACCGCGGGGAGCCGATGGATGCGGGACGCGAGCAGCCGCTCAAAGTGGCGCTCTCTGGAGGCCTATGTTCAGCAGTGGACATATACGGGCTGTTGAGGATGATGATGATAATAACGCGTAATTATTGATGTTCATCATCATCATCATCAACAGCCTGAAGACGTCCACTGTTGAACATAGGCCTCCCCCAGGGAACGCCACTTAGAGCGGCTGCTCGCCTCCTGCATCCATCGGCTCCCCGCGGCTTTCACCAGCTTTTATTGATGTTATACTGATACTATTTTCAACAGAAATCCATAAATTATACTACTGACATGACGCTTAACTTTAGTTGATTGACTAGCTCGTCGCGTCATTCGTTTAAAAAATGTAGACAAAATATCACAAAATCACTTTTTTGCATCACCCAATTAAACAACTCATCACACAGTTTTATTACAGAAACCCACGAATAAAACTATTTTACACCATAAACACTAATAAACCGATAAATATTCATAAGTTATCGATAAACTACTGCACCAATCACATTGCCCCTTATAACTCAAGACAGAATGATTTACTGAAGTGTATCGTCATTAGATTTTCTTGAAAATGGCTCAATTATTGGCGCTTGTTGACGCAAAGACTAAACATAGCTCCCAAATATAGTACCACAGCCTATGCATAACAGTGGTATGAGTCAGGACACGTCATAAAGATGTAATGAAGCTATCAATCCTTAATAAAACATTAAGTAACAATATCAAACACGCTATATATCAATAACCATTATCATCAGCCTAAAGACGCCCACTGCTGGATATACCTTGGCCTTGCCTCTTGCATTCATCGGCTCCCCACGGTTCCTAAAAACATCGTCAACCAAATACGTTATAGATAAAAAAAATAACTGACTAAATAAGCACCATTAAAATTGGTATTTGATATTCAATATTTTCGAAAAGATAAGAATAATTTAGAACATGAAAATTGACATAACCAGATAATTTATCGTGTGACAGCCATCTGGAACAGTTCAAATAGGCACTTGTCAGCAAGAAATATATCCTTAATAGTGATCTATAAGTAGTAAGTATACTATCAACGTTAGTTCGACGACCAATAAAAAGTTTATCAACGAAAAACGCGCCATTTATACGCCGGCAAATAGTTAAAATCTTTAAGATAGTAAAACTTTAGGTTGTTTCCAACACATTGCTTTCAAATTTTGTCGCACAGAGGGCGTTTCTGTCACCGTAAAAAAGTCGTAAAACTACAGCTGGCCGCTTATGGGCTTAGGAATACGACCGTTAAAAATGTATCATATATTCAGATTCAGTATATGAAAACGCAACTTTGTAGATAAGTGGAGAGATAATGTTTTTAGTCATATCACTTTCGTTTGATTCTTGAAAATGTAGCTTATGAAATGTCTATGTTAAATGAAAACTATAATAATGACTAAAGGCATCCCACGCACGCACGTTCACCGTAGTAGTTTTCCAGATATTTTTAATCAGTCTAGGTAGTAAAAATAATATTCAATAATCTGTGACTACAGATTATTATGATGATAACTTCAGCCATATAATCAGTCAATCACGAAGGATAAAGCATTGTTTAACAAGTTATATTATAAGTATTATTCTATTATTGGACATTGAAATCGAATCGACATGTGCCAAAATTTATTTTCATCGAGAACTGACCCGTATTATACAAAGGTGTATGTGAATAATACGTAAGTATACTACAAGTATTGTACTAACTTTATGTTGAGCTTTTTAATCTATACATTTATTTGCATTCCTTATTTGA
Organism: Ennomos erosarius; assembly: GCA_963580505.1. Taxonomy (NCBI): domain Eukaryota; kingdom Metazoa; phylum Arthropoda; class Insecta; order Lepidoptera; family Geometridae; genus Ennomos; species Ennomos erosarius. Next base: position 2,036,756 of record OY756982.1, read on the forward strand.
AACATGGGTTGTATAAATTTAATAGAGTCGTCCAATCGGTACATTTTTTCTGTTTTTATAGTAATATTTATCAAAAGAAACCAATAGAATAGAGGCCAGCAACATTTTCCATGTCCTCGTGTGTATTTTTGGCAAAAATAACAAGTAACTATATCAATTATTAAACCAAAAAGTTTATTTGAAATTTCACAAAGAGTTTTCACACTTCCGTGCTGTATACTAAATCACGATTTAAAACATTTTCAGATGTTTATGGCTAATGCGGTAAAGTTTTGGAAGACAAAAACTTGGACACGTTTTATGCGATGTCACTCTCTGAATAAATAAACACCGCCGTGCAAGAACTTTTACGTTCAGAACGGTTCAAAAGAGAGCAGTGAATTAAAGGAATGCTGTTCATATACCTATTAAATAAATGAAAATGACGAACTATGCAAGCTCACAGTACAGACAAAGGAGTTCCACCAACTGATAAATATAAATAAACAAAACATTGCAAAGATTAAGATGATAGTATCGGTGGCCAGCATAAACAAATTACAACTGTATCGCAGGAAACATTAGAACCGCACAGGGTATTTACATAAGGGTATGCGTTCACGTATAAATCCACCGTTTGTACCGTCAACAGCCCAGCGGGAGGACGGCTCAGTGTAGGCGATGCCTAACAACCGGTGGAATTAAAAGTAACAGCCTCGCATTGTCATTTGCAATAGTCGGGGATATGATCTAATGTTAAGTTACGAGTGGTGATAACATCATACATAGGTATAGATGAGAAATATTACCAAAGTGAGCATAAAGCAGGCTTCATTTTGAACAAATTCCATGACGCCTGTTCGCAGTCATTTTGAAACGGGCAGGATGCTAACCTAAAAAACTTTTAGTGTAAACATTAAATGTCCATGCTATTTTTATAAAATTCTATTAATATAGGTAAGTACTTAGACTCGCACGATTTTCCGAGCGACAACATAAAAAGTGACAAAAAATGAAAAAAAAAAATGACAGGAAAATAGGCGTAATTTATGAAATAATAAAATAATAGAGATTTTACACATTATTATCATCAGCTCTTATCTTAGTCCTTTGCATTCAGTTAGTTTTCATGCACGTCCAAACGCTACATCCGTAACAAAAAGAACCCCACTCACTTAAACTATAAAAAGTTTAGCAGTTTGCTAGAAGTTAGCGAGCCATGTTGCACCTAGCCCACAGACTACGCAATAACATAAACTCGACAGATGAATCACGGCTTGTTTGTACGGACGATCGCATGTTGCTTGTCTGTCATAAAGCGGGCCAGGCAGGGGGGCATGATAAGAACATTTGCATATTCTAGCCGCAGTGATGAGAGTGGGGAAGATAAAAATGTTTATGAACGGAGGGGACCGTTTTTCTTGCCAGTGTTCAAACTTGGAATATGTGAATTACTTGAAGGCTTAGAGTATTTTCTGACTTTGACTATATGTTTATGGTATTTCAAGGCATGGCATTTTTATTAGGTGGTAGGACTTTTATGAAAAGTCTAGGTAGGTACCACCGCTTTATCAGTTATTCTGCCGTCAAGCAGTAGTGTGTTCCGGTTTGAAGGGCATTGTGGCAAGTGAAATTACTGGGAAAATGAGACTTTATGACCTGATTACACAGTTTAGTAATCTGATTACTAGACTGTGTGATGTCTCAGGATGACGTGCGCAGTGCAGTGTCACGCGAAACATTTATTATTTTAAAGTTCCTAGTGACACCAAAGTGACAGTGCAACTGTTATGGTCGGTCGTGTTGCTTAACATCAGGTGAACGACTAGCTCGTTACGTCAATCATTCCCATAAAAAAATTGGCATTACATGGTGATTGCAAGAATCTTTAGGTAAATCGTGAGTTGAAAAGTACGTATACACTAATAATACAAAATTAACATACGGACTAACCTCTGTCCGAAGACACAAACTGTGTCCTCACTATTTTAAACGAGCTGGTTTTTAGCTCAGCTTCAGTCGTCACTGAGCAGGAATGAGCACTCTCTAACACAAAACAAACGCCCATAACACTTCCACATCTCACAACTAACTTCACGCCAGAGTATAAAACATGTATAACTTAGCACTATCATGTAGATACCTATCTATTCTCTAGTGCATCCAAACTAACCTGATATGAATAACACAGAATGTATAGTACTAATCGAACAACTTTAATACATATTGATAATCTAGCTCGCCTACCCTTGACAGCCAGTTACTGGCTGCCAGTACTATATTTAATCTGTGCCGTTACTTAGCTCCACAAATCAGCATAAACGTCAGCAAAATCCGCAGATCGCAGTTGCCACCACCTTACTGTAATACTGTCGACTGTCAGGGGTCACCATTCATCCTAAAGGTTGAACGTTACCATCCTGATGTGTAAGATGGTAACATGGTAACGTGATCGTTACGATTATCGTTACCATTTACTGCCAAAAACTACCATTTATTTTCAAAATGGTGCACTGTTTATGAAATTACATGTTTGGAAAGGCTGAGCATTTGAGCATTCATTGAGTTGTATTTTTACGGCATTTAGAAACTTCGAGATATTATTGAAAGGAGAGGATTTTTCTTCTTTTCGTGTAGGCAAGTGGTCACTGGTCAGCCCTGGTGTCAGAATTCTTAGGCTGCTGAAAGGCTTCTGACTTGGCGTAACGACTATTGTCTTACGACAAGAGAAAATTGATAGTGTGGGTCTTATATGTGGGTCTGGAATAATTTAGGTAGTAATTTAAGTCTTATTCCTAGAGGGCATTCGACCAGATTAATTCAGCAGTCATCATCTAGCCTGCAGACGTCACCTGCTGAGTAGCCTCACCCATAGCGTGCTACTTTGAGCTGGTGCTCGCCTCCTGTATCCATGAGCTCTTCACCAGATCATCGTCATCATCAGTGATGATGATGATGGTGACCATATAGAGATCACAGTAAGAGCTCCAAAAATTTAAGCAAATTTAACTACTATTTATTAGAAAAAGTTTAGCACCGTCCAACATGATTTTTATTTCAATAAATTCTACTAACATTTAATTTTTTTATGGTAGTGCATTTTCCGAACAGTGTTGATAATTTAACCACTAATATATTTAAAAAATACCTTAGATTACGCAGGTCCGTTATAGCAACTTTAGGGCCGACATACTTGACTGTTACAAGTATTTACTATCTATAAAACCCGTGGTAAAGGCTTCATTTAACCCATTTTCGCGCGTAAACGGTACATGGCAAATCAGTGATAATAGAAATGAGGTAACTTGATACTAGTGCTTAGAAGGTCAGGTTTAAACTCGTAAACGATATAACTGACACCGAACATAAAGCTATTCATAAACGTGCAGTTTAGAGAGCCAAGCCAATTCAATCTAACTACCATCGACTAAAGTCTTGATTTGGTACACTGTATTAGCCAATGGCCACGTCTTTCTTTATCAGGCAAAGTAACTGTCAAAAGCTAGTCTTATGAGAATAAGTAATTGACATAATAGTAACTTATTATAATTATCCAAATTTACCGTTTACATAATTGTCGGTGCTCGATTTACCTGTAACAGAAATGAAAACATTAAAGAACCATTCATCAATTTAAAATTCTTTTAATTACCTACGTTAACAATTCATCCCAGTACCTATTTAATAATTCTAAAGTATGTGACCATATAGCATCACACGAATGGTATTGCTAAAATTGCTATCTGCTTTCATAGATCTAAGCGCCTTTTGAAAGGTCCATAACTGCGTTCGTATCTTTTCGGGACACAACTAAAAGCCTCTATACAATACCATTATACCACATGCAACTGATTTAGTAATCAACTTCATGAAAATGTTTTTCCGATGATGATAGAAAGTAAATTGAGTTACTTAGCTTATTACGTGAAGGTGAGCTGCTCTAATCCTAAAACTAACAGATATATTTATATTTGTGTTCTGTGCAAATGTATACCTTGCGCAGCTCTGGTTTCTACACATCCGTAGGCCGTATTTACGCGCGCGTAAATATTCGTGCTAGGCCTACAGTATGAAAACATTGAAAAATATTTTACTTAAAAACCTTGTACAAAATATATTATGTAAAACCCACACTGCCGTCACAGGCAGGGCTATGTTTAGAATGGTAGCAACACCGACAGTACAGCTCGCAGGTAGCGGCCACAACCCTACACCTGATTATACGAATTAACTAAATTGCATCTCAGCGTTGCGCGCGGCGCAAAAATGGCGTACTTATGATTATCGTGAAGATATACTGATTGTAGTATATAGATTTAAGTGGTATGACGATCTAAAACTAATCTTAGTATTAAAAGAATCTTAGTAATATTAAAAGATAAGTAGATGCCTGCCAGTCCGGGTGATTTTATGCTTCCAACACTTTTTACAAACCCTGGAAGAAATTTCTAGAAATCTGGTAGCTGACTGGGTAACAAAGGGCATGGACTTTGGCGAAAAAAGATTGACTAACCTTCGATTTGCAGGTGGCATAGTTTTATTTACTTTCTTAGTAACAGAATTAGGAAAACAGCTTGACGACCTAAGCAAAGCAAACCTCAAAGTTAGATTGAATATGATAATGACAAAAGCCAAGCTAATATAACGGGTTAGGGTTATATCGTCTGGGTTGTAAAAAGTCTGTGTATAAGTAGAAAATGTCTTAGTTGCAGAATGACTATGTAGGCAAAACGTCGAAATTGCAAAGTTGCATAACAGCAACAAATGATGTCTATCCAAATAAGAATATTGCGTGTCTATGAGTATCTACGAGTATCTTGGGTAAACACTTTTACTAGGTGGTAGGACTTTTCTGCAAAGTTCGCCTAGGTAGGTACCGCTTTGCCAGTTATTCTGCCGCCAAGCAGAAGTGTGCAAGCACTACTGTGTTCCAGTTTGAAGGGCATTGTAGCTGTAGCTAGTGAAATTACTGGGCAAATGAGACTTTATGACCTGATTACAAAGTGTAGTGAGCAAAGATCACTACTGATACACTGAACAAAGCCAAAGATACTGACTTAAGAAAGTGACAATGGATACTTTCTAATTTCTAATAATAAAAAAGAATTGTTGTTTCTTTTGTCATCGTTTCTGCGATCAATATTATTATGTAGTTACAGATTTAAGCTAAAGTTATTGCAGGCTATGTTAATCAACGTAATATCAAGACATTCATTTGTCATAGAGGGAACATTGAATAGAAAAACAAACACGAAGATTTTGCTTCCCATAAAAGTATTAAAACAAAATAACATTCCCCGTCATTTATTAGTCATAAAAATTATAATTTAACACCAGTAGAGGTTCGTAGTTCGTTATGGAATGGACCTAAATCACTCCTGCTTGAACATTGACATTAATTATAATTGGATAGTAAATTTCAATCAATTCGCGTAAATTTGACGTCACAATAAATTAGGAGATAAGAATTTTGTTGGTTTCTTCGCGCGACGTCTTTACGGAATTTGATAAAATGTAGTTAGGAATAAACTAAGTAAATAATTTCGAATATAATTAAACGAAAGGAAACGGAATAGAATGAAAAAATAGCTTAAGAAAACTTTGTGTTTAGTAGTAAATTCATAGTCTATCGATTATAATTTAACTTTTACATGCATATGCGTTTTTATATTCCAAAAGCTGTCTTTCCCTATGTTTAATTACCTATTTCAATCTGCGTCTAAGTTTGCTGTCTTCAATCTCCAATCAAAACACGTCTTTCCGGTTATTATACAAAACTATTTATTGAGTCAAAAATATTTTGACAATGGCAATTGAAAATCGTTTATTCAAATGCTAGCTGCAAATATAATTAGTAGTAGAATAACACTGCACCTTATTTTCCATACAATCAACACGTTTCGATGCATATAAAGGACAATATTTCCATGTACTTGTCTTACTGCCAAAGTGCTATTGTTTGACGTAAATTTACATCAAAATGGCGTACAAATCATTTAGGTATTTATACCTAGATTAGTACCTAAATAACCTACCTATATGTTTCTACTGTCACAGTGATAAACTCTCTATTTACATTAGAAAATGAAATTTTATCTGACTGAGAACATGTCTACTTATTAAAACTTTATAGTAAGATTTTCGTGTCGTTGCAAGACTTTTTAGCTGTTTAAACAAATATGTTTAGACATTCGAGAAAAATACAGAATTCCAGAAAAGACCATTCAATATGTATTTCTAGCCATTCAAGAGAAAATGCAACTAGCGGTTACCTATCCAAGTTCTTAAAAGTTGGGTTTTTTGTTGATTACGAGACCTAAATATAAGTTTTAAAAACTTATTTGCCTTCTTACATGGCATTATGATTGTTATAATAAATTGACATGGCAGTTTTAATTTCCAATATGCCCTCACATGTTGACAGTCGGAGGATAATAATGAATTGCAAACACTTGATGATATGCGACGATGGGCCCTACAATCTGTCAAAGATTCCATTAATAAGCCACGAAATCACTTCACTGGATAGAATTGCGAAGGTGTGGAGTCAACATATAAACAGTAAGAGCACTTTTAAAAATACAATAATAAGACCTCTTTAATAAGATTTAGCCTGTAAGCTATATTATGTGAAATTGATAAAAATAAATAAATTGTGTGAAAGTTTATTGCATTTTGTAGGTATAGACCCACCACCATAAATTAATAAAAAATACATTATATTTTTTTATTATTTATTAATTAGTTGATTTATCAATTAGACATAATTAGGTGATAATATTTTTATAGTTTTAAAGGTAATAGGGACAATAATTCTGCGCTGTAAAAGGGGGCAGTAAAAGTATCTCTACCATATATTACTTAGTTTCTATTTTGAAGCATCTATGAATTGGCGACTCAATTTAAAAAAAATCTTAGTTTCCTTACTGATATTATACGGTGACGTGGTGAATGTTCAAATATATTATTTTTATCTGTGACAGTAATCTCTAAAAATATTGTAATAATTATTTAATCTGTGATGCGGGGTCGTTGCGTGGTCGCAGCGGTTTTTGCAATCTGTCACTCAGTTTGACAGCGAAAAGCTTTAACGTTTTTTGCGCGAAAGTCTTATTTATAATCACAGTTTAAATAATGGTCAAAGTCTAAAATTAATAATGATGAGTAATACTACAAAAAGCAAATATACATAAATTTTGAACATTTTTTAAACATTGTGTCGTAACCTGAGATTTAATGCTTGTAGGCAGACTATTAAGAAGGAACTTACTTATGACTTCGAATTCCATGGAAATTAACAAAAATGGATTAAACTAGTCATTATCATATCATTTCGGATCAATTTACTATTCAGAACTATAATTATATTAATATGGTAAATTAATTACTTGTAACTATGTGGTATTCTAGCTAAATCATTTCTAAAAACGGGGCCAGAAGTTTTTGCTTTTTAAACTAAAAAAAACAATATCTCATAAAAATAACTTTTTCGCAAGCAGAACAAAAAACCTATAAATCTTTTATGTAATAGCTCCATGTTTATGTGGATAGCCATAACTAAACCGGTTTCAATAGAACTTCGCCTTTCGAAAACGTCAACAAAAACTGTATTAGATTGAAAGTTTAGTTCAGAAAAAAATAAGTTCAAGTCTCTATCAAACTATTTTTATTGTTAGCATTAGTATTTTGGTAATTTATAAATTTACTAGCTGCTGCCCTTGGCTTTGAATGTGTAGACTACTGTATAATAAGTATCTATTTCAAAATACCTGCCTACCAAATTTCATCAAAGTACAGAAATATCGAATATCCTTTGAAGGTTTTGATGACACATCATCATCATCATAATAGCCTGAACTCATGCCTCCCTCACAAAGTGCCACTTTGAGCGGCTGCTTGCCTCCTGCATCCATTTTGATGCCACAATTCAAAATAGGGTGCATTTTCCGGGAAAATTTGGAGGTTTCCCAGGTAAAAGGGTAAATTTCAGGTAAAGCCAAGGGAAGCAGCTAGTTAGGTATATAAGTAAAAGAACGCTCGTGATTGTCTCTAAAGTAGAATAGCAGCAGATAACACATTTGCGCCGCACCGTGATATTGTACATCATCTGCCGAGGCTGCAGACCTACAAACGGCTAATTTGGGTAGAGTTGGGAAAAACTATGTATTTCAACTTGGCTAAACTATGTTTTGGGCCCATTTTCTTGAATTTGGGTAAAATATTCTTGAACTTGGCTCAACTATTTTATTAAATTGAAAGTTAGTTGATATTTTAATATTAATATTATGAATTGATATTATGTTTAGTAGTGAACGTCTTCAGCTCCCGCGTCGCTCGTAGAACTGATAACCGATGGGGAAGACAGGTTCTCGAGTGGCGACCACGAATCGGAAGATGCAGCGTAGCCCCGCCCCCCACTAGGTGGACTGACGATCTGGTGAAACCCGCGGGAGGCGATAGATGCAAGACGTGAACAGCCGCTCAAAGCGGCGCTCTGTAAAGAAGGCCTATATTCAGCAGTGGACTTTTTCAGGTTGATGATGATTAAACGTCTTCAGGCTGTTGATCTTGATAATGATGAAGTACTCTATCACTATCAGCCACGTTTCCAGCTAACCACCTTCAAGGTGAAACTTCTGACATCAATTTTATTAGTATTTCAGTACTCAGTTTTTTTTATGTGATCTTTTTATCATTTACAGATAACGCCCGTTCTACGCGTTTAAAGCTCCATGCGTAAGTTCAACGCACCGATGGAATGCCACATCCCGCGCGGGCAACATAGAAACATAATTAGTGTTTTCATCTCGGGCACAAAATATCTACTATTCCACCGTGTTTTATATACATTGAGGGCTACGTTATGCGTACTAGCTTTACCTTACCTGTTTTGGTGTCATGTTTTACAATATTTGAAATAGTAGGCTGATCTAATAATGCGTATAGCAGCTCGACTCGCCTTTCAGATTAGCAAAGTTAAGCAAAGTTGTTTTGAGTCAGAACTTGGATGAGTGACAGCAACTTGCTACGTGATTTGGTTTTAAAGAGACGTTTTCGCTTAATATCTTAATTGTTCCGGTTAGTTAGGGAAAGCCAAATTTTGTCTCTACTGTGGTTTTTAATAGAAGCTTTTCGTACCATAGATATATTTTTTTGTACTTACGTCTTTTACGTCCTATTGGCTGAATAGGTTTAGATATTTGCATGATCATTAGAACTAACAACCGACCCCTACTTAGGATAAATTTCATATCGGAAAATCATTTATTTCTTCAAATAGTAAGATGAATGCGATATTGCAGTGTATCATTACTACTCTACCATTTTTTTATGTTAATTAATGACTTGACGAGCTACTCGTTCACTTGATGTTAAGTGGCATGGCTTTCTATCATAATTATGTATCGTACAAACAGCTATGCAAAAACTGTGGTAGCCCCCCGGGTTTGTGAAACTCGTGTCAACAAATCAATGAGCATTCAGTATTTTGTGTGCTAAATTGACACAAGATACGTTAACAAACAGGGGAGGGGACACACCAGAGGTAAATTTAAGTAAAATACCAATCAACAATCTCGCTACGCAATGTATTAGGTCCAATGATAAAATATCGTAGCTTTATGAAACAAGACTGGGCTGCAACGTTCCATCACTAAACCTCCATTTATAAGGTGACAACTACTCCTTAATTAATTCACGTTAAATTTTACAACCAATATTTCGTAAAGCACGGTAATTAAGGATCTTCTTAGACTTAAAATATGTAAATAAAGTCATTTATCAGATTTTTTAAACTCTGTAAGTTGTTGGGAATGTTCGGCGTGATTGGTCAATTTTTGGATACTACCTAAAGAGGAGTAGGCTTGATTAATTAGTTTAAACACGTAATTAAAAATACTTCATGTTACAGTAATTTATCATAGTAAATACTCCTATATTTCCTTTCATTGTTTAACAGCGGTTGGTGTTCCAAATAGGAAATAAACAAATTCATAATTACTAAATTTTTTTGACGTTACTTGTGTGAAAATTTTGAAGAGCACCCGTTGAAGTCTTTTGTTGAGGAAGTGCGCATAAAGAAAGATAGATGAACTCCTTATTTTACGCCTAATAAACATAAATGCTCTGCATGAATATTTTTAATATGTAAGTATTTTCGTCTCTACAAAGTATGTACCTGCTGCATCCTGCTCTGTGGCTGACCTTCTAATTCAAAGATTAGAGCATTTATAAATGGAGATGGCAAGGCAAGGCGTACCCCTCTGCCGGTCATACGGCGCTGTTTGGTCATACCATGGGGTCCCATCAGATACAAACGAAAAACAGTTAGTGTCCAATATATTCATTAGGCCCATTACTTCGCCAACACGCAATAAATGTCGCTTGATAATCTTGCATTATGCAGAAATAAAAATATAATTCGTAAAATAGCCCGCGTTATACCGTTGTATGGGATGAGGCATATGTACTGTAGGTATTATATTATATGGGGTCATACACATTATCTAAGATTCAAAGGGTCAGAAAAACGGTTGCCTTTATTAGCCGACTTACACAAAGTTATTGGCCAAAACTTATACGTCCTCAATAAAATATCATTTGACCCACATTGGGTGGCACATCCCATAATTTTTGACCAATGTCAATACGCCAAGTTTCCTTGCAAATTAAACCGACTGTAAAAAGATTATTAATCAGTACGAAGCCGATTATTCACGCTTATGAGAAATGTGGCTGAGCAGAGATGTATATTTCACGGATTTGCAATTTGCCATACATTATTTGGTTTACTTTTTGGTTTATACTTAACCCTGTCCCGAAGTGTAATGTATGTATCGACGAGTTTATTATGAGTCATACAAAATGAATGACTTGTGTGCATTTTTATAAATTGGATTGAATTAAAATCTCCTACAAAAATCGTATGAATAATACCAATTAAGGATATTTAAAATAACGTACTAACGTAACCGGACAAAAACTAAAATCATAATCTTGTCCGTCTCCGCTAATCTAAGTTCTCACTTTAAATCCTCCTATGATGTACCTACTGCAACGCATTTAGATACGTCATAGAGCGCTAAATGCAAACTTAAGAGCTGTTCAGTTTTAGTGCAGACGGTAATTAATGTTCCAAGGAGAGTTATTTTTATCTAAATTATTAAGATTATCTGTTTTCTTTACAATAGACGTAAGTTATGACACCTTAAGCTTTTTACTACAAAAGTACACGCACTTGTGCTTTTATAATACCAGTGCTTTCAACACTTGATAAGTAAAGTACATATTTATTAAGCCAGAGATTAGATGCATTCCTTAAGGCTATAGCCACAGTGATGAAAAATTAGAATAAAGTTAGTTATTTTAAAATTAATGTACATGTAAATATCGCCAAGAGTTCAAACAATATCTACTCATCATTCGTTCCTTCTTCCTTACTAATATAATATGGGGAGGAAAGGTTCTCGAGTGGCGACCACGAACCGGAATGCACAGCGTAGACCGACGCCCCACTAGGTAATACTTTCATCTAATCCAGACAAAATATTTCAAACACACCGTTTCTAGTTTGCGACAAGCGCGTGTGCGTGCAAGACCTACCTGATAAGTTGACCACTGTACGTTGACAATCATTCTAATCACCGTATTTATTGGTTGGCAGACTTCTAGAATACACATTAGGGTTTATAAATATGACCATTTTAATTCTGGGAAATGTCAAAGGCATTATATTTCGGTTTTGAGCGCATTGCCTAAAGTTAATGATTCCACTGCAGCATTTTGCATGTAACGCGAATTGACTAAGAAGCAAATTCATATTTTAACGTTATATCGGGTCTCTTCTCAGCGGTTCCAGAATTAAGTGCTACGGGAAATTGTCAATGCACCCTGGTATATACGAAACGACGACCTCCATCGGGACCTTAAAATAGAGTTTGTCCACAATATTATTAAAAAGTATGCAAAATGTAATCAACATAGACTTCACCATCATGTGAATGTTGAGGCTATCCAGCTCCTCGACCACACGAATCTAGTGAAAAGACTAACAAGAATAAAACCGTTTGAGTTAATTTAGTTAGTGTTAAAGTTTAAATTATGTGATAGTCTAAAGTGGTGCAGTGTAAGTGCTACATAAAAATAACACAAGAATAATGTGTCTTCACCTTAATAGAGACAATAAGAAACGTGTTATTGGACACATTCTTAGATGGTTATTATATTAGAAGTTTAGGTTAAACTAGATTGTAATAAAATTAGAATGCTTAATTTCAATTGGGAAATTTAGCAATAGGAAAAAGTCGGGTCTCTTGGCGCACAGAAATTTATCAAAAAACAATTTTTGACTAACCTCGACGTTTCAAGTTTAAACCTAACTAATAATGTTGGCCGTGGTCACGAAGGGGCTGGACTAGAAAGTGTCATCATCGTGCAGGATACGATGTGCCAACTACCCGCATGTCTTCTAAAACTTCACTTGGTATTCTTAAACTATTTTTCGTCTTTTAAAATAGAGTTAGAGTCGCTAAAATTTAAAAAGTGTTAAGTAGCAGATTGCCTAACGAACAATGTCTAAATTTTTTAATTGCCTAGATATCGACAATATGACTACCCTAATTATTGGTAGATATAGTTCTGCTTCTGCTCTGAGTTGTTATTGTGATAGGCGGTTCAATTCCCGTCGTGGGCTCACAGTTCAAAGGGCGTATTAATATTTATTACACACATGGCAGAGGCAAGGCAGAGTTTGCACCTGAGTTGCCACCCAAGTATCGAAAATTGACTCTCAGAATAATAATTATTAGATCAAAGTTAAGAGAGAGGTCAACTGTCATAGGCTTAACACATCAGCTCATCGCTTCACTAAAAAAACAAATTCACACGTCCAATTCAACAACCACAATAAACACTAATTTCATACAAGCAATAACGAAACCTATCAGAAACACAAAGAGTTAATTATCATAGGTTACATATTATATTACAAGTTATATTACAAGTTACAAACTAACGGGGCTTGTAGCACTCAATTAATCTTACAATCGACCACTTAGAAGTTGACAGATTAGGTAACAGTTAGTACGGTTCACAGTGATAACAGTAGGTCAAGTCGGTGCAAATGTTAGATTGACCACTTAAGTCAAAAAATTATTTTAATGTAAGAAAATAAATTTGATATATGTGTTAATATATAAATAAAAAAAAAACAGAAAATTGATTACTTATAGGAAAAGTTAGGTTTTAACGATCGTACGCTTAAAGCTATTATTTTTTTATTACACAAGCACACATCACCATGCGGAAGACGGCTGAACATAGGCCTTCCCTTCAAACACCTCTTTGGATGCTTATCATATACTGTATTTGGCTTGTTTTTATTTATATCTTCGAAGTACTTACTTGACTTGTGAAAAATTATTAAGCTCGAAAATAATCTAAGTTACACCAATAGAAGATTAAACAGACCTGAAAATTTTAATACAAACATAACCTACTGTTACTTAACTATACTGCGTCCATCACATGAAACTTAACATAAGAGGACTCACATATTGGTCTGTCAGTCACACTGACGGTACGATTAATGAATTAAAGATTTACCTTTAACTCCTCCTAGTGTTAAGTGGATAACTTAGACCTCGCTTTCACATACCACTATTAGATTAAGGGAGCAACTCAGACTGAAAAAGGTGGGAGGAGCAATGAGAGCTGAAAAGTGAAGCCAGTACATGTAGTTTAACGTGTGCCATTAAAGAAACGAATCCGACGCAAACTCGAACTCTTATTGTCCCTCTCCCAATAAGGTCTTTAAGTGCAGAGGGTGTGAGCCAGCAATAGAAATGTTTGCTCTATTCAGTTCTTTTCCTTATTGAATCGCGTTATGCCAAATAACAAAGCTATGTCATTCTTAGAATGCATGCAATGAGCAGTGATGAAACGATGTTATGCAACATTATCATGACAGTAATGATTTATAACATTCATCATCATCAGTTAGGTTTTTACACATTTTTTCCCCAAGTCTTGACGCTTTTACAGCTTTTTATCATAAATAAGCATCTAATGTATTAAGATAAAAAATTAATAATGTATTTATCATGATACATTTCTGATAACAGTTAACAATAACAAAATAATAATACTTAAATAAATATTTGAGGACATTTCACACAGCACCATCTAGCCCCAAAAACCAAAGCTTGTTATGAGAACCAGGTAACTGATAGACAATGAAATCATTAACACAAACGCATCAATAAACACATAATTCAATAAATTTAAATCACATTCAAATTAATCGCATGTCCTCACACGCACACACGTAAGCATATATTAACACATACGCATTAAATATACGCATTACAACCGTGCCTACATTCTACATTCGATCTCGCGTAATAAAAACCTAATAAAAATTTCTTAAAACAATTTTATGTCCCCGAATAGATACATGGCAGTGGCCGTTGTTATCTAAAGACATATCGAATTTAATGTCCCTGATTTATATCTTTTATAGGAGACGAGTGCTTTTATTGTTTTATAATAGGTGTGCTCAGATCGCACAAATATGATTGTGTATTTTAAAGCTAATTTATGGGTATTAATTTCGCTAATGAATTATAAAACGGTATTCTGATTTCTTTTATATCAGACTTAAATGCTTACATTGGGCGCTTTTTAAACTTAGACAAAACGCTGCAGCCGTAACTCTATATATAGGTACTTATAAATTTGGTTGCAGTTTACTTTTTTCAACTTCACTTTTAAGCCTTGCGCACGCCTTCTATGCCGATCCACAAGTCTAAGACTTGCAGCTGCTAAAAAGTTACCTAAAATCAATATTGAAAATCTAACAAATATTTCCAAACTTTTGCAAACCAGATTAACAACACTATAAAAATAGGAGATAATAAATGAAGCACCGAATTTAAAGTCACCTTCCGCGGGAAGCGTGCCGAAAAAGTTGGTGACTTTACGAGCATCTCGTTGAATAAATGGCCATTGGCCAGGCCACAGATAATGTAATACTAATAGCCAGGCTGACTAGTTCGGCCAGGTATTTTATAACGCAGTAGTTTTCTAGTTTTCTTAGTGTTGTGTTGTTTTGTAATATGTAATTCTTGAAAAGCCTAAAGGATTTATTGCACTTGAGCACAATCTGACATTTTTACAATGCAATCACCATAATGAGAGCTCATAATTAGCCTTACTTAGCCTTACCTAAATATATTAATTGCACAAAATGCTCCGTCTCTTTTTCACACGTAACCTTTTACGTCAGTAAGAAGTTGACAGGATACTAATATAGCCAAATATTTGAGCAGCTATTGATCAGTTTGACCGTGATCACGGTGCTTGCAACATAACTGAATGCTCGAACAAATAAATTACATGGTAATTATCCCGTTAATAAACAAAATTTAAGAAATGCTGAAAATAACAGAATAACCTCTTATCCTGCTCCAGTTTAGAAATACCTAGTCTTCTTAGTAAAAAAAAACTTGTTAGTAGTACCTGAACTAAGGCTCAAGAGGTCATGCATCAACAGTTCGACTTTGCGACTATCGTAAAGTAGCTATAAAAGTCAGGTTTTTATATAAACTGTACTATTGAAGACGACTTTAGGTATGCGAATAAACAATTTACAATGAAAGAAAACGTTGGCCCCGACGTATCGTGCTTTTGTGAGTAGGTATGCTAATTATACAATATTATGGATATGTATCGCATACTCTAAACAAAAAGAGAACTTAGTTATAGGGATATTATTTTGATAGAGGGAAAATGAAAAAGATGAAAGCATTTCAATTTGTTTAACTTATTAATAGCATCCATACAAAATTATTATGATTTTGAAACCTCTGTGAAAATAACATTTTTTTTGTTTTTGGGTTTTAGTTTTCAACTCCAGGGCGCCTACCACAACCTCTTATAGCATTATCACTTCAACATTACTTTGAAAAATTACATAAAAGTGAGAATACTGCAATGTTGCAGAGGCAGAGCAGTTTTGATGACGTCACGTTAAATCGTTCATGGTACGAATTTGAACAATATTGTTGTAACCTTGAAGCATTACTGTCACGAGCCATGATGGTTTTGTATTAGTTTGTGGTAAACCCGCGGAAGGCGCGGCGTAGGCAGACCCCCCACTAGGTGGACCGACGACCTGGTGAAAGCCGCGGGGAGCCGATAAATGCAGGAGGCGAGCAGCCGCTCAAAGTGGCGCTCTCTGGGGGAGGCCTATGTTCAGCAGTGGACATCTTCGGGCTGATGATGAAGCCTGCAGGTTCTCAAACCGGTTGTATTTTTTTTTTCTTTTTTTATATTTGTTCCCTTTCACATTCGATTTTTTAATCATTGTAACTGGCTTTTTTTAACGGGCCGTATGCCTTTATTTCTCGACTACTACTCGAAAAAGTACATCTAGAATGCAGGTATTAAGATTCTAGTATCGTTTCTTATTTAGTTCAAACGTACGAGTCTTCGTGCGAATACATTTCTTTACTTTAGTAGCCTACCAAACCTTCCCTGAGAACTTCAACATCTTGTTTTCAGGGCCAAATCATTGGCCAAAGCTTAATTGACTCAAATTAACATTCTTGTTACCAGCACCCAAATCAAACCCACTGTCTTTGAGCAGCGTAGTTCATTACATACAATTTGTACCAATAAAAGTGCAGTAAAAGACGGATTGGGCCCGGTTTCACCGACCGGCTAGTACATAGGATATCGTATGGGGGTATCGAATCGATAATGGTCGCAGGTTCGGTGCGAGCGTTAGCTAGAGTTTGATTGATATCTGGTTTGGTTAAGGCGAAGACATCGTCGACTGAGGTTAACGATGTGGCGTGCAAAGAGTTTTCATGCAGCTCATAGAAAAACTAACTCTTGGTTGCTATGGACAACGGATCTTGTTGATTCGGAATCTACGTCTTAGTCGATATCGTAGTGAAAATTTTACATGCTTTTTATTTTGTAAATACTTGTAAATTCAATTATACATCGCATCGTGAGCCTAAACATCACACAAGTCATATTTATTTACTTCAACCTATGGGCCACCTTCTAATAATAATATAGGGAGCTACACCACACCCATACTGGTGATCCCTTTACTGGTGACCTTTTTGAACCGAAAGTCCATGTTGGAGTAAATGTTCGTGATTTTAATATTGTTGCTCATTGTAATAATTCTGATACTGATCTACATCAAGATGTCAATTTCAACCGATAACAACGAAGATGTTTGTCGTGTCGGCGTGCGAATTCCGCCGTTTTGGGCTGAAAAGCCGGCCATTTGGTTCGCGCAGATCGAGGGCCAGTTCGCGATATCGAACATCACCGCGGACAACACGAAGTTCTTCTACGTCATCGGCCAACTAGACCCGCAGTATGCTACGGAGGTGGAAGATATCATCATCATAAAAAAAGTGGAAATGTTTTAACAGCAGATTACTTTTCAGAGAAGAAATTGAATCACGAACGGAATTCAAACGGTCGATCAGTGTCATGGAAGGAGTTGTTCCCTCACTAGTTGGATAGACGACGATGTGCAGAAGTGAAACAGCCGCTCAACGTGGCGCCTTGTGGGGGAGGCGTATGTTCAGCAGATGGACGTGTTCAGGCTGTTGATAACTATGATTATTATTTTATTTGAAGAACGAGTATTGAAAGAATGCTGATTAATTTTTTCTTTTCTTTTCCAATGTACGCCACTCGGGCTTATTTTTGGCTCTTTTCATTTGACTAACATTAAAAATACATTAAGAAATAAAAAATGTTTATGATTTTAATTATAATATTAAAATAGAATACATTTAGTAATTGGAAATTATTATAATAAACATTATTAGACAGTTAAAAATGCTATCGTAAATACCACAGAGCTAGAATTTCTTCGTACCACGTTTATGGTAAATACAAAAAAACAACCATTTGCTTTCCCCTTAACATGCAGATAAGCAATATCAAAAATAATTTGGTTATAAAAAAATCAATCGGTTAAGTTACCGTTAACCTTTGATTGGCGGTCAAATTAGAGACTGTTCCCATGAAACAACTGTTTGAACATAACAAAAATGAACAAAAATGTTCAAATAACCGCCATGACTAAACGATAATGTATATTTGTACATTGTCTAGAAAATACTCAGATAATTATGGGATTTTGTTGTTTTCTGTCGACCGTGAAATAGAAGAATAATATTGGATTTCCGAAACAATTATTGTTTTATTCATGTGCGTGTTGTTCGGTTATAAACAATTATTTGAAGTTACGTGAGAGTCGATTTAAATTCAAAAAGTGGCTAATAAGCATGACAACAATTCATGTAACTTCTAGGAGAAAAAGTTCATTATTGCTAACGTTTAAAACCCATACGAGATACGCAGCACTTTATTCAATAATAGTTATGACCGCTATGGGTCATAATTTAATTTTGAATTTTAGTCATTCCATGGAGTTTTATTTTCTCTATAGAACATTACTACTTGGAAATCGTACCTGGCCCTAGGGAATGGCCCTATTTTACAGTTAATTATTATCAAAGCCGTCACAAATGTTTTTAATCTTCGTCGGAGTGCCACCTCGATCGCCTGCTCGCCTCCTGCATCCATCGGCTCCCCACGGCTTTCGCCAGATCGTCGGTTCACCTAGTGGGGGGCTGGCCTACGCTGCGTCTTCCGATTCATAGTCACCACTCTAGAACCTTTCTTCCCCATCGGTTGTCAGTTCTACGAGCGATAAGGCCTGCGCATTGCCATTTCACCTTACTAATCCTAAGAGCTACATCGGTCACTTTAGTTCTCCTGCGGATTTTCTCATTTCGGAACATATTTCGCAGGGAAACACCGAGCATTGCTCTCTCCATAGCTCGTTGCGCGACTTTGAGCTTACTAATGAGGCCATCAGTAAAAGATCATGTCTCAGTTCCATAAGTCATCACTGGCAACACACACTGATCGAAAACCTTTGTGTTCAGGCTCTGCGGTATTTTGTACGAAAATACGGGTCGAAGCTTGCCGAACGCTGCCCAGCCAAGTTGGATTCTTCGTGCGACCTTTTTACTGCAGTTGGATCTACCAAAGAAGTTTTAAGTATACTATACCTCGGACCTACCTAATTGGACAATCTGAACGATCTTATTAACAATTTCTAAATAAATAATTTATAACTTTTATAAGCAAACATTTACACGAGCCCATTCAAACGGACGCAATGACGTAATTTACGATGTACAATTGGACTCAGCTCAAACATTCTGCTCATAAAAGCTACAAGCTTTAAAATCTTCTTATGAATTTTCAACTAACAACTTTTTTCTGATCCAATACTAACATGGCCATAAATATTTGAGCATTTAGATCAGCTATGGAGATTTATTTACTAAATGTGACCGATAAAGCTCTTAGGAATAGCAAGTTGAAAATGGCAATGGGCAGGCTCGTAGAACTGCAACCAATGAAAGGTTTTCGAGTTGCGACCACTAACCGGAAGACGCAGCGTAGGTCAGCCCCCCACTAGGTGGACCGACGATCTAGTGAAAGCCGCGGGGATCCGATGGATGCAGGAGGCGAATAGCCGCTCAAAGTGGCGCTCCCTGGAGGAAGCCTATGTTCAGCAGTGGATGTCTTCAGGCTGTTAATTATGATGATGATGATGTTGATGATTATGATGATGTAGATTTATTTACGTAATTTAAAAAAGTACGCTTGTACAGAAACTACGTGTTCTTTTGTTAATTATTTTTAATTTCAATAGGCATGATGACTACTATTAAAAATGACCAAGTAAATATTACTTTCATAAAGAAGATTAAAAATGAATTCAATAATTTAAAAAATAAGCAAAATCGATAAATAAATCACGGAGTAAGCTTTTAAAGTTTCTACAGGAGTCATCTCCTGTCTCTTTCTCGCGAAACAGAGTACCCCCACAGTTACTATGAAAATTCTACTCGTGACGTCACATGCCAGAGATTGTATGAAAAGCTACCACAGCTTAGTAATGAGGTACAATAACGACCTTCCTCTGACGTCACTGGTCTCTTTCTATTCCGGTTTTGAAAATGCTTGTAACTTGGTCATTTTTTGAGATATTTAATTTTTGTTTACACAAATGTTTATCTTTTAAGGAAAATAATTAATTTACCAATAAAAAAATTTTAGTCACCATGCCTATTGTTTCGATACTGGGTGCAGATGGTCTCATTCAGTCTGCGTTAGCCACTTCTGCTATTACAAAAAAATATGCTCAGTAATAATTATTTAACCAGATTTGACGCATTTGCTATGTGTTTATGGCTACTCTGGAGTTCGTGATGTCATGACTAAGGATTCCGCCTGAAAATCAGTCGCTTAAGGTCACGAGCTGGCCTAATCATATGCTGAGTCGGGACCTGGGTCATGACATTACACAACCTTACATTTTTATCTTATGTTTCTCTAGTATAAATTTTAGTGTATGTTTCCTATAATGTAATGTTGTGTGATGTCCTTAATAAATGTTATTTTCTTTCTTTCTTTCTTTTCTTTATTTCAAAACCATCCGAGTCGTTCCATAATAGCGAAACGTCAAGCCGCATAGCCAAGTTCATAAAGTTACCACACGAACCAAAACCAAACAGCACAGTAGTAAAATAGGTGTCGCGAAAAATATCCAAACCATATAGGCACCACCATAATTCTACCAGAAACAATCCGTAACCCCAAGGCGTGACTTCGACGGTCCCGGTGGACCAAATATGGGTCGGTATTGCCCCACGAGGCCCATTTAGTGTTTACTGACAATTAAAGCTACCTCGGTGGCTTCGAGATCACGAACACTATTAGCATGTGTGTAAACCCTTTAGGACGTGTTGAATGTGGAAGCTTGAAAGTTGGGATGGAAGTTCTGGTTTCGTTACATTAGAATCTTTACTTTTTGTTATAAAACTGTAGCGTACGTCGAAGGTACTTTAGAAAAATTAACAAGTACCTATTCATCAATTTAAAAATCACTACTTTTTTATTTTACACAATCTCTGCCCATTTTTAAATTTTTGTTTACTTAAATATTAAATTATACTGTTTGCATGTTTGTTATTAAAGAAAATAGGGCAGGAAGCCGTAGACTGGTATTTTTCAAATCTGTATAGGTTTTATATAAAATGATTTACAGATAAATTTCTACTTCCTTTCTCTACCCGATAATATTAACCGTGATCATTGCAAAAGAAAATGCAGTGCCTCTAGTTTTAAATGTATACTTCTTCATCATCGTCACCATCAACTGGAAGACATGTTCAGACTAGTCATTTTCAGAAATTTTACGATCAAGTCATTTTGGGTTTGAGAGATTACGGATTCAGTTATAACGAGAAAAAGATATTTTGGGATCGGGCATTTTGAGAACGTTTTGGACGCAAATACAGTGACGAAATTAATCGAATTCGATCAATAGGTTTTCTTCTACCCTTCATGTTTGAAGAGACGCAATATTTCAGAGTAAAGGAAATAAACCCACAAAAATATGAATTCCTCATGTGAATCAAACATCCTCCATAATTATGTATATTACTCAGAAATACCTACATACGTACAGCCCAACATTTCGCCATTTGATGATTCGAGTGTAACCTCAATCAAAACTCTACCTTGGTTATTGACAGTTAAAGTTGAATTTCAATTGAGTTACGTCGAAACTTACCATTGGCCGTAAAATTATAACTTTTTTTTGTTCTCTCAAGCTTTTTATAAGGTCGGAATAGTAGTTAATGGTCTTGGAGTAATTTGGAGAGGGAGACGAGGTAATTATGGCTCACCGTGTGTCATTGTCGGTACCTTGCCAGTTCTAATTCAGGCCCAAAATTGAAATAAAAATATGTGATGATAGTGTAGTAGCTAACGCTGGCCTGGGGAGGTATGGGAAGGTTGATTTCGCATTAATCGATGATCGTTGAATTCGTGTTACGAGTGGTGCTTATCCATTGAATAGTGGGAGTGACCCCGCAGGTCAATTTCCGTCACTTTGTTCCTGGCGTAGGTAGATAGTAGATGCAGCGCTTATATAAAGTAATGGAATGGCTTGCACCTTACGATTTCCAGAAAGAACGGGCGGAAGTAAATCCAATACGAGAGTTTTTTTTGTAAAATAAGGAAAATTGTGCTTAATATTTCTTATGGTGGGTTCTGTAAGCCATAGTTGAGGCAAAAACTTTAAAAAATTATAACCAATGGTCAAATTATTTAGAATTTTAAACCATTGATTACGTTAACTACATATAAAATTATCCACCCTTACTTTCTTCTACAATCACTAAAACGCGTCAAAACATAAGCTAACTATAATATATCAATCATAAAACTCAAAGAATATCAAAGTTTAGATGAAACTATTTCCAAAGTAACGCCCCGAGGTTTGAACTCGTGTTTTTATCAAGCCTACGGTCATAAAAGATTGAGTAATGACCGACGGGTTTGTAAACTCGGATTGACGCTATGACTGATGTGTATGAACATTCTTAGGGATAAGTGATTATGGAGAATTTTGGATTTAGGTTAGGCGTTAAAGGTGGTTTAGTATGGATAATTATTGTTTGATTAAGAAGTTTAAAATGATAAGATTGATGAACAAGTGATTGTAATAACAGTAGGTAGACACAAATCATCACCATTATCACTATCATCATCATTACCATCATCATTATCATCATCATAGATAAGGTTCCTCCATCTTATACTACTCATCCCTTTGTAATGTAATTTTTGGCCTTTATCCAATAAAAGCTTTGATTGTCTATTCCTTCACGTAAAAAAAACGCTAGCCGTTGAACTGCGCGAGTGGATTTTAATTTCTGCTTATTCCAAAGTCCTAAGTATCTTAGCTTGTAAAGTACCTATTATTATATGCAATTATACCCATCCTGGAAAAAGCCACAACTGTATGTTCCTTCCTACTCATGGTTGCAATTATAAAAAATACTCTGTGAGACCTGTAACTGCATCTGATCCTGAATTCTGTCCTGTTAACTGACAAAACGAATACAAAAAAGTGTAACACAAATCGTATAAAGAAAACTATTATTAAACTATGTCACAGATTAAGAAAATCATCTTTAATAGCATTAAATAAATACCAAAATTACTCACTATAACTTTTAATGGACAACGTAAGTTCCCCACAATAGTTTATGATAGAAGATGATACACTGGAGTAATTCACAGTTACTGTTAAGTTCTGATTCCACCAATTAAGTAAGCGCTGACAAATGATACCAGTAACTAGACATTGCTCGAAATGATGGTTTAATAACTACGTACAGACACGCAATGTAAAGATTGAGGTAATGCTGCTGGAGTTATTAGGAAACTAGTCATTGTCACCAAAGTTGATGCAACAACGATGGCAGTAGTCAACGTTAATGTGTCATGTCATCTGTTGACAAAGTATATAAGTATTGGATCAGTTATCTGGTTCCCATAGTACAAGCTATGCTTAGTTTGGGGCTAGATGGCGCTGTGTGAAATGTCCACACATATTTATTTATTATTTATTATTTTAAAGATAAAGATTATAGACTAGCTGCTGCAGAAATTTTTAAACAGTTTACCTAAAGCGATGATAAGACGTATCCGCTAGTCATTGTCACCAAAGTTGATGCAACAACGATGGCAGTAGTCAAATTTGTCATCTTACCTGTTGACACAGATAAAGATTATATACTAGCTACTGCACACAGATTTGAACAGTTTACCTATAGCTATGATAAGACGCAAATAACCACCGCAGCCGCTCAAAGTGGCGCTCTTTGGGGGAGGCCGATGTTCAGCAGTGAACGTTTGAGGCTGATGCTGATGATGATAAGACGTATCATATATCCTTCTCTAAATATCAGACCGACAACGCCACCTGGCGCTAACCCAATCCTACTCAGTCTTGCACCAATGACTTTTCAAGTTATGAGCGGAATTAGCACTTGATTTTGCAACGGTGGAAAAAACACTTCGTGAGGAAACCAGCACGTTCAAGAATCACAAAATTTGGGTTACAACAGCATATGGTTATCCATCGACCCACACTTGGCTAACTTGGTGGATCATGACCTACACTGGCCATTAAGAGACGTCCTGTGTGCCAGCAGTAGAAACATTTTGGGACGATGACAAACCCAGCCTCAATAAACATTAGATCCTGTTTCCTCCTCTAGCAAAACCAAAAAACTTCAAAGGTTGATATAGGTAAAGGAATATTATATAAGATGATTGTTAAAAAGACCTCTACCATCTTCTAACCACTGACAGTCACAGATCTCAGATATGTCACGATGTCCTCAACCACACAAAGGTTTCGTTACCAAAGTTGGGTTAAAAATTACTACCTTGGTTTATCAAGCCTGTTATTACTTAAGGATTAGGACAATTATTGTTGAATTAGGTTTCCTCGTAATCATTTGGCTTTTTTGTCGGTTTTGAGCAAAAAGTTGTCGATTCGTCAGTTCGGTGTGTGGGTGGGGGATTAGTTATGAGAGTTTGAGGGTTCTTTAAGTCTTCATTTCTAAACTTGAGACAAAATTGATTTTATGGAAGTGTCAAATCAGATTTGCTTCACTTAGTTTTGTTATCTTATTTGAAAAGGTCGTATTTTTACGTGATCTAATAATTTATTACCTAAAAACAAATTTCTTTACTTACTATGGTTATCTCTCTTTAGTTATGTAATATTTCATCGTTATTTTTATAATTCCACGCAAATTGCTAGAAACTGTTAAATCATTTGTCTATCTAACATCCGGCATTAAAACTAAATCAAATATCATTGTTAACTGTTAAAAATTTTCTCCACAATCCTAAAACTGAGCATAACAAAATCCACTAGAGTTAGACAAATATGGCGGCAAGTTTTTTCTACCGTCATTATTGTCCATTTTTTTGGCCTCGGTCATTATCTGATCCCGTGTGTTAGGTCGTAATGATACGCAGTCAAATTACAAGGCCCGAGGTTTCGGGGCCTATTAACATACCTAGCCGTGTGCTGATGTATCATTTGCTTTTTGAAAACAATTCCTGTGAACGGATCTGTGATGGTTTGGGGTGGTTATGATGATTTTTGGGTTATTGTTGATCTACTTTTGTTATATAACTCTACTGTTTCCTTTGTTGAAAACTAAACTGTTTTACTCATTTATAATTTAGCATACTTATCAATATCAAATTGTACTCACTCAAAATTGAGTTTTGAGTGTATTCAGATATTGATTTGCCACAATTTATTATACTACTGTATTAAAGCTGCTCTCGAGATAAATATTGGACTCTACCCACTCCATCACCACTGAAGTGCTTTCAATCGAAGCTCTAGAAATAGAGGGTAGGTCCCAGCGGATACTATAAAACGGATTCCGTTTTTCAAAGGGAATAATAAGACTGCCACTGGATCGAAGTGTGTTTGGATTTGGAGAAGATGACAAATTCTAAGGGAGTCAAAATGCAGAAAATACGACTGAGAGAAGTGACTTTAAAAATCATGACACGCTGCGTCGGAGTATTTAATAAGATAAGGGTAGGTAGAGGATGGTGATTGCTATCTCTGTCTATATCAATACTATTGTGATGTGAATTTGAAACTGAAGTCAAGTGACATTATATTTTTGGGGTAAAACAGTAACCATGATAAAAACATAATTCTTAAAAAAAATACGTAAATGTTTTGCCCCATTTTCTCCCCACCTGTGAACAACATCGAGTCAATAGTCCCACAACTATAAAATTAATTCATTCAATTAAGAAAGCCGAATGTTTATAACTGAATAGCCCGAGGTGCGCCATTTGCGTCGATATAAATTGAAAAAATAATTCGTTACGGGCGCCGTGCGTATTTGTTCGAGATTCGTTATAAACGGCGCGTTACAATTTATTGAACAGAAAAATTCCTTTGGGTTAGTGTGATTTAGATTGATTTGGGTAGACTGTTTTCGATTTAAATCAAAATTTACTAGTTGTGATTTAAATCACAGTCAAATCCTTCCTTTACATAGGTTTTGATGTTGTACTGAATATTTATTATATAACATTTCTACTATGACTAACTGATGTATGTATTACATGTACCGATTTGTATTAGGTATATATTTATTTATGCATTACTAGTTGCGCCTCACGGTTTCACCCGTGAGTATAAAATATCCCATATGTTAACGTTTATGCTATCTGCATTCCAAATTTCATCAAAATTGGTTCAGTAATTACAAGATAAAATAACAAGGAGAGGCAATATGTTCAGCAGTGGACGTCTTGAGGGTGATGATGAGGATGAAGGTAACAAACATTCACACAAACATTTGCATTTATAATATAGAAGAATCATGGGATAGACAAATATGGTACAACTACTTTACTAGCTTTGGGCCAATCGATCACAAAGACAAAGTATCACATACATCACATATTTGTCCTCTTCATCCTTTCATCCTTTCATCCTTCCTCAATTAGAACATCAAAAGCAATTTCAAATCGCGATCAGTTCCTCGCAACTAGCACCGGGTACAATGCCAAGCCGAATAAGGCAGTAATTGGAAATTCCAGGGATTGCTGCCATTGCAGGGCGCGTTTACATGTACCAGTTGGTCTCTAATGCGGCAAATACACGGGTCTATTTAGGTCCAATTCTTGCCACCATTTAGGGGTGCGCGTTAGGGTTAACGGGATCGGTGTAAATAAATTTGTAAAAATTAAAAGTTCCGTTAACTTTACAAGGATAATGATCATGCTAAATGTGCTTTACTTTAAAACCATTCTGTATGTTTAAAGTAAGAACCTATAGATATAGGTACCTCTGGGTGACCTCGCAAAAGATGGCATTTGGAACTGCAACAGATTTGACCGGAATGGTCAAATCTACTTCAAGATAGCGATGTGTGGAAGAAAATTGGGGAGATATTTGCTCAAGAACGGGATAGAAACGGTTTTATTAACCGTTACTGTCCCGCTGTTGGGCCTTGGAAGAAAAATTAAAACTATAAATTAAGTCTACTATACTAACAAAAATGGATAATATTTGTCTGAAATAAATACATATTGATTGATTTATTAAAAGCGCCAAATAAGTCAGGTTTTTAGTCGCTTTTAAATGGCTTATTATGCCACCATCCTGGAACACATCACTGCAACCAGCATTAGAGTAAAAAAACAAACAAAAATCAACACCAATATTTGCCCAAGAACGGGATAGAAACGGTTTTATTAACCGTTACTGTCCCGCTGTTGGGCCTTGGAAGAAAAATTAAAACTATAAATTAAGTCTACTTTACTAACAAAAATGGATAATATTTGTCTGAAATAAATACATATTGATTGATTGATTGAAAGCGCCAAATAAGTCAGGTTTATAGTCGCTTTTAAATGGCTTATTATGCCACCATCCTGGAACACATCACTGCAACCAGCCTTAGAGTAAAAAACAAACAAAAATCAACACCAATATTTGCCCAAGAACGGGATATAAACGGTTTTATTAACCGTTACTGTTCCGCTGTTGGGACTTGGAAGAAAAATTAAAACTATAAATTAAGTCTACTATACTAACAAAAATGGATAATATTTGTCTGAAATAAATACATATTGATTGATTGATTGAAAGCGCCAAATATGTCAGGTTTTTAGTCGCTTTTAAATGGCTTATTATGCCACCATCCTGGAACACATCGCTGGAACCAGCCTAGAGTAAAAAAACAAACAAAAATCAACACCAAAAAAACTAAAACAAGAAAATTAAAAAAATAATATAAATAGATTTAACATAATTATAGTTACATAATAATAAGCTACCTATATACTTTATTTAACAGAAAATTGTTAACCTCGTCAAGATACCAACGTATAATAATTATAATCTTTCTATAACCCTTTATGTTGAGAAATAAATTTATTCTTATTCTTAATCTTCTTAAAAAAAAATTACACTCAAAATTGATCCGGTTGAAATAGGTGCAATGCACAATCCTAAAATTTGGCTCATCATAATTATAATCGAACTTTCAGTGTCCTCTTTCAATTCTATGTAAGTAAGGTCAAATATCAGTTGCAAATAATATTACATTGATTCCATTTGGGGGATTGATTGGGGCTCAAACAATCTGAGATCATTGCGATTTTAAAGTGCACTGATTTGCAATATATTTCTTTTAATTTATTTTGTTTTTATAGGCCATAAAATGCGCCGTCGCGGCGTAGCAACCACCTAGATGCGTATTTAAATTTTCTGTTTCACTGATTCCTTGTTATTTATACAAAATCATATTGCAATGTTATTCCAGAAAGCGGGGACAAGAGAGCCAACCCGACGCTATTTGTCACGGGTATTAGCCTTCATTTTATTATTCTGCGAGTTGGGAACAATGCCAGTTATATTATTATGTTGAACAATAGTTCCTACTGAACGCGTTTGTTCTACAAATAGTTGGTTTACTTATGTGACGAACAATAAATTGCTTTCTGAAAAAAGTTTAAATTGTTATAATTCATTTTCATGATATTTTTTCATTTCAATTAGCTGCTCACTTACATAATAAATGTATAACCTAAGATTATCGTCATTAACGGCCTGTGTGGTGTGGTGGTTGACCATATGGGATCATGGAGGGGTCTATTCCGTTTCGATCTACTGCTATTCGTTTTTTTAAATAAAGTTCCTGGTTGATCCCCCAATGAAGGTTGCACGTTCGATCACGCAAACCAGTACTTATTCGTGCAGAGAAAAAATACAGGTATTACTTTTACTTTGAAATGTCGTTCGTAAAATCATCGCTTGTGAATAGGACGGAGATGTAAGGTGACATGCGATAGAGACAGAGGTGACTAAAGTATTAGGCTTGCGGCGTGGTGTGAGCTAATTTTCACTTTACCACATAGAAGCTAGAGTCGCTGTTTCTCCAAATATCTTTTTGGAGTGAAGCTGCTGTACGACCCCACCTTACATTATTTATTATGTATCAAGACCCAGATTTTAATCTAATAAGTAAATGTTTCGTTTTTTTTACATCTCGATGCGCTTATGACCACTCTAGATTTGGTAAGTTCACCTTCTCTGCTAATAATAAACGCTTTTACGGTTTTTTAACCTATAAAACCGATTTAAAAGCGCAATAATAAAATATTACTCTTGAAAGGTATCGTAAAGACAATCGATGAACATATAAAACTAATCTGTCAATGTTTCCTGTCAAAAGATCAATATTGCCCAACTAGTGACAGACCCCGGCTTCGCATGTGTACGTCTTTGAAGAAAATCCGACAATGGCGGTTGTGAATTTTGAATTTATTTTTCAAAACTAGTGTATCTTGAACTTTAATGTGTAATAAGGGTGGATTATTATCCGTTAAGTGTTCGTGAACGTGCACGAGTGTTGGCAAATGGGTTAAAGATCATAAAACCATGCATTTTCGTTTTTGCTTCAACGGCCTTTTTTAGAGCCTTCAGTAAAATATCCACCATTTTTACTGTTGGCGTTTTGACTGACAAAATATGACTTTGACTTGACATAACCGTAAAAATTTAACTCACTTGACATTGGCAGAATTATTGCAAAAAAGCGATAGAAAACCATTGAAGAAGAAGAAGAAGACAAAGGGTAGGATAATATACTTCAATTAGCATTTAATGTTAAAATGTGATTAATGTGATATATTTACCTAATAAGATAATAGTAGTTTATCGATTCTTAAAACCGGAACTTTTGTTAAATAATTTTTAGACCATGAAAACGATTGGTATGTTATAAATAATGTTTATTTTATATTTAAAGTTTTCGAGTGGCGACCGCGACTCGGAAAATGCAGAGTAGCCTCCTAGGTAGCGCTAGGTGGACCGGCCATCTGGTCAAAACCGCGGATGCCGATGGATGCAAGAGGCAAGCAGCTGCTCAAAGTGGCGCTCTATGGGGGAGGCACCTGTCCAGTTTTCAGGCTGATGATGATGATATGATGATGATGATGATGATGATGATAATGGTGATGGTGGTGGTGGTGATGATGATGATGATGATGATGATGATGATGGTGTCGATGATGATGATAGACTAACAGATTTATTTTACAAAATTATTAATTAATTGACCACCCACTAAACTGATTGAATCCGAATCAAATCTAAAATGACGAACGCGTAATATAAAATGACGAACCGATAAAACAAATTGAAGAATCGGCATTAACATGGGAATATTGCGGTCCTTTACTTTATATTAAACAGTTTAATACCGACCTTTTTTGTTTGAATCATAAAGTATCCTTTAAATAAATTTATCGCGGACAATAAAAGAAATAATGGTATCATACGCAGAACTGGAAATGTAATCAAAGAAATCGGAAACATTAAAAAAGTCCGACTTTGTAATGGCGGAGTAAAACCATTTTTTTCGACTTAAAACGTACTTAAAACAATTCTGGAGTATGGTTCTTAAAATTACAAAAAAAAACTCACTTATTTTTATTAAAAGTTTATCAGAAGGCGAAGTGGAACTTTCGATACAGTTTGTGGAACTTTAATTCAGTTGCAAAGTTATTTTTTTAGACGTTTTTACTTATAGCTATTGAAAATAAATTTAAAATCGTTAAATCTCTTTTAAAGTACGAAGGCCACGTCATCTACCTACCATCAGGTGAGACAGTCGCCTACTTATTAATTATTAAACAAAAAAGGTAGTGGTTATCATTCACATAGTGTCGATATAATCTGTATTCTGTTCTGTAATAAACTCATTATCGTAAAGGGTACGGTACGGTACTGTTACACGATTATTATGACAATCACAGACTGGTGTGATGAGTCTAATACTTGGACCAAATGGTCACAACCAAACGGATTCCTCGTTGTTACAGAGCAAAACTTTTAAGTACTCATAGAATTTCCATTCCCTCCATTTGTACCTTTCAAACAAGTTGCATGAAATTGTAAGAGCCATTTATATACTTACTTTTTAAACTACTGAAATAATTTTATCCAGTCGTAATTTGTCATGGTAATAGAAACCACATAAAAATAAACCGAACTGGAAAATTCAATCATCATTCAGTGACCACAAACACGGGCAGGATAAAGTTTTGTAATTGCTTCAACCCTGGTTTCATCTTCGAAACCATTATACAGCCGCCACTAATTCTCATAGAACATCTACTAGATATATCTAGTAGACGTAATAGCTTATAAAATCTAGCTAGTATAGATATTTACCTAGCTACTGGATGTCTGGTGAACGTCAAAAAGTGCCGACTAATAGCACAATTTCCTAGACATGACTGGTTTTTGTTCGATGGTCACTGCCTATCGACCATTGTAGAGCGATGATCAATTCACGTCAGCAGCAGTACCTTAGATTACGTAGCAGGTATTTTAAAAGTAATTTCATAAAATACATAAAATTATTTGTGAAAATTTTACTCAGCGCCACGTAGTTCGTATTAGGTCTTAAGTCTGATTTAAGCAAAGCTGATGGGCACTACCGGAACCAGATGAGTACAGAGTAATATTTATATATTTTTTTGTTTGTAAATACATACAAAAAATGCATTAACTACTAATAAATAGAACTCCATAGCTATAAAATAGCATAAATGAAATAACTTAAAAGCTAGCTAAACCGAATATTGCTCAATTAATTGCTAATAAAACATATTGCTATCACAATAAACATTTAAAAGAAAATTATACAGCATTGCTTTTATTAATATACTTTTATGACTTCACAGATCTTAACATTAAAGCTTGTAATTGCTATTATAAACAATGCAATAAATGTGAGATGAAAATGTATAATGAAATACGCTCTACTCTGTATTAAGTAAAATGAACAATCAAATTTATTTTATACATATATTTATTTATTTCAATAAAGATATTGTAACTGGTACTTAAGTCAAACATATTTGTCTAGAGTTCAGATACTGTTTTACTCATCACTTCTAGCCCCAGAGCGCAATCTATCAATGCGGTTGACACAAAAAACTTTACCATCTTATTGCGGTAATAATTCTGTTTTTGTCAATAGGAAAATTGGTAAAGGAATTATTGAAAATCGATTTAGATAAACTCAGGACAACCGAGGGGTGATAGTTTTGTTTTGTGCGGTTACGAATGTTATTATTGTTGATTCACCGACTTAGGGAATATTGTTTTTGTAAATCTATGATTCGATGTAAGATGTATTATGTGAAAATATTATAGACTTTGTGAAATAATTAATTCGCAGAAAAAAATGAAAATGGGAGTCTACTGTCATCAATAGGCATGATGACTACTATTAAAAATGAACAAGTAAATAATGCTTTCATAAAGAAGATTAAAAATGACTGCAATAATTGAAAAAATATGTAAAATCGGTAAATAAATCACGGAGTAATAAGCTTTTAAAGTTTCTACAGAAGGCATCTCCTGTCCCTTTCTCGCGAAACAGAGCGCCCCCACAGTTACTATGAAAAATCCACTCGTGACGTCATATGCCAAAGAGATTGTATGAAAAGCTACCACATCTTAGTAATGAGGTACAATAACGACATTGCTCTGACGTCACTGGCCGTTTGAGCTATCTCTTTCTATTCCGGTTTTTAAAATGCTTGTAACTTTGTCGTTTTTTGAGATATTTTAATTTTGATTTCACAAAAGTTTATCTTTTGAGGAATATTTTTAATCT
This sequence comes from Ennomos erosarius, assembly GCA_963580505.1. NCBI lineage: Eukaryota > Metazoa > Arthropoda > Insecta > Lepidoptera > Geometridae > Ennomos > Ennomos erosarius. Next base: position 2,069,401 of record OY756982.1, read on the forward strand.
ATGCAAAGAAAATTTTAGTCATCATGCCTATTATTGATTTATTGGAAGGGATGCCCGCATTTGACCGCAATCTCACCTGATCAAAAGTGACGACGTAACCTGTGACATTATATCACACACATCCTATTATTTTTAGAAGTCATAGAGCCTTTGTCTATCATTATCTCTATAATACTTTATAAAACTCGCAACTTTTTTGTTAATTATTATATCTTAACCTAAAAATTGGTAATATCTGTTAATAATTTACTTATGTATATCTGATCGGTCTCAAATAAAGATTTCCCAGAAAGATTTCTGAGATTAATTTACAAAAAACCTATAGAAATGCGGGTAGGCTTATTTATTGAGTCTTCAAAAGTTTTTCGATCAGAACTCTTTCAGAGAAAGATTAACAATTTAATAATGTAATAAAATACACGTATTTCTTTAAATGTTACTCTATTTAAATACTAGTAATCCATTTTATGCAAACTGTAGTATGAAAGGTTGAATTCAGGAGCGAGTGGAGCGACGGACGTAAAACTTAGATTTACTGCTGCGTCAGCCTCTATAGTGTCTGCCACTGAACTAACTAAGCCCACAAGTACAGTGTACAAACAGTAGCTAAACTTCATTTAAATCCATAATATTTTTAATAATCGCTATGGAGACTAGCACATTATAAATAGTAGTACCTATCTTGACCTAAGACAAGATATAGCTAACACTCTGCTCCGATTGGTACGTCTTTCTAAAATATTCGGTGAGTAGACTCGCATTATAGGCTCCTTTATTATCATTTGATAATCAAAATAAATTAGTTTACCGAGGTAGTCCTCTACATCTCATTTTTAACATGGTATTTGTTATTTAGTTCATAAGTCGTACTTAAATATTTTTTAATGTATGTTTACTTTTATATGTTCGTTAGCTAAATGGTCAGCTAGGCCAGTTATGTAATTTTATTGCAACCGATGAAACACCAAATTGTATGAACTTCCCAGGTTCGATATACGCAGTTTATGTGCATAGTTTCTACGAAAATTTTCAAATTCGGAATAAAATTTCTTCTGTTGTCTTGCAATCAAAATTTCCAGACTACCCGTACTGTTAATACTAGTATGCTGTCATGAGTATGACGCCATAAAAGCGTGCTCGCTTTCAATGCGTTCCGAACATTGGTAGCTCAAGCGTACGTATGAAATTTTACATATGCAATTAGGCAAGATTTTCTTGGGTTTCTTCGAACTATAAAACTATTTATTGGTTTGCATATTTGAATTTGTATAGAAGTATTCAGGAGATATGACGTGTGAGAATTTGAAATATCAATTACGATGAATAGACGCATTTGATAAAGATCATTACTGCTTTAGTAAAAAGTTCAATTGGTTAGTGTTACGTCTAAAAGCTTTTTTCTGAGGATATTAATCTCACGTGAACCAGCGTACAAAAAGCAGCCGTTTTATAGTACTTGATAATTAAAGAGATCGAGCGCTTTCAATGTTTATGTCTTGCCTCTTATAAAATGGTGCGGTTCAAAGTTTCAAACGTACGTATAAGTAACTTGAGTTAATGTAATTTTTTAAAAGCACATACTGGTAACACTCACTCCTGTCAGAATTAGTTATTAGTTGTGTTTACGGAAGAACTATTTATGAATCTCTTTTTATTTATTTATTTATTTATTTATTTATTTATTTATTACATGCTTTCATACAATGTCATTTAGTGTAACTAAAACTAAATACCTAGTCCTAAATATTTCATTGTATGAGCCCTGTGAGGGCGTTGCACTTCTGGGTGGAGCTGGAGCGTACATATCTATATCTAATAAAAATAGCAAATTATACATATTTTAATTGAATTTCGTCATCTTATATACAATTTAGGTCAATTTATATATTATCATTGTCATCATTAAAAGTAAATTTGAAAACGGAATAATTTTTATATTGCAATTGTTAGATTAATTATTAATAATATTAATATTTTTAATTTTTATCATTTCCTACATCGAGTGTAACAGGACCGAGCGAACTAAAGTTTCATTTCATTATATTCATTTCTTTCTTCGTTTTAATCCCATAAAAATATCCGACTAGGATAAGTCATTAGAAGGGAGGGCTTAACGTGCCCTCCAAAGCACGGTAGCGCTCAGTGAAAGTCCAGGGGGCTTACCAGTTTAAAACAGAAAAAATATTATATCAGTAACTAAAAGAAACGACTCGTACTTACATTTTGTTAACCAATATTTTTTTATTTTTATAGCAGTATCGCTCAGCGTAATCTACAGATTAATTTGTAAAGCAAAAATTAGAAACCCCGCTCGCGATTCAAATTTTTCCTTTACAAATTAATTTGTTAAACAGTCGAATATGGAACCTCTTCCTTTTTCTGTGTCTTACTTACTTTTTGCAATGAAAAATGAACCTACTCTAGAACCTCCGGATAGGTTAACAGAATAGCTTTTAGCTTTCAAAAAGTCCCCGTTGAAATAATAGAAAACACTTCAATCTAACCCCAACAATGTCATCGTACTCCCAATTCATCAGCACAAACCCGAGCAGCCGCTGTGACATTTGGCTGCAATCGGCTAGCGCATCTACTGAATACATTAGACTTAATAAAGCGAACTCGGTGCTTTTCATTAGGGCTCCCGGTCTATCTAGATGGGGCAGACAGAAGGCCTGTTATGTAGCGAACAGGGTTGCCAATTAATTGAGTTGAAATTCTGTTTAATATATTGTTTGTGTTGTAAATGTTGATGGAATTGTTTGGTGTTGAAACGTTTTTTGTTTTTTTGTTTGGATATACTTTCATGTTTATTTTGTACTTACTTGTTGAGCTAGAATTAAAGAGTATTGAAATGGATGCGGTTTGTCAGGGTTTTGTTACTCAATTTATACCATTAATATGCTCTAGTAACCTAGTATTTACTTACCTAATTACTGTGTTGTGTCTGTACCAGGGTTGATTGCTAAAGCTAAAGGCACTATAGATTGTCTGACGAACAGACAGAACGTCCCTAGAGAACGTCGATAGTACAGCTTTTAGTAATTATTGTTAATTAATTAATAATTTGTTATTAACGAATGCTGCCGGCATTCGACTTTCAAATAAAAATGTTATAAATTATTATTAGTTTTGCAAAATGCAAAATTTTACAAAATTAGTTATTTTTATTATATGTAGATCAGATAAAATATCAATTTAATTAAAATAAGTATTGATTTATCTCTGCTTATTTATTGATTCATTTAGGTTTTTTTAATGTATTGAATATTATTTTGACGACTTATTTCAACAGTGTAAATTAAATACTTCTAACGCCGAACAATTAATGATTTTTAATCGCCAACCCTAAACTCTAAGAATAGTCCAGGAGACAGATCGACGAGTAGTTTTTCTCACTAATTAAACTAATGAGGTTGGTTTTTTTTTGGCTGTTGACGTTTTGTGCTAATTGTAGCTAGGTTTAGCAGCTCGTTTGTTTCGGTTATCTAGCTTTTTCTATCTGGAGGTGGCGGACACGGCCTTTGTACAAGGACAAAACGCTAATCAAGTAGCTTTAATGGACTATGTTGCAATTTTCTATGGTACTTAAATAGAACCGACGATCTTGTGAAAACCGCAGAGAGCCGATGGATGCAGCAGATGAGCCGCCGCTCAAAGTGGCGCTCCCTGGGGGAGGCCTATATTCAGCCTCTTCAAGGCTGTTAATGAAGATAATGATGTCTAGCACTTTACGCATAAATAGCTAAATTAATATAGAAACTTAAATCTTTTTAACTGATATCTGGTATAGAAACCCATATCTTGTTTTATTGGATGCGAACTGTGCACCCAACAAGTCTTGAATTAACGCAGTAAGTACTACTTATATTGTAGACACTTTAACAGACTGCCAAAAAGAAAACGTTAAACAAATTGTGCTCGTTCACACTTACTGTCAAAATCTTTAACGGACTCATTCTGTAAGTACTGACTTTCGCGTAAATTATCGACAGTTCTACCGCCAAACCTCGAACTTGCTGAAGAAATAAGTAACCAGAAAACAGGAAATCGACTCTGCTGATTACAGTATTTGTATTTTGAATTCTGCTACATGAAGCCTGAAGCTTAAATTATAAGAATTGCGGTGCGTGTGTCGATATTGATTGGCATAACCATAATTAAGCTAACAGAGCTGTTTGCCAAATCAAAAAAGTAATGAAAAGCAGTTTATTTATCTCCCATAATTTTATGCACTTACAGTTGGACCAAAAACGTTCAACAAACAAGGGATATAATATATAGAATAGTTTTTTTTTAGTTTTAACCGGCCTGGGTTCAAAGTCCTTTTGGCCGAATCTTGAAAATTTTTTCTTCTTATATTTTGTTATATAGAATACTTCACGTAAAGTCAAATCCCCTGTCATAGTCACAGTCCAGTCCAGGTCAGGTAGTAACAGTCCAGTCTAAGTCATGCTCTAGTAAAGTGGTGGCAACTTTACTAGAAGCTTCTATGGAATTTTAGAAGCAACACGAAATATCACTTTTCGCCACATTATATCACTTGCCCTCACTCATGTTCGTAATTTAGCACTTGCGTAAAACGCCACCAACTTTAACATTAACACTGGAAAAAGCACAAGTTTTGAGAAATAATACAATGCAACGACGTGAACTTTTCCGCGTTCCCGCCAAAAGTCTATAGTATAGTTACATTTCTAATATTGCCAGTATAGTATATTTACCCCTAATGAAAGTTTTCGCAAAGCAGTTTGGGGACCTCGATCGCTATTAACAAACCATGAAACGACTTCGTTCCGAAAACGGATAATTGCTTCGGAATTCCGAATAAAACTTAACACAAGTAAGAATCGAGTTTTTACCCGCGTATTTGGTAGTATCATAACTTCTTGTCGAGTCTTGTGTTCGTTGAGACTTTTTTGCGCTTAAGCCGCGGCGGCGTTTTTTGATACCCGCGCAGATAATTCGACGGCCGCCATTGGGAATTATGCTGGCTCCTTGCTCATAGGGTTACCACTGTTTTGGGCACAAAACTCGGAAATGATCTTGAAATAGAGATGACACAGAGCTTATCGATATCAAAGGACGATTAAGTTGTATTAATAAAAATTTGTTAAGAACAGTAGGTTTTAGAGCGTTGGATTTTAATAATAAATGCTTGTTTAAAAATGAATTTACGAAGTTGTCATTTTAGCTGTAACAAGTTTTATTAAAAAATATTTTACAAAAATTATAAATCAGTAATCTCTTAAATTAATTGTCCATAACTTACTGTAATTAATTAATTATAAACCAAATACTTTTTGTACCACTTAATTGCAGTTACCTTACATTACGCCATATAACAGTGAAAGATGCAGAGATAGTGTAGAGATGGATGCAGGAGGTGAGCAGCCGCTCAAACTGGCGCTCCATGGGGAAGGCCTATGATTAGCTTTGAACGTCTTCGGGCTGTTAATGATGATGATGATGCTCTATAACAGTAAATCGATACTGACTTTATCACCGAATACTGTGAAGTAATGAAGGATAATCGGCGGGGATGTACTTAGTGTATAACATAATTCATATTGAATGTACAGAGCAATCAGATAACTCTTACATCCTTTACTGTTATTTGGATACAGGTGGGAGAGCGTTTTTTGAACCCGATATATCTTTTTGTGTGTTGAGTGACTTGGTCAAACCGCGGGGAGTCGATGAATGCGGGAGGCAAGCAGCTGCTCAAAGTGGTGCTTATGGGGAGGCCTGTGTTCAGCAGTGGACGTCTTCAGGCTGGCGATAATGATAACAATATGATGAGTGAAAAACAAACAGAACATTAAAGAATAAACGATTAAAAGCCTAACTTCTTCATGTATAGGTAGGTACTCCATGTAATCATTTCAAATCAAAGTGAAAAAACTTAATGTTTGACTCGATAGTTTTCAAGAGGAGATGAAATGTCATCATCAGCCGGAAGACGTTCCACTGCTGAACATACGCCTTCCCCTAAAGCACCACTTAGACCACCATTTAGACGCTTATCATGGAGTTTGGAAATCACCACACTTGACAGGCGGCTTGATGATCACAGCATTTTAATGTGCCTGCTGCCCTTTCCCTGAATACTCCCTTATCCGACGGCACCCACGGGAAGAGATGGAGTGGTGTTATTCTCACACCGGGACCACACGGCACGTGAGATATAGATGTCTTAAATCCTTTTTTTATTTTCGATAATCAGTCCATGATTTTTCCTTATCACCCATCTTATTCATTGCATGAAGAAATCGAAGTATTTTAAATACAATTTTATTAAAACTCTGTTTTAAATAAATGTTCATACTTATCAGGGTTTAAAAATTCAGTCTTGATAAAAAAACACCTTGAAATTAAAAAGATGGACCCACATCCAGCACTTTGTGTCCTTGTAACTTGTAAGTAATTTAATCCCCGAAAGAAATTTCCTTAATTTTTTTTGTGCAACATTGTTGCCTTCATTAATTTATTAACGCCTGTTCTTATACAGGGTGATCGCAAACAAACTTCTGATCACAAACGAATAACTGAACGAAACGAGTTTATTCTGATACATTTATTTTTTATTTAACAAACTTGCCCATTATTATGTGTTACATAAAAAAAGGTTTTAAAAGCTTGTGAAAAAAGGGTATTCCTAAAAACTTAATTAGAGTAGGTAGAGTATAATTATGTAATTATAATAATTAGAACAAAGCTTAGTTCAAAAACAATGCAATGAACTAAATATTGTATTTTCATTTTGAAGCTTACTTTGAAAAACGATTAAAAAGGCCTGTATTTTTAATCGGTGTAATTTAAATATTTTTCATCAAAGTAACATTTTTTACAAAATAATAACTTCTAAGTAAACACAACACGAAGAGATAATTTCTCTAAAGATGCGGTACTTTGATGATTTTATATGGCCACTTAAGCACATTATGCAGTTTGTTAGCGTGGGATTTGCCTCTACATTGTCTCTACATTTCAAAACCATTAAAAATAAAGAATGTTAGACACTGCACCACATCAGTCTATGTCATTAAGGTTGCCGAATTACAATACCGTCCATTGTGAAGTCGACTCCACGCCGAAAATTCCCGAATAAATGCCGAATCCAGCCGACCTGTCACCTCCGCTTGTCTTTTAAAACGATATCGCATTGTCTTTGGTACACTTGACTAGCTTTCCACATCACTTTTTTAACCCTATTTCAAGCACTATAAGTTTGAAATTCCTATAGCAGTATTAGAGGTTTAATAATTCCTTACACCAAGCTGTCAGTCCAAATTCGGCTTTGGCTTGGAAGTTTTAAGGGCTATTTCCCAGTTGTACGTTTTTTGTATGGTTGAAATGCAGTATTTATGCAGTATACCGGACTTTCGTCCGTTGACAGCGCCTATTTATTGCACGTTGCCGAAAATCGACTGAATGAATTAATGGGTTTAATTCGTTTGATTTAGTGTAGAATGGACCAGATTGTTATTTCTGTGAGTTTTTGTTTGGAATTGTAATAGCATTATTAACTAACTACAAAATATTATACAAAATAGATTACGGGAAATTGTGAACTAAGGGGAACTAAGTAATTAAATGTTCGTTTTGACATTTGAACTTTCAACGACGTTAGTAATAGTTCCCTTTATTTTTTAGAAATATCTACCTTTAATTGTTTAGCTTACTCATGAGGCCAACAGTACCTAAGTCATCTCTGGCAACACACTGGGGGAAAACTTTCGTTTAATGACCAGAGAAAAATAATATGCAATGATATTAGCATAAAACAGACATGGCCAAAAGGACTTGACTCCAGGCCAGAAAAAAAAAAAAAAAACTTTCGTTTTCCGTCTTTGCGGTAATTTAGATACTCAGTGTGTTTTTTATGAGAATGAATGACGTGATGAGCTAGTCGTTCACCTGATGTTAGGCGACACGGCCGCCCAAAATAGATACAGCAGCATTAATGCACTGCTGAAGTTCAGCAGTGGAGGTCATATCTTAAGCTTAGCTTGTACCTTTACTTTATTTGTATTGATCATGTCGTTCAAATGATGTAGTAAGCATTTGAAATGAATTTCCAAGAAACTGTTTCTAAATCCGACAGACCCCATTCTCATACACCACCGAACTTCAATTAACCCTACAAGCAAAACAAACGGCTTTCCTGATAAATCAGGAACATTCGCCGGTAGCCGGGAGTCGAACCGGCTACCCGATAGCCCCGGGTCACGAGATACCATCGCATCGGGACATTCTGCCGCACGTTAATTGTGCGCTTTGGTTAATTGACGCCATTTTGAATGCTACTGTAGTCTGTGGTTGACTGATACCTTGTGGTCTCCCTCTAATACTCTATATCTGTGTCTGCGCTACAGTCTCTACAGGGTTTACTTATTCAGAAAACTATTATATATGTTAGATTTTCTTTTTTTAATTTTTTATCGTAAAATCTTTCTTTTACATTTCAGTAGGTCCCTTACCAGTACCTTCACTCTGTCGTACTCATCTCACACTAAAACGACTATTAATCTCTGTTTAGATCAATTTTATGATCAATATAAATAAAATAACTATTTACCTACCTACTCTATATATTTTTCGTGCCAAAGCTAGACCGAAATGCGTTTAATATGTTTTTTATTAACGTCGAACTCAAATCGTTACTATTTTACGAAGATTATAAAGTTTAACTGCTAATCATTAATCTGCAGCATATAATTACTTGTGGTAAGATAGTACTCGCTTCATTTTAATGTATGATTGAATCGTACAAGAATAATTTATCGTAATATTATTTTTTAAATTTCGCTGCAACGCACAACAAATATTCCTCGAAAACAGTAATTAAGATCATGCAGAGCCAATCTTTATCATGGGATATTATACCTAGCGTAGCCGGTTCGGGGTCAATGCCTGGCAGCTACTCGTGGGTGCCCACCACATTTCATAATGCATTTTTCAACTAAACGCAGCGAAGATACGACTATCAGATAAACTTCTTGATACCCGATGATTTAAATAAAACTAATGATAGATTTTTTCATTTTAATTAACATAATTATCTTGACTGCCAGTTGGAGGCGTCCAATCAAGCCCGAATAGATATTCTGCTTTTACCAAACAAAAATATTAATTTGTCTATGATCGTTATTAATTTTGCAGTATTGGTAGAATTGAGCCGAAGTTCTGAATTTAAATTTGGTATTACAGCAGAATGTTTACGTTCAAAAAGTTCACTATAGTAAGTGGTTTTGTAGTTTTCTTTTCATTCTCAAGAACGCTACCTACACGCTCGAGTTCGTTGTTGAGTTTTATTTTGGTCATTGAATCAATTACATTAAGTCCATTTTCGAATACAAGCTAACGATAGCATTCTAATATGTAATAACTATAAAATTATTCCAATACAAAACTACTTGGCGAAAGGCAGACCGTATCACATGTAGGCTGAATCTTAATACTATTTATGACTTCAATGGATTATCGGCTTTAAACAAATTCAATTTGAGGTTAGATTTCTTTGAGCAAGCCCGGGAGTTAAGAGAACGACGTGGAATCGGAAATTGAAATTTATGTTATTGTGTTAGAGTTGTTTATTGAATGGGTCTGGGGTATAGAGCCGAGTATCAAGTTTCGTTCTCACTTCGTCAGGTGTCGCTGGCGGCGCGGCATTGTTTTGCTCACTTTTGTCCTACGGAGTGTGAACCCGACAAAAACTCGGTGGGAGGAAGCGAGCGGCTTTCAGAATAGGATCGCGTTTTGGTTTTTTGAATGTTGTTCATTTGTGGAATATGAAAAGGCATGCGTTGAATGTTTGGGGGTCGATTCCTGTATGCTGATTTCGCTTTTTTGTGTCTGGTGAAAGTGGAGGACGAAGTTTGAATTTAACCAGGGTTACGTCTTTATGCATAGGCAGATGCAACATCTACCTCCAGCAAAATGAAAGTGGTCTGAAATGATAGGAAAAGCTTTAAAAAGTTAGTCCGCCTAACCCTACCTTTGCACCTTCTGAACAGAGTTTTTCTGGGTGTACTTTGTGAGAAATCTCAGCATGTAGATCGACTGATAGAAAATCTGAAACATAGAATAGAATCTGCGAAGGTAAGTAAGTCAGTTGTCTAAAGGATTATTATTGTATCATGGTTAAGACAAATTCCCGTCTACACAAAAGCGAGATAAATAGGGCAAACATTTTTTGTATTTAAGACGAATTTCTGTGAGGGTGAGGATACACACGTCTGAGTCTATTGAATTTCTACTAGGTAGTCCACATTAGTCCAGCTTCCTGTGTCAAATATGTTGGTCGGTCGTGAGATTACGTCATCAATCATCTCGATGTTATCGGATCCAGCGGTGATAGCGTGTTGTTAAATGGGACCAATTGTGACAGTTTTACTTTGGGCATTGCATTAGCCGGGATACAGTAGAGACAACAAAAACCGTATAATTATAGATAATGAAGGCAAAGTGTTTAAAAACTGTTTACTTTAAGAGGCTTACACATGAGTTCCGGATGACACTGCAACTGTTGTGGGCAGCCGTGTCACTTACTATTAGATGAACGACAAACTCGTCACCTCATTCATTAACAATAAATAAAAAAACATTGCAAGAGAAGTAGAGCGCTTATGTTACAGACTGACAGTTTAATATCTAAGATGAATTTTGTTCGACTCATCGAATGCTTACTGGACAATTTTTTAAAACTGTGGAAGATTATAAATTACATACTTCTCAAGCTCAAATCGTTACGAACTATATCCAGTGTGATTGCAAAGAAGAACTGGTGATTCCCAATTAGTAAGAAACTACCTTATTTACTTAAGAATGTTTGACAATAATATTTTACTATAATTGTGAGTACTGTGACAGTTCTGCTATATTATGTTGACGATACACTAATACTAAAAAAGCTTAGGTCACATTTTTGTAAGATCTCATCAAATTAAAGTTGAAAATAGTATACCCTTTGCCCACTATTTTTCTGTCTGTACACCAAAATCCACATTCAAGTTTTAATCCGCGTCCCTTGTAAGTATTTCAACACGGTCTTACACCACGATCTCGTCAAACTAGCTGCATCTACTATCCAACCTCTCTATCTAGCCTGATGAGATTAGACAGTGCTAGAGAGGAATGGATGTTGAGCTATCCCGGAACCAATGTCGCTGTGACACAGTAGTAATAGAGACAGTGCACGAGGTTAAAGAATTGTTAAGCCTGAACGTGTAACAGCATCACTAATTGATTTATTTTATTATTGCCCAGCCAGTAATGTCACAGGAAAGAAATTATTTGGTAATGGTACGGGAGATAAATTATAATATACGATGACATTTTATGAAATAAAACAAACTGCCTCAACTAAGCTGATGCAAGAGGCATGAATCCAGTCACAGTGGCGCCTTGTAGAGGCTTTATATTCAGCAGTGGACGTCTCTCAGCTGATGATGGTGATAATGAAGTTTCACCGTTTCACCCCGTCGTCGCCGCCCAAGACACGTCTTGAGCGACCCGGAAGATCCTATAGCAGCCGTTGTATCGGCTGCGCTAGGACCACCGGACCAGTCTAGCCCTTCTGGCTCAGATACCGATTTCGGCACTGGTATAGGATACCAGCGTAACACAATCAGACACCGACCCCACCGGCGAGGTCGACGTACCCCCCGTAGGTTAGCTAGAATGGTCGCGACTTTCCATAGGGTCCACTCCTCCAGCGGACGTAGCCTTCTCGATCCTCTTATCCCGGCAACAGCCCAAGCCGAGGCTCGCACCCCAGGGGTGCCCTTGAGCTAGTTTCCCCCCCTTTTGTCGGCTGGGTGCCTTAGCGCCCGCCCTCTCGTCCGGTAACGCTGTAAAGGTCGTTAGAGACAAACAGCATTAGCCCGTTCAAAAAAAATGAAGTTTCACCTGTAGTTAAAAGTCTACAACAAAAGTACAATTTGATTTAAAAGCTGACGGCTGATTCCTGTCTATTGATGATCCCGATATTTGATGGGACATTTACAATGGAATTTTTTAACTTAACCTTGGAATAATTAGCAGTAGTTCTCAGCCCGTTACCACTATCGCTATCATCATCATCAGTTGTAGGTTATTTATTATTATTGTATGAGAGAGAATGCTGCTTCAAACAGAAGGTTATTTTATAACTTAATAGGCAGAGCATTCGACGGTAAGTGATGCTGCAGCCTACGTCTCTAATGACATAGGGACGTAGGTACCTCATTTTGCATGCCAGATTTGGTGATGTGTTGAGGCAGTTTTATTTATATGTATCCACCTTGTATGACTACATCTAAGCAAATAAATATATTTCATTTCATTTCATTACAGTATAGTACATGCACTGTTATCATCATCATTATTATCACCATCGTTGACCATAATCAGTAATTCCAAATCTTACTAAATACTTTGTCATGGTATGCTTACAACGAAAATTTTTTTTTGTAACAATTTTACACGTTTTGTTGTAACATTACGTACTGCTTCAAACGTTGTTATGATCTCATTAGCATCGAAAGAATAGGTGTGGAATAATGCATTGAATCGACGACCATTTCGGTGCACTGTGGTAGGTAACTTCTCTCATTGGAGTGTTGGCCTTATCTTTATAGGAAAATTGATATAACTTGAAGCTGAGAGAAATAAATGAATTATAAATAAGTTCGAAGTGGACAGATGACCTATCGGGACTCGTGGGAAGCCTTCGGATTCAAATAGCCTGGCCGTGCTTTATAAAAGAGGTGTTATGATCATCACTGAACGTATCTCGAGTAACGTTGAAGTGTGAAAAGTTTCTGATGTAGGGTAACTATTTCGAGTGAATGGTTCAACACATAGATTAATCTATTTGTTGATAAAGTTCACACACAGGAGAAACTATAAATCAAATTTTGTGATGGATGACTTTAGCATTTTGGCGGGGGCTTGCATTGCTTACCCCTAAATGAAAAAATAAATAACCAGGTTATCTAAAGCAGGCCCTCATACACACAGGTTTCATTGTATACCCAGTGATAAGTAGAAACCATGAAGAAGTTGATTTTGATGAAGCTTAAAACAAACTTATGGGCAATATAAAATAACTTAGATTAAATAAGCATAAATACCTGATGATGATACCATGGTTTCTTTGAAGATTTAAGCAGTACATACCTGAAATTCAAAATATTTTTTTTTACAATTCCTGTGAAAATGGAAGTCAGAAATAGAATGTGGCATAATCATGTCGTGGCATAAGAAAGGCAAAATACGTAAACGATGAAACTTAAATGGACTATAATAATGTTTGATATTTATTCAGTTGCATTCCACAGGTTTCTGAATCATTAAACGTCATTTTACGACTGTAGTGAAATGTATTTTATTTTTCCTTTTGAAGTATTGATTTATAAGTTTCAAATTTAATAACTAAATACAAAATACAATTACTAAAAACTAAATTAAATCTAAACTAAGTAGGTACTATAATAATTGACTGTATATAAGGTCATTGCTAGGCAAGCATGAAAACTCAGTGTAACCGATGGAAAATAATTATATTGAATTGACTCAAGAGTAAGAGTGTAAATTCTGTGTGAAACGTAAAACGATGTGTTCAAATCGCGAAAATCTAAGAAATACGACTCAAGAGTGAGTAAAAAAATTGATATGTTTTCAAGCATAGTCTGTGTATGCATAGTTACTATTTATAAAGAGATTTCGCCTATTGCATTGGCACCATCATGTTCACCACGCATATTTACACGATTGACGTTAAAAAAATCACAACTGTAATTATTTTCGAGACAATTATTACGTTGACGTAGAAATAAATGCACCACTTCCAAGAGTCCGTTTTGGACTGATTCAGAATGTCATAAATTTGATGGACATTTTTAAGTGACTTCAAAAGCATATTACAGTTGTTTTTAATTGGGCCTTCGTAATTAAAGTAAAAATGCATTGGTTTTACAGCTACAATACGGCTGTTATAAATCTAAAGATAATTAAAGAGACGTACTAATGAAAAAATATTTGCACGGCTCAAGCAGAATTTTGCCATAGATTTTTGCCAATATTGAGCTATATTATTCGTTTAGAACGAAAGGTTACACTTTTGTCTATGATAAAATAGACAGCTACACCACAATTTTAAATTGAAAAGAATTTGATAGGCTTCACCAACAGCCTGAAGACATCCACTGCTGAACATAGGCATCTCCCAAAGAGCGCCACTTTGAGCGGCTGCTTGCCTCAGTCTCTTGCATCTACCGGCTCCCCACGGTTTTCACTAGATTGTCCACCTAGTAGGTGGCCGGTCTACGCTGCGTCTTCCATTTCTTGGTCGCCACGAGAAACTTTCTTCCTCATCGGTTGTCAGTTCTACGAGCGATGCTATTGCCATTTCATTTTGCTAACTCTAAGCGCTAAATCACCCATTTTAGTTCTGCAACTTGGCAGACTAATGTACCTAAACGAACTGACCACTAAAGAAGGGCGATACTGACAATGTCGATCCACACAGACTGCACCAAATTTTGACAGGTGTTAAGTTAACACTTATCTCTCTATACTAGGACGAACCTATCCAAATGCGTTGCAGTTGGTACGTCACAGAGAAGTGCAAACTAAGAGCCTGTTTAACTGTGGTGCAGACATGGATAAGTCTTATTAATGAAGACTCCCAGGTAGAGAACCTATCACCACTTATTTTAATGACGTTGTAGTTAACTGGTAACATTTATTCATTTCGTGGAGTTGTTTCTTAACATCATCACTAATTAGCTGAGTTTTATGCCAGGAAACTGTTACTGATTGGTCAATAAACGTATTCCATCATAAGTTTATTATTGGAAAGCTTTTAGAGTACTGTTAATAGTTGATTGATGGTACTTTTGTATTGGCCGCTGCGCTTCGATAGCTTAATAAGAAGGGATGCTGTGTAAGCTGATTTTTTTAATAGATTAATTTATATGTAAGGAAATATTTGAACCTGCCACCTGGTACCTATACACACTAAACTGATTCCGTTCGTGATTCGGATTTATCGTTATTTTTTGTTTTTGTTTACATTGAAATTAAAATGGCTTGTAAGTTTTGTAACGTTGCATACAATATTTATACACAATTTTACAGCAAACCTAATACAACAATATACTACTACTCATATGCAATATATGCCTTAAAACCAGCCTGCAATAAGTGTCTTTATTCCGAAAAATATAAGCCATAAATTATTTACAATGTAGCTAGGAACTAGGAACGCCATATATTATTGCCAGTAAGTCGGGGATAGAAGTTCCAGCAGGAATGTGGAAGCCCGTACCTTTAGAAACGCGTAAAATAGAACACTTCACAGACTACGATTTTTAAAGGTAACGAGATAAAAGGTACGTGGTAAGAATGCCACCAGAAAAACCAAACACCAACAAAACAGGGCAATATATATAACTCAAAAGTTTTTATCTTGGAAAATGAAAAGATCCCGAGGGAAAACCGTTATAAGTCGGGTAAACCGCAGGAGTAGGTATCTAGTGCCATAATAATAAAAATGTATGGAAGCTTACAACTTCTACGCACTACTTACAACATAAAAGATTAGCAAAGAAATAAACTATTCTAAAGTATAAGTTATCTAGTCGTGATCGTATCGTTCACAGAAAACAAGCGAATGCAGCTCGGAGTTGCTCAGAAAAAATATGAGTGGGCTTGAAAAATTATTGCCGTTATAAAATGATCCTTACGATTACACTTTTAAGGTTAATTTTTATATATAGTGGTAGAGCCAAGTTAATAGAGCCTTGCAGAATGTCGGGAGTGCAAAGAACGTGCCTTTTTCAATTGCTAACAAATCGCGCGAAAATGCGATGGGTCTAATTGTCGGTAGCTACAAAATGTATTGCTTAGTTTATTAAGTTCTTACGAGTAAAGCAAAGTATATAAATCATTACATGTTTTTATCGTTTGCCTGCATGATTTCTAAATAGTAAAAATAATTTTCGTATTGTGTACATGACCCATTTTTTGCCTATACTTAAACGGCGTGCTTTGTAAAGAAAACAGGCCAAGCGCAAGTCTGACTCAGGCGCGAAGGGTTCCATACTATTATTATCTTTAATTTTAGTTATAGTGGCAACAGAAATGCGTGATCTGTGAATAATAATAATAAATATGTATTATATATATATATTGTAGAGGAATGTTTTTATTCAAATTGTTTTTTAATATTTAAATATTGTACATAATATAAACTTATACATTACGAAACATTTCTCAGTTTAACTTATTTCTAGTGCCATCGACACGAATAAATAAAATAGGCAGCCATTTTTCTTTTCGACGGTGAATGATAGCAATTCATTACCATTGCGTGGTGTAATACGAGTTGAGCTGCTTCTTAAATAAAATTTGAATATTAAATCCACATTAAGAGCCGCGACGACATTTTTATGAACGAATCAACATAAAACGAGGTGTCTCTGAGCGAAATTAATAAAAATGCTTTTGTTTGCTAAACGATATAGTATAGAATTTGTGGCTTGAATTGCGTAGTTTACATAAATTAATTAATTATTAAAACAAAAACAGTATTTAGTTTTTGACACGGCTACTTTATAGCGAGAGAAATATTATAATTTTTTTCTTTACTGGTTCTGTACTATTAAAATATTATCTAACGCCTTTTTGCGTCCACTGCTGAACATTAGGGGGGGTTGCTATAATCACCCCACTTGGCACAGGCATCTTGGTAACCCAGTAGATTATAATGCATATGGCAATAATTTGGATAACTTTGATTTGTAAAACATAAAAGTACGTTAACCATCAACCCTGAAGGCATCCACTGTTGAACACACGCCTCCCCCAGAGAGCGGCACCTAGAGCGGCTGCTCGCTTCCTGCATCCATCAGCTCCCCACGCTTTACAAAAGTACGTTTATAGTCAGGTAATAGTATCAATCTAGCCTGCTTTGATAACATTAATTTACTATGTATTTTATAAAACATAAAATAAAATATTCAAATAAATATTTTATATTTGTGGAACCCTAAAACTAGTAATGTTTAATGGGACCTAGTTCTTATCTTTTCGTCTCAGACTACAGCCGGCTTGACAAATATAAATTGCGGGTTTTTTTTTGATTCGAGTGACAATAAGAAATATGGGATATTGCTACTGAATGTCAAATGTCAATGTCACAAAAATAAATAGTAAAGTTGTATTGGAAGCCATAAAATATGCTTTTAATTGAATTTAATCCGACATTATTCGATTATTTAATGTTTACCGTTACATTTAAATGTTATATCAAATTAAATATTATATTATAATGCTATTTATACTTCTTTAAAAATTAAAAACTATAGTCAAAATGAGTCTTCGAAAAATTGAATATCGTAATTAATTGTTTTATAATTAAGTATAATAATATTATAATACGGATACTATAAATTAGGAAACACTTTTGCATTTAGTGCAATTTTAAATTTTATAAATGTAAATGTAAGAAAAATAATTGAGTGCCTGATAAAAAATACACATTTTCTAACTTCCTAAAACATCATTGATTAATTACCTAGAAATAACCCGAAACATTGACAGCTGTGCTACTACTCACATCAAACTGACAACATGTGTGACAAAAAATACTATAACCCTATAACTACAAGAATGCATTATCCCATAAAAATATGCTTTAACCCTACTAAAAGAATGCGTTATCCTACAAAAGCACATATTTACAAAATACGTTAACAGAAGCATAACAATATCCGAACTAAATCGGGAATGCTACCGGCCGCGTAATATCAAACTGCATTCGACTATACGCAGGAAAGAAATCATTGCTAGTCACCGAGGTATTAAACATTACCATAATGTTACGGGATGGTGACAGGTTGACGTTGGTAATAGGCGTAGCGAGAGACGGAGCGGATGGTAGGGTGTTAAATGAATACAATAATAAAAATATACCCACGAAAACAGCCTTAGGTACGTATAAACTCTGATTAAATTAAATCTATACTTATTAAACTCCAATTCTGTACATTAATAATTTTGATTTATTTTAAAATTAGAATTTTTCTATTATAGATGCTGACACAATTTTTTTTTTCATTTTTGGCTGTCTGTCTGTATTCTTGGTGGAGCATAACGCCATAAAAAAAAAAAAAAAAAAACGCCTCCGAAACTATTTTTTTTTTTTTATGGCAATTGTTTAGCACATTTTTGCCAGTGTCATGTCAAAAGATAAATAAAAACGGAATTTTGAATTTAGGGTATCTGAAACAAAACAAAAATATCCTATAACTACCAACTACACAACATTATTACAATAAATGAGCAAAATGTACAATGAAGACAATAATTGAATATTGTGGCATGACTTACTAGGACAGTTGTTAAAGTGAATATAATTACATAAAATATGATTACAATTTAATGTTATTTTCAATAATAAAAGATGATAAAATAGCTATTGAAGTAGGGTCTATTTTACACAAAATATTATCTATGTGAACTGGGAATGGAAATTTATAATGGATTAGTGAGTTGAATAATGAATTATGATCAAATTTAGGACATGAGAAGAAAATGTGGTTCAAATCAGCTTCATCCATACCACATTCGCAGATAGATGAGTCTGTTATCCTCAGTTTTTTTAAATGACCTCCGAAACTACAAAATGGATTAATACTCCAAGGTAGGCTATAGGCACAGATATTAAAATAGTATTACAACTATTATAGTTGTCATTTATATTATAAGATGGCAAATAAGTTGCAAAATATATGCTGATACTGCTATTAACTGTGTACATGTGTATCTGTATGTATCATACATTGTAAATACCATGAAGCGTGCGTT
This sequence comes from Ennomos erosarius, assembly GCA_963580505.1. NCBI lineage: Eukaryota > Metazoa > Arthropoda > Insecta > Lepidoptera > Geometridae > Ennomos > Ennomos erosarius. Next base: position 2,088,256 of record OY756982.1, read on the forward strand.
TCTAAGCATCTCTCAAGTCGAGTGCTTATTTTTAACCACGTACTTACTCTATCTTCACCCGACGTTCAATAGAACTTATTTCAATAGGCGCCAACACTCTCACACTTTAATCTGACCTCCTAAATACCATATTCTCTCAACAAGTGTAAGTAAACCTACAGGTCTAGTTATGTTGGACGTGTGTACTTTGGAGGTTGTCGCCTGCGACCCCACTGTGACCTAACCCTTATAAGGCATAGGCTTTCACTTTAGTTCGGATTTTCAATGCTATTTACATAATTTTAAAACGCGAGTAATGTAGAAACATGGTTTTTGTTTTTGCTGTCATGTTTTACATAGTTTTGTTGTCGCTGTGGCATGTTTTACTGTACTAAAGTCAAGTAGGTATGTTTAGTGTATAGGGGTTCCGTAAGAGCCGGCTAAGGGAATATCAACGGAACGGGCAGCTGCGTTCTCCTCGGTACGTTAAAATATTCTGCAGGGTTAGCACGGACGGTAGACAAAATTTGAAGAATTTGACATAAAACAGGAAAAGACAATTTTGTCTACCGTCCGTGCTAGCCCGGCAGGGATACCAAACCTCCTCCTATGCGTGGTGATTTTGCTAAACTATATGATAAGCGGCATAAGTGGCATTTTATAAACAAACTATTTATTTGACGGCCCGATAGCTCAGTTGGTAGTATCCTCAGTTCAGAAGGAACTGAGGGCTGTGGGTTCGATTCCTACCCAGGACAAACATTTGTGTGATGAACATAGATGTTTGTTCTGCGTCTGGGTGTTATATTGTATTCTATATAGGTATGTATTTACAAACAAAAAAGTATATAAGTATTGTATCAGATATCTGGTTCCCATAGTACAAGCTATGCTTAGTTTGGGGCTAGATGGCGCTGTGTGAAATGTCCACACATTTTTTTTTTTTTATTTAATTATTTAATTATTTAATTATTTATTTGTTCATTTATTCATTTATTTCATCATAGGAAAACTTACAGCCAAATAAACAATAGAAAGTAACATAATTATAGAAAAAAACTAGGCCAATCACAAGTTTCCACCTATAGAAAAAACATATAAAAGATATCCGTAGTAGATAGGGAAGTCAACGTGAAGCAGATAAATAAACCTACCGATAGTGTAATTAATTGAAACAGTACATCTACGTTTGAGAACCGAGAAAATCAGCGGCCAGTTTTTGCCTTATAGAACGCACCCCATCAAAGAAAACGTCAAAATCACTTAGTCTTTTAATAGTCATTAAGAAATGAAGATGTTCTCCAGAAGAAAGTATTTTGCTTGTATTATTCACAGTAAAATGATTTTAAAAATCAGGAGGTTAATTTTATAACAGATTTCTCTTCTTTGTATGTGGTGATTACACTGTGCGATTATCTTACATTCTCCATGTAAATTTAATAACAAACTCGGCGAGTCAGCTCGTGTGCAGGGCACTGAGTATTGCTGATAAAGTGTGAAATAGTGTGTAGACCGCCCCAATCCGTACCATATAGACCTACGAACAAACTAGATGTGCCGAAAAAACAGTCTGTATTAATATTGACTTTATTGTAACAAGAACACCGTTTTGTTTTTGGAAAAATAAATAGCTTATTATTTTGTTCGTTGTGAACTGATGTTCATCACCTTCTATCGTTAAGGTCATGACCTTTTATTAGTGTGCATATAATATAAGGCGCAGACGTAGTTCAGGCCTCCCAGTTTCATATTCGATTTTCCATCTCTCGCGGGAACATAGAAAAAGTAAAGAAGTATCATATGTTGGTGTATGCAACACTTTACTCAAACTTGTTCTATCAATTTGGCGTATTCCAATAAAAACTATTTCTTATGCAACGGGATTTGAACTCTTTCACTATAAATTATTGGCAGGCAGTAGATTATAATGCAAAATGACTCAGCAGAGTTCTACTACCTATACCCTGTGGTAAGAGTTGGACTATGGTTGCTAGCTATCAGTGACATTTTGAGCCTATCATCTTAAATCTAAGCAACCTTTTGGGCTTTGTAACAAATAGCAGAAACTTTTCATGATCTTTTAAAAATTCCTTGTGAATCGTACCAGACTCGCGTCCTAGGTACACTTTATTACCATTTCGATAGATCATTCTCTAAGATATTTCAACCGCTAGCAAGCACAGGGACAATGTAATGTAACGTAGGCGTCCAAATACAAGGTTTTGTCCTCTAAACGACAACCATTGTAACTATATCGCGGCGCGATGCGATCTGAATGTTCCCAGATCTCTGGATTATCTGGGTAAGGGTGCGTACGTTTGCGATACACACGGTTCTTGAGGATTGCGAGCAGGCGTATGAATAATTTTCTAGATTTAACAACTCTGGTTTGACCCCACGTCTAAACTCACTGGATTAGAAGCACTTTAGATTTATCGAAGGATATTGGAAAAAGAGAAGCACACATGTTTTGTTAATAGATTGGCACATTAAACAGTTAATTAGGTAAAATATATCACAGCGTGTTTTAAGATAAATAAATTAGGTAATAAGCTGCGTAAAAACGGCTTAGGCCAGCCAAATGCTAGCTAACGATTTGCATTGACAATAGATATTTAAATTAAAAAAGATACGTGCATTTGTACGTCCGACATTCCTCGGATTAAACGTTACGAAATCAAATTGTAAGTAAATAAAAAAGAAATATGAGGACTGCAATATTTTATTTATTTATTTATATTATAATAATTAGAAACATCGCTAGGAAATTCCAGAGTCTCCAGAAGAAAGAATTAAGAAGGCTTGAAACAATAATTATTGTCCTTAAGAATTGAATCTGGTAAACCGTTCTCTAACAAATCCGCGAATAAGCTAAGCTAACTCCTACTCCGTGTGTCCTATCCACACGTATAAAACCCTGGGGATGTGTTCCAGAGTAACAAGCGCCGTGGTACATGCTATATCCCTTATTTAACGACGTATTTGTTCTAACGTCTGTGGGACCCGACGCCATTATTGCATCGCCATTCTCGCGCGGACGAAACCCATTCGAATCTAAAACAATTGAAATTCGGAATTCATATTGGAATTGTTTCGAGTTTTCTTTTATAGGTAATTTAAATGAGATTGTCTCTTTATGGTAGTTAAGGGAATGGGTATTGCCTATAATGGAGAGATATTTTGTGTCTGTTGTAACAGGCTAGTGTTGGCCTTTCACAAAAATTACAATAGCGCCACTGAAAGAATAGCGCCAGCTACGCCTGATTGCAAACTATTAGTGAAATCAAGACTATAAGTACATAACATACATACACCATGAAAAGCTTGGTAAGCGTGGTTGTCTTGGTAGAAAATATTGATAGTCTTTATCATAATTATGTCGAATGAAAGAGCATCAAGACTGTTGGTGATGACGTAACTACAACGAGCGTGCAGAACTTCAATAACCAAAAGAATATTCTCAACTACCCACATAATAAAGTCTCGCCAACTACAAACACAACAATATACTTAGTCAGCTCAGTCACAAAAGCTCAGTTGACTGTAATAAAGTCTGTCTTCACTACCATTTATTTTGTAAAAAGAATACTAAACCAAATATGGTCACAAACTTGCATGCGCCCAATCAGAACACCTCGCGCCAGCGCTTCGGACAATTACACATCCACGCAGGCTTGTTGAATTTCGCGACGACCGAGCAGAATTGCCAGTTGAACAGGGTTGAATATCCTAGTGACTAGGAGATGTTATTCGATCTGGGTTGACTAATGACTAGAACCTAGCCAACCCAAATCAGTTTAAAACTCGAATGGCTGATGCTACAGAAAATTATCTTGCAATTTAAGGTTTTTGTTTATTATAACATAATTATTTATTAATGTCACAAGTGTAATGAAGTGGGAATTTAACTCTTTATCTCAATATACTTTAGATCTATCGATTGATTACCTAAGATAAGCAAAAATTAAAAAATTGGGAACACCAAAAAAATACGAAACACTGTTTAAAAATCTGTGAAATCGCTCGCTCCTAATACATATTGATATTATTATCTTACCAATTTAAAAAAAATCAACGTAAACAAATGATTGGTCCACTTCCATTTTCTCAATCTGGCAATCCTTAATGCAAGTGCACTCTCAGTAAATCTGTCACTAGAAGGAGTAGAAGGCAGCCCTCCGCGTTTTGAGTTATACAGAGGCCGGGAACTAACAAGGTGTACCTAGTTATACGCGTTACCTTTCTCGGCGAGGATGAGCATACGGTTTTTTTGTTTGGATCCCAGAGACACCGATTGGATGAAGAGTGGCGTGCACTTGACAGCCTCGTGAACTGTGCTATTAGATCGTTTTTGTAAGGAACTGATGAATTTATTTGGATTATCAAACCTGTTGCAAAGACATTTGGATTTTAGTTGTATTAGGTGCTAATCCTTTTACTTGGTATCAAGCCTTAATTTCATAGTTTAGTAGGCAAGTGGATATGCGTCTTTAAAGTTCTATTAATAGATGGACTAGGTAAAGCATTAGGTAATTTGTTTGGATGAGAAACTAGAGATGAAGTTCAACAGTGTCTTCTCACCATTTTTACATGTTTGTATGTTTGTGTTGTGTTGTTTGTTTGTGTTTTTATACGTTTGGTCATAATGTACAGCAGGGGACGTCTTCGGGATGATGATGCTGAGGGTTATAAAGGGAGAATTAATGAGGGTTATATCATTAACAGAGAACCCACGTGAAGTCATTGGATGCACGCGGCCAGTAGCCATTCAAAGTGGCACTCTATTGGCACTCTAATATTCAGCAGTGGACATATGATGATGAGTATGATAGAAGTCAACTATAGATAAACATCTTTAGTCGCTTCCGCCTTGCTCGATCAATCAGATCTCTGATTTTACCTTCTTATACCATTTCCTTGAAGAAATTATTATTAGGTCTTACATTAATATTCTCATCCACAGTCTTTATAATCCTGCGACTGGGTATCTTTTCGATTGTGCTATCCTATCTTATTGATAATATCAACACCAAACCAAATCCACCACCAATCAGTAATCGGTACGGGATTTCTAAAGTACAAATACAAAATAGAGTTACTATCATATTATTGTTCAATATACGAAGCACATCCGTATAAAGTCAAAACCCCAGTCGTAAAGTATCAATATCACGAGCCACGGTCAACAAATTATAATAACACACGTAGACTCAAAACAATACAATCGAAATATTCTCGGCTTTAATTTTCTAATAAAAATGCCATTCCTAAACATAAATAATGATAATAACAAACCAACTCATCGGTGGTCGGCCGTACACCTACACACATTAACGGTTTACCCAAAAATTTCGACATTGGTTAGACACGTGGTGTCTAATTGTAACGTAGCCTTTACTGCTATTTACCTCGTTTAAATTTAATTGGATTTTAAATTGTATTAACTACAGAAAACCATAATCATCATCATCATCATTAACAGCCCGAAGACGTCCACTGCTGAACATAGGCCTCCCCCAAAGAGCGCGATCTTAAGCGGCCACTCGCCTCCTGCATATATCGGCTCCCCGCGGTTTTCACCAGATCGTCGGTCCACCTAGTGGGGGCCGGCCTACGCTGCTTCCGGTTCCTGGTCGCCACTCGAGAACCTTTCTTCCCCATCGGTTTTAAGTTCTACGAGCGATGTGGCCTGCCCCTTGCCATTGCAGATAACCATAGGAAAACATTTCTATTTGTCTTAGACAATAAAGACCTAAGTTCATATTAGACGGTTCGAAGTACCTTTCCCATTTAACATATTATTTTCTGCAACGTAGATTATGAATTTACTTACTCAGTTCGCTTTTGTTCTCTGGTTCGTCTACTGGAAATCGGTATACGTATACGACTTCTTTGATCCTAAAAGGATGGATTCTAAATTGCACTTTGGTTTTTTATGTCTCGTATAAAAGTTACATGCTAGGTATAACATTGACTTTCGAAAAGCGATCAAGTCGAAACAGCTTGCACAAACGTAAAGTGAATTCCAAAGGATACATCCATTTTAAAATGCTAGCAAACTACCTTGGTGCAATCTATAAGCGGTATTGTACTTTGGAGTTAGTATTCATAACTATCAGCATAAACCAAGTTTATTTTTGAGTCACTTGTCCTTACAATGAGTACTAACTCATGAGCTGCTTTGTACCGTTAACTAGTAAATTTTAACCACCGTTTAGCTGTGGGTTACTTTGAGCCAAATAGTTAGTCATTGGATTGAAAATACAAAGTTGCTAGAGGAAGAACAAAGATTTTACGGACAGTATATAGGACGTTGCGAAATTCTTTGGGTTTGCTGTACTCTTAGCGAACTTCTCATGTGCTATTATATCTTATATCTTGTGCAATTAAAAAAAATTTTAATTGATGAGCAGGTAAAGCATGGCGATATTATTTATGATCGGTCCTTCATTTAATAACGTGAGTCTGTAGTATGTTCCAATAAATTTTTTGTTGTCGTTTTAGTTGTAGCTTAAATTTTGTTGTATATTTTATATAGGTACGTGTGTAGGTTTTGTTATTAATTTGTGTACCTAATCTTGTTTGTTTGCAAACGTTTCTATCATTATATTATAAGGTTTATATTAGTGTTATGTGTATTAAGTATGAGTAGCTATTTGTTATATGTATATATATATAATTATATATGTAATATGATATTTAATATATTATAAATCACTTAAATGTTATAAATTTAGTAATATTTTGTCTGAAAAGAATTATCCACCCGCGGGGTTTCAGCTGAAAATCAGCGTCTGGTACCGGTAGGCACTTGACATTTATGCTGAGCTGAACGCCCTTTCAGCTTCAACACTAAAATTATTTTTTAATAATTAATATGCACAGTATGATGTAAAACTTAATTAAGATCCTGGTTTGTACTTTTTATTTTTTATTGTGTATTGTGTTACTTATTGTGAAGTTGAATAAACGCTATTCTATTCTATTCTATTCTATATCAAAATAATACCTCCTCAATATATGGTGAGCATCTCATAGATCGGGGAAACCAACGTTTTAAACAGCCTTTTAAGAGCTGTTGCCTTAAGTTTGGGACTTGAGGACGAACCTAGAACCACCAGCAGTCCATCGCCGACAAAGACTTGTTTGCTCGATCATAAACTGAACACCATAGAACGCTGTAGAATTTCTTCAATCGGTCAGTGTATTTTCTCCGCGATGTGCCACTACCTGCCACATTGCGCAACATCAGTGTTTACTGCTCAGTGTTGCCGTGTCGCTGAATCCATTACGAGCGAGCACGCGGCTCACCAGGTTTAATGCATTCATATTTCCAAGTTTATTTGGTATTGCCAATTAGTGGGGTCGTAAAATCAGGGCGTCATTACGGGAGGTCCTTTTATAATGCGCGAACACACGGCACGGGATTGCGTGGAGCAAGCGGATTGCACCTGTGAATTGCAATGCACAGGCAATTTAATATTTATGATTTTTATAGCAGTATCCCTACGTGGTTCAAATTTTTCTTTTACAAAATTAATCCATAGGCAATTTGTGGAATAAAGTAATATTACAACACAAATAGCTAGGTGGTATCAAAGAAAGTTTATTAACCCCATATATTTTTGTTGAAATGAAGACTGGTTTCATTTTTATAGTTTAGCTATGTACTTAACACTTTGACAGACTGCGTGGTGTGGTGGTTGAGTAAATCGGCTCATAACCCGGAGGCAGCGGGTTTGATTCCCGCGGTAGGACAAGTACTTGTTCGCAGAAAAAATAACCCCAAATACTTGTTCTGTGTCTGGGTTTTGTAGGACCATGGTCGTCGTAGTTCCTGGGTCCTTAGATACAGGGAATCGTAGTTAGGGTCCAAAATCTATGTATGTGATCGTTGGGCGTTATTTATTTATTCATTTAAATTACCATCATGTTTCATTGTTTATAAGGAACATGAAGCGTAGCAAAATTTTTAAGTGCATATAACTGGCGACTGCTGAATCAAGCACCGAGCTTGTTCGGCAAAATATTGTCCCGTATAATCCACGTTGTTTTTGGCTTTCCAAAAGTAATTACACGATCTTATTAAAAAAAATCCAAGGCATTGTTATATCCAAATGCACTTTCATCTCGAGTACCGATTTTACAGTTGCATTTAATTAGGTTTTTGATTGATTTACGATAATATATTTTCACGCTTTTGGCCCTTAGGTGCAGAGGTTAAACGGGGACCGCGAACCCGGTTTATTTACTATAAGGCTTAACTAAAATTATGTCGATAAAAGTTTATGGTAGCGTCTGCCTGCGACTTTTCCCGCGAAGACTATAACTGATGTTCTACCAATAATATTTATTTATTTATTGCGCAAATAAACAGGCATCATTGCAAATTAAATTATAGAATAGATGAAAGTTTAGTTTAGTGAGTGACTAATTATGAATAACCAGCATGATTATAGAGTCTAACACTTACCATCAGGTGAGTGGTAAAATGCAAGCATATCTTGGTTAAAAAAATTCCTGATTCGATGTGTATTTGGAAGTTCCTGGATTCGATAACCGTGTGGTCCTAGTGTTAGAATAGGACCATCCCATCTCTTCCCGTGGATGCCGTAAGAGCCTGTTAAGCGTATATTCAGGAAAATTGGCGTTTTGAGGTGGAGGCCTATATTCAGCAGTGGACTTCTTCCGGCTGCTGCTAACGCTGATGATGATGATGATGATGATGAATATGATGATAATGATGATGATGATTACTCTGGAACTTCTGATAAGACGTGATACAAAGAATACTTTAATTTGGTGCTACATACCTATAATCAGTATTAAGTAGTCTATTTCAATTTGACAGGTAATATCGACTAGTTTATTGGGTTCTCTTTTACCAAATAGCACAAAAAACTTGCTTCTGTGATTTATAAGTAAACCAATAAAAACACAATATCTAATTTTCTGCGAAATCGCGTCAACTAATCTACTATTTAGTTTCCTATACTTCAAACATTTCGCCAAACATATTTCTCTAAACCGATGCAATAAAATATAAAACGTTGAAAGATTAGAACTATATCCTACTTTATAATGATTAAAATTCTATTTTATTGACTTCATATTAATTAATTAACATTTCCCGTATAGCGGTTCTCACCTGTGCCGTATTTTCTAAACGTAACACAGCCATCGCGATTATTTTAATTTCAAATTCCGAAATCTATCCGTACGGATTCGAATGTAAGATCTTCCATGGAGATTCCCGGAGCGGCAGGGGTCCAGAATTGAGGCCACGAAATGAGCGATGCCCTAGGGTAATTGATTGAATCAGGCGTGACCTCGCGGAAGTTCATCTTAAATACAAAATGAAACAAGAATATCTAGTGTAATCCCCATAGACATATATATTAAGGACAGGCCTAATGACTGGTTATAGGTCGCTTCAAAGTGGGAGTCACTTTCACAGATTGGCATCCACTAGCGCTCAGTCTGTGATGGAAGTTAGAAGGCATCGGTCGAATGTCACAAACATAATATGCCAAGTTGTATTGTGAAGGGTTGCACAATCTATACTCAAAAGTGCAGTAAAAAGAAAGACCAAGTTTCTTACCTCAAGTAATTCAATATTTTCAATATTACACGCTGTTTTGTAACAAAATAATCGAATTTATATTTGGAATAATCGTTGTAAACATTAACATTGACGGACATAATGGCAGCGATAGGCACCTAATTTTCTCAACTTGTCGTAGTTCACGCGAAATCTAATAGATGGCGCTGACTTTTCCCACGCCATTTTGACAAAATAAAATGTTCCTTCGGGCATATCCTGATATATAAATCTATGGTAATCCCGCTAAAAATAAACTACAAGATTACCCTAGGGTATTTCTTGAAATGGATATTAAAGTTCAAACGCTCTTTTTTTAATTTGACAATGTATTCTATCGATGTTTGTTTCGAGTTACAAAAATGTTTACATCCCAACAAACACAGTATGATTAAAACTGCTTAATCATTACTGTAATGGTGTTTTATTTCAAGTACCAATTAATTATATATTGCAATATTTAATCAACAGCGCTAATAGTAATAGTAACTATGGACTATGTAGTATAATAACTGCAATATTCGTGCATAAAAAAATTGTTGATCGTATTCATCATTTCATTAATTACTTGGGAATGTAGTATGAAAAGAAATCATATTTATTAATTAAGTAACGTTAAAAACATGAAGAAGGTTTACCTCTCTTGCTTCCACACACAATATGGCCCGTGTGAACGTTAAACAGAACAATAATAGCAAAACCGCAATACATGTCCTTACTCATAATAACAGTTTGATTAATTCCCAGTTGACAAGAAAAGGGCGGATTGTACGCAGTAACGTATCTTGTTCGTGAGATTGTAATTGTAACTATATTTATTTAACATAATTAACATAATACACAAATACAACCCATATATATATAACATAAAGTATCTTTTTGAATTGCATCTACAAATAAAAATTCAGATATCGCTGCTTATTATGCTAGAAGTTAAATTACTGCAAAAAGTTGGACTATCCTTTCATCGTTTGGACTAAAGATAGTTCAAATTTATTCAAGTCTCATATAGATACTAGTTAACGACGTGCTCAATATTACGCGGCTGAATAATGAGCCAAATAAGTGCATTTTGATCATAAGTCACATTGACTTTTATGGACAATCTTTAAGTGGTGATTTCCTTATAAACAACAAAAAAACTACAATCTATTTGCAATATTTTCAGTATTAATTTCAACTAAAAATAATAATACATAAGATGATACCTACAAGACATTTAAAAACCTTACGACTACTTATATTTTTATTAAAGTCAACTTTATTTTCTAGGTGTTTCCGGTAGGTACCTAAATCTACTGATTAATGTGTGTGTTAATTATGATGTAATGATATATCTCGTATTTTATCAAGTGCCAAGTACTTATTAAACTAGTAATTTGCTATCAGTTTCCTTAATAAATATTGCTTCGTTTTCTACATAAAATAATTTATGTTTAATGTTTAACGGTGTAACTTTTAGAGAATTTTCAAGTCATATTTTTATATATAATAAGTTGGTTTATCAATTATATACCGTTTTATAAAATCTTCTTCATTCTTCTGCAATACCAATTTAAAATTGTTTAAAAATCATCCAATTTAGTTATTAAAATGCTATTCTAGTGGTTTTAAAAAGCTTTCTATGAACTTGGTATAGACTTCCAGAACTTTAGTAGGAGATTTTTACCCGCCCCTACTTCCGCCTCTCCTACCGCCAATTCCCTGGCCCCAACTTAACGGTCCATTCGATTTATGACGTCGCGGGTCCCCGCCGGCGACGAGCGCGCTAATTGGTGCGTGTTTGCGGACCGTCGGTCTGCACACAAGTACTTACAGTATTACAAACATACGCCGAAGTGTGCAGTGATACTGTTTTATGTGTAAGCTGATAAGGATTTACAATGTTTCGGTACTGTACGTTTCCAGACTGGAAAGGCTGCAAGACTGTTTCTACTTGCTCAGTCCACGGAAAAGTCTAAACATATTTTTACACTAGCTGAACCGCCCCGGCTTCGTACGGGTTAATTAGTTTTAAGTCTTTACTCTGTTTATGGGTAAGACAGAAGGGAAAGGTAAAAAAATAGGGGAAAAGGGTGAAATCCGTTCCGTAGTTCCAGCGTAATGCGTGTTCAAAGGGACAGACAGACAGACAAAAAATTCAAAAAAGATTGTTTATATTTTTATAGCGACTTAGAAGTGTAAAGCAGTATAAATTTTCAAAAATATTCAATGTACAGATTCAGCCCAGTTACGGTTTTATTATATATATTGATCGATGGACGAACAAGCAGTGGAGGGCAGCCCCCCACTAGGTGACTGGAACCTGGTTAAAGTCACGGCGAGTCGATGGATGCAGGAGGCGAGCAGCCGCTCTCTATGGGGCCTATGTTCAGTAGTGGATGTCTTCACACCGATGATGATGACGGTGGACGAATAAGTTGACAGTCCGATGATTGGTAGGTACGCTGTTTATTCTGCCCATAAAACTATAAATGACGAGTTGATGACCACTGATAGCCCGTCTGCAGGCTCTAGTATATTTATCTCTTTTTGCAATGAATTTAAGCTAGGTCAAAAAATTTCAGCAAGGTGGTAGAGCCGATTACTTGCCTACTATTTACTTACTCTCTTACTATTGTCACTAATGGTTTCTTTAAACTTCTAATCAGCTGTAAGGATGCTATTGAAAATTTATACAACATCTTACAAATACATCCTCATACATCCAGAAAAATATCGAAACTTTCATAGTTCAGTTACTTAGAGGGTTTGAGAGAGTCCAGACATAAAAAAGCTTTAATTTATGAAAAAAATCCTTTGAACCTACTAAATTCAACTTGATCTTAGTCTTCGCCTCGGACAATATCACTATTATGGATTTCATGTTTTGGCACAGACATTACTTTTTCCTAAAAAAAACCGAATCATAAAATTCTCAGGCGTTACTTTGTCCTCCATAAAACAAAAAATTAATAGAAAATTCTCTAAAGGTTGCTTCAGATAACGCAGCACTCAGCTTATTGTGACGCAATTTATGACAAACACCGCCTTAATTGTTGCTTTTCCAAAACAGTATAGGTATGTTATAGTCAAAGATCGATAATAGTCTCTTCCCGGAATTTCTGTTTTATCCTAGTTTTGACCATCTCTAAAGGATCTCTAAGCACATCGCATCTTGACCGGGTTTTACAACTTTATCATCTTTATGGACTTCGACTGTCTAAAGGGAAAAAGAAAAAAAAAAAAAAAGTGATAAAGGGAATTTTGATTGGCTCTTGAATAAAAAAGATTTCCTATCCAATTGCTCGCTAATAAACAGTGGCAAGTAATTATACTTTCTAAACGCACTCACACAGGCGCCGCTAAATAAGTATGTGCAAACTAGCACTACTTCTTGTCCTTTGTATAGAGACGTTAGGCGACTAATGAGGCTATGCTGGCGTGATTGCTGTTCTTCTGCGCCGCGTGGCGACTGTCTGATTTAATGAGGGCAGGTTTCTATGCGATTGTACGAATCAGGTGCTAAATTCGTTTTTGTTGGCGTTTCTTGATTAACGTTTATGAATTGCAAATTCTCTTAAAGAAATGTGCAGATTTTGCGCTGCGGTTTCTTAGTCATTAGAACTTTTAGTAATATCCCGGAATTTCGCTTGAGTACGTAGTACTATATAATAATCTATTCTGTGCTTGTTGCAAGCAAGTTCTAATCCAAGTTGACGACACCTTCATATTATTATTGTCATATTATAACATGGGGTGAAATGTGCTCAGACCATCTGATAACATGGTTACTTCCACAATTTTTGTCACCGAGAAAAGATAGTACAGCGCGAATTTATAATTATAGAGTACAAATAAGTATCCTGTTTGCTATAATGTATGCTATAATTATTATTACATTTTATTATATTTATTTAGAATATAATTATTTGGCCTTTCTTTTTAGAATTTGGACTTAGAACTTAGTTAATATTGTAGTCATTAGTAACTTCTGAAAGGTCGCCTCGTATTGCTGGGTATATAACTCCATCTATACCCTCATAACTTTCTGTACACAGGTTAAGGTTAAATCCGCAATCGTAAGTAACCACATATCTTAATCGACAACGCATAATATTGCAGGATTCTGTTGTTGCTAACTAAGGTGGTAAATTTGACTCGTACAAGCACTACAAACATAACTTTGCTGTCACTAAGTTCGTTAGTATTCAAATTAACTCTTGACGAGTAGAGTTAAAGTTTATTTTGATTGAAAATGCTGTTTAGTATGTTATAAAGATGAAAGGAGATACTGGGGCATTTCGTCCTAAATCTACCAAGCAGCTTTATTATGATTCCAGCGTTTGATAGAGATGTTGTATTGTTTCTAGTATTGTGTGGTAAAACAAATGGGGCGATATTGATGGGGGTTTGTATAATTTGAACCATAAATATTTCCACATCTGTTTACAGGGTGATTTCGAATCGGTAATTAGCGATTCGTAAATCGAGAACAGCTAATTATACACTGAAATTTGACGGCGCAACGGTATAGTGGTGTCCTAATAAATTGTCCCATTCATGTAATTAATTGTTGCAAGTGCCCAAACAAAAAATAGTTTCGTGACTAATAAATACAATAAATCGTAAATCTGTTTGAAGTGCCTTTAATATTTTTCACAAATCCATATTCTAATGTTTAAGTTTCTACTTACCTGTCTTAGCAACAATACAATGATTTCAATTCATGAAAGTGCAAAACTAATTTTTATTTATCTCTCTAAGGACGTACCTATCCAAATGCATTGCGGTAAGAAAGGGATAAGTGCGAACTTAGGAGGCGTCAAACTTTATTGCAGACCGGCATAATTGTTTTTACCACAAAGTCGTTTACTAATTAGTTTAGTAATTAATTACGTAGGCTACAGCCGGAGAACTCAAAAAAAACCAAAAACTTTTTAATTAAATTTAATCTTAAGGATCTATTCTAAATTACAAAAGTTGTCCGAATGCAATCGATGCGAGATATGCAATGAATTAAAATTATATAAAACTAAATAGCGTTAAAAAGTGCATCTAGGTCGCATGAAGACGATCCGTTCTGCTGACTCGGCTCCTCGTGTTGCAACTCGCAGCTCGTGACGCAAGTCGGCTTGTAAATAGATGCGGTGTCCTTAGCCAGCGGTTTGCTATGGGAACGATGGCGTAACACCTCCACCCTTAGAGCGGCAACTATTTTAGAACTTTGAGAGAAAATGTTGCCGGTGCTCTTGGCGAAGAGGTTGCAGGCTTCTCAGCATCCTCGTAGTGTGGTTCTTCAGTTTTATCTTTCTGGTTCTTCTTAAGATAGTGGTTGTAGTAGCGGCGCATGGTCAGGGCTGCTCCTAGTATGAAGGCACATAGTAATATAGAGTAGATGGGTATAGTCGTATGGTACATGCTATCAGTTGAGACGTGGTCCAGGTGTATCATTGGTTGCAGTATCATTTTATCTTGGTATTCATGAAGATCTCTCAGATTTATTGAGTTCAGCTTGACATGAGGTAGCGGTGAGGTTGTCGATGTTTCAGTGTTCATAGTTATCTTCATTATTTTCAATGGTTGTCCTTGGATCCTGTCGTGACTGTTACTGATGGTGAGTACTCCCGTGTTCAAGGAGCAGCTAGCTGGAATGGTGGCTAGGAAACTCCCTTGAACGGTATCGTAGCTCTCGTGTCCACAGATGGTATGAATTTTCGTCGGGCGCGGGAAAGAGATAGCATAATGTCTCTCGTCGAGCCGGTCCACGGCCTCCTTGGCCAAGTTGATTGTGGTCATCTCACAGGTTGCGTCCAGGGCCTGGTTGGTGATGAGATTCTGCGTGCAGTCTGCTTGTGTTCGAACTTGGTGTTTGAGACTTTCTTCACAAAGGAACCGACCACTGTACTTCGGACATTCTGTCTCTATGTACATGAACGCTTGCCTGTTGCTTGCTATGAGGGGAAAGGGAGGTATGATGGACTGGTTGTGTCTATTAGGAACGATAGCTAGCCTATACAAATTATATTCTGTGGGTGATACTATAGGAAATTTTAAAGTGATGACTATACGTTTCCCTGCAAAATAGTAGCCTGGCTTGATAATGTCATAGTATTCTCTTAAGTCTAGTCCTAAGATGTGACCATTAGGATAAATTAATTCTAACTTTTTTATCATTTTATCTAATATATCTACGCTAACTAAAGAAGGGTGTGTGCTCGATGCACGCACGAAACTTAGAATATTCTCCAATCTTAAAAGTTCTGCCATAATATCATCTGCATTTTCAGAGATAATAACTAATAATTGAGCGAACTTAGCATATTTTATCAAACTCGTATCTCTATGTGCTTCTTTATTCAAAAGTAGCTGTAGAGTTGAATTAATTCTCTCTTGGTTTTGCACTATTTGCATTATTACTTTACTGTGGTGTGCCATCCAATCTTTGCTTATGCTGATGTGATTATTAAATTCATTCGTAATTTTAACCTGGTTATTTTCGAGAACTGCAATGGCATCGTTGAATTTAACTGCATCCGAATAATCAAGATTTCCGGTAATACTCTTGATAACAGAGCCTAAGCCGTCTACAAGACCTCTCTTGCTACGATTAGGCTCAAAGCTGTTTAAGTGATTTAATATTTTTTGTACTTTGTTCGTTAGGTATTCAATTTGAAGCTCGTATAGTGTATAGGTGTCATTTTCAAGTCTGTCTTTGAAATCGAATATCTGAGTCTGCAAGTTATTAATTTGAAGCTCGATGTTGTCCAGTTCTACGTATTGTAAGAATGAATGGTAGTGAGTTATGAGTGTGGCTGGTCCCAGTCTGAACGGTAAAAGTCCAGGTCCGTCGTTCAAGCTTTCAAGTTTTATTTCTTGAGCTTCCAGCATTGTCATCGCGGTCAGGGTCAGAAGGAACCTGCAACAATTTTGCTGATTTAGGGACTCTCTTGAGTCGGGACTTTGCTACGGGGCCGCGCTTTTTAGATGTATAAATGTGAATTGGTAGGTCCGCGAGTACGGAGTCCTGAGTATATCGCGGTGCGAGCTTTTGCCTGGTCGCAAAAGGGTTACTAACAAAAACTTGTTGAGTCGGTTGGTATTCCGATTCGGGTTCACGGTCTTTGTTACGATTCTCTATAAGAGAAGTACGGTTAGTCAGTGCAGTCTCATTTATCAATTCGTATACGGTTTTCATCTGTTCGCGGTGAGTCTGTGTGTACTGTTGCAGTAGATGCTTAGTCAAGTCCATGTCAACGGGGTCCCGTGGGTCAAAGTGTCCATTAATTATGTCGTAAGGTCGGCCCTTGGTGAAACTATGCACTGAGCTATTGTATGCAAGAATGGCGTATGGCATGAGATTAATCGCGGGCTCATCTTTCCGCTGTAACTTTAAGATGCGGAGATGTTCCAAGATTGTCGAGTGAAATCTTTCTATATTACCGTTGTCGTTGGGTGCATGGGGCAATGTTCTGTGGTGAGTAATCTTATGTAGCTGAGTAAATTCTGCGAATAGCTGATTAGTAAATTCAGTTCCGTTGTCTGTGATCACTGTCAATGGTAGTCCGTGGTGAGTGCAATAGTGAAGCAGGCTTTGAATTATGCTGAGGGCAGTTCCATCTCTGAGGTGGTATGCCTGTCCGTATTTAGAAAAAACGTCAATAAAAGTTAAGTACTTTTCGTTTTGAGCAGTGAATAAGTCTAAGTGAAGAATCTCGAATGGTTTCGTTGCTGGCGGTACTATTTTAAATTGCTGTCTAATTGGATTCCTGTCATACTTAGCTTGACCACATAGGGTACAGTCATTAATAAATTTAGTTATGTGGTCTCTCATTTTAGGCCAATAGTACCTGTTAGACAGAGAAAGAAAACATTCGTTAATTCCGCGGTGGTTTGTTTTACCGTCGTGGTAATTACGAATTAACTCTTGTTGCCTGAGGTATTCTTTGACGTTTTCGACTTCTTTTTTAGCTAGTACTAAGTTCATTGCTGAGCTGCGGAATTTTTCCTGAATTATTGGAATTATATCGTACATGCGTAAGGGAGGAATTATTAAGAGGGCCGTCTTAACCTTTGGGTTAACGTACTCTTTGATAGCACTCACTACGTCGTCACATAAGTTGTTCTCAGATATCTGTACACAAGTCCTAGTGTGCGTGTCAAATGGCTTCGAAGCCGTCGGTCGTCGCTTTACGTCACCTACTACTGTCATTATGAGTTGTCTGTGGAATTTATTCAGTGGGTCATCCGTTATGGGCACTTCGAGAATAGGGTTCTCACAACTAGTGTGTGCGGTGGCTGTTGTTGAGCCGTTGATAGCTTCGGTAATAGGGTTGTCACAACTAGTGCGGGCAGTAACTGTTGTTGAACCGTTAATAGAGCTAGCTGGTTTATCTGACGGATTAACGGCGACAGAGCTTATCTCTTCGTTATGAATCTCTACCCTCGAAAGTGCATCGGCGTTTGTGTTGCTTACACCCTTTTTGTATATGACTGAGAAGTCATATTCGCTAAGTTTAAGTTTCCACCTTGTCAGTCGGGAATTCGGCTCCTTAAGGTTCATGACCCACTGTAGAGGCTTATGATCCGTAAGAATCTTGAATTTTCGACCGAATAGGTACGGCCGGAAGTACTTGGTAGCCCAAACTATAGCCAATAGCTCCTTTTCTATCGTGCTATAGTTGACTTCGCTATCATTTAGGGTACGAGATGCATAGCACACAGGCTTGTCGGATCCTACAGGGCCTTGGGAAAGAATGGCGCCAATGGCCACGTTAGAGGCGTCGGTGGTAAGAATAAAGTCTTTACTAAAATCGGGGTACTGTAGTATGGGGTCGTTGGTGAGAAGAGTTTTGCATTTCTCGAAGCAGTTTGTATAATCAGCGTCAAAGGTGATCTTTCTGCCCTTCTTTAGACACTGAGTCAAAGGTTTGGTCAGTCTAGCAAAGTCAGGGATGAATTTTCTGTAATACCCAACTAACCCCAGAAATTGTTTGATCTCTTTAGGAGTCTTGGGAATGGGATAGTTCTGTATCGCCGAAATCTTGTCGGGGTTTGGTTTTATGCCCTCCCTGCTGATAACGTGTCCTAGGTATGCGGTTTCTAACTTCAAAAACTCGGATTTGTTCATCTGGATTTTAAAGTTAGATTCGCGGAGTTTCTGGAAGACTTTCTGGAGATTCACCATGTGCTCTTGGAGCGAGGTGCTAAAGACGATAATGTCATCCAGATAGACCAGGCAGACGGTGTTCTGGAGGTCCTTGAGCAAATTATCCATCACTCGTTGGAATGTGGATGGAGAATTTTTCAATCCCATGGGCATACGTAGAAATTCGTAGTGCCCATGCTCCACACTGAACGCAGTTTTGGGTACATCCTCAGGGCTCATCTCCACCTGGTGGAAGCCACTGGCCAGGTCAAGAGTCGTAAAATACTGACAGTTGCCCAGCTTATCCAATACGTCAGATATATTTGGTATTGGATATTTATCATCTATCGTCTTTTCGTTAAGTTTCCGAAAGTCTATAACGATTCGCCACTTTACTTCGCCTGATGCATCGGCTTTCTTAGGTACGACCCATATTGGAGAGCTCCAAGCTGATTCGGAGGGTTGTATAATGCCCTGCTCTAACATTTTACCTATCTGTTGTTTAACCTCGTCTCTATGAACATACGGGTACCGATAACTTTTCGTGTACACCGGTTCTTCATCGGTAGTTCGGATCCGATGCTTTACCTTATTCGTGAATGTCAAAGGCTCGCCCTCTATATAAAAAACGTCCGCGTACTGAGCACATAAAGCTTCTAAATTTGCGCGTTCTTCGGCGTTTAAATGGTCCGTACGTAGCCGCGATAGCACTTCGTCGACTCGCGATCGGGGTAGTTCGGTGCTCGGGCACTCGTTCGTATGAACCTCGGCTACTAGCGGGTGGTCCATAGAAAATATTATATCGTGCGGAGATGGATTTACGATCTCTAAGACGCCACGATTGTCTTTTACTACCGTTAGACAGTCCCGAATAAAACAATTGGAGACCATTTGTTCCGGTATAAATGCCTCCCCGTCGTGAATATTAATTGGTAGCCGTACCAACTTCGAGGAATTCGCGGGTACTACGTCTTCGTACAAGTTAACGTTACGCGAGTTATACATGTGGATAGGGTTCATTGCGTTGCGAGTAATTAGTGTCTTGTTCTTTAAGTCAATCTTAGCTTCCCATTTTTCTAGTAAGTCAAGTCCGATGAGTCCGTCAAAGTAATTATGAAAGCGATATACAAATAGTTTTATATAGTCAGAATCCTGAAATTCATTAAAACACGGCAATGACACAGAATAGTTATTACGAGTAGTTGCATGCACATTGGTTACTTCAAAAGGATCATAGTTAAGAGGTGCCTGTGGAAAGTAATTCTCGATCGCCTCGGGGTTGATAAAGGACTGGTTAGCCCCTGTATCAATCAAAAGTTTTAATGGGGGATTGGAAATCTGGATGTATGGGAGTTGCCTTTGGGTTTGCAAGTTAACCTCTATTTTGACTTTCTTAACATCGAACCCTTCTGAAAATCCTGATCGGGATTGCTTGTAGAGGGTTGATGGTTAACATTTTCTGTGTCTGTCTGTTCAGTTATGTTATAGTCGGTATAGTACTGTGGCTCTTCATATTCGAATGTAGGACACTCATACGCGTGTTCATACTCAGGGTAGTATGAGTAAGGTTCGCAACTTTGGTAGTAGTCATTATACCCTTCATAGTCATAGCATTCGTTGAGATTCATCTCACGGGTTTTGAAATAATTGCTGGGCGGCGGGTTTCCCGACTTCGCCCAGTCGTGTCCTGATAGACCGGTGGATGGCAAAGGTCTAGTAACATAGTGACTGACACCACTCATAGGCTTAGGGCCTGTATTTTGAGGTTGGTTACGTGGCATCGCTCTAAATGTGTTATGCTGAGCGTTATAGTTCGGCGGCAAGGCGCGGAACATTTGTTGGGTTCGTGTGGGACCTTGAGGAGGTCGGTTCATAGGGAAGTTAGGCCTCCAGGATTGTTGGGGCTGGAATTGAGGCAAAGGCATAGATCGCTGTAATGGCACATTAAATGGCATATTATACATGGGTGCAGGAGGAACGAATGATTTTTGCACCGGCATTGGTAACAGCTGCATCGGTTTCGGTGCGGTATTAACTTTAACTGAATCATTACGTTGCTGTAGGTACATGACATTAAGTTCCTCTTGCACATATTCTAAAGCTTTTTCGGCACTGTCAGGACGCATGCACCTTATTCGGGAGCCAAGCGGCTCTTTTAAACCTCGAACAAATGCTTGCATGGTGAGTTTTTTATAAAGAGTGCGTTTAGCCTCTACGGTTGTGAGGATAGTCTCGTGTAAACTCACATACGTCATGATAGTGCTGAATAAATTTTGGCAGTGATCATAAAATTCTTGGGGTGACTTATTGCCTTGGGTAGCGAGAGAAAGGTCGTTATAGAGGGCTGTTTCATCCCTCTGGTCAGAAAAATTATTTATTAGAGAATTTCTGATGCCTTCCCAGCTCTCTGGTATGCCATGTGAATTAATAGTGCGGGCGGCAGGCCCAGTGATTTTATTAAGTATTCCGTTCAGCAAGCATAGATTAGTTAACTCCCTACCAGGTTCCGCGCTCAAATAAGTTGCACATAAATGGTCACATAATCTTATAAATCGGGTCAATACATTGGGGTTGCCATCGAACTCGGGCAACGGCCGTAATGCCTTAAAAATGGTATCAGGGTCCATTTTAGTATCTACGCTACTTATTATAAAATTATCTATATCGTCTTCTTCTAACACAGTATCTAAACTTCTAGACCTATCTGCTAACCTACAACGAGATTGCCTACCAGGTGCAGGACTTGAGGGGTATTCCTTTGGATGGAAAATTTTTGTTAATTTAAAACACTAAAGGGATAAATTCTAGGGGGACAAGCAAGTACAGGAGCAATTCAAGTACTTACATAAATCTCATCTTTGGCTCCTTGTGAATCGAGGTCTAGATTCTTCCTCCAGCCGCAGGCCCACAGGTTCTTTGAAGAATTTGGACGGTCGCGCCGCGATCTTCCACGCCGCACAGCAACCAGGAGGGACGGTTTGATTTTAACACAGCCCTAGCTAGCTACTTTGTCCAAATAAATCCGTACGTCTGCGCCAATTACGTAGGCTACAGCCGGAGAACTCAAAAAAAACCAAAAACTTTTTAATTAAATTTAATCTTAAGGATCTATTCTAAATTACAAAAGTTGTCCGAATGCAATCGATGCGAGATATGCAATGAATTAAAATTATATAAAACTAAATAGCGTTAAAAAGTGCATCTAGGTCGCATGAAGACGATCCGTTCTGCTGACTCGGCTCCTCGTGTTGCAACTCGCAGCTCGTGACGCAAGTCGGCTTGTAAATAGATGCGGTGTCCTTAGCCAGCGGTTTGCTATGGGAACGATGGCGTAACAAATTCAAAAAGCCCCGACCACACCACCGCAAGCAAAGCCCCTAGAGCCCACATTTCTAAGAACATTCCCCACTATAAAAATTCTACAAATTAGAAATGTTGAGACCGTAAATTACTCGTCTGGCCACTATTTAAGGCCGAATACGTTTCTTTAGAGCCTCTAGTTTATTTATAGCTGTTTAATACGTCATTGTTTTGCATTTCAATATATAATTAAGCCAGACCCACGTATTCTGTTGAACCACAAATTAAGTTTCCTAATATTATCTCTTGAAGGGTTAACTGCTCTTTGTTTCTGCCGATTCCGCGAAACGGTTTGGCGGTTGTGCATTGTCTATATAATATGTTTATACTACTTTGTTTACTTGGGAAGCAGCTTCAAAAACTAAATTCTATGTAAGTACTTATTTTTAAATTAAAAAATAGGTAATTGTCACTTCACACAGCGCCATCTAGCCCCAAAATAAGTAAAGCATAGTACAAACTATGGAACAATTTAATTTAAACGGCGTGATACTGCGCAGTCTAAAACGAATCTAAAAAATATAAAATTTTGTAATATCCGAATTTTGATTTATATTTCTATAAAATGTCTGCACTGCAAACTGAGTTAAAATATGATTTAAGTAAAATTTAGGGGATTTATGTCGTTAAATATGTTAACAACTAAAAACTACGTTTTCTACTGTCGAAATAAATAGTCTAGGCTTAGTACATGAAGAGGCCAATAATATTAATTGAAATGTATTAAAAATCCAATGAAAAATGGATGTAGGAGGCTAGCAGATTACAGGTACTATACAAGTAGTTTATCAATAGATTTTCTTTAATCAGTTAAAGAATCCCAAGCAAGAATAAAGTCAATTTTTTTGTTTGTTGGTAACCGCAGATACTTACCTAAAGTGGCACGACCCACAGTAATATTCACAAATTGGGGCTATTTAGCACGAGTTACGAGTATTTTTGCCCAAAACGGGTTCCTGCAATTTTGATATCGGTTTATTTTTATCGTTAAAACTCATTACTCACGTAAGCTTTCACTCTCTCTCTTGAGAATACAACGTGGCGTGGGTTTTATGATACAGAGTGTAATCTGCGGTAGTGTATTTATTTTTAATTTAAATTTTTACCAGAACTCTGTGGCTGTAGCAACCAGAATCGTAAAACTTTAAATTTCGAATCGCAACAATGTCACACACAAAGTATTATAAAGTAACATTAATCATCATCATCATTAACAGCCTGAAGACGTCCACTGCTGAACATAGGCCTCCCCCAGGGAGCGCCACTTAGAGCGGCTGCTCGCCTCCTCCATCCATCGGCTCCCCGCGGCTTTCACCAGGTCGTCGGTCCACCTAGTGAGGGAGCCGGCCTACGCTGCGTCTTCCAGATCGTGGTCGCCACCCGAGAACCTTTCTTCCCCATCGGTTGTCAGTTCTACGAGCGATGTGGCCTGCCCATTGCCATTTCAACTTGCTAATCCTAAGAGCTACATCGGTCACTTCAGTTCTCCTGCGGATCTCCTCATTTCGGATCTTATCTCGCAAGGAAACACCGAGCATTGCTCTCTCCATAGCTCGTTGCGCGACTTTGAGCTTAGTAATGAGCAACATTAATACAACAAGTAAAATAACGAAACTTTGATAGCATAATGCAACAACCGATGTTAAGTTATTTTTAATTTACTGAAATCATAATTATTATGTGGCCAGTATATACCTCCACTAGGTATATTATTATTTTACGAGTGTACATACAAACTCATTTCATACCTATAAAGCGGGTATTTCATCATACCGAGTCTTCACACGCACCGATACAACCGCAAGCCCCAACACAACACAATTGCTTATATGCCACAAAATGTTGCCCTAAATTGTTTCAATATTCCCGAAGCGGGCCCGGTACAATGTTGCATTAATTTAAGTCATTCTTATGCAGGGCTGATATTTTTTTAAGTATTTAAGAGCTAAAATTGTGTAATGTGAGTTTGTGTGAGTTTTAAAGGCACTGCGCGCGCTGGGATGTATGGAAGAGATAGCTTTAAGCGATAAGACCGCCGTAGTGACACTTAGTTTTAAGCTTGTACGTGTACATTGAGTGTTTCTGTAAATGTGGTGGTTCAATAAAGAGTTTATCTATCTATTTATCTAACTTTATCTACCTATAAGTATCTAACGCATTGAGATTAGTACAGATAGAAAATTTAAGCGTTATTTCATGTATTTTTGTGATGACTTTTTGTGGCAACCCTGAACTAACATGCTGAGATGATTCGATTGTATTGTGAAAGAATAGAAAGAAAGAAAATACATTTATTCGTGACAGTAACACACACAACATTACACTACATAAATGACATTACAAAACAATATACACTCAAACAGAAGCAGTGCCAAGCAGTCCAATGCTGCGTGGTGTCACGAATGGGCCCCGACTCAGCATACAATTAAGGTCCTAAGGATCTTAATTACTGATTTTCAGTCGGACCCCATTGATTTTGTGTGTGAAAATGAGCGAATTTCAAAGTTTATTTTGCAACTAGCTTTTGCCCGCGGCTTCGCACGCTTGTGTTATGTTATTTTTACGTTATAGTCTAATAATAGATCATGCATTTCATACCAAACAACAAAATAAACTAAATCTTTTCAAAGCTGCGCACAGTAATCTGTATTAGCATAGGTATAGGTATAACGCAAGCATAGCCGTGAGTGGAAGCTATTTAAACCATTATTTAAAATAAATGTTTTGAGTCTAATATAGATTTATAATAGTAAACGAAGTTTCAAACAAAAAACTACAATTTTATAAGTACCTAGTATATTACAACAAAAATAAATCATCATCATCTCACTCAGGACTTTAACAGAAGTTTCAGTAAATTTTGTTTAGTAGTTACCTAAGCAGGCAGGTACAGTTAAGAAAAATATGAAAGAACCACACACGATAATGGTGTTTTGCTCAGTTTTACATATGTAAAGATAATATTATCCGCGCGCTTTTTGTTCCATTTACCACATTTTTTTACCTTCTTAAGTTTGGCTCCATACGAATTGAGTTACCTACACTTAGCCAGTGTCAATAATAAGTTTATAAAAATACATAATTCTTTACAGCCGAAGATATGCATTTACCTGTACGACGCGTACATAATTAATTTTCTTAATACTAATTAGGAATTACAAATACTAAACCACCACTCCTTAAAGAATCGATAGTTATAATTATATATATATACCTACCTAGTGATGAGAGTGAGGAAGTAGGTTAAATTGTCATTACATAATAATTATTACTAACACCCAAAGATGAGTTACTTACCTACTATAACTATAACCTCCTTGGAGTAACCGAGTAATCAATCATTTTTTGCTCCCGTGGTTTATTTAAAAGCCCACAGATCTAAAATATTTTAACTTATAGAAACTTATTTCAACATGCAAGAAGAAGAAGAAGAACAAATCAAAAACAGTCAAAAACGAACGTTACGCGACATGTTATTGTTAATTCGAGAATACAATTGCCATAATGATTACCTATATATTATTATATCTAAGTACCTACCCTTTTAAACATTTTTCATAAAATATTTCGTATCATTGGCTAAATACAAATTCGCACTCCGGCTTACTTTAATGCCCAAATAAAAAAGGTTTTAAAATGCGTAGCAATGGTAAGGGTCTATAACTTAAGTAGCTGTAAGTACTATACCTTAAAACTTCCCTGGGGTCGATCAAGATTGTAGCAGTAGTGCAAAAATAATTTTAACTATATAATTTAGAAAGGTAACGTGTAGTAAGTTTATGTAAATAATACATTTGACCAGATCGCCAATAAAGAACATTGCTCCCGCCAAAACCCTATAAATCGATAACTTGTATAAAAATATTAATTAAGTAAGTTTCAATATTGGCTAAGTATGATAATCGCGTGAAGCCTTATGAATGATTATACAAAGTCTAAGAACCTACCCTTTTAAACAGTTTTCATAAAATACTTCGTATCATTGGCTAAATACAAATTTTGTCTAATGCCAAAATAAAAAAGGTTTTACAATACGTAGCAAAAGCAAGGGTCAATAAATTAAGTATCTATAGGCACAGATTACTGAATATGTTACTACTATAGGTTAAGCTATAGGTACTATAAATACAATTTTAAATAAGTACTTATTTCGAATGGTAACGCATAGTAGATTTTTGAAAACGAATACATAATACCAATTCGCCAATAAAGAGTTTTGCCCTCGAAAACATGAATAATAATTTTAGTTATGTTTCAATATTGGCTAAATATGATATCTCGTGAAGCCTTAACTTATAATAAAAAGTCTAAGAAGTTTTTAGTTTTCGAAATTCCTTGTTCTCTGTGTTGTGTTCATATTCAAGAAGGTTCTCATACCTATCCTCTTTCTTAGTCTGGACCACAGATTAACGAAAAAACTTATCTATATGTAATACATATGACTTCCTTGGGTATAGGTACTTACATAATGAACACATTGTTTTTCTCTAATCTGCATTGCATCGAGCGCAGACGAAGTTATCGCGTGATGTATTTCGCCGTAGCCCGAAAAGTGTGATACACTGCCGGTAATGCAGGCGCGCCAATTGTTATTTACTGTGTTTTGTTTTTTATGTTATAAATAAAGACATGCATAAATAAATTACTTTCTTATTGCTTAGTGCAGTGGGGATTTTTCAGAATGAAATAAAAATGATCGGGGTTCCGTACTCAAAGGGTAAATCCTTATTACTAAACCTCCGCTGTCCATCTGTCTGTCTGTGTATCCATCAATCACCAGGATGTACTCATGAATCGTGATAGTTAGACCGTTGAATTTTTCACAGATGATATATTTCTTTTGCCACTATAACAACCGTGATCCGTATTCAAAGGGACAGATAAACAAACAAATTAAAAATTATATAACTTGGTTTTACTTCATATTGATAAGGAATTATAAATTAAAACAATTAAAATTAATTTTTATAATCGCAAATAATACTCTCACAGTTTATAAAACATATTTATTCGTCGACATGCAATATAACGCTACTGCTTCCTCCATTTTATTTAGCCCACATCGGTCGCGCAGCAGGCAAACAAATTGACTGTGTGTCTCCAACTCAACAGCATCAGCATTCATTTCATTTCATTTCAAAAACAGCGAAGGTTCGGGCGTATATGAAGCCGCGCCATAATAGTAACACAGTTTTCTTCTTTAATCTGTGCATCCGGATAAACCCGAGATAAAATTACCGTCAGTAGCACAGAGTAATATTTTTTTCTCTCGTCTATGATTAGTAGCCAAAATAAAACTTACCTTTTGACACTGGCTAAATACCTACAGCATGTGTGGCGCCAAAATATAAGAAAAAAATTTTACCTTGAAGCTTTGGAGCGGCCATCTTGTTAAAATCCCGTTTCGTTTCATAATGAAATCTTAATCATTTTCACCAAAAAAAAAAAAAATTAACGATATATAAAATTTAATATATCCTATATTTTGCGCCGGGTTTTTCTAAGCTTATTAGTGAAAACCGCATGAAAATCCGTTCAGTATTTTCGGACTTGTGCCGTAACAAACAAACAAACAAACAAACAAACAAACAAACAAACAGACAGACAAAATGTCTAAAAAGTAGCTTAACGTGATCAGCGAAAAATTTCAAGCCAACCTGTGTCTTTTTTTTTCGATATCTTTCATTTACAGATTTTTTTATCTCTACAGTTTTATTATATGTATAGAGTATAGAAGATTCGTAGCGCAGCTTCGCTTTTCTATATTAAATTTTCTCTCCGTTATTTTAAATTTGCGTTTATTGAAGTTTATTCTCTAACACTTTCTTAGTCGACATCTCGCATGTCACTCGACTTCAGTGATAATATATATATAAATCATAATCTGACCGACCGGTAATTTATAGGTATAAGCATTTTACTGTATATTACCTAGGTACAGCTTATTCTCAAAACGATCCAAAAACGAAATGATAAGCTCAAGCAATCACCTTCAATTAGTTGCACAATTCAAAACTGCTTTACATAAATACGATACGATGATAGCGCAGGATTGCAATACGCAATGCACCACGCATGTTAAATTATAGGGATGCGCCACGTATCATCGGCAGATATCGATGAAGTGTATCGATAAAGCACGATTACAGTCATACTGTGTCGATACTCTGAGTGAGCTAATCGTATTAAACACGTATCAAGTCAACGTTTGGAAGTAGAAAAATAACGAAATCACATTACTTTATGTAAATAAGACTGGTTCCAGTCATCGATTAAAGAATTATCCGTCGCCGCCTGTGTACAAATGTATAGAAAATGCATTGGACTGTTTTATGGCAATAAACTTTATAATTAATATGATATTTTAAGCGTAGCGATGCTGAAGGCCAATACCATTAATATAATTATATCGTTTTTAAAATATTTGAATAGAAAAACAGCACAACATGTGGGACTCACTATTTAGAAATGTCTTATATTACAATTCCAATTGCATCTTTGACTGTTACGGTGTTAAAAAAATTTATCTGCCAACTGTATGGCCAGCTGTGATGACCGTGATCATTGACTAATAAACATTCATTATAATTGTAATGACGCTGATACAACTTAAGACATATGCCCAAAGTAAATCTACATCAGATTGCCTATTTACATGTAATGAATGGTCTATCCATTAGATCACAAATAAAAAGTTAGCATAAAAAAGCTTAACACCCGTCAGTAGTGAGCTAACACCAATTAAAATGAACTAGTGTTGTACCAATCGGGATATCGATAAAAAATCGCTCGATGGTTCTCATTCTGACATAATACGAAGCGACTGCCGTGAAGGCATTACCGAGTTTCCCTTTTAAGAGGCGGCTTATAGTGTCAGGTTACCGGGCCGGGAAAAAAAGTTAAGATTAACAATTACTATATACGTACCGCGAAACGGGATAAACGGATGCCTCCCAGGATAAAATCGAGATGCTAAAAGCAGACGTAATTATCGGTGAACTTAAATAGGCAAATGGAGATCGGCCGGCATCTCGAGGTGGCAATAATAATTTTATTTTTATGATACCATATCGTATATTAGGTACTTTTGTGTTAATTTGAGATGGTGAACGTTTTGTTTTTTATGCACTATGGAAATTATAGAGTATGTTTCAGTTCAATCATAAACCACGAAAGAGCAGAATAGTTGTTGCGTGTAATAATTCTGATAAAAATAAAATATGGAATAATAATAAAATTTTAAATTCTTTATTCAGATATGTGACTGTTACAGCAAATGAAAAATACTTATGCAACGTTTGTGTCAGAAATACAAAAATTGTATAACTTTATTGGAAATATACAATTTGCATAACATATTTTTAGTATCACATTTTTAAGAACGTGTTTAGAGGTGAACAAGTTAACCATTTTTTTAATATCGTCGCATAAATAATAATAGAGTGATTTTTATGTGTTTCATTACAAAAACGCGACAAGAAATATTTTCTTTTCGCAAAATGTTCTTTTAATGTGGTTTGTTAGTTTATACGTTATTTTATGGACTTACGATATCGTTTAATCATCATTGACCACCACTAGACAAACCAGAAATAAAATGTTTACGATCTTGTATTTCATAACAATAGCAAGCAAACTATCACACACAAAGTTCAAACACAATCTAGTTCATAACAGGTAACTAGTTGAGCAATAAAAAACTGTATCTATAAAAAGGTGTACACGACTTGTCACATGTCTCAGCATTACTAGTGACGACAAATACGAGGCGTGACCGAATCTATCGACATAACCTAGATCTCAAAGTTAGGTACATAACACTTTTGACATAAATCATGTCAGAATTAAATACGAGTAAAAAACGTGCATGCATAATGTAAATTTAATTGACTAAATAAATGAAAACTATCTGAAATCTGGTGTAAGAATATATTTAACTACTACAGTAATACAACTTACTCTACCGCTAAACCTCAGTTAACAAATCAAACACTTTCAAACATAACCACAACTAAATAGCAAGAAATAATCAAGAAAAATAACAATAAAATATAACACAGGCATCCCACCGATTTCCAATTCATTCACCATTTACAAATACAGTACCTATCTAGATATCAGCTTGAAGGATGGTCTCAGAATGCGTGAATAATTTTAAACCACTCCTTCGTAAAGGATCACTACTGGAACTGATAATATTCAGATATAAATAGCAAGAATGTTTTTGAATCATCCAATAGAAAATCAATAGCTACTCAGACTCTTTTATTTCAGTGTTGCTTATGACTATCGACATAATGGTGTATCGATGTTTTTACATATCGATAGTGACTGCTAAAATAAAACGTTATAGAAACAATTTTTTAAACTATACTGGACTTCTAAGTTATTGTTGTAACACAATAAAAAATATACCTATGCCAAAGATGAACAAGCTAATATAATAATTATGTAACTTTAAATAAAAATCTAACTATAATATATTCAACGTTATCATTTCTAACGTTTTACGCATCAACAAACTAAAAAAGTGATAAAATTTACCGCATCGTTTTATGTCCCACGTAATGATTATGGGACTTATATTTCCCAAACGCTGTAAAACCTTATACCATATTAATAGCTAGCACATTCTTCGTATGTCACTGTAACAGCCGACTATTCAATAATTCATATTTCAAAACGTGCTAAGACTCACATTAACACTTCAACAGCTTAAGACAAACAAACAAACACACACACATAAAATACATTGCTATTCCTTAAACGTTATAGGAATTCATTTTTTGTGCCGCTTTTCGGTGTATTAAAACTTTTGAGACAGTGCTGTACCAAAAATTTTGACCAATTTACAATGAGCTGTTTTAATGATGTATTTGAATTAAGAGAGAATGGAATGGAAAGGTCTTATTATGTTGGATGTTATGGTAAAAAGTATCAATAGAACGGCTAATAAAATGTTGTTGACATTGACACAATTGGTGCCATGTATGCAGGAGATGGACACTTGTACCCATTGTTAAGTCAACACGCAAATATGGAACATGTAACACCTAATAAAAGATACTTTCCAACTGTCTTTGCAGCTCCAATATTAAGACTTACCGTTTTACTCTACAATAGAAAACATAATAAAATAAATAAATAAATCAAGCACCAATAAAACGGGCATGTAAATAATTAAGACTCCTACATTATTTCATACAGTTATTTATATCCATAATAAGATTAGTTTCATAAATTTTATTGCAATTTAAGCCATGAAAGGATAGTACTACCCATTAATGGAAATAAAGACTCTAATCTTCTGTGCAAGGCTTTCATTTACCTGTACTAAGGTTGAAAATTGCGTGAAAACGCAAAAGGTCACGCTTGGGTATAGTACCACTTCAGATAATATCATCGATGAAAGAAAAAGAATCGAATAGATTTCTGCTGTAGGCCTATCGGGACTTATTATCGCGAATATCGATATTGCAATCACGTAAGCTTTTATCGATAAGTCGATAAATGTAATAGTTTATTTGTCAACAGCACTTTAAGGAGCATGTCTTTGCTAGAAGTCTATCTTTGCGATCTTAGCTTTTTAGGTCCTATTTAAGAGCAGTTTTTGCTTTATTGTATTTGTAAGGACTATTGAAACTTTTTGTACGAATGTAGGTAACAAAGAAACAAAATAAGTTTTATTTGTAACAATAAACAATCACATTTTGGATACGTCAAATCCTAGTCAGTTCTTTAAATAGAAACTTGAAAAAAATTACTCTCAGAACAAAACACTAATAAAATGCATCTGTAACGAGCAGCCTTGGTCGGTGGTTGGTCCCGATCGTCTATTTTGCTTTTAAGCCACGATTAACTGATTTTCCTTGAATCCTATTAATAGTCATTTTATGAGTTACCGTGTATCAAACTTAATAGGGTCTGAAAGTCTGAACATAGTGAATGTGCAAAAGCTCATCTGCTCGCCGTGTTTATTGCCAAGCAAAGGCACATTCCTATTTAAATGAATTATACAGTAACTAAGACTCTAAAGAAAGTAACGGAAAGTAACTCTACGGAGTGCGGAAACTCACAGTAGCGGGCTACCAGTTAGATTTGGCAGAAGCCATTTGACCACTCAACTAATACAGCAAAGGCAAATTATATTGGTAAAATGTAGTGATGTATGTCAAAACTGAACTAATTTATCGATGTCGATATTTTCATACTAATTATATTATCGATTATATTTGTATTTTATTCTATTTCAGTAATGTTCTAGGTTTATTTATGAATCTAGGATAACAAAGTTCCGGTAATACGGGAGAAAAAAAGGATTTGCTCCATTTGATTTTAATTAATAGGTGTAAAGTTATATCTGTCAATACACACGTCATATAACTTCTCATCAGAACATCATTCATATAAAATAAACGTGAACTTCTCAGATCTTCCTCTAACAGGAACTTTGATAACTTCGCGGCTTATTAGCCAAGAATACACATTAAAACCTACGTATATACTAAACCTACTACCTAAATATATTTGACAATAATAAACATCAGGTTTAAATTAATATACCAGTAATTTTATTAGGTTCTCGAGGACGAACGAAATTCGTTGCATTTTTGTGAAGATAAAGTGAAATATTTCAGTTATTCCGTGTGGTGGAATGGATGTGGAAGCCGTTGAATTTATATCGATTCTTTTATTGTCTTGCCTTTAATAAGTTCTTTAAGCAATTACGGAGTATAATTGACTTGATGATATGCAAAACATGACGCACGCACACATCTACGTTCCTTCAACGATCGTATCGGCCGGTCGTGCAAAAAGTTGTTGGTTTTTGTACATCTATTATAGTACATGATCTTAAAAGTTTTGAACTTGTTTCGAGATGTTCAAGGCGTAATGTAAGTGAAACTTTTTTAATTGTTTTATTTGATTTTTTTAGCTGTTTGTTTTACATAAAGAATCAATTAAAATCTACTTTCAATTGTTTTTATACTTTCATCATTAGATCATTACGCTTGTGTTGGCGGAAGAGTTTTTAGTCTAAAAGTATGATTTTGTCATTTGAATTTATAACGTTTTTCAATTCGATTTCGATTTTTATGGTAGAATGAGTATGTCCTAAACCTAAATTTTTTAAATTCATTTAAATATAGAACTTTAGGGTTGCCATAGTCATAGAAATTAACTCCACAACTATACCGCCACGTCGTAATATATCACGAAAATAATTAAAACGCTTTTTCCATTCTCAAAGAATCAAAACAAAAAATTCTTTACAAAGAAGCGAGTCATCGTTGAAACTCGTATAGAATACACAATGAACACATTTTTTTCTTCATCTTCACTGGCATAATAGGTTTTCTGTAGACTAACGAGAAATTATGCCGTAAATTTTACCTTGCTGATGATATCGCGGCCTTACCTGCAAATAACAAAAACATTTATAAATTAATTTAATATTAAATAAATCAAAAATAAAAATTGTTAGTAAAAATAAATAAAGTACGTTGAAATATTAGCGTGTGCGATTTTCACATTTTCCATGTTTTTATTTTGTCCTATATATTCTTATTAAAAAATAGCAATCTCTTTAAAACAATACGACTGCAAATAGTTAAGTTATCCTTTTTCCCTATCAAGTAGGTACTGCTTAGTTAGTTCCGTTACCTAACCATTATTATTTCAATATTTATTTACTTCATTACGTGCCCACATTACTCTTAGTTTTGACAACTTCCCTATAACGATGCCAATTCATAAAAAACACTCCAAAAACATCCGCAAAAAAATGACGTCAGGCCTCAAAAGCCACAGACACATCCTATACATTCTCTCATAACCCCTAGAAGAGGCTGGAGTGAGCACACGAACTAAGATGAACGTGGATGATAACTCAGCAGATACGGCTTACTGAGAACCAGTGGGGGGTGGTTTAAAGTAATACCGAGAGCGGAATGCCATTCAAAATGACAAAAAACATTACTATAAAATGAAAGTGTAACTTATTGGTCTTATACCGTAGCGGTTTGGCTCTTTCATTGATAATTTTCTACTCATTTATCACTATCGAAATTGTTCAATTCTTACAACATGAAAATAAGAAAACAGGTTAAGTGGCCTTTGCAATCGTCATCATCATTAGGCACACTTATACTGCTGACATAGGCCTCATTATGAAAACCTAATAAATTAAGCGAATACTGCTACAAGGATGATTAAAAAAGATGCTGATATAAAGAACAAGGCATAAAATACCTGCTAGCTGTAGAAAATTATTCCTTAGCTTTTACATTTTTGGGAGATTTTTATTTATTTACTTATTTAATCATTTATGCACATAACGTGTACAAAGGAGGACCTAATGCAAACAGCATTTTCTATCAACCAAGGCGTGCAGATAAACAGAATTTTTGACTTATTACCCGCTTTCTCTCAAGACTTAGGGCTGTCAAAAGCATTGTCTTAATAAAAATACTTTAGTGGCACGATGCGACGTCCTGAGGCACATTTTGTTGAATCGTAACGAAACTCTGCATACGTGGTGCGATGTACAGACGTGGGATAATTTTTGATTTTCGAAAAACTGACTTTTTACAACCTTTGTGGTTGTAGCAACCCTTTTTTGTAGAGCGCGTGGTAAAATACGAAGGCTGGTTCTTCTATACTTCACTTGGAAGTACAGTTATTAATAATAGTCAATCGTTTTTTCTCTAATCTGTGATATTTCGCTAGGAAACTCTTTACTTTCAATGTTTTTGGATTATTACAAAAAATACTAAAAGTGGGTAGGTACTTATTTGAAGTAATAATTAAAACACCACTAAAACTTAAATAAAACATAATTAGTTAATTACTGTTAAGTTAGCATCAAAAATAGTACAAATTACCAGAATTTTCTCCCAAATTGAAAATTGAAGCACCGTAAACAAACGGAAACGAACATTTAGAGCATCGAAATTAGAAGTTTCTCTAATTAGTTACATTCTGTCTACTTTGAACTGTAATGCCAACATCATAAAAGATGTAAGCCGGCTTAGGGTATAAGACAATGACTCCGACCGCCGTTTTAAAACAGTTTTTATAGGTTATGGGCCCGGGAATGGAGTGTGTTTAGACCCTAAAGTGTTAATGGTTGAGCAAACAGAGCAGCTACTGTTGGTGTTGCCAGGTTTTGGATTCCTGTGACCCGGGATGACTATTTGTTAAAAACGTTTGGAAACAATTCGTGAAAATTGTTTTAATATACGAAATTTAAATATAATTATAATGGTTCTTAATCTGAAACAGTAAATATTAGTAAATATGCATTTAGAGTTAAAAACTTTGTACAGACTTATTTAAGTTCTTTCCTCTGTCATTGTCTTTCATTTTTACTTTACAAAGTCTTATTAATTAAAATAGGTATTTAATATAATACATTATTAAAGAGAACTGTTCTTAGAGTACTTTTCTTTACGTATTGACGCATTTTAATCATTAGCGTCGGTACGTTTGTCATGAAAATAGTGATTCAAAACCCCTCTTTTTAATTTCAAAAAATCCTCTATTATCTTTGGGTTTCTAAAAGTGTAAATTAGTAGAGCAAACTATCTTCTAACATTCAGTTCGACAACACAAAAGCAACTATGGACAATTAACACTTTTTCTTAGCTTTTTTCTTGTTTTTAGGGTACGTTGTCATTTGGAATTATATTTTAGGTGTTATTCCATCTAACCGAAAATATCTATCAGTCTTTTCCTATAACTACACGAAGCAGTGGTCAAAGGTCTAATAATACAAATATCGCTAGCTAGTCCTTGCCATTTTTTTAATTGTAATTTGTTATTAGACGTGGATGTTTTCTAACAGTTTAGAATACAAACTTTTACTTGTTATTAATTTAGGATATTCAAATGCTATAAGATTGTCTAGCTTTATTGTTTCTGAGATAATAATAAGGATTTTACCCAATTCTACAGATT
This sequence comes from Ennomos erosarius, assembly GCA_963580505.1. Classification (NCBI taxonomy): domain Eukaryota; kingdom Metazoa; phylum Arthropoda; class Insecta; order Lepidoptera; family Geometridae; genus Ennomos; species Ennomos erosarius. The sequence goes on from OY756982.1 coordinate 2,124,282, forward strand.
CGCAATTCTACAGATTCCTAATTCTACAGATTCCCATGTCTACAGACTCGCGTTTTTACAGATTCCCACGTCTACAGATTCCTAACATAATTATAATGTTGCTCTGTACACAAAGTTCTGAACACTTTACAATTATTTCAGATGAGTGTAAAATAAAAGGCCCCAAAGAAAAAGTACCCAGTTCCGACCCATCCGCGCATGCGTCACGCAACTCGGAGGCGACGCCAGGCATTCCAACTCGGCCCGAGTTGTCGGCTCGTAGCGCTGTCGACGCCATCTGGATGCTAGGGGTGGGACAGTGTCGATAGTTTTGATTTGTTGTTTATCGATGATTGAGGTAATGAGCTTAGTTTTTTACCCCTATTTCCTAGGTGTTCCTTGTCATAACTGCCAGCAACCAATAAAATTCGTCTGTAAACGTTGAATTTGTAGTTTACGCTTAGAAGCTTAGAATCTAACTAGTACATTTTTATCTTGAATTTTATATTTAAGTTTTTATTACTAGGTTAGGTGAATTTTTCTGTGTATTTGCTAATAACAATAATTAAAATTTAACGCATACCAAGAAGATCGTAGACGTCACTAGATACGAAGCGTAGAAACACGTATCTTGTGTTTCTACGTTCTACTAAATCTATGTATAATTGCTACTATGGATAGATAGGATAAAGAAAAAAGTAGATAGGTAAGTCACGGTTTTTAAATAAGTCACGATATCTATTAAAAATATCCAAATCCAAAAACAGTACCGACAGTAACCACCCATCACTACCAGAAAGCGCGGCAACATCGCCATCTTACCTCCTTTTTACACGCCCATCACTACTCTTCCTTCCTGCTCTCACACCGACTACCTTATTTAAATAAGACTGCGCGGGCGCAAGAAAGAAATCTCATACGAATTTCAACTTACTCTACTTTGTTTTAAGGTCGAGGTGTCGCTTTTGGGTTGATGTAAAAAGAAAAAAGAGTAAAGGCAGGTTATCCGCACTCGGCCCTCTGGTGGAAGATACTCAAGTTAGAACTGCGTTGAGCCGGAAATATGGTCTAATTTTTTATAGCCTTGACCTATTATTTTATAGGCCAGAATTTGAGAAACAGTTTAAACTTGCATCTAGAATTATTTATTATTCCAAACACAACCTTGACTTTTGAGGCATAGCTCAAAACTTATTCCACCTCAACGATTTTTATATCTGGTGAATACCGCAGGGAGCCAATGGATACAGGAGCCGCTCAAAGTGGCACTCTCTGGGGTAGGTCTATGTTCAGTAGTGGACGTCTTCAGACTGTTGATGATGATGACGATGATGACGATGATGATGATGATGATGATGATGATGATGATGATGATGGTGATGATGATGATGATGATGATGTGATGTTGATGATTATCATCATCATGATGAGTCGACGCGTAAAAAACTAGTTCCGGGTAAAAATAAATTACCCTGGCTCGAGTTTATAGAGTGCAATCTTGACAGATAAGTCAACCCCCACGTATTATAATATAGTACCTTGCAATTAAAACTTTCAATAGGTGAACGAAAAGGAAGCAATTAGAAAGCTTGTAACTAGCATAAACTATCATTCCTGTGTTATTAACCGGAATAAATCGAAGTAATTGAATATCTCCAGTCAACACTCGCTGGCTGTGGTTGCTTTATTTGCATACAAGAGTTACGTGCTTCGGATCAGTCTGGAATTTTTTTCTTTCACAAATACTGTTTTCGTGCAGTGTACGATCGATAAGCTAAATTCAATTGTAAACCAAATAAAACGATTCCTACTTATTTTAAAATTGCAGGCCTAAGTATTCTACAAATTAAACTTCTGACAACCGATTGGGAAGAAATGTTCTCGTGTGGCGACCACAAAGTGGAAGACGCAGCGTAGGCCAGCCACTGGGTGGACTGACGATCTGGTGAAAATCATAGGGAGCCAATGGAAGAAGCGAGCAGCCACTCAAAGTGGCGCTTTGAGGCCTATGCTCAGCAGTGGACATCTTCAGACTGCTGATGATGTTGATGACTAATTTGAAACAATAAATTAAAATAAGCATATTATATATTACTACTATACATATATTGAACTCATAGCGTACAATAAAATAAGCGTAAATCTACTTAAGGCAGTTTTACTTAACAAAAGATAACTAATGTAAACACTCGTAGTCGGCACGGTAGCACAAAGAAAAATCACCACCCATCCTGCTCACAGTAACTTACACGTTACTTAAGCATAACTTGTGCATAATTCACGCACGCCCACTTACTTAAAACCAAGCGCAGATGACAAGCAACAAATGGGCCGCGATCCCTCAACTTAACTTAAACATAACTTAAGTCTAACTTAGTGCCGTATTATAGTGCGTTCAGTACCTTGTGTATGTGTTATCAGATCTACCTTTGAAACGATAAGGGCTATATTCTTTTGTGTGTAAATCGCAGAGATTTTCTTAAGCTTAAATAGCATAGAATATAAAAGCAAGAATTACAATAATCAATCTTTGGTTTGATTTATTAAAGCTGTCAATTTTAATATCTTATCTCCCAATAATATTGTAAATGCGAAAGTTTGTGTGTGTCAATGTTTGTTACCTTCTATCTCGGTAACTACTAAACCGATTTTTATGAAATTCGGATTTCAGATATTTTTATCCGCGAACAAAACCGCGAGGCGCAACTAGTAATTTTAATTAAGGAACCAAAACGACAAGCTATCATTTTATAAGTTCAAAGATAAAAAATCTTTTTACCCGGCTTTGCCCTAAAGGAAGGAGCTTCTTTCTATTCTATAACTAACTTAATTCTAACTTAGATAGAAACAGTTACAGTAACTTAACACTAAGCTGCGGTTGAGAGTAAACGATTCGTCGCCTGAAAGTAACTTGAGACGGTGTTAGTAGGTTATGGAGAAATGCAGACCAATCTGACAGATCGAATGTCTGACACCCCGTTAGAGTACAAGCGATAAGTAAATTGATAGTAAAATAAAACAAAGTTAATGTTTGCAAGCTATATTCTAAATATCAAGAATCAAAGCTACACAATGGTTTATGAATAACAGTACTCGTGAAGAAGAAGAAATACCCATCTATAATGCTTAAAAAGAATGTTATTAATTTAATAGTGTTCTGACTTTCAGTTAAATAATAGTTTAAGTAATTTAATCTCAGTTTTAATGAAAAAAAAAACACAATAGAAGCTTTTATGTAAATCTCTCTTTCTTATCAAATTTCTCGCTTTCAGTGGAGTCTGATCAGTGATCGCCAATTTAAAAAAAACTTTTTTGCGTAAAATATGTGAACTCTCGGACCAAACCCATGTGGGTCCAAAAGTTTCAACAGCCCAGCTAAATTATGTTCAAAAAATTAAATAGAGCATTTTCAACGTCAAATCATAGTATCTATTTCATTTGTTTTCCTTTTGACGGGCATAAGACATATCCACACTAAACAATGTGCCAACTATCCACCAATCTCTAGACTTGCTGGCCTAACCCATCAGCAAGTCATTAATATAGCATCATGCGAATCCAGAACCACCGTCGGATGTTTTATCTGAACAGTGGAGAGCGTCATCAATCCCTGCCAGAGACGCACTTACGCTGAGGTAGCATTTACACGATGCAATTTATTGTATGATGGGCTTAGATATAGCTATTACGATGCTACGACAAATAGTATAAAGTACTTGACTGACCTATCGCAGTTGGCATAGTGGCTCTCTTTTTTGAACTATATTGTAGGTTCGATTCCCATCCAGGACTAACCTGTTGTGGGATGAACATCGATGCTTGTTCTGTCACTGGGTGTATTATTCGATTCCGTGCAAAGATGATGATGATGATATAATATATATATAATATATTATTTGTGATGTGGTGTTTCAATAAAGAGTTTATCTGTATATCTATCTTAAATTAATGTTCTGTTAAAAACTAAAATAAGAAGGACGAATTTAACTAGTAAGTACCTATCTAAAGATTTCAGTATCTCCTTTCACTTTCTTTGTCATCATCATCATCATCAGCCTGAATACGTCCACTGCAAAAATAACAAAGCCTACTTATCAAAAACATATCAAGAACGTTACAATCATTTTCTGTAATAACTTTTACCTTGATCTAACCTCCAGATCTTTGTAACTTGACAGATAAGATATCGTGTCGGTTAATCGCTTCCTTAGATCGTAACGCTACTACGCATTACTCAGCTTAGAAACCGCTAACTGCTATTTATTGATGCGAAATACCTTAAGTTAGTGCTTGAGAGTGAGCTATTATGAAATACGACTGGATTTAACAGTTTTGATGGTTGCGCCATCGTGGTTTAAGTTGTCAAGTATCAATTACGCATTACTCAAGTTATTTTGATAAGTTACTATTAGATGTATAAAACTACTTATATTATATCTACTAATAACTATATCTTTGACTTTTAGTTCTCCTGTGGATCTCTGTACACGTCATAAAAAGCCTACATAAGTGCCAATGCAACATAGGTACAACAATACAGACTATAAATACATAATTTTATCACTAAAAAGTACTTGAATACGCGTTTATATGAACTACCATAGAAATAAACATCAGCACTCGACAAGCGGAAATTATAATAGCGAATTCTTCAGTGGGGTTGTCAAGTTGCAGCTAAGTTAATGGTAAGTTAGCTTAGTTGACGTGGGTGGTGGTATAATTTCAATGCGGAGTAGTAACTTGATGATATTATTGGGAGTGATTGTACTTGTTTAGTAGTTGGTTGTATTCTGTGACTTCTTCCAAAGAAGAGTCAACCATCTTTGCATCACCGGCGAAAAGAGTATTCATTGATGTATTTTTTTTATTGATGTAACTAGCTTTTTTATGTAGGTATTGTGATGAATGATTTAAATAAATGAGTATAGGCATTTTATTTGCACAGAACACGTTGGATGGAGGAAGCAAGTAGTTGTTCACACTGGCGTTCAATTGGAAAGGCCTACGTTTAGCAATATACATCTTGTAGCTGGTGATAGCGACGAAAAACATGGAGAAGGCTGTCATAATACTATTTTTCCAAACCATTGGTAAACCAGCTGATGCTATCCGTTTTGGTATGTCGTCTCTCCATCTTACTTAAGTTTCCCAAAAGGCAGAACTGTCACAGTTTTAAACTGTTTTGTATCGATGATCTGGGAGAAACCGCGAGGAGGCGATGCAAGAGGCAAGCAGCCGCTTAAGGTGGCGCTCTCTGGGCGAGTCCTATATTCAGCAGTGGATGTCTTCAGGCTGTTGGAAGTTGATGATCCGCGGCCCCCCACCTAGTGGGGGGCCGCCCTACGCTGCGTCTTCCGCAATAACCACCCATTACACATATTCTATATTTATTGCAATTACAGGATGTACAACGCATTAAACTTATTAAACGATTTAACATCAGTGAACTTCAACTTTTTAAGAATATTTTTTATTGGTCTTGAAAAAGGTTGCCCTTTAGAAACCTTACTATCCACGATTCAGTCAAGTGTGAGTTCTCGAAACGACGCGTCCGATAAATTACGGGGACCCGAACCCGCACCGACTCGGTTACTGACTGGAGTAGTATTGTGTTACTGTGTTACAGTGCTGGCCATTATTAAAGACCATAATTAAAAAGGGAATTTTAAAAAGTGGATGAACACCAAAAGATAAGATTTCTTTCCAATAAAATGAATGGTCTGGTGAAAACCTCGGAAAGCCGATGGATGCAGGAGGCGAGTGGCCGCTCAAGGTGGCGCTCTTTGGGGGAGGCCTATCTTCAGCATTGGGCGTCTATAGGCTGTTGATGATGATAATGATGATGAATCGCAGAAATCAACTGCGTTACCTCGTATCAAACCATAAAATAAAAGATACATCAAAATAAATAACAACTCATAGGAATTTGACCTCTATCATCTCATACATTCTAGTTACCACCCATTAAAAGCCTTGTAAAATCACACAACTTACATTTGCAAATGACACGCCAGTATATAAAGCAAGTACGATATTCCAGTGCTATATTCTATTAGGATATTGTTGGTTGGGATATAATTTATAAGCTAAGTCGGTGCTTGCCGTCCATAGTGTATTCCAGCAACTGGAGTGGACACTAGACTGCACGGACTATATATTATGTCGTTACGCAGAAATAAGTGCACCTTCCGGCATTCGTTTTGATATGTTTACGAAGTGAATAATTTCAATTTTCTTATTTATGTAAAATGGAGAGTCGGTCCTCCATTTTCCGTGTCTAGAAAGGGCTGTTTTGAGTTAAATCAAAAAAATTGCGAAGGTCTATTTTTATCAACATCTCAACTAACGGATAACAAAGCTGATAATGTTGATATAGAATTAACTGTTCTTCTGTTCGATAGACCTCGCAGAAGTCCTAAGATATCATACAAAAGCCAAAAATTAGGTTTTTTAAAGTTTAGTATACACTTGATTCTAAATTCTAGATTCTAGGATTCTTTTAACACTTTGTGCCTTGCCATATACAAAAAAAACTTAATTACAAAGCATATTAACAAATCGGCGCACTTTGAGTGAGGCCTATGTTCAGCAGGCTGTAGATGATGATGGTGATTATGATGAAGATGACGATTAATAAATTATTTTTCCAAATCCACTTTTGTCCTAAAGTGTACAAGGGCGGTCAGTTTAGGACAAAAGACTCAGGTCCAAAATCTAAACGCGTAAAAATAAAACAGACCGTGGTTAGTAAGCAGAATTGGCGATCGACTTTTGATGTTCTTTGGTGGTCTGAAGCCGACGTTCAAAATCTTTGAGGACGGGTCTGACGTCAGTTTTTGAGATCTAATTACACGGTATGGAATCATTGTCAAAGATTTCGGGTGTTCAAAACAAAAAATCTGATACCAGGACTAACCTAATAGGTAGGTATGCGGGAGAAGGAAATAAGTAAGTACGTAATTATGAAAAAAGAAGGAAAAAAGAAAACAAATAAGAAACGATCTAATTTTTATATTTTTATTTTATTATTTCTTATACATTAATATATTTAATATTTTTTTACTGGGTTTAAATTAGGTACTCTGTCGTTTCTATAAGATATGATTTATCAAACCAAAAGTAGTGTTTTACCATCTTATATTAAATAATAAATAAATAAATATGTGTGAACATTTCACACAGCGCCATCTAGCCCCAAACTAAGCATAGCTTGTGCTATGGGACCCAGATAACTGATACAATACTAATACCTTTTTGTTTGTAAATACATACATAGAATACAATATAACACCCAAACACAGAACAAACATCTATGTTCAGCACACAAATGTTTGTCCTGGGTAGGAATCGAACCCACAGCCCTCAGTTCAGAAGGCAGGCATACTACCAACTGAGCTATCGGGCCCGTCCCCATTTCTATTTGATGATGTCTTTATTAAAGGGTGCAAGAGGTAAACCAGTCACTAAAAGTGGCACTGTATGGCTGGGCTCTCTCTATGATCGACAGAGAACGTCTTCCGTTCCGGAAGATGATAATTGATAATGACGGTATTAATTAATTTAAATTAATACATAGAGTTGGCAAACTATTAATTAAAGTTCTTTATATCTGAATTGAGGAGAGAGTCTCGAGTTTTTTTATTTTCACTTTTCACTAAATTAGACACCTACTCTATTGCAGTATAGCCAACTGATTTAATATAGGAACATCACTACTAATACAGATGCTGTCCATCCAAAGGTTGTCTCGAAGAAATCGCTGTCAGCGACAAGACCGCTCATTGTTGCACTAGTAGGTACGTAAAAATTATTTTATTCCTGTTTTTGTTTTATTTGTGAAACAATAAAGAGTTCTCTATCTATCTATCTATACCACCATGATATGAGTTATTCTATCAAGCCACACACAAAAGGTGGTAACTGTAAAGCAGGCATGCGGTATCAGCGGGATCGGCCGCAGCACAATAGCCGACTGGAGTATGTGAGCCATTCGCAGTTGCTTTCTTATTCGCGATGACCGATGCTAGGGTTGGTAATTTATTAAGTATATTTAGATTAATTCTATTTAAAAAATGGCATCATGAATTTAGTTAATCGTCATTTATGTTTAAATGTAATGTACGGTGATAGCTCGTGTGACTTTGAATCCTATGCACCAAGGTTTGAAACCCGCTCGAGCTCACAATTTTACTTTCCAAAAGTGCGAAATTGTTAATCACTCTTAACGATACAAAATTTGCACGTGTGCATGTTCGTCACCATCATTCAATGGCATGTGTGATCAATCAACCTTGATCAATCAACCTGCACTGGATTGCGCGGTGTGGTTGATATGCTATTGCCCTATGAGAGATGACCCCTTTTGGGTGTCCCACCATTTCCCGATCTAAATAAAACTGAAAGCAACCACTCCACCTCAAAAATAAATTAGTCATGTAATTTTTTTATTACTTGTTATGTGGCAACCCTACCCCAACAACTGTGCGTCCACAGACGTCCAATTCTGTGCACTATATCGCTATTTATGAGGAGTTACTTACTAATGTTCTTCCTTGCACACATTGCACCGTTGGACGACTATTATGTCACTTGTGACGGCGATTAATCGCACCATTGTTGCTTCTACAACTTCATTGCGGATTAAAGAGTTGACAAGATTTTGCTGTTGGATGCAAGCAAGGAACTATTCGGCGAGGCGTTCATCGGGAAGGTGGTGTTTATTTGATGGTGATGATGAAAAGTAGTAAAACGTACTTGAAGACAGTCATGTTTTTATGTTAGAAGTTACAAGTGTAAAGTTAGTTACGTAGGTAGCAAACCCCACCTAACCTAATTAAACTCAATTTAATTTTGCTACGAAACATCATAGCTCTAATGGTAAAAGCTTGCTAGTCTAGGCTGATCAGTTGTTGACACAATCAACTTTTTGTATTCGTAAAATATTAGTTATATCCGTTTGAGAAAAACTCTGGCGTACGTACTATGGTTACTATGATAATTACGATGTGATTACAAAATAAAAGCTTCCCTCATTTAAATAAATTATAATTAAGATATAATCAATATTCATTATTAATTAACTAAATTTTAAACAAAGAAGCACTAAATAAACTACCCATTTATTTATTAGACATGATCAAAAATAGCTAAGCTCAGTACTATCAATATGTACAATCTACATAGAAAATTTACACGTTCATTATAAGGCCGTGTACACAGTGGCGTAATGACGGGCGACAACGGCGTAACTGTAAACTTCAGGTCGCGATTTCTATCGGAACTTGGCGCTCTTGACTAGAGGTTACAACACACATTGTTTGGTTTTGAACGCACCTGTTTAATAGTTATTATTTTAGATAACATGCTAAAATATACATTAAATTTATAACCTCTTTAGAAAGGAAGCTTTTAATTCAAAGTTTACACAGGGTTCCATGAATGAAAACAACCTTGAAAATCAGAGAAATGTTTTTTGTGTAATTAATAACCAGTGAAGCTTAATGCTTGGTGTTGCCCATTCCCTGATGTTGCCCATTTGCTGTATATTTTATTAGCTTTTTGCAGATTGTAATGTAGAAATTCGGACTTGCATCGCTACATCACAACAATATGCGTAACATGTGTCCGAACCACTTGTAAGGACGACCTGGTAGTATAAGCTCACGCTTTCCATCATGTAGACGCCTCAAATATACTCCAGTACCACCGAACACCATCTTTCACTCATCACCACCAGAACCTGGACCACTTTCAGATCTCCTCCAGCCCAGCTCATTCGACATAGATAGCGACAGCACCAGCGCTATCATGTCATCACATGGGAGACAGCCAGTGGAACTATCACCCATTACATGGCAACACTGCCTGTAGGATCATCTCCCAGTACAAGATAAACAGCACCCACAGGAAGAGATTGGGTGCCCTATTCTCGTGCCGGAACAACACAACACACATTTATAAGGCGTTATGTAAAATAGTAATAGTTTATAAATATCATTTGTTTGTAATGTTTGTACATAATGCTGTTTTGTGAACTTTGAATAAAAAAATACAAAAATATCAATATTCGGTAATACAAATTTATATTTTATTTAGCATAAGACTCTACAATTAACAGCATTCAACCTGACGTAATCCAGTCAATGCAACGTCATTCTAATAACCAACTCCATACAATCTCCACCATTTATCTACAAACCATAAAGCTTGCCAGGTAAATAATTAAAAACGCGTGCTGAATAGCGTACTAAATAACACAGCATTGTAAGCGTGGGCACTAAAACATTGCCGCGCGTTGTCAACGCTTCCGCACTATTGATGCCGTGTGTACCGAGCCTTATGTTGCTACATGTAATCTAGATAGGTGAACTATGCGACTATATTTTGTATACATTAAAATGTGTTACAAAGTTACACGCTTTACTGTTTGTTAGTGTGATATAGATAATACTTTGCATACATTTTATAAAAGTTTATAAATGAAATACATACATACAATCTAGGCGTATTCAAGAGCAGAGTGAATAGGTATCTTCTGGGTAAGCGAGTCCCAACTTAGGCTTCACCTACACTTACCATCAGGTGAGATGTGGCCAATCACTGTAATTTTTTTTCATTTCATCAGCCACGATGCGTACACTGAACTTTGGTTTCCCTAACAGGGCGGTGAGTTCGCCATAATGCGAGAGCCAAAGTAGTTGAATAAATATTTGCCAATTTGCCATGTAAATGATAGATGGCCCAGTAAATTATATAATATCTGATAGTCCGACAATTCAGAATCTGGTGATTCTATCCTAATCCTATCTTCTTAATCCTATTAATAACATTATAAATGCGAAACTTATGTGTGGGGATGTGTGTGTGAATGTTTGTTTCTTTTAATCTCCGTAATTACTGAACGATTTTTGATAAAATTTGTAATGCAGATAGCTTATGCGCTGAACTAACACATACTGGATAACGGATACTCTTTTCCACGAGTAAAATTGCGAGGCTTAACTAATATTACATAATTTCTAAATAAACCAGATAAAGGATTTCATAAACCAGTTAGATGAGAAAACACTTAGCTGAGACCTAAACCTAGTGTATTTAAAATCATTTCTAGATCTAGAATAAGCCTCAAGCCCTTAACCAAGGTAAACTCAATCTGGCGATACTGCTATAAAAATCATAAACACCTATTATATTACATAACGCTTTCCGGATCACGATATTTATAGTGTTATTAACGACTTACAAATTTCACTGGACCATGTTAGAAATCACACTTAGGTTACTGCTGGGTTTACTGTGACAGGTAGCGATGTATCAAGAAGTAGTTACATATCAATGAGGAATACTCCCGTCTGATCCACAGCTCTCTCTAACCCTTAGTGAGCTTAGAGTTTAAGGTGACAGGCGGGAATAAAAAGTTTTATCATTCCTATCTAACCGATGACTAGCTTTACCACGTAAGTCTGGTGGCAATCGTAATCATGTGCTCACATGGTAACCGCGGGGAGCCGATGGATGCAGGAGGCAAGCAGCCACTCAAAGTGGCGCTCTTTCGGGGAAGCTTATGTTCACCATTGGACGTCTTCAGGCTGATGATGATGATCTATCCTAAAATCACTAACAGTGAAAGACGGTACTTTCATTAATCGAAATAGCTATGTTTTTTTATTATTTATAGTAGTTGTATTGTCTGTGTTTGTTTTTTCTATCGACTGGTTGGATCTACCTCCTGAGGTTTTTTCGCTAAACTATAGTATGGGGCGCTTCATGAACACTGTTAAAAGAGCCCTCTCTAAAACTGAGTACATAACGCACTGGGCCCTTATTCCGTACGACCATTCACGCACGTAACGCGGCGCGTTACGATATCTTCGTGGAATAGTTTGGGTTTAAAATGCTATTCTGTATGCCGTTGTCAAATTTGACAAACATGACAACACACGTTACACGCACGTCAAAAAACAGAAAACACTGGGCACAAGCAATTAGTAGTAATTAGCGCGTTAGGCGTGGCATACAGAATACAATTTTTTGATTCCATGTTAATTCCATGTCGTGGCGCGTTAAAGCCCGCATTTACGTTTGAAGCATGTTACACGTCACGCGTTATTGGCAAGGAATCTCATGTGTCATAGCGAATAACCCCCCTCTCGGTGTTGCAGTTGTCCACAGGTGGTGTTGACCGCGATCGAAAGTGACACTTACCATCACGTGGACACCTGTTCGTAAAATAAGTGGATGAACGTCTGCATTCACCTTTGTTATAAGACCAATTAAAATCTAAGAGATCTCCGCCCAATCCTCAGCATGCACTTGGCTCCTGAAAGGCCTATAACTTTGCATCTGACGGATTTAACAGGATCAAACGAAACAGTTACTCGCCCGTAGCAAATCCTTAACTAAATAAATGTACTCCATCGCGTAAACATATTGTAAAAACGATATAATATATAATCTCAGATCATAAGATTGCCAGCGAAAGCCTGCTTTCTAGGCTGCAAGCGACGTCGGCAATCGGCATCCCATTTACTTAATCGAGCTATCAGAATGGAGAGAGGAGGTATTTGTCATTAGGAGCTAGAAGCTTTGAGAGGTTAGAGCTGATTAGTCGCTCCTCGCTTTAATGTGGCAGATGATGGACTTGTTAAATTAGCAAAGTAATTTTAATTCAAGAGAAAAGCGTCCTTAAACGCTCCTGTATTTTTTTAGAACTCTGCTGTTTACCGCCAGAAAAACTCAATTGAATCTTATTTAGCATCCCACATCTGTGTGTATAGCCAGTGATGATTAATGGCTGCTGTTGGCTTCCTTAGTACCTAAGTAAGCTTTATGAAAACGTCCTGTAGAAATAGTGCTTGGGGTTCCATGCGGGATAAAACCTGAAATGAGAGAATCCGCAGGCCTCACGGTTTTGCTGACTTAGCTTAACGACTGTTGTTCAACAGCATCCAACGGCTTGCGTTGCCCTCCAAAGCACAGCAGCTTTCAGACGTAATTACCACTTTGGCAGCGGACTCCTCATCCAAGTAGTGACTGCAGCGAACGCGTTGCTTAAATTTATCGTTTTATTAGGAATATTTAGACAAGCTTCGCTATTATACTAAGTCTTGTGTGTATGTATGTCACACATGACATCAAACAATGGGTTAATTAATAATTACCGCAGGAACTTTGCTTTTTGCTGCGATTTCACACGGTTTATCACTAATATCAGTGAATGGGTGATTAATGTTACCCACACAAGTCCGCTTCTGTTGTGGGAACGTAAAATATGATTTACTCCTTAATTGAAACAGGAATAGGTATGTTTGATTTGAATGGAAATGGTTCACGCGGTAAAGCAGTCTGGGGTAGTGAGTATGCTTCACCTATATCATTACTTTGCTTGGCGGAAATAGTTCATTGTACATCGTAACATTATCTCCGATGCACATTGTTTATTTCTTCCCCTTTTCTATTTCATTAAATCTTATGAGGATTTGATTTTTTTGTTATAATGTCTAATAAAATATAATTAGCAACATGCATGGTCAAATTGAGAACTATGAAATGCAAAGCTTTCCATTCGCCAACTTTTCTTCTTTCATCCTTTCATTTATTTCTTTCATTGATACCAATTAAGAAGTCAGAAAGCCACTACATCTATTTATACAAATAGACGTAGTGGCTTTCGCAGAGCCTTAATTTCCTTCTCATCTAGGCAAGGGGTCAGAAGTTTCCAATCGCCCGAAGGGTTGCGACTTAGCTTAACGGCCCTACAAAGCACAGTATTGGTTTATGCAACGGTCATTCCATTTACTTTGCACTGACTAGAGCACTGTACATAAAGAGTACTACAACCCTTACTATTATCACTATTATCAGAGAGAGATCTGACCCAGCGGTAGAAACTGCTGATGGCCAATCAGCTTCATAATTTTCAACTCAACCGAGTGTCTCTCAGCAAGATCACGTTTTTATATCTGTGTATGTGCTCAATTTCCATGCAGGCTTTCATTGCAACATTATGGTATTTAAACGACGTCAAATGGAAAGTGACGATATGTACGTGGATGAGCGCGCCTAGAAAATACCTGCTTAATTAGTGCTCATCTAAACTCAATTTCCGCAAAGACAGGCTTAATAGAAAGAGGCTTGACAAGATCAGTAGGTCTAGCACGAATATTTACGCGCAAGTAAGTGTAACGTTAATGTAAGGCAGTTGTATGGCATTTGATCAGCGCCCCATACAACTGACTTACGTTAACGTTACACTTACGCGCGCGTAAATATTCGTGCCTATTAATTTAAAATAAAAAGTCAAATGAATGCACATTATTTTCTAAATATAAGACGAACATTTTACTAATCTTTGTAATTGGAAATATGTCACTTTGCATAAGTCAAATTCGTTTAATCGTCGTTTGTTCGTTTATGTTATTAGCCCGAGTTTATATTTCATACAAACATATACACTTTACACAAACGAATAATTTTAAGAAATAAAGAAATCTTCGGTACTTATATTACTTTAATTGCCTCTTCACAAACTTCTTCAACAATTCCGACTTCTTTTATTAGTTTAGTTTTAAAATAACTCTCATAGAGTTCTTAAAGTCAAGTGCTTATGAGTGGACTCTTGTCGGCGTCCCTTTGATCTTTAATAGTGCTTAATGAAATGCACCTGCACTAGTATATCTATATTTTATTAGCTCTGTGCAAGTTCCCTTTTTCATAGTTATGGTTTTAGCGTTAGCACAAAATTATTATTATTATATTATGCTAAAAATAAAGCTAATACCTACCTACTTACTTCTAAATGTAGCAACTGTGTACCTTCATAAATAAGTTAGAAAAACATTAACGATTTTATAAAATACTCTTTGTTCCTATACTGGGAAAATTAAAACTAAAATTTATAAAACCATCGTTAAAAAAACTTCAGTCAAGTCTCGTTTCAAACAAAAAAAGTGAATTAGGTCTTCCGTTTGGGAGCTACGATGCCACAGGCAGATACACATACACAGTAATACGCGTTAAACTTATAACAACCCTTTATTTGCGTCGGGGGTTAAAAATGAATAATATTGTACTATCCATTATGCCATTACTTACTAATCCAATTATTTTTAGTTTTTCAGTATTTCTTTATATTTACATTAACTAATATTTTTAAACAATTCCAGCGTCGTTGGTGCAGGAAAACAGTGAGTGTAGAACATAATTGCAATTTGTAAAACCTTCAAAGGAAAGTGGCTTAACAAAATTGAAACCAATTTAAGGTGTGTACTCACTGTACACTCTTGCGCTACGTAATACGCAACATGTCGCGGGACTCAAAATTTGCGATCGCATGTTATTATAATTGTTTGCTATTTTCATACAAATCTCTTGTTATATAAAAACCGTAGCCTTACCGCGTAAGTCTGGTGGCAATCGTAATTATGTGATCTCTTGCTCGCATTGACGAACTTGCACATTGGCGCGTGCGGGATGGCAGGCGATGTTACGATTTGATTTTACGCGAGAAATTTCCCGCCAGCGTAAAGTAGACAAACTTTTGAGAATATCGACACAGTGATCTATTTTTTTTTTACCTTAATGTTTGAGTAGATTAGTTTATAAATAATCTTTATAACTTTCAGTCGATTATGCGCATCCCATGGACGTTGAACAGTATATATTCTAAAGTGCATATTTATTTTAATACAGGATTTATTTCATTTTTAATAAAACTAAATAATACTAAAGTGCACAGCCTCACTTTGTACAATAACCCCAATGTTGTTGTATAACTATAAAACTTATAATGTACATCAAATACACTGAAGCTCTAAGTTGCTTGAATAATATAACTGAGCAGTAGAATTTAGTTCATACACAATAGTACCTATCTAATTTTGGTTCTGTAATTTTTTTCTCTTCTTTTATATCTACAAAATTTCCCCGCTCTTGGAAATGGTCCCGGGGCGCGGGTTCAAATCCATCATGGTTAAAATTTTAAGGACTATATCTTTTTTTCCCGCTGACTTATAAGAGCATCGCTCAGAGTACATAGTTGCATAATACGCCGTCAATGCAAACTGGGCTTAACCTGCTTTAAAGTAGAGCCCTCCCTTTGTGATAGATAGGCCATTCTGGGATAATAGTTTTTTACTATAAACCGTTTCTTTTGTGCATTCGTACCACCTTTGACTTCGTCTCGACCGTGCAAAAGGTCAGTACAATGAGTTTGTAACTTAGTTTGTTTATATGAAACTAAGTGGTTTTTTTTATATATTAATCCAAAACATAAAGTAACAGTCATAGGTATATAATAACAGTCGGTCAATGACGCTAGAGTGTGGTTCAAACTCAATGTCGGCTGTGAAGTGCGCTGCAAGCACCGCTTAGCTGTACCCGCGCACATCAAAATTTTGAAAGAAAGAAATTGAGTTTTTAGCACATGTGCAGGGTTTTGTGCCAACTTGAAAGCGTTCATTGATTTTGAATCTCACTCTGCAAAAAGCAGAGCGCTTCAGATCTGCCTCATTACTCGTGCTTTCGCATGTCCTAAGCAAAAAACTTTTTGATCGATAGATGTTCGCCTCTACAACGATTTATTGCTGCACCGATATTGGAGAATATAGCTCAATAGAGAAACCTATCCAGCGCCCTAACTTGTCTAGGTATGCGATTGATATATTGCCTACTTGCTGCCAGTTCGGAGAAAAAATCGCATTGACATCAAAGAATGTAGTTTAAGTTGATACGTTTAAACTTATATGGCCGAAACAAGGGTATTTGTAGCTTTTGCAACTTTAATTCTTTTTTTTTCTTATAATTCTGCTCCACACATAGTGTATTTAGCCAGTGTCAAGTATTATATTTTCATCGTGTTACAAAATATTTCACGCAAAGTCATGTCCTAGTCATAATCCTGTATAAGTCAGGAAGTCATAGTCCAGTCTAAGTCATGCTCCAGCAAAGTGGTGGCAACTTTACTAGAAGCTTCTATGGAGTTTTGGAAGCAACACGAAAAGTCACGTTTCACCACATTATATCACTTACCCTCACTCATGCTCGTGATTCAGCACTTAATGCATAAAACGCCACCAATTTTAAACATTAACACTGGAAAAATCACAAGTTTTGAAAAATAATACAATGCAACGACGTGAGTTTTTCCGCGTTCCCGCCAAAACTCGCTTTAATTCTTTTGTTTTTTTTTCTTATATTTTGGCTCCACACATAGTGTATTTAGCCAGTGTCAAGTATTATATTTTCATCGTGTTATAAAATATTTCACGCAAAGTCATGTCCTAGTCATAGTCATAAGTCCAGTCTAAGTCAGGTAGTCATAGTCCAGTCTAAGTCATGCTCCAGCAAAGTGGTGGCAACTTTACTAGAAGCTTCTATGGAGTTTTGGAAGCAACACGAAAAGTCACGTTTCACCACATTATATCACTTGCCCTCACTCATGCTCGTGATTCAGCACTTAATGCATAAAACGCCACCAATTTTAAACATTAACACTGGAAAAATCACAAGTTTTGAAAAATAATACAATGCAACGACGTGAACTTTTCCGCGTTCCCGCCAAAACTCCGCTTTAATTCTTAGTATTAAGAAAAACATTTAAATGAAGAACGATACTTGACATATTCGAATTTTAAATTTTTCCTTACTTTAAAAATAATCTGATGATTACGCTAAGCAGGCGATACCTACTGCTTTGAATTAAAAAAAAATGTGTAATTCTTTTTAGCTTTGTTTCAGATGAAGAATTCGACTAATCTTATCCGACTCGGTTAGATTAGTTTTTATGGCTTTAACACCAAAACGGCTGGACTGATTTGGACGAAATTTTACACACAGGTTGCTACTACTACCAAAATAAATCAGAAATCAATAAAATATAAAAATAAATAACAATAGATGATAAATTAACAAAGAGCACGGACCCAGGAATCTGTGGTAAAGCAGATTTAAAAAAAAAAAAAAAAAAAAAAAAAAAAAAAAAAAAAAAAAAAAAAAAAATCAGAAACTATCGTAACTTTGATTCATTAGCCAAATAACAAAGGATAAACTCACGTCAGTGTAAAGTCGAAATTAACATATTCGATGTAGTTTGACGTCGACGTGGTGACGCCTACGGGATGTCAAAGTTATATGATATTTCATACAGTTATAGTTACAAAAATGGTTTTAAGGACATTTTTCCCACTTGATGCCACATTTTCATTGCTCTGTGACATGGTATTGGTATGGTACTTATATTAGCGTGTAAGAAAACATTAACAAAACAATAAATCTAATTAGACTTCCTTAAACCATTGCCCCAGAAAATTACTGCCTCGGATATGGCATAAAAACCAGACACATCAAGAAGCTTTCCACAGTAAACGCTCTAAGAATGCATAGTTTAATTGCAGAGGAAAGTTAATAACATCGAGTGCCGCAAATGGTCGCTGACAGGTAAACGTAGCTGGTGGTGGCTTTAAGAAAAAGTGGAAAAGGTTGTGAGTGAGTGAGCACAGTTGGGTTTTTTTTTTGTTTTATTGATGTCATTGTGGGGTAAATTGGTATAAATGCAATAAAGACATGGTCTTCTTAATTCAAAATCAGCACTCACTCAATGCACCACCAAACCATAACCAAACTCAATGCAATGCAATGGTTCACTTAATGCGTACGTAACGTATACCTAAATGCGGTAATCGCCTAGCTGATAAGTACAGTTTGTCTGAATTTAATTTGTCTGACGTACCAATGTACAATGAGTACCTTTCAAGTAAGCAGTTTAATTGTACTAACTTGTTAGTAATAATGTGTAGGTAAAGAAGCACATTGATCACCATAATCGCGAGTTTTAAAATTGTCTTTAATACCGCCTCTACTTATTCTGCAATCTAAGTTTTATCGCACATGTTTCACAGTGAGTTAAAGTGGAATTCAAACTGCTGCAAAAACCTTACCACAGGTTACAACCGTTTCTACGTAACCCTGGTTCAACGTATGACTCTCAGCGCTACAGTGACACATTTACTGCTTTTTACTCCATTTATTTAGCTAGTTTATGCCAGTCTTTAGTTGTTAGACGATTTATTTGTGATCGACGGCTTTATTCAGCTTGATTTCTTTGCGTCCATCGGGAATAAAGTTAAACTTAGTTTTTATCGTTCATTGTGACGTTTAAATGATGGTGGGTCCTCCGTGCTTCTAAGTTTGCCGATACTTTTTGGGTTGAAAAGCGAGTGAGGTGCGCAAAGGTTTCCAATGCAGCTTCCAAACTGACGCACCTTGATTTGAATTCCTGTCGTCCCTGTACCAATGAATCACTAAGGCGCACTGCAAAGGCACAAAATAAAAAGTGTCTTTAAGAAATATTATGTGTGCCCATAATAGACGTACATGACTCGTTAACCAAATATGGGCGCCTCATCATCATCATCTTCAAGAACCTGAAGACGTCTACTGCTGAACTTAGGCCTCCCCCAGAGAGCGCTACTTTGAGCGGCTGCACGCATCCTATTTCCATCGGATCCTTGCGGCTCTCACTAGATCGTCCAACCACCTAGTGGGGGGCCGGCTTACGCTGCGTCTTCCGGTTCGTGGTCGCCCTTCGAGAACCTTTCTTCCCGATCGGTTTTCAGTCCTATGAGCAATGTGGCCTGTCCATTGCCATTTCAAGTTGCTAATTCTTAGAGCTATAACGGTCACTTTAGTTCTCCTGCGGATCTCCTCATTTTGGATCTTATCTCGCAGGGAAACACCGAATAGCTATCTATCCATAGCTCGTATGCATCGTACGCGCTAGTAATATGGGCCTACTTCCTGGATAAGTACCTGAATTGATTCGCGTAATTCCTATTATTAGTCTTACTTACACCATAACTAAACTATTACTCACCTAAGTTAAAAAACATTCTTTCACATGGAACATAGGGTTACACCCACCCCGTATGGTGTATAAAAACCCACCCCTTTGTCCTAAGAGACCACATATTAACACGTTTGAAATACCATTGTACAGGCAGTAAGAAAATATGTTAATCTTAAAAATAATATAACACTCCTCAAAAATATTACACTAAATCCCGACTCGGCACAATCATAACTCGACACGGATATGATGATGATGATTACATAATTATTTATTAATTGATGGAATAAAAAGTACCTACATTTATACCTAATCGATGTTTAAAATGTTTAATAAATAATTGTTCGATTTTCAAACGTATGACTGTTTAATCCATTCCTAAAATTAATAATAAAATAACCTTTAAAGATTGTATTGATTCACAATGCGCTGAAGTTTAACTATAGGATTATGGAAAATGTGTATTTAAGCGTTTGAAGCGCTTTTGGTCACTATTGTATACCACCTCTACATTCCTAGGTGTAGCGACCTTACGTCAAGCCATTCTCAAAATTAAAAAAAATACCGCACAGGTATAAAGGATCCTGTACCATGACAAAATATGTATAGTTAGCAAAAAAAGGTTGTTCTAGTCAGTCATTTTTGAATATGCGCGAAATGATACAACGATGATGTTGTGATTTTTGAATCGATTTTTTAATCGATTTTTTATCGAGTTGTGGTGAATTGGTATTCAATTTAGCGTCTGCAACACTTAGTTATGTAGATGGGTTCACGCTATTTTTTATATAAAAAACGAAAGAATGGAGAGGATGATTTTAAATTGTTGTTTCACAGTTATGTACGTGTATAGTGTCAGATAGTAATTTGTTACAGTCAGTACCTATATTAAGTACTTATTAAAAATATTTAAGGTGATTCAGCACCTTGATTTACCATTGAGTCATGCAGACTCTTATTGTGGTTGTATTCTTTCAAAGCTACCACAGGATTCTAAAAGCAGTAAAACTTCTGCTGGTAGCCACCGCTTAGCTAAACAAGTTACATAGAAAAATGGGTCATTACCGCTCGCCCCTAAGCGGCACAAAGCCTTAAACCAAATTACCACACATACATACACACATATACAACACACGCACACTCATCGTCACAACATCATCCTTCATGCGTGTCCAAAACAAAAATGGGCTTCGGACTTGACGATTTTATAATAATACCGAGGCCGAGGGGAAGCGTCTATCCCTCATAACTTCTAAAAAAAAGTTTATTCCTCTATCCGTTGGCCCTACGCCCATCCACGTACTTTTATTACGGTCTATTCGACTGCCGACATCGTAAAATATACTTTATTTTCTTACAATTAAAATGCAGGTTTGTTTACTATTAAAAGTGGAAGGTAATCTCTAAGCTTCATCAATTATCTTCAGCCAGAGTTAATTAGTTTTATAGAGCGGCCAAAGATTTTTTAATAGCAAAGCAGGGCTTGGTCTCGATGGCCAGTTTAGGGGCCTGATTGTTTCTTGGAAATTCTTGGTTATTCACGGGATGGGAAATGTGTCGATAGATGTCGGTACGAGGTTATATTGGACAGGGGAACCTTCCTTGTAAGATAAGAGGCACATTTAAACAAAAATGTTGAAGCCGAATTTAAAGGAATATTTACGGTTTCTGGCTCTAATAATATTAGTGAGTTTTAAACAAATTACTAGAAATATATTGTTCTAATTTGAACAATATATTTCTAGTAATTTGTTTAAAACTGACCTCCTCATTACCAACTCGTATGCTTTGATCTTTTTACCGACTAATAGCACGGATCATGGAGTGAACTGCAAAAATGTTAAATAAAAGTCCAACCAATTCAAAAACTATAAAAGCTAGTCTTCGAAGAACTCGCAACCATTAGCGACCCATCCGAACGCATAAATAAATATTAACTACTATTTTATCAACATTGCCCAACATTTGCCGCATTACCAACAATCGCCAAGAGCCAACTTTATGCGTTTACAAGCCTTAATACACGACTCTTTGAGATCACCGATCATTAACACTAATAAAAATCTATTTACAATGTAATGCAAATTATTTTCTCAAGTTTTATGATGTTTAATATTAGGGTTTTTTGATGAGATGTTGATTTTACATGTTTGTGACGTTTACGTCTTAATGAACCTTATGACGGTGTATTTATTATAATCTCTATCTTTAATAACCGTTGTTTGAATTTCGTCTTTTTTGAAGCAAAATTGATATAAATATAACTAACACTATCAAAATTAACTGCTAACGAACTCATCCAATACCTACGGTACTACATATCCAGTCCATTATAGACCGCTTGTTTTAATTACGTAACTTCAGATGTGTGTGTGAGTGGCCAATAAATTATTAATAAAATATAATAACACAAACACTGATTATGTATGACAATTAGTATTTTTATGTATAATTGTATGTCTTCGTGACTAAAATAATAAATATTTTTAGTCAAAGAAATACTCAAAAGCCATTAGTGAAATATAATTTATAACAATTTATGGGATTTGCAGCACCCTATGATCGCATATGATGCATGGTGAATATGCACGCATGCGATCACTCGCGGGCATTTATCATTGCACATAATCATAACTAAGAGTAGTAGTAAACATAGATTTACTCTGTGCTGTTGCACTAACGATATTATACGTTTTCAGCATATAGAAATTGGTAATTTCACCAAAATGCTTTTTTTTTATAACTGGATAGGCCCGCGTTTGTCTACAATCTCACTTGATGGAAAGTGACGATGCGGTCTACGGTGGTACATGCTTGCCTAGAAGATACCTATTCACTCGCGACTTTAAGAGCTCCAGGTTGTACTTATCGTTCCATTCTTTCGCTGCTCGGATTATAAATGTCGAGTCGAACCGCTTTGTACGAATTGAAGGAATATCAACCATAAAAAGAATATCAACCACCATCATTCCTCAAAATGACTTTTCAGTCTGACTGTACTTTATGTCACTATGTAGTTTTTTAGATTTTTCAAAAATTTCTTTGGATTCCCAATTCATATTACACTCATTTGCGTGATTATTTGGAATCGTGTTGTTTGAGAATGTAAGTAGTCCTAGTAGACTAGGACTACATCCTCAAACAATTCTTGAATCAGTAATGGGTCTGTACGGTTTACTATTGTAGAATAGGCATGATGACTACTATTAAAAATGAACAAGTAAATATTACTTTCATAAAGAAGATTAAAAATGAATGCAATAATTGAAAAAATAAGCAAAATCGGTAAATAAATCACGGAGTAATAAGCTTTTAAAGTTTCTACAGGCATCTCCTGTCCCTTTCTCGCGAAACAGAGCGCCCGCCCCACAGTTACTATGAAAAATCCACTCGTGACGTCACATGCCAAAGAAGTTGTATGAAAAGCTACCACAGCTTAGTAATGAGGTACTATAACGACCTCCCTCTGACGTCACTGGCCGTTTGAGCTATCTCTTTCTATTCCGGTTTATAAAATGCTTGTAACTTGGTCATTTTTTGAGATATTTAAGTTTTGTTGTCACAAATGTTTATCTTTTGAGGAATATAATTAATTTATCCAAAAAAAAATTTTAGTCATCATGCATAGTGACTAAATCGTTAGGTAGTACTTTACACAATTTACTCTGCAATAAATTGTTAGAAGCTACTGAAGCTAGTGCAGTGGTTCGGTACTGCACTCTTTCGATAATCCAAGGAAAAAACTTTCCACAAGGTAAAAATTTTAAGCATAATTTACTTATACATTATAGAGATCAATGACATCAAAAGATCTGTTCACAATGTACCATGGCAGTATGATACACCTTTTGTATTATTCCAAATAGTTACTCAATATTTCCAAAGAAAATTGACAATGATACTTTAGAAAAAAATGCGTCTGGCGCCAATGTTCTCACCGTACCTGCTGTTGAACCAGCGATTGTCAAACTTTGACTTCTTTTTCATTTATAATTCGGACAGCAAAAGAATGGAACACCTCAGCAGCGAAATTTCTTGACAAATATAATCTAAGAGTTTTTAAGGCTAAAGTGAACCGGTATCCTCTAGGCAAGCATCCTCCATCGTCGACCGCATCGTCGCTTACGATATTCAGGTCAAATGGTCAAATTTTGGACCATGGTCATGTGCTAGCCTGTCTATGATAAAAAAGTCTACAAGCTACTATGAAAATAATATAAATTAATGCACAAAACCTCAACATAACGTGTATACCTATTAACAAGTCTATTAACGATACTGAAGTGTTTTTTGCTTTATGAAAAACGTTTTCAACGTTAAAAAGCACAGGTAGCTGTTTCATATTCATATACATTATATTTAATTACTAATCAAGAAGGACCCAACGCTATTTGCCTAAAAAACTGATTAATATTAATACGTACATTCAAAGTCTAAATGAATCAATTTTCTCATATTTTATATGACATGAATATCATTTGACGAATTTTAAATCATAAAAACACAATTAAATTCAGTAATTAATTCGTTTCAACAGTAACTAGTTTGCAAAGGCAGTAAAAATTAGCAATGACTGGGAGCCGAGTTCAGCAACGATTTAGCTGATAACACGCTAATGAGTAAGTTTTAGGGTTCCGCATACAGTCCCGACAATAAAAAATCCAGCTGGTGTATTTATGTTAATCTATAACATCCCAGCTAGTCACATACAAATACATCATAATGTTCGTCAATTATTGCATAATAATTGTATGGGGCACTTTATATCAGAGAAGTCTGCAGAATCAGATAGGTGGATGGATGACCTGTTCAAACCCATGAAGATAATTAGGCACCTTCATTTTTAATCAGATCTTACATCTTAATGCAAATAGTTACTTGATGGGGCTGGCATACCAATGTGGTAAAAGCCTCTAAATAAATACTGATTAAAAGAAAAAATAGTTACTTAAGCTACCTATATACTTTATCAAACAGAAAATTGTTAACTCGTCAAGACC
The DNA here is from genome assembly GCA_963580505.1 of Ennomos erosarius. Taxonomy (NCBI): domain Eukaryota; kingdom Metazoa; phylum Arthropoda; class Insecta; order Lepidoptera; family Geometridae; genus Ennomos; species Ennomos erosarius. The sequence continues at coordinate 2,149,104 of OY756982.1, forward strand.
TACAGTATAATAATTATAACCTTTCTATAACCCTTTATGTTGAGAAATAAATTTATTCTTATTCTTATTCTTAAACCCATGGGGAACAGTTCGTTGCAAGAGACGCTCACAGTAGCCCTCTATGCGGAGCCTTATATGTTTAGCCGTGGACGTCTTTATGCTGATTGCTGAAGAAACTTTTTGTGTTTCTTAATGAAGCAAACCTACGGAACCTTTCATATGGTTCGACACGTTCTTGACTAATTACTTATATCAGCACTTGCAAATCAAATGACCACCGGAAAAGATCAAAGGAATAATAAAACATTTTAGTGTAATAGTTTCCGTGACCAGTGCGGTAGCAAGTAGGTACTCACGCAAATAGGTGTTAAGAGCATTTTTCATTTCGTTTTTACACATGTGAAGTTTAATGCTCGGCTATAAATTATGTTTTTCTACTAAAATAATTATCTCTTGAGAGAATAATATTTATGTTTTAAAACAGATAAATCTTCAGGCCGCTATAAACTTCTAAACAATCAGTTTTATGCGTAGAACTGTAAAAGTCACAAATGCAAACGATTACTGTGGTTTAAGACCAATGACATAATCTATTGTCTATTTTAATTTAATGACCACTCTTTAAATAGACATTTCGGGCTCCAAACTCGAAACATTTTGAAACTTTTACATTTGCAAGCATAAACATTTTTCTTAAAACGTCACTTTTAACGTTTAACATAAACGTCTTCAAACTGTACACCCAAATAAAGTAAATAATTATGTCTGTAGTTAATACCAAATTGTTAGCTTTTACTAAACAAAAATAAATACTTAAGTACTTATTACAAAAAAGAAAAAAAAAGAAAAAAAAAGAATAAGGAAGGAGAAGGTTGTTTTGGATTATATATTACAGGTAGGTTACTAGTATAATTTAGCACCTACGTTTAAAGTAATAATCGTCTAATATTGTGTAAAAAATAGTTAAAAGTATAACTTAACATCGCTTTCTACTTACAAATCCTTCAAAATAACAATCAACCATAGGACATCAAAAAAATCTAACAAAAGTCTCCAAAGTTTGAGCGCCATTGGTCCGTCAGCCGCTCGCTCTACCTGCCATCAATGCCCTATACCCAAATTGTGCCCATATAATTGCCATTATTACGTTCCTACCTGCCCCTACCTCACCACTGCCCTATGCTCTTTAACTATCGCATACCGACATACAAAACCTTCTTTGATTACTAGAAATTGTCAGTTGCGTTGCGTGTAGCAAGAACTTAAATGTACGGAGATTACAATGATATATGAGTGCACGAAATATTTCGTTTTAGATGCTTTAAAATGTCTTGTGTAAGTTGAATGAACTTTTGCTATTTTTAGCTTTTAAGACTTCAAAAAGTTTTTTTTTTTTTATTTCTTCAAGATGTCAGCAATGTTTCAGCACATGACCTTACATTTTAGCAAAGGTTTAACATAGTTTGATATATTTGCATTTTTGGAAGTATGACGTAATGGTAAGTGCCTAGTTTAAATAGGTAAAGGGGGCCTATAATAATATGCCCAATATTCGAAATGATAGCTAAATAATACTAGATTTGAGGGAAGCGATGGGCTAAAAGATGGATAGTGTCTTACAGAAGTTTAGTTGAAGAAAGATTGTTATAATGTTTTTTTTATTTCATTCGGTCTTCTACCAATTATGTGGTATACTTAGCCAAATGTTAAAAGAAGTAATGTTGACTTTATGTAGCTACAAGTCTTAGTTAACCTATACTACAAAGATAGGCTTATCCTTACGCTTACACAACCTAACTGAAAGCTTAAATTTCACAAAATAGTACCTATTACCTAGTACATTACCACAAATATTGCTGCCAACATTGCATACCTGAGAACAAAACAAATAAAATATTAGCACATTTTAACAGTAGCACAAAATATATATAATAGTCTAATCTAACATCACTCCCTATAATAACTTTTGTTACTAATATAGGAACTGACGTTAGTACTTTAAAATTGTGATACAAAGCACTGCTGTAGTAGGGTTTGTTAAGCGTAATTTGTTCCTTACAACACAACAATAAACTTATCATCAATTTAAACAACATTAAAAGTCATAAATGTGAAATTACCTTTACGACTACTACCGATTTAAGGCAGTCAGTTTCATTGTTCAAATCTACATGACAGGTCAGTGGTTTTCTCATAGCTTTTGCCGCTATTGTCTATGGTGAATTTACTTCGGTAGTACTAAGTCAAACAGGCATAATAATTATGCCTTATTATCATTATAGCTGCCGCCATTAAAATAATTATAGGTATGTCGTAGGTTGTACTGGTACTATGTAGTAAATTACTGTAGTGTTTGGACTTTACAATGCAACTTGTGTAAAATATTTATGTTTTAAATAGTATGTATCTGACTGTTACTCAAGAATAGTGAGTCCGTTTTTCAACCAGATGGCCTAACATGCGCACCGCGAGAAGACTTGTCATCGCTGTTAGAAATCACGAGAAAGAGTCGTGGAAATTTTGTCGCGGTGCGCTTGCTTGATATAGGTACTATACCCAAGTCAAGAATGTTTACAAAAATATATTGATTAGTTTCATATTGATTTGTACAGTGAAAACCGTCTTTAATTAGTAGTAATAGTTTTACAGTTCTTATCAATCTTTATCTTTATCTTTATCTTTATCAAACAAGTAGAGTATATCTTAAAAACCTATTTAGTTATCTAATACTACATTTACCAATTCAATACTCTCAGCAACTGCGAGAATAACTGCGGGGAGCTAGTAATATAATATGAATCACCTCTCAAGAAACAGGCCAAACTCTTTGTAAACCATTAACAAAGTATTAGGCATGCATGACTTTTGACCTTAAAGAATCCTGAATCAGACCTCGAATAAATCGTTCGCATTGTCTGTCAATCTACGAGCTGACGAACAACTTTATTGATACCTCACCACTGTAAGCAGAGCCGACTGACCCTCCAAATTATACTCAAACACAGCTCACATGAAATTAGCTTTTCGCGTATCAAGAAAATAACACCATAATAAGTTGAGCTTTCGATTGGTGTTAACACAAAGCGTTACCAGCTCAAGCTAAACTTTCCAAGATTCGTGCGTGGAATGATGTCCATTTTAAAATAAGCGTTATACTCGTTCCCGCGTCAGGAATGAAGAGGTCAGATTAAATTGGCGGTAAATGATCCAAGTGAACGGATGGATGTATGTAATTACATGCAAATTCGCGATTGTCAGGTGTTTATTGTTCGAGAGTCATTGATGGTAAATAATTGGAACAGAGGTTTACCAACAGCAAATAACAAACAATATAAGGGATGTGAAAGCATTAAAATTAACCATATTTATATAAGCTCTGTCTGACAATAATAATGGAGACTTAGGCTGACATTCAGAGACAACGCATCGAGTTTACTCCGATCGAACTCACGCGAGTTCAAACTCCGGACACGGCGAGTATACTCCGCGTTTTTAAATTCACAGTCGAGTTCCAACGTAAACTCCGCCCTCACTCCGTCGAGTAAACTCCGGCCATAGATAGTCTTTTTTATTTGGCAGTATTATGCTAAAAAGGAAGAAAAAATAGCAAATATTGTATGAATAACTGAAACAGGAGATCAAATTTACTGGTGATCACAGATTAGAGAAAAAAACTGGTGATAATTATATACTCTTTGAAGGAGACTTTAAAAAGCGCGCCATTTCTCTTTATTTGTTTTTTCAATCATTATGATTATTATGAATGTTGTTATTTACCTAAATAATAAAAAAACGAGTGAAATTAAAACTTACAATGGAAATGGAAATAGCAATGGAAAATAAATCGTCTCTATAGTGTTCACAGTACCTACTTGTTCACAAAATCTGAGGGAGCTAATAGCTCCATACATATAAATTCTAGAAACTAAATAAAAATAAATGCTTCATTTTAATAATAGAAAAGAAGAACTATGTAGCCAACTTGCAAAGCATTGATGATTTCTTCATATGTGCATGGTAATTCCTAAAAGGTACCATATGAATTGATTTTTATTTAATAAACCTAGACCTACCATTAATTTAAGATTAATTCTATATTATAGGTTAGGTACCTACTCACAAACAACTTAAAAAGGCATGGAATAATGTGAATGTGAAGACACAAGCCGGGGGGAAGCAAAATCCATAATACAACAAAGAAAAGAAAACACACAGGATCTGCCAGTAAATTACTATTAGATTTTTTTATTGTTATTTTCATTATAAATAAATCTATGAAGTAACTAATTTTATTTCGTAATTTATTCGTTTTATTCAATACTAAATACATTTCTTCACAAAAACCACATTAAAAATTGATTTTAAGCAGCATTGTTTTTAAAAACATGCGTGATAATAAAGATGGCGGTGCCTGAGCACGGCTCGAGTCACCGATTTCGTGGCTCAGCCCGTCTCATGCTCAGATGAGCATATACTCGTACTCCATAATGCTAAACTCGACTGTGAATGCCAATTCGATCGAAGTACGAGTCTAGACTCCAATTTTGACATGACGGAGTTTGAGTACGAACTCGAACTCGTCTGTGAATGTCAGCCTTAAAGTTCAGAACTCCAAGAAATCTATACTAGGTACTAAAACGGATACCAATCACTATATTTTATACTTAGAGGATAGATGGATTGGAATTCACGGAGTTCTCGTTCACAAAATATTGATGTCATTAATGGGAAATTTAATGGATTTACAAAAGGTATCGATCGAGCACACATATCACACGGTGTATGGGTACCTCTGCCAGGGCGCAACATAATTATTTGCAGGCCACTATATTAACATAGCTAATGGTAAAAGCAGACTAATAGCCAACAGTTTTATTGGCTATTAAAATGATGTTGAACTGAAAATGACTATAAAATTGATATGTCTGTCTACTTCGGCGACATCAAAGGCTGAAAACCAGATATTTTCCATTAGGCTAATGCTTAGTCTTCTATTAAAATATAGTTATTATGAAATACTAAATAGTCATAAATGCCATGATGATAATTGTAATTAGGTACCTATCATCTCAGAGGATCTTTTCTTAATTGGAATTTAAGTCACCCAGGATGTGGCAAGGCATATGGTAGTGGAATGGAGTAATTGGACTGTCTATAGACAAGGATGGGCATTAAATAAGTATCCTATAGCCCAAATGGTTATATGTAAGCGCTTACTATGACTGCCTCTAAAACTTTAAAGACGGGCTAGTCATTACCTAATACGGTTGCCTATAATAATTGCAGTGTCTCTGATTAAGAACTAAGAGCCCTGCGTAACACTACACTGCGCATGTCATCCTGGGACAGTTCACAGTCTACTAATATAATTTCTAGACGGTATGAGATGAGGTCACACACTTTTATTATTATGCCCAATAATTTCACTCCCTCTCTACAGTGCCATACAAGCAGGAACACAGTACAATAGTAGCTCTGTCACATACTGAAGCAGAATATCTGACATTGGGTGGTTACCTAGACGAATACATTCAAGAAATTCTCACCACTTAGTAAACCCTATGCTATGTTTGCTGCAGCTAGTTGAATTAGAAGAAAAAGCAGCAGCCAACTATAATTTAGCAGTTTTAAGCACATATTTGTTAATAGTAAATTATTCAGAACTTTACCATTCTAGGTTGTATCGTAGAGTCGGTCTCTATTCCAGTAAGGTACAGTGGAGTAGCTGTTTACTTTGCTTATCTCAATCCGGCGTGGTTCAGCTCGACGCCCACAGCTACTGTCACAATTGTAGAGCAACCATGAGGTAGAAAAACGATCTTTGTATTTGGTTTTTGGCAAAAAACAATTGAGTAAAGATGACACATCGAATTTCGAAAGATCTGCGTAAACTTAAGCATTGCGTGACCGAAACTGCTGTCGTTTTGGTTTTGAGGTAGAGTATATGTATTAAAGTCATTAAATCTGACAATGTTGCCAGTGCTTTAGGAACATCGGCAACCATTAGCGGTTTTTATATAACAACCTTCTTTACTTAACAAAAAGATTGAGAAGTAATAAAGTGGTTTGAGGAAGGTAATCTCCAGAACCACTGAAACGATGCTATAGGTACACTCTTTTCCTGATGGCAAACTTAACTAATAATTGTTTAGCTTTCGTGTGCATAAACCACAGAGCATTGAAAAAATAAGCGTTTTTTTGCTCTGTGGCATAAACACTTACTTACTACTTATTACCATTTTCATAATTTCTAAATCATAGTCACCCTTACCACCTAAACGAGCACCTTATCCATCTAACAGCCTATTTTCCCCAAATCAATCAAATTTCACCTGTACCACCTACAACATAAAGTTCAAATCGTTAGCTCCGATCTAGTAATCAATATTATGATAATCTTAATAATAATTATGATGTCAATATCATTGTGTTGGGTGACTTGTGACTTGTAATAAATCACAAGTTGTTGCGAAAGTGGATTTGGGTCTTGTAGACTGTACACAGATTATGCTGAGATTACCTTAGCTAGGTCACAGATTTTATAATAGTATGCTAGTTATAGACTAACCTACAATATCAAACAATAGGTTATGGAGAATATTAGTTCATTAAACGCTTTACAATACAGCAACACAGTCACAGCACAGTCTTAGCACGCGTGGTAGATAGAGCTGTCTTTTTTTGTTTTGCCCGCTATAAGTGAAGTAAAAACTGGGAAAAGAGAATTTTGTCTACTGCCCGAGCTAATAGTAACCTATAACCTATAAATACGAGTGTCTTACGCTGGATCGCTGGTGCGACCCATTCAGATGCGACTCACCATTTTACAACATCTACTTCATGCTAGGCTAGTGCAAGATAAGCTGGTGCGTGCGACGCCATTCTAGTATTCAACATCACGCTCTAGTGCGATATACACTGGTGTATCAACAGTGCGACATCACTCTAGCGCAACATCACGAAGATATCTATTTTCTTTTACGGAGTTTGATAAGGTTGCATGACACTTATAGGGCTGATGCATGACCTAAGTGTCTACCGAAAGTATAGATGCAACCTTTACTGTAGTAATCAAAAAGGTCACACCTCTCGCCACCGTGAAAAAGCTTAACACATAATTGAATAATAAAGGGAAAGAAGGTTAAGGGCAACAATAGTTATATTGGGAAAACACAGTTTTTACCATTGTGGGGGTATAAAATTTATTTGGATTTGAAGCCTCGATATAAATAAAATATGTGTGTGGACATTTCATACAGCGCCATCTAGCCCCAAGCTAAGCATAGCTTGTACTATGGGAACCAGATAACGTATATAATACTTAGACACTTTTGATACGGTTTCATCAGTATAGTTCAACATGTTGTACACATTTTGTTTAGTTCTTCTATACAGGACTGATTGTAATTGTAGACCCATACAAACTGGGCGATGCAGGTTGTATTGAAATATCGCCATAGATCCGCGATATATCCCGACGGACAGCTCACCTTATTAGCATTCCGCGGCTTAAGCCCCGCTCTAATCATTGCATCTGAGTCTCCGTCATCGATCGCCTGCTACGACCGGTTCGATACTCGAACGTAACTTTTGACAATAGATACATTTTTATGCATAATCCTGTGGCTGTTATTTCCTGTGCAAATAGTTTTATCATGCTAAATTCGCTAAGGAGCCGTTTTATAGTTACTATAGAATGCTTAAAGGTGAAGTTGCAGTTGAATTTCAATTGTTTAAAATTTTTTTTTTTTTAAATTAGCTGATAGATTAATTTACGATAAGTAATCTGTATTCTAATATAATCACTCCACATTTAAATTATTTAGTTACAGTCATAACAGTCTTGTACCTACGTTAATTTGTTATCACTCAGCGCCAAAATACAAGACTTGGATTTTGTTATTGAAATACGTAGGTTCTGGAGGCATTAATTTACAAGAACTTACTGGAAATTGTGAGATAGTTCGACTATTGCCTTAGAGCATTTAAAAAAGGAGGTAACAAGGCAAGGCGTTCTCCTCTGCCGGTCATATGGCGCTACTTGGTCATCTACAATATCATAATGTGCGTGTAGACATTGCGTAACTATACTAGTTTATATAACAGTGTGCGTGTTTTAAGATGGTGTGCGGCGTGCGTTTGCACGCGCGGTTTGCGCGTGTGCTGTACGTGTCTACCTCGTCCCCCGTAAAAAATGGCAGAAAAATGGTGCTTGCGGGTTGTAACGTTAACATCTCCATTTATAGATGCTCTAAGATTATTGCACACGCGGCTGAAACCACGGGGCGTAAACAGGCATGTACAACTCAATTGGATCAGCAAAGTAAACATACTACCTAAGTACCAAAAACAAAACTCGCACGCATCGCATTCAATATCCGTGCGTAAACCAACAGTATCGGCTTCCCTCCAAGACTTGTCAGTAATTTATTTTAATTAACAACCTTGCGACGGGCCGCGACGTGGGCGCCGTGATTGAGGACCGACACTGCGACAAAAACGACGAGCGGTCGCAGCGAGACCGCGGCTTAACGAGCGAGCGATACAGTTCTAGTTCTAATCTTTAATTCGTGAAGGATGATGGGCACTGAATGTTTATAAAGATCGCAATCTGGTTAGGAATACGTTTGCGTTGTGACTGCTTATCTTGCTGTTTCTTTTTCATCTGTGTTTACCCATGTTTGAGCCAAAGACTTAAGTTTATGTCAAATCTCTACCTATCTATATTGTCCTGCTTAATTTATATAAAAATGCACACAAAAGTACTTTAATTTATAACTCGTTTATGAATTAGGGCGTTAGAAAGCCAAAACGTAAGTGTGCCCTTTTCTCACAAACTATGACAAACACTGCAGTGTTTTCAAACTGTTTAACTGAATGATGGAATCGATCCACATAAAAAACTACCTACACATCTAAAACGTATATTTCTATGCTCCCCATCAATACATCCAAAACTTTGACACAAGATTCAAATCACATCCAATCTCATCCATCTCATCCATCACCACATTATCATACAACCTAGATGTCACCAGACGCAAGCCCTACATCGTACTCATTCTAGTAATAATTCCGTCAAGTCTGCAACGTATCAAAACAGATCTCTGCATTTTGCTGTCACAAGTCGCAATCGTGAGCAACTCCGCTTATGTGAGAGGGAAACTGGGATTATGCGGAATTCTTTAGCCGTTTGAACAAATATGGAGTTTTATGTGAGACAGTGATGAAAATTCGCCCACTATTAATTTCGTTTGTTAAAACGAATTTACAGTTTAAAAGACGATATCTGAAGAACCGGCAGTCAAAGCTGTCAGCTTTAAATAAACGGCTACTTAAGTGCACGTTGGACTCGGGCACGCATTATCTATAAAAACAAGCAAAAAACACTTTCGTTGCATGGGAGCCCCCTTAAATATGTATTTTATTCTGCTGTTTGGTATTTGTTGTTATAGCGGCAAAATATCATCTGTGAAAATTTCAACTTTCTAGCTATCACGGTTCATGAGATACAGCATGGTGATAGACGGACAGACAGACAGACAGACAGACAAAAAGTCGGACAGCCGAGCCTTAGTAATAGGGTTCGCTATACTCTTTGGGTACGGAACCCTAAAAATAAAAAAGTGAAATGAAAATTAAACATTGTTTGTATAGTAAATGCCTAAGCATTCACTATCCCTATATCACATATTATCACACCCAGATTACTTAGCAGTTAGTGAAGCATTGAGCAAACAGCAAAAAGGCATGGACAAAGCATCGGTAGACGGTAAAAGCTGTATTTATGATTTCACGGTATCGCTGGCCGTCATCGCTCGTTCTGCTGGATTCACTTGAAGGTTTGAAGATTTGGATGTGGTATTTTATAAATTCACTTAACTTTTTTCGACCAAATTGTTAGCTAATTATAATAGTAATGAATCGTTGCCTAAATGTAAGGTTTCATCACAAACCTGCTGGCACCGATTTTCATGAAACTTTGCACCCTAATTACTCACAAAAACTGACTTAAACGATACATTTGAACTCAATAAATTAACAGATTTTAGGGAAAATCGATTAATCATAGTTGAAACCGAGAGGTAATTCAAGTTATTGAATAAAACATATTCTAAAACAGTCAGCTTTTTGGAGTTCAAATGTTTATAAAAAGAAGATTACGAACCCGTTGGTATTACTACATTTCCCAAATATGCATTTTTAAGTCCAACTGGCTCTTGGCCAGGCTGTTATTATCGCCTACGCTCTCTTTCTTAGAGAGAAAGCCCGCATCCCAGCAGTGGGAACGAATAGGCTGATGATATATTATGATATATTATCATTAAAAAATTACATGTAAAAGCAATTTTATTTAAATACGCCTTCTCCATGATTCGATCCTCCGCGTTAATTTACATACTAGCCGCGCGGGCGGAGCCGGGCGGGTGAACTAGTGGACGGACGCATACTTTCGTATTGTTCTACACGGTGATATGGATATTGAATTCCATAGCGGTGGTTTATAGACCACAGATATACCATTTACTTAAGTTATAGACACAAACTGAAAGAAAAAGCTCCTTGCTTAAGAATAAAACCGGCTGATTAGTGCTAATCCGTATTCTTATTTTAGCTTAAAGAATTTAGTTACTACTAAGTATTTTCACTTCTTTTTTTAATATTCCTTTTTTCATCAATATCAGGTATATTTTTCATCTAGTAGCAAGTACCTGCTGTAGAGACTTTTCCGTAAATATTTTAGCTATACAATTTGCCGTTTTTCTCCCACGAATTTTCTGGGATAAAAAGTAGTATCCTATGTTGATCTGTTTGCAAAAATTTTACCTCATCCTGTTTAGTAGTTTTCGCGTGTAAAATACAGAAATAGTTTCACTATGTACCTAAGTATATTGAAAAGTGGAGATCCTATACTAGTAGAGTATGGTCATTTCATAGTACATACTGAGCTCTATCGAGTCTTGCAAATGTAAATTCTGGTCGGAGCATGCTTGTTGTAAGATACTAGATAGAGCATAAATGTAAGTTTTTCTAATAGTTTTGCTTTAGAACTGGTTAAAAAGAAACCGTGTATTATTTTTATTTTTTTTATTTATTTATATTTGGATCAATAAACAGTACACAACAAAAATAATCTTAAAATAATATGGGCCAAATATTTAAGTGGTTGATGCACCAACATCGTTGACCACAGATTGATAATATATATATAATATATATGAAAAACAGAACAAATGTTGAATTATTGGTAGCTGATTACTAACTATCGCCTAAAAGTGAGTAAATTTAAGTAATACTTATACTATTATATCTAACATTTACAAATATAGACAAATGAACACAGAAATATAAATCCAATTGGCAGGCATACTTACCCGCCACTATTTGTTAGATTAGAATCGCAAGGTAGGCACACACGGCAACAAAACCAGTAGCCAATCGGTGGGCCAAGAGTAGTGATGAGGCAGCCATTTATATACTTAAGCCCGATTTCACCAAAGTAGAACAACGCCACTCTAAGTATAACGCTCCGAGAATAACCGAGTAACACGAATATAACTAATATACCAACAATTTTGAAGCTCTTTACTTGGATACAATCAAGATAGGATCCTTTTAATTGTCATTTCATTTGTCGATCCGAGGGTAACAATTAGCGTTACACTTGGAATAAAACTTATTCCACCTTGGTAAAATCCAGCTCCAGTCACATAATGGAGTAGGTAAGGCAGGTTACTAAGTCTAAGACGAAAAATCAAGCAGAGTGCTTGCTGCAATCACCACTCAAGACCTCCAAAACAGACTTCCGAAAATCGCCAAAGCGTACATGGAATATATCATCATCATCATCATCATCATCATCATTAACAGCCTGAAGACGTCCACTGCTGAACATAGGCCTCCCCCCGGGAGCGCCACCAGGTCGTCGGTCCACCTAGTGGGGGGCCGGACTACGCTGCGTCTTCCAGTTCGTGGTCGCCACTCGAGAACCTTTCTTCCCCATCGGTTGTCAGTTCTACGAGCGATGTGGCCTGCCCATTGCCATTTCAACTTGCTAATCCTAAGAGCTACATCGGTCACTTTAGTTCTCCTGCGGATCTCCTCATTTCGGATCTTATCTCGCAGGGAAACACCGAGCATTGCTCTCTCCATAGCCCGTGGAATATATCGATACAATTAAAATGATCGTTATAACATTTATTTATTTATTTATTTAATTCTTTATGCACAAAATGTGTACAAAGGTGGACTTAATGCATTTTCTACCAGTCAACCAAGGTGTGAAGAAAAGGAAGTAGATTAGGCGTGCACAAACGGATATGAGCAAAATTGCAGATCATACTAAATATAAATAATATACTTAACATTTAGTCATGCGGTACAGTGGTGAACGCTGGCCCGAGTTGGTGCGTCGGGTAGCCGTAAAAAAAGTGTATTGGAGCAAAAAGACTATTTATCGTAGACTTTTTGTAAGTGTGTAAAAATTAAAAATCCCCATCAGGGGAAGTGTGGGGTAGGTTGATATTAACAGCCAAAATAGCATTCAAATAAATATATATTAATACCAACCGATTACAAAACCGTGGTAAGCCAAGCTGATCCAAGCAAACTGGGTCCGAGCCGGGTCTATAAATTCGGTTAATCAGTAACCTCCGCTCGCAGACTGAGCGGCGCAAGCGCAGGATTTACTTCACTGCCTCTTAGTTATTTGTGATTGGTACGCATAATTATTGTTACCTACTTACTAGTGTATAATCTATGCTACGTACTTTGAAATCTGAGCGTTGATTGGTCAATACAATTGTGGGAAGGATTATTAAACTTATAATTAGGTATGTATGTAGATTGTAGATACTCAAACTGATAAAAAAATTTATAGAACTTAAAAATCTTAACATGTTTTTGCCGTATTACATAAATTGGATCCCAACGGATACCACAAAACAGACACCATTTTTAAAAATTATTGTAAAATCGGAAGAAAGTTTAGAGTGGCAACCACGAACAGGGAGACGCAGTGTAGGCTGCCACCCCACTAGATGTACCGATGGTGAAAACGAGACAATGGATGCAGAAGGCGCGCAGCAACATAAAGTGGCGCTCTTTAGGGGAGGCCTATGTTTAACAGTGGACTTCTTCAGGCAGCAAACAGGATTTAAATGTTTATAATATAAAGTTAAAAGAAACATAATAATCGTGCTTTTAAATACAAAGTTAACATTAAGTTTTACCACCAAGAAAGTAGCAAAACATTATTAAAATTACAAAACATTAACTACAAGTGCTTACACTGACCACCAAGAATGTAAAGCTTTAAGCTCAACTTTGCCTAAACAATTTTTCCTTTACCAAAACACCGGCTCAAGTAATATTGAAACAAGAAACGAGTTTGTTAAACAAAGCTTGTCAAATACACCTTGCTTGCTAATATTAGTGACTAGTATAGTGACGCGGGCTTGCTCGCAGCTTACATAATCAATTAATACTTACTGTCCTAGAGAATCTGCGCGCCTTTCATACCTATCTGTAAAATCTTAGTAAACTTAGCTATTTTAAATATAAATAATCCCATAGAAAAGATCTAATATATAGATAGATTAGGTAATATTAGGTTATTAGGTCTTAGTTTAGATTGACATGGGAAATATACAATTTCAAATCGCCACATTCTTGTAGTAAGTAGTAGTAATAATATTACTGTGTAGCATTTAGCAATAGTGAGTATACCTAATGTAGATTTTCTGCTATTTTGGCTCCACACATAGTTTATTTAGCCAGTGATTGTAATTTATCAAATAATGTAGTTAGTTTACGTAGAAGAGAAATGTTGTGAGCGAACCTGCGTAGTGCTCTTAGTTCTATAGTCATCTATACCTATATTTAAAACTACGTTCACATTTTATTTTTTCGAAAATTTGCCCTGTGTAGTACAATATTGACTTACAGACATACACTACAGAATTTTGCTTTATAGTATTAGATCGATAATTTATTTAGTGTAGGCAATAATGCTCAGCCTTGGACCGGCCCTGTTAATGAGCTATGATTTATTATAAATTGGCCGTTCAGATCACCACTAATGATAGTTTAGAAGTTTATTAAGAAGGTTATCAAGTGAAAATGACATCATGTCTATATGCTTTCTCGCTCTCATCGTTAATAAACTTGTGAGGAAGAGTGAGAATACAACATAACCGTCGTCATTCCATATTGTTTCTTTATTCTCAAGTTATACGCAAAATTACTTAAAGAAATGTCAGGGTATTCTAAGATAATTATAGAATTGCTTGAATTGAAAAAGTATTTAAATTGTTTACTTTCAATTTTGCAATTGTTATTCATTTCATTATCTACTTATTCAACTCGGAAAGATACCTTTTTTAGTTAAATTAACTTTTATTCAGTTTAAACTTTAAACTCTTTAAATTTCTATCATTTAGGTACGTCAAAATATTGGCTAGAGAAACTTGTGAAACAAAATATAAGCCGTCACAAAAATATTCATAATTATTACAAACGCACTAATATAATAACTATAGTTTCATCTTAACTCTTTCACTTGTCCAGACACACTACCCATTCGTTGTTCGGTACTAATCGGTACTCAAGTCTTTGTCCACATCATCAAAACATTGCTAATACTGGTGTCACGTAAAATGTTTCAAATCATTTCATTACAAAACCAAACAATTTATTACCAAAAATAATTGTTTACCTACAAATCCTTCAACACACGTATACGCCAAGGCCGTTTATAGCCACTAAATTCAATTTAACACCAGTATTTCAAATTCAATTTAAGCTTGTTTGATAAATAGAGATCACCAACGCTGTATAGGTACTTGAGTAGTTTACAATAGTGGAATTGTTACACTATAGGTAGTTCTGTTAACAGCTGAAAAATCAATCTCAAGTAAGCTTAGAAGGAATTAAACGATAACCAATAAATTGAGACTCAATTAATTACTTACATCTTACTTTATTAAGTAGAGTCAGCAATTTGAAACAACTAACATAGATAGTCTTAAACAAACAATTAATTTCTTGTTGATATGAATCCTTTACAAAATATAATTTACATCAAATATTTAGATGATTTTTTGATAAGAGATTAGTCCTTGAAATCCCGCCCGTTTACCATTATACCTCTGCTTACTTTGCTAAGTATTAAGGCCCTGACAGGACCCAATGCGAGCACGTTTATTACAGCAGACAAACTTGAACTTAAAACATAGCTTATCACTATGATTTATTTCAATGGGGTGTCTTATTATAATGTAACATTTTAGGATTTTTGAATGATTTTTTAGAGGTCACTTCACGATTTTTTTCTATCGTGAAATCTTTTCGTAAACCCGTTTCGGTTTCGGCAGATGGAAAGAAGATATGACCAGTATTAACGTGCATTTTTTTCAATCCTGTAAATGGTATACGTTTTGCGATAATCACGTTCAAAATAGTCGATTTGGGAGCATTCAGCGCCTTAGGTGCATCCACACAATTCTTAGTTTTAAGATTTTTATACAAAATTATAATTTTAGTCAAGTCTATAAATTATGCGTCAATGACTTTCAGCCTCTAAATTGGTTTACATGACACTATTTCTTCTATAACTATTATTCATTTGTTTCTAGGTCTATGTCTAGTTTAATCAAAGTGGCCCTTTTATGTTTTAAATCATTCCAATGATTTACGAAGGTTCATTCTAACATAAGTTATGGAGTTCCCTCGTTTTACTGATTGAAGATATTTAGGTCGGTTTAAGTAACCTGCTACAATCTACACCGCTTTATTCTAACATTTAATATTTAGTATACCTACATTAGTAAGTGAATATAAAAAGTTAAGTTCTCTACGCACCATTCAATCTGTCACGCGATATGTTGACTCAATTTGCTGGATGGGAGCCAACTATAGTAGATTTTTTTTCTCTTATCTGTGGAGCCAACGCAATTCGCTGGATGGTCACAATTACCTACACGCCTCCACACGATTCGATTAGACTAATTGAGTTGACAAAACTTGTGTGGCAGATATAGATTGGTGTCAAGAGTACTTAACTGTCCTCAAATGCCTACAGTAGGTTAAATATATTGTACAATAGTGAGTGCAGTAAACAGGTAGGCAGTATTGTAATGAAGAGAAAAATTATTATATTTCAGCTGTCCTCAGAAACTCATTTTGGTTTTAGCTTTTTACAACAATAAAAGAGCAAGAACCACATTTAATTGCGGCAAGGTAGATAAGTTACATAACCCGATAACAATAAGCTAAGTTATTTAATCATTCTCAACACTCCCCGCGACGTGCAGACAGACAGCCAAACATTATGAACACACGAACAATTTGTTCATAGCTACAACAATTATATTGTTGCTCGATTGCGTAAGTAACTGTTTAGGCCGTAAATTCAAATTGTCAGTTGTAGTGGGCCGTGCGTATTAGATACACAAGGCCATGCGATTGGAAGTCCTGTTTACAATGGCTGAGTCGTATGCGCTCTTGGGAGATTCATTTCTGTATCTTCAGGTTTTATCTGAAGATATAATTATCATCGCAGGGTAAAGAAAGCGTGTCGTGATTTCCGCGCCACCCAAAAATGAAACAAAGCTTTCGTCTTGTTTAGTTCAAATATGCGCGTATAGTTTTAAGCACTTTGTGTTCAACGTACAAGTTGTAAATCATAGAAAATAGAAGAAAAAGAAATCCCTCCGAAACATGGACTTCGGGGATCGGGGACTCAGAGAGTAACCCGCCAGCTTCTGTGTTTCTAAAAAACTTATGGCCAGAGTGAATACTGAACAGACACACAGTAACACTGAACACACACACTGACACAGTAATACTGAATAGGTTTCTAGATTTGCGTGCCATATTCCGTCTCTCACCAGGCGAGTACACGCTCCCTGTAAAAGACGTGAGAACGCATTGGGCTGATGACCAAAAATCTATATATTGGAAAAAAGCAGTAATAGAAACGTCGATCTATAAAGAACTTTTCTTTAGATTAGAAGCACGAGTAATAACAATCACCGATCGAAAGATCTAGGTGGAGTTTGAAATCCAATGACGGATGTGAAATGCGGTGCAACTGCTGCAAGCCTCCTCAAAAGCTGCGCACACCGGCACCGGTTACTTCTTCCCGTGCACATCTATTTTTTTCTTCACGGCCGCCATTGAGTTTGATTTGCACTCTACTTGAAGTTGCAATCAACGTCAACCAGTTTCTGTTACTTTAACCCGTTTAAAATAGAAACCCCAATAAACATGCCAGGGTATGAATTCCGCACCTCTACATTGTTCAGATAGTGTTATCAAATAGTTACCTGCCTAATTGTTATCACTTTGTTGCCAGTTAGCGATAAAAGCCGTTTTCGTTAATAAGGTTATATTGCTCGGTTTCCTTGATAGAAATGTGGGTATACCCTTTCATGGAAACTGGATTGAACTAGTTTTATCTTCAATCTAGCTTCATTGTTTTATGATTTTAGTTTTATCTATATATCACTTCATAATATTGTTTAGACATTGAGTGGGTTATATTATATCATAATCAATATTTACTGAAAGTATTTTGGTATTACTATTGATGTTCTCATGAGTGGGATACATTTTATATTAATATATTTCCGACTCACGAATAGCGTGTCGAATACTCGACAACGTTCGAGCATATCCGACACACCATTCGTGAGTAACAGACGGAAATACATTAATTTAAACTGGGTGTATTGTCTATCATTTTATTCAGTCTAGTTTTTTGCGTAATGATTGATCGGATTCCTAATAAGACGAAACTGTCGTACGGATGAGCGTAAACAGTACAAGTCATAGACGCTGTAATCTTCTAGCCAATGATATGCGAAAACTGTTGTTCAATCAAAAACCTGTGACAGAAAACACCGACAAAATCCGGTACTCCCGAGAGCTAGAAATTCGAAGACATCTGGCGTCCCTCGCCAAGAATGCACAGGATACTCTTTCTCTTTCCCCATCCTTTTCTAGACTAAGAGATGCTCTCATTTTTAACAGTACTACTGTAGGTATTATCTGGGGCAGTACCCACGAACATCGATGAGTCTAGTAGTAAAAGTATAACAATTAGCCAAAAAAGGTTTGCCAATTTAATCTATTAAAGCATATGCATGCTTGCTATATATGCAAGCAATAGATGAAGATTGCATCGCAGATTTGAGATAACGAGCAGGTCAATTTTAGTACCTATCAATGACCTAGATCATAACAATGTACCTTAGAATCTGGAATGAGCAGAAGGTAGAATTCTATTCAGGAATCACTGGGTTTTAATGAGGTTATTGGTTGGTTAGTTAATCGTGAAATATAAACTAAAATAAAAAAAAAAAACTAAAAATCATTTTCAGGTAGGTTACCTATATTAATCTATGATAAAATAAACAAAAGAAGTTAAAGAAGAAATGATGAAATCGCAAAAAAGGAGGTCGAGTCTTTCAAAACTTTTAAAATTATTCGAAACATAACGAATACTCAAAATCGATAACTCCTATCGATATCGATAAAAAATCATAACAATCGTAAGTGTTTAACTGTGTATTAAAACTATTAAAAGCAACGGTGAATGAGCGATCGTCTGAGATTGAGACCCAACCAGAGGTCAGCCCGATATCGATCTCCAGCGGCGGTAACCGGCAACCACTGGTCGGTCGGTAATTATTAATTCTATTCTCTTAATACCACCTGATGCTCCACAGAATACCTAATGCTTAGAGGAAGAGTATAAACACTATACAATTTAACCGTCTAAAAAGAAAGGCATATTGAATTAGCGTACCTCGTAGTGGTATCAAAATTTGTGAGTTTTGGTAACCCTGCAAAGTAAAGGGAAGAAGAGAGGTATAAAGATAAGGGAAAAGGGCGAATTCATCTTCTCATCCATCCATCCTTTTACGCTATTTATTTCTCTTTCCCTTCCACCTGCCTCTTTTTGCCGTCCGATTCATTCGTATGAATAGTACGAAGATCTTCGCGAAAAAACAGTAAAAATATAAACTCTTTATTTAAAATAAGTATTTCATAAACAGAGCATGGGTGCATGCAGTACTTGAATAACCACTATTTCATTACCTACTTTAAAAAATTGCACCCGTAATACCCTACTTGCTGTCATAATTACTCTAATTAACAAACAGCTAAGTACCCACTTAGAAATAATACTCTTCTATAATTATACTTCCCGTCACGTCAAAAGAACACGGCCGTTTATCTGCGCTGCGCGTTAATTCCTGCTTATTCCAAAGTACTAAGTAGCTAGTAAAGTCCCTATTATGATTCTACAGTTACTGTAAAATCATAATAAGTACTCACTAGCACGCGCAGGCGGCGCTGGTAAAATGGCCAGAGTTGTTTTTGCGTGACGGGACGCGGCGTAACTACCCACATTCGTTTCTTCCACCTTTTTTCTCACACTTATAATACTAGCCAACGATCTCGGGTTTGCGTAGCTATTTTATACGGTATATAACATCATTATCAGCCTGAAGACGGTAAACGTAGGCCTCCCCATAGTGTCACTTTGAGCAGCCGCTTGCCTTTTGCATTCATCAGCTCTCCATGGTTTTGATCTCGATGACATGATATTAATTGTTTGTTAAATTAAACACCTATTTCTAGGCATACATACGCAAATACTTGTTCTGTGTCTGAATGTTGTGGGACCATGGTCCTCGTAGTTCCTGAGTCCCTAGATACAGAAAATCCTAGTTAGGTCCAGGATCAACGTTTGTGATCGTTAGGCGTTAAAAAAGGAACATCTTTTTTTTAAACACGTTACCAACTGTAGAATGTCTGCGAAAAATTAAATTATATACTAGTACGGACAGTAATGAAATATAATTATTCACATGCAACTTGCAGGATAGGCTATTGGACATGCATTGAAGGAAATGGTGAAGGTAATAGACTTCCATAATTTATAAGGGTTTGCATTCATTTAGGTTCGTAAACTGAGGTGCAGGGGGCATACTGTGAGCTCTTAGCGCGATTCAAAACAGCCCCTATATTGGATCGCTTAGTTTTATTCGTATGAGGATTTTGACAAGCGACTGTCTGTCCAATATAGGGTCTGCTTTGAATGCAGACCCTACTATATTGGACAGAATGTGAAGCACAATAATTTTTGGTAGAAATAAATAACATTTTTAACATAATCTACTCTAACCTTTTGTAATTATTGTAGATATTAATTAAGCAATATTTTTTTTTTATTAATAGACGTCAACCGCAAATTTCTATTACTTATATGCCTCAGATATCCAGAATTTTCTGTATCAAAAATAACCTATACTGTACTGTACTTTGCGGAAAGACGACAAAATCCATATTTATTAGAATGCGTATTTATTTACTATTTATTTTTATAATTATTAATTGTTTTTTTTTTTTGTTGTTTTCTTTCCTACGGTTGAATATGTTACATCTCGTTACTCGGCGCAAACACAAGTATTATTGCTAACTAGTGATATTGGGCACCCAAGATACAGGCTTAGCCTAGTTTGGGGCCCGTTGTAACTCATATCATATTACAGTAGCAGTCAATCTTTTAATTGATATTGTATGTACATTTAATTATGATTCTTTGTAATGTGAATGTTTCTGAAAATAATTTTTTCTTATTCTATTCTTATTCTTATTCTATGTCACAAACAAACAATGAGAATAAACCAGTTTATTTGATGGAACAAATAGTTTCATCAAGTCTCATTCCGTACATTTAGGTCCTAGTTGGACTGTTCAACGGAGTTAAATGACAGTACTTAGTTATCGCGAAAAATTTCAATAATGCCATTGGTTTGGATTTTTAACGATAAATCTCATTATAATTCTCGTAACTGCAATTGATCAGTGCCACCAAGAAAGGCTTTGAATTGGCTAGTAACTGGCACATGTGCTTATCATTCCTAACCATCAGAAATCAGTAGAAAGCTCATTCGTAGTGGATGGTTTCCGTTTCCAAAACACAAGCTAGATTCTAAACATTACTTTTTATTTGAGACAATGTATATACCAACGCTTTTCATTTCGTATTTTCCGAAAAATACAATTGCGAAAATTCAAGTTCAAGTCTTCAAATCGAGAGTTAAGACGTATCTCTACTTATTATCAGTTTGTTGGTTACTTATCAAACTTTTTTAATAATTGTTCTAAATGTAATTAATTATTCATTACGGATTTACCACGAAGTTTGTCTCCACCAAAAACTTAAGCCATAGGATTCAAACCTAAGCTTGAAAATACTACCTTTTGCGTCCGATTTAACGCCCCGAACCACCTCAAAACCAATCCTTTAAAAAACAGCTCAGTAAAGTCTTAGCGCGTTTCCATCAACAGTTTTCAATGTTCGTCTGTTGTATCGAAGTACATCAAATACCTTAATCTATGGGATCCACTATTCAACCATAAAAAACAATATCATGTCGAATCGACGAACATGGGCCTTAATTACAGACATTCTAGCAAGACACATCGGAAAATGAACCCTGAATAACCGGCTTAGGGTTTAAAGTCAAAAGAGCGTACGGTTTCCATAATAAGCTTTCTAAAAAAATTACTTGGCCGGCGTAAGGAGGAATGTTACAACCTCGGTCTTGGAGCAGTCAAAATTCGTGCAGCTAATGCAATGGTGTTATGAAAATTTTGAGAAAATATTTTTAGTGACTTTTTTGTGTTTTTATTTGTCGTTTACGGAAGCTTGGGTAACGTCGTAAATTGTACTGACACTTTTACTTGTTGATTAAAATATGTATACGAGCTGGTATCCATCACAGTTTACTACTCGCCTGTAGGCTGTAGAAACTTTATGTTTACGTACTTGTAAACTTTGTTTTCGGTAAAAATGGTAAAGTTATAGTATCAAAACAAAACGTTGTGTCTACTATGCTATGATATTGATTTTTTAAGAATAATCATTCGGAAATTCAGACATTACTTAGCTCAATGTGACAGCAAAATTCATACCATTTTATTTTCCCTATTACTTAGTGCCTGAGTGCACTAACAAGTCTTTGTTCTGTGTATTTTAATTTAATTGTGAATAAATTTTCAAGCTAGCGTTATACAAGGTGACCTTGAATTGGTATGTTATACCGAAAGGGGGTACATCTACACCCCAAGATAGACAATGTTTCTTCTACGACTTTACTAAATTAATAGTTTTTCATTAAAGAAATGCCATGTAAAGTTTACATTCTAAAATAGCCGTAGCGCAGCTGGGTTGTTGAACTTCGTCCTTGACCGAGTGCACATAAATGAGTTTAACAACCTGTGTTAAGAAATGTATTTATAGTATCTTGTTGACTCTCGTAGCGATCGCACGTGCAATTTTGCGAGTGGATTTATTTTTTACCATGGAAGTTTGGAAACACTCAGTTTCGAGTAAGGCTCTCAGAACTTGTAGGGTATCATGGTCCCAGTCCTCCCATTTCGGGATAGCATACTAATTCAATGTCACCTTGTATAGATTCACAATAAGTCAATAAGTACAATTCTGTACATTTTAAGATAAAAATATATCATAATAACGACCTCTTATGCTTTCTTATTTTTGAACTATTTCCTCCTTTTCCTATTATATAATTATACCTTTTTTCGAAGCCTCAATTAAACTTAAATTATTTGGCATGTACCTAGTACCTACTATCTACCGCAATAGTTTATAATAACATTCTGCTTAACTTATAACAGCATTTTAAAACATTTGTTTATGATAAATAGTCATTCCACATTATAACTGTAAGAGCCAAGGTAATGGGCTATAACTTTCGCTGTCATTCAATCTCCGAAACGTCCAGTTTGGTAGCGACGACATTTTATACCATCGCGTTTATAAATAATAGTACAGTAGAGTTTGCTGCGTAGCTTCGCACACGTTAGCCTAATCAAAAGCCAGAAGAAGTCCACTGCTGAATACATGACCAAAACTCCACTTTGAACGCTTCTCATAATAACGTTTAGATTTTAATGTACAAAGGAGAATGCTGCTCTTCCCCTGCATATTCCTATTAGCGCACTTTCAGGAAAGGGGTTGTCCTATTCTTGCACTGCCCGGGATCACACGAAACACGAACAGAAAACACGTTGTTCATTTAGTCAAATATGTTCCGAGTGCTGGGAAACGGACCTTCCAACACTTTTTTTCTTATATTTTGGCTCCACACATAATGTATTTAGCCAGTGTCAAGTATTGTAATTTTTTCATCGTTAAAGAATATATCACATAAAGTCAAGTCTTAGTCATAGTCATAGTCCAGTCTAAGTCAGGTAGTCCATGCTCCAGTAAAGTGGTGGCAACTTTACTAGAAGCTTCTATGGAATTTTGGAAGCAACACGAAAACTCACGTTTCACCGCATTATATCACTTGACCACACTCAGCCTCGTAATTCAGCACTTAATGCGTAAAACGCCACCAATTTTAAATACTAATACTGAAACCAGACAAGACAAGTTTTGAGATATCCGGAAAACTCCGGAGGAATAGTTATTTTGTGTTTTATTTCTCAAGGAAGTTCTAGAATATACTCACAGAGCAAAAAGAAGCGACCGTCATATGTTTCAAAGCTTTGATCCTTGAAGTCCTTGATTTCTCTCCAATGAGTTTGAAATACTTAGGCAAAGGCAAAACATAGCAAAGCACGACTATTCATCTCTATGAAGAAAATAAGAAGAAAGACATATTAAGAAATACACGAGACACCGAGTCCTACTATTCCACTGCAATGCATTATTTGTTATTAAGGAGGTTAGTGAGTTAGTAGATCTACATATAAGTAGATACATAAATATACTGGGAGTCTACAATAAGTACACAAAGTTACTGTACAAAGAAGCTTTAGGAATCACGTTCAAATGCACCTGCTTTTCACTTTCAGCCTAAAGAAGTTCATAATTTATGAACAAAGCATTATCATCGTATTAAAGACCTTATCATAATTCTCTTCGTGTGATTTTACCTTGCTCGTTAAAAATCGATAAACCTGACCCAATTTTCCGTTCACTGTTATATGAATTTGAACCATACCGCACCAGGATAAAGCAGACTTTCGTAAGGTAGAAAACGAACTAGTTGCCAGACTGAGATTGCAAGTGAGGATGTTATTCGTACTCTCACGTAAGTAACCGAGTGGCTCACTCGCCTCGACCCCCGACTTTAACGCTGAGGGTAGAGGGATCTATCCTGCGTTAAGGGTAGAACAAAATCCACAACTAATGTTAATTGTGGAGTTTGTTCTTTTGTGTATTTGGTTTTTGTAATACTTTGCCCTTTCACCTCGTTTGTACTCATTGGTACAGAATAGATACTTATAGTTTCGCCTGCAGTGTACAAAAATTTCCAAATTCAAAACTATGAGGTGGGCGGCGCGGAATGATTGATGTCAACACATGGGCTTACATTTTATCACCCGATAGTCATATTAAATTAATAATTAATAAATACTAATATTTGCTGTACGTAAGATACTTTAACGAGCGGACGCAACTTTTATAACCGATCTAACAATTTCCTTAATTTTTAGGTTAATGAGCTTCTGCATAGATAGCAATTAAAAGCTCTAGCAACTTTGTCATACTATATTTTAGCACAGAGTCAAAAAAAATTACGTAAATCGCCAAAAGTAACTTACCGTGACAGAGTACTCGAATGGTTAACGTTTTAAATGTAAATGTTAGTATGGGTACACTTTGAGGGTAATCTTAAATAGTGGGTCGATAGATAAAGGTTGTATTAATTTGTCTAAGCTACCGTTAATTAGATACTTAATGTAGGAATTCGTCACAGAGCTGACTTGATATTGGTCGATTACCATAGTCGTATATTTTGTTGGTTTAGACGGGATGTTGTTGACATAGAATTTGAAGTGAAAGAGGATAGTTGGTAGTTTTAGCGGCAATAAAATTAAAGACCATGATTATGTCATGACTTCGCGAGTGACAATAAACTTATAATAAAACTGAATACAAACGGCTCTACGACCTAGAGTGGGTACTTGACTTGTAAAATAGTATTCAAGTGAAATAGGGATTATACGAGAATTACCTCATAAATAGAATGTGCATTAGGCACGTATCGGTATACATTAGCGTTTCCGATTACACAAACAAAACTTTTAGCATCTTTAAAAAAAATGGCAACACTAGCACGTTTCTTCCATAGAGTTGTACCGTCCATTTTGGTAATATTGAGTTTAGAAATCTAATTTCATACTAAATATTTATCACCACAATAAATCCAGAGACACGGTGGAAACAAAACCGTTACAAAAACTAGTCTGCACTGAGGCCGGGCTCCCGTGGAGATGTCGCCCCACGTAAGCTTTTTGTCCCGCCAACCCATCTATAGCTGCGTGCGATGTTTATTTATGAAAGTTCAAGCTTAACGTCTAATGACAGTGGTTGGTTGAAGATGATGGGTTGGAGTGAGACGGAAGTATGGTATTCTTTCATAATCCATCAAGTTGTGACAGTTCAGCAGTAAAGATCACCTAACTGGTCAAGCGAACGGAAAAACGAATAGTTCTTTCCTATTAGGTCCTAAAGGCACTAACGCAAAAATCAATAGTAACTTAGTATGGAGAGTTCCTTTTCCGAGTGCTTAAGGCACATTTTAAAAAGAGACTGAATATTCCGGTTAAATGAAATGTAGTGGCATTAGTTTGATATAACTCGAATGACTGTAATGTGTCCCATTACATAGTCGGTGGGTTGTAACTGTAACAAAATGAATCAGCTTCAATATCTCTCATGTCAGTATTTCATTGATTGCATATTACAACTGCTAAATTCAAATAAAAAAATAATACTATTAAATATTCAAACGAATGAATCTTCTTGGTTAAAAATATAACAAATTACGGAGGTATGCTTGTGTTTGTTAAGTATAAGGTGACATGCGTGTCTCCATAACTTACTCGTATTTTATTTGAATCAACTTGAAAACGAGCAGGAACGACTACAGATTTCATGTTCTCTTAAAATCAAATCACTTTATTCACATGCGCTCAAAAAGGGCACTCATGAAAGTTAAATTGACTTTAACGCCTGCACACTAACAAATTCCCAACAAGATGATACCTACTTATGGTGTTATAACGTGACCACCAAAAGTGACCAATAAAAAGAAAAATATATAACTAAGTTTAAGATAAATTTTTCAATTTTAAACCTGTCTATTGTGTCTCTATACGAGTAGTATACTGTAACCTAAAAAAAATAAAAAGCCATAAGCTCGTAATCTGGTTTAAAAGGCCATTTTGAAATTCGGGCAAGGGTAAACCCGCAGGCAAACGCTTATCACTTACAAACAGATTAATATTTCCACAATAAAAAGAAGTTAAGACGCCTGTAGGCGGGATCCTTAACCAAATTAAAAATACCATTCATAAGAATTAGCCTAAACCTGTTCTGAACAACATCGGTCCAAAAAAAAAGAGATTGATCAAGTGCAAAGCTTAAAATACGTTTTTAAAGCTAGCAACATTATCCCTAATTCTTATTGACAGCATCGCCTCTTGTCGTTCAGTATTATTTTATTTGGGTCACTCAAGAGGCCAACGATCTTGAAATTAATCCTTTTATTTTTAAATCGTCGGATTCTTTCATTTGCATTTTATCAATACTATAATCTAAGAGGGTAGGGCAACAATCCTGTGAAGTATTCGCCAATGAAATGCTAAGTTGTAATGGAAGAGGATAGATTGTAATCAGCAAGAAAAAGGCATGTGCAAAGTCAAATTTTGTCAAGATGTTAAAGAATTTATGAGATGAGTATAGTCAGTAGTCCTAATGAAATAAGGGAAATAATTAAGTTTTATGGATACAGTTTTATCATGATACAAAAATCGTTACCGTTTTACCGTTTAATCGATTCTAAGATTTACAATACAGTTTTCGATTCCCGTTGTAAAGAGTTTTGAGTGAACACAATAAAATAATGGTTATTGAATTACGTTGCAGAGTGATAAATCTTTACGACATCAATTCTTGCTTTAACTGCTCTTGTATGATACAACACGATTTATGAGATGCAAAATTTAAACCCTTTATTCTCCAGTTTCCGTTTTACAATCATACATCACTATTTCGCACATAATCATTGAAAAAAAAGCAAAGCAATAATTTCTCGGTCTGTCCGAAATCGATTGCATGTAACATTGACGTTGTTACACGATTGACTCGATTCTCGTTTTTTCGATGGATTCGTTTTGTTTCATTATCTGTTGTGTGATTGTTGGTTGCGTCGAACCGATGCGAAATTTATGATTTAATTGCTGCTTGCGAGTTTTTACAGGTTCAATGCACTCGGCATGCTTGTGTGCGTACGTGTAGTACTGAGATATCATTAGATGCTAGTCAAGCGTGTAGTTAAAATTATAATACGATATCGTGCTTAGTTTGAGTCTCATGCCTATCGTAATGGGAAATGCTGACTATGATTCGGAGGCAATAGTTTCCATTATAAAATTTAAAGCCGCCATTATAATAAAAATTTGGATAAACTAATAAATATTACTTCTAAGCATGGAAACTATAATTACAATAGAAGCTTATACTCTCAATTTATATTATATAAAAGTGTACAGGTAAATAAATAATGTTTTGAGAGCAATAAAGTCCTGTGTGAAACGCAAAACTAAAGTGTACATATTCAAGCGTAACTAAACCAACGAATAAAAATAACAATAAACATTACGGTCGAAACAAAATAGTTGTAATTTAATACAGCGCAGCGCATTTATTATAATGGCCAGCCAATAAAATACCTACATGAAACTCCAAATGTGCTATCACACCGTGAATAAGGCGCAACTCGGCGGACATTATCGTAACACGATAGTAGGGGAACATAACTAACGAGGCCCCAGTTCTATTCCCGGCGATAAAACTTAGCGAAACAATATCGACTCGATACCGAATATCGACTGAGTTAATGCTCGCCGGCCGTCGATAAATCGAGAATGCCGATATGAATGCGCGCATCACTAGATTTGTTTTTGTACCATAGATTAACTTACAAAAAAGAGGTGGTGTGTCTGTAGAAACCTGTGCATTATACAAAGCAGGCCTGTTTTGTAAAGGAACCTGCGATAAGCGCTTCAGATCATAGTGCCTAAAATTTTGTGATTTTATACATTTGTATTCTCAAAACCACTTACAAAATTTGCTTTTTATGGGCAAATAATACACTTTGAAAACTTTATATAAGAGTTCACGCGCATAGTGATTCTAACCACATAAAATGCATGTAACTACACGAAATCACATCTATGCCCTATTTTCTAATTATACGGAGTAAACTGACATAACCGATGCCACCACATTCTCATGTAAAGTAAATAGTGACGTGGAAAGAGTGATCTAGTTCACTGAATCATTTAAGTTCAAAGATCAAAAACATCTATTTAAAGTTTTGTTTATTCCAACCTCTTCTTAAAATCGAAATTACTGCCTAATTTCTCATTGAAATATTTGTTTTCTTGTAAAAATAATACATTAAAAATAAATTAGCAAGAGTAGGAGTATAATATTGTCTCTATCATACGTGTGTGGAGCAAAGCGACGATAACATTTTCAAATACCATGATGGTCCTCTTAATACAACAATTGACATTTAAATTAAGGTTTCCTAGCTATTTTTATTTATTTTATATGTTATATATTATGTTTCCGATCTTTTGAATTATAAAAACCTGATACAGTTCAATTACTACGATTTAGAAACTGGCAGCATTATTTCGACAAGTGACATTACGATACGATCTGTCAGTTTACTCCGTCTAAATAAAAAATATACTGTAAGAATTCATTCATGTTATTATGAGTTTTTGTACGGCTAATACATAGTTTAACAAAATTATTTGATTTATTTTGAATACCTTTACTTTGCTCTTACTTTTTATATTGTATCACACAGGCAGGAACTATGACAGAGCAGTATCACAGTTAAAGCTGGACTCGCACACAGGCAAACATAACACAGATAATTCCAAAAACTTATTTCACCTAGCCATCTCAAATATTATTGCCATATAAAAACTTGGAGTCGTCATAAAAGGCCACACAAAATGAAAACCGACGTAAATGCGCCGTAAATCTGTATGAGAAACGAGAATAATCCTGAATCAATATATTTTAGCGCTTCCACGTCTAAAAGATACATTTGCATGTATTTACGATAGGGGTCTACCAAAGGCAAAATATTCATTTTTAAGGCTACCCTTTAGTTCGCAGAGAAATGACGTATATCTAAATAAAAAAAACAGTCAGATTCGTTGTTGCAATGAATTACTAAACAATAGAAATTATAAGGTATTGTTTATTTCCGTTGATAAATTCTTACTTAGGTCTGTTTTTGAGGTTTTTAAGTATCTAATTTGAATTACATGTCAATTGCGAAACATGATAATACCAGAACAAAGTTAAATAGCAAGATGAAAATGTATTATGTATGTATAGATCTATACATATACTCGTAGTAGGGCCCCTCGAGTGGTTTATATCCGTATTCTACGAAAAATCATTAAACAGAAAATCGGATGACATCGAAATCTACCTGATCCTAGAATTTTCCCTTAAACCAACTGTTAGCCGGAAAATAAATACGATCAAGAAATTTATCCTCGTTTTACTCAAGCTTATCCCGTTTACGATGACGTTATAGTTACAAGAATTCGTTAATATCTGATGAGTTGACATGCTCACGACGTGTTCGAGTTATATATAATATCAAAGAGTATATTTTTTCATTATTGTTGCCCCTAAAAATATAGAAATGTTTGCGTAAGTATAACGTTACGTTTTACGCAAAATATTAAATTATAATTCTTCTATGAATATAACAGGCTGAATTAAAATAGGAACCATGGATAGGGTTGTCCCATTCTCATTACAATCGCGGTAAGCCGTTCGTCAACCGCCATCCATCATTAAGGCAAGGCAAACGCGCGGACAGCCCTATAATTTCCCCACCCCTCGCTTCCCCCATGGCATCCCGCTCGCACCCAAGTAAACGCCCCGGCTTTATTAAAAGAAGACGTCGAAACGAAATGAGTTTCGTCGAAAAACACTCTACTTACCCGCGCATTTTGTGTTCAGTGGCTTTTAATGTTTGGTCAGTAATAAAAACGTGCTTTCATTTTTTTTATTTCTATCTGAGAAATTAATAAATTCGTTCATCTATCTATTACTTGTAACATACAGTTAGTCTATGATTTCAGGATTAGCTTTAGAATTAAGTAGTTATTATATTTAAGTACTTATTATATGGCCCAACTAAATGTCCAAATTACCCATAAAGAAGTCATTACAAACTTTTCCAAATTTTTGGAATACATTTCTTTTCTTATTGTCCTCGCCATAAAAGTCTTATTTAACCGAAACTATTCCAAACATCAGAAAACAAAAAAAGATGTTATTATTTATAATATTGTTGATTTGTTGTGGGTTTCTCAAAATAATACTACTTACTTACTAACTTAAAGCTATAGGTTAGGAATAGACATAAATAACAAGAAAAGTAAAAAAATAATAATTGACTAACTGGTACCTACAGAAACTGGCATCACCGCGCTTTAGCAAATTATAGTGCTTCAAAACGACGTGTCTCCATTCATTAGCATACTCTATGCTCCACTCGATGCAACATAAATGGCAAAACCATGCGGTTTCGGTATTTTACAAAAGGTCATCGATGAATAAATTACCTATTCGATTGATAAAAACTATCCAATACGATTGCTTCTGTTGCATTCGAGTACTTGGATTGCTAAATAAGCTTTTAACTGATAATTATCTCAGTTGTATTGAGGAGGTTAACATCGTTTCGTTTAAATAAATGGCCGATTCCATTCATTATTTCACAATTTTTTACTTTTATTGCTTTAATTCGATTAAAGAGTTGTGGATAAAATCGATAAAACCTTTCCGTATGCAATGCTTAGGTAAGTAAATCAGATTATGCTGTTATTTATTGGCGTTATTATACATTTTGACAATGTGGAAAACTATAATAATTTACGTAAGATCTATTGCGTTTCGTTATTTACACAGTCTAGTTATAACTACTAGACGATGTGATGTCTCAGTATGACGTGCGCAGTGCAGTGTCACGCGAAACGTTATTATTTTCACGTTCCGAGTGATACTGCAGCTGTTATGGGCAGCCGTGTCACTTAACATCAGGTGAACGACTAGCTCGTCAAGCCTTTCATTCTCATAAAAAAATTATTAATTGAATATGAAAATGATTTTCGTGCCATAAAATTCATCAAAGTTATGTTTTATGTAGTCTGTATATTATTTATATTGTGTTTCATTAATGAATAGGTAGATAGTACGTTGGTGGTGGGGATTGTAGATTGCCATTTAAAAAATAATAATCGAACTTATTTTAAAAAATACTTCATCGAGAAATTGACTGTGATTTTCAATTTTGTTGCTGATGTTCATTAAAGTTTAAACCGGATCGCAGTTCTGCAATAGTTTTTGATATACCGATGATACACTACACCCAATTAGGTTATGAAATGCACTGTGTATAAACAGTTAATTTCGCTTTTGCACTGTTAATTTCAGTTTGGGAATTTACAAAGAAACGTTTACGGAGTGAATCGAATGCGCAAATTGCTAAAAACCGTTATTACAAGGTAAGCCATCGACTGGAATGGTAACCAATCGTTTACATGTATATGAAGTCGAAATAAATGTTCGATGATACAGAATGATCAGCGGGAGCGACTGATCTCGACCATTTATATGTTAAAGTATTTATGGTAGGTATTTATTTGAATTTATTAGCTACAAACAGGTAGAGAATTATAATGATGGGAGGCTGTAGGAGCAAATTATATTGCGAGTTGAATTTGATATAAATTGAATAGATCTGAATTTAATGAGTCACAATACGTGTTATATTTATGGCAATTGATTGAAAAACGTTAATAAGGACTATTAACGACATCATCGATAATATAAATCAGGATTGAAAGTATATTTTTATTATAAATTCATTCACGTAATTCAGCCTACTTTTTTTTTTGTTGACTCCAAATCTGTCTTCTGCCTATTTAATTGTGGTTGCGCCTCAAGCAATAGGGAATCGAGGCACCCCGTGGGTCGCAATGCAATATATTTTTTAATAATCGATGTTTCATTAGAGTACATCACCAAGCGCCACAATGACGGAGCAAAAACAAAACGCTATCGAATAAAATGGTGCTTCATTTGTCAATTTTTCGATAAAATAGTGGTCAATTAATCAATTTCACACGTAGTTTTCATCGAAGTTGTACCTATAAATGGCAATTATGTTGAAAATCATCGCTTTTAGAGTCAGATTATTCAAACGTGGTTTCCGCTAAAGGTAGGTAAATCTATAGATCGTACCTATAAATCGTGGCTGTGTTATTGTTTTGTAGATAGCAATCGTGTTTGTAATGACCTAGTTTAGCTATCTATCTATCTACTCCAACCTATAACAGCCTGGCAACATTAATTTGAATCTACGAAAATCGCTTAGCCATAGTATTTTAGGTCTTAGAGCCTTCTAAGGAACGCTACGGTACGTAAAAGTTATAGGTACTATACTAATACTTCCTTTCCATAAGTTGACGCATAGAAAAGAGGATATTAGTTATGACTTATGACAGTGTAGGTTGGGCCTTATTGTTATTACTTACTGGGTATATAAATTAATAGCCACAAAAAATTATTGTCTGGTTAAAAAACCAGAGATGCCTTGATACCTACCCGCAGTTTACATTAAGCTCATATTATTCCGAAATAAATGTTCTATATTCATTTCAGTAGTATAACGCAACCTGTGTGCTTTTCCTGCAAATTAGTTCGCGTATTAATGAGTTAACCAAACACATACATAAAAGTAGGAAAAGGAAGGGCTCTTTTTTATTTAGCTAGAAGAGATATCATTCAAAATCTCTATTATTAGGAACGAAAACCTTTAAGTAGAATTATATAATTTCTATACCGCTCTATTCTAATTGCAGCAGCAACTCTGCAACTATCAAAAATCAATTAAAAAGTTAAAAAAGACGTATTTTACGCGGCTACCTTAGACTAGACTAGACTTGACACTCGTAGAACAACTTTTTTCAGCATGGCTGCCAAGTTTTCCCGCCAGCCGGGAGTAGGCACTAGACGTTGACAGCGCGGACGGAGCACGGATGGCCACGTGCGAAGGGATACGTAACTGATGGGTCCAGACTCGGGATTTAATAGGGATGCTTCTTTTAGTTTCAAAGATAAGTGCAGACATTTTATAGTCCTATTCATGGGTATTTAGAATTGATGTGACAGGTTGTCACAAATGTTTTGTTGTAACTGTAGAAATATTTAAATTATATTCTCTTTTTTATGAGTATAGTTAAAAGTGCATTAAAATTATATTGATTTTAAAGATACAGCTGATTTTCGATAAAATATTGCTCTACAAAAGTAGTAATGGCCTACATCATGTTCAAACAAAGCCTAGGTCTTTATAAGAAAATTGCAATAACTTTCTTTGAAATGTTTTCTTTACTATAAGTAAGTAAAACATAATTTAAGTTATTTATATCTAAAATAAGTTAGGTTCTGTAACAAATCGCACCTGTCCCTATACTTTTAACAACAAATTTATTACAGGTTTTTTGTAACCATGAGCATGCGTAGTTTCAGGCCGGAAAAGTGCCATGTTCATATTGTTTACGTCTACGGAAAATGATCAGAAAATCTAAACTCCTGAGTAGTTAATACCTATAACCCGTTCGATAGCTCAATTAAAAGCATACCTACGGTTCTCATAGCCCTACGTCGCCTGCAAAAAGCGAGTCTGTATGTACTGTGGGAATGCATCCAGTAATGCAATCTTTTTGCTACATATTAACCAAGAAGGATGTATGTGAGGAGGTGCACACAGATCTGATGTCTCTGGCTGTTCACGTTAGGAATACGTGGAACGATGCCACGACAGATGACGTCACTTCGTTTATTTAGTAATAATGATGCTCTAGTACCTACTACCTACCTACGTTTAGTTGCTTCGGAATACCATGTACGAAGACTATTTTAACAACAAATGAGGAGTTTTATTAAAAAAAAAACTTGGTTCGGCTTCTGTCACTAGATGGCGCACTAAAGACGTAATTTGTTTTTCCTTTAATTTTGGCTCCACACGTAGTGTATTTTGCCAGTGTCAAGTATTGTAATTATTCATCGTTAAAGAATATATAACGTAAAGTCAAGTCTTAGTCATAGTCATAGTCCAGTCTAAGTCAGGTAGTCGTAGTCCAGTCTAAGTCATGCTCCAGTAAAGTGGTGGCAACTTTACTAGAAGCTTCTATGGAATTTTGGAAGCAACACGAAAATTCACGTTTCGCCACATTTTATTACTTGCCCACACTCATGCTCGTAATTCAGCACTTAATGCGTAAAACGCCACCAATTTTAAACATTAATACTGGAAAAAGCACGTTTTGAGAAATAATACAATGCAACGAACGTGAACATTTCCGCGTTCCTGCCAAAAAAAAACCAACGACGTATTTCAAACATGGTTGTAGTTTCAATACACAGATTACAAGGAAATGTCAAATTCAGTTGAGTGAATCACTGAGTACGTTGTCGATTTGTCGATAGAAAGCCATTAGAGTATATGTCTTCCATAAAATAAGGATAGGATATTAAACTTGATACATAATTATCTTAACAATGACAGAACTTAAAACATCCATTTTACCACCATGTATAGGTTCTTTTAAAATTACAGCTTTTTTTTTACATACATACAAAAAAAATTGCGGAAATTGGTAAATAAAATTGTTCGTATTTAAATATTCATTGCTACATGATGTTTAATTACAGTAAAGAATTTTAACTTACGACGCGACTGAGAATGGTAAATATCTGGAGACAAAAACTAGTAAATGTCGGCAAATCGATATGTTGTCTTCGGATTCGACGACCTTGCGTAGCCTTAATTAAAAAGGTAGAGTTTATTTTAATGAGGCACCTATTTTTATTCTCGTTTACTTAAATAATATTTTTTATATATAATTTGATCAAATAATAAAAATTATAAGTAGCAAACGCTTACGGCTCTCCTGATAGAAAGAGGTCATCGTAGGTAGCCTATGGTATGGACACCTGGGGATCACCACAAGGTCTTATAGCATTATTATTTCAATATTATTTCAATCATACATTGACAAATGACATAAAAGTAAGAATACTTTAAAGTTGCAGAGCCAGAGCAGTTCTGATGACGTCACGTTAAATCGTTCACTCAAATACAACTGTCATGTCATACCTTTACATCATGTTGACACTGACGTGCGACAGTGATAACGCCATACAAAAATGTAGACGTCTCCTTCACACGCACGAATACTTTATAAGTTCATGGTACGAATTCAAACAATATTATTGTAACCTTGAAATAATAATGCCATGCAACATGATGGTTTTGTATTAGCTTGTAGTAGCCCAGCTGTAATATTTCTATACCTGCCTTATCTAACAACTGATGCGTTGCTTCCCTCTTATAATACCTATACATTATATAATATTATCTAGTAACTTTAGAAGAATAAAATTGATGAAACAAAGATACCCCGCTGTTTCTCATGTTGTGTTTTTCCAACACATATTTTTTTTCCAAAATAAAAATATGCCATAATGAATATAACGATATTTGCTAATACAATCTGCGTGCAAAATTTCATCCAAATTAGTTAAGTCATTTGGCGCAATAGCTATAAAAACGTTTCACCTCTTTTTAACTATTTTATTTCGTTCAATATTTTGGGTTTTCTTTTCACTTTTGACTACGGCAAAAAGAGAGTTATTTAGTTAACGTGTACCTATAATAATTATTAAGTAACTTGTAAATTAAGTTAATAATTTTAATAACTGTATTAGTATCAGGGCTAGACAATAGGTATATTATCATGCTATAAAACAGAACACTTTCAATTGATGACTACAAAAACACTATTCATTTGTTTTTCTTGAAGAACAAAAATTAACTTACGAAACGGTTTTTGGCGGGAACGTGAAAAAGTTCACGTCGTTGCATTGTATTATTTCTCAAAACTTGTGCTTTTTCCAGTGTTAATGTTTAAAATTGGTGGCGTTTTACGCATTAAGTGCTGAATTACGAGCATGAGTGTGGTCAAGTGATATAATGTGGTGTAACGTGGTTTTTCGTGTTGCTTCCAAAATTCCATAGAAGCTTCTTGTAAAGTTGCCACCACTTTACTTGAGCATGACTTAGACTGGACTATGACCCGACTTAGACTGGACTATGACTATGACTAAGACTTGACTACGTAAAATATTCTAAAACTCGATGAAAATATACAATACTTGGCACTGGCTAAATACACTATGTGTGGAGCCAACACATATAAAAAAAAAACTTACGAAACGTCAACACAGACGCTACGCTAAGCTTCTTATCACAGAATAACAAATAGATTTCACAAAGTGCGAGTTCTTAGTGAGATTGAGCTTGCTTACTCACTCAATATTTGATGCTCTTTTCTTATCGACGGTTCTCAATTATGTTTTTCATTATGTTTAAAACGCGATGCCCAAACGGCACTTTCAATAAGTTGGCTGGAAAACATCGCGAGGGCCGCTTAATCTCTGATTTTATGATCTAAGGGAGGGGTCGCAGATGCAGCAGGAAGCGTTTTTTCTTTCAGTTTTCGGCTTTTCCCAGAAGGCGAGCTTTCTTGCGAGAATCTCGTTTATTGGCATAAGTGGAATTAAACCCCAGAGCACGAATAAAAATTAAGTACGCTTCGCCCCCTGGTAGAGACGACATCTTACGTGATTTTCGTGCCGCGCATAGGTACTAAGTAAGCTTAGTCATATTATTTATGTCAACTGACATAGGTAGTTAATTATTGTTCGAGTGATGTAAATTGATAGAGGTTTTATTGGAAGCGCATACTTAATGTCGAGTTAACGCGCCTGTATTTGGGTGCGATGCTTAATTTTTTTAGTGCTCTGTGTATAGGGCTAAAAATCATGACAAATTATTAATTACGCAAAGAGCAAGCACTCATAATAACAGCATACTTTTCTGTATTTAGATTTGCTTTATTTATTTGCTTTTATGCCATTTCATTATCATTAAGTAGGTACCTATTATAAGTGTAAATAAATTGTAAGGTACCTATTCATTTCTGTTTGCGAATATAAATTACAATTATTCTTAATTCATCCCCGCTCTAGCAGGGCAGTAGCCGCTCTCAATACAGACCCGCCCTATTACATGCACCAGCGATTACTTTTCATAAAGAACATTTTTAATTATTATAGAAGTGATACTGCAATAAACGTTCGCGAATAGGCTTGCTATACTAAAGTAAAACAGGAAAACGCGTTTAAAAAGTAGGTTTTTAAAGTTCACGTGAAATGCACTGTTGCTCATTGCCCGCACACAAGGCTCTATCAGGCTATTTTTTTTTTTTTTGTTTAACCGGCCTGTATTCAGGTTCCTTTTAGCCGAGTCTTGAGCAGAAGTTTGTTTATATACCCTTTGACAGCATGTCTTGTTTGGTCTATCAGGCTATTTTTTATATAATTGCCAGTGCACAATTTTAAAACTACCTAGATGGGTAAATTAAACTGTAGATAATAATTGTTTTAGAAGATTTTTGCTTTATGTGCTAGTATTGCTTAATTTTGATGTCTATCTAATAGTTTTATTACCTACGGTCTACAACTACTAACTGATCTTGTAATAGGTATTAAAATTCGATTTTCCATTGAATAAGTGCATTTTTTTTCTCTAGTTACTGATCTAATTATTTTATAACTTTTGTAATTTTTTTTTAATAAATAAATTCCTACATACTAATGTTATACAGTTTGATAAATGTTATTACTTTTTATAACTAATAAAAATCGTGTGTGTTTTAACCGATTATATTTGCACAGCCAATTATGAATTACGATGTGCATTATGATTTATGATATTTATGAAGCGAGAATAATAGCATCATTTTCTAAAGCAATTAAAATGACATAACGTTACCAACGCACAACGTTACGATTGGGTGAGTTGAGTTCGCGTGTTCTGTTAGGTACTGCGTGCTTCAGAAGATGGTTTAGAAAGAGAAAATTAAGTGAAATAGAAATCTTATTATTACGAAACAATTAACTGGTTCAATGAAAAGGCATCATTTATGTACTTAAATACGACGTTTTTATTTAGTTTTTAATAAATTTTGGAAATAAAAAGGTGGAAATCGAGAGTGCCGTATAGCAACACTGACCATAAACAATAATTTGGCGGCAATTTCTTTTTATCATAGTCAAAGCTACCATTGCCAATGCCATTTTTTTTTTATTATATTGCTGTTAACTTTTAGAGCAGCATGCTGCAAGTTTGGCATAATAAATTATATATCTGTTATAATTAGCGGCATCGCGTGACTGCCGGCCATAAGGGAACTTGTCCCCTGGGTGTTTAAAATATATTCTAGCAGTTTCTTATCTAATATATAGTTCGGCTGGCCTTATTATTATAAATATTGAGTGAATTACAGTCTATGGAAGCAATAACGAAGATTTCTTTATTTGATTTCAAGCGATCTAGCAATAAAGGTGTTTTTTTATACCAACGATAGGCTAACGTTTGACCAAGGTCTCACCTGATGGTGACAACGCAGTCGACGATGGAGCATGCTTGCCTAGAAAATACCGTTCACTCTGGCCTTAAAAACTCCCAGATTATATTTGTCAGGAAACAATGACGCTGGTAAGGTTTAATACCAAATCACATAAATAAGTAATATTTATTTACTATTGTACCTTACTACCACCTAATACAAAACTTTTAACAATAATCTCACTGCTATCTACTACTAAACTTATATGTATAGACATTGGAAGTACCTACCTAAATATGCATACATAATGAACTCTGGTTGGGCACGGATTGTAATTTAAACTCAAGCTGTAGGTAACAGTCATACAAAAATGGCCTAACTTGTATTGTGACAATGCCTACTTCTCAAATTTTGTACAGTACGTATTTATATTTACCTACCTACTTAAATGACCTATCTTGTATTCAATATGGATAACATCCACAAAAAAATCCACCGATATCGTACATACTAATGTACCATATTAAAACAGTACATTACAAGGATCACCGAGGAGGCTTTAAAGCAAAAATGTCAAATCAATGCGGCTACGCACGCGACGATGCGGTAACCATGGCGACACGAGGAATCCAAGATGGTCGGCGCGTTATCACGTTATTGAAAACCCCGCGAATCCCGCTACCGTAATAGTGCTGGCTGCAGTAAGGATTACTTATCGATTACGCGATAATCGACTATTGATATGAATCGATTCTAGTTTTAAAGCTATCTTATTGTGCTAAATAACGGAAGCTTAAGATATTGCTCGATCCTGCATGACACCGACTGGTTTCCATCCAACTACTGTTAGGTAAACACTTTCCCATCTTAATTTAATGTAGCGTGTTATGTTATAAATCACCACACACATCAGCACACAGCAATCAGTCTTATCAGTACCTATATTAAATTCAGGATATTGTATAGGTATTCAATAGCGGTTCAGCTTTTATTGGCTACTTAAGTACCTACTTGCTCATTCCTTTTACCAAGTTACTTCATATCTGTTTTTGAATCATTTATTATTAGTCAAATTCTGATTCATAGAATGTTCAAAATGTCATTCTAAAATTGCATAAGTATTTATTTATTAGTTTTATTGGCTATTCAGCCTCAACACTGTAACATTAACATTATGCATACCAATTCTAATAAACGTCAAATTAACGTGAAATAGTAATTGGCAAACCACAGATACCTAAATAGTGGCATTTATCGTCTATTATAAGTGAACGTACTCGAAACACATGAACGAGCCTCAAATAGTCACAATAGTCTGCTAAATCGTGAGTGAATGATACGATACAGAGGCAGGTGACGAAAAATCATTCGATTCATTGTTTCTGGATTTCGAATAACAAAACAAAACATTTTGTCTAGCTGCAAAGGTTTATCTGACATTTCGAGATTGATGACTCAATTTATGTAATGTCAATGATGTCAATACTATTTTATTCCCATGTTTATTGTGTCTTACAAACCTTACAATATAGGTTAACAAGATCACGAATCGATATTAGAATTGAATCCGATTAATTGATTCGATTCTTATCGATTGTGCATGGCAACCGATTTTCATCGTGATTTACACCTTTATGGAATAATGATAAACGTTTCATATTTAAATTTAAATTAGGAATGAAGCTTGATTTTAAAATAGGTACACGTAAGTCACGGGTTTGAAGTTTGAAATTCCAACGCATCGCATCGCCCAGCTTGTTGGTCCTTACTTTCTTGATCTTGCATAGTTAGTGCAAGCCACGCGGGCGCGGGTGAGCTCCCTTGCGTCCGCGCATTCACTGTTTAATTTTCAATTTAGATCGCAATTTCCGATGCGCTCGCCACATGCCCGAACTGGCATCACTTGGTGGCATCATAAGATAGATTTATGTACGAACTCGTAAAGGGTTGCCAGATGAGATATTTACCCGAGACGTTGTATCTTTATTACTTATATATGACTTGACAAATTGAATAGGGTATTATCACTAGAAACATTCAAATTTTAATACAAATGCGTTAGTGATAGGTACGTGTAAATGACAAAAATCAATGTCATAAATAGGTCTGTACATTATTACTAACGCAACTTTAAAAAAAGGAGCCGGTTATTTCATAGTACATTTTTGATTTTTACTGGTTCAAAATGGAGGCAGTAAGTAAACAAGAATTGACATTAAATTTGAATGGATCTGATTAAATATTCCCCATAATAATCAATACTGGAATAGCCATATACTCAGTGCTTTATTATTGCCAATATTTAAACTTTCGAGAGAAAAAGAACAAATTAATTATTTTTCCGCTACACAATCTTTATTAGTAAGAGAAACTAATGTTAATAAATTAAAAGCCAACTTTCTACTCGCAAATAGGCAGGTCATTTAAAATACATTTAATTTAAATATAGTCAAATGAAAATTAGGCATATACGTAAAACCACCAATCTTTTAATATTCAGGTGAGCAAGAATTATTTCATAACATGGCAGCCCTGTTTAACGTAACTCGAGAGAGAAATTAACTCACGTAAGTTACGAGCCTGACGAGATAAGAGTTAATGAAAATTCGGCGTTTTTTCAACAAATTCGTCAATAAAGAGCAAGATAACTGGAATTGATCTGTCTGGACGAGTGATTGGATCCACTACTTGTTTATTAACCTCTTTAAGGACGTAAAATAACGAGAATTTCGAACGCAAGCGATGTTTTTCAAAATATCAATTACTTCTTGGGAAATCTTATTAAAATCGATTATATTTTTAATAACCAAACGGAGTCAACACGCAGATGATAAACAAATAACTAATACACTATCAAACGCGGTTACCAACATAAAGTAAATTCATATTGAAAACAATTAAATAATGTTTTAAAGATACTCCTAAGAGCTCAATACCGTAAAGCTACTATGGGCAGGTAATGTACATTAGCTGGCATAAAACGTATAAATCGCAAGCCCATACCATTATCAAAAGATCTACAATTATTACCCTAAGTTTATTGGTTGTTAGATAGCTCGCGCAATCTCGCATTCCCAAGCGAAATAAGACACCTACCGGAGCCATGCTGGCAATAGCTTGGTATAAGGCAACAGCCTGACCGAAATATCCTTACAAGGAGCGAAACAAAGCCGAAGGATAGAATCGTCAGTCGGAACAATGTGTTTACATCCTGACATTTCGCTGGCACCACCAGAATGCCAGCAACCGCTCCTACTACTGTAATTGAAACCAATCCGACAAATTGACCACGCTCACGCGAATCTCGATTAATACTTTCACTCGAAACGACGACTCAATCCGATGCCAATCATCACTTCCCTATAATCAAATCAACTTTATCACCCCGTACACCGCATAAAGAATAAACTTTATTAAGTAGTTATAATCGTGAGAAATATGGAACTTATCAATCGATAAGTTTACGATTAAAAGATTCAAATTCTAATTTACATACATATCGATGCTTTCAATAAGGTTTTGGTTTTGAGAATTTACATCGCAACGAAAATTATAATCAGACGATAAAATATGTTTTATAGATCAGATGAAATGATGACAATCTAAGATTGAAAGCGTGCAAACAGGACTCACCTTTAGAATACAGCTTCCAACGGCTTCGCTCTCGGACACCGTCACGTTGTAGAAGGATTGGTCGAAAATCGGCTCGTTGTCGTTCACATCCAGCACTGTCACTAGGAGAGTTACCGTCGACGATAACGGAGGGTTGCCTCGATCGGTCGCTACCACTTTTAGCTGGGGCATTGGGTTCGTCTCGCAGTCGACCCGCGCACGTGTAGTGACCAGCCCTGACCGCTCGTCTATTGCGAACCAGTCGGACTGTGGCGTCGGCAGCAGAGAGTATCTGATATCGGAGTTTTCTCCCTCATCTGCGTCATTGGCCGACACCTGTACTACCGGCGTCCCCGGCGCCGCTGCTTCAGGCACGCTCGCTTTGTACTCTGATTCTGCGAACGCAGGAGCATTGTCATTCACGTCAGTCACTCGCAGGCTGATGATACGCGACGCGTGCAAAGGAGGCGAGCCCTTGTCTGTCGCCACTACGTTCAGCGTGTAAGTCGAGCGAGATTCACGATCCAACGGTAGCGCAACGACAACCAAGTAAATAATGTTGTCGTGAGTACGCAGGTCGAAATGGCCATCACCGCCGCTTAGCGTAACGTTCACATTTGAATATTCAGTTTTGGAGTCGGGGTCGTGAACCGATATCCTAGCTACAAACTCGTCGAGTTGGGCCGATTCGGATATTTTAGGAGTTGCGTCGTCGCTCAAGAAAATGACGTCTATAGTTGGCTGGTTATCGTTCACGTCAGTGACGTGAATCGAGACGAAAGCGGTCGTTTCTAGAGGTTGCGCGCCTTTATCCCTGGCTACAACCACGAGCTCGTGTAATTCTTTCGTCTCAAAATCCAGAGCCTTATTCACAGTTATTTCTCCCGTGTCTGGGTCTATTTTAAATATGTTCTCTTTGTCACTCTGCCGTCTATTTATCGAGTACTCGATAAGGCCATTTTCACCCGCATCCAAATCCATTGCGGACACTTTTAGAACAGTAGTTCCAACTGTTGCATTTTCTGGAATGTTCGCCGAATACACACTCTCAGCGAATACCGGTGGGTTATCATTAACATCTAAAATTGTTATATTAACAGTCATTGTCCCTCGCAAAGGTGGAGTTCCACCGTCCAGCGCTTCTATCACCAACTCGTAATGATCCGTGGTTTCTCTATCAAGAAAACCATTAATCTGGAGATCCAAATACAAAACACCATCTCTCTCCCTATGCGACGACAATCTAAACGCATTGTCCGTGTTCCCCGACACAATATTGTACCTCTGAGTGTTGAATATCCCCAAGTCCTGGTCTTTGGCCGGATTGAGTTTCCTTTTAACATCTCTAGGAGTGTTTTCGGAGAATTCTACATTCATGACCTGTGTGGGAAAGGTGGGGGAGTTATCGTTTTCGTCGGACACTCTGACTACTACGCGGATATTGTCCCCAGTGGCGGGTATAGCAACTAAGGCGTAATGGTCTCTGTGTTCGCGGTCTAGTGGTGCTCGTGTGCGTATCTCGCCGGTGTGGGGGTCTATCCGGAGGTCGTCGTGGACGGCGCTGCCGGGGACGGGCACGATGGTGTAGGGAGGCGCAGCGTCGGGCAGCTCGTCGCCGAGGTGGCCGACCAGCGAGTCCGCGCGCGCGTTCTCCCGCACCGTGAACTCGCGCACATGCTCGGGCGCTACCAGCGCCGCCAGCACCAGGCAGGATACCGCGCGCCACATCACGACTTGACACATCACCGCACGCACATTGTCACTCACACCTGGAAGTACAAAAACCAGTATTAGATAAGTTAGTACATCTTTATAATTACTAACTGGTATA
This sequence comes from Ennomos erosarius, assembly GCA_963580505.1. Lineage (NCBI taxonomy): Eukaryota > Metazoa > Arthropoda > Insecta > Lepidoptera > Geometridae > Ennomos > Ennomos erosarius. The sequence goes on from OY756982.1 coordinate 2,193,196, forward strand.
ACACATTAAAAAAGTGCTAAAATCTGAAGCTGATATCATATCGGCATGATTCAAGGTGACATTGAAAAATAATTGATTTGGTTTCAATTTCGTATAACAAACTAAAATTCTAAAAAAGCAAATATAAATAACGAATAATTTAAAGTAGGTATTCTTCTTCTTCGTAAGTGCAAGTGCTTAAGTAGGCATTAATCAAATTTAACAAGTTAAACAGTTTTCGTAGCATTTTATGTAGGTAGGTAAACAAAAACTTTTGTCCTAACACCACCTGACTACCAGGCTGTAGTACATACGTAAGAATGTTCTTTTAAAATAATTGCTAAGTTACATAAAACACAGGTGAGTAAATTATTACTTTACCGAGCTCAATAAGACTCTTTTATAAAACAATACACAAGTCATCTTTGAGGACATTTGTTCTAATTTTTTTCAGTCATAATAAAATTACCTACTTTCATTACCATATTCTACGAAAACGAAAATCAAGTTGCTTTAATTTAGTCACTATGAAAAAATGGGCAAACTTTTTTCGTGTTGAGACTTTTTAGTCTATAAGTCTCAATTTTCTGGTTCCAAAGCTTTCTGCATTCTACATCATAGCACAAATAATTTATTGCAAAAGGACTAATTTTATCACTATTTCACGTCAAAATCAGATCCCATTAAAATACTTAATGTTAGTTATTTTTCTAAAGGTAATATATCTCTCACATATAGTGCACTATCATCTCAATAAGATTACATGAAATTAACTGCAGTCCAACGTAAAGTAAGACCTGAGCTAAGTTTTATATTGTGACACTGCCAAGTGTCCAGCGAAACCATTTATTACAGGGCTTTAAAGTTCTGCCAGACACCACATTTTGTTGAAATCGGTCCATAACTCTAGGCTGCGCCGGTGCAGTATAACTATCAGTATGGGAACAATCAAAAAACGTAGACACGATCACACTCACAACTCACAACAACACTCAAATCATAGATTACAAAGCCCGTTGATAGCTCGTGAACATAATTTCTCCAAAACACGACTCACTTGGGCGGGCAGCGGTCATTGATGTTATTAATTTTAAAAAACAAATTTAACCCTAAATCAAATACCACTTATTCAAATTAATTTTGGTTTATTTTTGTTTAGGGTGGATTTTAAGATCCATAGTTAACTAATGCTTAAAAGTGCGAAAACCTAACTAATGGTAAAAATTTGTTGACCTTTTTAAAACCGCACCCATAAATTAGATACTTATATGTCATTTATCGGCAATTTTTGACTAGACTTGCTATGGTTTGTTGACATGTATTGTTCAGTAGAAAAAGCCACCAACAGTCCTTACTACCTTAACTAACACACATTTTACACTACACTGAACAGTGAAATAACCTCAGTCTTTATCCCAGGTAAGTAATAGCCATCTAAAAAGCCTTTTTCACTACCACAAAGGCTTCGGCGTAAAAACGTAAAAGTACCTCCAGCATACAATACGTATTCACGCGTAATTATTATAGCCACTGTAACGAAATTCGCAAAATTCTGGTAAAAACTGGTGAGGATTACCCCATGGGTATACTCAATACTCAATTATTATTAATTTAATGTAACTAGGTTAGACGTAAGATGAGATAGAGAGAAGCATTTTTTTATTTCGCAATGCGGGCGAAGCCGTGGGCAAAAGCTAGTTAAATATATTAATGAACTGTTTCTCTTTTTTGAACGCCCAAACTGCTTTTTATTCTTTAAACTAACCACTACAATAATAAAATTAACTATATATGTATTTATTAAATGTTACACCAGCTACTACAAAATACCAGCCGCAATAATTATAGAGACTTAAATTTACATTACTTTTGGCGATAAGATGGCTTATTGTTATTATATATAATAATAGGTATTCATTCTTCTCTAAAATATTAACCGATTACAGTCATGTAAATACAATTTTAGTATTGAAATTATCATGAGTGTGATTCATTTTACAACAATCATGAGGTACAGTCGGTTAAATAATATTTAAAATGTAAATACAATGATAATAATCTGATGTCATAATAAATATAACTAAAAAAAACACTACTCCAAGTAGGTTAGAGTCACGAAAAGATTTGTAGAGTTACTATAAAAACCATCGGCAAAAAACCACAATATTTCTAATGAAGTTAAATATTATAGTAATTAAGTCACAATCAATATTTTCGCAAACGTGCGAAAAATAGCACCTAATCTTAAATGCGCTACCGGTTGTATCAGAGACCGTGAATACTAAACGCCAAAATAAATTCCGTTGGTGTTTCTCAGCATTTTATGATGTTTTAATAAAAAACCATAGCATTCCGAATTCCAATAATGCAACAAAAATGGCCTTACATCATCATAAAATTTAGAAAAAAAAAATGTCAATCCAAGTAACTTGTTTTTTTTATATTTTTTCATTACAAATTAGCATAGTTTCTCTAAGATAATCCTTTTTTTATTTTATAAGCGGATAGGATTATAAAACTTGTCATCTTACAAAGTTTGTACAATTAATTAAAATAATAAAAAATACAAACGGCATTGGTTATTATTGTTTCAGCAGTTTTTATTTAAATTTGTAATATAAATTTATCAATAAAATTGTACAATTTAGATTAATACGCAAGTTGTATACTTAATAATGATTATTTCAATGTTTCAATGTTCGGATCTGAGTGACTGCAACTTGACTAAAATCATTTTTTATTTATTGGCTAACGTAGTATTTGAGGTTGTCTATTTATTATCATCGTTTTTTTTTGTAGGAGCACATTTATTTGTTATTTATTTATTTATAATATCTTTATAGATTTTTTTTTAAACAGTGTAACCCTCCTTACCAATAAATAACGCCCAACGATCACATACATAGATCCTAGATCCTAACTAGGATTCCCTGTATCTATATCTGTATTTATAGCATTCCGAATTCCAATAATGCAACAAAAATGGCCTTACATCATCATAAAATTTAGAAAAAAAAATGTCAATCCAAGTAACTTGTTTTTTTTATATTTTTTCATTACAAATTAGCATAGTTTCTCTAAGATAATCCTTTTTTTATTTTATAAGCGGATAGGATTATAAAACTTGTCATCTTACAAAGTTTGTACAATTAATTAAAATAATAAAAAATACAAACGGCATTGGTTATTATTGTTTCAGCAGATTTTATTTAAATTTGTAATATAAATTTATCAATAAAATTGTACAATTTAGATTAATACGCAAGTTGTATACTTAATAATGATTATTTCAATGTTTCAATGTTCGGATCTGAGTGACTGCAACTTGACTAAAATCATTTTTTATTTATTGGCTAACGTAGTATTTGAGGTTGTCTATTTATTATCATCGTTTTTTTTTGTAGGAGCACATTTATTTGTTATTTATTTATTTATAATATATTTATAGATTTTTTTTTAAACAGTGTAACCCTCCTTACCAATAAATAACGCCCAACGATCACATACATAGATCCTAGATCCTAACTAGGATTCCCTGTATCTAGGGACCCAGGAACTACGGGGACCCACAACACCCAGACACAGAACAAGTGTTTGCGTTTTTTTTTTTTCGGGCACAGATACTTGTCCTGGCGCGGGAATCGAACCCGCCGCCTCCGGGTTATGAGCCGACCTGCTCAACCACCACACCACGGAGGCTGTCAGATATACCTTAAGTGTGGTTTCCACATTAAAATCATTCCCATGAACTTAAAATCTTTAGACAGTGACTATATTTCTTATAAATAATTATTATCTACGGAAGTTCCAACTTTTCTCATTCAAACAAATATTTTCATAAGCTAAGTATAATAAAATAAACTAAAAAATACTGATAAGCGAGTTCCTTCCTCAGCCAACGCAAACATTACTGCGTGGGTAACAATTTTATTTCATGGCAACACAAGTGCTCGCATTGTTAGAAGGGTGCCAGAGTTTTTTCCTGGCAGGTAATATAGCAGGTAGAAGAGGGATCTCTAATAGGGTGCTTTATTTTTGAGCTTTCGACTTGATACTGGAGTAAGCAAGGTATTTCTATCACGAAGTTTTGTCTAAGAACATTGTTGTAGGTTAGGTTTTATATATTTAATAAGTTTATATGTTATTAAACCTTTTTAGTAAGGACCATGTGTATTTTTAGAGGCTACATACTTTACGAAACCATTTTTAAACGTTAATAATCATTACTTGTTATTTCTACAGTATATTATTTAATATCGTTTAATTATTTTTATAGCCAGGCTTTTAACAAAATCTTGTTGCGTTTGTACTCCATATGCCAATTTTTATATAAGTAATCAAATTTTAAATAAACAGTAATGGTTAATGGTCATAGTTTAAGGTAAAAAGTTTTTATTAGGAGAATAACTACCCATTAACGATTGGCTATCGACATAAACGTTAAGTATTTTATAGTTAGATAAAAATGACATAAAATTAGGTAGGTAGGTATATATTGTACATATTTCCACAACAATGTTGTAACTACAAAATAGAATATCCAAGATCATTAAGAAGTGTAATTGTGTTTCTTTACAGCTGTAATTATTGTTCGTAAAATTAATTTCGTTCGATGGAATAAAATTAATAAGTTTTTAGAGCGACCAAATTAATCTCTTTGCCTTTTTTGGTTTGTCACAAATTGCTTAGAGTCGAGCGTCCAGTTTTTTGCAGATATTTTGAATACATCTTATAATTAAAGTGATATTTTTGTAATAAATAGCGAACATTTACAAAGATTAAGATGTACTTCATGTTGGATAAACTTTTGCTTTAGGAAAATTATGCTCAAAGTATTAAGGCTCGAATATTCATGGAACCTTTATCAAATAATTTTTCCTCTCCGTCCTGTTTTTATGTATGAAAACTTGATTTGCCTAATGTGTTTTTTTGTTAGTTTTGATGTTATTTTGAATGTTTCTCTAAACAGATCTTTCATAAGTAACTCTACCATTTGATTATTCAAATCAAAGAAGTCTCAACGCGCGAGGGAGACAGAGGAACATCCAAGTGACGTATGAAATCACGAACCGCTCATTTTACCGGGATGAAAAGTATTTTAAGTATCATATGTTTTTCTATGCCCCAAATCATCTATGTTCACTTATAAAAAGTTTGATTAAGATTGGTTGACCCATCTTTATTACTTTTATTATGGAAAAAATACTTTCGATTTAGGGTCCAACTTGCTTAGTTTGGGGCTAGATAGTGCTGTGTGAAATGTCCACACATATTTATTTATTTATTGTATTGGTGCACATCGAACAGAACAAACGAACGAACGATTGGTTTTGAACACAAATGATCATTTTAATTTAACACTTAAAAATTTTAGAGTATGGTAAGATATCAATCTTGAACAATTATAACTTTAAAATAATGGTATTTTAACATTGTATATACACATATTGATGCTTGTAATTAGTTCTCTGCGTAGATAAATAATTCATCATCATCATCATCATCATTAACAGCCTGAAGACGTCCACTGCTGAACATAGGCCTCCCCCAGGGAGCGCCACTTAGAGCGGCACATCCATCCTCCATTAATAAATAATTAAATTCAAGAAAATACCTGCGCAGCTTCAAGGCACATTAAGATAGCGAGTTTATCACAAGATCGTCGGTTGTTGGCAGACAGCAAATCGTAAAATTTCATGTTTAAACTCTACCCAAGTAGTTACTGTGCTATGTGAAGTAATTTTGCATTGAAGAAACGAATCTAACCAACGAGAAACTAATATTTCCCTCTTCCACTACTGTTTTTAAGTGTAGAGGCAGTGAGACAGCAATAGAAATGTTTGTTCATATTGGTTATTTTTTTATTGAATCGAATTGACTATAATAATAATGGGGCATAATGGTACAATGAGACAAAAAATTTTTAGATTATTTAGTAGTTGGAATAGCTAATAGAATTTAGGTTGGTGTAATCAAGACTGGTATTATTTGTTGTAGTTTTATTTAGTTTAAAGATTTAGGGTGGGATTTTTTTATCCATAGTTAAGGTAACCAATAGTTAAAAACTAACAAACTTTGACCATTGGTTAGGATTTGTTAGCATTTTTAAACATTAGTTACCTTAACTGCGGATGAAAAACCCGCCCTATAAAGGCGCACTTTGGCTGAAAATTACTCTAATTTTGTTCTTTAGTATTTTAATAAGATTTAGTTTTATTTGAGACTAAAAATAGGTAACGTACCAATCTCGGATCATTAAAAATAATACGCGGTCATTAATATAATAAAATATTATAATTATTTTCCCCAAAACAACCATTTGCATAATTGGTAAAAGAATCATCCACTTTCCATGCCAATTAACTAACACAAAATCATCCAGAATTAGTAACAAAAAGTTTTAATAAGTGTTGAGGCATAAAAACGGGGGGTTTATAAACAAATTAGCGTCAAAAATGTTGAGTATGCGCAGTTGGGCAGCTGAGAAATTTGAAATTTTGGATCTCGACACCGGGTATGCGGTCCCGAATGAGTTATAGCGGTGGAGGCCGCCTAGACGGGATTCTTGGTCTGTTGTGCTTGTTTTTTGAACTTGGCGAAAGTCTCAAATATTTTTGACAGAGTTTTAAGAAGTACAGTTTTGTTTTCATTAATAATTGAGTACAAAAGTGGGGATTATATCAAACGTAAATAATGAAAAGCATTGCTCTTTTTAAAAACAGTTCCTTATATTAAAGTTTTATTTTTGTTTTTGAATTTTTTTGTTTTTTGAGCTAATGTCGATCAAAACTTAATTGACTTCGATCCAATCTTCAACTAAGATTCAGACCCTTTAAAATTAGGGTAAAAGGAACCTGTCCTGCCGGTAACTTAAAGCCAAAACTGTGGAACTAAACTGCTTAATATATAGAGAGTATTTTCTTTTATTGCGTAGGAAAATTTAAGACCTGAGAAGGTAAAATTTGGTGTTAAAGATATGAAAAACAAGTAAAACAGCAGAAAACTTCTAGTAAATGTTATATGGCTTAGGTACGGTATATCAATGAAGGCATTTAAAATATAGCACCCATGCGTAGCCAGTACGGCTCTCCACTCGTAAATAAAACTCATAAACCACTTCAAAGTTAATAATATCACGGATTATCACATTACAAGCTCAACAAACCGACCCTGCGTATTACGAATATTACCATACTGAGTTTAGTTCTCATCAAGGAACAATGAACGTTTGTACTGTGCCTGCTTTGCATTCAATGTGTTATCGAATCAACAGGCCCGACACGCGCCGGCTTCGGCACTGGAGGACTTGTTGAACTTATGTTATAATATTTAAGGCCAGGATATTCGTGCATCCTCAATCTTGGTCGCGCATTGCGACGTTTTTAACGTATTAAATGGTAGAACTTACGAAAATTCCAACAGTTGAAAAACCTTAAAAATAACAACATAAATGTTCAACCAAAAATCACATTAAACGAAACCAGACGTCGCTTTATATATATAGTTAAATAAAATTTGTGTTTTCTGCGAGCTTCAACCCCATCAAAAAAGTAAAATGCTAAACTAAATAGAAGTGCTATGTATACATCAAAATCTAGATGATCTAAACTAATTCATAACATTGTGACGAGTATAGAAAAGCATTATACCTACTTATTATGCGTATTAATATTGTCTCTTTACTTCATAAAATGTTATAATTATTTAACAATAAATGAATCACGCAAACTATTTTCCTTAAAAATGTATTTTGTCCTTTTTCCATGTTTGCTCTCTTTATTTTTAGTATAAATTTTTCATTGTTATGTTATGGAGCGAATAAACTAAACTAATAAAATAAGACACAACCTTATAGTGAAACTTAAGAAGCATTTTTCCCACGCAGTAAATGTAGTAGTTAGGTTTCTATTCTATTGTAAAATAGTTCTGATTCTCCAGTTTCTACAAATTAAAAAACAAAAATAAAAGACTACTTTGAAATATTTTAATTTCACTTGACTTATTTTACCGATTTTTTAACAAAGAATGCACCTGAATTGAATAAATTTTCGAGAACATTGATAGATTCTATCATAGAGTTAACATGTAGGTACTTAAGTAAGTATTATTAATGGCAGACCAAAGTTTTTTTGGTAATGGATTAAAAAACAAGATTCAATCAAACAAAATGTTTATTTCAAAATATTTAATCGTTCATCGGTTGCCGGAAAATGTCGAAAATGGGAAATGTCGCATTGCCCTTTGCGAATGAAAACAGTAGGGACGCGATGGATATGAAAAAGCTAATTAATCATTCCTATGATTTTATCCATTTATTTCCTAAGAACTTTCCTGTTCCCGCATTCAGCTTATTCCCATAGTCTTTTAGTTTGAGAGTGTATTATTTATATCATTTTTTCCTTGTTGTTCACTTTCCTGCTACGGATACTTAGTTTAAACCTTTTATTAATCTTTTTATCTATTTATTCCTTATTTGTTTATGCATGTACTTATACCAATTTTGTATTGTAATACACACCTAAATATATGTAAGTATTAAGTATATTTGAATTCTCATATCTATCACCTAAATCCTACAATCCTTTCTAGACTTGTAAATGGAAAGGTAGAGCTTGCTTACTCTCTATATTTAACATCGCACTTTTGTAGAAAAAATCGTTTTACTCCTATATTTACAATAAGTAATTATTACTCTTTTTTTAAATTAAATTAGATACGTATTAACATTTCATTTTATTTTATTTTATTAGATCATTTAATCCCCTTTTTACGTAGGTAGAGTACGAGTAGTAAGGGCAGACTTTTCAATCGAGGTACTAATGTTACGTGTAAATATTAATCTAGTATTGAAAAGCATAACTTTATAAAGCTAAAAATAACTCTGTAGTAAAACTCTTCAACCAACATATAAACATAATTTGGCTATCGAAAGTCATATAAAAAGCCTGGCTATTAAAAGTTGCATTTTATCAAAGACCGTCAATTTGGTCGAGAGTTGCTCTTTCTACCGGTACCGATACAGTAATATTACCATCATGAGAAGAAATACTTACAACGACTTTAATTACAACAGTGGACCATTTTAATACTAGTTTTTTAATATTCCGCTTGATTATCATTTTCTTCTTTTTAATGTGGAGATGGTAAAACAAGTTTTTTCAATACAAATTCAGCCACAGACTATTTCACAATCATTATTTACGACACGCACGTCGTTATTTTTCCAATATCTAACTCCAAAACATTTATTATGATCGATGGGGCAGTAAACAATTTCCATCCTCAATTTCTTTAAAACACCAAGGAATTTGTAGAACCGCCTTGAGCTAAGAACGTTCTATGAATTTAGAAAAAGCCGGTTCATCTACGGGCTTTAACCATAACCGTGCAGCAACCTGTTTCGGGCTTTAATATACACCGGCATATCAAAAAGTAATTAAGAACAAAGATTTTAAAGTCCGGGTGCCGTCGGGCCGTTCAACTAGTGATGCGATGCTGACTACGAATATAATACGAAGTGAATCTACGCTTTGGACCAGCTTAACTGAACTTACTCTAAGTAAACGCCTATCTAGTTATGTGTGACTGTTCAACCTCGTTTCTTCGCCGTTTGGTGAAACAAACCCATCCCAGTCTCACCAAAATAACCATAAGCAATGGTTTAGTGAAAAAAAAACGTGGACCAACCTCCAAAATCGTTTCAACACAACACAATTTCGTTCACTAACATAATCAATTCGTCTTTTTCATACGAAAAAAGAACACCGCAAGTGGAAAAGCACTGAATTCGTTTTTGTAACACACTTAATTTGAATTATTGGGTATGGAACACTTCACTGCAATCCGGAATGCACTGTTTTAGGTTTGGAAAGAGGTATGAAGTTAAACGTGTGTTTTTTGTGTAACATGCGTACGCGCGTCCATGCAGCCACGCCGAAGGCTGTGAGGGTACTAGCGAGCAGTCGGAAGGGAGCCTCTGTCCCCCCTCGGAACAGGTTGGTCTCGACTCCGCATACCGTTCGGCCGCCAATTCTGCATCTCTAGAGGAACGCCGCTCTGCCTTTCGACGATTGATACGCGATTGAAGTGCAATAATAAAAGATAAATATGGGTTAATGATGTTGTATTATGGTACGGGAGTTATTGTAAACTGTGTGCGTGTGTGATGTTATTTTACAGTGAATTTGGAGTTATTAAGCTCTACTTATCGAATCGTGCGCATTGTTAATAAATGTACCTACATTTCAGTGTGGAGAACACATTTAGTGAATCTCTTTATCGCTACGAACCATTTTTCAGAACAGTTTTAAGGTAAAGCTTTATGAGCTTTCATGAAGGTTTACGAAATAACTAATTATAGTATCCTCCGTATAGATACTACATCGTTTGTATCCTACTAACCCTACTTGAAATGAATGAGGAATGAAATGGGGAGATCCGCAGGAGAACTAAAGTGACCGATGTAGCTCTTAGGATTAGCAAGTTGAAATGGCAATGGGCAGGCCACATCGCTCGTAAAACTGTCAACCGATGGGGAAGAAAGGTTCTCGAGTGGTGACCACGAACTGGAAGACGCAGAGTAGGCCGGCACCCCGCTAGGTGGACCGACGACCTGGTGAAAGCCGCGGGGAGCTGATGGATGCGGGAGGCGAGCAGCCGCTCTAAGTGACGCTCCCTGGGGGAGGCCTATGTTCAGCAGTGGATGTCTTCAGGCTGTTAATGATGGTGATGAACCCTACTTATTCTATCCTATCCTATTACTTATACCTATCATAAATGCAAAAGTTTTTTTTACGTTTTTTACCTTTCAGCACTGAAATCCGTCAGGTAAGACAGTGGTCAAAAGCTTTGCCTATAAAGAATTAAAAAAATGGCTCATCAGATTTCAATGAAATTCTAGATACTTACACTAAAGCTTCTATAATAACATAATTATAGGGTAGGTAAATTATGTCCGAAAAAGTTGCGGGGTTCCTACGAAATCACGTGATCATAGCCCACGCGAGTAAAACCGCGAGACAGAGACAGCTAGTTTTTATTTTTTATGTAAGTAAACATAATTGACAGAAGCTACTTATAACGAAGCGAGTATAAAATTCTAGCAATCTAGCATTATAAGCGGTAGGCAATCTAAGTCGTATGGTGCTACGAGTGTCCTTAGCAATCTGTGTTTCATAGAAAAGATATAAACGCGCGCGCGCTGTCGTAGCACGGTAATGGGAATTGGTAGGAAAGGATCCATTAAATTCTAGATGCTGTATTTGAGAAGAAACGACCTAAAATTACATTATTTTAGGTCGTTTCTTCTTCTGCGACCCTGACACTAGGTGCTGTGATAGTTTAAATGGTATTAAATACTATTTAAATGTAGAAATGGTTATTAAATCAATATCAATCAATACATATATAATAAAACTGCAACTCGGCTAAATCGGTACATTGAATATTTTTTGAAAATTTTGACTGGTTTATACTTCTAAGTCGATATAAAAATATAAACAATTTTTTTTGAATTTGTTGTCTGTCTGTCTGTCTGTCCCTTTGAACACGCATCACGCTGGAACTATTGAGCGGTTTCCTAAAACGGCCAAGTGCGGGTTGCCCAAGCAATAAGAATGTAATTTTTATGCAAGATTTTTTGTTGGTATATATAATTATATTTGTTTATCAATTTTAATTTCATAAAAAATAAATAATTAAAAAAAAAAACAAATACTTAAAAGTTTCAAAAAAAATTATACTCACCCTATCGGAGGGAAGATAGAAGAGAAATAGAGAAGACGCTTTTAAGAGAAGAAGAAAGAAGAAGTCTGCGCCTGCCTCTCTTCTATTGCCGTCCCATCCATTCTTCCTTTTTCCCTATTTTTTACCTTTCCCTTCTCACTTACCCATAAACAGAGTTAAGACTTAAAACTAATTAACCCGTGCGAAGCCGGGGCGGGTCAGCTAGTATCTTATAAAAAGGTAGTTAGTCTGACTTCAAACTGACTTCATACTGAGAAATGCTTTAATTAATTCTTACAGTTTTTTTTCTGTTACTTTGATTTAAAAATGACTGTTGATCCCATTTTATGAAATTTCTTAGGGAATAGATATCTCAATAAATAATAACACCCAACGTTAAATCCCCCTAAGACCCTAACCACAAAATGGATATAATTATATACCCGTACCCCCAACTAGGATTCCCTGTACCTAGGGATCTAAGAACTACGAGGTCTATGGTCACACAACACCCAAACTCAGAACAAGTAATTGCGATGTTTTATGGGCAACTAGCTCAATGGTACCCCTGGGGTGCGAGCCTCGGCTTGGGCTGCTGCCGGAATAAGCGGATCGAGAACGCAGGAGGAGTGGATGGACCCTGTGGAAAGTCGCGACCATTCTAGCTAACCTACGGGGGGTACGTCGACCTCGCCGGCGCGCGGCGGGCTTGGTGTCTGATACTGTTACGCCGCGCTGGTATCCTATACCGGTGCCGAAATCGGTACCTGAGCCAGAAGGGCTAGAATCTGGTCCGGTGATCCTAGCGCAGCCAAAACAACGGCTGCTGTAGGATCTTCCAGGTCGCTCAAGACGTGTCTTGGGCGGGAAAGACAGGGTGAATGTAAAATAGGTATATAATCTCGCATGTATAGGTTTAGGTAGGTCGCGCAACGAGCTATGGAGAGAGCTGTAAGTATGCTGGGTGATTCCCTGCGGGATAAAATACGGCGAAATGAGGAAATCCGCATTAAGACTAAAGAGACCGATATAGCTCTTAGAATTAGCAAATTGAAATGGCAATGGCCAGGCCCCATCGCTCGTAGAACTGACAACCAATAGGGCAGAAAGGAGATAGAATTGAAATTTGCACAAATAATGTAGTTATTTTTGTTGCCGCTATAACAAAAAAACAAAAAAAAAATATTTATGGGGGCTCCCATACACCAAACGTGATTTTTTTGCGCGTTTTATAGATTTATAGACACCTTGGTTGACTGGTAGAAAATGCTGTTAGCATTAAGTCCACCTTTGTACACATTTTGTGCATAAAGAACTAAATAAATAAATAAATTATGGTACGGAACTCTTCGCAAGCGAGTCTGAGGGCAAGTGATATTATGTGGTGAAACGTGATTTTCGCGTTGCTTCCAAAACTCCATAAAAGCTTCTAGCAAAGTTACCACCACTTTGCGGGAGTATGACTTAGACTGGACTATGACTATGACTAGGACATGACTGTGTGAAATATTTTATAACACAATAAAAATTATAATACTTGACACTGGCTAAATACACTATGTGTGGAGCAATATATAACAAAATATATATACATATATATATATATATATTTTGAAGTAATAATGCCATAAGACCTTGTGGTGACCCCATGGTGACCCCCTACACTGACATCTGTAGGGTTAGCATGGACGGTAGGCAAAATTTTCTTTGCCCTGTTTTAGTCTACTTGACAAGTAAATTGTATGAAAAAAGTGACATAAAACAAGGAAACACTATTTTTATTTTGTCTACCGTCCAGGCTAGCCCCCCGCTGGCTTGTAGTGCATTGTGTATGTGTATGTGTGAGAGATGAATATAGTTAAAAACCAAATACCCAAATACAAAAATAAAACGCAACTGTACACCTTATTACTTTATTAGTATAAAAATAATATAATTAATGCTTATAATTATTTTACAGGATGAAATTAAAATAAATTTGATTCTGCAGCTGTAGGTACAATGCCAAACAAAAAAATATAGCATAAACTTATTTTAACCAGTCACAGAATTCAAAATGTTTGTATAGTTCATAAGAAATAAGATAATATAATATTTTATACCACTTATTACGTGAACTACCGTAGGTCAAAAGTAAACTTTATAAATATAAAACAATTAATTTATATGGAAGTTATTTATAAACCCTCATTAAACTCCAAAATATCTAATAGGATAACTGTCATACAATAAGCACCTAACTGATAAACACAAACAGTGGAGAAACTTAATTCAATCTGTGTGCCACAGGTTTTATTTTGATGTAAACCATCCCCCGTATTCTAAATCATTTCACCAAAAATCCTTCACTTAACTTCCACATAACTTTGAGGGAAACTCAAGGTACATCGCGATGTACCTTGAGTTGACAGTTTCTTTGCTTCCCTTGTTTGAGAAAAATTTACGCAGAAATGTCAAGTTGATAATTATTGTCATTTAAAAATACCAAAACACAAAAATGAGGTTAATGCGAGGTTGAGTCGAGTGGAGTAATCTCATGGTAACAACTTAGAATATGGGGGCATATGAGACAAGCTATTTATCTAATGGTAAGTCACAGCTGCCCATAACAGATTAATGTCACTCTGAACTCCCAGTTATAAAGTTTCACATGATACTGCACTGCACACATACCAGTAACTTGACCACTGCACTGTTCATAATTTTATTGGCTTATTTTATAAAAAAATCTCTGAATAATTAAAAACAATTAAGGAATGCAGAATATTACATTCTGAGGGGCAAAATAGGCCAGAGTGATGGCTTTTCTTTGTCACAATCAGAGATGAACTGACTCTGCATTGACATCTCTAGCGCTGCAATTCTCTGCCACCGTGCACCATACCGCTTCTCATACTCTTCCTTGGTATCAGTTGGCGCTTCTGGACAAGCCTCCAGTTTCTTTACAGGCATTTCTTCTTCAAGTTGTCGTAACCTCGCCCGCTCCAATCGCATCTTTCTATACTCGACATTTTCTTTGAGAAAATCTACAAATTCTTCACTAACTTCGATTTTATCTTCATCTTCGTCACTATAATCCTCTACCTCTTCTTCTACGTCTTCATCTTCTTCAGTATTACTACTTTCCACTACACTCATTACCTCAGTCTTATCAATGTCTTGAGATGCTTGGTCCTTCACGTAATATTGTCGAAGCATAGTACGCAACATATTGTTTTCGTATTCCAGTGTTTTAGCTCGTGATTTCCAGTGAGCCACCTGATGCTTCAATTGCCATGTTGCAGCCATGGTAAAGCTTGCAGCCCACGAGGACATGGTATTCGCAAAACGTTGCTTTTCTTTTTTCAACGCTTGTTTCTTATTTTTAAACTTCTGTACTCGCTTTTTACGTTTACGGCGGGCAGATTTTAGTGATGCAGCTGATTTCTCACTATGTTGTGCTGGCTGTTTTTCGGGTGGTTGGAAAAACATAGTTCAATAACTTCAATAATTAGGTTTTTTTGATTTTCTTCTTTTAACCTTCTGTCATTCTCATCTCAACACATCTTTGAAAATCAGTGTCAAAAGTTTTTGACATCGACATTACAAAAACTTACTTTTTTTTATATTTTGGCCCCACACATAGTGTATTTAGCCAGTGTCAAGTATTATATTTTTTCATCGTGTTATAAAATATTTCACGCAAAGTCATGTCCTAGTCATAATCATAGTCCAGTCTAAGTCAGGTAGCATAGTCCACTCAAAGTCATGCTCCAGCAAAGTGGTGGCAACTTTACTAGTAGCTTCTATGGAGTTTTGGAAGCAACACGAAAAATCACGTTTCACCACATTTATCACTTGCCCTCGCTCATGCCCGTAATTCAGCACTTAATACGTAAAACGCCACCAATTTTAAACATTAACACTGCAAAAAGCAAGTATTGAAAAATAATACAAAAATCCACAAAAATTTACATTTATTGGGAGCGTTCCAGACGCCAAAAATGCAGTAAACGTGTACATTTTACAGATTATAGTCTGGCAAAACTAACTCTGCAGTGCATTTGCAGTAATTTAAAATTGGTGTAATATAAAATCTTG
Organism: Ennomos erosarius; assembly: GCA_963580505.1. Lineage (NCBI taxonomy): Eukaryota > Metazoa > Arthropoda > Insecta > Lepidoptera > Geometridae > Ennomos > Ennomos erosarius. The sequence goes on from OY756982.1 coordinate 2,208,979, forward strand.
TATATCTTAGCACAGTGCATACTAGAAAAAACTTTTAACACGTTTGATTGGTTGGGTTGTACCATTACTTCTTCTGGAAAATACAACCAATCAGAAAATTCTGATTGTTTTTTTTCTTATATTTTTATGCCACACAGAGTGTATTTAGCCAGTGTCAAGTATTGTAATTAATCATCGTTAAAGAATATATCACGTAAAGTCAAGTCTTAGTCATAGTCATAGTCCAGTCGAAGTCAGGTAGTCGTAGTCCAGTCTAAGTCATGCTCCAGTGTGGTGGCAACTTTACTAAAAGCTTCTATGGAATTTTGCACTTTTGGAAGGTCATAATATTACTGTCGACGGAATTAAGGACATTATCGTCAGCCCTCCAACGTCAAACCGTTACCTTAAAATAAAAAGCGAGCTGATTCGACGCCTGTCTGCTTCGCATGAAAAGAAGGTGAAGCAACTGCTAACGCATGAAGAGCTCGGAGACAGAAAGCCTTCGCAGTTCTTGTGGCACCTCCGAGACTTAGCTGGACCTTCGGTTCCCGAAGAATTCATCCGCACTATATGGAGTAACCGTCTTCCAGCGAATATTCAGACCGTTTTAGCATCTCAGCCTAAACACTCATTGGAGCAGCTATCGGATTTGGCTGATCGTATTCAAGAACTGACATCTCCATACAGCGTAGCAGCAACGTCTTCGGGTGCCGCACATCCTCACCCATCAAGCGAGATTGCGGAGCTGAAGAAGATGGTGGAACACTACGCCATGAAGCTCGATGAGCACACGCGAACGTCATGCCGATGCCGCTCACTGCCGAACAATCGTTCCTGACCACAGCAGCGTCGCTCACCATCGCGCCAGAGGACCAGATCTAACTCCAGCTACCGCAAATACCCAGTTTGCAGGTACCACTCCAAGCATGGATCGAAGGCCAATCGATGTGTGAAGCCGTGCTATTTTGAGAAATTGGGAAACTCCACGGGTAGTTGCTGATGGCGACTGACGATTGCCCTCCTTCCAATGGTCGCCTCTTCGTAACCGATCGCAGCTCGAAAACCCAGTTCACCCAGACACCGACATGCAATATAACGCTACTGCTTCCTCCATTTTATTTAGCGCACGTCAGTCGCGCAGCAGGCAAACAAATTGACAGTGTGTCCGGGTTAGCGCGCTACAACGCGCTACAACAACTTAGAGGATAGTCTACAGCGAAGCTTCGCCGTTCTCCTTCAAGTCTGGCCGGTCCATGATCCATCACTAACGTTTTTCGTCGTCTTCTTCTTCTTCTTTAATGGTTTTCTATCGCTTTTTTGCAATAATTCTGCCAATGTCAAGTGAGTATAATTTGTACGGTTATGTCAAGTCAAAGTCATATTTTGTCAGTCAAAACGCCAACAGTAAAATGGTGGATATATATATTTTAGGCCGTTGAAGCAAAAACGAAAATGCATGGTTTTATGATCCTAAAACCATTTGCCAACACTCGTGCACTTTCACGAACACTTAATGGATAATCATCCACCCTTATTACACATTAATTAAAGTTCAAGATACACTAGTTTTGAAAAATAGATTCAAAATTCACAACCGCCATTGTCGGATTTTCTCACAGACATCTAATACTATTTTTTTTTTGTGGCAATTGTCTATTCGACATTTCTGCCAGCTTCACGTCAAGAATAAAAAAGGATTTTCTTCAAAGACCATGAACGTTTTTCGTACGAGCTGCCACTCAATTGATTGTCAATCAAATTGTTATCAATTGTATTTGTTATTGTCAATCAGTGTTGCCAACCGTACGATATAAATCGTATTTATACGATCTTTTTGGCCCCGATACGATGTACGATCGTGAATCCGAAATCGTAGTCTGAATCGAGTCTGTCCTAGTTAGACATATTTGTCGACAACTTCGAGAGTATCGTTCCCAACAGTTACCGGTACAGGTGGAACATGGGCATTAGACATGATTTTCGTCTTGTTCGTGTTCATCTTAAAACCAACCTGTCGAGAGACTTCTAAGGTCGTTGAGCATAGTGCTGACTTGTGGTCGTTAAGCGACCCCGCCTTTACAATATCATCGGCAAAACGAAGATTAGTAATGTGTTCGCCATTTATGTTGATGCCAGATCTTTTTCACTCCGAGTGCTTGAAAACGTCTTCCAACGCGTTCGTATACAGCTTCGGAAAAATAACGTCTCCTTGTATCACGCCTCTTTGCAATGGGTTTTTCTCCGCACTCTGTGGGTCTAGCAAAGATCCCAATTGTTAACGCTATGCTAACGCCAAACGCTAACTCCAAAAATGTATTGAAATAATATCAGCTGCGGAAAAGTAGGCGTTTGGTGATAGCGTTATTATTTGGGACCTTTGCTAGACCCCCTGGTTCTGCAGTCGGACTGACATTATGGCCTTGCTGTAGAAAATACTTCAACACTTCGATATACCGATAGTCAATTTGGTATCGCTGTAAGGACTGCAGCACCGCCCAAGTCTCGATTGATTAGATCTTCTCATAGTCCACAAACACTAAACATAACGGCCTATTATACTCTTTGGTCTTCTGTATAATCTGGCATAATGTATGGTTGTGGTCTATGGTGATAAAGCCTTTTCGGAAACCGGCTTTTCGGGAGGCTGAAATTCATCAAACCTGCGTAGGAGACGATTGATTCGTAATGACTCGAAAACAGCTTATACACGTGACTCAAGAGCGAGATGGGCCTAGTTCTTCAATAAGGTGTTTGGTACCTTTTTTGAAGAAGAGTACTACCACGCTCTTGTGCCACGTCTCTGGCGTTGTACCTTCAAGGACGACAGAATTAAATAACTTCTGTAGGACTATTAGTACCGCTCTCAGAAGTTCGGTCGTAATTCATCCTCACCTGGCGCTGTGTGGTTTTAAAGCTGCTTGAGAACCATTCTAATCTTGTACAGCCTGATATCCGGGATATCTTCGGTATAGTGTCAGACTAACTTGGATCTGGGTCCTGAGCTGTGTTAGTAGTGGGCTTACATGTTGAGGTGTATAACTGTCCATAGAGGTTCTCGATCTCTCTCAGAATCTCAGGCTTGGATGAAATGACACCACTCTCACACACAGTTTTTGTGAACTCTACTCCAGGTTTGTTTATTGAGTTCACCGTACGCTGACATATCAACTGAAGACTGCAGTTTCATCGCCCGACGACCTGGTCAGAGCCGTGGGGAGCCGATGGATGCAAGAAGGCAAGCAGCCGCTGAGTTCAGCAGTGGACGTCTTCAGGCTAATGATGAAGTACTATTATAGGGAAATTTAATAATAAAATAAATAATTAATAATTTAATTATTTTATTTATTATTTTTAACGCTAGAAACAAATCTGCTGGAAATGTATTATTATAAAAATCAGCAAAGAAATAAAATAGAAAAAATAAATATAAATGTTTGGTGTAGCACCTTTATGAATTTTAGCAGATTGTATGCAAATTGAAGAAGAGTTATTACTCGAACCTGTCAAAAAATATCGAAAAATATCAAAATACTTACACTTACCGTTACTAGCTTACCGTTACCTACTCTGATAATAATCATAGCATATAATAGGTACTGGTGAAAATTCGCACATAATTTTTTACTGACCGCAGAAACAATGTAGAGTTTAGCTCCGTCTTTAAACCTCATGTACAAACTATACTTAAATAAGATAATACCTGCCAAGGGCGCCAGCAACCAATTGCGGAGCTCGTGACAATTTGTGGGCCCTGATTGGCTCATTTGAATCGGATCAACTAGTGCTCAAACGCAAAAAAGGTGGATTTGTATAAAAAACACGTAATTATTATTATTACTCTTGGTTGCACTTGTGGCTCCAATCGGAGCCACAAGTGCTGACGGTGATGCGGTATTGGATCAACAAATACCACCCGGATCAACAAGTGAAATCGGATCAACAAATTACTACCTATATGGCACGTCTGATCAACTAAGTGCCCATGGGGATATCTATATATATATATATATAATCAAGAATCTTTTAATTATTTTGTTCTTTACTCTTTCTTGCTTGTTTATGTTCCCTATTGTGTCAATATTCAATGAATGTATTATACTAATCTCGAAATAAATTAAGCAATACTAAATATTACATAATAAATAATGATAGTGTAGTTGTGTACCCTACAATATAGAATCAACGTATAGGGGTAGGTATTATAAATTACGTTTTTAAATAATTTCGCATTGTTTCATTGAAATTCCTACGCGTACTATTTTTTTTTATAAATTGTAGCAAAATAAGACCTTTTCACGTCAAAGGTTGATTCAATAAGAAATAAAGTTTCCCCCTATTCCGATTCACGCTGTCATCGCTAACATCGCTCACAACGCTCACGTTGATTATTCAGCGTTTCGATGCAGATATTGCGCTCACGACTTTGAACGCTGTCAATGACTCTGAACAACCAATCACGGACGGCGATATCACAAGATGGCGTCGTTGATGACGTTTACAAGAGATTTCGCTGTCGCGCTCACGGCCATTCGGTACGCGTTTTTAGCGCGATAATATCAGTATTATCGATTTTAGCGTGTCTCGGAATACGGCCTTGCCAACACTGTTGTCAATGTCAACTTGTCAAGTCAATGTCAAATTTTATTCCGCAGACCGCAATTTTGGAATGTTGTTTGATGACTTGAGTAGATGGTGGATATTTTTGTGTTGTTATTTCGTAAATATCGATATTTCTATAATAATGAAATATAACGATTGCTGTCGAACATGTCTGGACAATTCTAAAGATATGCGAAATGTTAATTCGGTCATTACTATCGCTGGGAATGAAATTCGTTTAACAGACATTTTAGAGAATTTCTACGATTATAAAGTAAATTCAACAATAAAATTGATCCAACTCTATCGTGTACGTTCCCAAGTAAAAGTGATGAAACCGACTTATTTTCATCTTTTATTACAGGTGACTACTCAAGACCCCTCTTACCCAGAAAATATCTGTATCAACTGTGTTCACCAGCTAACTATTACCTACTCATTCAAGCAGCTTATAGAGTCAAGTATCAACACACTTACCAACAGCGTCAGCCAAATAGAATCTAACAGTGACCGCTATGACTGCAGTTATGAGTCAGAAGATGACAAGCCAATATTAAAACTGAAATTTAGTAAACATGACTTTAAACCTATGCTCAGGCAGAAGGAAGAAACAAAGACATTATTTTGTGTTGAGTGTAAATCTGAATTTGAGTCTGCAATATTACTAACTGACCATTGTAGGAATAACCACCCTATCAAATGTTCAATAGGCAGAGACTGTGAGTATTGTGAAGAAAAGTTTGAAGACTTCCGCTCATTAGTTCTTCACAGAAAACTGCATTTGAGGCCGTTCTTGTGTGAACATTGCTGGGATGGTTTCTTCACTGCAGATCAACTTAACTCTCACACTTGCCATCCTAGTTTGTTTAAAGAGAGGAGAAAGCCCGAGAGAGTATTACGTCAATGTGACCAATGTGGGAAATCGTATCCACCTGGCTACATACGAATTCACATGCTTACTCATAGCAGTGAACGCCTGTACAGCTGCAAATACTGTCCTAAAAAGTTCAAAGTACCCGGAGGACTGCACTCACACATTCAATGGAACCACAAAAGAGTGAGGAACCACAAATGTGAAGTTTGCAATGCTACTTTCATATCATCAAGCTCTCGAAGCACACACATACGTAAAAATCACTTGAAAGAGAAGAAATATGCTTGTGACAGCTGCAGCAAAAGGTTTTTCTCAAAATCAGAACTACAGAGGCATTCTCTAACACACACAGGAGTTAAGAATTTCCATTGCAATATGTGTGATAAATCATACCAAACTAGATATGGCTTGAACTGTCATTTGAAGTCTCATTATTCATGAATTCATTCTGTATACCAATGGTTCTGAAAAATTGATAGCATTTATCGGTCTTGTGACTCAGCAGGCATAACAGTATTATATTTTATGCTCCAGTGTGTTAGTGTTGGGAACAATCCTTATTTTTCCAAGATAGTATTTAATATTTGTACAGATATAGGTATTGTAGTATTTATAGTCATTTTGTTTAATTAATTGGTACAGTAGGTATCCAAAGTTGATCTCATGTTTGTATAATTTATTTACATAGTAACTTTAGTTATATTATTTTATTATGAATAAGATACTTTTGTTTTATAGGGAATTATAGTAGATTTTTATTCTCTAATTGTGTTGGAAATATAATAAAACACCTATTTATATAAAAAGTTTTTTTTAATTAAGATTGATCAATAACAAAATCACAGGAATTAAAATCTAAAAGTTTTTTAACAGAATTTCTTCACAATACCACTGATTAAATAATAGTACAAGTAATAATAATACTATTATAGAAAACACAAGCTAACAAAATATGGTTTGCATGTTCTTGTGTTACTTCTAGACAAAATACTCATCTTTTAAAAACAGAACTAGGATTCCTTTACTAATAAACATTCCACAAAATACAAGAATAGGGTATACAGAAACATTGTCTCTAGAGAATATAACGGGTGTTTCTATATAGTCAGCATACCTATAAAGCCTGAATCACACCAAATCCTGTTGCTTTTGCAATATATGGGGACTATTATAGTAATGTATGAAATTCTATGAAAAGTGCAGTATGTGTCAGCACACAAACTGCATGTAGTGCGACGTCTTTCATAGAATTTACTCATGTACTATACCTGTAACAGACATGGACTGCAACTGGATTTGGTGTGATGCAGGCATGGAGGAATCTTCTTCATAGAGTAAGAAACCACAAAATAACCATTCTCCTGCTGCACAATACATTTTATACGAGGTAAAAAGTGTATCATTGTAAGTAATAAAAGTGAGACTGTTATGTACTACGTAATAAAAACATTTTATTCAGTTGACAACAGAATATTGCTTGCACAGATGCTTGACGTATTATAAAGAAAATTCCATCATAATATACAATAATAATTATAGAAAATAGAAACAAGGTACGCTACAATAATAAGTATGTGACAAATAAATTGTCATTGCTTTCAATTACATGTTATTCACTCCTATTTGAAAACTATAGCACCTTTGTAGTTTGTACATGCTAATAAATTATTTTAGTTGTTATAACAAAACTGTACAGTTACAGTGTTTCTAAATATCGGTGGGAAGGTATGTTACTATTTATTTTCATTAAATTTGGGAAGGATTTCAAATAGGAGTATTTAATATTTATTGAGGGCTAAAAAATTAAATGAATAATCTGCCTCGAAAATCTGTAACAAGTGATAATATCAAAAAGTTAGACATATCACTTTAATCCTCAATGTTCATGGTGCATGCCAATTTTAAATGAATGTTATTTTATAATCATTTACAAATACATTTTAATCTAATAGGTTCTAGTAGTTACAAACGTTTTTTAAGCTAGTCCAGTTAACATTCCTAGTCCAGCCTCATATAAAAATATAAAATATACTTTTCACATTTTCACTCCTCTCCGCAATACCAATGGTTAAAGATATGTTCAAGTGACAGGCAAGATATATGGTTATGTTGAACAAAAATAAGTTTTAATTTTACATGGCAAGCACTTTTCATTGAATAATTATGTCACATTACAATTTTGTTACACACAACACATGAACACACATTCTTTGTAATTTGAATTTATTTATTTGTTGTTAGATATATTTGTACCCTTCTTCACGTGTAGGCAAGTGGTCACCCAAGAGAAGAATGTTATGGTGATTTATAGAAAAGCCTTGCTGGTGTCAAAACATGCTTCTAATTCGGCCAACAGCCGTGACTGGCGCTGTGTCCTTGGGAGCACTGTAACGCTGTTGTAAATAAGTACCACTTTTATAGCGATCACCCATCCATACAATCATCTAAATGTAATGTCAATATAGCTTCAATAGGCTTTTGGAAACTGATTATGCGAACTTTTTTAGGCACATTCCACATTTTATTATCATATTTTATTTTAGGGCTACGGTTTACACTTCTTGTAATACCATATTCCTTGCCTCCATAAGAACAACTCAATTTTCGTTAGGCGAGCAACGCCCATACTGTTTTTGTTACTATAGATATTTCTAATCCATTATATTCGAGTGTATCCTGAAAGATAAAAAAATTACATTATTCGACAGTAAACTGAGTTATTCAAACATATCTCTTAAAGTGATATTATAGGATTCAAAAACTACACAACAATAAAGATACTTGAATAAAATAATGAACTGATTAATTGTACTTTAATATCTTACAAACTATTTATTATTTTAATCAGATAAAAATATTTAAAGTTGCGCATATTTCTGAAGCAATTCTGGATAGAAGGTAACGTAAGTAGAACTCATACTAGTACGTAATCCGGCTTACTTTACGTACAAATCACGTCGAATAACTCGGCCGGTGTTCGGCCAATAAAGATGCCCATCCTCACGGAGTGTGCGCGGCGCCGATGGCAGCACCAAAGCGAACACCGGTTGAGTTATTCGACGTGATTTTTACGTAAAGTAAGCCGGATTATTGCTATTATGAATTCTGGATAGATTATTTTTTATTATATTATTTACTTTGTTTGAGGTCATATGATGGATAAAAATTGCAGACCAAAAGTTTGTACAATTTGCAAAAAATTGTTACTGAATAAACTATCATTATTGCCTCCATTAATACAAGGTGACCTTGAATTGGTATGTTATCCCGAAAGGAGGTAAATCTACACCCCGAGGTAGACAATGTTTCTTCTACGACTTTACTAAATTAATAGTTTTTCATTGCAGAAATGTCATGTAAATTTAACGTTCGAAAGAGCCTTAGCGCAGCTGGGTGGTTGAACTTCGTCCTTGACAGGGTGCACATAAACCAGATTAACGACCTGTGTATAGAAATGAATTTATGGTATCTGTTAACTCTCGTAGCGATCGCATGTGCAATTTTGTGAGTGGATATATTTTTTGCCATGGAGGTTTGGAAACACCCAGTTTCAAGTAAGGCTCTCACAACTTGTAAGGTATCATGGTCCCAGTCCCCTAATTTCGGGATAACATACCAATTCAAGGTCACCTTGTATAGCAAAAGAATACACAAGTGAAAATAATATTTGAATAGGTACTTATGGCATATTTACTGTAAAGACTGCAACCCAAGCAATTTTAACATCGATTCACTAACCTACATTATAATCTACTGAATCATCAGTGCTGATAGTAATACACACAGAGCTATGAAACAAATGACGGTACGCATGTAGAGAGGAAGCGTTTTTTATTGCTCTGTGTGATTACAGCTATAGATTAGTATGAATAGGTACAACTAGTTCAAACTATACAAACTTTTGTTAGTACTGGTGCAATCATGTTGCAAAGTTATAAAGAAACAAGATAGTTTGAATTCTATTCAAGTTTCTGTTAGAGTGATTATTTAGCAAGCACGACGGGCCCGATAGCTCAGTTGGTAGTATCCCTGCCTTCTGACCTGAGGGCTGTGGGTTCGATTCCTACCCAGGACAAACATTTGTGTGATGAACATAGATGTTTGTTCTGCGTCTGGGTGTTATATTGTATTCTATGTATGTATTTACAAACAAAAAAGTATATAAGTATTGTATCAGTTATCTGGTTCCCATAGTACAAGCTATGCTTAGTTTGGGGCTAGATGGCGCTGTGTGAATTGTCCACACATATTATTATTTATACATATTGCCAGTGGTTTTGCAGTGATCGATCACTTATTTACATTATTCCGTGTATGCAGTTATTTATATCGATAAACAGAACACTGTAATAATCTTGATCTGTAATTGCCTGTAGACGTAAATAATTCCAAGCTAATCTTTAATTATTTTTTTTAATAAAAGGTTTAAATGTCGTGTCCTTTACTTGATGTTAAGCATCACGACCCGCCATAACAGTTGTAAAACCACTTGGTACTCTAAATATTTGATTGAACTTAGTTTTATCAGCAATTGTGGGGTTACCAAGACAACCCAAAAATGAATTTTTAGGTTTAACTTTTTAGGATATAAAACTGATTGATCTTTTATTATTTGGGTTAGGTATTAATATTCAAATCTCAGACCATGCCCAAACTAGATTGACAAAGCTAAAATTAAAATCACCATTCATATTTAATACAGGCATAAATACCGATAATAATATAAGAAATGCAATAAAACCAAAATGTATAAACTCAAACATGCTAATAACGACAACACAACAACTATCCAATGTTTTTTTTTTTTATAACATGGACAGACAAACAAGCAGACGGCCCGCCTGATGGAAAGCAGTTACCGTCGCCTATAAACACCTGCAACACCAGGGGCGTTGCCGATGCGTTGCCTACCTTTAAGGACTCTATTTACCCGTCGTTTGAAGTGCCCTATGTTGTAGCTCAAACACCTCAGAGGGAAGCTCATTCCACAATTTGCACGTGTGTGTACTGTTTTGTCTTTGCCCATTTCAAACAAAAATGAAAGAAAAAGAAGAAAGAAAACAAAAAACAAAAATGTTCTACGTTCAATTTCAATTGTTTATTTGTTTTAATAGTACTTACGGGATCTTTACCGTGATTAGAAACAAAAAAACAAGGTTGCTACTGCAAAAGCCTCTATCTACTAATCACAACTACACACATACCAGCTATTTTACATAACTATGCCACACTTCAACCAAAGTGCCTCAGAAATTCATATCTAATCCTATTTGATACATAACTTCGTCTGCGTCTTCGCTGTAGGTGGTTACCGGCGCGTTTGTCGTACCATTCGATTGCTGGACCGTTTTTGATGAGGTTGGCTCGGTGTCGCTGTCTGAATGCGTTGATGTTGATATGTTGAGTGTTGGCAGGCCTAGGATTACTCGGATTTGGTCGGTGAGATGTGGAGCAGACACTATCTGGTGGTATATCCCTTCAGCTGTGCTCAGTATTCTGTCTACGTCTAAGCACATTGATAGGTCGTTCACGTGCTGAAATTAAAAAAAAACCAATGGTGCAAGAGCCCACTGCAAAAATACCAACGTCATCGGGTACCCCAGTAGGCTATCTTTAGATCGTTAAACACAGTTAAACATGTAAAATAAATCAGGTCTGCCAGTGCCGATTCTACCGGGTCATTTATTTTCTTTATTTATTTATTCCACAGCTCTTATCTTAATAAACACAATGAACCAATTATTACTTAAATTTACAGCCGAAAAAAGGAATAACATTTTTTAAAATAGTATAACTTAATATCGTTGATCAGCGACAAGTGACTTTGTACCTGCAAAGCGTAGGTAAGTAATTAAAGAAAATTATATTCAAAGTTCCTGACGTTACAATTAGGTAAAACAATGTAATATTATATGGAAATAAGTGCCGGTTAACGATCTAAATATAGCCTATTAGGGTACCTAATGACGTAGGTATTTTTGGAGTGGGCTCTCGCACCATAAAGCGAAAGTCACCAATACAGCTCTTGAACAGATGTATCATGACTAAATTAGCAAGTTAAGAAGACTAGGCAGGCCACATCGCTCGTAGAACTGACAACCGATGGGGAAGAAGGGTTCTCGAGTGGCGACCACGAACCGGAAGCCGCAGCGTAGGCCCCCGACTATATCGGTTAAAAAGTTGACCGACATCAAAACTGCAGAGCCGTTGGATGCAAAAGGCTAATAGCCTTTTAAAGTGGCGCTTTATTGGTGAAGTTTATAATCAGCATCACCAGCGAGATAAGGTCCGTAATGAGGAGATCCGCAGGAGAACTAAAGTGACCGATGTAGCTCTTAGGATTAGCAAGTTGAAATGGCAATGGGCAGGCCACATCGCTCGTAGAACTGACAACCGATGGGGAAGAAAGCTTCTCGAGTGGCGACCACGAACTGGAAGACGCAGCGTAGGCCGGCCCCCCACTAGGTGGACCGACGACCTGCGGGGAGCCGATGGATGCAGGAGGTGAGCAGCCGCTCTAAGTGGCGCTCCCGGGGGGAGGCCTATGTTCAGCAGTGGACGTCTTCAGGCTGTTAATGATGATGATGATGATGATGTTCAGCATCCAGCTGATGATGAAGATGATAACGATCATGATGATTAAGATGAACAACTTTTGACGTGTATCTTGCCATTTGCCTGATGTCAATAAATCTAATTACTTTTAATATTTCAGTAAATCCATAATCTCTGCTGATCAGTAGGTCTTTCTCTGCGTCGAGTATGGCAACACAAATGAGCAGGTGGAAATTGTTACATGGCAACCCTGTCCATAGGACCTCCCATAGTCTGGAATACAAAAATAAAACAGATTAAATAATATATTTGAACGTATAATAGGCCTAACTTTGAAGGCTTTAGTTGACAGTTTTAAAAATGCTAAAAATATATCCGTCTCTTACATTGCCGTCTATTTGACAAGGACAGCAACAGTTTTAGGAGCTTTAGATCCTTTAAAATTGGCCGCAATATGTATAGTATACGGTTTGCAAATATGACCATCCCATCTCTTCCCGCTGGTGCCGTAGGAGCCGGCTAAGGGAATACCCAGGGAATGACCAGAAGCATTTTCCTCGGTACGTTAAAATATTTTCAGACTGCCAAGCATTGCGATTATGGCAAATCCTTTCCATAATAAGTGTCCAAAGTGGCATTTTATGTAGGAGGCCTATGTTCAGAAGTGGGCGTATTTCGATATTACAATGTATATTGTTTATGAATAAAAAATACAATACAATCTAATTTCATTTTGGCATTAGCCTATTTAATATTTATTTAAGCAGTATCGCCTGCTCAGCGTAATCTACAGATTAATTTGTAAAGGAAAAATTAGAATCACGAGCGGGAATTGAACCCGCATCCATCCATCCCTCAAGCCGGGATATGCTTTACTTAAGCTACCATGACAAGTGGTCTCATGTCCGAATTTTTCCTTCACCTTTATAACTTTAAAGTTTAAATAATTATAATAGGAAGAAGTTAGTAATTTAGTGATAAAATGTAACGTATTGGAATACTCTGTAATGTTGTTTTAAGGTTAATAAATAAATAAATAAATAAAATAACCAACTTACGGGGTTGGTAGCGCCATCTATTGAGTGATTTGAGAATCATCCCAACCAGCATGGTCAAGTGACATCAACACAAATGCTGTACAGATAACGCCTCCCAATAGCCTATTTGCAATAAACACCTTTGATTTTGTTTCACTATTTCTCTCTCATGCACTCATAACCTCACTCACACAAAAATCACCCTTACCCCCCAACTCTGATACACAATTTCACTTTTAATCTCACCTCAAACTCACCTCAATCTCACTTCAAACTCACCTCATGATATCCCGGTGTGAGAACTCCCGTTTGTGCCAGACTAAAAGCCAGCGGAAGCAGAAATACATATTCCCTGAATCTTTAGCGGCGAGATGTGCCGCGAGAGAGGGCAGGGCAAACGAAACCAGCTGCTGTAAGCTTAGTAGCTGTTGCTTCATACCAGCTTGGTCCATGTCGAAGTTAGACGCCTGCGGGGAAGTGCATTATAATCTATCTACAGAATGTAATAGAATTCATTAGCATCCTTTGAAACTAGGTACCTACTTCTGATACCGGTCACGTGTGGACCAAAATTTTTGAATTCTAACACATTGGTTTGGTAATAATAATAACTCCAAAAAATGGAATAACTTACTTAATTAAATGCAACACAATACAAAATTTAATTAAAATAATAAAGTACTGTTTTTAATTAGTATATACAAGGTATAAAAACGTTTAGATGTATTAAAATCATCCGTGCCAAATGCGTTAGGCGCCGCAGCAATCTTCATAATTTTCAATAAAAATATTTTCATTTACACTCTTTACTCTTTAATAATCATCTATAAATGATGTACTATCATGGGCTCAATTTATGCTAATGAATTAAATTGCATCCCGTATATTCGTAGGGTTTTCATACTGCTAACAATAACGGTGAATAATGCCGTTTCTCTTATTAAAGCGGGATTAGGGCATGCCCTAATCTCATCTCAAATCTGCCCGGGTAGTCCAAACCGGGTAGATTGCAGTAGGTAAGTATAAAGTAACTTAGCCGTAGTAAACACTGTTAAATTGAATAAAACAAAATATTGCGCATCGTTTCAGCAGTTTTCCTGTGAAAAGGAACGAGTATAGAAAATGCTCGGTTTGGGAGGTCTCGGACCTCGATAGAATAAACTGGGTGCAAAATTTCATTCAAATCGATTCTACAGTTTTTACGTAGCGTAGACAACAATACAAATAAAAATATACGAAGACAGATAATCTTCAAATTAAAATAGTTACAAAAGTGCCCTTTTGTGAACTATTATAAACAAACTTCTCAAATATTATCAAAATCAACGCAAACAAAAACACAATAATTAAAATTAAAATTTTACATTTTTATTGAAATTGACAATAATACTCACAATTCTATCCATGAACCCCACAAAGCACCAGAAGCTGTCAACTTCATTTTGCAGAAGCAGCAGCAATGGCGCTAGAACATCGCTCATTCCTTGCACGTAGCCGAGGTCAAAGTTGTACATCACATAAGTCATCAGGATGTCTTGGAGGATTACCAAGTTCGGGTTGTTATCGCCCGCGTAGAACGAATGAGTCCTGAACATTGAACGAATGAATGAGTGAATGAATGACTGCGGAGGCAACGGTTAATGTTAATAAATTAACAAGGAAATATATAATGTGTGTCATTAAAGAAACGAATCTGACGCAAACATGAAAACTCTTATTTTCCCTCTTCCACCAATGTGTTTAAGTGCAGAGAGAGTGAGACAGCAATAGATCACCTGCCCTGTATATCGCCCGCGTAGAACGAATGAGTTCTGAACATTGAACGAGTGAAGTGAGTGAAGTTAAGTTTTTAAGGTATGTTATTAAAAGATAATACTTATTTTATATTTATTGGCCTTACTTATAAACGTTGCTTAAAGTTAGTCAATACTTAAAATCTTGTCAACTTTTGACTTCGAAATGTGACGCGCGTAAATAAGACGGAACATTTTAAACACTGGCTAACTTTAAGCAACGTTTATTTATGTTTAAGAATAACTAAGTTATTTAAAAGTGTAACGGCAGCCAAACCGATGGTGAAAATGGTGAACCATATTTGTAAATAATCACACTTTAACATCAGGGGGTCTAGCAAAGATATCAACCACTAACGCTAACGCCTCACGCTAACTCCAAAATGTATTGAAATGACATTTCGGAAATCGCTAACTTCTCTGCAGCGAATGTCATTTAAATTTAGCGTGAGGCGTTAGCGTTAGTGGTTGGTATCTTTGCTAGACCCCCAGGTACATTATTGTTTTCATAGTGGGGGGAGCAGGCTGCATAGTGGAGGGCAAGTATATAGCCGCTCAAGGTGGCGCACTTTAAGGGAAGGCCAATGTGCAGCGGTAGAAATTTCAGGCTGATGTTGGTGATGACATTTCTAACAAAAGTTATTCAAAGAATGTGATGTGGCAATAGACATCCAGTCTGGCTTAATGATATTTCTTCTAACGTGTTTCTACTATGGCGTCATAGCATTGAGAATACGCGCACTTGATGTGTGACGCTACTGCTTCATTAACATGTCATAATAAATTAAAAAAAAGTCCTCTCTCCCTCACCTGTCTGTCCTATTAACATCTTTCTCCACCAGGCTTTTCCTATCTCTGTACTCTGCGAACCTGGCCTCCTGACCTTCAGTCATGGACCTCCATTGCAGCTTCATTGAGAAGTATTCTTCGGTCTTCTTTCGCTGTAAGGCTTTGAGTTCCGAGTGTGACATATGCCACGGATGGTAGTCTAGTAAGTACTTCCATACTTTAGGACGGATCGAGTGTGCTACACCCTGGAATGTCAAATCTTTTGTCAAAGGCTATTTTTTACATTTAGCATGTCTAAAAATACCGGCCAAGTGCGAGAAGGACTCGCTCACGAACGGTTCTGTACCATTATCTATAAAAACGAGCAAAAATCACGTTTATTGTATGAGAGCCCTTAAATGTTTATTTTATTCTGCTTTTTAGTATTTTTTGTTATAGCGGCAACAGGAATACATCTGTGAAAATTTCAATTGTCACGATTCATGAGATACAGCCTGGTGACAGACGGACAGCGGAGCGTCAGTAATAGAATCCGTTTTACCTTTTGGGTTACGGAACCTTAAAATTGTGAAAATATAACCAAAAGTAGTTCAACAAAACTAGGACGTTCATTTTTGTAACTAGTCTTGATATCTAGCTACGAGCTACTGGCTTTTCCTTTTCTTTTTTGTAAATAGTTGAGAATATATTTGTCGTACTTTGTGTTGTGTAAGTCCATCAGTAATGAGTGAGGACAGCTTTGAGTTGTGTTAGTGATGACAAAGGAATTTTTCTTTCGGCTTTCAGACGTGATTGGATGTTTAGAAATCTTTACGGAAAATATAACGGCTTACTTACCCCTCTAAAGATAAGCTGTTTCACACCTTCGACTTCTGTCACTCTGCCGTCGGGGTCTTGCAAGCCCTCCCACTTTTCCGTTGACAGTGGCGTGCCTCTGAAAATGTGTAAATCAATTTTGAAAGATTTTTTTTATTGCTTGAAAAAAAACTGGTAATATACATGGTCTATAAGAAAATTATAGACTCTATCGGACGGATTCCAAAAGCGTGTTAGTTAACAGAAAAATTTACTAATCGTATATCAAACTCTCGTTAAATGCGAAATGAGTTGCACAAACGTACATAAATAATACATAAATTTGAATCACCGATTCGTTGACATGACTCGAATTGATCGGCGTCAAGGCTTATACCTTATAGAATAGAAACATAATCCAAAATAAGGGCCACATTGGCGAATTAAAAGTAAATCCGGAAAATTTGGTGATGTGGGTGGGTCTTACTGCTAATGGAGTGACTTACGCCAATAGAGTACAATCAATGGTAGGTTTCTTACAGGACGTAATGGATGTCTTACGGTGGATAATATTATGTCTTACGATAGATAATGCGCGTCTTACTCTTAAAGATGTGTCCTTACGGACGAGAATGTGTCTTGCGCTTGACAATTTCATACAGCAGCAGGTAATTGGTGTCTTACAGCATAGCAGCAGATATGTCTTCTAGTTTATAATGTGCGTCATTTTTTTAAATATAATTCATAGGCGTAGCATTTGACCACGGCCTCACCTGATGGTAAGTGATGACTCGGCTTACAGTGGTGCATGCTTGCCTAGAAGATACCTGTTCACCCTTGACTTGAAGACACCCAGGTTATAGTTAGCTGGAAGCAAGGACGACGGCAAATTGGAATACTCATTTGCTGTTCACACTATAAAGTTTGATGCGAAACGCTTGACTTGGGCTGTAGGAGTATTAGCGATATAAGGACGCCAAGATTCTATGCGCATGTTCTTAATGTGTGGTTTACGAACTAAACTGTGTCTTACGTATGACAATTATGTACCTCAAGCTTGATGATGTTTATTTTACAGCTAATAATGCGTGTCTTACGTGTAATGAGTGACTAAATTACCTGGGTATGCAGGGACGAGGGGGTAATGTGGGCTTCACACTGATGACTTCATACTCCTCGTTTCTGGTGGTAGTGGTGGTTGTGGCGTCATCTATACCGTTCATGCTTTTTGTTAGCAAGTCTGCCACTTCTTCGGACATATCGCGTTTGCCGTTCATTGTGTCGGTTCCGTAAAATACTGGAAGTTGACACTGGTTTTAACTTTAAAGTTGAAAAAGAAATGTTTTACGCATATTTGTTAAAATATTTATTTTTTTATTTATAATTTATCACAAAACGCAGATAATATAATACCTACAGTACAGATGCCTTATCCCATACAACGGAATAACACGGGCTATTTTACGAATTATTTCATTTCTGTATAGGATTAAACGCAAGATTATCAAGCGACATTTATTGCGTGTTGGCGAAGTATTGGGCCAAATGAATACACTGGACACTAACTAGTAACTCTCTAGACACGGTTACTACGTTTTTTTCAAGTTCGGGCTATTTTTCATTTGTACCTGATGGGGCCCCATGTCACAAACTAATGTACAAGGAGGACTTAATGCTACGAAGCATTAATCTACCAAAATACGCGCACACAATGAATACACAATAGAAGTTAGAAGTTTTTGTGTACCTAGTGGTTTGATAGAAAAATACATCCCGCAATACTAACGCTATCAGTTTAAATCGTACAGTGGCGTTATTTACTAATAACGCCACTGTACGCGTACTGTACGCGTACGCGTAAAAAAACCCTCGGTTAGTTGGAATGTTTGGAATGTCCTTTCATCACAGTAGGTAGTTGCAGAAGTTGGTGGTTGAATTAGGCATTATAGAAAATGTGTTAAGGTCCAAATTAGGCCTTCAACAGTCCTTTGCTTATTATAGAAAGTAACGAGTATTATTCACGTGGATGTAGTAAAAACGGCTGCACCAGAACAAAATAGTAATAAAATCACAAGACCTTACCAATATCAGTGACTTTAGAAAACGCCGTCATCGTAGTCTCGTAAGGCCTCTGTTTGAAGTTCGATACTAAATTCCACACAACATCAGTCGTATTTTCCTGAAATATATCCAACTCTGCGAAAGACTTGTTCAAGACTTGCGACTCGGAATTGGGCTCAACGACCACATACGTGTTTCGGTCGTGTCTCGTCTTTGCAGTTTTCACGTGATTTTTCAATTGAGACACGAATATTTCCGCGTTGCCGTGTTGGAAATAGAAAGTGGTTTGCCAGACCCCGGTTTTGGTCGAGAACTGCATTTGTTGGTTGTTTCTCGTGATGCGAAAGGACTTGAGCTCTTCGATGGGGATTTTTATGATACGCGCGCGCGCTGTCGCGTAATCTGAAGTTAGGTTTCCGCTGAGAGTGCGCTGACGGCGACCTGGCGGGGAAAGTAAGAAGACTTTATTAGATCTTGTCCTAACAAATGCTAATTAGGTAATTAGTAGTTAAACTACATTTCTCTGTACCATAATACATCTGTTTTTGTATATGTGTCTCTGTGTTACAAGCTTAATCAAAATTTAAGGGCATTATCGTCATTTGCGATTAGGCCGCCCTGGTTGTTTTAACTAATACTTATACTTAAAGTCCAAGTTAGTCCGACACTACACCGAAGATATCCCGGATGTCAGCCTGTACGAGATTAGAATGGCCCTCAAACAGCTTAAAAACAACAAGGCGCCAGGTGAGGATGGAATTACGACCGAACTTCTGACCGGTACTTTTACTCCTCCAGAAGTTATTCATCCTTGAAGGTACAACGCCAGAGGCGTGGCACAAGAGCGTGGTGGTGCTCTTCTTCAAAAAAGGTGATAACACCTTATTGAAGAACTATAGGCCCATCTCGCTCTTGAGTCATATGTATAAGCTGTTTTCGAGGGTCATTACGAATCGTCTCGCACGCAGGTTTGATGAGTTCCAGCCTCCCGAACAAGCCGGTTTCCGAAAAGGCTTTAGCACCATAGACCACATCCACACTATACGCCAAATTACACAGAAGACCGAAGAGTATAATCGGCCGTTATGCCTGGCGTTTGTGGACTATGAGAAGGCTTTCGATTCTATCGAGACTGAAGGGCGGTGCTGCAGTCCTTACAGCGATGCCAAATCGACTATAAGTATATTGAAGTGTTGAAGTTTCTGTACAGCAAAACCACTATGTCAGTCCGACTACAGGACCAGAGCACGAAACAAATCCCATTGCAAAAGGGCGTGAGACAGGGAGACGTTATTTTTCCGAAACTGTTCACAAACGCTTTGGAGAATGTTTTCAAGCTCTTGGAGTGGAAAGAATCGGGCATCAACATAAATGGCGAGTACATCACTAACCTTCGTTTTGCCGATGATGTAGTTCTAATGGCGGAGTCGCTTGAGGACCTTAGCACCATGCTCAAAGACCTCAGTAAGGTCTCCCAACGGGTTGGTCTTAGGATGAACATGGACAAGACGAAAGTCATGTCTAATGCCCATGTTTTACCTATACCGGTGATTGTTGGGAATGATACTATCGAAGTTGTCCACAAATATGTGTACCTAGGGCAGACTGTCCAATTGGGCAGGTCCAACTTCAACAAAGAGGTCGCATGAAAAATCCAACTCGGCTGGGCAGCGTTCGGGAAACTTCGACCTATCTTTTTCGTCCAAAATACCGCAGAGCCTGAAAAAAAAAAGGTTTTCAATCAGTGTGTGTTGCCAGTGATGACATATAGAACTGAAACGTGGTCTCTTACTGTTGGCCTCATTAGTAAGCTCAAAGTCGCGTAACGAGCTATGGGAAGAGACTAAAGTGACCGATATAGCCCTTAAAGTTAGCAAGTAAAAAAGGCAATGGGCAGGCCACATCGCTCGCACAACTGACAACGGATGAGGAAGAAAGGTGGCGACCACGAACCGGAAGACGCAGCGTAGGCAGACCCCCCACTAGGTGGACCAACGACCTGGTGAAAACCGCGGGGAGCCGATGGGTGTAGGAGGCGAGCAGCCGCTCAAAGTGGCGCTCTCTGGGGGAGGCCTATGTTCAGCAGTGGACATCTACGGGCTGATGACGTTGATAGCTAAAGTAATACTACATAATAGCATGAATAAATTTGAAACTCTTTCTCTCTCTTTCTCGACTCGATTGTTGCCGAGTCCAAGAGAGGGTCAGCAAGAATGATGTTGCAATCTCCCAGGTGAGAAGCAAATAATCTATCTCTCCGTTCCGTATTTAAATGTACTTTACAAACCACCCTACAAGTCTATTAAGCTGACAAATAAAAGAAGCACAAAGCTGCTCAAAGACCTCAAAGTGGCACTATTTCCAGTAGTGGACAACTTCAGGCTGATCAGATGATGATGGAATGAGCTGGTTTGTGATTTCAGTTACTTATTGTATTTT
The DNA here is from genome assembly GCA_963580505.1 of Ennomos erosarius. Lineage (NCBI taxonomy): Eukaryota > Metazoa > Arthropoda > Insecta > Lepidoptera > Geometridae > Ennomos > Ennomos erosarius. The sequence goes on from OY756982.1 coordinate 2,229,903, forward strand.
TTATTCATGTCCTTTAAATGATTTTGATAACCACTATCAAGAAGTTTTTGTACATACTGTTTTCCTTGTTAATATCATACATATTTGTAATGAAATTTTTACCAATGGTGTTAACCACAGCCCACTCTTGGTCTTGCGTATCAGAATCAATTGTAATCAGGTCATTGGGACGCCATTCTATGCACTTGTTGTCAGGGTTCTGGACAATGCAGAGCATTCCGATGGAGTTGAGGTCGGTGAGTGGGCGTCCGAGGCATGCCTTGAGGAGCACCCCATCTTGAGTGAATAAATCCTAGAACAATTTATTATTAAAAGATACCGAAATATGTAATGGTTGCTTAAAAATGAAATTATTTTGTTTAAGACTCAGGATTTTTTAATATTGGAAATAAAAAATAAGATTTTAGATTTCCATACCCAAAGTGTAAAGCGAACCCTATTACTAAGGCTCCACTGTTCATCTGTCACCAGGCTGTATCTCATGAACCATGAGAGTCGCAAGTTTGGAATTTTTACAGATGATGTATTTCTGTTGCCGCTATAACAACTAACAAACAGGATAAAATAAATATTTAAGGAGGCTCCCATACAAAAAACGTGATTTGATGCCAGTTTTATAAATAATGGTATGGAACCCTTCGTATGTGTGTCTGAATCACACTTGGCTGGTTATTAGTTAGTACACCGATGGATGTAGTAACTGGCTGACATACAATATAAGTTGTAACTTAGGTGAGGCAGTCAATGGTGTATGTAATAGAGCACCAGGGGGTCTAGCAAAGATACCAACCACTAACGCTAACGCCTCACGCTAACTCCAAAATGTACTGAAATGACATTTCGGAAATCGCTAACTTTTCCGCAGCGAATGTAATTTCAATACATTTTTGGAGTTAGCGTGAGGCGTTAGCGTTAGTGATTGGGATCGTTGGTAGACCCCAAGTTTCTACAGTTGTAATTAAAAAGGCTACACCTTCTACTAAGAGGTTGTTGAACTTAACAACAGACTAAAAATACAACCTTAACTAAAATTGGTGGCCTTTATTGGCACCATGAAAAGGTGGGTAAATAATCAACATTTAACATTCATAAACGTATTTTGGTTGGTAAATAAATAAATAAAAAATAAATAAACTTTTCAATAAGTAGGTACCTACACCCCAATCTAAAATGTATTCTGATATATATACCAGTGGAGAGGACTTAACTTTAAAACGAAAACTGAGTACAATGCTTGGATTCTGTTCTGTTTGTTCTATGTCTGGTTGTTATATTGTAATCTATGTATGTATTTACAAACAAAAAAGTATATAAGTATTGTATCAGTTATCTGGTTCCCATAGTACAAGCTATGCTTAGTTTGGGGCTAAATGGCGCTGTGTGAAATGTCCGCATATATTTATTATTATTATTTATTGTTTGGGCAACCACTCTTCAAAGTGACTGACTGAGTTTATACTAAACTGCTTTGTAGCTAAATATTAACTTGATGCATCATTTTGAAAATCTTAGCCGGTTGCAATGTATCTAGTAGGTAGTGATACCTACTTACATTCAAGAAGCTCTATTGACACCATATTTAGTTCAGCACAGTGGTGAGGTGATGTAAGTAAAATGTAAATTTAAGGAAGATATCAACTTTATTGAACGAAGATTACTCATCAGTGACGCAGTAGAAAAGGAAATAAAGTAACCACGGCCTGACGGCCCTCCCTCACGGCATGTTTACAAAATAAACAGCAAAAGAGAACGTACAAAGGTCACATGTTACTACACAACACACAACAAAACAAAGAGCCTCTGAGCTCGGAAAAACAACAAAACAAGCCTATTACGAACTTACTTTACAATGATCGGGTATATCTTCGACTGAACTCGAAGACATGGTGTCGTAAGGCACTGAAGCACAAACAAATGAAATGTTCATATAACTTGTGGATAATTATTCAATTTACGCCATAGTTTTCACAGATTCGCTTCCAAAAAACAAATACAAATTACAAAATTTACAAATACGTGTGTGACGTAGCAGCGTATAGGGCTGCCAGACGTCAATCATCAGATCTACCGCAAACAAAATTCAAATGCCCGGAAATGGGGTATATTTTTAGCCATAAAATTTATTAGTTTATTTCATGGTTAAGGCATGTCAAAGGGTTGTTTTTTAGTTTTTTACCCATGTGAAAGAGAAATGGGGAAGAAAAAATAAACTTCTAGATGGAATAATTAAAATGTTACATATAGAAGAGGTTTTTGTGTTATAAAAATCTCTTCAAATCATTGTCATAATCTGATGAAACCAAAAATGCAAGTGAAGTTTCGAACCAAAATAATTTTGCCAAAACATGCCAAAAAAATATAACAATTAATACCGTGAAACTTAGTTGCCAAGACGGCATTATAATTTGAATTTATAATGTTGGGTATTTCTGGCTGGGTTGGATCTACAAACACACATACATTAACCGTTGACAAACAATACGTACACCGGTGTCACACATACATTGTGCATACAGGATGTACTTTAATTCATTAGCATAAATTGAGACCATGATCGTACATCATTTATAGATGATTGTTAAAGAGTAAAGAGTGTAAGTGAAAATATTTTTATTGAAAATTATGAAGATTGCCGCGGCGCCTAACGTGGTTGGCACGGATGATTTTGATACATTTAAACGTTTTTATACCTTATATGCACTAATTAAAAACAGTACTCCATTATTCCAATTAAATTTTGTATTGTGGCATCGGATTAGGTAAGTTATTCCATTTTTTGGAGTTATTATTATTACCATACCAATGTGTTAGAATTCAAAAATTTTGGTCCAGACGTGACCGGTATCAGGAGTATGTACCTAGTTTGAAAGGATGCTAATGTATTCAATTACACGCAGTAGTTTGAGCCATTTTTGCGTATTTCCTTTTGTCATTTTTCCATCCAGTCAGGTACATAATCAACGTGGAGAGCTTGTTTTGAATCTCTGCGGTGTTCTCAGTCTAAGAAAAATAACTGCACTATACTTTCATTCTTATAGTCTTAACGATCATGTAAATCTGTATGCTTAAAAATAATTGAATAATTCAAGTATATATAATTATTGTTTAAAAGTAAATAAAACCAATGTATGTCATCCATTGAGGCGTTTTATTACAAAAAAAAATAGTTCCGCTTCTGTTTCTAGATGGCGGGCGTAGTAACTACGTATTTCAAAGATTTCACACCACAGAGTTCAAGGAAATGGCAAATTCAGTTAAGTGGATTACATTGTTGGAGTACATTGTTAATCTGCCGATAGAAAGCCATTAGAGTATATGCCTTCCATAAATATATAAGGAAAGCATAGTTGATGCATAATCACCTTGACAATGACAGAACGTAAAACGCCATCTATCAAAAATTTATAAACATACAGCTTTTCTTAATAACGCCTTATTGAGGCTTGAACAATTTTAGATCAATTTTTTTGAGCTATTATTCCCGTTGTTTGATCTCTCTCTGAACAAAAGTATAAATTTACCCAAAAAATGGGTTTTAATATAATGTTGGCAATACAGTTATTTAAGTCAGTGTGGCAGTTGGCACAGAGATTTGTCAAAATGACTATTTTTTATATATCAACCCAGTGTTGCCATACATACAGATTTATCTGTATCGGTACAGATTTTAGGGTACCAATATAGATGACAGATTTTACTGTTTTTATACAGATTTTTCATTTGAAGATTTTTAGACATTTTAATTATGGATCCTTATTTTTACATTAAGAGTAAGTACTCGTTTTAGTTTCGGATGCATTATTTTTTCACACTAGGTTATTATATTAGTTAATTTTGATAAGATTGAAGAATATTTTGCTCATTAAATATAAGAAATACGAAAAACACATTAGGTACTATACCTACCTAAGTATTTTCAAAGCCTATAGCATGGAGCTAATAAAAAAAGAAGGAGGGCATCCCGTCTGATCCCAAACTGAAGCACCCTTAGGATGCCGGAGCGCTTCGTACGTACGAGCGGGCACGCACACACTCACATCATAGGAAGACGGCCGCCCGCCAGTATTGCTCCGGACCTCACACAAGACGCTGTCAACGTGACGGAAAAAAAATTCCAAAAATGGCGTCCTGCGTTGTAAAAAAATGTCGAAATAATAGTAGTTTAATTTTAAAAAGTCAGGGGATCACTTTTCACAAGTAAGCTTGTTATTATTCCACTAATTTCTTCACTTTTTAATGAAATTTTTTAGATGCAATCAATACACAAATCCAACCAGTGCTGCCAGCAATCAAACTTGCAATTTACCCGAAAGTGTGGGAGAATGACCAAATTGTATTCGAATACAACATATTCACATAATATTGATTATAATTGAGACATGACTATAATGCCGATGCATTTTGTGATTACGAATGTGCATGTTTTGTCCTTTTCTTGAATGAATATTTTACCGGTAGTGTACCTACTAAGTCGTGCATATTTGGACAGGTCTCTATGATGTAAAAAATTAAAGTAGGTATAAATACGAAGGATGTGTTCATAAAACGTATTAGGCAACATATGGCTAGGCCCTGGCTATGAATCTTTATGCCAAATAAACAGTTTTATTAACATATATTTAGATAGCACTACATAAACGCCTCCCGAAAAAAGAAGGTCATTGTAATGGTTTTTATTAGAGATGCGCCGAACATGGATTTTTGAACCGAACCGAAAAACGAACATTATTCGGTCCAGAGCTTACCGAACCGAATATTCGGCCGAACAAATCGGTTAATTTTATTTTACATGAATTTTCCCGTACATTCAGTCGCTATGAAATTTCAACAAAGGTTCCACTGCAATGGAAACAATTTTTATTCCACTATTTTTTGTGAAAAAACTATTTTTATGAAAATTTTCTATGAAATGAATTAAAGTGTATGTATGTAATTAATTTTAATAAAAAAAACTCAAACAAATTAAACACATAAAAAACAGAATCCTTAGAAACAAGCGAAACGTTGTATTTAGCCCAATTTTGTATTGTAAATGCAATTATTTACCTAAAAATAATTATTCAAATTAGATATTGGACCAAATCGCACGCTCTATATATAGGTCGGTAGTGCCCGTTAGGCACAACATATAAGTTTTCTGGTGACCAAGCGTTTAGTGCCTAGATAAAGCATGTTATCAATATCTAGAAAAACGATTAAAAAGTGCTAAGTGTTCTGATTATCTACGAATGAGTTCCCATAAAACATAATTATGGAAGTATTTAGCGGAAAGTATTAAAAAAATATTCGGTAATTATTCGGCACTTTTACCGAATATTCGGTATACCGAATAATTACCAAATATTTGGCGCATCCCTAGTTTTTATTCTTCGTAATATATCGTACCTGAAAGATAGTCCACGCGGCGAAGCCGCGGGGCATAAACTAGTAGTTTTTATAAAAATCAAATGGGACAAATTTTGAGGTATGAAAAATAAATAAGACATGAAAATTTTACTTTGACTTGCTCGTGTAGCTTTTTGGACATATACTTATATAAGGTACAAAACGTCAATCACGCCAACTTCGGAAGTTTTTTTTATCGGGGTCGGGTAATTTTCTCCACATGGCAATCCTTTAATCTGACACACATATTTATGTGTCCGCCATTTTGTACTTCAGTTCGATGTCAATCAAAACTCAATCCTTCTTTTTTTATTTCATCCATGGCCTATAGTATAATCAACTGACAGCTAACAGGTACTAAAATACGTAGTATCTTTCAGTAGTCTGTACTAACGTGAGGTTTACAAACACAATAAGTGTACTAGCCATTAGCGCGGTATGGTTTTGCATATTTACGGTTTATACGACAAAACTAAACAGTGTATTAAAATTTCAAAACTAGTTTTGGTAAGTAGCATTACTTGGCTTTTTAAACAAATGCATTTTACGAGTGTTGTAGTATAAAAAAAACACAGAACAACAATACATATAATAATTGACGCTCCGCCGCCCGTACCTAAAGGAAATAGTTCTGACGCCGCGGCGCGCAACGGCTCGGCACGAGTTGCAATTTAAACTGAGGCATTTTCTTTCCTCCTGAACCATAGAGACTTTTACTTTATTCGATAGTGATGTTCAACTAGTTTCGATTTTAATCGATTTATAACGAAGGGACACCTCTAAAAATTGAATAGTCGATGTTTTGATATCCCTAGTATTGCAATCAGCTGTGAGCCACTCTATGCAGTATGCACTTGTAAAGAGTGTAAATGAAAATATTGTTATTGAAAATTATGAAGATTGCCGCGGCGCCTAACGCAGTTGGCACGGATGATTTTGATACATCTAAACGTTTTTATACCTTGTATGTACTAATTAAAAACAGTACTTTATTATTTTAATTAAATTTTGAATTGTAGCCTTTGATTAAGTAAGTTATTCCATTTTTTGAAGTTATTATTATTACCAAACCAATATGTTAAAATTCAAAAATTTTGGTCCACGCGTGACTGGTATCAGGAGTAGGTACCTAGTTTCAAAGGATGCTAATGAATTCAATTACACCCTGTATAGATTTACCTTCCAAGCGCCCCTGCATTTTCATCAAGAAAAAGTATGAGCAAAATAGACGATCGGGACCAACCACCGACCAAGATCACATTTGTCTCACCTTGGTCGGGTTGGTGTAAGAACCGACCGTGTGAGATAGCTGTAGGCCACATTTTATTAGTATCTATTACAAAGCTGCATGTTTGTAAGAAGACACCGAGATCTAATGCGGAATTATATGAAAGTTACAACAGAAGAAATAAAAATAAATTAGTCCCCCCTGACAACCCTTAAAATAGTAAGCATGAGCCCTTATTGCAGAGTAAGATAAGATAAGATAAGATAAGATAAGATAAGATAAGATAAGATAAGATAAGATAATTTATTTATCCAAATTACAATAAAAATAAAAATATAAAATCATACCGTTTACATGCAATATTTCAAAATGATACTTATAAACTATGGCATAATACTAATTCAAAATTATAATTAACTACGGGCCCCAAACTAGGACAAGCCTGTATCTTGGGCGCCCATGCAATTGTTACCAGTAGAGCGATTATGTAAAGCTGTTACAAACACTGGGTTGATTGAAACACATTTGAAATAGCTACATGTGTGTATCGATAATTTGCGATTACGTAAGGGTTTTTATTTCTATTTCAATCGGTTTTTATCGATAACAACCAAAGTGAAGTTGCAGCCAACCCGACCAATTTAAAAAGTAAGGTTTATATAGAAAACGTGTTGAAATGACTAATCATTTTTATTTGGCTGCATTATACGGTTCTTTGGCCTATGTTTTTGTTGAAACAGGAAATGTCATTGTCATTGTCAATGAAAAAATAGAGTTATAATAATTGTGACCATTTGTGGCAGATTTCTGCCATTTGGCAGAACTAGCTCTCAAGTTTACTATTTTAAAAACGTGGCATCTTTCGGCAGATATGGGGGTTATTGATATTTTGAAGTAAAAATCGGAGGTCTCATAGCTGCAGCTCTTTATTAGTTTTAATAACTTAATAATGTTAATTTGTAATTCATTCATCAGACTTCCTCACTGAAACTAGAAGAAACTAAATACCATACCTGCCGTGCGGACTAGAGGGAGCGCCTCACTAGCAACCATGTAACTAAGATAGTTTTCATCCGATCAATATCCTACTGCCGGTAAACTGGCGCGCTAATTGACTGTTATTTGTCTTTTAAGATATAAATAAAAATTGCATATGATTACTTTTTTATTCATTGGTCAGCCCCCAAACGGCTGAAACATAAACATAAACGTCATGGGCCCTGTCGGGCACGCAAAAATTAGAAGAGAGGAGGATACATAACTATTGATAATCGCGTACAGCCAACGACGTTTTTGCGCGCCAACGTAACACGAACAATCGATCAATATTGAAGTCGCTTAAACAGGGTTAGGTAAGACGTAAAAATTATTAACCCGCGCAAGCCGGGTTGGGTCAACTAGCAATATATTATAAAAGACTTGAGGCATATTTCTTTGTTGAGGAAGATTTCTAGCCTATTTAGGGCAGAATCTGCAATTTAGATGGTCACACTGGATATAGTAAGTAAGTATTTTATGATTTACTACTTATGCGTTTATATTGCTTGAAGATGCTCAATGTGAAGAAAAACAACAATAAAAGTTCGCAAGAAACAACCTCTAGCCTGTTTCTATGGAGAATGTAATTTCTGCCGTCATTTCGGCTGAAATCTATGTACGTAATCGCAAATGTTCATATCGATGAAATTTTTGTTCTGTCAAATCCTTTTCTGTAGCAAACTTGTTGCAATCGAACTTTTATTGACTTTGATTGATACAGAATATCGTACATAATCGCAAAACTATAATAAATACATATTTCTTAATGAAACTGATTGAAATAAAAGTTACATAATCGCCCTACAGAACTAATTGCGAATAACCATTGTGTACAATGTTTACTCCCGGTCCAACTCGTACGAAGTACCAAGTGCTTTTGTTTTATAAATTATAATAATAAGTATATAATACAGAGTGATCTCTAACTATAACAAATTGCCGGAAGATATTAAATTCGAATCAGAAGATATGACGTTCACAAGACGATTAAAATCATTTTTGCTCTCTCAGTCGAAGAATTAAAGATAAACTTTAGTTCGCTCGGTCCTGTTACACTCGATGTAGGAAATGATAAAAATAAAAAATAATAATATCAAAGTAGGTAATATTAATAATTAATCAATTGCAATATAAAATTTATTCCGTTTTGAAATTTACTTAGAATGATGACAATGATAATATATAAATTTACCTAAATTGTACATAAGATGACGAAATTCAATTAAAATATGTATAATTTTATTATGCTATTTTTATTAGTCCTATAGGTATAAAAATTGTAACAATTTAAAGGATATGATGTACGCTCCAGCTCCACTCTGAAGTGCAACGCCCTCACAGGGCTCATACAATGAAATATTTAGGACTAGATATTTAGTTTTAGTTACACTATGACATTGTGTGAAAGCATGTAATAAATAAATAAATCAGCAACAGAAATACAAATATGTGTGAAAATTTCAGCTGTCTAACTATCACGGTTCATGAGGTACAGGTAGACGGACAGATAGGATTGCTGTAGGTACCGTTTGGGTACAGAACCCTAAAAATAAAAAATAAATACTTAACTTAATCTAAGTATAGTACAATGGGTGAACTTATCGCTAAAAGCGATCTCTCTTGGTTATCCTTTGGATGAGAAAAATTATAGCAGGTAAGTAGGTACTAAGTGTATTTTTTAACAAGAATTGTGTGTTTCGAACCTTACGGTGTTATTCAATTTAAGCATAATATATCTGTGATTTAAGTATAGGTACGTAAGTATAAAACAATAAACGAACGTAGGTCTAGTTTAGTTGGGAGTGACCCAACCTGACCCTCAGTCACATCGCTCGTAGAACTGACAACCGATGTTGAAGAGAAGTAGCGAGTGGCGATCACGAACCGGAAGACACAGCGTAAGCCAGCCCCCCACTAGGTGGACTCTGGTGGACCGACGAACTGGTGAACGGATGAGCCGCGCGGAGCCGATGGATGCAGGAGGTAAGCAGCGGCTCAAAGTGGCGCTCATTGGGGGAGACCTATGTTCAGCAGTGGACGTCTTCAGGCTGATGATGATGACTCCTTCAGTACCCCGATCCTCGAGGCCCCGAGTAGTTGATTTTATAATAATAATAATATAATCCCCTGAAAATCTGGTTGTACCGTTAAAAATGTTATTCGAAAGGTCGTTAAAAGAGTCTATGTTTCCAAATAAATGGAAAGAGGCTAACGTTGTTCCTGTTCATAAAAAATCATCTAAATCCAAAATAGAAAATTACCGTCCTATTTCAATTTTAAATACGTTTAGTAAAATTTTTGAAAAAATTGTTTATGGTCAGATATACAGTACAGTTGTAAATGGTATAAGTGAAGCCCAGCATGGGTTTTTGCGACGGCGTTCTACTGTGTCTAACCTTGCTGAGTTTCTTCAGTTTGTACTGAACGACATGGAGCGAGGGGGTCAGGTTGACGTGGTCTATACTGATTTCGAAAAAGCCTTCGATCGTGTAGATCACGTCATCCTACTGGCCAAACTAGAAAGTTTAGGGATCCACGGAGATTTGCTACGTTGGATAAAATCCTACCTGTCGAACAGATCCCAGGCTGTTGTGGTCGGGGGGTACAGGTCTGACTTTATCAGTATACCCTCTGGAATACCACAAGGTTCACATCTCGGTCCTCTTCTATACAACGCCTATATTTACGATAGTTATATATATACACCTATATATACACCTGTTTTGACTCTGTTAAATATCTTCTATATGCTGACGATAAAAAGGTATTTTTAAAAGTAAATAATATCCAAGACTGTATTTGCCTTCAACACGTGACCGGTATCAGGAGTAGGTATCTAGTTTCAAAGGATGCTTATGAATTCAATTACACCCAGTATAGGTAGCACTAATTATATTTCTATGGCGGTAAAAATACAACTCTTTACATAGGTACTAAAACAATCGTGAAAGTTTCGTTTCTATTTCTAGTGGAATTATTATTGGAATATTATTTTTCCGGGTAGGTATTTGTATTTGTTTTTGCATACTTATCAACTGCCCTCAAAAATTGATTCGAATAAATTCACTTTCGTTTTAATGAAATAATTAAGTATCACCTATTTATATTAATAGGTATGCTAATGTTACCGTTTGCTGTTGCTATCCTATGTTAAAAGATTAAGTGAAACTCGAGGGGGAGCGTTGTAGGCCATAACACAGGTTTTTCCTAGCTTGGTTCTCAACGTGACCATGAGATGTTGCATTGGGTTATTAATTAGGTAGGTATAGGTACCATCATTTTTAATTACATCTTACGTCTTAATGCAATTAGTTACATAATAATAAGCTACCTATATACTTTATTTAACAGAAAATTGTTAACCTCGTCAAGATACCATATAATTATAATCTTTCTGTAACCCTTTATGTTGAGAAATAAATTTATTCTTATTCTTATTATATATTCTTATTTGCATAATAAAAACAGCAATTACACTAACAATAATATATTATGCTAGATTCATTACAAGCAATGTCGAGCATCATAAAAATAGAACAATAAGCAATTAAAAAATATAAGATATGTATGAGAAAAAAATGCAAAGTTACTTAAGTGCATTAGGGGAAGACTATACCTAGAATACCTCTGAATAACCATAATCCATAAAAACGGGCACGTTTGTGCTTTCTATCTACCATGATCCACGGTTCATGAGATACAGCCTGGTGACAGACGGACAGATCGACAGACGGACAGCGGATTTTACCCTTTGGGTACGGAACCCTAGAAGGCGATAATGGAGCCCTCAGTAACTACAAGTTCAATAGCACATTATTTTTTTCTCTGTCGACGCTTCTTGTCTTTTCTTATTATACGCAGGTATACTTTGCGCAGAAGTTTTTAAACTGTGCAGTGTAGGTAAACTGCAGTTCAGTGAACTTTTTATCGTATATTATTGAGCACAATTGTAAAAAAGCACTTCTTCATATTTTTAACAACATTTAAGTCTCTTTTTCACGTGGGTTCATCTTGCTAAGTACATAATAATAATTATTATTTTAACTATTATATTTACAAGATTTATAAATATAATAGTTAAAGGTAGATATAGGTAATCTGTAGGGTCCATCAATGATACCATGACATTGACACCCACCACTAAATTTATTTATTTATTTCCTTTTTGGAAGACCAACAGCTGCTATAATATATTCAACAAATTACACAAAAATAAGCCAATTAAAAGTCCTCAGTCCTCACGGACTATAGGTACCTACTTAAGATTATGTATACTTAAGTTTCCCCTATAGACACTGCATAAGTAACCGCGGAATAATTAAAAAGTACCTAGGTAATCAATGTTATCTCTTGTTTGATCTTTGCTCATTTCAAACTCGATAGAAAGAAACAAAACACTAAATAACCATATATATTTTAGGTGTGCACAGAAAATTAACTATATTCCTCCGCTACTTACATAATGTTAGTAGGGAAATACTATAGTAGGTAGGTGGTGGGTACTAAGTATGATAGGTATTTTTTTCATTTTAAGTATTACTTCAGGGTAAATCTCTATTACATCAGCCCAGATAATATAAATATAAATAAATAAATACGTGTGCACAATTCACACATCGCCATCTAGCCCCAAAGTAAGCATAGCTTGTACTATGGGAACCAGATAACGGATATAATACTTATATACTTTTTTGTTTGTAAAGAATACAATATAACACCCAGACGCAGAACAAACATCTATGTTCATCACACAAATGTTTGTCCTGGGTAGGAATCGAACCCACAGCCCCCAGTTCAGAAGGCAGGGATACTACCAACTGAGCTATCGGGCCCGTCAATATAATAGCTACAGTACAGATGCTTCATCCCATACAACGGAATAACGCGGGCTATTTTACGAATTATTTTATTTTAGCATAACGCAAGATTATCAAGCGACATTTATTGCGTGTTGGCGAAGTATTGGGCCAAATGAATACACTGGACACTAACTAGTAACTCTCTAGACACGATTACTAAATTTTTTTCAAGTTCGGGCTATTTTTCGTTTGTAAGTACCTGATTACAGGAAAATGTTCCCTGGAGGACTTTACAGATTTTGGAAAAAAACGTTGTTACAGTCAGCAAAAAATAGTTACCGATAAACTTAGAATAAGTAGGTAGGTACTAGGTACCCAACTTATACTAAGCCCAAAAACTAAAAAAAAATCGCCAATAAAACTGATCTTATTTATTTCATGTAGATAAGGGTCAAAAGACTATTGTTTAGATTGTTTTTAATTTTGGGTACCTACATGTGAGGCATCCCTCGATGATGTGAGGCTAATAACGATTTTACCATGTATAATTGTATTAACTTAAATTATAATTCTGTGCTCTTTAATTTTTTTCCGTTAGGCATATGTAGGTTACTAATAACTATAGTTAGATAGGTAGGTATTAGATATGAGCGCCAATGGCCAATTCCACGGCGGCGGCGGCGCGCCGGCGCGGTAACCTTAGGTTTTTTCCAGAGTTAAATTTTTACTCTTTTTTTAATTGATTTAAGCTCGACAACATTTAAAACACGAACTTACGCTAATGAAACTTGCATAATATGATACCTAAGCTGGTTGCTCAACCAATCACAGGCAAACACCACATGCACCTATAATCTAATTTGTATTGAAGTAAGTAATAATACTGCACATGACACTATTCTTAAACGGTAAAGGTGAAAATAAATAGAATTCTAATATTATAACAGGCAGTATTTTAATATAAAGAAAAAACCCCGAATCAAAGGAAAAGTTTGAGCCCTTTAAAAATATTTACTGAAAATTATATTGTTACGGGGGGTATGTTAACCTTGCCGGCGAGATCATTGTCTGATTGTGTTACGCTGATATCAGAGGTATCGAAAACGTGTCCGAGCCGGAAGGGCTAGACTATTCCGACTATCCTAGCGCAGATAATATAACTAACGGCTGTGGGGTGACAACGATGCGGAGGTGAGTCTGTTATGTCTGTAGAGAAGCTTAGCGCTTGTACTACGAAAGGATAGGGATTATGGGGTAGTGCATCAAAATAGCATCGTGACGAATCCTTGAGAAACTGCTGGATGGTCGGGAGTTCTGGTACCAGCGAGCACTGACCACCTTGTGTATAAAGCAGTGCTGGATCACCTGAATTGAACATATGGTCAGCGGACGTATAAGCAAATGTCACAGATATGTAAGTCTTGATAGGCCGAACGTAAGTTTGACTACTCTTGTTTATGAAAAGATAGAACCAGCCTTACCACTCGCTTAAATAATTTAGGCTCTATGAGTCTGGCTGTTGTTAAGGATCACCCCTAAATACTGTGCCGACTAAACTCAAAGCATGGACTTATCGAAAAGGGACAGCGGTGTAGATAGCGGATCACGCCTATGGTCAGAGACGTATATCGCAACATGAAAAGAGCAATTACTCATAGCCGAATTAAAGATGCTGATGTGAGATAGGTCGAGCGAGAAGACAAAGAAAAAAATGACCACTTTATTACTGACACCATCAGCATCAAGGTCTTTACAGGTAGCAAGTCCCTTGATGACAGACTTAACTTCTTGATTTGACTGAATAAGTGAACGCGGTGAGGCCATTGCCATATCCCGCGGCTTGCTTTCTCGCTCACACTCATTAGTACGAACGAGAAAGCAAGCCGCGGGACGCTACGGCGGCGCGCCGCGTGTTTTGCTCGACGGCGGCGCACGGTGCGCCGAAATGAACCCACGGTGACGGCGGCGCGCCGCCGCGGCGCTCATATCTAGTAGGTATATGGTTGGTTAACTTTGAATGTTACCTACCTATTAAAAACAAAACAAAAAAGGAACAAATTAATCTTTGTTGTGGTATAAATAACATTTTAAAAATTAAATTGTTGTTGAAATGGTTGGTGGTTGGAGTGTTAAACGAATCGCAACATCAGTTTTAGGGTTCCGTACCCTAACGGTAAAAAGAAACCTATTACTAAGGCTCCGCTGTCCGTCTGTCTGTCTGTCACCAGGCTGTATCTCATGATAGTTAGACGGTTGAAATTTTCACAGATTATGTATTTCTCTTGCCAATATAACATTACTAAAAATACGGGGCCCTCCTCAGAGATCGGGGCACTCGGTGAGTAACCCGACAGAGGGCGTATATTCCTCACCCTACGTCAAAGACACTCAAAGAGGAAATTAATTACCCTACGTAAGGTACGTTACTGGTTTTGGAGTTCGGCAACTTTTTATTCGGTGTTTGCATCTGGTAACGCCACTGATATAGTACCTAAGCTTAGTAGTAGGTACATCATTATTATCTCTACATAATCATAAATTGATAAATATAACTAGAGCTATATTAGGAAGGACTGAAGTAGGCTGGATGAAATAAAATGAATGTGACGTGTAGTATAGACAAGTATTCCGTGAAAGCTTGGACGCAGGTGTTTTCTTTATAGGGAACTCTAAAATCCTTCGAATAATTATTTTATCATTGAGTTTTATGAGATAAAAATGTGTATAAATTTAGTTCAGCTTTAGACGTACTACGTAAACAACACATAATATTTATTGTACCTAAGTAACAAGTGCGTAGATACTTTATTTTTGTAAAAATAAAGGTGTAAAAAATTATCGTATAAGTTGCTGTATTTTTAATCAAGGTTTTTATAAGGTACCTACTTACCTACCAAGATACAATATTTTATATTGCTTTTTATGATTTTAATTAAGTAACTAGTTAACAAGTACCTACCTGCTAAGAGCCTACTATCTTATTTGAACAAAAACCCTTGCCTATTTAGGGGTTGTGTTGTGTGTGTATATTGTGAAAGATAGGAAGCAAGAAGAAGGTCTTACCTACTACTTAACTCCATGGGCCTCGACTTAAATTGCTTCAGATTGGAATTCAGGATGTCAGTGCAGCTCCTCACTGCGACCATCCAAACGCTGCAAACGCTGCTTGGAGTGCTTTCGCCGTACACAGGCACCTCTCTGTTCTATCCTAAACCATCTACAGTACAAGGTGAGTTGAGTTTTTGAGATGCTATTAGTTTTATAGCTTTTTATCTTCGTGACTATTTGTTTTGTTAGTCTGTACCTATACTATGTAGGTAGACTGTAGAATATAATACTATACCTACCTATACAGCTTTTAGGTACCAATGATTGAAATGATTCAATTTTTATGCCAGGGTGATGTAAGTGTGTCAGCATTGAACAATGGCTGCCAAAATAATTTTGTCTTGGATGACGACAATAAACCCATAGCTGACATTAACAACTTATGAAATCGAGGACATTTATAAACGTTTAATATTTAAATATTGTTATATTTTGTAGATGGTCAAAGCTTTGACTTCATCGTCGTGGGCGCTGGGTCGGCAGGCTGTGTGCTCGCTAATCGACTCACTGAAGTGCACAAGTGGAATGTGCTACTTATAGAAGCAGGGGACTACCCGGATATTACCGCCAATGTAAGTTCTTAAGTCTCACCTGATAGGAAGCGACAATGCCATCGAAAGTATGCCGTAGGTACTGTAACTGTAGCAGGATAAGAAAGCGATTTCCGAACTGTCATTCCAATAAATTTGGAGTTAAATTTTGGTGTTAGCGTTAGTGTTTGGCATCTTTGCTAGACCCCCTGACCCCTAAGGTAGGTACTAACGTGCGCTGATGCGCATCGTAAAACTTGACATTTCAGTTATAGGTAGGAGATATTAATAATGATGACAAAATAATATCATCTTAGCTTGAATAGTCTAAGCGTTAGCCTGACGCTTTTCAAACATCAAACATGAAAATAAAACAAGATAAAGATCCCAAGACCCTGAAACTAGGCGCTAGATCGTAAATAAAAAAAAATAAATGATGATGTTGTGTAATTAATAGAGTTAATAGAGGCTCTATTATAATTATCTAACCTACATAGTACCTATAAATAACGATATTTATTTGTTATAAGTATTTTTAAGTATTTTATTTTTTAGGCTCCCGGATTTTACCCATTGGTTGACACATCACCAATGGACTGGAACTACACATCGGAAAACGATGGATTCAGTGCTCAAGCACATAAGGAGCAAAGGATCCACATCACTAGAGGGAAAGTGGTAGGAGGCTCCAGCGAAGCAAACTACATGAGTTACGTTAGAGGAAACAAAGCAGATTTCGAAAATTGGGTTGCTCTCGGCAACGTGGGCTGGGATTGGAGCAACGTGACCTATTACTATAAGAAAAGCGAACGTTTCAGATACAATCCTCAGACGTTGAAAGAATTTTCACCTGAATTACATAACACAGACGGGTATGTTGGCATCACTAGACCTCTCTTTGAAAAAGAAACACATCCCTACTTTGAAGCTTTCAAAGAAAATGGTCATGACATTCATTCAGACGTGAATGGGTATCATCAGCTCGGGTACGCGCCTTACCAGTTCAACATTGACGATGGACTCCGTCAAAGCACATCCGTGTCTTTTATCAGACCTATTAAAGATCGGCCTAATTTGTTTATTATGACTAATACTTTAGCAACAAAAGTGATTTTCAATGAAAACAAAGTAGCGATAGGCGTTGTAGTCAATCTACCGAGTGGAAAAGTTGTTCGTGTCATGGCCCTTAAAGAAGTGATATTATCAACAGGCACTTTTAACAGTCCACAGTTGCTGATGCTATCCGGTGTGGGCCCAAAAAAACACTTGGAAGACATGAATATTCCTATCATACTGGACTCTCCCAATATCGGCCAAAATATGCATGACCATTCCTTAACTGCTTTGGCACTGTATGGCAAAAGAGGTGAACCAAACAAATATAGTGATCCTGTCGTAGATAGCTTTAAATATCCTGGACCAAGCCTCATCGGCCATATTGCTATAAACAAAAGCCAAACATATCCTGATTATCAGGCAAACATCTTAGTTTTTCCTCCGAATGCTCTAATGCCAGCAATCACGTGTTCACATATTTTCAAATTGGAAGATGAAATCTGCGATGCTCTTCTAAGAGCGGGCTACAAGAGAGAACTCCTATACGTCCATTTCATTCATTTACATTCTAAATCCAAAGGCTCGGTTAAACTAAGAAGTAAAGATCCGGAAGATAAGCCTATTATTAACTTAGGCTATTTCACAGACCTGTCCGATTTGGATGATGTGGTATCGTACATTGAAGATTTTTTGAAAGTCCTTGACACTTCATATTTTAAGAGTATTAATTCGTCGGCTGTGGATCTTCAGGTCAGCCAGTGCAGGCATTTGAAGTTTGGCTGCCGGGACTATTGGAAATGTTTCGTATTGAATACTGTGACCACTCAATTCCATGTTTCTGGTACCTGCGCGATGGGTCCCGAAGGAACGGGTGTGGTTGATCCAAGGCTACGTCTGTGGGGCGTGCAGGGACTGCGAGTGGTAGATGGCAGCGTTATGCCTGACATCACAAGTGGGAACACTAATGCACCAATTATGATGATTGCTGAGAAAGCAGCTGATATGATCAAAGCTGATCATGGTGTTTGAGGTATTAACAATCATTATTCACTACATTATTATTATATTATTATATTGTCGTGCTCCTATCAAACGAATCATAGTTTTTTACTAACTTAAATCCATATTTTAATGTCCGCGAGTGAACGATGTGAGCGAAAGTCGGCGTCAACTTGTGGTGGTTTCATCTGTCTGGATATAAGTAGGTGCCTATATTATCTACTTTTAGTAGTCTGTGATGTCCTATTAGTTTAAATATTAGCAGTGAGGTTAGGGCGCAGAATAAATACCTATACTAAAAGTAGGTAAGGGTACATCATGGCCTGTGGTTGCATTAAATTATGCTTGCGAAAATCCCACTGTTCGCAGAACTACTTGTAGTAGTTAGGACTTAGGTATGTAGTTTAATAGATAGATACTTACTTATTTGTACAAGTTGTAATGTAAAAACACCTGCCTGCATTGTAAAACATACCTGCCTTGAAAGCGTGTAATATTTATTTACCTAATAAAATGAGCAATTGAACAAAAAGACTTTTATTTACATTATGTACACTCTACACTGTATGTGTTTCGAGCAAAACGCAAGTGGCTGCCAATACGTCTTCGCCGGAATACTCATATACTTTCTCTCTGTTTAATCCCTTAACCCCTCTCTATTTAAAAGAACGGTATCAGTTCTGGCACACAATACGCATCAGCGTAACCTGTAGCTCCACAGAAAACCTCACACTAAAAATGCCTATTCACACTTCTTTTTACGACAAGTCTTTCTCTGTACATGCCGTACGCCTTTGGAACGGGCTTCCGATTCCAACCAGGGGGTCCAGCAAAGATACCAACCCCTATTTCTAACGCCTCACGCTAACTCCAAAAATGTAAGATAAGATAAATATTTATTCTCCGAATAAAGTACATAAATCTTACAAATAAAGTTTTGAATATTACAGATAGGTTTTTTACATTTTTTAGAACACGCTATATCAGTAGGTAGGTAATATACTATTTTGTTACAAAGTGAATTATACTTAAAAGAAACGTGAGTGTAGATGAAGGACTAGCATTTATACTAGGTTGCCCCGTGTTATGAAATACCCGTCCTCAACCTTTCGAATTTTAACATTGGATTAATGCTAACCAAGTATCAGTCAGGTGTCACAATAACAAAGTAATGGTTAACACCACGAAATTTAAAAGATGTATAGAAGTAAGACTGGTGGAGACAAATTGGTATTTAGATATATTTAATAGTATGTAAGATCGCAGAACTAGTGCGTGCGTGCGCATTTAGTTTTACCTGTGTACATGAAAGTTGTGAATTATCTATTTTTATTGTGTGTATCACACAGATATGATAAAGGCGAAATAATATATATATATATATATATATATATATATATATATATATAAATACCAACTTGGGCCCAAAGTTGATCCAGCCTGACTGCCGTGCATTGTTGACTCCACCTTTTTTGCCTCACTACTCGACTCCGGTTGCATATATCGCATACGGAGTGGCAACGTCGCAAAGTTAAAGGCGACGTTGCCACATATATTCATTGAGAAAGTGATATACGCGCATCTTTTTTCATTGAAATTTTGAACTTTATCGACTCCTTAACGGCCAAAATTCTGAAATGCTTAAACACTTATTGGCTCCAGTTTGTATACCAAATGCAAAGTCGTATGTTGATCCATGTCGGGATACAGCGTCTATGTGGCTCCATTTATATTATCAAAATTACAGCTTTATTTGATCCGACAAAACGAAACTATTTTAAGTAACGTAGGTATATTTTTTAATGTGCTTTAGTATATGTTGGCTCCGAACCGAATATACAGGATGATTGGCTCGTAGATCTACCGTGGGCTATCTTTTATCATTTAGTATTGCAAATTTTATTTTATTTTTGAGTTAAGTATTCAATATTTCGTGGAAATTGAGAAAATTCTCCGTCTTCGACCTAATAGTTATAAAATGATTTTCATGTATCAATTGACTTCTAATTGGCATACGGAGTCTACCGCACGAAATTGGACTAAATGTCGGATAAAATAACATTTGATGGTGTTGTTGATTAGAACAAAAATATAATATTTGCCTGGTGTTTGTATTAAGTAGCTGTAATATTTTTCTTAAATGCAGTAAATTTTTAAGGTTCCATGCTTGAGTTTTAGTCTAAAGTACCTTCCTACGTTTTGCGGTTTTGGGAGTTTTTATCATTTTATCGTATGATTTGGGGCACCAGCAAAAAACCCATATTAAAATGAAGTAAATTACAATTAGCCGTTATTTATTATAAACAAGTATAATGTTTCAAAAAAATCACAAT
Source organism: Ennomos erosarius (assembly GCA_963580505.1). Taxonomy (NCBI): domain Eukaryota; kingdom Metazoa; phylum Arthropoda; class Insecta; order Lepidoptera; family Geometridae; genus Ennomos; species Ennomos erosarius. The sequence goes on from OY756982.1 coordinate 2,250,379, forward strand.
TGTAACTAAAATAAATAAAAAAATAATGCCCTTGAAAAAAAACTACATAGTGGAATGCAAATAAACAATTAAAATTATAATTTAAAGCTGGTCCTACCTCAATATTATTTACAAAAAAATACTCTTTGTACTTAATAACTATTGAATTTTTCATGTTGTTTTACTTAAGTCTTTTACTATTTTGCTGAAAAAACGTTATTTTTGGTTAATATTATTAGGTCATCATCATCACCATTGTCAACAGCCTGAAGACGTCCACTGCTGAACAAAGGCCTCCCAACAAAGCGCCACCTTGAGCGGCTTCTCGCTACCTGCTCCCCGCGGTTTCCAGATCATCAGTCCACCTAGTGAGGGGCCAGCCTACGCTGCGTCTTTCAATTCGTAGTCGCCACTCCTCCTTTCGTTCCTATCGGTTATCAGTTCTACGAGCGATTTGGCCTGCCCATCGCCATTTCAACTTGATAATTCTAAGAGCTATATCGGTCACCTTAGTTCTCCTCCAGATCTCCTCATTGCGGATCTTATTTCGCAGGGAAATACCGTAGCTCGTAGCACGATTTTGTGCTTACAAATGAGGCCATCACTAAGAGGTCATATCTCAGTTCCCATCACTGGTAACACACACTGATCGAAAACTTTTGTTTTCAGGCTTTGCGGTATTTTAGACGAAAAGATGGGTCGAAGCTTCTCGAACGCTGCCCAGCCAAGTTGGATTCTTCGCGCGACCTCTTTGTTGAAGTTGGACAGTCTGTCCTAAGTAGACATATTTGTCGACAACTTCGAGAGTATCGTTCCCAACAATTACCGGTACAGGTGGAACATAGGCATTAGACATGATTTTCGTCTTGTTCATGTTCATCATAAAACCAACCTGTCGGGAGACTTCTAAGGTCGTTGAGCATGGTGCTGGCTTGCGGTCGTTAAGCGACCCTGCCATTACAATATCATCGGCAAAACGAAGGTTAGTGATGTGTTCGCCATTTATGTAGATGCCAGATCCTTTTCACTCCAAGGGCTTGAAAACGTCTTCCAACGTGTTTGTGTACAGTTTCGGAAAAATAACGTCTCCTTGTATCACGCCTCTTTGCAATGGGATTTTCTCCGCACTCTGGGGGTCTAGCAAAGATCCCAAATGCTAACTGAAATTCATCAAACCTGCGTAGGAGTCGATTGATTCATAATGTCTCGAAAACAGCTTATACACGTGAAGCAAGATAGGCCTAGTTCTTCAATAAGGTGTGGTCACCTTTTTTGAAGAAGAGTACCACCACGCTCTAGTGCCACGCTTCTGGCGTTGTACCTTCAAGGACGACAGAATTAAATAACTTCTATAGGACTATAAGTACTGCTCTTAGAAGTTCGGTCGTAATTCCATCCTCACCTAGCGCCGTGTGGTTTTTAAGCTGCTTGAGACCCATTCTAATCTTGTACAGCCTGATATCCGGGATATCTTCGGTATAGTGTCGGACTAACTTGGCTCTGGTGTCCTGAGCTGTGTTAGTAGTGGGCTTACATGTCGAGGTGTATAACTGTCCATAGAAGTTCTCGATCTCTCTCAGAATCTCAGGCTTGGATGAAATAACACCACTCTCGTCTTCAGTTTTGTCTCCAGTTTTTGAGAACTCCACTCCAGATTTGTTTATTGAGTTCACCGTACGCTGACATATCAACTGAAGACTGCAGTTTCATAGCTCGGATCTGCCATTAATTCACGAGTTTTTCTGAGAGCTTCCGAGTCTTCATTCGGCATTGATTCTTGAAGAATTTCTACTACTACTACTGCTTACTATTAGATAATAATGATAATAACCACTTCTTAGATAACATTTTAGTTTAGAGTTTTACTTTGCGCCAAATCTTAGAGTAAGATGCACAAATCCTATGAAGATTATAAAAACTCCCGAAACCTTGAAACGTGTAGGTACTTTTGACTAAAATTCGTACCTTAAAAATACGTATAAAAAACAATAATTTACTGAATTTAAGAATAATAATACAGCCATTTATAGAATTATTAAACAAGAAAATATTATCTTTGGTTGTCATCAACACTATCAAGTTTAGGTTATTTATTTCAAGTTTAGTATAATTTTGGGAACAACGTTTACCGAAAGAAACTAATTGCGAAAGCTTGTGTGAGGGTATGTTTGTTACCTCTTCACGCCGAAATGGCTGAACGAATTTGGATAAACGTCCACTGCTGAACATTGGCCTCCCCCAGAAAGCGCCACTTTAAGCGGCAGCTCGCCTCCTGCATCCATCGGCTCCCCACGGTTTTCACCAGATCATCGGTCCACCTAGTAGGGAGCCGATCTAAGCTAAGTCTTCTGGTTCGTGGTAGCCACTCGAGAACCTTTCCGAGAGGTTTATAGAATGCAAAACTGAAACCTCTACTTAAATTGATTCAAACGTTTTAAAACTTACTGAACTTACTTTGATTTAATAAAACCAATTAACAAGTAAATAGGACTAGGTTTTATTCACATTTAAAATATTCATCATCATAGGGAATTAACATCACTAAATCAACATAATCATCCAATGGTGTCAATAAGCACAAACATCGTAGCAGTCATCATCAGCTGTGTAATGTTCATAAAAAGCAAAATTACACCAAAAATACTTTGTATGTATTATCCTATCATCATGTAACAAATATTATACTTTTTCCGTCAGTTTGAATGACTATAAAAGATGGATGGAGAGGCATATTGGGTTTCGTTCTTTTCTTCCAGATGATACAGGTATTTCGTTTTATGAAATGGGTTCCTTTCCAAGGCCGTTTAAAAGATGTTATAGATTTGCGATAGTCTTCTTTATTTAGATATTATATCGAAATAAAGGACCATTTTTACATCTATAGGTTTTTTAGTTTGATACTTGTTTATGGTGGGGTTCCATAAATAAAAAAATGTATTTGCCACAGTATGTTGATACGGTGCTGTACCTGCTGCAACAAAACAAAAGCTGTCAGTAAATTTTTGTATAACCTCAATCTCCCCACAAATTCTTCATTCATAGAATCTGTGTACTATCTACTTATTACAACTTTTTTTAAATCAGAGCGTTGGATCTGCGTTCATGTAGTTCTGCTGGAAATGTATCAAACAAACCTACCAACGCTAGAATCAAATCTGCTAGAAATGTATTATTATAAAAATCAGTAAAGAAGCAAAATGGATGTTGTTGGTGGTAAAAATATCAAAATAATTACACTTACCGTTACTAGCTTACCCTTACCTACGCTGATAATAATCATAGGTACTGGTAAAAATTGGCACACAATTTTTCACTGACCGCATAAACAATGCAGAGTTTAGCTCCGTCTTTAAACCTCATGTACAAATTGTACTTGAATAAGATAATACCTGCCAAGGGCGCCAGCAACCAATTGCTGAGCTCGTGACAATTTGTGGGCTCTGATTGGCTCATTTGAATCGGATCAACTAGTGCTCAAACGCAAAATAGGTGGATTTGTATAAAAAACACGTAATTATTATTATTACTCTTGGTTGCATTTGTGGCTCCAATCGGAGCCACATACTGACGGTGATGCGGTATTGGATCAACAAATACCACCCGGATCAACAAGTGAAATCGGATCAACAAATTACTACCTATATGGCACGTCTGATCAACTAAGTGCCCATGGGGGAATCTATATATATATATATATATGTTTGTACGTTCAAAAACAAGTGCATATTTCTAATAATATGATTACAAGTACAGTTCTAAGCGCGGTCTACCTTAATATTCGGAACAAGTCTTCCGTTTTATGATATTCGAGTTTTTTGAGCCACTTAATAACTATTGTTTTACAGATAAAGTTCGACAATTGGTAGATGGTCTCATCTTTGCTTATTTTATTGTAGAGGTAGCAACTCAAGTAGCATTCATACCTACTAGCAAATGTTGTTTTAACAATTTTAACGCCATAAACTAGATCTTTGCGTCTTTTAGTCAAAGTTGAATCTAACGGGAAATTTCTGTGTTGCTTTAGAATAATTTGTTGAACAAATAACTGCCGTACTGTTAACACCTGGCAGTCCCTATAAAGGTCAAAGGTGTTGGATAGAGAAATGGTTTGAACAACGATACCTTTAGAATAGCTCTTTGGGCTCGTTCCCGTGGAAGAAGATTAGTCTTACAAATACCACCCCAACTCGTTATGCAATAAGTGAGGATCGATTGGCAAAGAGAGAAATAGACTAGCTTCAGAGTATCAGCATCAGCAATATGCCTTAGAATCTTAAAAATGGGAATTAGTTTCCGAGTTCTAGCAGCTAGGCCAGCTACATGCTGTCTAAAGGAAAGATTTTTGTCTATCCACTCAGGCGCGGTGCGGCGGGCGTAGGTAGGTCCCAAAGCGCTCCTCAAATAGCGCGGTATGGTTTTGCATATTTACGGTTTATACGAATAAACTAAGCAGTGTTTTAAAATTTCAAAACTAGTTTTGATAAGTAGCATTACTTGGCTATCTAAACAAATGCATTTTTACGTGTGTTGCAGTATAAAAAAACACACACAACAACACTACACATAATAATTGACGCTCCGCCGTACCTAAAGGAAATTACTCCGTCGCCGGCGCGCGCCGGCTCGGCGCGAGATGTAATTTAGGCTGAGGCGTTTTTTTTTCTCCTGAACTATAGAGTCTTTTACTTTATTCGATAGTGATGTTCTACTAGTTTCAATTTTAGTCGATTTATAACGAGTGACACCTCTAAAAATGAAGCCGAGCTTATTTATTTATGTTATTCACAAAATCCACAGATTTTAAAATTTGCATTTATTACCTATGGGTATTTAAAATAAGTAGATAAATTGACTAAAACTAAATTAATCGAAACTAAAATAAACTACTTATCTAAATCTAAAGTAAAAAACTAAAAATTGATTGCTATCCCTAGTAGCGCAATCAGCTGTAAGCCACAATTGTGGTGGGGAGCGGTCCACGTTGCGCGATGCCGGCCGCACATGTGGTTGAAGCGCCTGAGCGGCTGAAGTAATGCCTAGGTATTTGATTGTATCAGAACTAGATAGCTTAGGGCAAGAACAGTCCATATCGCGACAGTCAGGATGATGCACAAAAAGGTTTAAGGAATGTGAGGATTGAGGTTGTGAAGAATTTAGTATAAAGAATGTTATGTACTTAGTTTTTTCTATATTTAGGCTCAAGATGTTGTGTTGATGTTGTTTAGCCATGCATTTACCACGTCAAATTCCGATTGCGCAGCTCGGAAGACAAGTGGCCAGGTACGCACACGGGATAATAAAACAGTGTCATCAGCAAAAGTCAGTATTTTTGAGTTGCCATGTTTTACGTTACTGAGACTGTTTATAAAGCACAAAAAAAGGGTAGGGCCTAAAATAAATAAATAAAATAAATAAATAAATATGTACGGACATTTCATACAGCGCCATCTAGCCCCAAACTAAGCATAGCTTGTACTATGGGAACCAGATGACTGATACAATACTTATATACTTTTTTGTTTGTAAATACATACATAGAATACAATATAACACCCAGACGCGGAACAAACATCTATGTTCATCACACAAATGTTTGTCCCGGGTAGGAATCGAACCCACAGCCCTCAGTTCAGAAGGCAGGGATACTACCAACTGAGCTATCGGGCCCGTCAAAAATACTTCCTTGGGGAACCCCGTGTTTTACTGGCAAAGGGTCACTGATGTGATCCCCAATTTTCACACATTGCTGCCTGTCTGTGAGGTACCTAATCATAGTAGTAGTACCAGCATAATTTGTAAAAAGAAATTATCATAAATGAGCAGGCTGTATAAGGTCTGTGGCAGCAAGGTATAGTGGGTAAACAGGTGCAACCTAGGCTTGAACTAGGAGTAATAGTATTCTGTGGGCTTGAAGGTATGAATGATGTGAGTACTATGTGTATATTCGTTACGTAATCATATTGAAAGACAAAGTTTAAAGTATCAAAGCATATATTATGGAATAGAAATAACTGTACATTTTAATTATACAATAGTAAGCTATTGTTCCTTTAGGGAAACTACAAAAACTTTTATTTTGAATAGGAATCATAACATTCGTTCTAAATTGCATTGTTGTGAACATTGGGTATATATTATGAGTAATGCTATAACAACAAAACAATACTAAAACACATATTTTAGCATAACACAGCTTACTTACACGAGTACTGACTAATAGGTATAGTAGTACATAATAGGGTATACGATCACAGAAGCTAAGTAGACAATAAGTCACTTCTTAATTTTCTTTTTTAGAACCTAACCTAACCTAAAGTGCGCCTCTTCTTTGACCAGGATATAGGGCGAGCCTTCTTCTTTCCGTAAGAATACTCTTCCATCCGCAGTCCAACAGTACTTATAGTGGTGATTCTTCGCGAACTCCCGACGCTGGAAGAATATTTTTTTAGCCTTTACCGTTAGCAGCTCAAATATATATAACGGTATAGGTTTATCCAGGGAGCTCAGACAGGTTGTACTCAGGACGTTCGGTTTGTTTGTTTTGTTGTATGTTTTAATGCGATTAATAACTTTGTTTCTCGACGAATGTGAGGACATCATTTAATACCCCAAATATAGTCGAGACTCTTTTTTGTAAGTTATCCTTAGATTCATTTTGAACAAAAGGAATATTACGGATTTCTAACTTATTCAAGCACGATTGGCGATTCATTTCTTCAATTTGCTCCTCTAGCCTAAGGATGCGGTTTTGGTGATCTTTGGAATTATCTTCCAGAAAAACCACTTTTGAGTCCAGTTCTTCGTATTTCGAGGACAAAAACTCCACGGCTTTCTCTCTCTCATTATTAGCATTTTTCACTTCCGATAACTGCTCTTTAATAGATATTATGACTTTTTTCAGACGAGAAAATTGGGCATCTTGGACCGCTTTCCACGATAATAAAAGAATATTCATCGAGGTCATCTCATTTTTAAAGGATAATAGTGTTTTGTTTACCTCTGAACAGCTACAGTTAGTCTTTTGGCGTCTTGCATCTTGAACCGACGAGTCACCGCCCGAGTCATCAATCCTCTTTTTTTTCTGCCGAAGAGCTACGGGGCGCTTAGACACAATTTCTTTTGTATTTTTGGTCTCAGAGTCTGACCCCTGGTTCATCGAGGATTTTTTAGGAGTACACTCGTAAACACCGGCAGCGTAGCTATCTATCTAATGAAAATGAAATATTGAAATGACATTCGCTGCAGAAAAGTTAGCGATTTCCGAAATGTCATTTCAATACATTTTGGAGTTAGCGTGAGGCGTTAGCGTTAGGGGTTGGTATCTTTGCTGTCCAATTGGGTAGGTCCAACTTCGACAAAGAGGTCGCCCGAATCCACCTCGGCTGGGCAGCGTTCGGGAAGCTTCGACCTATCTTTTCGTCCAAAATACCACAAAGCCTGAAAACAAAAGTTTTCAATCAATGTGTATTGCCAGTGATGACTTATGGAACTGAGACGTGGTCTCTAACTGTTGGCCTCATTACTAAGCTCAAAGTCGCGCAACGAGCTATGGAGAGAGCAATGCTCGGTGTTTCCTTGCGAGATAAGATACGAAATGATGAGATCCGCAGGAGAACTAAAGTGACCGATGTAGCTCTTAGGTTAGGATTAGCAAGTTGAAATGGCAATGGGCAGGCCACATCGCTCGTAGAACTGACAACCGATGGGGAAGAAAGGTTCTCGAGTGGCGACCACGAACTGGAAGACGCAGCGTAGGCCGGCCCCCCACTAGGTGGACCGACGACCTGGTTAAAGCCGCGGGGAGCCGATGGATGCAGAAGGCGAGCAGCCGCTCTAAGTGGCGCTCCCTGGGGGAGACCTATGTTCAGCAGTAGACGTCTTCAGGCTGTTAATGATGATGATGATGATGATGATGATCTTTGCGAGACCCCCAGACAGGCTCACTCACTAGCTACATTTAAAAATCAGGTAAAAAGTTTTTACTTATCGCAGTTGTAAGTATGTAATTATATTTATTTTTGTATGTATATATTGCTATGTATGTATAAAGTATACACTTATGTAAGTATTATAATGAATATTGCTTTATTAATTCCTGCAATAATATGTATTGTAGTCGTATGATATTATTATTTATTTATTTAGTAGGTATCTAATCTATTCAATACAAGTTGTTTACACCTTCGGCCTCTATCTCTCCAATATTTCTTTCCATCCAAAGGTTGACTGGAAGAGATCGCTTTTAGCGATAAGTCCGCCGATTGTACTGTAGATTACGCTATTTATTTCTGTTATTGTTTATTTTATGCTTGGTGTACAATAAAAATTTTTTGTATTGTATTGTATTGTATTGTATATATTGGCTATACTAGCTGACACGCCCCAGTTTTGCACTGGTTAATCTAGTTAGCGCACAGGGCAAGGGCGCTTACTAATTAAGGGCAGAGAGAAGATAAAAGTTAGGGGAAAAGGATAAATAAATAAACATAATTGCGAAGGGAGGCCCACCTCTCTTTACTGTCCCCGCTATTATCCCTGTCAACGGGTCAATCTTTACGTAGACGTAGCGTAGATCTACCTACCTCATTCGGCTGAATCCTAAAAAGAAAGATAGACAGTTGAAATTTCACAAGTGATGATGTATTTCTGTTGCCGCTCTATAACAAAAAAACAGAATAAAATAAATATTTAAGGAGGCTTCCATACAACAAACGTGATTTTTTACTTGTTTGTATAGAATAGATAATGGTACGGAACCCTTTGTGCGAGTCCGACTTGCACTTGGCCCATACTTGCCCAGTTGTTTATATACATGGCAGCACTAGGAAAAAGATTTTGAGTAGGTAGGTACTTATATTTTAGTTTTGAACAAGGTAGTTTCACAAATACATTCAACTTCCTAACACCCACCTAATAGCATAACACACGCACATTATCGCGCAAACGGTATTTTGGACCCGAACCCGACAAACGTTTTTTTATCAAATTTATTTTTTCGGAAAATTTCAATTTTCTTTGCCTGAAAACCTAATGGTTCACGGTTCACAAGCGAAACGCGTAAGTACCTACGAAGAGCATTTCAAGTTAAGAATTTATATAATATTATCGTTCGTGGTCGCATAAATTAACTGATGTCATTATGCATTAATTAATTAACATTAGCATCTGAAACATTGGGAATGTCAAAGTTATGTTATATTTAGGTAAGTAGGTATAATTTCATTATAAATAATTTTGCGACTCTAACCCCCATATTCTAAGTCGTTACCGCGAGATTACTCCACTCGACTCAACCTCAAATTAACCTCATTTTCTTGTTTTGGTATTTTTAATTGACAATATATAATCAATTTGACATTTCCGAGTAAATTTTTCTCAAACGAGGGAAGCGAAGCAACTGTCAACTCAAGGTACGTCGCGATGTACCTTGAGTTTCCCTCAAAGTTGAGTGGAAGTCAAGTAAAGGATTTTTGGAGAAACGTTTTGGAATACGGGGGTTAGAATGGGTTTTTACACCAATAGTTTTATTTAAGGTTACCAATGTTTAAAATTCGGTACCTACCTATTCAGGGAATTTTGTGTGGATACTAAACTTGTTCAGGTAGTGCCTGTTTAGTGATGCTGATGACCGACTTTTGTGAAAATCTACGACTATAATTTCATTTATCGCAATCGCGCGTGCCCTATGTGCGCACGTGGCCTATGTTTAGCAGTGGACGTCTACGGGCTGTTGATGATGATGATGGTGACAAACTGCACGTTAGGTAATAACTGTAGGTGTTTAACGTCTTTTGTCGTTGACTGTACCTACCTAGACTGTTTAAACCAGCTCGTAATAAATTACCATAATAGATCACGAAACAGAAAATACATAAAAGTTTCTACTTTTATGTATTTTCTCGTTTACTAGTGTATTTATAGGTATAAGTAAGGTGTGTTTTTACTTCATTATTAGCTTCTCTAACTTCAACGACAATGGAGTTCTGGCAAGAGCTCCCAGTAGCATCGGTGCAAGCTGTCGCACCTGCTGTTCAGTTTCTGCAAATACTGTTCAGGCTGCTTGGAACACTGCAGCAAAATTACCAAAACTACCCTCGACAACCTATCGTTAAAGGTAAGATGTCAAAAAGAACATACCTACCTAGGTACTTTATAAAAATATGATTAAATTGTATACTAAGGAACAACTGCGTAGGCCAAGCCATATTATATTTAGTTTCAAAAGTGTCCCCTTTTATTGTTTGCGTATCCAATAATCGCGCACCGAGCTATGGAGAGAGCAATGCTCGGTGTTTCCCTGCGAGATAAGATCCGAAATGAGGAGATCCGCAGGAGAACTAAAGTGACCGATGTAGCTCTTAGGATTAGAAAGTTGAAATGGCAATGGGCAGGCCACATCGCTCGTAGAACTGATAACCGATGGGGAAGAAAGGTTCTCGAGTGGCGACCACGAACTGGAAGACGCAGCGTAGGCCGGTCCCCCCAATAGGTGGACCGACGACCTGGTGAAAGCCGCGGGGAGCCGATGGATGCAGGAAGCGAACAGCCGCTCTAAGTGGCGCTCCCTGAGGGAGGCCTATGTTCAGCAGTTGACGTCTTCAGGCTGTTAATAATGATGATGAAGATGATGATCCAATAATGCCCTTGGTTATTTTAATTCTAGCAATAAACAAATTATAATAGTTATTTTAATTAACAATAAACTTATATAACACAAAACAAAAAACTACCTACTAACTACTATTATTATATATTATATCTACTTAAAAATAAATGTCTAAATAATACTTAAACTATCTATAGACTGTAAAAGGTCTATAGTTAGTTCAAGCAATCCATGGAATCGGGCAACGTGCCCACAATGCTGGCAGCGTTGCCCCGCTGTATAGCGAGGCTTTCCTTTGACCGAAGTAGATGCCAGCATTTTGGTCACATGCCGTTTCAACCAAACGCCCCGCCAATAATTGTTCTTCCATTGCTTGTTTTTGATGTTACAGATGGAACCTGTTTCGATTTTATAATAATCGGAGCCGGATCAGCAGGCAGTGTACTCGCCAACAGACTCACCGAAGTTTCAAACTGGACAGTTTTATTAATCGAGGCTGGACCCTTTCCACCTATTACGTCTAACGTAGGTACTAACTTTCTAATATAGGTAGGCAGGGGCATGTTCCCAAAGTCGATGCGCTTAGTAGCCACCATCTTAAAAAAACATGCCAGAGTAAAATTTACATGCTTTTATTGGATGGCTCCTTCTATAGAAGTTATCTTAGCGGTCAATACCATATCCCCTCCCCTCCTCCCCTTCCCTTCATGCCCACCTACCCTTCACCCCCACTCCCATCCACCTTCCATGCGGCGGTGGGGAAAAGAAGTAAACAATAGCATCGGACACTACGCATAATTCCAGCTCCTATCTCCTATCAATAAAAAAAATGTAGGCAGGCAATGGTAAGCACTAAATGGATAGCAATTCCTAAACGTACGTATGGCTCCCGTTATTTTTAACAAAATACCAAAAAGTGTCAGGGATTTGAATGTTAATATTTTTAAAAAGCATCTAAGAAAACTATTGATTGACAAATGTTATTACACAATTAATGAATTTCTTAATGACAAGTTTTAGGAAACTGTGATGGTGCGGACCTTTGTTTGGATTTATAATTTCTACTTGTTGACTATTATTATCATTATTATAGTTTTTGACATCTATACATATAATAAAACTGTAGAGATAAAAAAATCTGTAAATGCAAGATATCGAAAAAAAAATGACACAGGTTGGCTTGAAATTTTTCGCTGATCACGTTAAGCTACTTTTTAGACATTTTGTCTGTTTGTTTGTTTGTTTGTTTGTTTGTTTGTTTGTTTGTTTGTTTGTTTGTTACGGCACAACTCCGAAAATACTGAACGGATTTTCATGCGGTTTTCACTAATAAGCTTAGAAAAACCCGGCGCACAACATAGGATATATTAAATTTTAAATAATGTAAATTTTTTTTTTGGTGAAAATGATTAAGATTTCATTATGAAACGGAACGGGATTTTAACAAGATGGCCGCTTCAAGGCTTCGAAGTAAGTTTTTTTTTTATATTTTGGTCCACACATAGTGTAGGTATTTAGCCAGTGTCAAAAGGTAAGTTTTATTTTAGCTACTAATCATAGATGAGAGAAAAAAAATGTGCTCTGTGCTACTGACGGTAATTTTATCTCGGGTTTATCCGGATGCACAGATTAAAGAAACAAAACTCTGTTACTATTATGGCGCGGCTTCATATACGAACTTTCGCTGTTGAGTTGGCGCGCAAAACATCTCTGTTGACTATCCTCTATGTTTTTGTAGCGCCCCAACCCGGACACACAGTCAATTTGTTTGCCTGCTGTGCGACCGACGTGGGCTAAATAAAATGGAGGGAGCAGTAGCGTTATATTTCATGTCGGCGAATAAATATGTTTTACTAACTGTAAGAATATTATTTGCGATTACAAAAATAAATTTTAATAGTTTTAATTTATAATTCCTTATCAATATGAAGTAAAACCAATTTTTTTTATCTGTTTATCTGTCCCTTTGAATACGGATCACGGTTGTTATTATAGCAACAGAAATATATCATCTGTGAAAAATTCAACTGTCTAACTATCACGATTCATGAGTACATCCTGGTGTCTGATGGACAGACAGACAGACAGACGGACAGCGGAGGTTTAGTAATAAGGATTTACCCTTTGAGTACGGAACCGCAATCATTTTTATTTCATTCTGAACAAGAGGTTTAGTAGTAAGGATTTACCCTTTGAGTACGGAACCTCAATCATTTTTATTTCATTCTGAACAATCCCCACTGCACTAAGCAATAAGGAAGTAATGTAATGCATGTTTGTATTTATAACATAAAAAACAAAAAACAGTAAATAACAATTGGTGCGCCTGCATTACCGGCAGTATATCATGAGTGCATCACACTTTTCGGGCTACGGCGAAATACATCGCGCGATAACTTCGTCTGCGCTCGATGCAATACAGATTAGAGAAAAACAATGTGTTCATTATGTAAGTACCTATACCCAAGGAAGTCATATGTATTGCATATAGATAAGTTTTTTCGTTAATCTGTGGTCCAAACTAAAAAAGAGGATAGGTATGAGAACCTTCTTAAATATGAGCACGACCATGCACGACACAGAGAACAAGGAATTTCGAAAACTAAAAACTTCTTAGACTTTTTATTATAAGTTATAAGGCTTCACGCGATATCATATTTAGCCAATATTGAAACATAACTAAAATTATTATTCACGTTTTCGATTTAATGGGTTCTGGGGAGGGCAAAATTATTTATTGGCGCTCTGGTATTATGTATTAGTTTTCAAAAATCTACTACGCGTTACCATTCGAAATAAGTATTTAAAATTGTATTGTATAGTACCTATAGGTTAACCTATAGTAGTAACATATTCAGTAATCTGTGCCTATAGGTTCTTTGTTTATTGACCCTTGCATTGTAAAACCTTTTTTATTTTGGCATTAGACAAAATTTGTATTTAGCCAATGATAGGAAGTATTTTATGAAAACTTTTTAAAAGGGTAGGTTCTTGGACTTTTTATAATCATTCATAAGGCTTCACGCGATTATCATACTTAGCCAATATTGAAGCTTACTTAATTAACATTTTTATTCAAGTTTTCGATTTATAAAGTTTTGGCGGGAGCAATGTTCTTTATTGGCGATCTGGTCAAATGTATTATTATTTACATAAACTTACTACACGTTACCATTCTAATTAGGTAGATAAAATTATTATTGCGTTACTGCTATATTCTTGATCGACCCCAAGGAAGTTTTAAGGTACCAGGGGTCTAGCAAAGATACCAACCACTAACGTTAACGCCAAACGCTAACCATAGAGTAACTTTTTATACTGGAGGACTGACGCTAACTCCAAAATGTACTGCGATGACATTTTGGAAATCGCTTACTTTTCCACAGCTAATGTCATTTCAATACAGTTTTGGAATTAGCGTTAGGCGTTAGCGTTAGTGGTTGGTATCTTAGCTAGACCCCCTGTAGTACCTACTTAAGTTATAGACCCTGTCCCGGAGGTCCCCCCAAAGCTTCTTCAAATATTTGATGCGAAAACTAAGAAAGCAGGTGAATAGCTGAAATGATGATGAAGGAGGATGACATCGTCACAACCCTTACCATTGCTACGCATTTTAAAACCTTTTTTATCTTGGCATTGCGATATTTGTATTTAGCCAATGACACGAAATATTTTATGAAAAATGTTTATGGGTAGGTACTTAGATGTAATAATATGTAGGTATTCATTATGGCAATTGTATCCTCGAATTAACAACAACATGGCGCGTAACGTTCGTTTTTGACTGTTTTTTTTATTTGTTCTTCTTCTTCTTGCATGTTGAAATAAGTTTTTAATAGTTAAAATATTTTAGATCTGTGGGCTTTTAAATACACCACGGGAGCAAAAAGTGATTTATTACTCAGTTACTTCAAGAAGGTTATAGTTATAGTAGGTAAGTAACTATCTTTGTAATGACGATTTTACCTACTTCCTCACTTTCATCACTAGGTAGGTACGTTGAAAGTGCAGTGGTAATGAGACAGCGTGGAAAATAGTGGACATAATAATAATTATAACTTTCGATTCTTTAAGGAGTGGTGGTTTAGTATTAGTAATTCCTAATTAGTATTAAGATAATTAATTATGTACGCATCGTACAGGTAAATGCATATCTCCAGCAATTTATAAACTTATTATGGACACTGGCTAAGTGTAGGTACTCAATTCGTATGGAGCCAAACTTAAGAATCATCGTGTGTGATTCTTTCATATTTTTCTAAACCGTACGTGACTGCTTATGTAACTACTACCTAAACAAAATTTACTGAAACATCTGGTAAAGACCTGAGTGAAGTGATGATGACTTCTTTTTGTTGTAATATGAAGAGGTACTTATAAAATTGTAGTTTTTTGTTTGAAACTTCTTTTACTGTTATTTTAAATCTATATTAGACTCAAAACATTTAAATTTAGATATTGGCTTAAATAGCTTCCACTCCACATACAGGTTACTGTGCTCAGCTTCGAAAAGATTTAGTAGATTTTTTGTTTGGTACGAAATGTATTATCTATTATTAGACTATAACGTAAAAATACCATAACACAAGCGTGCGAAGCCGCGGGCAAAAGCTAGTAATTATATAATTTTGTTAAGATGACCAAGTCTATAAACTGTAACAATATTTAATTTAGGAATTTTTAATTATACTAACTTTTTTTAAGAATTAATTGACTGTTATTCTATGTAGGTACTTTTTATTGAATTGCATCTCTCTCATTTTTTGCACGCCAATTTTGGCGAAACATGATGTGACGGCTAAATACTTTAATATCTTTTGTGCGGCATCATTTCATGATTGTGTGTACATTATATACTCATGTTTAGCAAATAAGTTTATCTTTATCTTTATCTTTTATTTATCTTTATCTAAAAGCATAATATATGTTCACAGATTCCTGGATTGTACCCTTTGATAGATGGTTCCGAAGTTGATTGGAACTACTTCTCTATGAATGACAGATTTTCTAGTCAAGCGCACAAAGGCGAATCCATTCATTATCCTAGAGGCAAAATGGTGGGTGGTTCCAGTGGCGCTAACTACATGTTCTACGTGAGAGGAAATAAAGCTGACTATAACAGCTGGGTCCAAGATGGTAATATAGGATGGGATTGGGACAATGTCACCTATTACTTTAAGAAAAGTGAACGAAACAGCAACGTGCCAATATTGGAAAGCAAATCTCGACCCTTGCATAATACAAATGGACTACTCGGAATTACGAGACCTGTATGGGACAGTGCCAGGCCTTATTTCAAAGCTTTGAAAGAGAACGGACG
Source organism: Ennomos erosarius (assembly GCA_963580505.1). Lineage (NCBI taxonomy): Eukaryota > Metazoa > Arthropoda > Insecta > Lepidoptera > Geometridae > Ennomos > Ennomos erosarius. The sequence continues at coordinate 2,266,284 of OY756982.1, forward strand.
AAAAATCTTAGTCGACACTAATGGCTACGAGCAAATTGGCTACTCATCTCCATCTTACACGATTGATGACCACATTCGTCAAAGTACTGCTGTCGCTTTCATAAGGCCTATCAAGAACCGTCCCAACCTCTACTTACTTACGAGAACATTGGCTCGCAAAATTATTATTGACAAAAACATGAGAGCCGTTGGCGTAGAAATAAAATTACCTAGTCAGGATATAATCAGAGTATTCGCTAGTAAAGAAGTTATACTATCTGCAGGTGCTTTCAATAGCCCTCAGTTACTAATGCTGTCTGGGATAGGGCCTGAAGAGCATTTAAAAAAACATGGAATAAAAGTAATACTGAACTCCCCGAGAGTTGGCAAAAATCTCCAGGATCATGCTTTAGTACCAGTGCTATTAACGGGCAGAAGGGGTATTTCTACTATCTTATCTAACGTTGATGCCTTAGCAAATTTGGATAAATTTAACACTCCTACACTTTTAGGGCATATTGCTCTCAACCGGTCACAGACTTTCCCAGACTACCAGATTTATGCATTCCTCATTCCTGTAGCTTCCCTTTCATCTTCTGTGTTGTGTTCTCATATCTACAAGATTAAAGACGAGTACTGTACAGTAATGTCCAAAACTGGATTACAAGGAGAGACTCTGTTTGTGCGCGTGAGTTATTTACATCCCAAATCTTCGGGAGAAGTTCTTCTAAGATCAAATAATTCTGAAGACGCACCTCTTATAAGGACAGGTTACTTTACTGAACCTGAGGACTTGGAGAGATACGCCAGTTCTGTGGAAGATTTTTTGACGGTTCTAAACACTTCGTTTTTTCAGCAAATAAATTCTGAAGTTGTGGACTTGGGTTTGAAGGAGTGCGCTGGTATAGAGTTTCGGAGTCATGAATATTGGAAGTGTTTTGTGTTGAATATGGCGAGTACGCAGCATCACCCTACGTGCACGTGTGCTATGGGACCGGAGGGGAAAGGGGTAGTGGACGAGCGGCTTCGAGTGCGAGGGGTGACAGGTCTTCGAGTGGTGGACGCTAGTATTATGCCGAATATCGTAAGCGGTAACACTAATGCGCCTTGCATGATGGTTGGAGAAAAGGCCTCTGATATGATTAAAGTTGATAATGGCGTGAATCCAGATTCGTATACGTGAAACAGTGCACGCACCCACTGTGCTCTAGGAGCTACCCATACCCACCTGGGGCCTAGCCCTAGGTACTTATAATAAATTATTAAATTACATATACTTATTTTGCTTATAATTACCAACTTATACTAACTTATTTACCATCTACTCCTAATTCCTATAGTACTACGTATACGTAAGTAATCTAGACACCCGCCGAAGCCCCGCCGTAGAAGGCGACGAGCAGCCGCTCAAAGTGGTGCCCTCTGCGAGAGGCCTATGTTCAACAGTGGATGACTTCAGGCTGTTCATGTTGTTGTTGTTAATGATGATGATGATGATGATGATGATGATAGTGATTATGGTGATGATGATGTGTCTACACAATCACACATCATGCATCCCGTCACGCAATCTACTATATAGTAGGAGTGTGAGCTCTTCACATGCTGTAGGCAGTAGGTACTTAAAAGTGAATGCATCTATTCATTATCAATATGTAGGTACTAGATTTTAAACAATGTAAAAGTTGCTATGCATGTTTCCTAATGTGTAAAAATTCATAAATACCCATGTACCTATAAATAGAAAGCTTATTATATATGGTAGGTATAATCATGGATGAAATAAAAAAAAGAAGGATTGAGTTTTGATTGACATCGAACTGAAGCCCAAAATGGCGGACATATTACGTATGTGTGTCAGATGAAAATAGGGCGACCGGCTTCATAATTATGATGTGAGTGTGCGTGTTCCGCTCGTACGTACGAAGCGTTCCGGCTTCCTAAGGGTGCTTCAGTTTCGGATCAGACGGGATTCCCTCCTTCTTTTTTTATTAGCTCCATGAGGTATAGCATAATTTAAAATCTATTAGTTAGAAAATAATTATATTATTATGTTAAAAATGGTAAGTGGTAAGTAGGTAGAACTAATCTGGATCGTCTGTATTCGTTCGTCATTAGTATTTCTAAAAGATATAACCACAGTACTTGCCTATAGCATTCCACTGCATAATCTAAGCCCTATGCCCTATCCCATTAAATACATGAAAAGCAACATGAAAAAATAATGAGCAAAATACACGATCGGGACCAACCACCGACCAAGGTTACATTTGTCTCACCGGTGGGGTTGGTGAAATATCCGACCGTGTGGATGGTGGTTGGTGTTCACACAGTTGGATTTTACACCAACCCGATCAAAGTGGGACAAATGTTACCTAGGTCGGTGGTTGGTCCCGATTGTCCATTTTTCTTTTAATAATGACACAATACACAAATCGTGTCAATGCCAACAGAAAAAAAAGTTACAAGCTATTTTTGCCTGTGATGGAGGCGGCATTATATCTGTCAAGTGTCAATCTACTGAGTAGTGTCAATGTCAACTTTGCCGTTTCTTGCTTGCTGTGTTTAGTGATGTACACAATAGACTTTTACATGAAAAATATGGTTACGTTGATTATTCGTTGTTGACCGAAATCTAATGGAAAAGAAGTCGTTTATTCATTACTAGCTTAAAAGTCAGTCGATCCATTCCATCGACGAAGTCAAATAAATTGATCAACTATGCTGTTAACTGTTATCTTAGTAAAGAAAGGATAATTAGTGTAAACACTTGTAGCGGAAACGAAGAGAACTTTTTTTTTTCAAACTCATTTACTCTTGGTTAGCTATATTGGACACCTAGCTGACCCACCCTGGATTTGCACGGGGTTATTACTTTATTAGAGAAGAAAGGAGGAAAGTGAAAGGAAAAGGATGAGTGCAGGTGAAAGAAGGCAGGCTTAGCACCATTTGCCTCCATTGGCCATTTTTTTCATCTTTCCAAATGGAGGCAGCTGCTGACCAGCCTCCTTTGACCTACTTTCATCCATTCATCCTTTCCATCCACTTATCTTTCCCCCCTCTCTTTTCTCCAGTACAGGATATGAGTAGCTTCTTTCATAATTATGCTGGCAACTAAGTAATTGCAAAAAAGAAGTATAATCTATGAAAATGTGATATCCAGGATATCCTTTCACAGGTAAGCGACAACAAATCGTCAAGTTCCGCCACCCTATGCCCTTTTAGACCCCCTATTAAGTCCTATTCAGATCACATCTTTTGAATCAGTGAACCTTTCTGAAATTTTATATTTTAAAGACCCCGATCGATGGCGCTAAAATGGGGAAGTTACGTTCTGTCATTGTTAAGATAATTATGTATCGAGTTTAGTATTCTATCCTCATTTTATGGAAGGCTGGCTTTACAAATAGACAACGTACTCTGTGATCCACTCAACTGAATTTGACTTTTCCTTGTACTCCGTGGTTTGAAACTACGACCAGGGGGTCTAGCAAAGATACCAACCACTAACGCTAACGCCCCACGCTAACTCCAAAAATGTATTGAAATGACATTCGCTGCGGAAAAGTTAGCGATTTCCTAAATGTCATTTCAGTACATTTTGGAGTTAGCGTTTGGCGTTAGCGTGAGTGGTTGGTATCTTTGCTAGACCCCCATGTTTGAAATACGTCGTTACTACCCCATCTAGCAACAGAAGCGGAACTAGCTTTTTTAAATAAAACGTCTCATTGAATCGTACAACTAAAATCGATTTAGTCCGATTCCGTTTGGTCTATTTTATTTTAACTAATCGTGCTTTGTAATGCATCACATTTCGGTCCCAACGCTATTGTATTGAATTTGCTTTGCGTATGTTGTCATTTTTAGAAAGCCAATATTAATTGCTTTTACAGTAAAACGAAGCGAAATTATGAATTACATATATTATCCAGACGTTGAATATACCCGAATATATTTGTGTTAACGTGTCTTAAACTAGTTTAATAGATTTTTAAAATGACGCACCTTGATGTAAGTACAATTTCGTCAAGAAGAAATCTATTGATCCATGATTTTTATGTTTGCTTGAACGTATAATATTAGTGGCTAGAATAATGAAACTATCCTACATTCTATTACTTTTGCAGCGGTATGACTTGCACGTCAATTTATTTCATTAAAAATAGAATGTTGTCTCAACCTGAGTTGATGAATACAATTTATAACCTATGTAGTCACTATTTGTTTGATTTCTTTAACATTAACAACCAGAATAAACAGCTTAGTACTTAGTAAATAATATTATGATCTTGAATTTATAAAGGTTGTACCTAAAATATCTAAGTCTGTTTCTATGAAGTTGTAATTATAAAGGTGATCTAGTTTGTCTGATCTTAGCGTCATGGCACCCTTAACAGTTGCAGTGGCACCTACAATAATCCTATATTATAAATCCTGCATGATACTGCCATAAGCACATCATGATTGAGACATCATGTCTTTTAAATAAAATTACCTGTACCCTGTTCATAAGTCTTAGATATTTTATGTAAACAAAGCACACACACACACAGCGCACAAAACAGTGCACAAAATATCTTTTATAATGGTAGTTTACTATATTAGACGAAAACTAAATAAAACTAATTATAAAATAAACTTCTATTGTACTATTCATTTTGACGAAATATCTGTTCTTTAAAATTTTATGATAAAATCAACAATTTTGTGGTAGAAAATATTTTATTATACTGGTAATACTGTAGAGGTTCTAAACATTTTCAAGAGAACATGGTCTGCTGCCATCATTTCCTGTTTTATTTGTTATTGTTTTCTCGAATGCGAATGTTCTTATTCCTGCGTTTGTGCAATTTTATTGTGATTTTTTTGGTCAGTCTTTTGGTAAGTTTGATAAATTTGATTCGGAAATCCGTTCGCAAAATGGATCCCTAGTTGGGTCTGTCGATCTCAAGGACCATGTCAAGAACAGAAAATCTATGGCCAGTCAAAAACCGGCCCTGGAAAATCTTTGAATGTCACGGAAAGCTTGTGGTGATGAATATGTACAAACAGAGACAAGATTTATGAACAAGGTATAGATGTTCTGTAATTTTTTAGATGACAATACTTGTTCTGGTTAGATCAAGTACCTACTATTTAAAAATAAACATTGTCAGTCTTATTAAAAACCACCATGCTCCGAGCACCATGGATGCACAAATCCCAGTCTTCCTTTAGTGAAAATCTTGTGTGATATCATGTAGATATTTTACAAACCAAATCACATTGTTGATTTTCCAGAATACAAAAAATATAGGCAATTCATGTTAAAAATAGTTTGTGCACACTGTGCTTCGGTCTGCAAGAAGACATGCAAATGTTGTTTAACTAATTAAGAATAATCTTTTATAAATAATATATGTTTGCAATAGATTTAATCATTACCGAAAATCTCTTGCTTATTTCAGGTCAGCAATAGCAGTACCGATAGCAGCTCAGAGTCTACATCTGACTCTAGCAGCAGTGAAAGTTCCTCTTCCAGCTCCGGAACTGGATCCAGCAGCTCCGATTCAGAGTCTTCCACCTCTGATACACCAGCAGTTGCAACAGCTGCACCACCTAAATCCCCAACTAAAACAGAAGAACCTAAAAAAAAAGAGGAACCTAAACAAAGAAGGCCATCTAAAATTAAAATATCATCATCTAGTGAAGATGATACACCTAAAGTTATTAGCCCAATACCCTTGCCGCCTCGAAGAAGAACCTCGGCAAAACCTAAAGCAGCTGCATCGGTGCTGTCTAAAGGGAAAACAGGACCAAGATTAGCAAGTGGAGCTAAAACACCAAAACCAACTTCTAAAACCATTCCCAAATCAAATAAATCAGATTCTGGATCACATAAAAAGAAAAGTATATTCTCCCCGGATAACAGCTCGGAATCTGACACAGAAAGTAAATCTTCAAAGAGTACAAAAGATTCACCAAAAAGTAAAAGAAGTTCACGTAAATCAAGCGAAGAAAAAGATATAAGCACACCAATCCAGTTGGATAATGATGACTCTAATTCAAAAGATTCAAATTCCAAGGATTCAAAAGACTCTAAAGATTCAAAAGACTCAAAGGATTCTAAAGATTCCACTCGTTCTAAAGATTCCATTCGTTCAAAAGATTCTGCTCGCTCTAAAGATACCACTCATTCTAAAGATTCTACACAATCTAAAGAATCATTACATTCTAAAGAATCCACCCGTTCCAACCATTCCAAGGATTCAAAGTACTCAAAAGATTCTACTACTCTATCTAAAGCCTCAACTGTTATTTCTAAAGCATCTACTGTACATTCCAAGGCTTCTACGTCTACCATTCTATCTAAAGCTTCATCAATTCATTCTAAAGCATCAAGCTCTAAAGCATCAACATCAATTTCAATGACAAAATCGTCAAGTTCAAAGGACAGTGCCAAGCGTAAGAATGGTAGTAGGCCAAACGGACCACCGCCGAAGCGGTCTATTGAAGATAAGAGTGCTTCGTCCTGTACATCCAGCCAGTCTTCAATAGAATCAGTTTCAGATTCAGATAGTGATAGTGAACCAACTCCTAAGAAAGATATAGTGAAAACTGGAAAAACTAAACCACCATCAAATTCTAGTAAAGTAAGTAAATCCTTGCGGTGTTTCCTTGCGAGAGAAGATCCGTTATGAGGAGATCTGCTAGAGAACTAAAGTAACCGATATAGCTTTCAGAATCAGCAAGTTGAAGTGGCTGTGGGTGGGCCACTTCGCTCGTAGAACTGACAACCGTTGGGGAAGAAAGGTTCTCGAGTGGCGACCACGAACTGGAAGGCGCAGCGTAGGCCGGCCCCCTACTAGGTGGACCGACGACCTGGTTAGAACGTGGGGAGCCGATGGATGCAAGAGGCAAGCAGTCGCTCAAAGTGGCACTCTTTGGGGGAGGCCTATATTCAGTAGTGAATGTCTTCAGGCTGATGATGATGATGATGATGAAGTAAGAAGATATGATGAAGAGTGACAATTATATACATGTATTGCTGTCAAATGCAATTTAATAATGTTTTATCAAGCATGTTAATTACGTCATATAGAGTTACCTCTGCACTATCGAGGCTGCCATATTCTTTCACAATGATATCACTTCAAGGAAATGACTTAACTTCATAATTTTTATACTTAGAAACGTAGGACGGATGGATACGGTGGGTGTCCAGCTTTTAATAATTGTTAATGAGAAGCGTAGCGTTAGACCCAGCCCTATTACAATAGTAGTAGAATATTATTTATTTAAAAAAATATATCATTATCATTTATATATTCAACATACAGATTTGGACCAGTTGCAGTTTTATTATATGAATAGATTTTTTATTTGCTATTTACAGGATACAACAGGTAAAAGTGGTGACTCAGGTGACTCTCTCGGAACGATGACAAGGAAACTTACCCGGTCACTATCAGCCAGGGTCTCCAGAATGGCCACGGCTACAAGGGCAAATCACACAGACACGGACTCTGATGCTGATGAGAAACCCAACACTAATCATGTTGATAAGAGGTATAGTTCATCTTATTTAACTGCCAGCTTTTTTATAGCTGAATAGACACGCATTTGACCGCAATCTCACCTGATGGAAAGTGATGATGATGATAAAGTAGGTTAGAAATATAAATAAATAAATAAATAAATATGTGTGGACATTTCACACAGCGCCATCTAGCCCCAAACTAAGCATAGCTTGTACTATGGGAACCAGATAACTGATAATTATAATAGTTATATACTTTTTTTTTTGTAAATACATACATAGAATACAATATAACACCCAGATGCAGAACAAACATCTATGTTCATCACACAAATGTTTGTCCCGGGTAGGAATCGAACCCACGGCCCTCAGTTCAGAAGGCAGGGGTACTACCAACTGAGCTATCGGGCCCGTCAAAGAATGCAATCATTGAAAAATTAGTAAAATCAGTAAATAAATCACTGTGTAATAAGCTTTTAAAGTCTCTGAAGGGGGAATGACATGCCAAAGAGATTGAAGATGTAAAGCTACCGCAGTTTAGGAATGAGTTACTATGAAGGAGCAGGAACTGACATCACTGCATGTTTGAACTGTCTCTTTCTATTCCTGTAATTAGAAATGCTTGTAACTTTGTCATTTTTTGAGATATTTAATTTTTGTTTTGAAGGTTGATTATTTTTTGAGAAATACTATTAAAATTTAACAACACTAGCCTACTCACTTATAGTTAAACAATTTGAAAAAAAAATCTATGATTCTTGGTTACAAACATTTTTATTAGGTGGTATGACTTTTCTGCTAAGTTCGTTTAGGTACCACTGCTTTGCCAGCTATTCTGCCGCCAAGCAGTAGTGTGCTACCACTATTAAGTTCCGGTTAGAAGGGCATTGTAGCTAGTGAAATTACTGGGACAATAAGACTATGACCTGATTACACAGTGTAGTAATCTGATTACTAGACTGTGTGATGCTGATGTCTCAGGATGACGTGCACAGTGCAGTGTCACGCGGATTTTTATTATTTTTATGTTCCGATTGACCTTGCAACTGTTATGGGCGGCTGTCTCGCTAAACATCAGCTGAACGACTAGGTCGCCACGTCATTCATTCTCATAAAAAAAACTCAGTAATTATTTGTGATGTTCCAGCAAAGACTATAAAAGGAACATATTGAAAGGCCGCGGCGCGCTCCTCCGGTCGCCGATAAAACTACCCTCCTCGCCGCCAGAACTAAAGCCGCCCGGCGAGAGGGAGTGTCCGGTTAGGGGATGCGACTCCACTGGACATTTAGGTCAGTATTATCTTTTATTCCATCATCAACATCATCATCATAATTATCAGCTGGGGATTAATTAGACAGGTTGATAATCAAAGAGAAAGTGGACTTCTTCAGGTATTTCTAAGGCTCTGTTTTCCATGTTTTTGTCTCTCTGGTCTGTCTGTCTGTCTGTCTGTCCATCTGTCACCAGGCTGTATTGCATGAACCACTAAAAGCTAGACAGCTGAAACTTTCACAAATGATGTATTTCTGTTGCTGCTATAATACACCACAAATACTAAAAACCAGAATAAAATAAATATTTAAGGGGGCTCCCATACAACAAACGCGATTTTTTGCTCATTGTTATAGACAATGGTACGGAACCCTTTGTGAGCGAGTCCGACTCGTATTTGGTGGGTTATTAGTAGTAGCCAAATGCTGTTGGTATGAATATAGTATTTCTTAGATTTTCGCGATTTGAACACATAGTTTTACGTTTCACACATGACTTAATCGCGCTAAAAACATTATTTATTTACCTCGACGTTTCGGCCAAGTTTCATTGGCCGTGGTCACGAGAAGACTGGAGAATGCGGGTATCCGTGACAATAGAGCGAGCAGCTAATGCAAAACTACCCACACTTCAACTTCGCTGGTGTAAACATACGGTTAATTGTCTTGGCACACAACACTAACAGTATCAGACTTGTCCGAACGTAAGCTGCATGAATATAAATAAAATAAACAAATAAATATGTGTGGAAATTTCGCATCACGTTATATAGCCCAAAACTAAGCATAGCTTGTACTATGAGAACCAAGATAACTGATACAATACTTAGATACTTTTTTGTTTATATTACATTATTATTTTTTGCTTTTTTGTTTGTATATACATACAAAGAATACAATACAACACCCAGACACAGAACAAATGACACCTATGTTCATCTCAAAAATGTTTGTCCCGCGTGGGAATCGAACCCACGGCCTACAATTCAGAAGGCCGAGCTACTACCTGGGCTATGGCAAAGATCCCAAACGCTAACGCACAAAATGTTTTGAAATGACATTAGCTGCGGAAAAGTATGACGGGCAATATGCCTTTATTACTCAAGCTAACTATTACAATAATAAAAACGAAATTAAACTAGCTAGTAGCTACACTACCTACTACAAAGAACATATTGACTGTATAATAGACCGCGATGGTCTATAGACAGTCCAAATGCTCCAGCCCACTGCCGGTAGGTAGCGTACCCAACATGCTGGCAGCATTGCCTCGTTGAATTGCAATGCTGATGCTTTGAGCCAAATAAGTGCCCGCATTTTAGTGCGCGACCAGGCGCTCTGATAGACTTTGGAAAACGCGGTGAGCTCCCGGTCCCGGAAAAGTTAGCGATTTCTGAATCTGGAATGTGTAGTGTTTATAATTAATTAAGTAGTATTGTGGGCAGGCGCGATTACTATTATAATTTGTTTTGGCACCTACCGTCGTAATATTATAGATCAGTTTGCTGCTAGCCATTGTGTTTAACTGTGCTCCCCTAGTCTGATATCCCGTTATTCCCATACTTATTAGAATGGAATGACAATCTGCACCCCTATTCCCAACCTATCGGAAACCTTTCGATACGAAATCTACACTCTCCATATTTTTCAACTACATTTAGAAAGAAAGAGACGGAGAGGGTAGATTTCGAATCGAAATGCTTCCGAAAGGTTGGGAATAGGGGTGCTGGAATGACTCCAATATATTTTGGAGTTAGCGTTTGGAATCTTTGCTAGGCTTCCAGGGCCTTTATTCCGTATCGATTCCTTACTTCGAAACCACGCGAATTCCTTGTCTTACATAAGAAATCTGCGAAACTGTATTCTCTATGAAACGAAAACAAAACCGCGCGAAATAAATTTGAAATTGGCGCGATTTGAACTGTCAAAAATCATATGTTTTACTGAGACGCGTTCCGAAACATCAACACATCAAAAGATATGACCACTTATGTCAATATATTTTATTCAAAATAAAGATAACTTTATTGTAAAGTGAAGGTATATCTGACGCTGTGACACGATTTGAACAAGACACGATAACGACGTGAATAACCGCCCTGGGCGGTTATTCTCTATGGAAACACAGATTCCACACGATACGAAACCACATGGCCTAGCATGCGCGCCGCGAGATAACTTGTCGTCGCGGTCGGAGTGAGACACACTCAGGCGCTACCATAGCCTTGTCACGGTCTCTCACGAGAAAAAGTGTCGAGATAATTTTGTCGCGTTGCGCATGCTAACCCGGCACGTCGTTATCGTGTCTTGTTCAAATCGTGTCACAGCGTTAGATATACCTTCGCTTTACATTAAAGTTATCTTAATTTTGAATAAAATATGTTGACATAAGTGGTCATATCTTTTGATGTGTTGATGTTTCGGAACGCGTCTCGGTAAAACATACGATTTTTGACAGTTCAAATCGTGCCAATTTCAAATTCATTTCGCGCGGTTTTGTTTTCGTTCCATAGAGAATACAGTTTCGCAGATTTATTATGTAAGACAAGGAATTCGCGTGGTTTCGAAGTAAGGAATCGTTACGGAATGACCGCCCTGGCCGGTCAAATAGCTTTTAGTGTGAATGTGATGTTGGTCAGGTGGCAAGGCGGCGCGTCACTTCACGTTCGACGCGTGTCCGGTGTACCACAACGTGACGGCGGCGTGGTGCGCGGCGGCGGGCGAGGAGCGCGCGGCGGCGGCGGCCGCGCGGCGCCGCGCGCTCCACAACCTGCAGCAGCGGCCGCGCGCCGTGCCCAGCCTCGACCAGCGGGCCTACCAGCTCAAAGTTAAGGTTGGAATCATGTTTGTTTTATTTATTTATTGTGTTTTTGTACAGGGTTACATCAATCTACTGTCAATATGGTGAACTTTAGAACAGATGTTGTTGTTGTTGATTGTTGTTGTTGTTTGTTGTCGTTATGGGCGGTTGTGTCGGTTAACATCAGGTGAATGCTAAGCTACATTTTAATAAAAAAAAGTTGAGTAGGAGACGTGCGATAAAAGTTTTACTAGGTTCATCGTAATAGGGCCAGAGCTATATGCAGAAGCGGGAACAGCGGAAACAGTGCCCGGTCTCGACCAGCGGGTGTACCAGCTCAAAGTTAAGGTTGGAATTATTATTTGTGTTTTTTTTTTACAGGGAGACATCAATCTACTGTCAATATGGTGAACTTTATAACAATTTTTGTTGTTGTTGTTGTTTGTTGTTATTGTTGTTTGTTGTTCTTGTTTGTCGTTGTTTGATCTTGTTGTTATGTGTTGTTAATTGTTGTCGTTATGGGCGGCCGTGTCGCTTAACATGATGTGAATGGCATGCTCGTCACGTCATTTATTCTCATAAAAAAAATGAGATGAGTGAGATCAGGTCATGATCTCTCATTTGCCCAGTAATTACACTAACCACAATGCCCTTCAAACCGAAAAACAGTAGTGCTTACACACTACTGCTTGGCTGTACTAAATCTGGCAAACGTTGATACCTTCCTAGACAAAATGAAGTTCTTACAGAAAAGTCCTACCCTCGTAATTTGTAATCATTTTTTTACTTTCACCTCTTTACTTCAGGACATGCGCTCCAAATGGAAAGGCAGCCAAGAGCTGAAGGAGAAGTTAGCGGCGACCGGAAACGATGAAATCACCGAAGATCGAGAGCCTATTCTGGAAGGATTTGCGCCCGATTACGATCTGAAACTGTTTAGAGAAGCGCAGGCGTTAGCTGCCATCAAAATTGAGGAGGAATTGGGTGATCTACCCTCGGATAGGGGGACTAGGTTGGTAGCATTATTTTGTGTATTTTTACCTCCAAACAAACATGTTATAAATTCTGCGTAATTTCGTGTCTGGCATTGTAGGTGTAGACCTAAACGCATGATTTTTTTTATTGAGTGGTTACATGATTGAGAGTGTTTTTGAATATGAAAATCACCTGCAGCTCTTTCCTAGTTAATTGTACATTTTTTAACAAAGTAACTTGTTTCATATACATATATAGGTGCTACGAGGTCTCAATTTTTCGTCCACAAATCCCTTTGTTAATTTCCAAGGATATTAAGTTTTTGACACTGCTATGAGATGCCGCAATTAACCCAAAACAACCATAAAACCTAGTATCTACGCACGTTAAAATATCAGATAACGGTGTTTTACGAAAATGTCCAACACAATTTCAGCTATATTGCATAACATAAAGCCTTCTCGCTTGTTAAAATCGATCGAAGCTTGATTCATTATGCAAACTTGATTCATATTCCATTGCAATAAGGCAGCTTTTCCACCTCGCCCAGCTGAAGTAAACCGACCTATTTCATTAGAATTACTGTGCAAATTTGAACCTTATTCCATTGCAATAAGGCAGGTCTTTCACCTCGTCCTGCTAAAGTAAAAGCTGTGGCATAAATTCGTACCCTCCCGTAAGTAACCGAGTGGCTCACTCGCCTCTATACCCGACTTTAACGCTGGGGGTAGAGGGATCTATCCTGCGTTAAGGGTAGAACAAAATCCACAACTAATGTTAATTGTGGAGTTTGTTCTTTTGTGTATTTGGTTTTTGTAATCCTTTGTAGATATAGGTTATACTGATGCAATTTTTTATGGTGAATATAGACCTCTTTTCTCATCGCTCTGTGAAGGAGCCTATGTTCAGCAGTGGGAGTCTTCAGGCTGTTGATGATGAAATTGATGTTTGAGAAGAAAATCAGGATATTTGCACATTTGTGTTAATAATTGCACAGAGTTTAATATACATAGATGTTAGAGAAAACTTAAGAATTCAAAATTTATAAATTCATTTTTATCAATTTTAGACGCATTTTATCCGATTTGGGCTTCAGCACACGGTGAAATCTACGAAATATCAAGTCAACTAGACAGTGTCTGAACTTATCTCTGTTTGCCTTTCCAATAATAGGGACGGATGAATTCAAGAACTTAATCTCAGCTAAAAATAAAAAAATCTGTTTCAAAATTTAATTTATTTTAAGCTTATGCTTTACTGTCTTTTCATTGCAAAACATCAAACCCCTTACTAATAAACACTACATAATTGTGAAATAGCTGCTCTAGTTTCATCTTTAAGTATTTCAAAATTGATATAGAGATACAAAATACAAAATAAAGATTCTTGAACTATACAATGATTGTGTTTATTTAATAATAGATGTATGGTCTATTCTGTCTAGTGGGCCACAATATTAACTCCGTAATTCCCATTCCAGATACGTAGTGATGGGCAAGTACATGATGGAAGTTTGGTACCAGTCGCCGTACCCCGGCGCCGCGGCCCGCGTGCCGAGACTCTTCGTCTGCGAGTTCTGTCTCAACCATCACAAGAGTGCGCTCGGCGCCTCGCGCCACCGCGACAAGTGCGTGTGGCGCCACCCTCCGGGGGACGAGGTCAGTGTACTGTGTACTCAACCATCACAAGAGTGCGCTCGGCGCCTCGCGCCACCGCGACAAGTGCGTGTGGCGCCACCCTCCGGGGGACGAGGTCAGTGTACTGTGTACTCAACCATCACAAGAGTGCGCTCGGCGCCTCGCGCCACCGCGACAAGTGCGTGTGGCGCCACCCTCCGGGGGACGAGGTCAGTGTACTGTGTACTCAACCATCACAAGAGTGCGCTCGGCGCCTCGCGCCACCGCGACAAGTGCGTGTGGCGCCACCCTCCGGGGGACGAGGTCAGTGTACTGTGTACTCAACCATCACAAGAGTGCGCTCGGCGCCTCGCGCCACCGCGACAAGTGTGTGTGGCGCCACCCTCAGGGGGGCCGGGGTCAGTGCCACTGTACTCAACCATCACAACATCACTGGATCACTGGAAGGACAAAAACTCGCGATATCTGCGACTTTGAATGGTCCCAATGTGAAACTCACACTTTACAGAAAACTTTAAAAACTGACTCTAAGTATTTGAATTTGAATTCGGTGGCAATTCGGGGACATACGCGGTATTTTTATTCTCGTCTGTCCCCTCGAGGGGATAGCATGAGGGGACAAACAGGAACAACCCAGTGAAGATAGTAGCATTTACTAGTAGTTGTTTTAAAGAATAAAGGCACTTTACCCATTAAAACATTCTTAAATTCATAGGATTAGGCCACATCGCTCGCAGAACTGACAACCGGAAGACGCAGCGTATATAGGCAGGCCCCTTACTAGTTGGAACGACAATCTGGTGAAAACCGCAGGGAGCCGATGGATGGAGGAGGCGAGCAGCCGCTCGAAGTGGCGCTCTCTAGGGGAGGTCTATGTTCAGCAGTGGACGTTTTCAGCCTGTTCATGATGCTCATTAAAAAAACGTTATATTATATTTGTACTCTGTAGTAGCCGGTTTTGACTTGTCTGTATTCCAACAGGTATACAGAAAAGACAATCTCAGCGTGTGGCAAGTAGACGGACGGAAGCACAAGCAGTATTGCCAGCAACTGTGCCTTCTCGCCAAATTCTTCCTCGACCATAAGACTCTGTACTACGACGTGGAGCCTTTCCTGTTCTACGTGATGACGTGTGCGGATAACGAGGGGTGTCACGTGGTCGGCTACTTCAGTAAGGTGAGATAGATATATATAGGTAGTTGTGGACATTTAAAACAGCGCCATCTAGCCCCTCACTAAGCAAAGCTTGTACCATGGTAACCAGATAACCGACAGATAGACAAATGTAGATAAACTCACAGATAGATAAACAGGCAGACCAGACAGACACGGGCAGATAAACTCACAGACAGAGAAACAGGCAGACAAACTCACAAGTATTATATCATTTATCCGGTCCCCATAGTACAAGCTTTGCTTACTTTGGAACTAGATGGCACTGTGTGAAATATCCACAATGATTTTATTGGTGTAATCACATGGAATGCCAACAGCGAAGTTTTTATCCTCTCTAGCGTTTTCCAGTGTCATTCTTACCCATTAGTCTTGTTCTTGAAATAATTTACTGTTCTAAATTATTTTCATTAACCCTTAGTTACTCGCGCCTAATAACTTACCTAAGTACTCGCGTGGGGTGCTTTACAAGTTTACACTCCGGTTTTAGAATTAGAAAAATACAACCAAATACATGTAAAATTAGAGTTTTATTTATGGCAATCTTTCAACTAAACAATTAATTAACTTATAACACTTTCAGAAACAGATTGTGCCATAAACATTTCCTTAATCAACTCAGAATAGGAACTCATTTTATTAATTGCATTTCTGACATGTCGGAATAAAATTGTCACTGTACACATGTTGATGGCATTTATAACATAATTTTATGGATTTTTGGTCCTTTGTTCTTGGCCAAATATGGACAAATATGTATAATTTGCATTGGACTAATATGTAAAATATGTACTGAAAACGTAGTACAAGTCTACGTAAAAACTGAACTACGTAAACGCTCGCCTGGGCGGTTATTCTCTATGGAAACGCAGATTCCACACGATACGAAACCACGTCGTTATCGTGTTTTGTTCAAATCGTGTTACAGCGTTAGGAGTACCTTAACTTAACATGAAAGTTATCTTTATTATTAATAAAATATATTGACATAAGTGGTCATATCTTTTGATGTGTTGATGTTTCGGAACGCGTCTCGGTAAAACATGATTTTTGATAGTTCAAATAGCGCCATTTCCAAATTCATTTCGCGCGGTTTTGTTTTCGTTTCATAGAGAATAGACTTTTGCAGATTTCTTATGTAAGACAAGGAATTTGCGTGGTTTCGAAGTAAGGAATCCATACAGAATAACCGCCCTGGGGCGCTTCACATCCCAACCGCACTCTACTGCCTCAACCTTACGCCACTGAGTGTTTCTTGTGATTAAATAACAAAGAGCCGCTCGTTTTAGGAAGCTAGAAAAAAATGAGCTCTGTAAATTTAAAACTCTATTATCTAGAGACGATCAAACAGTCGCTGGGGTGTAAAACACCCCACGCATGTAATTAAGGGTTAAAAAAATTCCTAATGGTTACGGATTGGGATTTTCCCATGTGATCCAGTTAAAAAATAACCTCTGTATATCCCGACGGCGTGAACTTACAAAGCTACGTTAGAACGTTTAGCAAGGTAAGTAATGTAAATTCTAATATATTGTGTCAGTGGGGAAGAAAGGTTTTCGAGTGGCGACCGCGAACCGCAAGACGCAGGCAGGCCGCCTACTAGGTGGACCAACTTGGTCAAAACCACGGGAGCCGATGGATAAATTAGCAATGCATAGTGTCGGCCCGCATACAATGGCTTTAAAAATATTTATTGAATTACTACTTATAGAAATAGAAAATGACAAAAGATTTGCCGTAGCTTTAAACAATGTACTACTTGGGTGTTATATTTTATTCTATGTATATATTTACAAACAAAAAAGTATATAAGTATTGATCAGTTATCTGGTTCCCATAGTACAAGTTATGCTTAGTTTGGGGCTAGATGGCGCTGTGTGAAATGTCCACACATATTTACTTACTTACTTACTTACTTTACGTTGGACGAATTCCTTTTGGACAAATTAATTATAGATTAAATCGATCCGCTCCGCACAATATTGCCATACCCAAGCAGATTCATTGTATAACACATTTATATATGCTAATTAAGACCTGCATGTAACCTATAATGTTGGCAATAAATGTGTGTTGGATGCAGGAGGCGAGGAGCCGCTCAATGTGACGCTCTATGGTGAAAGCCTATGTTCAGCAGTGATCGTCGTCAGGCTGTTATTGGTGATGAATACATCGTGCTACCAATCAGATTGAGTGTTTTATTTGATGCAAGAACATCATAGGTCCGTAATTTACCTGAAGAAGTTAAAACTTGGCGTAATCGATGGCTACAAAGCACGCAATGAATTAAAAACTTTCTGGGTGTTGGCCGAGATAATTACCTAAAGTGAATAAAATTAATGTGTCAGTCAATAAAATAAGTTAATAGGAGAGAAAAATGACTTCTGCTTTACTCTGTGTCGTACCTCGCAATCCTTATTTAAGTTACAAAAATCTTAGTCAAGTCAGATATCAGTATCACAATATGTATTAAACATGATTACGATGTGTTTCCCATACTTTTACTTTACATAAATCCAAGTGCCACTTAAAAATCTCGTTTGAAATCAGTTGAAATCCCAAATTCAGCGAAATCATTGAAAATTTCTAAATATTTAGCAATAATAATTTAGCCTCCCACATCCCACATCGAATCACAAACCCCCTTACTACCATTCAGTCGTGCCGCGTCAGCTGTGGGGTCATTGACCTCACCCCCTACTCCCAGAGCTAGGGGGGATGGGGTGGACACGCCCCCGAAATGCACCCCCTTGCGTGAGACTGGCTCTATAAATACTGGTAAATGTATGCGGTCGAGTGAAGTTCACCAAATGTTAGGCCTAGGGGACCTTTTGCCTTAGGGTAGGTTAGGGCTTTGTGCGAGACCTAGCTTAACCGAAAAGCCATGTTAAGGAATGGATTGAAATTTTCCACACGCCTGCTTCATATACGAAATATGTTAAACAAATATCAAAGATATTTTTTACTATAATAAAATAAAAACTAAATTTTATGTTTAACAGAACAGACCTATCTTGGGTTGTTGTATAATGATTTGATAATCTACAGGAAACTTACAGCTAGGTTATATATACACATAATTATTACACTAAAACGATAAGCTAATTTATTTCACAAATATCGTCAGTAGGATAGCATAATATGCTAAATATATTACAATTAGACGTATTATTAAATCTAATTCCTAACATGTTACAAATTTTCTCTTTAATATTCCTAAAAAAGCATATTTTGAAGCATATTGTAGTTCATCAGACTCTGAATTTTCGGTAATATGAAAATAATCCAATTAATTATCACCATAAACACACCTGTGCTTGCTCAGTGGCAAATCCCTAAAACACACCTACTAGCTATTAATTTAATTAAAGTACCACGAAAAAAAGAACTCATTATATTTGACATTGCGAAAACATCGACCCACGGCTTGTCAGGGGTAAGCTTCAGGACACGACCCTGAGCCACAGAGTAATGTAGGCAGTAGGGTAACTCCAGTAATTATGTGTCTACTTACCTCTTTCAGCAAGTACATCAATGTTCAGAAATCATGAATGTCAAAGAACAATTGATAAAACCCCATAAAAGTAAAGAAAACAAAATTTATATCTATTTTGAAATTAAGATTTATAAACTATACAAAAAGCAAATTTTTACATACCTTGCAATAGTTACCTACTATCATTAAAAACATCTATTTAGCAGCAAAAAATACAATTAAAAGGGGGCATTGTCGTGAGTGACTGACACAGATTACATAATATAGCTGCAGATATATAATATCTAGAACTAATAATTATTTAGAGGTAAGATTTAGAGGGCGTTTTGTTGGAGGGGTTCACTGAAGGATTCCTGATGAAAACTCTTAACTAAGTTTAAATGGATGTCCAATTGTTCAGTTGTTCACAACTGTATGAAGAAACCAAGGGAGTGGGGTTCTTAATTAATAGATAAATACACTTTTTATTATAATATCACATCACAAACACATAAATCATCATCATCATCATCATCATCATCATCATCATCAGCCTGAAGAATACATTAATACACACCCACAATATAGATTCACATGTGCATAGTATGATTACTGCCTAACTGCCTATAATCTTGTATGAATAAAACTTGCGTAAGTGCGTATCTTGTCTG
Source organism: Ennomos erosarius (assembly GCA_963580505.1). Classification (NCBI taxonomy): domain Eukaryota; kingdom Metazoa; phylum Arthropoda; class Insecta; order Lepidoptera; family Geometridae; genus Ennomos; species Ennomos erosarius. Next base: position 2,285,785 of record OY756982.1, read on the forward strand.
TCTAGTAGACTCTACGTTACTGCCTTTATTGTTTACACTGGGTATCAGGACTAGAGGTCCTTAGAAGGTTACGAAAACAAAATTGGCAATTTATTGTGATAAATGAACATATGTACACAGATAACGATGTCGCCGGAATGTTGATAGATCTTTGTTTGTCGAGACTTAAGTGGTTTTTGAATTATTGTGGGAGGACTTGTTGTTTGGGTCGAATTAAGTACAGCTAGGTTGTTGGAGGCATTTGTTAAGATAATAGATGTTTATACATCTTACTTGATAAAAAGTAGCCTGTGTTAACCCAGTATATATAAGCTATTTCTTTTCCGAATTTTATTCAAATCTGTTCAGCCGTTTGAGCGTGAAGAAGTAACAAACATACACACAAATACACAAACACACTAATTAAATTAGTGTGATTAGTGAAGGGTTTATTTTATTAATAGGTATTTATTGTTTTTGTTTTTAAAGGCAACCCGTGATATTAACATGTTGTACAGGCTTTTAACTTTTTCCTCGCTTGGCAGGCGTCTTGGTGTTCGCAGAAGATTTTTATACACCGAGAAAAGTGGTGCTGCTGGGCTACCACAAGCTAATACAAAACCATAATGTTTCATGGCATTATTATTTCAAGGTTACAATAATATTGTTCGAATTTGTACCATGAACTTGTTCTTTTTCTAATGGCTTTCTATCGCTTTTTTGCAATAATTCTGCCAATATCAAGTGAGTAAAATTTGTACGGTTATGTCAAGTCAAAGTCATATTTTGTCAGTCAAAACGCCAACAGTAAAATGGTGGATATTTTACTGAAGGCTATAAATAGGCCGTTGAAGCAAAAACGAAAATGCATGGTTTTATGATCTTGAAACCATTTGCCAACACTCGTGCACGTTCACGAACACTTAACGGATAATAATCCACCCTTATTACACATTAAAGTTCAAGATACACTAGTTTTGAAAAATAGATTCAAAATTCACAACCGCCATTGTCGGATTTTCTTCAAAGACCTCTACCATGAACTTATAAAGTATTCCTGCGTGTGAACGAGACGTCTACATTTTTATATGGCGTTATCAATGTCGCACGTCAGTGTCAACATGATGTAAAGTTATGATATGACAGTTGTATTTGAGTGAACGATTTAACGTGACGTCATCAAAACTGCTCTGGCTCTGCAACATTAAAGTATTCTTACTTAAATCAATTTCAATTTTGTCAATGTATGGTTGAAGTAATAATGCTATAAGACCTTGTAGTGACCCCCCAACCGGTACCATACGGCCAACAGCCAAACTCACATGAAATTCTTTACGATATATACGCATAAATATTGGTTTGTCCAAAACAAGTTCATCATCAATAACAATGCTGTAATATTAGTATTTTTAAGCACTATATTATTGCAATATATTTTTTTTATTGTTCTAAAACCAAAATATCCCAAACCAAAAAATCTTGCAATTATATTCAAGGTAATCAAATTTAATGCATCCTCATCATTAACAGCCTGAACTGCTGAACATAGGCCTCCCTCAGGGAGAGCTACTTTGAGCGGCTGCTCAAATTAACTTATTACAGCTTTAATTATTACAACATTATTCATATAGGTACGCTGCCCAGACAGAAGGATTGGCTCCCCTGTCTACATACAGGGTGTTGTACCATCAAAATGCGGGGTGTTCCAACTCGGCTATAGGGTGTTTCGAATATTGAAAGTATGAAGAGCCCTCAGTACGCTAGGGTTATTGCATTTTGACGGGCTCCTGAGAAACGTTATTAGAGTGAATAAGTAGCTTGAATAATCTACTCAAAGTAATGTTTTTTTAGACCTTATACAGATTTTGTTATTAGTAAAGCTACTGAAAAATTGCCTCGAGTTTTTATTAAATAGATTATTATAAGTAAAATGTATTATTTTACTTCCTAGGTCTGCCAACAATAGGCGTGATGACTACTGTTAAAAATGAACAAGTAAATAATACTTTCATAAAGAAGATTAAAAACGAATGCAATAATTGAAAAAAGCAGCAAAATCGGTAAATACATCACGGAGTAATAAGCTTTTAAAGATTCTACAGGAGGCATCTCCTGTCCCTTTCTCGCAAAACAGAGCGCCCCCACAGTTACTACAAAAAATCCACTTGTGACGTCACATGCCAAAGATATTGTATGTAAAGCTACCACAGCTTAGTAATTAGGTACTATGACGACATTGCTCTGACGTTACTGGCCATATGAGCTATCTCTTTCTATTCCGGTTTTTAAAATGCTTGTAATGTTGTCGTTTTTTGAGATATTTTATTTTTGTTCTCACAAATGTTTATCTTTTGAGGAATATTTTTAACTTATGAAAAAAAAAAATTAGTCATGCCTATTATAGAACTGAATTTCACTTACCAAACATGACCATAATAAAGCTAAATGTACAATTAATTACAGACAAACATGACAAAACACTTTAAAAGAATAAGAATTAAAGATATTATAGTCCCCAAAATTTTAGCAACCAGCGGGATTTGAACCTCCAACTCACCGGATTGGACGCTCTGCCAACTAAGCTATGCTTACTCGACCGCTAGCGCTAGTGTAGTGTAGTGTAGAATGGTTTACACTTTTAAAAAAATCATTCCACATATGAATAAGAATTAAGTTTAAAAAAATATAATAACAATATTAATCAAAACGTAATAATATTATAAGGACATGGTAGGTACTTCTCGGTAAGGCAAAATCGGTAACTGAATGAAAAAAAAATTAAAAGGGGTATGGGTAATTAAGTAATTACTAATTATCATTTCGGAGATTTTTATTTGCCATTTTACTGGAGCAAATACTATGCTAAGATATTTCATAAATACATCAGTCCTTCATTCATTCACTCATTCACTCGTTCTTCTACACTACTCATACCATGGAGGTCTATGGAGAGAGCCAAAATCTGCCAATGCGAGCTCCTTCGTGTAAACATACTGTCTTGTATCTCTGTCTAATACACGAATCGTCGCATAGAGTATGCGAGAAAGCGAATGTCGGTACGGCAACGTCGCCTTACCGACACCGCGTGTCATGTTCTGACAGTTTGGTGTGTCATGAAATTAAATGCGAGAGCATAAAACGTGAAAATTTAGTGATTATATTGTTATTAGGGCTAAATATTGTATCAATAGTGAAATTGTGTCGTGTTGTGCTGTGTTTTGTGCATCAAGAGTAACCCGAGGAGTCGAAGGAAAATCATCATTTTATACGTTAAAGTTTACTGGCTATTTTTATGTTAAACATCGAAGTTTCGAAGTAAATATGCATTTCATATTAAGAATATACGTTTTTTCCACCGTATAATTACCATGCGATTGCAATTACTGAAAGATTTAATGCTTTAATTGATATTTTTGGGATGGGCAATTTTACGCCTCTCGAATAGTGATGTACCTACACTGTCTATTACATTTTGTCGATATTCGTAAATCTTCATACATTTGCACAAAATTACTTTGGTTTTAGGGAGATTAAAAAGTAGAAAATCTCTTTCCTTAAACCACTTTTGAATGGATTTAGATCAAAGTGCAAACAGAATGAAAAAGTAGGTGTAAATCTGGCAATTTAAAAATAGGCACCTAACCTACTTTTATAAAATACAATAGGTAGGCCAGTGTCATCTGGCTTCAATATGAGTTATGAAATTAATAATAAACTAGCTGACCCGCCCCGGTTTCGCACGGGTTTATTAGTTTTATGCCTTACCCTGTTTATGGGTAAGAGAGAAGCAAAAGTGAAAAATATAGGGGAAAAGGATGATTAGATGGGACGGCGAAGGGAGACAGGCGCACCCGTCCCATCCATTCATCCTTTTCCCCTATATTTTTCCCTAAAATAAATATAGGGGCTTCAATACAACAAACGTGATTTTTTGCTCGTTTTTATAGATAATGGTACGGAACCCTTTTTACAAATTTAACCATCATTTTAATGAATAGAATAAGAAAACGCGAATGTAAAATAAAAACTAACTATTATGGAACAAAGTTATTTGAACAGCCTGAAGACGTTCACTGCTGATCATAGGCCTCCCCCAGGGAGCGCCACTTAGAGCGGCTGCTCGCCTCCTGCATCCATCGGCTCCCCGCGGCTTTCACCAGGTCGTCGGTCCACCTAGTGGGGGGCCGGCCTACGCTGCGTCTTTCAGATCGTGGTCGCCACTCGAAAACCTTTCTTCCCATCGGTTGTCAGCGATGTGGCCTGCCCCATTGCCCATTTCAACTTGTTAATCCTAAGAGCCACATCGGTCACTTTAGTTCTTCTGCGGATCTCCTCATTTCGGATCTTATCTCGCAGGGAAACACCGAGCATTGCTCTCTCCATAGCCCGTTGCGCGACTTTGAGCTTAGTAATGAGGCCAACACTTATAGACCACGTCTCAGTTCCATAAGTCATCACTGGCAACACACATATAAAAATGTTACTTACAAACGTTATTTCATATAATGTTTCAATATACTTTTACTAGGGTCATCGTCATCATTATCAGCCCGAAGACGTCAACTGCTGAACATAGGCCTTCCCCATAGAGTGCCACCTTGAGCGGCCACTCGCCTCCTGCATCAATCAGCTCCCCGTAGTTTTCACCAGATCGTCGGTCCACCAAGTGGGGGCCGGCCTAAGCTGCGTCTTCTGGTTCTACGAATATCTAATTTTCTTTATTGTATTAAAACTAAAAAGTATCGAAATTCTGCAGCACTGTTTGGTTAGGTTTATTATATATCGATATATTGTGTAATAGGGGTCACTTCCCTACTCACGCATACTAATGCATATTTAAATACTCACACCAGCAGAAAATGGACAGGCGTTTTGTGAATGTCCGCCGTCCATATGATTCTATGTTGATGACTCATACCCTACAATGCTACGAAGCTACAAATAATCGGCCGTAGGATCGTAGCGGTATGCCGTAAACTACGTGGCGTAGCTCGTAGCCGTGCTACGGCGTAGTAGAGTCGAGCGCAAGCTTGGCTACGAAGCTTACTACGGCCTACGAGTGAATGCTTTGCCCTTCACTATTATTTATTCTGTGCAATGACGGTTTGTACGCGGACCGAGATTTCCACAAGATGAATGTAATTTTGTTATTTTCTTTAGACCCTTCCTTTTTTAAGCTAAAAGATATAGTAGGTACTTCTTTTTATGATCGTCTAAGCTAAGACATCGGTCCCTACTATATTATCAAAGTGAAATATTGTCATTTATTTCTTGTGGGACGCAAAAACGGTTGAACTGTTTTGGATGAAATTTTGCACTGAAATCTTTTTCTACCAGAATCGGTATGTGTATACGTTGGTCCCGGAAAGAGTGTTATTGCGAGAAAGAGTATTAACCTATTCAGTTTTTTTATAACCTATTCAGTTATATAAAAAGGAGCGTCGAGAAAAGGAGAGAGGAGAATCGATACGATATCGGCATATCGTATCGATTGATTACAAATGAAACATTTTGATTGAGCTATACCTAATTGGTATTAACGTTCCTATTTTCGTTGTACGGCTACGGAATAATTGGAATAAAAACTTTCTAACAGAGATAATCCGTTTCAACTCTGTTAGTTGGATTTTTTCGTAAAGCTTAATTGGAAAGTCATTTATGAGGCTTGTCACATAAAAAGCCATCTTTTACATGAAATACAATGCTAAATATTTATTATTTAGCATGGTATGGTATTTTATAAAATCAAGCAATAAATAAGTGCTTAACATAGAGGAATTAAGCTGTGCTTATGTTAAAATTCACAGCACAAAAAAAAAACGTTTCCTCTCCGATGCGTCATTTGTTTCATAGCTCTGTGTTGAAATTAATACTCATAAGTTAACTGTGGGTAATCCTTTCCACTTACATCACTTCTAGACATAATATAAATAAGAAATAAAAAATAAAAAATTCAAAATGTACCAAGTGAAACATCTTAAAACCCAAATACTTCCGAGACACTCCGAACTCCGCAGCCACACCAAACTAAACAGCAAAGTATTTACCCAACATTTTCCCATCTAATATTAATCCTGTGCGCGTGTGTGAGCAGTCTAGACAATCACGCACACATAGGCGCGCTAAACACAACCCCCGTCCTTCCCTGCCCATCGATCGTTATTACCGTAGATGTAAATAAGAGGGTAGGTAGCACTAGATTCTCGAAAGCGGTCTTAAATTATGTGCAATGCACACAATTTTTCAGCGTGTTACATTCTAGATCGCATCGTCACTTATCATCAGGGGGTCTAGCAAAGATACCAACCAATAACGCTAACGCCTCACGCTAACTCCAAAATGTATTGAAATGACATTCGCTGCGGAAAAGTTAGCGATTTCCGAAATGTCAATTCAATACATTTTTGGAGTTAGCCTGAGGCGTTAGCGTTAGCGATTGTGATCTTTGCTAGACCACCTGGAGGTATAGTGATGAAACGCAAGCCCATCAAACAATGAGGCGTTTTATTAAAAAAAGCTGTAATAAAGACTCTATAGATGGCGTTAAAATGGAGGTTTTACGTTCTGTCATTGTTAAGATAATTATGTATCGAGTTTAGTATACTATCCTTATTTTATGGAAGACATATATTCTAATGGCTTTCTATCGACAAATAGACAATGTACTCTGTGATCCACTCAACTAAATTTGACATTTCCTGGTACTCTGTGGTTTGAAATACGTCGTTACTACGCCATCGGGTAACAAAAGCTGACCTAGTTTTTTTAAAATAAAACGCCTCATTGAAAAAATAAAGCGAAAGCTATAGCAATACCCGTGCTAAGTGACCAGTAGAGTGAAACCCAGGATCAGTTTTCGACTACAGTTAAGTGTTAGGAGCTCTTTTTTTATCGTTATTTTTAGAAAGGGGGTTTGTCATTAAATGGCTATTTTATTTAAAGTGCTCATTTAATGCTTCAAGCATAATGCCAAGGCAACATTTGAGAGGTTAACGGGTTCTAGACTTTCTAACTCATGTAAAATTTAAACAAACCGAACCGCGTCGGTCATGTAGTAATTAGCGATGTCCATCCACAGCGCTGATCACTCACTAGTAGGCTAATTTGTATTTTGATCTCATGTGAAATAAATAAATATTAGTCGACATTTCACACAGCGCCATCCAATCGTACACTAAGCATAGCTTGTAGTTGTACTATGGGAACCCGATAACTGATATAATACTTAGATACTTTTTGTTTGTAAATACATACATAGAGTACAATGTAACATCCAGACACAGAACAAACATCGATGTTCATCACACAAATGTTTGTCCCGGGTAGGAGTCGAACCCACAGCCTACAGTTCAGAAGGCAGAGCTACTACCAACTGGGCAACTGGGCATGCCAGTCACAAATGCGAGGTGAGGACTTACCTCTTCTCCTTTCATCCACGATTCTGCCATAGACCTAGGAAGTACCGAAAATATTCTGGTCTGTGGTTTCTGCCGTAGACTAAATTTGGCGTGTACGTTGTAAACCGCGGTGGGTGTAGCTGACAACTTGATTGGTGTAGGTGGGGAAAGGTACACATACTGACGCCTTGTCTACATGGTGGGGGCAGGATAGGTGTGCCTTTCAGTTATGGGATGAGATGATCAATCCAATTCAATTTATTATCCTATAGGCACAATGTACACTTATGAAAGTCAATAATACACAATATAAAAGTCATTTCATGAGAAATGACTTTTATATTATACTTCTAATGAAATGACTTTTATATTATACAACAAAGAAAACGTTATTAAAATAAGTGTAAAATGTCTAAATAAATAATAGTGTATAAAAAATATCTAAAAAATATATGCTTGCATTAAATTACTATTAAATATGCTTTACCGTGTAAAAGTATGCTCAAATAAAATTGTGTTGTAAATCAAGGTATTTCCAGTATTTGTGGCTTGAGAGGAAATCAGTTTTTTTAAAATATAAATAACGCCCAACTATCACATATATAGATTCTGGACCCTAACTAGGATTCCCTGTATCTAGGGATCCAGGATCTACAAGGACCATGGTCCTACAACACCCAGACACAGAACAAGTATTTGCGCTTTTTTTCGGGCACAAATACTTGTCCTGTCGCGGGAATAGAACCTGCCACCTCCGGGCTATGAGCCGACCTGCTCAACCACCATACCACGGAGGCTGTCTCCACCATAATAAGCATGTCGTGAATTTTATAATTTATCCTCACTTTTTAATATTAAGAGGTTGGTAGACTGTTTAAAAATACTATTTTGGTTGGCCACACTGGCGGAAGGAGCGTCCGCTGAACCATCAGCCAATTACGATGGCTGCCTTGGTAGTTCCGGTAAAATAATATTGAGGTTTAGGAGGGAAGTTTTGGAGGGAGGACAAGGTCCAAAGAGGCGTTCTATTCTGGTTAAGCAACCGAAGCGTCAAGACGTATTATTGCTCCTGTTCGTTTATTATGTACTGAGTGTATACTGAATATTTATAGAAGAAAGAATATACAAGAGTTGAAAAGGTTCTCTGTGTTTTACTTCAAGCATTTTTCATTAATTAGATCAGGGGTCTCCAAACTTTTGACAGTTCAAATCGCGCCAATTCCATATTCATTTCGCGCGGTTTTGTTTTCGTTTCATAAAGAATAGATTTTTGCAGATTTTTTATGTAAGACTAGGAATTCGCGTGGTTTTGAAGTAAGGAATCGATACGGAATAATTGCCCAGGCCTAAAATTCACAAGCAATGCCTATGGGAAGAGATATTTTAGCCATATATCTAGTGGTATAAAAGATACGTTCTTTCTTTATTTTGGTTATTCGTGCAATTGATTGTACAACTAGTACCCCGTTTTGTAGCGGTTACCCATCGAAGCGAACACCGCAACTATTGTTGCTTGTAGTCGAGCTTCGCTATTAAGTATTATGTATGAGCGCTACGAAATTTATTAACATAATAACTAGTTGTGCAGTTAACCAAAATGAGTCTTGGCCTCCAATAATAAGAGCCGCCACTTGGTCTATCCTGAGCCAGATCCTGCCAGTTTTCAGAGAGTTCATGCAGGTCCTTGTCCACTTCATCACTCCAGCGAAACCTAGGAACTGCCAACTGGATGTCGGCCACTTGGCCGTCCCACGTACGCTCGTTTCACCGCCTGATCCTTACCCATCCATTCGATGTGGCCAAGCCAGCGAAGTCTGTGAGCTTTCATTTCGCCGATGATGTTTGGCTCAGCCACCAGGTTTTCAAGCTCTATGTTCTTCCTTCTCCGCCACGATCCACCCTCATGCAAGTTTAGGTACTGCATTCAATACTCATCTGTGAATGTAAACGTAGGACTTAACGGCGAGACGGCGGGGTCGACGACCGCTGCATCCGGCTGCCGCCCGGTTGTTCCGGGTGTGAGAGCTATACCCGGTCTCGCGCAATTATTGAGGTATAACCGGGTCTATAAATTTAGGATCGCAGCGTTATGCAGGATTGCACTCTATTGTGTTATAGCAAGAGTCGATATTTTATTACTTATATGCCTTTGCGGGTTATGTTCTGTGCCTGCTATGTTTTGTGGTTGTGGTGGCCCTAATAAGGTTCAATGTCGTACGGGAAGATGGGGAAATGATAGGCGAGCGTGTGGTGGTAGCGGGTGTTTAATAGCAACTGAAGAATTAAGTAACAGTGGACTGTATGATGGTTAGCGCGTATACCTAGCTATAGGCATCTTACATATTCCTTCTAAAATAGCTAATGGTATCTATATCTATGTAATATTAGGCTTTCACATCTAAAACTATTGATTTATCTACTTGGGTAGGTATGTAGGCTGAATCTAAATACCTTATAATTCCTAACATGCCGCCCACCAAAAACAATTGTTTTTCATTAAAAAGTTAGCAAAATGTCTAAATAACTAAACAACAAAACTCATATGGAAACTTCTATCTACCTACATACATTCGTAACAATTTAACTGAACTTAACTTTAACTCACACATTATCATAAAATACAAAACATCAAAACCAATTAAACATCTTGTAGGTATCAACTATTGAAACTTAAACTTAAATTCAATTAACATCCGTGATATGAACAATTTTTAACTCATTAGCAAACATAATAGGTGATCGTAAAATATTACAATAGGAAGGGTCGAGAGAACAAAAGATGTTTACTCCGAAGTCAATCAACCGTATCTTCGTAGGTAGGTTTGACAAGTTTACTATAAAAATATAAAGGTTGTGCACAAACATAACAGGGCCGTATTAAGGAATAAGTATAAATTAAAATTATTTCTATTTTAAATTATGTTGATTTTACATTGCATACGTGATTAATAAACTATTAGCATGTGATTTGTGTTACAATTTTACTTTACTTAATAAAGGAAATTGTTGACTACTTACTACGATAAATTAAATGAACTTAACATAAAATTAGTCTTCGTTTAATGGAAGTTGACACAGTTTTGACACAGAACGTTGGATTATTTTACCGCGATACTTTAAGCTGTACACCCTGCACACATTATCGTTGCCCACATGTTTTTGAACTATGCGACCCATTGACCACTTACCAGGTGGAAGGTTTTCATCTTTGACCAGTACAAGATCGCCGATATTAAACTCAGGAGTGCGTCTTTGCCACTTAGGCCTCTCTTGTAGTCTGGTCAAATATTCTTTATGCCACCGGTGCCAGAAGTGTTGTACCAATCTTTGACAGTGCTGCCATCTAGATAACCTGTACATGTTAATATCGCGCAAGTCTGGTTCCGGGACATTGATTGGAGCTTCACCGATTAGAAAATGACCGGGTGTTAAGGCTTCCACTACCTCAGGATCGTCATTGTCTGTTGGGCATAGCGGCCTTGAATTTAAACATGCTTCGATTTGACACAAAACGGTTGAAAACTCCTCAAATGTCAGATTAGTATCTAAAATTCTCTTTAAGTGGTATTTGACAGACTTTACCCCACTCTCCCAAAGTCCACCGAAGTTAGGACTGTATGGGGGGATAAAGTGCCACTGAGTTCCATCTTCTGCCAATAAACCTTGTAAGTGACCAGGAACGTCTAAGTTGGCTTGATTCCACAGCTGTGCCAACTCTTTATTACCAGCTACAAAATTGGTGCCCTGGTCGCTCCACATGTGTGAGCATCTTCCTCTTCGTGCAACAAATCGTTTGAATGCGTTCATAAACGCTTCGGAAGTTAAATCACCCACGAGCTCCAAGTGTATGGCCTTGGTGGCCATGCATATGAAAATTGATATGTATGCCTTGTAGCACTTGGCTCCACGGTGTCTGGACATCAAAACATGAACTGGGCCGGCAAAATCAACGCCCGAGTGCAAGAATGGACGTGCTGGCGTGACGCGGACATCAGGTAAGTCACCCATTATTTGTTCTCTATTTACAGCTCTTTGTCTAGCGCATATAAGGCACTTGTGAATACGTGATTTAACTGCTCCTTTTATTTTCAGAATCCAGTAGCGGGATCTCAGGTAAGTCAAGGTAAGTTGAACTCCACCGTGTAACGTCTTTTTGTGTGCATCGTCTATAAGTAGGGTTACTAGATCATTATTATGCCCAATAATGATTGGATGCTTCTCACTCTCAGATAGCTTCGCATTTCTGAGGCGGCCGCCCACCCTGAGAATATTCTTCAGATCAAGGATTGGGTTGAGCGTCTTCAGTTTACTTTTCCTACTAACTGGTTTCTTTTCTTTAAGTGTCACTATTTCTTCTTCAAACTCTTCTCTTTGCACGTTTTTAATTATAACCTCTAACGCTTTTTCTAGTTCTTGTGTTGTAACTGCTTTAACTTCTTCTTTGCATGCTTTTTTGTAGTTTAGAAATCTTCTCGCATAAACTATTACCTTTTGTAGCTCTATTAATGTATCACATTCTTTCAGATTGAGTTTCTTCTGTTCTTCGATGCTATCGACGACTGTATGAAAACACTTTCTCTTCTCTAACTCTGTTGCTTCTATGTTGTCTTTTACTAATGGAATTTCTTTTGTTCGCAGCCAAGCAGGACCGTTCCACCACATCTGATCGTGCACCAGAGCTGAGGAAGCCAGGCCTCTGCTCGCTACATCAGCTGGATTTTCTTCTGAAGCTACGTGATGCCATCTGCTGTTTCCAGTGTTTTCTAGGATCTCCACCACTCTATTACTCACGAAAACATTCCATCTTCCAGGATCACCCTTCAGCCAGGACAGCACAACTGTGGAGTCAGTCCAGGCGAATATGTTTTCGTTTGGTAATCTGGTTGCTTCTCTTATTTGTTTCAGCAATCTGGACAGCAGTACGGCGCCACACAATTCCAGCCGCGGCAGCGACACAGGTTTTACAGGTGCGACTCGTGTTTTGGCAGCTATGATGCCAGTTCGAATGTCTCCATCTTCGGTTTCTACTCTCATATATGCAACAGCTGCATAAGCCTTCGTCGACGAATCACAATAGCCATGGATTGTGGTATTCTTTATTCTTCCTTGTGTTGTCCATAGCCATCTCTCTATATGTATTTCATTGAGATTTTCAAACCCTTGGCGTAATTTTAACCATTCTTCTTTCAGGTCACTGTCTACTTCTTCATCCCATCCGATACCCCTTAACCATAACTTTTGCATTATTATTTTTGCAGGTACAAGCGCAGCAGCCAACCAGCCCATCGGATCAAAACATCGCTGAACTTCTGAAAGAATAACTCTTTTTGTGATTGTTTTAGGAACTGGTGGTTGATTTAGGTGATATTGAAATGAGTCTTGGCCTATATTCCAAGAAATGCCAAGTGTTTTGACAGTGCCATTCAGTTTCATGTCAAGGTTGACATGTGAACTTCTTTCAGAGGGTTGAAACTGTTGTAGGAATTCCGCATTGTTTGAGGCCCATTTTTGTAATACAAAGCCTCCCTTGTGAAGTATATCCTTGACATCACGTGCGATAGAGATGGCCTGTTCTACGCTATCATGGCCTGACATCAAGTCATCCATGTAAAAGTCCTCTTTTATCATCTTCACTGCACTAGGTGAGTTCACCCCTTCATCATCAGCTAGCTGATGCAGCGTTCTGACCGCGAGATATGGTGCCGAAGCAGTTCCAAATGTAACTCGGAGAAGACGATAGTCCTGAACTTCTTGATCTACGTCCTCGCGCCATAGTATGCGTTGGTAGTCTGTGTCCTCTTTGGTAACCAGAACCTGTCGGTACATCCGTTGAATATCTGCGACAAAACAGACTTTCTTCATTCTCCACCTCATGATCAAACTTCTCAAATCTTCTTGAATCTGCGGTCCTACAAGTAACTCATCATTCAATGAAATATGGTTTTTTCCTTTACTAGAGGCGTCGAAGACTATTCTCGTTTGAGATGTGTCCTTGTCTACTCTTATCACCGCGTGGTGTGGCAAGTACACAGATGGGTTATGCATCTCTTTCTCTGGAACCTTCTCCATGTGGTTCATGTCTATGTACTCGTTGATAACTTTTGTGTATTCTACCTTCAACTCTGGCTGTCTCTGGAATCTTCTCTCTAGCTGGTGTAATCTCTTCAATGCTACGTCTCTTGTTTCTCCTTCAGCTGAGAGTGGTTGTGGTGTCTTGAGAGGCAGTTTGACAATATATCTTCCTTCATCGGTTCTGGAGTGTGTCTCGCTAAATATCTTCTCGCAGAATATTTCATCTGCGGTGTGAGCTCGCCTATCTGACTGCTCTAACTCCCACATGCTCTTCAGCATGTCATCCAGATCCGCATGAAGATGCAATGAAAATAACTCCTCTTGACTCTCTACTCCTGAATCTCCAAATATAATCCATCCTAACCTAGTGTGTTGCGCGCATGGTGAGTTAGGAGGACCTTGTATGACACCACTCTTTAAGATTCTGCTATATACCTTGGAACTTAGCAACATGTCTATCCTTCCTGGTTGATTAAAACTTGGGTCTGCCAGTTGGAGTCCTTCAATGTGTTGCCAAGTACTTGAGTTGATAGGTTTCTTCGGAAAAAACGTTGTGAGTTTGCCTGAAATAACATATGCGACAACCTTGAGGCTGAATTCATTTTCATACCTAGATAAAACCTCAAAAGATGTCACGTGACTCACAGACGCCCTTGATGACCCACTACCTAATACGTGTCCCTTGACGGGTACCTTGGTTGAGTTTAACAATTGAGCTGCTCGCTCGCTTATCAGTGTTACTTGAGCCCCTGAATCTACAATAGCACGTAATATCGTTACATTCCCTAGTCCGTCCCTGACTGGAACCAATGCAGTTGCCAGTAGGCCGGGTGACTCGATCATGGTAAAGAATGACGATAATGCGGCTTGTAAACCGTGAGTCGGTTGTACATGTTCTTCTTCTTTCTTCTTCTCTTCTACATGTGTGTGTAATGAAACCTCTGTGTGTTGTGTTTTCTCCGTGTTGTCAGACGTTTCCTTCTGTAAATATTGATGTAAAAGAGAATGGTGTCTTTTGCCACAAATCTTGCAAGATGATTTATGTCGGCAAAAGTGTACAGGGTGCCCAGGCAATAAACAATTAAAACATAATCTCTTACCTTTTACAAAATCGTTCCGATTAATTTGTGTCAACTTACCAAATTGTTTACATTGAAATAGTGAATGATTTTCCGTGCAAAATGAACATGACCTATCAGACTTAGATTTATCAGAGGGGGTGGGGGACGCAGCATGAAAGACCCGCTCTCGGACGCTTCGTGAGGATACCGGTGACGTCAGCTCCAGGGTGTGAATGCGGTTTTCCAAAAAAGTCTTCAAATCTTGCAGTTTAGGTAATTCAGCGCCGAACTTCTTGCTGACTTGATCTTCCCACTCCTTGTGAGTCTCGTGGTCTAGCTTCTGGACCGCGATATAAATCAAAACAGGGTCCCAGGTGGTTGTAGGTATCTCCAAGTTCTGTAGACCGGTCAGACACTCTTGCGTTGTATCTATGAACTGTTTGAGCTGGCTAGCAGATTGGTTGGTTATCTTCTTTTGTTGGAACAGCCGTTTGAGGATAGCATTAACCACTAAGCGCTTGTGACTATATCGCTGCTTCAGGCACTCCCAGGCAGGCTTGTAGTTACTATCAGTAATTTGATAGGACTTCAAGGTAGCAGCTGCTTCACCTGAGAGGCACGATTTCAAGTAGTGTAGCCGTTGAACATCGCTGAGCGCTTGGTTCTGAGTTATCAACGAAGTGAACGTATCCTCAAAATTCTGCCAATCTTCATAGCTCCCTGAGTACTTCGGGAGGTCAATTCGTGGTAAATTGACCTGAACTTTAGAGCATGACACTTGTGACGTATGTGAAGAATTATTGGAGGTTGTTGCATCTGTCCAATTTAGCGATTCTATCACTTCTTGAAAGTCGGTTCTTAAAGATAGGTACACATCCTCGGCGGTGTCATAATAATTTGGAACCAACAACTGTGAACGTTCTTCTTTTGTGGTTATTTGCAACAATTCAACATGGTACCTTTTGAATTCCTTCCAATATTCCTCTATTGTTTGAATACGCACTTTGATATAAGCCAATGTTTTTCTTACTTTTGGACACTTCTTAAAGTTTTCTTGAGCTTTCTTTAATAGTAAGTAAATATCTTCCATGTTTGACTTCAATTCTTCGACGGTAGGCATGGTTGTCGTATCCAAATGGCACTAATTGGCTTCAAAACAGTTCCAAAATAAAGTTTTGTACGAACACAATTTGTAATTGATGTTTACACACTCAATTATGATTAATAACACTCGAAATTGTCTTTTCACTCATTTTATAAATCGGAATAATTATCGCGTCGATGCAGGTAAGAATTCTTCCCGTAGCCATGCGGCTCGAAACTGGACCATATGGTGGCCCTAATAAGGTTCAATGTCGTACGGGAAGATGGGGAAATGATAGGCGAGCGTGTGGTGGTAGCGGGTGTTGCAACTGAAGAATTAAGTAACAGTGGACTGTATGATGGTTAGCGCGTATACCTAGCTATAGGCATCTTACATATTCCTTCTAAAATAGCTAATGGTATCTATATCTATGTAATATTAGTCTTTCACATCTAAAACTATTGATTTATCTACTTAAGTATTGATTAGTATATATTATTATCTGTATTTTATGGGTAGGTATGTAGGCTGAATCTAAATACCTTATAATTCCTAACAGGTTGTATTAACAAAGCAAAGGGTTCTCTAAATTAGATAATTACATGTGAGATGATTTAATATCAAGGATCTTAGATTTTTTACTAAAATGCCCTAGGTTTACAAGAAAACAATCCTGGAATCTGGACCTAATCGTTTTGCGATCGCTCTTGCAATACATACCCAAAAGAGCGAGAAGTTACCTTTTCACTCCCGATTTCTTTAGAAAAATATACACAAACAAACAGAATACAATCATGTCATGATAAACTTGGGATCAGCTAGCTTTAAAGCCATCTATCCTGAGGTTCGGGCTAATTAGGAGACTTTAATTTAATAGTATAAAAATAATAGCCCTTTCCATAATTGCTATCCTTATCCTAATCCTTCCTACGTCATATATAAAAATTATGAAACGTTGTCTATTTAGTTTAGTGTCTTTTCTACCGAGATCAACATATAATACTTTTTATCCCGGAAAATTAGAGGTTTCGTTAGAAAACTGGTTTTGTCCCGCAAAGTTAGTAGTTTTGCGGTCAAACTAATAGAGTTCGAGTGCAATCACTGGTACCCTCTTTCTCTGTAGCGTGACAATACGTAGATGTAAACACGCCCTCGCTAGACGTCTAGACGTCCCGCGCTCATAATAAATCCCATTCTTCAGTTCGGTGACGAGACGAGCCAAACTCCCCCGGATTGTCTCACAAGACACGTGACACGTGTTTATGTGGAAGCACCACACAAACATCTGCTTTATGTCTAGCCCTTGTAACTCTAGACATATGAGATGTAACATCTAATTTTCCGCCCTGTTTAACATTTACCTTTGTTTACTTACTAATAACATGCTCTCTAAGTTTTCTAGTCTGCGTGCAATCGAGAGAGTGTGGCTGGTAGTGTCAGTACTAAAAACCGAAATCGATAAAGCAGCAGGGCGATTATGTAACTTTTATTTCAATCAGTTTCATTAAGAAATATGTATTTATTATAGTTTTGCGATTATGTACGACATTCTGTATCAATCAAAGTCAATAAAAGTTCGATTGCAACAAGTTTGCTACAGAAAAAGATTTGACAGAACAAAAATTTCATCGATATGAACATTTGCGATTACGTACATAGATTTCAGCCGAAATGACGGCAGTAATTACATTCTCCATAGAAACAGGCTAGAGGTTGTTTCTTGCGAAATTTTATTGTTGTTTTTCTTCATTGCATCTTCAAGCAATGTAAACGCATAAGTAGTAAATCATAAAATACTTACTTACTATATCCAGTGTGACCATCTAAATTGCAGATTGTGCCCTAAATAATGTTTACGTCTTACCTAACCCTGTTTATGGGTAATAAAGCGGCTTCAATATTGATCGATTATTCGTGTTACGTTGGCGCGCAAAAACGTCGTTGGCTGTACGCGATTATCAATAGTTATGTATCTCCGTCTCTTCTAATTTTTGCGTGCCCGACAGGGCCCATGACGTTTATGTTTTCAAGAACGGCCCTTTGGGGGCTGACCAATGAATAAAAAAGTAATCGTATGCAATTTTTATTTATATCTTAAAAGACAAATAACAGTATAAAATCAATTAGCGCGCCAGTTTACCGGCAGTAGGATATTGATCGGATGAAAACTATCTTAGTTACATGGTTGCTAGTGAGGCGCTCCCTCTAGTCCGCACGGCAGGTATGGTATTTAGTTTCTTCTAGTTTCAGTGAGGAAGTCTGATGAATGAATCACAAATTAATATTATTAAGTTATTAAAACTAATAAAGAGCTGCAGCTATGAGACCTCCGATTTTTACTTCAAAATATCAATAACCCCCATATCTGCCGAAAGATGCCACGTTTTTAAAACAGTAAACTTGAGAGCTAGTTCTGCCAAATGGCAGAAATCTTCCACAAATGGTCACAATTATTATAACTCTATTTTTCATTGACAATTACAATGACATTTCCTATTTCAACAAAAACATAGACCAAAGAACCGTATAATGCAGCCATACAAAAATGATTAGTCATTTCAACACGTTTTCTATATAAACCTTGCTTTTTAAATTGGTCGGGTTGGCTGCAACTTCACTTTGGTTGTTATCGATAAAAACCGATTGAACTAGAAATAAAAACCCTTACGTAATCGCAAATTATCGATACACAGATGTAGCTATTTCAAATGTGTTTCGATCAACTCAGTGTTTGTAACAGCTTTACATAATCGCTCTGGTGACAGTTATACTTTATTTATTTAATAAACAAAAACCACAGCTCTTAACTAAAAACAAATACATCTTTTAACAAAACTTACAGCCAAATAGGGTCTTATGATTGAATACAAGGTCCGCCCGACCACAAGCCGTACTTTTCCAATTCAAATGAAACCTTTATTAATTACTATATATTGCAAATACCACGTAATGCCTTTGTCAATTTAACAAATTGCAGGGGATTTCTTGGACCGCGTGACAATATGCCAGAGTAAACAAGCTCGCTAGACGTCTAGACGTGTTCATAATAATTCTAATGATATTCGGGGGTGCTGCGACTCTACGAGCCTTTTGTTAACACAACAAGTGTCTTGTTTATTACATTTTATCTGTGCGTAAAAGAATCGATAATCATTATCGTTTCTCGTACAATTACTCTCTTGTTTTACGAACTGCCGTTAACTGTGACGCAGTTATTTCATGATTTGAGCTGCCATTATATACAGAGTCAAAAACACGTGGTTTTCTCAAAATGATTCACATCGTTTAGCCTAGGGGATTGGCATTCTATAGCGTAAGATTGCAACTTCGCTAAACAATTAATGTAATGTTTTGACATTGACAGCCTCCGTGGTGTGGTGGTTGAGCAGATCGGCTCATAACCCGGAGGTGGCGGGTTCGATTCCCGCGACAGGACAAGTATTTGTGCCCGAAAAAAAAAAGCACAAATACTTGTTTGTGTCTGGGTGTTGTGGGACCATGGTCCTCGTAGTTCCTGGGTCCCTAGATACAGGGAATCCTAGTTAGGGTCCAGGATCTATGTATGTGATCGTTGGGCGTTATTTATTTATTTATTTAATGTTAAGCAGAGATACCAATAATATAAGATATATACTTAATATCTTATATTATTATATATTTGAGGGAGATGCTTTCTCATGAGATCCTATAATTTACCGAGAAAAAGAGTCTATATCCCACCGCATTATCTCACAGGAATAACCCAGTTTTCCGGGGTAAAATTGTGGTACATGTCATCAATCTAAACGGTCTAAATACAACATTTGATTCATCAAAATCTGTTCAGGAACGATGCGAATTGTAAAAGTATCTTAGTTGGATAGGATAGATGTTGGACAGAGTAGGATGTGCACACTTTTTCACTGCACATTTTTTTTTAAACATACCACACTTGACTGTATTTAACAATATACATGATACCATAGGACAAGCAAAGCGAAAAGCATTAAGTTTATCAAATTACATAAATATGAAAATCTATAATGCTGTCTAGTCATACCGCCCACTCTCACATTTAATACCGATCTACCCAACATTGTATAATTTCTTACAACTTTTGTAATCAGAGAATATTCGCTTCGAAAGCCTCTTCGTTTCTCCGAGATTAAAAACGGTCTATTCACCAATATTAAGGTGAGTACACACTATTAGATAATTTACTTGTAATGCAACATGGTCGTCCGGCGGTATGACAGCTTATTTTGTGACACTCAGTTACAAGATAACCATTACAGATTGTTCACAGATTAGAAAATAGCACAGAACATTAATAATAATAGTGATAACTGATAATAGTTACTCCGTAAGTTGAGCGTTCACTGGAACGTTATATTGTGTATTTCTTTATTTTACAAGTTTCGTATGAATGTTACGTTACAACGTAACGTTGCGTAGCTCTATTGTGTACTCACCTTTATACTAATGTACCTTTTCGTATTATCAAAAAGGATTATTATTCAAAAGTAACTGTTGCCAGTACCTAAATATTCATTATAATTTGTAACGAGGTACTAAAGAGTCTACGAGTGCTTGTAGTCTGTGTACTTATTTCTAGAGGGCGTCTGTTATCGGAGCTCCTACAAAGGGTTTTGTTTTCTAAGTAGCTTATGAATATTATATTAGGTAGGAGTTTAGAGTTACTCAAAAACAGTATATTTTAGATGCTTTATTACAATTCATTGCGCAATCTATTGAATACAGACAATAAATATCGTTTTTCTAGGACCAGTTCTGTCTTTAAGTGTCCATCATCATACTGTGTTCAGACAAATCATAGAACCATAGAACCTGGGCTCTTACTAGGATTCCCTGTATCTAGGGACCCAGGAGGACTCTGTTCCCATAACACCCAGACATAGGACAAGATTTAGCTTTTTCCGGTGCACAAATATTTGTCCTGTCGCGGGAATCGAACCCACTGCCTCGGGTTATAAGCCGACTTGCTCAACCACCACACCACAGAGGCTGTCGAAAATTTATCTTGTTAGTTTTTTATTTAATCGTCTTCTTTAAATCTTTGGGACCAATGCTACAGGGTCATCATCAGCCTAAAGACCTCCACTGCTGAACATCCACCTCAACCTCGAGTGGGTTCTTGCCTCTTCCAACCAACCGCGGCTCCCCGCGGTTTTGATCGTCGGTCCACCTATAGGCCTATACTGCTATAGAAAGTAACCGAAGTTAAAATCCTGCCATTAGAAATATCAACACCAACGCAATAAAACGTAACCAGCATTAAAGGATATTATTAAGTGGTTACTTTTCATTTAGGAGTAATCAGGTAAGTAGAAAAATCAATCTTCATCAGTCCTAAAGTACCCCACCACCACCCTACTTATTGAGATTAGCCTAGCTTAACGAAATAGATGTCACTTTCGCTTACTACCCCAAACTACGAACGCTTGAAGCAACAAGTAGACCCTCTAATCCCCAACACATTAGCTGATTTAAAACTGTACCGTCCTGTGTACACACATTTCGAATCGAACACACGTTGGTAGTACCTTTGGGGGGATGTTTTTAACGATTCGGGAAGTACAGACACCCCCCGCGGTGCCCGCGACCCCTGTCTGCAGTTCGATGACCTGATGCTGCAGAGAGCAGGCACCACCCCCGCTGTCTAGATTTAAGGCTTTCAATGAAAGGTAGACAGTACTATAGGTCGCATCCGTTGGGTTAATTGCAATCGCTGGTCATCGTTGTAAGCTTCGTTCTTCCATTGCAGGTGAAATGAGCTCAGCACTTGAGAGATAGTGCTGGCAGCACTCTTTCACTCTTTCATCGCTCTGTTCAGTGAACTTTGAAGCTATCTTAAGATTTTGTGTTTTTGTATAATATTTGATCGGTAGGGCCAGATAGAGACAACGCAATAAATGACTGATTTTGGAGGTTTTTAATTAATATCTATGTTTGTATTAGTATTTTTCAAAATTATGAAGTCATCCCATTATGTGAATGTTTGTTGGGCATACACTATTATTTTTAATCAACAGCCTGAGTCCACTGCTGAACATAGGCCTCCCTCGTAGAGTGCCACTTTGAGCGGCTTCTTGCCTCACACCTGCTTGCCTGCTTGCCTGATACATGAGTATCTATTGGTTCCATTTGTTTTGGGCCTCGTCGTTCCACCTAGTTACCTTTACACGTTAATTACTTCGAAATATTAGTATTCGTGTTTAGAACTGAAGTACTGCTTGCAATCTAATAAGGTGTACGTAAGTTGTAAAGTTTGGTGAAAATGTGCATTAGTTATAGGGGAGTGTGGGGGCACTGCCACCCCAGACGGCGCGTCTCAGACACGATTGTCTGGATCTAATTGAGTGTCAATTTGAACAGGTTTATTGTAAACTTACCCTCAAAAGTTGGTATAATAACAAAGTTTTTGAGACGATCTTGATTGTAAAAGTTTTCAAGCTATTTTGATGTGAGTGTTATCGTTAATTAATTTGAAAGCTGTTCAATAAGACCTAAATCTAATTGGAAATCTTATGTTGAATTATTCTATTGTATCGATTAAGCTTTTCATCGAGGTATCCGAGTAAATTAGTTTCAGGAGTGTCAAATGAAAAAGAATTATTTAAATAACAATCACGTACGTAATTATTGTAAAAGAATAAACAGTGTAGTTCATAACAAAATAACAAATATAGTTCAAAATAAGTAATATAATAAGTATCCCATTTATCCTGTGAGACGTTTTTAAAGTGGAGCCTCATGTATCAAAGTTTCGTAAGGTTTCGACACAGGTACAGGGTCCAAAGTCTGCCATTTCAAGTGTGACATAATGGTTCATGAATGGTGCCGTAATGACTGATTTTGACACTAATAGTAGTCTACACAGTGTTATTACAGTCAAAATCGGTCATCATGATAAACTTTTACACTAATGGTAGTCTACTTATGGTTTGTAAACTAACATAGGTGTCAAAATCTGTCATTATGGCACCATTCATGAACCATTATGACACAATTACACATGACACAAAATAACAGACTTCGGACCCAGGAGTTCTGTATTGAGTAACATAACTTGATTGTGTGTGTGAGTTTAATTTTAGTCCAGTCAGACAACAAATTATAATATGATATTAGCCGGGTGTAAGACCGACCATGACCTATGATTATATAATTTTATACTATTCACGATATCACGTAATCCTCGCATGTACCAAAAACCGGAGTGGAAAGTTCCATCCACAATAATTATAATAACTTGTAAGCGTTATGCCTTGATAATTGACGTTAATTACCTTAATATGTTCATTATTATTTTTTAACGGACAACATAATATAAACATAAATGTTATTTTATTTATTTATTTATTAATATGAATAAAGCATTAATTTACATACATTATTTTATAAATAGTCCTTTATATTTAAGTTTACCTATAGATTTTGGTATCCTAGCTGCGATCCTCAAAACAAATATGTCCTATCGTATTTCCCTATTTCCTTCCTGTGTTACTTAGGCCTCTACTAACTTTCTTCACAAAATCTTGGTACTTCTACTGTAGGCATGTACCTGTCACTGGATCTTTTTAGAAACTTGCAAAACGAAATATGACCCTCTGAAACTCCCATTAAATGCTTTGCGATTCTTTCTTGTTGAAACCTTAGTTTAGGTATTATTTTTAAATTATTAAAATTACAAATACGTTGATTTTTATTGACTGGTGTTGTTGGCTGTAATCAGTGGACGTCTTCCAACTGATGATGATAATGATGATGATCTTTGTGGCTTTTATTTTACTTTGCCCTGACCTAAGATTTATTCCGAGAGCCCAAAGCAAAAAAGTGCTATTTTTTTAAATATGGATGAATGATGGGACGAGCTAGTCCTTCACCTGATGATCAGCGGCACGGCTGCCTATAACAGTTGCAGTGTTACCCGTGTAAGGTTGATTAAAACAATACTTCCATTTTAATGCTCTTTATTTCTATCTCTCTTACACCTATATACAATTTCGTAGTCTATCCCTTTCATACCTTTCTAAGTTAGCCTACTCTTCCATACTTGCACTTTCTCGCATCTATGCATCTCTTTCACACTGAATTTACGTTTCGTTTCTAGCTTTGGAACTGTTTACATGCCCTTGAAATTTACAAATTTAAGTCAAAGATTTTAATTTTAAATTTCACTACTTACATGTTCTTTTATGGAAAGTTATGATTCTACATTATGACATTTTACTTAAATATGCATTCTATATCTAACTATGGGCATACTAGTCAATTTATACAATTTTACTTTTATTTGTACAATATTAATTCACACATCTTTAACAAACTTTTCCTTCTAACTTCCAAACATTACCCATTTTCTTATTTTAATTATACATACTTTAATTTTATGCAATCATATCTTTTCTTTAGGCTTAGGCAGGTTTACAGTTTACACAATATTTAACATTTTGACATTATAATAGGTATTTTGTAACATGCATACTTTTGTAGGTAAGTAACATTTTACTAATTTTAATTTTACATCTTTACTGATATTTAAAACTTCTATGACAATCATAACTTATCTATTTTAATTATACTAAACAAACTATATAATTGAAATTTTTTTAAACAAACTTAATGCTATATTATTTAAAACAACAACTGTAATACTACAAGTACTATAAACTAACTTAGGTTTTTTTTTTTTTTTATGTAGAATAAGCCTGCGTTTGACTACATCTCACCTGATGGAAAGCGACGATGTAGCCGAAACACGCAGACTCATGAGGTACCTATTCACTCTTGTCTTAAAAAGACCCAGATTATATTTATTGGGAAACAAGACCGACGGGAGCAAATTCCATTCCCTAGCAGTCCGCATAATGAAGGACTCTGCGAAACGCTTGGTGCGGCATGTTGGCAAATCTACTACATAGGGATGAAACGACTCTCCGCGCCTCGTAGTTCTGTGACGGAATGGAGATGGTGGTATTAGCTCGTGCAGCTCTTGTGCGCACTCCCCGTGGTACAACCGGTAGAAAATCGCAAGACATCCCACCCTCCGTCGGTGCTCTAGGCTCTGCAGTTTACCCATAACCAGCACCTCGTCATTGATGAGTCTTTTGGCGCGACGTTCTATGGAGTCTAGAGCAGCAAGCTGGTATTTAGCGGAACCATTATTTTCTTGTAATTAATCTAACAAAACTAAAGTAGGTTCTCAATCATTAAATGTACCTGGCTTTAAGAAACACATTGAATAACTGTTTATGTATGGAGCTTATATAATATTGTACTTAAATTCTAACTTATGTATGATTATTGAATAAAGATATTAGTTATTTACATTGGTGTACTTATTCATTGTAGGTCTTGGGTAATTTTGTAGTGCGACCACCTCTAGTTGTGAAATACCTGATGTCATCATCAGAGGGGTGCTGGTTGCCTCCTTGGTTATATGGGTTTTGAGTGTCATATCCTGGGGTAATTTGGTCATCGCTTGGGGTATATGGGTCATCATCTCCATGTACAATATCTGAAATTGCTGGAAAAAAGTCTAAATTATGAGGAGAATTTAATTTTTTTTAAAACTGCACGTGAACTATTTTCTTTACTGTTGGTTTATTAACATCTTGGATTTCAAAGCATACGGAACCAACTTTTCTTGTAATTTTGTATGGTCCCTTGTATCTCGGGGTCAATTTTGTATCTGTTGGTTTATGCCACTCATATAAAACATAATCATTAACATTGAAATTGTCTTGAATTCTTCTGAGGTCAAATCTAGTCTTGTTATACTGGTGTACTTGTGTAATATTTTCTAATGCTTGTTTTCTTGCTTCGAATAGGTAATCTAATTGGTGATTTCTTTCTATGTCTTCAAATATGGTACCAAATTGTATTTCATTTGGGGGTATTCTTGGTTCAAATCCGTGTAATAGGTAGAATGGTGAACATTTTGTGGTTTTTTGCTTCGAAGTGTTAATGGCCAATACTACTTTCGGTAACAATGTATCCCATTCATTTGAATTTTCTAATGCAAACTTCGTGAGTGTTGACATAATCGTTGCATTTGCCCTTTCACATAAACCATTGCTCATTGGTGTGTATGGTGTGGTTGTGATACTTTCTATGCCATACTTTGAGAAGAATTTTTGGGTTTCTTGACTTGTGAAGCATGGCGCTCCATCTGATAAATATGTTAGTGGTGGGCCGTACTGGTAAATTATATCATTTTCTATTGTTTCTATTACTTCTTTTGCAGAAAGTGAGCATGATGGTTTTGCTATTATGTACCTGGTGGCATGATCTATATGTACCATAATGTATGTGTTTTCTGATGTTGTCTTTGGTAATGCAATTATGTGGTCAGATGAGATAACTTGCATTGGGGTTTCTGGTATAGGTCTGCGTCCCATCTGTCCATAAGCTAGTGTAGTACGTCTGTTCACTTTTGCACAAGTTATACATGCTTTAGTGTATGCTTTCACATCTTGTCTCATTGTTTTCCACCAATATTTACATTTAATTTTACACAGTGTTGTCTCAAAGTCTAAATGTCCATTGTCATTGTGTGCTATTTTTAGAATACTTGTTCTTAAGCTTTGTGGAACTACAATTTTTTCTTGGTTTTGTAACTGTTCTTTGTTTATGTGAATCAAAATATCATTTTGCAACTGAAATGAGTCATTTATCTGTTTCAAATGTTGTGTTTTGGGTTCTTGTTGTAACTTCTTAATTATTTGCTGTATAAATGGATCTTTACTCTGTGCTAGCTCCATTTTTTCAGTGTTGCTAGTTACTACCATGAGACATACCTCATTTAATGGGTATCTTGAGAGGTGATCTGCTATTTGATTTTGACTTCCTGGTCTGTGTACTGGTGTAAACTCAAATGGGGCTAAATCTATTACATATCGTGCAAATTTCTTGTTTAATTTTGATTTGTTAATTATGTATGCCGTTGAGTAACTATCTGTGATTAGCGTGAATTTCTTTCCTAATAAGTATATTCTGAATCTACTCACGATTGCCCAGTGTACTGCTGTTACTTCTAGTTCGTTGATATGATATCTTGTTTCAGCATCCTTCAGGCAACGGCTGGCATATTCAATCACTTTCTTTTCGCCATTTTGGATCTGTAGAAGACAAGCTGCCATTCCAACATAGCTGCTATCGGTCTCTACGATTGTTTCCGCATCTTGCTGAAAATAAGCTAATATTGGTGCATTAGTAACATAATTCTTTAATTTTTCAAATGATTGTTGTTGTTCTGTTGTAACTTGAATTTTCTTGTGTTTATTTTCTTTTTTCTTTTCTATTGTATCATTTTCCGTGTAATTTTTCTTTAATATATCCTGTAACGGTTTAGCAGTCATAGCATAGTTTTTGATATATTTCCTGAATACATTTGTGAATCCTAAAAATGATCTAACTTCTGTGATACTTGTTAAGGTGATGTATTTCTCAACTGGTCTTTCTTCTTTATACCCTACTAGTCTTCCAAATAATGGTAATTCTTGTGTTATGAAGATGCATTTTTCTTTATTTAATTTAAGATTTTTGTCTCGGGTTGCTGATAACACTTGATGCAAAATATTTTTCATTTCTTCGATTGAGTTAGCCCCCCCCGTTATATCATCGTAGTACATTCTTATTCCTTGATCATGTAGTTTTCCATAGGTCGCATTAATAACTTGTGACATGACAGCTGGACCTCCAACTAATCCAAACATTACTCGCATGAATTCTACATGGTGATCCTGTGTTATCACAGCTGTTTTAAAAATATCTTGTTCTCTGATTTTAATATTATGATAGGCGTGATATATGTCGAGTTTAAATTTAAATAGAAATTCTGATATTTTACTTACAATATCTTCCATTCGCTCTATAGGTTGTACATCCACTTTTGTGATTGGGTTGATTGTTTTCGAATAGTCCACAACTGGTCTGTATGGTGATGTATGTTGAGCTTGCTCAACAACAAACATTGGTGCAGCATAGGGTGATTCTGAAAGTCTACATATCTTTTGTTGTATCCATTTATCAACGGTATCTCTTAAAAATTTTCTTTCTGGTTCCGGTAATCTGTAAGGCTTACATTTTATTGGTTTTTCATGTGTTAGTTCAATTTTTAGTTCAATATCTGGGAATTCTCCTACATCATTCTCATTCTTGTTGAATATATCTGCATACTGTTCTACTACCTCCATAATTTCATTTTTCTGTTCATCTGTAGTTTTCTGTATTATGTCTTTTGTTTGAATGCAACATGCAATAGTTTCTTTATGTAATGGAATTTTTGGAAAACATTCGGTATGTGTAGGGGTGATAATGCACACTTTTCCATCAGGTTCATGTATAATTCTAGCATATACAGCCAATTGCCAATCTTTTCCGATGATCATGTCAACTGGTAGCTCTGAACAAATACCTATTTGTGGCATAATATAATCAATTTTTCCCACCTGTATTCTCGCCGATATCCATCCTATTGGAGTAAACATATTGCCTGCTACTTTGTATGCTCCTTTCTGCCATGGGTAAACTTCTGTATCTGCTGGTAGTAGTCTTTTGTCTATGAGTGTGATGACCGATCCGGAGTCAGGTAGCGCTTTAATTTCTATGTTGTCATTCACCGTCACTGGAATGAGTGTAAGCAAGGGTATGTCATTTTCAACACAATTGATTTGCCTTTGCATGTTTTTGTCCACTTTTTGGTTGTCCATTGTTGGCTTTGATGTTGAAGGTGGTGCATTGCTTTTAGCAAGTTGCTGTGTGTTTGTATTGCAGTTATATGAGATATGGCCTTTCTGTTTGCATCGATAACAAGTTTGATTTTCTTGTCTGTCTGTTTGCGGGTTATATTTCTTAATAAAATTGCTTTTTGTGTGATTATTCTGACTGTTAGTTACATTGCCTTGTGTTTTGTACATCACCTGTCTATTTTCATAATATGTTCCAGGTTGTTGAACTTTCCTTATGACATCCAATGCCACAGCGTGGGTTATCAGCTCTGATACGCTTTTGCAGCACTGTACAGCAAGTGGAGTCGACCACCTTGCATCGGTGATGCCCTCTAAGATGAGTGATACTCGATCAGCATCTGGAATATTTGTTGGAGATTTCTCCAACATAGCATTTTTTACATAAATGTAATCAGATATAGTTTATGTTGAACGTAATGTACGTTGTGATTGGAATAATATAAATTCAGCAAAACTCATTCAAAGTGTTCTGCAATTTTTTCTTTCCATTCAAGCCAATTGTTTATGTTTTTGCCAACTACTTTATGCCAATTTTGCGCTGGTCCTCTAAGTCTCATCGATGCGTTGACAAGTGTTAGATTTTGTGACCAATTTGCTAGGCTGGCTATTCTTTCAACTTGCCTAATCCACTCAGATGCATTGTCAGTTTTATTGCCTCCGAATAATGGAATAGCGTTTGACGTATCGCTTGTCGAAAATATTTGGAATGTTGGTGATATATTTTGTGCAATTTGTCCCTGCGTTTGTGCTAATTGCATTAAAATATTCTTTAGATCATGATCATTATTGAGGTTATGTTGAGTAGGTAAAGTGTTGGTGCAAGGTGACTGACCTGGCCTCTCAAGTTTTCTTAACTTTTCCTGCATTTCCATAAGTCCTAAACTTTGTGATTGTCTTCTTTCACGTTCTTCTTTCAAAACTTCGATCGTCCCGTCTTTGATTTTTCCGATATTATCTTGTACAATTCTTTTTATTAAATCCGCCTTAACTCCTCGGTGACAAAATGCGCATCTTGAGTTCGTCACGCAATTGTGATACCGTGTATTGTTCGAATGAACTTTCCTCTGTTGAATCCATAGTTTTGTTTTATACATAAGAGGAAACTAAGATTTAACTATTACAAAAATAGCACTCCTCATACAAAAAAGCAGTTGCAAAATTATAGTTCTCTGCTTAGAAGATGTGTCTATAGTTCTCAACAGAAACACAACTTCAAACATATAAAAACCGCAAAAAATAAATGTAGAGCGACTTGGCAGATTATAAAGAATAGGGCAGACTCTGTGCAATCATACACAGGCGTTAACTCTATTATTGTTGACAATGTTGTTTTGCGTGATCCAATGAGTATTGCAGAAGCTTTTAATGACTTCTACATAGGGATTACAAAAAACACGACTGTAACTTCCAAAAAATGCAAGGTATCAATCTCAAGTCACAGCATGTTCTTAAAACCATGTTGTTCAGATGAAGTGATGAAAATCATCATGTCCCTCAAAAATACACGGTCTGTGGGATTCGACGGTATATGCACGAAAGTTGTGAAAAAATGTGTAGTGCTGCTATCGCCGATTATACAATATCTTCTCAACCTGTCTTTTTTTAAAGGTTTGTTCCCGCAAAGGCTTAAACAATCGATTGTTAAGCCACTCCACAAAAAAGACGATAAATCAAATCCAAGCAATTATCGCCCAATAACATTGATACCGATATTCTCAAAAATTTTCGAAAAAGCGATGGACCGTCGTATTAATGACTATTTGGAAAAATTTAAACTTATAAAAGACGAACAAAACGGTTTTCAAAAAGGCAAGTCAACGACATTAGCGACATTTACGCTAATAAGTAAGGTAGTGGAACAAATCGACAAACGTATCCCTGTATCGGTCCTTTTTTTTGACATGAGTAAAGCTTTCGACTTCGTGGATCACAAAATCCTGGTCCAAAAATGTGAAAATTATGGTTTGAGAGGACCGGTTCTGGATTGGATTCAAAGTTACCTCTCAGATCGCGAGCAGTGTGTAGAAGTAGCATCTCTTGATGATCAACGTGTCTCAACGTTTTACAGATCCACCTACAAAAAGAATAACTGTGGTGTGCCACAAGGCAGTATATTGGGGCCGTTGTTATTCTTACTGTACATAAATGATTTACCGACGGAAATTGATCATAGATGTATACTTTTTGCAGATGATGTTTCAGTTGTCGTGACTGACAAAATCAGAACGTCATTGACGGATCATGGGCATTTAATTGAGCTAGCTGCTGACTCAGTGGTAAATTGGTTAGACTCCAACCATTTACGCGCCAATATATCAAAGACCAAATTTGTCCACTTTCGTAATTACAACTCTGTCGCAAGTAACTTTAATGTCACATGTAAGGGGCAGCAGATAGTTAAATCTCTGGAGTACAAATTTCTTGGCATATGCGTAGATCAGCACTGTAATTGGAAGGCTCATATTGCGTATGTTTGTTCTAAATTAAATCGTTTTGTTTTTGCCCTGAAGCGGTTAAGGCGTACAGTCAATGAAAGCGCTGCCCTTACGGCATACCATGGCTATGTAGCTTCAGTACTCAGGTACGGCCTTCTGCTCTGGGGCAGTTCAACGGACATCACCAAAGCGTTTTTAGTACAGAAGAAATGCATAAGAGCCCTTGGTGGTCTTGGGCCACTAGACTCATGCAGACCACTTTTCAAAAAATTTAATCTTTTGACCTTGACCGGCTTATATATTATGCAGGTAGGGGTTTTTGTAAAAGACCATCCTGATCTTTTCCAAAAGCCTAAACAGTTATTTACAAGGCGGGACCCAAGTATGTTAAAAGTAGTCCACTGTAATACCACTCTTTACCAACGGAACTGTAACGCTATGGCAATTAAAGTTTATAACAAAATTCCTAGGTCAATAAGAGAGCTGCCTAGCAAATATTTCAAACAGAAATTATTTAAGTGGTTAGCTGAAAACTGTTTTTATGACATGAAAGAATTCTTTAATCTTAAAAATTGTAAATGAATTCTAATAATATGGTGGACTCTCTGTTGAAATTGTTCTTTTTGACATTAATTATTAATATCTGACATTTGTGATTGGAATAAATGGGATTAATATAGTAGTTGAATAGCGAAAGATAATTCATATTATAATTTTGGACGTATGTTATTAATATTGTATTTTATTAATGTAGGATAATTTAATTTTATATTTTATGACGAATGTGGTTTATATTGGATTTTAATTATGTAGGTATTTATGTGTCTATGTGTCAATAATTATGCAGACAATTTTATTGTGGATTTGTTAACTTTTATAATATCAGTGTACCTATTAAATTAATTTTTGTATGCCAGTTTCTGGTGAGATATGCCGAACTACTTTCTTTTTGTCATCTTATTGTACCATATTTCGTGCAAATAAACAATTTCATTTCATTTCATTTCATTTCATTTACACTGCGCGTGATTGTTCGACTTACAATCTTCACGTACGCGCGGCGTGCTTTTTCTATCGATAATTTTCCAAGGAATCTTTTTTATTTTTCTTCCACTTTTGTTATTTAACGACTTAATATTCGATAAAACTGTTTTTTTTCCTTTGATTTTCTCCGTAAATCATTGAAAAACTATTAAATTTTTAATCCGTTGCGCCATGTAAGGTTGATTAAAACAATACTTCCATTTTAATGCTCTTTATTTCTATCTCTCTTACACCTATATACAATTTCGTAGTCTATCCCTTTCATACCTTTCTAAGTTAGCCTACTCTTCCATACTTGCACTTTCTCGCATCTATGCATCTCTTTCACACTGAATTTACGTTTCGTTTCTAGCTTTGGAACTGTTTACACCCGAAACTCTAAAATGTAGTTTCGCGTGACACTACACTGCATAAGTCATTCTGAGACAGGAACTCTAGCAATCTGATTAACATCTGCCCAGTAATTTCACTAGCTACAATGCTCTTCAAACCGGAACACAGTAGTACTTGCACATTATTTGACTAATTTCCAATTTAAACAATTCAATGTATTCGAAAAGCTACTTTATAATTGAATCAATCTGTACGTATGTCTGTGTAAATATTAATTTTATATTGACGTGTATTTTTATTTGTCGCAGGAAAAGAATTCATTCCAGAATTACAACGTTTCCTGTATACTCACGCTGCCGCCCTACCAACGTCAAGGCTATGGAAGGCTGCTTATAGACTTTAGTAAGTAATTAAATAAATAAATATGTTGGACATTTCACACAGCTCCATCTAGCCCCAAACTAAGCAAAGCTTGTACTATGGGAACCAAATAACTTATATAATACTTATTAGGTATTTTTCTGTTTGTAAATATAGGTTTTTTGGTGCCATTAATTTATCGTATATAACATTGCAATATTTACAGCCAAGCCAAAGAAAAAACAACTAACATTACTCTAATGAAACCCATTGTACCGAACATACGCAAAATGAACGATCCCCTAACGCAGACAAACCATAAACTAATCTCTTCTAGTTTGACAAAATCGCGAGCCATTATCCACCTGCGCGGTCAACATCATAAACTGGAGGGTTTGTTGTCCCCCTTCCACCCGCGGGGTAGGGCCGGCGCGACAGTCGACGACCGAGGGCCGATCGATGTCTGCAGTCTAGACCGACCCCTGCCTCCTACCTACGTATTTATAGTCTGTGCTACACGCGGGGGTCGAATGGAGACGAACAATTTCGACGGAGGGACCCTTAATTATTTGTTTTAGGTGTAAATTCGACGACCGACGCGCGTTTCAATTTGAATATTCATTGCTCTTTTAATGTCAAGATGTAGATCTCGTACAATGAAATCACAGATTTATGTTGATAGTTGAAGTTTTGGGTCGAAGTTCAGTTTTCTTTAATAGTTTTCAATGTGAAATTTATACAGTTAATTTTCTTTGCATGTAAATAAACCACAGATTATTTATAAAGTAATTTTAAGTACGTATTTTGAGGTAGTGAACACACGTAAAAGTGGGTTTTTATGGCGTCGTGGTCAATAACACTCGACATTATTCCCTATAATATTATTTCGTTTACGCGACGACGGGGTGATGTTTGTGCCGATAGAGAAAGGTTTTTGTGTTGAGGCAGGTTATGGAACTACGCAGTCCTTTGTTCGCGTGAATAAATAACATTTTTATCGCCCTGTTACCGATAACAATAGAGTAATATAGGCGCACAAACATAAACATTTTATGACTGAGCTCGATATATTTCAGAGGAATATAAAGTTGATGACTTGTGCGATTCTGTCTTAAATAAACAGATAGCAGTAAAAGAAAAGACATATATTCAGGACTGCTCTATCTCTAGACCATGGATTCATAAATGCTGACAAGGAAACTTTGGTTTCTAAAACGAGTCACAGATCAAGAAATCATGATAGCTTCAGACTTCTTTTTTTAATAGTCGAGTCCAGCATTTTGTGAGAGAGTAAGGTTTAGTGTAGGTAGCCCGTGCGGTTCAAACCTTGGTAGATGAAAAACCGATGACTTTCAAGTTGTGCACTCGCTATTACAGCGGTTAAGGAAAGCATGGAGAGAAACCGGCATGTTTGAGAATCTGCTGGAAAATAGCTAGTCATTCCATCAACGGAAGTTCCCGAAGAGGTTTAACGTTATATGTATAGGCAGGCTAAAATACTGCCAAATATACCAGCAGACAATACTAATATGTACTAATACACTTAGATGGATAAGGGCGGGTGGGTGATGATGTTAAAAGTAATAACTTTCTATTTTTATGATCTTTTGGAATCCTTTTGTGTTCTAACGAAGTTATGTTACAGGAATAGGTATCTATTTCAAGATTGCTGTGTAGTCAATTAGGTAGCATAGGAGGCCGCACTGTACGTATAGGCCACGCCTACTGGGTCAACCGTCGACCTGGTTGGCACCGTGGGGAACCTATACAGCCGATCAAAGTAACGCTCTGTGGCAGAGGCCTATCCTATATACAGCAGTGAATGTATTCAGGCTAATGCCACAGGCATATCATGCGTGTCCTCTGCCATCCTTGAACGGACTACAAATCTGAATGTTTACAAAACAATGAATTTTCCACCAGGTTACCTCCTAACAAAAGTGGAAGGCAAAGTCGGGTCCCCAGAAACACCTCTCTCAGACCTCGGTCTAATATCGTACCGGTCGTACTGGAAAGAGGCGCTACTAAAGAGGCTATGCTCCGCGCCCGGCTCCACACTCTGCATCAGAGACCTGAGCAAAGACCTGGCGATAGCTTCCTCAGATATAGTATCTACGCTCCAGGAGAGAGGGCTTATGAAGTATTGGAAGGGGAAGCATATAGTGCTCAAGAAACAGGTAAGAAAAATTAAACGCTTTCGACGGATAAGTTAATTGTTTTTAGATTCAATCGCAGAAGTTATCAATTAATTTGAGGACATGTCTCATTCGCTTAACCCATATCTGGGGAGTGTGGTGGATTACAGCTTACGTGAGCAAAGGCCCGTATTGTAAGGATGGGCGTAGTAAAAGTGGTACGTAAGGACGGATGATAATCCGTGATCTAATAAGTATTATTCTTATGAACAAGTCAACATCAATGTTTATAGCAATTTTGAAATTACATTATTGAAGGTGACCTCCGATCAATGTCATTTCATCCCGCTGCCCTACTTTGGTTCAACCTTTGCGTTACCTTCGGCACGCTAACCTAATTTTATTTGATCCCCTATTATTATGATTTCAATTTAGCTATACTATACAAAGTATAAGTAAGAAACCTTCTAAAGGGTTCCTCTTAAGGCTTCTTCTGAATTCAAATGGTTTAAATATTTAGACACCTATAGACTCACCAGTCACCACTTGCTTACACGGGCAGGATTTAAGGATGAATAGGTTAACGATATTGAGTAGGTCACATCAAATCCTGAACTTATTGCTTCCCTGATAAAACCTCTACTTTGAACGCTTATAACAGGGGTTTGGCATAATCACCATGCTTGGCAGGCGTCTTAGTGATCGCAGAAGGTTTGTGTCGAGGAGAATGCTGCTGACTTGGATATTCCCTTAGCCGGCCCTTATCGAGTGGTGGTTCTATTCTCATAACGGGACCACACACGGCTCATATTTAGTCATCAGCCCGAAGACGTCCACTGCTTTTCATAGGCCTGCATCCATCGGCTCCCCGCGGTTTCGACCAGGTCGTTGGTACACCTAGTGGAGGGTCGGACCACGCTGCGTCTTCAAAGTTCCGGTTCGTGGTCGTCACCCGAGAACCTTTTTTCCCCATCGCATCGGTTGTCAGTTCTACGAGCGAGCTACTTCAACCTGCTAATTCTAAGAACTCGGTATCGGTGACTTTAGTTCTCGTTCATCTGATGTTAAGCTACACGGCCGCCTATAACTGGTGCCGTGTGACATGGAACTTCTGATCTCACATGTAACTAACAACACAGCATCATGTACTAACAGCTTGAACTGTCGACCACCACACTCAGTTGAAATGTTGATCAGAAGATTCCAGGATCCAATACTGGCAGGGTCGCCATGAACTGTCGGAGGAGTGCGGGAAGAGGGAAACGACTGTCTCAGTTGGATGTTGCTTTATTACTAAGTATTTTTTACACGTATCATCATCATCATCATCATTAACAGCCTGAAGACGTCCACTGCTGAACATAGGCCTCCCCCAGGAAGCGTCACTTAGAGTGGCGGCTCGCCTCCTGCATCCATCGGTACCCCGCGGCTTTCACCAGATCGTCGGTCCACCTAGTGGGGGGCCGGCCTACGCTGTGTCTTCCGGTTCGTGGTCGCCACTCGAGAACCTTTCTTCCCCATCGGTTGTCAGTTCTACAAGCGATGTGGCCTGCCCATTGTCATTTCAACTTGCTAATCCTAAGAGCTACATCGGTCACTTACACGTATGTAGGTATCTTATTGTAACCATTACAGCTAAGTGACATTGTATCACAATATTGCATCATACCAATATGTGTCAATATTGTATGTTAATTTTTCTATTTACCATGTTATTTTTTATTACGTATTGTAATGTAGTGTTGTGTGATGTCCTGAATAAATCTATTTTCTTTCTTTCTTTCTTTCTTTATTTCTTTGTACAACAGGAGGTGCTAGAGGAAGTGTCGCGTCGCGCGGCGCGGGCGCGGTGCGTGGAGGCGGCGTGCCTGCGCTGGTGGGGCGGGGGCGCCGCGCCGCGCTGACCCCGCGCCCCCCGCGCCCCCCGCGCGCCCCGCGCCCCCGCCTGGGCCGCCCGCGCGCGCAGCCGCGCCGACACCAGACCGATCATGTAAAAATAACAAGCGCTGGCTCGATCGTAGCAGGTTTTTATTTTGACATTTGCGATGTCTTTGAAGAAAATCCGACAATGGTGTGGAACATGGGGTCCCATCAGGTACAAACGAAAAATAGCCCGAACTTGAAAAATATGTAGTAATTGTGTCTAGAGAGTTCCTAGTTAGTGTCCAGTGTATTCATTAGGCCCAATACTTCGCCAACACGCAGTAAATGTTGCTTGATAATCTTGCGTTATGCCTTATTTTTATAAGATAATTCGTAAAATAGCCCGCGTTATTCCGTTGTATGGGATGAGGCATCTGTACTGTAGGTATTATATTATCTGGGGTGTGGAATTTATTTTTCAAACCCTGTGTATTTTGAGTTTTAATGTGTAAAGCAAGGATGAAATAAAAAAGAAGGATTGAGTTTTTATTGAAATTGAACTGAAGCCCAAAATGGCGGACATATTAATGTGTGTCAGATGAAAGAAGGGCGACCGGCTGCATATAATGCATGCCCCGCTCGTACGTACAAAGCGCTCCGGCTTCCTAAGGGTGCTTCAGTATTGGATCAAATGGGATTCCCTCCTTCTTTTTTTATTAGCTCCATGTTTGCGATGTCTTTGAAGAAAATCCGACAAAGGCGGTTGTGAATTTTGAATTTATTTTTCAAACCCTGTGTGTTTTGAATTTTAATGTGTAAAGGGATTATTATCCGTTAAGTGTTCGTGAACGCGAACGAGTGCTGGCAGATGGTTCCAAGATTATAAATGCGTTTTCGTTTTTGCGTCGACCGCCTTTTTTAGAGCCTTCAGTAAAATTTCCACCATTTTACTGATGGCGTTTTGAGTGACACAATATGTCTTTGACTTAACGTATAACCATACTAATTTTATTCACTTCTCGTTGCCAGATTTATTGCTAAAAAGCGATAGAAGGCCATTAAAGAAGAAGAAGAATAATAATAATAATAATTCGCGGCCACGTAACGGTTTTTGTTTCTATTTCAATCGGTTTTTATCGATAACAAGCAAAGTGAAGTTGCAGCCAACCCGACCGATTTAAAAAGCAAGGTTTTAATAGTAAACATGTTGAATGACTAATCATTTTTATATGGCTGCATTATACGGACCTTGGCCTATATTTTTGTAAACAGTAAATTTGATTGTCACTCTCAATGCAAAATAGAGATATAATAAATGTGACCATTTGAGCAGATTTCTGCCATTTGGCAGATTCAGCCGTCAAGTTTACACTGTTTTAAAAATGTGGCATCTTTCAGCAGATATGGGGTTTAGATATAATATTGATTTAATTTTGAATACCGGAACGCGAGCCGATGATTTTACGCTACTAACACTAAACTACAGTGAACAGTTTGGAGTTTGGACACTGATCTTTGGAGCATGAGCATGAACATTAAAATACTATATCATTATCATAATGTTAACTCATTATTCTTACAGTTCTGTTAAGAAGAGATCATTAAATAAATAGTGCTCTTGATTAAGAAATGTAAAATGATGGCTGTTGAGTGTTCAGTGTCCAGGGGTATTATTTAGGTTTCGTTGTGACCACTAATTGTGAAATTGTGACACTAGGTTTTATATAAAAATTAATCTAATTCGTGAAAATGATGAAAGCATCGTTTTTTATTTAAATAATTTATTCATCAGCTAAAAGGCTCTGGTATAAAATGAAATAATAACTACTAGGACGTCAAGATTATGTTACAATTTTTTTATTAATTTTAATGTTTTAGTAAGTAAAAGAATGAGAAATGAATAAAGAATGTTTACGTTTGCATAACAATGGATGTACAAAAAGATGCACACATGGTGTGCGTCCGACTCGTCATGAATAATAATAAAAAGTATTATACAAGGTGACCTTGAATTCGTATGTTATCCTGAAAGGGGACTGGGACCATGATAGGATAGCCCACAAGTTGTGAGAGCCTTACTTGAAACTGGGTGTTGCCAAACCTCCACGGTAAAAAACAAATCCAGTCACAAAATTGCACGTGCGATCGCTACGAGAGTTAACATGATACTATAAATTCATATCAAGTAAGTAGCAAGTATTGAATAAATGTTATTCTATTCTATTCTATTCTTCTATTCATATCTAAACACAGTTCGTTAAACTCATTTATGTGCACTCGGTCAAGGACAAAGTTCAACCACCCGCTGCGCTAAGGATATCTATTAATTTAGAAAAGTCGTAGAGGAAACATTGTCTACCTTGGGCTGTAGATTTGCCCCCTTTCGGGACAATATACCAATTCAAAATCAGGTAGTATAAGAACCGATGAATAGAAATAATAATATGGACTTTAGAATGTAATGCCTTAGGCCTGTATTAAAGACCGACGATCAGTTGTCGATATTTAAATGAAGTAATTTATTTCGGACTCCAACATTTTTTGCTTATTTAGTCTAGATAGATAAATAAATAAACTCTTACGATAAGTTCTCAGATAGGTGCCTTAGTCAAAATTTCATTCAAAACTGATCAATTTATGAATAAAATTTCGTCTTCAGCACCGGTTAACAACTGAGCGCTGTCCTGAATACGGGCCTTAATCAATAAAAAGACTATTAGAATAAGTTTGTGCAATAACATCTTGAAAGCTCTGCTTTTTGGCATCACATTGTAACATTATGGATCCTAATCTACCTCACAGCTGTAAAAAGCTGGTGCTGCTTAGAAAAAAAATACGTAGACAACTTAGTAAAGAATGATCTTACTATCTTGATAGTACGTTGGTAATGTTTAGTATGTATATGTATAGGGCAGTAGAAAATTATAGCGCTCGGATGAAGTAGTATTAGTAAAGGAGTATATTATATTGTTGGGAAAGTGGAACACTGGGAACAGTTTTAATAATATGAGTGAACATTTTGAACATTCGTGAACTATTTAAGCATTAGTGAACAATTTGAGCATAATAAACAATTTCGATCCTTATGAATAAATTGCAAGCTAATATCATTATGTACCTTGAGTTTGAGAGTAACTGAACATTGGTAAACAATTTCGACACTCGTGTGTATTGTGCGTGTATGTGTAATTTGCTAGCTGGTATGAGTGAAAACTACGTGAATGCGAATCGATTGAAAGATAATATGATCAATTGGGATTGTCACAAAAAGTACAAGTCGTGCCCTGCTGTAAATAGGCTTCAATCCCACAATACTTGCAAGTATTTGTTCCGTGGCTTTCCGTGGTTGTTGGACACCTCTGGTGTTGTAGTCTGGCGCCTTGGTAAGGGCCAGAGCTATGTATTTGGCCTTCCATTAGTTATTAATCTAAACTGCAGCTCTCGGCAATAATAAATCTCGATAACAAGTACAAATAGTGTAATGAAGTAAATCTACACAGTCAATTATATATTTACGTGGACAACGTGAGCATGTTCACTCAATTTTGAGTAGTTTTGTTTAAGGGTAAATCGAAAAGAAGAAACAACGATTTTCACTGAATGTCAATCTCTTTTTCCATGCCTTTATCTTGTAATTTTATCATTATTTTAATATTCCATTACTTCGAGTTATTGTAATTTTAAGCAATTGGTTTAAATAAAATAAGATTGAGTTTTGTTTAAAATTCCATAACCGATTTGTGTAAATATAATTATCCTTTATATTATTGCCGGGACCTGCAGAACTATATAATTGTATACATATTATTTTGTTTTATAAATGAATTCTAGCTACAATTTGTCAAATTTATTATTAAACAGTATAAGTACAGGATGTCCTAAGAAATATATCTATGATTATTAAAATTTGTTTTTCAAACAGAGGTACGATCCCCAGTCCCACACGCGTTTCTTCACAAATAATTAAAACACACCACCACAAACACCATAACCCACAACCACAAATAGGAGATTAACACCCCCCACAGGGCACAATGGGATTAAAATTATCAAAAACCCTTTCTTATTAATTATATCTCTACGTGATTAAGCTTCCATATTGTATGTCTCGCTAGGGCATTAATCGAGGATTTGACCGAATTCAATTAAAAATGTCCGTAGCATGTAAAGTTACAAAACAAATTGTAGTATAAGGTAGGTACATAATTATATAGGTAATTTCAGTACCCTTATAGCTTTTGGAGTCCTCAACCCCCGTGTTTTTATCCATATTTCCTGGGACAACCTGTACATGTCACCGTCTTATTGTAAAAACCGTTTGTTTATAAAAAACGCGGTTATTTATAAACTTTCGATTTATTGCAAACGGGCAATGTGTCTCACAATAAAACGGCCGATATTTCGGTTATTTATAATTATCGACATCACTTCGTTTTTTCGTAATTGTGTACTTTTGGTGGGTGTACAAAACTAACCTAACACTCCTCGTCGCTTAACCTACTGGTTAGCCAGTAGCCACTCTAAAAAAACTATAAATTACAGCAAAAATTGGTGCATTGTTCACAATTAAAGGCTACTAAAACACGTTTTTTTATAAACTCACCGCTAGGCACCGACTGTTCCTCTCTCCAAATTTGCTGCGCCCGACGGGGTCCATATGAACCTAGAATTAATTTTATATTCCACCTACTGTACACTATGGAAGCAATAAATATCTGTATCTTAATCTGAATCTGTTTATAAATAATCGAAATATCATCCGTGTTATTGTAAGAAAGGTTGTGATTAGTTACGGAGGCTGCAGGTGGAGGATGCAGAAGAGAAACTAATATGGTT
Source organism: Ennomos erosarius (assembly GCA_963580505.1). Taxonomy (NCBI): domain Eukaryota; kingdom Metazoa; phylum Arthropoda; class Insecta; order Lepidoptera; family Geometridae; genus Ennomos; species Ennomos erosarius. The sequence continues at coordinate 2,327,139 of OY756982.1, forward strand.
TCTATAACTATTTTAATCTATATTTTGAACGTAAAATTATGTAGTATTCTAACATTCCTACAAGCTAGGAGGTGCTTCCGGCCCCAAGGTCGGAACCGGAGTACCTTATGCCATTCAGAAACACGCGAAATGACATAAGATACTGTCTGCTGCGTCGGCGCAATCCTGGATAGCACCAGTCGCGGTGAGCTGTGGGCTGACGTCACGCGGTAACGTAACAAGTTTGCAATAAATCGACAGTTTATAAATAACCGGGTTTGTTTTCGTTTTTTTTATAAACAAATGGTTTTTACAATAAACCGATGACATATAGATAGATATGAAATAATTTTTAATAATTTATAAATTAAGTATTTTTACGAGTTATTAAGTACCTAATCAAATTATAAGCAATATTAATTTGTAAATATACGTTTATGTACTTAAAATTATATATTATTACACTTATACAAGAGAGAAATTTTTAAGGTTATTTTTATAGTTTTTGTTATTGACTGTAAGGCTTACTTGTACCAACCAGTTGTGTTCACAAGTATACCCGTTTCATTCTCACGTATGCATATTGTGAATTATTTGTTTCTTTCTGTTACAATGAAAGTTTTGGAGCATTTAACCAATGGAGATGTTAACGGTGTTAACAACGGTTGGTGCAAGAGTGCAAAGAACGTTTCGGCCTTGCTGCTTTATAATAATAATACTTTATAAACATTAAAACTATGTAGCTAAATACAGATTTATTTTAATGGTTTTTAGTGATAGTACATGATATGACTGTGTTTGTGGTTGTCATAACATAATTGTGATTGCAAAAAGCGCAATAAATATATTATGTTTGTCCAAGTTCAATTGGTAATAAATCAATGAAATTGGAAAAACAAGACGATTCGCACCTAAAGCGTATTTTTCTCGTACTCTGTGCATCTGTGCATACCATTTAGTTACAATTATTTGGGCTATTAATTTATTAGAATCATGACTAAAATTATTGATAAAAATGTTTCAAATAAGGCTGTGGTTATGAATTTTGTATTTATTTATTGACGTTTTACTAAAATATTGCATAATATTAAATGAATTAATTTATTATTGTACTTAATTGTATACTTACATTACAATCGCAAAAAATAACTCGTTAACGGGTAAACAGAAAGAAATTCTCTGATTTTATGCGATTTTTGACCCATTTTATAATTAAATTAAAGCATGACTAATGAATGACTATCAATAAGTATCTGTGAGAAGACGAGTAAAGCCGAGACATAGCAATAAGTTGCATATTTTGCACAAATAAGTTCAGTATGTATTGCGGGACAAAAATGGATTCTAAATTATTGATAGAATAAAAATTATTGCAATTTGTGATGTAAATATTTTTTTATTATTTGACAATGTTGAATGATTTCGAGATTAAATATGGTGTTATAGAATAGTGCAATCTTTTATTTAAAACCTGGTTAATGTTTTCTTAAATTATTTTCCGGTTCTTATACAGAAAATATTGATTAAAGATCCACTTGCCATCAAATTCAAATAATTGATTGCAAATAGGCTAGCACTCAAAACCGCGAGGTGCCGATGGATGCAAGAAGGAAGCAGCCACTCAAAGTGGCGTTCTGTGGGGGAGGCCTATGTTCAGCAGTGAAAGTGCTCAAGCTGTTGCAGATGCACAAGTAAAATTCTGAATTTAAGGTATTGTTCTAAGCATTTAATTAACTCCCATCGATCCGATATCGTACACATATGCATTGTTATTCAATTGTCATCTCAATGCTGGTATTCCAGAATTACCTACTACAGTAGCGGGTAGTCTTAGGCTGAGGCGGCGAAGTAAAACGGATACGATAATTACTCCACTGCCCGTGTTACGAGTTGTTTAGTCAGAACACGCTGCCCCCCTATTACGAACGAGCTAGCAGCGCTGCTGACGAGCGCCTGCCGCTCAACTGCTGAAAATTTTCATACAATTTTGACAGCAGTTGAGCGGCAGACGCGCGTCAGCAGCATGCGAACTCCTTCGTAATAACCTGCTGTTCCTAATCGGACTACAGCCACAGCCACATTATATAGTTCTGGGTACTACAACTAATTAGTAACAGAAACGCGTGGCACTAAATATATTAGGTCTCAAACCCACGCGGCCTCTAAGAGGAAATCATAGTCGCCACTTGTGGACAAAAACAAGTCAATTGTGTACTTATTTTTATATTTTAGGTCAAACTGTGACCTTAATTTTCTGCACAGATATTTACCGTTTACCTTCTGCCTTTTCCGAGGCCCTGGGATAGCGGTAAATTATCTAGTCAAGAAGTTATACTAGCATAACAAGGCTGAGAATCGCTCTGCCATATTCTTATTGGACCGACTGCTGTATACCACCAAAACCATGCCGTGACATGCTGTTATTACCTGCCTACTTCGATCAGGTATCCTGCCTACCATAAAAATGCAATGACCAATGCAGCACCAAGATCAACACTTGACCTATAGACAGAAGCAATACTATATATATCTATTATGTGGCAATAGGTACTTCACTAGGTGGTAGAACTTTCTGCAAAGTTCATCTAGGTAGGTGAGTACCTACCACCGCCTTTGCCAGTTATTCTGCCGTCAAGCAGTAGTGTGCAAACACTGCTGTGTTCCGGTTTGAAGGGCATTGTAGTATTTGTAGTTAGTGAATTACTGGGCAAATGAGACTTTATGATCTGATTGCTAGAATGTGATGTCTCTGGATGACGTGCGCAGCGCAGTCACGCGAAACTTTATTACTTTAAATTTCCGAGTGACATTGCATCTGTTATGGGCGGCCGTGTCGCTTAACATCAGGTGAACGACTAGCTCGTCACGTCATTCATTCTCACAAAAAAACTTACTTCATTATTACGCAAGAATGCTTTCAAAATTATCCAAAACCATCAAGCAAGCAAGACTCGTTACACGGGAGTGGCATGCCTACCTACCATATATTATCAGTCGCCATTAGCAGTTTACGTACTTATATACGCGTTTATCGCATAATTGGTGTGACGTCAGCCGGGCGAATGACCTCCGCTACCAAGGTCTTAGATTTTTAGCCCATTTTTTATTTACTAGAGGATTGCTATACCGGCCATATCTGACCTTGTTTTGTGAACGTTGCGAGACTTGCCAATTTAAATGATATGACATTCGGTCGAGCTATTTCGCGTTGGGTGTATTTTATGTGGTTTTATGCTGTCATTCAGCTAAATTACTTTTAAGTGTTTGCTGAATTCGTGTGAGTAATCAAACAGCGTGTAGTCGCGTCTCAGTAGTACAGTCAGTCTGCCAGTCAATAAGTCATCGTATAATTTATTTATGGACCTACGCTAAGTACATCGTTATTCCTATCACTACCACTTCCTTACTTCCTATGGCTATCGTCAGCTACATTGGTGGCGAAAATGATGGGTCAGCTCCCGTCTTCGAACCCCCGGCATGGAGTCAAACGGAACTTTTCTCTTGAGTCCCAGGTGAGGTGTAAACTAAACTTTCTATAAAATAACCTTGAACACCAGCACTTGTTTGCTGCGAAAAAGAGGTTGGGAAATAATTAACTATGTAGTAGTTACTACCCATAAAACTAATATGCAGATCACAAAACAAGTCTACGTTATAAAAACAGCTTGGCTTTGTCTAAGCGTAGAAAATACCTCATTCTTTATTCAATATATTTTTAGTCTACTCTACGGTCTACTAAGCAGTCCTACCGCCGGCGTTTATCGATATCGCCGTCAATAATTATCAATAGGTATTGGTTTGTAAATCACCGTCATCACCAGGCCATTTAAGCAATGCATTAAAGACTCTCTTTGATTGCCAGACTCTGTGGTGTGGTGGTTGAGCAGCTCGGCGGCGGGTTCGATTCCCGCGACAGGACAAGTGTTTGTGCTCAGGAATAGAGGGCAAATACTTGTGTCGTCTGGGTGTTGTGGGACCATAGCCCTCATAGTTCCTGTGTATCTAGATACAGGGCATCCTAGTTAAGGTCCAGAATCTATTGTGATCGCTGGGTGCTTAAAATAATTAGGCAAGGGCAAGTTTCACGCTAGTGATTCAACATAGACGCTTACGGCCTGTATAAATAAGAATAACGTCAACAATAAAATCACAATCAAGGACGCGAGGTAATTTACCTACAGATGTTAAAGACCTGTGTTTCTCGGAACGTGTTCAGCTCCTACGTACCTATTTGTTTGTTTTACGGTTGCACGGATTGTGACGTGTATTTGCGAAGGTGCGGATGGAATTGGTATCTTTTTATCAGCTAATGTTTGGATAACGCACCTACCCATTCACTATGATTGTGTACAATTGTGTCCACTTATTTGTTCATTTTTCTGACATTACAAGCATTATATAGGGTTTGTTTAATAAATATAATAATAAATATGTGTGGACATTTCACACAGCACCATCTAGCCCCAAACTAAGCAAAGCTTGTACTATGGGAACCAGATAGCTGATATAATACTTAGATACTTTTTTGTTTGTAAATACATACATAGAATACAATACATAACACCCAGACGCAGAACAAACATCTATGTTCATCACACAAATGTTTGTCCTGGGTAGGAATCGAACCCACAGCCCTCAGTTCAGAAGGCAGGGATACTACCAACTGAGCTATCAGGCCCGTCAGGTTTGTTTGGACCCTTTTCTGATTTAGTCTCAAAGACCTCTACTTATATGTGTACTTACCAGACGTTCATAATTAGGCTCCAAATTTGCTCTATACTTATAGTACGGCACATTACTTATACCTATTTGTTTTTTCTTTTATTTGTGCCATCCACCCAAATTGTGGACGTTTGCCCCCTTTTTCAAATCCCCTACTTTTATCAATTTTATTTTTTTATTGTTTTATATTTTTTTTAAGAAATCAATTGAGAACAGCTGGCTGGAACGACAATGCCAACAGTGCTTTCGAACTAGTACGAAAATATTTTATCTTTCGTTTAGCAATCAATAGGCACGCCGCACGACCATAAACCGATTTTCCAACAACAAACATCAAAGTCGAATTAGTTCCATCCCAAGGTATCCAAGAAACGAAACGGCCCAACCATAAATCAGTTCGGACTCCATTCGATTTGAAAACTCGCTCACTGAAGACGGGTTTTAAAGCCTAGAGTCATCCGTGGAGCCTGGCAACAGGACTAAAAGGTCTCTGTCCCCTAACCTTAGGGTTAAAAAAACATCTTAAGGTCATCCGCCATGCCCTTGGGCGCGACTATTGTCTTTCTCAATGTGAACGGGCGTTTGAACCGCTAAGGTTCACCCTTTGCCCTTAACTTAAGGTGACATAGTCTTTGGATATTTGTACCTAAATATTTTCGCTGTGTCTCTCTTAGGGAGCGAAGTTGGAATATACTTGAATACTTATGCCTGGGGAAATTCTGTAATAGGTATTTGTATTTATTTACTATAATAAGAACGGCAATATGTCAATTACACGTATTATTAAATTCATTACAGTCAAGCCAAGTCAAGCATGCATGATAATACCAAGGTATACCTACTTATATTCATTGATGACTGAAGTCGACCAAAATACGAAAATGATGTTGAGTCTAGGTTGAGTCGAGTAGAGTACCTAATCGGGTGGTAACGATTAGACGCTTAGATCAACTAGTAAATATCTGTCTATTGTTTTTTAGGCTTTAGTCGTATTCTTAAAATATATCCTTCTTTTGCCGTCTAATATTTGACAAGAACAGCAACAATCTCAGAAGCTATGTCTGTTAACTAAGGCCTTTAAAATTGAAAAATGAAAAATGAAATGAAAAATACATTTATTTGGAAATAGGCATAAGTGGGTAACATATACATTAATTAGAGCTCCTGGATCCCACACTAGGCTCAGGGCCCGTATTATGAGTTCCAGGCCTCTTTCGCCAGAAACAAAAGATAAAGCCTTAGGTAGGTAGGTTACAACTGATTATTTAACCTAAATGTAATCTAGGTCTACATTAACAATTAAGAATTGAATTTGAACAAACCAAACCATGGATGAAATAAAAAAAAAAGAAGGATTGAGTTTTGACTGACAAAATTGACCCCAGTATCTTCCTTCCTAACTCTTAGCTGAAAAAAGATCGTAGGTGGTCCTCCAGTCTAGACGCGGTCTATCTAAAGCTGCTCTCTTGCCCTCTGAGCCGTCAACCTTGCAAGGGAGGCTTTGACCTTTTGATCAAAGTTCTGACTTTTTTTTTATAAACTCTACATACTAACACTACTAATATTACTGCTGTCATTCATTTAAAAGCAGAATAGGCTTCAATGCTTTGCCACGGCATACATTTTCGTGTAGACGAAGGCAAGATTTTGATGGCAAGTTTGATGTGTGTTTTTGTTCTTTATCGCTGTAATGCAACACCTGAGGATTTGAATAAAATTTTAAATTGAATTTGTTTATAAGTTGGAAATACTAATTACATAGGATATATTTATATCCGCCGGTAAATTGCGAGTCACAACATTACCTATACAAATTTCCTCATCATCAGCCTGAAGACATCCACTGCTGAACATAGGCCTCTCCCAAAGAGTGCCACTTTGAGCGGCTGCTTGTCTCCTGCATCCATCGGCTCCCCGCAGGTCACAATTTCATACATATAATTATTAATACGTAGATGGCGACGTGGGCCAATGTACCAACGACCACGCGGGCGCAGATAAAGAACTGCGCCTGCGCCTAATTTTAGCACGAACCGGAATTCGCAACAAAGAGTCTAAACGGCGACGGCTGGCGCAGATCACGGCTGTTATCAAGGTTCGCCTGTTAGGTTGACACGAACACAGAACATAATATCTCAGAACCAGCTGACCCGACCGATATTGTAGGTACTGGCCTATTAGCTTGATATTATTTGTTTATTAATATTGTAATAATACAAACAACCCCTTACAGTGATTAATAAAAAAATATACTACTTCCCCAGATAATATAATAACCTATTACAGTACTACTAACTACTACCTACCACAATATTCTACACACACTACATTATTCAGAACTAGCTGACCCGACCAATTTTTATTGTACCTACCTATCCACTTGTCCGTCCATACAAAAATCACATTAATAATACCATGGATCTAATAATAATACGTTAATTTTTCGCCGAATTAGAGAATTTTCCGGGAAAGCTAATTTTTAAATTTAAAATAAATAGGTTATTTTGTCCCTTCCTGTATTGTACTAGTTCACTAAAATTAAAATAAATTAATAATACTAACAAAGCCCGATAGCTCAGTTGGTAGTATCCCTGCCTTCTGAACTGAGGGCTGTGGGTTCGATTCCTACCCAGGACAAATATTTGTGTGATGCACATAGATGTTTGTTCTGCGTCTGGGTGTTATATTGTATTCTATTTATGTATTTACAAACAAAAAAGTATATAAGTATTGTATCAGTTATCTGGTTCCCATAGTACAAGCTATGCTTAGTTTGGGGTTAGATATAAATAAATATGTGTGTGTGGACATTTCACACAGCGCCATCTAGCCCCAAACTAAGCATAGCTTGTACTATGGGAACCAGATAACTGATAGAATACTTATATACTTTTTGTTTGTAAATACATACTTACATAGAATACAATAGATGGCGCTGTGTGAAATGTCCACACATATTTATTTATTTTATTTAAAGAGCACGGACCCAGGTGTCTGTTGGTAAAGCAGATTTAATAAATAAAAACTAAATCGGACCAGCACTGTGATTCTCTCGCGATAAACAACAGCATTTCAGTTTCAACCAACTTCCAATTAGGAGGAGGTTCTCAATTTGTATTTGTGTTTCGGTTGTAGGTAGGTACCACAGAGCTATGAATAATATGGCGGAGCGCATCGGGAGGCGAAGCAAATTTTTTGTTTCTTGCTCTGTGGTAGGTCCGTATATTTTTTGTTCTCAAATCTCTGTTATACCTATAATGTTTTGGAATTTTTATTTGATCAAGGCATATAAGCAGGATCTAAGGAAGTACCTACTTACAGATTGGTCTCATAGGCAAGGTATCAAAATCGGTTCAATAGTTTGGTTTTTTTTAAATATATTTTTCTGAACTTTACAGCTAATAATTATTAATCCAAGTATTTTACGATATCGCCTTAATTTCATACTGAGGAGAGCGTTATTCTTCTACGCTGACTGCTGAGGAGTACTTGGATTGGATTGGACTACATGTTCTTTCTAATCTAAAAGAAGATAGCTAATCGTGCCCCTTTCAATTAAAAAATATTTTTCCAATTAAACTACTTACGCAGGGTTATAAAATATGACGGTGTTAGATAAGTCGTAGCAAACATAAGGAAATATTCAACAAAAAAATTTAAATCCTCCTTCTTTTTGGTCCGTTGAACAGTATACTGCTTACTTATTTGTAACATAAGTATACATTAAGTCCAGTTAAGCAGGACTTATGCTATACTGCGACTAGGTACACCATACATTATAAACAGTTTCAGCGTTGAAACAAAAAGAAGTAAGTAATATAATACAAAAACGCATAAATTATTTGAACTCGATGCTTCTAGGTATGCAGTTCTCCGGCTGAGCTATGGTCATGGAACCGGCACTAATGGACGCTCTGACGTGCTGGTTCGTTAATGCGTTAAATATATTTCTTACTGTTATTCATCTGTTATTTATAAAGGACTTTAGACTATAATCTGAAGATAAACTGCTGGTAGTAGGCGCCACCGCGATTATATCAGTATGGCAAAGTTTATTTTTAATTTAAGCATAACTGATTACAAATGAGCTATGCAATGGTGTTGGAAATGAATGATGATAAAACGTAGTCACGTTGATTGTGATTTGTGATGCGATGGTGACACAAGACGTACAAGAGAAACCAATTAACTTATAAGCTCAATTTGATCAATTTTATGCTCTAAATAGCCCAGTCAACATCGACATGATAAAGGGCAAACATTTTTATACTTTATAGAGAAAAATATGCATCGTAGCTGTAAGTTAACGTTCTGTAAGTTTCACATTAAATTTATTATAATTTGATACTGTAAAAACGGATCTATTGAGAACAAAAAGTTCCATTAGATACATGTTGTGTCAAAGTCTTCGATAATAGATCTAATGAGAAAATAAAATCTCACTAGATCCATTATGGATCTGGCACATGGATCTACTGTGAATAAACCTATTTAACCTATATTCGCAACCAATAGACCTATAGAGACCTGAGGTTTGGCTTAAAAGGCCTTATTAATAAACGTGCAGTACCTGGGTGCAGTACCTACTAGTGATGGATTAATTAGCATTCGCATTAATTTTTAGCATGCGAAATCTCAATTAGCATTTAGCAAATGAACGGTAGTTGGAAAATTCTGTGAAATATGAAATTTCATTTCAATTCATTTGGTTAATTTTGAATTTATTATTTAATATAAAGTTTCATTTCATTTTTAATTTATGTTTCATTTAATGTTTATATCATTTTTATTGAATTTTTCATATCAATTTTCATTTCATTTTTCATTTCCATTTCATTTCATATTAGCAAACAACATAGCAATAGCAATTAGCATGCTAAGACTCGTGAATTAGCATGTTTATGAAATTTACGCAAAGTCGCATTAATTGCCATCACTAGTACCTACTTAGTGTTGGATTAGTTAGGTACAACTTACACCACCTTTTGTCTTTTTCGATCGAGTTCGATATTCCAAATGGAAGAAAAAGACAAAGGTTGGAGTAACTAATCCAAAGCTGCTACGCGTTTATTAATAAGGCCGAAAATGTATAGCTTTAGTTTGCTTTATAAAAGTATAGAGCAAAGGTATACCTATACGAAAACCGCTTCCCTGCCGGGCTAGCACGGACGGTAGACAAAATTGTCTTTCCCTGTTTTATGTCAAATTCTTCATACAATTTACATGTCAAGTGGAGTAAAACAGGGGAGAGACAATTTTGTCTATCGCCCGTGCTAACCCTGCTGGAGTAGTTCTTTCGAAAACCCTGAAACCAGTCCCAAAGTTTCGAGCACCACGGGGGTAGCACAGGTTTGCATATTTGGGTATACTTAAACTAATCTTAGGGGTTCTAACAATATAAAAAATCGTAGATGCATGGCGATTTGCGATGTTGCATGTTGATTGTGACTGGACTAAAACGTGTATATAGTATTATGAAAGCGTTTAGCTAGGTTCTTTCAATCATAGGAGCGTTGATTGTTAGTTTCAAGATCCACACAAGAGCACATCATCATCATCATCATCATCAGCATCATCCTGAAGACGTCCACTGCTGAACATACGCACACACGCACATCATAGGACACGAACGCGACTCGCGTGCCCCTTACCCACAGAGCTATGAAACAAATGACACTTCGCCTATATAGGGAAGCGTTTTTTTTTTTTTTTGCTCTGTGCCCTTACCCCACTCAAGAATAGAGGATGTTTGTTCAGAGAGCTCATAGGGCTCCTAAAAGTTCATCGATATTGGTAAAAAAGATAAGAGATCAACTCATTAGATAAGAAGCCAGGCACCATACAAGAACCACGAAATTCAGGGCCTTTGAAAATTAGCCAGCACTGCACATTATTAGAATTAGGCTGATGCTTTAGGTTATTAATGATATGCTGTTATGGTCAATGAGTAGGTACCAAGAATAGAGGATGTTTGTTCAGAGAGCTCATAGGGCTCCTAAAAGTTCATCGATATTGGTAAAAAAGATAAGAGATCAACTCATTAGATAAGAAGCCAGGCACCATACAAGAACCACGAAATTCAGGGCCTTTGAAAATTAGCCAGCACTGCACATTATTAGAATTAGGCTGATGCTTTAGGTTATTAATGATATGCTGTTATGGTCAATGAGTAGGTACCAAGAATAGAGGATGTTTGTTCAGAGAGCTCATAGGGCTCCTAAAAGTTCATCGATATTGGTAAAAAAGATAAGAGATCAACTCATTAGATAAGAAGCCAGGCACCATACAAGAACCACGAAATTCAGGGCCTTTGAAAATTAGCCAGCACTGCACATTATTAGAATTAGGCTGATGCTTTAGGTTATTAATGATATGCTGTTATGGTCAATGAGTAGGTACCAAGAATAGAGGATGTTTGTTCAGAGAGCTCATAGGGCTCCTAAAAGTTCATCGATATTGGTAAAAAAGATAAGAGATCAACTCATTAGATAAGAAGCCAGGCACCAAACAAGAACCACGAAATTCAGGGCCTTTGAAAATTAGCCAGCACTGCACATTATTAGAATTAGGCTGATGCTTTAGGTTATTAATGATATGCTGTTATGGTCAATGAGTAGGTACCTATTGAATAATTTATCACGTTGAATGTTACGTTTGAAAATACCAGTACTTATATAGTTATAGATAAACATTTACTGAAACGAGGCATTCAATGAGCCTTTTGGGCTTTCGATACAATTACCTAATTTTGTTGGGCGTAGACATAATTTTGAACAGCTACAAACAATGCAGAAGGTCTAGCAAAGATACCAAATGCTAACGCTAACGACAAACGCTAACTCCAAAATGTATTGAAATTACATTTCAGAAATAGCTTACTTTTCTAGCTAGCTTACTGCTACTTTGTTTGGCGTTAGGGTTAGCGTTTGGGATCTTTGCTAGACCCCCAGCACTACTTTCAAACGTGACGTGACGAGGAACGTTACTGACTTTGATGGAAGTAAAACTCCGTTGCTCAGGTTGTGCAAACATCTTTTGTTACTCAGCTAAACAGAACTCTAATTAGATAATCGGTGATGCCAGTGGACTGTTAGACCTAGAGCTGACTATTCTTTCAACGAGTAAATAAGTTATTTAAGTTAGTATTCTTGTGGATAGGTTTATATGAGTAATAGGTAGGTTAGGTATACTTAGGTAGTAATCGTTTGACGTCTTGGTACACCTGCACCTAGCCGGAAATGATACGGTTTACGAAATGTATACGTCTGACACATTTTTACATCACTATTTGCTGAAGATAAAAACACCGCCAATGCAAAATGAAATGACATGAGTGCTGAAAAAAACGGTGACGAGTTTCGAAAGACCGATGATAAGGTAATCAAAGCTAATAACAATGATGGAAGTCATGTAATGAATCATTGCACTCGCTCTGAAATTATTTAAAAATAGTATATTTTATGGTATTTATTGTTTATAACAATCTTGCGCCCAGTTCCAGTTACTGGCATTTTTCTAATAAACTATGTTTCTGGTACCTATAAAAATCCGGCCAATGAGTTTCTTTACCTTCAAACCATAATGGTGAATTAGAAAGTAGATGCATAACAAAATATACTGATATAAATGTGACACCCAAAGGGCTCAAGCCTCAAGCGATCTAACTTTGCCATTTTTTTAAACTGAATGCTATGGATTCATATTCTCATCCATACTTGAGTTCAGTTCAGTATTTGTAGATACAAAATAGCCTCGTACCTAACGGTCATCAACGATCATTATGCGAGCATGACATTGACACGGCATCAGTCTCCTTCAGCCGAAGTCTGAATTCGGCGCCGTCTGCGGTGGGGGGCTCGGGCTAAGGTAAGGGCCGGGCGGCGGTGGCTGCGGCGCTCGCAGCCTCTCGTCACTCGTCAGCCTAAAATCATTCAGCGGCCGGTGCTGGTGAATGTCAGAAAGCGATGAGCGGCTGCGGGCGGGGGGCGGCAGATTCGCGAGGAGGCTTCCGCGGGCGGGGTCAGCGACCGCGCCCCCCGCGCGCCGGCGCGCCGCCAATGTCAGGGCCGGTGCAGCCGCGGTCAGCTGACGTCTGGCGACGCGCGGGGGACGAGCCGCCAGCCTGGAGCTGCAGTCGTGCCGCGATCCTCCACGGAGACGGACGCGTCTCTCCGTGAACACCGACCGCGCTATAAATAGGAGAACGGGCGGCGGCGGCGCGCGCTACTCGGGCGCCGGGGCTGTCCTCACAAGTCAGGTACCTGAAGTAGCGCGCGCTGCCGTCGCCGTTGACCGCACCATCCATCGCAGAAGACCATTCGTTGGACCGCCGCACGCCCATTGTACTTCATCAGGTGCTCTGGTGGTCATGGTTCCAGGCGCTTGTTGGAGTACACTTACCGTGTCGGCGGTTTTCGTCTTGCCGTCCGTTCCCTCGTGGTGACCGTCCGACGGACACGTGGTATAGTGCGAGCACGTGGTGACGGCGTCCCAGCGTTCCCGGCCCGCGGAGGTGAGTAGCCACCGGAGACTCGGAGACAAAGGCGCTGGTGAGTCACGACCACTCGGCCCGGTTGATGACCGCCGGCCGGCACCCTCGCTCGCACCCCTCCCTTGCACCACACCCTCGCACCTAAAATCGCACACTCCCACCCACACATTTGCATTGGTCATCGAACTCCTGTCGAAAGATTTGAACAAAAGCAGCTCAAACTGGTTTTAGCATATTTTTCGCCGGGGCGGCTGTCGCCCGGCACCGACGCTGTTTTCCTGTACGATTCTTGTTTGTCTGCCCGCACTCCGTGATTTGTATTCCGTGGGTTTTGATGACTATTTTCAGCTTCACCATTCGTCGCAGTGAGTAAAATTGATAGCATTGTCACAGCACGAGAGGTACACTATTGTGTAAACGGGCCTCCGGGCGCCGGCGCCGCGCCGCGCCTCGCCGGAGACATCTCGGTGCGAGAATTGTTCGAGAACTCGAGAACAAAGTGTTTAATGGAAATAATGTTTCATCACATAGATACAATTAGGTTTTTGTTTGTTAGACAAAATTCGCGTGACGTCAAGGCGGCGCCAGCGGTCACGTTGATATTTCCACAGGCCTCGTCATTACCAAGGTGATTTCGAAACGCTATTGCTTTACTTTCGAGTGTGAAACGGTCGCGTGCGAATCACTCGCCAATTCCACTCCACTTCCATATTGGACTTTATGTCCCTCGCGATAAAGGCACCGATGCGTGCCTTTTCGCGAATACATATCTTTGTCGTGATATTAATGCAAACAGCCAATAAAAATACAAGTCTCGGGTGGATGACTCACAGGAATGCGTCTAATTATCGAAGTGAACGCAAGGTATTCTTCGTGTTAGATTTCAAATTAAAGTGAAACGTAATCGAGTAACTCTGGTACAAGTAGCTCGTATATTTTTTACGCCTCCTTTCATACGGAGTTGTTTCAATGTGACGGGCTTGCAAAAGGCAGGTCCTCAATATCGTACGTGATTCAACTTTCCTTGTCTCCACCAGCAACCGAGATTGCAACGGCAACTACTATGCCTGATATCCGTGAAATGGCTGTAAAATGTAAAACTTGCCTCATAAGTTACGAAAATGGTGACTGTGTTACCAGAGTCAGGGTGACGTACGAAGCCAAAAATCTATGTGGAAGTTTATTTGAGCCGGCTACGTTATCTTTATGTTCATTTTCAACGGGCGACTATTCAATTACGTCAATGTGTTCGTTTGCATTGTTGTTATCATCATATTTTTGCACAATTTGACATGCTTTTTTATTTACTCGCTCTACTTAAGTTCTATAATGTACATGGATGCTTCGTACTTTAACTACCTAACGAAAAGCTTCGACTTATTTCTTAAAACTTGATTGTTGACCTTTGATGTATGTCCCTAATCCTACTACACAAAAAGTGTGAAAGAAAAATATATTTTAGGGAAGGGACATTTTGCAACGGAGCTTAGCTAGAAAGATGCAGTCAAAGAAAATGGATGGAAAATGGTATCCAATATAGTAATTTTACCATTGTGGGATAGATTTATCCATAAAAGAATTTTCTTTGAATAAAACGCCATGGAGTCTCCTTAGAATAAACAGAGACTACAAAGCTATAACAGAAAGCCAAGCTCCAACAAAAATGTACTTTTCGTTCAGTTAAGATTCCAGACATTGCAAACGTCTTCTCCCGCTTTTCGAGAGCATGGCAAAAACATTTTTTATTTCATATGCGATTCACATATTTTCTGGTGATTGCTAAGGCACCTTGAGGATAAATCGTTGATTGGTGGTCGAGCCGATCTGCCCCAGTCAGTGGCGGTGACTCGGTGAGCCATCGAGTGCACTGACTCCGACCGATGACTCAGCTCACGCTCACGACAAAGACGCCCGATAGCCTAAGATACCATGATGCCTTTCCTTGAGCAACGAATCATTTTGGCTTCAGACGGTTACTTTGTTTTGTAATTGATATTCAGAATCTGAGAGCTACTGTTCGTTTAAATGAAAGAATTTACAATATTTAAATATTAAATAAAACTAAAAAAATCTTATTCACTCTTGAGAATATCCTCTAATGAACTCACTTAAATATGTTTACCTCCCTACGTAGGGAGATATTTTAATAAGAACATTAAAATACGTGTCAGTTTTTTATATTCAATATTTCTCAAGTTACTTATTTTTAAATAACGGGCTAGGTGTGGGTCGTACTCGCGCGCGGAGGGTTCCGTACCACCATTACCTATAAAAACGAGCAATAAAAACCTCGTTTGTTGTGTGACCCTCTTAAATATAAAATTTATTATATTCTGGTTCTTAGTATTGGTTGTTATAGCGACAACAGAAATACATCATCTACGAAAATTTCAGCTTTCTTACTATGACGGTTCATAAGATACAGTCTGGTGATAGACGGATCGGTTGGGTACGGAACCCTGAAAACAAAGTGAGACTAAATGATAATCGACATAAAGAAGAACCCGATACCACACAGTTATTTTTTCGATATAAAGGCGCCACAGAAGGCGCTGAATGTTTTTCCTTCTCGCTTAGGTAAATTCCTGCTAAAATCTTCATTTAAATTACGTCCGCCAGCCATTTTTAAAAATTCCGCGAAATTTAATGTTGAATCAAAAACAAAATAAAAAAAACATCTGTTATTTTTCAACGATCTGGTGAAAGCCGCGGCGAGCTGATGAATGCAGAAGAAAAGCAGCCGCTCAATGTGGCGCACTGTGGGGGATGCCTGTGTTCAGCAGTGAACGTCACCAGGTAGTTTATGATGAATTGATGATGGCTGCAATAATAAACAAAGAAGCTGTATATCATGTAGCAGTTAAACTTCTCTTATTGTGTCGTCTCTCGCACGTTTTTGTTCGTAAATTCGGAAACGGTGTTAGTCATTTGCATCATAGTCATCGTTAACTCGCATTAGAGAATGGCATCATGCAGTTGGTTGGATCGCTGATGGACCGACAACACCTTGATTTTAGGGATTATTTCCAATTCTACAGATTTTCAAATCTACAGATTCCCAATTCTACAGATTCCCATGTCTACTGACTCCCATTTCTACAGATTCCCATTTCTACAGATTCCCATGTCTACAGATTCTCATTTCTTGAGTCCCATTTCTAATACAGATATTCATTATTCATATTAACAGAAACTTATGTTTAATGATTTTTAATTCAATCAGCCAACTTTTCTTATTCAAAAATTAGACATCTGTCAAAAATGACATCTGTCAAAGATGACATCTGTCAAAATTTTAATTATAGTTGTTGTAAGCGTTACGTTGTAAACCTTTTGAATTGGGTAACTGTAATAGATATCCGTACAATTGGGTTTCTGTTTAATTGGAAATCCGTACATTTAGGAAACTGTAGAATTGGGAATCCGCTCACTTAAGGCTCTGCAAAATTCAGAATATGTAGAAAGAGGAATCTGTAAAACTAGAAAACTAGAATTCGGATCTGTTGAATTGGGAATCTGTAATGAAAATCTGTAGAATTGGGAATAATCCGTTATAAGCAGTGACGTTTTTAGAAATCAGGATTTTAGGTTTGAAGTTTTTTGTTTTGTGTCCGTCTGTCCACAAAATGTTGTAGTTTTTAGCTATTATTTCATCTGTAGCATTAGCTTATTTTTCTGTTTGTTTTTTGGCTCCACGCATAGCATACTTCATCATCATCAGCCCGTAGATGTCCACTGCTAAACATTAACTTAACCAGTGTCAAGTAATTAACTGCATACTAAAGCTGGGTTTTTATCCTTATCTATTAAGGTAACCAATGTCTTAAAACTCTAATGTTTGTAGAATTTGTTAGTGTTTAACCTTAACTATTGGTACAAAAACCCACTCTTAGAATTTATTGCTCCTTAGGTCTTCCGATGAGGCGGCAATTTAGAGATTAATTTATCTGTCTGAGGGCGGCAAGAACAACATGATGATGGGTAGGCAACTTCCTTCTTAGGCGTGCGGTCTAGGCAAAATACTGCAGCTGCATCTTTCATTTTAGGTAATGCCCTCAAAGCGGATTTTTTTATACGTTTATACATATGTAGGTAGGAACTTATCATTTGCCTAGTAATTAGGTACCTACATAAGTACTCTAGTTACAAATTGTACATGTAGTAAGTAGTCAACGATATTATGGAGGCTAACAATTATTATCTTTTCAAAAATGTAACAGTCATAATGCTTATCTTTTTTTTATTGTAAGAATTAATTTAATTATAATAAAACAAGTCTAAGCTTCTACGAAATAATAAGTCACAAACACAAATAGTCTCTAGATTGTAAGTAAAGAAACTTGCTCGTTAGCAAGTTAATGGTTATTTAATTTACATTTTTATGGCTCTATGTGACCTGAACAGAATCTAATTACGAAGACAGAGGGGATAGCAACTACGTTTGTATTTAGATGGTCTAGACTTTTTTATTCTTATATCTATTTTTCATTTTTTTTTTTTAGTGGCTGACAGTAAGTTAACAATATAGGTACCTTTTAATCAGCGTTTTTATGGTTAGCTACCTTTAGTATCTAAATTATGTATTAATTTTTTTTTATATATAATACTTTTATTACTTACATTATAAAATTTATGCAACGTCACAATTCAGAAACCACGTAAAACACACTTAACTAAAACTAACCAAAAAGTCCACCTCGCTCTGTTCCTCGCCCAAATGTCCCTAGAACACTCGCGGCGTTACCTCGCTGGATGGCCAAAGATATCTGCTGGACCACAAACCAGCCCGACCGGGGATCCCGCCCTTTCTCCCTCAAACGACGTCCTATGTCCAGCACAATGTTTAATTGAATAATTTTTTTTTGAGTGGAAAGTTTAGACTACAGTCGACCACAGAGAAATAAACTTAGATAGGTACCTACCTATATTATTTTGTTAGATACATATTATAGGTACATTTAAAAAAAATGTTAAAGTACCCTCCTCTTTGGGCGATCAGTTAAAAACAAAATACGATAATATTAGCCTAAGCACAGAATAAATATATTGTACTACGTAGCCTAAGTAGAAAACATTTTAGGCTATTGCGAACTTAAAAATATTTTCTTTGCATTTGTATAACAACTTGTTCAAGAACCTTCGAATTTATTCGCTGGAACGTACCTACATAATGAAAATACTTGGGATAGATATTCAGGATCTTAAGAAAGGTAATTTTTAAGCTAGAACGTTAAGAAAATCAATACTTTAGGTACAGGGAGCTAGTCTGGAGGGGGAGGGTGGCTACCTAAATGTATTCCTATTAAAATATTGTGGTTTTTCATACTTGTACAATTCATAGAATGACTTTTATTGTATGTGTTTATAATTGTACTTAATTTTTTTGCAATAATACCAGCCAGTGCTATAACATACTTGAATGAAAGTTATAAGTATATTAGAAAATTTATGCGGTGATTGCGTAGGACGCGGGTGATTATCAAACGTCGCAATTTAGGAGCGGCTAAGCCTGAAAATCTATTAAAACATTTGATTTCCACAGTTGCGTATTTTTTTTTCGAAAATGTATCGTACAGGTGTTTTAATGAATTAGTAATAGTCTGTGTAATTATATAAAAGAAAGAGATAATATTTATTTGAAGATGAATATCCTAAGTTCTTTGGCGCGTCCATTACTTACCTGTATTGGTGTATCAGAAAAAACTCTCTTATAAAAGAAGAATAAAAATAAAATGTATATGTCATATTGATGACAAATACATACGGTATTTGAAAAAAAAGTTTTCTATTCATTATTAGGTTTTGTATTTAAATTATAACACAAACAATTTTGTCCGAGGTAAAAATACTAATATCTTTGGCGCACAGAAACTGTGTAGCTACTCTGCTTAAAAGGACCATGAGAACACATTGCCGACCTTCCCCGCACCCTTTAGTCACGTGCTATTCAACACCAGGAGCAAAAGTGCGCATTCGTTACAATGCGAGAAGAAATATTTTTTTTTCCAACCCATAACGGAGTTTCGCCCGGTAAGTGCCTAATTTCTGCGATGGTTATGGTCTTGCTATTATTTGTTTCTGATGCTTGCATATTTTTGTGCACATTTCCTCAGTCAAACAGTGCGCACATGGCAATAAAAGGTTATAATCGTACATCAGCTGTTTGTGAAAATATATAATCATTGATGATTTCTAATTTCTTTGGCCCTAATTTCTTTGGATTTCTTTGGCATATTGCGCCAATGAAATTAGCGTTAGTACAAAGAAATTAGAAATAAGATCAATAACATAGTAAATACCATTAAGAAAACGTTAAATGCATTCAAATGTCTATTACACTAAGCTTATGTTGTTTTAAACTGACACTAATTTGTATAATGGCGCCATTTAATATGTAATTTTTTTGGACAACTAGATTTATTGTGCCATTATGTACAATAACTAAATTAATCAATTTAACTGTGATAATTATAATATACAAGGTGACCTTGGATTGGTATGTTTTCCCGAAAGGGGGGGGGGGGGGGCAGGGACCATGATATCCCACAAGTTGTGACACTTGGGAGTTTTGGCGGGAACGCGGAAAAGTTCACGTCGTTGCATTGTATTATTTCTCAAAACTTGTGCTTTTTCCAGTGTTAATGTTTAAAATTGGTGGCGTTTTACGCATTAAGTGCTGAAGTACGAGCATGAGTGTGGGCAAGTGATATAATGTGGTGAAACGTGATTTTCGGTGTTGGTTCCAAAATTCCATAGAAGCTTCTAGTAAAGTTGCCACCACTTTACTGGAGCATGACTGAGACTGGAGTATGACTACCTGACTTAGACTGGACTATGACTATGACTAAGACTTGACTTCACGTAAAATATTCTATCAACATTGATGAATAATTACAATACTTGACACTAGCTAAATACACTAAGTGTGCAGCCAAAATATAAGAAAAAAAAAGTTGTGACAGCCTTACTTGAAACTGCGTGTTTCAAACCTCTATGGGTAATACTATAAATTCATTTCTAAACACAGGTTATTAAATTCATTTATAATGCATTTGGTTCAGGACGAAGTTCAACCACCCAGCTGCGCTAAGGCTATCTTTGATCGTAAACAATATACGGCATTTTTCTTCACTGAAAAACTATTAGTTTAGAAAAGTCGTCGGAGATACATTGTCTAACTTGGGGTGTAGATTTACCCCCTTTCGGGATAATATACCAATTCAAAGTCAGATAGTATATTATGCATATGTATTGCTATGCTATGCCTTTCTTTACCTATCCTGCTGGTGAAATAATAAAACCTGGAAGTACAAGCTGACTATAAAATATTGGTAGAACTGTTTTTATACTATATTAATTCCCCTTGTTTCAGAGCACAAGGTAAATATAAAATTACTTATGGCAAAACGTAAAAAGAAGTCAGCTAACAAAATAACATAATGTCAAAGTTAGTGATTACGATGCAATATATAACTACACGAGAGAAGACAGGCAGAAAACAAAAAAGAAAAGAAAGACTAGCTGAGCACAAGAGATTAGAAAGAATTAGGAGCGCCCCAGAAGATGCGGATTTTAAAGCAAAACAGAGAGTTACCATAAAAGAAAAGCTTTTTGAAGAAAATAAATTTTGTCTGTTAGTAAGATGACAGGTAAAAATCAAAAATTAATACGAAAACACAACAGAAATCATTTTGGGAATTTTACTACAGATAGAAACAGCATAATAAACGTCTCGAAGTGATACTGGATTGATATTACATGTGATAATTAAAATAATGTCAAATAAACAAAAATTACAAGTTGTTTTATTTAATAGGTACACCTACTATATTTTTTTACCTAAAAAATAATGTATTTAATGTAATTTCTTATTCCATTGTTAACAAATCTAAGTTCTTTGGCATGTTTCCTAATTTGTTTGGTACGTTTTCTAATTTCTTTGGTACACGACTAATTTCTATGGCCAAATATAGTTTAAAATCGTTAAAACTTCGAATCGGCTCGATAGATTTTGAGGCGAATAACACATAAATGTAGGCCTTAGAGACCTTTACAAGGTATGTTATTTAATTTTTGAAAATAAGTAAAAAAAAACTGCGCCAAAGAAATTATGTTTTTTTAGGCACTTTTTGATAATCACCCACGCGTAGCTTGCGTAGCACTAACACGCGCTGCGGTCGGCTACGGTTGTGCTACGTATAGTTAAGTAGGCGACTGAACATTTGCTCATTGCGAGCACGTTACAATTAGAATATTCTTAGCTGATATTTGGTGGAAAAATGTTCACAGCGAACATAATATTATGCGAATATTCACATCGAGCGAATTCTCATGTCAGTCGCCAACGCCATGAGATGTACGTACGTCATCGGCCAGTATAGCTATAGGCTCGGGATATGTATTATAAATGGAGGTGTAAAATTAGGATATGGGGAATTTTAATAATTGAAATCAATAGTCGTTTGCATGACCGATGTGTGTATTACCAGTTGAAAACGTTCATAAATTTGGAAATCAGTTACAAATAAGTTATTTACTTTAGTTTTAGCTACTATAAGTATTATTATTATCTGTGCTTTTTGTTATGAAAACAAAACAAATTGATAGGTGGTCCGAGCGACGCTATCACGCAGCGTGTGTGCGGGTGATTAATCTTTCTCCTCTAAGAACAAAAATAAACGAAGAAAAGTAGGCTACAGAAGCTCGAAAAAATACAATACTAATCGTACGAAATCAGAATCACTTACATATTTCCCCTGCGTTATTCTCGAGTAGTTCTATGTCTACTCATTTCTTTCGGAACATTCACTCCCAGTAGTTACTAGGTGATGGAATTTTCTGTAAAGTTTCTGTAAATGTGTAATGTTTCTGTAAAGTCTCAGCGTTGTGTAATGCGCTATCTATAATATTAGGTATAATCTAAGGATTAGACAGACGACTAGGCATGGAAATGATTGCTACTTTAAAATCATAATCATTCCATCATATGATTTATTTTAGTCACTTGGATTTCACCTGCCACTTTTCACAGGCTGTGATTTTTCACAGATTATGATTGTTCATATGCCTGATGAATTTATGATCCATGGCGATTGGCGGTGCTTTATGAAAAGGAACACAGACGCGATTTAGGAGCAACCCAGCGAAGTTGCGACCTGCCACTAATGGTTACTAAGAAATCTAACGCCGTTTTTATAAAATTATACATTACTGGTCTCAGTTTGATTTCTGAAGCATAAAAAAATTATATGTTTTTATATTGACCGCTGATGCTACTCTCGTATTATGAAATCCGAAGCTACGATACATCAAGTGTGATTAATCACACAATGATTAGTAGCAGAGTATGTCGCAAAAAGTAGCAGAGTTATGTATGACTTATAAAACCATATGATTTTTCACCTGCTCCTTGTGAAATGATCAATGCCTACAGACGACACACCGTTCCGTCAACGGATCGTTGCTTGAAAACTGGGGGCGAAATCTGAATAGTACCTATTTAATTTGGTATTTCATGAGTTCTTATTTCATTAACCTCGCACCGTCTCTTCGTTATTTCTAGTCTGAGTGTTTTGCAACTCATATTTGCAATAATTCACATGATAACTGCAACTGTCTAGAGTTTATCATTTGCAATCATTTTGATAATTCCACGTTTGAACCAATCAATTTAGTAATTAGGCACTTAAAGTTTTACAGTAAACTCACGCTCTTCGTATCATCATTCATCGTCTAAACTAAAACTATCGCGCTGCCTTTCTCAGTAGTTTTTTAGGGTCCCATGACTTCCATGCCTTGATCTAATGATCTTACGCTTACCCCGGCGGGGTTATTACGTAACTTTTGCAACAGGCGTAAATTTCGCAATCGTTGCTGTCAAACGACTTTGGCAGCGATGAACTAAAAAGTGTAAAAAGTTCATGCCGTTCTGTTGCTAGTGGCGCTAGTTTCTTAGACCAAAGTGTATACGAGCAACCGGCGGCCATCTTGCGACCGATTGCTAAGTGCTCGCTGTCGCATTGCTAACTGCTGTTGCTTTGCTATTGCTGTTGCAATTTTTACGTAATACAATTGCCGGTTCCTGGTATACGTTTCTTAAACTTAAATTCTGTATTTGTTTTTGTTCTGTATAGGGAAAGCATTTGACCACTGTGTCACCTAATGGAAAGTCACCTGATGGAAAGTGACCACGCAGTCTACGGTGGTGCATGCCTACAAGATATCTGTTCACACTAGACTTTGTTAAAAAAACCTTTATTGAAGGGCTTTAATTAACTTAATTATGTCGCCGAAGACCAAGTCCCTTCTTGTCAACTTTGAACCACTGAACGCTCATTGGTTGCTGATGACCATCGGCTATCGTCAACCAATGAGCAAACAGTATTTGGTAAATTATGTTAACATGAGAGACGTACTGCCGAGAAAACGGGGGTACTCTTACAGCGGCGAAGCAAAACATGTGAGGACACTGGCTAAAATCAGCCCAATACGTTCCATCTTACGGATACGGGCATTTTCTAACATGGAACATGGTTACAAAATCACAAAATAGGAGAATTTGTGCACATGGTCAGGGCGGGCGGTTTGATCCACTTCTTAAATTGTCCTTGCTAAATTGCCATCTTCCTAAGTTCATTTTAGTATAAGTATAAGTTTTATATATATATTATTGTCACAATACTCTTATTGTGTGTGTATATAGGAACGTATTATACATGTTGAATCTTGATCGTATCCTGTGGGTAGAATTTTTTGGATTCTCGCGATTTGAACACATAGTTTGACGTTTTACACAGGACTTAATCGCGCTAAAAACATTATTTAGGTAAATAAATAATGTTTTTAGCGCGATTAAGTACTGTGTAAAACTATGCAGCAGGTAGTTAATGTTTCACAAAAATAATTGTTAGAATCTTCACCATGGGTTAGAATTTTTTTAACCCTTGGTTGCCTTAACTAGACAAAAACACCTCTGTCACACGCAAAAATACCTACTTACTCAAATATGTAATCCAAAGTCAGCGTAGCAACAGTTGAACTTATTTCGAGGGCGTCTCGAGGTGAAGAGTAATAGAAAAATCCCCTTTTCGTGCGTCGCCCTCTGAGGGAGACACGAGACACCCTCTGTCTAGGGAGGGCCGACCTTCCTCAACGTCCTTGCTCAGGCGGAGGTCACTGTCGCAGACAATACACAGAAGGTTTGTTTGCTTTTGGCAACGATCTATTTAATTTGTGCCGTTTTAAATGTTTATACGAGACTGTAATGTTGCTTGAAGTGCCTTTATGTACTTTATCTTTGAACTTTTTATTATTTAGCTGGAGACTCAGCTTACCAGTTGGTTATAGTGTAATAGGTTTCATTTGGTGTTTTGTTTAAACTAGGTAATTAAAGAATGTTCCTAAAATTTACAATCAGGGTCATTATTCCGTATCGATTCCTTACTTCGAAACCACGCGAATTCCTTGTCTTACATAAGAAATCTGCAAAACTGTATTCTCTATGAAACGAAAACAAAACCGCGCGAAATGAATTTGGAATTGGCGCGATTTGAACTGTCAAAAATCGTATGTTTTACCGAGACGCGTTCCGAAACATCAACACATCAAAAGATATGACCACTTATGTCAATATATTTTATTCAAAATAAGGATTTCTTTAATGTAAAGTGAAGGTATATCTGACGCTGTGACACGATTTGAACAAGACACGATAACGACGTGGTTTCGAATCGTGTGGAATCTGTGTTTCCATAGAGAATAACCACCCTGGTGGTATCTTAATACCAAGCATGCTCCATCGTAGACCGCTTCGTTAGGTCAAAATAAATGTAAACCTAAAATAAAAATAGAATAGCTCCATTGTGGACCGCTTGTCAGATCAAATGTATTAAGTCTATTACTTATAAAAAAAAATATGTAGTCTTATTTATTAATTATGTAGATTCGAATCTGGACAATTTATATTTTTTTTCAATAAAATTGGAATATACTATTTACATAATTACATATACAATATTACACAAGTTATGTAATGGACTGCGTTGAAGTCTTTTGTATGGTAAATGTTCATTATTTATTCTTATTTTTTATTTCGTAAAATGTTTTCAGTATAGTAGCTTGTATTGGTGACGAGGCATGAAACGGAAGACGTGGCGAAGGCACGTCCCCCCAGTGCACTAGGTGGACCAACGACCTAGGGGGTGAACCGAGCAATGCGGGAACCAATGGGTGCAAGAGGCAAGCAGTCGCTCAAAGTGGTGCTCTCTGAGGGAGGCCTATGTTCAGACAACGACGTCTTCAGGCTGTTGATGATTATGATGATTGGTGACACGCAGTTCTATATTAAAAGATTGATAACTTTTCATTTATTTATTAACGCAGCTCGTAATTATTTAAGTACTTATTAGCATGGTGGTTATGCATGTTATTTTTTTAAATTATAGCCAGCACCCATTTCGCGGAACTATTCTGGACATGAACTTCGTTTAATTGTCTTCCTGCACGCGCCAATTGACAAGTCTGCTAGTGCGAGCAAGAGAGCAAGCGATTACGATGTCTTGGTCCATTAGACTTAATCGATAAAGCCCCTGGACCGTTATTCCGTATCGATTCCTTACTTCGAAACCACGCGGATTCCTTGTCTTACATAAGATATCTGCTAAAGTCTATTCTCTATAAAACAAAAACAAAACCGCGCGAAATGAATTTGGAGATGGCGCAATTTGAACTGTCAAAAATCATATGTTTTACCGAGACGCGTTCCGAAACATCAACATATCAAGAGATATGACCACTTATGTTATATATTTTATTCAAAATAAAGATAACTTTAATGTAAAGTGAAGGTCTCTAATGCTGTGACACGATTTGAACAAGACACGATAACGACGTGGTTTCGTATCGTGTGGAATCTGTGTTTCCATAGAGAATAACCACCCTGCAGAGCGATTATGTAAAGCTGTTACAAACACTGGGTTGATCGAAACACATTTGAAATAGCTACATGTGTGTATCGATAATTTGCGATTATGTAAGGGTTTTTATTTCTATTTCAATCGGTTTTTATCGATAACAACCAAAGTGAAGTTGCAGCCAACCCGACCAATTTAAAAAGCAAGGTTTATATAGAAAACGTGTTGAAATGACTAATCATTTTTATATGGCTGCATTATACGATACCAACAATGACCTTCGCAGAATCTCCGACTGGAGCCATTCCTACGGACTTAGGATCAACCCGGCGAAAACCCAAACTATTGTGATAGGTAGCTCCAGAATGGTGTCCAAAATTGATTGGTTTCGCCTTCCGCAGGTGATATTCGACGGAACCTTCATCCCATTTAGTGACGTTGTAAAGAATCTGGGAGTACTGATGGACAGGAAGATGTCATGGGTGCCTCAGATAGCAGAGACTAGCCGTAAGCTCTTTGCCTCTGCGTCTTCTCTCAGGAGACTGCGTAACTTTCTACCTACTACCACCAAAATTTTGCTTGCACAATCTCTTTTACTTCCTATCTTAGACTACGCTGACGCCGCATACCTAGACTTAACTGAAGAGCAGCTTAATCAGCTTGAACGCTTACAAAATTATTGTATAAGGTTCATATATGGCCTCTGCAAATATGACCACATCTCTGAATTTCGAAAAAAGCTTCTTTGGTTACCTATTCGCTGTCGCCGGAATACTCGCATTCTCTCTCTCTTATATAATATACTTTTCAATCCTTCCACTCCTATCTACTTAAAAGAACGCTTTAAGTTCTTGTACCTCACCCAATCCCGATACTTCCGCTCCTCTGAAACCCTGCAACTTCAGATGCCTGTCCACACCACTAGTGTTTATGATAAGTCGTTCACTGTAGAAGCTGTCCGACTTTGGAATGCGCTGCCAGAAGAAGTAAGACGCGCAAAATCCTTACTAATTTTAATCGGATGGTAAAGCTCCATTATCTGTCTTCCATCTAATACTGCTATGTATATTTATTTATATTTATTTTATGTTTAACAGGTATTTATTTTATTTTATTTATTTATTATTTATATATGATTATGTATAATTAGTAGTTATAATGTGTATGTTAATGGATTATAAATAGTATTATGAAAGCATTATTATTATTACTGTTGTTTTTCTATGTTTGTGTCATTAATTTATATTAATAATTATTTTATATCAAATCTGTCTCAAACATACTTATAAAAACTTAATTAATGTATATGTTCTTATTGTACACCACCGTCCACTCCTACTTCATCCAATACTGTCCATCCAAAGGTTGCCTGGAAGAGATCGCTTTTAGTGATAAGGCCGCCGATTGTAATACCTACTATAAGCTGTTATGTATCATTGATTGATTCTGTGGTATACAATAAAGAGTTTTTGTATTGTATTGTATTGTATTGTATACGGTTCTTTGGCCTATGTTTTTGTTGAAACAGGAAATGTCATTGTCATTGTCAATAAAAAATAGATTTATAATAATTGTGACCATTTGTGGCAGATTTCTGCCATTTGGCAGAACTAGCTCTCAAGTTTACTGTTTTAAAAACGTGGCATCTTTCGGCAGATATGGGGGTTATTAATATTTTGAAGTAAAAATCGGAGGTCTCATAGCTGCAGCTCTTTATTAGTTCTAATAACTTAAAAATATTGATTTGTAATTCATTCATCAGACTTCCTCACTGAAACTAGAAGAAACTAAATACCATACCTGCCGTGCGGACTAGAGGGAGCGCCTCACTAGCAACCACGTAACTAAGATAGTTTTCATCCGATCAATATCCTACTGCCGGTAAACTGGCGCGCTAATTGATTTTATACTGTTATTTGTCTTTTGAGATATAAATAAAAATTGCATATGATTACTTTTTTATTCATTGGTCAGCCCCCAAAGGGCCGTTCTTGAAAACATAAACGTCATGGGCCCTGTCGGGCACGCAAAAATTAGAAAAGACGGGGATACATAACTATTGATGCGTAACACGAATAATCGATCAATATTGAAGCCGCTTTATTACCCATAAACAGGGTTAGGTAAGACGTAAAAATTATTAACCCGCGCGAGCCGGGTTGGGTCAACTAGCAATATATTATAAAAGACTTGAGGCATATTTCTTTGTTGAGGAAGATTTCTAGCCTATTTAGGGCACAATCTGCAATTTAGATGGTCACACTGGATATAGTAAGTATTTTATGATTTACTACTTATGCGTTTACATTGCTTGAAGATGCTCAATGTGAAGAAAAAAAACAATAAAATTTCGCAAGAAACAACCTCTAGCCTGTTTCTATGGAGAATGTAATTTCTGCCGTCATTTCGGCTGAAATCTATGTACGTAATCGCAAATGTTCATATCGATGAAATTTTTGTTCTGTCAAATCCTTTTCTGTAGCAAACTTGTTGCATTCGAACTTTTATTGACTTTGATTGATACAGAATGTCGTACATAATCGCAAAACTATAATAAATACATAATTCTTAATGAAACTGAATGAAATAAAAGTTACATAATCGTCCTGCTGGTCTTCTTATTCAATATGGGGGCGCTAAGTCCTGCACTGATGTCCCGCTAGGGGTGTATTGTGCATTTCCCTCTGCCAGCATCTAACCGAGCCACCCCAACTCCTTAAAATAACGGAGTGTGGCTCTAGGAATAACAGAGTGTGGCTCTAGGAATAACGCCCTGCTGGTCTATAATAGGTAGCATACTTACTAACTTAATTAAAACAATTATATTCAGTACAGTATATTTTTTAATTAACTAAGTAGGTACACTCATACAAAAAAAAATGCTTTCATTACTCCTACAGGATTAACCATAGACTTGATTTGGACGTACCAGATAAATTATAAATAATAGATTATCCGGTCATACAAAACTAAAAACATTTGACTCAAGTATACGTCTAGAAATATTTTAATGATAATGTTGTATTCGGCAAGGCCAGGCGAGTTTCGCGCATGCGCGGCCGGCCTTCTGCCTGCCTAGCAACAGCTATCTAGACTGAACCTTGAGCTCTAGATCTTTATTTATGTAATCATCCTGTAACCCATCTATCAGAATAGATTATTGATGACACGTCTTGGAAACGTGCAACTTTTGAGCTTTGCAGAGAGGTAGTACGCAAAATAAGCGGAAGATGCACCCAAAAATTTGGTGGTAGGCTGGTGGGCTCCCAACGTGTTCCACCAAATTGTTCACGATCCGTTGGGAATTTTGATAATATATCATTACTAGCTGACCCGCCCCGGCTTCGCACGGGTTAATTAGTTTTAAGTCTTAACTCTGTTTATGGGTAATCGAGAAGGGAAAGGGTAAAAAATAGGGGAAAAGGATGAATGCATGGGATGGTAATAGAAGGGAGGCAGGCGCAGCCGTTTTCCCGTATTTTTTCCCTTTCTCTTCTATCTTCCCTTCGACAGGTGAGTATAATTTTTTTTTGTTTTTTTTTTTGTCTTTATTGAAATTAAACTTGATTGATTAACAAATATAATTATAATATACCAACAAAAAATCTTCAATAAAAATTACACACTTATTGCTTTTGCAATCCGCACTTGGCCGTTTTAGATAACAAAAAAATTATAAATATTATTCTCCATAATCAGCTATAACCATACCAAATTTCAGCAAAATCCTTTCAGTCGTTCCAGCGTGATGCTTGTTCAAAGGGGCAGACAGACAGACAGACAGACATACAAGAAATTCCAAAAAAGTTGTTTCCATTTCTATATCGATTAAGAAGCGCAATGCAAAATTTTCCAAAAATATCCAATGTACAGATTTAGCCCAGTTACAGATTTATTATAATTATTTATTGATTAGTATTGTAAAACTATCATAATTAATAAGTACATCACTTTTCGTTAAATAAACACGTTTTTTCGTGCTCTGTGAATTTGTACTTCTTATTATACAACACCCTATTATTGGTATACTTCTTTCACAACCCCCACCCTCGCCACCGCCGCTGTTTGCATAAATGTGCGTAGGCAAGTAATTTGATGTGACAGACTTTTCATAGGTATGGTAGGTAACTACTACCATGCGTTCCCATGTCTTCATGTTAATATCACTGAATAAATAATAGTTCTATTCTAATATTTTCTAAAACGGCCAAGTGCAGATTGCAGGAAGCAATAAGGACTTAATTTTATGTAAGACTTTTTTGCTGATATATTATTTTTTTATTTACCTGTTTATTTATACTTACTCATCCTGTCGAAGGGAAGATAGAAGGGAAAGGGAAAAATATAGGGGAAAAGGATGAATGGATGGGACTGCAAAGAAATCCCCTAAGTCTGTTTAATGCAAGGAAGTTCCATTAGTAGGTAATTAGGTTAGGTCTTTTGTTTAATATTACCTTTTATACAATTTATAGGCATAGCCTATTTACTTTTACACGACTAAAACTTGAAGAAGGAAAAATCGTAAATTACTGGGTTTTTTTTTCATCGATAGGCTAACATTTGACCACGGTCTCACCTGATAGTAAGCGATGACGCGGTCGACGATGGAGCTGCTTGCCTAGAAGATACCGGTTCACTCTAGCCTTAAAAACTCCCAGATTATATTTGTCAGGAAACAATGACGCCGGTAAGGTGTTCCATTCCTTCGCTGTCCGAACTATAAACGAGGAATCAAAACGCTTCGTACGTATTCGAGGAATTTCTACCATATACGGATGCCGTGTTTCCGTGCGTCTTGATGTCCGGTGATAAAATGGGGATGGGGGAATTAAAAAAAAATTACATTAGCTAAAGTAAAACTTCATGCACGTGATCGGTCTATCTAACTGCCATTAGTATGAGTTATGACGGCCACTGCTGATCATCCACAGATCGCCACTTTGACCGACTGCTTACCTTTTTGCATCCAACGGCTCCCGGGTTTTATTAGCGCTGCAGCTAAATCTAGACTGCCTCGATAAGTCGAAAAGGCTCCCGCTGAGACGTCCTCTAAGCCCCCGGGATTCTGTGCGACACAAATATACTTTTCTCAAACATGCTCGTAAATTCGAACATGCTGTATTTCGACAATCTTTTTCGAGATAAATCGAAATTGCTGAACTGTGGTTACGAGTAGGTACCTAGTCTGAGCATATCTGCCGTGTTTACCAGCCGAATAAGTTAATAGGTACTAACTAAGGTACTATTAAGGTATTATATACCTGGGTGAACACCGCGGGGAGCCAAATGATGGATGCAGGGGGCGAGCAGCCGCTCAAAGTGGCACTTTCTGGGGGAGGCCTATGTTCAGCAGTGGACGTCTTCAGGCTGATGATGATGATGATGATGAAGGTACTATACCTACAAATAAAAACAAATACCTAACTAATAGCTACCGAATTTACCAATGAAACCATTTTTTAACCTCGCACATGGCAAGGGGTACTTTTTAAGGATGTAATGAAATGTTATAATACTTACCAAAGTAATATAATTTTAATTCGAATGGCCTGGAACTTAAACGTGTTGTTAAATTTTATAAATAAACATAATTATACCTAATTATAAAAATCGGTCTTTGAACTTAAAATTACAATTATGCCGTTGTATGTTTCAGAAGCTGATAGTGGTGTGGTGTTTTCTGCAAAGGAATATAGGTACTTCGTGGCTATTTTTAAAACAGCACACAGACTCTAAAATCAAACTAAAGTTACAGTGATACTTTGCAGTTAAGTAGGTACCTAATACTAATTAATTGATGTCTCGGAAAACATTAATCGACACAAAGGACGAAGATCAATAATTAATAATAATTAAACGCAAGCAAGGTCGATATAGTATATTAGAAAAATATAGATACATTACCTAGATACTACTACATATAGATATAGCAATACCAAATATAAATAACCTACTATACTAGAAACATATCCTTGAAAAGCTTTTTTATTGATACGAGGCCATTTTGAGAGTCGCGTTTTATATTCGAAATGCGTGCAGCACCCCGCTGTACTCCATAACACCAGCTACGGTTTTGCTACGAAACTCCCCGTAGGCCGCATGCCACAGACTTAATTGTTCCGTAATACTTAGTGTCAAATATGTAGCATTCGCTAAATAGTATCTCCGTCTTCTTCATTTCCTCTTCATTAGAAGAGTATACCTACCGCTATAGGTACTTAACTTATATATATTAATAAAGTAGCTGTGTGTAATGTGTATTTGTTACTCCTTCGCGCTCGAAAGTCTCGAAACAGGTGAATTTGGATGTAATAGAGATAGCTTAATAGGTACTGGATTAACAATTTAACGCATATGATACTAATAATCCGCGGGTGAAACCGAGGGGCGCAGCTAGCTTCATATAGCCGGCAGGTTGCTTTTACTGGGTAATTACTAATTATTTATTAATTAATCGACACTGACCATTTATCAAATAAATTCTATTATTAATAAGTTGTGTTTTATTATTAGCGTTATCTTTGCAAGAAGTTTATCTGTGCGTGTCACAGACGCGGGACAAAGACCGGACGCGCGCAGGACTTGGAAGGTCACGGGTGAACGTCCGGCGACGCCCGCGCCCGTGATCCGTCTGACCGACTTCAAACTTCAACCACCGCCAGGTAGAAGGATGGCTTGCAGCCGGACACGGGGCAGACTTGCCACTGAATTACCATATAATTAGCTGGAGGTTTTGCTGTGGATGTAGTCAGTATGGCACTGCCCAGTTTCTGCCAAATTGGCAGAAAATGGGTGCCTTAGACAGACCCGGTGCGAGGACTCGACGCAGGGTATGTATGAACGGACTAAGTCTTCATAGACTTGGCTTTTCACTAAAGTCTATGGTGGTGATGATCTGTTAATATCTGTGGCTTTAAGAACAATCACCGCTAATATACCAGAAAGGAAGTGCCATCCTTCTGGCAGGGCTGCAGTTTGTTACCTTCACAGAGAAAGGAAAAAAAATAAGCTTCAGGAGGTGAAGCGTATGATTTTTGTTCTGAGGTTACGTTACATACGTTTTTAAATTTGAACTAGGTATTACGTACAGGATGCTGATGACGGAAATTGAGTCATTACCACACGTTTGATACCGGAATGAGCGGCGGAACAAGACGGTTTATACAGAGATGACACGCCTCCTCCAACGTAAATCACAAGGCATTTGGCCCAGGAACTATTTATTCTGGAATAATCCAACCGTTCCACATAGATATGCTAACTAGTATATCCTTGTTTGTAGGGAAAAATGATTGATTGGTATTCGCATTGAGATACTATACGTAGCTATAAAAATAAAGCTGAATTGGTTTGGTACATTTTTGTACGTTGATTGGTTTGCAACTAGTCTTACCTCTATGTATCCCGGATAATGTTAGTTTCCTGTGTGTGGTCCAACGATCTGGTGAAAGCCGCGGGGAGCCAATGGATGCAGGAGGCAAGCAGCCGCTTAAAGTGGAGCTCTCTGGGCATATGTTCAGTAGTGGGCATCTTCAGCTGTTAATGATCCTAATCCTAGATGCCTTGACGGATCTAACACTTTTTTACAGCTTACAGAATATAGCAATTGCGCAGTCCAACGGCCTCGACATCAACCTTATGGTGGTGTAAAACGTACGCACTATATGTGTAGTTGTATGTCTTGTATGCTTGTATATCACTGTGTGCATCCTTCATAATTCACCTAAAGAACAGTCCTCCAATGAATCATGCAGTAAGTAGGACGATACCTACGTGGAACAAGTGAAAGTTCTCACAATTTCGGCATGTAACGAAACAAGAAACAATAGGCACGTCCTTTGGATCATGGATTACATGATCAGACTTAGAGATACCGTAATTCAATTGTAGTTTACATTTAAATTGTGAAATAGATAGTCTTGAATATGTATTTGGTTTTCTTATTAATGTGGTCTGCTTTGTAGCTTTGGGCACAGAATAAATAATTGCTTTATTTGAAGTCACAATTGCGATGGTGTTGATGCATCAAAATTGACTCGTAAACCCTTCAATTTCTTAGATAAAAGTAGGTTAAAGTTAGAGGTACACAACCAAATGGCCTACAAAAAGCAGGCTTAGGCAGTGCGGGAAGTAACCTATAGCTGCGAAGCAAGGCAGTATTACCTACAATAGATAGGATCTGTGTACAATAAAAAAATAAATCGATATAGGTACCTAAATAGGTACTTAAAAGTTGTCACAGTAAATCTCGATCTAATAAAAAGTTGACTAGCAAACTAATATAGACATTAGAGCTATCTACAGCTGGCTAATAATGACCTCTAAATAAACTGCCTATTTCACAAAACAATTATCCATCGACTTGACCGCTACTGGCATTGCTACAGACAGAAGGTTAAACTGGTAAAAAAGGTCACATTATATGTGACCATTAACAGCCGAAAGCGTACCCAGACCAAACACCATGCGGGCAAATAAAAATAACAGTTTTTTTTAATACAAGAATATAAGTGCCCCTGGATTCGCTCTTGTATTTTTACTAATGCATTTGTTCTTGGGGATGAATTTTCAAGAATCATTTCTTAGTGCCTAGCCTAGCCCTTAAAGAAGACTCTGTTTTCACCTATTGACAGTTTGCCTTTATGTTACCCTGTAGTATAGTGGTTGAGCAGCTCGGCTCATAATCGCTGTTCGATTCCCGGGACAGGACTCGTGCAAAGTCTGTGTCTGTGTCTGCTGGATGTTGTGGGACCTCGATCCTCATAGTTCTTGAGTACAAATAACTGGCTAAAGGGAATCCTAGTTATCAAGGATCTGTACCTAAGTGATCGTTGGGTGTGTTATTTATTTATATTCAGTCAGTCAGGAGATACAAAGATAAAGTCCATATTTCTTTTTATATTGATATACATTACCCTTTCATACGCTTCTCGAACGTTCCATCGATTGTGCTGAGGACGCTCCATTGAGAGTGCCGGCACGTTCCACGCAGAACTGCTTTATAATGGAGCACGAGGGGAGGCACGTGTTCGTACCTACTTCGTACGATTGTTGTAAGTGCGCGGAGAATAAGTGTGTCTACATAAAACAGTGCCATGGCTTTGGAACTTGGAAGTTAACTTTATTTTTGATAATTTGGAAGTCTTCTTTAACTTTGTCCCTTTGGTTTTCGAGACCAAGTCAGTTTGATCGATAGTACTACAGAGGAAGATACTACGGACATCCAAATGCGAACCCAAAGACTCTAGGTCCAAAGTAGGTGTTTTAACAATTTTGGGTGCAGAGTTAAAATTATTGCTTGGTTTTCAGAATGAAAGGCATTGGGAAAAAGCTGATTCCTGTTATTAAACCTACGTACAAAACCTTACACTAGTTTCCTACTTAGAATCAGCAGACCTGTTTTCATAAAGGTATAAAAGACTGAATACTACCACAGAAAGTTACGAAACAGGTTTCGTACACGTAGACAGCCGAAACAAATTAAATAGCCTCTCGCTACTCTGTCTCTATACCACAGTCTCTACATTGGTCTCTACATTGGTCTCTAACTCTCTTTACTCTAACTTCACCTAGAGCGATTCATAAATAACAAAGTTTTATTACTACTTACAAAACAGTGAAATTATTGAGACATGATTGAGACGATATGGAACTATTTTTGCAAGTGATATTCAAATGTAAATTCATTTTACGCAGTAAATAAAGTTGCCCAATAGGCGTAGAGTCGAATTTTAGGAATTTTGTTCGATTCGAAATGAAACTACCACAGAACTATCAATAGTTGCGACGTAAACTTTACATACAACGAGCTCACATATTAGGGCACATACATGTTTATGTATCACATTTTTGCATGTCTGCGTGTATTTATAGCAGTGGGCGGCGGGCGCGCGACCTTGTGGCGGAGACGCTCTCGCTACCACGAGACGCGATTTCACTCAACCCTGGCTCGAAGGATAAACTTCTGTGACGTTCATCGCCTGCTTTGCCGCCTCGATTTATAAGCCGTGACAGTTTAAGCCAGCAATGCATAAGTTACTATTGTAATAACAGTTGGTGACCGAGCGGGGTGCGCAGGCGACGGACTCGCGCGCCTCAGGTCTCGTTCGCCAATTTCGCACACTGATAAGTTCATCGACTCTTCACAAGGATGCATGAATCAAGTTTAATAAAAGCGATACGGCAGTTTCAGCTTTGTTTAGGATAATCAAGGACGCTGCGTCATTGTTGTCCGAACAAAGAGGTTGGTGGTGTTATTTCATTTTGCACGCTTTAGAAGTGAGTAGCTCACTTTTCTGTTCTCTTTTTTGTTGCCATTTAATTTATATTTAACAAAACAGGTTTATAAACTAGATCACCTTTTTGCTATATTTAATTTGTTGTTGATGAATGGAAAGCTTAAAAAACATTTTGATAGAGTCGTTTAAGGACCTGCTATAATGCTATTTGAGTTTTATCAAACTATCAGCTATCTAGAGAAAGGTATAATAAACCAGGCAATACGTATTATAGGTTTAGGTTAGTTATAGTCCTTCGTTAGGTTAATTATATTCCTCAAAATATAAACATTTGTGAACACAAAAATAAATATCTCAAAAAATTACCAAGTTACAAGCATTTTATAAACCGGAATAGAAAGAGATAGCTCAAACGGCCAGTGACGTCATAGGAAGGTCGTTATAGTACCTCATTACTAAGCTGTAGTAGCTTTCGTACAATCTCTTTGGCATGTGACGTCACGAGTAGATTTTTCATTGTAACTGTGGGGGCGTTCTGTTTCCCGAGAAAGGTACAGGAGATGCCTTCTGTAGAAACTTTAAACGCTTAATACTCCGTGATTTATTTACCGATTTTGCTGATTTTTTCAATTATTGCATTCATGTTTAATCTTCTTTATGAAAGTAATATTTACTTGTTCATTTTTAATAGTAGTCATCATGCCTATTCCTAGATCCCTTGATACAGGAAACCATGGTTAGGGTCCAGGCATGGATGAAATAAAAAAAGAAGGATTGAGTTTTGATTGACATCGAACTGAAGCCCAAAATGGCGGACATATTACATATGTGTGTCAGATGAAAGTATGGCGACCGGCTGCATATGGTGTGATTGTGTGCGTAGAAGCGTTCCGTCTTCCTAAGGGTGCTTCAGTTTCGGATCAGACGGGATTCCCTCCTTCTTTTTTTATTAGCTCCATGGGTCCAAGTTTAAAGTAGGTAGGTTGTGATAGTTGGGCGATTTTTAACGCAACGTAACGTACGTGTAGATAACGTTAAATCTTGGAATAGTGCATAGTGCATACATAAGTAAATCATACATACTTAAGTAGTATCTATCACTTGTTTTGATATAAATTCTAGACAACAGCTACTAAGAAGAACAATAATTATATTGAAGATGTTTCTTCCATAGCAACACTAACTTATTCTGTGGTAGCAGGCTCATTATTTCTCAACGCGAGATCCACACGCGATCCGTTCGCTTGACCGATTTTTTTTTAGCATAATGTATTGGATCCTTCACGATATTGGCTGGCATTCTCTTTCATGGAGAATCAATTAATATATTTTTAGTGTTATTGGGTAAAGGTGCAGGATGAGCTAGATTAGCAACTTTCTAGTAAATATATATTTTTTTGATAGAAACAACGATTACTTTACAATATTAAGCACAATCCCGTCAATCGGTTAAATTTGTGCCTTTTGTTTATAACTTGTGTGTTTCAATAAAGAGTTTATCTATCTATCTAATCCCTAAATAACATAGATAAGTAATAGATTTTCGTTCATCAATTAATAATAAGTAAAGTTTTTCTTATCTATTAGAGCAATAGTTACACATCAACAGCTGGAAGACATCCACCGCAGAAGACATCAGGCAGGGCTCCCCCACTAATCACCACTTTGGGTTTATCATATTATGGTGGATTTGCCATGCAACATCACACTTGGCAGGCGCAGGCATAAATTTGAATTTGTCTACGTATTGAAGTTAGATTGGTAATGAAAGGTTTTTTACTACTAGGTTTATTTAATAGTTTGGTTTTTTATTGTTATGTTTTACGAGCTGCGTCCACATCATCCACATAATCTTATCTGATATAAGGTATTAAGTATCCTATATTATTTGTGTTAATCCAGCGCAGCGAATAAAGCTGTTCCGGCGAACAAACATCACCAATCACAAATACATCTTCAGCTTCACACAGTTGAAGCTCAATTAAATCTTCATACAGTGAAATCACAAAGTATTAAAACGAATTTTTGCAAACCACAAACAAACAAATTAATGTATCAATTATGGTATATATAAGTAAGTATTTAGTAAAGGGTTAAGAAATCTAAATAAACACTTATGTCTAATTGTTCGTAACTACGATGTAAACATCATTGGAAAGCGCATCCGCAAAGTGAGCACGTCTTTAATTGCCTCATCCATTCGGCTGTTACGTTAATTAATGCTTTCGGTGATCTATGTGGCAGTCACTCGCACACGCGAAATCAATTCTGTTGTCACGTCATAGAAGGCACACACTGACGCGTGACGGAAAGTGATGTATTCATACATGTTTGGCTGAATAGCCCATCTACTTGGTACGGAGGGTCACTCAGCTCATATTATACTTACCCTTAAAAATATCGGTTCCTTAGAATAAGTACCTAATCGGTCCTTTATAATTATGTAAACGAAAGAGGTGACGAGCTAATAGGCATGATCATTTTCACAAGGAGCAGGTGAAAAAATAAATGATTTCATAAATCATAAATCACTCTGCTACTTTTTGGTACATACTCTGCTACTAATCACGTGGCTTCGGATTTCACAATACGAGAGTAGCATCAGCGGTGAATATCAAACATATAATTTTATTTATGCTTCAGAAAACAAATTGAGACCAGTAAGGTCTCAATTTGTTTTATAAAAAGTATAGTTTTATAAAAACTGCGTTAGATTTCTTAGTAAATTAGCAGCAGGTCGGAACTTCGCTGGATTGCTCCTAAATCACGTCTGTGTTTCTTTTCATATTATGAAACGTTTCATATTGGCGGTGCTTTAAAAGCACCGCCAATCGCCATGGATCATAAATTCATTAGGCATATATGAAAAATCACAATCTGTGAAAACACAGCCTGTGAAAAATAGCAGGTGAAATCACAGTGACTAAAATAAATCATCATCATTCATTCTCATAAAAAATATGTGATGAAATGACAATGATTTTAAAGTAGCAATCATTTCGATGCCTACGAGCTAGTCGTCCGCCTGATGTTAAGCCTCGCGCCTGCCCAGTTGCAATGCCACTCGGCACTCTGAAATAATATTATATGCCTAAACTTTTTCATGATACCTGACTGCCCTGCGCGAGCACATCATTCTGTACTTCGATCAAGTGGTATGCCTGATCGAAGATCCTGAAACATCAGCACTTCACAGTCAGTAAGATAATTTAGGTATTATTTAAACTAACTACGAAAATAATACTAAATAAGGACTAGATACTGGTACTGGCTACACTATCTACTACAAAAAAGATTTGGACTGTAGGCCTACTAGCTGCGATGACCTATAGACAGGTCAAACGTTCCAGTTCTAGCGCGATAATAATAAGATGCCAAAACTATGTTTGTTCTACAATAATAAAAACTAAACTAAAACTAACTACACTACACACTAACTAGCTACACTATACCTACTACAAAGAACAGAACAGCTGAACGAATTTGAATGTTTTATTGTAGTTTGCGAGTAGGTAGTACTAGGTAGGTATGTGTACACTACCCAGATCAACACGGAATTATAATTTTTACACTGGAAAATCAGTTTCTTACGGAAAAATGGGTAAATAATTAAAATTGCGAAGCAACTCTATTGATTACTAAAACACACACTTGACATAAACACACGAAAACTCGTAACTTCCGTAAACCAATCCATGTGTGCTTCCGTGTTTCCGTGTGTAGAAATTAGACATCATGGATCATGAAGCTTCCCGATTGTACTTTAGCCACCAAAAAAAATATTGTAAGTAGGTATCTTTAATTTACGTCTTTGTTGATGTTCATATGATATGTTTTTGGATTTTTAGTATAACTAGCATTAACCTTTAGTATACTGCTCATAGTTTTTTAATTAAATAACTTCTGAGTTTGACTTGCCCTGATTCCTGAAGAAAATGTTTCATCAACAACCTGAAGACATTCACTGCTGAACATAGGTCTCACTTACAGAGCCCCATTTTGAGCGGCTGCTTGCCTGTAGTGTATACCTATAGCAGTACCAATTTTAAAGTGAGGATGAAAAGGTCTCGGATACAACAATAGCTGATTTACGACTGTGCTGTGCATCATTCTAAAATACGTTTCGTAGACTCTACGTACAAGACTCCAGGAAAAAGCAATAACGAAGCATTGACGACTGAGCATTATTGTAGCATAATATACCTAGGTACCTACAGGTGCCGTAGGTAGTCTCTAATATAAAAGTCTACGAAAAAGCAGTAACGAAGTCATGACTGAGCATTTGAGCATTGGTTCTAGACTGAGAAGTAAAGGTAATTGTGTTCTATAGTTTTAGCCCCAAGGGTCCAGCAGCAACCGGAAATTCTGGAATGTTAAGCAACAGGATTAGTCATGGTGCCTACGTGACTACCAATCAGTTTTTTTTTACTTAAATGGCTTCACACGAATCGTAGGTTAGTACATGAGCCAGCGCGTACAAGTATTCCTATTAAGTATACATCAATTTGAAGATTTGTATCATGATCACTTTATTTGAGCCGGTAAGTAAATTACAATGAATGATCTCGGAGTTTTTGTAATATATTTAATTGCAAAGATCAAAAGTCAACTTTAATAATTATCCTATGGGTACATAGGTAATGTTAATCCAGCGTTTAAGCTATCTCCATTCCAAATTTAATTGAAACCCGTTCAGTCAGAGAGAAACACACAGAGACAGGTAAATAATCAACGCACTCACATAAACTTTTGCATTGTTGTGTAAACTTGTAAAGTGTGATAAAACTAATATAAATTATAACTATTAAGTAGGTAGGTACTAGCGATGGCAACTAATACGATTTTGCGTAAATTTCATAAACATGCTAATTCACGAGTCGTAGCATGCCAACTGCTATTGCTATGCTATTTGCTAAAATGAAATGAAATGGAAATTAAAAATAAAATGAAATATGAAATGGAAATTGAAATGAAAAATGAAATGAAACATGAATTAAAAATGAAATGCAAATTTATATTAAAAAATAAATTCAAAATCAACCAAATGACTTAAAATGAAGTTTCATCTTTCACAGAATTTCGCAACTACATGTCATTTGCGAAATGCTAATTGAGTTTTCGCTTGCTAAAAATGAATGCGAATGCTAATTAATCCATCACTAGTAGATACCTAAGTGTACGGGCCAACCCGTAACATTTAATTCTCATATCATAATAGCAATAGCAATATCATTGTCATATTACCTTTAATACATCAGTGTCAATAAAGCATCCAACCGGAACGCACGCCTATCATTTCCCGGTTGCATTGATACTCAATATCAATCAACTATCAATCATCAATCTATGTAGGGCTCCGCACTAGACCCTACACTAAGTATCCTATTGTAGTTGACCGAAGACCGAAGTTGGTTTTCCTGTTTAGATACCCAAGAATATGAAGAATCAGTTTTGCACTATATTAATGCAAACAAAACAAAAGGAATAAGTAGGTAGGTACTTAGTTTCTTGGAAATAGTGGCCAGATACGGAGCGAACACTGCTCGCTAATTTTAAATGGCTCTTTACCTATTAGCTTTGACAGCGGTCGTGAGATATTTTTATAAAGCCTTAGGACGCTAGACTATGGTATAGTCAAACCAGGAGCACCTCTCAAACTTCTGTTTATTCGTCTATCTTTTGTTCAGTAGTTCACTAGTAAACAAAATACTCCTTGCTTGCTCAGCCGCATTGAATCACGCGCCCGGGCCCGGCCTAAACCGCACCAATCAGTGCTACCAACAAAAAAAAAAACGATTCACTAAATAGCTACCTAGATACCTACGTAATAAATTCACGACATAATGATAATTTGTCTCTAATTTTCTATTTTATTATTGGAAAATATTAAGATCAACAACGCTATCATTCTATTCGCTATAGACGGGCCCGATAGCTCAGTTGGTAGTATCCCTGCCTTCTGAACTGAGGGCTGTGGGTTCGATTCCTACCCAGGACAAATATTTGTGTGATGCACATAGATGTTTGTTCTGCGTCTGGGTGTTATATTGTATTCTATGTATGTATTTACAAACAAAAAAGTATATAAGTATTGTATCAGTTATCTGGTTCTCATAGTACAAGCTATGCTTAGTTTGGGGCTAGATGGCGCTGTGTGAAATGTCCACAGATATTTATTATTTATTTATTCTAAAGTAGGTAATTTTCTGTTGGTCTACGTAATAAGCGTTGTCATTTCGTCCAAATCGCAGTTTCTCAGTTCGTCCAACCAACCTGCTGTTGATCAAGATATTTAAAGCAATCATAATCTCAAAGATTCAACTGATGTCCGACGGTAGTTTTACCACAATGCTAAGATTTTGCCCCAAGCTTTGTATTAACGTTCGAAAATCCTCCAGACCAGACGCAAAAAGTCGGGATTTGCGAGCGATGGCCACCGACGTAGGCTTTCCAATCTATATTTAGTCTGAGACGTCCTATATGCACTGATATTGGTACGCTATGTTTAGTTTACAGGTCACACTGTTGCCATATGAAGGGTGAACAAGACCGACCTTAATGATGAGTTCTACAGCCAGGTTCAGTAGAACTTATGTTACCATGGCAACATAATCAGCTGAAGACGTCCACTACTGAAGACAGGCCTGCTTTCTAGAATGCTACATTTAGGCTGTTTGCCTTCTGCAGGCATCACACCAGTCCGCCTAGTGGGGGCTGGCCTACCTTGGTTTTTACAGTTTTGTAATATCCGAGATTGCAAAAATATTTATTATTGGGTGTGCGCGGGATATATTAAACCCTCGTGCACGGGCAGCAGGGTTAGCACGGACGGAAGACAAAATTGTCTTTCCCCTGTTTTACTTCACTTGACAAGTAAATTTTATGAAGAAAGTGACATAAAACGGGGAAAGACAAGTTTGTCTACCATCCATGCTAGCCCAGCTGGAACTAATATTATCCGCAGTTCTATTTTTTTCATAGGAGACATTATACCTATTTGTCTTATGTTCAGTGGGTAACTAATTTCTTTACTATCATTAACTGAACGACAGTATATAAATATAATTATGATGTTTCACAGTAGAAATGCCTATTCTCGATGTGGTGACGTAGGTAAGCTAAAACTACATTTTTTGTCAAATCAACCAATACTTACTCACCTAAACTACAATACTTACCTAAAAGCACAGTTTGCTAACCTAAATAGAACCAACTAAACATAGCTCTAAAGTTTATGTAAAATAGGTACAAAAAGCTTGGATTGGCTTTAAAGCTTGTGTTGGGTTCAACCGAAGCTTTTTGCACCATCAACACAAATCAATAATCAGTTTATAATTTAACCTACGCAGTAATATCTAATTAATAAATCGATCGGAGATACAACATAACAATTGCTCTAACTACATTTTTTTCAAAGCATTCAAATAAGGCTCGCACCGCGCATTTTTATTTAGCCATTGTTTCGTAGTAACATATTTAGTAATCTGTGCATTTGGGTCCATTGAACCGTGAGCAGTTTCCTAGATTGAAGCTACTAGATTAGGAGAGGCCTAAATTTAGGTTGGTACCTACTGTAATTAAGCAGATACCTAACTATAATTTAACGGGATATATAAGTCCGTTTATATTCTTTAAACTACTTAAATACTAAAATAAATGCACCAACTACTAAATAATATTTATACATTTATGATCATCATCATCATCATCATTATTAAAAGCTTGAAGACGTCCACTGCTGAACATAGGCCTCCCTCAGAGCCTAGTAGGCGCTTGAACTAGTTTAACACTGTAATTCAGGAGACAATTTTGTCTAATATGGTCTAGGTACCTAAAACGCCGCGGGCTCATTTCACACCAATCAATTGAACAATCCGCTGATCACTGGACTAGAAATATAAATTAACTTCTTAGAAAATAATAGAGAGTGCACGGTGACGTCAGCGTAGCTCGTGTAACCTAGATCTATTCAGCGTGTGATATCCTAGAACCAGACTGAAATAGCCGCT
Source organism: Ennomos erosarius (assembly GCA_963580505.1). Classification (NCBI taxonomy): domain Eukaryota; kingdom Metazoa; phylum Arthropoda; class Insecta; order Lepidoptera; family Geometridae; genus Ennomos; species Ennomos erosarius. Next base: position 2,371,489 of record OY756982.1, read on the forward strand.
AGATCATGTTGTCTCATGTGACGATCACGAACTGGACACAGCTTAGGCCGGCCCCCCACTAGGTGGACTGACGGCCTGGTCAGGACCGTGGCGAGCCGATGGATGCAAGAGGCCAACAGCCGCTCAAAGTGGCGCTCTTTTGGGGAGGCCTATGTTCAGCAGTGGACGTCTTCAGGCTGATGATGATGATGAATTTCGTCTCTGTGTGATGATGCTAGTGCGAGGGGGGTCTAGCAAAGATCCAATTCCATTAACGTTAACGCCAAACCATAATAAAAATACAAAAATGATGCATAATGCATAATGTATGGGAATGACATTACCTGTGCTTCACAGGTCAACCCCATACATTTTGGAACGTTTCGCGTTAAGGTTAATAAAAAGGGATCTTTGCTAGACCGCTGAATCTTTTTCTGCGTGTGGCAGCCGCGACTCACGAGCCAGGTTTAAGATAGGTATTAAATTAAGCACTTACCATAATAAAGGAGCAATTTGTAAACAGAATTTTATAACTAAGTGCAGCCATAGTGGGCGGTCTTGTCGTTGAATGCGGTCGCTTTCAGACAACCCACCATGAGAAACAACAAGAAGAAGAAGTTTGCTTGTTTATCAGGGGTAGTACTGTGAGCTCATAGCGTGATTCAAAACAGAGCCTATATTGGAACGTTTGACAAAATATCCATACAAAATAAACAAAGCCATCCAATATAGGCTCTGTTTTTAATCGCGATAAGAGCTCACAGTACGGCCCCAGAGCGCCTGACCGATGCGACGCGTGACCAAAATGCTGGCACTTATTTGGCACAACGAATCAGCATTGCAATTCAACGAGGCAATGCTGCCAGCATGTTGGGTATGCTACCTACCGGTTGGTACATACTATTTTAATATCTGTGGTACTACCAATCTCTTCCAGTGGGTGCCGTAGGTAAGAGCCGGCTAATATTCAGTGAATGGGCAGCACAGCAACCTCGGTACATTAAAATCTGCGACCACCAAGCCACCTGCCAAGCGGGATTATGGCAAATCCCCCATAGTAACCTTACTAGGTGGTAGAACTTTTCTGCAAAGTTCGTCTAGGTAGGTACCACCGCTTTGCCAGTTATTCTGCCGCCAAGCAGTAGTGTGCAAGCACTACTGTGCTCCGGTTTGAATGGCATTGTAGCTAGTGAAATTACTGGGCAAATGAGACTTTATGACCTGATTACACAGTGTAGTAATCTGATTACTAGACTGTGTGGTGTAAAGAATAGCGAGGTGCACGCCTACCACACGCGCAACGCCAATAAGCTTAGGGCAGTGCCGCATACACTGGAGAAGTCCAATAAGCTGACCCATGTGATGGGGCCAGCGATCTACAACAAATTACCTGACGACATCACTGCTGCTCCTAGCTTAGACTCCTTTGAAAGTAGACTAAAGCGTTGGCTTATCGAGCAGACGTTTTATAGCCTTGACGAATTTTTTAAGTATAAATAAGTACCTGATTCTCTAATTTATTATTTGCCTATCATTCTTAATTATTCTATCATTCTTAATTATTTTATAAATTATACTTATTTGGACGTTCTACAATTATGTATACCTATCCCATTATTATCATTATTATTTTTGATTATTATTTTTGTGTTGACATGTAAATAAGTTTTTATGAATAAATTACTATTGACTATTGTCTCAGGATGACGTGCGCAGTGCAGTGTCACGCGAAACTTTATTATTTTAAAGTTCCGAGTGACACTGCAACTGTTATTGACGGCCGTATTGCTTAACATCAGGTGAACGACAAGCTCGTCAGTCATTCATTCTCATAAAAAAAAATATTAAGCAAAGGAAGTGGCGTTTTACGGGGAAGCAGTGTTCAGCAGCGGACGCCTTCTGGCTGTTGATGATGATAATGATAGTTTGACTTCATCTACCGCATAGTTATTGCGACACGGTCACAGTCACAGAATGGCACAGCTAGATAGATGTCGCACCATATCTGATCTAGTTACCTACAATATGCCACGAACGATGATTCTCCAAGATCTCGGCCAGCTCGATGATGCGGCGCGGGCGCAGTGGCCGACACGATTCAATACGCGAGCATACGTACCTCTACAGATTACTCATTACCAGGGTTGCCAAATCAAATCTTCCAAAACAGAGTGACAGACAAAAAAGGCGTTTTCCTAATCGGTTAATGAATAATGGAGTTCTGAACTATATAAATAAACTACAACGGAACTGAGGACCTCCTGTTTTTTTAAGTTGATTGAAATATATTGGGTAACCTCTCATACTTTGATAGTAGGTATAAGTATTTGTCTTGCGCACTAGGTGGACCAACGACGGTCAGAACCGTGGGGAGCTGATGGATGCAAGAGGCACGCAGCCGCTCAAAGTAGCGCTCTTTAGGGGAGGCCTATATTCAGCAGTGGACGTCTTCAGGCTGATGATGATGATGATGATGATGTTTATCATTAGAAAACAAAAAAAAACACACCAAGCCGGCGAAATGCCAAACACCTGCTGCTCTAGCACGGGCGGTATACAAGATGGTCAGTCCCCTGTTTTACTCTATTTGACAAGTAAGTAAGAGAGTGTGCAAGTATGAAGATAATTATAATTTTCTCTACCACTCGTACAGGCAGGCGGGCAACCCTGCTTAAGTTATTACTGAGGCGCTAGTGGAGTTCATTCCACTGGCTGTAGTGCGTAGGCGCAGGGATGCGGCGCGTGTGACCTGCATCGCTATGGTTTTTACACTGTACTGTGTTTTAATGCAAAAAGTGGAGATGGATATGTCAGGTTTATAGGTACCTATAATAATATAGCTTGCATATTTTACATAAATAAGATAATATTTAATGTAAAGGTTGGAACCGACCAGTACAGTAAGCGGGGTCTATGTAAATGACAGCTCGCTGTAAGCTGCCAAAGCGATCGATCGCGCCGCGGTTTAATGTACCTAGCTGTAGTAGTTCAGATGTTAATTCTATGCTGATTAAAAATGTGCAATACCTCTAAGCTTTTAAACGGGCTGCAGATAGTCTCTAAGTAACCACTACCGCTGACAACCAATGGGGAAGAAAGGTTCTCGAGTGGCGACCACGAACCGGAAGGCGCAGCGTGGGCAGACCCCCTACTAGGCAGACCGACGACCTGGTGAAAACCGCGGGGAGCCGATGTATGTAGGAGACGAACAGCCGCTCAAAGTGGCGATCTCTGGTGTAGGCCTATGTTCAGCAGTGGACGTCTACGGGCTGTTGATGATGATGAACTACTACCGCCTTTCACAGAGCGAGAGGGCGGGCGGAGATTCTTTGGCCGCCTATATAAGGAAAACATTGTGAAAAAACCAGAGGTAATAATGTTAGAAGTTTTTGGATTTGGAAGAAACCGGCATGTCGAAAAATCACAAAATTCTAGATGTTTTGTCATACATCTCGCATTTGGCCAGTGGATTATGTATTTAATCGTATATTTTCATTCCTTAGTCTATAAGTACTAGAACTGAGTCCTAGGTGGTAAACTTTTCTGCAAAGTTCGTCTAGGTAGGTACCACCGCTTTGCCAGTTGTTCTGCCGCCAAGCAGTAGTGTGCATGTGCAAGCACTACTGTGTTCCGGTTTGAAGGGCATTGTAGCTAGTGAAATTACTGGGCAAATGAGACTTTACGACCTGATTACACAGTCTAGTAATCTGATTACTAGCCTGTGTGATTTCTCAGGATGAAGTGCGCAGTGCCGTGTTACACAAAACTTAATATTTTGAAGTTCCGAGCTACATTAAGATAAGAAAGCTAAACATAATTTAATTCAAGGCATTTCATGATTAGGCATACTGAACTGTGGTGGTCCCGGCCTAAAAATAACAACACAGCGCAGGTTGTTCTGTCTGTAACTTTAACACTAAGCTAATGAGCAACCTCCTTAGTTCCTTCATGGTGTGTTTACTGCATATTAATTACTTAGAAAAACGCGTCACGGAGCGTCGAAGACGTGCGCGTTTTTTGCCGCGGACGGAAGCGCACGCGCGCGTGCAGCTTGTTCTTCTACCCTCCAATGCATTAATTTTCAATGAGAGCAATGCCCGTTTTTTAATTAATCCGAGCTCCACGATTGTTGGAAAGTGGTATCTTAAGTGGATTTTCTGTTAGATTGATTGCCACTATTATGGAGTTCTGATTAAAAAAAGATTGATTGAAATTTGTGAGTGTATTATTGTGTGGTGGACGTGATGGTTCCCCAATCTCTGAAAATCCCCTAATAATTAGGGTTCATATTTTTTGATAACAAGACCATGACGACAGTGTATAATTGTAATAATTGTATTTTTGTAATAACCGTTTGTTTATAACAAACACAAAAAAACGGTTATTTATAAATTGTCGATTTATTGCAAACTGACAATTTGGCTCACAGTAAAATTGATGGTTTTTCGTTTATTTATAAATAGTCGATGCGCAGCGGTGAGTTTATAAGCAAATGGTTTTTCGTTGTGAACTAACCCGTATTAATGCACCAATTTTTTTAGAGTCACTAGTGGCTAACCAGTAGGTTACGATGACGAGCGAAGCGAGGAGGAATGTTAGGTTAGTTTTGACCACATTAAAAGTACTTAGGTACACAATGCAATAAAACGAAGTGATGCCGATTAATTTTATAAACAACCGGAAAATCATCCCTTTCATTGTAAGAAAAATTGTGGGTTTATAATAAATCGGCAGTATATAAATAACAGCGTTTTTTTATAAACAACCGGTTCCTACAAAAAGACGGTGACTTATAACATAGAGCATAGGTACATAAGCAAACTCAAACATACGATACATACCTACTTATGTAGGCCCTCAACTTTATTGATGTCTAAAGTTTATGATCAAATGTATTTAAAAATACCAGCGAAGTGTGTTCTAGTATTTCCTGTTCACAGAATTTACTTTGCTGTTATAGCGGCAACAGACACACATAATAAGTAAGTATGTGAAAATTTCAACTGTCTGTTACGGTTCATGAGAGATGCAGCCTGGTGACAGATGGACAAATAGACAGCGGAGCCTTAGAATAGGGTCCGTTTTACCCTTTGGGTACGGAACCCAAAAAGGTCCTCATTGAGATGTGGTAAACTTAACTCCCTTTTAAATGTTCCGTTCAAATTGTTTTTTACTCTAATATGTGGCAAAATCTTCGGATTCAAATACGGAATGTAGCAGAAATAGCTCGGTTGCGATGCGGCCGCGCACCCTGTGACGTCACGGCGCAGGGCTCCGGGAATCGCTCGGAAATGAGTCACGGGCGCTCACACTTACATCTGAATCACCGGGAATGCAGCCGCAATGAGCCCGCCGACTTATGGGCAAAGGAATTTTATTGGCGACAGATACTTGGAGTTCTATAGATAAATCTCATTATCTATTAAGTAGGTAAGTTAAGTACTTATTTCTAGTTTCTTACTTGAATTGAAGTAAATAAAATGTTGAGCAAAGTCAGAGACAGATGCAAGTAGCAAGATAAGTTTTTGAGCATTTAGGACTGCGAAGCTATTCGAAGGTTCTGCGATGATATGTATTAGTATTGACTCCTCATTTATAATTCGGACAGCAAAGAAATGGAACATCTTACCAGCGTCATTATTTCCTGATTAATGTAAATTTAAAAATGGTACTTATGGCAATCAATGATACCTACGAGTACGGATCTTTGGTAACAAAGAGATAAAACCGCTAATCCCGCGACTCCTTAACCTTAACTATCCTGTATTGTTTAAGTACGGTGGTGAAGCCAGCAGCTAGGTAGTATATAAATATGACAAAGATAGGATTCATGTTCGTAGGACAAGCGCTTGCTGAGACCATTATGGTACGTGCCAGCGTGCGTGAGTCTAGGAGCGGTCAGCGTCCTAAAATGCCCCGATACCTAGGTTAAAACGATATGAATGTGGACTTAGTAATTATGCTTAATTGCTTTTATAATAATTCACATTGTAATAGATTGAAAACAAATGTGACAGCAAATATCGCTACGAGAACATATACGAGTAGGTCTACGTTTAGTTTCGAACTGTAAGTGGTTAGATATTAGTTTTTAATTAGCTAACCTTAAAATAAAAATAAATAAATAAATATGTGTGGACATTTCACACAGCGCCATCTAAGCCCCAAACTAAGCATAGCTTGTACTATGGGAACCAGATAACTGATACAATAGTTATATACTTTTTTGTTTGTAAATACATACATAGAGTACAATATGTATCACATCCAGACGCAGAACAAACATCTGTGTTCATCACACAAATGTTTGTCCTGGGTAGGAATCGAACCCACAGCCCTCAGTTCAGAAGGCAGGGATACTACCAACTGAGCTATTGGGCTTGTACTTAATTAGCTATTTTACATGAGTGGACACAGTTATCATCATCATCATCGCTAGCCGGAAGATGTTTAAGTACTACTGACCATAAGCCTTCCCCATAAAACACCACGAGGTCACCACACTTGACAGGCGTCTTGGAAGCATCTTAGAAGTAGAAAATTTAGATGTTCCTACCAAGGTCCACCACCGGACCTCTAGACGCTCGGCTAAGTGCCATCCTTTCATGGTCGAAATACCACCCGTTCGTACCAAGCGGTTTGATTCTTCGTTTATAATTCGAACTGCTAAGGAATGGAATGCCCTGCCAGCGTCTGTTTCCGGCAAAATATGACCCGGGCGTGTTCAAGAGAAGAGTGAATAGGTACTTATTTAGCTAGCATCGATCGCATCGTCACTTACCATCAGGTGAGAGCGTGGTCAAATGCTAGATAAGTCCGATGTAAAAAAAAAAGGAGAATGCTGCTGCCTATTCCCTGGATATTCCCTTAGCCGGCTCTTACGGCATCTGCGGAAAATTGGGTTGATGCTATCATACTGGCATGAGTGAGACAAGGCTTCACAGCGGTAGGATGATAGATCACCCTAATTTTCATTTCAGTAAGGGACTTGTAGTAAAAATACATCTAAAGCGAGTGAATTATGCGGTGAGGTAGGGCGCAGGCCAGATAAGCTGCGGGGTCGGCGAGTCGACGAACTCGCGACATTGGCGCATCAAGGTGCCCGATTGTTCCACCTTCACAGGCTCTGACTTACAACTTGCTGGAATTTGGGATAAAGGATTATTGTGAATAGCATGGTCTCAGTTGGATGAGAAAAGCCTGCCGCATAAAACGCCAATCTGGACGCATATCTTATTTTACAAATAAACAACAAATTGCAGGCTTGCCATAATAACTAGTCAGGTGCTAGGCGATCGCAGAACACTTTAATGTACCGCGGAGTATGGGGCTGCTCATTCCCAGGGTTTCTTCAAGCATTCCCCTTAGCCGACTCTTACCACTCCCACAGGAAGAAACGGAGTGGTCATATCCCACACGGGACATTGTCACAAAATTAAAACAAATTGACTGACATTCAAAAAATTAGTAAGTAAGTATTATTACTTAAGTTATTACGTACTAGACCTAGGCAATTTTAGGGCACTTCTCAGCCTACGTACGTATACATAGAATAGAGCTTACCGAACCTACAAAAGGCTGAAAATATAATTATTTTCCGACACGTGTAGGATACCTGCACCGCGCTAATTGCTATCGTAGAGAGGTCCATAATGCATCCACTCATAATTGTGGCTTGTTTGATATCGTGTTGCACGCGAACGCATTTTTTCACAAATGCATCGGACCGAGTGACAGAAAGAAAAACACGGAATGGGGCTCCAAGAACGGTATACGCCAGCAAAAAATGCTGGGTCAGCGTCCGCTACCCGGAATATGGACGGGCGCAATGTAGCGCATGAAACATGAAGCTGTGAGGATTTATTTATATTTTACTTGGTGTCCTGGCAGTATACAGTACCTACCCCCTACCTGGCTAAACCGCTTTTACCATCAAAGAGGTCTATTGACCTAGATAGACCTCTTTGTGAGAAACCTGGGCGTGCAGGAAGACCTTAGGTAATATGGGATGGGGGAAATGCTCGCGCATTTCTCTGCCACACACCACGGGCGTGGAGACAGGGAAAGAATGTGGTACTCGAAGATTCGAACCCATAGGTATTATATAGGGGGAATGCCTACTTTTGAAGAAATATAAAATAATAATAGGCGGTGCTGAAAAATTTAGACGCTGACTGATCTGATGAAGTTCATGCAAAAATGAGTGAGCTGGTGTATCAATAATTCAGATTTAATGTTAAGTAGGTAGGCTTTTAGAATCATATTTATTTTAGAAAATCTGGGGATAGTAAGCTACGGCCTTATAGGTTCTATCGTTGTAGGTATGATAAATTATTGATACCTACACTACCGATATTATACTGGGTGTAATTGAATTCATTAGCATCCTTTGAAGTACCTACTCCTGATACCAGTCACGTGTGGACCAAAATTTTTGAATTCTAACACATTGGTTTGGTAATAATAATAACTCCAAAAAATGGAATAACTTACTTAATCCAATGCTACAATACAAAATTTAATTGGAATAATGAAGTACTGTTTTTAATTAGTACATACAAGGTATAAAAACGTTAAAATGTATAAATAAATAAATAAATAAATATGTGTGGACATTTCACACAGCTCCATCTAGCCCCAAACTAAGCATAGCTCGTACTATGGGAACCAGATAACTGATACAATGCTTATATACTTTTTTGTCAAAATCATCCGTGCCAACTGCGTTAGGCGCCGCGGCAATCTTCATCATTTTCAATAAAAATATTTTCATTTACACTCTATACTCTTTAATAATCATCTATAAATGATGTACTATCATGGGCTCAATTTATGCTAATGAATTAAATTACTTCCTGTATAAGTAGGTAACAAAGTGTGTGATTGATACACTTTTCCCATGTTAGACTAAACTGTTAAAGAATTTAGAGATCAAAGTGACGCTCTTCGGGGGAGGCCTATGTTCAGCAGTGGACGTCTTCAGGCTGATGATGATGATGATGATGATGATGATGATGAAACCTACCTACCTACAGTAGGTACACCACACTCTCTGAATTCTAATTACTACCTACCGCGGTTGTTTGTGTCTATTACTCGGTGGTATAATATTAAAGGTACCTAAGTAGAACTCACCAAGCATGTGGGCATGGAGCTATCTTGTGTATCTGTGGCCTTTGAGCATTTAACCTGTGGAGATGTTAACGTTATAATCAGCTTAATTTAATTTTTACGGGGGACGAGGTAAACACGGATAGCAAACGCGCAAATCACCTGCAAATAGACGCCCCACACCATCTTAAAATACGCACACAGTTATAGAACACAGCGTAGTTACGCAGTGCTTACACGCACACTATGATAATTAATATAATATGACCAAGTACCTACAAGTAGTGCCTTATGAATAGCAGAGGGGTAGGCCTTGCATTGCCATCTCCATTTATTAATTGTCGAAGATTGTGGCGGATAGTATTGGTACCTAACCTATCTAAACATATTTAAAGAATATTGAATTTTATGGCAGACTTGGGAGCTATTGTTATTTTGAAGTAAAAATCGAAAATTGGTGTTGCAAATTCTTTTATTGACTATATATTTGATTGAGACCGTTGTCACTAAACTGTCAACTAATTTTGGGATCCATTGAACCCTAGCCCTAAGATTAAAGTTTAATGGGACATGAGCATTTTTGCTTGCTTTTGCTTTCGCGCCTCAACTCTTCTAAACATTATTATCTTTCAGTGTTTCATAGTTTGTGTTTTAAAACATTGTGGTTTGAGCATATTAGTGTATTCACAGTAGTGTATATATAAACAGTAGCTAGGTGTAAGTATAAATATATAAATTAGTGAATAAGTGTAGGTAATACATTAATTAGGTACCTATAAGATATCGAAACGACGAGAAAATCCGATTTGGGAATATTACACTAAAAAAAATGAAACGAAATTTAAAAATGTAATAATAAACATACCTACCTAACTGATTATATACTGAAAATTCAGTAAAAACGTTTCGTATCATATTCATATCAATCAAAACGTATTACGTACATAACGTATTCATATCAATCAAAAAGTAGGTAGAAGCAACGCACATCGCCTAGGTAGGGATCCAACTTCCAAGCCAATCGTATCATCCGCATCAGTTTACAATATACCGTAACCAGAACACTGCGCAACGATGCCAAAAATAACGATGCGGGAATCGGATGCCGGTGCCCTGATAACGATGCGCATCGGTATCAAAAAATAGCGAAAACGCCCATCACTACACTGCACCCGGCTGTCTGTTTATTAGCGAATCCCTTTGAATGTTTAGGCATACGTAGTATGTTTTAGTAGTCCGTGGTTTAGGCCACAGTCAGTCGCTAGCGATAGCATTCGCCGTGAGCGCACTTGTTGGCGTTACGAACTTGTTGATTTATTGTTATTTTCTAAAAATGTAGTGGTAACTGCTAATTTATTAAAGGTAAATGAATAAATTAAGACGTGGGGCATATCTAGCGTTTTTTTAAGCAGGTTCCAAAATATACAGATGGTTACTGTAGATTATTTTTTCTCTTATTTGTGTTACATACACTGGCTTTCTGTCACTGTCAAGTAACAGTTGCCAACTAGTGTCAATGTGTGAGTTTTGGCGGGAACGCGGAAGAGTTCACTTCGTTGCATTGTATTATTTTTCAAAACTTTGCTTTTTCCAGTGTTAATGTTTAAAATTGGTGGCGTTTTACGCATTAAGTGCTGAATTACGAGCATGAGTGAGGGCAAGTGATATAACGTGGTGAAACGTGACTTTTCGTGTTGCTTCCAAAACTCCATAGAAGCTTCTAGTAAAGTTGCCACCACTTTGCTGGAGCATGACTTAGACTGGACTATGACTACCTGACTTAGACTGGACTATGACTAGGACATGACTTTGCGTGAAATATTTTATAACACGATGAAAATATAATACTTGACACTGGCTAAATACACTATGTGTGGAGCCAAAATATAAAAATATATATATATATATATAGTGTCAATGTCTCCCGTACTGTACCACCAACAACGAACGGCCCGGAATTTGAATTATACGGCCCGATAGATGGCGTTAAAATGGGGGTTTTACGTTCTGTCATTGTCAAAATAATTATGTATCAAGTTTGTTGGCCTTTCCTTATTTTATGGAAGGCATTATACTCCTTGGATCACGGATCTTTACTAAATTATAATATCTCTTTTTCGGGTTGTTTCTGTTTGTCCCCGCGTTTTGTCCCCGAGAGGGGACAGACAAGAATACGAATGAGAAATAATTCTTGTTTGTCCCCGAATTGTCAGCAAATGCAAATTCGGGGATAAATAGACGTATATCAAAATTAGAAAAGAAGTACTATACAAATACTGTGGTTCTAATTGCATGAATGTCCTCTACACATTAGCATAGGTTTGAAAAGTGGCCGTGCAAGTAAAAAAAAAACAAGATGGCGGCTGGTTAGAGAGGTGAGCAAGGGGGGTGCATTGTATTGTTAAAAAACGTGTAGTTTCTTATTCTCACGCGCCGTAATTACCTAGTAAACATAGTAGTAACCAAAGAGTATTATATAATACCTAGTAGTAACTAAGGGTTATAAGTGGTGTGTGAATCACCGATTAGAGAAAAAAGATTTGTTTTAGTGGTGCGAACAATATCGATGCAGCCATAATAAATTAAGAAATATCTAGAAGAAATATAATAAACAATGTATTCCGACCATAACTTACTGTGAATAATTCATAAAATTAAATGTTTACTAAGTCCGATTTTTGTTTTTCTCTAATTTGTGGTAATACTAGTTACGAAAATATTCTAACCCCTATTCTGAACGCATCAAAACGAAACGAAATCTACACTCTCCACCTCTTTCATTCTAAATGTAGATGAAAGAGACGGATAGCGTAAGTTTTGAATCAAAACGTTGTCAATGGATTTAGAATAGGAGTGCTGCCCCCCTATTACGAAGGAGTTAGCAGCGCTGCTGACGCGCGTCTGCCGCTCAACTGCTGTCAAAATTGTATAAAAATTGACAGCAGTTGAGCGGCAGACGCTCGTCAGCAACGCTGCTAGCTCGTTCGTAATAGGGGGGCAGGTCTACGGGTATTTTTTCTCTTTAATCTGTGCCTGTGAGTAATACTGAATCTGTATAAGCCGGGTATATTAAAAATCCTTCTTTTGTATAGGTACTACTTAAAGCGAGTCACAAACTTAACTGAATCGTGTTATCATCATAAACCACTAGTGGTGTAATGTAAAGTAAAAAGCACACGTTGGAAATTTCTTGGATTATTATCTTAAAAGCGGTATGATAAGAGCCAATCGACGAGCAACTGTGATGAAAAATAAGTTCCCACAGTTGCTATCCAAATACACTAGTTGAAATTGAATTGATTGTTTGTTGTAAGAATAAATACAAGAATCAGAAAACTTATTTTTCATCACAGTTGCTCGTAAAGTGGCTTTTATCCCACCGCTTTTAGGGTTATGACCCTAAAAGCGGTGGGATAAACCCAAGATATTTTCGACGTGTTTTGTAATGAAAACCCGATCGAGTTTGTTATACTTTAATTTATTAAATATTTATCATAGGTTAGGTATGATATAAATACGAAAATATTTGATTGCTTTATTATTTATTATAATTATGTAGGATTTTCTGTGTGGTTAGGAACGTAAATGTGAAGAAAAAGGATGAATGGATGCTTAAAGATTGAAAGAGATAGCTGAAAGGGAGAATGGAAGACGATTGAATGACGTTGGGATGTGTAAAGTTTTGTTTTATCAATTTAATCAAATAAATCCAAGTTTTGCCACGAAATCAGTATTTTTCTTCCTGGCCCCACGCAAAATTCTCCTACAATGATTACTACATTTTTTAATGTCGGCTGTATGGGGGTTTTTTCACACCACTATGACGCCACTGGTTATATATTTATCATTAAGTTGTGCTAAGTCACGGCAGAATTTAAATTCTAGAGAAATTTAATTAAGAAATTTGTGACTAAGATGTTTCCAGTAAATAAAGTCAATAAGCGATTTAATTTAGGTACGTGATCAGTAGTAACATCGTGAATATTATTACATCGCTAGTTAACATCAATGGTATTTACTGACTTATAGGCAGTAAAACAATTTAAATTCATTATTCGGTGATTAGATCGTCAAAATAAGGCATGTATTAAGTATTATAAATACTGTGGAAATGAGAGCTGTCAAAATGCAATACTTTTTCGTTAGGTTGGTTGCAAGTTCTGTTACTAACAGTTACAATTACGTTGTTCTTGGTACTTATGATATAAATTAGTCACATTTTGATAATTTTAAACATAGCCTATCCTACAGTCTGGGTAACTAGAACAGAGTTTTCACTTATACTATGAAAACTAGTATATTAGAACTACTGACATAGAGGCGATAAATGGAAATATTACTTATTTTCTAATTTAGATATCGGTTTACTCGTCGCCTAATTTAAATTCGGCGACAAACAAGAAAAAATAATTTCTGCCTGTCCCCGAATCGTCACCGAATTTAAAATCGGGGACAGACTGTGGTATGAAAGCTTTGAAATACGTGGTTACTACGCCATCTAGGAACAGAAGTGAAACAATTTTTTTTAAATAAAACGACCATAGAAGACAAGTTTTTTTTAAAAAGAATAGTTTCTACCCTTTCTACAAGATGGCACAGAACCAGATGCCAGAAAGTGACAAAATGACCCGAGTGAACTCGCAGAGTAATCATGGTTTTCAGTGAGTGGTTTTTTCTAAAACGAACCGATTTTTATCAGACTGGCTTGTTTGGCTACTGTTACGGAACTGACAGATCATTGGCAAAAACCTGAGCACGCCGATAGAGACAAAAGAAAACTATCTGTGTCCTTTTCTTACTCGAAGGCTTTCTGTAACTATTTACCCCTTTTTCGCAACACAATTTCATATCTGCAGGTATATATCTGTGGCTTCTGATTGTACCAAAATTGGCACAGGCGATATTGTATATATTAGGAAGTCATGTACACCAATTCCGGGCTGTGCGATATTTTGAGCGTGAATTCCGGTCTCGCAAAAATAAAAAATTTCGTGCACGTCAAACGAAGTGATTATTTATATTATATATTCTCTTTGGCACACGCAACGTGTGACCGTGCGTTTATCTGCTTTTTGGTTTTTTTGACACAGTTTGTATCAAAGACTTAGTATAAAAAGTTACTCTATGCTTGGTATCTATGTAAATGTATGTAGAATTCTGTGGTATTATGATTGAAATTTGAATGAAGTCAAAGTCATTGAAGTTGTAACCATATTGTGGTATTCTTTCTGTGTACGTATAGGACAATTCAAATCAATACTGCTAGTGATTCATTGGTTTACAGAAAATACCTACTGAAAGACAAGTTAATTACTGTTGATATCAGCAATTTATTTTGATTCCAATCCGTACACGTCTACACAATCATGTGGGGTTGCAATTTGTGCTTACTACTGTTCCTTTTCACGGGGTAAGTACTGCGAATGCTAATGAGAGATCCGCGGGAGAACTAGTGGTAATGACCGATAAGACGCAGCATTGTGGTGCTCTGTGAGGAAGGCCTATGTTCCTCAGTGGATGTCTTCAGGCTGTTATGATGATGATTATATCCTGTTGATTATTTATATACTTGGGACTTTTGCAGCTTGCAGGGTGTACAGCCCCAGGATGAAGATTTTTCGTACTCCATTGAGTCAATAACCGGTAAACAGCAAAAAGATCCACGAGGTAATGGCAAGACTTGGGATTATCTGATCTTTACTCAGCACTGGCCTCCTACAGTGTGTGTTGACTGGGTTGACAAAAATCCGGCCCACTCATGTTCTATGCCCAATACACCTGATTCATGGACCATCCACGGTATCTGGCCGACAACTGTGCGCAATCTCGGTCCACAGTTCTGCAATAAAACATGGCTGTTTGATCCTGCTGAAGTAAGGCCTATTGAGACATCCCTGGAGCAGTACTGGACAAACATTGAAGGAGGTAATATCAGTGTTACATAACCACAATTTGAAGACTAAATCTTTAACTAGGTTATTAGCTAATTAAGTTGCAATATGTATCATTGGCTTTCCATTTTTTTTATGAGAATGAATGATGTGATGAGCCAGTCGTTCACCTGGGCCCCGTTTTATAAAGCTACAAGTCTTGTACTTGTAGCAAAAACCTGGCAACACAGCCAGAAAAAATTGAATTAATGTGTTTTATAAAGGTACAAGTTAACAAGTGTACAAGCAAATTGGCCAATATATTACTTTACTCTATGAATTACAAGGACTTGTTCGTAGATCATAGACAATCCTTAGTGTTCTTTCATTTTTTAAATGTAAAATAGAACAATTGTTATGGTTGTTACAAGTGTATGGAACTACAAGTTGTAAAATTTTTTACCTAACTAAAGAGCTAGATAAAATGAACTAAAAGTGTGAATAAATTTACTGAAAGTTGGCTGTTCTCATATTAGGTTTTGTGATATGCGTCCATTATTCATGAGGTAAGATCAAGCTTAATTTGTCGCTAAATAATGCTAATTAATAAGCGACAAATTAAGCTTGATCTTACCTCATGAATAATGGACGCATATCACAAAACCTAATATGAGAACAGCCATATATAACCTTGACCCAACTTAGTATACTTAAATAGCTTAAAAATAATGATTTCACCCACAACTTATTTATTTTCCCGCAAGAACTTTTCATTTTCCGAAATAAAACGTAATGGTAATATCCATTATAAAACCACCAGGCGTTCAGCCAAGCGACACCCTCTTATGGTCGAAATACCTCCAATACGTACTAACCGTTTTGACTCTACTTTTTTAATTAGAACTGCAAAAGTGTGGAATGCCTTACCCTGGTCGGTGTTTCCCGAAAAATACAACTTGGGGTTGTTCAAATCAAGAGTAAATAGGTATTTACTAGACCAGCATGCTAATCTTAGACCACTTCCCATCAGGTAAGCTTGTGGTCAAACGCTGGCTTAGTCAAATATAAAAAAAAATATAAGTATCCATATTATCTACTGACGAGTTTTATTTAAAAAAAAACAACCTGTTTCGGCTTCTGTCACTAGATGGCGTACTAACGACGTATTTCACACATGGTTGTATTTTTTTTTTCTTATATTTTGGCTCCACACATAGTGTATTTAGCCAGTGTCAAGTATAGTTATTTTTCATCGTTAAAGGTCAAGTCTTAGTCATAGTCATAGTCCAGTCTAAGTCAGGTAGTCAAAGTCCAGTCTAAATCATCTTCTAGTAAAGTGGTGGCAACTTTACTAGAAGCTTCTATGGAATTTTGGAAGCAACACGAAAAACCACGTTTCACCACATTATCTCACTTGCCCACTCATGCTTGTAATTCAGCATTTAATGCGTAAAACGCCACCAATTTTAAACATTAACACTGGAAAAACCACAAGTTTTGATAAATAATACAATGCAACGAAGTGAATTTTTTCGCGTTCCCGCTAAAACTCATGGTTGTAGTTTCAATACACAGAGTACAAGGAAATGTCAAATTCAGTTGAGTAAATCACAGAGTATGTTGTCGATTTGTCGATAGAAAGCCATTAGAGTATAATTATATCTTCATAATAAAATAAGGATAGGATATTAAACTCGATACATAATTATCTTAACAATGACAGAACTTAAAACCCCCATTTTACCGCCATCTATCGGGTCTTTATAAAATTACAGCTTATTTTTTTTTAATAAAACGCCTTATTAAACTTCATCCAAATAGATTCATTATTACGCATTAATATGGCTTGAGAGCCAGAACAAACAAAATAGACTTTTATTAATTTATATTATTATGTAGGGATTCAATGTAAACTTGACACTGGCTAAATTCACGAATAAAGGAAAGCTAAATTAAAAAATAAGCTGACGTTTATTCATAGCGATGTGCAACTTGTAACATCATAATCTAGATTTTATACTTTACTTGGTCTGGGGTTCCACGCCATGATGTTCGTAGTGATGTGAATTATACTTGTAATCGATGATTTGTAGGTTTATAAAACGCTTTTTGTAGCTGCTACAATAATATTATAATTGAAAAAACAAGCAAAATCGGTAAATAAATCACGGAGTAATAAGCTTTTAAAGTTTCTACAGTAGGCATCTCCTGTCCCTTTCTCGCGAAACAGAGCGCCCGCCCACAGTTACTATGAAAAAGCTACTCGTGACGTCACACGCTAAAGATATTGTATGAAAAGCTACCACAGCTTAGTAATGAGGTACTATAACGACCTTCCTCTTACGTCACTGGCCGTTTGAGCTATCTCTTTCTCTTCCGGTTTTTAAAATGCTTGTAACTTGGTATCCCTTGTGGGTTTTGGATATCTGCTTCTCAAATTTTTATTACAGGTATAATTAGTGTACCTCTACGTCTCTTTCTAGGGCATTTATAAAAATAAATAATAATATAATTATATGCTAAACTGCCCCGCCCCAAAGCTCCAATTCTTGTGTTATGTGTACCTTTTTGTAGTTTAAATGGTGTCTAATAAAATATATATATAAAAAAAAAATTATTGAGATAATTTAATTTTAATTTAATTTTTTTTTTAATTTTTGTTTTCATAAATGTTTATCTTTTGAGGAATACACACATCACGTTATTTCGAAATCAAACATAGCTTAGTTGTTTAAAACCTATTTAGTTTCCTTAAAAAGTTTATATACAGATTGAAACCTTGGCGGTTATTCTCTATGGAAACACAGATTCCACACGATACGAAACCACGTCGTTATCGTGTCTTGTTCAAATCGTGTTACAGCGTTAGGTTAGGAGTACCTTTACTTTACATAAAGTTATTTTTATTTTGAATAAATTATATTGACATAAGTGGTGTAGCTTTTGATGTGGTTGATGTTTTGGAACGTATCTCTGTAAAACCTGTGATTTTTGACAGTTCAAATCGCGCCAATTCCAAATTCATTTCGCGCGGTTTTATTTTCGTTTCATAGAGAATAGAGTTTTGCAGATTTCTTATGTAAGACAAGAAATTCGCGTGGTTTCGAAGTAAGGAATCGATACGGAATAATGGCCCTTATTTATTCCTTATTCGAAATTTAAAATGAGAAACAAATGAAAACACATAAAGCACAGCTCAATCTTCTGAGTGTGTGTACCTTAATTACGAGAAGTTGCATTGAATTTTTTTCGGGTGTTAAGTTAAGATAAACAGTTTAAGTTGTTTTTTTCTTGTACGCATTGATTGTGTAAGCTCTTTAGCGTTATGCCACGCCGTTATTTGACTTGAGATGAAATGTTACGAGCAGTTGGCATGTTAGAAAACGGTGCTATACAACGCGTTATTGCTGAGGCTCTAGGCACAAGCCAAAATGTAATATCCAGGCTGTGGTCACGTTATCGCGCTACTGGAGACGTGGTGGAAAGGCACACGGGTAGGTATCCTGTTACCACTCAAAGACAGGATCGATTTCTCCAAATTACCGCCAAAAGACTACACCACACTCACAGCGACGCAACTAGTGCAAAGGCTCCAGGAGGACCACCAGCTGCTGATTAGTGACCAAACCGTACGAAGAAGGCTACATGAAGTTGGTCTTCATGCTCGCAGACCGCTCCGAGTCCCAGCGCTGCGACGTGGCAATCGCGGTAGGCGACTATCATGGGCTCGAGAACATTTGACTTGGACTGACCAACAATGGTCATTGATGCTGTTCACTGATGAGTCCCGCTTTGGATTTCATCCAGATTCCCGACGAACACGCGTTTGGAGAACTCCAGGTAGAGTCAGCCGTCTCCGACATCCACAGGAGGTTCACCCTTACCAAGGCGGGACAATCATGGTGTAGGCAAGAATACGGTTCGGCGAACGAACCCAGCTCGTTTGGATTCAGGGCAGCATGACTGCCCATAAATACCGTGAGGAGGTAGTGTAACGTGTTATTCTCCCACTCAGAGCCCAAACGGGACAAGAATTTCAGCTTATGCATGACAATGCACCTTCGCACACGGCACGGCTGGTGTCAGCCGCCCTTCGAGAACATGATGTTCAGGTGTTGGATTGGCCTGCACAGTCGCCTGACTTAAACCCAATTGAACACGCCTGGGACATGTTACAGCGAAGAGCATGGAAGGATTTTCCGCCCAACTTGACAACAGAACAACAACTTTTTGAACATTTACAAAGAACTTGGGACCGCATACCCCAGCAGGACATTGACACCCTAATTTTAAGTATGGAAATTTGTCGCCGCTGTGTAATTAGTGCCAGAGGAGGCAATACCGATTACTAGCTATCAGATTTGATAAGATTAATTCTAATTTAATTTAATGAAATTATTTTAAAAGGAAAAAAGTTTTTACTTGGTTAGTAATTTTCTATGACTTTATTAATTAAACACTTTTATTAAAAAATTGTATCGTGTTGTTAATGTTTAGGTATAAGCTATGGATGAAATAAAAAAAAAGGATTGAGTTTTGATTGACATCGAACTGAAGCCCAAAATGGCGGACATATTACATATGTGTGTCAGATGAAAGTAGGGCGACTGGCTGCCTATGATGTGAGTGTGTGCGTGTTCCGCTTGTACGTACGAAGCGTTCCGGCTTCCTAAGGGTGCTTCAGTTTCAGATCAGACGGGATTCCCTCCTTCTTTTTTTATTAGCTCCATGGTATAAGCCATGAAATTACCCATAATTCTTCCATTTACACTCGTAACAATTTTTTATGGTTTTTGAGATGATCAATAAAATGTTTAATATCCCTAGACTTTGTTGATGTGTGTATAATTAATTTATCCAAAAAAAAATTTTAGTCATCATGCCTATTGTAGCTTTATAAAACGGGGCCCTGATGTTAAGTCTTTCCAAGTTTAATAAATTGCATTCTTCCTGTTGTTTTGCTTTTAGTATAGCAAATGCAGATAACAATTAGTATTTGTTTTTGAATGTTTAATCAAATAAAGCACTAGCTTATTCTGTACTCCATTGGAGCATGTATATTCAGTAACTGTGATTGATTAGTTCCTTAAATTCTGTTGATTTCCAAGAATAATGAATAATTGCAATGGTGTTAATGACATAGTATTTAGCACTCCAATACGTAATTTTGGATATTATAACACTAATTAAGCTCATTAACTAATAAATTATTCCAGGTACCGCTCTGTATGACTTATGGGCCCATGAATGGAACAAACATGGCACCTGCGCTGCAGCCATAGAACCACTCAACTCACAACTGAAGTACTTCAGCAAGGGCCTGGACTGGCTTCAACAGTTCTCCATGTCCAAGATCCTCGAAGCTGGCCATATTCTTCCATCAGATGACAAAGTTTACACCCTGGATGACTTCTACAACGCTGTCAAAAATACGATACATGTGGAGCCACAAGTTGAATGCCGGTTTGAGCGAGGAGGCAAACAGTATCTTTTTGAAATCCGTCTCTGTTTCACCAAGACCATGCAACCGATAGATTGCAGTGTTGTGTATCACATGTCTCTCAATGCTAGCAGCAATTGCTTGCCGAATCCCGGTATAACCTATCCCGCTTCTTACTTCCCGCCGAAAATGGGTTTGGTACAATGGTACAGATTTATTACTTTCCTTCAATGGTTTACAATGTAACTTTTGAAGAATTTGGACTGAGAATATAAATTGAATTCAATTGACAAGATCTTTGTTAAGAGCATGACTTGATTGCTTCCACCACTCCATTAATATTTTTATTAATCATGATGCCATCATGGTGTGTAATACACATCATGTTGTTTTAAACATTTTATTTTAGGCAGTGTTGTTATCATAGAAAATATTCTAGGTCTATGGTTGTTATCATGATATTGTTATATAATAATTATGAAATGCATAATACTCCCTATAAGACTAAACCGGTGTTATGGTCTGTCTACAGGCTGCGATGGCATTCTTTGTTGCTTGCCTGTTTTGCTACTATACTAACTTTTTTTTAACTTTAAACTTTTATGCAGTGATTCTAAAACATTAAGGAACTTTTTCCTGTTGTCGGATGCCAAAAATTCAAGATGTTTGGGTGTGTTACCTAGTCTATCCTTGTTATTAGCACATGACAAATATGTTTCTCTCTATCTTGAATGTAGTAACTACTGCGGACACATTCTTTTTAATGTTAGCAGCCGAACATGCTATAGAAATTTTCATTTTTATATTTTTACTTTTTTATAAGCCGATCATAGGTTTTTGAAAGATTATTCTTAATATTTTTTAATCAAATCATTATCTAGTTTTTCTTTATTATAATTATAAAAAATTATAGGCACAAAAGCCTAATACATAATACATATCAACAGTATAATATTGATATGTATTATGTATGACATTTATCTGTATATAAAGTTTTTTGTTCATGTGTACTTAATGTTTACACATATTTATTTGAGTTATGATTTTCTGTGAGTTATATTCATTAGTGGAAATTTCACACAGCGCTATCTAGCCTCATACTAAGCAAAACTGTGAAATGTCCACAAACATCTATTTATTTGGTATTAATATTCATTACACTGCTGTGTTGTTTAAAACTGCTATGTAGATAAATTATGTACTTATTCTTGCACTGTAGATACCTACTAGTTTTTCTAGTGAGTTTTATTTATAGAAAAGCTTAGCAAAAGAATTCATCTATTAGTATTAAGTATTTTACTAGAAAATTTTATAAACGGCCTAGTTACCTTTGCAGGTATAGTTTATATATACATACATACGACTACCAACCAAGGGATTATTTACCATTTATTTTTACAATGTCTTGATATAATAAGCCGATAATATCAGCAATTTATACAAATTATATGTGCACTTTTAATCGGGTAAATGTGCCTTACTCATAGATAGATAGATAGATAAACTCTTTATTGAAACACATACCTACTACAATAATAAAAACTAAGTACTATTTACTACAAGCTACTAGCTACACTACCTACACAAAGAATATTTGAACTGTATATCTATATCCTATAGGCCACAATGGATGGATGGATGTATGGGATGGGATGGATGGGGGATGGATAGAGATAGATAGTCCAAATGCACTTTTTCTTAGATGTGGCTTAGTTTGGATTTATAAAGTTAACTGTTGTAGAAAATTTTTATAAGTAAGTACTAACGGTATGTCAAAATTAGATAATATGGAACTGAGTGCCTTTAAAAGGGTCTAAGCCCTAAGCCCTTTTTAAAATTATTGTTTTATAGCCTGTTGGTTTTGT
Source organism: Ennomos erosarius (assembly GCA_963580505.1). Taxonomy (NCBI): domain Eukaryota; kingdom Metazoa; phylum Arthropoda; class Insecta; order Lepidoptera; family Geometridae; genus Ennomos; species Ennomos erosarius. Next base: position 2,393,754 of record OY756982.1, read on the forward strand.
GACCTTGTTTTAAAATACCGGCATAGTGCTTGGCAGGCAGGTGGGTATGGAAATAAATGGTCGCTAATATACAATTTATTTTCTGAGATATAAAACCGCCAACCGGCTAAAAATAAATTGATCTCATATCAATTTATTTATAGCCATAAAAATTGATATTAATTGACAAGTTTATTTTACTATTGTAGAAACTATGAAAGTAGAATACTACAGCTATTGTGTATGTATTTTGTTTCTGTGGTAGTGTTATAGCACATATTAAAATTGTATTACCTATCTATAGCAAGTTTACTAAGATGGCGGACGGTGACGAATTGACGAACTAACCACAATTCGATTTAAAAGTTTATTTATTATTCAGTATTATTTTTCATTTTTAATGTTTGCTTCTAAAACATCTCAGCATAATTTAATAATGTGTTTGTATTGTGTAACATCGTCATAACCTAGCCATGTTATATTTGCCGTAAGGTAATAAACTATTATAATCTAGTAAACTGTTATGTTTTCTACTCTATCCACGCGATATTGTATAAGAAGTGGAAGTCATTCTAACATTGTCTTTCCTTATTTTATTTGGGATAAAATCCTAACACAATTCTATATTTTTGGTGGATGCTGTGAGATTATTGTAGTGTACCATGGATTAATAAAACAAAATGTTTCCCGATAGTCAGTTTTGGGATAATCTTATTCATACCTGTATTTAAAATAACGGTTTTTGCTTTACTAGCATGGAGAGTAGATAGGTAAAGAAGTCCGGACTGTACAGAAACGCGACGTGTGTATTAATTAAACTCAATCCAGTTTACATTGTTGTTTTCATTTATCAAATAATTTCAACTGCTAACACATTCCTATCTAGATTATTTTATTATTTTTGAACTGTAGATACCTGCTATAAATATAAATAATGTATGCTTTAAAAATGTAGAAGCAGCTTCGCAGTCCAAATGTAAATTCTAATCTTTTTTTATGAGAATGAATGACGTGTCGAGCTAGTCGTTCATCTGACGTTAAGCGACACGGCCGCTCATAACAGATGCAATCCTGAAACCTGAAACTTAGGTACTCCCTAATACTTAGATGATTGATGGTTGGTTGATGCCTTATATATGAGCTCCCAATCGATATTGCCATTCGATATAAATACAAGATACAGACTATTCAATATTAGTTAACCTAAAACAAAGTAGAAGAATTTTTCAAAGCTATATTGTTCAAGATCAAAGTGAGAGTTAAAGTTACGTGCGTGCAAATAGGAAGCAAGCAGCTATTGAGAGAAGTTCAAATATGTTTCAACAGTAAATTGCAGTTGACTGAATGCTGAACATAAGACTACCCCGGGAGCACCAATTTGAGCGTATCCATCGGCTCCCCGTTTTCACTAGATCGTCGGTCCACCTAGTGGGGGCCAGCCTACGATGCGTCTTCCGGTTCGTGGTCGCCCCTCGAGAACCTTTCTTGCCACAGAGCTATGAAACAGCCAGGGGAAGCGTTTTTTTTTTGCTGTGTGTCTTCCCGATCGGTTGTCAGTTTTATACGAGCGATGTGGCCTGCCCATTGCCATTTCAGCCTTTTATAATAGTTTCTGAAATAAATTCATTTCGTTTAGAGCCACCATCCAAGAAAGCAAGTAGCAGGTATAAATACTAAAAATACAAACATTCAGATAATTTATATCGCACAGCACAGGTAATATAATATCGAGACAAGCTGACCTTTCGGCACTATTGATAATTAACTGCTCAACATACAAGTGCGTACTTATCTGCTAATAAATCCTACTCCTACCTATTCTACTAAGCTAGAATAAAAAATTTGATACTAATGTAATGTAGCTAGGTACCTAATAGACAACTACGTAGGTCTAAGACAAAGACTTTTTATCCAGACCACTAATACGAAATTAAAGCAGGGCAAAACCGTACACACCACTTTGGGTGTGATTGATTCTCAGCTGTCAAAATCAAAATCAGTCGTTACTTGGGTGTTCTTTTGAATACATACCAAAAAAATGCCGCCTTGCATGATAAAACAATGCCGAAATCACTCGAGGCACGAATCACAGAAGCACACGATCACATTTCACTTGTAAGTGGCCTTAATCATGTATTTTTTTATAAGATTATTTTAATTATTTCTATTTGACGAAGAGTTAGAACCATTTCACAATAAAAAGTTGACATGTCAAAATCAGTATTGCCACACGACATCTGAATAATTACCCGATGTCTTTTGTATAGATTTCCAACAGATCCATGTCTAGCTGATCGTTGGATAAAAGTAGTTCGAAAAAGTCGAAATGAAGATTGGTGGAAACCTAATACTAGCTCAACAATATATTCAGCGCATTTCTATAGTAAAGAACACACAGAACACAGAAGTGCAATTACTGAATTTATTCGGTGTTATGCCTATCCCTACTATGGGATGGGACAGCAGGTGCACAGTCGGCGAATAATAAGCCAGCGGTCTTCACAGCGTATAGAACAACTTTATTTATCACAATGGTTACAAAGTATTGAATAAATTACTGAGAGCACTCACATAAGCAGCGGCCATTACGGAGGCGCGGGCAAGAAGAAGGATTACGACTTTGACAGCGCTGTCATAGACCAGACACACAGATACCGAAGAGTATGTAATGCTACACTATCGGATACAAAGCAGGCACAGATAACATAATAATTATATTTAACACTCCTCCTCATGCTTTGAATCGATCAAACATGCTATACATTACATAAAATTTATGCTCTACAATACATTCACAATATATATGTAATGACTCTACATGTCTGAGTGACTACATTTTCCTTTACAAAACATGTAACAATGGCTCTACATAATGCAACCTTACAATATAGTTCAATATGGTTTAACATTTAGGTCATTTATAAAATTATAATGCTTCTGTGTACATAAAGGTTTTGTCAAAACATCGGCTATCATCTGTTCAGTTGAAAGGTACTTTACACTTATATAATGCTTCTGAATTAAGTCCTTAACATAGTGATACCGCAAATCAATGTGCTTGGTTCTTTTATGTGAATATTCCTTAATTTGCAACAGCCTAAGAGCACTTTGATTGTCGTTATACACAATGACATTAAAAGTTTTGTCTACAATTTCTGACAAAAAATTTTTAACAAAACAAATGTCTTTGCATACGTCTCCAATCGCTAAATATTCCGCTTCCGTACTCGAAAGCGCGATAGAACGTTGCTTTCTGGCTTCCCAGTTTATAACGTTGGAACCCAACTTAATAACGAAGCCAGTAAAGGATTTTCTGTCAAAGTTATTGGCAAAATCTGCGTCAGTATATGCATTGATATTTAAATTACCACTTTTTACAAAATGTAAACTATAATTTAAAGTTCCCGCCAAATAACGCAGAACACGCTTTGCAGCACGCCAATGACTTTCACCAAAGCAATTACTGTATTGACTGAGCTGGCTACATGCATATGAAATATCAGGACGTGTACAAACAGATAAATACATGAGACTACCTAATAGCTCTTTATATTTATAAACATCATCCTGTAAACATTCATTGTCCGACTTATCCAACTTACAATTCACAGGCAGAGGAGTTTGCACTGATTTACAATTTTGCATATTAAATCTAACCAATAAACGTTTTATGTACTCAGACTGGTCAAGAATTAAAACATTATTTTTCCTAGTTACATTTATGCCTAGACAACTTGTAAGCTCACCAAGATGTCTAATTTTAAACTCACTCTGCAATAAAGACAATAGATCTTGTACACAGCCATTATGGAAAACATAAAAATCATCAACATATAATGCAATAATAAGATATTCTGTTTCAGTTTTTCTCAAATAAACACATGGCTCACATTTTGATTGAACATAATTGTTTTTCGACAGAATATCATGAATCTTTACATTCCACATTCGGCTAGCTTGTTTTAAACCATATATACTTTTGTTTAACAAACATACTTTACTGTTATCATTTGTAAAACCTACTGGCTGTTCCATAAAAATAGTTTCTGACAATTCACCATTGAGAAAAGCAGTAGTTACATCAATGTGATCAATTCTTAAATCTAATTCATGAGCTAAAGCAAACAGGATTCTCATAGTTGAGTGTCGCACCACTGGTGAGAAGGTGTCATGATAATCTATGTTATGTCGTTGAGTAAAACCACGCGCAACTAACCTAGCCTTATAGCGGTCAAAATCACCTGTTGCACTGTGTTTCTTTTTAAAGACCCATTTACATTTGATTACATTATGATCCTTCGGCCGGTCTACGAGATGCCATACCTGATTTTGAATGAGAGAATCATATTCATCTGTCATAGCAGCATGCCACTCAGCTTTTTCTGGAGAATTCATAGCCTCTTCATATGTTTGCGGCTCATCAGGTGAAACTTCTTTCACCAACATAGTAGACAGGTCATAATCATTATACTTGACAGGCAATTTACCTCTAGTACTACGCACAGGACGAGAGTGAACAGTCTCAGCAGCAGCTGGACTAGCTATACCTCCTCCTCGAGCTGGCGACGGCAGAAAGCACTCGGAGTCCTCTTCAGTATCCTCACAGGCTTCATCACCATCATCACCAGTGCAGTAGTCATCAGACAACGGAGAACGAGGCTCCACATCTGAAACACCACATAATTTACGATTAGACTCATCACTATTTAAATTAATTTCATTATTATCATCATTATCAAAATTTCCATCATTATTATCATTAACATTTTCATCATTACTAACATTTTGATCATTATTTACAATTTCATTAATATCATTATTATCATTAGACAATAAAACATCATTTTTATTAAAATTGTTACTATTAAATGTCATGTCAAATAAAATAAAATCTTCAGCCCTATTACTCTCCGTAGTCCTAGAATCAGATTTATAAAATTTATCCTCAAGAAACGTTACATTTCGAGAATAAACAATCTTTTTGAGGTTGAGATGGGTCAATTAAACGGTATCCCTTAGAATGTTCACCATAGCCTACAAAAATATACTGCTTAGATTTTGCATCAAGCTTATGCCATTTCTGAGTAGGAATCAGAGAATAAGCTATACACCCAAAAACGCGCAAGTGACTAAGATCAACTTTAGATCCGGTCCATTCGCATTCAGGTATCGAACCCGATAGTGCACTGGTAGGGCTCCTGTTTTTAATATAGATAGCCGTCATAACAGCTTCACCCCAGTAACGACTTGGAAGTCCAGATTCCTGTAACATGCACCTAGCTTTCTCAAAGATTGTCCTGTTTACTCGCTCCGCCACCCCATTTTGTTGAGGTGTGTACGGCACAGTAGTCTGGTGAATAATTCCCTCAGTCTTAAGAAAAGAAGATAAGGTAGAATTACAATATTCAGTACCGTTGTCCGTGCGCAAAATTTTGATTGGTAAACCCCTTTGTTTCTCTACTAATTTCTTAAAGTTAATAAAATGTGAACTAACCTCGGTTTTATTCTTCATTAAAAAACCAAAAGTCTTCCTTGTGCAGTTGTCCGTGAACGTTAATAAATAACGGGCACCACCCCAGCTGCTGACTTGCATCGGCCCACAGACGTCAGAGTGGATAAGTTCCAATGGCATAGTGGCTCGCTTAACCTCTGTCCTGGCAAAAGGCTTCGAATGCATCTTGCCAGTAAGACAGGAAATGCACTTATCCGGTATGCCATCTTCTTTCTGAAAAACGACACCAGAACATACACCACCACCACACAGAACATCCATACCTTTAGGACTGATGTGGCCTAGACGCTTGTGCCAAAGACTGGCAGAGAGACTAGCAGCATTGGCACTCACTGACCCTTGCCTATGAGTATGCAAAGGCATAGAATGCCCCGACTTTACCTCGGACACAGACTGCTGGATTTTATACAAACCATTCACATTTTTTGTCGATAATATATGATCACCAAATATATTACAATTTTTAAATATGCGACACCCATCTATGTTAAATACAATAGTATAACCTCTATCAGCCATTTTGCTTACAGACAAAAGATTCGTAGAAAGACTGGGAACTACAAGAACATCACTTAAATTAACATCATGTTTTGAATCAGATAATAATGAAAGAGATCCCACACCCTCAGCAGTAATATGTTCCCCATTAGCTATAGAAATTTGACATTGTTTAGTTGTGAAATTTCTTACCATGTTAGGATTACAGCACATATGTGTGGATGCCCCACTGTCAATTATAAAATCTGTAGCTTTATGCGCTACAAGCGCAGATGCATAGAGTGTATGTTCTTCCTTCTTCTTCATATCCCGTCTCTTTTTGAAACATTTCTTGCTAATGTGGCCAGCTTTATTGCAGTAGTCACATATTATAGTTTTCTTCCTAGCTGCATATGCCGCACCACTTGAATCTGCAATCCCCTTTCCATTTCTACGATAGTCTTCTTGTAGCAATCTTGTTCGCACCAATTCACTGGTAAGATTGTTTGTAAGACATGCCGTTTCCAAACTGCTGACAAGCACATCAAACTCCTGCGATAATCCACTGAGTAATATCTCCGCAACCTCTCCGTCATCGATAACCTTGTCCATATCAGCAAGTTGTTGGACGATATTCATCACAGAGGTTATGTAGTCACCCATGGATTTATAATCCGAGTACTCGGCGCGATGCAACTTTCTTAGCAACACAACACGACGATATAAGCCTTTATCTTCAAATATGTTTGCTAGGTTAGTCCATGCTGCTTTCGCCGTGACAACGTTTCGCACATACTGATAGCACGTTGGTTGAACGGACAAGCAAATGCGCGCTAAAGCTCGCTGATCACGCGCAGGATCGATGGCAGTATCGCTGTTATTGATGCAATCCCAAAAATTCTCAAGAATAAGTATATTCTTTATGCTAAATTTCCATGTCGAATAATTTGCGACGCCCTCAAGTTTTTCCAACATGGCGGAACCGGAATTCGACGAATGAAATTGGGCGGATGGCTGGATTCTCGACTCAGGCTGTAGCTGCTGCTCACCATTAAAACTTTCCATCATCACAAGATCAGTTAAGTGAAGAATCGAAAACTTTTCCTTCAAATTGATGTGTATTGTAAAAACCACGCTGTGTATATCGCGGCTGCGCCTGCGGCGTTGCTCTGGTCCCAGAACCTTTTTGTTATGCCTATCCCTACTATGGGATGGGACAGCAGGTGCACAGTCGGCGAATAATAAGCCAGCGGTCTTCACAGCGTATAGAACAACTTTATTTATCACAATGGTTACAAAGTATTGAATAAATTACTGAGAGCACTCACATAAGCAGCGGCCATTACGGAGGCGCGGGCAAGAAGAAGGATTACGACTTTGACAGCGCTGTCATAGACCAGACACACAGATACCGAAGAGTATGTAATGCTACACTATCGGATACAAAGCAGGCACAGATAACATAATAATTATATTTAACATTCGGAGAATAAATATTTATCTTATCTTATCTTATCACTGATAATAGTTTTATTGTGAACTATAAACGTTCCACGCGCCCACTGTTTTCCCATTTTTAAGGTTATTTTTTTTTATCCTAAAATATGAAACATTATTTTGATTGAGGCCCAGGGGGTCTAGCAAAGATCACAATCGCTAACGCTAACGCCTCACGCTAACTCGAAATGTATCGAAATGACATTCGCTACGGAAAAGTTAGCGATTTCCGAAATGTCATTTCAGTACATTTTGGAGTTAGCGTTTGGCGTTAGCGTTAGTGGTTGGTATCTTTGCTAGACCCCCCCGTACCTACATAACTGTTGTTCTTTAATCCCTTTAACTTGGTAATATTGAAAAACTCGTGAGTTATTAAATGAAATGTTGAATAAGCTGCTGGTTATACTTAATTTGAATCCTTTTTATTAAAAGATTGCATGAGCTATCTATAGACCTTTTTCTTGTCTATAGATAGTAGTATGATGGTAATTAATTTTATTATTATTATTATTATATCTTAATCTTAACAGATATATAAAGCTAAAAAACGGTGACAGATCATGTTGACATGAATGTTCCCGAAAACTGGCCCATAGGATGATTTGGAAATGTACTAGAGATATGTACGGAAAAATCCCGAGGCAAAGAATTAAATATGTCAGCATCAGAAAGTGGTACCAGGAAGAAGTTCTAGATGGGATCTCGGAAACGGTAAGAGATAAAAATAAACTAATAGAACAAAAATGTAGTAAACCTTGGGACGATTCTAAATAAACAATAAAAAAAGGTACCTCTCATACAAAAACATATATTTTTCATACAAAAACCGAAAAATACGTACTCAGAAAGTCGTATATTCCTGTCCTGTCATCCGGTAAGAAACTCTATTGGCCCTTGAATAAGGTCGATAATCGTATGAAATAAGATGGCCGCATACGGCTAACTTCAGTTTCATGTTTTGTCATTTGACGTATATAGCAAAGTTCTCTGTGCATTTGACTAGATAGATATGGCGGCCACAGAGATGGCGGCGGTTTAATTTTTGTTTGTAATAATAAAAACAACATTATTTATGTATGTGAGACAAGTAATAGGGGGAATTCTGTGATGTGAGAATAGAACCAGCCCATTTGTTCCCGTGGGTATCATTTGCACGTTCTGACACGTATAGCAACAAGTAAGTCATATGATAAACGAAGTAAAAGCAGACTCAAAATATACTGCAGAAATGCATAGACTAGGTACTTATTCTAAGCATTAGCATAAAATAATAACAATACCAGGAACAAATTATGCTCTTCATCCAGAACACACTAAAATTCTATGCTTGTTTATTAGTACCTAAAGTATTAATATCCACCTTGTTTTTTATTAACTCAATGCTACCTTGTCTCATTTTCAGAGTTCCAACCTATAAAAGATCCAAAAAACAAGCGCTCAGTGATGGATGTTAATTATGACAGAGGAAAAACAGGAGTTTGGTTTAGCATCAGGTAAATAATTAGGTCACCTCTTCTAAGCTTATGGGGAAACTGTGAATAATAGCTTAATATAGATTTAGGGTGGGTATTTTCACCAATAGTTGAGGTAACCAATTTGTTAGAGCTGTTGGTCACCTTAACTATTGGTGTAAACCCACCCTCAAGCTCAAGTAAGCTCAAAGTAGCCCAGCAAGCAGAACTAAAATGACCAATTTAGTTGTTTTGAAATAGCAACGGGCAGGTCCTAAAACAAAACTTTCATGGTTGTTACCCACTGGAATACTACCACTGAGATGACAGCATGCATGTTTTTGAAATTGGGTCGCTGGGAGTTAAAAAGTTAAGCTATGATCATAAAGACAGTGAAGTTAAAATGTTGATTGCATATTTCTATTTTTGCTCTTTGCATTCTATGAAGTCGATAATACCAAAAACAAAGCAATTTTATGAAGTAAGTATGTATATATTTATATGTATATGTAGTATGTATAATGGTGTAATTTATGTTATCTTATTTAGAATCAGCAAGTTGAAGTGGCAATGGGCAAGCCACATCACTCGTAGAACTGACAACAGAAGGGAAGAAAGGTGGGCCGACAACCTGGTGACCATAACCATGGGGAGCCGATGGATGCAGAAAGCAAGCAGTCTCTTAAAGTGGCATTCTTTGGGGGAGGCCTGGTTGTCTTCATGTTGTTGATGATGATACAAATTGGTTTTTATTCAAAGAAAGCATGCAAAATCAAAATGAAACAATATAATAATAGTTATGTATGTAGGTGTATAAAATTATATATATAATGATGAGGTGCTACTTATGTCATGTAAAGACAGTTTCTCTTTTCTATTGTTATATAAACTATCTTATCAATGTATCTAAGTGTTTTTTTTGGGTCTTGGTATAGAAGTACTGTATATTTATTCCGTGGTATAGGTAAGGTAATTGTGTTAAGTCCAGGTAACAGATACATATATTTCTATCTCTTGGTAGTGTGGTACAAACTCAATGGTGGCTATGAAGTGCACTGCAAGCCATCCACATGCTGCACTCATACTTCTCACCGACTTCAAAGCTGACATTGAGTTTGAATCACACTTTATGTATGTAACCGGTATATTCCCAGTTGCCCGTACATTGCCCTGAGGTGGTATTTGGGAATAATATGGGTTGCAAGTTGGTAATGTTTTTTAAATAATGCTACTTTGGATCTAGAGTAGCAGTGGAATAGTTAGGAAACTGTGGGTTGGATTCCCACCTGGTACCAACATTTGTGTGATGAAAATAGGTATTTGTCCTCTGTCTGGGTATTATATACTGTTAGTTTATCTGAGTATATCAGTTATCTGGTTCCCATAGTACAAGCTATGCTTAATTCTGGGTTAGATTAAAGTAAATCTTCTGAAGTAGGTAAGTTTTATATATATAGAAGACCATATATTTCACGAATTGTTGAGATAACTATAAGGTGATATATAAATAAATGTTTTAAATGAGATTGCCATGGCTAGGTAAATACATCATTCCTAACCTATCAACAGAAAAGAACAGTACCTATGCAAAGGAACAATGACTGACAATTAAATAAAAAAATGACCTACTATTTGAAAATCACTAACTAGGTACTAAGACATAGGTTAACTACTTAAGTTACTAACATATTGTGAGAAACAAGAGATTAAAAAACTACATAAAACGTTTATTTTATCACCCTATCTGCTCCTTCAGTCTACCTATGAAAATAAAGCATGTAACTCTGCCGCTGTAACTTAGGAAGTGATTCCAATAGTGGTATAGATCCTGTAAGTACTATTAAAAGGACTGAATGTTCAAGAGTCCATGAATGTACTTACTTTTATACCATAAGATGGTATTGTTATTTTAATATTATAATTTGGATTTGGACTTGGATTGGAATATTAGAATAAAACCTAATCAGACACAAACAAACCTCCTATTACTATTAATAAGTGGAAAGAGTTAAAAATATATTATTTTCTTTTCAGTTTTACAACCCCATACTGGACTGACAGCTCAGTTGGTAACCATAGAATCCATGGATTGTGGTTTTGATTCCCACCCAGGACAAACATTTGTGTCTGGGTGTTATATTGTACTTTATTTGTGTATGTATTTACATTTCTATCATTTATTTGCTTCCCATGGTAAAAAAAAAACAAACTATGCTTAGCTCACAGAATTCGCCCTATTACATAGGTTACTTGAGGCTAGATTGATTGCACTGTGTGAAATGTCCAGACATTTAGGGAAAGGATGTATGGAGGCAGGTATTCATCCTATTTAGGGTTCAGTACCCAAACAGTAAAGCGAACCCTATAATAACTAATACATTCTCCCTTCTCTTTCCCATAGTACAGGATAGAAGCGGTTTTGGATCACATGTATTTCTGTTTCTGTTGCCACTATAACAATAAATACATACTAAAAGCAGAAAAAAATAAATATTAAAGGGGCTCCCATGCAACGGATGTTGTTTTTATTTTTATAGATAATGTGGTATTTTCATTTCTTTCTAGGACAGTGGATTTGAGATCAACACCGGCAGCGGAACCAAAAAGAAACACAGAAACAATGGCTAACATTATCGTCAGGCGGAAGATGACTGTCTAGATGACAAATACATTTTGTAACATTATTATCATTATCATTTTCAGGTTACAAAAGAAGAGAAAGAGTCAAAAAAACTGCCCAAAACCTAGATTTTTACCATATAAGCATGTAACTGTGCTGCTGGAACTTAGGAAATGATTCCAATAGTGGTAAAGATCCTGTAAGAACTATTAAAAATGTAAGATAAGAAGAATCTAAATGTAATATCCTGAAGGACTGAAACAGTGTTTGTGAATTAATGTGGTAGAATAATAATTAGAAAATGGTGTCTCCAAGTTTCTTTGGTCCCTTGATTTTTTTTATAACACCGATTTGCTATGTTCAAGAGTCCATGAAAGTACTATCACAATATACCTACCTAATTTCATTAAGATCATAGAATGACGATAAATAATTTCAAATGTAAGAGTATCAATATTTTATTATAATTTGGACTTGGATTGCATTATTAAATTAAAGGTAATCAATCAGACACAAACCAATTTTATTTATTTATTTATCTAAGATTCACAGCGTAGGCAGACCACCCACTAAGTGGACCGATGACCTGGTGAAAACTGTGGCAAGCCGATGGATGCAGAAGGTGAGCAGCCGCTCAAAGTGGCACTCTCTGGGGGAGGCCTATGTTCAGCAGTGGATGATGATGAACTATGATGAACCATCAGCTCCTCGCAGTAGGTACTGACCAGATCAATAATTACTATTAGGTACCAGGTTTAAACATAAATTTAGATATGCCTTGCATGAGACCAGTAGGTAAGTACAATCTATGTATGTATTTTTAGCTAACAGGCAATTTACTAATATTATTTCCCTTCACTTGAAACTACCTACATACATTGAAAAACTAAATAAAATACCATTAACTTTGCTAAGGTTGTATTTGGAACATCTGTGAATAAATGGATTCTATAATTAATTGTTCATCCTGTTGCAACTGAAATCATTAAATTCATTATGTGTCCCACGGGCAGCTGTGCGCTGTGCCTGCATAGACATGGCAAGTTATACTATAAAAAAAAATGGGAGGTAAATTCTATGGCTGTCTGTCAAACAACCTATACAATATAACCTTTTCTATTTCTGAATTAATAACACTATAAAAAGTATATTAATAAATATCAGTTATCTGGTTCCCATAGTACAAGCTATGCTTAATTCTGGGTTAGATGGTGCTGTGTGTAATGTCCGCACATTTATTTATTTTCCTCTTCCTTTTCTTCTGTGTTTTTATTATAATCAAATCCTCCTTTCTAATGGGAACGCCTATGTTCAGCTGTGGACATCTGACTGGTGACATGCCTATTCACAACTTATTGGTAGGTCCTAAAATGAATAATACTACTACTACTTTCTCCATGTGTATATAATTTATATATGTTTTGCACTATAAATAATAAATAAATATCTGGACATTCACACACCGGCACCACAATCTAGCCTTAAACTAAGCAAAGCTTGTACCATGAAGACAATAATAAATTTAATACAATATTTACACCCTTGTTTCTAAATTCAACATTTTTACCAGAAATCTGCCAATACAAACGGTATATTCATGTTGCCGCAAATTCAATTCAATTATACAACTATTTTTGTTAAAAAAAGCTTACAATTGTAACTGAATTTTGAATATTTTATTAACGAATATCTATCATAATTCAATTTTGAACAGTTGACTTTTTAAATAAACATTAATAGCCCTAACACGCCCACTACTGAACATGGGCCTCCAATTTAGCAAAATTCATTAGCTACTTATATTTAAATGTGCATAGGTACTTAAATGTTTAAATATAATGATCACAATAATAAATCCTTTTTGTATTTTATCCATAGCATTCTTCTGTTACATATAGCTGGTTGGCAATATACAACTCCTTACTTAAAAGATATCCATGCCCTCATGTGTGTTATACAGTTATACTGTACTATTGCAGCTACATACAGTTTTCCTAAGTACTTTCAAACAATTTTTCACCTGAAACATAAGAAACAACACAGTTAATATAAAAGAAGGTATAATCTATACAAATGGGTAATTGTATAAAAAAATTACAATGAAAGAAAATTCATCATCAACCGGAAAACATCCATAATAATCATGTTAAATAAAACGATTGTATAATAAATTTAGTATGTGCATATTGAGCTAGGTGCTAGCTTAAACCCTCGGCTCAGACTCCAGTCAGGCAGTTAAGAAAAGGATGTCCCGGCTTAGGCTTTCAGGATGGATAGATGCAGGTTAAAATTGCATCATGATTCAAAATATTTCTGTACCAATAAAATTAATCTGTCCTAGAATGATATTTAAGCAATTTGTGTAGAAGTTTGTCTGCCTCCGCTTATTGTAACCATTCCATCTGAAAACAAATCATAATAAATTCTCATGGGATATGGAAATCAGATATTATCTGTGAATGGTCTATCCATGTTGTATGGTATCATCATCATCATCAGCTTAGTGTGATGTCTATGCGGCCTAATTATACTTACAGGGTCAAAATATCTTTTAGATGAATAAGTGTCAGATACAAACAGTGGTACTGATGTCTATTATTTATTATTTGTCTCTATGTTTTCTCTGTTAGGTTTTGTTTTGAGGAACTTTGTTATATAGATTGATAAATCTTCCCCACAAATAACATCACTCAAAATGACCATAGTGACTTCTCTATAGATAAGCTCTTTCCATTGTCCAGTATTGCCGAGGTTGTTGGCAGTCAGCAGATTCGGTCTGCGAGCTGAAAATGAAAAAGCTATTTATCTTTCTATTCGTAATTACCTATGTAGTACCTGTATATGATGTTTTTGTACGAGTTGGATAATAAATTATTAGTTGGATAATAAATTAGAAGATCTAACTCTGAAACATTTATTGCTCAATACAGCTAGCAAGTGGCCTATGCTGCGCTTTTCGGTTCGTAGCCTTTACGGAAGCGTAAATAAAAAGGGAAAGAAAGAAAATTATACAGTAAGCCGATCAAATCCTGTCTGTCGTTTGATGATCTTTATACGTAATGGTGATGAAATGGAATAGTATTGTTTCAAATATGTTTGGTTGCACTTTTACTGACCTCAGCTCTATTATGTACTGCAATCAGGGTGGACCGGAGCCCCGGAGCCTTCGGCTTCAAACACTTCATTGTTGGCAGAAACAAGTCACACATCAATGTTCTTCAAAACAAAACCTCTCGAAAAAAGTTCTCTGTGGAAACTACCAAGCATAACGTTATTATACTCTTTGCTACCAACCCCGTATTCTGATTAACGCTATAATCGCTCGCAACGGTCACGTTAATTATTCAGTGTTCCAATTCAGATAATGCGCTCACGGCTTTGAGCTCTGTCCATGACTAACAACCAATCGCGGACGGCGATATTGCAAGATGACGTCGGTCATGACGTTTACAAAAGATTTCATTGTCACAGTCACGGCCATTCGGTACACGTTCTTAGCGCGATAACATTGATATTATCGATTTTAGCGTGAATCGAAATACGGCCCAAGTACAAACTAGACATAGACAAACGTCATTGTAATACACTGACTTTTTTTTTTCTTATATTTTGGCTCTACACATAGTGTATTTAGCCAGTGTCAAGTATTGTAATTTTTCATCATGTTAATAGAATATTTCAGGTAAGAGTATATAATTTATTACTAACTTCAACTCTTAGTTAAAGGCAAAGAGTATCAGTTCGTTTTAGAAAAAGGTGGAGTGGAGTCTTTTCGTTTTTGACGCTGTTTAGCATTTTCTGCAAGTGTCAATGCCAATGTCGAGCGGAGAAAATGACAGCTGATAACGGCATATTGTGCTGTCAAAGTCATTTGTTACCTGACAATTTTTTTTTCTTATATTTTGGCTCCACAAATAGTGTATTTAGCCAGTGTCAAGTATTGTAATTTTTCATCATGTTAATTAATAGAATATTTCACGTAAAGTCAAGTCTTAGTCATAGTCCAGTCTTAGTCATGCTCCAGTAAAGTGGTGGCAACTTTATTAGAAGCTTCTATGGAATTTTGGAAGCATCACTAAAAATCACGTTTCACCACATTATATCACTTGCCTACACTCATGCTCGTAATCCAGCACTTAATGCATAAAAAGCCACCAATTTTAAACATTAACACTGGAAAAAGCATAAGTTTTGAAAAATAATACAATGCAACGACGTGACCTTTTTCACGTTCCCGCCAAAACCCACAAATTATTTTGATATGACATAACTGTACAAATGTATTTTTTTTAAGTTCGACTCATCGACTAAACGCTACTTAGCCAGAAGGTATCAAGTTAGGTACATTTTAGGGTTCCGTACCCAAAGGGTAAAGCGGCAAAAATAACGAACTAATATTGTTTGGAGAACGGAAGGGAAGAGATCACAAATTTTTTTTTTTCAATATGGCGGAATTCGGTCATTGCGGAAAAAAAATTCTCCGATCCGAATGAAAATTGATATCTGGGGGTCCCCAAAAATGTTGATCAACATTCTAAAATCAAATTTTGACATGCGCGATTTTTCAATAGGGTTGCCATACAAAGGTACTTTTATCAAAATATAATCTTTCCTTTATTACGCCCCTAATACGAATGTTATAGAAAAGCTGTTTCTGGGGATCGAGTAGAGATGTAATAAGAGACAAAAGGAAATATTAATGAAATCGATTTTTTCAAGATGGCAGATATAGGCATATCGACATAGAGAAAAAGTGATTCGATCCGGATGAAAATTTATATATGGGAATCCCCCTAGATACTCAGTAATAATATGGGAAAAAAATTTTTATTCCGCAATTTTGAAAAGATTCATATATACAACTGAACTTTTTTATGGATCTCCAATCCGTATGAAAATTGATATCTGAGTGTCTCCAAGGATACTGATTAACATGCTATAGCTTCTTTTAGACATCCACCGTTTTTCAAAATGGCTGTCATACATACTGGCAAAGCCACCAACGCGACGACGAGCGAAGCGAGGAGGAGCTTCAAACTACCTACCGCGACGACGAGCGAAGCGTGTAGGAGCTTCAAACTACCTATCGCGACGACGAGCGAAGTGAGGAGGAGCTTCAAACTACCTACCGCAACGACGAGCGAAGCGAGGAGGAGCTTCAAACTACCCATCGCGACGACGAGCGAAGCGAGGAGGAGTTTCAAACTACCTACCGCGACGACGAGCGAAGCGAGGAGGAGCTTCAAACTACCCATCCCGACGACGAGCGAAGCGAGGAGGAGCTTCAAACTACCTACCGCGACGACGAGCGAAGCGAGGAGGAGCTTCAAACTACCCATCGCGACGACGAGCGAAGCGAGGAGGAGCTTCAAACTACCTATCGCGACGACGAGCGAAGCGAGGAGGAGCTTCAAATTACCTAACGCGACGACGAGCGAAGCGAGGAGGAGCTTTAAACTACCTAACGCGACGACGAGCGAAGCGAGGAGGAGCTTCAAACTACCTAACGCGACGACGAGCGAAGCGAGGAGGAGCTTCAAACTACCTATCGCGACGACGAGCGAAGCGAGGAGGAGCTTCAAACTACCTACCGCGACGACGAGCGAAGCGAGGAGGAGCTTCCAACTACCTCTGAAGAAATAAAACAAAATTGCCACCATGCAAAATTAAAACGCGCATACTATCGGAACCAATAGAGCCAAGAATAGCGTGTTTGGACTCATGTTAAAGAGAACAACGGAGGCTTTCTTACAGTCCTAAAATAATTCAAAGATGGCGGATTCAAAATGGCGCCCGATTTTATAGTAACTCAGATTCGGCTGATATTTTATATTTGAGGGTTTTAAAGGATGCTGATTTCAAATTTTGACCTTTTACTTGACTGACAGCATTTTTCAAGATGGCCGCCATGCAAAAGTCAGATCAATTATCATTTTCTTTGAAAAATACCGCTGTTTTGTACTAATTCTTGCAAAATTTAAAGTTTAGCACAAAGTATAAGACCTTTAAAAATACAATATCCACGAAAACACCCACGCGGCCCGCATGCGGGCCGCGAACAGAGCACCCTAGTCATATTATATAAAGTTCGTCACCCACTCACTCACTCACTGACTGACTGACAGATTTGATCTCAGCTCCTGGAAGCGGTGGAGAAAAACCGAGTATGAGGTAGCATAGAGATTGGTCACGTGACCACCAGAAAAAGCTGACATCAGCAAAAAGTCGTCTCCTTGATGGAACTGGTTAACGGCTCTCGGAAACTACAAGTCGGATGGGTGACCTGTCTTAACTAAAGTTGTAGTAAACCCTGGGACGCTTGGAGAGAAATAAAAAAAAATGGGGGTTGCCATACAAAAAAATAAAAATTCCATACAAAATTGAAACGCTTATAAATCGGAAACGGTAAGAGGAAGGTGGGGTGTGTTCGACCAAATGTCATAGAGGAGGATGGGCGCTTTCGGATGGTCGTCATGAAAATCCAAGATGGCGGATCCAAGATGGCGGCCATTTTGAAAGTTGGTCCGATCCGGCTGATTTTTTGCATCGGGGGGTTTTTGGGGTCCCTGATTCGATATTTGAAAAAATATTTTGGATCCCGCCATTTTTAAAGATGGCTGCCATACAAATTTTTTTTTTCATTTTTGGCTCATTGTTTCTCGATACCTATGGGAAATTTTTAACTTTTTTTTTTATATTTGTATGAAAGTGGACAATCGAAATTCAAAACATTTCATGACCTGGTCTTCCGACCTCCCATCATCGTGACCATCAACGGCCTGGCTAAACGATGTCAGATGGGTCATATGCGTTCTCAGGAATGTTATAGCAAACCCTGGGACGATTTCAGAGAAAATAAAAAAAATTCAAAATGGCGGAAAAAAAAATCACCCATACAAATTTAAACCGGAAATGACGCCGAAACCATGATACTTTAGTATAAAGAGCTCGAACTAATATTGTTTGGCGGCCGGAAGGAAAGATATAGCAAAAAAGTTTTTTTCAAAATGGCGGAAATTTCGGTCATGGCGGAAAAAAAAGTTTCTCCGATCCGAATGAAAATCGATATCTAAGGGTCCCCAAGGATGCTGAACAATATTCTAAAATCAAATTTTGACATGCGCCATTTTTCAATAGGGTTGCCATACAAAGGTGATTTTATCGAAATATGAACTTTCCTTTTTTACGCCTCCAATATGAATGTCATAAAAAAGTTGTTTCTAGGGATAGAGTAACGATGTACAAAGGAACAAAACAGTATACTAATGAAATTGTTTTTTTTGAAGATGGCGGATGGAGACGTATTGACTTACAGAAAAAGTTATCCGATCCGGATGAAAATCGATATCTAAGACTCCCCTTAGATACTCAGTAAGAATATGGGAAAAAATTTTGATTCCGCCATTTTGAAAAATTTCATACATTTTACTGAACTTTTTTATGGATCTCCAATCCGTATGAAAATTGATATCTGAGTGTCCCTAAGGATACTGATTAACATGCTTTAGCTTCTTTTAGACATCCACCGTTTTTCAAAATGGCTGCCATACATACTGACAAAACCACCAAAGCGACGACGAGCGAAGCGAGGAGGAGCTTCAAACTACCTACCGCGACGACGAGCGAAGCGAGGAGGAGCTTCAAACTACCTATCGCGACGACGAGCGAAGCGAGGAGGAGCTTCAAACTACCTACCGCGACGACGAGCGAAGCGAGGAGGAGCTTCAAACTACCCATCGCGACGACGAGCGAAGCGAGGAGGAGCTTCAAACTACCTACCGCGACGACGAGCGAAGCGAGGAGGAGCTTCAAACTATCTACCGCGACGACGAGCGAAGCGAGGAGGAGCTTCATACTACCTACCGCGACGACGAGCGAAGCGAGTAGGAGCATCAAACTACCTATCGCGACGACGAGCGAAGCGAGGAGCTTCAAACTATCTACCGCGACGACGAGCGAAGCGAGGAGGAGCTTCAAACTATCTACCGCGACGACGAGCGAAGCGAGGAGGAGCTTCAAACTATCTACCGCGACGACGAGCGAAGCGAGGAGGAGCTTCAAACTACCCATCGCTACATTTACAATGTTTTACTAATGCGACCTTTTTAATTGATTTTAGCTTATCTAACTAACCTGTCTTACCTAAGATCTAAATATTTTCAGGATCCTTGATTCAAATTGACATATAATTGATAAACAAAACAAAATGACCGCCATACAAAATTAAAACACGCACACAATCGGAACTTATAGAAGCCGACAAAGCGTGTTTGGACTCATAACAAAGAAACAACGGAGGCTTTCTCATAGACTTAACATAATTCCAAGATGGCAGATTCAAAATGGCGTCCAATTTTATAGTAACTCAGATCCGGCTGATATTTTATATTTGGGGATTTTAAAAGAAGCTGATTTCAAATTCTGACCTTTTACATGACTGACAGCATTTTTCAAGATGGCCGCCATGCAAAAGTCAGATCAATTATCATTTTCTTTGAAAAATACCGCTGTTTTGTACTAATTCTTGCAAAATTACAAGTTTAAACTAAAGTATAACATTTTTATAAATACAACAGCCACGAAAACGTCCTCGCGGGCCGCACGCGGCCCGCGCACGGAGCAAAATACTAGTTATTTTATATTTTTTTAATGTAGGCGTTATATAATTTTTATTATTTACATTTTACATCTAGCTAGATTTTTTTTAGGTACCCGACTAAATCGGGTAATACTATTTATATGGTATGTTGAAAGAGGAACTGACATTAGAAGAAAAAAAAAATGTGCTTTATGGTTTGATTCATGTTCCAACAAGGTTAAGTATGGAGACTTCGGTTCTGGACCTATGTAATGGGGGGAATTCTGTGGTCTAAGACTAGGCGGACAAAACCCGGGAACCATTGGCAAGAGGCATTAGCCGAACAAAGTGGCATTCCATGTAGATCTATGTTCGTTGGCAGATTAACATGATCTAATCACCTTATCTCTGATTTGATCATGATCTGACCTTACTTTTATCATTACCACCATGAGAAAAGTGGAATTCCAAGGAACTTAGTTTAATGTCAGAGAACGTATTAATGATCGCTTTATCATCTACTTACATAATCGTTTATTAATATACTTGGGTACCCATCTACTAACATATACAATTTACTTGCACGGTAACTGGGCGAGCGTGCTCCATCGTCGACCGCGTCCTCACTTATCAGGTGAATCCGTGGTCAAATGTTAGCCTTAGGTTAGCCTATCGTTGATGAGAAAACTAGTCTGCAACGTTTTATCATGTTTCTGCGTTGGTTGCTTGGCCTTGAATGGCCATTTTTTATTTTGTCGTGAACCGTAAAAGTTGTTTAAGGTGCAATTAGAGATTTTTTAAGTACTTATAGTGGTCTGTTGGAAATGTTTAAAAGAAAATATATTTTGATTCTGGTTTGCCTCGGGTAAGTCATGCTTTATTATTAATTTTTAATCAAAACCAGTCTAAAGTAGATAAAAAGTGGAGGAACATTTACTATCATAAAATAAGTAGGTACCTACCGACTAAGATATTCCTCGCGACCGCGACCCAACGTTTCATTCACCGCGTCATCGCGAGAAACTCAACGCCTTTTAAAAAATGGAACTGCCGCGCGCCGTTGCTTCGACAGTCGACACGAACTAACCTAAAAAAACCAATGTGTCTATTCTATTCTGTCGCACACTATAGACCTAAATGAAATTAATCGAATTTTAATGAATATCTCCGTCTTTTTCATTTCCCCTTTATCAGAAGAATACCGCCATATTTTAGTTTCAGTTGAAGAATTTATTTCTTTAAAACTAGCTTGAGAGAATGCGACACAGAAACGATACCAAGTTCTATTCTGACTGTAGAGTCAGCGGCAGCCCACAGTGTAAACGGGCTCGTTAAAAATAACCTACCCATATTACTTCTTAACATTCATAAATTTTTACCATACTTAATTACATTTTTTTAAATTGTTAAGCATACAGGTTAAATAATATCTTCTAATAATTTGGACACGAAACCACAAAGATCTTGAAACTCGTCATCTTTGTCCTCCAGTCTCAACAACAGAAGTCAGATTCAGATTTTTATTGCTTCCATAGTGTACAATAGGTGGAATATAAAATTAAGTCTAGTTTCATATGGACCCCGTCGGGCGCAGCAAATTTGGAGTGAGTTTGAAGTTCAGTGTCCTTCATCCTGGTCCCGGCACCATCAACTAGGTTCCTGTGGCTGAAGCAAAAAGCAATCGACTTACTGGATACATTTTCTACGGGCTTTGACTATCCAACCTACGGGAAACAACACTGAATTTATTAACGTCTAATTGCAGATTCTTCCTCTTCCAATTAATGAAGTACCGCAACACAACAAATGCTTCCAGTAACGGGGAGTATGTGATTATGTCTCAAAGCTGGGCTCCCACGATATGCCTACTCTGGCTCCGAGATGGTTACAACCACGCGTGCAACATCAAAGGCGTAGGCACTTGGGTCATGCATGGGATATGGCTGCCGGGTCTGGTGGTCGGAGAGTCTATACACTGTAACGACAGCTGGCCATTGGATACCGATCAGATTAAAGATATCGAAACCCAACTCAATAGGCTTTGGACTAATGTGAATGGTAAATCGTTTTCAATATTCTAACATGTGAGAAGACAATGGAAAAGTTCGCTGATAATAGCCGTATGCGGTTGGCTCACGGACGACGTTTGTTCGCTGACAAGTATGATGCCACAATTTAGACATGATAAAAGCTGGTAAATCAATTTCCTCAACACGGACACGTCCAACACGTAATTTTCCCAATGCATGGAAAACTGCCTACATTATCCCCTTACCAAAAAAATCAGCGTCCAATGATTTAAAAGATTATCGCCCTATCTCGATTCTACCCTTTCTTTCTAAAGTGCTAGAACGAGTTACACACCACCAACTTTCTAATTATCTTCAATATTATAATAGTCTCTCCCCGTTCCAATCTGGTTTTCGTCCCGCCCACAGTACCTGTACTGCTCTCGTAAAAATAACGGATGACTCCAATATTAAATAATGAAAAGCAATCCATCTAATTATAAGTATATTATTATGTACCTATGTGTATTATTATTATCATGTTGTATTATATTATTGTATGTATTTTATTTATTTCATGTATTTGTTATATTATTTATATACGTCCATTAGTTTAGATTCAGTTATAAGTTGTTGTTTTTCTTGACTGTTGACATACATAAATATACTTTTTATATTGCTTTAATATTGCGCTACCGCACTAAACACTTCCACAATACACCGGGGTTAACTGGAAGATAATGCTCTATAGCATTAAGTTCGCCTATGTACCTACTATTGTTGTTTGTGCAATAAAGAATTTTCTATCTATCTATCTATCCAAAAACCTACGACCGAGTGAAAAGACTACATAATTTTGTATATTACAATAAAGTGCGCTCAGTTGTTCGTAATAAGTATTTCTTTAAGAACTTTAGTGTGTTTTTGTTACAGATACAACCGGCTACAAGTTCTGGGCACACGAATGGCTAAAACACGGCACTTGTTTTGCGTCAATAAGACACTTTGACTCTCAAAGAAATTACTTCATGCAAGGAGTGAAATGGATGACTGAATACTCCCTAACCAATGTGCTGAACGAAGCTGGCATAACGCCCTCAAACTATGTTGGCTACAACGTCGAAGACTTGTTTAAAGTGATTTTGGCTAAGTTTAAAGTCAGATTAGAAGTTATATGCGTAAAAGTTGGGGGAAAACAGATACTTAGAGAAGTTCACCTTTGTTTCGACAGTAAAAGTTTACAGTTGAGGGATTGCTGCGATGAAATGAGTTATCTGAAACTGTGGCAGTATGGTGAAAGCATGTCTGTCTATACAAATTGTGATTTGGTCAAGGAAACTCTGTATATCCGAAAAGCAGACTCACGAAGCGGGTTATAGTCTGTAGTGTTAATTAAATAAAATAATTTTGTCGCTGCAGCAAGCTAACTTGTAGGCTTGTAGAATTCACCTAAATTATTAGTATTAAGGACCCCAGGAACCTTTCTATGAAATTCACGTAGGTACATAAATAACAGAGTATGTATGCCTGCCTATTTATTCATAAATTAATTAACTAACACCTAGAAAAAGTCGACTCTGGTTACTTACTTATATTTACTATTTAGATTACTTTATATCATTTACATATTAGAAAAAATAGAATACTTAATTTTTTTTATCATCGATAGGTTAACATTTGACCACGGTCTCACCTGATAGTAAGCGATGACGCGGTCGACGATGGAGCATGCTTGCCTAGAAGATACCGGTTCACTCTGGCCTTAAAAACTCCCAGATTATATTTGTCAGGAAACAATGACGTTGGCAAGGTGTTCCATTCCTTCGCTGTCCGAATTATAAACGAGGAATCAAAACGCTTTGTACGTATTCGAGTAATTTCTACCATATACGGATGCCGTGTTTCCGTGCGTCTTGATGTACGGTGGTAAAATAGGGATGGGAGAATTAAGTTGTGCAATTCCATCGCAATTGCCATACATGGCAAAATGATCTATGAAAAACTAGAATAAGTAGGTTACGTACGTACGTACGCAAAATTAGATTGTCTGAATTGAATTCTGGTTAATCCTCTTATTAGAATAAAACGAAACGATTTTGTGACAAGAAGTTTATTTCATTCACAGAGTCTCCCGAGCCCACAGTACAAATACAAATCAGTTCTCCAGTAACACCATTTTGCTAGTTTTGTGTCAATCTTACCTACTGCCCTCTCGACACTATGATGACGGCTGAAGGTACCAGACCTGAAAACGGAAAAGGTCAGTTTACATGTCACTTCGTTGTATCAAGTAGTTGACTGAGCGAACGAACTGAACGAGTCTCAGCTTCAATTTGCCATGCTTTCGTCTGTCCTTGATAAGTATAAAAGATCTACAATATCAAGGGACGTTTTTGTCGTCGGCGGTTTTGATTGGCGGAGTTGTTCCCCAAAAAGGGGGGAAAGTTTGCAGTGACGTGTTTTACCAGCCTATTTTGATAATATTTGGCAGAAGCTTATGTTTAGTTTGGGCATAGGGTCTCATCCGGTACAAACGAAAAATAGCCCGAACATTAAAAAAATGTAGCGATCGTGTCGTGAGCGTTACTAGTTAGTGTCCAGTGTTTTCATTTGGCCCAATACTTCGCCAACACGCAATAAATGTCGCTTGATAATCTTGCGTTATGCAGAAATAAAATAATTCGTAAAATAGTCCGCGCAATAACGGAACACCGTTACCGTTGTATGGGATGAGGCATATGTAGGTAGGTACTATAGGTATTATATTATCTGGGGTTTGAGACTTGATGGCGCTGTGTTAAAAGCCCACATATTATATTTATTATTCTTATCATACAAAACTACACTTGTCTTCGTCATAGTTTCGATGCATAAGTAACACATACGAAGCTGGGGTCAGCGAGTAAACTATATTCTCACCTAGAGAGTCTAGCGGCTGGTCATAGTCTTCCGAGGTGAAGATCTTTTTGGGGAATGTAGTCATCAGCTTGAAGTTGTCTTGTGCTGTAAACTCTTGCGCGTGCAATTGTAGGAACAGTCTGAATGTATAGTTAAATCATTTTAAATTGGGCAAAAAGTTTTTTTTCACGATTACTAGGCGATTTACTAGGTGATAGGACTTTTCTGCAAAGTCCATCTAGGTAGGTACCACCGCTTTGCCAGTTATTCTGCCGCCAAGCAGTAATGTGCAAGCACTACTGTGTTCCGGTTTGAAGGGCATTGTAGGTAGTGAAATTACTGGGCAAAGAAACTTTATAACCCGATTACACAGTGCAGTAATCTGATTACTAGACTATGTGGTGTCTCAGGATGACGTGCGTACAGTGTCACGCGAAATTTTATTTTAAACTTCAGAGTGACACTGCAACTGTTATGTGCGGTCGTGTTGGTAACATCAGGTGAACGAAAAGCTCGCACGTCATTATTTCACATAAAAAAAATTGATACAGATCTGATAATAATAATAAACGTATTAGTAGTCTTTTAGCTTGAAGTTATAATCCGGCAACCAGGTTCATCACATGGTGTCTCTTATGAATGACATGACGTCATACTTGGATGGCATATGAAAAATTGAAAATCACTATTGCCGCCTAGATAAGTGACGTCACCCATATTGCTATAAACTCTTTCACATGGATGCAGAAAAAAAAAAAAAAAAAAAATTGGAAAATTCATCTTCCATCCTCACCCATATTCAGAGCAGCAAGTTTCTCCAGATTCGAGTACTATTAAGTATTCTGTGCCAATAATCACCTGACTGTAGCATCCTCCAAGATCTTTGTACTATTAAGTATTCTATGCCAACATTTACCTGACCGCAGCCAACTGTTCCTTAGCGCTGAAGGTGTGCGATAGAGACTTGCCATCGGGCAACCAAATCTGTATCCGAGCCTGGTCGTAGGAAGCCTTGGGGCCTGCGGGGGCTGCGGACGGAGGCGCGGGGGCAGGCGCCGGCGCCTCAGTGGGGGCTGTCTTACCCTGGGCTGCTAACCTGGAATATGCCATCGGAGATTGGTAGCTCCCAACACAAAAAAGAAGAGATCCCATTTTTTAAAAATTGCCATCCAATCCCACGTGTCTATTATTAAGAGTCTCATCGGATACCATATCTTTACTGATTGTATCGTCATCAACATTAGTACTGGAATGAATGACTGAACATGTTATTTTTTATTTATTTATTTTCTTACATTTTTTAGGGACTTTTAGTCTACATGACCATGCCATCCGCATTGGTTACTCAATAGTAATTACATATTACGCAAATACAGCAATACAAAGGCCGTAAAGCATCCTATCAATGACCGATGTGGACTCTGTTAGGACACTTTGGATGGCACCAACATCTACGAAATTCAGCCCTATGTCTCTCAATTTAACTCTAATAGGTTCACTACGAGCACATTCCATCTGACACACACTGAACATGTTATGAAAAGCAATAATAAAATAAAGTAATTCTTTGAGATAGAAGCTTGTGAAACCATGTTTTATAGACACAAAAGAAGCCCTGAAAATCTTCAGAATAAAACAAGGAGGAGTATTTATTATTTACTAGTTGCACCCTGGGGTTTCATCTATGAATAC
This sequence comes from Ennomos erosarius, assembly GCA_963580505.1. NCBI lineage: Eukaryota > Metazoa > Arthropoda > Insecta > Lepidoptera > Geometridae > Ennomos > Ennomos erosarius. Next base: position 2,420,467 of record OY756982.1, read on the forward strand.
CTACCAATCCAATCATATTTACCTACTTTATAAAATGTAAAACCGTTTTTGGCTATAAGATTTGTTAAAAGATATGTTTGTTAAGGTTTAAGAGCTGTGGTTTTTTGTTAAATAAATAAATAGTAGGTAGTATTTTTTTTTATAACAGTTGCAGTATCACTCGGTACTCTAAAATAAAGTTTCACGCGACACTGCACTGCGCACGTCATTCCGAGACATCACATAGTCTAGAAATCAGATTACTACACTGTGCGATGAGTAGGCATAGCACGAATATTTACGCGCGCCTAAGTGTAACGTTAACGTAAGGCAGTTGTATGGCTTTTGACCTGCCCCCTATTACGATTGAGCTAGCAGCGCTGCTGACGCGCGTCTGCTGCTCAACTGCTGTCAAAATTGTATGAAATTTGACAGCAGTTGAGCGGCAGACGCAATCGTAATAGGGGGCCTTACGTTAACGTTACACTTACACGCGCGTAAATATTCGTGCTAGGCCTACAGGTCATAAAGTCTCACTTATCTTTGATCTGTTAATTCAGCGTAAAAACTAACTACATTTATTAAAAATGTAGTTGGGATAGTAGGAGCAGGATATGATAGGAAAGGATTAGGTTAAGTTTCATGAATAAAATTGTTTGCCTCATCGCTTTTAGTGTTTGCTCAATGTCTCTCATACTTTCAAAGTACCTATGTTTATACTTTATATCACTGGCACATAATAATGCATGGATGAGGTGTTAATTAATTAGTTTAATCATGGAAACTTACTTCCTCGCCTGCTTATCAGCCTCGATCTGTGCTCTGACTCGGTCTCTTGCCTTCTGGTCCTCAACCTTCTCCCGTCTTCGCTGTTCCACCAGCTTCTGCATTTCTTGCTCCTGGAGCCTCAGCTTGGCATCTTGCATGTCTTTTCCTGACTTGATGCGGACCCGTTCCCTTTCCAGTGCCTCAGCCTAGAAGTTTAGAATAGAACCGACAAGCGGTAGTGGTTTATAGTTTAAATATGGTATTTAGTAAATAGTACTGTTACTTGATAATTACTTTTTGATTGTTTAAGGCTGGATTTTGTACTCAGAACCACTAAAAATCCAATTAAGTCAAGCAAAATCGCAATTCAACGGGGCAATGCTGCCAGCATGTTGGGTATGCTGCCTACCGGTAGTGGGCTGGAGCATTTGTTCTATAGGCCATCCTGGACAGTTTACAGTTCAAATGTTATTTGTAGTAGGTAGTGTAGTAGTAGTTCTAGTTAGTGTAGTAGTTAGTTTGAATAATAAAGGCATCTTTCATTAAAAAAAAAAGCAAAATTGATTTGTACCAAGGAATGTCAGCCATAAATGATGAAATGTATGCTTTTTATTTAATCTGTTTTTATGCAAAATATCAGCTTTCTAGTGGTTAACAGGTGAAACATTGGGACACTACTTAACAATGAATTTATGAATGAAAACTGTGCATTCTACATCTCATATTAAACATGACAATGGTAAAAAATAGTTGCAGTTTTCCAATTTGACAAACAAACTTTATATATATCTGTAACCTAATCTAGACTAGACTATTAGTGGAATTTCAGATATACTTAAAAGCTTATGTTGAAGTATGCAAACAGACAGGTACCTTTTCCCGCTCCTCTCTTTCCTTCCTCTTCAGCTTCAGTCGCTCCTCAAGCAGTGCTAGTTGAGCCTTCTTCTCTTCTTCTGTCAATGGCTTCTTCTCCTCTGTAGACTCGGAGAAGCTGCTGTGATTGGTCTTGGCTGCATGATACTCTACTTCTTCCTGGTTTTTGAACAGTTTCCCGCACTCGTCACATCGGAGAGACTTCGCCTCGGCCTCGGCCTCAGGCTGAGTCGCCGACTCAACCTGGGTCGTGGTCTCTACCGTTGTCGGAGGCGCGGCAGTCGCGGAGCTGCTTGATGCTCCGCCGAGCGTGTGTCCCGCTGACGGCGGCCCCAGGTCATCCGCGTGCGCTAATAGCCATTCCATAGCAGGTTCCACTCCTTTGTAGTTAGTCACGGCTAAAGCTTTCTCCCTGCAATAAAGTAAGGCGGAGTAAACGTAACCTCTATCTTCCTCTGACCCATCTTGTAAAATGCTACACACAAGTAAATACTTACGCGCGGTCTTTGGAAAAGCCCATTTCAATGAGCACTTGTATTTCTGCCATAGTTTACAGTTTTATTATATCCTTTTAGCGACCAAAACACTGCGAATTATCGAAATTATTCAATTTTCATTCATCATTCCACAAAATGAAATATCAGCTGTTTTGACTTTTAGAGTTTTGTTGACAGACAGCATAGCAAAGTTTTTTATTTTTTCTTATAATTTGGCTCCACACATAGTGTATTTAGCCAGTGTCAAGTATTATATTTTCATCGTGTTAAAAAATATTTCACGCAAAATCATGTCCTAGTCATAGTCATAGTCCAGTCTAAGTCAGGCAGTCATAGTCCAGTCTAAGTCATGCTCCAGCAAAGTGGTGGCAACTTTACTAAAAGCTTCTATGGAGTTTTGTTAGCAACACGAAAAATCACGTTTCACCACATTATATCACTTGCCCTCACTCATGCTCGTAATTCAGCACTAAATGCGTAAAACGCCACCAATTTTGAACATAACACTGGAAAAAGCAAAAGTTTTGAAAAATAATACAATGCAACGAGACGTGAACTTTTCCGCGTTCCCGCCAAACTCCATAGCAAAGTTTTTTTTTTCTTATATTTTGGCTCCACACATAGTGTATTTAGCCAGTGTCAAGTATTATATTTTCATCGTGTACGCAAAGTCATGTCCTAGTCATAGTCATAGTCCAGTCCAAGTCAGGTAGTCATAGTCCAGTCTAAGTCATGCTCCAGCAAAGTGGTGGCGACTTTACTAGAAGCTTCTATGGAGTTTTGGAAGCAACACGAAAAATCACGTTTCACCACATTATATCAACTTCCCTCACTCATGCTCGTAATTCAGCACTTAATGTATAAAACGCCTACCAATTTTAAACATTAACACTGAAAGAAGCAAAAGTTTTGAAAAATAATACGATGCAACGACGTGAACTTTTCCGCGTTCCCGCCAAAACTCCATAGCAAAGTTCTCTGTGGACAGAACGACAGAAAACTTCTTCTTCTTCTTTAATGGCTTCTTCTTCTTCTTCAATTAGTGGCTTTTAAACGCTGTTGACGTTTTTCTGCCAGTGTTGGAGTGAGCCTCTATCGCTTTTTTTTTCAATAATTCTGCCAATGTCAAGTGAGTAAAATTTGTACGGTTATATCAAGTCAAAGTCATATTTTGTCAGTCAAACAAAAACAGTAAAATGGTATTTTTTTCTTATATTTTGGCTCCACATATAGAGTATTTAGCCAGTGTCAAGTATTGTTATACAATATTTCACGTAAGTCAAGTCTTAGTCATAGTCATAGTCCAGTCTAAGTCAGTTAGTCAAAGTCCAGTCTAAGTCAGTTAGTCAAAGTCCAGTCTAAATCATCTTCTAGTAAAGTGGTGGCAACTTTACTAGAAGCTTCTATGGAATTTTGGAAGAAACATTTTGGAGTACAACAGAATCTCAAAAAATCATGCAGTAGACTTATTCGAAGGAAGCATAAGCAAGTTTAAGTCCACTATTAAAGCTCTTTAAATTCATCATTCATCATCATCATTTTATAGTTTGAGAATTTCTATATTAATAATAATAATAATAATAATAACGCCCAACGATCACATACATAGATCCTGGACCCTAACTAGGATTCCCTGTATCTGTTGTTTCTGTATATTGTTTATTGTATATTGTTTCTATACACTTTCGGCATTTTTTGGCATTTTTATTTTTAATTTAAATATTGCAAATAAATAAACATGAAAAACCACGTTTCACCACGTTATATCACTTGCCCTCACTCATGATCGTAATTCAGCACTTAATGCGTAAAACGCCACCAATTTTAAACATTAAAACTGGAATAAATACAAGTTTTGAAAAATAATACAATGCAACGACGCCAACGTGAACTTTTCCGCGTTCCCGCCAAAAAACCCTGTGGTAGAATAGTCATCATGCCTATTATTGCAAAAACGCGACAGAAAGGCATTAAAGAAGAAGAAGAACTTACAACACGCACACCGTTAACGTTATATAAGCTAGCGTGGATACTAGTTACACAGTGTCTATTATGATAATGTAGATGACCAAGTAGCGCCATATGACCGGCAGAAAGGAACGCCTTGCATTGCCACCTCCTTTTTTTTTTAAATGCGCTAAGATGCCATGACATCCATCATGTTCCAAATCCGAATGTCAACAAGGAGTTTTGGCGGGAACGCGGAATAGTTCACGTCGTTGCATTGTATTATTTTTCAAAACCTTTGCTTTTTCCAGTGTTAATGTTTAAAATTGGTGGTGTTTTACGCATTAAGTGCTGAATTACGAGCATGAGTGAGGGCAAGTGATATAATGTGGTGAAACGTGACTTTTCGTGTTGCTTCCAAAACTCCATAGAAGCTTCTAGTAAAGTTGCCACCACTTTGCTGGAGCATGACTTAGACTGGACTATGACTACCTGACTTAGACTGGACTATGACTATGACTAGGACATGACTTTGCGTGAATAATTTAATTTTTATAACCCGATGAAAAATTAATACTTGACACTGGCTAAATACAATGTGGAATGTGGAGCCAAAATATACAAAAAAAAAATGTCACTCAACGTCTTCATTACCAATGTACTCTGTGGTCATTACGTTATGTATATTATATAGCAAAATTCTCTGTGTACGTTATCAAAGAGTATATAATTTGCTACGTAGATACGTAGTAAATCTAAATTATATACTCTTTGGTAGATACGTTATCGCCACAGAGCATATAAAGGAAGAGGTGGGACTTCATAGACAACACAGAGCTATGAAACAAATGACGCTTCGCCTCTATATAGAGACGAAATTAATCATATTATTGCTGCCGAACTTCGGTACGGGGTACTCTTCTGTGTCAGTTTGATATTATAGGGTAATTTCGCTAGTTTCCGACCACTTAGTGGAGTTGTCAAGTTTAGGTTGCATAATAAAATGTACCAGTATCATTTTTTGACTTGATGCTACTAAGCTACGTTTCAAATATTATACTCTATATTTTTATCAGATTATCAATCATTTTTTAAAATAACCCACCCTTTTATAATATCTAAACCAAAGGCTAATAGTGACTATTTTGCTAGTTTTCGATCAGTAAATTATATTTACGACCACTTTTTCGCTAGTTTCCTACCACTATAAATTGAAAGACGTAGGTGCCTGACTGCCTGTGGTAAATAAATGATAAAAACAATGATCAGAAAGGCTTCTTTAGATCCTCTGTCTTGTATTTTCATGATTTCTCCAGCTTTGAGGCACTTACTCATATAAAAAAGCATGATCTTTTTTCTTACTGAGACCGCCAAAACTTATTTAAGGATATGGCTGAAAAATTCAGCTATAACAAAAAAAAATATTGGCTAACGTAGTTTATAAACATAGTAATGTTTACAAACTAAATACGCTACTTTTTTTGTAATAAAGCCAGCCCACATTAGACCCTGGGCGAGAAATATTCAATGATGGTTCGATCAGTTGGTCACGCCTATTTTGCGACCACCAGCATTAATCGTTTTTTTTAATCGTGTCTGGTCTAATTAGTTAACCTTACAAAGTAATCGACTATTTATGTACTTTTATATGTAAACTAGTATTTTCCCCCGTGCGCGGGCCGCGTGCGGCCCGCGAGGACGTTTTCGTGGCTGTTGTATTTATAAAAATGTTATACTTTAGTTTAAACTTGTAATTTTGCAAGAATTAGTACAAAACAGCGGTATTTTTCAAAGAAAATGATAATTGATCTGACTTTTGCATGGCGGCCATCTGGAAAAATGCTGTCAGTCATGTAAAAGGTCAAAATTTGAAATCAGCCTCTTTTAAAATCCCCAAATATAAAATATCAGGATCTGAGTTACTATAAAATCGGACGCCATTTTGAATCTGCCATCTTGGAATTATTTTAAGTCTATGAGAAAGCCTCCGTTGTGCCTTTGTTATGAGTCCAAACACGCCTTGTCGGCTTCTATAAGTTGCGATTGTGTGCGTGTTTTAATTTTGTATGGCGGTCATTTTGTTTTGTTTATCAATTATATGACAATTTGAATCAAGGATCCTGAAAATATTTAGATCTTAGGTAAGACAGGTTAGTTAGATAAGCTAAAGTCAATTAAAAAGGTCGCATTAGTAAAACATTGTAAATGTAGCGATGGGTAGTTTGAAGCTCCTCCTCGCTTCGCTCGTCGTCGCGGTAGATAGTTTGAAGCTCCTCCTCGCTTCGCTCGTCGTCGCGGTCGATAGTTTGAAGCTCCTCCTCGCTTCGCTCGTCGTCGCGGTCGATAGTTTGAAGCTCCTCCTCGCTTCGCTCGTCGTCGCGATAGGTAGTTTGATGCTCCTCCTCGCTTCGCTCGTCGTCGTGGTAGGTAGTATGAAGCTCCTCCTCGCTTCGCTCGTCGTCGCGATGGGTAGTTTGAAGCTCCTCCTCGCTTCGCTCGTCGTCGCGGTAGGTAGTTTGAAGCTCCTCCTCGCTTCGCTCGTCGTCGCGGTAGGTAGTTTGAAGCTCCTCCTCGCTTCGCTCGTCATCGCGATGGGTAGTTTGAAGCTCCTCCTCGCTTCGCTCGTCGTCGCGGTAGGTAGTTTGAAGCTCCTCCTCGCTTCGCTCGTCGTCGCGATAGGTAGTTTGAAGCTCCTCCTCGCTTCGCTCGTCGTCGCGTTGGTGGTTTTGTCAGTATGTATGGCAGCCATTTTGAGTATCCTTAGGGACACTCAGATATCAATTTTCATACGGATTGGAGATCCATAAAAAAGTTCAGTAAAATGTATGAAATTTTTCAAAATGGCGGAATCAAAATTTTTTCCCATATTCTTACTGAGTATCTAAGGGGAGTCTTAGATATCGATTTTCATCCGGATCGTATAACTTTTTCTGTAAGTCAATACGTCTACATCCGCCATCTTCAAAAAAAACAATTTCATTAGTATACTGTTTTGTTCCTTTGTACATCGTTACTCTATCCCTAGAAACAACTTTTTTATGACATTCATATTGGAGGCGTAAAAAAGGAAAGTTCATATTTCGATAAAATCACCTTTGTATGGCAACCCTATTGAAAAATGGCGAATGTCAAAATTTGATTTTAGAATGTTGATCAACATCCTTGGGGACCCTCAGATATCGATTTTCATCCGGATCGGAGAAACTTTTTTTTCCGCCATGACCGAAATTTCCGCCATTTTGAAAAAAAATTTTTTTTGAATTCTTCCCTCCCGGCCTCCGAACAATATTAGTTCGAGCTCTTTATACTAAAGTATCATGGTTTCGGCGTCATTTCCGGTTTAAATTTGTATGGGTGATTTTTTTTTCCGCCATTTTGAATTTTTTTTATTTTCTCTAAAATCGTCCCAGGGTTTGCTATAACATTCCTGAGAACGCATATGACCCATCTCACATCGTTTAGCCAGGCAGTTGATGGTCACGATGATGGAAGGTCGGAAGACCAGTTCATGAAATATTTTAAATTTCGATTGTCCAATTTCATACAAATTTAAAAAAAAAAGTTCAAAATTTCCCATAGGTATCGAGAAACAATGAGCCAAAAATGAAAAAAAAAATTTGTATGGCAGCCATCTTTAAAAATGGCGGGATCCAAAATATTTTTTCAAATATGCAATCAGGGACCCCAAAAACCCCCCGATGCAAAAAATCAGCCGGATCGGACCAACTTTCAAAATGGCCGCCATCTTGGATCCGCCATCTTGGATTTTCATGACAACCATCCGAAAGCGCCCATCCTCCTCTATGACATTTGGTCGAACACACCCCACCTACCTCTTACCGTTTCCGATTTATAAGCGTTTCAATTTTGTATGGAATTTTTATTTTTTTGTATGGCAACCCCTTTTTTTTTTTATTTCTCTCCAAGCGTCCCAAGGTTTACTAAAACTTTAGTTAAAACAGGTCACCCATCCGACTTGTAGTTTCCGAGAGCCGTTGACCAGTTCCATCAAGGAGACGACTTTTTGCTGATGTCAGCTTTTTCTGGTGGTCACGTGACCCATCTCTATACAACCTCATACTCGGTTTTTTTCCACCACTTCCAGGAGCTGAGATCAAAAATGTCAGTCAGTGAGTGAGTGAGTGAGTGAGTGGGTAACGAACTTTATATATTATAACTAGTATTTTCCTCCGTGCGCGGGCCGCGTGCGGCCCGCGAGGACGTTATCGTGGCTGTTGTATTTATAAAAGTCTTATACTTTGTGCTAAACTTTAAATTTTGCAAGTACAAGTACAAAACGACGGTATTTTTCAAAGAAAATGATAATGCGCTTGACTTTGCATGGCGGCCATCTTGAAAAATGCTGTCAGTCAAGTAAAAGGTCAAAATTTGAAATCAGCATCCTTTAAAACCCCCAAATATAAAATATCAGCCGAATCCGAGTTACTATAAAATCGGGCGCCATTTTGAGTCCGCCATCTTTGAATTATTTTAAGACTGTAAGAAAGCCTCCGTTGTTCTCTGTAACATGAGTCCAAACACGCTATGCTTGCCTCTATTAGTTTCGATAGTGTGCGCCTTTTAATTTTGCATGGCGGCCATTTTGTTATGTTTCTTCAAAGAGTGTCTATTTTATTCAAGGTTCCCGAAAATATTCAGTTGTTAGGTAAAAAAAGTTAGTGGTGTTGAAGTTAGGTTAGATTAGCTAAAGCCAATTAAAAAACGTCGCATTAGTATAACATTGTAAACGTAGCAATGGGTAGTTTGATCGTCGTCGCGATAGGTTGTTTGAAGCTCCTCCTCGCTTCACTCGTCATCGCAATAGGTAGTTTGTAGCTCCTCCTCGCTTCGCTCGTCGTCGCGATAGGTAGTTTGAAGCTCCTCCTCGCTACGCTCGTCGTCGCGGTAGGTAGTTTGAAGCTCCTCCTCGCTTCGCTCGTCGTCGCGGTAGGTAGTTTGAAGCTCCTCCTCGCTTCGCTCGTCGTCGCGGTAGGTAGTTTGAAGCTCCTCCTCGCTTCGCTCGTCGTCGCGGTAGGTAGTTTGAAGCTCCTCCTCGCTTCGCTCGTCGTCGCGGTAGGTAGTTTGAAGCTCCTCCTCGCTTCGCTCGTCGTCGCGATAGGTAGTTTGAAGCTCCTCCTCGCTTCGCTCGTCGTCGCATTGGTGGTTTTGAAAATATGTATGGCAGCCATTTTGAAAAACGGTGGATGTCTAAAAGAAGCTAAAGCATGTTAATCAGTATCCTTGGGGACACTCAGATATCAATTTTCATACGGATTGGAGATCCATAAAAAAGTTCGGTAAAATGAATGAAATTTTTCAAAATGGCCGAATCAAAATTTTTTCCCCATATTCTTGCTAAGTATCTAGGGGGAGTCTTAGATATCGATTTTCATTCGGATCGGTTAACTTTTTCTATAAGTCGATACGTCTCCATCCGCCATCTTGAAAAAATCAATTTCATTTGTGTTCTGTTTTGTTCCTTTATACATCTTTACTCGATCCCTAGAAACAACTTTTCTATTACATTCATATTAGAGGCGTAAAAAAGGAAAGTTCATATTTCGTTAAAATCACCTTTGTATGGCAACCCTATTGAAAAATGGCGCATGTCAAAATTTGATTTTAGAATGTTGATCAGCATTCTTGGGGACCATCAGATATCGATTTTGATCCGGATCAGAGAATTTTTTTTTTCCGCTATGACCAAAATTTCCGCCATTTTGAAAAAAAAATTTGGTGTTCTTTTCCCTTTTGGCCTCCAAACAATATTAGTTCGAGCTCTTTATACTAAAGTATCATGGTTTCGACGTCATTTCCGGTTTAAATTTGTATGGAAGATTTTTTTTTCCGCCATTTTGGATTTTTTTTATTTTCTCTAAAATCGTCCCAGGGTTTGCTATGACATTCCTGAGAACGCATATGACCCATCTCACATCGTTTAGCCAGGCCGTTGATGGTCACGATGATGGAAGGTCGGAAGACCAGTTTATGAAATATTTTGAATTTCGATTGTCCACTTTCATACAAATTTATAAAAATAGGATCAAAATTTACCATAGGTATCGAGAAACAATGAGCCAAAAATGAAAAAAAAAATTTGTATGGCAGCCATCTTTAAAAATGGCGGGATCCAAAATATTTTTTCAAATATGGAATCAGGGACCCCAAAAACCCCCCGATGCAAAAAATCAGCCCGATCGGACCAACTTTCAAAATGGCCGCCATCTTGGATCCGCCATCTTGGATTTTCATGACGACCATCCGAAAGCGCCCATCCTCCTCTATGACATTTGGTCGAACACACCCCACCTACCTCTTACCGTTTCCGATTTATAAGCGTTTCAATTTTGTATGGAATTTTTATTTTTTTGTATGGCAACCCCTATTTTTTTTTATTTCTCTCCAAGCGTCCTAAGGTTTACTACAACTTTAGTTAGAACAGGTCACCCATCCGACTTATAGTTTCCGAGAGCCGTTGACCAGTTCCATCAAGGAGACGACTTTTTGCTGATGTCAGCTTTTTCTGGTGGTCACGTGACCCATCTCTATACAACCTCACACTCGGTTTTTTTCCACCACTTCCAGGAGCTGAGATCAAAAATGTCAGTCAGTGAGTGAGTGAGTGAGTGGGTAACGAACTTTATATATTATGACTAGTATTTTCCTCCGTGCGCGGGCCGCGTGCGGCCCGCGAGGACGTTTTCGTGGCTGTTGTATGTATAAAAATGTTATACTTTAGTTTAAACTTGTAATTTTGCAAGAATTAGTACAAAACAGCGGTATTTTTCAAAGAAAATGATAATTGATCTGACTTTTTAATGGCGGCCATCTTGAAAAATGCTGTCAGTCATGTAAAAGGTCAAAATTTGAAATAAGCCTCTTTTAAAATCCCCAAATATAAAATATCAGCCGGATCTGAGTTACTATAAAATCGGACGCCATTTTGAATCTGCCATCTTGGAATTATTTTAAGTCTATGAGAAAGCCTCCGTTGTTCCTTTGTTATGAGACCAAACACGCCTTGTCGGCTTCTATAAGTTCCGATTGTGTGCGTGTTTTAATTTTGTATGGCGGTCATTTTGTTTTGTTTATCAATTATATGTCAATTTGAATCAAGGATCCTGAAAATATTTAGATCTTAGGTAAGACAGGTTAGTTAGATAAGCTAAAATCAATTAAAAAGGTCGCATTAGTAAAACATTGTAAATGTAGCGATGGGTAGTTTGAAGCTCCTCCTCGCTTCGCTCGTCGTCGCGGTAGATAGTTTGAAGCTCCTCCTCGCTTCGCTCGTCGTCGCAATAGGTAGTTTGAAGCTCCTCCTCGCTTCGCTCGTCGTCGCGTTATGTAGTTTGAAGCTCCTCCTCGCTTCGCTCGTCGTCGCGGTAGGTAGTTTGAAGCTCCTCCTCGCTCCGCTCGTCGTCGCGGTTGGTAGTTTGAAGCTCCTCCTCGCTTCACTCGTCGTCGCGATGGGTGGTTTGAAGCTCCTCCTCGCTTCGCTCGTCGTCGCTATAGGTAGTTTGAAGCTCCTCGCTTCGCTCGTCGTCGCGATAGGTAGTTTGAAGCTCCTCCTCGCTTCGCTCGTCGTCGCGTTGGTGATTTTGACAGTATGTATGGCAGCCATTTTGAAAAACGGTGGATGTCTAAAAGAAGCTAAAGCATGTTAATCAGTATCCTTGCGGATACTCAGATATCAATTTTCATACGGATTGGAGATCCATAACAAAGTTCAGTAAAAAGTATGAAATTTTTCAAAATGGCGGAATCAAAAATTTTTCCCCATATTCTTACTAAGTATCTAGGGGGAGTCTTAGATATCGATTTTGATCCTGATCGGATAACTTTTTTTGTAAGTCGATACGTCTCCATCCGCCATCTTGAAAAAAATCAATTTCATTAGTATACTGTTTTGTTCCTTTGTACATCGTTACTCTATCCCTAGAAACAACTTTTCTATTACATTCATATTGGAGGCGTAAAAAAGGAAAGTTTATATTTTGTTAAAATCACCTTTGTATGGCAACCCTATTGAAAAATGGCGCATGTCAAAATTTGATTTTAGAATGTTGATCAGCATCCTTGGGGACCCCCAGATATCGATTTTGATCCGGATCGGAGAATTTTTTTTTTCCGCCACGACCAAAATTTCCGCCATTTTGAAAAAAAAAATTTGGTGTTCTTTTCCCTTTTGGCCTCCAAACAATATTAGATTGAGCTCTTTATACTAAAGTATTATGGTTTCGACGTCATTTCCGGTTTAAATTTGTATGGAAGATTTTTTTTTCCGCCATTTTGAATTTTTTTTATTTTCTCTAAAATCGTCCCAGGGTTTGCTATGACATTTCTGAGAACGCATATGACCCATCTCACATCGTTTAGCCAGGCCGTTGATGGTCACGATGATGGAAGGTCGGAAGACCAGGTCATCAAATGTTTTGAATTAAGAACGTCTATTTTTATACGAGCCAATAAAAAAAGGATCAAAATTTCTCATAGGTATCGAGAAACAATGAGCCAAAAATAAAAAAAAAAATTTGTATGGCAGCCATCTTTAAAAATGGCGGGATCCAAAATATTTTTTCAAATATCGAATCAGGGACCCCAAAAACCCCCCGATGCAAAAAATCAGCCCGATCGGACCAACTTTCAAAATGGCCGCCATCTTGGATCCGCCATCTTGGATATTCATGACGACCATCCGAAAGCGCCCATCTTCCTCTATGACATTTGGTCGAACACACCCCACCTACCTCTTACCGTTTCCGATTTGTAAGCGTTTCAATTTTGTATGGAATTTTTATTTTTTTGTATGGCAACCCCCATTTTTTTTTATTTCTCTCCAAGCGACCCAAGGTTTACTACAACTTTAGTTAAAACAGGTCACCCATCCGACTTGTAGTTTCCGAGGGCCGTTGACCAGTTCCATCAAGGAGACGACTTTTTGCTGATGTCAGATTTTTCTGGTTGTCACGTGACCGATCTCTATACAACCTCATACTCGGTTTTTCTCCACCACTTCCAGGAGCTCGGGAACAAAAATGTCAATCATGAGTGAGTGAGTGAGTGAGTGGGTAACGAACTTTATATATTATGACTAGTATTTTCCCCCGTGCGCGGGCCGCGTGCGGCCCGCGAGGACGTTTTCGTGGCTGTTGTATTTATAAAAATGTTATACTTTAGTTTAAACTTGTAATTTTGCAAGAATTAGTACAAAACAGCGGTATTTTTCAAAGAAAATGATAATTGATTTGACTTTTGCATGGCGGCCATCTGGAAAAATGCTGTCAGTCATGTAAAAGGTCAAAATTTGAAATCAGCCTCTTTTAAAATCCCCAAATATAAAATATCAGGATCTGAGTTACTATAAAATCGGACGCCATTTTGAATCTGCCATCTTGGAATTATTTTAAGTCTATGAGAAAGCCTCCGTTGTTCCTTTGTTATGAGTCCAAACACGCCTTGTCGGCTTCTATAAGTTCCGATTGTGTGCGTGTTTTAATTTTGTATTGCGGTCATTTTGTTTTGTTTATCAATTATACGTCAATTTGAATCAAGGATCCTGAAAATATTTAGATCTTAGGTAAGACAGGTTAGTTAGATAAGCTAAAATCAATTAAAAAGGTCGCATTAGTAAAACATTGTAAATGTAGCGATGGGTAGTTTGAAGCTCCTCCTCGCTTCGCTCGTCGTCGCGGTAGATAGTTTGAAGCTCCTCCTCGCTTCGCTCGTCGTCGCGATAGGTAGTTTGATGCTCCTCCTCGCTTCGCTCGTCGTCGCGGTAGGTAGTATGAAGCTCCTCCTCGCTTCGCTCGTCGTCGCGATGGGTAGTTTGAAGCTCCTCCTCGCTTCGCTCGTCGTCGCGGTAGGTAGTTTGAAGCTCCTCCTCGCTTCGCTCGTCGTCGCGGTAGGTAGTTTGAAGCTCCTCCTCGCTTCGCTCGTCGTCGCGATGGGTAGTTTGAAGCTCCTCCTCGCTTCGCTCGTCGTCGCAGTAGGTAGTTTGAAGCTCCTCCTCGCTTCGCTCGTCGTCGCGATAGGTAGTTTGAAGCTCCTCCTCGCTTCGCTCGTCGTCGCGGTAGGTAGTTTGAAGCTCCTCCTCGCTTCGCTCGTCGTCGCGATAGGTAGTTTGAAGCTCCTCCTCGCTTCGCTCGTCGTCGCGGTAGGTGGTTTGAAGCTCCTCCTCGCTTCGCTCGTCGTCGCGTTGGTGGTTTTGTCAGTATGTATGGCAGCCATTTTGAAAAACGGTGGATGTCAAAAAGTTCGGTAAAATGAATGAAATTTTTCAAAATGGCGGAATCAAAATTTTTTCCCCATATTCTTGCTAAGTATCTAGGGGGAGTCTTAGATATCGATTTTCATTCGGATCGGTTAACTTTTTCTATAAGTCGATACGTCTCCATCCGCCATCTTGAAAAAATCAATTTCATTTGTGTTCTGTTTTGTTCCTTTATACATCTTTACTCGATCCCCAGAAACAACTTTTCTATTACATTCATATTGGAGGCGTAAAAAAGGAAAGTTCATATTTCGTTAAAATCACCTTTGTATGGCAACCCTATTGAAAAATGGCGCATGTCAAAATTTGATTTTAGAATGTTGATCAGCATCCTTGGGGACCGTCAGATATCGATTTTGATCCGGATCGGAGAATTTTTTTTTTCCGCTATGACCAAAATTTCCGCCATTTTGAAAAAAAAAATTTGGTGTTCTTTTCCCTTTTGGCCTCCAAACAATATTAGTTCGAGCTCTTTATACTAAAGTATCATGGTTTCGACGTCATTTCCGGTTTAAATTTGTATGGAAGATTTTTTTTTCCGCCATTTTGGATTTTTTTTATTTTCTCTAAAATCGTCCCAGGGTTTGCTATGACATTCCTGAGAACGCATATGACCCATCTTACATCGTTTAGCCAGGCCGTTGATGGTCACGATGATGGAAGGTCGGAAGACCAGTTCATGAAATATTTTGAATTTCGATTGTCCACTTTCATACAAATTTATAAAAATAGGATCAAAATTTACCATAGGTATCGAGAAACAATGAGCCAAAAATGAAAAAAAAAATTTGTATGGCAGCCATCTTTAAAAATGGCGGGATCCAAAATATTTTTTCAAATATCGAATCAGGGACCCCAAAAACCCCCCGATGCAAAAAATCAGCCCGATCGGACCAACTTTCAAAATGGCCGCCATCTTGGATCCGCCATCTTGGATTTTCATGACGACCATCCGAAAGCGCCCATCCTCCTCTATGACATTTGGTCGAACACACTCCACCTACCTCTTACCGTTTCCGATTTATTAGCGTTTCAATTTTGTATGGAATTTTTATTTTTTTGTATGGCAACCCCTATTTTTTTTTATTTCTCTCCAAGCGTCCCAGGGTTTACTACAACTTTAGTTAGAACAGGTCACCCATCCGACTTGTAGTTTCCGAGAGCCGTTGACCGGTTCCATCAAGGAGACGATTTTTTGCTGATGTCAGATTTTTCTGGTTGTCACGTGACCGATCTCTATACAACCTCATACTCGGTTTTTCTCCACCACTTCCAGGAGTTCGGGAACAAAAATGTCAATCATGAGTGAGTGAGTGAGTGAGTGGGTAACGAACTTTATATATTATAACTAGGGTGCTCTGTTCGCGGCCCGCATGCGGGCCGCGTGGGTGTTTTCGTGGATATTGTATTTTTAAAGGTCTTATACTTTGTGCTAAACTTTAAATTTTGCAAGAATTAGTACAAAACAGCGGTATTTTTCAAAGAAAATGATAATTGATCTGACTTTTGCATGGCGGCCATCTTGAAAAATGCTGTCAGTCAAGTAAAAGGTCAAAATTTGAAATCAGCATCCTTTAAAACCCTCAAATATAAAATATCAGCCGAATCTGAGTTACTATAAAATCGGGCGCCATTTTGAATCCGCCATCTTTGAATTATTTTAGGACTGTAAGAAAGCCTCCGTTGTTCTCTTTAACATGAGTCCAAACACGCTATTCTTGGCTCTATTGGTTCCGATAGTATGCGCGTTTTAATTTTGCATGGTGGCAATTTTGTTTTATTTCTTCAGAGGTAGTTGGAAGCTCCTCCTCGCTTCGCTCGTCGTCGCGGTAGGTAGTTTGAAGCTCCTCCTCGCTTCGCTCGTCGTCGCGATAGGTAGTTTGAAGCTCCTCCTCGCTTCGCTCGTCGTCGCGTTAGGTAGTTTGAAGCTCCTCCTCGCTTCGCTCGTCGTCGCGTTAGGTAATTTGAAGCTCCTCCTCGCTTCGCTCGTCGTCGCGATAGGTAGTTTGAAGCTCCTCCTCGCTTCGCTCGTCGTCGCGATGGGTAGTTTGAAGCTCCTCCTCGCTTCGCTCGTCGTCGCGGTAGGTAGTTTGAAGCTCCTCCTCACTTCGCTCGTCGTCGGGATGGGTAGTTTGAAGCTCCTCCTCGCTTCGCTCGTCGTCGCGGTAGGTAGTTTGAAACTCCTCCTCGCTTCGCTCGTCGTCGCGATGGGTAGTTTGAAGCTCCTCCTCGCTTCGCTCGTCGTTGCGGTAGGTAGTTTGAAGCTCCTCCTCACTTCGCTCGTCGTCGCGATAGGTAGTTTGAAGCTCCTACACGCTTCGCTCGTCGTCGCGGTAGGTAGTTTGAAGCTCCTCCTCGCTTCGCTCGTCGTCGCGTTGGTGGCTTTGCCAGTATGTATGACAGCCATTTTGAAAAACGGTGGATGTCTAAAAGAAGCTATAGCATGTTAATCAGTATCCTTGGAGACACTCAGATATCAATTTTCATACGGATTGGAGATCCATAAAAAAGTTCAGTTGTATATATGAATCTTTTCAAAATTGCGGAATAAAAATTTTTTTCCCATATTATTACTGAGTATCTAGGGGGATTCCCATATATAAATTTTCATCCGGATCGAATCACTTTTTCTCTATGTCGATATGCCTATATCTGCCATCTTGAAAAAATCGATTTCATTAATATTTCCTTTTGTCTCTTATTACATCTCTACTCGATCCCCAGAAACAGCTTTTCTATAACATTCGTATTAGGGGCGTAATAAAGGAAAGATTATATTTTGATAAAAGTACCTTTGTATGGCAACCCTATTGAAAAATCGCGCATGTCAAAATTTGATTTTAGAATGTTGATCAACATTTTTGGGGACCCCCAGTGTGGCGGCGAAACATTCGCCGTACGTGTGCATCGGTTGGTGGTGCGCTGCCTACTGACAGTTTGGAGCGCGCGCTCTATATTTATATGAACGCTCGATTTGATGTCCGATGTAAATATTTGTTAATAGGATAGATCTAGCTTTAAATTATGTTTAATAAAGTTCTAGATAGGTACGTAGTATTATTTCCTTTAGGTTAGTAGAAATAGGCCAATATAGATTAATAATTTAAGGTTTTGTACATAGGTGCTTTCTAGGAGGTAAGGTTTAGACATAGGATAGTAGATTAATTATTATTATTACTTTTAGCTTAAAATACTATAAATAAGGCGCATATTTCTAAATAAGACACGAACCATTGAACTTCTAGTTTTATTTTATATCCGGCAGCCATCGGCACCACATCAATTTGGTGACCTGCCGACTACTAAGTATTAAATCATTTGAAGATGGCACAGGACGAATTATCACAAGTGAAGAGCGAATTATCATCTGTCTCACTTCAAGCACGGATCCCGCCCTTTTGGAGAGAAAATCCGCGATTGTGGTTTGCACAATTCGAGGCCGTTATCGCCCCTCAAAAGATCAGCGATGACCAGAAATATAATCTCGTGATTCCCGTACTCCAGCGCTCAGATATCGAACAAGTAAGCGATATTATACTGAAACCACCTACCACGGGACGGTACGAGATACTGAAGGACCGTCTAATATCCGTGCACCAAGCTGATCATCAACACGAGCTGAACAAGTACCTACACAACAGCAAAAAGAACGATAAAACGCCAATACAATGGACGGCAGAAGCAGAGAAAGCATTTGATAAGTGCCGCCAAAGCATAATCGACGCCACAACGCTAACGCATCCAGTGCCAAACGCGCCTCTGTGCCTCTTGACAGACGCCTCTGATACAAGCATGGGAGGTGTTCTTCAGCAGAAAGTTCACAACATCTGGAAGCCGCTCGCATTTTTCTCAAAGTCAATGAGTGAAACGCAGCGAAGATACAGCGTGTACGATCGCGAACTTCTAGCTATGTACACAGCTGTGAAACACTTGCGACGACTCATCGAAGGCAACGACATAACTATCTATACAGACCACAAGCCACTGTCGTACGCACTGTCGAAGCCACCCGCTAGTTGCGATACACCGCGACGAGAACGCCAGCTCCACTTCGTCAGCCAGTTTTGTAGCCAAATCAAGTACATCGACGGTACCAGAAACAAAGCAGCAGACGCTATGAGCCGATTAGACAAGATAGATGAAGTCGAACTATCATCAAAAATCGATTTTAAAAAATTAGCTGAAGATCAAGAAATAGATGAAGACCTGAAATTATTAAGGCAAAACCGAAACTTGAGATTCGCCAATATAAATCTGCCAGGCGTTACGCAAACGATCACCTGCGAGTCGTCCACTGGCAACCTGCGACCATACCTACCTACGGCTCATCGTTACGCAGCCTTCCAAGCGCAACACGATGTGAGTCACCCGGGAATTCGTACAACACGCAAGTTGATGACATCCAAATATTTCTGGCCTGCGATGAACAAGGACGTCGGTATATGGACAAGAGCATGCATTGGATGCCAGCGCGCCAAAGTACATCGTCACGTGATCACTCCGGTGGGCGAGTTTCCAGAGTCAGCGCGATTTTCCCACATCCACATAGATATAGTTGGACCTCTTGCCATATCTAGCGAGTTCCGCTACCTTGTCACCATCATAGATCGCTTCACACGATGGCCCGAGGCGATCCCTGTACGAGATATAACCGCAGAAACGGTGGCTAAAGCCGTCTATGAGGGATGGATCGCAAGATTCGGATGCCCACTCCACGCGACTACAGATCGTGGACTACAGTTCCAGTCATCACTATTCGAAACCTTGATGAAGAAGTTCGGCGTCGCGCACATTAAAACTACTGCCTATCATCCCTCTTCAAACGGAAAAATAGAAAGATGGCATCGCACGCTCAAAGCCGCGCTCATGGCTAGGGGCGCCTGCACACGATGGAGCGAAGAATTACCTACCGTGCTACTTGGCCTGCGGACCGCCCTATGCGCGGACACCGATCTAAGTCCAGCCCTGATGACATACGGATCCACGCTACGGCTGCCGGCAGATTTCTTCGTACCTGTTAAGTCAGACGTCGAGGACGCAGAGTTCGTGCGCCGCCTTACAGAAACGATGGCATCGCTAGCGCCTGCCCAGAGACGCGCTACATGTAAACAGCCCTTTGTTTACAAAGACCTGGCGACCTGCAGCCATGTGTTCATCCGCAACGATACCGTGAGGGGCGCGCTAAAGCCACCTTACGACGGACCGTACCAAGTGCTCGAGCGACGCAGCAAGTACTTCAAAGTGCAACTACCACTGCGTACGACGAACGTATCAATCGACCGATTGAAGCCTGCCTACATTCTCAGTGAAGACAACGAGCGGGTCGAATCTGAGCCCACGTCGGTTTTGCCACCACTGCAGACTGCATCGAACTCCATACCACCAGCATACAAACCAGACTCAGCGAAGCCCTATACCACGAGATCAGGGCGTATCGTGAAACAGAGAGTACGCTTCGCTTGAAGGGGGGTCATGTGGCGGCGAAACATTCGCCGTACGTGTGCATCGGTTGGTGGTGCGCTGCCTACTGACAGTTTGGAGCGCGCGCTCTATATTTATATGAACGCTCGATTTGATGTCCGATGTAAATATTTGTTAATAGGATAGATCTAGCTTTAAATTATGTTTAATAAAGTTCTAGATAGGTACGTAGTATTATTTCCTTTAGGTTAGTAGAAATAGGCCAATATAGATTAATAATTTAAGGTTTTGTACATAGGTGCTTTCTAGGAGGTAAGGTTTAGACATAGGATAGTAGATTAATTATTATTATTACTTTTAGCTTAAAATACTATAAATAAGGCGCATATTTCTAAATAAGACACGAACCATTGAACTTCTAGTTTTATTTTATATCCGGCAGCCATCGGCACCACATCAAAATTTGATTTTAGAATGTTGATCAACATTTTTGGGGACCCCCAGATATCAATTTTCATTCGGATCGGAGAATTTTTTTTCCGCAATGACCGAATTCCGCCATATTGAAAAAAAAAAATTTGTGATCTCTTCCCTTCCGTTCTCCAAACAATATTAGTTCGTTATTTTTGCCGCTTTACCCTTTGGGTACGGAACCCTAAAATGTACCTAACTTGATACCTTCTGGCTAAGTAGCGTTTAGTCGATGAGTCGAACTTAAAAAAAATACATTTGTACAGTTATGTCATATCAAAATAATTTGTGGGTTTTGGCGGGAACGTGAAAAAGGTCACGTCGTTGCATTGTATTATTTTTCAAAACTTATGCTTTTTCCAGTGTTAATGTTTAAAATTGGTGGCTTTTTATGCATTAAGTGCTGGATTACGAGCATGAGTGTAGGCAAGTGATATAATGTGGTGAAACGTGATTTTTAGTGATGCTTCCAAAATTCCATAGAAGCTTCTAATAAAGTTGCCACCACTTTACTGGAGCATGACTAAGACTGGACTATGACTAAGACTTGACTTTACGTGAAATATTCTATTAATTAACATGATGAAAAATTACAATACTTGACACTGGCTAAATACACTATTTGTGGAGCCAAAATATAAGAAAAAAAAATTGTCAGGTAACAAATGACTTTGACAGCACAATATGCCGTTATCAGCTGTCATTTTCTCCGCTCGACATTGGCATTGACACTTGCAGAAAATGCTAAACAGCGTCAAAAACGAAAAGACTCCACTCCACCTTTTTCTAAAACGAACTGATACTCTTTGCCTTTAACTAAGAGTTGAAGTTAGTAATAAATTATATACTCTTACCTGAAATATTCTATTAACATGATGAAAAATTACAATACTTGACACTGGCTAAATACACTATGTGTAGAGCCAAAATATAAGAAAAAAAAAAGTCAGTGTATTACAATGACGTTTGTCTATGTCTAGTTTGTACTTGGGCCGTATTTCGATTCACGCTAAAATCGATAATATCAATGTTATCGCGCTAAGAACGTGTACCGAATGGCCGTGACTGTGACAATGAAATCTTTTGTAAACGTCATGACCGACGTCATCTTGCAATATCGCCGTCCGCGATTGGTTGTTAGTCATGGACAGAGCTCAAAGCCGTGAGCGCATTATCTGAATTGGAACACTGAATAATTAACGTGACCGTTGCGAGCGATTATAGCGTTAATCAGAATACGGGGTTGGTAGCAAAGAGTATAATAACGTTATGCTTGGTAGTTTCCACAGAGAACTTTTTTCGAGAGGTTTTGTTTTGAAGAACATTGATGTGTGACTTGTTTCTGCCAACAATGAAGTGTTTGAAGCCGAAGGCTCCGGGGCTCCGGTCCACCCTGATTGCAGTACATAATAGAGCTGAGGTCAGTAAAAGTGCAACCAAACATATTTGAAACAATACTATTCCATTTCATCACCATTACGTATAAAGATCATCAAACGACAGACAGGATTTGATCGGCTTACTGTATAATTTTCTTTCTTTCCCTTTTTATTTACGCTTCCGTAAAGGCTACGAACCGAAAAGCGCAGCATAGGCCACTTGCTAGCTGTATTGAGCAATAAATGTTTCAGAGTTAGATCTTCTAATTTATTATCCAACTAATAATTTATTATCCAACTCGTACAAAAACATCATATACAGGTACTACATAGGTAATTACGAATAGAAAGATAAATAGCTTTTTCATTTTCAGCTCGCAGACCGAATCTGCTGACTGCCAACAACCTCGGCAATACTGGACAATGGAAAGAGCTTATCTATAGAGAAGTCACTATGGTCATTTTGAGTGATGTTATTTGTGGGGAAGATTTATCAATCTATATAACAAAGTTCCTCAAAACAAAACCTAACAGAGAAAACATAGAGACAAATAATAAATAATAGACATCAGTACCACTGTTTGTATCTGACACTTATTCATCTAAAAGATATTTTGACCCTGTAAGTATAATTAGGCCGCATAGACATCACACTAAGCTGATGATGATGATGATACCATACAACATGGATAGACCATTCACAGATAATATCTGATTTCCATATCCCATGAGAATTTATTATGATTTGTTTTCAGATGGAATGGTTACAATAAGCGGAGGCAGACAAACTTCTACACAAATTGCTTAAATATCATTCTAGGACAGATTAATTTTATTGGTACAGAAATATTTTGAATCATGATGCAATTTTAACCTGCATCTATCCATCCTGAAAGCCTAAGCCGGGACATCCTTTTCTTAACCGCCTGACTGGAGTCTGAGCCGAGGGTTTAAGCTAGCACCTAGCTCAATATGCACATACTAAATTTATTATACAATCGTTTTATTTAACATGATTATTATGGATGTTTTCCGGTTGATGATGAATTTTCTTTCATTGTAATTTTTTTATACAATTACCCATTTGTATAGATTATACCTTCTTTTATATTAACTGTGTTGTTTCTTATGTTTCAGGTGAAAAATTGTTTGAAAGTACTTAGGAAAACTGTATGTAGCTGCAATAGTACAGTATAACTGTATAACACACATGAGGGCATGGATATCTTTTAAGTAAGGAGTTGTATATTGCCAACCAGCTATATGTAACAGAAGAATGCTATGGATAAAATACAAAAAGGATTTATTATTGTGATCATTATATTTAAACATTTAAGTACCTATGCACATTTAAATATAAGTAGCTAATGAATTTTGCTAAATTGGAGGCCCATGTTCAGTAGTGGGCGTGTTAGGGCTATTAATGTTTATTTAAAAAGTCAACTGTTCAAAATTGAATTATGATAGATATTCGTTAATAAAATATTCAAAATTCAGTTACAATTGTAAGCTTTTTTTAACAAAAATAGTTGTATAATTGAATTGAATTTGCGGCAACATGAATATACCGTTTGTATTGGCAGATTTCTGGTAAAAATGTTGAATTTAGAAACAAGGGTGTAAATATTGTATTAAATTTATTATTGTCTTCATGGTACAAGCTTTGCTTAGTTTAAGGCTAGATTGTGGTGCCGGTGTGTGAATGTCCAGATATTTATTTATTATTTATAGTGCAAAACATATATAAATTATATACACATGGAGAAAGTAGTAGTAGTATTATTCATTTTAGGACCTACCAATAAGTTGTGAATAGGCATGTCACCAGTCAGATGTCCACAGCTGAACATAGGCGTTCCCATTAGAAAGGAGGATTTGATTATAATAAAAACACAGAAGAAAAGGAAGAGGAAAATAAATAAATGTGCGGACATTACACACAGCACCATCTAACCCAGAATTAAGCATAGCTTGTACTATGGGAACCAGATAACTGATATTTATTAATATACTTTTTATAGTGTTATTAATTCAGAAATAGAAAAGGTTATATTGTATAGGTTGTTTGACAGACAGCCATAGAATTTACCTCCCATTTTTTTTTATAGTATAACTTGCCATGTCTATGCAGGCACAGCGCACAGCTGCCCGTGGGACACATAATGAATTTAATGATTTCAGTTGCAACAGGATGAACAATTAATTATAGAATCCATTTATTCACAGATGTTCCAAATACAACCTTAGCAAAGTTAATGGTATTTTATTTAGTTTTTCAATGTATGTAGGTAGTTTCAAGTGAAGGGAAATAATATTAGTAAATTGCCTGTTAGCTAAAAATACATACATAGATTGTACTTACCTACTGGTCTCATGCAAGGCATATCTAAATTTATGTTTAAACCTGGTACCTAATAGTAATTATTGATCTGGTCAGTACCTACTGCGAGGAGCTGATGGTTCATCATAGTTCATCATCATCCACTGCTGAACATAGGCCTCCCCCAGAGAGTGCCACTTTGAGCGGCTGCTCACCTTCTGCATCCATCGGCTTGCCACAGTTTTCACCAGGTCATCGGTCCACTTAGTGGGTGGTCTGCCTACGCTGTGAATCTTAGATAAATAAATAAATAAAATTGGTTTGTGTCTGATTGATTACCTTTAATTTAATAATGCAATCCAAGTCCAAATTATAATAAAATATTGATACTCTTACATTTGAAATTATTTATCGTCATTCTATGATCTTAATGAAATTAGGTAGGTATATTGTGATAGTACTTTCATGGACTCTTGAACATAGCAAATCGGTGTTATAAAAAAAATCAAGGGACCAAAGAAACTTGGAGACACCATTTTCTAATTATTATTCTACCACATTAATTCACAAACACTGTTTCAGTCCTTCAGGATATTACATTTAGATTCTTCTTATCTTACATTTTTAATAGTTCTTACAGGATCTTTACCACTATTGGAATCATTTCCTAAGTTCCAGCAGCACAGTTACATGCTTATATGGTAAAAATCTAGGTTTTGGGCAGTTTTTTTGACTCTTTCTCTTCTTTTGTAACCTGAAAATGATAATGATAATAATGTTACAAAATGTATTTGTCATCTAGACAGTCATCTTCCGCCTGACGATAATGTTAGCCATTGTTTCTGTGTTTCTTTTTGGTTCCGCTGCCGGTGTTGATCTCAAATCCACTGTCCTAGAAAGAAATGAAAATACCACATTATCTATAAAAATAAAAACAACATCCGTTGCATGGGAGCCCCTTTAATATTTATTTTTTTCTGCTTTTAGTATGTATTTATTGTTATAGTGGCAACAGAAACAGAAATACATGTGATCCAAAACCGCTTCTATCCTGTACTATGGGAAAGAGAAGGGAGAATGTATTAGTTATTATAGGGTTCGCTTTACTGTTTGGGTACTGAACCCTAAATAGGATGAATACCTGCCTCCATACATCCTTTCCCTAAATGTCTGGACATTTCACACAGTGCAATCAATCTAGCCTCAAGTAACCTATGTAATAGGGCGAATTCTGTGAGCTAAGCATAGTTTGTTTTTTTTTTACCATGGGAAGCAAATAAATGATAGAAATGTAAATACATACACAAATAAAGTACAATATAACACCCAGACACAAATGTTTGTCCTGGGTGGGAATCAAAACCACAATCCATGGATTCTATGGTTACCAACTGAGCTGTCAGTCCAGTATGGGGTTGTAAAACTGAAAAGAAAATAATATATTTTTAACTCTTTCCACTTATTAATAGTAATAGGAGGTTTGTTTGTGTCTGATTAGGTTTTATTCTAATATTCCAATCCAAGTCCAAATCCAAATTATAATATTAAAATAACAATACCATCTTATGGTATAAAAGTAAGTACATTCATGGACTCTTGAACATTCAGTCCTTTTAATAGTACTTACAGGATCTATACCACTATTGGAATCACTTCCTAAGTTACAGCGGCAGAGTTACATGCTTTATTTTCATAGGTAGACTGAAGGAGCAGATAGGGTGATAAAATAAACGTTTTATGTAGTTTTTTAATCTCTTGTTTCTCACAATATGTTAGTAACTTAAGTAGTTAACCTATGTCTTAGTACCTAGTTAGTGATTTTCAAATAGTAGGTCATTTTTTTATTTAATTGTCAGTCATTGTTCCTTTGCATAGGTACTGTTCTTTTCTGTTGATAGGTTAGGAATGATGTATTTACCTAGCCATGGCAATCTCATTTAAAACATTTATTTATATATCACCTTATAGTTATCTCAACAATTCGTGAAATATATGGTCTTCTATATATATAAAACTTACCTACTTCAGAAGATTTACTTTAATCTAACCCAGAATTAAGCATAGCTTGTACTATAGGAACCAGATAACTGATATACTCAGATAAACTAACAGTATATAATACCCAGACAGAGGACAAATACCTATTTTCATCACACAAATGTTGGTACCAGGTGGGAATCCAACCCACAGTTTCCTAACTATTCCACTGCTACTCTAGATCCAAAGTAGCATTATTTAAAAAACATTACCAACTTGCAACCCATATTATTCCCAAATACCACCTCAGGGCAATGTACGGGCAACTGGGAATATACCGGTTACATACATAAAGTGTGATTCAAACTCAATGTCAGCTTTGAAGTCGGTGAGAAGTATGAGTGCAGCATGTGGATGGCTTGCAGTGCACTTCATAGCCACCATTGAGTTTGTACCACACTACCAAGAGATAGAAATATATGTATCTGTTACCTGGACTTAACACAATTACCTTACCTATACCACGGAATAAATATACAGTACTTCTATACCAAGACCCAAAAAAAACACTTAGATACATTGATAAGATAGTTTATATAACAATAGAAAAGAGAAACTGTCTTTACATGACATAAGTAGCACCTCATCATTATATATATAATTTTATACACCTACATACATAACTATTATTATATTGTTTCATTTTGATTTTGCATGCTTTCTTTGAATAAAAACCAATTTGTATCATCATCAACAACATGAAGACAACCAGGCCTCCCCCAAAGAATGCCACTTTAAGAGACTGCTTGCTTTCTGCATCCATCGGCTCCCCATGGTTATGGTCACCAGGTTGTCGGCCCACCTTTCTTCCCTTCTGTTGTCAGTTCTACGAGTGATGTGGCTTGCCCATTGCCACTTCAACTTGCTGATTCTAAATAAGATAACATAAATTACACCATTATACATACTACATATACATATAAATATATACATACTTACTTCATAAAATTGCTTTGTTTTTGGTATTATCGACTTCATAGAATGCAAAGAGCAAAAATAGAAATATGCAATCAACATTTTAACTTCACTGTCTTTATGATCATAGCTTAACTTTTTAACTCCCAGCGACCCAATTTCAAAAACATGCATGCTGTCATCTCAGTGGTAGTATTCCAGTGGGTAACAACCATGAAAGTTTTGTTTTAGGACCTGCCCGTTGCTATTTCAAAACAACTAAATTGGTCATTTTAGTTCTGCTTGCTGGGCTACTTTGAGCTTACTTGAGCTTGAGGGTGGGTTTACACCAATAGTTAAGGTGACCAACAGCTCTAACAAATTGGTTACCTCAACTATTGGTGAAAATACCCACCCTAAATCTATATTAAGCTATTATTCACAGTTTCCCCATAAGCTTAGAAGAGGTGACCTAATTATTTACCTGATGCTAAACCAAACTCCTGTTTTTCCTCTGTCATAATTAACATCCATCACTGAGCGCTTGTTTTTTGGATCTTTTATAGGTTGGAACTCTGAAAATGAGACAAGGTAGCATTGAGTTAATAAAAAACAAGGTGGATATTAATACTTTAGGTACTAATAAACAAGCATAGAATTTTAGTGTGTTCTGGATGAAGAGCATAATTTGTTCCTGGTATTGTTATTATTTTATGCTAATGCTTAGAATAAGTACCTAGTCTATGCATTTCTGCAGTATATTTTGAGTCTGCTTTTACTTCGTTTATCATATGACTTACTTGTTGCTATACGTGTCAGAACGTGCAAATGATACCCACGGGAACAAATGGGCTGGTTCTATTCTCACATCACAGAATTCCCCCTATTACTTGTCTCACATACATAAATAATGTTGTTTTTATTATTACAAACAAAAATTAAACCGCCGCCATCTCTGTGGCCGCCATATCTATCTAGTCAAATGCACAGAGAACTTTGCTATATACGTCAAATGACAAAACATGAAACTAAAGTTAGCCGTATGCGGCCATCTTATTTCATACGATTATCGACCTTATTCGAGGAACGATAGAGTTTCTTACTGGATGACAGGACATACGAATATACGACTTTCTGAGTACGTATTTTTCAGTTTTTGTATGAAAAATATATGTTTTTGTATGAGAGGTACCTTTTTTTATTGTTTATTTAGAATCGTCCCAAGGTTTACTACATTTTTGTTCTATTAGTTTATTTTTATCTCTTACCGTTTCCGAGATCCCATCTGGAACTTCTTCCTGGTACCACTTTCTGATGCTGACATATTTAATTCTTTGCCTCGGGATTTTTCCGTACATATCTCTAGTACATTTCCAAATCATCCTATGGGCCAGTTTTCGGGAACATTCATGTCAACATGATCTGTCACCGTTTTTTAGCTTTATATATCTGTTAAGATGTTAAGATTAAGATTAAGATTAAGACTAGTATTTTGCTCCGTGCGCGGGCCGCGTGCGGCCCGCGAGGACGTTTTCGTGGCTGTTGTATTTATAAAAATGTTATACTTGGTGCTAAACTTTAAATTTTGCAAGAAAAAGTACAAAACAGCGGTATTTTTCAAAGAAAATGATAATGCGCTTGACTTTGCATGGCGGCCATCTTGAAAAATGCTGTCAGTCGAGTAAAAGGTCAAAATTTGAAATCAGCGTCCTTTAAAACTCCCAAATATAAAATATCAGCCGAATCTGAGTTACTTATAAAATCGGGCGCCATTTTGAATCCGCCAACTTTGAATTATGTTAAGACTGTTAGAAAGCCTCCGTTGCGCCTTTTAATTTTGAATGGCGGCCATTTTGTTTTATTTCTCCAAAGAGGTAGTTTGAAACTCCGCCTCGCTTCGCTCGTCGTCGCGGTAGGTAGTTTGAAGCTCCTCCTCGCTTCGCTCGTCGTCGCGCTAGGTAGTTTGAAGCTCCTCCTCGCTTCGCTCGTCGTCGCGATGGGTAGTTTAAGGCTCCTCCTCGCTTCGCTCGTCGTCGCGGTAGGTAGTTTGAAGCTCCTCCTCGCTTCGCTCGTCGTCGCGGTAGGTAGTTTGAAGCTCCTCCTCGCTTCGCTCGTCGTCGCGCTAGGTAGTTTGAAGCTCCTCCTCGCTTCGCTCGTCGTCGCGGTAGGTAGTTTGAAGCTCCTCCTCGCTTCGCTCGTCGTCGCGATGGGTAGTTTAAAGCTCCTCCTCGCTTCGCTCGTCGTCGCGGTAGGTAGTTTGAAGCTCCTCCTCGCTTGGCTCGTCGTCGTTGTAGGTAGTTTGAAGCTCCTCCTCGCTCCGCTCGTCGTCGCGATAGGTAGTTTGAAGCTCCTTCCCGCTTCGCTCGTCTTCGCGTTGGTGGCTTTGCCAGTATGTAAGGCAGCCATTTTGAAAAACGGTGGATGTCTAAAAGAAGACATAGCATGTTAATCAGTATCCTTGGGGACACTCAGATATCAATTTTCATACGGATTGGAGATCCATAAAAAAGTTCAGTTGTATGTATGAATCTTTTCAAAATGGCGGGATCAAAATTTTTTTCCAATATTATTACTGAGTATCTAGGGGGATTCTCAGATATAAATTTTCATCCGGATCGAATCACTTTTTCTCTATGTCGATATGCTTATATCTGCCATCTTGAAATAATCGATGTCATTAATATTTCGTTTTGTCCATTACTACATCTCTACTCGATCCCCAGAAACAGCTTTTCTATAACATTCGTATTAGGAGGGTAATAAAGGAAAGTTTATATTTTGATAAAAGTACCTTTGTATGGAAACCCTATTGAAAAATGGCGCATGTCAAAATTTGATTTTAGAATGTTGATCAACATTCTTGAGGACCCCCAGATATCAATTTTCATTCGGATCGGAGATTTTTTTTTCCGCCATGACCAAAATTTCCTCGATTTTGAAAAAGAAAATTGTGATATCTTCCCTTCCGGCCTCCAAACAATATTAGATCGTTATTTTTGCCGCTTTACCCTTTGGGTACGGAACCCTAAAAAGTACCTAACTTGATACCTACCGGTTAAGTAGCGTTTAGTCGATGAGTCAAAAGTCAAAAGTCTTAAAAAAAATACATTTATACAATTATTTCATATCAAAATAATTTGTCAGATAACAAATGACTTTGACAGCACAATATGCCGTTATCAGCTGTCATTTTCTCCGCTCGATATTGGCATTGAAACTTGCAGAAAATGCTAAACAGCGTCGAAAACAAAAAGACTCCACTCCACCTTTTTCTAAAACGAATTGATACTCTTTGCTTTTAACTAAGAGTTGAAGTTAGTAAACTATATACTCTTTACTTAAATTTGGCCTAAAGAAAAAAGTACCACAAACTAAGATAGAGGCACAGATTAGAGAAAATAAATCTACTATACTTACTCTGTGGATAGAGGAGCCACAGACTATTATACGCTAACGCTTGACGGCAGACAGACAGGAAAATAAATATTGCAGTTTTTGCGGGAACGCGGAAAAGTTCACGTCGTTGCATTGTATTATTTCTCAAATCTTGTGCTTTTTCCAGTGTTAATGTTTAAAATTCGTGGCGTTTTACGCATTAAGCGCTGAATTACGAGCATGAGTGTGGGCAAGTGATGAAACGTGATTTTTCGTGTTGCTTCCAAAATTCCATAGAAGCTTCTAGTAAAGTTGCCACCACTTACCTGACTTAGACTGGACTATGACTAAGACTTGACTATTCAATTAACATGATGAAAAATTACAATACTTGACACTGGCTAAATACACTATGTGTGGAGTCAAAATATAAGAAAAAAAAATGAGCGGAACCTGTTAGATTTTTTTTTCTCTAATCTGTGGCGGAACCTTTTTCTTAAATAAAACGCCTCTGTGTTTGAAAGTAAAGACACCTATTGTCAAAAATGTCAAAATCTTCGAAGTGATTATATTATCCATGGATGAAATAAAAAAAGGAAGGATTGAGTTTTGATTGACATAGAACTGAAGCCCAAAATGGCGGACATATTACATGGCCCTATTCCGATTCACGCTAAAATCGATAATATCGACATTATCGCGCTAAAAACGCGTACCGAATTGCCGTGAGCGCGACAATGAAATCTCTTGCAAACGTCATGACCGACGCCATCTTGCGATATCGCCGTCCGTGATTGGTCGTCCCGAGTCATTAACAGCGGTCAAAGTCATTGAGCGCAATATCTTAATCGGAACGCTGAAAAATCAACGTGAGCGCTGGGAGCGTTATGAGCGATTTTAGCGTGACTCGTAATACGGGGGTGATGTGTCAGATGAAAGTATGGCGACCGGCTGCATATGATGTGAGTGTGTGCGTGCCCCGCTCGTACGTACAAAGCGTTCCGGCTTCCTATGGGTGCTTCAGTTTTGGATCAGACGGAATTCCCTCCTCTTTTTTTATTAGCTCCATGATATTATCTTTGTTTTCTTTCTTGTTTATGTTTGAGTACAATCTTATTTATCATAAGTGCAAGAGATTTAAATACCCAGCAGTGAGATAAGGAAGCTGTGGATGTTTAAGTGATTTAGTAGATAATATAAAACGCAGCATTCACACCTCACCTATGTAGCTGCTATTATGTTTGAATACCTATATTAAGTCTTGGTTTGATGTGCTATAATTTTATGTGACAACAAAATATATAGTAGAAAGATGTAAAATAGTCCTGATTCATGGCTAGATCCCTTCAGTCTTGTCATCTGTGTCAAGTATATTAAGACCTATTTTTTTATAGATGAGGAAGACTTCATTTATGCTGTATGTTCATTTCTGTTATGGCCATGACTGTAAAAGTCTGATTGGAGTTTGTAGTGGAGAATTCAGCACCAGGACAAACAATATGATGGTATAAAATTTACTGACTCAGAAGAACCATGCATTAAAAAGTTGGATACATGTGAAGATTTGATAAAAGTTATATTATACAATAATAAAAGTTGGACTCATACAAACAAACCATTATTACACAGTTATTATCCAATTCCTAAGAGGTTTACTTCAAATACCTATTCAATATTTAGTACCTACCTATAAATAAAAAATTACCCTTTCAGAAATCAGCCATGACCTAATAAAACTTATTCTCATTGAATAGGTCACTTATACACATCAAGTCAACAGATTCTTTTTAACATAGCTAATTATATCCTATATACCTACCAATATTGAAACTATGTGAAGTGTACTTATGTGACTATTTGCAGCTCTCCATTGTTTGCTGTTGCGCCGATGTGAACACAAAAGAGTTTAGCTGCAACAGGATTAACAATTAATAAAATTATTTCTACCACAGAAGAATTCACTTATTCACAGATGTTCCAAATAAAACCTTAGCAAAAATGGTATTCTATTTATTAAATGTCAATATAACTCTTATATTTTTTATATTTATTCCTCAAACTACTACAATAATAGAAACTATACTATGTACAAAAACTACTGGTTACACTGTTTCTGAAACAAAGTTAGCTCTTATACATTTGGTAGGGGTAAAAGGTAAGACAAGAATACCTTAAATACCTACCTATCTACTGAATTGCATACAATAACAACCATTACCTCGAGAATGAGAAGACAAGAATACTTTTTCGTTAAGTTTACCTACATAGGGTGAGTTTCCACCTGCAAGAAGAATCTAAACACAATATATCAGACTGTAGCTTGCAAGTGTTAATCAATGTAAACTACCTACAGTTGAGACACTACTTGCAAAAGATTCTTGCTGATGTAAACCCCGGCCATAGAATTGAGTTAATAGGTAGATTTATTACAATAATTGACATTACTGTGTGTAACACTTTTATATATCCTTTTTTTTAAGAATTGCTTGTAAAGTAGGCACCTATGATGACAAATAAATTGTTATATTTAGCAATTAGAATAAAGAATTTCTTAAAAAGTGTCACTGTGGTATGGGAAGCAGATAACTGATAGAATAAATAGCTGCAGAACTGATGAATTGGGTAGGTATCATTGATGGTGGGAATAGTTATAGGTACCTACCTATCTATATATAAAAAAAATCCTCTATTTTTTTCAGTCAGGTTCAGATAATAGTATGAAAAATCCACCAAAATGAATAAAGTTCTAGGTAGCTAGATATATAAATCCTGCCCTAATGATTTTAAATTTGAATAATATAACAGTTGATGATCCACCACCATTACCTTATACTGGGACACAAAAAAAACTCATAGATACATTTCTTTATTTAGGTAAGATACAGTTTACAAAAAAGAGCAACTTATCTTTACATGACGTAGGTAGCACCTCATAATTTTACAGATAGATAAAACACTTTATTGAAACACCACACTTATAAAAAAAATAATCAATATACACACAAGCTTGAAACTGACGCCCGTATTCCAAAACATTTCACCAATAATCCTTCACTTGACTTCAACTCAACTTTGAGGGAAACTAAAGCGGTCTCTTCCAGACTACTTTTTTATACCTATATAACTAAATTGATTTTGTACGCTTTCTTCGAATAATAACTGCATTTGTCTCATCATAAGTCTGAAGACGTCCAGGCCTCCCGTGAGTGCGCCACTTTAAGAGGCTGCTTGCTTTCTGCATCCATCAGCTCAACATGTAGCACACACTACACTGAGCTTAGCCATATCTCTCTTTTTTAGGTCCTGAAAATAAATAGAAGTAAGTATTTGTTAGAATGTATGCTTTATGGATTAAATCTTGGGATTGGTTTCTCTTGTGTCATCATCATCATCAGCCTGAAGACGTCCACTGCTTAATATAGGTCTCCCCCAAAGAGCGCCACTTTGAGCGGCTGCTTGCCTCTTGCATCCATCAGCTCCCCACGGTTCTGACCAGGTCGCCGGTCGGTCCACCTAAGTTGATCTCTTTCTTGTGTAATATAATTTGGTGACAACATTGTAATGGCCTTTGAATATTCATATATTATGTAAAATACCATGATACCATTTGCAAGTTTGATGTTTATTTCCAAACAAGTATGTAACTTGTTTATATAAAAAATAATCTTCCCCGTTAGTTTTCATTTGTACAAGCAATATGACCTGCCCGTTGCTATTTCAACCTGCCAATTCTAACCTAAGTACTAAACTGGTCATTTTAGTTCTGCTTGCTGGGCTACTTTTAGCTTACTAAGGTAACCAACAGTTAATAGCTCTAACAAATTTTGACCATTTCCATTGGTTACCTCAACTATTGGTGAAAATACCCACTCTAAATCTCTATTAAGCTATTATCCACAGTTTTCCCATAGGCTTAGAAGATTAAATAATAAAAAATGTATCTATAGTAACTCCGGTTTCTCACAATATGTTAGTTAAAGTAGTACCTATGTCTTAGTTGGTGATTTTCAAATAGTAGGTCATTTAAAAGACTTACGTGTTACATGCAAATGATACCCATGGGAAGAGATGGGCTGGCCTATTCTCACACAACCGGAACCACACACCCAATCTCAATGTTTGTGGTGCTCCTTTTTATTGTCATAAATTCCACATTGATAATGATAGTACTTTCATGGAAGTACATTCCATCGCTTACTAATTTACTAAGCTTTTATTCACAATGCTTCTCCGACAGGCTTAGAGGATTAAATACTAAAAACTGTATGGATAATTTAAATTAATAAAAGAAAAGCACAAATGTAACAAAACAAAACAAATCTGTATTACTATATCTATAAACTACAGATTCTGCCCTAACTTTTTTTTTTTTTTTTTTATATGTTGGCTCCACACATAGTGTATTTAGCCAGTGTCAAGTATTGTATATTTTCATCGAGTTTTAGAATATTTTACGTAGTCAAGTCTTAGTCTTAGTCATAGTCCAGTCTAAGTCGGGTCATAGTCCAGTCAAAGTAAAGTGGTGGCAACTTTACAAGAAGCTTCTATGGAATTTTGGAAGCAACACAAAAAATCACATTATATCACTTGACCACACTCATGCTCGTAATTCAGCACTTAATGCGTAAAACGCCACCAATTTTAAACATTAACACTGGAAAAAGCACAAGTTTTGAGAAATAATACAATGCAACGACGTGAACTTTTTCACGTTCCCGCAAAAACTCCTCAATCCTAACCTTAAATATAGGCCACAAATTAGCCTAAATCTGCCAAACTTTTTATGACATGAAGTTTTTCAAGAACAGGTATTTTATTACAATACAATACAATACAATAATACTTTATTGAACACCAATAAACAAGAATGCACACAGATACAAATTTATAAAAGAATGGTAGAACGGCGGCCTTATCGCATTAAGCGATTTCTTCCAGGCTACTTTTGTATGGACAGGAATTAAAACAAAAATTACGGGTGGTGTTGCAACAGTTACAAATTACATCCAAGAACAACAATGAAATAAAAAAGTGCATGATTGCGTAAATATAAAACAAAAATTTATACTCTTACCTACTAAAAATAATACATAACTACAGTTATACATAATACTACATACTAATACCATACACATTATTAATTCAAGATTCAGGAAAAACATCATGACCTAAGATTCAATCAAGGAATTATTATTATGTAATGGTTTCAGCGTAATAACGGTTCAGTTGTATGAATAACATTTTTCAAAATGGCGGATCATCATTTTTTCCATAAAATATCTTATTAAGTATTTAGACACATTTTTTAATACGTTTACACTATTTATCATTACAGTGTAAATTTGAAATCTGCCCAAATGGCAGAAATCTGCCCAAGTGGTCGCACTCCATCCACCATAGACCACATTATTATTTACCAGCACCGAACAGAAGTTAGCCGTATGCGGCCATCTTATTTCATACGATTAACGACCTTATTTGAGAGGAGATAAAGTTTCTTACTGGATGACAGGACAGGAATATATGACTTTCTGAGTAAGTATTTTTCGGTTTTTGTATGAAAAATATGTTTTTTTGTATGAAAGGTACCTTTTTTTATTGTTTATTTAGAATAGTCCCAAGGTTTACTACATTTTTGTTCTATTAGTTTATTTTTATCTCTTATCGTTTCCGAGATCCCATCTGGAACTTCTTCCTGGTACCACTTTCTGATGCTGACATATTTAATTCTTTGCCTCGGGATTTTTCCGCACAAATCTCTCATAGATTGTAAGGTCATCCGATGGCTCCTTCTTATCTAAACATTCATGTCAACATGATCTGTCACCGTTTTTTAGCTTTATATATCTGTTAAGATTAAGATAACTAGTATTTTGCTGCGTGCGCGGGCCGCGTGCGGCCCGCGAGGACGTTTTCGTGGCTGTTGTATTTTTAAAGGTCTTATACTTTGTGCTAAACTTTAAATTTTGCAAGAATTAGTACAAAACAGCGGTATTTTTCAAAGAAAATGATAATTGATCTGACTTTTGCATGGCGGCCATCTTGAAAAATGCTGTCAGTCAAGTAAAAGGTCAAAATTTGAAATCAGCATCCTTTAAAACCCTCAAATATAAAATATCAGCCGAATCTGAGTTACTATAAAATCGGGCGCCATTTTGAATCCGCCATCTTTGAATTATTTTAGGACTGTAAGAAAGCCTCCGTTGTTTGTTTTAACATGAGTCCAAACACGCTATTCTTGCCTCTATTGGTTCCGATAGTGTGCGCCTTTTAATTTTGCATGGTGGCAATTTTGTTTTATTTCTTCAGAGGTAGTTGGAAGCTCCTCCTCGCTTCGCGCGTCGTCGCAGTAGGTAGTTTGAAGCTCCTCCTCGCTTCGCTCGTCGTCGCGCTAGGTGGTTTAAAGCTCCTCCTCGCTTCGCTCGTCGTCGCGTTGGGTAGTTTAAAGCTCCTCCTCGCTTCGCTCGTCGTCGCGGTAGGTAGTTTGAAGCTCCTCCTCGCTTCGCTCGTCGTCGCGGAAGGTAGTTTGAAGCTCCTCCTCGCTTCGCTCGTCGTCGCGGTAGCTAGTTTGAAGCTCCTCCTCGCTACGCTCGTCGTCGCGGTAGCTAGTTTGAAGCTCCTCCTCGCTTCGCTCGTCGTCGCGATAGGTAGTTTGAAGCTCCTCCTCGCTTCGCTCGTCGTCGCGATGGGTAGTTTGAAGCTCCTCCTCGCTTCGCTCGTCGTCGCGATAGGTAGTTTGAAGCTCCTCCTCGCTTCGCTCGTCGTCGCGATGGGCATTTCTCTACCACTGTAGTTCGGGTATAATACGCTTGCGTGTTTTAGAGTCGTACAACGCCATCTAGTTTCTCTTCTGATAAGCTTCAGTTAAAAAATGATAGGTGCATTACAACTTTATATAAAAACCACGTTTTTGTATGAAAGGTACTAATTTTTATGACTGGTTTAGAATAAATTTTTTCGTCCCATTAGTTTATTTTTATCTGTTACCGTTTCTGAGATCCCTTGGGGTTCTCCAACTTGGAGACGACTTAGCAATGAAGTTAATTTAATGTTTTTGTTATTTTCCATTACGCACACCAAAAAAAGAACAATTTGAAAAACAATTATTTTTATCAAAATGAAACGATTTACGGATAATCGATTTTTTTCGTCCTATAAAATTTATTAATCTAATATTAAAAATCGGTTTGCCCTCCCTTAGGTCACATTTAGCGAATAATAGTCTGTAAGTCACATCCCTACCTCAACTAAACTTGTACCCTGTATTCCGATTCACGCTGTAATCGCTATAATCGCTCACAACGCTCACGTTGATTATTCGTTCTGATTCAGATATTACGCTCACGACTTTGTGCGCTGTCAATGACCCGAAACTACCAATCACAGTCGTTGATATCGCAAGATGACGTCGGTCATGACGTTTGTCAAAGGATATCGTTGTCGCACTCACGGCCATTCAATACGCGCTTTTAGCGTGATTATATCGATATTATTACAGCATGAAACGGAATACGGCCTTAATAAGAAGTTCGATATTATCGATTACAGCGTGAATCGGAACACGGGGCAAGAATTGTCATTAAAAGCGTTACATACCACAGAGTACATTGGTAAATACTGAAAGTTACATACTCTTTGGTCATTAAAATAAAAAAAAGTTACTTTACAAATACAAAATAAAATAAATAGAAAAATGGAGTTTTGGCGGGAAAGTGAAAAAGTTCACGTCATTGCATTGTATTATTTCTCAAAACTTGTGCTTTTTCCAGTGTTGATGTTTAAAATTGGTGGCGTTTTACGCATTAAGTGCGGAATTACGTGCATGAGTGTGGTCAAGTGTTATAATGTGGTTTTTCGTGTTGCTTCCAAAATTCCATAGAAGCTTCTTGTAAAGTTGCCACCACTTTACTTGAGCATGATTTAGACTGGACTATGACTTGACTACGTAAAATATTCTGAAACTCGATGAAAATATACAATACTTGACACTGGCTTAATACACTATGTTAGGAGCCAACATATAAAAAAAAATGATGTAATGCGTATTACCAATGTACTCTGTGATGCGTATAAATTCTTTCAATCTTTACCAATGTACTCTGTGATAAATTCCGTGCTGAATATCTGTTGTGAATCTTGTAAACAACAACACAATAAACAATATTAAGCAATTTAAGAAAAGGAATCACATAAATAAACACCCAGCAGCAAGATCATGGAAAGCTGTGGTTCATGTGGTGATTTTCTTCACATTTATCTATTCTATGCACATATAGGTATAATAATTATAACATTATCTCCATAGAAGAATTCCTTTAAATCACGCCATATTTGTTACACAGATTCTGTTTATTTGCCATCTCGTCATCTGCTTAGCTGCTACATTTGATTTCGGTTTGTACCTTAATTGCATAGGTCTAGGTTCTAAATCTATGTTAATGTGTTAAATATCAACCTAAAACCATTTGAAGTAGGTACGTAGGTAAAGTGTAGCATGTAAAAAAACGAAAGTAATATAAATAAACAGGCAAGTGCAAGTTGAAAAAAATCATGTTTGTTGTATTTGTTGTATTGGCAGCAACAGAAATAACTGTTTTAACTATCATGGTTCATGAAATACAGCCTGGTGACAGACAAACGAACAGCACAGTCTCAGCTATGTGTCCATTTTACTCTTTGGGAACCTAAAAAGATTTTTGCTTTATCTAAAAATGCATTAGACACTGTAATTTTTTATGATACTAATACCGTGTGGTCTTATCCGGTACAAACGAAAAACAGCCCAAACACTGTCAAAACAATAAATATGTTAGTAGTAATGACTATTAGTATAAAAATTCAGTGAATAAAAGCTATTTTGTAATGTCTGATGGTTGTTGATGCATAATAATGCTTTTATGGAATTAATAGTAAATTCACCTTAAATTATTTTCTTTTGCAGCCCTATTTTTGCTGTAATCAAGAACTTGATCAGATGTATGGATACCAGATATTACAGCAGACTGCAATGACTGCATGAAACAAATGATTTCAGTTGCAACAGGGTGAACAATTAATTATAGAATCCATTTATTCACAGATGTTCCAAATACAACCTTAGCAAAGTTAATGGTGTTTTATTTACTTTTTTTTTCAATGTATGTAGGTAGTTTCAAATGAAGGGAAATAATATTAGTAAATTGCCTGTTAGCTAAAAATACATACATAGATTGTACTTACCTACTGGTCTCATGCAAGGCATATCTTAATTTATGTTTAAACCTGGTACCTAATAGTAATTATTGATCTGGTCAGTACCTACTGCGAGGAGCTGATGGTTCATCATAGTCCATCATCATCATCAACAGTCTGTAGCCGTCCACTGCTGAACATAGGCCTCTCCCAGAAAGTGCCACTTTGAGCAGCTGCTCACCTCCTGCATCCATCGGCTCACCGCGGTTTTCACCAGGTCGTCGGTCCACTTAGTGGGGGGTCTGCCTACGCTGTGAATCTTAGATCACACTATTATTATGATCGGTATATTGTGATAGTACTTTCATGGACTCTTAAACATAGTACATCGGTGTTATAAAAATAAATCAAGGGACCAAAGAAACTTTGAGACACCATTTTCTAATTATTATTTTACCACATTAATTCACAAACACTGTTTCAGTCCTTCAGGATATTACATTTACATTCTTCTTAGGATCTTTACCACTATTGGAATCATTTCCTAAGTTCCAGCAGCACAGTTACATGCTTTATGATCACAGGTAGACTGAAAGGGCAGATAGGGTGGTAAAAATCTAGGTTTTGGGCAGTTTTTTTGACTCTTTCCCTTCTTTTGTAACCTGAAAATGATAAAGATAATAATGTTACACAGTTGTATTTGTTATAGGTACTGTACATTTTTGAATTTATTAAACTGAAGGATTACTGTAGTTACTATGCTTTTTATGCTTTCCTGGATTAAATTCCTCTTGTGTAGGAAATGATTCTACAAGCCATATTGGTAACTTTAGTTCTGCACACAGGAAACACCGAGCTAAGCTCTCTCCCTTACTCATGAGGTTTGTGTTAAAGTAGTAGTAGTATTATTCATTTTAGGACCTACCAATAAGTTATGAATAGGCATGTCACCAGTCAGATGTCCACAGCTGAACATAGGCATTCCCATTAGAAAGGAGGATTTGATTATAATAAAAACACAGAAGAAAAGGAAGAGGAAAATAAATAAATGTGTGGACATTACACACAGCACCATCTAACCCAGAATTAAGCATAGCTTGTACTATGGGAACCAGATAACTGATATACTCAGATAAACTAACAGTATATAATACCCAGACAGAGGACAAATACCTATTTTCATCACATAAATGTTGGTACCAGGTGGGAATCCAACCCACAGTTTCCTAACTATTCCACTGCAACTCTAGATCCAAAGTAGCATTATTTAAAAAACATTACCAACTTGCAACCCTGCATATTATTCCCAAATACCACCTCAGGGCAATGTACGGGCAACTGGGAATATACCGGTTACATACATAAAGTGTGATTCAAACTCAATGTCAGCTTTGAAGTCGGTGAGAAGTATAAGTGCAGCATGTGGATGGCTTGGAATGCACTTCATAGCCGCCATTGAGTTTGTACCACACTACCAAGAGATAGAAATATATGTATCTGTTACCTGGACTTAACACAATTACCTTACCTATACCACAGAATAAATATATAGTACTTCTATACCAAGACCCAAAAAAAAACACTTAGATACATTGATAAGATAGTTTATATAACAATAGAAAAGAGAAACTGTCTTTACATGACATAAGTAGCACCTCATTATATAATTTTATACACCTACATAACTATTATTATTATATTGAATTGTTTCATTTTGATTTTGCATGCTTTCTTTGAACAACATGAAGACAACCAGGCCTCCCCCAAAGAATGCCACTTTAAGAGACTGCTTGCTTTCTGCATCCATCGGCTCCCCATGGTTATGGTCACCAGGTTAGCGGCCCACCTTTTTTCCCTTCTGTTGTCAGTTCTACGAGTGATGTGGCTTGCCCATTGCCACTTCAACTTGCTGATTCTAAATAAGATAACATAAATTACACCATTATACATACTACATATAAATATATACATACTTACTTCATAAAATTGCTTTGTTTACCTCAACTATTGGTGAAAATACCCACCCTAAATCTATATTAAGCTATTATTCACAGTTTCCCCATAAGCTTAGAAGATTAAATAATAAAAAATGTATCTATAGTGTGGTAGTAGCATACCACACAGCCACAGAATTAATATATTATATAGGCTAACAAGAAGGTTTACAGTAATAGGTGACCTAATTATTTACCTGATGCTAAACCAAACTCCTGTTTTTCCTCTGTCATAATTAACATCCATCACTGAGCGCTTGTTTTTTGGATCTTTTATAGGTTGGAACTCTGAAAATGAGACAAGGTAGCATTGAGTTAATAAAAAACAAGGTGGATATTAATACTTTAGGTACTAATAAACAAGCATAGAATTTTAGTGTGTTCTGGATGAAGAGCATAATTTGTTCCTGGTATTGCTTAGAATAAGTACCTAGTCTATGCATTTCTGCAGTATATTTTGAGTCTGCTTTTACTTCGTTTATCATAAGACTTACTTGTTGCTATACGTGTCAGAACGTGCAAATGATACCCACGGGAACAAATGGGCTGGTTCTATTCTCACATCACAGAATTCCCCCTATTACTTGTCTCACATACATAAATAATGTTGTTTTTATTATTACAAACAAAAATTAAACCGCCGCCATCTCTGTGGCCGCCATATCTATCTAGTCAAATGCACAGAGAACTTTGCTATATACGTCAAATGTCAAAACATGAAACTGAAGTTAGCCGTATGCGGCCATCTTATTTCATACGATTAACGACCTTATTTGAGAGCCGATAAAGTTTCTTACTGGATGACAGGACAGGAATATATGACTTTCTGAGTAAGTATTTTTCGGTTTTTGTATGAAAAATATGATTTTTTGTATAAGAGGTACCTTTTTTTATTGTTTATTTAGAATCGTCCCAAGGTTTACTACATTTTCGTTCAATTAGTTTATCTTTATCTCTTACCGTTTCCGAGATCCCATCTGGAACTTCTTCCTGGTACCACTTTCTGATGCTGACATATTTAATTCTTTGCCTCGGGATTTTTCCGCACAAATCTCTCATAGATTGTAAGGTCATCCGATGGCTCCTTCTTATCTAAACATTCATGTCAACATGATCTGTCACCGTTTTTTAGCTTTATATATCTGTTAAGATTAAGATTAAGATTAAGATTATATATTATAATAACTAGAATTTTGCTCTGTGCGCGGGCCGCGAGCGGCCCGCGTGGGTGTTTTCGTGGCTGTTGTATTTATAAAACCCTTATACTTTGTGCTAAACTTTAAATTTTGCAAGAATTAGTACAAAACAGCGGTATTTTTCAAAGAAAATGATAATTGATCTGACTTTTGCATGGCGGCCATCTTGAAAAATGCTGTCAGTCAAGTAAAAGGTCAAAATTTGAAATCAGCATCCTTTAAAACCCTCAAATATAAAATATCAGCCGAATCTGAGTTACTATAAAATCGAGCGCCATTTTGAATCCGCCATCTTTGAATTATTTTAGGACTGTAAGAAAGCCTCCGTTGTTCTCTTTAACATGAGTCCAAATACGCTATTCTTGCCTCTATTGGTTCCGATAGTATGCGCGTTTTAATTTTGCATGGTGGCAATTTTGTTTTATTTTTTCAGAGGTAGTTGGAAGCTCCTCCTCGCTTCGCTCGTCGTCGCGGTAGGTAGTTTGAAGCTCCTCCTCGCTTCGCTCGTCGTCGCGATAGGTAGTTTGAAGC
Organism: Ennomos erosarius; assembly: GCA_963580505.1. Taxonomy (NCBI): domain Eukaryota; kingdom Metazoa; phylum Arthropoda; class Insecta; order Lepidoptera; family Geometridae; genus Ennomos; species Ennomos erosarius. The sequence goes on from OY756982.1 coordinate 2,463,590, forward strand.
TCCTCCTCGCTTCGCTCGTCGTCGCGTTAGGTAGTTTGAAGCTCCTCCTCGCTTCGCTCGTCGTCGCGTTAGGTAGTTTAAAGCTCCTCCTCGCTTCGCTCGTCGTCGCGTTAGGTAATTTGAAGCTCCTCCTCGCTTCGCTCGTCGTCGCGATAGGTAGTTTGAAGCTCCTCCTCGCTTCGCTCGTCGTCGCGATGGGTAGTTTGAAGCTCCTCCTCGCTTCGCTCGTCGTCGCGGTAGGTAGTTTGAAGCTCCTCCTCGCTTCGCTCGTCGTCGGGATGGGTAGTTTGAAGCTCCTCCTCGCTTCGCTCTTCGTCGCGGTAGGTAGTTTGAAACTCCTCCTCGCTTCGCTCGTCGTCGCGATGGGTAGTTTGAAGCTCCTCCTCGCTTCGCTCGTCGTTGCGGTAGGTAGTTTGAAGCTCCTCCTCACTTCGCTCGTCGTCGCGATAGGTAGTTTGAAGCTCCTACACGCTTCGCTCGTCGTCGCGGTAGGTAGTTTGAAGCTCCTCCTCGCTTTGCTCGTCGTCGCGTTGGTGGCTTTGCCAGTATGTATGACAGCCATTTTGAAAAACGGTGGATGTCTAAAAGAAGCTATAGCATGTTAATCAGTATCCTTGGGGACACTCAGATATCAATTTTCATACGGATTGGAGATCCATAAAAAAGTTCAGTTGTATATATGAATCTTTTCAAAATTGCGGAATAAAATTTTTTTTCCTATATTATTACTGAGTATCTAGGGGGATTCCCATATATAAATTTTCATCCGGATCGAATCACTTTTTCTCTATGTCGATATGCCTATATCTGCCATCTTGAAAAAATCGATTTCATTAATATTTCCGTTTGTCCCTTACTACATCTCTACTCGATCCCCAGAAACAGTTTTTCTATAACATTCGTATTAGGGGCGTAATAAAGGAAAGATTATATTTTGATAAAAGTACCTTTGTATGGCAACCCTATTGAAAAATCGCGCATGTCAAAATTTGATTTTAGAATGTTGATCAACATTTTTGGGGACCCCCAGATATCAATTTTCATTCGGATCGGAGAATTTTTTTTCCGCAATGACCGAATTCCGCCATTTTGAAAAAAAAAATTTGTGATGTCTTCCCTTCCGTTCTCCAAACAATATTAGTTCGTTATTTTTGCCGCTTTACCCATTGGGTACGGAACCCTAAAATGTACCTAACTTGATACCTTCTGGCTAAGTAGCGTTTAGTCGATGAGTCGAACTTAAAAAAAATACATTTGTACAGTTATGTCATATCAAAATAATTTGTGGGTTTTGGCGGGAACGTGAAAAAGGTCACGTCGTTGCATTGTATTATTTTTCAAAACTTATGCTTTTTCCAGTGTTAATGTTTAAAATTGGTGGCTTTTTATGCATTAAGTGCTGGATTACGAGCATGAGTGTAGGCAAGTGATATAATGTGGTGAAACGTGATTTTTAGTGATACTTCCAAAATTCCATAGAAGCTTCTAATAAAGTTGCCACCACTTTACTGGAGCATGACTAAGACTGGACTATGACTAAGACTTGACTTTACGTGAAATATTCTATTAATTAACATGATGAAAAATTACAATACTTGACACTGGCTAAATACACTATTTGTGGAGCCAAAATATAAGAAAAAAAAATTGTCAGGTAGCAAATGACTTTGACAGCACAATATGCCGTTATCAGCTGTCATTTTCTCCGCTCGACATTGGCATTGACACTTGCAGAAAATGCTAAACAGCGTCAAAAACGAAAAGACTCCACTCCACCTTTTTCTAAAACGAACTGATACTCTTTGCCTTTAACTAAGAGTTGAAGTTAGTAAATTATATACTCTTACCTGAAATATTCTATTAACATGATGAAAAATTACAATACTTGACACTGGCTAAATACACTATGTGTAGAGCCAAAATATAAGAAAAAAAAAGTCAGTGTATTACAATGACGTTTGTCTATGTCTAGTTTGTACTTGGGCCGTATTTCGATTCACGCTAAAATCGATAATATCAATGTTATCGCGCTAAGAACGTGTACCGAATGGCCGTGACTGTGACAATGAAATCTTTTGTAAACGTCATGACCGACGTCATCTTGCAATATCGCCGTCCGCGATTGGTTGTTAGTCATGGACAGAGCTCAAAGCCGTGAGCGCATTATCTGAATTGGAACACTGAATAATTAACGTGAGCGTTGCGAGCGATTATAGCGTTAATCAGAATACGGGGTTGGTAGCAAAGAGTATAATAACGTTATGCTTGGTAGTTTCCACAGAGAACTTAGCTATTTAGTTTCATTCAAAGAGTTTATAATACCTATTCTAGGATTCATTTCCTTTATATTTATTATTTTTCTCTATGTTTTCTCTGTTAGGTTTTGTTTTGAAGAACATTGATGTGTGACTTGTTTCTGCCAACAATGAAGTGTTTGAAGCCGAAGGCTCCGGGGCTCCGGTCCACCACAGAGTACATTGGTATATATAGAAACGGTCCACCCTGATTGCAGTACATAATAGAGCTGAGGTCAGTAAAAGTGCAACCAAACATATTTGAAACAATACTATTCCATTTCATCACCATTACGTATAAAGATCATCAAACGACAGACAGGATTTGATCGGCTTACTGTATAATTTTCTTTCTTTCCCTTTTTATTTACGCTTCCGTAAAGGCTACGAACCGAAAAGCGCCGATAAAGTTTCTTACTGGATGACAGGACAGGAATATATGACTTTCTGAGTAAGTATTTTTCGGTTTTTGTATGAAAAATATGATTTTTTGTATAAGAGGTACCTTTTTTTATTGTTTATTTAGAATCGTCCCAAGGTTTACTACATTTTCGTTCAATTAGTTTATCTTTATCTCTTACCGTTTCCGAGATCCCATCTGGAACTTCTTCCTGGTACCACTTTCTGATGCTGACATATTTAATTCTTTGCCTCGGGATTTTTCCGCACAAATCTCTCATAGATTGTAAGGTCATCCGATGGCTCCTTCTTATCTAAACATTCATGTCAACATGATCTGTCACCGTTTTTTAGCTTTATATATCTGTTAAGATTAAGATTATATATTATAATAACTAGAATTTTGCTCTGTGCGCGGGCCGCGAGCGGCCCGCGTGGGTGTTTTCGTGGCTGTTGTATTTATAAAACCCTTATACTTTGTGCTAAACTTTAAATTTTGCAAGAATTAGTACAAAACAGCGGTATTTTTCAAAGAAAATGATAATTGATCTGACTTTTGCATGGCGGCCATCTTGAAAAATGCTGTCAGTCAAGTAAAAGGTCAAAATTTGAAATCAGCATCCTTTAAAACCCTCAAATATAAAATATCAGCCGAATCTGAGTTACTATAAAATCGAGCGCCATTTTGAATCCGCCATCTTTGAATTATTTTAGGACTGTAAGAAAGCCTCCGTTGTTCTCTTTAACATGAGTCCAAATACGCTATTCTTGCCTCTATTGGTTCCGATAGTATGCGCGTTTTAATTTTGCATGGTGGCAATTTTGTTTTATTTTTTCAGAGGTAGTTGGAAGCTCCTCCTCGCTTCGCTCGTCGTCGCGGTAGGTAGTTTGAAGCTCCTCCTCGCTTCGCTCGTCGTCGCGATAGGTAGTTTGAAGCTCCTCCTCGCTTCGCTCGTCGTCGCGTTAGGTAGTTTGAAGCTCCTCCTCGCTTCGCTCGTCGTCGCGTTAGGTAGTTTAAAGCTCCTCCTCGCTTCGCTCGTCGTCGCGTTAGGTAATTTGAAGCTCCTCCTCGCTTCGCTCGTCGTCGCGATAGGTAGTTTGAAGCTCCTCCTCGCTTCGCTCGTCGTCGCGATGGGTAGTTTGAAGCTCCTCCTCGCTTCGCTCGTCGTCGCGGTAGGTAGTTTGAAGCTCCTCCTCGCTTCGCTCGTCGTCGGGATGGGTAGTTTGAAGCTCCTCCTCGCTTCGCTCTTCGTCGCGGTAGGTAGTTTGAAACTCCTCCTCGCTTCGCTCGTCGTCGCGATGGGTAGTTTGAAGCTCCTCCTCGCTTCGCTCGTCGTTGCGGTAGGTAGTTTGAAGCTCCTCCTCACTTCGCTCGTCGTCGCGATAGGTAGTTTGAAGCTCCTACACGCTTCGCTCGTCGTCGCGGTAGGTAGTTTGAAGCTCCTCCTCGCTTTGCTCGTCGTCGCGTTGGTGGCTTTGCCAGTATGTATGACAGCCATTTTGAAAAACGGTGGATGTCTAAAAGAAGCTATAGCATGTTAATCAGTATCCTTGGGGACACTCAGATATCAATTTTCATACGGATTGGAGATCCATAAAAAAGTTCAGTTGTATATATGAATCTTTTCAAAATTGCGGAATAAAATTTTTTTTCCTATATTATTACTGAGTATCTAGGGGGATTCCCATATATAAATTTTCATCCGGATCGAATCACTTTTTCTCTATGTCGATATGCCTATATCTGCCATCTTGAAAAAATCGATTTCATTAATATTTCCGTTTGTCCCTTACTACATCTCTACTCGATCCCCAGAAACAGTTTTTCTATAACATTCGTATTAGGGGCGTAATAAAGGAAAGATTATATTTTGATAAAAGTACCTTTGTATGGCAACCCTATTGAAAAATCGCGCATGTCAAAATTTGATTTTAGAATGTTGATCAACATTTTTGGGGACCCCCAGATATCAATTTTCATTCGGATCGGAGAATTTTTTTTCCGCAATGACCGAATTCCGCCATTTTGAAAAAAAAAATTTGTGATGTCTTCCCTTCCGTTCTCCAAACAATATTAGTTCGTTATTTTTGCCGCTTTACCCATTGGGTACGGAACCCTAAAATGTACCTAACTTGATACCTTCTGGCTAAGTAGCGTTTAGTCGATGAGTCGAACTTAAAAAAAATACATTTGTACAGTTATGTCATATCAAAATAATTTGTGGGTTTTGGCGGGAACGTGAAAAAGGTCACGTCGTTGCATTGTATTATTTTTCAAAACTTATGCTTTTTCCAGTGTTAATGTTTAAAATTGGTGGCTTTTTATGCATTAAGTGCTGGATTACGAGCATGAGTGTAGGCAAGTGATATAATGTGGTGAAACGTGATTTTTAGTGATACTTCCAAAATTCCATAGAAGCTTCTAATAAAGTTGCCACCACTTTACTGGAGCATGACTAAGACTGGACTATGACTAAGACTTGACTTTACGTGAAATATTCTATTAATTAACATGATGAAAAATTACAATACTTGACACTGGCTAAATACACTATTTGTGGAGCCAAAATATAAGAAAAAAAAATTGTCAGGTAGCAAATGACTTTGACAGCACAATATGCCGTTATCAGCTGTCATTTTCTCCGCTCGACATTGGCATTGACACTTGCAGAAAATGCTAAACAGCGTCAAAAACGAAAAGACTCCACTCCACCTTTTTCTAAAACGAACTGATACTCTTTGCCTTTAACTAAGAGTTGAAGTTAGTAAATTATATACTCTTACCTGAAATATTCTATTAACATGATGAAAAATTACAATACTTGACACTGGCTAAATACACTATGTGTAGAGCCAAAATATAAGAAAAAAAAAGTCAGTGTATTACAATGACGTTTGTCTATGTCTAGTTTGTACTTGGGCCGTATTTCGATTCACGCTAAAATCGATAATATCAATGTTATCGCGCTAAGAACGTGTACCGAATGGCCGTGACTGTGACAATGAAATCTTTTGTAAACGTCATGACCGACGTCATCTTGCAATATCGCCGTCCGCGATTGGTTGTTAGTCATGGACAGAGCTCAAAGCCGTGAGCGCATTATCTGAATTGGAACACTGAATAATTAACGTGAGCGTTGCGAGCGATTATAGCGTTAATCAGAATACGGGGTTGGTAGCAAAGAGTATAATAACGTTATGCTTGGTAGTTTCCACAGAGAACTTAGCTATTTAGTTTCATTCAAAGAGTTTATAATACCTATTCTAGGATTCATTTCCTTTATATTTATTATTTTTCTCTATGTTTTCTCTGTTAGGTTTTGTTTTGAAGAACATTGATGTGTGACTTGTTTCTGCCAACAATGAAGTGTTTGAAGCCGAAGGCTCCGGGGCTCCGGTCCACCACAGAGTACATTGGTATATATAGAAACGGTCCACCCTGATTGCAGTACATAATAGAGCTGAGGTCAGTAAAAGTGCAACCAAACATATTTGAAACAATACTATTCCATTTCATCACCATTACGTATAAAGATCATCAAACGACAGACAGGATTTGATCGGCTTACTGTATAATTTTCTTTCTTTCCCTTTTTATTTACGCTTCCGTAAAGGCTACGAACCGAAAAGCGCAGCATAGGCCACTTGCTAGCTGTATTGAGCAATAAATGTTTCAGAGTTAGATCTTCTAATTTATTATCCAACTAATAATTTATTATCCAACTCGTACAAAAACATCATATACAGGTACTACATAGGTAATTACGAATAGAAAGATAAATAGCTTTTTCATTTTCAGCTCGCAGACCGAATCTGCTGACTGCCAACAACCTCGGCGATACTGGACAATGGAAAGAGCTTATCTATAGAGAAGTCACTATGGTCATTTTGACTGATGTTATTTGTGGGGAAGATTTATCAATCTATATAACAAAGTTCCTCAAAACAAAACCTAACAGAGAAAACATAGAGAAAAATAATAAATAATAGACATCGGTACCACTGTTTGTATCTGACACTTATTCATCTAAAAGATATTTTGACCCTGTAAGTATAATTAGGCCGCATAGACATCACACTAAGCTGATGATGATGATACCATACAACATGGATAGACCATTCACAGATTATATCTGATTTCCATATCCCATGAGAATTTATTATGATTTGTTTTCAGATGGAATGGTTACAATAAGCGGAGGCAGACAAACTTCTACACAAATTGCTTAAATATCATTCTAGGACAGATTAATTTTATTGGTACGGAAATATTTTGAATCATGATGCAATTTTAACCTGCATCTATCCATCCTGAAAGCCTAAGCTGGGACATCCTTTTCTTAACCGCCTGACTGGAGTCTGAGCCGAGGGTTTAAGCTAGCACCTAGCTCAATATGCACATACTAAATTTATTATACAATCGTTTTATTTAACATGATTATTATGGATGTTTTCCGGTTGATGATGAATTTTCTTTCATTGTAATTTTTTTATACAATTACCCATTTGTATAGATTATACCTTCTTTTATATTAACTGTGTTGTTTCTTATGTTTCAGGTGAAAAATTGTTTGAAAGTACTTAGAAAAACTGTATGTAGCTGCAATAGTACAGTATAACTGTATAACACACATGAGGGCATGGATATCTTTTAAGTAAGGAGTTGTATATTGCCAACCAGCTATATGTAACAGAAGAATGCTATGGATAAAATACAAAAAGGATTTATTATTGTGATCATTATATTTAAACATTTAAGTACCTATGCACATTTAAATATAAGTAGCTAATGAATTTTGCTAAATTGGAGGCCCATGTTCAGTAGTGGGCGTGTTAGGGCTATTAATGTTTATTTAAAAAGTCAACTGTTCAAAATTGAATTATGATAGATATTCGTTAATAAAATATTCAAAATTCAGTTACAATTGTAAGCTTTTTTTAACAAAAATAGTTGTATAATTGAATTGAATTTGCGGCAACATGAATATACCGTTTGTATTGGCAGATTTCTGGTAAAAATGTTGAATTTAGAAACAAGGGTGTAAATATTGTATTAAATTTATTATTGTCTTCATGGTACAAGCTTTGCTTAGTTTAAGGCTAGATTGTGGTGCCGGTGTGTGAATGTCCAGATATTTATTTATTATTTATAGTGCAAAACATATATAAATTATGTACACATGGAGAAAGTAGTAGTAGTATTATTCATTTTAGGACCTACCAATAAGTTATGAATAGGCATGTCACCAGTCAGATGTCCACAGCTGAACATAGGCGTTCCCATTAGAAAGGAGGATTTGATTATAATAAAAACACAGAAGAAAAGGAAGAGGAAAATAAATAAATGTGCGGACATTACACACAGCACCATCTAACCCATAATTAAGCATAGCTTGTACTATGGGAACCAGATAACTGATATTTATTAATATACTTTTTATAGTGTTATTAATTCAGAAATAGAAAAGGTTATATTGTATAGGTTGTTTGACAGACAGCCATAGAATTTACCTCCCATTTTTTTTTATAGTATAACTTGCCATGTCTATGCAGGCAGACAGCGCACAGCTGCCCGTGGGACACATAATGAATTTAATGATTTCAGTTGCAACAGGATGAACAATTAATTATAGAATCCATTTATTCACAGATGTTCCAAATACAACCTTAGCAAAGTTAATGGTATTTTATTTAGTTTTTCAATGTATGTAGGTAGTTTCAAGTGAAGGGAAATAATATTAGTAAATTGCCTGTTAGCTAAAAATACATCATAGATTGTACTTACCTACTGGTCTCATGCAAGGCATATCTAAATTTATGTTTAAACCTGGTTACCTAATAGTAATTATTGATCTGGTCAGTACCTACTGCGAGGAGCTGATGGTTCATCATAGTTCATCATCATCCACTGCTGAACATAGGCCTCCCCCAGAGAGTGCCACTTTGAGCGGCTGCTCACCTTCTGCATCCATCGGCTTGCCACAGTTTTCACCAGGTCATCGGTCCACTTAGTGGGTGGTCTGCCTACGCTGTGAATCTTAGATAAATAAATAAATAAAATTGGTTTGTGTCTGATTGATTACCTTTAATTTAATAATGCAATCCAAGTCCAAATTATAATAAAATATTGATACTCTTACATTTGAAATTATTTATCGTCATTCTATGATCTTAATGAAATTAGGTAGGTATATTGTGATAGTACTTTCATGGACTCTTGAACATAGCAAATCGGTGTTATAAAAAAAATCAAGGGACCAAAGAAACTTGGAGACACCATTTTCTAATTATTATTCTACCACATTAATTCACAAACACTGTTTCAGTCCTTCAGGATATTACATTTAGATTCTTCTTATCTTACATTTTTAATAGTTCTTACAGGATCTTTACCACTATTGGAATCATTTCCTAAGTTCCAGCAGCACAGTTACATGCTTTATTTTCATAGGTAGACTGAAGGAGCAGATAGGGTGATAAAATAAACGTTTTAGGTAGTTTTTTAATCTCTTGTTTCTCACAATATGTTAGTAACTTAAGTAGTTAACCTATGTCTTAGTACCTAGTTAGTGATTTTCAAATAGTAGGTCATTTTTTTATTTAATTGTCAGTCATTGTTCCTTTGCATAGGTACTGTTCTTTTCTGTTGATAGGTTAGGAATGATGTATTTACCTAGCCATGGCAATCTCATTTAAAACATTTATTTATATATCACCTTATAGTTATCTCAACAATTCGTGAAATATATAGTCTTCTATATATATAAAACTTACCTACTTCAGAAGATTTACTTTAATCTAACCCAGAATTAAGCATAGCTTGTACTATGGGAACCAGATAACTGATATACTCAGATAAACTAACAGTATATAATACCCAGACAGAGGACAAATACCTATTTTCATCACACAAATGTTGGTACCAGGTGGGAATCCAACCCACAGTTTCCTAACTATTCCACTGCTACTCTAGATCCAAAGTAGCATTATTTAAAAAACATTACCAACTTGCAACCCATATTATTCCCAAATACCACCTCAGGGCAATGTACGGGCAACTGGGAATATACCGGTTACATACATAAAGTGTGATTCAAACTCAATGTCAGCTTTGAAGTCGGTGAGAAATATGAGTGCAGCATGTGGATGGCTTGCAGTGCACTTCATAGCCGCCATTGAGTTTGTACCACACTACCAAGAGATAGAAATATATGTATCTGTTACCTGGACTTAACACAATTACCTTACCTATACCACAGAATAAATATATAGTACTTCTATACCAAGACCCAAAAAAAACACTTAGATACATTGATAAGATAGTTTATATAACAATGACATAAGCAGCACCTCATTATATAATTTTATACACCTACATACATAACTATTATTATATTGTTTCATTTTGATTTTGCATGCTTTCTTTGAATAAAAACCAATTTGTATCATCATCAACAACATGAAGACAACCAGAACTCCCCCAAAGAATGCCACTTTAAGAGACTGCTTGCTTTCTGCATCCATCGGCTCCCCATGGTTATGGTCACCAGGTTGTCGGCCCACCTTTCTTCCCTTTTGTTGTCAGTTCTACGAGTGATGTGGCTTGCCCATTGCCACTTCAACTTGCTGATTCTAAATAAGATAACATAAATTACACCATTATACATACTACATATACATATAAATATATACATACTTACTTCATAAAATTGCTTTGTTTTTGGTATTATCGACTTCATAGAATGCAAAGAGCAAAAATAGAAATATGCAATCAACATTTTAACTTCACTGTCTTTATGATCATAGCTTAACTTTTTAACTCCCAGCGACCCAATTTCAAAAACATGCATGCTGTCATCTCAGTGGTAGTATTCCAGTGGGTAACAACCATGAAAGTTTTGTTTTAGGACCTGCCCGTTGCTATTTCAAAACAACTAAATTGGTCATTTTAGTTCTGCTTGCTGGGCTACTTTGAGCTTACTTGAGCTTGAGGGTGGGTTTACACCAATAGTTAAGGTGACCAACAGCTCTAACAAATTTTGACCATTTCCATTGGTTACCTCAACTATTGGTGAAAATACCCACCCTAAATCTATATTAAGCTATTATTCACAGTTTCCCCATAAGCTTAGAAGAGGTGACCTAATTATTTACCTGATGCTAAACCAAACTCCTGTTTTTCCTCTGTCATAATTAACATCCATCACTGAGCGCTTGTTTTTTGGATCTTTTGGTCGAATAGCATTTTTCTGCAGCTGGATCAGTTTTCGACCACGAGCGATTTTGGGTATCTGAAGTTTTTAAACCAGATGGTGGATAAACGTGGTCGAAAACTGGCAGTTAAAATGTATGTGCTTTTAAGCTTCAAAGCTTTAAAATAGAATTGGGGTTTTCTCGTATAATATTTGTTACAAAACTGAACCTTGTAATGCTACATGTATGTATATATCATAATATATTACCTGGTTTCTATTATTCATTCACAACTTTCACATCACAGCACTTGACAGTCCTTTTCACAGTAATTTAAGCACAAAAAAACTTGATTTTTCTCAAAATTTTACATCACTTTATCGATTTTGCGCGCGGGTCACGGGCCCGATTTCTAGACACGACTGCTCGGATGGCAGTTGTTTTGAAACTGTTTTTTTTTGTTTCGAATTTAGTTTCTCTTCAAATTCATATTTTTCTTTTTCTACTGTCAATTTCAGTGAGGTATTTTATAGTTTGGCCATGATTGTATGTATTTTGACTCTAGATTTATTTTTTTACTATTCTGTATTCAAAATTTTGAAAACTGCAAAAATCTAGAACCTTGGAATGCTAGCGAGGTTTCTTTAGAAAAGCTGTCGCTATGGAATGGCAGTCTCAATTTACTCCTCGAACGAGGAACACTAAATTGATATAAGGCCATTCCCGGGCCAGGCAAGGCCCGGGAACTCAAGAACGCCTTCAAAAACCATCTTTGGCTATCCAACACCAAAATTGTGAAGTGAATCTCCATCTACGTCAATCGCTGCGCCACGACATATCCATTGTCAAATCGCCGATCGCCGAGCTACATCCGCTACAGCCAGTCGCGAAACTACGACGAATCTATCGCCGAGAGCTGATCGCCGAAACTACATCTGTTGTCACCGTCGGCCGCCGTATCTACCACGACGAATCTATCGCCGAGCGTCAACCAGTGAGACGACCGGCTTGCCTTTTTCAAACATTGAGTGGCAATATAACTTCATCACCATGTTCCGGCCCGTCGTCCGTCAAAGCTTTGACGACTAATACCTGCGTGTCTCCTGCTCCTGCATCTTGAATCTGAGCTGCGTAATAATACTTCATCGACGGTGGAAGGACGAGAATCTTCTTCTGGATCCAGAAGCTAATAACTGAATGAGCTAGCCGCTGAACTCTGGAAGTCGGACAAACTAAAGGCCACGAATTCCTCAGTCTCTATAACGACAGTGGGCCTTGTTTGAATAAAGACCCGGAAGTGGGCCTTGTTTGTTTGAAGACCCGGAAGTGGGCCTCGTTGAAGACCGGAAGCGGGCTTTGTTTATCTGAAGACCCGGAAGTGGGCCTTGTTTGGATCCAATAACATTCTAATTCTACCGTGATAATTTGTAGGCCGTAAACAACTTAAATTTCGTGTTCTTCCGCATCATCTAGAGACTCTTTTTTTTTGCTTTCTACAAAGCTTGTAAAATTTACAAAAATAAATATCTGTTACCAATTCCTTTTTTTTCTCTTCAGCTCTTAGGATCCTGTCAACCTAGGCACTGTTTAGGTAGGGGAGGAGCTGCTCATTAACTTGTAGCGTTCCATTCTACCTTTTTCACGAAAGGAACGGATGTAACGTGACAACCTATTTGGACATAATTGTGTAGGCATAATATATTTTAGAGATGTGTTCACCGCAAGCTTTTTATTTTTTATATTTTTTCATCAAATGTACATTAAATGGTCGGATATAGGAAGTGGTCGCAAAACCGGCGAACTTACCCTATGGCAGAAGTACCGATAGTGATGTAATGCGTTGGTTAACCTTATAATTATCGATACATCGATAGTTTCTAATATGCCATCCGGAAATTTGTTACAATAAGTTTTAAATGTTTTCAATTTATTTTGTGGTTAAATTGACTTCTACTGATTAAACTTTTAATATCTTTTATGTTTATTAGGTTTCCTACAGATCCTAATATAAAAGATAAATAAATATTCGCATCTGGACAGTGCAATTAGTTTCCTCAAAAACATGATACGGTTTGCTCTCAGCATTTTGAAGCTGAATGTTTTATGAAAATGTCTAACCATATACGTTTATATTTTGACGCTATTCCCACATTGAAACTCTATCCTATTTTTAACGAGGTACTATAATTTCCCCCCACTAGGTGGACCGATGACCTGGTGAAAACCGCGGGGAGCCGATGGATGCAGGAGGCGAGCAGCCGTTCTAATTGGCACTTTCTAGGGGAGGCTTATGTTCAGCTGTGGACATCTACGGGCTGATGATGATGACTATAATTTCTCTTATCCGCATTTATTATTTGATGAGGACATTATAATGATGTGGCGTGCTCGCCCATGAAAGAGTTTTCATGTAGCCTCCATGGAGCTATTAAAAAAAGAAGGAGGGAATCCCGTCTGATCCGAAACTGAAGCTCCCTTAGGAAGCCGGAACGCTTCGTACGTACGAGCGGAACACGCACACGCTCACATCATATGCAGCCGGTCGCCCTACTTTCAGCTGACACACATATGTAATATGTCCGCCATTTTGGGCTTCAGTTCGATGTCAATCAAAACTCAATCCTTCTTTTTTTTTTATTTCATCCATGGTAGCCTCATAGAAAATCATTGCTTTTGGTTGCTAAGGACAACTGATCTCATTAATTCTACGTAAGAATCTACGTCTTAGTCGAGATTTATACCGGTATGTTTATCGGCTGGCCATTGTCGACCCAGAATAGAGTATAATAGAATAAAATAACACTATTACACATAGAAATACGCACAAAAGGCACAAAAGATATAGGTAGGTACTAAAGTGTACCTAATGATACAATCAGGTAAGAGGTACCTTACCGCGTACTTAACTCATATCAAACTATCGATAAAAATATATCGACTCAACCCACAGCACGTTTTGCTGACAGCAGTGGCACTAATGACAAGACAATTGCTATATATGTCATCTGCGCAGGTAAACCATAGAGGTTTCATTGTAATACCTGACACGCTTGAATTCTATGAGAAGTGTCGAAAAGGCGCCTCTATGTAGAGGGGAAGCGTTTTTTTTTTTTTTGCTCTGTGATAGACAACGACGTGAAAAAAGATATGTCAAAGTCTGCGCAATTATATATTGGCAACTTTCAGCAAATTTGACGGATTGTACAAGACTACCACCATAATAAAAATAAAATAGTGCTGTACCCTGATATTTTATCGATATCGACATTTTTACGAAACGGCAATCCATTGAATAATTTGAAGAATAATAATAATTACAGTTATCTGAAACTGAACCAAAATAATTAGGTATTAAGATAGATAGATAGATAGAGCACTCTTTATTGTTTCACAAATAAACATACAAATAGGAATACAATAAAATTTACGTACTAGTGCAACAATGGGCGGTCTTATCGCTGACAGCGATCTCTTCCAGACAACCTTTGGATGGACAGTATCAGTAGAGAGAATAAACGGCGGTGCAAAACAATTTAATAGATAAAGCAAATACAGATAAATAACTAAATACACAACGAGATAAAAAAAAAAAAACAATTACCTAATTTGGTACTAATAAATATACCTACATCCAAATACGTATATACATTATAATACAATAAACTAATACATAATTTTTAAATGATGATAAGTAGCAGTAAATAATAAATAGCAGCAATTATAACGACAGATAGTAGTGATGCACCATACTTTTAAATATGGTCAATGACTTAGCATGTCTAATTTCTGTGGGAAGCGCATTCCACAACCGGACGGCTTGCACCGTGAAGGATTTATCGTAGAACTGGGAGGTATGGAGGTATTGTTCGTTTTACTATCAAATTTGGTTCAGTTTCAGATTAGGATTAAATAAAAAAATTAAAAGTATAATAAATGTTTTATTCACTGAAGGGGTTTAACAACAAAAACGCTCTCATTAGCCTACACCTACCTTAAAAACGTATAAATGTGTATGTATTTATACGCGGATATATTTTTTTATCGGGCATATTGACCGATAAAATAATGTATAAAAAAAGCCCAAATGTACAAATATACAAAAATATAACAATGAAAATATACAAATGTACAGAATATTATAATACCTAATATTATAATTTAACAAATATACAAACATCACAAAATAGGTGGTGCAGATGCTGGCACATAGTAGTAGTTCTTATAGTTAGTTTAAAGCATAAAGGCCCTTTGCCCTGTAAAAAAAAACTATAAATACACTTAATATGCAAATATGCAAATTATTTTGCTATGCCCTGTAATTGAGCCTTTTTTAAATAATCCGCGGTTATTTCCTCCGATTTGGTGGCATTCCTTTTTAAACGGTTCTTTTTTTTGTTGAAGTCTTTTTCTTTAAAGTGTTTGCCACAGACGTGTCTAGATTCGTGCAATTTCTCAATTGGGACATACGCAAAGTCTTCTGTCCCTATCACTTTGACCCACAATCTACACCTGCAAAATTATTGAAGCAATAAACAATACGCGATGACATTATATCGATATCATTTTTGCCAGCACTATTATACAATTGAATTTCAATATGAAATTGTATTTATGATTTATGCATTAACGTATGGCTTACGACCAACTTGAAATAAATGTACTTGCGCCATATCGAATTGCGAATTATCTCATTTACTAACCGAGCTTTGTCGAGTGGAAATCTTGCCGCAAAACTCCTTTTTTGGTCATCTTTTCTTCCCATCCTTATTCCACATATGACAAATTTTTTGTATGATGGCATGCCGACGTTAAATATATTTTTATACAATAATTACAATTTCCTACACAAAACACCATTTCTATTTAAAATATTTAATTATTTACACCCGCGTTTCAATTCATACAGATAAACAAGAGGTAACAATCAATTTTACAGCTCAGATGTCACAATGAGTGTGAGCGAGACTAAAGGTGAGGAAGTGAGAAGAGTTGATTCTTCATTAAAATTCACGCTTTCTCCATACATTTTCTAAGCCCCTCTTAGTTGCGACAGACTGGTTATCGCGGCGGTATTTTTTGATATGTGGGGGCGGCCAATTTAAAATAATTCTGCTTTCGTGTATCTCGGCGAGCTCTTCTTGCAGCAAGATTTATACTATCTAAATAAATACCTGAGCAAATCATAAAATGGCTTTGCAAAAAAAACACAGACGGAAGACCATACAATACAGCGACCCAGGAAAAATACTGGACTTGGTTATGAGTTTGTGTGATGATAACTGTGCTGAGCTGCAGATCAAAATAAACACATACGTAAGCACGCTGTTGATTAGTTTGACTCAGTAAATACTACACTGAATAGGGGCGTAAATCATAATTCAATAACATCCGGTGGTCAATTTGGTTAGAAGATCATAGGTTAAAAGCTTAGAAAAGGTTAGAAGGCAGTCAGTAGCAGCTACAGTCAATGTACAGTATAGCAGCCATAGACATATATATTTTTTCGATGATATTAAGGACAGGCCTAATGACTGGCTATAGGTCGCTTCAAAGTGGGAGCCAATTTCACAGATTGGCATCCACTAGCGCTCAGTCTGTGATGGAAGCTAGAAGGCATCGGTCGAATGTCACAAAAAAAATATGCCAAGTTGTATTGTGAAGGATTGCACAATCTATACTCAAAAGTGCAGTAAAAAGAAAGACCAAGTTTCTTACCTCAAGTAATTCAATATTTTCAATATTACACTCTGTTTTGTAACAAAATAATCGAATTTCAGTTGGCTGAAGAATGCGAAGCCGAGCTGGTTCTGCAAGTGATCGTAAACCAAGATCGGATGGAAGCATCCATTGAGGCAGTGGGTAACACTGTTCTATCAAAGAAAGTGAAGCTTTGCGTAAGTTATTATCAACCCTAGTTCACTGCTGGACTACCTAGTTCTATCCTCTTTCGGTAAGACGCGAAGGGGATTTATGGAATAAGCCCACTCTTTCAAAACACGCAAAGCAACCCTAGGAAGCCTATGGCTCTGCTGCCAGTTCCTTACCTTCTGGCGAAGGCAGGCTTCAACCCTTAGCGTAGGAAGTTATCAGCAGCAACTTTTGTGCCTCCCATATACCTCTATGCCTCCTACCCTCCTAGCTAGATTTAAAAAAAAGATTTTGTGATATAAATACCTCTCTAACTACATTTCATCCACTTGGGTAACCTATTTACCTACCTACTTTATGATGCTTGCAGATGTTTCACAAACTTAGCGAAACTCTCAAAAATACAGTGGAGCAAACAGATCTCTTAACAAACTTCCCACAGGACTTTCAGATGATAGTCACTCCAGTAAGTAACCTTCCTACTCCAAACCACGCTTTGGGTAGACCACTTAGATATAACTTTCACTAGAGATCAACAGTAGGTAACACAGAATAATTAACGGTACTTCCCAGTAACGTAACCTAAATAATAAGAAAAGTACGAACGAAATTAAATTGTTAGGATATTATTTGAATCCATCCTAAGTTACCATAGTGCCTGACTAAAACAACGTGACTCGTACGCGTGCTGCTAACTTATCTGCAATGTGGAATTCAATTCTCCATATCCATCCTCTACTAATGAAGCCAGGACCATAGCACTTATTAGAGAGAGAAGACGAAAAATCTAAATTAGAAGATAGTTGGTGTTATATTGGTATATACTCTTGGTATTGGTTTATATTGGTGGCTTTGTTCTAGTTTCTGGAAAAGAGAGACCCCGCCAAGAAGAGGGTAGTTCTGTTACCTATCGCAGACAAGCCATTCTCCATCATAGTCTGTGCTGTCGCGCCGAAGATATTGGAGGAAAATGCTGCCATGATCATACACGAATGCTTTTTGTATGGCTTTCTATTTATACAGTAGAATTTCGTAACCAACAGGAAAATATAAAAAAAGATTGACCGACTCAAACGAAGACTCAACTTCGCAGAAGTTGTTCCATAAGGGAGAATTTCAGCGATGTCACGTTATGACGTTATCGCGTCTCAATATGGAACCAGAAAATCTTAATACGCAATTTTTTATTTTTTTATTATAACTCTTTGCAAAATTATACGCAATTTCAGGGCATGCAATTATTCTCTTTACAATTTATAAGTACCTAGGTACTATACCTATGTCCTATAGATATCCAGCTAGCTCGCACAGTCGTTAGGCAAAAGTATCTCCTCGTTACACTCAAGTAAAATAGGTAAATGACATTTACTTTTCCCACCGCTCTTGCTATTTAAACGATTTTTCAGGTTTGCGTTCCCTACGGTAAAGAAAGCCATCGCATTCGAGTATGAATGTAGTTTGAAGCAAAAATGTCAACAGCTGTTACGTGTGGCGCGAAGATTATTTACTCAAGTGAGTTGAACTTTCATTTACTTTATTGTCCAGCACTTCTTGGCTTCTTGTTGCTTCTACTTTATATTCCTAACGGACTAAGTAAATATCCTTTTTGACTGTAGGTCGCGTCTCTAGACATTCTCCTGCAAATAGCGATGGAGCAGGCGAAACAGTTGACTCGAGCAGAGTACTGTGCTGTCATGCTTGTCGACCTGGATCTCATGCAACTTGTCGACTCTGTCCCATTGAAGGTACCCCAACAAGTTCATAACTTCCACCGTAATTTTAACGCCAAATAGAATTATATATTTTTTTATATTATATTTTTGGCTTGGACAGGTTTTTCGTCAAAAGACAATGATTACCAAAAACTAACTTAACTATGTTACTTTTCATCTACGAAATTGCTAATATAATTTTACCTAATACAAGAAATGTCAGACGTACGAAACGTACGCATTTAATTGTTAATCTATTGTTATGAAAACGTCAAGTTTCTACCGGTTTTCATGATAGCTGGCTGACGAAACAATTTTGTAGAGCTAATAACTCTTACTAGCAAGTTTCTGTGGGTAGGGCGACAAAGAAGTGCAGGAGCGTCGCTTCCCGTTGGACATGGGTATCGCTGGACAAGTTATAAAGACAGGAGTTCTAGTGAACGCTAAATCGGTGAAGGATCATCCAGCTTACGATTCCCGCATAGATGGATATCCAGACGTGGACTCCAAGTATGACTCTCATTTCACATTCTGTTCATTTATATAATAAATATTATAGGTATAGGTATTGTGTTGAACGATAAATAAATATAAACTACCTTCCAGAACTATCCTCTGCTTCCCAATCAGGGAACAAACCGGCATCATAGGAGTAGGGCAGCTTATCAACAAGATCGGCGATCCATACTTTGACGGCATGGACGAGGAAATGGCTTTGGCATTCAGCATCTACTGCGGAGTGTGCATCATGCACTCTGTGGTGTATCAGAAGATACAGGAAGCGCATATCAGGAACGCGCTGGCTAACGAATTGGTTATGTATCATATGAAGGTGTGTTCATGTTATAAAGGCTTATTCTACATAAAAAAAACCGCAAACATACAAAATATGTAGGCAGAGTTTGATTCAAGGTAATTTATTTTATTGGTTGGTATTATGGATGTTTCTGTTATTCAGGACGCCGAACTTCCCTCAGTAGCAAATCACCAGCCTACCAAAATTGCAGGTGGCAGATTCTGAAGTAAATCGTCTTCTAGAATGCAATGGTTTCCATAACCATCCCCACTTGGCCAGTTTACATTTCAACCCTCGTGCGTTACCAATCCGTGAACTACCCTGCTATGTCATGAAGATGTTCTCTGATCTTGGGTTGGATAAGAAGTAAGGGAAACTTGGTTTACATGGTATTTGTAATTCCAAAACTAATTACTCTAACTAATCATTCTTTTTATCGAAGTTGCCAGTGCCATATTACCTTCTTAAATCGTGAAAATCCTTCATTAAGATGTTTTAAATTCTCCAGGTTCAATATCAGAACTCAAAAGCTGGCTTGCTTTGTTCTATACGTGAAGAAGGGCTATAGAGACGTGCCCTATCACAGCTGGCATCACGCTTTCAACGTTACCCAATGGGCATACGCGGCCATAGTCAACTACAAGCTCATGGCTGGCGGATACTTGACGTCAGTTCCATTCTATTTACTTTTTGTTTAGATTCTTGCAAATTATACAGCTTTTTACACTTAAAAATTACGCCTTGAAAGATATTCTATTGCTGTTTGTAGCTGTTATAGTCAAAAGGACTTGTAAAGAGCATCATGAACGTTAGTTGTATTTGACAGAGACCTTCAGGCGCTTATGTACGTGGTGGCCGGCTTGATGCACGATATAGATCACAGAGGGACCACCAATAGCTTCCAAATTCAGGGCCGTAAGTAGCTTCTTATTAAGCTTTTGAGTGAAGTTAGATTAGATCAGTTAGCAGACATGGAATATGGGTTAATTTTACGAAACAAATATTGGTAACAATGGCGGTGTTTTTAAAAGTCGGCTGTCCAGCTACATAGTATTGGTGGTCGCGATCTTGCGATTCCTTTTAGCTCTATCCTATTTCTGTTTTTGCCCCCAATGGTTTATCAAGAAACAACTCTGGCCGCCCTTTATTCGAGCGAAGGCAGCGTGATGGAGCGCCACCACCTCGCCCAAGCCATGTGCATCCTCAACACGGAGGGATGCGATATTCTGGAATCCCTGCCAAGGAAGGACTACGATAGGGCCATTATGTTGCTCAGGGACTATATCCTGGCTTCGGACCTCGCTAATTACTTCAAGTGAGACGTTTGTTTCTTCTTTAACAGTAATAATGGTTGATGGTAGTTCTACATTTTAGCAGTTTTGTCCCATGGAAATCTAGAAACCGTTGGTGGCCAATTTTGTTTGAACGATTCGGAAGTTGGTCGTAGTTTTTGTCTTCTACTGTTCAAAATATAGTGGAAGATGACATCAGCATTGCCCCGTTGAATCGCAATGCTGATTCGCTGCCAGAAAGTTTCATTTATTATTACGTCGTGTTGAAGGTCCAGTTTCGAGCTTTCTATTGGTTGTAGGAACCTACACGATTACAAGGCGATCTCGATGGACTTTCAAAAAGGCAACCGAGTGCACTCGGGCGCGCTTCATGCCTTACTGATGAACAGCGCCGACCTTAGCGACCAGCTCAAGGACTGGGGCAGCGTCAAGAAAACTGCTGTAAGTTTAATTTATCAGATCTTTTCAGCCAAGTCAAAGGGTGTTTTGTCACAACACTTAACTATACTTTACTGAAGGCCAAAACTGGGTTTTAGAGCTTTAGTTAGTTCTTTAAAAGGATTTTGATGTTTTAGCCCTATGTTGAGGAAAGACCGAGATGAATGTTGGCAAATTTCACATACACACATATATAGAATATGTCTCTTGATATCTTGGAATGATTTTGAGATTAGACCTTTTGACATCGGTATATCAAATGCTATGATGGGTGGTTTTTTTGAGAATACATTTTGTGAAGTGCAAGACAATGACCGCAACATTCAATAGGTATCGTAAGATGGCGCTGCAAAATGGCGAATGCTATTGGTCGAGACCAATAGCATTCGCCAGCTAAAGGAACCACTCGGCGCCGTAGCTCCAAAACACGATCCTTAAAATCATTGAACGTAATATATTTTTACATTAGGCCGCAGTTCTAACCGAGTTCTTCAAGCAAGGCGACGTGGAGAAGAGTCGTGGAGATCTCCCTCCTATGATGATGGATAGGGACAAATGCTTCATTCCGGATCTAGAGATTAACTTCTTGGAGCGCACCTGCATTCCGCTGTTTGAGTTAGTTTTCATTTGTTATTATAGCTTTTTGAAGCCCCGTATTTTTCAATTTATTAATTGATAGACTAATCGGAGTTGTTTTAACTGTAAGTATCTTAATCTTTCATTCTATAATTTCTCTTTCACTCCAAATAACCATTTGAAATTATATTGGGACAGCGTTTTCTTACCTTTATGTAGAAGCCTAGAACTGTGCCAGAAGTCAATCCATTAATCCTCCCCACTTTTAAAAATTCGAAACTAGTTTCGTCTGACTTTTCGTCACTTTCTCAATGCTTTCTCACGACTAGGTTGAACCGATATTGATGAAATTTGGTATGGAGATACTTTGAATTGAACCCTAGGGAAGGACTTGGGATACTTTACCCTTAGAGCAAGTTTTTTTCCATGACCAGCTGTTATGTAGTCCAAGCGTGTGAAGCCGCAGGCTGTTGCTATTAAGTACAACATGACCTATTAGATTAAGACAAAATCTAAGTTGTGTAAATATTTCAGCATGCTTGGAAGGATATTACCGAAAGCGTCAACATGTGTAAAAATATTAGAAAACCATATCGAGAGATGGGATGCCGCAAGACCTATTTTCGCAGAGGTATTTATGTTATAAGAAAAGTGTAAGTTTCTAATGCTCTCTCACTTATACTACATTTTGCTTATAGTGGTGTGAGTAAGAGAACAGCATCTTTTGAAACTAAAGATGTCAGTGTACCCACATGCTAATCTAAAATAATGTTAATCTATACAAAATACTGATATCAGTCTTTTTTATTTACCCTTTGACAGAGTACAGCAATACGTATTATCAGCTTTAGAGACCAATCTACGGATGTATATCAGATAAATTAAAGAAAAAAAAAATTTAATTGAAAGAGATTTGTACCCACATCCATCCACCCCTAAATCCGTATTATCATTGTAGGTACCAACCACAGCCGGTCTAGCTGTCCTGCTCAGTCCTGAACTAGACAATCTGATAGAAATAAATCTTACTGAGAAAGAAAAACTGCGTTTGCAAGCAGACGCCGCAGCGCAAGAGGCAGCTCAAGCGGAAACATAGGCTTGATATAGCGTGTTTTTACGTCTATTGTTCACTGTAAGAGTTGAGTTGAGGCTCATTTTTCATGCTCTATCCTTCTCTGTCACTCTGGATCATTATTTACTAGAGCTAGAAGGATAGAAGTGCCATCGCACGCGGCACGGTAAGCAATGCGATAGCACTCGCGCTATTTTTCTCGCTCTGGGAAGCCATGCTGAGCGATAGAAAAGGATAGAATGTGGGCAAATGCGATTCTATGCTGACAGATATGGCTCAGCCCTTTTACTAACTTATATTTCTCGTAAATCATGATACTTACTGAATGATTGTTAGTTTTTTTGTGGAGTGTTT
Source organism: Ennomos erosarius (assembly GCA_963580505.1). Lineage (NCBI taxonomy): Eukaryota > Metazoa > Arthropoda > Insecta > Lepidoptera > Geometridae > Ennomos > Ennomos erosarius. The sequence goes on from OY756982.1 coordinate 2,486,584, forward strand.
GCTTAATTATTAACTATTAGTTTATTTAAATAAAACGACATATTAAATGAATGCTTTTATTCATTTTACACCTTATGCGTAAACTAGTAAGCAGATCTTGCATCTTATTTTATATCACAAACTAAGCTAGGCTCACACCTATCACAGTACGGAATGGTTTTAATTTCTTTGGCTAAAAATAACATAAAATTGGTAATTTTTAATAATAATTTCATTTTAATGCACATTTATTATTATAATGATATTAATCATTCCTATTTATTATTATGTTTTTATACTATCACGGCCAAACATACACATTTCCATGTGTAATGTGTATACCTGCTTTTAGCTGAAACCCCTTCAGGTCAATCATAGCTCATCACCATCAGGTATTGGAGTTTAACATTTCGCTACGCTCTAGTTGGTCAATTATAAAAGTGTGCGGACCAATCACAGCTGTGCATATTCATCCAATTTCGATCCGGATTGGCTGCGATGTGTGTCAGAAGTTATATTATTATTGCTAGTATTTCATTGATATTTTCATCTTTTTTGTGAGCTATGACTTATAAAGCAACGTATAACTGACGGCAAGCGCAGCTTACCGATTTTATCATCGCTGTTCAAATGTGTTAAAAACATAATTTAAGAACTATCAATCTATAAATTTAATTATTATTAATTGTGGATGGACATTACTAAACATACAAAAATAAATAACGATAAAATCACCTTAGGTGGCAATATCTATTCTATAATTTTTATACCATGAATTGGTATGACTTTTACCTACGCGTGTTTGTGCAATGCGCAGTTATTAGATCGAATGTATCAAGTAATAGTTACATCTAATAAATAGAGATCTAAAATTGTTAGGATAATAGGCATGACTAAAATTTTTTTTTGATAAATTAATTATATTCCGCAAAAGATAAACATTTGTGAAAACAAAAATTAAATATCTCAAAAAATGACCTAATTACAAGCATTTTAAAAACCGGAATAGAAAGAGATAGCTCTAACGGCCAGTGACGTCAGAGGAAGGTCGTTTATCATTACTAAGCTGTGGTATCTTTTCGTACAATCTCTATGGCATGTGACGTCACGAGTGGTTTTTTCATAGTAACTGTGGAGGCGCTGTTTCGCGAGAAAGGGACAGGAGATGCCTCCTATAGAAACTTTAAAAGCTTATTACTCCGTCATTTATTTGCCGATTTTGCTTATTTTTTCAATTATTGCATTCATTTTTAATCTTCTTTATGCAAGTAATATTTACTTGTTCATTTTTAATAGTAGTTATCATACCTATTATATAACAACCATATACATAAGTGTACGTAGGTGTGTACATCAATATCAAAACGTTATAAGTACCTAAGTATCCTCGTTATTGAATAACATGGTACTGAATTGAAATAGGCATTTCTACCAGAAAATCAATATGAAAATTTCCAATATAATATGTCGGTGGCCAGTGGCTCACTGAAGAAACAAACAATGGAGGAGACATTGTGATAAATAAAATATATTAAGAAATTGATAGTAAACAAATAAATATTACGTACTTAAACGTACTTTTTCATTAAAAAAAAAAGCTAAGTATAATATAAATTCCGATAAAATTAACCCCCTGCTCAGTTGCTTCAGTTTTTACGTTTCATTGATGCGCTAAACTCTGAATACGCACATAATAATGTTATTACCCGGTATAACGCCTCCACAGTGTTAGTTTCCTCAATGATATAATATGTTATCATTGGTATTTAAATGAATACGTTCTACCTTTGCCTGTGATGTAACTGCTGGATTAAGATTGGCTAATCAGTCCATTTTCCTCCGGTTGTAGAAGCTCTTCAACAAATTCTAGCACCATATCCTTGAGTTTGGTCTTCACCTGTTCTTGTTCGCTAGAAATGAAAATGGTAAGTTAAATTTTTAGTAAAAGTATTAGAGATTATTTTTGACAGCCTCCGTGGTGTGGTGGTTGAGCAGGTCGGCTCATAACCCCGAGGCGGCGGGTTCGATTCCCGCGACAGCACAACTATTTGTGCGCAGAAACAAAATCGCAAATACTTGTTCTGTGTCTGGGTGTTCTGGGAGCATGGTTCTCATAGTTCCTGGCTCCCTAGATACAGGGAATCCTAGTTAGGGTCTAGGATCTATGTATGTGATCGTTGGGCGTTATTATTATTATTGTGTGGTCCCGGTGTGAGAATAGTACCGACCCATGTCTTCCCGTGGGTGTGGTAAGAGCCGGCTAAAGGAATATCCAGGGAATGGGCTGCAGCATTCTTTTCGGTGCATTATAATCTTCTGCGATCACAAAGACAACTCGTGTATCTATCTCTACTTGTATCTTGTTGTCTTTGTGATCGCAGAAGATTATAATACGTAACTAAGTACCGGTACCTCTACCACAGATTACTGAATATGTGCCTCTACGAGTGAGTACAGTATACCTGCGAGTGCGTACAGTATCTCTTCTAGTATGTATGTGCAGTACCGTACGAGTGTGTACAGTACTTCTACGAGTGTGTCCAGTATCTCTACGAAAAAGTACGTACAGTATCGCTACGGGGGGTATATACAGTATTTCTACGAGTGTATCCAGTATCACTTACGAGTGTATCGTACAGTATCTCTAAGAGTGTATACAGTATTTCTACGAGTGTCTCCAGTATCTCTACGAGTGTATCCAGTATCTCTACGAGTGTGTACGTACAGTATCTCCAAGAGTGTGTACAGTATCTCCACGAGTTTCTACAGTATCTATACTAGTGTGTACATCTCTACGAGTGTGTACAGTAACTCTACGATTGTCGAGCGTGTACAGTACCTTGGCGTTGGTGCTTGCGCTTTCAACTCAGCATAGTATTTGAGTTTGGGTTCGGTGCCGCTGGTCCGTACAGTGATGTCGAGCGCATCTGCCGTACGGAACATTATCATCTCGCCACTACTGTACTCCTGGTCCAAGCCGGTGCCCAAAACGTCTGGAGGACACCACATAACGACAAAATCAAATAAAACAATTCAAGTACGGCGGAAAAAGTTGAGTACTACTCCGTGATTTATTTACCGATGTTACTAACTTTAATCATTTACTTTTTTTTATTTATTGAATTCATTTTTTATTTTATGAAAGTAATATTTAATTGTTCATTATTAATAGCAGGACATTAGCCTATTCGACGGCAATGACTTACCTTTCATGTGATATGTTACGAATTACGAACAATTAAAGTTTCCGACTCTACCGAAAACATTCATCATCATAGTCTGAAGAAGTCCACTGCTGAACATAGGCCTCCACAGAGCGCTTCTTTGAGCGGCTGCTCGCCTCCTGCATCCATCGGCTCCCCGCGGTCTCAACCTACCAGTCCATCTAGTCTACCTACGCTGGGTCTTCCAGTTCGTGGTCGCCATTCCAGAACCTTTCTTCCCCATCGGTTGTCAGTTCTACGACGATGTGGCCTGCCCAAGTGCCCATTGCCAGTGAAAACATTAATCCTAATTCTAATTCTACGTGGGGGTGCTAAGTCCTGCACTGACGTCCCGCTAGGGGTATATTGTGCATTTCCCTCTGCCAGCATCTAACCGAGCCAACCCAACTCCTTAAAATAACGGAGTGTGGCTCTAGGCTGCTGGCACAACTGCTCCATTGGTGCTGATGTTGGGTGTTGTATTGATGCAGACGAGGCATTAAGACAATCTAGAGTAGTCCTAATAAAAACAGTAAAGTTGTGGAGGTATAGATATATATATAGTGAAGACGTATAGAATACTCACTTAGATGCGCCTCTCCATTCCGACCATCGGGTATCTTGACGCCGGCGGTGAAGTCGTTTATGTATACGATCTCTGATGACCCCACTTTCTTCGGGTACTGCCAACAAATCACAACAATACTTTGTTATCCTTCAAAATTCAATTGTTTTTTAGGGTACCCTACGATCTGGTGAACACCGCGGGGAGCCGATGGATGCAGGCGGTGAGCAGCCGCTCAAAATGGAGCTCCCTGGGGGAGGCCTATGTTCAACAGTGGACGTCTTCAGGCTGATGATGATGATGACTTATAGAGTAAAACGACCCTATTACTAAGGTTCCGTTGTCTGTCCGTCTGTCACCAGGCTGTATCTCATGAACCGTGATAGTTAGACAGTTGAAATTTTCACAGATGATGTATTTCTGCTGCCCCTATAACAGCAAATACTAAAAAAAAGAATTCAGTAAATATTTAAGGGGGCTCCCATACAACAAACTTTATTTTTTGTTCGTTTTTATAGAAGAGGGTCGAGTGCGTAAGCAATAAAAGGTTGTCATGAACTCACCTCCCCCGGTCCGTTATAGTTCCGTATCCTCCGGAATATTTTCTGTATGGTGGCCGGCTCATGGCAGATGTAGTAAGAGTTGTGTGTCACGTGGTATCCGTACTCTGAATATAAACACTGCAGTTGCTGCGCAAGAGTCGAACCGCGGACTTTCAGGTGGGACGCTAGGGAGGCCACCTGGGAATAATAACAGAGATATTTATGGGGAAGGGTAGATAGATAGAAGATAGAAAATGCTTTATTGCACAAGAGTAAATCAAGTACATAGGCGAACTTAATGCTAAGTAGCATTTTCTTCCAGTTAACCTTTGTGTAGTGTGGAACGAGTTGTAGTGCTGGTTGAAAAAGAATAAGAAAAAGAATTACCCAAATAAAATAATCATAAGAAGTAACAATAGATAATAATATGAGTTTAGATAGATAAGGTTTTAAACAAATAATACATACTTTTTAATAACTTACATATTTTATATTAAACTTATTGCAAATTAGAATAAAATACCTATATAATAAACAAGGACCTACTCATTTAATAAGTATTTTAAGTGCTCAATTTTTCTGACTGTTTTGAATGGATATGAAGTGTTGATATAATTTGGATTTGAAGATTCCCATTGATGAGGCTCTCCGGATTTCCACTGGTAGTGAGTAGAGCAAACAAGGTGTTTTTGGCACGTTTCCTGACGATATTAGAGCATGTGGAGCTTTGAATTTAATATATCATGTAATTAGTTTCATTATTTGTGATGAACGCAAATACAAGATAAATAAATTCAGTTCTATAGAAAAAAATTGCAAACATACCTCAAAAAATTTGGCTGTTCTGATTTTATACAGTTTCTATCGAACATAATATATTTACAAAAAAAATACAATATTGTATGCCCAACAAACGTTCACATAATGCGTGAATTCATAATTTTGAAAAATACTATACTATATTAATTAAAAACCTCCAAAAACAGTCATTTCGCGTTGCGTTTTCTTCGTCGTAAGCGCCACGCGGAAGTTCAGACTGAATTGATATATAAGTCTACGACGTTAAGGTCGATGTTTCTTTGAACGAATTTCGACCTGTTTATCTGGCCCTACCCTACGCCTTAAGTATGTAATTTATGATAATAATTATCTGTAAGTGATCTGCAATTTAGCAGTTAATCTGTAGCCCTAGTAAATAAATAATAAAGTTACTATGGAAATAATCAAAATTCCATGGTCACTCCGCTGGCCGTCAGACTCCATGCTTTAGGCACGAAGCTACATCAGACCGACCCGTCTAGACGGGTCACACCATTAAGGCATATTCAGACCAGGCCGGTGCTCCTGTCCTGTACCGCCCGCGGTAGCGATATCGGAGTGGGTACGCGATGTTCTGCCTATTCACACTTCAGTTTCACACATACAAGGGAATAACACTTTGGGTAGCGGAACCCTAGCGGAACTTTTTCGACCGGGGCCCGATTCAAAATCAACAATTCTCACACAATTTGCAATTTTGTTGACGGAATCCCCTCCCATCGGCCAGGCGCCCGTACCACGCGTGATCGCGGAACTTGTCGCGCACCAAGGCGGTAACAGTTCTGCCCCAGCCGGCGAATACCGCACGGGTTGTACCGCTACCCCGGCCGGTGGAGAATCGCGCCTATTTGAATAGGCGTTTACGCGTAACGCATCAGAAGAGCAGCACTATAGATAGTAATAGAACTAGGCTTGTAGGATGAAGGCTGGACTACACTTTATTGCGTTGTAACAAGTCGCTATTTATTTAAGTGACTTCGCGGAGTGAATCTTCTGTACCCGTACTATTAAGTATTCTGTGGTAATACCTGTACAGCGGCGGATATTCCGTCCTTGTCTGGCACTCTGGGCGAGCACATGTATCCGATGGCCTCTTCGAACGCAAACACCGGTCGCTTGTTCTGTTGTTGAAGCAGGAGCGTCGTGTTGCCTGATGATAGAAGGCACAATATATACAAAAAAACCGGTGAAGTGGGAATCGGACCCGCGCACGAAAGGTTCCGTATCCATTATATATGAAAACGAGCAAAAATCACGAGGGTTGTGTTTGTGCCCCCTTAAAAATTTAATTTATTCTGTTTTTAGTATCTGTTGTTATAGTGGCAACAGAAAAACATCATCCCTGAAAATTTTAACTGTGTAACTATCACGGTTCATGAGATACAGCCTGGTGACAGACAGACAGAAAGGATGCACAGCGGAGCATTAGTAATAGGGTTCGCTTTACCCTTTGGCTACGGAACCCTAAAAAGCGCATATACTTGTTCTGTGTCTCGGTGTTGTAGGACCACGGTCCTCGTAGTTCCTGGGTCCATACATACAAGGAATCCTAAATATCTAGGATCTATGGAGGTGATCGTATGGTATTATTATTTATTTCCTTTGTGACTTGTAAATTTTTTCTACCAATAAATTGATTATGATTATTTATTTATTATTGTTTATGGACAGTTGACACCACTTTCCTAAGTTCAAACGACTCACCCATCCATTTAAACCCGGTGAGCGTTTCCACAAACTCCCCCCTGTTCTTGACGATGGCTCGCAGCATCTTCGAGCTGACGATGCTGGCTATCACATACACATCTTCTTCGTTATCGTTAGGATATTTCTTGTAGTGCTGCTTCAGTAGCCACCATCCGAGCAACGCGCCCATTTCGTTCCCAGTAAACACTTTCCAAGTTTTCGTACTGTTGAAATGGAGGATGAAGTTAGTTTTGTGTTGAATGCCAAAAGTTAATTACAGAAAAAATTAATCGACTTAAGCGTGACTTCACGAGGATTCTCTTGTATACAAAATAATACAAGAATATCGCCACAAAAAAAAAATACCGACATACAAATTGGAATGTCAGTTGTTTTTTAAAATTGCGATAAATTCAGATTAATAAAAATATCATATTTTTTCTTATGTTTTGACTCCACACAGTACATTAGTGTATTTAGCTAGCGTCAAGTATTGTAATCATCGTACCGATGAATACATGAGGCGAGCAGCCGCTCTAGGTGACGCTCTCTGGGGAGGCCTATGTTCAGCAGTGGACGTCTCCAGGCGCCTTGAAGATGATGATATACAACCAAAAATAAAAAAATACATTTCTCTTATTTATTTAACTAAATAACTTGTATGTAACCTCGATAAGTTCAAACAATCGCTATCCTCATGACAACGCATTAATTTGGCCCCTTGTGATACAATCTACTGTTTCGCATTTTTATCACGTCGTACATAGATCCTAGCAGGCTAGCATGCGCACCGCGACAAAATTTTCTCGTGAGAGACCGTGACAACGCTATGGTAGCGCCTAAGTGTGTCTCACTCTAGCAGCGACGATAAGTTTTCTAGCGGTGCGCATGACCTTAACTAGGATTTCCAGCAGGGCTTAGTAATTTAAATTTACGTCTTAACGCTGATATTTGCGTCCAAGACGTATTTAAAAATACCTAATAATTGGTGACCCCGACGACAAAACGAAAAGTTAATCATAGTACCCACCTAGCAGACGAACATAACGTTTGCGTGATTCACAATGACTTCACTCAAAAATAAGCGCCATCTAGTTGCGGTACAAGAAAACTATGGAGTGCATTCTCTTTAGAGTATAAACTAAAGCAGAGAGAACAATTTAAACACTGACTAACTTTATGTAGCGTTTATATGTAAGGCCTTGTACCTTCAGTAGGCGTAAACAACGTTTGCGTGATTCACTAGACTTCGCTTAAACAGAAGCGCCCTCTCGGGCTCAAAATTTTGAAAATTAGACACAGTTCATTATTGAATTCAGCATATTATTTTAATGAGCGTAGTTAAAGGATAGTCTGACCAAGTTATCTGTGATCTGGCAGAAGATGGAACTACAGCCGCCATATTGCAATTTAGGGCTGCCATATGGCGAATTTTTTTTCTCGTAGCAGTGCTGCCAAATAAAATATGGTACATTCAAAACACAATCTATAAACTTATACTTGTACATCAAAAATCTCGTACCTATATAATTTTTTATGTATTTATTTTGAAGTTATTATGAAGTAATTACGTACTATTTCTTGCTAGCCTGGGGTAAGCATAATAATTATCAGAGTGAAATTAACATCGTCAACATCATGTATATGTTCCCCAGTAATAATAACATTGATTGCCTTATATTTTATATTATTAATTAGCTAATAGTTGTACCTGGCTGTACACCTGTGTGAAGTTTTATAATGATGAAAAGTAACCACATCGTTTCTATTAAATAAATTAAGTCTTACAGTGTGAACAGATCTACTATGTTAAAAGATGTACTGTAGAAATCCGTCATATTCTACCATTACTCATAAAATGGCAGCATTGGTGCAAACGCAGCGACGCCCTTCAGTTCACAGATAACTAGGTCAGACTATACCTAGTAGAAGAGAGAACTTTTTTTTTTCAAACACTTATTTTAATAGTCTTGCTATTGCTATTATACATATAGTTATTTGACATTGTGCACTTTGCGATTTTATCTGCTCAGTAATTATAATTATTTAAGTACCTATCTTTGCGTCCAAAATACCACAAAGCCTGAAAACAAAAGTTTTCAATCAATGTGTGTTGCCAGTGATGACTTATGGAACTGAAACGTGGTCTCTAACTGTTGGCCTCATTACTAAGCTCAAAGTCGCACAACGGGCTATGGAGAGAGCAATGCTCGGTGTTTCCCTGCGAGATAAGATCCGAAATGAGGAGATCCGCAGGAAAACTAAGGTGACCGATGTAGCTCTTAGGATTACCAAGTTGAAATGGCAATGGGCAGGCCACATCGCTCGTAGAACTGACAACCGATGAGGAAGAAAGGTTTTCGAGTGGCGACCACGAACCGGACGACGCAGTGTAGGCCGGCCCCCCACTAGGTGAAAGCCGCGGGGAGCCGATGGATGCAGGAGGCGAGCAGCCGCTCTAAGTGGCGCTCCCTGGGGGAGGCCTATGAACAGCAGTGGACGTCTTCAGGCTGATAATGATGATGATGATGAAGTACCTAACGTAATTTGACTTGTAAAAGTGCTATGAATAGCCTATTTGCGAAAACACTTTGATTTTGATTTAAAAGGATGAACACCGCCTATCCTACTTACCTCTTATCATATTCTGCGACAGCTAGCCTGTCCGCGTCAGGATCGTTGGCGAGGACTAACACGACGTCCTTTTCGACGGCCAACTGTTGGCTAAGCTTCAGACAAGCTGGTTCCTCCGGGTTGGGGAACTTCACGGTGGGGAACTCTGGGTCCGGGTCGCGCTGCTCTGGCACGGTTATCGGGGGCTGGAGACAATCATATTATTTATTTGAATGAATAATCTTTTAGTACATAGCAATGCAACCAGGGTTTCATGACCCCGCTGGCTGTTTCGCTGACTGGAGGGGTATAAATGTACTTACTTTCTAAAGCCATATTAATTAATATATTATTACCATTGGATTCTTCTTCTTGTGTAGGCAAATGTTCAGCCTTGATGTCAGTATTTTAGGCCGCCCAAGGGCTCCTGACTTGGTTTAACACTACTATACTCATATAATTATATTGCCTCTCCCCAAAGTTTCCTCTATGTTTAAGTGGTTTTGTTTAGTTTATGGTGTATTGTATATTTGTACCTTTTTATACATATAGTACGTGAAATGGTGTTCAATATATATTTATCTTATTTATTTATAGGAAAACCAACAGCTTATTTTATTAAGTCAAGTTACTGGGCAAATGAGACTTTACGACCTAAGACGTCTAGTAATCTGACTAGACTGTGTGATGTCTCAGGATGACGTGCGCAGTGCATTTGTCACGCAAAACTTTATTGGACCCTGTTATGTTGCATTTCTTTTAATAAACTGAATTGAATTGAATTATTTTAAAGTTCCGAGTGACACTGCAACTGTTATGGGCGGCCGTGTCGCTTAACATCAGGTGAACGACTAACTCGGCACGTCATTCATCCCCATAAAAAAAACATAATAATTCACCAACTTAGCTATAGAAAGCCAATTACAGGTTCTCACGAGTAGAACTAAGGGTAGGTACGGCTGTGGTGTAGTTGATTTGGAAAAGTGAACATAAATAAATAGACATGTTTGCTACATTGCCACACTCATCATCAACAACAGCTTGAAGAAGTTCACTGCTGAACATAGGTCTTCCCCAAACACGAGCGCTTTCAGCGGCTGCTCGTCTCCTGCATCAATCGTCTCCCCGCGGCTTTCACCTAAGTGGCCTAAGACCACTTACCAATGTATTCCCGAGAGATGGGGTTGTCCCGGCTAAGGGTAATATTCAGGGAATAGGCAGCAGCATTTTCCTCGCACATTAAAGTCTTCTGCGATCACTAAGGCCCCTGCTAAGTGTAGCCTATGATTAGCGTCTAAATTGGCGTTTCATGGGCGAGGCCTATGTTCGCACGCATTTCAGGCTGATGATGAAGCACTTTTACTTACTTTTAAACCAGAAGCTAAGAACGCCTTCGTCAAATATTCATGCCCGACCCCGTGCATAGCGCTGTACACAGTTTGTATTGATGCAACGTAGTTATCCTCCAGAACTTCGTTATGCAAGCTGTCTTGCATGTAAAATATGTAGGCTATGGTCACTTCCTCGGTACAGTCTTTTATCAACGGGTGAGTGCGTACATACGATATGTCCCACATTTCGTCTGGTATTCTGGAATATTAAAAAAACAAATGAATAACTTTGAACATTCCACACAACTCCATCTAACCCTAATCTAAGCAAAGCTAGGAACCAGGTAACTAATAAAATACACAATTACCTATACTATTTTAATTCGAGTTACACGAGTGAAAGTCAAAAAGCATGAAGTTAAAAATCTGTATTAGCCTGATTAGAAAGAACTTAACATAGGTCTTTAACTTACTCCAAACACTGATTGATCTCCTCCAAGATGTTCTCGTCATGCGGCGCGATGATCTGCGAGCCGTTGCCCCAGTAAACCTTATACCCGTTGTCTTCCTTAGGATTGTGAGAGGCGGTCACCATCACACCGACGGCCGCGTGGTAGTGTATCGTCGCGAACGATACGAACGGAGTGGGGCATACGGCCGAGAACAGGTGGACGGGAATCGTCGATGAGAGAAACACTTTTGCTGTTAGTTCGGCGAACCTGAACAGAAAGAAGAAAGAAAGAAAGAAAATGCTTTGTTTGTACAACCTGTACACAGTGACAAACAACGATAATAACTTATTCTAAGCAAGTACAAAAGAAAATCAGAACCTATTTCTAATTTAAAAACTATTAATAGCCTGCCTAAAATACCCAGTCATTGTATTTCTGTGTGCGAACATTGTTGCTGTGTACAGTGCTGTACAAGATGGTCTGAGCTCAGCATGTGCCATGGACGAATCCAGGGCGCTGATTTTCAGTTCAGACCTTGAGTGACAAAACCACTGACAATAATAGATAGAACTGGTAGTGTAAATAATTTAATTTAAAAAAATAATATTCAGAGTTCCCTAAAAAAAAAAAACAAAACTTTTTTTAATAATAAGGTGAGTTGTGTACTACAACTTTATTAAATAAAAAAAAAACAATATATGTAGTACCGTACTGTATACCTATTTCAAATGATTTTATTTTACTAGGTGGTAGGACTTTTCTGCAAAGTACGTCTAGGTAGGTACCACCGCTAAGCCAATTATTCTGCCGCTAAGCAGTAGTGTGCAAGCACTACTGTGTTCCGGTTTGAAGGCCTTTTAGCTAGTGAAATTACTGGGCAAATGAGACTTTATGACCTAATCACACAGTCTAGTAATCTGATTACTATATAGACTGTGTGATGTCTCAGGATGACGTGCGCAGTGCAGTGTCACGTGAAACTTCATTATTTTAAACTTCCGAGTGAGACTGCAACTGTTATGAGCAGCCGTGTCACTTGACATCAGATGAACAACTAGCTCGTCATGTCGTTGAATCACATAAAAAAAATGTAATAGCGACTTCATTTAATTCTGTTTTTTGTTAAACACGCAATAAACAACACCAAAACCACGGCTCCCTACGGTTTTGACCATGCAAAAGCGACCAGGCTGCTTGCCAGTTGCATCCAACCCCCATCATGCAAAAGGTAAGCTACTCAAATGACGCTCTATTGGCCTCAGACCTGTGCTCAGCAGTGGAGGTCTTCACAGGCTGTTGATGACCTTCAGCCTTTTAAGGAAAGAGGATTTTGACAAACACACGTACAATAAAATGATGCGGGTGATTTCAATCATCTTTGATAATTCAGTTGAAGCCCCGAAGCTGCATTTTACCATTTTACCACATACATTTAATATTATCAGCTGATAAAACTAAACCACGTTCACTGTTTTGTAGCTACAAAACAGAGAACGTGATGCCATTTTAAATTAACGTAAGTATAGGTCGTAGGTGTGGTAATGTGATTGTATGTAGGCCAGGCGTGACCATAGCCTACAATCTCACACTGAAAAAGAAAACTCGATGAAGGTATACTTACCTATTTATAACGAGAAAAGCATGCAAGTAAGAAAAAGAAATATTTTTCCTGTACTTGCATGAAATTAAACACTGCATTGTCATAGTAAACGTTTTTTTGTTGTGCTACAGTCTTAGGAGTCTTACCAGGTATATAACAGGACAGTGGTCAAGTGGAAGCCTATCATTGAGATAATAAAGCCTATCAAATAATTTTTTTATGTACGAAGATTTATATATACAGGGTTACAGGAAAAATCGTGCTAGATCCGTTAAGGGCGTGGAGTACCCACCATTTCTGACTTATTACACTATGAAACACCCTAGCCTAAACTTAACCCTTTTCGAAATATTCGACTTTTAATTTTTTTTTTTAAATATTTTGTGTGTCTTATTATTATTATTATTGCATTTTTACATGTGTAATAAGATGCTTTGGGACGTCAATCAATAAAATAGTACATAATATAATATTTAATAGACTATAGTAGACAAGTGAAAGTTAAGAAATAAAAAAATATTTGAATCTGTATTTTTTTCTAACGGATATCTAAAAATAATATTATAAGTTTAGGCTAGGGTGTTTCATAGTGAAATAAATTAGAAATGGTGGGAACTCCACGCCCTTAGCGGATCTAGCACAATTTTTCCTGTAACCCTGTATATTAGAAACTATTTATTAGCGTTCAACTATTTGACGTTCAGTACCAAATACCCTGGTTATTATTGACTGTGCAATCTACTCTATAGAGTCTACGTTTTCCGTCCATCAGCATAATAAGTATATAAAGTATTTGCTGAACGTCTAGCGTTCGCTAGCTTGGTCATTTATAATACGCGAAAATAACGAAGGCGAATTCAACCCGTCAATTTATTTGCCTTCTAAAATTGGGTTGAGCCAGACCATTCAGCGTTTAATTTCAATTTGATAACCGGCAGCCGGCTGTTACCCGATTTCGCTTGAATGGTACAATGCGTTTAATTTATAACAATCTGAAGTGGGAGGCTAGGTGATCTCATTCACCTGGGGTCGATTCTCGATTTTCGCCTGATGTTAGCGCGGATTCTGTTGTACAACAACGTGAACTTAAAACTGCCTAAATGTCGAAAACTGTCCCTGTCCTTGTTATTTCGACATATAAGAAAGAGACACCGACATTTTTATAACAGTCAAATCGGTCGGTTTAGTTTAGTATTTTTTGCATAATACTTTATAATTCAATCAGCCTTATGTAACTTTTCAGAGAATCGACCAGGCTGTTTTCACAAGTGGAGAAATATGCCCGTTGATTATCTTATTAGTTCTCGTTCTGATATGAACAAGGCAATTTCTTTAATGACCGATGTAAATAACCACACGCACACGACGATGTCTTTTGGTCAATAGTCTGTCGTAGTACGTGGCATATATGAGAAATTATGGAGAATTTTTGACATCAGAAGCCACAAAAAGAGTTCAAGTTATTTATTCGCATTTGAAGTCAACGGATAAAAATATCGTTCAGACGCAAAGTCAATGAAATGGACTATAGGTACGTGTGTTAGTCATATTTTATCACGGCCATATTGATATAGAGATATAATAAGTGATGTCTTGAAACTGCCTGTAATGTATCGGTCATGTAATATTAGTTAGCACAATGGGCTATCGGTCACAGTATTATAGTGCTCATGTATGGAGACTGTAGACTGTAGATTGTCGTGATTAGTAATTTTAAGAGATTTAAGAACCAAGATCAGAAAATCCTTGTAAGATTGTAAGATTATAGGAAATAAATAATACGGGCCTTCAGACAACCTGGTAGCGCTATCTAAAATATTAAAGCTGCCGCACACGCTCGGTTTCCTGATTGTGAATTCCGTGGGAAGTATGCAGCTGACCGGAAACCGAATGTTAGTGTTTTCCGGACGGCAAAAATCTAACATTTGGTTTTCGGCCGGCCACATACGTCTCACGGAATTCAAAATCTGAATTCCGAATCCGGAAACCTAATTAGGAAACCGAGCGTGTGCGGCAGGCCTTAAACGTGTACTGAAGTCAGGCAGTGTGTAGAAGGCACTCTAACAGCGTCGACAAGTTTTCTCGCTGCATATACTAGCTGCTCTGACGATAAGTCAGTTTATTTAGTTATCTACTGATGTTTTGTTTAGTCGCCAGTTGGTAATCTCCATACCTACGACTGAGTTCAGTGGGGGGTCTGGGTCATCTAATGATGCAATACTTTTATCAAAACCTTGTTCTTATATTATTGACGTGAATGATGAACTAACAAATGGATTTATTTATAACTAATCAGCTAGCACCCTGTGTGTTAACTATTGTAGCTCGATACAGTATAAAGAAACATTTAAGTTCTTGATTATCTGTGTTAATATTGTAATGATTAAGCCAAATGTTAAGGATAATAACTGGACAAGCACATAAAAAGATGTATGCAAGATATATTAAATAACCAGCCAAGTGGGAGTCATACTTGCGCATGGATGGTACCGTACCAATATATATAAAAAAATGAACAAAAAATCACGTTTGTTGTATCAAAGCCTCCTTAAATATTTATTATATGCTGTTTTTTAGGATTTGTTGTTATAGGGGCAACAGAAATACATAATCTGTGAAAATGTCTACTTTCTAACTA
The DNA here is from genome assembly GCA_963580505.1 of Ennomos erosarius. Classification (NCBI taxonomy): domain Eukaryota; kingdom Metazoa; phylum Arthropoda; class Insecta; order Lepidoptera; family Geometridae; genus Ennomos; species Ennomos erosarius. Next base: position 2,502,012 of record OY756982.1, read on the forward strand.
TGACTATGACTTGAGTTTATGGGATACAGCCTGATGACAGACAGAGAGATGGACAGCGGAGTCTTAGTAATAGGGTTCGCTTTACAATTTGGAACCCTAAAAACGCCAGCTTTATCTTAACTTAGGTACTCCATACCTTTTGCTATTGTATCTGCCATCGTAGCCGATGACCACACCGTTGTGCAGCTGGCTCTGGTTGCATACCTTCTGTATGTATGAACATAGACCCTGCAAAAAATAAATTAACTAAATTGTAGTATTTTTCATGCCCCCTTCACTCATGCATTTGTCATGATTACTTCATAGTACCTAAATATTATAAACCTGGTTTTGCACTAACTATTGAATTCACAATTTAGTTATGTTCAAGTTATGAGCCAACCTACTCAACCACCACAATGCAGAGGCTGCCAAATAATTTTAAAACCTCAACTAGGTTGATAAACTTCTACAGAATAATATTATGCTGTATTTATCAACACAAAATAATTTAACTCCTTTTGCTGCTGATAAGGTACATAGAGTGAAACTTTATATTTTCCATTTTGTCCATAATGACCAAGCTTAGCAACTATCTTGGTGATTGCAGCAGATCACCTAGACAGCGAAGAATGCTGCTGGCCACTCCCTAGATATTCTTCAAACCCATACTCCCATCTTTTACTATTTATAGCAGCATAAGTTTACATGAGGTACATGATGAACTTAGAAAACAGTATTTTTCATATAATTTATAGGCATAGCATTTGACCATTGCCTAATCTGATGGTTTGTGATGATGCAGCCTATGATGGTGCATGCTTGCCTAGGTGATACCTGTTCACTCTTAACTTATAGACACCCAGGTTATATATAGTTAGCTGGAAACAAGGACAACGGCAAGGTATTTCACTCATTTGTAGTTATATAGTAGAATTCTAACCTGAGCAGTCTGCAGTATGACCACATCGTTCATGCAGTTGTATCCAGCAGCCATGACGCCCCGCAGGCCGGCTGTCCCAAACTTCATACGTCCAAGCATGTTTTTGGTAAGTTCTGCCCATTTCTGCTCCGAAACTAGGTTGTTCACCTCATCCCGTGTTACTGAATTCTGTTTGCAAGATAGAATAGTAGTAGGTACTGTATTAATCTTTACTGCAAACTTACTACCAGTAAAAAACGTATCATTTCGTAAATAAATTTTCATGTTTGCCTATCATTTCTATTCAAACGAGGTCCTTTAGATGGCCTATTTACTGTATTAATAACATACGAAGTAGTTTGAATAATACAGCTAAATCAAGGCCGCGGATCTTGTGACATCAAAATCTATGTGCGATTGGAAGTATGCATTTTTCATAAACGTACTTTGTCTTGCCTCAGCCAGTTATCAACAGCAGCTTCCAGCCTCGAGTTTCCATTAAAAGCAACCGACATTTCTCGCAAAAATACTAAAAAAGACGAAACTCAAATTGCTTTGTCTTGATGAATGGATTTTTATTTAATATATTATTGTTACTGTTTCTTTAAATGTTATTTATTTATGACCGGACAAAGCATGAAAGCACAGAACTATTTGTTAAACAGAAACTTTCTGATCCTGAATTCTCAAAGAATTTGAACAATTTCTTTCCACGAATCCACAACACATACACAATCAATCATCAATTTCAGTCTTTCTTTACCAATCAGTGTTGCCACCAGCTAATCGTAAAAATCTGGATTGAAATGACTAGAAATCTGTATGAAATCTGTATGCTATAAATAGGCCAAAATCTGTATGAAATCTGTATATTAAAATTTTTAATCCCTTAAATTCCTATAGTTTATTGAAAAAAACCGTGGAAAAAAAATAGCAGCTTGAATTAAAGTTATATTTATTTATTTTTATACATGTTTTTGTTTATTTTACAAATTAATGTTGGTTCTACATTTTTTTCAACACTGATTAAAACTGCGTGATCCGCGACTTCTTAGCTAACATGATAGAAAAAAATCCCTCAATTATTCCCAACTGAATCACAGAAAGAGAATTATATCAGTCTTTCACTGGCAAACTAACAATCAGTGTTGCCACCTGCCAATCGTAAAAATCTGGATTGAAATGTCTAGAAATCTGTATGAAATCTTTATGCTATAAATAGGCCAAAATCTGTATGAAATCTGTATATTAAAAATTTTAATCCCATAAATTCCTATAGTTTATTGAAAAAAAAAGTGGAAAAAAATAGCAGCTTGAATTAAAGTCATATTTATTTATTTTTATACATGTTTTTGTTTATTTTACAAATTAATGTTGGTTCTACATTTTTTTTCAACATTGATTAAAACTGCGTGATCCGCGACTTCTTAGCTAACATGATAGAAAAAAAGCCCTCAATTATTCCCAACTGAATCACAGAAAAAGAATTATATCAGTCTTTTACTGGCATACTGACAATACCTAGCACAAAATAGCCGGCAACTTAAGTAGTTCTAGTGTAACCCGACTGAGCAAAGTAGATGAACAGAATTTACAGCTCTCTTGCGCTCCACCCATCCTCATAACTTGCTCGGGTAGTATTATACCGCAAACGGACTTATCTTAGGAAATCCCCGCTGGTACACTGCCATAGTATTGCCATGACAAGAAAATCTAAAGTACCCAACACAATATACTAAAAATTCACTACATAATACTTACTTACATATTTTTTTTTACTAGATGTGAATCATGCTTGAATAAGTATATACATATATAAAATAATATTGTGTATTTAAATAGTGTGTGCTTTTTTATTAGATACTATGTACAATTCAAAAAATCTGTATAAAAGTAGAGGCAAATCTGTCATCTGTATCGGTGGCCCAAAATCTGTATACATACAGATAAATCTGTATATATGGCAACGCTGCTAACAATACCTAGCACAAACTAGCCGGCAACTTAAGTAGTTCTAGTGTAACCCGACTGAGCAAAGTAGATGAACAGAATTTACAGCTCTCTTGCGCTCCACCCATCCTCATAACTTGCTCGGGTAGTATTATACCGCAAACGGACTTGTCTCAGAAAATCCCCGCTGGTTACGCTGCATAGTATTGCCATGACAAGAAAATCTAAAGTATCCAACACAATATAGTAAAAAATTCACTACATAATACTTACTTACAAATTTTTTTACTAGATGTGAATCATGCTTGAATAAGTATATGTCTAAAATAATATTGTGTATTTAAATATTGTGTGCTTTTTTATTAGATACTATGTACAATTCAAAAAATCTGTATAAATGTAGAGGCAAATCTGTCATCTGTATCGGTGGCCCAAAATCTGTATACATACAGATAAATCTGTATATATGGCAACGCTGTTACCAATGTACATTTTTTTTTCTTATATTTTGGCTTCACACATTGTGTATTTAGCCAGTGTTAAGTATTATATTTTCATCGTGTTATAAAATATTTCACGCAGTCATGTCCTAGTCATAGTCATAGTCCAGTCTAAGTCATGCTCCAGCAAAGTGGTGGCAACTTTACTAGAAACTTCTATGGAGTTTTGGAAGCAACACGAAAAATCACGTTTCACCACATTATATCACTTGCCCTCACTCATGCTCGTAATTCAGCACTTAATGCGTAAAACGCCACCAATTTTAAACATTAACACTGGAAAAAGCAATAGTTTTGAAAAATAATACAATGCAACGACGTGAACTTTTCCGCGTTCCCGCCAAAACTCGACCAATGTACATTGTACTCTGTGATCATCGTTCAATCAAATGAAGCTCGCCGCTAGTGTGACTATCTGTTAAATGCAGATTCTGCCAAAAACAGGCTAAAATCTGTCAAAATCTGGGGGGGTCTAGCAAGATCCCTTTCCATTAGCGTTAACACCATAACGATAACTCAAAATGTATTGGGAATGACAATTGACAACCCCTGTGGAAAACTATTTCACAGCTAATATCAAAGCTAATGTCATTCCCCTCCCCTCTTTTATAATATTGGGTGCATTGTATGCACAGATGGGTGTAATTTTTGCTATTTTCATTATTTTCGATCACAAAAGTCGTTCCACTAGCAATAAAAGCGATCACTGTGGGAGTCTTTGAAAGTTTGTATGTGATCGTTTTTGGCGTTCTTGGCATTCTTAGCAGCTACTGGAACGAGCCCATAAAGTACTGGGAGATGAGAAATAATAATAACCAAAGCCTAATAATAATATGATTTATAATAATAATAGTATGTACACCTTGTGCAGCAAAAGAAGTTATATATTATTATGCATATTTTTGCACAGAGCACTAAAACCATTGGACTCTATTCATGAAATCCTGGCTGGAACTTCAATGGTCATCATCAGACCAGCATCAAAATACCGAGTCAACGAATTTAGATTTTGCAACACACACATAACTATTGGCAAAACATTGATTACACTATCTGATACATCGCTACAGTGTGAATATGAGGATCAAGTCGGCCAAAATGGCAATAATCATAATAGCACGTAATCCGGCTTACTTTACGTAAAAATTACGTCGATTAACTCGACCGGTGTTCGGGCAATAAAGATGCCCATCCTCACGGAGTATGCGCGGCGCCGATGGCAGCTCTGCGATGACTGCGGACCAAGGCCCGCGCCGCCCGCTGCGAGAGCGGTGCGGGGGACGCAGATTGCGGCGACAGGTGCTCTGAAGTTGGAACGATGCACCCGCGTATGTCAATGTCATTGTCACTGTCCGAAACGTCAACCCAACGCGTAGGGTCATCACACACTACACCGACCGTATCAAACTCACGCACAAAAGGTTCGACACCGGTTGAAGCAATATTAAGAACCGGTTTCCACGCAGGCGGCGAGGTCCAGCCACGGTCCCGGTTAAAGTTTGGATGACGAGCAATCTCAACGGCCTCCCGTACCTTTCGTGGCACGAAAAACTTCTCCCTCGCCAGGACGGAGGCCTTATCAAACCGAATGAAATGACTTGTCCCCTGAGTAAGGGCATGCTCTGCAACAGCGGACTTCTCTGCATCCAAATTCTTAATGCTCCTAATGTGTTCCGCCCGCCTGATCGCGATGTTACGCCGTGTTTCCCCAATATAACTCTTGCCGCAGTCACAGGGTATCTTGTACACCCCCGGGACGTTCAACGGCTCCTGATCCTTGGGCGATCGCAACATCTGCCGAAGTTGAGAATGCGCACGGAAGACCGTCTTTATTCCATATTCCCGTCGCAGCAGATATCCGATCCTGTCCGTTATTCCTTTTATAAACGGCAAATAAATAGGCGAACGTTCCACGGTGGATGGACGCACACGCTCGCTCCCACCTGCGAAACGGGAACATTGCCACCAATTATACCCATTATTTTCCAGAACCCCCTGTACGTGCTCTAGCTCAGCTTTAACATACTGAGGGTCACAGAGGCTTAGCGCACGGTTAATCAACGCTCTCGGCACAGAAGATAAATGCGAAGGGTGATGGTGAGAATCGGCCTGCAAGTACCGATCCGTGTGCGTCGGCTTTCGGTACACGCTATGTGACAGCACCCCGTCAGGTCCTCGAATGACACGAACATCCAAAAAAGGCAACTCTCCCTCTTTCTCCTCTTCGACCGTAAAGGAGATGTTCTCGTGCACCGTGTTGAGGTGTGAGGAGAACTCATACAGTGCATTCCTGGCGATAATAGCGAACACGTCATCAATATAACGCCATCACAAACGTGGCCTAACACCGGCGGTCGATAATGCCAAATCCTCAAACCACTCCATAAATATATTAGCCACTACCGGAGCTATTGGGGAACCCATTGCCACACCATCGACTTGCAACTAGAAATCCCCCCGCCACAAGAAGTAACCACTCTTCAGGCAGTACCTCACCCAGTCGACGTACTCAGCGGGTAAGTCAGTTCCCCGTATCAACCTTGAGATGATAGTAATAGTGTCCTCTACTGGTACATTCGTAAACAAGGAACCCACATCAAAGCTTACCATTACTTCCGAAGGCTCAACCCGCTCCTCTGCCAACAACTGGACAAAATGCCTTGAGTCCTTGAGAAAACTACTAGTCTTACCGGTGAAAGGTTGCAGAATCGCGGCCATATGCTTGGAGATCTTATAGGTAGGGGAGTCAATCTGACTAACAATAGGTCTAAGTGGCCAATCTGGCTTATGGATCTTAGGTAAACCATAAATTTTGGGTGACGTAGGGTTATGCGGGCGCAAACGCGCCAGGAGATCCTTATCATTTGCACCCCGCAACAGCTTCACTACATTTGCTGTCACTCTGGCAGTCGGGTTGTAGTCGACTTTCTTGTAAGTGTGGTTATCGCTTACCATCTCCCCAATTTTTCTCTCATATTGTCCGGTATCAACTACCACCGTAGCATTGCCCTTATCAGCTGGTAGTACTAGGATCTCCTGATCATTGCCAGCTCCCTCAAGGCCAGTACCTCATCCTTGCTTATATTGTTCCTAGGTAGTTTGGACTTACGCAACAACGAAGAAATGTCTTGCCTAATGAACTCTGCGTCCTGGTATGGAATTCTGTTCTTCATCACTGTGTCTTCGACACTAGCAATTATCCTTTCCACCGGTATTCTGCGTGGAACAGGCGCAAAATTCAGGCCCCTTGATAAAACCCGGATTGCATTATCACTCAAGTGATGGGAGGACAAGTTGACAACGGTATCAATGGATGTAGTAATCCCGCTCCCATTAGTACTATGATGAGGGTAGTTCGAAAATCCCGTGCCATTCTGTTGTTTACACAAATTTTTCAACTTTTTGTGATGCCTCCTTTTAGTCTGTGCAACCAAATTCTCAGTTCTGTTAAAAGACATTCCATCTAATATCTCCCACATATCCCGATGAAGCGTTCGCGCCAACTGAAGATGGATCTCGTACGACCTCTTGTTCATGTACATTAATTGTTGACGAAGTTCAGCAACAAGTAAGCCGGATTACGTGCTATTATGAGTTCTACTTACGTTACCTTCTATAATATTATGGCAATAATCTTTCACAAATGGTCACACTTTGCTCGCCACTGGCTTGATGCAAATCCACAGAAAACGCAGGATCTACCACAGTGTAAATTTTAGGGTTAAATCTGCCAGAATGGCAGAACCTGCCACAAATGGTCACACTGTGTCAGTCAGTACTGTCAGTCAGCTGTCACCACCTTCTGTCTTCTTCTTCTTCTTTAATGGCTTTCTATCGTTTTTTTGTAATAATTCTGCCAATGTCAAGTGAGTAAAATTTGTACGGTTATGTCAGGTCAAGGTCATTTTGTCAGTCAAAACGCCAACACACAGAGTCCATTGGTAAAAACTGAAACGAGGTCTTGGAAGAAAATCTGACAATGACGGTTGTGAATTTTGAATTTATTTTTCAAAACTAGTGTATCTTGAGCTTTAATGTGTAATAAGGGTGGATTATTATCCGTTAAGTGTTCGTGACTATGCACGAGTGTTGGCAAATGGTTTCAAGATCATGAAACTATGTATTTTCGTTTTTGCTTCAACGGCCTTTTTTAGAGCCTTCAGTAAAATATCCACCATTTTACTGTTGGCGTTTTGACTGACAAAATAAGACTTTGACTTGACATTACCGTACAAATTTTACTCACTTGACATTGGCAGAATTATTGCAAAAAAGCGATAGAAAGCCATTAAAGAAGAAGAAGAAAACTGAAACTGGAACAGTAAAATGGAGGATATTTTACTGAAGGCTCTATCAACATAGAATGAAGGCTCTAAAAAAGGCCGTTGAAGCAAAAACGAAAACGCATGGTTTTATGATCTTGAAACCATTTGCCAACACTAGTTTTGAAAAATAAATTCAAAATTCATAACCGCCATTGTCTTCAAAGACCGCCTATGTCCAAATCAAATATACTACGTGTCCCACAGATTAGAGAAAAAAAATGGTTACTCTGTGACGTGCCCTGTCACCACACACATAGATTTTTTTTCTCTAATCTGTGTCACCACCTTGGATTTTTTTTTGTATCTAAGCTTCATGCTATTAGCATGTTTAGTCAACCCAAAGCAAACCACGATACTCTGACAAATTAGAAGCCAAAATTAGTCAGCCATAATCAGCATTTCGATTCATAAAACCCACAGACATCTAATACTATACTGTATAGTAATTAGATGCCTGTGATAAAACCATAACGCAGCTTGTGAGCACAGACAAAGAGGCATAAGAGGATACAAGCATACTACTTATGGCACAGAATACCTTGTATCCTCTACTTACTTTGTGCACTTGTTTAGAGTACTTTTCTACATCTCGTGGGTCAAGTTTATTCCTTCTGGCTCTGACTATTTTAATATTTGTCCGATACGACTATCCATTACATAGAAACACAAAATAGAATAATCTACCTACCTAAAACAACTATTTCGGCATCATGTTGTACGTCGAACGCCTACTGTATAAATGTAGCAACTATGTATATAATATTACATAATGGTACCTACATATCAACCTTACAAGATGATTTTTATTTATGCTTGAATGGAAATTGTTAATGCGGTCTATGTTCACGTTTGTCTATGGTGCCTATTCACTCTTGATTTGAATTGTAACTTGTAGGAAACAAGGAAGCAGGAAGTGCATTCAACAGTGGAATGGAATGTGGAGTGGTATTTCCACTCCTAAGCTGTTCGAATATTGAAAGAAGTAGAATTTCAGCAGGCGAACAATTTCTAACCATGAGACAATTCAAGAGCCAATAAAAACAAATCCTTCACCTATATCGCGTGCGACGTCACGATGGCTGGTTTATTAGGAAATGGTTGAGCAATCAGCGTTCCAATCATATAATTGTAATTGCGAGCGGAACCGTCCACTCCAGCGCCGAGGGGTTTCCTTCTTGACCGTCCGCTGGACAGCCATTCATTGGCTTTGGTATTTTGATAGATAAGTCAACTTTAAGTGCGGCTGTAGGTACCTACAAGTAAAAAAAATGGGTTTTAACTCTGTTCAAGCCCATTCCTTTCAATCACAGGGAATTGCAATAAGATAGATGCCGTAATAGTCAATTCAGTCAGTCATTCATTTACATTGGTGCTTCGGAGGGCATGTTAAGCCGTCGGTTCCGGCTGTTGTCGCAAGACAATAGTCGTTAAGCCAAGTCAGAAAGCCTTTGGGCGGCCTAAAAATACTGACACCAGGGCTGACCACTTGGCTACACGAAAAGAAGAAGAGATTTACATTTACGACATTATTATCAACAGCCTGAAAACTTCCACTGCTGAACATACGCCTCACCCAGAGAGCGTCACTTTAAGCGGCTGCTTGCCTTTTGCATCCATCGTCTCCCCGCGAATTACACCAGATCGTCACGCCATCGCCATCCACCTAGTGGGGGGGGGGGGGGCAGACTACTGCGACTTCTGGTTCGTGGTCGGCTCCCGAGAACTTTTAATTCCTTCCCTATCATTGTGAACTATGAAAATGTAATTGGCGGGTGTTATACTCGAAGATGTCAGCTACACATACCACCAAGTAGAGAATACTAATCCTACAATTATATACTCTTTGCTAATATAGTCCTTCCCTACTTGCTGCAAATTATGTTGTAAGTAGGACCAATGTACATTGTACTCTGTGATCATCGTTCAATCAAATGAAGCTCGCCGCTAGTGTGACTATCTGTTAAATGCAGATTCTGCCAAAAACAGGCTAAAATCTGTCAAAATCTGGGGGGGTCTAGCAAGATCCCTTTCCATTAGCGTTAACACCATAACGATAACTCAAAATGTATTGGGAATGACAATTGACAACCCCTGTGGAAAACTATTTCACAGCTAATATCAAAGCTAATGTCATTCCCCTCCCCTCTTTTATAATATTGGGTGCATTGTATGCACAGATGGGTGTAATTTTTGCTATTTTCATTATTTTCGATCACAAAAGTCGTTCCACTAGCAATAAAAGCGATCACTGTGGGAGTCTTTGAAAGTTTGTATGTGATCGTTTTTGGCGTTCTTGGCATTCTTAGCAGCTACTGGAACGAGCCCATAAAGTACTGGGAGATGAGAAATAATAATAACCAAAGCCTAATAATAATATGATTTATAATAATAATAGTATGTACACCTTGTGCAGCAAAAGAAGTTATATATTATTATGCATATTTTTGCACAGAGCACTAAAACCATTGGACTCTATTCATGAAATCCTGGCTGGAACTTCAATGGTCATCATCAGACCAGCATCAAAATACCGAGTCAACGAATTTAGATTTTGCAACACACACATAACTATTGGCAAAACATTGATTACACTATCTGATACATCGCTACAGTGTGAATATGAGGATCAAGTCGGCCAAAATGGCAATAATCATAATAGCACGTAATCCGGCTTACTTTACGTAAAAATTACGTCGATTAACTCGACCGGTGTTCGGGCAATAAAGATGCTCATCCTCACGGAGTATGCGCGGCGCCGATGGCAGCTCTGCGATGACTGCGGACCAAGGCCCGCGCCGCCCGCTGCGAGAGCGGTGCGGGGGACGCAGATTGCGGCGACAGGTGCTCTGAAGTTGGAACGATGCACCCGCGTATGTCAATGTCATTGTCACTGTCCGAAACGTCAACCCAACGCGTAGGGTCATCACACACTACACCGACCGTATCAAACTCACGCACAAAAGGTTCGACACCGGTTGAAGCAATATTAAGAACCGGTTTCCACGCAGGCGGCGAGGTCCAGCCACGGTCCCGGTTAAAGTTTGGATGACGAGCAATCTCAACGGCCTCCCGTACCTTTCGTGGCACGAAAAACTTCTCCCTCGCCAGGACGGAGGCCTTATCAAACCGAATGAAATGACTTGTCCCCTGAGTAAGGGCATGCTCTGCAACAGCGGACTTCTCTGCATCCAAATTCTTAATGCTCCTAATGTGTTCCGCCCGCCTGATCGCGATGTTACGCCGTGTTTCCCCAATATAACTCTTGCCGCAGTCACAGGGTATCTTGTACACCCCCGGGACGTTCAACGGCTCCTGATCCTTGGGCGATCGCAACATCTGCCGAAGTTGAGAATGCGCACGGAAGACCGTCTTTATTCCATATTCCCGTCGCAGCAGATATCCGATCCTGTCCGTTATTCCTTTTATAAACGGCAAATAAATAGGCGAACGTTCCACGGTGGATGGACGCACACGCTCGCTCCCACCTGCGAAACGGGAACATTGCCACCAATTATACCCATTATTTTCCAGAACCCCCTGTACGTGCTCTAGCTCAGCTTTAACATACTGAGGGTCACAGAGGCTTAGCGCACGGTTAATCAACGCTCTCGGCACAGAAGATAAATGCGAAGGGTGATGGTGAGAATCGGCCTGCAAGTACCGATCCGTGTGCGTCGGCTTTCGGTACACGCTATGTGACAGCACCCCGTCAGGTCCTCGAATGACACGAACATCCAAAAACGGCAACTCTCCCTCTTTCTCCTCTTCGACCGTAAAGGAGATGTTCTCGTGCACCGTGTTGAGGTGTGAGGAGAACTCATACAGTGCATTCCTGGCGATAATAGCGAACACGTCATCAACATAACGCCATCACAAACGTGGCCTAACACCGGCGGTCGATAATGCCAAATCCTCAAACCACTCCATAAATATATTAGCCACTACCGGAGCTATTGGGGAACCCATTGCCACACCATCGACTTGCAACTAGAAATCCCCCCGCCACAAGAAGTAACCACTCTTCAGGCAGTACCTCACCCAGTCGACGTACTCAGCGGGTAAGTCAGTTCCCCGTATCAACCTTGAGATGATAGTAATAGTGTCCTCTACTGGTACATTCGTAAACAAGGAACCCACATCAAAGCTTACCATTACTTCCGAAGGCTCAACCCGCTCCTCTGCCAACAACTGGACAAAATGCCTTGAGTCCTTGAGAAAACTACTAGTCTTACCGGTGAAAGGTTGCAGAATCGCGGCCATATGCTTGGAGATCTTATAGGTAGGGGAGTCAATCTGACTAACAATAGGTCTAAGTGGCCAATCTGGCTTATGGATCTTAGGTAAACCATAAATTTTGGGTGACGTAGGGTTATGCGGGCGCAAACGCGCCAGGAGATCCTTATCATTTGCACCCCGCAACAGCTTCACTACATTTGCTGTCACTCTGGCAGTCGGGTTGTAGTCGACTTTCTTGTAAGTGTGGTTATCGCTTACCATCTCCCCAATTTTTCTCTCATATTGTCCGGTATCAACTACCACCGTAGCATTGCCCTTATCAGCTGGTAGTACTAGGATCTCCTGATCATTGCCAGCTCCCTCAAGGCCAGTACCTCATCCTTGCTTATATTGTTCCTAGGTAGTTTGGACTTACGCAACAACGAAGAAATGTCTTGCCTAATGAACTCTGCGTCCTGGTATGGAATTCTGTTCTTCATCACTGTGTCTTCGACACTAGCAATTATCCTTTCCACCGGTATTCTGCGTGGAACAGGCGCAAAATTCAGGCCCCTTGATAAAACCCGGATTGCATTATCACTCAAGTGATGGGAGGACAAGTTGACAACGGTATCAATGGATGTAGTAATCCCGCTCCCATTAGTACTATGATGAGGGTAGTTCGAAAATCCCGTGCCATTCTGTTGTTTACACAAATTTTTCAACTTTTTGTGATGCCTCCTTTTAGTCTGTGCAACCAAATTCTCAGTTCTGTTAAAAGACATTCCATCTAATATCTCCCACATATCCCGATGAAGCGTTCGCGCCAACTGAAGATGGATCTCGTACGACCTCTTGTTCATGTACATTAATTGTTGACGAAGTTCAGCAACAAGTAAGCCGGATTACGTGCTATTATGAGTTCTACTTACGTTACCTTCTATAATATTATGGCAATAATCTTTCACAAATGGTCACACTTTGCTCGCCACTGGCTTGATGCAAATCCACAGAAAACGCAGGATCTACCACAGTGTAAATTTTAGGGTTAAATCTGCCAGAATGGCAGAACCTGCCACAAATGGTCACACTGTGTCAGTCAGTACTGTCAGTCAGCTGTCACCACCTTCTGTCTTCTTCTTCTTCTTTAATGGCTTTCTATCGTTTTTTTGTAATAATTCTGCCAATGTCAAGTGAGTAAAATTTGTACGGTTATGTCAGGTCAAGGTCATTTTGTCAGTCAAAACGCCAACACACAGAGTCCATTGGTAAAAACTGAAACGAGGTCTTGGAAGAAAATCTGACAATGACGGTTGTGAATTTTGAATTTATTTTTCAAAACTAGTGTATCTTGAGCTTTAATGTGTAATAAGGGTGGATTATTATCCGTTAAGTGTTCGTGACTATGCACGAGTGTTGGCAAATGGTTTCAAGATCATGAAACTATGTATTTTCGTTTTTGCTTCAACGGCCTTTTTTAGAGCCTTCAGTAAAATATCCACCATTTTACTGTTGGCGTTTTGACTGACAAAATAAGACTTTGACTTGACATTACCGTACAAATTTTACTCACTTGACATTGGCAGAATTATTGCAAAAAAGCGATAGAAAGCCATTAAAGAAGAAGAAGAAAACTGAAACTGGAACAGTAAAATGGAGGATATTTTACTGAAGGCTCTATCAACATAGAATGAAGGCTCTAAAAAAGGCCGTTGAAGCAAAAACGAAAACGCATGGTTTTATGATCTTGAAACCATTTGCCAACACTAGTTTTGAAAAATAAATTCAAAATTCATAACCGCCATTGTCTTCAAAGACCGCCTATGTCCAAATCAAATATACTACGTGTCCCACAGATTAGAGAAAAAAAATGGTTACTCTGTGACGTGCCCTGTCACCACACACATAGATTTTTTTTCTCTAATCTGTGTCACCACCTTGGATTTTTTTTTGTATCTAAGCTTCATGCTATTAGCATGTTTAGTCAACCCAAAGCAAACCACGATACTCTGACAAATTAGAAGCCAAAATTAGTCAGCCATAATCAGCATTTCGATTCATAAAACCCACAGACATCTAATACTATACTGTATAGTAATTAGATGCCTGTGATAAAACCATAACGCAGCTTGTGAGCACAGACAAAGAGGCATAAGAGGATACAAGCATACTACTTATGGCACAGAATACCTTGTATCCTCTACTTACTTTGTGCACTTGTTTAGAGTACTTTTCTACATCTCGTGGGTCAAGTTTATTCCTTCTGGCTCTGACTATTTTAATATTTGTCCGATACGACTATCCATTACATAGAAACACAAAATAGAATAATCTACCTACCTAAAACAACTATTTCGGCATCATGTTGTACGTCGAACGCCTACTGTATAAATGTAGCAACTATGTATATAATATTACATAATGGTACCTACATATCAACCTTACAAGATGATTTTTATTTATGCTTGAATGGAAATTGTTAATGCGGTCTATGTTCACGTTTGTCTATGGTGCCTATTCACTCTTGATTTGAATTGTAACTTGTAGGAAACAAGGAAGCAGGAAGTGCATTCAACAGTGGAATGGAATGTGGAGTGGTATTTCCACTCCTAAGCTGTTCGAATATTGAAAGAAGTAGAATTTCAGCAGGCGAACAATTTCTAACCATGAGACAATTCAAGAGCCAATAAAAACAAATCCTTCACCTATATCGCGTGCGACGTCACGATGGCTGGTTTATTAGGAAATGGTTGAGCAATCAGCGTTCCAATCATATAATTGTAATTGCGAGCGGAACCGTCCACTCCAGCGCCGAGGGGTTTCCTTCTTGACCGTCCGCTGGACAGCCATTCATTGGCTTTGGTATTTTGATAGATAAGTCAACTTTAAGTGCGGCTGTAGGTACCTACAAGTAAAAAAAATGGGTTTTAACTCTGTTCAAGCCCATTCCTTTCAATCACAGGGAATTGCAATAAGATAGATGCCGTAATAGTCAATTCAGTCAGTCATTCATTTACATTGGTGCTTCGGAGGGCATGTTAAGCCGTCGGTTCCGGCTGTTGTCGCAAGACAATAGTCGTTAAGCCAAGTCAGAAAGCCTTTGGGCGGCCTAAAAATACTGACACCAGGGCTGACCACTTGGCTACACGAAAAGAAGAAGAGATTTACATTTACGACATTATTATCAACAGCCTGAAAACTTCCACTGCTGAACATACGCCTCACCCAGAGAGCGTCACTTTAAGCGGCTGCTTGCCTTTTGCATCCATCGTCTCCCCGCGAATTACACCAGATCGTCACGCCATCGCCATCCACCTAGTGGGGGGGGGGGGGGGCAGACTACTGCGACTTCTGGTTCGTGGTCGGCTCCCGAGAACTTTTAATTCCTTCCCTATCATTGTGAACTATGAAAATGTAATTGGCGGGTGTTATACTCGAAGATGTCAGCTACACATACCACCAAGTAGAGAATACTAATCCTACAATTATATACTCTTTGCTAATATAGTCCTTCCCTACTTGCTGCAAATTATGTTGTAAGTAGGTCCGCACCTATATAATATGCGGTCTAAGTCAATAAAATACCTAATAAATCGTAATTGGCGTCATTTGACGGGCCCGATAGCTCATCCCTGCCCTCTGAACTGAGGGCTGTGGGTTCGATTCCTACCCAGGACAAAAATTTGTGTGATGAACATAGATGTTTGTTCTGCGTCTGGGTGTTATATTGTATTCTATGTATGTATTTACAAATAAAAAAGTATATAAGTATTGTATCAGTTATCTGGTTCCCATAGTACAAGCTTGGCTTAGTTTGGGGCTAGATGGCGCTGTGTGAAATGTCCGCACATATTTATTTATTATTTATTTATTTAACTGCTTAAATTTTGATATCTCGAACGTGAGAGTACGTACTGAGAACCGACCCCCTGTACACGTAAGGCGGGCGGGAGTCAGACGCAGCATTCCCGTTTGGGCGGGCGGGTACGAAAGGTACGCGTAGAAAACTGAGCGTTAATCTCCTCAAGTGTTTAGAGAGTACGATTAGGTTGTGTTTACTTTTGGCGGATTTTGAGCTATTTGTGTATTTAAGTGAAGTCAGTGATGAGTGCTGAGGATCCAAACACGTTAGCAGCCGTTGAGTTTGAAGTATATGGACAAGTCCAAGGTAAATTTATCCCATTTTTAAATAACTGAATCCACTTATTATTCTGTCTAAATTATATTAAGCTTAGTTTATATAAAACATAGCCGTGTAATAGAAACGTAGTAAAACTTGGAGCCAATTTTAAAAGCTTTATGTGTGTGTTTAAATTGCAAAGCATGCCTGGTTGCTACCTAATAATTACCTATTTACCTGCTTCCTATACACAATAGATAAACCTATCAAATTGTTTAGGTCTAGGTCATAGATTATGATCTAGGTACTAATTACAATTAATTGCCGCGTTGCAATCAATGTTTCAGTTGATCCGCAATCAGGGCGTATAAATAGAAACGGCAGAGCATCTGGGTCGATGTCAATGAGCTATTTGGACATGAAATCGGATATAACAATATAATATAACTAGTGCAGTCCAATCTCAACCTCAGTTTAGAAAAATATTCATCTGATCTCAAATATCAGTTATTTATAGTCTCGTCTGATCCTACGTCATTCCTTCACCCTGAAGACGTCTACTGTTGAAAATAAGGCTCCCTCAAGGAGTGCCACTTTGACCGGCTGCTTGCCTCCGGCATGCACCGGCTCGGCGCTCCTCAGTTCTGAGTTCTGGCCGCTCAAAGTGGCTCTCTATATAGGGAAACAGTGGACATTATTCACACTTTATTTACGGTTGATAGGCTAGCGCTTGACCACTATCCCACCTGATGGGAAGTGACGATGCGGTCTAGGATGTAACACGCTTGCCTAGAAGATACCTGTTCACTCTCGATTTGAAGACTGTAGTTCTCGGGAAATATACAGACGCCGGCGTTCCACTCTTTGGCTGTTCGCATGATAAACGTGGAAGCAAAACGCTTTGTTCGCACATGTGGGATGTTAACCATGTAACGGTGGCGTTTTTTTTTGTAAATCTGGTTGTCCGATGGTGGAACGGTGTCGGCGGAATCAGATTATGCAACTCCAGTGCGCACTCCCCAAAATGAAGACGATAAAAAACCGACAAACTGGCAACCTTTCGTCTATGTTCGAGGCTCTTTAGTCGAGCCTCAAACAAGTCGTTGCCTATGAGCTTCTTAGCACGCTTTTCAATAGAGTCTAAGGCTTCCAGCTGGTACTTAGCAGGCCCATCCGAAAGGTGGCGACTTGTAGCGACACATATTGCACATGCATTGATTTCTCCCGACTCTAGCAAACGCAAAGTATGTCGCAAGTAGAGTACATCAGTCGTCACCCCCCGGCACGCTAGGTAGTCGTAGTCCTTAGCATAGTATGATGTAATATCGAACAGAAAATATAAAATACCATAGTAATTATCTGGTGCTTTGATTTGATCCTCATCGATTAGGCATCAGGTAGTTCATTAGTATATTTGTGGTAAAGACTGATGATAATGTTGACCCTCTTATTAGCATTTCTTTACACTGTTCCAATAGGTTGCAACTTTATCAAGTACTGCAAAGAGCTCGCCGAGCAGCTTGGAGTGTGCGGCTGGGTGAAGAACTCTAAGAAGGGCACCATCGTCGGAAAGATTCAGGGGTACAAGCCCGAGCTCGACCACATGTTGGTATCATTCTTATAATACTGATATATTATTACTTACTTATTCGCATGACACAATCAAACCCAATTTGTCTAACATTAAATATTACTTTACGAAAAGGATCTAGAAAATAAAAGATTATGGTTGCGCTATAATAATATACATTTAGGTACTATAGCGGTTCTATATCCGATCTATTTAAGGTTTATGGATTGCGAAAACTTTCAAGAGCTGTGGTTGAACGATTACACCATACACGTGCGCTTTATCCCTACATATAATAAATGTATAATTCTGATGCGCTATGGAACACACACATAATGATGTCAAATCTAATTTATCCCATAGGTTCTATTGTTCAAAAAATATCGTAACCGCGATGCAGGACTACAAGGCTTTTTACCCTTCTCCATACATTTTCTAATTTATCGTATCTAACGCCATCTAGGGACAATAATTTGTAGCTGTTTGTTTGTTTGTTTGTTTGTTATTGAACAAATCCCTAGATACTGAACTGATTTTCATGCGGGTTGCACTAATATGCTTAGAAATAACCAGCGCACAACATAGGATATATTAAAATACAAATATCATTAAAAAAATTTGGTCAAAATTATTAAATATCATTACGAAACCGGACGGAATTTTATACAACATGGCCGCTTCATGGTGATTTTTTTTGGCTACTGACGGTTAGTTTGTGTCACAGTAATTTTTTTTATGTTGTATTATGGCTCCACACATGGTGTATTTAGCCAGTGTTAAGTATAGTAATTTTTCGTCGTGTTGTTATTGAATATTTCACATGTTTCACGTAAAGTCTATCTGGAGGCACAAATTAAAGAAAAAAAACGTGTGTAAGGCCATGAACAAAGAGTAATAGAAGTTAATTTCGGTAGTAATATGCATTAAACAGTAGAATGAAATTTTACAATTTATTAGATTTGATTAACCATTATTAGTTTTTCTATTTAAGCCCTTGCAGGTTGTTTGGGGTTTTTGGAGTAAAATAGATATACCATCAAATAATATGTAAGTAGTATGAATCGATTGCATTCAAGATACAAACATGTTAATTATACTTAGTGCCCGCAGATTAGAGAAATAACCGGCCAAGTGCGAGTTGGGCTCGCGCACGAAGGGTTCCGTATCATTATCTATAAAAACTAGCAAAAAAACGTTTGATGTATGAGAGAGAAAAAATACTAAAATACAGAATAAAATAAGTATTTAAGGGGTTAAATACTTATTTTATTCTGTATTTTTTGTAATAGCGGCAACAAAAATATATCATCTGTGAAGATTTCAGCTGTCTAACTATCACGGTTCATGAGATACAGCCTGATGGTGACAGACGGACAGACGGACAGCGAAGCCTTAGTAATAGGGTTCCGTACCCAAAACGGACTGACGACGTCTGTCAGGCTGTCTGTCTGTCTGTCACCAGGCTGTATCTCATGAACCGTGATAGTTAGAGCTTTACCCTTGGGAGTATAATCTTGACCCTTGCTACGCCTATTTTTGTCATTACATGACGTTTATGTTTGGCCCACAGGTCTGAGGGCCAATGCATACTATTACCACCATAGGCTAATGCAGTGGGCCAATGATACTCTTACGTTACGTATAAATTATATACTCTTTGAATGATACAGAAGTATAATAATACTCTTTGGAATGATACGAAGTAGATTTTTTCTCTAATCTGTGTACGAAACATGTTATGTAAAATGCCCTGGGGGTCTAGCAAAGATCACAATCACTAACGCTAACGCCTCACGCTAACTCCAAAAATGTATCGAAATGACATTCGCTACGGAAA
Organism: Ennomos erosarius; assembly: GCA_963580505.1. Lineage (NCBI taxonomy): Eukaryota > Metazoa > Arthropoda > Insecta > Lepidoptera > Geometridae > Ennomos > Ennomos erosarius. The sequence goes on from OY756982.1 coordinate 2,521,430, forward strand.
AGTTAGCGATTTCCGAAACGTCATTTCAGTACATTTTGGAGTTAGTATTTGGCGTTAACGTTAGCGGTTGGTATCTTTGCTAGACTTTGCCCTATTGTAAAAATGTTTTGAAAGCCTAGATTTTAATTTAATATAGGTTTTAATTAATCATGAGTTCGATGATACTTATCGAAATATCATCAAAAATTCTATATTTAAGTAGCCATGAGTGGAGATTTCATCAAAATTGGTCCAGGAATATCAAGGATAATAATTAGCGTAATAGCCATATATAATGTAGTCCACGCGTGGCAACGCCGCGGGTAGTAGCTAGTGAATAATAAATTAATGACAGTATCATTTCTAGAAGCATTTACATAGGTAGAGTGCGACCCAAATTCAGTGGCGTTTGTCAAGTGCGCTGCAAGCCCCCCCCCTGCGCACTCCGCTTACCTCTGCCCGCGCAATTCTAATCTTGCTACTGTGCACTTGTGGAGGGTTTCGCGCCGAGTTCACAGCCGCCATTGACTTTGGATCGCACTGTATAGGGAGCAGGTAAACTATAAGTATAATTATTTTGTGGATTGATGATGCTAATTAATAAATGCTTAGTTTGGTTGGTTTGGATCGAATCCAACATCATCGAAGACTTCCGACCTATTTTTGTTGTTTAGCACCCGGAAAGTAAACAAAATAAATTAGAGTCCTCTTCCCTCAAAAATGGTTGAGGAGGGCGATGGCTGGCGCATGCGTCAAGCTCGTGAACGGGCGCTGCTTGCGGGAGCTGGTCTGCTCGCGGTGTATGCACAAATCGGAAAAAAAAACAAAACGAAAAAAAAAAAAAAAAAAAAAAACATAAAAAAAAAATAGGTTAAGTACTTAATTGTCCTCTCTAGTATAATATTTTGTTCAATAAAATAAAATAAAAATATAACAATAAGTGATAAGCTAACAAAGAGCACGGACCCAGGTGTCTGTGGTAATAAAAAAAAAAAAAAAAAAAAAAAAAAAAAAAAAAAAAAAAAAAAAAATTAGAGTCAATTAATTTTCTAAACAGGCCTACGCTAGAAGAATAATATTTTCTAGAAACATTCCCCCATCATCATCCTCAACCGCCTGAAGACGCACTGCTGAACATAGTCCTCCCCATAGAGCGCCAATTTGCTTACCTCCTGCATCCATCGGCTAATCGTCGGCGAGTTAGTTATTGGTTGATTGATGGTTCTGGTTCGCGATCGCCACTCGAGGACCTTTCTTCCCCATCGGTTGTACCTAAGTTCTACGAGCGATGTCGCCTGCCATTTTAACCTGACAACAGAACTAGAAACAGTGTCTATGATCTAATTCAGTACCTACTCGTTTTTCTAGAGAGACAATGAGAGAGACACATATTGTTAGTAGATTACTTACTTACTACTTAGTTCCAAATTCAAAATTGCCGGGAAATATGGAAACTACAGAACTTAAAAGGAATGCCTAGTAGCGATGGCAATTAATGCTATTTTGCGTATATTTCATGAACATGCTAACTCACGAGTCTTAGCATGCTAATTTCTATTGCTATGCTATTTGCTAAAATGAAATGAAAATAGAAATGAAAAATGAAATTAAAATTGAAATGAAACTTTATATTAAAATTAAATTCGAAATGAACTAAATTAATTGAAATGAAATTTCATATTTCACAGAATTTCGCAACTACATTTCATTTGCGAAATGCTAATAGAGTTTACACATGCTAAAAATGAATGTGAATGCTAATTAATCCATCACTAATGCCTAGTATTAGATGTTCTTGGAGCGATGGGCGATGGAGATGCAGCATCAACATGATATTTGTGGGGTCGAATCCTCTGATCTTCGAGGTTTTGGTGAAGGAAAAGATTTGATATAATGATGTACCTAGTAGTAGAAGATGTGGTGTGGAAGAAAGATTACCGAGTGGCGACTATGAACCGGAAGACGCAGCATAGGCCAAGCTCCACTAGGGAGACCGACTAAGAAATGCCCGTAAGTTCGTGATAGTACGATAATTTCTCAGTTTTGTTTCTGGAAATTTCAAGGAAATTAAACGGTGGGCGGCATATCAGTGGACGTATTCAGGCTATTGATGTTGATGAATGATGTAGTGATAAGGAGAATAATATTCATCATCAACAGCCTGAATACGTCCACTGCTGAACATAGGCCTCCCCACAGAGCCCTACTTTGAGTGGCTGCTCACCTCCTGCATCCTTCTGCTCCCCGCGGTTTTCACCAGAATAATACCTATTATATTCATTATATTCAATAAGGTTTATTTTTACGCTTGATTTCAGGATAGAGTGGCTCAGCAGCGTCGGCTCCCCAGGATGCAAGATCGAGAAATGTGACCTCACCAACTGGGAGTACATGGCGAAGAGAGGATACACAGACTTTACCATACGTTTCTGAAACTGCTTGCAGCCTGTTGCCGAATAAAGCTATTTTTATACGCGTGTAACTAATTTTTATTAAGTTGTTGAGTTCGGAGGGGTAGGTATAGGGTAGGTAAGATTTTCCGATATATAGGTACCTACTTGTCCATATCGTACCTGTATTCCATGAGTAGGAAAATCAAAATATTTGACAGCCATGATAACAGTCCCTATATAACTCATCTTTAGGTACTATTATATGGATAATATGGACAAAGTGTTGATATACTTAGGTATTGCTACCTAAGTATATCAAATTTTTTTTAAGTAACTCCCTTTGCAGTTGCTTTATGTACTTTACAATGTATGTCTATCTAAATAGCACACCCTAAGTTTGTACCAATTTTTTTTCCCAAGCCTTGCATAATTATCGTTTCATAGAAGATCCCTGAGGAGGCCCAGTTCTAGTCTAACCAATTCACTTACACACTTGAAATAAGACTCGAAATATTGTAAATATTCATAATTATTACATACAGTATAATAGTTGTAGATATTTACATAAATTCAATTATTATTGTGATAAGTGCGAACGTAAGTTATGCGAAACACTATCAAACGCCTGACTCAATTCAATGCATGAGAACTAGGTACCTAGATACTTTACTCCTTCTTTGAACCTGCCTTCATAGATTGATTCAGAACTTAATACCGTTGTTTATACAATTCAAAATATCTTGGCATGATAATGTTCAGTGCAGGGACCTTTTGGTTTCTTCCATTCTCTTGTGGTATAAATAGTTTTTAGGTAATTATCGCATTGAGGACTCTCCTTTGTTTACAAGGGAGCTTCTGGAATGGAATAATTACGTACTTAGTGGTATATTGACAAAACGGCGTGATAATTACTATTATATTCATACGAGTCAATTGATTTAATTAATTGGTTATTTATGTGTCTGAGTGTATTCTTTATAAATTGTTCATGTGATCGTTTTCTCATTTAGTTTTTTTTTACTGAATGATCATTATTGTTTTCTGCATTACCTACTTATTTTACATAATGCTTTATGAATATAGCATCGATTGCCTTATGTATATCATTGGTTTCTTGCATTTCTTAGCTGCATTTAGGCACCTACCTTCACACCTAAATGCAGCAAAATACATTTGTGTTTAGGTATCTTGGGTACGACCTACTTTATGCGCTTTGGGCCCTGTTAATAATAGTTAGGGCAAAGAAAATATAATAACTATTAACTACGTATTTACTAGATCTCTTTGAATTTAATTATAGTTGGTTAGTTGGTATATTTGCCAAAAACGGATTGCTAAAAGTACCTAGGATAATATTATTAGTTCGTTTTATTTATTAAGGAAAATAATTTCTTGGGTCAAAAACATACTGGTAGCGACAAGAAATAGATACTTACTGTAGTTTTGAAAGGATTACGTACAATAATTTAACCAAACCTATAGCCCACTATTAAAGCCAATAAATAAATATATTTGTCAGTAAACACGAATGTAACCAGACAATAATCAGAAGAACCTATTAATAAAATCCCACCCATATTGTCCGCTATCGAGATCGTAAATTGCAACAATCAGTTTAATTCAATAACAGAGTAATCAGTGAAACGCCAGATACAATTGCAATACCATTTAATTTTACGTCATCGATATAGCTAAGTTACTTAAAACTAATAACTTACAACTACTTATTTACATTGTTACAACAGAGCTAGAATTTGTTACGTTACTTACATAATAACTTCGTGGGTCTTGACTTAGATTGTTCGATTCATTTGTATCACAAAAGTGGAGTACCAAAATATAGAACTGCTACCAGCAGTGTTAAGCTTAAGAGTCTTAAGACGAAGCTATGTGCTTTACATTCTGGTCCTTTTTAACTTAACGTTAATGTCAAAGTTATTAATGGTTTACATAATTTTGAACAAAACAACGGAAATCATGAGCGAGTCAATTTTGAAATTAATAACTGGCAAAATGTATAGTCAAAAGTGATATTACAATTTTCTTACAAGAAATATACAATTTTATGTGTTGACTACAATCGTTGAAAAAACTATGATAATCTCAAATACTGATACATATTATCTAATCCGTCAAAGTTCTATCCATAATATTTTGTTTCTAGTTATATTATTTACCTACATCAGCGGCCTATTCTAATTGTGATCTCATTCTCTCATAATCTTTTATATTAGGTAGGTATATATATACAAAATAATATAGGTATCATTTGTCAAGGGAAGACTTGGTTGCAGCAGCACTAATAACGCGCTAACTACATTCTTTGATTAATAAAAGTAAGGTTTCTAGAATTTTCATCTAGACAGTGCAAAAAGGAGCACTATTGAAATATATGAATCCAAGAAAGGGCAAGATAAATTCACAAGATTCTGATTCAGGTTTTGCTAAAATTCGTCTATCAACACGTTCGACTCTTTGTACAATTGTACATTCTTCTTCCGAAGGGAACGACTCTTGGAGTCTTAAGCTTGCCTTAGACTAGACTTTTTCTTCTGGTATTTGTAAAGGTAAACTTGCATCTTCAGATTTTCTAGAGGCAGCTGCAGCAGCTTGCAAGGCCCTTTTATGTCTCTTCTTAGTTCTCTCCTTGTGGAAGTAAAGCCGTAGATAGTGGCAGGGGAAGACCACGCACTCGCCCGCGGGTTCTTCCGCGTCGATATACACTCCTCGCACCAGGATTGAGTTGGAGCAGTTCAGAAGGATGAGAAGGGTCAGACTGATGACGTGCGAACACCAGTTGCTGAGTTTTGGTGTTTCTGTGGACATAACGTTTGAAGATAAGTTAGTGTTCGTGTTGTAAGTGTTATGATTAGATGCGGAGTGAATTTTAGATCCGTAGGTGAGGTAAATCACCATTGGCCATGTTGGTCAGAATTTATCAGAATTTTTAACTATTTGGTTGCCTTAGCTATGGATCAAAAATCATAACCATAAGATGAAGTAACCATATTGTTTTTTTTAAACCATATTGTTAGTGATCCTATCTTATCTGAGTACCTATTAGTTACAGATTACTTTATTTTCGGAACCAAACATGTTTCAATATGATGAACACACACGTGTTGTGACTGGTAAAGTTACAAGAATTTCCATGACCATTGTGTTCTACCACAAGAACAAAATATCTTAGCTTTGTTGAATTTCAGCACCAACATCATATAAAAATAGAAGGATTGCTATTCGAATTGGCGCCTGTAACCCGTGTACTGAACTTACCTAAGCGGCTAAAGAAATATCCAGAGAATAGGCAGCCGGCAGTACAGAAATTATCAGAATCTTTGAGCAGCGGCATTAGTCTGATCTTTTGCGAGCACTAAGACACCTGCCATGCGTGATGAATCAAGTATAGAAAACATGTGAGAAGCATTAAAATTGGCCTATGTTCCGCGTGGTCGTCTTCCAACTGATGATGTGTGATGAGGAACTAACCAGGGAAGAAGTAGACATCAAGCAGCCCCCAGACGCCTCGCCACACGTTGACGGTGGCGCAGAAGGAGAGCAGATGGTAAGCATCCGCAAGCAGAAGTCGCGGCGCACCGTGCAGCCGCGCCGCCGCCCAGCGCACCGGAGCTTGCAGCGCGAATGTTACCACCACCAGCACGTACCCTACTGTCTGTTGGGGAACACACCTTAGTTCAGTAACTATGAAATGACACGTGAAAATTTACTACGATAAAATGGTTTCATTGAAAACCGACGCCACCGGGTCATTATGTGTCTTAACACTGCGCAAATTGACCGAGCAAGCGCAAAGCCCGAGCGAAGCGTCTCAGCGTCTGCTTGGGCAAAATCATTTAGTATGTGTGCCCGGCAGATGTTCGGCAATTACAGGTCATATTTCTAAACCGATACTTATGAATTTTTTGAGCAGGACCATTAATTCTACGTAATTTTTGCCAAAACAGTTTTTGAAATTTTTTCAAAGCAGATCCATGTGTTTCGAGAACGTTGCGATGAGCTCTAACCCCTAAGGTAATTTTCAAGTCAAGGTTAGGTGTGAAGGACACCAATAATAGGTAACAATAATAAAAAACGGCATCTTTCTTTATGATGTAAGTAGTAAACATAAACCTCATTCATTTACAATATTTACATGGATAGCGTTAAGAGTAGGCATAATCTAGTTATACAGCCATGTTTACTCGCAAGATCCAGAAGTCGACTACAAATAGCAAACTGTACATTAGCATTGCTCTGTGTCGAAATAAACGGATTTTAAGATTAATCAGTAGTTTATCCCAGTTACGATTGAGATTTTAGTGCGACAAGGTGACAATGGACCGGCGGCGCCTGCTATAATCCTCAGCAAACACATTTAATACTTCCTTATCTTAACTTCAGGCGTCAAAAGTAATTCTTTAGTGGCTGTTAATTTTATTGTTATTAAACAGTGAAAATAGACAGCACCTATGTATTTGAACATGAGTGGAAAACTCCACCCGTGATATACAACGCTGAAACTTACTAACTACCTATACCTATTTCAATGCATGCGTGGATTAAGTATTAAAATAAATAAAATAAAAACAAAATAAATAAGTTACTTTATTGCTGTTTTAAAATTCGCGCAAATATAAATAAATAAAAAAAAATCCTTCCTATATTCTTCACCTTCGAAAATATTGTTGGTAGTAATCTTTTATGATATCTGGTGAAAGCCGCGGGGAGCCGATGGATGCAGGAGGCGAGCAGCCGCTCTAAGTGGCGCTCCCTGGGGGAGGCCTATGTTCAGCAGTGGACGTCTTCAGGCTGTTAATGATGATGATGCTGATGAATCTTTTATGGGGTTCGGGTGGGGTTGGTTGGTCGAACACGAGATCACTTCGGGTATGTGGTCCACCTGTGTCGACCACGGGATTTCTTTTTTCCGTGGTCCTCCTCAAGATATCTTGTCACGGCATGTCCCGGATTTAAAGACGGGGCGTTGTAGGTATGCCAGTTCTATATAAGTTAATTAAAATTTTACCTACATTAATTACCTACATTAGTCTGATGATTGCGCTAAGTTAAGTAGCCAACTGGCAATACTGCTATAAATAATCAATAATTATTTTGTAAACTACAGCGTAGGACGTCTAACAGTTTTCTCTCTTATTGCAGAAAGTTATTAGGTGTAGTGTGATTCAAACTCACAACTGGCGGTTGTGAAGTTCACTGCAAGCCCTGCACACTGCCCTCTGCCCGCGATTTTTGCTACTGCACAAGTGCGCAGCGTTCGCACCGACTTAACAACCGCCGTTTATGAATCGCACTCTACCACATTTTGCTCCTTATTTGGGAGTAGCTTATAAGTTTCTGGAAGATGATTATGCCTGTCTCTTTTAAAGTATCCTTAATCGTAGAGTCATAATTATTGCAATTTTTGAAACTCGACGTGCTGATACCCTCAAAGGAGAAAAGGGATCTATTGGTTATTTTTTTAAACGTTCTATATATGATGTATGTAGCTATTTCACAGGTGTAATGTAAGGAAATGGGAATAATGCAACGCATTACGGATTACATTGCAGTGTTTACGAGTATGTTATGTACTAGGTAAGCATAGCGCAAATTATCACACGCGCGCGAGTAAATATTGTTCAATAGGTAATTGAACTATATAGGCACGTCGCCATTGACATTACGAGCGGGTAAATATTACTATCTATTGAATGGAATTGTAGGAAATTGTTAAATGATAAACTTTTAATAGGTAGGATGAGGAGAACGGAAAATAGGTACTTATAAATGGAATTAAAATTATCTATATGCTGATCTCATTTGTATTCTGTTTTTAGTACCTACCTATTTGTAACCTTTTATTGCCTACTTTACTTTTGTTTTTCTTTTACTCGACTGCCAAGGAAGGTTATGTTAATGTATGTTTTTTCGTGCATATCTTGTATGTAGGCATGGGGTCCCATCAGGTACAAACGAAAAATAGCCCGAACTTGAAATAGTTATTTATGATATTAGGGCGGTAAGTTGGTTTTTACTAACGAGTAGACAAATGTTACCATAGTCACGAGTTTGTAAAAACCAATATCCACCCGTGTATCATGTGTGTTTTTCAACACATTTGCGAGAAAACAGTACCACAGGTACTGAAGCTGACTTTGTTTATTAGTGGGAAAGTAGTAATAAACAATCTTTGACTTTTTCTAGTAGGTACAGTTACCACCACTCTACTAGAGCATAACTTAGAATGGACTATTACTATGACTATGACTATGACTTGATTATACAGGATGTAATTTAATTCATTAGCATAAATTGAGCCCATGGTAGTACATCATTTATAGATGATTATTAAAGAGTAAAGAGTGTGAAAGAAATAAATTTTATTGAAAATTATGAAGATTTCCGCAGCGCCTAACGCGATTGGAATGGATGATTTTGATACATTTAAACGTTTTTATACCTTGTACGTACTAATTAAAAACAGTATTTCATTATTTTAGTTAAATTTTGTATTGTAGCCATTGATTAAGTAAGTTATTCCATTTTTTGGAGTTATTATTATTACCAAACCAATGTGTTAGAATTCAAAAATGTTGATCCACACATGACCGGTATCAGGAGTAGATACCTAGTTTCAAAGAATGCTAATGAATTCAATTACACCCAGTATGTATAATTCTTTAGACCGATGAAATATTGTAGATATTGCAATACTTGACTCTAGCTAAATAAACTGATGAAAGCCATAACATAAGAAGAAAAAAATGGTATAAAAATGGCGCGCATTTACAATGCAAATGGTGCCCCTGCGTGTGGTGAAAATTATAACTAATTAGAATTAGTTTCATTTTCGCTTTAGAATTAAAGTGAGACAAATTATTCAGCAAATGCGCTTCCAAGGAGTTTCATTCATTCAGGTTATATATTACGTAATGGGAAACTCCTTGGTGAAATTCATATATATTTTTTTATGGAAATAAAAAAGAAAACCGTACAGATTTTCACAGATTAGAGAAAATGTATCTACTTTTTCTCTTTAATCTGTGACCGTCATGGGAATCGCACGGCGCCATACAACGGAGGAGGCGGTAAAATAGGTACTTAGGTGAGAGTACCTATGTTCCGCACGGTCCGTTGTATGGTGCGTCATAATTAACTTTCGAACAATGTATACAGGCTTCGTAAATGCATTTTTTGAGCAAATGTGTTGAAAAAAATGTTGTAATCGTGTCTAGACAGTTACTAACTAGTGTCCAGTGTATACATTGGCCCAATTCTTCGCCAACACGCAATAAATGTCGCTTGATAATCTTGCGTTATGCAGAAATAAAATAATTCTTAAAATAGCCCGCGTTATTCCGTTGTATGGGATGAGGCATCTGTACTGTAGGTATTATATTATCTGGGATGTAGGTAATAATATATGGCCAAGTATATGTATGTTTGTAAATTCATTAATTTATTTATTATCTCGTACCTTCCAAACAGCTGGGAAACCGAAGTATCTTTAAATCTTAAATAGGTGTTTAGACAAAACATAATGGCAGATATGAAACGAAATAGTAAAATTAGCGTTAGTAATTACAGGAGGAACCATTAATTTTCTTTCGGTTTATAATTTTTAACTGGGTTAACTCCTGAGCCTATCTTCATTTCTTACAGTTTATCAACGACTGGTTTCGAGTGATTTTCTCTGCATTTAGTTCACTATGTTGTGCGCCGTCGAGTCAGTGACCACATGAGTTCAGCAGAGCAGCATGGTTCACGCAATTGGCGCATCCTCCCGCAGCAGTCTTGTCCCCTCGCGGTGAACACGTTCTATAGGGTTCCCATTGTTTTCGGGAAATTTAAAATCGATGAAGTTATAAACGTCGAAAATAAATTTAAGTTTTTCTTCGAATTTACTATTCTTCCTTGTTGTTTATTTAACGAATTATTTGATCTAATATGCTACGTCCATGAATTTGATCTAACTAATGTATTCTCTACTAATTTTTTATTTGATTATTTATTAGGTTAGCTAATTTTTTTGGATCATAACTTCCATCATAAGGTCAGACCTTCTTACACACTGAAACCAAAAGGGACCTAGAGTCAAGCTAGCTAGAGATTAATGACTACTGGGATTGTGCTATAAAGTAGTAAACGACATGCATTCGTCCAGTCCAGTCCATAAAATGCAAAGAATATTATTTTTAAAAGTTCTGAAGATTTTTTAACTTTTCATATAAGTAAGTACTTCATTACTAGGAACAATTCATACCTACGTGTTTTGTTATGAAAGTATAGGGAACACACAACTTAGAAGTCTGTAAAAGGAAATTTTTGATCGTCAACCATACCGATATCTTCTTGGCAGTCATGGTCCATTGTCGACTTCGTCGTCACTTAGATAACATCAGCAGAGACAGTGGTCAAATGCTAGCTTATGTATGATAAAAACAATCGATAATATTATTGTCCTTAAAAGACATGAAACATGGCAAACCTATATGCGATACACTATTCGATTTTTTTGTGACGCCTTGAGTCAGGTGACTCATCGGTATTGAGATGAATGAATGCGGATTTGACAGAGAAAGTTATCTTATTTAGAAACGAGAGTAGGTAAATACCGGTTAGCATATTCACAGAATCAAAGAAAAAAACAGAAGAAGGAACAGACATTCTTATTTTGGTCTCACTAAAATCCATTTCATACAGCATGGTTAAATGAGAAAGCTATGCTATTATTCAATGTTCTTCATTACTTCACAAACAACTTAACAGTAGATACATGCTTATATTGCTTATCTATTTATTTGTAAAGTAACGTAGCTTTTGTAAGATAAATTCAAATTATAGGTATATACAATAAATCAGAACACCAACAACGTTGTCTTTAGATAAAAATTTGTAACTCAATAATAACGCCCAACTATCACATATCTACATAGATCGACCCTAACTAGAATTTCTTGTATCTAGGAACCCAGGAACTACGAACACCATGGTCCTACCGCACAGAATTCCCCCTATTACATAGGTCCAGAACCGAAGTCTCCATACTTAACCTTGTTTGAACATGAATCAAACCATAGAGCACATTTTTTTTTCTTCTAATTTCAGTTCCTCTTTCAACATACCATCTAAATAGTATTACCCGATTTAGTCGGGTACCTAAATAAAAATCTAGCTAGATGTAAAATGTAAATAATAAAAATTATATAACGCCTACATTAAAAAAATATAAAATAATAAAATTAATTACCATCATACTACTATCTATAGATAAAAAAAGGTCTATAGATAACTCATGCAATATTTAATAAAAAGGATTCAAATTAAGTATAACCAGCAGTTTATTCAACATTTCTTTTAATAACTCACGAGTTTTTCAATATTACCAAGTTAAAGGGATTAAAGAACCACAGTTATGTAGGTACAGGGGGTCTAGCAAAGATACCAACCACTAACGCTAACTCCAAAATGTACTGAAATGACATTTCGGAAATCGCTAACTTTTCCGTAGCGAATGTCATTTCGATACATTTTTGGAGTTAGCGTGAGGCGAGCGTAAGGCGTTAGCGTTAGCGATTGTGATCTTTGCTAGACCCCCTGGGCCTCAACCAAAATAATGTTTCAGATTTTAGGATAAAAAAAAAAACCTTAAAAATGGGAAAACAGTGGGTGCGTGGAACGTTTATAGTTGACAATAAAACTATTACATACTGAAGAACACAGAAGTGCAATTACAGTATCAGTAATTGCACTTCTGTGTTCTGTGTGTTCTTTACTATAGAAATGCGCTGAACATATTGTTGAGCGAGTATTAGGTTTCCACCAATCTTCATTTCGACTTTTTCGATCTACTTTTATCCAACGATCAGCTAGACATGGATCTGTTGGAAATGTATACAAAAGAAATCGGGTAATTATTCAGATGTCGTGTGGCAATACTGATTTTGACATGTCAACTTTTTATTGTGAAATGGTTCTAACTCTTCGTCAAATAGAAATAATTAAAATAATCTTATAAAATACATAATTAAGGCCACTTACAAGTGAAATGTGATCGTGTGCTTCTGTGATTCGTGCCTCGAGTGATTTCGGCACAGTTTTATCACGCAAGACGGCATTTTTTTTGGTATGTATTCAAAAGCACACCCAAGTAACGACTGATTTTGATTTTGACAGCTGAGAATCAATCACACCCAAAGTGGTGTGTACGGTTTTGCCCTGCTTTAATTTCGTATTAGTGGTCTGGATAAAAAGTCTTTGTCCTACCGTAACAATACCCAGTCACCTCATAGGACAAGTGTTTGTACTTTAGAAATGCGCGCAAATACTTCCTGTTGCGGGAATCGAACCCGCTACCTCCGGGTTACGAGTCGAAATACTGACCTAAATAGTAAAAATAATAATTGATTGAATCAGGCGTTACCTTGCGGAAGTTCATCTTAAATACAAAATGAAACAAGAATATCTAGTGTAATTCCGTTAAAATAAAACTATAAGATTATCTATATTGGGAAAGCTGCAAGAGATTGTTGCTGGCAAATGTATGTGACAAAGAATACACCAGTATCAAATATTTTTCTTATTCTTTGTCACATACATATACCAGCAACAATCCCTTGCAGCTTTCCCAATATAGATAATCTTATAGTTTTATTTTAGCGGAGTTACACTAGATATTCTCGTTTCATTTTGTAGTAAAAATAATAGCAGAAATCACTGACCTAGAACATTTTGGTAACTTTCAAAGAAATTACCAGGTAAAATTCATAAAAAATATAATAAGAACATAATTAGAATATTTTAATCAGATGTATCGTGTTCGTAGACCTTCGTAGAGCGTCTACGAACACTACGCCTTGGCAGCAGCGTTTTACATCGTCATACAATTGAATAAATAATATCAAATTCAAATAAAGCCTGAACAAAACTACTCAGATCTTTAACCTATGAGTTGTTGTCGAGTCTAGAACGTTAGAAGCTACTGTTGAGCTAATAGAATTATTGGCCTGACACGCTTTGGCATTCACTAACAAGGATTTATTGCTATTTGCAATCATCCCTTCAATTGCAAGACTTGACTGAGGAAGACACGAAGCACAGTTCTCGTTTAATTCAAGTTAGCATGGGCGTTGTTTTTTCTTATGTGCGAACAGACCAACGATTGACTCAACTCAACTGCTAAGCGACTATGGGTGGGAATTTTCACCAATAGCTCCACCACCATCAATGGTTAAAAACTTCAACAAATTTTAACCATTAGTTAGAATTTGTAAGAGATTGCAAGTTGTTGCAAGTTGGCCTATAGGAGCTTATTATTGTACTCGATAGTCTTAAAGGGACCCAAATTATGTTTGTCAGAAAACAAGGAAGCCGGGAGTACCTAAGTTCCATTCCGTAGTTCGCGCGTTTAAAAAACATCGCAAACTGAGCCGATTACTTCATTTGCAAGTTCCTGAAAGTGGCTCGATTTAAACGGCTAATGGGATAATACCAGGCTATTTATGGAGTCGTGACGACGAGCCTGAGAAGCTGGTTTTCCTCTTTAAGTATTTAGTCAGCAGCGGAAGGCAGTCATTTTAGGAGCTCATTTTATAAAGGCGGTTGAATGTGTGACACTTCCATGCTTCTTTGGACGTTTGTTATTATCTCATTTAAAAGTTCAGTTCAATAGAAATCGCGTAGAGTTCCTTAGTTGCCCGTTTATTAGGCAGGAATGGAATAACAGGAAAGAGCTTGAACCGCTTGAACTCTACAGCTGGCATTGACATTGTCTCCTACCCACGCCATTAAAAACAGTCCTGCTACAGCTCCAGAAAATTTTGTCTCACTTCTACCAGTAGATTGTAAGGGAAGTACAAGTGAGACGGAAATAGAACTGTCCATTCTTCTTACCTATTAGAACATGAGTATATTATCAGTCTACTAAAAACCTATAGTACCTACGTACGTACCTATTAAGTACGTGGTCTTTTGCAGATTGCTAACTCGCAAGATACCTATCTATTATGCGTGGAATGCTTGTCTTATGGTTCAATATTAGCTTAGTGACCTGCACGGCCCACGTTTGGGCACTCCGTGAACGAAGCGTGTGTAGACAAATGTGCGAAAAAATTATTTAAAAAAATAGAAAGTTGAATGTGAGAATACCACCCCATCTCTTCCCGTGGGCGCAGTAAGAGGTGGCTATGGGCATATTCAGGGTATTGGCAGCAGCGTTCTCCTTGGTACATTAAAATTTCGCACGATCACCAAGCCACCTACCCAGCGTGGTGATAGCGTGCAAGTGGCGTTCTACGGAGGGCCTATGTACATCAGTCGACGTCTTCCAGATTTTGATGTTATTTACCTAACTCAAGGATTGGTCGTCGAATTATATAGCTGCTGATCTTAGGTGCACAAACACCTACTCAACATCATCATCATCACCATCCTCACCATCATCAGCATCGGCATCATAGTTATCACAGGCCTACTAAGTCCACTACTTAGGCATTACCCATGAGGATGTACGTCTGCCCCACGGAAAGTCCTGCGGCAGACATTAGTGGTGTGACATGAGCACAGTCTACTGCTGATATTAATGACACAAAAACAGCTGAAACTAGGATGACTCACCAGTGAGGTCCAGTAGGATTTCACCAGGTCTTCAGGGAATAAAAATATGTCTAGCAAAGCCCACGAACCTCGCCACACGAACACAACGAGTGAGCCCACCACGCCCACCGAGAATATACAGTCCAGGACGTAAAGCACCGTCTCTCGGCTGTTCTGTAACAAAATGCTATGGGTTACATCGCTGATAGTGTTTGAAGAACACGAAGGTAGAACTACGTGCTTACTGTCTTCAATGGGATCGCACTTAAAGGTAGATTCTTTAGGGCGATACAATAGGCAGGTCCAGACAGAGCGAGCAGCCTCGCGAGGCATTTGCCGCGCGAAGCAGCTCGGTCTGTGTGGAGTACGGACCGTGTGAAATGCCTCGGCCGACACAAGCGCACCGCCCGCGAGCGACCAAGCGGCCGAGCCACCAAGAGCCGGTTTTTTATTTTGCTCAAAGGCGCCTCGGTCATTTGCCATGCATACTCTGGACGCATGCGTTTTGTTATACAAATAGCCTCGCGATGATACTGAGGCTGCCGCGCTCGTTCGCGGAACTCCTAGGTATAAAGTAGGTAGTGCCTGGAATAGGTACCACTGTTTCGCACCAGAATAATAATAATAAATATCTGTGGACATTTCACACAGCGCCATCTAGCCCCAAACTAAGTATAGCTCGTACTATGGGAACCAGATAACTGATACAATGCTTATATACTTTTTTGTTTGTAAATAAATACATAGAATACAATATAACACCCAGACGCAGAACAAACATCTATGTTCATCACACAAATGTTTGTCCTGGGTAGGAATCGAACCCACAGCCCTCAATTCAGAAGGCAGGGATACTACCAACTGAGCTATCGGGCCCGTCGAATACTTAGCTAGTAGGTAAAGCGCACTTATCTGCTTCAGGCAATTGTCCCTTTTAAATATAGCTCATATTTTAATATATCTATAATTTTGTTTGTTAGTCTTATTACAGTTTAGCGATGTGTTACTGTGATGTCCAAGTTTTGCTTATCCAGTTTGCAAGCTAGATTTAATGCAACCTCGAACTTTACTTTTATTTTTCACCAATAGTTAAAGTAGCCATTACATTTTGACCATTGGTTAGAATCTGTTAGAGTTTGTAACCTTGGTAAAGAAATCCACCGTAAGACATTTTGTTTACATAGACTTTTTACAACCCAGACGATATTATCCTAACCCTGAAATTCATTAAGCTTTTCGAAAGTGTAGGTAGTTCAAAAATTTTGAATGTGATCTGCATCCCTATTCCAAACCCATCGAAAAAGACTTCAAAATTTACTCTCTCCGTCTCTACATCTACATTCAGGATGAAGGAGACGGACTGACGGAGTGTGTAGAATGTAGTTTCGAAAATTTGGGTCTCGAGGTGCGTGGCAGAAAAATTTTGGGTGGAAACCAGCCTGCTCAGGTGGCTGACAGTTTTCCACGAATTCGGTTTTGGATGATCTTATTAAATTTTTCGTAAATATAAGAAACTAAAGTAATGGGTTGGTAGTTAGCGATACCACAGATTACTGAATATGTGCGATACTTGCCACCCGCTAAAATGCATGTGAATTTAAAGTAGTTTATATTATGCATCATTGAATGTGATTTAGGTGGATTGGGGCACAGATATTATATGGGTTTCGGTATGGTTGTCTTGCTTCATATACACATAATCTAATAGAAACCAGTAAGAAGATATATTATTCCAATAATAGACATAATGATAAGGGCAGTCTTGAAATAGTAAGTCAATAATGAATAAGTAATAACATCAAAGATAAGTCTAAGAATAACATACGCTAAGAGTAAGAAAACATAAAGGTAAACCTTACAAGTACATTTTTTATCTAACATAAGGTCGCAACTAATCTAATAAAGCTTTAATATATGTAAGCAAAGAAAACCATATTTAATTATTAATGTAATTTTAATATAAATAAGGCACAAGAAAAACGTTAATTTATTTGTTCGCACTGTGGAACACTAAGGTGACAAATTGAATATAATGCCGCTAAAGTAAATAAGAAACGTAAGGTCCTGTTTTACAAATTAGGTAAGCTTCTCTGTTTTGTTTCTGTTACTGTTTTGTCTTTGGTCTGCTCAAGAATAGATTCTAAATTATTATTATCAATCGGCTTTGTTAAATAGTTTATTAGTAGGTGTTATATGTATAGCTTTAAATATCTAAAATAAAATCGAAAAACAACACACGAATGTTGAACAACATTTTAAATTTAAAGAAGTAGGAATAGAGCGAAGAATACCAGGAGAACAATAAAATAGTAATCCTGAAAACAAGAGCTTTGAGTAGGTACCTATTAATAAACAGACAGGAGTTTCAACATTCACGTAAGTTGTTTACGTTCACCGCGTGGCTTAGTGACAGTACTTTTGAACTGCCTAATGTAATAGCCATCGAGTGTCACCAGGAGGGACGCTTGAAGCGACTCTACTATATTGGAAAGAAAGATTAAAGATTGAGACTGACAATGTTCTTACATAATAAAGGCACTTTGATTATGAGGAAATAGGAAGAAGAATATTTTTGGTAGCACTTTGTCCGTTTCTCTGTCAATTGAGGGTTAATAACAAAGACACAAAAAGTCTGCAGTTGTTCCCAGCATGGGAAAAATGCGAGGATATAGATCGAAAAACTCGTGACTAAATATAAGTAACTCAGCAGTCGCAATAAAGTACATCAATAGTTTCAAGCAGATGCTTTGATATTTTCAAGCAATGAAGAAATGATAAAGAACAGTATGAACAAAAATACCCTCTACGCGACATCCCAAATAGAGCAGAGCATCCTTGACGTAATTAGAAATGCACGGCAACTAACCGTCCTGAACATGGTGGGCACCTCGAAGTAGTCCTGCGGCGAGTCAACGGCTACAGCAAAGGGCGCGGCGCAGATGTTCCTGGCAGCGCGCAGGGCTGCCAGCGAGAGCGTCGCCGCTGCCGTGGTGGAGAGCAGCGTTCGAGCGCTGTCACCGGTGCACTCATTGAGCAGGTTCCAGACACCACGCCACGCTGCCACACACGCCACGCCAGCCAAACCCGTGTACAGCCGCGACGCGACACAGTACCAAACGCGACGCTCGGGGCACAGTGCCGCACCCAGGCGAGCTTGGAACACACACAGCAGCAGGTTGCAGCACAGCCCGAGTGTGGCGCAAATGGCCGCACTGGCCACAGCACGCTCCGGCACCACATACAGGTCCAGCAATGACCACGTTGACTTCCAGTAGGTAACCACTGCAGGCGCCACAACAACGGAGGCAAACAACGCGTCGGCGCATTCCAGCAGCGCGGAGACTGCGCGCGAGCCGCCCGCGAGCGTGTCAGCGAGGCCGGCAGTGCTTCCGCGCATGGCTGCTGACTGACCCACGACTGCGCCCGCCGCTACCGCGCGAGCCCTAATTGCATTATCGCCGCGTCCCGCACTCTGACGTCGTCGAGTCCCGACTTATCGCACCGATTTACCTTAGGCTTTTGCGAAATCTGTTTTATTGCCCAAGATAGCGGGGAGAGCACATTACTGTGTTGTGTCAACTTGATGGTTGTTACGAGTTTGCGAGTGATTTATTGGAGACGCTTCCGGTGTACACAACTACGCGATTTCGCAGATGGTGTGGTGAATTCGCTTCAGGAAGGTACTCTGACGTATCACATTATCTCGAAGGTAATATCTATGTGCGAAACTTGCTTGTTATAGATTCCGGGATAGTGCCGGTAGAAGAAAATTGCCCTGCATAAAGCGATAAGTAGAGTAGGGTTGTCAAAATGTAGGTAAGAGACACTTCCGACCGTCGCGGCGGTTTATCGAACACTGGTTCTGGACCAACGGCCCATCAAGCAGCTACCAAAATCTGTGCCTGTACGCAGTCAATCTGCGTGGGGACTCGTAATGTGACCTTAGAGCTAATCTGCGTAATGGTCAGCAAATGAGTAGGGTCGAGAAGATTACCCGCTTCCTTCCTAGCGTGACCAGACCGCCGCGACCTTTGTGCTGTTTACCTTCCTACTGAGAAAATTAATTACCTACATATTTTTGAATCTATGACTGAGGACATTAGGTATGCTTCTGCTTCATGCTTTTGGAATTTTGGAATAGGCGTTATTCGTTTTTCTTTATGTACTTACATACGTAATATTATGACAAATCTATAGTTTAAAACCTTACGACTATGTCTGATTTAAAATTATATCGTCAGATAAGTAAGTAGTACCTAGCAAAATAAAACGGTTATTATAATAATCATAACATAACTAATTGGCATAAAAATGAATTATTAGATTACCTATATAGCTACATAATAGGTAGATAGTGTACTTATTCGTGGAAAACATTAGTATTCCAATATGAATAAGTCTATTTTATTATCACATTATGATAACCCACCAAAATATTATTATAACACCAACCCTAACCTTTTCACTATTTTCAAAATTTAACGGCAGTATTAAACTATTGCGTTATATATGATCGATATCGGCCTTGTACTGCTCAACCAAATTTGAGCTTTGTTGGAAGCAAATTATCAGCTGAAGTGACTATGAAGGAACAATCAAATGAACCTGGAGCATGCGGAGGGCAGCACAGGATCCGAAATTGGAGCAAACCAATGCACTAAAGTGGATGGTAACAATTGCCAAACCGTCTAGTTTGTCTAACAAAATATAATAATACTTACTACCTCACTAAAGTACTATGGAGCCATGGAGTACCTATCTAAACAATTAAGGATTTTCTTGTAACTAGTACTAAGTAATAAATGCGAGACTGTGAAGTATTCTTTAAAACTAATATCGAAAGTTAAAGGTACATATACTTAACTCAAAAGCTACCCAAGTCAAAAAGTATGGCGACGCAGCGTAGGTTAGACCCCACTAACGATCTGGTGAAAACCGTAGCGAGTCGATGGATGCAGGAGGCAAGCAGCCGCTAAAAGTGGCGCTCTCTGCGGGAGGCCTATGTTGAACTTTTTCATCATCATCATATCATCAATAGCCTGAAGACGTCCACTGTTCAACATAGGCCTCCCCATAGAGCGCCACCTTGAGCGGCCACTCGCTTGCTGCATCCATCGACTCCCCGCGGCTTTCACCCGATCGTCGGTCCACCTAGTAGGGGGCCGGCCTACACTGCGTCTTCCGGTTCGTGGTCGCCACTCGAGAACCTTCTTTCCCCATCGGAGGCCTAATGGCAGAGTACTGGCTTAATATTAGGTACTTAGATAACAATAATTTTTAAATAAAATTGTTAGATCAATAAGCACTTACATTTGTATTGAACCTCGTAGAGAATATGTAAGTGGGTTCCTTCCCATCTGTCACCAGGAAGTAAGGAGACGCGAGGAGGTTGCGTGACGCTCGCAGTGTGGTGATGAGCACGTAGAACAGTAGTGTGAACGCGCCTATCAGCACTGGCCTGAGGAGATAATTGGGATGATAAGATGTTACCTCTAAAATCTTCTTTTTTTTTATTCTTTATAGGCAAAGCATTTGACTACTGTCTCACATGATGGAAAGCGATGACGCAGTCTACGATGGCCTAGAACCCTAGGAGATACCTCACTCTAGACTTGAAGACTCCCAAATCATAGTTAGCTGGAAGCAAGGAGGCCGGCAAGGTGTTCCACTCATTGGCTGTTCGCACTATGAAGTGCATAGCAAAACGCTTACTTAGTCCGGGTTGATGGAATTTAAAGGGTGCATATAAGGGTGCCGGATAAGATAAGTGCCGGGTGCCGGTGATGATAAGTGATTATCCCTAAAATCAATAGTTTGCATCCCTGTTTCTTCTGTATCGTCCCGGATTAATCATCAATTGTAATAGAAACTGGAACTTTATTTTATTATCAGAAACTTAACGGTTTTTTTTTTGGACCTCATTTTCTGTGAAGACAGTCTTGTTTTTATCTTCTCAGCTTATCTATTTCAACTTAATACACATAAGCTACATAGATAACATAATATCTATTCTAAACATACATTAGGCACTGACCTATGTAGATGATATGTTATCATGTAGGTCCACCAAATTAAGCAGTAGGTCTAGGTACTGTGATCACGGTGTTTGTGAAAATGAAGCAGTTGAGCAGCTGCAATCAATATGTTACATGGGAGCTGTGGCAGAGCCTGCAGTACGCAAAGAGTGGGTCTTCAAAGTCAGGTAGAAAAACGATGATGTAGGTAGGAAGGTACTCCTCCCGGCTCTCACTGTATAATCGAAAGTTAAGCTACGGATATAGGCCTCTCTAGTTAAAGGGTAGAGGATTTACCATAATAAGGCTTGGCATGTGCTTTGGTATCACTTTTGGTGTTGCAATAGATTATTATTGAGGATATGCTGCTACGTCATTAACAGCCTGAAGACGTCCACTGCTAAACATAGGCCTCCCCCAAGGAGCTCCACTTTGAGTGGCTGCGCGCCTCCTGCATCCATCGGCTCCCCGCGTTTTTACCAGATCGTCGGTCCACCTAGTGGGGGGCCGGCCTACGCTGCGTCTTCCAGTTCGTGGTCGCCACTCGAGAACATTTCTTCCCCATCGGTTGTTAGTTTAACAAGCGATGTGGCCTCCCCATTGCCATTTCAACTTGTGAACTCTAAGAGCTATACCTATCGGTCATTTTAGTTCTCCTGCGAATCTCCTCAGTTCGGCTCTTATCTCGCAGGGAACACCGAGCATTGCTCTCTCCATAGCTCTTGCTGCATTCCCTGTATATTCCCATAGCCGTCTCTTACAGCACCCATGGGAAGATACAGGGTCCTATTCTAACATTGCGACGAGACTACATGGAGATCCACGGCACCAGTGCGTATAAAATATTCGCAAGGATGAACACACTACACACGTGACCAATTAAAATTTCCTTCACCTTTTAAGTACAACCAACTTACACATACACTACTACTACTTACTTACAGTTCATGCAGTTCATTACAGTACCCAGCTACTGTACTCAGTACCCAGTACCTACCTATGTTGAACACTGTTTTACACTTTCACGGTTGTTTACTTCATTTTAATGAAATATCCTAATAGGTATTTGAATTTGAATGTATTGTAATGTAGTGTTGTGTGATGTCATGAATATAAATATTTTCTTTATTTTTTTTCTTTCTTTCTTTCTTTATTTCTTTATTTATGATATTAGGGCGGTAAGTTGGTTTTTACTAACGAGTAGACAAATGTAAGCCCGAGACGTAGTCGAGGAGTCACGAGTTTGTAAAAACCAATATCCGCCCGTGTATCATACAACGTTTTTCAACACATTTGCGAGAAAACAGTACTCTACTAGAGCATAACTTAGACTATGACTAAGACTTGACTACATGTATAATTCTATAACATGATGAAAAATTGTATTGCAATACTTGACTCTAGCTAAATAAACTGATGTGTGGAGCCATAACGATAGACGGGCCCGATAGCTCAGTTGGTAGTATCCCTGCTTTCTGAACTGAGGGCTGTGGGTTTGATTCCTACCCAGGACAAACATTTGTGTGATGAACATAGATGTTTGTTCTGCGTCTGGGTGTTATATTGCATTATATGTATGTATTTACAAACAAAAAAGTATCTAAGTATTATATCAGTTATCTAGTTCCCATAGTACAAGCTATGCTTAGTTTGGGGCTAGATGGCGCTGTGTGAAATGTCCACACATATTTTTTTTTTTTATAACATAAGAAGAAGAAAAAATGGTCTTAAATGGCGCGCATTTACAATGCAAATGGTGCCACCTGCGTGTGGTGAAAATTTTAACTAATTAGAATTAGTTTCATTTTCGCTTTAAAATTAAAGTGAGACAAACTTATTCAGCAAATGCGCTTCCAAGGCGTTTCGTTCATTCAGCTTATTTAATTTCGTAATGTGAAACTCCTTGGTGGAATCCTTGTGTATTTTTTTTATGGTAATTAAAAAGAAAACCGTACAGATTTTTCACAGAATAGAGAAAAAAAATCTACTTTTTCTCTTTAATCTGTGACCGTCATGGCGATTGCACAGCGCCATACTTAGGTGAGAGTATCTATGTGTCCGCACGGTCCGTCATAATTAACTTTCGAACAACGTATACAGGCTTCGTAAGTGCATTTTTTGAGCAAATGTGTTGAAAATATTATTAAAACATTCTACCTATGTGGGTCCTCAGAGGCCGGCACTATAGCGGCCACGGTAGCATCCAACAGCCCCCAGCCTCCGCGCCAGTGCATGATGTTCGCCAGGATGAATACGTAAGTGTACACCCGGGATAGGACCCGCTCGCGGACCCACGTCACTGGGGTGCGATGACCCGTCGGACTGGCTGATCGGGCTAGGAGTTGGGACCTGGAATGTCAGAAGCAAAGTTTTTTGAACCTGCCACCAACCAAGTATACTAGGCTAATGAAGTAGTACAAATATAGCCACGATAAAAATAAGTGGTTTAAAGTAAAGATAAGCAGATTTTGGGCCACTCTATTCCTTTTCTGAAAAAGCTATACCACTACTGTGATTTACTTTGCATTATTTTATTTTCCATACCGGAAGACTGCTGGAACACACCACATCATCAGATAATCAGCCAGAAGACGTCCACTGCTGAACATAAGCCTCAACCTATTATTATCCTAAGGAAGGTTTGCCATAATCACCAGCTTGACAGGCGGCTTGGACCAAGACCATAACATCCATGAAGATTCTTGGTGATCACCGAGACTCGATTACCAAGACTCTTGGTGATCGCACCTGAGGGAAGTGATGTTGGTGGTATCTTACATTGGTGCCGCACTGCACTACTGCACGTAAATAAATTATATAGTTATTATGATTACTATTACACCGGTTTACGCACTGAATTCGCAACGTTGCACAAATTGGTATAACTGAAGATCCTATACTTGGTTAATCTGATCCGGTATTTCATATTTGGTTAAAGTTAGGTATTTATAATCGCTGACTTTGGTGGGGATTATGGTCCGGAACTTAGAAGTAAGTTACTTAAAAAAGACAGCATTCATTTTGACTACCTATACCTAGAGATAAATCCATTGATATCTTACCTGACAACTGCAAAAGAGACATGCAGTAGCAGCCCCAGTAGGAATATCTGCGCGTGCGGGAACAAGTTTGGATGCTGTTCCATGACGCCCCACGTGCCGCGCCATACGCTCACCACTTGTGGCGCTACCACCACGCAGCTGAACACTGCGTCCCCTGGACCAGTAGAATGCAAGGGTTAGTTGGTCTACCTTTAGATGGATATCAAAAGCTTAGTGTTCTCCAGTGGTTACATTGAATTGATGGCAGACACTGACTATTGGGAATTTTGTCTTGAGACATATTGCATGCACACACCTACATATTATATTAGGTAGAATGTCTCTTTTCTTGAAGTGATAAACTTCTGCATGAAGCTCTTTTGTAATAAAACACAGAACAGAGAACACTAGTGATAATCCTCCCACAGCACGTAAAGAATATATTGCGTCGTAAAAAATGCGGTGCAATGTACTAACTAACAATTTTTTTGGAAATGAGGAAGTTGATTGTAGTACATTACTGCAACGGCCAGCAACAGAGGCATTGAGTCCATCAATGCTGAGTTGTGGCCAAGGCTTGTTAGTACTTTTCTCAAATAATGCGAGGAAATTAAATCTATGCAGATCTTTAATTTAAAAATATTTTCTCTTTAATTTTTTTATTCAATTAACAGGGTCTATTTATGAAGATACACCTAGTCCTTAAAAATTTTTGCAGTCAGCGGGATTTGAACCTGTGGCTTCCTACTCACAGGGTTCGACGCTGTATCAACTGGGCTATGGTCACACGAGCACTAGCTGCGAAAATCTTTAGTACTTATGTTTCACCATCCCGGTATTCCCGGTGAAACACAAGTAGGTACTAAAGATTTTCGCGACAATCGGTCGTGTGACCATAGCCTAGTGGATAGAGCTCCAACCCTGTGAGTAGCCCCCTACTCACAGGGTTGGAGCTCTATCCACTAGGCGCGGGTTCAAATCCCAATGGTTGATAAAAATTTTAAGGATAACATTCTGATTAATTCCATGAACTTTTTATTTGCAAACGAGCACGACAGATATGAGTCTACTATGTAATTTACCTGGCCGCTAAACCACGATAGATATGGATTTTCATACCAACTTTGCTGGCCGCTGCTCGCCAGTACAGCAAGTCCGATTTATCTCGAAGAAGGTTGTCAGAATGATGCTCAAATTTCCAAGCATGTTTGAGAAAATTTACTTTTCTATACTTCTTCCTAGCTGTACGTTTTCAGAAAATCATAAGATAAAACACATAGCTATGAAACAAATGATACTTCTGTAGAGAGGAAGCGTTTTTTTTGCTCTGTGAGATAAAATAACACTATCACAAAAAAAACTACTTTTCCAGTTTTGACTTCTCTGTTATTTAATTGTGGTGAACAAAAGCAATAACATCCCAAAAGTGTAAGGAATTTATTTATATAAACTTTGACACAAAACAATGTACAAGGAGGACTGAAGCATTATCTACACAGAAATTTTATTAATTTATAGAGAAATATAATACAATATATTATGATCGATTTCCTATACAAGGTGACCTTGAATTGGTATGTTATCCCGAAATGGGGGGACTGGGACCATGATAACCTACAAGTTGTGAGGGCCTTACTTGAAACTGGGTGTTTCCAAATTTCCATTGTAAAAATAAACGCACGTGCGATCGCTACGAGAGTTAACAAGATACTTATAAATTCATTTCTAAACACAGGTCGTTAAACTCATTTATTTGCACTCGGCCAAGGACGAAGTTCAACCACCCAGCTGCGCTAGGGCTATTTTAAAACGTAAACTTTACATGGTATTTCTTCAATTAAAACTATTCATTTTGTAAAGTCGTAGAAGAAACATTGTCTACCTTGGGGTGTAGATTTACCCCATTTCGGGATAACATACCAATTCAGGGTCACCTTGTATACGACTTCTGTGCGCAAGTGCATCGATTAGTCTGTCTGTGGTAGGTGAATAGATAAGAAATAATACATATTGAAAATATTCTAATTAAGGTCTTTCTTCTGATACCAAACACGATATACCTACTTACTAGTGATGGATTAATTAGTATTCGCATTAATATTTAGCATGTGAAAACTCTATTAGCATTTCGAAAATTAAACCTAGTTGCTAAATTCGATGAAATATGAAATTTTATTTCAATTAATTTAGTTCATTTTGAATTTAATTTTAATATAAAGTTTCATTTCATGTTTCACTTCATTTTTCTTTTCCAAATCATTTCATTTTAGCAAATAGCATAGCAATAGCAATTAGCATGCTAAGACTTGTGAATTAGCATGTTTATGAAATTTACGCAAAATCGCATTAATCGCCATCGCTACTACTTACTTAACAACAAATGATTTTAGTGCGCGAAATAATTTTATATCTCCATTATAACCGTTATTATGACTCACGGAGTAAAAAATCAATTGATTCACACCGTAGGTGTCGATTAAAATATGATGTCAATGGACGGAATATTTGAACTTATTTTTTACATCAGAGTTATCCAGCATTTGACCACGCTCTTACCTGATGTAAAGTGATGCAAACTTAGTAGCCGAGTAAAAAAACTTGCATAGATGGTTTACTTCTACCGAGATCACTTACCAAGACATTAGCAAAAGAAGCAAATAATTTTTATCCTTAATTAATTATTAAACAAAAGACAAAAATTGAAAAATGTGCATTTTTGACTCTTTTTTATTTATACAAGGTGACCTTGAATTGGTATGTTGTCCCGAAAGGGGGTAAATCTACACCCCAAGGTAGACAAATTCTTCTACAACTTTACTAAATTATTAGTTTTTCATTGAAGAAATGCCATGTAAAGTTTACGTTCGAAAATAGCCTCAGCACAGCTGGGTGGTTGAACTTTGTCCTTGACCGTTTGCACTAAATGAGTTTAACGACCTGTGTTTAGAAATAATTTTATAGTTTCCTGTTAACTCCCGTAGCGATCGCAAATGCAATTTTGCGAGTGGATACAATACAATACAATACAATTATACTTTATTGAATACCAAAAAAACACACAACTATGCACATGATACAACACAAAGAATGGTAGAACAACGGGCGGCCTTATCGCAAAAAGCGATTTCTTCCAGGCTACCTTTGTATGGACAGGAATAAAACAATCTTAAAAAATGGATTTATTTTTTACCATGGTGGTTTTGAAACACCCAGTTTCAAGTAAGGCTCTTACAACTTGTAGGGTATGACCCATTCCCCCCTTTTCGGGATTACATACTAATTCAAGGTCACCTTGTATACACTCAGCATTCTCTACAGAGATATAGAAGCCACCAGAGCTGATCACTTGCTTACACGAGATAATGAAGAATTTAATAGATTAGTATAGAAGAAGGCAAGGTATACCTGTACCATAACTAAACTGGTCGCACTGGAACTCTGCATCTTCGTCATCAGAGTTGTACTCCTGGGACAAGGCTTTCTCCAGATTCTGCCGCGGCGCTTCTGGTAGTAGCGTCTCCGAACAGTTGGGTGGCATCTGTAACATTTTATAGAAGAATATTCATTTTAACTTATTTTATTGGTTTGGCAAGATTTCTTACCCGTTGAATACCTACAGATTATTTGTCAAAAGAAATTAACATTTCACTGCACGTTAATTTGAATTACATTTACAAAATATGAAGAAATTGATCAATAGAAGATTTATATGATAAATAAGTGGTTAGTACAAAACTAAAAAAAAAATTCAACAGTGGGAAGGAGTTTTTGTGTTAGCTTTAATCGTATTGCCTCTAAATAGAAGTATGGATGGAGCACTCTTGAAGTAGTCGCGCTACCGCCGCGTACCCGCGACGCTGGCTGCTGCCATAACTAGCGGCCTATCACGCTACCTGAGACACGATATATGGCAGACACCCGTCTACAATTCTACATACCTAGCCCGCAGCAACACTGCCGTTTTTGAGAAGGGGAAATGCCCTTGCCCTTCCCTTCCACCACAGGGTTGATGGCAAGGGGAATGTTAGGACTCAAACCCACTTGAACCTTGTAATGCGTGTCAACCTCGTCCCCCGTAGAATTTGGCAGAAAAATGGTGCTTGCGGATTATAACGTTAACATCTCTATTTATAGATGCTCTAAACCCTGTATCTACCGTATTAACCACTGCCATACTTGATGGGAAAAGAACATTCACAACCTATTCATCATCATCATTAACAGCCTGAAGACGTCCACTGCTGAACATAGGCCTCCCCCAGGGAGCGCCACTTAGAGCAGCTGCTTGCCTCCTGCATCCATCGGCTCCCCGCGGCTTTCACCGGGTCGTCGGTCCACCTAGTGGGGGGCCGGCCTACGCTGCCTACGCGTCTTCCGGTTTGTGATCGCCACGCGGGAACCTTTCTTCCCCATCGGTTGTCAGTTCTACGAGCGATGTGGCCTGCCCATTGCCATTTCAACTTGCTAATCCTAAGAGCTACATCACTTTACAACCTATTATTTACTACTTATTCATAGGTATAAAAGTTCTCCAATTTGACGCAGCATCCTATACCGAGATGAGCACTCACAATCTCGCCCTTTTAGCTGCCAATTTTATAACAACTTTTAACCGGCACCAAATTCCAATTAATATAAAAATTAATTGATTTCCTTAAACATTTACATAAATAGGTCTTAAGCTTAAGTACCTGAGTACCCAATTTAAATCAATCGATATCGAATCGAATCATAGTAAAGATTATTAATTAAGATCAATTATTAAACTAATAATCCATACTTTTAATAACTCTATTTTTTTAATTAAATTATGGACTTCATTGCAAGCAGCCTACCTCGTTCTTGCGCTCGTTTATTTCAACCTTTTTTTTTTCATTATAACTAATAAGAAACTAAGGCTGAGTTGCACCATAATCACGGTTAAAGTGACGGTCAAATTTTGACATTAGCCCGCCCTGCGAAGCGTAGAACGGTTATAGTTAGCGTTAAAGTTAGCGTTAAAGTAAGCTGGTGCAACTCAGCCTAAGTAATTATGCTACGTTACAATTCCTTACAATAAAAGTTCCAATCATATTGTAAGCCCACGCAGAGGTTGAAGTGAAACCTCTTTTAATTAGCTCTTTGCTTGTCTTTCAAAAAAAGAAATAGACTTCAGTTGACATGAAAAGAAAAAAATATATGAGTTTTGGCGGGAACGTGAAAAAGTTCACGTCGTTGCATTGTATTATTTCTCAAAACTTGTGCTTTTTTCAGTGTTAATGTTTAAAATTGGTGGCGTTTTACGCATTAAGTGCTGAATTACGAGCATGAGTGTGGTCAAGTGATATAATGTGGTGTAACGTGGTTTTTCGTGTTGCTTCCAAAATTCCATAGAAGCTTCTTGTAAAGTTGCCACCACTTTACTTGAGCATGACTTAGACTGGACTATGACCCGACTTAGACTGGACTATGACTATGACTAAGACTTGACTACGTAAAATATTAAACCTCGATGAAAATATACAATACTTGACACTGGCTAAATACACTATGTGTGGAGCCAATATAAAAAAAAAAAAAATATATGTTTAATTTACAATACAATACAATACAATACAATACAATACAATACAATACAATACAATACAATACAATACAATACAATACAATACAATACAATACAATACAATACAATACAATACAATACAATACAATACAATAACTCTTTATTGACACCAATATCATAAAAACATGTGGAAATGAGAATTAATTTTTCTAATTTTTTATCACAGAATTCCCCCTATTACAAAGGTCCAGAACCGAAGTCTCCATACTTAACCTTGTTTGAACATGAATCAAACCAAAGAGCACATTTTTTTTTCTTCTAATGTCAGTTCCTCTTTCAACATACCATATAAATAGTATTACCCTATTTAGTCGGGTACCTAAATAAAAATCTAGCTAGATGTAAAATGTAAATAATAAAAATTATATAACACCTACATTAAAAAAATATAAAATAATAAAATTAATTACCATCATACTACTATCTATAGACAAGAAAAAGGTCTATAGATAGCTCATGCAATCTTTTAATAAAAAGCATTCAAATTAAGTATAAGCAGCAGTTTATTCAAAATTTCTTTTAATAACTCACGAGTTTTTCAATATTACCAAGTTAAAGGGATTAAAGAACAACAGTTATGTAGGTACGCCCTGTACCTACATAACTGTTGTTCTTTAACATAAACACATTACCAAATTATATCTATTATTTTAAAATTTTAAAATTCTACTACTACTTACTACATGATAGTCTACTGAAATCATGAAATACCATAGTCACTCTTTACATGATACTAAAAGTAACAAATGTGTTACCCTTGAAGGTATAGCTCCTTGTTTTATTTTATGGCGGCCTCTTTTTGTCAGATATTTATCTTTACTATAGAAATGCGCTGAACATAGAATAGAATAGAATAACTCTTAATTGCACATACCAACATGAACGAAATTTGAACATTAAAGTACTTATAGTTAGTTAGTACAATGGGCGGCCTTATCACTAAGAGTGATCTCTTCCAGGCAACCTTTGGATGGATAGAATCCCAGGAACAAGGAGTAGTCAGCGGTGCGCATTATAAACAAAACAAGAAAAAACAAATAACTTAAACATTAACTAATATTAGACAAACTAGTTATTTGTAGGCAACAATTTGAACATGAACATATTGTTGAGCGAGTATTAGATTTCCACCAATCTTCATTTCGACTTTTTCAAACTACTTTTATCCAACGATCAGCTAGACATGGATCTGTTGGAAATCTATACAAAAGAAATCTGGTAATTATTCAGATGTCGTGTGGCAATACTGATTTTGATATGCCAACTTTTTATTGTGAAATGGTTCTAACTCTTCGTCAAATAGAAATAATTAAAATAATCTTATAAAAATACATGATTAAGGCCACTTACAAGTGAAATGTGATCGTGTGCTTCTGTGATTCGTGCCTCGAGTGATTTCGGCACAGTTTTATCACGCAAGACGGCATTTTTTTGGTATGTATTCATAAGCACACCCAAGTAACGACTGATTTTGATTTTGACAACTGAGAATCAATCACACCCAAAGTGGTGTGTACGGTTTTGCCCTGCTTTAATTTCGTATTAGTGGTCTGGATAAAAAGTCTTTGTTTTTTATTAATTTTTCCTTGTAAATATTTTTTATTTTTTATTTCTATTGCATTTTCGCACAATACAACCGTCCTTTTCATATCGCACTTTATTATATCTTTTCTTTTACAGAAACATCACCGTTGTCGGCAACACATATGTTAGCCATTCTTTATATTTATAACACAATACTTACAACATAACATCATTGACCCTAATTAACGGTTTTACAGTTAGGGGTTGCTATGGCGTGACGTCAACCAGACGTGGCCAAGGCCATATTGATTATTTTGGCTATCATTATTTTGTTCAGAACCGCTTTTTTTAGGTGTTTTGCATACTATACCTTACCTTAGGTATTAGTTTACTGTACTAGTGCTGCGCTGCCCTTTTCACGTAGACTCATTTTTCTGGTGTAAAATGTATCCTAAGCTATTGTAAGAAATGATATATATAATATAAACAATGACATGACGCGGTAGTGGTGGAGAGACGACTGCCTAAATTACATCACGCACCCTTTATATAGGTCGGCGCCGGCGTCGTCAATATTATAAACAAATGTGTCCCTACATCAACCCCCTTCTTAAAAAAATAATTTTGGCACACGTCGGGATCACCAGTGTAAGAAATGATATATATAATATAAACAATGACATGACGCGGTAGTGATGGAGAGACGACTGCCTAAATTACATCACGCACCCTTTATATAGGTCGGCGCCGGCGTCGTCAATATTATAAACAAATGTGTCCCTACACTATCATCATCATCATCATCATCTGCCTGAAGACTGCTGAACATAGGCTAGGCATAGAGCGGCTGCTCGCCTCCTGCTCCATCGGCTCCCCGTGGTTTTCACCACTGCGCTGCATAAAAGCTATAATGTTAATTCGGTGTATAGTTTAAACTAGTACCTATATAGCATGTTGTGTTGTGCACCTATTTATATTTATAATAACCTTTGATGGGTACGTAAATTCCCACTTGTGAAAATTTTATTCCTTCAAACTATCCACAAAATAAATTGAATCAGCGTCTGATTAAAAAGTTTGTCGTAAATAACCAGCCAAGTGCGAGCTGGACTCGCGTACTCCCTACCATAGTCTATAAAAACGAGCAAAAATCACGTTTGTTATGTGGGAGCCCCCTTAAATATTTATTTTATTATGTTTTTTAGTATTTGTTGTAATAGCGGCAACAGAAATACATCCTCTCTAAAAATTTCAACTGTCTAACTAACACGGTTCATGAGATACAGCCTGGTGACCAACAGACAGATAGACGGACGTCGGAGCCTTAGTATAATAGCGTTCGCTTTACCCTTTGGTAGTAACAGACTAACAGATAAATTGAAAGACGGAGCTACTTATAAATTTATAGTATACTAGAAGTAGGTATGCATGAATAATTAAATTTACATTAAACACAAATTCTCACACTTGTTATTCGCTTTGTCCGTAAATAGTAGATACATACACAATTAGTTTAAAAATATCTTGTTATGTAAGTATTTTTATACTTACGATTTCAGAAGGTTATTGCACTCCTAATTCAAAACTCTAACGATCTATTCATGCCGTAATCTTTCAGGTTAGTAACCACACTGAAAAACCTCATGCATCCAAACCGAAACAGATTTTAAAAATGTTTTAAAATTCGAAAACTTGCTTTTTACACTTTTTGAGAACTCAAACTAATTACTTTGCTGAACATATAATTATATCAATACGTCTGTACTGCTGCAGCCTCTAACTATTGAGTTTGGTATCTACGCGGTTTCGTAGACACTGAAATATTTAGAGGCTACACACAACACGCGAGCCGGCAGGTTTCGTTTGTTTGTGACCTGCCGAGACGCGGACACAAGGGCCACTGGGCCGTAACAGCGAATCGATCGGTTTTAAATAACGTTCAATATTGAAAACTGATTACATCTAAATCAAAAGTGATTTTCCACACCACACCTTTTTTGTAGTTGATTGAACATCGATTAGAGCAGTAGATATAACCATTTAAGATGCGGGTTAAAACTGATGAAGGCAAAGAAGATGTAATAGGTAATTAAGGAGACAGGCCCGATAGCTCAGTTGGTAGTATCCCTGCCTTCTGAACTGAGGGCTGTGAGTTCGATTCCTGCCCAGGACAAACATTTGTGTGATGAACATAGATGTTTGTTCTGCGTCTGGGTGTCATATTGTATTCTATGTATGTATTTACATATAAAAAAGTATATAAGTATTGTATCAGTTATCTGGTTCCCATAGTGCAAGCTATGCTTAGTTTGGGGCTAGACGGCGATGTGTGAAATGTCCACACATATTTATTTATTTATTTAATTGTAGTATAGCCGAGAAGCGTATCACTTACTTAATGCGTTATGCGCCCATCCTAGGAATCTGAAACTTTTACTGTACAAAAGTACCTACAGTAGGTAGGTACATAGAGCTAAAATTATTAAAGACAGCTCTCAGAATTCATACGTTCTTGGAGAAGGAATATTTTTCTAAAGAATTGTTCGGTTGTTTACTTACTTTTTATTTGTCTATCAAAAGATATTGTATGAGAAAGAGAATTTTAATTTTTAAACTTTCCTTATCAGTGGGTTAATTGGTAGAGAAGAGTGGAATAACATAACTTACCTTCACAAGAACTTCTTGAAAATCCTCGGCTACTTTCTTGACTCCCAGATTTTGCGGCTCGCTTTCTTTGGGCATCATATCGTGAGTTAAAACTTCTTCAGGTTCATGGTTACGTTTCATCAAGCCATCGGGTTCGACGCGATCGCTCTCGCTAAGGAAACTCATCTTGTGGCCTGGCATAAATAACTGGCAATCTTTTTATAAGGAAGGGTTGAGATGCCATACAAGAGTGAAATGAGCTAGTTGACCAAAATCGGTGTTTCCTCGTGGACCTACTATTTTGTTCTACTAGTAGGACCACGAGGATATACATGTCCCCGTGGTCCTACTGTGACGTCATATTTTAAGAAAGTGATTTTTCAATCCTCCTGTAGATACTTATAAAAACTTTTTGCGTGTTGGCTTAATCATTTTGTGGAATCGTCAGAAAAGTAAAAGTTGATGTTTAATATTTGTTTGTTGTGTTGATGTTGACAGAGTTGATCTCAGCTCAGGGGCCGTACTGTGAGCTCTTAGCGCGATTCAAAACGGAGCCTATCTTGGATCGCTTTGTTTTTTTTGTATGAAGATTTTGACAAGCTATCCAATATACGCTCTGTTTTGGATAGCGCTAAGAGCTCACAGTACGGCCCCAGCTCTGAGAAGTGGTGCGTCAAAACTCAATAGTGAGTATAGAGCTATATAGGGATACGTTATGCGGGAAAAATCTGACATTACCAGAAAGTCGTCTCCGAAATGGAACAGCTCAACGGATCTCCAAAATGACAAGAGATATGGGGGTCCCGTTTTAACTGAAATTGGAGTAGATCTTGGGATGTTCCAGAGAAACACAAAAAATAGGGTTGCCATACAAGATTGAAACACCTATAAATGGAAAACGGTAAGAGATAAGTGGGTAGCAAGGAAGTTATATATATTACTGTGGGTAGTAAGTTAAGTATTCAATCAAATGTCATAGGGGATGACGAAGCTGTCAAGTGGTGGTCATTAAAAACCAAAATGGCGGAATCAAATGGCGGCCATTTTGAAACTTGGTCTGATCGGGGTGGTTTTTTGCATGGGGGTCGTACTAAGCAGGTGGACCACGGGCAACAATTTGATATTTGAAAAAATTATTTGGTTTCCGACATTTTTAAAGATGGCTGCCATGGATTTTTGACGGATTGTTTAGTGATACCTTCAAGCTCACTATATTCTGTATTTTTTTCTAATAGTTAGCATTTGTTTTTCTCGCAGGGTGTTCACAAAAGTTAGTAGGTCCACGAGGACATGCATGTCCTCGTGGTCCTACTGGTAGGACAAAATAGTAGGTCCACGAGGAAACAGCGACCAAAATAGCTAAAACGGAGTAATTACACTGTAGTTACTACTGGATGACTTGGAGAAAATTGGGGAAGCCCTAATTGGCCTGGCAACTGTTAACGAACGGACTAACTACATCATAACCACCGCATAGATATCCTACAGGTCATAAGTACCTACTAACTACTGGTAATTGCAACTTAACACAACCAACTAACTGACCACTGCTGATACCAATGTTGAGGGGCCATGTTTGCTCGCATCCGTAGGGCTTAGCCCTTGGTATCCTACACGTGATTCTCGGGTCCAAAGGAGCAACCGAATAACTGGTGGAACTGGTGGAAGGCTACAGCCGCCGGCTTAGTTACCACCCCCTGGATAAAGCCACGGTGCCAGGTTTGGATTGAATTCGTCCGCCCATTTCACTTTATGAGAGTGAATGGGCATCTCAGTGGCAAACGTGATCTCCTGAGACACCTTGATCGCTTACCATCAGGTGAGATGGATGGTGGTGGTGCTGCGTGGTGTTTTTCAGTATTAAAAAAATTACCTAGTTAAAGGAAATGCGAACGCAATGTATTGATTGTTGAGCTAAAAGGTACAACGTACGTACCTACCGCACGTACACACGTGTTCAGGCTGTTGATGATGAACAATAGACTAAAATGCACTAACTCTTAGTTGTGCCTTCATTGAAGCCTGCTAATAATACAAACAAATTAATCAAAGTTCTAATATACCATTGAGATAATAGCACCATAGTGTTTGAGTATTTAATGGCTTTCTACGAAAGATTAATGGTGGATAAATCTTCGTCAATAAAATCCATTATAATACTATCTAATCGGGAATTATTTACATAGTTGCGTTATAGTGTTTCCGTCGCTAGTGTAGGTATTTAGTTGTAGTATATATTATCTGGGGTTGTAGTTTACCTTATGTAGTTGTATGAATATGTTATACAAAGTGACCTTGAATCCGTATGTTATCCCGAAAGGGAGGACTGGGAACATGGTAGCCCACAAGTTGTGAGAGCCTTACTTAAAACTGGGTGTTTCCAAACCTCCATGGTAAAAAATAAATCCCCTGGCTTTAGGAACGGATGGAAGCGGGTTCAAGTCCCGTTCGTAATACTTTAATATTACGACAAGACATCATTTGTCCTCACCTAATGGGGGAAGGCTTATATGTTCAAGTGTGGACCTTTTCCGGCTGATCATTTGAGACTTCCTTATGATCAGCCAGTTTGGTATAACTAGTCTCAAAATGCGTATAGTCTACGCACTTGGAATGAAATGTATAAGTACTTATAATAGGTAATGGTCTACTGGTCTACGCCGGTGGTGGAGGCATAGAATTTTAATTAGGCAATGTAAATTTACACTTTAAATGAACTACTACTTTTGCTCCGTCTTTAGGTACTTCCGAAGTAGCTCATTTGTCAGAGGCAAAGAATGCCTGGGGCTTGGCTTGTCCAAATTCTGATCTCCCGGTGGTCCTTTCCTCGCAGAGGATGTGGGACCGACTGCAAACTAGCATGGAAAAATCTTTTAGATGCGTGTCCTAGCGTCGCAGATCATGCTCGGCTTCTCGCAGTCTCTGTGTGGGAGTCAGGACTTTGGTTACAGGCCATGCCTTCTTTCAACACCGGTAGCCTTTTAGATCCGACTGCTTTTCGCTTAGCTATCAGCTTACGTTTGGGAGCAAGATGCTGTATAGCCCATCGCTGCCAGTGTGGTACTGCAGTTGATCAGCTCGGTCATCACGGTCTCTCGTGTTGGAAAAGTGCTGGTCGAATTTCGCGCCAAGCTATTCTTAATGACATCATTCGCCGGGCTTTTACCACCACCAATGTTGCAGCAATTCTCGAACCAAATGGTCTCATGCGTGACGATGGTAAAATACCTGACGGAATGACTTTGGTTCCCTGGAAGATGGGGCGGCCTTTAGTGTGGGACGCTACTTGCGTCGACACTATGGCGCCGTCACACCTTCCCGAGACGCACGTTAGGGCCGGCGCCACGGCTAATTCGGCTGAGCAGCTAAAGCGGCGCAAATATAGTAACCTCGGTAGCGGTTATATATTTGAGCCGTTTGGCGTTGAGACCCTGGGTCCGTGGGGACCGGGAGCTCACCGCGTTTTCCAAAGTCTATCAGAGCGCCTGTACGATGCGACGCGTGACCAAAATGCTGGCCCTTATTTGGCTCAACGCATCGGCATTGCAATTCAACGAGGCAATGCTGCCAGCATGTTGGGTACGCTACCTACCGGCAGTGGGCTGGAGCATTTGGACTGTCTATAGGCCATCGCGGTCTATTATACAGTCCATATGTTCTTTGTAGTAGGTATAGTGTAGCTAGTTAGTGTGTAGTGTAGTTAGTTTTAGTTTAGTTTAGTTTTTATTATTGTAGTAGTTAGCTTGAGTAATAAAGGTATATTGCCCATCTATATTTCAAAAAAAAGAAAAAAACTACTACAATAATATGAATTTCAAAAACTTTATACAGAAACTATAGCCGCGCTGATTTGTACAGTCTGGAGCATTTGTGGACGTAGACACATTCTGGTAGCATTGCCCTGTTGAATTGCAGTGCTAATTCGTTGTGATAAATAAAGTAGTCACGCGCATCGATAATTAAAAATATACTTAGACGAATCATACTTACTATAATAATCATGAAAAAGTTTATGATTTTTGAAACACGAATCGATATAGTTCTTCAAATGAAAATAATTGTTTGCTTTTTCCCTAAACTTAATTCATGACAAATATATAAACGGCACGTAAAACATGGAATATCAATAAATCGTAAATGAATACCATATATTACTTAGAGGGATTACTATACCCTTTACTAGGTATAATATTACTATAATGACCATCCTCGGCTATCGACGACATTTTCTGTTTATTTAGTAGCCTTGGTGCGTGGATGAAATAAAAAAAGAAGGATTGAGTTTTGATTGACATCGACCTGAAGCCCAAAATGGCGGACATATTACATATGTGTGTCAGATGAAAGTATGGCGACCGGCTGCCTATGATGTGAGTGTGTGCGTGCCCCGCGAAGCGAAGCGTTCCGGCTTCCTAAGAGTGCTTCAGTTTCGGATCAGACGGGATTCCCTCCTTCTTTTTTTATTAGCTCCATGCCTTGGTGTTTATAGGAAATTACCATTAGGCACTATTATTGAGTGATGACCACTACGCAATGGAAAACTGAAACCTATATATATAGAAGCTTGCTGAAGAATGTCTAAGTAGGAAGAAAATACACGTGCGTCATAAGTAGTGAAGATTAGAACATAAACATAACATAAACATAATTTATTCACAAAAATATACAATACAATTACATGTCACACAGATAACAAAACTAAGCTATAGCTTGTAAAATAGTGCACTGTTTTAATAACGTGCTTAACCTACACTAAGAAATTAATCTTGTAAAACCTTTTTGAGAGGTACCAGTTTAATAATGGTAATTTTTTATTGTCATCGATAGGCTAACATTTGACCACGGTCTCATCTGATGGTAAGTGACTACGCGGTCGACGATGGAGCATTTTTGCCTAGAGGATACCGGTTCACTCTGGCCTTAAAAACTCCCAGATTATATTTGTCAGGAAACAATGACGCCGGTAAGGTGTCCGAATTACAAACCAGGAATCAAAACGCTTTGATCCTAAGAATCCACAACATCTTTAGTATTAGATGTATATGTAAGAATTCATGTTCGGGCATAGCCAGTGTCATTTCACTAAATGTAAATAAAACCTTGCTTACGATCTCTTCGCTACCATCAATTAGTCAAACTATATGACGGTAATGTGCACCTATTGTTTATTATCCAAAACAAATATCAGTGCAACCTTGTATTAATGTTAATTTATGGTAAAGCAGGAGTACAGCGCCCACGCATGTTTCTTTTACAAAGGCACATGATTTCATTATTGATTAGGTAATAGTTGCTGTCCAGTTAATTAGTTTTACGCCTTAACCTATTAGTCTAATGAACAAGAGAAGGAAGGGGGAAAAGATAAGGGAATAAATGGATGTGAATGTTAAAGGAGGCAGATCTAAGTCTTCTTTTACTTCATACTACGGTATAACCTTGAATCTTCTTTAAGAGAGATCATGGTACTGGCCTGGCATGGTAGGGATCTGTATCCCTACACTAAAATCGTTCTACTAACTATTCTGTGCCATAAGAGTGTCTTGTCTATTAATTTTATCGATGACTGTACCAAAGTATCAAAATGGTAAAGTGCCCGGTAAAAAAGTGTCGAATCGAGGAAAGCGTCGAATTAGGGAAAGTACCTATCGAATTAATAAGAATAGCCAATAAGACAAAGTTTCAATCTTTTGCCTGACCTGCGCTTGCGCCCCTGCCTCTATAATGATAATAATATTACTTTACTTAATTATAAGCGATAACTGCTAATGATGGCCGGCCGTACTTAACGCTTAACATCAGCCGTACCGACGACACTATTCAATAGAAAACTTGTGTTATAATGTAAACGGCTTTTAATTAATAAGAGAACTTGTAAGAACCTCGCAGATCCCTATATTTTATCACCGAACTTCGCAGCAATAGATAATCTCCACAAGGTGAACAACAATTAGCTAGGTAGGTATTTAATAACGATTTTATCGGTACATTTACCAAACAAAGAAGTTTTGTTATTATTAAACTGGTCTGGGCAGTCTTCATTTATATATTACATAGTCTTGTATAGTCTTAGTCATAAATTGATAAAACGTTTTGTGTGTACAACCACAGAATACTTAAGAGGACCGTCCTCGTATTTCAAAATGTTTTTCTGTCGTTCTGCTCTCCATACATAGAGACAATAGAGCCCATGGATTTACCTATTTACCTACATTTTAGCGTTTCGGGAGCCAACGGTTTTTACCCTCTAAAACTTAATAAAAACTATTGATTTTGGTGTCAATCGTTTGGACACATTATAATCTATACTTGCAAGTCTTCGTTTTTTTATGTTTCGTATACTAGTAACAACTAACCACTTTACTTCGTCATAGTTTTGATAAAATTCGTAAGTTTATAGACAGCTATAAACACGAAGATATTGTAAAAAAATTCAAAAGAAAGACGTATGGGCATTGTTTTTTATTGGATTGACACATATAGAAAAATCATCAAAATCGGATAACATTTAGAGATGGAAGAGCCTTGGCACTTGAGTGGGGATTTATACGCTTCTCTTAATAGAGGTTTTTGTGATTTATTTAGCTATCGAAATACTCATATATTAATAACGCTTGTTCTCACGTAACTATTTATTATGCCGATTTTTTGTGTTTAAGTTCCATTCCGCACTACTATTTGGTCTGTACCTACCTACAACAGTTGGTTGGAATGGGTTGAATGCTAACAAGGAGGTAAGTGGTAATGTAAGTATTTACTTAAAAAAAACAACAACAACTTCATCGTTATATATTTGTAACATTAACTATCCGCCA
The DNA here is from genome assembly GCA_963580505.1 of Ennomos erosarius. Lineage (NCBI taxonomy): Eukaryota > Metazoa > Arthropoda > Insecta > Lepidoptera > Geometridae > Ennomos > Ennomos erosarius. The sequence continues at coordinate 2,562,038 of OY756982.1, forward strand.
CTAACTGGTTCAACAAACGAAAACAACATGGCTATAAATATTTGCTATGCAGTGGCCCACAATGTATTGCACGCTGTACGACCGTGCTAATATTTAAGGCGAAGGGTAGGTAATAGGTGTTTTTGGCACTTTCCCTAGCGAAATTATAGCATGTGGAGCTTCGAAGTTAATATAAATACCTAACTTGTAATTTAATATCTCGAAGTTTCTTGTGCCGTTCGCAGGAAAATTCGAAATATTGAATTCAAGACGAGACAAATGAATTTGGATTTAGTTACTTATAGCAAAAAATCGTGAGCTTTCATATTAGATTTATTCAGATATTTAAAAACGCAAAAAAGTGTGCAATCCCAACAAACATTCAAATGCTGTAAAATTTTCAGGGTTTTGAACACATTTTTATCAGTTTTTAACACATTTATTTTTCACTAATATGTGAAAATTAACTGAATTTTAAATTAAAAAATTATTAAATTATTTTAATTATTAATTAAAAACTAATTTAGTTTTTCGCGTATTGTCTTTGCTGCAGGTAAGCAACGCTCTTAAGTTCGCTATTAATTGATACCTCTAAGAAATTAAGTTCGATGTTTCTTTGAACAGATTTTATCCAGCTTACCTTTCGCCTTAAGCTGGTCTTATAATGTGTAGAGTTAGGAGTAGTGTGTTCATATTCATATTCATTTAATTCTGTTTCCACGTGTACATATTAATTATTAATCTTACTTAACAACATGGACCCTGATGGGCACTGTATTAAGAGGGTAGAATTATTAAAATTAAGTACTTGTAGCATAAAATTTAGATAAGTACATAGTTTTACAGTTCTGCATCAGTGTTTATAGTGTTCTGCGCTGAGTAGGTAATAAATAATCATTGTACTATATATACAGACCTTAGATACAGAATAACAGACCGTAGGTATATAGACCGTTGACATACTGAAGTAGGTAAAGCATGAAATTAGTAATAGAGCGTTTTATAATATAGAATGCAAGGGGAACATTATGAGGTAATATTTACATTATGAAATCGTACAAATTAACAGTTTAAATGTTCGTCTCTAATCCATTCTACCTTCCTACTGAACTCTATACATTACATTGTCACCAACTAGGATATTATTTAAACAGTAACAAAACTATATCATAATTCACTGCATAACTAGTAAAATGGGTTTAACAGTGGAACATTCTACCACAGAACAGGTAAAATAAATATCATTGGTCATCATTATTTTACTTGCTTTGTGATTTTCATAGAGGGGGCGCTCCGTACTGTTTCACTCTTAGATAGACATGACAAGAATATTGTTTTTTAGCTGTCTAATGATGGTGGTCTCTACCTAACTTTACAACGTCACCGGACGGGCAAAATAGCCCTGGGTCTTCTAGAAGAGTCATTGCATAGTTTTTTTGGTACTTTATTGGTATTTTCCTGTTTTTTTTTTATTACGAAGTGATCATGAATTGTCGTGTCCTGGAGTTTTTGGACCAACATATCAGCCGGCCTGTACGGCTGCACCTAATATACTTTGATAATTTTATAGTACCTCTAAATATCCAACATTTAGATTTCTGTATTAAAACTCGGAAACATGCTTTTTACATCAGATAAAAGTAGACAAAGGAAGTAAGATAAACTACATAAATAGCTACATTAAACGTCACATATATAGGTAAAAATGTATTTGTATAAATAATTAGCTATTTAATTTTAAGTCGTGTAGAGTTGTACTTATAGAGATATAATATTATGCATACATATAATATGAAGGTCATTTAGAATTTAATAGACACAAACCTTCCACATAGAAGGTTGGTGTCTATTAAATAAATAAAATTTGAAAAACATTTTCGCAATACCTTGAGCTACTAAATATTTGTTTATTTTCCGTGACTTGAGTCAAAGATATGCCTAGGTTTTATTATTAGTAAGTACAGTTGATTTAGTTAGTATGTAGAATATAGGTAACCTACTAGTTATTACAGAATTTATCTCAAGAAAAAACATCTACACATCAAAAACGACAACTGCATTAAATAATATCTACCTACATAGATAATAAGTAGGTATAATATGATTTAAAATGAAAGGCACAAGTTAAACGTACTTAGAGATCATGAAGAAAAGTTAAGTTGTAGACTGTAGTATAAGTTAGTATAGGTAGTATAACGAATTATAGCTTATCGTAGAAAAAGATTATTAACTTTACATCTAAACTTAACAATAGCAACATTTTCAGTAAACATTACACATCAAGCAATGTACAAAATCTAATGTGTAAGATATTATATTAATTTTGTAGTTTTGTGAATAACAAATTGTTAATATCGGAATTTAGCCATTTTAATGGGAATAATATTTTTGGTATAATATTGTACCGTCTCTTCTCGATTTCGGGAATTATTGGCTATAGGTATGTAGGTACCGTATGTATATAGTTAACAACATCCATTAGCCAATGCAATAGGTATCTACAGTAAAAATAATGTCACGTAAGTTAATAAAAGACATAAACACATAAAGTACCCAGTTCCGTCCAATCCTCACATGTACCTACCTAATTTTGATAATTACTACAAACCAAAGAAACATTCAGGTGCGAAATTATAAAATTATCTAAATGTCAAAAGTCGACTCTCTGGATCTAATTTTTACAACTTTTTACTAAATCTACCTTTTTGTCTCAAGGAAATGATCCTTCAGACCAGATGCAGATAGAGACCATAATAATTAAGCAAACATTAATACATAAAGATACCTAAGCTAATGTGACATAATGTGTCAAGAGTTAGTACTAATCGGTCACAGTTCTGATCGGTCATCCATAAAAAACTAGGGCCGTTCGGTCACACATTCCAAAAATTTAATATATTTTTAAAAATCGTATACCGATCGGTCACACTTTTCCATAAGTACCAAAAATGAGCAAAAGTACAGTCAGCAACACTAGCTATTTAAATAAGCTAGTTTTTGGCATCTATCAGTAAAATGTAACATGTAACAAACAATCATTACCGATTTTATAATATAGCGTAAGCGTCTGAAGCGTCTCTTTTGTTAATACAATAATTACGAATTATTATTGCTATATATTATGGCTGTGATTTTATTAAAATGATTGATTGATTTTATTAATTTTTATTAATGGTGTAAATAAATCTATAAAAAATCAAGAGCATTCTAGTTGAACTCTAAAATTTAGTGATTTGTGAGGTTTATATTATACATCAAAAACTTGTTATTTATCTTACAAAATATCCATATCGCAGCCTATCATAGAGCACCCCGGCGCACGTCTCCGTCATCGTCGCCGCCGCGAACACGTCTTGAGCGACCCGGACGATCCTATAGCAGCCGTTGTTTTGTCTGCGCTAGGATCACCGGACCAGGGGTCTAGCAAAGATCCCAAACGCCAAACGCTAAATCCAAAAAGGTATTAAAATGACATTAGCTGCAGAAAAGTAAGCGATTTCCGAAATGTCATTCCAATACATTGTGGGGTTAGCGGTTAGCGTTAGCGCTTGGGATCTTTGCTAGACCCTCAGTCTAGCCCTTCTGGCTCAGGTACTGATTTTAGCACCGGTATAGGATACCGGCGCAACACAATCAGACAGACCCCACCGGCGAGGTCGACGTACCCCCTGTAGGTTAGCTAGAATGGTCGCGACTTTCCACGCCAGTAGACCCTATGGCCTCCGTAGCCGTAATCGTAGCCTTATCGATCCTCTTATCCCGGCAACGCCCAAAGCCGAGGGTCGCACCCCAGGGGTACCATGGTCTCCCACTTTTGTAGGCTGGGCGCCACACCCATGTATATTTTACAGTGGTAAAGGTCAGTAAAAACCAACAGATTTAACCCTTCAAAAAAAGGCCTATGAGGCCTATCGTAGAGAAGCGAGATTTTCTTGATCTAAATTACATAATCTTGAGTGATCAAGGTTTATGTAATTTAATATAGGACTGATGTGAAAGACGTTTTCATCTGACTGTACTTTTAAACGAGTGATTAAAAAAGTGTGACCGATGCGGATATGAAAAAATGGAATAAACGTATTTATTTTGAATGTGTGACCGATCTGGACTCGTTGTATGGGTTTGCAAAACTGTGACAGAAAGAGACTGTGACCGATCGGTACTAACTCAAGTCAAAGCTACGTACCTACTCACTTATTTTGTTTATAAATCTATTATTTCTAACATCGATGTCAACCTTGAACTTGACAAAAACGATTGCCTATCACAGGACAAAAACACCGAGCCATATTATCTGCTAATCTTTTCACATAATGCGGAATTCTCCAGAATCAATAAAAAAATCTATTGTTGCACTACAAGTTACGTAATCTTAAGTTATTTCTTACCGTTTGGTTTTTTCTAACATAGTAGTTCAATTTTCGAATACAAAGGGACCTGGTATTTTCTGAAAAGTTCTAAAAAGTCATTGCTTTTTTATTTGAATTTTTGTCTCTAAACACAAGTTGCTCGGTTTTGCGATGTAATATTTGAAATCATGTGGACTTATATTATATATAAAAAAGTGCCTGGATATGAATATACTTTATTGTCAAATTTTATAATAGATCTAAGTAGGCGGTACAGAAGTCCCAAAGTGGCAGACCAGATCTACTTAGTCACGAAAAGCAAAAATGTTTTGGTTTCCTCGTAGTATAGGTATAACTCTTTGCTATTAAAGTTTTGTTATTGAACCCATAAATATTTTTTATTTTATATTAATTAATTCTTTAAAAGTGTACCCCTAGTACGTGTTAAAACTTGATTTGTTTACGTTTTCTCCCTTTTTTCCCATACATTTCTCTGCAGCGCCCCTAGCGGACACGTTGATGAACTAAAAATGGCAGTACAAATTTTAAATGGATTCGCGCGTATGCGAATAGTATTCACGTATTGGAAAACTCGTACTAGGGGTAGTGGTTTAAACTTTTACGGTTGTCAATTAACTCTATATTAGTACGTATAGCTAGCCGTACAATTAAATATATTTAAACTAATGATTATAATATATTATATTGATATACAATTTATCTTATAATATGATTATTGTGCGCCTAAATATAATAGCTACGTCAACAATTATTATATTATAATAACCTGCGTTATAAATTACAAATGTATACAGAATTAACTTTTCGAATCTCTCTCTTCAATAACTTATTAAATCTATTAATCACCTAATTTAATTTCGGGGACAAACAAGAAATAATAATTCCTGTCTGTCCCCGAAATTAAATTCGGGGACAGACAGGATTTTTTTTTTTTCGGGGACAGACAGGAATTTTTTTTTCTTGTTTGTCCCCGAATTTGCATTCGGTGACAATTCGGGGACAAACAGGAATTATTTCTCATTCGTATTCTTGTCTGTCCCCTCTCGGGGACAAAACGCGGGGACAAACAGGAACAACCCAAATTATTTATAAGTTACGAAATTAAATACTGCAACACCAATTAGATATTCAAATTTAGATTTAATTTTTGATACCATAATACGAACAAATCACAGCGAAGCTTATTATACTTATTAATATGCGTTTTATAATATGAATATATTTGAATACCTCTTAACATGTAACAAAACACACTACTATGCCATATGCATGCTGTGTTGTAACAAAATATAGGTTAAGTACTGTAATTTGACTGTAGTAGCTATAGATAGGTACTGTGTCTACATCACCGTTTTATTTTCTTTGATTATGGCTCCATACATTGTGTATTTAGCCAGTGTCAAGTATTGTAATTTTTCATCGTTATAGAATATTTCACGTAAGTCAAGTCTTAGTCATAGTCATAGTTCAGTCTCAGGTCAAACGCTGGCTTAGTCAAATATAAAAAAAAATATAAGTATCCATATTATCTAATGACGAGTTTTATTTAAAAAAAACAACCTGTTTCGGCTTCTGTCACTAGATGGCGTACTAACGACGTATTTCACACATGGTTGTAGTTTTTTTTTTCTTATATTTTGGCTCCACACATAGTGTATTTAGCCAGTGTCAAGTATAGTTATTTTTCATCGTTAAAGGTCAAGTCTTAGTCATAGTCATAGTCCAGTCTAAGTCAGGTAGTCAAAGTCCAGTCTAAATCATCTTCTAGTAAAGTGGTGGCAACTTTACTAGAAGCTTCTATGGAATTTTGGAAGCAACACGAAAAACCACGTTTCACCACATTATCTCACTTGCCCACTCATGCTTGTAATTCAGCATTTAATGCGTAAAACGCCACCAATTTTAAACATTAACACCGGAAAAACCACAAGTTTTGATAAATAATACAATGCAACGAAGTGAACTTTTCCGCGTTCCCGCCAAAACTCTCCGAATCAACGTTTTTTTTTTTTTTTTTTTTCCATCCTAGGAGGATTTGGCTTCGCACGTCTTGTGCATCCGCTAGTGTCGAGTTTATGAATCATGCTTTTTCTTGGAGCTTGAATCTTCCGTTTGTTCCATTATTCGCACGGTTCACACAGCATTTTATTGCTTGAGACCCGAATCAACGTTGTAGGTAACAAAAATCCTCATAGGCTGGCTACTGATCAATAGCTATAAATCCAGTTGATACAACTTCCCCTAATACGAAAATTAGTGGTGTATTTCAACCGTTAATCCTATGAGAGGAAATGGGACATTCAATCTGTCTTTTGTTCCATCCTGCTCTGTTCTTTGTAATTTCATATGACTTTGTCTCGTTTTATTACTTCGCCCCTGCCCGCGCAAGTGAATCGTGCTTGTAGGAGAAATTATGTTCACGAGCTTTCAACGGGATCTTTGCTACTGATGGAAATGATCATTATTAATTTTGAAACATTTGGGAGGATGATAGGATTGAAGTGTATATTATAAGTAGAAAAAGGTATGTAGAAACAGTATTATATGTAGAATATTTCTTTCTAATACTAAATAGTTTTGTATTTAGAAATCCACAAATATTTTATTGTATTAAAAACGTTAACTTTTCTTAATCTAAAATTGTCATTCTACATTTTTAGTTTTATATTCTAAGCCAGGATATGCCAAATATGTGCGTCTTTATTGCAATACAACTTGATAGCAACCCAACTCAATCACAAAGAAGACTGGCGACTCCTGATCCTGACCCAACATTAAAAAAACCAATACAACAGTACAATACAAACAGGAATGCAATAACTATCTTTTAATACATCAAATTTTGACCAATGTAGATATTTATTTAAATTACAATTATTACAACAATGATAACGTCTCAACAGTTTTGGTATATGTTATGGCGTTAGTGACAGTATCACGATGTATTCCCATAGATGTAAAGAAAAAGGCAAGACAAGGTACTGGCTTCTCGAAAGTGGACCGTTTAAGTTAGATGCAGCGCACCGCACACAAACTGTCGTGCGAAGCAGCGAGATAGCGATACGTATTTCGAGCACAGCACAGGGCCAGTTTTTGACTAAGACACCTCATCTTCACCCTGTCAATTAAATCTAGGGATGATATACTTACCTAGATACACGCGCACTGAATCTGCCTTCAAATCTAGAAATACTTATCAGTATAGAAGGTATAATCTGGAATAAGGATTCTACGACAGTTAATTTATTTGATAACATTCATAGATATTAGGTATGTGACCACCAAAATCACGCCTTCTAAATTACCTACACAAACACATCTCAACATGATTGTAAACCTTCAAAAACCTTCACAACACTGAGCTGATAAGCTCAATCCTCCCTGCCCCTACTCAAACTAAACCTCCGATGAAACTTAAACCCTTTCTTCTTCTCCTGTTTATCTTCTAGCGGCTTATCGTTGAGATTGTCAGCACTTTTGGCGACTTGAACACTTTTCCTTCTGTTCTTCATGGATTTTACTAGTTTGTAGAATTTTCCGCGTTTCTTGGTGGGATCGTGTGAGTCCGGCGCGTCCTCTACTTCCACGCTGAACTCTGAGGATATGTCTCCGAGGTCCTCGACGCTGTGGCTCTCGATTTCCTTTGGGGGAGGCACCTCGAGCCGGGACTTGGATGTGTCGGGCTTCGGCTCCGCAGGCGGCGGTGGTGCGTCCGGGTCTACACACTGAAATTGACAAAATTACTGTTTCATATTTTGTAGTTTATTTATAAAATATGTGTGGACATTTCGCACAGCTTGTACTATGGGAACCAGATAATGGATATAATACTTAGATACTTTTTGTTTTGTAAATAATAATAATAATAATAATAAATGAAATCTTTATTGAACACATGTTATACAAACATTTAGGTGAAACTAGTGTAAACTGTGTAGTGTGTGTGTGTGAACTAGTAGTAAACTGTGCTATGGAATACATACATAGAATACAATATAACACCCCGACACAGAACAAACATCTATGTTCATCACACAAATGTTTGTCCTGTGTAGGAATCGAAACCACAGCCCTCAGTTCAGAAGGCAAGGTTACTACCAACTGAGCTATCGGGCCCGTTATAAGCAGAGTCCTTTTCAAGTTCCACAACAGTCTAAAGATTGTCTCATTAGTGCGAGATCCCACAGTAGGAATACCTACGTCATCGAGTACCTCAATAGGCTATCTGTAGATCGTTAACCGACACAATGATATACATAGATTAAAAGGTCTGCCAGGGCTAAACTTGCCGGAACTTAGTGTTCAAAGCATTTGAAGTTAGATTTCCATGACCCGGCAGGACCGGAATTGGCAGACCTGAATTCTTTACATTTTTAAGTGTCAGCTAACGATCTAAAGTTAGGTTATTGAGGTACTCGATGACGTAGGTATTTGTATGTATTTGTGCAATGCGGATCTCGCACTACATTTCTCAATTGTCACATAATTATTTAGCTAGTTTAGCTAGGCAGCAGTGGACGTCTTCGGGCTGTTAATGATGCTGTGATATAGATGAAAACACGAATAATATTAGGTATTGAAAGTCTACAATACTTGTAAACATACAGACCGATTTGGCAGAACAATTTTATTAAGAAAGCAAAGAACCGCAAGCAATGGGAAACCACTTCAATAACAACAAAAGCACTTGAGGTAAATGAAATCCATCACAATTATTCCCTATACACTCGTGACTCACTGACTTATTTGACTTTGATTTTACAGTTGTTACTGAGTTAGGAATTAGGAACAATAAAATCAATACGCAAAGGAATTGGGGGATTTCAACAACTTTGGCGAATTTCTCGAGAAAAGTTACGCGGATTATCGGCCTCAAACAAACTTCAGCCGTGTTCGTGTAATGTGACTTAAACATTTCCAATTTGGGAAATAGAAATGCTAAGTAGGTAGAGCTAAAGAAGGAATTATATTTATGTTTCTTAATTTAATTAGTGTGAATTGAAAGAGATAGTTTAGCTTTTTTGAAGAACACGGCTACTAAAACAATTAATCTCTTTAAAAAAATTGTCTAGTTTTATATGAGATGGCCGTCTTTCGATATTTCGTTAACTACTTAAATCCTTTGATATTAACAAAGGTCACAAATCTGCCAACAGTTTCGAATTTTTTTCTATTTTAGTATCGCGGAATTCTTGTTTACAATTTGTACTTGTACTTGTGAAGTTACGATGTGGTTTTTAATGACTGATTAATGATTATGTATGTACCAGCGTCCTCCAGTAATCTTTACTCTCTGCCACTTTGTATTTGCCTTTTGTTTTCAGTAATTAGTTCCTTTTAATGACTCTTTTGTGTTCCTGCAATTTCTTCCCAAGAGCTAAAAGACTGAGAAATTGATAGTTGATGCAACCCTTCCATGATGCAACCAGTTTCAAGCAGTTCCTTTGAATGAGGTTATATAATAGGCATGATGACTAGTATTAAAAATGAACAAGTAAATATTACTTTCATAAAGAAGATTAAAAATGAATGCAATAATTGAAAAAATAAACAAAATCGGTAAATAAAAAACTTTCTACAGGACGCATCTCCTGTCCCTTTCTCGCGAAAAAGAGCGCCTCCACAGTTACTATCAAAAATCTACTCGTCACGTCACATGCCAAAGAGATTGTATGAAAAGCTACCACAGCTTAGTAATGAGGTACTATAACGACCTTCCTCTGACGTCACTGGTCGTTTGAGCTATCTCTTTCTATTCCGGTTTTTAAAATGCTTGTAACTTTGTCATTTTTTGAGATATTTAATTTTTGTTTTCACAAATGTTTATCTTTTGAGGAATATAATTAACTTATCCAATAAATAAATTTTAGTCATAACGCCTATTATGTCTATATAAGTATATTTCACATTCAATTTGTTTATTTGCATAGATCTCTGTACTAAGTACCAACAACGTCATTCCCTACCATAGATTATTATAAGTACCTACCTACATAATTAAAATAAAACATAACACATAACCACTAGGTACCCAGTCACTGAGCAATGGGATGGTTGAACCGTGGTGATGCAGACCTGACCACAAGCATCTAGTACAATAGCGTGTACTCACGTCTTCCAGAGAGATCCTGTAGGAAGGGACTTGCTCCGGGTGCCGCCATGGCTTATGGTAGGGGAGGTCGGTGAGCGCCTTCCACCCCGGGTACCGCCGCGCGGCCGCGTGTAGTTGGTGCACCAACCGGGGCGCCAGCTGGGCTGTTACTCTGCAATAGCCAAAAACTTTAAAACTAGTTTAAGTCTCATACTAAACGCTAACATGGGCAGGCCACATCGCTCGTAGAACCGACAACCGATGGGGAAGAAAGGTTCTCGAGTGGCGACCATATGAACGGAAGACGCGGCGTAGGCTGACCTCCCACTAGGTGGACTGACGATCTGGTGAAAGTCGCGGGGAACCGATGGATGCAGGAGGCGAACAATCGCTCAAAGTGGCGCTCCCTATGTTCAGCAGTGGACGTCGTCAGGCTGTTAATGATGACTTAACACTAACTTCCATTTAAATTCCCAGGACCCCCCAAGGTGAGCGCAAAATAAGTACCTACACATCATTTACCGTTAGAGCTGAGATTACTGATAAGAAACGCATATCCCGGCTTTAGAGAGGTGTAAAGGATATGGATTCAAATCCCGTTCGTGTTCCAATTTTTCTTGTACATTAAAGTGCAAATGAGACTTTATGACCTAAGCTCACAGTCTAGCAAACCTATTTCTAGACTGTGCTAATGTACCTAAGTCTCAGTATGAATTGCGCAGTGCAGCGTCACGCGAAACTTTATACTTATGTCAAAGCTCTGAATGACACTGCAGAGCTGCTATGGGCAGACTTAACATCAGGTGAACAACTAGTTCTTTACGTCATCCACTAGTACAAAAACAGGCAATGCTCGTTATAAATCAAAAATCTTTAGTGATTTAAGTTTACTGCAGAGGGTCGAAGGTTACCTGTTGACAAGCCACGCCGGCAGGGCACCCCGAGGATCAGAGCGGGACACGTAGCCGAGCCAGCTGCCGGCTCCTTCCCTGCTCCTCACCACGAACCCAGTTAGCAACGACATAGCCCTGGAAATAGAGACATTTGCTAATAGTCAGATATAGAAAGAACTACTACATAATATTCATATTAATAGGAGATGGCCAAAGATTATAAAGCTTGTGAACATAACTTCTCGTACAAACATGACTCACTTGCCCAGGCAAGGGACGAAGTAACAAAACGAGACAAAGTCATACGAGATTACAAAGAACAGAGCAGGATGGAACAAAAGACACATTGGGTGTTCCATCTCCTCTCATAGGATTAATGGTTGAAACCCACCACTAATTTTCGTATGAGGGGAAGTTGTATCATTGGTCAACCGGATATAAGAGTTCATTTCTCTTTAACAACGGGTAGGTATCGGTAAGTTCATAGTTCAAATGTCAGCTTAATTAAATATTATAACAAATTGACACTATCAAGATAGTAATAGAAATCCGACTAATTTCCTGTGACGTGTTTACTTCACGTGAATGTCGTCATTCGCATGCTGAAATAAAGAGCTTAGTGACGTCACTGTGACGTCATTCTCATTTACGGATGCTTCAGCAGATGTGTGGGCATTGAGCTGTTGACATTGTAAATGTATCAGTAGATATCAATCAAAATAAGTACGCAGTGTTTCAAACAAACAAAAAAAGACATGGCGGTAAACAGCAGTATGGCTAGCACGAATATTTACGCGCGCGTAAGTGTAACGTAAACGTAAGGCCGCCCTATTACAATTGCGTCTGCGGCTCAACTGCTGTCAAAGTTCAAACAATTTTGACAGCAGTTGAGCGGCAGACGCGCGTCAGCTCGTAATACGGGGGCAGATCAAATGCCGTACAACTGCCTTACGTTAACGTTACACTTACGCGCGCGTAAATATTCGTGCTAGGCTGAACGCCTCTATTTGATATGTCAAATACAAATTACTTTTTACTCTTTTTTTCTCGCTATTTACTCTTTTTCAGCAGCATAGAGACCTGCATTTATCGGGATAAAAAGTATGCTACTTTGATCTCTGCTAATACAGTGAAGTTGGTATTTAGAACTGAGCGCTACCGTGCTTCGGAGGGCACGTTAAGCCGTCGGTCCCCGCTGTTGTCGTAAGACAATAGTCGTTAAGCCAAGTCAGAAGCCTCTGGGCGGCCTAAAAATTCTGACACCAGGGCTGACCACTTGCCTACACGAGAATAAAAAGAAGAATACAGTGAAAGCAGTCTTAGGTACTTTTACTCTAATCGGTTCATCAATTTTAGCGTAAAATCCTTAAAAAATAGGAGGTGGGGGAGTCTCCGTTAGTGTTGTGGTTGAGCAGGTTGGCTCATAACCCGGAGGTGGCGGCAGCTTCGATTCCCGTAACAGGACAAGTATTTGGGCATAGAGGAAAAGGTTCTATCCGGGTGTTGTAGGACCATGGTCCTCGTAATTTCTCTGTCTCTCCACGAACCGGAAGAAGCAGCGTAGGCCGTAGACCATAGGCCCTCCACTAGGTGGACCGACAAACTGGTCAGAACCGTTTAAAGTAGTGTTCTATGGGAGAGGCTTATGTTCAGCAGTGGTCGTCTTCAGGCTGATGATGATGATGAGATAAAAGTAAGTAGTCCTAGTGATTCAATTCCTTGGATTCTTGGTCCATGTATGTATGATCGTTGAAACAAACATGTGAAATAAACAGACAATGTATCATTCTATATAAGTAGTTAATATTTTGCATATAGAACTGTAATATAAGAATAGCTGGTAGAAAATTAAAAAATATTTAATCTTATGTTCAGGTAGGTATTGTACCTACTCTACCACAAATACTTAGTAGTTTTTGTATTGTCGGAACATCAATAAGATCTCTAGTGACAAAGCCGCAGGCCACAACCTTTACCCTATCCTAAGCCTATTTTATCTCTTGAAAGTGAATCAAAGACAGTATCGGACAGCTTGGCCCTGGCCGTAATCAGGACAGGGGGAAGGAGGGAAGTAAATTGGTTTATAAGACAATTTTAGATTCTAGTAAAAGTGTCGTGCCTTTCGGGGTTCTTTTTTCAGTGTATTACGATAATCAATTGCCCACTGCTTAACATACATATAGGCCTCTCAAAGCGCCATCGCCACTTTGCGCCTTTCGCTTCCTGTGGTTACATGTTACAAACATACTTACATTACAGTTTGCATGTGAGTCTATATCGATGAACATGAGCTAACGGAGCAGCCTTCGCTGAACCTTATCTTTTCTAAATAGGTACCTATACTAGATAGACTTACGTTTGATCACATTGCTCCTGATGTTAAGCGACAACACGCTCGCCTATAAGATAAACCTATTCACTCTCCTTTTAAAAACATCCAGATTATAACTACTCGAAAACAGACGCTGGTAAGAAGTTCCACTCCTTTTCCATTTACTTATGATTCCCTCTAATTTCTTCCTTATTACGGCACTGACTACCATTGTTCCAGTACGGCGTGTCGGCGAGACAAGCAAGGCCGCCTCTCGTCACGGATTGACGCACCGCCCTATCTCTTATCACTAGAGTGGGGGCCTGTGCAAATAAACTATAACGACATCAAGCGGTCGCCAACCGCTGAATCAAAGGATTATTGGAGATCAAAGCTGTTCTACTTGGAGCATCATTATATACAGTACGACCAAGTTTAGCCCGGGCGAAGCAATATGTGATCTACGTACAATGCATGTGATAAAATGTAACATATTGGAATACTCTGTAATGTTATGTTTTAAGGTTAATAAATAAATAAATAAATAATTATAACTTAATAATGTTGGAAAACTGCTCATTGATATATTCATGAAAAAGTTAACAAAGCGTTTACAGGTCAACACGTACTTACGTTAATTAACCTTGTATAAGTATAATAAGTACCTACTTAATTATCTTGATGAAATGAATTATTCTTATACCTACTGATATTATCAACGCTCACCATTAATCCTTACAATAATTTGCAAAGCAACACACATCGGGCGGAAATTGCTCGTTCGTGCTCTAGATTGAAGTAAAGAGTTTCGCTTTAAAACATCCGAAAATGTTTAACTTTACTCATACAAGAAATAAAAACCTCGTAAAATCTCATCGCCGAATAAGTCACAGTCAGCATCAAAGGCATTTTTAAACAGTCTGCGTTCTCAGACGACTCCACTCAAGTGTCTCGGAAAACCTTGATACTTGTTATTTAGCCGTTTTTTTCAGCCTCAAGCGAAACGGAAAGAACTTTATGAATAAGTTAGCTCTTGGGACGCCGAGCTGTTTTTAAAATGACTCTTTTGAGCCGCGGGGCTCTACAAACGTAGGTATTGTAGATAGATATATACTTACAAATACGCTCTGAATCCCTTTGATGTTAACAAAATAATTCGAATTCAATTTTGTTAAATAGATACCAGGCAAAATAAATCATATGAGAGTATATTCGTAAAAAATAATATAAGGAAAGTGAGACTACTCATCATTACAAAAGGTTTTTTCGTAGAAGCATAATATTTTTTTGTGATGGCAGGTACTTTCGTTAGAATAGTAAAATAATAATACTTACGTTATCTTTGAAATAAATACATAATTCCATTAATCTCGTTATTCCGATCAAGGCTAAAACTAGAATATCTCATACATTCATACCAATTACAAAGCAAAATTCTATTAAGTAAGGCGAGAATCGACAGTCCATTTTTTAATTAATTTGGTTTAGCTAAGAATATAAATTTTAATTTGCACAAAATCATCTTTGAGAATCCAAAAGCTCTTAATCTTATTTATCCACCTTTTCTATCTACCTTTCTAACCTTATCCAGATTCCCAGAATAATCAATTTTATATCAAAGGATTTAATAATAATCGAGCAGACCGTTTGTATAGGCCTCCCGAGTCCCAAGTGCCCTTTTAATTGGCTGCCTTACTTTTAATTAATATGCGCTCTCCAAGTGTTTCAATTTAGTAGAAAATGCTCAGAACTAATTACTTTGCGGGATAGCTAGCGCTAGTCATTGCAATCCGAGTAGATTAAATTGACTTTACAAATTAAAGAAAGGCCTTAACAGTAAAGCTTTTTCTTTCATTCACGATATTTCAAGATTTTTAGCAATCTATATAAAAAAGGTTACGATGAAAAAAAATGTTAAGCCGATTAGCTTTTATAGTTCAGTTAGATTCCGTTTAGATTCTGTATTCAACAGGTTAGATTCGATTTCGAGACTGTAGGTAATAATGGTTCAGGCTGCCTTATTTCTCGCGCACTGGGAAACGTTCAAATACAAATATTTATAAAAAAAAAACTCTGTTCGGTTCTGTTTTAAAATGGTCTATGTATATATAATTATTTTCAAGAATCATCGCTTGGCTGCTACAGGACTACATCTCTGTTTAAAGCCACACCATCAAAGTTAAATTTGACATAAATCGCATAAATATCTTCGTGACGCTTCCTAATGTAAAAGTTTTAAATTGCGTTCATTGAATAAGCCATGATCAGCATTATCATCAGTCTGATGAGGTCCACTGCTGAACATAGGCCTCCCCCATAGAGCCCCACAAAGTGGCTCCCCACGGTTCGATCTTTGATCCACGTAGTGGGGGGCCGGTTTGCATGCTTGCCACTCGCGAACCTTTCTTCCCCATCACTTGGCGGTAAGCTGTAATAGCGCCTGTTAAATAATCCAAGATTATCTCACCTGACATATCCTTTTCTTGGAGGGTAGTCCTTGTGGAAGACGGAGTGGTTGAGGATCATCTTCTCGTCCCCCGTGTCCAGCCAAGACCGCTGCAGCACGAAGTCGCGGTTCTTGAGCGGCGCCGGACAGGACACTGTGACCAAAACGTATAGGTTCTATCGAGAAGTTGACATCGCCATCATTAGAATAGATCGATACAATACAAAAATACTGGTGTATCAAGATTTTTGAACAAAACTAAAAGTTTAGGAAATCCAAGCTAACATTTTAATCTAATTTTAACTTAACAGACCTTCCATTGTTTGGCAAAAGGTAAATAAAACGTGGCATCATTTATCATCACCAGCCTGAAGACGTTTACTGCTGAACATAGGCCTCCCATATATCCTTCTGCATTCATCGGCTTCCCGCGGTTCATCGGGTTGTTGGTCCACCTAGTAGGAGGCGTACGCTGCGTCTTCCGGTTCATGGTCGCCACCCGAGAATCTTTATTCCTCGTCGGTTGTGGATTCTACGAGCGATATGCTTCTGCAGCGTTACCACATGCTAATGGAAATGCTTGCTGTTTGCCTCTACGTCTTACTGCCGGTCCAGTTTTAGATCGTCGCAGTATGTCTGTTTCTACCACTCTCCTCTGTCAGCCACTATCGCTTCGATAATTTCCTTTTCATCCAAATCTGTCCGTATAGTTCTCTATTTTTCAGTACTCCTCCCCCTTTCAATCTATCAACATAATATTCATAACTTTCTTGGTAAGTATGTTTCATCTCTCCTAATAATGTATCTTAGAGCCAAATAAAGGCCCTTTAAGTACTTTGCATCGACCCATATACATACATCATAGACCAGACCTGCCGAAAAATCTATTATGTTGTCAAGATTTTTCGGCATTAACAATTTTGGCCTTTAATCTTATAACCGGCTGAATAGCCATACTGAAAGTCAATCAAAAATTCAATCAACACATCTGGCAAACAGATTGGAAATCTAACTGCACTCACATATCCAGAAACCAATCAGTGGAATAGGCTTTTTCCGGGTAAGCGGCCTTTCCTCGCACCATCAGCGATTTTCATTAGGCAAGTTATTTAACGACGCGCTTTATAGAAACCACTTCAGCGAACAGCGCTTTCATAAATGATAATCGCTTGATAAGACCTTCAAAGAAGGTTACAAGGCTTTGACAAGGTCGTTAATGAATATTCAGGAAGATAAAATTGAATTAAAAGGCAAATAAGATCTCAGTGATTTTAATGTTATTATAGATTGTTAAACTTAATGTCAAAGACATACGTTTTGGTATAGAAAGCATAGACTTATTCCGGTCTGCACTAAAGTTTTACAGCTTTTTAGTTCACAATTATTATATAAGTTTGTAAGATTTATTTCATTTCATCAGGTATAGTGAGAGATGAGAGAAAAAGAGTTATTTTCAATTATTAAGAACATGTGCCACGTGCCTTCGTGCTGTTTACAAATGAAATAATTTATAGGATGGTTGTGTGGTACCTATTGGCTCCTTTTGAGTCTACGAATCCTTAATGGAACCTTTATTCGGATTATTTATATAGGACTGTATTATTCTCACGGAGTTCTGTAAACTTGGCGATTTGTTTGGGCTTTGCTTAGGCTGTTTAAAGAGAAGTTTTTGGCACTTCATTTTTGTGATTCTTGAAACTTACTATCGAATGTTTTCACAGTAATTTGTGAAATGAAATTAGTCAAATAATAATAAAATATTAAGAGTAATACGGAACGGAAACTATATTTGCAGGGTATTTATATTATCTGGGATTTGCAGGTACTTAGAAATATTTTACCAAATACTTCAGCTGCGTTACTTTTAAGGTAAACTGAGTTTTCATCGAGTAAAAAATAAATCGTGGTCCTCCGGGACTCCAGTCCTTATTGGGGATCGGGGTACTCAGGGACTACCACGGGCTAGAAAGTGGAGGGAGGAAGGAGCCGAATTATTTCACAAAGTATAAATCAGAAACAACACCAGCATTGCGAAATTGGCGAATCATGAATAAATTGAATAAATTGCTATTGTAAAAACGGCTGGCGCCGGCCCAGGGGTGAAATTTCATCGTGTAAAGTACAGGTACCTGAGGATAGCAAATAGAAGTCTTCAATCCGAGAAATGAAACCTTTTAGTTTCATTTTTCACTTTTTATGTTACTAAATACCAATAATATCATTATTATAAATAAATAAATATGTGTGGACATTTCACACAGCGCCATCTAGCCCCAAACTAAGAAAAGTTTGTACTATGGGAACCAGATAACTGATATAATACTTAGACACTTTTTTGTTTTTGTAAACACATACATACATAGAATACAATATAAGGGTTAGTATTAGAACGGGATATGGATACATTGAAACTTCAATAAAGCCATACGTCTCTATGTACCTAGGTATTAGGTATGGATGTTGGATGATCTAGCGCACCAGCTTTAAATAAAATGAGAAAATCCTTAAAACTCCGTTGTATTTGAGTCATCGTTTATTCATGAACACTCAAACCGACGATATATAAATTCACTTTCAGAATATAATATCATTTTACCGAGAAATTCTGCAAAAGAAATCGTTGCTCCTCCGCCACAAAGAAAATTTTTAGTCTCTGTGCACGATCATTCAAGCGGGCACCGATAAAACATTGAAATTCGGTCTTTGGAATTACCAGCTTTCTTTCCGAGGTAAAATTAAGTCTTATTTTTATAGGGATTCATCAAAGTCACTGCAAAAATGGTACCTATTGAGTGCCGTGATTTTTTTATAAAGACAATAATAAAAGATGAAGCTTTATTTTTGTAACTAGTTGACCCGCTCCGGCTTCGCGTGGGTTTATTAGTATTACCACAGATTACTGAATATAAATTAAAAAAAACGCCCAAATATCACATACATAGATCCTGGACCCTAACTAGGATTCCCTGTATCTAGGGACCCAGGAACTACCCACAACACCCAGACACAGAACAAGTATTTGCGTTTTTTTCGTGCACAAATACTTGTCCTGTTGGACAAGTATTTGTATAGGAGCCAACCTGCTCAACCACCACACCACGGCCGCTGGTGTCAATATGTTTCTAGTATTACGCCCTATCACAGTCTAAAGGTAGAGAGAAAAGAGGGGGAAAGTTAAGGAAAAAGTATGAATGGGTGTGCATGCCCCCAAGAAATATTATCAATGTACAGAATTGAACTTGTTAGTTTTATTTTAAAGTATAGATAACAATTTTATTAATGTCTATCAGAGTTGTAGACATCTATCTACATTTACCATGAACTCTTACGAGACTTCCTAGAATGTTCTCTTAAGACTATTCATAACTGGCTTTCACAGTTCATTGCTCTTGAACATTTGTCATCAAC
Source organism: Ennomos erosarius (assembly GCA_963580505.1). NCBI lineage: Eukaryota > Metazoa > Arthropoda > Insecta > Lepidoptera > Geometridae > Ennomos > Ennomos erosarius. The sequence goes on from OY756982.1 coordinate 2,581,536, forward strand.
ACGCTTCCACAGTCACATTCTGAATACTATCACAATCCAGCATTCATAAACCTTCACAATCAGTATTCCTCTCTGTAAGTCTCATTTTTCCACGTACGCTTCTTACTGCAATAATCTACACACTTTTCTATTATAAACCTTATAACTGAGACAATACGGTCTATTGTGTACTACACATACGTTTCTAGTAGTATGGGGCGATTTCCCGTTTTATTTGCAATGTCTCGAGCTCCAATCTGGAAGCGACTCACGTCCTTCATGAACAGTGGAGATATGTGGAAAGGGTATCTATCGGGCGATATCTAAACCCTTTGTGATCTCATACATTAAGCATATCGATTTAACTTTAAGTTTCATCGCAGGATTTTCTTAGAAGCAAGGTAACTCGTAAGATAAAGCAAGAATTAGGTATCTATAGAAAGCTCTTTAGTGTGATCTAACTACTCCTTATTCATTGCATAAACACAAAAAACTCTAAACCGTAATTGAGAATGTAAACCAAGTTATTCGTGACAGATTTTGTCGAACGAAAATTCTGTTTGAAATCTTGAATAACGTTCAACAAAAAATGAGTACACTTTTACGGCCGCTTTATCTTCGCGAAGAATAATTATCTGTCGAGCAAAACCCTAAAAGGAAAATAATTTTAAAACAGATTTCCATCTCTTATCAGTATTATTTGATACGCACACTCTAATTTAATTTATCTGGCAGCTTTTACCCAATATTACTCGCTATAACTCAGTAGGTATTTAATAGGTATTCGTATTACGTATCTAGTTCATCCTCGTGTTGGATCTTCATATTCTCCCATTCTGTAGGCAGTTCCATCTGTATTCAAGATACTTCTCACGTCCAAACGAGCCTCGACGAGACGTGAGGATTGTGTTCGATGGAACATTGTTTTGTGTACGCAGTCAATTGTATCGGAAAAGCTGGGCTTACACTACGGATTTATATCCAGTAATTGAATAGAGACGTGGCCGCGAGGCAGCCGTTTGAAGAGCCCATGCATGTTCACGCATTACTAGATAACTTATCAGGCTATATAAAGGCTAATTTTATCACAAAGCTATCACTTCACCTTCTAAACAACACACATATAGTAGGAGAAATTCCTGTATTATAGCAAAACAACAGATGTTTAACTTGGGTTTTCTTTGAGCAGTCTAGTTGTAGATGGTAAACGCAGTATCAGATCCTGACGTAGTACAAAACTGCGTGCGCTGCGCCATGAAACGTAGCGTCACAACGTCGCGTGGTGACTACTGGCTCCTTGACTAGGTATGCTACTACGCCACTGCGTGTATCATTACAATTACAACCTTGCGGGCTACGAGACTAGACACGGTACGCCGCGTAGCAGCATAGACTCCCGCACTACATGATTATAGGCAATAAGCTACGACACTACTATACAACATTACAGTTATGATAAGGCTGACATTTAGAGACAATGCATCGAGTTTACTCCGATCGATCTCACGTGAGTTCAAACTCCGGACTCGGCGAGTATACTCCGCGTTGTTAAATTCACAGTCGATTTCCAACGTAAACTCCACCCTCACTCCGCCAAGTAAACTCCGGCCATAGACAAGTGTAGTTTGACATGAGTGAGTTACACGTTTTCTTTTTTATTTGGCAGTATTATGCTAAAAAGGGAGAAAAAGTAGCAAATATTGTATGAATAACTGAAACAGGAGATCAAATTTACTGGTGATCACAGATTAGAGAAAAAAACTGGTGATATATACTCTTTGAAGGAGACTTTAAAAAGCGCGCCATTTCTCTTTATTTGTTTTTTCAATTATTATGATTATTATCAATGTTGTTATTTACCAAAATAATAAAAAAACGAGTGAAATTAAAACTTACAATGGAAATGGAAATAGCAAGGGAAAATAAATCGTCTCTATAGTGTTCACAGTATTTGTTCACAAAATCTGAGGGAGCTAATAGCTCCATACATACAAATTCTAGAAACTAAATAAAAATAAATGCTTCTTTTTCATAACAGAAAAGAAGAACTATGGAGCCAAATTGCAAAGCATTGATGATTTCTTCATATGTGCATGGTAATTTCTAAAAGGTACCATATGAATCAATTTTTATGTAATAAACTTAGTCCTACTATTAATTTAATATTAATTCTTATTATAGGTTAGGTACCTACTCACAAACAACTTAAAAAGGCCTGGAATAATGTGAATGTGAAGACACAAGTCGGAGATGCAAAATCTATAATACAACAAAGAAAAGAAAACACACAGGATCCGCCAGTAAATTACTATTAGAATTTTTTAACTGATATTTTCATTATAAATAAATCTATGAAGTACCTAATTTTATTTCTTAATTTATTCATTTTATTCAATACAAAATACATTTCTTCACAAAACCACCTTAAAAATTGATTTTAAGCAGCATTGTTTTTAAAAACATGGATGATAACAAAGATGGCGGTGTCTGAGCACGGCTCGAGTCACCGATTTCGTGACTCAGCCCGTCTCATTCTCAGCTGAGCATATACTCGTACTCCATTATGCTAAACTCGACTGTGAATGCCAATTCGACCGAAGTCCGAGTCTAGACTCCAATTTTGACATAAAGGAGTTTGAGTTCGAACTCGAACTCGTCTGTGAATGTCAGCCTAAGACTCTGCGCTACGCCACGACACGTAGCATTACAGCCGAGCCTGTTACATAAATGTGCTACGTTACGACACGTATCATCAGTGTTATGCGCTTAAAGAATAGTCGCGCTACGCCGTGACACGTAGCATCAGCTACTAGACATAATACACGAGGTACTTCGTAATAGGCATGATGACTACTATTAAAAATGAACAAGGACTTACTTTCATAAAGAAGATTATAAATGAATGCAGTAATTGAAAAAAATATGTAAAATCGGTAAATAAATCACGGAGTAATAAGCTTTTAAAGTTTCTACAAGCATCTCCTGTCCCGTTCTCGCAAACAGAGCGCCCCCACAGTTACTATGAAAAATCTACTCGTGACGTCACATGCCGCAGAGATTGTATGAAAAGCTACCACAGCTTAGTAATGAGGTACTATGAACGACCTTCCTCTGACGTCACTGGTCGTTTGAGCTATCTCTTTCTATTCCGGTTTTTAAAATGCTTGTAACTTTGGCATTTATTGAGATATTTAATTTTTGTTTTCACAAATGTTTATCTTTTGAGGCGTATTATTAATTTATCCAAAAAAATTTTTAGCCATCATGCCTATTAGCAGGGATCTTCTAATGCACGCTAATGAGACCGACTTTCAGCTTTTGTCATCCACCAGCAGCCAGTCAACCCTGAGTATCATTGTTCTCCCATGTCGAAAAGCGGCACACACTACGCCACGTACCCAAGTCATACTCACATCGTCTAATACTGAACACAGACCTATACATCAACGCCACTTTGGATGCTTATCATTAAGACAAGTACCATAATCCATAGTCCATTTGACGAGCCCGATAGCTCAGTTGGTAGTATCCCTGCCTTCTGAACTGAGGGCTGTGGGTTCGATTTCTGCCCGGGACAAACATTTATGTGATGAACATTGATGTTTGTTCTGCGTCTGGGTGTTATATTGTATTCTATGTATGTATTTACAAACAAAAAAGTATATAAGTATTGTATCAGTTATCTGGATCCCATAGTACAAGCTATGCTTAGTTTGGGGCTAGATGGCGCTGTGTGAAATGTCCACACATATTTATTTATTATTTATTTATTTATTTATAATCACCACGGTTGGCAGGCAGCTTGATCGCTGAGATTTTGATACCGAGGCACCCACAGGAAGAGATGAGGTGGTCCTATTCTTACACCACCGGGACCTCATGGCAAAGTAGGTAAAATACTATTTTAATATCTGTGGTAATACTCACTAGCATAGTATCCCACGTCGTTGTTAACGTTGATGTGTCCCGCATCTTCGGCGGCCAACATATGCGTGTCCCACACTGACCGGTACTCCGGATCGTGCAGGACGTCATACAGAGCGTCCGGTTCCACGTCTTCGAACTCTGACACCACCTGATGACAAAGAAGCTTGGTTACTTCCCATCGAATCCAAGTCTTTTATTTTTCAATCTATAATTTTTCAGGGAGTTTGAGTTGTCCAACGACTATGCCAGCCCCATAGTACTTTTCTCTTAAACTAGTGCTCGTAAGCAAGTTATGTTACATTGTGTATCAGCCTGTACACAAACAAATACAGCAGACTAGCCGCGTTAAATGTTTGCGCGGATAGAATGTTTTGAAGCACACCCACATCTAGGCGATTAAGCTTAAGCTCATCGAATAAATCGTTTCTCATAGGGTTTCAATAATTCCCAAAAATCTTAAGAGTCATTTTTGTGCAGAAATTCCACATGAAACCACCGACGATTTGGTGAAAGCCACGGGGAGCGGATGGATGCAGGATGCGAGCCATTAAAAGTGGCAAACTGTGGGGGCCTATGTTAAGCAGTGGACGTCTTCAGGCTGATAATAACGATGATGATATACGACGTGATCACGTGTTTTGTCAGTCATTGCCATGCAACACTGAAATGTATTTCGGGTAGTTGTATTGTATTCTATGTATGTATTTACAAACAAAAGTATATAAGTATTGTATCAGTTATCTGGATCCCGTAGTACAGGCTATGCTTAGTTTGGGGCTAGATGGCGCTGTGTGAAATGTCCACACATATTTAAGTTATTCAACTCTGTGGATACTAATCAGTTATACGCACCTTCTAAGTACCTACTTAGAAGGTACCGGACCCACAGGGTACAAGTTGAGCTTACTGCTTGTTTTTTATTTGATATACTAACGCTAGACGGAACTACACTGATGTGCAAAATCCACAACAAAGTTTGTTGAGCTAGGTACACTTATGTAGAGAAGTTTTCCATTTAGTTTTAAAACATGCCTTTACTCTGAGTTGCGCTGGAGGCATAATATACGTAGTTATTTTAGTGCCCGCTGTCAGAGTCACAGATGCGGGAGCTTCAGAGATTCATTCTTATTTTTACTTGTTACCTATTTTTTTTGAAAAGTGTTTAAAACTGCATATTTTGAAACTCCTAGCCTAGCCTATATACTAAACAAATGCTACATACCTAAGCACTTAAAAACTTCGTACCTTCGTCCAAATCCCTTTCGATGTAATGGTATGGTGTAATGGTATTTTATATATAAGGCAACAACGATCTTTGCATCTATACGTAGAACTCTTGTTGTGTGACGGCGTGCCGACCGTCTAGGTGCGATATTCTCACAAAATTACTATGAAATACTCGAAATACTGCAAACCACTAGCTAAAATATATTAAAAAGAAGTTAAATAACCTGGTACCTATTTTTGTCAGAAAAAAGACTTTTAAGACCACAAATTATTGTTCACCTATGTTCGAAACCACCCCACCACGAACTGGAAGACGCAGAATAGGCCGGCCTCCCACTAGGTGGACCGACGACCTGGTGAAAGCCGCGGGGAGCCGATGGATGCAGGAGGCGAGCAGCCGCTCTAAGTGGCGCTCCCTGGGGGAGGCCTATGTTCAGCAGAGGACGTCTTCAGGCTGTTAATGATAATGATAATGATGATGATGATGATGATGACGAAAATAAATTAATACACACAAGTAAATAAATTAAATTGAATCGAAGTAAAACTACCGCGGGAGGGAGCCGATGCAGGATGCAGGACGCGAGCAGCGGATCAAAGTGGCGCTCTCTGGGGGCTTATATTCAGCAGTGGATGTGTATGGGCTGTTGAGGATCATGATGAAAACTGTAAATTATAGTAGCTGTAATCCATGTTACAGATGGCTGTATGGTAAGTGCGTACTTCCACAAAATTCCACGTAAACGAAAACTACGTTATTCAGAGACTATTCGGTTTGCGAAGCCAAACTTATAACAAGCGACAAAACGTAGTCTGCACACATTAGACACTATAGCGATCAGGAGGGCAACCACAAGCTCTTAAAGCATTATTACTTCAATCATACATTGACAAATGACATAAAAAGTAACCCGCAAATTCTAACACGTTACCTCGAGATTACTCCACTCGACTCAACCTCGAATTAACCTCATTTTTTATATTGGTATTTTTAGTTGACAATAAATAATCAACTTGACATTTTTGCGTCAATTTTTCTCAAACGAGAGAAGAGAAGCAACTGTCAACTCACGGTACGTCGCGATGTATTTTGAGTTTCCCTCAAAGTAGAAGTCAAGTGAAGATTTTTGGAGAAATGTTTTGCAATACGGGGGTAAGAATATTATAATGTTGTTGACGCAGAGCAGTTTTGATGTCGTCACGTTAAATCGTTCACTCAAATACAATATGTTGACACCGACGTGCGACAGTGATATAACGCTATATAAAAATGAAGCAGTCACGAACCATGATGGTTTTGTATTAGTTTGTGGTAGGGCTGCTTACGGCACTTACGTTCCGCTCGCTAAACTTTACGCCACGTAAGCATCCGGCTACGGTGCTACGGTGCTACGAACTGCTACGAAGTGCTACGAATGTATCCCAAAATAATGTTTAAACGAGTTGTGTTTGTTTTACGAATGGGTTTGAATGTAGTTTCAACAGGTTACGTTGGAACATAACGATATACTTGAGAAAATGAAATTACTATGCCTAAGTTATATTGACTAAACATATTTTGTTTCATTTGGTATTTTAGGGTTCCGTAAGCAAAGAGTAAAGCGAACCCTATTACTAAGGCTCCGCTGTCCGTCCGTCTGTCTGTCTGTCCATCTGTCACCAGGCTGTATCTCATCAATTATGATAGTAAGACAGTAGAAATTTCCACAGATGATGTATTTCTATTTCCGTTATAACAACAAATACTAAAAAACAGAATAAAATAAATATTTAAGGGGGCTCCCATACAAAAAGAAGTGTGTTTTTGCTCTATTTTATAGATAGCTAATGTTACGGAACTCTTCGTCTGCGAGTTCGACTCGCTTAGCCGGTTATTTTTTATTTATTTCGAGTAACAATAGACGTATTTTTGGTACATTCAAATGTTAATGATGATGATGAAACTGTTAAGAACAAGCTCAGTTACGTTTTGATCGTGTATAAAATGGTGTAGGATGTTGAAACTGGAGCAACAACTTCGCAAGTTCCGTAACGATACCTTACAAAGGTGCGAACTTGGCTCCTGTCCAAGGGGCAAGCCTTTGCGGTATCGGTAGAGGTATGACGCAGTCTTGCTGCTTAGTGAAATGAAACTTTAATACAGTTTTGATAATCATTTTTAGGGGTCCGTACCCTAAGGTAAAGGGAACCCTATTACTAAAGCTCCATTGTCTTTCTGTCCGTCCATCTGTTACCAGGCTGTATGTATCTTATGAACCGTGATAGCTATACAGTTGAAATTTTTACCGATGATGTATTTCTGTTGCCGCTATAATAAATACAAAAAACAGAATAAAATTAATATGTAAGAGGGCTCCAATACAACAAACGTGATTTTTTTTTTGGTCGTTTTTATAGATATTGGTACGGAACCCTTCATGCGCGACTCCGACTCGCACTTGGCCTGTTATTATTTTCAAAAGCTGTCTCTATAAAATATACGGCACTCAAGTAGCACGATTTTCGGCTATTGTCTGAATTTTTATACCTATAGGTATACCACCTCTTGTCGGCGTTCGTTTCCAACCTACATATTCCACGTTACTACAAAGTAATAATAGTAATTGATACTGTTTCCATCCAATTATTACTTGGAATTACCTATAATTATTAAGAGCCACTTTTATGTTTCATTAATTTTCAACTGATATGTAGCTGGTTCTACGAAGCGTAGAGGTGCCACGAACTTCAGCTTAATGTTGTATTGCCATAACTTTACGGACGCAGTATAAAAAGTTACTCTATGGACGCAGTCAACTTTGCAGTCAAATACGGGCCAAGACGCGGTGAAGTGGTCTCGATTATTTGCAAACATTAAAATAGCCTTGCAATAGCGTTACAAACATGCATACTACTTAAATTCATTCAGTAACTACCAATATTAAATTACTTAAAAAAGGAAAGCAAACAGTGAGAAAAATTACGTAAAATAGAAAACCACACAGAAAAACACAGTCTGAGTAAGACTGTGTTTTTCTGGGTGGTTTTCTATTTCACAGTCTGTTTTTCTTTCTCATATTTTTTTTAACAGGTAGGTTTGCGTTTTTTACTTTGTTGGATAGGCGTGATGACTACTATTAAAAATGCATGCAATAATTGAAAAAATAAGCAAAATCGGTAAATAAATCACGGAGTAATAAGCTTTTAAAGTTTCTACTCCTGTTCCTTTCTCGCGAAACAGAGCGCCCCCACAGTTACTAAGAAAAATCTACTCGTGACGTCACATGCCAAAGAAATTGTATGAAAAGCTACCACAGCTTAGTAATGAGGTACTATAACGACCTTCCTTTGACGTCACTGGCCGTTTAAGCTATCTCTTTCTATTCCGGTTTTTAAAATGCTTGTAACTTGGTCATTATTTGTGATATTTAATTTTTGTTTTCACAAATGTTTATCTTTTGAGGAGTATAATTTATTAATCCAAAAAAAATTAAGGCATCATGCCTATTGGTTCGTTATGCAATGGAGTAAATGCAGTAACGATCATATTTAAAAAAGTATTATAATATTATTATACATACTTTTCTAAATATGTTTGGACATTTTCACACAGCGCCATCTAGCCCTAAACTAAGCATAGCTTGTAGGTACTATGGGAACCAGATAACTGATAGACTTACCTACTAATATACTTTTTGTATGTAAATGCATACATAGAATAGAATATGACACCCAGACAGAGAACAAACACCTGTGTTCATCACACAATTGTTTTTCCTGGGTAGGAATCGAACCCACAGCCTATAGTACAGCAGGCAGAGCTACTACCAACTGAGCTATCAAGCCTGTCTACCTCTGCTGTAGTAAAAGACACCAGCAAAGTGCCATTATTCTTTAAAATAAAGGAAAATAGTTACTTATATTCGACTGGCCTGATAGCGCAGTTGGTAGTAACCCTGCCTTCTGAACTGCAGGTTATGGGTTCGATTCCCCCCTAGAACAAACATTTGTGTGATGAACATAGATGTTTGTTCTGTGTCTGGGTGTTATATTGTATTCTATGTATGTATTTACAAACAAAAAGTATATAAGTATTGTATCAGTTGTCTGGTTCCCATAGTACAAGCTTTGCTTAGTTTGGGGCTAGATGGCTTTGTGTGAAAAATCCACAATTTTTTTTTTTTTTTATTAAATCTGCTTTACCACAGCCACCTGGGTCCGTGCTCTTTGTTAATTTATCATTTATTGTTATTTATTTTTTATTTTATAGAACAAATATCATACATGAGAGGACAATTAAATACTTAACCTATTTTTCTTTAATTTTTTTTTTTATTTGTGCATACACCGCAAGCAGACCAGCTCCCGCAAGCAGCGCCCGTTCACGAGCTTGACGCATGCGCCAGCCATCGCCCTCCTCAACCATTTTTGAGGGAAGAGGACGACCCGACGCACGACGCCGCCGCAAGAAGAAGCTTTTTAGTGAGCGTGAGTGCTCCCGGTGTACACACAATAATCATTTACATTCTACTACTATTTTGTCATTGACGGACTCAAAAGAGCCTGCCAATTATCCCGCTCGTACATGTCGTTGTTATACCTATTTATTTATATATTATTTATTTATTTTATATTACATAGTTCTCGCGCCATCTGTATAATCTTTTAGTGAGCTCACATGTTTCGCACCAGTTCCAAAGTTATTTAACGAGGGACTGGTGACTAGGGACGTTCCATTACAGTTTGTTACTACCCGACCTTTATAAACAAAGTGACTCTACTGATAAGAATAGTCGTAAAATGACTAAAAAATACCGGCCAAGTGCAAGTTGGACTCGCGCACGAAGTGTTTTATAATAATAAATAATCGGCCAAGTGGAGTTGGACTCGCGCTCGAAGGTTCCGTACTATCTATCTATTAAAACGAGCAAAAATATCATGTTTTTTGTATGAGAGCGCCTTTAAATGTTCATTTTATCCGGTTTTGTAAGAAAGAAAGAAAGAAAATACATTTATTCAGTAGTATAGTGTAGTGTAGTGTTTGTTGTTATAGCGGCAACAGAAATACATCATCTGTGAAGATTTCAACTCTATAATTATCACGGTTCATGAGATACAGCCTGGTGACAGACGGACAGACAGGCAGACAGACGGACAGCGGAGCCTTAACAGGGTCCGTTTTTACCCTTTGGGCACGGAGCCCTAAAAGAATAAGTCCAATGGTCAAAGATCAAACGTAAACCAACCTATTCTAAGATGGATACCTACTTAGCATTTAACCTTTAAACCAATTCGCAAACAAATTTGTTTAGTCCTTTAACTTTTGAAGAGGCAAAACAAATAACAACCCTACGAAAAAATCTAATTGGATTGGCCAGAGGGATTATAATTCCCTTATGTTCCGGGATTCTTTTAATGGTTCATTCTTTAGGATTCCGTAGGGGTTAGGTTAGGGTTCTTAAAGATCAAATAAGATTACTCTAAGAACAACTATTTATATGAAAGCTAAAAACAGCTTTTAACTTAAGTAAGTATACTTAATAATAAAAAATAAAGCCCAACGATAACATACATAGATCCTGGACCGTAACTAGGATTCTCTGTATCTAGGGCCCAGGAACTACAAGGGCTATAGTCTTACAATACCCCGACACAGAACTTTTTCCATTTTTGTTTCCTGTGCACAAATACTTGTACTGTCGCGGGAATCGAACCCGCCGCCGCCCGTCGCTCTGCTCAGCCACCACACCACGGAGGCTGTCTGTCATAAAATAAATATCGCGATATCTGTTTATTTGATATTTTGTTGGAATATTTTTTCAGCAATAACTTGAAATATTTGAGCTAGGAAGCTTAATGCTCACGGTGATAAATGAGTATATAACGGTGAAACAAATAATAACGAACGCAAGGTATCAAAAAGACATTTAGATATGTATTTCACTTGACAGATGCCGACTGAATGAAAACTCATAAATCAGGGATGTTTCTAATAACATCCCCCATCCCTGTGTCCTAATATCAGTTATTCTGCTTGTCTCAGTCCTTTATAGCCGCATTTATTATGGTAAACGATCAATTTCCAGCCATTTATGTGTAGTGATGCGCACGGTATCGATATCGCTTTTCTTGTCCTTTTTAGAATTAAAAAAGTAAGATGTGAATTTAAAGATAAAGATATGAAATTATTGTATTCTAAGTGTGTATTTACAAACAAAAAAGTATATAAGTTTTGTATCAGTTATTTGGTTCCCATAGTACAAGCTATGCTTAGTTTGGAGCTAGATGGCGCTGTGTGAAATGTCCACACATATTTATTTATTTATTTTTATTCACAAGCTCACTATTAAAATACACTATTTACATATTAAGTGTGTCTGTATTTGATGCTGGTGCGTGTGCAAATACTAAGGGTAACTTTTTTTTTTAAATAGTGAAGGTAACCAATGTTAAAACCGCTAACAAATTTTGACCATTAGTCAATATTTAGAGGTTTGCAACATTGGTAATAATAGTGGCAAATCAGCCACTGCTCAACTTTGCGAGAAAGACTGTGTTCCATTAGATAAAACTTTAGGTCAAACATCAAACATAATTATTTTCGTTACTAGTCTGTTCCAACATTTTACATAAATGCTTTCACAGAGAGCGTTAGATTTTAGCTACAGTCTCACAAAAGATGATAAATTGGTATCATTCATCACATCACGTGATCGATGGACGTTGAGCTTGGATGTTCATTTAGTTTTAGCAATTTGCTCATCATCCAACACTCCGACACACATGCGTAGGTACCTACTTGAACTTCAGTGTAGGTACCTATAGTTTTTATTGTAAAGAAACGTGTGAGTGTACATGTTTGTTTAAAGACTTTTTAACTAGTGGAACGTTGAAACACTGCATAACAATATACTTAAAATTTTGAGTGCGATATTTACACGGGGTCACGAAAAGAAAAATAGTATGAAGATGAATTAGAACCGAATAGTTCTACATTAATGGCCTGAATTTTTACTATATAACAGCTATCATTAGGTAAGTGTAGATACCAAATTATAATTTACCTACTTTAGATCCTAAATTGGAGAACCCTTGACATTATTTATAGAATCAAACCCTTTCACCGCCACAAGTTTTCCACTTGAAGAAACAAGTATGTAGCCATCTTTTACTAACATGAATGAATTTTGTGTGTAGAGGTTCAATTATCCGGAAGATGAGAGATGAAGAGATTTGATATGAGGTGTGTTATGTCCATAGGTAGATAATGAACCCTGTACAAGAGGGTTGTTTTATTACCTGCGGCGAGTTGTAATTGCTTGTTAACTGTGAAATATTAGATGGAGATGAAAAGATTTGCTGGTCTGTGCATACTGAATAGTAAATACCAACCTGCCTATCGTTGAAGTTCAAGGCCACAACGACAAAACTTTGATTTAAAGTTCAGAAGTTGTCTTAATTCTGAAGTTAAATTATAAACCCAAATTATTAAGGGAATCCTCAACTATTTCGGAGAAACTCTCTGAGAACCCGAATAAGTTGACTGGTTATCAGATTAGGTTCTATTATTATTACACATTATATACTTAGTAGCACGGATGAAATAAAAAGCTCCATGCTTAGTAGTTTTATTTATTTCTCTTATCTGTGACATTACTGCTACAAGAAAATTAAATAGCTGTAAAGTATTTGAAAATAGAGCTCGAAACTATGCTCCAATGCGCGCCTGCATATTGCATAACCCCATCCTGAAAGGTGGATTTAATTTCCCCTCAACCTCCCAATGTGATTTTCTCATTCAACAAAGTTTGACAGGTGTTCCGCACAACAATGTTCGATGTTCGATAACAAAGTAGGTTCCCCCATTTCTATACGGCATTATATCGGAGCGTGGCGAAGGCTTTATCTTATCACGCGACATTTTACGGCGGACGTTACAAATACTATTAAATAAACCACTTCCAGTCTATAATAGGTGCGGTTACAGTTTATATAGCTTTGTTCAATAAACCTGAACGTAATCGCAAATTGGAGATGTTAGTTTTATTGGGTAGTAAAACTGGTGTAATTTGATTTATTAAACCTGATATTGGTATCTGGATTTAGGTACCTACCTAAGTTAAATAAGTAAATGACGCCCAACGATCATATACATAGAACCTGGACCCTAATTAGGATTCCCTGTATCTAGGGACCCAGGAACTACGAGGACCATGGCTCCAGAATAGCCAGACACAGGTTAGTGGTCAGCCAACAAGTATTTGCGTTTTTTTGCTTTCTGTTCTGAATTTCTTTCTGTGCACAAATACTTGTCCTGTTGCGGGAATCGAACCCGCCGCCTCCGGGTTATGAACCGACCTGCTCAACCACCATACCACGGAGGCTGTCAGAGCTGTCAGTTGGGTCCCAACCACCTTGTGTATCCCCCAGACTCCCAGTGCCCCATAGTCGTTATGGGGATACACAAGGTGGATTATGGCGTATCAACTCGTGGAGAGTTATTGGTTCTAAAACTGGATTTATTAATGAAAACTATTACTGCCGACACGGCGAATATTAATGAAAATATTTATTTATTTTTCAACGGGCGCTTGCGCCTTTATTATTCAAACTAACTGCTACACTAACTAGAACTACTACTACACTACCTAATACAAATAACAGTTTCACCTCAGCAGCCCGAAATGGCAAACTTTACTGCGAGAAACGGTGCGCAAAATCGTATTTTGCTCACTGCGTGAGACAAAGTGATTTTTTAATATTATGACTGCGGTAAGTGTATTTAGCCAGTTTTAGGTTACATTTATATGGGGTTTAGGAGAAAACAATTTTTTTTTCTTTTTTCATTTCTTTTTTTTTCTTTGTCATACTTTTGGCGGGACGCGATAGTGTTTCGTTACTAGGCATCTAGGCAAGTACCTGTAATGATGTTCTCACTGCTGAGGTGAATAGTTGTATGCGCTACTCGAGAGCAAAGTTTTTGCATCTCGTGCCTTTGAATCCTTTGCTTGCTCGGGATTTAACATTAGCACTCGACACAAAAATCAACTTTGTTCTCTTGTTGCACAAATAACTATTGAACTGTAAACTAGCCAAGATGGCTAAATATTTTTAACTCTTTTTACTTATATGATGAAGAAGAAAAGTCAAACGCTATTTTTTGCACCAATGTGATCTTTGATTACCAACGTTAAAGTGTCCTTGCGAATTGGCGGCAAACACGCTTTCAACGTTTAAAAAGCAGAAATGAAAGGGAAAAGGGTCCATTTTCCACCTTTTAGGTGATCTGCCACTTCCGGATCGTCAATTCATTGCCTTCCTTTACACCTTTTTAAGATGCCCGACCCACTCAAGAAGGCATAAAGTGGCCATGAATTTCGCCGACCTCCATCTAATTCTGAATAGGCACCTACATATATTATATACTACCTGTATTAATTTGCAAGCTTGCGATTGCTCTACTTCTAAGATAGTCAAACCATGAGTACCTAAACTGAGATAGGTATAATCATTGTCATTATATGATACCAATAAAACTTTAAATCAATCTTAAATAGTAAATGCCGTAATGAAAACCAGTAGTTTATTCTGTTATGATAATACTTGGGTCTGACACTGACTTAAACATTTTGTCATATTATGTGAGAATGTTTAAGAATCCTAAGAATGGGGTTTCAACCCAATACCTAGAACAACTACGTGAACTACAACTAGGTCACTTCAAGAGGTAATTACTATACTCTTTGACCTCAACATATGTGTGCAGAGACCAATATGTCATTTAAAACTGATTACCGTAAGTACTACTTCCAAAATAAACACTTACTTCTAACTCTAACAAAGAAAGCATCTTTACAAACGAGATCACTAACAAAGTAAACCACTCAGCTAAAATCGATCGTCACTGCTCAAACAAGATTCTTTCATTAGATGCCTATTTACGAATTACGAGCTTTGTTATAGACCATTCCGTAAATCGTAAGGGAAGAAAGGTTATAACACACACACATTACAATTTTAACGATCCTTACACACAAACATAAAATAGAAAAGAGTTTGGAGGTGGACAGATTACTGAACTGTTTTGTTTTGCCTCTTGACTTTTTGCAGTTTTGGGTTCATCATCATCATCAACAGCTTGAAGCGTCCACTGCTAAACATAGGCCCCCAGAGGGCACCACTTTTAGCAGCTGTCCGCCTCCTGCAGCCATTGGCTACCCGCGGCTTTCCCCAGGTCGTGGGTCCACCTAGTGGGGCGCCAGCCTACACTGCGTCTTCCTGTTCGTGGTAGCCACTCGAAAATGTTTCCTCCCATCGGTTGTCAATTCTGCGAGTGATGTGGCCTGCCGATAGCCATTTCAGCTTGCTAATTTTAAGGGCTATATCACTCTAGTCCTCCAGCGGATTTCTCCATTCCGGATTTGGATTTAAATAAGTATGTTTGTTTTCACTAATTAAGATTGAATTCAGTCATTCTTATTTGACTGTTGCTTAGAGCAATACTTTTTGCCTTAGAGTTTAGAACTGAACACCAGTAGATGATAGGTACAGGTAGATAGATGTAGAGGCAGCCCACGGTTACGTCTGCGTTCATCTGAGTCCATTATTTAAGAATAACTATAAGCTACCCTGTACCCATAATATCCCCAAGGAGTGGATAGAGGCTAATAATTCACTACCCAAGTCTCGGCGGGCAAAGCGTAATAGTTAACTGTCAGGGGGCGGCTGGACGGTGGTTTTCAATTACTGTGCCAATATCAATTTTGTTTGTGGTACAGGGTCGCAGGGCTCGGCAGCTTCTTGCAATTTCTCTCGAGAAACGGAGTCTGCACGATTGTTATCTTTATTCCGCCGGTATAATTCCCGTATATTTTATGATAAGAATTGCCGAAAGATTTCGTCCTATTTTTGTTCCGTAGGTACCTACTCTTATTGTCGTGGAATCTCAACGTAGGTACTTAGTATTCGGTGGTGGTTCGGTAGCATTCATTCATTTGGTGGTTCGTAGCATTCTGGCTTAGATTGACATCAACATTTATTTTCTGTATTTTCCCATTTTCTTAGTTACCTTGATGATGTAAGTACTTACTTAATTAGGTACCTACTTACCTATATTATTCAAAAATATTAATATTTCCAGTATTTACTTATTTAAAAACTGTTTTTATTTTTGTTTTATTCACTATGAAATTTTCCTGTAGCTACAAACTGGTTAAACCAGGTAGACAAACGAAGTGATACTCTTTAGTACCTACTTCCTACCTTGTTCTTTTCTACCTTCCACCTCGCCTTAAATATACGAATGCAATTTAACAGAAGCCCGTTATTTTGTGTATTGTGTCGCTCTCTCTTATATTGTTTTTGTTCACGACTGCTTTTCGTCTACATAGGAAGATTATTTGAACCATTTTTATGCCTATGTATAAGTATAGTTTACCTACAGAAATATTCTGACGGGCCCGATAGCTCAGTTGGTAGTAACCCTGCCTTCTGAACTGAGGGCTGTGGGTTCGATTCCTACCCAGGACAAACATTTGTGTGATGAACATAGATGTTTGTTCTGCGTCTGGGTCTTATATTGTATTCTATGTATGTATTTACAAACAAAAAAGTATATAAGTATTGTATCAGTTATTTGGTTCCCATAGTACAAGCTATGCTTAGTTTGGGGCTAGATGGCGATGTGTGAATTGTCCACACATATTTATTTATTTATTTATATTCTTAAAGACCACGCCTTTCAATATACGGTCGACAGCAAAAATTCTACTTATACCAATCAGCCGACTCTACGGGGGGGCATATTGAAGAGGATTAGAGGGTGGTGACTGGAGATAAGGGTGTTTTAATCTTCGCAAAACCCATGGTGCGTCCTGAAATTTTTCTAATAATATAAATAACTATAATTCTAATACTGGACTGGCCTGATAGCTCAGTTGGTAGCTCTGCCTTCTATGCAATCGGCCGTGGGTTCGATGCCCACCCGGGGCAAACATTTGTGTGATAAAATTCGACTTTTGTTCGTTGTCTAGGTGTAGGGTGTTGTATTGTATGTATGACAAAACAAAAAAAATATCTGAGTAGGCTATCAGTCTGGTTCCCATAGTACAAATTAGCTTAGTTTGGGGCTAGATGGCGCTGTTTGAAATGTCCACACACTATTTATTTATTTATTTAATGAAATAATTCTTTGGCAAAATTGTAGTCATCTCTCCACAAAAGCCATTAATTAACCAAGAGTTGAAGTTGAAAATAATTCTTCTGGTTAGTGTTCGCTAGTAGAGAAAAGTTGGAGATCTTGGGTACCTACGTAACTATGAGCTACCAACTTCTGCAGTTCATAAATCTCTAATGATGAGAGAGTAGTAGGGAAAGTAGCAAAACGTGTAAGAAGACAAAAAACTTGGTTGCTAAATCCGGTAGTGGACCAATATTGCTTGCGTAGAAGATATTCCACTTGGCACAGAAATAGGGATAGATTTTCAAAGCTGACCGTCAGTCTTCAGTGGTGGAAAGGAACCAGAAGAAGAAGCTACGTCAGGCCAGCCAGTCATCCATGTACTTAACTCGCTTCGCTTTTCTATTTAGTTTTTTATGTCTGACATGGTAGCGTTTGACCACAGTGGATAAACTGTGTAGTCGTAGTCTCTTTGTTTCGAAGGCTAAAAGCAACTATGTTACATAAATGATGTAGATTGCATGCATTCATGCACGCAGTAAAAGCTCAAACTAATGAATACCTAGGTAGGTAGACGTAATAGTTAAGTTGCGGTATAGTTTTCATAGGATAGTCACTTTGAAACTTCACTGCAGGTAGTTTTAAGTTTTAAGCTCTATTGGGTTGGAACATCAGCTTTGCATGACATCAAACGTCTACTACCTATGTTTGATTTGAACCTACCATAATGCTTTAGGTATTATGTACATAGTACCTACGACAGTAGGTAATTATCGAAGTAAGTGCTAGCTCGCTAATTATTGTGATGAATGATGAAAGGCCAGATATCATTTTTCCTGCTCCAGTAACGAGGAGATCCGCAGAACTATAGTGACCGATACAGTTCTTAGAATTAGCATGGCAATGGACAGGTCACCTCGTGGAACTGACAATAGGGACGAAAGGTTCTCGAGTGGCGACCACGAACCGGAAGACCTGAAGAACCTGGTGAAAGCCCCGAAGAGCCGAGCCAAAGTGGCATTCGGTGGGGAGGCCTATGTTCAGCAGTGGACATCTTCAGACTGTTAATGATGATGACTCCATTCCTGGTAAGTACTCCATTAGGTGCTTGCGGCGGCAAGTTTTTCGTCAAACTTTTGCGTTAGATAGGTATACTAACTTAGGTAGGTACTTAGGTATAATTATATTTAGGCACCCTAAATAGCCTGTCGCAAGCTCTTGAGAGCAACTGAACCTCAAGCAATTGACGAGAGACCTAAACAAACTGTTGAACCGAGCGGGACACCCGGTCAAGCAGCAACCGTTGGCTCATGTTTATTATGAAAAATCGATACTTTTACCCTCCCAACACAATATTAACTAACACCTTTGCAGTAATTAGTTAACCACCGATTTCAAATATAAAATGTAGAGTGGTTAAATACTAAAATCGAGCTCAATTCGACATTCAACAAACAATTATAAGTATTTATGAGTAAAACATGAGTAAAATATTCACTAAAATTTCTATGTTAATCGAACTTAGTCAACCCAAATAGGTTATATAAAATATGAAACAAAAACAGACCTTGACCGTACGCAGTGCACCGTGCGCTGCATCCTCTGCCCAGACTGTGACGCCGTCTTTCTCGTACTCCAAAGTCCAGCCTTTCTTGGAAGTTAGTAGGTTTTTGAGGGTTTGGAAGTCAGAGTCGTCAGCAACGCGCGCCTCGCCGCGCGCCCATCCCGAGCCGCCCATCCGAGTGCGGACATCACAACGATGCGACGCGAACTGGTTCAACTGAACTTACCAGCAATCAGCCAGCGGTGGCGGCGAGTCGATGGTGCAAAGCGCATGCGCGGACCCAGCCGCCATATTTCAAGGAACTATGGTGAGCTGGGGGGCTATTAATCATATGGGTGGTCTGCGGGACAGCTTGCAAAACGGACTACAATGTAGGAAGTTAAAATGTACCTACTAGGTATGTATATACGTTTGGAAATGGGAGCGCTGGATATTTTTACACCAAAAGAAAGTAGCCGCATAATATGGAAAGGAAAGTCATTGTGACTTTCAGAATTAGGTAAATACTAAATAGCTCAGTTGGGCAGGAAATGTTGGGAAAAAGGGGAGAAAATTGGATGATGATGGTAGCCGAGGCTGACTCACCGGAGTTCTTCGATAGGTGATAGGCGCTGGTTTTTGTCGGCGGGCCAGCCGGTCGTCCTCTTTCCCAACGGTGTTGAGTATGTTGATTTTCCGGGGAGTGTGCAGTTGGTGGATGACGTCGCGACGCGATTTCGCGGCGGGTCGACCCGATTGAGATCCGCGAGTTGCGTGGCAGGCAAATTTGCCGTTTGCGGGCACACACACTAATTAATTACGTTGATTGTCACTAGTTTTGATTGAAACACGCTCACTCGGCTTCCTTGGCGGCGAAGCATGCAGCCAATCGTTGGAACTGCACGCAGATCGGCCTAAAAGCTTTTTCCGACTTTCGTGGTTCCGTGGTTGAGTTCGCAATGGCCGACGGAGACGCTCACACTCTGCTTGTAGTTGGCGCTGTCAGCCGTCGGTAGGTTGGTTAAGGAAAAAAGTATGGGAAATGTGGGTAGGAGGTATGGGCGAGAGGTACCCTCAATAAATGATATGTAGCCAAAAGATGCGTTCCATTCAACGAAGTAGTTTTAGATTTACCATACCGCCCCCCAAAGAGCTACCTAGCTCTTTCAAAGATTAGATGAATTTAAAACTGAAGCTAAATTCCATGGTAAAGATCGAATTGCAAAATTGAAATCAAATTGAATAGTTGAAAAGAAATAAAATTACAATGTAGAGTTGGTAGAGTTAAGTTAGATGATTAAGCTACTGGATCGACACATGGCATCAAAGGACACAGCTTTACTGTTGGCCTAAGAAGAGTGCCGGAAGATGTTTTAAGTTCAACGACTCTTACAGTGCCGTCGGTACCTGGGCAAATTCGAATGACACGAGCCTTGCGCCATTGAAGCGGTGGAAGATTTGGTTCCTTGATGAGCACCAAATCACCGATTTTCAAATTTTCGGACTTCAGAAGCCATTTCGGACGTTGCTGGAGAGTGTGCAAATATTCTGTTTGCCAACGCCTCCAGAAGTGTTGGTTAATTTGACGAATAAGATGCCATCGCTTCAATGGGCTTGCGCTGTCGTGACACAAATTCTGCTCAGGTAGAGCCAGAAGAGGTTGTCCTATTAGAAAGTGGCCGGGCGTTAAGCTCTCGAGGTCGTTGGGATCATTGCTAATCGGACACAACGGCCGAGAGTTCAACGCGGCTTCGATTTTTGCAAAAACTGTAGCGAGTTCTTCGAAAACGAGAGAACGATCGCCGATGATTCTAGTCAATATGTGTTTCGTGGATCTGACTGCGCTTTCCCACAAGCCACCCATGTGTGGGCTTGCGGGGGGATTAAAATGCCATGATATTTGATGCCCGGCCAAAGACTTCTGAATGTCAGTCTGGGATTCATTTAGAAATTTAGTGATCTCCTTCAAATAGTTCCGCGCACCTACAAAATTTGTGCCGCAATCGCTGTAGACATCAGTCGGCAGTCCTCTGCGCGACACGAATCTGTTGAAGCAAGCTAGAAAAGCGTCCGTTGACAATTCGGAGACTATCTCTAAGTGGCAGCACTTGGTGGTGAAGCATACAAAGATGCACAAGTAGGCCTTGGTGCTTTTAGCGTTGCGCGTGCGGGATGCTTTCAGCATGAATGGCCCAGCGAAGTCGACGCCGACACGCTGGAATGGTTGACAAGACGTGACACGATTTGCCGGTAGATCAGCCATGAAAGGCTGAATAGATTTTGGCCGCAAACGATAGCAGCGCTGACATTGAAAAATACGAGTGCGAATGACTCTACGCGCGGACAAGATCCAGAACTTGCGTTGAAGCAAGTTTAAAAGTAGATTTAGACCAGGATGGAGAAACATCCGATGGTAATGATCCACAATAAGATGTGTGACGTGATGAGACTTAGGAAGTAGCAACGGGTGCTTGCTATCATACTCTAGGTCGGACTTGACAAGCCTGCCTCCGACTCTCAGTAGACCTTCTGAATCTAGGAAAGGGTTCAAGCGCATCAAGCTTCCCTTTGCTACCTTATTGGCGCGCAACAGCGTCAACGTTTCAGCAAAAGCAGTAGACTGTACCAGCTTGACGATTGTGCAAACACTATCGTTGAGTTCGACAACCGACAGCGATCCAGTACGCCTTTGAGTTGGGTTGCGCGCGTTGTAAGCGAATCGTTTGCACCAAGCTACAGTCACTTGTAACTTGGGAAACGAGCTGAATTTGGTAAGCAAATCTTCAGCGACTTGAGCCTTGTCAGAAGTATGTACCTCCGCAACTGAGGATGCTTCCGCCAGTTGAACGGTGTGAGAGCGAGTACTTGAAGTCACGAGTTTGAGTCCAGGTAAGTCCTCATCGCCGAGGGGTTGAAAATCCCCAGGCCATGACGAAGGATCAGCTTCGAGCCATGCTGGTGACCACCACAGGGTATGGTTGACCAATTCTGAAGGCGAGATACCGCGGCTTGCAGAATCAGCTGGATTTTGGGCTGATGACACGTGCCGCCAGACAACATTGGGTATCAATGATTGGATCTGTGACACGCGGTTGCCCTCGTAAGTTTGAAGTTTATGAGGCGAATTTTTGAGCCAGGAAAGCACGATGGTGGAATCAGACCACGCCATCGTGCAATCTAGCAAAAGTTTGCCATTCAATAGGTTGAGCACGTGTCCCAACAAGCGAGCCAAAAGCAGCGCTCCGTTTAGCTCGAGCTTGGGGACCGTCAACTTTTGCTTGAGCGGCGCCACGCGTGATTTAGCCAGAAGCAGCTGGACTAAAACGCGCCCGCTTGCACTTTGAGCGCGCAGGTAGACGCAAGCAGCGTACCCACGCTCCGACGCGTCACTGAAACCGAGCAAATGACTTGACACCAGTTGATCAGTGACCACGCACCGAGGAATAGAAATTTGATTTAAATTTGCAAAATCAGACATGAAATCGGTCCACATCTTGCTGATGTCCAAAGGTAAGGGATCGTCCCAACCTGATTCAATGGACCAAAGCCTTTGCATGAATAGCTTCGCGAAGAATGTCACGGGGGATAAAAAGCCACATGGGTCGTACAGCCTAGCAATGTTAGAAAGGACGCCACGCTTGGTGAGGACCTTGTTCATTTCGGAGACGTGATAGACGAAGCAGTCATTGTTCGCATTCCACTCGATGCCTAAAACCTTGAAAATATTTTCGCCGTCCTCTACAAAGCGGTAAGGAGATTCACGGTGGTCGACAGGAAATCCTTCCAAAAACTCTTTGGAATTACTGGACCATTTGCGCAAAAGAAAACCTCCTTGAGCGAGAACATCGGCTGTATTTTGAGCAAGAATTTTAGCAGAGTCAATATTAGGGGCTCCACTTACAACGTCATCGACGAAAGTGTCCTCCAACAATGTCCTTGAAACATCAGGATGTTTGTCAGTATTGAGGTATGCTAGCTCATGCAGCACGCGAATAGCCTGGAACGCCGAACTCGAAACGCCGTAAGTAACGGTAGTCAATTCGAAAGTCTTGATTTGGTCGTCAGGAGATTCGCGCCAGAGGATGGTTTGATATTTGCAGTCGCGATCATTCATGCGAACCTGTCTGTACATTTGTTTAATGTCACAGGTAAAAACTACGCCATGCAACCTGAAACGCAAAATAATGTCTTTAATATTTTGTTGAAGCTTGGGACCCGACATGAGAACTTGATTCAGCGCGACACCATTTGAACTAGGCGCTGAGGCATCGAACACCGCACGACACTTGGTGCTCGTGCTATGCTCCTTGAGGACCCCATGATGAGGTATAAAATACCGATCAGCAGTGTTTGGACATGATACCTCACGCATGTGACCGGCATTAATGTAGTCCTTCATGAAAGCAGTATACAGTTCACGCAGTCGAGGCTCCCTGAGCAGCTTGCGTTCCAAATTATGGAACCGTTTTAAGGCAGTAAGATGAGTATCACCTAAAGGTTTGTGATTAACTTTGAAAGGTAAAGAAACTTCAAAACGACCATCACTATCCCGGGTATAAGTTTCTGTGAAATGCTTCTCGCATTGGATGTCCTCAGGATCCTGAATCCGCAACTTAGGGGGCTCTTCAACCTCCCAAAACCGGCTGAGAGCAAGATTGAGATCCAATGTGCAGGCCATCGAAGTAGCAGTATGAGCGTACTGCGATGCTGTGGGTGCTTTGCCCATGATGATCCAACCAAAGATGGATGAGTAGGCAGTAGGCATGTTGTCACCTAGACTGAACTTCCTACCATCTAGGATTTGATCATAAAACTCTATACCAAGAAGCAAGTCGACTTGACCGGGTATGGTGAAACTAGTGTCAGCTAATATTAAATTTTTGCAAATTTGAAAGACCTTTGGTTCAACCATAACAGAAGGCAAGTGTCCTGTTATTTTCTTTAAAACCAGAAAATCTGACCTTAATATTTGAGAATTGTCTCTTGTTGATTTGACATTGCAACGGACCATGCCTCGAGTCTCTTGAACAGACGAAGCACCTAGTCCGCACAAACCACCTGACTTAGTACGAGGTAGTCTCAAACGTTGGGCCAAGTTCTCAGTCATTATGGAAACTTGAGACCCGCTATCAATCAATGCACGAGCAGAATGAAAGTGACCGTCAACATCCTGTACGCTGACAAATGCCGTACCTAAAATCATAGTGGATGCGCCATCGACACCATGTAAAATCTGAGGCTGGACTGTGGAACCGTGTGTCGACACAGCAGACTCAGAATGTGATGGCACAGGAGTTAGGTCCGAATGTTGATTTTCCGTTGTATGGTTTGAAATGTGAAGTTTGGTATGGTGCCGTCCACGACATACCTGACACACACTTGCTGATGAACATTTAGAAACTTGGTGGGACCGCAGACAATTGAAACACAATTTATTTTGAATCACAAAATTTTTCCGTTGCAGAGGAGTCATGTTATCAAACCTTGAGCATCGATAAATGGCATGAGGCTCCTTGCAACAAGGACACACAAAATTGTTTGATTTGTGTTGTGGTTTATCATTGTCAATAATGTTAAATGTGCTACTACCTGCTTGCGTTCTTGAAAAAGAACCACCAACATTTTCTAAAATCCTAAGTTGATTTTCTAAAAATTCTAACAGTTGCCTAAAAGTAGGCAAATTTGATAAGTCTAATGAAGCCTCAAACTTAGTACGGAGCTCCACAGGTAACTTCTTAAGGATTATGTGGAGTAACAGAAAGCTCCAAGACTGGATATCAAATTTCATGGCTTGTAGGGCTTGTGTGTTCTCTTTGACTGTGTTGATAAACTTGCTTAGATTTTTAAAATTAAATTGATTAATGCTCGGTAAGCTGAGTATAGCATCTACATACCTATCCGCGATGATTCTCTTGTTTTCATAACGCTGTACTAATATATCATAAGCTACTAAATAGTTTTCACTTGATATGGATAGATGCTTAACCATTGAAAGAGGATCTTTATCCAAAACACTCAATAAATAATGCATTTTTTCTACAGAGTTCAGACGCTCATTATCATGAATTAAACTGTTGAAAATGTTGATAAAGTTAGGCCACTCAACATTAATTCCATTAAAACGGGCTAAAGTAATTTTAGGTAAGTGAAATTCATGACTTACTTGCGGGGCTTGAGTCTTGGACTCGCTTTGAACGCTGACGAAATGACCATGAAGTGCTTGAATCGAGTAGACCATATCCGAGCATTTCATTAATTTATTTTCTATCACAACACGCTGAGCGTCGTCTATAAGATCTGCCATAACTACTGCATAAGCGGTTTCCATTTGATGCCAGTGCCTTTCCAAATCGCGATACCTAACGAGAAATATAGTTTGATCACCGGGGGTTATGTTTGCTATTTGCGAAGATAATTTAGTCGCTAGCTGGTATAGTTGCTCGATAAAACGAGCACAGTATTCGAAGGTGATATTACTTACTTTTGAGTCCGTCATTTTGTATGCTTTTCAACTATTGTATAAGGTAAAACACTTTGAAAACACTTTGAAACTTGTTATGTTTACGAAATGAAAATGTAAAAAACTCGACAGATCACAGACTACGCTTGGGTGTTACCACTCGAATTTAGTTAAAATCAAAGAGTATATGAACTTGAGTTGAAATAAGGCGCGTCTACACACTCAAATTAAATAACCGATGATTTACCGATTTTTACGATTCGATCATTTTACCATAGACAACTTGACATAACATATAGAATTGAATGAAATTGAACGGGTTGAATGAACGATTAATAGATAGATACAGAGTAAGGAAACTTTCCTTGAAATATCGAAATGCAAAATGCCGCCAACACAAAATATGAGATAAAAATATGGCGGCTAGAAATGTATGACAAAATTACGATTTTAGAATTGAAATTTTGAAAATAGGTTAATTATGCAAATTTTATTAGAAATCGATCGGATTATCGTAAATCCGACCCTACAAATATTTATACGGTTGGAAGGACCAGGAAATGTTGGGAAAAAGGGGAGAAAATTGGATGATGATGGTAGCCGAGGCTGACTCACCGGAGTTCTTCGATAGGTGATAGGCGCTGGTTTTTGTCGGCGGGCCAGCCGGTCGTCCTCTTTCCCAACGGTGTTGAGTATGCTGATTTTCCGGGGAGTGTGCAGTTGGTGGATGACGTCGCGACGCGATTTCGCGGCGGGTCGACCCGATTGAGATCCGCGAGTTGCGTGGCAGGCAAATTTGCCGTTTGCGGGCACACACACTAATTAATTACGTTGATTGTCACTAGTTTTGATTGAAACACGCTCACTCGGCTTCCTTGGCGGCGAAGCATGCAGCCAATCGTTGGAACTGCACGCAGATCGGCCTAAAAGCCTTTTCCGACTTTCGTGGTTCCGTGGTTGAGTTCGCAATGGCCGACGGAGACGCTCACACTCTGCTTGTAGTTGGCGCTGTCAGCCGTCGGTAGGTTGGTTAAGGAAAAAAGTATGGGAAATGTGGGTAGGAGGTATGGGCGAGAGGTACCCTCAATAAATGATATGTAGCCAAAAGATGCGTTCCATTCAACGAAGTAGTTTTAGATTTACCACAGAATTAGGTAAATACTTAAAGGTATGTATATACCTACATAAATAAGCCTATAGTTATCTAAAAAGTTGCACTACCTACTGAGAATGTGACTATATACCACCATAATTTTTAGAGAAACGTCAGGCATTTTCAGGAACTACAGCGATATGCTTCTTAGCCTAAGTACAAAATTAATATCAGGTACATTAAGTACTTAGGTACCTGAGGTAGGTGGGACCGAATTAAAGAGAACGGAATACTTAATGGATAATAAATGATGGGAACGAAATTGTGAAACCAAACCGATGGCCTTCCGGATTTAAAATAAAATAAGTAGCGATAGTGACTAATTCAACAGAACCTATACGAACCAGGGGCCGTACTGTGAGCTCTTAGCGTGATTCAAAACAGAGCCTATATTGAATCGTTTGTCAAAGTATCCATACAAAAAAAAAACAAAGCCATCCAATATAGGCTCTGTTTTTAATCGCGATAAGAGCTCACAGTATGGCCTCAGAAGGCGCAGCGTAGGCCTGTCCCCCACTAGGTGGACCGACGACTTGGTCAGAACCGCGGGGAGCCGATGGATGCAAGAGGTAAGCAGCCGCTCAAAGTGGCGCTCTTTGGAGGCAGCCTATGTTCAGCAGTGGTCTTCAGGCTGATGATGATGATGATGAGTGATACCTACTGCAAAAGTGACGTAACAGTAGACATAAAACAGTTTAGGACATAAAACAATCAGGCGTCTAACACATATCGAATATCATCTAATTAAATTAAACAAAATAAAAAATAGGTGGTTTTGTGATATTTATTACATAAGATTACACATATACTTACCTAACAAGATTCATAAAAAATATAAGTAAGTAACCATTATATACAGTCTTATTCAGTTACTTTATCAAAATCTACCTACTCATACTAAATCTACGTGCAGACAGGGCAAGACTATACCTAGACATGAAAATATAGACTCGGCAGATTTTTCAATACCTAGTTAGTTTGAGCAGGACATTCGGATGGAGTAAACTAAAGCCACAATTGTTATCAGCACATTCTGCAAAAATAAAATGATACACTGTGACCAAACCCTGTTTTCTCTATCAAAAATGGTTTTCTGGACGTCGAAATTCATTGACGATTTTATACTATGGTATAAGTCTTACGGAAAACTGTTGATGGGAAGTGATGATGAATCATTGGGTACCATTATTAATAACCATCACTCCAAGCCTTAATATAACAATGATCATCATCACAGCGGGTTGTCTTAAGTTTACGTAGCTCGTTCTATAAATGATGGTGAGGATAGGTTAATTTAACAGGAGCTGATGTCAGGCAGCGAGCCAGGAGTTTGGCAGTGGTTCTTCCAACCGTACCACGCCTGGAACTGGTGGCGTTTGTAAATCTTCAGTGCGCACGTGGCGGCTTTGGTGATGTTGTCAGTCAGAAGGTCTGGAAGAACATTATCATTTTATAAGTACCTAGATAATACCAAAGTTAGACTATCTATTTCCTATTTTTTATAAGATTTTGATGAGTACAACTGGTTTGTATACTTTATTTCGTCACGGTTGAAACACTTTGGAAGCGTTAAATCTTGTAATGTGAAACAGAAAATCATTATTTATTACATTGATCTCAAAGTCTCAACGAACATAGTTTTAATCTTTCACCATTGTTTCCTACAGTACGTAGTTGGTACTTATAGTGTCGGTAGGTGTAGGGGCAAACATACATACATATAGGTATATGTAGGTATGTTCGCCGCATTTGGAGTCCCTTTTATTTCGGGGTTTACCTACACCATTATTCAATATGTGGAGAACGCGGGTGTATGATAAAAAGGTTAGGATCTATGAAAATATTATAGATCTGTGATTACAGTAGACAAATGCCCTCAGCTTTTTGCCATTTGTATCATTGAGGATCATACTTGACGCATGGTAGGCCAGACCCCCACTAGTGGGCAGACGATCTGGTGAAACCTGCGGGGAGTCGATGGATGCAGAAGGCGAGCAACCGCTCAAGGTTGCGCTCCCTGGGGGAGGCCTATGTTCAGCAGTAGACGTCTTCAGGCTGTTAATGATGATGATACTAGCTGCCCTCCTCGGCTTTACACAGGTTTATTAGATCTACGCCCTAACCCTGGTCATGGAAAGAGTAACGCGAGGGGGGAAAAGATATTGTTGTTCCTAGGGGAAGTAATGAATGAATGGGACGGCAATAGAAGGGATAGCTACTACGTAAAACTAAACCTAACTTACCAGCACAAGTGACATTGCAGTCCTTTCCTGGGGCACCAGTAGTGGTGCACCAGTACTTGCTGTTTATCTGGAAGAGTCCGTAGTCGCGAGACTTGTTCCGGTTCGTGTTGATCTTCTCTGTGCTGCGCGCGCTCTCGTTCTCTACCAAGCATACCCCTGGAAATGGTATGAAATTCGTAATATTATATGGAATTTAATATACAAATAACGTACGAATAAGTAGATACAATTTTTATAGGTACTATAGACTATACTACAGTATAAATAAATATTTAAAGGGGCTCCCATACGACAAATGTGATTTTTTTGCTTGTTTTTATAGATAATGGTACGGAACCCTGCGGTGTGAGTCCGGCTCGCTCTTGGCCGGTTATTTCATGAATTACCAAAATAGAATTAAAATTCAAAAAAGACTAATAGGAACTCACAGTCTCTCATCTTGTCTTCAGGAAAGCCATGATTCCTCAGTTCCCTCACCAAGCCACATCTGTCGAAGCGCTTTGCTTCAGATTCCAGGCAGACCAACGCCAGTGCAACAAACACTACACATTTCAGCATTTTGTTATTATTTATTAGCGAGTGCACAATCGTGCGCTTCATAAACGTATGAGACGAGTTTTTAAGAACAGACTTTTATATGTAGCGCGAACAATGAATGTATACCTACCTAAAGCGTGTGCTGTAAAAGGGGAATCCACGGTATCAGTAACTTGCTAGTAGCTATACTGTGGTATCTTTAAGGGTCACCACGGTCAGGTCTCAGTTAAAATTAAATCATTATAGGTACTTAAGTACGTACAAAGTAAATGTTATTAACCACGATACAGACCACGCCACAATTATGAAAATATGGCTTTTTAGTTCTGACAGTATCTATTAAGTATTGACCTACCCAATAGATACCTACATACAAAAAATTACACCCATGACAAATTCATAAGGAGAGAAGGTTTTTCAACAATGTTAAGTCCTTCATTGAAATTCAGATCCTCGAAGGCAACAGTGATAACGAGAAATGAGGACCACACATTTTAAAGAAAGGTTCTAGAGTGACTGCAACAACCCGGAAGACGTAGCTTACGCTGGTCCCCCACTAGGTGGACCGACGACCTGGTGAAAATGCCGATGGATGTAGGAGTAGGAGGCCAGCAGCCGCTCGTAGTGGCACTCTATAGGGGAGGCCAGCGTTGACGTCTTCAGGCTGTTGGATGATGATAATGATGATGATGATGATGATGATGATGATGTTTTATGTTTTCTCTATCTATTGATACGTACTGTGTCTACTGTATGTACTTAAGGGCGATTTTCAAATGTTGGATAAAGGTTATCCGACTAATAAATTATTAACTAGGTATATAACTCAAAAAAAGCACTTCAGTAGTTTGTACGTACTTTATAAAAGTATTCTTTATTTATTGTTGTATCCAATAAAAACTTCTAAGTGATTGAAAAACCGCTCCATCAACTTTATTAATTTACAACAATAATTAATTTACATTCAGAACCAAAACGAATTAAGTATAGCAATTTTCTTCGCTTTATAATCTAACCGGCACACAGTCACAAATGCTAAAGGCACGTTGTCCATTTATGTTGCGCACATTATTGAGCAATTGTAAACCTTATGCTTATAAATTTAAAGCCACCCATATACGTGCATAAATATAGGGGAAGTCCTGGACTAACCTCGGTGCATCGGTTGACTCACCATATCAGCATGACAGTTTTCCTTTCCGTGGGTGTATGGGCGTAGTAACATATTCAGTAATCTGTGGTATGGGTATCACACACCAATAGAAACGCCGTAATGTGGGTGCAAAACGTTTCACCCATAGAAATACGTGCAACTTCCTTGTGTAAGTGTTTGCTTTGAAAATGAATTTAGTTTTTTAATACACATATTAACGTATCTAAATAAAACAATTTTTAAAGTGTTTAACTTTTATTAGTCGTTTTTAGTTGTTCTCAAATGCAACATGGTATAAAGTAACTTACTTTGTTTTTGCAAAAACGAGGTAAATTTAAGATTTTCAACTGATGATCAATATATTATTGACCATAGTTGAAAATCTTAATTTTACCTTGTTTTTCAATAACATTACTAAAAAAATATTACATTTTATATTAAAGCAGTAGTAATTTCCTAACATTTCTTCATAGATGTAAATAAAAGAGAGGGCGCTCTAACTTCTCGAAAGTGGTCTGCTTAAATAAGATTTGCATTTGCACTCTATTTTATATCTATTTTCCATGCAAAAAAGTAGAGACTAGAGAGAAAGTTTACTCTTGACTCAATACCTAAGTAACTTATAGTATTCTAAGTGGCAGGGTATCTGTGTTCATTTTTGTGTTAAATAACACAAATATTGCAATTTTTTCAAATGTCTAGTGCAACAAGGGAGCCCAAGCTGGAAAATCTATTGTTGATGAAAAGTCGGCGCCAGACAACTATTTAACCTTCTCTAAACTGTTGCCAAGTAATGACGGAAAAAGGAAATCACTACTATTCTATATTGAGGGTGTAAAAATTACTAACAGGGAAGCCCCATGTATAATCTGTCTTATGCCGTTGAAGCTCTGTCTCAGACCCCGACAACAACATGGATAGATATTAGAGAAGCTTTCCAAGGAAAATTTGGTAAGTGCAGAACAGAAATGCAACTCGTTCAAGCATTAATGCAAATCACTAGAGACAATAACTCGTTCGAACTTTTCGGAGATAAAATTAGAAATATGATCCAAAAATCTTAAGAAACGCATTATTGCGAATAAATGGATTTGGAAATATTTTTAGGCAACTTTATCCTACTACCACCTTAAATCCTAAAACTAGTACTTAGTACCTATGGACCTCTAAAGAACTACTTTCATCAAGAATTTATTCTACTCAAAAAACTACCCATGCCGAGTCGTTAGTCATTTGCAAATTGAACAACTATTTAACCAAGCATATAGGCAGCAACCGTTCAAAATGTTGGCAGTGGCTTTAAAAACAGGTCTATTGGCCATTAATCCAGATATTTTCCCTAACTATATGTTCGAACCAGCAGAGACAATAAACATTCCGTTAAACCAGGAAAATATAGCTAACAATGGACGTAATGGTGAGACTGAGAACAGTCCTGAAACTTCATCAACCCAACAAAATGTAACTAAAAATGGAAATATAATGAGGATATTCCGGAGCTCCAGCAACCCAAGAGGACGTAGCCGGCAGTGGACATCATGTTGAGGACACTTTTGGAGCTCCATCAATCCAAGAAAATATAAATAAATAAATAATATAATAACGCCCAACGATCACATACATAGATCCTGGACCCTAACTAGGATTCCCTGTATCTAGGGACCCAGGAACTACGAGGACCATGGTCCCACAACACCCAGACACAGAAAAAGTATTTGCGCTTTTTTTTTTCGGGCACAAATACTTGTCCTGTCGCGGGAATCGAACCCGCCACCTCCGGGTTATGAGCCGACCTGCTCAACCACCACCCCACGGAGGCTGTATAACTGACAATTGGCAACAGATGATTTGTTGGGACCTACCCTCAAACCCTCATGTGGTAAATGTAGAAGCAGCCGAAAGTCTGCTCATCTAAGGAAGTTCTGGTATGGTGCTGGATTTAACCCAGCCCCTATGAAATAAAATAAGAATCACCTTCCTGAAAGAGACAGAATTGGAGCATATGGCGAGAAAAGGCCCACGTTGTCAATGGATTTACAGTTCCCGATTGAAGTTCTTTCTCCAGTACATCACACAAGTCAGCAATGTTGCTGACGCTTATAGGATCAGACAGAGCCACATAATGTTGTGAGAAATCTAGTGACACTTAAAAAACCTAGTGAAAAAACATATCAAGTTTTCAACAGCACAGTATGTTACGAGGCCTACAGTGGCGGAGAGATCCGATTTTTAGAAGTGCAAGCAGGTCTCTAACTGATTGTTAGTCTACAATCAGTTAGAGATTTTGTGGTGAAGATCAAAAGAAAAGCAGCTGGATGTGAATTTAGTACATTCCTGGACCAGGCGTTGCGAGACAAGTTGGTATGTGGTGGTGTCACTAGTGAGAGACTGATTAAAAAGTTTCTTACAGAAGGAAAATACTTGACTTCCGAAAAGGCGTATGAAAATGCCATAGGCTTTGAGACTCAAAGAATATGCAACTGGAGTCTATTTATGTATGTGCAGTTAATGAAAAATAAAACCACCTTTAAGCCTCATCAGTATTGAATGTTCTAAATATGAAGGACATGATTCTGCAGATAGGTGTTTTAAAAATCATGGACATGTCACATTTGCCAGAAGCAAGGCCATATTGCCACAAACTGCAGTAAAAGAGCAGTAAAGTTTGTTGAGGAGAAATGCCGGCCAGCCCCTATTACGATGGATCGAACAGCGCTGCTGACGCGCGTCAGCCGCTCAACTGCTGACAAAACTGTATGAACTTTGACGGCAGTTGAGCTGCTAGATCCGTTGTATATGAAACAGACGATATCGTCTTTGGTTCTATACTGAGCATTTACAATGCAAGAGATGGCGAGAGAAGCAGCACATCACCTGCCTCCATTCGCCGATTTTTCCCTTATTTTTCCCCCTCCCTTTTCTCTTCCTTTAGACTGTAATATGGCGTAAAACTTATAAACCCGTGTGAAGCCGGGGCGGGTCAGCTAGTGAGGAATAAAAATTATGCATGTTTGAGAAACAGATCATTTCTAACTAGCTTTTCAAGCTGAGCACATGTTTGCTGTCTTTTAAAAGGCACTTTTACTGCATCCAAAACTTATCACGAGACAGTCGGATCTTGACTTCTTGTGAGGACATACATACCTCTCTATTAATTACATCTATGCTAATTGCTAATGCTAATTACGTCTCACATGGAGATTTCAGCTCTAATCACATTCACAATCCTTCAAACTACAGACGGCACTATTGGATGTTTAACGGTCGAAATATGTAACAAACATTAATAATTTGGCCCCATCACAAATCAAATATACCCTCAAGTGGCAGGCACAAACTACTCCTTAAAATAAAAAAAGTATACCATGACGTCATTCGATAGTGCGATTCTTCAATTTACTTTCAACTGCCTTATCTAATTCATTCACCTTCTGCAACAGCATATCTTCGATGGATTTTAGCTGGAAAAACATAGATTAAATAGCTAGACTTATAATTGTAGTAAAAATCCGGTTTTAAAACCGGCTAATGAAAACCAGTGAAAACCAGTTTTCACTAGATAAAACCAGTTTTTACTAAATGCTTTAGTATAATCGATGCTTTTTATGCTATCATCAGCTTAAAAATTATGATTTATATCACCTTTGGTGACAGAATTGACATGAGATCACCTGTCACGGTAGCTTAAGTAAAGCATATCCCGGCTTTAGGAATGGATGGACGCGGGTTCAAATTCCGTTTTTGATTCAAATTTTTCCTCTAAATGTTATGTTGTGTTGTCTTTGAAATGTTAATCTGTAGGTACCTGTGCTTTGTAAGCTTGTTACGGGTAAAAGATTAATCTTACCCCATTGCAGAAAGAATTTTTCATGGCAAGAAGTTCCGCCATGTTAGCAGATTTCTCCTCTGCATAGTTGATAGTCTGTTGCTTAACCTGCTCAGTCTTGTTAACAGCATTCTTGTATTGCTCGGAAAGTCTCTGGTTCTTTTCTTCCACTTCGCGTAATGCACTGTCGAATAGAAAACCATTTTATACAAAGTGACCTTGAATTGGTATGTTATCCCGAAATGGGGGGAATGGGACCATGATACCCTACAAGTAGTGAAAACCTTACTTGAAACTGGATGTGTCCAAATTTCCACAGTAAAAAATAAATCCACTCGCAATATTGCACGTGCGATCGTTACGATAGTCACTCGGTCAAGGACGAAGTTCAACTACCCAGATGCGCTAAGGCTATTTTCGAACGGTAAATTTTACATGGCATTTCTTCAATGAAAAACTATTAATTTAGTAAAGTTGTAGAAGAAACATTGTCTACCTTGGGGTGTAGATTAACCCCTTTCGGGATAACATACCAATTCAAGGTCACCTTGTATATGACCCATAAAAACCTAAATACAATTACCATTGAAAAATTGTATTCATTTTTTTTATTTTTTTTATGGGAATGTGTGACGTGACGAGCTGGTCGTTTACCTGATGTTAAGCAACACGGCCGCCCATAACAGTTGCAGTGTCACTCGAAACTTTAAAATAATAAAGTTTCGCGTGACACTGCACTGCGCACGCCATCCCGAGACATCACCCAGTCTAGCAATCAGATTACTAGACTGTGTAATCAGGTCATAAAGTCTCATTTGCCCAGTAATTTCACTAGCAAAATTCAATCAATCAATCAATTCAATTTTTTTTGTACTTAAATGTAAACTCTTTATTTGTACTTGCAAAATTAAATGGTAGGACTTTTGCAATTTTCGTGTAGTGTCCAATGTTACCAGTTACCACTGTGGTCAAGCTACTGCTTGGCTGCAACACACATATTAATGCTTGCAGTAAGTACAGTAGTGTGCAAGCACAAATGTGTTCCGGTTTGCAGGGCCTTGTAGCTAGTTAAATTACTGGTCAAATGAGACTTTACGGTCTAATCGCAATCTAGTACATAATCTTGTTACTAGACTGGTGTCTGAGGATGACGTGCGCAGTGCAGTATCACGCGTACCTTATAATTTAGAGTTCAGAGGGATTCTTCAATCTGTGACGCTTAACATCGGGCGAACGACAAGCTCGCCACGTCAGTCGTTTACATAAAAAGTCAATTAAAGAGTAAATTTAATTTTTGTGTAATTTTTACCACAAGCGGATGAGCTGTTTCAACGTGAAAGCTTTACAAAGCTTTAAAACACACTTTTCACTTTTATAACTCAATAGATATGGATGACAAATACCTCATAGCAGCATCCCTCTCTAATTGATGTTTGTCGCATGCCTCTCGCCTTCTCCCAGCCAGCTCATCCCTTGCAGCTTCCAGCTCTCGCAACTGTGATTGTAACTCACTCAGCTCTGTACTGAGCACATCCAGCTCGCCTTCCTTGCTGTCTGTATCCAGATCACCAGACTCCAGCTCTCTGGAAATACACAAGTTGGTGTAGATGAATAAAATAAAACGTATGTCTTTATCGATCCCTCGAAGAGTACAGCAGTGGTATTCATAGTCAAGAGGTGAACAAGCCTAAAAATCTATCAACATTCACATAGAGGTTGAATGTTGAATCATTCTTCTTTCACTTTCATAGCACCCTGCCTTTGATAATATCAGAATTGTCAGATTGGGGGCTACTTAATTTTGTTTATGAAATGCATAAAACTAGATTCGCCACACAGCGCTTGAATCATCCCCTAGAGGAGCCCCCACTTTGACTATGTTTTCCAGCACGCTGGGCGTCCACTCTGGAAGTGTCTGTGTCGAAGAGTTATATGTTAGAAAAGAAGACAACTATATACTGTTTAGGTACACAACAGAAGCAATGGCAATGACATTATAGGTACATAATCTACATAGATTTAAATAAGAGAAAGAAGGAAGGTACACTCAACTTATCGTAAGCAATCCACATAAATTAGATGCAATGCAACACCAACTCACACAATTTGTTAGAAGAAAGAATTGACGGGCTAACGATTTTTTTGCACCTATTAAGGCTCTGAATGCTCCCAAATCGACTATTTTGAACGTAATTTTCTCAAAGTGTATTATTCCATTTACAGGATTGAAAAAAATGCATGATAATACTGGTTATATCTTCTTTCCATCTGCCGAAATCAAAACGCGATTACGAAAAGTTTTCTTGATAACAAAAATATAAGTGAACTCTAAAAAATCATTCAAACGCCCTAAAATGTTATATTCTAATAAGACACCCCATTGAAATAAATCATAGTGATGAGTTACGTTTCAATGCATCCATCAGTAGACTATTTTTTTCATAACAATAAGCGTTTATTTTGTAACGAATAATTTGTACCGCAAAATGAAAAAGTCGAAGTGCAACGCAACGTAATCGCCATATTTGTGCTAAGCATAAAGCGACCCTATTTAATACACTATACGTTTCATGTTCGACTGCTGTAATAAACGTGCTCGCTTTGGGTCCTGTCAGCGTCTTAATAATATTCCTCAAAAAATAAACAGTCAAGAACAGAAAAATTTAATATCTTAAAAAATGACAAGTTATGAGCGTTTTAAAATATAGGAATAGAAAGAGACAGTTCAAATGTGCCGTACCGACAGTTCTTGCTCCTTCAAAGTATTGTATAGTAAAGTAAATATTGCATTCATTTTTAACGTAATTTATGAAAATAATATTACCTTATTTTTAATAGCAAGACACTAGGTAGCCTATTATTGTACATTACCGGTACTTACTTTATACTTTCCGATAACGTCATGATCTCGTGTAGGTAATTATTAGCGGTATCCAGACTGGGTTTGATCGTTTGGAGATTCTTGATGTTATTTTCCTTCTGCATTAAAACTGCCCGAAGCGAATTCCATTTTTCCTCTGCTTCCTGTACATTTTGAGCGGCTTGCTTCGCCTGAGCTCTTATATCATCTGCATCGTACACTCTCAGAGCTTTCTTACGAGCTACTTCAGCCAATACTGCATCTCTCTGATTCTTCCGCTGTTCTACCAACATGTCGATCTGACGATTTTCCTTGAGCACGACTTCTAAGAGCTGCTTTTCCTTGTCATGGATGTCAGTGTTTTGTTTTATTTCTTCTTCCAATTTCTTCGTTTCGATGTCTAGCTGTTGGGATTATGTTCAGACTGTACAGTGAAGCCAATTTTAAAGGCTTCAGTTGACAGATCTAAATTCTCTTAAAATTGTTGCTGTTCTTGTCAAGTAGACAAGCCTACATAATGGGTGTTTCTTCAAAGGGCCTAGTACATTTCTAAAGCGATTGGAATGGTTCCTTAGGTATTTAAATCTTATATAAACTCGTTCTCTTTCATTCTGTTTGAATATGAAGGAGAAAGAGATTGGAATTTTTGAAGATTCTATAGCCATTGCCGGTTTCAGAATAAATGATAAAACCCATATAAAACCTTATGATTTTCTGAAATTCTATGAAAAGGGGTGTAAAACGATATTTTACACACTTGAAATTTCAACAGTTTTCGAACTACTTTGCAGAGTAGGTATAGAATATGTTAATGAACATAATGCCATTGGTAGATAGAATGGTTTAAATTGTAAGGTGCACATACTTTTTCTAACCTCTCTGCTCTCCTCCCTTTCTCAACAGCTTGCTCATTGAGCATCATCAGCATCTTGTGTTTTTTGTCTTCTAATGCTTTTACCTGGAACATAGCAAAATCAAATGATGATAGAGTCCGCACCAAGATTAATGGCGGCTGAATTGGCGCGAAACGCTGGGCAGTAGCAAAACTTAGACGTGCACGGGAAGAGGTAAGCCGTGTGCTCAGCGTGGGGCCATCAGCGCACTTCACAGCCGTCATTGAGTTTAGCGCTAACTATACTGACTCTATATTTATGATTTTTATAGCAGTATAGCCTGCTCAGCGTAATCTATAGATTAATTTGTAAAGGAAAACATAGAATCACAAGCGGGGGTTGAACCCGCATCCATCCATCCCTCAAGCCGGGATATGCTTTACTTAAGCTACCGTGACAAGTGGTCTCATGTCGTGATTCTAATACTAACATTTTACTTGTTCTTTTTATTGCTATTGGGTCAGCGGCCACACCCCACCCAGACCATCTAATAGATTTCAAACTCAATGGCGGCTGTGTGGGCATGTTCCCAAAGTCAATTCGATTAGTAGCCACCATCTTCAAAAACATGCCAGAGTAAAATTTACATTCTCTGATTGGATTGCTTCTTCTATAGGAGTTATCTTTACCCCCCCCCCCCTCCCTTCCCTTCATTCCCACTCACCTTCCATGGGGTGGGGGAAGTATACAATAGCATCGGACCCCACACTACACATAATTCCCAGTGCCATCCCTTTCAATAAAAAAATGCCGGCTGTGAAATCTGCACAAAACGCTGCACAGTAGCAAAAATGACATGTGCAATTGTGTATGGGCAGAGGTAAGCGATGTGTGCAGCATGCGGGAAGCTTGCAGAGACTTCACAGTCTCCATTGAATTTTGATCACATTTTTTTCTAGCAAGTTGCAAGAAAAATTACTGTTGTAAGTTACAACAGTAATTCCAACAGTAGTACCTGCTCAGCTTGTCCAAACAGTTCCTCTTCATACGGACCTATTTGCTCCATCATCTTTCTATTGAAAAGCAGCAGATTGTATATCAACACCAGTATAGGATATGAGAATTTTATTGTCGGCTGCAGAAAATGGGTGACACTGACAGATCCAATGCCAATTGTTGTCTGCGGCATAGAAGACAACAAGTGGTTGACCACGCGGGTCATGTTGATGATAGGTAGCAGGTCTCTGTAGTATTTGGCTGACTCATTTACGTTATTTTCTTCAAGTGATACCTGTAAAAACGAAATATTATATCTATGTTGATACATGGGGTCTCATACGGTACAAACAAAAAATAGAACAGAATAGAATAACATTTATTCGATACTTGCTTAAACTATGGTACAGAACATGTTAGATTAAAGCCCAAACGTGAAAAAAATGTAGTGATTGTGTCGCAAGCGTTACCAGTTAGTGTACAGTGTATTCATTTGGCCCAATACTTCGCCAACACGCAATAAATGTGTCTTGATAATCTTGCGTTATGCAGAAAAAAATAATTTGTAAAATAGCCTGAGTTATTCAGCTAACAGAGGGGTGTTATAAGTCTTCACACAATTCTCACACTATACAATATCACCTTTTGCTATTTTTATCCCCCAACGTAACAGAGTTGTGTTATAAAATGAACTTTAGTAGTGAATCCGACACTGTGGATATAGACACATCAGCAGTCATGCTGCTCGTCTATCAACCAATAATAATAATAATAATAATAACAACGCAGGGGCGGCTTTGTGGCGAGCCGTCGGTGAGTGGCGACACCGCGTACCCTGATTCCAAGGGGCTAAGTGAGACCCCTGCACCCGGCTTGCCTTAACTGGCTGTCTGGGGGTGGAAGTCGCAAGAGCTAAAAACCTAAGCTCCAGGGTGTAAGTGTTAAAGGGCATAACGCCGCGAGTAGCGTTCAGTGAAAGTGCAGCACACCTCTCGACACCCTAAGCCACCCACACCAATGTTGCTTCCTCGGCACCAATATGCGGTAGCCACTACAGGAGGCCCATTTAGTGGGTGGCAAGTCATACCCTGCCTCAAACATTTTGATATGAGACAAAATTGGCAGGTGCCGTTCTCTCATTCCATAACCCAATGTCACCATCCATCCAAAAGTTCACCATAATAGCCCAGATTTATTTTATACCTATACGAAAAATAGTCTATAATAATGCCAAACCATGCCTTGTCTGTTGTAATAATTAATCATGTATTCAAAAGGGCCTCTTGGTGTTAGCTTCGGCCCCACCAATGCCTTCCAAATGTCCGGGCTAGACCCGAGAGTCTAAAGAAATAATAATAATAAGTCTGTGTTTCTGTGTATCTGAGCATCACACCCAGCTGACTCCCCAAACAGGTAAACCAATTTTCATTGCACTTTTTTGTTTGCAAGGTCACTTGCTCACGATTCTTACCTATGATTCAATAAAATTCATTCAGCTATTTAAAGATCAGCAACTCTTTTCTAGTTGACCTTAGGGCTTAGTAAAACCACACTTACGGAAAGCACGGCATTGGAATCAATGCCAAGTTCATCAAACAGCTGGATTAAAGCTATTATCAATGCATGTGGCTTCTTCAGTGCCGCAATAGTCAGCGTAGAATTAGGGAATTCCTCATTCCAGTTCCTGATAAAACTATCCACTGTTTCTGCAGCTGCAATCAATCAATCAATCAATATACTAATAAATTAATAAAACTGTAACTGGGCTAAATCAGTAAATTGAATATTTTTTTATAAATTTTGACTGCTTTACATGTTTTTTGAGTTTTTTGTCTGTCGGTCTTTCTGGCTGTGCCTTCGAACATGCATCAAGCTGGAACTACTGAACTGATTTTGCTGAAATTTGGTAATGGTTATAGCTGATTATGCAGAATAACAATTAGGATACTTTTCGTTTTCTAAAACGGACAAGTGCGGGTTGCCGAAACAATAAGGATGTAATTTTTATTCATGATTTTTTGTTGGTATATTATAATTATATTTGTTTATCAATTTTAACTTTAATAAAAAAACAAAAAATATTTAAAAAAAAACCAAAAGGGTGGCAGGCCGCGCCTGCCTCCCTTCTATTGCCGTCCCATCCATTCATCCTTTTCCCCTATTTTTTTTTACCTTTCTCTTCTCTTTTACTTACCCATAAACAGAGTTAAGACTTAGCTAGTAGAACAATAATGAGTACCTACTGGTCCTGGGACCTACTTGAAGATCAAGAAGGTGGCTTAATCAACAACTTTACATTACCATTACAACACATAACATTACCTTGCTCCTTGGAACAGGTACTCTCTTTGGCCTGATCCATTGCAGTGCAGATAGAATATTGGTCTTGCAAACACAGAATGTGTGCAATGCACTGTTTGATTAAAAACAAGGCGAACCCGATGCCTCTATGCCGAGATTGCCGAGCACAGATAACTAATTAACTATACAAATGATGCCGATGCGGAGGAGGCGAGTTATTTTTATTTATCAAAACCACATTAAAACAAAACATAAATAATTCAAAAGTTGGAGAAGGAATCTCCAACGGCAACGGATGAGCAAATTAGGCACAGTGTTGCCAACGGCGACGGGACTGTCTCGCCATTTTTCCCAGCTTAAGTAGCCTAGCATTAAGTTCGCCTATGTACTTGATTTACTCTTGTGCAATAAAGCATTTTCTATCTATCTATCTATCTAGCCTAAAGTAGCTGAATTTTAAGTCCTGTCGCCTAAAAAGTAGCCTAAGCCTCAAAAGTTAAAATATCGTTTTATAATTTTAAAATGAAGTAAAATAGTAGTTTTTGACGAACTTTCTTTTTTAATAGCTGATCCGCCCGTCTTGGCACGGGTTTATTAGTTTTACGCCTTATCTCAGTATAATAGGAAGAAAGAAGGAAGAGGGGAAAAAGATAAGGGAAAAGGATGAATCGATGAATTCACCTTCACCTTCACCCATTCATCCTATTCCCATATCTATCCCCTCCCTTCTCTCTCGAACGCGAATGTTCTTCTGCATTTGCACAATTTTATTATGAATATTTGGTCCATTTTTGTTAAATTTCAGTAATTTCATTCTGAAATTCGTTTGTTAAATGGATTCTCAACCAGTCTGTCAACCTCATGGACCTTTTTGTTGTCAAGAACAGAAATCGTCAGTCAAAAAGCAGCCGTGGGAAGTGTTTGAATAAACAGAAACATAAAATAACTGTACAAACAAACAGCTGAGTTGTTAAGAATCAAAATAAATAAAAAATATTTCTCACAAGGGAAAAATGTTTTACACAACATTAACATTCTATCTTCATTTTTTTCTTCTTTATTGATATTTCAGACCTTAAGGTGGCCATAATTTTTATGAAAGGTGTTTATTTACGATTTGGCTAATTTAAATGACTTGTCCCCGAAGTAGCCTACTAGGCGACCAGTCGCCTAGTCGCCACACAGATTTTTACGTCGCCGGTTCCTAGTCCTAAGTAGCCTAAATGGCGATATATTGCCTACGTTGACCACACTGATTGGGCAACGAGTGCAAGGCAGGCGCGGTCAACTATTAAGGTTGGAATTGAGAATGACACAGGGGCCACAGCTGTATGAGATAGAAATATCTTCTGTATCGGTCATATCCGTAGTAGAGAATATTGATACGATAAAAAAATAATGTGAAAAACTTTTTTATTTATTTTATAATAAAGTATATTTTTATTGAGTATATATTTTGTCTGAATGTAGAATTAATATTAATTTAGTTTATGACATGACGGTTCAACAAGAAAACTTGTGTTTGTGTGACGTTGATTGAAATTTTGTGATATGGTAACACAAGAAAAATGTCTGCCGTGACTAAACTTTGGATTTTTGGATATTTTCTGTTGCTTAATTATGTAGTTCTAGTTGAGCATCGTATTAGTGGTGGTTAGTGGTGAACAAAAGTTTGTGAAATAGTGATAAAATGAGATAGTGACCCTGAATTTGTTTTTCATCATGGAAGAAAACCATAGAAAGTGCCTAAAATGAGGAGTTCACTGGCTGTTTTTTACGTTGTTAGTTGATTCGATTTACAATAATTAAGTTTTTTTGAAAATAAATATCCTATGATAATTTATTTGTTCGTTTTTGTTATGAATAAATAGGTAGGTACGATAGGTAGGCACCTATAATATAGGTACCTATATGTATAGTAGGTACATTTTAAATTCCCGCCATATTAAAACTGGCCAAGCGGGGCCACGCAGAGATGGCACTCTCCTTTTTGATCTCATTTTTTTACTGTGGAGTCGTTATTCTTCTCGGGAGAAGTAATAGTATTCTGTGGTGCAAGGACTAGCAGT
Source organism: Ennomos erosarius (assembly GCA_963580505.1). NCBI lineage: Eukaryota > Metazoa > Arthropoda > Insecta > Lepidoptera > Geometridae > Ennomos > Ennomos erosarius. The sequence continues at coordinate 2,624,800 of OY756982.1, forward strand.
GTGACCATCTTCAAATTACAGATCCTGCCGCACTTTGCTTAAAACCCTGCCTGTAAGAGGCAAAACAAGAAAAAAGTCTTAAAACGGAACTAATTTTTTTGCTGTCTGGCTACAGTCTCATTTAGTACTTCCTTGTACTTAAACAAAGCAGATTTATGATTTGGGCGTTGATTACAATGATTTAAATACGGAAAAAGTAAACATATTATCACAGAGCAAAAAAAAAACGCTTAAGCGTCATTTGTTTCATAGCTCTGTGTATATCATAGTCTCAAAATTTTAGCAACCCGTAGGCCTAGCACGAATATTTACGCGCGCGTAAGTGTAACGTTAGCGTACGTCTGTTGTATGGCATTTGATCAGCACCCCATACAACTGCCTTACGTTAACGTTACAATTACGCGCGCGTAAATGTTCGTGCTAGGCCTACAGCCCTTTATTGATATACCTTAGGTGTGGTTTACACTTTAAAATCATTCCCATACGTAAAAAGTTCTGATTCTATGTTGATGGTAAAAAGTGTTAAAATCACAGAGCTATGAAACAAATGATGCTTCGCCTATAGATAGAGACGAAATTAATCATATTATTGCTGCCAAACTTCGGTACGGGGTACTCTTCTGTGTCAGATTGATATTATAGGGTAATTTCGCTAGTTTCCGACCACTTAGTGGAGTTGTCAAGTTTAGGTTGCATAATAAAATGTACCAGTATAATTTTTTATAATAACCGACCCTTTTATAAATATCTAAACCAAAGGCTAATAGTAACTATTTTGCTAGTTTTCGATCACTAAATTATGTTTACGACCACTTTTTCGCTAGTTTCCTACCACTATAAATTGAAAGACGTAGGTGCCTGACTGCTTGTGGTAAAGAAACAATGATCAGAAAGGCTTCTTTAGATCCTCTGTCTTGTATTTTCATGATTTCTCCAGCTTTGAGGCACTTACTCATATAAAAAAGCATGATCTTTTTTCTTACTGAGACCGCCAAAAATTATTTAAGGATATGGCTAAAATATCAGCTATAACAAAAAAAAAATTGGCTAACGTAGTTTATAAACATAGTTATGTTTACAAGCTAAATACGCTACTTTTTTTGTAATAAAGCCAGCCCACATTAGACCCTGGGCGAGAAATATTCAATGATGGTTCGATCAGTTGGTCATGCCTATTTTGCGACCACCAGCATTAATCGTTTTTTTTAAATCGTGTCTGGTCTAATTAGTTAAACTTACAAAGTAATCGACTATTTATGTACTTTTATATGTAAATAAATACGTATTTATGTTTTTGATATAGTTTGCTTTTGCGGTCGAATAGCATTTTTCTGCAGCTGGATTAGTTTTCGACCACGAGCGATTTTGGGTATCTGTAGTTTTTAAACCAGATGGTGGATAAACGTGGTCGAAAACTGGCAGTTAAAATGTATGTGCTTTTAAGTTTCAAAGCTTTAAAATAGAATTGGGGATTTCTCGTATGATATTTGTTACAAAACTGAACCTATTTGGACATAAGATGTGTTCACCGCAAGCTTTTTATTTTTTGTATTTTTTCATCAAATGTACATTAAACGGTCGGATATAGGAAGTGGTCGCAAAACCGGCGAACTTACCCTATGGCAGAAGTACCGATAGTGATGTAATGCGTTGGTTAACCTATAATTATCGACACATCGATAGTTTCTATTATGCCATCCGGAAATTTGTTACAATAAGTTTTAAATGTTTTCAATTTATTTTGTGGTTAGATTGACTTCTACTAATTAAACTTTTAATATTTTTTATGTTTATTAGGTTTCCTACAGATCCTAATATAAAAGATAAATAGATATTCGCAACTGGACAGTGCAATTGGTTTCCTCAAAAACATGATACGGTTTGCTCTCAGCATTTTGAAGCTGAATGTTTTATGAAAATGTCTAACCATATACGTTTATATTTTGACGCTATTCCCACATTGAAACTCTATCCTATTTTTAACGAGGTACTAGGTGGACCGATGACCTGGTGAAAACCGCGGGGAGCCGGTGGATGCAGGAGGCGAGCAGCCGTTCAAAGTGGCGCTTTCTGGGGGAGGCTTATGTTCAGCTGTGGACATCTACGGGCTGATGATGATGACTATAATTTCTCTTATACGCATTTATTATTTGATGAGGACATTATAATGATGTGGCGTGCTCGCCCATGAAAGAGTTTTCATGTAACCTCCATGGAGCTATTAATAAAAGAAGGAGGGAATCCCGTCTGATCCGAAACTGAAGCTCCCTTAGAAAGCCGGTCGCCCTACTTTCAGCTGACACACATATGTAATATGTCCGCCATTTTGGGCTTCAGTTCGATGTCAATCAAAACTCAATCCTTCTTTTTTTTATTTCATCCATGGTAGCCTCATAGAAAACCATTGCTCTTGGTTGCTAAAGACAACTGATCTCGTTGATTCTACGGAAGAATCTACGTCTTAGTCGATATTGAATGAAAAAATTCACTTGCTTTTTATTTTGTAAACAGCTGTAAATTAAAATATACATCGCATGGTGAGCTGAAAAATTACCTTTATTTACTGCCAAACTAAGGACCTCCTTCTATTAAATAAGTGTTTACCTACAACACCTCAATGATACTCAATATTATTATTATTTTTCCTAAAAATTCATCTGAAAATTGTATTTTCAGATGAATTCTATCAAAAAGAAACATGACGCAACAATACTGATGAATCCTCAGCAAAACGTGTTACCTATGTATTTGGAGTTTTAATATATTATTTCGTTTTATAACTTGTTATGTTTCTTCTATTTCAAACTTTACTTTATAGATATAATAATACTATCACACATCATCAGCCGGCAGACGTCTACTGCTAAACATTGCCTCCCCCATAAAACCTCACTTTGGACGCCTATCGGATTTGCTTATAAACTTAATCTTTATAACCATAAACTGACGATAAACTACCTCTATACTTACACACATTACATTTGCCATAAAATAGGTGAGGTGGACTGTATATCCGTGACGCGAACATGACGTACCTACCAATACCAATACATTCAATTCTATTTATTTTAGATTTATACCGGTATGTTTATCGCCTGGCCATTGTCGACCCGGAATAGAGTATAATAGAATAAAATAACACTATTACACATAGAAATACGCACAAAAGGCACAAAAGATATAGGTAGGTACTAAAGTGTACCTAATGATACAATCAGGTAAGAGGTACCTTACCGCGTACTTAACTCATATCAAACTATCGATAAAAATATATCGACTCAACCCGCAGCACGTTTTGCTGACAGCAGTGGCACTAATGACAAGACAATTGCTATATATGTCATCTGCGCAGGTAAACCATAGAGGTTTCATTGTAATACCTGACACGCTTGAATTGTATGAGAAGTGTCGAAAAGGCGCCTCTATGTAGAGGGAAGCGTTTTTTTTTTTGCTCTGTGGTTAAAATATAAAGAAACACCTCGAGTTTTTGACAGTCAAAAAAACAAAAATATCCATCAACATAGAATCATATACCTCCATGAAAATATCGAAAATAACACGTGGAAACTGGAACCCACTCGAAGAAGAGACCACTGACAGTGACACTCAGTACAAAGTGACAGTGATACGTCGCTGAGTGAAGTGTGACCAGATTGAGCAAAATCCTGCGATTTTAGCAGAATTAGTTCTCTAATTTAGGGTTGAGGTGTACAAACTCTTTTCTATTCTTATGAACCTTTTTTAATTTTCCCTATCTACTTTTGTACTCTACGATTGTTTACATTTTGGCATTCGGAATAAATTATTACATTTTAAAGAAAACCAAATATTCTATTATTGGTTTTCTTTAATAATTATAATTCATAATTCATTCATTTATTGCAACAAGGGTTTAGCAGATAGTGTCGCAGATCAGAAAAGAAAGCAGATTTTGGTAGAATCTTACAAAACCTCTGAAGAAAATTAGTGGTGATTAGATATTTAATAGGTTCGTAGACAATATCTCAAAGACAAAAATATCTTGTAGGAATTTTTAGCCAAAAAAGTATCCAACTTGGTTGATTCCACCATAATGATTTTACCTAAGTCCATATTATACAGTACGACGTGAGTGCCAATTTTCTCAAATTAATAAAATAAACACTGATCTGCGGAATAAATTACCTTGGTGCTGCAAGAGAAGGCAGGAGGTTATGTTTTAATATTGTTATAACCGTGATACCTTCAATGAGACGTTTTATTTTAAAAAAACTAGTTCTGCTTCTGTTACTAGTTGGCGCAGTAGCGACGTATTTCAAACGGCCGTAGTTTCAAACCACAGAGTACAAGGAAATGTCAAATTCAGTTGAGTGGATCACAGAGTACGTTGTGCTCATATTCATGCGAATAAATTAATTGAATTGAATCGATTTGTCGATAGAAAGCCATTAGAGTAGTATGACTTCCATAAAATAGGTATAGGATAATAAACTCGATACATAATTATCTTAACTATGACAGAACGTAAAACCCCCATTTTACCGCCATCTATCGGGTATTTATAAAACTACAGCTATTTTTAAATAAAACGCCTCGTAGCATAATTTAGCAGAATTTACACGAGAAGTTGGCATTATCTTCTACTTAAATCTGGTCACACTGTGTGTTTGTCGACGTCGAGTCGAGGAGTCGAAGAAAACGAAACGAGTTCTTTAAATTGGTCCACAGAAGCCATAAACCAAGAAGTCAAGTCGAGTTCTTTAAAAAATATATTTTAGATTTAAATTCTGTGAAAGTAAAGTATTTTTCTTTACGAAACCTGTAAGTGCACAATCATGAGAATTACAAACGTAAGACGGGGCCGGATCATACGCATATCTGCTGCTTGCGGTATCCTTTTACTATTGCTACTCGCTCTTCACAAATGGTCCAGCGAGAACTTGGTTGTAGAATCAGAAATTACATTGCTCTCTGAGTCAGAAGCTGGCCATTATAAGTCCCACCACGATGTATATCCCGTAATAAAGACAGGTAAGTTGGGTAAATTCAAGTTTATATGTAAAAGGGCGTTTTGCTGAAAGTACTGTTATGTGGCCTACAATACCGGTGTTAGCGAGGGCACCCGACAGTGTTTTGTTTCGTCAGTGCACGGTTCGTGCACTTGTGGTGTTCAAAACCATTAAAAACGAGTAAATCAACACCCATATCACCCATATACCTTTATGATCACTTGTTATTTTCTCTTGCAACAGTAGCAAGTACTTATTTAACAGACCAATATATTTTCTGTTGGTAACAAGTTCGTTGTATAAAGTTATATCTTACTTAGCTCTGTACTTTTATGTGCCTACAGAGGCAAGTAAGCAGTTGTCCATGTACAACAGCCTGTTAAACAATGTACTTCCTTAATTATTTATGTCAATATTAATGTTTAGGTACTTTAAACTTTTGTAAAATTAATTGAGAGACCTTTGCCTGGCATGTAATCTCATAACCAAATTATTGCAAAATTTCAATATGATTATTAATTTTTTCGTTAAAAAATTCTGATGTTTTTATTCTTGTGCTTTGAAGGTAAGCTTGTTGGTCTCTAAAATCTGACTTAATTGTAGTCTTAGACACAAAGAGATCCTTGACTAGATCCTTGTGTAGGTATTAAAGTATAACAAGGATTTTGATGTGGCACAATCAATCTAGTGACACTTTAATTCTTATGAGTCAATCATGCAGTTTTCATTTGTAAGCATGTTGTGATGTAGTGTGCTGATAATTCAAAAGGCAGTAACTCTGCACCTGGACAAAATGCTTTGAAGGTTTAAGATCATCTAAGTGTGGAAACCAAGAACTGCCTCATTTAGACAGTATAAGTATTGGGGTAGGTATTTTAACTCTTGGTAGTAGGTACCTAGATAATAAGCATAGTTGCATACAGACTTTTTTGTCCCTTGTATCTTCAAATAGCATGATTATTAAAAACAAATTTACAGTGGAACATATTGGAAGCCTTGGGGGCTCTAAAGAGTATTGGAAAAATTTTCATGGTAAATATACTTACTTACTTTGTGTTTACACAGTGTTCTGAGTGCTTCTCCACATGGATATTAAACATTAAACACACTGGGTAAAAATAATTATTTTAACCAACATTTCATAACCTTCAGAGCACAAAAATAAAACAAAAATTATGACAATAATAAGACCCACCCAAAAACTATCATCTGTAAAATTTAATATGAAAATTAAAATTAGTCCATGCAATCAACACAGCAATATGAGAGTTTCAGCATTAAATAAAAGATAATATTATAGTGATATTTGACACTTAATGGACAAATTTTAATGATATTTAGAATACTTTGTGAATAACAATCAAAATGGGTTCTTTTTATCTCAGGAAATTGTACAGTTTCTGTGGAAAAAATGGAATACTGCTTGAACCCAGAAAAAGGCTAGTCCCTAATATTCACAGTTTAAACTGTCATGTATGTAGATGCACTACCTATGTAGGTATTTATTATCAAATCGGTTTAATAACAGTTTAAATCATCTATTGAAAATATTCACCTGTATAAACAGAAAAGTATTTACTAACTGGTAATTTTACAATGTAAATTATGAGTATTTAGTTGGCCTAATTTTGAAGGCTTTAGTCCACAGTTTTTAAAATACAAAAAATATATCCGTTGTTTATGTTGCCGATGACAATAACAGCAATAGTTTTGGAAATTTTAGATCTGGTATATAACTAAAGTCTTAAAAATTGGCCCCAGTATATTATTATATTATAATATGTGTATGATACACTGGTTTAGATGCAAGGTAAGTTTTGTTGTGGACTTCCAATTATGTGTGTATTATATTGTATCAATAGTTGATAAGTTTATAACTTTTCGCATTTTTCTGTTGTATGGTAGAAATTATTCTCCGCAATAAGATACTATCACTAATTAATTACACTTTTTGTCAAAAAGTTCTCTTAGCTTTTGTCTTCTGATGTGGTGTTTTAGGAGTTCTATCTAACATTTATTCATTAATATTTAATTATTATTTTTATTTGATGAAAAATTAAATGAGTGTTAGGTTTAATTATTAGTGAATATGTGTAAAACTATTTTGAGAGCTACATTTCAACAATCCGGTTTTCATAGTGGTAAATTTTTTGCAAAATAAATTATTTTGAATATGGTCTCACACACAGTGTAATACGCCGCTCCTCTATTTATACATATAATATAACTATTTATATTATAAATATTTAGTGTGTATAGATAGATAGATAAACTCTTTATTGAAAACACCATTTTACAGAAAATACAGTAATAAATCTTATAACTAAGTGTCACAATGGGTGGTCTTATCGCTTAAAGCAATCTCTTCCAGACAACCCAAAAGTATAGAGATATGATTAACAACAACAAGGACGGTGGCTTTCAGTTTACAAAAGTTATAAGTGTATATATAAGTTATATTATAATAACTCCATATTCGGTTTGTGATTTTTTTTTACCTAATTTCCTTCTATTGTAAATAGTAGATGTTGTTGTGTTGAGTTGTTTTGTATCATGATTCATCATCATCTTCAATACGAGTAATGTAGTACCATAACTCAGTTATGCTAACTTACATGTACCTCTGGTTTCCTGTATGTATAGGTTTTGTAGTCAATAACACTTTTAATTTAATATTTCAGAGCTCGGCAATTTTGAGCCAAAGAGTCATAACAAAGTGAAAGGGCCAGGAGAAGGAGGCGCAGCATACCAGATGCCTCAAGAGCGAGCAAATGACATTGCCGAGTCTGAGAGTGAATATGGCATGAATATTGTAGCGTCGGATGATATTGCTATGAACAGGTACTGGAACACCTAATTTTTTAAAGGAATATACATTATTTTTGTGTTTAGCATGGTTTTGTTGGGGACAACCGATGGGGAAGGAAGGTTCTCGTATGGCGTCCACGAACCGGAAGACAGCGTAGCCCCGACCTCTCTAGGTGGACCGACAATCGAAAGAAGAGAAATTATGTTCACGAGCTATCAACAAGCTTTATAATCCTTGGCATTAAAGAGGTTGTACTGGTCATCACTACCAACATAGGAGCAGCTGTGCCAGCGACCCAGGCCTGTGCTCTGCTATTTTAAGGAGCGGGGTTGACTATATGGAATATAGGATAGTTGAGCAGGGGGAAATGCACAAAACACCCTATGTGAGACGTCAGCGCAAGCCATATCGCCCCCATTTAGAATTAAAATTAGAATCGTCTTCATTAAATCCCGGTTTGAGGGATGAATTTAAAACGGGTTCAAGTCCCGCTCATGGTTCAAATTTTTTCAAAATCTTTAATATAATTTGTCTGTCTGCCAGTAAGTTACTCACGTTACTCACTTACTCAGGGAGACGAGAGCCTTTTTTGGTTTCATTTATATTGATGGATTTATTTTTTGCTCCTAAGTTGAAATTAAACATAAATCATTTTGATTGGCAAGCCGTTTGCATACGCGTCGGTCTTGCCGATAAACAATAATATTATCGAGCATTATCAAACGGATTCATAACATCGAAACAGAAGTATGAGACGAAAATCGAGTTTTAATAAAAACAATTATGGGAAAAATGTTTTCGTGTTGACGGCGGACACAGATATTCTGCCTCTATAGCACAGAATGGATATTATTATTCATCATCATCATCATCAGCCCGTAGACGTCCACTGCTGAACATAGGCCTCCCCCAGAGAGCGCCACTTTGAGCGGCTGCTCGCCTCCTGCATCCATCGGCTCCCCGCGGTTTTCACCAGGTCGTCGGTCCACCTAGTGGGGGGTCTGCCTACGCTGCGCCTTCCGGTGCGTGGTTATTATTATTGGTTGATAGACGAGCAGCATGACTGCTGATGTGTCTATATCTACAGTATGAATGATCGAATTAATAAAATCTTTATTTGCTTTAACATATAGTATTACGTACCTACAGCTTGCATTTCTCAACCGATTGTCGTGAAATTCTGTGAGCCAGGTTTGATAATTATATTGAATTTTTTTGTCGACTCCGTTTCTGATAATGTTACTAGATCGCGGAGCCATTACATGGTGCTTCCGTGCCAAAGGGTAAAACTGACCCTATTACTAAGGCTCCGGTCGCTGTGTGTCCGTCTCTCTGTCCGTCTGTCACCACGCTGTATCTCATAAACTGTGATAGTTAGACAGTTGAAATTTTAACAGATGATGTATTTCTGTTGCCTTTATAACAAAAAATTGTAAAAAATAAAATATTTATTTATTTTATTTTTTATTTATTTTATTACAATTCGTTCGGTAACAGACAATAGGCTATTAGATACAATATACACCACCAACGTTAACACAGCATTATAAACCTAAAGTCCAATAATAACCGTACACAGCTTAAATAAGTATAGACATATTGACACTATGTAACTGCGTTACATTAACTATACAGTGTGTATACGAGTAACTGTGTGTGAGTAAAGAACAGAATTAATTACTTAAATAAACTATTGACAGCAAACTTAATAGATTTTAGACTACACGAAAACATGTCTCTGGGATCAGTTAATCCGTCATATGTGCGACACATCCTAAGTAAAGGATCATTCCGTGAAACGTGAATTTAAGGGGGCTCCCAAGCTCCCATACAACAAATGTGATCTTTTTGCTCGTTTTTATAGCTAATGGTACAGAAAGAACCCTTCGTGCGCGAGGCCGACTGGCACTTGGCCGGTGGTTTGTGAAAAACTTGATATAATGAACGAGACTATGTATGTGGGGCCATACGCTTTTCGCATACATTATGTCACTGATTTTTATCATAGTTAATTCTGTCTAGCCTAGGATAATTTATGGTTGTAATCCATAGATCAATCCCGGACACGCGGCTGGACGAGTGCAAGTACTGGCACTATCCAGTGGAGCTGCCTTCCACGTCGGTCATCATCGTGTTCCACAACGAAGGGTTCTCGGTGCTCATGAGAACTGTCCACTCGGTGATCGATCGCTCGCCGGCAAGCATGCTGCATGAAGTTGTTCTGGTAAGAAACGGCAGTGGGTAACGCACACCAATATGGCTAGGAAAAATTACATTTTTAGGGTTCCATACCCAAAAGGATAAAGCAAACCTTATTACTAAGGCTCCGCTGTCTGTCTGTCCGTCGGTCACCAGGCTGTATCTCGAACCGTGATAGTTAGAAGTTGACACATGATGTTTTTCTGTTGCCGCAACAACCAATACTAAAAACCAGAAAAAATAATTATTTAAGGGGGTTGCCTTACATCAAACATGATTTTTTGCTCGTTTTTATAGATAATGCTAAGGAATCCTTCGTGCGCGAGTCCGACTCGCACTTGGCCTGTTATAGTTATTTTCGATATTAGCTTTACGAGCCTGACCCCTCCATCTCGCTCAAGTATTTCGACATTTTTGAAGATAGATCGCTCTTTACCCAGCTTGCTGTATCAAGTTGTTTTGGTAAAAAAAGGCCAATGAAGAAGGTACACAAATTATATTGCTAGCATTAATGACTGGCTTAGTAATCTATCTACTTATAATAAATCCGTAACTTTCCTAGTAGGTAACACAATCATTATTCAGAGTCATACTCCTTATACTTATACGACAATAGCAGGGATTTGCCTTGCTATTGCCGTCCCATCCATTTATCCTTTTCCTCTATAAGATAAGATAGATAATTATTTATTTGTACACAATTTTATAGAGCTACACAGTTTATCATATTATATACAGTAACTTTAGGTATATAAGCTCATGAACATGATATTATTATATGATGACCAGTTGCAGCACTGGCCATCGCAGTAGGATTCCCTGAGTTTGCGATGGCCAGTCCTCTTCCAGGGAAACTTAAATAATGTAGGTAGTTTCACATTTCAATAGTACTTATACACTAAATGACTGTACTGTGGGAAGAATTATTATCTATGTTTTCCCCTTTCGCTTCCCTCTTCCCATGAACAGGGTAGGTACGTACAACGTGGTACAACTAATTAACCCGTGCAAAGCCGGGGCGGGTCAACTAGTTATTCGTAAGACTAGTTGTTTCGGCCCGATTAGGGCGTGCGCCCTATGTTATGTTCATCACACAAATGTTTGTCCTGGGTAGGAAATGAACCCACAGCCCTCAGTTCAGAAGGCAGGGATACTACCAACTATCAGGCCCGTCCTATATATATAATCCGTCGGGTTCTATAATACATGCATATAATTGATAGTGATAGTTATGTCACTACATTCGACAATACCCTTTCGGTGACTGATATGTCATAGATCATCAGTCTGACTTATCAACAATTATACCTTAATAATAGATAACGGATCAAAACTAGATAACTACACTACAAAACAATATGGTTAGGCTTATATGAAAATGCTATACAATCTATGTATGTGATCGTTGGGCGTTATTTAATTATTTATTTATTTAATTTTTTTAAATGCTAAAATGGGGATAGGTGTGACAACATCTCACCTGATTGTAGGCGACGAAGTCGTCTAAACTGGAGCTCGTTTGTTCACTCTTGACTTTAAAAGACCCAGGTTATCATCATCATCATCAACAGCCTGAAGAAGTCCACTGCTGAACATAGGCCTCCCCCAGAGAGCGCCACCTCGAGTGGCTGCTCGCCTCCTGCATCCATCGGCTTCCCGTGGTTGCCACCAGATCGTCGGTCCACCTAGTGGGGGGCCGGCCTACGCTGCGTCTTCCGGTTCGTGGTCGCCACTCGAGAACCTTTCTTCCCCATGGTTGTCATTTCTGCGAGCGATGCAATATGGCCTGCCCATACCCAGGTTATACCCAGGAGGAAATGCTGTTGCTGCATGAGTATTTACATTCGTCCAGGCCATCGTGGTGACGTCACTCTTGCTTTTCCTGATGAGTTCTGTGGGGCTAGCACGGACGGCAGAAAAAAATGTCTTTCCCCGTGTTATGTCACATTCTTCATACAAATTACTTGTCAAGTGGAGTAAAACAGGGGAAAGACAATGTTGTCTACCGTCCGTGCTAACCCTGCTGATATCCGAAATAAATAATACTACTTTTCGTTCCTATTAAGTACTTATTACTTCTCTGAAAGTGTCATTTCGTATTCTCTTTGTAGAACAGCTCAAAAGCCCATCATTTTTGGGCAAATTCAATTTAGTACGTGCCAAAGAAATTGCTACAGAAAACTAAATTAAAATTACAACACCTGAACAAACTTGCGCATTCACATACTACAAGTAAAGATAGATTAATTACTGTCGTAGATAAGCGTAATTACCGTGAATTTGTAGATACAATTTGTTTTCAATGAAGTATAATCGCGATAGCAGTAATTAGTTAATTGCCTATTTTTTATCTAAAAATCGATCGGAAATCTCAAAAATAGCTTGACATGCATGTAAATATTAATGCTTGCTCATCATCAAACTGAAGACGTCCCCCGTCCCCCATATAGCACCACTTTGAGCGGCTGCTTGTTTCTTGCATCCATCGGTGCCCCACAGTTTCACCAGATCGATTCGTCGGTCCACCTTGTGGGGGGGCCGGCCTACGCTGCGTCTTCCGTTTTGTGGCCACTCGAGAACCTTTCTTACCCATCGGTTTTTAGTTCTACGAGCGATGTGGCCTGCCCATTGCCATTTCAACTAGCTATTTTGGGCACTTTAGTTCTGTTGCGGATCTCGTTCCGGGTTAAGATATTTTGATTCACTCGAGAACTTTTCAATTTCAATGGTCAGCCAATTTATTATTTTCACCGTCTGATTGTTTTTGATTGGTTGTCCGTGCAAACCCAGCTGGATTATTCTAAAATACTTAAGGCCATTTTTTTTAAACAGCGTCTGTTTATACTTTTGATTTGTGACAGATAAACAAAGCGTCCCTCGTTCTATTGACTCTATTGTACCATATTATAATTATTCTGGTTTTTCCGTTGCAAATAAATATAATAGATATTATATTCTTTTACTTTCTTTATACAGGTGGATGATTATTCTGACAAGGACAACCTAAAAGATAACTTGGACAACTATATCCGCCGATGGAAAGGCAAGGTTCGCCTCATTAGGAACTCGCAGCGTGAAGGACTCATCCGCACGAGGTCGCGAGGGGCACAAGAAGCTACGGGAGAGGTAATCTACTAAACAATACTATAAAACAAATAACTGAAACAAAATTACCATAAAACTGTGACGGAACTAATTTTGTACATTCCTACTAAAACAATATATCACCACAGATTAGATAACACGGGCTAAGAGTGCCACAGCTTTAAGGCTATGAAAAGTCCTGCGTAATATACAGGTGTTTGGTAGAGAGTTAGCGCAACGTGTTGGGCGTATACTCTATTTGACTAGGTGATAAATTGTAAAAAAAAATTGTACTTAAAAAAACTTGTTGAAAAACTGTGTTTTCGTGCATGCTTCTGTTTTTTTTTATTGTTTATGGTCTCAGCCGTATGTTTGGTTTACTCAAGACACTTTTAGAACGCACCAATACCAATATAATACTTAAGTTAAGAAGCTGTTGTTAGGAAAATGAGAACTAAAAGTTAAACGAAAAATAATTGATCATCTAGCGGCTTTTACGCGAACTAATATTTTCCAAATAGATCCCCATACGCGCCCACCTCGTTAGGCTAACCTTTACCAAACACCCGATGTAAAAGTTAAACCTGTTTCAACTAATCTACCAGTTGTGCACATGGTTTGGGTACAGTATTATCTCGCTGCTGGGCCGCATGCGTAGGGCAGGCAAATCTAATCTATAGGGTTATGCGGTTTCTGGAATCGGTTCGGAGTTTCTACGCACTAACTACCTAAATAACAAAGATACTCCCTAATCGCGATACCTTTTGTTAAATGTGATTTTTGATGGTGTCTATCAAAGTCTTTAATAAAATCAGCTAACCCTCAACATATCTACTTCAGTTGCTACTCCTAACTACTCTCCACCACCATTACTCATACATGTTAACTGTCACAACTAGCCGAGTACATCACCTTCTTAAACATAGTAATCATAGTACCCTTACAAACCACAGACAATGAACACTAGCTCATAAACATCATTATCACAGCCAAAATATAACCATCCACACGTGCTGTACCAAGATCTGCTAGCCTCCAGTGCCCCAGTGTTGGGGCTGTGTGGTCGGAGTGGGTGCGACAATATATTGGCGATGTGTTAAATATTGCTTGTCCGTGCAGTTCCGTGCTTCAATAAAATGTTAGCATAAGCGTAAAATAGCAGTCTTTCAAAATTAGTCACCTTAGCAAAATCACCTTTCACAGTCGTTCATACACACACATTTACATTTCACCCGCACACTTTACCTACACTTATATTATCTGGGCCTATACTAAGGTGTATTATGTACCACACTACATGCAATAATTATGTTACTAGCATAGTAATCAGTTTCCCACAGGTTATTTGTTTATTACGGATGTATTTCTACTTACTTGTTTGTAAAACTCTTACACAATCATACATAAGTCGCGCGCCATACAACATACTTGCTAACGCTAATGTACGGGTCACCAAGATACAGGCACTGCCGGGTTTGGGGCCCACTGAGAAATGTTTACTTGCAATATGTCGCCTTAATCCTATGAGGAGTATAGCGAAGTATTTTATTAGTTTTGTTTTCTAAATTTTAGTTTGCTATTATTATTATCTTTATATTTCATAATTTGTTGTTCCAGTTATATATTTAGCATATAATTTTATATAATTTTATTATACTTACTATAGGGAACGCATGTAACTTATTTTTGGTTAAATAAACTTTACTTTACTTTAGTTATCTAGCTCCCATAATGTTATGTTTATACTATTTATTCCAGGTAATAGTTTTCCTCGACGCACATTGCGAAGTTAACGTTAACTGGTTGCCCCCACTCCTTGCTCCAATCTACCGCGATTACAGAATCATGACCGTCCCCGTAATCGACGGCATCGACCACAGATCATTCGAATACCGCACAGTCTACCAACACGGTTCAAACTTCCGCGGAATATTTGAGTGGGGCATGCTATACAAAGAAAACGAGGTCCCCGAAAGAGAATCGGACCTTCACAAGCACAAATCCGAACCGTACAAAAGTCCGACCCACGCCGGCGGCTTATTCGCCATCAACAGAAAGTATTTCCTAGAAATTGGAGCTTACGACCCTGGACTTTTAGTATGGGGAGGCGAAAACTTTGAACTGAGTTTCAAAATTTGGCAGTGTGGGGGCAGCATTGAATGGGTGCCGTGTTCTAGAGTGGGACACGTGTATCGCGCTTTCATGCCATACTCCTTCGGCAATTTAGCAAAGAACCGAAAAGGGTCTCTCATCACTATGAATTACAAACGCGTCATCGAAACCTGGTTCGACGAGGAGCACAAGGAATATTTTTACACTCGTGAACCGATGGCTCGGTATTTGGCTATGGGAGACATATCAGATCAAATCGCGTTGAAGGAGAGGCTGCAATGCAAAGACTTCAGTTGGTTCATGGATAACGTTGCGTACGACGTTTACGATAAGTTTCCAAAGCTGCCGAAGAATGTTTACTGGGGTATGGTAAAGAATAAAGCTTCCGGTGCATGCTTGGATACTATGGGGAAAGCAGCGCCTGCTTATATCGGTAAGTACTACTACCACTTATAACCACCACACTTGTTAGATGCCTTGCTAGTGATCGCATAACAGAGGAGAATGCCCGTCATCACCGAGAGCCACTTTGAGCGACGTGCCTCCTGCACCCATCGGCTCCCCATGGTTTTCAATAGATCGTCGGTCCATCTAGTGGCGGGCCTACGCTGCGTCCCGTTTCGTGGTCTGGACTCTAGAACCTTTCTTCCCCATCGGTTGTCAGTTCTCCAAGCGATGTGGCTATTGCCCAAGCCCATTCCCTGGATATTTGGATTACGGCATCCACAAGAAAAGGGCTAGTGCTATTCTCACACCGCTGGGACCACATCTAATTTCTTCTTCTCGTGTAGGCAAGTGGTCAACAATGGTGACAGAATTTTTACACCGCCCAAAGGCAACATGGGTCCTTTAAACAATTTAATTTTTATTTTATTTTTTATCACGACATGATAGTATATTGATTGTTATCATTCTTTCAAATTGCTTTATGGTGTATTAATATCCATCCGTTATCATATATCCGTTTTAAATCTAAACAGTGTAGTACTTAATAATTTTTATTATTTATTTTATTATTCTAACCTTGACATAAAGTGCTAAACCTTAGCCTTTTTATAGTGATTAGCTGCGAAATCGCTCTGTAACGCTAGGAACGCTGACTAGTTACGAATACAGTTCTGGATATTTTTCCAGTTGTTCATCCTCAACTTGTAATTTTTCTTCATTGTACAATAAATTATTACATTTTGAAATCACACCCATGCATGTTCGAAGTTCGAAGAAAGTGTTAATGTATGTGTAAATTCCTTTAGCCGTCTCTGGATTGGCGAACGTAGAAGATTTAAAGAACGCGAAGTATGCTGCTGCTCAATCCCTGTATTGTATATCCCTTTAGCCGGCTCGTGGGGCACCCGCGAAAATAAATAGGGTAATACTTGATACTTTCTCGCTTCGGGGGACCACACGTCAAATATATCGCAAATATTATACAAGATGCAATTTAATTCATTAGCATAAATTAAGCCCATAAATAGTACACCATTTACTGATGATTATTAAAGAGTAAAATAACATGTAGTATATTAATGTTGCATCGCAGGTGTGTCTGCATGTCACGGGTCCGGCAACAGCCAGCTGTTCCGTTTGAACGCGGCCGGACAGCTCGGCGTCGGCGAGCGCTGCGTGGAGGGCGACGCCGACAACATCAAGCAGGCCATCTGTCGCCTCGGGACCGTCGACGGCCCGTGGAGGTAATACACACGTGCACACCCCTTCACACCCACACCACTCGCACACTGACAGCGACGCCGATAATAGTACGCCGTCTCACACCCACATCACTCGCACACTAACAGCGACGCCGATAATAGTACGCCCTCTCACACCCACATCACTCGCACACTGACAGCGACGCCGATAATAGTATGCCCTCTCATACCCACATCACTCGCACACTGACAGCGACGCCGATAATAGTATGTCCTCTCATACCCACATCACTCGCACACTGACAGCGACGCCGATAATAGTACGCCCTCTCACACCCACATCACTCGCACACTGACAGCGACGCCGATAATAGTATGCCCTCTCATACCCACATCACTCGCACACTGACAGCGACGCCGATAATAGTATGTCCTCTCATACCCACATCACTCGCACACTGACAGCGACGCCGATAATAGTACGCCCTCTCACACCCACATCACTCCCACACTGACAGCGACGCCGATAATAGTATGCCCTCTCATACCCACATCACTCGCACACTGACAGCGACGCCGATAATAGTATGCCCTCTCATACCCACACCACTCGCACACTGACAGCAACGCCGATAATAGTATGCCCTCTCATACCCACACCACTCGCACACTGACAGCAACACCGATAATAGTACGCCCTCTCACTCCCACATCACTCGCACACTGACAGCGACGCCGATAATAGTACGCCCTCTCACTCCCACATCACTCGCACACTAACAGCGACGCCGATAATAGTACGCCCTCTCACACCCACATCACTCGCACACTGACAGCGACGCCGATAATAGTATGCCCTCTCATACCCACACCACTCGCACACTGACAGCAACGCCGATAATAGTATGCCCTCTCATACCCACACCACTCGCACACTGACAGCAACACCGATAATAGTACGCCCTCTCACTCCCACATCACTCGCACACTGACAGCGACGCCGATAATAGTACGCCCTCTCACTCCCACATCACTCGCACACTGACAGCGACGCCGATAATAGTATGCCCTCTCATACCCACACCACTCGCACACTGACAGCGACGCCGATAATAGTACGCCCTCTCACACCCACATTACTCGCACACTGACAGCGACGCCGATAATAGTACGCCCTCTCACACCCACATCACTCGCACACTGACAGCGACGCCGATAATAGTATGCCCTCTCATACCCACATCACTCGCACACTGAGAGCGACGCCTATAATAGTATGCCCTCTCATACACACACCACTCGCACACTGACAGCGACGCCGATAATAGTATGCCCTCTCATACCCACACCACTCGCACACTGACAGCGACGCCGGTAATAGTACGCCCTCTCACACCCACATCACTCGCACACTGACAGCGATGCCGATAATAGTATGCCCTCTCATACCCACATCACTCGCGCACTGACAGCAACGCCGATAATAGTATGCCCTCTCATACCCACATCACTCGCACACTGACAGCAACGCCGATAATAGTACGCTCTCTCACTCCCACATCACTCGCACACTGACAGCGACGCCGATAATTGTACGCCCTCTCACACCCACATCACTCGCACACTGACAGCGACGCTGATAATAGTACGCCCTCTCACAGCCACATCACTCGCACACTGACAGCGACGCCGATAATAGTATGCCCTCTCATACCCACACCACTCGCACACTGACAGTGACGCCGATAATAGTACGCCCTCTCACACCCACACCACTCGCACACTGACAGCGACGCCGATAATAGTACGCCCTCTCACACCCACATCACTTGCACACTGACAGCGACGCCGATAATAGTATGCCCTCTCATACCCACATCACTCGCACACTGACAGCGACGCCGATAATAGTATGCCCTCTCATACCCACATCACTCGCACACTGACAGCGACGCCGATAATAGTACGCCCTCTCATACCCACATCACTCGCACACTGACAGCTACGCCGATAATAGTACGTCCTCTCACACCCACACCACTCGCACACTGACAGCAACACCGATAATAGTACGCCCTCTCACTCCCACATCACTCGCACACTGACAGCGACGCCGATAATAGTACGCCCTCTCACTCCCACATCACTCGCACACTGACAGCGACGCCGATAATAGTACGCCCTTTCACACCCACATCACTCGCACACTGACAGCGACGCCGATAATAGTACGCCCTCTCACACCCACATCACTCGCACACTGACAGCAATGCCGATAATAGTATGCCCTCTCATACCCACATCACTCGCACACTGACAGCGACGCCGATAATAGTATGCCCTCTCATACCCACACCACTCGCACACTGACAGCAACGCCGATAATAGTATGCCCTCTCATACCCACATCACTCGCACACTGACAGCGACGCCGATAATAGTATGCCCTCTCATACCCACATCACTCGCACACTGACAGCGACGCCGATAATAGTATGCCCTCTCATACCCACACCACTCGCACACTGACAGCGACGCCGGTAATAGTACGCCCTCTCACACCCACATCACTCGCACACTGACAGCGATGCCGATAATAGTATGCCCTCTCATACCCACATCACTCGCACACTGACAGCGACGCCGATAATAGTATGCCCTCTCATACCCACACCACTCGCACACTGACAGCAACGCCGATAATAGTATGCCCTCTCATACCCACATCACTCGCACACTGACTGCGACGCCGATAATAGTATGCCCTCTCATACCCACATCACTCGCACACTGACAGCGACGCCGATAATAGTATGCCCTCTCATACCCACACCACTCGCACACTGACAGCAACGCCGATAATAGTATGCCCTCTCATACCCACATCACTCGCACACTGACAGCGACGCCGATAATAGTATGCCCTCTCATACACACACCACTCGCACACTGACAGCGACGCCGATAATAGTATGCCCTCTCATACCCACACCACTCGCACACTGACAGCGACGCCGGTAATAGTACGCCCTCTCACACCCACATCACTCGCACACTGACAGCGATGCCGATAATAGTATGCCCTCTCATACCCACATCACTCGCACACTGACAGCGACGCCGATAATAGTATGCCCTCTCATACCCACACCACTCGCACACTGACAGCGACGCCGATAATAGTATGCCCTCTCACACCCACATCACTCGCACACTGACAGCAATGCCAACAATAATTGCCCACAAAAAATACAGCCTTATATATCAATTCATTTAGGAACGCTCATTAAATTATAGTTAATGAATTTTTGACTCCAATTACCTATATTTACCGACCCTTTTATTTCCCTCTTTACAGCAGGGCTAGCACGACCGGTTTTAGAGCATTTAAAAAAATAAGCAAGGCGAGGCGTTCCCCTCTGCCGGTCATATGGCACTACTTGGTCATCTACAATATCATAATGTGCGTATTTTAAGATGGTATGCGGCGTGCGTTTACACGCGCAGTTCACGCGTGTGCGTGTCTACCTCGTCCCCCGTAGTAATTGGCAGAAAAATTGTGCTTGCGGATTATAACGTTAACGTCTCCATTTATAGATGCTCTAAGCGGCCGGTAGACAAAATTGTCTATCCCCGTTTAATGTCACTTTCTTCGTACCTATTTGTGTAATAATTTAGTAGTTGTATCTTATTTAATGATTAATTCTCGCCCTTTCGTGATACAGTTTCGAGAACGGTCAGCACCTGAAGCACCGTTTGCACGGCTACTGCCTCACATTGCAGCCGCATTCGCGACAACTCGCTCTAGCGCCTTGCGACCCCAACAATACCTACCAGCAATGGACCATCAGCCATAAGAAACCCAATTGGTGAGGGTAGGTACAACGTTTAGGGCAGATGTATGCTATAGGGCTATTTAATTTTACAACTTAAAAAGACTTACACCCTTCGGCATTTGAGTTTGACGGCTCCTTATTATTCCGTTATAACGTACCAATTTCGAAGCATTTGCGAACGCAGTTTTACGTTTCACACAAGACTTAAAATAAAAGCCTGTTTATTCCTTAATTAATAATAAAATTTGTGTTAACTAAAATTGTTATATACTCTGCATGAATTTCTAGTTAGGACCCCTCTTTGGGTAAAGGCGGAGGCCAAGCCATTCAAGCCATGCAATTCTGTCCTGAGAGAGTCCTGTGTGAGAGAGAAGTGTCCAGTAGCTAAGGCTTAGCTGCCGGACACCTCTTTCTCACACAGGACTTAATCGCGCTAATAACATTATTTATTTACCTCGACGTTTCGATCAAGTTGCATTGGCAGTAGATACGAAGTAATATATTGGGTAATCTGTGCCGTGGTCACGAGTACACTGGAAAATGTGGGTATCCGTGCAAGATAGAGCAAGGAGTTTCTGCAAACTACCCACAGTTAAATGTTGTAAGCACGTCGAAATAAATATAACGTTTTAGTGCAATTAAGTCCCGTGCGAGACGTAAAACTATGTGCTCAATTCGCGAGAATCTAAGAGATAAATGTATGTATGTCCTTAAGATATAAGTGTAACCTAAAAAAGCTGTCTTTTAGTATTACAATATATTTTGTTTGGAAATTTCACCGCTAAAAATGTCCCAAATAAACCCGGCGCGGAACTTAACCACTTTATTTTTTATCACATTATTTTACTTACACTCATTTGCATAAAATATAATAACAAATTAAAAGTGAATAATACTGTGGCCCGTAGAACAGTCGAAGGCGTTTTATATTCAAATAAAGTGGTCACAGAATAATGTCTAGTTAGGTGCTGATCTAACAAACTTGTTTTTGAAAAGAAATAATGTATTGTATCATTTTACTTGTTCGGGGCTGGGTGTTGTGGGACCATGGTCCTCGTATCTTTGGGCGTTGTTATTGATTAAGCGTTTAAAAAGTTAAGCTGTTAATATAATAATTTAAATTAACTCCCTTGTCGCCCGCCACTGAGTGTTCAAGCTGTGTATAAGGTGAATAGTTATTTAAATTAATAAAATAAAATCGAGACATGACTGACATGACATATTTTTTTGGTTAAAACTCGTTTTATCTCTATCCAAATTAAATATTATATATATTTATGATTTTATAGCAGTATCGCCTGCTCAGCGTAATCTACAGATTAATTTGTAAAGGAAACTTGACTCGGTAGCTAAGTAAAGCATATCCCGGCTTGAGGGATGGATGGATCCGGGTTCAATCCCCGCTCGTGATTCTAAATGTTATTTATATTTTAAGGCACCTGAGGAAAAAAGAGAATAACGTGGTTTTAAAAAGTGGTGAATAAATTAATTCGAGACATTATAATTAAGAAATTAAATTATTGTAACTAACGGAAATTACTTAATTACTTTTACTTGTTCTGTGGTAATTACTAATGGGTTAAAATGTGACCGATAATAAACAATTCATAATTAATTTAAATGTATTTCTTTTAAGCATAATTTTTGAATTTCATTCATTGTATTAATAAGTGACTTTACAGAGTGAGGGGTAAAATCGGGAATCAAGTGCAGAAGACCTTTAATGCTCATAAGTTCCATTTATTTCGTCCCGCCACATTTTGAATGTAATGTAAGCATAATTTCTTTAAAATCTATTTTTTTATATACCTAAGCATAATTTCTGTTATTATATAGTTTGGTTGCTTATGTTAGAAAATTATAATAAGTGGTATGATACGATTGAAACGTCCGAGCCGAAAATCTATCATCGAAATGCATTCAAGCAACGTAAATATTTTAGAGCATGTAAATATACATAAATACGCGGCGTTGGTACTTACCACACAGCAAAAAAAAATGCTTCGTGCGTCATTTGTTTTATAGCTCTGTGGTATTTACGTAAGTACATAACAAATCGTGCGCAGATTCGATTGAAACGCCCAAGCCGAAAACCTATCATCGAAATGCATTCAACCAACGTAAATATATGTAAATACGCGGCGTTGGTATTTACGTATCAACAAATTTTCGTGAGCAAATTTTTTTTTTAATGTAATACCTTGGCTATAAATTTAGCACTACATACATTACTGCTTTTAAAATAAAACGATATATTTTTGCAAACGATAAAGGCAATTTTTATTTCACATAGCATAGTGATAAACCTAGCTCACAGAATTAATGAGTGACTGATTTTTGTGTCCAATAATGAGTTTTATTAAAAGGTATATCATGATATACAGTACCTACATATCCGGTAATTATTGATTTAGAAGCATTAAATAGTGATATTGATATTTGGTTCATTTACAGTAGATCCATGGGCCAGATACATAATGTATCTAGTGAGA
The DNA here is from genome assembly GCA_963580505.1 of Ennomos erosarius. Lineage (NCBI taxonomy): Eukaryota > Metazoa > Arthropoda > Insecta > Lepidoptera > Geometridae > Ennomos > Ennomos erosarius. The sequence continues at coordinate 2,647,969 of OY756982.1, forward strand.
TATTATTTTCTCATTGGATCTATTTTCAAAGACTAACACAATATGTATCTAATGGGATTTTTTTATTCTCTATAGATCCATTTTTGGGTATTATAAATTATAAAGGTCTTTCTCATTAGATACATTCTTTAATACTATGGATCTACTGAGAACATCCTAATATTTCGATCTTGCTTGCTGACTTGACAAACTTTGTTTCAGTAAATGGCAATGAAGACGTATTTTCGTACTTAACTTTGAAAACATTCCTTTTTATCTAGTTACTGAAATGGTACAGCTATTTAACTGTAATTGTTAGCATTAATATATAATACTGCGAATCCTATACCTGTATAAAGAGTTTTTAGTATCCATTCATTGTAAAATGTTGGTAATTTTGTTTTGATACAGCGTTATTGAAACCGACACCAGAGTTTGTCGAACACTTTATATGAATAAGAGCTGCCTATGAAATATTAGTCCCCGTTAAAGCTCTTAAAAAAACATTTATTTCGAGTAACGGTGAGACTCATATTTGGTACATAGAAAAAAATAATTATAACAGTATGACAAATTCATTAAAATAAGTAATCGATTTATAAACAAAACCTATAAAATGTACGTCAAAATCAAATAAAAACCAGAATAGTCAGAATACTAAAATTGACATAAAATTAAAATTTAAAATAATATTTTAGTTCTGCTGGCGACATGTTTTTCGCAGCAGTGTTGCATGTGTGTGTGTCGACCCTGTCCGCTATCATTCTTAGGACGGTGTTGGCAACAACAACACTTTAAATACTTTAAGGGTATTTTATAAAATATTGACTTTATTGTTATACATGGAAATGTATTTAAACATTAATTATAATGTTTATTTATAATAACATAATGTTAATTTTTTAAGGGGTACTTATTACATAAATACTTAAATATAATCCCTATTTCGGTGTGTTTATTACATTCAGCTGTTCGTAATTGCCTAAGATTAATTTTGTGTTAGTTTTATTGTAATATATACTCTCTTTATCAGTAATGTGTCTACTTTTTTTTTTAATATATATTTGTCAGTTTTGCATCTTTAGATAGGGATTATCAATATGCAATATGCCTTTATTACTCAAACTAACTACTTACACTACCTACTACAAATAACATTTGAACTAGGCATGGATCATTTCACATGGAGCAGGGGAAAAATCATATGATTTTATAAATCATAAATCACTGCTACTTTTTGGAACATACTCTGCTATTAATCACACTTGATGAATCGTGGCTTCGGATTTCATAATACGAGAGTAGCATCAGCGGTCAATATCAAAACATATATATTTTTTATGCTTCAGAAAACGAACTGAGACAAGTAATGTATACTTTTATAAAAACTGCGTTAGATTTCTTAGTAACCATTAGTAGCAGGTCGCAACTTAGCTGGGTTGCTCCTAAATCGCGTCTGTGTTTCTTTTCATAAAGCACCTGCAATCACCATGGTTCATAATTTCATTAGGCATATGAAAAATCTTAGTCTATGAAAAATCACAGCGGTCGCAATTTCACTGGGTTGCTCGTATCGTAAATTGCGTCTGTGTTCCTTTTCTTAAAGCACCGCCAATCACCATGGATCTTAAAATTCATAAATTCATTAAGCATATGAAAAATAACAGTCTGTGAAAAACCACAGCAGTCGCAATTTCGCTGGGTTGCTCCTAAATCGTGTCTGTGTTCCTTTTCATAAAGCACCGCCAATCGCCATGGATCATAAATTCATTAGGCATATGAAAAATCACAGCCTGTGGAAAATAGCAGGTGAAATCACAGTGACTAAAATAAATCAACTGATGATATGATTATGATTTTAAAGTAGCAATCATTTCCATGCCTAATTTGAACTGTAATCTAGCCAGGATGGCCTTTAGACTAGTGATGGATTAATTAGCATTCGCATTCATTTTTAGCATGTGAAAACTCAATTTGCATTTCGCAAATGAAATGTAGTCGTAAAATGCTGTGAAATATGAAGTTTCATTACAATTAATTTAAATCATTTTGAATTTAATTTTATAAATAAAGTTTTATATCATGGTTCTTCCTTTTTCATATAATTTTTCATTTCATTTTAGCAAATAGCTATTAGCATGCTAAGACTCGCGAATTAGCATGTTTATGAAATTTACGCGAAATAGCATTAATTGCCATCGCTACTATAGACAGTCCAAATGCTCCAGCCCACTATATTATGTGTCTACTATATTCTATGTTTCTTATGTCACAGTCACTGATAACTGAAGTTATTTTAATACAATAATTGAAGTTATTTGTATAAGAATCTCGACAATTAATTTTTTATTTTATTTATTTTTATTTGCAAAAACTACATTTATAATGTAGGAGTTCTCCAGGAGGATAGATCCCTATTTTTATGTAATAAAATAATATATATTAACTCTATTTGCAAAAATTTAAATAACATAAAATATATACTAAACTACACCTAAAATCTAAACTATATTATAAAACATTAAAACTAAAATATAAAACTTAAAATAAACCGTTGGTGGAGGGGAAAGTGCCCAGAGTGCTGGCAACATCTTCCAGGGGATGAGAGTCATCCCGTCGGGTCTGTTGCCGTCGTCTCGCATCAGTCTATAGTCCATTAGGTTCTAGTACTGATGGGACACCGGTACTAACTAAAGCCCGACAGATATCGTTTAAATAAAATAATACTATATTATTATATGGTAATACACTTATGTACCAGAAATTTCAACATTTTATTTATTTTATAAGGCTTGCAGATATTTTAACTGGCAACAATTTTGTCAACTGTTTATTCACGCTAATTAAAATGCATTTTCCGTTTGTTTTTCTTTTGCCAATATTATGTAAGTAAATGTACTATGTCGTTAATTCAACATGTTTTGTATGATGCCACAACTTATGAATTTAAAACTTAGTAGGTATAAGTAATTCCCATCTGCACTTAAATTTGACAGTTCCTAAGTTCCCACTTATTCCGTCTATGACGTGCCGTGCCTACTCCAACGTATTTGGGAGTCTAGAGAGTGATCTTAAGAGCTATCAAATTTTAATGCAGACGGGCATAAAAACCGTAGATTTAAGTTTACTTAGATATAAATGACATGTATGGTATTATATTTTAGACCTGTTTTGGTAAATCTAAGAAAATTATTTTGAAATGAATGTGTTACTAGTCTTCTAAGTAAGTGCTCAAATGTTCAATATTCCCTAAGAACCCGCGAATGCGAACTACTCTGTCTGCAAGGTCCCTAAACTCGCTAAATTGAAAACCAATTTTTATGCAAACATTAAACTTTTACTGGTAAGATCCAACTGAATGCACCTAATTAATTATATAGATATTTTTGAAATTGCGCTAAAGTCCTGCAATAAACTGAGAAATCTTTCGTTCGTTAGTGTCTATTATAATAATATCTATAGGAGTTCACTGCAAATATGAATAATCAACTTTGGATGAAGCTGATTATAATATATTTTATGTAAACACATTAGGGAGCCTACTCTTGTACAGATATTAATTTTGTGTAAAACTGTGATTTCTGTGTAACATTGAAATTTTATATATTTCTAATATAAGAATAAATAAATATTTATTGTTAAAATGTCTTGAATTTCTTGTACTTGAAGCCTATCCATCCATTATCATACTTAAATAGCTTGTTTTAATATCTAACTATACTATTACTTCTATCAACCTTCAGAATATACCTATTGTTTTAGGTACCCATCAGTAATCTTATATTATTTAGTTGAGTTAATAAATGAAACAACATACAAAATAGATTTACTATTAAAATCCTTTATTACATAATAAATTAAATGAATAAATGCTATGTTGAGTTGTTATGCACTAAGCAGTTACATGTTATGGCTCAAAATACAATAAAAAGTTGATTTAAAGTGTTGAAAATTATACTAAAAGTAATTTGTCTCTAATGTAGGTAGATTAGACAAGGTCACTTATTTGTTCAGATAAATGAGTAAAAATTTGTTTGGTTATATTTTGTTATTCTATCTATTATTGCATTAAACACAGGAAATTTGTCTAGAGTGTAACTAAAGTGTTTTAGACCACCAAGTGTCCCAACTCTTTACTCGCTGTGCATAATCCAATACAGACCAGTTAGGGGAGGGAATGTCCGGAGCTAACCAGTTAAAATCATCCAACTGATCCCAGTTATTGATGCCCCTATTCAGGGATGATGCATTAAAGTGCTTCTCCAAATCATCGTACTGTAAGTTGTATGGAGCAGTCCTAATCTCCGAGCAATCTTCCACAATACCTTTGCTAGTGACATGCAGGTAAATGTCGCACTTGCTTGATGTATGCATTCTCAGTTGTTGACAAGCCGTGATTATCTTACAGTTGATGCATTTTTCAATAAAAACTGATGATGTTACCGGGCCTGATAGAACTATGCAGTTTTCCAGGTTAGTCATGTGCAGAGTTCCCATAACACCCTTTAATCTAATAGTACAATTCCTCAAGTTACGCAAAGCAACATCTCTCTGAAATAACTCTTCGTTTTCCAATTGCAGAACCTTGCCATCCTGTGAGTCAAATCCAAATAGTTTTTCATCCCATTTGTTACTATCTTTCTTGCTGGCACCATCATTTTCATCTAAGCTCTGTTTCTGATTGTCAGATTTTGGTAGCTTTTTCTTTGAGAAGCCAAACTTCTTCCGGGGCACATAACGATCTTCCAACTCATAGCACTGTGTTTGTAAATTCTGTACAATACCTAAGTACTTGCGCATATTGAACTCCTTCAGAAAGAATGATGACGTGATCACATATTTTTGTAATTCATTCATTTCTCTTTTTATAGTGTCGAAATGTGATGGCAGAATGTTTGTTTCAAGGGTGGGAATTTGAGTCAGCATATCTTCAATATATTCAGATTTGACTTTGAATGTCCCAGAAAAGAAGTCTTCATTCTCATCCGAAGCATCCACTTCCTCCCTTGCCTTGTGAGCCTTTTGTAACTTCTCTAAGCGTTGTGCATCTCGTCTACTCAACCTATCTAAAATTGTATTTTTGTCACTCATTTTCCTTTCTTTAGCAAATCCTCTATTTTCTTATTCAATTCAAAATTTTGATTAGCTGCTTCTTTTAAAATTTCTATGGTTCTTTGAGATTGTTTTCTTGTGTCTGTATGTCTGGACCCTTCGTCAAGCTGTAACCAATGCAATACATACTTATAAAAAAAGATATATTAAAGATGAAGGACTAGTACAAAAATATGTCAAATGGATCAAACATGATGATCAGATATTCCAAGGAGAACATAAAATGAAGCTTTTTGATCTCTAATGATGACATTGAATAAACTAATATTATGGTAGATTGAATGTGCAAGGTCTTATTAGCACACAACTCTCAATGAAATAAGCGATTATTGAACGCTGGTTTTAGAACACTTGTTATAACAAAAATAATATTTGACACAAACAGCACAATACACAACATGCACATAGTAACATGGATTAGTTTTAAACTCCACCACAATACTGTTTGTTACCTATCTAATGATGTAACAAGACATAATAATGACCTTTTTGAGGAGTTCATCATCAGGTTTGACCAACTTGAACAGTGCGTAACCGATGGATCCAAATGTGACAACCCAGAATGCGGATCTAATTGCTACACTCATCTCACCAATGTTCTAAACCCGTCCTTCCTTATTCCAAATGTTAAGGTCGTGTTCGCGAGTTTTCTGGTCAGCAACCTTTTCTCCAAGTGCGTAGTAGCTTTCCAACACCCAGTTATGGTTTTTGAACATATACAAACGAAAGTCTAGAATAAAGAAATTGATTTTATTATTAGTTGTTATACCGGATGAAAATAAACTCACCATCATCATTAACAGCCTGAAGACGTCCACTGCTGAACATAGGCCTCCCCCAGGGAGCGCCACTTAGAGTGGCTGCTCGCCTCCTGCATCCTTCGGCTCCCTGCGGCTTTCACCAGGTTGTCGGTTCACCTAGTGAGGGGTGGGCATATGCTGCGTCTTCCGGTTCGCGGTCGCCACTCAAGGACCTTTCTTCCCCATCGGTTGTCAGTTCTATGAGCGATGTGGCCTGCACACTGCCATTTCAACTTACTAATCCTAAGAGCTACATCGGTCACTTTAGTTCTCCTGTGGATCTCCTCATTTTAGATCTTATTTCGCAGAGAAACAACAAGCATAACCGAAAATAAACTGAATAAATAATATTTTGAATAATACGCTAGAGTATCCAATAATTGCTCGAGAACACCTTATAATTTTAGTAACATGAAGTAATTTGTTACTTATGTATCAATTTTATTACTTTAATGGAATCAGTAAAACGGCAACCAGATGGTTGCAATTAAGGCATACATTACTAATCTGCATCAGATATTTTTGACATGTCACTTCGATTCGATGATACATGGTGCCTATTGTGACGAACTGCTGGTAGTCTTTGTAACAACATTAAGTGGTATTTACATTTAATAAACATGGAGATAGAAAATTAACAACTAATTTTACCTCGATTGGTGTTGAGTTTGTACCACACACCGAAAGAAACTGCGAAGGCGGCGGCCTCAAACAGAAACACTGCTTTCAGGGAAGTGTTAAAATATCTCTTGAAAGAACTAAACGCAGATCTAGGGGTTTTTGTTAACATAATAATAACATTCAAAACTATCCCTCGTAGGGATATTTATTTCTGTTCCGAGAATTGTAGGAAAAAGAAGTTGAAGATGAAAACGATTTTGTCGCGATCTTTACCAATGTACTCTGTGGGATGACGTAAAATCTCCGCTAGGAGTAATAGTCATTACCAATGTACTCTGTGGTAATAGTATTCTGTGCGTAAGATTCACAGAGAACTTTGCTATGTAATGTAAGATTAGCGCGTTCAAAAACGTTACATGAACGTAACCACAGATTACTTATACGTACTTAAACTTACTATTTTGATTCCACTGGATTGTCCAACAACTCCACTTGAACCGAGTATAATATAACACCCAGTTGCAGCAACGATCATTAACAACAAGACAACAGTATGGAAGATTAAGATTTAAAGTCTACTTTAAAAGTTAATGATCGTTTCTGCAACTGGGTCCCCCCTACAGTTTAAGGACTCCAATATCGTTAATACCGCCATTAAGATTAATGTTCGTTTCTGCAACTGGTAAGTCAGTATAACAGGGTATACAAACTTACAATAAACTAAACACCAACAAGTTTACGAACGCAGCTTTTACGTTCCATTCTACGCGTGTAGGTACCTTTATTTGAATGCAGATGGTTTATAGTCGTACTCATTATTATAGTATGGATTTTTGGGTTGACCCCGTATGATTATTTTATTATACAATATAATATATTACTTTTCTCTATGTATACAATACAGTCGGTCAGTCGGCATTACACGAGAACCATTATATTTCATTTAGTATTACTTCAGTAAGCATATTTATGTAGGTATACACCTAAGTCATATGTGTAATATTTATTACACATATGCCTAAGTTAGCAGTTGAGTAGCTATAAATAACATACAGGCAAAACGCATTTATAAGTATGATTAAAAGACGACTGTTTACTTATTTTTTATTTGATTACGTGTAAAAAAAAATAACACATTTATTTATAATATTATAACAGTGCTTATAAATACCTTACATAATTTCACTTCTAGTAGTAACTTTCCCACGTTCTTCGAGATGCTGTAAAAAGAACAAAAGAAAGTAATATAGTGTCTACAAAAATAAACTTATAGTCTTACTCATGGAGCTATTAAAAAAAGAAGAAATAAAATAAATAAATAAATTTGTCCGCCATTTTGGGCTTCAGTTCGATGTCAATCAAAACTCAATCCTTCTTTTTTATTTCATCCATGGTCTTACTACTCTTCCCCAGATATTCTCGTTGGTAGGTACAAACCTTCTGCATCGTTTTCCTCCTCATCTTCATTGTCATCTTCTACAATCTCGTTACACGTGCTTTTACATATTTGTTCGTCCATATCTTTAAAATTATCCAAGCAATATTGCGAAACTGGTGAGTCCTGAAAAACGAGGAAAAGCATTTGATTATGTTTACAGTAGATAAACAGCTTTCGTCATTATTCGAAAGTAGTTGTATTCGGTGTAGTTGCTTGCAACAGATGGGCCAATTTTTTGCGTGAGTTTGCCGTAGCACCCACTATATTTAGATACATTATATGTATATCATAAGATATTGATTATAATTCTTACACTATCAATGTACTTGATGGCGACTCCATCAACGATGTGATAGCGAAATCGAGTTTGTATGCCGCTGAGCGTGTTGTTGACACACACACCATCACATGGCTGCCACTCCTCCCAATTTGTCATGGGACACCTTTCAGACGACTGCGGATCTACTTCTAATGGTGGCTCTTCACTGAGGAACAAAATATATTGCAATAAAATTCATCATCATCATCAGCCTGAAAACGTCCACTGCTGAACATAGGCCTCCCCCAAAGAGCGCTTTGAGCGGCTACTTGCCTCTTGCATCCATCGGCTCCCCACGGTTCTGACCAGGTCGTCGGGCCACCTAGTGGACGAGCGCAGCTCGAGAAGTAGAGCGAGCTATGGAGAGAGCTATGCTCGGTGTTTCCTTGCAAGACAAATCCGAAATGAGGAGATCCGCAAGAGAACTAAACTCACCGATATAGCTTTCAGAGTTAGCAAGTTGAAGTGGCAGTGGGCAGGCCACATCGCTCGTAGAACTGACAACCGTTGGGGAAGAAAGGTTCTCGAGTGGCGACCACGAACTGAAAGACGTAGCGTAGGCCGGCCCCCCACTAGGCAATGTAATTATTATGAGCAAAATATACGATCGGGACCAACCACCGACGGTGTTTTAGACCCTAGTTTTAGCTTTTCGGCAATTTTACAGCATAGGTATTAGGTACAATATTTTGTTTTAATATATGATTTAAAAAAACTGGTATTTAGAGTAACCTGGCTGATGTCTGATTTGTAATGTTACCTGGTAGTCGTACGAGGTGTCTCATATGAAGGTTTCTCCGGCTCATTGCTGCCATCGTCTTCATCATCATCGCTTCCATTTTCGATTTCACCTTCCTCTTCGCCTTCTGTCATCATAATTAAAGGAATATTCTAAATTGCAGAAGTGGCTTACAGCATAGAGTGCATAACAAATAAATTTGCTTTTTTGAAAGATGGTACTAAAGAGGATTTCTGGCTAAGCATTTAGTAACATTTAAGAATTGAATTTACAGAAATAGATCATTATGTTAGCTAACACCTGCAGTTAACACCTTAACCCGTGTTGTGAGTTGTGAGCGTAAAAAGCTTGTGATGTGTAATGTGTATACTTGTGTGAAAATTAAGCAACGACACACCTTGTTCTTCTGTAACAGCTGCCTCTGTGACACAATCTGGCGTCGTGTAAGTTCTTACTAAACTTAAATGTAATTTGGCAAAAGGTTTAGTCTCTTCCTTTTTCGTATTCCTAATGACAACAGCAGATATTGGCTGATGTGGTGACTGTTCCTCGTTCGAAGACTACGATGATAAAAAATTATAATTTAGGAGAGGTTAAAACAAATTAGGGTGATTCTAACTTCTTTGGGATTTGGGGCACTTAAACTACTTACAAGCATGCAAGTAGTTTACATAATTTCAATGTAGTTAAGTAGGTATACTTAACAATAATATAGTTACGGAATTTACAAAAATCTATTGCTGAAATAACGGTTGTAATAATAATGGATTTCATACGTCGGATTTCTCCATTTAGTATACAGACATAGCTTGAAATGAGAGTGACACAAACCTCAAAGTCCACACCCTTGTCTGTTCCAGCGTCGATAGGGTACAAGTTAAACCGGATAGTTTTGGCCCATTGGAACTTCTTAGTGCAGAGCTCCAAGTTAGAGACTCCAAGGAACCAATCGGGAGAAGGTAGAATACCGGTGGCGATAGACAGCCGGTGGTGCTCGCGCGTGGCTCTAAATGACGTCAAAGTCGACATGTTCGTCTGCTCGGGGCTAGTGGCCTTTATCACCGTACGCACCCATTTAGGGATTAGCTGAAGAAAAGTTACACTTTATGTCATTACCTTTGATCCAATTTCAAATTTGACTAATGTATAATTTTGGATTTTATTACCAGTTTTTGAGTTTCAATCTCGAACAGCGTTGTGTTCCCTTGCTCCGCCAACATCTTGATACCCTCAGAGGCCTCGGAGCCGAACTTGAACAGAGTGGTGCTGGGACTGTGGGAAGCCCCAACCACGTCGCTGAACCGCGCCCGCTCTTGGGCAATCGGGAACATGTTGGGATGAGTGTTGTATGACCAAAGCCCTTCGAATTTCAGCTAGATTTTATAAATAAATGGTACAAGTTTAGAGCCATCCTGCATTTACGTTGAAAACGCCTGTCAGCTGATTTTGATCTTATTTATTTACAAAGTTATATGAATAAAATATAAATTAAAATATGTTTCGTGCTTGTTAATTGAATATAAATTATTGTATTTTTTTGACTAAGCATCAGGGACATGGAAACGTGACATTTCTATGCCTTACTGGTATTCCTAGAGGCAGCCCGCGGTTACATGGGGACGCTTATGGTCACATAATCTTTAATTGCAACAATTAGACATTTGATTATGTTATGAAAAACCCTTTCTTAACGTAACACCCTTACGGCCCAAAAGCAAGTCACCTTTTATTTAACTAAGTCTCTACGTCCAGCAATATGGGCTGTATGTTGTCTGACAGACAGTTCGTGCTATTGGCTCCCACATAGCCACCCTGGTTTCTATGCTTTAAAAAATGAACAACCTGATATCTAGCATCCTCGCAGACTTTGCAGTCTCCATCAACCTCTACTGGTGGCATATCGTCTGACTTCCTAGGGTCCTCGCACACTTTCTTAGATAGCGGCGACTCGTAGCTGTACCACACGTCCGGTTTTTTTGCCAAGACCGCAAATATCGTAATGCATTTGTTGCCCTTGCCAGGAGCAGTCCAGTAAGCCTGGCAAATTCACATTATCGATTAGTTCACGCGGTTGCAACAAAATAAAATGCACTAGAATTTAATAAACTTAAGTACCTATTCTAATCTGTATTACCTGGGTAAGAGTTTTCGCCGTAACATCTGATTCTACGATTGTGTTTTTGCACGTGTCACTTAGTTGTGCGGTAGAGGATCCGGGAATCGGTTTCAGAACTCCTGGATTTAACAGATGCGGCTTCCTCGGGTTCTCCTTATTCTCCTCTGTGTCCTCTTCGAGCGATATGGAAAACGCCATAAATGTAGATATCTTGTCTCTCGATCTTAATGTAACTGGAATCATAGTTTAAGAATAATAAAAGTTACTAATAAATAATTAATTAGTTAGGTAGTTTAGGATAATTATTAGTTTGAGTGATGTTGAAACACTGTAAGTACCATGGTTGCGCTTTTTTCCTCTGCACAAATACTTGTCTGCCGCAGGAATCAAACCCGCCATCTCCGGAGTATCAGGGTATGCCGACCTATACTCAACCACTGTAGTGGTTGAGCATGGGCCAAAGAGCTAAGAGGCTGTCGTAATATTCTTAAAGACAGGAGTAATACATTTTATAAAGACCTTAGGGCTTAACCCATACTTGCCCACATGTTGTAAGTGAAATGACACTTCCACCATTTTCCAGAATGAATTAACCCAGCCAGGGTTATGAGTTATCCCTGGCTGGGTTAATTCATTCTGAAAAATGGTAGGTTTATGACTTTGCAGTCATAGATGGATAGGTACTAAAGTAACTATAAGAACCTAAACGATAAAATTTTGATTTAGATACATTTATGCCGACCTACATCGGGACCTTAAAATAGAGGTTGTCGTCAAAATTATTAAGAAGTACGCAGAAAGTCACCATTACAGACTTCATCATGTCAACGTCGAAGCAATCCAGCTGCTCGACCACACGGATATAGTTAGGAGATTAAAAAGAACAAAACCATTTGAGTTAGTGTAGTGACATAGTGTATAAAATGTTAGTATAGTGTGGTACAGTGCAAACAAGTGCTACCTAAAAAGAACACAAGAACCATGTGTCTTCGCCTTAATAGAGACAATAAGAAACGTGTTATTGGACACATTCTTAGAATATTTTGATTGTAGAAGTTTAGGTTAAATTAGAATTACTCATTAGTCAAGTAGATGACTAGAATGTCTTTTTAAACAGGCATTCTAGAAACAGCAAAAAAAAAAGATACATTTAGTTACAAAACAGAAAATGTAATAAATAGGTAATATATGAGTTATTAACGTACCTGTATACTTCTTATCGGGAATATATTGATTATTTATGATATCGTCTATTTCTAAAACAAATTGATTATCAGGGCGCAACGGATCAGTCTTAGTTCCAAGGGGTCTTCTGTCACATATAGCATCATTATCAGGGGCACATCCTGATATCACAATTAAAAAGAGTCCTAGAAAATGTACAAAATATTACGGTAATGTTAGGCCTGTTCAAAATAATATAGGTATGATCTACAATTTGAATGAGACGGGCAGATATAAGCAATAGCGGACTTACCGATTGTTATTCTTACAAAATATCTTTTACCCATGGCTCACAAACAGCGATATTCTAAAATTAGCACTGAACAAAGTCGATATTAAACTATTCACACATTTCACGTTATATTTCTGAAATGTATGCAATGGTCAATTGCTAGTTAGCGACTGCCCATCCACAATTAGTGTTGAATTACCTACGTGTACTTTCAATTGCAACTTCCATGATATCACAAGTTTTAATTAAGTGTAATGAACACTTTAGTTGCCGCACTAAATTAGGTCATAATCATAATGCTTCAGCTAACTGATGGTGGTGTAAAGCTTTCTTTATGAAATGCCATAATAGTCGGTAGATTATGTTCCTTTTAATAGACAATTCGCTCATTATGATTTACGTTAAATGATTAACATTGTATGAAACTTAAATGTATTGTTTATCCTTATTTTAACACTACTGTAAAACTCCCGTGTGGAAGCATTATTTAACATAGCTTAGAAAATTAGTTTCAGGCTTTACAAAACTTAATTTTTCATCTTATTCAAATCTCTCTTTTTGGAGTAATACATAAAGCCCGGATTGAATCGTTCCATTGTTCTTCTCTCAGCTGTAACAAAAATAATTTACTCATTTAAAATCTGTGAAGAAATAATGAATAATGATCAGCTTACAGTAATACGTAACTTTTATTTTTGGAATTGCGCAACTAATAAGTATGTCCTATTCAATAGAGTAGATAGAGTAAGATAAATAAACAGGGCAATACTTGGATAGGTGGTAGGAGTTTTAAAAAGAATTAATCTAGATAGATCTACCTAACAAAGTATAAAATGACATATTGTAAGTAGTTCGATGTCATAGTTTCTAGACTGAAGTGCTGTGTATTTTTTATAGACGTATCATCACGTTTTCTATTCCACTATGTGAATTCGATGCAGCTCTTCATATATACCTATTACCTATGTACTGAATACTGCATGCTCCTGAATACATTAGGCTTTGTTTACACGACCGGCTGTTCACTTCCCTCACGTCTACCCTCGGGAACGGGAACCATCATTAATAGAAAGATCGTCACCAATCGGCAGTTTTCGTATCTGAACTTTGTTATAACTGAAGTTAATACCTGTAGATACTGTACATAATATTAATTCAATAATTCTTAATTATAAGTACATACTTACCATTTTCTTCTTCGCTTTGTAGTTCTGGGCAATCTGCTTCACAATATCTTCTTTCGAAATCATCAACGTGGCTCTTGCAATATTTTGATACTTCTTTTTTATGAGAAAATTTTGCCTGAAACAATAAAGAACCATCAAAAAACTACCAAGTTTCATCATCCACAAGCGTTTTGCATTTAATTAAGTAGGTACGTACATTCGGGTCATATTTTTCAACAGCCACGCCGTCTACCAAATGATATCTCTCCCTCCACTTGTACCCCTTTATTTTATCATCTTCGCACAACCCTTCGCATGTACTCCACTCCGTCCATTGAGACATGGGGCAGTTTTCAGAAGGTTCAGGATCCGATATGATAGGAGTTACTTCAGTGGTGCTGCTAGTTCGAAATTCATAGTCATTAAACGTTTCAGTAACCGTAGCAGCAAAACATCGGGATCGTAGTTATATATCATTCTAACTTATTTTTTTAACAGTCAAGTTGTGTTCCATCGTATAGTGACTAAGATGAAGCTAAAATGATACGTTTTGACGTATGAACAAAATGATAATTAATGGCTTAGTGAACGTGGGTAATACTGATCTGACTGACACGGGTGATTGACTACTTGACTAGGACTAGGGCATACAATATATTATTATACGCAATACCTAGTCTATAATAGCCAAGCTGTGAGACGCATGAGCCTCTCATCATCTAAATGAGACTTTGGTGAAATGCTTTGATGTTATTATGATGAATATCAACTAAGCCTCACCCCCTAAAGACGCCGGAATCAAGTTCAGGGTTTTGGTACCTTGATGGCTCTTCCGGCTCTGGATGTTTTGTATTAGATTCCTTCTCCTTGTTTTCTTCGACATGAGTTTCCACTCCACCTTCTTGCTCAGGTTCTTCTGTTTAGATTTAAAAAAAACAGTCTAGGTTAAGAATTCAAAAATTGATTTCCTTTTATAAATTGTTAAATTCTCAAAACTATGTTTACCTGTAGCCTCTTCGCAATCTCTGTGGTAGGTTCTTATTAGTTTAATGTGCAATTTTCCAAAAGGATGCATATCTTTCATATCCATTTCATAGAACGGGGAGTTCTTATCATATGAGCTCATTTGAACCCGTGAAACTGCATCTTGCGGTGATGTAACCATATTTGGAGACTAAAATAAAAAGTACGCACTACTGGATGATGATTTCCAAAATTTTCTAGTTCAGCAAATTGGAAATGATAAATACTTCGTCAATCACTTACCTCATACGAGATTCCACCATCCGTTCCAGCATCCCACGGATACAAATTTAGCTCTCTCTCAGGTAGCCACTCGTTATCCTGACACAGTTCAAATCTGGTTACACCCAGGAACCAGTCAGGAGAGGGGAAGATACCTATGGCTACCGTGAACAGGTGGTTGTCTTTGTCAGTGCGAAAAAACGAATATGTGGGCTCACCCATCTTCCGATAACCATGGCCTTTACCTTTTATCATAGTTCGTATACCATCGCCAATCTAAAATAATAACAAATTATGCAAACTTTCTAACATTTATGTTTACTGATTTTCAACTCGATCTTATGTACCTTTGCTCTAATTTCCTCTTCAAATTTACTCGTGTTAGCATGTTCAGCCAACTCTTTTAAACCATCTGAAGCTAAAGAACCTGGGGTCCACAGAATGTAGTCAGCTGAATGAGACGCCCCGACTAAGTCACTGTATTTAGGTACCCAATCGTTTTCGGGGTACAAACGAGGATGTGTATTTTTGGACCAGACACCCGTAAAAGATACCTGCAGATTGAACATCTTTTAGTTTTTAATTTCCGAGGCAAAATAAGGCTAACAGAAGATGAACAAAATATTAAACAAAATAGAACAGCACCTCGTACTTGGCTTCGTCACAAATATCGCACTCGTAGTTGATCTGCGGTGCTATGTCGTCGGGCTGCCTCATGTCCTCGCAAATCTTCTGCGTGAGTGGCGCACCGTCTTCAAACCAGGACCCATCGTTTTCTACAACCATGGCGCGGAGCGTCACGCAACCACTACCTGATTGAGGTGCTAACCAGTACACCTACAAATACCGAGTATAAAAGATACTTCCATACATGATAGGAGCGTTAGTAGATGTGAAATCAAAAAGATAGATTTAGAACAGACATTTTTAATTTTTTGCTTTAAAATAAATGATAAATAAAAAATAAGCTAGCTAGAACCTTTATCTTGACACTTTTGATAGCTACTGGGCCTCGATAGCAAAAGACCGAGATGCGTGGAAGCCATGGAGGGAGGCCTCTGCTTCACTTACCTCAACTGAAGACTTGATAGATCCCATGGCATGTTCGACAGAATAGGGGCATCGTTCGCTGAACTTTGCTGTAGTTGGGTTTAGAGGCCTGACCTCTCCGGGGAACAGCGCAACGATCCTCCTAGGGTTGTGCGGGTCCTGTTTAGTGTCCCCTTCTGCTGATATCATGAACCCCGTGAAATGGGACTCATCATCAGTTGCTGTTAATTGAACTGTAAAATATAGATACGGGTCAAAAAATAAAAATAATTTGACTTTGTCATCCTATACTGATTGCTGGCCAAGTGCGGGTTGATGGGTGATATACCAGTGTGTAATAAACAATCATATTATGTAAACTTACCGTTATAAAGCTGATCAGGAATATAAGAATTATCGTCGGCCCCTAATACAGTTAATTTAAAACGGCCGTCTGATTGGGAAGATTGGAAGCTTGAACCGTAAGGCCTGCGTTCACAACGAAAACTACTAGCGACATCAAAAACTAGTAGTACGTAACAAATAACCTGCTTTACGAGGTATACGTTCATGGCGATAGCTGTTAAAAATGAAAGCGCCGAGCTCCTAATTTCTTAACAATATATATTTTAAGAACAACCCGATTTTTAGGCGCAATAAATTTGCATTTACCAATTATTATTTAAGGTCCTGTTTATCACCGAATGAACACAATGATACTAAATTATTAGCTATGAACTAGGCTATAATGCAAGGCAGACTAGGCCAGGCTAAAGTATTATGCCTCCACAAAGACATTTCAATTAAGGTCAGATGAATTTGTTTAATTACTTCGGCCCTGTAATTATTATTTGTAGGTAGGTTAGGCATATAATAGTAAATAATCTAAATCATTTTTTTAATACATAAAAAAGCGCCAAAAAGCGCCACCATGAGCGGCTACTCGCCTCCTGCATTCGCCGGCTTCCCGCGGTTTTCACCAGATCGTCGGTCCGCCGAGTGGGGGCCGGCCTACGCTGCGCAAAGAAATTAGAAAGAAAATAAGTACCTAAACTAGTTTAACTACGTACTGTCAATTATCCGTTTTTAAATTAAATTGAATGTTTCGTGTCGAGTAACTTGGAGTAGTGCACTATGGGGCACTGTAATCACAAACAACACTGAACCTAGAAATAAAATTGCGTATAACGAAACGTATTCTTATAATGTTTCCCACAGGTTTCTCCAATCTGTGATTTCCGCACAGATTACAGTAAACAACTACTGGTTTCCGGTTATTATTATTATTATTTTGGCTCTACACATAGTGTATTTAGCCAGTGTCAAGTATTGTAATTTTTCATCATGTTAATAGAATATTTCACGAAAAGTCAAGTCTTAGTCATAGTCATAGTCCAGTCTAAGTCAGGTAGTTATATTCCAGACTAAGTCATGCTCCAGTAAAGTGGTGGCAACTTTACTAGAAGCTTCTATGGAATTTTCGAAGCAACACGGAAAATCACGTTTCACCATATTATATCACTTGCCCACACTCATGCTCATAATTCAGCACTTAATGCGTAAAACGCCACCAATTTTAAACATGAACACTGGAAAAAGCACAAGTTTTGAGAAATAATACAATGCAACGACGTGAACTTTTCCGCGTTCCCGCCAAAACTCCTGGTTTCCGGTTAACGTAATGACAACTGACAGTTACTGAAATTGACACAATGTCTTTTTGACAGTTTAATTAATTTCTTTGTGGGAGTTCGGGAAATTCATTTTGCAATTTATAAAAACAGCCAAAAGCCCATAACTATAAAGGTGTGGTGTGTTGTGTTCATCGTTTATGTATCAAATGTTTACTAAATGTCTACAAAACCAATAAAAATGCCTTCGGCAACAAAAGAGAAGGATTCCACGATCCTTAAAATTGCTGTGGAAATGCTGAACGCGCCTGACAAAGTGCCGCAGTTGATAGAGTTTGACCAGAGCCAGCCTTTATCGAGCATCATTCAGCTTCTCTGCAAGCCTTGGGGCTTACCGGATCCGGAAAACTACGCGCTACAGTTCTCAGAGAGCAACAACCAAAACTACATCACAGAAAAAAATAGAAATGAAATCAAAAATGGATCCGTGCTGCGGCTGGAGTTGTCTCCCGCAAGGACTGTGCAAGACATCCTCAACAAAATCAACTCTGGTTTGGAAAGTGACCAAATAACTGCACTCTCTAAACTCTCAATATTGAGCAGTGATTTGACCTTTGCTCTAGAGTTTATCAATAAGAAAGGCTGGACTCTCATCATAAACAACATAGAAAATGGAAAGTTTAAAGGAGATTCGCTAAAGTACGCTCTCGTAACTTTTGTTGAACTTATGGACCATGGTGTTATTTTCTGGGATGTACTTGAGAACCAGTTCATTAACAAAGTTGCAAGTTTCATCAGTAACCAAGCAAGTCCTCAGGATCCTAAAGTAATTCAGTGTTGCTTATCAATTCTTGAAAACATAGTACTAAACAGTTCAAAGAACTCACATGTTGAGAAAGAGATCACTATTCCTAACTTGATATCACATTTGCAAAATTCCTACCAGGATAGAATTATAATTCAGCAAAATACTATTGCACTCATAAATGCCATATTTTCAAAAGCTGATTTTACTAAAAGGAAAACAATAGCAGCTACTTTATGTTCCAAGCAGGTCAGAAATGTAATTTATGAAAACTTGATTGGAGCGGGTGAGTTGTCCAAAGAAATACTGAACACCGAACTTGCACATCAACTGTATGTCCTCCAAACTTTGATACTCGGTTTATTAGAACCTAAAATGAGGTCAAGGGCAGACTCACAGGAACAAGAATCACAAGAGAAAATTAAAGAACTCAGGAGAATTGCATTTGACAATGATAACAACCCAACCTTGGAAGTAACCATGAGGCGCCCCGCTGGTAGCTACTCCAAAGACTTTAAAAAACTTGGCTTCAAATGTGAGATAAATCCTATAAAGGATTTTAATGAGATTCCACCAGGTATTTTGGCTTTAGACTGTATGCTGTACTTTGCCAGAAATTATCCAGAAGATTACACAAAGATTGTTTTAGAAAATAGTTGCAGAGCTGATGAGCATGAGTGCCCTTTTGGGAAAACTAGCGTTGAGTTGGTTAAAACACTCTGCGATATACTACGAGTCGGAGAGGTGCCCAGTGAGCAGGGACAGACCTATCACCCATTATTCTTTACTCATGATCATCCTTTTGAAGAACTCTTCTGTATTTGCATAGTATTACTCAACAAGACTTGGAAGGAAATGAGAGCCACAAATGAAGACTTTGTTAAAGTATCTAGTGTAGTCAGGGAGCAAATAAGCAGAGCTTTGTCATCATCTCCCAGAGGTTTTGATAAATTTAGACACAAGATTAACCAGTTGACATATGCAGAAATCACACAAATCTGGCTACAGGAAAGAAACAATAGGGAAATTTGGGAGTCTCACGCGAGACCTATAGTTGAGCTAAAGGAGAAAATAACACCAGAAATAATTGATTTGATACAACAGCACAGATTGGGTGTTTTAGTTGGCGGAACACGGTTTAAGAAATATTCAACTAGAGGTCAAAGAATAAAAGACAAGTTTTGGTTTGTTCGCCTGTCTCCTAACCACAAAGTGCTACACTATGGGGATTGCGATGAGAAGAGTACTCCAAGCTTAGAGGAACTAGGAAACAAGTTATCAGTTTCCGACATAAAATGTGTCATCACAGGCAAAGACTGTCCGCACATGAAAGATTTGAAAAGGAAAACAACTCCACATTTAGCATTTTCCTTGATACCCAAATCTGCGGAAGTAACTTCGTTAGACTTTGTGGCCCCCGACGAACAGATATTTGACTACTGGACCGATGGCATCAATGCATTATTGAAAGAGAAGATGAACAGTACATCTTTCGATAATGATTTACAAACATTGCTGTCGATGGATATAAAAGTGAGATTATTAGATGCAGAGGGTATTGATATACCACCAGATCCACCTCAGATTCCTGATGAACCTGAAGATTATGATTTTTATTATGATAATAATTAATATCTCCAAGATTTTAGTCTTTCCTATTGTACATATTTTTATAGTGAAATTATTTGTCACCCGATTATAATCCAGCCTATGTAATTTTTATATTAGCCTAAAACCATTTTTAATTGGCAGGAAATATCTATGAATATCTTTAAGTGATAATGGTGACAGTTTGAGCAAATATAGACAGTATTTTATTGTGTATAGGAATGAAAGTAGCATCTTATGAATATCTTGTTACCAAATGGGGCGAGTTTGTTGTCCTATCAATGTGGATGTCACATTACAAGACAGTGTTGGCATACTAATGAGATAGACTTATATGGTGAACTGAGTAATGTTCTCGAAATGTATTCCATTAGTTTTAAAAGTATTATAAATAATTACACACCTACCTAGATTGGATTTGATTGTATGAGATAGCTTGAAAGTATTTTAATTAATGTAAACTGGATTATATTTATGCTGTATTGATTGACTGAATTTATAAACTTCCATTTAATGTAACCTGTGGTGGCCATATACCAATATTATATTTTATATACCAAAGAATGTCTAAAGAACAAAAAGTATATTTAAACATGTACATGTATATAAATAAAAACTTGAATATATAATATGTAGTTTTATTAGACACTAAAAGCGAGAGTTTACTTAAATAAAAGTCTGAATCACAGTCACATAATACTTTATACATGTTTAAGTAATTACTGCATTTTTGAGACTTCAAATTTTGTATTGATTATTTCTTCGTCCGAGTCGAGAAGTGGTAATGTGCTGGTGGGAATGTTTTCTTCTACCCAGCGCAGGTCGGAGTCCAGTGAGTTGTTAGGGTGCTCGGGCTGCGAATCTCGGCCTTCGCCCCCATCAGAGTTGTTAAGACTACTCCCGCGCATCTTGACTCCGTATGCGTCATTGACAAATTGTTCTTCTTCCTCTGTAATTAGATATTTTTCTTTATTACCACATTGGTTTGTTAGATTTATTATTTGTTTATATTTAATTTTAGTAAAAGAAAAAAATAACTAACCCAGTTTCATTAACGCTTGCAAATAAATGATGCATGTTCAAAAGTGGACCGTTAGGTCGTAAATGGAACCTTTTTATATTGTACTTGTTCATTTTAAAGAAAGCAAAATACATTCAAATAATTTAAATATTGAGAAAATTTATCAAAATGCAAGTTGTTCACCAAAATTTAAATGGGAACATGTTTTAAACTAAAGTAACGGTTTAATCGGCTATCAAAGTCTATTTTTACCAAAAAATGCATATTTTCTTTAAGTATACTTTTTTTAGTATTTTTGTGTTGCCATATCCAAATGCGAAATAGTAACATTTTGTAAAATTGAAAAGCCGAATGGATTTTTTAACTGATGTATTTCACATATCAACACTAAGCCCTACATCAAATAATAATCATATTATGCGTGTAAGTAGTAGTATAACTAACCATCATCATCCTCTGCGTTATCAAGCAGCGGTGTGAAGGCATACCGCTGGTTGTTATTGGTTGGCCGCCACAGCACCATGATCACAGCCAGAACGGAGCAGAACAACATATGCCAGTACGCCTCATCCATCCAAACCTCCTTCCATTCCTGACAATAATAAACAGACTGCTATAGGCGATCAACAGAAACAAAGGACATTGACAGTCTTAGTATGGATTTGGGCCAAATACTGCCCAGAAAAAGGAGTACCATTTTTAGACTCTCCACATGTATAAATACTTGCTCCCAAAATATTTCCAAAATCTGACCATGGAAATAAAAAAAAATGAGGTTATACAGGCTGGGTTTTAAAGATGGGACAGTAAGGGCAGGTACCTTAACGGTTATATTTACAAGAAAATGTTTTGAGGAGTCCATCCATTACTTTTTGTGATATTCTGAACTGTATTCACAGATTTTGGTAAAAATGTACAGTCAACAAAAAATGTAAAAACACGAAAAAAATACTTTTTTGCTAATACATCGTATTTCATGTAGGAATCGAAATACTCTATAGGACTACATAAAATCGATTCGCAAAACATTTTTTGCTTTTATCATGTTTTGCTGACTGTACATTTTTCCCCTTCCGAACTGGAAGACGCAGCGTAAGCCGGCCCCCCACTAGGTGGACCGACGACCTGGTGATAGCCGCGGGGAACCGATGGATGCAGGAGGCGAGCAGCCGCTCTAAGTGGCGCTCCCTGGGGGAGGCCTATGTTCAGCAGTGGACGTCTTCAGGCTGTTAATGATGATGATGATGATGATGATGACATTTTTCCAATATTAGTGAATGCAGTTAAGAAGCTATGCAATGTCTCCTAGAAACGTTTTCCTTATTTTGACATTTTTTTTTCTTATTCGAGCAAAATGTGTCAAACGAGCCAAACAAGCAAAACGAGCAAAACAAACCAAACGAGTCAAACGAGTCAAAACAGTGAAACAAGCAAAACGAGTCAAATGAGTCAGACGAGTCAAACGAATCAAAACAGTGAAACAAGCAAAACGAGAAAAACGAGCAAAACACGCAAAACGAGCCAAACGCCTCTGGACTAACCAGGATTCCCTGTATCTAGGGACCCAGGAACTACCATGGAGAACCATGGTCTCACAACACTCAGACACAGAACAGGTATTAGAGCTTTTTTGTTTCTGTGCACAAATACTTGTCCTGTCGCGGGAATCGAACCCGCCGCTTCCAGGTTATGAGCTGGCCTGCTCAACCACCACACCACCGTGCTAGCCTCCGTGGTGTGGTGGTTGAGCAAAGCGAGCCAACGTGTCAACGAGTCTCGTGTTGCTCGTTTGGCTCGTTTTGTTCATTTTGCTCGTTTTACTCGTTTGACTCGTAGTGCTCGTTTTGCTTGTTTGACTGTTTTGACTCGTTTGACTCGTCTGACTGGTTTGGCTCGTTTTGTTCATTTTGCTCGTTTTACTCGTTTGACTCGTAGTGCTCATTTTGCTTGTTTGACTGTTTTGACTCGTTTGACTCGTCTGACTGGTTTGGCTCGTTTTGAATCGAACCGAATCGTACTGAATCGAACCGAATCCAACTGAACGTACTAACTGGTGTAGGCCATCTCCCTTTAGGTGTAACGACGCGGAGACGTCCTGGTGAAACCGCGGGGAGCCGATAAATGCTGAACGCGAGCTGCTCAAAGTGGCGTTCTATGAAGGAGGCCTATGTTCAGCAGCACACGTCTTTAGGCTGATGATGATGATGATGATGATGATGATGATTACAATGACGAGATTAAATATTATACCCATTGTTGTGTCGGGTAATGTTCCATAGTAGGTAGGTTAGGTACCAATATCAATCCTAAAAAAATAATTTAAAAAAAAACCCAGTTTCAGATTTTGAAAATATTTGGCGTGTAGTGATAAATGGATATAAGGAACGTATTGTAGGCACTCCCATCACTGGGCAATTTTGGACCTGATCCTGTCAATGTCCTTTAGGGGTTTGACAGTTGATTTGCTGTCAAATATGCCTATTTCTCCCAAAAAAGAAGAATAAACCAGCCTACTTGGTCCCTCCACAAAATGGCACTCACTTTTGGATTTGATAGAGAAACAAAGCTACAAAATGTCGTTTAGATCTGGATTGTAACTCACATTAGAAAAGAACCCAAATGGAAACTTACAGTGATACATGGCAACACTTTGTACGATTTGATAGAGTAGAGCATGAACACGACCGACGATATCACGGCGAATATCAGAGTGTTTGTGAAGTGTCGATACAGGGAGAGCTTGATGGTGTTTCTGGAAAAAATTGCGTTGGTACATAAATAGGTACGTGCATTTTAAAAGAAATGCCACCTAGTTATTATTGAACTGAAACCATAATATGATTATTCATGGTCTCCTAGACTATGCAAAGATGTGTTAATAATACATTTGATTTTGTGTTAAAGGGTGCAGACAAAGACACGGTCGCTCTGATGGGAGCCTAATTAGAGGATTATTAAATAAAATAATACTATGTTAGGTCGGCCCACACTAGGTGGAATGCGACGATGCTGATGGATGCAGGTGGCAAGCAGCCGCTCAAAGTGGTGCTCAGGAGGCCTATGTTCAGCAGTGGCCGTCTTCAGGCTGATGATGATGGGGTAATTTTCAAACTAATGAAAGTCTTATTCAAGCCAGGAGTGAACAAGTGGCAAGCATGCACCATCATGGGCTACTACTACCATCAAGTGAGACAGTGGTCAAATGCTATAAATTGTAAAAAAAGTCAAAACGATGTTCATCATCATCATCATTAACAGCCCGAAGACGTCCACTCCTGAACATAGGCCTCCACCAGGGAGCGCCACTTTGAGCAGCTGCTCGCTTCCTGCATCCATCGGCTCCCCGTGACTTTCATCAAAAGACAAAGAAATTATGTTATTCACCAGCAAAATATGGAATGTGCTTCCAATACAAATCATGGATGATGCAAAGATGAGTGCACATGGTTTGTGCAAGGGAGTCGAAAACCCCATACACGACTCGGTGGTATAGTTACCTGCGCAGCTGTAGAGTGCGCATGGTGTGTGCGAGCGAGACGAAGACCCACCAGCAGACGGCGCTGTCTACGAGCGAGAGCGGGACCTCGGACAGCAGCAGGTCGCGACTAGAGTCCCCGTGGCGGTGGTGCAGGCGGAGCCACGAGTTGATGGCGGCCAGCGCGCCCCACGCCACTCCTGTGCCTACCACGCGCTGTAACGCTGGCCCTAGCCGCGGTCTGTGACGATATCACTGGTTATTAGCGATGGAATAATTTCCAATTAAATTTACGCAAAATCGCATTAATATGCGATTTTGCGTAAATTTCATAAACATGCTAATTCACAAGTCTTAGCATGCTAATTGCTATTTGCTAAAATGAAATGAAATGGAAATGAAAAATGAAATTAAAATTGTAATGAAAATGGAAATGAAAAAATTAAATAAAAATTATATGAAAAATGAAATGAAACATAAAATGAAACATTGTTTTTAAAATTAAATCCAAAACGAACTAAATTAATTGAAATGCTAATTGCTAAAAAAAACTAAATTAATTTCATATTTCACAGAATTTTGCAACCACATTTCATTTGCGAAGCTAATTGAGTTTTCACATGCTAAAAATTAAAGCGAATGCTAATTAATCCATCACTACTGGTTATTGACTTGGGAATCAAGCGCCAACCACAGAAAAACTAATTCCCATCAGCTGGGTCAGTACAGTACACAAGGTGTCCGTCGTTTAGTTAGTCTTCCCGTATTTTATGTCACTTTCTTCATACATGCTTCATAGGCGTGTCCCTCTAGTTTTTTATTGCACAAATTAATAATATTCCTAAACAGTTTACAAGCATTTTAAAATACACGAATAGAAGGAGACAACTCAAACATGTAATGACGTCAGGATTCGGTCTTTCATAGTGCCTCATTACTAAGCTGTGGTAGTTAGTGTGGCTTTGCATACAATCTCTTCGGCATATAACCTCACACTGTGCGTTATCATAACTGTGGGGAAGCTCAAAGGGACAGGCGATGCCCCCTCCAGAAACAAAAAGCTTTTTACTCCATGATTTATTTACCGATTTTTTCAATTATTGCATTTCATTGTTAACTTACTTTGTGAAGACAAAGACAATTTTATCTACCATCCGTGCTAATGCTAACCTACCATAGTTTGGCAGCTTTTAATTTCGCATTTATCTGAGAGATTATTTATCTCTCAGACGTACCCCTGCGGGTTTTACCTTAGTTCAGATTTCCGAGTGACACAGCAACTGTTATGGGCGGCCATGACGGTTACCATCAGAAAATTCGTTCACATCAAACACTAAGATTATAATCTTTCTTGAACGAATTTTCTTGAATTGAACTATTGAATTATTTACTAAACTACTCGTACCATTTACTAAAGTGCTGATTAATTTATTATCTGTTAAAATACTCACTTAACGATACCGAAGCCTAGCGATACAATAATGACTAGCATCCGAGCGAGCGCGCGCTTCGCTATTGAGATCCATTCCGCAAACATGTACACGTTCACATTGAAGTACCTGAAAAAAAATCAATTTAGTAACAAATCCTTTATAATTACCATTTTTAGGGCTCCGTACCTAAAGGGTAAAGCGAACCGTATACTAAGGCTCCGCTGTCCGTCTGTCCGTCACTCGGCTGTACGTCATGAACCGTGATAGACAGTTGACATTTTCACACATGACGTATTTCTGTTGCCGCTACAACAACAAATACAAAACAACATAATAAAACCAATATTTACGGGGGCTCCCATTGAACAAACTTGATTTTTGCTCGTTTTTATAGATAATGGTACGGAACCCTTCATGCGCGAGTCCGATTTGCACTTGGCCGGTTTTATTTTCAAATTCCTGTATATTTATTTTTCAATTTACTACCTACTACTACAAAAAAAATAGCTACTAAGTATTTAATATAAGTACATGGTTTTCTTACGACAACGGTAATTATTTGTACTTTATGTTAAATAGTTCTCATGTAAGAAATATTTTCTTATGAGAAATAAGGATATCTCTAACCTCAATTTCCTTACCCAGATTTGTTGATGGCAGAGTAGACGCCATAGTAGGTGGCACTCTCGACCATGCCTAGAAGCGCAACACCTCCGATCCAGTATTGAATGCGCAGTAGGTCGCGCCACTGCAGCGCGCATACTGCGAGCCAACCCGCGCATAGAACGCAGTACACTCCGCACATCACGCCGAAAAACTGTTAAAAAACAAGAAGTTAAGCACCTTTAAAAAAATCAGAAAAAGTACACCAATTGTAAACTACAGGTGCAGGTTCTTGAGGATATGAAGAAAACAGTGGGATTTTTGGACTCTGAAGGCGCTTTGAAGACACGTACTATATACGGGTAGGTATGTAGCAGCGCACCGATCGGCGTTTGCTTGGCGACTGGAGAACCGGTGGTAGCTTTCTCTGTGTGTGTCACACACGCACACAGTCATACCACATACATATACGTGTCTTCGCCGCTGCCTGCATTGTTTATTTAAGGTAAGTACATTTAGTAATTACGTAATAACTATTTAGCTTATATTTAATTCTATGTTTTCTTTCTTTTTCAGGTGCAGAGCTTCGCGTCGTCTACATTCTCCCACCCATTGTCCGTCATGGACAATCTACATCAGCTGTGGGAAGCTGAGCCACACGGGTCACTGGTCTGGTAAGTATTCCTGTCTTAGTCTTGATTTCTACTATTCGTATGCGACCATCGGCACCAGGGTGTACGTCTACTGTTCTTCCTTTTGGCCAGGTGTTCCTGGGTAAAGCGGGATCCACAATAAAAACTAGGTCTCCCTTTTTCAGCTGGTTGCCTTCTTGGTACCATTTCTGGCGTGGCAGAAGTGTTGGCAGTACATCACGCATCCAGGTAAGTCTTTGTGCGTGTCTCCATGTCTTTCTTTGGTACATGTCGTCCTCAATAATATTTTTCTCTTTTCCAGGTCCATAATATCTAGGCCCCTCATCGCGCGGGGTGCACAGGAAGCGGGGTCCCCGGGCCCAGCTGCAGTCGTTACTTAACTTGTAAGTATTTAATTTACTTGTTTTATCTGGTATTTTCATTCTTGTAGGTATATAGATCCACTCCTCTAGTCGTGAACGTTCATCTATTAAGCGGGAGTAATTATTTTCCAATAAAATATTTATTCTTTTCTTGTTTCGTGTTGCATAATTTTCGTATAATATAATTTTTCGTTCGACGGCATGGAGTCTTCCGTAGGTATTTGGATACGAGTCTGGCATAGGTAAATTATTTTTCCACGGTAGGCCAATCGTCCATAATCCATTCATTAATTTTGCAGATTTATCGACAATGTCAACCGCGCGAATCTCATCTTTATTCACACGCGGTTTAGAGTTAACGCCGATCGCTTCAAGCGCAAATGATCGCCGAACAAGTTCATGCAGTCGTGCATCCGCGTCACGTGATTCACTCGTCAACAGCTGGTGCATTGAATCAGTTTCCACGTCTGCGCGTGTGTGCGTCTCCTGTCGCGTACATGAGGGTGCGGGTGTGGGCCTTACGCCCGTCACCCGCTCCGCCGGGGAGGCGGCGGCGGCGCAGGAGTGCGCAGGGGGCTCAGCGCAGATAGCGGCGGCCGGGAGGGCGCGCTCGCACGAGGTCGTGGTCAGCGCATGCTCAGCGGTTAGCGGGCGCCTGCGAGCGCTAGGTGCGGGTACGATTCCGTGCAGGCACCATCCTAGTGGAGTTAGGGTTGCACACGGTTCATTAATGCCACGATAAAGAGTCTTAAGGGTCATGAGCAGGTGGAAGTTATCCTGCCCAATCAATATTTTTGGTAAAATGTTCACATTAATACACGGTAAAATGTTTTTTAAATCACGTAAATGTTCATAAGTTTCGAGTTTCAATTTCGATAAGTTTTGAGTAGGCAAGTCCAGTTCATTTATTTTTCGCGCACGCACTTCGTAGGTTTTCCCATCACTATTTGAAAGTTTAAAGTTCACTATTTCACTTCGGCACACAATATCAGAGTTCCAGGCACCCTTAATACGTAACGTCTCAGGCTGACCTTGAAGGTTGATACAGTTCGCGAGATCAGCTGATATTAGGGATACCGTTGCACCGTCATCGAGTAAAGCGTGCGTAGCGATAACACCACTCGGTCCGTACACATTAACGCGCACTATTTTCAACATAACACTTGTACCGGAAGCCACAGTAGTATTAGTTACAGTCTCGGTAGTTGACTTTGATTGAATTTCAGTGTTTGAACTTGTAGCTGTATCACTGGTCGACGGGCCTGGCGCTGGTAACTGCGGCTGCGGCACTCTTTTGACAGGCCAATGGAGCAGGCGGTGGTGAGCGAGGCCGCAACCCTCAAGGTCGCATGGCGCGCCCGGGCAGCTATCTTTTCCGTGCCCCGGTAACAAACACTTATGGCACAGTTTATGAATTTTAACGTAGCGCCACTTGTCTCTTTGTAATGCGCGTTTGAATTTAACACAGTTAGAGAGTGTGTGAACAGCTGTTTTACAAAACTTGCACTTTGTATTTATATCACTTTCATTGTTTAGTACGCAGTGCACGGGGTAACTTCTACGATCATCGTTTTTCTTAGGAAACTTATTTTCCGATTGTGCATATATATGGCTAATTCCTGCTGCAGCGACCTTGGTGGCTTCTCTGTGCAGGAACTCGGAAAACAATTGAAGTTTAGCTTTGCAGTCGTCTTGGTTCTCATATAGGTAGTCTGCCCACTTATTTATAAGTACACTGGGGCACTTAGATATGACAATATTTAGTAAATCCGGGCTTCTTAAATAGTCACTTTGGTTGATAGACTTGGCCACTGATACATAATTTTTTACTTTGACGGAAAAGTTCACCAACTCGTTGTGATAGCTTTGTGGCAACGGTTGCAGTCTCTTAAATTGTGACGTAATCTTATTTATAATTAGCTCCGGCCGGCCAAAACTTAGTTCTAGTGATTCTAGAATTAAAGTCGGCGAATTGTCACTGGTGAGTAGTGATGAAACTGCTTCTTTCGCATCACCACGAAGACACTGATTTAATCTCGTGATATTTTCACTATCACTGTAATCGCAGAGCTTGGTAGATTCTTCGTAAACTTTTTTAAATTGCAGCCACTCAAACGGATCTCCGGAAAATACGGGTAAGTCTTTCGGTGTCGCTAACCTTGATAAATATTTAGTGTTAGCACTTTGTGTAGCCGTAGCTAGATTCTGTATTGCTTGCGCTATGTGCTGGAAGTTGTGCGAAGCCGCGCGCATAACCGCCGGCCGCGCGTGCCCCTCGTTAGTGCATGACTCATGCGGTTCGTGGAGGCTTTTCTCCAGCCATTGTTCCACTTTCTGGGATGTTCCAGCCAGAGATTGCTGTGCAGAGCAACGGGATCTTTGGGAACACTCGTCATCCAGTGCGCCAAGTCGGCCGCCAAGCGCTTATTTATTAATTCTTTTTCAATATTGGCTTTGGCTTTTTCAATATTGGCTTTGGCTTCAGCTGCTGCCAATTCCAATTGTCTTCGACGTGCCGCGATCGAAGGACTCGAGCTCTTTTTAGAAGAAACTGCTTTGCAACCGGCGGGCTCAATTTTCAAACTACCCGCAATTTGAGACGGTTTGGTATTATTTCTGATGAGCTCGACGTTATCTTCACGTTTATCTACCACTGCTGGACATGTCTTAACGGAGTGCACTTCATTATCACATTGAATCTTCAACTTTTCTCGCGAGAGATCACCGCGCGTTTTAACCATTGTGCGCGGCGGTGTGTTGAACATTTCACGATAATCCCAATGTAAATCTTCGACGTTGTTCCTCAGATCCGAGCGAGAAGGACCACAGTGTAAACTACAGGTGCAGGTTCTTGAGGATATGAAGAAAACAGTGGGATTTTTGGACTCTGAAGGCGCTTTGAAGACACGTACTATATACGGGTAGGTATGTAGCAGCGCACCGATCGGCGTTTGCTTGGCGACTGGAGAACCGGTGGTAGCTTTCTCTGTGTGTGTCACACACGCACACAGTCATACCACATACATATACGTGTCTTCGCCGCTGCCTGCATTGTTTATTTAAGGTAAGTACATTTAGTAATTACGTAATAACTATTTAGCTTATATTTAATTCTATGTTTTCTTTCTTTTTCAGGTGCAGAGCTTCGCGTCGTCTACACCAATGAAGGAAAATTGTGAAGAACTGATGGTCAAACGCAAACCTGGCGCGCAATTGGATATGACAGAGAAAGAGCGATACATAGAGAGGTAGAGCAGAAAAAGCGATCAGTCTTTTGGTCTTTGGCTTGCTAGTGAAAAGTTACAATGTAAGCAAAAAGAAAACCGAAATTAAAGAGGTGCTCCTGGTTTTATTACAAACAGTACTTTTTGACTAGGCGGTAGGACTTTTCTGCAGTTTGTCTAGGTATACTTTGGCAATTCGCCAAGCAGTAGTGTGCAAGCACTACCGTGTTGCGGTTTGAAGGACACTGTAGTTATAAAAATTACTGGGCAAGTGAGACACATTTTGACCTGATCTCACAGTAAACAGTCTGATTACTAAACTGCGCTGAATCAGTGCCGCTGGTGTTTCGGGATGACGTGTCATGTGAACCTTTATATTTTAGAGTTCCGCGTGACACTGCAAAAGTTATTGGCGGCCATGGCTTAACATCAGTTGAACGACTAGCTCGTCACGTCATTAACATAAAAAAACTTACCGGTAACAGAGGCCATATCGCCGCTGAGAGGTGGCCAGATGGCGCTACCATTTCTATGTGTACAGTTCCATTGAACTTCGCGTTGCTTTTGATCGACATATCTAGCAAATAAATACCCTCCCATTCTACTTTTAGAAGAGGGGGTCTTCTCTGTAAAAATAATAAAACTTTGAGACAGAAAAAATATTATAAAAATTGTAAATACACAATCTAAAACAACATTCTATGACTTCTAATAGCTTTTTCTGAAGTACTAATACTAATAATAATCAGCAAAGAAATAGAAATCGTGCATCAAAGTTATGACTATCAATATAGAATCGTTATAAAAATTGGTATATACAACTGAGCGGGTGTATGTGCTTCAGAGAGGGCACGTTAAGCCGTCGGTCCAGGCTGTTCAGAAGCCATTGGGCAGCTTAACTAAGGCTAACCACCTACACTGCGTATAAGAAGAAAAACAAAGAAGAAGAATGAAAAGAGGCATGATTAGAAAATGAGGCCGAAAAGGCTTACCTTCGGCGAAATGCCACCAGAATCCCCGCTATCAGGGTCGGATTGAACCTCCTTCCCATCGCTGGTGTCGTCGATCGTCTTGGTCTCCTGTCCTAGACATGTTTTGACCATCTGTACGCTCATTTGTCCTATTGTACTATTGCCATCGGTAGGCGTACCGGGTTTTGAGCATTGGTATACTTTCTGAAAACCACCAAGTGATTTTAGACATTGAGTTTTAGAACATTTTTGCAAGTTCATCTGGGTCCTCTGGGTGGAGTCTGAAACAAACTCAATGGCGGCTGTGTGCAAGCCCCGCACGCTGTGCACACCGCGCACATCTAATTTTTGCTACTGCGCAGCTTAGACTACACTGCGCAGTGGTATACCAGCGCTTCGCCAGATATTCTGCCGTAAAGCAGTAGTGTGCAATGCTTCTGTGATCCGGGTTGAAGGGCATTATGACTAGCAAAGTTACTGGGAAAATGAGACTAAGATCTGATGTCTCAACCTAGAAATCTTATTACCAGACTGTGCTGATGTCTCAGGATGACGCGCGCAGAGCAGTGACACGCAAAACTTTATACAATACAATACAATACTAAAATACTTTATTGAACACCAAAAAAACACAGCAATACACATGATACAACATAAAGAATGGTAGAACAACGGGCGGCCTTATCGCATAAAGCGATTTCTTCCAGGCTACCTCTGTATGGACAGGAATAAGACAATCTTAAAAATGCGGTTGGTGCTATTCAATCTAAATATATAGGTACCTAAATAATAATATACCTACTTAATACATACATATATAAATAAATAAATATAAACTTTTATATAACAACTTTTAAATACTTTTATACAATAATTTTTATATAACTTTTAATAAATAAATATAACTTTATAATTTAGCGTTTGCGTGGCACGACCACTTCTATGACGTTTTGTGGCCGACACTAAAAGTCATGAAATGTGCACGCATTATTACGTAGGAAAACACTAAAGTAAGTAGTTTTACTACTCCACCAGCCACCTCATTGTGCAATGTGACATACCCAGTCTAACTTTTTCTCAGTGTAGCCGTGAAGCATGGATGTATAACTGCCGAAGGCTTTCACTAAATCTACCAATCACCAATTAACTATCGCCAATTATGAAAGCCTGGTGAAAGCCGCGGGAAGCCGATGGATGCAGGAGGCGAGCAGCCGCTCTAAGTGGCGCTCCCTGGGGGAGGCCTATGTTCAGCAGTGGACGTCTTCAGGCTGTTAATGATGATGATGATGATGAATTATGATTTTTGGATAGAACCTGACTGATTTTTGGATAGAACGCCACTACTACCACCACTAGTGATGGATTAATTAGCATTCGCATCCATTTTTAGCATGTGAAAACTCAATTAGCATTTTGCAAACGAAATATGGTTGCGAAATTCTGTGAAATATGAAATTTCATTTCAATTAATTTAGTTTATTTTAAATTGATTTTTAAAATAAAGTTTCATTTCATATTTCATTTCAATTTTCATATAATTTTTCATTTCATTTTTTTCATTTCCATTTTTATTTCAATTTTAATTTCATTTTTCATTTCCATTATCATCATCATTTCATTTTAGCAAATAGCATAGCATTAGCAATTAGCATGCTAAGACTCGTGAATTAGCATGTTTATAAAATTTACGCAAAATAGCATTAATTGCCATCGCTAACCACCACTACCAGTCATGGTTAAATTGAGCGTATCTCGGCTTTATGGATAGATGAATGCGGGTTCAAGTCACGTTCGTGATTCAAATTTTTCCTTTAGAAATTGATCTGTATGTTTTTTAGGTTTCTTACCTGATCAAAATAGTGCTTGTAATCAGGTGAGCAAATGGTCTTACTCCATTTGTATTCGATGGTAATATTCGTAGGAACTGCGACAGCGCATTGTACTGAAACAAAAAAAGATTTTGTCTTAAATTTCAGATACAAGTAGTTTAAGAGTTTCGTTTTAATTTCAATGCAAAAATACAATATTGAAAAGAATGTTAAAAAATCGTAGCTAGGCAGAAAACAGACAAGAACAACTACTTATAAACACCGCTTAAAGTTAGTCAGTGTTTAAAATGTTCCGTCTCGTTTTCGCTCGTGACATTTCAAATCAGTCAAAAGTTGACAGAAGATTTTCAGCATTGGCTAACTTTAAGCAGCGTTTATAAGGGCCAAAGTGATTATATTGTATGTACCGCAGGAAGTAAATGTTTAGTGTTAGATAAAGAATGAATAAACCATGAATGATAAATTACTAACATTGATTAAACTTAACTATTATAATTATCTTCTGATTCAATCTAAAGTGTGAACTAAACATTTAATTTACATTATGCTGATTGTATCGATTTCATGGTAGAAATACATAAACCAACCTAGATTAGATAAGTTAAACTACGAATGGTTAACATACAGTTTTTATGGTACGTTTGTTATAGTTAAACTCATGTCAACTTTGAAATACTGATAGCTCATTGATTGCCTTTTGATCGTCGTCTATCATCAACCAATGAGCGCACAGTATTTGGTAAGTTAACATGAGTTTGAAAACTTACGAGAAACCAAGTGAAAAAAGCAATGTTGTTGTGTCGGAATGATGAAGATTAGAATTATTTCTGTGTACTAATAATAACAAGTCGCCCATGTAACAAGTTCATAGTATTAGGCTGGCATCCGTTAGCTGGTTAGCTGTTATCTATTTATTTATCTGTTAGTGGTTGAAAAACGGCTTTTGCATGTTTTGCGCTCGCGTTATGTAGGTATGTCACCGTCATTTTTTAAAAACTGATTGTTTATAAAAAATCGATTATCCGTCGATTTATTGTAAACTGACAATTTGTCTTACATTAAAACGGACGATTTTTCGATTATTTATAAATAGTCGGTGCCCAGCGGTCAGTTTATAAAAAACGGGTTTATTAGAGTTTAATTGTAAACAAACCCGCACTGTAATTTATTGTTTGTTTAGTCACTAGTGGCTAACCAGTAGTAGGTTACGATGACGAGCGAAGCGAGGAGGAGTGTAAGGGTAGTTTTGACCATACTATAAGTACACAATTACAAAAAAACGAAGTGATGCCCATTATTTATAAATGACCGAAAAATCTACCGTTTTATTGTGAGACACATTGCCCGCTTGCAATAAATCGACAGTTTATAAATAAGAACCCAGTTTTTTTAATAAACATACGGTTCTTACAAAAAGTCGGTGACATATATACCACTCAACTTATTGATTTTAATGTACAGTATTACAGTAAATACTAAATAGAGGTAAGTAAATGGAGTAGGTAACACTAGGTAAGTACCAAAACTTTTGGTTAGTCACATACTGGGTATTTCTTTGTATAACAGGAAATTCCTGTTATCGTATTATTGTTATTACTATACACACACACACACACACACACATACAATATCTATATTGAATTATACACAGTCAAGATAGGTAGCTGTCCCACCAGCGCCGATAGCGAAATAACGACTATAGGTGTCGACTTTTCTCGCTGGCTAACCGTACAATAGACATAATGTATTCCCTTATGAGTAAAATAGATACATAATAGCTGATTGCTGACTAGTACAGACTAGTATAGTCACTCGCTTGGCGAACAGAATACTGAGCCAAGCGACCATACTATGATGGGAACTAAATACTCGCTGTTTCTTATTGCTAATTCGTTTTAAGCGACCGATGTAGCTCTTAGGATTAGCAAGTTGAAATGGCAATGGGCAGGCCACATCGCTCGTAGAACTGACAACCGATGGGGAAGAAAGGTTATCGAGTGGCGACCACGAACCGGAAGACGCAGTGTAGGCCGGCCCCCCAATAGGTGGACCGACGCGACGACCTGGTGAAAGTCACGGGGAGCTGATGGATGCAGGAGGCGAGCAGCCGCTCTAAGTGGCGCTCTCTGGGGGAGGCCTATGGACGTCTTCAGGCTGATAAAGATGATGATGATGATGATGATGATGAATTCGTTTTAAGCTGCTAGCTCTGTTCGCTTCTCGCTCATCTTCAGTGGTGAGACAACTGCTCAATAATCTTTACACCCATTCATCCCACACACACATACTTCCATAAAACTTGGCTGATTAAAACAATACAAATGTAAGTGTTAAGTTGAATTCGATGCTAATTAATGAAAGGCAGGAGATAAGAAAACTGGAGTTTGTAACATGTAGTACTATTATTTATCCATTATCTCTAACTGTAACTATGTTAGCTGATATAGTTCTAAGAATCAGCAAGTTGAATAGGCAAAAGGCAGGCTTCATCGCTCGTAGAACTGACAACCGATGGGGAAGAAAGGTTCTCGAGTGGCGACCACGAACCGGAAGACGCAGCTTAGCGCGGCCCACCACTAGGTGGACCAATGATTAGGTTAAAACCGCGAAGAGCTGATGGATGCAGGAGGCAAGCAGCCGCTTAAAATGGTCTACTTTCAGCAGTGGATGTCTTTAGGCTGTTGATGACGATGATATCCAACCCACAGTTTCACCCGCATTTTGCCGTACAACCATTAACACTCCTTTTAAATCTTTTCGGGTTGAATTTTCAAAAATCCTTTCTTATTACACTGCCTACCCCTACTACACCATAAAAGGAAGATACCCCAACCAAATTTCAAGTTTCTAGGTCCAGCGGTTTGGGCTGCTTGTCTGTCAGTCAGTCTGTCACTCAGGACAAAGGTTATTAATAATATAGTCAGATAATAAAACATAGTAAACCTCTAGCTACTATTCTAATTTAACCATTTATGTTATCTATTTATCTTATGTTATAACAGTCAACCGCAGGAAATACTTTGTTAGAATGTAGGCTACATTATAAAGTGTGCCATTAAAGAAACAAACTGTATTGAATCCTGTTATACCAGTGTGTTCAGAATTGAGTACCTAATAAATGTTTATTAGGTACTCAATTCTGAACAGGGTAAAGCAAACCCTATTACTATATTCCGTCTGTCACCAGGCTGAATCTCATGAATTGTGATAGTTAGACAGGTGAAATTTTCACTTAATCGCGCTAAAAACATTATATATTTACCTCGACGTTTCGTGTCTTCTCGTGACCACGCCCAATGAAACTTGGCCGAAACTTCGAGGTAAATATATAATGTTTTTAGCGGGATTAAGTCCTGTGTGAAACGTAAAACTATGTGTTCAAATCGCGAAAATCTAAGAAATACTAAAAAAATATTTAATCCATACAACAAACGTGATTTTTTGCTTGTTTTGATAAATAACTTTTTGTGTGTGAGTCCAACTCGTACTTGGCCGGTTATTACTTTTAACTAACTGAATCAAAACAACCTGTTGTCTTGCCCATGCCAATAACCCATAGGAAAAACAGTCTAGAGGTTTTCCTGAAATTAAATTTAAACTATTGGATATTCGGTTTTTCTGTTAGGAATATTACAGAGTTTTTAAAACAAAATAATTGCCTAATTAGTTTAGTTGTTCTTCAAGATTACTTCAAGAATGACGAAACTACTAAAATGCTTAACAACCGATATGTAAAATCATAAACATACCAATATCCTACAAAGGAGTGTAAATGTAGGACATGTAAAAAATGTTCTTGATTTTTTTTTGCATATTAATTTTCACATTTTGTTGCCTATCCCTGGAAAAATATGATCTTGGGTATAATAAAAGTGTATTATACTTACTGTAAATGAAGAGCTTTGTGTCCTTAAATAATGATTTAGCTAATGAGTAAACACACTTTTCCTGAAACAAGACAAGAATCAAGTTACCGAATTATTGTAACCAGAAAAGATGATCAGTTTTATTTTCAACGTTCTGCTCACAGATGTCTATGCTGGATAGACTATTGTGCCAGTAGCGGGAATGACAATTTATTGTTTAAACTCATTTATTATTATAACTGCGTGTTTTATTAGACATTAACCATCATTTTTTATTTACCTCAAAACAATAATTTTAATTAAAATATTTTAAGTTAGTATATTTTTTTTACTAGTAAAAAGCGGATATTATAATTGAAATAAATTATTAGATTTTGATTTTGAGCAGTTCTTGGTTTGACAATGTAGTAAACACATTCTGTTTGAGGCACACTGTAAAATATTGCTATGATAATCATGAATCCTCTTTTATTGGTGGCACCAAGTGAATAATGATAGTAAGGAATATAATATTTCAGTTAGGGTCTTAAGTCAGCAACCTCCGTGCTAGGAAGTGATAGCTCTATTACAAGGTAAACTTTATTACTAGTATAAGCTAGGGCTATGTTTAGCAAAACAACCAGGAAGTGACATGGTTTTCCGGTGACCGACACAAGCATGAAATTAAAATATGCATTCCTGTCTCTTCTATTCCAGATATCTAAATCTACTGAAAATAGCAGAAGTGAGGTTAAGTACAGAAAAATCATAAGTATCATAATATGCTCATCAAAACCTATATTTGAAGAGTGAGGTGCATCTAGATTGGAGTGGATGATGGAGGAGGCAGGACCTTCACCTCCACTTCTCTACGCAGATGCTGGATATATATATATCTTATCTATATACGTAGAACTGGGTATAACAGCAAAATTTACCAAATAAATAAATAATAGATGTTTTGTGTTTGTCAAACGCATTCTCTGAAGAGCCAGTCATCATACCTACCGCTTCCAGACTTTAGATAAGGTCTATCAATAAACATCGCCTTACCTCATTCAGCGGTAAATCCCAGGATCCTATATCCGAAAAACCGTAGGATAGTTTGAGCACGGCTACCGCAAACACTAGTATGTTTTTATACATTTTACTCACAGCTTATATCGTAAATTATGGTAAATACTATAATGAACAGTGTGCATCTTAATTGCACAGGAAAATACCAAAAATGGAGTTTGTCGGGAGCCCTACCTAGTGCACAAAACTCATTTTACATTTATAGCAAAACTCAATATTTCGATTCGATTTGACTTTGTTTTGAGAATTTCAGAAACAAAGAGTAGAGTATAAGTTCAGTCTTTACCAATGTACTCTGTGGTATAAGCATGGGTATAAGATCGATGGCAATTAATGCTATTTTGCGTAAATTTCATAAACATCCTAATTCACGAGTCTTAGCATGCTAATTGCTTTTGCTATGCTATTTGCTAAAATGAAATGAAATGGAAATGAAAAATGAAATGAAATGAAATATTATATGAAAAATGAAATGAAACTTTATTTTTAAAATTAAATTCAAAATGAACTAAATTAATTGAAATGAAATTTCATATTACACAGAATTTCGCAACCACATTTCATTTGCGAAATGCTAATTGAGTTTTCACATGCTAAAAATTGCTGCGAATGCTAATTAATCCATCACTATAAGTATGTAATAGGGGTTTTTGGCGGGAACGCGGAAAAGTCCACGTCGTTGCATTGTATTACTTTTCAAATATTAAGTTATTCTGTTTTAAAAAATGTTATTCCTTTTTTTGGCTGTAAATTTAAGTAATAATTGGTTTATTGTGTTTATTAAGATAAGAGCTGTGGAATAAATAAATAAAGAAAATAAAAATAAAAAAACTTTTGCTTTTTCCAGTATTAATGTTTAAAATTGGTGGCATTTTACGCATTAAGTGCTGAATTACGAGCATGAGTGAGGGCAAGTGATATAATGTGGTGAAACGTGATTTTTCGTGTTGCTTACAAAACTCCATAGAAGCTTTTAGTAAAGTTGCCACCACTTTGCTGGAGCATGACTTAGACTGGACTATGACTATGATTAGGACATGACTTTGCGTGAAATATTTTATAACACGATGAAAATATAATACTTGACACTGGCTAAATACACTATGTATGGAGCCAAATTATAAGAAAAAAAAATATATAATATAATACCCATATAGCAAAGTTCTCTGTGATAATACCCTTAAAAAAAAATAGTTCCGCTTCTTTTTCTAGATGGCGTAGTAACGACGTAGTTCAAACATGGTCGTAGTTTCAAACCATGGAGTACAAGGAAAAGTCAAATTCAGTTGAGTGGATCACAGAGTACGTTGTCGATTCGTCTATAGAAAGCCATTAGAGTATATGCCTTCCATAATAAAAGGATAATTTTTTTTTAATAAATCGCCTCATTATGAAGTTTTCTGACAGCTAATTAAAAAAAATTGTTCATGTATTTGTTCCTAGTTCATGTAGGTGGCGTGGACAAGACCCGAACTTTTCACGGACCAACCAGACTACATCACTGTGTAACCGGAAATGAAATAGCTCTATTTTCTTAAAGTGGTGCCACTTTATAACGCTTTCATTTATATTCACACAAAGTAAAATGAAATAAACATTTATATCTTATTGCGAAAAAGTTTGAGTAAAATATATTTTCAAGACTTTCGAGCACTATGATGAGTTCTGGATATTTTATTTGACATAATTTGATACGTACACGTACTTTCTTTCCGTTACAAGTATTTTGCAAATCTGCTACAAATGGTCACACTGGTGAATGAAGTAAACTAAGTGACACTGAGAAGATGCTATGACAGGGGCAAATAAATGCCACAAGCAGCCACATAGGGCAAAAAAATTGGTTCTCTTTCACGCCATCTATCTTTGGCTTCAATAGTTTCTTTTTAATTATCATTTATAAGGGAAATAATAGAAATATTTTAAAGTATATATTTACTTATACTTATTTTAAAAATCAATAGGAACCGATAACTCATCTAGGAATGATGAAAACAAAAGGTAAATGATTATTCATGTAGCAACGTAAGATTCATATTCATCTTTTCTTGGCATGAGGGCGAAATCTGCTTAAAATTTGCTCATAAATAAAATGTACCCCTTAATCATAAGAGATCAACAAATCCCAGAATAAGGAAAGTAGGTTGGTAC
This sequence comes from Ennomos erosarius, assembly GCA_963580505.1. NCBI lineage: Eukaryota > Metazoa > Arthropoda > Insecta > Lepidoptera > Geometridae > Ennomos > Ennomos erosarius. The sequence continues at coordinate 2,688,677 of OY756982.1, forward strand.
CTACTTTACCTACTTTTCTTATTCTGGGATTCGTTTACGTACTTATTTGAGGATCATAAGCACAGATTACTATTTTTTTCTTCGTTTAATAGATTTCTGTTACTTGCTTGTCAGCGATTATTTTTCCAATGTCAAGAGAGTAATTTTTTTTAAAATTATGTCGTGTCCCGAGTCTGGTGATGTCAAAGTCAAATACCACAGCAATATGGTGGATATTTTACTAAACGCTTTGTAGAAAGCCTTGAAGAGTAAACGAAAAGGGTTTTGGAACTTGCACCAGAAATAATTATAATATTTTTTGTACCTTGGATACACTGACTTAAGACAGGAGTTGTCAATGTGGTAACTACAGTGCCAACCAAATATCGAAGTCAGCGTTAAGGCTTCGTAACTATTTTTCTAAGATTTACTTCATAATATTAAGAAACTCCAAAACTGCCACAATTTTAATACAATTAATATTTATACCTTGTGTTACAGTGTAAATGTGAATGGTAAATCTGCCAAAATGGCGGAAACCTCCCACAAATGGGCACACGGATGAGTGAAGGGAACCGAGAGACACTGAGCACTGCGCTATTACAGAGGCCAAAGACAAATTTTATTGCGAAAAGAAAAACGTCTAGGTGTTTTCAACGCCATCTATCTTTGGCTTACACTAACACGTTTTGAAAGCTGTCAGATGGCTGTCAGAAAACACCCTTATAGTCTTACCAACTTATCTGTGAACTGGCCACAGAGTAACCAGAGGGAGCATTAGACTCACAGATTAGAGAAAAAAAATGGTGATTAGAGTAAAAATTTCATAACTATTTTTGAAAAAATTGTATTGAGTCGCTATTTTATCGACATCGATACTTCGCTGAACTGACATTTAATTTGATAAAAACTGGACACCTATAATAACTAAGACCTCAATCCACTTAGTTATTACTTAATTGTTTTATTTTATTTAGTATTTATTGTAATTAGTACAATCTAAAATACTGAACTGTTAATTGAAAAATAATTATGATAGTAGATTTTTTTCTCTAATCTGTCGAAAATGGAACTACAGCCGCCATATTAAATTGCAATATGGCGGCTGTAGTTCCATTTTCTGCTGGCTGCTGGGCTGCTATATAGCAAATTTTATTCTCGTAGCAGCGCTGCCAAATAAAATATGGTACATTCAATACACAATCTGTAAGCTTAAAAGAAAAATAACGAAGTTACTATCAAGTAGTTAGGTACTATTCCTTGCTAGCCTGGGGTAAGTATAATAATTAATCTTTATCATCATCATCATCATCATCATCATCAACGCCCTATAGACGTCCACTGCTGAACATAGGCCTCCCCCAGAGAGCGCCACTTTGAGCAGCTGCTCGCCACCTGCATCCAACGGCTCCCCGTGATTTTCACCAGGTCATCGGTCCATCTAGTGGGGGGGTCTGCCTACGGTGCGTCTTTCAGTTCGTGGTCGCCACTTGAGAACCTTTCTTCCCCATCAGTTGTCAGTTCTGCGAGCGATATGGCCTGCCCATTGCCATTTAAACTTGCTAATTCTATGGGCTATATCGGTCACTTAGTCCTTCTGCAGATATCCTAGTTACGGATTAGTTAGTATAATAATTATTCAGTGAAATTAAAATTTCTGAAATCGCTTACTTTTCCGCAGCGAATGTAATTTCAATACATTTTGGAGTTAGCGTGAGGCGTTAGCGTTAGTGGTTGGTATCTTTGCTTGACCTCCTGGAAAGACATTTCGGAAATCGCTTACTTATCCACAGCTAATGTCATTTAAATACAGTTTTGTAGTTAGCGTTTGGCGTTAGCGTGAGCGGTTGGTATCTTTGCTAGACTCCCCTTCACAGATAACTTGGTAAGACTATAACCAAAGTATACGTATAATTTCCTTTCATGTAACTTATACGCATTATTCATTTGGCAACACTGATTCATTTAATAACCAAAGAGTATATAAATAATCACTTCGCTTCACTTGTTTTTACCATGGAGGTATGTAGAGTTTTTTTTCTCTAATCTGTGGTTTTTACCAATGACTACGTTACTACGTAAACGTAGTAAATTATATACTCTTTGTACCAGTGTACATTTACTCTGTGCTATTGTTTAATATTATAATTTATAACCTCAAATAACACTGGTTTTATTAGTTTTATCATTTATTTTGATTTATAAAAGGAGTTATTTATTCAGTATCCGTGTAAGACGTTTGTTGATTTAGTAACGAATAGCTATGGATAAAGTATTTGAAAATCCAGTACAATTAGCTAAGGGTGTGAATCTTAAGTAAGTGTTAAGTTCAGGATTATACAAATATCCAATATAACTGATAAACCAACTGACATTCTATGCATTAACATGGCATTAACTATACATACTTTACAGAAATCTTCTTTCATCTGATGCTGAGTTTCAAATAGATCTTGACTTCAAGCAAACACCAAATGGGTTAGATTTGATGACAGAAGATAACATTCTTGAAGCAGGTGATGATGATAGGTAAGTAATTAATTCTTCCTTCATATTTATCCCTACCTTTAAACCTTTTTATTTAAACAATCTTACAAGTTTGGGGTCTTAACATAGTGGTTATAATGCCCTAGTCTAAAATGAATGACTATAATACTATTAATTAGTAATGTCCGGTATCTAGGCAAGTGTGCTCCATCGTCAACCGTATTGTCACTTACCATCAGGTGAGACTGTGGTAAATAAAGATGACTGCCACAATACACTGTATTTAACCTAGTTTCTTTGTTAAAGTAATCAACAATATGGCACTTACAAACACCTGTATATAAACATAATAAATTAATATGCGAATGTAATGTTGAAGTTGCCATATAGAAACTAATTTAATATTTAATGTTTTCAGTGACACAGAAGATGTTTATAAGCATTTGGAAGAAAAGACAGAAAAGATGATGCTTGCTTCTCCAGAGTATCTCTCCTTTGAAGAACTGGAAAGGAAAATGATTGAATGTCATGGAGTCAACATACCAAGTAGGGCCGTGAAAATACATGTTATGGAAGAAGGTAGGTACTTACCTACAAAACTATGTACTTAGTACTTAATAATGGATGGGATGGCAAAGGAATCCCTTCTATTTCCGTTCCATCCATTCATCCTTTTTCCCTTTCTTTTCTATCTTCCCTTCGACAGGATTAGTACAAATAAATAGGTAATCAAAAAAAATACACAAACAAATTCTTGCATATAAATTACATCTTTATTACTTCGTGCAACCTGCACTTGGCCGTTTTAGGAAAAAGTATCCTAAATGTTATTCTGAAAATCACCCCCCACTCGGTGGACTGACAATCTGGTGAAAACCGCAGGGAGCCGATGGATGCAAGAGGCGAGTGGCCGCTCAAGGTGGCGCTCTTTGGGGGAGGCCTATGTTCAGCAGTGGATGTCTTTGGGCTGTTAATGATGATTCATTAAAATGCATTATTGATTCCAAATCATGTATTGAGCTATGCAGCTAGACTAAGGAGTGGGTATATGTCAACAACTACCCTGAAGTACCCACTTAATCTACATTATTATACAACAAAGTAAACAAGTACCCCCTAAAACCAATTCTAACATTCCAACTACTCACAAGTACATTTACGTACGTATGTATGACCATGATTAATTGATTTCAGGTAACGGCCCCCTGGTGCCCCCTGATGCTGAAGTGACTATACATTATGCTGCTTACTGGGAGAAAGGCAAGATACCGTTTGACTCTACACTCACTATGAACTATGGAGTACCTATGGTGAGCCATTTATCTTAAATCATAAGATTAAAAAGAGAAAGTACCATTTTTAAGTAACACAGAGAGTGGAACAGAAAGAATTATTTACAATGATTCAATGGTTTATAAATAACTGAGTTTTTATAAACAATCGGTTCTTACAAAAAACTAACAATTATATACCAGTGTCATTTCATGTAATTTTTTAACATAAATTTAGGCTTTGAGTAACATTTCTTAAGTTTTTCTCCCCTTGAAGACCTGACGGTGCTCTAGTGTGTTATGGTGGTAAGACCATCACTTTGCCCGTTATTCTGCCACCAAGCAGTAGTGCAAGCATTACAGCGGTCCAGTTTGAAGGGCTCTGTAGGTAATGAGACTTTATGATGTGATCTTACAGTAATCTGATTACTAGACTGTGCTGATGTCTCCGGATGACATGTGCAGTGCAGTGTCACGAGAACCTTTATATTTTAGAGTTCCGACTGCAACTGTTATAGGCGGCCGTGTCGCTTAGCATCAGTTGAACGACTAGCTCATTACGATAAAAATAAAAAACTTAGATTTGTTCAAACAACAAGGCTGGTCCAATGTACTTGTAAGAAGCTAATGTGGGTATGGTCATGTGTTTATTTAAGTTTTTCTTTCTTAGCGTCTGCGTCTTGGCGCCGGAAAATTTCTCCCCGGGCTAGAGATAGCTCTAACCCACGTGAGGGGCCCTACTGCCCGTTTTATCGCGATACTGGGGCCCGAGGTCGCGTGGGGGCCCCTTGGCGTCCCCCCGCGGATCTTACCGCAGCCGGCTCTGTTCGTTGTAGCACTCTACGCTATACATGAGACTGATATTGTACACAGGTTTGTGAACACTTATCTTAACTATCAACCAATGAATTCAAGATAACCATCAATCAAAGATGCGCGCCGCGGCTTCACCCGCCGGTGAAAAGTAATATCCTATGTCAGCCAATTCCGTCCAGCTGATAAAGTGCCATTCACACTTATATTATATCCATTGGGTAGTAGCTTTATGGGCACACACTACACCTTTAGTGCCTTTAAGCCTTTTATTGGTTCCAGGTTCAACGACTTGCCATCAGAAGAACAGTCAAAGTTCGAAACGACGATACGTACGGTGCAAGCTATCCGGAACCGCGGCAAAGATCTATTCGCCCGAAATCGATTCTACAAAGCTATCAAGGACTACCAACAAGCTATTAACGTCCTCACCATATCGCGACCGGAAGACGAAACTCAGCAAAAAGAATTGAAAGATTTAAAAATAAAAATATATCTCAACCTAGCCATCTGTTATTATAAACTTGATAAACCAAAATACGTACTGAACATGGTCGATAACATCGATACACTCGTCGACGTAGAAACGTTACCCAAGGCGTTATTTTACTACGGTCGCGCATACCAAATGCTCGGAAAAACCGAGAAAGCTATAAAATACTATAAAAAAGCGCTTAAACTGGAGCCGAAGAATAAAGAAATTGGCGCAACTTTGTTGGAATTGGATTTACAAAATAAACAGTCTGCTCAAAACGAGCAATTAATGTGGCAGAAAGCGTTCAACTTGGTTCCGGTAGAAAAAAAAGTTACCTATGCGGTTGATGAAGATTTTGAAAATGGTGTACGCGAAATGTGTATCGATTTGGCGGGTAGGGATGAATATTCCAAATTCGATTTGCCGACTGGATTATCGAATGATGAATTTTTATGTATTCAAACTCTCGCCAGCCAGTTTGATAAACTGATTGTAGCAGAGGATGGAACGGGGAAGAGAAGAAAAGTCACAATAATTAAAAAGCCATGATGAAGATAAGGAAATTGATTTCCTATAAGCTATTATTGAAAGACTGATCTTTGTTGTGATACAATTATAAGGAGGCACACCCAACCTAGTTTTAGATGTTTTTTTTTAATTTCTTTTTATAACTTTTATATTAAATACTACTATAAAAATATATTATCTGTACCCAGACCTACTAAAGTAATATATTTATATTTTCATTCATTTAAGTTAAATTAAGACTTGTAATATCTTATAATTAGTATTATATATGGTAGATATTACTTAATAAATAATTATAATATAGAGACATTGATAAAATACGAAATTAAGTGTCTGTCGCTCTGTCTGCTACTTTTTTCACAACTAAATAATGGCTTTGATTATGAATTACGTAGTGAAGTACTCACAGAGCTATGAAATATGAGCTTCGCATGTAGAAGGGAAGCGTTTTTTTTTCTGCTCTGTGGTAGTACTATACAAGGTGACCTTGAATTACTATGTTATCCCGAAAAGGGGTAAATCTACACCCCAAGGTAGACTATGTTTCTTCTACGACTTTACTATATGATTAGTTTTTCATTGAAGAAATGCCATGTAAAATTTACGTTCGAAAATAGCCTTGCGCAGCTTAAACTTCGGCCTTGACCGAGTGCACATAAATGGGTTTAACGACCTGTGTTTAGAAATGAATTTATAGTATCTTGTTGAATCTCGTATCGCACGTGCAATTTTGCGAGTGGGTTTATTTTTTACCATGGAGGTTTGGTAACACTCAGTTTCAAGTAAGGCTCTCACAACTTGTAGGGTATCATGGTCCCAGTCCCCCCATTTCGGGATAACATACTAATTCAAGGTCACCTTGTATAATTAATTATCTATTCTGTGTTTTAATCTGGTTGGTTATGTATGGAAACAGTTACACTGTATACAGGGTGTGATTTAATTTATTAGCATAAATTGAGCCCATGATAGTACATCATTTATAGATGATTATTAAAGAGTAAAGAGTGTAAAAGAAAATATTTTTATTGAAAATTATGAAGATTTTCGCGGCGCCTAACGCAGTTGGCACGGATGATTTTGTGTACGGTGCTAATTAAAAACAGTACTTCATTATTTTAATTAAATGTTGTATTGTAGCATTTCATGAAGCAAGTTATTCCATATTTTGAAGTTATTATTATTAGCAAACCATTGTGTTAGAATTCAAAAATTTTGGTCCACATGTGACAGGTATCAGGAGTAGATACCTAGTTTCAAAGGATGCTAATGAATTCAGTTACACCCAGTATAATAAATACACCATTTTAAGTTATTGTAGCCTATTTTAATTTGGAAGTCTTGTTTTAGAAACTATTATGTAGACCGCATCACCACTTTTCGGGGTAGTAGAACGCTAGTCTGCTGTTAAAACTCTTAGACTAATTAGTTGATAAATGAAAAGGATGTTTAACATCCATTTTAACTTAGCCATTTTACGAAAGAAAAGCAATATTATTTTTATTGTGACAAGAATAAAAATATGGTTTCTTATAAATTATTTTTAATTTCAAAATCCTAATCAAATATATTAAGTATTATGACTTTCCTCTCCTACACTATGTTTATAGTTTATATCCCTCGAGCTACAAAATAGGAGGGAACTATAATAATAATTTTATTATTGTATGGATATAAGAAGGTAACTGGCTTACTACTGACAAAGAGATAAGGGATTCACATTTAGTTGATAATATATTCTGGAACTTCCTGTGAACGGAAACAATTTAAGGGAATATTCAAAATTGGCCCACTATTATACCTTTATGTATATTAATAATTAACCAGCCAGAGTTTTTTTTATGAACATAGAACGTCCCCCTTTTATGAAGTCAGCTAAATAAAACAAAGGCTTCTGGGGGTCTAGCAAAATCCCACGCTAACGCTATCGCCTCACGCTAACTCCAAAAATGTATTGAAATGGCCATAGACATATATATTAATGACAGTGGGCCTATTGTCTAGTACCGGTCGTCTTCATCCATCGAACTTCACCACGTTTCAATGATCTTCATTACGATTATTTGATGCCGATTAAAGGGGATTGTCTATGAGCTTGGATCGTAATGGACATGAAATGAACTACCAGAATTGAACACAGAATGAACCCAATTCGCCCCCGATTTGCGTTTCGTTTCAGCAAATAAAAAATTAAGGGGCACGTGGGGCTTGACATGGGGGCATTAAAATAATGTCGAAAGATGTGGAACAGAGAGTTGTAATATTAGTAACAATGTTTATTAAGCTGTAAGATGAGCTAAAGTATGTTAATATGTCTACATTTGCCATGTAATGCGCTTTAAATTTTTATCCCGAAATTATAGTAATATCGAAACGCTTTTTCTGTCCCGACTGTCAGTGTCAAAGTGACCTACTGTTGTTGTCAATCTTCTTTTTTTATTTTTGTATTATGCGATATGCGTATGCTGCCAGTAAATGAATAATATAGCTCAAAAGGCCATTTTTAGCTATAATTTGAAAGTAAATAACTTTATTAATATTATTATATTTATGTACTTTCTTTACCTAAATCGAAAAATGTGGCCGAAGCTATAAAATTCACGTTATTTTTATATATCAATAACAGATATTTTGTGGTTGAAAAAGTTTGTGCTTTTGATTAATTTATTATTATTAATTAACTAAGTAGCCCCAGGCCCGGCTTTACACTAGTCTTGGGTGAATATGAATCATTCGTATAATCGATTTATTTGCTATTACTAATGTTTATAATCGATTATGAAATTAGCAACTAATTCACTTTCATAATCGAATTACGTTACCTATTTGTACTACTAATTCTGTTTTAATACGTCGAGAGATCGATAGGTACGACAGTTGCTTTTCACAGAACAACGTCGTATGTTTTGTTTTATTCTAGTGGTAGTGAAAGCCGTGACGCTGTTTTGGCGGATTTATTTAATACGAACTTTACTTAATTTAGAAAGAAAGAAAAAAAAATATATTTATTTGTTTTAGTTTTTTTTTATTAATATGTTGCTATTGATGACATGATGATCATTGATTGGGGAGGAAAAATCGACTTTTTAACCATCGATTATATCTTGACTAAAAAAAAACGACTATACCAAAAATGATTTTAAAGAGAAATAAATCGATTATCCTAAAATCGATATAAAAAGTCGATACAAATATCGGTTTTCTTGTAATGTAATATTCGATTATTTATAGAACTATATAGTCATTTAAAAAAGATCGATAAGTATGTAAAAAAAAAACCTTAAAGTACCTACATAAGTAAATTATTTTCAGTTTCACACCTTTGGTTCCATATTCGCGATGTCTGCTCCATTCACTGCTCCACTACCATATTCAATCAAAACCAAAACGTTTGTTTTGATTGAATATGGTAGTGATGTTGCCTTATTATAATATTATCCCAGTAGAAAAAATTTAAACCAGAATAGTGAAATCTATTTTAAAATAATCGATTTTTTGATAAATTAATAGACCAATAAAAATCGATTTTAAATAGTAATCCACTTTTTAATAAATAATAATTGACCATTAAAAATCGATTATTTTTAATATCCCTAGACTTGTTCTCAACGAAATCTTGCTTCACTGCAACGCACCGTAACACGCATTTGGCCGATTTACACAATTACTTAGCTATTCTATTGTTTTGTTGACTTGGCAACACTAACAAATTAGGCAATAGCAAGAATTGTTTGCAAAATGACATTTTCGAATTTTTCTATTAAAACTCTTACATCTAGTTAAATAATTGGGTTAGTGTAGGTAATTAGGTATTCTCTTTCAGCTTTTATGAAAATACGATATGTGATTTAAGTGAAGCGTGAAGCATTCAAATGCTGATGGCGTTCAATATCACTGGGCGGCGTTATTCTTCTATGACGAGGCAGGCTTCCGATTCAACATGATTCGTCCTTTTTTCACATCGCAACTAATTATACTGTGACATGGCTGTGACGACGCACTTGCAGTGCTGATTCGCTCAGAGGTTGTAACGATAAAAGGAGCCCTTCCGAATGATAAAAGGCTATAGCCTTCAGTTCAAGGTAGGCACCCATAAGCCAGAGAACTATACATTGCATTCTGCATTTTATAAAGCTGCAAGTCTTGCACTTGTAGTAAAATACTGGCAGCACCACACGGGTGTTTTCTATAGCCACAAGACAATTCAAGCGGGAAAACGAGGCGGAACATTTAAAACAGACTAACTTTAAGTGGTGTTTATAAGGCCCTATTTTGTTATAGGTATGGATTAGTGTGACTGCACCTGCATTTCTATATTCTGTGTAATAATTACAGCTGCACAAAGCGTTCAACTAGAAAGTTGGTGTGCTGCGCTGGCAGGGGGATTTAGGAAATACATAGTGCATCTCATACCTACCTTCAAATCTTCATTACATAGATAGGTACTCCTATTCTATGAATATGTAGGTACCTCAATAAGCTATATTTTGTTACAGGTATCTGAAAAAATACTATAATTATAGATGTTCGACTATGGATTAGTATGACTGCATCTGCAATCCTATATGCTGCCTAATTAATTATTATAGACACACAATGCGTTCAATCAGGAAGTTACTGTGCTGTGCTGAAGGAAGATTTTGGAAATACAGAGAGCACCTCCATATCCCTATCAGTGCATTGCAGTCATGAAAATCTAGAAATGGTGCATTCTAAGTATCTTAACAATTTCATTCTAGTATTTAAGTCTAGAGTACAAATTGATATTGTAACTTACCTACAAGGATAACTAAAACGATAAATGATATTATTAAGTAACCAAATTTACTTTATTTAATTAAACCTAAAATAAATGGTTTATGGAAACAAAAAGTATATTGTTTTACTTTAAAAAAATAATAAAAATAACATAAAAAAAGCCTTTTATTTCTTGCATTTCTTCTAAGTAGGTGCCAAACGTGGGAGCTAGTTATGTTCATAATTTGTATTTTTGGATTATTACTTTATTGATTACACAATTATTAATATATTATGAAAAATTTGATTTGTTTTACTTACATACCTATTAATTCTTTATCTTTTTAACATGTCCCTGGTTCATAAAATAGGCAAGGCAAATTTGATGTAGGCAGTTAACCTAAGTACTTTTAATTTTATGGCTGTATAGTTTTGGCTTAGTCACATCAGTCTTCAACAACAGCAGTGCCAGCACTGTAGACAAGATAGTAGAGGTGTGTGTGTGATGCCTGAAATATAAGTATATTAACAATTGTTATATTAATTTGCAATATTTAGTCAAAAAGGGTTGTCAACACATAATAGATATGATTATTGTCTGGGAAGTGGGGCCTGGCAACCTGTGATACAGACTGTTTATGCCTACATCAGGCATCTTACACAGGTTTGCAATATGTATTCTAATAAATAAATGATTAGGTATTTGTAGGGTTAGTATCCTACTTCCACTTACTATCTACCATGTGGGCTGCCTGTCTGCCCCTTTACCACTCATAATAACATTTAAAAAATAAATAGGTGTAGTACCTACTAGTATTCAAAGAAGTAGTATACATAGCTTGTCTATTCTCAGTAGTCCTTTTAACAATTCAATTGATTGAACTACTGAGATGTTTTAAAGCCAACCTCTTATAGATTGGCTATTTACATTAACACTACCTCTCTGCTTTTAGTATAGGTACTGGTAATGTAGGTAAAAAACATAAATATATCAATAATTTTTTACCTGAATTATACATATTATAAAATGAATGAATTATATTATCCTGCATGATGATTATGAAAATGTGAAAGCTTGTGCGGGTAAACTGTATACAGTATATTTGATGGTTTAACAGTTTGGTATGTTAACTAAAGATTTTAAGCTAACACATAGGATTTTTTAAACTGAATGTTTTAGTTCCACTGACTATTAATACTTTGGAAAAAATTCACTGATAGAAATCTACCCAGTTGCTCTCACACAGATACACGCTATCTACCCATCTTTGAATAAGCTTAACATTATAACAGTTTGTTGAAGTTGGTATACTTACCTGTGTATATAATAAGTAGGTACATATAGATTAATCCCCTTAGGTATAATTAGTAGTATCAGAGGAATAAGTAGTTAACCAAAACCCCAAAGAAAGCATGTATTAACTATTCCAATTTTATGCAATGTTTACCTATAGAAGGAGGTTGGCGTAGAAATAAAGACTAGGTACTTTTATTATAATATTACCATGCCTGCAAGTACTGCAAGGTCTTGCTTGAGCAAAGTTTACATAGTATACCTACCAGCAACTGTGGTTTTTTCAACAAGTTAATTGCTATTTTTCATCATTGTGTTTAAAGTCCTTGGACACTTATAACTGCGATTTTCATGATGAACCCACAAACTTCGTTTCAGGCAAGAAAATATATCGTCGTAGAGCCACAGAGTTCACCATATATACGTATAGAGCCCTCGATAGAGCTTCGATGTTAAAAAGTCCAAGGACATTAGAAGACTTCTGCAACTGTTATTGACATTTTATTCATGCAGCTGTAAATTCCACCATAAGTTTCTGTAATTCTGTGGGATAGGTATGTAGGGTGGTAGACATACTTAAATGGATAATTTGTAGCACTTATTCATTGTTTGTTTGTATTCATTGGAATAGGTAGGTACCAACGTCCATTTTAGTTCGGTGTTTTCACTTTTTCCATATATCAATGTCGAGATGCTTAAAATATCACAATAAATCTAATCAAACTTAGACCTAAATCTACACTCGTCAAATGAATAAAAAATGGAGATATAACCGCGAAAACATATAATAATACTTGAAGCCCATACCGAAATACCTGCCAGTTTCATTTGACAGATTGATTCCGATTGAGTACTGTCATTGGACTTAGACGGTACGAATATCTGTCAAAAACACTGCTTTTGTTCACTCACTCTGAATGGAGTTCGATGCCGATCGGTGGAAATCATAGCCGGTACGCTGAAGCCGACTCATCGCTTGTGATTGGCTGGCCGGCAATGAACTTCAGTACGATGAAGATCGGAATCCTTCCGCGGTAAGCCCGCAGGTTAGAACGTCGCTTCAAAGTGGGAGCCAATTTCACAGATTGGCATCCACTAGCGCTCAGTCTGTGATGGAAGTTAGAAGGCATCGGTCGAATGTCACAAACAAAATATGCCAAGTTGTATTGTGAAGGGTTGCACAATCTATACTCAAAAGTGCAGTAAAAAGAAAGACCAAGTTTCTTACCTCAAGTAATTCAATATTTTCAATATTACACTCTGTTTTGTAACAAAATAATCGAATTTATATTTGGAATAATCATTGTAAACATTAACATTGACGGACATAATGGCAGCGATAGGCACCTAATTTTCTCAACTTGTCGTAGTTCACGCGAAATCTAATAGATGGCGCTGACTTTTCCCACGCCATTTTGACAAAATAAAACGTTCCTTCGGGCATATCCTGATATATAAATCTATGGAAATGGCATTCGCTGCAGAAAAGTTAGCGATTTCCGAAATGTCATTCCAGTACATTTTGGAGTTAACGTTTGGTGATAACGTTAGCTTTGCTAGATCCCCTTCTCTGCTGCGCATTGGATATCATATTTCAATGCTGTTGCGGCACTATTTACGAGGCGGCTGCTCAGTGCTCACCAACGTCGCGTGGACAGCATAAAGTCATAAACGGTGCATGGAGATTGATCGGAATAATTTTTCATAAGAATTTTATTAAAACAAAGTAATACAATGCAGCGACAAAACTATACATTAAGGCTAAATATGGTGAATGTGTGTAGCCTAAAGAAAGCAATTTTACATTGATTGACTTGACATGACAGTGACAGATTTTTATTTTTTACCTCAGCTGTCAAAAAAGGCAAGCTGTCGCGCTGTCGTATAAAACAAAATATTTTTGTTGTCCGTAGCTTTAATAGAGAAAATACAAAAATAATGCCCTATTTGTAATGTTTTGTGTTTACTTTACCGTTACAATACATGAGGTGGTACTAATAGGTCGGAATTTATGTGATGTTCATATCGTGGTTTCGTCATAGCTGCGGATCGAGGTAGTCATGTCAGATTGCGCGCTGGTAGCCAATGTAAGCGAACACGATGCTAGCATGGACGTGGGGAACGACAAGTCTCTATTCGAGCCTACTGTTGATATGATGGTAAATGACTTCGACGACGAGAGAACTCTAGACGAAGAAGAAGCTTTAGCGGCAGGCGAGAAGCACGACCCGAAGGCGGAGCTGAACAGTCTGCAGCAGGAAGGTGATATGCCCTTGGAAGAGCTTTTAGCGCTCTACGGCTACGACAAAACCATGGACCGACCCGCGCCTGAGCCGGTCCCAGAGACCGTTCCTAATCTTGAAACTCACAATGCTATAACCCCATCTGGTTTACAACAACTATACATTGAGCAGAATGCTGACAATGATAACAATAACCCAACAGAAGCGTCACGGCGCCTCCGGTCCGGTTCCAGATCAGAAGAGGAAGATGACTACGACTATAGTCCTGATGAAGAAGAGTGGAAGAAAATAATAATGGTTGGTAGTGACTACCAAGCTGTAATACCTGAAGGCCTGTGCAGTTATGATGATGCGCTGCCCTATGAAAATGAAGATAAATTACTATGGAACCCAAGCATGGTGGATGAAAAGGTTTCTGAAGATTATATGAGAAAAATAGGTGCTTTAAGTTCTGGGATGGGAATGGAAGCAGTACCTCGAGGAAAACAACTTCGAGATGATGAGGAAGCTTTGTTTTTATTGCAGCAATGTGGTCACAATGTTGAAGAAGCCCTTAGAAGACGGCGTATATCTTCACAAACGCCTGCCCATGCTAGTTTATGGTCAGAGGAGGAATGTCGCAATTTTGAGAACGGCCTCAAGGCACACGGAAAGGACTTCCATTTAATAAGACAAAATAAAGTTAGAACTAGGTCAGTTGGTGAACTTGTGCAGTTCTATTATATTTGGAAAAAGACAGAGAGACATGACATATTTGCGAATAAAGCTCGTTTAGAAAAGAAAAAGTACACTTTGCATCCGGGTCATACAGATTATATGGACAGATTTCTGGAAGAGCAAGAGGGATCAGGGCCTGGGATAGTGAGACCTGTCTCACCATCACCGATGATGGTTTATGCACCATCTCCGGCAACACAACCTGATCCTTTAGCTTTAGGAGAAAAGGAGGTTTTTTCCCAGTTGAACACCCACACCCCGCCACCAAGGGCACTGTCAATGGATGAACAAGATCCTGAGCCTGGTTCTTAATACATAAGTTACTGGCATTTAAGCCATTTGTCATGTAGAAATGCACTGTTTCTACAAAATTGTAATGTCACTATTTAGATGTAAGATAATTATATTGCATTCTCTTATTCACAAATCACTCTTTAGTCATATTTTAACTATTGACAGAATATTTTATATTAAGGACTGACTTTATGGCGATTATGACAAAATAATTATACAGGAATAATTTTATATTTTTAATGATAATTCAGCAGTACAATGTAAATAAAATAAATGAAATTATGTTGATCAAGTGTTTGTGGATAAGGGATCTTTTGAGTTTGTTTTGCCTGACTTTATGGAGGGTGTTAAATCGTTAGGTATTTAATTAGAGAATAAATAGTGCGGAGAGAAGTGTGCTAATTTTTGTTCATAAAAATAGTAGTATGTAGGCAGCCATCACAGAATTCCCCCTATTAAGTCTTTGGCAGCCATTTAGGCCAATATAGTACTCATGTTATAAAAGAGTAAGTAGGTACTTAGATATTTTTACAGTATACAGATTAATAAGGATGTTTACAATGCACGCAAGTGGGTTCCAGGCAGCAAGATCAAGAAAACAGTTTGAAAATAGAAATAAAATAGGTATTATTTATGTACAAGGTGATAATATGCCCCACCTCCCCTGATAATAGGCCACAGAAGCCTTGTGGCTTGGAACCAAATTATATACTCTTTGCTTGGAACCAGTTATAAATAACTATCTACATATACCTAGGGTATGGACATCAGCCGGGCTAGCACGGACGGTAGACAAAATTGTCTTTCCCTGTTTTATGTCAAATTCTTAATACAATTTATATGTCAAGTGGAGTAAAACAGGGGAAAGACAATTTTGTCTACCGTCCGTGCTAACCATGCAGTGGTTACATGTTAGTCCATGAGGAAACACCGGTTAGGAGGTGTCAGCGATAAAACCAAATATAGTATTATACTTGGAAAAAAAAAGTAATGTACCTATAGAAACCCAGTACATCCATCGAAATTTCGATGAGTACATCCGCGAAATGTAGGCCCTTCCAATGGTGCCATATATGGCACCGTTCGCGCGGTCAGTGCTTTGTGCCAGGTGATAGTGTGAAGAGCTCACAGAAAATTATTTATAATAACAAATTGCGTGGTGAAATCATGCCCTAACAAATCAGAATAGCAGCATTAGGGTTCAGTGTGAAATTACACTTTTATTGCTTAAATCGTCTAAAATACTAAAAATAGTGCAAACAAATTATTCACTCCTACTTCTGGCAGAGTGTTGCCAGCTTTGTATGAAAATATGTCCCAGTTTTGTACGTTACTTACGATATTGATTTTGGTTTAGTATATTTTTACCGTTATATAGACATACAGACGGACGGACAGATGGAATACCGGTCGGACGGGCGGACCGACGACGGACGGACAGACAGACAGACAGACGGACGGACGGACCGGCGCAGACAGACGGACGGACGGACGGACAGACAGACAGACAGGCAGGCAGACAGACAAATTGAATTTAGAGATGAATAGTAAACAGAACAAATTTTACCAATCAACCAATTACCCAACTTTTTTTTTTTTCTTATATGTTGGCTCCACACATAGTGTATTTAGCCAGTGTCAAGTATTATATTTTCATGGTGTTATAAAATATTTCACGCAAAGTCATGTCCTAGTCATAGTCATAGTCCAGTCTAAGTCATGCTCCAGCAAAGTGGTGGCAACTTTACTAGAAGCTTCTATGGAGTTTTGGAAGCAACACGAAAAATCACGTTTCACCACATTATATCACTTGCCCTCACTCATGCTCGTAATTCAGCACTTAATGCATAAAACGCCACCAATTTTAAACATTAACACTGGTAAAAGCAAAAGTTATGAAAAATAATACGATGCAACGACGCCGACGTGAACTTTTCCGCGTTCCCGCCAAAACTGATTACCCAACTTTTCGGGGGAATTTTTGTTTACTGACCACTTTATATTTGCGTTTGTGTGAGTGACGCGGCAAATAAACACAGCACACACAGCGAATTTGCAGCGTACGTTTTGGGAACGCGTTGTTTGGAAACCTACCTTCTATAGGTAGTATTCTATGGTCTTATATCAGGGAACAAGAAGTGTATATAAACTCCGTCTCACGTAAGTTAATATTAAAAATAATTAGTAATAGTTAATAAAAAATTCAGGAAAGTGGCATAAAAATCAATTTTCATAATTAGAGCCAGACTGAGATCCCAGAATCTAAATGAATTGATTTTTCAGTAGTTCATAATAAGATGTAGGACTATACAAATACTGACACTTAAGATAATAAAGCCCGAGCGAAGCGAGCGCTAAGATTTTTAATTGAATCTAGATGAAACATAATTAATTATAACAATTTCAGCTTTATAATAGCTAGAGATCTCAATCTTGATGAAAATGTTATGGACCCTAGCGTAAAAATGAAAAACTTCAGGTAAGTACCTAGTTCATAAAATAGATGATGAATTCACGTCTCGGCTCATCGGTGTTCGATGGCATCTTGGACAGTATGTAAACCTACGTACTTATGATGTCTTGACCTTGACAGCCTCCGTGGTGTGGGAACATAAATATAATCTAGGGTACCTAAGATACACGCTATTGCCTTGTTTGAGGCCCGTGGATATACTTTTTACTAATAAAAAGCAAAATGGGTATAACGTATTAGATATAAATAAACTAGTTTATTCACTTCGCGTTTGTTAAACTTCCTCGTAACATAATAAGAGTCAGTGCTTGCCATTCATATAACATCTATTTTTCTAGACCTTTCTGTGTTTGGATTTAGTTTAATTATTAGAACAAAAATTAATTTTCCAAATTCCAAAAAAATCACCTAAAATAACCTTTTGAGTTTTGTAACCTAGAGGTAACCTGAAGATGCTAAAAGTAACCTAAAAGGTTACAAAAGTAACCTTCTGGCAACGCTGTCTAGTATATAATTAAAGGAGTACACACACCGAGGCGGTATCCTCTACCGCCCGCAGTAGCGTTATCCGAGTGGGTACGCGTTATTCCGCCTCTTACCAATGTACTCTGTGACCCCCTCATAGAGTATATAATTTATGGACCCCCTGTGCTTTCATCAGTTTTAGTTTTACCAATGTACTCTGTGGCTTTCATTTCAGTTTGAGGAGTTTTAAGATTCTTTCATTTAATTAATCGATTTTTATTAACAATAGAAATATAAAGGACAGAAATCAGAATCATGACCGTGATGAGCGCAAAAGAAATTCTCAACGATTTCAAAGAAAACTACACTAAAGTTATTAAACTGCTTGAAGAGGACAGCAAAAATGATCCAGAAAATGAACCGTATCTTTCAAAATACAAGGCAAAAGAAATTCTGTCCAATATGCACATATCTCTAAAGAGTTTTGTAAATTGCGATACTGTTATCGATACAGAAATGCTATTGTTACATGCTATGTTGGGAGCTGTACTACTGAATATTGGTGTTATTGATATGGAGACTGAAGAGCTTACAGAAAGTGAAAATGTGTTAGTTGAAGCAGAGCAACTTCTCTCGCCTAATGCTACAAAGCCTGAAGTTGTAATAACCTTAGTCAACATTTACAATAATTTGGGTATATTGTGGAGCAACCGCGATGAAGCGAACACTGCTAGAACATACCTACTTAAAGCAAAACAGTTGTATGAAACTTTTAAATGTACTTTGCAGTTGCCGTTACCTATAGAGCACATTGTGAACTCTACTGGAGAGACAGATATAGGAGATTTTATGATTTTGGAGAAAGCTCACACTCTTACTTTGTATTATTTGGCTCAAGTGTATGGTTCTTTGAAAGAGAAATTAAAATCTGCAATATATTGTCATGTTACGTTAAGGAGACAGTTGCAGTATAAAGATTATGAGCCGATAGACTGGGCTTTGAATTCTGCAGCACTTTCACAGTTCTTTGCTGAACATAACGGTTTCTTTCAATCAAGGCATCATTTAGCTGCTGCATCTAAAATACTTGAGCAGTATGCGGAGAAGTTGCAGGAGGTGGATAACAGTGATGAAGCTAACTTAGCTAAGCTGGAGACCTTCAAACACAGATCTGCTGATGTGGCTCGGTGCTGGGCCAAGTATTGTATATTGCTGATGACGGCATCCAAGACAAGGCTGATGATGGATGCAGATACACTCACTGAAGCTATTACAGGTAAAAAATATGTACTTATTCTCTTCTCATAAGTCTGAACACATAAATACTGATTCTAAAACAAGAGATTTCTCTCAAGCTGGTTAGATAAATAACTATACCTATATTTTGTGTTGTAAAATATTTGATTATTAGGTCAACTAATTTTTCTTCAGACAAACATTAAAACAATGTACTTAACAAATATATTATCATGACATACTAAAGAAGGTGGCAAGGCTTAAGCACCTAAGATTTTCTTTAAAATTGCAGCAAAACATGCATATATTATGATCATCATAAATATTTTTACACTTTTTTCAGATATGTCCAACTTAAGTCTGGAAGACAATGAAAACATCTGTGGGGGTGATGTGAAGAATCTAATATTCCCAGATTTAGATGTCTCCACTTACGAAAATAAAATTGGGGATAAATTTCTTCTAACATACCAGGATGCTCGAGAAGTCTTCATGTGCTGCCAAAACTGGCTGAATCAAGCCAAAGAGTACTACAAGTTTGATACCTTGGCCTCTGATTACATAGAACTTGTGCAAGACAGCTCACAGTCCTATAACTACTTAGCGTTCTTTGAGGAAGACGATGAAAGAAGATCTAAGATGCACAAAAGACGCATCAACATGCTGGAGGATTTAGTTAAAGAAATTAACCCCACATATTATCTACAGTACTGCAGGCAGCTTTGGTTTGAACTAGGTGAAATTTACTCAGAAATTTTGGATATCAAATGGGATAAACTTAACAAATCTAAAGAGAAACCCACTCCACATGCATTGAAGAAAATTAACAATCTCTGCGAGAAAAGTTTTGAACACTTTGACAATTTTTTGAACTCCATCAAAGATAAGAACGGTCAAATGGCAGTTAAACTCGGTCAAGATGATATCAGGCCTGTGATCAGTGCTCATTGTTTCATTGGAAGGAACAGTATGAAAAGAATTGCCGTTGATAAGACTATACAATTGAATCATGTGATGAAGAGCTATGATTCGTATCAGGCGGTTGTTGATGTATGTACCAGGGACCCGGACGCAGCTAAAATGATGCACGAAGAGTTCAGTCTTTGCCAGGAAATGGTCAATATCCTTCCTTTAAAGATTAAAAAACTTCAGGGGGACATTCAAGCGTCACCATAAGAAATAGGATCATGATGCGAATAGGATCTCATATTTATAAATTGCTTTTTAGCTTTATATAACTGTTCATCATCATCATCATCATCATCAGCCAGAAGATGCTTAATTCTGAACATTGACCTCCCCATAGAGTGCCATTAAATGGCTTCATAAAAAATCTTTTCTGAGAAACTGGATAAGTTTTGATTTGTAAGGATTTTATCTGGGGCAGGAGTTAGAATTTTCTTTTAGCTTGTAATGTTTATTTAAAACAGGCTTCAAGCAGGATTACAGTGTTTCAAATATTATAGGAATGAAATTTTCACCCAAAAAAAATTTTGTATTAAAAAAAACTCTACCCTCAATAATTTAAATAAGGCTTAGTAACTTATTGATTGATTTCAACACTAATAATTATTATCTTACTTGAAAATTGTAATGAAACAAATTCTGAACATTAAAAGTAGTTTTAAAAGCTGGAATTAACTACTAAAATACTCGAAATATTTTGTTTTTAGTTTTGTCTGTTTAAGTATTTTCAATGTTTGTTTTTGGTTATGTTAATTTATCTAAATATCCAAATATTATAGATTATTAACTAAGTAACTAGGCTAGGACCATGTTGATTTTGAGTATGATGAAGCAGGCAATTCCAAAATTGTTTTTTTTTTACCTTTGTTGATAGCACATTTTATTTACCATCACCTCTTAGTGCGATTCAACATTTGAGTTGCTAAGAGTTGATAGTACGGCCCTAGGTATACTGTTGTCTAAATAAGACGCGTATCGGAAATTATAATAGATGTACCACAAGCACTTTCTGTAAGGCCGCGTTTACACATGCAAAAGACGAAGAGAACTCGCGGAAGTTTTCGCGATTTCAACAATAACAATTTGTCGCATTTGCTACGTTATTTACATATGCAAGCTGCTGTCTGATAGAGTCCAAGTCCAACACTTATTGCAGAAGATTTCTTGCATGTGTAATTGTGTAAACGCGGCCTCACAGTTACTACATAACTATGTATTATTGAAAGGCGAGGAATAATGAATTAAAAACATGTTAACATTTTGCTATTAATCATTTTTTATTTTAACATCATAATAAAATTATAACAGTTTTTCAATATTAAGATTGTCAAAAGTGGTCGATTCTACAAGAACGGAATTGTAATTTCAAATCTTATTTCTGCTATAATAGGCCTCAAATATTATTCTCTTTGGGTTATCTCATTGTGATGAGTTGATGACTGACAACTCAATGATTACTATTTCTATAAATTTTACACCCCTTATCGGGTTGTTCCTGTTCTCCCTCACGTCTTTGGCCCCATAGGGCCTAACAGGATTTTTTCATATAATCATTATAGTCAGTATCGCTTGCTTAGCGTAATAAATGACCTTTTCCAGAATCAGCAAAGATAAACACAGGTGTAGTACTGTCACATTTAATTCTAATTTAATAATATAAAACTTAGCTGGTTAAATATGTGAAAACAATAATAGTTAGGGGGCAAAGTAAAGATTTTTTAATGTTGTTTAATTTACCACATAAGTAATACTTTTTATATAATATCTACAAAGTATGGTAAGTAAAATTACTGGGTAAATGAGACTTTATGACCTGATTACACAGTGTAGTATTCCGATTACTAGACTGTGTGATGTCTCAGGATGACGTGCGCAGTGCAATGTCACACAAAACTTTATTATTTTAAAGTTCCGAGTGACACTGCAACTGTTATGGGCGGCCGTATTGCTTAACATCAGGTAAACGACCAGCTCGTCAAGTCATTCATTCACATAAAAAAAAAGAAGAAAAAAAAAGTTAATGTACAGGCGTGCTATGGAAAAAACAGTTTGTAAAAAGAATAAAATCTGCCGTGAAGAGAATTACTGAGAATATCATTCTGGGCAATAAATGTGGCTGAAAAGGTCGAAAGCCGAAAGCTCGGGACTTTGATTAGACTAGAGGTTAACAAAGGTTCTGTTGCGTCACAAAAAAATTCATAAATAAAAGCTGAACTGTTTCTATTTTTTTAGCCATATCCAATCGTTGTCTAGATGAGCTCCAGTCATATTTTCTGCTTTCAAACTTTTCTATCCACACCCTTCTTGGGAGCACGCTTTACCAAGCTATTAGCGATTTCTAATTTACTTATCAACCACTGGTCCAATGACATCATGCCCTATGGAACTAATGGTAACTAGCTGTAATGGTACCTTTACTTTCCTATCTGTACTTATCTATTATTGCTCTCATTGTCATTGTATTAACAGGAACGTACGAACCATTTCCTAATTAGCTAATTACTTAACCTACGTAAAAATATATTTTTAGCACTTGGCAGCTTTGTTGTGGCGATCCGATACAAAAACATCCAATATTTTATATTTATTATCTCGAACATAACATTTAAGACATGCGGTCAGTCTTTTAATGAGGGTCAGTCGCAAATCTCTCGAGATTTCAATCACAAAATGATTAAATAGTGAACGAATCTCCTCTTGAGCATCAATCGACGACTGAGCATAGAATTCTGTACCTAATAATATGACGTGTATTTTTAGGAAGAATTTGTCAATTTCTTCCGGTGCCAATGCTTAAATCAAGATGTTATTAGGAAAAACCCGTTCGTTCTGTAAAAGGGTCTTAACATGACTCATACCACGTGCTGATCGCGTTATTACAAGACCTATATTCTAATAATAGTTTGGTATTTTTTGGAACCCGGCCAAGCCTCAATGTACCTTCTCTTTGCCATTGTAACCGCCGCTTACAAACCGTAGTGTAGCTGTTAGAATAATCTTAAGTATGAAAAGAAACACAAGAACGACAGCGACAATAGCTGCCGCGACGTCTAACAGGGCGTATTGGTAAAAAGGGAGGTCTCTCGCAACGGAGTGGAGCTGGTCAGCACGACCCCATCGAATGACCCGTTCTGTCCAGTAGACAGCGGTGTCTAGGGGCGCGTTTTGTCTGTCATGCCAGATTGCTGAAGCACGCCGCGCGCTTAGACGCATCCTGGAAAATTGGAAAGTTGAATAATACCAGTTATTGGCTTACCGGCACACAAAGCGGTTCAGCTGTTATATAAGCCACATAAACAAGCGTTTAACTTATATATTTATTATTTATCTCTACCAAAGTCATGCAATGGTCATCGGTCATGTTGATGGTCATTTCGCACACACAGTCGTTCAGGCAACCATGTGATTACTTTATGTCATAAAGATACTTATTGTAGTTTGTTATTATGCTTTTGCGAATGAAGATAACATAATCAATACTTGTAGCGTGGTCTAATTAGATTACGTGACTTGTAGAAAAATATTGAAGCACGTACGTACAACTACGTATCATCACGGTATCATCATACTACTTAACAAGTTCCAATGTAACAAGTTTGTATTTTCATTACACCTTCCCGGAAGTTATTCTGTGGTTATGATTATAAATGGTTATGGGTTACTTATTATCTTTTGTTAGTAAAACGAGATAATAAATCTTTTATAGGTAGGTACTTTATGTTTTCAAACATATTCACGTAGATTCCCCTTATTACAATAATTTTTTATTAGGTTAAGTAATGTTTTTTTCTTTATTACAACTTGCACTTCCCACCACTCATTCCACACACACAAAGGTTCACTGGAAGAATATGCTACTACTGTAGGTATTATATTATCTGGGATGCTACTTAGCATTAAGTTCGCTTATGTATTTGGTTTGCTTTTGTGTAATAAAGAATTTTCTGTCTATCTATTCTCACTAATTTTCTTTCATAGTATAGGAAACTCCATGTTATGACTCAGGTCAAAAAAATAACCCAAATTTTCATTGAAATCTGATCAGCCGTTGCGGCGTGAAGAATTAAACACACAACACACCCTTCCACATTTACAGTTGGAAACACCGAAACGTTTATAATATTAGTGTGATTGATTGCAATCAAATAAAACACAGTAACAGTGCGATTCTAGTACAATGGCGACAGTGTAGTCAACGCAAAACGCGTACAGCGTACTTAAATTAGTTGTGCGCGGGAAGAGGTAGGTCGGTGCACGCAACATGTGGGCTAGCAGCGCACTTCGCAGCCGCCATTGAGTTTGTTGAGCACTCTACAAGGTAATTAATCTTTACTTACTCTGCACTAAGCACGGTCTGCAAGCCTTCATAGAGCGACTTTACAGACAGGTCGGTGTAAGACACCGTCCTTCCAAAGCCGATCTCTTGCGCCTGGATACCGTTGTAGGGCTGGTCTCCGAAGAATGGCACCACCAGCATCGGCTTCCCTGCTGATATTGCCTCTGTCATGCCCAGAAGACCGCCGTGCCCGATAAAAGCGATCACTTTACTGTGCCCTGTAATGTAGAGGAAATATTATATTATAAACCGTCTTCAAAAATGGAAGACGTTTTCAATTCGTTTTCAATTTAAATTACCTATATGACAGCGCAGTAGCTTAGTAAGTAAGTTTATTTAAACTAGTATAAAAATAAAATTTTAAATAAAGGTTTAAGTAGGTACTTGCTTTGATTAAACATCTAAACTGAAAACAGATAAGTATTAGGTAAGCCTAAATAATTTGTTAAAAAGATAACGTCTTTTCTACTATCTACTTACACATTTCACATGAAATGCGGTCAATAGCTGTTAAAGTACCTAATTCAGAAAATAAGTTGTAACTGTTCGAATCTCATGTTTTCCATTTTGTCAATAACTTCCATTGCCAGAGGAAAATATCAAGGTACAAATATAAGGTATAGTAGGTACAAGGTATAAGTATAAATTCAATAAGAGACGAAGTCATCCAATAATAAATCTGACTTTGTAAACACAAGGTGAACACATTTAATTTTCTATGTTGTGTTATTATGTATTTTATATTTATGGGTTCTTTAAAAATATAAGTACTACCTTGTGTGGTGGGGTTAATGTGATTGTAAAGTGGCATAGAAAATGTACAAATGATATCATAGCCTCATATAGGTAGATAACTAACCTACCCTCACGGCAGGTTTCTAAATAAACTATGATAAAGTAGGTACCTCGTTACTCGTTAGGTACTATCATGGGGTCCCTTCAGGTACAAACGAAAAATAGCCCGAACTTGAAAAAAATGTAGTAATCCTGTGTACAGAGTTACTAGTTAGTGTCCAGTGTATTCATTTAGCCCAATACTTAGCCAACACCCAATAAATGTCGCCTGATAATCTTGCGCTAAGCAGAAATAAAATAATTCGTAAAATAGCCCGCGTTATTCCGTTGTATGAGATGAGGCATCTGTACTGCAGGTATTATATTATCTGGGGTACTATCTATTACTTAAGTACTGAAAGTGTCGATAATGCGTGAATAAATTTTATATTATGCGTCAGTATAGCGCCGCGCCATCGTGAGGTGTGAATCTGTCTATAGCCTACTTATAGTTAGGCTACGGGACGTATCTTATGCAAAAATGAGGGTAGTATTATTAGGTTAATTGGTATTATTGTATTGTATAATTTTTTTATTATTGACTGGCTTGATAGCTCATTTGGTATGTAGTAGCTCTGCCTTCTGAACTATATTCGGGGTTCGATTCCCCCCCAGGACTGACATTTGTGTGACGAACATCGACGTCTGTTCTGTGTCTGGGTGCTACCTGCAGTTTTATGCTATGACTATTCCCACAGAAACGAATAATACCTAAGTACCTATATACTTAATTGATTGATGTTTGCTGTGAAGCAATATCTGCAAAGATTTTAGTCAATGGATGTCGTATGTAAAATTAATAGTAGGTAAGAGTGACCCAGCTTTGGTCTTGACTAAAATGTAGCTAAGTAAGTACTAACACTAAGTATGACCTATTTGTGTGATGAATGGCGATAGGGTTAACCTTGCCTTGGCTTTATCTTATAAGAGCTACTTATGTAACGTATTGATTATGAAATCCATAAATATTGATTTGTATTATTGCCCAGATAATGAAATTCGTAAAACTAAATGTAACAGGGAATTAACTACTAAATTAATACATTTATAACACAACTTTTTTTTATTTCCTTAAATTTTTAATTTTCACATAAATATACTTAAGTATAATTGCCAACGAAAAAGAGTTACCTACCAAATCATTTACGTGAGTGGGAGATTGGTCCAAAACTTATCAATAATTACTACTAATTACTTATGATTAATAGAAGTTTATTGGGTATATAGCTCGATCCCCATTAGCCCACTCTCCTCTTAGATGCCCAGACCACAGATTAGAGAATCCCAGACCTATACGAATATAATAGGCATAGAATAATTAAACTAATTCACTTGCTTAATGACTAGAAATTGAGGCCAGCAAGTAAGAGATGCCCTTACGCATTTTCCTGAACGGTGTCTATACGAGGAAGTTACCTATTCATCATCATCAGTCCGTAGATATCCACTGCTGAACATAGGCGTCCCCCAGAGAGCGCCACTTTGAGCGGCTGCTCGCCTCCTGCATCCATCGGCTCCCCGCGGTTTTCACCAGGTCGTCGGTCCACCTAGTGGGGGGTCTGCCAGCTAGCTAAATATACGCTAGCAGTAACCAATTGTATATTTAGCTAGCTGATCCCTGGTTTCGCAGATCATCATCAGTCGGAAGACGCTCACTGCTGAACTCAGGCCTTCATTATAAAGCGCGCCTTTGACCAACTAGTCCGGCTTCACACGAATTAATTAATTTCTGGGCATAATCTCCTCCTGACCCTCTCCATCCCACTCTATTTTATTT
This sequence comes from Ennomos erosarius, assembly GCA_963580505.1. Lineage (NCBI taxonomy): Eukaryota > Metazoa > Arthropoda > Insecta > Lepidoptera > Geometridae > Ennomos > Ennomos erosarius. The sequence continues at coordinate 2,715,602 of OY756982.1, forward strand.
TCCCTTTCTGCACACTTATCTCCATCTCCTCTCCTGCTTCCTTCTTCTACTATTTCCCTTCACAAGCCATAAAATACATTTATAACAAGCTGGTAAAAAATACTTTTTTTTAGTTTTTACTTACTCAACAAATCATACTGAGGCAGCCATCTGACCCTCAAGATATTCCCCTGAAGAGTTCCTTCCTCGTCACTGTCCTCAAACTTCCAGATGACTCTCTGTTTTAGCTTAGAGAGGGCTTTCACGATGATATCCTCTTTGTACTTGGGCATGGATGCAGTCTTGATGAGGGAGCCGAAACTGAATAGTACCACGCCATACTCGGACTCGTTGATAAACCGTTCCATATACTGGAAAACGGACAAGATTGTTAGCTTATAACGACTATTATCATCATCAGCCTGAGAGTGTCCATTGCTGAACATAGGCTTCTCCCGCAGAGCCCCACTTTAGGCGACTGCATGTCTTACGTACCTACTTACGTATAGGGAGGTTGACAAGAACTTTATTTTTGAGCATGCAAGAGGTTTGATAGAATTATCTTTAGATCTTCTAATTCATTCCATGAGAAGAATTATATCAAGTAAATAATTACCCAATTTACCCAATCGCCCAATTGACAATATTGGTCGGTGAGCCAATGACAATGATCTTTGGACTTGGCTAATAGAAACTAATTTGTGATGATTGTAGAACTATACTAGATATCATCCTCAAGGCAAGGTAAATACCTATACACACTGTACTTACACTTCAATACGATAATGGTTTCCTATTCACTAATGCCTAATTCTCGCTGTTTCCTCGTGGTCCTACTAGTTTGTCCTACCAGTAATACCACGAGGATATACAAACATGTCCTCGTGGTCCTACTGTGACATCAATTTAAATAAAAAGAAATTTTTGAATCCTCTTGTCCACCTGCAGATAGGTAGGTACTAGGGCTTTCATCCCGGGAGTCTCGGTCTCGAAAATTTTGAGAGTCGACCATTTTTTCGTATTTTCGAGACTCGAGACTGCTACCTCCAGTCTCGGGAATAACGAGACTTTTGAGACTTGAGTCAGACTATTAATCTATAGAAATATCAAATAGCCTTTTTGAAAAATAGCATCTGTCTTGACAACATAGGTTTCTAGCATGGTTTTTAGTCTGAGTTTTCATATTTATTCAATATTCAAATTTAAAGAAAAAGAAAAAAAGGGTCTTAGATTATCATGCCTGCAATTAAGATCCTCAGATTCACCCTAAGGTCTGATGAACATCATTATCAGCCTGGAAACGTCCACTGCTGAATACAAACCTCCCCATAGAGCCGCTTCTCAAATAAAAATAGTAATTTAGAAAGGGTTTTGACTAAAGTCTTCTACCATGGCTTTCAACTGAGAAAAAGCCAGCTTCCAGCTGCAAGCTAATATTGGGCACATAATCTCGCAAGTGGTATATCTGACGAAATGATTATGTAGGATACTTTACTTTCTTTTTACGAGACCTATTTAAGGGCGTGTGGTAGGCCAGCGCGAATTCAAGTCAAAGCAACAGAATAATTAATAATACTACACAAAGTTTCATTACTATTAATTGAATTTAAAGTATTTAAAGTATTAATTGAATAGCCGCGCTTTATTTTTATGGTTTGGAGGTAACTTTGTAAATTTTTCCATCTAGAAAATTTGTATTTTCGCTATACATAAGACTTAGTATTAGTCCTGAACTTAATTAAACTAAACTTATATTAAATTCAAAGTTATTTTTGCAATATTGTTGATAGGACACGAAATTATGCTAAACCTATTCAAGAAGGTCCATGGTACATTAAAATCTTCTGTGATTACCAAGCCATCTGCCAGGAGCGGTGATTATGGCAAATACAATGATAAGCGTTAAAAGTGGCGTTTTATGGGTGAGGTATTGAACAACTTTTTTTTAAATTACAGCATGCAATGAAGCAGCAGAATATAGACTTTAAGGAGGTAGACAAAGACGTGTTGGGGACAGAGAATGAATTTAAAGTGCCACCATCTGATAGCAGTTGACACAATAATTCAGCAGTGAACATCTTCTAACTGTTGTAGTGAATACATTGCTTCGTAAAAGTGAAAAATAATAGCTGCGATGTGTTCCCCAGCAGATAATTTACAGAAAAATGTCGCAAATAGTTGTTATTTTTGCTTGTATTTGAGTTTTTAACAGTTTGATTAGCTTGTATTTACTGCCTAAACAAGTTCAAATCTACTTTTGATGTAGACTCGAAAGTCTCGTTTTTCTCGGGAATTTCGAGACCGGGTCGAGTCTCGAAATTTTTTCCCGGGATTCGACATTAAAGCGAAATTGAAAGCCTTAGTAGGTACCTACTTAAAAAACTTTTCTGAATCGTCAGAAAATCCTAATTCCTGTTTCTGTAGGGCACAGAAACTACAGAAAGGTACCTAAGGGATGAACCTTCATTAGGTATAAATCTTTTAAGCATGGTTGCACCATCGTCGGTCGCGTTATCACTTAGGTACCATCAGTGAGACAGGAGCAAGATATGCATGTCATTATGACTCCTCAGGTAAATATATAAGCAGTATAAATTCCTCAGCTAATGCGTGCCGATACTTATGAAACCAAAGACAGGAACCAGTTAATAATTATCGCAAGCTTTGCGAGATAACAGTCAATATTTTGAGATGAATGCGTAAATAATACAAGGCATAATTATCAGCTGAAACCATCGAAAATATGCTAGGTCTGTGGCTGAAACTATAGTATCTTTCAACCAACATTTACAGGAAGTGCCCAGCCCACACTTGCTTGGACCCATATCGTTTCCCACGTCCACGTGAATTCAATTAGCGTTTGATCAATACCTATTACAGAATACGGACGTGCACAATGCACTGGGCCACCGGTGTTTTGTAACACAGTTGATTACCTACGTCATACAGAAAATCACAGAATGCCGTTTACTATTGTTTATGTTGGTACCTGTCCACATAATCGACAATTCCACATTCGTTAGCCGATATAGAAGTAAGAATTTAAGTGAATGTGTCTGCAGAATTACCCACTATGATGTGGGGCTGAAAATCGGTAATTAGTGATCACCATGCGAGCCATGGGGGGTCACTGCACTGATCACTGATGATCAACCATGTGAGCAAAAAATGTTGCTTGAAAAATCATCCGATAATTTAAGTAGGTCTGGTATTGTCTGGTCATCCAAAACTGAACATGTATACCTAGTTAAAAGCACTATAAGGCAAACGCAGAGTTCTGGACAGCCTTTTCTTGCAAATACCTACTAGTCTGTCCAGTTAAAAGTGACAGGTTTCTTGATTTTCGCTCGGAACTTGTCTACATAATAATTACTTTCGCGCCACGCTGACTTTCCATTACTTAAAGCTTCACAGAAATCACATTCGATTTCCGTTTCATTTATTGATAAAAGCCTTCGTCCAGGGTGCCCGGATGACTGACCTACAGCTGTAATCCTAAACCATTGGACCTACATACCAGACCTCTAGTACCTACTATACCTTAAAGATATTTTAAAATTTCAACCATACTATGGGGTCAAACATATCGGGTGTTAAAAAATATTCTGACTACTACCCACCTAGGTGCCTTTTTTATGGCTCAAACATTTTCTAAAGAATATGTAAGACAAAGGTGAGCCGTTGCAAAATAAACACTTCCCACGGTTTCCCCAGGTGGGCTCAGGTTAAAATATCTAGTTAGGAATAGGAACATACCTAAGTTATAGTCTCCTAAAATCGTGCCTAATATATTTTCATTCATAGATAGAAAATAATAGGTAGCTGGACTTACCGGAGGTATATTTTCTGTTAGCTCCGTCCTGTAGCCTAAGTGCATTCCACCAACTTGCACAACCCCAGGCAACAGGGGGCGAACGCCATTCAGGCTATGGAACACGTTCACCATCATCATCGTGATGTTCTTCCCCAAGTCTTGGAGATCCGGGATCTTTCGGCCGAAGTGTTTTTCGATAATCTCTTCCTCTTTCAGCTGGACAGCGTACCGGAACCACAGTTTGTAGTAAATATTTAAACAGGTGTTCTCTAGCCGCTGTAAGAACGTCATTTTATCAGTGTAATCACCACTGACCATAGGCACGTGCGAAGGGTTATCGGAGACACCGATGCGGTCCGCCGACCATTGCATCATGGTGCTGGACAGTAGAGCGATAACCGGCGCTTTCACGCCGTACACGTGCGCCAAGCCGAGCATGCAATCACTGTTGAAGTTCTCCACTAAAACCACATCATAATCTTTCTTCAGCGTTTCAGCTAGTGGCGCAAAATGCACCAACTTAGAACACACATCCAGTGCCATGTCAGCTAATGGTTGAAACTCCATGATCTGACTCACAATTTTCTCCATGCCCAATATTTTCAAAATTCTGTTTGGGTTCTCATAAAATGATAAATCGAAGGTTTCCAATCCTGGTCCGGCTATGCCTTCTAAGCTGACATCGGTGTAATTCGCAGGTGGGTTTTTGACCGGGAAGAAGGAAACGACAGTGACATGGTGCCCTCTTTCCGCTAACCTTCGCAATAGCGGATCAAAGACCATTTGGTGGCTCTTTCCTGTGTGGGGAAAGAGGCCGAGAATGCGCGCGGAGTCGGCATCGCGCGCGAGAGTTATTACCGCGAAAAGTGTGAAGAGGGAAAGCATTGCGAATGCGAGCTCTGCCTCGCAGCAAGGCGACTGGAGGACTGTCGGTGCGACTTGCCACTGTCGCGTAAGTATCCTCGATCGAACTAGACTATTTTCAGCGAGACGGCCGCAGCGCGGCGGGCGGTTACGTGATAAACTTTACCATTAGGGCAACATCCAAATCACGTTTAAGGACAAGGTTGTTTGTTAAGTTATGGTATTATGTAAATATTCACTGATCTTACAGATTTCTTTTATTGTATTTCTTTGGGAACGGAACTATGTAAGGATACAGAATGAGCCGAGCGATGTGACTAAGTATACAGAATGAGTTAAAAGAATTACTGTGTGTAAAAAAATAATGGAACAGAAACATATAATATTATTAAGTGTATGTATACTATATAATTATTCCTAACGCAATTTAACTAATGGTACGCACTTACTTATAAATGGTTTATATGGGTTGAATCATTATAAATGTAGGTACTAAGACCTACTGGGAGTTATACTTATTATTAAATTAGGTGACAATTACCGCTGACACCGATAAATTATCGTAAGTAAATATATTTAACTGAGAAGTAGTACAAGCCCTACAAAACATCAGTACCTCATTGTAAGTAAATACAAGTCAGAGGTTATCAAAATGTACCTTACCTATAATTTATATCTAATACCCTCAAATCCTCAATCCATGAATATTTACATAATTAAAAGCATACATACATTATTCGATTAGCACTTGCCTACCTCAGTCAGCTGTTATTATTTCCGCTTGGCATGATACTTCCATTGAGAAACCGGAACGCCTTGTAGTATAATAATAACACTTGATGACGTAAGCTTGCATAACTCGTTCGTTGCAGCAATTACTTGTAAGGCGCAGAGACTGCCACAGAATAAATAATACTATTTGTAGTGCACACGCACGGCATGAAGCCATGAAAAGATCAGTAATTTTTATTTTACACACGTTTTTTACGACCATTGGTCACTTCGATTTTATTTAAGTCTATTACAATTACAATAATGATTTGGTCCATGCATCTACAAAATAATCAATCAGGATCCAGTGCCTATAATATTTCAGTGTAGTGTAGTTCGTATCTCTATTCTAGAACAAAAGCAAGCATGCTCCATCGTCGACAGCGTGATCACTTACCACCAGGTGAGAACGTGGTCAAATGTTAGCCTATATTTCAGATAAACAAAGTTTTTATTCCCTGGATAATATTATATTCGGGTCATTCCTTTTCTCCCCACTAGCTCTGTCCCACCCACCATACTGCGTATATTTTCATTTTTAAAACCATTACCTAGCATAAAGTAAAGCACGGCTTTTGTATTATTAGTATTCAGCCATGGTCATCTCGCTGTAAAACCTTTCTTTCACTCCTCTCGATCAAGATTTCTGCGGCCAATCGTTCCAGCTAGCCAAATATTATTAGTCAATCAAAAAATTAATAACGGTAAGTAAACTAGTACGTATTTCTTGCGGTTCATAGAGCGCGTGACTGAATGAACTGACACCGATCGTTCAATATAATAGTTTTTTGTCAATATCCAGTTATTTCAGGTAGGAATTTTTATTTTTATTCGCGAAATTTTTACAGTTATTGCACGTAAATTTTGAAGAGCTGTTGTGAAAGTTATCTACAATCTACACAGCTTTAGTATGTGGGTACTGCTACTCAAGTACCTACCTACTAGTATCTATTCTGTAGAACCTACTGCACTGATTTTGATTATTAGACTGTTTATTTTCATGTGCTAGTTTGCAACTTTTGAATGTAGGTTATTTCTTTTTTTTTTTTTTAATTATTTTTTATACAAGGCAGATGCACAGTGCACACGCAGTATCTGCTTTCTACGACGAGCATCTCTGTGTGACCTTATCATTAGCAGTTTTATTTATATTCTCAGCTATTGAGAAATCGCAAACCTGTAGCAATATGAATGACATATTAAATAAAAATTTAATTGCTTATTATTTTGTTGTTGATAATAAAATCTATTGTAGGAGGGCAAGATTTCAACATAGGGAAAACCTTGGGAAAACTAAAATCAATTGTGATGATGTCTCAGTAGGATGGCGTGTGCACTGCACTGCAGCACTGAACGTTGTGTAGTACTGCAGTGTCATCCCAAACTTTACAAGTTAAGAGTTCCAAGTGGCACATCTTTAGTGCAGCCGACAGGGTGCTAAACATCAGGCGAACATACAATAGTTACATCATTCGTTTACATAAAAAAATACCTAATTTATTTCGAAAACAAAAAACTCAATTTTCAATTAAAAATATTAAAACTTTATTATCAAAATACTTTCAATCACATCAATCCACATCATTGCACTGTTCGCTGAAACACTTTACAACCAAACATTCGGAACTAACAATAAATTATGACTTACTGGATTTTAATAGTTATGAGTAGAAGTTAAAAATACTAAATAAGCAGTTACGCCGCAATTAATACCACGATCATTCTGAAATAAAGAGAAAGAGCAGTAAGTATAGATTACTTCTTTACAAAGATATGCAAGGGATGTGTGCCTACTGAATATGGAAATGACCAAACATTTTTTTTTTTAAATTTATTTACATATTGTCTTGGATGCAGTGAAGAGAACAAAGAAACAAAGTATACCTACCCATTTAGCATATACCTTTTGTTTGATAGTCTGATTAATATAATTGCAACAGAAAACCACTGATCAAACATAATTATTAATTTACGACTAAACACAACAATATTAGTATTAAGGCTTATATTGAAACTCGCATAAATAGGGTATTTGACTGATATTGTTATTCCATAAATATTCCTCAAAAATGAGGCAGTTTAAACAAGAAGCAGTGTCATCACAAATTATTACTTCATAGTATAATTATATTATTATTACTAAGATGTGGTACTAATCCTTGGTAAGGCTACCAACTACCAAGGTTGATGGGACCAAGCCTAATTTTACTACCAATGATTCCTACATATTATTTGTAATCCGAAACAACATTAAATGCTACCAGGAAACTAGGCAAACGAAGCCAAAAGGATAAAGAGACCTAACAATTATCTTGCTTAACAATATAATCAATATGGTTAAAACAGGTTTGCAATTGCACCAACAGAAAAGTTTACGTTTTATCCCCATGACTTAGCATTTATAGACTCCTTATCATCTCCTTGATTGACAATTTATTTACCATATTTCAACTGGCTGGTAAACAAAGTTCTCATTACCACTCAAGTATCATCAGTACTTTAGACTTTAATTACTTACCCGTAAAGATAAAAGAAGAATGACAGCAGATAAAACGCCAGCTTGATCCAGCCTTCCCGTTGGCATGTGGTCAATACATCAGCATTCATTATGCTAGTCGGGTCATACAACCCAGGCCCTGACATCACCGGCCTTGTGTAGTATCTGAAATTATAATGAAGTTATAATTGTCTTACTATTTTTTTATTAATTGATACAGCTTGTACCATTAATTCCATATTAACTTGATAATTCCATTATGGTAGGAGGTAAATATAATTATTATATTTGTAAGAATCAACAACATGTTGATTATGTGAACTTAATTGATCAAGCTATTGTGTACTAAAATAGATTCGTCGGCATATAAATTTCATTCAAACGAGAGTGTTGATATAGGTCATTATCATAACATGTTTTACCTGTGAATGTGATACAAAATTAATGGAATGTTTATCAACAACGAAAACCATTCTCCAGATAGCAGGAACAATACATTAATGAGTAAATGCAGTAGGTATTCCGGTAAAACTAGCTGAAACAATAAAAATGTGAGTTAGTTTGAGGTAGGTAGGCTGCAAAATTTAGGTTATGAATCATAAAGATCACTCACCGGATTCAAGCTATTGCACTGATCTATTGGATTTTTGTAATCTGTTTTAAGTTCATCAAAAGCTATAACGTGGAATATTGAGAAAAATATAAGAAATGCATCAACTATTAAGGCTATAATATACGAAAACGCAGGAAAGCTAAACGCCATCTTTCCGATTTTATTGGATCAATGATCGTTGTAAAGATAAGTCATAGTCATTCATCTTGGCATCAGTTGACATTGACAATGACATTAGCAACGTCTAATCTAAGCTGACTTTGATTAACGGGGACATTCGATGTTACCGATTACATTATTTACAAAGATAGTTTCGTAGGCAGAATTGTGACAACTAGCCACAGAAGCCATAAACCAAGATAGTTTCGATTAAGAAAATGGGTGCCATTTTCAAATTTTCATTCACGCTATAAATTGCTATTATAAAATATAGTGTTTCGGTTTTTAATTACTGTCTATAAGCCAACCAGACACCACAAGGCTGGAGATTACAAGGCTTAATAAAAAGCTTAATAGTCAAGTTTATTAACGACTATACTTATACGCGAGTGAACTCCGGTGGTTTCAGCCTGAAAATCAGGATGTGATTTATATTAGCTGAGGATTCAGGCTAAGTGGTGTGCATTAGGAGGACAGCCTTATGTCCTGCAGTAAATTAATTCAGGCGATGATGATTATGTTTAAAATAATTTATTTTTGTTTTATTAAGTACATATTAGTACTTTTATGTACACAGTTTTTTTTACAATAAATATTCTGTTACGTGTAATTACAACGAATTTGTCGAAACAAAACTGTCTCCGCAAATGATCTTTGATTCTGTCAAATGACAGATAACCAACTCATATTTATGTAAAGTAAAATTAAGCAGCTAAGATAAAAAGACGCGGTGCAGTTTCCGGTAACCAGAAAAACGTATCATCTTAATTTACTCGTATAATATTATTGGAGTTGAATTGTAAATGTAAAGGATTGTTTTTAATTTATTATAATAATAAAATTGTGTACGGTTTTTAGTTAAAAATGTGCATGTGAAAAAATGAATTATTACGTGATACTATTTCTATGTGCACTAAGAATTGGGTGGTGTATCGAACACGATTTCAAAGGTTTTGACGACACAATTTTATTTGGTTTGAACTGGCCGGGAAAGCCTGAAAACTTGGAAAGTTTGGTCGATGGAGAGCCTTCTAAGCCTCAGGTATCTATAATAATGTGATGTTAAATTGTATGTAATGAAAGGAACTTCTCTATCTATAGCCAGAATACTTAAAACATTTCTATCAGATTTCCTATTTTTGTACTCAGTTTTTAAAGTAAACTTTACCCATAATCAGTTACAGAATAACGAGATCCTTAAGGTCACCACTTCAACCAATGAGAAATATGAGTGCAGTATTCCAGAGCTCAAAGTTGAAGAGACTACCAATATAGCAGAGTATGATGGGCCATCACCATTGAATTTGTTAAAGCCATTGTTTTCTCAGAAGATTTGCTCATACAGGCTTGAGAGCTACTGGAGCTATGAAGTCTGCCATGGGCGGTATATCAGGCAGTATCATGAGGAGAGAGAAGGTGGGAATATTTCAGAATATTTCATTATATTAACAACATCATTTTCTTTTAGTAATAACCAGTTATCAAACAAACGTCATGTAGATATTATGATGACAAAGCAAAGGTACCCAATTTGTAATGTAGATACTTAAGGTGGTATGTTACACTCAGCGCACCAAATTCAAATTTTCTTGCTTGTTTTGCTAATTATAGCTTAACTACTCAATGCAATTACGTGAAAACTAGTTTTCCGCAAATAAATAGAATTTATCAATAAATTAGGATTAAAAGTATCACCTAAATATCATTGGTTTAGCAACAAATTGCAAAAAACTAATCTTGGCTTTTATCTTTTATCTTGGCTTTTCAGTCTATTGCCAATTGTTGCTAAACCAATGATATTGATATGATATTAGGTGATACTTTTAATCCTAATTTGTTGATACATTCAATTTATTTGCGAAAAACTAGTTTTCATGTAATTGCATTGAGTAATTAAGCTGTAATTAGCAAAAAAGGCAAGAAAATTTGAATTTGGCGCGCTGAGTGTGAAAAAACAAAAAACCAAATAAAAAACAGATTTTAAGTTGTGAGACAGTATATTTTGTCCATTGGATCTTATCTACATAATAATATAAGTTAAGTTAGTTTGTAGTAGTTAAGTTAGTTAGTTATTTTTTAAATTCTATAGCCACACTTGGTTTTTATCGGTAATGGCAAAAAAGCATAGTAGAGCCAGAATATGTTATGGTGGTTTGTTTATAGGCAAAGAAGTGAACACACAAGAGTACTTCCTCGGCCACTGGAGCACAGACAAGCAAACCAAATTAGAAGCGACTATGAATGTTGACAAAGTGATCAAACAGACACCTAAAACCACTAAAGTTGATGGCAATGCTTTACCTTATGTGGAAATGGCTATGGATGATGGTGAGTACTTTTTAAACTGACATATTTTTAAGGTAGATTTTTGTGAACTTTCTTATATTTTTTCATCACAGTTGCTCGTAATGTAGCTCCTAACCACACCACATTTACGATCAAAAACCAAAAAACTTCCGGCGCATGCTTTTAACGTTACATATGGTGATAACCCAATTCAGTTAAGTTTGTGTCTCATTGTAAGTCATACCAATATTTTTTCATTATCATCAGCCTGAAGACGGCCACTGCTGAACATAGGTCTGCCCCACAGCCACTTTGAGCGGCTGCTCGCCTTCTGCATCCATCGGTATATTTTATGTATATTTCAAATTAATTATTTGGGTTTCGGTTTCCGTTTCGTTATGTTTCATTGTTATCGATTTCGTTTGCAATAGTTAACAAAAGTAAAAAAGTAGACAGCCTCCGTGGTGTGGTGGTTGAACAGGTCGGCAAATAAATCGGAGGCGGCGGGTTCGATTCCCGCGATAGGACAAGTATTTATGTACAGAAAAAAGTGCAAATACTTGTTCTGTGTGGGTGTTGTGAGACCATGGTCCTCGTAGTTCCTGGGTCCCAAGATACAGGGAATACTAGTTAGGGTTCTGGATCTATGTGATCGTTGGGCGTTATTACTGCCTCGAGTGCAGTGATCAACTTCCGACACTTTATCATAAGGTACTATTTCAATCCTTTTAAATTTAACTTTTTTGTTGCTACTTTCCATCAGGCAGACAACATGCATGTTGTGTCGTTGATAACATTCAAAGAATGCAAAATTTTTACTTTCAGGTACAATTTGTGACCTCAGTGGTAAGCCTCGACTAACTCGAGTCCGTTATGTTTGCTATGAACACGGCAAACATGAAGTCTACTCCTTTAAAGAAACATCAACCTGCGAATATGAGATCATTATTCTATCGCCTTTACTCTGTGAACATCCACTGTTCAAACCTAAGGATGTTGGAGAGAATATCATAAATTGCTTGCCAGTTGGCGACGCACCGAAGAAGCCGAGGAATCTTCTTTTGATGGAAGTCGATAGCTTACGGTTCCATCATCAGACGATAAGACTTATGAACAATGTAAGTATTCCCTAATGTGTGAATATTTTTAGTTTACTTATTACTTATGTCAGATTGTAGTAATTTATTAGTTTGATTTTTTTGCCTTGATTCACATGTTTCGCTGACTATATGTATTGAGTTTTGAGGGTAGTCAAGGTTTACAAGCTTTTATTACACCACTAGAGATATATTAACCAACTGAAAATTTATTATGAAAATTTCTTAATGGGGTGGTTTTTGTCCTGGAAAATTAGTAATTCTCGCAGTAAAAGGTCTATTGTGCGAATGATATCTCTAGGCACCTTTAGTGAATGTTGAATATAGGCTTCTCCATAGAGCGCCACTTTGAAAGGGCTGCTTGCCTCCTGCATCCATCGGCTCCTTGTGGTTTTGGCCATGTTATCGGTCCACTGGATGTAGTGAGGAGCCTTTCATGGTTGCTACTCGAGAACTTAAACTGTTAATTAAAAAATGCTGGCAAATACATGATTAAAAATAAAACCAATATTATCACCGAAATGTCAACGAAATCTGTGAATCAAGTTCACTTACCAGTTTGTGTATGACCGCTAATTTTGCATTTGTTTTGTAGTAGTATCACTAGTGCTTGAATAACTATTCCGTTGCCTTCAGGGTCTGGAACCTAAGGATGTACTAGCCCTTTTGAAAGTTGAAAAGATTGAAAAGGTAATTTCGTTTATTTCATTTTGATGCTTATTGTGTAGAGTAGAGGTACATTTTGCCGAGCGACATGCAGGTAAGTTTGTGCACTGTACATTGAACATGCTGTGTTGATAGATGTATTCGAAGTAGGTAGAAGAACACGAATAACTTGCTATTTTAAAGGGAATGGCTGGAAAGTAATGTTGTGCCACAATTTTTACTTCTTTTAACTTGCTATTAGTTGTAATACGGGTAAGTTTAAAAAATACTTGAGTAAGTATTGGCTTTTAACAAATATTTCGTGTGAGTTATGTGGCATTTTAGAGACGCCGAGTATTTTCAGGGTTTATGTTTTAATGTTTTTAAATAAGTGCTATCCAGCTGTGCTAGGTGCTATCTTACCTGATATCTAGTGGTGAAGTTAGAAGGTACGTAAGTACTTAGAAAATGAAAATACGTTAGAATTATAATAAGCACTGGATTTTGACTTACCTTTGACCAAGATCTCTCCCGACGATAAATTGACGGGCGGCCTAATCGCGGTGCGTTTTAACGAATTATCGAGAACTATTAAAGTAAAATAAGATTCGTATTTTGGATAGGTATTTTAGCTTAGCTTAGCAGACTTCTAAACCGATCCAATGTTAGCATATTGCAGCTTACAACGGGGCAATTGGGATTCAAAAGGTCGAAGATTTTGTCTGCTTGCTGGCATAATCATTATACGATATTCTTTTGCAAGAAAACAGTGTATACCTGAAGTCTCTTTCTCATCATCATTCATTCAGAGCCATTAGTAAATAATGCAGATCAAGCAAGAGCGAGATAACCCGTTAGTGTTAGCTTCGTAGAACGCCGTCTTTGTCACTCAGTACAAAAATGTGACGTTTTCTCGCTCTATCCACTATCCGTGTGACAGAGACGATGCTCTACGAAGCTGAAAATAGTCCACCTCCCTTAGCTTAATGTACATTATTTATTTACCGGTACCTGTATACTTACTTTTAGTTGTCGACTGTTATTCGTACGACAATGGTACGATTTTAATTATTTATTTATACGATTAGTGGCATCTGACTGCTCGACTATGTCCTCTATCCTTATTATACTTACACAGCCTTGCAAAAGAAAAAGCGAGATAGCGTAGTCAAAAGCACTCTAAAGCCACATATATTCCAGGACGGCGAGACGCACCTAAAGTTTGAACTGCACCCACTCAATGAAGAGGAGGATCTGACCGAGGATGTGACGAAGCGTCCGCAAATCACTGACCAGTCTACTCCGCCCACTCCTATCAAAGACGACTCGCCTGTTCGAGCGTTCTTGAACGGAGAGAACTGCTTGAATGGGGTACGTGTTTTTGTAGAACACCTGACGATGTGATGTAATTGTAACAGTTTTTTTTGTAGAACACCTTATTAGGGTTCCGTACCCAAAAGGTAAAGCGAACCCTATTACTAAAGCTCCGCTGTCAGTCTATCTGTCTGTCACCAGGCTGTATCTCATAAACCGTGGTAGCTAGAGAGTTGAAATTTTCACAGATGATGTATTTCTGTTGCCGCTACAACAACAAATACTAAATCACACAGAATAAAATAAATATTTAAGGGGGCTCCTACATACAACAACGTGATTTATTTTGCTCGTTTTTATTGCTAATGGTACGGAACCCTTCGTGCGCGAGTCCGACTTGTACTCGGCCAGTTTTTTACCATAGGCTTACCTATATTTGACCACGGTCTCACCTGATGGTGACTGACGACGCGTTGTGTTCATCGCACACTATCTGGACTGCAGTTTGTAAAAAACGACGGGCGAGAAACCTAACATTGGTATTCGAGGCTTTGGAGTTTAGCTTTTACTAATTTATCGTCGCCAATGAGCTTTGATCATGGATGATACTACTAGAGCCACGGACTCTCTTTCCATTCATAAGTATTCACAGCGGGTTTTAGGAGTCCTTATCATCACCACCACCACCACCATCATCACCATCATCATATCTGTAATCAACTTTCCCATCTCGTTTTTAATTTTCGTTTATTTTAATTATTTTTCTTTTACATTCTTCTTTTGAATTTTTGCATATCGATCCAGGGTTCAGGATGGTGGAAGTACGAGTTCTGTTATGGTAAACATGTCATCCAATACCACGTGGATAGAGACGGCGGTAAAACTACCCTCAAGCTAGGCCAGTTCGATGAGGAAGCGCATCTCAACTGGATAAAGGAGAATAAGGGGAAGGCGCCTAAACCTGTCGGTGAGTTCATGACCTTGACCTGCCTCATCATCATCAACAGCCTGAAGACGACCACTGCTGAACGTTGGTTTCCCCCAGAGAGCGCCTTTTTGAGCGGCTGCTCGCCTCCTGCATCCATCGACACTCCGCGGCTTTAATAGGTCGCCCTGCCTAATTACCCCTGTTTTATCTACCTTCCAGAAACAAATTTGATAAAGGAGATATAATTTCGCCGTTCGTACTACTCGTACCCCTTCGTACTCATATGATGACATATGAAACTGAAACGTGGTCTCTTACTGTTGCATTAGTAAGCTCAGTCGCGTAACGCGAGCTATGCTCGGTATTTCCCGAGATAAGATCCGGAACGAGGAAATCCGCAGAAGGACTAAAGTGACCGAGTTAGCAAGTTGAAATGGCAATGGGCAGGCCACATCGCGCGCAGAACTGTAATTTTTGTTGTGTATTTAATTATATGCGCATGAGCAAATAAATTTCGCCCAACAATCGCATAGATCCTGGACCCTGACTAGAATTCCCTGTTCACTATACCTAGAGACCCAGGAACTATGAGGAACATGACGAGGCACAGAACAAGAACGTGCGCTTTTTTCCTGTGCCTGTCGCGGGAATCGAATCCGTCGCCTCCGACGGGGTTATTACGTTACTCGCAATCAGTTTACAACAGACGCAAATTGCGCAATCATTGCTGTCAAACGTCACTTTGACAGAGCAGAAAGAGATGAGCGCTAGATTTCCGACTGTCGGACAATCGATTAACTAAAATTTACATTATTATGTTTCCATAAAATAAAATAAAATAAAATAAATAACGCCCAACGATCACATACATAGATCCTGAACCCTAACTAGGATTCCCTGTATCTAGGGAGCCAGGAACTACGAGGACCATGGTCCCACAACACCCAGACACAGAACAAGTATTTGCGCTTTTTTTTTTCGGGCACAAATACTTGTCCTGCTACAAAAAAAACTAAATACTTGTTTTCCATCTATTGCTGTTTTGTTGCTAGTGGCGCTAGTGTATAAGGACAAAGTGCATTCAGCGACAGGTGAATGGCGGACATCTTGCGACCGATTGCTAGGCGTTTGGTGCCGCATTGCTACTGCTGTGGCAATTTTTACGTAATACAGTTGCGGGTTAACTTTCAACCACTACACAAAAGAGACTGTCAATATCGCGTACAATATATCATTCTTTTCCAGAGCAACGCACATCGGTCTCGCATTTCTACTCCGGGGGAGATGTTTGCGACAAAACCGGCAAGCCTCGCCAAACGGAAGTCAAGCTCAAATGCTTAGAGAATTCATCGAGTCCTGCTCAAGTATCCCTGTATCTCCTAGAACCTAGGACCTGCCACTACATCCTAGGGGTAGAATCCCCACTAATCTGTGATATACTCCCCCTAGCGGACGAAAATGGACTTATAAAGTCTGTGAAGCCTGTGTTGCAGAAACAAGACAATATTGATAAGGAGGAAGCAGAGGAGGCTAAATATCTGGAGTATGTAGTGAGATATGGTAATGATTAGGTGAATAAATGTTTTGGTTTATATAATGGTTTCTTTGTAACGAATAGATTTGCCGTAATCTTCGGTACGAAGGCCGAAAGATGAGGTTACGTAATTTTTTGATAAAAGATAGTATGGTAAAGTACGGGTATTGATAAAGTAGACAAGACAATAAGACAATTTATCTTAAAACAAATTGGTCTAAGATTAAGTTAAAAAAATACTATCCCCATGAATTAGTGGGAATTTCATACAGGAAATTCACTTTACCTTCTAACTTTGGGCTGGTAATGTCAAGCTAAGCAGGACTGGATGTCCTGAGGAGTCGAGCAGCCACTCAAAGTGCCGCTCTCTGGGGGAGCCCTATGTTTAGCAGTAGACGTCTTCAGGCTGTGCTATAGTACTGATGGACCTAGTACATAATTATTATGTATTTGACCCTAAATTCATCGTACGACAGAAAAAATTTCTCGTTCGCTCTGCTCGCGCTTTTTAAATTAATTTGTACCTTGTGCGGCGGAGGCGTTTATTTCTAAATATTATTAATATAGTCCTATAGTGCTAATTTGGTAAAATTTAGGCGCTCGCGCATTCCTATTTTCCCTATAGGTAAGATGGGCTCGATTTTAGAGGTTTTAGTTTTCAACTTGCTAAAATAAATGCATTTTTTTATACACATCAGCATTGCAATTCAACGAGGCAATGCTGCCAGCATGTTGGGTACGCTGCCTACCGGTAGTAGGCTGGAGCATTTGGACTGTATAGGCCATCCTGACTAGTTTACAGTTCAAATGTTATTTGTAGTAGGTAGTGCAGTAGTAGTTCTAGTTAGTGTAGTACTTTGAATAATAAAGGCACAATGCAAATTCAAAGGCACTATTGAATTAATTAAAAGAAAATTATATCAAAAGGCTACTACTAAAGGGCATTAAATTTACATTATTATAATTATTAATTGTTAGGTGAAGCTCCATCCGCCACCAGTTTCCAGGGGAATTTGCCCCCCCCCCCCCCCCTGCAAAATATTTCTAAATACGCCAATGCTTGCGTATCTCCTCATTTCGGATCTTGTCTCGCAAGGAAACACCGAGCGTAGCTCTCTCCATAGCTCGCTGCGCTACAACCGTACTCATGATAATTTAGGGACAAAAACTGGAAATGTCTTTATCTTACATTCTTCAATAAAACATTCGCAAGGGATTAATTACAGCAAGGGCGGAGAAAAATAAAAGCATTCAAGTTATTTTTTAAACTTGACATTTATTTACATTCATATCAACAAAACGGGTGTTGTATAAAACAGTTCTTTTATATTCATTTTCTCCACCAATTTGTATAACTACTAAACGTGTGCCTCGATTTTAGTGTAAAAATATTTATTTTGCGTTTGTATTTCAATAGATATGCTGGCTTACCGCGACTCTGTTTAAAGCATGGTTTTTGAAGCATTATAAATATATCATCAAGCTTCAAACCTAATAAATTTTAACGCAAACTTTGCAATAGATACGGCGGTCCTTGATTTAAAACTTTATAAATAAAAGATAATACATTTGATTTACATTAAATAATGTATATCGTCTAGGCGTTGAAACACATTATTGCCAGTTAAAAATTGCATGAATAATAAAAATAAGCTGGCGATAAATCATGCAGTAACAGCGTAAACAGACGAAAAAATCGACTCGATACCGATAGCTCCCAAGCCAGTAACTTTTTTTAGCTTTAAATCTGTTCCTTATTTCGAATAAAAAATTAATAATGCAGGACTTTATCGAGATCGTCAATGTTGATAACTTTTTATCGACACAATCGATATCGCCAAAAACCTTTCTATTCAATTCAAAAGCGTCGCGACACTAAAGCGGCTGGCATAAATCCATTTTAAATAGTGATG
The DNA here is from genome assembly GCA_963580505.1 of Ennomos erosarius. NCBI lineage: Eukaryota > Metazoa > Arthropoda > Insecta > Lepidoptera > Geometridae > Ennomos > Ennomos erosarius. Next base: position 2,734,016 of record OY756982.1, read on the forward strand.
TTCAAAAACCAGCCTTATGAAATCACAAATAAGGTACATATCAGCAACAACAATGAGGTTCCCGTCTAACCCAAATACCGTCTAATATACCTAGAAAATTGTAGGTAAAAAATTCTATTCACATTTGTTTTGATCTTTATCTAAAATCACACATTGTCAAGAGGCGTTTTGCGTTCCTGTGTCTAGGATCTTAGCTATATCCGTTTTATATACATTATATTCCCGATGTCCTTTATTAACAATACGTACATTCCTTTATGAATAATTTATTACCTTAAATAACAAAGAAAAAATAATAAACATTGAAAGACAAAAGATGTTACAGTTACACAAGTTTCACTAAATGAACTTACTAAAGGAATCACAAAAGGTTGAAAACCATACATTTCCTTTCTGAAACAACTAAAAGGAAACTTATTCAGTCTAGATATTGTCTTTCATTAGACATTCAAAAAAACTTTGACTACAAATTAAAACTATCGCGTGCGTCCACATCTATAAAATCTATAGCGTGCGGGCGTTTCTCAACAAGTATTATTTTTATTTGACTAACAATTTTCTTTGTGAATTAAAACTTTATTGGTTGAAATGGCTATGCAGTAGCATTTTATCGTACAATTAGTTATAAAAATCACAATGCGCCCTATAGGTATACAATACATAGGTCAAGTCGATGAAAATATGTAAAAAATACCTAATTTTAATGCGCCCAAAAATCGCTGGCGTCACTGTCCCTACGGCTTCATACAATAACACATTTCAATAAAAAACAAACTAGCTAAAAGAGCAGACATTTCTATCGCTGTCTCACTCCCACGTATGGTATATGGTGGAAGTAGGACATTATTTTTTCTGGTTTTCTTCAATGTAACTCGTTATACCAAGAAATGTTGTTGACCTAGGTACGGTACTTTTTTACAGACGTGGACACGCACCTATTCTTCACAATCATCGTTCTAATACAATAATTAATACTCAAACTAAATTAATTTTAAATATATGATTGATGCTCTGTCTACATCAGTTCTTTTTACATGAAAAGCAATTTTAATTAATTTAGATTGGTCGTATTTTCTTTTCAACACAAACGCATTGGCACAAGTCGTTATTAAGAAAAGAAAATTATTTACAGGCTACGTCTATTATGGTATTACAGATAATATCTAGCAATGACTAAATTAGCGAATACTATGTTAGCGTTCATCTTGAGTTCAGCCAAATACAGTAAAAAATAACACATTTCTTCCAATAGATAAATAACCGATATTCCAATTCTCAAATATCAGACACGTGTTGTCCTTTTCGTTAACAATGGTTTTCGGAATGCGAAAGAAAAGGACAGATAGATTGCTCCTAATATAACAGAAGTAGATTCAACGCAATTTAGCTATCATTACGTAAGCTGATACTATTGGAAGTAGCACGTATTACTTTATCTGTAAAGTTTAGTTCAGCTAACTCGTGAAAAGAGTAGACTCATTTGAGCTTAGTGTAACTATACGGATAGTTGATAAGTTGTTTGACCATTGATCGATGATTGAAAGTAGATCGTGAATCTTGTGCTATTGATATAAGAAATGCTTTTGACTGATGTTATACTGATTCTGTTCTGCCATTTTAAAACGTAGCCTCAAACTTAATTCCAAATTAAGTATAAATATAGTACAGGCTTATAATGCAAATCGAGCTAAATATAATCGGTTTCGGTTCGTAGAGTGACATCTCTGTCACAAACTTTACTAGACTTCACAATACACTGCGTGACAAAAACGGCGCTCTATGAAGCTGATGATCTCCCTTTGAGTGAGAGAGACGCCGACAAACCGATCACCTCCTGCTCGATTTGCATTATTTACAGCAGGTAAGTATGTAGTTTTCTCAATTTAAGATCTCTTAACATTTTTCTATTATTGAGCTTTGTGTTAGTAACACAGTAACAATCGTTTTAATATTAAACATGTTCGACATACAATGTAGGTAGGTAGGTTATGTTACGGAAAATCCTATATTAATATTATTTTCCTTTATTACTAATAGTTGTGAATTTTGATATGTTTGTGTTACAATAACAACTCTTTAATCTGTAGTTTTAAAAATAGAGTCTGTTTTAGATAGTGAAGTAAAATGACGACAATTTTTTCCGTACCATAAATAACCTTAATATAATAATTATAGTATTTGAATAAATCAAAATAGGAAAATGTGTTTATAGTGGTAGACGTAAGTGTTATAAACGATATAATTTTTAAACGAATTACGGTAAAGAATACCAAACTTACACACGAAAATATTAACTATAATGATAATTAAATACTTATTTACTAAAGAAAAAACATTTTTGACTAAAGGGCCAGTGTTCGATGTGTTGATAAAATTGTAGATGACTGATAAAATATACATTAATGTACACAAACAAGCATAATAAGTAGAAAGGTAGAAAGACGAAATACGCGTAGATATTTAAAAGATTTAAAAGAAATAAAAGACATGTAGGAAATTCGTCATTGATGCCGATTTTGTCGTGCGAAATCTTAATCAAAATCCAATAGGACATCTCTAAAAATGTTGCCGTCACTTTCATAATAGATAGATATAACAAGGACCGCGATTATTTTAGAACTGTCAAATTAAATTCAGGACTTCAGAATGGACACCACTATTGGATTATAATAATAAAAAATGAAAGCATGTTCGGTTACTGTTTAAAACCTTTACTAAAATCTTTAAGCTACGTCAGATAATTATTTAAACAGACTACATAAAGGCTAATTTTGATAAAAATATTTTGAATTAATTAGGACGTTTTTGAAAAAAATCAGGGAGTTTCAGGAAATTTTGGTAACTTTATTGTAATCTTTTAAAATCATGGCACTCGATTTTTATTAATTTTTTTTAAATTAATTATTGCGAAAAAATCATTTAAAATATCTACGCGCTACTTTCAAGGCCACGTTTCACACAACGTTATTCCTTCAAAGTTTTAAGTACACTATTGACAACAAGTAATGTAAACAATAAATACACTGATCACTTTGAGATCATCTTCTTTATTCTAAACACCTTATAAATTTTAAACAAAATATGCTGACTTTTTAAATTGACAATGGCCACATCAAATACTATAAAACATTTTTTAAATTAACTATCCAAGTGGTAACATAAAATAAAGAACTTGTAACAAAAAATAGTTATATATTCATTGAACGTTCGATAAAATCTAAAGCAATACTTGTGTGGTACTAGGTACAATCGCACCAGATAACTTTGGGTTGGGTCACGTGCTTCCCTGCCACAGACACTGTTCATAAGTATCGGCTCTTTGGCGACTACAAAACTGTATATAGGTTCCCGAACGAATACAACTTAAACCTTATTATGTGACTAAAACTTAATATACAAAACATTTAATTATAAGAAATAATTAAACAATTTGGGGAATACTTTGGAAACGATAAATCCTTTGACACAAACCTTAACCTTATACTTATTAGTTAACAACTGTGCACGTGGACTCGCATTTACGAACGAACCGCGCGTTCGGTTCGTGTGCACCGGATACATCACAACAAACGTTCTTACAACCTCTTTGCAGTTTTTTTTTGTTAATTTTTCTCTTTTTAAATTCACTAGGAACGAGTTCTTGGAATTTGTTCTAGTACGGTCTGGAGAGTTCTTTAGAACGTTTCAATTGAACTTTGAGTCTCTTTGTACCTATTTGGAAGCCGTTCATGGCTTGTATTGCGGCCTGGGCGGAGGCTGCGTTGTCGTAGGAAACGAACCCGAAACACTTGGAGAGGTTCGTTTGTTTGTCTATGAACACTTTAGCCGATATCACGTGACCGAATGGGAGGAAAGTGGACGCCAGATCAGTGTCCGTGAACTCCTGGGGCAGGTGGTAGATGAACAGGTTTCCGCCTTCTGGACCTGGAATAGCCAATGTATCAATTAGTGTGTTATTGTTTTCTCTTTCCCCGCCACTAGGTGGACCAACGATCTGATCCAAACCGCGGGAAGCCGATGGATGCAGAAGGCAAGCAGCCGCTCAAAGTGGTGCTCTTTGGGGGAGGTCTATGTTCAGCAATAGACGTCTTCGGGCTGATGATGATGATGATTGTCTTTTATTGACGGGCCCGATAGCTCAGTTGGTAGTATCCCTGCCTTCTGAACTGAGGGCTGTGGGTTCGATTCCTACCAAGGACAAACATTTGTGAGATGAACATAGATGTTTGTTCTGCGTCTGGGTGTTATATTGTATTCTATGTATGTATTTACAAACAAAAAAGTATCTAAGTATTGTATCAGTTATCTGGTTCCCATAGTACAAGCTATGCTTAGTTTGGGGCTAGATGGCGGTGTGTGATATGTGCACACATATTTATTTATTTATTGAACTGAAATAAAACCATCGTGTTTTTTTGGTAAAGCATGCCGGACCCATGGCTCTCTACTTTAGAGAATGTACAAATCAAGTAGAATTGTACCTACAGACAAACAAAATACAAAAAATTATGTGTACAAAAATAGAAGAAAATGTATGAAATTCTTGGTACTAAAAAGTCGTACCTTCCACTTGCTTCCCCGCCGCTGCAGCCGCCGCCGAACCGAGCACCGAACCGAGCGGTGCCGCAGCGAACGCGCTACCGAATTGCGCCGCGTACGCAGAGCTTAGCGGCTCGGCTGTGGACCCTGCAATGAGACAACGTACACATAATAAAAAAAAATTCACCGACACAGACCGATGTAGAGTTGTAGACAATTAAAATTAAAATAGTCTAATTAGATTTTTAATGGTATATAAGTAGTATTGTATTGTATTGTAACATTTGTGGCTAAATGGAAACATCAAAATCCAAAAACAATTAATTTAATCTTCAACGTAGGTATTTTGCTTGTCTCCATCTTGTCAATCACAACTTTATGTCATACCTACCTACTAAGTATACATTGGTAGGTAAATCGGGGTTTAGGATTTTCCTGTATTAAGTAGGTAGTTTGTATGTAAATTGCAATTTGCTCGATACTGTATTTTTTCACCTCAAGAGCAATAGAACAAACTGCCCCCAATTTTTTTTTACCTATGTATATCCGGTACTTACGTAAAAAAATATATCGACTGTTTTGTTTATCCAATGAGTAAATTTTAACAGATTAAAAAAAAAAGTAAGATATACATAACAGATGAGTTTAAGAAATACCTATTGTTACAAAGTGAAATAGATAACTTCTAAGTACCTACCTATGTACTACTAAGAGAGCAACTAAGAAACATTTTCTCACGATTATCGTAAAAATACAAATTAGTAAATGTTTTAGCACTCATGCAAACACAATCAAACTTTGTTAACAAATCTACACGAAATGTCGCAATAACGAACTAAAAATGTCTCTATTGTAATACTAAAAAGTATTTAGGTAGGTATTCCAAAATTTTATACTAAAAAGTAAAAGTAGATAAGTATAATCGACCCCGAACCGAATCCAGTCGCTAAAATACTGTCAGATTATTGCGACAACGAATACACAACAAAATAGTTATATTACACACTTACCCTCGGTTTCTTTTACGTTTTCTAAAGTTAAACTGACGTCAATTTAAAAATACGGAACGCTCATTGGTTGCCTGTTGATCATCGGCTGTCTTCAACCAAGTTGTTCGTTCAGTGTTTTGAAGCTGACATGTCTTTAACTTTAACAACCGTACGAGAAACCGAGGGAGTCATTGCAACGGATAAGTAACGAACAATATCAATTTAAAAAACATTGAGAATTCATCCAAAAACAATTGCACGTCGAGCTGTTAATATTTCGTTTACAAAACAACCAATAAGTAAAACAAAATAGTATTTACAGTCCAACATGTTCGCTTGCTTGCCAGTTTAAAACACGGCTATGCAAAGCCAAGCATCGTCAGGCACTAGTGAACGCCAACATGAAATCAACCAAGCCGAGTCCCTAGAAATGTGATGAATGAAGAATTTATGCCACTTCCTTAGCTATCCAAAAAAATATTCTAATCCTAAAGTGCATATTTGGCTAGTACTCCAAATTTAAACATTGTTTAAAACAACCCTAACTTTTGAGTCAGCCCCCCGCCACCCTTATGGGAATGATGGGAAGCGTAACGGGTCGATATAGACATTGGACATTTGGGACACTGGAGGTACCTATTCCTATTGCTTTGCATAGGCACCCTGTAGCACTCTTTTATAAGCCTCATTTAAAACGCTGCATGTTGTAGCTCTGGGGAAAGACCGCTGGTGGAAGCTCATGCCACATTTTGGAGGTTTAGGTAGACACCTAAATACGGCATGAAAGTGCGCGCATAAATCGTGTCGTATGTATTTCTGCGACTCAATAATGCATACTTTTTATTTAATTACAACAAAATAGGGTTGGTGTGTTTAATTTCTTTTGTCTTTTTATAAGTTTAGTCGATATTAGACCTATTGCAGTGTTTTTCATCTATATGTCTACATACCTATATAAGAAGAGCACTATACACACATTTATTTATATCCGTATTTAATAATTAAGTTTTATAGGTATAACAACGGTAACAACTAAGCACCTAGGCACTCGAGGTACCTACCTAAATCAAATCAAGACTCCATTATTTGATATTTGAATGCCATTAATCTATTGTATTTTAAATATAACAATAATAAAGCTGAGTACTTCACAAATGGTCCTTCGAGCAGTTTTCCTTCGCACGTATCTACCCGCAAGAATGTCACGTACGCGATCCTTATTGAAACAAAACCATATCTTCGAACAATGGCTGACATTATTAACCACTGCTACATGAAACTGCATTATGAATTATTAATTAATTTTCAAATGGAAGCACCAGAAAATGATTTGTTCTTTGTTCCATATAAAAAAATGATGAAAAATTGTCTTCGTTATCTACCTCGTTCGTTAAGTAAATAAATTATATTCTAAATTATGGGGCATGCGACATCTATTCATTAAATGCCTATTTATAATGTAAAATGTAATTCTAACTACTAATTCATTTGTTTGTTAACTTTTTGTTTACAAATAAGCATCATGCAAGGCAGAAAGAAGTGGCATTCTTCATTTATCACATAACATTTAGAAGCCAATACCAACCCAAAGGTCTTTAGAGATATCCGATGAAAACAATAAGTTAAAGATTTTTTCTTTAATCAAATATATGTAGAGTTATGTAATTTGTTTAATTATTATTTTCATGTGAATATCTCTACGTTTCTCTGGGAATCGTATAGGCAACAACAACAAAGCGAATAGATCAGTCATTCCATAAAAACACACGGCGTTCGTATTGAATTTTTTACCTGTGATGTTAGTCTTCCCGAGAAGACCTGAAGTATGAAAAATGTTCATCGTTAATAACCTTTTTTACTTTCAATTTAAGTCCAACCTGAAATAGGAAAGGTTGCCGACTAAATCGTTCGTTACGGATTTTTGTTCTGCATTCTAATTAAGGATTTGGTTGGAGCAATTTGTGGAGGATATATTGGAGGCTGAATTGCGCTGACCGTGCCTTGGTTGGAGGAAATGACAATTAGTGCTAATGGTCTTAAAAACGGACCGGAGGGGTTTCCGTTTACTCTGTCCGGGTCAAAGCGATTAGCAACGATTAACAACTTGAAAACCTAAGAATTTGTTCTTGTCAACATAAAACAATAAGGTTGTTACGAAACCTGAATAAGTTGTCCTGAACTAACAATCAATTTTTTATATATTTCAACTAAAGAAAAAAATATACGGACAAGCGACGGGGTTCGAATCCGTGCATTCTGTAATCAATTGTTTTCGAAGTAGGCCCATAAAATAATAGTTACGTACCTAAGTAGGTACTAAAAATTATAGCTTTAACAAGTATCTATCTAACGCCATAGATAATATCATTAGAAATATTCGACAAGAGTTTTGCTTACTCAGACTAGAACAACGACTAGTTTGAAACACTACTCTGCTTTAGAGTCATAAAAATATTCTTATACTTATTGTAATAAAGCGTATAAAAAGCCAGATACTTACACAACTGTGGCGCAGCTGGTTGCGGCGCGGCTGCCTGCTGCATAGGCGCGGCTTGCGTCACGACCGGCGGCTGAGCGATGGCTGCTAGAGCCGCCAGGTTCTGCACCGAAACCGGCGCTAACATGCCCCCCAGCTGCTCGCTCCCCACCCCGCTCACCGCGCCCCCACCCAGCCCTGCGCCGTTATAACCGATATCCTGATAGTTAACACCTGATGGCGGACAACGAAAAGCTTGTAAATAAACAAAAAGGGTTAAACAAAGAAGGATTTGGGGTTAAGGTTCAAAAAGCGAAAACAAAAATAAAAACACAATGATTAAAAACATAAAAGGATTAGAAAAAAAAACTGGGACATAAAATATACTAATTCTACATTAATGTAGTACATAGAAACTACTAAAACCATATTGAAGCCTACCCATAGTCTATATATCTACCTACTACATATTATATCGACGTCGGAAGATCTAATTATTAACAGATAATCCCAAGGTATCCCTAGGTAGGAACTAAAGTGACCGATGTAGCTCTTAGGGTTAGCAAGTTGAAATGGCAATGGGCAGGCCACATCGCTTGTAGAACTGTCAACCGATGGGGAAGAAAAGTTCTCGAGTGGCGACCACGAACCCTAAGACGCAGCGTAGGCTGGCCCCCCACTAGGTGGACCGACGACCTAGTTAAAGCCGCGGGGAGCCGATGGATGCGGGAGGCGAGCAACCGCTCTAAGTGGCGCTCCCTGGTGGAGGCCTATGTTCAGCAGTGGACGTCTTCAGGCTGTTGATGATGATGATGAATCCCTAGGTACTATATACCTACTTAAGACCTAATAAACAATAATTTATGTGGGCAAATGTGGTTGGTTGCGACTTGCTTTGGTATTGATACTTCTGACAAATGAATGTTTATTAATGGCTATAATAAAAAGATAGTCGACATGCTCTCATTTAAGTGTAATCCATACCTAAGCACAGGCCTCTCAATTTCTAGTACAGAATATACTTAGGTACTTTTCTAAAGTTATCTACGTATAAATTACTTACTTACTAAAATTAAAACCCGGGTAAATAGAAAAGTAGCTAATAAACAAGGACGTTTAATGTTACACAAGACAATTAGCTGTTATGCTGTTAATGAATCATTAACGTCAGTCACGGTGAGGTCACACTATTGTTTACAGAGTGCTTCGCGTTCTGTCACATTCTTCATGCCACGATTTACTGAACAAAGCGTGTAATTCCATTGCCCGTTTGTATTTTACTACGGTGTGTTATTTTTTGGTGAAAAACAGCCTAAATGTCGCGTGTAATGTTTTCTTGGCGTTTTCTTCTCCGTTTCTTAAGCGATCATTTTGAGTTTGTAGGTACCTTTTTAGGCCAATTACCTACACCTAAATAAGTAGCTATTCTTAAGTAAAGGTAGGTAAGACTTTGACCTTAATCTCCACCCTCAAGCACAGCCTCTAGTGACTAACTTATTTCGGGTTGTTTTCATAGTTGCACGCATAAATGTAGGATTTAGGTATAACATACTAATTATTCTTGAACTACATCAGCACTTGAGTAAAATTGAGTCTGAGTCTTTTGTTCTTAACCGAATTAAAAAAAGAAGGTTCTTGCAGCAGCAACAGCTACGGTAAGATCGCTGTTGGATAATCTCTAAGGCCGACTTGCGCGTTCACTCTAACCTCGTGTTACCTGAATAAATGCCTAACTCGGATTATTTCTGTATTTTATCTTGCACGTTAGAAAATTGACCACTTATCCCGTTATATATTTAACCCGGGGGTAATTTGACATGTTGATCCTTAAGCGGCTTTCACATACTTGGCAAACAGCGAACATCAAATAGCAAACACGAACTTGAGGATGGGTGTGTGTATTTTTATTTTGGTGTTTGCCTGTTTGCAAACACACATGTATCACTGGCAAACACCATTGATCGGTATCAGTGTCGGAATTGTGCATAGTTCTAAGGATTTGACAAATACGTTTGTCGAACGACAAAGCTGTTTGTGATGTATTCAAAAGTTTGACAGTAGTACGCGCGTAGGGTTGCTAACCATACATTAATATATAGAACTGCACTATATTTCAAGGCTGTGTGCTAAACGCTGTGCGCAACTAGTAGGTTCTATATATCTCTTCGAATACTGCCCGCGAATAATTGAGATTATTCGCTGCGGCTTAAATAAAAGAGGTAATCAGTATCCTATGTGTTCCAGTATCCAGCATAAAATATAAGCTATAGCTAGCATGCTACTCCTTCGATCGCATCGTCACTTTCAAGTTGCCTGTTGCCAAGTTTCAACATGCGGTCAGTAGCTATGCCAATATAACTTTCTTCATTTAGGGCCTCACTTATAAACGTCGCTTAAAGTTAGCCATTGCTTAAAACCTTTTGTCAACTTTTGACTGATTTGAAATGTCACGCACTGACTAACTTTAAGCGGCATTTATAAGTAAGGCCCTTAAAGTAATGTCGTTCCTGCTTTCTATTCCCGCCATATTCACACGAAGGAAATTCCGATATGAATTTAAAATCGCGGAGAACAAAGAAACAGATAGTAACAAATATCCCTTTTGATTTTACTTAATGCATATTTTATGATACTTTTAATTTAAAAAAAGACATTAGATGGTGTTTATAAAAATGAATATTTGATAAATAATATATTTGTTTATCTTTTGTTTTTTATTATATTAAAAAGACGCTATATATTTCTCCGAAAAAAAATGTTGGCAGCCCTAACACGCTCGTCGCCTGCCATTTTTGCCCATCCATACTTAGCACTTTTGACTATCCTGTGGATGCAGTGTATGTGTTGAGTAATTTGTGGTCGGTGTTTGGGGTACTAGGTGTTTGTGGCAAACATCAAGCATGTAGAGGCGGCTTTAGGTATGTACGTTTTATAAGTTTTAAATTGACACTGGCTGAAAATGTTCTATTGATACCTCTCCAAGAAGTTCTATAATAGTACTTATATTACATACTAACTGGAACAAGCACTTCGAACAGAAACGATAAGTTTTTCGAGAAGTTTTTTTTTGTGTCTCGAGTTGTGAATGAGTTTAAAATAAAGTAGTAGGCCCGCAGTTTCATCTCTTCAATCACATAAGAACCGTGTGTAGCATAGGATGCTTAAACAGCATGTGCTATGAATACAAACAACAAAGGTACATTATATACATAGACTGCTAAAGGCATGCCTAGCTCTTCCTCTGGTAGGTGGTATATTCCCACTTGCCCCCACATGGATCGCCCCCAGTTTAGTACATGCATGCTACAGCTTCTAATTTGACTAAATCTGATAAAATTTAGTTGATTAATTTACGAAGTAACGGTATTATGCTATCCCATAGAAAGTATGATTTCTGTGCGATTGACTACTGTATTGTTTTTTAGTACAGTTTTAGTAAAAGTAAGTAGGTAAGTCAATTTTACCTAATTTTATTATTTTACATTCATCGAGAATTTACGAAGTTGAGTTTATTATGCATGTAGAATCTGGTTGGTGCTCGTGAAAATGAAACGATGGGGGGCTTGAGGCAGCAAAGTCTTCTATATTTTCCGACAAAACTATTTTTAATTATTAACACCGCAGAAAAAAAACTCTCACGTCTTCCATTCACATCTTGCATGTCTCTCTTTCTTCCTTCGTTCATAAACTCTCACACCTTTTTTACATTTAGATTGTCCGTTCATAAACTTTATCAGATTTTTAATCCTACATGTATTCCCATGAAAACAGGTTAACTACCTCCGATAATAAGGCATAAGAAAAAGACAGACTACTCCATGGGTACACAACGTACTATCTTCCTCAGACCACGTCTCTCTCCAAACACGATAGTCTAATGTAAATTTTACGGCATTAAAATTAAAGTTTAGTTTTGTATAATTTACGATGCTATGAGCTTATTCCAGTTAGTATAGAATATGTATACCTTGTACCTTTCAACTTCAAATACATAAGTCAGGTGTAATTTTGTTTTACTCTGTGCATTGAGCCGGAGGTTTACCAACTTAAAGCCCGTCACACACGTAGCTATAATATATATTAATATATTTATAGCTAGACATATTACCTTATGTTTTCTATACAAATTCTCGAGGGACCACACGCAGCTATAATATATATTTCTGTGACCAACCTATACCGTAATATATATTATGGTATATTTTTATATTATTGTATATTAATATATATTATGGTATAGCGAGACATATTTTGAATGTACAGCATGTTTCAACATATCCGACGCGCTCCTCGGACGCTTCTCCCCTCTTACCATTCCTGCCGCTTTGCCTGGGGGTCTAGCAAAGATTCCAGATGCTAACGCTATCTCCAAAAATGTATTGAAATGACATTAATCGCTTACTTTTCCACAAAAGTAAGCGATTTCCGAAATGTCATTCCAGTACATTTTGGAGTTAGCCCGAAGCTTTTGGGATCCCGAACGATCCCAAAAGCAAAATTTGGCGATAGCGTTAGCGTTTGGAATCTTAGCTAGACCCCCTGGGCCGCCTCCGCCCGACCAGTGTGGTCAATTTAGACGATATATCGCCATTTAGTCTACTCGGGACTAGGCATCGGCGATGTAAAAATCTGATTGGCGACTGGTCACTTTTTATACTACCTCAGGTACAAGTCATTTAAATTAGCCAAATTATAAATAAACTACTTTTCATAAAAACTATATCCACCTTATTAGGAGTGTGTGATATTAATCGGAATGGTCGTCTGAAGAACCATCAAGTAAATCCAATAACAATGCACTTCTTGTTGAATTCATAATTACCTACTGTGTTTTGAAATCAACCTTTATTACAAAACACGTGTAAACGCTAGGCCGACCATCAATGAAATGAAGGAAAATATATATATTATAGCATCGTCTCCGTGTGTGGTAGCTTGCTATAATATATATTATAGTACGGTATATTAATATATATTATTGCTACGTGTGTGACGGGCTTAACCCCTGTCAATATTCCGAACGTGCAAGAGAAAATGTCTGGATATTTCTGTTTACCAACTTAACTCGAATTACTAGCTCTGGGTTAGGTATTCAGTTATAATTTTAAACCGAGAACGTGCAAGAGGGCCTAAGTATACTTAATAGGCACTCGTATAATAGATGATTGAGTTTCCTAGTTTCAATTGAGATGTTTGTACCTTGCAGCAGCGTAGAGCCCTGCCCTTGCAGCAACTGCTGCTGCAGTCCAACAGCTTGTAGTTGCTGCAGCAGCTGCAGCTGTGTTGCCGGCGATAGAGCCGCCTCTGAAGCGAGGTAGGCTGCTGGCGTGACCGGCGTCGTTAGGCCCCAGAAGTTGGCCTGTATCGCCTGCAGCTTCTTCTGTTCTTTCTCCTTCTGTGTATCCGCGAACTTGACGACTAGGGGAGCGGAACAGCCTTCCATCGTCTGACTGTGGTGTAATGCCTGGAAAAGACATGGTAAGAAATAAGCCCCCACCCACCTAGTGATTTCAATCAGAAAAATAGGTTTGTCTTTGATAGAAAAGCTACCTTCTTTGCTCTCCTGGGAAGAACAAAGAAGGTAGCTTTGATGATGGGAAGAGATCAGGGCCACCGTAGCATATAGAGTAAAATGGACAAATTTGACATCCCATTACTTGATGCCTAGGGCCCATAACCTAAAATCACCTACCTATTCACGGTAGGAATACTGACCAGGTTACCGAACAATGGCACCGCCTTTCGATATAAAAGTACCTAACGAAGGCCTTCCAATCATCTGCCTATTGTGTTGTATAAACCGCGTAGGCATGTAACTTAACCATTTATGGTACAATAACCTCAAAATGTATGAAACATAACGTACCTTAATAGCAGCGATGGCAGCCTGCTTCGACACGAATGTAACGAAGGCGCATCCCTTGCTCTGCCCCTGAGCGTCTCGTAGCACGGTGCACTCTTCAATAGCGCCATGACCGGCGAAAAGTGAGCGGACGTCGTTTTCTGACAGCTTCTTGTTCAGCATACCCACAAAAAGCTTGCGTTCTGTGGACAAGAAAAAAACTGTTAGATAAGGTTGTACTTATGAGTTGTTACGATGATTGTAGAATCAATCTGATGATGTGAAAATCCCTAGATACTGCCCTAATCGTGGGCAGACCCGAGGGGCTCTTCTAGTTTGTTTTTTTAACTGTTATATATCTTGCAACAGTTACAGTATCAAAACATGGGTTCGCATACCTAGTGGAGTCCCACAAGGTTCCCTGCTTGGGCCCCTGCTCTTCTTGATTTTCGTGAATGATATCTCCGAATGTTTTCATAATAGTCAACTATTGTGTTTTGCTGATGACATGAAAATATTCAGGACTGTTAGATCGATTGACGATACCAAGAGCCTCCAAGCTGACTTGTTACGTCTTGATGCATACTGTGCCCTCAACAAGCTGGACCTCAACCCTTCTAAATGTTCAGTGGTAACTTTCAGCCGCAAGAAACTATTAGTATCAACATCTTATACACTGAAAGGACAGCTACTACAAAAAAGTAGCGTGGTTAGAGACCTTGGAATAATCCATGACTCAAAACTTCTTTTTGATGATCATGTTGAATCCATTGTTACCAGAGCATCAAGAGCGTTGGGGTTCATCATGCGAACCTCTGGTGATTTTAAGCGAGCAAAAACATTTAAAATTCTTTACTGCACGTTTGTCCGGAGCCACCTTGAAAACGCATCCCAAATTTGGAGTCCTCGTTATGAAAAATACATCTCGAGAATTGAGTGAATTCAGATTAAATTTATTAAGTATCTCTGCTGTCGTCTGCGGATTCCGTATTCGTCTGATAATTACCATAACCTTTGCAAGCAGTTCCATCTGCTACCTCTTTCTAAGAGGCGCGAAATCGCAGACCTTGTATATCTTCTGAATATTACGAGCAATATCGTTGATTGCCCAGACCTTGCAAGTAAAATTAAACTAAACGTTCCACTTAGATTGACCAGATTTAATGCACGTTCCATTAGTTTCAACTAATTATAGGCAGAACTCTTACTTATGGCGAGCAAGCAACAACTTTAATAAACTGAGCAAGCGAAATGACCTTGACCTGTTTTGCACCAGCGCTTCCTCGGCCAGGCGGCGGCTGAGCAGTGAATTCTTCTTAGCGGACGTTTGACTTCAGTTTTAATAACATGTCAACAATAATACGTAAGTTAAGTAGGTACTTATTTTGCAACCTTTAAAATTTACCAGAATTATGTAGTGTTGTGTTCCAGTATATACGCATGTTTACCTTAACTTAGACCTATTCGTGAGAACCTGTAATTGGCTTTCTATAGCTATTCTATTGAATTATTATATTAAAATAAGCTGTTGGTTTTCCAATAAATAAATAAATTAATAAATAAACATTGCGCTAAAGCGTTCAGCGTTTTAAGTGATATTTAATGTCATAAAAATTGCCTTCAAATTACGCAATGATCACCCCTTTATTGCGCCTAAGAGAACGTTTACGAAATTCGCGTGTGCTTCGTGCAACAGAGGAAGTGAGTTTCCTTTTATATCGCTCACAACCGAGGCATTGAACATTTATGTCAAAGAGACGATTCAGTTTCTATTCAGCACTCGCATCACGTTTGTCAGCTAGCTTTATCACCGGGTCGCCAGTGTCACCGCTGCATCGAACGAAACATCACGCCGATAGAAATCTTCCATAACATCCTGAAATATGGACTCCGAAAAGCCTTCCGCGCTAACTGCGAATTTACGACCGTCGAATCGCCACACCCGTCGTAAAACATTCTCGCTTCCGTGCATACGAATATTTGATGCCTTTTTAATCTCACAAAAAATCGAATGTAGGTCATTAAAAAGAGGAAACGAGGAAAACATTTACAGATATTTCAACGTCAAAGGTGCAAAACAAAACGCAATTTCGTGTATTACGAACACGTAAAATTCAACATTCGACGGTTTCAATCCCCCGCGGGTTGCGCCACGCCGAAATTGAAAAGGTACCGTCGTAGCTCACAGCTCACACCGTATGGCGCTGCAAATATTTCATGCCCGCAGAATCAGCACTCGTGCGCGCACGGAGATTAGCATGAAAATGGCGTGAGAAAACGACCCGCTGAAAAACTCTGTGCGAGTGAGCGATTTTACCCTGTCCCCCTAATTCTCTCTGCATACTAGATGGATGTTTAGGCTTAAGATCAACATGGAAACGTTTAGCGACGCAACTCGTGATGTGCGCTGTGTGCTTTGAACAGCGATTGTGGGAATTAGCGTGCTTGATTGCTAGACGAACATTTTCCTACTCCGATCATCCGTTGAACGTGAGTGTGAGTCATGTAGCTTATTTAACTTGCAGGCCTCGACGCGAGTCGAATGTTCGGTTCAAAGCGAGGAGCATAAGACGCCGTCGACAAATTAGAATACAAAGTGAATCTTGAAGCGGGTAATCAGTTTAAATGTAAGAGTAATTGTGTACTTTGTACAAATAACGCAAGAATAATGCTTTAAAATGTTAATGTGCTAAGTGCGCCATCTAGTCGGTAACGGCAGCGTTCGTTAAACAATTTACATAACCTCTCGGTGGAAGGAGGGGGGAGGGGGAGGCAACCTGGCCTCTCACAATGGCCCTGTTTATTTTTACACAACTCCATTTAAATAGGTTTGCTTTACTCCCCTAAAGATGTTTAACAAGAAGCTGTAACGTGAAGCTTCATGGGCAATACGAAATAATGGATAAAAACCGTTAACAGCTGTAAGAATAGCTTTTTTATTTTCGCCCAATTTACAAAATGTTTTCTACCTCTTTAAATTGTTTGTACATAAGCTTTGAGACCTCAGTTTTTCTCTACTTAATCTAATCTTTAAATTTTTATAACTATCACGGTGTGAGACACAGCCTGGTGACAGACGGACGGATAGACAGACAGACCGACAGACAATCGGACGGACAGCGTAGCCTTAGTAATAAGGTACTTTTGGATACGGAATCCTAAAAACGAGACAGGTGCTGTAGCGCCGAGCTAAGCGTCTTTGACTCTACGCGACTGGATGTGAGAGTGGATGTGCGCCTTATATACATTATAATAAAAAGGCACAGAATTCGCCGTTATTTACATAAGTACTAGGTGGTAGGACTTTTCTGCAAAGTTCGTCTAGGTAGGTACCACCGCTCTGCCAGTTATTCTGCCGCCAAGCAGTAATGTGCAAACACTACCGTGTTCCGGTTTGAAGGGCATTGTAGCTAGTGAAATTACTGGGCAAATGAGACTTTATGACCTGATTACACAGTGTAGTAATCTGATTACTAGACTGTGTGATGTCTCAGGATGACGTGCGCAGTGCAGTGCCACGCAAAACTTTATTTTAAAGTTCCGAGTGGCACTGCAACTATTATGGGCAGCCGTGTCGCTTAACATCAAGTGAACGACTAGCTCGTCACGTCATTCATTCACATATAAAAATAAAAAATAAGGTCTATAATAATATTAGGGAGAATAGCAACCAATAAAACTTACCCTATAGAGCCAGCCTCATATCCAGTGTTTTTATGTGTCTAGGTATATTCTATTTCTGTAATGCTTATTAGAGTGCCTATTTCACAGATTTCTGCCGCTTATCTCGGCTAAGTGCGTATCCTTGTTCACCGCTTCGTGTCGTTAACTATACTATAACATATTATTGTACACCTAGATGGGTACACACTACACACCTATAGTACATTTATCTGAATCTTTTAATACTCTACTTATGTCCAACTTATTGCAGAGATGGAAACTAGGACAAACCTACTGACTAAACGGAAATTTAAAAATATGAATATTATGTAGGTACTTAATATTACTAGGTCGCGGGCAGCCGATGGATGCAGGAGGCGAGCAGCCGCTCAAAGTGGCGCTCCCTGGGGAGGCCTATTTGTTCAGCAGTGGACGTCTTCAGGCTGTTAATGATGATAAGTAGGTAAGTGTGTACGTGTGTGTGACTGGCCTGGATAGCTCATTTAGTGGAAGCCCTGCCTTCTGAACTAGAGGTTGTGGGTTCGATTCCCACCCAGAACAAACATTTGTGTGATGAAAATCAATGTTTGTTATGTGTCTGGGCGGTATAGTAAGTATATTGTTTTCTATGTATGTAGTAGGTATTTAAAAACAAAAAAATATATAGTACAAGCTATATGCTTAGTTTTAGGCTAGATGGCGCTGTGTGAAATGTCCACACATATTTGTTTGTCTGTTTGTTTTATTTTTGGTTAATTTTTGCTAAGGTGAAATTTGAAAGGAGCTATCTACTACAAGTACCTAAGACCTAAGCATTACAATTTCTGAAGCTGTAGATCTCAGGTTAATTTGAAATTAGTCGTGTAATACCTAATTAGTAACGTGCTTTGACGCAGAGGTGAGTGCCAAATGAATAACACCCCAACAATGAACTGCAATTCCCTCTGAATTCCTAGAAACTGTCTGAGAGGAAACTCATGCTGCACTTAGCTTACAGCAAGTAGGTAATACCTACTCTTACTTAGTAGTGAACTTTAAAGCCCGAGACGGCGACAAGAAACTAATTTTCCCGTCACTAATTGAGTAGCTAAGTAGTTATAAAATTGGTTGAAACTCATTACCGTCTTTGAACAGTATGCTTTCTAGTTAGACAGCGGCTTGCATACAAGTTAAAGTAAATCGTGCAAGATAAACGGATAAAGTTTTTATGCGCTGCTATAAAGAGTACTCTCCACCGATAAACAATGCCGTTTGAACTCTGTATCGGAGCGCCCGGCGTGGCTTTATAAACGCGGCGAGCGTTCGGGAAAAATTCCGTTCTCAATAAACAGATTCCTGCGAGTTCCCAAACTCTACTTGGAACGGAACGGAGCTTTTCAAAATTACCGCGCAAACACTGCACAATGGCAGCGCATTGTTCCGCCTGCCGGAACAGCTCACGGCCGTATTTATCTCAACCGGTACGTACTTATTTGACGAGACTTTATTATGTACCCCGTCTATACCCATCCCTCCGCAGAGAAATAGCGGCTCGGAGCGGATCGGAATGTAGGATTAATTTTAAATTGCATCGCTTCAATTTTGCGCGTTGTAACTTTAATGTTTATCAGAATTTCAGTTCATCATCTGATCGGCGATTCTTTACACATTGGGATGAAAATACAAAATACTTCGTCTACTTTTATAGTGTCGATGGCAAAAAAATGAGTTTACCAATAAATGTATTTGAGTATATGAGTATTTGAGTATTTTAGTGTTTCAAATATTTTAAGGACTTAGTTGTGGCTTAGAACTTGATCAAAATCGATTGCTGCGTTATATTTTTTTTAGCCTCGACAAGGTGTTGGTTAGTATACGAACAATGGAGGTTAGTTGTGGTCACAGACACAAAGTACCATTTTAGTTGGAGTATTGTAAGAATCCCCTGCAGAAAGCTGACCGAACGATTTTCAGGTCAGCACTTCAGCAGTATGGTTCCTCATAACCCGGTAGAAGATTCTCAACTGTTTGAACAAAATGATTTCGAAGGGATAAGTACTCTCACGCATAGGTTGCGTCTATGACTCGTATATAAAAGAGTCAAGGGCTTGACATGATAATATTATTTGATAGAAGTGTTGCGACTTTTCAGCGTTTGCGGCATAGGGATGTGTTCAGTATTTTCCAATACAAAACTGAGTACGAAATAATATTACAATTGCTGACAGCTGCGGACCGTTCAAATCGAAGTTCAGAAAAGCAGAGCTGGAAAACTTGGAAATGTCGCGAAGAGTCAATAAAATATTGATGTTTCCCAATGAGATGGATTCGGAACTAGAAATCGTGACGAGAAATCGAAATTGTTCAAACGCGTCGCCGACCGCGAACGGGGGAAATTCGACGTCAATCACTTTGTCAAAGTTTTCTCAAGTGTGCAGATTTGTTTTGATGAACACGCTTTATGTTACCCGCAATATTATGACATACATGTATTGATTGAGACGCCTCAACATCTTTGTACCTACACCATGTTGAAACAAATATCCCTATACTTACTCGTACTTAATGAAAATGAACCGTTTTCTGCTTGTTTGTATCTTGTTTGTTTGTTTATTAATTTGTTTGTCTGGGGTTCACGCCAAAATGGCTTCATCTAGTGTGAAGTATTTTTGTCAACATATAACTTTATTTTTAATCATAAAAAGTTGCTAGGAAACACTACTTGACAAAAAATAAGACCAAATGAAATTTCATTTTCATGTCGACTCTTAATAAAAACGCTTACGTGCAGTAGAAAATATTCTACCTCTCCCCAAGCAGTTCAAACCCCGTACCTATCCCCTTCAGGTACATTTCACAGACAGACAATCTCGAGAGAAAAAAAGCAGCCACTTGAAATCCAAGCCCGTGCATCCAACTCTGAGAGAACGAGTCAGCACCGAATGTTAATAGAGTAGGAAGTGTTCGCCACACGCTGAGACGTTTCATTTCACTCAGATCGCTTCGTCAAATTGAATAAATTTGAATTCGAAGGGGCTCTAAGGGGGGTTCGAACAAGGGGGAATAGTAACCGCTTTTTTCAGGTCTATTGTCAATTTATCACTTGCTGATAGATGGTTATATTTCAATTGGCTCGATCTGGCATATACCCTTAGACCATAAAATTATATTGTGTTATAAAATTTGACAGGTCTCGTTTGTTCCAAATATGCTGATATTTACGTCATATCACTCACGTTTATATTGTGAAACAAAAAAGACAAAACAATTTCGTCTATATTTCCCGCTTAATACATCGCGCTGTAATCCATCTATCATCTCCGTGTGCCGGCAACAAATGGAAAACAGTTTCATATTTTTATTTTCGCGCAAATAATAAATATCGCTCGATCCGCTTTTGCCAATGCCGACGTAGTGAATCGATGTAGCAATTTCATCGTAAATTGGAACGGTTGTACACATACAGGTGTCTAAGTAACTGCGTGAAACGGAACGCAGGGTAAAGCCTTTGTCGTTATTTGATGTGAAAAGAAACGAATTTGCGTATAATACAATAAACGGGCAATATTACACCGTGACACTTGAATACCCCGGGGAGCGAATTACGCGCGAGCGAAAAGAGAAATAAGCCTTTTCGTGTCAACAAACAAAGCAAGTGGATAGGTAAAGTAATGTAATTTTACTTACATTTGTCACATGTAATTTGGATGATTGGTCGCACCGAAGGATTTATTAGAACTTATTCATTTTGTTTTGTTTTAATTTTAACCATATACGTACGAATACCTACTATATTCTACGAAAAAACTTTAAAACTGTTCTAAATCTTTGTAGATATTTGGTAAATTTATAGCTATACACACTGTGAATTTATCCAATTAGTAAAAAAAAACATGCAGGTGTTTACTATACTTAGGTAAGCAAGTGATTTTTTTGAAAGTCGGCTCTTTTTTATATAGGTAGGTCTGCTATATATAAAAATGTATACTGTTATTTTTGCTCTACCTACCTGACTCTACCGTTCTGAACATCTTAACAAGATCTGTCTCTATTCAGGTGTAAATGGCGTAATACAAACATAACTGTATCCAATTTGATAGGTATTGTTATATCGCACATCTTAACGGCACAACGAAGCGAAAAGATATCAAATTCGTTCAAAATAGACCCACAATAGAGCGCTATTGTGTGAAATTTCGTTGCGATCGCGATTGCTTTCGTTCATCTCTAACTTTACACTACACATGGCTTCAAATATGCGCGAACAATAAAAAAACTATGTAATAAGTAATAAATTGTACAAAAATAAAAAACCAGTTTGGTCAAAGCAGATACTTATTACATTACAGGCTCTTAAGTTTACTTATACTTACTTAATTTGCCTCTATCACTCAATATACTACAAAAAAACAGATTAAAAAAACCAGGTACAAATCAATCCTCTAACTAAACTTCTAAAGTAACTAAAAACATAATGGATGGACTAAGCCAAACTGAAAAATAATAAAAAATTGGTTCATCCGCTTGATGGGCGCTACGATGCCACCGACACTACTTCCACACTCATTAAACTTATAAACCCCTTTTGTGTAAGGGGTGAAAAATAAAAAGCATGAAAATAACTACACAAAAGTTCAGACTACGAGAAATTTCTCAGAATTTGGAGTTCTCGCTTCAAACTGCTCCGCCGTCAAACGTTAATGACTCACGTACGAAAGCAATAACCATTGTTGTTCCAAGACGCGTAAGACCCTCGACAGGCGTCTGTCAAACCGCAATGTATGATGGAAATTAATTAAACTCATGCCATAGAGTGCTAATAATAATCCGTACTCGTGCGCGGAACTGCCTTCCCGTGAGTCGCAACACTCGCGACTGAGTAAACTGATTAACAGTGCCTAGTCATTGTACAAACGTAAACGGTACCTTAGCACACTAAAATATTTTTTTTTATAATAATGAATGACGTCACAAACTAGTCATTCGCCTGATGTGACTTCTAAAACTGAGATATTTTGAACGTAGATTTTATATAGGTACTAGATACTTTATTTGCAGGAGGCGAGCAGCCGCTCTAAGTGGCGCTCCCGGGGGGAGGCCTATGTTCAGCAGTGGACGTCTTCAGGCTGTTAATGATGATGATGATGATGATGAGATACTTTCTAGTATCAGCTAAGGATGAAGTACTTACCTAATTTAAGTCCTACAACATCAAACGTCATCGCTTTAAATATAAGTCGTCATAAGCTAAGTCATCCGTTGTAAATACTTACTACGACAAAATGGCCGCAATACTTGTTCAAATCATTGAATGGAAAAACAACATCCATTACCTAACAATCATTTAGATATTTTGGCCATCACAAAGTTTTCATTTATTATGCAGCCGGTACGATAAGGCTGGAGTTGCGCTACTGCTTTTACTTATTCCGTGTTATGATCGCAAGTAAAATGCGTGAGAAAATTAAACAACGACATTGCAGCTTTCCATTTCACTTGACTTTATGCCACCAGCAACTGGTTACCTAGTTTGTGTCAAGCGCACCTTATTGTGCGAGATTGTAAAACATTGCGGGACTCAAACTAGGGTAGGCAGCTATGTTCGTGCATATAACTAGAAAGTTGTATTTTCAGGACTTTTTTAAAAGGTTTAGTTCCTAAAGTGGACTGATGATCTGCGGCCATGTATTACTTAACATGTTTTGTAGACTAAAAGCCCAACCGGTTAATTTATTCAGAAAATTTAAGATAATTATATAGGTATGTATAGAGACAGTAATTTACCTACCTAAGAATAGTATCGTCAGAATCAGAAACATTTTTCTTTACATTTTTTGACTAAGTATACATTTATAAAACTAGCCTAATAAAATATGATTGAAAACTGCTTAACTAAGTGGTATATCTGGCTGCACATTAATAAATTAATGCAATGATTAGGCAAATAATCTCTTTTTCTTCTCGAGTAGGCATGCGGTGAGCCTGGTGTAAGAATTTTTAGGCTTACTGTAATAAGTATACCCTACCTAAACGTTTACTAACTACGTTTATTTATTATTATTATTTATTATTTATTTGCAAAAGGATCATTAATTTCAGCAAAAGTCATTGTAACATCCAACAGTAGCATAAATTATATACCTCGAGTGCTAAAGGATCAGGGCTCGTACGCGTTGGCGCGTCATCCCGATATCAAGTGTCAATATTTGGAATCACCAGCGATCCGAGAGACTATCGAATCGATTCGATAATTCCGGGTATCGAGAGGAGCTTAATTGGGATCGAGTCGCAATCGAATCGCGACGGCGGCCTGATTCTGCGATCAAGGTGCCGAGCGGAGCGGAATAAATACGAAATTTTGGATTTAAAAACGAAGAAAATAATTGCAGTATTAAGTACAGATACTTAATGAAAAACTGTAGAAATTATTATTATTTTTGCCTATGGAAAAAGATACCCAAGAATTTCATCAGCAAAATTTGTGACATTTAATTAGATTAATAACTGCTCTTTCGATTAATTTTTGTACTACAGTCAGCTTACATATTTATTAACTGACGCATGCACAAGATGCGTCTGCCTATATCGATAATGACTAATTTGGATTTTTTTTAATATTCCATTTATATGGTAAAATAATTTAGACACGCGAATCTCGCCACTTACTACTGTGACCCCCAAAGGACTATTGTTTGTCACAAATGGAACAGTTGGACAGTTTTTGATAGAATTAGTCAGTTTATCTAACGTACGGCCCAAGTCAAGCGTCACTTAGCGTTTTGTTTGTACAGTCGCTCCGGGAAAATCAACCTTTATTTTAAGTTTATATTTAGCGCTGTGGGACGTTGTTCACGTTTTCTTATCTGCCTCTTTTCTTTTACTTTCCTTGTAGGTCACATTTTGTTCTATGGTATATGACGTCATCGGAATAAAATTACGGTTTTGGCCCGCTTAGCTTTTCCGTGCAATCTTACAACTGCAGGATTATTCTGTAGCAAAGGTTGTTTAACATTATAATACTAACATTTGAATAAGTATAATAAGTAAATCGGTTAATTTTTCAGAAACTACAATAAAGGGTCCATTTTCTTATTTCGTCGGACTGCGGAGCCTTAGTAATAAGGTTCGCTTTACCCTTTGGTTATGGAACCCTGAAAATGTGCCCATATATTGTTCTCTGCCCCATGTTACCATCATCATGTCATCTTGTTAATAGTAAAAGTTAAAAACTGTCATGTATGTTCGAATCGAATATTCGCACAAAAAAACTATGTCACGTATTTCAGCAGCAACTCGCGACATTTATTCCTAACTTTCTGTTTTAAAACCACAATGAGACATATCAGTTTAATTAGTCCTGTTAAAACTGAGCGCTCAGGGAATCCGCCATGTTTGTGCACTTCCTATACAGTCTGCGGAAAAAGTTGCGGAACATTGACCTCATTGGTACAAAAACGCTAAACAGCGCTAAAAAGCCACAAATCAAAATTCGCCTAATGTTCGTTTTGAGTGTCGTGCTCATTTTGCGTATTGTACGTTTTACTCCAAAGCGAAAAATAAGAAGTTTGTAACTAATTCAGAATCTCAAAAAATTTACATTTCAATATATTTATGGACAAAGGCAGAAATGTGATTTAGAAAATGTTAGTCGTGCTTCAATATCGATCGATATATTAGGTACCAATAACATTAGCATCGCGAAGGTTGCTGACCACTGCATTATGACATTGACTGAAAAACTTCCAGAAACGTTTAAAACCCACTAATTAAAACAGGGAAACAGTTGCAAAATAAAACAAGCTTCTCAAAAAAAAACTTATTTATGAATGATATTTTTAACAAAATGAAAAATTTGCCTAATTACCTATCGATGACGCTTCGAGGAATATTAAAAACTTTGGATTCCGAAATTAGCTTAGTAATCTCACCCGGAACATCTAGTCGAGACTACACGAATAATTCTCATTGAAATTTTTTTAATTCGTGTAAGAAGCATAGTTCTATTACTTCTCTCGACTCGCACACATCTCTTCTATAAATGATACGAATAAAATCAGTGTAGATTTGTATCGGCACATTTTCTTTCTCCAAATCACCTTCGCTGCTGACTGTACGTATACGTGAGATTAATTTATTTTGTTTTAGTTCCGCGTTGAATTAACTCGAGTAACACCGGCGCGTGGTTAGAGAATAAATAAACCAGATACAGTGAAAAAAGAACAGTTGGGTGACGGGCTGGTCGTGGGGCGTTGTGTGCTAATACTGCCAATGTCCATATAACTTATACAGGTTCAAAAGAAACCTTTATTGCTACAACAACACTATTAAAAAAACCACAAATAAAAATGCTAGACACAAAAAAACTTCATTAGTTAAGAATACCTATCCTGATTCTCGATCAAATACTTTCTTAAAAAAAAAAACCAAAATTAAAAATATCGCTTCGTCCGTTTAGAAGCTAAGATGCTACACACAGATACGTTAAACTTATGACCCCCTCCCTCTGTTTTTGTCGGGGGGCTCAAAATATTTCAGTTAAGTATTGCTACAAACTGTATAAGATCGTCAGTATTTAGTAAGATCACATAAGCTTAAAGTCGTAGCAAGAATGTCGTAGAAATCCGGTTAAAAAATGTAGCAATGGCATGCTACGGGTCTACGAGCGTGGCATAGCGTAGAGTTTAAAACGTATGGTAAACATATCGCCCTTTTCAGATTAATAAGAAATACAACTTATTTATCATTATTTAATATTTATATTTCATATAAAAGAAATAGGCAACGTTAATTCTATGTGTTCAAAAAAATTACCTCTAACAATCCGCATTTACAATGATAGTAAAAGTTTAGTAAACTTATCGTACTGGAACCTCAGTTACTGAGCCATTTCTCACGTTCCTAGACAATAGCTCAACAAATACTGTGGCTTGCTTCTTTTTTAACGAAAGTGATATAAATTACTCTTCCCGCGGCGGGTTCATTTGTAAACAGCGTGTGCACTTACGTACTGAATGTAGTACTTACGTACATAATAGAAACTATACGCGAGTAAAATGTTGAACAACAAATTGAAAATGTACAACAGACTTGAAAGAAAAAATAAATTGACAAGACGCTCAGACTTTTGTATTCTAAATTATTTAAATGGAAAATTAACTTTGTCTGTCTATTTCTTGTATATATCTGTCAGTCCGTTTATTTCATTGTTGTGGCATAATGAAGGCATGTTTTAACAACTAATCAAACAAAATAAACTTTATCATAAACATTAATTTTTAATTTAACCCTACTTATAGGTTTTATACGAACGGAAGTGTTGAATAACATTTGTTATAATACTTAGTTTTTAAATCAAATTTTGAATACTTTTAAACTGTGGCAACTGGCAATAATATAAGATCCAATCTCACTATTTATCAAAAACTACTACTCCTAATTTGTGACCTAAATCAAAACATTCTATTTATAACTGGAGGTAGAAAAAAATTACTTAAGTATATAATTTAATTTGATATTATCATCATAATCATCAACAAGCTGAAGACATTCACTGCTGAACATGGGCGTCCCCTAGAAAGCGCCACTTTGAGCGGCTGCTCGCCTCCAGCATCCATCGGCTCCCCGCAGTTATCACCAGATCGTCGGTCTACCTAGTCTGCCTACGCAGCACCTTCCGCTTCGTGGTCGCCACTCAAGAACCTTTCTTTTCTATCGGTGGTCAGTTCTGCGAGCGAAGTGACCTGCTCATTGCCACTTCAACATGCCGATTTTAAGAGCTATATGGGTCACTTTAGTTTCCTGCGGATCTCTTCATTCCGGATCTTATCTCGCAGGCTTATCCCATTACTAATTAGTAATTAATATTTCAGTTCTAAAATGTATAGGTACCTAACTGCCAATCTGTCAGTCGCCCTTCACAACATAAAAAAGGATTAAAACCGGTATCTCAAATATCGGTTATTAGCGAACATCATTATAAGATACCCTTTTTAATCCCCAAACAGAATATTTCATTATTTCCATTATACTATCCTTCGGTATCCTAACAACCTGCCATTGTTGAAGCTCAGGTGTTCCGTTACCAAGTGCTGTGTAAGTTATACAGGATGTGCCGAGAATTATGGTACTAAAAAAGTCTGGCGATACGGCACTACGGAACCAGCGAAATAGTTTCTATTCCTATGTACCATTTATCGCGTCTCTTTAGATCGAAACCAGATAATGAAGATGCTGCAATGCTTCATTTAGAACGGGGCATTTTTATTCATATTTCTGTCAAATTTAATTGTAGTGTTGTTGATATTTTATTAGTAGGTTTAGTTCTTTCAAAACAGGTACAGCTATTTTAAAGCAGCCCTATGAAAAAAATACACAATGTATATGTTGATTAAACCAAACGACTACATTTTATATAGGTAGTATACCTGCGTATACCATAAAACGATACGTTTTTCGTAATACCATATCAGCCAGATAGGTCTGGGTGATCACCCAAATGGTCATAGTGGTATATCATTTCTCCCAGAACTTTGTAAAAATGGCACGTTATTTTTATATTTTTTAATACTTCAAATAATTGCGTTTTAGTGCCAACAAAACGGTTAGGTGTAGAAGTTAGGTGAATTAACTTATTCACCTAATAGTTGCACCCTTGGGTACACCCTGTATTATAAGCATATACGCCTACTTATATCTATAAATAATCTCCACCGTCCGACTGTCGTGCTCCAACAGGATCTGTCGATCGTCTTTAAGGGTATTATCGGTTATTAGTGGGATATCATCCCTCCGATAGATATAAATCGCCTTTAGAATCGCTCCGCTGAACAGTCCAATTAGTTTGTTTAGTAAGGGGTTGAAAGGGGTGAATAGGTACCGTCGTCAAGGAAAAATTGAGTTGCTTTCAATTTGGATTTGTCTTTCATGAACTTCTCTGTGAATTAGTGGGATTTTAGGTTGTAGTTTCTACTCGACATAAAATAAATGGTAACCTAATAAGGTAATCTTGGAATAAATTTTAAGCCGCTTTGTTCTAGGTTAATTAGTTTTGCTATAGGTTACGTAATATTTTAAGGGACAAATCTTGAACCAATGTAATTTGAAAATGTATACAAAAACTTTGTTCAGGCCGAGTCTGTCGAACGTTCAGGCATCACCGAGGTTGGGTCCAAGCATTTTCAATGTAAGTAATATTAAGTTATAGCTCTGTTTTATTAAGACTCAACACCGAATCTAATTAAATACAATTCTATCACCTAAATTATTATTTTATAGCAAATTTAAATAACTGACATTATTTTCACCTCAATCACGCTTTCATCGCGTCACTCAAATTAACACCAGTAACGCAGTTAACAAATTCAAAAATATTCAAATACGCGTCAGTAAAAAACGGGCAAGTGATAAAAAAGAAACTGTCGCCTGAAATTTGTGTCGTCGGGCAGAGGTAAAAGGTAATATCGCGTAAAATCGGAGTTTAATATTAATTAGAAGGAGCCGCGGGCCGGGACCGCAGGCCCTTTGAATATTTCACCGCTGCGGCCCTTCTTGTCGACTGACACATTTATTTGCAGGTAGATAGACACCTAACTACCTACGTAATTTTGAAAGATTCTACTCAGTCTTTAGTGTAAGAATAGACATGATGACTACTATTAAAAATGAACAAGTAAATATTACTTTCATAAAGATTAAAAATTAATGCAGTATTTGAAACAATAAGCAAAATCGGTAAATAAATCACGGAGTAAGCTTTTAAAGTTTCTACAGGAGGCATCTCCTGTCCCTTTCTCGCGAAACAGAGCGCCCCCACACTTACTATGAAAAATCCACTTGTGACGTCACATGCCAAAGAGATTGTATGAAAAGCTACCACAGCTTAGTAATGAGGTGCTATAACGACCTTCCTCTGACATCACTGGCCGTTTGAGTTATCTCTTTCTATTCCGGTTGTTAAAATGCTTGTAACTTAGTAATTTTTTGAGTTGTTTAATTTTTGTTTTCACAAATGTTTATTTTTTGAGGAATATAATTATGTTATCCAAAAAAGCTAAGAAAAATTGCAACCTGAACCGAAATTAGCTGACTAACACTAACGATTATATCGACTTTTGATTCAGAAGAGATGAGATCACCTAATACGAGATGAGGATATCTAATACGGCTGCTATTGATAGCCTTCAATAAAGCCTCCTTATTGGCAATCCTCCGACCCGTCAAAAAACAATTACAAGGCTCTAAGGCGTCTATCTACCTATGTAGCCAATGTAGACATACGAGATATTGTGGTTATCCATTGAGATATCTCCGAATGCGGGTCAGGTCGGGTCACGGAATACCTATTGATGTTTCCCCGCATTGTTCCGCGGGTTCCGTCCTCTAGAGGTATTCCGAGGACTCGGGGTTCATTGAGGTATTATGTTGCGGTCATCTTGAGATGGTAGTGGCTGTAATAATTTAGTTGCATGTGGTTATTGGAAGATGTTAGGTATCACTATATATACGTAGCTAGGCATAATTTATACATAAGCGGGAAGTTTCTTCATGTATTTATAATGCAGTGGAGTTTAACCATAGTGATGTAACAAATTCTAGCTATGTGAGTTTAACCAGCACATTTTTTTGAGTATTAAGAAGAGAGTATAGGTATTATATTTCACGCCACATTCGCCAACGTTTTTCTACCCCTGAATGTTATACAAATTCTGTTTTTTATATGTCGCCAACACAGTAAAAAGTCTTCTTTTTTTGAGATTTCGCAATATTTTCATAGTTATGGTGACCTAAAGTATCAATTTTTTGTTTGCTTCGTAATTGTAACGGAAAAGTAGTTGTAATTAGAATACAACAAATGTTTTCAATAAAATCAAACCGTGCAAACGGTTATATATGCAATAATCTATTATAATTTATTTAAACGATTGACTTAAAAAACAAGAGGGTTTGTTAAGTTTCAGAGGGGGAAAATGATTGTCCCCCGAAACGCTAAAATGTAGGTAAATTCACTCATAGGCTCTATTGTCTCTATCATACGTGCAGATAGTAGAACGGTGGCAATAACATTTTTAATAATCTAGATGGCCCTTTTCTAAAGGGTAATTAAATAAATAACGCCCAACGATCACATACATAGATCCTGGACCCTAACTAGGATCCCCTGTATCTAGGGACCCAGGAACTGGTCCATGGTCACACAACACCCAGACACAGAACTAGTATTCGCGCTTTTTTTTCGGGCACAAAGATTTGTCCTGTCGCGGGAATCGAACCGGCCACTTCCGGGTTATGAGCCTGCTTAACCACCACACCACGGAGGCTGTCAATTGGAATTATAGTCCAATTATATAGTCACTACTTACAACCCTAAAGTTTCAGTATTTTCATTTTCTTATTCCAACGCACGTGCTTAAGCTCAAAAAATCATAACGATCACACCATCATGATTGTCCTTTTTTACTAAAGATACATAAGCATTGTAATAACGCAATAATTTTAATTTAATTTTATCACAACTTTAGGCTGTTTACACACGGATAACAAAAGCATTCAAATAACTACATGTCCCACGCACAACGGTCCCCAGTCCCCAGATGGTAATCGGTACACAACTTCAAAATTACAAGCCTCACGTTATCGTCATTGTGCCAATATTCATAACGCAGGGTTGTCACGGGAACGGTGATGGTTGTCCGCCATCCCAGCCCTTACAATAAGTACCAACATTTACAATAATCGTGTCAACAAAGTACAATTACAAGAACTTATCAACGTGTCCCTTGACAACCATGCGGTGGCAATTTCTGTAATGTCAGAGAGCTACCTCACTTGTCGTGTAAGATTCATATTAAAAAAAAATATATTTAGGTGTTTTGACAAAGCTTAAAGAAGAGCTTTCAATACATTACTTCTTACTATAACCTAATTAAATATGAACTGGTCTTAATAAACGTGGAGTAGCTTTGGATTACCTAGTTACTCCTACCCTTGTCTATTTTTGTCATTCGAATATCGAACTCAATCGAAAAAGACAAACGGTGGTTTAACTAGTCCAAAGCTAAATCCGCGTTTATTAACAAGGCCGTATAGGTACTTATGATATAAAAGCCTTCGACTTCATTCACAATTAGTGTGGTGTGCTGATTACCTATGTATGAAGTTTATGGAGGTGAATATGTTGGATTTAAGCCATACTATAGTTGGTACACCTTTTGTTATTCTTAGTAAGTCAGCAAATACCAGTAAGTTATATCCTATTGAATGCTTTACCATTTACCTTATCTTAATCGTTCGATAGCTCCCATTCTATACGGGAGACAATCACACTAAACAATGGGCGTCACGTCACGCACACAAACAAGTAGAACCGCACACTCGTCTTGAGGGATGTATCGTTTCAATTGGAGGTGCGAAGTCAGCATAACAGATGAATTGTTATCACCCTAATGTGACACATAGGGCTGCCACAAGACTTTTTCTCTGACAGTTCATTTACGGTGATTGCGGAACCTGCCTATAGACACCATGCAAAAAGTTAAGGGAAATCGCAAAACTTTCCATTTAACTGTCATAATAATATGTCATACTTTATTATTATATAATATGTATATATATTATAAAAAATGTCTGTAATGATGCTACAAGTCTGTTGATGAATAAATAAAATAAAATAAAATATAAATATGTGATTGAAATCGAACACTGCTGTTGTACCACATAGGTACTTAGTGCACGGAAATACAAAAAATTGGGTAAATTATAATACCTCTAAGGTACCTTCGTTTCTTATTTTTGGCACTTTTGTTTTGGCGCAGAAAAAAGTGCTAATAATTTATACTTATCATGCCATACCAGCTTAGCAACAGTTTATTTTCTTTACACGTAAGACAGACACTAGCTCAATGAAAACCTTAGTAGGCCAAAACACAAAAGAAAACAAAATAAATAATGATGCTGAGAAACTTAAGCGCAATCTTAGCTTTAGTACACGAGAAAGCAATTAATAATTTCACTAACGCCCGCCCGACAAACAGCCCTGTGTTTGGAGCACACACATTCGTAGAATTACAAACACGAATGACACACATGCATAGTTTACCTGTCAACACATGCTCACACTTTCCGTGTCACAGTACTGAGTCGACAGTGATGAAGCTCCAGCATTAATCTAGATTTCGGCTTAGGGTTGACACGCACGTGAAATATACGCATAGCCGTACAAGATGTAAAAGTTCAACCTTTACGAATTCCTATTATAAGTTAACGATTGAATTTGTTGCAATTTTATATTTTACTTCTGAAAAAACATAATACATAGACAGATAAAGGTATCAGAATAATATTAGCTTAGACATAAAAAAATTAAATCTTACCATCTTGCAAAATGCCCTCTCTAAGGGTTAGGGAGAGAATATTTTAACAAGTGAAATATATTAGTTAAACACAAATCCATTACATGAAAAAACAAGCTTTTCTTGAAGCGCCCCATGCTGTAATTTTACATTAAAATTATCGCGGACATATAAATACTCCATGTTTAGTTTTTCTGTCTCTTTATTTTATTTTATTATATTTTATTTTATTAAGGCACAAACAGTTTACTATACACATATACAATACGCTTTTACATGAACATACATACACCAATAAAGTTGCCACCAATAGTAACACTATATAAACTAAAAAACACGGTACTCAATACTAAATACTAATACTACTTTGTGTAGATTCTAATTAATAAAGACTTTGTTCACTGTTATACTAGTGCATGTGCCACTCCGCTATAAGTACTGCCGATCCTTATTAGCCAAACAATGTCATAGTCGGTGTGATGTGACACACATACATGCATTCATGAATGTATTTATAACACATATTTAAATGCATTTGAGACCGTGAACGCTCACGATTGTCACGATTCTTCATATTTAAACTTTGAAAGGTGCCTTTATTACTCAAGCTAACTGAGTACCTACTTAATAAAAACTAAACCATGTAAGTACGTATATTTATGTTTTTTAATTTTCATAGCAGTATCGCCTGCTCAGCGTAATCTACAGATTAATAATTTGTAAAAGAAAAATTAGAATCACGGGGATTGAGGCCGATTTTAGGTTTTAAATTTAAAAAGTTATATGATAAGTATATAACCAAGCTCGCTCAATGGTTATCATTATCAAACTAAGTAATCTATCCACTATTTTATTTCAGTACCTTAAAACATACCAATGTAATGAAATAGCTCTTATATTGCTTATAAAATCCATAATTATCTAGAAAAGTATAATAAAGTTTTATTTAAATTATATCCCTAAAAGGGTGAAGTGTGGCTATCTTTTAGTGGACGTCTGGAATACCAGCATTTTGCAGAAGATTGCATAACGATTCTATGCCGGCTTGATATCGCATCACTGGAAGTCCAAGGTTTTTGAAATTCTATCCCTAAAAGTTGTGGTTATCTTTTAATTCCCTAAGGAAGGAGATTTTGAAATTTTATTCTTATAACGGTGAAAAGAGGTTATCTTGTATAACATACGTAGACAAGACCGCGGGAAACAGCTTATATAGCTAATAAAGCGAGATGCCACTAAAATTCAGCAACAGAAAAATATCGCCGTCTCTAATGAGGATCTGGCGATGTCCTGACGTCACGCACTGCCACTAATTCAAGTTGTTTCCCATTTGGACTAATTACAACAGCCGACTTTACCGGGCCAATGAGATTGTTCCGCTGCTTTTAATTTCGAACGAGGCGTATTTTAAGACTGCGGCTATTAACGTTTAATGTAAATAGGATTGGATTTATCTTGTATTTCATTTATTTCATAGATTCGAGGCTGAAAATTAAATTATTGTACTCAGTGTTAGGTACAAGGATCAACTAACAATAAAAGAGTAGTTTTAGGCGTAAGAATGACAGTTATTATTTGTTGTTTTTGGTCATAGATAGGTACTTAATAAGTTTCCACCAAGCGAATGAATGAATCTTCGGTAATTTTTTCGAACCTATACGCGATCAGTAGGTCAAAGATTTGGGCGACAAAATGTCATTTAGTCAATTGTTTGTTCGATCAATAATTATAATAAAGTCAAATAAAAGTCAAATATTTTCTCGACCTTATAGACTCCAAATCAGTAAATAAATATAATTTTTATTACCGCTACAATATTCATAAAGTGCGCTTAATATTATAATAGTCAAGAGCTTATGCTCTAGAACAAAGAAGTTAGTTTCAAAATGCAAATAAATCTAAGTTCACTTTAAATATTCTCATTTATCATAGAAAATTGCCCCAACTTAGGGATTAAGCTCTCCAAAATTGCTTAGAACGTGTTTTAAATTCTAACAAATTGGACAAACTTTTGCATTATAAGTAGTTAAAAACTAAAGCTTCTACGAAAGTTATCAAAATTTAAAGTTTTTAATAGATTTATATTTTGGTCTATAAACTCGTATTGAAGAGATTTAGGTAGGTAGATCGAAAATATTCGGCAAAGCAGCAATATTTTGCTTTTTTTAGAACTATCGTTTATTTCCAAAAATAGTTTGGTTCTAACTTACTGAAATTTTCATTCTACATCAACAACTGTTAGACTTCCACTGCTGAACATAGGCTACCCAATAAACCGCTACATTGTACGCTTATAATGGAGGTTTGCCGTCATCACCACGCTTGGCTTAGGCGGCTTGGTGATCACACAAAAACAAATTAACATTATTTTTAGGAAATTATAAGTAAAGCCGAAAGTACTAATAGGCATGATGACTAAAAATTTTGTTTTGCATAAATTAAAAATATTCCTGAAAAGATAAACATTTGTGAAAACAAAAATAAAATATCTCAAAAAACGACAAAGTTACAAGCATTTTAAAAACCGGAATAGAAAGAGATAGCTCAAACGGCCAGTGACGTCAGAGCAATGTCGTCATAGTATCTCATTACTAAGCTGTGGTAGCTTTACATACAATATCTTTGACGTCACAGGTGGATTTTTCATAGTAACCGTGGAGGCGCTCTGTTTCGCGAGAAAGGGACAGGAGATGCCTCCTATAGAAACTTTAAAAGCTTATTACTCCGTGAGTTATTTACCGATTTTACTTATTTTTTTCAATTATTGCATTCATTTTTAATCTTCTTTATGAAAGTAATATTTACTTGTTCATTTTTAATAGTAGTCATCATGCCTATTGCTTCGTGGCATGCATCGAAATAATACCAGTAGCATGAATATATTTTTGTAATATGTACTTAGGTACATAATAAGCTGCACAATTATTATGTATACCTTCAAAAATCTTTTAAGAAATATTTTTAGGACAACAAATAATTTCCATGTGCTTTTGAAACACAACCAAATGGGCTAAGAAAATATTATAAATTATTTTAGTACCACTCGCCACACTTTTATGTATCGGTAAAGGTATAGGTATACCCATTCATTTTTAATTCAAGGAATAAAGGCCAAACGGACGACACAGGCAGCCCAATATACTGTATAACATGCAAATGTTGATAAGGTATACTCAACTTTGCAATGCTCCTAATACTTAGTCAGCTACGTGAACTAAGCCTTTAAATTATGTATTTCAGTTATTATCCCGACAACAACAGATTATTATTTCAAACAGTATTCTCAAACTAATCACACTAAACTCGGAGTCGATCTATTTTCGTGAACAAATAAACAAGAACCATTTATAATGTGTCAAAACATAGTTGTGAGGGCGCAAACTCTTGAGTTGACACGTTTCATCCATCGTTAACTATAGCTCGTGATATTGATGAATGGAACTGTACTTGAGTTTAAACTTAGAGGGCTTGAGATCGTCTTGAGATTTGAAGTTATTTGCTACCGTTTCTTATTGAAGTATGAGAGCTAGTGTTAACTTTTTATTGGCTACCTACACAACTATCCAGCAGCGTTGCCAGAGAAACCTTACACAAAGAAAAAAAATATGTTTAGTACCTAATGTGAAAACCAACCAAGTCTTTTACTCCTGATTTAGATTCGTTTTTTAAATTTTGTTGTTGTAATGAAGGTGGGTGATTGAAGTAAAAAATATGTTTACAAGAGTAGGCAAGCTAGAAAGCTCTCCCCTTGTTACGAATAAAATAAAATCCTACCACTCAAAAAATTAAAAAAGAATATTTCAGGGGATTCTAAGCAAAGATCCTTTTCCATTAGCAATGACGTTACTTACCTGTGGAGGATCTTTGCTAGAGACCCTCTGGCCTTGTTGATTACAGCTAAACTTCGACCGCCGCATTCCAATGATTTCCCGATAATGAACACACGTTTAATTATTTAAAGAAAGCAGTTCATCGTACTATTAGCGCTCTTGGCAGCCGATTGAATCAGCTTGTCTTGGCTTGTCTAATAAATTTTATCGCCACGTACAGCTAAATTGCCACGTTTCTTAATTTGTTTTCCAATTAAAAGTACACTACGGCAAGCGTGGCTGCAGTTGTTTATAAAAAACTTGGAGTCAAAGTATATCTATGAGACCGGAATCTGCAGCGTGAGCTAGCCCCCCACTAGGTGGCCTGACGATCTGGTGGAAACTGTGGGGAGCTGATAGATGCAGGAGGCAAGCAGCTGCTCAAAGTGGCGCTCTCTGGGGGAGGCCTATGTTTAGCAGTGGGCATCTTCAGGTTATTAATGTTGATGATGATGATGATATGATATGACATGATATTATAAAAGACCAAGTTGTTTATAAAAAACTTGGAGTCAAAGTATATCTATGAGACCGGAATCTGCAGCGTGAGCTAGCCCCCCACTAGGTGGCCTGATGATCTGGTGGAAACTGTGGGGAGCTGATAGATGCAGGAGGCAAGCAGCTGCTCAAAGTGGCGCTCTCTGGGGGAGGCCTATGTTTAGCAGTGAGCATCTTCAGGTTATTGATGTTGATGATGATGACGATATGATATGACATGATATTATAAAAGACCAATTCTATTCTAACGGTTCATTGCAAACAATCAGTCGGTGGCACTGTAGGAAGTATCTTACTATTGAATATTCTGTGGTGGCACGGGAAAAAATGAGTAGGTAAGTTATTAAGTATGTGTGCGTTCCAGACACACTTGAGACACAGAATAAACAATAGTACAAGTAACTTGAGTACAAATTATGACTTGGCGTCCATAGTATTTCCGGCACACAGACACGTACTTCATTTCCTAGGAATGTGCGAATGTGAGTCACAGGGTCTACCGCGACGTATTTATTGTTAACTGATACCACTGACTACCTATCTATATTATGATGTATGTATTTACTTACTAATATTACCCTACCTGTATTTAAAGTTTGTGTGTTTTTTCTAGTTTGTAGGGGATCTACTAGTACTAAGATGAATTTCAAGGCTATTTTCACTATGAAAAAGCACTCATGCAAACGGGTCTCCAATAAAAAATGGACACCCATGACCTAACTTAGATATTTACCACAATATGGCTTTATTCATAAACGCTAACATTTACTGTAGAAATATGGAATATAAGCGGGATATTTCCCCATTATCTGAGATATTGCCAGTATTACAAGCCATAGTTCAACGAAATTCCATCCACAGGCTTCGTGAATCAATTAAGCCGCATATAGGGAATGTTCCCGGTCATAAAGGATCCTATTGTTCATTTCGGCTCTGAACGCACGTACTTATACACAGGGGCGTTGTCAGGACACAAGGCCTGGGGTGAATGGTAATTCGCCCCTACAGACTCTATTTATAAAGGCTAAGTATATTACAGGACCTAAGTTATCATCTAACAAATCTCCTTAAAGTCATTTACACGTTTCATTTAAAGAAAACAGAAGAATTTTATTTTGTGAAAATGATTGAAAAGTCGACGGATTTTGCTGACTAAATGAATTTGAGAGTAGATTCTAAACGACTTTGTCTTTTCTTGTGCAAGTGGTATTTAAGAACGATTGGAAAGTGTCTGAAATAATACGACTGCTGTCTTGTGACAACAACCAGTACTCACGGTTTATCGTGAATTAAATGGCCCTGTACCCCTGTTGCTTAGTCCTTGGTACGGCCCTGTTTATGTACACACTGAATACTGATGAGTGAAGGAAAAACTCTTTATTCACGATTCCATCGGTTTTTATTCCACTATGGAGCGATATTGTGGGTAATGCGTTTTTAGGAGATTTGTGTATGGAATGCTATTTTAAAAAAATGGTAACGAGATCATCTTATACTTGCGTTTGGTTATTTCGCTGAATTTGATCACAGAGATATGAAGTCGCTAAAACAAAATAATTCCAGATATTGGTAACTCTAAAAAGAATAAGAAAAACATTTATTTTTTTTATCAAGTGAGAGTTAGCGGTCGATCACGCGAGATTTCTTATTTTACTTACTTTGCTCTGCAGGCCATGCACCAACAACATTGCAAGTAATATATATAAGTACCTACTTTGCACTCGTTTGTTCTTACAAAAGTAAAGGAAACCATCGGTAGGAAACTGAGATGTTCAAGAACCACAACATTTCAAAGACATGGTAAGTTACAACCTATTCACCAATTGGCGTGGGGGATTATGATATTGTCCTCCCTGGGAAAGAAAGCTAACCCAGCTTTGGAAACTTAATAGGCTGATGATGCTGTACCTAAAGCTCCACAGAGACCACTACTCAAAGAATTTCCTTGTGAATTGTAATAAAAAAAAACGACTCGTTTTTTTCAACTCAACCTTTCTTCTAAGCTAATAAATTTTATTCAAAACCAACGTAGGTATTAAGCAAATTATAGCGTAATAAATTAAGTTCTTTAACGCATAAAGCCAAAGTTGCGATATCCTCTGAAAATCGAGCCCCACCCTTCTCGCCTAAACAAACTAAGTACACACCTCCCTGCCATTCGATTGATAGGTATTAATTAACTTCGCCAATCACTTGTTGTTCCAATTTACTCAACCATGATCAAAGTCAAGCGATACTGGGAAATTAACTTCTTGGTCGTGTCAAAATGTCAAATTGGTTTAGGTTATAGAATAAGCCCTATAGAATCCTGATACATTCGTGAAATTTAAGCAGTTTTGGTGCCCTATTATGGCACCGTAAGTACGATCTTGTGGGCATTTGTGTGAAGAGCTCCCAGAATATTATTTTGAATGATGATTTCGCGGGTTGGCAATATTATGCCACAGCCCATCAGAAAAGCAGATCGTGTAAACATTGATTCCATTTATGATTATCAGAAATTTTAATCTCAACACCTCTCAGTAATTCTTAAAACAATACCATGAAAATGGGCACAAATTATACACAAACCTGTGCAAATTGATTAATTACCTCGAAGTGTACAATATTATACTAAACTAGTTGCGATCAGCGGTTTCAAACGCAGATAAAAAGTAACCTATGTGTTCAAAAAGTATCCAGCTTACGTATAAGCAAACCAAACCAACGCAACGCATTCCAAATTCATCAAGTGAGTTGCGGTAAACCATCGGCCTATCCGTACATGAGAAAATCTATCTATCTATCTATCTATATTACAAATATCAAAGGATTTCCTTCATTTGTCATTCGACTTTCACCCCCGTTTCATTTAGATGTTTCGCGTCCGTAACTGAATAAATGAATGAATTGAAACGATTCCTTTTATGTTAATAATTGCGTAATGCGAGCACTTTGGAAAGATTTCCAAGTTTTACGTTTCATTGAATTGCGTAAACAAAGAAGGCGCGGGTCAAAAAGCTGCGGGTCTTCGTGGAATTAATTTAGGAAATTTAATGAGGAGATAAGAGAATCATTAAAAGATTAAAAGCACAATAAGCTGAACAGTGCAGAGGGAGTACCTATAATACCTGCGATAAGAAGTACCTATTAAGCACCTCATCATCAATAGTTTGAAAACGTCCCTACTGCCTCTCCGCGGTTTCAACCAACTCTTAGCGCGATTCAAAACTGACCCCATATTGGGTCGCTTTGTTTTTTTTCGTATGAAGAGTTTGTGTAGTGATTCAATATAGGGTCTGTTTTGAATCGCGCTCAGAGTTTACATACAGTACGCCCTCTGATCGTCGGCATCGCGTCGGTCTAACTAGCGAAGCTTTTTCCAAACCTTTTTTTACTTTTATTATATATTTTTTTTTTTTTTTTGTAATGCTTGATAGCTAAACTCTCATTTTAAAACTTAAATCACTGATTATACTGTTTCATTGGAGTGTTGCGATCATGGGGTCCCATCAGGTACAAACGAAAAATAGCCCGAGCTTGAAAAAAAAATAGTAATCGTGTCTAGAGAGTTACTAGTTAGTGTCCAATGTATTCATTTGGCCCAATACTTCGCCAACACGCAATAAATGTCGCTTGATAATCTTGCGTTATGCAGAAATAAAATAATTCGTAAAATAGCCCGCGTTATTCCGTTGTATGGGATGAGGCATCTGTACTTTAGGTATTATATTATCTGGGGTTGCGATAATATTCTTCATACATAACACACACGAGGTCGTTCTGAATAAGCTATGCAACTAGATAAGTAACATGTAATCAAGCAAGTGTAGCCACGTGCAAACGCTAGTATTTCAATATAATGCTAAA
The DNA here is from genome assembly GCA_963580505.1 of Ennomos erosarius. Classification (NCBI taxonomy): domain Eukaryota; kingdom Metazoa; phylum Arthropoda; class Insecta; order Lepidoptera; family Geometridae; genus Ennomos; species Ennomos erosarius. The sequence continues at coordinate 2,775,067 of OY756982.1, forward strand.
ACTAACTGAGAAATCTTTCCAAGTCAGTGAATATTAATCGTAATCGGAATCAGTGAGCTTTCTGTTAACATGTTTTGAGTCTAGAGAATCTGAACATTTACTTCGAAAGGACAGATTTACCTACTATTTACGTGCGTAGAATAACTGGTATAACACGCGACAATAAAGTAAATATTTAATGATGGCATCCGTTCTGTAGTTTTCTCGCTCCCACAAATATAGACATGTATGAGTGGAACTGTATTAAAAAAAAGAAATAACATTATCTATCCATGGATTCTGAAAGGTAGTCGTCGTCGTCGCCGTCGTTGTCGTCGTTATCAGCCCAATACGTTCCCAACTGCCCACCATAAACAAAAGCTTCTAGGTCTTGCCCTCGATTTTGTGATTTTTGAACAAGCTGGTTTCCTCACGATAAAAGTAATTTAAGTAAATAAAAATCGTACTTATAAAAAAATAAAATACAAAAAAAATATCAATATATCCAATAATAATAATATATTATCGTTGATATATATATCTAATATATATCATATATCTTTTTTATATTTAATTTGTCTTTACAAATAAAATATAAAAAAGTCTATTAAATTCACCTCCCGAAATAAAGCCACGTTCGCACGGGCGAGCTGCGCATACGCACCGAGCGGACGCATTCGTCGGCGGTGTGCGTGCGCGCTTAGCATATTAACTAGGAAGGATCAATAACCTGGAGCTGGTATTATGGTGATGAGAATCCGTGTCAAGTGACACGTGGGAATTCTTTGTGTCCCACAAAAGTTTACTTGGCACTATGAAACGTTTAAACTGCTACTTATTGCTACCATTTAGGGTAGGCTTTTTTTACAAAAATACTTTAAATATTGGAAACCGATATAGCTTTCAGCAAGTTGAAGTGGCAGTGGGCGGGTCACATCGCTTGTAGAACTGACAACCGTTGGGGAAGAAAGATTATCGAGTGGCGACCACGAATTGGAAGACGCAGCGTAAGCCGGCCCCCCGCTAGGTGGACCGACGACCTGGTCAGAACCGCGTGGAGCCGATGGATGCAAGAGGCAAGCAGCCACTCAAAGTGGCGCTCTTTGGGGGAGGCCTATGTTCAGTAGTGGAAGTCTTCAGGCTGATGTTGATGATAATGACAGGTTACTTAGGTAACCAATGGTTAAAAATGCCAACAAACTCTAACCAATGGTCGAAATTTGCTAGAGTTTATAACCAGGTTACCCTAATGACGCTTCAATTAGGGTGGGGTTTTTTTATTTAAGGTGACCAATAGTCAAAAATTCTAACTTCTGGACTGTGAATGGAACAGATCCTATAAAAAACTTTTTTTTAAGATCTGTGGTGAATGGTCACAATTTGTTAGAACGTTTGACCATTAGTTACGTTAACTACGGATGAAAACACTGACCCAAGACTGATGTTTCATAACGACAATAATTTATCAACAATTAGAAGCTGTAATTTTTAATAATCTGTTCGTACAACCTTGCTTGGATTAAAAATGAGCTATAAAAAGAATATTAGGAAAGTGCTGATCATTAAGAAGTTCTTAATTACTATATTATATTGTTATTATTTTTACGTACAATTAGATAGAAACTGAAACATACGAACACCAAAAATGTAGACAGCTATGTTCAGAAATAAAGATGTAAATCATTTTTATGACACGATAAAATCTGTCAAACAAAATGACAAGTTGTTTGAAAACTGTTTACTTTCAGTCCATTAACTGGACAGCTTATATAAATAAACATTTTTTTATTAAACACGCATCTTTGTTCAGAAGCTGTAAAGATGAAGTTCTTTCAATATGTTTGTTATTTCTGTCGAATTAATTAATTCTACAATACTCAGTTTTAGATGGACCAATGTCAAAATGTATTTATCGTAAATATTTTTAAACTAAAACTAATACTGCTACTGCGCGTTCCCTGGATATTCCTATGACCAGTTTTAACGGCACCCCAGGGAAGACCACACGAGCTCAGCCCTTGGTCTTATAGCTATTCTAAACTTACCAAAACTCCAAAATTTAAAATATTACTCGCAAAACTTACCTGAAACAATATAAGAAAATTTAAATTAGACAAATAGTAGGCGTATGTTGTGAGAATTCAAATTCATAAGTTTAGTTAATAAGAACCCTATAAAACTAAAACACAAATTATTATAATACCGAGTGAAAATAGCTTGGAATCAGTTACAACAATTTTCCGACTGACCTACGCCACGTTTTATCGCCGATAACCGGCACTCCATACTTAAACCCAGTTTAACCAAAATAGTGTGTCAAAATACACCGCCCATTAGTAGTACAGTTGATCTTAATAATAATGACTACGAAAGGATCAGAAGTTGCAAATAATCGACATTTGCAACTTCGTAATAATTAAATATTCCATGCATTTTTCAGATGGCAAGCTTAATTTAAAAAAGGAAAAAAGGGGATAGCTTTTTTAAAATATAATTCTAAGGTCCATTACAGTTAGCTTTAATGAGAATGCAGTACTTTTAAAATAAAAAAAGGTTGCCACCCGAATTATTTTTAATGTGCTGTACAAGTTTAGATCCTTAAGTCACTAGACAAGAGCTGTAGTATCAAGTCAAGGATCCGTATTAAGATTGGTAATACATACTTATTTAAAAGCTATGCAATGATTTTTTTTTAACGGGCTAATGCTGTTGGCCTCTAACGACCTTTACAGCGTCACCGGGCGGGAGGGCAGGCGCTTAAGGCACCCAGCCGACAAAAGTGGGGGGCAACTAGCTCAAGGGCACCCCTGGGATGCGAGCCTCGGTTTGGGCTGTTGCCGGGATAAGAGAATCGAGAAGGCTACGTCCGCTGGAGGAGTGGACCCTATGGAAAGTCGCGATCATTTTAACTAACCTACGGGGGGACTAACCTATGGGGGACTAACCTACGGGGGGGTAAAGCTATGCAATGGTACCGTACCGCTTCCTTATAGGAAAAAGCAATATGATAATATTTATGCTGCTGGGCTGCGGTGATTTTTGTTCGACCATATTATTATACCGTTTATTCGTTATGTAAAAATATTCTTGAAATCAATATTAAATTTATGCAGCAGACTGCGCTTACGTTGGCGTTCACTAAAATAAACTAAACTAATAATAAATCAAGAAAACAACGCGCGACTTTAGGTTTGTACCAATAGACGCGTTGCCGTCACGAGAATGTATTGTTAGATGGAAATATTAAAACAGAATAATTTTTGGAATTTATTATTTTAAGTATAATACAAAAAACGTTTGTGACCGCAGTTCAAAAATAAAACTACCCAGGACCTAGTTCGACCAGTCTAAAGCTGGAAGTTATTTATTTTAGTAATAGCTAATGGAGAGCTTCGTCATTATTTGTATAGTCAAACGTCGCTCAGGGCGCCAAGGTACCTATATATCAACACCTTATCCTTTTGTTACCAAACAAATTCATTACACTAGGTGCTTAAAACATTGAGTAGACACTTACATAGTAGATTTAAAACTAATCGGGAAGCAGGAACTTCATTTACTGAGTGAGTACCTCGGGAATTATGTCACGCCTTCAACTATTCGGCAATTAAAATAACGAAAAATAACCTACAGCAATTTTACAATTAGAGGCCACACTGTTTTCCGTTTTTAGGGGAACAAATAACAAACAAACTTAGTTGGTAGCTATAATTTCAATAATTAACTAAGTTAAAACAATGTAATATAACATTGCTTTTACCGCGATATGTGTGCCGTGCTGATGTCGTTTAATATGACCATGGGACATTGCATTACAATTTTGCTACCAGTTGTATTCATGTTCAAAGCAAACATCTAATATTATAACAGTATAATAATTAATACTTAACCTGTGTTTAATTTCCCAAATTAAAGTACGTTATCATCGTTATCATCATCAACAGTCTTAAGACGTCCACTGCTGAACATGAAACTACCCCAGAGCCGGTCACCTTGAGCGGCTGCTCGCCTCCTGCGTCGATCGTCGGTCCACCTAGTGGGAGGCCGGTCAACGTTACGTCTTTCGGCGTAGCGTAGAATAAAATAAACCTACAGCCTTAATCAAATTAAAATGAAAAACTTAAAACTGCATGGTCAATTTCCATTTGCAATCAAATGTAAAAGTTGCTATCGCAGTTAATAACCTCTAAATTGCGTGTCGACAGCCGTTTAACTATTAAATCTTGCGTAAAACCGTGAAAATATTTTCATGGCAATTTTTGCGGAATAACTTACGTATTTAGATTTTAAAAATCTATTTCATATTATTTATTATCCATGCCAGCTGCGCGGATAATCCAATTAATGTTGGGCATCGACATATTTTAGCAAAACTGAGCTGTTCCATTGAAAAATAACGTTGGATTTCCGCTAATGTCATGGCCCCATTTTACCGACTAAGTTTGACTGCAACATCAACCCCTACTACAAAATACTGAGTGACTAGTTGTCCACTGAAAATACTCAAGAACTTAATATGTACACATGAAAAAAATAAATAAAATACCAATATACAGAAAACTTAAGTAAATGAATATGTGTGAATACTTGGGAAATTATGGATACAGAGCGGCCTCGCGCACGTCACTACGATGCGATCAAACACTCTCTTGCCTAAGCTGTGGCGCCGAGTGGCGTGGGCGATTGTTTCGCGCTAGTGACCACACTTACAATTTTAGTAGATAATTAGGTCAATACTAGGGCCAATTTTGAAGGCTGATCCAAAATCCTTGAAGGCAGATCTTTTAGAACTTTTTGACAGATCTAAAAGTTCTAAAACTGTTGCTGTTCTTGTCAAATAGAACGCAATGTAAGAGAAGGATATATTTTTAGTATTTTAAGAACTGTCAACTAAAGCCTTCAAAATTAGGCCTATTAAGTACCTATTTTTCCATATTTAGAACGAGAATCGAGCCTCTACGAATATGTGCACTGTACACGCTGTACAGTCAGTCACCTGGTATCTCGAATGTCTAGTTTTATAAATAGCAAAATACTCGTTTCAAAATGTATTTCTGAAGTTTCCTATACATTTCCGTATCTATTTCTAGAATATAGAGACATCAAAGAGGGCACTGTGAAATTGAATAATGAAAGACTGTATCCATCATCGCCTCACTGAATTAGTGTGTTAATGATTAAAACACGGCGTTGGAGTTGCATAAATAACTATAATTAAGTAAAAACAAATCGGTAACTCATCTCCTCTGTTTTAAATGAGCGAAGCGACAGCATTTTGCAGATATTTTTGACTTTATTTTAGATATTTTTGATTTATTTTTTGATTATATTTATGGGTTTAGATAGGTTGCCGTTATGTGTTATCACAACTAAATGCTATACCGTGCTCCAGAGGCACGAGGTACACCGAGACCTGACGCTCAGTCTTCAGGTTTTGGTATAAAGTATACTGTGGTAAGCATAGTGAAGCAAGTAAGAGTAATCCATAGCGAAACTCAAAGAGTAGAGTAGAATATGATAGAGCTGTGAAAAAATATTCCAAAGTAAGCTGAACATTTCAGAAAAATCTTAGCAATTTTTTTTTAAACGGCCGTTTTCATTATATTCTGTAGATTTCCAAGAACTCATTCTATTGGTATGTCCGCACTCGGCCGCTTTTTCCCATCCAGGTTACACTTTTGGTTGAAACACCTCTCTTAAGCCGACCGGTTGGCTCTCCCCACCTGACACACATCGTCCGAATATCTAATCGCTGCCAAACCCGGCGCGTGACAGCAACGTGTCAGTTTGACAAGACAACGGCGGTATGACAGGCATGCGATGTGACGCCGCGCTGCTGCAATGACATGTGCAACGTCATTGATAATTGGGCATAAGTATCACATACTTTTAGTAGCTAGATGGAAGTTTTTAAAGTACAGGGGGGTTATTCGCTATGACACATGAGATTCCTTGCCAATAACGCGTGACGTGTAACATGCTCCAAACGTAATCGCGGGCTCTAACGCGCCACGACATGGAATTAACATGGAATCAAAAAAATGTATTCTGTATGCCACGCGTTAGATTGTTTGTGCCAAGTGTTTTCTGTTTTTTGACGTGCGTGTAACGTGTGTTGTCATGTTTGTCAAATTTGACAACGGCATACAGAATAGCATTTGAAACCCAAAACCATTCGACGAAGATATCGTAACGCGCCGCGTTACGTGCCTGAATGGTCATACGGAATAAGGGCCCAGTGCAATGGAAACATTATGACAGTATGAGGACATATCTAATATTATCAGCCAAAAGACATCTGCTGCTGAACATAGGCCTTCCCATATGAAACGCCACATTGGATGCTTATCAGAGGGGTTTCCATGATCACATGCACGCTTGGCAAGCATCTTGGTGAACAGAAAATTATAATGTATCGAGGAGAATGCTGCTGCCTAGATCCTGGATATTCTCTCAATTGGCTCTTATGGTACACACGGGAAGCGATTTTATTTATATAAGTATCAAAAAAAAAAAACAGCACATGTTCGTTAAAATACGCCAAAAGCCGCGGCCTCACTGCTGCAGCCCTACCGCGTAAGCATTCTGGTAATGAACATCGCCTGCCATCCTGCTTGCGCCAATGTACAAGCCCTTGAGTGCGAGCAAGAGAGCACACGATTACGATTGCCACCGGGCTTACGCGGTAAGGCCACTGTGCATGGAGAGAAGAGGCTACGTAGTTAAGTTACCTACGTGTGTACCTTTGCTTCTGCAAGAAATTTTATTTGACAACGTCCACTGCAACCATCGAACACGATAATGTTATGGTATGGGTAGGGTAGCCGTGCCGCTTAATATTATCAGCTTTAAGAAAAAGTTAACTTCAATATTTGGGATACTTTCCCACCGGGGACATTGGTTTGGTACACCTGTATTAATCCAAGGTTAAAATTGTATTGACACAATCTGTAAGCCAGTAAAATCGAGGTGAGCAATAACTTTCCTAAGTCCTATGTCTACCTACTGTTTGTTAACTGTAGCCACGGATTATCTGTGACTGTGGCATAGAAGCGAGATTCGCCCTGATTGCGCTCAGGCCTTGACCGATGAACCTTGAGAACAGCTTTCAGCAACAAAAATGATAAATTAACTGATCTTTCTATCTTGACTCATGGTGAAATAGGGCCTAAGAATAATGGTAGGATAATAATGAAGGATCGTGTCGTAGAGATAAAAGATAAAAGAAATATGCACATGACCTCATCAGATTATTAACGTTAGTTATAATTATGTTAATAATATGTAGGTAAATGTGTTGCTACAGTATTGCTATTTTTTTGAACAAATTAACTGAAAAAATCTATTAAAAAGGGTTAAGCCGACTTCAATTCTCCTTTATTTTAAAGGTATTGAGATTGAGAAATAACTACTAAGTACTTAGAATTCGAGGAGTTCTGTCGCCTTACTGTCACTTCTAAGCACGACCCAGCCGAAGACCTAAAGTGAATTGCTGCAAGACATTTATTTATTACAATTACACAAAAAGCTTACAGTGTAAACACCAAACGCTTCAGGGTCATACATAAAACCGGAGTGGATTATAAAATATTGTTATAAATATAGTAATGTACAATGTAGCGATATCTTCTGCTTAGGTCTTTATTTCGATTGCGCTAATAGGTGACGGTTGGGTGGCGGTGTTGTCTATGTCCAGAAAAGAGAAATCTCAGTGTAATCAGTGAGAATACAGAAAAAAAAAACAGTTATAACATTAAACCTCCTTCTTTTTTTAACATCATTTAAAAAGGGAGGAAATTAAATCTTCATAAAATAGAAATAGGTTTATTAGATCCAACGTCGATACGGAAACTGGCAAGAGTTATTACATGTAATAAAATGAGTGCAATCGTTATTCGCAACTAGCTCACCGATAGATACAAGCGTTCGCGCTGCTACTTGATTTATTTAACGACGGATTTATTCTATTATCTAGAACTTTGAACATAGTTCATGAAATACAATGTAGAAACACTGCGCTAACACGATTCGCGCATTCTATACCGCATTTTTAACAATGCTAAAAAGAAGAGTTAAATTGTGGAAGATTCTATCGACAGTAAAGAGGATGTAACGCAGTCGGTACCTTGCATCTTTGTAGGAATGTCAGACGTTGTTATGCTTTTTAATAAACTATGATACAATGTGTGCATTCGAATGGATAGTTATATTAAAAAAAAATATTGCCATCGCTCTGCTACCAGCCGTCGTACTGCACGTGCGATAGATGCAGCCCGTGAGCGATTTACTCTCTAAACCTTATTAAAACCTTTTGTTTTTAAGGTGGAACGTTTCACTCAGCGCACGGCAAATTCAAATTTTCTTGGGTTTTTCGCCAATCATAGCCATAATGCCAATAAATAAATTTCACCTTGATTTTTCAGGCTGTAGCCATTTGTTGCTAAACCAGTGATATCTAGATGATAATTTCAATCCTAATTTGTTGATACATTCTATTTACTTGCGCAAAGTCAGTTTTCATGTAATCTCTGAGTAATTAAGCTATAATTAACAAAAAACGCTAGAAAATTTGAATTTGCCGCGCTGAGTAAAACGTACCCTCTTAAGGTCAATCGTTTAATAGATTATGATCTACGCCTATACGCTTTGATTTTGAAAGATTTGCTTTGTTACTGCTACGTTTCTAACCCCTGATTTCAATGCAAAATATTCGTCATTTTAGATGGCTAGCTACAAGCAAGTATAACACGAAAATTCAAAAAATAAATACATAAAAGCGCAGGTTTTTATTGTACAGACAATCTATTTCGTATAACATAATAAGTAAAGGTTTTAAAAAGTGTTGATGCTTTATGTATGGACTTATAAGGTGGTTAAGAAAAGCGCTCATTCAACTTTACAACGAAGCTAGTTAAAAACACATCCTGCCATGACGACCTTGCTCGCTATTCTGTTCTGACTGACATATCTTTTCCGACAAGCTTGTTTCCTCTGAATATTGAACGAAAATGTGCAGAGCGATGGAAATGGGATACCGAACATATAGGGTGTTGTAATATCGAGCTGAGTCAGCATGGAAACCTCTAACACTATAAGAGGTAGAAAAATAATGTTCTAAGAATATTATATTAATATAATAACCAGAAAAATCGCAAATACTTGTTCTAGTTCTATGTCTGCGTTGTGGGGCCAGCTCCTCGTAGTTCCTGGGTCTCTAGTCAGGAAGTCCTAGTTAGGGGGATCTATGTATATGATCATTGGGCGCTATTTACTATCCCCGATTTTTGAAATAAGGAAAAACGCATTCATATAAAGATTCGAACGCGATGCGAACAGAACATGTTTGATTAAGGCGTATATTGTCTCTGACGACGATACCGTGCTTTCTAAATTTCTATGAACACATTTTCATCTTTTTTATACTTTCAGAGGTTTCCATCGTGATCCTGATCCATCCTAATGTTACACCCTGTATAGGCTGTATGGGGTATGTTCGCGTTAGCTCAAAGCGTATATTATGTAGATGCTATGAGCAAACACGAATATCTCTTCGATAACAACACCTCAGTTCATTAAACGAACACATGTATTGTTTCTTCACCGCCCATTGTCTTTAAATACTTAAAAAAATAACATAACATGACGCATAGGTCATTAGGAGACGGCACTTTGAGCGTCCAACTTTCTCTGATCCCCCAAACTGTACCGTTTTAGTTGTAATGTTGGTGTTTGTGCAGGTGTGTGGAGGTCTTGTTCTCTAGTCGTGGGTATAAATAGTGATGTCAGTTAAAGTGCTAGAGGAGTTCTGTTCCCGAATGCCGATGCAGGAGTAATGTGGGCCGTCGGACGTCAATCTTCGCGCGGTGTGCTCGGGCGCGCGAATTGCACGATTTATTTATTTTTGCGATGCCAATGCCATTTGTTCATGTTACTATGGAAGGTGACTATTGTTATAGGCATTATGTTTAACAATAATGGAAATATAGCTGTTATTCTAAAGTCTATCCAATCATACAAAACTAAACATAATCTAAATTGTTAATTAACCAATAATAATTATGCTCAATAAAATATTAGAGGAATCGACGAAACAACTACACTACAGATAATAAAAAAAACCTATGTTTCATGGTATCTAAAAATGATAAGATCAAAATCACAAGTGATTTGTTTCATTACATGAAATATCTCATTATGAATACCCATCACGTTTTATAACGTCCCACGCCACGATAGCAATACGTGACGAGTGATTAACAGCTATTTTGATCGAAAAATTAACAACGAGCTTTGAACTGTATAATATCTAACCATACCGCAGAAATCACCCGGTATTGCTGTGGTACAAGACAAGTATTGTCCCGAATATAAGTACAGTACTTTTTATGCTAAAAGTATAAAAGAAGCATACGGCCATCCTGATTGCAAGTGGTCACCGTTGCCACAGATTATATAATATTATACCTACTAATACCGTTACCTAAGAACATTTATGTGCATTGCACATGCGGCAAAAAAGAAGATGTAGGTAATGGTAGTATATAGGTAGGTTGTACCTAAGTACCTACATATATATTCCTAAAAAAATCGCATCTCTCCGAAAAGTTTAACCCGATGTGTTTTAAAAGATTTGAACTGAATGTATATCCCCCTTACTAATAAACATTTAGTAATGGAGGAACAGTTATTTTGTATTTTGTCTCTCTCTATTGCATTTGAAATAAGTGCAAGAGAGCACACTGAGTACAGCTATTTCATGTACAGCTATGCAGTTTTGTAGTAAGGAAGTAAATGTCTACCCACCAGTGTCAGTATAGAAACGAAAGGATGTTATTCCGCGGCTAGATTCAACAACGCGTTCAGCCCGCGTCCGGCGCGAGTCTAGTCCATCAAATAGATAATGATATCAACAAAATACGCAAGCATTGTACCGTATCAATCAACGTCTGGCAAACACGCCTACCTTGGCAGTCCGCGGGAAAACTGCTGTGTAAACTGCGGCTTGTAATAACTGATGAGTAGTCACTAGTCTGTGGTTGTGTAGCGACTGATAGAAAATGAATTTAGTACGCGAACTACATCATTTAAAAGCACATCTTCATCTAGACTCTAGATGCCTGGCCTTGGGGAGGCCTATGTTCAGCAGTGAACGTCTTCAGGCTGTTCATGACGATGAAGTACTTATGAGGATATCCTAGTCGTGATTCTTCATACAAATATCAAAAATGTCCTAACATATAATAGGAAATAGGGGAATACGTTTGTACATATAAATGGAGAATCACAACTAGGATATCCTCAGAAGCACTTATACGTATTCCTTATCACCATCAACAGCCTGAAGACGTTCACTGCTGAACATAGGCCTCCCTCAGAGAGCGCCACTTTGAGCAGTGCTAGCTGCACTTGCCACAATGATAATATGTTTGCAATTGCCATCACACATAACAACAACGTAAAAATTTATAAACTATCACACCTACACACAAACACACTATTCCATACAAAAAGAAAGCATTAAAACGTTCCGCATTGTAAAAATATACGAATAACTTAATGAAACTTTACCACGTTACGAAAATCTCCAAAACACGCGATTTTCTTCTTTATTATCATACACATAAAAGTGGTGTTGTATGTATGTCGTTCCGGAGGATAATCTGATCCGACACGGCGACGACACGTGACGTAAGAGAGCGTCATGACGGATTACATCTGCGTGCTGAATGTGGGGGATATACGTATACAGGGTGTATTGAACTAATCCGCGGTTGGAAAAGAAAGTTTGGTATTTCATGTTAGCAAAATAATTGAAATAGGTACATCATTAAAAAACTGTTTTCAAGGTTACCTGGAAGAGATTGCTCTGGGCGATAAAACCGCCAATCATCTAACTGTTAAGTTTGTTCACTTAGCTTTTAATTACACAGGTCTACAGCATTTTTGCGCACGGGTTATACATTATGCTATTTTATTGCTTTAATACCTAGAAATAAAAATATAGTTCTGAATTTTCTTTTATGTAAAATATATTGAAAAAATTAAAACTATTAAAAATTCAAAAAGAGGACAATGAGATGATTTGTTAAAAAAAAAACCAAACAGCAATTTATGGTTGCTACTTAGCATTAAGTTCGCCTATGTACTTGGTTTACTCATGTGCAATAAAGCATTTTCTATCTATGTATCTATGGTTCATTGTTAAGTATACGTTTTAAAATAGAGTCAAAATATTTAAAAATGAACAGTCTTTCTTTTCCTGTCATGTTCAGTAGAAGTTTCTCTTATTAACCACCAACTATAGCCCTCCATCATGCTTTTAGGATACTGGCCTTGGTAACGTTTCCCAAATTCTGTTTTATATTGATGGAAGCGTTCCCCTTGTTGTTCCGAGTTGGGGGCTTCCCATACTATCTCTTACACATTATAAATAAATAAATAAATTAAATATATATAAAAAAATACATTATTAATTATTACAACAGACAAGGCATGGTATGGCATTATTATAGACTATTTTTCGTATATAGGTATTAAATAAATCTGGGCTATTATGAACTTTTGGATGGTTGGTGACATTGGGTTATGGAATGAGAGAACAGCACCTGCCAATTTTGTCTCATATCAAAATGTTTGAGGCAGGTGATGACTTGCCACCCACTAAATGGACTTCCTGTAGTGGTTATCGCATATTGGTGCCGAGGAAGCAACATTGGTGTGTTATTATTATTATTTTTATTTTTTTATTTTTTTAGAGTTTGTATAGCCTTAATTCATCCTGTATATGGCATTAAGTACATATCTATAGGTAGAAATAGGTCGATGTCGTATGTTAGCGACAGTGACGATTATCCGACGACAATTATTGATGTACAGCGTTAAGCGCTACTGAAAGATAACAATAATATGTAGGTATAAATAGAAAACTGTTTAGCTATTGTGAGATATTGAGTCTATCGTTTTAATCATTTGTTGTTGATACGAGAATATAATTTTTCTTCTTTCTTCGAAGACTAAGCACGTAAAATATTTACATGAAAACGTTTTTAAAGTAGTGAACAACCGTGAATGGTTAAAACAGTATTTTATGAAAACGTTTGTAAACTGTGAGATAAAGAATTTTTAAATGAAATGTGAAGGTAACCTATTTTCTATTCATTGAAAATGCCCTCAAACCTATATTGTATATTCACTTGCAAAATGGTAGTACAAAAACATGACTGAACTTAATTTTGGAAAATAGGCATTATATTACTGTACTATAAAATACAAAAATTAAAGAAACTATTTTCATGACAATGCAGCAAAAAAACAAACAAAACTTTCTTTTTTAAAAAATATTGTCTATGAATTCTGGTTATAGTATGGTTGCAGCGAATAGTAAACTAATTGGTAAAGCTCATTAAAAGCGTATATTTAACGTATAGTTAACGACTTTTTTATAGCTACTAAAACGTACTACGATATCCCTGTATAGTAGTCGACCCCGCACTCTTTAAAGTTAATAAAAATGTTATAGTTCATCATAGTCCTTACTTCACTAACAATGTTAAAAATAGTTAATACAGAGTTTAAGACATTAGAATATAAAATCACAGATTCATTTGTAAAAGAAAAATTAGAATCACTAGTGGGGATTGAACCCGCATCCATCCATCCCTCAAGTCAGGATATGCTTTACTTAAGCTACCGCGACAAGTGGTCTCATGTCACGCCGAGTAGGCGATACTGCTATTAAAATCATAAATATAAAATCATAGACTAGATAGATAGGATAAGTATATATATTTACATAGAGAGATAGTAAGGCTCAATTTTGGAGGTTTTAGTGACAGAACTTACTAAAAGTATATTCGTCTTTTACATTTCCGTCTATTTGATAAGAACAGCAACAGTTTTAGGATTTTAAGATCTGTCAACTAAATCCTTTAACATTAGTCCCAGTTGATTTACCTAAACTTTATTTTGATTCACCAACACATGTTTAATAATATAGTATAGAAGAGACAGGATTGGGTGAGGAGCTTTAGGACTACATCTCATGCAATATGACCAGAACGCCAGGTTTTTTTGAACGGACTAATGCTTTTGGTCTCTACCGACCTACTGTTAACGCTCTGCTATCTCCGACTGAGCTTCACCGGGAGTAGTAAGGGTAGGTATGACTAGATCGCTTTAAGGTTTGTACTAAACTACTACTCAGCTCACGATTGTGTGATGGAGAGCGCTAATAGTTTAATTTAATTTTGTTTATTGTGGGTACGACGTACATTCGTACATGATAACATTTTTTACACATACAACATTCTTTTTTAAACATGCTATATCTACACCGTCCGATATATTGATCAACTGTTCCACCCATTCACTTTACGAGTATTTATTTAGCTGAAACTACAAAAAATATCAATTTAAAATTCAAACATTCACAAAAATAAAAATTCTAAAATTTTCGCTCGTGAAAATAAAGGTAGTGCAGACCGTGATTCGTGGTGTTACAATTCAGGGAGTTGAGGGTCTGGGGAAGCGAAAGGGGTAAAAAGTGGGTAGAAAGCCAATATTAAGCCTCGAGAGGCCTGGTCGGATATGATAAGTTATGTTGCAACTCTACTGGGAAAGAAATTAACCAACAAAGTTATATAAAAAAAATATGATAATGCATTACTGAAATGCAGTGAAAAAGGTAACTTTTTAAACAACGCACATTTCAGAAGTTTTCCTTTTATATATTAGCAAATAATTTACGTAATTTCGTAGCGCAAACTCCTGTCCATAATGACTTAATAGAATCCAGTAATTGACCCACGGTAATCCCCCGCAACCCGCATAATCATTATGAGTTATACATTTATTTCTACGAACTCCTATTGGATTTACTCATGAATATAATTATTACAATAAAATAATTATTTCGGAAACGGATTAATGTATTATGCTCGTTATAGGCAGTACCTAATTAGTGAAATTCACGAGTTCTTCGGTGGGCTTGGGAGTTGGGTTAGGATCGACCTTGATTTTAGATAATTATTATACCTTTACCCTGGCGAACTAAAAAGTAGCTCATTGCTAAGCTCGAGAAGGCATTCAGCTGATCAGTAAAGTCAAAAAATGTTAGCTGTGAATGTAACTAATTGGATGGGTGACCAATTCAAAATGTGGCATTTACAATTTTCAGTTATCTAATAGGATTTCTAATTTTTCCTGTGCTGAAATAGGCTATATCTATATTTTTATTGATCATGGTAAGCCATGGTGTGTAAAATATCATCCAAATCGAAGCTGAAACTTCACTGAGGCTGAAAAAACTAAGCAGCTACCACAAAAATAACTCAAGAATTACAATTCAAATTCTATTTTTGTATCCATCATAATTGTCATTGCAACTCCGAGCAGTAAGCCATAAAAACAAACATTTCGACATCATTGTTCTTGCTCCTTAACCTAACCTTCGTGTCCGGAGAGTCAGTGGAAACTGAAGGTTGCATTACAAAATATTCAAGACGGTAAACTTGGAAACTATCTTTCCAATGCTGGCTCTTGAACGATCGCTAAGTTTATTATAAAAGGGAACAATTAATGTACTTTACGACCACAAAATAAATCGGTGAGTATTTGATTGCTTTGCTACATTGGTAGTTAATAAGTACGTAATTGTAATTCAGTTGTTTAGACCTGCAATAATAATTATAAAGAGTGAATTAATGCAGCTCTTCTTAACCTGATTTTACAGAAGGTTATAATTTGTCTACACTTTTTATAATCAGCAGGCTTTATTGGTACTTATAAGTTAGAAAAATATTGACCTATTTCCAAAACCTTCACTATGGACCCTTTAAAAAGCCGCCGCTATTTGCTAGGTAAATAATTAGTTCAGCAATTTGTACAAAATGATAAGCAGGACAATTCAACACCATTTATGTATTATTTACGTCATAATAAACATGTTATTGGAATAATATCGAATTAACTATTCAAAAGATAGACGTAGTTGCGTCTGCGCAGACCTTCTGCCTCTATTAGCGCATGCAAAATGGCGTCACACGATCTGCCTGTTCAAGTACAGGTGATAAATAACTGTAATAACACTATTTTCTGTGTTAGAGTTTACTTACAATGTAAATATTTTTCGCATCCATCTCATAGTTTCTATTATGATTTAATATTCGGGTTTATTTATTGACTATTCTTATAAGCTGTATAAATTGTATTTCCCTATGGGTACCTAAGTAATATAAATTAGCTATTAAACATAGAGCAATAAAACAAGTGCGTGTTGGACTCGCGCACCTACAATAGGCATGATGACTACTATTAAAGATGTACAAGTAAATATTACTTTCATAAAAAAGATTAAAAATGAATGCAATTATTGAAAAAGGAAGTAAAATCGGAAAATAAATCACGGAGTAATAAGCTTTTAAAAATTCTGTAGGGGGCCTTTCTCGCGAAACAGAGCGCCTCAACAGTTACTATGAAAAATCCACTTGTGACGTCATATGCCAAAGAGATTGTATATAGAGCTACCACAGCTTAGTAATGAGGTACTGTAACGACCTTCCTCTGACGTCACTGGCCGTTTGCTATCTCTTTCTATTCCGGTTTTTAAAATGCTTGTAACTTGGTCATTTTTTTGAGATATTTTATTTTTGTTTTCACCAATGTTTATCTTTTGAGGAATATTATTAATTTATGAAAAAAAAAAAAAATTTAGCCATCATGCTCCATCTTATTATCCATAAAATCGAGCAAAAAATCAGACGGACAGACAGATGGACAGCATAGCCTAAGTAATAGGGTTTGCATTACCCTTTGGGTACGGAACCCTAAAAACAACGGCTGTCGATACGTGCTCATTTCTCCAACTTTTATCTACTTACTACTAAAAAACAAGTATTATAGTCGATATCGACCTTGTACCGCTCAAGTAGTTATATAAAAGAAATCCTATATAACTATTTCTTCTCAATAACCAGCCTAGCAAAACACTAACATCTTTATTACTAGAGTTCATCTTTCAAGTTAATACGATACCTAAGTAATTATAATTTATAATTAAACCATGCGTAATAATTTTAGGTAATTACTTAGAGAATAAGCTATTAAGCTTATTCGGTAAGTAATTACCTAAGTATACGCAAGTGGAGTTAAGTAATCAGTATGTCTTACTTAGTTGAATATTTAGAGAAGAAATTGGTTTAATAAGAGTAGATTTAGGTACTTTTCATCACACTAAACCTACGAAAAATATTTCCATTATGAATTTTACGAAACCAAGAGGGATCTAATGCTCATAATAACGTCCTATAAAACTTTTATAAGATGTAGTAAACATAGGAGTTATTCAATAGTGCATACGATTACATAAAAATCTAGTAGGTACCTCATAAACTATTGCATGCTATTTAAATGACCTTAACATGACTACAAGAACGAAATACCACCCATGCATAACACGCAAATATTAAAAAAAAGTTTAAAATCGTTATCAATACATTAATGCTTTGAAAAACATTGAAATTTTAAGTCTGCATAAACACTAATAAATTCACAATATAGTACAGTTATAGGCATTAGAAATAGACACGAAAGACGCACAGACAATGCTAGCTTGTATATCGTGACGTAAGCATAGCTTGCATAGAGTACTGTAACGTGACCGCAAGTCGGCTGTAGTACAGAGTAGTAGGCGACGCAGAGGCATCAATAACAACTGATAGTGTGACCACGCTGAGTCATTGAATAGTTAAACGGAGTGTGTATATCTACTGCTTTAAACCAAGTAAATAAACTCTCAAGTTTTATTTATCAACGATCATTATTATGACTAAATAATATGGTTTTTTGTATGAAGTCCACCAGTGTGATTCAATGTGTTACAAAAAAATATTATATGATAAAATTTGTCGATTTAACTGGATTAAAACTTGTCTATCTATCTAAGTCGAACTACACAGATTAAAAGTGTATCTATCTGTTATTATGGCATCAACGTAGTCAACTCAAAATCGTACACAGAGCATCTAATAGTAGAACCTCACGCGATCTATGTATTACCAGAAGGGAAATGTATATTTCACGTCAGAAATGTAATACGTGAATTGGGCAGATTTTTTATATCCATGATGTGGCAATCTTTGCCCTACTTCCGTAGGGCAAGATTAACAACAGTCATGAACGTCCGTCTGTTGTTCGAACAACTTTTTGTTCGTGGTGGAGGTAATTCCCTAATATATCGTGGAAGTTTAAAGTTGTTCGTGTATTATGATGGCATAAAGCCGCTGTTGTGGCACATTCGTAAACTGAATTACGATTAGACGAAGCAGACGCTTTAGTCTAGCAAAAAATTTTATTTAGGATAAATAAAATTATGCTGTAGGAGGCACCTATAAAAAAGTTAACAAGTCAAACGTTGACGTTTTGAGATTGATTAATAATTAAAAGCTGCACTAGGGTCACCCGACATTCCTTAAATTACGAACAGCCTTACTAAATTATAATAAATTCCTAAAAACACATGTCCTGTGACCCAAGCTTTTACTACACTGAGATGTTATATTTTTGAGTTAAACTACGTAGTGTCTCTGGAACGTCGTATCTTTCAATTCAATTCGTATATTGACCTACATCACGAGTAACAATCGATAGTTGCATTGATGCTTGCGATGGCCGATGATCCGCTGGTTGAGCTTTTCACTATTTAGGTTAGGTCACTTTGAAAGGCTGTTCCATCCTATACAATGTTATCAGATAGTTCCGCGATTTTACAATTTATTCAAGTTCAATTACTTTAAGTTCACAAGTTGACAAGTTTAAGAACTTTTTATTTTACAAAAGTGTTCGTATCTATTTGAGATTTAAGTGCTCCTGGTTTTATTGAATATATTTCATTTCCTTTGTTCAAATATAGTTTTCTTAATAAATCTGGTTTTTTTCAGCTCAAGGAATTAGTTTTTAATACAAACCGACCCACTTACAGCACGACACTTGTTTAGCAGACAATAGATTACGCGATCGGTGCACCGATTGCACGCGATTCTTCATTCAGTACCCATATTGCTAGGCCCTATTACACGACGGATTGAGTCGTTCTACAGCAGAATTGCTATAAGTTTAAATAAAGTTATTGCTTCTTTGAACGTCGTAAGAAATTGGTTTTATGAGAATTAAATAAATTGGCAGTAACAGCAAAATTATGCTACTGGTAATGGTTGGCATAAACTCAACTAAATTTTTGACAAATCAGACCATTTCTTATGAGTATATGAAAGTCACTGCCAATTGCCAAAGCATGATAAGGTAGAAAAAAGTACCTCATCAACTTATTATGCTCCAATTAGTACAATATAATAGTAGATAGATAGATAGATAGATAAACACTTTATTGCACACACCAAATAATGATACAATTAAGAAGGATAACAAATTTACCTATATAGTACCTACTTTACTGAACACCAATTAACAATGAACTCATAAAATAGAACAAAAGAATGGTGAACGATTTTACCAAAACCATTTCAGTCTATAGAAATAAAGAACAATTTGATGCCTACTATTTTGATGAAATAACATAGGTATATCAAAAATATAAAACCTACTTTGTTTTTGAAAAATAATAATCCTAAAATTAAAGATGTAGTAACCTATTATAAGCTGCCCGTGTTACACTTTGGATAATAAACTTTTTTAATAATATTATAATTATGTACTGAATGATTTATTTTACCTCCAACACACCTCAAAAGATATACTAGCTGTCCTGCCAAAGTACCTGCTTAAGTCACGTTAACTCGTCGTGAACTAGGTGAGTTTCACAGGCGCTAATTGTTCAAGTTAGAATGGTAGCGCCACAAGAGAACTGTGGTACTGATGTGCTAATAAACAAAGCACGTATATGTGTCGTAGCCGTGGACTAGAGTACTAGTGATGGGCTACGATTATAACCTATTACTATAGAAGTTTCAATGACAGCCTCCGTGGTGTAGTGGTTGAGCAAGTCGGCTCATAACCCGGAGGTGGCGGGTTCGATTCCCGCGACAGGACAAGTATTTGTGCCCGAAAAAAAAAGCGCAAATACTTGTTCTGTGTCTGGGTGTTGTGGGACCATGGTCCTCGTAGTTCCTGGGTCCCTAGATACAGGGAATCCTAGTTAGGGTCCAGGATCTATGTATGTGATCGTTGGGCGTTATTATTATATTATTATTATTAATCTAGATAAATTTAAGGTTTATTTAGCTAACCATAATTAATACCAGAATAAGTTGTTAAAATAATTATTAAGGGTTTACCTTAAAGCTTTCATTCATAAACAACCAATACTAGTGTTTGTTTTGCATTAAATAACTAAGTAAATGTAAATTTACGTATACTAGTTTTTGAAATATGCTTCTAGGTATAAATAATTTCTTACTAGGTTTAATCTAATAGGTCTATATTTAACTTATCACTTATTATAAATACATTACATACTTATTTGGAATACACGTAGCACGTTATTACCGATTTTGTATATAAGGAAATTAAAAAAAAAACCATAGCCTACTGACTGTAGATTATTTTCCTAACTGAATTACCTTAACATGCTATTGTTAATGGATTAAATTAACTGTAGGTACTGTTTGTACAGCGTCCATGGTCAAATGTAGGCTTCTGCCATTGAGACGTATTAGCGACAGTCGCGTACTATCATATCAAATACGTCACTTCTTGTTTATGGCATTTGTGGAGTTGCCATACCACAATAATTCTACCAATGACAATAATTTACGAACATGGTTGAATCAACGAAAATTTAGTGGACCTTTCGAGTTGTGTTAAGCGTTTTTCATTAGGTATCTAGTATCTACTATACCTTCTATAATGGTAATGGTTAAAAAGATGTTTTTTATTGTACTGCTCTCAATGTGCCCCGGTTCAAAAGTCTTGAAAGCGAGCGCAGTCCGTCCTACAGGTCAGGGTTCTGTCAGTTGTGAAGAATGCAGATTCGAGGACCAATAGTTCCACTCCTCACTCAACTCAATTTCAGGCTCAGTTCACACTGAAATGACAGCGCGCAGCGCATTTTTATGGAAATGTTTTACAATGGCATGATTTTGCCAATCGCGACGCTGCAAGATCCCGCTAGAGATCGCGTATCCCGTCAATAAAAACTTTTGCAAACGTTTATAATATCCAAAAAGTTTTGTAAAATAAATACTTACGAGCCAATCCAGCCATCCAGTATGCATTGAGCCTAAGACGTGCCGCTGAAAGCAGGGAAGTTATGTGTAGAAGTTTTTGAAAAAATGCCTGCGACGGCTTTAACTTTTCCCGAGTTTTCCACATTGCGACCAAAAACTTGACATCGAAGTATTTTCTTTAATATAATCCATTACTGTATGCTTATTGGCCATGCTTCGGAGGGCACGTTAAACATGTAGTCCTGGTTGTTGCCTTAAGACCACGGCATAAAACCACATTAAAATGAGCCAACTATCTTCAGTAAAAGGAAGGAAAAGGTTTATTAATACATTAACGGGTCCACAATTATTAACAAACGCGGCCGTTTTTTTCTTTATCCTCACCAAAAATTAGGCATTGATTATTCTCACACGAGGATTACCTAGAGTACTAGTAATGAAATGATTATGAATTATTAATATTTTTAAATTATTTCGACATAGAAAGCATTAAGTAGTTAGATATTTTTCACGTCTAAAGAACATTTAAATACCTAATTTGAAATATTAGAAATTTATACGTATTAGGTATCCGCCGAGGGTACTTTAAACGCTCAACTCCAGTATCTATCGCAATCGTTCGATATTAAATTGTGTCTCCCTAGCGGGACATACGGACTTACGGAGGCAGGGTTGTTACTATCCAACGGATTAATAATTTTTTTTTATTAATGACTACAGAGCAGAGTCTAAGAATCGTTTCAAAAAAGCATTGTTTTCGCTTTATCTATGCAATCCGAGCCGAGACTATTAAATTAAATTAATCATGGCCATACCTAAAAATAAACATCTGAAAAGCCTTTACTCGTCTTTATAATTAACTGCACGTCAAAAATAATTCAGTTACACACAGGTAACTTGCTAATAGTATTCTGTCATGTTTTTTTTAGTTCAAAATTAAATAAAACATCCAATGATACATAACTACATAAATCCAAGACCCCAACTAGTACTCACTGTATCTAGGGACCTAGGAACTACGCGGATCATGGTCTCCCAACACAGAGCAAGTATTGCCACTTTTCAGCGTTAGCCACTCAACTATTAAAAACAGTGGCAGAAAAAGGCTTTTCTGCAGCAGGCAACCCTAGCTTGGCTGGCTTGTGTCAACAGTGTTACGGAAGGAGTACTTGGGGTAGATAAGGCACATCCAATGTTTAAGATTGAGACCGCACGCGTAGATAGGAGACATGAAGTGCACAGCATTGCAGCCCACTTCCTTTATCAGGTAGACTAAACTATGGATTAAGGGACTGTATGGGATGGCTTTTACTGATAACAAAGAAATTATAAGGTGAACGTTCCGTTTATAGTGTGAAGTACATAAAGGTAGTTAAATAAGTTACAAGTTACAGTTTTTTCAAAGTAAGTTATAGCTTGTTTAAGGTGACGAAGTAGTAATAACAAATTTTTTGTGAAACTAATTGCTTGACCGCTTTCGTGACTTTGAACTTGTGACCCAAAGTTCTGTCTCTATGCGGTTAATATTCACCAAGTAAGCTATCTAATGTCTTCACAGTTAACACATCATTGAACGTAGCTTAGGTTAGAAAAATTTTGCCCGTCGTGTGAACACGTTAGCTCAGTCGGTTAGAACTTAGAACGATAGCCGTGCAGATTCATAGTGGGCTCAATCCAGTCCCTGGTCAATTAGTTAGACGCAAGAATCTATAAGGAACAGACTATTATAGTTACCGCAATGATAAAGATTCATATTATTTCCATATTTTCATTTTTTTTACGATGAATGTTTTAAATGTCCTGGCAGGAAAAATCTGAGAGAAAATGTCATAAGAATTTGAATTTAAAATTCAAGGAGCTCAAAATAATTTCCAAACCACAATGCAAGCATAAATTCAAAAATTCTGAAGAACTACTTGTAGTACCTATTTATGCTTAGTTTACGTAAGCTCTAACTCTAGATTCAGCTTCGTTCCGATAACGATCCGATTCCGAAGCGGCCGCAGTCGGCTGTCACAACCACTCCGCTGTCGCAGTTTCGAGTGCCACTCGATAGAATAGAACCTGCATTTTGTTTCGTGATTTTGTCGTTGACTTTTGGAACAAGAAATCTTTTATACGTTTACAAAACTTTAAAAAATAGTATTTTTATTTTAATTATTATTGTATTGTAATATTTTTCTTGTTTTTAAAAGCACGTTTCAAGTAGTAGAAGTAAGGCATCAACGCATCGGCGGCCTATTGTGTTACAAATGTCTATGATGGATATAGGTTACCTCTTCCCGCGAGGAGGGCTGTATAATTTTTTAGCTATAGAATAAAGAAAATATAGGTACTTTGGCTGAAGCAAGGATAATGTGACATTGCTCTAATTAGGTATAGGCAAAGCATTTGGGTTTGACCACTGCCTCACCTGATGGTATACTTAAGTGATAACACGGTCCATACGTGGGTGGACTTGAAAACTTTCAGGGTATAGTCAGATAAAGGTAACAAAAACGACAACTATACTACACAGCATAATTACAATTTCGCATTCATACTTTGCCAAGTAAAATTGTAACTAGCCCGCAGTAATAGAAGCAAGATATCAATTTGGTCCTGCCAAAATTCCTATTCTATACAGAATCAGATTGCGCCCGGGTTCGGTTCGACCGGTAGCCGTCCGTCTTTTGTTCCAAACTCAATTAAAAGTTGCCAGCTCGCACGGTCGCGCCGCGCGGATAGTTAGTGAGTTCCAGAATACACCCGTCACCGGACCAAACAGGATTCCGGAAGGTGTTACACTTTACAGGTAACATTATAGTTTGCGGTACTAAAGAAAATTTAAATAGCTTAATAATTATTTTAGCAATAGTATTAGCAATGTTAGTACAATAGTAGTTTTTATTTAAATAGATTTGTACTACTTACTCGTAAGATTATTTATTTAAATTGAGAACACGAAATTGATTTTGAAAAAACGACACCATAACACCTTACATGTTTTATATGGCTATAGTATTGAAATTCTATAAAGTTATTCAACGTTACAAATAATCCTATAGAAATCAGTTGTTGTAATGGATTAGCGTTTGCGGCCTTGCGCGGCATAGACTGAAGATAATAGAAGCATCACGGAGCACTACCGATTAAATTCTGTATTGTCAAATAGGGCTACCATAAAACATAAGGAACAAAGTAAAAAAAAACATGAGGGCAGTATACTCTTCAAAGCAATAATACCTGACTACGTAATAACAACCGGCCAAGAGGAATCGGACTCGCGCATGAGGGGTTCCGTACCATTTATCTATAAACACGAGAAAAAAACACGTTTGTTATTTGGGAGCCCCTTTAATTTATTTAATTCTGTTTTCTAGTATTTGTTATTATAGCGCCAATATTACAGCAGAGCCTTAGTAATAGCAGTACGGAACCCTAAAAATATAAACTTTAAATAGAATATTTATATAACCGTTCAAAAATGATGTTACAAGCAAAATGGGTACATAGCCATTTTGTTCGGAAGAATCAATAAATTGGTATTTAAAGTGGGCACTGCAGCGTATAATAATGGTATGGCAACGTTAATATTAAACAGAAAAAGTAAGTTACCCAGTAGTTTCAAGTTTCAAATAATAGTGTAAAAAAATAAAACGTTCATTCGTAGTATAAAAAACTATATTGCTTCTCGCCAAGTAGCAACACTCAAATACTGTTAACGATATCAGTTACGGCTGCGGCAGTCGTAAACACACGAACAAATTGACTTTCTATGAGCGTTAATGGTACGAAAATGACTGTGACTATTAAATGCATAGTTAAATGAAACGCTTAAGTAGTAAAGGCGGTAATGCTGCTTTGAGATCCTAGGTTTTAAATTAATTTTACTTTGCTCATAGAAATTGTTAGTGCAAATAGAAAGAAAGAAGCATGAAAATACAGAAAAAGCGGTCGAAAAAATTCTTGCGCGCTTTATCTAAAACTGTGAAAAAATAAGGCGCAACCCTATTGCCGGTCATGTGACGTGAACCATAGCTCACCATCCCCATTCGACTATTTGCACGACTAAGCATTACCACGGCTCGCTTACTCCGAGTAATACTACAACTAACCAGTGACGAGCCAGCGATGTACCTCGACTTTATCAATGTAAACGTTTTGTTTGTTAGAATGCATTAGATGCAGGTGAGGTGTTTGAATGGCGGCGCGGTCTAAAATTACAACTGACAGCAGAATCGCGAGATTAGCGATGGCATAATGGATTGTGCATAAAAGTGTCTAATAAATAGCTACCAAGGTCTTGCGATTCCCTTGAAATACCTATTCATAACAATCCACATAGTGTGTTGGCCACAAATAGGTATAAAATTCTTTGAATGAAGATTAAAACTGAAATAGTTATTTGTTATACAAGGGTGCAAAGTTGGTTTTTGCAGCGCGTACTTGAATTGAAACCCGTGGGCCTAGCACGAATATTTACGCGCGTGTAAGTGTAACGTTAACGTAAGGCAGTTGTATGGCATTTGATCAGCGCCCCATACGCGCGCGTATATATTCGTGCTAGGCCTACTGAGCAAGCGAAGGATTCTATGATTTGGCGCGGTGAGCGTGACGTACCACCTTAATCCATTTTCATGCCGTTATAGGGCTTGATGGCGTATGTAAATACTATTTGGTACTGGACAGTGCGATTATTCTAAAAACGAGGTTGGCGAATAAGAAACCGAAGAAGTATTATAGGTATATTTTAGTAGATATTAATGAATTTTCAGTGGTAGGAATTTTCAGTAGGTATCAAGAAGGTTAATTCAATACTTGACACTGGCTAAATACACTGTGTGTGTGAAGCCATCATATAAGAAAAAAAATAAAGGTTAATTTTAAGCAGATCTGTGGTTAAATCCTCAATTATTATTGTCGAAGTAACGAATTCTAGCTCTGTGATTGGCGAGAATATTATTAAATAGAAACGTTCGAATTTTAAAAACACTTTGGTCGCTAGCGATTAAAATGCGTTTTTGCGCCCAGATTTCGAATGCCAAAGAGAATCTTTCCGAGACAGTGAGGTGAAAAAAATATTCACCATTTAGAATTTTCGAATTAATTGGTCTACCCCTTCTACTTCTACTCCCCTCATACTTCTTCTTTATTAAATGCAGTTTAGAATAATAGTAAACTAAGGTTTCATGACCTTTTGAATTGTAGTCAAAAATGTGGTATTTAATGCTTTATAATAAGCAGCCCTGATAATAACTAACATATTTTATTTGAAGTTATTGTGCCATGTACTTGTCCTAAGTAGGTGAGAATGGAGTAAGTATATAATATAACCTGAGATTTTTATTAATGCAATAAACAAGCTATGATTAAATATACTGGACAGGATTTGCCAAAGAAACCTCTCATATTATTGTCAAGTCAAAAAACTTTTCATTTTGCACTTGTGTGCGACGATTATTGCTTGCTTTGTCAAGACATTTTTTTATGGGAATGAATGACGTGAGGAGCTAGTCGTTCACCTGACGCCGCCCATAACAGTTGCAGTGTCACTAAAAACATTAAAATAAAGTTTCACGTGACACTGCACTGCGCACGTCATCCTGAGACGTCACACAGTCTAGTAATCAGATTACTACACTGTGTAATCAGCACATAGTCTCATTTGCCCAGTAATTTCACTAGCTACAATGCCCTTCAAACCGGAACACAGTAGTGCTTGCACACTACTGCTTGGCGGCAGAATAACTGGCAACCTGCCTAGACGATCTTTGCAGAAAAATCCTACCACCTTTCATTTTGCACATATAAAAACATTCATAAACGTTTACATATTATGACTCATTAGCGGTGTTCAAACAACGGCTATCGTAATGTACGTTTGAAAACTAAAAACTCGAGCGCAAACACGCGGGCGTTATCAGGCTCTACCTATGTAGAACAAATGTCATTGACTTAAGTATCAATTATTGTGTAATTAAAAGCTAATCATTGGCCCTTATAATGGCTCCGTTAAGTCATCTTTTTGAGTTGAACAAGTTATGTGTTCAATAATTTGAAATAAGTCTGCTGCAGCAGACCTAATTCAGATTCTGGAGAATTTGCAGCTCCAAAAAAGAACTTGGCATAAAACTCTCAAAATTCCCTCAAGGCGAAATCTAAAGGGGATTTTGAAACTAGCTATTCTGATGAACACTAGCAAAGGGAAGGGATACTGGGATACTAATAACGATGCTCAGTGCACCCTCAATACTGCGATCATCAAAACGCCAGATATAAGCGTGGTGATGATTATATGGGCTTATTACTGTTTTGCAGAGGACGTTTTTGAACTTAGCTGTCTTGGTTGGACTGGTTGGTTAGGTGGCTTCGTTGTTAGGTCTTGATTGGAAGTTTACGAGATGAATACAGACCTATTACCTACCTACATTCATTACCTAACGTATAGACGTAGAACAAAGTAATCGAGAAAAAAAAATAGAAAAATAGGAGAAAAGAATAAAAGAAAAACGGAAATCACTTATTCAAGACAGCGTAGCCATATGCATTTACCTTCGCTTTGAAGAATAGTAAACGGGACATATTATAAAAGCAAGAAGTTGGCTATCGAGGTGAAATTAAATTGAGTGGTGATAAAGAATTAATTAACTTCGTGTGAATTTTACAAAAACTAAGAAAACAAATTGCACTAATCAGCTGAAATTGCTGCTTGTGGTAATTTTGTGTATTGTTAATTGAAAATTGGCTTTAAGTACGTTTTAATATGACTAAATATTACTAAGAAGCGCACTATCCACGTTTTTTACAATTAGGATTTTTAGCGCACTGTCCATAAATTTTCAACAGGGACTTTATATTTTCAGTTTAAAAATGACATTTGTTTGGCTAATATGTCCTTTAAACAAGCTATAAGTAAAATTTATTCATAACAGTTCAATCGTTTGACGTGAAAGGTACACTTTATATAAATAAAAAAAAAACAAATAATTTAGTATTGCCAAACTTTTGTATATTTAAGTGCAATGGAGTAACGAAGAAACTCTAGCCATGGCATTATCAGTTTACCTACATGAGATCTCGCTTTATAAATCCATTGTGACAACGACCATGGCAACACACACACACACACATCCACACACTCACACAGCATACGAACGTTCATGGTACCGGTACCTGTGTCAGTTTACGTAAAGAGCACTTGTTCAAACAGAGGAGTGCGCCGGCGCAGCTTAGCCTTCGCGAGACAAATATCTAAGATTACGTAGAAACGCCAATAAAACCATAACTTACAAAGGTGTATCCTGTACTTAAACGTACCTAGATGAGTTATGTAGGTCCGCTTGTGGTTCTCTTGGCTCATATATTATCTTGCTTGGAGGTGGTTTACTGAAAAACATAACTAAGCGTGGACACTTTTGATTGTCAATATCAAGTAAACTAACACAGATAATGTGAGTATAGCTGTACACTTACATCAAAAATCATTTTTATTACAGCTTATTCGTCGAGTTTTCTGCAATACACCGTATTTGTTAAGGCTGTCGTTTAGATACACGACTAAAAGGTATAAGTAGGTGTAGCTATGTAATGTAAATGATATTCAGCACACTAGTCAATACCGTACTTAAATTACTAAATGATACGATTGATTGAAAGTATTACATGGTAAACGACACCAGTATACACAGGAATATAATGAAAGTGCAAGTGTGTATGTGTAGTGTATAATGAAGGTATAGGTATGTATGTAGGCAGTTATTTGATGTGTCAATGAAATGAAAAGCTAAAAAACTAAGTAAAGAGCTAAATTAAAGTATTATTATTTGGAAAAATAAATAAATAAATAAATAAATAAATATGTGTGGACATTTCACACAACGCCATCTAGCCCCAAACTAAGCATAGCTTGTACTATGGAAACCAGATAACTGATATAATACTTAGATACTTTTTTGTTTGTAAATACATACATAGAATACAATATAACACCCAGACACAGAACAAACATCTATGTTCATCACACAAATGTTTGTCCTGGGTAGGAATCGAACCCACAGCCCTCAGTTCAGAAGGCAGGGATACTACCAACTGAGCTATCGGGCCCGTCACTGAGCTATGAAAAATATTTTTGGAAATAATAGTGTTATTATTATTTTCGTTTCTATTATATATAACCACAGAAGGTAAATGCATACATACAACCACAAAAACATATAAAATTACATAAGGCTACGAGATTTCTACCATTTTTAGAATTAGAATTTATAAATACTCCCTTTTTGAGGTAGGCGGGGAGGACGCTCATTCCACTTAGGTACTTGGCAATACACTTCACTGTTAGTAAACGTACAATATTATAATCTACTAAATCTAAACAAAAACATAAAAATTTACTATATAGATTTAGATCGCTAATTATAAAACTGGATTTAGATTTTGTTTAAGTACTTTATATTCTTCAATTTACTTAACTGGTATATATTAGCGTTAGTTTAAATCGTGATATTTTATGTAATCAGAGTCCATTGCGTACAATACGTTTAATTGTTATACTAACGTATAGTAATAACACCGGTTACGTAATAAACGTTATGTAATAATCACATTTTTAATGTTGCGTCATTTTTAGTCTGAGTTTATGTACATTAATACATAAATGAGCAATTACATAGACATTCATGTTACAATTCTACGAGTACGAAAATTAAAGAGGTTAGGTACGTTGGATAAAAATGAGAGTTATGATCGCACTGATCGCTGATTAAAAAAAAAACAAACTTAGCTGACTCGACACGACAGTTTGATTCACCATCATCATCATTAACAGCCCGAAGACGTCCACAGCTGAACATAGGCCTCCCCCATAGAGCACCACCTTGAGCGGCCACTCGCCTCTTGCATCCATCGGCTCCCCGCGGGGACAGTTTGATTAATTTTATCGAATCCCTTTTAAATCGTACGATTATGGTGTGGTTCAAATATTGCTACACCACTGAGTGTGCTACACTTTGCCCGTCTTACCTCATGGTTCGGGTACGTCAGTTAAACTAACGTATTTGGTATTATATTACCATGAGTTTATGTTTTTTTTGTCGTTTTGTATGTCACTGTAAGTGACATAGTGACATTAATAAAATTACCCTAAGGAATGAAAGTTTTAACGGAACCGTGAACCTTGTGATGTGAGCATCTTTTTTACTCTGGACGAATTCTACGCCGTTGACCACAATCTGTCGTGATGGAAAGTGATGATGCATTCGAAGATGCAATGTACGATTGCTTATGATTGTAGGTACCTACACAAGCATTTTCGTAGATACGATACAGTTCTGGAATGCAGAGATACCATTTGGTAGTTGCCAATTTATCTTTTTACAAGAGTTATTTTAAAAATATCCAGTAGTAAAATCAGCAATGAAAACTCAGTACATTTCAGTAGAGAAACTACAAGGCATTTATTTAAAATAAACTTTTAATACATTATTTTCCACATATTTTCATATATCCGCAGCAATAATTCTCTCTATAGTATCAACAAAGAGTTGCTGTTTAAAAAACAAATATTATGCGATCACGTTCGCAGGAACACATAAAATATTCCAGCAATGTTTATTGGTACGAGTGGTTGAAAGATATTATAATAACATACTGAAAACTAATGAAATGTGTTACCTGTCTACTTCCATGAATTAATGATACTAATTATATAAAATGTAAATACTAGCAGACACAATATAGCTCTTCAAATACCGACTTATTTATCCGGTATCTAGTTTCAATCACTTTCTTTTTATTCATATCTTTACTTCCATTCATCCATCCATCTTTTGCTTGTCCATCTTGATAAGATTCTACGACCTTCCTAGGTTGTAGGGTCGTAGTACTTGTAGTCGTCGTAGGCGTTCAGTAGAATCTTTTTTAAAATGTGAAACATTGTTTGTTTACAGAGCACAGGTAGGAATGAAATGGTATACAAACAACGGTAGGAATGTCCAATTGTCATCAAATGTAAACAAATGATGTGATGATACGAATCGTAGTACGTAATCAGGTATTGTGCTGTGATTGACGCAGGTACCTATCGTTACTGAAAAAACATACATGGCTACAAATAAAACGTAGTTAGTAACGCCAAGCACATGCTCAATGGCCTCGAGCAAAATTACAATTACTTACACTGCTGTTACATTGGGCACGGGTAGATCTAACTTCTTTTGTAACTTTCTATGTATCGTGCAATTTTAGTGTGCTGCAATGGTCCTCGTATGTGCTATCCGCAGTGCTATTTCCAACAATATTCGGTGCATCTTAAGGATTATTTTAGTAGAGCTATTAAAATTACATTCAAGGGATTTTAAAATGTTATCCCATATTTATGAAATATCGATTTAAATTCTGCTATTACATAAAAATCAAAATATTCAACCAGCAGCGAGATTTTTAATCGTATCTATCAAGGCTAATTCATTTATTAAAGTTGTTAAAGATTATGGATTTAATATAATGTTAAAAACGATCTAAGGCTGAGATGCACCATAATCACAGTTAAAATTAGTGTCAGATTTTGACATTAGCCCGCCCGGAGAAGCGTTTAGCCCCGGAGAAGTGTGGACGGTGACAGTAAGCAGTTAAAGTCAGCGTTAAAGTAAGCTGGGGGACTAGCAAAGATACCAACCACTAACGCTAACGCCTCACGCTAACTCCAAAATGTACTGAAATGACATTTCGGAAACTTTTCCGTAGCGAATGTCATTTCGATACATTTTTGGAGTTAGCGTGAGGCGTTAGCGATAGTGGTTGGTATCTTTGCTAGACCCCCTGGTGCAACTCAGCCTAAGTAATATATAACTCGCACCAGTAAATTTCGGGTTTATACCAACAAATCATAATTATTTAAGGCCGTGATTATGACGCAAACGCAAATTTGAAAGCGCGAACTCAACAGCTAATGAGAATAATAAATGCATCTTAACGTTGGTAATAAAATTCTGTGGTAAGTTTATCGGATGATGAGGTAAAAAACCACAATGCATTAAGTTTCAAAATTCGTAATAGTTATCGCATCAAAGACGGTAAAGAATTTAAAAACCAAACACTTTTAGGGTTTAAGGAAAAAGCGGTTTTATAACCAACAGGGTCATTATTCCGTATCGATTCCTTACTTCGAAACCACGCGAATTCCTTGTCTTACATAAGTAATCTGCAAAACTCTATTCTCTATGAAACAAAAACAAAACCGCGCGAAATGAATTAGGAATTGGCGCGATTTGAACTGTCAAAAATCATACGTTTTACCGAGACGCGTTCCAAAACATCATCACATCAAAAGATATGACCACTTATGTCAATATATTTTATTCAAAATAAAGATAACTTTAACGTAAAGTGAAGGTATATCTAACGCTGTGACACGATTGGAACAAGACACGATAACGACGTGGTTTCGTATCGTGTGGAATTTGTGTTTCCATAGAGAATAATCGCCCAGGACTGTTTGGTCCTGGGTAAGATATCTTATCAAGCTAAGCATACTACACTTGCAATGGAAATGAAAGTTCATGAACAGAATCACAGTAATTTAACCCTAATGTACTTAATGTGTGTGTACGAGTGGCGACTACTAACCGGAGAAGACGTAAAGTCAACCGGCCCTTACTGAGTGTGTGTAGTGGGTAAGCTATTAAGCTTATGGAAGAGGCTTAAAATTAGCAGTTGATGTCTTCCTGCTGTTGCTGATGATGATGATGGTGATGATGATGAATGTGCAAAATTAATCATTAATTAATTATTATTAACTTATTATTAATTTAGAGTAATTGTAAAACAGTGTATTAGGCTAAGTTTTTCGCAAATAAACTCATTCATTCATTCAATCAGACGTCAGAGCCGTTCCTGTATTGATGAGTCCAACCGATCTATTGGTGCATCAAAGCATTTTTTAACGTCTAAATGATAATGCTGTTGGTATCTAATCTCTGTCACCTTTGTCAGCGTCATTAACAGCCGTTAGAAGACGTTCACTGCTGGCTAGAGGCCTCCCCCATAGAGCACCACTCTGAGTAGCTGCTCATCTCCATCCATCGGCTCCAGCGGTTTTAAACTTTTAATCTGATCCGGATCTGGTCTACCAGATTGTCGGTACATCGAATAGGCCGACTCTCACTAGGTGGCTAGTCTGGCCAGTGAGGCCCGGCCTATACGCTGTGTCTTCTACGACCCGTAATTGTCAGTTCTACGAGCGATGTGGCGCCTGTCCATAGTTTCCATTGCCACTTGCTAATTCTAAAAGCTATATCGGTCACTTTAGTACTCCTGTAGATCTCCTGATTTCGGACCTTGTCTCGCAGAGAAACACCAAGCATAGCTCTGGGTTGTCTGAAAGAGATCGCTTCAAGCGATAAGACCGCCCGTTGTGACACTTAGTTTTAAGCTTGTGCGTGTACATTGAGTGTTTCTTAAATTAAATGTGGTGTTTCAATGAAGAGTTTATCTATCTATCTATGTATCTCTCTCCGTCGATTTACATCACCGGATGAGAAGGCGAAACACCTGTATTTGTAATGGTGTAAAAATAAATAAAAGTTACAATATGCATTACTAAATGCAACAATGTTTTTTCATTCGTTTATCATAAACACATTGTTTGCATGCATGACAATTCGTAATAAAAACAAGGTGATTAAAATAATATATTTCATATTCGTATAGTTCTTGGTACGCGAAGTTTCTTTGATTTACATTTAACATTTTATGGTAACATATCGATATCTTATGAGTAAAATGCAGAAAACATCTTGATTTATAACTTGGAATTTGAAAATACGTAGCGCCATGGCGTAGTTTCCATTAAATATTATACCCAATCAAAGGGTGATATTATAATAGGTTAACTTTATTACTTTGTCGCCAATAGTCACATAAAATGGTTTGGTAGAAATGACCAAATGTCATTTCTATCTTTCTCATTAGCTCTAATACCTTAATACCTGATATGGCGCTCTACTCTTTGCTCTTCCAAAAATGACAACTTTTTTATGAAATAATGATGTTGTTGGTCAGCTATTTAGCCCTAACGCGATATAGTCATATCCGAGATTTAGTTTTAAATCAACCTAGTCATATCTGATATCTGCTGTCTAGTGTTTTGAGATGTAGTCCTAATGCTCCTAACCCTGTGTAAATACACATAATAATATTTTATTATAGACGAAACTTCTAACCTTTAACTAGCCGGTCTCTGTTGATGTAGCACGTACAACAGTACCGGTAAAACTACAGTTAAATTTAACCGGGGTTTAACGGACATTGCCTCATTGCGTTAAATTATGACTTGTCGCGTTGGTGATATGAGTGCGCGGGTGATTAAAATTTAATTATCACTTTTATTCAGAGAATTATTGGATAAGGCAGTTTGATATTTAGTAAAGTAAAGGTAACTATGTCAAATCATATGTTTTTCATAACACACCTTATAATATATAGCAAAGCAATAAAATTATTGTTAAACAAAACCATTGTTTAATAAACACTCTAGGTAGAGTGTGAAGTTTATTGTCTGAACCCAAAGGCAACTTGGAAGAAACTGTTGCGATAAGGTCGCCCATTGCTCTTAGGTAGTTCCTATTTTGATAACTGTAAAGCTTTCATTACAAGGGTATATTACAAGGGGTTGTGTGACGAACATAGATGTTTGTTCTGTGTCTGGGTGTTATATTGTATTTATTTACAAACAAAAAAGTATATAAGTATTGTTTCAGTTATCTGGTTACCATAGTACAAGCTATGCTTAGTTTGGAGCTAGATGGCGCTGTGTGATTTTTTTTTTATACTTAAATGGGCTCACGTTTGACAACATCTCACCTGATGGAAAGTGATGATGCGGTGTATGTTGGAGCAAGTATGTCCACACATATTTATTTATTTATTTTATCTTTTACGGCGGGCGTGGGTAGAACCGTATATTACATATTATATTTTTATAATACACCTTATAGTTTCAATATAACCACATAGAGTACATGAGATAATGCAGTTGTATAGCAATGATGTCGTAAGAACAAATTTTCACACGTTTTGTCGTCTCTATATAACTGTTTTACAATGGATTATACCTTGAACAACGACTGAGTGAAGAACTACAATACAACTGTGTGTCCAAACCTCAAACAATTTTAATAATAAATAACACCTAAATGTATTTTTAATTATATTAGGTATTTGAACGTATTCCAAAGCAAAAATACATTAAAATGTAAATTGAAATGTTAATACTTTTAAGCTCAACAATTAATCTTATCACCCATACCAATAAAAAAAATGCGACCCACAAAACCGTTTGTAAAAAAACCAAGGAAAATACAAAATAAATTAATGACAAACATTTCACGAGTACTGTACAACAGAAATCAAGACACAGAAGTATCGAAGAAGTTAAGACATGAATTACTAGAGATGTTGCAAGCCCTGACGGACGGAGTGTTTAAAGAAAAAGACAATAAGTGTTCAGTTGAAATAATACAAAACAATGACAGAATATAAATTGATCAGCTACTAAACACGTACCCAAGTAGTACGATACAAAACGCACGCGCAAGGAGGATAAAGCAAAACGAGGAAACAAACAGATTTATTTCAGTCGTCGACGGAGACAGGAGTAACAATAGTGACATGCTAGTTTATGTAACAGTTAATGCTAATTATGTTCTGCGATTTACTGGCATGGATGACCTTCTATATGATAATAAAGCTGAAACAATATAAAATGCTTAAGACGCTTAAGTTTATGTATCAGTTGAATCGATTGACAATATTATCAAGATCTTAACGCCACAGGTATTCGTTTTGGCAACGTGATTGACAATAATTTAAGCTACAGATTACGTCTAAGTTTAAATTAACTACAGATAAATCAATTTGCGTAATGGTTGATTGTATAACAGTGGAGACAGAGAATAACCGTTTGGGGACAATATGGCTACCGCTATTTGTAAGTCTTACACATCCCTGTAATTCTCGAACATGGCATGCAAAGCATTGTATGCTAATCACTACCTACCATAGTTATATACAAACGACAAAGTAAAAAGAAATTAGCCTGCTATTACTTTGAACTAAAGATTGCCACAAGGTTTATACGACCGGTTTCTTTAATTTCGACTAAATGGATTTGGAAAAAACAACGCGATCTTCCCCTTAGAACCTCAAAGAATAATGGAAACATGGCACGCTCAAGTGAAATTAACTATGACAACATTAAAGTCACGAAAGAAAAGTTATAAAATGTAAATGGATATGATTTAAGAACTGTTCCTACTCATTTAACTAATAAATGTCCCATTAAAATCATCCTTGACGATCGTAAATTTAAAATTATGATCGCATAATTTCACCAGAAACTGGGAGGTAACCGAAGTGGATATATTGTTTTTCATCATGCATATCGGTCAATGCCAGGCGCTTTCCATTTCAAATCAACGAAAAAACTTCTGTTGAGCTGAGACTTTAGGTAGACGTGAAAAAAACCTCGGTTTAACCGACAACGTCATTCAACAGCCATAATGAACGTGATGCGGTAATTATGAGGATAATTACGTCTAATGTTGGTCACGGACAATGTTTAACCGTTTAAAAATTACCAGGTTTCAGCTTCTATATCCAAGTAGGTACTTATTTACCGCAAAATTCACGTTTTCCTGTGTTTCGAAATCGTTTAAATTCAACAATCAGCATACGGGCAGAATAGCAATGAATTCATCGCGTT
Source organism: Ennomos erosarius (assembly GCA_963580505.1). Lineage (NCBI taxonomy): Eukaryota > Metazoa > Arthropoda > Insecta > Lepidoptera > Geometridae > Ennomos > Ennomos erosarius. The sequence continues at coordinate 2,811,967 of OY756982.1, forward strand.
CAAATAATAGTTAATAAGTGTCGCTAAGTCCTTGAGATAAGGTTTATTTTGTAAGCTCTACCTATATTTTTTATTTTCTTCTTAGTATCATCTGTGTTTAACATGAGTCATGTTCAGGTACGCTTCGTTATCACAATCCAAACATTCTTAACGCACACGTGTATTCGAAACCATTCTTTAACACGTCCGCAATACCTGTAGCAATCTATCGTCTTTACTTAGTAACCGTAGAGCAAATATTACAGCGAAGACCCATTCAGCATGCCCGAGGCGATCGCAGTTGCACATTGATAATGAGAATCTTAAGGTCGAATTTTGCAGGTGATGCACTCGTGCATGCTGCACGCGTCTCCGAGTTCCGCGAACCTGGCACATGGTACGGCGTGGGGTTGGACGGAGGCAGCCAGTAGGCGGCACTGATGGGCGGGTAGTTGCTCCCGTTCCTGGCCGGGCCTGTCTTGCCTCGCGCGCCACCCGTCTCACCGCGCATCCTTTACACTTCACCTCACTTCACACATCACATGACGCGTCTGCATTCAAGCGCGGCCGCGACACAACTAATGTGGTAGAGTGGACTCCGAGACCTGCGCGCGCGCAAGCGGTGACAGACGGGCGATCAGTCACTCCTCGTGGACTGTGTCACACGGCTTCCACTCCCCCCTTGCTAATGAGCTGCGTCCGTCCTAGGCAAAGGCACGTTCGCGATTCAATTGCAGTTACTATTTGCCTATACAATTTACCTGTTGTTACGCAGTCATAGAGGAAGTTTGGAAGCAGCTTGTCATGTCAACATGAATTGTGACAAAAGTGCTGAAAAAAACTTCAAACGCATCACTGAAGCTATTCTGAACATGATGTACGAAGGAATGCCGCTACATTTTATATAAAATTTCTAATCTCAAACATTTTAGGTTTACCAAAAAGCAACTTTTGCCTTTTACGGTTACACAATTTCTCAGGCTGTTGCTGAAAGCCTTCACGGGGAATTAGCAATGGCAAATTAGTACACGGAGTCTAAACGATACCAGCGTGCTCTCAGTTGGGCTAATATAAGTTGATTATAATCGCCTTGAGAAAATAATCTTTAGGCTGTGACCAAATTTCTTTTTCTTCCATGCTTGAAGGCTTAGACTGTAGAGTAACAAGTAGAAAACTCATTACAAAAAATTAACAAAATAAAAAAAAAATATTTCCAATTCATAGCAATGTTGTCAAAAGGCAAAACCAAATTCAAGCTGCAATTTCATAGCACCTACTATATTGCTAGTTATATAATACCGTCGCAGTGACCTTGAATGAGTACAAATACCTTCAGCATGACTCTATGACTGCAATGTATGTCAGTCATCAAAAACCTGTGTGCGTAAGAAGCAACTTCTTACTTCTTTTAAATCACAAATAGTCTGAAATTTTATGTGATTTTAAAAACCAAAAGACTATAAGATATGAGTACAAACACTGGAAAGTTAATAAAGATATTATCTCTATAGGTTTCGTTTTATTATAATATTGTCAGTGTCATATTATTAATACGACCGTCATGTATAAAAGATGTTTTTTAAATTTGAATACACTTATTTTCGAGGTGTCACATATAAATATTATCAAATTGGTGCAGCAGTTTCGTTTTTCAAATAAAACAACTGGAAATGTGTTTAGATGATAAAATCATCCAAGTATGTTCTCAGCATAAAATTAAGGTGACTGAAGTCAGTTTAAGCCATTTTTTAAAGCATATTTTCATAATATTATTATATATACCCTAACAGCAAAATGAATAGAATCAATAACAGTTACATGATGATAGTCCTAGAGTCAACGGCATTTGTAATAGCACTATGTGCACTTGCCAGTAGTATGTTAGTAAGCCTACATTGTCAAGTTGATTATTGGCAAATCACGACATGGCCTTACTTGTATCAGTTTACTATTGGTACATCACTTTGGCATATTGCCACGCTGTCTAATTAATTAAACACCTGCGATACTGATTGTTGAGGCGTTCAATTAATGCTCTATTACTGTGATTATAGAAATCGCTATGTTACCAAGGTTGAGCCGGTATACTGACATATTAATATTCAATTATTATTATGACCGGTTTTAATTATCTCCCCTTGGTCCCTTGGTGGTGGTCCCTTACTATTGACCTGATGAGTAAGCTCAAAGTCGCACAGCGAGCTATGGAGAGAGCTATGCTTGGTGTTTCCTTGCGAGACAAGATCCGAAATGAGGACATCCGCAAGAGAACTAAAGTAACCGATATAGCTTTCAGAATCAGCAAGTTGAAGTGGCAGTGGGTGGGCCACATCGCTCGTAGAACTGACAACCGTTGGGGAAGAAAGGTTCTCGAGTGGCGACCACGAACTGGAAGACGCAGCGTAGGCTGGCCCCCTACTAGGTGGACTGACTTGGTCAGAACCGTGGGGAGCCGATGGATGCAAGAGGCAAGCAGCCGCTCTCAAAGTGGCGCTTTTTTCGTTGGTCTTCAGGCTGATGATGATTATAGGAACTAGAACTGATTGAGAGGTCTAGTGGTTCTAATTTTCTTTTATAAGAATTTAGTTTGTGTCGTCATCTCTTTGGGGTGACTTGAGACATGAGAGTCTGCCTTTTATTGGAGGGGCCTAATCGATGACTTGTAGTTGTTAATTTGATAAGTGGTAAACAAGCAGAGTGTCCAACTGATGGTAAGTGGTCACCACCGCCTATGTACAATCTGCAATACCGAGAGCATTGCCGAATGCCGATATAACGCGTGTCATTAAACTCATTAAAGAAACGAATCCGACCCAAACATGAAACTATTGTTTTTTCTCTTCCTCTCTTCCACTAATGTGTTTAAGTGCAGAGGGAGTGAAATAGCAATATAAATGTTTGCTATTTTCAGTTCTTTTCTTTATTGAATCGCGTTATACATTGCTTACCCATAGAGAGGACTCTACTAACACTTTTCTTGTAGCTGTCCAAGCTCATACTGTACGTGTACATGTACAAGTACAAGTATTTATGCGTATAATATAAAACCTCAGGTTCATTGCACATCTTTTAGGTTCGTGGATAAAATGAAAGCACGACGTCTTGCATGAGTCTACAATATGTGAATACATAAGCTTCTTCGCGTAGCCGAGAAGTTGTTACTATAATACAGCCATTATTCATAGTTATATTAAAGGCTGAGAGAACCAATCATCATCATCATCATCACCATCATCGCTGTCATCCGCAGCATGAAAACGTCCACTGCTGATCATACGCCTCCCCCATCGTCTATAAATAAATAAAATAAATATGTGTGGACATTTCACACTGCGCCATCTAGCCCCAAACTAAGCATAGCTTGTACTATGGGAACTAGATAACTAATACAATACTTAGATACGTTTTTGTTTGTAAATACTTACATACATAGAATACAATATAACACCCAGACGCAGAACAAACATCTATGTTTATCACACAAATGTTTGCCCTGGGTAGCAATTGAACCCACAGCCCTCAGTTCAGAAGGCAGGGATACTACCAACTGAGCTATCGAGCCCGTCTATGTGGGAGGCCCATGTTCAGCAGTGTTCTAATGGGCCATAGAGCACCACGAGCGGCTTGCTTGCCTTTCAATGGCTCCCCGCGGTTTTCACCATGTTGTAGGTAGTGCCTAGTAGAGAGAGAAACTTTATCTCTCCTTATAAACGGGTCAAGTGGTGGCATAAGTACTTTGTTACAAAAAAAAAAAATTCTATTTTCAAATTATTTCCAAATTTTCAAAGAAACAACGCCACCCCATCGGCCATTTGAACTCAAAAAATCGTCACGCGTATACTCGCGTTCGAGTAGCACGGCACGTGCTCGGAATAGTGATGTACAAACGTTGTTACTTAAGGTGCTTGCCCGTCGATTCGTTCCGGCCGTACGGACCACCGAAATAGGCGTGCATTACCGCTTTTGAATAGACAATGTGGATCTGTATGCACTGTAGAATTCATAAGTTTATCGATTCGTTGCTGATAGGCATTGGACGAGTCTCAATAAAAAATATAGGTATGATTCCGTAGGGCTTGAGGCGCGGAAAGTTGGATGCAAACGGTTAGAAACTGAAGGTATTCATTGGATATCATAATACAAAGCTGTGAAAATAAAAAAACAATTTTGTAAACCGAATGCTACTAAAAACTAATGCCCTTTTTTGTTTTAATAGGTTAATTATGAGAGCTGTTTCATAGAAATAGACCTCGTGGAAAAATAAAAAGAACGAGAGCCGAGATGGTGCAAAAAAAGTTAAACTTTTTCCATAAAACATCACCATAATCGATGAAAACCTGGTCAAGGCAAGTAACATAGACAGTAAATACTTAGAAATATGTATTAAAATCACAGGATGAATACTGTCATGTAATTTATTCCAAAATAATTATTTATCTATTAGCCACAGCTTACCTATAGCATTGTTCCAAGTTAATATCTTTAATGCATTTATGAATGTATCACATTGAGCATAAATGACATAATCCATCGCGTCATCACATGACGTACCTCTCTAACTTCATACATAATGTAGTTAGTACTGTGATGAGGGAAGTAAGAGGATGTGGCATAAAGCTAACTACACAGAATATGTTATAGTTATCAGGTCAACTTCGTTAAAGAATGGACATAAATTAGTCGCATTTCATTTTAGCCAATACCATTTTGAACGGGCTAAAAAGAGACAAGTATTCCGTTTCAACTTTCATTTTTGATAATAATTTGTCTCTGACGTCACTTGAGACCGCCCTGCGGCAAAAAATCCGTCATGTTCTGGTGGTATTTTGACCTAGTACGTCAGTCGTCAAATAGCATCAATTGTCAAACCCAGTAAACAATGGGGCGGATTGGGTCGGAGTCGGCACCATATTGCGGTGAAAAAGTGCCGCACGTCACGTGACCATGTTTCACATCCTCTTACTTCCCTCATCAAAGAGTTAGTAGCATTGATCGATGTCAGACTGATAGAACTAATCCATTTGTCTAACGTATAAAATATTCTATGTACTTACGTTACTGTAAGTATGTTACTGTCAAAGTATTGGAGACTGGAAGTGTTCGTTCCCGTTTAGGGCTAGATAGCGCTTTGCGAATTGTCCAGAATATAGATATGTACAAACTTTTTTATTTTAGAAAATACCGACGTGTTCCCGTGAAATAAATGGTTTTAAAGTAAATCCGCGGTGAATACTACTATACGATACTTTACAATTTGAGAAAATAAATAGATAAAGTAAATAACGCCCAACAATCACATGCCTATGATGCCTATGTATACAATGCAGGCTATAGAGCCTGGAACCTAAAAAAGTCAGTCTGGATATCGAAGAAAATAACCGCAATACGCATATTCCTAGTAACGTAACGTAAGTGTATACTTTTCACATATGTACAATACACAGCTGTAATGATTACAAGCGCAGTGTGTCTGTATGTGTGACTGCTATGTAATGCGATAGGCTTTGAATTGATTTGTTACGCAGCCAGCATGGCAGTCCTTGAAGGGTCCTTACTATTGATTCTCGAATGTATTTTGTGGTAATATTTGAGTGAGGCAGTAGTCAAATATTATATACCGGGTGTAATTGAATTCATTAGCATCCTTTGAAACTAGATACCTATTCCTGATACCGGACACGTGTGGACCAAAATTTTTTGAATTCTAACACATTGGTTTGTTAATAATAATAACTCCAAAATATGGAATAACTTACTTAATCAAATGCTACAATACAAAATTTAATTAAAATAATGAATTACTGTTTTTAATAAGTACATACAAGGTCTAAAAACGTTTGTATGTATCAAAATCATCCGTGCCAACTGCGTTAGGCGCCGCGGCAATCTTCATAATTTTCAATAAAAAATATTTCATTTACACTTACTTTTTAATAATCATCTATAAATGATGTACTATCATGGGCTCAATTTATGATAATGAATTAAATCACACGCTGTATAAAATACGAAATTCCCTACACAACAGAAATACAACACAAAATATTATTTTAATTTTATTTAACGGTTTCTTTAATTTTATCTTAGAATACAAGGTTTAAATATCTCGACCTCAAAACTAGAATCTCGACTGTTTTGCAACAAAACTGTTTAAAACACCAATTAATATTTTTAGTAATATTTTCCTTAAGTATTTTTAGAGTGTAACACTAATTATTTTTAACGGCTCTAATAGCGTATCGTGTTTCATGCTTTACTAACAATTTATAAAATTAACACTGAGTTGTTTTTGTGACTTACCTACTATTTACTACTAACTTTATTTACTACTGTACCTACTTAGTTTTTGCAATAATTATCAACAGCTTATCATCAGCCTCCCTGCTGATGCGGCTGCTTACCTCCTGCATCTATCGGATCCTCTAAGTTTTGGTCGTCGGTCCAACGAGAGGGGGGTCTACACCATGCCTCGTGGCATACAGCTTCTTTATTATCGACTCATAATGGAAAAATAGATCAACACGTAAGTAATAAAACACACTCATGAGAATTTCAATACTAAAATAAAAACACTCATAAAAGAGATAATCGAGGACCTATAGTAGTGGATGGCTTATCATCGTTTACTTAAACATTGTCAGAGTCAACATTACGTTATTGGCGGTAAACCTTGATGGTCACTCATATGAAAAATGTACACAGAAAATTGACACTCCTTGACTGGATTGTTGGAAAACACGCATTTTAAAACGTGATATTTATAATGGTACAATCAAAATTGGCTGTATAATTTTTGAAGTACTCACCGTTTCTGTTCTCACTATCAGCCGGCTTCATCTGGATCGGATGGTGCATCTGTAAATAAAAATAAACTTTATTATAATCGTTCATAACATGTAGAAAAAGAGAGAGATAAACTAAGGGCGAGAAAGGATGAAAAGAACCAAAAAAATATCATCAACAGCTTGAAGACTGAACCTGAACATAGGCTTCCTCCACAAACCACCATTTGGAACGGCTGTTTGCCACTGCATCTAATGGCTCTTCATGGTCCACGTAGTGGGAGTCGACCCTTCGCTGCGTTTTGCAAAGAATATAAATCATAAATATCATCATCATCATCATCATCATCATCATCAGCCTGAAAATGGCCACTGCTGAATATAGGCATCCCTTATATATTAGGGTTGTAGACATAATCAATTAACAACTGTTAAATTACCACGATGACAATTATTCTCTAAGCAATTATTACGTAATCATGTCATATTGTATACATCGAGCAATTGCAGCACCGAAGTACATTCTCATAAACAAAGCCAGGCTAATTAATGATCTCGCAAACATATTAACCCTATTAGACGTTAATTTGACATTAAAATATTGTCGGATCGCCGACGTGTCATATCGAACAGATATGCATTATTTACGCGGCGCGATCGTTCGCAAACAATTCGAAAATGTTCGAATTATTCGTAAACACCGCGTCGATGTATCGGTAAACAAGATCGGTATGGTAATAAAGGTCTAAACCCACTGCGAAGGGCAGACGACACTCAACCGCGAGGTGCGATCTGCGACCTATCGCGGGAAGGTGTGCCGCACGCTACGATCATTGGTAGGTACTCCCTGTTCCAGAATCGGATCACCCTTAGTATGAGTGGAGCGGATTACAAGTGTGTACAAAGAGTGTTCTATCAAATATGCCTTAAAATCATCTACTTTGCAGGCACACCCAAGCACCCAAGGTCAAGTTGTTTACCGTTGCTACACTTAGGTACCTACTTGCTATCAAGTGTCGTGAAAAACCCGTATGAAATCCTTAGTTACGTTGCCACTACTAGATGGCGCTGTGTTTGGGAAATTTACTATACACGATAACGAGTAGGTACAGAATTATAAAAATGTTGTTTATTAACAGGATATTTACCATGTTCACACGTGTGTTTTTTATGTTTTATTGTATTTTTTGTGATTTCATTGTCATGTTATTGTGTTATTTAATACGTTTTTGTTCTTTTTTAATTTTATTTTGGTTTTTATTGTTTTTTTTTATTTTGGCGTGGTGGGGTTGTAAATTACAAGTTTTATATTTTACGAGTACAGTAATGTACCTAGACCTACATTCGAATAACCTCGTGCTGAGGTTACTGGAACAGGTGAACTGTGTAACCAATGGTCGTAAGCGTGTGCCAGTCTTCCGTTAGGCCGCACATCGCACCTCGCGGTTGAGCGCCGTCTACCCTTGAAGTTGCCATCGAAGCGCAAAGTTCACCCTTCCAATCTGTGGCGCTACAAAGGCTATTGCGACTAAGCTTTTACTTTGATTATAGAATATAGATAGAAGTTACGTGATGGCATCTTACCAATTAGGTTTATGATGACATTCATGTATAAATCATACGGATTGCATCGTAGAAATGAACCATTTGCTTTCGTAAAGTTTAAGCGACAGACGATCAAGCTTCTCTATAGACTGACAAGACTATAAGATATTAAGACGAATTATTAAAGCCCGAGAAAGACTCTCTGTTCGTATGTTTTTTTTTATGTAGATATTATGGTATATGTTGGATATAAAAGAAAAGGTTCGGTTTGTCTTTATTCAAAAGACCAAACTGATCAGATCACAATTCTGAAAACGAAAAGTTTTATTCCGAGATCGAATCAAGGTCAGATTTTGGCGCAGCAGGTTTAGACCCTAACGCAGTCATACGTGGTCGATATTCGTATGACAAACAGTCGACAGCGAGAAGCCAGGCGTCGAATTGCGGTTCGATTGCGATAGTTGACGCCGCACCATGAACGTGAACATAAAAATGGAGTTCATGGAAATAATTTAATAGTTAGCCTTTGATATTATGCTAGAATGACTAATTTGAAGTAGTTGTATTGTATTGGTCTTTAGTTAAGTTGTTGGGTTATCTATGAATTTAAACATACGTAAGATTAGAACACTCTTACCTACTCTATTCATTTGTACGCCTGGTAAAACAACATAAAAGGATACTCATTTCAGATGAAACGGCGCGGCAGAAAAATAATAGTAGGTATAGGTAGGTATTACAAGTTTCTTGAATGAAAAAATATTTTGTCTTTCGAGACTTTTATAATATTGTGTCCTACATTTTTAATATACGGGATCTCTACCGTGATTTATATTGTTTCAGAGTTCTCAATATTTTGTTGCAATTATATGCACCATGTTCATGGGTAACTGAAAGCTTCAGGGTTGATAAAAATTCAAAATATTAGGAGTAGAACAATTGGTCTAAGTTTCTTTCTCAATCTTTTACCAGTTTTACCATGGGTAGGCACCATTGGCACTCGGACTCGATCGTATGTCCTGACAGAACACTAGTACCTAAGTGCGTCTTTCGACTTTCACTCCGTATAGCATTTTTATCATATTCATTTATCATCCACAGTTATCACTTCAGTGTACCCGTAAACATTGGTGGACCCTATATTATTATTGTGGTAAAACGAAATCAATCTCAAAACTTATATTATCAAGTCCTAATCAAAATAACTCTCATGATTAGGTACAGCCCGACACCTTTCGAATATAGTTTAACCACCATAAGCGTAGAGGTAACTGCTTTTAACCAAATCGAACACATTGCAGTGTATGTAGGTATAATACACCGTCGTATTCTGCCTTAACATTAAACCCACTGATTTAAATTGAACCAATTAGGTACCTATTATAAGGTTCGAGCCAACGCGGACCAAAAGCTGAGTATTGCAGTGCGTCACTTGATTGACTTTCGACAACTTGTTCTTACACTTCAAAAATTGTAATGAGTGGTTGTGTGCGTAAATCCGTTTTAGCACACTTACAAGCTCAACTTTCGTGTTAATTTATTTTGCGTTCACATTTCGTTTTCAAAGTAACTACCTACATATATTGTAATATCACTGTATTCTATCGCATTCAGTTCGTAACGTAACAACTAGTGCGGATTCCGTCGGTCGTCAATCAGCGCTCGATTTATTTTTACAGGCACGCATCGGCTCGCGACTCGTTATTGAGTAATGGGTGTACAGATGTAAAGATGTATTGGCAGGCCTACTCTGCGAGGGGCGTAGATGTGTTCTACTCTTAGAGCGTTTACAAAGCTCTACTTTATCTTTATTATCTCTATTTCATAAATGTCAGTAACGTGTTCCTTTGCATCTTGGTTTATCTGCAGTTTAATGGGAACTATCCTACGGCTTTTACGTTTATATTGTGCAATGAGCATTTGCGTGAACTTATGTGGTCATTTACTACAATAGATCTAAATGACATTTTGTAGCTTTATTTTGCTACGATTGTAATTTGTTATGTGCATAAATAGATAAATTAATAAATACTACTACCCAAAATCACAGAATTATTATCTACCATAATCTTCTTAATAGACAAAAACACTACCTACAGGTAGGCCGCCCCAGGGTAGCACGAAAAAAATACAAAAAGACATTCTCCAAATAAAGTATATTCATATAGATAAAAATTTATATGAATAAAAAATTGTCCTGAGTGACTGACTGATAGACCGGCCAGACTTAAAGGAGAACGGCGAAGCTTCGCTAATAATGATATTCAATATAGAAAACCCAAATTATTCACGCATCGGTAGTCATGTTCTAACTCTACTAAAAACAAGTATTTAATATAATTGAATATACAGATTATAAATGTTTACATAAGGAAAAATCCGTATTTGAATGGTTATTCTGTTTTTGATGTAACACATTATTTTAAAATCAGTTCACATGAATAATTACCTACCTATAGTAAATTAGTAATTACAATAATAGTTTGTTTCAGTTTCTACTGAGAATTGTGAATGAAAACAGAGTTTTATGCCAAGTGGGAAGCTTCACGTAGGCGATTTGCATAACGGAACAAGTGCGTAGCAGAAAAATAGAATTTCTTGGCAGTATGCAAATAAAGAAAAATATGTAAAACAAAACAAGCAAATCATATAACTACAAAAGTTGTTGCAAAAAAGAGCAGAACTAATAATGAACTAATTGATTAGACCCTAACTAGTTTCAATGTCTGATACATAATACGCATATTCATAATTGGTTAAGAAATTAATTTCTAAGAAATAAACTAGATATTTTCGTTTCATAATTATTATCTTGAAAAACTTAGTCAACAAAAATAGTCAAAATGCAACTAAGTATAGGACTCAATACGCTTAACGATTAAGAAATTCCCCACTCACTAAACCACATGCATAAATTAACCATCAGCAACATACCATCCCAAGAGAGTACACCAACAAATCACATCCCTTATCTAATTAGCAGTAAGTGATCATCCATCAAAGTAGGAGCCCCGACGTAAACAGTGTATCAACACAGATGGCAATTTGTCATGCAGCACTGAACGTGTACTAGATGTTACCGGTATATTTGTATCTGGTGATATGTTGAAAGTAGGTCAATGGTGCTGATAATACAAAACTATGGAATATAAACTTTTAACACAATTTTATGTGTTCCAGTATTATCAATTATTAGAAATCTGTTATCTGGATGTTATAGGGATCTGGACATTGGTTGATAATCAGAACGATTTTATTTTATCGAAGATTTCACAATAGAAACGCTGAATTGTATGGTAGATGAATCTCACAAGACAAAAATATTTTTCTCAAATATAAATGAGATAGCAAAAGAAAATGCACTAGAATGTTCTACTTATTCCAATTATTCAAAAACTGAAATGTAGACCATTTAGAATACAACGAAAAACTGGTAAGCTTAATGAACCAAAGTAATAAGAAAAAAAAACGTACTTTGACTTCAATCTTTCGATCCGCTAAACAATTACTTCCTCAAAGAGTAAAGAAGTCACAATACTTGACGGAGCGACAGACATCCCGCGGCTCAATTTCGCTTAGTACAATATAAATTCTTGATCGGCGCGAGAGGCATTTGTGCGGGAGTGTACCTCGAACACTGCTGTGTATATTGTGTGAGAGTACAATGGTATGAACTAGACTGTTTAATAGTATTTACGGAATCTTTACTGTAATTAGAATCTTTTTTGCGTTCTCAATATATTCTCTATATGACAGCCTCCGTGGTGTGATGGCTGAGCAGGTCGGCTCGTAACCCGGAGGCAGCGGGTTCGATTCCCGCGACAGGACAAGTATTTGTGCACAGAAAAAAAAAGCGCAAATACTTGTTCTGTGTCTGGATGTTGTGGGACCATGGTCCACGTAGTTCCTGGGTCCCTAGATGTAGGGAATCCTAGTTAGGATCCAGGATCTATGTATGTGATCGGTGGGCGTTATTATTATTATTATTTCACGGTAAAGAGCCCGTAAGTAGGTACTATTAAAAACGTAGTGAACAACCGTGAAAGTTTAAAACAGGGTTGAACTAGACGTATCGGATTAGGAATGCTAGGAGCTTTCAAAATGTATTTTTAATTTTGAATAGAAGTAAAATGCAATCGTCAAAATCGGCATTGCCACGCTGAATGGCAATGCCAATTTTGACATTTGCATTTTACTTTTAATCAAAATTAAAAATACATTTTCCATCCAGCGTTCTGGGAACATTCCCCTCCACCAAGGGTCTTTTTGATAATTTGTGATTTTTATTTTTTTTATAATGTTTTAGTTTAGGTTAGTTTTAGTTTTTAGGTCTAGTTTTAGTTTAATGTAATAATGGTTCAATGTTCATCATTCATCATTTACCTGATTACTGATTAGTGAAAATGTCAGTGACAAAAATGCTCAATGTTTTTTGTTACTGAATGACTACTGTTAAGAAACACGGCCGCCAATAGTCCACAGTCCACAGTCTAGCAATAAGATTACTAGACTCAGTCTAGTAGACTGTGAGATTAGGTCACAAAGTCCCATTTGCTCGGTAATTTCACACAATTAATAATTAACCTTCAGCCAATGCATTTTTTAAACAATTTGTTTCACAATAACTTTTCTCCCTTAGTGTACCAACCAGACGGATGGGCAGTTTAAAAATAAATGAGGTGTGACGGTACGCGCCAAGTCGCGCCGCTCAGATCATTACTGACACCTATTTAATTTATAGCTTGTGAATGCGGCATGTAACGCGTCTATTGCGAATTACATCTGAAAGATAACTTTTTATAGTACAAAATAAGTACAATGGTTATTTAGGAATTGTATCTTGTAAAATTTAGTCCCACGTTGCAAGTTCTGCTGAAGATGTATATTGGGATCAAAGGCTTTCTTCACTAATTACATTTTTCTTGTCTTAATGATGGAGTTTTTTTTATAGAAGACAGGGGTTTTACCTCAGATGTGTGTAAAAATATGGCTCAATGTGGCGCCACGGTACTACTGTTAGGAACTGGCCCTCAACTCTCAAGTGAGGCTGCCAAAAACTCCGTCATATGCTTGGTGGTTGATTCATAACTTGAATGTGGTAGCTGATAGGTGGGCACTTCAAAATGGCAATCACCATGCTATGGTTTCATGATTATGTTCTGTGATGGAAATACAATCCAATACCATACCACACTTAGTAACGACCACTTAGTAGAATATAGTATAGTTTATTTTGTTTTAAATAATAATAGAACTTTGGTGGCCGCAGTTTAAGTCTTCCATCTTTTTACACCGTTCTAAAATTCGCTCATATATTCACAATGACTTTGCCAGCTTTTAAAAGAACTATTTAAGAGATCAACGAGTTTTATATATGTCATTCAGTTTTTTCATATATATGATAGCTCCCAAAACGAAATTAAAATATTTAAAATAGGCATCATTCTTTGATTATTTTCCTTTCCTTCTGCCTAAACCAGATAGAAAACTATTCTGTACATCAAAGAACAAACCATCGAGGTAAAAAAATGTTGTCTGTGAAAAACAAAGGAAAGTAAACTTAATACCTTTGTGAATATTTCCATGAACGGTCAAAGTGGTATCCGAGATTTGACATTTTTAGATCGTTAGTCCCCCACAAAAGGTGAACGAAGGACCACATTTAAAAGGGAGTAGAATCAAAGAGCCCTTTTAGGCTTATTATACGGTTCGGAGCACGGAAAAAAACTTATTTTAGGCCGAAATGGGACTAATGCAACGATTACAGCGTGGTGAAACAATGGGAACGACCGTGGACAGTATAATGTGCTGAAAGAGCTCTTTTGATGATGATTACATGGGTAGATGTTTTGTTGTAATTGTTTCGGGGTGGAAGGTTCTGTAATTGGTGGAAATCGTCCGCGCCAATGGTCTGTGCTACGCCACAACGAATGCAGTAGGCACTATGAAAAGATTTTAATTTAATGGAATATTTTGATCAAGAATTGGGATTCAAATTACATTTAGCAAGCATCAATACTGCTATTATAATATCAATAATATTAATTATTATTAGGTACTACAATTGCTGATCAACCGAAATTATTAAGTGAATGGCAATCAAAGTATTGTAAATGATATCATTCCAAGTGCTAATAAGTAATTAATTATAATTAATAATGAAACGTGAATTATTATAAGTGTTTACTAAAAGAATAGAATAGAATGATGTTTTTCCAATACTTGTTTAAACTAAGATACAGAACTTGTTATATTACATGATAAAAAAATTACATGTTAATGAACTAAGAATAAAAAACAAGCACAAAACAAGTAGTGAAGGCACCATGCAATTTCTTTATGCTATAATAGTACCAAGAAGTTTTGTGAAATAGGGAAAATAAAGATCTAGCTTTAATAAAACATTAAAGAATTATTCGAAGAACATTAAACAATTCAACAACATTAATATTACGAAGTTTTAGCTAATTGTAAAGTTCTCTTCGGCCGACTCGGTTGTTGATATAAAACATTTGCAAGCCTCTCTCAATGTTGATAAAGTTTTAATCAGTCGAGTTTCTTGAGAACAATAATAGAATAACTTGCATTTACTGGAAAATGTTATTTTTCATAGCTTTTGCTCAGAAAAGTCTACGACCTACTGAAAAACCAACACAAGATTAACTTATGTAATTTATGGTTAGTGACACTGCAATTTGTATGGGCCGTAGGTATTGCCAGTTCATCAGTGCTTGTTTAGTATATAAGCTGAGGTAAAAATAATAAAGGTTTGATTCTCACGTTAAACAGGCATAGTTTCTTATTAGTGGGGGGTAAAACGAAACCAGCAGCCGCAGTGTAGGCCCCACTAGGCGGACTGACTATCTGGTTAAAGTCGCAGGAGCCGATATATTCTGCAGGGGCTGTTGATGATGATGATGATGAGTTTATTAGCAAATACGTTGGTTTTTGGGGTCCGGCAAATTTTTTATCGGTACGGTGTTGAAATAAGCTTATAGTTTAGGTAGAGCTGTAACTATCCCACGTTCCGCTACGACCAGAGTTTGACCTTGTTTACTTGTTAAGTAAATTGTATCGTGTCGCTGCCACCTACCAGTTAGGGTGGAGTTGCTTTTGCGATTCGGTATAATTTCCCTTGGCGAAAAACTTCTTATTTCTTGCATCTAGCTTGCGTGAGCAGAACATTCTTTTGTTAGCTGTTTGTATTATTCGTAGTTATGGATAGATACGCAGAAGGAAATGCGTTGAGTTTTCTGGACAGAGTAATCCATCTTTGTGATTTTAATACAATAACTGCTCATTGTAGAATTTTGAAACCTCTCTACCTATGTTATACGCTATATGTGCATGCTTGCCTAGAAGATACCGGTTCACTCTTGAAACCCAGATTATAGTTAGCTGGAAACAAGGACACTGGCAAGTGGTTCCACTCATTGGCTGGCATAAAGTGCGTACCAAAACTCTGAGTGCTTTTATCATTAAGAACTATTAAGGACTATTGATCCTTAAAACAGTATGGCTTAAAGCCTACCCATTAATTAATTTATTGGCCCTACAACGGAAAACTTCGTTCATGAAAATGAAAATTTATGAGGAAGATAGGTATTACTTATCTGCATAACGAATACACATAACACAGTAAATTAAAGTCAAACAGGAGGAAAAATGCTTGCACTAAAGCTTAAAGTATCATAACAAAATAAATTTGGCGACCGTTGGAGTAAGGATATACGTGAACGCTCCAAGTTTACTGAAGCTCATTTTCCACTAGCTTGTTTACACACGCAACGAGCCTAATTTTCACGTGACCCAAAAAACAAGCTCAAAACAAGCTCACTGACAAAGGACTGTTCAAGCGAAAGAATCCATCCAAAAAACTCTTGTGATCCCTGTTTATTTTCGACGAGTCGGCGACTAAGGGTCGGGGACAACGAAGCGACCCCCAAAAGTTAGAGGGTCGGAAAAAATCAGCCCGAACTAATGGGCCGGACGACTGGAATGAACTTTTAAAAGTTGCCGACGTAGCCTTTTTGCGTAAAGCTCGGCATTCACTTGCGATTTTACGCTTCGGACGTGACGACTGCTAACGGCTTGTGTCTATGTAAAATGTGAGTCGGGAAAGTTTCAGAATTTCGAAGAAAATTTGAAAGTCTGACTAAAGTAACGTACATACTTTTTCTGAGAAATTGCCTTTTACCAGGGTTATATCACAAACTAATAGAGACAAGAACTTTACAAGTAGTAGTTATAAGAGTAAGAGCAAAAATAGAAACAAAACTACGATAACATTTAGACTGCTCTTGCTCTTCTTCTCTGCACAAGATAAAAGTACAAGTTTGATTCTCAGGAAAAATGGTTAAATCAGATATTGTAAGTGCTTCCATGATGGAGTCTATGATGTTGACAATAAACCTCACATTTAAGCAGAAACTGTTGAGATTTTCTCAAAATAAATCAAAAATTCATAATTTTTAAATCGGAGCAGCCTATTATTTATAAGTATGACTCACTTCAAAGCCGACGCACAATCAGAGATCAGTTGTTGTTATTTAAAATTATTAGAAATGTTATTGACTCTATATCTTCTAAATCAGATATATTTGAATTGTCCTCGTATATTTTGGTATGCAATTATTTATGTAATATATATAATATTATATCGACTCTATTTGTATTTGTTTTTATACTTTGTTTTGCTATTATTATATTTATATTGTCACGTAAGGTTAGGTTTATTATTATCAAGTATGTAAGTTAATTTAGTATTGAGTACCGTGTTTTTAGTTTATATAGTGTTACTATTGGTGGCAACTTTATTGGTGTATGTATGTTCATGTAAAAGCGTATTGTATATGTGTATAGTAAACTGTTTGTGCCTTAATAAAATAAAATAAAAATAAAAATAAAAATAAATAAAAGCGCAGAATACCTCAACAAAATAACTGAAAATGTTTTACGGAAACAATAAGTTTCTACAGATTCATTTATATCTAAAGTCATAATGGGAAAAGCCGTGCATTCAGGTCGCGACATAGCCTTGCTAAGCATTCAGAGCGAACATTTCTCGCGTCATAATTTTCCAGACGATTTCAGCAAAGCGCCACAAAGTGCAACGGCTCCGTCGCAGCTTGAATGTGCCGCATTATTACGCTTGACGTGCTTGGCTTTTGAACGACAAATACCAGGTAAAAATAACAATTTCAACTATATTTCTGGTTATATGGCGGTAGAAATGATCCGAACTGATTTTTATGCACTCAAGGAAGAAAGCATCAATATGTTGCAATTTTATGTGAAGCCCCTTTATGTTACAATGTCATATTCTATTTCCGTTTACCTACAATTTGCCTGTAGGACTAGTTAGTAGTTAGTAAACAAATTAGCAATGCTCGGTGTTTCCCTGCGAGATAAGATCCGAAGTGAGGAAATCCGCAGGAGAACTAAAGTGACCGATGTAGCTCTTAGGGTTAGCAAGTTGAAATGGCAATGGGCAGGCCACATCGCTCGTAGAACTGACAACCGATGGGGAAGAAAGGTTCTCGAGTAGTGACCACGAACTGGAAGACGCAGCGTAGGCCGGCCCCCCACTAGGTGGACCGACGACCTGGTGAAAGCCGCGGGGGGCCGATGGATGCAGAAGGCGAGCAGCCGCTCTAAGTGGTGCTCCCTGGGGGAGTCCTATGTTCAGCAGCGGACGTCTTCAGGCTGTTAATGATGATGATGATGATGATAAAACAAATTAGATTTAAATTAGATTTAATCAACTTTTTCTTCGTAGATAAAAATATTATAATTATAGAGACATTACGCACAGAAATGATCAAGCATATCTCAATACATCATTTAAAACATGATCTAAATCTAGTCAGCCGTTGTGGAGCCGATGGAGTCAAAGTCAAAGGATTTTATTGCAATTGGTCATTTTTAGCACTTTAAAAGCCAAAATGAGATTACTTGAAATACTTATAGTTTGGCACACACAATCAATACTAAGTATAATTTAACAGAAATTCTTCAGTCACAGTCTACTTGAAACCTTTGATAGTCCGCTGCCACCTAGGTATATACCTACGTCAACTGCAAAATCTTATCCAGTTCCTGTATTATATGGTAGGCAGCTTAGGACTCGAGTAGGTACTACAAAGGCTTACAGCGAGGGCAATCCACAAGGTTTCAGCATCGAACTTCAATACATTTTCTAATATCCATGTTCGACAGATATTGGCAAAGAGTTTCCGTGGGAGGAGACTGTTTGCTGCTGGATTGTGCACGGTGAAATAGTCTAGGAGCTAAAGAAATATTTGATATCCTAAACTTACTGCCATCCATTTTTTTATGTCAGAGAGGGTGACTTTTGATCAAATGTCGCTTAAACATACGTATCAATACGGTAGGTAGGGCACCATAATAGGCCTAGATTAAGTAATTATATGTTAGGGATTTTTGGTGTTTCGTTGCAGTTTATTAGTCATTACAATAGGCGTTTGTTCATTAGCTTTTCTACCATTTGAAGATTAGCTCTTTGGGTTTGTTCGTAGACACAAATGGAAAGTTGAGTTATACTAAAATCGTCGCCATTTATACTGATAGTTTTCTGAGAAATAATATTAATGTACCATATAATTAACTAGCTGACTGACAGACAATGCACAGCCTGTTGAAAAATGTTATGTTCTCAAACCGAGTTGAACGTTGAATATTTTTTGGTTTCTTCCTTTTCTCTCTTTTTCTTCCTTGGAGGTTTCTAATTCAATTCCTAAAGAGGACAAATGAGATATTCAAGGTTAGGTATTTGAAGAACCGTGAGCTGTCTCTACTTAGTTTATGATGTAAAGAGGATTTTATTTCGTTCTTAACAAAACTCTAAATTTATACCGTGCAAAGATGTTGGACTAAAATCTTTTGGAATTTGTTCCGCACTAGCCATGTCTGTACAAAAGGCCGGTCGAGTAGACGAGCTAAGTTGGCTCATACGTGTTTGCGAACGCTTTGCTGCTACTTATAATAAGGGAGAGGAAACTCAAAGCGATCTGCAAGGTATTGGATGGCTTATGCGATGTATGCAATATTACCTAAAGCTTTAAGGCACACTGAAGATTTACAGGGGTATATTATGTATTAGGTGTGGTTAATGTAACGTATCTATTTACGTAGATAATAAATACCAAAATAACAATGTTCAACTTTCAAATTAATATATAAAAAAATATGGGTGTCGGACTCACATAAAAGGGGTAACGCGTGTAAAATCTTTTTAGATTATACCTTTGAAATCCATTCCACGGTGTATAAGATTTTTTTTTGTCAACCTGTTGTGTCCCACTGCAGGGCAAAGGTCTCCCCCAATTCTTT
The DNA here is from genome assembly GCA_963580505.1 of Ennomos erosarius. Taxonomy (NCBI): domain Eukaryota; kingdom Metazoa; phylum Arthropoda; class Insecta; order Lepidoptera; family Geometridae; genus Ennomos; species Ennomos erosarius. Next base: position 2,831,625 of record OY756982.1, read on the forward strand.
CCACGTGTCCCTGTTTTCTGCAAATGCAATATGATTATATCTTACATATTATTTTGCAATCACGCCAAATAAAATAACTTTAAAAAAGTATACTTAAGCCTGTTTTGATGTGGTAAGACTTAATTATTTAATCTACTTTTTACAAAGGCAAACGTTTTATGCCTTTCCGGCAAACGTAGTTTACTAAATGAAACAAAATATTAACCAGCATTGTTTCAAAACACTAAACTGAAAAAGCTATTGAAAGATCCGTTAGATTAAAAAGCATAATAAATCCAGGTTGCTCGTATACCGGTTTTAACTGGTATTGATCATCGGTGCAAAACCTATGAAAAATTATGAGAAAAACCCTTGACATCTCCTTCATTGACTAGAAATAAAACTAATGATGTTCAAAGGACTGAACATATTTTAATGAATAAATTACTAATAAAAAAATCAAGTTGAAATGCCGAACACCCCGGTTTAGTTTAGTAGTAGTTAAAAATATCTGGGTTGAAACCGCGTTCTGCAATTAGGGAAGCCGTCTCATTCATGTCATGACTGTCATAGCCTTAGCGTATAGCTCACAAAGAGTAAATCTACATACGCACTCGTGATTCCCTCTCAAAAGCAACGACACAATTACACTCCATTGTGGAGTACTCTTATACGTTTACGCAGACTAAAAGAGATATGTAGATGGCGCAATCAAAACTAAAATGTGATGCCAAGAAAAAGAATCATCATCAACAGCCTGAAGACGTCCACTACTGCGCCACTTTAAGCGGCTGCTCGCCTCCTGCATCCATCGACTTCCCGTAGTTTTCACCAGGTCGTCGGTTCACCTAGTGGGGGGTCACCACTCGAGAACCTTTCTTCCCCATCGGTTGTCAGTTCTGCGAGCGATGTGGCCTGCCCATTACTATTTTGACTTGCTAATTTTAAGGGCTATATGGCCACATTAGTTCTTCTGGGAATTTCCTCATTACGGATTTTAGCTCGCAGAGAAACACTGAACATACCTCTTTCCAATCTCAATTTCAGCATAACATTGTATATTTTTGTAATTATTCTTTTATCCAATATTCTGTTCCAAGTGCACCATCTGTATTTTTCTTCTGGTCTGAGGTTTCCGAGGGCATGTTTTATGTCCTGAAAGGCTCCTTGTTACAGTCTTGTTAAAAATGGAAGTTGATGCGTGATATCTGAATACGGGCCCATTATGTCTAAAAAATAATAATTCACGTCTAGCGTTGTGGTAATCCGGCAAATTTTCCGGCCATTTTGATCAAAACTTTTTTTTGAGATTATCATGTTTATATATGACTATATCAACACACAGTTTTAATAGAGATTCGGTACAAAAATATGTCCGAAAGATTTTCGCAGTGAGGAGTAGGTTAGGTACGATACCATAGCTTACTTCACATGGCAGAGCGTTGAAGGCGACAACGCAGACGGTTGAAACCGCTGGTTTCTTTAAACCTCAAAAGTAAGTAATTGAACTCGATGCTAGTTACTCTACTTTTTTTATAAAGTTAAGAATTTATACTCCGTTTCAGCTTTGAACTCCATTTAAAATATTACATTAAAGTAGCTATCCGGCCAAACTAAAGTCAGATAGGTTCATCCCTAGCCTGACTCTCCTTACTCTTGCTTAGTGCTCTCTCTTAAGGAATGTCTGCAACTCTTATTCACTTGAACGCTCGAACGAGATCTTTAAAATAATGAGTTTCGCTTCTTGTAATTTTTTTGTCTCCTTTTTAAACGCCCTTTCATTTCTAGAAAACCTTTTTTAAACACAACATTGTATAATAACAGTCATCTGTCTGTCTGTTGGGAACAAAGATATTATTTTATGTATTAAGATGCTGCTTTTGTAAGCGAGGCACTAAAATTGCGCGTTTTTAATGAAGAAAAATTGTTTTGATGCGAGCTGCTTTCTTTGCGTTTCTTTGTAATTGTACCGACATTTTTTTACGTTTAAAAATGTAATTATAGTTAAGCAACCGCTTTTATAAAGAAAAAATGGAAAAGTTACATATATATTTAAGGCATAAATTAACGTAAATACTTGATTCTATTTCCAGATATTACACATAGTGCCAAAATATAGCTTCAAAAGTAAGCTAAGCTTGTACTATAGAAATGAGACAACTGTTGTATTTTGTCTGTAAATACATACTTCGAAGTTAGTCTTAAAATAAAACATTGATGTTCATCACAAAAATATTCTTCGTGTGAGACCCACAACCTACAGTTTATCAGATGGCCTCAATGGGTAATTTATTAATAATTGCTAGATTATCACGGACGGTAGACAAAATCGTATTTCCCCTGTTTTACTCCACTTGACAAGTATGGAAAAAAAACGGGGAAAGATAATTTTATCTACCGTCCGTGCTAACCTAGCAGTAATTATAAACTGACTATACTATAAAACATTATCTTTCCTTAAAAACTGAACTTATATACACTAGTAAATTAATTCATAGTGTTCTTAACTAAAGTGACGGGCCCGATGGTTCAGTTGGTAGTAACCCTGCCTTCTGAACAGAGGGCTGTGGGTTCGTTTCCTGCCCAGGACAAACATTTGTGTGATGAACATCGATGTTTGTTCTGTGTCTGGGTGTTATATTATATTATATTATACGTTTGTGTTAACACAATTCTCGACTTTACGTCGGTTTTAATAAATACCTCGTCCCGTAGCCCACAGGAAAAAAGGTATTTATGTTCCCAATATTATGTGTTTCTCCTACTTCTTCTCCTACCTCTACCTAGTCCTTGTTCTCTTCTTTGTTGTGTATTTGACGCTTAAGTTGTGTTGGATGAGTCCGGTGTATCAGATGGCTGCTGTGTGGTTGACGGTTGTTGTGTGTCCGATGTTTGAGTTGTGCTAGACGAGCCTTGCATGTCAGGTGACTGTTGTGTGGTTTGTTGTGTGCTCGATCTTTGAGTTACGTTGGATGGATCTGGTGTGTTAGTTGACTGTTGTGTTGTTGATGATTGTTGCGTACTATTTATGTCGGTCTGTGTGTTGTGTACGAATACTGTATCTCCTAGTACTTTACTGAGTATAGTTGTTGTGTGTATGGCTGCTTGTTTTTGAAGAATGCTAATGTCTATGGGGGTGTCTAATTTATCTATGTACTTTTGAATGCTTTTAGCTACTGTCCCTGTTGCACCTATTACTATCGGTATGACAGTCGCTTGTGTATGCCACAACCGACTGATTTCAGTTTTCAGTAGATGGTATTTGCTTAATTTTTCAATCTCCTTAGCTCCTATATTATAATCTGACGGAACTGTAATGTCTATTAAAAAAGTTATTATATGTATGTATTTACGAACAAAAAGTACCTAAGTATTGAATCAGTTATCTGGTTGCCATAATACAAGCTTTGCTTAGTTTGGGGTTAGATGGCGCTGTGTGTAATGTCCACACACATTTATTTGATTATTTTAAAATCATCGCTATTATGCCATAGTATCTATCTACTACTACAAGTTTATACTCAAAGGCATATTGAAATAGGCACCCATGCAGTAATAAAATCACACCGCTACCTGACCCAGGAGGCTGAGAAAACTAGCGTACCAAAGTAGAACCACACAGTTATAGATTACTTTGATATAAGTTTGTTACTTGAGTGCAGGGTCTGAATCCAGGAGAGGGGGAAGAATTCTTAGGGGTAAGGGGCTCCTTTTATTTTCTTTTATATAAATATAGGGTTCAAATACGATAAAACATACCGTGCGTGTTTACAAGTCAATGGGTATGAAATGGGCTAGCGTGCTCCATCTTATGCTGCGGCCACACCAACGTGATATGCCAATAATTATGCCCACAATATGTGGCTACACCTACGTTTTTTCCTAATTATGGCCATCATTATTGGCTATCACGGTAGTTTGGTCGCAGTAGATAAGATTAGAAAATACCGTCACATTCCATCAGGTGAGATGTTGTCAAGCGTATGCCAATACATAAAAAAAAATTAGGCTTTCATTTATTTCTAATAAGTATTAAGTGCGCAATACAACCAATATAAGGGAATTTTTTTATTGTGAATTATAAAGTAGTAGGTACTAGGTATACAAATAACTCATTTCACGCTATCATTAATAGGTACTTATCGAAATCTGACTGATCCTCCCAGTCATGATAAACGACGCCCTTTAACATAAACCTGCGCACGGCCCTGCTAGATCTTAGGTGGCCATATTCAGAGTTGATGGCAGTCGTGGAAACCCGAAAGCCTTTTCGTAGGCTCTATTATCTCTACAGAAGTTTCCGTTGTTCTGACTCAATGGATTCGTAATAATTTGTAACCGGACTAGACTAGTTTGTTGGACCAAAATATGTAGTACCCTAAATATGTAGTAGTAAATTCAGATATTAACACTTGAGCACAGGTTGTCACCTGAGTAACAGTATAGTATTGCTGAAAGTAGCACAAAACTAGACCTGTATTAGGGACTTATACCTACTGTAATGCTGAAACAAGGCGTAACCGAAGACAGTCACAATGTAGGCGTACTGTTTTGCAACTTTTTTAGGGTTCCGTACCCAAAGGGTAAAACGGACCCTGTTACTAAGGCTCCCGCTGTCCGTCCATCTGTCTATCTGTTTGTCTGTCCGTCTGTCACAAGGCCGTATCTCATGGACCGTGATAGTTAGACAGTTGAAATTTTCACAGATGATGTATTTCTATTGCCACTATAACAACAAGTACTAAAAAACAGAAAATACATATTTAAGGGGGCTCCCATACAACAAACGTGTTTTTTTGCTCGTTTTGGTATGGTATCGTGCGTGCGAGAGTCCAATTATTAGCGTTTGTCATCCTTAACTTCCAGAGCTATAAAAATACGAGTGAAATTGAAAACAGAGCAAGAAAATGTAAGCTAGGTCTATACGTATATGGATATGAAATGTTGGAATATAATAACACAAAATAGGATCACTAACTCAAGTATAACATCAAAAAGCCAAACCCTTCAATATATTGTCGAAAGGAAACTCGTTGTAAATCGATAGAATACGATTTCAATCCTGCGGTACGTGGACCGAATACGATTCCGTCGATACACGTAAAGTATTATATTCGTACTATATTCGAGACGTAGCTCGGTTTCCGTTGAGGTGCATTTTTGGGTAGAAATGGGGCAATAGACAACAATCTGATAATAATATATGGTGAAGTGAAACCTAAAAGGTTAAAAAAATAACCGGAAAAGTGCGAATCGGATTCGCACAAGAAGGGTTCCGTACCATTATTGATAAAAACGAGCAAAAATTCACGCTTTTTTATGGCAGCCCCCTTTAATTTTTATTTGATTCTTTTTTTTTAGTATTAGTGTACCTGGTGTAAGAATGAGATAGCAATACGAATATTGAATCGAAACGTAGGGCTAGTTTTTGAGTATATGAGATGTTAAGAACTACCTAATGCCATGATCTGGTTATAAAATATTCCCTCAGTGAAACAATTTTTAGCGCTAAAAGCACTAACTACAGATTTAAACAACCCTGAAGTTTAAACTCCACTAGCAGTTTAAGCAGCAATTAACTGAGAAGTCAAGCTATGTTACTGCAAGCAAGGCGTCGGTTTCGCGTCGGTTTGTTACCAGCTTTAGTTATACAGCAACCAATTTCTAATGTTATCCTATCACATCGCAATTGTTCAACAGATAATATAAATTCAAATTTCCTGCATACAAGATTATCTCGATAAAACGTATTCAGCACCTATTTTCACCTTAAAATATGGGTCAATTCTCACCCCCTAACCAATTCCGAATATCTCTGTAACAAGGTCTCACGACACGAAATCTGTGGATTTATTAAAATAACCGCAGACCGGGTCTAACCCCGGTTTCCTTGTACCCGGTACCCTTGTACCCGGTTATTGGTTATCGGCACCGATCGGTCGAAGCCGGGTAAAATGATGCATAGCCGGATAAGACAATGTAGCGGAAGGGAAAGGCGCACCCGGTTAGCCGGGTCGACCTTTCAATTTCCTTGATTGTTCTGTACGACGACGGTCGGCGGGCTTATTTCTTTATCTACACGACCGCGATGATTTCTTATGGTCAGTACACAATCCGGTTCGAATTGCGATGAGTGCTTTTGTTTGACCCGGATAAGGAGGGCAAATGAAAATTGCAGCAGTAATAGATATGGGCGTGTCAGTGGGTTAAGTTAGCCCTAGTTCATTGCGACCTAATTTGGTAGCCGATATTTTTACATTTGAACAGTTGTTGCTCATTGCACTAGTCATATTGTGTTCTGTCATAGTTTGGTATTTTATTTGATCATGGTCAAATAGAATTCTACTTATACCACAGATTACTGAAAATATTACTTATACCGACAGGATTCTAATACTTTGCTACTTCTGTTTAAAATAGTGACAATATTCTTTGAAAAGTTTGTTTAACTTAGGGTGGGTTGCACCAGCTTACCTTAACTACCTTTAACTGCTAACTGCAACCGCCCACGCTTCACTGGTTAGTGTTATTGTTTATGTCAAATAACCGTAACAGTAACTTTAACTGTGATTATGGTGCAACTCAGCCTTAGTTATGATTTAACCTAAAGTTAAAAACTACTAAAATTATATATTTGGTGCGTAAAATTAAGACACTGTCTATCTATAAAGACAAGACAGCTAGACCCGGTTATTGCTAAAGCCCAATACTTTGAGCCAGGTCTATGTGGTGAGTGTTAACTCTATACAATTTATATCTTAATAAACATACTTCCATTAAAGAACAGGCAAAGTTGTCACAAAAGCTAGATAGACCTTCGAAAATGTAAAGTATGAGTTTGAGTTTTAAAGTATAAATTCGACGTTGCGACTCACAATTTTATTAACATTCAAGCCGACAATAGGGATCAAACGGTACGTACTAAAAAAAGACATACTTCAATCCACACTGACCTAAAATGTCAGAAGCAAATGACCATATGCAGGGGTGCAATTTCACCGTGTCATAGTGCGAACCTTTGTACCGATTTTCAACTAACACGTAAAAGGCCGTTAACGAAATTCACCTTTTGTCAGTCACTTTGAAACTGCAATCACTATAGAATCGACACGAAAATTTTCTCTGAGCTCGTTTGAAATTGATACGCTTAACGCAGTGTTAGAATTTCATATAGGAATAAGGAAACATGGTTTTATTTAGAATTGTGCATCCTTTCTGTCTTCATTATTTAGAGTGGTTTCTGGAATTATAACTACTTTACCAAATCTTAGTTATTTTTTATTTCTAATCTATCATAGAAACGGTCATCATTTATCATTACATGTTTTTTTTTTTATTTTTTTTTTATTTATTTATTTTACAGGAATTATCTTAAATTACATATTACACCATTCTGCCAAACTGCTGAGCAGTTTGTCGGCAGACACAAACTCTCATTTCTCTTTCAAAAGGGTTGTTGATGTCATTTATAAAAATGAAATTGTTTTCCTTTAACAGAAACCCTAGCATCACGACAGACATAAATCAACCTTAGCAAACCTAATACAAACGGTCAGTCACCATTTTCTTATCTTCGCCAAAATATCGCACCGTCCGCGACGACGCAAGCACTCGTCGACCCGGGTATGATTGATGCCGGTCCGGCCCGACCGGATAAGACAATGTACCGGAAGGAATGACCGGCCCGACACAAAGCTGCATGTATACACGAGAAGCTATTTGTGAAGGAGTGATTGTTCCATTGCCGATTAATTTTGTACTTCATATTGTGTAGAGCACTAGAGCCGTCACGCGGTTTCTCCCGCAATTTGCCATATTTCCTAAAGAAACCTGTAATTTATCTGCATAAAATGTTTCCATTTTTGATCCTGGTAACATAGCGACACTAGGGCAAAATTTCATTCAATACGAATCAGTCGTTTTACTGCCGTGTAAGTATTTTTAATTATTGCTCGTAGTTACCATCTTGGAAGTTCCACGGATTGAAAAGCTAAAGATCATATATTTTAAACAATTCGAATGAACCTAATATTTAGGTATTGATTTAAAATAAATACCTAAAGATTAGCTTAACTTAATATACAAAAAATATGAGTCAAAATGCTAAAACTGCCAAAACATTATGTTTACAATTTCGTCGTAAATAGTAACACACAGAAAATATTTACTTCTGCCTTTGGCCTTTGCAGTAAAAACACTATTAAGACTTCATAGTTTCAATAAAACTTCCCAAATAGATAGCAAATTGAAAAACAGGCTGTATCATTACACGAAATAGCTCCGCTTAAGGTAACCCGAGCTCAGCCATTGTTTTCCGTCACGAATATTATTTCTGTCGCAGAAAAGAGTGGAAAATGGCTCCGAGAATTATTAATGCCCTATCTAATATAATATTTCTATGTTTGGGACACACGTCAGAGGATTGGAGTGGAAGCAGGATTATTTTATTTTAGGAATCAAGGGAAAGGTTTACTTTCAAGCCTGTAAACTTAGCAATGATTTGTTTGAAAGAAAGATTTCCCAATTGCAGAGTTTCCTGGCTGATAGTTAATACAGGTATGAGAAATTTAAATTACACAAATCATCATCATCACCATTATGATCAGGGCTGTACAACATTATGCACCTGAGCTCTGTCTGCATCCAGTCACTACCAGCCATTTTCGGCAAGTCGTCACTTCAAAATATAATACAATTTAAATTATGTCGTATTATCGCAACTGACAAAAATAACCTAAAATTTAAAATAGAATATAAAATAGCTGTATACCCATTGTAAATTGTTTTGGTCGATATTAAAACTTTAGAGCCAAATTACATGCAGTCAATTACAGTAAAAAATTAAAAAATGTATATTTTTAATTTTTTGTTTTGATTGCACATTTTAAGTTGATAGAATGAAGAATGTTTGTCTTTTTCTTAGCAATTAAAGGACCGGTAGGTATAAAGTAAAACAAAACCCTCGCATCAAATTTTTATCTTGCAAAGGTTAATTTAAAAGTTAGTTACATCATTAGCTGTTATTAATATTGCTTTGTTTATAGTAATCGTTTCTCACGAGCTCGCTTAACTAATAATACTACCAACAAGCACTTTCAGTATCCATTCTGTACTATGCAAACTATGCCTCTACAAACACAATCAAGTTAGGGGTCCTAATAAACATATCAAGAATCGGACGAGCATGTAAAGTCTCTGAGGGACTCGCCGCCTCCCCGTGTTATCGCGGGTAACGGACCCCATTATGAAATATGAGAGGCATTTCGCTCGATATTCATTTTAAGGGGTCCTCTGTTAATCTCAGAGTGAACACGGAAATAGCTCGTTTCGACTGTAGAGATAGAGTTATATTTCGAATGCAAAAATAGAATTAAAAAGTATAATCCTTCAGTTAGCAGATAGTCTTCTGTTTTATTGTTTTTTATGGACGGTATAAAGTTGAATTGTTTTGAGTGTCTTTCAGTAGATACGTTGACGTCGTTATCTCGAAATGCAAAGAAAATGAGGCAGTCTTCAAGAGCAAGAGTCGTGAGATAGCAAAGAGAGGAGGATAAAAATAAGGTATAATGAGTTTTTATTTCAAGTAACGTTTGGGATTTATACTGAAAACGCTTTTTGTAATAGGGTTATGCAAGCTTTTATAAAAGCTAAAAAGGAGCCAGGTATCTTAATAGAAGTTGTTAGAAAAGAGTCAAAGGGTTTTTACAGATTGTTGTAAGGTAGTGTAGTGTAAGCGTAATGAGCAAGCACAGTTACAATTAATGAAAAACAGCTTGAAACGGGAAACTTTTTTAAACTAAATATGTGTGGTGTGGCTGTGGGTAATTATATGAGAATTCTTTTAAAATAATATAGGTAAATATTACTAAAAATTTTGCAAATTTTGTCTACACTTCAAAGAAAATGCATTACTAAACTATAGTATCAAACGGATAGCTTGTTTTTGAATCGCACAGCTAAAATATAGGACACTGGAGAATTGATGTCTGAGGAGGAGAGGTGAGTCGTAAAGTTTTATAGTCACTCACTTTTATTGCTTTAATTCTTTGCGATTTTATAGCGTCTTCAATTTCGATTACCTTTCGTCGATTGTTTTGATATAAAATGGAATAATAATATTTTACGTATTTGTATTTGTTTGCAAAACTGTAGCACCGCTGATTTCAAAACTGATTTAAAATAAAACGTAAACGACAAATAAACAAGTGTATATATATAATAAAATCAGTTGGAATTATTATTATTGAATAATCTAATTGTTATTTTAATTAACTAATCGGTATGTACAGCGAATAAGGTCAGGCAACTAAACAGATACGCTTCCGACGTTGCACCTAAGTTTGGTCAACAAACAGTTGTTGTAGGAATGGGACGTACTGCATAGTAAGTTTAATTAAAGTTATCGATGAAAGGTTGAATTTGGTCCATATCTGATGCTGAATTTTTGACATTACTTACTAAATGAACTGATAAAAATACATGTTTGCTATATTTAGGTCTAGATCTCGTGTAGGCAAGTGGTCAGCCCTGGTGTCAGAATTTGGTGTCAGCCGCCCGAAGGCTTCTGACTTGGCTTAACGACTATTGTCTTACGACAGCAGCCGGGACCGCGACAGCTTAACGTGCCCTCCGAAGCACGGTAGCGCTCAGTTCTAAATACCAACTTTTTGCTGTAGCGGTCACCCATCGTAGTAGTGACCGCAGCGAACGTTGCTTAACTTTACTGATCGGTTAGGAACGGCTAGTCGTGCTTCGCTATTAGGTCTAGATAAGGCAAAGACACATTCCGCTCTCCTTTTATCTTTTTACCTTTTTTGTGTAATGTAAATTATAATGATGAAAAACCTGTTACAGTTATTTATGATAGTGTTGCAATATTTCTTGCAAAAAGCGTTTACATATTGATAGTGAAGTTTGCTAAAATATCATAATATTAAAAATAAATAGGCGTCATCACTTTAAAACATGAATTGATTATATGTCACGACAAAACGACTGTTAAAATAATGTGTTTTATAAATTGAAAATATTACCACCACGACTTTATCGATATTTTCAAGTAACTGACCATCCCATCCCTAATGCCCGGCGAGGTCAGCCGACCACAGAGAGTGGTAACGCGCACGTGAGGCGCCCACTAATTGACTAATTGGGTTACATCTAACACCTATACAAAACAATGTAGTACAATTACAAATATAGTTACAAGACAGAATAGCTGAGGTGGTAACTCGTGACGTAATTGAGATATGTAGATGACCTAGGTTAACTGATACATAGAATAACTTATTCAGCATAGTACTTATTCACTTACCTACGTCTGTTTAGTAAGAATGAAGGCAGGTGCAATGGTGCAACGGTAACGTCATAATAATTATATCCAATCATACACACATCATCATCCTTTTTCTGAACATAGACCTTTCCGTTATTGTTACCATAATCACTAAGCAGGTGATCGCAGTAGATTATAATACAGACATACAGACAGTTGGTATTTAGAACTGAGTGCTACCGTGCTTCGGAGGGCACGTTAAGCCGTCGGTTCCAGCTGTTGTCGTAAGACAGTAGTCGGTAAGCCAAGTCAGAAGCCTTTGGGCGGCCTAAAAATTCTGTCAAGGGCTGACCACTTGCCTACACGAGAAGAAGAAGATAAAACGGTCTGAAGAGAATGCTGCTGCACCTTCCCTGGAAATTCCCTTTTCCCTGGAAATTTGCACCCACGGAAAAAGATGGGGTGGTCTATTCTTACGCCAGGCCTATAATTATATATTATGTACCTACAAACAATATTTACAATATAAATAAGAACTCGGATTCATGTAGAGAAAACCTGAATATTCATAATCTGTTCCGTATACTTCAGATAAAAAGGTACTTGAGCGTGCAAAAAGGAATGCTGAGTTAGCTCATAAATTATTTTTTTATGATCTGCCCGACAACTCTAAACATCTCGGATGATATAGTCCTCGTTTCTACACGAATGTTGAGTCTAGAGTAGAGGCTCTAAACCCTACGATAATTATGTGAAAAAAGTATTATACCAAATAGTATGATTCTGTGTGGTATTTACCAACCAAATATTAGCGTTTAAAGCGGAATAACTAGATATTTTTAGAATATCATTTTGTATTTAAGATGAATTTCCACAAAGTTACGTATGCAATTGAATTTTACAATATAATGTATTTTTATTATTGCATTCTAACTATAACCAGCTACGTTCGAGTCGAACTCGCGCATGAAGGGTTCCGAACCATTATCTATAAAAAAGAAATAAACACGTTTGTTGTGTGGGAGACCCTTGAATAATAATTTATTCTGCTTTTTAGTATTTGATGTTATAGCGACAACAGAAATACATCATCCGTGAAAATTTCAACTGTCTCTCTCACGGTTCATGAGATACAGCCTGGTGACAGATGGACCGACGGACAGCGAAACCTTAGTAATAGGGTCCGTTTTACCGTATGGGTACGGAACCCAAATAAGCATTTTATTTACCTATGCCTTACTCTAAACAATCATTCGAATTAGTATCATAAAATCGTTACAAATGCATATTAACTGTAACTATAAACTAAGTCCGGAACTATAAACTTTCCCATGTAAATTGCACGTTAGCAGCTGGTCCTTAACACGTGCTATACAATGGGACTGGCGAAAGGGGCCGACGGGAGTGTCACCACATGCCGTGAAGTGCTGGAATGATTTGCCACCGCCCATTAAAACGGTGACCTAACTAACGGTTCCTTACCTACAAAACCATTCATCATCATTATGGCCTTTAAGTTATTGCAGACTATTTCAGCAGTGTGTTGAAAGACACGTCGGTCGTCGACATAACCTTTATAAAATAAGAATTATCAAAAAGACGCGTGAACTAAATGCAATGGAATATGCAATAGCATGAGGAGCAGAGGAGCATTGACACCAAAACAGCCCCAGCTAAAGTCCATCGCTGGTTGTATGAGACTATGCCGAGTCAGGACTGATTTGTGGCAATAGGAAATCATATTAACTATCGTCTTTCCATTGTTGACTGGGTCTTCATTTAACATCAGATGAGCCACAGAGCCAGTGGTCAAAATGATACCCGCAATAGAAAAAAGCAATATCCGTACAATTATAGTAATAGCCTTCAATATTTCCACATCATATTTTATTTACAAAAACTAGCAGCATCAGCGAGACAATCTGTCTTTTATGTCTTTTATAAGATTACTTCTGACCTAGGCAGTAAATCTGTGAGCCGTTTTAGGTTCGTTTAGATGACTTAGCTACTGTTGAAACTACTGGAACATTAATGATGAACCAGTTCACGTTATTTTAGTTAATCGAGCCATTAACAATGGTAATCCAATATTTATAATATGCAAGAAAGTACTTCCCTTCTTGCAATTTTGTTATAGTTATGTCAATCCACGTAAAACAAGTTAACATAATATGAAAATGAAATGAAATAAATGAAATGAAATATATTTATTCGTGACATACACAATGCAACACAAATTATTTTATATATTTAACTAAATCACCATAGAGGTGAGATTGATGGGAGTTCCTGGAAAATGATGGCAAAAAAACATACTCTGTGACCCTGACTAAATAAATGATCATAACGAACCGTAAACTTAAGTATTTTATTTGTATGAGTGGTATTTAAAAAAAAATTGCCGATATAATACTTGCTCAACTACTGTTTTGCCAATAAAAATACTTTTTTTATACATCGGAGTTATCCAGCACTTGACCGCACTCTCACCTCATAGGAAATGACGATGCGATCGAAGGTTATCACTACTATGATCAAAAATCTAACTGGCTCCACCAATAGCACAAAAACCGGACCAATCTAAACCCACAAATCTCTCGACAAGTAATTCGTTTCAACATGCCAGTCGAGACGGGAAGCGAATTTGACGTCGCGGTCGGACGCCGGTCAACTTTGTTTAATGGATAGACGCGCACTGTTGACTCACTTATTTTGATTTTACGTGCGATTTCAAAGGATTTAGAGGGTTTCATGGTGCTGTTATAAAATATATTAGGTATAAGTTTTAAGGGTGTTTGTTAGTTTTGTTTTAATGTAACGAAGGTAAATGAAAACAGACTGATGTTTTGTGAGCGTTTGAGTCCGGGTTCATTTAGATTGTGTTGTTACGTAAACAATGGTTTAATAACTATGCCTACGAAAGCATATCGGTTCGTTTAATCTTCGGATAGCGTAAGTAGCGGGTCAGCAGCGTAACTCATTAACAAGTCCCTATTGGGCGCCCGCTACATAAATATACGTTGCCTTTTATTATTCACGTATTATTTGCTTGCCCGCATTTCTTTTTATTAAACTTTAGTGGAACTAAAATTAAATATAAATGAAATAAGCATAAGTACCTACATTTTTGTTGACTGTGGTGCCTGTAAAGATGAGACCACGCAGCACATCATATCTGGAAAAACTCGCGGGGACCTACTATGTTAAGCGTCATAATAATCTTGTCCAGTACGTCTACTGGTGTCTAGCCAAAAAACATAAAATAGATGTTGCTAATCTATGGTGGAAAGAAACACTCGTGCAACCTCAGGTAAAAGAAAATGAGTCAGCAAAAATTCTATGGGAAATCCCTATTCAAACTGAAGTCACCGTAACGCACAATAGACCAGATTTAATATACATAGACAAAACAAACAATAGACCTTTTTTAATAGACATTACAGTTCCGTCAGATTATAATATAGGAGCTAAGGAGATTGAAAAATTAAGCAAATACCATCTACTGAAAACTGAAATCAGTCGGCTGTGGCATACACAAGCGACTGTCATACCGATAGTAATAGGTGCAACAGGGACAGTAGCTAAAAGCATTCAAAAGTACATAGATAAATTAGACACCCCCATAGACATTAGCATTCTTCAAAAACAAGCAGCCATACACACAACAACTATACTCAGTAAAGTACTAGGAGATACAGTATTCGTACACAACACACAGACTGACATAAATAGTACGCAACAATTATCAACAACACAACAGTCAACTAACACACCAGATCCATCCAACGTAACTCAAAGATCGAGCACACAACAAACCACACAACAGTCACCTGACACGCAAGGCTCGTCTAGCACAACTCAAACATCGGACACACAACAACCGTCAACCACACAGCAGCCATCTGATACACCGGACTCATCCAACACAACTCAAGCGTCAAATACACAACAAAGAAGAGAACAAGGACTAGGTAGAGGTAGGAGAAGAAGTAGGAGAAACACATAATATTGGGAACATAAATACCTTTTTTCCTGTGGGCTACGGGACGAGGTATTTATTAAAACCGACGTAAAGTCGAGAATTGTGTTAACACAAACGTATAATATAGTATAATTAGTAATATTGTATGCAATTAATCCAACACAAAATAAAATATTTAGGTACTAAAAATAGTTGGATGAATGGATTCAATGGTTCAATATTGTAAGTAGCAGTACCTAATAGTATCGGTGATCTAGAGAAAAATAGTAACAATATAAGAATCGCTATCTCAACATAGATTTTTTTTATACTAGATAAACTTGCGTTTGATCACATTTCTTCAGAATATTTTCGAAGATGTAGTACTCTCGCCTATAAAATAACCTGTTCACTCTCTTCATAAAAACGTCTGGATTATTTTAAATTATCCCAAAGTGTTTATAGACTACAATGCTCCCACTTTCCAGCAGTGGGTCAATAAAACTAGGAAGTATTAAACCCCTTTAGTAATACATTAATAGTGGAGGAATAGTGTATTGTTTCTCTCTGTTGAGTTTGAAATGAGCAAAGATAAAACGAGACAAAATACTGATTATGTACCTATTTCACTGTAATAATGTTTACTAATTATCTACTAAGTGGACCGACGATCTGGTGAAAGCCGCGGAGAGCCGATGGATGCAGAAAGCGAGCAGCTGTGGCGCTCCCTGGGGGAAGCCTATGTTCAGCAGTGGACGTCTTCAGGCTGTTAATTATGATGATGATGATGATGATGATGATGATGCTTATTAGTAAGTGGGTAACAAAACAGCTAATTCGCCTATTTTCCTGAATCAGCAAGCACCCGTATTAAAGACCTTAAACGTGGAGCTATCTCAACATCGAAGCAACTCAAATATTTGTCCGCGAACCGGGCTCCCCCACTAATGGAGCCAGTCAATTACTTAAGACCGGGGCAACTCGATCATAAATCCGGGCTATCGATCAAAGTTCGCTGTGTCCGGGGCGGGCGCTTCCTGCAGGGTGTAGTGAGAAAGAGCTGTCGAAGATACGAGATTGAAATATAAATTAAATGATGCAAATAGAAAAGAACCGAACCAGTTTTTAATCCAGTGTTTTTTTACACTTGCGAGAAAGAGCTATAGTCTGGCAAAGTTAACAGTGCAGTGCTTTCAAATTGGTGGAATGTAAAATCTTGTACATGGTAGCACAGTGCATACTTAAAAAAGCTTTTAACACTTTTAATTGGAACCGTTACTTCGTCTTGAAAATACAACCAATCAGAATTTTTTTTTTCTTATATTTTGGCTCCACACATAGTGTATTTAGCCAGTGTCAAGTATTGTATATTTTCATCGAGTTTTAGAATATTTTACGTAGTCACTGTCAAGTTATAGTCATAGTCCAGTCTAAGTCATGCTCTGGTAAAGTGGTGTCAACTTTACTAAGAGCTTCAATGGAATTTTGGAAGCAACAAGAAAAACCACGTTTCACCACATTATACCACTTGCCCACACTCATGCTCGTAATTCAGCACTTAATATGTAAAACGCCACCAATTTTTAAACATTAACTCTGGAAAAAGCACAAGTTTTGAGAAATAGGAAATAATACAATGCAACGACGTGAACTTTTCCGCGTTCCCGCTAAAACTCATTTAGATTGTTTAATACACTGAAATGTTATGAAATTGCCAGGTAATGCCATAAGAAACGATTGCTATATGAAAAAGTTTTTGTGGGGTTTTAAATTAGTCCACTGCAGAGTTAGATTTTCCAGGCTCTATCAATGATACGGTTTATTCGACATTGGATCTATTCGCAAGATGGTTGTAAGTTGAAAGTAAGGCATTAGCATGAAAGTAATGAATTTCATTTACATCCCTTTCTCACTATTACACAATTAAAATTAGTATGTAACAAAGCAGTTTTTGATCTCGTGTTTTGGCACACTAGCGAGAATGAGCTATCGAAGATATGAAGAGAAATATAAATCAAATAACGCAGATAAAAATGACATGAAGTTTTTAACTTGTAGTGTTTTTGGCACACGCTGAGAGGTGTTAAGTTGATGTTTTGCCATCAATATGATTTACCTTATGGTCTTTCTACATAACCACTGTATAGATAGCTTAAAGAAATATGTTTTTTTATTATTTTTATGAGAATGAATGACGTGACGTGCTAGTTGTTCACCTGATGTTAAGTGACACGGCCCATAACAGTTGCAGTTGCAGTGTTAAATGAGTCCTCTCTATTGGAGTAGAACCAGGAGAATTCGGCTGCCTAATCCCTGGATATTCCCATAGCAGGCTCTTACGGCACTCATAGGAAGAGATGGTGTGGTCCTATTTTTATACAACGACCACACGGCTAAATAGTAAAAGATTCACCAGCAATGCTCTTAAATCATGTACGTATCAGTGTTGTAGATCTTCATACGTAGCGGGGACTACATGCATATAAAAATCACTTCTTAAAAGCTATAGGCTGTTAGAACTATTTTCTAGGTCTATAGTACTAGATAACTATCAGTAACCAAAGCTTTCTTAGTACCCCGACAGCACAAATCGACCCATATTATATACGCCTTTGTGAACTTGCCCGCTCCCGCAAACGAAAGATTGATTTATTGCCGCATTGGAAGGCTATTCCGCCGGTCACTTATTGAATTTCGTCAGGTCAGCTATTACATGACGAATTTCTTGAGGTTATTTACATGAGATCTATGAACCCATATCTTTGTAGCCAAGCAATATTTTAAAAAATCGGCCAAGTGCAAATTGGGCTCGCGCACTAAGGGTTCCGTACCATTATTTATAAAAACGCGCAAAAAATATCACGTTTGTTGTAAGGGAGCCCTCTTAAATATTTATATTATGCTGTGTGTTTTAGTATTTGTTGTTATAGCGGCAACAAAACTATATCATCTGCAAAAATTGCAGCTGTCTAACTATCATGGTTCACGAGACACAGCCTGGTGACAGACGGACGGACGGATGGACAGCGGAGTCTTAGTAATGGGTCCGTTCCGTTTTACCCTCTGGGTATGGAACCATAAAGTAGCGCTCATAGCGAAGCACGACTAGCCGTTCCTAACCGATCGGCAACGTTCGCTGCGGTCACTACTATGATGGGTGACCGGTACAACAAAAAGTTGTTATTTAGAACTGAGCGCTACCGTGCTTCGGAGGGCACGTTAAGCCGTCGGTCCCGGCTGTTGTCGTTAAGCCAAGTCAGAAGCCTTTAGACAGCCTAAAAATTCTGATGCCAGGGCGGACCACTTGCCTACACGAGAAGAAGAAGAAGACCATAAAGTGTTGAGTATATTATTATTATTATTATTCAGAATATCAAACGTTATCTACGAAGTAGTTATGCTTTTAAAGTCATCCCATTAAAAGTTCCTGTTATATAATACACCACCTGTAAATAAACACTTTCCGGCTACAATATCCTACGGCGTAGCGATGCTACGCAGGAATCGTAGACATAATTATCGTAGACTACGAATAAACTATAATAAGTAACGGTAAGCGGTATAAAAAAATTTAGTACTATAAAGTACTCACTAGGTAGGGTAGTAAGTCACTAGGTGGTAGGCCTTTTCTGCAAAGTTCGTCTAGGTAGGTACCACCGCTTTGCCAGTTATTCTGCCGCCAAGCAGTAGTGTGCAAGCACTACTGTGTTCCGGTGTGAAGGGCATTGTAGCTAGTGAAATTACTGGGCAAATGAGACTTTATGACCTGATTACACAGTGTAGTAATCTGATTACTAGACTGTGTGATGTCTCAGGATGACGTGCGCAGTGCAGTGTCACGCGAAACTTTATTATTTTAAAGTTCCGAGTAACACTGCAACTGTTATGGGCGGCCGTATTACTTAACATCAGGTGAACGACCAGCTCGTCACGTCATTCATTCTCATAAAAAAAAAAAAAACTATAAAGATTAGGTTTTAGATGAAATTTTTGCCATTTTGAACTCATGCATTTTCTCATGTTTCAGCAAACTTATTGATTCGTACGTGTAAATGAAATTCCTTGTCATCCTATAATTTTCAAGAAAAAATATGGGTGATATTCAAATATGCTATTCAAATTAGGATTGCTAGCATTCCTATTGACCCTAGGTCGACCTCTTAGAAAGGCATTTAGAACACAGCGCGCGTAGGGGGTATATTACCTATGTGAGAAGGACGTTGCTTGAACTTACACATCAAAACGTATCAAAGCACAGCCGAATAATCTTTTAATATCATATTAAAGACTAGCATTATTTGCCACTGCAATATGGGTTAGCAAAGTATTCGTTATTAATTTAGTTTTTTTTAGTAATTTAGTAGAAGATCGCAGCGCCATTGTTTCCTGACAAATAAAATCTGGAATTTTAAGGCTAGAATAAACTGGTATCTTCTAAGAAATGCAAAGCCCGATGGCATGCTCCATCGTCGACCGCGTAGTTACTTACCATCAGGTGAGACCGTGATCAAATGTTAGTCGATAAAAAAGACGAGTTAGGTCTCATAAAATCGCTAACATTTTGGCAACAAAGTCTTTGAGAACCTGAAAATGGGCGATCTCGACCACCGTCATACACTGTGCTCTCAAGGGTACAAAACTATGTCAAAAATCCCTCTCAACCACGGACCACTTTAGGGGCCAGTCCGCATTATAAACTTGTTTTTGGCGTGGAATAACTTCGCAACTATGCGTCTGAGAGACGTATGTGCCCACTTAGAGGCTACCTCTAAAGTTTACACATAATTACAAACCCGGAAAGTTTTGGTGTGGTTTTTGACACGTTTGACGGTATAACCTTTTTGAAGTTGTCGCTATTATGTTTATAAACGTCTTATTACGGTCTCAGGCTTAACGCTGGTTTAGTAAGTCCGGTTTAGGGCTAATTTTGAGCAATTTTTTTGATTAACTATATTTGAACTCAAGTTGCGTTACGGTTTAGTCACACACAATGTCAAATGGTTTCTCGTAAAGTACGATTGGCAAGTATAAGTGGCCTGCTTGGTCTACAGAAGAAAAGTAAAATAATATCCAATAGAAAAAGGGGTTTTACTGACGTCAATCGGCTTAATTTCATACTGGAAAACCCCGTATATATACATAACCATTCCCAATTAATTTAATTAAAAAATAAACTTAACCGATTTTAAAAGTATATAATTTATGGTTTTAGGTAATCTGAAACCAAAATTATCTTTTCAAATGTAACAAAATAATATCTAAATTACGACGTTCTAAGTTCTGAGGTAACACATATGAAAAGAAACCTACACCGAACTCTCTTCTTTCTTCTTGAGACTGCTCCGAATTAACACTACTAGAACTGTCAACTGCTGGTTAGGGTTTTTTTCAAATTCATATTCATCTGATTTTATTCGAGTAGATACTTATAACTTCCCACTTATCTCCGCTGCTAATAAATTTATAATTTGTTTCGTACATTAGTGTAATAGGTCCATTAACTGTTGTGCTCTACATCAATAATGTACGGGATAAAGTTGCCACTTCGAGTTATTATTTATTTAGAAACGGAGAGGAGTTTCGAAAGTTCAGCTTGCCTCCGCTCTCTTTTACTTGGATGATTAACTATTGAGTGATTTTGTATGTTTGGATTAGTTTGTAGGGTTTATGTAGTGAATTCGTTATATTTTGTTTATTATAACAAATAACCAATACATATTTCGATCGCCGGAAATCGGTTTTGAGATTCGCACAGGACCGGAACAGATGGCATGAAGAAGAGGAGGCCTATACTCAACGGTACACGCTAAAATGGTGATGATGATGATGATTAATTGATTCGAAGTTCGCCCTGGAGTCCCGTAGGTATTATAGTATCTGTGCCTGTACTAATCAATAAATCCTCATCAGAGCCTAAACTGATAATATGTAAATCGCGAAATCAATTATTTTATGTTTTGGAATTTGGCATGATAATTATAATAAAGCTTAAAATATAATAAACGTATCATTTAATTACCAAACCAAACCGTTCTCGTTGATAATTATCGCACATGACCCAAAAACTAAATTTAAATCTTGTTTCTCATTTATAGAGAAACCTAAGATTTTTGGTTTTACTTTTCCTTAATAAAACCCGAATTTTCCTTAGAAAACGAAACAATCGTAATTGGTTCCAAGTAAAGCTTTACTTAAAAAAAAAACATACAACGTGTCGGAACCCTTTTGTTTATTTTCAACACTTGTGATTTTTCTTTTCTTACCACAAAAACGCTTTAACAAATGACAGGTATACAATAACAGCAGACATTAAAAAGCTTTTTTCTAAAAGCAATATGAAAGACTACACCCTACCCGTTAAAACTTTTTCTGAAAGGCGTCATCAACCCAAAGATCGCATTACAATTACGTACACAATTCGTCAAACAAAGCGAAGAACAATAATGATACGTCGATAAACTTCCATCGCTTCGATAAACATTTTTATCGAGTTAAGAATCGATATCGAATACGCCCACCTGGCAGTTCTGTCAAAAGAGCGTAGCCGAAATCAATCGAGAGAGAAAAACCTCCGATAATATAATAGAATTGAATTATCGCCGGGATGAAGACGACTCGGGGAGGGAGCGCACCAAAGTCGGATAATTCGATTGTGTTCGATAACAATCGGGTATCGAATCTATGTTTGTTTCCCTTTCTACTTTCTTTTGGTGTGATGCTATAAATTGAATCTTTTAGGTGATCAATATTATGTTGGACATATACTTAATATATCACAGTGTTAAACGTTATAATAAAGCCGTAAATCACTCACGATATTTCTGCTTTCTTTATTACTTTGACGAGATACAGTGATTTCCCACGTGTATTTTATAGATTGTTCTGCATAATATTATGAAGATAAATGCAAGATATTGTGAAGGCAATAAATTTTAATGTGGCTTGAATTTTAAATGTAAACATAAGCCGAAATCTAATTTGATTCATTGCGCTTTTGAAATAATTCACCGGATACTGCGACAAGAAGAGCTAATGAGTTTTAAGTAAAAGATGTGGTTATACTTACAGTATAGACAAGCAAAAGTAATCACAATTTAGTCAAGGATTTTGGTAGTTAAAGTTTAAACATAAATTCAAGTGATCCAGAATATACATTGCTGTACTTATACTATTTTGTCATAGGTGCCGAATTTGTTTTTAAATGTTGCAGTGCCATTGGAACTCTAAAATAATAGTTTCACGTGACACTGCACGTAAGTTGTCTTGAGACATCGGGCAGTTATTATTAATACAATCAAGTAGGTATCAGCGTATACGTTGAATACTTTTGACATAGTAACGCGTTGATTCCAGCAAGATCTTTATCCATTTTTTAATCATTAGATTTATTAGTATAAAATACGGCAAAGATTTCATAAAAATTAAAATACTCAATTTTTAGTGTAATGATTGCAAAAGGACATTGACTGTACTGGAACCAACCAACATAAAAAATAGAACATTCAAACGCACTTACCCCACTCAACGTTTTGATATTGTGCAAAGCGTCTTGCGCTTTCAACGCCGCTTTGCGCGTGAAAAACGTCACAAAACAGCACCCTGGAACAGAAGCGCACACTTACATACACAGCACGCACACATGGACAACAGTTACACTACAGAGCAGCATAGCATCACATATTTTACTAACGAAAACATCCACACTAATTTCTACAACTAAAACTAAAAGGGCGCCGCGGTTTGTCCCATATACATTCTTAATTTTCGGGGATAAAAGTATCTCATACTAGTATGGGTAGTTTAAGCAATCTGCGTGCAGAATTTTATCGAAATTGGTACAGCCGTTTTGGCATAAAAGCATTGCAAACAACAAATAAATAGAAAACAAATAAGGTTCGATGCTGGAGTTTGTTAAAATTCTACAAAGAAAACACGACCTTAAATCTCCACGTTCATCGATTAAAGTACTCTGTGGATGCTCCAAGTCGTTACAAATTGGCTAAACGTAGCTTTTTTATAGACACTTAGGTCACAGATACACAAAAAGGACTCTCATGATTTTTTATTCTGCGACGATCACGTTTGTGGAATCGCGTTGCTTTATTATATTATGATGCTCTGTAATGCAGTTGCAGCCAAAGTTACAAAGATACAAGTAATATTAACATACAAAGGGCCTACGACACACACACACACAAACTCACGCACAGACACGCCCTCGCTCTACTCGGACGTCACATTTCAACAAAAACTCGACAAGTAGTTTAAGCAAGAGTAGGTATTAAAACTACAAAAGTCAAAACTTACAATAGGTACCGGTAGTTAAATAACAATAAAAAATTTATTGCAATGGTGGGAATAACCGTCTGAATTTGCTTAAATTAAATAATATCGAGGGCCTGAAAAAGAAACGCCTAGTTTATGCTAAATATATCAAAAATTTGAAAAAATCTGAAGAACCAACTTCAGATTTCATTTTTTTACTTAAATATCATGTTCAATTATTATTTAATTTTCGTTTTTGGAGATGAAGAAAATATACACCTACCTACCTACTGTAACTTTATCAAAACTTTAAAATTCTGAAACTGGTAGGTCAGATATACTAACAGGGTTCGTTTTTTGAATTCATGTCGTATTCGTGCTGCCTTGTTCGGGCCGCAATGTAATCAGAACAAAAGTTCCGACTCGGTATGAACTTCCGCTTTTGTTCCACACTTTTTCCACGCCATTTTCTATATGCGGTCGTGTATGCAAGTTAATAGGATTATTGGGCATGCATTGCGCGAGGAGGGTTCTCTAGGCTAAAACTGTGGAGTCGTGACATGAATAAGTAACAACTACATTATAGAAAACAAGACTCAGAGATGCAGACATTGGCCACATGCAGTTTTGTACAGTAGGTACTTTAACATGGTAATTTCTACTATCTACTAGTATATTAAAGTTCTATTGGATTGATATTCTACAATTTGTTTCATGTATCAGGATGACGTTCTCAATACAGTGTCACTCAAAACTTTATAATTTAGATTTCCGGGTGGCACTGCAACTGATGAGGCCGCAACGTCATGTAAACGATTAGCTCTTGACTTTGACTTTAAAAAGCCAGAATAAAAATTGATACAACCACTTTAACATTAGCATTTAAACTCCGTTTCAAAAGTGCTGACCTATTAAATCATATTTCTTTATAATTCAACACTAACTTTAATAGTACTTAGCACGAAACTGTGTTAGTTAGCAGTTATTAAGTGTTTGCGTGTTTATTGTTTAGTGCTTTAGCTTTGACTGACGCCTGACTTGACGTCTTTTCGATTGCCGTAAGTTGTTCAGTTGTGTGAGCACGTTATTTATGAGTTTGATTCATCATCATAATTAACAGCCCGAAGACGTTCACTGCTGAACATAGGCCTCCACCTGGAGCACTACTTTGAACGGCTGCTTGCCTCCTGCATCGTCTTCCCGTGATTTTGACCAGATTGTCGGTCCACCTGATGGGGTCCAGCCTACGCTGCATCTTCCAGTTCTTCGAGCAATTTAGCCTACCATTTCAACTTGCTAATTCTAAGAGCTATATCAGTGACTTTAGATCTGTTGCAGTGCAAAATATAATGAGTAGGTATATATATCTAGTTCTTATTACCAATTAGTCTTTAATTGAATACTAATATACGGATGTAGATCTAACTAACCCCTAGTTCTAACAGAATAATAAATTTCACTATCTTTGTTTCTGCTCATGTAGGTATTTATAGGATACTAAAAAATAGAGCCTACATTATTTTATATGTATTTCTAGCCAAGTAACAAGTTACTGAGCTGATTTTTCCATTTAATTAAAAATTGCCGGTCCTGAAAGAGACCAATACCATCCCACATCGTCACACACCACTACTCGCATACAAAAGGGTATGTTTGCATGAAAACTGACAAACGGAGCTTTTTCCGAACAAAAGACGGTCACAAAACGAGACAAACAAAAAACGTCAACATATATTGTAACATACGGGACGACCTTTTGTGATATGTTTTTGTAAAATTAAACAATGATACAGAGAGCTTTACACGACTTTTTTTAAAGCTACAACATGCAAGATAATTAGTGTATTCTTTTGTGAGTGTGTTTTAATATTTTGTTTCAGTAGTCTTCCTTTTCAAAGATACTTCTGTTGTTTGCATACATACCCATAGTTTTTGTGATGTGGTAATATTCCTACACCCAGTTGCAGAAACGATCATTAATCTTAATGGCGGCATTAAAGATAAAAGAGTCCTTAAACTGTAAGGAGGACAACAGTTTAATGGAAGATTAAGATTTAAAGTCGACTTTAAAAGTTTATGATCATTTCTGCAACTGGGTGCAAGTGTCCGTCAATAGCTTACACGCTAATTATAGTATGGACTAAGCTAATTTATTGAAATGTTACATTTAATTTTATACGTTCGATCATTATGGAATAAAAAATCTACAACCAAACTTTTACCAACTTCTTTACTGTCACTGGGCAGTAAAACGCGGGACGAATTTAATACCGTAAAGAGTTGGACTAAAAACTTACATTACTTTTAAATCTTTTTTTTTCTAAAAGTAATCAATCAAATTACCTACCTACGTTTAAGACGAAAACTTAAAAACACGTTATCATAATATTATTATTATGATAACGTTTTTTTAAGTTTTAGGCTTATGCCTATCTTCTTAGAAATAAGCTTATTATTATTTTATTTAATCGGCATAATATTAGCTTTGAGAAAATTTTAAGTTAATGTATTTAAATATAAAAAAAATTATGAAATATTTTGTAAGCCGGCTTTTCTGTTTTAAACGCAATCTAAAAGCCCCTTTTGGTGCTCAGTCTATAGATCCAAACATCAAAGATTTTTTTAAATCACTTATTAAGAATTGGTTTTAACGCCATCTAGTGGCAGTTACTTAACGCTGAATAGGGAAATAATTTTATCGCGCGGATAGTTTGGAATACAGCCTTCGCAGTGTTATTTAAGCCTTCATGGCCGTGAATTATACATTATAATGCAATTTACCTTTACTAGCGCCTGTAATTTTGTCCCGCAGCACGTTGATTTGATGCACCCTCCCAAACTCCTCAAACATCAGCCGGAGGTCGTTCTCGTCCATACTGCGAGGTACTTGGCCTACAAACATCTGGAAATTTAAAAGAAACTTCGTAAATTACAACCAAATCTTAAAAAAACAAATAAATACGTGGATGGATGGGGTTGGGTTGATGTCTCAAGTTGAAGTTGACTTGAAGTGACATTGCAATATTTTATGGGCGGCCGAGACGCTTAATGCCAGGAAAATGACTAGCATGTCTCGTAATTCGCTTACCTACATACAAAAAATAGAATTTTACTATTTATGTGTTTTAGTCAAACATAGCAAATTGAAATGGCAATGGGCAAGCCACATCGCTCGCAGAACTGACAACCGATGGGGAAGAAAGGTTCTCGAGTGGCGACCACGAACTGGAAGGCGCAGCGTAGGCAGACCCCCCACTAGGTGGACCGACAACCTGGTGAAAACCGCGGGGAGCCGATGGCAGCAGGAGGCCAGCAGCCGCTCAAAGTGGCGCTTTCTGGGGGAGGCCTATGTTCAGCAGTGGACATCTACGGGCTGATAATGATGATGAGTCAAACATAAATCAAAACTGTCATTTTTATGTTATTAACATTGTTACAAAGCTATTGTCATCTAAAACTAGCAGCTTAGATACCCTTCAAATACTATCTTTACCATACAGCCGAAATAGGTCCACTGCTGAATAAACATAGGTACCTACCTAGAACTTAGATGCTTTGAACCTCTACATGCCTCATATATCCTTATACAAACATTACGACAGTGGATTATAGTGAGATCACTATCTCACATGCCTTTTATATCTCTAACCTTTTAACCATGGGATCACGACCAATATCTAATACTAAAAACTGTATGTAACCATACTAGGTGGTAGGACTTTTCTGCAAAGTTCGTCTAGGTAGGTACCACCGCTTTGCCAGTTATTCTGCCGCCTAGTAGTAGTGTGCAATCATTACTGTGTTCCGGTTTGAAGGGCATTGTAGCTAGTGAAATTACTGGGCAAATGAGACTTTATCGACTTGATTACACAGTGTAGTAATCTGATTACCAGACTATGTGATGTCTCAGGATGACGTGCGCAGTGCAGTGTCACGCGAAACTTTATAATTTTAAAGTTCCGAGTGACACTGCAACTGTTATGGGCGGCCGTATTACTTAACATCAGGTGAACGACTAGCTTGTCACGTAATTGATTTTCATAAAAAAACCATGCAGACTACGAAAAAAAAAACATTCACAATCTGACTGCCACATAATTAAATATACCTATAAACTACCCGCCGGTCAATATTCACTTTGGCACTCATTAAAAAGTATATTGCAATACTCGGCGGATATTTATAGGAAAATTAAGTTTTTATTATGTCGGTACGTAATAAGTCAGGGTTGACAAACGTGGTGCGAATAAAAGCAATCATGGGTCGTAATTGGGCGCCCGCCGCCGCGCCGCTAGAGTAATGACTAGGGCTGCCATAGAAAGTTTTAATTAATTTATTTGATGTTTTGATAAAGCTACATTGTTAATGCTAATGTTTTGTAGTTGCATGTAACAGACGGTGTTTTTTAACACCCCTTAATATAAAGTTTTGTATTAGCAAGGCGGTAAACAAAAGTTATAATTATTTTTACAATGTAATTTTCATTCATTCTTATAACGATTTTATTTATAATTTTTATCTACGGCTGGGGTCATCTTGATCATTGGCCTGAAGATTTCCACTATTGAACATAGCCGGTCTTCTCATTTTTAAACCTTAGATTATTAGATTATTTAAAAGATACAAAAATAAATCAGATCGTGAAGAAATTCGCGAAAAAATTTCATTTTCTGTATCGTTCATAAATAAACAAAAGTGTCGCCGAATGCTCGAAGATGTATGCCGATTTGTGCTAAAAAATAGGCGCGATGAGTTGTTTGCCAAGCGACGAGTAACTCACGAATCAGCACAAAATAGGAATAGGTAATAGGGTATCAGAAGTGGGATATTAAACGTGAAAGGGACAACCCTATCGAGACAAGTACCCTGCCACCATCCATCGAGGTGGAACCTTTTTAATTATGTCACTATATCACTTCATTTGTAAATTTAAAACTTCATTGCGTTTGTGCCAACATTTTGAATTTATTTAGAAAAGACTCACAAAATTTTCAATAGCTTTTGTAAGTAACGAAGAAAGTCTCATTGAACTGACCAGTGACCACTACTAAGTATTTAGATGCACATAATATAATATTATGTCGCAAAACATTGTACTAAACAGACTTCCCATATATAGCCCTTATACCGTTATCTCTAAGATGCAATATGTGGTCCAAATGTAGGCCGTTGAAAGGGGTCAATGACACGTTGATTTAGGTATTTGCTTAAGATACCTCTGCATGACTAAAGCAACTTGTATGATTTATGGTGCTTACCTAAACTGTTCTAACATTTTGGGTGTTATATTGTATTCTATGTATGTATTTACAAAACAAAAAAAAGTATCTAAGTATTATATCAGTTATCTGGTTCCCATAGTACAAGCTTTGCTTAGTTTGGGGCTAGATGGCGCTGTGTGAAATGTCCACACATATTTATTATTTATTATTTAAGTAAATCAATGTTGATGGTGTATGCTGTTTGAAATAGCTTTCCGTTCTAGCTCTTAATATGTGTTGGACATTTCACACAGCGCCATCTAGCCCAAACTAAGCATAGCCTGTACTATGGGAACCAGATAACTGATATAATACTTAGATACTTTTTTGTTTTGTAAATACATACATAAAATACAATATAACACCCAGACACAGAACAAACATCTATGTTCATAACACAAATGTTTGTCCTGGGTTGGAATCGAACCCACTGCCCATCTTACATCTTTACATTACACACATCATCAGGAAGACCTCCACTCCTGAACACATGCCCTTCTCATAAAATGGACGCTCATAATAGGGACGATTGCCATAACCACCAGGCAGGTGGCAGGTGGCTTGGTGATCACATCACATCATTTTAATGAGAGTACTGTGTTTTGTGTATGTTTGAATGTTGTATGTGTATGAAGCAACTTCCTTAGTCGGTTCTTAAAGGCACCAACGGGAAGAGATGGTACTATTCGCAAAACAGAAACCACACGGCCTGTTCTTGTCTTACTCCGACTAAAATGACAGTAAGTATTTCATCATCATCAAAAGCCTGAAGACGTCCACTGTTGAATATACTGGGTGTAATTGAATTCATTAGCATCCTTTGAAACTAGGTACCTACTCCTGATACCGGTCACGTGTGGACCAAAATTTTTTTATTCTAACACATTGATTTGGTAATAATAATAACTCCAAAAAATGGAATAACTTACTT
The DNA here is from genome assembly GCA_963580505.1 of Ennomos erosarius. Taxonomy (NCBI): domain Eukaryota; kingdom Metazoa; phylum Arthropoda; class Insecta; order Lepidoptera; family Geometridae; genus Ennomos; species Ennomos erosarius. The sequence continues at coordinate 2,861,297 of OY756982.1, forward strand.
AATCGAATGCTACAATACAAAATTTAATTAAAATAATGACGTAGTGTTTTTAATTAGTACATACAAGGTATAAAAACGTTTAAATGTATCAAAATCATCCGTGCCCACTGCGTTAGGCGCCGCGGCAATCTTCATAATTTTCAATAAAAATATTTTCATTTACACTTTTTACTTTTTAATAATCATCTTATGTACTAACATGGGCTCAATTTATGCTAATGAATTAAATTACATCCTGTAGATCACCCCAGAGAGCTCCACTTTGACCGGCTCCTCGCCTCTTACACCCATCGGCTCTACAGTAATTTATAGACGCCCAAAAGCCAAATCATAAGAAAAGTATGCTTCGGCTTTAGGGATGGATGGATGCGGGTACAAATCCCATTCATGATTCAAATTTTTCCTTTAAAAATTAAAAAAAGAATTTAATGAATTATAAAATTACCTTGATGTAATCAGGGTCCGGCATCTCTGGTTTCTCCTCATTGTTGTTGTTGTTGTTTATACTCGTGCTGTTGTTGTTGTTGATGTTCATATTGATCCCACTGCAACAAACAAATGAAAACAGTTATTGATGGATAAAAACAAACATACTGGTACGAAACATACTTCTTTGTAGGGCATAATTTGTAGTAACTTTTTCAACGGGCTGTTAGCCTTTGCTTGCCTTTACAACATCCCCTCGCAAGGTACCCAGCAGAACAGTGTTGTTGTAAAAAGTTTAGTGTAGTGGAAAGCTCATTGTTGCAGTAGTACGTAAGATTTAAGATCTATCTATCTATCTAAAGCTACTATATCTTACCCCTTGGAGTGTAAGACCTGATTTGAGAGTTGCTGAAATGAAGAAGGCAATCGAGAAGACTGTCTAATACAAATATAGGTAACACAGCGTCTAACTATAGTGAAGTAATACTATCTAAAGATTTTTCAGAAGATCTTACCGAGGTTATACCTACTGTAAATTTTGCAATCTCTCATTCCAATTGATTAATTTATTAGTATGGATAATCATTATGCAGATCCCTCGGAATGCCATAGCCCAGATAATATAATACCTACAGTACAGATCTCGTAAATATTGTTTACTTTCTGTAGAAAACATAAAGAAATCATCATCATCATCAACAACAGCCTGAAAACGTCCACTGCTAAGCATAGACCTCCCCCAGAGAGCGCCACAAAAAAGAATAATTACAGAGTATTAAAGGTGATATAATCTTACCAGCTGAGAAATTAATAACATTTTAAAATAGATCACTAAATTGAAAAGTATTTGGCCTGTGCCGACAGGGTGGCCACTGTGAGAATGCGTTTTGACAACTAAAATAACAACATAAAAATGTGAATAAAACATTTAGATAAATATTTTACTATAATTATGTAGTAGGTACAATGGCCTGCAAAAAAAAAACTGCAAAAGTGATCAAAATTTACTATAGATAATCAGCTTTTGAAAATGTTATTAAAACTGACAAAGCGCATTATTTCAGTGGACTGACTGTAATTTGGCAAAATAGGCATTGTTTTAAACTTTGTCTTTGAAATAAAACTCACAGGCACCATTACCAGTTTACGGATATTAATGGTACTAATTTTGACAGTCCACTTTTATCAGAAAAAATCTAAACACTAAATAAAATGAACTATTCTATAATACTAAACAAAATACCAACAAGCTAAAATGTAAAAAGTCGAAAGAACGTATCAGGAATTTAAAGCAAAGCAAACAGAAAAATAAGGTTATGTTTTAAACAGGTTATGTACCTCATTATGCTAGAATAGCCAAAGTTCCACACTCCGTATTGCGTACACTTGTTTGCCATGACGTTATCACTGATAAGAGTGTACATCGCTCGATTGGACCGCGCGTTATCGCGTTATCAGACAATCAACAGAGCTCCGCTCGGCACTTGAGTGTTGAGCCAAACGACTGAGCAGATGAGAGTTTGCGTGGGTAGGAGTTAATGTTTCGCGCGCTACCCGCGTTTGGTAAAACTACGTTCGGATAGTGATATCAGGGGCCCTACTGTGACCTCTTAGCGCGATCCAAAACAGAGCGTATATTGGATAGCTTGTCAAAATCTTCATACAAAAAAAACAAAGCGATCCAAGATAGGCTCTGTTTTGAATCGCGTTAAGAGCTCACAGTACGGCCCCAGCTATGTTAGCTTAATTGTTTAAAACCTATTTAGTTTCCTTAAAAAGTTTGTATACAGATTGAAACCTTATTTATTCCTAATTCGAAATTTAAAAATTAAAATGAGAAACAAATGTAAACACATAAAGCACAGCGCAGTTTTCTGAGTACCTTAATTACGAGAAGTTGCATTGAATTTTTTTCCGGTGTTAACTTAGGATAAACGGCTTAAATTGTTTTTTTTTTCTTGTATGCATTGATTGTGTAAGCTCTTTAGCGTTATGCCACGTCGTTATTTGACTCGAGATGAAATGTTACGTGCAGTTGGCATGTTAGAAAACGGTGCTATACAACGCGTTGTTGCTGAGGCTCTAGGCACAAGCCAAAATGTAATATCCAGGCTGTGGTCACGTTATCGCGGTGGAAAGGCACACAGGTAGGTATCGTGTTACCACTCAAAGACAGGATCGATTTCTCCAAATTACCGCCAAAAGACTCCCCAACATCACAGCGACGCAACTAGTGCAAAGGCTCCAGGAGGACCACCAGCTGCTGGTTAGTGACCATACCATACGAAGAAGGCTACATGAAGTTGGTCTTTATGCTCGCAGACCGCTACGAGTCCCAACGCTGCGACGTGGCAATCGCGGTAGGCGACTATCAACGGCTCGAGAACATTTGACATGGACTGACCAACAATGGTCATTGGTGCTATTCACTGATGAGTCCCGCTTTAGATTTCATCCAGATTCCCGACGAACACGCGTTTGCAGAACTCCAGGTAGAGTCAGCCGTCTCCGACATCCACAGGAGGTTCACCCTTACCAAGGCGGGACAATCATGGTGTGGGCAATACGGTTCGGCGAACGAACCCAGCTCGTTTGGATTCAGGGCAGCATGACTGCCCATATATACCGTGAGGAGGTAGTGCAACGTGTTATTCTCTCGCTCAGAGCCCAAATTGAACACGCCTGGGACATGGTACAGTGAAGAGAATGGAAGGATTTTCCGCCCAACTTGACAACAGAATGACACACTTTTATTAATAAAAAAACAAAATTGTATAGTGTTGTTAATGTTTAGGTATAAGCCATGAAATTACCCATAATTCTTCCATTTACACTCGTAACAATTTTTTTATGATTTAGGAGATGATCAATAAAATGTTTAATATCCCTAGACTTTGTTGATGTGTATAGATATTCTATCAATTTGATAAAGGAAAGAGAAGATAACAGATTAGAAAGGAGCGGGATATTGCTCCGGTTTAGCGTCATATTGTGCATCGACGATAAGCTTAGTCAGGTCATTAAAAATAAACATTAAAAAATTGACCCATGACATACCTAATATAATAATATTTACGCAAAAAGTGATTTTTATTTTATGTTATAATAATATAAAAAAAAAATTAAAAACTACTACTTCTACTACTTTTTTTTTAAAACTACTACTATTATTATTCTTGGCATATATATAAGTAAATAATTTAATTTAATAGGAAAAATAATACTCAAAATTAAATGAGTTGATTTCATATAGGCCGCTATCAAATAAATGATTATTTGAAATTATCAAGGGAAATTAAACCTTAGTTTATAATCGTGTCCTGTAAACTTTACCCTGGCGCAAATAGTCACGAGCGATAACGAGACAGATAATTTAAGCAATAATAATTATCCTTTAATAAGGCAAATAATTAAAATACTTATTTAAGCATCGATTAAAATGTAAATGTCTTATTAATAAGACCCTACACACACATAACTACAAAACGTCTATATAACTATCAAACAAAGTGTTATCTTTTATCAATGGATCGAAATGTCCAACAATAGGGTGGGTGTTACGAAAATAGGGCGTCCTTTATCAATTTAATATTTTTGTTCTACCTACATCAACTGTTCCGAACACCTTTTGTGATGTTTGCTGAAGGTAAATATATCGTTTGATAAAACGTTAATAAAGCGGTATATAAAGGCGCCTATTAGAAATAGTAAATAGAAATGTAATATACGAGCGGAGCCGCCCGGCTCCACAGGGGTCAATTCATTTTTAGCGAGCGTAGCCGTGGACTGAAGCTTGTATTACAAATAAAACAGCCTGTGTTGCTAAGGGATAGCGTAGCTTTTTATAAATATAATAATTATAGAAATCGGATTAGTAGTTCCAGAAATTAGCGTGTTCACATAAAGCACAACTCACGAACTTTACGTTTAATGTTTGACACGAATATAGCTTAATTGGTGGTATAGGTCTACCAGAATCTCATGAAACAAAATAAAAAAAAAAATGGATTTCATACGGCCAAATTGTCACCCTTCAAATGAAATTGACAATTGACCACGTTGTTTTGATAGTAAATACTATTAACCATAATAAAATGTTTATTAAAACTTAATTTTACTGAAAAACACTGCGTTTTGATCCAATGAAAAACATCACTCACAAAAAAATATGACAGTTAAAGTTGCGATTTAGTTGCCAAGATGGCCGGAAGTGAAAGAAGTATCAAGACATACTATCCATTCATATTATCCGATACTGCCTACTACGAATTTTATTTTCCCATTTTTCATCAGATTCTGGTAGACCTACCTACAGTGCCTTTAACTTGCGACCCTTACTTAAACCTTAATTGGGTTCAAATCATGCAATAAACTTTAAATTTTGATGTTGGAAACCATCGTGATGAATAGGAAATTTTCTAGTACCTATACTCATCTAGACTAGACTAGGTACGTACTACTATCAAGTTAAGAATCTTTCGCCAAGCATGAAACGTGTTCCTGTCAAGAAGATTCTATTAAACACTGGAGAATGTATTGCAAAATACGCTTTAAAGCAAGGAAATGTGGTCTTGAATCATATTTTTTATGTTTTTACGTATCATCCCATTCTTACGAGTGACCAGGGCCCTTATTCCATTCACGCACGTAACGCGGCGCGTTACGATATCTTCGTGGAATGGTTTTGGGTTTAAAATGCTATTCTGTATGCCGTTGTCAAATTTGACAAACACGACAACACACGTTACACGCACGTCAAAAAACAGAAAACACTGGGCACAAACAATCTAACGCGTGGCATACAGAATACAATTTTTTGATTCCATGTTAATTCCATGTCGTGGCGCGTTAAAGCCCGCGTTTACCCGCGTCACGCGTTATTGGCAAGGAATCTCATGTGTCATAACGAATAACCCCCCTGGGGGTTTAGCACGCTAACGCTATCGCCAAACGCTGACTCCAAATTGTACTGAAATGACATTTCGGAAATCGCTAACTTTTCCGCAGCGAATGTCATTTCAATACATTTTGGAGTTAGCGTGAGGCGTTAGTTTTAGTGGTTGGTATCTTTGCTAGACCCCCAGTTACTCGTATAAAAGAGCGTGAGCTTCAAAGCATGATTCGCAATGCATTCTGCAGTGTTTTACATATCTAAGCTTTTTGGTTCCGGCCTTGTTCCAGCAGTGTCAATTGAGAGCTAGTTCGTTCCCTTACCCAAGTGTAATAAGTACATACCGTTCTGATGTCACCTTAGGCCATTTATTATCTGTTGTACCTATCGTGGTCAAACGCTACCGTATATGTGGTTAAATAAACCTTGAAAAAATATGCCTGTGTCTACGTGGTTAAATAATATAAATATAGGTACCTATGAAAAAAGCCTACAGTAGTAACGGTTTTACTAAAATATTATTTTACTAGAATCCACCAAAACCAGCTCATTAAGTTGAAATCACGTCACACGCATGCCCCTTCATATCGACACCGCAGGGAGCCACCAGGGGGACAGATGGGGGACAGAAAGGGGACGCTATGGCACACCGTCACACGTAGCCAGAATAATAAGCCAAGCGAACATATTGTGGGGAAATATGTTACTATACAGACAGAAAAATATCTGATAGTGTTTTTGTTGTAGCGATAGAAATCACAACGATTTTTAGTGATCTTAAGACTTGAAGAGGTACTTAAGTATTAGTATTTTGCGGACGGGATATTACCTATAGCGCTGTACATTACTACCCCTACTACTACTACTGGGCAAATGAGATTTAATGATCTAATCTCACTACTGATCACTCATTCACTGTTGTCTAGTAATCTGATTACTGGACTGTGTAATGTATCAGGATGACGTGTGCAGTGCAGTGTCACGCGAAACTTTATAACTACAAAGTTCCGAGTGACACTGCAACTGTTATGGGCGGCTGTGTCACTTAACATCAGATGAACGGCTGACACGTCACGTCATTCATGTTCATAAAAAAAGGGCAGGAAATGGGATCTCAATTCTCATAATGATGGTTTTTTAATGACTTTTTGAGCTGAAAATATGAATAATGTGAGCCGAAAGCAAGATTTTTACATGCAGGCCGAAACTATGCAGTACGAAATGGGATAGGTAGAAAAGATAGATAATAAATGAAAGATAGGTACTTACTGAAAGAGATCGCTCTTAGCATAGTATCCACAATACTAAGACAACAAAACTTCTGTTGTTTTAGTATTTAATGTTTTGTAACTTGGTGTTCTAAAATAAAGAATATCTATCATCAAACTTGCGTATGAAACATTCATAAACTTTCTATACTAGGACTATCCAATGCCATATCTAATATTAAAAAACGGACAAGTGAACCAGAGCGCATGAAACTAGTTACTATAACTAGGCTATCTGTTTAGATATACCTATACATAGATATAGTTCAGGTATCACATCACAATAAGGTGGCTATTTACATTGTGCCTTTGATAAGAGATTACGTGTTATCGCAGCCACTTTGATGTGTTGTAGGAACAAATTCACAATATGCAGTAATCTTTTTGTATTACAAAATTCTACTTAAGCTACGTGCTAAATGAAAATATACCAATATGAGCCAGATTTCATCATGAGTCGAATAATTCACTCCTACCATGTAGGTAAAAAAATGTAGAATTATGTTTGAAAAGAAAGCATTCCACGGATTTTGAAATTACAACTGAAGAGCCAAAGATTTGCGTCAATGGCGAGCATTAAGAGATGTCTGTCTATGTCAGTGCAATGAAAAGCAGGGAAATAATACAAGCTAATGATGATGATGATGATAAATAAATGAAATAAATAAATAAATAAATAAGATTCAACGATCACATACATAGATCCTGCTGTTCCGTCACTAGGATTCCCTGGAACTAGGAACTAAGGAAGAATAGAATATACTTGTCCTGTCGCGGGAATCGAACTCGGTATCTCCGGGTTATGCTTTTAGCCCGAATTTTCTATGGGACGAGATCATGGAGCTCCTGAGAACACTCCCCAAAATGCAGAAGGTAAAACACGGACAGACAAGCTACATTTCTTCTGTGTTCCAGACTTTGCTTTTTTAAAGCAATATCTCATACAGATTAATTTGTAAAGGAAAAATTAGAATCACGCTGAGGTGTCGCTGAGCAGGCGATACTGCTATAAAAATCATAAATACAGTGTCTCATAGTTAACCATTCTTAACTTATGTTTACTAAACGAAAAGTTAAAGCCCTTTCAGGAAAGTCCTACTTTTAGCTAAGTAAGTGTAGTTCTACGTGTCGGCCACATCATACATTGGCAAATATTTACTGAAGCGATAGATTAGGACCTAGTCCGGGACTGAGGTGACACTAACGGAATATGAAATCACAGTAAGTATGACGTCAGAAGGATCGTCTGTCGTCCTTTTAACTAATGCGGTTTTGTTAGTAATATTCAGCGGCTGCCCTGATGGCAGTTATGCAGGGTTATTTTGAATTTACCAAAAACAGTTTAGGGCATAACTCACACCAGTTACACAAATATCTTTTGTTCTACTGTTTTTTTAATCTCAATATTTTCGCCAACTAAATGGATTAAAACTTCGCTTAAAAACTGTAATTTCCTCTTTTTTACGAGTTAGGCTTCAGAGCTTATTATTCTGTGGCATTGAGTATCGACTGGTATGATTCATTTATTGGTATGTTTTAACGCCAAAATAAGGCTTCACAATTTTATTTCACAAACGTTATTTGTGTAAATTAAAAAAAAAAAAAACCTTTTGTGAAAAAAAAACTTAATTTTTTTGATAATTCGTTGAATAAAAGTTATTTGTTTCAATAACGTAAGTTATCACCTAAAAGGTTTTTTGGTGAATTCAAAAGAACCCCGTATATATACAATGACGCACCCCACTCCTGATTGCTAACATTACAATAATTATTGTGCAATCTTCCGCTAGTGTTTAATTTTTGTATGTGTGCACTCATAGGAAATTACCGCCGTATTCTAAAACATTTCTCCAAAAATCCTTCACTTGACTTCTACTTAACTTTGAGGGAAACTCATATCGCGACGTACCTTGAGTTGACAGTTACTTCGCTTCTCTCGTTTGAGAAAACTTTACGCAGAAATGTCAACTTGATTATTTATTATCAACTAAAAATAACAAAACTTAAAAATGAGGTTAATTCGAGGTTGAGTCGAGTGGAGTAATCTTGAGGTAACGGCTTAGAATATGAGGATTAGTCTGTATCAACAGAAATAAAACGCTAATGGAAGGTTGCACACTTATATACTGCTGTAAGTGGTCAGGAAAACGATTAGGGCGCATTTTGTTAATAAACTAAGGCGCATCTATTCGTAGTTATGTTGGTACCTACTACCTATAGGTACTCCGTATCGAATAATACAGCAAAGTTCTTACATGCATCATAAAAATACAATAATCAAACCAAATCAGTGAATCAGCAGTATTGATAACAAAATAAATAATACCTAATACAAATACGAAATGTTGAGTACCAATTATGTGTGTTATATGTCTATTCGGTCACAATTTTACCTAAGTTTACTCAAAATCTAAGTATTCACAAAGTTACAAATCTCTAATCTATTAAATCAAAAATTACATGACCGTGTAAAGATGTAGGTAGGTACCTACGTAGGAATTACCTATACCTACTTCTATATCAGTAATACATCTTTAATAGCTGACCTTGATGATTCTAAAATGTATTCATGTATGTAATGTCAATGTGTATGTATTTATGTGTCGCATGCGACACTGATTATTATGTTATTAGCAATAAGAATGGAAAATAATAGTACATCCCCCTTACTAATAAACATTGTAAAACGTGGAATAGAGCTACTCACTGTTTTGTTTTGCTCTATCTTTGCCAATTTCAAACTTGATAGAGAGAAACAATAGACCAAATAACTATTGTTCTGCTACCTAACTATTAGTAAGAGTATATGTAAATGCTGAACATAGGCCATTAGGCATTATGTGGACTGCTAGGGATTAGAATTTGCTCCCGTCGTTCTTGTTTCCTAACAAATATAACCTGGGCATAGACATATATATAAGGACAGGCCTAATGACAGATTAAACCGTCGCTTCAAAGAGGGAGTCAAGTTCACAGATTGACATCCACTAGCGCCCAGTCTGTGTTGGAAGTGAGAAGATATCGGTCGTGTGTCTCAAAGAAAATATGCCAAGTTGTGTTGTGAAGGGTTGCACAAATTACACTCTAAAGTACAATAAAAAGAAATACAAAGTTTCTTACCACAAGTAAGTCAATATTTTCAATATTACACTCCGTTTTGTACAAAAATAATCGAATTTATATTTGGGATAATCATTGTAAACAAACATTGACGGACATAATAGCAGCGTTTAATTTCCCAACTCATCGTAGTTCCTGAGTAATCTAAGAGATGGCGCTGACTTTTCCCCACACCATTTTGAGTAAATAAAATGTTCCTTCGGGCATATCCTGATATATAGATCTATGAACCTGGGTCTTTTTAAGACAATAGTGAATAGGTACCTCATGAGTCTGCGTGCTACACCTTCGGCTGCATCGTCGCTTTCCATCAGGTGAGATGTAGTCAAACGCAGGCTTATTCTACTTTACAAAAAGAAGGCCTCCCCCATAAAACGCTTTTTTGGACGCTTATCATAAGGGAGGATTTTAATAATCACCACGCTTGGCAAGTGGCTTGGTGATCACAGAAGATTTTAATGTAGGTACTTTCTTTGTCAGCTCTTATGGCACCAACGGGAAGAAACGGGTGGTCATATTCGCAAACACGTGTAAATGTTGAGGCACTATAAAACATTTGAAGCAAAATAGGAGGATCTTCACGTAGTCTCATATACACTTCCAAACTGCCTATTCAACCTATCTTGCACACAATCTAACACTGATAGTAATTATTATACAGGCCAATGAATTTGGTGGAATCTTTTATGAACATTATACAACAAGAAATTGAAAAAAAAAATTTGACTTTACTTCTATCTCATTACGAATTCTGCATAGGAACACGGAAGTTCGATACATGATCGAGCAATGCACAAGAAAAGGAGCTTTGATAGTGTTACACAATGTTCACATTCGCTAGAACGATCCAAGATAGGATTTGACTTACTTCGGCTTGGCGTACGGCGATGAAGGCGACGACGCCTTGTGGTTCCTGTTAGGATGCGTGGGTCGGTTAGCGTTCGAGTCGCAGCCGCCGCCCGGCGATATTTTGCCGGCGAGTGCGTTCAGTGAGTGAAGCATGGCGGGCGGCGGCCGCTCACAGTGCGGCCTGGTCACAGCGATGACTCGACTCCCTTTGCCGACCTGCCTCCAGCGAGCCACGGTGCCTTATCTCCTGATAAGAGGCGCGGGGGCACTACCGCCCCCCGCCTCATCGCCACCTGACACTGTCACACGCTGACACACACATACACACTTTTTAAAGTCCGATTTTTTTAACACCAATAGGGGTCAGCGTCCTGTCCGCCTCATGAATTGTGTTGACATTTTTTCATCACTGTTATTTTCTGGATTTCCTTTATACACTGTGTCTTTTGCACTGGTCACTTTATTTTATCTTGGAGTTGTAGACTGTTGAGTTTGAAATGAGTTTAAGGGTTGCGATGTTGAGCGTTTAGTGGCGTAATTTGTGTGAATGAGTGACTAGCGTCTCCCTGATGCGTCACGGCCGCCAATAACAGTTCCCTTATGAAAAAAAATTGAGGGTGTAATCATGGATGAAATAAAAAAAAGAAGGAGTGAGTTTTGATTGACATCGAACTGAAGCCCAAAATGGCGGACATATTACATATGTATGTCAGATGAAAGTATGGCGACCGGCTGCCTATGATGTGAGTGTGTGCGTATTCCGCTTATACGTACGAAGCGTTCCGGCTTCCTAAGGGTGCTTCAGTTTCGGATCAGACGGGATTCCCTCCTTCTTTTTTATTAGCTCCATGGGTGTAATCATGACAGAATAACGGTGAACAACTACCTATATCTAAAACACATAGCCGTCAGCTTTCTTTATTCAAAAATATTACATTTTAATTGGTTCCTTTTTCCTTTATCCTCAAGCTTACAGCTTAAACCAAAAGCCATGATAAAGAAGCAACAGATTTAACCTTCTTGAAAAGGCGTGAAAAGAAACGAGGTATTAGATTTGCAAAAGCTCCTGAACAATAACGAATAGCAAAACACACCCGCGCCGTAATGAAATATGTGACCGCAGGCGTTTGCGTGAAAGCTTTCTTTGTTTTTTTCGCGGTATATATTAAATTGCTAGAGCGTGAAATTCTGTCGTGAGCTAAGCTGTTTGCCATAGTGATTCCGTCTCTCTTTGTTATATTTAAATTATGCCACGTTGGTGGCGCTGAGATTGAACACAAGTTATTTTTATTAAAATGTAATTATGACAATAGTGTACCTACTAGCGATGACAATTAATACGATTTTGCCTAAATGTCATAAACATGCTAATTCACGAGGCTTAGCATGCTATTTGCTATTGCTATACTATTTGCTAAAATGAAATGAAATGAAAAGAAATGGAAATGAAAAATGAAATGAAACTTGAAATGAAAAATGGAATGAAAAATGAAATGAAACATGAACTGAAACTTTATATTAAAAATTAAATTCCAAATGAACTAAATTAATTGAAATGAAATTTCATATTTCACAGAATTTCGCAACTACATTTTCATTTGCGAAATGCTAATTGCGTTTTCACATGCTAAAAATGAATGCGAATGTTAATTAAACCATCACTAGTACCTACCCACTTTGAACTTTGGATCTTATAGCGCATTGTAGTTATAAGTAGGCACAATCAGGGGGCTTATTCGCTTTGACAAATGAGATTCCTTGCCAATAACGCGTGACGTGTAACATGCTCCAAACGTAAACGCGGGCTTTAACGCGCCACGACATGGAATTAACATGGAATCAAAAAATTGTATTCTCTATGCCACGCGTTAGTTTGTGCTCAGTGTTTTCTGTTTTTTGACGTGCGTGTGACGTGTGTTGTCGTGTTTGTCAAATTTGACAACGGCATACAGAATAGCATTTTAAACCCAAAACCATTCGACAAAGATATCGTAACGCGCCGCGTTACGTGCCTGAATGGTCATACGGAATAAGGGCCCAGAACACTTACCCCCGTTTCTGCTACGTTAAACTCTCACTGAACGCTATGAATGTTCAGTATTTGCCTGTTGATCATCGGCTATCGTCAACCAATCAACGTACAGTATTCGGAAAAATAGGTTGTGTCTTTGACAATCGTAGATAGACTATGTAAGCGAATGATGAACTTGATGAAAGCCTATCTTGACATTGGTTTTTATAAAGCTCTTTCACAATAAGATCAAATTGTTTTCATCCACATCTACAATAGGTATAATAATTACACTTGGGCAGAATAGGAATGACGACAAAAATTTTTTTTTTTGATAAGTTAATTATATTCCTAAAAAGATAAACATTTATGAAAACAAAAATTAAATATCTCAAAAAATGACCAAGTTACAAGCATTTTAAAAACCGGAATAGAAAGAGATAGCTCAAACGCCCAGTGACGTCAGAGGAAGGTCGTTATAGTACCTCATTACTAAGCTGTGGTAGCTTTTCATACAAACTCTTTGGCATGTGACGTAATGAGTAGATTTTTCATAGTAACTGTGGGGGCGCTCTGTTTCGCAAGAAAGGGACAGGAGATGCCTCCTGTAGAAATTATAAAAGCTTATTACTCCGTGATTTATTTACCGATTTTGCTTATTTTTCAATTATTGCATTTATTTTTAATCTTCTTTATGAAAATAATATTTACTTGATCATTTTTAATAGTAGTTATCATGCCTATTAATCGTTCAGGACACAACAGATTCCTTGCAAAAACGAAACACGGCTTAGAAGACTGCGGCTTACATTCTAAGATAGAAAGATACCTAAGCCCTAGAAAATCTTCCCGCCCAACCTTTGTTTAGGCAACAACAAAGTCTGCATTAGCACGTCCTTTTCAAATCAACCGTAAACCGGATATCCAATTAGGGCAAATTATCCAGCCACCCTCTAATCAAGTCATTAATACACAACCGCCGTCGACCACGCATTAGCGACCCGTCCCGGACCTCCGGTTACGTCCGGAACTCTGCCGGATAAACAGTAAAATTAACCGGGCACATTAACCGGGCGCGGTATCGGGATTACATCTGAGCCGGGTAAAAAACGTGGTAGTGGTTCGGTACGTAATGGTAAAGAGTAGTGCTTACCGCAGATATGCCGGTTGGTAATTATAGTTTGTTGTCATTGATTTCGCTGTTTGCGGTGAAACGTTTTTTGGTACGAACCAAATAACGTTCTACGGAATCCATACTTCGATGTCTGTATGTCTGTCTGCGTTTCTGAAAAACTACTTACCTATGCGATCAAGTACTTTTACGTGGTAGTGGACTGTGCCGGCCGAAATACTTTACCAGCAAAAATAATTTTGATATTGGATTAAACAGAATAGAAAGAATAGAAAGAATAGAATAACATTTATTCAATACTTGCTTAAACTAACACACACTGAAATACAACACTGAAAATTCAATGAATTCGATGACTACGATGTATTATTAATGTACAGTTAATATATTGTAACATATTTGTGTGGACAGTTTTTGCTACACATTACAAAACGATTCATCATTATGATCATCATTAACAGCCCGAAGACGTCCACTGCTGAACATAGGCCTCCCTCAAAGAGGCCACCTTGAGCGGCCACTCGCCTCCTGCATCCATCGGCTCCCCGCGGTTTTGACCAGATAGTCGGTCCACCGACTGGGGGGCCGGCCTACGCTGCAAAACAAAACAAAACAAATAATTCTAGATTTTAATTATTTTCAAACAAGGGCAAAATATGACCGACAAATACATAAATACCCAGTTTCACCAAATAATGATAATTGTGATGATGACAAGCATTGCATGTACTCATTTTGGTCGTTTTACTTTTGGTTACCTAATATAAGGTTTTATCTATTGTAATTTTAGTTACCTAATTGTGTGCAGTTGCGGGTTATTGAGTACCCAGTATGGAAATAATGCACCGTAATCAATATCAATAAAGATACAGTAATAAGTTAGTTAAGAAAAACGAATCCTAGTCTCAACTCTCAGAAGACGAACCCTGATTGTGAATGGAATTAGGACAGACTTGAGTGAAGTTTAGTCAAGATTCGCGAAGTTCGCCAGTGCATCTGTTGTATGCCACGATTTGCATGATGTGAGCAAGTTTTTGGTATGACACAATTTCATGAAAGTTCAAAATCCAAGTATCCAAGCATCGCTCGTAGATCTGACAACCGATGGGGAGTGCCAACCACGAACCTGAAGACGCAGCATAGGCCGGCCCTCCACTAAGTGGACCGACGACCTAGTAAAAGCCGATGGATGCAGAAGGCGAGCAGCCGCTCAAAATGGCGCTCCTTGGGAGAGGCCTCTCTGTTCAGCAGTGGGCGTCTTCAGGCTGTTAATGATGAAGAATCCAAGTAAATGTTGGTACAGCAGATCATTGGCTGCCACATATAAAATGGAATTAAAATAATAATTATAACGACGTAGACAAGTAGCCTATTAATGTGTTTCTGATGTGTCAATGCAACACTGCATTACCTATACCTACACCTTTAGAAGCATGACTAGCCGTTCCTTACCTATCGCGCGATCAGTAAAGTTAAGCAACGTTCGCTGCGGTCACTCTATGATGGGTGACGGCTACAGCAAAAAGTGGTATTTACAACTGAGCGCTACCGTGCTTCGGAGGGCCGCCGGTCCCGGCTGTTTCGCAAGAGAATAAGTCAATAAGTCAAATCGGAAACCTTTAGACGGGCTAAAAATTCTGACACCAGGTCTGCCCTGCACTTGCCTACGCAAGAAAGAAGGAAGGTACATAATATCCATTTCCCAGAATGGCCGTTCCTCAAAATGTTCTTACTTAAAATGTTTATTTTTTTTTAAATATTAGGCGTTTTCTAAAATGTCTCTTTCTCAAAATGTCCTTTTCCCAAGAAGCCCGTCTCCCAACCTACGTATGACTTGGAAATACACTGTTTATATCCGAACAGCTTTATTAATAACCGTGGATTAGCTTTGCACTAGTTGAACCACCTTTTGTCTTTTTCGATCCAGTTCGATATTCGAATGACAATAAAAAACAAACTACGTTTAATAAGGCCGTAAAGGTTTGACACTGAAATCACATGACAGTAAAAAATACCGACTTATTTCTATTCCAACATTCAAAAATTTTACATAGGTAGGTACGTATCGCCAACCACCCTAATTCATAATATGTTTCTATCCATCCAAAGGTTGTCTGGAAGAGATCGCTTTAAGCGATAAGACCGCCCATTGTACTACCCTTGTGTATATTTTTTTCGTGTTGTTATGTATCTATGTGTATATTTGGTGTGCAATAAAGCATTCTTCTATTCTATTCTATTCTACGTCTACTTAAGCTCACGTCAATGTGATTTCGTTTGAAAGTGTACCATAACTTTTATTTTACGACGGCACGAAAGCGAAATGGTCACGGTAAGAATGCATAACCCACTTACAGCTTTGGGAACAATAAAAATGTTTATTTTTATTATTTATTTACGTTTCGATGTGTACGTAAACGCGAATGATATGGCGCTGTTAAAACGGTTGTGTGACAGGATCACGGAGAAAGAGCTTGTGTTCCATCTAGCTATGACCACTAACAACTACCTATTGCAGGTAAATGGATAAACATTGATCCAATCCTGTAATTTTGTGTAACGATCTAATGATCTTTAGTTGGTTGAATGTTTGCGTTTTCTCTTCAACATTTTTTGGAGAAGCTAGCCTTGGTTGCTTTTTAATAAAAACCTAGTTAAGTTATGAGATTTCACCCTCTCAATGTGCTCTAGTTTTAGGCTCCGCAGACGTAAAGGTATTAATAGCAATGCAGTGCTGGAAAGAACTAAGTCTCACTGCCGCAGTTTATAAACCTGGAACTTCAGAAACTTTTTCTTTCCCTTTACATACTATTAATTACTTTGTCTAACTCAATTATGGGTACCTTCTAATTCATTTCGTTTACAAAACCATCAATTATGTTACATTGCGAACATAACATAAAAATTTACATATACGGCTTAAAGGCCTTCCGCTTAGTACCCTAATATCAATAATAATTCTATTATCATAATGCTTTAATACATTCGAGTAGGGGCTGTGAGCCAAATCACGACGGTCATATCGCTGTGCCAAATTGTTTAGTATACTTACCTAACGCTTAAGTATTTTGTATTCATTATTACGTACCTATATTATAGATGTAAGTGTGAAGAAATGGCACTATATTGCATTTAATAAGCGATCCAGTTAAATGAGGTGCAACGCACGCCATTTGCCGTAAAGACACGTTCGAGGTACCTATTAGAGCAGTTTGCGTGTTGAGCGACAAGCACCTAGAACACGGCCAAGGGCCGGTTTTCGGTACCAAGTAAATTTAAAAATGTCGATTATAATAAGCTAAAGTTTTAATTAATACCTAGTACCCAGTAACATTCTCAAAAATGTAGGTATCTTTTTTATTGCTTGCTGAACATCGCTGCTTACAAATCTAATAACCCTGAATATTACTCAAATTTGACTTGTACGTGTGAGTTAAAAATCACTTAGCTTACATACAAAATCGCTAGAAAGTATAGCGGCGGTAGAAAATTACATCCCGTAGGTTCGCGTTTTTATTACGAAGTGAAATGAGCGACAAACGATGGTTGGCAGCAGCGGCGTGAGCGTAGCCAAGGGAAGGAAGTCTGGGGCACAAACTCCTTGCCCTAAATAATTCTTTGATCAAAATTTTCTGTTAAAATGAACAACTCAATGCTCATATTATTATGAACATCACAAACTGTGCGTAATTATATTGCGAATATATGCGATAATGTAAACTATCTTAGTTAAACGAATACAAACAACCTCATCCACGACCATAATAAAATTGACAAATATTTTCTTTAACCGAAACATGTGTGCCGCAAAAACCTTTTGTGAAAAATACCTAAAATCAAAAATCGCTGACAACAAAAAATCTATGTAAATATATCCATACGTATGTATGACATTGATTCATATAGGTACTTACATCCGGACGGGTGACAACTTTTGCATTTGTAGAATATTTTTACAATAGGTACACTAATATAAATCAGAAATCTTCGTCTTTGAGACATTTAAGATAATAAAGCGATTGAATTTATTTTTTCAGCCTTTCATGCTTGTCATTAGGGGGGGGGGGGGGGGGGGTTGCCATAATCACCACGCTTGGCAGGCGGCTTGGTGATCGCAGTAGATTATGATGGTGGAGACCAAGGACCAGCGTAGGCCGGCCCCCCACTAGGTGGACCGACGACCTGGTGAAAGCCGCGGGGAGCCGATGGATGCAGGAGGCGAGCAGCCGCTCTAAGTGGCGCTCCCTGGGGGAGGCCTATGTTCAGCAGTGGACGTCTTCAGGCTGTTGATGATGATGATGATGATGACCCTTTCATTGTCCCCCCCTTTCCAAACCCTTGCATCGCCTCTGGATGCCCGTGGAGGCTTTTGCGAATTACCCGCATTGCCTGCCTATTATGCGAACATAAATTGAGATTTTTTTTATTGGGCACGCCAAATCGGTCACGGCACGAATAGGGTGTGCGGCCCTTCCTGTGTTTCTCTGGCTATTTCTTTGTGTACAGACCAAAAATAGTTATAAAGTAAAGATATTTGCCAATAGACTGGTTAATAATACCTACCAGTTTAGGCAATAACTATACCTATCTAGAAGATACAGAAACAACAAAGAGTACCTATGAGTTACAGCTATTTTCTCAAGTAAGAACCAAGTAATACAGACGGCTTGTGAAGTCATTGTGCTGCAAGCACTTGTGTTAATGCCAAGCCTTAAGACTCGTAGATCATTTTTATAACATGCACAGGCAAACAAGCAAATAAACAAAGTGACGGCCTGCCTTACGGTAAGCAGTTACCATTGCCTATAGACACTTGCAACACTGAGGACGCTGCCGATGCGTTTGTTGCGTTCTCTTGGCTTTCAAATTAATTTAAACTACATCAAATTATGGCTTGAATCACCCACCAACTATGTAAATTCAATGATAAAAAACCCTAAATTGCCGTAACACGATTACTGTACTATTTTCCGCCCAGGCAGCTCCAACAGCCTAGCCGAAGTCTGTAGGCGGACAAAGTTAACTTTCTAGCCGAAACACATGCAATATCCAGCGCGCATAATTCAGCAGTGTATTGTAAACTCACCCCGGGGCGGAAATATAGGGTTACTGCACGGTAAATAAGGATTCAGGAAGTCTAAAGACATGAGTTGGTAAATTTTACTATTTAGT
Source organism: Ennomos erosarius (assembly GCA_963580505.1). Lineage (NCBI taxonomy): Eukaryota > Metazoa > Arthropoda > Insecta > Lepidoptera > Geometridae > Ennomos > Ennomos erosarius. The sequence continues at coordinate 2,880,166 of OY756982.1, forward strand.
AGATAAGTTTAATATTATGTCTATTTTATTTTGCGATGATAATTTAGTATGTTACTTTACGGTAATAACAATGTGTGTAATAAAAGTGTGTGAGAATTATCACAAAGTAGTTTTAATCGTTTAGAAAATTATAAAAGATCTCAGCACAGAGTGCCACCAAGTAAAAGGTAACGAGATAGCTTATATGTAGGTACGCTATTACATATTTTTTTATTCACAGTACCTACACTATAAGAAGATAGTTCAGTTTAGGCTTTAACTAACAAAATTTATTATTAGTAAGATCCAACTAACCAGACGAACTCCAACGCAGTGCATAAAATGTATTTACAAATTAAAAAATGACTGACTTTCCTTGAATGAAAAGAGACGAATAAAAATATTTAAGAAATAGCTATAATGCACATCCAATCATAATAATAGACAACCCTAATTCACCACCGAACACCGCCGGTCCACTTTGTAAGCCGAGGATGCTCAGCAATGGGAATTTCATTAATTTTCATTCGGCCAACTTTCATCCGGCGTCCTACCTCTTGCTTAAACCCTGGGCCGGAAGAAAAGTGGGCGGAAACCGGCAACATGCCAATTAGGGAACATACTTCCCACTTCGGGCTCATTACAATAATGCCTATGTTCAGCATCGGGCTTAGATTGCTAAGGGCAAGCGTAATTTAGGAAAGCGTGGGTAGAACGTGGCCTACTAATAAGTCTAAGGATTGACACGTGTAGAAGAGAATCAAAGCAAAAAAGTTCGTAAAGTAAAAATTGAGTAAGTATTACCTACATTAAATATTCGATTTTTATCTTATCCCATAATATCAAGTTCTAAAAATAAGAGGCAATAAGTAACCTAAAATCGAAATTAGTAAAATGGCTGTTTCCAATAACATTGAAGAATAACGAAAATTAGGAAGTATAATCAATCTGTTTGCAAAACTTCATCAAAATAGGTTCGGCCGTTGCAGCATGAAAGTCATTTAAATAAACCGACAACATTTTACCTTTATTTATTAGTATAGAAGTGGGAATAGAGATCAGCAATTTTTCATGTGATCATTACACGTGAATATTTTTGTTTAGGTATACAATTAGTATTGGATTGACTACGAGATTTCAGAAGTGGGACCGTCACAATTCCAGGAATAATTAACATGTTAATTTACCTTTAAATCAACAACCATTTATAATATCTGCGGGTTCATTCCAATACGGAATTCATTCCATCGAACAAATACACAGACAAAAATATTAAAGTTTCAATAGCATGTAACGCACATGCTATTGAAACTTTAATATTTTTGTCGTATCAATGATTATTTTATGACGTACGTACACGTAAATTAATGCCCGGATTTTGTATTGTATTATGTAACGCGTGTTATCACGAGCTATGGAGAAAGTTTTCAATGTCCGGTAAAATAAGTGTTAAAAGAAACAAAAGAATTTCCAACGTTGAAAAAACGCTGTCGTGTCAATAAAATACTTGACATTCATTTGTGTAATTTCAACACTTCTTTACTGGACGTTTAAAAAGCGCTCGTACGAGTGAACTTTGCTTTCCTTGCATGATAAGATCTGAAATTACGAGATTCACCGGAGAATGAACTAACCGAAATATTAGAATTAGCAAGTTGAAATGGTAGTGGGCGCAGCCACATATCTCGCAGAACCGACAATCAACGAGGAAGAAAGGTTCTCAAGTAGCGACCACAAACTGGAAAACACAGCAAAGGCCAGCTAGAGTTCTAGATGGACTTGGACCGACGCACGTCCTAGTCAAAACCGAGGGGAGCCATTGAATGTAAGAGGCAAGTAGTCGCTCAAAGTGACGCTATATGGGGAGGGATAATAATTATAGTCAGTTGAAACACAAGTCTTGTACTCAAAATGTAAATACTTGTAGAAATACTATAAATGCAGTTGACCAACGATACAACTTCCCCTCGTACGAAAATTAGTAGTTTATTTCAACTGCTAATCCTCGAGAGGAAGCAAAACACCCAATGTGTCTTTTGTTCCACCCTGCTCTATCCTTTGTAATTTCGTATGACTTTGTCTCGTTTTGTTACCTCGCACTTTGCTCCCGGAGGTGAGTCGTGTTTGTACGAGAAATTATGTTCACTAGCTATTAAATCTTTGTTCCTACTATTTATAATTACAAAATAAACAAATTATGTAATCTAATACTACAATACAGCCCCTACTAAAATTAACTCTACTCAACCGAAATAGCCGGCATCAAACAAAATATTTACACAGGACCAGGAGCCATGCCGTCTATTGGATTTGGAGACCCTATCATAGCAGTTTGATAATTATGTCTCTGTGTAAGTACAACTAAAGTTTCTTATACACTAGCTGCAGAGATTCGTATTCTTCTTCTTCTCGTGTAGGCAAGTGGTAAACCCTGGTGTCAGAATTTTTACCCAAAGGCTTCTGACTTGGCTTAACGACTATAATAATAATTGTCTTACGACAACAGCTGGGACCGACGGCTTAACGTGCCTTCCGAAGCACGGTAGCGCTCAGTTGCAAATACCATTTTTTGCTATAGCGGTCACCCATCATAGTAGTGACCGCAGCGAGCCAATCGGTTAGGATCGGCTAGCCGTACTTCGTTATTTGTAACTCGAACGGGATGTGAACCTAGGTCCGTCTGGTTGAAATTCGCACGGAACTTGAGGACGTTGTTTACAAAGAATATTTTTAAACATATTATTTACTTTTCAGGGAAAATAGATAAACTAAACACCTTTTTCTATGAACATTTTGTTTTTTATTGAAAACGGCGGAGCGAAATCTATATGAGACTGTAGGATGGGTCGGTGGGCACAAAGTAAAGTTATTTGTAATTTGAGAAAAGTTTATTTGCACGCCATGTCCGAACGTTACAATCACTGCCATAGGCTATATAAGCGATAGATCTTAACATCTAGGTGTCTATGGACAATAGGGATGGGACCCTATACTTTACACCCTCCCACTTTAGTTTCTAAAACGGGCCGGCAATTTCAGAGAAGCACGGTCCCTTAAACTAATTGTTACAGGAACTGGCTGACTTACAGCAGTTGAACTTTCTCCATTTGAAGCAGAGCTGTGATAAGAGTTATTAGCGTTAGGTACAAAATCAAAGTCATAAGACACATTTAAATTGTTACAACACAATGAACAATTGCAGCGTTTGCTGACCATGTTATGGTGATTGTTTGCAGTAGGTGTTTGACCTGTTTTAAATAATTTTATAAACTTTCTATTCCTTCTTACTACCTGTCCATCATCTCTCCTTACAATAAAGCTTCTAGGCTCCTTGCACTGAGACACAATGGTTCCAGGTTTCCAGATCTCAACATCAGGATCATACAGCATTACTTTATCATTAACGGTTAATTTCGGTAACAATTTTGTGTGTTTATCATAATAAAATTTTTGAACAGAACGTCTCTTTTTATGTTTTATAATTACATCTTTATTTATCTTAGGTTGCAACTGTTTAGCTGAACAAGGAATTTTAGTCTTGATACTTTTATTCAACAGCAATTGCGCTGGTGAATAACCTATGTCTTGCAATACAGTATTCCTATAATTTAGGAGTGATAAGCTTATGTCAGTATTACTGTCTAAGCATTTCTTGAGCAAATTTTTACAAATGTTCACGCCTTTTTCAGCTAGACCGTTTGATTGTGCATATCTGGGACTGGAAAATACACATGTAAAATCCCAATCTTTGGCAAAATCTAAAAACGTTACACTATTGAATGGCACATTATCAGATTGAAATTTTTCGGGTATACCGAATCTACTAAATACAGATTTTAGTACACCAATGACTGTATTTGCATTTTTACTTGGTATAGCAGCCATTTCAATCCAATTACTGTAGGAGTCAATGATTACTAAGTATTCTTTGTTATTGAAGGTAAAGATATCGCAAGCAATTCTTTGCCACGCTCGTTCGGGTAAGTTATGTTGAAGTAGTGGTTCCTTTGCATTGGCATTACTAAATTTTGAACATGTAGGGCAACTCTGCACTACAGACTCAATCTCACTTGCCATACCTCTCCAATACAAGCATTGACGAGCTCTACGTTTACATTTGTTTATTCCAAGATGACCCTCATGAATCAAGTGCAACATACTCTTCTTTAAACTATCCGGTACAATTATTTTGTTATTCAAGTACAATAGATCAGACTGCAATTTAATCAGGTCTTTTAATTTATAATAATGTTTTAAATCTGGATTTGTCAGCTGATTGTAATCTGGCCAATAATTTAGTGTGTAATTTTTAATCTCAGATAGGACCTTGTCATTGTCAATTCCCTTCCTAAATTCATCTTTTTTAGCGTCAGTTATGTGAGCTTTTTGAGTGACACTATGCACTACTTTTACATCAGTGTTTCCTAATGATGAGCTATCTACCAGAGCAGCTCTAGACAAAAAATCAGCAATGTACAACTGACTTCCAGGTGTATAGGAAACATGTAGGTCATAACATGATACTTTAAGCAATAGCCTTTGTAACCTAGGTGGAACAGAATTTAAATCTTTCTTAAATATCGACTCTAATGGCCTATGATCACTTTGAATTTTTACATTTCTTCCATAGATAAAATAATGAAACTTTTCAACACCAAATGTGATGGCTAAAAGTTCCTTTTCAATTTGTGAGTACATCTGTTCTGCTTTGGTAAGACTTCTGGACACAAAACCCACAGGGTGATTATCTTGAAGCAAACATGCTCCTAAACCATCCTTGCTAGCATCACACTGTATGACAGACTTTAATTTTGGATCAAAATATCTCAAAACAGGTGCTCTAGTTATTAATTTTTTTAAATTATTTAATGACTCTGTATGTTTTGTTGTCCAAGACCAAGGTACATCTTTACAAGTTAAATTTCTAAGTGGTGCTGTGACTTTTGACATGTTTGGTACAAACTTAGCTAAAAACTTAGCCATACCTAGTACTCTTAGCAATTCAGTTTTATTTTCAGGAATTTTAAAATCAGTTATTGCCTGAACATATGAGACATCTGGGCTAATTCCATTACCAGAGAATGTTTGGCCCATGTATTTGACAGAAGTTTGCCTAAATTGTAATTTCTTTTTGTTGAACTTAATATTGAACTTTTTTGCTACATTTAATATATTTGTTAAATTCTGGTCATGGTCTTCGATAGTGGCGCCTCCTATGATCAGATCATCGCAGTAAATACCCACTCCAGGTAGGTCTCCAAACAACTCATAGTTCATTTTTTGATAAACCTCGGGTGCTGATGATAATCCGAAGGCTAGACGTCGAAATTTGTACCTCCCAAACGGGGTATTGAACGTTGTGAGGTCAGATGATGATTCCTCGAGCTCAACTTGCAGGTAACCATCTTTCATATCTAAAACCGTAAAGAACTTCATGCCAGTAAGCTTAGTAGCGATAGTCTCAATTGTTGGAATCGGGAAATGTTCCCTTTTAATTGCTTGATTTAATTTTGTAGGGTCTACACAAATTCTCATATCTCCATTCTTTTTAGTGGCAATAACCAAAGAGCTTACCCAATCAGTCGGACCTTCAACTTTTTCTATAATTTCTTGACTTTCCATTTCGTCTAACTTTTCCTTCAATTTGTCCTGTATTGCCAATGGTACATTCCTAGCACGTTGTACACACGGGGTAACATCTTCATTTAATTTAATTTTGTATTTCTTTGGGTACTTTCCCAATCCTTCAAACAAAGTAGCATATCTGTTTAGTAAATCTTCTTTGGTGGTAATCACATCTACACACTCTATGATTTTTAATTGTAAGCTACTCTTGAAACCTAGTATTGGTGATGACTTGCAATCCACCACAAAAAATGTCACATTGTAATCTTTATTTTTGTACATGCATGTGAGTGTCACGGTTCCTAAAGGGTTAATTTTGTGACCTCCAAAGGCAACCAACACTGTATCTGTCTGGTTTAAGTTGACATCTTTAAGTTTCTCATAAATTTTCAATGGCAGGATGTTGGACTCAGCTCCTGTGTCAATCTTGAATGATACTTCACAGTCTTGAATTATAATTTTTTTATACAATGCTTCCTTTTTGTTTTCTGAATTTATTGTGAATATTTCTAAGTTATCTGAATCATCATTGTTGTTATTTGCATTATCTGTAGTTATGTCCTGTATTTTTTTTGTCTCCTTCCTGGTATCCTTTCTGCTTTTGCATTGTTTTTTAAAATGTCCTTTCTTTCTACACTTATCACAGACTTTGTCATATGCTGGACAGGCATTAATTGGGTGGTTATAACCACAGCGGGTACAGTTTTCTATCTGTTTTAATTGCTTGCGCTGTCTATTATGCTTTGTAGAGTTTATTGCATTGATTTGACTACTCGTTGTGCACTGCATTTCTTTGATTTGGGCAGATGTAGACTCAATCGTTTTACATATGTCTATTGCCGACTGCAATGTTAAATTTGATTGGCGTAGTAATTTTTCTTGCATGCTCTTGCACGAGATACCGAATATTAGTCTATCTCTTAGCATTTCTTCAGGTTGGGAATATTCGCAAGACTTGATTGCGTTTCTTAATTCGGTAACAAAACTGTCAAAACTTTGTCCTTCTTTTTGTATTATTTGATTGTACAAATACCGTTCAAATATTATATTCTTATTTCCTGAAAAGTGTTTGTCAAACGCTTGGAGGACTTTTTCGAGTGAATTCTTCTCGGTTTCCGGAAATGCATTATATATTTGGTAACACGCCGACCCAATAAAATTTAATAATAGCGCGACACAACGCTTTTGCGTGCCCGTTGTTTCTAAATCTGCAGCTTGGATATATATTTCAAATTCCTGTTTAAATGTTTTCCAATCTTGTTCCAGGCTTGATGAGTTTATGTCTAATGGCGCCGGAATGCGGAGCACTGGGACACTACTTGAACTCATAATTTTAATTTGGTTCTTGGTGCACTATCACAAGTACTTATTTATGAATTGTTTGTAAACTGTTTTACACCTGACACCATGTAGGATGGGTCGGTGGGCACAAAGTAAAGTTATTTGTAATTTGAGAAAAGTTTATTTGCACGCCATGTCCGAACGTTACAATCACTGCCATAGGCTATATAAGCGATAGATCTTAACATCTAGGTGTCTATGGACAATAGGGATGGGACCCTATACTTTACAGAGACAATAGCCCGATAGCTCAGTTGGTAGTAGCCCTGCCTTCTGAACTGAGGGCTGTGGGTTCGATTCCTAACCAAGACAAACATTTGTGTGATGAACATAAATGTTTGTTCTACGTCTGGGTGTTATATTGTGTTCTATGTATGTATTTACAAACAAAAAAGTATCTAAGTATTATATCAGTTATCTGGTTCCCATAGTACAAGCTTTGCTTAGTTTGGGGCTAGATGGCGCTGTGTGAAATGTCCACACATGTCCACACACACACATCTGAACCTTTTTAACTTTATACACAGCTGGATATTGCCAGTGCGGTTTTATCATTTCAATCACATTTAATTCTCCAATATTATTTACATTAGCTACATTATCATTTTCATTACTATCCTATTTCCCCATAATGTTTTAGTATCCATAGCAACACCTTCAGCCTCGAGACGCAATTATTTCGCGCGTTGATTATCCGGTAGCCAATTACGAAGTAGAAATTACCCTGATTCGGCTGTCACCATACATTTTATCATAGTGAGGGAAATAATTGGTTGTTGTTACCATAGATCTGCTCATGTGAAGTAGGAAACCTGACAACATACTGAATAGATTTTTATGATACTTAATCGCTTATTATTTTTATTTCTAAACTATAGGTCAATAATTATAACGTGCTATATTTATGTTAGATTCCACGAATAAAAAAGAAACTTTGTTCCAGTGGCACTGATGTTGGGCGTTGGAGTAATGATAATCACTTTGTGAGGCAAATAGATAAAATATTATTATTATAATAAGTAGTAAGTATACGTGATAACTTTCAAGATCAAATATTTTTCCTATACTTTTCTAAAATCATCGAGATTACGATATCGATACGTTTAACTAGTTTTCGCTCACTTATAACCATTTACCAGACAGGCCCAATAGCTCAGTTGGTAGTATCCCTGCCTTCTGAACTAAAGGCTGTGGGTTCGATTCCTACCCAGGACAAACATTTGTGTGATCAACATAGATGTTTGCTCTGCGTCTGGTTGTTATATTGTATTCTATGTATGGATTTACAAACAAAAAAGTATACAAGTATTGTATCAGTTATCTGGTTCCCATAGTACAAGCCAAGCTTAGTTTGGGGCTAGATGGCGCTGTGTGAAAAGTCCACACATATTTTTTTTTTTTTTTTCATTTTAGTCAGGTCTCCCTACTGGGTATACAAATTAACTGTGTTGGGACATACCGTCCTCTCATTTCCATTTGATCTCGTTTTCTCTTGATACATAGAACTGCCTGCAAACTTATACACACGGTAATTCGGTAACTAGTTTTTCTGTGAATCTCGTTTTCAAAATGACTTTAGCGTGTGTGTATGTACGTATCTTGTTAAGTAGGTATATACATACAAAATCAACATAAACCTTGGAAATAGAACTGATGACAGAGTTACCTATTTACATAAAAAACATGATCAAGCACTTAGAGCTTAGGTACACGAATTTCTTTAAAACAAAAAAAAATGTATGCCGGAATAGATTGATTGCAAAATAATACCTATATCTAAGCTTTATAAGGTACTTATACGTATTATGAAAAAGAAACGTTTTCGCATTGTATGTTTGTTTGTTATTTGCTTATGTAGCTGTCGCGTCGCAATGGCTGAAACGATTTTGATGAGTTTTTGCACATAGATTGTTTAAACAATCGGGATCATAAAATATAAACACTTTAGATCCCTGATAATATAAGTTTCGTAAAAATCCGTATATTTCCAGAAACCGCTGAGTTTCATTTGTCTAATTCCAAATAAGTAGGTACTAAATTCTATAGACACGCACATCGCACAGCCACTCGTATGTTTCTTTCTATGCAGGCAAGTACAATTTAGCAACCGCTCAAAGTGGATTTTTGGGGGAGGCCTATGTTCAGCAGTGAACGTCTTCAGACTGATATTGATGATGATGATGATGATGAAGTACCGTAGTCATTTTATACTTTCATTGACAAATTAATGTTGATGATACTACGTTAATACAGTGCCTAATAAGGCAAATTCTCATGAGCGGTGCTGTCCGCACCGCCAAAGTTCTGTATCTACAATCTCTAATTATTTCCGGAATAAACCCTCGACTCTCGAGATTCGTCGCCTAAATAAGCTCCGTTAAAACATCAAGACTTTGCAAAATTGAATTTACTTTTGGGATTCGGCAGAATCTTATTTAAGATATCCATGAAAGGGCCTTTGAAACAGAATAACTTGGAAAGATGCCTTTATAGATATTTTCTAGGAAATATGAGTGTCTAGGGAGGACGGGTAAATTTTACGGGTTTTTTATTTATGTTTTATTGATTTGACGGAGCAGACGATATGGAGGCGCGACTGGCGGCCGACAGTGAGATTGTTTACTTTTCGTTATAGTATGTTATACCCACGTACGTACTCCTACTTATCATAAATAATAATGTAAGACAATAATTTTTTTTCTATGTTTATCCAAAATAGGAACCCTCGGGTTTTTAAAATTTTACTACAATCAAACCGTATTTTGACCTAAATGTACGTATAGTATTTGGCCCGTCACCAGCCTAAATTCACATATAAAATAGCGTATTAATCCTTAGATAGTTTTATACTAATAGGTACCTATTTGTGTCACAGTACAATTTTTGTAATGGGGTTACATAGCGCTTTGTGAAATATCCACAAATATTAATTTATGTATGATTAGTAAGGAGAGTGTTGTAGAGTGATTGTGGCATGGGAGGTGGCCCTCGTGCCTTTTCATTCTGCACACCATGGTACGAGTCCCGCTTGGCCCTGATTATGCGGAATGTTATATTACATACATTCCTCATAATCCTTATCCTTCTCACGGTCAAGGAAACATCGTGAATAACCAGAATGTTCAAGAAGAACAATATTGGAGAATACCGAAAACCCCGCGATTGTCCAGCGTGGGCCTAATGCTGTCCCTGTGTGAAAAGGCGATGTCCCTGCAGTCGAAACGTATTGGGCTATTGATATTTTTATGTAAAAGTTGAATTGGAAACTATAAAAAACTTATTCCTCTTGTCTATTCCATGAAATGAAAATATACTTCAGATAAGAGCTTCCATTTTGCTAGGAAAATACATGATAATAAATGCAGGGGTTGGCAAGGGACCAAGGCAAATGGTGTAGACAAAGAGATGACTATCATTCCCAGGATGAGGAGGCAGGGAGATGTTAAAAAGATTCATGTAAATGAATATCACTTAACTAAATAATAATAAAAGTATTTTGAACTATGATGAAAGAAAAACTGACAAGCAAGTGACGTCAACTTAAAAACCAAAGTAGGTATATACAATAATTGCCAGTAGAAGTCCACTGGTGAACACAGGCCTCTCCCATAAAACACCAGTTTCTCATAGAAGGGGTTTGTCATAATCTAGATATTACTTTAGCCGGCTCTTACGGCTTACGGCACCCATGAGAAAAGCGGAGTTGTCTAACAGTGGTATTCATAATCAAGCGGCGAACAAACCCCCAAAATCTAAGATTCGCTTTCTCATAAAGGTTGAACGTTGAATCATTCTTCTTTCACTTTCATAAACAATCACTGGGGAAATCCCTAACTGAACAGCATTTTAATTACATACTCTAAGATTTCAGTCAAGTTGTCTATGAAAATTCTGTCGAATGTCATTTTGACGTGACTTTTGAACCATCAAAAGTCGCGCAAATTGTCACCCGTCACTCACTTAAATTTTATTTATATATTTTGTGATTAATATACCTATTATTTTAAGTGGTAAATGTTGAAGAAACGCCACCTATATACCTGATTTCTATTTTAAAAATCACGACTCAATTCGCAAAATAATAAAATAACATGATTTGAAAGCCGTTTGGTTGACGAAATTTGGATAATCAGCATCTAGCCTCTGATAATGCCAGATTGGGGGCTACTTTTGTTTATGAAATGCATAAAGATGGAAATCGCCGCACAGCGCCTGAATCGTCCCTTAGAAGAGCCCCCATCTTGACTGAATACCAGTGTTACTCTCACACTGCCAGGACCACATAAAACAAAGTATAGAGCCCGTGTAATATAATCCACTCAATCTGAGCTAACCGTTTTAAAAAGTGTATTAAATTCTAGCCCCGTTCAGACTACACCTAAAAAGAAGCTAACCCTGTAGTCGCTCGACACCCTCCACTAACCTAATAGTCACAGTAGAATATGAAACAGTTACAAAACTCATTACGATTTTAAAATTCGTCTAAAAAGTCAAAATAACTTAAACATTTTGGGAGCTAGCCATAAAAGCATTATAGTTATAAATGTTGGATGTATATTTGTGTGGGCAAATGAGACAAACAACCTGATCTCATTTAGTAATGTGATTTCTAATCATGTTACTATTGGGCTGATATCTCAGGATGACGTGTGCTGGTCATGCAAGATTTTTTAACTTACACTTCTAAGTGGCACTGCAACTATTTTGTGCCCACAAAAGTTGCAGTGCCATTCAGAACTGTAAATTCTAACCATGACGCTTAGCACCAGGCCAAGTCAGTCGGTTTCATAAAAAGTCAATATCCGAAAATTAAGAGTTTATGTTGCAAAATTGGAGATTTGAAAGAAACAAAGAACGAAACATGTGTGTGACATTTTGGAGTAGTCGCTGAAAGCAAAAAAATATACCCTGAATTACACCGCCTTTCATTTCGCCACGGCCGCTTCGCTCGAGTTTTTAATCCGAGATCTCAAGTCAAATAGTTGCCGAGGCGCGTCCGGGCGAGCTAACTGCCACCGGTTACCGTCCGCCGTCGGTTTACGGTTAATTAACTAATATTTACATTGGGTGGGTGAAACAATTTCTCTAGTGCACCTGGCCCGCACTGCAAGGTGCGGCTGGGCTGTTGTCATTTAGTGTACGTACGGGATGTAGTTTTGCATGTGCCTGTAGCGCTCATTATAATTATGAATTGTAATGAATGGTAATCTTATTTACGGCGTGTTTATACAATATGTTTTTTTTTAGATCTATTTCTTTGATATAAACTAAATAAAATTGGAACGATAAAGATAAATAAATAAATAATAAATATGTGTGGACATTTTACACAGAGCCATCTAGCCCCAAACTAAGCATAGCTTGTACTATGGGAACCAGATAACTGATACAATACTTATATACTTTTTTGTTTGTAAATACATACATAGAATACAATATAACACCCAGACGCAGAACAAACATCTATGTTCATCACACAAATGTTTGTCCTTGGTAGGAATCGAACCCACAGCCCTCAGTTCAGAAGGCAGGGATACTACCAACTGAGCTATCGGGCCCGTCATGTTTCAGGATACGTGCCAAGTTTTATCTTGTATCGGCAAACGTCACAGATAACTTTAAGATATAAATTACAGTCATGATATCATTATACAAAGGTCTACACCAATATTTTTATATTTGCCAAAACATGTGCCTAAAATGCTTGCCCTTTGATTATAACTCAATATAAGTTTTTAGCTGTACGTTGAGTTGTCCATGATTTGTAAAGTTTGGTTTCAAACTGGTCGCAACGCAACTGCAGTTTTCCAGTAACTGGATAGAGTCCGTTCCCGTATGTTTCAAACAACAAACTATAGAACTATTTAACTGGAAAATAACGCGATACCATTGCCGCGATTTGCGATACAAGTGCAGTTTAAACAACAGTTTAAATACAGTTTGAAGTTTAAACTCTGTTTGGTTTAGCGGTAGTGCAGTTGAGTCCAGTTAGTGTTTAGTATTGGATGACGCTAATATGTATTGGATTAGACTTTACTCGTGACTATTTGCTGTTCTAGAGACAATCAAATAAGCTTGTCTCTAGACCATTTATAGACTTTTTCTCCACTATTAAAAGTCCTGAAATTGGTGCGTTTTTTACTTTTTTGACAGTGAGAGCGATTCGTTTTGACGACCAGAATCTAGAGTAATTATCATTAACCGTCTGAAAAATGTTCACTGCTGGACTTAACCTACCCCACAGAGCGCCATTTTGAGCGGCTGCTTGCCTCTTGTGTCCATCGACTCTCCGTAGTTTTAGCCAGATCGCCGGTTCAGTAGTAGTGGGAGCTGAGCTCTTGAGAATAAATAAATAAATAAATAACGCCCAACGATCACATAAATAGATCCTGGACCCTAACTAGGATTCCCTGTATCTAGGGACCCAGGAACTACGAGGACCATGGTCCCACAACACCCAGGCACAGAACAAGTATCTGCGCTTTTTTTTTCCGGGCACAAATACTTGTCCTGTCGCGGGAATCGAACCCGCCGCCTCCGGGTTATGAGCCGACCTGCTCAACCACCACACCACGGAGGCTGTCAACCTTTCTTCCCCATCGGTTGTCCGTTCTACAAGCGATGTGCCATGCCCATTGCTATTTCAAGCTTATTCTATGAGCCATATTAGAGTCTAGAGTTATAACACGTAAATAAAAGCAATTCTAAAAACGAAATTCAATTCGAAATGATTTTTCAATGTAATATTAAATTTTCTCTCACTTTAGTCACCAAGCAACCAAATTTAATAAATTAAGTAAGCAATTTGTTTTGTGATCGCATTAATGTCTAGACATCTAGACTATCTAATACCAAAACTAATAAAGCCTAAGAAAGTAAATCCCCGTTTTATTAGGCTGATAAAGTTCGACGGCGTAGGCTTAGATCGTGATTAAAAATGTACAAAATTAACATGAAAACTTGTAATATAAACGCTGTAAGGTAAACAGTATTGGAAAAGCATTGGGCCATGGCATTTAAACTTCACTATGTTTGAAATATATTATTAACTGCCACTTATTTTTTTTAGTTTATTTATAATATATAATAAAATTGATCTTTATTAACATAAAAATTTATTGATGTCTGTTACTGCCGCAGCAGAATTTTCTCTTTACGCACAGGCGAACTGCTTGAAGATAAAGTTCTCTAGCATTAAGATTCTATAATCACATACAGTTGCTGTTTGTGGAATAAGTCATTTTTGATTTATCTATCAACAAACATTAGGTACATCTCAACTTAGCACAAATCTTTCCCGTTTGTCACCAAGAACGACCCTTTCGTTGGCAGGTAATACTTTATAATCCCAACTCATCACGGGAATAAAATAACTAATACAAACCCAAAGAAGCTCTCAATTCGACCCGATAACGTAATATCATATTATCGGTATTTATTCAGTGATAAGAAAATTTTTTGATTTCATAACAGGTATATATATAAACTTAAGACTAGTTATTTTGGGCTTCAAATCAAGACACCAACATTATGTAGTCTTAACTTTATCACTGTAAAAATAGCAAACTACGCAAAAATGCCAAAAGCATTGTCGTCAATGTCGGAAAATATTTCCTCGAAATCATTTCCTTCACCGAGCCCTTGACTCAATCCAAAGGCCGTGTTGGGAAACCTCTTATAAAAACGTCAGCCCGCCTCGAGAGACATTGTTCAAATGTCGAGAGAGCTTAGAGTTGGGGGCGAACTGACAGAAGAAAGAAAGTTTATTTTATTTTTTGCTGCTTTCTAAGGTACGAACCACCCAAACTATTATAAACCAAGGAGTTAAGATGCTAACTTACTAAGGCTGAGTTGCACCATAATCACAGTTAAAGTTACTGTTACGGTTTAAATTGACTATAACTTTGATGTCAACCATGGAGTTGCATGTTTTGCATCATCATAATTGACAGACAGACTTTTGTCTTCAGAATATTTGATTTCGCGATTATATTTTATGGGTATGACAAATATTTAACATAAACAATAAAACTAACCGGCGAAGCGTCAGCGGTTAGTTACAGTTAGCAGTTAAAGTTACGACGTCATTTAACAATTATCAGATGGTGGCACTAATTTTTTGCCTAACCGGTACTTTAACTGATATGTCCCTGATTGTTATTGCTAAAGTAAGCTGGTGCAACTCACCCTAAGCAGTGTAAGGTTAGATACTTCAGCTAATAGACCCGTGATGCACAGCTTTATTCGCGTGACATAATTGCTATGCGACTAAAGCTCCCAAAAATTAAAGATTAAAAAAAATTAGGGGGGGGGGGGGGGGGGGGTAGGCGCTAAAGGTGCCCAGCCGACAAAAATGGAAAGTAACTAGATCAAGGGCACCCCTTGAAGGTCAGCTCTACGTAGTGATCCTGTTATTTTGATGGCAACAGGAGAAACTGCATTTCTATTTTGAAAATTGCCACAGTAACTATGCACATAAGCTGTGAATTGAAGCTGTCACCAAGTGCTGCTGTAGCTGTAGTCAATCACAGTGAACTTCAATGATTCAATCCGTTGGTAGATAAAGTCAGTAGATCATGGACTGAGGGCAAAATGTTCAGGCTACACAAAGATTCTGACTGTTAAGACTACTAGTTTACAACAGCCGTGATCAATGGCTTTATATGCCCTCCGAAAAACGGTTGTATATAAGTACTACTTTATGTAACGGTTCCATCTAAGCGGTCACCGCAGCGCACGCGTTGCTTAACTTACCAATTGTTAAGAACAACTAATCGGACATTCCTTTAATATGAGCACTAATAGCATAGATATTAAGATCACGGTTGTTTACCGTGACCTATAGGTAATTGTGTCGTAATGAGTTCTGAATGTTAGAAAGATTAATAATGATTTATGTTGATGAAATGAGGACGAAGAATGCATAATTCTAAGCGCCATGTCTCCCAGTGTGCCACTTAAAACATTACCCCGCAAAACCTTACGTTTGTGTCTTCTCTTCTTTCATTTGTGGTAATAAATTTTACGACGACCTGCCGGGCTAGCATGGGCACCGCGACAAAATTTTCTCGACACTATCTCGTGAGTGACCGTGACAAGGCTATGGTAGCGCCTAAGTGTGTCTCACTCTAACAACGACGATAAATTTTCTCGCGGTGCGCATGTTAGACCATTTGGTCAGAACCGTCAGGAGCCGATGGATGCAAGAGGCGAGCAGCCACTCAGAGTGGCACTCTTTGGGGGAGGCCTATGTTTAGCGGTAGACGTCTCCAGGCTGATGATGATGATGGTGAATAAATTTTATTATAAGACTTTCTCTAGACCTGGAATAACCTGGATTTTACTGACGTGACTCATATCTATCTCGACAAGAAAAACATACCTTTTCTACAATCAAAGAGAGATTTTGTGAGTTTTAGAGAGAATCGTCACAGAATACTTAGCAGTATAAGTACAATTTTCCACGAATGTACCTATATACCTAACTAGGTTAATGTTTAACGAGGATGTTTTATGAGTCGAATCAAAATTGTTTGTGTAACGCGACCTATTCAGTGCAACCATTTTAAATTTAGAATCTGCAGTTTCAATAAAACAATTCACTTTTCGAACAAAGAAAATATCATATTATTAGCTCCGCACAAACTCCCATGAACCAATAAAGTACATATTATAACGTAAGTATATTATTTCAAACGTAGAGTTTCTTCGACGCACAAGTGGCCATGGGAAACAAAATTCTGCACTAACCCCACGGGAATCTTATTAAAACTTGCCGTCTCTACGTCCATTTTGTTTAACTTTTATTCCCGGGACCGGACCGGTCTTGAAATTGTTCCGCGTTTCTATGAGTACAAGGCACGGGTAAAGTAAATTACTGCGGTGACTTGAGTGAAATATTTCTGCAAACAATATTGGATTTGGTTCATTTTCATCGAACGTCAAGAACAAAATACCTACGCATTTACCTACCTTTTTAACGGACTATAAAACTGGAGTTATTTTGTGTTTTTTTATGATAATGAATAATGTGACGAGCTAGTCGTTCACCTGATGTTAAGCGACTCGGCTGCCGTTGCAGTGTCACTCGGAACTTTAAAATAATAAAGTTCCGCGTGACACTGCACTGCGCACGTCATCCCGAGACATCACACAGTTTAGTAATCAGATTACTAAACTGTGTAATCAGGTCATAAAGTCTCATTTGCCCAGTAATTTCACTACCTACAATGCCCCTCAAACCAAAACACAGTAGTGCTTGCATACTATTGCTTGGCGGCAGAATAACTGGCAAAGCGGACCACCGCTTTGCCAGTTATTCTGCCGCTGTTTGCGGTTGGTAGGTACCAACCTACCTAGACGAACTTTGCAGAAAAGTCCTACCACCTAGTATAACCACGACGTTATAAAATTAGTACGTTTTTTGCAGCTCTGTGTTGAAAAATTAGTTAGGCATATTTATTTTGTTACAAATTTAACGGCTAGACTTAACGGACTCTAAATTTAGCTAATAATAATTCTCGTGTGTGCGAATACATTGGCTCGCTTGTGTACTGCAGTTTTGTGAGTAAAAAGAGATAGTTTTCTCTTAAATATTACTAGATTGCAGTGCCTAACTCTGATGTGTCTGGCCAACTAGAATTACGTTTTTTGTGACGTTGATAAACATTACTTGGATTTCATATTAAAATAGTGTACAGTAATATACATTTATTATTAATACTACTGTTTTGTGTGTAAAAAAGCATTTGTATTTTATACATCGTATATCTAAGCTGCGTTGTACTGCCACATAAACATTTCTAATTTAGACCTAGGTTAACTGAAAGATAATGCTCTTTAGTTGGCTTATGCACATACTTACATTGAAGCGTTTTCTATTTACCTATCTATCTAATTTCAAAGCACAAGATAAAGTTGGAAGAGCCTCAATAAAACGAATAATTATTGCCATTTAAGCCCACCTTTAAAACCCGCGCATGGTCGAATCCACGCCATCCTTTATCAGTCACCGGGCCCCTTCCATTCCGCCCGGTCAGCGGGGACGGCAAACAATACGGCTGGCAATTAATACTGCCATTATACTAACGAGCATCCTGGAGGAGGATTTGATCGGATACAAAGGAAAAACTTGGGGGATTACGTCGTTGATGCTCTGTAAAACAGCGGGCAAAGTTGACTTGCGTCATGAATGATGTTCCTGATTTTCGATATTAAGTGGGGGGAATTGCTTGTGATTCGCACACGTGATTGGACGCGCGCTTGAGTCAAATTGACCCAGAAAAACGGTCACTTTCTTAGGCTGAGTTGCACCATAATCACAGTTAAAGTTACTGTCAGATTTTGACATAAGCCCGCCCGGCGAAGCGTGGACGATGACAGCTAGTGGTTAAAGTTAGCGTTAACGTAAGCTGGTGAAACTTGGCCTTAGTGTTTGGTCTACTGTAGTGAGACTGCGTTCAATGCGGGCTCTGTTATAAAAAAAGCTACAATGTATATTCAAGAATGAAGAATAAACAGATCTGAAGTTAAAGATGTGTTCTTGGTTTTATTTACATAACTACTTTCTTTGTTATGATTTTACGAAAACGCGTGATTGTTTGTAGCAATTGTTGGGCTGTAAAACCTTAAATTTTCATTGCGAAGTTAATTGGTTGACTAGAGCATTTGCTTCCCTATCTAATTACCTAAAAGATAATAATGTGACGGGAGTTAGGGCATTATAGTGGCAAGTTTTATAGACAGAATCAGATATTAAAAGAGTGGTGGTTTTGTTATCTCATTATTTAGGCTGGACATTTTGCAATTTTTAACTTTAACATTCGCTCGAGTTTTATTTCGATGTAGAAAACTTAGGTACTGTCTCACAGTGGTTTGATTGTCGATCGACAGCAGGGGCTGTGTGAAGTGATGCTTAGTTTGATATGTTACTTGTAATGAGGGATATATCTCGTCCACCATCGTTTATAAAATGCCTGTTTTTGGAGGATGCAACGTTTATACTAGCAGTGTGATTCAAAATGGTGTGAAGAATTAAGGTTATCTTAGGAAACTTCTATTCCTTGTTGTATAGGAAAAATTCCTGGTGTATAACTAAGTGTAGTAATGCCTTTGCACTCGCTCATACTATTCTGAAAGGAAACATCGTAAAGAAACCGGCACGCCCAAAAATTACAAAATTCAATAACATTTTTCTCATTCCCCAACGCGCACGGGCCAGCGGGTAAGTCCCAACAGATCCCGCCTAATACTTTTTTTGCAACTGATACCATAATATATTATTTGGGCTCCCATCTGATCACAATCAAAGATTTGATGTAAAAGAAACGGTAAACGCTCTGTCAGAACATGATTTTTATGAGGCTGAAGATATTGTCGATGACAAAAATGCTTAAGCAAATTATAAACTGTTCCTCCGAGTTACTGCAGTAGTAGATCCTGTCAATACTGTGTGAAATTTAGTTACCTAGAACCAAAATTCACTAGTACCTATGTAAACGTATGTATGCAGTTTTATTTATTCTTTATTAGTATTGTCAGTAAGTAATGACTATTGAATTTTGTTTAAGACTAGTGACCCACCTTTTGTGAAACCACCGTCCTCATTGTTGTTGTTTTTTTCCCCGCTGTTTTCTGAGTTGTCTGGAAGAGATCACTTTAAGCGATAAGACCGCCCATTGTGGCGGTTTAAGTTTGTGCATCTATTGATTGTTTTCTGTAAATGTGGTGTTTCAATAAAGAGTTTCATCTATCTATCTATCTCCTAATATCATACCACTCTTTAAAAGTATTTTAGTCCTTTCAAATACTTTGCTAAAACGGGGAAAAACATGAGAAAAAGTAAAAAGAGTACGAGAAATTTTAATTACAAATTGAATATGAAAGTTAACTGAAGTCAGATGAACCGGGAGGGGGAATTAAAAAACGTGTCTAGAGCTAGCTCGGGCAGCCCTTTGGCTTCCTTAATTAAAGCCTTTCTAATTAAAATACCGCTCGTCTGCCTGCGAAATGGCTTCTCTATGTTTTTGTTCTTCCTTGTTTTGGTTAATGGAGAAATCGAATGATTTGTTGTACACTACAAAGTTATTTTTATGGTTCCGTATCCAGAGGGTAAAGTGAACCCTATTACTAAATCTCCGCTGTCCGTTAGCCACCAGCTGTATCTCATTAATCGTGATAGTTGAAAGAAAAAAATGTTGCTAGCCTCTAGCATTTTAAAATTTAATAATTTCAAGTCTGAAGTTTTAATCATTTCGAATCTACAATCCATAGAATTAGGTACTTATTCTAAGCTAACATCTTAAATAATATTTTCTATCCACAAAATAAACTTTACGAAGGCATTGAAAAGCAAAACCAACCATCTTATTTTCGAGTCTGAAAGCTAATAAATATAAATAGCAAATTGATTTTCGTATCAAAAAACAGAGTACATAAATTATTTGAAACGAAATCGTATTCTATACTCGAATGCCAATCTATTTATAATTCCAAAGTTGTAGTGGAACCAATATAAATGTAAAATAGTCGTTTAATCTTTCCTTTTGCTTGTTTTTTGCTTTTTTACGTGAAGCCTATATACAGGGAATCGCAAAACGCTAAAAAGTCAAAAGTAATTTTTTTATTGCATCTATAATAGGCTGTTTTTAGCACTTTCACAAGTCGGAATGATATTATACACTAAGTAGTTCTACTTAGTACGAAATAGATAACTCCTCTTACCCTGTAACTAATTTAACGTGCCAATTTTAAACAGAAACCAAAGTTGATCCCAAATCGATATCTCGTCTAATTAATTAACTTTGATCTCTGATCCCTGGATGTGTGCTTTTAATTACGTCAATACATAAAGATAGAGTGAATCCTTCTAACCCCTCTGATGTGCGTAAGTTAATACGTGAAATTAATCAAATACCACCCCAATGTGCCATGAAGAGGTAAACGTGACAAAGAGGTTCTAGATTTTTAGGGTAAAGCCAACCCTATTACTAAGGCTTCGCTGTCTGTCTGTCTGTCCGTCTGTCACCAGGCTGTACCTCATGAACCGTGATAGACAGTTGAAACTTTCACAGATGATTGCCGCTAGAACAACAAAAACTAAAAAATATTATAAAAAACGTTTCCGACTCCACTTAGCTGGTTTTTTATAGATCGCCTTTTCACGAATTCAATTGAACTGCTCGCTCCAAAAGCTCGTTACATTATTGTATACTTTACAGTAAAATTAAATTAGGGTGATGTATCAGTCGAGCTGTGGAGGCAAGTCGGGAAAGTTGCGAGTTAATATTCGTTGAAACTTTATCAATTTTCAGCGCCGCACGCCGGCGGGCCGACTTCCAATCAATTACATTCGGCTTTCGGCTTGAAAGTATTGTATTCGGTATTCATCTATTGTGCCTTAGAATTGTCGAACAATTGCACATAGACCGAAAAAGTGGAAGCTAAAAACAAGAATACGAAGACTCAATATTACAACTTTGACCGTCCTTCTTACTCTCGATCAATGATTTAAAGCAGTAATAGTCTTCGAAAAGTCATTTTCTTTAGTGTAATGATTAGATATTATGCTCTCGATGGGACATGTGTCAAGAATAATAAAGACAAAATTGTATAATTTAGCGCCTTCATTATTATTCAATTTTTGGATTAACTTTTTGCTTCTAACTCTACATTTGTTATAATTTCTTTAAGTCTGAGACTGAGTCGTTAATGAAGTATTTCTGAAAATGTAATGGCTGAATTAACGATATTGTATTTTTAAACTCTTTTCATGCTGTCAGGTTCATAGCGCTAAAGTATTATGAAATATCTGGTCTTGTTTCAATTCATTCAAGCGTTTTTCTTTCTTTTTCTTCACTTAGAACTTTGATTTCAATAAAAATAAATTTAAAGTAGAAAAATCCATGAAACAGTTTAGAGCTAAAGTCAAACATAAAGTTTCAGTGTGCCTGAGAAACCTCGAGACACAGTGCGACTTACGACATTCATTCGACACAAATTGTTACCGTCCGCCACCGCACCGGTTGCAGTGCAGTTTATGCAGTAATTTAGCTCTAATGTTTTTTGACATTCATAACTATGTTCTGTTGTACAGTTGACATAGGTTTTTAATTGGCGTAGTTGTAGTCATCATCATCAGTCAAAAGACGTCTACTGCTGAACATAGGCACACATGGTATAAGATAATAGTTGTACTATTTAAGTTGAATTAAATGCTTGTGTTTACGACAATATAGCGGGAAAACTTTTTCAGTAGTCCTTTATTACATTATGTTAAAAAAATGAAAACATTTTTTTTATTCTACTTTATTTAGAACTTCATATTTAAAATTATACAAGGTGATCTTGAATTGGTATGTTATCCCGAAACAGGAGGACTGGGATCATGATGGCCCACAAGTTGTGAGAGCATTACTTAAAACTGCGTGTTTCCAAAACTCCATGGTAAAAAATAAAACCATGAACAAAATTGCACGTGCGATCGCTACGAGATTGAAAAGATACTATAAATTCATTTCTGAACACAGATCGTCAAACTCATTTTTGCGTACTCGGTCAAGGACGTAGTTCAACCACCCAGCTGCGCTAAGGCTATCTTCGAACATAAACTTTATATGGAATTTCTTCAATGAAAAACTATTAATTTAGAAAAGGCGTAGAAGAAACGTTGTCTACCTTGGAGTGTAGATTTACCCCCTTTTGGCATAATATACCAATTTAGAATCAGGTAGTATAGAATCTAGATAATTTTTTTGGGTTTACATTTCGTCTGTAGTTTTCATACTGTGTCAAACTGTAGTGTCGATTAGACCGTTTCGCGTTCTAAGCCACAGTTACTGCGGACAACTTTTGCCATAAACATTATCACGGTGCCGCCTTTTGGTTCACGTTTCGTTTAAGTTAATTACTTACAAGACATTATACGACTTGACAGACGAAGAAAAAGTTTACAATTGGTTCTATACCAAATCATTTTAAGGTTTAAAAGTTACAAATATTTTGGTTACTGATGGCGGTTATGCAATAAGTGGGTTTAATTTTTTTAATTTGATTTGCTTAGGTGTTGAGTAGGGGTTATTGTGAGTATTATGTGCTTTAGTGTAAGATCCGATAATTTATATTGACTACGCTTTAAACCGTTTTATAGGTCTGTACCCTGCAAACAGTATGGAAAATCTTATTTTTGACCACAAGTAAGAGCGGAGGGACGACTGCGAATACTCATCAAATATTTTTGATTATTCATTGAAGATTTTGGAGTCGATGATACTGTTAGCAAAAATAAACAAAAATGTAGGAGGAAAAATTAACACCCATCTCTATAAAAAAGTCATCACCCAAGTTGTGACTCCGCAGCTCACAATAAAACAAAACCAACTTCAAAATAAAATAAACTCAACAAAGAAATCGCATAAAACCGCAGCAACAACCAAGCTTTCACCCAAACACCCATACTCATCCACGGTTCCCTTTTCACCTAAAAGCGCAAAGTTTATGACTTGACTCGAACACTTTTCACCCAGACTGTTTCTTCGAGACGAAGATTTTTATACGACGTCTCGCTCCGTTTATTGCTTAAATAAGTAATTTTGTAGGACGAATCTGCATAATGCGAAGAGTAGAAAAAACAACTTGTTTACTTTTCCGTCCCTTCGACCTCCTTAACTTTGGGTCTTGACTCTAATGTAAACAGACGAAAATAGGAGGGAATGTGTATGCTGAAACTTGGTGTTTGAACTTTATGTTTCACATCATCTCATCTGATGGAAGACGTGCACTGTTGAACATGGCCTACATCATTAGAGGCTTGCCATAATGCCCAGGACGGCATCAGGCCGCTTGGTGTTATTTTTATTTATGGATAAACCAACAACAGCTTATTTAATTTTGAACAAACTTATTCGTCAAAGTAACCATAAAATGCCGATTACAGGTTCTCACAAGTATAGGTATTCAAAGATATGTAAACACTGGACCATAATAAGGTTACAGTAGATTATAATACAAAGGATAATGCTGATGTCCATGCTCTGGATATTCCTGTAGCCATTTATTACGGCACCACGGAGGGATATGGGGTCCTATTCTCCACCCATCATACGTCTAACTTATGTTTATTTTAAAAAACATATTGGTTGAATGAAAGTTATGAATAAAAAAATTACGAATATTAAAAAAAGCAACTGCATCACTAGAAGCGTATTACAACCTTACAACCTTTATTACTTCCCTGTCGCACCACGCCACATCTCCAAAACAGTAGGCATAGTAATATCGCCGTAACAAACGGCTTGTCGTTAGTATAACGGCAGAATTAATCGCTGTTTTGTCTACTGCCCGCGGCCATAGATTAATGTGCCGATGTCACTGTGTAAGTGATTACGCGTAAATAGAACGCTATTTGAGTTACGACTATTACAAATCGGTGCGTACATTTACACTAAGGTGGCTATGTTAGCTATGCTTGATGTATGCCTGTAGTAGTGCATACCAAACTGAGCACAACAGCTATATAAGTCAAGCCATTTGGCACTCCATGGTTGATTTAATTTCCCGTATTTCATACTAATATGAAGCTAGCTGTCTAAACAGCTTACAACAATCAGCAAGTCATGACATCGTTATCTGAACTGCATTGATCAAAATTTGATACACAGCTGAGCTTTTTGCAAGTTTTGAGTGAACAACTTAATAGCATCATACAACTTAAGAGATTCATTATTTGCTGTATGTTACGTTCTTACGTGAGTATCAGCTACCGCAGCTGATACTCACGTAAGAACGTAACATTACACATTATCAACGCTACTAAGACATCGTCACCTGATAATGATAATGAAATGAATATAAAAATACGCAGTTGTTAATTAACGACTCCTACAATACTGCGCATTTAGTTATACACAATAAATTATTCGCTTATCTTAACTGCTCAGACAATGGCCGCAAATTACTGTCGGCGGTGCAGCTGCCAAATACTCTCTGCTATTAACTAATAGCTATAATGATGTAATGTAATTAGTGATGAAAGGCTACTGCGTAACAATGTAGTGTAGAGTCAAAATGAGGTGTAGAATGTCTATTGATCGTGGTCGAACTGAATTCTCCGAATCTGTGTTTGACCGTAATCATGGTGCTTGTAACAGCGCCGAAATATCGCCACCTCGAAGCATATAAATTACATGGTGAACATCCCGTTAATATATAATATTCTAGGAAAGAAACTTGTCCATTTCCTGATATTAATAGCAGTATCGCTTGCTTAGCGTTGTCAATAGATCCCCGGCTTTAGAGATGGACGGATGCGGGTTGAAATACGGTTCTAGATTCAAAATTTTCCTTTAAAAATCAACGATGTATATTGTCTGCTAATGTAGTATATTAATATAAATCTCTAAATTTTACTGTCAAAACTAAGAAACCACGTCTCGGTATCATAAAGGCCCATTTAGATGGAGAGAGTTTCTCGACTCGAAGGTACGATTATCGTAACAACATATAAAAAGTAACTTCATTTTTTTTTTTTATTGTTTTACCGACAGATTGATACATTTTATGTGAAGTCTCATTGACTAGATGGCAGTATTATAAAGTGTTGTGTAACAACCCACTAAGAGGCAAACACAGCATGACTATAATAAAACAGACTTGTCTACAACCTGACTCTTAATTAAATAAACGAAGTAACAAAAAGCTTTTACAATTCTCCAAATTAACATAAAGAAACAATAGAATATAAAAAAAAACAAAATGAAACAAGAACATCTAGTGTACCTACTTCCGCTAAAATAAAAACTATAAGATTATCTATATTGGGAAAGCTGTAAAAAACCTTTCCCACCTGAGAGGAAACCAACAATAAAAAAGTAAAAATCTAAACGCTTAGGAGTCTCACGACTCCACAGCTGGTTACAAAGTTTTGACATTCTTGTAAGTGGACTATGTTTACCCATTTCGGTCTAAACATTCCCGATTCTCGCACTTCCAGTTGGGCGAGAATCGCCTTGTGATTGAATATTGGTTGTCTCCGTCCTTCCAAGCAAAAACCGTATTTCGAGAGCTGGCGCCAGTAGCTATAATTTTAAAAAAATATAAGGGGCCAGTGAAAAAATAATCATTTCACTCACCCCCTTATGTACTTTGGCAGCCATTTTCTATCAATCAGGTTCTATCATCACTTTTGAATGATTTTTGTGCCATATTTAGAACAATACTGTATACTGATTACGGAACTCGAAAGGCGAATCTCGCACTAAAATGGTTCCAACCGATTTGTACGATATTCGTATGAACTTGAAAAAATGTCGTATAAGATCGTGACTCCGCCGTGTAAACAGTCGCAAGTGATTATCGCCAGGTGATAATCGCTTGCGAGTCTCGTATGACATAATCGTACGCGAGAACTTAATTCTTGCCTCTATGTAAGCATTTTGGTACGATATAGTAGGGCGGTTATCGCATGCGATAATAGCATACGATTTTCTCCCCTGAAACGTGCGAGTAACTATCTCCATCTAAATGGGCCTTAAGTAATCACGGCAACGCATACGCCGCGCTGTTTGAAAACTTTTGTTTTTAGGCTCTGTTTTATTTTGGGTTAAGTTGGATTCCCTACTCCATTATAGTAATAGTATTAGTAATATTACAAGACAATCATCATCACTAACAGCCCGAACGACGTCCACTGCTGAACATAGAGCACCACCTCGAGTGGCTGCTCGCCTCCTGCATCCATCAGCTCCCCCCTGTTTTCCAGATCGCTAATTCTTAAACTTAAGCTTGCTAATTCTACACAAGACAATCGTATACTTGTAATTGTTTGCAAATGAATTGCATTCTACGGGTTAAAATAAGTAACTAGGACACGTTTCCGATCCTGGTGTTTACCCAGCAACTAAGCAACACTAACTTTATAGTGTGAATGAAACAGAGAAAGCCTAACTTACTCCTGACTGCGGGATTCCACCTGAATTAAGTTAAAAGTTAAAACGCAATTAAACATTCCCCACAAGCCAATGAGCCTCGGTTTTTTCTACCACCTTTATAATAGAGGACTTGTTAAAGTAAATTGTTTTTTTTACTCGCTTATGCTGCGGTTAGTTACCTTGGACAACTTTGTACACTTTTCGTTTTGTTAAAAATTTATGCGTTTAACTTTTTTCATCTTTTTGTACTTTTATTGAGTAAATTGTATACATAATCACATATCAGAAAAATATTAATGCCGCTGCCCATCTCCTGGATTTTTCCTTACCCGGTCCCAACAGCACTCATGGGAAGAGATACAGTGGTTCACAAATCGCGATCGGGACCACTTGATTAGCTTAAATTAAAATAAAGCAAATTAACAGTTGTAGTACAAAATTGGCCTTCTTTATAAATAGTTATAATGAAATCTTCAAGAAAAGTGTTAAAAGAATCTTCTTTAAAGGTAGGCAACGCACCGACAATGCCCTTGGTGTTGCAAATGTCCATAGGCAGCAGTGAGCACTTACCATCAGGTGGCCGCATCCTTGTTTGCCACTCATTATATAAAAAAATAATTATTAAAAGAGCAATATGACACACGTACGAAAAGCCTAATTCGATTCCAAGATTAGAATTAACGAAGCTAAACGTTAATGGGTTTAAACACGAAATAAATTATATTCGCGTGCCTTTGTAACTCAGTGCCTTTCAACTCCACACTACAACCACTAATTAATTTACACAACACTCATAAAAGCTTTTTGCGGAGTCATTGTGACATGAAATACTGAAAAAGTTGCTAATTCACGTTATAAAAATAGCATGCAAAGACAGACTTGTGAACTTTACAGCTTACACAATCACTAGTATTTATTAAGTATAATAGTGACAAATAACCTATCAAGGTCTCCGAGATATAGCCATCAAAGAAAACACAGCGTAGGCCAGACCAATAGGTGGACCAACGATCTGGTCAAACCTGGGGAGCCATTAAATGCAAGAAACAAGTAGCATGTCAAAATTTCATTCTACACAGGAAATCTATCTTTAGAACTCAGAATTACGGCTGATGAAAATGATTATAATAGATCTTTAGACACAGATATAATAAAAAAAAGTTAACGTTAAGCCTAGTTGTTTGTAGCTATCTCTTTGTGTCAGCTATTGATTGAAAAGAACTTATTACCGAAAAGACAAAACACATAAAAAAAGAAGAATATTGCTACCATCTGTGCTAATATACACTAAACGTACAGTATTATAGATATAAGCAATAAATTTCAAAAGAACCCTCTAAAGTTGCTCATTACATCAATTTCTATGCAAGTTGCCAATATTAAAACAATAAACAATCCAGAGCACTGAAAAACCTCAACAAGCATGCCCCTGTTACATGAAAATTTTAGCAAACAAAGCCAAGTAATAAATAAGGTAGATATGGCAAGCAAGCGGGCCTTTCAAATTTACATTTTTTTAGTACTTACTTACCTCTAAAGTAAAATCGATGAGAGTATAATAAAAATATCTCATTCCATACCTAAATGCTTTCTAATAAGTCTCAAAATATTTTTTCGGAGAAACTAAGAGAGTGTACTGCGTTCTAGGCACGCAAACTTAGGTTTAGGTCACACGAATGTCAAACTAAAGTACTACATAAAAATTTTGTAGCTCACGAAACTCTCGCTTTAGTTGAAAATTGGATTTGGAGTTTGAATTTACTACAATTATTTAATTAAAACGGAAAGCTTCGAGCCGTTTGTAACTTAAATTAAAAATAAGGTGTAGATTTAGTTGTAATTGAATATTTTTAATTAACAAGTGTCTCTAATTTACAAGAATATTAT
The DNA here is from genome assembly GCA_963580505.1 of Ennomos erosarius. Classification (NCBI taxonomy): domain Eukaryota; kingdom Metazoa; phylum Arthropoda; class Insecta; order Lepidoptera; family Geometridae; genus Ennomos; species Ennomos erosarius. Next base: position 2,908,923 of record OY756982.1, read on the forward strand.
CTATGAGAATGTTTTTTTTGTAATTAAATAATTTTTTTAGCAATAAACCAATTTGAATGAGTAAATCACCCTATGATTTTGTTAGACACAAGTAACGTATAGTTATTCCATTTTCCTCGATGTAAACGTAATAGTTGCAATTTTCCCCGAAAACACGTTGCCTCGTAAGTAAAAACCCTACAATTATATTTAGCGAGGCTGTATACCTTATATTTAATTTATCATTTGAAAATGTTACGTAAAAAATAAGGCACGGGTGAATAAAAAAAATACTATTGAATTGCAACCTGTCACCACAGTGGCTGGCTACGAAAGCCGAGTAAAGTACTTAGCTTTGATTTGTTATCACGCAAAACATTTCGTTTAAATAAAAAAACAACTTCACTGCTGACTGTAACCAGCATGAAAACAATTTATTTTTATTACACCTTTTCCGACGTTAAATAATTTGAAAACTATTTCTATTCAGTAAATGTAAAATGTTATTGGTTGTTTGCCACGTCGCACGTAGAACTGATATCCGATAGAGAAGAAAGGTTTTCGAGTAGTGACCACAAACTGGAAGAGGCAGTGTAGGTCGGACCCCATTATGGGTGGACCGTAGAGAGCCGTTAGATGAAAGAGACAAGCTGCTGCTCAAAGAAGCTCTCTCCGGATGTTCAGCAGCAGCCGTTTTATGGCTGACGATGTGATGTGCAGAGTATGTTAGAGAAAGTTTGGCTGTAGTAATTTTGTTCACCGCATGACCAAACGAAATACCTGCTGATCTGTACTACGTACCTAATCATTGTCATCACTAACTACATTTATATGCTCTGTGTTGTCCACTCCGTACAGAATACACTGGGTGTGTGTATGTCTGTATGAATTGGAAACGTGAGAGAGCTCAAATTAGGCCCGACGTGCGCTGGAAATGCGGACCGTATAGTAAACGGGTGAATGTACGTGGACTAGTGAAGTGACGTTGGTATTACGGTTAATTACGGATAGAATAGGTAATAAAACAACTTTTATCGTTATGTGCTTATTGTTACCTCCCTGAGAAGGGTCGATTTTCATGTATTCGTTTTTGTCAGTCATGACAACACTTTCACTCTTAGTAGGTAAGCTATAAACATTTCTAATACAATTTTCCTAGATATAATAAACCAACATTTTTTAAATTTGTAATTTTATCAAGATTTTCAAAATATTTACGTAATTACAGTAGAATAGAAATGCATCATCATTATCATCATCATTACCGTCATCATTCTATGTGCACCAATAAAATAACATAAAATATGTGTGCATCAGTAGACAAGTCTTAATCCACGGAATGTCAGACAAATGGATACCCATAAGTCTTTATTTGTTAAAGTATATATCAATCTTTGATTCATCAAATTGAAAACAAGTGTAGTTTAGGCAAGCGCGTTAGATCCCAGACCACACAATAAGTATGTAAAAAAAAATTGTTATCCTATCGTTGATAAAAAAGTCAGTATTTGACTGCTACCAAACTACAAACCAAAACAGCTACGAAAATCCGTAAACGCAGACCGATACCATCTAATTCTGGATCAGCACCCAAGTCACATCACTATTAACAACCGTTCGAACGGAATTATGTGTATGACGAATCAGTGCTAGTGCCCCGATGAATAGGGGATCGGACGCGCTGTAATTCCACGTTCCCGTCACGTGCCGGACGATGCCCGGACACGGCTCGGAGGGTGTAAGAGGTCTCGTTACAGTAATGCCTTTTAAATGCTAGTACGCTGGATTTTTCGTAACTTTCTAAAAAAAAATTTAGGGGTTTTTTATAAAGTGATGAACTGGGTATTGGCCTGACGTTGAGCGATATGACCACCCATAGCGGTTTTAGTGTCAATTGGAACTCTAAAATATAATAAAGTTTAACGTGCATTGAGCACGTCATGCTTAGACATCAAAGTCTTTACTAGTCTGTGAGATTAGGTCATAAAATTTCATATGCCCAGTTATTTTACTAGCAAAGAATGATAGTTTAGAGACCAATAAAAGATTCTTTATTGTAACACACGATGGCACGATTTTTAACAATAAATACTCCATTTTTTTTTATTAACGAAGGTGTTGTGTAAACAAGTGTATAGAGAACTCTTTGTTGTCTCAACAATGAAATATAAAATTATAAAAGAATGCTTATAAACTATTGTCACAATGGGCGACCTTATCGCTGCCAGCGAACTCTTCCAGACAACAAAACAACAAAATATCGACATTAGATATCGTATCAAAACTGCGCATCAACCGGACAAGAGGAGGGCCAGTACAACCGTAAAGCGTTTAACGTCCGTTAATTATTCATTTATCGTAGCCCGACCGTTATTTACGACGACGCTCTGTTTAACGGTTGGCCGCCTCTACGAGCGCTACGGTGCTACGGCGCTACACCGTAGCCATCGGCTCCGGTAATAAACTCGATTGAGATTAATATTTTTGTGCTTCGTTTGCTCTTTCGACAATGTTTTAAATTAGTATTTTTACACTGCGATAAAAGCTGTTGTACTAATTACAACGTTTTCAGTATGATTAAAAATTCAGAGGAGGTATTAGGGCCGTAGTCACGACAGCTTTTATAATAATTTCCCTTGATATTTAGTAAGAAATCTTTTTGACAGAGTTTATAATGTGTATCAAAAAATTGGGTCACCTAATAATTTAATATAAAAACTTAATTTTTCCACCGAAGCTTATTTTATTTATTTTATTTTATTTTTATAACCGTGATAATTAATAGGCAGGATGACTACTATTAAAAATCAACAAGTAATTTCATAAAGAAGATTAAAAATGAATGCAATAATTGAAAAAATAAGCAAAATCGGTAAATAAATCACGGAGTAGTAAGCTTTTAAAGTTTATACATGAGGCATCTCCACAGCCACACACACACAGGTCCCTTTTTTGCAAAACAGAGCGCGTCCACAGTTACTATGAAAAATCTACTCGTGACGTCACATGTCAAAGAGATTGTATGAAAAGCTACCACAGCTTAGTAATGAGGTACTATAACGACCTTCCTCTGACGTCACTGGGCGTTTGAGCTATCTCTTTCTATTCCGATTTTTAAAATGCTTGTAACTTGGTCATTTCTTGAGATATTTAATTTTTGTTTTCACAAATATTTATCTTTTGAGAAATATAATTAATTTATCAAAAAAAAAAAATTTGCCATCATGCCTATTATAAATATTTCCAAAAACTTTTACATTAGTACACCTGGAAATTAATTGATGAATTTATAGTCGACCACGAAACGGAAAACTCAGCAAAGGCTGGCCCCGACCTAGGTGGACCGACGACCTGGTGAAAGCTGCGGGGAGCCGATGGATGCAGGAGGCGAGCAGCCGCTCTAAGTGGCGCTCCCTGGGGGACACCTATGTTCAGCAGTGGACGCCTTCAGGCTGTTAATGATTATGATGATGATAGTCTAAGCACAAGTTTATTATTATTTAGTTTATTAGATTAACAAATATACCACACACAAAACACGGACACACAAGCTCGTAGAGGGTGCTACGCCGCCCGCCCTCAATTTGGGCAATTTAATTCGTTATCGTGCGACCACAGACGAGTGCGCCCGGAAGTTGCCGTTACTGTCTCACGTGAAATTGTTCGGCTTAATGAAATAAAGTGATAGGGGTAAACAATGTCGTGTAATGGTGTGACATAATACAATGTAGCTAATGTGTGTATTTCAGTGTAACTTAAATATACATACTCTCATGAGTGTGTGTATATATGTTGATAATATCTTCAAATTCCTTTTTATCTACTTTAATTTGATTGACGTGTGATATTTTTAGACGAAGAAGACCCTTAAGTCACATTAGCATTCGCATTAGCCTAAGTACAGATTGGAGAATGACAAAATTGTCCTAAAATTTTTGGGATTTTGAACATGCCCGGTTTCTTTGAACACTTAAATTTAACAGACTGTAAAATTAAATACTGGGTGTAATTGAATTCATTAGCATCCTTTGAAACTAGATACCTACTCCTGATACCGGTCACGTGTGGATAAAATTTTTTGAATTCTAACACATTGGTTTGGTAATAATAATAACTCCAAAAAATGGATAACTTACTTAATCAAATGCTACAATACAAAATTTAATTAAAATAATGAATTACTGTTTTTAATAAGTACATACAAGGTCTAAAAACGTTTAAATGTGTCAAAATCATCCGTGCCGCGGCACCTAACGCAGTTGGCGTTAGGTGCCGCGGCAAGCTTCATAATTTTCAATAAAAATTATTTCATTTACACTCTTTACTCTTTAATAATAATCTATAAATGATGTACTATCATGGGCTCAATTTATGCTAATGAATTAAATTACATCCTGTATATGCATTCCTCTATTCCTCTTTCACCATTACGAATATTTTGTAGTAACTTTAGTAAGAATAGAAATTAACGCAGTTTTAATTAAAATAAATTAGGCAAAAGCAAATTGAATGTACTTGTAATAAAAGAAAGAATAAAAAGGAAATGCAAAATAATCATCATCGTTTCTCAACTTAAACGAAATACCGCAATTACCTTAATTTGAATTAATTTAAATCACCGAAACAATTGCACTAACCAAGATTAATAAGGGCAAGACGCCGTATAATTAATAAGCAGTAAGAAATCCCAAGTTTTTAATTTGTTTTGTGAATATAGCACTAGATGGCGACACTAATACCTTTGTTGGTAATAACCTAATATCACATTTCTGAACTAGTCAAGAATGAGTACAATATTTAATAAATGTCTTCTTCTTCTTCTTTAATGGCTTTCTATTGCTTTTTTGCAATACTTCTGCCAATGTCAAGTGAGTAAAATTTGTACGGTTATGTCAAGTCAAAGTCATATTTTGTCAGTCATAACGCCAACAGTAAAATGGTAGATATTTTAATGAAGGCTCTAAAAAAGGCCATTGAAGCAAAAACGAAAATGCATGGTTTTAATAAGTGTCTTAATAATTATAATTATAAAAAAACTCGTGAAAATATTGATATTTATTTTAATAATTTTCTGGTACCTATGGCATTTGTATACTATCTCACCTTATACAGCAAATACCATAATTTACAAACAAAAAGAAAACTTTATTTTTATGTCAATATACACACGATCTTCATACAAAAACTGTAACAGACGTAAAAAAGATGTAGCCTTTATTAATAACTCTCAACTGAAATTATAATAATGAAAATTTGTGTCATGAACATTGACGTTTGTTCTATATCTGGATGTTATAAATTCTTATCTATGTATGTATTTACAAACAAAAAAGTATCTACGTATCAGTTATCTGGTTCCCATAGTACAAGACATGCTTAGTTTGAGGCTAGATGGCGCGGTGTGAAATGTCTAAAAAGCGTGTCACAAACAGTTTGTTGAAAGTTTGCCTACTGTAACACTGTGGTCAGACAAAGCGAGCGTCGTGCGATAAATAACGCGAGTCACTAAACGAATAATTGATGAAACAAATGGACGCACCCCCTCCGGTTTAGTACGGCCCTGTTTAACCGTCTACAAGTTTTGAATACACAAGACAGAATAACACTTAACTACCAGACAAGACGAATATTGCTCTGTTCATCTAGTTTAAGATTATTTAGGTACCTGCTTTGTCAAGTGTGATTTTGGAGAGCTAAATTAGTGTTCAATATTGAGTTTTAAATATCACGGAATAGCTCTCAAAATTGTAAATAAAGATAATTGTACAAGGGTATTGTAGTTCCTAAAAAAAGAACCACCGGTATTTCCGGCGGTAAGTAGTATTTGAAAGAACGTCTAATGCGGTGAGTTGGAAGGCGCGGGTTTGAATTTCGTTGGTTGACATTTTTTAGGAACTAAAATATTGTGTTTAGAATTTTTAATGTATAAACTTTAATTAAATTGACAGTAAACTGGGTCACAGAATAGACATATAGTACTGCGTACTGTCAAATCTAGAGATAAAGGATAATGCTTTGATGCTACTCATCTGTCACGACTGTACCAAAAATAACCTAATATTCTTAAAGAAGCTAATTGTTGTGTTTTGTAGTAGAATAGTTTAAGTAGATTAATTGTGGTAATTTTTTATCTTTGATTAGAAAAAATTGATAATGATAAGGCAGACTAAAAACTTCTTCTTCTCGTGTAGGCAAGTGGTCAGCCCTGGTGTCAGAATTTTTGGGCCACCCGAAGGCGTTTGATTTGGCTTAACGACTATTGTCTTACGACAGCAGCCAGGATCGACGGCTTAACGTGCCCTCCGAAGCACGGTCGACTAAAAACTGAACTGAGCAGATCTCTTTTAAGTGAAATAACATTTACAAAATTGTCAAAAGAGCATTTTTTTTGTAATAAATGACAAGTAATACGATTGCTAAGTGTTTCCCCAGTTCTAAATTGCACGTCGATTGTTGGTTCTTAGTTAAAATTCTAGTTGGGTTACTCACCCGTGCAATAGGAGTAGGTGCAGGATTAATTATCCACATAGAACCTTATGTGTGGGCGGCTATACAAATACCGGATGCCAGTAATACAGGGCTGGTTTGTGTTTTTTAAAATATACTTAATGACTCAATACATAAAGGCTAGAATACAAACGGGTGAAGAGCTGCTCTTGTTAATTTTGAATGAACTTAGCAGTGTGGGTAAAACTAGTGTGAAATTTACATTTCCTTATGTATTGAGTTTTTAAAATGCAATTTATGAATCATAATAATTTTTATGTTAAATTAACCGTATAGCTCACCCAAGCACAGGTTTTGACCAATTTTGGTGGCTATTATGTAAGTACATCAAAATACCTACCTATGTTTTTTTTCTGTTAGTCCTAGTCGCATGCATGGTATCCATAATTTACAACTAAGGTGTTTCATTCAGTCATTAACTGTTTTTGAAATATATAAATAAATTAGTTTACGAACAGTTGAACGATAACTTTTTTGCTTAATTCAGGTTGTGATCTTTGTATAATATACATGTTATTACAGTATTGAACTAGGTGATAGGACTTTTCTGCAAAGTTCGTCTAGGTAGGTACCACCGCTTTGCCAGTTATTCTGCCGCCAAGCAGTAGTGTGCAAGCACTACTGTGTTCCGGTTTGAAGGGCATTGTAGCTAGTGAAATTACTGGGCAAATGAGACTTTATGACCTGATTACACAGTGTAGTAATCAGATTACTAGACTGTGTGATGTCTCAGGATGACGTGCGCAGTGCAGTGTCACGCGAAACATTATTATTTTAAAGTTCCGAGTGACACTGCAACTGTTATGGGCGGCCGTATTGCTTAACATCAGGTGAACGACCAGCTCGTCACGTCATTCATTCTCATAAAAAAAAATTATTAATTGACACTGCTTTTTAACAAAATAACAAAAAAATTACGATTCTATATTGTAACCTAAACTAAACCAATCAAAACTAAGCTTAGGTATGGCGGTACTCTTTTTTTACAGGAGAAATGAAAATAACAGAGATAACAGGCCTAATTTTGAAGGCTTTAGTTGACAGTTCCTAAAATACTAAAAATATATCCGTCTCTTACATTGTCGTCTATTTGAAAAGAACAGCAACCGTTTTAGAACTTTTAGATCTGTCAACTAAAGCCTTCAAAATTGGCCCTATATTTACCTCACATTATTAAATCATGTATTTCACTTCTTATACCTACAAAAACTTTTATTTCAACTCAATAAAGCTCTTGTTTTTAATGTAAACTCATTTCTATAGAAAGGTATTTTCCTAATGAGTTTTTTCTCCTCTTACATTAATTCTCCGAAAGTTTTTAAGGTCCATCAAAATTCACCTCTCGTACGCAATTTCGGTACGCAGGTTTGTTTAAAACATTTTTTTACCTGTCTATTGGGCGTTTTAAATTAACCTTTTTACGTGTAATAAGCTTTTATTAACGCTAAGTTTAAAGTTTACTTTGTAAAGTTTTCTAATAAAGTTTGACTTATCTTCTTTGAAAGTTGAGCTCTACGGAGCTACTTTAAAAGTACTTACCTGTAAATTGAAGAGACAAGTAAATAAGATCTCTTAGCAATGAAAAGCTTTTATAGATTTCAGAAGCTTTTTTACTTAAAATTTTACTTGAATTGCATATAATTTTTTTCATGTATTTTTCTTTCGCCGTTACTCCGACATTCATTGTCAAAGTACAAAGTCATTCATTTCACCATCTTCATCATCATCAACAACCTGAAGACGTCAACTGGTGAACATAGACTTCCCCCAAAGAGCGCCACATTCAGTGGCTGCTCGACTCCTGCATCCAATGGCTCTTCGCGGTTTTCACCAGATTGTCGGTCCACCTAGTAGGAGCCAGCCTTGAAAAAATATCTTGATTTTACAATATTAAATAAGCCATTCGTTTTAAGGAGTCTAAATTTAACAATTCATCAATTAAATTCTAAATAGCTCTAGCGTAAAACTTACTTCGTTAATTAAAAATTTTATCGAATCTGTATTATAGTTTTGAGATAGAATATGGTTGTAAGTGTTTTGGCCAGATTTTATTTTACTAAATTAAAACAATTTTAATATTTTGTGGTGTTTAGTTTTTTCTTAGAAAGAGAAATAAAACCGTTAAAGACATTTAAAATGTTTAACTAGCTAACTAATGATAAGGACAAATTAATCCTAGACCACATCTTCACTTACCATCAGGTGAGATAGTAGTTAAGTGCAAGCCTATCCAATAATAAAAAAAAATCAGGAAAAAGGTAATACGCTGTAGATTTATATTTTAGAGCGCTTTTTACCGTTCTTATTAGTAATCGAGTTTAATAAGAGCTCCAGCTCATGATTGTATTTTGTAGAGTCTCAATGTATTTTATGTAAATTAGAAAATAATTTGTCAGTACATGTTAGTTGATCCGGATGTTAATCGACAATATCCGGACACTTATTCCGTATCTAGTTTTACCATTACCATCTACAATTTAGTTGGCGATCGATTCTTCAACAAACTTGTTGAACTAGAATCCTAACTGATGCGGTAGGATAGTCTGATGATTTACCTTTAGTAAACTCTGACTTAGCTCCAAGTTGAGTTTAATTATGAAAGTTTAGGCGCTGCGTCGAGAACAGAGCTTCGATTAGTGCTTTTGATTTAAACTAAAGATTATTAATGACGTATTATTATAATAGATCCAATATAGCTTAAATAATGGATTTAAAATAATAAAAAAGTCATATTTCGATTAAATAGTGTTCCATGTTTAAATCGGTGAATCGGTCGCTAACTTGAATTTTGTAGATATCTAAGAATTAAATTGTGTAAGTAGTCGGATTCAGCCACGTACAGCCGAACCTTAATAATTTAACTTTTTTGTTTCATATTTTGATGTTCCCGATTCCAATGTATACTTATTGCATAACCACAGAATATTATAGATAGGTATATAGTACTGCGTATAACTTGATATTATTTTCGTAATAGAAGAATGTATAGTAGTCGATCCTAATAATAAAATAATTCATGTCAGATTTAAGCCTAAAAATTTATAGTTGGTTTGTAGTTTTATAGCATATTTTACGAACCCATTAAAATAAATCAAAAAATAAAAATTCTAAAACAGCAAATTAAAAGTCCAGAAAAAAACTATTTACTTTTTTCCAAGCCACCTAATCTAAAAGATTGACTTGGTTCCACTTATCACTATCCAATACGAAGAATATCCCCCAAAGTAGATTTACTTCATCAGCAGCATGTGAGTGCTTACTCACTCAACCTGTCAATTACCTCGTCGCATCGGCAGCGATACATGACAATACCCTTAAGACTTTACGAAGAACTGACGCAGTGACGTAGCTAGAGTGGAAAACAATTAGGAAATCGCAAAATGTATATGTAAAGATCATTATTTGTCCTGATGTCCAACTACCAATTTGATTTGTCGGTTAGTAAAGATTAATGTAGCACTAACAGTGGTATTCATAAACAAAGGTTGAAAAACCCCCAAAATCTATCATTCCACTTTTACGTAAAGGTGAAATTCTGAATCATTCTTCTTTCATTTCATAAACAATCGCTGGAGAAACCCCTAACTGAACTAAATACTCTACGATTTCAATCAAGTTGTCTATGAAAAAACTGTCGAGTGTCATTTTGACGCGACTTTTGAACTATCAAAAGTCGCGCCAAAATGTCACCCATCATGCCAGACTCGGGGCTACTTTTGTCTATGAAATGCATAAAGCTAGAATTTGCTGCACAGTGGCTGATTCATCCTATAGAGCCCCCGCCTCGACTATGAATTCCAGTGTTAAACACGTAAAAAGCAAAAACATATAAGTTGTACAGAACGAGTTCACAATATTGCATAGCGAAATGACGTTCACTCAATCTGTCAATTATGGGATCGCCTGTTGTACGGCGTTACATGCGATGCTTTTAAAATACAGAGTCCGCTTGGACCAAACTTGTACTTTGTTTTTATTATCACCTTTTAGCTAGATACAACAGAGTTATACTCCAAGTGATAATAAGGCCCACTCGTAGAACTGACAACCGATGGTCTTCCCTATCGGTTGTCAGTTCTACGATTGTTGGCCACGAACTGGTAGACGTAGCGTAAGCCAGATCGTACTAGGAGGACTGAAGATCTGGTAAAAAAACTGGGGAGAGCCGATGGATACAGGAAGCGAGTAGGTGCTCAAAAGGGCCCTCTCTATCAAGGCCTATGTTCAGCAGTGGCCATCTTCAGGCTATTTATGATAGTAGTAAGCTGGAAGTCTACTATACAATTCTTGTAACCCAAAACATTTAAACTCAAATCCGAAGTATAAGTAGTAGAAAATTTGGCACAACGAATCAGGGGTCTAGAAAATATCCCTTTCCATTAGCGTTAGCGCCACACGATAATTCAAAATGTATGGTAATGACAGCCCTGCGGAAAAGTTTTCCTCAGCTAATGTCAATCTCTATAGATTTTGGGGCTATCGTTTAGCGTTAACGCTAATGGAAAGGAATCTTTGCTAGACCCCCAGAACTGCATGTTAGATGCGTTCTTCTATTCACTAGTCTAGTGAATAGACTCTTCTTACGTAAGTAATCTAGTAGTCTTTTAAGCTGGTAAAGCTATATTTATCAGTAGAACGACCATTTGACCTGCTCTTATCTTCACCTCGGCGCGATAACTACGCGTTTTCGCTAGTGGGATTGCCTATAGGCACTACCTAAATTGCGAGATAGATCATGAGTGTGCTCAAAACAATACTTCTAGAGAAATACTTCCTTTTGGCACTTGAGATTGAAGTGGTAAAATTTATAGAAATAGAATTTCATTTATAGAAAGCGCATGTTCTTATTTTTAGTTAGCAATAGCAATAAAATTATCGTACTCGATAAAAATCTATTTGGTATTACAATATTTGAATGGTTATAAGTAGACATATAAATCACAAAAACTCTAGAGGAATCTACAGTGTTAAAAAAAATAATTTTGTTAACATTCTAAACAATGGACTTACCAACCCGCACTTGACCCACGATATTATAAACATTCAAATATCGGGAATCGAAGCATTGCAATCTTGGCGTGGCATTAATAAAAATCTGTAGCTATAGAGTCAATTTTCCTCTAACTCGCATCACAGCCACACAACGTCTCCAGAATAAAAACACCAGAGGTATCGCGCACGCCGTATCGCCGCATTATATTTAAGTGGGTAGTTTGCGCGAAAAACAGCGTATTGTTGTCTGAATTGAAAATAAACTCCGTGCCCCGTTCCAGGACGTATGACCCGTTCTAGTATAATATTAGGTGCGATACTGTTTTGTTCCCTGGCCCTTATATCTTTGCGCTGTCGTCGTTTATCTCCAGTGGGCACTTTAGGGTTTCGGGTGTCGCGAATGCTGTAAGAAGAATAGGTAATTTATTGGGCTGTTAATGTCATTCGCTATTCTTTGTGCTTGAAAAATGTCTCCGGTTCAAGAATTTACTTAACACGCTCTTTTGGGGGCTACTGATTTGTGATCTCTGACCGGAAGTTTCGACGTTGGGGGTATCGATTCGTTTATGTACCTACTTATGAATGCTGTGCCCATAGAGCAGGAAAACCATTTACGCCCGCGCACTAGTGTAATTTGTTTCTTGTTCTGTGTTGTTTAGCTCTGTGCGATTCTAAATTGGCTTTAATTAGGTAATGCCTTGTGTAGTTATGTATGTGATAGTTGTGGTTTTTAATAGCATACTTAATCAAGATTTCAGATATTAAAAGCGAGCACGTGTTTCTAAAAAAATATTTAAAACTGGAGTGACATTATTGGGAAATGACGTCGTTGCGAGAAATTACGTTTACGTCAACTATCTCAAATATCTAAAAAAGTAACTACGTTTGTCGTTTTATAATGAACATCGTTATTATAAAAACAAGTGCACAAAGCGCGCCATGCACAGTAAAGCATGCCGGCTTAATGATGTAAGAAATCTGAGAATGCTGCACTATATGTGTTGCGGCACCCGGGGCATGGATAATGTACCAGCTTTAAAAATGCAATTTTTGTCCATAATAAAGTTGAAGTTAACAAAAATTTGTATTAGAAACATTCAGTTAATATAAGATAATTTAACTGATTTAGACAAAAAACAGTAAGTATTATTGAAAGTCACGAACCGGAAGGCGCAGTGTAGGCAGACCCCCACTAGGTGGACCGACGACCTGGTGAAAACCGCGGGGAGCCGATGGATGCAGAAGACGACCAGCCGCTCAAAGTGGCGCTCTCTGGGGGAGGCCTATGTTCAGCAGTGGACATCTACGGGCTGATGATGATGATGATTATTGAAAGTAAGAAAAATGTGTGTCACTTGAACGAAAACCGCTGCCAATTCCCACAAAAAAAAGTTCTGCTGCTTACGTCATGGTGTTAAAAAAATAAAAGTTCTAAATTAGTATATTAATAAATTAATATTAATATATTAATATTAGTCTATTTAGAGAGTAGTAGTGTAGGTAATTTTTTTGTCCCCAACTTAGAAATTACTCCAATCACGGAAAGTTCCCGTGAGAACTAATAAAAACGTAGTAAAGAGCCTTGAAAGTTTAAACGGTGTTTTACAAATGAACCGATTAAACTTTCAATGAAGTTAAGAAAATAAAATTCATTATCAACCATCCAACAGTAATCCAGAAAGCAGCACTAAAGTAGTCTTTACCAATCCCTGAAAACTTAGAGCAAAAAGTGTATCTAACTAACTAACGTCTTTCTTCAGCAGAAAATTCCTCATGTGCCGAGATATTCTTCGGTATTAAACCTTCACTATATAAGCCCTCGAGGATGCATTAGGTTAGTTTTTGTGGGGGACTCGAGACGACAATAATGAAATTTGTGATAGGGGAGCTCGGACTTGCGATATGAAACTTATGATGCATGAGATAATATTGCCGTACTTTGTTAGTTTCGTAAATGAATGAGTGTTATGAAAATATATGAAAAATAAATATTTGTGCACACACTAAGGCTGAGTTGCACCATAACCACAGTTAAAGTTACTGTCAGATTTTGACATTAGCCCGCCCGGCGAAGCGTGGAAGGTGACAGTTAGCAGTTAAAGTTAGCGTTCAAGTAAGCTGGTGCAACTCAGTCTTAGTGTAGGGACACACCTGCCGCTAGTTCAGAGTCATGTTTTCGGCAAGCGAGTCGCTACACTAAGCAAAGCCTATGGGAACTATACAATTCTGAACTTTTTTGTTTGAACTACATAGGTAACTAACTAATCTACCTACATTATAATAATTGAGATATTCATCACACAATATTTGTCCTGAATAGAGAAGGCAAACTATCATCATCATCATCATCATCTTCATCAGCCTGAAGACGTCCACTGCTGAGCATAGGTCTCCCACAAAGAGTGCCACTTTGGGCGGCTGCTCGCCTCCTGCATCCATCAGCATCAACTTCCCGCGGCTTATGCAAGCTATACTTAATACTAACTAAGCTGTTTGGTCAGTCAAAATGGCCACTGAATTAATTTGTTTTTATAAAAATTACAATAGGGCAAAAACGGGTATATTTTTACTATTTTAAAGACTGTCATGTAAAGCCTTAAAAATCAGGCCTAATTGTGTTAATTAAAATAATGATTTACATAGAAATATATATTTTTCGTAATTCAAAAGCTAAGAACCAGGGCTGCCACCCACACTTTCGACCCTCAAACAAGATTCCAATTTCATTACATTACTGTACCAACACAAAGCGCAATAAAGTCAGCGTGGCTCAGATGTTAACCCTAAAACGCCGGCGGTAATCAGATTATCGCAATTATTTTTTCACCGGGTTCAAATTAAATCAGGCGAGGCTTATCCCTAATCACACAGTCCCCTTTGTGAGCGGCGGGCATACGCGGTACCAGAGATATGGATTGAGATAGAACGGCCGAGTTGGACGAAATGAGCTTTAGCATCCTTGAGCCACATTTCAAACATTTTTGTACTTATAAATGTTTGAAACCTATATTTTTTATTGAAATCAATAGATTTTTCTTCTCCTTCTTCTTCTCGTGTAGGCAAGTGGTAAGCCCTGGTGTCAGAATTTTTGGCCGGCCAAAGGCTTCTGATTTAGCTTAACGACTATTGTCTTACGACAACAGCCGGGACCGACGGCTTAACGTGCCCCCCGAAGCACGGTAGCGCTCAGTTCTAAATACCAACTTTTTGCTGTAGCGGTCACCCATCATAGTAGTGACCGCGAGAAGAAGAATAGATTTTTGTCGTACCTAGTTAATTTATGAAACGCAATAATATTTAAAAAAAAATATGATAAAGAAAAAAAAAAATGAATGAATGATTTAGATTATGAACACTACAACCCGAATTCTCGAAAAAGCCATGCGTCTAACTAAAAATAAGTAAATAGTAATCACACCAAAACTTCACTAATCATTGTTAACCTATCGGTAAAGTTAAGAAATAGATAACAAATATACATATTTTCAACTGATTTCTACCGTGCTTCGTAGAGCTCGTTAAGTCATCGGTTATTGTCATAAGACAGCAGTATTAAGACAAGTTAGAAGCCTTTTGGCTTAAAATGTTGACCTCAAGTTTAAACCCTTCCCTACACAAGATTCAAGAAAATTTAAAAATATAAACACTGACAATCACAAAAATAAAAAAATGCTCTTAGAAACTCCGACCGTAATCTCGGTCATTCTATATACTCTGAGTATATCCATGTAAGTAAACTGCGCTCACGAATTACAGTAATTATGTTCGCCGGGCCGCAGGGAATAATTTGTCGGTTTCGGACCCTCGCGAAATGTAACACCGGGGGTGCGAGGGGTAGATACTATCAAGGGGGTGGGTAGTAGAGACGTGTTTTTCAATTACAAATATTGGCTACTTTTCCATTTTGTATAAAAAGATACGTTAAATATTTTCTATGTTTTTTTATTATGATCATTCCGAGTATTCAATAATATTGTAACTAATCTTAAATTTTATTACACCATGTGTGTAATAAACCGGAATTCATTATCCGTATTAGTAGTCGAAATTGTAACCTATATAATACATGTGTAACAAAGGAAGAAACAAGTGGGGAGATAAGGAGGAGAACGGTCATTACATCTTACCGACCTCAAATGCCATCCTCACCTGCACGTGCTGAAAAGCGACGGCGACCAACAGGCTTCCGTGGTGCTCCCTGCTAGACGACGGACGAGACTCTGGCGACCAAGTCATAGCGGGATAACTATACCCCCAACCGGGCAACTGGTTGGAAGAGGCTACAGCGGCCTAAGGGTCCAAATAACCCTTAAAATGACTGGTGCAGAAGACAAAGGGAAACCACTGCACTATATTCCCAAGAGAGTCATGGATTCAAAAAATAATATGGTTCTGTCAAGTGACCCGGCTAAGTCGATGGGAGCATTTGGTCAAGTCGGATACATCCTGTGACCACGATCCTCAGTAATGAGGGACTGACCAGAGAGAGAGAGAGAGAAGGATTATTATATAAGTACATATAATGCGATATTAGTCCAGAGTCATAAGCCATGTAGACATTAATAAGTTGAACTTTTCTTTTGCAATATTTGTAAGCCTTTACGTTAAATAATCATCATCAACAGCCCGAAGACGTACACTGCTTAACATAGGCCTCCCCCACAGAGCGCCACTAATCTGATACTCGATAAAAACTGGCACGTCCAAACCAGACCCACCCCTGGTCAAGAGTAAATTAATTAATCTTCTGTAAATGATTTGTGCAGAACCTATACCAACTGTACCTATAAGCAGTAAAAAACTGTTGAGTTCGTCGGAGAAAAGTAGTAAAAAAATGAAATCGATAAGAAAAAATATCAACAAATTATTTTACCGTTCAAAATGCATATATTTCATGGTTATTTTAGCCATGAAACTCAATGTTACAATGGTAAAATACAACGTAAGTTGTCAGCCAATATATCGTCATTTTAAACATTAACCTAGTTGCGATTCCATTCTATTCCCATACGTATTCACCTGTTTCTTTCCTGGATTATGCTTCTAGACAAATTTTTTCTTCTTCATAAAGTCTAGGCCTACTGTAGGCATGTCATTGTAATTTTTAGAAACTAATTCCAAAAAAGAAAAAACTCCAAGAAATCCCAGTAATCGCCCCGTTATACTGCCCAGATAAAAGAACTAATACCACACAAAAATGCCAACTAAGTTTTTGACACTTAATAAAAAATAATTTATGAACTTACCAATAGGTACTCATTCTTTAAATTTTAATGCAAAAGGTCATTAAATCGGTTCAGTTTTGCATGAGGAAACAGGGGACACGAAATATCGATCTCGTCAAGATTTTGTATTATCAAGCTCGCTATCACACTTTACGACGGGGAGACTTGGTGCAGCGCGACGGCAATAGTCTTCAAATAGCTACCGACTGTGCTCTTAAGAAAATTAGTACAACCAATGTTATTAAATTACCTAGCCAAAATGTGATCTTTTTGTTCAACTAACATTTTGTGTTTGTACAAAATATTAAGTAATTTCAGTTCTGCTTTTTCATCTTCAACATCGTGAGTTACACTACTGCTCACTATTTATAAAGTAGACCTAAACGGAGTAAACGGCGTTGGTCATCATAAGAGTTCATAAATCATTACGTTCATGGATTTATCCAGTTGGGTTAATACCGGCCCAGTACAATTTGTGATTACAATAATGGATATTGTTGAAACATGATAGGATAAGGTAACTGAGCAGGTTTATTATTTGAGTAGGATTTATGTTAATGATTCTACAAGTTATTTTTCATTTACATATTACTTATGCTACTAGTGTGGACTCGTGCTTAATAGATTATCTACTATTCCTTCACTATAACAATTGTTTAAAGTGCTAAAATATTAAAAGAACACAAAATCGACAAACAACCAAAAACGAATGAGACTTTTTTGGTGATTATCTGTTGAATATTTCACTGCCCGCGATATCACAGAATAAACACCTGGGCTATTATTCTGTATTGATTCGATTCGAAACCACGCGAATTCCTTGTCTTCTTGTGTTCTGTTCTTTTTGTTCCCTGTCTTACTTAAGAAATCTGCAAAACTCTATTCTCTATGAATTAAAAAGAAAACCGCGCGAAATGAATTTGGAATTTGGCGCGATTTGTACTGTCAAAAATCATATGTTTTATCGAGATGCGTTCCGAAACATCAACACATCAAAAGTTATGACAGCTTATGTCAATATATTTTATTCAAAATTAAGATAACTTTAATCTAAAGTGAAGGTATTTCTAACGCTGTGACACGATTTGAACAAGACACGATTATGGTTTCATATCGCGTGGAATCTGTGTTTTTATAGAGAATAATGGCCCAGTAGCTAAACTCTTGAGTATAACGAGCCAAATTCCAACGGCTAATAAATCTGACCAAAGTGAGTTCCCGACTCAGCTTGCAAAACAATAGCACTAACACGGAACCCGAGCTCCCGGCGCAAATCGAGCGAACAACTTTCAAATTATTATACGGCCAACTTTTACGCGCCACAGTACTCGCATTATCTAGATCTTGTTTACACAGACTATAAAACTAATTTACCCGTAATGGGACCCATTACGTTGATCATACAACGACTATAATTTACTACTTAACCGCTTAATTCAAGTTAAACTCTACGTCTACGGTACAAAGGCTAAATTTACTCGTTGGAAAAGCTGTCACTTAATATGTTGTAGGCCGTAAGGTTAAACTGTTTATATGAGTTTTTACACATAATAGGGTGATGTGATGTAAACGATAAACGATTCAATTTTGCATACTTATCGTGGTTTATATCGATGTGCGGTATTGTATTTGAAATCCACCTGGAACAAAGAAAAAAGTTATATGATTTTTTTTATTAAATCAACAATGTCGTTATTCTAAGCTTTAACGGTTACACGATCAGTATAATAACATTTCTGGACGAAAGTTTTAAACTAAAATCATTTTGGTGAAACCAATCGTTAACAAAATATGAATTTATAATTTTTTGACCCAGGTGACACCATCTACCCGTTCATAAATAAATTAAATATCGATAAAGATAACATATTATAACATAAATAGATCATAGACCCTAACTAGGTATCCTTGTAACTAGGGACCTAGAGGAACTACGAGGAAAATACTCCCACAACACAACAAAACTGAGATTGAACTTGCTTTTCCTGTGCATAAAATACTTCGGGAATCGAACCCGCCATCGGTTATAAGCTGATCTGCTCAACCATCCAAATCAAATTAAAACTACATTTAAATCTACGTTTTGAGTGGTTTTAATAAATTTCTACTATAAAATAATCACTGCGGTTTATCCACTTCCACCAGTATAGTAAAATTATTCATGTGTTAATCACCACAGATAACTAATACTTGAAAGTAAACAAAAACGAAACAAGATACCATTCAACAAGCAAGGATCATTACTATTCGAATCTAGCTTGTTTTGCCATCATCGAGTTGGCGCACTGTTCGGATTAATGAATAATTAATGGTAAGTCGCCATGTTGATTCCGGATGTCTACCGTTTAATTCTCGTTTGATTGTGCTTCCCAGTAGGGTGACAATAAGTTACAATTTGAAGAATCATGTAAACAAACAGTAAACGATTTTGTACATTACATTACAGTTTTTAACATTTTTCTACCATTTACTTAATTTTTTTTTGTTAGAGTATGGAGCTTGTGCCTAACCGTTGGGCGCCATGTTGAATATTTATTCACACTGCACTAATTCACTAATTAACAATGCTGGTGCGAAACATATCAATTTAAACTGTGACATAATAACAGTACAGGAGCAGTTTAATTCATATAATTATAATCAATTGTTCAACTTAAAATAAATAAAAAATTGAATTGAATTGATTGAATTGAGTTTATAAATCTCTATTTTATAGTTCGATAGACTTGCGCTTGACCACTATGCACCTGATGGTAAATTACGATAGGATCTAGGCTGTAATGCGCTTGTATGCACTTAACACTAATCAAAATAATGAAAAAAAATATATAGAAATTCTAGTGACTAAGACGTTATAAAATATTACCAAAAATAAACCATACTGCAAAAAATGGACATAATATTTGTTAAGATAACCCATAAAAATAAATATCTACACTAACTTTGTACATTGTAACAGCCAGTGGAACTGTAAAATGTAGCAATGTGTATCTGTAACAATGTCGACTATATCTATATCAGTCGCTATTTTAGTTATAGGAATTATATTCCAGTTGTTATAACTGACCTTTTTATTTTTATTTTTAGTTTATTTTTTATTAAACGAATATACTTTTTTTGTTATCAACATTCTCACAAACAAATTGTAATAATGTCTCTAAAACGTTCAAAAGTTGGTCATCCGAGCTGAGTTTGATGAAATCTACGTCGCACTTGCAGAGTGTAGCGTAAACAAAACTGTTTGGTGATTAAATTTTACTTAATTACTTTTACGAATACGACCGACGTTACTGTTCTACAATATAAGTGAAGTTATATACGAAAATCTTCAGCCAACATAAAAAAAGAGGTAGTTCTATGTTTTAACTGTCTGGTTTTTGTCATGTATGTTCACTAATTTTTCCGAGTTTTTTGAACTTGTTTTAATGTGTGTGATGCTTTTTGTATTTTTGCTTGGTTTAAAATGGTCCCATGTTTTGATGTGGTTCTGTTGAAGATATTTTATCTTCTCATAATTCATAAATAGTACGGCAGCGATTCAGTTTAGGTCCTCATTTGAATCGCGTTAATACGTGACAGAAAAGAAAACTCTGATGAGTGTGATACAGGGCTCTATCCTTTTCTCTCTCACTCTATACTCTATCTACCAGTAACACAGCTTTGGTAGACTAGACATTATACTTATGACGATTGTAAAAGTGGCGCTGTAACACGTATTACAAATCCTAAGCCAATACAAATTCATGCTCTCGCTCACAAAAGGTCCAGTCTGAATAGATCATTCATCCGTGTTCAATATCGAACGGAGTATAATTGATATATCTGTATGGTATTGAATGTATGGATGGATCGCGATTGACACATAGAAACCATCCACACCTAGCATCAAACGAGACTAGTCTGTTCATACGTTACTCCCGTATCAAAGGACTACGAGCTCGAAAACTTTCAATAGTCGAGTTGTAAAGGAAATGTATGGAAGGGTGAATGAATAGTCTACTGATAGCCGATATGGAGATAGCCGACTGTTAGTTTGCTATTCAAGAGTGTAAATTATAATGATGCTGTATAGTTTTCGAACATTGATGATTTTAGTTAAATTCTATGCTCGATTAACTTGGGCCGAGTTATGGAATACAACTATTACTCATATTATTTTATGTAACTAACCTAACTTAACGTCTTCACTATTCTAATGTTCTGGTACCTACTTTTCATTTATCAATCATCATCATTAACAGCCTGAAAACGTCCACTGCTGAACATAGGCCTCCCCCAAGGAGCGCCACTTAGAGCGGCTGCTCGCCTCCTGCATCCATCGGCTCCCCGCGGTTTTTACCAGGTCGTCGATTCACCTAGTGGGGGGCCGGCCTACGCTGCGTCTCCCGGTTCGTGGTCGCCATTCGAGAACCTTTCTTCTCCATCGGTTGTCAGTCCTACGAGCGATGTGGTCTGCTCATTACCATTTCAACTTGCTAATCCTAAGAGCTACATCGGTCACTTTATTTCTTCTGCGGATCTCCTCATTTCAGATCTTATCTCATCATTAGTCAATAAAAATTAATAAATAATTTTAATGACACAGTTGGACCACTACGAGTACAATAGAGTCATCGGTTCAAGAGCCACGTGACTGCAAATCTACCCACAGTTGTAAAACGTATGACCAGATTTTGATGTTTGATATGGTGATACTTTAAGTACTGGAGTATCATTTAGGATACTTTTTATCCTAAAATAATTATGTTCTGTAGAATAGTATAATCAAAACCTACGCGACCAAAACAGCCATAGAGTTAACTTAAATAGCAACTTACTGAAGTAGCAGTCGCAGAAAGTTGATATTTCTTTGTGGTAATCCCAGCTAAGTGGTCTTTACCATTACTCCATCCATAACAGTAACAGTATTGTAACAGCAAGATGTACCGTCGGGACGCACGATCGATTCCCAATCGTACTGAAATAACAATATAATTCAACTGGCTAGCCGACCATCCCCACCTGTTACCCCCCTTCACCCTTTACGGTGGAGATGTTGAAGATATCCCGACCTACCGCATTATTCTATCCGGCCATAATATTCCGCCGGATCAATATCCGGCTAAATCATTATGGCCTCTGTTCTAAATTTCAATTTCAATTGTTTATTTGCATTCCACAATATTAAACTAACTAACTATCTAACTAAAAGTACTTTAATGTTCAAATTTCTTTTATGTTGGTATGTGCAATAAAGAGTTTTTCTGTTCTATTCTAATATTGTTTAAAGATGAGCGTTTTGTCAGTTAGCTCACTATCACACAAAACTTAGTTAAGTATAATATTTAAAAGTTTTTTCAGATCAACATTACTTTTACAAAGCCTTGAAACGATATAATAATACTAAATACTTTGCTTAACCGGCTAAAACTCCATTCGTCCCTTTCTACCGGCAACCCCAAAGGAACACGGAAGAAAGAGTAAAAATACGAAGAGAGGGGGATGATAGCTCACTATCACGAAGATATGTGGCGAGTATTATAGGCTTAAGGTCGATGAATTTAAATTTAAACGTAAAATGCTTGCGTTTCTCAAAACCGGAATTTGCCTTACACGGATTTTACTTCTTTTACTTGAAAATGTTATGCATGTTAACTTTATCAGTCAGTAATTTCAGGTTTTTTAACAGAACCACAACTATACCCACAAACTTAAAAGCATTTTGTAGAGTCTGAAGCGTAATAGCCTTACGCTTTAGACTCTCAAAAATAAATGGTTTAAGCAATAAAAATAAAACTCTAATAGTGATTTGCTAGTGTTTTCGTGTAACTGTGTGGTCCCTGTTTGCGAGGAGGGCCACCCTATCTCTTCCCGTGAGTGCCGCAAGAACCAGTTAAGGAAATATACATCAGGGAATGAGCAGCAGCTTCTCGGTATTAAAATTTTCAATCACCAAGTCGCCCGTCAAGTTTGATGATTAGGTGTATGGCAAACCCCCTCCAACTGACAACTCATGAACTCACGCTACAAGCATCTAGTGGCTGTTATGCGAAAGAGGACTATGTTCAGTTGAGGTTTTCCAGCTGACAATGTGTGATGTGACTATTATAATATTTTTGTATAGAGCTGGGGCTGTACTGTGAGCTCTTAGCGCCATTCAAAACAGAGCCTATATTGGATCGTTTTGTTTTTGTATGAAGATTTAAACAAGCGATCCAATATAGGCTTTGTATTGAATCGTAGAGCTCACAGTACGGGCCCAGAACTTAACTGTCAGTTAATTAATCAAAAACTCAAGCACAATATCGTAGATGTAGAAAGCTCTCAAGGAATATGTACTAGTGTAAATATTATTTTATATGCCCAAATAAAATATACAGCAACTTTATAAACATTTTCTATACTAGAAAACTCTCACGGAATATGTAGTAACTCTACTGTTGCGTACCACTAGAAATTTTATCTTATCCAGTGCAAAAATATCCAGCGTTATACCCGCCGCATGTACTTAAGTTTATGTCTAAACATAAACATACATACATACAAACATACATATGTATGTTTATGTTTAGACATACATATGTATGTTTATGTCTCAGAATTCAGGTGCATATGAGTTTAGAGTTGATAAAACAAAGATAGAGTAGTTAAAAGTCTTGGAGTGAAGCATTTCTAAAATATCTAAAATATTTTAAAGTGCCTATTTAGTTTTAACTTGACATATTAATAAAAAGAAAGTTTAGTATACAAAATACACTACTTGCGTAGGTGTTTACTAAACTCATCTAAAACCAGCTGCACTCCGCGGTTTAACCCATGGATGAAAAGTATTCTATGAATTAATCCAGCATATAATATAAAATATCTCTACTTTACTTTCAAATCTGGGGGGTCACCACCACGTCTTATAGCATTATTACTTCAATCATACTATGAAAAATGACATAAAAGTAAGAATATTGTAATGTTCTTGACGCAGAGCAGTTTTGATGACGTCACGTTAAATCGTTCACTCAAATACAACTGCCATGTCATACCGTTAATCATGTTGACACCGACGTGCGAGAGTGATAACGCTATATAAAAATGGAGACGTTTCGTTCTCGCGCCGGAATACTTTATAAGTTCATTAACAATATTATTGTAACCTTGAAACATTACTGGCACGAGCCATGATGGTTTTGTATTAGTTTGTGGTAGGGCTGCAGTGCAGCGTTTATGACGCACAAACACATAGACTTTCGCATTTAAGATATTGTGTTGTTTTTTTTTGACGGGAACGTGAAAAAGTTCACGTCGTTGCATTGTATTATTTCTCAAAACTTGTGCTTTTTCCAGTGTTAATGTTTAAAATTGGTGGCGTTTTACGCATTAAGTGCTGAATTACGAGCATGAGTGTGGTCAAGTGATATAATGTGGTGTAACGTGGTTTTTCATGTAGCTTCCAAAATTCCATAGAAGCTTCTTGTAAAGTTGCCACCACTTTACTTGAGCATGACTTAGACTGGACTATGACTATGACTAAGACTTGACTACGTAAAATATTCTAAAACTCGATGAAAATATACTTGATACTGGCTAAATACACTATGTGTGGAGCCAACACATATAAAAAAAAAAAAGATATTGTGATAGTGTGATGATAGTAAGTACAACACTTGATATTTAACTAAAGTGCAATGTGCAAATCTTAAATTTTCGGTTTGTTCGTTGCTCTTTGTAGTGATTCAATTCATTTCAAGTTTGCAATGAACGAATGAGTCTTGCAATATACAATCACTAACCTGCAAAGATTAATTCACTTCCTAAGAGAATTTTTAACGATTTAACATTTCTTTGAACTGTCCTGTGTAAATCATACCATAACTGAATTTCCTATTTTTATATGTACAAGTGCTGACTGAGTAAAGCCCCACGTGTGAGTTCTACACTCATTTTTTTTATTTCATCCTGCCAGTAACAACTCCCGACGAGCTCACAGCCGTCTGTATTTTACCGCTTGACCAAATATTTTAGCTATAACTCTAACGTACAACATACCCCTGTATATTACTATTATCCCGCAGTAAACCAAACCGATCATAACATTTATTCGACGGACTGTTTTTATTATAATCCCTCATCTCCATTCTGTGCTTAAGGTCTTAGTGTAGTAGTAAAGTAACTTTTATACGAGGGCAGAAACTTGCGACATAATTCGGGGGAGGGTGGAAGTTTCTGGGGTAATCCATAGCACGGTCTTTAGGTGCTTGCCTCACCGCTTAGAGCGATGCTATGGCCTTGGTAGATTTGGCGAGTTTAGTTCGTGCTAGCTTGGATTGCAAATGCAATCACTATTTTTATCTTAGTAGGGCTTATCAGTAAAGTTCGTCTAGGTTAGATAGCCCCCACCGCTTTGCCAGTTATTCTGCCATCAGGCAGTAGTTATATTATGCAAGCACTACTGTGTTTAAAGGGCACTGTAGCTAGTAAAATTACTGGGCAAATAAGACCATGACTATGATACCACCCAGATGCAGAACAAATACCTATGTTCACACAAATTTTTGTCCTAGGTGGGACAAACCCACAAAATACATTTCAGATGGCAGGGCTACTACCAACTGAGCTATTAGGCCAGTAAAAATAATCAATCAATAAATAATCAATAAATCATTAAAGCGGTGAAATTGGTACTCACGTCCATTACACACACACGAGAACTCACTTGTTCAAGTTTTAGTAATAGAATAACTTTGTTTTCTTAAAGTTCCAACCTTTCAAAACATAGCATGACAACAACATCAAAACAATCCAATTTCCGTTACATATCGATATAACACATACCTCAAACTTTTACCTTTATAAGAGACAGTTTGATTCAGGTAACACAACATATTTTATACAGCTGACAGTGAGACAAGCGCCTTACGAGGAAATCAGAGTAAAATCGATAGATGCGCAATAAATCTCGAGAGCCTGGCATTTATATTTATACCTGGAGTATTATTGTGAATAATGGTATAAGTTTTTAGGGGAGTTTTAATGAGTTACCGCAGTGGTTCCTTGTTAAAACATAATGGAAAAATAAGGAAAATATTGGTTGTAATAAAAATAATATATTTTTATTCCCCGCAAAAACAGAGTGGTGTCATGAGTTATTAATATAACTGGTGTATGTAGGTGCATGTCTGCCTGTAGTATTGTAGCTCACAAACAGATGAACTGTTTTGGGACTTTTTTTGTTTCAATTCAATCCAAATTATTTATTTGCTAGACCATGGAAGAACCAACGATAATCCGTTTTCCGTAAAATAAATTGACAACTTAAATGCTTCGAGGGATTTCCAACTTCGGAACGCAATAAATCTTTAATCTTTGACGGACGGTAATTGTTTCCAAGGATAAAATACACAGACAGTGATAAATGTGTTGGTGAGTTTAAAGGTCAAGACCAAAATAAAATTAAACCAAAAATGATCCGCGAAATATTTCGTTATTATTTTCTGAAGAAGTTCCAACTTTGACGAAAATAGTGCCAACTTTTTCTCTGTAATGACAAAAAGTAGGTTATATACAAACGCTATGCTGACGTTGCAATTTGGCTCTCACAGTGTCACAGACAAAGAATATAGGTGGTGTCCAAAGAGTATATTATGTAGGTGCCAGTTTTCTATTAGTTGTTTGGTTCCCATAGTACATGCTTAGCTTGGTTTGGAGTTAGATGACGCTGAGGGAAATATCAACACAATTCATTTTATCAACATATTCATCATCATCATCATCATCATCATCATTGTTACCAGCAGCCTGAAGGCCCTCACTGCAAAACACAGGCCTCCTCCATAGACCGCTACTTTCTTGCAGCTGCTTGCCTTTTGCATTCATCGGCTCCCCGTAGCTCTGACCAAGTCGTAGATCCCAAGTCGTAGGTCCACCTAGTGAGCGGCGGTCTACTCTTCGTGGTCACCACTCGAGAACCATTCTTTACCATCAGTTGTCAGTTGTTGAGCGATGTTGCTTGCTTTATTAGGGTTCAATACCCTTCGCTGTCCGTCTGTCGGTTCGTCCGTCCGTCTGTCACCAGGCTGTAATCTCATGAACCGTGGATAGTTAGACAATTGAAATTAGGTTCAAAAATCTTTATTAATTATCACAAGAAAGATCACTACGAGTCTATAAGCGAGTCACTACTCGCTTATGTGATAACTTAAATATTAACACTTAAGTATACAATATATCATACCAGTGAGTAGACAGAAATTTTCACAGATAATGTATTTATTACTTTTGCCGCTATAACAACAAATATCAAAAACTAGAATAAATAAATATTTAATGGGGCTCCCACACAACAAACGTAATTTTTTGCTCGGTTTTATAGATAACTAGCTTTTGCCCGCGGCTTCGCACGCTTGTGTTATGTTATTTTTACGTTATAGTCTAATAATAGTAATTTCGTACCAAACAACAAAATCCACTAAATCTTTTCGAAGCTGAGCACAGTACAGTAACCTGTATTAGTTAGCATAGGTATAGGTATAACGCAAGTATAGCCGTGAGTGGAAGCTATTTAAGCCATTACCTAAAATTAAATGTTTTGAGTCTAATATAGATTTATAACAGTAAAAGAAGTTTCAACCAAAAAACTACAATTTTATAAGTACCTCTTCATATTAGAACAAAAAGAAATCATCATCACTACACTCAGGTCTTTAACAGAAGTGTCAGTAAGTTTTGTTTAGGTAGTAGTTACCTAAGCAGGCAGGTACAGTTTAAAAAATATGGAAGAATCATAAACGATGATGCTGTTTTGCTCAGTTTTACATATTATCCGCGCGCTTTTTGTATCATTTACCATTTATTTTTTTAACTACTTAAGTTTGGCTCCATACGAATTGAGTACCTACATTTAGCCAGTGTCAATAATAAGCTTATAAATTGCTGGAGATATGCATTTACCTGTACGATGCGTACATAATTAATTTTCTTAATACTAATTAGGAATTACAAATACTAAACCACCACTCCTTAAAGAACCGACAGTTATAATTATTATTATGTCCGCTATTTTCCACGCTGTCTCATTCCCACTGCACTTTCAACATACCTACCTAGTGATGAAAGTGAGGAAATAGGTTAAATCGTCATTACATAATTATTATTACTTACACCCAAAGATAGTTAATTACCTACTATAACTATAACCTTCTTGATGTAACCGAGTAATCAATCATTTTTTGCTCCCGTGGTTTATTTAAAAGCCCGCCGATCTAAAATATTTTAACTATTAAAAACTTATATCAACATGTAAGAAGAAGAAGAAGAACAAATCTAAAACAGTCAAAAACGAACTTTACGCGCCATGTTGTTGTTAATTCGAGGATACAATTGCCATAATGAATACCTACATATTATTATATCTAAGTACATACCCTTTTTAAACATTTTTCATAAAATATTTCGTATCATTGGCTTACAAATAATAGCAAGCACTCCGTCTTACTTTAATGCCAAAATAAAAAAGGTTTTAAAATGCGTAGCAATGGTAAGGGTCTATAACTTAAGTAGCTATAAGTACTACCAACCACTAACGCTAACGCTAAACGCTAACTCCAAAACTGTATTGAAATGACATTACCTGTGGAAAAGTAAGCGATTTCCAAAATGTCATCCTAGTACATTTTGGAGTTAGCGTTAGTGGTTGGTATCACTATACAATACCTACCACTAACGCTAACGCCAAAATGTACTGAAATGACATTTCTGAAATCGCTTACTTTTCCGCAGCGAATGTCATTTCAATACATTTTTGGAGTTAGCGTGAGGCATTAGCGTTAGTGGTTAGTATCTTTGCTAGACCCCCAGGTACCTTAAAACTTTATTGGGGTTGATCAAGAATTTAGCAGTAGCGCAAAAATAATTTTATCTACCTAATTATAATGGTAACGTGTAGTAAGTTTATGTAAATAATACATTTGACCAGATCGCCAATAAAGAACATTGCTCCCGCCAAAACCTTATAAATCGAAAACTTGAATAAAAATTTTAATTAAGTAAGCTTCAATATTGGCTAAGTATGATAATCGCGTGAAGCCTTATGAATGATTATAAAAAGTCTAAGAACCTACCTACCCTTTTAAACAGTTTTCATAAAATACTTCCTATCATTGGCTAAATACAAATTTTGTCTAATGCCAAAATAAAAAAGGTTTTACAATGCGTAGCAAAAGCTAGGGTCAATAAATGAAGAACCGATAGGCACAGATTACTGAATATGTTACTACTATAGGTTAAGCCATAGGTACTATACAATACAATTTTAAATACTTATTTCGAATGGTAACGCGTAGTAGATTTTTGAAAACTAATACAAAATACCAGATTGCCAATAAAGAATTTTACCCTCACCAGAACCCAATAAATCGAAAAAATGAATAATAATTTTAGTTATGTTTCAATATTGGCTAATTATGATATCGCGTGAAGCCTTAAAACTTATAATAAAAAGTCTAAGAAGTTCTTAGTTTTCGAAATTCCTTGTTCTCTTTGTCGTGCTCATATTCAAGAAGGTTCTCATACCTATCCTCTTTTTTAGTTTGGACCACAGATTAACGAAAAAATGTATCTTTAGTAATACCACAGATTAGAGAAAAAAATACATATGACTTGCTTGATTGTTTTTCTCTAATCTGCACTGCGTCGAGTAATCGCGCGATGTATTTCGCCGTAGCCCGAAAAGTGTCATACGCTGCCGGTAATGCAGGCGCAACAATTGTTATATACTGTTTTTTGTCTTTTAATTTAAGTTATAAATAAAAACATGCATTAAATTACTTCCTTATTGCTTAGTGCAGTGGGGATTGTTCAGAATGAAATAAAAATGATTGGGGTTCCGTACTCAAAGGGTAAATCCTTATTACTAAACCTCCGCTCTCCGTCTGTCTGTCTGTCTATCCATCAGACACCAGGATGTACTCATGAATCGTGATAGTTAGACAGTTGAATTTTTCACAGATGATATATTTCTGTTGCCACTAAAATAACCGTGGTCCGTATTCAAAGGGACAGATAAAAAGACAAATAAAAAAAATATTGGTTTTACTTCATATTGATAAGGAATTATAAATTAAAACTATTACAATTTATTTTTGTAATCGCAAATAATACTCTCACAGTTTGTAAAACATATTTATTCGCCGAAATGCAATATAACGCTACTGCTTCCTCCATTTTATTTAGCCCACGTCGGTCGCGCAGCAGGCAAACAAATTGACTATGTGTCCGGGTTGGGGCGCTACAAAAACATCGAGGATAGTCAACAGAGATATTTTTGCGCGCCAACTCTGTTGGTTCGGGCGTATATGAAGCCGCGCCATAATAGTAACAGAGTTTTTTTTCTTTAATCTGTGCATCCGGAAAAACCCGAGATAATATTACCGTTAGTAGCACAGAGCACATTTTTTTTCGCTCATCTATGATTAGTAGCTAAAACAAAACTTACTTTTTGACACTGGCTAAATACCTACACTATGTGTGGACCAAAATATAAGAAAAAAAACTTACCTTGAAGTCTTAAAGCGGCCATCTTGTGAAAATCCCGTTCCGTTTCATAATTAAATCTTAATCATTTTCACCAAAAAAAAATTTACAATATTTAAAATTTAATATATGTTGTGCGCCGGGTTTTTCTAAGCTTATTAGTGAAAACCGCATGAAAATCCGTTCAGTATTTTCGGAGTTGTGCCGTAACAAACAAACAAACAAACAAACAAACAGACAAAATGTCTAAAAAGTAGCTTAACGTGATCAGCAAAAAATTTCAAGCTAACCTGTGTCATTTTTTTTTCGATATCTTGCATTTACAGATTTTTTTATCTCAACAGTTTTATTATATGTATAGAGTATAGATGGTACGGAACCCTCCGTGCGCGAGTCCGACTCGCACTTGGCCGATTAATCATTTATTTGTGACAAAATTTGGTACACGTTGATGTCATTGGTATTGCTGGTACTACCATAGGTAAAGCATCTAACACTATTTAAATATTGGACAATCCAACAAACAGTTAACGTGACTTCACCGAGCATCTACCAAGTATAGTCGTCCATTTGATTGTTCGACAGTGTTGCCAGTAATTTACTTTCCATAATTTCCCCGACACTTGCACTTGGAAATATTTATTCTCAATCTCGGCTCTTGCTGACTGGTTGAAAATAATTAAATTCCATTGCCGTTGCATTCCGTTATTATTATTTATTGGCACAACATCCCTCGGGCAACATTGCAATGCAGTGGTGCAGTACAAGCTTAGGTCAGTAAACAATCTTTCTCCAAAAATTAAACTTCCTAGTTTATACAAAAAGAAATCGTTATGTGAATGAATGACGTGACGAGCTAGTCGTTCACCTGATGTTAAGCGACACGGCTGCCCATAACAGTTGCAGTGCAGTTTTTTAAATAATTATACAAAATATTGAGGGAAAAATCACATTGCCTTTTCGACAAATTCTTAGAAATACTTCAATAATGTTCGGGAAAGGTTCGAGGAATGCCGCCAACGAAGGGGTCCTCATATAATCCAAGTTACTCATCATCACCATCATCATCATCAACAGCCTGAAGATGCCCACTGTTGAACATAGGCTTCTCCCAAAGAGCTCCACTTTGAGCGGCTGCTTGCATGTTGCATCCATCGGATCCCCACGGTTCTGACCAGGTCGTCGTTCCTCCTAGTCGGGGACCTACGCTGCGTCTATCAACGTTATTACTTAGAAGTATTTATTTTTTGCTTATTTCATTCGTAATTAGCGTATTTTATTCATTTTATTAATACAATAAAATTGTTTAATATACATTTATGTTCAATTAAAATAAGTGGATCGTTCCTAAACAATCTGTATTATTAAGTAATCAAAATACTAAACGAAACCCGATGCGAGTGATATTTTTTTCAGCCACCTTTTTGATACCAATTATTTACTAAACCGGGCTTTTATGTGAAGTTAACCTACTGCTTACGTAGCTGTTCTATGGCTGAAATGCTGTTCGTACAAGGTTGTTGTTTTATGAAAATTTTTGTTGCAAACCCCCACGTCTGAATTCTGGGAATATTTTAATACTGGCAACACTGGGTGGTTGTTTGCAATATAGCAAATATTTAAAATTGCTTCCTGATAGATCGAGTTTTACACTGCTTTTCGTATCTTTGCTTTAATTATTCGGTGCAAATAATCAACTTTCCATGCATATCTAAAATATCTATTGTTTAAAGGGATATTTACCATGTACTTAACTAATTTGTTACAATATTTTAGAAGTAGATGATCATGATGGTTTAAAATCTTATATTTTCATACACTAAATTGACAAGGTAAAAATTATTCCTATTATCATATTCCTAGAATGCTTTTATAGGCACTCTATTTATAATGTTTCAAATATTTATAATTAAATGGAAAATAATCTCCATCCAAAGGATTAATCTGCATAACAATATTTAAACTAAGTATTCAAAAGAATACTAGTTTCGTTCGTTTAACCTGGGGCTTAACGTACCTTGAGACAGAGCCTTATAAACGTAAAGAAAAAAAAAATAAACAAATTAACAAATAGAGGAGTGCTTACTTATAAAACAAGTTACACTGAGAGAAATCTGGTACCAGCCAAAAAACAGAAAACCAGCATAAAGACTTTATCTATCTATCAGACCACTATATGTTCTAGCGTCTGGATTTCAACTCTGATCAATTCAATTACGTCATAAAATCCAATGGGTGAGCAGTTCTTCGGACAACTGTCGAAGCTGACTCAGTATCTACCATTTAGAGACTATCTGTGGTAAGTTGTACTTACTGAGACATAAAATCTCAAGCACCGCTCATTACGATTCAATGTTTCAAATGACTACATTGGCATTGAGACTAACCTTTTATAAATTAAATAGTAGAGATAGTTACAGACAGGAAATAATGCGTATTGGCATAATCAGCTTGGTAGTGCGTTGTCTTTATCACTCACAGGGAGATAGTCGGCTTCATATATCGTTTTCTCTTTGACTCGATATTTTTTATTATTTTCCAGTGCCGTTACCTGAAAGCACATTTTAGGTACTCATTGCAAGAGGTTTTAAAATTTGGAATAAGAAGAACACTAAAATAAAAATCGGATTTCAGACACAAAACATTTTGAAATGTATGAAATTTTAAAAGAGTGTAATTTTAATTATCTTCGTCATAATCATTAGCCTGAAAACGTTTACTGCTTAATTTAATTATACTGTAGCAAAATATAAAAACAATGTAATACAATTCCACTCAAAACAGCTTGCATTCAAGTTCTCTCTTCCAGTCCAGGGGGAAATTTGTTACATTCTTGGAATGCTCAATGAGTGCAATAAACGCGTCTGCAGTTTCGAGGGAAGTGAACAAAGAATCTGTAAGACGTAATAAAGAAATAATTAAATGCAGGTGCTGCTCGAAATTTCATAACTCATCAATTTTTCAATCTCGCACACATAGGTACATTTACAAACACAAACGAAGATGGACGCCGTGAGCGCGTAAACAAAACAGGATCGTCACTAAACTCGACACCTGGCCCTTTTCTCGTGACACGAAAAAAGTGTGACATAAAAAGACGTATAAAAGCGAGAACATTAGCCAAACAAAAGGGAGTCGAGAGCGTCATAACTCGAGGCGCATTTTCCTTTGTCACAGTGACGTGGGCAAATCCGTCGGTGACGCTGTATTATTTACGGCCAGCTGAGGTGAAACTGTCCGTATTATACAGCTATATGTACTGCAGGGATAGATCTATAAAGCAATGGAAGCAGTAAGGGCATTGATGAAAGTTAAGAAGCAGACTTTGTCATCAGGCCAATACGTTTCTGTTGTTTGGACCCGGACCTTCTCTCACAAAAACAATGAAGACTATAATCCAGACAGGTTGATGGATTATGGTCCAGGCTCGGTTGGTGAATGATACAAATATCCACGATTTTTGTGATGGTGTTTTTCGCACAGTTGTTTTCCTTCAACGTTGGATGAAAAATTCCGCACATACTAGAAAAGTCAAAACGCAGATCTTGACTGGGTGATGGTGGCCAATATCTACTTTCCTATCACCTAACTTATCAAGAAATTAACTTTTGAATTAGGTAGTGTGCGCGCGTGAACATTAGTAACATCAATGTGTTCCTTACTGTAATTACTTATATTTTCAAGCCTCTCGCCTTCAAATATTTGGAAGCACAGCCCTGTGCATGGACATGGCAGCTTGGATACAGTGACACAGATTACTAAATATGTTACTGCGTAAGCTTGGACATGGTGTCTCAGTGTAAATTTATTTATCAAAAGAGCAGTTTGATGCAGCAATGTCAATGATAGTAAAATTATCACAATGTGTACGGGCCAACCCGTAACATTTAATTCTCATATCATAATAGCAATAGCAATATCATTGTCATATTACCTTAATACATCAGTGTCAATAAAGCATCCAACCGGAACGCACGCCTATCGTTTCCCGGTTGCATTGATACTCAATATCAATCAACTATCAATCATCAATCTATGTAGGGCTCCGCACTAGACCCTACACAATGATTTGTATACCTATAATTTATAATTTAGTTTTATAATTTTTTAACCACCTATACCACACATACTTTCAATTTTAAGATCTAACCTATTATTGGATTAGGTGTTTAGGTTTTCAAAATCACTATACAAAAAATGTGAGTCTCTTTGTAGTCCTACATAACTCATTAAGTCCAATTATACTGGCTGGTTCGATCAAAGTTTCATTATGGGAGAGTTAGTAATGTATGATTTGTTTTCAATTCGAATGCTATTCCGTAAATGTTTTTGTATCACTAAAAACTGAAATAGATTCTAAAATCACTTACTTTTCAGAATCTAAAAGGGCCCACTTAAAGCCGCCTAAGGCCACTGTCAAATAAAATGCAAATAAAATGTCCCCAAAAACGTTATTCGAAACATCCATTGCCCAATAAAATATCGGTCTGTCGATAAAATACGCGAAATAATGACTGCTTGTGTTCGACCTGCTTGAGCAGCATTTTCATTAGATACGAATAATTTTATTCTATTATTTAACTAAGATGTTGTTTTCAAAATTATATAATTATAATCATGAGATATTTTTGTCATCGGTCAATTTTAAATTTAAATACTAGAAATAAAGTGTTTAGGGGTAATTGTTCAATAACTGTTATGAAGTATATCAAATCAATAAATTATTAAAGATGACTCAATCAAAAATCATTTACTTTTCAGTATTCATTTTTAATGTTTTGTATTAAAGCCAGTTTAAGGCTGATCCAGCTCTTAAAAAATCGCCTCTTAAACATATAGCTAACAATATTTGTATTTGTATACACACATTGACACAATACACGAATAAAACAAATAATCTAAATACTAAAAATTAATAATAGTTTCTTAAAAAACCAAACACGAGTAAATATCGCGCTCTTTGTGTAGAAAATCGTATGAAAAAGACGACCAAGATGTTCTCTTTGGTGTTGGAACTTTAAACAGTAGTCTACAATTATTTTAGGGAAATCAAGGAATTAAGAGCCAGTTTAACAAATCTTGAATAAAATGTTCGCTCAAGTTAATAAACGAAAAATGTTCCCTTTCTTTTTTGAGGTTGTTTTATTTATTGTTCTTCCGCATTTTCCGTCCTCGGAATATTGCGTGAGCCATTAATACGCGATCATAAACGGTTTCCGTCGAAAATGTAAGAATTGTACATTTTGTGGGCAAACGTCGAATGAAAAATAATGAAAGCTCATTTTGTGCCTTCTGATTAATCAAATAAGTTTTTGTATTGACGGTTAAATATACTGCATGATGTGTGACTATTGAATTTCAAATGATATCACTTAAAATATGTCCTATAAATTTGACATGAACTTGAAACGAACCTGTCAAACTATTTTTATAGCTTAAGAGTGATTTACACTTTATAATCAATTCCATGGACTATAATTATAAAAAAATATTTTATAAAAGATTTTGTTTGGTAAAACGAATCAAAGTTTCATTTTAAATTATTTAACGTTTAAAAAACTATTTTTAATCAAATTTTAATGATTTTCTTAAGTTTCAATGATAGGTTCTAATAAGAGAGGATAGAAGATTAATTAATTAATTTATTAGTACATACTACATAGCCTTAATTTATGTAAGTTAATTTTCATAATATTATCTGATTATAATATTTTGTTAAGTAGCAGATACCGAGAACGTCTCTTTTCTAAATATAAAATGAAACCTTCACCGAAAGTCCTTCATGTCTGAGCTAATTATATTGAAGCTTATCTCAAAAATCATATTATAATAACAAAAATAATTAAAAAGTAGGCTGGAGGGCAAACGAGACACCCAGACAAAGGATTAGGCTTTTCAAAGCCTAATTTTTTGTTATAATACCTCTCAATTATGTATGTATGTTGAGCGCTTATATTAAAGCGGAAGTTAGGTTTATTGAAAAATCAGATCTTATTTTATTTATTTATATTTTTATCTTCTGCTACTTTCTGCGATTTCTTTTTATAAAATTACTGTTATTTTCTTGTTTATGACAGATAAGTTTAAGTAATCATCATCATCAACAGCCCGTAGATGTCTACTGCTAAACATAGGCGGGCCCCCAGAGAGCGCCACTTTAAGCGGCTGCTGACTCCTGCATCCATCGGCTCCCCGCGGTTTTCACCAGGGCGCCGGTCCACCTAGTGGAGGGTCTACCTACACTGCGCTTTCCGGTTCGTGGGTAAGATTTAAGTACCAAATATTAATTGACAGTATTAATCGTCTGGAAGAGATCACAAGCGATAAGACCGCCCATTGTACTACCTTTCTTA
Organism: Ennomos erosarius; assembly: GCA_963580505.1. Lineage (NCBI taxonomy): Eukaryota > Metazoa > Arthropoda > Insecta > Lepidoptera > Geometridae > Ennomos > Ennomos erosarius. Next base: position 2,945,479 of record OY756982.1, read on the forward strand.
AGAAATATCGTTCGTTAGGTACTTATGTAGTATCTTATGTGTTTATTTTGGTGTGCAATAAAGTATTCTTCTATTCTTCTATTCAAAAGTGGCGCTAATAATTTCGTAGGTACCTTAGTGCAGTGGAATCACTTAGCAAAGGCTTGAATTTTTAGTATTATAGTCTATGCTAGCGTTTAAATACGACGTCATCTAATGAGAAATGATGTGCGGCTGCATGCCTCCTGCACCCATCGGCTCACCACGGCTTTCACCAGATCAGTTAGTCGGTTTAATTTTACAAATCAAAATGAGAAAAACAGAAAAAAATAGTATTTTCTGGAAACCAAGAGCCTTCCACACCCTTCCAAATTTGAGATGAATGTAACATAAATTACCCTATTTCCTTCAATTGTGTCACAATATTATGCCAAAAGCATACAGAAGGTGAAAACATGTTCCACGCAAGTAAAAACTCTGTAATTTTATCGAAATACGCTTCATTAGACTGGATTCAGTAAATATAATGTAAGAACAGTAACAAAGCTTTTGTGTTTCTAACAGAATAGAAAGATCCTAATTTCTTCATAAATCATACTTCAATATTTTGTTTTATTCGGAAATGTTGTCTTCGAACCTCAGTACTTTGCACTTGCGTAGGGCACTCAGATTATGTTTGTCTATAGTAAAAAAACTCAAACATAATCTAGAAGATATAATAATACAATGTAGTATAATAGTCCGAACGATAAAGATAGATAAAGATAGATAGAAGATAAGAATTAAAACCGGAATGCGTGAACAAGCCTATAAGCCTTGTAACCATTCATCAGCGTCACCATCTGCGACGCCAACACTGGAGCAGTTGTGCCAGCACCCCAAAGCCGCACTCCGTTATTTCAAGGAGCTGGGCTGGCTTGGGTAGATGCTGGAGGGGGAAATGCACAATACACCCCAAGCGGGACGTCAGTGCAGGCCTTACCACCCCCATTCCAAATTAGAATTAGATTAGAATAGTCCGAACATTTCGCCTTTGGCTGCATTGGATATTATATCCAATGCAGTCAAAGGCGAAAGGCGTCTATAATGAAAATTGCAGCAATATAAAATAGTCCATACTCTGGTAAATATTTAAACAATCCACATAGTTACTGTTATCATGCGTAATACTACAACAGCAGTTATGCATGCTCAACCCTCCCACTTGCGTAGAAATAAACATCAATGAGTGTGAGAGTGAAACCAGTGGTACTTGGATACTGGTATTTACTGTGTCATAAGGCTGTATTTCGAATGCCACAAAACGTCTAATGAAACAAAGGGATTGCTTGCAGCTGTCGAATATAAATTTAATTACCAAACTCTCGCTGAGGTTCATTAGACTGTGTTGGAGTTGAGGGATGCCGATCGTTTGAAGTATTTTTTACTATATTTACTTTTGACGTAGGACAAACATGACATTTAATTTTAGGGACTTTTATGCATAACAGTATAACAGTGTAATCTTAGCCATCGTAGTAATTATAAAAATATAATTTAAATATATTGTAGCTTTAAGATTATTTTAGAGCGTTTCTTATAAACGCCACTTAAAGTTAGTCAGTGTTTTAAATATTCCGTATCGTCTTCCCGCGCGACATTTCAAATCACTCAAAAGTTGACATACGATTTTAAACATTGGCTAACTTTAAGCAGCGTTTATAAGTAAGGCCGTTAGTATGTTATGCAAAGCATAATAGCAGTGTTTGACACTAATAATGAAAATAAACATAAACACAACATCATATTGGTTCAAAAATATCGTTAGCAGCCTGAAGGCATACACTGCTCACTAAAGACCTCCATCATAACACACTCACACCTTCGAAAACATGAACACGCTTATTTTTAAGCGAATTCCATATTCTTTTGAGATCACTTTTTCGGTTTCATTAATAAACGTGGAATAGTTTTAGAATAGCTAAATTGAATTGACTTAAACCAACTTTTATCTTTTTTGATCGAGTTCAATATTTCAAAGGCCCTTCGTATTTGTTCTATCATATCACAAAATAAGTAACAAGAAAGTACTTAAAGAAACTATTTTTTATAAAAAGCAAAGCATGCGTATACTTCAAAGTTGAGGCAAAAAAACCTACTCTAAAGTTGTTGCTTCACACTACCGAAATTCCCCAGTTTTATCAGCTACAAACTTCATTCCAGTTTGAAGGTAACTTAAGCTCAACAACGCTTGTTTTATCCCCAGTACGAAACAAAGTTTCTAAAAAAGTAAAGTTACAACTCTGAGTCGCGGTGGGCAGTGCTTGGATCTATCTCTGCAATCACTGTAGACGTTGTTTTACGTACTTATGTAAGAACTTAATTTTTGATTCCTAAGATTTTTTTAAATAGGTTTTAGACTTAGGTATGAGGTCATTAGAAATTAATTTGAATGTTACTTATTTGAAACTAATGCTTAAAGCTGTAGATTCAGCTTGTAGGTACAAATCATCACTTTTATCATGCATTAAAAAACAACAATTTTTTTGTTTGAAATATTAAAAATTTTTATTTACACTAATATTAAAAAAAAATTTAATGTCATAATATGTCTGATCATTAAGTTTAATTATTTATTTAATTGAAACAAAAATTGTTTACCACGAAGTTTTTACTCAGTGTTTTTGACAAATTTTATCCATGGTCCATTTTGGAACCCTAATAAGAAACTTGATAATTCGAGTTACGGCCCTTTTCATATTTCGCGAGGTCTGAAACTTGCCTCTTAAATATTATGGGGGAGTTCGCCAACTCCGCGAGATGAGAGGCTCAATAAAAAGTTTCCATTTTGCCTGTCAAATTTTAACGCCTCAGGCTTGCGGTCGAGGCGTAGAACTTACCTTGAGAAGTTAAGAAAGATTGATTGTTTGAGAGGGAGTTGAAGTTGAGAGTGAAGTGCAATAAGTAGACTTAAATCAACCAAATAAGGTTCATTTTTGATGCGTAATAAAGTTTGCTACGTGTCAAGAAACACTGAAAATAGTTGAAGTTGCGTTGAAAGCTTTAATTTTGAGACATTAACTGAAAATGATGCGGATGTTTGCTGAATTAAGAAAAAGAAGAGATGGATATAATTTTTTTTTATTAAAGTATTAACAAAAGTTAAGTCATTGATGCTAAAATATTACGGGAATAGTAATAAAAAAGGCGAGTTTTTACTAATGTAACAAAAATCAAAAGTATTTCTGTAGGGTATGACTTTAGCGTCAATCCGGTTGAAATGTATAAAAAAACATAATAACTTTGAAGAAATTGAAGAAATAAAACATTTGAATAAATAAAACTTTTGAATAAATGATATTTTAAATAAATAACATTTATGAATAAATGAAACTTTTGAAAAATTTATGCAAGGGGTGCATCTGCAAGATTTCAACGGTACAGATGATTAAACAGAAATCTATTGTTCCTTCAAATAAAACAGGCCGATTGAAAATAAGCGCCTTGAAATATTGTTATTTTATTCCGTCTGAATGTCTTACGCTTAAGAAATATCGTCGATGTCAGAGGAATGCTCGATCCTGACAAATATCGTCGCGCTATGGTAAGGATGCGTACACAATGCTTTCACAATAATCTCACACATCAAGTAAACAATAGTTACGAAACTATTTACGAACATAGTAGCGAAATCTACCCATAGTTACGTTAATAATATCCCAGATAATATAATACCTACAGTAGTATCAAGTTATTTGGTTCGTACGTAATGCCACTATTACAATGAGCCTCAAGCTGCGGGTATGCTTAGGTCCAACAGTGCATGACAAGCTACTGATCATAATCATGATGGTAAAGGCTTTATTTAAATTAGTTACGTAACTTGTGTTCCTAGTTTGAACCTTTAGCGCTCATAGCAAAGCATGACAAGCCGTTCCTAACCGATCGGTAAAGTTAAGCATCGTTCGCTGTGGTCTCTACTCTGTTACAAAAGTTGCATTTACCGTCAGAAACCTTTGTGCAGCCTAAGAATACTGACACTAAGGCTGACCACTTACCTACACGAGAAGATGAAGAAGTTTGATCCTTTCAGTACTTGAAGACGTGATACCGTTGATTGTGGATACACCTTAGCACCAATATACAATGTGAGACGCACAGTCATAAGTTACGCACTGCTTTTAAGGTGAAAAAGAGGGGGTAGGTAGGGGGTGAAATCTCGAGCCGCATGCGAGATTAACCCCGCACCCTCCCCGCCCCTTTCGGTACATTTGAATGTGGTGTATTAGTGAATGGTTAGATTTATCGTCGGTGAAACGGCAGCCCGACCTGAAATTTATGGCGGTTGCGTTACGCATTGTGCTTTTTGAGACAGTGGAGTAACTTTGAACATTCTCAAAATTTTAAACGATAATTCAAATTCAATATTAAAAGTATATAGAGTAAGTATATAGAATTGGGGACTAGTCTTGTGGTGACATCTTTAGTCTTATAACTAAAATTCTTTCTTATATTAGTCTAAGTTAACTGTGGTAGCTCCGTGAGCAAGAGTGTCCACTTTTTAGCCCTTTGACTTTTAAAATCCTTTGAATATGGGTAAAGATTTGAGTCGAACTGGCTTACATATAACCGTAGCAAAGATCTACGAAAAATGGCCATGATGTTACTTAAGACTTCGTAGTAATTGACTACGCTTAGACGTAGCCATTGGCTAAACCGGTCAAAGCAATTAGCTACGTAGGAATAGTTGTAGTGGTTGGCTGCGATTAGTAGTAGCAATAGGCATGATGACTAAACATGTTTTTTTTTTTGATAAATTAATTATATTACTCAAAAGATAAACATTTGTGAAAACAAAAATTAAAAATCTCAAAAAATGACCAAGTTACAAGCATTTTAAAAACCGGAAAAGAAAGAGATAGCTCAAACGGCCAGTGACGTCGGAGGAAGGTCGTTATAGTACCTCATTACTAAGCTGTAGTGGCTTTTCATACATACAATCTCTTTGGCATGTGACGTCACGAGTAGATTTTTCATAGTAACTATGGGGCGCTCTGTTTCGCGAGAAAGGGACAGGAGATGCCTCCTGTAGAAACTTTAAAAGCTTATTACTCCGTGATTTATTTACTGATTTTGCCTATTTTTTCAATTATTGCATTTATTTTTAATATTCTTTATGAAAGTAATATTTACTTGTTCATTTTTAATAGTAGTCATCATGCCTATTGGCTACGTATAGTTATAGCGATTGGCTACACATATTCGTAGCAGTTGGGTACGTCTCATTGTAACAAATGCCTACGGTATCTAAGAGGTACAGACATCTGCGTGCGCGAAACCAGAGATGTTTTTGTTTATTTCTTACTTCTATTGCTATTTAACTGACTGCAAAGAGCTGATGTATATTTTAAATAATTATTTAGTTTTAGTTTACACAGGACTTATCAAATATAATAATATATTTGTAACGTTCAATAAATGTTGTGCGATAAAGTAGTTTAAATCTTTTTAAATGACTAACCAAGTTACTATAATCCTCGGATCTTAGAGTTCTCCGTTTTTCTAAACCAAGTTGTCCCACTGCTGATTCCTGCTCTACGCCATTCCGTGGAACTCAAAGCTGTGGTGTGAATTCCGTTTCTCGTTTTACGAATGTGTTCGACGATTGCCGTAGTCTTAAAACGTCTCGGAACATTAAATTTTACGGAGATTTATATGAACATATCTTTCTCTTTATATTATTAGCCGAGCTTGCAGGTAGAACCTTGTTATAATTGACGAGGTCTGCTAGAGTATGTGAAAAAGCTTTTTAGGTAAAAGCTTTATTGGAATTTAGGAAAGAGTAATATGAATTAATAACCACTACCGCGACCAACACCACCACCACCACCATCATCATCATTATCGTCATCATCATCCTGCTCGTCATTAACGTACATAATAGGCATGATAACTACTATTAAAAACAAACAAGTAAATATTACTTTCATAAAAAAGATTAAAAATGAATGCAATAATTGAAAAAAATAGGCAAAATCGGTAAATAAATCTCGGAGTAATAAGCTTTTAAAGTTTCTACAGGAGGCATCTCCTGTCTCTTTCTCGCGAAACAGAGCGCCCCCACAGTTACTATGAAAAATCTACTCGTGACGTCACATGCCAAAGAGATTGTATGAAATGCTACCACAGCTTAGTAATGAGGTACTATAACGACCTTCCTCTGACGTCACTGACCGTTTGAGCTATCTCTTTCTATTCCGGTTTTTAAAATGCTTTTAACTTGGTAATTTTTTGAGATATTTAATTTTTGTTTTCACAAATGTTTATGTTTTGAGAAATAAAATTAACCAACCAAAAAAAAAAGTTTAGTCACCATGCCTATTATCATCATCAATTTGGTTATACAATAGTTATCAAGCGTTTATTTGCACGTCAGTGGTGAGCTTTCACTTACGTATCTACATTTTATTTTTATCTGTTCCCTCAAGGGGACAGTACGAAGGGACAGACAAGAATAACCCTTTATATATTTATGCAAATTAATGGTGTATGAATGCTTCTGAATATAATATACAAACTTCACCAATTTCCCGAGCCATTTCAGAAAGAGCTGCCATTAGTAAACCCTTTCACCATTTAACTGTAAAATATCCCTAAACGCAGCCGCGCTACTGCAATCAAATAACTTGGCGTGACGTAAAGCGGCTCGTGGTGAAACCGCTGCGGCCAGCCGGATTTATTAGTGTGACACGATCATGTGTATCCTGAATCCCTACCATTTTATACGAATGATACTAGGCCAATTGCACATTATGGTTAGAAGTGATTACAAACACTACTGTGTTCCGGTTTGAAGGGCATTGTAGCTAGTAAAATTACTGGGCAAATGAGACTTTATGTCCTCATCACACAGTCTAGTAATCTGATTACTAGAGTGTCACACGGAACTTTATTATTTTAAAGTTCCAAGCGACTCTGCAACTGTTATGGGCGGCCGTGTCGCTTAACATCAGGTGAACAACAAGCTCGTAATGACGATCATTCCCATAAAAAAAAATATAATTGGAAACAAAATTTGTATAATAAACAGTCACAGGTGCAACTTTTTGTGTTGCTTGATAGAAAACAAATTACAAACAAATTATACTTTTAAGCTGCAGCCAGACCAGCGCGTCAAGTGGCGTCAGTGAAGCATCAAAATCTACCATTCGGTACCCATCACTTCCCATGTTCGTAGAAGGCCGCACCGCGATTTCCTCAGGCAGCAATGGGTGCTGAATAGTTTTAGACGCGCTGGGGTGGCCGAAGCTTGAAATTTTTGAGGATACACAGATTTCCAAAATTACAAATAGACCTTATCATTCAGCGGGTTTAAGAGTGGTTTCAAATTATAAAATACAGTCAAATGAAGTACATTAATATGTACTTGAGTTGACAGTATTTTACATACATGTCAATCTGATATGCAGATTAAATTAACGCTCGTACCTACTATAGATCAACCGATAACAACAAACTATTCGTAAACTTATCAACACCCAAGGTGAGACCGTGATAGTGTATATTACGGTGGCAATTAGACCCCTATATTGTACGCGACGCCGACGGTACACGGTTCGTTTATGTAAATTAATGTTAGCTTGTGTATGCTTAGCTGGAAGCAGCTTGCTTTGGACTTAACTAGTTAACATTTTATTTTCATAAATATGTACATAAATGTTGTGAGCAATACTACAAAAAGAGCATGTCAGAAATTGGAGGGACTGACTGAAGTATTGGTGACGAGCTCCTTTCTTGGAACTCGTTGCTTTCCATAATAAAACACTTCTTCGATGTTTAAAGAATTATTTACTTTTAAACAATGTGCAAAATTACAATTGAATTAATTAAATATACAATTACTGTGATTCAGGCGAGAACTTAAACACTTTTAAGACTAGTGGTTCGCTCGACGTCCGAACGCAGAATGCCCGGTACGCCGCGCGCCGAGCGCTTATATTACGCTCTCGCTCCTCCCACTAGCCGCCTGATTCACGGAGAGGCGGGGCTCAACGACGTAACCGTTTGAGTCGTTTCACAACCATTAATGTTTTTATTAACGCTTAATTCCGTTGCGCCGACAAGCATGTATGTCATTTAATATGACTTGGTGCCATGGGCCCTGGTTTCTCTGGTCCATTACTGGGGCCAATGAGAAAACAGTGGTATTAGGCTCGGTGCTTTCAATTTTGGTGCTCGCTGGGCCTGATGGCATACATGAAGTGTCATCCGACCCGTTATGGTAGGTTAGATGAAATCACCATGACAGATAGTCTAAAAAGGTAACGTAAAAAAAAACTCATGCAACAAACCCTTGCTTATCAATATTTATGATTTTTATAGCAGCATCGCCTGCTCAGCGTTATCTACTGCTAATTAATAAAAAAAACAAAAATGAATAAAAATCGATAATCAATTGAATTCGTGCATCTTTCGTGTTTTTCACCGGCAAAAATGTAAAAAATTATACCTATTTAATAATGTCATTAAAATTCAAGATATAACTCTCATTACCGGCCTGAAAAAATTGGAGTCATGAATTCGGATTTATACGGACACTGTAATTAGTAACTCATGACAGACTAACAGCGGTATATAGTCAAAGGGTGAACAAACCCCCAAAATCTATCATTCGACTTTCTCATAGAGGTTGAATGTTGAATCATTCTTCTTTCACTTTCATAGCATCCTGCCTTTGACAATGTCAGAATTGACAGATTAAGGGCTACTTAATTTTGTTTATGAAATGCATAACACTAAACTTCGCCACACAGCGCCTGAATCATCCTCTAGAGGAGCCCCCACCTTGACTATGAATTCCAGTGTTATACAATTAAAACCACATCTTGGATTTTCAGAACTCATACAAGTAAATGAAAACAAATACAATTCAATTCAAATTTTCAACTGAAAATAATAAGTAATTTTACCACTCAAGATATTAAGTTACGTTTCCTGTTATACGCGACCTTATAATTTTGGGCACGGGCGGAAATTCGACATCATTTACACGGTATTCCACTTAAATTTAATTGCCAAACAAGAGTATTGTGTAATCCGATACTGCTTGGGGCTAAACCCCACATTTCATCGATATTAGATAAGTAAGTAACTTTGGAATTGTAGTATCCATTCCGGAATAATACCGGAATACAACTGCCCCTCTAAACTCCTACACCTTTAGTTTTAGAGCACAACTAGTCAGTAACCTGATATTGGGCGTTTTAATTTTGATGATGGCTTAGTAAAATTGTGTTCTAAGTGGGACCACCAAAACTGCTGCACCGATTTGAATACGCTATTGCATATAGAAAGGTTCCTCTACCAACCACAAAAATAGATAGATAGATAGATAAACTCAAAACACACAAATTATAAACAAAAGTACAAATTTAACGGAAGTGTTACAATTGGCGGTCTTATCGCTTAAAGCGATTTCTTCCAGACAACCATGCATGGAAAGGAATAACGCAAAAATATATGGACGGTGGTTTCCCCAAAAAGCTGTTCATAAACGTACATACTATACAATAATATACAATAAACATCATAAAAACTACATAAACATAATACATATTCATAATAGACATAATACATATAAGTATACATATTACATATTTTTCATATTATACTTATATTAATAAAAATAAATAGATATATTCCTAAGTAAATAGCAGATAATTATTATAGGAATAAAAAGAGCTAAGTAGACAATAGTATCAGATAGCTACAGCGAAAGATAAAACTGTTTAACGCGATCCTTAAAAATGTTCAGCGAAGGTGCTTGAAAATAATCTTTTCCGTGAGATATTTAATGTCATGGGAAAGAGAAGATAAAACCTAGGTTGCATTTAAATATTATAAAAGAAAGAACAATTCAAAAGCCACAATTCAACTCATTAGCTTAGAAACAATAAAAATCAATAAAATATTAAAAATATGAATAAATAAATAAAAAACGTGTATTATTTTTTCAATAAGAACTTGTCTACTGGTTTGTTAGATTAGTTTTGTGTTATAGGTATTGTTAATTTTATAGTTTAGATTTGGTAGTAGTTTAGTTTTATTTAAATAGTTTAATTGTATTAAGTATCTTAGTGTTATTATTTATTTAAAATATTTAATGTTATGTTGTGAATAAAATAATTATTACATATTAAAAAAAAATAAGAACTCGATTTTATTTTAATTATCATAAAAGTAGCCAATTTCATCAGCACGACCATGGACTACAATACCAACTAGATACGTTACACCCAAGTATTCCATAGCTGATAGTTCCCTATAATAGGCAGCCATCTCCTAAATTATCACGTTTGAAGCTATCGCCATAATACACAGTTCAGACCAGTACATAGAAGTAAGCCATGCAGCAGGTTTTACTCCACACGTTTACATCTTTTCCTTGAATGCTGTGTCAGCCATGCAATTGGTGACATTAAACTTGGTGTGTTAAGGCTTCTTTAGCATCCATAAAGGCCTATTCAGACCGGCGGCGCATTATTAGCTAACGCTGTGGGTAGCGGTATACCTATCACGCAGCATCCTGTGGGGTACTTTTTATGAAGTTTTGCTAAAGTTTCGCTCTAGCCGCAGAACTTCGTACAAAATACCGCGTGAAATCTCGCGTATAAACCCACAGCGGTAGCGAATGTCGCGCTGGTTTGACTAGTCCTTACCTTTGATCTATAAACTTGCTACATTATTAATAATGTAACATATTATTGCCTTACAAGTAAATAAAAATAGATACTAACTAATCTAAAAGTACAAAAATAATAATAATAATAAACAGAAAAATAAGGTGTCACCCTTTCTAAAATTTGAAATTATAGTAGAAAACATTTAAATACTAAGTAATGTTACCTTTGCTCTCAAAATAGAATCAAAACTCAACAATCCACACAGTAAACGAGTAGGGCAAGTTACTAAAACCGCAAAATCGGCTACAAGTTTCGATACTGTCTCTATTATTACACTACTAATGCGGTCCATTTATGGAACGAATGTAAATGTGTTTGTTAGCCGTTTGTTTGAGTGAACCTCGTTTTGTACGAGGCTTATGGTCGTTGCCGTGACACGCGTGCTCACTCTCTGCACTTTTTATTCTGTGGCAATGACGATTAGAAGGAAGTCGCATAACTATCTCATATGGAGTTTTAGCGGGAACGCGGAAAAGTTCACGTCGTTGCATTGTATTATTTTTCTAAACTTGTGCTTTTTCCAGTGTTAGTGTTTAAAATTGGGGGCGTTTTACGCATTAAGTGCTGAATTAAAAGCATGAGTGAGGGCAAGTGACATAATGTGGTGAAACGTGATTTTTCGTGTAGCTTCCAAAACTCCATAGAAGCTTCTAGTAAAGTTGCCACCACTTTGCTGGAAAATGACTTAGACTGGACTATGACTATGACTTTGCGTGAAATATTTAATGATACGATGAAAATTATAATACCTACTTGCACTGGCTAAATACTCCATGTGTGGAGGCAAATTATAACAAAAAAAAAACTATCTCATATTATTTTCTATATATTTAAAGGAGAGGAAAAAAACACTATGGTGAAAATATAGTTTCTAAGTTTTTCAAAATGCTACAAGCTATAACTATAATAATCTGGGATTTTGGATATGATGCTATTAATTTTTACTCTTAATTTTTTGGGCGTAGTGGGTATTTATAGCGAAAGCTCTACTAGCATTTTTTATATTTTTTTAATTATATGAATAACCAGTGAACGTAGCAATATTTGAAACAATTGGAAGGGTAACCACTGAAAAATTTGGCATTTGTAGGGCGCAGCATACATAGCAAAGCCCGACCAGCCGTTTTTGACAAATTGGTAAAATTATGTAACATTTGCCGCGGTCACAACTTTGAAGGTTGACCACTACAAAAAGGGGTATGCACAACTAAGTGCTACCATGCTTCGGAAGGCACGTTAAGCCTTCGATCCCGGCTTAAGATCGTTAAGCCAAGTCATGGGTTGCCTCTAGTTTTGTATAAATGCAACGTTTATTTACTTGAAAATCTTAAACTTATGTTAAAATTAGTGTGATGGTTGTTTTTTTATGACAGTGAATGACGTGACGAGCTAGTCGTTTACCTGATGTTAAGTGACACGGCCCATAACAGTTGCAGTGTAACCCGGAACTCTAACACTTAAAGTTTTGCGTGACACTGCACTGCGCACGTCATGCACTGAGACATCAGCACAGTCTAGTACCTAATTAGATTACTATAGACTGAGATCAGGCCATAAAGTCTCATTTGCCCAAGAATTTCACTAGTTACAGTGCCTTTCAAACCAAAAACAGTGGTGCTTGCACACTACTACTTGGCGGCACAATAACTGGCAAAGTGACTGTCTACCTAGACAAAATATCAAGAAAAGTTTCTACCACCTATAATTACCTGTTTTGATGACTGTACCAAAATAATTGTACCATATTGGAAAGCTATCTCTAGATATTAGAGTAGGCATTTTGTCCATGCTTTTACGGACAAGCCATTTGCAGTCTTAAACTTCACATATTAAGATATTAATTGCGTGCGCAGGTACCTAAGTTTTGTGGGTGACTGGTCGCACGTTTAATGGGTGTCCAGTTTTAATTAACTAAACGCTACCTCTCGGTTGCGCTCAACCAAGCTATTATGTTCAGTAGAGATGATAATGTCATCCGGCAAGTTTCAACAGATTTAGTTTGACTGGATCCATTCAACTTGAATTATCTACTGGTATAATTACGATGATTAATATTTCTGCTGGAATACTATCCAGTTTCTGCTTCATTCGCATAAATTTTGATGCTAAACTGCCTGATTAAAAAGTTAATATATACATGTTAGTGCATTCCAACACGATGGTTTTCTACTGAATTTTGTATTCATCATCAACATTATCCACAACGTGAAGATATCCACTGCTGAACAAGCCTATCTCAGGTAGCGCCACCTTGAGCAGCTGCTCGTTTCCTGTATCCATCGGCTCCCCACGGCTTTCGTCCAGATCGTCTGTCCACCTTGTGGGGCCCAGCCTATGCTGTGTCTTCCAGTTCATGGTCACCACTCGAGAAGGTTTCTTTCCCATCGGTATTGGAATGTTGTATTACATCAAATTAATTCTCAAAAACTGATTTGAATGCAGCTTTGTTAAAATATAGCACTTTTGTCCATACAAAAAGCGTCAGCGGTTTTTGCCGGAGGATGAAAATATCCGGCAAAAAAATTAACAAGCCAGCTTTCAACTGGTATGCTTAGTTAGCTTCTGTCGCAAAATAATGAGCTTTGCGTGTTACGGTGTACAGTTGCCGGATAGTTTTAGTAAACATTAGGGTTTAGGTTGCTATCTCGACACAGTAAAATACCTACCAATTACTTTAAAAAGTGTTGGGATTAAATAAAAGCATATGATTTTTTTATAATAAAAGTATCTTTTTATAATTTTTGCGCATTTATCGGTTTAATTTAGAGACAACTTACAGACATCTGCAGTTTCTATTTACTGTTTAAAATATTTTCCACCAATTAAGTTCTCAATTCCGTGGTTTTATTTATTGTTTGACTTCTCAGCGACATGTAATAAAGCAATTAATTTTTTATGAAGAGTTTTTTATACGTTTTTTTATATTTTTATATGAAATGTATACTTTCAGATTGACCCTAGGGAAAACCAACTTTATTTATTGCCTGCCTCCCTTCTGCCGCCCCATCCATTCATCCTTTTCCCCTAATTTTTACATTTCTCTTCTATCTTTCCTTCGACAGGGTGAGTATATTTTTTTTAATATTTATGAGTTTTATAGCATTATCGCCTGGTCGGCGTAATCTACAGATTAATTTGTAAAGGAAAAATTAGAACCACGAGCGGGGATTGAACCCGCAACCCCGTAAGTTGGTTGTAAAGGTGAAGGAAAAATTCGGACAACAGACCACTTGTCACGGTAGCTTAAGTAAAGCATGTCCCGGCTTGAGGGATGGATGTATGCAGGTTCAATCCCCGCTCATGATTCTAATTTTTCCTTTACAAATTAATCTGTATATTTTTTTATTTAATTTTTTTTTGTTTTTTTATATTTGTTTTTTATTGAAATTAAAATTGATGTCCATATATAATAATAATAATAATATGCGAACAAAAAATCTTGAATAAAATTACATCCTTATTGCTTGGGCAACCCGCACATGGCCGTTTTAGAAAACAAAAGTATCCTAAATGTTATTCTGCCTAATTAGCTATTACCATACCGAATTTCAGCTAAATCCATTCAGTGGTTGCAGCGTGATGCGTGTTCAAAGGGACAGACAGAAAGACAGACAGACAAAAAATTCAAAAAATATTGTTTCTATTTCGATTAAGAAGCATACTGCAGTCAAAATTTTCCATAAATATTCAATGTACAGGTTTAGCCCAGTTACGGTTTATTATTTGTATTGATGATAAAGATTATAGTTATCACTGTTATTCTTTACTAGCCATAATAAAAACCAACCATCTATATAAAAACACCCAAAAAAGTTGATTCGTTCTGGCATAAAATAAACAAACCAATTCACAAACCAAACAATTTCATCAGCATCATCTGTCACGTGACGATTGCCATTCACAAACAAGCCTACCACTTAACTCGTCACAGCCGACAATCAATCTTCAATGATCACCTCCTCAAAGTATTTTTACTGCAAACCTACTGCGTAAAGACTCACTTGAGTGTATATTGCCATAATAAAGCTCGACTAATTTAGTAAGATAATAAAAACTAGCCGTTTATTGAAGCTGGATATATTTATGTGGGTACCTGAAACAAGAAAACACAGTCGTTAAATGTGTGCGGATTCCCTTGAGCAATAAAAGTTAATGCCTTCTAGTTAAACGGAAACACATTAATTTTATTCGTTTGTATACTTAGATTGTATCATGGGAAATGATCCTAATAAAAGAAACTTATTTTTTTGCATCGCTAAAAGTAAAATGTTAGGTACTTAAAATAAGTACATATAGAAGGTAAGTTTCCAAACAACGCGTTCTTAAAACGTAGTTTTCTTTTTTGGTATTTTAGACGATTGAAGCAAGAAAATTAATAGCTTAATAGCGGAAAGTCACACCAGGGCCACTTGTGCTGCGATTCCAATGGGCTAAGGCACGATTTTACTACCGCGGAATTGTCATTCAACATAATTTTCTGGGAGCTTTTCACACGAATATGAACATGTGAATGTCTGTTCGGTGCCATATATCATCATCATCATTATCATTAACAGCCTGAACTGTCCACTGCTGAACATAGGCCTCCCCCAGGGAGCGCCACTTAGAGGCTGCTCGCCTTCTGCATCCATCGGCTTCCCGTGGCTTAATAGCATGGTTTAAATTTCTCTTCAAATATAAATAAAGCCTTGAATCTAGCGCGCCCTTGTAGGAGTTCAACTTACATACCAAATAAAACGCCAATTTACAAAATATTTTAACTCACTAAAACCTCGAATTTCAGTGAAATTACACTAGATATTCTTGGATTACTTTGTATTTCAGCAAAACCTCTCCAACAACCAGCCATCGTATACAATTTTAAATAGAATCATTTGAAACCTAAGTGCCCTTTGATTCAAGAGTTATTCCGTTGATATTCAAGATAAGGACTCAAGTGACTCTGCTTAACATTTAAAGATAATGATGAAAGGCGGAAAGTCAAAGCAAAGTTAATACTTGAAGAGCTATTCAAAAATACCTTTTCAAGAAATACCGAGGAAACATCGGAAGCTTTCAGGGCACTTAAACCTTTTTCAGTAAAGTTGTAAATTATATTAAAAGGTTCCATGTGAATTCCTTCACCTGTCTCCAGTTCGAGTTGGGATAAAATAAACATCGGCATGAATGTGAACCCGCGTCTGTTCACGTTTCCCATGAATTTTAACTTGTTTACCATATCTGCCGGTTACGTTTGCAGATAAAACATTGTTATGCCTTTAGTTTAAGAATTATAGCGTAGACGAGTTTGGTTAATTATAATCATCATCATCATCATCATCATCAAAAACAGCCTGAAGACGTCCACTGGTGAACATAGACCCCCCACAGAGCACAACTTTGAGCGCCAGTCGCCTCCTGTTACTCCTGGCGCGGTGATGGCAATTCGAAAAACAGTTCTCAAGTGGTGACTATGAACCGGAAGACGCAGCACCAGCCCCACAGACGATCTAGTAATTATGGGTCATCATCATCATCATCATCAAAAGCCTGAAGGCGTCCACTGCTGAACATAGGCCTCCCCCAGGGAGCGCCACTTGGAGCGGCTGCTCGCCTCCTGCATCCATCGGCTCCCCGCGGCTTTCACCAGGTCGTCGGTCCACCTAGTGGAGGGCCGGCCTACGCTGCGTCTTCCAGATCGTGGTCGCCACTCGAGAACCTTTCTTCCCCATCGGTTGTCAATTATGGGTAAAAATATCATTCTCATTTTGTTTATTTAGACGTTTTGGTACAAACAAAATGGTTAAAATGATGATGATTGGTTTTGATTATTTTTCATAAATATAATTAGGTTGGGTAGGCTATTTTGCAAGTTTATATAATTGTGTTATACACAACAAATATTAAATTGTTTTCGACTATTACTACAGAACGAAAAAGACTGAACCTCACAACACGGGATTTATCCTAGTGTGGGGTTAAGGGATCTGCCACTCTTCTCACAATGTACCTGCAAGTACCTAGGTATATATTAACATTAGTGAAACAAATTAGTTAACCTAATTATGTGATTGTATACGTTAAGATTTATTTTTGTGTGAAATGCCCATTGTATGTGTGCAAGGAAATAAACTTCATTTCATTTCATTTCATTTCAATATACATTTAAACAAGAAAAAATGTAATCAATATATTCAAAAATTTGACAAAATTTGATTATGAGCGACAAAGAAGCAGTGTCTATTTACCCAATTAGTAGTGTCCAGGCATGCATATACCGTTATTCAAACACTTTACGCCGAGCACTGCAAGGAAACGTTTGATAGAGATCGTCCACGTCCGCCTTTTTTTCTTTGATCCGGTAACAACTAAATCTTTTCTTTACACCTACTTAAATGCTTAAAAACATAAGATTTGACTTCTTGCATGTAAAGTAATAAACCCCCGATAAAGCTAAATACACACGTGAACTCTTACTTCAACCTGTAACATCTAATGACGAACAATGTAGTTAATCCGTCTGGCTCAAACCCGTCACTTTAATAACCGCTACGCAAACACAGACTCTCACCTCCAACGTTCATATCTCAACGGCATCCGACTAATTAAACCGCCAAATTCGCAGAGAAGCGTCGACGCGCTAATATAATAAAGTCTGTATAAACCACACTAAACCGGTTTAATATCAAGAGGGGGCGGCTCACCGAGTGCAACTTTTCAACGCGGTCGGGCGCATTACAACTCACAACCACCGTGGATTAGCCGTAGTGTGTACTCAGCTTAACTATAGCCGTGTTTGCGCAAGTTGTAACTCCGCTGATTACTGCGCGTATTTATTTTGAAATTAAGTCGTCATATTTTTATTGAAGTAAACTAATAGCTGGCAAAGAAAGAGTTTGCTTTGCCAGCAAACTCTTTCTTTGCCAGCTATTTTATTTTATATTATATAATTAAAATCTTTCAAATTTTTCTCTCGTGTAAAAGCGTTCTCTATTTGCATTATAATCGTTTGAATTTGCGGACTTGGATAAACTAATATTAATAAAATAATTATTAAGTTTGAATGTCGTCTGTTAACTTTTTTATTTTTAAGGTTTACGACGTCAAGTCGTCTTAACGAAATGAACAAATCTTATGAGCGGTCATAAAAACTTTTGAAAGCAATTTGACACTTTATTTTCACCGTTCCATTACAGTTAGCCGTAAGCAAGTTTTTAGAGGGTTTTAAACAGCATCTTCAAGCGAGGGCATAAAATTTCGTATGACTTGTGAATACATTAGAAATTTAATCAGATTCGCGCTAAAATTTCAAGCAAATTGACTTTACCCTGGCTAATTTGCTATGAACTATTACTAAAAATATAGAAACAAAAGCTACAATAGATCAATCTACTTAAACAAGCCTTTTAAGCTTGTCTCAATTTGGAAAAGAGTTGATCATTATGTTGAAACTATGGAGAATACTGAAACAGCCTATAAAGCCCGTTTCTTACATTATCCATTTTTGCATAATGTCCGATTTCTACAATGACCGTTTTGTATTGTGTCTCCTTTTCATAATGTCCACTTCCCATACGCAATAGGTAGTTAACGATAAAAATTACTCTTTAGGTCCATAAAGACCACATCCCATAATGACCACTTCTAATTTTTGTGTCAATTGGTCGATTTATTATTATGAAGAATTTCAACCAGAGTCTTGACTGACTGTTTGATAGGCTGGTAAAAAGTCTGTGTATACAAAATATCTTAGTTGCAGAATGACTAAGTAGTCAAAACATTCTAGTTGCATAAGGGTTGGATTGCAGAAGACCATGTGAGCAAAACCCTGTGTCCTGAATATATGTTATTTTCTTTCTTTTTTTCTTTCTTTCAAAACGGCTAAACAAAAAAACGCAAAACACTGAGTAATCAGCAGATCATTGGGCAGAAAACACTGCACCAAAAATTTTTTCCTCAATCACAGAGAAAAATCCCGCAAAACTAATTTAATTATTTCAATCATGGCGTATATCACGGCGGGGTCGGACATAAATTGGTCCCAACAAATTGAAACGGAGTCGAATCCACGACCCGCGTCCGTTGTGTAACTGGGAGACAGTGATGAAGGTCCAGTCAAGGGTCATTGGCTTCACGCGCACCTGCACAGATACTAAACTTGTAATAATAAACGAGTTAGTGTTCTATTATATTCTGGAGTGTGTGAGTGTATGAGAGAGAGGAGAGTAAGAGTTTTGTGCGGGATTATCAATTCAAAAACATAAAATTTGAAATGTTTAAAAGTTTTAAATTTTGCGGACACAATAATTATCTTATTAAAGACATTCAAACGTTGTATTTCTATACGTCATGTAAGAGTTATGCACTGGATATGTTTCTTTAAATAGACTAGAGTTATTAGCCAAGCTGTATGTGCCCCATATACTTATAAGTTTTTTTAGAGAGTATTTATATTGTGCCCTTGCCCGGTATAAGAATAGGACTAACCCATCTCTTCCCAAGGGTGCCAGAGCCAGCTAAGGGACTATCCAAGGTATATCAGCAGCATTCACGTCAATGTAAATGGTACAACATAACTTTCTACGATCACTAAGATGCCTGCCTAGCATGGCGATTATGGAAAACCCTGCATTTTACGAAAAAGGCCTAAGTTCAGCAGTGTGGCGCTTCCTGGCTGAAGCAAACTCAAATACTTGAAATGTAACTTTTCTTGAAAGTTTATTCACTGACTACTGTTACACTGTGCTGGTCTGCCACCATAAAGGATGGGTCCTGAATGTGTTTATCGCGATTTGAAGCTCGTCCCTTCCCGCCGGCCCTTCGTCAAACGGACGACGGCCCGTGACGGGAAGGAACACAAGAAACTGACTTTTTCGCGCGATTTTCATTTTTGTTTGCCTTTTTAGCGGTGATTTTGCTTACTTCAAAAAATTGACACGTTTCTGTTTACTTGAAAAAGAGAAAAATTAAATAATGCATACCCAATGATTTTTAAATAACCTTGGCTATGGTACTAATCTACGTATAT
Source organism: Ennomos erosarius (assembly GCA_963580505.1). Lineage (NCBI taxonomy): Eukaryota > Metazoa > Arthropoda > Insecta > Lepidoptera > Geometridae > Ennomos > Ennomos erosarius. The sequence continues at coordinate 2,965,186 of OY756982.1, forward strand.
ATGTAGTAAACTTTTTGTATACTACTATGTCGTAGACAGCATTGTCCCTTAACACTTTATTCAGGTAAAAGCTTTTTTAGTTATTTTGTTTAAAAATAAATATGCTTTGAATATCATGGCATTAGAACGATGCCACCTAAGTTAGTCTTCCAAATTATGTTTTATTCACTAAATCCAAACACAAAACCCAAGCCATAGCAACCAAACAAATGAAAACATCTTCAGCACAGACCTCGAAACTCATTCAGCGTTAACATCACCGAGCCCACTCAACCGACACCTCAAAAGAAATGTCATTAGCATACAACTTAACGCCTATTCAGAGTTGGAATGGAGGCGGCGAAATATGCGTGAAATTGGGTTTGTTTCACGTCTCGTATCACCTAAGAAGTTCCGCGACTCAATTAGCGAGCTCCAATACGCTCAGATACGGGCCCCGGGTGGGCAATGCTGGGTGATAAGGAAAGGGGGTAACATGAGGCGTAAGGAGGAAGCGATTAGCGAATATAAGCATTTCAGATTAAACGGCGTTTCGGGAATCCGTCAACGGTATGGCTCCTACGACTAATCACTCGAATAAATAAACTCAACTAGCCATTGAGAGTAGCTCTCATCTCTCAGACTCGCAGGCACGTCATAGAGAGATACCCATTGACTACCCTTTTATGACGTGACTCGCGCATTTGTGTACATTTTAGAGAGATACAAGCGACAAAGTTTAGTTCAGACGGTCATTGCCGCTCTTAAGTATCTTTAATCTTATTTTAGCTTATCCTGATATAAGGAACTATCTTATAACCACGATAATAAAATAAAAACAAAATAAATATGTGTGGACATTTACACAGCTCGCAGCAGATAAATGGGATTGCCATAATTACCACGCCCGTCAGGCGGCTTAGTGACCGTAGAAGATTTTAATGTACTGGAGTAAAAGCTGCTGCTGATTTTCTGGACATTCCCTTAGCTGGCTCTCACGGCACCTACGGGAAGAGATGGTGAGGTCCTATTCGAAGAACGGACCGCACATATCAATAAAATGTTAGCTCTGTTTTATTACTTTAAATTTTTTTTAAGTATTAATATAAGGGGCCTTGCCACAAATTAATACAAAACCATCATGGTTCGTGACAGTAATGCTTCAAGGTTACAATAATAGTCTTCGAATTCGTACCATGTACTTATAAAGGATTCCTGCGTGAGAACGAGACGTCTACATTTTTATTTGGCGTTATCACTGTCGCATGTCAGTGTCAACGTGATGTATTGGAGTTAACGATTTAACGTGACGTCATCAAAACTGCTCTGCGTCAACAACATTAAAGCATTCTTACTTTTATGTCATTTTTCAAAGTATGTTTGAAGTAATAATGCTATAAGAGGTTGTGGTAGGCCCCCAGTACCACACCCAACAGTGAAATAAAATATTCCACATTTTTGTCATCACATCTTTTAAAAAAAGATCTCATATTCTATCACGTGCAGCTCAACAAGTCAAACAATGGACGAATGTAGGTACTGAAATTTTGTACAAAAAACAACGCTAGTCGTGTTTCAAATCCCATAGTGTTAGACTGTTATTCTCGGATCACGTCATGGATCAAAGGCTGATTGGCTCAGCTCGGGCTGATGACGCCATGTCGCTCTGTGTGATCTGTGAACCGAACCTGACGTGAGCTGTTTTGTCCTTTTTGTATTATAGGCAGAAATTCTCAATTGTGCAACTTTTTATAAAGTTTTTTTATTTGTATTTAAAAAAGTCCTGCTGTATATCGATGGAACATTTTTAATGTTTCGGCTCACGTCTTTCTGTACGGTTCAACGTTTTTGTTTTAAGTATATATTAACAAGTCAGAGAGTTCACAACTTGCAAAAAAAAAAATGGAAATTTTCACAGTACGTCCCACGGGTGAAACTAAAATACTGTGGTAGATATTTATAAATGAATTTTTCAAAACAATTTTTTGATATATAGGGTAGTGTCATTGTTTTATTTTTTCAAGTTTGTAGTAAAATGTAGGTGTCTGTGTTTGCAATGCGTGTAGTTCAACACAAGTTTTAAAAGTAGGTAGTTACTTACTTGAGCGGAAAGTGTAGCGTCCCATGGTCGAAACTAGAATACCCATGCAGCAGATAAGCTTAGTCGAAATTTTATAAGTTTTTTCTAACTGTCAACTATTTCCTAATTGTTACTTGTATGTGGAGATATTTTTCATGGTCAACATTGTATATTGGCACTGAGTAACGTAAAACATAATAGGTACACCAACCAAGCAGTGCTCAAAAATACGCCAAAAACATAAAATAAAAACTCTAATCATAAATAATTATAAGCCTTCAAAATGTTATTTATCACTTAAATTCGACAAAGAACATTTTTGTTTATGAAAGAGTTTCTAAAACGATATAAATATAAAATTAGTTTAAAAATCTAAAGCAACGACAGAAAACCTATTTTGCGGCAGGTGTTATAAAACTTTTCAAAAACCAATTTTTAAAGTTTGCGAACACAACAGTTTCAAATCAAACCAATATTATTAAATTTGTTCTAGACAAAAGTTTGAGCTCGATTTAAAACTTTTGCCTGTAGCTAAATTGTTGGGTTGTGATTGGTTCCAAAGATACAAGAGAAAGTTCATAAAGTTGTCCATTTAATTTTGATTGGTCTATAAAACTTTTAACAAAGAATTCTGAATTCTGTTCCGGCGTTTAGTTAATCAGTGTTCGCTTTTTAGAATTGGTAATTGGACAAACTTAATTCAAACACACCTGGGCGGTTATTCTCTATGGAAACAGATTCCACACGATACGATACCACGTCGTTATCGCGTCTTGTTCAAACCGTGTCACAGCGTTAGACATACCTTCACTTTACATTAAAGTTAAGTTTATTTTGAATAAAATATATTGACTTATGTGGTCAAAAGATATTTGATGTGTTGATGTTTCGGAACGCATCTCTGTAAAACATATAATTTTTGACAGTTCGAATCGCGCCAAATCCAAATTCATTTCGCGCAGTTTTATTTTCGTTTCATAGAGAATAGACTTTTGCAGATTCTTATGTAAGACAAGGAATTTGCGTGGATTCGAAGTAAGGAATCGATAGGGAATAAAGGCCCTGTTGCAACGTAAGGAATACAATAACAATGTAACAAACATACATATCCTACACAAACTATCGAATTCATTAATATGATGAAGTAATTAAAAATTGAAAACCAAAAAAAATTATAACTTCAGGATCCTTAATTGGTACCTTGGAAAAACATGAACTGATAATTAATTGTTCAAACTCCGCTCGTAAATCAAATTTATTTCAAAAATTTATCTGGTAATTTTTAATATAAATATTTAGGCAACATATCATTTTGATGCTGTTTTATCAAACGCTCAACGCCTGTCCGATCCAATGTATTGAATGCGCTACACCACTTGCAACTTGCGGGTGCGCAAATTCCTGTCGACTTTGTTATTAACTCTGCAAGACACGGTTCAAGTACGTGACGGATTCTACACGATTCTGAAGCTTTACCCCTTACACAGTACGTATTAACATCAGTAAGGGCACGCCCGGCAAACTCAAGTTTAAAACATCTGCGTCGTGGAGCACGGCTGACTATGATGCAATCCCCGTGTGTGTGAGAAGAAGTAAGAGATAAGAGACACAAAGAGAGGTAAGTTCATTTGATTTGATAGCCTCCGTGGTGTGGTGGTTGAGCACTTAAGCAGGTCAGCTCATAACCCGGAGGCGGCGGGTTCGATTCCCGCGACCGTACAAGAATTTGTGCACAGGAAGAAAGCACAAATAATTGTTCTGTGTCTGGGTGTTGTGGGACCATGGTTCTCGTACTAGGGAAACATAAGTCCAGGATCTATGTATGTGATCGTTGGGCGTTCTTTATTTATTATTTATTTACATTTTTAGGCTGACATTGCTGTGCAATATAAATAATATTATAGTTTTTGAACCAATATCATTAAAGTCAATAGCTTTTTGAAGTGCATCAATAAACCTACTGAAGAAGATTCCATACTGGTAATATATGATCCACACTGCGGTAGTGTGTGACACACGTACACAAGGACAATCAAAACTCGCGGATTGCGAGCTGACGAGATTTAAGGATTATGATCATTAGTTTTTCAGCTAAACGTTTTGTGCGAGTACTTTTATAATGGTACTTGTTTTTGAAGTTAATACGGCTTAATCCAGGTTTGAATTTCAGCCATTTTATATGCTAATTTGAATCTGATACTCTGTTAGGTTCGGTTTTTAATGTTATTATTACCTACTGCTTTGTTTAATTTAGTTTTGTCGTGTTATCAGTTTTTCATTAAAATATGTAAATAAAAGAATAAGAACATTTTTCATTATAAAATCAATAAGGTTGTACCTAAATCCAGCTGAATACAGTAAAAAATACTTGTGTAAAATATTTTTATGCATACTAAAGTGCCATTCTTCATTAAACTGAATTTGAATACTTTAATTATGATCGCCTGTACCTATTATTATCTCTATAAACTTGCCTCTATTTATATATTTTCAAATGCATTCTGCTCCAACCCCTGTTCTAACTTGTCCCTTTATCTTTTACAGCACGCCTAATAAGTAACGGGGAATTCTCGTCTCCATTACAAAGATGACAGCCCCCCTATTCTCTTACCGCCTGTCGCCTTGCAAGGCTCATATCTCCGACATTTCTTTTTTTTATCATCCCCATTGTTGTAATGCACTGATGAAACAGTGCTTGATGTTCATACAAAATTAAATGGCGGAGCCAAATTATGTATATAAAAGTACCAATTAAAAACACTTAACACAGAATAAAGAAATGAGCAGTAGACCTAGCACGAATATTTACGCGCGCGTAAGTGTAATGTTAACGTCAGGAAGTTGTATGGGGCGCTGATCAAATGCCATACAACTGCCTTACGTTAATGTTACACTTACGCACGCGTAAATATTCGTGCCAGGCCTACTGACGTTATTATAATGATCATTGGTCACTCTTAGAACATTTTCGACATCTAAGTGAAGAGGGAAACAATATTATATTGCATGCATTAGTATTTATTTTCCAATAGTGCCTTAGGTAGGTACCTAACATAATTTTTTTTTAATAAAGTAGTATTTCTTTTGTTTATACGATTAGTTGTTCAGTAACTGGCCTAAGATAGGTTGGTAGGTACTACAAAATTTGTATGTGAATTTTGATCCCAAATCCAGAAATAATTGCTGAAGAGAATTTGAGATAAATAATTATTAATCTTCTGCCATTGTTTGTTTTCCTCATTCTTATTGGGTCGTGACTTCCTGTGCCAATTAATCTGTTTCTAATAATCGCGTCCAATAGCTTCCAGCTATTATACGTATAAAGATTTTCGGGCTGGGGTCAATCGTGGAACGGATGTGGTCTGTAGTTACTTGGTCCATGCAACACAGTATATAAGCTACACTATCGTGGCTTCGTTATAATTTTTTCTAAGTATCATTAAATTTCACCTAAATCTGTTTTTTTTTCGTCCAAGACTCGTTATGTCTAAGGTGATTTTTGATCCAGACTGCCAGTGAACGTCAGTTTAAATCCAGATTGGATTATAATCTGGATTTAAAATGATTAATACCAGAATATAATACTTATTTAATTTAATTTCCAATAAAGTACTTTAAGCCATTACAGTATTAACTCATATCGAATCATCAACATCAACAGCCTGAAGACGTCCACTGACCCTACAGAGCACCACTTTCACCGGCTACTCGCCTCCTGCATCCGTAGCCTCCCCGCGGTTTTAATCAGAGGGTCGGTCTACCTAGAGCTGGCCTACGCTGCGTCTACCTGTCGTATCAAACCTAAACGCACACAATTTTGTGATTAGCTTTCGCATTATATTTATCTAGTAAAAAAACCTACAGTAACCTAAGATACCTTCAAAATTGTCATGTTTTATCAAAGCCTGATATGTATACACTATTTTACAGCTCGCACGTATTGTGTACGTCCCATCTATGAAATAAAACTTGTGATTAAAAAGCGCGTGAGCTGAGTTTCTGACAAACTATTCTCCATGGGAGACACGGCGCGGGGGATAAAATGAGCCAAGTCCGAGGCACAAATTAATCTTCCTGCACAATACCGTTGTGAGTGGGCGAGCTTTTCGTCTGCATTGTTGTCAGGCCAGTTTTCCATAAACACTTTGTACTGTTACGTTGCTTCAGAATGAAAGGTTCATTCAAAGTTAGTGCATAGAAATGTGCAACTTTACAAGAGTTTGGACTGTGTTAGCCATAACCGTAGTTCTTTTCAATTGAATCCTGACAAAGTGAAAAGTATTGACAGCCTCCATGGTGCGGTGCTTGAGGTTGAGTGCACAGGAAAAAAAGCGCAAATACTTGTTCTATGTCAGGGTATTATGGGACCATGGCCTTGTTGTTCCTAATCCCTAGATACAGGGAGAGAGAGAGATCGAGAGATTGAGAGTGTTTTTAGCTATAACAGGTTATTTTCTGTCAGAGGTTTTATGATTTTTTTAAAATTATCTTATTGTTGTAGGGAATCCTATTTAGGGTCCAGGATCTATGTATGTTGTCGTTGGGCGTTTTGTTTATTGGGTGTTTATTTTTTGTTCGTCTAAAAATATGAAATGAATGAATTAATTTAATATGACTAAAATGACTTTGGTGAAATTTTGCACATAGACCACACACTGCACAGTTACACACCCACACATAGACAATACTAAGACTTATGCCCATCTGAAGTAGTAAGTAGCATAATCATAAGTACACACTTACTCTCTATGACGTACCGTATCTGCTACCTACTGCAAACCATTTGGGTACGTTCTAGAGCAATAAGTTCCAACTTAGAAGCTGTTGCACCTTAGTGCAGATGGTCATCAGGAAATGTTTAATAAGTGGGTGAAAGCACAAGGCCTCATTTTAACGATGACAGTTATACCATTTTAATTTACCACTGCCTTTTTTTGCTTTACTATCTTAGATACTGTCTTAATATTCTACTCTGTCTTGAGGTGGGTTTGAAAATTCAATTTATTCAGGAAATAAGCTTTATTGTTATCTCATCGCGGGCAATTAGGAGGTATTCGTATTTGCTGCTATTAAGAGATTTTGAAAACTTGGGACCATCACCTCTTAGCGCAATTGAATCCAAGACCTAAAGTGGGTCGTTCCAGTGTAAATTCTCATCATCATCATCATCATCATCATCATCATCATCAACAGCCCGCAGTATACTGCTGAACATAGGCCTCCCCCAGAGAACGCCACCTCAAGCGGCTGCTCACCTCCTGTATCCATCGGCTCCCCAGTAAATTGTATTGTAGGCATAGTGATTTAGGTCTTCAATCGGATCATGAGAGATGATGGTTAGGCCCCAGTTAAATGACATTAAGCTTGCATCAGATCATTCAAATATCCTAATAAAAAAACTATGTGAGGTCCTTCTAAAATTTGAGTACCCCATCAATAGAACAGCCTTCTCAACAAATCACGTCATTCCGTCTAAACGTAATACAAATACTATTGTGACCTCTGCGGCGTACAATAACGTATCGTCTATTATTTGAAATAATACACTAATATAATGTAGCGTCCACTACATTAAGCACACTGAATGAAAATCATGTTCGATCCAGTTCGGGCTATTCGAGATATAATAAAATAACATTTCTAGAGAAATACTATTTTCTCCAGACATATCGAAATCCATTACCAGAGGTCATAGACAAATCCTGCCGAAAATGAAACAAGGGATATATTCGACCTCGGAGCTATAGCTAGGGGTCCTCCAAATAATATTATGGCCGCAGAGTTTATGTCATGGAGACAAATTGTGTGTTCTGTAACGTGATTCATTCAAAAAGCATAAAAGATGTGAAGGGGTACAAGTTGTTTTCGTAACTTTATGCTCAGTAAAGTTGGTTCATTCTCAGTAGATCCATGGGCTAGATCCATGATGGATCTAGTAAGATTTTAATTCTTCATTGGATCTATTTTCAAAGACTGACACAACATGTATCTAATGGGACCCAGAGAGCACCAGTTTGAGTGACTGCTCGCCTCCTACATCAATCGGCTACCCGCGACTTGTTATATCATTGTTTTATATAAAAAATATAAACTTTATTAACTGCTTATGGCTCTCCTGACGCGGTGAGGCATATAAAATATAAATTAAATGTTGTTTTTGATTAAAAACTGTTATATACGTAGGTATTCAGAGATACAATTCAAAGAAAGATAAAAAAAACAGTCTCTAACTGCCAAGTCGATAGTAGCCCAGATAATATAATACCTACAGTAGATGGTAGGTAGGTAACATAGATATTTCCATATAGTGAACCAAATTTATAGACATCACAAAAACCACTTCATTACTCTACGTCTTCTTCAGCCTAAGTTAAATAAACAATGTTCCTAAGTACTTCATCAATTTCATTACAAGCGTATAGACCAAACTAACGTTACAATCTAATAAAAACTAGTCGCAAAGTGGGACAGATCAAAAGTTAGATTGACGCCAAAATTGCTCGTACCAAAACTGTGTGGGAATACGGGACATACGAACTTATTACCGGTATAATTTTCGCATCATAAACTGAGAAGTGTCTAATTAGTATTGAATGTGACATGTCAGAACTCGGGACAGATCCCGTGTGTACACGTTGAGAATGTAAGACATATCAAAAGATAAGTGGGACAGAATTATTACATTATTTATGCTATCTTTCATTTGAATTTTTTTGTACATGATTAAGGTGGATTGTGTTTTCTACCCTGTACATGGAACTTTTTAATTAAAGCTCTCATTTAAAGGGAAATACATTTATGCAATCATACTCTTTTGGTGTAATTTATCAGTTTGTTTCGCCAAATTTATGGTGTGATAGTAATGATTATTTAAAAATACTGATCATACTAAATCTTGACTTGATTCCTTAAAATTTCTCAACTTTTGAGCTCCATTCTATCAATAAAACTATTAACCACAGTGGTATAAAAATCTCAGTGATAACAGAACGTAAACTGGTTACAGCAGCTCTCAAGATATTATAATTAAGCAAAATAAAACAAATTACACAATCTTATTCCGAATGCTAACTCTGAATTATGCGAACGAAAGTATCTTGTTTAACCAAAAGCTTTATAATATCTATAAAACGTTAATCTACACAAAATTTCATGCTTTACGTTCTGGAGATTAAAATTACGATTCAACTTCACTCGATGGTCCGTAATGGAGAATACAAAGGATTAATTACTTTGAGATCCTTTTATCTCCTGGAAACGAACTTTGTAAAGTCTTTAGTCTTTCTTCGAAGGGGGAAATTAGTGTATAATACCTCGTTTGCTGAGAGGATCTGATTGTCTAATGGGTAGGTTAGACAGGATTGGTTGTGGAGACAAAGACGAATTGTTAATATAGATCAGTAACGCAAACTGGATATACTTTAAAATATAAAAAAAAACTATATACCCCGACCCCCTATCGGCCGCGATAGCTCAGTTGGTAGTAACTTGCCTTCCGAACTGAGGGTTGTGGGTTCGATTCATATCCAGGACAAACATTTGTGTGATGACCATCGATGTTTGTTCTGTCTCTGGGTGTTATATTGTATTCTATGTATGTATTTACAAACAAAAATAAAGTATTAAAGTATAATATCAGTTATCTGGTACCCATAGTGCAAGCTTTTTTTTATCATTTTCAAAGAATCAAGAGTGGCGCTTTTTGAGTTTGCTATTTGAGATAAAAACTACTTTTTCTGCAACGGCCAATATTGCAATACATCAATATTCATTTAAACGACGAATTTCTCCTTCAAAGTAGAGCAGTATAAGTTATTTGAATAATCATAGCTAATCACAATCACTGATCAGTAGCAAAATGTAATCACCATTTAGCACAACACGCGACTAATTGAACACAAATCCAAAATGCGTACCCACCTCGAAACCCCCACTTTACGCAACGCTGATTTAATTTAATTCCCCAAGTTACGGGTAAAATTTTAATAAGCCTTCTAAATATCAAAACATTCAAGACAAGAACGGGGACATTAGCCGACCCTCCCCATCTTGGGGCCACTAAAATGGATTAACGAGAACATTAAGTCAGTTTAAAAGTTGTGCTAACTGCTTCGCGAATGTGAAAAGTCGGGCGATGTACTATTTTATGTTAAACATATTTTTTCCCACAAAAAATCCTTAACAAGTCTTGTACATCAGAATTAAACACATTTTTTCGTCTGGAAAACCTTTTGTATTAATATTTGCTTCTTCTTTTTGTAGTAAGACAGTCATCATCATCATAATCATTATCATCAACAGCCCGAAGACGTAACAGGCTTTCCCTATAGAGCGCCACCGTGACGAGCCTGATAGCTCAGTTGGTAGTAGCCCTGCCTTCTGAACAGGGCTTTGTGTTCGATTAATTACTACCCTACTAAGATTTGTATGATGAACTTGGATGTTTGTTTGGTGTCTGGGTATTATATTGTATTGTATATGTATGTATTTACAAATAAAACTATCTAAGTATTATATCAGTTATCTGTTTCCCATAGTACAAGCTTTACTTAGTTTGGGGCTAGATGGCGCTGTGTGAAATGTCCACACGTATTTATTTATTTTTTTTACCTTCAGCGGCTGCTCGCCTCCTGCATCCAACATCTCCCCGCGGTTTTCACCAGATCGTCGGTCCACCTAGTGGGGGGGCCGACCTACGCTGCGTCTAAGATAGACAACAGGTAAGACAGTGTTTCAAGTTTATTAAAATATCCACACTGTAGAGAAAAAAACAAGCAGTTTAATGATAAATCATTTTCAACGAGAGAGCATTCTGTTATGTGATATCGTTTCATTGATTCAGGCACATTTTGTTTGCCGTTTCTCACCTCAATTTCCATCTTTTACATGAATTCGATAACGTCTGGCGTGTATCCAATAGTTGCTTCGTTGTGTGTTCAGAGCGCTTGCCGCATCCCGCATTTATTCTTAAGGTGGTATTGAACCTTTGATTCTGTGTCATAAACATGTTTTGTTAGAATCACTTTCTTCTCTGTTAATTAACATAAGTTTGCTTGGGTTTTTCAAAATAATGAAGGAATGAACTAAATTTACTGTTGCAGATGATTGTCTAGTTTATTTATTAGATAAGTTGATAAGATACTCATTCGTCATCATCATCATCAGCCTGAAGACGTCTACTGCTGAACATAGGCCTCCAGGGAGCGCAATTAGAGCGACTGCTCGCCTCCTGAATCCATCGGCTCCCCGCGGCTTTCAACAGAATACTCTTTATTGACACCAAAATAACGACATTCACAACAGGAAAGGCGGTCTGATCGATAAAAATAATGTCTTCCAGACAACCCTTGGATGGACTGAGATAAATCAATGAACATGGTGTTATTAAAATAGCTACACGATACTCGCGATAAAGATCAATTAGAATAAGTGATTTTGATAATATCTTCTTATTAATATCTATTCAATCAAATTCTATTCTTCCTACTTTCTCATGTAGGCAAGAGGAAAGCTGTAGTCGGAATTTTTAGGAATAGTACAAGTAATAAAATTTAATACGTAAAAAAGTTCTACCTAAAATAAAATCTTTAAGAATTACCACGACACCCAAACAAGTCTAATTAAAATTAAAAGATGTACAACGCAATCAATATCAATTCGTTTGGCAACAACGGCGCACCTATTACAAAAACAGTTTTGACACTTCGTAAATTTATTACATAGCTATAAAGGAGCCATTACAAAAATCAATAGACCTCCCGTTTCACCACTCGACCGAACATCGCCCTCTAATGGCCGACTTATTAACTTCAACTTTTTATAAAGTGGGAGGAACACTTTAACGTGAATCCATATTCATGAAGAAGCGGAGATAGCTCCCCCACACTGCGTTTTATTCAATTAATTCCTGATATCCCTGTGTATTCGATCTTAACTGAAGGATTCGACGCCCCCTTTTAAAACCAAGGCGATGAATATTCCGAAGTGCTCCCGCTAACAACTTGCTAAGGTATTGTTCGGATATCTTGCTCGCTGCAAGTTTTTAACGTTGAGATTGAGATGATATTGGTTTCAAGGTATCTTTTACAATGCGAGTACGATGGAAGTTTCCTTTTTAAGCGTAAATTAAAACAGGAATGGCTAAATACATAATGGTTTTTGGTGTAGATTAAATAGGAATATGTAAAGGTTTTGGTGATAAAAATTGTGTCTCAACCAAGTCGAGTGTTAGTTTGACTTTTGAATTATTTTATCTTGTTACGATGTTTTTCTTTTAACTCCCAATGTAAACATGGAGGTAGCATTTGTATAGGTAAAACTTTTTTTGTTTGAAAGGTGACTTGTTTGAGAATATTCATAGCTATTAGATGTTTAGTGTAAGTTTTTTTTTAAATTTGTTTCTGGTCTTATGATAATGATATTTTTCGAGGTTGTTTTTTCATTGTAGTTTACAGTTAAGAATATTTATCAAGCATTTATGACTCAAGTTTGCACTAATTTCAGTACTAAGCACTTACCTCACATCTCTTCTAAAAGCGCCATAATTAAAGTAATAACTTGTGACATAAAAGCGAACTGCAAACAGCGTTGCCATAATTAATTTAGCATAAAATATTTCCGCAAGCATAAATTACAATAAATGCGAGCGGTTGGCGTCTCAGTCTTCGTTACGTCCCCGCTAATTTAATGGCCCGACCAATTATAGTGATAGGTGTTCCCAGCTCATGCGGCATGCATCGCGTCGTGTTACTTACTTTGTGTGTCTGAAATATGGATAGGATATGTGCGGATCGTATACTGTAGGTAGGCGGTTTAAATAATAAAGAAAATAAGTAATTTATTTTTGTTCATCATGATCAGGCTGAAGACGTCCAATGCTGAACATGGCAACCCCCAAAGAGCGCCACTTTGAGTGGCTGCTTGATCCTGCATACATCGGCTCCCCAAGGCCGGCCTACGCTGCAAATAGGTAAACAGTTGTTCCGTAGAACATAATTATAACCGGAGTAGGTGGGTCTTAAAGCAAAGAATCGGAAGAGGAAGAGAAGAATGCCTTGCGATGAGATGGGCTAAAGAACATTGTTCTTACATATGCAAACAACCTAAAACTGGTAGAGTAGGGTCAGAGACGAGGCTTAATGACGTGCCAAGACAAAAAATTAAGTCAAGCTACGATAATAACGATAATGAAATACAATTCTTATACTGATCAAACAAAAGGTAGTAACTCAGTAGGTTTAATTCACGTCTCTACACGTTACACTTGTACAAATTGTACAGAAACATGTTGAAGCGGGAACATGAATATACGGAAAGAGAATGCGTACTTGTCACGCCGTGCCGAGAGCTACGAGTGGTGTCCCCGCTTTGAATATTGTCAATTAGGTTACCAGAATTATGTCGAGTATCTTCTACTATGTTGCGCCCAGTGCAATGACAATTTATATCAGATTTCATTAAGACTTAAAACTCGTTGAGCAAATGCGATATTCTGGTATTATTTTGACAGCCTCCGTGGTGTGGTGGTTGAGCAGGTCGGCTCGTAACCCTGAGGCGGTGGGTTCGATTCCCGCGAACGGACAAGTATTTGTGCACAGAAAAAAAAGCGCAAATGCTTGTTCTGTGTCTGGGTGTTGTGGGACCATGGTCCTCGTAGTTCCTGGGTCCCTAGATACAGGTAATCCTAGTTAGGGTCCAGGATCTATGTATGTGATCGTTGGGCGTTATTATTATTTGGGCGTTATTATTACTATTACTAAACCAATATGTTTGTTCAGAGTTATCATCTATTTAAAACGTGACCAAAAATAAAATGATTACTTTTAAGATGTGGAATTAAGGCTCCACGTGGTCTTTCAATCCATCTGCCATCATTGGTCTGGCAAACGATGGGGAAGGAAAGTTCTCGATTGACGACCATGACCAGAAGCCGCAGCGCAGGGCCACCCTGCCCACTAGGTAGACTGAAGATCTGGTAAAAATTGCTGGGAGCCAATGAAGCAGTCACTTAAGTGGCGCTCTCTGGAGAGGCCTATTTTCAGCAGTGGACGGCTGATGATGATGATGATGATGATGATGATTATGACGATCAGCAGTCTTTCGCTAGACCTACAACATGCAGTACTTTAAAGGGAGGGTTAAAACAGTATTAATACAAAGTAAGCCACGTATTAGTGCCAAGTCTTTTTTTTCTTTTAATTTTTTTTACATAGTAGTTTCAGGTCAGGGTTGACACTGTAGCCAATTTTGAAGGCTTTAGTTGACAGATCTAAAACTACTAAAACTGTTGCTGTTCTTGTCAAATAGACGGGAATGTAAGAGACGGATATATTTTTAGTATTTTAAATAGTGTCAACTAAAGCCTTCAAAATTAGGCGTAATGTCACTCCCGTAATGCTAATTACAAATTTTAATACATATTTATTATGTTCCTCCATAAAGGAACAAATAAAGCCTCATCATGGTTTTGTCCTCTTTTGGACACACTCCATCAACACATGTTGAACATCCTGAACTATACCACAATCCTCACAGTTGGATGTGTTTGAGATACCCATTAAAAATAGGAAATTGTTTGACGGAATGTGCCCGGAACGAAGTCTGAGAAGTGCCACAATATATTTCCTATTCATCGGAATTATATCAAACCACGGGTAACGATGAAGTTCGCACTGTATAGTTCTTATACCATATGCCTTTTGACTGATGAGCGGTTACCAAGTCTTGTGTTACAGATGTCCATAGGCCACAGTGGGCCCTCTTCCCATCAGGAGGGCCATGTGCTTATTTGTTAACTATAGCAAAAATAGAGTATAATTTACTGAAAACAGAATAAATAGAATTGCGCTACAGCTAGCTCACCTGAGTCACACTCAATTGTGAAAGACATAACAATAATACGGCAACAAAGTTACCATATTTATGGCACAAGTGCATAGTTTCCGCGGTTCTAACCCAGGACGTTCACTGTCATATTTATTGTGCTATGTGTACATACTTTATTGTAATGCTTGTACATTACGAGTGCGTTATGAAGTATGAATGAGGGATAAAATGGGCCACGTTTCCTTAGTGAGTATCTTATAAATAAATTATATCAGGGATTTACATAAGAAGGGTACGCTGTATACTTATTTATTATGTGTCTGTGCTAAGCGTAAAGCCGTAATTCTCGGCTGTAAGCAACTAAGCATAGCATGGCAGTCATTCAGTTAGTAGGTACTTGACTAATACTTTGTTATTTAATACGGAACGAGGAGATCCGCAGAGAACTAAAGTCACCCATATAGCTTTTAGAATTGACAAGTTGAAATGGCAATGGGCAGGCCACATCGCTCGCAGAACTGACAACCGATGGGAAAAAAGGTTCTCGACTGGAGACCACGAACTAGAAGGCGCAGCGTAGGCCAGCAGTGGGGACTAGGTCGACCTGGTCAGAACCGCGGGAAGCCTATGGATGCAGGAGGTAATCAGCCGCTTAAAGTGGCGCTCTTTTGAGGGAGGCCTATATTCAACTGTGGACTTCAGTCTGATGATGATGATGATTATTCAATATGACAAAATAACAGCCAACAGATGATCTTTGAGAATCGTACTAAACGTAGAAAATTGAACTAGAGACACTACTTGTCGATCCAGCATTCGAAAGGTACACAATATTACAAAAAGTAACGCCAAGAATTCTGCATGAGTTTCACTTTCACAAACTATTCGACTAGTCCACTCAGTAACCTAATAAATTCATCAATAGAGGCTACAGTTACGCCGATCCAGAAACAGGCACCGCCGGTGGAAAACTTTTAATTGGAGAGAAATCCGGGCACCGAAGGCGTTTTAATTAGGAAAATTTCCTATGAACAGCGCGGGCCGGCTGTATAATTTCTATGCAAATCGCGCGTTTAACTTCGCATAACGCAGAGATGGTGCGGTGTAGGTGGCGACAGCGATTTAAGTTTAACAACGACATACAAGTTATGTGTATCCGGGTTGAATAAAAAATTGTTTTAAAAACAAAAATAGTTTAGGACGTGTGGATCACTAACTCTTTTTGACAAAGTGTATTTATTAAGCTGAGTGGGTTATGTTCATAAATATTAAAATATTTTCCATTGTTTGATTTGTTGAGGTAGCTTAACACACTCCAATTCATTTGTATCATAATTAAGCGAATTTTTATACCTAGCAGGTAAACGTAGCTTGGCTCGAATAGTAAATACATGGAAAATA
Organism: Ennomos erosarius; assembly: GCA_963580505.1. Taxonomy (NCBI): domain Eukaryota; kingdom Metazoa; phylum Arthropoda; class Insecta; order Lepidoptera; family Geometridae; genus Ennomos; species Ennomos erosarius. Next base: position 2,981,471 of record OY756982.1, read on the forward strand.
ATGTAATTAAGTATCGGCATTTCATAAAATGTCAGTGACATACTTAATCATCATCTCAAAATAGCCTAAAAAATACATATTAAGTAAATTATTGCAAATATTAAAAAAAAATTATAAATATTTTAAAATATAGTTACTGATAAAAATTATGGATGTACGTTGAACAACAACATCCAAGTATTTGTTTGTAGTGGTATTATTAGGGTAATTAAATTTTCTTGATATTTTTTCATTGATTAACCCTCGTTTTTGAAAAGGAATAACTAAGTCACTGTCTCTAAGTATACTGCAAGATGGTACCTAAAACAGTTTCTACAGACTGATTCCGACGCTTCATTCTGTATTAATAAAGAGCTAATTGATCAACTTTGTTGGCAGATTATTGTATTCGTTTTTGTGTACTTATACAGATTACTCTGACATTTTGATCTTAATTTGTTTTGCGGGTTCTACGTATTGTTTACGTTGTTCAACGTTCTGTAGGGAATATTCATTTGTGTTTATCTTTCCATTCGTGCATTGTATGAAAGTGAAGTCATTTATGAATTTATAAAGAGTTTATAAAACCGCAGAGCCTTAAAACAATGGTTTTCAATCAGTGTGTGTTACCAGTGATGACTTATGGACGTGGTATCTTACCGGTGGCCTCATTAGTGAGCTCAACGAGTATGGAGAGTCCAATGCTCGGTATTTCCCTGCGAAGTAAAATCCAAAATGATGAGATCCGCAGGAAAAGTCAAGTGATCGATATAGCTCTTAGCATTGGCAAGTTGAAATGAAAATGGATAGGCCACATCTTACGTATGACTACAACCGATGGGGAAGAAAGGTTCTCGAGTGGCGACCACGAACCGGAAGATGAAGCGTAGGCCGGCCCCCCACTAGGTGGACCAATAATCTGGTGCAAGCCGCGGGGAGCTGATAAATGCAGGAGGCCAGCAGCTGAGGAGGCCTATGGTCAGGTTGTTGATGATGATGATGATGATATAAAACCATTTTAATAAACTTTATCACGGAACTAAAGAAGGTTGGTATAAGATTCCTATTTACTAGGTATTTTGTAAGACTGACTTTCTTAAAACTGTAAGTGAAAAGTACAACGCGTTTTAATCTGCTGGTTTGCTATCATTCCCTATCAAACATTACAATGTATCAAGAACCTGTCCGTGTAAATAGCAACATTTTCACATTCAACTAAAAAAGAGCTCGCACACTATTACGTTTCATCAGCAACATTACTATATATTTCCCCAAACAAAACTGCCACAAAAAGTTGGTAAATTATCATCAAACCCTCGTGGATTCTTCCAGAACTTATCTTACCTACGTAATGGGGCTCTAGAGATAACTTAGTATACAATAAATTCATTATAGTGAAGCCCCGGCTTGGGTCGGGCACTAAAAATAATGTTATGTTACTATTCCAGAATATTATAAGGAATACCTCGAAAGCCACTCTAACTTCAGAATTGACAGAGTTATGTTATGGTACTGACGATTTTAGGTAGTACTTTTAACAAATAATAGTATTGCCATTTTCCTAGTATAGATGTAGGTAGGTAGTCTGGATCTCTTCAAGTTAAGAGCGATTAGTATCTCACGGGCAAACGTCACAGATTATAAAGCCCGACGATAGCTCGTGAACATAATTTCTTCTACAAACACGACATACTTGCGCGGGCAGGGGGCGAAGTAACAAAACGATACAAAGTCATACGAAATTACAAAGAACAGAGCAGGATGGAACAAAAGCCACATAGGGTGTCCCGTTTCTTCTCATAGGATTAGCGGTTGAAATACGCCACTAACTTTCGTTTTATCATAGGTCAACTGGATTTATAGTCAATGGCAAATGTTCTGTGCCTCGGATAACATCTTCATTTTCCGTCAGGTGAAATGTTGACAAATGTATGCCCAATTTTGCATAAAAACATACAGAAACACACAAATAAACGACGTGAAGATCTAGCCGTTAACCTGATGTTTAGCGACACGGCCGCACATAACAGTTGCAGTGTCACTCGAAACTTCAAAATAAAGTTTCGCGTGACACTGCATTGCGCACGGAACACACATTTTAATTTTGATGTATTTTTTGATTAAAGGACGTTGCATCTCCACTCATAGCTAATAAATGGAAGGTACGTTACTATGGCATCAAAGCACCCATAACTTCCATTAACAAATAAATTTCCTTGTGATTAAACAATAATTTCAATAACTCACCGTAACTTTTATGGGTCCTGATACCCCTAAAGTATAACTTTCACAAGGGCCGGGTGCGGACACCCTGTTTTTCCCGAAGGCAAAACTTGCAAATTAATATAGATCGATCCTAAACTTTTACCGGAGACAATTGACAAATGACTGAAAAGTTTTCTTTCAACGCTCAATTAAACTAAAGCGGAGTCCATACTTGCTTTTGATCAATGCCAGAACAGTTAACATTTTAACTGTTCTGGCATTACACTGCGAAGTCACGCTCCAGGACAAGTATATTGAATTGACTACACTTTTGTTGATAGAACTTTTAGTGAATTTGCAATATTAATCCACCCACCAAAGAATAACTCGTCACAGTTCGTTTACATAAAAAAAAACTGTCCCGCACTAGGCCAGTTCGATGGATTACCTACACTATTGTCTTGTGAGGGAAGCCCTGAGTAATGATTATGACTGTTTACGATCATTAACATCAGCCTGAAGATGTCCACTGCTGAACATAGGCCTCCCCCAGGGAGCTTCACTTTCAGGGGCTGCTCGCCTCCTGCATCCATTGGCTCCCCGCGACTTGTTTACGGTAAATTTGCTGACCTTTTTTCCATTAAAAACCTTTAAACACCAATATAACAACTGATACTAGATAATTATTATTACCCTAAACACAGCCGACATCGTACTATTTATTATTTACTAATTATGCTTTCATTATACTAAAAACATGCGTCTCAATGGAGAATGTAGATCATGAACAAAATAGCTCAATCTTATTCAATCGTGTGAAATTGGGTTAAAAGGCTCCCAGGGTTATCCAATTAGAAATTTATTGTAATAGACACTAAAGGGAATATCGATAAACTCCAGGAATGTAACCGGAGAAAATGAATATGCAATGGCGATGAAAATTGAATATTGAACGGTTATAAGTCTAGGAAGAAGTTTTACTCGATTTGAATTTATGGCCGAGGCCGTGTTAAAGGTTAATTAAGTATCAGTACAAAATAGGCCACGGGTTTTTCCCGACTTGAATATAAAACTACATTCTATCCTTATTTGAAGAAAAAAGGTATAGTTCAATTACTAATCACAGTGTTATTGTTGTTTATTTATCAGACATTTGGGCTTACCTAGAGCTACAACAACCATTTTAGACTAGACTTTATAAACGCGCTGTACTATAGACGGTAAATAGAATACAGATAGTTAAATTGTAATAGTAGGTAATTATTGAACAAGCGCGATGAGAATTGATGAAAGGAGGTTCACAAAGCCCACACCGTCTCTTCTGGTGGGTGCCGTAAGATCCGGCTAGGGCAATATCCAGGGAGTGGGCAGTGGTGTTCTCTTCGATCTGCAATTTCATCTACCACTGCCAAGCATAGTGATTATGGCAACCCTAAAAAGGCCCTATGTTCAGTAGTAGAAGCTGTTATATGTACTATTAGCCATCTAATGACTTGTATTAGGCTAGCATTTTTAAGATTAGTTCTAAGTATTGTTTTAACATCGTATTGGGGTACTGTAATGGTGTTAAAGTGAATAAATAAATAAATAAATAAATAAAATCACAGTGGCAACACCGAAGATGACGTCATGGAGAGAAGGCACAGACTATATAAGAAGCAGCCAAATGGGCTCTCTTACTTCAAACTGATATCGTACTAAACGGACGTAGTTGTGCGTGTGGCATTTCTATTTTCTACTACCTTTGGGCATAGTGTCGGTCAATATTTGAAATAATGTTTAACTGTTATAACTAACTATTATATTAAAGCTCTTGATTATTAAAAAGTTGTTGATTTCACTTTTGATTCCTATTAGTACCATCTTCGTCTATTAATATCGGAGCGTAATGAAATTCTAAGTTTATGTGATATAACGATACTTAAAATATTATTAAAATCAATGAAATCTTGGCCATCCATAAGGCGTAGGCACTCTATGTTCTATTCCTAGTAAGGAAATAGGACAATTGATTCACTGGCGCAAGCGCAAGAACAGAGGTCTTTCTACGGTCATATATAGACTATTGTAATTTGAACGTAGTACCATAATATCTATTCCGTGATTCAACACACAGAATATTACTCTTTTAAAATTTCAAACTTTATAATATCCGTCATATTTACCGATATTGTAGATAAATAATGAAGTGCACATCGAGTTTGTGGGCATTTTAATCAGTACAGCTTCAAATGTTTAATTACGTGTATGAGAGCAAAGGTCACTGACCCAAAATGTAATTCGCTAACAAAACTAATATTTCGATTGTGATTCAGCGGTCCAAGTGTACCTATTTGAATGCAAATATTTGTTTGACATGAAACTAACTGTAAATTTTATAGCTGATGTAGCTTAACATCGAACATTATAGCGTACTTATTCTGGTAATTGCAGAACAATGATCAAAATACGCGATCAATTAGCGTTTGATTAGACTTAAACTATACATAATTATTTACAATTATTTAACCGTTATATTTTGCAATTCACAATGTCCAGCCATATGCAAGTAAATTTTACTTTTAAATAACTTCAATAATATCGCAATGCGTGAGTGAGATAGAGGATTCACGAATGTATGGACTTTAATATAGGTGCCCATCGTTTGAACATAGTGGCAACTTACATGAATACCGATTACTTATACGGGCCAAGTTTCCAGACTGCACCAGTGTGGAAGAGACACGGTAATCCCAAGCACTTGTTAGCATGCAAATTGGTGTTGCACACCAATTTATGATCCTGTAAATTGGCATTATAGCTACGTGTGCTGAACTATTTGGACAGTTAGGAAATTAAGACGGTATTGGTGAAGGGTTTTGGTAGTGGTATTAATATGGTAGCTGAAGTCAGATGTAAGTAGTGTCAAATAGTTAGGAAAAAGATCCAATACTGCAAACGATGACTAATTGTTAATAAAACATACTTAATCGCTTTTGATGTGTGTTCTTTAGTCTACCTACTCAAACTCTGACTCTTCACACTCGACTTAAAAAGCATTAGAGAGAGAAACTATCGAATAAGCAAGCCTTTATTATAACTTCAATAAAACCAATCCAGTAGAAAATTGAGTTAAGAAACGCAAGCAAACAGAAGCAAAACAAACACCTTGCAACGATCTAATCGAAACTTAATCTAGCCGGGTAAAAATCCGAAGCATTCCAAGACCCCGGGCGGTAATTTCCTGGGGCAACTATGGAGAGCAATCAACTTACTCCTTATAACGGTTGGAAAGGTCTTGAGAAGTGCGCGGCGCCCATTCGACTTTTTCAAAACATCACTAACGAGCCACTTTATGGCTCTGTGCGGTTGTGAATGAAACACTGGCAATGGCGGTTCGTGGTCTTATTTTGCGGATGGATTAAAAATGTGAACAAGAAAAATAGTGGGAAAGCTGGCAAGCTTAGGAAATACTAAATTTAAGATAACTAGAATAGCTAACCCACTGCACTGGGCCAATAAAGGCTGTTGAAAAGGTTCACAAAATCGTTGGTTTAAACCACAACGGTAGCGTTTAATTCCACATCTAGGACAGTACTGAAAAGATTTGGAGGACCAGTCTGTCAAACAACAGCTACGTATATAAGTCATGATTTTGCGTTGATTGATGATAATGACAGTGATGAGAACGGAAAGATAAAACTAAAACTTTAAAAACAAACTAAGTAGTTATCAATAGCTATTTTCTTCATAAACATGTGTGACCATAAGAAAATAAATAAAAATTTGTGTCTTTTCTGTACGTGATAAAATATCAGCTGTAACACAACGAGATTCTTGGAAATCTCCGTATCGACCATTTAGATTACAAAATACAGCGTAAAGCGCTTTATTACAAAAAATAAACCATGTTCTACCAACGCACAGTGAACGCAAAATATCAACTCAAACACACAACACCTTCAGATACAAAGGGAATGTGAGAACAATCATCGCAGCTTTCGTCAGGTATTTACTCACATAGGATGGTTGACATTCGGTATAAAGACAGCGTTACAATAGCTTTTAGTTCGAAAAACATCTGTTTGTGTTTGTGCTTAACAGTCATGATACTTACATTGGATCTTGACAATTCAATAAAGGTCAGCGCGATAACATAGGCATTAGACGAGATTTTTCAGTTACTTTTGTAGTGGGTTCGAGTCCCACATAACCCGCCCACTAGTCCCATCATCTCAAGGTATTATAGTAGTATGGCCCACAAAGGCATTTCGTGTTAGGTAGGTACATAGGTAAGCTAAAAATATGAACGAGTAATTTTTTTCTACGCTACATACTTATGTCCTTCCAGATTTGCATCTTAACATCTGATCAATCAATCAATCAATCAATCAAATCGTTTATTTGCTAAAATACATGTATAGTATAGGTCTTACAAAAAGTTTTGCTCATGTATTTAGTCTGCAAGCAGACGTGCAAGTGTTATTTAATAACTAATCATAATTTTTATTATTTTACAAGTAAATATTTGTACAGAATTAATTATAATCTTTAACACTATAAAAACAGTTGCATTGAAGCCAGTCAGTCAGACATTTCTTAAATTTGTTATCTTCTAATATTTTTATGTCATTTGGAATGTTATTGTAAATAGATGTGCACATGTTATATACGTTTCTCTTATATATTTCTTTACGAGCAGGAGGTCGATATAATAAGTTAGTAAACTTTGTCCTTTTTAGCGGGTCATAACTTCACCATGCTTCTTAATTCGTAAAAAGATGAACTTCAGAAATTTTAACAGAAAGTTGGTATGGGTTATGTAATCTGTGGTATAGATAGTTGAATAAGAGGCATCAGTACTCACATAAAACGCGGTAGTTCAGATGTTCTGTCGTAAAGTCTCACTTTAGTATTCTGTTGGCGCGCGGTCAGTCAAATGTTGGCTTTTAAATACGCCCTCAGCTGGCATCCGTTTCATACATACGGAATAAGTGGAGAGTAGCTTGCTCAGTGTCTGACCCATTTCTGTCGTAGAAATCTGTGGACTGTTACGTTACTCGCATATTCTGTGGTTAAGCTTGCGTATACGATAAGCAATGGGCAGGTAATTATTGTTTTGTAGTAAACTCGTCGTCATCAACCCAATATTATTTCCCCTGCTGGGACAGTATGGGCTTTCTCTTAGAGAGAGTGAGTGTAGGCTATAATACATTTCATTGGCCAAGTGCGGGTTGATGAATGACACATTTTCTTGAATATTGTGATTCTAAATTGCTGGTTGCCTTGCGATATTTTCTTTCACCTTTGTAAGAGCATTTGTGAACTGCGCAAATAAATTACCTTGTAAAGTCATAAGTGCAAGGCTGACCGTTATTTGAACTAGTTTTAGTTTGGAAGGAGCCACACTTACGCTTTAACAGCTAGATTATATTTTTAACGCCATAAGTACGTTGTCTTTTAGAAATAACTCCTTAGGGAAAAATCATTGTACCTAGATTTTAATGTTTGGAGCTGCTTTGTGTTTCCTCTTTATTTAATAAGTTTGTAATCAGCCAAGATGAAGCAAGATAAAACACTGAGCAACTATTACACTATAATTCAGTATAGTATTAAGACCCTAAGAAAATTTACAAGTTTAATTTAATTTCCCACCAAGAAAAAGCGGGAGTTAGGTACTGTATATAGATTCTTTTAACGGAATTCATTGCGACCCCTCCCAGGAAGGCTAAGCTATTTTCATAAGTTTGCGTGCTCGAAATAATTTACACCTAAGTCCGAGATTCTAATTTACCATTTTTCTTTGCGTTGGCGACATTCCCGCAAGTAATTCACATAATTAGGGTAACAAAGGACGAAAATTTAATGACGCGAGCATTGCTCAAAGCAAAATTGTGTAAATTATTTACATTTCCGTCGTGGACAAGTCTTTGTCGTAAAAATATCGCATTATGTTCGTCCTTGGGGCTACATTACGCTTAGTTTTTTGTTAACACAGGTTTTTATTGTGCTATAACATATTAATAAAAGTAAGTTAGCAGGTATTTATGGTTTTATGGCAATATCGCTTGCTTAGCGTAATACCGATGAATTTATAAATTCCATAGATTAAATAAATAAATAAATAAATAAATATGTGTGGACATTTCACACAGCGCCATCTAGCCCCAAACTAAGCATAGCTTGTACTATGGGAACTAGATAACTGATACAATACTTATAGTATACTTTTTTGTTTGTAAATACATACATAGAATACCATATAACACCCAGACGCAGAACAAACATCTATGTTCATCACACAAATGTTTGTCCCCGGTAGGAATCGAACCCATAGCTCTCAGTTCAGAAGCAGGGATACTACCAACTGTGCTATCGGGCCCGTCAGATTATTTCTCAAGAATTCTTCAATAAATGGCACATATACCAACCCCGTAAATTGGTTGCAAAAGATAAAGAATAAATGGCATGAAATCACTACATATTATGTTCTTTTTGTATAAAGTATAAAATGAGGTAACTACTGCAAAAATATTGCATTTCAATTGAGTTTTGGTAAGGAACACAAAAAGGGGGAAAAAAGAGTATGTTTTCATGAAAATACAGCTTTCTCGGAGCCTTCGGGTCATATCGTTTCAGGCTAGTAAGAGCGGGACAAATTAAAAAGAAGTCCTTTTGTACGGTGACCATAATGTTATAAGATTTTTATCCATTAATTAGAAAAAAACATAAAAAACTAGATTACCCCTTTTCTTTCTGATTAAGATGTTTTTGTAATCACAATAAAATATAGGCGAAGTTTATAGCAGAAACAAAATATGACAACTTCTTTGCATAAAATATTTCTAATGTAGCATTAAATTATTTTTTGATAACATTAAACGGTCCATACAGAAAATGTCATTTTGACGCGAACTGAAACAAATTAAATAAAGCTTATTACTTATGCTTGATAGCGTTCAAAATGTCTGTCTTCTATCTACACGCAATACTTTAACGGACTGAATATTTTTTTTGGTTTTATACTTTTATGAACGAACATTTAAATGTCAAAAGTTATTTAAAAAGCTATAAATTTTTTATATAAGAATGAATGATGTTAAGTGACACGGCTGCCCGTAACACGGTTGAAATAAAGGTCATTACAATCTTCTTCTTCTTCTCGTGTAGGCAAGTGGTCAGCCCTGGTCAGGGCTGACCTGTCATTACAATAAAATTAAAAGTAAAATATACCCAATGGGATATTTTTCAAAGAATGCGTATTTTAAAAAAGATGCAATATAATCTATCCTCATTTTTTCCAGAGTATTAGTCACCCGTTCTCAACGTGGTTGCAGCAAGGATGTCGCATTCATCCAAGAGACTCTCCTCTCTTCCCATTCATTGTGATGATTGCTGGCGCCCTCATTACACTACTGCCTACTAGCACTCAAGTAGGAGCCCTCAGATTTGTAAGTACTGTTTATCTATATGGGTAATACTATACTGTATGCAATGATTACATATTATTAACTAGACATTTTTTTCATAATAATATAATACTTTCGCTTATTTGTTTGACTTATTACTTTTCTATAAACTTGTTGGTAAGGTGAGCGAAGCTCTCGAAAATCATATGGAAAACCTTTAAGCAGCCTACAAAGATGGCTTTAGGTAGGTACTTGTTAATCTACTGTTCTTTCGTAAGTTTTGTGCTTCTAGTTACTGGACGAATGTATATAGTACGTATCTAAACGGTAAAAATATAATTAAAATAATATAAAAAAATTATTAAAAAATAATAATAATAAGCCAGAAAAGTAAAATTAAACTGAAATAGTTATTTTTATCACTGTTTAAAATTAATTAAAATAGGGACAAGTCAACTGTTTCATCGTCATCATCAGCATCATCATCAGTCGAAAGACGTCCACTGCTGAACATAGGCATCCCCTAAAGAGTGCCACTTTGAGCGGCTGCTTGACTCTTGCATCCATCGGATCTCCGCAGTTCTGATCAGGTCGTCAGTCCACCTAATAGAGCCTACGCTGCAACGAAATAAATATAAAAATAATATTAACACACATTACAAAATTAAATCTTAACTTTTTTGTGTCGTTTCGCTTTATTGTATGAAACTATCGTTTAGGTATATTGGTATTTATACAGTCCATATTTTAATAATACACCCAATTAAATATAGATACACAAACGCTATATAAACGAAAAGACAGTATTTACATACCAACAAAAGAGACGGCACACTAGAAGCAGTTAAGCGTACGACTCCCTTTTGACGTCAGGCTGCGCAACCTTTATTTGCGTCGAGTTCATATTTTCCTCATTTAAAGACGCACCTACGCCGATGCCCTTTGATGTATGGAATCAGGTGCCCTTACGGGAAAATTCTATGGAATGCGAGAGCAATTTGAGTGAATACAGGAAATAGACGTCCGCCTTTACCATTGTGGGTGCTCGGATGTGACAGAGCGAGTAAAAGTGACTGAATCTGTAGACTTTTTACTATCGAGGAAACTAAAACGTTTACCGTAGGTGTTATATAAATGTTTTTATTAAAATGATATTGTGCCCACTCGGTGGACTGGTGATCTGGTGAAAACCGCGAGGAGCCGATGGATGCAGTAAACGCAAACATTTAGGTCACCAAAATGCTTCTAATTATGTCTAGGCAAGTGGCTGGGCCACTTCTGGGTGGCATAAAAAAATCTGCCAATTATTGTTTTTGAATAACAGTCGGGACCTCGAAGAAGAAGAATAAGAACAATATAGCTACCCAGTTTAACTAATATGTGTGAAAACAGTCAAATGTGAATCTGGGGGTTATATACCACCTTTAGTTTGATAACAAGCAATACATCATACTTCATTTAAAATTTTCTACAGTACAGAAACTGAACGATATTGACGAAACTGTCAAATCCATACTAATTATGTTTCTATCGGTTGCAATCATATTATGTGATCGTCTAGCTGGCGGATATGATCTAAATCGTATACGTCGGTGACATTCGCCGAAAGCGGAAATTATTCTTTACTAAAAATATTCAAGACGGTAAAAGCCCTGGGGAAAAGTACTAATTTTTAGATATAGGTAGAAGAAAAGCAAAAAACCTTCCAGGGTGGTTATTCTCTATGGAAACACAGATTCCACACGATACGAAACCACGTCGTTATCGTGTCTTATTCAAATCGTGTCACAGCGTTAGATGTACCTTCACTTTACATTAAAGTTATCTTTATTTTGATTAAAATATATTGACATAAGTGGTCATATCTTTTGATGTGTTGATGTTTCGGACCGCGTCTCGGTAAAACATATGATTTTTGACAGTTCAAATCACGCCAATTCCAAATTCATTTCGCGCGGTTTTGTTTTAGTTTCATAGAGATAGACTTTTCCAGATTTCTTATGTAAGACAAGGAATTAGCGTGGTTTCGAAGTAAGGAATCGATACGAAATAATGGCCCTGATGGGAAAAAAAACCGCTGTGATGGACATTTGTAACACTCGACGTACCACTATTAATGCGTAGCTTATCTATAATAATAGAAGACCTGTTAAGAAGTACATATTAAACATTTTTGAAACTTATACCCACTTAGTAACTTAATGACAATTATTTTCAAAAGCGCTTGTGTTTATCGGGAACTTTGTTCTTTTCATAAAGTGACGTCTCTAATCTCAGTTTTGGTACAACTGCCGAATGCCATAAATCAAACAAGGAAAAAATACATAACGAAATAAAAAAAAAAACAAAAGAAATACTGCCTTTAAAACAACCGTATTCAACATCAAAAGCAGTCAGGAAAACGTCTCTCTCTATTATTTCCCCATCACTAGACGCAGACTTCACTTCAATCTTTTCACTTTGACTCGGGTAAGCCTATCACGCCATATTTATTAGCTCCGGCGTTGCATCAAAACACCTTTTTAGAAGCTTTTATAGGTCGAATACAGGCGGAAAGTTTAAGGTGACTTTTGAAAATCTGCGTTTGGGAAAATGATCCGCTTATATTTTTTAAATTAGAGATTTTATGACTTTAAATATGGAACTCGGCATAAATATTACTGACGATACTGTCTAGTTATCAACGTCATTTGATTTGAAGAGAAAATATTATCCCCCCATTTTTATTAGCAGAAGAAAACTCCTAGAACCTAGTTAGGATTAGGTGGTAAGATTTTTCTAAAAAGTAGCAAGTTTGCAAGTTATTCTGCCACCAAGCAGTAGTGTGCCAGCACTACGCATAGTGTTCTTGGTTCAAAGGCCAATATAGTTATTATAATTACTGATGACTATTTGATACCTGTTTGTGTCAATTTGGGGGTTAGTAAATATTCTCAATTAAAAAACATGAATATTCAGTCTTAAATACTCATTTTCACCCCAATAAAAATATTAAACCCGCAACAACGTTCAAAACGAAGTAGAGACCACCCCGCGCGACCGCAGCGCATTGCCCTAATTTTAAGATGGCCGCACAATCCCACAGAGACTTGAAACAAAGTCCCGACCATTTGTTCCTCGTTAGCTGTGTCGCAGCCACTAGATATTATGAATAAATTTATGTTACCACTTGAAGAATGTTTTTAAAGAAAAACCTTTAAATTAGACCTTACCTTGGTTGTAACTAAACTCAATTTCATCTGATAGGAAAAAACTGCTTACAACCCTACTTGTGAGTAGACCCAACTTTTTTCCTATAATGTTAATGAGAAGGCCTTGTAACTTTCATCATCATCACTATCCGGAAGACGTCCACTGCTGAACATAGGCCTTCCCTACTGCCACGCCATGGTCTCAGGTCATCGGTTCACCTAGTGGCGGGGAGCTGGCCTATCGCTGCATCTTCCAGTTCATTGTCGATACTCATGAACTTTTCTTCCTCATCGGTTATCGAATCTGCAAGCGATGTGGCCTGGGCATTGCTGTTTTTACTTTTTGATTTTGAAAGCTATGTTATACATACTGACAAACATGGCCAATGTTTGGCCAATGTTTCTCTGTACTGGCATATTTAAAAACGTAGCCAAAGCTAGGGATAATTATCCGCCCGCGGCTGTTGCATCAATTATTCATAATATTTAGTGGTCGGGACGAGGCTAACGAGCAACAAATGGCCGGGGCTACGGACTTAGAGTACAGGGTGGAGTAGAGAGTTTATCAGTACGTTATCTTAAAATTCTTGCAAATTCTAAGAGCTATATCGCCGACTTGGTTCTCCTGTGGATCTCCTCATTTCAAATTTTATCTCGCAAAGAAACTCCTATCATAGCTCTCTACATAGCTCGTTGCACGACTTTTGAGCTTACTAATGAGGCCAACCATATCATGTCTCATTCATTGTTGACACACATTGGTTCAAAGTGCGCTTTATGGTATATTGGGTAAAAAGATAGGACGAAGCTTCCTGAACACTACCCAGTCGAGCTCAAAAAAATTGCAAGTTTAAGTTGCAGTGGGTAGGCGACATCGATCGCAGAACCGAGACTCGATGGGGAGGGAAGGTTATCGAGTGGTGGACCTTCCGGAAAACGTCATAGCTTAAAAACAATGTTTATAATGATGCTGCAAACTGGAACCGTCGAACGAGATATTACCAAATAGCAAAGATACAAAAAACATTTTTGAAAGTAAAAAACGACACATCAAGTCCATGCCAAATATGATAACAAATAACGGAGTACCAAGACAGATTAGACAGAGCTCCTACGGTACCAGCATAGCATTACATTACAAAGAGTTACTTACCCAGGCGCCATCTTAGTGCATGTGGGTCTGTGAGCTGGTACATAAGCTTGGTAGAGTAACTATAACAACCGTATCCACAAACCTAAGGTACTGTAACTACACAGTAAAGGCCCGTTGGGATTGTGTGGCCATCTTCGAATTAGGGCAGCGGTCGCGGGTGTCTTTGCTTTAGTCACGGCCGGCTGTTGCGGTCCGGGGTGTTTGGAAGACGTTTCGTATTCATGACCTTGTTTGAAGTACTTACAATTACATTTCTTTGGAGTTTTTGTTTGCAGAGGAGTTTTTTTTTGTAAGATAAACTAAAATAAAATCTTAAGGTAGGTGCAACACACATAATTTGCAATTGTGAGGAGATATTATTACGCGTTTCGAGTAACGCGAAATATCACGGCACCAGGCTGTTATTTTACTAAATTATAAGTATATTATAAAAGCGTACGCTATGTAGGACTTACCTGCTACTAATAGTTAATTAATGCTTATTTTGTTGACTGTGGCGATAAATAAGCAAACTAAAGAAACATAGAACCGCTAGCACATCATTGCAATTCACGGTCTAGTTTACGCTTTGGTATGCTAGAAACTAAGGTAAAACTCGTGTTTCCACACCAGATTTATTTCAGTTCCTCGTACGTTTACACATAAAATTAAACAACGTCACACTTACTTGGTGTCAAAACTAAAACTGGGAACGTGTCAATTGGGAACGAAAACAATTACGCGAACAAACGGGTCGCACGATTTACATAAGGGATGGTCGCCCCCACGCCCGGGGCAAGGGGACACCCGATTAAAATCCCCAAAATACACGTCAACGTGTTGACGTTTTGATGAGGAGGAATAAATTCGGGCGGGGGACAGGGGCTTGTACCCTGAGGCGATCGTGCCCAAAGAAAATGAAGGTAATCAGCAATCCCTGCTTTTTTCACCTTAAAACTGTAGCCGTGCGCAAATTTTGTGCGACCATTCACAACTGGATATTTAGCCAATTAAGATAATTAACGAGATTGATGTTTAATTAAAGGTCCTGATTTTTGTAAGAAAAAACTCGGAGATAGTCTTAGTTACGGTCATAATTAAATGTGCCACGTGATTGATCAGTACCCGTTTCTCGGGTTAAAAATTATCCCTTATTATGTACACAGTGTTGCAAACTGTTTTAGTGCTAACGGGTCAAACGCAGAAATCTCACGTTTAACTACCTACAATTTTGTAAGATTAGTTTAAGATCAAATAACACTAGTAGAGTTCTAAAATCTTATTTCAGTTATCGTCATACCTATACTAAACCCTAACTCATCTAAAAACATGGTTCAGTCAAACAAAGCTTAGCAAATAAATCGCAGTAGTCATTGATTACTTGACAATTTGGAATTGCAGTACCTTTTCATCTTTAAAGATATACTTATTGGCATTTACTTTGATAGATTCCTAAAATTCGACCGACATAGTTACATTATCAAAAGGTATGATACTAAAATACACGTCATCGATATTAATTTTAAATAGTTTTATTTCCAGGCATCGGTAAATGAAAAATGGGTGACAACGATTACATGAACCAAAACGGGCCCAAATCAAACTGTTGCCAACATAATGAAACCGCCAGACACTGCCGACACCTCGTCACTGACACAAGGGTGACCATTTAAAACTTCCCCAAACATGTCTCGGGAATGGAACTGCAAACTCGCTGCATTTCAGGCTCTATACACGCGTGATAAGAGCTGCTATCGCATAAAAAGACGGTAAATATACGTTTTAGTTGAAACCATGTGCCTGGTTTTTGAGGACAAGGAAAGCAATCTAACTTTAAACAATAGCAGTCCTACCAAACTGTGGTACAGCTGAAACTTGAACAGTGACGGCTACTGGTTGTCGCTTGCTTCGCTCGCTTGTCACGGGCTCCGCTTCACTCGCTCGGAGCGAAATGCGAAATTCTTGTGATGAATGGACGCGTCTCGTTATGCAGAGCGCTTGTAAATAGAGGGTTATTACGTTGGTAATGGGAACTTCGAGTGAGTTGCATCTGCCGAAATTGGGGCACAAAGTCACGTAATACATTTCACCCTACAGTGAAGTTAGACCACGTGATTCCTGTTCATAAATTAAAGTACTCTCGACATTTTGACACTTACCCCCGGTTTCTGGTACGTTTGTTAAAGTTAAACTCTTGTCAATTCTGAAATACTGACCGCTGATTGGTTGAAAAAAGCCGATGACAGACAGGCGACCAATGAGAGTTCAGTATTTCAATGTTAACAAGAGTTAACTTAAACAAACGTACCAGAAACCGGGGGTAAGTAGAACAATAATAAAACTTTTTCAGACACTGTTGACAAAGGTTGTGCTGTTTTATTTAATGATTCTCATTGGTGTGTAGGCGAGCATGGTCAGCCATAAATGTCAGAATGTAACCAAGACTGTGCACACTGTAAACGCAGCGTAGGCCAGCCCCCCACTAGGTAGACCGACGATCTGGTGCAAACCATGGGGAGCCGATAGATGCAAGGAGCGAGTAGCCACTCAAACTGGCGCTCTGTGGGGGAGGCCTATGTTCAGCAGTGGACGCCTTCGGACTGTTGATGATGACCCAATAAACTAGTGACTGCAAGAAACGTTCCCTAACTATTAAGTAAGTAAGTAAGCAAGCCAAATAGATTACATGCAATCTTTAGTAGAAGGATACCACTACCAGAGTTTCGACTACCAAAAATTAAGATTACTTAGTAGTTTTCTAATTAAACTAAGGTACAGGGCAACATGTTGTCACTATCTGTTTACATTTATCAATGAGCCCCGAACAGGGATGATGACTAGTATTAAAAATGAACAAGTAAATATTTCTTTCATAAAGAAGATTAAAAATTAATGCAATAATTAAAAAAAATAAGTAAAATCGATAAATAAATCACGGAGTAATAAGCTTTTAAAGTTTATGTAGAGGGCATCTCCTGTCCCTTTCTTGCGAAACAGAGCGCCTCCTCAGTTACTATGAAAAATCCACTTGTGACGTCACATGGCAAAGAGTGTTTAAAGCTACCACAGCATAGTAATGAGGTACTTTGAATGACATTGCTCTGACGTTACTGGTTGTTTGAGCTATCTCTTTCTATTCTGGTTTTTAAAATGCTTGTAACTGTAATTTTTTGAGGTATTTAATTTTTGTTTTCACAAATGTTTATCTTTTGAGGAGTAATATAAATTTATGCAAAAAAAAATGTGTCACCATGCCTATTCAGCTGTGCCTGTATCTTGGTGTCCCGATTGAAAATATTGGATGAAACTACTTTCGTCTGGACAGTTGGATAGTAGGTATCGCAGCAACTACAAATAAATCTAAGTCACAATAAATATCCGTAAATATACGCACAGTGCCAGTATAAGCGATATTTTCCTTCAACATAAATAAGGATAACTAGAGACACTATATTTTCTCACCCGCCATATGGTGCGGAGAAATATTACATGTTTAGCAAATGTCAAAAAACTTCTTTAAGGGTGCAGGGATGCGTGGAAAAGCATAAAAATGACTTTTACCGTAATTAACTTTATGCGACGGACCCCAAAAGTAATTTATTGGTTTGTATGTTTTGTCTATTAAACCTATTTTTATATTGTACATATTGAAATAGCGTATAATTTTCCATCATCCAAGTTCAGCCCCCTATTACGAAGGACCTAGCAGCACTGCTGACGCGCGTCTGTCGCTCAACTGCTGTCAAAATTGTATGAAAAGTGACAGCAGTTGAGCGGCAGACGCGCGTTAGCAGCGCTGCTAGCTCCTTCGTAATAGGGGGGCAGCAATACTCGCTCGTCCCCGCACCAATGACTTATCATCTTATCACATTAAAGAAACGAATCTGACTCAAACATGAAACTTTTTTCCCTCTACCATTCCATTGTGTTTAAGTGCAGAAAGAGTGAGTCAGCAATAGAAATGTTTGCTCTTTTTAGTTCCCTTTTTTATTGAATCGCGTTTTAATTATGTGCTGAATTTGCACGTGATCTTACAACAGTGTAGTATAACATAAAAGTAGAGATAGGGTAGGGAAGTATAAATTGAATTTGTTTATAACTAAGAGTGTGTCAGATATTTATAATATTATATTATATAAAATATATTATGAATATAAGTAGTAGTAGTTTAAAATAATGTAGAAACACTTTCCTTTGTTTGAATTCGAAGTGTGAAGACATTAAAAGTTCTTCGATTGACTTTAAAGTGTGACGCTAGTACGTAGTGTGAAGTTAGTGACAGTTTTGCTTATAAATACGGACCGAAGTGTCAGAGAGGGGTATTCCGAGTCCGACTGGCAGACCGACCGAACAGACGTAAGTGTTATCTTGTGTATTTATTTACAATTATGTATATGTATAGTAATTATTATGATTATGTATGTACTGTGTTAAGATCATTGAGTCATTGCCATGCAAAATTAAGTAATATTGTATTTCGAGTTATAGTACCAAATAATTTAATATGTAGTATATCATTTAAAAGTATTATACAAATACAACCATAGATATAATGTAGTGTTTCAATAAAGAGGTTATCTATCTATCTATCTATAGGTTCAAAAATATAATAAATGAATAGTTGATATTATTTATGATCTTTTATTCCATTCCATAAACAAGAGAAACCTATATAATTAGTCCTCTAGCTATAAAATCCATCTCTTTTCACAAAATGCTGTCTGGTAGAGGTATATATTCTATCCATTGATTAGGCGAATCTAACAAGTGCTTAAAAAAATTTAGTTGAGACTATAAAATAATAAAAAAGAACCCATGATGCACCGCCGAGTTAAATATGTTCGGTATCGAAATTAATTCTCAAAAATATTTTCAACCCCACCACAGGCAGAGATTTATAAGGGATTATACTGCACACATACATGTGGAATGTCCCTTTGAGCATCAGGCAAAATTTATTTCACTGGCCATTGTACACAGAAAACTGGAATGCTAGTAGAGAAACTCATGTTTCATATATTATTAAATCCTGTTACAGAAACTGATTATTGACTATTCAACAGTTTAAATGCTAACCAGAAAAAAAAAATTTGACAAACTTAATTTTCATAAGTAAGAAATTAATGCATATTATTAAAACGATAGGAATATTTAATAAATAAACCTATCTTGAAAAGATGAATTCAAGCGTATGCCACTCTACATTCCTCTCATACTAAGGGTCTGTGCACATCTTTCCGGCACAGTTCCATCTCAGCCAATGAATGACTGAAGTGGCGTCAGCACTCGCAGCACTAATAAACATAATAATAACGCAGAGGCGGCTTTGTGGCGAGCCGTCGGTGAGTGGCGACACTGAGTACCCTAATTCCAAGGGGCTAAGTGAGACCCCTAACCCCTGGCTTGCCTTAACTGGCTTTCCGGGGGTGGAAGTCGCAAGAGCTAACATCCTAAGCTGCAGGGTGGAAGTGTTAAAGGGCATAACGTCGCGAGTAGCGTTTAGTGAAAGTGCAGCACACTTCTCGACACCCTAAGCCAAAAGCCTAAAACTGGCAGGTGCCGTTCTCTCATTCCATAACCCAATATTAATACAATAAATCCATCCAAAAGTTCACCATAATAGTCCAGATTTATTTAATACTTATATACGAAAACTAGTCTATAATAATACCATACTATGCCTTGTCTGTTTTAATAATTAATCATGTATTTAAAAGGGCTCTGGGTTATAGCTTCGGCCCTACCAATGCCTTCCAAATGGCAGGGCTAGACCCGAGAGTCTAAAGACATAATAATAATAATATGTGTGGACAATTCACACAGCGCCTTCACATTAGCGCAATCCTAACTGCTCTCTATCACTTAAATCACAACGTTATTAAAATAAACATACGTAGTTACCCTTCTCTCTTATATACTGTGGCAATCACATCGGTCGCCAAAGACCCCATCCACTGGCATCAGCAATACAGGAAACAATTATTTTTCGTTCAGCACATATTGTGAGGGTGGATTACATAATATCTACAGGATATTAACCAAAGGGTTGCTTTTTGAATGGCCGTTGGTTATTTTATTATATATAATTATTTTCTGTAATATGCAGTTGGTTATTGACATAAAAATCATCATCATCATCATCATCATCATCATCAGCCCGTAGATGTCCACTGCTGAACATAGGCCTCTCTCATTGAGCGCCACTTTGAGCGGCTGCTCGCCTCCTGCATCCATCGGCTCCCCGCGGTTTTCACCAGGTCGTCGGTCCACCTAGTGGGGGGTCTGCCTACGCTGCGCCTTCCGGTTCGTGGTCGCCACTCGAGAACCTTTCTTCCCCATCGGTTGTCAGTTCTGCGAGCGATGTGGCCTGCCCATTGCCATTTTAACTTGCTAACTTTAAGTCTGAAATTAAACTAATAAATTATACTTGCATGACTTTAAATCTCAAATTTTGGTACTTAATTAGGTACCTAAATATATAAATTAAACTTTCTCATTGTTCTACAAAACATTAAGACCTTTGTAACCGACGAACCTAATAACCTAAATCATTCGCAAAGACCGGCAGGTGTTGTGATTCATACGATGAAACCGCAACAGAGTCTCAAGCTAATGTGTTTACCCCATTACATCTAGAGGTTTTACGACCACCAATTACGGACCTCCCTCGCCTCCCACCTCGCGAATAAATAAGACACGGGGAAGAGGGATTTACGAGAGCTCAAAAGACCAGCTTATCTGGTTATGTTCAGTACCTCCGGGTGGATTTCTCCAAACATCGTCGACTCGGCGCGTTTGTGTTAAGTTTTATTACTTTTCTCTCTTGTAAATTATAGGTGTAATATACGAGTGAAGGATGTCGGTACAACTGTTATATTTTCGCTCATGGAAATAATAAAAATGAAAATGTAAAATAAGCGAAGGGACGCGTTGTGTTACGGGAATGTTTGTGTGTGATTTATCAAGATTATGGGCAAATTTTCCTGCATGAGGAAGGTATTATTCAAATATTTGGGGTTTATTTTCTGAATAAAAGTATAATAAGATGTAAATAAGACGAGAGGTCTTTTTTAAAACCGCCTATGCTGCTGGTCGCTACGGCTATTGCGACATAACCTTCGCATTAAACATCCAATCTTTAATTCTGATGTTTTGCATACTTAGTAAACTAAAAGCTGCACTGACATCCGTATGTTTGATATTTCTCGGGCAAAAACTGGGAGGAATCCAACTCAAGATCGTCCCAGAGGTTCAAGCATCAGCTTGGGCCGTCACCGGGAGAAAAAAGTTCGAAGAGACTAACACTTCCACGAGAATGGAATGGAAAGTCAAAAAACCTATAAAAAAATCTACTAAAAATCTAGTTAAACCTATAGGAATACATTCGATTTTTTCCAAATATTCGCAGCACATAAACCCGGTGGTCGTCACAAATTCGTTCCGTGCGCGTATGCCGGAACGAATTGACTAGCTCGGGTTACCCAGCTACGATACGTACAAAAAAAAATGAAAATAGAATCAAAAATGTCAGACTCCATACTATATTGCAGGCGCGGGCATCAACTGTTAGGCGTCGCAGACTGAAAAAATTAGACCTTGTATATACTGGGTATAATTTTTTGAATTCTAACACATTGGTTTAGTAATAATAATAACTCCAAAAAATGGAATGACTTACTTAATCAAATGCTACAATACAAAATTTAATTAAAATAATGTAGTACTGTTTTTAATTAGTACATACAAGGTATAAAAACGTTTAAATGTATCAAAATCATCCGCGCCAACTGCGTTAGGCGCCGCGGCAATCTTCATAATTTTCAATAAAAATATTTTCGTTTACACATTTTTACTCTTTAATAATCATCTAAAAATGATGTACTATCATGGGCTCAATTTATGCTAATGAATTAAATTACATCTTGTATATAGGTTTTCAACGCAATCATGTAGTTCTGGATGCCGAAATCGTTGATTTTGTTCACTATTTTTTTAATGTAAGAAAATCACGTGATGGTCTAGCCATTTTGCCTGATGATAAGCGCTATATAATTTCGCGTGATACTGGACTGCGGACGTCATCCTGAGACATCACTAAGGTCTATGATAATAAGATAACTCTAATTTGAAATCAGGCACAGAAAACAGTACTACCAAATAAACATGCAAAAACTTGTTTTTAGGATTCCGTACCCAAAGGGTAAAGCAAACCCTATTACTGAGGCTCCGCTGTCTGTCTATTAGTCCGTCTGTCGCCAGGCTGTATCTTATGAAACGTGATAGTTAGAAAATTTAAATTTTCACAGATCATGTTGTTCTGTTTCAGCTATAACAAAAAAGATTATTATACATAATGGAACCCTCCGTCTGCAAGTCCGACTCGCACTTGGCCGGTTATTTTTTTTCTTCATACCAGTCAAGATTGCAATGTATAAATTTAATTATTTTTTCCCTTTATTTCCTAATTTTCAAACATGTCAGCTTAAGTACCTAGCTTAATAACCATTAAGTTACTGTTCGCCTTATAAATAAATAATTTATTGCAACCCTCTTGTCAGAGGACATATTATATTTGGTTACTCTAAGTTATTTACTTAAGTACTAAGTTTCTATGTAAGCAAATAAATAAATAAATACTAATACTAATAAAAAAAAGCAACATTTTGTCAACAAGTCGACACACAATCGTATCGAAATAAACACAGGTTTCAAAAGCCAATTTAATTGGGTGTTCAAGCTATTGGAGCGAAAAGTGCTCTGATTTTTTTACGCACACAAATTACTCTTTTACCGTTACACGAGAAGCAGGCAATCAGGAAAATTACTGTATTTTTTGAATACACATGAAGCCACTCATGCGTTTCTGCTATTAATTTACTATGAAGACGCATCTGGAAATATTACTACAGTATGAAAAGCAGTAAGAGAACTACTACGGTTACTATAGTTTTCAGGTCATTTTTAGGTAGATCACTGGATGATGATTGTTATTTTTTACTAACGGTAGTACAAGTGCGGTCTTAGGTACCTTTATAAATCAAAAATAAAATGGTACAGCAAAGCAAAGTTTTTACAAACAAATAGCAAATCTACAAACTATTTTCTAATATAATTTTTTCCCTAGAATGGGTTAGTTGTTTGACAGCTGATTTTTTTCTAGAGCCTGATTGGTAGCCTTGATATCACCAGATTAGCACAATGTATTTTATGTTTTATGTATGTGTACTAGATGGGCCGACGACCTGGTGAAAACCGCGGGGAGCCGATGGATGCAGGAAGCGAGCAGCTGCTCAGAGTGGCGCTCTCTGGGGGAGCCCTATGTTCAGCAGTGGACATCTACGAGCTGATGATGATGATGATGATGATGATTTCAGTGACAGCTACTGCTGATTTCATATCTTTTAGAGTTAGCAGCAAGTTGAAGTGGCAGTGGGCAAGCCACATCGCTTGTAGAACTGACAACCGTTGGGGAATAAAGGTTCTCGAGTGGCGACCACGAACTGGAAGACGAAGCGTAGGCCAGCCCCCCACTAGGTGGACCGAAGACCTGGTCAGAACCGTGGGAAGCCGATGGATGCAAGAGGCAAGTAGCCGCTCAAAGTGGCGCTCTTTGGGGGAGGCCTATGTTCAGCAGTGGACGTCTTCAGGATGATGATGATGACGGCTCATTTGAAAATTTGATCTTATTCATCATCATTCACTAACAACCTGAAAACTTCCACTGCTGAATATAGGCCTCCCCCAGGGAGCGCCGCTTTGAGCAGCTGCTCGCCTTGTGCGTTCATCGGCTCCTCGCGGTTTTCACCAGATCGTCGGTCCATCTAGTGGGGGCCGGCCTACGCTGCTTCTTTTGGTTCGTGGGCGCTACTCGAGAAGTTATTGTGATATACGAGTAGAAATCGCAATTCAATTCAAAAAAGAATCCCTCTAAGTGTTGCCAATATATAATTTTATTACACTTGTGTATAAATAATCTCCAAATCATCAAAACGTCAACAAAATATGTTTACTCTTCATACCTAGAACTATTTTTGTTTCATATTTAAAATGTTATTTGTAGAGTACAATTCACACGTAAACGCATTTACAAGAAAAGGCGTTAACAAACGCAATCGTATTTGCACAACCGCATCAAGAGCAAAATAAAACAAGTGAAAACAAAACAAGTGAAGGCTAAAATAGCTCAGAACTAAAACATTTCTACTCAAATTGTTTAGTCAGCGCAATATTTTAGTTCCCAGCGGCAAACTGTTTTCTTTAGGCAATAAATATTCGTAACGAGCTTTACATAGCTTGCGAATTTATTGCTCGCTTTCTTCACGGCGTCAGGATGCTCAATAAAACTTTAAAATTACCGTTAAATAAATGAACATAGGCTGCGAATTTATAATAATAATAACGCCCAACGATCACATACATAGATCCTGGACCCTAACTAGGATTCCCTGTATCTAGGGACCCAGGAACTACGAGGACCATGGTCCCACAACACCCAGACACAGAACAAGTATTTGCGCTTTTTTTATACACAAATACTTATCCTGTCGCCGGAATCGAACCCGCCGCCTCCGGGTTACGACCTGCTCAACCACCACACCACAGAGGCTGAGTGATAGTGGGTTTCGCTATAGCAGATTTAATTAAACGTAGCATTTTTCAAGGTCAGAAACGTCGAGATTGTAGTTTATAATAAAGTTTGGTGTATATTAGAAAAAAGTTTGAAGCTGCCTTAGTACATACTAATTATTATTTTAAAAAAATCAGTGTGGAACACAAATTTAATTACAGAATACTTAAGTATGTACTGGAACCACAAAAAGTATCATTAATTTAGTTTATCATTAACGATATGATAATCATGCAAAAATCAAAATTAAATATTACTAATGAAACTTTCTAAAATTATTTATATTACATTATACTTAAATAGAAGTTAGATTTAATTAGAACGTCATCAACCTATTTAATTGAAATATGACAACAAAGACAACCCTAACACAATATGACGTCACCTAGTTCCGTTCATACAAAGCTCACGTAACGAGGCCGCGCCGGAAGCGGCCAGCTCGCGCTCGCGCAGCGGCCTCAGGCGCCAACAGCGATATTTCCGCGTTCACTCATTCTGCTCTCGCTCATTTTACCGTCACTCATTCCGCTCTCGCTCATTTTACCGTCACTCATGACGCTCTCGCTCGTTTCGCTCTCCGGCCACAGACGTGCTGAATTACGATGTTTTTTACTATGCTGGTGATTTCAGTTCGGACTATGAAATGCACGTGTTCTCGTAACAGATCCGGAAATATAGAATCCATTACCATTGTATGCAAAAAATCAAGGAATTTATAAAAAAAAAAATCTTAACAGTTGTAACGTTATCTTTAATTCGTTATCCTACTGTGACAGAAGAGAGCATTGAAAGTGAATAATGGGATGAGTTTCTTTTAGGAAGGAACGTCACCCCGTAGTTTTTTGCTATCAAAATTAATTTATTTTTATTTTCATTCGGTAATGTTAGGCAACATTTACTGCGATCATTTCTTGGATGCGTGACGGCTTACAAAAATGGTTTGTATATACATATTATTAATCAAGTGCTAGACGATAGACTCTTAAGTTTTCATCTACCGTCGTTGCTTTATCTGTCTTCCTAATATTTACATCCTGGTAGCGCTCGGTTGTAAACACCTTTATGTAAGTACAGCTTAATTGGCAGTCGTGGTGCCACCGTCATCCATATTGTCCCATAGCGCCAGGTAAAATTATGGTCAAAATATGACTTATACAAAAACGCAGAAGAATGGAGTCAATGTACATACAGTGCTGGCTGCCGGCACGCAAACGTTAAACAAATAGATACGGTCTTTTAAAATATTTTCAAGCAATTTAACACATTTAATCTACTTAAAACAAAGTATTTTGTTTTTATTATTATTTAACCGACTGTACCTCATGAGTATCGTGTCGATTTCTCGACCAGGTTTCAGGTCCAGGACTAATAGGATACCGGTGGAGAATATCATTACCGGTATCGAGAATATTATTGTGCGTAATAGAATCCCACATAATGACGCTGAGTGTTTGAGACAGGATGTCTCGGTCTTGCTACGTAAGTCTAGACCTCCGAGGAGCAACATGAATCGGGGGGAGGTGCTATGCGCGACTTGCGGAATAATAGGGATATCTTAGTGTTGCCAGCTGATAAGGGCAATGCCACAGTGGTGGTTGACACAGAGGCCTATAAAGATAAAATTACGCATTGGTCGGTGACAAGTCCAAATACAAAAAAGTGACTTACAATCCTACCGCAAGATTAGCCACTAAAGTGACTAAGCTGTTACGCGCTAGCAGGAATGACGATCTTCTGGCACGGTTGCGTCCTTTTAATCCCACACCACCTCAGATTTACGATTAACCGACGATACATAAGTCGGATTGGCCTCTTCGCCCTATTGTTAGTCAAATCGACGCACCAACGTATAAGCTATCGAGATACCTGGCTGGTGTTTTACAGCAATTCACAAATAGAACGGAGAGTTACGTAAAGGACACTGGACATTACATCCAGTTGTTGGAGGATGTAAAAGTCCTTCCTACTGAAATAATGGTGAGCTTTGATGTCGCATCTTTGTTTACGAATGTGCCGGTAGATGATACTATTAACATCATCAGAGCTTTGATGCAGGACTCAGATTTACCTACTGAGTACATTGAATGGACGGAATTTTGCCCTAAAAGCGGGTATTTCATGTGGCGGGGGGCGTATTTCCTGCAGTTGGATGGTGTGGCTATGGGGTCTCCGATAGCTTCAGTAGTGGCTAACATTTTCATGGAGTGGTTTGAGGATGCGGCTCTAAGTAATGCTGCTGTAAAACCACGCTACTGGTGGCGCTATTTGGATGACATCTTCGCTGTGATAACTAAAGATGAGCTGTGGTTTACGGATTTCTTGAATACGGTGCACCATAATATTAGCATCACTGTTGAGGAAGAAAATGGTGGCGTATTGTCTTTTTTGGATGTGTGGATTGTCCGTGAGCGGGATGGCAGCCTCTCACACTCGGTGTATCGAAAGCCGACTCATACGGACCGTTACCTGCAAGCTGATTCGCATCATCATCCGGTGCAATTGGCTTCAGTACCTAGGTCCTTGATCAACCGGGCCCTAAGATTGTGTGACCCTCAGTACATCAACGAGGAACAAGTACATTTGAGAAGGGTACTTGAAGACAATGGGTACTGTTGGAGGCAGTGAGCTCGATTGATGAACCCTAATGAGCGGCTACCACCTCCTAGGGTGGAGCGTTCTCCGGTATATTTGCTGTTTGTGAGAGAGGTAACGGATAAGATTGGGCATATCTTGCGAAGAAAATATAGTATCAAAACCATCTTCCGGCCTCCGAGTCAATTGAGACAAATGCTGCGTTCCTCAAAGGATAAGGATCCCTTAAGCGTGCCGGGTGTATATAGAAGAATACCATGTGACTGTGGAAGGAGTTATGTTGGAGAGACGCGACGGAATGTCGTGGTCAGACTGACCGACCACATAAGGAGTATCAAGAACTTGGACACGGTGACTTCAGCGCTGAGCGAGCATGCTCATCAGTCGGGCGCCAACCACTTTATCAGGTTCGTCAAAGCCGAAAAGAGAAAAGTTTTTCGTGCCCAGGAAAATACGGGAGGCTATAGAGATCAGTCGCCATCCCAATATTAACAGGGACAGTAGTTAGTTACTACTATCTGCGTGGAAACCAATTCTTAGGAGCGGCACTCCAGAATATTGTGCAACGGTCAGTCTGGAGTGTGACACGGTTAGTGTGGTGTGTGCGATGACACCTATGACGCACACGAAGATAATGAGACTGAGCTGCCTTTGCTGACGTCGGTGCATCCCCGGTCCCCTTCCGTGTCCTCTTGGCGCTCGTGCCGGGCGGAGCGGGTGGCCACCCGCAGTCACCGTCGCGATCGTGAACTCACCTCCTAAAGAAGGGCATCGGATATGCTCGAAACCGGTTAAATAATATTTAAAATGAATCACACTCATGAGAATTTCAATACTAAAAAGTATTTTGGTTGCATTTATTTAATACACAATTAGCGCAGGTTCGAAATATCTAGCAGATTGCCAACTTCAAAGCCCACCAGCAGGTAAGCTATCACCACGAGTGCCAATATGCATTGCTATAAAGTTTATAGCCTGATATTTTTAGTTTTCCGACTATTTCCAGTCGCGCCGTTCCAGATTCTATTTCCGCTTTCAGACATTGACATGAATTCATTTTCAGTATGTTACGGACTGGAATGGACTGGATAGATGTCGCAGCGCACTGGACAGATAGTGAACGAGGCACGGTGGTGGAGTCGCATAAACTTTTAAAATAGTTTTCGATACAATTTTTTAGTTTTTGAACTGCGATGATAAATATTAGGCATTTCAACGAGGTTTCACAATTTTGCAATTTAACATTTGTATCCTCGTATTTCCTGGGTCTCCTAGATACAGGAAATCGTAGTTAGGGTCTAGGATCTATGTATGTGATGGTCATAATTATAATATCGAAGTCATTACCGCTGTACTTGATCTAACCATTTACCTATTAACATTATTTCACCATTAAATAGTCTTTCTAAATCATTAGTATGAAACGTTCTAAACGTGACATAACTGCAGTGAAAACATTGACATGATTCCGATTCAATCCTATAATTAAACGTTGGAATGATGTCAAGACTAGATAGAAAATCTTAGTAAATGGTGTATGAAGATTGTGATGTTCTCATTAATTAGAAATTAAACTGTAAATCTAAAGATACACAGTGCCATCTTTATATATATATAGCAGTTGAATGCTCTACCATCTCTTTCCAATGCGCATATTCTCCGCATTAAGAGACAGAGAGGGTGAACAATTCAATTGTAAAGATAAGTTGGTGGACCAGTACGATACTAATTACTAATGTAGGAGAAAGGGTTACCATTTGACGTTGCAGTTATGAATTAAATCTTGGGAAGAGTTATTAGGAAAGCAAACTTACTATAATATGCTCAGACATTTGTAAAGTAGTGTGTGTGTTTACCTGTAACAGAAAAAAACACATATTAGTTTAGAATATTGTCAGCTACTGAGTTAGCATTAAGGTTGTTTTGTCAAACGCGGGCTGAAGTTTAGGACTGATCAACTATAAGCCGACTAAATGAAATAACATTATTCTCATTTCATTCGGCTTACAAAATTCACTTTTTATTTTCGCAGTGTTTTGTTTTATTCAATAAATATTTTAGACATTACCGGTGGTGCAGTTTGTTTAGTACCGTATGGGAAATAAGCGTAACTTTTGTACGATTATTAAAAAAAAAAAACACTGTACAACAGTACAGAACAAATGTATCTGCAGTTAATTTTCATTCAATAATCCTCGATTCGCCCAAATATACGTCTTTTTAAATCTTCTACGTTACCAACCGAACCTATCGCGTAACAAACCACACACAAAAAGGGGCATTCGCACGCAAACAGATCAGAACACAACAGTGTTTGCTACCGGTAAACACGGTGCCGCAAACTGCAAAATAAAAACGGCAAACGGCAATCTCTCCAAATTCCCAAACAGCCGGCACTGCTCCAACGGAACGCGGCGCTCGAAAAACATATCGCGAATCTCCGGTTGGAGCCAATGTTGTATTTATTTCATCTCGGGGAGGATTAGGCTTTCCCGCATCGAAACTCGAGGCAACAGGTGCCGCCCGCACCCCGCGTTCCCGCCAGCTACAAAATAAGCAAAGCAAGATATACTTCAGCACTAAACACTGTTTGTGCACATCAAACTGGGAAAACAGTATACGCTATAAAACCGATGTGTGTCATAGAAACAAAATTTGGTCTGCGCCGTTAGTATTTATTTCAAAAATATTATAATCGGGTACAATACCCGATTTAGTGTAGAAAAGTAGTAAGTAGCAGAAATGTTTATCCATAAAAGCAATTGTGTTACAACTCGTGTAGCTTATACGGTAGCTCGTGTGACTTTCTAACCAGCATGCCTTCAAGTGTTCGGAATTTGCGCTTAATTTTACAAAAAGCATACAAATAGACTATGTTCCCAATCGCCATCATTTCTCATGGTGCCGTAGGTAAGAGCCGACTAAGGGAATATCCAGGGAATGAATGAGTAGCAGCATTTTCACATTAAAATTTTCTGCGGTCGCCAAGCCACCTGCCAGGCGTATTGATTATGGTAAATCCCTCCCCAGTCATAGACATTCAAAGTGACAAGAAGTGAGTTTATTGTAGTAGCTGAATTTATTAATTTTATTAAAGAGCAGCGCAATTATATAAATCTGCATGTGTCTAATTCTAAATCATATTAGCCCTGGTTTATGTCAATTTTCAGGCGCCACGTTTGATGTTATATTACGTGCGTAGATCGAGAGCAGTTCTATTGTTTCTGAGAGTAATGAAGATTGAATTTCAGTCTGGGTTCTATAAATTTACATAACTGTATTGATTTAAATAACCTGATTAAGCTGAGTTTATTTTGATACAGAGTATTTTGTTTCGTTATTATTCTTGCTCACTTATTTAGTTGCCGTATTATGTACACTCTATATAAAGTAAAACAATACACACTGAAGAAAAAACTGTAATGGCCTCCAGTATTAATTTAATCCAAATATAATATTGTTCAATATCTCAGGGGGGTCACCACAACGTCTTATAGCATTATTACTTCAATCATACTTTGAAAAATGACATAAAAGTAAGAATATTAACACTAATGGAACATATTAAAAGTAATGGAAAAAGAAATTCATAATTCTATAAGCAAACAATAGAAAATTTACATTGAAAAAATAATTTTTTGCAAATCACACAGAATCCGTATCACATCATTGTCTGTATAACAAAAGAAGACCCGAAATTGCCTTCAAGCTATACAAGTATCTCAGGCAGAAAACAAAATACACCACATCTGCCCTTCATATATGCCACCCCCGATTTGGAGCGACGCACGCGTGACGCGCCACTCCCGTCCAACCGTAAAAAAAGGAAATCAATTATAACGAAATGGCAACTCGTAGCACTGACACCCGTCCGAAATAAAAAGACCCACCTCATCCCTTTACGCCCCTGGATAAAGCAAGCAAAACTCCCCATGACATACATGCAAGAGAGGTCTCGAAAAATTGGATGCACGTTCGAAAGCCCTTTCAAAGAACACAATGCGATGTCTGGTCCCTTTTTCAAATTGATACCTAATTAGTTTGATAAGCAAATAATTGCTTGGCAACGAGAGCAGAAGGGATTGGAGGAATCAACAGATTTTGGTGAACTGTAACGTTTTTTTTAACGAGGGCTAAAATAAAAGGATTTTCATTGTTGTAAATGAGGACTTGAAATGTTTTCATCCTATTGATTTAAAAAGAGGCGAAGGGTTCCTCGATAAGTGTGCCTAGAATATGTATTTAGGCGCAATCAATAAAAGTTACAAAATAACTTTTCTCAAGTGGGATAAAAAGTAGAGTGAGCTACACGGTACCACAGTACCTCGAGTGACGTACTTTGGAGGATTCTACTCTATAGAATCCTTTGCTTTGCTGAATTCAAACAATCGCTCTCACCCTGAACACACGCATACATTATGATGACACAACGTTATGATTATGATGGACATTATTATGGTCCTATATGACACGGTCCTATATGATACCTACTTCTTCTTCTCCTCGTGTAGGCAAGAAAAATATCTGAAAAGTTTTTTTTTTCTTTTCTTATATTTTGGCTTTACATATAGTGTATTTAGCCAGTGTCAAGTATTGTATATTTTCATCGAGTTTTAGAATATTTTACGTAGTCAAGTCAAGTCAAGTGTTAGTCATAGTCATAGTCCAGTCTAAGTCATGCTCTAGTAAAGTGATGGCAACTTTACTAGAAGATTCTATGAAATTTCAGAAGCAACACACACCACACAAAACCACATTACACCACATTATATCACTTGCCCACACTCATGCTCGTAATTCAGCACTTAATGCGTAAAACGCCACCAATTTTAAACATTAACTCTGGAAAAAGCACAAGTATTGAGAAATAATACAATGCAACGACGTGAACTTTTCCGCGTTCCCGCCAAGCCTGTCGGGCAGGCTGGTTGTCAGATTTTTTCACAGAGCATCACAAAGATGTCTGCCAAGCGTGTTATGGCAAACCTACTTTAATAGGAAGGTCTGGATCTAGTAGTAGTCATCTTCTGGCTAAGGATATGAATGAAATTATCGCCAAAAGTGATAACGCGGAATAAAAGAAAATAATTAAAGTATATCGTTCCTTATATGATTCAGTGAAATGAATAGAAGTCGGTAGTTGAAAAAAAAAAAAAAACAAAATATAATAATTTGACATCGACATTGGGTTTACAATTAAAACAAACAAATAAGTGAAAGTATCATTGAAATCGTACATATAGCCTATAGCCTTTAAAAAAGAATTAAAAGAGAGAAAAATACAGCTACATTTTTATTTTCATTGAACCAATATTTTATTGCGGTGAATTTTGTTTTAACGTGATGAAACCTTATATTTTATTGAAAGATTAATTTGAATAACGCACTCACGTATGAAATTGAAAACTCAGAGCCCGTGTAAAATGAACAGTTTTTGTTTAGTCACCATTAAAATGAACTATAAAAAACTTATTTAACATTTTTAAATATTTTCTAAAAGGTCAATTTCACTGATAAGTTAAGACTATGGCACAAAATTATGCCCGTTTGCACTGAAAATTGACAGCACCTACGTTCGCGCTTATCCCTCTATCTCTAATTTGGGTACGTCATATAGAGATAAAAGAGGACTTAAGAGCAAAGAGTTAGCAGCAGAGAGGCATTAGAATATTAAATATCGGATAGCCATTCACACAAAAGGCGTAAAATATTTACGCCGCCGCCATTACAATATGTAATCTACAAGCATGCGCAATAATCCATAAGTTAGAATAACTAATAAAACAGCATTAGTAAATAAAAAAAAACATAATATTAGTACTTATACAGGCTGTCCCAGAACTCAAAGTCAACGTGTATCTATATGTATAAGTAATAAGTAATCCACATATGTATCTAGATGTCAATTTGCAGATCCAATCATTACGCTCAGCGACACAGCTGTGGCCCAATCACCAATAATGATTTATTCTAATCAACGCTAAACGCCTGACTAGACATAATCCATTGCGTATAATTGCATCCTCTCGGATGGGCAGAATGATTAGGGCAATCGCGAACCTATTACATGGCGAAGCAATTAGATGTACATTGCGTACAATACAGGTGGTATTGTGGACTTAAGCGTAACGTATGATGCAGAAGGTAGGTATTATAAACACAAGAAATGGTTGAGCGAAGTTTGTAGTGCATGGTATATACAAGCATTATTTGCAACTTGAAGAGCCCGTGGTTTCTTCCTTAACATACCTACTTGGTCGTGAAAACTCCTCATTTTCCGATGTAAAAAGTACTTATTGATTTCAGTACTGTATTTACACTCTGCGTGAAAATTTTCATCTCACTCAGTTAAGCTGCACAAACATACATACAAAGAAACTGACATAACTCCTAAGATAGTGTCCAAGTGCTGGAGTACTGTGTACTTACAAAAAACTCTATTATGACGCACGTTGTCGCAACAATTATTGAGATGGGTCGTCAGTGAGAAAGCATATCGTATCAAATACCAATCGATCGAACATGGTCAGTGCGTAAGGTCATCGTAATGAATACCAACCGATCGAACGTCGTCAGTGCAAAAGATAATCGTATCGAATACCAACTTATAGAACGAGTCTAGTTCTTGAACTTCAAATTTAGTATTGATTTAGTGTTTTTATAAGGAGCCTACCACTTCAAATAATGGCTAGGGAAAAGTAACTTGTATTTCGTATGCGTAAGTAACACACACACGTGACTATTCGTTAACGTCGGCGTCGACTACATAACATTCTAGAAAACACCTTTGTTGGGAACTTAAATTGCGCATTTTAAAGACAAATTACCATGCGTAGGGGCGTCTATCTTGTACCAACTTCAACGCCATATTTCAATATAGTCAATTATTATAATAGGTACAAATAAGGCACGTACGAGTAGTAGCCCCAAATCTCCGTCTCTCAAATTGAAATAGCAAACTTCAGTAATTTACTCGCTACAATGTGCAGAAACCAGTTTCTAATATAGTAGTTATCTGATGAGTTTCGAATGTTATTACCCATTTTATTGGGGTAATTTTAGTGAGGGATTTGATATCTCAGATAACACTCTAGAGTTTCGATTATATACCTGTCCCATAATGAATTTCCATGCACACAAGTTTTTATATTAATTGTTGGATAACTATTATCCCAATATTAATTAAGTAAAATTGATAAAAATCAGTGTCTGGAAAGGCAAATTACTAACTTAACTTTGATAGGTAGGTACATTTATGTTGTACGGTATCCACAGGAAAAAAACTTCTATAATATCTTACTTAAGTAATTATATCGCGTTTAAAATAGGTCTTCTTCTTCTTCTTCTCGTGTAGGCAAGTGGTCAACGCTGGTGTTAAAATTTTTAGGCCTCCCAAAAGCTGAACGATTATTGTCTTATGACAATAGCCGGGACCGACGGTGTTTATATAGTGTCCTAAATTTAATAATAATGTTCCTATATTACGAAATTTAATTTGATGAGTTATTTTTAAAATAATTAATCATTAGTTACTTAAATTAACTACTTTGTACATAGAACAATCGTTTTGATGACATTTAAGTGCATGTTTTGTACTGTTTTACCACGAATAGACTTGTAAGAAAAACAAATACCGTTGATACAAATATTTTAAATAGAAAAACGAGACCCCGAGTTGACTTTATTGTTCATTTCCGTCAACTCGCACAGCTTATTACCTTAATACAATGTTGTATCTCGGTAAATCCACGCAATTTCCGTCCCGTACTTACAAGAACAAGGATATATAATATAGCTAATATAAAAAGCAATTACTTATAGCAGCGATATCATTAATTTACAAAATTAATATAAAACAGCAATATCGTCCCCGAAAAACGACTAAGGTTGGGTGCAAATTAAAAATCGCCGGTTTATTTCTAATTTATAATCGTAAAATGAGAGGAGAGGGGGGAAAGTCGCGCGTGTTGGGTGCGTTTTATGGCCGCCAGAGGGCGCTAATGACGTCAAATAATTGGTGCTTTAAATGTAAATGACGATACACGCCCCCCGCATCCCCGTTATGACAAAGCTTTATTAAATTTTGAACGTAGATTTTGGATTTACGTGCTCGATCACGTTGTCGTAAAAAAGGAAAACGAATTAAAAATTCAGGTAAGAAAAACTATGTTTAAAAAAAGAATTAAGTACACTTCAAACCAAAAAAAAGTGGTACATATTTGTTAAAAAGTAAAACTGGTGTATTTTTATTAATTACTTAATTTATGATGGAATGTTCGCGATGCGTTCAATAGGCATGATGACTACTATTAAAAATGAACAAGTAAATATTACTTTTATAAAGAAAATTAAAAATGAATGCATGAATTGAAAAAATAAGTAAAATCGGTAAATAAATCACAGAGTAATAAGGTTTTAAAGTTTCTATAGGGGGCACCTCCTGTCCCTTTCTCGCGAAACAGAGCGCCTCCACAGTTACTATGATAAATCCACCTGTGACGTCACATGCCAAAGATAATTTTTATGTAAAGCTACCATAGCTTAGTAATGAGGTACTATGAAGACATTGCTCTGACGTCACTGGCCGTTTGAGCTATCTCTTCCTATTCGGGTTTTTAAAATGCTTGTAACTTTGTCGTTTTTGAGATATTTTGTTTTTGTTTTCACAAATGTTTATCTTTTGAGGAATATTTTTAATTTATGTAAAGAAATAATAATAGTCATCATGCCTATTGAGGCAGTATATCCTAGTTTAATGATCGATTCCCCTTTTAAGGGGCTGTCACCGAAAAAGTTTAGTCTGTGTCATAAAATGAAAGCGAGCAGGTGGTTTGTTTGTCGTGCCAATTTTCTTTTTTTTTAGGTCAGTACATACTTATTTACTTTTAAATTTGAATTATATATGTACGTCCATGAGCCGATTATCTTCTATTTTATCTACTTATCATAATATGATTCATGACTGCACATTGTACATTTTGATTATTCAGACATTTTGCTTACATTTTAGTACTTTTGCTATCCAGACTGTGTGTGTGACGTCTTGGCTACGTAGTAAATTTGCAACTAGTACATTTTGTTTAAACATGATCATAACCCAACCCATTCTTAAAGCCATGTGTGGACAAAACTGCTTGGACATTTTTTACATTACGTAAGATTTGTTTAGTTCCCGCATTATTGTATCTATATTTCATTGGTGATACAATAAAGAGTTATCTATCTATCTATCTAACTATCTATCTACATTATATTAAAATGTTTATTTAATATTTCCGAAAGCCTATTCCATCCAAACAAGTTCACAAAGTGAGATATTAAAACATCTTTACCGTAATTTCAGAACTCAATATTTACGACGAAAAGTAAACCGAACTTAAAATCAACATCGCTTTTACCGTTGCCAACAATAATAAGATTCTCAGACTGTACTTTGTTGATTCAAGAACAATAAGATACCTTCTAACACATTCAGCTAAGTTAATGCAAATGATTCTTAGGTACTACAGTTACTCTCCCAAGAGGGAACGCTACTACAGCCATTTAGTTCCATTAAAACAATCCGAATTTAAATTACATTCAAATTTCGCACTTCGATTAAAAGCTTTAAGAGCAGCGCTTCTAAGTGCAGAGCAAACATCGGTACCAGCTAACTTAAACCTATACCGGACTGTCCAATGTCCAATTAAACTTGACCTCTCTTTCACCACAACGTCCCGTCTCAGACGCATTGTAATGTGAGCGATGGGAGAGAGGGACGGTGTCATATAAGAATGGTCACGCCCATGTGATCCCAATTACTATATGTAGAGCCCAAGCGGCTTATGCAAATTGCGGGTTCCCGCGGACGCATCTAATGGCCCATAGACTGCATGGGACGATCCATTGCACTTTTAGGGTTGAGTTCTGAAGTACGGAAAGCGGGCGACTAATGGCGTGAAATGGTTTAATATTTCATTAGCTTTCTGAAGGATTACTGACACATTTACAGAACGGTATACCAAAGTGCAACGCTACCCGTTCGTAGTAAATGTGTAGCGTTGACGTAGAGGTTTGGTATACGAATCCGTAGCCAAAACTACGGATTTCGTAGCACTGCTGTTTAACGCCTACGAAAGCCGCAAAAAGATGATCGGATTAATATGCTACGAATAAAAATTAACTTGATTTATTTCAATATTCTAAAAGTAAATAAGTAACAAAATAAATCCATAATAGTGTCCATTATTTGTGTGCTAAATTAGGATGCACTTTGCGATTGCTAATTGACCACTGGACGGACAGTAGTGGACGGTATACTGAAACTTGGAATTATAACATGTTTTGGATTCTAAGTAAAGAATCGTGTTTTCCTCTTTTGTACATTTTTAAATTTTAGATGAAATATTGTGCAAACGTAAAATCTTCTAAAGTAAATTACTTACCGTATTTTAACCATCTTTATACACAAACTGCCTACCAAAATAGTAAAAATATTTCGATAGATAAAAAAATATGTCTATGATCATTTTATTCGCCTATTAAAACAATTAAAGTTTATTTCTTGTTTATTTGTTTGCCAAACCGTCGCATGTCCCAAATCACCGACATTCTTTAATTTGGATTTATCTTTCTTTGACAAAATTTATGGGCAATGCCACCATGCTACCCTTTGCCTTATCGCATAATGAGATTAAAATTTATTCGAAAATCAGGAAAGATTGTTGCTAATACCGAAGAGAAGGTTCCTTAGCAGTATTTTGAAATTAAATCGGTCTTTTTCTTAATCAAGCATCAAGACTATTTATTACATCATTGCTTTTATAGATAATAAACAATTAAAATTATTTTATGTGCAATAAGAATTGCACAGAGAGTTTTGAAAGTTGACATGTTGAAAAATGATACTTTTTTAATATAATTTATTAAAATAACTGCACTTTCAAATATTAATTTATATTTTAATTATTTACGTGATTCGTTTACATAAATAATCCATAGTCAACGGAACCCCAAAAGGTTGGCTATAAAAACCCAAGTTCGGAATAGTTCCAAATCGGACATGCGATGTTTACAATTGTGCTTTCAAATCCCCAGTCTGCGGGAGCCAAATTAAAAAAGTTGAAACGCCCCGGTACAGTATGCAAATAAAAAAAAGTTTAGGGCGTATGTTCGCTGAAGTTTCCGAAATTAATGATTGGAAATATTTCACGTTTTCGCCGGGATTAGCTGGGAGTTTGTATGTTTTCCGATCCTTGTGTATGGGTTGGATATGCTTAAAGTTTCGGTTTGGATGCTCAGACAGAATCTATTTCTGAACAAATAAAAATTTTTTACCTTTCCAATTGCTTTCCCGATACTGTTGTGCATTTTAAACTAAATAGAATTTGACAGTTTTGAATGTTTTTCTGTTTTCATATTAATTAAAATGACAAAGTTTGCAATAGTTTTAACTTCCGAGTGACACTGCAACTATTGAGGGCGGCCATATTGCTTAACATCAGGTGAGTGACAATTTTTTCACGTCATCCATTCTAAAAAAAAAGACTCAAATTAAGTTGAGTTTAAGATATCGTATACATAATCCACCAATTTTTTGTTTTTGTAATTGTTAAGTTAGATTAGAATTCAGTTTTTAGAATGTAAAGTCTATTAGGAAACTTTTTCACGCGAGAAAAAAAATGGTATAAACGAATAAAAAACTTCTTTCAAAGTCAAAGTTTTCCAAACTTCAGTCGAGGAAATTTATAAAAGAAGTTACTTGAATTTCCTTCTTATTTACACTTACTCACCTACAACTAAATTGCATCTCATCTACAATTAGTAGAAATCACGACACACCGACGTACTACCGCGTTTTAAATTATTCATGAAACTGAACTGTGTGCGCTGTTGGTATCACTATCAATAGTAATGAGGGCTCATCATCGCACAGTTGCATAGATTAGTTAGTAGTAGCTAGTCAGTACTGCAGCAATATTGAAGGAATTTTAAAGTGACCATCCGAAGTTAAAATTTTAGACAGAGCATCACTTACTGTTTCAGGGCACAGAACTAAAAAGTGCGTGCGTGCGTGCGTTTTGTTTGTGAGAAAATTACCAGGTGATCCTTTTGAACTATAGCATTTTAAATTAGTTATTATATAGTAACTCCGTATCTAGCAGTTTTTTGATACTCACTAATACTTGGGTTGAAATCTTAAAAATGTTGTATTTCAAATAATTTTAAAAGTTGGAGGGTTTCTTCTTCTTCTCGTGTAGGCAAGTGGTCAGCCCTGGTGTCAGAGTTTTTAGGCCGCCCGAAGGCTTCTGACTTGGCTTAACGACTATTGTCTTACGACAACAGCCGAGACCGACGGCTTAACGTGCCCTCTGACACACGGTAGCGCTCAGTTCAACCAATTTTTTGCTGTAGCCGTCACCCATTGGAGCCATTGTTCACTTGTCAAGGACATGTGACGCCATGCTTATTACTTAGGATCCTACAGTCGTACAGGCTTGGCCTTGACTTGTCTATAATCTATAATCAGTAACATATCTGTAACAATAAAGAAAGAAAAAAGAAAGAGGAATTATTTGATTGTTTGTTTGCATTAAATAGCCTCCGAAACTACTGAACCGATTTGAAAAATCCTTTCAATCTTCAGCTACACTGTCCCCGGATGACATAATCTATATTATATTTTCAAAAAATTAGGGATCATTGGAATGATTTTAAAGTGTAAACCACACTTAGGGTATATCTATAAAGATATAGTCCTAAAAAAAGTTGAGGACTATAATATCTTTATAAATTAGGGATCCTTATTAAAACTCCAACATTGAATCCCAAGGGGAAAAAAAATACCTAATTTTTTTCTTTACATCGCATATACCTGTGCAAAGCCGGGACAGGCCACTAGTTAATTATAGTAAACAGAAATCATGTTAACATTATTTTAAACTTCTTCATTTATCTTAGAGAAAAGGTTAATAACCTTTGAGAAAAGACATCTTAACTAATTAACCGTTCTTCCATTTGTTTCAAATAGTTATTGTTACATTCTGCTCGAAATAATTTTTAATAAGTTTTCTAAGATTAACCGATAAAGAAGATAGTAAATTTCTAGTGTGTGTTGTTCAGAAATAGCAGAAAAGTTGGGACACATTGTAAACTTGGTAGTAGGTAATTTCGAGGCTTATATTTTGCAAGAAGATAATATGCTAGCGAAGTGGTAAATAGAAAACTTTTTATAAATTACAGATTGACTGAACTTATAAAAGGTTCTTATAGTACTTCAAAACTCTAAGAATCAGATAAAACTAATTTCTTATTTGCTTAGGCAAAAACTTAAACATAAACCTTGGTAACTTAACATAATCAGACAACTTCCCGCACTTGTGCTTATAATGCCTTCACGAAAATCACCCTAAATAAGCTGAAATTATAGGTCAGCGCTTTACCAGGACCAGCCTTTCGTGGCCGACCACCGTCCATACATTCATTACTACCTCTGTTATTACGTTGAGCGTGTTCACACGTCCGTACGAAAGTGTCAAAGTACACGGGTTACACGCACGTATTTTCTTGAAACTGCTTCTGGTTTTGTAGAAGCGAATGGGTAATGGTGTTATTATTTTGCGGTAGTGTTTTGTCGCGGTCGCGCCGGTCGATCTCTTGGTGAGGGCTTGCGAAACTTAGGTTTAGTTTATATCGCAATTTGAGAGGGTTGTGCGGACTGACTTGTGCGGACTTTGTATGGGTTCGTAGCTATTATAGTAAGGTAAGACCAAGTTTTCTTTCTTTGAAAAGTTTTATTGGTATACTTTCTATACATCGGTACCTTTTTTCTGAAGACTTATAAGGGACTTTGACTGTTTTGAAATGGAAAAAACATGTTTAAAAGTAAAGAAAAGGGAAAATATTAAATGAACTCCAAAAGTTGAACCCAATATTTTTGATTGCTTTATTTGTAAATAATTTGATGAGTATCATAGTTTGTACCTACACATTTTAAAATAATTTTTCAGAGTATTCCATGTTTAAAAACTACAAACTTGAAGACGATTGGCAAACGGTTGCAATTTTTGGATAGCGGTGTGTTACAATAAAGATAAAAAGTGCTGTGATGTGTCATCGTAGCACTTTTTATCTTTTATTTATTGATGTGATATCATAAATGTAGGTAGGAGCTGTAATCTCATCAGCTTCTACAACAAAAATCTCCTTAAAACATCTATTATTAAATTCTATCTATGTCATACCAAATAAATAGTTAACTGTGGAAACGATGCGCACTTTTAACGACAAAAAAACATTGAATGTTTGATGTTTTGACGTTTGATTTACGAAAAACACAGCAAAATAACAATATCAAAATCAAACCAAAACCCAGCCTTACCCTACCATGTTTGCGCCAAACGTCGAATTATTAAAATTGTTGACTGGAAGAATTATGTTATCGAAATATAAGTACCGGCCGCGGCATCATGTGAACCATTCCATTTATTTTCATAATAGCAGAGTATGGCGCCGTTTTACTGAAAGCTTTTTCTAGGGTTCTACATTACAGGCGAGCTAGCGGACGGAACGTAGGTTAAATGAAATTCTGCGATAGGTATAGTAGATTTATCGCCATACGTTCCTGGTGGGACATGGGCCTTTTCTCACAGGGAGATAATTTAGGCTATCTATCTATTACGCTGGCCAAGTGCATGTCGGTGGATGAACATCATGATCCCGAATTCTTGTAAGTTTTGAACTTTACTCACAATGTTTTTCTTCACTGTTTATAAGAGCAAGTGCAAAATAAAGTAGTTAAATAGTAACTTTGTTATCGCTAATGTAAGCGCCTAATTATTGATGATTAAAATCTAGTAGGTAGTAGTAAGATGCCAATTCAAACGACTATTTGTGGTCAAATTTTCAGTTTACAGATTAATCTATGTACTGACATATTGAACAGGGAAAAGTTGCGGGTAGATTAATTATTATCCTACTATTTCTATTAGTTTTGGATATATACATATAGACAGCGAGCAGCATGGTGAAACACGTTATTGGATTTTTTATAATAATTACAACAGATTAAAGCTGAGTTGTACCAGCTTACTTTAACGCTAACTTTAACTGCTAACTGTCACCGTCCACGCTTCGCCGGGCGGGCTAATGTCAAAACCTGATAGTAACTTTAATTGTGACTATGGTGTAACTCAGCCTCGGTACTTAAAATATTAAAACCCTTGTACTGAACCCTCACTGTACAACTATTAATTTAACTTCACTGATTTTTTCCGTTGGAATTCACTTTTTGTCCCCTTTTACGCGACTCTTTCGTGTCGCATGGCCATGACAGCGAAATATACAGCCAACCGCTAAGAAAGTTAGAGATAGCCTAAGGTGTAGGTTCAATCTGGAGGAAACTAGGCGCTTCCGGATATAAACTTGAAGTTTTTATGGCATTGTTTGCCTTTTTGCTTTAAATTGGAATAATGAAGTTGAGTCTTGATATGCTTAAGTAATCAAAAAAAACCAAAAAAAAAAGACTTTTGAGATTTAGGCCTTCGTTCTCTATATTTGAGTAAAGTTCCGAGTTGGCTAGCCACCACGTAATGTCACTTTTAACTGCAGTAACGAATTTCAGAATGTCCGAGTAGCGCTAGCCGACCCGTAAACCAGGCTGCTACTTACAGGACACATCAGCTGCCGATTAGTACAGTTAGCCGACGGCTATAGCAAAACTTGTTGCAAGCTCGCATGTGTTTGTAATTTATTATTATAGTTTGCATGCCACAAATACTGAGATCTATGGAACTAAAAAGTACCAACCCTGTTGTTTACGCTACTGCTATAAAAACATCGACTATTCCTGTTTCTATTTCGAGATCAGATACTTATGAATATAGAAATCATTGTATTTAATTACTAAAACAGTCCGCTCAGAACCGTGGGAAGCCGATGGATACTGGAAGCTAGCACCCGCTCAAAGTGGTGTTCTTTGGAGGAGGCCTATGTTCAGCAGTAGATGTCTTCAGTCTGATGATTATGATGATGATGACTACTAAAAAAGTTTTTGTTCAATTATAATATGTTAAAATACTTATATTTTATAATATTATGATATTTTTGTTTTGTGTTGTTTTAATTTTTATTATTGCGTCAAGATAAAACCATATTTCAGGTATGTAATCTAAATTCGTATTACATTCCTCATTACATTAATTTAATTAGTTGATACCCGATTTTGTAAAGGTAAATCCTTACCTACTTACTGTTTTTAGGTAGGGAATAAATACTCTTTGAAGGGCACCTACCGCACCGCAGCGTATA
The DNA here is from genome assembly GCA_963580505.1 of Ennomos erosarius. NCBI lineage: Eukaryota > Metazoa > Arthropoda > Insecta > Lepidoptera > Geometridae > Ennomos > Ennomos erosarius. The sequence continues at coordinate 3,024,872 of OY756982.1, forward strand.
GCTGGCACATAAAAATGTAAAAAAAAATAAAAAACAAACCCATAATGGCGTCTCTGACAGCAGTCAGGGTGACTATTGAACGAACGAAATGAACAGTTGACGTTGCTACAGATCACCCTAAATTTTTACCCACTGAGTAGCTGATCGAAACTCTGTTTTCGTACGTGAAACTGGGAAGAACTACTCGCCGCCTTTACGTCCCGATCAGTATTACTCACTGGCTTAGGTAATCGTAACTTTAATCGAATATAGAGAACGAAGCGCTTAGTGTAAAGCTATTTTATCATCTAGTTTCTTGGCTAAAACTTGCACTACATACTGTTTAAGTACTAAAAGTCTTTAGAAAACCATGATGTTATTATTATATCACCAAATCACCAATAAATAAAAATACACACACACACATCACATCATTCGTAGATCTGATAATTGATGGGAATGAAAGGTTCTCGAAAGGACCACGAACCAAAAGACGCAGCGTAGGCCGGCTCTCCACTAGGTGGAGTGACGATCTGGAGAAAGCCACGGGGAGCCGATGGATTCAGGAGACGAGCATCCGCTCATAGTGCGCTCTATGGGGGAGGCCTATGTTCAGCAGTGCACGTCTTCGGGCTGTTAATGATGATGATGAGATAAAAATAAAATCAAAATTGTTTGTTAGTAAAACGCTCATAAATTTAAATTGTAGTCAAACCCATAGTAGTTTTAGTTTTCGTCACGTCACGACGATTTGTCACCGTGTAACGCCTCAACAACATCTAAACAGACTAGTTTCTAATCCGATACATAATCTCGGAACATCAAACATTAACCGCTGATTCCAATAAACTAATCCAGCATAATACTGCGAATCCACAAAACGTAAGCATTAGAACCAGAGATTACAAACGGTCTAAGGATCGCTGCCGAGTGGCTTTTCAGCTTAATTGAAATCGAAGGCTTCAGTTTCTTTTATCAGCAATTTTACCAGAATTTAATTGTATGCTACAAGTAGCGTAGTAGAGAGCTTAATCAAAAGCATTTTAATGGATAAATAAAGCAAGTGAGTTTTTAAAAATGTAAATTTCGTACTCAAATGTCCTCCAAACAATAAACACAATAGAAAGGAACAAAACTCAATATATTATTAGACGGGGGGGGAATGGTACGTTAATGTTTCGATTAAGTACAAGCTCTTCCTCATCCTCATCACCACCACCATCATCACCATTGTCATCACCATCACCAACACCGTCACCGTCACCGTCACCGTCACCGTCACCGTCACCGTCACCGTCACCGTCACCGTCACCGTCACCATCACCATCACCGTCACCATCACCATCACCATCACCATCACCATCACCATCACCATCACCATCACCATCACCATCATCATCATCGTCATTTTTGATTTAGCTGCTTAATATAAGTCTTCCACATTATTAGTGAGGAGGCATATCCCTCCTCCGCATAATGTCATAATCACCACGCATGGCAGCGTCTTGTTGATCACAGTAGAACATAATCTAGATCGAGAAGAACGCTGCTACCCATTTCCTGTCAATTCCCTTATATTCGCGAATTAATAATCAGTGTAAATAACCAGAAGCGCAATCTGCGAGGTACCTGCATTCAAATAAATCAAACGGAAAATCATCGATATGATATCGACAGACAGGACAGGACAACAATCTTTAAAGCTTTTATCCAGTCAATCTGTCCCTAGACTCCATTAAACATAATTTATACCACGACACTGATATCACGGGGTACCGTTCAACCGCGGCCGCTCCTGGTAACAATGGATAACAGTTGTGCAACTTAGTACTAAACTTAATAATTTTACTAATTAAAACTTAGTAAAAATCCGTTGACTGATTACAATCGTGATGGCGATGATGATGGCGATGATGATGGTGATGATGTTGCTGGTGATGATTATTGTGGTAGTAATGTTCAGAAAATGTGCGTTTTTAGAAAAGTGATAAGTTTTTGACTAAATTGTCATGATGATGATAATGATGACGATGACGATGATGGGACCCAAACTCGCCACAATTTAACCTCTGAAATACCAGCATTGAAATGACAATTGAATAACAATGCATGCGTGTTAGATATAGGGTCGCTGAGAGTTTAAACAGGAAAATAATACAACTTTAAATGGTTCCACGTTGTTTATGTTATATTTATGAATACTCACTAGATTCATTTTCAACTAGAAAAGCATCGGTCATTTTTAGCGAAACTCGTATAAAAAATTACATGCTTATCTATTATTTTGTATTATGTTTTTTTTAAATCATAATTTACATTATACGCACTACAACTGCCACAACTAAAATTTTTCTTTAATGAGAGCCCGCGTGGTAGCATCCCACAGGCGCGGTGGTTGTGCTACTGTATTCAACTGTATTCAGTATACAGTAGCACAACCACCGCACCTGTGGGACGCTACTACGCTGGCTCTCATTAAAGAACAATTTAATGAGAGGGGTGGAACAAAAACCATCCCCGACCCTAATTAATGTAGTCATACGTTTTATGAAAACCGACACGCGTATTGTCAGTAAAATGATTAAATATACATACTCTAAAAAATGTAGTAAACATGTTTTGCTCTGTAGAAAATAAAGTTATAAAGTCTGATCAAAAAAGTGGCCATACGATTTAAATAAAGTTTTAATTTTATTTTGTGTACACGCACGAAAACATATTAAACGGAGAACTAAATAATACATTATGAATTAATCCTTATAAAAAGTGGAATAGGGCTGGGCACGTGATCCGCATGCAGCGAGATGGGCAAAGATTACCAATCAGTGGGAACCATTGACTATAAATCCAGTTGACCAACGATACAACTTCCCCTCGTACGAAAATTAGTAGTTTATTTCAACTGCTAATCCTACGAGGAAGCGGGACACCCAATTTGTCTTTTGTTCCTTCCTGCTCTGTCCTTTGTAATTTTGTATGACTTTGTCTCGTTTTGCTACCTCACCCCCCGCCCCCGTGAGTCGTGTTTGTACTATAAATTATGTTCACGAGCTATAAACGGGCTTTATAATCTTTGGTAGGAACCTACTAACGGTGACAACGTCGTGGTCAGCCTCGAAAAAGTTGGCGATAATCTACTCATAGGTAGTCATTCTAAACCTGCTCAAACAGCATTTGACAGAGACACATTTGAATACAAATGAGAGAGACCAAGGTAATAAAATTATTATTTTTCATAATAAGCAGCGTGAAATCACAGCGTCACACCATATTACAACCATCTAATGTTATTGTACAGTGGCATTTACGAGCATAATTCATAAAAACCTGCAAAAACCCGGCCGAAAAAAGTTTTTGGAAGCATGCCCGCTGCTAAGGTTGTTGAACTATTCATGCTGTAATATTGAAGGGTACAATACTCGTCCCAACCCTTAATGTCATTTGTATGTTATACGAAAACGACATAAACTTGTAAACATTATTTTTATGAAAAGATGCAAAAATGATGCGTACTTTATTCGTTCTTTATTGGCTTATGTGGTAATTTTCATAGTAATTATGAAATTCAATTAAACTATGTATAATTTGCTAATTTTATTACGACTATAGGTATAAACATCGTAACAATTTAAAGGAAAAGTACGCTCCAGCTCCACTCTGAAGTGAACGCCCTCACAGGTCTCATACAATGAAATATTTAGGACTAGATATTAGTTTTAGTCACACTAAATGACATTATATGAAAGCATGTAATAAATAAATAAGAACTATTTTAAGGATTTCAGGTTTAACTAACATACATTTTGATAAAAGTGCGTTTTAATTGCTGCTTTTGGTGAGTTGTATTAAGCTAACATCACAGAAAAAAAATATTAATTAAAGATTATGTTGCATTGTTAACTACTTGGATTGTATTTAGGTAACCGAATAGGACCAGTGAACAGCGTAGGCCGCTCTTTCACTACATTGATCCACGACCTGGTGAAAACCCCGGGGGATGCATAGATGCAAGCAGGCGCTCAAAGTGGCGCTTCGCTTTGGGCGCCTGTAATGTACATCAGTCGACGTTTTCCGTCAGTGTTTATGATTTTAATGATTTTGGTAACATTACAGAAAGCGTAAAAATAGTTTATAGTTACCATCATCTCTCGGAAAACGACCACTACTAAACATAGGTCTCTCCATAGACTGCCACTTCGATCGGCTACTTGCCTCTTGAATAAAATGACTCTCCATGGTTTTGACCAGATCGTCAGCCTACTTCGTGCAATAAAGCGTTTTAATATTAACTCCATTAAGGCCTTCGTTCTCTATATCCGAGTAAAGTTCCGAGTTGGCTGGCCAGTGAGTAATACTGATCGGGACGTAAAGGCGTCGAGTAGTTCTTCCCAGTTTCACGAACAAAAACAGAGTTTCAATCAGCTACTCAGTGGGTAAAAATGTATGGTGATCTGTAGCAACGTCAACTGTTCATTTCGTTCGTTCAATAGTCACCCTGACTGCTGTCAGTGACGCCATTTTGGGTTCGTTTTTTATTTTTTTTTTGACATGTTTATGTGCCAGCTATATGCTGCGATGCGGTAGATGCCCTTCAACGAGTATTTATTCCCTACCTAAAAACAGTAAGTAGGTAAGGATTTACTTTTACAAAAAAGGGTATCCACTAATTCAATTAATGTAATGAGGAATGTAATACGAATTTAGATTACATTGTTTAGTTCAACGGGAAATGTAATAAGTAATACCTGTACCTAATACATAGGTACTTGAAATATGGTTTTATCTTGACGCAATAATAATAATTAAAACAACACAAAACAAAAATATCATAATATTATATAAGTATTTAACATATTAAAAATTGAACAAAAACTTTATAGTAGTCATCATCATCATAATCATCAGCCTGAAGACGTCCACTGCTGAACATAGGCCTCCTCCAAAGAGCACCACTTTGAGCGGCTGCTAGCCTCCAGTATCCATCGGCTTTCCACGGTTCTGAGCGGACTGTTTTACTAATTAAATACAATGATTTCTATATTCATAACTATCTGATCTCGAAATAGAAACAGGAATAGTCGATGTTTTTAAAGCAGTAGCGTAATCAACAGGGTTGGTAGTTTACAGTTCCGTAGATCTCAGTATTTGTGGCATGCAAACTATAATAATAAATTACAAACACATGCGAGATTGCAACAAGTTTTGCTATAGCCGTCGGTTAACCGTACTAATCGGCAGCTGATGTGTCCTGTAAGTAGCTGCCTGATTTACGGGTCGGCTAGCGCTACTCAGACATTCTGAAATTCGTTACTGCAGTTACAAGTGACATTACGTGGTGGCTAGCCAACTCGGAACTTTACTGGAATATAGAGAACGAAGGCCCAATATTTGTAATGTTAAATGTAAAAAATGTGAAAGTTTAAATTTTATATGTATCTCTATTTTATTTTGCGCCATTACAGAGACATAAGTAATAGTAATGCAGTTCCACGTATAACTGCCATTTATACGTGCCTCTAATTATCTGGACGACATTATAGCCGGGTTTATGGGTAGTTAGAGCTTTTATCAGGTGGGCAACTATCCAGTGCGGTGATGGGCACTATAAAAAGATTTCATGTACATGATTTGTGTGATTTTTTGTGCAGAGTGCTTTTTGTTTAACAATTTATATAAAGGAAATACCTACGTGTCAGATTATTGTGTAATTAATTTATTTTGGTCTGTATGTCACATAATGAAATCTTTTATAGTGCTTAGTATTTGGAATGGCATCATTATCATCATCATCATCATTAACAGAAACACCACCAGAGCGCCACCTTAAGCGGCCACTCGCCTCCTGCGTCCATCGGGTCCCCACGGTTAACACCAGATCGTTAGTCCACCTAGTGGGGGTCGGCCTACGCTGCGTCTTCCGGTTTGTGGTCGCCACTCGAGAAACTTTCTTCGCCAAACCTTCCTTCTCTATCAAAAATACCAACCTAAAACTGAGACAACCGATAAAACACAAAAACAATCTGCAACGACAGACTTGTAACTTTTTCATTAGAGTTACTAGCCTACCTTCACAAGCATAGACCTTTTTGTTCATTTTGTACCCGAATGAATATAAACATAACACTTTCGGCCCCTGAATATTGTATAGCATCGGCACCGATTGGTTCCAATGGTAATTTCTGTCCGTCGCTAGAGTAGCCTTCACTATACAGTTTGGAGCAGTAGCTTATGTGTCTTTTAGTGTATTTCATTTACTAATATAGATTTTAAGTTTAAAGTACTAACACTATGGGTGAACAACCTGAAATAAACATTTTTATTATTATTATTATTAACTAAACAATTTTCATTATTTATATGCAGTAGTATTTCTTATCTGACTTCTGTTGCTTTATTTTTTACATCGTTACAAAATCAGAAACTAAATATGCAGTACGGTTTTTTCTGTGTGTATTATTGTAGGTACGTACGTTTGTATAAGTTGATAAAATATAATCAAAAAAATTATTCGTTTTTAGCTATTAGATTCTAGAACTAGGGCCTTCCATATTAACTTATATTACATTAAAATTAATCAATGTTTAAAATTTTCTGTCAAGTTCGCTAAAAGATAAAACGCCACTAAGGCTGTAAATATCTTTTAGTTAGCCATCACGCTTGCAGTGTGGTCCAGTAATTGTGTAGTAACTTGTGTTATAGTTGTAGTTATAGCCGTCAACAAAAAAGCATTTCAAAAACCACAAACACTGCTTAAATTGTTAGTAAAAGACGGAAAGTCATGGCTAATACCTACTCAATCCATCAAATTTCCAATACTTCAAAATTCATTTAGTGGAAACCTATGTTACTGCAGATATTTAAACTTTATATCCCGAGGCCCGACCAGACAATGACTTAACAAGGTTGGTCCTAAGGGATTTGTACTGGGGACCTCAGCTTGGGTGAATTCGATTTCTTACGGATAAGGCCCGATGAATATTTTCATAATTTCACTGGCGGATCACATAGGGTAGGTGGGCTGACTCGAATTTTTCGCGAAGGTATTTTTCAATTTTCCTCGCGTTGGAAGACGTAATGATACTTTGGGACTGAAATATGCCTTTATATTCATAAGTAACGTGAAATAAAAAACTGAATTTTAATGTCGCTAATGGTTTAAATATTGTATCTATTTAACTGTATGAAAACTGACTTCGTCAACTATTAGTGTCAGATTAAAGGTATACAATTAACTTGTTTATAATAAACAAACCTCTGTAGTGTTGTAAGCGAGATTAGTTTGTAAAAGTAGCTATCAAAAACAGATAGAAAAACACTTATTGTTAAGAATAGTAGTGTATTTCTTGAGCGTGGTTCTGAGGCTGATTTAATAAGAAGCGATCAACAACATAAATTGTATTCAAGATAGGCATAGAATTAGAGACTGTGTCGATTTAGAACTCCGTGCAAGAAAACTTTAGATGTAAGCATAATAAAACAAGTATTTTCCCTAGTTTACTGTGCACAAATACTTGTCCTAACGTCGGAAGCGAACTTGCTGCCTCCGGGTTACGAGCCGACCTGGTCAACCACCACACCACAGAGGCTGTCAAAGAACAAAACTGTTATGTAATAATTATTCCCAAGACATGGAGAGCGACGCATAGGGCGTTCAGTAGCAATTAATGGGTCGACTATATGATCGTAGATCTAAAATGAATCTGATAGGTATTATACAAGTTGAAAAGCATGTGTAAAGGTAGGCCTACGCGCTCTGTGGATGATAATGATAAATAAATAAATATGTGTGGACATTTCACACAGCGCCATCTAGCCCCAAACTAAGCATAGCTTGTACTATGGGAACCAGATAATTGATACCATACTTAGATACGTTTTTGTTTGTAAATACATACATAGAATACAATATAACACCCAGACGCAGAACAAACATCTATGTTCATCACACAAATGTTTGTTCTGGGTAGGAATCGAACCCACAGCCCTCAGTTCAGAAAGCAGGAATACTACCAACTGAGCTATCGGGCCCGTCAAACATAATAATTTCCATTATTAGTTGCATCAAAGAATTAAATAGTATTATTATTTTCATGCAAATATCTACATTTTCGCAACGTTAACTAAGTTGTTTTAGATTAAAACAGCAAGTTAATTGAGTAGTTAAGGCTTTTGCGCATTTTTATAAAAACCTTTATAGAATCTCGGCTTGAGTAGAAAATATTTTCATGAACGTAATCTTGTTAAGGTTATTAACAAGCTTACTTTCATATAGGCAGGCAGTGAGAAAAATTTAACTAAGAAAATGCAATTTCAATATTGTTATGCAGAGTACAGTAATAATTGTAGGAGTGTAAGGCTTTTTTCCTGAATAAAAGTTATTTTATTAATAATTTTCGCATTCATTTTTTCTTCATTCACAGATAGAAAACGTAGAGCCATTCAACAAAACCAATTAAAAAAAAAAAACAGATATGTACAAAAATTTTCACTCTTCCTGCTTTGTATACATGTATTCTTAGGGTTATTCTAGGTCATTGTGGCACTATAAAACACTCTACATCTATTTACTTAATAATTGACATAGAAAAAAAAAATACAAAGTTTAGTCTCTTCTTCATTTGTGGAGAGAATTAACGGCCATATCTTATGCAGAACAAGAGCTGTTATCTCACAGCAATAAGTTGACAAAGTTTTAATTTAGATACCTTGATACAGGCTAAGGAAAACGACAACCACAACAGTTCCGCTGTTTGGAACTACATCAGATATGGAGATATTTATCTGCGAAGCTCCAGGAATAGTTTTCTCGCACGGTTTTCTGCACGCTTCACGAGAGCTTGGGGTAAGTTAATTTTTATATTTCACTATTTCACGTGTGCCAGTTGAATGAATTTGATTTGATTTGAAAATTAACCCAAGAATTATTACAGGAATTTAAATATGAGAAGGCAAAAAAAAACAACATTTATAGGGCAGTTACAGTTTAATAAGTAGCTATTTTGATATAGCCTTCGCCTTTAATATTGAAGTTTTATTTTAGGTTACATTATCTTGTGTTCATTTCGGTCTAACTAATGGACTGGACGGGTAAATAGCTCCATATAATAAACAGCAATTACCGAAAAACGTTGCCGTTGCTCTCGCATTATAATCAATGTTCCTATTATTAGAAATTGGCTGTGTTATTTAGCATTACTATTTAACATGTGTCAAGCTCGACGCGGTGTCAACTCACCGCCATCAAATCACATTTGATTTTCCACACCGCCCGGAACACCATTAGCCGGATTACATTCAAAAAACAAAACCTCGAGTACTCACCCTTAAAAATGACTGTCAAGCCGGCCATGGTTACGTTACACACAGACGCCAATACATTAACTGAAACGCTCAACATCGCAAGGTACACATTACAAGCCTACATTAAGACTTACTGGTAACAAATTATGTGAGAATTACACAAATACACAATCACGGATTTCGGGAAAAATGCGCGCGTGCAGCAGAGCGATCGGTCCCGTCCGTCTGTGCCGAAAGCTCGGCTGGTACTGACGGCCGCCCAGCACTCGCCCCCGCCCGCCCTTACCGGCGTTTCTTTGTTTCCCTGCCGAACCCCACGGGGTTCGTGTTAAACAAATCTCCCGTGCGAACTCAGCTTTATCAATTGATTTGATACATAGAAAGCAATCATTTTCTAATCAATTTCAACATGCACTTAAATAACACAATGTTTAGTGAGCTGCGGTGTTTCATAGGTACCTAGATTTATGTACACGTAATTTTGATCTTGTTCAGGTATTGTAAGTTACACGGTTTCATTGTTACATAGATATACAAAATTAATATTCATAGTACGTACCTACAACGTTATTATTACGTTGTTAATTCATGACTACCTGGTAATTTGATATAGGTAATTGTAAATAAGGTTTTGGCATTTGTGTCACATAGCTGTTTCGTAATAAAAAAAGGCTTTGGAAAAGTACTGAATTGAAGCTGGCTTTATTTCTTTTTAACGACAAGTGGTCATCATCATCATCATCCTCATCCATTGATGATGACTATATTCAGATGAATATAGGCCTCCCGCATAGAGCACCAGTTTGCAGTGAGCAGCTCCTTGCCTCCTGCGTCCATCGGCTCCCCGAGGTTCTGACTAGGTCGTGGGTCCCTCTAGTGCGGCTTACCAGTACTAATATCTACCAGACGTATAATACCTCTGCTCTATTGAGTACCCACACCTACTCTACAACTTACTATAATTTAAGCTGACCCTTTCCAACGAACCTTCTATCTAATGCCTCACTTTGAATGTAATAATCATAGAAAACGCATTAGTATAAGCTATTGGGAGCCTCGGTGATGTGTTAGTTGCGTAAGTCACCTTACTTGAAGGATACGGATTTGATTCCCACAACGGGATATGTATTTGGGTGCTGTGAGACCTAAATCTACGGACCCACCCCCACAGTTACAGGGAATGGTATTTATGATTTATGACAGAATTGCCTGCTTACCGTACCAATAGATTAATTTTATTTTTAATGTGTTTTTTATAATTAGATTTAATTTTCTTTACAAAATAATGCTGCAGAAAATTGTAGTCTGTTTTAAGACCTGTCAGTGTTTTTCGGCGTTATTTTATTATTGGGTGTAATATTGTCTGGTGGTAGTTGCTATCAATGACCCTGCTTAGTCGAGTCAGTAAAATAAAACCACGTTCGAATTATCGAGCATAGGCAAAACAAAATTTCAAATCAAATTATGTTATATGTACATTATAAATGATCGGCACCGCATCACTTGTCAACATAATTGCCTAATTTTATTAACGGCTACGTGAACCGTGTCGGGCAAAATTTTCGACAAAATTTGTCGAATATTTTATTAAATTGCCGCTTGGTTAATTGATTAACGACGCTGCCGATGCGCTATGCTGACGTTTTGTTATTTTCCACGAGTTTATGTTGTGATTATGCTAGGTCGTAAGTTTTATCATTATTGTTAGTCATGGGAATGGCACACATAGTCTTTAAGATTTTTGCAGCTAGTGGTCAGGTTAGCGGAGTTGTTAGAGCATCCAATCCGGTGAGGGCGCGGGTTCAAATCCAGCTGGTTTCTTAAAATTTTAAGAAGTTTAATATATTTATTATTGTTAGTGCTTAATGGAAAAGCAGTGCCTGATATAGTTTTGCGACCGGTCTTGCTTCATCATCAACCGCCTAAGACGTCCACTGCTGAACATAGACCTCCCCCACAGAGCGCGACTTACACTGGCTGCTTGCAATCTGCGTGCATCGGCTGCCCTCATTATTGACTAAATCGTCAGCCGTTATCTATACATTAACTAAATTTTATGTTTAAATTCTTTGTTTTACATACTTATTTCCCAAAATCCGAATCATCCAAAATCTTCATTATCCTAATTAGGTATTAGACCCGTTTAATATTAAGGAGAACTAAAGTGACCGCTATAGCTCTTAAGATTAACAAGTTAAAATGACAATGGGCAGGCCACATCGCTCGTAGAACTGACAACCGATGGGCAAAAAAGGTTCTCGAGTGGCGACCGTGAATCGAAAGACGCAACGTAGGCCGGCCCCCCACTAGGAGGGCCGGCAATCTGGTGAAAATCGCGGGGAACCAGTAGATGCACAAGGCAAGCAGCCGCTCCAAGTGGCACTCCCTGAGGAACTTCAGCAGTGGACGTCGTCAGGATGTTAATGATGATTAATATCAGTAAATACATGCATGGAACGGCCTCTTTTTCGTTGAAGTGATATTTTAGTACCGATATCATTATTATGAACAGAAATTCAACCAAAGTATTGTACCAATGGTTGGGTTGTGAATGCTATCATCTGTCGTTCTGTCAGCAAATATGTGAACAATAATGCATTTTCACAATGAGATTATTTTAATCCTTGTTTGGTAATGGACTGAAATATACAATCAATATTTTACATAAAAGTTTGATACGAATGGATTATAAACAGACTTCATATTTATTAAAGCTGTTTGTAAAGTCAAAGAATAGTAATGAGTTTTTAAAGTGTAAACCACAATTTAGGTAAGTATATCGTGTATCGTAATTACTACTAATGAGTAGTTACCTGTCTAATATAGGGACTATAGGTGTCACCACGATAGCTTAGTCGGTAAAACACATAGTCCTTAAGATTTTCGCAGCTAGCGGTCGAGTGACCATAGCTTAGTTGGTAGAGCGTCCAATCCGGTGAGTTGGAGGGCGCGGGTTTAAATCCCGCTGGTTGCTAAAATTTGGAGGACAATAATATCAAAGAATAGTGTTGGTTAATGAATTTTTTTTATTACAGCGTGTGTGGCTTATAAACATGGGAAGTTCAGCGGTAACCTGAGCGGTTTTCAACCTTAGTTCGAATCTGTCCTCGGCCAATAAATCTCACATATTCTGCGGAATTCACTCTTACAACTATTAAGGAAACCATCTTTAGAAAACCGGTATCCTCAAGAATCACTAAATTCGATAACATTCGATCCATCAACCCGCAATTTACTTATAGCATGATAGGTCACTGTCGTTTTGTGACAGTAACCCGTTTTCCAGCACCATAAATGTTTGGACAGATGACAACTATAACTATTATTAAAACTTAATTTAAATACGGCTAATACATTATTATAAGTAGAATATAGTATTTGAAAAACATTCGCCTGAACCACTTTCGTCAAATCATAAACATAATAGAGCAGTGTGATTCGAAATAGTTTCAACCCACCATCCACCACCACACTTACAAAACCTTTATAATATTAGCTGCTTGAGCCCCACATGGTAATAAAATTAGTACTGTACCGTTTCAATTCTGCGAATACGATTAAGCCAATACACGCTGTTTATTTACACCAACAAAGCGTACGCACGTGCGCATAATTAATTTATTCAATGAAAGGAAGAGAGTGTTTTGCTAAATGATGATTATTCGGTTTGTGATTCTTTATAAATATGTCAAATAAAAACCGGGTAAAAAAGTGCGAGTCGGATTTGCGCACGAAGGATTCCGTACCATTATCAATAAAAACGCGCTATAAATCACGTTTGTTTAATGGGAGCCCCCTACAATAATTATTATATTGTTTTTTAGTAATTGTTGTTATAGAGGCAACCATCACGGTTCATGAAATACAACAGCCTGGTGAAAGACGGATAGATAGCCAGACGGACAGCGGAGTTTTAGTAATATTGTCCAATTTACCCTTTGGGTACGAGACCCTAAGAAAATGTAGTAAGTTGCAGCAACTGAAGACCTTATAACTTTTTTTTTAACTTTTTTTAAGCTCTAAGCTAACTAATTACCATTTGACGATAATTGGCTGGTTATCGTTGTTTTGATGATCTTCAATAGCAGTCATTATGCAGTGAGCAATCGCCTCCGTACAGCTCGCTGTATCGACTGCAAACATGCAGTTAGTTTGCCAGAGCCCTTACGTTTCTTACCAGTGTTGCCATGTAAGTTAGTATCGACATACGTAAATGGCAGCTTTACAGTATAAATCGTGTCAAGAAAAATAACATGTTTATGGTAAAACAACGGGGTTTCATCAGGTACACATGAGAAATAGCCCACACGTCGAAAAAAATGTAGTGATCATGTCGTGAGCGTTACTAGTTAGTGTCCAGTGTATTAATTTATTTTTAATATGTAATAAATAGTTGTATTATTTGTAGAAGTCGCAATGCTTGGCAGCAACTGTACGCCATTTCGCGTCAAACATCAGCTGCATTGGGTCCCAGCTGCCGTGGAAACGGACCCGATGCATCGATGAATAATGTATGGTTAGACGCCACCAACGTACCCACAGACAGACAGACTGTTATATTAAATTAGCTAAAGTAAATGTTCTTGGGTGTTTAAGTTTACTAGTAATATACAAATCACGTTGTCTGACTCTCTATGTTGATTATAAGCAGGTTTTAAGGTAATGCTAGTTTTCAATTGAAACCAAGTGTTTGGATAAATGCTTTTAATAAAAAAATTACAACACGAAATAGCAAAAAAAAATAAATGGTACATTATGAAGAAACATTGGATTTTCCAGCAATTACTCAATTTGAGGACAGTCATAATATTACATTATGTCATCCAGCAACCTGCTTGGAGCGTAGTGGATTGACCAACGTTTACTCTCCCTAAAACCACGTGATTCGTATAGGCTAGTGATATTATTAATACCTACTGAATAAATATTTGTTTAATTTAGATATATAAAAATAGTTCGATGAATCTCAGGAGGTTTTTTCAAATATGGACAGATGGCGCTATAATAAAAGTGGACGGAGAGATTGGTGGGGCAAGCGATATAATTATATACCACTCAAGAAAAAAAGGAAGAAGAAGAAGGGATGGAAGAAAAACTGGAGCAGAATATTAATATAAAAGAAAGGATAGTTATCCATCTCGGATAATGTGAAAATATGGATCTGTGTCACTTTGCAGCAGAACTTGTATTTTACATGTAACTTCTGGTGCTGTTTTAAAAGTCTGAGAAAAGGAAGTTGGAATAAAGATGTTGAATTATAATACTGGTCTAATCGTCATTGTATAAAAAATCACTGTTATAATATAGCAATCTAAATACCAGGCTTCCATAAAGCTATAGGCGTTAACTGCAGCTGTTTAATAACCCGTTTTATTAACTTGTAAGTGCAGAACGAAAGGTACAATAATAATTAAACTAACTGAGCCACACGGCTGACATGCAACCGGTTGTGCTGAGCTAACATGCAGAAGGACAACTTCATACCTTTAAATTGTTTTGTATTTTTGCTATAATTATATTTATAATATTGGTATTTAAAATAACCAGCCAAGTGCGAGTAGGACTCGCGCACGAAGGGTAAAACGGCCCGTATTACTAAGACTGCCGTCGGTCTGTCTGTCCGTCTGCCACCAGGCTGTATCTCATGAACCCTTAAAATTTTCACAGATGAAGTACTTCTGTTGCGGCTATAAAAACAAATAAATAATAACTAAAAATAGAATAAAATAGAAATATAAGGGGGCTTGAATACAATAAAACGTAATTTGTTTGTTTTTATAGATAATGGTACGGAACCCTTCATCCGCGAGTCCGACTAGCACTTGGTCGGTTTTACTTTTTTAGGGATATTCGTCCCATAATTGTACTATTCCTGTAATGCATTTGAAGTAATTCTGCTCTGCATTTCATTGCTTTCAAATGTCAAAAGAAAGATTAGCAATAACAATAACTCTTAGAATGATCTACTGTTTTAATCTATTCTGTGACGTGGTAGCGGTTGCAGGCGTCCGTTGCTAGGCAACCAGACGCTGTTGCCACCACCTACACAGCCTCCCCATGTGAAGTACCCATTCAATAGTCTGGGATTATGTTTCAAACAAATTACACATTATTGTAAAGGAAGCTTAAATTGTTGTTAGTATACTGTTTTGATTAACCAATTAATGTATTTCCTCTAATATCTTCCGCTTTTCTACTCACAAAATATGTATCGAAACCTATTTTCGACAGTATTTAACTTTCTTCCCCATCGGTTGTCAGTTCGAGTTAAACATTTCATTCTGCGTTTCTCATTTTCACCAATGACTAAAAAAAAAAGACTATAAATACATAGCCTGAAATTAACTATCTAAAATAGCTCCATCACCCTCTCGGAACATTGCTTCACATGAACTGTGTTACACTCATCCACCAAAGCTTAGTTGCGTTACACAAGCGGATCACCGAACCATCGGTTTGTTATAGTGGGTGAGGCTACCAACAAAAGGGTACAGAAAATCTAACTAGCTCGTGATAGCGCGAAATTATGAGAAAGTAATTAAACTGATTACTTGACTGTGTGATGTCTTAGGATGACGCGCGCAGTGCAGTGTCACGCAAAACTTTATTTTTTTAAAGTTTCGAGTGACACTGCAACTGTTATGGGCGGCCGTATTGCTTAACATCAGGTGAACGACCAGCTCGTCACGTCATTCATTCTCATAAAAAAAAAAAAAAACTCCAACACGCACATGCAAAGCATAGCACTTTTGGAAAAGAGCCATCCCAGCGGCGGGTGGAAATGCCACAAAAGTTTTTTTTTAGTTTTCGTGCATGATAGATAGCAGATTTATATACGGGTCTAAGAAAGGTCCCTTAAACAAAAATAAAACAGTAATTATGGTACCCTAAAATGTCACGTTCCGGATATATTAGAACCCACATTGCAATTTAATGGTGAAAGACAATAATTTAAATATAAAACTTTTTCTAATAATACGGTTTATTGTGTAAATGTACCCAATTTGTTTCCATTGACTCCTAGAGAATACTTTTACATGAGCAACTCACGAGCGTCTATGAGGTACTATATCAAAATCCACCTGAGGCTACTCCATTTCAGATACTTTCTTGCTTACTCTCATCATCGTAAAAACAATACGAGATCGATATAGTTAATGAAATTTTCAAGAAACTGGAATTCATAGTCAAGGTGGGGGCTCCTCTAGAGGATGATTCAGGCGCTGTGTGGCGAAGTCTAGTTTTATGCATTTCATAAACAAAATTAAGTAGCCCCCAATCTGACAATTCTGACATTGTCAAAGGTAGGATGCTATGAAAATGAAAGAAGAATGATCATCATTCAACCTCTATGTGAAAGTTGAATGATAGATTTTGGGGCGTTGTTCACCCCTTGACTATAAATACCACTTTTATTAATATTACATTCATAATCAAACCTGAAGATGTTCACAGCTAAAAACATGCTTTTCTTAAAAAGCACCACTTTGAGAGGCTGCTTATCTCTTACATCGGTTCCCGCGGTTTTAACCAGATCGGCAGTCCAACTAGTGAGGGTGGCCTATAATAAAGCTGCGTCTTTTTGGTTTGTGGTCACCAATCACCAACTTTTCCACAATACACCGTTACATAATAGATAACGTTATCTGACTTATTTTTAATATTATTCATTCTGTGACATAGTCTGGTTTTTATCAATTTCCGGGTGCCTGCATACGAGGCAGTTTCCACATGTTTCCACAGTCCACGGCATGCCGGTGTTAGTGATGGCTGCGGTATCTAGCCAGTGGCTTTATTTTAACGGCTGCGTAACTGACGGCTGTAAGTAGAGCCGGCTGGCGTACTGGGTCTAAAACTGGCAACCTATTAGTAAGCCTTAAAACTGATAATCAATTAAAATGGTTGAATATATTTAATTTTAATATAGTCATTTAGTTCAATAGATACTGGCCTTGTGCCATAATAATAGAATAGTAATAGCAGAAAATCACGATACAGCGAACATGGTAGTCCAGAGGAGATCATTAGCTTTTTAGAGTTCCGTACCCAAAGGGAAAAGCGAACTCTATTACCTACTAAGGCTCCGCTGTCTCTCCGTTTATCACCAGGAATTTTAACAGATGATGTATTTAAAAAAAACAAATTTGTAAAAAAGCACTTGGCCGGTTATTCACAGTTGAAGGAAATGTTGGGAGTTTTTTTTTTAATCATAACAAAGCTCCTTTTTTAGAGTTTACTTACACTTTACCTTTCGCAGCATATATAAAATAAGTTAAACCAAAAATAAATTTTTAAACACCTCCTATTCTACCAGGCATTGTTGAAAGCAATGGCTTCCTTATTGAACTACCAAGGTAGCATAATAAAATCTGTGTTAAAAAATACTTACCAACCTTGTTTATCGTGTGCATAACCCATCTCCATATACAGTGACGTTTATACGCCAATGTTTATGTGTAAACATGAAAAAGCTGTTGTTATTTCGCCTCCATATTGTTAATATCACGCTATGTTGTTTACTAGTCTTTGGGAAAGTGTGACCAAACAGAGGCTACGGTTGAATACTACGACTTTGTTCGTAGTTGGCATAAGATGCTTACCGAAGGTGTATATTAAAAAAAACAGTTTCAAAGTACTTAACTGATCTGTGTCGAGTTAAAGCCCAACACGGCTCAACAAGAAAATTAAATAATTATTTTTCTGACCTAGTGTCTACGTCGTAGCAATAGTGTCTACGGCGTAGATGTCTACGACGTAGACGTTAATAGTAGGTGACAGGGTTCACCAGTATAACTGTAAATTAACAAGATTTTGTCTCTCCGCCCTTTTAAAGAACTCTAATACGGTAAAAAGATGGTTCTCAGTTCCACTCCTGCAAATTAAACACGTATGGGAGCACTCCAATCAAGGACTAGAACTTTATTTGCAATAACAACACTTAACGTAATGCGATCGTAAATTACTAGAGGGTCCATCCCCAAAGAACTACAAAAGAAACGCACACCACCTCATGTACATGCAGTGATTTCCAATTGGCTTATATGTATGTATCAATTTCTAGATCTACTACGGAAGAAACATGGATCAGGACGAAAATTACAATTGAAACATTACTGGGTTTTTTTAAGTCTTTCTCTAACAGTGTATCAGAACGTAGAAGAAACCAAGCGATGTATGTTTAGTTTAAGTGATTAATATTTAAAAAATAAACAATCTCCTCCTAAACAGTTACACTTAGCCTATTAATAAAATTATAGGTACTATAGACTAAACAGAAAAGTTAACATAGAAGAAACGAATTATTCCTACTATGCCGCTTCCCACTAAGCTGCTCTACGCTTGTACAGGAGTTTCGCTACAGCGCTCGTCATAACCCCTATACATAGCGCTGTGCTTCGAAGGACTTCCCATAACGTCGTGCGCGCCATATCGAAAAAGAAGTAAAATATTCGTGTTCTCTTAAGTTATGAAGTGGTGTTATGGAGCGGACCTCAATGGGTCAAGGTTTAATCTACTGTCTCGGAATTCTATTGCGAATTTTATTCTTTTAGTTCACTAAAAAAATCATTAAAATTATCACTATGCCAAGCTCATGATCTGCGTAAGTGCAGTGAAACTTCCATATTCAAGTGACTAAGTCAAAACAAACTTGAAACCACGTTTCCGAGTACAGTACGCAGTCGTGACCGGTTTTGAATAATTTATAGAAATCTCTCGCTTGGACATAATTTGAACAAATTATAAGCGGTCCAAGAAGTTATAGGGTAGCGGAACGGTGGGGGAGTGGCCTAGTCTTTTCAATAGATAGGTATAGAAACTAATGAGCGTGATTTTATTTCCCGCAGTTTAATTTGGGTTTTGACGCGTGAGCAATTTGTTCACGCTAATTTCAGAAATGTGAGATGCATGTAATTTGGTGTGAATAATTGATTAATCAATTGAATGAATATAATTTCCAGTGAGTTTCAAATGCCTCATTTGAAAAGCCAGGTTCCCAAAGGAGACACAGCCTGAGATTTTCAAAAAAAGTATAGGTACATAATTAGCCCCTGCTTTCTCGTTTATTTGTCAAACTCATGTTAACTTAACTTACCAAATTCTTCGCTTATTGGTTGAAGATATTCGGTGGGCAACAGGCAACCAATGAGCGTTCAGTATTTTGAACTTAAGATGAGTTTAACTTTAACAAACGTACCAGAAACCGGGGATAAGAAAAGCCAGGTTCCCAAAGGAGACACAGCCTGAGATTTTCAAAAAAAGTATAGGTACATAATTAGCCCCTGCTTTCTCGTTTATTTGTCAAACTCATGTTAACTTAACTTACCAAATTCTTCGCTTATTGGTTGAAGATATTCGATGGGCAACAGGCAACCAATGAGCGTTCAGTATTTTGAACTTAAGATGAGTTTAACTTTAACAAACGTACCAGAAACCGGGGATAAGTATCAGATCTGGTGAACCTGATTTAAGGGATAAATGGTCAGAGACCCTAGGTGGACTGGTCATCTAGTTAAAACCACGAGAAGCCAATACATGCAGGAGACAAGCAGCCCTTAAAAGTGGTACTTTGTGGAGGAGTTCTATCGAGAATGACTCAAAGGTCTTCAGTCAGCAGTGTCTTCAGTCTGTTGCTGTCGATAGCAAGACGTTCGTACATCTGAATAAAGAACTGCTTAAAAGTAAACTATAAACTATTAATAAAAGAATTTACATTGAAATTGTTTTATTCTTTATTTATCCATTTGGCAAATCACCCTTTAACACAAGTTCACATACAGAGTGTGACATTGGCGCGTCATCGGCATCAGGCTGGGTCCGTAATCGATAGGGTGTCATCAATCACCCTCGTCGCCGAGCACTGTTGCCGTCCATCGCTTTGTGCGTTTTGCTGGCGATTGTCCTCTGCCCACCCGTTTTTGAAGTGACGGTAATTAAGAACTGGAATGTGACGTATTTCAAATAGCCGCTGGTGTTACCGTCATCACGCTCGATCGATATTCGCTGAAATTACATGCGACTAGACTTTACAAATGATGAACAGATATTTTGTTCAGAGAGGGTATATTCCGGACATATTAATAAAATGAGAAAACATGCTTAAAACATTCCAATGCTATTAACATATACAGACAGGATGATTTAAGTGGGCGTGGTAGACCAAATCCGAAACTATAAAAAATATTGAAAATAAAGCCATAGAAGTCACGGGCCCGATTTTATTGCAAATCTAAAACTGAATTCTAAAAATTAATAGTTCGGTAATCAAACCCATTGATTTAAAAAAAACAATCTGTATTATTACACCATTAGACAATATTGTCGATAATAAGAATCGAATTCTGGGAAGTAATCACAAACTGACACTGAAACTGACTCAGTTGCCTTAATATTATACTTTTGACTTTACACTGCACTGCTGTCTATTGTTTAGACAGTGGTGGGAATAAGTCCTAGTTTCATAGGTACAAAAGCAACGGGACGGTATCAAGACTGCGAACACAATCGTAAATAACTTCTCGATGACAGTGGGTAATATATGCCCCAGCTGCGGTTCCGATAGCTTTGTTCAGCGTGTTCTATTGAAATTGTTGAACAGTGGGTAGCTGGCGTACTGATTTGAAGTATGTTACGTATCTACCTACTCAAGTGACAGGTGAAACAAAGTACGTTCAACGTACATAATTATTATTTCTGTTTTCTAACTTTTTAAAATAAGATTCGGCAGGTCAGAGTAGATACAAGATTTTTTTAAAATATTTAAAGGAAGTATGTAGTTTTATAAGCCTGTTCTTTCATTGATATTGTAGGTTGTACCTGAGTAGCTTTGTTTAGTTGAAGCAAGAACGAAATTTTATGTTATTCAATGTGACTTTTTTAATATTGCAGATGTTCTAAAATACCATTATTTGTACATATCGCCAATATTATAATAATTTTATGCTATATGTGATTTAGGTGACTTTGTTCAGTGTATTCTGTTGAAATTGTAGGTAGCTGGCGTACTGACGAGAAATATGTTACGTTGTCAAGTCGGTTTTGTTGAAGCAAGAACTTTGTACGTATTATCTTGTTAAGTTATGTTCTGTTAGTATAAACATGAATTAAACTTATAAAGCATGAAAACTAGTGGTTATATTATATTTGTTAGTGGTCTTAGAAAGTTAGAAGGGGCACCGTAACTTGTGGTTCTTTATGTAATAATGCGTTACTTACCTACCGCAAAAGACTTCAAGTGTATTGATTATTTATAGTTTGTTGTATTCATCATCATCATCAACAACTGTCTGAAGACCTTCACTGCTGAACATAGGCCACCCCCAGAGAGCGCCACTTTCAGCAGCTGCTCGTCTCCTGCATCCATCGGCTACCCGTTGTTTTCACCAGGTCGTCAGTCCGCCTTCACTGCGTGTAGTTTATTCGTAGAATATAAGATTAACCTTTAAAGTAGATGCAAAAATCAAAATAAAAAATGAAATATCGTTTCTAACTTCCTTAACGTAATAGAGCAAGAGTGTAGCCGGGAACACGTTACACCGTTCAAATAATTCTCATTAATTCCTATTAAAATTTTTATGACATGAAAGTGTTACACCTATTATGGTACGAGCACAGGTGAGATGTGGCCGACACTATTTAAAAAAACACACTATTATTACTATTATACAGTCACTATTTAAAAAAAGTAAAAGATCTCAAAGTGTCAGTTATATTGGGTCTTGACTAATGAAATCTGTTTATTTTTTTGATTAACCATGGCTTTCTTCTACCGATAAACAGCGAAGTGGTCCGATAAAAAGGAACTTAAAAAGGTCTGTCAATAATTTCTTTAAAAAATGTACTTTCACTTGAGCCGCTTGCACTAAACTAAATACATCGCTCAGAAATGTTGACATTGTGCACGGTGTGATGCATTCCCGATCGAAATAGGGCGAGTGTGAAAGCGCAGCAATGTTGCAAGTGACGAAGCGGATAGTACGGGCCTGAGAAACCCTATAATTTATCGGATAGGTCAATTTGATTAAAATATTGGCTAGACATTTCTCTATCGAGAAAAGATTTTCTAGACTAATTTTAGTAAAAATTTGAGACGATGGTTTTACGTTTTTTTTTTTAATGTCCCATCGCAAAATTTTTTTGATGAACATTTAGTGTTTTTGAATTGACTTCAAAAAAGGAGGTTACAAAGAGGGGGCAAAAATCTTAAAATTTCGATTGAAAAAATCATCGTGATCAACTGGGTTGTCTGGAAGAGATCGGTTTAAGCGATAATACCGCCCATTGTGACACTTAGTTTGAGTTTGTGTATCGATTGATTGTTGTTGTAAATGTGGTGTTTCAGTAAAGAGTTTTATCTATCTATCTACGTGCACTACCCAGCTCGCCTATAGTATGCGCACTGCCAGAAGACTTGTCATCGCTGTTAGAGTGAGGTATACTTGGGCGCTACTATATTTTTGTCCAAAGAGTATTATAATCATTTGGTTCTTGTCATGACGAGAACATTTTGTAGGTAGGTAGCTAAACAAAATACAAGCTTAAAAACGTTCCATATTTTTTGTTTTTGCTAAGATTATTATTTTCATAGTTAAAGTGAATGCCACTTGAAACTTTATGAGTCTAAATAGAGTAAGGCATACGAAGTTCACAGGAATACGCCGTAGAGTTCCCCGTGCCCCGGTTCTTCGTAGAGTTTCAGAATTTACGTGCGTGTATGTAAATCTATAGATCGTCCCGTGCTTCCCAAATGGGTTCGCTTGGGTACACTTACACGCCAAACATATTGATTTCTAGAGAAAGGTTTTTTTACGACTCCGGTACTTTGACCTAGCAGTAAGAAGTTAAGCAACCCTGTGTTTAGTAAATTATGTTTGTGACTGTATCTACTTACCTCTACTAATAAGTGATCATATGAAGTGCGAAAAATAAAGATGTCTGTTCATTGCTAATTGGCTGAAAGCCTATTGATTAAAACTAGAGGCGTAGTTTAACCTAAAACTCTTCACAATAAAGGTGTCCAATGTCCATCGACGATTCCAGGTGGTAGTAGCAATTTATATACAACGTTTTATCAATAAAGGTTCAGCCGTTGCTTTGCTGTATCTACTGTATAATTATTTAATTCCATAAAAGTAATGATTACCGTTCTGTTTTTTTTTTTTGTTGATATGGCTTTCATTCCAAAACGGTTGTACCAACTTGGATGAAATTTGCATACTGGTTAATTATTTTATCAAGACCAATAGTATAGTACCTACGTACTATTCAGACTGGAATATTTGGAATTCTCGAAAAAAATCAAATCGATTAAAATCGCAGTGCAAACTTTAAAACAGAATTTATCTATTGATATTAATTTAATATTAAATTAAGTAGGATACGAAACAAAATTACCTAAATATCTTTTCCTTCACATTCCGAGCATATCACGTTCAAACAATTTGAAGAACAATTTAACTTTGTTAAAATTAGAAACGTTCCAATATTGTCTCGGTGAGTAATTAAATTAATTCCCAAGTTTGTGATACGCAAACATCAGATTTGTCTTGATCAATTTTACGTAGTGACACGTACACAAACAAAATTAAATTCCGTATTGTCTCAAACTCAGAGGGAACTCATTGCTGAAGTCTCTCAAATTTATTCAGATCGCTAGAGATTCTATAATTGCTTTCAAAAATGTTTATCGTAAGATTTGGATGATAACTGGAGAAGGTCTTGCTGTGTAGAGGTTTGTGGGAGGTGTGTGTGTGTGTGTGTGTGTGTGTGTGTGTGTGTGTGTGTGTGTGTGTGTGTGTGTGTGTGTGTGTGTGTGTGTGTGTGTGTGTGTGTGTGTGTGTGTGTGTGTGAGTGTGTGTGTGTGTGTGTGTGTGTGTGAGTGTGTGTGTGTGTGTGTGTGTGTGTGTGTGTGTGTGTGTGTGTGTGTGTGTGTGTGTGTGTGTGTGTGTGTGTGTGTGTTGTCATGTGCTACCGGTGTGAAATTAGTATCACTTCCCGTGGGTGCCATTAGAATAAGCCAAAGGAATATCCAAGGAATGTCCAGCAGTATTCTCTTCGGTACCTACATTATAATAAGCGTCCAAAGTAGCATTTTATGAGAAAGGCTTATGAAGTGATTCACGAGTTTATAATATTGCTGAGTTTTTATAATTCAATATTTATTTTTCCATCTATGGCGTCTTACAATGGGTTTGTAGTAGTTACATCTCTCAGAAACTATGATAACCAAAACTTAGTAACACAGAAAAATGGGATTGTCCTTTCTGGGCCTTTATTCCGTATCGATTCCTTACTTCGAAACCATGCGAATTCCTTGTCTTACATAAGAAATCTGCAAAACTCTATTCTCTGTGAAACGAAAACAAAACCGCGCGAAATGAATTTGGGATTGGCGCGATTTGAAGTATCTAAAATCAAATGTCTTACCGAGTTGCGTTCCGAAATATCAATACATCTAAATTTACCACCACTTATGTCAATATATTTTATTCAAAATAAAAATAACTTAATTTAATGTGAAGGTATTCCTAACGCTGAGATACGATTTGAACAAGACACAAGGAATCTGTGTTTCTATAGAGAATAACCGCCCTGGTATGTAATAAAGTGGATCTCGCAAAATGTGTTTATTATGTAGTTTTCCAACTACGGCGACGATATAATAAAGCAACCAGAAGTTTTAAAACGAACAAATACAAGGATTTGTCCCAACACGGTACAATAACAGTGGCCAGGTAAATTCCAACCGCTCGCAAAGCCCCGCATGTTTTGCTCATCCCCCAAGGGAGGGGTAAATTACGCGGCCCTTTAGTCTTAGAAGATATAAATATAAAACAATACAAGCCCTGTCCATTAAAGTCCACGAGAAAACCGACATCTACATTTTGGTATTTCGAAAACTTTGTGATTGGATTCGCTAAGGTTTGGGGATTTCGGATACCTGTGGGTCTTTTTGTTTTAGTGTAGGCTTAGGGTTGCAAATATAGTTGAACAAAGTTTTAGGAGTAGGTATGATTTGTCGCGTGTTCTTTTACTATTGTAAGATGGAATGACTTTGGTTCCTTGAAAGTTGGGGCGGCCTTTGGTGTGGGACGCTACGTGTGTAGACACCCTCGCGCCGTCACATCTTCCTGGAACACAAAATAAGGCTGGTGCGGCGGCGAATTCTGCTGAGCAACTAAAAAGGCGCAAATATAGTAACATTGATAGCGGTTATATATTTGCGCCTTTTGGAGTTAAGACGCTGGGGCCTTGGGGACCGAGTGCCCACCAAATCTTCAAAGACCTGTCCAAACGTCTGGTCGAGGCAACACGTGACCAAAATGCTGGCCTCTTCTTTGGGCAAAGGTTGAGCATTGCCATTCAACGTGGCAATGCTGCCAGCATTTTGGGCACTTTGCCTACTGGTAGTGGTTTGCTAGATTAGTTTTGTATTATAGGTATTGATAATTTTATAGTTTTAGTTTGGTAGTAGTTTAGTTTTATAAATTAGTTTAGTTGTTTAGTGTAATAGTTTAGTATTGAGTGTTTTTTATATTATTTAATGTTATGTTATAAAAAAACCGCAATACCATGTTAACTATTTTTAATGATGGAATGGGCCCAATAAACTAAATCTGACAAACTTTGATATGCTAATATTTCATATTCACATAATCTCTGTCATGACCATTCAAAACCAGTCGGCTAAGATCGGTCGGATTCAGCACAGATATACATCTGAGGGATTCAGTCAAGTATTAGCATAGTGAGTATTAGGTTTGTGGATTGGCGATACTGGTGCGCGTATCAGATTCATGAAGGGATCATTGAGCAAAAAACGATCCTATTGTTTCTACGCATTCGTTTCATTTTATTTATTTCAATCCTACTAGATTTATAATATAAGTAGCAATCATAGACGACCTGTGTAGGTAAATAGGATGAATTCATTGGTCTTCGTTATATTACATACTACAAATCTACTAAACAAGAACATACTTATTACATTTCAAATCAATTCAAATCTTCAATTAACAGGAATATTGTTTCCAACACCATTGTAACACCCACCTTCTCCCGATACTTACATAAATATCATTAATACTGATATATTAGTTAAAATATATAATATATAATATATAATATATAATATATATTGCCAGACTAATATATTAATATTACCTAATATTGAGAATTATCGGTATTAACCCATCTCTAAAGGTAAACACATCTCCGTCATATAAAATTAAACAAAAAAAACTCAATTTTTCAAGAGATAAAAAATATATCAAAAGGGTGAAAAAAAAGAAGGTAAAGGTGATCCTAATCGCAAACCGGGATCATACGGTCGATAACAACTAACCGCAATAGTGAAAATGAAAAGCAAGATTGCAATTTTGCTATGCTCTTTAATTCAAATTTCAGCGTTTCCTAACGTTTACCATAATGAAAGTGGCGCTGGCTCCGCATCTAGTATTCGACGGTGCTACGGGCGACTGACTCAATTTGATCAGTATAACTGCGTTCCAACTGTCGCCCAGTAACCGCGAGACCGGTCTATACCCAAGTCACGGACGTTGGTAGGTTGCTACTGGTAGCGGGAGTAACACTAAAATAACTAAATAACAAAACTGACCCCCATTTTTATTAGTCGTTACCACGAGATTACTCCACTCGACTCGACCTCGAATTAACCTCATTTACGTGTTTTGGTATTTTTAATTGACAATATTTAATCAACTTGATATTTCCTCACTAACTCTTCTCAAACGAGGGAAGCGAAGCAACTGTTAACTCAAGGTACGTCGCAATATACCTTGAGTTTCCCTCAAATTTGAGTGGAAGTCAAGAGAAGGATTTTTGTTGAAATGTTTTAGAATACGGGGGGAGTCAATATAATCCGTATGGTCCTGGCGGCTTAAGGATAGGACCACCCCATTGAAATATACATGAGCTAACCCCATATTATAAGTCGTTACCACGAGATTACTCCACTCGACTCAACCTCGAATTAACCTCATTTTTGTGTTTTGGTATTTTTAGTTGACAATATATAATCAACTTTACATTTCTGCGTCATTTTTCTTAAACGAGAGAAGCGAAGCAACTGTCAACTCAAGGTACGTCACGAAGTGTTTTGAGTTTCCCTCAAAGTTAAGTAGAAGTCACATGAAGGATTTTTGGTGAAACGTTTTAGAATACGGGGGTAAGTCTATGTTAAGCAGTCTTCAGGCCGCTGATATTGAGTAATTTCATCATTTACGAATGAAAATATGTTTTTTGGGGATTAAATATGAGGATGTTTTCGACGTTACATAAAGAGCCTTTATACACCACATTTGGCTAAAATCTGTGGCGACGTTTCAGCATCGAATAGTCAGAAAAACATAAAATAGTTCCTACATTATTGGCATTCTCAGTTTATGTTAGTAATAATAAAATAGAAACTATTGTATTACCTTTCAAGGGTATCGACAGCGACCCTAATGCTGCAAGTGACAAATTTTTCTATGTTTTTCTATGCCATTTTTACATAAATACAATAGCAAATTTCAGTTCTCATTATGCTCTTAGTCTGGCCAAACCTTCCCGAGACAGCGGACAGAGTTCACTAAGAGGTGTTTGTATTGAAATTGATTTATGGAAATTTAGCGGTGAAGACGCGTCCTGTCCCGATGAAATTCGACGCGATGTTTGCATCGTTAAAACGATGACGTTATCAGATTTATTACTATCTTCTTGTATTATAGTTTCCATAAAATCGTTACATACAAGATCTTGCCAGAATGTGTATTAAATTTATAAAATAAATAATAAATAACGCCCAATGATCACATACGTAGATATCCTGGACCCTAACTAGGATTTCCTGTATCTAGGAACCCAGCAACTACGACCCCACAACACCCAGCCACAGAACAAGTAATTGCGCCTTTTTTCCGTGCACAAATACTTGTCAGCGGGAATCGAACCCGCCACCTCCGGGTTATGAGCCGACCTGCTCAACCACCACACCACGGAGGCTGTCAAAATACCTAAATAAAGGCACTCTTTCGTAGTTTACTTGTCTTCTCGTGGGAATTCAGTTCCCACTGCTGAGACATGAGCCTTCTTTTTATAAAAGAGTCTATGCTATAACCCACCACGCTCCAAGTGCAGATTGGCGGATGGCACGTGTTCCCAAAATATGCGACCCTAGAGTACGCCAGTTTTCTCATGCAAGATGCTTTTCTTCACCGTTGTGAGAGCGAATGCAAATTCTGCATATAACTACGTTTACCTCGGAAAAATAGATATATGGTAAAATTAGTATATCACCAGTAACAGTAACCTGAATAAGTCCATTGCTGTACATATGCCTCTGCATTAATCGGCTCCCCACGGTTTTAACCAACCTGAATTGCGTCTTCCAGTTCGTGGTCGCTGCTAAGGGACTTTCATCCCCATCGGTTGTCAGTTCTACGAGCGATGGGACCTGCCCATTAGTATAGTAAGATACAAAATGCGAAGCTATACAACAGCTTCGCATTTTGTGGCGCAAAAACAAATGGCACAAAAACATTTTTTTAATACCGAATTCCGAAAACTCTTCCCAAACTCGTTATGACGAAACTCCAAGAAAAAATTGATAATGTACACAGCATACACACCTTTTTAATAAGAAAAGAGAACCTTTGATCCAAGCTTCTAGTAATTTCGTATTCTCTGCGCGAGAGGATGTAATCAAAATTTATGCGATCAGAGTCCGGTTTTTGACAGTTTGATTGGGTAGGTACCGCGTAGATTATTCTATTAGAAGCAGTGTTAGTAACCCAGAAACCAATCTAGCTAACAGCTTGGCTTAGTTAAAGGACTATTGAGAGGTAAAAGCTTCAAAGAATTGGGATTACGGATGACTCGGAAAATATTAACGTAATTTTCGCTTTGCCGGGTCTGGCTTTTTGATTGAGTGAATTGTTTTGGCAGAACCTATGTTATAGTGCTTCTAATTCGACGTTTGAGTGATTGTTACATAATTTTTCAGACTTTAATGCTTTGGATTGCTGTGAGTTTGATTGTAAACAAAAACAGATAAACATTTTGACGGGCCCAATAGCTCAGTTGGTAGTATCCCTGCCTTCTGAATAGAGGGCTGTGGGTTCGATTCCTACCTAGGACAAACATTTGTGTGATGAACATAGGTGTTTGTTCTGCGTCTGGGTGTTATATTGTATTCTATGTATGTATTTACAAACAAAAAAGTATATAAGTACTGTTTCAGTTATCTAGTTCCCATAATACAAGCTATGCTTAGTTTGGGGCTAGATGGCGCTGTGTGAAATGTCCACACATATTTATTTATTTATTATTTATTTATTTTGATCAATCATGTCGCGCAAATAAACCATATATAGTACTATTATTTATTAATAATAAACACACATCCCGACCTCCCACACCGCCATCACCACCACTATCGCCACCACCATCACCACACACCACACCACACCACACTATTATACCTGCCGCATTACACTCGAAATGTCACCTTGTTTTTTTCCTTTAATCTATTAGTATTTGTTCGGCAGTAGACGCCTGGGGCTGTAATGTTATGTGACACAACTTCGCAAAACATAACAGTTTTGAACCAACTTGAAGCAGTCGAAGTGGACCAATAGATGCAATCGATGTAAGCTTTTTAAACCAGCTTAACCCCGGTTTCTGTTACGTGTGTTAAAGTTAAACTCATGTCAACTGTTGAAATACTGAACGCTCATTGGTTATTGATCATCGGATACCGTCAACTAATCAACGTAAAGTATCTGGTATGTTAAGTTAACGTGAGTTTGAAAAACGGAAGAGAAACCAGGGGTTAGTGAATAACAATCTAAAAGAAATCTTGACGTAGTTATCATCATCATTAACAGCCCGAAGACGTCCATTGCTGATCATAGTCCAGGGAGCGCCACAGGGAGCAGCGGCTCGCTGCCTGCATCCAACGGCTCCCTGCGGTTTTCACCAGATCGTTAGTCCACCTAGTGGGGGGCTGCCTACGCTGCGTCTTGCGGTTCGTGGTCACTACTCGACAACCTTTAACCTTTCTTCCCCATCGGTTGTCAGTTCTACTAGCGATGTGTGTAACGTAGTTATTATAAGTAATAATTTCACCTATATACCGACACTCCACACGCATAGTACTTGTATTTAAAGTTACGGTGCGAAAGTGCCTTTGAGGTCTTCACCTGCGGCAATAAGTTAGTTTAACGACAGCAAAGCTGAGAGGCGTAAAGCGGTGAGCACACCGCGACGTAATGGAATAAAAACATAAAGAACATTACACGAGCCGAGAGGCATATTTTCAGTGGCAGTAGTCAAAATTGAGACGCTGATGTTGGATTATAACAAGGAACTTGAGAGGAGATTTTTATTTGTATGCTACTTAGTGAAAAATTTTGATTGTTGACTATTATAGTTGAATTCATTCCTTTATCTCTTTAACCCTGACAAAACCAACGGGGCTTATAAGTTCTGGAGACATCATTGTAGCTCCTAAAAGGATTAACTAATTTTGGTTAGACTTTTTTGTGTGAAAGGTGACTTCAACGAGATTTTTCTTAACTATGATTACAAAAAAACTGCTCTACCATTTGAAAAGAATTTGTGAAAACTACTAACTCTTTTCTCGTCGATGAAGGGAACTTTCATCAATTATAAAAGAGCCAATGGTTTTTAATCAGGTGTTTTCTAAGATATTTATCATATAATAATCATTTGTTTAGAGAGCAGGTAAATACTGTGTTAAAAAAATTAGGCATTTAATCCTCTTTCACTGACTATTTCCGTTCACAATTAGGATTTCATCATCATCATTATGAATTATATTGAAAAGCCTAAATGCAATTTTTTTTAAAGAAACCATTACAATGAAATATTAAATATAAGAAAGAAGAAAAAAAACGTCTTCTTATATTCTTCAACACAAAAATAAAAACTTTTTATTTTAGAAGGTTGTGAACTTAAATTACTGTCTCACCTTTCCACTACCATACATTCTCACACGCAAAGATAAACACAGTGGTTACTAGACTTTATCGACCTTTGCCAGTTTAGCACTCAAGCCCTGTTTGATACGCAAAGGGCTCTTGAAATATTAGAACAGCCTCTTTGTTTCACTGAAAAAGGGCTCAGTCACCTTTCCTAGTGGCCCTTAACCACCATTTAGAGACCTTTAGAAAGTTCGAAATAAGGGACTCTCAAAGGCGCGGCCGTAAATGCTGAGTTAATGGATATAGATATAGTGCCTTTCGTAGAATTGATAAAAAATGTTAATCAAACTATCACACTTATATGCATACAATCTTTGTATGGCAAGAAGAGGATAAGAACGGACACATTTTTGATGTTTGCGAATCTTTAAAATCCTCGTTGGGACATTGATGGTTTTTGAAAATCCAGGGCGTGGATAGTAAGGCTTAAAGTGAAATAATGTTTTTTTTTCTTCTCATAAACAGGTAATTATGATATAGGCTCCGATCCCAAATAAGAATATTTTAGTAAAATGGGATCATCAGATATTATTTTTAGAATAAACGTTTTTACAATTTCTAGTTTTGAAAGGGCTTAAAACCAAACGTGGTATTTTTTCATTATCCAAATGTACAGGTTTTTGTGCAATCCGAGGACAAATTCAAAGTTTGAAAAGTACAAACTTTACAAACGTGAGTAATTTACTAATGCATCCTGACGTCGCGCACTTTCACATTGGAAAATGAAACTCTTAAGCGCAAGGTGATGAGCGGAGCGGGCAGAATAGTAGAAAGATGAACGAAAGCGGGAATAACGGACTTCACCGTTTTTGCCACCAATATCAGTAACATTGTCTCTACCACACAAAGGGGATCATTTATGCATTCGCTGCTCACCGATATCTGGTACCTATTATTTTTTTTGCTAAATGTTCAAGAATTCAATCAATCTTTTTCAATACTTTAATAATTTTAATTGCGTTGACAGTTGCCAGACCCTCATTTATTTATATGAACGACCGAAAAACCAAAAAAATAATCAGTGTATTTCCTAAAAAATACAACAAAAGAGTTTACAAGACGCAAACCTGTATTTTAAAGGCAAACGCCTTTAAAATACAGGATCGACATTGGAACGCATGTTCCATTGTCGATCTTTTTGTCACTTACGTACTATTAGGTGAAGCAATAGTTAATTCTATCGATGATTAAAGAAACACAATCCTCAGTTTTAGCTCCAGATAATAGAATACCTACAGTACAGATGCCTCATCCCATACAATGGAACAACGCGGGTTAATTTACGAATTATTTTATTTCTGCATAACGCAAGATTATCAAGCGACATTTATTGCGTGTTTGCGAAGTATTGGGCCAAATGAATACACTGGACACTGACTAGTAACTCTCTAGATACGATTACTACATCTTTTTCAAGTAAGGGCTATTTTTCGCTTGTACCTGATGTGACCCCATGGTTTTAGCATAGGGTATTCATATGAAAAGGAGCGTACATACTAATATTGTGTCGTCATAGCTTCCCGCTAATTTTTTACACCAAGCACGCACCATTAAGCGTTCGCGCCTCGCCCGGTGGTATGCACCCTCGCATCATATTTGCAGCTTTCATTACAGATATTAAAAACTATGAAGCGGAGATCTGATTCATTAATGCAGGAGTAAATGCGTTGAAGTATGAGCAGGAACTGCACAGGAGGGAAGAATTTATTGTTTGTTGTTAGTGTTTATTATGCTGAACTGATTTCTTTATTTTATAGCTAGCTTACTAGCTGGGTAGATCATAATGAACATGCTGAAGACGTCCTGTCGAACAAAGGCCTCCCCCAGACTGCCACTTTGAGCGGCTGCTCGCCTGCTGCATCCATCGGATCCCCGAGGTTTTCACCAGATCATCGGTTCACCTAGTGCATACCTAATTACGAAAGCATCGTTAATGGGATAAAAAAAGACAATCAATTTAGTCGTGTGTCCCGGCTTGCGAAACGGACAAAGTCATCTCTTGCCATGGGGTGGGTATTGCGCATTCATTTTATAGGGGCTGTATTCATCTGGATGAGGTCCACTGCTCCTTGATGACTGCTAAATATAGCCTCCCGTAAAACGTCGCTTTGGACAGTTATCATAGAGTAGTATTTACCAGTTATCACACTTGGCAGGAGTATTGGTGATCGCAAAAGATTTCAATGTACGAAAGAGAATGCTGCCCTGCTGTGGTGATTGCAGTAGATTACAGAGCAGATAGACAAGCATACCCATTCTGCTGGTAAGGGAGCTGGTAAGGGGATTGGTAAGGGAATCTTCCCTTACCAGTCAGGGCGGTTATTCTCTATGGATACGCAGATTCCACACGATACGAAACCACGTCGTTACCGTGTCTTGTTCAAATCGTGTTACAGCGTTAGGAGTACCTTTACTTTACATAAAGTTTTTTTATTTTGAATAAAATATATTGACATAAGTGGTGGTAGCTTTTGATGGAGTTGATGTTTCGGAACGCATCTCTGTAAAACAAGTGATTTTTGACAGTTCAAATCGCGCCAATTCGAAATTCATTTCGCGCGGTTTTATTTTCGTTTCATAGAGAATAGAGTTTTGCAGATTTCTTATGTAAGACAAGGAATTCGCGTGGTTTCGAAGTAAGGAATCGATACAGAATAATGGCCCAGGTAAGGTACTCATGGGAAGAGATAAGGTAATCCTTTTCTTACACAGTGGCTACAGGGAGACTGTATCGCAAAGCTAAATAGATAAATCAATAAGTTATACATTAAAACAGTTTTTAGGGTTCCATAATACCCAAAGGGTAAAGCGACCACTATTGCTAAGGCTCCACTGTCCGTCTGTCTGTATGTCTGTCTATTTGTCTGCCTGTCCGTCAGTCACCAGGCTGTATCTCATGAACCGTGATAGTTAGACAGTTGAAATTTTCATGGATGATGTATTTCTGTTGTCGCTATATCAACAAATACTATAAAACAGAATAAAATAAATATTTAAGAAAGGTTGCTTCAATAGAACAGACGTGATTTTTGCTCGTTTTTAAAATGGTATGGAACCCTCCATGCGTGAGGCCGACTTGCTTTTGGCCGGTTATTTATTGTATTAAGTGACATCAAAAGCAAAATAAATGGCACATGCTTTCAGTATCACCCATTAATTTTCATCAGCGGCAGCGGCATAGGCTACGGTTAAAATCCATCGGAATATCCGATAAATTAATTAATGTACGTGGCACACAAGCTGTCACCGCCAAACACATTGTTAATACAATGGTTATAAATAGTTTTACATGCTTTTGACACTAGTCTATAATCAAAGCTCTATCTTGTTCTGATCTCAAAATTACACCAAGAAATAGCGACCATTCTTAATGGTTTGTTTAATGCTGGTATATTACATTTTTTTTATTTTTGTGATTTAGAATAAATCATTCTTTTTAGGTATGATTTAAGAAATCTTTTTTATCAATGACTAGGCTAGCGTTTGGCCCCAAACTCACCTGAAATATATTTAAAACTAAACTAATAATTTAAAAATATTTTAAGAACGAATTTTAGTACCATTTTATTATTTCTGAGCTAGCAAGAAAACACCCACAAACACAAATAACAAATGAAAAACCTACTTGCAAGTCTTGCAACTAAAAAACTTCAAATTTCAACTACCAGCAGCTACAAGTTCCAAGCGTGTCAAGTTTCCTTTACTACACAATCATTGTACAGTAAACAACGCCGATAGCTACAACTATCACACGACACCATCAAGCAATTTAAATCTCATTTTCAACAGACACAAAGTTGAGAATAGCATGCACGATCTCGGTGCTATAATCAAGAGTTGCTATAGCAAGTGTACATAATTGAAAACTGTCAACGGTTTTCGGGTTTGGCCAAGATTTAATAACAGATAACGAGCTAACTGTGTCGTTCTACGTCAAAGCCGCTAAGTTTTAGGTGATCTCTTAGTTTAAAGTAAACCCTAAACTGGTTGAGGTCATATTCATTTAAGCGTAAAGCGTAAGCTAATAAGGGTTCTAAGGGTATGTATATAGTCTTACATTAATGTGCGAACAGTTTTATTTTTCCTAGTATACGTCCTTACGATACACCATAATAATCATCATCATCATCACTATCATCGTCATCATTATCTTCAGTACCATCTGCCGGTCCAGTATTGAGCTCTATGGGGGAGCCCTATGTTTATAAATATAGGCCTATATAGAGCGCTACATACATTGACCGGCTACTAGCCTTGCATCCAATGGCTCACTCGTTGGTCCATCTAGTGGAAGCCATACGATGCGTCTTCTGGTTCGTGGTCACCAATCGAGAACTATCCTTTCCCAACGGTTGTCGGTTCTATAAGCAATGTGGCCTTCCCACTGCCATTTCAACTTGCAAAGAAGGCTTATGTTGGTCACATTTGTTCTCTTGCGGATTTCTTCATTTCTGTTTTTATCACGCAAGAAAACCCCAAGCGAGCCTATGTCCATATCACTGGCTGGTTGAAAACCTCTGTTTTCAGGTACACCAAAATGCCTGACAAGATTTGGGAAGAGAAACAAAACTAAACGTATATGCTTTCTAACTTCATGACTAAACCGAACCGTGAAACGGATCTATGTCTTAAAAAATATATTGGTGCTTGGGACACTATTAAAACTTTTTATCTTGCTTTCAAATACATACGTTGTGTTGCCTTATATTTTACTTATGGTAATAGAACGCATCAAGTCATACTTTCCTAGTACGATGACATCCCAACCCCAAGCTGTACGAAATTTCATCTTTTTTCATTTTTCCCATCTGACAATCAGTCATTACTCCCAGCGTTTTGAGTCGGGAATATCTTTCAGTTTTATACAGAACAGAGAGTTTCGCAGGACACCCTCGTTATTCCTTATCTGTGACATTTCAATTGAAACTTTCCAAGCTTGGCATTACGGGTGAAACGAACGTTTCTATTGTGGTCGACGGAATAATAACACAAGTTATTTTTGCATGTTTTGAATGAACCTTTATAACGGTTGTATTATGTTGGTATTATTGAAGTGACCGAAATGTGTCAAGGTTTTGGGTCCGTACCCAAAGGGTAAAACAGACTCTATTACTAAGGCTCCGCTGTCCGTCTGTCTGTCTGTCCGTCTATCACCAGGCTGTATCTGAAGACAGTTGGAGACAGTTGATGTTTTCACAGATGATGTATTTCTGTTGCCGCTTTAACAACAAATACTAAAAACCAGATTAAAATAAATTACATAAGGGGGTTCCCATACAACAATCGTGACTGCTAGTTTTTATAGATAATAGTACGGAACCCTTCGTGCGCGAGTCCGACTCACACTTGGTCGGTTATTTTATTAATGACGATTCTATATTACAATACAAGAGGAAATTTATGTCAAAATTCACCTTTTGAAAGCAGTCCACGTAAATTATGTGTACTGCACACAATTTGCCGTACAAAACAATATGAGTATCAAGAAGAGTGGAATGCAGGGCCTGTTTTGATTATGACTGTCATGTGAGGAGCGAACTTTTTAATCTGCCTACTGCCATTTTAAATTACTATTTTAGAGCTAAATTAATGTAATGGATATGCAATATTAAAATCCATAATACCTGGAGTTATGAACCTACTTTAGATATGATAAACAAAATCTTAGTTATGAGTAATTGTGAGTACAGGGTATGTTGTAAACTGTAATATTCAAACAAAAAAAAATATTTTCAACTCAGTAACCATAGTCCACTACCAAACAGCCCCACAGTACTATATCTTAACCCCTCCACCACACTCATAACTCGACGGAGCGGCAACGAAATAAATAGTAAGCTAGGACCGGCCAAGGGGGCGTCTCGCCGGAACTTGTCAAAGGCATCTTGTCCGGACTTGTCGCATTCAAGCGAAGCGCGAGAGCCCTCGACAACTTATTTATGAGTGAACTTGGTATGGCGGCTGTTTGGAGTAAGTCAAGATTGAACAATACTAGACTTATCAACAGTGTTGCAGATGAAGCTAGAATTTATTAGATTTTGTTGGCACTTTGCTTGAAGACAAAGACTTTGATCACTTTCACTTTGATTGGTAGTCAATGTGGATTTCCGAACAGACTAACATACGCAATTTGCATCATTATTTAATTGTATGGGCTTGATATAAAATCTTAAAGTAACTTTCAACTTCATAAAATGAACACCACTATCAGAGCTGCATCAAATTTTTATTACGAAAAATAATGGTCTTCTATCACCAACAAAACCAGTAATAGCACATAGCAAGTCCGTAAACATCTAATATCGCTCAAATAAATGACGCGAACGTCCAAGAAGGCAGCAGTTTATAGACTGTCTCGGCAGAATCACCACTCTCGGTGAAATTACGTCCTCGCCGTCGGTGGTATTAATGGCCACAGCACCTAATCAATACCTAGGTAACTAACTCTTGTAGGTATTACGTCGGTCGTCGGGCGTCTTACCAGATCTTCGTTCTACCTAGGGGGCAGCCTACACTGTTTCTTCCGGTTCGTGGTTGCCACTCGTAGAACCTGTCTTCCCAATCGGTTGTCAGCCTGCTCTGCTCATTACCATTTTAACTTGCCGCGAACCCGCGGGGAGCTGATAGACAGGAGGCAAGCAGTAGCTCGAAGTGAGCCTCTGGGTTCCCCCAGGGATCACCACTCTGACGGCTCCGAGACGGCTCCTCGCCAACACCAAACCAATCATCAATTACAAAATGAAACAAGAATATCTAGTGTAATTCCGCTAAAATAAAACTATAAGATTATATAGATTATGGGAAAGCTGTAAGGGATTATTGCTGGTATGTGACAAAGAATAAGAAAAATATTTGTTATGACAGTTTTATTACAACAATCTGGGAAGGCTAAAATTGGCAACATTGCATACATTTACCAGCAACAATCCCTCACAGCTTTCCCAATATAGATAATCTTATAGTTTTATTTTAGCGGAATCACACTAGATATTCTTGTTTCATTTTGTATTTAAGATGAACTTCCGCGAGGTAACGCCTGATTCAATCAATTATCCAATCATCAATTGATTAGTTCGCCATTCAAACTTATAGGTAGATACAAAAACAAATTTCCAATGCAGTGTTATCATTATCATCATCGTCAACAACAGCCTGAAGACGTTCACTGCTGAACATAAGCCCCTAGAGCAATGCAATGTAAACAACGGTAACCCATTACTTTTTATCCAGGCGTCCATCAATAACAGAAACTATCTTTAGCCGGGCGCCAAGACTGCAGCGTGGATCGATAACCAATCAGCGCGAGCCTTGCCCGGCAGAATTACCTGAGGTACTGATTAGGTGCCGTGAGCACTGCCTCGACGAGACAGTCAATAAACTGTAGCTTTCTTCATTATAAGCAATATTAGAAGCTGAGAGTCTTAGCGAGCTAAATCTATAGTGAATATTATATTGACTGGCCGAGAGTCTCAGCGAACTAAATCTAGAGAATATTATTTTGTCTGGCTTGAAGCTCAGATTGTAGTAGCCCTGTCTTCTTAAACTGTAGGTTGTGGGTTCGATTCCCAAGACAATTATTTGTGTGTTGAACATAGGTGTTGGTTTTGTGTGGGTGTTGTTACTGTATGCTATGTACATAGGTGTTAGTGTTTACAAAACAAATAAATTTCTAAGTATTCTATCAATTATCTGCTTTTCATAGTATAAGCTTTCCATAGTTTGGGACTATATGGCGCTGTGTAAAATGACCACAAATAATTTATGTTTATTTGTAATGCGAATAAAGTTGTTTTGGTCAGCGTAATAAGGTAGCGATGCTATCACAAGGTAATTATTACGTAGCTTGTCATTAATAATCTTTATATATAAATACTTCAAAGAAAGCTCCTTTAGGTGCATAATGTCTAATTGTAATTGGTTAACTTTAATCGCTTTAAAATGATACCATTCTGGATAGCTGCATCCTACCATATGCCCACCTATACACTTAACCTATACGTTTAAACGCTACAAATGCTTTAGTGTATCAAACAAGAATAGACCCGATCACAAAGAGCAGATGCTATGCCAGGACGGATCACACCTGAGGCGTAAACTATACGCCTTGCTGAACATCGGTTATAGTAGGCTCGAACAATGGAAACCCAGTTAGCAGTAAGGGCACTACGTTGCACTAAACTGACTAAAAGATGGGTTGGTCCTATTTTCACACTGTTGTTGTCTATTTTTACCACACGGAACGGCTAGAGAGGTACTATGAAATAAAATAATAATTACTATGAGTTTATTCAATCTGGTCACGGATTCCGTGATCAGATTGAATTGTCTACGGATACTGTGATCCGTTTCCGACAAAAACCAAACTTATATTTTGCACACGTGATGTCCTGATTCCATTTGTTTTGCGATCTTTGATTGGGATGATAATTATAGGCATTCAAACATATTATTTTGTGATATTTGCAAAAAATACTGGATGGGATTGGTACAAAAAATTGAAAAAGAATAAAAAGCAAAATGAACTAACTGATTTTACAAAAAACGGGCCACAAAACATCGGAAAGCTTTTTTTTAATATCCGTACTGTTGAAACGGTGTGGTTACTATGCTTGCGTCAGCAGGCAGTGATTAGAAACTAATAATAAATAGGGATAGAGAGTATAGATAAAATAGGTTGTCTCTATAAATTTATTGTCCTAATTAATTTTTCTTTCTTTCAATTATAAACACTTTTATAGGAAATAATAATAAAGGAGATTTTAGTCTTACACTAAAAAAATTGGAAGACGCAGCGTAAGGCTAGCCTCACACTTGGTGGCCTTAAGATCAGAGGCCCTAGCACGAACATTTACGCATTTGATCAGTGCCCCATACAACTGACTTACGTTAACGTTACACTTACTCCCGCGTAAATGTTCGTGCTAGGCCTACTGGTTAAGGCCGCGGGAAGCCAACGGATGCAGGAGGCAAGCAGCGCGTAAAGTGGTGATCTGTGCTCTGTGTGTGTGTGTTTGGGAGGCCTATGTTCAATCGTTCAGCAGTGGACGTCAGGCTGTTGATGATGATGATGTAATTTTATTTCGTCTTAGGCTAGGTCGTAGTTCTACAAAGACGTATAGTGCTACACAAAATAAGTAGCCACGCTACTTCGTAGCTGTACGAAGTTGCTAAGACGTGCGACGTAGCGCAAAATAAAGAGTACACAACACACACTACACTACAACAGCAATACACACTTTTGTCGTGAGATTAACAGTGGTACTCATAAACAAAGGTTCAACAAATCCCTAAAATCTATCATTCCACTTTTACCTAGAGGTGAAATGCTGAATCATTCTTCTTTCACTTTCATAAACAAACGCTGGAGAAACCCCTAACGGAAAAGCATTTTAATTAAATACTCTACGATTTCAATGAAATTGTCTTTGAAAATTCTGCCGAGTGTCATTTTGGCGCGACTTTTGAACTATCAAAAGTCGCGCAAAAATGTCACCTGTCACTCACTTACAAAAAAGTTAGAAGAAATATTATTTCTGTATATTTTGTGTGCCTGTTTTGTGTTAAAAATATTATTTGAACTGGTAAATGTTGAAGAAACGGTACCGATATACCTTATTCGTATTTTAAATATCACGACACTTCATAAAATAATAAAATAACACGATTTGAAAGCAAGGAGACCGTTTGGTTGTCGTAATTCATGCCAGATTGGGGGCTGCTTTTGTTTATGAAATGCATAAAGCTAGAATTTGCCGAACAGCGCCTGATTCATCCTCTAGAGGAGCCCCCGCCTTGACTATGAATTCCAGTGTTAATTTGCCCAGATCTTGTAGCTGTAGCCAAAGTCTATGCCGGAAATATGTGCAAAATTACTACAGGCAGTTATCTTAAAATCACATTATTTACGAAATAATAAATGCATCACTTACTTTCAAATTGAGGCCGTAAAATGTACTATTTTTTTACAATTTTTTGCAGATGTTTCGAAGAATTACATAATAGCATCATTGAATAGTCATTGAGTAGTTGAGTAGTCTACGAGAAATCATTAAAAAAGTAACCGCTTGCAAATGGTATCATGATTATTAATAAAAGTAATTACACAAAAACAATAATTCAATATGGAACAACACAGGTACCTATAAAAGCAAAATATGACACCCTAATATTACGAACACATTTTTAAGGTTCCGTACCCAAAGGGTTAAACGAACCCTAAAACTAAGCCTCCGCTGTCCGTCTGTCTATCCATCTGTCATCAGGCTGTATCTCATGATAGTTAGACAGTTGAAATTTTCACAGAAGATGTATTTCTGTTGCCACCATCAACAAAATAATTATACTAAAAACAAGAATAAAATTAATATTTAAAGAGACTCTCAAACAACAAACGTAATTTTTTGCTTGTTTTTATAGATAATGATACGGAACTCTTCATGCACGAGTCCGACTCGCACTTGGCTAATTATTTTTCATTTTGTCTCCAAGTGGTTATTCAATAGTCAGTACCAAAAATCTTATTAAGTAAGAAGAGCGATCTCATTTCCAAGAAAGATCACATTCCAATAATCTAGAAACAGAAAAAACGGTATAATGAAATAAATTACATATTTCCATCAAGAACATTATAATTATGATACCAAACACTGTCAAAGAACCGACATCAAAACAGGATTTTGCGATTCACCATTGAATTTAGACTAGAAATAAAACTGGAAACATCAAATAAACTATTCATACCCCGAATAGAACCTCTATCGAATCAATACACTACATTATTGCACTGCATAATGTATTTGTTACATTCTTAAAATCATATTTTCCAACAATATCATTTCGTGAGTCGACGTACCATGAAATACGTTTAGAGTGAGACGCCTCGCTGCTTAGTACTTAAGATTGTGCTGTACTGGCAGATATAAAATACAGCTAATAAAAAGTAGTGGTTTAAACGCTCTCCCAACTGAGGTATAGTTGTGTGCCCAGTGGCTGCGCAAATTTTTGGAATGGTTTATTTGTAATGACAGCCGTAACATATTTATAGATTTATGTACTTGTGTCTATTTGACATTTCATCATCATCAACAACATCATCAGCCTGAAGAAGTCCACTGCTGAACATAGGCCTCCCCAGAGAGTGCCACTTTGAGCGGCTGCTCGCCTCCTGCATCCATCGGCTCCCCGCGGTTTTCACCAGGTCGTCGGTCCATTTGACATTTAAAATCTTGATATATTTCATGATACATTTATTATAAATATTAAAAATGAAATGCCGTTCATTCGTAAGCAAACCACTGGAGAACGGATAGACAAATTTTATATATCTTTTTTGTACGATACATACAAACTTCATCTCAACACATTGAAACATCATTTTTCTATGAGATTTATGGGAATTGGGACGAGACGTCTATCATATTAGCAATGTCGCTTTAGTATGATACAAAATTATTATCTTGCATTGAATGTGAGCCCTAACCCTCCGTAACGAAACTAACTCGTTGCGATACTTTATCTCCCACCCCTGAAACCTCTATCAGAACCATGGACTTCCTTTTCCAGTGATTTAATGATATTGCACTTTGACGAGCTTGAGGAAAACCCGGAAATTTCAAATAAAAAAATATAAAATAAATAAATAAATATGGGTGGACATTTCACACAGCGCCATCTAGCCCCAAACTAAGCATAGCTTGTACTGTGGGGACCAGATAACCGATATACTTAATACTTTTTTGTTTGTAAATACATACGTAGAATACAATATAACACCCAGACACAGAACATAATATGTTCATCACGCAAATGTTTGTCCTGGGTAGGAATCGAACCCACAGCCTTCAGTTCGTAAATGATGTAAGTGTCATTCCAGTAAAATGATGTCTTGAATGTTAGGAAAAATTGAACTTATTGAAACACTCTTGATGCAAAATTTTCCGTAGTAACTACGCAATAATCTGCGCATTGAAACACTCTTGATTCAACATTTTCCGTAGTAACTACGCAATAATCTGCGCATTGAAACACTCTTGATTCAAAATTTTCCGTAGTAACTACGCAATAATCTGCGCATTGAAACACTCTTGATTCAAAATTTTCCGTAGTAACTACGCGATAATCTGCGCATTGAAACCGTTGATTCAAAATTTTCCGTAGTAACTACGCGATGATCTACGCATTTACAACATCAAAGTCATCAAAATTTTGTTTTTCCCTAGTTTGCAAATTTAAGACCGAGATGCACTACCTTACTTTAAATTTAACTCCTAACTGTCACCGTCCACGCTTCGCCGGGTGGGCTAATGACAAAATCTGACAGTAACTTTAACTGGGATTATGGTGCAACTCAACCTAAGTCTAAAACACATCAAATCGAATAGTTTGGTATTGTTTGGGTAGGGCAGTTTTATTTATTTATTATTATAGGATGCTTACAAAAGTGATATACAAAACAAAAAAAAAAACTTAAACAAGACGAATGATCAAGAATAAAAGCCGGAATGAGGGTATGAAGGTGAGGTACCCTTCCTTTTGTAGCTACGGTTAAGTATTTCTGACGAATGTTCAACTAAAGTGTTTCTTTTCATATGGTCCGTGTTACAGAGCTCTCATGCTGATTGAAGTTTTATTTTTAGCATTGTGCGTATTCTGTGGACGTGTGTAAATATATACGTAGCTATGGCAGCTTAAAAATGATGGCGATCGTTTTTTTTTTTCATATAACGTTTTTGCCGATGTATTTATTTGTCAATGTATGCCTTCTCTTGGGTGTAATTATTAACTCTCGTTTAGCAAAAGTAGGTATTCTTGCTTAACTGTTTGTTTATAGCAATGACTAACTAGTTTAGGAATACGAAGAAAGCAAAAAGACGTAAGAC
Source organism: Ennomos erosarius (assembly GCA_963580505.1). Classification (NCBI taxonomy): domain Eukaryota; kingdom Metazoa; phylum Arthropoda; class Insecta; order Lepidoptera; family Geometridae; genus Ennomos; species Ennomos erosarius. The sequence continues at coordinate 3,069,033 of OY756982.1, forward strand.
AATACTTTTAGGAAATATTTTTAATAGAAAATGCGATCAAAATAATACTCTAAAACTAATTAAAAATTAGTTTGTCAAGCTAATAAACTGAAAGCTTTCAAAGTTATTTTTATTTGAAATTCTCCAAAATTTCAATTCAATTTTATTGTCAATATTTCATAGTTAAACTCACCTGTCAGTTCCACCCGCCAGCGTCTTATACTCCTGTATATCCATGTCTCCAATAAACTGCGAGAAATCTGCAACAAATAAACCAAATTAATAATCGAAACATGTATAATTAATCATTGATTATTAGTTAAAAATTATCAACATTATTTATCTACAGCTGTTTCATCAATTTGTAAAGGTAATTATGTAGTTAGTAGCTTCAGCTTGCGGCGTCACACGTTGCGTGGACCACATTATAACAGAATACAAAAATATCTTTATGTATTTCTTAGTAACAATAAAAAAAAAATATATGTGTGGACATTTCACACAGGCCAACTAGCCCCAAACTAAGCATAGCTTGTACTATATGGAACCAGGTAACGGATATAATACTTAGATACTTTTTGTTTGTAAATACATACATAGAATACAATATATGTAACACCCAGACACATAACAAACATCTATGTTCATTACACAAATGTTTGTCCTGGGTAGGAATCGAACCCACACCCCCACTACACCAATTACCCCCTATATCAATTATAAAATCTACGTACCGGACCTTCATATAGATACTTTATTTAGATAGATACCAGATTGTCACCATGGACGAAATAAAAAAAAGAAGGATTGAGTTTTGATTGACATTGAACTGAAGCCCAAAATGGCGGACATATGTAATAACATCTGACACACATATGTAATAACATATGAGTGTCAGATGAAAGTAGGGCGACCGGCTGCATATGATGTTAGTATGTGCATATTCCGCTCGTACGTACGAAGCGTTCCGGCTTCCTAAGGGTGCTTCAGTTTCGGATCAGACTGGATTCCCTCCTTCTTTTTTTAATAGCTCCATGATTGGCACCTTATTATAGTTATGGTTATTTATAAAACAGTGACAGACAAAGAGACAAAGTTACTGTTGTATTTATTAAGTTAGTATGAGAAGGTACAATATTCCAAGTTCATAACTATTACCATGACATAATACGTCGTATTACAAACAACATGTTGATATTCAACCCACCCACTCAATTGATGTTTCCAAACTACGCACAACTTATCCGTCACTCTATTAACGAGCAATCACAACCCCGAAATATAATCTGGCGTTATTCTAATGAGGAAGGGGAGCGAAATCGGAAAGCAACATCAAAGAACATCCCGAAATGTCTCGTGTTCGTGAGACAGATTGAGAATTATTAATAACGAAACGATTTTCGACTTCGATTGCAATTTGCAGGCTTTGGGAGAGAACGTGATTTGGGTATTATAAAAGCCGTTCCTATTTTGTTCTTTGGTCTCCCATTGAATAATCCAGCTGTGAGTGTTGATTTTAACATTTGAATCTTATACATTAAATGATAATAACAAGAAGGCCCAACGACCACAGTCACAAATCTTAGAACCTAACTAAGGTTCCCTGTGTGAACCTAGGATCTACCAAGACCAAACATCCTACAACAATCCATCCTAGTGCAGATGATTTATTTGCGGTTATTTTTACGCAAACCACTAGCTCATTACGTCATTTATTAGTATTAAAAACGTTCAAAAAGTATATACGAAAGAAGAAGAAGAAGAAAGAAGAATATTCGAGATATTTTTTATAGAAATATATTTGATGGATTACACAAAATATGCACGAAAATAAAATAGTATCCAATCAATAAAACTTAGTGCAAAGACTGCTCAGTTTCAGTGGTATTACATTAGATATTCATGTAGGTACAACTCGATCGATCGTTCCCGATCGATCTGGTGAAAACCGCGGGGGCCGATTTATGCAGGAGGCGAGTGGCCGCTCAAGGTGGCGCTCTTTGGGGGAGGCCTATGTTCAGCAGTGGACGTCTTCGGGCTGTTAATGATGACTCATGTAGGTACCATTTGTGTTTAAAACGAACTACCCCGACTTAACGTCTGAAACAATCGAATTTATCGTTTAATTTGCAATACAATAACACCACAAAGCTTGTAATAATTACAGTGGATTATCAATTCTGTCCGGCTGTCTGTGGCCGATGTCAATATTAATTTAGACTGTGGCCACCGTTTGGCGCGTGATTTGTCGTACACCCTCCATCGGCCGTCCGCCGCCGTCCGTTCGTAACGCGAAGGAAACTTCGTGATACGAATAACAAGTACCATGAATCCTGGTTCAGTGCTATTTAGTATGTTTTTGAAAAATCATTTTAATATTCGAATTGAAACTGTGATGACGGGCTGTGGTTTGTTCAATTTACTTAAATTTGAAGTTATCGTTTAGTTTATCAACAGCCGGAAGATACTCACTGTTGAACATAAGCTTCCCCTTCAAAAGGCCACTTTGGACGCTTATCCAAACGCTGGACGGGCCCGATAGCTCAGTTGGTAGTATCCCTGCCTTCTGAACTGAGGGCTGTGGGTTCGATTCCTACCCAGAACAAACATTTGTGTGATGAACATAGATGTTTGTTCTGCGTCTGGGTGTTATATTGTATTCTATGTATGTATTTACAAACAAAAAAGTATATAAGTATTGTATCAGTTATCTGGTTCCCATAGTACAAGCTATGCTTAGTTTGGGGCTAGATGGCGCTGTGTGAAATCCCCACACATATTTATTTATTTATTATCATAAGGAGGATATGCCTTAATCACCACGCTTGGCAGGCAGCTTGATGATCGCAATAGATTTTAATGAAGACTGAGTAGAATGCTGTTGCCCGTTCTCTGTATATTCCCTCAGCTGGCTCGTACGCACCCACGGGAAGAGATGGGGTGGTCCTATTATTTAAAGGTTAAGGGCACTGACAAATAATATTAGTGCATGTATGTAGGGAGTCTGGTCAACATGTATTGTATTGTGCGTATGTAAAAATGAAATAACTCTGTAGATTTTTTTTTAATTCAAAGTAGTGAAGAGAGCAATAAATAATTTGAAATGGGGTACATTCTATTGATAACAAGTGCATACGTGCATACAGTTGGAACGGTATTTCAACAATAAACATCTAACACAATAATCATTTTGATTTACAATGAGAAATACATCTAATTTCAGATATCTTTATCTCAACGCACCTGTCCAATTTAAAATACAAAAGCCTCCCCCTACAAGTGGGGGAGAAAACCGAGAATAACCATTCAAATGGAATTGAAACAGATAGCGTCATCTGTCTTATATATTTTTCATAATTTCCAAGTAAATAATTTCATCCCGCGAAGAAGACGGGCGGTTTTGGGTGGGTTTAATGAACGGCAAAGATTTTGCATAATTAAAAAGGGGTGGCCGAGATGATTGCGTATTTCTATGACTAATGCTCCCGTTGACAGTCACCACAACAGTGACGTTTATGGAAATTCAGCACTGAAAAAGAGTACTTTCAAAAAATGTTTGCTTTATACAAGGAAAAATGTTAATCAAAGTAACGTAACGAGAAGAAACCTTAGATTAATTAAGTGTCAGAAATTTGACAGTTTTGTGAACGTTGGTTTGTTAATGAGAAGATGTAAAGGTCACGTTGTTACCTGACTATCTTTGGTATGGAAATACAAGTTCTTTGGAAATTGATTAGTAGAATTTGCATTACAGAATAATATGCAGTGTACATATTCATTTTATTCCTCAAAGAGCCCAGCAGTTTCATCTGTAACATGCCCGCTTTCTTACGAAAAATCCCAATTATGTAAACAAAAAATGTAGATCCAGTAACAATTATTATAGTGTGCAAAGTTTTATCAAAATTGGCTGAGCCGTTTTGACATGAAAGCTACACAAACAAACAATCATGTCAATTATTTATTATACAAAAAACTTACACAGTTATTTTCAAGTAAATAATTAACAGGTGGACTAAAGCCTTGGTTAAACCCGCGGACAGTCTGTGGATGCAGGAGGCAAGCAGCTGCTCAAAGTGGTGCTCTGTGGGTGAGGCCTATGTTTAGCAGTGAACGTTTTTAAACAAAAACAGGATATAGTAGAATGCTTACTCTGAAATGCAAGGAATTTTAAAGATTTTGTCAAATAATTCTCATTTTATCCAAAGATGCCCTCCGAGCCGTCACATCCCCTAACGAATATTTGATGGCAGTCATCCATTTTGGCAACATAATATTCAGAGCCGATGAATTATGATGTTTAGAAAATTTATTTCACGCTCACGGTTTTCGACAGAAAGATATTGCTGTATTGCACAACGATAAATGGTACAATTTCTGGTAGAGATTTGTAACGGGCAAACATGTCCGTATTTATATTAAATTTAAGGAAATAATAGTAAATGTCACGACCTTAAGTTTAGTGGTAATAAACCACGAACTCATTGTATGTAGAGCCACTACCAACAGTATCTCCAGTGGCTCTCGCTAGATGGTTGAATCAAGAGTCAGATTCAAGGTTAGTACTCCTCGACATGGTACGTATTTTCAGATTTTCTCAATCTGCCATCGGTAACTTTGGGCTTTGCTCAGCTATTGGTAGCCCTTATGTTCTAGTATTTTTTCAACATTATTTTTACAGAAATATTACAAAACTTAGGCTTGAAATATTTGATCAATTGAATAAATAATAACTAACAAATATGAGGCCAAAGATTATAATAAATAAGCTCATTGATAGCTCATGAACATAATTTCTCCTACAAACACAACTCACTTGCGCGGGCAGGAGGAGAACTAACAAAACGAAACAAACATAGGAAATTACAAAGGACGGAGAAGGATGGAACAAAACACATTGGATGTCCCGTTTCCTCCATAAGATTAGCGGTTGAAATACACCACTCATTTTCAAGTTGTATCATTGGTCAACTGGATTTATAGTCAATGTATCACGGTCACAGAAAAATGCTGCTTTATAGTTCCGTGGCTACACTCACAAGTTATTGAATACGCAGTTACGACCACTCTTTGAGAGGATACTTAATATTAAACTGCATATTTTCTCCAAAATCTGGACCAATAATGCAGCACAGTAAAACCAAAAATCCGGACGTGGTCAACAAAGATTGGTTTGTAAATACGGTCGCAATGCCCAGGGTTTGCGGTGCAGAGGTGTTAAGGAAGCCACGGCCATTTCCCGTCCGTCACAGAGTTGCTTTTAAAATATTTAACTCTACCATTAGCTTTTTTTTTAATATCATTTAAATGTTACTGAATTTTAACAACACAAATCCTATTATAGGTATTTTGGAATACTTTAATGGCTGAAGGTATTGACACAGAAAAGTAGGCTACGAAAACCAACTCTTAGCATCTTTATGTGGGGAAAAGTCGGTCGGGAAATGAATTAATTAATCTTACCATGAAATAAACTAAATAGTATTTGCTTTAAAACGGAAAAGGCGGTCTCAATAGAGATAAATATATACCTAATGGTGGTAGAGAAATAATAGAGTAGACTGGGTAGACACCATCTACTTATTCTTTTCATACTGTCATCTTAATAAACGTGTGTTATATTTGTCGGCGAGGGGGCGCTTCGATCGTGCGAAACGTCAACTGTAGCTGTCATCTGTCTACGTCTATGATGCCTTGCGAAACGTCAAGCTATGACATTGACAGCTGTCATCGCTTGGGATTGGTCTGTGCTTGGTTTATAAGGCATCTGAACGTGAGCCGCCATGCTGAGCAAGCGCAAGTGCAGAACTCTCCACGTTTCGTATTGCAATCAGTTTACATCGCACTAGACTTACAACATTTCTTGTGAATTACTTAGTAAATTGATTGAAGGAGTTGTTTGTGATCAATCCGCGAGTTTATTTCGAGGAAACATCTCCCACACTACCCAAGATGGCGGACGAAGACAAATCAAGCTCTCTGCCGATCCGCTCGTCCCTTGTTTTAACGATTTGTTTTAACGATTATGGAATTTATGCTCTTCCATCTTTTTGTATTTTCCAATACACTTTCACAACCCTAATAAGAACAAACTAAATCAAACTCATTCGAATTCTCAACACATAAAAGTCCAACTCCTCATTTTTTACCTCAAACCGTAGGCAGGCTTAGAATCCCTATTAGAACTTGGAGAAACGAAATTATCAAATCATTTTCTCCAGACTTCACTTTACCGGCGTACGTGGTAAATTGGCAAGGGCGGCCTACCTGGGAAACTTTTCAAATTCCCTTGCGAAATTGTTTTTTTTTTCCTCGTACCCCGAAATAAAGATACGGGTATAAACCTAAACGGGTAGTGTGACTACAAGAAGACCGTTGCCCTCTGAGGGTCATTAAAATATGGTTACTTTTATTTATTTATTTATTACAATGCAGTTACATCGTTTTTTTTTCACTGGACTTGAAAGTCGTTTCATTATCAGGGTACCAAGATGTAACTAATCTTGGACCAGCAAACACTGTTTGTAACATATATGTACTTTAAGGAGATGTGTGTTAATTTCTAAATAAATCATTCATTCATTCATTCATTCATTCATTTGCATTTATTTTTGTTATGGTTAACTTTTACGACAACTATAGGCTAAAAAACTAAATTTTGATGTTTATCAATACCCGTTGTTACTTCCTAAGGTTGTTAGGCAAGTACTAAGAATTGCGGTTCATTTATCAATAAATATTTTCTGACAATTAATAAGAGTTTGTGGTGATAAGTAGAAAAGTCTGACAAAATATTGTTACTGGTTTAATTTCCTTGCCTGTTGGAACATGGTCGTGTTAAGGCTACTCAGCATCGCAAATTGGAAGCGATTCTTTCTTTCACACTGCGGTCACTGCATCGCTCAGGTGTGTCTTAATTCTACACGTTCCCCTTTTATAAATTGCGTTGCGATGATGTCGCGATAATTTAAATATCGAGCGGAAAAATTGGCAATTGTCAAGTTTAATGCAGTTTAAAACGAGTCGTCGAGTATCGAGATCCTTCGCCTTCGATGACAGAGTTTGATTGAAATTGTTATGGGGAGGGTTGAACTAGGAAATAATAATAATTCAAGATTTAAATACCTGTTTGAAAAGTATTCATTTTTAACGCATATTTTTTTATAGATATGTTCTCTTGAACCTACGACCAAATAGGTGTGTGTCTGATTGTTTGTCTATAGCATCGTATAGCTCTGTAACAGTTGAATCAAGTTTTTTTTTGATGTCTTTTTTTATATTTTGTCTCGACCAAGATCTGCTCTTTTCAGATGAACATAATATGAATTTTGTTTCTTTCTATTAGGTATCTAGTCAACATCATCAGCCTTAAGACGTACTGAACATAATATAGACCTCCCCCACAAAGCCCATTTTTGAGCAGCTGCCTGCCTCCTGCATCCGGCTCCCCGTTTTTTAACAGTCTAATATGAAATACTGAGACTGAGACGCTTCAGAACTTAAATTTAGCTCTACAGGCCACTAATATAGCTAAGGTATTCCTTTACTAGCAGGGTAATTGGTGGTTGTATTAACCGGTAGCCAATACAATCACCATGTGAAACTGCTTTTATAAATCAAACTGGCATCATAACCATGTTTGTTTAATTATTCGTTGTTAGTTCAACTGTTATTTAACACCAAGACACAGAACAATTTTTTATAAATTTGGGTTTAATATTTCAACTATGAACACTGTGAAACTGTCTTGTAATGCGACTGAGGAGGTGTGTCCCATCAAATCAGAACACATTTTTCGGCATTGACCTAAATTTGAAAAGAATCATTGTTCGTAACAAAAACAGCTTTTTATCAAACTCTCTCGAATGGGAACAGTCACTTTTCTTTGCTCCTATGATTTATTTGAACCTTCGGCTCTTTGCATTTACCTTTTGCGAACCTTTTTCACTCGGTATTTTAGATCTCTAAGGCGCAGTTATCCTAAAGCTTCAGAAAGATGTTACTACATAGGAAATAGTAATTTTGATTTCTATCAATGAAACATAATTCGAGAGTGATTTTCTTCATGAAATGGTAAAGAAGGTGTAACATTATTCCGAAAATTGATTAGGCAAGCCTGCTTTTAAATAACCTGGTCCTTTTTTATTTTTAGTAATGTACAAAGTTAAGCTCAAACAAATAGCAAATAATCTATTTTTGGCACTTGATTAGTCTATAATTTTAATTCATGTATTGCCAATTTTATGCAAATTTATTAACAAAGAGCTAAATAATAATATCAGTCGTGTCCATACTCCAACGTGAAATCTCAAGAGCAAAATACGATTTTAATTTTAAGCATTGATTAGATTGAACCATTTAAAAGTAAGGCTTTATAGTCTAAGAGTCAAACAGGTAGGTACGAACAACTACTTTCAACGCAAGCCGTTCCTACCTCACCTTTGTCGTATTTCCTCAAGCCCGACTATAATTCTTGATCCTGTCGCGGGCACAAAAGTGGGTGAGCTGTTAATCTTTTTACGTCGACTGCATTATTTTAGGAGCCCGTCGGTGGGTTATTTAATGTACTTTAGGTGAGCCGCAGATTTAGGTCCGTGAATGATTTAGTGGAGTGATAGATTGCAGGAGCTTTGTTTGTGGAAATAGTATTAAGATAACTTGATAATAGCTTTAAGTTCCAAGCTCGCATGCAAGCTAAGTTAAAATTACATATGATGTTTTATAATAGTAGTGAATATCAATTAAATTTAGTTGATGTTATTGGCTTTTGTTCAAATGCACACGTGAGTTGTCTTTTTAACTTTTGATGGTAGAGACACTTTAGTCTTCAATCTTTCAGCTGGAGACGGCTACTGCTGAAGATATAGCTCCCTCATCAAGTGCCAACTTTGGACACTTATCATATTAATTAGATTTTATATATCACCATGCTTGGGAGGCATCTTAGTGATCGCAGAAGGTTTAAATGTATCGAGGAGAATGCTGTAGCTTATTTCTTGGATGTTCCCTTTGCCGGCCCTTATGGCATCCGCGGGAAGCGATGCAATGGCCCTATTCTAACACGGCACCACATAGTCTACTGTGTTTAAAACTTATATTCAATTTGCGTTGCTGTAATGATTATACAGAAATATCTAAACATTAATTTGTTCAGGAATAAAATTAAGCGTGGAAAGGATTCGAACCCGCGTAAATCTGTTGATTACGCTGAGCATGCGATACTGCTATAATTCATGCTTCTATTTCATAAAAAAAATTAAGGCATAACATCATGAAATCAAAATGTATAATTTTAATAAACTCCACCGTACAAAGACAAACCAAAGCAATTTCATCAGGCAACTTTTCCAAGGAAATATTCGGAGAATTACTGCGTCTAGTCTGCCCCAATAAACTTTGTTACGATAGGAGGGTAGTAAAAATTGTGACGTCACGTCTCATCTTGGGTCACGTGCAAATGACAGAGAAAGGTGGTCGTGATTAAACGCCGGAGGATAAAAAAGAAGTACAAGAAACTAATTATTTTCTTGTGTAACTGTGCATGTTTTGTCTCTTTCTATCATCGGCTTTGAGAAATAGCCTAGCGTTAGATCACTCGCATCTGTTCACTGTTTGATAAATGAATCCATCGTAATTTTAAATTTAAGAGCGACCGTCTTTTATCAAGACAGATCGTTTTTTCATGTTTGCTACCGACGATCTGCTAGGTGATTATGTAACTTGATTGCAACCAATAGAAACACAAAAATGTATGGATTTGACAGTTTCAATACGCAGTTTATGTGCATAGTTACTATGAAAATTTTCATATTCGGAATGAAATTTCTCCTGTTGCATTGCTGTCAAAGTTACGTAATCACCCCACTGACGAAAACCGCGGTGAGATGGATGCTGATGCGAGTAGCCACTCAAAGAGGCATTCTGTGAGGGAGGTCAATTTTCAGGCTGTTGATGATGACCTCAGATCTGATGTATACTTAAACCCTATACATCTACATTCAAGTAAATAAATTATTCCTAATTATTTACCTCCGTCATTTGTTGGATGTTTTCTTTTATCCAAATTTTTTTTAGTTGAATTTTATTAAAACCGGATTTGTGCAAGTAAGCAATATAGTTTAGGCTTAAAATGAAAACAATTATGAAAAATATGTCATCCAAGGTACTCTCAGTATGATGTTAAGGTTAACAAAGTCTCTTCGTCGCTTCATTTTAAACTGTTGTTACAGAAGTACAAGACCCGATGTTATTAATAAAACGAAACAAGCAAATAATGAATTCTTTGAACAGTCTTTCCTTATAACATGCAATATCAAGTCGAAAAACGAGCAAACCGTTCTGTCACCCCAATATCCAGCCCGCAATATACATCCAACGATTTAAGCGCCATCGCACGTCCGTCACACAATTTCAGCGGAAAGTCGGGGCGCGAACAAAAAAATCAACGCGCAAGTGAATTTCCACTGGCATTAACATAAAGACGCGGTTCAACTGTAATCATTGCGCGACCACAATGCGGGTTGAATACAGATGGCTTGCGGCGGGTGTACACTCTGCAGTCGATACCGAAAGCTCCAATCGTTCGGTTTGATCAGTTCTCGACGAAATTCGGTGACTTGACGTTTGCGTTTGTTAACATAATAATAAAATAAAATTATCCTTACAAAAAGGGGTTAAAACGATTTTGATCGACTAAGTTCATTCATACAGAAAAGTACTTAGACTACCTAATTTTTAAATATTGTTTGAGTACAAAACTAAACTACTGAATCGATTTGTTTGTGATGGGACTAATCTGAAATTATATTTTTTCATAATCATAATAAGAGTTATAAAAATTGGTTTATAAATGATAGAGTTATGACGTAAAAAAGGTAAAAAAATACAAGCGTCTGAATTGAGAACATTCTCTTTTTAAGCTGGTTGAAAAGTAGATGGTCTCTTAATTTTTACACGGAGATTTCTGGTCCTGGTAATCTCTATAATTGGTATTACATTAATATGAGTATTTCGCTTTTTTCCCCTATTAATAACATGGTTGGACTAACGGTTTCACTACAGGCCCGTATAGTCTAACTATAGGCCTCCAGCCTCTACAGAAGACCCATATGCCTAAGTAGAAGTACATACAAGATAGTAAACCACGAGCCTGTATCAAATCACTGTCAACGTTCAGGCTTGAAGACGTTCAATGCTAAACGTAGGCGTCACCCAGAGAGCGTGGTGTTGAGTGGCCACTCGCTTGCCTCCTGTATCCATCAGCTGCCTGCAGTTGTATAGAGTATCACTAAAAATTTCAAGGTTACAGTGTGTAGACTTTGCTTAAGAAAAGTCAAAATACAAAGCGGTGGCGTCATTTAAGAAAGTTCGTGGGCTTCGTGGCCACATCGCGCTTGGCTTTGAAACGTAGCATTTTTTTACTTATTCAGATTCTGTCGCAGTGCTGTATTTCCGTTTTAGCACTTCTATTTCAGTTTATATTCTTTTTTAGAGCTAACAGAGTAAAAAGTTAGCATATCCAACGGTCATGATACCTATTTATAAAGTACCTAGTCATTTGTACTATTATTTATTCTGTGGTAATAGTACTACTATTACTACTATTGTATTTTGACTTTTCTTAAGCAAAGTCAAAAGGCAAAGGCATTTTAACCTTGAAGTTTTCTCATATTATAGTGGTACTCGATACAACCGCGGGGAGCCAAAGGATGCAGGAGGTTAGCGGCAGCCGCGTAAAGTGGCGCTCTGTGGGAGAAGTCAGTATATACAGCATTAGACGTCTTCAGGCTGTTGATGATGATAATGATGATGATGATGATGATGATGATGATGATGATGATGATGATGATGATGATGATGATGATGATGATGATGATGATGATGATGATGATGATGATAAAGTAATAAGGTAATAAGGTTTTACTAGGTGGTAGGGCTTTTCTGCAAAGTTCGTCTAGGTAGGTACCACCGCTTTGCCAGTTATTCTGCCGCCAAGCAGTAGTGTGTAAGCACTACTGTGTTCCGGTTTGAAGGGCATTGTAGCTAGTGAAATTACTGGGCAAATGAGACTTTATGACCTGATTACACAGTGTAGTAATCTGATTACTAGACTGTGTGATGTCTCAGGATGACGTGCCAGTGCAGTGTCACGCGAAACTTTATTATTTTAAAGTTCCGAGTGACACTGCAACTGTTATGGGCGGCCGTATTGCTTAACATCAGGTGAACGACCAGCTCGTCACGTCATTCATTCCCATAAAAAAAAAATAAGGTGGGGTGTATTGTTTTCCAAACATAATTATAAAAAACTCACAACAAAAATTGATATAGAAGTTCTCATATAAAAGTGCTCACATCAAAATGTATTTCCATCAAAACAGAACAAGAAAAGCAATTAGTAGCGGAGGTAAATGAGAAGGAATCCCAGACATCTTATTCGCAATTCGCAACGTAAATTGCTATTCGAATTCCCTATGTCACATAATTGCCGTTTCGAAGCCTTAGAACAAAGCCGTAATAAATAAGGTTCTAATTGGTTACGTCGCGGGAAAGCCTACAATCTCACATACGCTAGAAAGGGATGCTTGCAAATGGACAGTTTTAGGTAGATTTGTTTTATTAGAGTTGTATTAATGAGAGGCCGAAAATTGCTCGCCAGACCTCTATAATAAAAATAAAAAAATTAGCTCACAGAAGAATATGAGAACCTTGTTCCATTTGTAAGACTACTTAATCGTATTGGTGAAGACATATTTTCATTATGGATGGCTTGATGCACAATTAAATTTAAAATTTAAAAAGAAACGCAATCAGTTTCTATAAATTAAATGCAATCTATCTATAAATTAATAGCGTCATCGAATACAAAATACGTGAGATACTAATCTTTATAATGAGGATCCGTAACGTTTTTAGTTGTAAATGCAAATTTATAGAGCCAATAAATCCTTAGCATACAGTACAAAAGGTTTTGTTCTACAACAAAAACTGATGAAGTTATGACTAAATTATTAGCGAAGTTCACTGAGTGTCCGTGACGTCATTGTGACGGTCGCCGCCAATTAGCCGTAGGTCGCAGCAATAGACGCGCAGTGTTTTGTTTCGACCGTCACAATGACGTCACACACATGATTTTACCGGCAAGAGCGGCAAATATTTATTACTTAATATCTTCGTAAGTAATGATCCGATTGGGATAATTCAAAAAGATATATCATTTTTATGGCATAAAGAATAACGTGGATATAGTTCTATTGAATTTGGTATAGCTATACTGATCTTTAATGGGTTTGGTTATTAATGAATTTAATATAGGTTTAATGAAATTACATCAAACTCCACCCATGCAGGTAACATTATTTAAAAGTAATTTTTGTTTAAATATTTATATGATTAAATTAATAAAAGCGAAGCGAAGCTGTGGGGATCATCCATAATCATAGAGCAGTTCAAAATCAGAATCAGGAAACGGTTGTAGATGGGTTTGGGGATGGTTTATTCAAGATTTATCTCCATATATGAACCAAAAATAACAAATCTTCAAAATATACAAAACTAATTTAATGCGTTCAATAATCCTATAAAATGTCCACATCCACAGACAAACATTTCTCCATTAATATCCTAAAAATGGAAAACCTTTTTAACCCTTATAACATTGATCTAAAGCACAATAGTTCCGTCCGATAAGGATCTATAACTATGGGTCCCCCAACCCACCTCTGAAAGGTTGACCAGTCCTTTGTCATGAAATTCCAATATCGTACGAATGTATAGAATTTGAGTCTATGGAGCGGGGCCTATTCATGTAACGGTATGGTACAGTTCAATAGGAAAGTGTTGAGAAATAAAATAGAACAGAAATAAGTGAAATGAAAAAAACATTGTGAATTGATATATATAATAATACTATTTTGTGTACTATACAACTTTGAGTATAGTACATAATTTAATACTAATATACCAATCTTATTCTTTTTCTCCTTCTTACAAACCACTACCAGTAGGTAATATGCTCAAAATGTTGGCAGCATTATGCTCAAACTTTGGTCCAAGTAGAAGCTAGCAGTTTTGTAACGTGTTGCTTCAACCTGATACGTTTGTTTTATTTTCTTTAGGACTTTTGTAGGTAACGATACCTGTAAAAAAATCTAACTCGTAGCATTAAGAATCCATTCAAATGATGATTTATTAATATTATCTTCAACAAAGACTGTTACATTACTTAATTAGAAAATTTTCCTTCAATTAAGCTCAGCGAAGCCACTGAAATGCAGTCAGAAAGCCTTAATAATTTTGAAGATCATTATTACGGGTTTCGCCTCAATAATTATAATATTTAAAATATCAAAAATAATGGACGTGCTCAAATATAAAATAAACAATATGTTATGTTGCAAGTATCAGATTTTCAATTACATCATCTGTTATGAAATACATTAATTTTTATTTAAAAATAAGATAATTATTTGTTGGCAGATACAATACTATACAACCTTGGCCGTCTACTTAAACATTAATCTAAACAATTGAAATTCTAGTCCAAAAACTGTGGCCAAACAAACTTTTTCCCAATAATTGCCTAACGTTTGGTATGAAAATCGGGGAAAACTTTTCAAACCAATCTAGGTTAAATTACAAATCAAAGTTCGACAAAGTGAAACATTGAAAAAAATTATCTATGAAAAATATTTTAAATATTCATATGAATCCAGAACCCTATTGTAGATTATGAAAACCCTAGATTTTTAATGTTAATGACGAACTCGTTGGTTGCTTGATATTAAGCGTAAAGGCTGCCCATAACTGCTGCAGTGTCACTCAGAACTAAAACATAAAGTTTCGCATGACACTCACACACACACACACTGCGCACGTCATCCTGATACATAAGCACAGTCCAATTAATAGTAGAAGCAGTACCCAGTACTATTTAATGTCTAGTAAATTCTTTAATTATAATGTACAATTTAATAATAAAGCCTTTCTATGTCTGACCGCTTGAAATGAACTCCACCACGTTATTTCCCATCTATATACTCCCTAAAAATTCCATAGTAACTGATCGTTAAAATTTCCAAAGGTGTATTGATTTCTGGACCCCTCGTCGATGCAGTCACGTGAGGACGCAAGGGTGCGTCTTTGACAGTCAATATGCTTTAGTAGGGAGAACTATTTTATAAGCATAGATAAGGCAAGCCGGTGAATTTTATTGGACAGTTCGTAATGGTGTTTTTGGAATGATATGATATTATGATCAATGATGGAGTGTTGCGGTGTAGGATAGGGCGTTATCCAAAGTTAATATGAATAACCAGCATTTCAAATGTTTCTTCCAATTCATAATATTTTTGTTTTAACTTGTATCTGTTTTAATCATGCGAAAATATCGGTCTGTGCTTTTAACTAGCTTTTGTTACGTTTTCATGCCTGCCTATAATTATGCCCGAATATTTGAAGCATTGACGATTATTTCAGGTTTATGTAAACTTTTGGATATGCTTGTCTAAAGCGTTGTTCATGCTGCATTCACAAAAAGCAGTGGTTATCTGCTGGGTGTTGATATTGACAATAAAGCTCAGTCGTAATTCAGTGCTCAAGTTAAGATTTCATTCCTAAAATTGACAATAAAGCTCAGTCGTAATTCAGTGCTCAAGTTAAGATTTCATTCCTAAAATGATGTTTTTGAAAATTAAATATTAACTTGAGCATCCGATCGACGACTTCATTCTGTTATACAGGCCTAAAACTACAAACTTTATAGCTTTATGGTAATGCTAAAAAGTTTGTACCCTTACGGAACCTTACACAACGGCTTAGGGACGTAATTCACTTACGGCTATTCCATTTGACGGGATATTTTTGAATCAATTTCCCGCTCGAGTACGCGTATTTGGTCCACGGGGTGGTTTGTTCGTGCGTGTAGCTGTAAGATATCACGGCTATGGGGGTGAGGGGGTAAGACAATGTAGTGTGCTAATTTTATTTATCTATCTATACCTACGTAAACATCACGGTAGCCCGGAATCAGTAACTGATAGGTACTCAAAACTAAAAATGCACAGTACGAGTACTCATGTTATGTGTACCAAAATATATAATCATATTCTCCTACGGCTAAAAGAAATACAAAATCAATGTGCCTTCTTCGGCCAATTGAAGTTACATCTCGGCAATTCTACTATTATTTGCTAAAATTTTTCGACGATGAGAATAAAACGTAAAACTTTCGATCAAATTTTAAAAGTTGAAGTGTAAAACTATAATCTAAACTTCAAGCAATTAATTTTAGTAATCCTACCTCATAATACAATCTGTAGTGCCGAGCAGGCTCCATGTTGCTACCTAATATAATGTCTAATGTTAGATCAATATGTAACACGTGGAATCAGAAATAAATGAATATAATTAAATGATATTATTGAAGCCTCATTAAGTAATTTAATTAAGGATTTCAGACTACTATCAGAAGCTTACCTATAATAGCATTAAAACGTTTTAAAATTGAAGGAAGTAAATGTCAATAACCTTTAAGTCACTCAGTACAAATCAAAGCAAAAACAAATTTAAAGTAAACAGGGGCCGATTACAAGAAATGTTTTGATCATTTTGTTTATAGAATCAAGTAGAAGAAAATAGAAAAACTGCTGAAGCAATTCCGGTCAAACAAACTTGTTTGTACGTTAATTAGTATTTATTCAGCTAATTAGAGAGCTTGTAAGGGATGTCGATAAGTAGGGAAAAAAATGCAAATTATTTAATTTATTTATATTAGTTAGTATGTTTATCTTTGAGATATTTTTTGTAGTTCTTTGACGTTTGGTTTAGAGTAAGGGAAACATAGTAAGTCCTGTTAAAGTTATATTCCTTAAGACAAGGTGAACCGATGATCTGGTGAAAACTTCGGGGAGCTGATGGATGCAGGAGGACAGCACACGCTCATATTGGCGGTCTCTGAGGGAGGCGCAGTAGACGTCTTCAGGCTGTTGATAATAATGATGATGATGATGATAATGATGATGATGATGATGATTATGATGATGCTGATGATGATGATGATGATGATGATGTTGATGATGATTATGATGAATATAGTTATCCTTATACTAGGTAGATATATTGATACTAGTAATGCATATCAATATCCATTCATAAATCAAACGTTTTTTTATATCTGTCAGTTTGTTACAATTTCGACTAAACAGATTTTAACGAAATCTGGTTTGTAGATAAGAACACTAGGAAGATAACACAGGATAGGGACTTTTTATCACGATAATCTAATCTAAGCGTGCGAAACTGTGGCCTAAAGCTAGTACCTATATCACTGTAAACACTCGCAGCCTTTGTTCAATTCCATTATAGCTATTAGTTGGAATTTCAGTGCTGCCAATAATTACTAAACTATTTCAATATCAAATCGACATCAATATACCTAATTGATACCTACTAGTACCACAGAATAGATATAATTAGTACTACGTACTATCATCACAGTGAATAGTTACTAGAATTGCTTAGTTTAAATCAATACTATCTAAATAAATAAGTGAGAAATCTGCTGTGAAAATTATATATCTTTATGTTGATGTTCTCCTAAATAAAATTAACTAATTAAATTAATAAATACGTGTAAACATTTCATACAGCGTCATCTAGCCCCAAACTAAGCAAAGCTTGTACTGTGGGAACCAGATAACTGATATACTTAATACTTTTTTGTTTGTAAATACACACATAGAATACAGTATAACACTCAGACACAGAACAACTACATCAATTACCCACTATCAATTATAAGAAGATATCATTAAAATCTACGTACCGGACCTTCATATAGATACTTTATTTAGAAAGATACCAAATTGGCACCTTTTTATAGTTATGGTTATCTATAAAACAGTGATAGACAAAGAGACAAAGTTACTGTTGTATTTATTAAGTTAGTATGAGAAGTTACAATATTCCAAGTTCATAACTATTACCATGACATAATACGTCGTATTACAAACAACATATTGATATTCAACCCACCCACTCAATTGATGTTTCCAAACTACGCACAACTTATCCGTCATCACACAAATTTTTGTCCTGGGTAGGACCAACTGCCAACTGAGCTATCGGCCCGTTATTTTATGGTATTATTAGATAATTACGTACCTTTATGTTTTTATTATTCATATTATTTATATTATTACTTCTGTCGTATCACGAATCTGCCGTAATTGTTACGCTAACTACTTATTTGTCATGTAGAAAATTTGCCGTACCTCAAACCTCTCCAAGGACAAAGTAAATATTAAAATACTGTAAAACTTGGTCAAAATAGTATATATTCCATTCTTCATGTCAAATCCCACTCATAGCCATTATTGAAATGTCTGTAGTAATAATAGTGCGCAGCAATGGTCAGAACTGTATCAGTATTGCATCTTCATTCAAAATTCAAAGGAGCAGTTTTCCTAAAACAGAAGCTGGTAAGTCTCTCTCTCTCTCTCTCTCTCTCTCTCTCTCTCTCTCTCTCTCTCTCTCTCTCTCTCTCTCTTTCTCTCTCTTCCCGCGCTGAAACTGAGCTATGGTTACCTGACCGCTAGCTGCGAAAATCTTAAGAACTATGTGTTTTTACCGACTAAGCCGTCGTCGTATGTAGATATACCTTAAGAGTGGCCTACAATTTAAAAATCATTCCCAATGAGACGTTTTATTAAAAAAAAAAAACTATTTCCGCTTCTGTTACTAGATGGCGTAGTAACGACGTATTTCAAACATGCTCGTAGTTTCAAACCACGGAGTACAAGGAAAAGTCAAATTAATTATTAGTAATTTGAGTGGATCACAGAGTACGTACGTTGTCGATTTGTCGATAGAAATCCGTTAGTTGCCTTCCATAAAATAAGGTTAGAATACTAAACTCGATACATAATTATCTTAACAATGACAGAACGTAAAACCCCCATTCTAATGCCATCTATCGGGTCTATTTAAAATTACAGCATTTTTTTAACTCCTCATTTTTAGGTTTTCTTCAAAAAACTGTGAGTTACGCTTCGCTTAGTTCACTGCTTCGTAGTTATATTTTAATATAGTATCGATTGGGCTCTAATGTTAGGAACGCCAGCTATTTGTAATAGTATTCTGGTCGGGCGATACCTTACCTTCTAATATGGCATATATTATGCAACCACTTTAAAACCCTAATTACATAAGGTATTCAATACCCAAATAGAAAAGTGATTACACGTCCCTACTCTTTATTTTTGCTGTTATGGATAACATTGTACCGTTAGACTGTAGCATAATAAAAACCCCCGTCACATCATCGCTCAACATAAGCTTCTTCTATGCCTTCTACTACTGAGCTTGGCAGGCATCTTCGTGATCTAGGAAAATATTCCTGCTAGTCCCGCAAATATCTCTTAGTCAGTAGAGACGGACCTACCGAATTTAATTTAAAAAAACCACTTCCAACACTTGCAACAAAACACTTCCAGCTACAACGCACGCCGTTCACGACCACTTGCACAAATTTCCACCCCTCACCAGAAAAAACCCTCAAAAGTAAACACAATAACACGAAAACCGAAACTCACTGTTGGTATTGCATGGCCACCCTTCACTGGGATGTCAAAATGACGTCATATGATTGATTACACGCCCGTTTTTGTCTCCCATCTTTATTTCATTGAAATTGATAGCTTCCACCGCTGGACCAGATATAAAAATACAAGTCAGTATCGCAATCACGTACATTTACTTTCAAAGAACTCTCACTCGCTAGTTTAAAGTTGTGTACGTAAATTACTAATTATTTGGGCATGCCTGGTATTGGTAACTGTTACCATGTACCCATAATTTTTTTAATTATTATATTAGCTATAATTCTTTACAGCGAAGGCGTGACGTGAAGATCGCGTTTTAATTTTGAAACCTATCAAAACATTCTCTGCAAAGTTTTAACGGTACAATCTGGAGCTCGTCAAGTCGCGAATGAATAGTATCTTCTAGGCAAGCATATAGTGACATCGTAGATGCGTCGTCACTTTCCATCAAATGAGACTGTGGCGGTCAAACGTGCCTCCTTACAGTAGGCCTAGCACGAGTATTTACGCGCGCGTAAGTGTAACGTTAACGTAGAGCGTTTGCATGGCATTTGATCAGCGCCCCATACAACCGCCTTACGTTAACGTTACACTTACGCGCGCGTAAACACTCGTGCTAGGCCTACAGTTATAAAAAGTTGTAGACGACTATTCTGGCTTAATTACGCTGTATCTCTTATAGGCTGACCTCACCGACTCACTCAGTGTGATAATTTTTTGAGGACGGGCGTTTTTTTAATTAATATTTATAATTTTTACGGCTTCAATATTTATAATATCACCTGCTCGGCGTAATCTACAGATTAATTTGTAAAGGATAAAACCAGAATCACGAACAGGGATTGAACCCGTATCCACATCCATCCATCTAGCCGGGATATGCTTTACTTAAGCTATCATGACAAGTGGTCTCATGTCCGAATTTTTTATGCCCATCTCCCAACCATAAGTTGGTTGTAAAGGTAAAGGAAAAATTCGGACATGAGACCACTTGTCACGGTAGCTTAAGTAAAGCGTATCCCGGCTTGAGGGATGGATGGATCCAGCTCCCCGCTGGTGATTCTGATTTTTCCATTATAAATTAATTTGTTTTTATAATTATTTTTTGATGTTAAATTCACCACCTCATTCACTTTCAGTTTCCTCGTTCACTTTTAGTATCATCTTTGTAATAAAATTATGCTGCGTTGGTATCAAATACTGTTAATATCATAAGCAGAAATCATGGGAAGGTTGTTTTTTAACCTACAATAAAAAATAATGTTGTTGAGTTACTGTTTATACGTTTTCGGAGCACCAGATATTTTGGTGTTGAAAATTGAAGTGTTATTAATGAGTAGGTACTTCTCTATTGATATTTTATGACCGGATTGATGAGAGTGTTCTTTTATAAAATGTTTATTCGAAATGATTGAGCTCTCAAAACGATTAAGTTGATGAATTTCCGCGATCGGTCTTCTTTGCCCATTTAATTTAGGACGTTTAAAAAGAGAAATATATAGGTAGCCCTTGGAAACCGTGGTTCAACGTCAGCCTTATTTATCTTTTACTATTACTTTGAAATATAAGGAATACGTAAGTATTTCATGAAAAGCCAACATTTTAAAATAATGTGCGATAAGTTGGCATCGAAATATTCTACCACCTAATCACCTTTCCTACTCTTAAAGTGAATGAGCCAGACAAATTTATAGTTTTGCAGTTTTCATATTATTTATCTAGGGCCTATAATAGGAAGGTAACACAGTTAAAATGTAGGTAATGTAATTCGCAGTACCGGCCGGCCATGTAAATCATCACCATCATCAAGATGTTTAAAAGTTTATGATTGGTTATTGCGAATCTATAAACTCCATAATTATACAATTTTGTAATAAAATTCAATTAAAATATGTATAATTTGCTATTTTTATTACGACTACAGGTATAAAAATTGTTACAATTTAAAGGATATGTACGCTTCAGCTCCACTCTGAAGTGCAACGCCCTCACAGGGCTCATACATTGAAATATTTAGGACTAGGTATTTAGTTTTAGTTACACTAAATGACATTGTATGAAAGCATATAATAAACAAATAAAAATAATATCTTTTAAAATAATGAACTAGACAGGTGTGGCAACACATTACTTAGGTCGTGGAAGCCGTAGCGTGGTCGGTTAAAGTGAGAAGCCCTGAGTATGCTCGGTGCCAGCATAGTAATCTAGAATCTAGATCTAGCTGTATAATACTATGGTTAATTATGGGCCTTATATTATCTAGGTATAAGTGAAATATTGAATTATAAATAATTGAAAAGCAATTCTCTGAGAAGATAGAGGCCTCTCTCTATCATCATCAGCCCGTAGACGTCCACTGCTGAACGTAGGCCTCCCCCCGAGAGCGCCTTCGAGAGGGCCTCTCTCTATAAGTACCATAAATACTTTAGAATCACCCTTGTACGAAATCACGGTTCACCGCCGATTGGTAGAAAGAAAGATTTTTTTATCCAAATAACGTGATTTTATACAACAGCACGTTTCACCAAAATTACACTTCATAATATAAATTTTTGCTAAATGCCAGTAAACACGAAACGACTCGAAAACACTTAAGAACAAAATAACAATTTAACCGATGAATTACTACTTGCAGTTTGGGACGATAGTTTATACGCATTTATTTATACGTGTAAATACTAAACAAATACACTGCTCATTATTATTTGCTGTTCCATATTTACATTTCTACAATCAAAGTCATTGCACATTCAAAGCAGTTCGCGATTTTTCATGCAACTTGCTCATTTCGCTTGCTCCCTCAGGGTTCGGTTCTTTTGCTTCGCTCGCTCCTGCGGCCATGTTTGATCGTTATTTACAAGGCGGGAAAAGTAAATTACGTGCAAGCTGGCGATTGATTGTTGCTCCCGATCCCTTGAGATTGCAACAGCAAGCTGCAATTTTATTGCAAGCTGGCGAAAGATTTAGTTAGACGCTGATCGGGTTGGACGGTTGCGAGTTATTTTTTACTCTCCTCTAAATTTAATCTAAAAATAATAAATCTCAGCATAACTAAAAGACGTAGTCGTTTTATACGCGGGGGAAGCCGACTAAAAAAATATCTTGCAAAATTCCTGATAAATGAGACGGAAAAATTCTTGGGCATAGAACCAAAGAACTTTACAGTCCTAGATATTTTATTACAATTTTTAATGCAATAACTTTGAAAGTTTCGT
Source organism: Ennomos erosarius (assembly GCA_963580505.1). NCBI lineage: Eukaryota > Metazoa > Arthropoda > Insecta > Lepidoptera > Geometridae > Ennomos > Ennomos erosarius. The sequence goes on from OY756982.1 coordinate 3,091,828, forward strand.
CGTTAATTATTTTAAAACAGAATTGTGTAATCGTTTTTATAAAATACCATTACTTAGGGGAGAGGGTGTTGCTTCGTTCTATTTGGATACAACCCAAAAAACTTGGAATATGCAAACTTACATTCACATTTGCAGAGTTCGCAAGTTACCTAAGTGAAAAGTTGGATCCGAAATTACGCGGAGAAAAAACGAAAGCTGGAATATTTCCGCGTTTCGTTCGTGTTAAGAATATAAGAAGCTTAAAATAACTAAATCGGGGCCTTCCTTTTTCGTCGAATGTCGCGAATTTCGAAAAGTCCGGCGAAAAAACTTTTTTCATTCGTTGACAATCGGAGTAAAACTTCTGCACCCCCGTTTGATTTCAGCCTGTACTAAGACCGACATTTATGCACAGGTGGTTCTCTTTTCGCACAACTTTATGTAAAGTAGTATTTGAGTTTAATATCGAGAGCGTATTATGTTTTAGAGATTACTTTCGCGAATTTCCCAAGTTTTACGCGCGAGCGAGTTTTATATTTTTTGTTCTAATATATTTTACTTTTTATATTTGTTACGTGTTTTAAATATTATAGGTACGTACTAGAAATATTTTGGTACATAAACTATGCAAAGGTGGAATCCATTATCGGTTAAATACAGTTTTGTTTTAATAAAATATATACAATGACACTAGAAGACATTGTTACGAAAATTATGTGGTTATATCGTATTCTCAATAAATATTAATCTATTATCTATTACTAATACTTGTCTAACGATATTTTACGTATTTGTGTTTGAACTTAGATTATAAATGACATTTATTTCTGGTTCAAAATATGAACAGCCTGTATACGATACTAACTCAAGCTGCCACGAGCACATTGCAGTCGCATCGTATACCAGAGGCGAATAATGAGATCTTAAATGTTCATCTAACAACGAGTTCGGTTTTTGACTTATCTTATCAGGGTAAAGTTACAAAACTGTAATAATAATATTATTATTTTAATATTATCGTAACTTTATTGTTACAAAATTATTGTACTGGGGTGAAAACTTAGAGAACACAATATTTTTTTCTATTTTATTATGATGAGTGAGGGATAAAGTTTATACTTTTTAGTACTGTTTATTTATACTTATTCTCTTGAACAATATGCATGAATGCTTTTGGAATCATTTTATTATCTACCCATTTTAATTTAATTTAGAATGTGTTGTAGTGTGTTGTCCAACTCTCTTTTTTGAAATTTTAAACCTTGATAAAAATATAGTATTGTTAGGATACTGCGTAATAAAGGACCTGGTAAGATCACATATTTAATTTGTTTCCCCGTTGATGTGTAATATACCAGAAATAATTTAATAAGTAAGTAAAAATGCGATTTATATTATTTCTATACCTATCACATACACAATTCGCTTTATGGAATAATGCTCATTTCATTCCTGCATTAAAGTTCGCTCAATAACTATCCTAATCCATTTTATTGGATGTTTATTACTCAATTTTTAGCTAACTCAATGTGAATATTCGTTAAGGATTACATATCAGCCGGACAACACGGTCCTGGTTCTAACCGACCATCTGATTGAAACCGGTCATGCATCCAGACGAGGCAATTTCTACATGTTTCCATAATCCATTGCGAGCCGGGAATACATTTTTTTTTTAACGCTATTTCACCTGATGGTAAGTGACGATATGGCATGAACCAACTAGTAACAGCGTCGTCGTGACTATCGTTCCAGCGCAACGTCAACTTCTTTTGAACAACATTAGTTACCGGATATACAAACCGGACCGTGGTATTACCATCTCATGTGTATAGGCCCTAACAATCCCCCACAGATAAAAGATAAAATAAACCAATACGTGGATGGGCTTCGTCTTCAAAGGATATGGACAAAGTTTTGTCACATCTTATATTAACCAGGGAAAGTTGGAATTGCATTGTCAGAATATCAGATTCCACTCAAATTTATTTTGTTAGATCCATGTTTCTTTGCAAAATCTTTGTATGAGATACACAAATGTTTTCGTTTTAACTATTAATCTAGGAATATTTACATAATAGTTATCGAAAAATGCACCTCTGATTACATCGACATAAATCATTATAATTAGAATTCTGTATTTTAATCATAACGGTCATGTATTGCAAGGCATGCTTTAAGGCAAAATTAAAATGCTGTGCCAATATAATTAAAACTTACTAAACTAAAATTAAAAATAAAGTCTTAAATGAATTCAATACAACCCGCAGCAAGCGCATTCATAAATCACGAGTGTATATCAAAATAAGTTGAAACTTATTTAAAGTTGTACAAAGTTTCAAAAGCTAAGTTCTTGCGGTACTCACTTAAGTGCTCCAGCTTGCCGTCTTTTTGTAGAACTGGAAAAGAAACACATATTTGTATAGTGTATACGTCATAATATATCTATACCTACATACTAAAATACAAATATACTTTTAATATCAGTTCAGATGCTATTGCCATTCGTCCATGTACAATTTATAATGTCTGTTTATAACTTTGTATACAAACAATTTAAGAATAACTAATTAATATAAAAAAAATGTAACTGCAAATTATTTGTATTTATGATTTTAAGAGGAAACTCAGCATAACCTCATTATAATATAAACCGGTGACTCTACAAAACTATATTAAAACAAACCACCTGCAATCAACTGCAGTTATTCCTAACACAAAACCTGACCAAAAAGCTACAACAACATACCTACCCCCACTTCCACTAAACCAAACCCATAAAACATAAGTGTCACCCGAATTTAATGTGCAAACGTCCACATTTCACAATGACATATCTGAATGAGCAGCGGTTTTAATTTCACGTCTGCAATTGTGCTCTAACGAGGGAGATGAACTAGAAATGCTGACAGTAGCGTACGGCAATCATTCCGTATAGGGCGAGGTGATATGCTTGGTGAAGAGAGGAACGGGGAGCGACGGAACCTACAAAAATATTTTTGATTCTAAAAATTGAGGTTAGTTAAGTTATATGACAGCCACTTGGTAGTTGAGGTCGGTTCATAACCCGGAGTCGGTATGTTCGATTTCCATGACAGGGCAAGTATTTGTGGGCAGGACAACAAGTGCAAATAATTGTTTTGCTTGCTTGTCGTAGGCCCATGGTCCTTGTAGTTCCCTATAGATACAGGGAATCCTAGTTAGGCTCCAGGATCTATGTATTTGATCATGGTGCGATGACTTTATAATAATAATAATAATTAAAAAAAAACAGAGGTAACACAGAGTAGGTATAATGCCTAAGGTTGGTTACAAAATAAAATCCATTTTCCATATATTTAAATAGGCAGGAAAGAAGCTATTTTTTTAAGTAGATAGAAGTGGGACAAACACAAATCAAGTATAGATTTTACATTTTTTTTATTAGAATGATTGACGTGACGATCTAGCCGTTCACCAGATGTTAAGTGACACGGCCGCCCATAATTGCGAATAAACGTTGAAATTATTTCTTCAGTTATGCGGGTGATAAAAAACACTTATAAATGAATAGACGATGAAGTGTGTTGCGTTTTAGACGGCGCTTCATAAACCGCCATTCCCATTACCATATCCGCACCATTATAAGAGTGAAATGTGCTGCGGCAAGCGTATCAGCCAAACTCAACTTTTCTCGTTAGCACGAGGCTAAACCTTCTTACTCTACGCTTTTACTCATTATTTGATTTTAGAGACAATCTGTCATCAAAGATTTTTTAGCTTATCTTTTTTTATCGAGATTTGAACCCGCCCTTGAGTTCTTTGCTTCTTTGCTTCCCAATAATATAAAACTTCCTAAAACAAATCACGAAAGGAATATACATTTTTTATAAAATATAATTGTCGTGCGTGTTATATTATTCATTTTTGTTGTAAAACACACATAATAATATAAAAGTTCCAAAAAACAATGAGTTAAATATTTCAATTGGTTAATCCCTCTCCAAATGAGAGATGCCTACTCATAATAAAGTAGGATCTTTTTCAAGTGGATGCCACTGCGCCAAAGCGGTAAGCCGATTAAATTCTCCGATGAGACTTATAAGTGGGTATATACGGAATGATATTATAGCGAGCAATTATTATAAGCCTCTATAATAATGCGAAGCTACAAGCAAAATCATTATTAACACACACACACCACATCCTTCCACATGCCCTTGCATACACACCCTAACAAAAAATATACACCCTCACCACAACAAATAAATATGTGTGGACCTTTCACTCAGCCTTATCTAGCTTGTTAATTATTAATAGCAGGCAGCTAACCTATTGTACTTTATACGATTTTTTTATATAAGTGGCAGACAATGGTTTCATTTGCGTTTCTTCATTTAATCTGTAACCCTCCATGCAATTCCTATAGAGATTAAAAAATTGAAAATATTTTCGAAGTACCTTCTACAGCCCTACACCATCAAAAGAAGACTTTCTGCAAACATGAAGTCTCTAGGATTAGCGATTTTGGGGTCTACGTTGTTTGTCAGTTTTTTCACCTTTCGTTAATATCGAGAAATAGAATAATGTAGTGAAATTATTCACATAAATTCATTCCATTGTCAAGATAATATAACAAAAGTGCGTTTATGGAACTGGCATAGACTTAGAATTAGGAGTAATAAAAAAAATTAGGTCTGTGGGGTTATTATACTAAGTGTTTGCTAGTGCCCCAATATGAAAAATAGGTATATAAAATCGAATGTGTGTTTGCTTATCAAAATGTTGACTCGTATGCTTCCCACAGGTTCACATGAAGCCGTTCTGGTCCCGCTCTCCCGTAAGTCTCATAAACCCTTATTTTATAATAATGCATAAATTCTGAGAACTTTATACCTAACTGTGAGCGCTCCTTCTGGTTCCTAACAATATTTTATTACTCGTAACGATTTGCTCGTTCAAAATCGGTATGGCCATAATAATTCATGTTAGTCGTTTAGCAAGACTTTGTGTGTATGTAGGTACTTATTGAAAAAGTTATTATGATCATCATTAACAGCCTGAAGGCGTCCACGGCTGAACATAGGCCTCCCCCAGAGAGCGCTACTTTGACTGGCTGCTAGCCTCCTGCATCCATCGGCTATCGGAATTATGATAATGATAGCATATATAGATTTATTATACGTATCGCTTTAATTCTATATTAGTTTGAAACCAACTGCTCTCTTAAATAAAAAGAAAGGCAATAGCATGCAATATAAACAAAACCCGTGTGGTTGCGGCGGTGTGAGAATAAGACCACCGCATCTCTTCCCATTGGTGTCATGCCAAGAGCCGGCTAAGGTAATATCCAGAGAATAGCCAGCAGCATTCTCCTCGATCCCAAGCCACCTGCCATGCATGCTGGTGATTATGGCAAACCCCTACAGAATAAACGTCCAAAGTGGCGTTTATGGGGGAATTGGCCTCTATTCAGCAGCGTTCATCCTCCGGCTACTGATGAACCTTCTCCTTTTAAAATCCGGTAATAAGTACCTAAGTATACTATTTATTAACGTTTCTTCCAAAATATATAAAGGGTCACAAGTACAAGGTAATATTTCAGGCACAAAGTTACGAATGAAACCAATATCCTTTGTGGTCTCATAACTTCATGAGATTTACTGATTCCGGAGTACCTACGAATTTGTTAAATTATGTGATCGTAAATTGAAGGGAATTTAGCAAGGCAGTGATTTTTATGCCTGTAGCAAATTGGTTTTGAAGTGACGCTGAGTTTGTGGGGTAAGAAAAGTGTCAGTGGGTGTCATTTGATAGGAACACAGAATTCCCCCTATTACATAGGTCCAGAACCGAAGTCTTCATACTTAACCTTGTTTGAACATGAATCAAACCATAGAGCACAATTTTTTTTTCTTCTAATGTCAGTTCCTCTTTCAACATACCATATAAATAGTATTACCCGATTTAGTCGGGTACCTAAATAAAAATCTAGCTAGATGTAAAATGTAAATAATAAAAATTATATAACGCCTACATTAAAAAAATATAAAATAATAAAATTAATTACCATCATAATACTGTGGCGTTCGGAACGTACCTCTACTGTGTTTCTGAACGCACGACTTTGACGTTGACGTGACACGTTGACAGATCGGTTCGCGCGCCAATTCGGCTAACGTGAAGAACTTTTCCCGAGAGAACGATCTCAGCTTTTGCTCCGGCAACAAAGTTATCTCACTGCTGTAATTACTAGTGTAGCTCATCAAACTACCACCTTTGTTACGTAAACTATTGTATAGTTTAACGTGTGCGGACAATAAGACATTATACCTACTTATACACTCAACAGTGATTTCATTGCCAGAGATCCTACATCCTAAGATTCCTAAGAGTAGGTACCGTCGGCCAGAAACAGTAGTTCAACAGACAACCGGGACTGCCACATGCACCCGCACTACTATCTATAGACAAGAAAAAGGTCTATATAAGCTCATGCAATCTTTTAATAAAAAGGATTCAAATTAAGTATAACCAGCAGTTTATTCAATATTTCTTTTAATAACCCACGAGTTTTTCAGTATTACCAAGTTAAAGGAATTAAAGAACAACAGTTATGTAGGTACAGGGGGTCTAGCAAAGATACCAACCACTAACGCTAACTCCAAAATGTACTGAAATGACATTTCGGAAATCGCTAAATTTCCGTAGCGAATGTAATTTCGATACATTTTTGGAGTTAGCGTGAGGCGTTAGCGTTAGCGATTGTGATCTTTGCTAAACCCCCTGAGCCTCAACCAAAATAATGTTTCATATTTTAGGATAAAAAAAAAATAACCTTAAAAATGGGAAAACAGTGGGCGCGTGGAACGTTTAAGTTGACAATAAAACTATTATCACTAATTGCACTTCTGTGTTATGTGTGTTCTTTACTATAGAAATACGCTGAACATATTGTTAAGCGAGTATTAGGTTTCCACCAATCTTCATTTCGACTTTTTCGAACTACTTTTATCCAACGATCAGCTAGACATGGATCTGTTGGAAATCTATACAAAAGAAATCGGGTAATTATTCAGATGTCGTGTGGCAATACTGATTTTGACATGTCAACTTTTTATTGTGAAATGGTTCTGACTCTTCGTCAAACAGAAATAATTAAAATAATCTTATAAAAATACATGATTAAGGCCACTTACAAGTGAAATGTGATCGTGTGCTTCTGTGATTCGTGCCTTGAGTGATTTCGGCACAGTTTTATCACGCAAGACTGCATTTTTTTGGTATGTATTCAAAAGCACACCCAAGTAACGACTGATTTTGATTTTGACAGCTGAGAATCAATCACACCCAAAGTGGTGTGTACGGTTTTGCCCTGCTTTAATTTCGTATTAGTGGTCTGGATAAAAAGTCTTTGGATAGGAAATATATAATAAGAGTTAATTTATGCTATAGGTAGCAGACAAGCATACCGCCCTCCAGATAGGAAGAGGTCACAGTAACCTATTGGACATTGGTATTTGTAGACGTGTCACTACACGTTTCGATGATATAGGATATCGATTAAGTAGCTTTTCGATGATATGTCATTGTGGAAATGGGATTCAATGAAATGGCTTTTAAACCAAAAACCATTAGCAAATTCTACCTAATTATTTGCAAGGATAATTTGAGTTTTTAAATACCTAAACTACATGAAGAAGCATGTACATCTCACCTTTTAAAGAAAGATGGATGTTCCAATCCAAGCATTTAGGTACAGAGTCACGGTAATACGGCAAGGCAACGTAAGCAAGTGATTTGCGACACTAAAAATTTCGTACAACAATCGAGTAAAATCGAATTCAAAAGACTACATAAAATATATAAAAAAACACACAACACAAAAAAGAAACTAAAATTTCAGTCACATCGCTCGGCCATTTCTTTGACTACTGAATGCATTTTTTTTGTCGTGTGTCATTGGGACAACGATTTTGTCAACTGACCGAGTAGTGAAGTAGTTTGTAATCCTTTTGGAATAGTTTTTATTCATCCTATAGTAAAGTCAAAGAACTTATGCTCTTACAAGGGCAAAGCAAAATATCATGAGGAAATCGGAATGTTCAAGAATTGTCAATGCAAGAGCATGTGCTAGTCGTCAACACGCACTTGGAAAGTGTAGTGAATTATGGCCTACACTCTCCATGTAAAAGAAGGCCCATATCCCAGCAGTAGTAACATTTTAGGCTGATGTCAACAACTAATTTTCATGAGAAAAACTAAACCAACTAATTAATTCCCCTTTTCATTTTTAAAAATCACGTTCATGCTCAAAACACCCATCACTCACCCTCATAAAAATGCAAAATCTTGACGTAAACTTTGTAATCGTATTTAATCATAGTCAAATCGCGTTTCGTCATCGTCCCATACCTGACCTGATTGCATAGCAAATTGTTCATGAATAAATAATATCGAAAGAGAACACTTTAAGAAGACGTGCCCTGTAAATAGTTCGGAAGGCACTGGTAGGTTTCATTACTTCAAAGTGATGAAAATGACCAGTGCCTTCCAAACTAGTTCATCGTCATAACTGGTACCATGTATGTTGAGAGGTTGTTTGAGCCTTGCTTAGTCAGAAATCACCATTTAGCTTAGAGACTACACACTAAAATAAGAGATGTAACTTCGTCTACAGCCAACATTTTGAGTGGCCCAGTGCCACCTACGCCACGAAGTGGGTTCATGCTTCAGGCTGAACTAGTTGGTGAGACTAAAAAGTTGTTTAGTATTTCTTCTCGTATATGTAGGGCTTGGCTCTAAATCTAGACGTTTGTGCGGCAGAGTACATTTTGGGCCATATTTGTTGACGCAAATTATTATAATGGAATATGGTCTATCATAATTATGTCAATAATTTATACGAAATCTTTACGTTGGGGCCACTAATTCAAAACTCGTTAACATAAAAACTATACTTATAAGAAACATAAATTGAAAAATATGAATTTTTATAGTCGACTTCTAAAATAATTAATATCACTTCCTCTAGTAATATATTTTGGCACATACTCGCGACCTAACGTGTTTAGTAAAAGATTGATCGTGTTGTGCTAAACTGAATTCAAAGGATTTAGTCAATGAGCCTTTTGAAATATAAATAAGGTCTAAAGTGAATTTGTAATGAGGCAGTGAATTATATTGTATGATCTACAAGAAACCATTAGGATTTTATAAGGAAATGATTAAAGCTAGTTAAAACGTAGAGATAAAAAAACTGGCGTTTTCGTCTGTGAATGTTTCCGACTAATATTTATTTGAGATGATACTATACTCTTTTGATCTTCTTGTGCTGTAAGATGTAGCTCTGTAGTAAAGCCGGATGTAGTGCGTGGATTTTCGCGACTAATTAAAATGTGGACAATTACGTAATTTCTATTTTGCTTCATTCGGCAAGGTTTGACTGGACAACTAACTCCTTTAAATATCCTCATCGTCAGCCTGACAATGTCCACTGCTGACCATAATAGAGTGCCACTTTGAGCGGCTGCTTGCTTCGTGTTTCCATCGGCTCCCCATGACTTTGACCACGTCGTCGGTCTACCTGTCTTCCGGTTTGTGACTCGAGAACCTTTCTTCCGAATCGGTTGACAGTTCTACAAGCAATATAGCCTGCCCACTGCCACTTCAACTTAATTCTAAGATCTATATCGGTACCTTTAGCACGGCACAAGACAGCTTTCTTTTGTCCTACTCCGCCACAAACAAAGCCTGATTGTTTGGAATATCAACCATAATGTCTCTATAGCACCAAAATGTGTTTTATACTTCAGTTTCAAGTATTTTAGTGTCACCCGTTAGTAGTGTAATAAAAAATGTAAACCTAACAAAGGTTGTACGGTTTTAAAATTCTGTGTTAGTACTGATGCAAATACCCACTGCATTATTAAAGCGTTTGTTACGTGGCCCGTTGTCGCGTTAATGTTAGAACACCTATTTGTGTACTATCTTTTTAAGCTTTTGTTATCTTTGTGATTGATCATCAACCTGAAGACGACCACTGCTGAAAATAGGCCATAGGCCTCCCCCAAAGAGCACCGCTTATTCAGTTTTTTCTTCGTTCAGATACTTCAGGCTCTACTACTTGCAGATGAAATCTTTCCTGACAAAACAACCTTACAAGAGAAAAACGCTGAGTCAGCAGTTTTTATACTTGAAGTAAAGCTAGATAACCAAAGAAACGATACGATATTACCATACAGAGCAATCGAAGTGGCGACGGTGCGGTCAATCAATAGCAGACGGTCAATAGTTGATGAGGCCGCCAGTTACTTGGATACCGTGGGAACACAAACGTATCGAGCGGCGCTATAAGGAGGTTTTATTGGGAATGAGACTTCGGAATGAGGCTTTCAGTAAAGTTATATAAGTGGAGGGAATATGAAGCTTATTACATTATTGGTAAAGTTCATGTTATGACATCTGTTTAGTATACTGCACTATTAACAGACTGTTTGATTTTTCCTTTTTGTGGCTAGCGTGCTTTTTATTACCATAACACTTCATGATCACTTCTTCTTCCCGTGTAGGCAAGTGGTCAGCCCTGGTGTCAGAATTTTTCGGCCGCCCAAAGGCTTCTGACTTGGCTTAACAATTTTCGTCTTACGACAGCAGCCGGGACCGACGGCTTAACGTGCCCTCCGAAGCACGGTAGCGATCAGTTGTAAATATCACTTTTTGTTGTAGCAGTCACCCATCATAGAACCGTCACCGTTGCGGTCACTACTATTGATGGGTGACACCTCATGATCACTGAAGTTATCAGACTTAATAATACTTACCTTTTATTTTGCAAATCCCTCAGAGAGAATAAATAATAAATAAATAAATATCTGTGGCCGTTTCACACAGCGCCATCTAGCCCCAAACTAAGCATAGCTTACTATACTATGGAAACCAGACAACTGATACAACACTTATATACTTTTTTGTTTTTAAATACGTAGGAATCGAACCCACATCCCTCAGTTCAGAAGGCAGGTATACTACCAACTGAGCTATCGGGCTCGTCGTAGAATAAATTGTTTCAATGGCTCTAACTTAATAATAATACTGGTAAAGAGTTTAAACAATACAAAAAATAATGAAAATTGTAGCTTTTAATTATTAACGTGGCATCTACACATAACGGATTTTATTTATTATATACATCGGCTAGGTACACAATAATATATAAACACAAATACAAAATAAGTTAATAATGATCATTCGGGTTTTATTTCTTATAGCAGACAAAATTAAAATCTACGGATTTAAAATTTAAATAAATAAATGCTCGTAACATTGCGACTTCAGAAAAAATTAACGTAGATATTTATTTATCATCAGCTACTAGTACTTTAACAAGGTAATGGATCACCTAAAGCGAAGAAAAACATGGAAGTCTGTGGAGAGCTTCGGAGAGAGTTTTTATATTAATTATGTGTAGTGAATAATTTCTAACATTTAACGACAGAAATAACCAGCGCAAGGTTAGTTCTTAGATAAACGTCAATTCAGGTCATGATTTACGTTTACCCATCTAATTTTCTACGTAATGTCGTAGCTTTTAATTAGCTGAGGCAAATTCCTGCACATTGACCCAATTTGTAATGTTTTATTCTAAATTTATTTTCACTTTTAAACATCTGTATGTTTTAGCAGAACTTTTACAGCAAAGCTCTACTGGCCTTTTCTGGGGGGAGCCGATGGATGCAAGAGGCGTTCAGCTGCCCAAAGCGGTGCTCCCTGGGAACGGCCTATGTTCAGCAGTGGACACTGTAATAAAACTAGTCTCCTGCTGCATTGACAATATTCTTTAGTATTTCACCAACAATTTTCATGAATGAATAATCACAGCGCACATTGGCATGTAAATAAATCCCAATTATAAATAGATGAAAAACGGGCGGGCGTTAACATACGCCCATAACAACATAGTCCTAATTAATATCAATGTTGAGAATAGATTGGTCACAGGTCGATGCACCGATATTTTTCACAGATAGAGTACGAAACTTTATTTTTAATTACAGAAAATAATTTAATAAAGGACCGATCCCTAGGAAGTGTTTTACTAGTTGGTAGGACTTTTCTGCAAAGTTCGTCTAGGTAGGTACCACCGCTTTGCCAGTTATTCTGTCGCCAAGCAGTAGTGTGCAAGCACTACTGTGTTCCGGTCTGAAGGGCATTGTAGCTAGTGAAATTACTGGGCAAATGAGACTATGACCTGATTACACAGTGTAGTAATCTGATTACTAGACTGTGTGATGTCTCAGGATGACGTGCGCAGTGCAGTGTCACGCGAAACTGTATTATTTTTAAAGTTCCGAATGACACTGCTACTGTTATGGGCGGCCGTATTGCTTAACATCAGGTGAACGACTAGCTCGTCACGTCATTCATTCTCATAAAAAAATAATAACAATAAAAAAAAAATAGTGATATAATGTGGTGAAGCGTGATTTTTCGTGTTGCTTCCAAAACTCCATAGAAGCTTCTAGTAAAGTTGCCACCACTTTGCTGGAGCATGACTTAGACTGGACTATGACTACCTGACTTTCACTGGACTATGACTATAACTAGGACATGACTTTGCGTGAAATATATTATAACACGATGAAAATATAATTCTTGACACTGGCTAAATACACTATGTGTGGAGCCAAAATATAAGAAAAAAAAAACTGTTCATCTAAGGGTGCGTTCCAGTAGCAGCTAAGAATGCCAAGAACGAAAAAAACGATCACATCCAAACTGTCAAGGACTCTCACAGTGATCACTTTTATTGCTAGTGGAACGACTTGTTGTGATCGAAAATAAAGAAAATAACAATAAAAACACCAACTGGAACCCACCCTATGTATAGGCAGAGTGTGATGGTGGCATATCACCCCGTCGTCGCCGCCCAAGACACGTCTTGAGCGACCTGGAAGATCCTATAGCAGCCGTTGTTTCGGCTGCGCTAGGATCACCGGACCAGTCTAGCCCTTCTGGCTCAGGTACCGATTTCGGCACCGGTATAGGATACCAGCGTAACACAATCAGACACCGACCCCGCCGGCGAGGTCGACGTACCCCCCGTAGGTTAGTTAGAATGGTCGCGACTTTCCATAGGGTCCACTGCTCCAGCGGACGTAGCCTTCTCGATCCTCTTATCCCGGCAACAGCCCAAGCCGAGGCTCGCACCCCAGAGTTGCCGTTGAGCTAGTTGCCCCCCACTTTTGTCGGCTGGGTGCCTTTAGCGCCTGCCCTCCCGCCCGGTGACGCTGTAAAGGCCGTTAGAGACTAACAGCATTAGCCCGTTCAAAAAAAAAAAATGGCGGCAGTGAAGTTTGCTGCAAGCCCACCACGTGCTGCACTTACCATTTTCCGCTGCCCGCGCACATGTAATCATTGCTACTGCGCAGCTTTTTGCACTGACTTCACATCCGCCATTATGTTTGAATCACACTCCACATAGAAAGTACCAAGTTTTATTTTGGTACACGCTTGTTCAAGTCACATTTTAAACAAAATACTTACGTACCGACATATCTTAAAATTTAAGCAACCAGTGGGATTTGAACCAGCACCCTCTAACTCACCGGATTGGACGCTCTACCTATTGAGCTATGGTTACCTGACCGTTAGCTCCGAAAATATTAAGGATTATGTGTTTTACCGACTAAGCCGTCGTAACCTTAAGTGTGGTTTACACTTAAAAATCAATTCCATAGTATTATTACGTAAAGTAATTCCGTTCTTTCTTACGATACAATACGTACGTTAAAGTTTTAACTCACCTTAATTTGTGCCGGGGGTTAAAGATGACAAACCATAAGCACCACAACTACAGCCTATTTTTAAATATTCATTATTGTATGCTACCCATATTTTTGCAAACAAATTTGATTTGAGTTTTAGTATCGAAATCACCCTGGAAATAATAAATAAGGGATCGAGTTGCATATTAATGGCTGCGCTAATCGGCTCTCTGTCAAACGATACAACATGTTCATTCATTTATTCAATAGTTCGTACTAGGATTTAGCTGTCATAAATGTTACATGTCCCGACTGGTGCAAGTGTAATAATAACTCAACATCCAATGCACGGAGCAAAGAAAATAACCGGCCAAGTGCGAGTCGGACTCGCGCACGAAGGGTTCCATCCATTATTTATAGAAACGAGCAAAAAAAACACGTTTGTTGTATGGGAGCTCCCTTAAGTATTTATTTTAGGTTTGTAGTATACGGAATCCTAGTTAGGATCCAAGATCTCTATACGTGATCGTTAAAAACATGACGTTCTTTAACTATAAACCTGCGAATACTATCAAGACCTAATTAATAGTTAAATCAAGTGTTAAAACATTTCTTACAACGTAACTGAATTTGCTGAATTTCTCTCGATTTGCCGAGCCGCTGGCGTACGAAGCTCCTGCACTAATTGTTTTGGATGCCATCCAAAATACATACTTACTACAATTTCGGGGTAACGGGATGCATTTGAGAATTGTTTCGTTTATTAACGAGGAATGTCGCCAATTCAATTGTTATTTAGGTTAAGTAATTGCCTGCGTCTGGTTGATTCGGTGAATACTCTATACTGAAGCGTATAATCGCTTCGACTAGATTGCTAGTAATTGCTAGGTAACAAACTTAGCCGTTGTACAATTACCTACCAAAATACCATGAGTTCGAATTTTGAACTAGAGCATTTGGATTTTTTTGGCTAAGGGCTTAGTTCTCTATATTCGATTAAAATTCCGAGTTAGCTAATCACCGCGTAATGTAACTTGTAACTGCAGTAACGAATTTCAGAATATCCGAGTAGCACTAGCCGACCCGTAAACCAGGGCGTTACTTACTGGCTACATCAGCTGCCGGTTAGTACTGTTAACCGACGGCTATAGCAAAACTTGTCGCAAGCTTGCATTAGTTTGTAATTTATTATTTTAGTTTGCATGCCATGAATTTTGTACCCTGGGGCCGTACTGTGAGCTTTAGTGCGATTCAAACCAGAGCCTGTATTGGATCGCTTCGTTTTTTTTTTTGTATGAAGATTTTAACAAGCGATCCAATATTGGCTCAATTTTGAATCGCGCTAAGAGCTCACAGTACGGCCCCTGATCGCTTAATGCTTACCCCCTTGGAATAAACATGCGATACCTTTAATCTCGTTGAAAATAATTTTAACTCAAGAAGACGGCGATACAAAATCGTGGAGCGCCTCTATTAGTCAAACTAAAAACAAAGAACCCTAATAATCTTCACTTCTTTTATAACAATTTAAGTGGAAATTCAGAGATCGCGCATTTTAGAAATGAGATTATTGTCGTTATGCAAAAGCACTTGTTAACAATTTTAAACAGTTTTTCAAAAAGCTATAAGCCTTATTCTTTACTCACAATCAATAAAAAACCTAGAGTAACAATAAAATATCTGCCAGCCCACTGCATAATTTTTAAATTTTCGTAATATATCAGAGTTATTACCGCATAATAATGTTCAAATTACACAAATGCGGTAAATATGCTAAACATTGGGGGCATAAAAATATTTGTATGACTAGCTTGACGATTTCATTATACTAATGGTGTATTTATGTAAGTTAAAAATACAAATTTAACTTAAAGTACATCGCACCACACCAAATAAGAACTCCTACTATGACGAGTATCCTTTAAATCCATTCTGTAGTTTCGACGTGATGGTCAGCCCGACAGACAAAAAAAATCAAAATTATCATCTATGTAAGTACATAATTGGACTTGTTACAGTTTATTATTAAGTACAGATTGAACGCATCAAAACATTATCATAAAGCCATGCGTCCACTGCATCGGAATCGGCGCGTACGGATCGTCGGTATTTATAAAATGAAGGCGCAGTAATGCCGATCCAGTGCACGTACTCCCATATAAATCAATACAAAGCAAAAAGTCCGTACGCTCCGTATGCGCCGATTTCGATGCAGTGGACGCACGGCCCTACAAAGCGTTCCACGCTTCCTCTGTCTCAAAAATAGAAGAGTTCACGCTAAATATTTTTGTGCCTACAATTTACACGTGTCTACGCCTCTTTATTTATTTTTTCTTCAGCCTACGCCAAACGTCACTTGTCATCTGGCGCCACACACAGACGTATAACTTTACACACCACGCCCACTTATATATTAGCTCAGATTTGTAATAAAAAGTCACGTGGAATACCACGTGTTCTCGAAGCTTTCATTACCAATATCGCGATCCGAGTTTGCTCTCGAAAAGTGTCGATGCTCACGACCGAGCTGCTCACCGAATGTTTCATCGTTTGTGTTAGTTTTTTGCAAAGGTTATATAAATATTCTGTGATTCTCAATTCAATCGCGCTTTTCGTGAAACTACACAAAAACCGTAAGAATATGTATAAACCTACTCTTTGCGAAAAACTGACGCATCCGGTGAGCAGCTCGGTCGTCAGTATCGAGACTTTTCGAGAGAAAACATATGCAAAACTCGGACTAGGCCCTAAGGCTGACATTCAGAGACAATGCATCGAGTTTACTCCGACCGAACTCATGTGAGTTCAAACTCCGGGCTCTGCGAGTATACTCCGCGTTTTTAAATTCACAGTCGAGTTAACGTAAACTCCGCTCTCACTCCGCCGAGTAAACTCCGGCCATAGACAAGTGTAGTTTGACATTAGTGACTTACACGTTGCCTTTTTTATTTGGCAGTATTATGCTAAAAAGGGAGAAAACATAGCAAATATTGTATGAATAACTGAAACACGGAATAGTGTGAATGTGAAGACACAAGCCGTGGAAGCAAAATCTATAATACAACAAAGAAAAGAAAACACACAGGATCTGTCAGTAAATTACTATTAGATTTTTTTTATTGTTATTTTCATTATAAATAAATCCATGAAGTACCTAATTTTATTTCGTAATTTATTCATTTTATTCAATACAAAATACATTTCTTCACAAAAACCACATTAAAAATTGATTTTAAGCAGCATTGTTTTTAAAAACATGCGTGATAATAAAGATGGCGGTGTCTGAGCACGGCTCGAGTCACCGATTTCGTGACTCAGCCCGTCTCATTCTCAGATGAGCATATACTCGTACTCCATTATGCTAAACTCGACTGCGAATGCCAATTTGACTGAAGTCCGAGTCTAGACGCCAATTTTGACATAACGGAGTTTGAGTTCGAACTCGAACTCGTCTGTGAATGTCAGCCTAAGTATGCCGTTGGTGACAGACTATCTTCGTGCATCGAGTGAGTTTCACATTGCAAGACCGAAATAATTACATATTCGAGGTCGCGCCCACGTTCACGCATTTTATTTTCGCGTGTGCACCGCAATCGTGTTAATACTGCAATATATTTTGGTTGGAATCACTTTGTTTTCTTGCTTCGTCGTCTATTGTGTTTTCTTGGCTGTACAACTGTGATTTGATGTTCATCCAAATTCTTCTTGTACAAGTATGTCTTTTGTAGGTTCCTATTTAGTTTGTATGTGTTTTTTTATTGATTGTTGAAGGTGGTTGAAGTGCCAGTGGGTAGGCCACATCGTTACCACATAATATAATATAATAATCAATGGGGAACAAAGGCTCTGGAGTGGCAACCATGAACTGGAAGACGCAGCGTAAACCCTCCTCCTACATACGGCCCGATGACCTGTCAGAACCATGGGGAGCCGATGGATGCGGGAGGCAACTAGCCGCTCAAAGTGGCGCTTTATGGAGAGGCCTATGTTCAGCAATGGACGTCTTCAGGCTGATGATAATGTTTGTCTTTACCATTCATGAAAAATGTGTGAAATATGGAAAGACATTGTAGTACCTAATTCAAATAGGTATGTCTTTCACAAAACACTATAACTTTTATTGATAATATGACAGGTGGTAGCTGAATTTAAATGTTATTTGTTTTATTAACACTATTGTGATGTGCTTTGAAGAAAATCCGACAATGGCGATTGTGAATTTTGAATTTATTTTTCAAAACTAGTGTATCTTGAACTTAAATGTGTAATAAGGGTGGATTATTATCCGTTAAGTGTTCGTAAACGTGCACGAGTGTTGGCAAATGGTTTCAAGATCATAAAACCATGCATTTTCGTTTTTGCTTCAACGGCCTTTTTAGAGCTTTCAGTAAAATATCCTTCATTTTACTGTTGGCGTTTTGACTGACAAAATATGACTTTGACTTGATATAACCGTACAAATTTTACTCACTTGACATTGGCAGAATTATTGCAAAAAAGCGATAGAAAGCCATTAAAGAAGAAGAAGAAGAAGAAGAAGAAGAAGAACACTGTTGTGGTTTTACTAATTTTATGCTTCATTTTACAAATAAATTAGATTTGAAATGACAAGCGGGTGGGTTTGTCGTGTTTTATAGGACAATCATCAAGCAGTTTTGTATTTTATATTATAATACACATGTGACATGTGATTTAACGTATAAATATCAACCCGTGAAGCAGCATGCAGCCCAATCGGGCCCGATCAGGAAAGAAACAGGAATCAGCTGTTTATTGAGTTGTGTGACCTTATCGATATTCACGAAAGAGAATCTTATATAGAATACCACTACCACAGCTGCTGGTCTATTGCCACTGCCTTGACAAGGCCCATGGCAAACGACGCTGTTGCCCATGATAAATCACTGACTTTTGCCTTGTAGATCAGCTTCTCTGACAGCCCATTCATAATTTTCTCACTCATATCCGACCAATTTAAAAATATAATTACTCAACGTATATTATAGACAACGCTTAGTCTTGAATAGATGTTAAAACCGAGATTTCATTCATAATATTGATCATTTTATGAAATATATCAGCAGACTTTTGCTAGCTCTAAAACATAATCTGTGGCTCTACAAGTCAAGAGTGAAGGGACTTCGCATGAGGTAATGTTCTCCACCTTAGTTATTTAAGCATTAGACCACACTCTTGCCTTTCCTCCTTGCCCTCACTTTCTGATAGAAAGTGACGATGCAATTAAAGGTAAATCATGCTAGCTAAGTAATCTAGGTCATATATTCACTGTCCTCTTCAATTTGCCCGTGTTACTATTTGTTTACAAACTGATAAACTGCAAATTATGAACGTGGAATCAGTAAACCCCCATGTACTCGTAAGATGTTGCCGTCACGAGTATAAAAGGTCCTTGTTACCTAAAGCCCTACAATCATTATAAAACTATACATAATATCAAATATAATAATACCTATTCCAACATTATTATGCAATAACGGTCATCGATCAAGGAATACATAATGATAAAGATAGAAATGCATTGACCTGTGAGACGAGTTGCGATAACACACGGGTCAGCAAGTGCTTAGGGACCGTGTAGGCTATCCTTTGATAAAGTTTGTCTTGGTCGACCAAGTGATAAGTTATTATAAACGATGCGAAAAATGTTAGTATTTACTTATTTTTACGGTGAATGCTAATAAAATTAGAAAAAGGAGCAAAGTTTATATATTCGAAAATAATTTATTCAATCATACTGTTGGTGTACTATACTTACATTGTCACGACCCAGATATACTGACAAATATTCCTTAGATACGTGTTCTGTTCACTATTCAATCAAACTTACTAATTTACTTGGCTTGGCTTTACCTGGCATGGTATAAATCTATAAGGTTTGCTCTGGCGTAAATTATTAAATAATTTTCCCAAAAATTAAACTGATTATTTTATTTTATTTGAACGAACCCAAAGCTAAATCGTTTACTCTGATTCGCCAGTGCGCAGTACTAAATACATTTTTATTATTTTCTAAACTGGATGGAGAAAATCCGTACCAATTATCATCGATATTTTTATGCTAATACATAAAACCAATTAATAGCCTGTAAAAAAATAAAACTGTGTATTGAGTTAAATGATTGCTCCAGCAAGCTACCAATAAGTTCAAAACTTAACCGAAAACCTAATTTTTTCATTGAAAGAACGTCCCCACTAAGTTTATTTTTGGTGCTATTTTGAAATGTTCACAAGTAATCTTAGTATTATTACTTGTGAACATTTACTACTTTTAAATATTTAATAAAAATAGAATATTGTCCTTCGTAATCTCGGGAGTAAATAAACAACTTATTTAATTTAATACGTATTTTAATTTTGACAGACTAATATCATTTTTATTAATTCTTTATTTCGTTTCCATCAAAGAAACTCTCACATAATAATATATTTTGCTCAGACTCCACGGTCGCTTTTAAGAAATTTATGAATATTAACCGTTCTACAAAAAGCATAATAATAAAGCGGCTAAATTTTATCGACCTTATGATGACATCCTATGGCTTAAAAATAATGCACAACTAATAAACATAATCCTAGTTTTTGACATTTAAGCCCTGTTCAAATAGGCGCGGTATTTAGTGTAATATAAAATTAAAACTATTACAACACATTATCATCTGAAAGAACTGAGGTTCTCGAGTGGCGACCACAAACCGGAAGACGCAGCATAGACGCCGCCACTAATTAGGTAGGCCCACGAATTGGTCAGAACCACAAAGACCCGATGGGTACAGGAGGCAAGCAGCCAATTAAAGTAGCGCTCTATATGGGAGGCCTATGTTTAGCAGTGGACGTCTTTAGGCTGATGATGCTTATCAATAACGGTGTTGTCCAATTTACTTACAAAAGGTCAACTAAAAAAGCCGTCTCTCGATTTCACAGAATAACAAAATGGTATTGGATACCTGCCTAGGTCCAAAACGAATCTATATCTGCCAGCCCTAATCTATGACTTCCATTATTACCCGAAAAGTCCTAATGGCTGAACTTTAATCGTATTTCATTAGCTTTTGGCATTCCGTTTGTTTCAATGGTTCAAAAGGAGTTTATTGTTATTTGTTATCGAATTTAGTGCTTAACAGTTTTTTAGGATGCAAAGTCGTAATATTTTAGTATGTAGGTAAATTGAATTGGTGGTCCAACTTACAATTGGTAAAGATCTGATGAAGACCTTCTGAGATAAACAATCATCATCATCATGAACAGCCTGAAGACGTCTACTGCTAACCATAGGCCTCCCCCAGAGAGCGGTACATTGAGCTACTGCTCGCCTCCTGCATCCATCGGCTTCCCATGGCTTTCACCAGATCGTTGGTCCTATTGAGGATCGGCTAACGCTTCGCCTGCCGGTTCGTGGTCGCCACTCGAGACACTCGCCCATCGATTGTCAGTTCTGCGAGCGATGTGGCCTGCCCATTCACTCCAGCGATACCTAGGTCGGCCAACTGGACGTCGACCGCTCGTTTCACCGCCCGATCCTCACCCATCCGTTCAAAGTGGCCAAGCCAGCGAAGTCTCCGAGCTTTTATTTCGCCGATGATGTTTGGCTCAGCCACTAGATCCTCAAGCTCTCTGCTCTTCCTTTTCCGCCACAATCCATCTTCTCTTTGTACTGGGCTCAGAATTTTTCTCTACTTATACCTTTTTTCCGTAACGAGAAGTTTATAGAAAGAAACGAAAAGGATACAAAAAAAAAGGATATTCAATAAGCATCTATATCTGCTTATTTGATATTTATCGTCATCACTCACATCACCGCAATTATACAATTTTATTGCTTTGTAGGTGTAGGTTACAGTTTATTATGCCCTACGGTGCGCCACGCTACGCGCGACTGTGTTTTGTAGGTGGTGATTACAAACAAGCTTAAAGGGTATTTTTCCCTATGGTAGTATTTCCTGTTTGGACATAAATAAATATAAAATATATATATTTGCCATTTATTCGTGAGAAAATTACTGTATAATTGTTTTCGCTCTTTCATTTTAGTGGATTTAAATAGGCGATGACGTAACTGATAAAATTTACATTTGTATGGATTTGTTGTCCAACGAAATAATAAAAGTTCTCCTAGCATACCTTCCTCCCTAATCACGTAGATATTAGCTTTAATAGATGAATTCATATAAGTATTATTTTATTAATTAAAGAGTTACTACTATAAACCAATAATTATTTGAACGAAACCTATAAAACTGTTGCTAATGTTGAAAAAATATCTTCGTAAACTAGTATTGGAATATATTTTGGATGCTTGTTTGTGTACTACAAAAACACTTGTTTAGAAACAATTAATACATTAAAAAATAATATAATTCCTTGCAAACATTAATTAGGCACCTAGCCGAAATAAAGGTTACAATAAAAAAGTAAACGCATCAATTAATTTTAAAAAGCAAAAATTACGTCTAAACTACTGTATAATTACTTACTTCATGAACCAAGAATTGAACACAAATGGTACAAAATCATATTAGTACATCGAAGAAAGTGTGCGTTTATAAACAATTTAAGTGATTCAAATACCCATTTACACGAATAAACTATAAAATTTACATAAATATTTCTTCCGCACAATAGTAAATAACTTACCCAATTGTTATAAAGTTATATAACACACACTGGCCACTAACACTCACATATAAAAACCACAATTACACACACTCGTATCCACAATTAAGTAAGTAAACACAAACTTTGCTAATCATCCGAATTGTTTGCGAACTTTTGCGTTTACTACCACGTGTTGCTCGGAAAAGCCGGGCTACCGGAACACCGGAAAGACGCGAGAATCAAGGGAAAAACAATTTTATTGTATAAAGTGTACGCGACACAACACGCGCCCCTCTTTCCCGCAAGTAACTGACAACTGACTGACCGTTAGGTATATTTTCTTGTACACGTATACACAATTTATTTTCATAGACAAGAAACGCATGAATGCACTCACACATCGATAAAAGTGGGAAATATGAAGGAGTGCGAAATTCTTGATAGCTTTTTTAATCGGAGTCGATTCTATTTTTGACGTTTTGCCAATGGCACAGCTGCGTTCGTGCAAATTAGAGCTACGGCTAATATTATGTTCTTTTCGCTGGTTGCTAATAAGTGTTTTCCAAAATATTAAACGCTACGGTAAACCTTACTTAATTCTTGTATTTTTTTAATTTTTGCCATTTTGGATTAACTCTAACCTAATTTTTTTGACTTCGACACGTTTTACGTCCAAACCGAAAAATTAAGTTAGTAGTTTTGTAAGAAATAATGTGTTACTTATGTTACTGTGTGGAGTTTAAAAAAAAATATTAGGTAAAGTAGATAAAAATAAATATTTTGAGGATAATAATCGTTTACGTATTTAAACTAAAGAAAAGGCTTTATGAGTAGTTTAAGAAATAAATTGTTATTATAGTAAAGCTCACATTGTTGATTTTTATCACCCGACAATCACAATTGGTAGGCACTAGGTATCCAATATTGTTGTTTTCTGATTTCTCTTGGCAACCCCAGAATCAATATTAACTAATAGGTTGGAAGTACACCGTGTCAAATAGACAATAAGGAATTATACATTAGATTGATTGCAAAAGCAGGGTTCTAATATGGGACTGAAGGATTTATTTCAACATCATCATTAACAGCCTAAAGACGTCCATTGCTGAACATAGGCCTCCCCCAGGGAGCGCCATTTTGAGCGGCTGCTCGCCTCTTGCATCCATCGGCTTCCCGTGGCTTTCACTGGATCGTCGGTCATATTGAGGGTAGGCTAACGCTTTGCCTTCCGCTTCGCCTTCCAGTTCGTGAACACCACTCGAGAACTTTTCTTCCCCATCGGTTGTCAGTTCTGCGAGCGATGTGGCCTGCCCATTTACTCCAGCGATAAAACTGCGGGGAGTCGATGGATGCATCGGATCGGATGGATGGATGGATGCGTCGGTCCACCGAGTAGGGGGGCGACCTACGCTGCGTCTTACGGTTCATGGTCGCCACTCGAGAACCTTTCTTCCCCATCGGTTGAAGGATTTATTTAGCTCTTGATTATTTTTAGAAATTATAATGTAAAATGTTATTTCTGGATCTACTCATCTTCTTTAGTTATTTCACTAAAAATAAACTTCGGCAGTGCCGTTTGAGTCAGCTTAGGTAATATCCAGGGAACTGACCAGCAGCATTATTTTAGGAGCTAGCTGGGGAAAGATATGCTCGGAGTTTCTCTACAAAAAACTTAGGTCATTTACAAAAGGAGCTGCCAAGGCAAGGCGTTCCCTTCTGCCGGTCATATGGTGCTATTTGGTCATCTACAATATCATAGTGTGCGTGTAGACACTCCGTAGCTACGCTAGTTTATATAACGGTGTGCGTGGTTTAAGATGGTGTGCGGCGTGCGTTTACACGCACAGTGCGCGCGTGTATACGTGTTTACCTCGTCCCCGTGTTTACCAGAAAATGGTGCTTGCAGATTATAACGTTAACATCTCCATTTATAGATGCTATAAGGCAAAAAATCGTAAGATTTGTAGCGAAGTGTTCCGACAGAGAACCAAAGTTAGTCGACAGCGCAGGGGATTAGTAAGCTGAAGTGGCAGTGGGCCACATTTCTCGAAGAACTGATAACCACTGGGGTCGACGAGTCCTTGAGTGAATACCACGTTCATGGAGACGTAGTAAGGCGGCCTACGCCAGGTGATGACTTGCGGAAAGCGGCTGGTAGAGTACAAAGACTAGGTATGAAGTTTCAAAGAGCTGAAGACCAGGCTCAGTGGCGTGCTGTTGGAGAGGTCTATATCCAGCAGTGAACAAGAATGTGGTGATGATGATTCTGATAATGATTTTCCGGTATTTACATCAACATATGCGATCATCTAAACGCTTGCCAAGCGGAAGGGATAGCAAACCCATGATAAGCGAACAAAGTGGCAATTTTTTTTGTGTTCAGCAGTGAACTTCTTCCGACTGATAATGTGTGATGTAAATAAATACTTATATATTATAAGTAGTAGTAACAATAGTAAGCATACTTTTTTTTTCTGAAAAGTATTTTACTTCATTTCCAACATAATTAGAAAGAAAAAAAAGAAAGAAGAAAGAAAATACATTTATTTCAGGACATCACACAACATTACATTCTAACATACAACATAAATAATATACTTAACAATAGAAAACATAATGCTACCGTATAAAATGTAATGTTGCGTGACGTCATGATAAAGGTCCCGACTCAGCATGTAATCAAGGTCCTAAGACCCCAATAACTGATTTTCAGTCGGAACCCATCATCATGACATCACGAACTCCAGGACAAACAATATAATATTTAAACAAAATAAATTATAATACATATACAAGAAAAATAAAATACACAGAAAAATAATATTTTTATGCTCGGTATAAATATTTATATCGGTAATTCTCAGTAGACCTCCGACCTACAATAGGGTAAGGGACCGAAAGCAAATGACCAGAATCGATACAACTTTAATAATTGATACAATACTGCCCACCGCTGTTCCGATATGAAGGAGCTAGCTTTATCGATTCAATAATAACTTATGCCCTGGTCTATTTTGTCACTACTTTGTTGGATGATGAATTGATGATATCGGTTTGTATTGATAAGAACGGTATATAGTAACATAGGGATGGATTTCTATTCGTCCATTTTAATTTATATAAATAAATGACACGAGCTAGTAGTTTGCCAGACGTTTATTTAAATTACTAAAGGCCTTATAAATACGATTTATATACATAATATCCCTACATATAATAAATGTGTAATTCTGGCGCGCTACGGAACACACACATAATGATGTCAAATCTAATTTATCCCATAGTTTCTATTGTTCAAAAAATATCGTAACCGCGATGCAGGACTACAAGACTTTTAGCCCTTCTCCATACATTTTCTAATTTATCATATCTAACGCCATCTAGGGACAATAATTTGTAGCTGTTTGTTTGTTTGTTTGTTTGTTTGTTATTGAACAAAACCCTAGATACTGAACTGATTTTCATGCGGGTTGTACTAATATGCTTAGAAATAACCGGCGCACAACATAGGATATATTAAAATACAAATATCATTAAAAAAATTTGGTCAAAATTATTAAAATATCATTACGAAACCGGACGGAATTTTATACAACATGGCCGCTTCATGGTGATTTTTTTTGGCTACTGACGGTTAGTTTATGTCACAGTAATTTTTTTATGTTGTATTATGGCTCCAAACATAGTGTATTTAGCCAGTGTTAAGTATAGTTATTGAATATTTCACATGTTTCACGTAAAGTCCACCTGGAGGCACAGATTAAAGAAAAAAAAAACGTGTGTAAGGCCATGAACAAAGAGTAATAGGAGTTAGTTTCGGTAGTAAATATGCATTAAATAGTGGAATGAAATCTTACAATTTATTAGAATCCTTTAACAATTATTAGTTTTTCTATTTAAGCCCTTGCAGGTTGTTTGAGGTTTTTGGAGTAAAATAGATATACCATCAAATAATATGTAAGTAGTATGAATCGATTGCATTCAAGATATAAACATGTTACTTATACTTAAGTGCCCGCAGATTAGAGAAATAAACGGCCAAGTGCGAGTTGGGCTCGCGCACGAAGGGTTCCATATCATTATCTATAAAAACTAGAAAAAAAAACGTTTGTTGTATGAGAAAGAAAAAATGCTAAAATACAGAATAAAATAAGTATTTAAGGGGTTATTAAATACTTATTTTATTCTGTATTTTTTGTAATAGCGGCAACAAAAATTTATTTATCATCTGTGAAGATTTCAGCTGTCTTTCTATCACGGTTCATGAGATACAGCCTGATGGTGACAGACGGACAGACGGACAGCGGAGCCTTAGTAATAGGGTTCCGTACCCAAAACGGACTGACGACGTCTGTCAGGCTGTCTGTCCTTCTGTCCGTCTGTCACCAGGCTGTATTTCATGAACCGTGATAGTTAGAGCTTTACCCTTGGGAGTATAATCTTGACCCTTGCTACGCATTGCTAAACCAATTTTTGGCATTACATGACGTTTATGTTTGGCTAACAGGTCTGAGGGCCAATGCATACTACCATAGGCTAATGCAGTGGACCAATGATACTCTTACGTTACGTAATAAATTATATACTCTTTGAATGATACAGAAGTATAATAATACTCTTTGGAATGATACGAAGTAGATTTTTTCTCTAATCTGTGTACGAAACATATTATGTAAAATGCCCTGGGGGTCTAGCAAAGATCACAATCACTAACGCTAACGCCTCACGCTAACTCCAAAAATGTATCGAAATGACATTCGCTACGGAATAGTTAGCGATTTCCGAAACGTCATTTCAGTACATTTTGGAGTTAGCGTTTGGCGTTAGCGTTAGCGGTTGGTATCTTAGCTAGACCCCCAGACTTTGCCCTATTGTAAAACTGTTCTGAAAGCCTAGATTTTAATATAATATAGGTTTTAATTAATCATGAGTTCGATGATACTTATCGAAATATCATCGAAAATTTTTCTATAGTTAAGTAGCCATGAGTGGAGATTTCATCAAAATTGGTCCAGGAATATCAAGGATAATAATTAGCGTACCTATGCTGTTTTGGAAAATATTATAATTAATTATTTCATCCATGATTAAGACATGTCATTTTTACTTCGTGGAAGTGATTATACGAGCAGAAAACTCAGTGTGGCTGATAGAAAATCAGTTTTTAAAAATAAAGCCATAGCCAAACCGAAACCTGAAAAGTAATGTAGTCCACGCGTGGCAACGCCGCGGGCAGTAGCTAGTAAAAAATAAAATAGACTAAACCTAAATAAAATCTAAACTAAAATAAACTACTTATCTAAATCTAAAATTAAAATCTATACAATAGGTAAATTTTATCTAAATGGCCACCACCAGTGGACAACGTGCCCAAAATGATGGCGGCATTGCCCCGTTGAACGGCAATGCTTAGACTTTGCGCCCAATATAGACCAGCATTTTGGTCAGTTTTCCTAAGTCAGTTTGTCAAAGTAGTTGGCCTGACTTTAAGCGTCATGACCTCAAACCTTTTTTTAAGGGGGGAAATGCCCTCGCACTTCCCTGCCACCACGGGGGTAATGGCAGGGGGTATGTGGGACTCGAACCCACTAAAACCCCCCTGAATCTGTCCGCCGCCGGGACGGGGCGAGATAGGGTCGCGCTGGCATTTACTATCTCGCCCCAGCGGTAGGCCATTTCGGGCCTCTGCGCCAGTGGGTGGGTAACTTTCCACCTCAGTTACCCACCAGACCCTCTCCACACCGTGTCCTCCGGCGCCCCACATTCGTGGCAGGCCGGGGTCGCCTCACGTCTTGCGATTTGATGTAGGTACTTTCCAAAACATCCATGTCCGGAAAGCATCTGCACCAATCGGAAGGTCAGCGACCCAAATGGCCGCCGCACCCATTCCCGGAGGACCGGGTGGATGGCCTCCACCGTCCTCTGCCCAGGCATCGGTGGCGCCAGGTCCTACGTCCACCGCCGCAACAGGGCGGCCCACGCCTGCCTCCGCAGGCGCCTGACCTTCTGCCACGCTGGGGGCTTTCCACGGGACCTCCTCGCCGCCAAAAAGTGGTAAACTTCGGCGAGGGGGTCTGGGTGCACGCACGCCGCCGTCCAGGACACCGTCCGGTATCCACGGATCGCCCTCGTCGCAATGACCCGCTGCGGACGTCGCAGCAGGGCCTTGTTATTGCGACCGAGGGCATCCACCCAGACCAGTGCCCCGTACATGGCCATACTCCGAATAACTCCGGATAGTATAGCCGACGGCACGTGGCGTTCGGGCCACCCACGTTGGGCAGCAGCCTCCCCAGTGCGGCGGCAGCCGCACCTGGGACTCTTGGGGCCAGTTAGGTAAAATGGGCCCCAAAAGTTCACTTCCCGTCCAGGATGAGACCCAAATATTTCATCTGGGTCCCAACCGGGACCGGGATCCCATCCAGGAGATGACCTCATACCTATTGCAATGCCATGTAACTTTTTGTTATAGGTAAATAGCTCCACGTAATTTTGAAATGAATGAAGGCTAATAATACTAAATAATATGGTCACCACGTTGAATAAGACAAACCTGTACTGCTTAAGTATTATGTAAATAAATGAATATTAAAATAAATATGTAAAGAATGTGAATTCAGGTCACAAAGCCTCAGCAGTAATTTCATTACGCAGTACTTGCACACTACTGCTTGGCGACAAAATATCTGGTTAAGCACTGTTACCTCCTGGCAGAAAAGTCCTACCACCCACAGAGCTGGAATTCATTACTCTTAACACCTTATACATGTAATTATTAGGATTTTTCGGCAAATTACTATTAAAGTATTTCATCCTAAAATGTCTACTTGGTGAAATGACTCTTTCCTAATATGGCTATTTCTCATATTTTGACCACTTCTTAAAGTTCACTTCCAAAAATAATCACTAACATAATGATCAATTCCCTTTATTACTGTTTGCATAAAGTCCACTTTTCAGTGTAACAACCACTTCATAATTAATACTTTCAAGCCCAAAAACGCGATGAGAGGCTAGGAAGCACAAGATATTCATATTGATGAACTCCAAACTGTTAGCCACTGTCTCCTGTTTCATTTATCAAAGGCCGTAGTAATAGAAACAAAGTATAATAATTATTGTTCAAGGTATGTGGTGTGTGGTGTGTGAGGTAAGTAAGGTGTGTGATGTTGGGCTTTTTCTTCGTTTTGCTTCCTTCCAGCAGCCAGTTTGCAATATGCCTTTCAGAATGAATAGCTATAGAAACTCCAGTCACACATTGGAAACAAAGAGCTGCATTTCTAAGTATGTCGATAAATGCTATAAATAGAACAGTGCAGTCTACAGGCTTCTAACAATGAACCGAGGAACAATGACCACGATTGTGTGTATTTATGCTAGGCCATCTGAATATATACCCTAATGCACCTAGGTTGATTTGCTAGGTCGTCTAAATAATATCTTATACCTAGGGTAGGTTTATTTCACCTACAATTTTGAGACGTAAAGATTAATACAAAATACAAGTAAGAAGGTTCTGTTGTGGGGGTGTACATTTCTGGATTTTTCACATAAAAGAGGTAAATCTAATTGGGTTGTTTCTGTCTATCCCATAGACCTAAGCTGAGAGTACCAAAAATATTTTAGGTATGTGGTCCGTCTACCTGGTCTGTCTCCTCGTGGGTACAAAACAGGAATAAAAATTATTGTCGATCCCAAAAGTTAAAGGGGACAAACAAGAATAAACATTTCATAGTACTTCAAAAAATTATAAAAGTAACCTTCACGAGACGTTGTATGCATCAATGATTTTCGTGGCGACTCTAGTGTTATATTACCTCTCGGTGGCCCGTTTTAGATTTTTTGTCTATAGTATTTAAAACAATACAAAAATGACACAAATGAGAAAAAATATGTCTGTTCGTGATCATACTATAATATGACTTAAAAGTTGGATGGATGGTTGGACGGGCGGTCGGGTTACCTAGCCGAGGCATAGTAATAGGGCCCCGTTGGTTTAAATGTAAGTATTTGAGTTATTTTTAACACAAAAATATATTCGCTCAAGAATAAAACGCCAATATCCATTTGATCGTTGAACTAATCTCATAGTTAACGTCACAATGGTTGTTCCGACAGGCGACGAGAGATAGATGCCTGTAATAAAGTGACCATGCATGGACACACATCTGGCGTGTTGCCAGACTGCAGAATAAATTCGACAATATAGGCTGAAGATGTTACGCCTGACATGTCTGTAGTGGCTTCGTTGAGCTTCTGATCTGAGGTGACAGGGTTTATGAGGCATAGGGACGACTCACTAACTAGCGCTAATAGTAAATAAATAAATAATAAATCTTAACTTTATTCTGGTTTTTTAGTATTTATTGTGATAGTGGCTACAGAAATACATCATCTTTGAAAATTTTAGCTATCTAACTATCATAGTTCATGAGATAGAGCCTGGTGACAGACGGACAGCGGGGCCTCAGTGATAGGGTTTGCTTTACCCTATGGGTAGGGAACCCTAAAAATGGGATAGAACTTTGCCAAGTTGTGGAATACACTGCAGAGATGACGTATCTAAAAATTTTGGCAAAATTAAATATAGATTTTTCGCAGTCTTGTTAGGGGAAATCTGAATGGTTGAAAAACGAGCGTCGCATCGGCCGGGACACGATCAAGGCAACAACATCCTGTTGGCTACGGCCCAACACTCTCGATGGATAAATACTCCAGTTCGAATTGTAAAAGAGGAACGGGTTTTGGCAGAAATATCTGTATTTTTACGGGCCTGTTCCAATGACATTCCAATTACAAAATTGGCCTTTGCGACGAATTAATCGTGATTATGGTTGTACCTACTCATTTGATTGCTTGGGGCATGTTTGTGTATAAATTGTATAGCCCTCAAACTGACGACTTTCTTCATTCTAATTTATCATCATCATCATTATCATCATCATCAGCCCCTAGATGTCCACTGCTGAACAAAGGCCTTCCCCAGAGAGTGCCACTTTGAGCGGATGCTCGCCTCCTGCATCCATCGGCTACCGCGGTTTTCACCAGGTCGTTGGTCCACCTAGTGGGAGGCTGGCCTCCGCTGCACCTTCCAGTTCGTGGTCGCCACTCGAGAACCTTTCTTCCCCATTCGTTGCCAGTTCTACGACAATCTCGTCTAATCATTAAGTTGTTTCTGTACTTGATTTCTTTGGTTAACAAGATTTGCACTGTCTGTTGTATGTTGGTTGGTAGTATTACAAGAATTTCATTGTTATTACCCCACATGTTCAGCGAGGAGCCTGTAGAGGCAAGTGGGAAGCAAACGCCCAAAATGGCGCTCTATATTGGGGAGGCATATCTTTTTAGGCTGTTGATAATGATGACGATAAATGATATTATTGCCAATGAATCATTTTCCCAAAAAAAAAATTTATTGTAAGGTCATCGGCCTTTATTATCACCTAGTGACCAGACTTCGACCTTACCTCAGTAAACTTGTCTGAGATACTGGTTACGTGGCAGTAATTTGGCAGACAGCCAACTCTGTAACATTGCGAAATAAGTAGCGGTCATAGTCACACTTCTTTAGGCATATCATGTGTGAAGCTTCCAACTGTGTAGATGTAATATTTGTAAGGAACGTTAACAATGTAGAAATTAGTCAGATCGAATGCTCATAAAATATAGGATGCAAGCATGAACCAAACATTCATGGATGCAGTTAAATTATGAGGCTCAGCTAGTTAATAATAACCAACATAATAAAATAGAGAAGGATGTTCTTTCTATCTCTTGTCATTTCCTGCAACTTATCTTTTCAAAGTTTAACATTTATGCTGTGGTAAAATTGGCACGTTTTCTGTTCGTATAATAACCATAACATGAGCTCTCATGAGCCAATGAACTGTGACATGACACAGTGAATCAGTTGGCAAGACGCCAGCACTATGACATTTCGGTATTATGTGGCATTCGCACGTCTTCTTTGTCCAG
This sequence comes from Ennomos erosarius, assembly GCA_963580505.1. Lineage (NCBI taxonomy): Eukaryota > Metazoa > Arthropoda > Insecta > Lepidoptera > Geometridae > Ennomos > Ennomos erosarius. Next base: position 3,124,140 of record OY756982.1, read on the forward strand.
GTTACGATCCTAGAGCATGACTATCATTTTAGGTGTATTTATATTGTTTTCATGGTAAAAATGCAAGCTATTTGTTGTAAATTCAATATTTTTTATGGGATATAAAACTACTAAGAGTTTTTTTAAAGAAATTATGTGATGATAGTTAATGTTTTTTTGTACTTTTTTTTTTATAGTAAAGTCATTTACATTAAGTATTTTTTAACGCACCTATTATATCATCATATCTGATTTCCATGCAATCGCGGAAAGTATTGATGACAGGTACGGACTAGGTACAACAAAATTAAGTAGGCCTAGGTACCTTAATTTGCAGAAAACATACTGCTCGTATGCACTAAAGTTCGACAGTTCCTTAGTTCACACTTATCTATCCAGATTCTACGACGTACTGAAATAGATTGTGTTGGTACGTTATAGAGGTAGACAAGCAAACTTACAAGGGCGGTTATTCTCTATGGAAACATAGATTCCACACGATACGAAACCACGTCGTTATCGTGTCTTGTTCAAATAGTGTCACAGCGTTAGATATACCTTCACTTTACATTAAAGTTATCTGTATTTGAATAAAATATATTACCATAAGTGGTCATATCTTTTGATGTGTTGATGTTTCGGAACGCGTCTCGGTAAAACAAATGATTTTTGACAGTTCAGATCGCGCCAATTCCAAAATAATTTCGCGCGGTTTTGTTTTTGTTTCATAGAGAATAGAGTTTTGCAGATTTCTTATGTAAGACAAGGAATTCGCGTGGTTTCGAAGTAAGGAATCGATAGAGAATAAAGGTCAATCCCCAGTTGTCAATCTATAGTGCAAAGAGGTTATGTCACAGTTTGACAAACAGTTATTTTAAGTTAATACACTACTTCATTTTGAACGTAGCAACATATTTATAATAAGAAGGCAACATTAAACTGAGGCATAAAACACCGTTGAAATGGCATAATTATACCTCAAGCTGTAATGATTCTATTCACAAGACGAATTTGCTCGATAGGTAGTCACATAGTCTGAGAGTTACAGGAGATTCAGCTTACGGTTCGAATACACTGAAATGAGTTAGTCTATGTTATTCTGTTATTTTGCTAATAATTGGTGGCAGTGGATGGATTTTCAATCATCAACAGCCTGAAGACGTCAACTGCTAAACATAGGCTTCTCTAAGGCCACGCTGAGTGGCTGCTTGCCTCTTGCATTCATCGGTTCCCCCCGGTTATTACAAGATCGTCAATATACCTGATGCCCGTCACCTTGGGAGACGGTCCACCTAGTATGACCTTGTGTAAAAGTGTCTCACTCACTCATTCAAATCACAAATTTAATAAAATTTCTTTTACATCACAACATCAGCAGAAAGACGTCCTGAACATACGCCTCTTCCATAAAACGCTTCTTTGAGAGTTTTGCCACATCATAACGCTTCTACGCCCTACTACATACCAATCATAATTACTGTGCGATGTGTAACTTCATAATGACACTTACGGTTTTTTTAAACTTAGCTAGCGAGGCTGTTGACTAGAAGTAATCCACTACCTTAGAACTGCAGCACAAAGACCACTATTTATTACTACTCTTATCTATATCAAAAGCCCAGTTTTGGTGCGGACCATATTTATTTCTTCTAATGTGTGTTACAAATTCGATACGCTACAGGTGTTCGTTAATACTTATTTGGCTCAACGCATCAGCATTGCAATTCAACGAGGCAACGCTGCCAGCATGTTGGGTACGCTACCTACCGGCAGTGGCTTGGAGCATTTGGACTGTCAATAAGCCATTCTGGCCAGTTTACAGTTAAAATGTTATTTGTGGTAGGTAGTGTAGTAGTGGTAGTATATTAGTAGTCGTTCTAATTAGTATAGAAGTTAGTTCGAGTTATAAAGACACGTTTCCCGTTTAAAAAAAAGTTACGTTACAAAATATTGCATCATCCCCCATTCTACCATCCCTCAGAAAATTGCCGTAAATAACCATGAAGTGGCAACTGGAACCGACGCAGCCTCGGCCATTTTGTTCCGCTCTCAGTCGAAGAGGATAATCGTTGTGGCTGGAATTGAATTCGAGCGACTCAATGGTTGATGCCTCTCCATGAAATATAGCAATGATCCCTATTCCTATTTTGACACATATAGGTAGATAGGCTGAATATACTTTATTGCACGAGAATAAGATAAGTACATAGACAAACCTTAAGCTTAGTAACATTTTCATCCAGTGCCATATTGTTTTAACTAATTACTACACAAACGTATAGTTACCTCAATCAATCGCATCGTAACTCAATTATTGTAGTAATTAGTGAACTACAAAATTGCCTAAATATGGTCCAAATGCTTTAGTAATTAGTCTAGTTAAAGTTAAAGCTTTTATGATAAGAAAGTGAATCGTTATTTATTTGTATGGTGATCGCACCACAATTTGGATTGATTCAGATGAAAATTAGAGAGACCAAAAAACAATGAAAAATCAAAGATCATTGTTGTCTGTCTGTCTGTCAAGATAGTGGTAATATAATTTAGTCATAAAACATTATCAATACCACAGATTACATTACAATACTTACCTACTCTAGACTTACAGTAAAGTTGTACCAATCCAAAGAATTCTACCCAAGCGCCATTACTCGCCAAGCATATTACTCGCAATAGGCATTTCCCCAAAATAAACTCTGATTTACGTTTTCAAATTATCACAGCATATTGTCCAATATAAAACAAACAATATGTCTTTCCGTTGTAGACTCGGTCGGTGAGGGTTCCGTTATGGTCCTAAAACATAAATTCATTGTAACAGAGATCGCTTTCCTCCGTACGCCGTTCGAAAATGGTTCTTAACGTCCGCCAGGCTTTGGGTAAATAATGTTCTTTAAAATTTATCGCCATAATAAATGTTCGGTCCCCTTTTTCTATGAAAATAAGTTTAAATTTACCGAACATAGGTCAAGTTATGCCAATTTAAAATTTTGCGGGGCATTGCTATGATTTATTATTAAAGCAACATTTAGAAAATTTGTACAATTTCGAAAACTACATTTGAGTTATTTTATTAGCATTTTGAGTCATCATCATCATCATCAACAGCTTGAAGACGTTCACTGGTGAACATACGCCCCAGAGACCATAAGCCTACCTACCACTATGATTATCCCTCAAATTTTCAGCTTTTACTTTTGGTGGAGGCATCAGGTGACTAGAGTTCTGGCTTTTATTTTGCACAAAAGATAAGCACTGCAATTCAACGTGGCAATGCTGCCAGCATTCTGGGCACTTTTTCCTCCACCAACGGTTTATTTTAAGTTTTTTTTTAGTTTTAATTTTTCTAGGTATAGTTTAGTTTAGTATATATTTTATGTTATTTAGGTTTTTGCTCGACGATACTCTCGAAGTTGTCGACAAATACGTCTATCTAGGGCAGACTGTCCAATTGGGTAGGTCCAACTTCGACAAAGAGGTCGCCCGAAGAATCCAACTCGGCTGGGCAGCGTTCGGGAAGCTTCGACCTATCTTTTCGTCCAAAATACCACAAAGCCTGAAAACAAAAGTTTTCAATCAATGTGTGTTGCCAGTGATGACTTATGGAACTGAGACGTGGTCTCTAACTGTTGGCCTCATTACTAAGCTCAAAGTCGCGCAACGAGCTATGGAGAGAGCAATGCTCGGTGTTTCCCTGCGAGATAGGATCCGAAATGAGGAGATCCGCAGGAGAACTAAAGTGACCGATGTAGCTCTTAGGATTGGCAAGTTGAAATGGCAATGGGCAGGCCACATCGCTCGTAGAACTGACAACCGATGGGGAAGAAAGGTTCTCGAGTGGCGACCACGAACTGGAAGACGCAGCGTAGGCCGGCCCCCCACTAGGTGGACCGACGACCTGGTGAAAGCCGCGGGGAGCCGATGGATGCAGGAGGCGAGCAGCCGCTCTAAGTGGCGCTCCCTGGGGGAGGCCTATGTTCAGCAGTGGACGTCTTCAGGCTGTTAATGATGAAATGATGATGATGATGAGGTTTTTGCTAATCATTTTACTAAAATTTTTAACTCTTAGCTACTAATATCCTACCAACGCAATGGTTGTCTGGAAGAGATCGCTCTAAGCGATAAGACCGCCTATTGTTCGAATAAGTTAATTAAGTTTTCTCCTTTGTAATTTTTGTTGTCATAAGGTGTACAATAAAGACTTGATCTATCTATCTAAAGTTATATCCCAGATAATATAATACGTTATATCAAATTTGAATTCTACTTCAATTTTCATTATTGCGTTCTTTTATATAAAGTATCATAATTACCACATAACTATACAACACAATAAATAGGTACTCGCCTCAAAATAATACCTGTCAGCATACAAACTTCATCCCTTAATTTCCACCCCATCAATTTGGCAGGTGGCAGAACATATTCGAGGATAATAAAGATAATGAAGCAAGGGTAGGGGCCTATTTGAAGATTTTATCATAGAAACGAGGAATCCCCCCTGAGTTTTTGATGTTTTTATTTTTGTGAGGTCAATGCCCTGTTAAAGCAAAATGTTGATGTGATTGAAAGTTAGTGTTTGGGGTGAAATTTCACGATAAATCTTACATTTGACTCTTTTAGAACTCACCCTCAAAATAAATATCCTAATACATTAATTTTCAACTGACGTCAAAAACCAGAGAGGTTATGTTCATTCGGGTGAAATATATAATTGATCTTTGTTTTAAAAAAAAATTATTACATACGATTTATAATTTCATATTAGTCTGGCAGAAATTGTATCAAAATCGGATTAGTGGTTTGGTTTTTAAATCAAAATAACTTAAAGTATTTCTTTCAGAGAGCTACGCAGTCTTTTCGCGTTCCTTGGCAGCTGGTGAGCTGGCTGCGGCGTGCTGTCATTTACGTAGGTTGCTATAAACCGCGCTTCCTGGTTGTTTCTTTGTGAGCAAATGAATTACTCCTCTCTCGAAATTCTTCATGAGAAGGAAGAATGAAGGACAAGTATTTCCAAAATAAAAAGCAAGTAAACATTCCCCGCTCCACTGCATGCGACCCTCACTATCGCAACACTAATCATTTTGCCAACCACGGAATCCCTACTAAGATGCAATAAAGCAAGAATATTCGGGACATAATCCGAAAAAAAGGTGGTCAAAATAAACTGAACAGGCTCACCCGAGCCGTATTTATCTGTTCAGATGAGCCCATCGACTCGCAAAGTCGGTCCTCTGCAAAATTTAATCCTGGGATAAAGAGTATAAAGAGTATCGTGCGCGGGAATTTGGATGCCAATGAGGATAATACCGCTTGACTGGGCATGTTGCTCCTCCTCAGACGTTGCTTCAATAGGCATACTTCTACATTTTCTACAATGATTTTGGCTTGTAGAATAAATAAATTACCTGTAGAGTTTATTTATTATATAGGATCAGCTTTTAAGAACACACACACACATCTATAGAGCATACGAGCTGAACGGCAAAATGTATTCGTGTGGGAAGTTATTAGTTTACTATTCTATGTTTGCATTTACAAACAAAAAGTATCTAAGTATTCTATCAGCTATCTGCTTCCCATATTACAAGCTATGTTGTTGTTTAGTTTGGGGCTAGATGGCGCCGTGTAAAATGTCCATGTTTATTTATTATTATTATTTGTATTATGTTCTTAACATTTATCTACCTTACCTTACTAACTTAACATTTATCTCCTTTTAGGGAGGTACAAAAGGCACGGGCCGAAGTCAAATGCTAAAGAGACAAATGATGTGAGAAATGTTTACTTGCAACATGTCGCCTTAATAATAATCCTATGAGTAATATTAGTAGCTAAGTATTTTGTTAGTTTGTTTTCTAAATTTTAGTTTGCTATTATTATCTTTATATTTCATAATTTGTTGTTCTAGTTATATATTTAGCATATAATTTTATTATACTTATTATACTTATACTTACTATAGGGAACGCATGTAACTTATTTTTGGTTAAATAAACTTTACTTTACTTTACAAGAATTTCCTAACTATCCTACAGGTGTTTAATATTGTTGCTTTTTGTTATTGTTTGTTTATTATACTATAATTTTATACGTCCCAGAAATATTGGACTGCTTCAATATACTCCTTCAGCCAACAGTTATTCCCGAAGAGGGTTGAAACGCAACAAGCAACCGGCTCAAAAAATACAAACCTTGACAGTTTCGTACGACTTTGTCTCGTTTTGTTACCTCGCCCCGTGCCCCCATAGGTAAGTCGTGTTTGTACGAGAAATTAAGTTCACAAGCTATCAACGGGCTTTATAATCTTTGGTTGACACAATAATACTTGGACACAATGATACTTGGACTTGACTAAATAAATTTTTGACTTATCAATACTTGGACAATTATAGGACGTGTGTTTTTAGGAATAGGAAAAATGAGGTTGACTAAAGGGTAGCTAACATAGGTATTATCTGGACATACAGACGTCATAATTTTTGAACGAACTCGCTTCTATTGGTACTCCATTGATTTCTTACTGATGGTGCTTGGGTATTTTGGGTATTACTACCGTGGGTTATATCCCGTCGAGTGGTCACGTGGGGCATTCGCTAGTCGTCTACCCGCAAAAATAAAATTTTCCCCACACAATTGCAAATTTCATTCTAGGGTTAATCTACATATTTTTAGCTCGTCTGCAGCGGCTGATACTGCTGTCTTGGTGCTTTTGAATGTGAAATTGTATAATATTTTATTAATTTTATTTTTAAACCAATGGCAGTAAAATATTGCTTTGAAACTAGCATTCTGTGCACTGCAGTTAGCATATAGCATTGCAAACTTAAGACTTTAATGACCTATGTAAATAGGGCGAATTCTATGTAAATGCACAATAACTTTATTAGGTGGTAGGACTTTTTTGCAAAGCTCGTCGTACCTACCACCGCGTTGCCAAGTAGCAGTGTGCAAGCACTGTGCTCCAGTTTGAAGAGCACTGTAACTAGTGAAATTACTGGGTAAATGAGATTCCATGACCAGCAGGGCTACTCTTGACGCTCGATTTCATTCGTAATTTGGGATTTGGCACAAAATCGTGGCATTCGGTACTCTTAAATCCAATACTAGCGCTCGATTGATATCTTTATCTATGGAATTTATGGAACTAAACGTAATTGACTCATTCCTAAACCATCCGCTTTTTTACCAAATTATTTAACAATAGCACTGCTGGTTGATTCGGATCGGAACTTGAGTGAAATTGAGATTGGATTCGAGAGTAACCCTACAGAATCTCATAGTCTAATAATCTGATTACTAGACTGTGCTGATGTCTCAGGATGACGTGCGCAGCGCAGTACACGCGAACCTTTATATTTTAGAGTTATGAGTGACACTGCACTGTCATGATGGCCTAGCGCACAACGAGAAAACTTGTCCTCACTGTCAGAATGAGACTCACTTAGGCGCTACCATAGTCTTATCATGGTCACTCACGAGATAAAGTGTCGAGAAAGTTTTGTCGCGTTGCGCATGCTAGCCCGGATAGATGCAGATGTTGCTTATCATCAAGTGAGCAACTAACTCGTCACGTCATTTTTTTTTATCATAAAGAAATTTATCATCATCATCATCATCATCAGCCTACTCTCTCGTCCACTGCTGGAAATAGGCCTCTCCAATTGCACGCCACTGAGCTCGGTCTTCAGCTCTCTGCATCCAGTCTCTACCAGCCGCTTTCCGCAAGTCGCCCGCATTCCGCAAGTCGTCGAAGAAATTACTTAGCTCTGTTCACATCTGTTTCTAATACAAAAGACACAAATGATAGGCCAGTCAGGGCATTCCAAATGTATTGATTGTACCTAAAATGTAAAGTGCGTAGGTATTAGCAAGAAACAGTACAATTCAGGGTCGATTACTTCAAATATAATTATCGTTTCGAAACTCATTATTTCAAACGAGTTTACACACTAAATATTTACATTTCAAAGATGAAACTTTTAATAACGAGCGAAAGGGTAAAATTCAAAACTGCTGTCGATTATACCACGCAGAGTAAAGTTTCGTTTGTTTACTGAAAATCTGACAAATACCGAAAATCAAAGATGATGGGTATCAAAGATGCGTAAATCAAAGAGAGACTCCAATTTCGCCTTCATTTACGTACTTACCAGATAAGTTTTGAAGTTTATTAATTATCAAAGAGATCGGTTGGTAAAGCTTTGAGCTGATGTTTTAATTTTTTGTAGTGAAAGGACAAAAAAAACACCTCTCAAGCTCGATGTAGTAAGCGGACTAAGAATTTCAGTAAGTTTACCAACCGTAATCATTGCAACCCCTAATTATACCCGTCACATTAAGCAGCCTTATTAACTGAGGGGAGGGGGTAACAACCGCGAATTCCTATAATTTCAAGCCAGTGTTTGTTAGAAAGCTTGTTAAGAGCGTGGGATAGGGTAGGGGGTGTAAATTTCACCAACTACCTGCCACTGTGGGGCCATGAAATAGACATCTAAAGTACCAACAACCTATTACATAGTTCATAAGAATGATTTTTAAAGTGTAAACCACAAACAATATCAACAATATCTTAACCTATCAGTTGATCAAACTACAAAAATAATTATTATTAGGGACCCGATGTTTTTTTACATGCTGAAAATAAGATTCAAAATCATCTTCCCACAAAAGCTACCTATAAATAATTTAGTTTTTTTGATGCATTAGTTTTAAGAGTTGAGAACGTCATCTAGTTCTATTTGGTAGAAGCTCTTCGTCGGGATGCTAGACTATTAAAAAACCTTGTTCTGGGTTACATAATAATTGGTTGCCTTAATTTTAATCAAAAGTACTTCTATAACATATTTTTCAACAAGAAAAACTTTTTGATTTTTAAAATTTTTGCATTCAAAACAAAATTGCTGGACTTGATAAAAATTCTAAGGGACCAAACTGAAATGAAAATTATGTTTTCAGATTGGATTGAAAAAGTATATAATTTACTATTGGATTAATTAGTTTATTAAACCAAGTCATTTAAATGACACGAGGTAGCAAACATCACAAATATAAAAAAAAACATACAACTTAATTAACGGAGTTTTGGCGGGAACGCGGAAGAGTTCACGTCGTTGCATTGTATTATTTTTCAAAACTTTTGCTTTTTCTAGTGTTAATGTTTAAAATAGGTGGCGTTTTACGCATTAAGTGCTGAATTACTAGCATAAGTGAGGGCAAGTGATATAATGTGGTGAAATCACGTTTTGCTTCCAAAACTCCATAGAAGCTTCTAGTAAAGTTGACTTAGACTGGACTATGACTATGACTAGGACATGACTTTGCGTGAAATATTTTATAACACGATGAAAATATAATACTTGACACTGGCTAAATACACTATGTGTGGAGCCAAAATATAAAAAAAAACTTAATTGACATCCCCTTTATTTTTTTAGTTGGAAATTAGAACATAACGCATTATTAAAAAAAAAACAATTAGCTTGGTTCACCGCCGATTTAGGAGCTCTACGACCCAAAGCACTGTCTAATAAATTAGCCCGACCTATTGTGTGGGCTCACTTAGTGGCAGACTTATTTACCTGGCTATGTACAGCAGGCCTGATTCTCGGCATAAGTCCAAAATACCAGATAGTGGAACAGTTTGTCTTCGGATATCGTTGTTTCGTTGGCGCCGGTTCCCGACGTTTGTCTTTGATGCTTCTACTTCAGTGATTTATTGTGCAGTATCTGAGTTTAAGCAAACTTTGGTATTGCATGCATTATGGAACCGTATCTAGGAGATAGTTCTCCTTGGGAGAACTAAGGCATCGCTCGTAGGAGTGACAACCAATGGGAGAAATGTTCTTAAGTGGTAACGCGTACTGGAAGATGCAGCGTAGGCTGGCTCTCCACTAGAGCAACGTTCTTGTCAAAACCGTAGAGAGCCGTTGGATGCAGCAACCAAGAAACTGCTCAAAGGGCCGCTACATGTCCTCGTGGACCTACTGGTAGGACAAAATAGTAGGTCCACGAGGAAACAGCGGCTCTACTGGGGAGGCCTATGTCCTAGCCTATGTTCATCAGTTGACGTCTTCAGGCTGTCGCTCATATGATAATGATCATGATGATCAGAGTTTAAGCTATCTAGATAAACTCCGTGGGAGAACTAAGGTAGAATTGACAACCGATGGGAGAAATGTTCTTGAATGGGAGAAATGTTCTTGAGTAGTGACCGTGTACCTAACCAAAAGACGCGCGTAAAGATCCTCTGATGTGGACCGACGTTAAAACTACGGAGAGGCGATGGATGTAAGAGGCAAGCAGCCGCCCAAAGTCGCACTCACGCACGCACATTTTTTCTTATAATTTTCCAGTTTATTAGTTATCTTCCACTTCCACTCTATGTTATTTGTCAAAGTATATCTCGAATACCCAACGATGTGATGTACGAATATATAATTTTCTATGGTACGAATGTTCGCACGAGATAAGCTGTGTGCACATGTCGGGTTTTTGTCTCTTAATACACTTCTCAACGTATGAAACGTCGCACTAAGTCGCCGGCTTAACTCTGGCTTACGCCAAGACAAGAATGTGGCTTAAACTTTTCATTATATTCCTATGGGACATGAGAATTTGATATAGAGATATAATTAACTATTTCGAAGTAACGATTATTAAAATTGAGTTTTGGTGAATTGAAATTTAACCAAGCAATTGTTTTAAGATGTTTAATCATTAGCCCAATTGTACATGTACTGTTATTTATTCTGTGCCAATACTTTCCGACTGCTGGGACGTGGGCCTTCTCGGCTGGCCAAGTGCGGGATAGTCCATGCACTTCAATTTTATGATACCGGATTTCTTTACCGTTGCAAGAGCGAGTGCAAATTCTGCAGATAACTCACTGGTGCAAAGCCGAGCGTGATTCGAACCCCAGGTGTGTTAGTTTGAAAATCGCACGGGCCACCACTGAGCCAATCTTACATTATTATTAGTATTTTATCTTCCCATTTGAATAATTAACTTGTTTCCAATTATTGTGTACGCTACAATTCTATGCCCATTATGTACCTACATTCTATAAATAGGTCACAGTTGATATAACAGGTGATAGCAACTAGTGTATGATCCAGCCTCAAATATGCAGTAAAGGCATATGTATGGTAATATGTATTATGATTAGCAAAAATATACCTAGTCAATATGTATAGAGTAGAGAGTTGCATAGAAAAGTGTTAATTAGTTAATATAAATATTCATTATCTTCATTATCATCATCAACATCCTGAATACATCCACTGCTGAACACGGGCTTTCCCCACAGTGCACCACTTTGAGTGGCTGCTCACCGTCTGCATCCATCGGCACCACACGGCTTTCGTCAGATCATCGGTCCACCTAGTGGGGGGCTGGCACTGATGATGACGTCCCGCTTGGGCTTCATCTAGTTTATGATCATGTAGACATTTTTATGAACAAAGACATTATCAAAATCCTAAACATCAAAGCTCCGTGCACAATACAAGATCGATAGCCTTCAAAAGTCTCGGTTCCATTATAGGGTTAATGCGAGTGGAAGAAATTTCTGTCCGTTTCCTGTCTCTATTTGATCGGGGTCAGCCGACTATTAGGTTCCTCTTTAGGGGTTCCGATCCGACTTTCGTTGCGATTTTATCACAATCAGCCAGTTCACAATCCAGGCGTAGCGTGGCGTCGCTTTCATCTTTTTTCAGTTTTCACTTGACATCAGGCTCGCTTGATAATGTCAGTTGTACTGTGTCAGCCCCAAACTAAGCAACGTGGGCCTACCCTCATGTAAAATTTTACATGTAAATTTTGCGTGTGCTCATTTTACGCAATGTTCATTTTGATTGTTGTGCTTATTTTGCGAGCATAGCTTTTAATATAGGAATCAGATAAGTTATATAATACTTAGATACTTTTTGTACGTAAATACATACATAGAATGAAACATAACATACACAAAATGGTATGCAAAGCCAAAAACTCTACCTAACATATTTTACCGAATAGACCACTAAACCAGTAAAAGACATGGTTCTCCAAAAGTTGATGCTGTGGTGGTGGTGGTGGTTTGGCTTTCATATACACCAACATTTGAAAGTTTAATTTAGGTTGGAAAATCATTTCCAACTGTTTCCAAGAACAATTTTTGTAGAACCTAAGGCAGGTAGTTATGGTACAGATAGTCGGCGATCTATGGTGAGACCTATATTCAGCGGTAGTTCAAAACGTCTGCCGGCTGATAATGAAGACAAACTAACAAACGGACATCTGGTCCAGTCTATGAACAAAACTATTCCTTTTTAATATATTTACAAGATGTTCTTGTCCTCATATCGCATCAGTAAATTAAGTAAGCTAAACTAGCCTCGAATTGTGATAGTCGTATCGTATACACTAAATAAGGATCTATTAGCAGATTGAACGTGGGAAGTACATCAATCAATGTTCGGGGATGACCGCGGCCTGTGATTTATTGGCGCTTTCCAGTATTGAGTGCATTGTGAGGTTTTTTACATAGGTACTCTTTGTGTGGCGAAAGGTAGGAAATGGCCGGGTGGAAAACGATTTACAGGTATTATTAGGTCAGTAGGACAATATTCTTTCTCAAGGCCCTTCTTTTGCACAAAGTTTTAAAAAAGGGCTGGTCTTTTTTTGCGCGAGAAAACAAGGTAGAAATGAATTTATTAAATACTTTGTATTTTTCTATTAAATTTTCTATGAAATTAGACTAAAACAGATACTTGAATTAAATATATAAAATGATAATTTTTGGGAAAATTAAAAAACTCGACCATAACCCTTACGCCAATCAGATATAGGAACATAATCAATAGGAAAGAAACTATGATTTAGGTATAGCAGTACCATCAGCAAAGGGTAATCAACAGATTAATTTTAATGTAACATGTAATTTAATGTAATCCTTTACTTTAAAATTGATCTGATGATAATAAGCTGAAACGTGGTCTCATACTGTTGGCCTCATTAGATATGGAGAGCGCTATGTTCGGTGTTTCCCTGCGAGACCAGATCCGGAACGAGGAAATCCGCAGAAGGACTAAAGTGACCGATATAGCCCTTAAAGTTAGCAAGTTGAAATGGCAATGGGCAGGCCACATCGCTCGCAGAACTGACAACCGATGGGGAAGGAAGGTTCTCGAGTGGCGACCACGAACTGGAAGGCGCAGCGTAGGCAGACCCCTTACTAGGTGGACCGACGACCTGGTGAAAACCGCGGGGATCCGATGGATGCAGGAGGCGAGCAGCCGCTCAAAGTGGCGCTCTCTGGGGGAAGCCTATGTTCAGCAGTAGCCATCTACGAGCTGATGATGATGATGATGATGATGATGATAATAAGTTTCTGCATGTTTATTCTGAAAGCATCGTACTCCTTTCTTGCAAAATCTCCAGACACAATACATCCTGAAGCCATGAATTAATAAACTAAAGCCTACCATAACCTTAGCCTCAAGCTAATACCAAACACCGTGGGTAACGTTAAACCATAGTGAGTAGATAAAAACAGTAAGGGAAATTTACCACAATTGTTAATGAACTTGATTAGAATTAATTTATAGTATAGACGCTACGGAGAGGGCTATGCCCGGGGTTCCCTTGCTTAGTAAAATCCGAAACGAGAAGGCCTGCATAAGAACTAAATTCACTGTCGTAGCACATCTTATCACAATCGATGTTGCATATCATCAGTACTTGAAGGATATTGCACATTTCTTCATTCCCGCCCGGTGACGCTGTAAAGGTCGGTATAGACCGACCGCATTAACCCGTTCAAAATTAAAGAAATTGACCCTTTTAAATAAAATAATGCACAATAACTAATTAGTAATTGGCTTTGTAGTGCTTACTTCAAATTTCTATCGATAACATACATAGATCCTGGACCCTAACTAGAATTCCTGGTACCTAGGGACCCAGAAACTATGAGAACCATGGTCCCACAACCCAGACACAGAATTATGTATTTGCGATTTTTTTTCTGTGCACAAATACTCCGGGTTATGAGCCATCTTGTTCAACCACCACACCACGGATGCTGTCAAATTAAACTATAGAAGAATGTCATACTTTTTGTGTTAGACTTAGTCACCGTTGTGATGACGTCATTGTTATGATATTACAACTATCAATCATGATTCAACAAATAAAAGCTATTTCAAGAGATTATTTACTGGTATACTCCAAGCACGTTATCCAACCTTAGGTAGGAGCCAGCGTTAAGAACGCTCGCCGGGGCAATTTCGATTTGATTTATCATTGTTCTTCACCGATAAATCAGGCCACAATAGGGTTCCCAGCGAGCTATACGGATACGGGAGCTTCTATTAATTCTCCTTAGAACAATCCCGAAGTTTCTGCACAATGGGATTAGGACAATACGTCTCAAACGTGAGATGTTGTCACGCGATAAGATCCAACTTGATAGTGTTGCAGGAAATTAAATTAATTTGGCTTTTAGTTGGAAAGCTATGTTATTGGATGTTCATGATCCGATATACTTTGGCATTAGCAAGTATAATTGGCCAGCCACATCACTCGTAGAACTGACAATTGATAAGTTCTCGAGTGGCAACCACGAACTGCAATACGCAGCGTAGGCCTTCCTTCTCGGAAAGATCTGTGGCCTTACTACCATGCACTTCTTAGTACGGCTCAATCGAAGACCGAAATCGAATCGCTTCCATACAAATTGTATTGTAGCGACTTACTTTAGGTCTTCAACTGAGTCGCGAGTATGGACCAAGAGCTCTAGTGTGGGGCAATGGGTTAATCACGATATTCAGTCTGAAACCTAAATTTAAAAGAAGCTAAATGTAATCTGTTATAGAGCAGCATATACAGAGAAACCTTGCAAACCGATGGATGCAGAAGGTGAGCAGCCGCTCGAGGTGGCCCTCTCTGGGGGAGGCCTACGTTCAGCAGTGGAAGTCTTATGGCTGCTGATGACGTACTATAACGTAGGTCTGATGATACGTAGAGTTTACGTTAAATCCTCAAGTAATCCTTAAGTCAATATTTCTCTAGAAAGTAATTAGTTAATAAATCGTCTTTCTACAGTGTTTTGTTTTGATATCTTTAAAGAAGTAAATAAAACGTCGATAAAATCCGTCTCGCCTGCGCCATCTACTTTGGCCCCTCACAGTCGCCACTTAGCCTTTCCGGTCACGTGCCATAGTTCTTTCTGAACGGAATTGCTTCCAATAATCTCGTAAACCAATTGAATTGAAACCTTTTTAGGTTTGAAACACGCCACATTTTGGCACGCATCGTGCCCCCGCAGTGATTCAGATGAAAATCGGGAAACCTGGCTGCTTGTTCACTTTATACGGAACCTTACCCGTCATGTAAGACGCTTCGTGGTTTTTACACCAATTTTCGTATTACCAATGGATTAAATCCAAGGGTCATCCCCCGAGAAACTTTCAGATTGGATTGGAGCATCGCTTGTCGTGAATCAATGTTACAAAATTTGTATTCATGTAGCGTTCCCTCTTTAGTTTTAGACAGAGTTCGTTCGAATTTGAAGAAAAATGTGGGTTTGGCACCTATCACTTTAAGATACGCCAGGTAACCACGTATCGAACTGTCTATTTATTTTTGGGTAGTTTGGTTTTTTTGTGGTCATTTCAATTTTTTCCGACTTTCTGACTTCTTTGGTTAGCTGTTAAAACTATTAACTATTGTGTGTCTATACTAAGATATCAAGATTAATTGTATACTGTCTGAAACCTATAGTTACTATAGGTAGGTACTTCGCTTTATCCTAAAATAAAATAATAAAAAAAAACACAATTGCAACTATAACAAAAAACCATTATTATCTTATAATTTACATCAAGATCACCATCTTAACGTGCATTAGAATATTGCTTATAACTTATTGTGGTTAAGCGATATAATATTTTTGGTACGGCAGATTTTTATTTTCATACTATTATGATAAACAAGACTCTATCGCAATGAACATTTGGTCTGTTTGATTTATCTTGAATTAATTTACCTAACATTTTATTATTATGACATGGTGCTAAAGTGTATTTAAGGTTTACGTACATTTATGTAATGATGTAGGTACTTATCCTTGCAAAGCAATGACCTCGTCACGGTTGCAACCATGGTCTGACCCCAAGGCTTCAACGGAAGTCATTTGAAGACGCCTCTACATATTTTTATATGTTTATTTTCAATGCTTTTGTCTAGTTTTTGTAACTGTTTAATTATTTCATTTGACAGGCCTGATAGCTCAGTTGGACAATCACACAGGACAATCATTTGTGTGATGAACATAGGCGTTTGTTCTGTGTCTGGTTGTCAAATTGTATTTTATGTACCTTTGTATTTACAATCAAAAAGTATCTATGTATTCTATCAGCTATCTGGTTCCCATAGTACAAGCTGGGGTTTAAGCTAGGCTAAGCTAAGCTTAGTTTGTGGTTAGATGGCGCTGTGTGAAATGTCCACGTATATTTACTTTGATTATTTTTTGTTTTCTAGGCTCTAGTTTAGCTATAAGAATATATGAATTCATTAATTTAATTTATATTTTATTTTATTAAGGGGCTTAAAGCTATCGTTATAAATTAAATAACAAAACAAACTAGAGACCAGATTAAAAGCCTCCTAAACTAGTTATAAAAATATAGGTCTATATAATAGCCTAACTTTTTTTTAAATAGCTTAAGTTTTCTCCTTTTGTTTTTTATTAAATCTTTTACCAAAATCTTTTTGTTATATTATTCACCAAACTATTTACAAGTAAACACAAACATGACCTATAAATTGTGTAGGAAACTGAAGCGGGAAATTTATATTTTAAACCGTTTCTGCTTTTGTAGCTTATGATAATGAAAATCCCGAAAAGCGGGGTGGGCTATTTACATAATCGTATAAAAATATTTTGCAATAATACTCCTGTCTACATGGTCCCTAATCGTTTGAAAATGCAAAAATTGTTTAAATCCAAAGGTTCACGTTCAGTTATTATTAACATGGGGTCCCATCGGGTACAAACGAAAAATAGCCCGAACTTGAAATAAATCTAGTAATAGTGTCTAGAGAGTTACTAGTTAGTGTCTAGTGTATTCATTTGGCCCAATACTTCGCCAACACGCAATAAATGTCGCTGGATAATCTTGCGTTATCCTGAAATAAAATAATTCGTAAAATAGCCCGCGTTATTCCATTGTGAGGCATCTGTACTGTAGGTATTATTATCTGGGATTATTAATTATTTTAGGTGGTTAACTAGGTGGTAGGACTTTTCTGCAAAGTTCGTCTAGGTAGGTACCACCGCTTTGCCAGTTATTCTGCCGCCAAGCAATAGTGTGCAAGGACTACTGTAATCCGGTTTAAAGGGGGGGGGGGGGGTAGCTAGTAAAATTACTGGGCAAATGAGACTTGTTGATCTGATTACACAGTGTAGTAATTTGATTACTTGACTGTCTGATGTCTCAGGATGACGTGCGCAGTGCAGTGTCACGCGAAACTTTATTATTTCAAAGTTTCGAGTGACACTGCAACTGTTATAGGCAGCCGTGTCACTTAACATCAGGTGAACGAGTAGCTCGTCACGTCATTCATTATCATAAAAAAGAAGTACGATAATAAATGATGTTCTTGCTTGTGATGGAATTAACAGAAAAAATGAAAGAGAACAGTCTTGAAAAGTATTAAATTTTATAGCTTCAGAAAGGACCAACAGCACTAATCACTTCTCAATAATGAAATGATCAATAAAAATTAATTGTTTATCAAAGTCCACATACCAAAATAATGAATACTACTATTTTAATATCTGTGGTATAACTTACCAACAATTTATAAACATCACGTGTACCGTCGTACTCATCATAAATATTGACACAAATGACTGTAACTATTATTACAACGTATTTTGTTTAATTACTGGCTAACCGGTTTTATTACTACGTATAATTATACAGGGTGCGAATAATTAATCAGCTTCTATTACATTATAATACGGGACAATTAAATTTTTTTATCAGATTAGTCAAAAAACGCAATTTTCAAATTATTCCTTTCCGAATTTCAATTTTAAGGCAAAATGGTATAATTTAAAATGTCACTAACGTGTTTGTTTACTGTTGGTTTTTGTTTGTTTGCTTCAATGAATAATTAATTATAGGAGTTATGGTAGGTAATTTACCATCAGAAGACTTATAGTACCCAAATGAAATAGGTGATTAACTTTAAGTAAAGTATCAAAAAGGACCACTGTTATTCATAAGTCTTACTCCAGAAGATAAAAAAAAACTTAATCCCACGAGTCTTAATTACAATAACTAATTATTCATTTTTACAAAGAAGCTCATGATTTAATTAGTACCGACCGACTACCAATCGCTTTATACATAACTATAGATAGCTACTAACGATATACATAGCTACCAGCATCCAACCATTAAGCTAACAATGGCCGTTAAATCACGACATAGTTTAAACCGTGTTTAAACTACAGTTTATACTCTACCTACATAATAGGTTTAACAGCCCGTATTTTATGATAATCTGTAAACAATGTTGACTGACACGGACGCTTCTGTGAGAGTGTGAGCTAATATTTTTCCTCGATTAAGGAAAACTGAGAGAACGTTATACCCATATACCCCAGTTGTGGAGAGACACGACCGCGAGTTTATGACAAGAATAATAAAATTAGTAGATAACATACTGTGAAAATGTGTTCGAGCTTGCAATACGAAACATGACACTTTGAACTTTCTTTAGAACAGTAAAAAGTAACTAAATCTCGTGGTGATAAAATTATGGATTTGAGAGAAAAACTACGGTAGGTAGGGTAGAAAATGCGGTTAGCAATGAAATCTAGCTTTGTACACGTGCTATGTTGCTTTTTTGCAAAATATAGTATTATACAACGCGCTGTCTGATCATAGAGAAAGCATTCTGTACCCCGGGGTTTTCATTGAATTGTCCATGAAGAAAGTCAGCATAAAGGGCTCATTTAAGTGCTCAAGAGCACCCCTGGGTTGCGAGCTTCAGCCATTGTCGGGGAAAGAAGATCGAGAAGGCTTCGTCCTTTGGAAGTATGGGCACTAAGGCCTTTACAGAAGGTTGTGATCTTTCTAGCTAGCCTTCGTAAAAATAAAGCTTTAATTTAAGCAAAGAGAAAAGTAAAGAAAAATTACCTGTTTGGAACATGACCCATTGAATCCAAAAGAAAACGGATATCATATTTTATTTTGATCATGACCCTTAAAATAAAAAAGTAACTCAATACTCTTCAGCCACTGAGCTTCAAGAATGGCTATCGAAATGGCGAAATCGCACGGACGTTAATCTTTAGACCAAGTAGTCTGCAATACATGTTACGTAAAACGTATGATCCTATTATTATGTTATCGTAACATACTCGCTGATCAGTAGACCTCTTCACATTAAAGCACCAAATAAGTAATTATTTTACTATTTCCAAGATTCAGTCCGCCAGTTCATTAAAGATAGTTTTTTCACTGGTTTTGTTTCGTGAAACAACCTATAAAGAAGTACGGCCACATTGCCTTTTAATAGGCTGGAAGACCAATCCATTTTCCGTCAGTTTCGAAAAAAACATATGGTACATTTTGTACGATCCTGTTTGCAACGTCCTGTGGCTGGACTAAGACTTACACTGGTTGTTTTTGATGTAAGTACCTAAAAGATGACCATGCCATAATCAATAGCGATTTTAACCTCTCGAATACACTGAGATGACAGTTGTATAACAATGCATGCGTGGTCACTGGAAGTTTATGGAATAAAAATAGCCTAAATGTTTTAAAATGTATACAAAGGATGTGATAAGCTAGTCGATCACCCGATGTTAAGCGTAACGGCAGCCCATATAGCAGTTTGCAATGTCACCCGGAACTGTAATAGTTACGCGTGATGCTGCACAGCGCACGTCATCTTGACACATCACACAAAAACTGAGATCCGATCATAAAGTCTCATTTGTTCAGTAATTGCACTAGCTACAACGCCACTGGAATACAGTAATGCTTGCACACTACTGCTAGGCGGCAGAATAACTGGCAAAGCAGTGGTATACCTACCCAGACGATTGCAAAAAAGTCTTACCACCTTAAGGATGAATGTAAATAATTATCGTATATAGCGATCTGGTTTCTGGAAGGTTTTATTTCGTATCATTGCAGTATCGAATGTAGAATGATGGTCAATAGACAGTAGACACAGCCAACCGGAATCATATGCGCATACATGGGCTTGAGGGAATACAATTATGTAACACGTGAACAATGTGAATATGGTATGGTCAGTAAAGTCTGTTAGATTCCGTTATTTTTCTTCTATTCTCTCTCTATACGGTTGAATGAAAGATGTGATTTTTCAAAATTCAAGGCGTTTTTTTCCCGGTAGTACTTATTGTCTAGGTAGTTCACCTTTTAAAAAGTTAAATGTTGTCATTTTTGTTTCCTGTGCTTTTTTTTGTTTTTGGTCTGGATTTGACGCCAAAGTGGCTCAACCTATTTGAATAAAATTCTGCGAATAAATTGCTTACACTACCAAGATTAAGGGCAGGTACTTTTTTTTATCTCAGAAAGTTATCCAGTAAGTAGTGAAGTTGTTTGAGGTCTCCATAACTTTCATAAATAATTGTTTTTTTTTTATTTCTGGTAAGTACAAGAGTCTCAAGCGGCCCAGAAACGCAGTTTCTAAACATGAGACCGATGTGAAGACCCCTTCATTGGCCACGGTCTGCGATGGCGATGGTCACTGACCATAGCCATAGTAATTATTCCGTGTTTTTATTTTTACTTCACCGTCGTTAATTTCCATAACTGAGTTGTGCTGTACGCGGTCTACCGTGGCACGCTCCAGCGCATCTAGTGATGGGGGCGTTATCGATTAAACTTACTTCCGTTTTATCGATATATCGATTCCAATTATCAAGTCGTAATTATAGTTCGTTTATTATACGCCTATTAGACTGGCATGCAGCACTACATTGATGTTGACAAATCAGTGATCTCTATGATCCCTAGATAGCTATGACTGAAAATTATTGAGTATTAATTTGTAAAATATAACATAATTAATTTTTGATTGTTCCCTAGATGCTCTTCAAATCGTTGCTTTTGAGAATTCCTCCTAAAAACTAGCCTTAGATATAATTTGCAGTTATCGTTTAAATTCTAAATCTGTATCAAATAGTTTATAATGAAGTTTAAAGTACAGTTTTAGTTATATATGTAAAATATAACAACATAATAATTATATTAGGAGCAGATATTTCAAGGTAAATGATGATGATAATGGTACTTACCAAATGTTAACGGCTAATAAAATAAACTACAACAGCATTAAGCGTGCACTCACGACAACCATTAAATATCGATAACAATCATCGACAACTTACCGCTTCTATCATCTACTGACGCACCTTCCTTGACAGTAATTCAGTGCTTCGTGATATGCGCTTGCGCGCGACCGTATTTTTTCGCGCCTAATTTTTTAATTCGAAAAACGAACGTGATATATGGCAGTGGTGACCCGACCGTGTGGTGATTTCCATTGTTTGAAGTATAGTTCTTGCAGAGGAAGGACTTCCCAAAATGGCTGGGTAACTAAAGAAAGAATTATGTTTCTAAAGTAATATTGCTACAGGTGATGCGATCTCGTGAGCTCGTAGAAGTAGATGATAGTTTCTGAAAATTTACTAAACATAGGTACCTATACTGATTTCTTGAATTACTATTTTATGTAAAACTTAATATGTGGTTTCTACAAGGTAATTAATAACGTACTAATGAAATGAATTTACTTAATACAAATTAAAGTAAATTATTGCTAATTGCACCTTGTACAGTACGGTTTCGTAAGAAGGTCTTGTGATTTGATACATTTCTCAAGATAAGGTGGCGTTAGGTTACTTCCAGCATTTTAAAATTCGAATTCTAAGTAGAGCACCTTTATGAAATTGTGAGTGGTTAATTCTTTATGTTGGTACTTACTTACAGCTGTGATGAGTGTGTTTGGCTATTGCTGTATTGTTCTAAATTTGAAAAGTATGGATTCCATCTGAAATATACTCTATTATCAATGTGCGATTTGATTTCGCAACCTAATACTGGACGGTAAGGGTGACAAACAAAGTAACGTTGACGCGAAATGAACTCATAAAACTAATACAAAAATTATTATGTGTAGCGCTAAATACAGTGCATTTGTTTAAAAAATCTTTCATGCTTGTTGGCTAGTTAGCATGTTGTAAAAAATAAAACACCTGCGTTCTAAAAACTTAGAATGACAAAGTCCTTCGCGACTTGTGGTTGGTTTCACGACTGCACGCAAATCTTATTAAAACGTCAGTGTTTACTTCTCATAATATCCAGTAATTGCACTGCCTTATGCTACCTACCTGAGCACGAACGCTGTAGTTACGTTTGCACAGTTCACTCATCTGCTGGGCATCGGCATTGGGAAAAAGGGTGATGCGATATTAGGATATTAGGGTGATACCATAACAAAAGACAAAAAGACATTGACAGTTAATTATTTACACTTGGGAAATGAACAGTTTGTCACCTTAGAATCCACTTTTGCATGTAACACAATAGTAAACACCGTGCTGTCTCAAAATTTGTTCGAAAATAATTATGTAATATTTACAGACCAACTCATTTTCTTGACCTTGGCAATAAATCACATTGACCCCTAGTTAAGTTTAATTTGAACACGTATAGTTCGTAAACAGAGTTCTACGTCACATTCTGCTGCTGCTAAGTCACGCTCATTCATGTCCCGTATTATTATGTACATAAAGCTCAGAATAAATAGTACCACCTACATAAATACGTAAGGCACAGACACATAGGAAAACAAATCTCGCGCTCCGATAGAGGCGAAAGTTATAACTTATAACAAAATTCGTACGTGCAGAGCAGTAGGCGCCGAGCGCTTTTATCAATTATATTATGACCGGATAAATTTTATGTCATCTGTGCAGGTTTTAGGTCACGTTTACACATGCAAGAAAATTTTTGGAATAATTTTCGGACTCTCTACAGCCGCTTGCATGTGTAAACAACGTAGCAGGTGCAATCGCCACAGATTGTCGAAGATATAGGAAGATTGGTGATTTTTGAAAGTTTTGCTTGTGTAAACGTGACCTTATTCTAAGCTAAGACACACTTGACAAAGTGTTGAGAAAGGCATCTATATCGGGACGCCAGCATTATTCCTGCCCTGTCTATGGGTAGTAAGTATACCTACATTAAAAAAATCTACGCCACAGTGTGAAACTACAGTACCAGAATGAAATGTCCGCCTCCAGATGACCTTGTAGTGTTTACAGTGTGAATCTGTAATTGGAGCTCTACTACCGTAACAGGTTTTCGTGATTTACGTCGTTGTTGATTCTTGTTACTCTGTGACCTTGTTTTTCTACGTTAGCTTTTCTATGACATAACTTGCGGTCTTCCTTACGATGTGATAATTTTTCATGTGAGATTATACTTACTACATACATAACTGCTAAATACACAGAATTGCTAAATGTAGAGAACACGGGTTGATGATAAGCGTTTGCAATAATTTGAAAAGGTACCTGTAGTAATTTATGACTAACTATTAAAAAACATTCGTAATAAAACGATGCATTTAATAAATAATTATTTATTAACCTTGAAACTATGAAACGTCACCTTTCTATTATAAAGCATAGAGTACACTAAATTTTAGCTTAAAAATATTTTATTTGTTATCAATTTTATATAAAACGATAACATCACATTATTGTCTTGCCGAACCCTTCCTGGGCCCTTCATGCAGACCTAGGAAAATTTTGCTACTTATTCTCTACATTCTCTAGACTCAAGATAATCTCTAAGTATAGAGATGAGATAGGAAAGAGATAAGGTAGTCCAAGTTCAGTATGAAACATAAAAACTAAATGAATACTAAACAAAACCTTTAGATAAATATACTCGTACCAATAATCTAAATAACCCTTGTTAATAAGTTAATTTACCAACCCAGCCGTAATTAGGTTAAGTAGATCGTAGTACGTACACTTAACTAGTGTAAACTAACCTTAAACAAATCGTAGAACATTCGCTCGGGATATCTAAAGTTTTGGTGTTATTTATGTTAAACTACCCTCACATCCTCACATCCTAACAAAAGGAACACCACTCAAACAGAGTTAAGCGGATAAAATAAAATGTAAAAATGATATCTAGGCTGCTTGAAATAAAAACAATGAGGCGTTTTATTAAAAAAAAAGCTATAATTTTATAAGGACCCGATAGATGGCGGTAAAATGGGGGTTTTAAGTTCTGTTATTGTTAAGATAATTATGTATCGAGTTTAATATCCTATCCTTATTTTATGGAAGACATATACTCTAATGTCTTTCTATCGACAAATCGACAACGTACTTTGTGTATTGAAACTGCAACCATGTTTGATATACGTCGTTAGTACGCCATCTAGTGACAGAAGCCGAAACAGGTTGTTTTTTTAAATAAAAATTCTCATTAGTTATTTATCTACCTCTAAGTTTAATAGAAACAAAGAAGCAAATAAAAAGCGATTAGTTTTTATTTTACAACTAAATTTTATAAAGTAGATGTCTGATGGA
Source organism: Ennomos erosarius (assembly GCA_963580505.1). Classification (NCBI taxonomy): domain Eukaryota; kingdom Metazoa; phylum Arthropoda; class Insecta; order Lepidoptera; family Geometridae; genus Ennomos; species Ennomos erosarius. The sequence goes on from OY756982.1 coordinate 3,148,771, forward strand.
TACCCCCAAATTAACAAAATTGAACTTTTCTGAATTTTTACGTTCATTTACCAAAACCATAGACAAATTATCTACTATGACCAAAACATAAATTACCTTCATAAACTGGGCCTCAGACCATAATATGACTATGTTGTCCTTATATCTACTTGCAATCACTTCCAGATATTAGAGAGATGGTTAAAAATACTCACAAAACGATGCCTAATTTCATCACAGCTGCTAACGACATAGAAGTAATTTTCAGGACAGTTTTTCCAAGTTTTTGACGCAACGTTGGCCCCCACGGTTTCGGCCTGATTGTCCAAATATCCACTTATTAAGTGGATATTTGGACAATCAGGTCAAAACCGCGAGTAGCTGTTGGATCAAAGAAGCCAGTATGTTGTCAAAGTAATGTCATTGAGGAGGCCTACGTTCAGCAGTGAAAGTCTCCCAGCTGACAACGATGATGCTGAATTTATTTTCGTAAAAATATCCGTACCTTCATGGTCTCTGTACAGAACACGGTCGAGTTGATCCAAGATTTTGGAAACAAAAAGTGTTCGAGTTCGTCTCTCAGATAGCGATAGTTCAGAGACTTCAGAGTGATTCCGTAGCTGTGTAAGTTTAAAGATAAAAGATAATACAGTTTCTTGGTGTAAGAAAACCGATTTACTAAAGATATAACAGCAAACATGGAAAGAAAATAACAAGGTATTTCTGGTGCGGTTAGTTTTTTGGTAATTAAAGACTGCACGATACTATATATCACTTATTTATTGTCCAAGAGCTTATGAAATATATCCTTGCCGAACCGAAATTTTCGTCGTGATTTGACCCTGTCAAAAAGTAAACAACTTTCATTTGTTATTTTTTCTATGTTCTAATTTCGAATGCTATATAAATAAAAACTTCTTGCGACGCCACATCACCCCCCCACGGAGAAGGAAAAACTGATTTAGGAAAAAATAAAAATAAACTATAATTACAAGTCAAGCACTTCTCTAAATCTAACCCTCCTACCAGCCCTGGTGGTAACCGGAGCAGGTGTTGAGGCAGGAGCTGCGACTACAGCTGGAGCTGGCACGGGCGGAGTAGATGATGCACCACTACTTAATGTTAGACCAGGATCCAGATGCGCAGGCTTCACCCGATCTACACTAACGGTAGATTCCTTCCCATTTACAACCAAGGTTAATGTCTTATCCGACCTCTTAAGGATCCGATGCGGTCCGGAATATGGAGGCTGTAATGGGCGGCGAACCGTGTCGTCGCGAAGAAATACGTGCGTCGCTGTAGCTAAATCTTTGTAGATAAAATGCGATGGTTCAGCGTGCCGAGAAGCGGGTATGGGACGTAGAGCTTCCATACCACGTCTTAGATCCGTGACAAAATCCGCGATGTCACTAGGACTTGCAGGTACTTCTGGAGGCACTATGAGTTCACCAGGCAAACGGAGTGTCTCCCCATAGACCAGCTCAGCAGAAGATAATTTTAAATCCTCTTTGAGGGCCGTCCTCATGCCGAGGAGAACAAGTGGCAACGCTCTTGTCCATGTGTTAGCATGGCACATTAGCGATGCCTTAAGCTGGCGGTGCATGCGCTCCACCATGCCGTTTGCGCAAGGGTGGTAGCTGGTGGTGCGAACTCGTTTTGTGGCGCATACATTTAGGAGACGTTTAAACAACGCGGACTCAAATTGGCGTCCTTGGTCAGTTGTTATAACGCTGGGTACTCCAAAACGAGATATCCAACCGGATACTAACGTCTCTGCCACTTCCTCTGCAGTTATTGACGTCATAGGCCATACCTCAGGCCACCGCGTGTACCTGTCGATAGCGGTGAGACAATAATTATATCCACCGGAATGCGGTAACGGTCCTATGATATCAATGTGGATGTGCTTGAATCTGCCAGAAGGTGTACCAAAATGCCCGAGAGGCGACGTAATGTGTCGGGTAACCTTACTGCGCTGACAGTCAAGACAAGAGCGCGCCCACTTGCTACAGTCCGAGTTAATGTTCGGCCAAACGTAGCGCTCAGTCACCAAGCGAACGGTTGCCCGCACGCCAGGGTGGCTGAGGTTGTGACAGCGGTCAAATGCGGCTCGTCGAAAAGGTAACGTCAGATAAGGACGTGGTCGACCAGTGGATGTGTCACATAAAACGGAGACATTAGTGCCTGGAATGACGATAGATTCCAGTTTGAGTGAAGAATTGCCACGCACTTTGGCTAGTTCTTCGTCAGTATCTTGAGATTCAGCGAGTGCAGCGTAATCTTCTTCCAGCGAGATCGACTCGACGCGAGACATGGCATCAGCTACGACATTATCAATGCCTTTGATGTGGACTATGTCCGTGGTGAATTGGCTGATAAATGACAGCTGATTCAGCTGTACGGGTGGCAACTTCTCCCGTCGCTGTACAAAAGCATAAGTAAGCGGCTTGTGGTCTGTGTATATGGTCGCATGCTGGGCTTCTAAAATGTGCCTAAAATGCTGCACGCTCTCATACACAGCCAAGAGTTCGCGGTAGTACGCGGGCCACTGTGCCTGCTTAGCGTTAAGCTTCCTACTAAAGTAGGCCAGTGGTTGCCAGTCGTTTTTGTCGCCGATGCGTTGCTGAAGGCATGAACCCACATGAGTGCTCGAGGCGTCTGTGAATAGGCCAAGCGAAGCATTGCAGTCCGGATGAGCTAAGATAGTAGCGGACATTAAGCTCCTCTTGCAGGCTTCAAAACACTCCTCGAGCTCAGGCGTCCATATGAACGGCTTATTGCCTTTGCCTTGTATTGCAGTAACGGCGTCGATTAACGGCGCCTGATACTTAGCTGCATCGGGCAAAAAACGACGATAATAATTCGCCATGCCAATGAACCTGCGCATGCCTTGTACAGTCTTGGGTTGCGGATATTCCACCAGAGCTTGAATTCTGTCCTCTGGTGGACGTGTGCCTGCTGCATTGATGCGATAGCCAAGGAACGAGACTTCTTCTGCTCCAAAAATGCTCTTGGTGACGTTGATGACAACTCCATAGTCGTGCAGCCTCTGGAATAAAATTTCCAGGTGTTCTGCATGCTGTGCTGGACTGCTGGAGTACACTAGGATGTCATCTACGTATGCAAAGCAGAAGTCTAGGCCTCGCACCACTTCATCGATAAATCGCTGAAATGTCTGTCCCGCGTTACGCAACCCAAAGGTCATGTACGGAAATTCGTACAACCCAAACGGTGTAATGATTGCCGTTTTGCAGATGTCACCTGGATGGACTGGGATTTGCTGGTAGGCTTTAACTAGGTCTATTGTGCTAAACACAGTAGAGCCAGCTAAATTGTGCGCAAAATCACCTATATGCCGAACGGGGTAACAATCTGGAATAGTGCGGGCGTTCAACGCACGGTAATCTCCGCAAGGACGCCACGTCGAATCTTTTTTGGGTGCGAGGTGTAATGGAGAGGACCATGAGCTGCTCGAAGGTTGAGCAGTACCAGCGTGAACCATATCCTCGAACTCTTTCTTCGCGATGCGAAGCTTCAAGGGTGCAAGGCGGCGCGGTCGAGCTGTAACGGGGGGACCATCCGTGGTATTAATGTAGTGCACGGTGGTATGTTTAGGTTCCCGTGGTGCTCCAGGTGGTCGCGTGATACTTGGGTACCTAGCCAGAATCGCAGTGTATGGCGAGTCAGGCAAGGATACTACCTTGACGCTTGGTTGGTCTGCTGCACGAAGATCTGCGGCAGAAGAAAGTCCAGTCTTGCCATCACGCAGTCTGCCTTGGGTGCAGTCAGGTAGCAAGTGGTAGTGTGACAAAAAATCCGAGCCTATAATGCCGCTCTCTACGTCTGCCACTACGAAACTCCACTTAAACTCGCGCCTAAGCCCTAAACATAGATTTAGCTGCACCAAACCATAAGTGCTAATCTTAGTACCATTTGCAGCAACTAAATCATATGGCTGTGGTTCATATGTGCGGTTATTAACATACCGACGCGGTATGCAGCATAAGTCCGAACCAGTATCGACCAAAAATTTTTGGTTTGAATACCGGTCGGTTACGAAAAGACGGCGACTTGATGTAGAGCAATCGGCTGTCGCCTCTACCGATCGCTGCTCTGGTTTCCCTGGATGTTAGGTGAAGCACCGGACCAATTGCACGGTGGTACGCACTTGCGTGCTTTGGCTGCAAATCGGTCGTGGTAAAAACACAGTTCCGGGTTGCGTGGACGTGAACGACTACGGCTATGACTACGGTTGGAGCTGTTGCTACGCGCACGACCATGGTCACTAATAATAGCGAACGATGCAACAATGCGTGTAAGCTCATCCACTTTTTTAACCAGCTGTTGTACTGTGCTGTCATCATCCGCTAGCGGTGGTGTTGAGTTCGCATGACTGGAATAAACCTCCAATGTGGATGGAGCATTAACTTCCATCAAACTGTCTGCTAACTCGCTAAGCTCTCCTAATTCCTCCAACCGCTGGGCTGCCAGAACTGTTTGGAGAAAACGTGGTAGCCGGCCCATCCAAATAGTTTTCATAAGCTCATTAGGAAATGTAGGCCCCGCTAAAGATTTAAGGTGCCGCAGGAAAGATGACGGCTTCCTGTCACCAATCTGCTCTTTTTCCAGTACGCGTCTGACCTTTTGTTCGCGAGAGTCGGAAAACCTAGAAATTATCGCGTCTCGTAATTTTGTGTATGGCTGTACCTTCGGTGGCTGTATAATGATGTCTTCTACTTCCCTAGTGCAGTTGGTGTCCAGATGCGCAATTGCGAAATTAAATTTTGTCAATTCTTGCGTGATATTATTGATACAAAATTGAGCTTCTAAACTAGCAAACCATAACGCAGGACGGTCCTTACAAAAAGGAGGGGTGCGGATGGATACCCTATTTACGATCATCCTTTCCATGCCGCTCGTGCCAGGTTGGTCGTGATTCGGCGGTAGTGTAGAAGCAGGCCTAAATTCGTCAACCTCACTATCACTCATATTGTACCACCAAAATCGGTAGGAAAGTCAAACGAGAATGTGCACCGAAAAAAAACAAAATCAACCCGAAAGAGAGAGAAAAAAAATGAGGATGTGGTGTGCGTGCAAGGTAACATGCGTATATAAAAAGGCAAGCATAAAACAGTAACTATAAAATAAGGTCAGTATAAAAGTTGTATAAAAGATAAATTAATCCGCTTCGCCTTAAATAAACAATGTACCATCACCTTAAGTAAGCCTTATCAATGTACAAAAAATCATAAATTTTAATACGGCACAAAAAATATTTGGACAAACACTTTATACCGTGACTGTACTTGTTATCTGTTGTTATCTCAATGTTCGCATGCACGCAAATTATTCCATCACCAACACGAACGAAATAATATCAATGTTCGGTACCTCTTGACATCCAGAAAATGATCGTCTTAGTCCGCGGGTCACCTGGCTCTAGTTAGCGCTGAGTGCAGCTCCAGTTGCACGACCACGGGCGTTATACTGCTCCTCGAAGAAAGCGCTCGCAAGGGGGGCGTCGCACGTCGTCAGCGTTGCACGTCGCGAATTCACCAGCGCCGTGCAGTGCAGTTGTGCCGTGCAGTGCGACGTCACTCGTCAGCTTCGCGCGCTGCCAGTATCTCCCAATATGTATAGAGCCTGTGAAATTCCGCAGCGTTTAGGTGCGTTGTACGAAGGAGTCACCGTTTTGGTAACTCAACTTTGGTCACCACTCTGGCCGTGGTAACCACGTTGGTGTGTAGACACGGGCTCCTTCACGTTCCGAGGGTCACCACTTTGGTGATTAAAGACTGCACGATACTATATATCACTTATTTATTGTCCAAGAGCTTATGAAATATATCCTTGCCGAACCGAAATTTTCGTCGTGATTTGACCCTGTCAAAAAGTAAACAACTTTCATTTGTTATTTTTTCTATGTTCTAATTTCGAATGCTATATAAATAAAAACTTCTTGCGACGCCACAGTTTCATTCGGTACCAGAATCGACTGAAAATACAAGTCAGATGCAGGCCCGCATTCAGCCATAAAAAGGTACCATTAGGAAAATAACTAAATACCTCACTAAATATGGGAAGTAGTAATTATGTTACTAGACTATACATACACGAACCCACGAACATACTATAAACGTCAATTATGAAAAAAATGTAGGTATTTTACAACTTTGATTCTTACGACCTTGAAATAAGACACACAAGTATGATACCGTTCGAATTATATAAATGAGTTATTTGTTAGGAAATGAAATGACGTAAGTACAAATGGAGCGATAGTGAAATGACAGCGGCACGCGATGCATTCGCGTTGATTCGTAGGATTAAAATTGATTTATTTTATACAGCTAAATATATTAAAAATATAGACTTATAGATAATTTTATAAATTTGACATTTATTATTTAAATAACCGACACGGATCTTTCTTTACATTTATCCCGAGACCGGTGTGACCCCCTCACATCCCGTGCCCGCTTGACGTTGAGTTCTGGGACAGCCTGTATGTGTGCATCCTTCTGTTAATGTTTTCTGTCAATATAATATGCCAATATAAGTGCACACAAAGACAATAATATACGGATTTCTACATAGGGTATAGAGTTTACCCTAATATTATTATGCCGCCACGAGGGGAAAAAACTTAATTGCATTTTACTTTCAAACGGTAAAATACACTCATCAGATGATAGATGTACTAATCCTACACTGCAGATTTTTTTACAATTTATATGCATATATAACCACTGTTTCACCTAATAGTGAGCGACGCCGCGGCCTACGATGGTGCATGCTTGCCTAGAAGATACCTTTACTCTTGACTTGTAAGCACCAAGGTTTTATATAGCTGGAAACAAGGACGACGGCACTCATTGGATTGTGCAAGGTTGGAATAAACTGGCACAGGTCATTCGTAGGCCACGTGACCCGGGACATAACCACGCTGGTTCCTTCCAACCTTTAAACTTAAACCAATTAAACATGTTCATAGAAGTGTTTTTTTAATATAGTGTCATGTTTGTATTGTTTAGCAGTACAATGGTGGACACTGGCGACAATGCGCCTTTGCATCGGCCTGTCTTAACATTTCCTATAGACAATAAGCCATTAATAACTACGACTTTTCCGTATCTTATAGAGTGTTTATGATACAAATTTTATTGATTCTTAGAATATGTCAGATTCATCAATATTATTTTTTAAACTTTCCTACAGTACCACAGGATTTCGACCTCAGATTAAAATAATAGGTTAGAGACTCTAACTTCTGCCATACGGTTACCCGTACGGCTTTTGAGTATTAGGACGGTTATAGAGTAGAATAAAGCTACATAAATCGAATACCATTCTGACCAACGAATAGTCTAGCAGTGATTCACACCTGACTTAACTTCCCTTACGTCTAATAATACTTTCTAAATATGAAGACAAGTATAATTACTCACGGTGCTTACTAAGTACTAAGTATTATGACTGTATTCGGTGGTGCTACGGATTAAAAAGATATGTGTGTGTGTAACAGAACAATGGGCCTAGCACGAATATTTACGCGTTTAAGTGTAACGTTAACGTAAGCCAGTTGTATGGCATTTGATCTGCCCCCCTATTACGATTGAGTTAGCAGCGCTACTGACGCGGGTCTGCCACTCAACTGCTGTCAAAATTTTATGAACTTTGACAGCAGTTGAGCGGCAGACGCAATCGTAATAGGGGGTTTACGTTAACGTTACCCTTACGCGCGCGTAAATATTCGTGCTAGGCCTACTGGTAGCTTCATTCTTCAGTTCTACGCGTGGCGCAGCATCTTCTTATCCACACGAGGTTTGAGCTCTAGCAACGTTTCACAAATGATTTTCTTTACAAATGCATTACATCATTTGGTTCTATTACGTTACAACTGTTTGGTGCTATTACAAGAACAGAATATTATATTATATTATAAAATACAGCTCGATCTGCCCCAGTACACATGGCGTTAGATTTCTTGCAATACCGTTTATGCTATGGTATTTATTTTATTTTTAATGATAAGAGGAATCGTAGAAAACTTGAAATTTTTGCGATGAGTTTCATACAAAAATGTTTTAATTGCGTATCGAGATGGTCTTTACCGGATAGGCATTTGTTCTCGTCTTTACATTTTAAATGCTTAAAGATGGTGAGAAGTGTGTGTTATTACAACGAAAAGACACTATAAAGATTACCAAATCCTTCTTCTTTTCCTCGTATTAAAAAAGTGGTCAGCGCTGAAATTTTAGGCCGCGCAGAGGCTTCTGACTTGGCTTATAACGATTTTATTTATTATTTAACTTAATTATTAAATTTTAATTCACGGGAATAATTAATATTCAATTAAGATAGAACTACGCAATTTTTATACTTTAATACGAGTTTGTATCATGTATTAAAAATGTAAACTAATTTTGCTAAATAGAGATACTTAAACTCATATCATGTGAATTCTATCTTGAAAACAAAACAATGCAACTCTAAATTGCGCATTGAAGGCGCTTTGGTATCATTCAACCCTGATTGACCTATGCCTCCTCGTGTCAATTAGGTAATAAAACGTCATTCAACTCGCAGATCGAATAAAAATTAACTAACCACTAAAAAAACCACTAAGATACCTAAGAATTTAAGCAAAGTAGATACAGATTCGAACCGGAAGACGCAGCGTAGGCTGGCCCCCCAATGTGTGAACCGTAGATGTGGTGAAAACCATGGGGAGCCGATGGATACAGGAAGCGAGTAAACGCTCAAGTAGGCGCTCTCTATATTCAGCGGTGGACGTCATCAGGCAGAATAGAATAGAATAGAATAACTCTTTATTGCACATACCAACATAAAAGAAATTTGAACATTAAAGTACTTATAGTTAGTTAGTACAATGGGCGGCCTTATCACTAAGAGTGATCTCTTCCAGGCAACCTTTGGATGGATAGAATTCCAGGAATAAGGAGTAGTCAGCGGTGCGCATTATAAACAAAACAAAAAATACAAATAACTTAAACATTAATTAATATTAGACAAATTAGTTATTTGTAGGCAACAATTTTACAAAATAATGCTTATACTACTATAATATTCATAAACATAAATATATAGGTGTGTATAATAAAAAAATATTTATATATATACATATTATATAAATATATGTAAATAATAATTCGTTACATATACTTACTTACATAAATATATATTTATAGGGCAGCGTTAAGTATGGGACAGGTAATGCTGTTTTAACATGTTTTTAAAAATTGGCAAGGACTTAGCACGTCTTATATCTTCCGGTAGAGCATTCCAGAGACGAGTAGCTTCCACAGTGAAAGATTTGTCATAGAAGCGAGAGGTGTGGATAGGCATCCAAAGTTGCAATGTTTCCGAGGAGCGAAAGTGTCGAGCATGAGTAAGATATAGGAACTTAAAACGTTCCTTTAAATAAAGAGGAGTGGAAGGATTAAAAAGTATATTGTATAAAAGAGAGAGAATATGAGTATTCCGGCGAGAGCGAATAGGTAACCACTGCAGCTTGTTCCGAAACTCAGAGATGTGGTCATATTTACGGAGGCCGTATATGAACCTAATGCAATAGTTTTGTAAGCGTTCAAGCTTATTAAGCTGCTCTTCAGTTAAATCTAGGTATGCGGCGTCAGCATAATCTAAGATAGGAAGTAAGAGAGATTGTGCAAGCGAAATTTTAGTGGTAGTAGGCAGAAAGTTCCTCAATCTTCTAAGAGAAGATGCAGAGGCAAAGAGTTTTCGACTAGTTTCTGCTATCTGAGGCACCCAGGATAGTTTCTTGTCTATAAGTACGCCCAGGTTCTTCACAACATCACTAAAAGGAATACAGATTCCGTCAAAAATCACCTGTGGGAGGCGAAACCAATCAATTTTGGAGATCATCCTGGAGCTACCTATGACAATTGTTTGTGTTTTCACAGGGTTGATCCTGAGACCGTGTGAGCGACTCCAATCGGATATTTTGCGTAGGTCACTGTTCGTGGTTTCGATTGCCTCTGGTAATTCATCTAATGAAGCCTGTGTATATGAAGCCTGTGTATGGCAGTTTATGATACAGATAAAATTTATTTATTTATTTATTTAATTCAAAAACAGTTAGTGACTATTGAACACCTTAGTTACATATTGTGGATGCCATGCATGCGTCTGGGACTGACATGTTGAAGAAAAACATAGGTAGTTATTTTGGTGTAATGACATAATAGCCACCCAAATAGGTCAAAACCTGTGCTTGGGTGAGCTACAGTGGTTATCTACTATTTATATTGTTGTAAAAACAGCGGTGACGTAGGTACTGAGTGGACTTAAATTATAAAGTTTTGCTCAAAACAATGAAAAAAAAAGGTTAATTATTACGTTTTAGTAGTAACATGCAGGGATTTTTCTATTCCTATTGTTAGTAAGGTATTAAATTATGTAAACTATGCAAACAACATAATATATAACATATGAATATTAAAAAATAATAATAATAATATAGAAAAATAAAATAAAAACCAAAATGAGTTATATTAATATTAAGATAATCCCTACATATAATAAAAGTGTAATTCTGATGCGCTACGGAACACACACATAATGATGTCAAATCTAATTTATCCCATAGGTTCAATTGTTCAAAAAATATCTAAACTACAAGGCTTTTTGCCCTTCTCCATACATTTTCTAATTTATCGTATCTAACGCCATCTAGGGACAATAATTTGTAGCTGTTTGTTTGTTTGTTATTGAACAAATCCCTAGATACTGAACTGATTTTCATGCGGGTTGCACTAATATGCTTAGAAATAACCAGCGCACAACATAGGATATATTAAAATACAAATATCATTAAAAATTTTTGGTCAAAATTATTAAATATCATTACGAAACCGGACGGAATTTTATACAACATGGCCGCTTCATGGTGTTTTTTTTTGGCTACTGACGGTTAGTTTGTGTCACAGTAATTTTTTTTTATGTTGTATTATGGCTCCACACATAGTGTATTTAGCCAGTGTTAAGTATAGTAATTTTTAGTCGTGTTGTTATTGAATATTTCACATGGGTCACGTAAAGTCCATCTGGAGGCACAGATTAAAGAAAAAAAAAACGTGTGTAAGGCCATGAACAAAGAGTAATAGGAGTTAATTTCGGTAGTAAATATGCATTAAACAGTGGAATGAAATTTTATAATTTATTAGATTTGATTAACCATTATTAGTTTTTCTATTTAAGCCCTTGCATGTTGTTTGAGGTTTTTGGAGTAAAATAGATATACCATCAAATGATATGTAAGTAGTATGAATCGATTGCATTCAAGATACATGTTAATTATACCTTAAGTGCCCGCAGATTAGAGAAATAACCGGCCAAGTGCGAGTTGGGCTCGCGCACGAAGGGTTCCGTATCATTATCTATAAAAACTAGCAAAAAAACGTTTGATGTATGAGAGAGAAAAAATACTAAAATACTGAATACAATAAGTATTTAAGGGGTTAAATACTTATTTTATTCTGTATTTTTTGTAATAGCGGCAACAAAAATATATTTATCATCTGTGAAGATTTCGGCTGTCACGGTTCATGAGATACAGCCTGATGGTGACAGACGGACAGACGGACAGCGAAGCCTTAGTTCCGTACCCAAAACGGACTGACGACGTCTGTCAGGCTGTCTGTCTGTCTATCACCAGGCTGTGTCTCATGAACCATCAACATAGTATTATATCCATGTCATGAACCGTGATAGTTAGAGCTTTACCCTTGGGAGTATAATCTTGACCCTTGCTACGCCTATTTTTGGCATTACATGACGTTTATGTTTGGCCCACAGGTCTGAGGGCCAATGCATAATATTACCACCATAGGCTAATGCAGTGGGCCAATGATACTCTTACGTTACGTATAAATTATATACTCTTTGAATGATACAGAAGTATAATAATACTCTTTGGAATGATACGAAGTAGATTTTTTTCTCTAATCTGTGTACGAAACATGTTATGTAAAATGCCCTGGGGGTCTAGCAAAGATCACAATCACTAACGCTAACGCCTCACGCTAACTCCAAAAATGTATCGAAAAGACATTCGCTACGGAAAAGTTAGCGATTTCCGAAACGTCATTTCAGTACATTTTGGAGTTAGCGTTTGGCGTTAGCGTTAGCGGTTGGTATCTTTGCTAGACCCCCAGACTTTGCCCTATTGTAAAAATATTTTGAAAGCCTAGATTTTAATATAATATAGGTTTTAATTAATCATGAGTTCGATGATACTTATCGAAATATCATCGAAAATTTTTCTATAGTTAAGTAGCCATGAGTGGAGATTTCATCAAAATTGGTCCAGGAATATCAAGGATAATAATTAGCGTACCTACGCTGTTTAGGGAAATATTATAATTAGTTATTTCATCCATGATTAAGACATGTCATTTTTACTTCGTGGAAGTGATTATACGAGCAGAAAACTCAGTGTGGCTGATAGAAAATCAGTTTTTAAAAATAAAGCCATTACCCAAACCGAAAACTGAAAAGTAATGTAGTCCACGCGTGGCAACGCCGCGGGCAGTAGCTAGTAGCAAAATAAAGGTATACTTATATAAGTATAGTAATAAAAATAATACTTTCAATTATTTCACAATTTCAACTAAATTAGCTTAGCTTACTGTCGCCGATCCATTTTTGCCATAATTGATTAAAGTCTGATAATACTGAGCAAAATACTGAGCATCATTGGTGTATACTTTCGTACATACATTTTGTTTAGTAGCTATTGCACCCTCTCCATTGCAAGTATCTGCCGTATTTTCCCTGGAGTTATTACTCGACCTTAACAAACTGTCAGGCATAGCTATAAGCTTTTCAAGCCATTTTTTTACGTAAAATATCTACTCAGAGAACAACAATAATTTAAAAGCGTAGTTACTTTAGTTAACTGCAGTTAGTCTTAACAGTAGTATTTTTCATTCCAGTCGCTAAAGTCAGTGCGGGACTTCATAAAGACTCAGCTATGCACGTTAGCGCTTTCTCTGACCCTGTTCAACTCGGTCCACCTGCCTCGAGAGGCCTTCAGGCATGGAGCTGTTCCATACCTGGTGGTCTACACGTTCTGGCTGCTAGTTGCTGGGCTGCCAATGACGCTGCTGCAGCTGGCGATGGGACAACTCAGCCAGCAGGATCCCGTTGGAGTTTGGAGAGCAGTTCCTATAATGAGAGGTAAGTACGTCTTTTCGCGATCTAAATTATTTTATTCTTTACAAACGGGCAATATGCCTTTATAAATAAATAAAATAAATAAATATGTGTGGACATTTCACACAGCGCCATCTAGCCCCAAACTTAGCATAGTTTGTACTATGGGAACCAGATAACTGATACAATACTTATATACTTTTTTGTTTGTAAATTGTGAAGTACCTATGTCTTACGATAAGACCTACTTACAAGATCTCTCTCTATGGCTGATGATACTTGTGAAGAGACAGACTTAACGTTTGACTAATGTACCTTTCAGATCTCTATTAAAATTATATTTCCATTTACTTAATTATACCTATTTAAATCTACCTCAGTGCACGTTTCTTTATATGGTAGCAGAGAATAAAAATTACGAGAAATATGTAAAACCCATCAGCGATCGAAAATGTCGAGTTCGAGAATCGACCCTCTTACGAGAGAAAATTACGATACTTGGGTGATACAGTCTATTTTAATTAAGCAAAAACTATGGAAATATATCGAGGCTCCCCCGAACGCTGATACTGCGGCTGACAAAGAAGGAGACAGACTGGCAAGGTCTGAACTTATATTAATAATCGCTCCTTCTGAGCTCAAACAAATTAAAAACTGCACTACTGCAAAGGCACTATGGGATAAGCTGAAAGAAACATACGCCAGTAAGGGACCTGCACGAAAGGCGTCTCTACTTAAGCAGCTCATATTAACTAGACTAGATGGACAAGATGTACGGAGTCACCTAGATAAGTTTATGGACACTGTGGATAAGCTGGCAGACATGGACGTACAAATCAACGAGGACCTGCTAACGATAATGATGCTATACAGTCTATCAGCAGAATACGACAACTTCAGGGTCGCTATTGAGTCACGAGATACTCTTCCAAAGCCAGATGACCTTAAAATTAAAATTATTGAAGAATCTAAAGCACGACATAGCCAGAAAATTTTGAAAATCGAACCTGAAACCTCATTGCCTGAAGAGGCTTTGTACGCAGCATGTAAGATATGCAAACAAAGAGGTAACATCTTTAAACGCAAAAATCATAAGGTATGCACAGACTGCTGGAGGAAGAACAAAGACAAGCCTAGCAACAGTAAAAAGAATTCAAATTCATCCAAAAATCATTTTGCTATGCATTGTCTCCTCACACAAAACAAGACTCTTGTTGACAACAAATGGGTCTTAGACAGCGGCTGCTCGTCTCATATGACATATCAACAAAATTTATTTAAGACCATAAAGAGTACATCCAGAAAACTGAACTTCGCGACAGAAGAACATACGGCAGAGATTAAAGGAACAGGTACAGTCTTATTTACAACGAAAAATGGTGATGGCACTGCACTGACACATCTATGAGACACACTATACATACCTAGTCTGGCCATTAATTTGATGTCCGTCGGCAAGATGACAGATGCTGGCTGCTCCGTTCTGTTTACCAAAGATAAAGCGACGGTCAACAATCCAAAAGCTGGAATAACTCTCACGGCACATAAGCACGAAGATGGTCTTTACCATATCAAACCTAAACACGAGCGTAACAACCTGGCCAATGATAACGATGATACGACTCCAACCACCACTGAAAAGGGGCACTCATCAAACATCTACGACTGGCACAGAAAACTTGGTCACATGAACACCAAAGATCTGAAATTAGCACTGAAAAACAAGAACCTAATTAGACTAAACTTTGATGCATCTGACACTTTGCCAGAATGTGAAACCTGCATACAAGCAAAACTGCATCGAGTACCTGCTCCCCGTGAGAAAACAACTCAACGAACAACAGAACGCCTAGAAATCGTTCATAGTGACGTATGTGGACCTATCAGAACACCCACAGTAGGCGGAAACAAGTACTTCGTCACATTTATTGATGACTATAGTCGATACTGTCGAGTATTCATGATTAAAAACAAACACGAAGTCTTAGACAAATTCAAAGAGTTCAAGGAGTTAGCGGAGACGCACACAGGTAACAATATCAAGTTCTTACAGTCAGATAACGGCACAGAGTACGTGAACAAAGAGTTTGACGCTTATTTGAAACGATGCGGTATACAACGAAGGCTAACTGCACCTTATACCCCGAATCAAAACGGAGTTGCTGAACGCAAGAACCGTACCCTCGTGGAGAAAGCGAGAGCAATGATGATTGACGCAAATGCACCATTAAAATTCCGGGGCGAAGCAATTTTTACTGCGAACTACCTATCAAACAGGAGACTTTAAGGGACAGGTCTAATATCACAGCACCTAAGCGTTACGATGATTTTATTTTGGCAGCAGCTGAAGAAATTGAGAATCTTCATAAGCCAAAAGGGCCTGTGACCTTTAAAGAAGCGGTTGATTCTCCAGATAAACATAAATGGCAAGACCCCATGCACAATGAAATAACTGCATTAAAAGAAAATCATACCTGGGATCTAGTGGATTTACCCAAAGGACGAAGAGCCTTACCCTGCAAATGGGTCTTTAAGGTAAAAATGAACCCTGATGGTTCCGTCGAGAGGTATAAAGCCAGGATGGTTATTAAAGGCTACTCTCAGCAACCTGGAGTAGATTACGACAAAACGTTCAGTCCAGTAGCACGTCTGAGCACGGTTCGAACACTGCTCGCCATAGCTGCTCGCGAGAACCTGCAGCTGCGACAGTTTGACGTGTCAACTGCTTTCTTAAATGGTACCGTAAAGGAAGAAATATTTATGAAACAACCTGATGGTTTTCAGGACGGCACGAAACGAGTCTGCAAACTGAAACGCAGCCTCTATGGACTGAAACAAGCGCCACTTTGTTGGAATGCTTGCATTGCCGAATTCTTGAAAAAATCTGATTTCCAACAGAGCGAAGCAGATCCATGCCTATATGTTCGAGTCAGAAGGCAATCCAAAGTTTTCATTGGCCTGTACGTAGATGACGGACTTGTGGCGTACAATACAACTCGCGCAGGTGATGAATTTATTAAAGAGTTACAATCTCGATTTAAAATTACCACTAAACCTGCATTGTACTTTCTCGGAATGGAAATAAACGTGCGCAAAGACAAGAGCATTACGTTATGTCAACAGGCTTATACAAAGAAAGTTTTGGAAAAATATAAAATGTCCAATTGTAAATCGGCACCAACGCCCATGATAAAAGAAAATGATATGGGAGAGGAAGAGAACGCATATGAAAACTTTCCCTATCGACAAGCTGTGGGTGCTTTAGCATATTTATCAGTAGGCACAAGGCCTGATATTTCCTATGCTGTAGGTGTAGCATCGCGAAACCTTGGAGCACCTACTAAGAAAGATGTCATGCTAGTAAAACGCATCTTCCGTTATTTAAAGGGAACCCAGCAGAACGGTCTGACCTTTGTGAAAAAGTCGCCTCCACACTTAATATGTTACAGCGACGCAGATCATGCAGGAGACCAGGACTCAGGAAGATCGACATCTGGAATTGTGTGTTTGTTCTCTGGAACTGCTATTAGCTGGAGAAGCCAAAAGCAAACGACTGTCTCCATATCTTCAACTGAAGCGGAGATCATAGCAGCTAGCGAATGTGCGCAAGAGATTATCTGGTTAAATCGCCTGCTTAACAACCTGATTAAAACGGAAAAACCATTGCTGCTAAACTTGCACACAATCCGAAATATGAATATCATAAGCGCACCAAACACATTAAACTGAAGCATTTCTTCGTGAGAGAATGTGTTGATAACGGAGACTTAACTGTCAAGCCAGTTTCCTCGGAGCTGCAGTACATGCTTACGAAACCGCTGTACGGCCCTAGACTTGAGTTCCAGAATGGGACTGAAGAATTTATCTCAAAATTCTTGAAAATTTCCGAGGATGTGAAGTACCTATGTCTTACGATAAGACCTACTTACAAGATCTCTCTCTATGGCTGATGATACTTGTGAAGAGACAGACTTAACGTTTGACTAATGTACCTTTCAGATCTCTATTAAAATTATATTTCCATTTACTTAATTATACCTATTTAAATCTACCTCAGTGAACGTTTCTTTATATAAATACATACATAGAATACAATATAACACCCAGACGCGGAACAAACATCTATGTTCATCACACAAATGTTTGTCTCGGGTAGGAATCGAACCCACAGCCCTCAGTTCAGAAGGCAGGGATACTACCAACTGATATATCGGGCCCGTCAAGCTAACTACTACAATAATAAAAAACTAAACTAAAACTAAACTAGCTACACTACCTACTACAAAGAACATAAATTGATTGTATAATAGCCGCGATGGCCTATAGACAGTCCAAATGCTCCAGCCCACTGCCCGTAGGTAGCGTACCCAACATGCTCGCAGCATTGCCTCGTTGAATTGCAATACTGATGCGTTGAGCCAAATAAGTGCCAGCATTTTGGTCACGCGTCGCATCGACCAGGCGCCCTGATAGACTTTGGAAAACACGGTGAGCTCCCGGTCCCCACGGACCCAGGGTCTCAACATCAAACGGCTCAAATATATAACCGCTACCAAGATTACTATATTTGCGCTGCTTTAGCTGCTAAACCGAATTTTATTCTAGTTATGTTATTTATTATTACCATAAGTGAGGAAATCTGCTGGAGCACTAAGGCCACCGATTTAGCTCTTAGGGTTAGCAAATTGAAATGGCAATTGGCAAGCCACATCGCTGGTAGAATTGACAACCGATGGAAAAGAAAGGTTCTCAAGTGGCGACCATGAACTGAAAATCGCAACGTAGGTCGTTCCCTACAATGTGGACCAAAGATCTGGTTAAAACCGCGGCGAGTCGACGGATGCAGAACGCAAGCAGCCGCTCAAAGTTGTGGCCTTTGAGAGGCCTATGTTCAGTAGTGAATGTATTCAGGCTGTTGATGATGATGACGATGACCCTTTTTGGCTATAATACAAGGTGACCTTGAATTGATATGTTATCCCGAAATGGGAGGACTGGGACCATGATACCCTACAAGTTGTGAGAGTCTTACTTGAAACTGGGTGTTTACAAACTTTCATGGTAAAAAATAAATCCACTCGCCAAATTGCACGTGCGATCACTACGCAAGTTAACAAGAGACTATAAATTCATTTCTAAACACAGGTCGTTAAACTCATTTATGTGCACTCTGTCCAGGACGAAGTTCAACCACCCAGCTGTGCTAAGGCTATTTTCGAACGTAAACTTTACATGGCATTTCTTCAATGAAAAACTATTAATTTACTAAAGTCGTAGAAGAAACATTGTCTACCTTGGGGTGTAGATTTACCCCCTTTCGAGATAACATATCAATTCAAGGTCTCCTTGTATATGTTCTATGTTAGAGATTAGTAAAATATACATAATTAAAACATATGTAATGAATGCTAGTTCATCCCAGTAACATTAATTTTCATGCTACTAATACGTTTTCTACCTATCAACTTATTGGTTCTGCTCAACCCGCATAGCAGCAAAGACAAGACGTGATCAACAGGTTTGCCTTTCTCATAAGGATAAGATCGCAAAGTTGAGATTTGTGTTTATCCAAGAGATTTCCGAATACCGCGTCAACATAGTAATCCAGCACTCGAGAAAGCATACAAGCTTTATAATAGAGAGCAAGAGCATACAGGATTTATAGTAAGGCATACAAACTTTATAGTAAAGCCCACAGGATTATAGTAAATCTGCTTAGACTTCCCACATCTTGTGTCAGCCTTTTGTTGTTGTGTATTTTTCAGATAGTGTTTTTGTTTGGTACGTTTTTGATGACGATGATGGAAAAGCTTCTGACGATTTAACTGAAGAATTTAGTTTAGGTCTTCAGTATAAATAAATAATCATTCATCATTAGCTGGAAAACGTCCACTACTGAGCATCACCACTTTGATCGGCTACTCGGCCTCTGACGTTCAACGGATTCTTTGACCAGATCGTCGGTCCACCTAGTATCATCAACTATCATCGGGCTGGCCTACATTGCGTCTTCCAACTCATGATCACCAAACAAAATAATCTTTAACAATAATAATAATAATTTTAGTAACTCTATCAAGATGGAGTTCGGTGTGGATAAGTGTGCGGTTATGCATGTACGGGTAGGGAAAGTTGTAAATTCCACGAATTTGCAATTTTCCGAGACAATGACTCTCAGGTCCCTCTCCGAATCCGAAACCTACAGGTATCTTGGTATGTCAGAGTCGTTGGGTGTTTCAGTAGGGGACGTTAAGCGGACGGTGAAGGAGCGCTTCTTCTGCCGTCTGACAAAAGTACTCAAAAGTCTTTTGTCGGGTGGCAACAAGGTGCGCGCCTTCGACGGCTGGGTGATGCCCTTATTGATGTACTCCTTTGGCATACTGAGATGGACTCAGACTGAGCTGGACGCCCTGGATAGAAAGGTCCGTCAACTGCTTACATCGCATCGTATGCTGCACCCGCGCTCGTCTGTTATGAGACTGTACATTCCGCGGAAATGGGGAGGTCGAGGCTTTTTAAACGCCAAAACCCTCCATAACCGTGAAGTGTGCAGTCTCCGGGAGTATTTCCTCAGCAACGAGTGCGGGATGCATCGCGATGTGGTAGCAGTTGACAAGGGCCTCACGCCGCTCTCCTTGGCAAAAGAGAACTGGCGTAAACCGGTGGTACTTAGTACCGAAGACCGTAGGGACATATGGAAAGGCAAGGAGCTGCACGGGCGGTTCTATCGGGCCCTGACGGGGCCCGATGTGGACCTGCATGCGTCGGTGAACTGGCTGCGATTCGGCGACCTCTTTGGGGAAACCGAGGGTTTTGTCTGTGCAATTGCGGACGAAGTTATCAAGACGAATAACTACCGGAAATATATCATGAAGGACGGTACGGTCGACATCTGTCGGGCATGCCGCCGTCCCGGAGAATCTCTCCGACATATTATTTCCGGTTGTTCTCATCTTGCTAACGGAGAGTACTTGCACAGACACAACCTAGTGGCCAGGATCATTCATCAGCAACTTGCCCTTCAATACGGCCTTGTCGAGTCTGAGGTGCCATACTACAAGTACACACCGGGACCGGTTCTTGAAAATGGCCGTGCGTTGCTCTATTGGGACCGCTCTATCATTACGGACAGGACTATTGTAGCCAATAAGCCTGATATCGTGCTGGTAGACCGGTCCCAACGCCGGGCAGTGCTCGTTGACATCACCATTCCGCATGACGAGGACCTCGTGAAGGCTGAGAAGGACAAACTCAGCAAGTACCTTGACTTGGCTCACGAGGTTACCGCCATGTGGAATGTTGACTCAACAAGCATTGTCCCGATAGTCGTTTCAGCGAACGGTCTTATAGCGAAGAGCCTCGACCAACACCTCGAGAGGCTCGCGCTAGACGGCTGGATCAAGGGTCAGATTCAGAAGGCGGTACTCCTTGACACGGCACGTATTGTCAGGAGGTTCCTCACTCTGCAGCCCTGACCACCGGTAGCTTGGGCCCTGCCCCGCTGCCAGCGGCACTCTAGGTTTAGGTTTTTTTATAGTATTTTTGTAATGTATTTTTATATAAGTATTATAAAAAAACAAAAACTTAAGAAAGTCAAATAAATGAATGAATAATAATAATAATAATAAATTTATTTGACCAAAGAAATAATACAAAAGGTAAAATAGGTACATCGAAGCTAGTTACAGTGTAAACAGGATACATTATGTAAAGGAACTCTGAATCCCACACTAGGGCGACCTGTGTCGTGGGATTTAGTGCCTTCCGATTTCAACCTTTTATAAAATGTACGAGTAGACGTAAAGCAAAAAAATAATAAATAAATACATAAAAGTAAAATAAAGGTAACAAAGTAAAAAAGTAAAATAAGTACATTTTGTAAAAAATAAACAAACAAGGCAAACATCTCAGTTTTGCGGTGGTGCATGGTGGTGTGTACTGTGTGCTGTGTGTTGTGTGTAGAAGACGAGAGGCGTGGTATACGAAGTTTGGCGTGGGTACTGCGATTTATACGAATGGATGCGTGTATGTGCGGATGAAATGACTGTAATGTACAAAGGGGTAGGTGCGAGTGCGTTTATTGACGCCAGAACGCTTTTGACGGAATGGTAATTGAGTCTATGACCTTCCATTCCGAATACAGAAATAGCGCTGCTCTCATAAGAAATATAGATAATAATGTCTATATTATTTTATTTTAAGATCTTCCTTGTGAATTGTGCATTGCGTTCTCGCTAATAAATATTTGATTGATTGATTGGTTGGTTCATTGGTTGATTGGTTGATTGATTGATTGATGAATTGCTTGATTAATTGATGGATTGGTTGAAAAATTAATTTTAATTTTCAATTCTTAAAACAAATTGTACCAATGAACACTTATGTTTATTTTTTTATAGAAATAATGGTTATTCATTTTTCAGGTGTGGGTCATCTCAAAATAATGACGTCATACCTATGTTGCGTTTACTACATGGTGTACGTAGCGCTGTCAACAGCCTATCTAATATGGATTGGGAAAGGGACTTTCCCATTGAGAGACTGTACGAAGTTGCATATAACTCCAGTAAGTTTTTCTATTCATCATTTTTATAAGCACAGTAGTAGAATTAGAAGCCATAGTTTAGGTGTAAGTTGGGTTTCATTCTCATGCTTACGCATGACCAAATTTTACTATGAATAATTATAAAACGTTTCGTTTTCAAATAATAAAAAAAAACTGCGTTTCAGGGGATCTAGAAAAGATCCTTTTCTTAAGATAGCTCGAAACGTATATTTTTTATCTGTCTTCTTTTCCGAAATTTATATGGAAATTATGGAATTTTTGTATTTACAGGACGTTTGTCAGGTCCTGTTTATGATAAAATTGTTTACGTTTTAATACATCCAATCCATCTTTGTTTATAAACTCTCATATTACCATAATTATGGTTACGGTACCACAGAAGATCACAATAAAAACAAAACTCTATACTAATAACAATAGTTATTATTATGAAGCGTGGTTTATCATACAAATAATAATATCTTTTGTTTTAGAATGGATACGTAAACAGAATGAATGCTACTGAATGTTTCAAGTAAGTAAATTTTTTTCCCTTGCTCTGCACTTGTCCAAAAAGCAGACGAGAAACATTTTTGAAAATTTCTTCGTCTTCACAACATTTTCTAAAAATCCAACAGCTCTTGTCTCTCTCTCTCTCACACACACACATCTTAGTCTTCTAGAATATTTCAATAATCTTGACAATTTTTCTATTCCAGCTCAACATTCCTAGGGCCGTTCACAGAACACCCGCAGTATCTCGGCATAATGGCGATTCTCATATTCTTTTTATGGTTCTTCGTGCCCATTCTGTGAGTATTATTTTAGCTATTACTTTTTATCAGCTGCTGTTTATTAACTGGTTCTAGTCTTTGGGTTTGTTATTTGTTTGTCTCCGTCGATAAGTGTGATGATTGGACCAAAAGTTCACTAGACCAATTCGACAGAAATAATCTCCCAAATGCCAAACATCAAGTTTTGAGTGTCAAGGTTTATAAAAATAAATGTACCAGGCAACATGCACATCCCCGCTCTCAGTTGAGCTCGATAACACGAAAAAAATAAACACTATAAAATACTGTCATGGTAAATGTAAATTCAAATGAGATATATGTATATCGAGTTAAAATGGCTAAACCTAAATAAATAATAATAAATAATAAATAAATAACGCCCAACGATCACATACATAGATCCTGGACTCTAACTAGGATTCCCTGTATCTAGGGACCCAGGAACTACGAGGACCATGGTCCCACAACACCTAGGCACAGAACAAGTACTTGCGCTTTTTTTTTTCGGGCACAAATACTTGTTCTATTTCGGGAATCGAACCCGCCACCTCCGGGTTATGAGCCGACCTGCTCAACCACCACACCACGGAGGCTGTCCCATAATAAATGGCTCTTAGCTTTTAAGCAAAGCCGAAAAGATTTCGGGCGTAAAAAAATTAAAAAGCGGTTTTATGAAAAATAGGACTCGCTAGATAATGTCTCTTGGAAGTAAAAACATTACCATGTCACACTACAAACATAATTTAAAAAAAAAATTTAATGTTTGAAATTATTTGAATATACCTAATAATGTAAGTTAACTTTTTATTTCCATTAAGTATCTGTAGAATATACATAAAATTAACAAGCCAATGTTATGTGCCTGCTGAAAATATTGATTGATTTATGATTCATAGAGTTTTACCACCGTAGGCCGCGTCATCACTTACCATCAGAGACAGTGGTCAAATGCTATGCCTATAAATTATTCATCATCATCATCATTGACAGCCTGAAGACGGCCACTGCTGAACATAGGCCTCCCCAGAGAGCGCCACTTTGAGCGGCTGCTCGCCTCCTGTATCCATCGGCTCCCCGCGGTTTTCACCAGGTCGTCGGTCCACCTAGTGGAGGGTCTGCCTACGCTGCGCCTTCCGATTTGTGGTCGCCACTTGAGAACCTTTCTTCCCCATCGGTTGTCAGTTCTGCGAGCGATGTGGCCTGCCTATTGCCATTTCAACTTGCTCACTTTAAGGTTATATTGGTCATTTTAGTCCTTCTGCGGATTTCGTCGTTCCGGATCTTATCTCGCAGGGAAACACCGAGCATAGCTCTCTCCATAGCTCGTTGCGCGACTTTGAGCTTACTAATGAAGCCAACAGTAAGAGACCAGTTTTCAGTTTCATATGACATCACTGGCAACACACATTGGTTTGAAAACCTTTGTTTTCAGGCTCTGCGGTATTTTGGACGAAAAGATAGGTCGAAGTTTCCCGAACGCTGCCCAGCCGAGTTGGATTCTTGGTGCGACCTCTTTGTCGAAGTTGGACCTTCCCAATTGGACAGTCCACACATCATGTTTATTAGTAACTTTTAATGTACCTACATACTACTGAAGCATGAGCTAATATTCATTCTAAACTCACGTGAAAATTAACAATGACACAAAAATTGTGTACAATTTACAACAATTATGTCGTGTGTCCGAGTCACGATGATACATTACAAAATTATTTAAAAAGAGAACACTTCAAACCGTGTTCTAAAATTAAAATTTAAAAAGCCTCGAAAATTAATGTAAATGAACTTGAACCAGCTGTTATTTATACAGTATTAGCCTAGTTTTTCAATGCGATTACTTGTTATAATTATTTTCTTTTTAATTAAAACTTGTTACTGTTATCGGAATTATAAAATTAACTTAGTCAAGGTCGAGTTTAGTGTTTGTTTTAGGGTTCCGTAGGAACCAATACCTATAGGTTTTTAATAAGTGGGGTTTTCTGATCAATGGCAAAAAAGTTCGATTAGCAAGCGGGACTCATTTTAACAACCCAATACAGAAAAGATGAGAAATGCTTGTTAATAATTGTCTACGTTATTAAACCTAATTTATTTAATTAGTGCTGTGCTACGTTACCTGACTGCTTCTGTGGCGTGGCGGTTCAGCAGGTCACCTAACAACCAGGAGGTGGCGGGTTCGATTCCCGCGACAGGCCAAGTATTTCTGCTCAGTAAAATTTACAAATACGTCTTCTTATGGGACTGGGTGTTGTGAAAAATGGTCCTCGTGGTTCCTGGGTCCGATATAGGGAATACTAATTAGGAATACTAATCTATGTATATAATCTGCCCATTAGGGCAGTTGTGTTGTACGACTACCTCGTTGCTTCATTCGTTTACATTAAAATAACGAAAACCATTATAAAGTACTTAATAATAATAAGAAACCTAATACCACCTTGTCATTTCAGTTTGTATCGTCTACGCAAAACTTTGGTGGCATCGCTCAGCGTGTTAGCTCCTGTAACCGTCGCTATCGCAATACTTCTGTCTACATTGCTCGGCGACAGTACAGTCTTGAATGAGCTGTTCGAATCTTGCGAGCATTGGACACCACTCTACCAGCCTTACATTTGGCACAGTGCGCTGGTACAGGCGTTGTTTTCGACGCATATTGTTAGCGGTTACTTGACGAGTGCTGGAGGATCGGTTTATAGACACTCCGATGTCAGATGGTACGTAAGTTATAATGAGGCTTTGTTGAAATATACAACAAGATGTTTCTATTTTTGGTTCAGTGAGTTGAGGAGTAGAAATGATGGGATGGAGGAATAAGAAGGTTGATAAAAATGCCCACGTGTATTTAGAAATTTCAGTTGGAATAAATAATTATAATTTTATGAGCCGTGTGGTTCTGATGAGAGTATAATAAATAAATAAATAATACATATGTGTGGCCATTTCACACAGCGCCATATACCCCCAAACAAAGCAAAGCTTGTACTATGGGAACCAGATAACTGATATAATACTTAGATACTTTTTTGTTTTTGTAAATAGATACATAGAATACAATATAACACCCAGACGAAGAACAAACATCTATGTTCATCACACAAATATTTGTCCTGGGTAGGAATCGAACCCACAGCCCTCAGTTCAGAAGGCAGGACTACTACCAACTGAGCTATCGGACCCATCGAGAATCGAACCACCTCATTTCTGCCCGTGGGTGTCGTAAGCTCCACCTACGGGTTATCCAAGGAAAAGCAGCAGCATTCTCCTTGGTACATTAAAGTCTTCTCTGATCACCATGACGCCTGCCAATAGTGGTGATTAATGGCGAATCCCCTTCATGATAAACGTCTGAAGTGACATTTTATAGAGAAGGTCTACCTATGTTCAGCAGTTATTGTCATCCGGTTGATGATTTGGTGATGATGATGATAAAAATGATGATGATGTGATGTGATGATTATGATGATGACACTTATTTAATTTGTTTCTACCCTAAATACCTTTATTATAATAAGCTTTTACGTTTTTGACAAGATCAAATAAAACAACCCAAACAAGACAAGCATTATACCTAATTAAACTCTTATCTTGTTTCATTCGTTTCAGGACATCAGCATCAATAATAATGACTAACATATTCGCTGGTTGGCTATGGGTACTGATGTGGGAGTCTATAGGCGGGGATGGCAGAAAGGATGGCAGCTTTATCGGGATTCTAGTCTTAATATACCAGTCTTCCATATCTGAGAGACGAGGCAAGGAATGGCCTCTACTCTCCTTAGCTTTAGTAATACTGTCTGGCATCATTACTGTGGTAAGTTTGTAACTAATAGCAACTTTTCATAGAAGTATCGTCCACTGATACGTCCATGCTACTTAGTACGTACATTACAACCTGGCAGAAGTAGCGAAGGATGCCCTGCTACGAAATTAGGAAAAAAGGTGGTAAATGGAAGGTTTAGAGGTTGAGGGCCTGGCTCAGAGGCGAGGGCTTACGTCCGGCAGTGGACTAGTAGAAGCTGATGATGATTGTATTTTGACTAAAAGTGATCACGCAATCACTTTTTGTCAAAACCGCAGCCGTTGAATGCAAAAGGCAAGCAACCACAATAGAGAGGCGGCCAATTTTCAGTAATGGGCTTCTTTTCTTTTCTTTGATCTTTAATGGGCAATCGGGACCAACCATAGACCAAGGTCACATTTGTTTCACCATGGTCGGGTTGGTGTAAAAACCAACCGTGTGGATAGTGGTTGGTGTCTTTATTCGGTCGGCCAACCACTCGACCTTGGTCATATGCGCATCCACACGGTCGGTTTTTACACCAACCCGACCAAGGTGAGACAAATGTGACCTTGGTCGGTGGTTGGTCCCGATGAATAGACGATCGGTGTTTATAAGGTGATGTAAATTCGTAAGAAAGTTTAAATATTTTCTCCTTTTTTCAGCTGACACTCCTGTTTCCAGTCTACGACAGACTTCATAGGGTAACCAGTGACCATTGGCGGCTGTTTGCAACAGCATCGTCCGCTCTTGGTACTGTCCTTACCGTAGCAGTCCTGACCAGAGGGCTGGAGGTCATGACGATTCTGGATGAGCTAATAGTGCCAGTACTAGCTGTGTTCACGGCAGCTGCCGAAGTGGTTGGGTTCGTGTTTATTTATAGTAAGTATGATCGTAACTTTGTATGGCTATAGTTGTCTCTTGCATCCAATAGTTTGTCGTGGTTTTGACCAGGTGATTGGTCCACCTCTTGGGGGCTGGCCTATGCTACATTTATAGAGGGAAGGTTTTAGTAAGATTCTGGCGTAATTTTTTTTTCTTAACAATCACATACATTGATCCTGGACCCTAACTAGGATTCCCTTTATCTAAGGACCCAGGAACTATGAGGACCATGGTCCCACAACACCCAAACATAGAACAAGTATTACCAGTTTTTTTCTCTGAACAAATACTTGTCCTGTCGCGGGAATAATTCTACTAGTTATGTGAAAATCAAGACTACAACTCTGACGGTTTTGCTCTCTAAAGGTATAAAAAAATCTTAATGTTTCTTTTTATTTGCATTTGAAATCGTAACACCTAAACATGGTGTTTGAAGATGCAGCCGAAAGTGTAGCACGTGGGCCCATGAGTTCAGGGTCCACCCACTCACTCTTTTTATTAAACAGACCCAAGTTTTATTGTTAGTGGTTGTTAAAAATTAAAATAAACAGGTTATTGTACCGTTTAAACCCTTATTTCCAGGTTGGTGTTACTTAGCAGTTGACATCGAATTTCTCACAGGGGTGAAGCTGCCATGGTTCTGGATCGGTACCTGGTGGACCATTCCAGTGTTAGTCTTTGGGGTCACTGGCTGGTGGCTACGGGCTTTAATGAGGACCAGTCAAACGACTACCATCTGGCCTTTAGTGGGTGTCTTTGCTGTTATTATAGTCGTGATGGTCGTGATAGCAGCTATAGCTGTCGCTAAGGAGGAGCAGTATAATTTAATATCGGTGAGATTACACTTGAAGCTACTTAATATAAATGATGAGTGCACATCTAATGTGGCATACCAAGTTCTGAATAATCTGTCGATAAAACAATCTGTCTCCAAGCAGAGAGTCTGCTTGGAGACAGATTGTTTTCTCGCACGAAGGTAGAAGGTACAATTGTGTACAAGCTTTACTGAGAACAGTTGTGAATCACAACGAACTCCCAGGTGCTGTTTGATAAAGCTAAAATAAGTAGATTCTAAACAACCTCATAATGTGCAAATCTGCAAAATTGGTCCTGTCATGTAAATATATAAGTAAATCTGTAATTTATTTGTTTTCAGAAAATATCATCCGCCTTCAAGCCTTCCCGTTTATGGGGTCCCGAAGAACCTCTAGCCAGATACGTGTGGATGTCACAACGTTATCACAACGAAGTTTTAAGCACCGACAATGAAGGAAGCCCAGAACCAAGTTACCCTACCATATTGTACAATCCTGCCAACGAAAAACGATACAATGACGAATGGACGAAAACCAATGATTCATACCAAAAGAACTATAATTATAACAGAAATGATATTATAACATCATCAGACGAGATGTACAAAGACTTAGGACCTATATTTTCAACTCACACGATACCTAGAGGTAAGACGAAAAAAGAGACCGAAGAGAAAGAGAAATTCCGATCACCGAACATTTGCATTGCGAAAGGAAAATTAGGTGGACCATTGAATTGCGATTGCAATAGACACTTTCAATTGAATGTACCAACTTTGACACCAAATGAATCCACGACCAGTCTCTGATAACAAATGGTAGATTCCAAAGCATCGAATACAACCTAGTCGCATATTAATTTAATTTTTAGAAATGTTTTACCAGCTGAACAAACACTGATAGGTTACCACATGTGTGGCACAAATAGTTTTTTAACGGTAAACGTTTGACTTGTTTATTTAGTTTTATTTTTTTAGTAAGTAATCAGAATTCTTTGCATTTTTGACTCGGACACGTTGCTTTGATACAAAATAGCTTAATGCTTCTTTGGCATATTATACTTCTCCAAATCATGTAGAAATTGTATGGCAGTTGGCGAATGCCATTCTTTGAAAACAAAGAATAGTAATTAGTAACTTATTTCAAGCTATTCTCAAAGTTAGCTCATATTCGCTACTTTATCCAAATTCCCTAAAAATGAATAATAGAAAAACATATTACTTATTTTTAGCGCACTTGGTTCAAAAATACGTCGTTGTCTCGAGTCGAATTTACTTTAACTTTAGTCGATAATTTTAGTTATAATGACATGGTGATAATTTTAAATGACTTTCAGCTCAATTGGTTTATTCCAGAAATGAACTTTGACCGACAATCACTGACGAGTTGACGAACCGAATGGACTTTCAGGCGATGACTTGAACTTAACAGAAGAAATTACTTGAGTAGAAAATCGTGACTATCATATCATACTGACCTATACCGATTTAAGAATAATTTTACGCATATAATTGTGTACGGTCGTGTATTTTTTAGAGTTGAATTTTTTGAGGGGTTGTACCGAAAATTTCTGATATCGATACAAAGAAAATTTGTCCTAAACCTAATCGTACAAAAGTTCACAGTGAAAATATAAAACATGGAAATACTGAACAGCGTTTCATTGCAACTTCCTTCAAAAGTCTACAAGAGGAAACAGACAAAAGAAAGTTTTTGGGTCTAAAAAAATAGGAGTGCGATAATCGTTCACACAGTGAGAAAGAGGGCCCGAGCGAGAAAAAAATGAGAAATGGTCGAAGTTTTTAACATAAATCTCCGGAGTCTGAAAATTATTACTTGTGAGAGCCTTCCTTCCTTCACTTCCTAAAGCGTGGGTGCTTAGTTATTTTGGCAGGTTGTTTCCAATTTCTTTTAAAAATTGGCAGGAATCATAATTATACTTAACTACTTTTTGGAGGAAAGTGGACGTGTGTTTTTATTGAATTACATGTTATGCTAAGTGGATCAGCACGATAAACGGTTAATTACACTGGACTTCTGTATTGACACGTTAGTTAATTTTCTGAGTTAAAACTTAAAAGCAAAGGCACCTAATGACGAGACAAAACTATGATTATGGTTTTCTTATCGGTTAAAATAGTATCATGACTCATGATAATAATAAAATATGTAATTTTACCTTTTTTGGATTTCTTATTCATTTTCCTTTTTAAAATATTTTAAAGGTTTTTTTCTATCTTGCTGTATCAACATTATAAATATTTTAGTATCTACTTATTTCATAACGAGAGAACAAAATTTTATTGAATAAATTCCCTTGTGCATCTTTACTAATTAATATTCGAGGAGAATTTTAGTAAAAAAAAAAAACAACTTTATTACCACCGTATTTAGCGTTCTTCACAAGTTTTATTGAATAAAACCCCTTGTGCATCTCTACTAATTAATATTCAAGGAGAAGTTTAGTGAAAATAAACAATTATTACCACCGTATTTAGCATTCTTCACAAGTTTTGTTGAGTAAAACCCCTTGTGCATCTCTACTACTTAATATTCGAGGAGAATCTCAGTGAAAAAAACAACTTTATTAAAACCGTTTTCGGCGTTCTTCACAAGTTGATTCTGTAAGACGCAGCCTAGGTCAGTCCCCCGCTAGAAGAAAGGTGATCTATGGGGAGGCCTATGTTCATCAGTCTACATGCTTCATGATGGTGATAATAATATGATTCTAAATATTTTTAGTTAAACATTCAAGGCACTGGCACATTGATTAACTTAAAACTTCTAAGATAAGGCACGCACTCTCTCACTGTTTTAGCTTTTGTCCTTTCTTTAATGAAAATAATAAAGCCTATAGCCAGGATATTACCCTGTCAATGTGAAAATGTGAGGGCGCCAGATGCCAAGTTTCTTTTCAATATTCACTGGTGTCGAACTGGGTGACAATATAATTTAGTAGGGCTGGGGCGCAGATGGTTGTGCGAGTACCTTTTTAATCAGTAAAGTACTAAATTTAAATGAGATCGAGCTAATTTTGGATCTTTTTCATGTTCCACCTACCTAATATTGTAAGGCTATTGCTGTAACTATAAATTTAATAGATTTATGGCATCTCAAATCTATTTATTTATCAATGTGTCTTCTAGTTACCCGTTGTTGTAAATATTTGTATTCCTTGTAAAATTGTATTATCATTTGGTGTTTACAGTAAAGAGTTCTTCCATCTTTATAACTTCAATAGATTATGAAAACAAAATAAATCTAACCGTTTCATAGGAAGAAATAACTCAGCGTCAACTTTTAATAAACTCACCCGGATAATGCCCCGGTAAAACGTAGAAGAGCAATTAGGAGTGAATCCGGAGTGTTCCGGGGCAGACGACAGGTGGCGTCTTATTAAACTGGAGACTGAGTACTAATTTATGTTACTATCAACCTAGGAGGGACGGACAATCCTGGGAACGTGTGGGGAAAATATAGACCGAAAAGTTAAACTTTTTAGTTTAGGGGTTAAGGTAATTTTTGGGGACATATTTTGTTGCTCAGGTTTTTCATAGCGTTTTCACAAATTTATAAAGTTAAAAGGGTTTTTTAATAAAAGTGACAGACAAACAATCTGGCAGCCGAACTGATGGTACGCAGTTATCTACATGTGCAACACCATGGCCTTTATTCTCTATCGATTCCTTACTTCGCGAATTTCTTGTCTTACATAAGAAATCTGCAAAAGTCTATTCTCTATGAATCGAAAACAAAACCGCGCGAAATGAATTTGGAATTGGCGCGATTTAAACTGTCAAAAATCATATGTTTTACCGAGACGCGTTCCGTAACATCAACACATCAAAAAATATGACCACTTATGTCAATATATTTTATTCAAAATAAAGATAACTTTAATGTAAAGTGAAGGTATATCTAACGCTGTGACACGATTGGAACAAGACACGGCAACGATGTGGTTTCGTATCGTGTGGAATCTGTGTTTTCATAGAGAATAATCGCCCAGGGGCGTTACCAAAGCATTGTCCCTTTTAAAATAACCATTTAAATTCATTGTTTTGTGAAATATCAAACCAATATAAGATAGTTAATTTTGATGGCAGCGATTAGTCTCTCGGACGGTAACAAAAAGGGAGCAATTGTATCAAATTAATAGCATCTAATAATGGACCTCTTATAAAACACGGGCAGCTAAAATGCAGCATACAGGTTGTGTTTACTTTTAATACCGTTTTGTGCAGCTTTTATGGAAATCGAATACGTTTATTTCCAGAAGTTCCGTGGAAGTAGTTCCGTAACGGAACTATTGTATTGTATAATAAATTGTATAATTGTATTGTATAATTAATTTAAATTATTTTTTGCTCCCACTCGAATATGTATCAAACTCCCAGGATTTTTTTTATTTTTTTTATTTATTTATTTATTTGAATGCCATACCATCGAGTAGGCATTACAGTTTCCTAATTCGCCCACTCGAGGTCCTATAAACTGGTACACACAAAACCATAAAAAAAAACAATAAAAATAAAAAGAGAACATAAAATTAAACAATAAACAAGAGTCGAATTGCAACTTAGAGTAAGTCTCTACAAACTGCAAAGAACTCCATTGGCGTAAATGATTTCTAACAAGCCAAAGGCGATTGAAAACTGGTAACTAATGAATCCAGGGGATTGGCTATTTATTATTGGGGAGTTTTATGGAAGCTTAAATTATTTGAGCAATGCTACAAGGCGTGGCATTGCGAACGCAGTACGAATACTTGGTCAGAATGTAAATAATCCGGAGCCGAGTGGTTGAAAAGAGACGATATCATTAGGGAACGATAACGTATTGCAGAAGAACTTGTAAGTTTATACAAGGATATTCTGACCTGACTGATTTTGGAAATTGTATTTTAGATATATTTGGCGGGCCCGATAGCTCAGTTGGTAGTATCCCTGCCTTCTGAACTGAGGGCTGTGGGTTCGATTCCTACCCAAGACAAACATTTGTGTGATGAACATAGATGTTTGTTCTGCGTCTGGGTGTTATATTGTATTCTATGTATGTATTTACAAATAAAAAAGTATATAAGTATTGTATCAGTTATCTGGTTCCCATAGTACAAGCTATGCTTAGTTTGGGGCTAGATGGCGATGTGTGAATTGTCCACACATATTTATTTATTTATTATTATTATTAGATAGGCGTTCTTTTTAGCAATTGCAATTCTTTTAAGCGGCGCGTATATATATCGTGTTAGCAGTCGTAGTCGCGTAATATAAGCAGCGTACCGATTCGACTTAGACATGAGACAGTATCAGAGAGTCACTAAATTTCATAAGGGGTTTTCGAATAACAGTTTCAAGTTTCGAACCCGTAAAAAGAACTAGTTAATTTTTCCATATTTTAAACTTTTTGACTTCAACAGTTTCACGCTGCCTCGGAGCGCCCTCTTAGCTACCTCCTTCGTACAATCAGATAGGTCAGGTCACATGGCAGGGACAAATGTGGCTGTAACTCACGCCCGGGCCCGAGATTTCTTATACACTGGTTATTACAGAGGTACGGATAATGGGCCGGATATTTTTCCTTCACCTACCTCGTTTTTGTGATAAGAGTCGTAGTCTATACTTCTGGTAGTGAGTTTGTAAACGGTACATTACTTACAGTTAGCAGAGT
Organism: Ennomos erosarius; assembly: GCA_963580505.1. Classification (NCBI taxonomy): domain Eukaryota; kingdom Metazoa; phylum Arthropoda; class Insecta; order Lepidoptera; family Geometridae; genus Ennomos; species Ennomos erosarius. The sequence continues at coordinate 3,182,437 of OY756982.1, forward strand.
TAACTGAAGTAATTTTGGAATCATAACGGCATTTTTAGAGCCCGTACCCAAATAGCAAAAATGGCCTCTTCTTGGATATGCGTATATTTAATGTAATAACGGTCAACGATTACGTATATGGATTCTTGGACGCTAACAAGGATTCCTTGCATATAGATATACAAGGACCGTGATCCCACAACACCCAGATTGAAACTAGTTTTGCGCTTTTTTGTGCACAAATATGTACTTGTCTTGTCGCAGGAATTGAACACGCCACTTCTGGGTTATGAGCCGACCTGCTCAACCACCACAGCAAACAGGCTGTTGATGGTACCAACAATTTCAACAAAAGCCGCAGAATCTCAGTAAACTCTAGAATGCAAAGACACATCTTCGCTTGGTGCATTTTAAATGCATGATAAATCAACCGCATTATTATCTAATCCCACTAGATTATAAGCAACTTTGTAACCAAAATCAGAGCAACTTTGTCCTCCACATAATACAGTCATAAGCTGCTATGTCTTCGGCTGTAAACCTTAAACTTGTACGTAGAAGTTACTCAGAGTACACCCGTGAGAATACCGCTCCAGGCGTCTCTGAGACATGGAACTTTGTAGTCTCTTCAATAGAATAGATAATTCATTTATAAAGATATTTATGGGTAGATTCATTTTAATGATACCGATACATTTGGTACAGAACTAGTTGGTTATAACCCAGATAATATAATACCTACAGTACAGATGCCTCATCCCATACAACGGAATAACGCGGGGTACTTTACGAATTACTTTATTTCTGCATAATGCGTTATCAAGCGAAATTTATTGCGTGTTGGCGAAGTATTGGGGCAAATCAATATACTGGACACTAACTAGTAACTCTCTAGACACGATTACTACATTTTTTTCAAGGTCGGGCTATTTTTTGTTTGTACCTGATGGGACCCCATGGTTATAAAAAGTGGCCACGGTAACTGCAGACCATATAGGGGGTGCGAAGGATCCCCAGTGGACTGCCGGCTACCCATACCTCGATGGAACTGAGACTGTTGCCCTCATTGCTAGCGAGTTATGGAGAGGGCTATGCTTGGTGTTTCCCTGCGAGATCAGGGCCCTTATTCCGTATGACCATTCACGCACGTAACGCGGCGCGTTACGATATCTTTGTGGAATGGTTTTGGGTTTAAAATGCTATTCTGTATGCCGTTGTCAAATTTGACAATCACGACAACACACGTTACACGCACGTCAAAAAACAGAAAACACTGGGCACAAAAAATTTAACGCGTGGCATACAGAATACAATTTTTTGATTCCATGTTAATTCCATGTGGTGGCGCGTTAAAGCCCGCATTTACGTTTGGAGCATGTTAAGCGTCACGCGTTATTGGCAAGGAATCTCATGTGTCATAGCGAATAACCCCCAAGATTCGAAATGAGGAGAACTATAGTGACCGGTATAGCTCTTAGTAACAAGTTGAAATGGCAATTTGCACATCGCTCGTAGAACTGACAACCGATGGGGAAGACAGGTTCACGAGTGGCAAACCCGAACATGAAGACGCAGGCGAGCCGACAGACACAGGAGGCGAGCAGCCGCTCAGTGGCGCTCCCTGGGGGAAGCTACGTTCAGCAGTGGACGTCTTTAGACCAAAAGTCAATTATTTTGGGCATGAATACACTCGTCACGGTAGCATTCATTAGTCATCTAAAGGGACGGATCGACGCAGGGTCACATCCTTCTCGCGATTGAAATTTTTCCTTTACATGAAAACCATAACCATATACCTAAACTGTTGATACTTGATTATAATTATTACGCTGGCGATACCTACTATATAAATAACAAATATACAAGAAAAAAGTAAAAATTTACATGCAAAATATACTACACGCCTGCATCTGCATTGAAACCAAATTTAAATTATTAATGCCAACTAAAAATAATTTAATTTTGAATTTGGGATACTTATGACACTTCATGAATTTCACCACTTTGTTTGTTTATTTTACTTGTCGAGGAAGTAAAATAAGTACTTTAAAAGTATAATAGCTAGCTCAGGTAATTGAATAGGTATCCTCCAAAATTCAACAACTCAAATCCTCTTTATTAATCATCAAAAACTTGCCTGAAACTTTCATTTGACTTATTGAAGTCCAAACTAAATATTAACAGAGTGTAAGTGCTACCGTTGAACCTTCGTAGACTTTCTAGAACTACGAAATATTTGAGAGAGGAACTAATCAAAATTTCAGGGTACGAATCAGCAGGCTCAGAACGTATGTACGTCATGACCATTTTATCCGGTACGGCGATGAATAATTCGCTCCAAGTTCTACGGCACAAGTTTATACAAACGACGCGGTTGACTTCGATGCTGGTGAGTGCAAGTTTTGGAATAATAACAACTGCAGATCATTAAGGAAAATAACCAGCCAAGTGCATTCGGACACGCGCGAAGGGTTCCATACATCTATAAAAACGAGTAAAAAATCTCGTTTGTTGTATAGGAGCTCCCTTAAATATTTATTTTATTCTGTTTTTAGTAGTTATTGTTATAGTGGCAACATAAATGCATCGTCTGTGAAAATTTGGACTGCCTGTGTTAATTTTTAACCCTATATGAAAATTAATGACGAACGAGAGTTGAACTCCATCCATTCATCCGTTAAGCTAGGACATGCTTAATATAGTGTTATAGAGATAATAAAGTAAAATAAGGTGTAACATAAACGAAGTTTAAAGATATTCGTGAATACAATAAAACAGTAGCCAAAATCGTGTGCCTTACAAAACGTGGTTTCAATAAAGTCATGGTGTGAATTTGCTACCACTCAAAAATGACGAAAGAAAAAAAATTGCGTGCATTCTGATTAGTCGTTAACTGGTCACATAGGTCACATCATCATCTTGAAGACGTCCACTCCTAAATATAGGCCTCCTCTCCACAGAGGGTGAGCACTTTAAGTGGCTGCTTGCCTCACGCATTCATCGGTTACCCGTGGTTCTAGTCCTGATAAATTATTGGTTAAATTATAGGTACAAAGTCTTGTGGTAAATTATTGTTTTCATCATCATCATCATCATAGCAGCCGGAAAACGTCCGCTATTCAGCGTAGGCCTCTCCCAAAGAGCAACATTTTGAGCGGCTTCTTCCTTTCTGCATCAATCGGCGCCCCGCGATTATATTATTGCAATCAACAGAAATGTGCCTAGGAAACCACTTATAAAGTGTCAAAGTTGTGTTATTGGAAAACCTAGTCAGTACCTAAGCTATAATAGAAGACAGTTATCAAGTCCGCTTTCATCTCTTTGCTTGAACAGATCTATGAAATGCACTACGTTTAACGCGATGGTTGCAATCCACGATTTCAGTTTATTCCTGTGCACCAGTCGTGGTTCGTTAACTTTGTTATACGAGTGTTTGGTGCTTAGTTCATGATTCCGGCATGAAGAATCACGACAGTCCATGATTCCGGTATGGAGGAATGAAGTAACAGGATAGGTAGTGCCGGATGATGCCTAAGACCGAAAGTTGTACCTACCGTGACGAGCTAGTCATTTGCCTGGTGTTAAGCGACACGACCGTAAGAGTTGGACCATCACTGTGTCACAATATTGTTTGCAATTGCTTAAGTAACGTAGGTTTTAAAGTTTCGCGTGACACTGCACTGCGCACGTCATCCTGAGACATCACACAGCCTAGTAATCAGATTACTACACTTTGTAATCAGGTCATAAAGTCTCATTGGCCCAGTAATTTCACTAGCTACAATGCCCTTCAAACTGGAACACAGTAGTGCTCGCACACTACTGCTTGGCGGCAGAATAACTGACAGAGCGGTGGTACCTACCTAGACGAACTTTGCAGAAAAGTCCTACCACCTAGTAAAAGTCGGCTCCCCGCGGTGTAACGTGTATCTAGGACTAATTCTGTGTTAGTAATATTTTACTCCACACTCCACAAAGATAGAAGTTAAATTAAGTACCTACCCACTATGTAAATCAAATTCAGAAAATCTCAAACTATCTACAACACAGAACATAACTCTTAATACTGTTAAAGTTAGGCGATACGTTACGCCGTGATGCGTGAAACATTTCTGTCCCAGCTCTGATTTACTTTCGAGCTGTTTATCATAGGTAACTGTCATACACAGACGCACCAGTACCACTCGAACTGGGATGACGAAACTTTTGTATATTACGGTTATATCACAGAGCAAAAAAATGTCATATTTTTCAAATGTATGTGGGTTATATTATTATATATGACAACGTTTCGGAACCGTAGGCATAACTAGGTTTGACTGAAAAATTCAGATAGGATAACTTACCATAGCGTATACTGTGATGATAAGTTTATATTCAGCAAAAATTTCCATTGAACTGTTGATGATGATAATATAATGTACTACGAACTACTGAGTTCACTAGAGAGCTAGAGACTCTTTAATTCTAAGCAAGACGCAACTTTTAATACCTTTACCTTATAAATAAACGGCATAGACTTCAAGCACTTAGCGTATCTTTTCAACTAGACTTAAAAAGCATAAGTCTCGTCTAATCCTTACATAGAAGTCCGATAATTAACGTTCTCAGGCTGCTTTACGATGTTCAGTCTGAGACGTAGAGTACTAACCCAGTGGAAGTGAAGCTGCGTTTGGAGCTGTTAATGTTTGAGGCTAGTCGACGGACCATTGCTCAAGAAAATAATGATTAATGATGAGAAAATATCAGTGAAATGGTATTTTGATATATAAGACAGTGTGTAATTCATAAAACTATTTTCGTTTGGAAGATAACTTAATTCCAAATTGGAAGACTAACATTCAACGATAACGATTATACTTGTGAAATGTAATTTCTTTTTTCATTTATAATACATAGTTAAGTACCTTCATGATTTAAAAAAAACATCTATTTCTATGGCTCTACACTTCTGGGGTCTTATGCGACCTAGACGTCGGGGCCTGTTTCAGGACTTGTAGATTCGTACCTAAATTACGGAGTACGATAGGCCTAACATCTTAAACCTTGATTTTATAAAAGATTTTCTCAATATTACGCCTCTATTGCACTTTCTATCTGAGATGGTTTAACTTTTTTCAGTTCGTTTCGTTTCCTCTCGTTCTCTATAAAGGAAGGATTAATTAATACAGTCTGCTGAATGGTTTTGCGCTACCTCTAATGGCGTGGAATAAAATTATTAACCAAAATGGTATAAATACTCTAATTACGTAATGGTAGAAAATGCATAATGATTTTGCTGACTATTATTTAAAAAAAATTACCTGACTTAGCAATCAGTATAAGAATGTTTCGGTCAGAACTAATTGTTAAATTAAGTTTTCTAAAAAGACTTTGGAAATAATTACGTGAACTTTTCCATCATTAAATAGATGAAGAATTTAGGAAGACCGCGGAAATGTGAGAGAAACTGCAGATGCCAGTATGTAAAATTATATTCGTTGGTTCAGGATAATAATTTATTGTTTCTGTAAGTCTCGCAAATGCAACATCTGAAACATAGATATTTCCAAAGTGCGCCATGGTCAATGCAACGCGTTAGTATTATGAGACTTTATGACCTGATCTCACAGTCTAGTAAGCTGATTACTAGACTGGGTGATGTCTCAGGATGACGTGCGCAGAGCAGTGTCACGCGAAACTTTATTATTTTAAAGTTCCGAGTGACACTGCATCTGTTATGGGCAGCCGTGTCGCTTAACATCAGGTGTACGACTAGCTTGTCACGTCATTCATTCTCATAAATAAAAAAACGATAGCGACTCACCGATTAGAATAGGACTCTAAAAAAAGAAGAAGTAGAGTGGTAAGTGTGCCTAAAACCTAGTTGGTAAAGATTATAGTTTAAATAATCACCTTAGACAACACCAGCGTTTATTTAGATATTTTACTGCGATTTTATTACACAGCCGTATCTCACAGCTATCATAACTGAAATTCTGCAGAATGACTAATGAGCAAGCCAGTTGAATGATGGCCCCAGAATTGGCAAGTATCCAGGCAATCTGTCACGGAGTTAAATGTCGCTTCTTCATCAAATCTGTTATGTTTTTACTGTTAAATCTTTAGCTACCATAGAATGTATATTAGGCATTTGCATAGAAATTGTTTGTGACATCATTGTTAAAGTGCTTGGCGATAGAGCTTTTACTAGACCAGCGTTCTACACCTTAGACCACATCGTCGCTTCTCATCAGGTGAGATTGTGGTGAAACGCTAGCCTAGCCGTTGATAAAAAAAAGAAAAAAAAAAAAAGAAAAAAAGAGTTCGACTTTACTTTTTCTTAGCTAAAAGAACGATGGTATACCTACACCTTCTAGCTAACCTACGGGGGGTATGTCGAGCTCGCCGGCGGGGTCGGTGTCTGATTGTGTTACGCTGGTATCCTATACCGGTACCAAAATCGGTACCTGAGCCAGAAGGGCTAGACTAGCCCGGTGATCCTAGCGCAGCCGAAACAATGGCTGCTATAGGATCTTCGGGGTCGCTCAAGACGTGTCTTGGGCGGCGACGACGGGGTGAGGTCACAAATTATTCAGAGTGAGCTGACTAAGCTGTAGGTATCATGGCTTGACCCACAGGCCAGTAATTTTTACTTTTTCACACACACTATTTCTTACATTCTTTGTCCCATTTTCAAACTGCCATAGTTGATCTTGTACATCCTAAATCTATGGCTTGACCTAAATCGGTGAAAAACTGGAAAGAAAAAGCAAGAAACCAACCATTCTACAAACATATTGGTTTGACTAGACCAAGGCCCATCCCAGGCTGTTGCGCCTTTGATGATGATGATGATGATGATGATGATGATAACTATATTATCATCGCTTTGAGTTTCAAAATTCACTTGTGTTTGTTGGTGCAACATGATAGCATCCTTCTTACAAAACTTCCTGGTGTTATCTATTTTGTCTTCGTCAATGTAATTCATGGATTTTTCTAAACTGAAAAGCAAAATTTTCACAAAATAACAGCTCCTAGAAAAACGGATATCGGGAATTTGTACGTCATATCCGTTGTACACCGGTGACTTCCGGTGGAGCGTGCTTTAACTTCCGGTAGCGGCGCGGAGTTTAAAGGTTAATGTTGTAGGATAAAAGCCTTGACAAAGTTGTTAAATTGAGTTGTTGTATACTTGGCAAAAATATAAAACTTTTGTCTCGCTTTCGCACGTGATATTTCCCATTTGTGAGAAGGTGGCAGAACGAAACAATGTAGTTTCGTTTGAATATTATTGAATCTAATTCTGATGTGGCATCACCGCTCAACACAATTTTTTTTCTCTAATCTACTCTAACATTTTTTTTGCATATTCGGATTTGTTACTTTATGTAGATATTAAACTGTGAAAAAATGCAATGCAATGGTTAAAAATGCTATCAAATTCTAACCAATGGTCAAAAGTTGTTAGAGTTTTTAACCATTGGATTCCTTAATTATGGTTAAAAACCCCACCCCACGCAGGCTAGAATAGTCTACATTAAAGTTTCTTATAGTGCACATAAAAAATATTCGCGTAAAAAAGTTCTAAAACTTCAGCCTTTATTTATGCAAAAAGTTCCTATGTACGTTGGCCCAAACGTTCGCTGCCAAACACCGAAGTTTGCTAAGTAATAAGCACTCCAAGTTATAAAGTGCTTATACTCAAGTTTATTTTATGAATTGACTGGCTTTTTCCATATTCAGACTTACAGACAGAATTGCCGAAGTTTAGGAAACTTTTTTGCTTAATGGAGGAAAAATCGGTCAAGTATAAATGATGTGAGTTGATAAGACTTTATCAATGCTTTATTTTTAATTTTTATGCAAATGTTTTTTTTCTGCTATTTACTTCCAAACATTTTGATTTTAATATAAACAAAATATCTTAAGGGGTTGTTTGTATGAAAGTGTATCCTTCTAATATTTCTAAGGTAGGATTGCACCATAGTCCCAGTTAAAGATAATGCCATAATTAAAATTTGCAGTTCCTAAACCTTAATCATGAAATCGCCAATGGCACCTTTAATTTTTCATCAACACAGTAACTGTTTGTCAGTTTATTACTATAGTCTTAACTTTAACCATTAATTTTTGCACATAAAACGTAATTTTCGGCTTTACAAAAGCTTTTACTTTACTTTTAAGCTTTGACAGTAGTTTGTAAAATGGTGTAACCCGACTTAAAGTGACTTTGTGATAGCTGCTATTTTTAGCGGAGTTAGTTGGACTTAGGTGCAGGCATAAAAGGTAAGAAAACGTAAAGTTGAAAGTCGAACAAACACTAATGTTTAAATGTAAAAAAGTCTTAATGATCCAAAAAGTCTGTTTGAAATCGACTGATTCTCGAAGAGCGTCTCTAATTGTCACTTGAGATCATCGTTTATTACCAGAAGTTCCGTATGACGGAACTCCATAAGTGGCATCTCGGGCAGCTAGGCCATACAATAAGCTTGAATTTCGGTAAACTCAAAAGGTGCTTAACAAACCACGCCGCGCCAAGCAAAACGCTTAACAGCTTCAGTAATTGCACATAAACAAACCCCACTAAAACAAACTAAACTTAGTTCTTATCAGAAGATTGGCACAAATCGTGTTAACGTCGCGGGATCAGCCCTATCCGGATTTCATTTAGATAATTGAATGAGGATCTATTCTGATTGTGAAAAGGTTTGGTGAGCATTGGGGCTAGTAAACCAGAGTTTAGAAGCCTTAATTATGTTTTAAAATCAACAATGTGCATGCTCCGTTCATTGATTTTAGAACGGATATCGAATATTATTGTTTTTTTAGGTTAATTATTACTTTTCTACAGTGGACGTCTAAATTGTGAATGGGAATAATATAAAAAAAATATTGTTAGCTCAATAAATGCAGTTCAAGTATCAACACGTACACAATCAGCCTTTTTTGTATCCACTACTGTATAAACCATAGACGTACCCCGTTAGATTGGCAAGCGTTTTGATAATAGCTGTAGATTATAATGCAGCCCGTTTTGGCAACTCTTACCGTATTGGTGTGAACTACTAATGCACGACGACATAGTATGCAAGGTGACTGAATAGCAAAATATAAATATCGTAACTCTCTTGCTAGGTTTTGCCACGCTTGGCAGGCATCTTGATAATCGCAGTAGGTTATAATGTAGATCCAGGAGAATACTGCATGCAGCCCATTCTGGAAACCTTAACCATATCGAAGCGACTATAAGGAAGTCGATATAGTAAGCAAATCAACTGAGTAGCAGTGTCAATATCGGGAACATAGGTCTCCTCTGGTAGGTCGCACTACGTTAAGCAGGCGTTTGCAGACTGAAGAGAATGCTGCAGCCCATTCTGGAAACCCCATTCGTATCGAAGTGACTACTAAGCAAGACGACATTGTAAGCAAATCGACTGATTGGAAAAATTTTAGGTCGTAAATTACTTCGGGTAAAGGCCTCATTTATTTTAAGCCGCGTTCCCTCTAATTCTATAGCCCCATGCAAACAAACGCCGACTATTGTACGATCCGTTAACATTCAGGTGTGATTAATCCCGTACGTTAACCTGATCCGTTCCGCATCCTCTGATAAAGTAGATAACCTTTTTTCCTCACTTTGTTCTAGCAATAAAAGTTTCAATAGCTCTGGGGAAAGATTTAGTTTGGGATAATTGAGCTTCATTTTTTTCTTGGATTAGATTTAGGTTTCACCACAAGCGCGCCTATAAGAAGAATCGTTGAGTTCTAAGGGGATTTCAAAAGGGACTATAACGACATTAACGATTCAGTTTCTATAAAAAATCATCAGATTGCAAATGTAAAATTCAACGCATTGGCCACATTAAAAAATTCTCCTTGACCATGACCATAGCGTTAGTCCAAAATTTTCCTTATTGTAATTATTTAATAAGCTAATGTGCGCAGTATTACTCTATAAAAAAAAACTACTCATACCTTTGTCATAAATCATAACGTCAAAACAATTAACCACACGTTCCTAACTCGCAGTCAATTTTCTTCAATATTAATGCTCATTTTGAGACCTTTTCTGAAATAAATGCTCGATGAAAGCCTTCGCTAGTTAACGCCGCCGTCACAATGTTACTTATTGTGAAATGGTACTACAGCGTATATGTTATTGTGTAGTTGATTGAACATTACGGGCGGATTGTTCTTAACCGTTTATTCCGGATCGCGCACAGTTTGCTCCACATTGTTTAACCGGCTCGGAGCCCTACTATTGGATATGACAAGCAAAAATAAAAGCTCGTATGATTATACACTAACAGGCATCCTTGGAAATATAGTCCTGTTCATGTCCTATTATTAAAGGACAAAAATTGGTTATAAATCTATAATACAAATAGGTAACATGGAAAAATATTATAACTACTCTATTTCAATACACCTTAGTGTGTACATGTAGTACATGATGACTAAACCAATTTTGAAGAAATCAAAGATTTATTTAGGTCATTTTAGGACGGTCTATTAAATAGATTTTGCTTGAAAAAAACATATAGGCAAATAATAAGTAGGTATTATACATTTATTCAAGACTAGCTACTGCCCGCGGCGTTGCCACGCGTGGACTACATTACTTTTCAGGTTTCGGTTTGAGTAATGGCTTTATTTTTAAAAACTGATTTTCTATCAGCCACACTGAGTTTTCTGCTCGTATAATCATTTCCACGAAGTAGAAAAGACATGTCTTAATCATGGATGAAATAATTAATTAAAATATTTCCTAAAACAGCGTAGGTACGCTAATTATTGTCATTGATATTCCTGGACCAATTTTGATGAAATCTCCACTCATGGCTACTAACCGTCAGTAGCCAAAAAAAATTCACCATGAAGCGGCCATGTTGTATAAAATTCCGTCCGGTTTCGTAATGATATTTAATAATTTTGACCAAAAATTTTTAATGATATTTGTATTTTAATATATCCTATATTGTGCGCTGGTTATTTCTAAGCATATTAGTGCAACCCGCATGAAAATCAGTTCAGTATCTAGGGATTTGTTCAATAACAAACAAACAAACAAACAAACAGCTACAAATTATTGTCCCTAGATGGCGTTAGATACGATAAATTAGAAAATATATGGAGAAGGGCAAAAAGCCTTGTAGTCCTGCATCGCGGTTACGATATTTTTTGAACAATAGAACCTATGGGATAAATTAGATTTGACATCATTATGTGTGTGTTCCGTAGCGCATCAGAATTACACATTTATATGTAGGGACATCGCACATCATTACACTTGGTGCAGTTACTCGAAATTGTTAGAGTGAAAACAATTTATTTACTGCACACACACTACTGCACTATTATAAAGTTGTCATAAACCTGCAATCATAATTATCACAGATGACAAAAATGTCATCGTCACCTCCCAGTTCGTAGTAACCCCGGTTCTAATTAACCAGCAGTCAATAGCAGGGCGCCTCCAGACGTAACCCGACCGGGTGGCAGCCAGCCCAATTACTCGCCAATTAATTTTGCAATAACAACCGGCCCGGTAACCGGGCGTCTTGTGTGCAACCACCTTGTGAAATTAGGGAGCGAACAAATGTGCAGTTCTACTGCAGCCACATCCCACTAGAACTCTAGAACAGACAAAATTTAATTTTTCGTAAGTTAGATACCGAAGTTTGAGAAGCATTTCATGATTATCTATTAAATACCTCATTAAAAATATTTAATTTTTGAATATAGTTATTCAGCATTTATTACAAAAGTAAAGTTAGTTTCCTACGGCGATATTTACTGGCGGATTTTGATAAATATAGCTGTTAAATCTGGTACTCTGGTAGTTTAAATACAAGCAAAATTGGTCAAGAGCTTGTCAATATACAAGATATAGAGTTCTGAGGTCGGGAACACAGTTATTACAAAAAAGTTTTTGTTTGCGATCATGAGGTGTACTTAAATTCACACTGAATAGTCAAATCTGTTCGCAGTACCTACCTAACAAACTCTTTACACACACTGTGCAAGTCCGCAACACAACAATTTTTTTATGAAAAATACTAGGTATTCGATGCATGCTCCACATTTCAAATGAGAATTGAAGAAAATACGTTTTCATAAATTGAGTGCCAATCTTTCAATAGTCAGTTCATTTATTTACTTATTCTAAGGTTAAAGAGTTTTCTCTATAAATATGTGACCGTTAACATTTATCTTGCAATTGAAAGATTGGCCCTCTAGCTAAAAGTTAGTAAACAACACAAAATTCTCATTTAACTTCGATAGGCATTACTAGCATGGAGACGAACCTAGCAGCTAATGCATTTATTGTGTTAATTCAGCACTGCTCATAAAGAATTCAAACCAATTTACTTTGACATTACTCTGGATCGCAAAAGCTTACGAAGTGTGGAACGTGATTTTGATGAATGCAGAATGGACTTAGCGTATGGTTGGTTGAAATTAAATAAGAAAATTGTCTTTTTTTTATTGAGAAACGTAAAGTAAAGGTGTGTTTTTTATTTATTTATTTATTTTATTTACAACAGCTTATTTTAACACAATAATTCACCAACGTAGCTATAGAAAGCCAGTTACAAGTTCTCACGAATAGAACTAAGAAAAGTCAACCATGCATAAACACTGGAGCACAATAAGGTAGATCAGCTGTTACACATAATTGTGGAAAATAGGGTTAAAAGGTTTTGAGAATTATTATGAGTGAGGTTCATGTAAAGTCAGCATAACATGCGATTGGTTCTTAATTGAGAATTTAAAATCATGCATCTTAGTACCTAATGGTAAAAAAAACTTTAACCACAGTAGGTAACTATTTGTAAAATAAGACTATTTTATTAAGCCCAGAATAATAAAACTTGAAAAAAAAATTGTTGACAGATAGGCCCTATAAATTAGAAACCAATTGTGTTTGGTAAAAACACTTTTAATAATTTTCCGGTTCATGAAGACGTTAAAGAAATGGGATGTCACGCAACTCAAATAGATCAGTAACATAATTACAATTGCGTAATAAGCTAGTTTGCATAGCACTTAACTTCAAAACTAGAGTTAACCAATAGAAAGGATGAGGATATAATTATATCTGATGGCCTAGCTTACACAGCTTAACTTGTTATCGTTGTTAGAGTGAGAAACACTTAAGGCGCTGAATGCTCCCAAATCGACTATTTTGAACGTGGTTATCTCAAAACGTATACCATTTACAGAATTGAAAAAAAAGCACGTTAATACTGGTCATATCTTCTTTCCATCTGCCTAAACCGAAATACGTTTACGAAAAGTTACCTCGATAGAAAAAAATCGTGAAGGGACCTCTAAAAAATCATTCAAACGTCCTAAGATGTTACATTATAATAAGACACCCGTTATGTTTCCATGCATCCGTCTATAAGCATATTTTTTTATAACAATAAGCATTTCTTTTATAACTAATTATTTGTACCGAAAAATGGAAAAGTCGAAGTCAACGCAATCCCCATATTTTTTCTATGCATAAAGCGACCCTATATCATACAAAATAAGTTTCAAGTTTGTCTGCTGTAATAAACGTGCTCGCATTGGGTCCTGTCAGGGCCTTAAGCGCTACCGTAGTCTTCACTTCAGTCTCTCTTGAGAAAAAGTGTCGAGAAAATTTTGTCGCACTGCGCATGTCACCGGGGTATAAAGACATTCTGTGAATGTTCTAACTTCTCTGGCAGTAACAGTAAGACACACGATACATATTATATTAGACTCTACTATGCACTTAAGGTGTTGTATACATACAGAACAGTCGAAAGCTTACACTTGAAACTTTTAAGTGAACCAAGGATTCCGTGTGTCTTCGGTTGAGTACAATTGCCAGAGTTACATGCTACAACTTCTTTGTTTAAAATTTAAGAAAGACGTTGTTTGGAGCTCAGACCTTTGACGATAATGTAGTTAATGTGATTATGTGATTTTTTTTCTTTCTTTCTTTCTTTCTATGATGATGATGGTGATGATGTGTAATGTCAGTTAACGTGATATATGTGTTGTTCGTGGGCAACATAAAAAACATTTTTACATCACATTCTTTTTACTAAAGGTACTCAGATTTCATAACAGCACTCATTGCGACAGAGTTCCACTCCTCCGACATTTCAGTAACTCTGCATCACTGTATCGCATCCCAGCCTGTTGCTGTTATTTTCATTTATCCAGCGTAACCTAATAAAGTGGTCTCGTCGTCCGCAAAGAGTTTTGTCGTTACATTAAAAAATCATATTTGTTGAAACAGTCCTTTGGTTTCAGATTTTCTCTTTCAGAGCCTGTGGAATTTAATTTGCGGAGATGGATTTTAGAAACGTAATGTTTTTGAAAACGTCTTTAGTGGACCAGGAACTTTAGTAGAGACTTTTAAAGGTTTTTTGGATAAATGAGACCTTTTTTGTTATTCGATAAATTAATTTACCTGCTCTTTGGCAAACAAAGTGGCCAATTTTTTTTTTTTGTTTGTTTTTTTTGTGCACTTACACAATTTGATAACACACTTTTGTACCTACGTATTATTTAAATAATAAAATTTACGATAAAAATATTTGATGCGAACAATTTACAATAAAATTTAAATGTAGAAATAATAGTTAGTTATCATGGTAGACCGATGACGGTCAAATAGATGCAAGAAGCGAACGGCCGATCAAATGTTCTGCGAGAGATCTATATTCAGTAGTCACCTTCCAGCGATTACTGAGTGATAATACTAATAAGCGGTGCTTCTTCTTCTTCTCGTGTAGGCAAGTGGTCAGCCCTGGTGTCAGAATTTTTGGGCCGCCTGAAGGCTTCTGACTTGGCTTAATAACTATTGTCTTACGACAACAGCGGGGACCGACGGCTTAACGTGCCCTCCGAAGCACGGTAGCGCTCAGTTGTTAATACCAACTTTTTGCTGTAGCGGTCACCCATCATAGTAGTGACCGCAGCGAACGTTGCTTAACTTTACCGATCGGTTAGGAACGGCTAGTCGTGCTTCGCTATGAGCGCTATAAGCTGTGCTGGAAATTAGAATTAAAATGAGACATGTCTATGCATCGCTTAGTTAAAAACTATATTTACCCCGCGCATATTTGTCGCTAAAAATCCTAAAAACTTTTTCACAGTAAGTCATGTTTGTTGCATCAAATGCTAGAACACTTTCTAGAATCTAGTGCCATTATTTTCCCTCTTTTAATTTATGTTACTAACTGTTTTATTTTTATAAAAACATCTAACGAGACTTGTTTTAAACTCGAATATTTTTATACCATAAAGCAAGCCCACTTCAACTCTGCTGGGCTTGCCATAATAAAAATTATGGATGAATTTTGGGGACGAGAACGCCACTTACCCCATAAAAAATACGCACTTTAATCCTCTCCAGTCATTCGCGAACTTCCAAACTTTTTTATCTCTCCCTAACGGCCCGAAACTATGCAATGGGGACGTCACTCTTTGTATACTTTGAAGCAAAATAGAAGCGGTGTTGGTCACTGTTTTTTGGGGTAAAGGGTAAAACGGACCCTATTACTAAGACTTCGCTGTCCGTCTCTCCGTGTGTCACCAGGCTATTCTCAGGAACCGTGACATTTTCAGTTGATATTTTCCCAGATTATGTACTTTTTTTGCCGCTATAACAACAAAATACTAAAAAATAGATTAAAATAAATATTTAAGGGGGCTCCCATACAACAAACGTAATATTTTTGCTCATTTTTAAGATAATGGTACGGAAACACGAGTCCGAATCGCACTTGGGCGGTTATTAAATTCACAACTAAATAAGAGAACTGTGAGATTCTAGTTAGTTACTGATATATTATGTGTAATTAAGGCATAGAAAAAACAACTGGCAAATTTTCATCTCTTTTCTGCAATAACTGGATATTAAATTGTAATTAAAATTAAAAGTTCAGTTACAAATATTCAATTATCACAGATCACGATCACGGTTGGCAAGTAACTATACAGGCTTTGTACAGCTCCATAGCACCATAAAAATAGGTACCGCAAAGGTGTCCATGACGCTTTTATTTTGCGTCATACTATAAAAGTTTTATGGTGTGGAAGAAAGGGATTCGCCTATCAAGAATATACAGTCCAAGTTTTTGTACGGACTTTATTATTCCGTGTTTTGTTTTCGACCCTCCTTCAGGATGTTGAAGTCGGGAAAACAATCAAAAGTTTTGTAAAGAAGTAACTCGTTTCATGGTAATTTTGCCCAGTTTTAATTAATTATTCATTTTAATAAATTCATGTCCGAGATTGTGTGCATAATTTGGCTGTTATTTTGTGAGGAAGTCTCCACTTAATTACGTAGTTATTTTTTTATACGTTTAATTAAAATATTGATAATTATAATGTTTAAACTTATTTTAAGCGGGTTAATTATTTCTACTTCTGAATCTCCTTTGTGCTCCTCTCCAATATCGCTACGCATCGCACTCTTTTTGCCATTTCTCTACATTTTTTCCATCTCTTTCTTCTTCCAAGCTCTTTTATACCTGTACTCTTTCTAAATATAATGAATGAAATGAAAAAACTTATACAAAAAAGAAAATTATAATACTGCTTAACCCTAATTCTAAAATATCTTTGTAACCTTAAATCCTTTTTGATATGCATAAATTGAAATTTGAATAATTATCTTAATTTGATACTTATTTTTGCATGTGTTTACTCAAATAGAAAAAGGTTACAATTATTATTAGTCACAGATACATGATTGATTTTCTCATTTTCTATATTTCTCTACAATAATGGTTAGGACGCTGGGCTGCCGTCTTTTCTTCACTGTAATATGAAGACCATAGCCTCAAAAATCTTGAATAAATACCCATTTTATCTTGATGCCGGTTTTATTAATTATTTCTATTAATGTTTAAACAAATACCATCAACCAAAAAGTCCAGATAAATCCACTTCGTCTTATCTGGCTTCGATTATTTGCAGTCATATTGAGTATTCCAGTATATTGATCTCTCATTTTGTTTTTTTACTCTGCTTCGGTTTAGATTTATCGCCAATAACATATTTTTCAACGAATATAATAATAGCACGTACACCCGTTGCCCGAATGAGTTGCCTTCAAACAAACGTGGCTTAAAGTTAGTGCACGCTTTAAATTTATTTCATAACTCTACATCGTGTTCGACAAAAATGGTATCCTTTGAAATTTGATAGCTCGGTACAGAGATCGCGAATGAATATATTCTTTATTATGCCTTTTCTTATAACCTATTGTAACCTACTTATAAGTTGTTTCCTCTGTTGTTATTTTGTTACCTTGGTGTCAATAAAGAGTTCATCTATCTATCTATCTATGATTTATAGTAATCGTGAAACACTGTGCGTACCTATGTCTGTTGGCATATTTATTTCAAATTCAAATTTGTCGTCAATGTATCCGTTCGCGCGTTCTTACATTTGTCATTTTTTAGTTCGTTTGTTTGTATGTCCGTTTATTCGTTTGATAATTTTATCTGTTTATGCGTTTTTCGTACATTGGACCATTTTCATTCATTTTTCCGTTCAGCAAATAATCTGTGTGTTCATGTATTTCAATTTATATTTTTATCTTTATTTTACTAGAATTCAAAGATCCACAATTTCTCGACCGTGTAACACGTAGAGCAGAACATGCGAGTCTGAGCTTTTATTTTAAGAAAACTTAAATTAAAATCCGGTAACATGGTGAACGTGGTTGTCAAATCCTATGGTATGGGTTCTTGGAGAGATTAGAACATAATAAAATTATGTGTATACCATTTTCCTCCGATACAGAAGTCAAATTTGTAATAGTTGGTACTGTGTTATGCAATTTATTGAAAAGAAATTGAATTAGGTATTCTGATTAATGATAAAATACTTTCCATCATTAAAGATTAGTGTGTTTTTAGTTTTTTTTTTAATTTCACTTGTATAACAATGAAGGAAAATCATCGTGAGAATGTAACATTTTCGAGAATCACAATAAAAAACTCAGTAACAATTATTTTCGTCACTCGCCTTCGCAAATTAGACAGTGCAGACGCATATTCTCTCTCTCTCTTTCTTTCTTCGAGAAAAGGCCCTATCCCAGCAGTGGGATCGTGTTTTAGAAATATACGATTTTCATCGTTATTTATGAGTTTCAACCGACTTCAAAGAAGGAGATTCTCAATTAGGTTGTGTTTTTTTTTTGTATGTTTACTGCATCTTCGTCATTTAGTCATGCCATTTGCACTTTTCTTGGACATCAACAAAGAAGATTCTTAAATAATGCATCAAAACAAAAATATTAACAGAAACTGAAATCTGAACTCCCGTCACATTCTTTCTCGTCTGGTTCTCGCAAAAATCTGCTTCCTCACAAATCCGCTTTGCCGAGGAAGTTTCTATTCCATTATCCCGGGAGTAAAGTTCAATAGAACGAGGAAAAAGTCGTCAACTCGACGGAATTGTAAATAGAGATATGTCGGAGGTTGAGGCCTTGATTTGTCACAACTTATCTTCGAAAAGTAGGGCGGACGTAATGAGGAGCTTGAGGGGGGGGGGGGGGGGGGCTTAAATAAAAAACAAAACTTTTACAGATCAATTTATTAAATTAATTTTGGGTTTTTCGAATGATTGTGTGATTGTGTTCGGGATAATTATTAAGTATAAATATTTTGAATACAAATTAAAACAAGGATATTATAATTTCGCAGGGGTCTTTAGCGAATCAACACATATAATGATGCCTACTCGTAGAAGCAAATTATGTGTCATGGAGTCACACTGATCGCATTACCTGCAGTGTACTTTTTTTAATTTAATTAACAAGAAGCACTACTAGTAATAAAGAAATATTTGGACAGTTTTCTCAACGGATGCGATTGGCATAGATTAGATCGAATATGATCATGAATTATAATAATGCGAGAATTCAAAAATCATGTACTTACTCATATAGCATAATAATATATACCTACAGTTAACTATGAAGCAAAATTTAATATGACCTTCGCGCACACATGAATATTATTTTTGCTGCGCCCTGGTCTCAGCCTTAATACACCTCTGGTTTTTTTTTTCTCATTCCTGATAAATCATTCGTGCGATTCGTGAAGGATTCCAAATGTATCACGTCCTACGCCTCCTAACCAGGGGGATAAAAAGAGGGGGGTTATAAGTTACGTGTGACTCTGGTTATTATTAAGTAGAGGAGGACACTAGTTTCGTAGAGCTGATATTTTTGTAGGGTTCCGCACCCAAAGGAACCCTATTACAAGGCTCAGCTGTCCGCCTGTCTGTCTGTTTATCAACAATAAACTTACGTTTGATTCGACAACGCTCTCACTTGATGGTAAGTGACGACGTGGCATGTAAAAGCTGATATGTTTTTCTCATTTTTTTTCCAATAAAAATTGAAAAATGTTTTTGTGATGGCAATACCCTGATCACTGGCAAAGCCTTTATAGGTCTCAAATACACTAATTAATAAACTATTACCTCAGTACTCATTTTGAGTATTTTTTAGACCTAAACCCAAATTTATTGCGAGGCTTAGTTACTGGCCAAAATAAATACGAGCGAGTGTTCGACTTTGAAATTGATGTAATAACTTTTCAAGTTTGTGGACTTTACGGTTTGTTTATATTAACACAGATGTGTTCTATTTATAGGTACTGATGTAAGATGTTAATTATCAAAATCATTCAGTTATTTTGGTCACACTTTTCTTAACGCACATTTCTTATTCTCCCATTTTCTCAGTTGCTGCCGTTACCCAGCGACAAGTAGATTGATTCCCTATAAGTGGTGTTAGGGGACATTATGTTACAATGCATACGAGCGTTAAAACTGTGGCGTTTAACACGCTGACTTACGTTTATTGCACTGTTAAATCAAACGTTTTTACCAAGCTGATATTAAATAGTCCCAAACTAAGCATAGCTTGTACTATGGGAACCAAGTAACTGATATAATACTTATATACTTTTTTGTTTGTAAATACATACACAGAATACAATATAACACCCAGACGCAGAACAAACATCTATGTTCATCACACAAATGTTTGTCCCGGGTAGGAATCGAACCCACGGCCCTCAGTTCAGAAGGCAGGGATACTACCAACTGAGCTATCGGGCCCGTCAAGCAACCAAAACAATGCAACCAAATGTTGTTGTCTGCACCTTGCTGAATATTTTTGAAGGTACTCCCAAAACCAAACAAATGAAAGCCTGTAGAAAAATCAAAAACTCAAAACTTTTAATTTTCACTTTTACTATTATATACATCTTCAACCATTAAACAGCCACTGCTGAATATAAAATCCCACCGAAAGTTACGAATAAGTGATTGCTAGCAATTCGCACCCTACTTTTAAAGACCGCCGTTTTAACCAGTCCCTTAAACACTTTTATTGGTGACTATACTAGGCCATATAAATTGGTGACCACACTCGAATATAAATAGCTTGATATATTGAGGTGTTGGACATTTGTAAGGAAAAAGGACTGACCCTCGAGATCAATTTGGGGTTTCAACAATGGTTGTCGTGAAAAGTTGTAATGTGTAGCTATTCGTATTTGACGGGAATTTCTATAAAAGGAAAAATGAGGTGAAGGATAGAATTATTTGACACGTGTGTTATTATATAGAATAGATAAATGTACCAATGTGGTTTCTATTGACCACAAACATAAAAATTACAAAAACATAAAAAAATAAAAAAAGAAGAAAAAAATATATAAACAAAACTTACTTATATGAAATATACCATACCAAACCATACCATACAAAAAAAAATGAGGAAATTATTATATGGAAATCCGAGTCGAGAAACCATTGGATGCAAGAGGCGAGCAGCCGCACAAAGTGGCGCTCTCTGGGGGAGGACTATGCTAGCTGTGAATGTCTACAGGCTGTTGATGATAGATAGATAGGAAGTAAGAACTATCTTCATCATCATTAACAGCCCGAAGACGTCCATTGCTGAACATAGGCCTCCCCGTAGATCTCACCTCCTGCATCCATCGGCTGCCCACGGTTTGCACCAAATCGATGGGGGTCCGGCCTACGCTGCGCTTTCCAGTTCGTGGTCGTCACTCGAGCACCTTTCTTCCCCATCGGTTGTCAGTTCTACGAGCGATGTGGTGTGTGTAAGAGAACTATTATTATTTAGAAAGAGGATTTTGAATAACTATAATAAAGAGTGAATATTTTATAGAACCCATCCCATCTTCCCCATGGGTGATGTAAGAGTCAGTTAAGGGAATACGGGCATTTCCTCATTTTCCTTAGACAGCATTATAATCTAATATCACCAAGCGTGTGTTTATGGCATGGCAAACCCCCTAATGAGGAAGCTTTACATAAAGAGTCAGAAAACGTCTTTTGGGTGATGAAGCTAGCACATCTTAGCCGTTTTGGTTGTTAGTGTGAATAGTGGGTTAGAAGAGAAATAATTCTTTTTTTTCGCCTTGTTAGCACGCTGATCAAAATGTTTACTATGACTCGAAAAGTTTTTATACTAACTCAGCACTTTTGTTGTAAACACAGATAAGATAGTTGGAATTGAAGATGTTTGCTTTGCTGTTATGTGTATTCTCTGTTTAGAAGGGACGGCTGTCTCTGTGATGTCTTATTCTGGAACTTACATGCTGAAGTTTATTTTCTTTAAACTGAAAGCAAAGAAAAATATTCAAATAATATTTAAAATTTTGTACACGACTTCAACAAAATTAGATGTTTTCAATTCGACTGTTTTTTTGCCTCAGCTCACAAAGAACTAAAGTATTATGTTTGTGACACAACTATTTTACGTGATAATTTTGACGCCGAAAATTCGTTAGTTTGGGTGCCTGTCAAAACGAAGATATTGTAAAAACATTAAAAGAAAAGGTACGAGCATAGTTTTGTGGGTCGACAAAATAATAATATAAAAAATCATCAAAATCGGTTAACAGATGGAAAACCATTGGCACTTTTTGTATGGACATTGGACAAGAAGGGGGCTGGGTATATACTTCTCTTAAAATGTAATAAAGACTCGGTTAAGCTTGCGTTTAAGTCAAAGAAATATGATTGCAAAGAAATACTGAAAGTATTCCATAAAATATAAATCATAAAACTCTTATTTCTAGAATAAGCCCACAGTGAGGGACCGACTGCGGGACAATCCTTATTGTTGTTTTGATTAAATTTTCGACAGCGCGATGCAGATTGTTCCTTTCATGCTGCGTGTTCACATGTATTCCGGTTGCAGTACCTGAAATTGCTAGAATTTATTATGTTATAGTTCAATAGTGTACGTTTTCATAATCTTCAGAGAAAATTCAGAGAGGTCTGGTTATACGTCAAGTTAAATACGCAACAGGACTATCATCTAAAAGAAAAATAATGTAATTCAAACTAAAACATAGTATATAGCAGAAAATCGTTAACGTTTTTATAGTAGGTAGGTATAGATAGCTACAATTATGACTAGAATATTTGCTATGCATGAAATATGTTTGAAACGTAACTATTCCAACACTGAAAATAACTTTGTATTGTAATTTTTATTTCAATTTGAGTTTAGCTCATTAAACTGCATTACGAACATTTTGAGACATAGAAAAAATTGTGCACAGACACATCTTTATAACAGTAAAAAAGTAATTAGCTACTGACAATTTTAAAATGACTGAAGTTACTAAGTAAAAAATCTTAATGCTCTATGTAAAATAGTCGACTTATACCAATCTGAAGTAAGTGATATTAAAAGTTTTAAAAAATTCGTAAAAAAAAAATCGAAATCTATGGGAATATAGATTATACAGGACATAAGATACCGTTTTCCATGAAACCGTCTCGCTGGCCAAAATTGAACCGGACGCAAAAATATTTTTACGGCTGCCCCGGAAGCCTGGCCCAATATAAATATGTATGGTATAGTCATATAGTGCATGGAGCTATGGAGAAACGTTGACTTTTGTTAGCATCTGGGGTAGTGAGGATATTTGTAGAGAATTATGTCCTTGTGGTAATATTATTGTTAATAAGAGGAAAATACACTTATTGGATTTGATGGTGTGACAGCGGAATATCATGTTAGAAATGTAGCATTACAGACCTAGCTGGCATACATACACTGAATCAATATAGAAATCAGATAATTTTATACTTACAGTTTTTTCACCCATTAATTAAAATTTTATCGTTTTGATGAACAAACCGTTAGAGATTTTGTAAGTGGATATTTTCACCTGGTTAGCGTTTGAAACAATTTTTGAAACAATTTCAATTAATTTTTTATCGAATAAATTCAAAAATCTTAATTGATTATTTGTAATATTTATCCAATTCAAATTCAGCGTAGCAACTCTCACAACCAGCATCCACACTAATTAAACCAACAATGCAAACCAATTCTAGGTGTCTCGACCACCGTAACGGTCCAACGGTCAGCAGCCGCCGCACCAACGCGAACTTGTCCCTGAAATTGTTGCGATAAGTTTCCTAAACAGTTAAGAAACCTCATCAGCTGATCGGAGTATAAATACCGATAACATCAACACAACAGCACAGAATCACCAGCTAGCAACATGAAGGTGGTGTTAGCAGTTGGGTTGCTATGCCTTGTGGCGGTCTACGCTAAAGAGCTTGGGGAAGATGAGAAGGACTTAGTAGCAGCCGCTAGCGGAAAGGGACATCATCACGAGTCCGGTGGTGGCAAGGAACATCATGCGCATCATCACCATGAACACGGAGAAAAAGGACATAAAGGACACAAGGGCCATCATCATCATCACAAAGGAGAACACGGTGATCACGGAAAACATCATCATGAGGGTCATCATGCGGAACATGGCGGTGGACACAAGAAGCACTGGGATGAGCACGATCACCATGGGCATCATCACGAGCATGGTCATCACCACAAAGGCGGCAAACACGGTCATCACAAGCATCATGATAAGGGAGAAGAAACCGAAGGCTACCACAAGAAGTACCATAAGGATCATTTCCACAAGGACCATCACTTCTACGATGACCACCACAAGGAAGGCAAGCACCACAAGCATGGCGATCATCACGGACATCATGAAGATAAGGGAGGCCATCACAAGAAGGGAGGTCATCACGAGCACGGTCACCATGAGCATCACCACGGCAAGAAAGGTCATCACGACAAGCATCACCACGATGAAGACCATAAAGGTCACAAGGGTCACCATGGACATGAGGAACATCATCATCACCATCATGACCATGGCAAGAAGGGCGGCCATAAAGACCACAAAGAATGGGGTTTCCACCATGGCAAGCACTGATCTGCCAAAGCTGAGCTGTGATATTATTGTTTATTTTTGTTACGGGTTTTTGTTAGTTTTTTATAAATTATTTCATAAGCACTGTTACAAAATTGTTTTTAAATAAATAAGTCATTTGTTAATTGGTATTTTCATCCTCCTATAAAAATAAATAACCCACAATTTACTATTAATTTTATGAGGCGTTATACAAATGTATAAGTTTTAGTCCCTAAAAGATTAAATTGAAAAAGAAAATAGTCAAATTTTTTTAGGATTTCGGTTGCAAACACAAAGCGCTAATAAAGAATATATAATAAGGTACTTGTTCACGAAAATAAAAATAAATAAATTAAATTAAATAATATTAACAAAGAGCACGGACCCAGGTGTCTGTGGTAAAGCAGATTTAATAAAAAAAGAAAATATAATACAATGGTGATTACGATTAAAATACCTAACCATCTCCACATTTTCTTATGTTTAAGATGACGATTATACAATCTCTTGTCTGTTAAAAAGTAATTTTTGTTTTCATACCTTTCAATACTTTTTAGTTCTTGGGTTAATTTTTAAAACGATGAACAAGCACATAATTCCTACAAAGTAAAAGCGCAAAAAAGCGAACCCCACCTCCCTCGCGGCTGCTGCAAGAGCCAGCAAAGAAAATGTCCAGAGAATGGGTAACAGAATATCTTCGGCATAATTTACTGCGATCATCAAAACGCTTGCCAAGCCATAATCATGTCAGCCTCCTGATTGTTCACCAGTGGACGCAAAAAAGCTAAAGAAAAAGTGGAAGAAAAACTCTTCGATTCATTTTCTCTGAGCTACTGAGTCATCCCACTCGTAAAAACTGAGTCACATCCATCTATCACGCTGGATTTGAAATTAGCCAGACGTGTCTACTTAATCCGATAGGACAGGTGACCCTCGTCTGACAAGACTGATTACGGTGGATGCGATATTAAATAGGGCTGTTTAAAATTTCTCTGTTTACATTAGACAAGCAGTGTTACACGACTTTGTATGTATGTGGCACCTAGCTTTGCGCTTTACGGTTTACAATGTCATGATAGTTGCTACGAAATCTGTACATCACCAAACCACGACGAAGAAGTCCATTTGTTTTCTTAGTGTTTTGAAAGGCCCTTTACACTGTATTTACACATTGATTTTATTACCTCATTTATTTTTTAATGTTGGGTAAGTAGTAGTGTGGTACCGGTTTAAAAATAGTACTGCACCATCTCTTCCTGAAGGTGTCGTAAGAGACGGCTGAGGTAATCAAATAATATCCAGGGATTAGACAGCAGCATTCGCCTCATCAAAACCTTCTGTGATTACCAAGGCTCCTACCAAATATAATGCTCTACAATTACAAGGAATCTTGCACTAAATTAATGTTTACTACAATAATGACAGCGTACGCCGGCCCCCCCACTAGGTGGACCGATGACCTAGTGAAAGCCGCGGGGAGAAAGAAAAGAAAATAATGAAGAAGAAAGAAAAACATTTATTTACACTCACAATAAGAAAAATCGTTCAAGTACATATCTTATATCTCGAATGAGAACCTAAAAAAAACCTTAAATAGTAGGAGAAATGAATGTGGTGTTAAAAAGAGCTCAGATCAGCATTGTGCCGGTGTGCATGACACGCGGCGCTGATTTTCAGCAAGTCCTGTTGGTTTACGCAGCAGGAGACAGTTGTCAGGTGACCGTAGAAGAGTTAACTTAAATATATACAAAAATACTTAACAGTGCAATAATAGACATATATACAAAATATAAGTATACAAAATATAATAAACTGTACAACATACAAAATACATAGACTATTATTCTAAATATCAGTACATGACACTAAAAAAGGAGGGAGCCGATAGATGCAGGAGGCAAGGCGCTCTCCCTTGTGGAGGCCTATGTTCAGCAGTGGACGTCTTCAGGCTGTTAATGATGATAACAATAATGAAATTAATGATAATAGGTAATGGGCAGAGGACTGATGGTCGTTAGCTAATTAGCTCTATATCTTCTTTATTTACAACACCGATTAATTACCGACCTTGATTAATCAAGTGAAAAAATTCTTTGTAAAAACTTACACAAAATAACCATAAAGTGATTAAAAAGAAAATATTGACAAAAAACAAGTTAATCTTGTTCGATTGAATATTAAACTGTGTTTATTTGTTACTCTAAACTATATTTGCTACTTACATTAGTTTCCAGTGAGGAAGCAACTCATAACCACAACATATATTATCAGTTTGGGAAGTCGATGCGGTAAAGATCAAAGGCTTAGTTAAAACTAAGTTAAACAAAGCCCATAGATAACGTTGCAATACCTTTAAATACCTATTAGAATTGTTCAAAGCCCAGTCAATTTCAGGCGCGGCCCCAGTGTTAGCGGTTCTGCTTAGCCATCGCGTAACTTAAAGTATTTCTTTTACAATTTCAATACGAAGTTTATGAGCATTTTCTATGGAAAATTATGATTAAATTTTCTCTGGCGTATTGCTTTTAAAGATACCCCACGGATCAGTGATCACCCTTATCGTTTTTCCACTTAAAATAATATTGCTATTTTTCATTTTATTCATTCAGATCATGGATGAAATAAAAAAAAGAAGGATTGAGTTTTGATTGACATCGAATTGAAGCACAACATGGCGGACATATTACATATTATGTGTGTCAGATGAATGAAGAGCGACAGGGTTCGTATGAAGTGAGTGTGTACGTGCCCCACTCGTACATACCATTACGAAGCGTTCCGGCTTCTTAAGGGTGCTTCAGTTTGGGATCAGACGAAATTCCCTCTTTCTTTTTTTTATTAGCTCCGTGATTCAGATAATAATTATCAATGAGAACCTATTAAATAACACTTTACTGCATTTCTTTCATTTAACAATTAGTATACAGGATGTAATTTAATTCATTAGCATAAATTGAGCCCATGATAGTACGTCATTTATAGATGATTATTAAAGAGTAAAGAGTGTAAATGAAATAATTTTTATTGAAAATTATGAAGATTGCCGCGGCGCCTAACGCAGTTGGCACGGGTGACTTTGATTCATTTAAACGTTTTTATATCTTGTATGTACTAATTAAAAACAGTGCTTAATTATTTTAATTAAATTTTGTATTGTAGCATTTGATTAAGTAAGTTATTCTATTTTTTTGAGTTATTATTATTACCAAACCAATGTGATAGAATTCAAAAATTTTGGTTCACACGTGACCGGTATCGGGGAGTAGATACCTAGTTTCAAAGGATGCTAATGAATTCAATTACACCCAGTAGACTTCGGTCCGGTCCGCTATGTATACCGACGACCATAAAAACCGCGGGAAGCCATGGATGCAGAAAGCAAGCAGTCGCCCAAAGTGGCTCTCTATTATAGAGGCGGTGGATGTCTTCAGACTGATGGTCAGGTCAATCACGTTTTTGCAAAAGTATTCCAGATGTGAATTCCGCTGTTTCTCGGGTCGCAACCCAAAAGCAATATCCCAAAGTTAGTTGGAAGTTCAACCATTGGGTCCGTAACTGCTAATGCCTGACCGTAACCGTTGCTTGCTGACGCACATACGGCTAATGTTATGTTTGTGGTGAATCGTGATTGGAGTATTTACCAATGTTATCTATGGTTTGTGGCTAAAACTATTTGGGTTTGAAAATAAAACAGGTATTTTTATAATTCATAGGCATGGCATTTGACCACTGCCTCATCGGAACCTGCCTATTATTAGTTATTATTACTTATTTAGTTATTGGTATAGTTATATTAGTAACATTATATTATAATCTTCTATTCTAACTATTATATCATTAAGTTTCTCTCTCACTCCCTGATTCAAGTTCTAAAAATGGACAATAGGAAAATTGGGCAGTTTTGAAATACGAGGTTATCGCTTAAGTAGGTACCTAAAGGATATTGGTGAAATTGTATATCATGATTTTGAAATGTCTTGAAATATAGCATCTAAATATTTTCACAAGATTACGTATTACCGTGTCACCCAATTGCAAGACGATCATTAACTT
Organism: Ennomos erosarius; assembly: GCA_963580505.1. Classification (NCBI taxonomy): domain Eukaryota; kingdom Metazoa; phylum Arthropoda; class Insecta; order Lepidoptera; family Geometridae; genus Ennomos; species Ennomos erosarius. Next base: position 3,210,732 of record OY756982.1, read on the forward strand.
TTAAAGTCGACTTTAAATCTTAATCTTCCATTAAACTGTTGTCCATAGTTTAAGGACTCCATTATCTGTAATGCCGTCATGCCTTTAGCTTTAATGATCGTTTCTGCAACTGGGTGACAATGTCTGGATCTGTAATGTGTGGATGTATGGAAGTTGTTGGATATTTATTTATACTTATTTATTTTTATTATGTATTTATTTTATGTATTTTACCGAAATGTATTTATTTATTTGTTATATTGTAAGTGTAATATTGTGTATTGTATAGTTATTTAATTATTAATATTATCTTTTATGTCTTTAGACTCTCGGGTCTAGCCCGGACATTTGGAAGGCATTAGTAGGGCCGAAGCTAACACCAAGAGGCCCTTTTGAATACATGATTAATTATTACAACAGACAAGGCACGGTTTGGCATTATTATAGACTATTTTTCGTATAGGTATAAAATAAATCTGGGCTATTATGGTGAACTTTTGGATGGATGGTGACATTGGGTTATGGAATGAGAGAACGGCACCTGCCAATTTTGTCTCAAATCAAAATGTTTGAGGCAGGTGATGACTTGCCACCCACTAAATGGGCCTCCTGTAGTGGCTACCGCATATTGGTGCCGAGGAAGCAACATTGAAGCCACCCGGCTTAGGGTGTCGAGAGGTGCGCTGCACTTTCACTGAACGCTACTCGCGGCGTTATGCCCTTTAACACTTCCACCCTGGAGCTCAGGTTTTTAGCTCTTGCGACTTCCACCCCCAGACAGCCAGTTAAGGCAAGCCGGGGGGCAGGGGTCTCACTTGGCCCCTTGGAATCAGGGTACGCGGTGTCGCCACTCACCGACGGCTCGCCACAAAGCCGCCCCTGCGTTGTTATTATTATTATTATTATTATTATTATTATTATTGTTTTTCTGTATAGGTTCTTATTGTACACCACCGTCTACTCCTACTTCAACCAATACTGTCCATCCAAAGGTTGCCTGGAAGAGATCGCTTTTAGTGATAAGGCCGCCGATTGTAATACCTATTATAAGCTGTTATGTATCATTAATTATATCTTGTGGTATACAATAAAGAGTTTTGTATTGTATTGTATTGTATTGTATTGTATTGTATTGCTGTGTTTTTGTTTACTCACTGATTCAAATAAAAAGCGAGACAGAACCTCACTTGAACCAATAACTGTAAACTGTGTCATAAATAAAACTATTGAAATATTTTCATAGTTACTGCACTTTAAAGATGTCAAAATACGCAGAGATATTGGATCTCTTTGTATATTTTACCGTATTTACAATGGGGAATGCTCTGAAGAATTATTCGACCTGATACCGGCATCGCGTTTTTACCATCGCAACTCTTGCCACCGTGAAAAAGCTCATCCACACATTATTGAGTCGTGGAAGTCGCATACGACTCGGTTTATGCGCACTTGCTTACCGTACACCTGTAAGATGTGGAATGAGCTTCCACCAGCGGTCTTTCCCCAGAGCTACAACATGCAGCAATTTAAAAGGAGGGTCAAAAGAGTATTATCACAGGGTAAGCAACGCATCAGTGGCACGTCTAGTGTTACGGATGACCTCTTCCCATCAGGAGGGCCGTATGCTTGTTTGCTACCTATAGCATAAAAAAAATGTAATTTTTACGGCATATTTTCTGAACGAAAAGCTTTCTCTCTTGAGTCTTTAGCTTGTACCACTACGGCCAAGGTCTCATTCTGCGAAGAATGGTCGCATAGCGACGCCAAGTGGCCATTCGAGCGTATCCATTTGAGAGTACTTACTTTGCACCATACTATACAGATCAACACTTCAAATTAAATTTTGTGTACACTTAATTTGGCCTATGAAAGGTGAAAACGCTTTCTGTCTCTTTTTGTCATTTTATCCAGGTTTCGGTTTCACAAACATGTTTACACTTAGCACCAGTAAATGTGCTTTCCTTTGTAAAATTAGTGAAGAGACTTCAGGCCGGGGGGAGTTAATTTAATTAATAAAAAATACTAAGTTTAGCTTTACAGGAGTAGAATCTACCTTTACGCATTATTTACGTGTGTGTGAGCCTAACTAGTTTTTTTTTAGTTTATTTATAAGCAATGTATTTTACTGTACTGACTATCATGTACAGTAGAATATTTTATATGAAAATCTAGCACATCGCCACTATCGTCACAAGTTCTGTTACTGTGGATTTTATTCCAATTACTTGTGTTATGGTACTTAACTGATACCATAAACATTTGAATGAACGTAATAGGTGTACTACCCCGAGTGCCTAGAAGTAGCAGCAGTAGCAGAAGCAGCAGCAGCTGTAGTACTAGTAGTTATAGCATCTGTGACTTCGGTGATATAATGTTGTAGTCTAAGCCCATCAAAACAGATTTATTATCATCATTATCAGGCTCAGGCTGTTGCCTGAGACGTCCACTGCTCAATATAGGCCTCCCTATCAAGTACTACTTTGAGCAACTGCTTGTATACTTATAAGAGAGGGACGGTGTAGTGTATGGGAACAATGATAGAGACTACATTATACTGAGTGTATTGCTTGGGTACCGAAGAGACCTAAGCGGGACTCGTCTCAAGCGCGCGAGCGTCACGGGTCACTGGTCAGTCTCACTAGAACCGTCGACCGGGGTGGACGTGTCCGCATCTCTGATCCGGTGTCGAAGACACTCAACAAACACTACAGACGGTTTGCCAATATCACACGCGTTTCATAACCTCGCTTGGCAGACGTCTTCGCAGTAGATTCTATTGGCGAACAAGAATGCTGCTGTTCATTCACTATACCTATTACCATAGCCGGTTCTTACGGCACCCATGGGTGAAATAGGATGATACTACACTACATTTACATACGTTACTTCTAAAATAACTCTGCTTATGCGCGTAGGTATGTACCAACGTGTTCTGCAGCCCTACCACAATACAAAACCATCACGATTCGTGACAGTAATGCTAAGGTTACAATAATATTGTTCGAATTCGTACCATGAGCTTATAAAGTATTCCGGCGCGAGAACGAGACGTCTATATTTTTATATAGCGTTATCACTGTCGTACGTCGGTGTCAACATGATTAACGGTATGACATGACAGTTGTATTTGAGTGAACTATTTAACGTGACCTCATCAAAACTGCTCTGCGTCAACAACATTACAATATTCTTACTTTTATGTCAATTTTCAAAGTATGAAGTAATAATGCTATAAGACGTTGAGGTGCCCCCTGGTTCTCTATCTTATTACAATGAGTACTTTAAAGTTTCTGTCTACATTGTATGCGATTCCTGAGCATTATCTTTCACAACGCCTTTGAGATCCAAGCTTAGCAGAAACTGTAGAGATGGTACATACTAAAGTACTAAAAATTAAATAGGATACTCAAATGGACCATGAAGCCTAAATTAAAATAGGTATCAAAGAGTCCAGTAATTTTTTCTATCAGAATGCATTAGACTATAAACAATAAAATTTACTAACATTACAAATAATTCTATTAATTTATCAAATTTATCCGCTCTTAGGATTAGCAAGTTGAAATGGCAATGGGCAGGCCACATTGCTCGTAGAACTGACAACCGATGGGGAAGGAAGGTTCTCGAGTGGCGACCACGAACTGGAAGACGCAGCGTAGGCCGGCCCCCCCACTAGGTGGACCGACGACCTGGTGAAAGCCGCGGGGAGCCGATGGATGCAGGACGCGAGCAGCCGCTCTAAGTGGCGCTCCCTGGGGGACGTCTTCACGTCCACTGCTTAACATAGGCCTCCGCTCGGCTGTTAATGATGATGATGATAATCCGCCTAAATAGTTCCACTGTCAAACACTGGCACCCACTGCATGTCTTTCACATCCATCGGCTACCCTCAGTTTTGACCAATAAAGCTATCGTTGCCTTAGTACGATGCCGGCCTTCGCTTCATCTTCCAGTTCGTGCTCATATCTAACTTCTTTAACTAATTGTAAATTTTCGAAAGCAGCAGAAGGACAGAGACTCCATCATTATTCATAACAATAGGTAAATTACGGCTGCTATCTATTGACTATCACAAGCGACATGTGCACAGAAATAAAAAGCTCAAATACTTGTTGTGTATAGGTGATGTCAGAGCATGGTCCTCGTAGTTCCTGGGTCCCTAGATACAAGGAATCCTAGTTAGGCTCCAGGATCTATGTATGTGATACTAGGGCGTCGTACATAACAATTGAATGCGTTGGGCGCCAGTGTCCCGGAGGTCCCCCCAAAGCTTCTTCCCGGTAGCTCAGATAGGGGAGGGCGCTCACGGGAACATGTAGTATCTAGTGGGATATCCGGAACTATTGAAATGAAACTGTAGATCGCGGTGAACTGGGTTTATTGTAGCGTATAACAATAATTTAAGGTGGTTATGGTCCGAAATGCTGAAAATAAGATCACAACTTGTTCCCAATTGAACTTTTACGGAACAACTAGTAGTAACAATATAACTTGAGGTACAAATAGCACTTTAAACTGTTAGTAACAGATATCTTATGAAAATTGGTTAAGCACAAACGAGGACTGTCCGCCTCGGCGGTTGAATGAAGAATGACCAAAATGTATGGAAAATGAAAAGAATGCGACTAATGTTCTAATTTAGTATTTAAATCTAGATTATGTGAGGCCAATGTTTGATGCGAAAACTAAGAAAGCAGGTGAATAGCTAAAATGATGATGAAGGAGGATGACATCGTCACAAGGTCCAGGCACTAGCATCAATTATAAAAAAAAACTTGAGCACAATGCAATCGACTAAATATCAGAAATATTATCATTCATAATATTTTTCATTGATTACTGCCGTCAGTGGTCAGTGCGGTTTCCTACCGGTAACCACTGCAGCCAAACACGTTCGGAACAACCTTATTTGCAGTTACCGCAAAATATTACGCTCGTGGAACAATGCAGGTTTAATAAAACTGAACCTTATTATCTGAATAGTAAAAGTGGTAGGTACCTATCACTGTTGAAATGATAACACACAGAACCTATACGTAGTTTTTAAATGTACCTATCCCTTAACCCTAAGGTTTACCTATTGTAATTCAACTCGGCTTGTAGATATTATAGAAGTTTGTAGTCTATAAACATATAACGAATGAATTGGGAATGTGGAATTATTAATTTCGTAATTTCTATAACATTACATTGGCCATTCACAATTTAGATTGGAAAATATTCATTCTTTTAATTTTTCTTACATTTTTGCCATTTTACACTACCATCAACACAAAGTTTATAGATACTTTGTATCCGATAGCAATACCAGGAACAAATGATTATCACTAGAGTAGTAACAGCAGTTAGCAGTAATGTTGTTTCAGACACTTAACTTTATTGGCTTTGTAAGTTACACTCTGTTTTCTTGCATGGGATTCCCTTGATAATAACTTTGTTTTAGTGCACCCGTTTTATAAGATACTCTTATATGTTCGATCAAATTTTAATTTAAAAAAAATACAAAACGTAGGTAGCTACAAAGATTATTAATTACAAAATTTACAACAAAAAACAAAATGAAATAATGGACACAACGCAATCACAGATACGCAAAAATTAGGGCAGAGTGAAGTTTCCTCGTTGACGGTCGCTGGCAATATGGACGAGTCACACGGCTTCCACTGCTAATACACCCTCCGGCTGCAGGGCGTCTTTTTGTCTTCTAACAATACTTATTGTATCTATAATTAATATATGTCAGTTAAACTAATAACAAGTTGACATTGTTGATCATCAATATGTTGATGCTATAAGAGGATGGGTGCAAAAGTGGTATTTATTACTGAGTGGTTCTGTGCTTCGTAGGGCACGCTAAACTCTCAGTGGGCCTAGCATGAATATTTACGCGCGCGTAAGTGTAACGTTAACTTAAGCCAGTTGTATGGCATTTGATCTGCCCCCCTATTACGATTGAGCTAGTAGCGCTGCTGACGCGCGTCTGCCGCTCACTTGCTGTCAAAATTGTATGAACTTTGACAGCTGTTGAGCGGCTGACGCAGTCGTAATAGGGGGGTTTTACGTTAACGTTACACTTACGCGCGCGTAAATATTCGTGCTAGGCCTACAGTTTTGCCGTAACACAAAAGTCATTTGGGAGGCTTAAAAATTCTGACAGCAGGACTATAGTACGTTTTAGTTAACAAAATTTTATCTACCTTATCTGTATAACTAAAGTTGTATTTTTCATCTAAACTAACCCTTCACTCTAGATTAAATCGTGCAAAGTAAGGGGTGTTTTACAACAGGTAACATTTATTATTAACAGACAATAAACTACCGCGGAGTTACGTCCTTGTACGTTGTTTACGTATTCTATGGTCCTGGTCTTAAATCCGCGTTAACACAGTTTGTAAATTACGTTTGCATTACGTTAAATTATGCAGAAGAGGAGGCGGATTGTGTAACAGCGGTCAGCAACTACAGTCGCGTTTTGATTGCTTGCTATTCTATCAAAGCTAGAGCAGGAAATAAATGACGCTCGCGGCTCTATACGAGACGAAAATAATGACAATAAGTACTCATGACGAGAATATAGGCGCCGAGCGCTTACACAATAGGTGTATCGCTCGGACAAGACGATTAATTACCTCACTTGTTACCTCATCTGCGCATTAAACGCTCGAAAAACTGACAACCGGAGGGGAAGAAGGGTTTCGAGTGGCGACCACAAACCGAAAGACTCAGTGTAGGCCGGCCCCCCACTAGGTAGACCAACGATCTGGTGAAAACCGCGGGGAGCCGATGGATGCTCCTGCGTCCAAAAAGCAAAAAGCGGCAAAAGCTGTCTTCTGTGGGGGACGCCTATGTTCAGAGGTTGACGTCTTCAGGCTGTTGGTGATGATGATGATGATGATGATGTACCAAGGCGTCATTAGGCATCTCTGTTATTGAAGCGTAAATAAATAAATAAAATAAATAAATAAATATGTGTGGACATTTGCGTGAAGCGTGTATTATTTTTATCTGCTCTGCGTAAGATTCTAAGGGTTCGTATAAAGATGGTAGCAACATTGTAGTAATTAGCGTATAATGACCTGGCTAAGCCCATATTTTTTTACGTGACATTATAATTTGACTTTTGACATTTTGTTAAGTAAGTAAAATATCAGATCGTAAAAAATTGTGGTTGTCGCCATAATTGCTACGTTTTTATAGCTGATTCAATTGTAGGCGACTGATCTTTCGGTACTTTCTTTACGTTGGTTGAAGAATAGTATTCCAAAGACACCGAAAAGATGTTTGGCTTGCTTGCATTGCAAGGCTTAGTGAAGTGTACCACCAGTGCGCTTTAAGCGTTTTGCTAAATCATTCATAGTCTGAACGGCCAAGGACTCTTCCAGCAACACTACTTTCTTCTGGGTATAACCAGGGTCTATCCAAGTCAAGAATGAATAGGCGTTTCATACGCAAACGTGCTCCAACTTAAACAACTTTGTGACTTACCATCAGGTGAGATGATGTCAAACATATGCCCAAATTGGTATCCAAGAAGAACGAGAAACCACATTCCAAAAAACAACCAGTTGCTACTCTGTTTACGCGATCAGCCTCCTATTACGATTGAGCTAGCAGCACTGCTGACGTGCGTCTGCCGCTCAATTGCTGTTAAACTTCATACAATTTTGACAGCAGTTGAGCGGTCGACGGCGGTGGGGGGGCAGCTCTGTTATTTCCCTAATAAATGTTTCAGCATGGTGCATTGGCACCGTGTGGAGAGACGAGCCTAATCAAATATTTTTATGATCGACGCCTTTTTACGAGCCGCCTGTTTGCTTAGAGGTAATTGGAGTGTGGTACGAGCTAGAGGATAAATTCTTTACTTTTCATAGCTTCATAGAGTTTATTTATTCAAAGTAAAACAACTTCTATTTTCTCTCTTAGCTCTAACGCTCTAACCAAGGACGTTTTAAAGCTGGTATTTTACTTGTACCCATGCTGCCATCTAGTAGATGTTTATCTAACAGTTCAAATATCTATTGCTATAATAGCGCTTCCTGGCGGTTCACCATCAGCGTGTACCAATTTTTGGGACAAATCTAGCATGACTGCGTCATAATTATCTATTGGCCCAATAAGCATCTCTATAAATTAAAATAAAAGTCATTGTTCTGTTGTCTGAAAAAAAAGTCTGTCCACATCTATTGCTGCATTTACCTACTTACCAAAATAAGTAAAAGAACGTCTATATCAATATACTTAATTAAGAAAAAACACGATAAAGCCAAATAAATATTTAATAAAGAATGTGACCAAATTATAACTTGAACTTTAGTCACGCGTTGTTAAACTGATCCTTGAATTTCACTTCCACATAACCTGTTTTTTTACATTTTAGCGAAACTAAAAGCTGTGTTTAACTCATTTACATTACGAGCAAGAAATTTTGCAGCGATGGATATTGTATGTTAATGATTCAAAAATTACTTCAAGAACATAATAATTACCGTGACCGAATAAATTAACTCACCTGATCTTTAAATCTTATGTTGCAAAAGTGACAATGTAGGCAATGATTCTCACTAGTAATGATACGACAGATAAGTTGACATTACATTAAATCAATACCATCAGTAATCTTAAAAGTAAACAAAAGATAATATGTATACGGTGATTATTCCAATGATATTTATAAATGGGACCTACCCATCTCTTCCCATGGGTGCCGTAATAGTCACAGAGTACATTGGTATATATAGAAATAGAGGCCAATCTTCGGTCTCTAAATGGGTAACATCGTTGGTCTGTGGGTATACGTAGCGCCACCTGGTGCCGAAAGTATACAACGTATTATGAATATATATATAATTTTATCTATAGCTATACTTGCCTACATATATAGGTACTAGTTAGTACTTTAAAAATAAAAAACATGTATTTAATCTATTTTCATTTATTTATTACCGAATAAAAAGTAATACAATAAAGTGTTTGTGTAACACTAAGTAATGATTATGAATGAAGTAATTACATTTATAGATTTAATCAAGATTCAACTTAACTAGACATGGATGTTACATATACATGATATCAAATTAAATTCATACCTTGTAGAACTATTTCTATTCTTTATGATCTCTGCCATCTAGTACCGCAAGTTAAAAAAACTAGCAAGATTAACACTGCAAAATTAAAGCTCATTAGGTATATTCTATAGTGCTTTAACCCAATGTGCTTTTCAATTTATTCGTGTTGTATACTTCGAGTTACTCGGTCCGTAGAACTAAGATTGACGTGCCTGGTAATAGTCGGCTGAGGGAATATCCGGGAAGTGGGCCGCAGCGTTCTCCTCGGTACATTAAAATCTTCTGCGCTCATGCACTAATCCGCCTGCCAAGCATTATTACGGCTGATCCCCCTGTGGTAAGCGTCTAAAGTGACGATTTATGAGTGAGGCATGTGTTCAGCAGTGGAAGTCTTCTAGCTGATGATGTTGATGATGATGATGACCTCACCTTATAAGCCTTTCTGCGACCACTGTGTGGAACATAGACCTTCCTATCAGGGTTTACCATAACAACCGCTTGGCAGGCATCTTGGTCACAAAATTATTTGTGTCTTGGTAATCGCAGTAGATTGTAATGCAGACCGCGGAGAATGATATTTATCATTCCCTTAAAATTCCCTTAGCCGACCTTATGACACCTAATATGTGACTATTACCGCGGCTACCCGATTATTTGTGGATTAGAAATTTGGGAGAAACAATATTTTACCAAACAAAAACTGTATTTGAATATGTAAATATTATCAAATCGCTAACAGCTCATAACGTAGAACCTTCCGGTACACCGGCGTTTTTCACTGCGATTGCTCATTTTGTGTACACTTCTTTGGATAGGGAAATAAACGTAAATAATTCAGAAAAGTAACTCGCGTTTTACAGTCTTTCTAGATTAATTGAAGGTTTTGACAGCAGCACCTGAACAGATGAGATAACTTAAGTACATAGTACTTCCTTCTTTTTTTGTTCTCGTGTAGGCAAGTGGTCAAAATTTATAAGCTGGCCCAAAGACTTATTACACAACTCCCTGAACAAAACCATACCTTAACCACAGCAAATTAGAGTACCTTTTCCAATAACCAATCAACCTGTGTATCCACGACGTGATACTTCCGGTAACCAATGGATACTACACGGGCTTTATCTTGTGTATTTTATTTAAACTTTTCTGTTTTACCGCTCGCACCTTTCGTTTTTCGCATGCATTTGTTTGTTCACTCGATTCGTGATGAAAATGCAGGAATTGGATTTAACGGGAATACCTTTTCTATTAGGACTACTATAGAAAAGACAGGAAACATGACGTATACGTTGAGAATAATATGACGTGAAAAACGCTGATGATGATGAATGAGATGATAGTGTGCATTAAGTGAAGTTAGTGAGCACCGAGCAAGTACCCAATACATTCTCCCTACTAATACACAAGCCTTCTCTCACAGTGATATATAGGCCATAATCCAAGTGCAGATTGGTGGATGGCACATACACACTTCAGACGTACTCCCTCGTGTTTTGTCGGATCCTTGAACTTCCCTGTTTTCTTACAATGTTTTCCTTCACCATTGTGAGCGAGCGAGAAGTCATTGGTTCAGAGCCAAGCGGGGTTTGCACCAGGGTGCGTCGGTTTGAAAGTGGCATGGACTATCACTAAGCCACAATCATTCCTCAAACATAAAGCTATCCAGTAGCTTCGTCAGTCATCTTATAGTCACCCAAGACTGTACATCGACTCATCATTCTTCCAAAGAAAGAGGTGACACTTCAATACACGCTGTAAATCGGGACATGTTTCGCTAACGATAACCATAAATTAAGGGATCACTCGGGATAGAAAGGATTATGTCTTGTTTAACTTTTCTAATACAGGAGAGTAGATTAGGTGAGCTCGCTGCACGTCGCTTGTTTTAAGTAGCTTTCTGAGTTGGCTGAATGTGTATAGGTATGAACCTATTTACATTATAAAAATATTCTCAAGGCGTTGTCTTATATTATTATTATTTAATAGTTATGGCAAGTGTGGATACAGATTTTTTAAAAGGGTGGCGCTAAAATGCTTTGAGCTATGCATGTAAAAATCATCAAATTACAAAAAATTTATAAAATTTCAGAACCCATTATTCAACCTGTTTTCAAGGTAATCGTTTACAATCAACCAAAAATACACATATTATTATTACAAGACAACAGTAACAATTTGTGCTCTTTTTTTTACACGACAAATTCTTAACACGTCATTCTTCCTGGCTGATTAATTTGTCAGGAAAAATGATGCACCGCGCTTGGGACCACCCGTGTCCAGGGGGGGCGCTTTATGTATCTGCGACTGATATTGTGCTTGTAGGTGTAATTTAAGTAGAAGACATTGTGATTAGGGCCTGTCACGTTACATCCGTTCCTTTCGTGAAAAAGGTAGAATGGAACGCTACAAGTTAATGAGCAGCTCCTCCCCTACCTAAACAGTGCCTAGGTTGACAGGATCCTAAGAGCTGAAGAGAAAAAAAGGAATTGGTAACAGATATTTATTTTCGTAAATTTTACAAGCTTTGTAGAAAGCAAAAAAAAAGAGTCTCTAGATGATGCGGAAGAACGCGAAATTTAAGTTGTTTACGGCCTACAAGTTATCACGGTAGAATTAGAATGTTATTGGATCCAAACAAGGCCCACTTCCGGGTCTTCAGATAAACAAAGCCCGCTTCCGGTCTTCAACGAGGCCCACTTCCGGGTCTTCAAACAAACAAGGCCCACTTCCGGGTCTTTATTCAAACAAGGCCCACTGTCGTTATAGAGACTGAGGAATTCGTTGCCTTTAGTTTGTCCGACTTCCAGAGTTCAGCGGCTAGCTCATTCAGTTATTAGCTTCTGGATCCAGAAGAAGATTCTCGTCCTTCCACCGTCGATGAAGTATTATTACGCAGCTCAGATTCAAGATGCAGCAGCAGGAGACACGCAGGTATTAGTCGTCAAAGCTTTGACGGACGACGGGCCGGAACATGGTGATGAAGTTATATTGCCACTCAATGTTTGAAAAAGGCAAGCCGGTCGTCTCACTGGTTGACGCTCGGCGATAGATTCGTCGTGGTAGATACGGCGGCCGACGGTGACAACAGATGTAGTTTCGGCGATCAGCTCTCGGCGATAGATTCGTCGTAGTTTCGCGACTGGCTGTAGCGGATGTAGCTCGGCGATCGGCGATTTGACAATGGATATGTCGTGGCGCAGCGATTGACGTAGATGGAGATTCACTTCACAATTTTGGTGTTGGATAGCCAAAGATGGTTTTTGAAGGCGTTCTTGAGTTCCCGGGCCTTGCCTGGCCCGGGAATGGCCTTATATCAATTTAGTGTTCCTCGTTCGAGGAGTAAATTGAGACTGCCATTCCATAGCGACAGCTTTTCTAAAGAAACCTCGCTAGCATTCCAAGGTTCTAGATTTTTGCAGTTTTCAAAATTTTGAATACAGAATAGTAAAAAAAATAAATCTAGAGTCAAAATACATACAATCATGGCCAAACTATAAAATACCTCACTGAAATTGACAGTAGAAAAAGAAAAATATGAATTTGAAGAGAAACTAAATTCGAAACAAAAAAAACAGTTTCAAAACAACTGCCATCCGAGCAGTCGTGTCTAGAAATCGGGCCCGTGACCCGCGCGCAAAATCGATAAAGTGATGTAAAATTTTGAGAAAATCAAGTTTTTTTTTGCTTAAATTACTGTGAAAAGGACTGTCAAGTGCTGTGATGTGAAAGTTGTGAATGAATAATAGAAACCAGGTAATATATTATGATATATACATACATGTAGCATTACATATTTCCCCCACGACCCCAGAAAATTTTCAACTCCATTGAAAATTTTGAAGGTTAGGAATAAAACCTTGCTCTTTCATACTTAAATCTTGCACTTCTTCTTTTACTCGCTCACAAACATACTTAGGGGATATGGTTCACATATTTGATGACGCATACTCCACAAGGAACTATTCATTATACATAACGTAGGCTTTTTTTTTTTAATTAGGTGTCGTTATCCGCACCTTTTTGAAAACCCGAGTAAAGATAATAAATATTTACAATTAAGAAAATGTACAACACAAAGGCTTATTTAACGAGTTGTGTACCGCTCTTTAAGAATATTACACACACCCTTGGGTATTGAAGATTTCAAGGAAATTAATATTCAAGAACCTTGTATTTAAGAAATTGCAAGGAAATTAAGATTAGAGTAACAACATGTGCAACTAAGAAAGTATAAAAAAAAATGAGTAAACACAATGGCTTCTTACCCACACGATTCGTGTTAAAGGATAAAACAAAAAGAGTGAAAAAAAATAACGTTTGTAAAATGGATTTAAAAAAAATAAGCCGAAAGGGTCTAGTTTCCTTGTACAATACAAAAATAATATACGCTAAAGCTATTTACAGAATAAGTATACAATTTAGAGAAAAAAACAGAATACAACCGCTACACTATTTACACTTTAAAATCTTTTACATGCCACTTTCCTCTTAAGCCGTTAGGATCCTCTAAAATAAAGACGAGAGGTGAGAGCTTCTCAACAACTGTGCATTTGACATATTTGGGAGCCAACTTTGAACTGAAATATGCACCAGCGTTACTCTGGACGTAATTTTTACGCCAGACTGTGTCGCCAACGTTGAACTCTTTAAAGGTGTGTCTCGTGTTGTAATGAGCAGCATTTTTTGTGTGTGCAGTGTGTAATGCAACCTGTACTTTATCGAAGATGTTAGATAATAATCCTAAATTAGCGGCGTAGATGTCACGAGGAAGAAAAATGAAATTATCAAGGTTGGAGCAGTTAGTGTATAGTGAACCACATGGTATGGTTTCACGTCCAAAGACCAGAAAGGATGGAGAAAACCCAGTTGTAGAATTTACAGAACTGTTGAGTGCATATTGGATTTTCTGCAAATGTTTGTCCCATGAACGGTGATCATCTCCGACCAACTGTGAAAGTGCGGTGATAATTGTTCTATTATACCGTTCTGTGGGGTTTACTTGAGGGCAGTATCGAGGTGAATAAAATATAAAAGGAATTTTATACTTATTCAGAAAACTTTGAAACTCATTAGATTGAAATTGTGAACCATTGTCCATTATGATGGTTTGTGGCACACCGTGTACCAGAAACACATTATTTTCCAAATACATGATGATATTGGAAGATGTAGCGCGCTTGATAGGGAAAATGAGGCAATACTTTGAAAAAGAACATGTAACCACTAGTATGAATTGATTACGTTGTCTTGTGAGTGGAAAAGGGCCCATTAGATCTAATGAGAGGCTTTGAAAAGGTCTTGAACAAATTTTTGGTTTACCCATAGGACCATATGGAGAATGATTCGAATGCTTATAAGAGAGGCATGTTTCACAAGAAGAACACATTTTAGCCACATCTTTAAACATACCAGACCAATAGTATCTTAAAGAAAGCTTCTTGTATGTTTTGAAAATGCCAGTATGGGGATTACTTTCTGAGTCACCATGGCAAGTTTTGATGAGATTCATTCTCTCAGAGGGAAGTGGAACTTCTTTCCAAGCAAAATCTTCATTTAGATAATCAGGTGAGTTATTAAAACGGTATAAATTATTGTTGAGAATTTTGTAATTTGGATAAGCATCAGGATTATCTCGACAGTTAGTAAAAAGTCTATTATATAGTTCCAATTGTGATGCATTGTCTCTAGATATGGGTTCAACACCACCAATAATAGCAGTATCGGGTATTTTATGACGCGACAGAAGGTCTGGGACAACATTTTCTTTTCCTTTTTTATGTTTTAGGTCGAAGTTAAAACAAGACAGACGAAGACTCCATCGTGCCAATCTGCCAGAAGGATTAGACAAATTTTGGAACCACTTTAATGCTGCATGGTCAGTGTATACTGTAAATCGTTTACCGTTATCAAGATAACAACGCCAATGCTCAAGTGCAGTAATGACAGCTAAAGTCTCACGTTCTGTAGTTGAATAATTCTGCTCATGCTTGTTTAGAGATCTACTCATATATGCAATAACAACTTCTTTATTGTCTTTTTCCTGAGTCAGCATAGCACCTATCCCAAAGTTAGAAGCGTCACAGTGAACGGAAAATGGATAGTCAAAGTCAGGGCAAGATAGTATTGGTGTTGTAGTCAAGCATTCTTTTAATTTAGCAAAAGCAGAGTCAGCCTCAGCATTCCAGACAAATTTTTTTGGAGATTTTTTTCCAGATGACGTTAATTTACAGAGTGGTGAAGCAATAGTACTGAAATTAGGTATGAATCGGCGAAACCAACTGCACGTACCTAAAAATTTTCTTACTTCTTTTTTAGAGGTAGGAGCAGCGTAAGCTAGAATCGCTTCAATTTTACTGGGATCAGCCCGCAATCCTTGCTCATCTACTATGTAGCCAAGATATTTCAGTTCTTTGCGAAAGAATTGACTCTTTTCAAAGTTAATGGTTAGACCAGCATAAGAAAGTTTCTGATGAACTTTAAGTAGGAGTGAAATATGTTCCTCAAATGTCGCACCTATGATTATTATGTCATCTAAGTAACAGAACACTTTATTCTCAAACTCTGGAGTGAATAAACTGTCCATGAGTCTTTGTTGAGTTGCTGGAGCGTTTGTCAATCCGAAGGGCATAACAGTGAATCTATACATTCCTCTACCAGGTACGTAAAAACCAGTTTTATCTCTGTCTTTGGGATGTAATGGAATTTCCCAAAAAGCCTTTGCTATATCGATACTAGACAAATATTTAGCATTTTTGAGGTTATCTAGTATCTCAGAAACAAAAGGGAGGCTGTAGGCATCTTTACGAGTAATTGCATTCAGCTTTCTGCTGTCGACGCAGAAACGCCATTCTCCGTTCTTTTTTGGAGTGATAAGTACTGGAGATAACCAAGGACTCTCACATTTTTCTATAACTTTTAATTCTAGCATTTTATCGACCTCATTGATGAGTGCTTTTTGCTTTTCTGGAGAGAGACGATAACAACGTTGTTTTATAGGTAAAGCATCACCAGTATTGATCCGATGACTAACTAAACTAGTACGGCCTAATTTACCTCGTTGTTCAAAAGAAATACTTTTGAAACGCTTGATTATGTCATTAGCAATTTCTACTTGATTCCCAGACAGATGATCAAATGTTGATATTTGATTTTCAACAGCACAAGTTGTATGATCTTTAGATTCGAGATTGAGTTCAAGAGAAAGTATCTTTGGGGAGAGTTCGAATTCTTTCCAGAAATCCCACCCAAGTATCAAAGAAGGATAAATATCAGGGAAAACATAAGCTTTGATAACATGTGTCTGATTATGAAATCTCAATGGCAAATGAAAATAACCAGAAGACATTGCTTTTTGTTTATTAGCAACCATAACTTGAGTTGGAGACTTGAATAGTTTAAAGCCTAACTTTTGGATATCTTTATGAGAGTTATTACCTAAAATAGTTATACAACTTCCACTATCTAAAAGACCGGAAAAAGGTATATTGTTTATAGACACGTTAATAAAAGGTCTGTTAAAGTCTTTTTCTTTGTCGTAGAAAACAGAAGTTGTTTTGTAGCAAAACATAAAATTTCGAATAGTATTTAACCATTGATTCCAGTCGTTAAGATCAAAATTATTGTTATGTGATTTAGTGAAACCATTCAAGTCGTCAGCTAGTTTTTTTGTTGATTTGATGGAGCACATTTTGGACATTCGCTGATTCTCACGCCTTTACGACCACATTTAAAACAAATGAGGTATCTAGGCTTAGTACAAGTTTGTAAAGAATGGCCTGTGATACGACAGCGATAACAGAATTCTTCTTTAGAAATGTCATTAGTTTGAGATGACGAGCGTGGATGTTTATCTTCCTGCACTGCATTAGTGTACCTTACGTTTGGAGACGCTTTAGGAAGTGAAGCTTTAGAAAATGAAGGAAGATAGGCAAATTCAGCAGCACAAGAAGTGTCTTCAGATCTAGGCTCATGAAAATTTTTGTCTCGTTCAGAAATGCGTTCGTAACTTTGACAAGTAGAAATTAAAGAATCTACCGTTTTAATATCTTTAAGTGCAACAAAAACTGAATAGCACGGTCTTATATTATGGAGTAAAATCTCTAATTGTTCGCTCTCGCTAAGTTTCTTTGAAAGACGAGCAAACATACCGAACATAATTGAGACGTAAACGATAATGGTCTCAGTTGCTCCTTGCGTTCTATTCCTTATAGCTTCCAACAGCTTATAGTCGTAATCATGTATACCAAAATCTCGAATCAGCAATGTGCAAATATCTTTCCACGATAAGGTAGGATTTCGATTATACTGAAAACGAAACCAATGAAGGGCATCACCTGTGAAAATCTCAAAGGCGTGCTTGCAAAGCATACCTTCCGGAATGTTTCGAGAAATCCTAAACTCGTCCAATCTTTGAAGAAATGATCTAGGGCACGATTTTCCATTGAAAGAAAACGTTTTGAGCTCCTTCACAAAATTATCCGAAGTGTGATAGTTTTGTACAGACTCGGAAGCCAGTGGTATACTAGTCAGAATGCTTGAAGGTAAAGTGGGTTGAGGAGTACTCAGTACTTCCAAAGTTTGATTGGTTCCAGTCATAGGTAGTAATTGATAAATCGAGGGAGGGCTAGGCTGAGTCTGAGGACAAGGATTGTGAATGTCAACTAACACTTCTTCAGAAGATCCTGCATAATCTGAAGTTAAGACTTCAAACCGTTTTTGGAGCGTGAAGAAGCGAGATCGTATGTTTGAGCATGACTCAACAAATGGTGGAACGGCGTTAAAGCGTTCGAGGCGATAATGAAGATGATTTACGAAAGATTCAACTTTCCTCAGGTTACTTTTATCATCCGTGGCTTCGAGGTGCGAGATTTTACCCTCGACGTAATTAAACGTGATCTCTGCTTGGGAGAGGTCATGTTTGAGAGGTATTGGAGAAGATTTTATGTCCTCAGGTTGAATGTGACTCAATTTTGCCAGCTGCTCCTTAAGAGTTGTCAAAGTGTCAGCTGGTTTTTCACCTCTGATAGTCACTTCATATTCCAGTTCAAGTTTGTTTAGAAACGAGTATTTAATGGGTCTCGCCATAGTCACAAGTTGAAGTCAATAGTCAAGGATAAAATCAAGTCAAGTTTAAGTTCGTTTAAGTATTAAGTACTATGCGAGTGTTGTAGAATGTAAGTGTGATGTTCCGCGTGTCCTGCCTGTAAGTACCTAAGATATTACGTTAGAGCCAAAAGTCAATATCAAATTTTAGCCTACTTGAGTAAGTATTATTTTAGAATTTAGAAGAATGTTTTAGAGGGTTCATTTTAGTTGGGCGCCAAACTGTCACGTTACATCCGTTCCTTTCGTGAAAAAGGTAGAATGGAACGCTACAAGTTAATGAGCAGCTCCTCCCCTACCTAAACAGTGCCTAGGTTGACAGGATCCTAAGAGCTGAAGAGAAAAAAAGGAATTGGTAACAGATATTTATTTTCGTAAATTTTACAAGCTTTGTAGAAAGCAAAAAAAAAGAGTCTCTAGATGATGCGGAAGAACGCGAAATTTAAGTTGTTTACGGCCTACAAGTTATCACGGTAGAATTAGAATGTTATTGGATCCAAACAAGGCCCACTTCCGGGTCTTCAGATAAACAAAGCCCGCTTCCGGTCTTCAACGAGGCCCACTTCCGGGTCTTCAAACAAACAAGGCCCACTTCCGGGTCTTTATTCAAACAAGGCCCACTGTCGTTATAGAGACTGAGGAATTCGTTGCCTTTAGTTTGTCCGACTTCCAGAGTTCAGCGGCTAGCTCATTCAGTTATTAGCTTCTGGATCCAGAAGAAGATTCTCGTCCTTCCACCGTCGATGAAGTATTATTACGCAGCTCAGATTCAAGATGCAGCAGCAGGAGACACGCAGGTATTAGTCGTCAAAGCTTTGACGGACGACGGGCCGGAACATGGTGATGAAGTTATATTGCCACTCAATGTTTGAAAAAGGCAAGCCGGTCGTCTCACTGGTTGACGCTCGGCGATAGATTCGTCGTGGTAGATACGGCGGCCGACGGTGACAACAGATGTAGTTTCGGCGATCAGCTCTCGGCGATAGATTCGTCGTAGTTTCGCGACTGGCTGTAGCGGATGTAGCTCGGCGATCGGCGATTTGACAATGGATATGTCGTGGCGCAGCGATTGACGTAGATGGAGATTCACTTCACAATTTTGGTGTTGGATAGCCAAAGATGGTTTTTGAAGGCGTTCTTGAGTTCCCGGGCCTTGCCTGGCCCGGGAATGGCCTTATATCAATTTAGTGTTCCTCGTTCGAGGAGTAAATTGAGACTGCCATTCCATAGCGACAGCTTTTCTAAAGAAACCTCGCTAGCATTCCAAGGTTCTAGATTTTTGCAGTTTTCAAAATTTTGAATACAGAATAGTAAAAAAAATAAATCTAGAGTCAAAATACATACAATCATGGCCAAACTATAAAATACCTCACTGAAATTGACAGTAGAAAAAGAAAAATATGAATTTGAAGAGAAACTAAATTCGAAACAAAAAAAACAGTTTCAAAACAACTGCCATCCGAGCAGTCGTGTCTAGAAATCGGGCCCGTGACCCGCGCGCAAAATCGATAAAGTGGTATTTTATAGTTTGGCCATGATTGTATGTATTTTGACTCTAGATTTATTTTTTTTACTATTCTGTATTCAAAATTTTGAAAACTGCAAAAATCTAGAACCTTGGAATGCTAGCGAGGTTTCTTTAGAAAAGCTGTCGCTATGGAATGGCAGTCTCAATTTACTCCTCGAACGAGGAACACTAAATTGATATAAGGCCATTCCCGGGCCAGGCAAGGCCCGGGAACTCAAGAACGCCTTCAAAAACCATCTTTGGCTATCCAACACCAAAATTGTGAAGTGAATCTCCATCTACGTCAATCGCTGCGCCACGACATATCCATTGTCAAATCGCCGATCGCCGAGCTACATCCGCTACAGCCAGTCGCGAAACTACGACGAATCTATCGCCGAGAGCTGATCGCCGAAACTACATCTGTTGTCACCGTCGGCCGCCGTATCTACCACGACGAATCTATCGCCGAGCGTCAACCAGTGAGACGACCGGCTTGCCTTTTTCAAACATTGAGTGGCAATATAACTTCATCACCATGTTCCGGCCCGTCGTCCGTCAAAGCTTTGACGACTAATACCTGCGTGTCTCCTGCTGCTGCATCTTGAATCTGAGCTGCGTAATAATACTTCATCGACGGTGGAAGGACGAGAATCTTCTTCTGGATCCAGAAGCTAATAACTGAATGAGCTAGCCGCTGAACTCTGGAAGTCGGACAAACTAAAGGCAACGAATTCCTCAGTCTCTATAACGACAGTGGGCCTTGTTTGAATAAAGACCCGGAAGTGGGCCTTGTTTGTTTGAAGACCCGGAAGTGGGCCTCGTTGAAGACCGGAAGCGGGCTTTGTTTATCTGAAGACCCGGAAGTGGGCCTTGTTTGGATCCAATAACATTCTAATTCTACCGTGATAACTTGTAGGCCGTAAACAACTTAAATTTCGCGTTCTTCCGCATCATCTAGAGACTCTTTTTTTTTGCTTTCTACAAAGCTTGTAAAATTTACGAAAATAAATATCTGTTACCAATTCCTTTTTTTCTCTTCAGCTCTTAGGATCCTGTCAACCTAGGCACTGTTTAGGTAGGGGAGGAGCTGCTCATTAACTTGTAGCGTTCCATTCTACCTTTTTCACGAAAGGAACGGATGTAACGTGACAGGCCGACGGGCCCGATAGCTCAGTTGGTAGTATCCCTGCCTTCTGAACTGAGGGCTGTGGGTTCGATTCCTACCGGGGACAAACAATTGTGTGATGAACATAGATGTTTGTTCTGCGTCTGGGTGTTATATAGTATTCTATGTATGTATTTACAAACAAAAAAATATATAAGTATTGTATCAGTTATCTAGTTCCCATAGTACAAGCTATGCTTAGTTGGGGGCTAGATGGCGCTGTGTGAAATGTCCACACATATTTATTTATTTATTACTTATTTATTACTAAACAGCTACATTATTGGTTACATTATTAGCTACATTATGGGTTACTTGACACACCTGGTCTTCTATCATTATTAAACTTTTCGTCACCATCAAGGTCGCCAAGAGCATCCAGATTTAAATTACTCAAAGACACTCAATGCCGCTCTAATCTGGGCTGTATTATTTTTACATTATTTTTATTTTTAATTCATTTAATCATTTCTGAACAGCTTTATTATTGTCTAGTAAAAAACCTATAATTTATTATAACTTTGATGTATTTCTAGCCTTCTCTTGATTGTTTTGAACAGCTGTTAAGATTCACTCCTTTTGTATTATGCATGCAGTCTTTACCTGTAACTGTGATGACACTTAGCAACGTTTCCTTGTGAATGTATTATAAAACCATGTGCAGTGTACATTATGTTGGTAATCAAAATAAATAAATAAATAAATAAATAAATTGGTAGCGTCATAATTTCACCACTTTCTTTAATTAAATAAGGTGACTAATTTTATTCATAGAACTAAAATCTGAAATTAATTTTGCTTCATAGCTAAATTGCAAAGCATAAACAATTCAAATCCCAATCCGTGTACCATAACCATTAATCACTCATTATTATCAACTCCCCCCAGTTCATTCGGAATCCGAACACATTCCAGCCAGACACCTAAATCATTGTCACCCTAGTCCATTATCAACCGATGGGCAGGCAAAAATATTTCTCTTTCAGCTTGTTACCGGGGTCTCTTAAGCCGGTCCGGTGTCCCGTTTTTTTGGACTCCATCATTGTCGCTTGTATTGATTTTATTAGAGCTTCTGTGATTCCAGTCTTTTGTGTTTTCGGTAGATAGGTAAAATTTTAAGATTTTCATCATGTATTTTCAATGTATAAGTAGAAAACCGCGCGTTAATGAGAATTAAAATTAGTACAATTAAAAGCATATCTTGTGATTGAAATGCTTACTGCTAAAAATGTTTAATGTTTAATGTTTTAGTTATTTGTAAACTAAGTACAAGAAATAGGGTATATATTATCTTACTCAGCCATAAAATTCACCATTTGAAGGTATTGAAAATTAACTTAAACTTTGTTTAGTAAATTTATTAGAACCCACACACAGTTTTAGTTTTCTTATACTTGGGCGCGTATTACTGAACTATGCTCAATCGACAATCAATGCTTATGTCGAGATTTCAGAATTTCGAAATTTTGTTAATGAAATTTCGACTTGAGAAACTACCGATCGATGAATGAGCATCATATTCTGTAATACGTGCCTGATATGTCTTATTAATAAAAAAAAACGAAGAAACCCTATGGTCATTCTTACTTAATTATATACCATAATTAATAGATAATTATAACTAGTACACCTATATTTAAAAGTTGAGCAATTACAAAATAATATAATTATACTATTAATTTATTATTTTTGAATCAAGTAAAAGGTTTACTATACAATCTTAGTTTAGTAAGAGATAATGTATCAAGATGTCTACATCATTATGTTTTCTTCAATAGACAAATATTAATTATCTTTGCAATACCAAAAATATTATATTTTGAACTTTATCGTCGGTGCGCTCATAGGCCTTCAGTAGAGGCCTAGCACGAATATTTACACGCACGTAAATGTAACGTTAACGTATAGTAATTGTATGGCATTTGATCTGCCTCCTTATTACGAATGAGCTAGCAGCGCTGCTGACGCGCGTCTGCTGTCAATTGTATAAACTTTGACAGCAGTTGAGCGGCAGACGTAATCTCAATAGGACAAATCAAATGCTATACAACTGCCTTACGTTAACGTTACACTTACGCGCGCGTAAATATTCGTGCTAGGCCTACAGATGCACTTTATCTCGGAACACAATGAATTCTCGTCTAATCCAGATTACACATAATATTTATATTCTATATTAAATTCAGTCCCAAACTCAAACATTACTACTCAAACATTATTATCATAAATAATAGGTAGTTAGACTCTAGGCTTGAATCTTAGCCAGATGTCTTTATCGATGACCCTGCCAAAGTTGTGGTCGGAAACAGGAAGATGGGTCGGCGTCTTCGCGCATGGCTCTACGTCGTATTTATTGAGGATGTCTCTAGCAATACTCTTCACTATTCTAAGGGATAGATGTTCACCTGAAATATAAAAAAAAAACTGTTACGTATTGAATATTAACTCTGCCATCTTCACCTCCTTGAATTTTGAGATTGTTGTATATAGGTATAGGTACTGGTTTCAAGACGTAGACATATATATAGATCTATGTTTCTAGAATATATTTTTTTTTTTCACCACTATAAGAGCGAGTACAAAGTCAAAGGCGAAGCTCGAAAAGTCGAAGTGGAAGTCAAGGTCAAAACCAAATTGAAAGTCAACGTCATTTTGTTTTAATAATCATCATCATCATGGAGGCCTATTCGTGATCCAATCTTGGATGTAGGACTCCCTCCTTTTCCATTCCCGGCGGTCTTGGGCCTGGTGTATCCAGTCATGACCTCCGTGTCGTCTGATGTCATTCACCCATCGCTGTGGTGGTCGGCCTCGTTCTCTTGTATCGGCCCTGGGTCTTCATTCGAGGACTCTTCTCGTCTAACGGCTTAATATAGTAATAGGCTATTTAATATTATTTTTACTTGTTTTATTTTTAGCTCGCAGAATTAGCAAGTTGAAATGGCAATTGGCAGGCCGGCCCCCCACTAGGTGGACCGACGATCTGGTGAAAACCGTGGATGCAGAAGGCGAGTGGCAAGGTGGCGCTCCTTGGGGGAGGCCCTGGGTTCAGCAATGGACGTCTTCGGGTTGTTAATGATGAAGATGAGGCTATTTTTAGCACTATTATAAAACAAAATCAAAAGTGGTGCAAACATTGGCATTGGCAGGGCATTGTAGCTAGTGAAATTGGCAAATGAGACTTTATGACCTGATTACAGAGGTAGTAATCTGATTACTAGACTGTGTGATGTCTCAGGATGACGTGCGCAGTGCAGTGTCACGCAATACTTTATTATTTTAAAGTTCCGAGTGACGCTGCAACTGTTATGGGCGGCCGTATTGCTTAACATCAGGTGAACGACCAGCTCGTCACGTCATTCATTCTCATAAAAAAAACAATCCGGAAAAAGAAATTGAAAAATTTGACACACACGTTAGAAAGTTTGTGTGAAGGTCGAGTTGGATTCGAACCGTAGTTAGATTAAAATTGCATGACCTATCGTAGAGAATCTAGTTGAAATATGACCTAGTAACAAACCTCCAACAATGTCAAACAAAATTACTGTGTCATAAAGTTTTGTGCCCAGTGATTGGTACTATACGCTTTCGCAAGATTTTTTTCGTCTGACAACGAAAAAGAAAGTGGGTTACGTAAACTATAAGATATTTTTGATTGATGACACGATAATAGTATTATCTGAGTTTTTCATCACCATCAATAAAAGTTCTTATTTTCTTTCGATAGGTTTATATATAAAAAAACATTGGATAAAAAAAATCTAATAAGTAAGTGTGAAAACCAGTACCAAAATCGGAGGCAAGTATACCTATACTATTAACAGAAAGCTGATGTAGGTAGGTTAAGATGAACGCTTCTGTAGAGTGATTTTTCTGACTAATTGTTTTAAAATTATGTATAAGTATATGAAAACAAAACACAGTCAAAATGGAAAGAGAATTTAAAACAGATTCAGAAATCGAATAGGTACTATATAAACTAAAGCCTTTTTTAGGGTTCCATATCCAAAGGGTAAAGCGAACCCTATTACTAAGGCTCCGCTGTCCATTTGTCTGTTTGTCCGTCTGTCACCAGTTTGTATCTCATGATCCGTGGTAGTTAGACAGTTAAAATTTTCACAGACCATGTCTTTCTGTTGCATCTATAACAACAAATACTAAAAAACAGAATAAAATAAATATTTAAGGGGGCTTCCCCCCTTAAATATTTTGTTGATTGTATAACAAATGTGATTTTTTGCTACTTTTTATAGATAATTGTACGGAACCCTCCGCTTGCGAGTCCGACTCGCACTTAGCCGGTCATTGTTTGTATGTGTTATCTGGTTCCCATAGTACAAGCTATGCTTAGTTTGGGGCTAGATGGCGCTGTGTGAAATGCCCACACATATTTATTTATTTTATTTATTATTAGTTTGATGAGGTTTATGTATTTTATTCATTTTAGAATATACTTACCTACAATCGTTGCCTATCAGCCGAATATAAGTGATTTTGGATTTTGTTTATTAGATTTAATGGAGTCAGGTACGATATTCATGTATCATTTAAGTATTTATAAGATGAACTTCTGCAAAGAGACGCCCGAGTCAATGGATTTCTAGAACGAAAGTAGTCATACAATGCTCATCTATGCACCTACATAACACTATAGGGTCCAGATCAAATCAAAAAGCAATAACCACAAGCGCAAACTTTCTCTACTCTACACATGTGGGTCATTGTGATTACATGCAGTTACTTTAAACGGGGCATCATACTTACTTATTCTAAGTGAAAATGTACATAATTGTGGTTTTTATATGAGTAACGAACCGAACAATGTTATTAGAACATACTATAGGTATCTACTTCAAGCTTGAAAGCGCTTTTTGTGGTTTCTTTTTATTTCTGACCACTGACCGTTCGCCGCGGTTTCGAATAAATATTTAAGTTTAGTATTGTAATAAGTTTTAACTGTTTGTACTTTTATAATTATGTTTTATTAGGGTTCCGTACCCAAAGGGTAAAGCGAAAATACTAAGGCTCTGTTGTCCGTCTGTCACCAGGCTGTATCTCATGCACCGTGATAGCTTGACAGTTGAAGTTTTCACAGATGATGAATTTCCGTTGCCGCTATAACAACAAATACTAAAAATCAGAATAAAATAAATATTGAAAAGGGGCCCCCATATAATAAACGTCGTTTTTTTGCATGTTTTATAGATAATGGTACGGGACCCTTCCTGCGCGAGTCCGACTCGCACTTGGCCGGTTAGTTCTAATGGTTTTATTGTGTTAAAGAATTTTTATGAAGGTTAGTGCTTATTTAATATTCAGGCTGTCATACTCAACGGATTTATGTAGGTTATTCACAATTACTGGACTAATAGTCACGTAAGTACCTATTAACAAAATATAGTACGTTTTATTATATCCACTATACATTTTGAATTTATGTTTATCTAAGCAGTTTACTTCCCAAGTTTGGTTACTGAATAAATTAACCGTGAACTGAAAATTTCACAGAAGTATTCTTTCTGTGTACACAATTGAACCAATTGGAAAAATACACACAAAAATTATTTTCATATCAGATATTTAAATAATTTTTGTGAGTATTTTTCCATAAGTAATAATTAAATAGGAATATTAATTAAGTAATCCAATATGAATATTCATAGAATTGTATAGGTACCTATCCCAGATATAAGTATTTAATGGTTTGTTAATCATGTTCTTCATTTATACAAGGTGACCTTGAATTGATATGTTATCCCGAAATAGGGGGACTGGGACCATGATACCCTACAAGGTGTGAGTAACCTAACTTCGATGGTAAAAAATAAATCCACTCGCAAAATTGCACGTGCGATTGCTACGAGAGTTAACAAGATACCATAAATTTATTTCTCCATAAATTCATTTCTAAACACAGGTCGTTAAACTGATTTATGTGCACTCGGTCAAGGATGAAGTTCAATCACCCAACTGCGCTAAGGCTATTTTCGAACGTAAACTTTACATGGCATTTCTTCAATGAAAAACTATTAATTTAGTAAAGTCATAGAAGAAAGATTGTCTACCTTGGGGTTTGATTTACCCCCTTTCGGGATAACATACCAATTCAAAGTCACCTTGTATAAAGAAACAGAATTTATGTAAATAATATTTATTTTTTTATTTCAAGTCTTGAATCGGACTAGCCTGATAGCTCAGTTAGTAGTACCTCTGCCATTTGAATTTTAGGCTGTGGGTTCGATTCCCATCCATGTCAAACATTTGTATGATGATGTTATATATGAGGGTGTTATATTATATTCTATGTATGTATTTACAAACAAAAAAGTATTCATGTATTCTATCAGTTATCTGGTTCCCATAGTACAAGATGGGGTACAAGCTATGCTTAGTTTGGGGCTAGATGGCCCTGTGTAAAATGTCCACAAACAATAAAAAAATTAAAATTGGTTTTTGTAAATAAAATAAGTAAGTTTAAGGTAGGACCCACTCAATCCCACAAAACCTTAAAACTGACCCTACTAACTTCAACTACAACATTCTTCACGTCATGCAAAGTAGCTTAATTCATTAATAAATATCATGATGCGTTTAAAGTTTACTGTAATTTAGATTCTGTATCGTTCTGTCTGCATTCATGTATGTTTTATTTGAAAAAACTCACCAACACATTTCCTAGGTCCGGCTCCGAACGGCAAGTACGCATAACAATGTTTAGTTACTCCTTCATCATCCAAAAATCTGTCAGGGTTAAACACATTAGCTTCCTTATAATGCTCTTCGTCTTTGTGTATAGCATCTACCGGAATGTTGATTGTGATTTTCTTATCCAATAATAGAGTGATGTCTTGAAACTGATATGTCTTTACACATTGTCGGGTTATGATTGAGTACGGGGGATACATCCTTAATGTTTCCTTGATGGTAACATCTAAGAAGTCCTCGCAGTTATCTTTTGACACTGAATTTCTTGCCTTATCCTGCAGTTGCGTGTTCTTAGCCAATTCAAAGAGCAGTGCGGTCAGAACGTTTAAACACGGTATGTAGCCTTCGGTTATAAAGAGAGCTACAGTTGAAAATGCGAAATCGGTTTCATCATTTTTGATGTTTTTGTTCTTATCTTTTATACCTCTTTGGATCGCGTGTCCAATGTTCCTGATTTTATTCATTAATTTCGAAGAGTTCAAAGCTTCTTTCGTTTTTGAAGATGGCTGCTCAGGCAAAGTCACCGCTCCGAATAAAGTGTATAAAGACGGGAAAATATTCTTCAAGTAACTTTTCAGTTTCTCAATAAAGGTGCGCTTCTGCACCGCTGATCTTAGCTCTTTTACAAGCGAACCGTCAATATTATTACCTAGAAGAAAATCTTCGAAAACGAAGTCCAATACCTTAGACAATAACCGTTGTACGTTTGCATCTCCATTTGTTCCCGACAAACATTCTTGTAAACCATTCTCGAATTCGCAATCCAAGCTGTTTAAAACTGACTCCAATCCTTCGCGCAGTAACGTCCACTTTTCTCCGTCGGCGTAAAACAAATTGTTTCGTAAACAAACATCCTGAGATTTGTCGAGACCGAGTCCTCTGCTATGGAAATTTGCGAAATCTGTAGACAGCATCCTCTTTATGACATCTGGGTCTCGAACAATGAGATCTGGTATTCTGCTCTTGGTGCGTCCCACGAATTTGTCCCTTGGGTGCTTGGAATACAAGATATTGACATCATCTGTGCTGGATCTGACTGCTAGCACTCGATGGTAGTCACTTCCGAAAAAAGGCAGGGAAGTTTTGTAGGGTATGTGTCGGACATACCAGTAACTGAAATACTTTGTGACATAGTCAATTATTATCGCGATGATGAGAAAAATAATTACGCTGAAGTTTATGAGAAAACTTTCGAAGAACATTTTTTTTTATTTTGACGTTCGCTCGCGCCGGTATTGCAACGAGCACTGTGAAACAGCAAGTGCGTTCGGTTTAGATGTGGGTCAAAATACCGGTGCCTTTCTGTTCAGTACTCCGAACAAACTTTGAGATGAGCCATCCGTCTTACTGTCATTCAATTCGGAACTGTATTAGGATACGTGCATAAAGGTAAAAATAGCATATTTTGAGTAAATAAAGCCTGTGATCAGTTGAGTATATAAATTTCATAGTGGCGACTAGTTTATTGTGCCAATGAACTTGCTACTGGTTTTGTTTTATAAATTGACAGATGATAAATTTCATTGCGAGAGTTCTTAATTGGAGTTTTATAGCTAGTTACTTACAACAAAACATTTATATTATTATACCTACATAACCAAATTTTGGCGTCGTATTTTACCTTCAACTACCTACGTGATAAGCTTTTCCAAGCTGCCATTTCGTTGGTTGTTCTATATTTATATAAATATAAAATGTAGGTATACCTAACTTATCTGCACAACCGGAGCCGAAAGGCGCAGCATAGGCCGGCCCCCCACGAAGACTTGATCAGAACCGCGAGGAGCCGATGGATGCAAAAGGCAAGCAGCCGCTCAAAGTGGCGCTCTCTGGGGGAGGCCTATGTTCAGCGGTGGATCTCTTCAGGCTGATAACGATGCCTATCTAAACCTTTCAATTCTGGAATTATGGTGGATTTCTAGAAACAAGTACTTAGTAAACTATAATATTATGGTAGATGACAGATAGCAGTTCCAAAGTAAGTAACTACTTCCCTACCTTAAGTTCAGTAGCAGTACTTACCTATAACAAAAAACGTTTTCATAAATAAAATAAAAATAAATAAATAAATCATATTAAACGAGAGCAGCCCTAATTCAAATACAAAACAGATTATGACGATTCATCGTGTTTAAGTTTAAATATTATACATAACAAAACATGTCGGTAGTTAGTTTGATTCATCGAGTTTAAATATGTATAAACATCATTATCATCATCATTAACAGCCTGAAGACGTCTACTGCTGAACATAGGCCTCCCCCCGGGAGCGCCACTTAGAGCGGCTG
The DNA here is from genome assembly GCA_963580505.1 of Ennomos erosarius. Lineage (NCBI taxonomy): Eukaryota > Metazoa > Arthropoda > Insecta > Lepidoptera > Geometridae > Ennomos > Ennomos erosarius. The sequence goes on from OY756982.1 coordinate 3,240,546, forward strand.
CTCGCCTCCTGCATCCATCGTATAAACATAAATTACTCTAAATGCATTGGCAATTAAATTCGTATTAATAAGTAAGTAATCTCCGTGTCATTTTCGCCAACCTCAAGCAGTGGGTAGAGGTAGTAAGGTAGGACTAATTACTATTATAATATCTGTGGTAGAGGTTACCTATTGCAACGCTAGTTACGCTTCAGGGAAATAAGTAGTAGCATGGGGTCCCATCAGGTACAAACAAAAAATAGCCCGAACTTGAAAAAAATGTAGTAATCGTGTCTAGAGAGTTACTAATTAGTGTCCAGTGTATTCACTTGGCCCAATACTTCGCCAACATGCAATAAATGTCGCTTGATAATCTTGCATTACTCAGAAATAAAATATTATGTAAAATAGCCCGCGTTATTCCGTTGTATGGGATGAGGCATCTGTACTGTAGGTATTATGTTATCTGGGGTAGTAGGTACTACCTACCTATTTATTATACTAACCGCGAAATAGGATGGATGCAGGAGGCGAGCAGCCGCTCAAAGTGGCGCTCTCTGGGCGAGCTGTATGTTAAGCAGTGGACGTCTTCAGGCTGCTGATGATGATGATGAAATAGGCATTAAACTGGCGAGTATTTTCAAGCGACTTTAAGGAGATTCTCAATTCTGTTGTATTTTTTGTTTTTGTTACCTACCTACATCAGACAGAACTCCGTTTTTTTTATAAATGCATTTGGATTTTTTATTTTATTTACATGCCTCCCAAAGCTATCAAAATTTTATTATCCGGGCTGGACCCCAAAAAACTTAAAAAATAGTACCTACATATTACAGGGCCACCTATGAAAACTCTATGGAACTAACATGGAATCCTAGTATCTATACACTACGGTAGCTAGTTTTATTAATTTAAAGCCTGTCTGAAAAGCTTGGAGTAAAAAGTATGCAATGTTTCCATTAGATGGCGCTGCAATAAATTTGGAACTAGTACAAGATAATAATTTAGTAAGTATAATGTAAGTTTGAACATCGTTTACAGTTTATTACGTAGATGGCGTTGTAATAAATGAATAACATTTTAAGATACAGATTAGTTACTAGTCATAATTTGTACCTACTGATAATTTTTTTTTTAGAAATCCCTCCATCGTAAAGATGTTTGATAGATAGTAGATACCTAAACTATATATTACTACTTTCCTACTAACTGAGTGCTCTATCATGAATACTTAGTTCATGATAGAGTACTTACCTATTATCCGACCAATAGGTAGTCTTTTAGTGCCCCTGGGAAGGTCCTGGGGAGGGGAGTTAAAGAGGATCTCTAAAAAAAACGGCTTTCACTGGCCGTTTTTGAGCAATTAACTTCCTTTATTTATTTCACACGCACTATCACCAATACTTACCTAGAATCGTAACGTGAATAATACCTAAGTACTTAAAAGAATAAAAAAAAAACATTTGTCCACTGCTAAAACATACTATGCGGGTACCTACCTACATTTATATATTATTTAAAAAGGGCGTTTATTGTTCATCATTATAATTAATTCTTAAAAATAGAAACTCGTTACTTAAATCGATTACCATCTTCATCTCTACAGTCTTATAGGTACATACAACATCGATTCCAATCAGGCCTACTCATTTGACCTCATCACAAACAAAACCATTTCGTTTATTCATTCGTCACTACTTCGCGATGTGATCGAATCGATTCCACCCGACAAAAGATCGATGATCGATACACCACTGTGATCGAAAACTCGATCTTTTTGTGTACATTATTGATTTTTAACTGACCGCGAAGGCTCTATCACAAAGGGTATTGAATAGGCGCGTGGTAGAAAAAGTGGTAACAGTGGGATTATTTTGAGGTTGAAATTGAAGGTGTATTATGCTTTTTTACACAGTTGCAGGTTTCGTGTCGTGATCTAAATGGGTTGGGTGATGATGAACTTTTTTAATATTTTATTTTTGTTTAGGAAAGGACGGAAGTATTATTGTGATCGCGACTATATACAATTTACGTCATATGGTTTGTGTTGTACCTACCCATGTTAATTTTTAAACATCTTGATCAGATTTTCTTGAATCGTACCCCAGAATATTCATATTCATTTATTGTGCTCACATATAATACAGACTATATATTTAACAGTAGCTTGTCTTAAGGATCAATATAAGGGCAAGGGAGCTGCACATTTTAGTACATTTTGAGTGGTTTCTAAAATAATAAAAGTTATATTGTTACATGTCAATAATCCTATTCCTATTTAATTCTAATTGTATTATTTACGTCAAATCTAATTACTATTGTTATTATTATTATTATTATTATTATCATTAAATTAATAATAGTCAGGAGCTTACAACATTTAAAAAGATTATTATTAATATATACTATCTACACTTCACATCCTATTCCTTCATGCGCAGGATCACACTCCACATTATAACACCTAGTACCCATCACATCACATTATAAGCCCGAAGACATCCACTGCTGAACATAGACCTCTCCCATAGGCCACCTTGAGCGACTGCTCCTCCTGCATCCATCAGATCTCCGCGCTACTTTGGATAATTGGTAATCGCAAAAAAAAAACAATGTGCCTAGAGGGATTCCGCTACCCATTCCCCTAACACGGCACCCGCGGGGTTTAAGGTGGTCCCATTCGCACACCAGGATCACACGACCTAAGAAAACTATCAATCAAATCAAGTTGGCTTAACCGTTTGGGAGCTTTACGTTACCACAGACTAAGAAACAGATCGGCACGTTAAACTTATGACCTCTGTTCAGTCCAGGCCTAAAAAGGAATATTATACGCCATTTTGAAACCAAATAAACGAGTCAAAACTTCAATCAAATATAGTATATTTAATTGAAGAGTCAAAACAAACCACTCATCCCACATCATAATTCTAGACCCACCAATTTGATGTCGCAGTTTTTACGCTCCAAATTCGTCCAATAAATTCTTGAAAAAACTCGTTAAGTTTATTATCCCTAATAAACGAGTGTATATGGCCGGGACGGTAATGGTATGGTCATTAGACTAATGCTATCGCCTGAGGTACCGTCTCCATGTCGCCAGGAAGATGACGGGATAAATACAGCCACAGATATTAATCCTGCGGAAAGAACGGTTCGTTAAAATGGCTTTGGGATATATCACCGTTTTTTGGAACCTGCTCCATTATGATTTTGGGTGATTCTGAATGAGTGGCTTATAATAGCTGGATAGGGTTGATGAGCCTCTCATGATGTTTCGTTAAAACATTGTCGAATAAATTACTGGACAAAAGAGACTTTATATCCTGATTACACATTTACACACTCTCGTCGTCTTATCATTAGACTGTGTGAGGTCTCAGGATGACGTCCACATTGCAGCGTCAAGCGAAACTTTATTAAAGTTTCGAGTAATACTGCAACTATTATGGGCGGCCGTGTCGCTTAACATCTGCTGAAAACCTACCTAGAGGAATTCTTACGCTATGACCACCTTCTACTAGGCTCATACCTATTATGTTGCTCGATATGTAAAATTAAATAAGAATAAAAAATGATGTTTGTCACAGGCTTTACATTTAAATATGGTAAGTATATAACTTATATAGTCTGTCACAAAATATATTTTCACCTCCGCAGCTCGAAAGGGTGCCCCACCTTGCTGCGAGAAAACGGTGTGCAAAATCGTATTTTGCTCACTGCATGAGACAAAGTAACTTTTTAATAATATGACCTTGCGGACAGTTCATTTAGCCAGCTTTAGGTTACATTTAAGTATATGTTTTAGAGAGAACATGATTTTTCTTTGTCATACTTACTTTTCACGGGAACGCGATAGTAGGCCTAATTTTGAAGGCTTTAGTTGACAGTTTTAAAAATGCTAAAAATATATCCGTGTTTTACATTGCCGTCTATTTGACAAGGACAGCAACAGTTTTAGGAGCTTTAGATCTGTCAACTAAAGCCTTTGAAATTGGCCCCAGTGTTTCGTTACTAGGTAAGTACCAAAGAGCAAAAAAAAGACGATCTATAGGCGAAGCGTAATTTGTTTCATAGCTCTGTGGTAAGTACCTACCTGTAATAATGTTCTCACTGCTGAGGTGAAAAGTTGTATGTGCTACTCGAGAGCAAAGTTTTTGCATCTCGTACCTTTGAATCCCACGCTCGCTCTGGATTCTAACTTAGAATCACTCACTACGCTCGTGATTCAATACTAGAATGCTTCGCTTGCTCGGGATTCAACATCATCACTCGAAACAAAAATCAACTTTGCTCTCTTGTTGAACAAATAATTATTTTTCATAATATAAATAAGTACCTATTGCAATTACTACTGCTTTTTTGTGTATATACGTGTACACGTCACGTCACCGAATTGGATGATATTTTTCTCATCAATTTCCCACCTGCATTTCTGAAGCTGTCAGTCAACTTTTCGTCCCAGAAAATAGCAGCTCCCGCGGGAAAACGCGTAATTTACGGAATAACCACGGGGCGTCTCTACCGTTTTACAAAAACAATACGTATTAGGTCATTATTAACATCTTGTTATTAAAACGAAGGCAGGTGTAGGTGTAACCTCAAGTCCATAACTGGACACTCGTGCGCTTCGGTGCACCATTTCAAAATTATCAGGTGTGTCTATCACGAACTATCGTTTGAGATTTATCTGTTCTTAATAATATAAACTTGATTTGGAGGTGTTGGTTTGTTTAAAAAGACTTGGAAGAATTTAGTCGCGTACCTTTATGAACTTTAAAAAAAGGAAATAACCATTGAAGACGGTGGTTGGTGGCTCTTTGGGAAAGCCTTACCTAATTAATGTCCATCCATAAATATTTTAGTGTAAGTTGGTGGAGAGAGATAATGAAGAAATTATAATTAACGAGATTCGTCGTGATCTAAGCAATTGGAACTAATTTTATTAGGCTCACTCTTATTTTGTACATAGCCACCAAAAGCTGCTTTTACTACTGCACTTTATCCAAACTCTCATAAAAATCTAAAGTAATAAGTCTCTATTTGTGGTGGAACATACAAAGTTGCTATTGAGTCACTTTTAATAGGCTGGATCATCTCCCAATGATAAGAGCTGATGCCCGTAACAACAGTGTCACAAATAACTTGGAATGGCATTACGCTTTGTGCCCCAATACTTTTGCCCCCTTGGATTCCCTTACAATATCTTCCTCTCTATTCCTCCTTTTATGGCACACGTTTTCTCACCTTTTCATTTCGGAATATAATTAGAAAACACAGGAAACTTGAGACTATGCCCCATTTTATTGCCAAGTCAAAGCACTCAGCTAACAGCTAATTAATTAAAATTACATCTGTTGAATAAAACCACAGATTAAATATATGTGATGTAATTCATCGGTACTTGTCCGCGTGTTGATTTTATTTTAATTGTAACTTGTTTTGAATCGTTAGCGGTAGTATCAAAGTACTTTCAGCTAATTGGTTACTCGACACTGGATGGAAGTGCATTTTGGGTTAGTACCTGATAACAAAATCAAGCAAGACAATATTCTTTCTAAATCTCCTATCTTAGTGTAGTGAATTATAAAATCCTCAGATCACGTGTTTGACGTGATGCCAATACAACGGAATAACGCGGGCTATTTTACGAATCATTTTATTTCTGCATAACGCAAGATTATCAAGGGACATTTATTGCGTGTTGGCGACGTATTGGGACAAATGAATACACTGGACACTAACTAGTAACTCTCTAGACACGTCTACTACATTTTTTTCACGTTCGGGCTATTTTTCGTTTGTACCTGATGGGACTCCATGGTAATAATAAGTAATACCTTATTCATGAACGCTGAATTTCAGTTACGAAAATCATTTTTAAAATAAAAACGAGAGCCTTACTTCATCATCATCATCATCATTAACAGCCTGAAGACGTCCACTGCTGAACATAGGCCTCCCCCAGGGAGCGCCACTTAGAGCGGCTGCTCGCCTCCTGCATCCATCGGCTCCCCGCGGCTTTCACCAGGTCGTCGGTCCACCTAGTCCTAGCCTTACTTAAGTTTCAGTAAAATATAGAACTCAAAATGTGGTAGGTCACCTTCTCAAGTTACTAACCCTTTCGCTGATTCATTGTGTGCGGGACACAAAATGAATCAGCGAAAGTAAATTAATTCAGTCAAGACGAAGTTTAAGCTATAACGATGGAAAAAAGTTTACTCGACTACTGCAATAAGAAGGGTTACAAAGTTTGGCTTGTAGCGACGTCGCGTCCTATAGAGCACTTTTGCGTTTAGCATAAAAGACATAATTACTTATTAAAAAAAGAACATGATAATAAATAAAACTTGTTTGATAGCTTTTTAGGGTTATGATGGCTCACTGCTAGGAGGAGACCCGGTGAGCCAGTGAGGTTAGTATCATAATAAAAGTCACTGTTCCGCAGAGGATAGGTATGTTTCCCTCGCATTCGTTTTATTTCTATCATAAAATAAATAAAAACTGTAACAGTGATTGTCAGATCAATAAACCAAAGTTAAAATAAACTAAATCCGTGGTTCCGTTGGACATAAAAAAGCAGATAGAATAAGAATTAAATAGAAAATAAGAAAATGACAAAATCATTAGGTCCCACTGACCTTGCGGTCTGCAGAACCGTTAGACGGTGTTCTTTTTTTAAAAATAAGGGCTCAGCTATTTCTCTGATGTGAAACCGCAAAGGGACCGAGTGTTATAAGGTTATAGCAGGCCTTTCACATCGACCAAGTTTTTTGAGGTGACGGTGATGGCGATTTTTTACTGCTTTTTTTGAGCTAACGAATATTATAAAGGTGTTTTGATGGTCATTCTGATTACATTGATCTGAAAATTTTGTCGTAAAAAATGTATCGCACCGGGTCCGCTTATGCGATAATTTTGTTATATTTATAGATAATTTTCACATAATATTTACAGTGCTCAATTACTTAGTTTCTATTTGAATATTTTAAATTAGGTATTCCAATAATGTAGAAAAGTAGTCAAGTCATGATGTCAGTTTTGTTCAATTATAGCCACACACAACAACCAACACAAAATTACTATTTTGCTAAATTTATTTAAAACAAAAAATTGAAATCGTTCAAATTCACATTTTTACTATATTATTAAAACTGGTACTCTTAATAGAACGATTTAAAAGATGATTTTGGACAGTTTCCGTAATGTAGTGATTGAGCAGATCGACTCATAACCCGGAAGCGACGGGTTCAATTCCCGCCATAGGAAAATAAGCACAAATACTTGTTCTGTTTCTGGGTGTTGTGGGACCATGGTCCTCGTAGTTCCTGGGTCGCTAGCTACAGGGAATCCTAGTTAGGGTCCAGGATCTACGTATGTGATCGTTGGGCGTTATTTATTTAATTTATATGTATTAAACGGCAGCCGCTCAAAGTGGCGCTCTTTGGGGGAGGCCTATGTTCAGCAGTGGACGTCTTCAGACTGATGCTGATAATGATGATGATGATGATGATGATGATGATGATGAAAGGAGTTTTCTTAAAATGTTAGTTTAAACAAAACCAAATATTATTGAAAGTAAACAAGTATAATCTGCAGTCTCCCCAACCTCCTCCTCCGGACGGTATGGCGAAGACAGTTTTGACTATAAATAAGTGTTGTATTGTATTCAATATGCCGCTACTGTGCGGCGGCGAACTACAAAAGGATTTGGAATGCGTCTGGGTATACTTTCTGTTTCTTTCTTATTGACCAATTTAGAGCGGGATAGGGTTTTTTATACTTACGTTGTGTTTTTGCCAATGAGTTTTATAATATGTATCGAAAAGCTACGTTGTGTGTTTCATTAGAGGGTTTATCTGTCTATTTATCCGCCAGCTAGAAGTTACTCAGTTTTGGTTTAACCAACCCAGTTGTTGTGTTAGTTTGACAATTTATTAAAAAAAAGTCTATTGATTATAATATCTTATGTGCTTAGCAAAATATAACTAAGCGAATGAGAAAAAATGGAATCGAGTTTTTCTTTGGATTTTGATATAACTTATTCTCATTTAATTATCTTTTCTTAATCTTTTTTCTCTTTGTCATATATAACTTCTGTTTTTTATATAGTTATTATTACTAACTTATTTTTAATGTGAGGTTTTCCTCAAAAGTCTTTACTTGCACAATTACCTCTAGCACTTTTCTAATCTAAATCTTATAAGAATGCATCTTGTCTCTTTCTAACACGTACGTAAAGGTACGTAAAATAATTTCATCTAACCACTCGAAAACTCCCACTAACTTGTAACAAATAAATTAATAGTTCTTGATACTATTATTATTATAATGAACAGCTTCTGTGGTGGAAGTGAACCTCAGTCTTGTTATGTCATATCTTAATTAAATCTAGAGCCTGACTTGTTAAAGTATACCTTACTGGTATGAGAATAAATAACGAGCCAAGTGCGAGTCGGACTCGCGCCTCAAGCGTTTCGTTCCATTATTTATAAAAAGCAGTATAATCACTTTTGTCGTATGGGTAAATATTTATTTCATTCTGTTTTTTAGCATTTGTTGTTATAGCGTCAACATAAATACCTCATCTGTGAAAAGTTCAACTGTATAACTACCATGGTTAATGAGATATGGTCCAATTTTTTTAATGATTTATCTCATATATATCTAAACATTTAAAAAAAAAAGAGCGTAGAGGTAGAGCTACTAATACAGCAATTTTATAAATTGCTATTAAACATTACAAATAATAAAAGTATGATGGAGAACCTACACCTACGACTGTATTCAAGTCCAACAGTTTTCATTTGTCAATGAATGGATCTTCGACAGTAAGTCGTCGGTCAAAAGACGCTAGCCAAACGAGTACTAGAAAATGTTATACCACCATGCATTGACTAAAAATCCAGTTGACCATTGATACAACTTTCCTTCATACGAAAATTGGCGGTGGATTTCAACCGCTAATCATAAGAAAGGAAACGGGACACCAAAGTGCCTTTTGTTCCTTCCTGGGGGTCTAGCAATGATCCCAATCGCTAACGCTAACGCCTCACGCTTACTACAAAATGTACAGAAATGACATTTCGGAAATCGCTAACTTTTCCGCAGCGAATGTCATTTCAATACATTTTGGAGTTAGCGTGAGGCGTTAGCGTTAGTGGTTGGTATCTTTGCTAGACCCCCTGGAAGGAACAAAGCAGAGCAGGGGGCTCTGTTATTTGTAATTTTCGTATGCCTTTGTCTCGTTTTGTTACTACGCCCTCTGTCCGTGCATGTGAGTCGTGTTTGTAGGACAAATCATGTTCACGAACTATCAACGGGCTTTATAATCGTTGCCCCCATGTTATATGATTTCGTGACTAAGCGGACAAGACTAGGTGGAGTGTGACGTATGACTGACTGACTTCGAGTGTCATCATCATCATAATCAACAACAGCCTGAAGACGTCTCCTACTGAATATAGGCCTACCTGAGACGGGGTCACTTCGAGTGGCTGCTTAGCTACATCTATCGGCTCCCCACGGCTTTCAACAGATCGTCGGTCCACCTAGTGGGGAGGCTGGCCTACGCTGGGATAAACCTTTTAACTTAAAAAACCTATTTTGTTCGATTCTATATTTCTCTTAATTCAGCAGTCTTTGAATCGTGTTTAATATTTTGTGATTTCCATTAGCTGCACGTATCAGATAGACAAAATAATTATTACGGGCGCGGCAAAAATAAAACATCCAAAAGTTAATAAAGACAGCTCATAACAGACACAACCAGCTCCGATGAAATACACAATCAATCAATCCACCGTCGTTATAAAGTGGAGCATACTTCGTAAAATATTGTAGCCACCTACGCTGGATGAAGAATAGAAAACACGTATAGAAGAAAAGTGCTTGTTGTTTGACATACCTTTTTCGAACCTTATAGAGAACCTTTTTACTAGGTGGTAGGACTTTTCTGCAAAGTTCGTCTAGGTAGGTACCACCGCTTTGCCAGTTATTCTGCCGCCAAGCAGTAGTGTGCAAACACTACTGTGTTCCGGATTGAAGGGCATTATCGCTAGTGAAATTACTGGGCAAATGAGACTTTATGACCTGATTACACAGTTTGGTAATCTGATTACTAGACTGTGTGATGTCTCAGGATGACGTGCGCAGTGCAGTGATACGCGAAACTTTATTATTTTAAAGTTCCGAGTGACACTGCAACTGTTATAGGCAGCCGTGTTGCTTACCATCAGGTGAACGACCAGCCACGACATTCATTCTCATAAAAAAAAACCTTATAGAGAAACGCAACATTGGGTTGGATTGGTCATATTCATCATGCTTGGCAGGTGTCTTGGTGATCACAGAAGATTATAATTATAATGAAGGAAATGCCCATTCCATGGATATACCCTTAGCCGTCTTTAATGGTATTGAAAGAGATATCCTAGTATTTTGGGACAAATGGAAAAAATCGTATAGCTTCAAGCCAAATTTTTACTCGATCTGAAGATAGGATGTCTTCCTAAAATCGTTTCCAAAAAGGAGTATACTCGCACTAGTGCCACTTTTTCAGCCTGCTAGTTACCACCCACGCCTCTTATACTGGGATCACATTGTGTATATATAACCGTCGTAGCTTTTCACTATCAAACCAAACACAACTCACTTATTCATCGAGATTTTCTTACACAATCGTTTGACTAAAGCTCTCGTATCATGCGCGCGCTATAGTGTTACCAATCGGAAAATCCATAAATATCCAAAAATAGCCGCTATTTAATAAATTCATGACAGACTAGGATGACTACTGTTCGTTCATAACACCGTTTTTGATATTAACCAAGTGTCACCTCTAGCCTGGTACTCTTTATCCAGCAAGTAGTAATTACCTTTCTAGTTTGTAAGCTATAATAAAAATGGTGCACAACAAAAACTCATCCGGTGGTTTAATAAATCCGTGGCGATTTAATGAAATCGATACTGATGTAACGAAGAAAATAGCCTAGTTCGGTTCTATTCGATTACTATAATCGAGACAGTAATCGAATGAAACCGGCTACCGTGCGGCGTAGCCATCAAATTCCTCCTTATCTATTTAATAGAATAAGGTTTTGCTACATAGTTATGAATAGATTAAAGTGGTGCTGTGAATATCGACCTTAAAACGTTTAATAATACTAGAAATGGGAGATTATTGGTTTGAATCTCATCATTAAGTTTTTAATTTCACACGCTTAGTTTTAATATACTAAAAACATATATAACAGTGAACATTGACTAACCCCCATATTCTAAGTTGTTACCACGAGATTACTCCACTCGACTTAACTTTGAATTGACCTCATTTTTGTGTTTTCGTATTTTTAATTGACAATATATAATCAACTTGACATATCTGAGTCAATTTTTCTCAAACGAGGGAAGCAAAGCAGCTGTCATCTCAAGGTACGTCGCGATGTACCTTGAGTTTCCCTCAAAGTTAAGTGGAAGTCAAGTGAAGAATTTTTGGTGAAATGTTTTAGAATACGGGGGTTAGTTGCAATATATTATTTGACTTTGTCCATAAAAAAATACCTATATAAAAATAGGAATTTTACCCCACAAAGCTAATAATAGACATAAAAATATATACCACCTTTATAAAAGCTAAACCATTTCTATTATTAGGCACATTAAAGCCTTTATAAGGATAGATCGTATGTATAAGTACAATTAAGCACTCGCATTACAAAGTTGCAGACTTAAGTAACGAACTTAGCATTAGGCAACTAAGTTAGAGTTTGTTTTATGACGAACTTCTGTGTTGATGTTGGTTGTTCTATATTTCTGTGTGTGAAGCTATTGGTTTTATTTTAATACTTAACTATAGGCAGATTAAATTTTAACTCAGACTAAAAAAAAATACAAAACGGTAGTAGTACAATTTAGTGCAGTTCAGTTAAAAAATGTTTATTTGTTGTTGGTATTATTTAGGTACCTACTTACACTAAATAATTATTTCTGATTATTTTGTATTTAACACAAACTTTCGAAAGGTCCAAAGGAAATCAAATTTTTAAATTAAGGCTCGCTGCTCAGGAGGCCAACCACAACCTCTTATAGCATTATTACTTCAATCATACATTGACAAATTACATAAAAGTAAAAATACTGTAATGTTGCAGAGCCAGAGCAGTTTTGATGACGTCACGTTAAATCGTTCACTCAAATACAACTGTCATGTCGTACCTTTTAGTCAGCAATGTAGACGAAAAAGAAATATGGATTCGAAAATGATACCTTTCCGCCAGCATTATTTTCAGACCCTCAATTATTCTGGTATAAATTTGCCTGGAATCTAGAGAGTACGTGTTTAAAAAATACCGTTATATATTAACTATTCAAAAATAGGCTCTATATTAGCTATACGTACATAATATGACTGTAACGAGAATTTTAATCACGCCGGCTTACATTCGAACGCATCAAAAGAAAACTATTCCATCATGCAAGTGCAAGTACCGAATTAAGGCACACTTTAAAGTGATCTGTAAATTAGATGGTGAGGCAGGAAATGGCTTCTTAACCCGTCAGTAAGTAGTTATTAGTGAAAGACGGTGATCGTTGATCGACTATCACTTCTAGTGATCGGTTGATCTTTGGCACTGTAGAGTAGCATACAGGCAAAGATTACATGGATGGTATCTTCATAAATAAACGGGAAAAGGTTAGTGAAAATTGATTCCTAAAACTCAGTTTTTGATAGTTTACTATGGATTTATTAAATTATATTAAAAAATTAACGTGAAAACATGAAAACTAATTATAAGATTAGGTATGTACTTTTGGCCAAGCGCGAAACGTGATTGGTCATACAGATTAATTTGTAAAGGGGATACTGCTATAAAAATCAAAAATAGTGATTGGGCAAGATCATAGCGTTCTTGAAAGTAAAGTGACCGATGTAGCTCTTAGGATTAGCAAGTTGAAATGGCAATGGGCAGGCCACATCGCTCGTAGAACTGACAACCGATGGGGAAGAAAGGTTCTCGAGTGGCGACCATGAACTGGAAAACGCAGCGTAGGCCGGCCCCCCACTAGGTGGACCGACGACCTGGTGAAAGCCGCGGGGAGCCGATGGATGCAGGAGGCGAGCAGCCGCTCTAAGTGGCGCTCCCTGGGGGAGGCCTATGTTCAGCAGTGGACGTCTTCAGGCTGTTAATGATGATGATGATGATGATAGCGTTCTTATTTCAGCTCGGGCGAAATTTATTTCGTATTTTCGGTGGATATTCTGCTGTTTTCCTCCATTTTCATGTCGCTTTTATTTTTTATCAAACCATTTCAAGTTTTGAAAGGGTTCGATAATAATTATTATGAATTTCTGGTCAACTTAATTCTTAGTTAATTTTTTTTCAAAATGACAGGCTCAAGCTTAGCAATAGCGGTCCTCAGACTGATGATCATGATGATGAACTGCATCTATCTATATTACACAAATACAAAAATTTACAGCGAAAAATCCGTTACTACTTACCTGTTCTATCGAGCTATCTATAAAACAAAACTTTGTTGTTTTAGACTAAGAAACAAAATAAATACTCATACTAATAATAAACCCCCGCATTGAGCTTCCTCTTCGGAACATGTATAAATGATACAAAGCAACAATGTATAACAAACTAATGAGACGTGTCCTTCTGTCTCACCTGTCTAATCTATAGCCCATCCAGCCGTGGTTACCTTGTGTTTAAGTAAGGAACGATAATTGAAGATAACACATCATACGCTAGCCGCTTCCAGTGAACGATGTATTATTGCTTCGCTCAACTACTAGAGGCTGGTGTAGTGAAAAGACCTTAAACCGACCACTTACGATCAGGGTGTGATTTCTGAAATTTTCACTTGCAATGCGATTTGTTTCAACAGAAGTGTTCCAATTCTAAATTTACTCTTACGTCTCTTTAGTCATTAATGAGACAGAGAGCTGGAAGTCTAGTAAAGATCCAAAACGCTAACTCCAAAAATGTATTGAAATGACATTAGCTGCGGAAAAGTAAGCGATTTCCGAAATGTCATTACCTTTTAGAAGTTAGCGTTTGGCGTTAGCGTTAGCGTTTGGGATCTTAGCTTGACCCCGTTATCGTTGTTTAAAATTCTGACGATCTGAGGGCAGAATTGCATTAACTTTTTATATGGGTATTATCTTATTATTTCGCTATTTTAATATGATATCGACTATTTTTTGATTCTGCATGTTACCTTTTTTTATCTACAAGGTGACCATCAATTGATATGTTATCCCGAAAGGGGGTAAATCTACACCCTGTAACGATCCAGGGTGTCTCGTGACGTCACAAATATTAGAAAGTTTTCTCAATTATAAATATATTTAAATCAAATAATTTTACGAGTAAATAATAATCCAAAAATAAAGCAAATATTCGTTTGATACTGCATTAACTGGTATAGGACATAGAGATAGGTGTAAAAGTAGTTATCTAAACGTAAAATGAGGTAATAGTAGAAAGAATAAAAACTCCTTAATAAAAAGGTTCATACTTAATCGCGAGCTGGCACTCTAGGGTGTGTCAAACACTTTGAAAATAATATTTTCGGATTGGTTTTGGGAGTTTTACTTTGAAAATGAAAAAGAAGGATGGCAAAATATAGTTTTTTCCAGGTTTATTGTATTACTAAAAGATGAAAAGAAATCCATGGAGTGAAGAAAATCAATCAGCAAGAAGGAACGGAGCAGTTCTATTTAAAACAGGAATAATGAATTAATATTACTTAAGACCATCAGGTTCAAAGGGAAGTACTTCGCTATATTTAGTCTGTGGAAATTGAAAGGTGAAATCTTCTAATTCATTGTTTAGTAGGTGTAGTTCTTTAGTATTTGAAGATATACACGGACGGAAAATGTTTGCTGCTGAGCGAAGCGCTTTCCTGGTAGGTTGATGTTGAGTGAAAATGCTTATTGTAGGACAATATCGTTGTGGACATCACGCTGAGCGGATGATCTGATGATGGCAGATGGTTTTAATGTACAGAAGGGAAATCCAATGCTATTTTTAGCATATTTCCTAGTCGGCAGGAGCTTAGATGATGATGAGTGTAGATGCTTATTGTAGCACAAGATCATCGTGGACATCACTCTAGGCGGAAGGTCTGATGATGGTCGGGGATTTTAATGTAGAAAGGAAGCTAGTGTTATTCACTGCACATTTCCTTAGCCGGTGGAAGTTTAGCGATATTCACGAAGGAGATGAAAGTTTTATTCTACGCGACGATTAAAAATATCGTGAATGTATTTGAACACTGACCTTTCATTTTAGATTTTATGTGATGATTTTTGATTTAATCCTAACTGGAAAATTATTGGGAATAATGTTGTAGTTCGTTTTAGTATTAGTCAATAATTATTTTCTTAGCAGGTTGTTGTTGTGATCACGGAGATGATCGAAAGATCTTATTCCCGCATGAAAATTGAAGCATACTCTGATGTATATTTATCACACTCATTTTATCATTAAGCAAAAGCAGGTAGAGTTTTCTTTCGTCAGATCATGAAGGAAACACAAAGGTGGAGAGGAAATCTTTTCCCTATTTATTTACTGTAAGTATCACGAGCGTATTTGAATATCATTCTAGTAAATTCAAAATAGGTAATGTTTTCATGCGCCTATAACGTAAAAACTGGAAATTTAGATTAAGGGCTTCCGTAATAGGTAAAAGATATTTATCTCGAGCAAGTCAGTGGCGACTATGAGCTGGAAGACGCAGTGTAGGCTGGTCCCATTGGGTGGACTGATGATCTGGTCCGAGTCGTGGGAAGCCGATGGAAGCGGAAGACTAACGGCTGCACAGTGTGACATGGGTTTATGATGATGATGGTTCAAGATGATGATGGTGATGATGATGGTAATGTTTAGGACACCTTCAGGATGGTAAAGACGACGATGATGATGATGATGGCGATGATGATGATGACGTCTTTAGATGATAAAGCTGACGATGATGATGATGATGATGGCGATGATGATGATGATGACGTCTTCAGGATGATGAAGCTGATGATGATGTTGAGGGACGAGATAGGCAAAGATCTTATAAGATAAGATGCAATATATTTATTTATCTCAAATCTATGGGCATAGTTCAGTTTGGTGAAGTTTAGATTTGACATTGTTTTAATGAATTTTCAATAAAATTTAACTTTTATTTTACAACAAATTTATAATATTTTTCAAAAAGTAATTATTGTCCTTCGTATTTATATGGGTCAAGCATAAGCAGTACCTTGTTAGTGACTCCTTACCACACGGATAGGATAGCTAATTGTATAAATTCGAATGAGAATAACGTCTTGTTGATAATTGATATCAATAATATATTTACAACTTACAATACATACACTTTGTTCTACGGATCAAACATAACTTTAGCATCTTTCATTATACTGAAATACGTCTTAGATATATGGATGATTTCTATGAAAGTTCAGGAGAAGCAAAGTCAGCCTGAGAATTCATAAACGGTTCAATGTCTATAGTATACAAAATATATGCATAATATTATTATAATATCAATAAATACGGGTATGGAAACGATTAGGAATAAATGAAATGAAACGAAATGATCTTTATTTCCGACACACAATATCGCGAAAGGAACAATATAACACGGAACATAAAATAAGAAACTTATATAAATATACTAATTATATTCTGAAGCGATATTGCACGATGTCAGAAACAGATCCCGGCTCAGCTCAGCATACAACTTATTATCATTGTGTAATTACTCCGAAATAAATGTCCTGAGTTTTTATTCAACATTATTAATCTCCATTTCATGTCGGCCGAATCTTCGAGAGAGGAGCAGAGGTTCCACACGGCGAGTTTGCGCATAATACATAACCTACGGGCTCTTCTTTGTAGGAGAATTTAGCAAGACATGTCTGATTGTCATTCATCGAAACTTATTTAAAAAGGTCATGTATATCTCATAGATAATAGTATTTAATATCGATAGATGTATTAACTCTAAATTTACAGTTTTCCAAAATGTTATATAGCATCGTAATTCGACCTTATAATTATTGTAAAATCAAATATTGTTAAACCAAAAAGAATTTAAAAAAAATGATAACAAAAAAGATAAACCCTGAGGAGTTTCTTTGGGCTTCTTCTCAATCAGGAGTAATCGAAGTTTCCGGATATATTTTTAAAACTCAAAGTTAGTTATGAACTACAAAATAATTCTAACATTGAATTATATATTCTGAGTACTAAAATTCAATAAAAGTATTCTGGTAAAGTAAATTCTAAATTCATAATCGTTTGAAATAACTTTCTTAATAAATAATTTGAGTTTTACTTATGTTTTTATTTATTAATCTATATTATAGAATACAACGTAGGAAAGTTAGGGTAACGAATTCTAGACTATCACCGTAGATGGCCACTTTAAATAAACCAGATTTAGATTTTGCATTAATTTATAGTTAGGAATTGGGGCTCAGTAGACGGCGTCATGATAAGCAGAAGAAGTTTATCATGACTTCGCTAATATGGTTAAAATAGGCGTAAGGAAATGGTAGAATGGGTTGTAAGCATTTCCGGTAGAAATGATAACATTTTTGTACTAGTGGGGAATCTTGGACTGAAAAGTTGGTAGTGGGCTAAATTTGAATTTTATATTTTTAGGTAGTATTCGTTTAGAGATTCTGATATATACACTTGAAGTAAGGTTCTAAAGTTCAATTAGAGGAAGTACTTCAGGTTTTCCAAATTTGGTTAATGTGAGTTGTTTTGGAGCAATCTACGTTTTCGATCTTTCCAGCAGATATAGGATTAGCGCTCATCAAAGGTTTAGATTGCAGTGAATAGTAGGATAATGGGTATTCCAATATACTACATTAATTGCGTATTGATGTTAGTTAGGAATTGTCTCATTACTTTAAAAGGATTTGGATTACTACATTATCACAACGTACGGGTTCTACCACTATTAGGAGACGATCACTTGGCCATATCAAACCTAAAACATACAACAAACTTAGGTTAAACTTAGATTATTTCTAGGTCCTTTTTATCAACAAACTTAGGTTAATTTTAGGTTCTTTCCAACGGTATTAGATTGTTAGCGGTTATTTAAATTCAATTTATAGTTTATTTAAACTTAGGTATTTAGGTTCCGTAAATTAAAGATACAACTATAATAATTATGAATATAAGGGGAATAGGGGGGGTTAGTAAAGGGGGGGTTATTACAATCAGTGTTGCCGTGATCAGGATTATTAATTGGGCTTATGCGACTATCTTTTTCTTAGCTACGTGGCCAGAGTCGTTTAATTGGGATTTTGCGTCTTACACTTTTATTAGACATTTAGGTTATTAAATAATATCGGAAAGGTTGTTGTTTGTTTTAGATTTGACTAGATGCGATATTTTAGTGTCGCACAATTTGCTGTCCGTGGAAATAGGAAAGGTTTTGAGACAATTTATGTAGGGGCGATATATGTAGGGGCGGTTTTAGATTTCACTAATGTTAATGATATTAGATAAATATTTCAAATAAGCTTTAATAATCAATTCGTAATTTGTATCTATTGGCTATAGGAACGTTTCAGTCTTTTAAACGTATTCAAAAAAAAATTAAATTAAGCAGTTGATGAATAACTTTGACAAAATA
This sequence comes from Ennomos erosarius, assembly GCA_963580505.1. NCBI lineage: Eukaryota > Metazoa > Arthropoda > Insecta > Lepidoptera > Geometridae > Ennomos > Ennomos erosarius. The sequence goes on from OY756982.1 coordinate 3,259,191, forward strand.
GATGGAAGCAGTATAATTTAATTAGGATTTACAACGGAAATCATTAGTTGGTTGTAGTTTATTGGGGCGATGAAGTCTGGAATATCATCGTTAGATTATTTCAATACGTTATAATGTAGAAGACTATGAGTAGAGGACAAACGGGATTCAAATCGTCATAGTAAACATTTGTTTATTTTAATTATAAATATTGTTACAGTTATTTAGGAAAGTGCATTAATGGCATGAGTTCATGACTAGAATGGTTCATAATCTAATTTAGGAAAAACGTAGGATTCAATTTTCGTAATTATACGGATTATGTTATTGTAAATAATTTACACAATTATCTTTTGCGGTTGACACTAGGAAAGGTGATATTATAATTCGGTAAAGACTATAAAACTTTAAGGGGCGTTTAAATTAAACTTCAAAACATTTAAAAATAGGAAATAAAATCAGTATACTAAAATTTAATAATTAAAGGCGCGTCATTTAAAATGGTGAAAATGTTTCTTTTTGATGGTAATTGTTAGATACTTAATAATTAAAACTACATTGCGTTATTTTACATCAATCTTTACAGTTTTGAAATGAAAGTAATGAAAATAATTTGGTTAGATCGTTCAATGATTTTGTTAAAAATACAACAAAATATTGATACATTCATTTCTCTAAAAATATTAACTAAGTAAATTTTTTTAATTTAGTTTTGTGAAATGGAGGTTTCTGAAAATGCTATTATAGATATTATCTAAATTAAAATGATAAAGGGAAATAAACATAATTTTGGTCGAAATGTTTAGAAAATAATTTGGGGTTAAAAGACAAGCAAACATTTTATTAGTCTGCAATCAAGGAGGTCCTTGTTAATTCAATAAAAAGCGTGTTAGTGTGTTAAAAGGGTTTTGTTTGTATTTATGAAATGATTATAAACTAGAGTATGTTATTTGAATGGAAGAGGGGTCGGGGTTCATGAGAGATCTTTTAAAAAAAAAATTAAGCAATAGTTATAATAGTGTGATAGATAGAGGGAGGAGGTTTTATGGAATAACAAAGGCTTAGGTTGCAGACAGGTTTGTTGACGGTGGCTTCGAATTTTACACGACTCTACAAATGGGTTGATTATAATTTAAGGCAGGTGCTAGGTTAAAAACAAAGCCTAAGTTTATAGAAAACTGTTATAACAACCCCATACTCCACAAAAAGGAAAGATCAGATCTACTACACTATACATCCGAAATGATAGCGAATTACAGAGTGGGAAATATATGTGAAATATTGCTGAAGTCATAGGCAATGAAGATACTTTGAACTATTAAAGTTAATCTGGTTATCGAAGGGTTTTGTGGGAGGCAGCTCGGAATGAAAACATGATTCTTAGGGGTACCTTCTACTTTGAGTTATTAGGACTGACCAGCCTCACAACCTGGTTTCTTTTGGTGGCCAGGTTATCCTTGGGATATGTTACTTTTGGTTATGATTGATGTGATGAGATTTTGGATATTGACTCATAATGTAATTCACTGTTGTTACGGCTTAAGAGGGCGTTTAAAACAGAATAATTTTGAATTTTAAATATAAATTTATAAAAGACAAATTGATTGTCAATTCAGTATAATATTTAGTATGGTTAACTACGTTATTCTTTCGAGAATATTTTTAAGGTGACACAACATAAATAATTATAAAAAACATATGTAACAATTAATACTTTTCGAACTAATACGCAGTACGCTGCATATTATTTGAATATTTGTCATCGGTTTAAATATTTTAGATGCTCTCTTAAATTAAACATAACGGTTAGTTACACTACAGAACTATAATCACATTTTAAGTTCAGAGCCAAACGTCTACAAATTATAATTGCTTAATGGGGTTTAATTATAAACATAAATAATTTTATTGAAGTTTTGCTAATATTTGTGAAAATGTTTTATCTAATGAATAAAATTTTACTTCGGCTTTAAATTTAAAACGCCTGCGCAAATATTTTAGGGGCGATTGTAACGATCCAGGGTGTCTCGTGACGTCACAAATATTAGAAAGTTTTCTCAATTATAAATATATTTAAATCAAATAATTTTACGAGTAAATAATAATCCAAAAATAAAGCAAATATTCGTTTGATACTGCATTAACTGGTATAGGACATAGAGATAGGTGTAAAAGTAGTTATCTAAACGTAAAATGAGGTAATAGTAGAAAGAATAAAAACTCCTTAATAAAAAGGTTCATACTTAATCGCGAGCTGGCACTCTAGGGTGTGTCAAACACTTTGAAAATAATATTTTCGGATTGGTTTTGGGAGTTTTACTTTGAAAATGAAAAAGAAGGATGGCAAAATATAGTTTTTTCCAGGTTTATTGTATTACTAAAAGATGAAAAGAAATCCATGGAGTGAAGAAAATCAATCAGCAAGAAGGAACGGAGCAGTTCTATTTAAAACAGGAATAATGAATTAATATTACTTAAGACCATCAGGTTCAAAGGGAAGTACTTCGCTATATTTAGTCTGTGGAAATTGAAAGGTGAAATCTTCTAATTCATTGTTTAGTAGGTGTAGTTCTTTAGTATTTGAAGATATACACGGACGGAAAATGTTTGCTGCTGAGCGAAGCGCTTTCCTGGTAGGTTGATGTTGAGTGAAAATGCTTATTGTAGGACAATATCGTTGTGGACATCACGCTGAGCGGATGATCTGATGATGGCAGATGGTTTTAATGTACAGAAGGGAAATCCAATGCTATTTTTAGCATATTTCCTAGTCGGCAGGAGCTTAGATGATGATGAGTGTAGATGCTTATTGTAGCACAAGATCATCGTGGACATCACTCTAGGCGGAAGGTCTGATGATGGTAGGGGATTTTAATGTAGAAAGGAAGCTAGTGTTATTCACTGCACATTTCCTTAGCCGGTGGAAGTTTAGCGATATTCACGAAGGAGATGAAAGTTTTATTCTACGTGACGATTAAAAATATCGTGAATGTATTTGAACACTGACCTTTCATTTTAGATTTTATGTGATGATTTTTGATTTAATCCTAACTGGAAAATTATTGGGAATAATGTTGTAGTTCGTTTTAGTATTAGTCAATAATTATTTTCTTAGCAGGTTGTTGTTGTGATCACGGAGATGATCGAAAGATCTTATTCCCGCATGAAAATTGAAGCATACTCTGATGTATATTTATCACACTCATTTTATCATTAAGCAAAAGCAGGTAGAGTTTTCTTTCGTCAGATCATGAAGGAAACACAAAGGTGGAGAGGAAATCTTTTCCCTATTTATTTACTGTAAGTATCACGAGCGTATTTGAATATCATTCTAGTAAATTCAAAATAGGTAATGTTTTCATGCGCCTATAACGTAAAAACTGGAAATTTAGATTAAGGGCTTCCGTAATAGGTAAAAGATATTTATCTCGAGCAAGTCAGTGGCGACTATGAGCTGGAAGACGCAGTGTAGGCTGGTCCCATTGGGTGGACTGATGATCTGGTCCGAGTCGTGGGAAGCCGATGGAAGCGGAAGACTAACGGCTGCACAGTGTGACATGGGTTTATGATGATGATGGTTCAAGATGATGATGGTGATGATGATGGTAATGTTTAGGACACCTTCAGGATGGTAAAGACGACGATGATGATGATGATGGCGATGATGATGATGACGTCTTTAGATGATAAAGCTGACGATGATGATGATGATGGCGATGATGATGATGATGACGTCTTCAGGATGATGAAGCTGATGATGATGTTGAGGGACGAGATAGGCAAAGATCTTATAAGATAAGATGCAATATATTTATTTATCTCAAATCTATGGGCATAGTTCAGTTTGGTGAAGTTTAGATTTGACATTGTTTTAATGAATTTTTAATAAAATTTAACTTTTATTTTACAACAAATTTATAATATTTTTCAAAAAGTAATTATTGTCCTTCGTATTTATATGGGTCAAGCATAAGCAGTACCTTGTTAGTGACTCCTTACCACACGGATAGGATAGCTAATCGTATAAATTCGAATGAGAATAACGTCTTGTTGATAATTGATATCAATAATATATTTACAACTTACAATACATACACTTTGTTCTACGGATCAAACATAACTTTAGCATCTTTCATTATACTGAAATACGTCTTAGATATATGGATGATTTCTATGAAAGTTCAGGAGAAGCAAAGTCAGCCTGAGAATTCATAAACGGTTCAATGTCTATAGTATACAAAATATATGCATAATATTATTATAATATCAATAAATACGGGTATGGAAACGATTAGGAATAAATGAAATGAAACGAAATGATCTTTATTTCCGACACACAATATCGCGAAAGGAACAATATAACACGGAACATAAAATAAGAAACTTATATAAATATACTAATTATATTCTGAAGCGATATTGCACGATGTCAGAAACAGATCCCGGCTCAGCTCAGCATACAACTTATTATCATTGTGTAATTACTCCGAAATAAATGTCCTGAGTTTTTATTCAACATTATTAATCTCCATTTCATGTCGGCCGAATCTTCGAGAGAGGAGCAGAGGTTCCACACGGCGAGTTTGCGCATAATACATAACCTACGGGCTCTTCTTTGTAGGAGAATTTAGCAAGACATGTCTGATTGTCATTCATCGAAACTTATTTAAAAAGGTCATGTATATCTCATAGATAATAGTATTTAATATCGATAGATGTATTAACTCTAAATTTACAGTTTTCCAAAATGTTATATAGCATCGTAATTCGACCTTATAATTATTGTAAAATCAAATATTGTTAAACCAAAAAGAATTTAAAAAAAATGATAACAAAAAAGATAAACCCTGAGGAGTTTCTTTGGGCTTCTTCTCAATCAGGAGTAATCGAAGTTTCCGGATATATTTTTAAAACTCAAAGTTAGTTATGAACTACAAAATAATTCTAACATTGAATTATATATTCTGAGTACTAAAATTCAATAAAAGTATTCTGGTAAAGTAAATTCTAAATTCATAATCGTTTGAAATAACTTTCTTAATAAATAATTTGAGTTTTACTTATGTTTTTATTTATTAATCTATATTATAGAATACAACGTAGGAAAGTTAGGGTAACGAATTCTAGACTATCACCGTAGATGGCCACTTTAAATAAACCAGATTTAGATTTTGCATTAATTTATAGTTAGGAATTGGGGCTCAGTAGACGGCGTCATGATAAGCAGAAGAAGTTTATCATGACTTCGCTAATATGGTTAAAATAGGCGTAAGGAAATGGTAGAATGGGTTGTAAGCATTTCCGGTAGAAATGATAACATTTTTGTACTAGTGGGGAATCTTGGACTGAAAAGTTGGTAGTGGGCTAAATTTGAATTTTATATTTTTAGGTAGTATTCGTTTAGAGATTCTGATATATACACTTGAAGTAAGGTTCTAAAGTTCAATTAGAGGAAGTACTTCAGGTTTTCCAAATTTGGTTAATGTGAGTTGTTTTGGAGCAATCTACGTTTTCGATCTTTCCAGCAGATATAGGATTAGCGCTCATCAAAGGTTTAGATTGCAGTGAATAGTAGGATAATGGGTATTCCAATATACTACATTAATTGCGTATTGATGTTAGTTAGGAATTGTCTCATTACTTTAAAAGGATTTGGATTACTACATTATCACAACGTACGGGTTCTACCACTATTAGGAGACGATCACTTGGCCATATCAAACCTAAAACATACAACAAACTTAGGTTAAACTTAGATTATTTCTAGGTCCTTTTTATCAACAAACTTAGGTTAATTTTAGGTTCTTTCCAACGGTATTAGATTGTTAGCGGTTATTTAAATTCAATTTATAGTTTATTTAAACTTAGGTATTTAGGTTCCGTAAATTAAAGATACAACTATAATAATTATGAATATAAGGGGAATAGGGGGGGTTAGTAAAGGGGGGGTTATTACAACCCCAAGGTAGACAATGTTTCTTCTACGACTTTTCTATATTAATAGTTTTTCAACTAGTTTTTCGAAAATAACCTTAGCGCAGCTGGGTGGTTGAACTTCGTCCTTGACCGAGTGCACATAAGTGAGTGTAACGACCTGTGTTTAGAAATGTATTTATAGTATCTTGTTAACTCACGTAGCGATCGCACGTGCAATTTTGCGAGTGGACTTATTTTTTACCAACGAAGTTTGGAAACACCCAGTTTCAAGTAAGACTCTCACAACTTGTAGGGTATCATGATCCCAGTCCCTCGATTTCGGTATAACATACTAATTCAAGGTAACCTTGTATATATGATTTCATTCTGTTTATATACTTTCATGAACTTTAGGCTTTTTTTTATCTTATGAGTAAAATTTTTACAGCGGTAATAGTTATTTTGTATTTTGTAAAGACTCTATCAAGTTCGAAATAAGGAAAGATAAAAGTAGAGATAAGATTGAGTAGTCATTTCTTAGTTATGCATGGTTTATTATTATCTAGGAGGATATAGTGTAATTCTGATCCAACATATTTCTTCTTTTTACTTTGAAAGTCTGTACAGCAATATGTCAATTTAATGTGTTGGTTAAAGATATACTTAAAAAATATCGTTCAAGCGTATTTTGTCCAATCACAATAAAAAATAATTCACTCTTAAATTAAAACTCATATACCATTATAAAAAGCACAAATCATGGACATGTCGAATGAAATTAACAATATCATCCGCTACATGAGTTGTGAGGTAATCAAGGGAGCGTTGGTTTTTTTGTGTCGATTCTTGGCGCAATCATAATGTACCTGTAGGAATACCAAGTTACTTGTGACAATGTTTGGACAAACAGTTAGAAAAAATGTCAAATATCTTAACGACTGTTTAGACCACAGACCTCGTAGATGATTTCATTGTTTAGACATATTTTGATCTAGTACTAGTTTTAGTAAACGGCTCGTTCTCATTTTTACGATTCTCATCGTCAGTTTCATGTACAATTTTATATTGTGCTTATTTCAAATATTTTTGTACAGTAAACTATAGCGCTTTATAAGACGAGTAAATTAATATATAAGTTAATCAAATAGAAAGTCTTGTTTGGGTGATAAATGGTTTTGAGGTTTTAGAGGCCACGAAAGCGACGCATCGGATCACGAAAATGACTCAGTAACTTTACAGCTATCATTTTCTCACGTTTTGCTACTGTTTATAAGACTAAATGTTCATAAAATAACAACGTAATCTTGTTTTCATAATTAAACTGGCAAACAAATGGTACTAATAACCAAAACTATGTATATTATTATTATCAGTTCGGTCCTGAGTTTGTTCATTCTACGAAATACGAATACTAATCCACTTAACTACATATTATAGGTAATAAGCCTCTGCTGACAAAAAACAGATAGTTATCGTATTAATAGCTTTATTAATTAAGAAGCATCATGAGTATTTAAAAAGTGTATTTATTTATGAGTTGCGTTATTTTTTCAATAGAACAACAACCTTCACTACAATAGAAATAATCTATACTTATATTATAACGATTTATATATAAAAACAAATCTCACTACAAAAGACAATATCTGGCACATCTTTAGATACTCTTTTAGATTAGAAACTCCTGATTTCGTGATATTTCCATAAACTTTTAAATATGAGCTTTACGTGTTCGGAGTCGGGCCTACGAGCAAAATAATTAAAGTATGATTGAAATGTTGGCAGGGAGGGGACCAAAATGTACCTAGTAGGTACCTACCTCCCTACCTAGTACCTATATACGTACTTACGTCAAGAATAGGTAGTATTGTGATATGACGTGACGTTATTAATAATTTCAGAACCTTTTGGTGATAGTTCCTAATACCTACATACTTTAGGTACATAATATCCGACGGTAAACGTGTGTGGAGAAAAGTGTTCATAGAATGTGAACTTGGGCTATAGGTACCTTTTACCTAGCTACCTACCGGAATCTTCGCAATAGGCTGCTTCTCTCGGAAACCAGAAAAATGGCATGTAACTATAATCTTTAAATCTACTACCTACCAAACGTAGGTACTGTTACTAGCTCTTCCCCTTTAGGTGCCTATTATTAAACATAATACAATGCTAGTTTCGAAGGAAGGTTCTCCCAACTTGAGAGTTACTAGGCTACCACGGTCCAGATCACCCCTTTTCGCGATACCTACCAATTCGAACTCATCCATTTTTAGGCTATGATTATTAATCACAATGAATGATGAGTGAGTTCGAATTGACCCATCTTTTCTCGATAAAAACACGTTTACATAATTATTCAAAACACTATCTTACATCTGTCATACTACAATAACTAGAATTGTTTCAATAAACTCACACCAGTCGCTACATTTCTAAATAAAAGAATGCATAAAATCAGTTTCATAGACCAAAATCAGTTTCATGGCTAAAATGCCACGAAGTTTATGACACGAAACTGACGAAATTATCCCTTTTTTGTAAAATTGCTGCAAAGTTAAGTGTATCGATTTAAATCAAATACTACATAAATATATCGCACATTTTAGGGTTTCGATGAGCTAACTTTGATTTCAATTGCTGAAATACAATGCCCAAAAAATGTAGTGCACGTGTGATCGGTAAACTTATGAACAAATACAAGCTTACCGATATTTTTTTTTCCGGCACGTTGAGCCACACGTCTTACGTCTGCGATGCCAGTACACGACTGACGTTCGACCGGACCACACTCAGTGTTTGATTGCTGATGTTTTGTTTAACAGGCAGCCATTATATCACGCGAATTTAAAGAACCCATATCCGCGTGACCGACGCGTATGTTGTTTTAAATTGAAAATAATGATGAAAAGATTTATTTTAGACTATTTAGTGTAAAGTTTATTTAATTACAATAATTTTAGTATATGTTACATACAAATACAGTGAAATTTGGTGAAGTGGTAAGCAAATGTTTTACTGCATCGGAGAGTGTGACACGATGAGAACACGAAAAATTACCCCGTTTTTGACCATTTCGTGTTAACTTAAGGTATTATTTTTGCTTTTATTATGACAAGCTTTATTTCTGTTGTAGCCTAATAGATGTTTCATCATTTAATTCTCAAATTCTGTTTGTATCTTAAGCCGTTTAGGAAATATAACCTCGTGACCATCAAATTTGAGCATCGATGAGAACTACCCAAACATTCAACCGCGTTAGTTGGATTCGAGTCATATCGTTATACTGACGGTACGGAATCTATTATATTAGCTGCTAAATATTATTTTATATGTGTAACTTCTTATACCTACTGTAAATAGAGTTAGTAGCCATTTCAGATGTATGCTAAGCCAGGCCCTATGCCTCACATTGTGCAAATACCGTTGTTTTACCGAAATTAATTGAGTGTAAACGCTAGTGACGGCTTTCAGCAGGGAAGTCTATCAATATTACCTATATTGAACTCAATCTACTATTGGTTTGTCGTGAATGTTAAAGTTGATTCTTACTGTTTAAAATTAAGCGGAAATTTTGACTATTGTAGAATATACAAAAATACTGTTTTGATTGGCAAAACTAGGGGAACAACCAATCATGATGGCAACCGGATGGTTCATCCAACAGTGGAAGACTGATCTTTGATTTTCTGCTTTATTTCATTGTTTATTCATGTTCTAGGACGTACACCCATCGTGTGGTAACAGCAGCGGTAATATCGGGAGCCGGTATGGCAGCGCTAATGGCGCGCCCCGGGCACGCTCCGTATCAGTAGCCGATCGGATGATGCCGCTTCGACCAACCGACATCCCATTATATGCTTCATCCTAGGATTTTTTATTGAGTTTTCATAATAACGTTGGATAGTGGAGTATAAATTGGAACGCTGGGTAAATATTTGTTTGGCTACGCAGATCTAGCACTTAAAAAAGAATAGAATAGAAAAGCTCTTCCGAAGGAAAAAGGGAGGGAAGGGGGGAGGAAAGGCGGCCACAGAGACGGAAAATGATGTTCGCATCCCGTTAGAGATGGTATTCGTATTGAATTTCATGCCAATCCTAAATATAAGCACCGAGTCTTTTAAGTCAATATAACGTCAACTGCGCAGATATGTTATTATAAAATGTAAACACTCCAAAACTGTACCTATATAAAAAGTGTTTAACAAGGTGCCTTCATCTGGGCATGAGCATAATTTTTTTCTTTCTCAGACTAATATAATTTAGAATTATCAATTTCCAAACAGTTAGGTACTGAGTACTTCAGGTTTGAAGGCAAGCTGCAACTGGCATATTATGTTTCCTTTACTACATTTTCCGGTGGAAAAATATCTGCTGTTCATTATGACATTCATTGTATATTTATAACATTCTTGGATGACAAAACCTGTCCGGTGTTACCACGTTTACGCTATACACCATCATCATTAAATCAAAAACTCAAGTAAACCCGCTGGCAGAGTGTTTACGTACGAAATATGACAGCCGATTTGAAGACGTTAAAAAAAGCTATTATTCTGTACGCCTGGTCGGTAGGCCGCACTCGCCGTTCACCGGTTGACTACTGAAATGCGGTACAGGGTACAGTGAACATAAAAAAGCAATTTGAAGTATGAAATTAACTGGTCTATAAGAAACTCTATGAACCTACCTGCATATTAACATACTCATTTAAAACTATACTTTAATAACTAATGTACCCACATGAAGGCGACAAAGAAAAATCAGAAAATTCATGTCATCAATTTTTCTTGAGGCTTCTGTGTAACATATTATGCATTGAGTACTCTACGCTGATGCGTTACACTGAGGTTCAAATGGTTCGATTCATCAAAGTGCGGAAACGCAGAGGTGCGAATGACTTTTCTAAATCACGCTAGTTCCACACGGCAGCCTAAGATTTACGTGAAACTTGTGTGAGCACTTCGATAGCACATCAATTTAAAAAAATATATTTCTCTTCACACAAACGCGTGAGATGTGATCTCAAAGAATGATATGAATTAACTCTATGGTGCTGAAAATATAGCAAATTAAACAATCTGAAAATTAAAAAGTTTATTTATGACCATTGCCAAGTGGCGTTAATTGGGGGTTGAAACTGGGGTGTAGTTTGATATTTAATAGATCAATAGCAAAAGAGCTAAAAATCCGTTCACGCTATTCATTTCTGTCCAGTCAATAAGGAGTTGTAGAGTGAATGAGCCCACGCAAGAACCTAATCGATTTCTTCTGAAGCTTGTTAAGGGTGCTCAGGAGATAAACATACTAAAAGTCCTGACCCCCTGGGGGGGGAGGGGTTGCAAAGGTGCCACTTTTGGGGTTTTCGTCTATATCTCGGAAACGATGCGTCCTAGTACAAAAAATCTTTCTAATATATGAAAGATCATATAATTGTGTACAACTTTGACTGACTGTACATCGCGCTGTGATTATTGCCAGTTTTTATGCGGCAGCGACGCCAGACACGTGGAGCGATGAAATTATGGTAATCACCGCTGGTTTCATTGCAAGACTCTGGTTTTTAGGGGTCCATTCAGGTGTGCTGCTACTGATACTGAATTCAGAATAAGTACAATGTGGTCTTTGAAGTGGTCTGAGGATTTTCAACTTTGATACTTAGACTTTGAATTCATACCATATTTAATACAAATAGGTTCGAAATGAAAGTACATTGATTTAAATAACATCAATAGCGGAGTCTCGCGAGTCGTGGAGAGTTCGATTTTATTACCGAACTTCTCGGCAGCATGAAAAATCGCATCCGCATATTGTAGACACGTGAAAATCTCATACGACGCGATTCTTGCGCTCGTTTCTTCCACGAACCTGCAAGATGTGGAATGATCTTCCTCCTGAGGTTATTCCACATAACTACAGTATGGGGCGCTTAAAGAAAAGTGTTAAAAGAGTCTTCTCTAAGGGTAGGCAACACACTGGCAAAGTCCTTGGTGTTGCAGATGTCCATAGGCGGCGGTGACCACTTACCATCAGGTGGGCCGCCACTGATTTGTCACTAACTATTACTAATTACATAAAAAAAAACTAGTAATCCTGAACTACGGAAAGACAGAATAAAGTTACAAACCCAAGGATCAAGAATTGAAGACCGAGCTGGCTGCCCTGGCGGGTGCACTAAATAGTCATGCACAAAGACAGATTCCTGTTTTTTTATATATAAACTTATCCCTTAGCCACATTTTGCCTGATACTGATAAAGTGATGTGAAATGTGTCAATTACTCTACTGAAATGTATATTTAAGCAAACTAGTTTCGAAAACAGTATGTAAAATGGGTAAATGGGGAGTAAAACTGCGAGGCGTTTTATATCAGTTATGAATACGATAAAAAGTAACCGCATTTATTAAAAATAATTATAATTATGCTGAACCCTCTTCCCATTTTACTCCAAATGTAATCCACCTCTAAAATAATTGTCGTCCACATTCATCAACATCTGGTCTCTTCTGATCGCAGACATCACGCTACATTTCAGTTAATACTTTTGTAGCACGTACTAGTTTGAACTTAAAGCTATGGTCAGAGCTATGAGAGGAGCGATTAGCGATATATCAATAAAAAACTGGAAGGTACTAAGTTTATAATTTTGAATGGGAATGAATGTTTTGCAGAGAGACGATGATGATCACGTTGTTAAATAAGTAAAGATTCTGATTATGGAAATCTTAGACAAGCATTTTTAACTGACATAATTAATTGCTAGACTGACTGGTTTAATGGCCCCGCAAATGCAGATTCTGAAACATATCTCCGACAAATGTTTCTCTGCCGGATGACCCGCCGAAAGAATGTTTCGGTTATGGGTAGTTCACCGGCAGAACCTTTCAACTACGAACGATTCGCTGGCAGAATGAAGGTCGGCCGGTTCGCCCAGTGTCTCAAGCGGCAACTACGGGAAGTCTCTCTCATGCACCAAAACCACACCTTAACTAAACACTTCGGACCGTTCGGCACTCTCCACAGATATTATTCATAATTACTAAAAGAAATGGAATGCCTCATATTTGTGTTAAATGGAAAAGAAAATCGTTCGGCACCGAAATAGTAATTATTTTGCGACACAAAGATGGGAAAATGCTTTGTTTTTCGTCTTATAATTAGAGTGGAAGTGGTCTGAACTGGACGGTTTAGTTAATCGTACGTATGAGTGGTGATACAGTTAGTGGAATTAAAATGTGATTAGAATGGTCTATTTTGCATACATATAACATCCTATATGCTTATCTAGAACCACCCAGAGAAGATTTTTGTTCAGAAATTACCAAATGCTTCTGCGAAATCTGGTTTCCATAGTTTAAGCTTTGCTACTAGATGGCTCCGTGTGAATTATATAGCTTTTGTTTTAATGTAAACAATTTTCGTTATGAGCTAGTCGTTCGCTTGATGTTAGGCGTACCTACGTCTATTAGAACGTGAGCAGTTGCACCACTCGAAATTCTAAATTATAACCGCTTGCCTTAGAGCACTTACTAGCCGCTTAACACTGCACTACGTATGTTATCCTGAGACACACCATAGTCTAGTTATAATATAATGTGAGATCAGGTCATAAAGTTTAATTTTCTTAGTAATTTCATTACAGTGCCATTCATACCGAAAACAGTAAGCACTTGGGCAGCAGATTATTAAGCGAAAAGGTACTCACCCAGATGAGCTCTTTCAAAAAAACCCCTAACACATATTAATTATTAAGCCCGTTAACTCAACTGAAAGGGTAAGTATTAATAGCCAGCCTCCTTGTGAGAGTTTTGTAAATAATCCTACAAAGTTATACAAAATAAATATCCAGAAAAGTGACTTATGAGATAAGGACTGAAGATTTGGCCAAAACCACAGGGATCTGTTGGATGGAAGAAGCTAAGACGGTCAAATTAGCGCACTATGAGAGAGGCCTGTGTTAGCTGCTAGTGGACGTCTTCCGTCTGATGATGAAGATGATGATAAAATATCCGGTGCATCGTCGGCATAAAACAATAATCTATCAATTAATGAAAACTGTAAACAACACGGCTCAAACTAAGTATACCCGTAATGAAAATGATTAATAATTAATTAACCAAATCAAATCTTTAGAATGTTTATTTACCGGAATGCTATGTACCGCAAACATCAAATGCGCGTTATCTAGTGTCTTAATAGAGTAGTAATTAAAAAAATCACGGTTAATAACACCATAAAAATAGAAAGCTTTTACCTTTTATAGTTCAAGACATTGCCGTAAGCTACTGTGCAACGTGATAGTTGGGTAGATAATGTTCATTTCGTTCACGATACGATCGACGATTGAACGTGGCTGATTATAGTTCACTAAAAAAACCAGTGATCCACCCCATACAAAACAACCAATCAATTATTTAGAATTTTTAAATACTTATTTTTATGCTTATTTTTTAGATGCTTAACTCATACAGAAGAAACTATTTTAGTAATTAAACAATAAAGAAAGAACATAAACGATACAATAAACTGACATGCTAAAAAGTAAAAAAAGTACAAAAAACTACGACTTAAACATTATTTACAAGTTGTTATACAAACTTATTTTAAAAATGTTTCTAAATAGTTTGTTATAAATGTATTAATTAAGAAGATAATGTTTAAATGTTTCTTTTGTATCCTTACAACGTTACATTAACACACATGCATTGATTAACAAAAGAACATTTTTAAAGCAGTAGTAAATTACTCTACTCAATAGTGGATTACTTTCATTCGTGATTAAAAAACGCACTGGCCGTTATCTATAACGTATCAATAATTATATTTTATGTTCAATTAGACGCTGTTGTTTTGTGTCCGCTCGAGTTTCCCATAAACGACCAGTATTCGTCAATTCGGCTCACATTTGATTAGTTTTACTGCCTATTCATAAAGTAAAGCCACTAAAATGGCGGTGAATACGCGTATTTATTTTTATAATTTCATTAAAAATACTGTGGCTGCCCGGTATGCGAATAGGACCACCCATCTCTTCTTGTGGGTTTTTTTTTATGGGAATGAATGACGTGACGAGCTGATCGTTCACCTGATGTTAAGCAATACGGCCACCCATAATAGTTGCAGTGTCACTCGGAACTTTAAAATAATAAAGTTTCGCGTGACACTGCACTGCGCACGTCATCCTGAGACATCACACAGTCTAGTAATCAGATTACTACACTGTGTAATCGGGTCATAAAGTCTCATTTGCCCAGTAATTTCACTAGCTACAATGCCCTTCAAACCGGAACACAGTAGTGCTTACACACTACTGCTTGGCGGCAGAATAACTGGCAAAGCGGTGGTACCTACCTAGACGAACTTTGCAGAAAAGCCCTACCACCTAGTAAAAATATCGTGTCGTAAAAGCCAGCTAAGGGATATCCAGAGAATGGGCAGCAGCGTTCTCCTCGATACATTATAGTCTACTGCAGTCAACAAAACTGCCTGTCAAGCGTGTATACCAAACCCTTCTTCTGATAAGCGTGCAAAGTGGCGCTTTTGAGGGAAGCGTGCTGTTCAGCAAATCAGCAGTGTACGTCTTCAGAGTAATGATCAAGATTAATAACAGAATAAATAGTATCCTTATACGTTGAGCTCCCGGGTTACTCCCGCAGGACCACGATCCCCGAGGCCCACGTCCCGGAGAACCACGAATACGATAAATTTGATTACATTTCTTCATTACATAATTATAGAGCCTGCTTTAAAAGTAAAATAATAAATAAATATGTGTGGACATTTCACACAGCGCCATCTAGCCCCCAACTAAGCATAGCTTGTACTATGGGAACCAGATGACTGATACAATACTTATATACTTTTTTGTTTGTAAATACATACATAGAATACAATATAATACCCAGACGCAGAACAAACATCAATGTTCATCACACAAATGTTTGTCCCGGGTAGGAATCGAATCCACAGCCCTCAGTTCAGAAGGCAGGGATACTACCAACTGAGCTATCGGGCCCGTCAAAGTGCGTGACGATTCAACCTAAATCTATGAAGAAAGTTCGTCGTTTTCAAAAGAATTTAATAGTCAAAATCATAAGAACGGTTTCGTTTGTAGCGTTTTCAGCGGTGCAGCATACTCGTCCACAGGCGCAGTGTGAATACTTAGGTCTAATGGCCCCACACGTATCGGCCTACGTTACAGGCAAGCCCCTGTATTTATTGAGCTAATTGGCTGTAAATCGAAGGCAGATTGTTCAAAATGGCCGCCGATGATTTCGTGTAGTTAAACTCATAAACCTCCCCTCGTGATCGTTGTCGGTTAATGGCTCCATGATAAGATTCTGTTTATGACCTAATTGGGGAATCAAAGAGGATTTGGTCTTAATCAGTATTAATTTTAATGGCAATTAGGATATGATTGCTTTTTGTTAGGATAATCATTTGTGTTGTTAACGCATTGTAATGTTTGGTAACGAAGTTCAATGCTGATGGTATAGGAGTGGCTTTCTATACTGTCATGTTATTCCTATACACAACACAACTAAATCATAAAACAGTGTATCATAAAAGAAACACACCAGAATGAGTCCAGTGAGCTCGGCCACTTTGAAAGAATGGGAGCAAATCAGCAAAATGCTCTTACTGTGGTTACTTGCAGAGGTAACGCTGGGCGTCCCAAACTACAGGTGAAAGGAAGAATTTCTTTAAAGAACTGCGGAAACAACATTTCTTGAAATACTT
The DNA here is from genome assembly GCA_963580505.1 of Ennomos erosarius. NCBI lineage: Eukaryota > Metazoa > Arthropoda > Insecta > Lepidoptera > Geometridae > Ennomos > Ennomos erosarius. Next base: position 3,275,827 of record OY756982.1, read on the forward strand.
CAAAATATTTCCCAAATTGTTGTAACACCAAGATTTAATTTTACAAAATTATACAGTTTCCTAAATGGCCTGTACTTGGAAACCTCGCCATCGCATTATTACGTCATTACCATAATGCACCCGAGTTTGTTCGGTGTACTTTAGAAAATTCGCCAATTTGTATGTATGAGTTTGCCTCGGCCGGGGTTTCACGAACTGGTTCTTTAGTTTGTTATAAAGATACAGCGCGCAATATGAATATTCTGGTTCGACAGTCTACCCGCCAATATTCTATTTTAACATGCATTTTCTGCGAGAAAAATAATGAAAACAGAAAACACTACGATTTTCTAAAGCTGTCCAGATAAATTCGTTTGTTCTAAGCAACTGTTTGATATCTAATTCCATTTCATCATCATCATCAGCCTAAAGACGTCCACTGCTGAACATAGGCTTCCCTGAAAGAGCGCCACTTTGAGCGGCTACTTCTAGTTGATCTGAAAAGCAGCTTTTACGTTTTAGTATTACACACACATCGTCTAGGCAATTTTTATAGAACTCTATACATCATCATCATCATCATCATCATCAGCCCGTAGACGTCCACTGCTGAACATAGGCCTCCCCAGAGAGCGCCACTTTGAGCAGCTGCTCAGCTCTTGCATCCATCGGCTTCCCACGGTATTCACCAGGTCGTCGGTCCACCTAGTGGGGGTTCTGCCTACGCTGCGCCTTCTGGTTCGTGGTCGCCACTCGAGAACCTTTCTCCCCCATCGGTTGTCAGTTCTGCGAGCGATGTGGCCTGCCCATTGCCATTTCAACTTGCTCACTCTAAGGGCTATATCGGTCACTTTAATCCTTCTGCGGATTTCCTCGTTCCGGATCTTATCTCGCAGGGGAACACCGAGCATAGGTCTCTCCATAGTTCGTTGCGCGACTTTGAGCTTACTAATGAGGCCAATAGTAAGAGACCACGTTTCAGTTCCATATATCATCACTGGAACTCTACACACAGACTATTAAATCGAAATAACTTTTCTCGGTTGTGGATATTTGATTATGATAAAGAGCCTTGATGTACGCAACGTAAAAAAACTTAAACCAAAAAACCTATGACTGGAAAACAACGATGACGGTAATCAACTGAGATTAAAACTGCTATACCAGATTGTGCAATATAAATCGCTCTAAAATCGCTAAGCTATATCACACACAGAAACACCGACACATAGGTTTTCGCTATCTTGAGCAGAAAAAAGTGGATCAACAACAAGCAATTTAACAAAGAGCAACAAAGAGACTGCCGCAAATTTCTGAGGTGTACCGACACAAAAAACTACAACGAATAAAATGCTACGTTACAATCTAAGCATCCGTTGCGACTGCTAATCACAAATAGATCTACAGATACCATCTATTCAATATCTGAGTACGTTATCAAACCATATACTAGTCATATGAATGGCGATTTGATGGAACGAGTTCTTTGTTGGCAGGGAGTGACTGAGAAGTCAAAAAAAGGGGGAAGATTTACATGTTTTTTGTTTTGTTTTCATAAATACACATAAATCACAAAAACACCACTAAATAACAGTTTTATTAATCTGATCGTAAGAGAATTCATGTTTACTTAAGATACCAAGCAGTTTTACCACCTTTTCTTCATACGTTTATTAAATAATAACTAATTTGATTGAAACCCTCTAATAAAAAATTAAATTTCCAAAAATTAAAAGGCTAGTGCAGGCGACTTATGACCAGAGGGCTGGCTCTTTTTTGCTGAGAAAATCAGCATTATTATTTAAAGTGGCAATGCACCCAACATTGTGGGCATCCTCCACCAAAGATATCTTTGATAACACTTAGTTGATAGTTATAAATATCTTAATTTATTAATTTTAATTTAATTTTTATGAATAATCTTTTAGTGTTTATCGATTAGTAAATCTCGTGATTTAAATGCGAGACACCCTCCAAATATCAAGCATCTCAGTGTAGTAATTCTTGCTTGATGTCAATATTTTATTTATTTTTACATGTTTTTATTATGCTCGTTATGAGCCATATTAAGACTAGGATATAGGTAAGAGGAATACACAAGCAGTGAAAACAAAATTATTTCTATCATCAATATTTATACTGGGTGTAATTGAATTCATTAGCATCCTTTGAAACTAGGTACCTACTCCTGATACCGGTCACGTGTGGACCAAAATTTTTGAATTCTAACACATTGGTTTGCTAATAATAATAACTCCAAAAAATGGAATAACTTACTTAATCCAATGCTACAATACAAAATTTAATTGGAATAATGGAGTACTGTTTTTAATTAGTACATACAAGGTATAAAAACGTTTAAATGTATCAAAATCACCCGTGCCAACCGCGTTAGGCGCCGCGGCAATCTTCATGATTTTCATTAAAAATATTTTCATTTACACTCTTTACTCTTTAATAATCATCTATAAATGAGCTCAATTTATGCCAATGAATTAAATTACATCCTGTATAAGATTTGTGACGTTAAATCTTTTAGTCATACATCTAAATAATATAAAAAGAACAGCATGGACACAGTCATTTTAAGACCATACGACTTCCGGAGTAACCCGTATAACGCCACCTTGCACCAATAATGCACCTGTTACCCTTAACCCGTCCCTGTCCAGGATATTGCCTGAGTCTAATTATTGGGAGGGATTCATTATGATGTTACGTGACAGACACCGAGGTTCCCTTCATCATCATATGCAATTTACTGGCCATATCAAATTATAAGACAGGCCTGTCTGTAGAACACCTTCCTTCAAAATCAATCAATGCAACCTCAGCATTATGACGAAGTTACAGAGTCTAAAATAACGGAAGACGTGTGTCCAGGGCGGTTATTAGTCTTCGATACAGCTTCTGTTGATAATGGCACAAAATGAAATGTTTGTTATATTAACGATGGGCAGGATTATGTACATGCACAATTGATTTCAATTGAGAAGTTTTATGTAATGATACAAACTAAAACAAAAACGTTTTAAATTACAAAAGATACAATTCGATGTAAACCTACAAATGTCTGTACAAATAATTACATAAAAGCGTTTTAAAGTAGGATCCCAAATAATAAAGCAAATATACACACAAAAATAAAAATGAACCTATAGATTTAATAAAAACACAATTTTTCAAGATTTCGATGATAAGAAGACATCTGTTAATTATAAATTTTGCCTTAATATTCAGGCGTGCTATCAAATATAACTCAAAAGAATAGAGACACCAGTATAGCCACAAGCAGCAATTAGTTATTTATAAGTGACTTCAAAACCAGTAATAAAATTTGGAGGAAGCACCTAATAATGAACAAGACATTACTTGCCTTCGGGCGATATTGTTATTGCTCTTGGTAATCGGAAACTACCTTAATTTTGGTCAATGAATATGTGAATGCAATTCAATATCGTAAACACACAAAACAGAATCTTAATGCTTATGATTTAGATATCAAAATCCAATGAAAACATAAGCAACGTACAATATCCGGTCACTTAGTTTGGCTAGAGGCAGCAATTTATTAATACTCTCGAAACAACGCTTTTATAGCTTGAATTAGGCAAAGGTCCAATAGAAATTTCACCAGAGAATGAAGACTTTATTTTTTCCTTATTTATGATATTGGTGAGCTATAACGACGTGAGTAATAATTTGGAGCAGTTACCAATTAAAATTCAAAGAGTACGGTATTGGTTCAATTAAAATTGTATAAATGTTAGAATTATAATACGGTTGTTTCGATTGGTCATGGTTCAATTCGTGGAAATGTTAAATATTTTTCATCTAGTTTATGACAAAAATGTTTGGAATTTAGAATGTAACGATTTTTATGATTTATAAAGCTTTCATAACTAATAAACTACCACAACCCATAGAACAGTATTACCATAGCATGTACATTATTGCTAATGAAAGTGGAATGGTTGCATAAAAAATTAAAAAAGGTTACTGCTAAATTCATCATCATCATCATCATAATCATCATCAACCTTAAGACGTCCACTGCTGAACATAGGCCTCCCCCAAAGACCGCCACTTTGAGCGGCTGCTTGCCTCTTGTATTCCTCGGCTCCCCACGGTTCTGACCACATCATCGGTCCACCTAGTGGGCGGCCGGCCGGCCAGTTTGTGGTCATCACTCGAGAACCTTTCTTCCCCAATGGTTATCAGTTCTACGAGTGATGTGGCCCGCCCACTACCACTCCAACTGCGCGACTTTGAGCTTACTCCTACCACGTCTCAGTGCCATAAGTCATCACTGGCAACATACACTGGTTGGTTGACTGCTAAATTACCCTTAAAAAATACAAAATCTATTGTGTTGGTGATTAATGGTGACACTCTTGCAACAGTGATAACATAAAAATGATCTCCGTTTAGTGAAAATAAATGCAACAAATAATTTTTAAAATCAAATCACACACTATTTAAATTTTGTTTTCCATATCGGCCATAAAATATAACATACCAATAAATTGAATAGCCCAAACTTTTAAATCGTGATAGCATCTGCATTGCATTCCTTAATAATTCTAACGTTCATAAGGCGGCGCGTGCGCAACCGGCAATCGGCTTTCATCTACGTGTAATAACTATTCATTGTGAATAATAAAAAAATCAGTATCTCGGACTGAATTGCCGGTTTACCGTAATAGCTAGGAGCTGATTTCGGCGACTATTTATTACCACTTTTTGTATGTAACCACTTGAACAGATGGTAGTTTAAATCAAAGGAATGGTACAACCGTTGAGGTGATTGCTCGCAAATCTACTGAAGACAAGCGGAAAGAAATAAATAATAAATTAGGAACAGTAGTAACGACTCAACGAGAAACAACTAAAGAAATGATTCATGGTACTTCATTAAGAACAGTAGTGATGACTTTAAGAGTAGGAGGTATAGAAATGATTGATACCTTTTTTTGGCAAAGGTATTCAAAAAGTGACAAATGTTTGCAATTTAAAGGAGAACAGTAGAACATTCATTGATGATCTCATTATAGAACTCATTCATAATGCTAAAAATGTATGGTGTGATTTTAAATTAATAGAACACGCACAAAAGCTTATAAATGGCTAGTTTACAGCTATAGACCTACTTTTAATTGTACATATTCATTATGAGTATAAGATTACAATTCTTGGAAATGGAAACATCTATGTCCAAATATTCCTATATTTTACGCATGTTTCCTATTTATATGTTATACGATGTTAAACTTTTAATTTATTATATTTTTTTAAACACAACCGTAATATTTGTTATGACTTATTGCGATTAGACATGCTAGATTATGTACCACAAACAAGCTTTTTCTCTTCCTCTGGTAATTTTAGTTTGTCTCGCAATTAGGTATTATTTCTGTATATATCTCATACAAAAACTAAACAGCTCGTTATGCAAGTTAAATTATACGTTTATTATACCAACCAATAGTAAGTAGCAAAACTGAGTTTGCATATATTTATAGAGTACTATTGCAAGCAACAATTTGGCCCGTAGTACCGTTGTAGCTATAGATCAGCTCAGGTGTTGTCTGCCTGCGGGCTTTTTGCCTGGCATAAGCCATGAGAGCTAAGGTTTTTTTAATATTTCGTTTGTTCTATGTTTTGTTTGTTTTATTATGCCAAAACCAAACTTCAACTGTTACAGATTTATAGTAAACGATAACACCATGTAACGTCAACCTGATTGGCGCCTGATAGAGGGCTTAAAACTTCTCTTATTATTAAAAGTAAACACTAATGCCACCACGTTAATGCAAACACATCATTTTACGTTATTACTAGAAATGGTTGATACTGACTCCATGTTTACTCAAACATGTTCATAACAAACGTGTTGTGGAATGAAAAATTAAATGAAAACACATCCTGGTATAATTCCTAACATTCTAATTAAGCTGTTGCACTATTTCTCTGTGTCCAGCCAACAGATTCAAAGTAGCAAGTTACAGTTCTCCGATTTCTTTCTCCTTGGGCCAAGGCACTTTTACCAAATGGCAGGTGAGATCCAACAGTGTTGTGGCCACCACGCCCGTCCACATGGAGAAATAAATTTGATTCAGTTTGTAAAATATTGTTGCTTGTGGTTTACGATACAGGTACTGTCAACGGATTTGTTGCGAGTATTTACAATGGGGGTAAATAATTATCGCAAGTTTGTTCTAAGTTTCACGTCTTCTATATAATAACGCTTATGCTTATTTATCAATTAGGTGTTTTTTATGAATTCTGCACGATAATGTATCTAATTCTATTTAAAGTAAGTGCCTACATAGGGAAAAGACCTAGTTTCGATTTTTATCTATTGAGCATCTAACTGTATTTGGCCTGCGTTTTCCAACTCATCAAGTTGACGCTTTAACCAACTAAGCTATGGTCACACTTTTCAATGACCATAAAAATATCTACATACCTTTTCCTTAAGTGCAGTCTAAATCTATCTATTCCAAGATAAAGAGGTGGTCTCAATATGAAAGACAATCCAGGCAGTCAAATTACTAACCACTGATGTCTTACGAATTTACAAGCTTCCATACTAAGACCACAATAAAACGAAATAAATCTATAAAAGAAAGCCTACTCATTAAATCTATAAATAATGATGCCAAAAGAGAGAACGCACGTTTAACAATACGGATAAGTTGATTAATTACAGCAATGCCTCATTTGGACGACTTGGCGGTTGTTGTCTCAATCAATTTATAAATTGGGTGGTCTTTAGATTTAGTTTCTGTAATCGTCTTTGTCAAATAGGGTTTTTGGCTTTGGGAACTGTTTTCAACAAATTGTTTCTACTTTCTTTCCAAAGACAAAGATCAAACAAACTTAAAGAGAAGTGGTGAACATCATCATCATCAGATAGAAGGCACCTACTGCAGATCCATGCGATTTTAACCAGATCGTTGGTCCACCTTGTGGGGGCCAGTCTAAGCTGCGTCTTTCGTTTCGTGATCATCACTTGGGTATCATCCTTTCCCATCGATTGTCCGTTCTGCGAGCAACGTTGCCTACTCATTACCATTTCAATTAGCTAATTCTAAGAGGTATAATGTTCTTCACTTTAATCCTTTGGATTTGCTCATTTCGGTTCAAATCACGTAAGAAAACATCATAATTTCTACATCGCTGTGAAACTTTGAGTTTACTAATGAGGCTAACGTTAAAAGACCACGACTTAGCACCAAAAGTCATGACTGGCAATACATATTGGTTGAAAACCTGTGTTTTTAATGCTCTGCGGGTCTTTGGATGAAAAGATAGGTCAAAAACTCCTGAACGCTTTCCAGGCGAGGGTTCTTTTTGCGACTTATTTGTCAAAAAGTTACATATGTTTGGACAATCTGTCCTAAATTTATATGTCGACGTTGTCGACGAATAATAATATAATTTATTAATATTCGTCGACAACTTCGACAGTAGACAAGACTTGAATGTTTTTTTTTTAAATACAACACTGTCAATATACAGAAAATCTCTCATTAACTTAAACTCTACTAAGTTTAATTTACTGCATCTCAAAGTAAACTAATAAATCAATATCTCATGGATCGATAACCAGAGCGTTTAGACGAGGGGCGTAGGCGAAGGCATTTTGAACGCAATATGGATACTAGGTGAGTACTCATATTATCTGTTTGTTTCTAATTGATTTTTGTAATGTTTTTGGGTCAGTTAATATTTCAATGATGGCACCTAATTTCATGATGTTTATAATAAGAATTTGCTAATTACCACAAGGTATTAAAATATATAATTATTATAATTTAAGTGCACTGTACCTTATACATATTACTATGATAACATTAAAAGTAGGTGATAAATATTACATCAAGCTAACGTAAAAATACTTTTGACCTATTGAGCCATTTTTACGTTAGTTTTCTTCATTACCACTAGATAATTATGTGAATAAGGCATATATTTTTAAAGAAAGTAGTTGATATCTGACTTTTTGAAGTAACTTATTAAACGCACGCAGTTTAGTGACGTAAACCGTGACATCGTCCTTACTGCTAGTTTTATACTAAGTTTAAGTAGTAATTAAAGTTATTTTCATATGAAATCGATCACTGGTAATGCCGTAAGCTTGTCCGACGGAATTTACGCAACGTCGCATTTAAATTAACACCCACTTTTATAAGGTAATTTCGGTTTATATAGATACTTGTTTATTGACTGAATTGATAATGATGGCTTCATCTACTTGGTTTAATTTCATAGATAACTGAGCCGTTTTTGGTATTAAACGGCTTTCTAAATCACTGAGATAAACTATAATTAAATAGGCTTAAATACAGATTTATGGTAAAAAGTATTTGAAAATTTGTAGTAGTTATACCTACTGATTTATCTCCAGAATCTTAGTTTTAAATTAAAACATTTAATTAGAGGAATAGGGAATATTCAGGGATGATTAAAATAGAAGGATAATAAGTTTATTATTAGGAGAAGACCACATAACATAATAAATTTTAGAAGGTTAGGTTAGTACCTATTTCATTACTGAATACTATTTCTATTCTTATTGACTGGATGGAGTCAAAATAACTATAAAGAAATTAATTCTATTATTCTTAACTAAAGTAGTTTGCTACAATGCAAATTATAGCCAATTAAACCAATGACTACTACTGATCGATTTGTACGCCTTATTTATTTACAGTTTACCAATAAATCACTTGAAGAAAATGAGCCAAAAGGTGTTACAAAATTAATCAAATAATTATTGACCGGCAACTCCTAAACTATAGGCGTGGTTTATTCACACGAATCAACAATTTACAGCAAGAAAGCGACTACGTTTTACTGTATTTCAATATCTTACAAACCATAACTTTAGCTGATTTGTGAAACATTGCTGCAGAAATAAATGAATTATTGAACTTTACCTCGTAAAACCAGCAGTGTTTATAGAACTATAAATATAACTTAAAGCTCGTTTTCGTGGATGTAGTATTTTAGGTACAGGATATTGAATCAGTGGCGGTCAAAATGTCGATTTGAATTTACTTTTTGCTAAGAAACAATTTCCTGCTGGCTCAAAACGTTTGGTTATGATTTCTGCAGGTACGATATGAAAAAAAAAAACTTGGTTTGAAATGATGGTTGTGGTTGGTGGCGGATGGTGTTGGTTGTTGGTTCAATTACGTATTAAGAAGAAGAGTATAAGTGTTATATCCAGATAACGAGATGATTTTTTGACATGACATGATCACTTCATAGTTATCATCATCATAATCATTATCATCATTATAATTATCAACATCATTATCATAATCATTATCAACATCATCATCATAATCATTATCATTATCATCATCAGCTTATATTAAATCCACTGCTGGACATAATCAAACCCTCCCATAGGCACTCAACTGAGCTCAGTCATCAGCGCTTTCCATCTTGCCGCAGGGCATCCAACACTACGTCTGCCAATTTGCGATCTCCACTGCAGACCACGTCTACCCCAGCGGTTATCAGCTTTTTGGCAGATATGACCAGGGGCCTAACCACAAACTACTACAAAACCATCATGGTTTGTGACAGTAATGCTTCAAGGTTACAATAATATTGTTTGAATTCGTACCATGAACTTATAAAGTATTCCTGCGAGAAAACGAGACGTCTACATTTTTATATTACGTTATCACTGTCGCATGTCGGTGTCAATATAATGCATTTGACTGAACGATTTAATGTGATCACTGATCGTGTGAAAACTGATCTGCGTCAACAACATTACAGTATTCTTACTTTTATGTCATTTTTCAAAGTATGATTGAAGTAATAATTCTACAAGAGGTTGTGTAAGCCCACAGTACTACCCACAAAACGCTAATTTTTTGATTATCTATTTAATCTTAATGGTAATATTATAATGATAATAGACTATCGTTCGATACCTATATTGTTATTTATATTTACTACCACCAATTTATGCGAATAAATCCTTCGCAATCTTCATTTGATAAGGTACCTAATCTCTTTCGATTGAACTTCCGATCAAGCTGCTACAGCAAATAATAATTACGTACACAAACTAGGCGTGAGGCGTATTTATCGTCACAGGTAAAAGTCACTGATAAAAGAAAGTCACAGTCAGTCACAGCGACAAAATACCTCCGGGAGCAGCGACACTGTGACTTGCGCGCGAATCTATGAGAGCGTGCTAAAGTAATAGGTGCATCCTTTTCTCACGAAGGCGTCTGTAGCGTGCCAGAGAGGGACAAACCTAGTATTTTTTTCACAGGAGCTGTGACAGCGACATGTTTTGCCAGCCGTCAATTCAAAAGTAATAGGTGCATCCTTTTCTCACGAAGGCGTCTGTAGCGTGTCAGAGAGGGACAAACCTAGTATTTTTTTCACAGGAGCTGTGACAGCGACATGTTTTGCCAGGCGTCAATTCAAAAGTAATAGGTGCATCCTTTTCTCACGAAGGCGTCTGTAGCGTGCCAGAGAGGGACAAACCTAGTATTTTTTTCACAGGAGCTGTGACAGCGACATGTTTTGCCAGCCGTCAATTCAAAAGTAATAGGTGCATCCTTTTTCCACATAGGCGTCAGAGAAAGACACACCTATTATATATCTACATCCTGTAACCGTGACTTGTGCCGCGAGTAAAAAATACTCGCTAGTATTTATTCATAGGTATTTGTTACAGGTATGGTGAGTCACAGTCACAGAGTCACCTAGTATCTCGATTTACCTAGTACGACCCACCTCTAACACAAACATTATTTTTTATCTCATCTGCCACACAAACATACTCTACCTGAAGTATAAACACATAAAAAAGTAGACTATTATTCTTCTTCTTCTTCTTCTTTAATGGCTTTCTATCGCTTTTTTGCAATAATTCTGCCAATGTCAAGTGAGTAAAATTTGTACGGTTATGTCCAGTAAAAGTCATGTTTTGTCAGTCCAAACGCCAACAGTAAAATGGAGGATACTTTACTGAAGGCTCTATAAAAGGCCGTTGAAGCAAAAACGAAAATGCATGGTTTTATAATCTTAAAACCATTTGCCAATACTCGTGCACGTTCACGAACACTTAACGGATAATAATCCACCCTTATTATACATTAAACTTCAAGATACACTAGTTTTGAAAAATAAATTTAAAATTCACACCCGCCATTGTCAGATTTTCTTCAAAGACCAAAAAAGTAGAAAATTAAATTACTGTCAATAAAAACAAATTTTCCGGTATATTCAATTTCAAATTTCGACCTTTGACAACTAATATCGTCTACAATGGCAAGACTTATCTATCTTCAATCACAAAGGTTCTAATTGATCTGCTGGCTGGCTGAAAGGGTTGGAGCAAAAAATATGACAAAAGGTGTTATAAGTAAAATTACAGAGTTTTATGAATATGTATGTATCATTAGGGCGGCATATGGGCGCCACATGTTCGATGAAGCATAAGGTGTATTGATACTGCAACTATTGGTTATTTTATTTATTCGAGTATTCGTTTTTTGCAGCAATTAATAAACTTAGGGAGTACTTTTTTGTAGATCAAGCACTGGCGCTACACAAATATTATTCTGGTGTGCTAGTATGTTTTGTGTTTTTATAACGATTGCGAGTTCGCACTGGCTACCTGCAGAAGAAAATAGCATCACCAGCCAAAGTAAAGACCTCTACTCTTATAATATTATGCATTTAATTTACTATTTATGTCAGGACAAACCTAACCTACATTTAAGGCATATTTTTAGAAACAAGCTGTATTTTTTTACGTGATTACAGTGTAACAGTAACAGTGTAAAGTTAAAACGACATTGTAAGCTCCTTATGATTGGAAACCACGAACCAAAAGAAGCAGCGTTAGCCCTCCACTAGAAAGAGGACGTGCTCAAATTTGCGGGGAGTCGTTGGATCCAAGAAGCAACCAGCTTTGGCGCTTTACGGAAGAAGCCTGCATGTTCAGTGGTAGGTTTCTTCTGATGAAGATAATGAATGTTTTAAGTTCCAAGTAAGCACTAGTTTTATATCTTCAACAGCAACAAACGAAACTACCAGCTGACCACCGATTACGTGAAGAATTTGTCTGTTTTTTGCCACCTATGATTTACTGGGGTCGTGCCGCACCCGTCCCGGCGTCGTTACGGTGTCGCGTGTTCAGATTTACTGCGGTTGAGCACCTTTTAAGTTTTTTACTCTTTTATGGTAAAAAGACGATTTGATTGAGGGTTCAGTAGATTAACTTTACTGACTCACCTGACAGCCTCCGTGGTGTGGTGGTTGAGCAGGTCGGCTCATAACCCGGAGGCGGCGGGTTCGATTCCCGCGACAGGACAAGTATTTGTGCCCGAAAAAAAAAGCGCAAATACTTGTTCTGTGCCTGGGTGTTGTGGGACCATATGGGGTCCTCGTAGTTCCTGGGTCCCTAGATACAGGGAATCCTAGTTAGGGTCCAGGATCTATGAATGTGATCGTTGGGTGTTATTTTATTTTTACCTACCATCCCACACGCGCCAATTTACAAGTCCGCGAGTGTGAGCAAGAGAGCACACGATTTCCGCTGCCACCTGACTTACCCCGATACCGGCCGCAGCCGGTAATAGTTGGGAATGATATTCTCGAAGTTGTCGATGAATAAGTCTTAGTTGTCATCTTTCTCTAAGTCTTATCTTGAAAAATACAGATTGCACCGTAATCTATCTGAGATAATAAGGCAGAATTCGACTCCAGCTGATGATAATGCTGATGCTGATGATGATATTAGTGTAATTTCAATAAATGTGAGTCTGTTACACCCAAAATTCTCTGATGAGATACATAACCTTTTAGAAAAAGTAACAAAGTCTACGGATCTCTAAATAAAGATCACCCAACGGACGGTGACGAACGGAAATTTTGTGGTCCTGGCACGAGCGGTGGCAAAGGAAAAAAATAGTTACGCTGCATTTCGAATACCAAAGAGATCGTGCTTTAAGTTTAATTTGACAGCCTCCGTGGTGTAGTGGTTGAGCAGGTCGGCTCATAACCCGGAGGTGGCGGGTTCGATTCCCGCGACAGGACAAGTATTTGTGCCCGAAAAAAAAAAACGCAAATACTTGTTCTGTGTCTGGGTGTTGTGGGACCATGGTCCTCGTAGTTCCTGGGTCCCTAGATACAGGGAATCCTAGTTAGGGTCCAGGATCTATGTATGTGATCGTTGGGCGTTATTTATTTATTTATTTATATTTTTGTTGCACTGCTTCATACTTGGAGGTAAGCCACAAGTTGAGATGAAGAAAAAAGTGATTAAAATTTGTTATATTTATTAATATTAATCAACGTACATGAATATAATAAACGTAAGAGAACCTGGGGAAAGTGTTGCTTAGCTAAGTTTGATTTTAATAGGCTTCTGTGCAAATTGACATAGCTATTACCTACGTAATAATTTAGTTAGCCCCTTTACACCTCTGCCATTTTGGTACTCCACAAACTAATATGGCCTGTGAAATCACAATCAGTAGGCCTAGCACGAATATTTACGCGCGCGTAAGTGTAACGTTAACGTAAGGACCCCCTATTACGATTGCGTCTGCCGCTCAACTGCTGTCAAAGTACATACAATTTTGACAGCAACGCTGCTAACTCAATCGTAATAGGGGGCAGATCAAATGCCATACAACTGCCTTACGTTAACGTTACACTTATATACGCGCGCGAAATTATTCGTGCTAGGCCTAGAAGGTTTTATACATTAATTTTAAAAGACATTAGGTTAAAAGGTATAAAAGTGCCCACACAGACAGCCTTTCGTCCGTTGGTCCAACCGTTACAACTTCCTTCCGTTTGATACAGCAATAATTATGGATACTGAATGTTGGTACCCGTATTCAATTATGCCTTCTATACGTTATATTTACTATCTTATTATGCCTTTTATACGGTACATTTACTATAATTATTTACATGTCGGATACACGTATACTTCAAGAAGTATTGTATACTTCATACGTGTGGGCCATATCAGTGTTATTTTAAAATCATATAATTTAAACTCAGCACATTTCACGTCTGTTTTTACCTTAAATAAACCCCCCCACAATTATAATAATACTTGTGCCGGCCGTGTGGGTTTAATTATTATTATTTATTATTATATTTTATTATTATGTAATTTATTCAAATTCCTTTTCTTACTGTTATCATCCACCTACAAGTTTATATTATTTTTTCCAGATAGTTAAACTGCTAGTAGGTACTACTTATATGCAACTCACCTTATCTGTCTAATTAATTTTTTTTTGGTTAGGGAACTCTGATTATTATTTTAATTAAATTTATTATCACCACCTGTTATTGCTATTTAATTATTATTAGTGTCTTCGTCACTCAAGGTCTGGGCTGTAAATCAGCGCCCTGGATTCGTCCATGGCACATGCTGAGCTCAGACCATTTTGTACAGCACTGTACACAGTAACAACGTTTGCACACGGAAGCACAAACTAAGGTTTAGGTAGGTTATGTTATGTGCAAGTTTTGTAATTAGGAGGTTCCGTTTTTCTATGTTTTATTTGCTTAGCATACTTATTATTGTTATTCGTTATTGTGTACAGTTTGTGCAAATAAAGTGTTTCTTTCTTTCTTTCTTAAATCTTTTAAAAAAACCTTTTAAAAAATATCTTATAATCAATAACATTATCATAATTATTTTGTTTGCGCTGATGAAAAAAACTAAAAAAACTACTTAACAGGCAAAATTTTGTTTATTTTAAAATATGTTAGTCAAAATGTTGATTAGAAAAAAAAAACTGTCACATTATTTTTAATAATAGGTATGAGATTATAAGACCCTAGGGCCTAGACAATTTAGATTGAATAAAAAAATTAACTGTTATGTTATCTGTTGTTGTTGTTGTTGTTATAATTGTTGTTTGTATTAAGGATAGGATACTTTGAATATTATTTTGGATGTAAACTACAATTATACCGAGTTATTCTCTATCTACATTAAAGAAGAGTACAAGAAAAAAAAAAGAAACAAAATACCCCATTCTGATGACCAATCATCAAGTCTAAGCCCGCACTCTCTCAAACTCATCCGGCAAATAAATAACCAAAATTTCATAATGTTTGTAGCATTAACAACGCTCTACATTTTGGGCACAAAAACTAGCGGCGTGCTGCTAAGTAGGTAAAACAACAGCAGCCGTCGAATTTCCTTAAGACATTAATCACCTGAATGTATTCGGTAAGCTTGTGGTGTTACCATGGATTAGGTTTTCAGTGGACTTTACTGTACTAAACTTGCTGACTTTACTATTTTTACTGTAAATTTTGAAGCTCTCTTTTGAGCCCTGTGAAGGGCTAAATATAAAATTTAAATCAATTTAAAAATTATGGTAATTAATAGAAAAAGTTGTTAAAAAACAAATCAAAATGTAAACTATCTATACTTAAATATAAACTAACTGAAAAAAAAAAAACTATGTATATTAATAACGAACCTTATACGATAATAAATTATACACAAAGATTAAACATATCTGAAAAATCTAGTGAGACACCTATTATTCATTATTGTTGTGATCAAAACTTTTTTCTTTATACTGTCCTAACATATATTATGGTTACACGATTCGCGTGCCGGTGCGGTCGCGCACTTTCTACTGCTAACGGTTGGCGCGTGCGCAAAGCACCTGTCTCGCGACCCTTGGTACGTGTGGTTACATTACATAAGCTTATATGAAACTTACCTTGTCAAAATAAATAAATATTGAAGTTCTAGCATGTTTTAAGGTGCGTTTAGTGAATTAGTCAATAGAATATTGTTTATTTTTGTACTAATACTAAAATTAATATCTTAAAAGTTAAACTACATTATTATTTCTCTTAGGACCAAATAAATCTTATTTTTTAAATTAAAAGCTTTAAACAATGAAGAATTTCATAGATAGATGTTGAATTTTGTAATACGTTTATTATGACAAGGTACTAAATTGTTTTCATTTTGTATGAGTGGCTGTATTTTTGTTCAATTATATTGAGGATTCAATTAGAAATGGCATGTGAAGTTTAATTACTAATTCAAGATAGCGTACGGTAATAATACGGGGTAATCAAAATCGATACACATTTCGGGCATACTTGTGAACTTGTTAACAACTGTACTTGTTAACTAGACAGCTTGAATTATTATTAGGTATGTGACTCACTTGTAGATTAAACGGTAACAGTAAACTATTTCAATTTTAAAGGTTTTCTTCAGATATTATGATAATATAATATTTCGTTAAAAGAAACCCTAGGTGAATTTATTTATAGATAAAAGCTGCATGTTAGTACTAGCAGAACAATATTAACAGTGATGCAGTCTGAAATTACTTCCAATATCTGGCAGCGTGTAACATTACTTAGAATAATTATTGTAATTTTTAACTATTTATCATAAAAAAAAACACCATCATTATCATCAGCCTGAAGAACTGTATGAAGTAGCCCTTCCCGTAGTAGAGCACCACTTTTGAGTGGTTAAGTTCTTGTTGTGCGGTTTTGACCAGCGGGGTCACCACAAGTTCTTATAGCATTATTAATTCAATATTATTTCAATCATACATTGACAGATGACATAAAAGTAAGAATACTTTTATTTATTTTTTTTGGCTCCACACATAGTGTATTTAGCCAGTGTCAAGTATTGTAATTTTTCATCATGTTAATATAATATTTCAAACAATCAAGTCTTAGTCATAGTCCAGTCTAAGTCAGGTAGTCATAATCCAGTCTAAGTCATGCTCCAGTAAAAAGGTGGCAACTTTACTAGAACCTTCTATGGAATTTTGGAAACAACACGAAAAGTCACGTTCGTTTCACCACATTATATCACTTGCCCTCACTCCTGCTCGTAATTCAGCACTTAATGCGTAAAACGCCACCAATTTTAAACATTAACACTGGAAAAGCAAAAGTTTTGAAAAATAATACAATGCAACGACGTGAGCTCTTCCGCGTTCCCACCAAAACTCAAGAATACTTTAAAGAATACTTTAATGTTGCAGTGCCAGAGCAGTTTTGTAGACGTCACGTTAAATCGTTCACATGTTGACACTGAAGTGCGACAGTGATAACGCCATATAAAAATGTAGACGTCTCGTTCACACGCAGGAATACTTTATAAGTCCAAGGTACGAATTCGAACAAAATTATTGTAACCTTGAAATAATAATGCCATGAATGATGGTTTTGTATTAACTTGTGGTAGCCCAGCAGATCGTCGGTCCACTTAGTGGGGGGCCAATCTACACTGCATTTTCCGGTTCGTGATCGCCGCTCGAGAACTTTTCTTCGTATCGAATCTCAGAAAAGATTCTTTAATTTAAAGATTTGGCATACATTCTGTGAAATAAAATAGATTTCTTGTAGAAATGCGCAGTAGTACATTTGACGATGAAACTGCAAATTCACAAGGTATCAGAGATTCACGGAAATATAACGTCCAATGATCACAGATCCTGGATTCTAATTAGGATTCCCTGTATTTAAAGACCCAGATAGTTTCTGACGAAGATAACGACCATACCACAACACCCCAACATAGAACAAGTATGCACTACTTTTCCCTGTGCATAAATACTTATTCTGTTGCGAGAATTGAACAAGCTACCTCTGGATTATGAGCCGACTTGCTCAACTACCTTTTTATTCTTTTTTTTTACATTAGATTTATCTAGCATTTCCTAAAACGCCACAAAAGGCTTATGACGTGACCCGCGTGATCGTTCATTGGTCCAACACTTCTTAAGAGAAAAGACGTTTACTTTTATAGCGTATGCTAGCCCTGAAACATGTTCTTTATCTAATTATGAAAACAGTTTGTTTCCCGAACCTGCATTAAACTTTACCAGGCCTCACCCATTCCGTCACTGAATCGCTAACGGTCGCAACAGGTGAACGGGCACCTGCGCCAACGGTCGTCTCTTTGTTACATTACGTTAGATTAGACTCGTAGATGTGTCTTTTTGTCAGCAGGAATGTTTTAATGTGCGCTATGTGTAGACAAGACAAGGATGTTTCGATGAAGTAGTGATGTCTACATCCTGATGTAGATGGAATGGTCGATAATGGAGACGATGGAATTTTTACTTTTTTTTTAATATAGGGCCATGGAGCTAATAAAAAAAGAAGGAGGGAATCCCGCCTGATCCGAAACTGAAGCACCCTTAGGAAGCCGAAACGCTTCGTACGTACGAGCAGGGCACGCACACACTCACATCATAGGCAGCCGGTCGCCATACTTTCTTCTGACACACATATGTAATATGTCCGCCATTTTGGGCTTCAGTTCCATGTCAATCAAAACTCAATCCTTCTTTTTTTATTTCATCCATGTATAGGGCTAAAAGCTTACGTCAATATTAGCACGGATTGCGATTATGTGACGTATATTCAGAGGTGAAACGTAAGAAAAAAAAGGAGTAAAAAAACCTTTGTTTCTTAAGTTTTTATCTCTGAATATAAACAAAAAAAAACGGAATAAAGAAGAAAAAAGGTTTTTTTTTTCATAACAAACTTTAAAAAAAATTCAAGAGAAACAAGTTGGACCCAGGAACTTATAGTATACGTATAAGATCCTTGAGTTGGACCCAACGCATGAAACTATTACAGTGGATTTATGTAAAACAGAAAGCCAGTTCCAAATACAATTTGAATGTTATCACCATCAAACCGTTTAAGAAACTGTCAATCGTAAAACATGGTTTACAAATCTTTTGCAAATGACAAAAGTAACAAATATACCAATCAGTAAGAAGAAAATATTACTAATTTTATAGACTGTGTGCTCTTAGGGTATTTATAAGCTGTATAACGACGGGCCCAATAGCTCAGTTGGTAGTATCCCTGCCTTCTGAACTGAGGGCCGTGGGTTTGATTCCTACCCGGGACAAACATTTTGTGTGATGAACATAGATGTTTGTTCTGCGTCTGGGTGTTATATAGTATTCTATGTATGTATTTACACACAAAAAAGTATATAAGTATTATATCAGTTCTCTGGTTCCCATAGTACAAGCTATGCTTAGTTTGGGACTAGATGGCGCTGTGTGAAATATCCACACATATTTATAATGTCCCAGGTTGACGTTGTCTCACGCAAAGCTCTATAAGAAGGTATTCATAATTTTGAGTGGCACTGCAACTGGCTTGCAACTGCCCATAAAGACAGCCTTGGCGGTTAACGTCAGGCGAACGACTAACAACCTTACTAGTCACGTCATTCATTTCGTTTATCCCCTATAATATTACTCCATCGGTTAACTGCTATTATATTAACTTTCCTTCCTCCCGTGACATAAAAATTTTCAATAGTTAGCTAGTTTAGCCTATATATTAGAGTTATGGAAACAAAGGTTCTCAATCAGTGTGTGTTGCCAGTGATGACATATGGAACTGAAACGTGGTCTGTTACTGTTGGCCTCATTAGTATGCTCAAAGTCGCGCAATGAGCTATTGAGAGAGCTATGCTCGGTGTTTCCCTGCGAGATAAGATCCGGAACGAGGAAATCCGCAGAGGGACTAAAGTGACCAATATAGTTAGCAAATTGAAATGGCAATGGGCAGGCCACATCGCTCGCAGAACTGACAACCGATGGGAAAGAAAGGTTTTCGAGTGGCGACCACGAACCGGAAGGCGCAGCGTAGGCAGACCCCCCACTAGGTGGACCGACGATCTGGTGGAAACCGCGGGGAGCCAATGGATGCAGGAGGCGAGCAGCCGCTCAAAGTGACGCTCTCTGGGGGAGGCCTATGTTCAGCAGTGGACATCTACGGGCTGATGATGATGATGATTAGATTTATGGATATCCTTATCCTTTTAGCATCCGCTGCTGAACATATGGCTCTCTCATCGTGCCATAATCAGGCGCCTTGGTGATCGCAGTAGATTATAATGTAGACCTAGGAAAATCCTGCTGCACATTCTTTGGATTTTATTCTTTTAGCAGCCCCTACACGCAGGAAGAGATGGGGTTGCCCGATTCTTAAACCTACCGAAACCACGCGACAAATAGACTATGAGGGTAGTTTCTTCTAACGCAAAGCAATGTTAATGTTATGAGCCTCATACTACAATTAGTAACATTGCATATATAAAAAATTGGAAGAAGGAAAACAACTGTGAGACCATCGTCTTGTTTGATCCAAATAACTCACAAGCACCCATTCGGATTTAAAGCATTTACGGAACATGAGCCTTCCTTTGTTCATCAACAAAATGAGGTCTATCATATATGACGATTTGAATGATGGTGATATTTCAGCAAATCTTTAAACAATGAGGAACTATCGTTACTCATAAACAAGTTGGAGCAAATTGCGTTTGCAATACTTAAAGTGTATCACGTAGAAGCAGATAAATCTACAAACACAAACAACGCTTTGGAAAAGCATCATTTCCAACAAATAACAATACAAATAGAACGCAAGTTCACTATCTCTAAACCAACTTGATCTTGGTTCTGTTATGTGATTAACAGCTCTATTCCGGAAGATTAAGGTTCAAAGCAACTGCACAAGTAAGATTGTAGATGATTGTTATGAAATTGGTTTTACTATGACTTGTGGCACGCGCCTTTATAGCACAGTGCTAGTTCCAAATGGTTGAATAGGGATGCGCTTACTATAATTTTTTGTCTCACATACATTTAGTAAATTACACAGAAATTTTAAAATATGTAATTTTATGAAAAAGGTTTAATTCGAGGGTTTTCATTCATCAGTCTAACATCACACATATAGAGAATAAACAGTATAGGACCAAATACCTCCATATTATCTACTGGCGATGTTCTACGGGAAAATCTATGAGTACCTAGCTAAACCCAAATATCCAGAAATAACTGGTTGGTGCCGGTTATTCTAACTTGAATATTGAATATTCTTGAAGAGGGTTGACACCATTAAGCCAGTTAATCGTATTGCTGCGCGCGCGCACATGCTTCCTTCCATAACATCACTTCTGAGGGCCTTATCATCACTTCTTACCGCAATGCCTATGAAGACCCAAGCTTAAATCACTACAGTACAAATTGCATTGTAGTTCTCACGCTAATAAGATCTCCAATTGAGTTGATCTAAGTGGTGACGGGAATTGCAGTAATATGGATAAGAAAATTACTTTTGGCATATTTGGCACATTAGAATACGATTTTATTATTATTACCAATGAAATGTCTTGTGAGACAGCCCTAATGAATACCGGGCATACCTACTTGGCATTACTTGGCGGTTGAGAGGTGATAGGCAATCATAACAATTTTTGTACTAAGTATAAGTGAAAATTATATACTAGGGGTTTGTTGTTCGTTCAGTATTAAGGTATGCATTAATTTTTCATTAAATTCTCCATTCATTCATAATTCATATCGATTGCGTTATTTACATTTAAAGCTATACTTGTGGTTACTACAAAGAAGATAGGTTCATTGAAAATTGAACCGTTGAACCTCTTGGGAAAGTTTATTAGGTAAATTGGTGGTTTTATGGCCGTGTGGTCCAGGCGGCGGCGGCGGTGTGAGAATAGGACCACCCCATCTCTTTCCGCAGGTGCCATAAAAATCAGCTATCGGCTAAATCTAGGTAATGGTCAGCAGCGTTCTCCTTGGTACATTACACACTTCTGCGATCATCAAGCCTCTCATAAATGGTAATTATGCCAAACCTCCTTATGATAAAGCGTCTGAAGTAGCGATTTACGGGGAAGGTGTTATATCCAGCAGTAGACTTCTTACGACTGTGATGTGTAAATTGTTTCACGTGTACTAGTATTTATAATCAACATTATCATTGTAGTGTATGGGACCAATGATAGACTACATTATACTGAGTGTATTGCTTGGGTACCGAAGAGACCTAAGCGGGACTCCTCTCAAGCGCGCGAGCGTCACGCGTTACTGCTCAGTCTCACTGGAGCCGTTGACCGGGGTGGACGTGTCCGCGTCTCTGAGCCGGTGTCGGAGAGACACTCAACAAACACTACAATCATGTCATCCCAGAGAGCGCCACTTTCAGTGGCTGCTCGCCTCCTGCATCCCCCCGCAGTTTTCACCAGGTTGTCGGTATTTATAATAAGTAGGTACACCTAACAAATCAAACAATGGATTAATATATGTATACAGGAAAGGTTACCTACCCACTGGCGCAGAGACCTGAAAAGACCTATATCTGGCTGCCCCGGGCGAGATAGTGAATGCTAGCGGTACCCTATCTCGTCCCATCCCGGTGCGGATGGAGCACGGGGGTCCTTAGTGGGCTCGAGTCCCACATACCCTTGCCCTCACCCTCGTGATGGCAGGGAAGTGTGAAGGCATTTCGCCCCCACAAAAAAGGTACAGAAATATTCGTGATGCAAATACTTCGCGCGATACCATAATAAGTATAATAAGTAACACAATTAAAGGTACACTTACTGATCTCTCGCTGGCCATCATAAACTCAGATTGGAAGCAGTTCTCGAGTTATGCACCTTTAACACGCTATCTTATGGTATTATGTTCGAACTATAAATTCTGCACTTCGCACCCAGATACTGCTTTGTGCAAATCGAACATCGATGATTTATGGACAATTATCGATTAATTCAAGCAGCGGTCGTAAGTTTAATCGAGATTGTTAAGCATTCGATCGAGTAGGTAAATCGATAGAGTTTAAATCATGATATGTTTACCTAATTATGGTAGTTGATTAGCTATGCTAAAGAGAAAATCAATAATAATATGTAAGTAGACAGTAAGACAGACAAACAGACAGGCAGACACGGACAGCGGAGCCTTCGTAATAGGGTTCGCTTTACCCTTCGGGTACGCAACCCTAATAAAAAGTATGGAATCTAATGGAAACCGTGGCGTGACTTGTTGATAGAACAAACTACAGATTAAATCAACTAGGTTAATATCTAAAACTAATACATTACACTTATAACTAACTAACTATAATACACAATCATAATAAAAGCATCGTAAAAATAGCCACAGAACATAGGGTAATTATCAGTCGAATACTTAACGCATTCAAATGTATATCAGACACACACAACTTCATATTTAATGATATTTTATTCAATAACATTGATACTATAATTTAGTAAATATGTTTCAATATAACCGGCGTTCTATTATTATTATAACAACTAAGATTCTTATGTGTTTTACAATGCTGCCTGGAAATTTTCTTAAATTTTCGTCTAGAAAAAGTATTTTTATTTTATCCAGAACTTATTGCATTACAATAATGTTGTATGTAACTTGTTGTGTAATATCTAGTATAACTAAAATAGCATCAGCTTTTAGAGCCGTATATTTGTTAACAGTTTTAGTGCAGTACTTAACTCAGACTATTATTTTGTTGATATCACCAAGTGATAATATTCAATTTGTCTTGGATACACTAGAAAAATCTCGTAGCCTAAATTATAATTCTCATAGCATTATAGTCTCAACGGCAATGACTTGTATTATAGTTTTGGGTGATTTTATAAATTTAATCATAGTTTTATGTTATAAACAAATGAATGTGTATATTGCATTTGGGTACTTTTGGTTATCGGTTGGTATCAAATTGAGTTTGGTATTGATAATTTCAAAGTTCGAATTGATATGGCATTATGCTAGAGCTGTGCGTGATTCTTTTTTAAAAAGTAATGATTTTGGTAGAAATGCTACTAACCATATTGGGACAATGAAACTGGATCAATTTGAAAAATTTCTGTCACATTACAAATCACTCATGCAATTTGTAGTGACTATTTCGCGAGCCGATAATTTTTTGGTATTATCTGATCTGTTATTTTTTTTTTTTTGTATTGCAACCATATTAATGAAATTTTCTTTATTATTTTAGATACACATGAGTATACCGGGCGCTTCCTTTACAAGTCTTATTTTATGTGATTACTTTCTAAAGCCCGATGTTATTGTAAGTTTAAACTATTACCTAACCATTATCTTTATACGTAGTGTGCTTAATATTCATAATATGCATGATATTTGCTGAGTCCTTCATTATGCGGACTGCTAGGGAATGGAATTTGCTCCCGTCGTTCTTGTTTCCTAACAAATATAATCTGGGTCTTTTTAAGACAAGAGTGAATAGGTACCTCATGAGTCTGCGTGCTACACCTTCGGCTACATCGTCGCTTTCCATCAGGTGAGATGTGGTCAAACGCAGGCTTATTCTACATAATATATATATATATATATATATAGATTCCCCCATGGGCACTTAGTTGATCAGACGTGCCATATAGGTAGTAATTTGTTGATCCGATTTCACTTGTTGATCCGGGTAGTATTTGTTGATCCAATACCGCATCACCGTCAGTACGTGGCTCCGATTGGAGCCACAAGTGCAACCAAGAGTAATAATAATAATTACGTGTTTTTTATACAAATCCACCTTTTTTGCGTTTGAGCACTAGTTGATCCGATTCAAATGAGCCAATCAGAGCCCACAAATTGTCACGAGCTCCGCAATTGGTTGTTGGCGTCCTTGGCAGGTATTATCTTATTCAAGTATAGTTTGTACATGAGGTTTAAAGACGGAGCTAAACTCTACATTGTTTCTGCGGTCAGTGAAAAATTATGTGCCGATTTTTACCAGTACCTATTATATGCTATGATTATTATCAGAGTAGGTAACGGTAAGCTAGTAACGGTAAGTGTAAGTATTTTGATATTTTTACCATCAATAATAGGTTCGAGTAATAACTCTTCTTCAATTTGCATACAATCTGCTAAAATTCATAAAGGTTTTACACCAAACATTTATATTTATTTTTTCTATTTTATTTCTTTGCTGATTTTTATAATAATACATTTGCAGCAGATTTATTTCTAGCGTTAAAAAAATTAATAAAATAACTAAATTATTAATTATTTATTTTATTATTAAATTTCCCTATAATAGTACTTCATCATTAGCCTGAAGACGTCCACTGCTGAACTCAGCGGCTGCTTGCCTATTGCATCCATCGGCTCCCCACGGCTCTGACCAGGTCGTCGGGCCACCTAGTAAGGACTGGCCTACGCTGGGTCTTCCAGTTCGTGGTCGCCACTCGAGAACCTTTCTTTTCCATCGTGTACTATTTAGTCCCCCACAAATAATTCACTCGTTTCAAAACGTTTAAAACAATTTAAGTAGAGGTTTCATTTCTGCATTCTATAAACCTCTCGGATAGGTGCTCGAGTGGCTACCACGAACCGGAAGACTTAGCTTAGACCGGCTCCCTACTAGGTGGACCGATGATCTGGTGAAAACCGCGGGGAGCCGATGGATGCAGGAGGCGAGCTGCCGCTCAAAGTGGCACTCTCTGGGGGAGGCCAATGTTCAGCAGTGGACGTTTATCCAAATCCGTTCAGCCGTTTCGGCGTGAAGAGGTAACAAACATACACTCACACAAACTTTCGCAATTAGTTTCTTCTTCGGTAAACGTTGTTCCCGAAATTGCCGCATAAATAACACTAAACTTGATAGTGTTGATGACAACAAAAGATAATATTTGCCTATTTTCTTGTATAATAATTCTAAATGGCTGTAATATTATCGTTAAATTCAGTAATTTAAGGTACGGAACCTTGAATTTTAGTCAAAAGTACCTACACGTTTCAAGGTTTTGGGAGTTTTTATAATCTTTATAGGATTTGTGCATCTTACTCTAAGATCTGGTGCAAAGTAAATATCTAAACTAAAATAAAATTATCTAAGACTGTGTCATTACTTAATAGTAAGCAGTAGTAGTAGTAGAAATTCTTCAAGAATCAATACCGAATGAAAACTCAGAAGCTCTAAGAAAAACTCGTGAATTAATGGCAAACCATAGCGATGAAACTGCAGTCTTCAGTTGATATGTCAGCCTACGGTGAACTCAATAAACAAATCTGGAGTGGAGTTCATAAAAAGTGGAGACAAAACTGAAGATGAGAGTGGTGTCATTTCATTCAAGCCTGAAGTTCTGCGAGAGATCGAGAACTTCTATGGACAGTTATACACCTGGACATGTAAGCCTACTACTAACACAGCTCAGGACACCAGAGCCAAGTTAGTTCGACACTATACCGAAGATATCCCCGACTTCAGGCTGTACAAGATTAAAATGGCTCTCAAGCAGCTTAAAAACCACATGGCGCCAGGTGAGGATGGAATTACGACCAACATCTGAGAGCGGGTGGTAGACCAGTGCTTATAGTCCTACAGAAGTTATTTAATTCTTTCGTCCTTGAAGGTACAACGCCAGAAGCGTGGCACTAGAGCGTGGTGGTACACTCTACTCGGGGTGGTACGGTAAAGGCTTTATCACCATAGACCACATACATACGTTACGCCAAAATTTATAAAATTAAATTAAAATAGTTTATTTGCAACAACAACAATTAGGCACACAGTAAGCATACATATTGGCAGGTATACTACCTATAACTGTAATCAAAGATAAAAACCATTGTAACAAATCGGTCCCAAACTCAGAATTTTATACAGAAGACCGAAGAATATAATCGGCCGTTATGCCTAGCGTTTGTGGACTATGAGAAGATCTAATCAATCGAGACTTGGAGGGTGCTGCAGTCCTTACAGCGATACCAAATTGACTATCGGTATATCGAAGTGTTGAAGTATTTTCTACAGCAAGGCCATAATGTCAGTCCACCTGCAGGACCTGGGGGTTTAGCAAAGATCCCAAATGCTAACGCTATCGCCAAACGCTAGCTCCAAAATGAAATCGCTTACTTCTCGGCAGCTGATGTCATTTTAATACAGTTTTGTAGTTAGTTTGGTGTTAGCGTTAGCATTTGGGATCTTTGCTAGACCCCCAGAGTGCGGAGAAAATCCCATTGCAAAGAGGCGTGATACAAAACGTTATTTTTGCGAAACTGTACACAAACACGTTGGAAGACGTTTTCAAGCACTGGAGTGAAAAGGATCTGGCATCGACATAAATGGCGAACACATCACTAACCTTCGTTTTGCCGATGATATTGTAATGGTGGGGTCACTTAAAGACCACAAGTCAGCACCATGCTCAACGACCTTAGAAGTCTCCCGACAACAGGTTGGTTTTAAGATGAACATGAACAAGACGAAAATCATGTCTAATGCCCATGTTCCACCTGAACCGATAATATTTGTTGGGAACGATACTCTCGAAGTTGTCGACAAATATGTCTACCTAGGACAGACTGTCCAACTTCGACAAAGAGGTCGCACGAAGAATCCAACTTGGCTGGGCAGCGTTCGAGAAACATCACAGCTACTTAATACAAACAGCTGGCAAATATTATATTTTTATTGTAATCAACAACACCATCAAATGTTATTTTACCGGACATTTTGTCCAATTTCGTGCGTGTAGACTCTGTGTGCCAATAGAAGTCAATTGATATATGAAAATGACTTTATGAATATTAGGTCAAAGACGGAGAATTTTCTCAATTTTAACAAAATATTGAATACTTAAAAAGAAAATAAAATTTGCAATACTAACTTAAAAGATAGCCCACGGTAGCTCTACGAGCCAACATCCTGTATATTCGGTTCGGAACCAACAAATACTGAAGCACATTAAAAAATATACCTACGTTATTTAAAATAGTTTCGTTTTATCGGATCAAATAAAGCTCTAATTTTGATAATATAAATGGAGCTACTTATACGGTGTATTTCGACACGGATCAACATACGACTTTGCATTTGGTATACAAACTGGAGCCAATAAGTGTTTAAGCATTTCAGAATTTTGGCCGTTAAGGAGTCGATAAAGTTCAAAATTGCAATAAAAAAATGTCGCGTATATCACTTTCTCAATGAATATGTTTGGCAACGTCGCAAAGTAGAAGGCGACGTTGCCACTCCGCATAAGTTATATACAACCGGAGTCGAGTAGTAAGGCGAAAAAGGTGGAGTCAGCAATGCACGGCAGTCAGGCTGGATCAACTTTGGGCCCAAGTTGGTATTTATATATATATATATATATGATTTGCAGTGTTCTAACGTTTTATTCTAATAGCAAAATAGCAAACATTGTCATTTTGACGGGCCCGATAGCTCAGTTGGTAGTGTCCCTGCCTTCTGAACTGAGGGCTGTGGGTTCGATTCCTATCCGGGACAAACATTTGTGTGATGAACATAGATGTTTGTTCTGCGTCTGGGTGTTATATTGTATTCTAATTCTATGTATGTATTTACAAACAAAAAAGTATACAAGTATTGTATCAGTTATCTGGTTCCCATAGTACAAGCTATGCTTAGTTTGGGGCTAGATGGTGCTGTGTGAAATGTCCACACATATTTATTTATTTATTATTTATTTTATTTATTTATTTTTAATAATTACAATAAGTTGAGTTCCGGGTCAGTCCCGTAAGAGGTGACACAAATTAATATAAGCACAAGACCGAGAAAAGCAGGGAGGCGTTTGCCCAGTTGTGGGGCAGCACATTCTAGAAACAACAACAACATATTTTAATAGAAAATGTATTTTTATTGTTTGTGCGCTTTTCATGGTCAGCGGCTGAACCATTGTGTATTTTTTCCGCTCTGGTTTGACTCAAACACACACTATGCTCTGTAAAAATACCCTTCTGAAAATTTAAATGATATGCGGAAATATGGGTAAACTGTAGATATTGAAATTGGTTGATGGACTTTAGTACATAATTATAATATGATAACATAAACAAAAGAATTTTATATTTCCAGACGCAAAAGAACTTAATTTGGTCAGCATTCTCTCGCATTACTGTGGGTATCGTGCCGGCAATATTTATTGAGCTAATAGCCATGGAAACGGATTATATGTCAGCAATAATGTCTAAACAACTGGTTGCAAGCGAAGGTAAAACTTAACCCAATACCTATATCATTTTATTTTCATTGTAGTATTGTTTTATTACATTTTTTATAATTATATGATCCACAATATATTGTCTTAGAGCTTTTCTTCAGTGGTAGTCATGGATACGGTTTATTTGTATGTATTTGAAAGCCGCTTGGATCCTTCTAATCATAACATTGTAGTGCGTCAATTGCATCTCTCTTAGAATAATTTTTTGTTACGAGGACGGACTGACAATGGACCAATCGTCCATGGACGGGAGAATAAACTGAATCGTACATCGGGTAAACCTTTCGCTTCTTTATTCGCTCATATCATCGAGCTGTTTATTTCATAGAACCAGAATTGGAGTCCAAAGCAACTATGATAATGGAATAAAAGGAATTTGTATAGTAATGATATTTCATAAAAAATAAAACATTGCTTTTTTCAGATGCAATACAGAGAGAAAACATTCAAGATATTTTGGTATATATGGACAAAAATAAATTTAAAGTTCCCATTCTACGAGTTTTTAAGTTGGACGCTAATGTGGTTAAAACTTTAATTGTGTTAACCACGACGTATGTTATAGTGACAATTCAGTTTTCTCATATATATGACTAGCTTATAATATATTAGCAAATCTCATAAGTAGCTCTCTGCACTTTTCACGTTCACGTTTTTTTCACACAATATTTTTATCCCTGTGGAAAAATAAATTAAACATAATTGTGTGATAACAAAATGATGTTTTAATTAATAAAATAACAATAAAATTAAAAAACTGCAGGGAGCCGATGGATGCCGGAGGCGATCAGCCGCTCGAAGTGGCGCTCTCTAGGGATACCTATTTTCAGCAGTGGACGCCTACGGGCTATTGATGATGATGATGATGTTAAATAAAATTACATCATAGGAAATCATAATCTTATATAATAAAAAAAAATTAAATAGCCCTATGTAGGGACACATTTGTTTATAACATTATATTAGCGCCGACCTATATAAAGGGTGCGAGATGTAATTTAGGCAGTCGTCTCTCCACCACTAGCGCGTCATGTTATTGTTTATATTATGTGTCCCTACACCTATAGTATTGTATTTTGCTTGCGACTTTGGATATTATGGAACAAAGATAGCGTCTGGACTATTACATAGGATACCTTTTCTGCGGGCTTTACTTTTCTGCTAGTCTGTATATAAATGATGGAGACAAAAATATAAAATAAAAATATAAAAAAATAAGTAATCAACTACAATAAAACCTCTCCCCTCTCTTTCTCCTTTAATAATTGAGAACCTACACAGTTAATGTTGTTGAAGTCGGTAAAAAATTATAACATTAAAATATTTCTTGATATTTTCTCTTGCAAGTGCGCACAGTCTGCGTAGCTAGTAACCATTAATATACCACAGTATATTAATGGTTACTAGCTGACTGTATGACTTATCAGTTTTTTCCGTTCAAAATGGGAGCAATACTCATCAGATAACCCAACAAAAAGCCGCTGACGGCCTCTCTACAAAGCCGCCACCGTCTCTCGATTATGCTCATGACAAAGCGTTTTGAAACTCCATATTGATCCAAACATCTCTTCTATTTTGTTTGAGCTTTATTAAGTTTTTTATTGGGCCAGTACTAATGCAAATGTTGTAACAGTAAGGATACTGTTTAAATTCAAATATTCCATTTACATAATTATTCATCATCATTATCATCATTAACAGCCTGAAGACTTCCACTGCTAAACATAGGCCTCCCCCAGGGAGCGCCACTTAGAGTGGCTGCTCGCCCCCTGCATCCATCGGCTCCCCGCGGCTTTCACCAGGTCGTCGGTCCACCTAGTGGGGGCCGGCCTACGCTGCGTCTTCCAGTTCGTGGTCGCCACTTGAGAACCTTTCTTCCCCATCGGTTGTCAGTTCTACGAGCGATGTGGCCTGCCCATTGCCATTTCAACTTGCTAATCCTAAGAGCTACATCGGTCACTTTAGTTCTCCTGAGGATCTCCTCATTTCGGATCTTATCTCGCAGGGAAACACCGAGCATTGCTCTCTCCATAGCTCGTTGCGCGACTTTGAGCTTAGTAATGAGGCCAACAGTTAGAGACCACGTCTCAGTTTCATAAGTCATCACTGGCACCGCACATTGATTGAAAACTTTTGTTTTCAGGCTTTGTGGTATTTTGGACGAAAAGATAGGTCGAAGCTTCCCGAACGCTGCCCAGCCGAGTTGGATTCTTCGGGCGACCTCTTTGTCGAAGTTGGACCTACTCAATTGGACAGTCTGCCCTAGATAGACGTATTTGTTGACAACTTCGAGAGTATCGTAACATAATTATTACACCATATTAATTTCATTTCATTATTGAAAGACCTTGCATGATATAAGCTGAAACGCAATTCTTTTGCTTTCTTGTAGCTTCTTTTTACATACGTCAACGAAGCTACAGATCGCAGTTTTCTAGTCTGCATTGTGCCGGATTGCTTGCACCAGTAGCGGGAAATAACTAATTCTTTTTTAAATCTTCATGGCTTGCTATACTTAAGGTTTAGCGGTGTAAGCCTGTATATAGACAGTCTGCAGTTAGTCACTCAGGACAAAATTTTATTTTATCATCATTATCATCATGATTAACAGCCCGAAGACTGCTGAACATAGGCCTATGTTCACTGCTAAAAATAGGCCTCCCTCATAGAGCGGCATCTTGAGCGGCTGCTCGCCTCCTGCATCCAAAGTATTTTTTTATTTATATTTAATTTTAATTTTAATAAATTTTCATTTATTTATGATGTTAATTAATTTAGTAGATTAGGTACAAACAGCGTGTTTAGAAAATATTAAAGACATTTTTGGCTAAAGAAGCAATGTTGTCCTTACTTTGTTGATAATACCGTTTTAGATATCTCTATGATCTTCATTACACTGTCGATGAACAGTTTCATTGGACCGTTTATGTTGTATAGTTTAGACATAAGAAACGTAGGATAATGTTTGTAAAGTATCGAGACACGCAAATCGAGTTTTTATTTGGAGTTTGCCATTGAACTTTAAATAATACTGAGAAACCACGCAAATTATAAAAGCCTGTAGTCCCAGGGATGTGAGAATAGGAATACACCATCACTTCCTAGGGGTGCCATAAAAGCCGGCTAAGGGAATTTTCAGGCAATGGGCGGCGGCACACATACATTAAAATTTAGGTACTGCTCGCTAGTGATGGATTAATTAGCATTCGCATTCATTTTTAGCATGTGAAATCTCAATTAGCATTTCGCAAAGGAAATGTAGTTGCGAAATTCTGTGAAATATGAAAATTCATTTCAGTTCATTTAGTTCATTTTGAATTTAATTTTTAATATTTAATTTTTTCATGTTTAATTTTATTTTTCATTTATTTTTCAATAGCTTTTTTCATATAATTTTTCATATCCATATCATTTCATTTTAGCAAATAGAGCAATATTATAGCAAATAGCATGTTAAGACTCGTGAATTAGCATGTTTATGAAATTTACGCAAAATTGCATTAATTTACATCGCTACTGCTCGCTATATTTAACTTTAGGCCATTCAACCAGCATACTCTCCTCATCATACTGCTGAATATAGATCTCCCCCAGTGATCGCCACTGCGAGGCTGCTGACCACCTGCAGATTTTTGGTCCACCTAGGTCAGTACTCTCCTCACTGTTCCTTAAATTAATATATTCAATTACAGCGTTAAAGGTACTAAATAGATTTTTTGAAAGTTCAAAAATAACAGTTAATACGTTTACTTTTCAGCACTACAACCTAAATGTAAACAAACACCGCCTTCCCGAAAATTTTTATTTTCATCTGTTCCTGCATTTCCCATCCAATTCGTATTTTCATGAGTTCCTTATAGAGCTACTGAGAATAGATTAAGGGAAACCCCTGGGACAAGCCGTGGTTAAAATACAGCTCTATACTTTCATCTTACCAAGACCCGTTCATTTAAACCTAGAAGTTCTTCATGCAAATAATACAGCAAAACTTTCACACCCTCACCTGTATGGAACCAATCCGGAATAAACTCGAATAAATTGTTAGAATTGCTTTTATCTCACCACGGGAGCATGTAGCGTCCCACAGGACACCTCATGCGCCACGGCAGCACAATTAAGACTTAATACCGTCGAGTGGACTTGTTTTATGCAAATTAGGCCAGCAGTTGCGTGTAGGGCGCCTACGCGAAGGCTATGTGGCGTGGACGTTGCAAGGATTTGATGAAAAGGGTTGAATGAGTGGTAAAATAACAAACTTAATTCATGCACAAATCTTTCTTAACAAGGGCTGAATATGTTAGTTATTACTTTACGGCGAAATACAGGGCTGTTATAAGTTTAATAGTTCTCCAACTGTTTTTAAATTATTTTTTAGTTTGAAATGGTTTTATTGCATAGATACTCATCCGACTTTTTAAATTAAATGAAAGTTTGTGAAAATACCATAAAAATGTTTGGCTCAAATATTTACAAATAGTTTTATTTCATGGTTTTTAGATTTAAATGCAAACAAATTATTTCAGAAACCTTATTAAAAAATGTAAGGAGTTCAATAATTTCGATTTACAAAGATAATTATAGTTCCTAAAAATAATTTAATTTTTTTTTCCTATACTTTTATTTCTTACAGAAGATTTTTTTAGATTTTCTGATTCCCCCAATTCCTTATTACGTCCACACCATAGAGTGAAATATTGGGGATATATTTAGTATAGAATTTGTATTGAAGCGTAACGCTACAAGTAGCTAATGATTTGTGGCCTCAAGTTGCAGTAAAGTGTTGAAGTTATGACAGTACTTGCATTACTTATTCTTTACCATTCTGACTTTATGGCTTCTCATTCATTATCATAATCTCTGTATGCTGATTCGTTTTTTTTTACATCAGGTTTATCTACATTTGTCCACGCTCTCACCTGATGGTAAGTGACAATGCGATTATAAGTGTAGATGCTAGCTAAGAGTACATAATCACTCTTGAACACGTCCCGGTCATATTTTTCCGGAAACACAGACACTGGCAGGGCATTTCATTTTAGCAGTTGTAGTTATGAACGTAGAATCAAATCGCTTGGTACGAATGGGTGGTATTTCTACCATAAAGGGATGGTGCCTAGCCGGGCGTTTGTAGGTCTGGTAGTGGAATTGTGATGGGGGAATAAGATCGTGCAGTTCTTATGTGCATTGACCATGGCAGAATTCGTATAAGCTATATTTTCAGTTTGGTTTGATATTATGGCACGTCACATTTTTAAATAGGTTTATATATCTTACTCAAGTTAATATTAATTCTCTCCACAGATTTTAGATGTGCAAAAAGAGAACAGATCTAGATAGAGCTAGAATGTATAAATAAGATCTGTGATAATGGCTATGATATTCACAAGATAGGTAGTGATTAAATCAAAATACCTATAGTACCTATACCTACGACCAGCTCGTCACGTCATTCATTTCCATAAAAAAAGTAGTTCGTGGTAACTGTTGGCATATCACCGTAGTGTGGCCGCAGCATACTCACAAATAGTGTATTGATTTCTCGACCAGAGAACCTAGTCCGAGTTTATTTGACAGCTTTCACGTCTCATGCATGGTGAGTGATATGTTTTTGTATGGAGAATCTGTGGTCCACAATTTGCTCACTAGGGGCAATTTAAGCTGTCAATTGACAGCTTAAATTGCCCTAGGACTAGGCCCTCAGAGCGCCTAGCATGTGCAGAGAAAACTTGTCGTTGTTGTTAGAGTGAGACACACATAAGCGCTGCCAGTCTTGTCAGGGTCTCTCATGAGAAAAACTGGCAAGAAAATTTTGTCGAGGTGCGCACGCTGGGCGGGCAGGTTTTCACCATAATAGTCCTATGTCTATAGACTTACCCAGCTTACCCGATTTTAATGCCGGATCGTAACTTTTGCGAGGTCTGCAGCTGTCCGCCGAATATATTCTTCATGTATTTGCAACGCTCGACGTAACGTTAAGTTAGGTGCCTGGGCACTCAAATCGAAGATATTTTATCTCAAAATGACTGCAATAAATTACTTGTACAATAACATTTTTTGTTAATTAGGTATTTGTACATTTATACCAGACTTCTTCATACCTTCAAATTGTATAAAAGAGACCCATAAACTAACAACTAACTTTGTCTTATTTTAATAATTCTATCTACCTGAGAATAGAAACACATTTAACTTGATTTCGCTTAGGTATAGCTGTTGTGCTGCTGACGTCCACTGCTGAACATAGGCCTCTCTCATAGAGCACCCCTTTGAGCGGTTGCTTGCCATCCATCTTCTCCCCGCGGTTCTTAGGTCGTCGTGTCGGTCCACCTAATGGGGGACCGGCCTACGCTGAATAAAGATTCCGCTTTTCTAACTACAAAAATAATTATTCGGTTTAATAATTATTTATAATGTACAACGTAATATTCTATACTGAAAGGTAAATAAAATTCAAATAAAGTATAGTTTGAAGAAAAGAATGTATTCATATCATAGATTCGGTTATGTTTTCTTAAAATAATAAAGAGTTTTAATAATTTATTGCTTATTCTAAACATTTATATACAAACAATTTTGGACGGAAATGTAAATCACGATATACATACACAGTGTAGGTATATTATAACCCTTGATATGTACAGTGTACAGTCTATTTCTACATAATTCTATGTAGTTAGTATAATTAATTATAAAACCGTATGTAATTATAAAAAAATATAATTCGTATTTACATAAATCCTTACAGGATTTCCCACGATACCGTACCTCAAAATCTAGGTACATATACCCAAAAGTTATACCTACCATTAATATAAAATTTACAAAAATGCATAAATATTTACAGAGATGCAGTGTTTAAAATAAATATTAATTTAATTTTGCGTAGCTGTTACTATTTATTTAAACCCTAAGTCATACTTTTGTAATCCTTAAAGAATTTATTATTATTTTACTTACTATTATTTTATAGATACCATTTTCAGTACATAGAAAACTCAGTAAAATTATATTTTGAAATCTTTTTGGATTGTCTCTTGTTATGTTAACGTTCTACTAAACTTAATCCCCGTACATAAATATAATACACTAAAATAGTAAAACGTCACATTTTCCCGGTCGGGATCAAACTTTTATCCCATTCCCCAATCAATATTTTTTTCGCTTTTTATTTTCTACATTTAATACTGTGACTTAGATGAAAATCTACGTAGATCCATTACTTTTGGTACTGAGAAAAGAGTTTAGAGGGTGTCATTTTAGAGGTATTCCATGAGTCCTCCCAATCCGTGGCTCCCGTTCCTGAGGAACTTGAACTATTTTTATCTTAATAACCTCAATTCAAAGCCACGAGAGGTGGGCAAGAAAAGCATTTTGAAATCTGACTCCTTAATATGATGAATGATCGAAATTTTATAACAATAGTATGAATAAATAGGGGAGTGACACTGCTTATCAGTGTAAAATTCACGTATAGATCAATTATTATTACTTGTTGTACTGAGAAAAGTGTTTAAAGAGGTTTATTTTTAAAGGTATTCCCTGAGCCCCCCCCCCAATCCCCATGGCCCACAAACCAATGGAAGTGATATAAAAATCAATTCTTTAGATTCTTGTTTCGTTCTTCCCCTTATAACATTACTGCCAATTTTTCAATCGCTTCACAGTGTCAGTGTCACAGAAAACTTTGACGGGTTTCTCATGTCTATTGGGCTTCATTTCTCTTAAAATAAGTTAAGAAATAAATTAACACTTACAACTAGACTAAGAGCTAATATCACACTTTTCTAAGTTAATTCTATGCCTGTTTTAGTTTGAATATAAACTCAAGTTGCATCACGAGCGCTGTTCCTCTGGTGTTTGGCTGCAACAAAAGAGATTTCAGTTAAATATCTGCCTGTATGTAAGTAATTACATTATTTGAGCTATTATTTAAAATTATAATGATCACACGCGTCTCTCATAATGCGTTCTTTACTTTTTCCTTTACTTCTAGCTTATACCTTCTTGTTATTTTTGTTTAAACCACGACAAAACCAGGCTATTGAAGCATTTAAATTATTACAAAGATTTTTAGCAAAGTCAAAGTAAAACTGAAAACGTAGATCTTGAAGTTGTAAAATATAAATGAAACGAAGTATAATTTGTAGCCTATTAAGAAGTACTTTCTAGTATAACCTAATGATAATAATTATAATTCAAAATTATATTGGGTCTTAATATAAATAGTTGGATTTAGCAACAGATACATTTTGATGTAAAAATTAATATACTGATAACACTAAGCAGGTGATCATCATCATAATCATCATCATCATCATCAATAGCCCGAAGACGTCCACTGCTAAACATAGGCCTCCCCATAGACCCCTACTTTGAGCGGCTGCTCGCCTCCTTCATCAATCGGCACCCCGCGGTTTTCCCAGATCGTCGGTCCACCTAGCAGGGGTGCCTGCGCTGCGTCTTCCGGTTCGTGGTCGCCACTCGAGAAGCAGGTGATACTGCATCACAAATTTAACTTACCAGTATGCAAAAACAGGTGGTTTTTCAAGTTGGTGTGCTTCGAGAATCCTCGAGAGCAGATGTGGCATTTATATGGCCAGGATCCACTGTGGACGTACATATGAGACTTGAGGTCGCCAGGCGTTGGGAATGACTTCGAGCAGAGGCTGCATTTGTGAGGCTTCTCCTGTTGAAGAAAAGGAACTATTTTAGAATGACTAAAACATCACGCATGGACTTAAAGAGACGGGTTGTATGGATAGAATGCAATTGCACTCATGGAATTATGTGAAATTAGACGTACTGTCGACATAATTCCACGTTGTAGTGTTAGGGCTAAGTTTTAAAGTTTTAAAACATTGGGGAGGTATCTCTCTAATATCTTTTCAAATATCATTTATCTCAGCCCATCCGTCACGCCATTTCTTTCTAGCTCTATCTCGGCGACAACATCACCCATTTTTAAAAGAGGTATTAGAAAACAGAAATTGACAGTTTTATCATTCATGTTCTAAATGCTTGCGTCTTCTATTCGGTACCTATTCATCATCTTCTATAATTATTTGTTCTCTAAATATACGTAAGCATTAACGTACTATTTGATAACGCTAGCAATGGAAGTTTCTTTATCACCAGCCTGACCGTTAAACAGAGCGCCACTTCAGGCAGCATTGAAGATGCTTAACAAGTCCTAAATGTTTCAAAAAGTAGAACAACTTAATAAACAATATAAAATGGTTTCGGATACACAATTTTGTTGGATCAATTAATTAGAACTACCTTCTAAAAATCAGCTACTGAATCTATTCCAACAATTTATTGCATTTATAGCTCAGCTATTAAGGTTATATTTTTATTAATATGAAAAGTGTCTTATCTTTCGCTACTGCCTTGTTATATTTTATTGGAATGGTTCATAGCAACATTATAACACTTTATCAGCTGTTAAAACTTTTTATAGATATCAAATCAAGTAGCCGATCATAAATTCCTACTCTATAAATCTAAATATCAACGGTAATATAAAAGTTTATAATTCCCTATCATCTCTTCCCTGCATCTACGTATATATAACAACAAATTGCCCGAAGCGTCTGTCTGCATGTTTTTATACAAACCAAACATGTCATTCACCCTAAAGCAAATTGCTGAGACACCCACAAGCAAAAATTATGCACCGTGTCTATTTTAGAGTCCAATTTTTTATGTGATTTTTGTTGTGTATGTTCCTGAACGGAGTCGCAGACTAAAGTCAGGTTTCAGAAGGTACTGCGTGAGATTGCTATGTAGATTGCAGATGATCCACAAAAAAACAATCTCGTGAGACAATGAGATACCTAATGACGATCACGGTCAAAATCGATGCGATGACACGGCATAACCCAATGCAAATGAAGGAGAAGAAAAAATTGTTGATTACAACCCATTTGGGAAAATTTAATTAATACAAGGTGTTAATGAATATGGTAACAATGTATTTTATTGTACGTATACCAGTATATATCTATAATTGCATCCATGCCATGTACATTCTACATAATTAACCATTGTAAATAATTAATTGGTTCAAAAAGAAATAAGACGAAAAACATAAAGCATTGAACTAGAATTAGAATCATTGGCATTTGTGGTAGACGCACTAAATATCTAGAATTTCTCAAGAAAAAGAACAAGTATTTTTTCTAAAGACGGCATCCCAATTCGTTTACCCAAAGCATATGTAACATAAACCTGAATGGATTGACAAACTGTTTATAAGATCAAACATTACTATATTTTAGTCCAAAATGCCCGTTAAATCTTTGGTGGGGAGTATACCATGGATTTTGAACAGCAGTTTTCGCTAATTAGGCTTATGATCTGAGGCACTTTCAGTTCTAGTTACGTACTAACATATTCAGTAATCTGTGGTTCTAGGAGTATGTCTAGCATTTTTGTTTCACAGTATAATTTTTCGTATTCAACCAAAAAGTGACCACTTGCCGAAGCAAATTCCAATTTTTAATTACTGAGTGAATCAACAGTAACCATTCATAATCTGCCTGCAAGCATTGTCGGAACTGCCGACGTGAAGATGTGGTAGGTTGGTATGCGGTAAACTTTCTACTATTAGAGGATATTTGATTAGGTATGGTTAAAGATAGTGTTATTCTGCTATGAACCATTTAAAAAACTCTACAGATGAGTAAATGTTTCAGTAAAATAAAAGCAGATATCCATAATATCCCAGGAATAGGAAGGTACGTGACAGAGGTTCTTCCACTGAATATTTCCGAAACCCATATAAGGTCAAATATGGCCGGCATTTTTAATGTAAGAGTTAATAATACAAGATTTACTAGTTCAGTTTCAAATGTGCTTTCGTGGAACTTAGTTTCGTAAAGTTCATAATATGTAGTCATATTAGGAGTACCTATACATTAATATGCAAAGTCAATTTTAGAGATCCTTTTTAGAGTTGGTTTATCTAGTTTATTTTGGATAACCCTAATATGGCTAAGACCCAATTTTACCGAAGTAGGACAAATCACCGACGACCTGGTGAAAGCCGCGGGGAGCCGATGGATGCAGGAGGCAAGCAGCCGCTCTAAGTGGCGCTCCCTGGGGGAGGCCTATGTTCAGCAGTGGACGTCTTTAGGCTGTTAATGATGATGATGATGATGAGGACAAATTTTATTCCAAGTATAAAACTACTATTTACTCTTCCGGTACTACAAAAATGTTGCCTATAACCGAAGCTACGAACTTTTATCTAAAGGGTTAAGCTGAACGCTTGGGACTTTAATCACAAATAGTTTTAAACACTTACGTTTTTTATCCCGCAATACAGAATATCAATTGTTACGTAAGAGATTTTCAAATGAATAGCTGAATTGTGGGTGATACTTTAAGAAACCACTAGTAGGTAATGATTTTAGATACCTGCTAAAAAAATGTAAAACAACAATTGCCACTGATGACTGTGGTTAGTGACCGTAGAAACGATGACGGTGAACAAATTGAATGAACTACTTAAAGTTTAAACCATATCGTCATTTCGTGCCACTTCGTGCTTGCGACATTATGTGTCATTGTTTTATTGTTCCTTCGCTGGATCATGCAAGATGTGTTGCGGTTAAGCTAAATGTGGTTTAAAAGCAATTTTAAACAAAAGTAATAGTAAAAATATACGTTTATATTATTTTTTTTAGCTTTCTTTAATTTTCAGTAAAAAGTGGACCTGGAATATTTCATATTCATCGTTTCTCTCGCGGGGAGCCGATGGATGCAGGCGCGGGGAGCCGATGGATGCAGGAGGCGAGCAGCCGCTCTAAGTTTTCCTT
Source organism: Ennomos erosarius (assembly GCA_963580505.1). Taxonomy (NCBI): domain Eukaryota; kingdom Metazoa; phylum Arthropoda; class Insecta; order Lepidoptera; family Geometridae; genus Ennomos; species Ennomos erosarius. The sequence goes on from OY756982.1 coordinate 3,316,519, forward strand.
TTTACTACTGATAAGGAAACCGGTAGTACTACCGGATAATAAACGTTTTAACGGTATCAAAGCGAGCTTGACGAAAAGTGAAGAATAACAAAATATTTATAACGAAAAAAGGACTTACGAATGTAGAATTTGACGAAATCAGGACTTGACGAATGTAGAATTTGACGAAAGCAGGACTTTACGAATGTAGAATTTGACGAAATCAGGACTTGACGAATGTAGAATTTGACGAAAGCAGGACTTGATGAATGTAGAATTTCACGAAATGAGGACTTGATGAATGTAAAATTTGACGAAATCAGGACTTGAAGAATGTATACTTAGACGAATCTAAGGGTTTGTCAAGCAACAGCTAATTTAAGGTTGAAACATCGATTTATCAATAAATGAAGTAATTGCAGATCTAATAAATATTTCTTTTGGTTCTTAAAGTACAATGTTTTCAAATAAAATCTGACAAACAGTAATTCAATTTATAAATAAACTTAATATCTATAATTATTAATTTTTCATTTCCAAAACAACACTATTAATTACTTAAGATAAAAACCAGAAGTGGAATTATAAGTTGATTTGTTAATAATCATAGGTTACCAATACAAAAATTCATTAATATGCCTTATCGAATATATCATTTCTATAAAGGTACCTACATCATTAATTCCCACATTCACAATCACCAGTTAAACTTAATTACTTTTTAGTAATTTCCTGTAAACCGTCCTATTTGTATGATTAAAAAAGTCTTAATCAAGCTTCTAGAAAGATCCTCCCACTCCATTCTCGGCATCCGTTTGTTCCACCCACCATTAACCATAATTTTAACACCACAACCGAATCAGAGAGATAACAAGTAGGTACCTTCCTAAAGTCACGACGCACTGGCCACGCTGCGGTATTATGATATGAACAAATGAATGTAGAGTATTGTAGACCATTCATTTGTTTCGTTAAAAAGGCGTGTGCGTGAGGTTGCGTTGACTTTCATCAACGTTTTCTAATAGATACAACAAGAATTTTAAAGTCATTCGTACCTTATAGTACAAAAAATATCTAATTATTATTGAGATATCTTTGATTGACTATAGTCCTTAGAATTTTAGCAACCAGCGGGACTAAAGGACTAGGACTTTTAAGGACTATAAAAATATCTTTATAGATATGGGTACCTGAAGTGTGGTTTATACTTTAAAAATAAATTATATTATTCTTCTTCTTTTTCACGTGTAGGGAAGTAGTCAGCCCTGGTGTCAGAATTTTTAGGCCGCCCAAAGTCTTCAGACATGGCTCAACAAATGTTGTCTTACAACAACAGCTGGAACCGACGGCTTAACGTGCCCTCCGAAGCACGGTTGCGCTCAGTTGTAAATACCACTTTTTGCTGTAGCGGTCACCCATCATAGCTGTGACCGCAGCGAACGTTGCTTAACTTTACCGATCGGTTAAGAACGGCTAGTGGTGCTTCGCTATGAGCGCTACTATTCTATTGTTGAGAACCTTTGTCAAAATTGAAAAATTTAGCTTTATTACATTATAGGCTATAAAAAACGCAAATAAATCCTTGTTATAACATTAATCGGAACTTTTTGCTTACGCTTTATGCACAGTAGCTCAATCAAGGCAGCAAAAAAGGTATCCAGATATTTTTTATCTTCTCCTTTGCTACTGAATATTGCGGAGAATAAATCAATAAACAAAGAGCCATTAGCTGTCAGACAATTTCCTTTGGATAAATCACGGTCGAAACAAAATACACTGGTCATTTTTTCTGTACCAATAAGGATGAGGTGCCTATTTTTATTTAGTATCGAGATGACAATGAAATGATAATTAATGATGATAATGTTAGGGTCCAATTTTTTATTTATTATGAATGTGTGAAATGTCCACACATATTTATTTATTTATTTTATGAAGCTACCATAAAACTGGACGAATATAAAAAATACAGGACATACATTGCATCTAATTTGGTCAACATACTCAAAACTTATTTACAGCAAAGGGCTTATAAACCTACTATCAAATCAAATAAAAACCTATTTTAATGACTCGGCATTAAAGCCATTACACGAATTCAATGATCTTCTAAAAGCGGATTGAATACGATTGCTACAAATGTCAGTAGAGTTTCAAATAATCATTATATCCACCTGATTATTTAATATTATTCGGTTTATATGTCTACTATTTATTTTTAGCTGTTCGTCGCACCTAATTTTAAATTCCACCAGATCCTCAATGATGTTAACTTTAGGACTGAAGCACACCTGTCTGCATGGATTAGTATTTTTTAATCCTCTATCCCTTTTTATCGTTCAGGATTGAAGAGCGACCAAGATAGTGCCCCAGAGAACCCTTACGATTCATACGTTTTCTACGATTTTAATTTTTTTCGTGTATAAATAAATGAGTTAGTGCCGATCGGTCACAAGCCCGTTCGGTCATGAGGTCCTATTCTCGTTTATGCAAAATCGAGCGCTCGATCAAGAGTCGTTCTGCGGCCGTATCTCGAACAGTGACGTATGGGCGGACGATACGCCCGCGCCGCGTTATGGAAATCGAATGCAAATGTAATGTGCTGCGGTAATTTAACTAAATAAATTGATGCAGCTTGCGTGCGACTGTATCGGTATTGTGCTCGTTAACTTTTTCTTCTCGGTCAGGATACGCGTGGAAGATTTAATATTGATAACAGTTTGGTAGAAAATTATACGTCAATTTTATAGCGTTTAATTATGGAATCAGTTTTTGGTACTGGTATTACTTACTGTAACTCTTAGAATTAGCAAGTTGAAATGGCAATGGGCAGACCACTTGCTATTTACTGATGAGGAAGAAAGATTCTAGAGTGGCGACCACGAACCGGAAGATGCAACGTATTAACCCGGCCTTCTACTAGATGACGAAAAAAGTCCTAAACCGGGAACTGTGGATTAAATACATAAGCAAACGATCAAAATGACGCTACAGAGGGCCAATGTTGTGCCAACAAACAGAGGACGTCTCAGGGTAAAAATGATGACGATAACAATACAGGTTAGTCAATTCAATTAAAATAGCATATTAATTTTTTATGGCAGAAACTTCTTGGTGCATTTAGCTGAAAGAAAAACAAAAGTTATATTATGACTGTGATAAATTTCCTACGGGATTTTGGTCAGGAGATCTGATTGTAGTCTAGGATCACTGTCTGGGGTTCGATGGCGGGGATGATAACAATATCTTATCGGTTAGTTTCGGCCTGAAGACGTTCACTGCTGAACATACGCCTCCCCCAAAGAGCGCCACTTTGATCAGCTGCTTGCCTCTTACATCCATTGATTAGTTTACTCGGGTTTAATTTCATTTGGTTTCGTCATTCCGCTTTGACAACGAGATGTTATCCTATGCCTCTCTATGAAATAATAATAAAGCTGTCCAATAATTGGTTTATTCGTTTAATTAGAGTAGTGATAATTGGAAAGGAATCTAATTAATTTTTCGTCCCAATCAACCCATAATTCTATAACATCTTGTCCGGTGCAGTGAAAGACAAGAAGCTAATAATTATATTGGTGGTTGTATATCATTTAACTGGTGTTATAAACGCAGTTTAATTGAAACGTAGCAATAAATGGGCCTCTTCATGCGATTCCAACCAAACTTTAGAACTTTTGATCTAGAATAAATACTGGGAAAAAAAATCCGTTAACGATTTTGTATTAACTTTTGATGGCATTTATTATTTTAATCTCTGATAGTTTTTTAACAAAGTATTTTGATGCACCTTTAACAGTTTTCTTTTATTTTTCATCAATTTGAATTTACCAACAGGTTATAGAACTTTTTAAGTTGCTTCATGCTATTAATATCTTATCAAACTACACCAGCATTAAAACATTTAATTTTCCTATCATATTGTCAATTAGGCCTATCTTCTGCACTATTACCTATACAATAAATTTCGATGTGTTTGTGTATATTTTTAATCAAGCTTAGTGTGAACCAGTCGTTACGGTGCAATTTCATTAAGTTGCCACTGGAATAATTTAATCAGTACGCTCAGCAAAACAAGTATAAGGCATGATTGATTGTGTCGCTGACGGTACGATGCTATCAGTAGCGGCGCGCCCACAGTGAATTTTCCGTACCACAGATGATCAAATAATTATATTAGCCATAGGTACGCTAAGTGTGACCAAGCGGGATTTATTGTATGAGTTTGCAAAACTGTGCCACTCTGACCGAACGAGCCAGTGACTGATCGAAACTAAATTCTAGCTGTTTGTTGTTATATTATTATGAGACCATATTATTTTATTTTACAGCTGTTCAATGAAATAATAAATATTTGGTATTTCTAAAACACCCAGAAATTTATGTGTTCCCAAACGAGCAATGAAACAAAAAATTCCTTTACAAAAAAAAAACACAAAAACATACATTAAGATCGGTTTGAATATACCTAGTAATTTTTTTCACTATCCTGGGACTTACCCCGTTAAAGCACTGATGCTTGACAGATTTTATTGCACGGCAACACCAAAGTGTATATAATTTTTGTTAACGAAGTAATGGAAAACGCATTGAGCGTACACCCTAGCTTAGTGAAACAAATGCGAACATAATAACAGCTGAAAGATATTAGTGATGGGCATTATCATTATTGTTTTAAATAAAACTTGTATTAAAAACGTACATACACCTGCTAATGATCGCATTTCAATTAATTATAAGTATGACACGGATCGATTCGTAAAAAAGTCGCCCGTCAAAGTCATGGGAACAAGATAAGGGCTTGTATTGAAAATAAGGAACTATGATCTTTAACTCGTTGTGCTTAATTTGATATTTCAATGCGAGGGAAAAATGATTTATAAATCATTTTGGGTGCACTTGAGTGACACATCCGATAGGCTTGCTGGCAACTTTTTTATTAATCTCATCGAGTCTTGTTATCTTGAGTCACTATAGTTTTCAGTATGTTAGTTTAAGTTTAATTAAAATAGTTTTTCATCATCGTCATCATCATCATCGTCGTTATCATCATCGTCATCATCGTCATCATCATCATCATCATCATCATCATCATCATCATCTCTCCCGGCGCTCCGCGGTTCTGGCCAGGTCGTCGGTCCACCTATTGCAGGGCTGGGGCTGGCCTACGCTGCGTCTTCCGCTTTGTGGTCACTACTCGAGAATCTTTCTTCCCCATCAGTTGGGAGTTCCACGAGCGATGTGGCTGGAGCAGTAATTAAGTTATTACCACTCCGGATTGCAAAAATGCAAGTGCCAATGCCGTGACAGAGTCCCATTACAATGGGTATTCGATGTCATTATAAGGAAGCCTATAACAATCGCCATGTAATCGACACATCGGAGTTTTTATAGATAGTCATTAAGCACACAACTGAGGCGGAAAATGGTATTATCTGCACGCATTTCTTTGCTACAGAAAAATATTTTTTTTTTATTTTTTTTTTTCTCAGAATGAATGACGTGACGAGCTGGTTGTTCACCTGATGTTAAGCAATACGGCCGCCCATAACAGTTGCAGTATCACTCGGAACGTTAAAATAATAAAGCTTCGGGTGACACTGCACTGCGCACGTCATCTTGAGACATCTAGTCACAGTCTAGTAATCAGATTACTACACTGTGTAATCAGGTCATAAAGTCTCATTTGCCCAGTAATTTCACTAGCTACAATGCCCTTCAAACCGGAACACAGTAGTGCTTGCACACTACTGCTTGACGGCAGAATAACTGGCAAAGCGGTGGTATCTACCTAGATGAACTTTGCAGAAAAGTCCTACCACCTAGTAAGTTTTTTTTATAATGGAGTCGCACGTTTCCTAGTGTTGTAAAATGATTTTTTGTGAGTCTCTTCTGCTGAAAGAAGAAAGTCCCGTTGTGTGAACTTACAAAAAAAAAAGAAAAAAAGATTTAAAAAAAAAATAGAGAAAGATAAAAAATAAAAAAATAAAATAAAACGGAACACTCATTGGTTGCCTGTTGATCATCGGCTGTCAACCAATGAAGGTTCAGTATTAAGCTGCCATTAGATTAAATTAAGGAACCTACCAGTAACCGGGGCTAATATTGTAATGGTATTTCACTGCCAATGTCATATTTGAAAAAAATTAATTAGTTTTTCAATACCCTACGCGATACAGTCTCATTCCAAGATAAGTCCCGATCTGATCCATCAGTGTCCCAACACTACGTACTCGTTGATATGAATTACATACTGTCAGTAATAAGCCATTGGTCATTATTTGTAAATCAAGTGCAGCACTACCGGGCACGCGATCTGTGATTACATATAATTGTGTAATATCATAAATTAAATAAAAGTTACTGAAATATCTTCATGAATACAAATTATCTCAAAATTATTAATAGTAGTTCCACGAACAGGTAGAACTTGTAAACACAAACTTTTGTGCAACATTAGGGCCAATTTTAAAGGTTTTAGTTGACAGATCTAAAGCTCCTAAAACTGTTGCTGTCCTTGTCAAATAGACGGCAATGTAAAAGACGGATATAATTTTAGCATTTTTAAAACTGTCAACTAAAGCCTTCAAAATTAGGCCTAATATTGAGACAGCTTTACCTAATATCCTGCCAAAATGACAGCTAAATGGCGTGGTAGAAAACTTTCCTTTTGGAAGGAAATACGCATAAAATCAAAAATCTCAAACGACAAAGTAATCTATGCAAATGCAAAGCTAGCACAGACACCAAATTGCGTCAAGATTATTTGAAAATTACAAGAGACCAACATCCGGACAGAAAAAAAAAATACCTTGAGTTGAAGCGGATACTTTTGCTCGGTCAATAAAAATAGCAATGTTATGAAAATTATGATACAGCATTCTAAATACAATACGAAAAGTATAAACATCATACAAATACAATAAGATATCTCAAGCTCTCAAAGGAATAGTGAGGCAAAATGAATTGTTTACGGGTCGATAGAAAATGTGAGAATGGTCCGATTTATTGGCTCTGCTTTCCTTTACGGTCTGCATGATTTGTTATTTGTATTGAAATTGTATCATACATGTGTTGATTTACTTCTCATATAGAATAACACAGCATGTCACGTGACACAGCTTTTCAAAATAGTGCATATAAATCGAAGCGACTCTATTTTTGTAATATGTAATGCTTATTCTATTTATATGAGTACGATAAATACTAATCGAATGTATCGAAACTGATTTCTCATACTAAACTGAATAGTCTTATAAACAAAAAAATATAAAAGACAAAAAATTGCACCTGCAAGTAGTGCGTGCCTGAGGGCCCAGCTGGTGGTCAAAAGTGCCAGTATATCGTGCCTAGTAATACACACACCCCATTACACATATTTTTATAAAAGTTATAAAGGAAATCTGAAGATTAAGGCTGAGTTGCACCAGCTTACTTTAACGCTAACTTAAACTGCTAACTGTCACCGTTCACGCTTCGCCGAGGGCGAGCGGGCTAATGTCAAAATCTGACAGTAACTTTAACTGTGGTTATGGTGCAACTCAGCCTAAATGACCGAGAAACGAAATCATCAACAAGATTTACCAAAAACTGTACGGGATAGAGTTAAGAAGTTGAACAGTAAAATTTTACAACCGGAAACGAGTGCACAATATAATCACTATCATTATCAATAAAATTATCTCCTTACCGACACAGGGTCACATGTTTATTGCGGGCCGATTGAGATATAATGCCATGTCTTAATAAGTCTAATTTCCCTAATAGCTATTGAGAGAGTCAACACGAAACAAGGCTGGCTGACTTCATGGAGAAGGAGGGCCTCTTTATGATGAACTCCTTCTACAAGAAGCGGCCATCCAGGAAGTGGACGTGGATAAGCCCCGACGGTTCCACGAAAAATGAGATAGACTTCATGATGACGACCAAGAAGCGAATATTCGATGATGTCTCTGTGATCAGCAAGGTGAAAACCGGTAGCGATCACCGTATTGTAAGAGGCACATTGAATATCAATGTCAAGCTTGAAAGGTCGCGTCTGGTGAGGTCTACGCTCCGTCCAAACCCTGTCCAAATCCAAAACCCCGAAGGCTTTCAGCTGGAACTCCAAAATCGCTTCCAGTGCCTTGCCGATTGCAACACAGTGGACGAGTTGAACAACGGGTTGGTGGAAACTGTCCAAGCTGTTGGAGCTGAGTTCTTCAAGACCCAACGCCGAAAGAGGACTCAGAAACTCTCAGGAAACACTCTTAAATTAATGGCAGACCGGAGCGAAATGAAACTACAGTCTTCAGTTGATATGTCAGCCTACGGTGAACTCAATAGACGTATCTGGAGTTCCATGCGACACGACTTGCGTGCTTTTAGTACTTCACGTATTGAGGCCGCAATTGAGCGGAACCAAGGCTCTAAGGTGTTCGCAAAAGATTCGTCTATTGGGCAAAGCCAAATGACAAAACTGAAGACCGAGAATGGTAGTGTCATTTCATCCAAGCCTGAGATCCTGAGAGAGATTGAGAACTTCTATGGACAGTTATACACATCGACACGTGAGCCCGCTACTAACACAGCTAAGGACACCAGAGCCAAGTTAGTCCGACACTATACCGAAGATATCCCGGACGTCAGCCTGTACGAGATTAGAATGGCCCTCAAACAGCTTAAAAACAACAAGGCGCCAGGTGAGGATGGAATTACGACCGAACTTCTGAGAGCGGGTGGTAGACCGGTACTTATAGTCCTCCAGAAGTTATTCAATTCTGTCATCCTTGAAGGTACAACGCCGGAGGCATGGCACAAGAGCGTGGTGGTGCTCTTCTTCAAAAAAGGTGATAACACCTTATTGAAGAACTATAGGCCCATCTCGCTCTTGAGTCATGTGTATAAGCTGTTTTCGAGGGTCATTACGAATCGTCTCGCACGCAGGTTTGATGAATTCCAGCCTCCCGAACAAGCCGGTTTCCGAAAAGGCTTTAGCACCATAGACCACATCCATACGCTACGCCAGATTATACAGAAGACCGAAGAGTATAATCGGCCGCTATGCCTAGCGTTTGTGGACTATGAGAAAGCCTTCGATTCTATCGAGACTTGGGCGGTGCTGCAGTCCTTACAGCGATGCCAAATTGACTATAGGTATATCGAAGTGTTGAAGTGTTTGTACAGTAAGGCCACTATGTCAGTCCGACTACAAGACCAGAGTACGGAACAGATCCCATTGCAGAGAGGCGTGAGACAGGGAGACGTTATTTCTCCGAAACTGTTCACAAACGCATTGGAGGATGTTTTCAAGCTCTTGGAGTGGAAAAGATGTGGCATCAACATAAATGGCGAGTATATCACTAACCTTCGTTTTGCCGATGATATAGTCATAATGGCGGAGTCGCTCGATGATCTCAGCACCATGCTCAACGACCTCAGTAGAGTCTCCCGACAGGTTGGTCTTAAGATGAACATGGACAAGACGAAAATCATGTCAAATGCCCATGTTCCACCTATACCGGTAATTGTCGGGAACGTTACTCTCGAAGTTGTCGACAAATACGTCTATCTAGGGCAGACTGTCCAATTGGGTAGGTCCAACTTCGACAAAGAGGTCGCCCGAAGAATCCAACTCGGCTGGGCAGCGTTCGGGAAGCTTCGACCTATCTTTTCGTCCAAAATACCACAAAGCCTGAAAACAAAAGTTTTCAATCAATGTGTGTTGCCAGTGATGACTTATGGAACTGAGACGTGGTCTCTAACTGTTGGCCTCATTACTAAGCTCAAAGTCGCGCAACGAGCTATGGAGAGAGCAATGCTCGGTGTTTCCCTGCGAGATAGGATCCGAAATGAGGAGATCCGCAGGAGAACTAAAGTGACCGATGTAGCTCTTAGGATTGGCAAGTTGAAATGGCAATGGGCAGGCCACATCGCTCGTAGAACTGACAACCGATGGGGAAGAAAGGTTCTCGAGTGGCGACCACGAACTGGAAGACGCAGCGTAGGCCGGCCCCCCACTAGGTGGACCGACGACCTGGTGAAAGCCGCGGGGAGCCGATGGATGCAGGAGGCGAGCAGCCGCTCTAAGTGGCGCTCCCTGGGGGAGGCCTATGTTCAGCAGTGGACGTCTTCAGGCTGTTAATGACTTATTTTTTTCAATTATTGCATTCATTATTATTCTTCTTTATGAAAGTAATATTTAATTGTTCATTTTTAAAAGTAGACATCATGCCTATTGTTATAAGCATTGATTCAAACAAACTATGATCTAGACGTCTTGAAGTCGAGAGCGAACAGGTAACTTCTAGGCAAGCATGCACCATCATAGACTGCGTTATCACTTTCGATCAAGTGAAACTGTGGTCAAACGCTTTGCCTATAAAGAATAATAGTGTTTCCTCTTAGGTATAACCTGGGTCTTTGCCTATAAAGAATAGTAGTGTTTCCTCCTAGGTATAACCTGGGTCTTTTCAAGTCTAGAGTTAATGGGCATCTCATAGGCAAACGTCCTCCACCTTAGACGCCTTCGTCACTTACCATCACTAGGCCTAGCACGAATATTTACACGCTCGTAAGTGTAACGTTAACGTAAGGCAGTTGTATGGGGCGCTAATCAAATGCCATACAGCTGCCTAACGTTAACGTTACACTTACGAGCGCGTAAAAATTCGTGCTAGACCTACAGGTGAGTTATTATCAAACGTATGTCCAATATAACATAAAAAAGCAGTAACATTAGACCGCAATTGTTTTTAAATCTACGTTTTCGCCACGTGTTTATACTAAGGTTTAAATTTACACTTAAAAACGTAATTTCCTATATTTTACTGCATATTGGGTAATTTACAAAATGCCAACACTTGCATATATTTAGTAATTAGCAAAAAAATACCGCGTTGTATCATTTGAAAGTTGTTGCTCTCTCAAAATAATAATTGATTGACTTCCTGTTATGAACGCACGCTTGATTTTGTCGTTTTAATTTTAACCGGTAATGACCGATACTTTATTAAGTGGTGTAAGTATAAGCATTATAAAATAAACATGGTACAAGAGATGAAGTTAGATTTAATATTAGTACCTTAACTGAACGGGCTCTAGAGCATGAAGGAACTAGGTTTACTAAAATAGCTATATTTGTTGGAATCAGGTAATTTCCGTTTCATTTTGGGCAATGATGATTTCTATCCGTGGCGGATCTGTCTGTCCGTCTGTTCTTCGCTACGGGTCGCTTTTCTCAACGGATTCTCGTAAAATTGTGAGCCGGTTCGATAACTATACAGAATTTTCTCGCCTCGTCACTTGTAATAGTATAGCCATAGGGGTTGAAAACGTAGTAAATATCACACATCAGTCCTCTTGAAATATTACTAAAAAGATAGACTCGTGGAAGTCTACAGCTCACAGAGATCCACTAGTTAACATGTGAGTATGCGTGATCGTGAAAAAGAAACTTAGGTACCTTTGTGTGTTTTATGTTTCAAACTACCACAGATTAGATAAAAGTTGCTCTGACACTAACCGCATGTCTATAATATTTAAACCAATCATACCCCTTATTATTTATGACTACACAAAAACTTTTTTTGCGAACAAGCGGAGCTAGACGCTGATTATGTGCTCTAAAATAATTAGGCTATAGAGATAATTAAGATCTTTCTATTTGCTTTGTAATTTGCGCTTGTTACCATGTTTCCTGTTGTATAATCAATTTGAATTGAAAGTTTCTTGTCTGAATTTGTAATTAACATTTTTGGAGAATTTTTGTATTTTATGTTTGTACCTACCTAATCAATCGAAACATGTTTTTTGCTGGATTAAATTGGTGCTACATCTATACAAAACGTACATAAGTATTTACTTTAAACTTGCAACAGTAAAACAATTTTGAAATAGGTACGTAAGCGGTAAACATAGTTTTCTTACTCCTGCTACTGTGATGAAAGTGTAACATGAATGAGATAGCATATATTTTTCATTTCTTTTTCGTTTTTGTATAGCAAAGTAAGGTTTAGCCTATCACCTATTTATATTCAAAGAAATGCGCAACTTTTATCGCCAAAACCACCAATAACAAGGTGTTTTAAACAAAAAAACCGCCAATTAAACAAAATCGCCGTTGTAACCGATTTTAAAACGTTAAAAGACAGGTGCACGCAGCACCGGTCGCCTGCATTAATGGTTTTATGAAGGCAATATGGCATACGTCGTAAAATGGAACGTAATGGTAAATTTTCTAAAGGAAAGGTGTCCTATAGCTTCTGTAAAGCGATTTGTGAAATGTCATAATAGTAGTCATTTGTGTGCTTCAAGAGCAGTCATTATGTCTCAAGCCAGCCAATGCTTTTATTTATTTTTCAGAAGTTGGCTAAGTTTTAGTGTACTTAATAATAGCATTTCGTTTACGAAGTTTAATTAAAATTTGTTTGGAAATTGATTGGTTGGCTCTTCTTGATCATTTGAGGTATTAAACCGGAATAGACCTTCAATTTTACTGGATCCCTTTTTGAATAAAATTAACTAGAAGAAAAAGATAAGACTATCGGCCTCTTGCAAGTCTTATTATGGTAAATTACAATGAAAAGCATGTACCAACGATTTGCTGACCAATAAGGAAAGGCATACAATGTGTCAGCACAGGATGTAGATTGTTGACGAACGCAAATCAGAATGTTGTTTGAAACAGCTACCAATCTTTCTGGCTCCTCGTTACTCAAATCGTAGGGTACATGTTATAGAAGAAAGCGATATAACTGTTTAGTATCAACTTATAGAAAAACTTAAGATTTACCAGCATAGAAGAGATATAAAAGGACTTCTTAAACCTTTATTTGGTTTACATTACACTAAATCTTAATAATTATAAACAAAGAAATGAGTTGTAGTGTGAGAAACTTTGTTTTTTTTTATTAAAAACAGCCGATACGCAATCGATACACGATACCCAAAACTGCAAAATTAACTCATTAGAGAAGCATTAAAATTGAATTTTGACAGCACCTGGAACAGTGCGTTGCCTGCGTTGGGTGGTGGATTTGTAATATTGATGATTTACTTGAGTTAAATTTTTGTCGGTTTCGAATAAAATCTAAAAAAAAAAATTTATTGAATATTTCATCACATATTATTATAAAAATTATCATTATTCTAAAAAATTGTTCGTCTTGCAATTATTGATTCCTCTAAGTTTATGACTTCTCATGACTTAGACCTCTTATAAACTCCTTGTTGCGTGTGGCTTTTGTACTACACAGTCACAGACAGACACACTGACAAACAGGCAGATTGACAACAAACAAATAACGAAGCTCTAACGAGTGGAAAAGTGTCAGCGCACGCATGCGCCTGCGCCACCACGATTGTCAATTGTCAACGCACCTAAGTGGGAAAGTCACTTTTTCCTTTCACATAAAACTGAAAAAATGCGCTTTTATGTATTGTTGCATAAACGTAGAGAAAATAATTACGACGAACACTATTGCACGTGACTATGAGTTATAAATGAATTTATTAAGTTTGAAATCAGAATGATTCAAATAAACTACCCACAAAAATCAATATTTGAGCAGCATAATATCTTGTAATCATATTTTGTTTTAAAATTCTCATTTAACCGATCGAAAAAGAATAATCAGACATAATATTATCTACTAGACAAGTCTTTGACGTCATCATTTTCTTCCAGCAAAGCAATCTAATCCCATCTTTTAAAGGAATAGAATTTCTTTCCCGCATATACCCCTTTCATGCAATGATTGATCTGCCATTCAAAGGATCTTTCAGCTGTCACAGCGCTGAATTAAAGAGGACGGTCCTGGATGTCTAGTTAAAGTAAATAATAATGCAGCGCTACAATGGCTTGATCTCACAATGGATCGATACTTATCTTAATCAATCTAGGCAAGTAGGCAGAACAATTTTAATGGCTGGTTCGTGAATCACTTGCACTATTGTGAACAAAATTCAAAAGATGACAGGTTTATGTTTCAGTTCATTCATAAATATCATTATTTTAACTATTTTTGGTCCACTGTTTTTCTAGAGATCCTGCAGGTTTACCCGTATTTTACGAGTTTACGTTTAGCAATTGGTAGCTAGGTAATACTGAAACAAACTGTTTTAAAAATTAGTTCTTCTCACATGATCAAGCAAACAAACAACGATTTGATGATGCATTTGATTTTTTAATATTTAAAGGCATAGCATTTGACCACGGTTTCACCTAGCCACGGTTGCACCACCGTAGGCCACGTCATCACTTGCCATCAGGTGAAACTGTGGTCAAATACTTCTATACTTGAAGACACCCCGGTTATAGTTAGCTGGTAGCAAGAACGACGGTGACGTATTTTACCCATGCTTATGTTTTGGAACAAAAACGAGTTAATAGCGGGTGATGTTGCGGGAGCTTTCTAATACAATATGAAGAGAACTTCATGTTGGATTCACATGTGCTATCTGTTTTTCCAATGGAAAACAGTTCTTATTTTTACCATCTTTAGGTATCATATTAAATTAATTATTATCATTATTCCTTGCCCTTTTTCATTTTATTACTATAAATTACATAAGGACTTATTTATTTTCATGTGAATACCACTGCAAAAAAGTACTATTGTAAAGCGATAAACCCAACTTTGACGGGCCCGATAGCTCAGTTGGTAGTATCCCTGCCTTCCGAACTGAGGGCTGTGGGTTCGATTCCTACCCAGGACAAACATTTGTGTGATGAACGTAGATGTTTGTTCTGCGTCTGGGTGTTATATTGTATTCCATGTATGTATTTTACAAACAAAAAAGTATATAAGTATTGTATCAGTTATCTGGTTCCCATAGTACAAGCTATGCTTAGTTTGGGGCTAGATGGCGATATGTGAATTGTACACAAATATTAAAAAAAAAAAAAAAAAAAAAAAAAAAAAAAAAAAAAAAAAAAAAAAAAAACTAGTTTTAATTTAAATAATCATGATTTATAGCAACATCACTCTGGCTCAGCGTAAAATAAAGTTTAGTTTTGTTTTAATGAAGTACTTATAATTATGTACTTACTGTTTTTATAAGAGAGTCGGTTCATCTCATATAGCATGAGTTCACACACACACCGTGTGAAGCCACGGTCTGGTGGTTGTCTTCGGTAACGTCTTACAAACTTCGATACGGTTCCTTGGCCAACGTGAGAACTTAAGAATTTGGTTAAACGATTCATTATGATGTGTTTGGATGGACTCTGACTTTAGTCGTTTACTCTAGAATTATTATTTAAAAATTGTAAGATCGTTGAGCGAGAACTAAAAGATGAAAAAGGACTACATGTCGTTATTATAAAAAAAAAATGAAACAACATTTTGTCCTTATTCATCTTTTAGATCTCGAAGGACAAATTAATGTTGTTTCATAATGAACAAAATTACAAATCAATATTTTGTCCTTTCTGCATCCGAATTTCTGCTGAAAAGGGATACTGCAGAGACATTTAAAATTTTGGTTACTTTAAGTCTAAATATCCAGGGTTAACGTTTGGTAGAGTGCCTTTTCATAAAAATTGCAGTGCTGCCAAAAACTTACACTGATGGTTCTCAGAACCTGATCTAACCTAATGTTCTCCTACCAAACCAGTTTCAGTGTAGGTCCCTGTCTTTTGTACATGAAGATGTTAGGAGATAAAAAATACAGTCAAGTTCTGCTAAGAAACCACAGCTTAGTAAATTAGTAAAAACCCATTATTCGTCTACATTACTACGCAATACGCATGTCTCGCAGTAACGTTCGATTATTTTAAAAAGCTTGGAAGTGTTACCAGCATTAAAAAAACTAAATTTGAATTAAGAACACGTACTAGTTTGGACCACGCCACCGACCTTTCATTCTTTAGTCACTGTAAATCAGACTCATTTCTCCAAATAACCAAGTAATGGGTTAAATTGACAGAGCAATTGCTTCCCATCTATAACGTCACACTAGGTGAGCACAGGGTGTTCCCACAGTGACCTGACCCGTAATTTATTAGCCCCTTTACCTTACCATAACTACCTGTGACGCAGGTGCACCAAGACGCCAGGGCTGCTACAAAGGTGGATCTGCTGACCGAGATTTTTTTCAGTCATCTGACCTTTTTTAAATTACTTTTTTCTTTTTTGGTTGTCACGAGAATTTTTTGATAGCAATGCTAATACGCTCTATTAGGCTTGTGATCGTTGATAAAGATTTTATCATCAGCTGTTCTTAAACCTGTTTTTTTGGTTTTGCACCTGCTCTGATAATAATTACTTAGATCATTATTGTAATCTTGCATTGTTTACCGATTTGTAGAGTGGCATGTTGATATTATTACTAAATTATGAACTGATATCTGCAGATTTTTATTCCCCTCCCTTTTACTTTTATTTATATAATTACGTAACTGTGTGAATAAAAGTAAAATTATTTATTAAGTAAATAAAAAGCCCTACCCGCCTAATGAAAAGCAGAAACCATGGCCAAAAAACACAAGGATAAGGAAGTTTGGGAGTTTTTCCGATTTATGTTGATAACTCAGTATGAAATAAGAAAACTGCGACACCCCTGTGACCACTCGCCGTGACCACTTGTGATTTTCTTAAGTCGCGGACACATGAGGTCATAGTTAAAAAGCCTCAGGTGGGGCGTTATGGGAAGTGAGCACGGTAACATCACTGTAATGTGCACTAAGCTTTACCGAACCGTAATATGGCACTTGGAATGTATAATCATCACTTATGAAGAAAGCAATTATGTTTTTAGCTGAGATGGTACATCTGGGAAATAGAAAAGAAAAAGTTGAGTATAATAAAGTCTGAGTAGGTAATTGAACACAGAGGACCATCCTGATATTTGAAAATGTTATTGCCGTCACTCTGTTGTTCACGCGTATGATAGAGACATTAGAGTCCATGAGTGAATTTAATATTTACCTACATTTTAGCATTTTGAGTACCAACAGTTTTCATCCTCTAAAACTTAACAAAAACTTTTGATTTTGCTCTTAATTGTTTGGTTATATAATCTATGCCTGCACTCTATCTCTATGTTTTGTGTTCGAGTTACAACTATTTTTCTTGAAAATCTAGACGCCAATAACTCGTTAGTTTAGGTGGCTATAAAATACGAATATATTGTAAAAACTTAAAAAAAGAAGTCATGCGGTACGAGGTTGGATTTTACTGGAGAGACAACAAACACATAAAAACGTATCAAAATCGGATAGCATTTAGATAGTGGAAAAGAGTTTGTTAATTTGAAAAATTATTATAGAATTAAGAATTTAGCTAACATTTAAATGGTAAACTAATATAATTAACAATCTATAAACTTGAACTAGTTACTTTTTATTTAGTAATTATCGCCTCACAGCGCGTAAAAGTTTCAGTGTTATTCTGTTACAGAAATTAGTAGCAACTTAACATCACGGAAGTGTACATTGCATGCCAATACTCACTTATTGCATAACTCGTGCCATAAAAAACAATGAACCATCTTTATGTCTAATGCAATAAAAGGATATTCACTTAATAATATGTAAATTATCACTAAGAAAATCTGTGAAGGAAGTTGTATATTTTGTTAAGGGTTCTGCCGATTTTAGTTATTGTTTTATCTTCCATAGGAATTGTGATAACTTTCCTGTGAGTTTACACGCATTGTCAATATCTTAAAAGCCAAATCAAGGGGATGGGTTTGTCTCCTAACAAATAATTTTTATAACCTTCTCAGGTTATAAAAATTATTTACGCTAGATGTGAAACGATAGGTGCATTTTAGGGAAAGTACCTATTAAGTAAGTATCACTTACCATTTAGGTAAGTTATTGATCAAAATATTAGCCTAAACTTAAAGGATAAAATTTCTTAATGAAATCTAAAAGATAGTGAGGTCAACATCTATAAAAAAAGACAAAAAGAAAGTAAAAGCTCAAATAAAAGTTAAAGGTCGATATAGATGAAGGTATCCACAATACGCCTCTTAAGTGAGGTTTTGTTAAACGGTCTATTCCACTATGATCACCTGGGTGATCATAGGATACTCTTTAGTGTCCAATGATCACCTAGGAATATGATCACTCAGGTGATTGCTAAGTTCAGTATGATAGGTGCAGATCTAACTGGAGAGCGACCAACCCCGTAAGTTGGTTGTAAAGGTGAAGGAAAAATTCGGACATGAGACCACTTGTCACGGTAGCTTAAGTAAAGCATATCCCGGCTTGAGGGATGGATGGATCCGGCTCCCCGCTCGTGATTCTAATTTTTTCTTTAAATATACAATCTGTAAATTAATCTGAAGAACACCCTGGAAGGGAGCTAGCCCAAGCTATGATTTTACCCGAATACTTTTCACCACCAAAAACTCAAGTTTGTTTTGTGCTAAGCTTCGTAAGTCATGCACAATAATTGAAACATCTTATATTTCAGGAAACAATTCTTAAAAAAAAAGGAAAACAAACTTCTCATTTACTAAATACTTTAGCTGCATTTCTTATGATGACTGAAAATGGTTTACATTACACGCTTTGCTGCGGAACCCTACGATTAGAAAAACAATAATAACTCCACCCATTGTTAGTCTCATCAAGGATATCAAGTTATTTTTTATCATTTCGCAAACTAATTATTAACCGTGTAAGTTTCCGTGATTGTGCAAACAGAATACAAAAGATTTACCATAAGTTATAGATATTCAAATACGGCAAAATTTATTCATAAAACTATTGTTTGAGTGTTATTTTCATGACCTATGACGCAAATAAAATTATTAGCTAACATAATATGAATAAAAAAATTTTTTTGGTATTGTTGCAACTAATGCTTCGTCTTAAATAGCTTTTTTGCGTAAAATATTTTAGGTATAAGTAATAAAATAATAAATCATTCCACTTTATAAATGATTTCAATATAAGGTAATTCCTACAAAAACACTGCTCACACCTTTATTAGATTACTGACTGTCAAAATAAATGGCTAATAAATAACTGTTAATTCTTAACTTACCATGCGTATCCAAAACAATATTTCAACTTAACATTTTATTTTCCAATATACATTTAAGTAAATCAAAATTTTGACGGTAATTTGGTGAGTTATCCTGCTTGCAAAAGACTTTAAGACCTATAGCATCTTTGAGTTATAATTAGGTTTAAAAAAATTAATAATTGAATTCAATCTTTCCTCTTCATTTTATTAGGGGAAAACTGTAATCATGAGAGATATCCGTATAGCACTTATTTTTCCATTATCATTATGTAGCATCAGCATTGTCATTACCAAATTACCACAATAAAATCAACAAAATACATGACAGTCATGTCTTCGCAGTATTGTTCGGAGAAAATTGTAATGATATAGCAGATGGTACACAACAAATACCCACAGATGAAGAAAAGATGTTGAAACATAATTTTGGCAATAGACGCATTTCTATGAAATATAGAAAATCACTAAATATAATGTTTAGATACATTTTATACTAAATACTCTTCTTTATAAACGTTAGGAAAAAAGTAACCACAAAAACTATAGCCTTACAGATCATAGTTGGTAGTGACTCTGTCTTCTAATATAGTGGTATGTAGCTAGTTAGTAACACATTATTATTAACCCTGCCTTCTGAACTGAGGGCTGTGGGTTCGATTCCTACCCAGGACAAACATTTGTGTGATGAACATAGATGTTTGTTCTGCGTCTGGTTGTTATATTGTATACTATGTATGTTTTTACAAACAAAAAGTTTATAAGTATGGTATCAGTTATCTGGTTCCCATAGTACAAGCTATATGCTCAGTTTGGGGCTAGATGGCGCTGTGTGAAATGTCCACACATATTAATTTATTTATTTATCAATCACTTATGAATTTAGATTTGATTATGCAGTTGAATATATTATTTAGATTTGTCCACAGATAGCATGGTCATTGGACATATACGGGTGTATAATTGTTAATTATGCTACCTATATAAAAATATCATAGCTATATGCTATTCACTACTCCCTATGAACCATAATAACTCTATTATTTGATATTATCTTCGAAAGCCAAAATATAATATTTTATCACCAGTAATTAGTAATACGCACCTACCTACTAAATTATAATAATTTAAGTATAAGAAAGGAGTCAGTTGAAAACCAGTGCTGTGAAGCTTGTATTCACAGCATTATGCTGAACTTGCTCCTTTTGAGCATATTGATAACATTTGTTTATCATGTTGTCTATGATTTTAATGTTACTTGTGCCTTAAATGTATTGATTTGCTCAATAAACTCATTTTCTTCCTTTCTTTCTTCCATAACCAAATATGGTGCGTTGAAAATATATTATGTTTATTTTGCCGACGTTTTACAAATAAATACAATCCGTAGCACAAATTATTATGGACTTAGATGACCCTGTGTGAAATGTCCAGTCCACACATGCCTATACTTATTAAATTAATTTCATAGGTATAGGTAACCTGCGACCCGCATTCTCACGAGCACCACGGTCCAAGAAGCATGCCTTTTCCGCTCGAATGAGTGCGAGCCATGTGCGACCACACAAACCTTTACCTTTTTACGCAAAGATTTGATAGCTCGTGAACATAATTTCTCATGCAAACACGACTTACCTACGGGGGCAGGGGGCGAGGTAACAAAACGAGGCAAAGTCATACGAAATTACAAAGGACAGAGCAGAATGGAACGAAAGACACATTGGGTGTCCCGCTTCCTCTCGTAGGATTAGCAGTTGAAATACACTACTAATTTTCGTACGAGGGGAAGTTGTATCATCGGTCAACCAGATTTATAGTATATGTTTTTACGGTAACTCCGCACAGAAATCACAATAAATATGACAAAAAGATTGAGTAAAATTGCAAAAAAGAACAGTATTCCGATCATGAAAAGTAGAGATGAGATGAAAATAGTAATAGTAGGTAAGACTGATTTGAAATGACGTCACGAGCAAGTTGTTCACCTGATGTGCGATAAGGCTGCCCCAGCCCATGGCATATCTAATAAGTATTTTCGTTTTATCGTCATTAAAATTACGATTAGGTAAGAAAAGTGCGAAAACGACCAATATTTTTCTGTTGAAGAAAACTTTGGCCAATGGCTCTCGTCAGAGCACTTACAAAGCCTCGCCATTTGCATGCTCTACTTAGTTCTATTTGATAAAATGCAAGAAAAAAACAGTGTGATCATCACATACCTTTATATGCGTCATCCGGTGGTAGTACAAATTTGAGCTGGCAGTGAACCTCTTTCCACAATGCTGGCACTGATGAGGTTTCTCCCCTGAATGTATTCTTCTATGGGTGTTTAGACTGCTGGATGTGCTGAAACCTTTGTTGCAGACCATACACACGTGAGGTTTTTCACCTAGAGAAGATAAGAACGTATTATTAGAGAAAAGGGAATTAATTCAGGTTATTTATGCTATGGGTAGCCAAATACGTATTCCAACCATCTCAACGGGGAGAGCTAATTGTAGCTTATAGATGTCTGTAACACCTAGATGTACCACTGTTGTGTTGCCCTCTGATAATTCTCCTTTGACCCCACTTTTAATGTAATATTAAAGTGTTAATACTACATTAAAAGTGGGCTCAACTTAGCCCACTGGTTAAATTGAGAGAGCACCGGGCAAATCCGTATGAAAATTCTAAATGTGTAGGCATGTATGACATGGAATGGTTGGCGATGAAAATTATAATATCAGCATTGGCTCATCATCATCAACAGCCTGAAGGCGTCTACTGCTGCACATAGGCCCCCCAGAGAGCACCACTTTTAGTGGCTACTCGCCTCCTGTATCCATCGGCTCCCCGCGGCTTTCATCAGATCGACGGTCTGAGGGGGGAAGCATGCACAAGCGCAATCTTGGCTAGCTTATGTTAAATTTTGTTTCGTAATTTTGTTATCATTAGTTATATTTGCTCATCAACCTATCGCCTTCTATATCCATATCCAAGCATTACAAAAAGTTAGTAACCCTTAAAAACTAGGCCTTACCAGTATGAGTCCGCATATGCCTTTTCAATAACGATGGTCTGTCAAAGGCTTTCCCACAGACTTCGCAAGGCAACAGCGCTCTTTCTGACTTAGCTGGTCTTCTTTGGACTTTGGGTGTCATCTCCAGTAGCTCGTTGGATGAACCAGCAGATGATACAGAAGTGAGGGAGTCTCCGGATACTGACTTGTGTTCGTCTTCATTTCCAGAAGGAGGGGATATTGGTAGAAGAACCCGAGATAAAAGCGAGGTTGAGAGGTCTAGTGGAGTATCTGTAAAAAATAATTCTTTTTAACACTTTATTAATATGTTCGAGGGAGTTGTATCGCTAGGGTCTTTTTAGTTTGACGAAAGATAAAGAAGAGTAGGCATGGAGAGAAGAGTCAAGAAAATGATTACTGGCGAATGGGAAGTAGAGGGAGAATTACTGTTTTTCCTGCTACAAACAAAATTAGTGCTGTAAATAACACTACAAGTCATATTTCTTAAAAATAGGCTTTCTGTTTATGTATTAGCTTTTATTTCAGTGTACTATATAAAATACAAAAACTACAAAAGCTATTTTATCTCAGCTTAATCGGACCGGTGGTAATCATCATCATCATCAACAGCCCGTAGACGTCCTTTGCTGAACATAGACCTCCCCCAGAGAACGCCACTTTCAGCGGCTGCTTGCCTCCTGCATCCATCGGCTCCCCGCGGTTTTCACGGTGGAAGTCGTCCGTTCAATAATATACTAAAACAAATAAATAAATTCATCGTTAATTTATGTTAAAAGTTTGATATAAAAAAGTTTTAATAGCTTGTGACGATATTATGATGAGCAGTCATACAAAAAATGCTGAATTTTAATGAAAGCATTAAAAAAACAATATTTCTCTCCAATTGATTACTAAGATCATTAGAAGCAGTTATGTTGGTATAACTTAATCAAAATCAGTCCTAATAAATCCTCGCAGCTCACAAATCTCTTCATTCGGCTTCTTCAACAGTCAAAACAGTGATTTATTAATATGAAAACAGCTTCGGAACAAGAATGTTATGACCACGAACGAACGAAATTGAATATTTCACTTTATTTATATGAGAATCGAAATATTAGTTCCTAGCGAATTTCACGGTGATTAATAAGTCAATTTTCTTATTTCGATCCAAATTGTATCAAGTAGTACACCAATCAGGCAAAAATTTTTAATTAACCTATTTTATTGACAACCGTAAATTTTGCTATGGATGTTTTAGACGATTTATTTTTATTGCGACCCGTCTACGCCATTTTAATTGGCGTTCCCAATTTCTAACCCATTGAAGATCAAACTTCATTTGTTGTGAAGTGTTTCATTATACGCAATTTTATCAGGTTTGCAATAAATCTTCCCGTTTGAATACGTCGCCAGATCTACGGTTTAATTAGCCGCGGCGTGTTTCTGTTCTAGATCAGCGGCTAGTTATGTTCCTTATCCATTCTGAGGGTAGGTATATTTCAAGATTGTGGGATAGGGAATACTCGATATGGCGCGGCGGGTAGACAGATGGTAGGACGATGCTATCTTTCGCTAGTCGGCCTCCACGTTTTATTCCCGACAGTCTATTAAATCATCTACTTATTTATACGATAAATTAAGGTATGCGACGTTTTTAAATGAATATTTAAATTTGAAATCTGCGAATTGCTAGCGCGATACTTGGCTGGCGCCGTATGTACAGTACATTACAAGTCGTCGCGTCGTCTCGTTGCATATCGATATGAAGTAAAAGATCGGATCTTAGCAAAGGAAGCCGCTTTCTTTATCAATCCGTATGTTACTCAGGAGACGGTTAAGGCGTGTTTATATACGAGCTAATAAAATATTCGGTATTGTAGTACTTACATTATATTAGGGACATATGAATTTACCTTATTCTATTTTTAACGATTTCACCAGTGAGGCAGATCGCTCTTAAATGGCTACTGTAATTAAGATATCTAACTATAACATTATATGATTTATGTACCAATAATGAACGTTGGTTTAAGGTACTCTATCAATTTCATGCTGACTATAGTTAGTGGAGTGTAAGTGATTCGTTCATTTGAACAGATTTATAGGTCTATTTATATTTTATACCGCATTTTGGTCGATTTCTCCTCAACTTTCTATGAAATTCAATTGAAAATCGTTAGGTTTATCAGATTTTCGATTAAGTTATCGGCTAGTGAAAAATTGGATCGTTTAAATGAAAAGAAAATAGTCGATAAAGTAATCGCCCAATTTCGTGAGATCAATCAACTCCCATGCGTTTTCTAAATCGCTTTAAAATATTTTATTGTAACTGGACCTTATGTTGGCTATAAATAAATGGTTTCTATTCTATTCTATATATTTTAAGTTTATTAATTCCTGTCTCAATAAAATAAAGTTGAACTAAATTGCATCTCACAACAGAAAAATAGAAGGATAATTGACTAGTCGTGTCTCTGTATCTAGTCACTATGACAAT
Source organism: Ennomos erosarius (assembly GCA_963580505.1). Lineage (NCBI taxonomy): Eukaryota > Metazoa > Arthropoda > Insecta > Lepidoptera > Geometridae > Ennomos > Ennomos erosarius. Next base: position 3,340,958 of record OY756982.1, read on the forward strand.
TTTTGACGTTGCGCAAAATAAAACCAGACTTAATACATTTTGGGGAAGAGAACACTTTTTATTGCAATTGAACTGATACGCGTACAGGAAAGATATGTTACCAATCTACACCTTATAAAATTACACTGTTACCGTAGTTATTTGCAGAAACTTTTTAATGCTAAAATCACCATCAAAGTTAATCCCGTTATTCTAAGGACTGCAAAATATTACTGTTTTTCATAAGTAAGCACATCCTTTTCCCTACTAAAAAATAATATAATATTCTCAAGTTACAGTTTCAAGCCCTTTAAAAATATTGTCATCGCTTAAACAAGTGGTGAAAAAGTGATAACACTCGTTAAGGACGTTCCACCTTGCCCACCGCTCAAGATAAAAAAGCAATAAGACAATCGACTACTGAACCGAAACGGTGCGTCGGCGTCGTCGGCCAACCCTTTGAAGTGCCGTGGAACACAGTACCAGGAGCTAACAGTAGGAATTATACTGGATTTGTGTGTGTCTTCGATGAAAGTGAGGTTACTAATGTTACTACCGATTTTTGTAGACATTCCTATCTGCAATCTATAGCGCCATATCACTTGTTTTTGGAGGGGGTCAATGGGGGGGGGGGGGAACCAATAATCATTCCGTACCATTAAGTTGGAAAACCCGGGGGTAACACTTGGGATATCTACAAAACTAGAAGCACTGATAGGCTACATAATAATATAGTTACAATAACCATAAAATTTTACCCCTATAAATATTGTATTGCGGAGAAAATGAATTCTCAGAGGAGTTTGGTACAAAAATTACTTCTAGATATCATCAAATTTACGATACTAAAACATGTACGAATTTTAAGTGCCTAGTCTACTTTCACTGCTAATTATAATCTATCAGACTAATCTGTTTAGTGCCAAATTATTACTTGATTTCAATTAATAGAATTTCGCAAATTACTAATCGAGCATATAACTGCTAAAAGGAGTATTTAAAGTAGACTGGTTTAGAACTTGTTAATATTTAGTGTTCCGTATCTTAAAAAAAAAATGGAAACGCTATTCATTTACTTAAGTTGTCCATTCCTCAAAATGTCAAATCGTTTTACACTTTGGGTTACATTATTAAATCAATAAATAAATAAATATGTGTGGACATTTCACACAGCGCCATCTAGCCCCAAACTAATAATGGAGTTTTAGTAAGGATAAAAAAGCAAAATAAACGCTTCCCCTCGGTGAAGCGTCGGTCGTTTTATAGCTCTGAGCCTATTCAATGCAAACAAATGAACAAACAATCAAATCGTCTTTATAATATTAGTATAGATGTAGAAGTCTATAAAAAGCACTGGAACCACTGACTTTATAATCTTTGACCGGAACCCTCACAGCTCACAGCGCAATTATTTATTTGATTTTTGTGATTTTTGTGGGATTATATCAAAGTTGACTTCTATGGCGTTTTGTAAAAAAACTTCTCTGATACCGTCCCTCCGACTAGGTGGAGCGACGATATACGCAGAGGCTGGCAGCAGGTGGATGAGACTAGTGGAGGATCGGGCTGAGTTACGTCTGGTGGGTAACTGAGGTGGAAGGTTACCCACCCACTGGCGCAGAGGCCCGAAAGGGCCTACCGCTGGGGCGAGATAGTGAATGCCAGCGTGACCCTATCTCGCCCCGTCCCGGCGGCGGACGGATCACGGGGGGGTTTTAGTGGATTCGAGTCCCACATACCCCCTTCCATCACCCCCGTGGTGGCAGGGAAGTGCGAGGGCATTTCCCCTTCTCAAAAATAAAAAAGGATCGGGCTGTGTGGCGTCATTAGGAGAGGCCTATGTCCAGCAGTGGACTGATACAAGCTGATGATGATAATGATGATGACCGTTCTTCTTCCTCATCTTCTTAGATTTTTGTGGAATTATAATACCAAAGTTGAAATTAATAGCGTTTTTTAAAAAAAAATTCTCTACCGTTCTTCTACCTTCATTCAAGTTACCTTCTAATATTGAGTCCATAGTTTGTCTGTACAGATTGTTCCTCATCCTAACAAAGAACATCTCTTCAGGTCTCTCCGGAAGGTAGTAGACCACCAGTTCAGAGTGAACGGATATTGGTTTAACTACTTCGTATACTGGTTCACCTTTGATTTTGGTGCAGACTAGGTTTACCTGTAACAACAACAAAATTAAACACGATAATTGTTTTTACCTTTGTTACAAAGAATTAAGTTATCTGTTGGAGGTATTATCAAAAACTATCATTAGTAGCAATTATTTTAACAAGTATAGATAGGTATATATTGTAAATTATTTTGTATATGGACAAAAGAATGACCTTAAGTTACAAGGTTTTTTAACATGTTTGACAAACAAAAGACGATGCAAAAAACTGAAGAAAAGTTGGTGTGTGTGTGTGTGTGTGTGTGTGTACGCAAACAGAGAGTGTTAAAAGTTTAACGTGTAAGTATCTGTGTCTGTGGCATGGTAGCTCTCCAACGGATGAGCCGATTTTGATGATTGTGTTTGATGGATAACTTGATAGAAAGTTTTCTTGGGTATTAGAAGTGTTTTAATTGAGAGCTTTATTGAATGTTCAAGTTTTATTTAAGTGTTAAAGACTATTTTGCTATCCATGCTTACTACTATACAATATCATGAAGAACTTACTTGTGCTCCATAATTATCGGATACTCGAAGGAATCGGACCCAGTTACAGTGGCGGACTTGTATCCCTCGAGATGTGCACACCTCGTCAAACAGCCCAAACCGGTGTCTAATCTGAGAACAAACAGTCACATTTTATTTGCAAATATTTAAGAAGCTGTAGTAATAAATAATTAATCTTATTGACAAATTGAAGAATCATGAGTGAGTTTTCGTTCTGAATGAAGCTCAAATAAGCAATCCAATTCAAATATATATTATGCTGGGTTTTTCTAGACAAATGAATAAGAAAGTTTAAATACCGAGATTCGGAAATTTGCTTTGATGATAAAAAAATGTGTAGTATTTTTTCATTGCATTGCAAATTACATCACCTAGCACTACAAGAGTTGATGCGTTATCCAGACCAGGCACTCTGTATACATAAACTATTAAACTAAGCAGCGGAAGTCGTATCATTTTAATACTTTAGCAAAATATAAGTATATAAGTAATTGAAATCAGAACATTATTATCAACGAGGAAATTAGCAAAACTATAAACTAATCAAAGTAACGGGGCGACTCTTTGAACATTAGCAATATAATTAATTAAGTTTACGTCTCGGTCTCATTTCATGTGATTATTAGTGAGACCAATGCACTCATTTCGGTAATGCGACATTTTTAAAATTACCCAATGAAACATTTTATGCTATTCAGCTGCAAAAATATGCAGAAATGAGAGGGAAAACACCCGCTCGTCAGAGACGCGCCAAGAGCAATTTGTTTTCCTACTCTGTGTCACAATCATTATCAAATTGGAAAATGTGTACTTATGAATAATTGGAAGGGCATGTATAATTGGAAAACGTGTACTTATGAATAATTGGAAGGGCATAAATAATTGGAAAATGCCTTCAATTAAGCAATTGAAGGCATTTTCCACTTATTTATCCATCATTATAAAATCAGTACTACCGTATCATATTCTTGTCTACAATAGTTCTCGAGTAGAAACCGCGAATCAGCAGACATGGTGTAGGAAGGGTTACAGCTAGATGGGGCGATGATATACACAAGGTAGCTGGCAGTAACTGGAAAAATAGAGCCGTAGCTCGGGCTTAGTGGCGTGCCTTGGGAGAGACTCATGTCAAACATTGATAGGATGATGATGATGAATCCACAAAAGCGGCAACATCAATAGTTAAAAAAGCTATGCAATCTTCCAATAGGAGCGGAAATCAGAAGATACGTAATTGGTTATATTTTTTATTTTCGGAATACTTATTATGTATCAACCAACTGGTACGAATGAAGTACATTATCATAAAGAGGAAGGACTTGCATCGCTCTAATCGGATCTGTCATAGACTAAGAAACCGTTAATTAAAATAGACGCGTTGTAAAAAGTAAGATGGATAGCCAATGATCAGAAAGTAATTAAATAGGCTGATTAATTGTTCTAATAGATGATCGTGACTAAATTATGTTTTGGATAATGATTAATTCATTAGTTTATTTCTGATTTACATCTTATTTAAGCTAAACATCAGTTTTCACTATGTTACGGAGGTTTGAAATGTGTTAAGACGTTATTCGTTTTGTAATTGTCTATGTTGTGGTATGGTATTAAAAATGTATTTCCACACAGTGCCTACTTTAATAACAAAAATATTAGGAAACATTTAGAGGTACGCCTTAAATAAACTAGTAAAGGAATAAAAAATACAAAATCATTATATTGGCACATTAGCACCGCAATCAGTAGATTCCTTACTTCGAAACCACGCGAATTCCTTGTCTTAGATAAAAAATCTACAAAAGTTTATTCTTTATGAAATGAAAACGAAACCGCGTGAAATGAATTTGGAATTGGCGGGATTTGAACTTCCAAAAATGATATGTTCTACTGAGAAGCGTTCCGAAACATCAACACGTCTAAAGATATGACCACTTATATCAATATATTTTATCTATACTCTATACATATAATAAAACTGTAGAGATAAAAAAATCTGTAAATGCAAGATATCGAAAAAAAAATTACACAGGATGGCTTGTAATTTTTCGCTGATCACGTTAAGCAACTTTTTAGACATTTAGACGCAATATCATATTTAGCCAATATTGAAACATAACTAAAATAAGTATTTAAAATTGTATCTATAGTACCTATAGCTTAACCTTTAGTAGTAACATATTCAGTAATCTGTGCCAAGTTTTCGATTTATAGGGTTTTGGCGGGAGTAATGTTCTTTATGGCGATCTGGTAAAATGTATTATTTACATGAACTTACTACACGTTATCATTCTAATTAGGAAGATAAAATTATTTTTGCGCTACTGCTACATTCTTGATCAACCCCAAGGAAGTTTTAAGGTACCTGGGGGTCTAGCAAAGAAACCAACCACTAACGCTAACGCCAAACGCTAACTCCAAAATGTACTAGGATGACATTTCGGAAATCGCTAACTTTTTCACAGCTAATGTCATTTCAATACAGTTTCGAAGTTAGCGTTTGGCGTTAGCGTTTGGCGTTAGCGTTAGTGGTTGGTATCTTTGCTAGACCCCCTGTAGTACTTATAGCTACTTAAGTTATATATATACCCTTATCATTGCTACGCATTTTAAACCTTTTTTATTTTGGCATTAAAGTAAGCCGGAGGTGCTATTATTTGTATTTAGCCAATGATACGAAATATTTGATGAAAAATGTTTAAAAAGGGTAGGTACTTAGATATAATAATTAATATGTAGGTATTCATTATGGCAATAAAATTGTATCCTCGAATTAACAACATGGCGCGTAACGTTCGTTCGTTTTTTATTTGTTCTTCTTCTTCTTCTTGCATGTTGAAATAAGGTCTTAATAGTTAAAATATTTTAGATCTGTGGGCTTTTAAATAAACCACGGAAGCAGAAAATGATCAGTTACTTCAAGAAGGAGTTATAGTAGGTAAGTAACTTTGGGTGTTAGTAATATTTATGTGATGATGATTTAACCTACTTCCTCACTTTCATCACTAGGTAGGTATGTTGGGAATGAGACAGCGTGGAAAATAGTGGACATAATAATAATTATAACTGTTGATTCTTTAAGGAGTGGTGGTTTAGTATTAGTGATTCCTAATTAGTATTAAGAAAATTAATTATGTACGCGTCGTACAGGTAAATGCATATCTCCAGCAATTTATAAACTTATTATTGACACTGGCTATGTGTAGGTAATTAGGTACTCAATTCGTATGGAACCAAACTTAAGAAGGTAAAAAAATGTGGTAAATGGAACAAAAAGCGCGCGGATAATATGTAAAACTGAGCAAAACAGGATCATCGTGTGTGATTCTTCCATATTTTTCTAAACTGTACCTGCCTGCTTAGGTAACTACTACCTAAACAAAACCTACTGAAACTTCTGTTAAAGACCTGAGTGAAGTGATGATGATTTCTATTTGTTGTAATATGAAGAGGTACTTATAAAATTGTAGTTTTTTGTTTGAAAATTCTTTTACTGTTATAAATCTATATTAGACTCAAAACATTTAATTTTAGGTTATGGCTTAAATAGCTTCCACTCACGGCTATTCTTGCGTTATACCTATACCTATGCTAATACAGGTTACTGTGCTCAGCTTCGAAAAGATTTAGTGGATTTTGTTGTTTGGTACGAAATGCATGATCTATTATTAGACTATAACGTAAAAATAACATTACACAAGCGTGCGAAGCCGCGGGCAAAAGCTAGTTCGAAATAAAGATAATTTTAATGTAATTAAGCTATTTCTAACGCTGTGACACTATTTGAACAAGACACGATAACGACGTGGTTTCGAATCGTGTGAAATCTGTGTTTCCATAGAACATAACCGCCCTGACCCGACCACCGACCGTTTTATACTTGCCTGCACGAGTCAAAACTTTTTCTCTACCTGTCTATTCATTTTCTTAGTCTTTGCCAAAGCTTTCAACTAACCGCCTGGATCACTGCATTCGCGTAATTATGTGAAAATTACAGCAGTATGAATACTGCGCATAAGCCGCCACAAGATTCAATCTGTTATACAATTAGCCGCAGAGCATATCCTATGATATGAAAATGTTAATGAAGCTAATCTGAATCGGGCTAAATGGTTAAGGCCCGATTTTACAAAAGTAGAATAAGTTTTATTCTAAGCATAACCACAGATTACTTAATTATGCTACATGGTATTACGCTAATAATAATTGTTACTCTCGGATACAGGTGATTGACAAATAAAATGGTTACTAAAAGAACGCCATTCTGATTGTATCCCAGAAATAAGCTTCAAAATTGGTGGTATAAGGTTTATAGTCATGTAACTCGGTTATTTTCGGTAAGTTATACTAAACATGGGATTATGTTATTCTACTTTGGTAAAGTCGAGCCTAAAAGCTAAACTAGCCATTTTTAAAGATTTGGAATGTTGGGATCATTTTTTTAAAAACCTCGCTGAAGTCTCTTATTCTACAGTTCAGCCACACACTGTGCGTTTGAAAAAAATTATAAGCGACTTTAACAGATGAGCGTAAGTTTAATATCATCATCTCACGTACAAAATAAGTATAAAGCTAATAAAATATTACCAAATGAAAAACGTTTCAAATTATTTAATCACAGCATAATAAGAACCAACCAGAATATCACACTAACTAACATTTATTATGAAGTTTGGTGTCAATATAGAATTGGTTAGCTTAAACCGTGACACGATATGAATATTCAATATATTAGAATTATATGAGCCATCTTAACGTAATCTTCCACGAAATAATTATGCAAAACATAATAAAAATGTTAATAATTTATACTAATATTGTACTCAAAATCTATTAATTGGTAATATATGGTATCGAATAGAACAAAACTGGCTCAAACTTTGCTATTCTAAAGATTTACATATTTGTTGCCAGAAATAATAATCATCGCGACTTATAATTTATTAACTCCTTCAGTAGTCTGTATTACTTTGCAATTTTCTCACGGTTTAAATTTAAGATTATTAGAAAAGTCGTAAATCTTATTAACACACTGATTGCTTTCCTTATTAATACAAGCTCTTAATTATTTGAAACAGTCCGTCGGCATAAATTACGTCATAAAATAATCAATGAGGTCCTAAACTGCAAACATTGGAACGAAATTGACTCACTGTTTACTAAATCGACTGGGATTGATCAAGCCAAAATAAACCTTAGCCGTCTTTGATAAGAATCACAAGTTTGTTCTCCATTGATTCAGTCCTAAATTCTTTTTTTTTTGCGAATATAAATCAGTGTACCGTTATTCGGAAAGCTCGGAGACAGTCAGGCTCATTGTGATTTCAAGTTTTTGTGGTAGTAATGTATGTCTAAGCCTTTTAAAGCCTAAAACCTTGAGAATTTTTGGTGGCCATGTAAGGATTACTTTTTATGCCGTGCCAAACGGTATATTTTTAAAAATAGTGCATTATAATATAAACAGAAAAAAAATAATTGGTTATACTTAATCGATATTTTTCCACTATTTGAGCTTAATTAGATGCGCTATATGACACATTTTTACAGAAAGTATACTTTTGCAAACGTTTTTTAATTGGATTAGAGAAATTATTATACAGAAAAAAAATAACATGTTCCAATAAAGATTCAAAAACGAGCACGCGTAGTTAAATGCTTGTAAAATTCAATTACAACAATCAATTAACACCAATTATTCGAATGGTTGCTATTCCAATTTAATTAACAAAAAATGTAGTGAGTTATGATTCTTACTGTTACCGTTGAACGTTATAAATCTTAACATCGATTATAAATATCGAATTTGAACGTACGCAGCTCGTCATTTTTATTAGGGCATCTTAAAATTCCACGCGTACTCGTTCGCTCGATACATCGATGCTGCTATTCGATCCCGTATCGATTTTTAATCAATCTCCAAAATGGGCTCTATCAAACTTAATTGACGTCAATCGTGATGTAACGTAAAAAGCTTTCTTGTTCGAGACAACATCGTTCTAAAACAATTATCGATTTGTAATCTGTAACGAGAGCAATAAAAATGGGAAAGAAAGGTTCACGAGTGACGACCGCGAATCTGAAGACGCATAGGCCGTCCCCCCACTAGATGGACCGACCATCTGGTGAAAACGGCGGAGAGCCGATGGATACAGGAGGTGAGCAGCCGCTCAAAGTGCCGCTATCTGGGGGTGGCCTATGTTCAGCAGTAAACGTTTTCAGGCTTTTAAAAACGATGTGTTTTAACTGTGTTTCGTAAAAAATATAAGCATAAATGTTTGTAATATTATCATCATAATAAAAACTGATCCAATAAACTTTAATTCAACACGTGACGACTGACGAGTCCCCAGTTTTACCATTCATAAATTTGTTGTTATATAGCACGACACTGTAGTAATAAGCTATTGGGTTACCTACTACGCGAAATAAAGTTAGCTAAATACCTATTTATAATACACAAAATAAAATAAGTGGTACATCTCCGATCGCACATTCTAGTAGCTCTACTAATGACTCACAAAAAACTTCACTTGCAGCCACAGATATTATAATAACATACACTCGCAGTCATAAATAACAACATCATAATAATGCCTATCACATACAGACAGACAAACAGCTCCTTACAGAGCACGGGCTACCCCGGAGCGGTCACGAATTCACGATCTATCATATGAGTTCTATACAACGTGCCGCAGATCACTTGAGTTGTATGTATGCATACGTTCGTTGTACGATGGTTGGGGCCGTGCGGTCCTGGCGGTGTGAGAATAGGACCATCCCATCTTTTCCCATTGGTGCCATAAGAATCGGCTAAAGGAATATCTAGAGAATAAGGAGCATTCTTCTGGGCACATGAACATTTTCTGCGATCACCAAGCCAACGCCAAGTGATTACGGCAAACCGGTTCTGATATAATAAGCGTCTAAGAGTTTTGTGGGGGTTTAATTTTCAGCAGTGAACTTTTCTGGCTGTTGATGTTGTACGTCTGTCGTCATCAGACCAATACGGTTCTCACTGCTTGGATAAGAGCCCTCTCTCACATGGAGAAGTGTAATAGACCGTTATCCACCACACATTTTAATTACATAATTTTACGTAATTATGTACATCTCATCGCTAAAATCTTAGCTATAACTACCAATACTTTTAGAGGCTAAAGAACGCTGGCTAAGCGCGAGTTGGTGGATGACACGTGTTCGCGCTCGGATTTCGCGATTTTCCTTAATATTTTCCATTAGCGTTTAGCGTTTAGCATTGTAAGAGCGAACTTAGTGTAAATTCCGCACATTGAACTTGAAAACTTATTGGTGCCAAACTTGTGCATCGGTTTAAAATGTCCATTATTACCCTCCTCACATACATTTACCTGTCCCTAGGACTTAAATTAAGCAAAATGATGTAAATAATCTGTAAATAATGTGAGTCGTAGGTTCAGTTTTGATACCTTGATTATTTTGTAAAATTATCTGTTTTGTTATTTTTTGGACGAAGATATCTGGTGAAAGCCGTGGGGAGCCGATGGATGCAAAAGGCGAGCAGCCGCTCTAAGTGGCGCTCCCTGGGGGAGGTCTATGTTCAGTAGTGAACGTCTTCAGGCTGTTAATGATGATGATGATGGTATTTAATTAGATACATCTTTATGTGAATTTTCTACTGCTCAACTATACTCATCGGTCCATTTTAAACAACTGTAATTTCTTTATTAATAAAACTCCCGCGCATAAGTGCACGTATACACTATACATAAAAAGAAGATTGCCACAGAAGCGTTCACGAATGCTGCTTGGGGCGTCAAATCGCTTAACGTGCGCTCACGCTCGTCTAAAGGAGACTGCATGCTGTGTGAGGTGGAGACACATTTTGTAGTAAAATAAACATGGCAACTTTTTTATTTATAAAAAAAATATGTCCACCTTTGTCACAGAATATACCTACTCTAGTGGTGCGAATATCATCTCAATTTTTGATGTGTAAAGGTATATTTTATACTGTATTCAAATGACGTATAAATAAAGTCTTAAAATGTAGGTAATTATTTGCAGCACCTCTGATATTGTACGTGCCTATATATTGGTGACGATGGTAACTGCATACTGTAACGATCCAGGGTGTCTCGTGACGTCACAAATATTAGAAAGTTTTCTCAATTATAAATATATTCAAAATCAAATAATTTTACGAATAAATAAAAATCCAAAAATAAAGCAAATATTCGTTTGATACTGCACTAACTGGTATAGGACATAGAGATAGGTATGAAAGTAGTTATTTAAACGTAAAATGAGGTAATATTAGAAAGCATAAAACCTCTTTAATTATATTTCATACTAAAATCGCGAGCTAGCAGTCTAGAATGTGTCAAAGACTTTTCAAAGATTTTTAAAAATGATTGCAGATTGAGAGTTTACTTTGAAGAAGAAAAAAGAAAAGATGGCAAAATATAGTTTTTTCCAGGTTTATTGTATTACTAAAAGATGAAAAGAAATCCATGGAGTGAAGAAAATCAATCAGCAAGAAGGAACGGAGCAGTTCTATTTAAAACAGGAATAATGAATTAATATTACTTAAGACCATCAGGTTCAAAGAGAAGTACTTCGCTATATTTAGTCTGTAGAAATTGAAAGGTGAAATCTTCTAATTCATTGTTTAGTAGGTGTAGTTCTTTAGTATTTGAAGATATACACAGACGGAAAATGTTTGCTGCTGAGCGAAGCGCTTTCCTGGTAGGTTGATGTTGAGTGAAAATGCTTATTGTAGGACAATATCGTTGTGGACATCACGCTGAGCGGATGATCTGATGATGGCAGATGGTTTTAATGTACAGAAGGGAAATCCAATGCTATTCTTTGCATATTTCCTAGTCGGCAGGAGCTTAGATGATGATGAGTGTAGATGCTTATTGTAGCACAAGATCATCGTGGACATCACTTTAGGCGGAAGGTCTGATGATGGTAGGGGATTTTAATGTAGAAAGGAAGCTAGTGTTATTCACTGCACATTTCCTTAGCCGGTGGAAGTTTAGCGATATTCACGAAGGAGATGAAAGTTTTATTCTACGCGATGATTAAAAATATCGTGAATGTATTTGAATACTGACCTTTCATTTTAGATTTTATGTGATGATTTTTGATTTAATCCTAACTGGAAAATTATTGGGAATAATGTTGTAGTTCGTTTTAGTATTAGTCAATAATTATTTTCTTAGCAGGTTGTTGTTGTGATCACGGAGATGATCGAAAGATCTTATTCCCGCATGAAAATTGAAGCATACTCTGATGTATATTTATCACACTCATTTTATCATTCAGCAAAAGCAGGTAGAGTTTTCTTTCGTCAGATCATGAAGGAAACACAAAGGTGGAGAGGAAATCTTTTCCCTATTTATTTACTGTAAGTATCACGAGCGTATTTGAATATCATTCTAGTAAATTCAAAATAGGTAATGTTTTCATGCGCCTATAACGTAAAAACTGGAAATTTAGATTAAGGGCTTCCGTAATAGGTAAAAGATATTTATCTCGAGCAAGTCAGTGGCGACTATGAGCTGGAAGACGCAGTGTAGGCTGGTCCCATTGGGTGGACTGATGATCTGGTCCGAGTCGTGGGAAGCCGATGGAAGCGGAAGTCTAACGGCTGCACAGTGTGACATAGGTTTATGATGATGATGGTGTACGATGATGATGGTGATGATGATGGTAATGTTTATGACGCCTTCAGGATGGTAAAGACGACGATGATGTTGATGATGATGATGGCGATGATGATGATGATGATGACGTCTTTAGGATGATAAAGCTGGCGATGATGATGATGACATCTTCAGGATGATGATGCTGATGATGATGTTGAGGGTCGAGATAGGCAAAGATCTTATAAGATAAGATGCAATATATTTATTTATCTCAAATCTATGGGCATAGTTCAGTTTGGTGAAGTTTAGATTTGACATTGTTTTAATGAATTTTCAATAAAATTTAACTTTTATTTTACAACAAATTTATAATATTTTTCAAAAAGTAATTATTGTCCTTCGTATTTATATGGGTCAAGCATAAGCAGTACCTTGTTAGTGACTCCTTACCACACGGATAGGATAGCTAATTGTATAAATTCGAATGAGAATAACGTCTTGTTGATAATTGATATCAATAATATATTTACAACTTACAATACATACACTTTGTTCTACGGATCAAACATAACTTTAGCATATTTCATTATACTGAAATACGTCTTAGATATGTGGATGATTTCTATGAAAGTTCAGGAGAAGCAAAGTCAGCCTGAGAATTCATAAACGGTTCAATGTCTATAGTATACAAAATATATGCATAATATTATTATAATATCAATAAATACGGGTATGGAAACGATTAGGAATAAATGAAATGAAACGAAATGATCTTTATTTCCGACACACAATATCGCGAAAGGAACAATATAACACGGAACATAAAATAAGAAACTTATATAAATATACTAATTATACTCTGAAGCGATATTGCACGATGTCAGAAACAGATCCCGGCTCAGCTCAGCATACAACTTATTATCATTGTGTAATTACTCCGAAATAAATGTCCTGAGTTTTTATTCAACATTATTAATCTCCATTTCATGTCGGCCGAATCTTCGAGAGAGGAGCAGAGGTTCCACACGGCGAGGTTGCGCATAATGCATAACCTACGGGCTCTTCTTTGTAGGACGATTCATCAAGACATGTCTGATTGTCATTCTTCGAAACTTATTTAAAAGGTCATGTGTTTTCTTATAGATAATAGTATTTAATCTCGACGGTAGATGTATTAACTCTAAATTTACGGTTTCCCAAAAATATTATATCGCTTCGTAAGTCGACTTTATAATTATTGTAAAATCAAATATTGTAAAACCAAACATGATATAAAAAAGATAAACCCTGAGGAGTTTCTTTGGGCTTCTTCTCAATCAGGAGTAATCGAAGTTTCCGGATATATTTTTAAAACTCAAAGTTAGTTATGAACGACAACATAATGTTAATATTTAATTATTTCCTCTGGGTACTTTAATTCTATAAAATTATTTCATAATTTAAATTATAATTTAAACTATTCCGATAAAGTAAATTCTAAATTCATAATCGTTTGAAATAACTTTTTCAATAAATAATTTGAGTTTTACTTATGTTTTTATTTATTAATCTATAACATAGAGCATAACGTAGAAAAGTAAGGGTAACGAATTCTAAACTATCGTCATAGAAGGCCACTTTAATAAACCAGATTTAGGTTTAGGATTAATTTATAGTTTGGAATTGGGGCTCAGAAGATGGCGTCATGATAAGCAGAAGAGGTTTATCATGACTTCGCTAATATGTATAAAATAGGCGTAAGGGAATGGTAGAATGGGTTGTAAGCATTTCCGGTAGGAATGATAACATTTTTGTAACTAGTGGGAATTTTTGGGCCGAATAGTGGAAGTGTAACAAACGGGAATTTTATATTTTTTAGATAGTATTAGTTAAGAGATTCTGATATATACACTTGAAGAATGGTTCTGAAGGTCAATTATAGGAAATACTTCAGGATTTCCAAATTAGGTTAATGTGAGTGGTTTTGGAGCAAATTACGTTTTTGATCTTTCCAGCAGATATAGGATTAGTGCTCATCAAAGGTTTAGATTGCAGTGAATAGTAGGATAATGGGTATTCCAATTTACTACATTAATTGCGTATTGATGTTAGTTAGGAATTGTCTCATTACTTTAAAAGGATTTGGATTACTACATTATCACAACGTACGGGTTCTACCACTATTAGGAGACGATCACTTGGCCATAACAAATCTAGAACATACAACAAACTTAGGCTACTTCTAGGTTCTTTCTATCAACAAGCTTAGGTTAATTTTAGGTTCTTTCCAACGGTATTAGATTTGCTAGCGTTTATTTAATTTCAGTTTATAGTTTATTTAAATTTTGGTCTTTAGGTTCGGTTAATTAAAAATACAAATAGATGAAAATAAGGGGAATAGGGGGGTAGGGGGGGGGGGGGGTTCTTACAATCAGTGTTGCCGTAACCAGGATTATTAATTGGGCTTATGCGACTATCTTTTTCTTATCTACGTGGCCAGAGTCGTTTAATTGGGATTTTGCGTCTTACACTTTTCTTAGACATTTAGGTTAGTAATAATATCGGAAAGTTTGTTGTTTGTTTTGGATTTGACTTAGAGGCGATAATTTATTATCGCACAATTTGCTGTCCGTGGAAATAGGAAAGGTTTTGAGACAATTTATGTAGGGGCGATATATGTAGGGGCGGTTTTAGATTTCACTAATGTTAATGAGATAAATATTTCAATTTAGCTTTAATAATCAATTTGTAATTTGTATCTATTAGCTTTAGAAACGTTACAGCCTAATATGCGTCTTCGAAAAAAAATTAAATTAAGCAGTTGATGAATAACTTTGACAAAATAGATGGAAGCAGTATAATTTGATTAGGATTTACAATGGAAATCATTAATTGGTTGTAGGTTATTGGGGCGATGAAGGTTGGAATATCATCGTTAGATTATTTCAATACGTTATAATGTAGAAGACTATGAGTAGAGGACAAACGGGATTCAAATCGTCATAGTAAACATTTGTTTATTTTAATTATAAATATTGTTACAGTTATTTAGGAAAGTGCATTAATGGCATGAGTTCACGACTAGAATGGTTCGTAATCTAATTTAGGAAAAACGTAGGGTTCAATTTTCATAATTATACGGATTATGTTATTGTAAATAATTTACACAATTATCTTTTGCGGTTGACACTAGGAAAGGTAATATTAGAATTTGGTAAAGATTATAAAACTTTAAGGGGCGTTTAAATTAAACTTCAAGACATTTAAAAATAGGAAATAAAATCAGTATACTAAAATTTAATAATTTAAGCCACGTTAAATAAAACGGTGAAAAAGTTTCTTTTTGATGGTGATTGTTAGATGCTTAATAATTTAAACTACATTGCGTTATTTTAAATCAATCTTTACAGTTTTGAAATGAAAGTAATAAAAATAATTTTGTTAGATCGTTCAATGATTTTGTTAAAAATACAACAAAATATTGATACATTCATTTCTCTAAAAATATTAACTAAGTAAATTTTTTTAATTTAGTTTTGTGAAATGGAGGTTTCTAAAAATGTTATTATAGATATTATTTAAATTAAAATGATAAAAAGGGAATAAAGGGAAATAAACATCTTTGGTCGTAAAGTTTAGAAAATAATTTGGGGTTAAAAGACAAGCAAAAATTTTATTAGTCTGCAATCAAGGAGGTCTTTGTTAATTCAATAAAAAGCATGTTAGTGGGTCAAGAGGGCTTTGTTTGTATTTATGAAATGTTTATAAACTAGAGTATGTTATTTGAATGGAAGAGGGGTCGGGGTTCATGAGAGATCTAATAAAAAAAATTAAGCAATAGTTATAATAGTGTGATAGATAGAGGGAGGAGGTTTTATGGAATAACAAAGGCTTAGGTTGCAGACAGGTTTGTTGACGGTGGCTTTGAATTTTACACGACTCTACAAATGGGTTGATTATAATTTAAGGCAGGTGTTAGGTTAATAATAAAGCCTAAGTTTATAGAAAACTGTTATAACAACCCCATACTCCACAAGAAGGAAAGATCAGATCTACTACACTATACATCCGAAATGATAGCGAATTACAGAGTGGGAAATATATGTGAAATATTGCTGAAGTCATAGGCAATGAAGATACTTTGAACTATTAAAGTTAATCTGGTTATCGAAGGGTTTTGTGGGAGGCAGCTCGGAATGAAAAAATGATTCTTAGGGGTACCTTCTACTTTGAGTTATTAGGACTGACCAGCCTCACAACCTGGTTTCTTTTGGTGGCCAGGTTATCCTTGGGATAAGTTACTTTTGGTTATGATTGATGTGATGAAATTTTGGATATTGACTCATAATGTAATTCACTGTTGTTACGGCTTAAGAGGGCGTTTAAAACAGAATAATTTTGGTTTGTTACAAAAGACAAATGATTGTCAATTCAGTATAATATTTAGTATGGTTAACTACGTTATTCTTTCGAGAATATTTTTAAGGTGAAACAACATAAATAATTATAAAAAACATATGTAACAATTAATACTTTTCGAACTAATACGCAGTACGCTGCATATTATTTGAATATTTGTCATCGGTTTAAATATTTTAGGTGCTCTCTTAAATTAAACATAACGGTTAGTTACACTACAGAACTATAATTACATTTTAAGTTCGGAGCCAAACGTCTACAAATTATAATTGCTTAATGGGGTTTAATTATAAACATAAATAATTTTATTGAAGTTTTGCTAATATTTGTGAAAATACTTTAAAGGATAAAATTTTACTTCGGCTTTAAATTTAAAACGCCTGCGCAAATATTTTAGGGGCGATTGTAACGATCCAGGGTGTCTCGTGACGTCACAAATATTAGAAAGTTTTCTCAATTATAAATATATTCAAAATCAAATAATTTTACGAATAAATAAAAATCCAAAAATAAAGCAAATATTCGTTTGATACTGCACTAACTGGTATAGGACATAGAGATAGGTATGAAAGTAGTTATTTAAACGTAAAATGAGGTAATATTAGAAAGCATAAAACCTCTTTAATTATATTTCATACTAAAATCGCGAGCTAGCAGTCTAGAATGTGTCAAAGACTTTTCAAAGATTTTTAAAAATGATTGCAGATTGAGAGTTTACTTTGAAGAAGAAAAAAGAAAAGATGGCAAAATATAGTTTTTTCCAGGTTTATTGTATTACTAAAAGATGAAAAGAAATCCATGGAGTGAAGAAAATCAATCAGCAAGAAGGAACGGAGCAGTTCTATTTAAAACAGGAATAATGAATTAATATTACTTAAGACCATCAGGTTCAAAGAGAAGTACTTCGCTATATTTAGTCTGTAGAAATTGAAAGGTGAAATCTTCTAATTCATTGTTTAGTAGGTGTAGTTCTTTAGTATTTGAAGATATACACAGACGGAAAATGTTTGCTGCTGAGCGAAGCGCTTTCCTGGTAGGTTGATGTTGAGTGAAAATGCTTATTGTAGGACAATATCGTTGTGGACATCACGCTGAGCGGATGATCTGATGATGGCAGATGGTTTTAATGTACAGAAGGGAAATCCAATGCTATTCTTTGCATATTTCCTAGTCGGCAGGAGCTTAGATGATGATGAGTGTAGATGCTTATTGTAGCACAAGATCATCGTGGACATCACTTTAGGCGGAAGGTCTGATGATGGTAGGGGATTTTAATGTAGAAAGGAAGCTAGTGTTATTCACTGCACATTTCCTTAGCCGGTGGAAGTTTAGCGATATTCACGAAGGAGATGAAAGTTTTATTCTACGCGATGATTAAAAATATCGTGAATGTATTTGAATACTGACCTTTCATTTTAGATTTTATGTGATGATTTTTGATTTAATCCTAACTGGAAAATTATTGGGAATAATGTTGTAGTTCGTTTTAGTATTAGTCAATAATTATTTTCTTAGCAGGTTGTTGTTGTGATCACGGAGATGATCGAAAGATCTTATTCCCGCATGAAAATTGAAGCATACTCTGATGTATATTTATCACACTCATTTTATCATTCAGCAAAAGCAGGTAGAGTTTTCTTTCGTCAGATCATGAAGGAAACACAAAGGTGGAGAGGAAATCTTTTCCCTATTTATTTACTGTAAGTATCACGAGCGTATTTGAATATCATTCTAGTAAATTCAAAATAGGTAATGTTTTCATGCGCCTATAACGTAAAAACTGGAAATTTAGATTAAGGGCTTCCGTAATAGGTAAAAGATATTTATCTCGAGCAAGTCAGTGGCGACTATGAGCTGGAAGACGCAGTGTAGGCTGGTCCCATTGGGTGGACTGATGATCTGGTCCGAGTCGTGGGAAGCCGATGGAAGCGGAAGTCTAACGGCTGCACAGTGTGACATAGGTTTATGATGATGATGGTGTACGATGATGATGGTGATGATGATGGCAATGTTTATGACGCCTTCAGGATGGTAAAGACGACGATGATGTTGATGATGATGATGGCGATGATGATGATGATGATGACGTCTTTAGGATGATAAAGCTGACGATGATGATGATGACATCTTCAGGATGATGATGCTGATGATGATGTTGAGGGTCGAGATAGGCAAAGATCTTATAAGATAAGATGCAATATATTTATTTATCTCAAATCTATGGGCATAGTTCAGTTTGGTGAAGTTTAGATTTGACATTGTTTTAATGAATTTTCAATAAAATTTAACTTTTATTTTACAACAAATTTATAATATTTTTCAAAAAGTAATTATTGTCCTTCGTATTTATATGGGTCAAGCATAAGCAGTACCTTGTTAGTGACTCCTTACCACACGGATAGGATAGCTAATTGTATAAATTCGAATGAGAATAACGTCTTGTTGATAATTGATATCAATAATATATTTACAACTTACAATACATACACTTTGTTCTACGGATCAAACATAACTTTAGCATATTTCATTATACTGAAATACGTCTTAGATATGTGGATGATTTCTATGAATGTTCAGGAGAAGCAAAGTCAGCCTGAGAATTCATAAACGGTTCAATGTCTATAGTATACAAAATATATGCATAATATTATTATAATATCAATAAATACGGGTATGGAAACGATTAGGAATAAATGAAATGAAACGAAATGATCTTTATTTCCGACACACAATATCGCGAAAGGAACAATATAACACGGAACATAAAATAAGAAACTTATATAAATATACTAATTATACTCTGAAGCGATATTGCACGATGTCAGAAACAGATCCCGGCTCAGCTCAGCATACAACTTATTATCATTGTGTAATTACTCCGAAATAAATGTCCTGAGTTTTTATTCAACATTATTAATCTCCATTTCATGTCGGCCGAATCTTCGAGAGAGGAGCAGAGGTTCCACACGGCGAGGTTGCGCATAATGCATAACCTACGGGCTCTTCTTTGTAGGACGATTCATCAAGACATGTCTGATTGTCATTCTTCGAAACTTATTTAAAAGGTCATGTGTTTTCTTATAGATAATAGTATTTAATCTCGACGGTAGATGTATTAACTCTAAATTTACGGTTTCCCAAAAATATTATATCGCTTCGTAAGTCGACTTTATAATTATTGTAAAATCAAATATTGTAAAACCAAACATGATATAAAAAAGATAAACCCTGAGGAGTTTCTTTGGGCTTCTTCTCAATCAGGAGTAATCGAAGTTTCCGGATATATTTTTAAAACTCAAAGTTAGTTATGAACGACAACATAATGTTAATATTTAATTATTTCCTCTGGGTACTTTAATTCTATAAAATTATTTCATAATTTAAATTATAATTTAAACTATTCCGATAAAGTAAATTCTAAATTCATAATCGTTTGAAATAACTTTTTCAATAAATAATTTGAGTTTTACTTATGTTTTTATTTATTAATCTATAACATAGAGCATAACGTAGAAAAGTAAGGGTAACGAATTCTAAACTATCGTCATAGAAGGCCACTTTAATAAACCAGATTTAGGTTTAGGATTAATTTATAGTTTGGAATTGGGGCTCAGAAGATGGCGTCATGATAAGCAGAAGAGGTTTATCATGACTTCGCTAATATGTATAAAATAGGCGTAAGGGAATGGTAGAATGGGTTGTAAGCATTTCCGGTAGGAATGATAACATTTTTGTAACTAGTGGGAATTTTTGGGCCGAATAGTGGAAGTGTAACAAACGGGAATTTTATATTTTTTAGATAGTATTAGTTAAGAGATTCTGATATATACACTTGAAGAATGGTTCTGAAGGTCAATTATAGGAAATACTTCAGGATTTCCAAATTAGGTTAATGTGAGTGGTTTTGGAGCAAATTACGTTTTTGATCTTTCCAGCAGATATAGGATTAGTGCTCATCAAAGGTTTAGATTGCAGTGAATAGTAGGATAATGGGTATTCCAATTTACTACATTAATTGCGTATTGATGTTAGTTAGGAATTGTCTCATTACTTTAAAAGGATTTGGATTACTACATTATCACAACGTACGGGTTCTACCACTATTAGGAGACGATCACTTGGCCATAACAAATCTAGAACATACAACAAACTTAGGCTACTTCTAGGTTCTTTCTATCAACAAGCTTAGGTTAATTTTAGGTTCTTTCCAACGGTATTAGATTTGCTAGCGTTTATTTAATTTCAGTTTATAGTTTATTTAAATTTTGGTCTTTAGGTTCGGTTAATTAAAAATACAAATAGATGAAAATAAGGGGAATAGGGGGGTAGGGGGGGGGGGGGTTCTTACAATACCATCAGGCGGATCACAGCTTTTTTGTCTGTCCGTTTCATATTTTTTTTACACAGACTTAGGTATTGGTTTATATCCAGTAAGTATTAGGTCACACTCTACAGAACATTATTATTCTGCATCTTCTTAAATAATCCAAGTGTCATATTATTTTATCATTCTACTAAAGTTAAGAAGAAAGTTACGAGAAATTCAATTTAATCTGAATTTAATTGAAAATCGTAATTGATAAAGGATTATTGGAAATAATCTACGCCAGAAGTATAAGTACAATATCAAAAAGTAACGAATACTAAGTAACTACTCCTCAGAGAATAAGTAATATTAGTACCATACGCTTTTTCATATTAATGTAACACAATGATAATACATAATTAAAATGACTAATAAACACAATTAATTACATTATTTAAAATGACTTATAAGTAACATAAGAGTTTTGGCGGGAACGCGGAAGAGTTCACGTCGTTGCAGAGAATTATTTTTCAAAACTTTTGCTTTTTCCAGTGATAATATTTAAAATTGGTGCCGTTTTACGCATTAAGTGCTGAATTACGAGCATGAGTGAGGGCAAGTGATATAATGTGGTGAAACTTGACTTTTCGTGTTGCTTCCAAAACTCCATAGATGCTTCTAGTAAAGTTGCCACCACTTTGCTGGAGCATGACTTAGACTGGACTATGACTACCTGACTTAGACTGGATTATGACTATGACTAGGACATGACTTTGCGTGAAATATTTTATAACACGATGAAAATATAATACTTGACACTGGCTAAATACACTATGTGTGGGGCCAAAATATAAAAAAAAAGTAACACAAACTAATAGTAACAACCACCAATATGCAGGGTCTCTTACTACAAATGTGAAATACTTGTACTGTCAGATGCCAATGTCAGCTACTCGGATTCACTCAGCTGAGCTCATCTTGATAAC
Organism: Ennomos erosarius; assembly: GCA_963580505.1. NCBI lineage: Eukaryota > Metazoa > Arthropoda > Insecta > Lepidoptera > Geometridae > Ennomos > Ennomos erosarius. The sequence goes on from OY756982.1 coordinate 3,362,930, forward strand.
GAGATTCATTCACTACTTTACTTTTTGTTTAACTAGCCGCTACTCGTTCAGGTATTTATTAGACGGACAAAAAGGAAGGAAGGAAGAAATGTAATGGTTTTAATTATTTGAAAAGTTTTAGCGCGTAAATTTCTGGATTTATCCGCCTTTATTCTTACAGTTCCTAATATTTTTATTATTACATATACTATTCCTACCAATGTACAGGATGATAAGTCATCATAATCATTAACATCATCATCATCATCATCATCAACAGCCTGAAGAAGTACTATTGCTGAAAATATGCCTTCCCAAACCCACTTTGAGCGGCTGCTTGCCTCTTGCATCCATCAGTACTCGCAGTTTGACCAAGTCGTCGGTACGCCTAGTGAGATCCTGATGAGTGGTACAACAATTTTTTTGTGATTGGAATCCTCCAAACCTCTGATATTGATTCCCATAGTATAAGTTACTGATTTTGTAGTAATTCAAGAGCTACGGGCATATTCGTTGTTTTTAATTGAAATTGCAGACCTTTGTTAAGATAAGTGACAGCAAAAAGCAAACTGTACCTACAGTAAAGTTTTGCTTGCATGGCATCTAATGTTGGTAAAAAAAAGATATTTTCACATACACAAATTACCTATCACTGATGGTGATGACTAAGTTGAGATTTCTTTAAACTTCTATACTCAATACTCTAATATTTATTACACACTCATACATACCACCTGTATTAAAAATATGTACATAATATGTACATATTTTTAATAAAGAGTATAAAGTATTAAGAATATGTACATCAGGGTATAGCAACAGTTAGGTCCAAAACCAGGCCGATTCATTAAATAAATCTACAAAAAATCTTTGGGCAATGTTTTTACTAAAATGGCTTACTTTTGTCATTCAAGAAATCTGTCAAACTATAGTAGCATTTTTTTATCAGAAAGTCTTTCAAAACGGATTGGGAAATACGGATTCTTTTTCTTTAGTGAGAATTTTTTTTGGGATTTTATTGTATATTTTTACTGTCATTATGTTGGGGCCTGAACTATGCAAGCTTAGAACTTGGTACGGCAAGTTTGTGTTTAAATCTTGTTTCATACTGTCGGGGCTGGTCTACTTCTTTTATAAAAAAACACCATAATAAACTCTATCATAATATGTAATTTTTTGAGCATACTATAACGTAAGAAAATTAACATTCTAACAAGACTTTTTGTTTAATTTGGCTTTCTTTTCAAATAATAATGGATCGCGCACACGAAAGCACGGGCGCGCAATTTGATGGTTGCGGCAAATGGGCGCTTGCGGCGATGCGGTCCAGTGCAATCAGGCCTTAAGATTTGCTACTTCATAAGCTGAGGTTTCAGCAAGCGAATACATAGCGAATAATGAAATATATTATCGTGACGTATAGAAGTATATTGATGCTCTAAAAATTTTTATTCTTAAGTAATTAACGCCGGTAGAGAAGAAACTTTACTAGGTGGTAGTACTTTTCTGCAAAGTTCGTCTAGGCAGGTACCACCGCTTTGCCAGTTATTCTGCCGCGAAGCAGTAGTGCGCAAGCACTACTGTGTTCCGCTTTGAAGGGCATTGTAGCTAGTGAAATTACTGGGCAAATGAGACTTTACGACCTGATCACACAGTCTAGTAATCTGATTACTAGACTGTGTGATGTCTCAGGATGATGTGCGCAGTGCGGTGTCACGCGAAACTTTATTATTTTAAAGTTCCGAGTGACACTAGCACTGTTATGGGCGGCCGTGTCGCTTAACATCAGGTGAACGACTGGCTAGTCACGTCACTCATTCTCATAAAAAAATACAAAACTATACTTTGGTAAAATAGCATAGAAAAATGTATTTTTTTTTTAAACAGAATATTAGAGCACCCGGACATTCCCCATCAAGTAAACAAAAGCAAGTCTAAATAACCCTCATCCACGCATTTCAATTCAATTACAATAACAATAGAAATGTACGTGATCTGAAGTAATCGCGTGATGTTACGCGTAACATGCACCTGGTTAATCGCTTCAGTGGAACCGGTACTTAAGGGCACGTACACGCAGCCTTGTGGTATGTCAGAGCCACACGCCGCAGGCCCGGACGTGCATTTTGGCTTCTGTTTAAAGAACACAATCCCGAAATTATTGTACTGAAGCCCTAATAGTGTCCCACCTTAAGGCAATGCCTCGGGAATTTCTTTGTGAGTCTGTCGGCGTGATGCTTCGTAAAGAATATAATTAGGCATGTAACAAGACCCTTATTTAGGCCTTTTCAAACTCTTCCAAATAATGGTGTGGCCAAGCCTGAAGTTATGAAGGATATTGTTAAAGGTTAGATTTTAGGATATTCATATTTAAACATTTTTAAACCTCTAATTTCCGTCTGCACTAAAGTATGACCGCTTTTAAGTTGACATTTATCTCTCTAGAATTCCTATAAAAAACGTCCTAACTACGTGGTAAGTGTGGTGACACCTTCAGTATTGAACTTAAATCATGTCAAAATGTGGTTTGTAAAACGTTTGATAAAAAAAAGTACCTATCTTTAATCTAACCTTAATACAAACACAAATGCTACCAATAAAGCACGTGTTCAAAGACAAGTGTTGCAAACAATTTGTGGAAATGGCATAAGATCGTGAAGGCCGCGGGTAGCGGTAATAACTCAGTATTACTGCAACCGGACACTGAATGTGCTTTGTGGTCCAAGATACGAAAAATGGCGACTTGGAGTTATAGAAGTTAGTATGAAAATATTACTAATACGCAAACTATAGTTTTGTCCACATCACACACACTAACAGCCGGAAAACGTCTACTGCTGAACACTTGCCTCCCGCATAAAATGCCACTTTGGACGTTTAGTGGGCAGAGGATTGCCATAATCACCATTCTTGGCACATGGCTTAATCGCAGAATATACTGAGCAGAATGCTGCTGCACTTTCTCTAGATATTTTGTTACGTCATCAAGAGATCAAATGGTCCTGTTTTATTATACGTACGCCAATAAACATGTCTTCATCATCATCATCATTAACAGCCTGAAGACGTCCACTGCTGAACATAGGCTACTTAGAGCGGCTGCTCGCCTCTTGCATTAATCGGCTCCCCGCGGCTTTCACCAGGTCGTCGGTCCACCGAGTGGGGGTGCCGGTACGCTGCGTCTTCCAGTTCGTGGTCGCCACTCGAGAACCTTTCTTCCCCATCGGTTGTCAGTTCTACGAGCGATGTGGCCTGCCCATTGCCATTTCAACTTGCTAAGACTTTGAGCTTAGTAATGAGGCCAACAGTTAGAGACCACGTCTCAGTTCCATAAGTCATCACTGGCAACACACACACACACACACACACACACACACACACACACACACACACACACACACACACACACACACACACACACACACACACACACACACACACACACACACACACACACACACACACACACACACACACACACACACACACACACACACACACACATAAACATGTCTTATGTATCAAACAACAACAACAGTAACTAACTATAGGGATGTTTACTAAACTTAAAACCAAACAAAACTTTATGCTTTTAACTTGAAAATATCGCGTAAGACCGCAGGGCTCGCGGTCCAAATGCTACAGTCATGAACGAAATTGCACCTCATTTTGTTACATGAACCTACCGGCTGCCGTGATTGTCTACTATTTGACACGTACCCGGACTTTCAACGACGATTGTACTCGTACGATTGAATGGTAAAGGCTTGTATCTGGAACTGTTCTGGATTAGTCGGCGTAAGCTTGAACTGTGCTGGAGACGAAAAATTAAACGATTCTTCAACGATATTGAAACTCGAGAAAGAAGCAATTAGATACAGAGAATATGAGAAATCAAATAAAATTAATTAGAAGTCCAAATTAGGTATAATAGGATTTTTTTTTCTTATATTTTGGCTCCACACATAGTGTATTTAGCCACCGTATTATATTTTCATCGTGTTATAAAATAATTCACGCAAAGTCATATCCTAGTCATAGTCATAGTCCAGTCTAAGTCAGGTAGTCACAGTCCAGTCTAAGTCATACTCCAGCAAAGTGGTGGCATCACTACTAGAAGCTTCAATGGAATTTTGGAAGCAACACGAAAAATCACGTTTCACCACATTATACCACTTGTCTTCACTCATGCTCGTAATTCAGCACTTAATGCGTAAAACGCCACCAATTTAAAACATTAACACTGGAAAAAGCAAAAGTTTTGAAAAATAATACAATGCAACGACGTGAATTGTTCCGCGTTCCCGCCAAAACTCCAGCTGCTACGTTCCCAGCCGACTTTTTTATATAAGGGTTAGGTTTTATCTACGGGGCGTGGTGTACCCAGGTGTACCTATACATTTATACGGGCGGTTATTCATAAATAAATAAATATGTTCTTTGTAGTAGGTATAGTGTAGCTAGTTAGTGTGTAGTGTAGTTAGTTTTAATTTAGTTTAGTTTTTATTATTGTAGTAGTTAGCTTGATAAATAAATAAAAATCAATTTTTTATTGTCTTATCGAACAAACGTTCACTCGATCAGTGGTAAAACGCCGGTAAAAAGGTAGTTTTATTAAACAACGCCTATTTCAATTTTATTCAATTGTTGGTTGCTCAGTAAATAAGAATATTTTATTGTTTTCTCAACCTTAGGTACGTGCAACGGCTAAATGAATTTTTCCCACCGGTGGTAAAGTTAATTTTAGTGGCATTTTAACGTACATTACGGCCATCAATCATTTTCATCGATGCTCTGCAGGTTTAAAGAAAGGCATTATGCGTTGTTGAACTTAATCGTTTTTAATATTTAAAACATATTGTTCAGCCTTAAATTTTATTAATGTCAGAATAAAATGGCCGAATAAAAATGTAGTCAAATCAACAATACTACTTAGCTAACAGATGGTTAACCATTCAATAAGGCTCGTGCTTACACGGTATTTAGGTACAATACCGGCCGTGACGGAGGGACGCGACACGTCACGCTTCGGTATACCACGTGCCATTATGAATGCATAATGTTGATCAGCTACGTAGTACATAAATCATAAGGGCGTAATAAGTTTTCACTACGGACACGAGCCTGTTCTGACAGGGAGAGCTCTACTATACAGCCAAGCATTGTGAGTTGATGGATGACACGATCATATTCTTCTTATTCTTGAACATACCGGTTTCCTCACATTGTTTTTCTTTATCATTATAAGAGTGAGTACAAATTCCGAGATTTGAGAATGTACTTCAATACCACAACATAGTGTAATAAATACTTACACTATGCCACAACATAACAACAACACAACGTACTACGGATACTTCGGATGCCAGATGTATGGAAATTGAGCAGCCGGTAAAGAGCCAAAATTATCCTGGTTCCAAGGTCGGGAAATCTTTGTGTTAGGGCTATTCCCAGCAGTTTAATAACATAAATAGATAATAAAATTTAATTATTAATTTAAATGACAAAAATACAACATGCATGCTCAACGAACATCAATCATTATTAGTATTATCATAAAGATTAACAAACACGTATTTTCACGGTATTTGCGTGCAATACCGACCGTGACGGTATGGTACGTCGCGTCACGGTTCGGTATACCACGTGACGGTATGGCACCTGTTATTAGAAGGGTGGGTGGTTGACCGTGGTAATGTTTACACTTTACAGGTTGTTTGTTGATTATAGGCTTCATTTTTATTAATGGGGTATTTTTTAATACTTAATAGTCATGTTTACGTATTGTCAAGGCCAGATTTCCAGTAAAAAAAGGTTTATCGTCAACTTCGAAAAAGTCATCATTACACAAAAAGCAGGAGCCGTATCGTAAATATACGGAAGGTACATACATAAAAGTACCTACACGAATTTTATTATTAGGTGCTATAATTGACGCAAGAACGTCCACCACGTGGTGACGGGTATTAATTCTTAATTATGCCTATAATTAAGAATTAATTGCCTCGCGGTAGTAGTTGACACTATTACCTAGGTGATAAAAAAAAATAGAATAACTATCTGTCACCGCTATAGTATAATATACTGGCCTCACTTTATTTTAATAGAAGTAGATATGCTAAATTATATAGTTATCTCTGTTTCTATTATTTTGCTCTAGTGTTGCTGTGGCTGTATTCAAATAAAAATACCATAAAAAACAGCAAGGAAACTTTTAACTAACCTGTCCTTTCCGAAGAAGGACACTCAATAAAACCCGAAGTTAATAGTTCACGACTTTCCTTGGTTCATGTTAAACCTTCCTTTCGACATCCTAACGAGGATTGTTACACCATCAACAACAAACTTTATTGTAACAACTTTGTGTGTTTCAAGAATATAATTGTAATTTAATCCGTTTGCATTTAGCAATTTTTAGATTTTTTACAGACTTGCTATATTCTTTTGTTTCTTCTGATTTCAAAATAATAATAACGTTCAATAATCACATACATAGATCCTGGACCCTAACTATGATTCCGTGTGTCTACAAACCTAGGAACTACGAGGACTATGATTCCACAACACCATACCTACAGAATTATATTTTACGAACTTAGCTTAGTCGACAGAAATTCAGGGAAAAATGATGTACCAACATATTAGGCATAATTAATGATTCAGTATTCAGTATTCATTTATTTAATTACGAAAGTAGGTGATATTACAGGTGTTACAAAAATGATATTGATATGAAGTCACATTTAATTTAATTTTCGTAGATAACAGTATGCTTTTAATAAAACTTATAAAGGTATATTACAAAACACAGATATTTAACGGCCAATTAGATGCAATACCGACCATGACAAAGGGTGACCATGATAATTGATCACACGTCATGGTTCGGTATACCACGCGTCTTACCGACTGGGGTGGTAGTTGGACCGTGTAATTGTTGGCCACAGATAACATTATACTAATAAATTTAATCCTTTTGTTTGTAGGAATGACTATAAGTTGTTAATAATTATAATTAGGTTCTCATGACAAAATTCTTAGGGCCGTACTTATGTTTACCTACTTAAAGTTATCTGTGACTTAATGACTTTAGTTACCTACTTAAGTCGTCTGGATTGGCCAAACGCTGACAAATCTACAACATTTACAAAGTTACATATTTATACAACTCACTACTCTAGCAGCAATTACAAGAAAAATACTAGGAGCACAAACCTATAAAAGTGTAGGTAGGAAAAGGAATGTCAATTTTTGTAATTCTTCTCGAGTCAAGAGGCAATCTAGAGTATTACAATTTTTCTTGAGCAGAGGTATTTCTTATCGTATAAATTGTATAATATTGTAAGTATTGTGTCCCACCGCATTTTCCAGTCTATCAGTAGGCCTAGCACGAACATTTACGCGGGAGTAAGTGTAACGTTAACGTAAGTCAGTCTTATGCGTTGGCCAACATTTTGGCTCAACGCATCAGCATTGCAATTCAACGAGGCAAAGCTGCCAGCATGTTGGGTACGCTACCTACCGGCAGTGGGCTGGAGCATTTGGACTGTCTATAGACCATCGCGGTCTATTATACAGTCCATATGTTCTTTGTAGTAGGTATAGTGTAGCTAGTTAGTGTGTAGTGTAGTGAGTTTTAGTTAAGTTTAGTTTTTATTATTGTGTCTTAACTCAAGAAAAGTTAAGAAAACTGTCGTGCCTCTGCCTACCTGCACTTTTATCCCAGCCCATATCTTGCTCCTATTAATGGGATTCCACAAAAACTCTCTTGAAACCGCTAACAATCAACCCATCACAACTTTAATCAAGGGTTCTGCAGATTCTATTGCCTTTTTCGCTTTTGGATTCCTTTTGGACGCAATAATTGCGCCAAATAACAGGGCTGATCTCAATTTGCTTGGTGTGATTTGGTAGCATTTTAAGTATTATTTTTATGGTAAAAATGTACATTGTACATGCTGTTATTGAGTTTAAAAATAAAAATACCTAAAATTAAATTAACAGCAATTATTGTAATCACGCTATTTTAGTCCCATGGACAAAATGACTTTTTTCCACCATATAAAACTATTTTTACCACTAAATTATAACGTGTAAAAGTTCACTGGAATTTATTAAATCATTCGTCGATAAAGTCTCTTAAATTATTTTCTAAATTTTATACACGTGTATGTTTCCTTGATTTAAAACTACTTACATATAAAAAAGTAAAAAAAAAACCTATGAAAGAATAACCGGGAAGATTAATAAATAATCCTTTTCCCAGTCTTCATAACTACCACAACACTATAAGCTTTGTAATTATTTTGTAATTGGTGGGCTGGCCGGCTTCGGTAGCAGATATATCACGGGCGCAGATTAAAAAATACAAAGTTAAGGCTTTATCTGTGGTGTAATAAGAAAGGAAGTAATAACGTTTCTTGTCTGTGGTGTTTATGGGTTATAGTAGGAAAGGTTTGCCATAATCACCAAACTTGGCAGACACATTGTAATCACAGCCAGTGCATATTATGTTCAGTTCAGCCACTGCTGCACTTGTTCCGGCTATTGATGTAATGATTGAATTACGTAAGCACACTATGATACACCTGTCTATATGAAGTCTTATTAATAATTCACCACCACACCCAAAACAAAATAAATACCGTGCAACTTCATCGTAATTAAACCGTGCACCAGATGTTAAGGCATGTGTCCATTTGATATAAATTAATATTGCCCGGTGGTTACCCGGTATTAGCATTCTTGATTGTACCGTTACCCGATACAGATTCTTTGTCGGTGTTGTTAATAAGCAAATCTGTGGAACTCGTCTTGTCCGCACTCGCAAGTGTGTACTCAACTTAGGGTTGGGTTACGACTAAGACAGCTTCATGTCTTGGTCTTAGTCTTGTTACATGTCAAATTGTAGTTTTGTAAGGTTCCCTTTATTTTGTTGTTATCTTAGTTTTGCTAGTTATTGTTGGTGTATAGGTACTCTTAAACTGATTTGCATCAGCTTACTTTAACGCTAACTTTAACTGCTGGCTAGCAGTTGAATTTAGCGTTAAAGTAACCGGGCTATTATCAAAATCTGACAGTAACTTTAACTGTTATTCTGGTGCAACTCAGGGTTAAATTTGAAGGTAGGTACTTTTCAGCGACCCATATTTTTCTACATGAACATTATGGTCAATTTACCACCTTTATTAAATTTTATCCATAATAATATTACCAGAAAAAAAACTTTCTTTACTGCAATTACTTATTTTTTAAATTCATCTGAATATATACTATTTTATTGAAGAAGTTAACTTTAATTATTTTGGTTTTTGAGTCAACTGTTTATAATTGCTACTAAATCTTTCAAATCAAGACTCAACCAAACCAACATTGCGACAAACATGAACAAAACAAGACTGCAACCTGTTACACTTTCATTATCCCATCACTAGCTACATGTAGAGCAACTATCTGATTAGCATTCCTTCGATCTCGAACACGAAACGATAACTTCGATTCATTTTAATGCAACAGGTAATAATATAATAATAATAAATAATATATATAATAATAGACTAGTCATGTATAATCTAAACTTTGCTCTAAAGAGTACCTTACTCTTGACGTTAACGCGGCCATGCTGAATATTTGCAGATTGCAGAATTCGCGTTATTAAAAGATATCTACTTCAACCATTTAACTACAAAGTTCAACAAAACGAATATAACCATACGGCATCGTTCCTTTCCATCCGTGTTACACTAAATTTTAAGCGCTTGTGTGTTTTAAGGATGTACAGCGCCATCTAGTATATATTTAGGGAAGTCGCATTAATTGTTTTCCTTGCAAGTTTACACCACTGTAAATCCTTTTTGTTACTGCTTTTTTATTTTTAAATGTTTTATATTCGTTTTTGTACATAGAATTTGGATTCTTACTGGTAAAATGAATTACATTTTTACAACGGTTACGTGCAGATGGTTTTTATTTCTATTTTCCTAAAATATTTAGGAATTGCTGCAAATATTAGCGTTGTCGTGCTTGCTTATGTATATCCTCGTGGTCCTACTGGTAGGAAAAAATAGTATCACCACGAGGAAACAGCGGTGTAAACGCATAAGCTAGTATAGTTAGGTCCTTACGTCATTGCTTTATTTCACCATTTTTATACAATAGACAGCTTATTAACATAACATTTTATTTAAAAAAAAAATAGGACTTTGAGATATAATTGCAATATGAGAATGAATGACGTGACGAGCTAGTCGTTCACCTCATTCAGGTAAACGACAGCGGTGCGTTTGACAACGAATGAAATAGTAAAAATCTGAACAAAAACCGAAAATTCGGATCATTTTTGCTAATAATTCAATCAGTTGGGTGTTGGTGGATTATACATTAGCATATACATTACTATTTCATTGTAGCAGTCAAACGCATTCATACATTAGATGGAATATATCAATAAATTATATTCCGTGTAGAAATGTGTGTATTTTGAAGTTTGAAACACTATTCCCTTATCTAAGCTATATTTCAATAGGTGGCAATATAGTGGTTGATCAATATGTCACCTATGCAAGCCTATGAAACAAATAAAAAAGAAATAAAAAGGGCAAATTTTAGGTTCGCTTCGATCGACGAAGAGCAGAAGAGAAGCAAGAGAATTCATATAGACCATAATTCTTATCTTACTGCTCAACTCCTAGAGTAGAAATCACTTTTTTTTTGTTATATTTTGGCTCCACACATAGTGTATTTAGCCAGTGTCAAGTAGTCATAATTTTCATCGTGTTATTAAATATTTCACGCAGTCATGTCCTAGTCATAGTCATAGTCCAGTCTAAGTCATACTCCAGCAAAGTGGTGGCAACACTACTAGAAGCTTCTATGGAGTTTTGGAAGCAACACGAAAAATCACGTTTCACCACAATATATCACTTGCCCTCACTCATGCTCGTAATTCAGCACTTAATGCGTAAAACGCCACCAATTTAAACTTTAACACTGGAAAATGCACAAGTTTTGAAAAATAATACAATGCAACGACGTGAACTTTTCCGCGTTCCCGCCAAAACTCCCAGAAATCACTTTAGACCGTCCAGAAAGATCAGGGACCTCTTATAGCATTATTACTGCGATCATACTTTAAAAAATGACATAAAAGTAAAAATATTGTAATGTTGTTGACGCAGAGCAGTTTTAACGACGTCACGTTAAATCGTTCACTCAAATACAACTGTCATGTCATACCGTTAATCATGTTGACACCGACGTGCGACAGTGATAACGCTATATAAAAATGTAGACGTTTCGTTCTCACGCAGGAATACTTTATAAGTTCATGGTACGAATTTGAACAATATTATTGTAACCTTGAAGCATTACTGTCACTAACCATGATGGGTTTGTATTACTTTTTGGTAAGGGCCCCGGTCATTATTCATTAATTACAATCAATTTGAAAAAAACAAATATTTTAATTGCACTTTTATCAACACGTTAATAAACTGAAATTCCAAATCGGTTTTAAACTCAAAAGTGAGATATTGAACAAAAAGGGAATAAAAATAAATGAGGTGGCTAAGATGAAGCAATAAATTGTAGAGGCGGCCCTCTTGGCCTTAGATTTAACAAATTAACAGACAATTTAGCTACCGATTTGGTAAAGAAATGCCATCGTCAACGCATTAATGGGATAAAACAAATAATACTGAATAGTTTAACGATTACGATAGTTGGGTTGGTTTTTATGACGTATGGGAACCAACCTATGAATTGGAATTGGTAGCGCGAAATGTTTTTATTGTATTGGAAGACGAGCTAGTCGTTTTAACTGATGTTAAGCGACACGGTTGTTGATGATGATGATGATGATGGAACGACACGGCTGCCTTTAACAGTTGCAGTGCAGTGTCAATCGGTTTAATTATTTTTTTTAAATTAATTACTGCAAGTGTAAATGATTTAGGACATGATGTTTCTGTAGAGTTTCTGAACACCCCTAGCGGGACGTCAGACACCCCTAGCGGGACGTCAGACACCCCTAGCGGGACGTCAAACACCCTTGGCGGAACGTCAAACACCCTTGGCGGAACGTCAGATACCTCTAGCGGGACGTTAGTGCAGGACTTAGCGCCCCCATGTAGAATAAAAATAAGAGTTTCTGAAGAGCAGTTGTGGCTTAGCAGGTAACCCGTGTGTGATTTTCAAATTGACGTATCTACATCCTGGTTTAAATCCTGCTCAGCTCTGCGCTAATGTTCAAGTTTTTTGCGTGATTTGCATTCGCACGCTGAAAATACCAGAAGTAAGGATTAATATTACGTCTACCTACTTCGTCTTCCTATGAAAGTGGGTTCTCAGTCATTATAGTAAAAATATTTATGAAATAAATAGTTATAAAATATAATAAAATATAACGCCCAACGATCACATAATATATAATTATGTATACATATAATTAAGTATTTATATCAAGAATACATTATAGTCATGGCTGATATTTTTTTTTTATAACAAGTCACACGAAATCATATAACGGAAACAACGCGATAATGAATTGTGAAAAAAATCCTTAATCACAGGAAACCCGATAGATAGACCACTAAAACTACGGTAATTATTGCAAAACCTGAATATTTAACATATTGGGAAATTAAATCGTGAGAAAGCATTAAAAGCAAACACTGGTTTGAACTATATCTGTTTTATTTACTTTATACTTAATCAGGTTTACCTAATACTTGGTAGACATTTTAGTACCTTGTCGTAGTAAGTAATTTCAACGTTTTTACCATTTTTGCAATACTAAAATTAGTGCTATTTTTTAGACAAGGAACTTAAGTCTGAGCCTTCTTTTAAAATGAAATCTGGTAATTTAATACTGATAGAAAAGCATTGAAGAACTATGTCGCAATGAGAATACTTTTATACCTACCTATTTATATCTAAAATACTTCCTTTCTTCTAACGTAGTCAATTTAATATAGATTATGACAAAGTCCTAAAAAGTGGTCATTTTTACTTGTAATGTTCATTTGCATGGCTATAGTATTCGTTTATAACTAGTTGATCCTAATTTGACAAGTTTTTACTTCTTTTGATGTATGGCATGGCTTCCTGGTGTAATAATTTTTATTTCTGCTTATGTGTAGTTAATCAATATTGGTTTTAAATTTATGAGAGAAAGCGTATTGATTTGAACTTGCTTATTAACTTCTATAAAAATACGTACCTACTAGCTCACCTTGAAATTTGCTATTACTAAAAATACTTGTTTATTTTTTTTTTAATATAGATGAAGATGAAAAAGAAACATGGTCTATGTAGGTTGTACTTGCTGATTGAGCGATGAAAGTAACCAGAATACAACACAGACATGTAACGCAAAACATAAGGGTAAGAGTGAAAGGAATGAGTGAAACAAGAGAGGACTTCACCTAGAAAGACTAACGAAGAAGAAGTAATAGATGTTAATATAAAACATAGTGGGATGTTTAACTATGTAAAATGTTGGTTATGGTTAAAAAGAGCCACAATAAAATTAAATAACCTACCAGTAACATTATTGGTGTTTGAATTTAAAATCATCGAGGCTTGGTACTAATTAGTTTAAAATTAGTTTAAAAGGCTTCCCTAAATGAAAGAGTAAAAATCATACTGATCGAAATCGTGAGCTAAACACATAAAATATAATGCTCTTTTAAGTAACATAAGCCATCATAACACAACAAACGCTATTAGGGCCGAAATCCACCACCACCACATTGTCAGAATGATAGGTGATGCAGAATAATTATTAGGTATGTGAAACTGTAAATTTTCGCACAACCAACTGTCACTCGTGCGAAAACTTCTAAGAGAATGACTTTAGAATGAAACATATTTTTATAGAATTTTGAACATCAGTGTAGTGTCAAACTCCTAGTTTCTATCTAACTTTATGGTGCTCAGAAAAGAAAAGTACGTACTGAGCTAAATTAGTTAGTGAGCTAAATGGGTGATATGTATAATTGAATATAAATCATAATATGATAGAAAGGACACGTATCTTTATTTTCTTTTAAAGAAAGAAATAAAATACATTTATTCATTATACTTTTTTTAAATACATTTTTATAATACTTTTTTTTTTCAATGATACATTCTGCGCAAGTCTATTATACAATGTAAGTGATTTAAACGTCAAAAACTTGTGCAGCACAGCTGTTGGCCCAGTGGATTGTGATCCTAATGTGCAACCAAAACACTTCAAAACAGGTTTCAGGTTATTTGTAAGTTATAAAGCTTATGCATAACAATGACTTTCTGATATAGTACCTTAATATTTATAAAAGCTATTCACGGTAATGATAGGCTTCTAGTTTTACACTCCTTTCTAGTTTAATAACGTTCTTTTTACTATAATATCTACGAGTGAACTCGTGTAATTTTTGTTATGTACCTATATAATTACAACCTAAAGTAAATAAAAAGCTTTTTTATAATAAAAAGAGTTTTTTGTTCGTAGGTAACACATATTTTTTTAAGTTTCAATTTTTTTTGTTATTGCCGATAATCAATTTTCACTTGAACATGATTGCTTGACTGGTTATAATCAAAGTACTATGTAGTGTCTGATCGTTTCATGGTGTTAAGTTGTACTAAAACATAATTGAAATTCAGAGTGTCAAATTAGTCAAAAACTTATATAACATAATAATATATACAAAACTAAATAATACCTAAAACATTATAACTTAAAATAAACCGTTGGTGGAGGGAAAAGTGCTCAGAATGCTGACAGCATTGCCACGTTGAATGGCAATGCTTAGCTTTTGTGAAATATAAGGCAGCATTCTAGTCACTGCCACTGCCAAACGTTTAGCCAAGCAGCGGGCCCGCACGGACCCATTTTCTCTTATTGGTCAAACCTCTAGTAAATAATAGATTATACTGTTGCATGACAGGTTAAACTATCAAGAACATTATCAAAGCTCATACATTATACCTAAATTAAAAAATACCGAACCACTTAATTTTAAGCTAAATTATTAAATTTAACGCCATTAAACTAAAACAAACATTAATCGTGACAGAACAGCGATTTTATGGTGAAATTATTTAAATGCCTTTATTTATTTTGAGTTAAACCATAATATTGCAACTCTTTATAAAGCCACAGGTGAAAAAGAGTGTCATCTTCCACTCAATAACCTTTATCTATCACTTAAAATTCATTTATACACAGAAGTGAATTTTAATGGCATCTTAACTTGAGGATAATTAATAAAACGTCGATAAAAGTCCACTGGCTTACACAGCCAGGATTACCATGCTTTTGAAAAATTGGACCGGATAAAGTGAAATAAACATGCAGTGCCACTGCATGAAGATATTTTTAAAGAAGTTTTTGTTTTTTATTGAACTTGAAGATACATACTTAATACATTTACTTATAGGTACTTCTTTTTTCTCACTACAAAAGTACTGTATGATGTATTAATAATTATAGAGTCAAAAACAGGCGAGAGCTAGCTCAAGACTGATTGAAGTGGTGGCTCTAATCTTATTATCGGAATCGAAGACTCATTCTGGGTCACTGCGCCATCCATCCTAGTTTTATATAAGGTAAAGATGGTAATCGATTTGTACGTAAGATTTCATTTAGGCATAAATGTCCCATTGCATTTTCTTTCATTGTTGATGGGTTTGAGTTTGGCAACATCTCACCTAATGGTAAGTGTAGATGAAGCTTAAGGTGGGACACGCTTACCCAGAAAAAAGAGAAAAGACAGAGAAAAAAAAGTATCCAAAGACAAGCGTTACAATGGTCACCCTAGTTTAGTCACTATTTGGATAAGACGGATAAGACACGAAAGCTGAACATAAATTATGCTATCCGCTGGCATTTCCTTTGATGTTGAAATATCACCGACGATCTCCGATTTATTACAGAGCTAATGAGACAGACTGTTAATTTGCCAAAATATTTGTATAATAATTTGCTAAAAAGTGATGTGTATCGTCATCAATATTCATTCTATAATTATGTAGATTATTATGTATTATTGGTGTTTCCATGGCATATCTTCTTATAACATTTTTCGTATAATCTTAAAGATAAAAACAGTTGAGGTGTTTTTCGTTTGGCTAAATGTATAATACGACAACATCCAGTAATGTCATCGTGGTAGTAATTCAAATATTAAAGAGTATTCCATAAATATTCAAGCAGCTGGCAGAAAAGTATGGGAGAAATTTTATATTTTACGACGAAGAAACCCAGTAGGTATTCGCAGTATCATTTTTTTTTATTTTATAGTCAAGTCATGGTTTTTTGTTTAGTTTGACGTCATTTAAAACCGAACAGGTGGCTTGTTTGTTCGCGATCGGTCAACTTAGCAAAAAGTCTACTCCGCACAAATCAATCGAAACTACGATCATTTAAAAAAACTCTACAACTTAACATCACCAACAAATAAACATCACAAACAACTCGCTCTTGAACCTTGAGTCGTGTAGCCTTCAAGTGATCATAGTATTCATAGTCCACCGCAGTGGTTCTCTCGAATTTCACCGCAGAACCATACTCAGTGTTACTCGACACTCGAGCGCTGTGAATTTATTATTACGTCAGTTAACCACAGTGGAGTTAAACAGGTAACACTTTATGCTCCTGTGCTTGGGGAATAGGTCGGTCAAACAAGTAGCATATTTAGAAGTCGACACTGTTTCACAAAATGATTTTTATCGTCTTTTAAAATTTTTATGCTGACTTGCAGGGGTGCAAGCAGGTGTGAAGTTGGCGGCTAATAATAGCTGGGGCTGCCAAAGTAAATATTCCCCCGTTTGGGAGGCTTGTGTTCACTGTTCAGCAGCGGACGAAAAAGGCAGATGGTGTGATGTCACTCATAGTGTTCATATAGATATAGAAGAAGGAATAAACATTTAATAATTATTTTTGTCAATTTTCTTTTACATGAAGTGTCTACTGCGGTTTTTCCATTGAGCGGTCTAAGATTTTTTTAAATTTATTTTCTTTATATTTTATTTGTTTCTTTCTCAAATTGGTCAATACTTTTATTGGAGACGGAGGATGCGTTTAACAAATAGCTATCAAGCTAACTTTCTCAATATTTCTCTCACGCACACTATGCATAAATCGATCATTGACCTAATAGAACAATATAACACTAACCTACCATACAACTTGCAATAAAGTAGCGGTAATAAAGTATTAATTTCTATTCCAAGTCGGATCGTGACGAGATCGGTTGTAAATATGGATCCAGTAATCGAACCTGCGCCTCTAACTACCGGTTAAAATATTTCACATTGTAAGAATAATTTATTTAGTTTGTAAAATGCTATTATTTGCTTAAAGCTAAATTAAGGGTGTATTAGATCGCTTAAATTACATTCACGATGTTCCTATTATAGTATGTACCAGCTATTTTGTAAATTGTAGACTAAGATAATTTTGTTTATTATGGGAATTAGATTAACTGATACAATACTCAACCAGATAACTAACAATACTTAAATACTTATTTCGTTTGTAAATACACACAATAGAACGCAATGTCATACTTAGACACAGAACAAACATCGATGTTCATCATAAAAATGTTTATCCTGAATGGAAATTGAACCCACAACCTATAGTTCAAAAGGCAGAGCTACTACCAACTGAGCTATCGGCCAAGTCACTGTAATTATATAAATAAATAAATAAATAAATAAAAATAAAAAATCACTTTATTGCCGTTTTAAAATTAGCACAAATACAAATTAATAAAAAGAACAGTTATTTCACTTAGTTTACAGCAAAAGGGGTGGCTTCAGCATTGTGCCGTATGCGCGTTTTCACGTGCACGCAGCGCTGTTTTTCAAGCCATCCCTCGCTCGAACTGATGATCGCAGAGAGTAAAAAAAAAATCCAGTACAAGCGGGTATCATCAGGAAGCACTATACAATCAAGATTCATTAAATTAACAGCTTTTATATTACGCGTAACCTAATAACATTACTGATAATCCTTGTGTGGGTAAATGAGGCGAGGTGTGTAAGTATATTATATTTGTTGGAAAAAGTGCATGCTATATGATATATTACTATGATTAAGTATACTATATTATTGTGTACCTATGTTCTGTATGTGGTTGTGGATATGTGAAGGTAGAGTATATGTGGAGTGTGTGTGAATGTATGATGTATTGTATG
This sequence comes from Ennomos erosarius, assembly GCA_963580505.1. Lineage (NCBI taxonomy): Eukaryota > Metazoa > Arthropoda > Insecta > Lepidoptera > Geometridae > Ennomos > Ennomos erosarius. The sequence continues at coordinate 3,381,098 of OY756982.1, forward strand.
AATGTACGAAAGTTGTGTTACTATATCTAGTAGGTACTTATTTAGCAGCAGAAACTGACGCCAATGAGTACCAGGAGCAATTATAATCAGTAGTTCAAAGCTCTATTAGGAAGGCGTATATCCACCAGTGGACATTTTCCCGCTGACGATGATGAAAGCATGTCGGATGCTTCGCGGTATATTCTTTTGATTCCAATTTCTCGTTGTAATAATAAAAACACTAAAACATATTTAAGAACCGTAAAATGTCGCTGATTGAAATAAATCAAGAAATAAAATCGATAAAGCTCAACTTTTTGATGGCCGAAAGGAAATGAATCAAAATCGGCTACTTACTCGAAAAAAATTAATCACTCAATCTTCAAAACATAAAAACCAATAGATTGAATCGTTAAGATGGCCGTAAGGTAACGAGATTGGGAATAAATTCCCCTGCTTATTTAATGTGACGTTAACTGAGGATACCATGGGCCATGGTCTATAAATGCTTTAATGGTAGCCAGTGGTCGGGCATCCGGTATTGAAGTGAGCTTCCGGCTGGCATTACTGTTAGGTTGGTGTGGTCTACTTGGTCGTTGAAGCACATATTAGTAAAGTTGAGGATGAATTGGCAAATGCCTTACGAGTCTAACGAGAGTTGTATTCAATGCAATGCCAATGCTTACAAGTGCTACGCGACAGGTTACCTAGCGTATTTTCGCAAATGAGCAATTAAAAAAAAAAACTCATCTATAAAACTTTTCTATTAGATCAATTTTGCTAATAACATCCAAAGGTTACGAACTTTTTGTCCCATAATATAAAAAATGCCACAACCTGCCAAGCTTCCTAATTTGATCGTATATTTCACAAATCGATAGTTCGCATCACGTCAAAAGAAAAATGATCTTAATAAGCATTAATTAAAACTTCTCTTATACGTATGCTAATTAATATATCCGCTAAAGTTATTTATTATGCAGAACTTGCTACGTCATTTGAGCCCAATGTGTTGTTTTATAGATATTACGGTAAAATAAAAAAATATCATGCCCAGTAAAACATAGCTTCCTATGTTTAGAGGAAACGTCTTTTTAAACTAATCGGAAAGTTAAATCGATAAAAAAATATTGATTTTAAGATAAAAAATGATTGTACTTGATAGCCTCAAAAAGTAGGATAGCCTCCGTAGTGTGGTGGTTGAGCAGGTCGGCTCATAACCCGGAGGTAGCGGGTTCAATTCCCGCGACACAGGACAAGTATTTATGCGCAGAAAAAAAAGGTCAAATACTTGTGTAGGTGTTGTGACCAAGACCATGGGGTCTTCGTAGTTCCTGGGACTCTTATACTCAGCCTCAGGTAAAAGCCTGATTCTCGTTAACCTTAAATAGATAATGCCCTTACCTGCAGCTTATTTCCTAATGATTTTAATTGTATATCTATTTTATATTTACTTCTTTAACAGTATCAAAATAATAAGGTGTTAATGACCTTTTAATATGATTAAAATCCGTTCCCGGACAGAAAGTAGACCAAAAAATCTCCATAAAAAACTCACCATATAAGTTTGATTAATAAAGGTTTACACAAAATGTGGCCCGCTAGGTGGCTAATGCATTTGACCCCACATCGCCCCATGTTAGCGTCTGAACTATGCTCTTAATGCCCCGTACAAATCACCAGATTCCCATCGCCCATCATCTGGCAGTCACGACAAATTGTATTAAAATCAACGGTCATCCCACCATTGACATGCGCATTTCTCTAACCATTACCGCTCGTGTTCACAACCGTCGAAGTAACACCATTGCAACACAGTAATGGTTATATGCTTAATCGTGTAAATCGTTAACTTGATTGATATTTGGTTAGGTGCGTAGTGATGTATCGAAGCCTGTCAAACATCAAACCGCTGGCACTATAAACAGTTTCACAATTACTGCATTTGAATACATTTGCGTCAATTTTTTAAAGCTCAACTATAAATCTAATTATGGATGTGCATAGATTTTTTGATAGTGCTAATAAAATTAAGGACGCGTGAAAGATGCATTGGATTGATTATATTGAAAGTTATTGATATGGTTTTCGTTTCGGCGATTTATTTATCGAATCATTTGAATAATGGTTATATCACGATTGGTAACAGTTTTGATATACGCTTAGGCGTAATGATAGAAGCGTTTTTTGTAAACTAAATTGCTTTCAGTAAATTGAAATAGCAACGGGTGTGTCCAAAAGAAACATTGACGTCATGAAAGCTGACTTGCATAAACGATCGTTTGATAAGCATATTGCGATGATCAATTTAACCATCATAATAAAAACTGAAAGTAATAGAGTTTTAAAAAGATTCAGTCAACGGTATCAATTTTGCATTGAACATCATAATAAACACAAACAAAAAGTTTCTCAGGTTCTCAAATTGCGGAGTCAAATCACAATACGTAAAAAGTTTACATAAAAAAATGTAATAATTAATAGTAAGTAAGCATTACTTCACTTCTCTGTTAAATAACTGCTAATTCCATAGAAATCTATTACCTGATCTGTGGCTAATTCCCATATTAAAACAAAACTCTCACGAAAGTGAAATTAATCTTAAGAAATGCTCAAAGAAAGTTCCCATAGACTACCGGCGGCTAAAGCTCAGAACGGACGTCCTGTATTAGTGTGCTTAGTATTAGCATAACACAAAATAAATAATTTATTAAAATGTTCTCATTTCCCAAAAATATTTCAAACTTTAAGTCAATTTATCTTGAATTATGTGACATACTGTGCTGTGCCTTATGGTTTTACTCTCGTGGACAAGAATAAGTCTATCCCACAGGAACTAAACAATTTACTCATCGGCGATAAAATGTAGATTTAATTTCCATAAAAATCGGTTCAGACGTTTTACACCGAGTGATAATGATAACATAAGCATAAGTACATGTAACCTATCTTTTGTGGTGGTTGATTAGGCGGCTCATAAGGAGGCAGCGGGTTTAATTCCCGCGATAGGACAAGTAACTATAAGTGCACAGTTCTGTGTCTGGGTGTTATAGAACCATGGGCCTCGTAGTTCCTGAGTCCCTAGATACATGAAATCCTATTTAGGATCCAGGATGTAAGTAAATAAAGATTTTAAATATAACTGAGTTGCTAGAGCTTCCCATCAGACAAAATGGAAAAATAACAGTGAAAAAAGTCAAAATCAAATTGGTAGTCAAACACATAAACCCATAACGACTAAAAAGACTCTCTTTATCTATTGAAAATCAAAGATGGAGTTAATAACTAGACAAAGATTTAAGAAATTAACTTTTCTCAAGGCAATGTTAAATGCACTTGTTCGAATATCGTGAAATTTATTCCTTTTCTCTCAACTAACATTACTGGTGTCAGTTGTATGATATTGACACCAGTATGGGAGTGGGAAAGCTATGGGACGCTGACCGTGACGACTTGAGTTACTGTCGCGGGAGTATCATATCGCATAGAAAATATAACATTAGTTTTTTTTTAATTACATAACTTTTTTTTAATTTGCTGGAAAAGTATTGACAAAATTATTTAGATATTTTTTAGTCTAAGTCCTGCCTATTGCGTCTCACTGTATTATAAAAGCAGTTTTCTATACCTTATTTCACGGATATACCGTTAAATAAGCTGTGGAATAGGTTTCAATATGATTAGAAAAAACTTCGAACAATATGGAAACAAAAAAAGAACAGTGGTGCACATCACTATTTTTTGTTGGACAAAAAACCATTCACATTTTGATTATTATCGCGCATTAGTAGAAACTTTTTTGCCCGACCACATGTCAATTTATATCGCCATTGATAGTTTTTTCACAGCAGGTAACATTTTTTTAAGAAACAAAACTTGACTTTTTCGAATTTGCACCTTCTAAAATGCGCGTTTTTATGGTTTTAGAACAATTTTGCTAACTATGCGATGGATTGTATACTTCCGGGCACCTTTTGTGAACTTTTTCATTTATTCTTAGGGGAACTCAGAATATAATTATGCATGTAGGTATACATAATATTGTAACTTTTCTTCTATTAACAATAATACGTAGTTCTTAATAGACAGTAACATAATTAAATTTAATTAGATTTTATACTTGTTTATATTAAAAGTTATTTTTTAATCGTTTTAAATACACTATGGTATAAGTATAGGTTAGCCTAAGGCAAAGTACTGAAGTAAAACACAGAGAACCTTTTCAATTCAATCCTTGTATATTCTTTCTTCTATAAATATTCGGTACACAATAAGTACACAATAAACGAACAGAAGCAATAATACGTCTTGACGCTTCGGCAGCTTAACCAGAATTGACCGCCTTTTTGGACCTTGTCCTCCCTCCAAAACTTCTCTCCTAAACCTCAATATTATTTTACCGGAACTACCAAGGCAGCCATCGTAATTGGCTGATGGTTCAGCGGACGCTCCTTCCGCCAGTGTGGCCAACCAAAATAGTATTTTTAAACAGTCTACCAACCTCTTAATATTAAAAAGTGAGAATAAATTATAAAATTCACGACATTCGGCCATCCGACACAGAGCTGCCTCCTGGCGCTCGTCCACTTAGCAGTCAGTTCTTGTTGTAGCTATACAATTTCTTATTTGAGCACGTATTTCATTAGTACAGCTAAGAATCATTATATTTTCTACATCATTATTTTATACTACATGTACACGTAGCTAAAGCAAAACTAAAATCCATTGCGTAGTATAAGTAGATATTGACTGATCACAACATAAATAACTACAATATTCGAGCACAACTATAATTACAGGCCTGCACAATCTAAGTCAACACTAAAAATCAAAGAAGTCATAGTAATTAAATACCCAACTACATATAAAGTCAATAACTTTGATGTCAACCGCGTATTATTGTACCAATACCATAAAAATATGAACTAAACAAAGCTATTTATAATATGCAATATTAAATATATCTGCAATTCTTATAAGTGTAGGACTTTTCTGCAAAGTTCGTCTAGGTAGGTACCACCGCTTTGCCAGTTATTCTGCCGCCAAGCAGTAGTGTGCAAGCACTACTGTGTTCCGGTTTGAAGGGCATTGTAGCTAGTGAAATTACTGGGCAAATGAGACTTTATGACCTGATTACACAGTGTAGTAATCTGATTACTAGACTGTGTGATGTCTCAGGATGACGTGCGCAGTGCAGTGTCACGCGAAACTTTATTATTTTAAAGTTCCGAGTAACACTGCAACTGTTATGGGCGGCCGTATTGCTTAACATCAGGTGAACGACCAGCTCGTCACGTAATTCATTCTCATAAAAAAAAAAAAAAAAAAAAAAAAAAAAATTCTTTGAATAACAGCAGGTATTGTTATTTATCAGTTATAATGTAATGACTAACTTATATTATTCTTAACAGTCCTATTCTAGTTTGCTTTTGTAATTCAACTTCACGACATTCGGTTTACTTACACTTAAACACTACAAATTCTTTAAGATATTTCATGGAATTAACCTATTGCGTTTTATATTACTGCAGGATACGATATTTACATAATACTCAAGAATTAAAAGTCTAAGTATTCCTAATCAAAGTTACTGTAAATTTACGCGTGATCGTAAACTGTCAACTAATCGCCAAAATGCATCTTCATTTCTTGCCTCAGTCTGCAATCAACCCTTCATTATGTTCTTCGTGGTGTCGCTGTAGGAAACGCATTGTACACGCATTCTTTTCTCTAGTAGCATTCCTTCAGTACATTTTCCATAGTGCTGCTGGACGCAGGATACGCTTCGTGCACCTTTAAATGCCTTGAGTCCTTGGTAGAGGCGACTTCCAGCTTCATCAGAGTTCATGTCCTCGCAAAAATAAAACTTGCATTAGCACAATCATAATTTACGTAAGTGAACATAACACTAGCTGAGTAGCTATCGGTATATCAGTTACTAAATATCAAACAAGCCAATTTAGATGCTGGCAGTCATCGCGTCTTGAGTCGACATTTTAAAATACGATTTATTTAAAGTTGTTTCAAGATAAGATTACTATGACAATACAATACAATACAAACAACATCAACAGATTCATCAACATTTAACTGCTATGCAGACTAAAAACAGCATTATTTAAAACGGCGCACTTGGCCACCAGCATTTTTATTTTATAATATTTTCATAGCAAAATTAGTCAATACACCTTGATAAGTGCATCCCACCATTACTAATCATCCTGTCTTAGCCTGCGGCACACATAACCACTATACATTAGCACACTTACCCTGTGGCACACATAACCACTATTCCTCGGCATACTTAGCCGGTGGCACACATGACCACTATTCCTCGGCATACTTAGCCGGTGGCACACATAACCACTATTCCTCGGCATACTTAGCCGGTGGCACACATGACCACTATTCCTCGGCATACTTAGCCGGTGGCACACATAACTACTATTCCTCGGCATACATAGCCGGTGGCACACATAACCACTATAACTGTTTCAACTACCTCAACTGCTTCCAACTATCTCAAACTGTTTCTACTGTCACAAGTTGTTTCGACCATCTAACTGTTTTAACTATCACAGACTGTTTAACTATCTCAACTGTATCGCCAGTCTCAACTGTTGTTACTGTTTCAACTATCTCAACTGTCCCGTCTTAACCTATCTCAACTATCTCGACTATCTCGACTATCTCGACTATCTCGACTATCTCGACTATCTCGACTATCTCGACTATCTCGACTACCTCGACTACCACGACTATCTCGACTTATCTCGACTTATCTCGACCATCTCGACTATCTCGACTATCTCGACTATCTCGACTATCTCGACTATCTCGACTGACAACTGTTTGGACTGTATCAACGGTTTCAGTTGTATCAAATGATTTGACTCATAGCCTTTATTACCTCCATCAACTTATCAAACCATAGACTATTATATTAAAACAAACTGTATTAAACCATAAAATCTATCTAACAAAAAACTATCAAATCATAAACTATTTCAAACTCAAATTGTATAAAATCCTTAAGCTGCATCAAACTTTAGACTGTATCAAAACGAACTGTATCCAACCATAAATTATACTGTACGAAAACCAAATCACACTAATACCTTATATATCTGTAACTATGAAACCAAATCAAACCATCGACTGTATCAAACTAAATCATCACGTGCCTTAAATATCAGTCTACAAAATAGCTGTTCATATGTTATAATTATATCGAAATTAATTCAAATCTAAATACCAAGTTGTCATATATACTTACTGAACGACGGATAAGTATGATGATAACGCAATACATTAAACAAAACCTATATATCAAACCATATATTTTAAATACCCGTACATGAATCAGTGCAATAAAAGTCTTGATATCAAATAGCAGCTTATTCCAAATAGCTGTATCTCAAATAGCTTAATAATTAGCTGTATATCAATTAACTTTATATCAAGCTGATCAAATTTCATATTCTAAACCGAATTTTACAGAGTAACCCAGCTCGAAGCCCAGCTGCATCTTGAACCGTATAGTCTAACTATAGTCCAAACTATAATATCGAATTGAAGCCCATACTATATCTCTATAGCAGTACAAATTATTTGAAACTATAGCCTCAAATGTGTGCAAAACTTTCACGACTAAAATCTTTAAACTATAATCCAAGGTGAAGGTAATCAGCTCAGTTTGTAACTATTTAAATTTAGTAGGCGAATGTGGTGATGGTGTGTAGGTGTGATAGTGGTGATGTGGTGGTGTTCGGTAGCAACTTAATCATAAACTGCACCTTAGCTGTACAAAATTTGCTAACCATATTCAAAAGCCGTACATAGAATCTTTTGGAAACCGCATCAAATCCGTTAAAAGTTGTATCAAGAGCTGTATCAAGAGCTGTATCAAGAGCTGTATCAAGAGCTGTATCAAGAGCTGTATCAAGAGCTGTATCAAGAGCTGTATCAAGAGCTGTATCAAGAGCTGTATCAAGAGCTGTATCAAGAGCTGTATCAAGAGCTGTATCAAGAGCTGTATCAAGAGCTGTATCGAGAGCTGTATCGAGAGCGGTATCAAGAACTGTATCAAGAGCTGTATCAAGATAGTATCAAATTATTAACTAGCCTATCCTCTCACTTTTTCCTTTCATCTAATTCGGTCCTACCCATGGAATGTCGGCACACTGCATCTCACTGGAAATGAAACTGTGCACCTGACACCTCGGTAATCAACAGGGTCATTATTCCGTATCGATTCCTTCCTTCGAAACTACCAGAGTTTCTTGTCTTACATAAGAAATCTGCGAAACTGTATTCTCTATGAAACGAAAACAAAACCGCGCGAAATGAATTTGGGATTGGCGCGATCTAAACTGTCAAAAATCGTATGTTTTACCGAGACGCGTTTCGAAACATCAACACATCAAAAGATATGACCACTTATGTCAATATATTTTATTCAAAATAAAGATAACTTTAATGTAAAGTGAAGGTATATATGTGACACGATTTGAACAAGACACGATAATGACGTGGTTTCGTATCGTGTGGAATCTGTGTTTCCATAGAGAATAACCGCCCAGTAGGCGCATTCTGATTGTCATAAAATAATCTGTATTAAACCTGGGTACTATATTGAAATACTAGTCTTTAATTTAAATCTGTGACAAGTTTAACGAGGCAAACAACGTAGTGGCGTAAATATCAAATATGATTTTTCTGTTAAACCATGAGCGCTATTATAATATACATAGGATTGCAAACCTGATCTACTGTTAACATAAGTACCTACTGTAGGTATTATATTATCTATGACATAATAATTAAGCTATATCTGATTGGAGTAGGTGGTAACTGGCACGTCAAAATTGTGGCACTAGTGTGACGTTACTCCATTTCGAAATAGATAGTGAATTAGTCGATGGGTAGACTTCACATATTTTTGGCACATGAATACAAATAAATGAATATGAATAAGAAATAATACTCGCACTAAAATATTTTATAATACAGTGTGACTTTACACTGGCAAAACCAGTAGTGGGAAAGTGGCATGACGCACTTCTTATTGGTGTTAGCACTACCTTTTTATACGCTTAACCGCTAGCACCTTCTACTAACTGGTCTGATGATGGCGATCGAAGTTGAAGCCAGGATTTCGTGAATAGTTAATTGTTTTACAGCCACTTGAAATAAACGCAAACGTAACTTCTACAGAACAGCGACTAAGTCTTAGGATGATCAGATTTAAAAAAAAAACAGTATCGTTGTTTTAATCATTTACGGTTGTTCATTGCATTATCAAAATATACCAAATATTGGAACATCGGGAACTGAAATGATTCTAATCGCGGTATGGGTTCCATAAATATAAAAATGTAATTCAAGATAATGTAATCAAGTCAAACTCAACAGGGAACTTAAATGACAAATATGAAAATTAAAAAGTATTTATCAATACCTTCTCAATAAAATGGACAGAACAATGTTAAATGCTAATAAACTAAGTAAATTAAAAATAGCAACCAATTATTGATACCTATCTACCTGGGTAAAATAAAATAACTACTCGTATGAAATAAAATAAAAGTTTAAAACATAATACTCCAATTTGGTAACTGTTAGGTAAACTTCGTGGAACTTTGTTTTCACTAATAATTTGTCGAACATACAAGTTTCCTCACAGTGATTCTGAGGCTTATAAATCTACAAACGAATAGACCACTGGACATCAGGTTTATTTCATTGTAAAATAATGCAATAACCATAAATCATATCCATCGCTCTCTCTTTCTACAATGCTCAAATAAAATTTAACAATACTTGAATGTGTAATAATTGTATGTGTGGATGGTTTGTTGTGTATTGTGTGTTGTGTGCGAGCGATATTACGGGGCCCATGTTACAATGCTAGTAGACCATACACAAAATTATCTAAAACAATGCTGACCACCCGTCATTACACCAAATTCACTCCAAAGATGCTAACTATTATTGGTTTAAGTACACTAAAATATTAGACTCCTGAGACACAATCGTCACTTTTCTATTTTGTGCTTTCGTAAACGAATTCTTTTGACTCAGTATACCTGTTGTGTGCGTGTGATATAGATACCTACATTTGAAATCAAAATTCTATAGACAACTACATTAGGCCATGTGGTAGAAAGTAATTGGAAAGGGTCGCTGTTGTCAACAGCCGACAAGAAAAACACAGTTATCTTCATCGTCGTCGTCATCACCATTAAACTGTCTACGTTAAATTACCTGCTGGTAAAACTCACTACGCTGAGAAAGGCCATGTCAACAAGTCATAATGATTAAAATATTCGTCTATTATTCTTACTTCTCAGGAATTTCTACTTAATATTCACTATTAAATATTTTTTTTTTAATAATCTTAGAGTACCCTCAATTAAGATTAATCGTGTAGGCATTACAATTAAAGTCTTAAATGCAAGCCCAATCGTATTGGAAAAAGACAATAATTTACAGTCTAAGCACCATTTCACAATCATTACCATCAATCCAATTTAACAGCTGTGCCCAGTCAGCAGTTCCCTCATCGTTGTCGGAGTGTTGCCCTGACCAAACGAGTATGAAACCCCTGACACGACACAGTACACTTTATCAGGTTCAATTAGCACGGGCGGGAAGACTCCGTCAATGCAGACCGCCCATGCTTCTCAAACTTCAAGTGTCAAATTCAAATGATGATATATGTTATCCAGTGTTTCATAATTGCACAATCTCAATAAATAAAATCAAGTTTATGTTTCGATTAAGTTAACACAACCGGATTGTCTCAGTCTAGCTGACCGGCCGCGCTGACATAATCTCACTATTTTATCAATATTGCAGTATAGCTTAAATTACGGGCGTTGGTAAAAATTACAGTTACAAATCAAGATCAATCGTGGGCATGGTCATAAATTCACAGGTTCTCAGAGAAAAATTACGGTACCTTGATCATGTGGGTTCATCTCCTCTTCTGAATTGAAGTAAAACACAGAGAACCTTTTCAATTCAATCCTTGTATATTCTTTCTTCTATAAATATTCGGTACACAATAAGTACACAATAAACGAACAGAAGCAATAATACGTCTTGACGCTTCGGCAGCTTAACCAGAATTGACCGCCTTTTTGGACCTTGTCCTCCCTCCAAAACTTCTCTCCTAAACCTCAATATTATTTTACCGGAACTACCAAGGCAGCCATCGTAATTGGCTGATGGTTCAGCGGACGCTCCTTCCGCCAGTGTGGCCAACCAAAATAGTATTTTTAAACAGTCTACCAACCTCTTAATATTAAAAAGTGAGAATAAATTATAAAATTCACGACAGTACCTAATTAAGTAATAACTGTAACAGCTTTTTGTCCGTCAAAATTATAATTATTGTTTTTATTATGAATTTATCTATTGTTATCAATCAAACACGAAAAGTTTTTCTTTGAAAGTTCTAGTTCTTACTCCATTTAGGGATACATTTTTATTTTTTCCGCACGGTGAACTTCATATTATTTATTTTTATCGATTATGCAGCCAAACCGTATTATTAAGTTTGACATTTGCATGAGTTCTAGTTCCAATTTCCATACCGATTTTTCAAACAAGTTATTCTAGTTTTGTAATAGGTACAATATGCTTTTTATGATACTTTAGCCAAATAAAGAATACATAATCTGTAGTAACTTCGTGTCTTTATATCTATTAATACTCAGTGTAGATGAATGTGCTATTTGGTGTATTTATTGGTGTCATGAAAATTATGTTACAGCAGCAGTTGGTTTTCAAAAAAGGATATAAATAAATATATATAACACAAAATTACAATAGCATACACTAGACATAAAAACAATAAAAATTATTATTAGAATAAACATGTATTATTCACGGTGCATTTTGAACTGGTTTCCTTTACCATTCCCAATGCTAATAATATTCAGTTACACCTTGCTTACCCATTGCACACTGCAACAAATCACAGCTTCAATAGCGCAACCAGCAAATTGGTTTGCAGCAAATAATTATATTTTATTGCCAAGCATTGACCGATAGTGCGTAGGATATAACTCTCTGTGCAGATGTGTGTCTTGTATGTCATTCTCACTAGTCTAACAAGCAAGTAAACGGTGAGTTTGACTTCTGTTTGTTTTGAAGATGAATAGGCAGAGTGATTAGTGGCAGCTTAGGTCAGAGTAGTTTATTTTGATAAATAATAATAATGTAACTGGTCACCCGCCCACGCGAATTTGGGATTATAGCACTTACCGTTACAAAAATAAAGCTTAATCATACCTAACCTAACTTGGTTTTAAATTAATTATTATAAATGTATAGTACAAACTAATAGGTGTGGTTTTTCATCATGATTTGCAATCGTATAACCTAGTTCCACTAGATTTAGAGTTATAATACTGCTTAAAAAAGTTTAGTCACACGTTAAAGCCCCTAGAAGTTGCAGTTTAGTTTATGAAACCTTGTATTTTTATTTTATCATTTCTAAATCATCATCATCATCAACAACAACAACAACAGCCTGAAGCCATCCACTGATATACATAATTTTAATTACAGCATAATAGGAACCTTATATGGCATAAAATATGATGTAGATCAAAGGTAACCAACGTTAAAAAGAAAAACAAATACAACCGAACTGAGAACCTCCATTTTCGAAGTGGGTTGAAGCAAGAATAGTTTGAACAAGAAAATCTTGCCTCTTTTTTATGCTAAAGTGGGCATCTACGCGTATTGCTGTATTAAGGCTCCTGAGTGCGCGGCGCGGTCCGGCGTCGTTACGGAGCTAAGTCCGTCACGGTCCGTTCCGTCACCTGTGAATAGATTTTACGATGTTGCTCATATATAAGCAGGTTACTTTTTCTAACATGCCGAGCATTCCCACGAGCACTATCTTAATTTAGATATACTCTGACCGTGTATATTTTATTGATTAATTGATTCACATGTTCATTTTGCGGTTTCTTAAAAGCTTTAAAAGATAACGGGGTATAATAGTTCTCAAGCTATGTTTATATAGCCGTCATAAAAGATGATATTTTTTTATTCATCGAAATATTCATTTTATTTATGTTGTTTATGATCTTTTTAATCTATTTCAACGCTACTGGATATCATAACAATTTTCGAATTATTGTCTATCACATTAGCGGGTCTATAAAACACAAAAGACAGGTGGTATTAAAGGTGATTTTGATATCTAAGCGTGACTTTCTGAATTAATCTCCGTTTAACTCAAATTCAAATCTAAGATTATGCTTATCGATGTTTTTAAATTTAATTTGAAATTAAATTCTAAAATTGTTACTTACAGTGAATAAACTATCTACTCATTTGCGATAACTTCTCTACGTTAAAAATTACTCATTTACGTTGCGCTATTGTTTAACTTATTAGCTGTGCCTTAACAGTTGCATGGTTGTAAGTTTAATATCCACTAAAGCCAAATATTTGTGTAATGAACACAATGCTTGTTCTGTGCATATATCTAAGTACCTACTACGTATAAAATAATAAATAAATATGTGTGGACATTTCACACAGCGCCATCTAGCCCCAAACTAAGCATAGCTTGTACTATGGGAACTATGGTACAGATAACTGATACAATACTAATATACTTTTTTGTTTTTAAATACATACATAGAATACAATATAACACCCAGACGCAGAACAAACATCTATGTTTATCACACAAATGTATGTCGTGGGTAGGAATCAAACCCACATCCCTCAGTTCAAAAGGCAGGGATACTACCAGCTGAGCTATCGGGCCCGTGTATATACAAGCAAAACGAATATATAAGTGATCCATCAATTATCGGACTCCTATATTATTATCACATACAAGGTACCTACTGCTAGCTAGCAGCCCCAAACTAGCTCCAAACAAAGCAGTCATTCAATGGGGACGAACAGTTCTCGAGTGGCGACCACGAAACTGGAAGACGTAGCGTAGGCCGCCCCCCCACTAGGTGGACCGACGATCTCGTGAAAGCCGCGGGGAGCCGATGGATGCAGAAGGCGAGCAGCCGCTTGGGGTGGCGCTCTATGGGGGAGGCCTATGTTCAGTAGTGGACGTTTTCAGGCTGTTTATGATGATGATGATGAAGACATCCCACATTCATACGTTTGTGACGCGGAAGAAGGCTACAAAATTAAAAAAAAAAAATTCAAAAAAATAATCATAATGATAATTTTTACTGCGTGTTTCCATGACATGTTTTTAATCTACACCACATAACACAACCTCTCTTACGGCACAATCTTTTAAGAAAACCATTACGCACTTTTCCCAGTATGTTCATTCCACACGTTTTAATTGTCCATTCCTATACATCTAACAATAGGTGATTATATTCTATTGTAGAAAGTAAGCGACGCCACGGGCGTGCATTGTGCTTAACCGTTGATTAGCTTACCAAAGGTTATCGATGGCTTGGTGATCGAAAATTCAATTAAACGGCTTTCGGATAACAAGGGAACATCTGTTTTCAATTAATTAAAGTATGAATGAGAGAGATCTAATCGTTAGATCTATAGTCAACCGTTAGTTTGTCTGTTTTGCTGAAGCTGTTTTTAGGCTAGGTACTATATGAAATTATATTACGTGTTCTGGTCACTGCTCAGATTTTTTTTATGAGATAAAATGACATGACAGGCTAGTCGTTCACCTGATGTTAAGCGACACGGCCGCCCATAGCAGTTGCAGTGTCACTTGGAACTATAAAATAAAGTGTCGCGTAACACTGCACTGCTAACGTCCACCTGTGACATCACACAGTCTAGTACCTAATCAGATAACTAGACTATGTAATCAAGTCATAAATTCTCATTCGCTCAGTAATTTGACTAGCTAAAATCCCCTTCAAACCGGAACACAGTAGTACTTGCAGACTACTGCTTGGCGGCAAAATAACTGGCAAAGCGATGGTAGGTACCTCATACTACCTAGACGAACTTTGCAGAAAAGTCCTACCACCTAGTAAAAAAGGTACAATTAATTATTTTAGTATATTAAATTTTTCAAACTATAATAGGTAGGTAAAACGGCTTTATGCAAGAGTGTACTATAATCGCAACAACAAAAATCTCACGCTTGGTTTAATCAGTATTTAAAAAATGTATCACCTATCAAAATTTTCACACGTAATATTCGGCAAACATTCAATATTTACTTTTTATTATTACTCTAATTTGTTATTTCTATGTTGTTTGTGTTAAGAAATCTCACAACTAATTAATAGTCAAGACGAATCGATATCTTAATTAATTGTTCACTTCATTTGAACGGGAACGACAATTCTCACGTTTTTTAAGTAATGGTGGTATTAATTTATGTCCACAATCCGTTTCCGATGTTCTATCCGATACTATCAGAAAAATTGTGCGTTTTAGAGCTTTTAACGGGTTAGCCGGAATATCTTCCGTTTTAATTTGAATATTAATTAAATTGCTAAATTAATTAAGTTAATTATCATGCTTTGTTGCTGTTTATTTAGTAGGGAATGACATAGTAAATATAGAGTCGGTTTTCTAAGAGACAACCGGGAGAGGTTATTTAGAGCGATAAGATTGCATAAAGGACAGAGGTTCGTTTTTTTTAAACGGGCAACGTACCTTTTTTACTCAAACTTACTACTACACTAACTAGACTAGAACTACTACTACACTACTGACTAAAATAACATTTGAACTGTAAACTAGCCGGGATGGCCTATAGTTAGTTGCTGCTACATGTTATTGAGAGTGTAAATATTTTTTTTTATAACGGGTGTTTCAATAAAGCTCTAATTCTATTCTAAGTCCAATTTATTTATGTATAATTACTTCATTTAAACACATTTGTTAATGTTATGAATGAATTTACATAACTTTACATACTTTGCTATATATATTTTCTCACTTATTAACTTCAAAACTAATATTGGAGGCGACACCGTTCGAGGCACGAAAAAGAATTGTCAAATTAGGGCTGCCAAAGTTATGACCACAGAGTATAAATTAGTGTTTTTATGGCTTTAATAATCGCGATACGAAATACGCAAATAGCGAAGGAGATATCGCACTGTAACAATCATTATATTATCAGATCATCGTAATATATAATTGACACTTTATTTGGTTTTAAAGGCAATATTTTACCACGTTTTTCTACTAAGTACAGATTACATCGCCTAGCATTTCACTATTTACAAGACACGTCACTATTTGTGTCTATTTCTGTCTTTTACAGCAACCATAATCTGGGGCGCATTAATGTCGGCCTGACTATAAATTACGATTTGGTTAAAATATTTATCGCCAGCATTAAAACACTTCTTCAAACGTGTCCTTGATTGAGAAAGATATTAACTATGTTAACCCTCAAGGGACGATTTTATCACTACTGCTATTTTGTGATTTATCTATGCCTCGCAGTATTTAAGTTTGCGTGCTTTAAATATTAATTGCTTCTCCATGAATAAAGCCGTCCTTATGAATACTAAGGAGTGGACACTTGCACCGCTCCTGGGTTTTGCGATAAGGTGTTGGCGTATTGAGAGATTGAGGGGAATATCGCGCAGTAGAATATTTGTTTAATTTAAAGTATTTGAAGTACTTACAACTTCATGAAAATTTATTGCGACACTGTGATTAATATAAAATTATTTAGATTTTTTGCTTCACTTAGTTTTGTTCTTAGCTGAGATGTATATTACTTTATTATTTACTACGTAAACTATTTCATCTATTTACATTACCTACGTTAATTATAAATGAAAAGGCATTGTTTCGAACATGATTTGTAACTGGAATCATAATTATTCTTATATTTTATATTATGTTAAGGTAGCTAAGCCAAATACTTTCTCTTCACGCATACAAGTAAAAAGCCAGCAATCCCCGTCCAGCTTATCGATCGCTAGATACGTGATATGATACTTAAACCTGTCGACATCGATACTCGATACTCGTATCACAATTTTATACGGAGTATATTTAAAACCGCTCAATATAGCACCAACCTAATAATTTCCAGAAGGCTTTGACCATAAAACTGTGATGATGTGTTATCGTATTATGCTAACATTGGCTTGTTTATGCTGCTTTGCAGTTTATGGAGGCGGGATTGCATTTTTAATAATTACGGACTAGTGGCATTTATTTTAAAAACTTGTTGGTTGAGTTTTAAGGAGCTTTACTGGCATTGGAAACTAATTTATTTTCTGAGTTTCTAAGTATACCAACAAATATCTTAGTGATCCGGTTATTTCAGTCTTTCAAATAGTCAAATATCACATTCTATAGTTAAAAAGTTTTGATAACTAAATAAATTTAAAAAAAAATGCCCAAAAACTACTCCAAAACAGCGCGGTTTTAAGATCTAGAAAACAAGCTTCAATATTGTAAAAAAAATCTGCTTATGGTTATAGTAACTCTACATCAGTTAATGCTATAGACATTTTTTCTCCGTCGTGAATCTACTGGTAATGTAATGGTATATAAAATTTAAGCACATTAATTTCAAGCCCACACTCCACAGTTTGCATTCAATATTACATAAGTCACAATAAGAAAAATTACCTAAAACACTGAGAAAAAGACACATTCTGCAACCATAATTCATAACGACCACAAACTTCCTAACAACAATAATTCTCATAACTTCTGCAATCAAGTTCAAGACAATGTAGGAAAATCTCGCATGACGTAATAACGCAGGTGAAACACCTAATTATCTCATAGCTATGAGTAAACTTTCGCTTTTGTGCTCTAACAATGAGCTCTCTTCTTGCGACGTTTTTCCTGAAGGTTGGGGTTAATGTAATGAAAATATTTGTGGATTTAATAGTGGCTGATTGGTCGTGTTTCCGTGTCATTTTATTATTATTGATTGTTGACATAACTGAGATAATTTATGTAGCGTAGAACAATGTGGTCATTAAACCACATTGTTCCACACACCTACTTTTAACTAAATAAAACAAGTAGAATGTTCCTGATTCAGTTGTAATAGAGTTACCGGTTAAAGTAATATACTTTATTCACAACATAACATTAAATAATATAAAACACTCAGATACTAAATTATTTTATAAAACTATACTGCTAACAAACTAAAACTATAAAACTAACAATACCTATAATACAAAACTAATCTAGCAAACCACTACCAGTAGGCAAAGTGCCCAAAATGCTGGCAGCATTGCCACGTTGAATGGCAATGCTTAATTAATTTAAATTGATAAAATTTTACATTTCGCCAAAATTTCATCTTAATCGTTTCAGTGGTTTGGTTAAATCCAAATAATGCATTAATTTAAAAAATATTATTAAAAGAAAAAAAAAAAAAAAATTTTGCTGCTGGATAAGAAATATTATATATATATCATCGAATTCCAAAACATGTGCTCATTAGATTTAAAATATAAAAGTATTTTTGTTTTATTTTCTTCATTACGTTTAAATTATCGAGTGCAGTTCAGATCCTGCTAACAACAAAATCACCGCCCACTTACAACATCCTAATTCCTATAATTTGTACAAGTTTCTCGCTCCAATAAACGCTTTATAAAAGTTTTATAAATGGCGTCTGTCAAAATGTATGAAACAATCGTAATTAGGCTCTTGTATTGAACAAAAATAGCGGCCATAATGAACTGGGAATGGCGCGTGCGTTCACAAAAAGCTACTAGTTTGTGTGGTACAAGCTGTAAGAAAACACGGTTTCTTAAAAATAGAGAAAAGAAATACATTAATTTTTTTCTCAAACCATGTTAGGAAATGTGCATTTTAAATTTTCATTTCGCTTGCATTAAATAAATCTCGGCCACATGATATTTAATTGTATTTAAAATTAAATTGATTTTAAAAAAGTTAAAAAAAAAATCGACAGTTTCAGTACTATAACATGAAACAATACAACATAATGCATATGCACACACAAACCACAACAACATGGAATAATAAAAAATAGAAAAAATATTAATAAAAATATATATTAGTAATTTTAATTTAAAGAGAAATGTTTATTGCACACCAAAATGTTACAATAGTTTCTTTTCTTGTGTTAAGAGCGACAAACAAGCGTACGGCCCGCCTGATGGAAAGCGTTAACCGTAGCCTATGGACATCTGCAACACTAGGGGCGTAACGTTGCCAGCTCAGTAAGGCCTAAAAAACACCTATCATACTTTTATATTATTTTATTTTAAAAAGGTTTAATTTGTATTAGTAAGTATTATGGGTGGCAAATAATACCGATGGTCCATTTGATGATAAAGCAGGAACCGTTGTTTGTAAAAAAAAAGCACCACCAGGAGCACTAACGATTCAGTCTTATGATAAGCTTTATACGTTAGCCGTAGACTTGAAAAATATTAACCGCTAACGCTTGTGTTTGTACCAGATCTTTAAGTAGCGAGCTCAATGAACGTCTAACGAAGTTAAATTAATTACAAATACAATGAGTTAAATACATACCGAATAGTATATACAATGTTATTTTATGAAAGGTGATGATAATGGGGTACATTATGGCCATCCGTCTTGTATAGTTAGGTGCTGGTTTTTGTTGCCAGCGATGAGCTTTCGTTTTGTGATTCATACTGAGGGCCTAGCACGAACATTTACGCGGGAGTAAGTGTAACGTTAACGTTAATCAGTTGTATGGGGCGCTGATCAAATGCCATACAACTGGTTTACGTTAACGTTACACTTACTCCCGCGTAAATGTTCTTGCTAGGCCCTCTGGTCATTGCTATTTTTCTGTGATAGGTCTTTAGTTCAATATTTGACCACGTCAATTTCTCATGATATTCAGTGGCAATGCGGGTGATAATGTAGGCTGGTTTCCTGGCTGGTTATGGTACTAAAGTCGGACAGCGCCCAAGTTTGCACTTAAGTATACCTTTATGACATAGGTTACTGCAACGCATTTGCGTATGTGACTGAGGAATAAGTGTGAACTCGGAGCTGTATAATTTCAGTACAGACCATCTTAAGGACGCTTCTTAAGACTCTCGTCTGTTATTCGTATGATAGTAGTGATGGATTAATTAGCATTCGCATTCAGTTTTAGCATGTGAAAACTCAATCAAATTTTGCAAATGAAATTTAGTTGCGAATTTTTTTCATTTCAATTAATTTAGTTCATTTTGGATTTAATTTTGAATTTAAAGTTTGATTTCATGTTTCATTTCATTTTCATATAATTTGTCATTGCATTTTTCATTTCAATTTTCCTTTACTTATTATTTATCTTTTATTATGCAATGGCATCTGACGGAGATCTTTTATAGCTTTCAACACACTCAAATTTTGCTGAGAATTAACCGTTTCTGTTTTTAAATATAATCTTTGAAATTATTATAGAATATTTTGATACTTTATTGCTAAATTAAAAGTAATTGTACACGTATAGTTAAAATCAAAACTTATGTTTTGGACCACGACACTATCCTCCCGCATAATAATACCTGCATAAAATTACGTGTTCTTAGCAGATTCCAAATAAAAAGAAAAATGTCTAATACGAAAACATGCTTTCATACAAGTTTTTTTTTTAAATAAGGTACTTTGATTCACGAGCTTAATGTAAAAAGGTCAGCTCTACTTAGAACCTTTTGTGAAAATACAGATGGCTTGTCCATATTCTCCTAGATTATATTATAATCTATGGAGTTTGATCTTTGCGATGGAAATGCTGAAACAAACATGACGTTTTTACCATTTTGTTTGCTTGGAATTTTAATTATACGGGGTCTAAACATAATATAATCCCATAGAATATTAAGGCGTTCGATTGTTCCAAAGGAAATATTTTGAGAAAATTTTCTTTCCATCTGACACTATTACAAAAATTGTAAAATAACTACTAGCGAAATCTTCAAACAGCATTTTATTTTTATATAGATGTCAAACGATGCTTAAGCTTTTCTCGAAAAGATGTTTGTTTTTTTTACCTGCACACAACAACAACTGACATAAGCTCACATGACTTAAATGACATCGGTACAATGACGTAACCCGTCAATCATATCAAGCGCCAAGTGGCAAGCACCATGCGCACGCGCATTCGCATTTTTTATACAACACTGAGCCCCGACTGCGCTCGCATTAAACCAGTTCAATCTCGGTGAAAGTGTATTTGTACATACGATAACACCGATGCTTGTATACAGTAATCTATGCAGTAGTTAAGCTTTGAGGATTTCCCAATATGCTGTGTTCCGCGACTATTGTATTTATTGTAACCAGAGAATAATTATTACTACGTAGGTACTTTTATCGTTTCATCACATCAATCAAGCCTTTTTGCGGTCATGCTCAACAAGTGAATATAAGTTTATTAGGAAAAAGAGGGGTGCCATAATCACCAGGGAACGCTGCTACCTATTCCGAGGATATTCCCTAAGCCGGCCTTCATAGCAACTACGGGAAAAGCCAGGGGGTTTTCTGATTGCATATTAGCTGATTTCAATCCCCTCCTACACAAGTCATTTATCTCGTCATGTTAATTAGTGTTCTTTGTCTATAACCATCAGATGCAAAATGCTAGTACATTAAATTGTTAAACATCATTATATTATATTTAGTAGAAAAGGCACATATAGTTAAGCACTATGATTCCCACCACTGCACCCGCATACCACTCTCATATCTATTGCAAATTGCGTCCATAAATAAATATTTTAAAATTGTCTGAAGCTAGAGTTCTGTATGACATTACACCTGCACAAAATTTAAGTACGATCACTTCCGGTTTAGAATAAATGCCTCGGGTGATCTCTTTATATGTAATTAGTATTCCGGAAAAGAAAGAAGTATCCATTAAGGTTTGATCGAAATAGGCACGAAATTAAGAGGCCGAGATTATTGAGACGTTTGTTAGTAATTTATTTTATTTTATTTTGCATTGCGGTTTGTTGTTTAAAGCCAATAAAATAAAATAAACTAGAAAACTGAACAAATCACGAAGAATCAAGAATTCGATAGCAGATTAATCTAAGTACGGATTCCGTTGTCAGACTTTATTTAGAGTTGATAATAGGTATAAATTTTATTTTGTATTAGTTGACCTTATTACAAGTATGTATACGTAATAAAATAATGATTTGATAAATCTGTACATTGTATATTTTCTGAAAATTGTAATTGCTACACTTCTTTATCGATATATAAATAACACCAATTGTTGATTGTCTGATATATCTGCCTTTTTGAACACGCATCACGCTGAAACTGCAGAACGGATTTTGATGTGGTATGATTATAGCCAATTCTTCAGATTAACTTTCATCATTTAATTCAGGATTCATTCAAGATTTCAAAAACAAGTGCACAAGGCAATAAGAAAGTAATTTAAAAAAAATCGTTTGTATATGATTTAAAATACAGTAAAAGTCTTATACCCACATTTATAATGTAGCATAAGAAGTAATAGAGTTCAATTACTCGCAAACGTTTAAAGAGTGTTAAGTGTTAGAGCTGTTAAGTGCTAGAACTGCTAAGTGCTAGAGCTGTTAAGTGTTAGAACTCGGTAGTAAAATCAGCTAACAATTTCTTAAAAACTATAATTTTCTCCATTCACCAGTCAATACCATTCAGGCACGTAACGCATAACCCCGTAAATTATGTGGTTAAGTTGCCTTACGGTTTTTGTGTGATTGTATGTAAAAACCACCATCTAGTTGAGTACGTGAGGCTGTATCGGTGTAACAGCGCACTGATTGCGGTTACCTATCGATTGAATATTTCTAGGCATTGTTTGTTCAAGCCTATGAAAGAGCAAAAAAATTGTGAGAGAAAATGGGTTCACGTTGGTATGATTTGGTTCGGTTTTTGTTGTTTTATCTCTCTATTTGACCTCTGAATGGAACTGTTGTACAAATTTCATTGTACTTTTGAAAATGGTAGGTATAAAAGAACTATTTTGAGACGGCTTATCTGAAGTTTGTGATACAAAGATCACTAAAAGATGATATTAATGCATTTTTCATAGTGTATCCATGGATGAAATAAAAAAAAGAAGGATTGAGTTTTGATTGACATCGAACTGAAGTCCAAAACGGCGGACATATTACATATGTGTGTCAGATGAAAGTATGACGACCGGCTGCATATGATGTTAGTGTGTGCGTGTTCCGCTCGTATGTACGAAGCGTTCCGGCTTCCTAAGGGTGCTTCAGTTTTGGATCAGACGGGATTCCCTCCTTCTTTTTTTAATGGCTCCATGAGTGTATCATTAATTTTTTTCCAAACAAAATGTAAGTTATAGTTTTAATTACGATAAAATTGCTCAAAAGCTAGAAACTTTTACACCTAATATATGCAGCATATATTGTTGTTTCATCGCAATAGGAAATATAATTGCATTTAACTTTTAAACAAACAATATTTAGATTTTCTTTTCGCAATATTACAGAAGTCAAACAAGTTTGATTTAGCTAATAATGACACATTTGTTTGTTATAGCCATTCTAATGATTATGTATTTATAAGATTGACCGTTGAGATTAAAAATTCAATAGGTAACAAAACCAAAAACAAAATGACGTCAATAGACACTCATTATCGCAGATAGAACTAATATTTTGGTTAAAAACGCGTTTCCATGTATGAACTTACATTATTACAAGTAAAATAAATACGTTATATTGAAAAACGTAATAAAGTTCTTTACAATAACACCGTGACGGATTTTCTCAGAATGACAATGGGGGTGTGAATATAATTAGTATAATAATTTATTTTATGATACAAAAATAATAAAAACTACTGGCATACAGGTAAATTCAAACGAATATCATAACTACATTTTATGGTAGTGAATATAAATTAATAATTTAAAATAATCAAAGTTAACTTCCACGCTGACATTTTGTGATTTTGTACTAAAACGCGAATTTAAATGAAACAAAGTGAAGGAATAAAAATAGGATATTGAGAACATCAATCAATAAGTATAGATATCTTACCTGATAATTTCAGAAATTGTACTTATCGCATGAAATTCTAATGATAAGTAATGAATGATATTACATTCTTATCACAAAGAGGACGAAGCGAAATTATTACTATACGTAAGTCTGCATGTCTTTGCCAACCATGTTTTTTAATTTTTGTACAACAAAATTTAGAAAAGAAATTATGGAATAACTCAAATCTTAGCTTCAAAATAACTTTTTAAATTAATGTTGATGTTGTTCAAATAACTTAATTTGACAGATCAAATTATGTTGAGTCCTGTCCTTTTCATGTGGATCGAAATGACAAGGACCGCAAAGTCTAGGGACTGTCAGATTGCATTATGTTCAGGATTGTGTATCCTCTCCACAAAGGCCATTAACCAAGAGTGGAAATTGAAGGATTATGTATAAATAACAGTATAGACGAAACTGAATGCGTAACAAAAGACTTAACAAAACCTTATTAGATTCTTACGAGATGCAAAAATACTCATTAAACATATTTGTAATAATCACTCCGTACACTCCTTTGTTATCATCAATAAGTAATCACCAATCACCAACAGTGATGTTAGAACTGATTAAAAATAGTTTTTTTTTTTTAGAAATCATTTTTTTATGTTTGTGTCAATAAATTTGAATGACAAATGCAAGAAATATGGTAAGTACTTTTTTCATTATAAAGACAAAAACGGTCAAAATGTACTTACATCATGGTCTGCGACGTAGCTGTAGACATGAAGCTTGTCGATTCTGATTGTGCCTTGGAAAGGGTACAATGTGGTCCCTCTGGGGATCTCCACGGAAGACCACACGCTGACCGAAGCCTCCCGACCCCTCGCACCACCAGGCCTCAAAGCCAAACTCAGTTCTTGAGGTATGAGTACCAAAGTCTCCATTATACCTCACTGATACATTCAGTCCCTCAAAAATACCACAGTCTTGTCCAGCCACTAATTTGGAACCACTCACAAATGACTAATATCAAAGAACCTGACCGATCTCGTCCATCACGGTTAATGAGGATAAATAAATTAGTATACAAAAATCGGGACGTCTTTCCGATTATCAGGGTGATGTCACCGGCTAGTATCGTCCGGTGATCGATCGACCGGTCACCCGTCAGGTTTAATCACTTATCGCGTTCAAAAGTCCGAAGCTCAAGTCCGAGAATGAACTTTGTTTCAGTATTTCACACGAGGGATGCGTACGCGCTTCTATCTCGGCGAGTACTGAAGGAAGCGCTAACATTGACCTTACTGGCGGCCGTGATCGCGTTTACAGTTCATTTTTTGTTCGATAAAAAGGAGAGGAGTAAAGCCCTACAAAGTTATTCCATATCCAGTTCAAACAAAAACCAACCTTATCGTTCTTGTTTTATGAAATGAGTATAAATAATCTTTATGTTTGTAAGGTGTTGTAGTAAGGTGCTCCCCTCCAAAGGCGTCACCTGCAGAACCGCGCGCCGCCCGTCTGCCTCACTGAGCGTTGGAAGCTCGCAGCAAACGCACCTGATCTCAACCTGCGACATCCAACCTGTTTTCCTAATGCGTTTTTTATGCTGACGGTTTTAGGGTGCCAGTTAATTTGGCGCGTGTAATAGGGGCTTTATAGACCATAGACGTTGGAAAAATGGATAATAAAATGTCTATGGTTAAACTTTTTGTAGTGTGACATCAGGCATTTTTATTGTACTATAGAAGCGTTTTTAGGACTTGTGTTTTGCGTAAGCCGTTGGAAAACTTAATTTCCATTTTTAAATGGCATTTATTTTGTAAACGTTAGGTACATAATTTGCAGTAAATACACAATTTTCAAATTAATTAAAGTACTTAATGCTTTTTTTGCACTGAATAATTATACTAAAATAGTTCATATACTGTTGACAAAATCAGGATACATTTTTGTTTCAGGATTATATAAGTAGGTATTATATTATCTGGGGTTTCAATAAAAGCTATTGTAATTTATTTAACTAGTTAACGCCAGTTTCATAACAAATATTAATCGTCGAAGATAATTAGTGTCATATTGTGTGTTTGTGGGAGATTTTGTACTGATGAAAAACAAAACACAAAATCTAATAAAACTCCAATCCCTGCATCAATTTTAAAATAATTTTATTTTAATCATTAGCTCATAAATGTAAAACATTCTCTACATTTTGCGTGAAAATTAAGTATAAAAATATGTTCTTATAAAGGCATTTAATTATGCTTAATTAGCATTTTTAATCCAAGGATGTGTATTCACGTAACTTATCTCACTGTCTTCAAGTGATACGATATTGAATCCACAGAGAGATCACAAAGTCATCTCAGAAAAATACACTTTAATCTCACAAGCAGAAGGTTGTTTTTTAATAGAAGTTCCCAGCAGTCTGGTACATGAGTCGTCGACCTGAACACACCTGCCACCACCGCAATTCTACTTGCATTTGTTATAGTTGCTTTTAATAAAGAAAAAACGTGTTTGGCTTGATTAGAGTAAGGTTTTGGGTTGTGTCAGATGATGGATGGTAGAGACAGGAGAAATGTTAACAATCTTATGTTTTTTGACTAATTTCGTTGACATTTTAACTGGTTTTGTACGCGTTTGTACTTATTATTAACTTTATGACATCTCTAAGTAACTTTTGTTTATGAAATACCTACTTTGGTTTCGGATTCGATGTCACGGCAATTTATTTCGGCAATGAATAATTTTAACGCATTGTTTGTTAGTAATAACTGAAATGTAAAACTTAACAACCTAATTAATAATAATAAGTATAATGATAGTCCTAATTTATATTTATTATTAATTGTTTTTACAAGAAACTTGCGAGTAAAACCGCTTATCATCCCCCCGTAATGATCCTAATAAATATTTTTTATTAATATTTTTTGTGTTTTTTATCTTATTTAGAATGATTAAATTAAAGTTTTTAAATCAATGTTTTTTTGTGTTTTTTGATCAATGTTTTGTTTTTGTTTCTGTTTTTTTTTTCAGTTTTTATTATTAGTAAAATAAATTACAGGCAGCAAAAAATTTACATAATAAACAAATCTCTAAATGAAATATCCTTCCTCTCTACGAATATTCTTAGCGTCCGCGTTGAAGTCTTTTCTATGGGATTAAGCAAACGTTCGTAGAACTTCCTGTTACGAAATGAAAATAATGATGTTTCCTTTTATGTTATCAAAAGGCATTCGATTGTTTACTGTAATGTTTAGTATTTAATACTAAAAACAAGCACGTTGTCAGCAATAACAGCGTAACACAAAAATGAAAAAGGTACTTATATCTGCTTTTTGTCGTAGGATAATAAATTATGTAATTGAACTTCATACATTAAAAAATATGATTACTATTTAAAAAAAGCAACATATTAGGACCACAGCTCACGTTGCACCAGAACGATATAAAAATAATATCCTGCCAAAAGTTCAAATCAAGTAGTAAAACAATAGACTCTCTCAACTAATAAAACATAAATCCATAGAGTAACATACGTAAATATTTCCAATATAAAATTTTGTTGAAAATTAACACACGTCTTCATTACAACAAAAAAGGTCATAATAATTATTAAACGTTTAAAAAATATCAATAATATGCGTTTTTACAATAACCAGATAAAAGCTATTCATTGGCTTAAAACAAAACACAGTGGAAAGAAATGTGCATTTTTTAAACCGTATACTGAATAACGAATGTTTTCTGATTTTAGACGGTTTACAGTTTATTAGTCGGATAACCTTTATCCAGTCTTAAAATCATTATTCTAATAAAATTAAATACAGTATATAACAGCCATACTAAAAACTATAAGCAATAATAACCCTACTCTGCGATAAGAGTATTATTGAATGTAAAATATCCAAAGTATTAGTAGAATCACAACAAATCAATCCGCGGGGCGGGGCGGGGCGTGCGAGGCGTGGCCTCAGCCGTGCGGCCCCGTGCGTTACCGGCTGCTATTGTATCTCAGATTTCACGGCTCTGATTCTATTACCTTCCTTCTTATGCTTACTTAGATATAAAGCTTATTGTTATATTGTTACACTTGTGATATAATATTTTGTTGTGTTCAGTCAAAGTTAGCTACATTGTTAACTTACGTAATTTTTTCGTTCCTATTTCGATACTTTTAAGTATCATTATACAATATTTATGATTTTTATAGCAGTATCGCCTGCTCAGCGTAATCTACAGATTAATTTGTAAAGGAGAAAACCCAACCCCATAAGTTGGTTGTATAAGGTGAAGGAAAAATTCGGACATGAGACCACTTGTCACGGTAGCTTAAGTAAAGCATATCCCGGCTTTAGGGATGGATGGATGCGGGTTCAATCCCCGCTCGTGATTCTAATTTTTCCTTTACAAATTAATCTGTATCATTATACAATGTTTGGTAGAATGTTAGCCAAACTAGGCGTGTAGGTGGATCTACTTGGAAAATACGAGCTTGCGTAAAAGCGGCTATGTGTTGGTCAACTTTTTTAACCGTTAAATTAGAAATTTATTTAGTTTTTTGAAATTGACCCTTTAAGTCCACAACTTTTTTCCTTGATATTTCTGGTCACTGTATTATTGTTTATAATCCCTAATGTTTTATTGGTCTGCTCAAGGCACTTTTAGATCCCTAAAATACCAAAATAGTTTGGACGTGAGCATCCTCCTTTTTACCCACTTGACATTGGCAGAATTATTAACGCTACAATGTAAATTTAGATGATTCCTGAGCAACACCACCAATAATTATAAAAAAAAAACATTCATTTACCTAACCAACCATGGGCAATACCGCATTAACACTATCACAGAATAATGAATAGTTGGTGCTTACTAAACCGCTTACCCACATCCAGCCCAAATTGAGTTGAATTTAATGACAACTAAGCTGCACGGAGACGTGACGTGACCGGGACGATTACTGTCCGTCTGCTCGGCGGGATCATCGGATTTGAAATGTACGGTCTGGAATTACGTCCGGCAATGCCGTGAATCGCGTAATAAAGAAACAGGTTTCCGGTCCAGACAAACGTACTTAGCGTGTAAGAAAGGGTATGGAAAGGTGAGAAGATATGAAATAAGTCAATAACACAGACGCAACTAAACATTTTCATTTGCTTTTGCATTTGGGGGAGGCCTATATTCAGCAGTGGACATCTACGGGCTGATGATGATGATGATGATGATGAACTAAACATTTTAGGGTTTTCAGCCCTGGGGGAGTCACCATAAGGTCCTATTGCATTATTACTTCAATATTACCTCAATCATACATTGACAAATTACATGAAAGTAAAAATACTTTAATGTTGCAGAGCCCGAGCAGTTTTGATGACGTCACATTAAATCGTTCACTCAAATACAACTGTCATGTCATACCTTTACCTTACCTTTATCATGTTGACAGCGACGTGCGACAGTGATAACGCTATATAAAAATATAGACGACTCATTCTCGCCCAAGTATACTTTATAAGTTCATGGTACGAATTCGAACAATATTATTAAAACCGTGAAGCATTACTGTCACGAACCATGATGGTTTGTGTATACTTTGTGGTAGGGCAGCTGTTCGAACTGAATTATTGCACTTATACCGTGGTAATTGTATGCTACTTATGAGCAAATATTTTCTGCGATGGGACCTATTAATGTTATTTATTCTGTGTCAGCATGATCGCTCGTAGAACTGACAACCGATGGGGAAGAGAGGTTCTCGAGTGGCGACCACGAACTAGAAGACGCAGCGTATAGGCCCCCCCCCACCCCACTGGGCGGACTGACGACCAGGTCCCGTGTGGTGGATGGATGCAAAAGGCAAGCAGCCACTCAAGGTGCTCTTTGGGTGAGGCCTGTGTTCAAGTAGGGGTCGTCGTTTGGCTGATTATGATGATGATTGAACTGTTTTTCAATTGAATTTTGGTTTGCCAAGTTCAAGTTCGTAATATCGCTCGTATGTTTTCTCGAATCTTGTTTGACAAGTAATACGCGGGATGGTTTTATGGAAACGTATGGGTATGGTCCGGTTATTATAACTATTAATAAATAAGTCATAAAATTAGGTAGATAGGTAGGTATCTAGTATGGTTTTACAGTTTTATATTCCACTTTTGAGCAAATTATTTACTCTTATCCATACCTATCTTAAAATGAAAGGTGTAATAAAAAAAAAGTCGGCGTATATCGAAGTATATAGATAGGTTGGTACTCATAATATACTTTGGTGTCTAATTAAACCAGAATAATAATATGTAAAAAACTATATATTTTATTAATCCGCTAAAAATTGTCTTCAAGTTAACAAAAATATTATTCTGATGATATTTTTTAAACCTTTAAAAATCATAACACACCCATTTCAAACCAAAGCCGACTTTGAACCTCTCTAATCTGTACCGAAAAGACAAGGCGACATGCTTCGTCTTTATCTTTTTTATTTTAAAATCCGTCAAAGATTTACATATCAGTTTTACGACAGATTCATTGGGCCACATCGTGTTAGGCAAGGAGACAGCGCCTTATTTAATTAAACTAGCAACCTTAGAGATGCTTCCACTAAGCATGGAAATGATTGCTACCTACTTTAAAATCATAACATTTGATCATATGATTTATTTTAGTCACTGTGATTTCACCTGCTATGTTTCACAGGCTGTGATTTTTTATAGACTGTGATTTTTTATAATGCTTAATGAATTTATAATCCATACCGATTGGCGGTGCTTTATGAAAAGGAACACAGACGCGATTTAGAAAGAGCAAAGTTGCGACCGGCGGCTTATGGTCGCAACTTTGCTCTTTCTAAATCGCGAATAGTAAGAAGTCTAACGCAGTGTTTATAAAATTATACCTTACAGGTCTCAGTGTTTTCTGAAGCATAAACAAAATTATATGTTCTGATATTGACCGCTGATGCTACTCTCTTATTATGAGATCCGAAGCCACTATTCATTGAGTGTGATTAATCACACTGTGATTAGTAGCAGAGTATGTTCTAAAAAGTAGCAGAATGATTTGTGATTCAAAAAATCATATGATTTTTCACCTGTTCCATGTTAAATGATGTCTAGCTTCCACACCACCCAATTTGCCATACAATCTATCTACGCGACCCGAGAGCCTAGTTCGAGTTTTGCATAATGTTTGCTCTCGA
This sequence comes from Ennomos erosarius, assembly GCA_963580505.1. Taxonomy (NCBI): domain Eukaryota; kingdom Metazoa; phylum Arthropoda; class Insecta; order Lepidoptera; family Geometridae; genus Ennomos; species Ennomos erosarius. Next base: position 3,412,202 of record OY756982.1, read on the forward strand.
AAAGTTTCAATACTCACGACCCAGCTGCTCACCGGATGCTGCAACATTTGTGTCAGTTTTTCGTAAAGAGTACCTATATAAATACTCTGATGACGAATAACGAAACTAAATACGTCATTGTCTCTTGGTCTATGTGGTTTTACATTTGACATGATGTTCGTGAGGGTACTGTAAATTGATTTTTGAATTTGACTTGTTGAGAAATCCAGTAAGGTAACATAATCTGTAGATTAGTGATGCTGTGAGATGAAAATTATTCATCTGTAACTGTATGAACAGTTACGTGATGGTTTATTATTGTGGTTTTATAAGCGTTTTGGGGTATGTAATAATACATGTTTAAAATTAATTAAAATGTTATTTTTGTCTAGCAAACGCCTTACCATCCCGATCATATTTAGTGCCTGGCATGCATCTCCCTTGCATAGCAAATGTGAATAAGAACGCGTAATGGCGGTAGTAGTGAATTTTTGGTACGCTTAATACTAACCAGGTGTTATAATACTAACTAAATGTTATATTGTTGTATCAGTGGGCACCTATTTACCTAATTATTATTGTTAAATTTTACTTTACCTACTAACTTATTTTCTTTCTTTTGTCTACTTTAGTTAAAAGTTACAGAAATCGCGCAGCGCCTCTTGTTTAGTAATATTTAAATGAATTGACATACCAAATAACAATGTAGATTTGTAGATCCATCTCCGATACCTATATTAACGTGATGCCACACATTAAATAAAATAAACGCTACGGCCCCACAAAAACCATAACGACTTATGTGGGCTGTACCCGAGAATGACTGCTGATTTAGCATTTAAATTCGTTCCCGAGGCGCTATCCCACTCTAATTGTTGCCGCCACAAATTATAAATTCATTTATGTGCTCCCGAGTCCCAGCGGCTACTTCGGTTATGTTTAAAGCATGCGATGGTCAGAGCGGGCTGGGATCGGAAGCTTAGGCTACGTAACTACTTAAACTGGATTGCACCATCCACCGATAACTAGGTACAGTCTAAAAGACAAGGCAACCGCCCGTATCAAGAGGCTGTGTAATGTGTATGGTGTCGTATGTGCTATGAAATTACCTATACTAAGGACTATATAGGGCGAAACTTACAGGCTTTAAAGGCGAGCGCGCTTGGCAGACGGCTTAGTGGTCGCAGATTTTAATGTACCGAGAAAAATGCTGCTGCCCTGGATCCAGGGCCTGGATATGTTTTTAGCCGGCTCTTACGGCCCTCATGGGAAGAGATGGGGACCGGGAACACCACGTCAAAAGTAAGCTTTAGTGCATAATAACTAGCATGCTATACTTACTTTAATCTCATCGTCAGAGAGAGCTGAATTCGGTCGAACTCTAAGTCTGATAAAAAACCATATCCATCTCAGCAGTTTGGTTTAAGCCCTTTCAAGGCCTCGCATTACTCCGTAATAAATAACACTCAGTCAGTAGCAAGAACTGTTTCATAACAAGGCAAGACATTAGTTGTAAGTCAAGCCCGGGGTCAAAACTTGTTAAAATAATTGTTACTTTTGTTTGACGATATTTCAAGCCATAGAGCACGGTAAGGTCTCATTAAAAACTCATAGCCGTCCAAGATTAATTTGTTTATGAGCAGGAATTGGTACAAAAAATGTTTACCACTATGCTTAATAAACAATAGTAATCACCGACAATCATATCATAATATTTAAGGCGTAGCTGGGATTTTGCGTTTTTGGCGTTGATTGTTTAGTACGACTTAGTTCCATCGGCATCCAGTGCCATTTATTTAGGGTCGTGCCTCAACTAATGACATAGTAGGCCAGCCCCATTAAATTAAATTAAGTATGTAAATGTATCTTGGCTTTATGATTCACTAAAGGGTCTAGTGAACAAAAAAGCAAATTCCAGTCGCTAAAAAACATAAAAACGGTATCCCTCGCGTGATTCTCAAAAATTCGGGAGCAGTTTCAAAAGTATCCCCTTGGGTTATGCTTTCTGAATGGCAACCAGCGTTTACCATTTACCAATGCCTGGACACAATATAAACAGTAAGGGTAAACCGGTAGGAGTAGGTATTTTATTCGGTTTTGAAATAGAAGGCCGGTTATTATCGCGGATTTAGCGGATATCCAAAAACCGCACTTCTGTCCCTATACTTCCAAAAAGTTACCATGCTTATCAATGTTTTTATAAAACCTTTTGCTACAAAACTGGCCTTTTAGGAGTTCTGTAATCTGGCTGAAAGTTAATAACGCAATTAAGTAACGTAGTTGATAACTAATTACTACTATTACTAGCTATACCTAATAGATATTTTGCCGTCTGTAAACTTTGAGTAACAGAATGTATAAAATGTACTTTAACTATCTACTAATTATCATCTTAGAAGATATAATAAAATCGGGATACTGGAACAAAGAACTGCGCCGAGTGCCCTTACTGTTTATACGACTGACTTATATCCTAAAACGGGCAATCAGAATCGAAACGTAATGGGAATTTGATATGCAAAGTTAGGAACGTTTACTCGAAATAGCAGTTTCGAATTGATATCGACTGGAAAGCTGTTCAGCAAGTGCCAATTTGCCGATTATTTTACGGTTATTTTTATTAGCAGACGTATCGTGGATCGATACAGTTTTCTTTTTTATGAGTTTAAGAGATTGCATACTGCATGCTGGAGCTTATGTTTTGAACTAGAACTGCCTTCGGTTTCACCCGCGGTCAGATCATGAAACACACTTTCCCCAAGTATCTAACACAGGACCAATATAGTACACATTATGAAAAGTTCATCGAAGCTCATGAATGAAAATTTTACCACCTGGTGAACGTGCAACGACATTCAGCTGCTTAAAAATACGAAATAGTGAAGACTTAAACGGACCCCTTTTGAATTAGTTTGGTGGATATATACGTAGTCAAATATAGAGTAGGTAAGGTATGAGTACCTAGTAATATATTTTGCTTTTATATCCAAAAACGAAGTAATTATTATTGTCATCATCGTCATCATCATCACCATCAGCGTCATCAGCCTGGTCATTTTCATCGTTGAACAGAGGCTGCCTCCACAGAGCTTCACTTTGAGCAGCTGCTTGCCTCTTGCATCCATCGGCTCCCCACGGTTCTTAGCAGGTCTTGGTCCACCTAGAAAGGGCCCAGCCTACGCTGCGTCTTACGGTTCGTTGTCGCCACTTGAGAAAATTTCTGCCCCATTGCTGCATCGGCTGTCACATCTGCGAGCGATGTTATCCACTTTTAATTACACATTAGTACAGAATAGGGCAAATCTATACCTTTTTCAAGAACTCTCACGAGGACATATTTAGAACAATTAAGCATTACAAAGGTTTGAAAAGTGGGCACGAACGAATAAAAAGTAGAATATTCCAAAAAGAGGGCAATGATCTACAATTTGTATGGATGGCACGAGTGAGGAACAAAATCAGAAAGGGGACAAATCGCGAACACACCGTTGTAAACTTTTATCCCGTTCCCCAGATAATATAATACCTACAGTACAGATGCCTCATCCCGTACAACGGAATAACGCGGGCTATTTTACCAATTATTTTATATCTGCATAACGCAAGATTACCAAGCGACATTTATTGCGTGTTGGCGAAGTATTGGGCTAAATGAATACACTGGACACTAACTAGTAACTCTCTAGACACGATTACTACATTTTTTTTCAAGTTCGGGCTATTTTTCGTTTGTACCTGATGGGACCCCATGCCCGCACTGAAAGTATTAAAAAGGCATTTCTAATACACCTTAAAAACTGGTTTCTAGAAGATCAAAAGCGTTCAATTAAGCACGGCCGACAACCATAACTTGCAAATCGTTCCAGTAATTATCGGCAGCATTATTCTTGAATATAATGTCTCATTGTTAATTGTTGGGTAGCAGTATAATCGCGGGCGGATCTCTTTGCTCCTGTCCGCGTTATCTGTAGTACTAACTTGTGGCCCACCATAAAGGTGCACTCATGGTGCTACTGGATCGTGGTACCTGAACTATACCTACCCACCTACCTACCTATACCTACCTATTTGGAGGCAAGTATAATAGAGAGAAAAAAAATCTAGAGGCGAGAGTGCCGAATCTCATAATAATATCATTCAGTCATAACGCCTGCCCCCCTATTACGAACGAGCTAGCAGCGCTGACGAGCGTCTGCCGCTCAACTGCTGTCAATTTTCATACAATTTTAACAGCAGTTGAGCGGTAGAGCGGTTGAGCGCATCAGCAGCGCTGCTAACTCCTTCGTAATAGGGGGGCTGATGTGTCTGTTATACCGAGTAAGATATAAATGACCCTGCACTAATTGACTGCTCCCAAGCTCGCGCCACGTATACGTCTATTACGTACCTACCTACTGCAATGTATTTGGGTAGGTACGTCCTAGAGAGATTAAGTGTGAACTTAAGTAATATCAAGCTTTATTTTGTTCTAAAATGTGCATACGTTTGACAACAACTTACCTGTAAGTAACGAGGGCCTAGGGTGGATGGAGCACATTTGCTCATGAGATACTCATTCACTCTTAACTTGACTAATTTTGATTTAAAATTATAATTATTATTGTTATTGTGATGGATGTTATTGCTGCCATCTACATGCAATAGGACGCACTATTTAATATCGAGAGTAAGTTCATTTTAGATGGCGCTAAAATCAAACGTAAAATTATGGTCAGAATGGCACCGGGATGCGTCTCTCCGACCGCTTCGGTGAGTAAAAGTTATAAATTACACTGTTAAAAAATTAGGTAGGTGCCTACTAATGTTTTTTCAAGCGATGTTGGTGTAAATTATTAACATAATGTTCTGATGTCTAATCATAATTTATTGTTATAACTTACGCAAGTGCTAATAAAATGTAGAAGCGCAAGTTGTGTAAAGCGATGTCTACGTTGTTCTTGGAGAAACCGCTGGATGGCGTTGATTTAAGAAAATATTAGAAAGTATTTTCACGGGTAATGTTAGTTCCACCAACATACTGTAAAGATAAAAGGGTTCTGTGCACACTGGAATGTTTCGTTGAATACTCATCGTCGTTTTGTGAGGCTACTACCTCCACTGTTGTGTTTGATTGCATGCCGTAGGTTACCATAACAAAAGATTTACTATTATTTGAGGGTCACGTGGCAGCTAATGTGAGAGGTGGCAAAAAAACAACGATAAATTGGTGGGACTAAATCTCGCCAAACTACTTACTGTAGACTTACCTATAAAATTAGTAATTTGTCTACTTATGTATTTCTTTAGCTGTTCTAGCCAGATAGCTATCATTCAATCATGCAATGTATAATAAATTATGTATAGTTACTTAAGCCCCTGCATATACAGGGTTACAGGAAAAATTGTGCTAGATCCGTTAAGGGCGTGGAGTACCCATCATTTCTGACTTATTTCACTATGAAACAACCTAGCCTCAACTTAATATTTTATTTAGATATTCCTTAGAGAAAAATACAGTTTCTAATATTTTTTGTATTTCTTAACTTTCACTTGTCTACTACGGTCTATTCAATTAACTTATGTACTATTTTAATGATTGACGTCCTAAAACATCTTAATACACATGTAAAAATGCAATAATCATAATAATAAGACACACAAAATAAACAAAATTAAATTTTGTAGCCTAAAAATCGGCAATTTTCACAAAAAATATTAAAAATCGAATATCTCGAAAAGGGTTAAGTTTAGGCTAGGGTGTTACATAGTGAAATAAGTCAGAAATGATGGGTACTCCACGCCCTAAACGGATCTAGCACGATTTTCCCTGTAACCCTGTATAGTTAATTCTTAGATAAGTAAATAAAGAAAACTATGTACTTAAATATAATTAAAACTGTAACACTAGACTAGATAGATGCTACTAATCACAGACATCTAAACTATCTACACTAGTATTAGATTTTTGTGCTGCTAACACATTGATAATATTTCTCTTATAGATTTTAAACCTTATATAATATGTACAATCTTGTCTCTGAAGGATATTCCTGTGACCTCACTATACAGGTTCTACCTAGTGTGAGGGACAGCGCTTCGACCGAGGTACAATGTTTGTAAATACGCAATAACTTTATTAAATTGTTACTTTTACTACAAGTTGATGTAAGTACCTCACTTACAACCTAAGTATGTGTGATCAAATAAAGTTTTATTTATTAATTATTTAATAGGCTTTGCAGGCTTTCAATTATGTCATTTTTGGAATGTGTGTGCTTCCGTGTATCTCCTAAGTAGGTACTAAGTCATACCTAGTCACAGACATCTTATACTAAGTCATCTGTGTACCTAGCATATAATAATTATAACACCAATATTTCAGTATGCTGTTACCAAATATTTGTTTGCAGTCCATAATAATTCATCTATCATTACACTAATTTAAAACGCCTTCGTCATCATCTTCATCATCATCAGCCTGAAGACGTCCACTACTGAGGCCTCACCCAAAGAGAATAGAATAGAAAATTACTTTATTGCCTTTTTATCACTATATACATATTACAAAGACAAGATACATATTTTGAAAGCAAAAGGGGTGGCTTTAGCGTTGTGGCCATAGACATATATATAAGGACAGGCCTAATGACAGATTAAACCGTCGCTTCAAAGAGGGAGTCAAGTTCACAGATTGACATCCACTAGCGCCCAGTCTGTGTTGGAAGTGAGAAGATATCGGTCGTGTGTCTCGAAGAAAATATGCCAAGTTGTGTTGTGAAGGGTTGCACAAACTACACTCTAAAGTGCAATAAAAAGAAATACAAAGTTTCTTACCACAAGTAAGTCAATATTTTCAATATTACACTCCGTTTTGTAAGAAAATATACGAATTTATATTTTGGATAATCATTGTAAACAAACATTGAGAGACATAATGGCAGCGTTTAATTTCCCAACTCATCGTAGTTCCTGAGTAATCTAAGAGATGGCGCTGACTTTTCCCCACACCATTTTGAGTAAATAAAATGTTCCTTCGGGCATATCCTGATATATAGATCTATGGTTGTGGCGCATGTACGTTTTCACGTGCATAGCCATCCCTTGCTCGGACTGATGATCGCCGAGAAGAAAAACCGGTACAAGGGGGTAGCATTATACAATCATCATTACTAATGAATCATCATCTATAACTACTTTTTATACGTAGGTAGGTACAACATAATTTCCGATAGCGCCACTTTGAGCGGTTACTTGCCTCCTGCATCCATCGGCTCCCCACGGTTCTGACCAGGTCGTCGGTCCACCTAGTGGGAGGCCGGCCTACGCTTCGTCTTCCAGTTTGTGGTCGCCACTCGAGAACCTTTCTTCCCCAACGGTTGTCAGTTCTACGAGCGATGTGGCCTGCCCACTGCCACTTCAACTTGCTAACTCTGAAAGCTATATCGGTGACTCTTGCGGATCTCCTTATTTCGGATCTTGTCTCGCAAGGAAACACCGAGCATAGCTCTCTGCATAGCTCGCTGCGCGATCCCGGTAGAAGAATAACGGACTTCTGATAATCCCATTACATCCCAGCGCAACTTATTCATCTCTTCCTCCAATTCGACCACCTTTTCATCCGCATTTAAAACGTACTCAGTTAGAACTATCGCCTTTTTTACCACAAATGCCATCGATTGATAAACTACGAGATATCCAAAAGAATTAAAAAAATAACATCAATGTGATAAGATAAACTAAATCACAGAATTCGTATTTATATCTATTGTAAGTCATTCTCTAATTATTATCAGTAGTGAATTGTAAGTGCTTAAAAATGGTGTCTATATTAATTTTAAGTTTTATTGTAAGTGCTAGTGCTAGTGTGGAATTAAACATTCCAGCCCACAAGCAAACGTTTGACCCGAATCTCTTTGAAGAAGTGTTGGATGAGGAGCTGTGCCGGGATCAAATGTCGTATTTGATCAACAATAACACTGAATTACTATTGAGATGTGAGTAAAAAATAATAGTAGTTGTATTTGATAGAATCAAGTTACAGATAAATACTCAGGAGTACTTATATATAATTTTCTAGATCTAGAATGTTGCAGTAAGTAACAGATAATTATATATAATTTATATATATATATATATATATATATATATATATATAGATTCCCCCATGGGCACTTTGTTGATCAGACGTGCCATATAGGTAGTAATTTGTTGATCCGATTTCACTTGTTGATCCGGGTGGTATTTGTTGATCCAATACCGCATTACCGTCAGTACGTGGCTCCGATTGGAGCCACAAGTGCAACCAAGAGTAATAATAATAATTACGTATTTTTTATACAAATCCACCTTTTTTGCGTTTGAGCACTAGTTGATCCGATTCAAATGAGCCAATCAGAGCCCACAAATTGTCACGAGCTCCGCAATTGGTTGCTGGCGCCCTTGACAGGTATTATCTTATTCAAGTATAGTTTGTACATGAGGTTTAAAGACGGAGCTAAACTCTACATTGTTTCTGCGGTCAGTGAAAAATTATGTGCCAATTTTTACCAGTACCTATTATATGCTATGATTATTATCAGAGTAGGTAATGGTAAGCTAGTAACGGTAAGTGTAAGTATTTTGATATTTTTACCATCAATAATAGGTTCGAATAATAACTCTTCTTCAATTTGCATACAATCTGCTAAAATTCATAAAGGTGCTACACCAAACATTTATATTTATTTTTTCTATTTTATTTCTTTGCTGATTTTTATAATAATACATTCCCAGCAGATTTGTTTCTAGCGTTAAAAATAATAAGAAATAAAATAAATAAATTATTTATTATTTATTTTGTTATTAAATTTCCCTATAATAGTACTTCATCATTAGCTTGAAGACGTCCACTGCTGAACTCAGCGGCTGCTTGCCTATTGCATCCATCGGCTCCCCACGGCTCTGACTAGGTCGTCGGGCCACCTAGTAAGGACTGGCCTACGCTGCGTCTTCCAGTTCGTGGTCGCCACTCGAGAACCTTTCTTTTCCATCGTGTAATATTTAGTACCCCACAAATAATTCACTCGTTTCAAAACGTTTGAAACAATTTAAGTAGAGGTTTCATTTCCGCATTCTATAAACCTCTCAGATAGGTGCTCGAGTGGCTACCACGAACCGGAAGACTTAGCTTAGACGGGCCTACTAGGTGTACCGATGATCTGGTGAAAACCGCGGGGAGCCGATGGATGCAGGAGGCGAGCTGCCGCTCAAAGTGGCACTCTCTGGGGGAGGCCAATGTTCAGCAGTGGACGTTTATCCAAATCCGTTCAGCCGTTTCGGCGTGAAGAGGTAACAAACATACACTCACACAAACTTTCGCAATTAGTTTCTTCTTCGGTTAACGTTGTTCCCGAAATTGCCGCATAAATAACACGAAACTTGATAGTGTTGATGACAACAAAAGATAATATTTGCCTATTTTCTTGTATAATAATTCTAAATGGCTGTAATATTATTGTTAAATTCAGTAATTTAAGGTATGGAACCTTGAATTTTAGTCAAAAGTACCTACACGTTTCAAGGTTTCGGGAGTTTTTATAATCTTTATAGGATTTGTGCATCTTACTCTAAGATTTGGTGCAAAGTAAATATCTAAACTAAAATAATATTATCTAAGACTTTGTTATTAACATTATTACCTAATAGTAAGCAGTAGTAGAAATTCTTCAAGAATCAATACCGAGTGAAAACTCAGAAGCTCTCAGAAAAACTCCTGAATTAATGGCAAACCAAAGCGATGAAACTGCAGTCTTCAGTTGATATGTCAGCCTACGGTAAACTCAATAAACAAATCTGGAGTGGAGTTCACAAAAACTAGAGACAAAACTGAGGATTAGAGTGGTGTCATTTCATTCAAGCCTGAGGTTCTGCGAGAGATCGAGAACTTCTATGGACAGTTATAAACCTGGACATGTAAGCCCACTACTAAGACAGCTCAGGACACCAGAGCCAAGTTAGTTCGACACTATACCGAAGATATCCCCGACTTCAGGCTGTACAAGATTAAAATGGCTCTCAAGCAGCTTAAAAACCACATGGCGCCAGGTGAGGATGGAATTACGACCAACTTCTGAGAGCGGGTGGTAGACCAGTGCTTATAGTCCTACCGAAGTTATTTAATTCTTTCGTCCTTGAAGGTACAACGCCAGAGGCGTGTCACTAAAGCGTGGTTGTACTCTCTACTCGCGGTGGTACGGTAAAGGCTTTATCACCATAGACCACATCCATACGTTACACCAAAATTTATAAAATTAAATGAAATTAGTTTATTTGCAACAACAACAATTAGGCACACAGTAAGCATACATATTGGCAGGTATACTACTTACAACTGTAATCAAAGATAAAAACCATTGTAACAAATCGGTCCCAAACTCAGCATTTTATACAGAAGACCGAAGAATATAATCGGCCGTTATGCCTAGCGTTTGTGGACTATGAGAAGATCTAATCAATCGAGACTTGGAGGGTGCTGCATTCCTTACAGCGATACCAAATTGACTATCGGTATATCGAAGTGTTGAAGTATTTTCTACAGCAAGGTCATAATGTCAGTCCACCTGCAGGACCTGGGGGTTTAGCAAAGATCCCAAATGCTAACGCTATCGCCAAACGCTAGCTCCAAAATGAAATCGCTTACTTCTCCGCAGCTGATGTCATTTTAATACATTTTTGTAGTTAGTTTGGTGTTAGCGTTAGGATTTGGGATTTTTGCTAGACCCCTAGAGTGCGGAGAAAATCCCATTGCAAAGAGGCGTGATACAAGACGTTATTTTTGCGAAACTGTACACAAACACGTTGGAAGACGTTTTCAAGCACTGGAGTGAAAAGATCTGGCATCGACATAAATGGCGAACACATCACTAACCTTCGTTTTGCCGATGATATTGTAATGGTGGGGTCACTTAAATACCACAAGTCAGCACCATTCTCAACGACCTCAGAAGTCTCCTGACAACAGGTTGGTTTTAAGATGAACAACAAGACGAAAATAATGTCTAATGCCCATGTTCCACCTGTACCGGTAATTGTTGGGAACGATACTCTCGAAGTTGTCGACAAAAATGTCTACCTAGGAGCCTAGGACAGACTGTCCAACTTCGACAAAGAGGTCGTACGAAGAATCCAACTTGGCTGGGCAGCGTTCGAGAAGCGTCGACCCATCTTTTCGTCTAAAATACCGCAGAGCCGGAAAACAAAAGTTTTCGATCAGTGTGTGTTACCAGTGATGGGAACTGAAATATGATCTCTTAGTGATGGCCTCATTTGTAAGCACAAAATCGTGCTACGCGCTACGGTGTTTCCCTGCGAAATAAGATCTGCAATGAGATCTGGAGGAGAATTAAAGTGAACGATATAGCTCTTAGAATTATCAAGTTGAAATGGCGATGTGCAGGCCAAATCGCTCGTAGAACTGACAACCGATGGGAAAGTCAGGTTCTCGAGTGGCGACTACGAATCAGAAGACGCAGCGTAGGCTGGCCCCCCAATAGGTGGACTGATGATCTGGAAACTGCGTTAAGCAGGTGGCGCTCAAGGTGGCGCTTTGTTGGGAGGCCTATGTTCAGCAGAGGACGTCTTCAGGCTGTTGACAATGGTGATGATAATGACCTAATAATAGTAACCAAAAATGACGTTTTTTCAGCAAAATAGTAAAAGACTTAAGTAAAACAACATGAAAAATTCAATAGTTATTAAGTACAAAGAGTATTTAAATAATATTGAAGTAGGACCAGCTTTAAATTTCAATTTCAATTGTTTATTTGCATTCCACTATATAGTTTTTTTCAAGGGGCATTATTTTTTATTTATTTTAGTTACTATTGCGATTTTTTTGAATAATTATTTTCGTTTATAATAAATAATGGCTAATCGTAATTTACTTCATTTTAATATGGGTTTTTTGCTGGTGCCCCAAATCATACGGTAAAATGATAAAAACTCCCAAAATCGCAAAACGTAGAAAGATACTTTTGACTAAAACTCAAGCATGGAACCTTAAAAATTTACTGGATTTAAGAATAATATTACAGCTAATTAATACAAACACCAGGCAAATATTATATTTTTGTTCTAATCAACAACACCATCAAATGTTATTTTACCCGGCATTTTGCCCAATTTCGTGCGGTAGACTCCGTGTGCCAATTAGAAGTCAATTGATACATGAAAATCATTTTATGACTATTAGGTCGAAGACGGAGAATTTTCTCAATTTCCACGAAATATTGAATACTTAACACAAAAATAAAATAAAATTTGCAATACTAACTTAAAAGATAGCCCACGGTAGATCTACGAGCCAACATCCTGTATATTCGGTTCGGAGCCACAAATACTAAAGCACATTAAAAAATATACCTACGTTACTTAAAATAGTTTCGTTTTGTCGGATCAAATTAAGCTCTAATATTTATAATATAAATGGAGCCACATAGACGCTGTATCTCGACATGGATCAACATACGACTTTGCATTTGGTATACAAACTGGAGCCAATAAGTGTTTAAGCATTTCAGAATTTTGGCCGTTAAGGAGTCGATAAAGTTCAAAATTTCAATGAAAAAAAATGCGCGTATATCACTTTCTCAATGAATATGTGTGGCAACGTCGCATTCAACTTTGCGACGTTGCCACTCCGCATAAGATATATGCAACCGGAGTCGAGTAGTGAGGCGAAAAAGGTGGAGTCAGGAATGCACGGCCGTCGGGCCGGATCAACTTTGTGCCCAAGTTGGTATTTATATATATAAAGTAATATATATATTACAATCACGTATATAAAAAACTACAGTATGTGAATTGAAATTATTTGAGTACTAAACAAAATAATTAATAATTATTCACCCACAGAGCTTTAAAAATATGAACCGTGCGAGTGCGACACGTTTTGTATTTTGTTCTGTGTATTTACCGATATAATTACATATGAGTAAGTTAAGTAAAATCACTCGCTCATACCTACGTATCATAAATAATAATAATAAATTATTTTATTTAACTGCTTGCTTTAATACTAAATTCTTCATTCGTTTTACACCACATTTTACCTACTTCAAACCATTATGTTCGTCGCGTTAAAATCTAAACCACAGTTTGATAATTGGTTTTTCGTCTAATACTAAAGGTTACATCGTTGCGTCTTATCACTTGTAAATACAGTTCAAGGTTCAATAAAAAAAGTTTGGCTTCGATTTGGTTTAAATGATTTATCGAATCTTGCAAAGTAAATATGTCATACATTTTGCTCTTTAAACCAAAACATGTCATCAAAAAAGTTTATTTATATTTCTGTCTGCTAAAATAAACAATGCTCAAAGTAGCAGAATAACCGAATCCTGCAAAATCGTTTATTTATCTAAAAACATATTGACCAGTTTTAAAATATCATAATCATATCCGTATTCTATTTTAGTTCTAGACGCCGGGATCCGAACTCCACGGGGTATTCTCGACGGAAACTTTGCCGATTTGGGAAACTACTACCAATGCCTTGCCATCAACTCTGACGGTGCGTCTACATCGTCGACCATCGAAGGCAAATACTGTACGGTTAATGTTCCCTTGTCCCAGGACATAAGTTTACCAACTCCGACTTGGCCTGAGTGGCCGGAATGGCCAGACATTCCTTGGCCAATATTTCCTAACACATCCAGGATTAGTCAAGATGTGGTGGATAAGCTGACGCATTATCAGAGAATTAAAAGAAGTGCCCAAGTTGTATTGGGTAGTGGAGCTGTTGACAGGTACCTAATATTGTTTATACAAATAAGCAGTAGATAAGTATTTTATTAAGCCTGAAGACGTCGACTGCTGAACATAAGCCTCTCTCAGAGAACTCCACTTTGACCAACTGCTGGCCTCCTGCATCCATCAGCTCCCCACGGCTTTCACCAGATTGTCGATCCACCTATCACCAGGTTTCGGCTTTCATCTCATCATATTTAAAACATTAGCTGAACATAATTAAAGTTGCTGCAGTTATAATAAAACCAGTATTCATCATCAAAAGCCATCTCTAACATTTCGAGTCCTAGGGGATTTCTCTCCTTTTTTCCTTTCCTTTAAACGTTTTTTCCTTTTCCTTGTTCTACTAATCGTTTTTATCATATTTTTTCTTGCTGACCTTGTTACTTGTGATTTCAGAATTGCAGCTGACAGCCCACTTTCAAGCTTGACTCTTCTTTTAGCTGTTTGTATACCAAAAACCTGCACGACACGGCAAGCTTTGAATCACCTACTTTTCAACACGACAGAAGCTGGACTGCAATATGAGGATCTTTACTGTCGTCTTCCTAATGATAAGCAATGGGTTGCTGCTGACTATGTTGCCATGTATGTAGCTATTAATAATACCTTCATTTGATGATATTATAGTGACAAATGCAATTTCTGCTAGAATTCACTGTGAACATAGGATTCCCCCACAGAGTGCCACTTTTAAGTGCCTGATTCCTTCCTGCATCCATCGACTACTAATTGTATGCAGAAATTTAATTTGTTAATGATTTTTTTCCTGTTAATGAAACCAATAGGTAATTTTCCACCTTTAGTTCCTAATCTGCGTATAATTATGAATCTGAATAATCTTCATGATAATGAAATCAGGTCCAAAACAAACATACTCGTTAAAAATGTCGGTATACCTACTGGAAATGTGTAATAATGCATTATCTTTGCGCACGTGCGTAGTCATCGATCATTATCAACGTTAAAACATTGAGGTTCTTATATGCTTACCTACTTATTTTAGTCGGGGGCCCGCGGAGGAAACTGCCTTCCCAGCAGGATTTCATCAACATCAACAAAAGCCCGAAGATGTCCATTACTGCTGCTGAACGTACGCCTCCCCCATAGAGCGCTACCTTGACGAGCTGCTCGCCTTCTGCATCCATCAGCTCCCCGCGGATTTCACCAGCTGGTCTAGCATGCGCACCGCGAGAAAACTTGTCGTCGCTGCTAGAGGGAGACACACTTAGGCGCTACCATAGCCTTGTCACGGTCTCTCACGAGATAAAGTGTCGAGAAAATTTTGTCGCGGTGCGCATGCTAGCCCGACAGGTCATCGGTCCACCTCGTGGGCAGACCGGCCCGGCTCGGGGGTCTACGTTCCGACCCCCCCACGAGGTAGACTGCGCCTTCCGGTTCGTAGTCGCCACTCGAGAACCTTTCGTCCCCATCGGTGGTCAGTTCTACGAGCAATGCGGCCTGCCCATTGCCATATTTTTAAGTTGATAATGCAGAATGTATAAGCTGATAAATATAATTATATTCAAGTACATTTTTGATAATTTATTCATTTAATTATTATTTTATTAGGGGGGCTTACAGCTAGCATAACAAATTAAGCATCAAAACAAACATAGAGAGCCAATTAAAAGCCTCCACAACTAGTTATAAAAATAAACGTTCATGCAAATAGCCTAACACGAAATTAAACTAACTAAAGTAATTTATAACATTTACAAATCGACGAGTGGTTGCCGTGCATCACATTTGTTTTTAGGGGAAAGTGCTTTGCTCACTGACGCTACACTACTTGTGAAAAGATCTACAAACGCAGGGACTGGCTCAAGTCAATGCCTCATTAGAATGGGTATAGATTCATCCACTTGAAAGCAAGCGGCAGCCACACACCCTCATAGATTGAAGATGTTCACAACTGAACATAGTTCCACCAAGGATATCCGTAACACCATATTACCTATTCGGCTTTAATCTACATAAAATAAACATTATTTTTCCAGTGCCATATTCTCATTCCTTGGACTGCTGCTGATAGCAAGCACGGCGTACGATGTACATCATTCAATCATACTCCGTAATGGTAAGCATTGCTTGACTAAAAAAGATCCTCAGCATATCTACACCATTCTACCAAATTCAACTACATTGTTCATACCAAATAAGTTTTGGCGTGACAAGTTCTTGAAGTAATCGGTCTTGGTGTATTTTTATAATACTGTATGTAATGATGTAATGATTTTTAATTAGATTCATAATTACACTCATGCAGAACATCGAGGTATATAAATAATAAATAAATAAATATGTGTGGACATTTCACACAGCGCCATCTAGCCCCAAACTAAGCATAGCTTTACTATGAGAACCAGATAACTGATATAATACTTATATACTTTTTTGTTTGTAAATACATACATAGAATACAATATAACACCCAGACGCAGAACATACATCTATGTTCATCACACAAATGTTTGTCCCGGGTAGGAATCGAACCCACACCCCTCAGTTCAGAAGGCAGGGATACTACCAACTGAGCTATCGGGCCCGTCAATTTATTTATTACACATGAACAGACTGATCCTATCACTGTCATCGTGGTCACTGCGCGAGAGTCAAAGTTCAGTCTGCTCACAAAGCTTTAGTTTGTGCCGTTTTTGGTATTGGTTAAGGATACCAGCGTATTATAAGATGGTCATTGGTCATAATCAATCCCTAAACACGAAAACTTGACTCACGCTAACCTTAAAGACGCTTAACCTAACAACCCTAGCTCTAATCCACATGAATTCTTAATTCGATCACTCACGAATGGCACCGACCTAGCCGGCGAGGCAGACTATCCCTGATTTCCCAATCTTTAAACCTCAGTCTCAGTGGCGCTGCCGCTGCTGCGAAGTGGCATCGACATGAAATTTTTTGGTCGGCAGATACTTAATATTGCTGCCCGTAATAGCCAATTTTGTATAGATTAGCTAGAACAGTTTAGGGTTTACATAGTGGAAATAGACTTCTGGATTCCTTCTACCAGAGGTGGTGCTTTGAATCAGTTACCTTCCACTTTTAATGGCAGTGCTCATTCATATTGATACGCTGAACGTCAAAATATAAGGTGAACTGTATACATTGACTAATAATAATAATATAAATGCACTCAGCGTATTTTACCGGAAAACTTTAATGAGTTTAATGTATTTTCTGCGAAAAATGAATCATTGAAATGCAATATATAATTATCTCATGATTTTTTTAATGACTTAAAATGCCTCATTACGTTTACAGTGTAATCATATTATTATCAGTTAAATAGGTATAGTGACGTCTAATAATTCATGAATAAGGAAAAACCTGTTTTCTATCTCAAACATTCTAATCGCAAAAGTGTAAGCTACAAAGTTTGACTAACTGTTTATTCAAATACATTATAAAAACTATTTAACTTTAAAAAAATATTTAAATAATATAATATAATATAAATAATATAATAGAAATATTTAACTGATATAATAATGATTCAAAAAAAAATCTCCTGCATTCACATCTGGCCCAAAACCGTATGAATAATAATTACACATATTATGCCCAAACTAAGCATAATTATCTCGTACTATCGTATGGGAACTAAATAACATATACTACGATACTTTATTTGTAAATACATACATAGAATACAACATAACACCCAGACACAGAACAAACACCGATGTTCATCACACAAATGTTTGTCCTGGGTGGGAATCGAACCCACAACCTTCAGTTCAGAAGGTAGAGCTACTACCAACTGAGCTATCACGCCAGTCGAAATCATGGGCTAGATTTTATAAACTATACTGAAACCCAATTTATTGTGATAATGGCTAAAAATCTGATAATCCGTTATTTATCAATAAAAATTAGTATACGTAGTTACGTACCTTACTCACCAACACATTCAAACAGACATTGTTATCATGTTTAAGTAGTAGATGGACTTATTTTTTAGGTATTGATACATACAATACAAAACTCAAAGTAAGTATATATTTTTTTTATGAGAATGAATGACGTGACGAGCTAGTCGTTTACCTGATGTTAAGCGACACGGCCATAACAGTTGCAGTGTCGCTCGGCACTACTTAATAATAAAGTGACGCGTGACACTGCACTGCGCACGTCATCCTGAGGCATCACACAGTCTAGTAATCAGATTACTACACTGTGTAATCAGGTCATAAAGTCTCATTTGCCCAGTAATTTCACTAGCTACAGGGCCCTTCGAACCGGAACACAGTAGTGCTTGCACACTACTGCTTGGCGGCAGAATAACTGGCAAAGCGGTGGTACCTACCTAGACGAACTTTGCAGAAAAGTCCTACCACCCAGTAAACCAGACCAACCACCACCAAATACCAAATTCACACAGAGTACCTACTATGTTTTAAGCTTCAACTTACCTGATGAACACAGGATATGGTACACCCATGGATGAAATATTTTTTTTAATAACTCTATGGGTACACCAAGATTATCTGTCTTAAGCCCCAGATAATATAATACCTACAGCTTAAACATAATCCACCTTTATCATAAATACACGAAATATTTGTTAATTATAACCAGTTTGTTATAGATAAAGGCATCATACATTTCTATAAGGATTAGAAGCGATTACCCAATGATTTAATGAATACGTCGTGAAGTTGCTGTCCTACTTTGAAAACTATGCCTGTAATTATTTGTCAAATGAGCAAGTTAGACGATGTTAATGCAAAGCCATCAGTCACAGTAAAAACAAGGAGTCTCGTAAATCAATATTAGATTTTGACAGCCTCCGTGGTGCGGTCGGTGGTTGAGCAGGGGGGTCACCACAACATCTTATAGCATTAATACTTCAATCATACTTTGAAAAATGACATAAAAGTAAGAATATTGCAATGTTGTTGACGCAGAGCAGTTTTAATGACGTCACGTTAAATCGTTCACTCAAATACAACTGTCATGGCATACCGTTCAATCATTTTGACACCGACGTGCGACAGTGATAACACTATATAAAAATGTAGACGTCTCGTTCTCGCGCCGGAATACTTTATAAGTTCATGGTACGAATTCGAACAGTATTATTGTAACCTTGAAGCATTACTGTCACGAACCATTTCTGGTTTGTATTAGTTTGTGGTAGGGCTGCAGGTAGGCTCAGAACCCGCAGACAGCGGGTTCGATCCCCGTGACAGGTATATGTGCGCAGAAAAAAAAAAGCGCAAATACATGTCCTGTGTCTGTGACTTGTGCACACACACAAGTGTGTGTGTGCGTGTCAGGTTGTGAGACCATGGTCCTCGTAGTTCCTGGGTCCCTATATACAGGCAATCCTAGTTAGCGTCAAGGATCCCGATAGCTCAGTTGGTAGTATCCCTGCCTTCTGAACTGAGGGCTGTGGGTTCGATTCCTACCCGGGACAAACATTTGTGGGATGAACATAGAAGTTTTTTTTTTTATGAATAATAGGCCAACATTTGACTGCAACTCACCTGATGTTAAGCGACGATGCAGTCGAAGGTGTAGCACGTTGGCCCACGAGGAGCCTATTCACTCTAGTCTTAAAGAGTTTGTTCCGCGTCTGGGTGTTATATTGTATTCTATGTATGTATTTACAAACAAAAAAGTATATAAGTATCGTATCAGTCATCTGGTTCCCATAGTACAAGCTATGCTTAGTTTGGGGCTAGATGGCGCTGTGTGGAATGTCCACACATATTTATTTTTTTTATTTATTTTATCTATGTGGGTGATCGTTGGGCGTTAAAAATAAAAATGGGATGCGATGGGGAAAAGAACTGTATACAATAGCATCGGACCCCTACACCTACCCTACGCATAAGTTCTAACCACCATCATCAATACAACAACTATTACTGCACTTATATGATTCTCATTTCTACATAATTTTATTATTTTGATGTCAATAAAGAGTTATTTGCTTGTTATTTGTTTGCTTTGATATCTGTGACGCTTTGCTATTGGCATGTGCAAGAAAGCATCATTGTGTTTCCTTCCAGATCCAAAACGCATCAACAAGATATACCAATCGTTTTCCGTGTACACCAATACTCGTCGACTTTGTACGTACACGCCAGTCCCCGGCGCCATAGAGTGCCTCGATGGAGTCCGTGCTTTCGCCATGATGTGGGTCATAGTTGGCCACACTTATGTCAACCAAGTGTCTGATCTATTGGCCAACCCGTTAGATGTTTTAAACGTAAGTTAAATTACTTCGGTTAGCAGAATTATTATAATTCGTTTATATTTTATTTTATCCACCAATCAATCCCTCACTCCGCCAGCATGGTGGGTTATGATGGTTATTATAACCTACACTCTCTCTTTTTTTTATTGCTGCAAGAGAAGCTACATCCCGGCTTGAGGGATGGATGGATGCGGGTTCAATCCCCGCTCGTGATTCTAATTTTTCCTTTACAAATTAATCTGTAGATTACGCTGAGCAGGCGATACTGCTTTAAAAATCATAAATAAGCTACATCCCATCAATGAGAATTATAATATAGGCTTTCTGACTGCTTTCTTACAACTATTAGATTAGCCTACCTATACAGGATGTAATTTAATTCATTAGCATAAATTTAGCCCATGATAGTACATCATTTATAGATGATTATTAAAGAGTAAAACTGTGTAAATGAATATATTTTTATTGAAAATTATGAAGATTGCCGCGGCGTCTAACGCAGTTGGCACGGATGATTTTGATACATTTAAACGTTTTCATACCTTGTATGTACTAATTAAAAACAGTACTACATTATTTAAATTAAATTTTGTATTGTAGCATTTAATTAAGCAAATATTCCATTTTTGGAGTTATTATTGTTACTAAACCAATGTGATAGAATTCAAAAATTTTGGTCCAGTCGTAACCGGTATCAGGAGTAGGTACTTAGTTTCAAAAGATGCTAATGAATTCAATTACACCCAGTATAATAACCTATCCAAACTGCCAGCAGTCATACGTATATTATTATAATTCAAGGTTTTATTATTGACTATTAATGTGCCTCATTATGGGAGAAGGCGCCGGACCCCGAAACACAGTTTTCAACTAGTTCGGGGACCGGAGGCTTCGTATAAAAATGTTTGTACCTAAATTATGTCAATAAATATTTGATTGATTGATTGATTGATTGATTGATTGATTGATTGATTGATTGATATTAACATTTCTCCACTTAACTTTAGGATAATTATAAGCTCTCAAAAGCAAAAATGGAATATTGTCCTTACCAGCCATTACCAAATGCACTGAACAGTTTTTTCTTTCCCAGTGGATAATGTCACCACAGGGGATCTGGATTACGCTGGGGCCTATAACGGTGGACACATTCTTCATGCTAAGCGGTCTACTGCTTGTTTATACTACAGCTGGAAAGCTAACTAGATGTGAGTAGTATTGTAATACTATTTTAATATCTGTGGTAGTATCAACCATCTTCAGCATCATCATTAACAGCCTGAAGACGTCGACTGAACATAGGCTGAACATAGGCCTTCCCCAGAGAGTGCTACTCAGACTAGCTGCTTTCCTCCTGCATCTATCGGCTCCCCACGGCTTTCACCAGATCTTCACTCCACCTAATGGGGGGCTGGCTCAAGCTGTGGATCCAGTTCGTGGTCGCCACTCGAAAACCTTTCTTCCCCATCGGTTGTCAGTTCTACGAGCGATGTGGCCTGCCTATTGCTAACTCAAATACACCTACAAGTAGGTACCATAACTGAATTCTTTTTTCCAGCAAGATTAATGAAGAACCTGCACATGTTTTACCTCAATCGGTTACTGCGGATGTTCCCCGTATTAGCTGCCTTCGTATTGATGCAAGCCTCCTTACTGAATCGGTTATCTGATGGTCCTAACTGGAGTGTGATTGAGACGCTAACACATAGATGTCGGGTATATTGGTGGGCGACGCTTTTACACGTGCAGAACTGGGTCAGTCCTACTGAAATGGTAAGATTTCCTGATTTCTCTTATAGTTTTTTTTTGTTTTTGGCAATCCATACGTGTATTTAATCTGTCTATGTTATTATTCCGGACGTTCAAAGTGTTGTTCTATGTTCTGAAAATCCTGACACCAGGGCAGCAGGGTTACTCTTAACACTCGATTCCAATCGTAGTTTGGGATTTGGAACAAAATCAGGACATTTAATAATAAATAATAATAAATATGTGTGGACATTTCACACAGCGCCATTTGGACTGTTAAATCCGATATTAGCGCACGATTGAAATTTTTGTCCATTTTACTAATTTAACATTGGAATTGGGATTAATTTGGATTAGAATTTGTGTGAAATCGGGATTGGATTCAAGAGTAACCCTACTGGTCAGCCTTAATACATGATAAATTTTTTTCAGTGTCTATCCCACAGTTGGTACCTGGCAATAGACGTACAACTATATCTTATATCTCCATTGATTCTATTCTGGGTGTTGGGCAACAGGAAGAGATCAGCTTGGACCGCACTTGCGTCAGGTCTCTTATTGTCTCTAGTGGGCACTACTGTGTATAACTTTATAATGGAATTCCAAGCTGGACCGATCATACCTTCGTAAGTATCTCGACCCTAAAATTAAAAAAATATATAAAATAAGAATCGCGGCCGTGTCGTAGCGGTAGAGTTAGATAAACACCTAACCAACACCAGTAGGCCTAGCACGAATATTGACGCGTGCGTAAGTGTAGCGTTAAGGCGCTGAATGCTCCCAAATCGACTATTTAGAACGTGATTATCTCAAAACGTATACCATTTACAGGATTGAAAAAAATGCACGTTAATACTGGTCACATCTTCTTTCTATCTGCCGAAACCGTAACACGTTTACAAAAAGTTTTCTCGATATAAAAAAAATCATGAAGTGACCTTTAAAAAATCATTCAAACGTGCTAAAATGTTAAATTATAATAAGACACCCCATTCAAATAAATCATAGTGATAAGCTATGTTTCAATGCATCCGCCTATAAGCTTATTTTTTTCATAACAATAAGCATTTCTTTTATAACTAATTAAAAGCTTCAATGCTTTGAATTTAATTATTTGT
Organism: Ennomos erosarius; assembly: GCA_963580505.1. NCBI lineage: Eukaryota > Metazoa > Arthropoda > Insecta > Lepidoptera > Geometridae > Ennomos > Ennomos erosarius. The sequence goes on from OY756982.1 coordinate 3,435,038, forward strand.
ACCGAAAAATGGAAAAGTCAAAGTGCAACGCAACGTAATCGCCATATTTTTGCTACGCATAAAGCGACCCTATAAGGTACAAAATAAGTTTCAAGTTTGTCTGCTGTAATAAACGTGCTCGCATTGAGTCCTGTCAGGGCCTTAACGTAAGGTATTACGATTGCGTCTGCCGCTCAACTGTTCATACAATTTTGACAGCAGTTGAGCGGCAGACGCGCGTTAGCAGCGCTGCTAGCCCAGTCGTAATAGGGGACAGATCAAATGCCATAAAACTGCCTGACGTTGACGTTACACTTACGCACGCATAAATATTCGTGCTAGGCCTACTGACATACTTTTTTCGAAAATCATTCCTAATGCCGCGTCTTTTGGTCTTACTCACGCTTAGAGAATCTTAAATTACCTAACTAATTCCCAAAATAGTTATTAACAATATCTTTTTAGAAATGGAGTAGTACCAACTACGTTTGGTATAAATGATAATAAATAATGAATTATAATCGGTATAATAATTTCCAGGATTCGGAAGTGTCCTAAGCTATGATTAAAAAAATATTACTTATGATGTATTTATTTGCTATTTTAATGGTTTTTTTAGTCGTGACGAAGAAAGCCAAGACCTCTACATAATAAAGTACTACGTGAACACGCTAACTCGGTCGTCGCCATTCTTTGTCGGTATGATCTATGGATATATCCTGCACTTGAATAGGCAAGAAAAATTGCGTTTGCGTAAGGTAAATAAACCTCTTTATTACATGTTTTTTTGGTTTTTTATAATTGTTCTTGATGCTCGTACAAGCAAAAGCCTTAACCTATTTTCAATCCCCGAGTGTAGTAACAATATGCTAGAAAAATATTTTACGTGATTTTTACTCGCTTTTGCATTAAACCTTTTGTTTAAATTGAGGGTAGGATTTGAATTCTGGCAGGGACTATGTGCGAACGTATATACAACTGAGAACCTATAGGAATTCATATTGCTAAAAAGTTTGTTTTCTTTTTTTACTTTTACCAATAACTTAACCACCAGCAAGATTTGCAGTAATACTTATTTATTGAATCTAGGTAAGTATACGTCTTCCAACTCACCGTACCGGTCGGGATTTAAGTAAAAGAAATAAGTAATAAGAATACCTAATTTCATTGCTCTACCTACATCATAAAATTGGTGTAGGTATTCCCAGTTGCCCCCACATGGATTGCCCCCGGGTGTCAATTGGGGATAAATTCCCAGTTGCCACCAGGTGGCGGCATCGGAAGCAGCTATTGTCCCTACTTCAAGTCTCTACCTACTACATTGCTGCTTGGATCGCCAACCTCCCCTAATTTTCATTACCTATGTTTTTAGCTCCACGCGTTGGTTCTCTGGGCATGTGCTATCATCATTCTAGCCACTATAACTTACATGGCCTATCCAATAATGCAGCTAGATTGGGACAACCAAACCATAGACAACTTACTCAACAGTTTCATGAGACCGTGCTGGGCCTTGGCTGTGGGGTGGATCATATTTGCGTGCCATCATGGTTACGGAGGCAAGTACCTACTGTTGGATATTGGATAACAACGCTCATTTGCAGTGCTACTTTTTGTGTGATGAGATCCTGGGGGTTTAGCAAAGAGGCCAATCGCTAACGCTAACTCCAAAAATGTATTGAAATGACATAAGCTGCGGAAAAGTTAGCGATTTCCGAAATGTCAATTTAGTACATTTTGTAGTTAGCGTTTGGCGATAGCGTTAGCGTTTGGGATCTTTGCTAGACCCCTGCCTGGGCCATTATTCCGTATCGATTCCTTACTTCGAAACCACGCGAGTTCCTTGTCTTACATAAGAAATCTGCAAAACTGTATTCTCTATGAAACTAAAACAAAACCGCGCGAAATGAATTTGGAATTGGCGAAATTTGAACTGTCAAAAATCGTATGTTTTACCGAGACGGGTTCCGAAACATAAACACATCAAAAGATTTGACCACTTATGTCAATATATTTTATTCAAAATAAAGATAACTTTAATGTAAAGTGAAGGTATAGCTGACACTGTGACACGATTTGAACAAGACACGATAACGACGTGGTTTCGTATCGTGTGGAATCTGTGTTTCCATAGAGAATAACCGCCCTGGTGAGATAAAGTTAGAAATTAAAAGTAAAGAAATATCTACTACAATATCATAAGCACGTAATAATTATCGTTATTTTACATAAATCTATGCTCTTAGGTATTAAAACCCATAGAAACCACTGATTTAGGTATTTTTGTTTTTTCTAATTAAAAGCAGGAAAAGAAAGATGAAATGAAAGGTATCTAGGTATTATACAGACCTACATTATTATAATGTACCTAAGTACCTATGTTGCATTCTCAGATTAGAGAAAAAAAAAATACTAATATTGCCATTATTGCGTTAAAATTGTGGGGAGGTTGTTATTATTGCCATCTATATTTAATACAACGCACTATTCTAGTTTGACATGCTGGAAGTATTAACTAGATGGCGCTAAAATAAATAAATCGGTTATTGTGTTTTTATTTACGTAAGTATATTTTATCATACGCATGCAGAGCAACTAATGTCCAATTTATTGAAGATGGAATGCATTAGGTAGTATTAAATTTGGCTGCATTCATGTCAAATTGTAACCTGTGGTAGTTTTGTATATAGTATAATGTTCGTCATCTATATGCAATACAACGTACTATTCAATTTTGACGTGCTCTTAGTTCATGTTAGATGGCGCAAAAATAAAACGCTTAATATTATTTTTACAGGTCCAATTAACTGGGTTTTATCACTACAATGCTTCAAGGTGCTGGGTCGTCTCTCCTACGCTATGTATATCGTTCATTATCCGCTAATATTCATGGTTAACTCCTCTAAAATCGCACCGGGATACTTTTCTCCGACTGCATCGGTAAGTTAATTTTTACTGAATTTTTATCATTCAATCAATTTTCATAGCCTTGTATAATATTATCATTATTTACTATTAGTAGCTTTCTCATAATAGCGCCAAAAATGTTATCCAAAATCACGTAGTATCGCTTCTGCAATATTAAATGGGTAACATTGCGTAAAGCGATATAAATATATACGTAGTTTCTAGTGTAACTGCTAGATGGCATTGATTTAAAAAAATGTAAGTAGTAAGTATGTGTATCAGCTGCTGCTATCCACTACCCAGCATCAGTCAGATTACTTACACAAAAATAAACTGATACCGATTAGAGTTAAACAGAGTTGAATATAATTGTAATTATTTGTTTGTTTGTTTTTTTTTTAATTTTATATTATCTAAGTCTACAAAGCTGTTAGGTCCTTAGACAGGTAATTAAGCACCTACATAGCCTACTTATGCTGAGTTTAATTTGATATTTGTCTTTTATTTTGATAATTATATTTCACTTATGAGGTTTTTTTTTCAGGTGTTCAAATTTCTGGCAGACTTCACATTAGCTGCGATAGTCGCCTATATTTTCACGATGCTAGTCGACTCGCCTTGCTCTACTCTGATCAAGTTCTTCATGGGTGGAGGTAAGTGTCTTAACTTATACCTAAACATAGACTAAAATGGTTATGCCACAATATTCCGGTGTCGGTTTGTCGGTCTGTCTGTCCAACGACGGCTGGAAAATGTCCAATCACAGAAAGTAATTTTTAAACATAAGTACCTACACAAAGAGTAGGTAGGTATGCTCCTTATAAAGCATTACCTACGTACTTACTGCTTTCATGCGTTGGAAGATTAGACGCGATCTTTTGAATTTTTCATCTGTGCTTATTTTACAGGTCAAAGAAAACCACGACCTACACCAATCAAGGAAATGGCAGAAGAAAATAGACCAGCGAAAGGAATTGTCAATAAGGCTTACATCAATGATGAAACCAAAAACAGCTCTTTATAGCTTTATATTGCTTATCTATCTCCTATTCAATCGATAATATTTCTATACCTACCTTATGTATCTCTATAATGTAAGGAAGCTTAAAATAAATAAAAAAAGCTATTTCCTGTGCACAAATATACTTCTATTGTCTGGGAAGTCGAACCCGCCGCCTCCGGGTTATGAGCCAATAGGCATGATGACAATTTTTTTTTCATAAATGATAAATATTCCTCAAAAGATTGAAACATTTGTGAAAACAAAAATAGAATATCTCAAAGAATGACAAAGTTACAAGCATTTTAAAAACCGGAATAGAAAGAGATAGCTCAAACGGCCAGTGACGTCAGAGGAAGGTCGTTATAGTACCTCATTACTAAGCTGGGGTAGCTTTACATACAATCTCTTTGGCATTTGTGTGGATTTTTCATAGTAACTGTGGAGGCGCTCTGTTTCGCGAGAAAGGGACAGGAGATGAAACTTTAAAAGCTCTTATTACTCCGTGTTTTTTTTTACCGATTTTACTTATTTTTTCAACTATTGCATACATTTTTAACCTTCTTTATAGTAATATTTACTTGTTCATTTTTAATAGTAGTCGCCATGCCTATTAGCTCAAGCACCACACCACGGAGGCAAAAAATAACCTAGTATAATAGGAAATCCCATTTTGATGTGCCCATCAAAATGGGATTTCCTATTATTTGGGGTACCAAAGTCAAAGATTTTGAATTATTTAAGTACCTACCTACCTAGACTTACCTACTTATTGTTGGATAATTTAAATGATAATTTAAAAATTTCTGTGCATTTCTGTGTATGTGCTGTCTGATTCTCTGTCCCTTCATCAATCTGCATTACTAGAGGCTTCCCGTGGTTTTTTTTCGAGAGAATGTTAATTTTCCGAGATAAATAGTGCCCATGTTAAAAGTGTCGGAAATCTTATATGTACACCTACCTATGCAGTATGCAAACACTTCAACCAAATTGATTCAGCCGTTACGATGAATTTCTTTTCGGCGAACAAGAATGTAGCTGCTAAGGTACCTAAGTAGTTATAGTAAATGCTACGCGCGTTCTAATGGAATAGATAGAAAACTATAGTAAGTACCTATATTGTTATCTAATTATAGACATGATTATATTAAATTTCTTCGTTGTTAATGCGCTGAATGCTCCCAAATCGACTATTTAAAACGTGATTATCTCAAAACGTTATACCATTTACAGGATTGAAAAAAATGCACGTTAATACTGGTCATAGAAGAAGATTATTTAGTGTGTATGTCATTCTAGGGTTTTTATTTCCAATGTGCAACACTGTGCACTTTGATGCATTTAGGGTGATTAACCAATCTTGTGTCCACTGGTAGATTTGGTTGAGATCCAGTTGAATGATGTTGTGTGTAATCACTGGGTTGCCCATAACTTTTGTATCATCCGCAAAAAGTGACAGATCTGACTGTATAACTTGTTTCAGGTCTGTTAAAAATATGCCAAAAAGGGTTGGGCCGAGTACCGAGCCTTGGGGGACACCACTATGTACTCTATGTGAGGTGGAAAAAGCTTCCCCAACCCGTACTTTGAATGTTCTATTGGTCAGGAAGTCTTCTATCCATTTGAGGAGTTTCCCGCGGATCCCAAAGTGCTCTAGCTTGGCTATTAGTCTATTTATAGGCACCCTATCAAAAGCCTTTTCATAATCCAAGTAGATCACATCTGTTGGTTGTTGGGCATCCCATTCTTTGGTCCACTTGTCGACACATGAAAGTAGGTTGGTTACTGTAGATCTACCTGCTGTGAAGCCATGCTGTTCATCCATCACCACCTTTTCTTCTGATAGAAATATTCTGAGTTTATTGGAGATTATCTTTTCCATTGTCTTACACACAACACGCTTGGAATAAACTCCCAGAGTCAGTGATTAGTGCTCCCTCAGTGAACTCTTTTAAAAACAGACTTGATAAACATTATAAACTACAAGTGCACTGAAAAGATATACACGCATCAGCTAAACAGCTGCTAGTGTATTACAAATAATAATAATAATAATAATAATAATAATAATTTCTGGTTGAAGATATTGCAATTAACCAACCCGTGATAGAAAATGAAGCTCACTTGGCTTAGGCCCGTGCTCTTCATAATACCGAAATATACTCATTTGTATATTTCGAGCTAAAGCAACAAATGAATAATAATAATAATAATAATATCTTCTTTCCACCTGCCGAAACCGAAACACGTTTACGAAAATTTTCTCAATAGAAAAAAATCGTGAAGTGACCTCTAAAAAATCATTCAAACGTCCTAAAATGTTACATTATAATAAGACACCCCATTGAAATAAATCATAGTGATGAGTTATGTTTCAATGCATCCGTCTATAAGCTTATTTTTTTATAACAATAAGCATTTCTTTTATAACTAATTATTTGTACCGAAAAATGGAAAGTCGAAGTGCAAAGCAACGTAATCGCCATATTTTTGCTATGCATAAAGCGACCCTATAAGGTACAAAATAAGTTTCCAGTTTGTCTGCTGTAATAAACGTGCTCGCATTGGGTCCTGTCAGGGCCATTTTATGCGAAGTACGCGGGGAGCCGATGGATGCAGGAAGCTCTGTGGGTCCCATGTGCAGCAGGCTCTGATGATAATGATGATGATGATGCAGATAAGTAGTTGCCTATATCATATTATATTTACTTAAAACCTCTATTGTATCATAATCGGGTATTTATAATTTCTGTTAATATCTATTTTTTTCACATTAAGGTTGGGGTTGCACCATCTTACTTTAGCAATAACAATCATGGTCATTTCGGTTAAAGTACGAAGTAAGGCAAAAAATTCGTTGCACCATCTGATAGTTGTTGAACGACGTCATAACGTCATAACTTTAACTGCTAACTGTAACTGCTGACGCTTCGCCGGTTAGTGTTATTGTTTATGTCAAATATCTGTCATATGCATAAAATACAATCGCGGAATGAAGTATTATGGTGCAACTAAGTATACTTAAGTAATATTAATAATAATTATTGTAAGTGTGAAAAAAGTATCCAGTTCCTAGTCGGGTACTTTAATATGAAGTCTGACCGGTGCATAAATGCAGGTTATATAAAAAAGAGTTGATTTTGTTTAAATAATATAATCACCCATAATCCGTTTTAAATTAAGGTATTAAAAAAAAACATTGGCAAGATCTCGGTTCAATTTAAACATTGGAAATGATTGATTCTGAGAAAGAAGAAACAGACCTACATTGTATATAAACAAACCCTCGTTCGTAGCCCTTATTAAATAAAGAAAAATAAATAAACAAAAAAGAAAATGGCATCACTGTAATGCCTCTAGAAAGTTATTTATTATTTCTTTACGGACACTGCAGATTCACATATCCGTACTTACAATTCAATAATAATTGGACTTCTCAAAATGGATTCGATAAGTACATAATTTTAGTACAGACAGATTTATAATAGCACGTAATCCGGCTTACTTTACGTATAAATCACGTCGATTAACTCGACTGGTGTTCGGGCAATAAAGATGCCCATCCTCACGGAGTATGCGCGGCGCCGATGGCAGCTCTGCGATGACTGCGGACCAAGGCCCGCGCCGCCCGCTGCGAGAGCGGTGCGGGGGACGCAGATTGCGGCGACAGGTGCTCTGAAGTTGGAACGATGCACCCGCGTATGTCAATGTCATTGTCACTGTCCGAAACGTCAACCCAACGCGTAGGGTCGTCACACACTACACCGACCGTATCAAACTCACGCACAAAAGGCCGCGCATACTCCGTGAGGATGGGCATCTTTATTGCCCGAACACCGGTCGAGTTATTCGACGTGATTTGTACGTAAAGTAAGCCGGATTACGTGCTATTATGAGTTCTACTTACGTTACCTTCTATAATATTACAGACAGATTTAGTTCAAGATTTGCCAGTTAATAATGTCGAAACATAAATACAATATTTATCAAATTATCACACGAAGTGAGACATTTCTAACGTTTTTCCAAAAAGTTAATGAACATACCAAAGGGATCCAAAGGGATGAGCATAAAAAGTTTGTACATGTACCAACTAATTGCCATTGCTTAAATTAATAATTATGATTAAACTAGAAATATATTTACCGCAACTATCACAGATAAATAATACGATTCAAGATACCTACAATATTAATTCAATCACTAAGCTATATTTTAACATTACCTACAGCCACATTTTTTATTTCTATTACGTCTTGCGATATTTCCAGTCTCACTTTAGAATCACCAAACGACCAAACTTGCATGCAACGAGGGCTCAAACATTTGATGCATTTAACATTCATCTTGACCATTATTTTGTTGCAAATAAGGTTTAAATTCGTATAAGCAAATCAACAACTGGCCCAGTCAAAATAAGCCATTATTGTATACAAACACAATTTAATCTATAAAACATCACTATTATCTATGTCTCAAAAACTTGCTTACATACAACATGAACTTGCTTGAAAACTCAGCCGTTAAACGATACCTCAATGCCAAATAAGCTAAAGTTCTGTGCAGGGCTGTAAACGCAAACAGACCTACAAGTTGCAACACATAACTGTCATTCAACATGCCTAGATCTCTAAGCATCATCTGAGGATTGGTGTACAAGCAGAAATCATCGGGACATTCCAATGGGGCCCGGTCCTGGTATAGAGCTAGGGAGAAGCCGGACAAGCCATATCGTAAGAATGACAGTGACATCAGAGCTTTCATGACATTTTCTATGTAAGGTCCAAAACCCATTCCGTAGCAGCACAGGGCAAGGAAAGGCGCGCAGATTGATGGCCCAATTATAGAACCATTCTGAAAAAAAAGATTGATTTTGAATGTTATAGAAGGTTTCCCCGTGTTCTAAAACATTACACCAAAAATCCCTCACTCAACTTTGAGGGAAACTCAAGGTGCATCGCGACGTACCTTGAGTTGAGCGTTGCTTCGCTTCCTTCGTTTGAGAAGAATTAACGAGGAAATGTCAAGTTGATTATAATATAATTGTTAATTAAAAATTAAAATGAGGTTAATTGAAGGTTGAGTCGAGTGGAGTAATTTAGCGGTAACGATTAAAAATATGAGGATCAGAAGGTATAAGTGAAAAGTTATTAATAAACATTTCAAACATGAGTAAAATTATTTTTTTAAAATACTTACAGTAACACTAAAAGTGGAACCCACAGCCAAACCCAGGCCTTCTGAGCATAGGCATGTCATAAATCCACAAATGTAGAACAGTATAAACCTGTCCCACTCCAACAGTTGTCCAGACATAACGTAAGTAATTACCGTGAAGATTAGGCCGAGAATCATCTGAAAAGTAAATAATAAGTTAATTCAACAAAATCGTGACTTGGCAACCGTATTGTATTTTCTTTTTTATGCTATGGTCCTACAACACCCAGACAATTCTAATTGTTCTGTCGCTAAATCGAAACCGCCGCCCGCCATCGGTTTAGAGCCGACTTTAACCACTACGCCGCAGAGGCTTCCATGTTTACAGATGGTTTATACATGTGACCTTGAATTGGTATGTTATCCCGAAATGGGTTGACTGGGTTCATGATACCCTACAAGTTGTGAGAGTCTTACTTAAAACTGGGTGTTTCAAAGGCCTCTTAACCTCCATGGTAAAATAGAAATCCACTCGCAAAATTGCACTTGCGATCGCTACGAGAGTTAACATAAATTCATTTCTAAACACAGGTCGTTAAACTCATTTATGTGCACTCGGTCAAGGACGAAGTTCAACCACCCAGCTGCGCTAAGGCTATTTTCGAACGTAAACTTACATGGCATTTCTTATATGAAAAACTATTAATTTTATAAAGTCGTAGAAGAAACATTGTCTACCTTGGGGTTTAGATGTACCCCTTTTCGGGATAAGTGTACAATGATACAATGATACAAATTTTGTAGTAGTTAATTTGAATAATAAAGGCACATAGCCCATAAAAAAAATTCAAGGTCACCTTGTATATGGTTGTGGTTGGTAGATAGATTACTTACCATGGCAGGTAATGTGGAAATCGTCATTGCAGCATAATAGGCCTTGAGGCTGTACCATCGGTTGAAGTACTCTCGCCGCAGCATCCGTACTTCTTGTGGAACTGAAAATAACGAATACAATTAATCATTGTTATTCGTCTGTTTTAGGAATAAATGAAACTTGACTCGTTGTTGTGATGACGATATAATTTTTGTTCTATAAATTTAATTTCAATCGTTTCTAAATATGATAAAAAAAAACTTAGTACGAAGTGACTCAAGTGAGATTTGAAGCCGCGTCTTTCAACTCACTTTAGTGCGAGACCCGACAGTAGGAATACCTACGTCATCGAGTACCTCAATAGGCTATCTGTTAAACATGTAAATAAAATCAAGTCTGCCCATTCCGATCCCGCCGGGTCATAAAAATCCGAGAAATTTTTTGCCGTTTTTTTTATTTTAAAAATTACATCAAAAGGTACCCGAATGAATATGCTACAGTTAAACATTGGTATTTCTTAGATTTTCGCCATTTGAACACATAGTTTTACGTTTCACACAGGGCTTAATCGCGCTAAAAACATTATTTATTTACCTCGAAGTTTCGGCCAAGTTTCATTGGCCGTGGTCACGAGAAGACTGGAGAATGCGGGTATCCGTGACAATAGAGCGAGCAGCTAATGCAAAACTACCCACACTTCAACTTCGATGGTGTAAACATACGATTAATTGTCACGGCACACAACACTAACAGTATCAGACTTGTCCGAACGTAAGCTGCGATGCAAAAACTTGCCTAACACTGGGTTCCACGACAAAGCTGACCTAAAACCATCCTCCTGGTTAAAATTTGTATGTTTCTTAATCTCAACCGCTTCACGCACCATCCTTGAGTAGTAGTGCCGTTTTGTGGAGAGGACTTTAGGGTCATGGAGTTCAATCCAATGGTTAGGACCCGACTCGAACAAATGTTCAGCGATCGCAGATTTATGAAACTGGCGGTTCTTGACAGCTGCAATATGTTCCTTCACCCTCTCAGCGATGGTCCACTTTGTTTGTCCGATGTAGGAACTCCCGCAACTACAATCGATTTTATACACGCCAGGTGTTTGAAAAAGAATGACATCCTTCCGTGTATGTCTAGCCAGTTTGGATAGTGGGGTAGAAACGGTCTTGATGGAATAATCTTTAAGTAGTAACCATTAGATTGAACTCTATGACCCTAAAGTTCTCTCTACAGAACGGCACTACTACTTGTTAGCAACACCAAGAGAAATCGCAGTCTATGTTACATCGGGCGGTTGACAGCTGACGTTTTTGAACAAAGTCTCGAGTCTGTGTAGTCTGTGGCTCCTTGGTCAATTTATTTTATTATCTTTGTTTAGTGATTCACTTTGGCTCGAGCCCCAGGAATAGACGGTCGTTGTAGGTCATAATAATTTGTTGAATCCTTATTTTTAACTTTGAAGTATTAAAGTTCAGTTTTTGTTGTAACGCCTATATTTTATTTATTTAAAATAACTATCTACAGTCGTAGTTGATAACATACTCAAGGATGGTGCGTGAAGCGGTTGAGATTAAGCATAAAAATTTTAACCGGGCGGATGGTTTTAGGTTAGCTTCGTCGTGGAACCCAGTGTTAGGCAAGTGTTTGCATCGCAGCGCAGCTTACGTTCGGACAAGTCTGATATTGTTAGTGTTGTGTGCCATGACAATTAATCGTATGTTTACACCATCGAAGTTGAAGTACGGGTAGTTTTGCATAAACTGCTCGCTCTGTTGGCACGGATACCCGCATTCTCCAGTCTTCTCGTGACCACGGCCAATAAAACTTGGCCGAAACGTCGAGGTAAATAAATAATGTTTTTAGCGCGACAAGTCCTGTGTGAAACGTAAAACTATAGTTAAACATTGATAATTACGTAAAAAAAAACTGGTCTGCCATCGCACATCCTGCCGGAAGTACCTGGCAGACCCATACGAAGTGCCCTTCACACCATGTACCTACCTCAACGAGTACCTCGATGAAACCGATGCCCATTAATAGCCAAGGTGTCCCTGATAGTAAAAGGTCTGCCAGGTCTAAACTTGCCGGAAAAGCCGCTTGCTTATGTTTAAAGCATTTAAAGTTAGATTTTCATGTCCCGGCAGGACCGGAATTGGCAAGCCTGATTTTTTTTACATGTTTACGTGTCAGCTAACTATCTAAAGATAGATATTGAGGTATCGATGACGTAGGTATTTGTATGGATTTGTGCTGTCGGATCTCGCACTACTTTCTGAAAATTGAAATGCCAAAATTACGCGGATTTTTAGTTATTTTCGGAAAATAACGTAGAAACTGCCAGATTTTACTTACAAATCACCCGTTTACGGGCTTGATAATTCTTTGTGAAATAAAACAACCTATATTAAAAACGGTGGTATAAACATAGACATATATATTAAGGACTAATGACAGGTTAAAACGTCGCTTCAAAGTGGGAGCCAATTTCACAGATTGGCATCCACTAGCGCTCAGTCTGTGATGGAAGTTAGAAGGCATCGGTCGAATGTCACAAACAAAATATGCCAAGTTGTATTGTGAAGGGTTGCACAATCTATACTCAAAAGTGCAGTAAAAAGAAAGACCAAGTCTCTTACCTCAAGTAACTCAATATTTTCAATATTACACTCTGTTTTGTAACAAAATAATCGAATTTATATTTGGAATAATCATTGTAAACATAAACATTGACGGACATAATGGCAGCGATAGGCACCTAATTTTCTCAACTTGTCGTAGTTCACGCGAAATCTAATAGATGGCACAGACTTTTCCCACGCCATTTTGACAAAATAAAATGTTCCTTCGGGCATATCCTGATATATAAATCTATGGGTATAAACCATCATATGGTGGGCGAAAAATTTATTAATTTACTAGCTGACCCACCCCGGATTCGCACGGATTAATTAGTTATAGGTACTTACGTCCTAACCGTGTTCATGGGAACAGGGAAGCGAAAAGGAAAAACATAAGGGAAAAGTATGAATGGATGGGCCGGCGCAGGAAGGCAGGCTTCGCCTGTAAATAGGTTAGCGCCACATAAACCACATAAACAACCAAACTAAGTAAGCAGTAACCTCAATTATAGTAACCTCGGTAGCGGTTATATATTTGAGCCGTTTGGCGTTGAGACCCCGGGTCCGTGGGGATCGGGAGCTCACCGCGTTTTCCAGTCTATCAGAGCGCCTGGTCGATGCGGTGCGTGACCAAAATGCTGGCACTTGTTAGGCTCAATGCATTGCCATTGCAATTCAACGAGGCAATGCTGCCAGCATGTTGGGTACGCTACCTACCGGCAGTGGGCTGGAGCATGTGGACTGTCTATAGGCCATCGCGGTCTATTTTACAGTCCATATGTTCTTTGTAGTAGGTATAGTGTAGCTAGTTAGTGTGTAGTGTAGTTAGGTTAGATTTTATTATTGTAGTAGTTAGCTTGAATAATAAAGGCCCTTAAAAAAAACTAAGTAAAAACTAAAATAACGTTTCACTTATTGTTTGTAAAAAGCGGAATTTGCATATCTCAAAATCATAATAAACAATAACTAATGTAAAAAAACAACTTTAAAACTGGTCAAGGCTAACACCAAACCAGCATGCATAAAATAATGTTTTTCTGCAGTCTAAAAGATAGGGCTGGGTAGTCTGCGTGATAAGCTTTGAAAGGAAAAGGTTCGAATTTGAAACAAGTTACAAAATAGCACGATGATCAAGGAAACGTAACACGATAGGGCGTGATGTCGAAACAGCTGTTTCCCCGGATGGAAAGGGAAATAAGATAAAAGCATGTAGTACCCCTGCCTGACCCCTTCCATTATTTTTTTTTGGCTTCGTTTGTGGGATAAATAGAGGATTTCTCTGTCTTGGATGAAAATAATGAATGATTAATAATATAGATCCCTATCAGCCTATCACTATCATTAATAAACTGTTTTTTTGTGTGACTATTTGGTCGTGAAGATTGTACGGCAAAATTTTAATTGTTAACAATTTTGGCGTATAATCTTCACGACCAAATAATTCGGAGCTGATCCCTGGATCTACCTGTCCGAGATTGAATCCTAATCGCATCATCTCTTTTCACCAGTTCCGACAGGTGCTTTGCCTGTAAACATTTTTTGATGAAATCTAGGTAGGTACTACCCACTGGTAAGCCTGCTTCTTTAGTTCAGCTCCACACAGATAAGCGTAAGTAGGTACTTATTTCATCATCATCATCATCATCAGACTAAAGACGTTTACTTCTGTACATAGTGCCATTTTCAGCGGCTGCTTGCTTCTTGTATTCAAAAGGTCCCGTATTTTTACCATATTTTGCTATTCCTTAATTAATATTACACTCACACAACAATATCGGAGTCATGGTATGTGTGTACATGAAGAACACGACACAACTCAGGCAGAATTTGATGTTGGCTATTGGAAACGCTCCGTTGTTGCCGATCATGAAGAAAATACTTCCAAGCAAGATTCCCGACGTCAAATGGTGGAGCAGCTGGATCCATAGAGTCACCTGTGATGATAAAAAAGCTATTAATAATCAGAGATATTGAATAAAAGTGTTGATGAAGTTTCAAGCCTCCAGTAAAGCTATTAAAAGAAAAGTATGAGCCCACAACGAAAGAGTAAGAGTAAATTAATAACCCCTAAAAAAAACTTTCAAATCGTGCTTTGGCATAACATTATAAATAGAAGAAAGCATTCCACTTCGATCGTTTCTAAAAACAGTTCTATTAAATTTTTTGACATTTCTTTATTTATTTATTATTATATTTATAAATACACACATTACATATTATTCCTTATTATAAGTAGTCGTAGGAGGTACATTCCAGGATGAAATACTAATTTATGAAACTGCACCCAGTTGCAGAAACAATTATTAACTTTTAAAATCGATTATAAATCTTAATCATCCATTAAGCTGTTGTCCTCCCTACAGTTTTAAGAGACCATTATCTTTAATGCCACCATTAATATTAATTTTATTATCGTTTCTGCAACTGGGTGTAAATCAGAATCAAAAAAGGTTGTAAGGTCAGCATTAACTTACGGAATTTCGTTTCGTTTGTGTGAACATTCTAGATATCAATATGAAGAATTGCGTCAAAAATGTGGTCGGAAACTCCATCTTTGTCTGCTCTTTGTTAACGTGCTCCACGAATATCCTTTGTATTGACTCGTCTGAATGAAGAACTGGTCTCCTGTAAAACAACGATAAGGTGTTTAGGACGGTGTCGATTGGAATTGATAGGAATCAGAATTTTACCAATTATAATATTGTCGATCGAAATAGAAAAGCGCGCCTGAAACGCTGGTGGGTGTTGCCTGCTGCCATTCAAAAATCGCTAATTAGGCGCAATTTTAATTTCACTGTATCATTTATAAATAATATCCAAGACTTCTATCTTGACGAGTTTTTTAAAGTACGTTGCCAAAGGTACATACCTGCCACCTCTAAGAGTCATCCGGTCCAGCTTTCTGCAAAGCTTGCCGTTCTGGCAAAGCTCCGACATTTGTGCTGCCACCTCTACATCCCCGATTAGAGTTTCCAGCACAAAGTCTGCGGGGTTGTACGTCTTGGGGCAGATGTGACCTGCTTCTGCTAGGTAGGGCACCAGAAGTTGAGGAGCCCCCTGAAAAATACAACAATGCCTATTCATTTATTTGGATCCTAGATCATTTCCATCAGTCCATATACGAACGTATATGGACTGATGTGGGAACCCACAGGGGCTGTCATCATCAGCATCGTCATTAACACCCTGAAGACGTCCACTGCTGAACATAGGCCTCCTCCAAAGAGCGCCACCTTGAGCGGCTATTCGCCTCCTGCATCTATCGGCTCCCCACGGCTCTCACCAGATCGTCGGTCCACCGAGTGGGGAGCCGGCCTACGCTGCGTCTTCGTGGTTCATGGTCGACACTCGAGAACCTTTCTTCCTCATCGGTTGTCAGCTCTACGAGCGATGTAGCCCATTGCCATTTTAACTTGCTAATTTTCTGAGAGCTATACGGGGCTGGTAGTATTCTAATTGGCGGTAGTGAGGCCTGCACTGACGTCCCGCATGGGGTGTATTGTGCATGCTGGTAGTATAGCTATAATCCACCACTCTGGCCAGATAATGCACGTCTTCAAATTATTGTGATTCATGAACACGCCAGTTTCCTCATGATGGTTTTCTTCACCGTTGTAAAACTGAGAGCCAGTGCTTTAAACGCAATGCTCTTTTCTCCAGCAGTTTGCCAGCTTTCAGAACGTATGCCAACTATCCTATTTTGAAGCAATCATAGCTCTGTTGGTAATGAAATCTACGTGTGATCAGTGGGGCGTGGGTTGAGCTTTATCTTTCAGTGAACCATTTAGTTTGTTGGTGGGGCATTCGCTTAGTGCTCGCCCATCTGATAACATTATTATTCCAGCTGCATTTTGTCTCCTACTAATATTGGCATTTAACAATAAGTACCTACACAAGATAGCTATGTTGTCAGTTTGCTTCAAAAACTCGTGTCTCTTAAAACAAAACTAGCCAGCTTAAACACACCATTTATTCTCTTTCTCGAGCTTAGAAATACAAAACACTAAAGTTACTTCAGTATATTTAAGTAGGAACATTATTCACTCAAATGGAAAACAGTATCAAACATCCATGAATAGCTAGCTGCTTATGGATTCGCGTATACTGCGATGCTCCATTTAAGAAACTAGGTATTGACACATGGTTTAGTTATAAAATTGTATACTTTATATCTTATACGAGTGTTCAGACGCTGACAGGACCCGATGCGAGCACGTTTATTACAGCAGTCGAACACGAACCGTATTCTGTATACAATAGGATCGCTTTATGCATAGCAAAAATATGGCGATTACGTTGCGTTACACTTCCGACTTTTCCATTTTTCGGTACAAATAATTAGTTATAAAAGAAACGCTTATTGTTATAAAAAAATAAGCTTATAGACGGATGCATTGAAATATAACTTATCACTATGATTTATTTCAATGGGGTGTCATATTCTAATGTAACATTTTAGAGCGTTAAAATCGTTTTTTAGTGGTCACTTCACGATTTTTTTCTATCGAGGAAAGTTATCGTAATCGTGTTTTGGTTTCTGGAGATGGAAAGGAGATATGACCAGTATTAACACGCATTTTTTCAATCCTGTGAATTATGTACATTTTGAGACAATCATGTTCAAAATAGTCTATTTGGGAGCATTCAGCGCCTTAATAGTTCAGCACGGAGAACATTAAAAATTTGTGCAGGCAGTTGTTTTTTATGCTAGTTTACGCTGGTGCTATTATCAGTCTAGTTTATTTACTAATCTATGATTAAGCCGTATTTATATGGCTTTATTCCAGCGATAAATTGGTTCACTCTCTCATTGACCACGGAACATATCATTCAAACAGTAATACCTAACTTATTTCAACTACTTGAGATCTGATACTGTTTAGAATTAGTCTATTTCGATGAAACTTCCGACCAGTGGGAAATCTGCATCTTAGCTCTAACAAATGAGCAGAAACTAGAAAGTTCTCGAGTGAGGGACTGAATTGCTATACTTAGCTCTTTATCATACAAACAAACTTGATCATTAACTTAACGCTATGACATTTTGATATAAATATCTCAGTTTATAAATAGTTTTTTTTTTTGTTTTGTTGTGTCCATTCAAGGCTTTGAAATTTGTTTTAGGGTACAATCATAAATACCTCAGTTTAAACCCTTAGAGGTTGAGTTTAAATAAATCCTTTTTAGAACACCTAACCTATGCCAAAAAGGAAAATACTCTCCAAAAAATCAAGACAAAATTCAGGCTCATTCGGTTTAATGGCCTATAAGTTATCTGTTAATCGGTCAGTGATACAAGGAAAGACTTAATTGTTTTTTTTTATAAATGTAATTTTTTTGTGACTGCAGACCATTAATTTTATGTCTGGCGTCCGCTCTGTGCTGTTTAGCTAAGCGTGAATCATAGGTATCCTTTATATTTATAAATTCTAACATTTCAATAAAAAACGTTTCCTGTTTCTCAGTTTTTAACCGTTTTTTATCATTCTAGTTATATTTATTGCAATTGACCACGGCCTCACCTGTAAATGACGACGAGGTTGATGATGGAGCATGCTTGCCTATGCCTAGAAGTTACCGGTTCACTCTAGCCACCCAGATTTTGTCAGAAAACAATGGCGGTGGTATGGGGTTCAATTTCTAGTAATAGACATAATAAAAATGAACAAGTAAATATTGCTTTCATAAAGAAAATTAAAAACGAATGCAATAATTGAAAAAATAAGTAAAATCGGTAAATAAATCACGGAGTAATAAGCTTTTAAAGTTTCTGTAGGGGGCATCTCCTGTCCCTTTCTCGCGAAACAGAGCGCCTGCACAGTTACTATAAAAAATCCACTTATGACGTCACATGCCAAAGAGATTATGTAAAGCTACCACAGCTTAGTAATGAGGTACTATGAACGACCTTGCTCTGACGTCACTGGCCGTAGATCTCTTTCTATTCGAAGATTATTAAAATGCTTGTAACTTTGTCATTTTTTGAGATATTTTATTTTTGTTTATACAAATGTTTATCTTTTGAGGAATATTATAAATTTATGCAAAAAAAATGTTAGTCATAAACGAGGAATCATGACGCTTTATACGTACTGAGGAAGTCCTAGCATATACGGATACGGATGCCGTGTTTCCGTGCGCAGTTTTACGAAACATGCCAAAGCAAAAGTCACGTAACATCGCGAGTGTTGGCCATTTCCTTTCATTCGGTGTCAAACGGTATTCAAAGCGTAACAATTAATGATAGGTTCAAAGCTGTAATTTGCCTTTCTGTCACCACCCAGAGGAAAGTACTTTTCCGTCACGCTTCAAAGGGATCCGTCCTCGACAAATAGGAAGAGGCCGAGTTTTCTCAATGGGTCACTGTATCGCAATAGAAATGGATACGTATTAAACTTTTATGTCACACAGGGGTTTAATGTAAGTAAATAACTTTCCAAGCTAGTTATTTTCGTGATGTTAAGCATCAAGACCGTCTATACAGTTGCAGTGCCAGAACTCTAAATTATAAGTATAGCACTGCACCAAACCATACCGCATCAGTAAAATTAAGTAAGATTTCTAGACTATAAGATCAAGGGGTCTAGTAAAGATCCCTAGCTAGCTAGCTAGTCTAGCTTTTGGCGTGAATGACAAACGGTTTTTTTAAATTTTGGAATTACATTAGGTTCGGAAAAGTAAGCGATTTTCAAAACGTGATTTGTTTTATCGTTTGGCGTTAACGCTAATGGAAAAGTCTTTGCTAGACTTCTAGGTTCATAAATAAGTCAATCTTTTATTTCAGCCAATTATTAACAAACACAAAGAAAGTCAATCAAATAAAGTCTCAACTTTATGCGGTAGCTAGCCAGTACTTATTTCACGCAGTAAGTAATACTTGGGTGGCAGAATAGTATAAAAAAAATTGGTGTCTAGACGAGCACCTGCTCTCAATACATTAAGAAACGTATTTTTAACGATTTTATTTTGATTCTTTTCATAGCTCAAAAATAAAATCAATGCTATTTAAATAAAATAAATAAATAAATATTTATTTATTTTGCACTTTTGGCGTTATTTACGCATATCATTTGGGGCTTATGATTACGCAATCATAAGCCCCAAATGCCCCAAACTGGTAACATTTTCCTTTTAGACTTAATAGCTTTGTTCAAAAATATTAATTTGTTTTTAAAACCAGTTCCCGAGAGATCGACGTGGCGAGATAAGAGTGACGAGATTAATGGAAATTCATATTTTAAAAGCACTGAGCATATAAAGGCGGTTTCTTATAACTTAACTGCAGCTACGCATATCTAGATCTCTTGATATAAATTTTTTATCAGGCATATTTTTCTATTTCTAGAACAATCATATCAGCCTTCTTTTATAAGGAGAGAGTAATAGTCTCACAGGCAGTCTGTAGGCCATAATACACCAAGATGGCTATAATTTTGAATAGGCATTATAACTACTATTAAAAATGAACAAGTAAATATTACTTTCATAAAGAAGATTAAAAATGAATGCAATAATTGAAAAAAATAAGTAAAATCGGTAAATAAATCACGGATTAATAAGCTTATAAAGTTTCTGTTATCTCCTGTCCCTTTCTCGCGAAACAGAGCGCCTCCGCAGTTACTATGAAAAATTAACTTGTGACTTTACATGCCAAAGAGATTGTATATACTATGAACGACCTTGCTCTGACGTCACTAACCGTATGAGCTATCTCTTTCTATCCCGTTTTTTAAAAAGCTTTTAACTATGTAATTTTTTTGAGATATTTTATTTTCGTTTTCACTAATGTTTATCTTTTGAGGAATATTTTTAATCTATGCAAAAAACATGGTAAGTCATCAATTGTATGTTTAAAAGATCACGCTGGCGTGAAACAGGGTGATAAAAGTAAAATTCTAAAAATATGTACTGATTTCTACAAAACACTTTACTCCCACAACAGTTCATCCATTCAACAGCCAAGCAGTTTATACACATGCTCTGACAATATTTTACCGATTTCTGGTTACGAGGTACACCGTGCCTTAACTAGCATGAAATATAGCAAAACTCCAGGAGAAGATGGCATAACCACAGAAAGCCTAAAGATTGGAGAATCCGTTCTACTTCCAAAGCTTACCAACCTGTTCAATACAATATTACATACAGGCGAATTCCCACATAACTTTTGCCATTCAAATATTATTATTTTACATAAAAAAGGAGACAAAACCGACATCACAAATTACAGACCTATCAGCCTTGTTTCGCACCTGTACAAGACCTTTATAAAAATTATAGAAAACAGAATATCCGGAAAACTAGACCAACACCAGCCTCCCGAACAAGCCGGGTTTCGCCGTGGCCTCTCCACCACCGACCACCTTCACTCCGTTAACCAACTTATTGAAAAACACGTAGAATTTAAAATCCCGTTATATCTAGCTTTCATAGATTTCTCCAAAGCCTTCGACCGCATCTTGCATATCTCTATATTCAACGCCTTAAAAAATCAAGAAATAGAACCTACATATATACACGTATTGCAAAACATATACAAAAATAGTACTGCTGCCCTTAAACTTCATACTACAGGGCCTTCCTTCAATGTAGAAAAGGGAGTTAAACAGGGCGACCCTTTATCCCCGAAGCTATTTACAGCAGTGTTAGAAGAAGTTTTCAGGAACCTTGCAGCTAGCTGGACGGAACGAGGTATCCTTGTCGGCGAAAAGAGATTGATCAATCTCCGTTTCGCTGACGACATAATCCTGTTTTCGTCTTCAGCTTCTGAGTTGACTCAAATGCTAGAAGATCTTAGCACGGCTAGCTTTGAGGTCGGACTAAAGATGAACATGTCAAAGACCAAAATCATGACTAATAGCGCAAAAATTCGAGTACGTGTTGGGGGTGGGGAGATAGGATATGTCCATGAGTACATTTACCTAGGCCAAATAGTCTCCTTCCAGGCGAGACAAGATAAAGAACTTACACGACGCACTGAAAACGCCTGGAGGAGCTATTGGGCTATGAAAGGTCTGGAAAGGAGATCTGATGAAGGGTAATCTTCCACTTTCCCTTAAGAAGAGACTCATGGACATGTGTGTTCTTCCCATTCTCACATATGGGGCACAGACTTGGTCTTTGACAGAACATCAAAGGTCCGCACTCGAAGTGTGTCAAAGAGCGATGGAGCGTAGTATCCTCGGAGTAAAACTCACCGATCGTATTCGCAACACCATACTGCGCTCCAGGACTCGAATTACAGATGTCACTCAAAAAGCTGCTCGGTTGAAATGGGACTGGGCTGGTCACGTCATTCGCATGCATGGTGAACTTTGGGCTAGAATAACCACCGAATGGGCCCCTGGTAATGGTAGAAGACAACGCGGCAGACCAAGAAGGCGATAGCGTGACGAGCTCGACTCCCACCTAATAGACTGGCCCCTAACAGCTCAAGACCGTGAGAAATGGAAGGAAGGTAGGGAGGCCTTTGCCCTGCAGTGGGAAAATACAGGCTGATAATAATAATAATAATCATCATCATCATCATCATTAACAGCCTGAAGACGTCCACTGCTGAACATAGGCCTCCCCCAGGGAGCGCCACTTAGAGCGGCTGCTCGCCTCCTGCATCCATCGGCTCCCCGCGCGATAATAATAATAATAATGCAAAAAACAAATTTTAGTCATCATGCCTATTGATGACATAAACATGTACTCGAATTTTGCTGTTTTGAACATTCCTCGGTTCCACTCCATATTTTTTTGGACGAGTGGAGGAAAAAAAGAAGAAAGAAGAAAACAAAGGTACATCAGCCACCATCATGAGAACAGGATTTAGCTTGTGATAAAAAGTATGTAAAATAACTAGAAATCACGATCATATAATAATATACTAGTACTTACTGGTACTATAAAATGATTACCAATGATTTTTATATACTTACTTTAATACTTCATATTTTACAACCAAATAGATGCTTACACGCATCAGGCAGTAAGTACAGCTGCAAATCATAAATATTTGAACATGAAGTGGTTGCCACATTCATCATAATCAATCATCATTAACAGCCTGAAGACGTAAACTGCTGAACATAGGCCTCCCCCAGGGAGCGCCACTTAGAGCAGCTGCTTGTCTCCTACATCCATCGGCTCCCCGCGGCTTTCACCAGGTCGTCGGTCCACCTAGCGGGGGGCGGCCTACGCTGCGTCTTCCAGTTCACCACATTAACACCGTATAATTAAAACAAACCGTGCTTTGTAGTAGCTAGGCAATCGAGTAATTAAGTGAAACGCTAAATTGCCTTTAAATGGCTACTCGAGAGCGTTTAACTAAAATGTAGGTTCTTTAAACAGTTAATTCACGGAAAACCATCGTGAATCTAATAAGGACTCTGTTTGTTTAGCCCAAGTTTGCAGTTTTTAGTTAATTATTTAACTCATAAATAAAAGTACGAATACGTAAATTACATAAGTTAAAACAAGAGGCGGTTAATCCACCATTTTCTCGTTTTTACAATAAAAACACAGCGCCATCTAGCCCCAAAGCAAAGATTGTACTATGGGAGCCAGATAACTGATATAATACTTAGATAGTTTTTTCTGCGTGATTAGAGTTAAAAATAATTTTTATATCGATAAATAGGATAATGTTTGACACCAATTACCTGATAGTAAGTGACGATGTGGTTGAAGGTATAAATCATTTATTGTACTCTTAAACCATTTAAAATGTCATCTCAATTAATGAAGTCGTTTTGACATAAAAGCACGCAAACTAACAAACATACATACAAACAAAAACAGACGAGAAAACAAGAAAAATACATTGCAATATACAAATAAAAATGTTGTTAGACACACCTAATGATAAGAATTCAACAATTTACAAGATGTAAACAATTATGACAATAAATAAAATACTTATTAACGTTGTTTCCACAAAATTACCTACTATGTTATCTGCCAGATAAATTTTATCAGGAGATGGAAAAACGGGGTGGTTGATGTTATCTCAGTGGAAATTGTTAATGTTAAGTATCAGGTGTAAGAGGGCCGTAAGTCAGTCGACTTGTTCTAGCCCAAGTTATAATTATACTTTACTTCCTTGGGGATCGTAAAAACGTTAAATAAATCTTAAGAGGGTAGTTAGAGACCTGCTATTTCAGTGAGTTAAGAAGCTTATATAAAACTTAGGAGAACGCATTGCGAACCTCGTTGGAAATGTGGCCTTGAATTATGTGTCTGATTCTTTTATCTCTTTCTTACGGATGTGAAAAACGTAAGAAAACTACCCATTTACCGGTAGTGGGCTGGAAGATTTGAGAAAGTTCAAATGTTTTTACTAATTAATGTACTACTGAGTTTAATAGTAGGTAGGTGATATTATCGTAGTAGAATAAAGCCAATTAATTTATTTAAAAAAAACCGTGATCGGGATTTCTGCTAATCGTGGTAAGAGAAAAGTCCCAACGCTTGTCTTACTTTTATTTTCTAGATCGTGATCGAACTTTCTGGATAGTAAATCCAACTAAATACAACTAAATAGTAAATTATAACTTTAAAAAGTTTTCTGAAGAGATCAAGTCGTCAATATGAATTAGTCACGGCACCAATATTTTGAAACCAGAATACTTCAAAGCTATCTAGTCCGAAGTTTTAGCCGTAGGTACATCCAGCTCTTCCCAGGCGGTTCTGTAAATAGATAAGTACTCCAGTCTCTGTAACTGAGTCGTAGGACATTGACCACCGTGGCAAAACAAGAATAGGTAGGTACTAGCCCAGATAATATAATACCTACAGTACAGATGCCTTATGCCATACAACGGAATAGCGCGGGCTATTTTATGAATTTTTATTGCTGCATAACGCAAGATTATTAAGCGACATTTATTGCGTGTTGGCGAAGTATTGGGTCAAATGAATACACTGGACACTAACTAGTAACGCTCGCGACACGATCGCTACATTTTTTTCACGTTCGGGCTATTTTTCGTTTGTAGTGGATGAGACCCCATGGTACTAGTAAGTAGTAGTCGTGATGGATTAATTAGCATTCGCATTCATTTTTAGAGTGTGAAAACACAATTAGAAATTCGCAAATTAAATGTAGTTCCGAAATTCTGTTAAATATAAAATTTCATTTATATCATATTTCATTTTTCATTTTACATTTTATGTTTCATTTCAATTTTCATTTTATTTTCCCTTTCATTTTAGTAAAAAGCTTAGCAAATAGCCATTAGCATGCTAAGATTCATGAATTAGCTTGTTTATGAAATTTAAGGAAAATCGCATTAATTGCCATCGCTAAGTAGTAGTTACTCGTAAAATACCACATGTTTATTTATATAGGTATAGGTAACAGATAGTTCCACAAAATCTGCTGTAAAATGTTACTAAAAAAATAACAAAATTGTGTTTCAAATATTGTGATAAAAAACTAGGCGTAGGTACAGGAAAAATCAATTTTATTCATCTTAGAGAGTACCCTGGACAAAAAAATAAAACGAGAGATCAACTGAATGAAAACGACGCTCTATTAGTCAGTTCGATCGCAGGCAAAATTAAAGGTGTATTAAATTTGTTTCAATAAATCATTTATTTTATCGAGAATAGAGATCCCCAATAATTATTGTAATAGTGGATCGTCATCTATTTCTTTTTTTGACCTATATGCGATAAAATGATGCAAGCAGATTGTTAATACAGATAATTTTTAAGTTCAAAAGGTAAAAAAATAAATAAAAAATATAAGTTAAAATCACAAGGCTCTTCTATTGGGGATTCTTCTATAGTGAGTATTTGTGTTGGTCAATGGAGCTTGGTGGAATATAACCTTTTCTGTAGACAACCTCAAACTAGGAAGATGTCGCCCGAACAAACAACTCCTGACCCCGAATTCATGGCAGCACTCTCGCAAACTCCCCCGAACCAATTAATCCTTGACGTAATTTCAAATCAAGGCCATTTTAATGAATAAACCATTTGATTTGGGTTCATAAAAGTTTTGAATGATTAGCGGCAGTTTCTAATTAGTTCTAAGACAAAGTTGGAAATTCGTTTTTTTTGTACAGGGGCGTTGATTATGGTAGGCTCTATTGGAATTTACGAAGGTCAATAAGGAAAAAAATTATTCGAGTTGATAAACTAGTTGCTTATCTGGCCCTGCCCTGCGCTTTACGGGAATACGAACCAGGCTCCACAAGGATTTACAACTTGCATCCATATGTGGATCTGCATATACTTATATCTCCTCTTAAATCCACACTGAGTAGATTCAAGAATAAACATTAATTTTATATGCCACTTTGACCCAAAAACGAGTGGATCTAGAAATACATACCACTTGAATCCACAATCTGACATGTACGCGGAGCTGTGGATCCAAGTGAAAGTAGCCATAATTCTAGATTGCCCAGTAAAAACAACTGACCTGATAACAGCACATGCCTCGTGCCAATACGAAGATCCTGTCAAACAGTGTGAACAGTGACGCTGAGGGCTGGTGAACTGTGCAGACGATGGTGCGACCCTGGCGAGACAGCAACCGGAGTAGCACCACCAGCTGGCGAATGGAAACGACGTCCAAGCCTCTGAAAGAAGAATTAGATATTGTATGAAATGACGTATGTTCTAATTTTTTTTTAATTTATAGTTTTTTGTATACGATACAGCCATTATTTTTGGGTGCAATCCGTTTTCTACCAGTCCAGCCACATGAAAAGAATTCTGCGTTTGACAGCTACAAAAAAAAAACCGTAGGGATCACGTCTTCGACAAGGTATCGGCTGGACTGTAAACAAGCCAAAAATACTACTAAATTATAGATACACAATCACCAAAAATTCTTGTATAATAAACAATAAAAACCCCTATCGTATGCTTATTATTAAATGAAACTCAATTAGGAAAATGACCCAACCAAACAAAAAATCTAAAGTACCTACTGTGTTGTTCTCTTGTGCAATGAATTTATTTAATGAATCTTTAAAATTTTACAGCTACCACCATATACAATAATTATTATTTATGTAGGATATAACCTACAAGGGAGTTGTGACGTCATTGAAAATGCTATCATAATCCATTATACATATATTTCACTCAAGTTTTTCATAGTGTATCAAATATCAAATAGAAACTGATCCGGAGCTTCGATTACACCCGTAAAGAAGAAACCCCAAGAAACTTCACGGTGATATTATTATTCATTTTAACATTAACGATTTTACTCAAGTAACAATAATGACTATCATTATTTCTACGACTTGTGTCCACGACCAGAGTCGAACGACGAATACACAGAATACTATTACTTCTCCCGAGAAGAATAACGACCCCATAGTAAAAAAATGAGATCAAAAAGGAGAGCGCCATCTATGCGTGGCTCCGCTTGGACAGTTTTGATATGGCGGGAACTTCAAATGTACCTACTATACATATAGGTATATTATAGGTGCCTACCAATCGTACCTACCTATTTTATAGAAAAAAAAAACAAATAAATTGTCATATTTTCAAATAAACTTAATTATTGTAAATCGAATCAACTAACAACGCAAAAAACGGCCGGTGAACTCGTCATTTTAGGCACTTTCTGTGGTTTTCTTCCATGATGAGTCTCGTTTTATCACTATTTCACAAACTTTTGTTCACCACTAAACCACTAATACGATGCTCAACTCGAACTACATAATTAAGCAACAGAAAATATCCAAAAATCCAAAGTTTAGTCACAATTGGCAATAAAACTTTAGTACAAGATGAAATGCGTGAGCAAAAACAACGGCAGACATTTTTTGTGACTTTTTTCTTGTCTCTCAATATCTCAAAATTTTGATCAACGTCACACAAACACAAGTTTTCTTGTTGAACCGTTATGTCATAAACTAAATTAATATTAATTCTATATTCAGATAAAATATATACTCAATAAAAATATACTTTACCTTAAAATAAATTAAATAGGTTTTCACATTATTTTTTTTGTATCAATATTCTCTACTACGGATATGACCGATACAGAAGATATTTCTATCTCATACAGCTGTGGCCCCTGTGTCATTCTCAACTCCAACCTCAATAGGACTGCGCCTGGATGAATGCCTCGAGTCATTTTTTTTTTTTTTTGAACGGGCTAATGCTGTTGGTCTCTAACGACCTTTACAGCGTCACCGGGCAAGAGGGCAGGCGCTTAAGGCACCCAGCCGACAAAAGTGGGGGGCAACTAGCTCAAGGGCACCCCTGGGGTGCGAGGCTCGGCTTGGGCTGTTGCCGGGATAAGAGGATCGAGAAGGCTACGTCCGCTGGAGGAGTGGACCCTATGGAAAGTCGCGACCGTTCTAACTAACCTACGGGGGGTACGTCGACCTCGCCGGCGGGGTCGGTGTCTGATTGTGTTACGCTGGTATCCTATACCGGTGCCGAAATCGGTACCTGAGCCAGAAGGGCTAGACTGGTCCGGTGATCCTAGCGCAGCCGAAACAACGGCTGCTATAGGATCTTCCGGGTCGCTCAAGACGTGTCTTGGGCGTCGACGACGGGGTGGGTCGACGACGGGGTGACACGTCGACGACGGGGTGAAGTCGACGACGGGGTGAATGCCTCGAGTCACAGTCGGGCTCTGCTTTTATATTTTTCAGTAGTGGGGCGTTGCCGCGTCGCAGGTAGGACGTAACGTCGGAATACTCGGTTGCGACGTCGGAATACTCGGTTGCGACCAGTTTTAAGGTTGTTTTTGCTGCTTTTTTTAGGCCTATACTCTTGCTTATTCTGCTTACACACCGACAATTATAACTTAATGTTGTCCAACTTAAAATCCGTCAAAATAAGCTGAATTTTATACACTACTACGCACTCAAAATGGTTTTTCTCCATAACTATGATGGCAGTTTCCTGGGTTCCGCGAAATCACGGTCTACAAGATACCGGCGAAAGTTATAGGTAATGTAGATACCTAACGTCTATGTTACATTAAATTTATGAGAAGGTTGGAAGGCAAAAGGGTAAGTGTGTGCACGACCTTTGTATTTTACTTACTAAAGTCCATTGACTGGAGGGTTCGATACGGACTAATATTTGCTTAAGCTTTTAACGGTACCTACTTCTTATTTTAGTGCTTTCCTGCACCTTTTCCGTGCCGATTCTGGCTTTTAAACAACTGATGGTTTCTTTGCTGGTTTTCTCGATGTTTATCCCTTTTCCGTATGGACACTGTCAACTCTCTGGGATCGTGTTAAACATAAAAGTACTTATTTCTTTCCCCAAATTAGACTATCACAATTATATGTGCCATGCATGCTCTGTGGCGGCGTAGGTCCGCCTTCTACAAGGACCGACGATTTGGAGCTGATGGATGCAGGAGGCAAGCAGCCATTGAAATGGCACTCTGTGAGGGAGGCCTATGTTCAGCAGTGGACGTTTTCAGGCTGTTGATGATGCTCTATGTTGATCTCCATAATAAGCAATCCATGAGGAAAATGATATCTAAATCAGTTAAGCTGTTTTGGGTAAAAAGCAAACATAATAAACCGAACAGACACGTTTTATTTAAAAATATAATGAAAGAATATTGACCAATAAGAGTAAGTTATGTACCTATTATCTCTGCCGATCGATATCGTTGTGCCAACTAGTGATGGATTAATTAGCATTCGCATTAATTTTTAGCATGCGAAATCTCAATTAGCATTTAGCAAATGAAATGTAGTTGCAAAATTCTGTGAAATATGAACTTTCATTTCAATTCATTTGGTTGATTTTGAATTTATTTTTTTATTGTAAAGTTTCATTTCATTTTTAATTTATGTTTCATTTATGTATTAATATTTTTTTCATTTTATTTTTCATATAAATTTTCATTTCATTTTTCATTTCTATTTTCATTTCATATTTCACTTCCATTTCATTTCATTTTAGCAAATAGCAATGCAATAGCAATTAGCATGCTAAGACTCGTGGATTAGCATGTTTATGATATTTACGAATCGATTAATTGCCATCGCTAGTGCCAACTAAAGAGAACATTATAGAAATAACGCACGACACCCAGAAATAACCAAGTTATATTCTTGTTTACTAGGTGGACCGATGACCAGCTAGGCGATTATGTAACTTGATTGCAACCAATAGAAACACAAAGATGTATGGATTTGACAGTTTCAATACGCAGTTTATGTGCATAGTTACTATGAAAATTTTCATATTAGAAATGAAATTTCTCCTGTTGCATTGCTGTCAAAGTTACGTAATCACCCCACTGGTGAAAACCGCGGGGAGCCAATAGATGCAGGAGGCGAGCAGCCGCTCAAAGTAGCGCTCTCTAGGGGAAGCCTATGTTCAGCAGTGGACAACTACAGGCTGATGATGATGATGATTCTTGTTTAATTCGCATAATCATTTTTACTTTTACTTTTTTTATTAAGTCTACAGTTTATATAATTACGCTATAAAAATGGCTTAAAAGGATCACAGACTCACAGTGTTTTAGCTGCCATAGCAATAAAGTTCGTTAACGCACCGGCATACTTTATAATTTTTATTTTTTAACTGTCAAGTATATAGCTCAAAATAATGTTTGCTCCAAAATTTTACGCTCTGTTGACGAGCCTAAGCAAATAAATTTGAGTTATAACCTCATAAAGTAAGGCATCGTTTAAAGTTAATGTTTGGGGGTCAAAATTTAATGGCTTGTGGAAAACTTTTGTTCGGATTGGAATTGATGTGCATTTGGATTATTTCATGATAATCAACCTCATCATCATCATTAACAGCCTAAAGACGTCCACTGCTGAACATAGGCCTCGCCCAGGGAGCGCCACTAAGAGCGGCTGTTCGCCATCAGCTTCAGCTCTCCAGGGCTTTCACCAGATCGTTGGTCCACCTAGTGGGGGACCGACCTACGCTGCGTCTTCCGGTTAGTGGTCGCCACTCGAGAACCTTTCTTCCCCATCGATTATCAGTTCTACGTGCGATGTGGCCTGCCCATTGCAATTTCTACATTGGTTACTTTATTTCTCCTGCGAATCTCCTCATTTCGGAACTTATCTCGCATAGAAGCACGGAGCATAGCTCTCTCCAGAGCTCGTTGCGCGACTTTGAGTTTAGTAATGAGGCCAACAATAAGAGACCGCGTCACGATTATTTCATAGAATTGGGCTTAAAAGTGGATATCTGAAAAGGGTTCATTTTAATTCCTATCGAATTGAGAACTACTCTGGTTCTTAACTCAACCCAGGTTGAAAATACTGCCATAGTAATTGAAATGGGTTTAGAATGATTATTAGATCGGGTTAGAATTATAATTAGACAGCGGAGCTTTAGTAATAGAGCTCGCTCTACCCTTTGGGTACGGACCCCTAAAAAAATCAGACATCGCTCCGTTGACTGTTGACCATGGAACCGGTTCGAGTGACAACTATATTTTCTATGAATGTTATCCACCTGTGTTTGAAGTAGTTACTCACTTATCTATATAATTTCAAGCTTGAGACTTTAATTATCATTTGCCACAAATACATTTTTGTCACTGATATCATTCTCAAGGAATTTTATACCTATATTGTCACATTTGCTTTTAAATAGCGGGTTTATTAATAAACGTGGAGTAGCTTTGGACTAGTTAAACCACCTTTTGCCTTTTTCTATCAAGTTCGATATTCCAATGACAAAAAAAGACAAAAAGTTGGAGTAACTAGTCCAAAGCTACTCCACGTTTATTAATAAGTGTTGTTATCCAAATTAAAGCACTGGGCCTTTGTTCTCTATCGATTCCTTACTTCGAAACCACGTGAATTCCTTGTCTTACATAAGAAATCTGCAAAAGTCTATTCTCTATGAAACGAAAACAAAACCGCGCGAAATGAATTTGGAATTGACGCGATTTGAACTGTCAAAAATCATATGTTATACCGTGACGCGTTCCGAAACATCAACACATCAAAAGATATGACCACTTCTGTTAATATATTTTATTCAAAATAAAGACAACTTTAATGTAAAGTGAAGGTATATCTAACGCTGTGACACGATTTGAACAAGACAAGATAACGACGTGGTTTCGTATCGTGTGGAATCTGTGTTTCAATAGAGAATAATCGCCCTGGGTATATATATTAAGCATTTTTTTATGTAAAAAGGTTTGAGTAGGATTAGTCTATAAGTAGTGAATGATATTATTATCTATTTTACTACCAGCTCTACGCTATTACGGGCACATAGTAGTGGTGGTAGAGCTAGTGGTAAAATAGTCTACTGACTTTTTATTGGTCTTAAATCCGACACAGTAGTTACATTTTCTAATAATGAATTGGAAGCAATGAAGATCCTGTTTTGTGGGCGTATTTACTCAGGTCAAGGATTTGAGAAGATTGAAAGGGGTCCGCTGTTTAAATCAAAGTAGAGATTTGTTTTAATTTTTTCTGGCAGAGGCGGTTTTTGGATACTCGATGAATACGAGGCACAGCGAAAAATATCTTACCAAAATGTAAACTAGTGATCTTATTGGTAACCTAAAATTTTGTGGCAAAATAATAACCGCTAACAAATTCTTTTACCGCAAATAATTAAAAT
The DNA here is from genome assembly GCA_963580505.1 of Ennomos erosarius. Lineage (NCBI taxonomy): Eukaryota > Metazoa > Arthropoda > Insecta > Lepidoptera > Geometridae > Ennomos > Ennomos erosarius. The sequence goes on from OY756982.1 coordinate 3,467,133, forward strand.
TTGCGGTTGAAGAATCGAGTAATAACTTTTAATATTATGTATTATGTAAAATAAGAATTACCGATTGAAATGTTTTACTAGTCGAGAACAAGCGGTATTTTGTGGTATTATAAAATCTTACAATACAATGACAAATTCAAAAGTAATTGCTTTTTGTGGTTATATTAGCCTCAATTTTTCATGTCGACCTAACGATGATTCTGTCTTCTTTGTAAAAAATACAATGGTATTTCATTCAACTTTAATGTGGCTTACCTGCCACGTAATGTGATCATTATTGCTCCGTTGGTAGTAGACTATAATAGACACTAGTGGCTCTGCAATTTTGAAAAAGAAATCCAAAAACTTAATGGACAACAAAAAATCTATAAAGTTGCTCTAAAGATTTTATGTTAATCGGTTGAGAAATTCGACTTGTAGAGGTAAACAGCTGGACATACACCGGATATACCTTTTTTTTTTGAACGGGCTAATGCAGTTAGTTTCTACAAGTCACATTAAGACTGCATGTTTGTCTGTCTGTCCAACCTGTAAACTAAATAATATTCTAGATAGTCAGGTGAAATTTTTAAGCATTATAAATTGATAACCTACGGTGGGTTACGGGTGTAATTTATAATCCATGGAGCTAATAAAAAAAGAAGGAGGGAATCCCGTCTGATCCCAAACTGAAGCACCCTTAGGAAGCCAGAACGCTTCGTACGTATGAGCGGGGCACGCACATACTCACATCATATGCAGCCTGTCGCCCTACTTTCATCGGCCACACATATGAAATAATATGTCCGCCATTTTGTGCTTCAGTTCGATGTCAACCAAAACCAAAAAACTTATACGTACTTGACCAAAACTCAAGCCTTCTTTTTTTTATTTCATCCATGATATAATCTTGATATTTTTATACCTCAAAAATCTGTTAAACATTGGCAACGTCAAAAACCTTTCATTGTTAGAGGACCCATGTAACCTTCATTTACATGTGGGTCCGATTACTCCAACACGATTTGGGTGAACTTCAATAAAACGTAACGGTTGGGTATGACGATTAAACCAATTACCCACCATTGTGCCAATTTTATTTACCTTATTTCAATTGAATAGTATAAAGGAACTTTGGCTATCGTAGCAAATAGTGTTAGGGGTGGAATTCAGAAAATCATTGTGTTCGAAAATATAACCTTTTCAAATGGAAAAACTTCACAAACTGTTATAAAAAATCCATATTTTGTACAAATTAAATATAGATATAAATTCTTGTATTGTAATATAAACACACTTGTATACTTTGTACAGTGAAGGATTTGTATCATGAGCATAGACATATATATAAGGACAGGCCTAATGACAGATTAAACCGTCGCTTCAAAGAGGAAGTCAAGTTCACAGATTGACATCCACTAGCGCCCAGTCTGTGTTGGAAGTGAGAAGATATCGGTCGTGTGTCTCAAAGAAAATATGCCAAGTTGTGTTGTGAAGGGTTGCACAAACTACACTCTAAAGTGCAATAAAAAGAAATACAAAGTTTCTTAACACAAGTAAGTCAATATTTTCAATATTACACTCCGTTTTGTACGAAAATAATCGAATTTATATTTGGGATAATCATTGTAAACAAACATTGACGGACATAATGGCAGCGTTTAATTTCCCAACTCATCGTAGTTCCTGAGTAATCTAAGAGATGGCGCTGACTTTTCCCCACACCATTTTGAGTAAATAAAATGTTCCTTCGGGCATATCCTGATATATAGATCTATGATCATGAGTATTGAGAGGTATTCTCAAATAAATGCAATTATTTTTAAAGTAATAATGATAATCATGATAATCATAATACCATAAAAAATGCTAATACAGTTGTTCGCTCCGCTTTGTTTTGATTCGGTGCGCGGGAGGTCGGGAACGGAATGCTTTTTTTTTTGCTCTGTTTGTCGCAGGCGGCGCGGCGGCCGGCCGCTGCTCGCGTGACAGTCCGTCGGTTGACGTGCAATGGATAACTCACGTGAATTTTGGATCTCCGCCGGATCGGGGCGTGCGTAATTTAGTTCGTAAATTGCTGCCAATAAATAGCTGGTATTCTTTATGATAATGCTACAGTTTTGTTATATTTCGCTACAAAAACGAAAAGGGCTACTAGTTAAACTGGTTCTAGATTCAAAATTTTGGAACGATTTAATAATAATTAATTTAATTATGCCTGTGGCCAGTTGGAGTGATGACTTGCGGACAACTGCTGGTAGATACTAGATGCCGAGAGATGAAGACCTAGCTCAGTGGCCTGCTATTGGAGAGGCCTATGTCCAGCAGTGGACGAGAGTAGGCTGTTGGTGAATATTCTGACTTTAATTATTGTTAATGCTTCAGATACGTTGGGGAGAAGGTTCTGCTAAATTAGATAAGATAAGATAAGATAAGATAAGATAAATATTTATTTTCCAAATAAAGTACATAAATGTTACAAATAAATTTTGCATATTACAGATAGACAATTACAAGTTGATGGCGAAGACAGGTATCTACTAATATTAATTTTATACCTACAGATTTAAAATATTGGAAAAAGCCACTTATTACTGAAATATAATTTAAAAAATATACTTAATACAAATAAAAAAACAATTTAAAATATAATTATTATGTCAATAAACTGTTTTGTATTCGTATAGCTAAGAAAAACGTCTGTTCCATGCAGATTACAGACAGCTTCGATGTACCTATACGTCGAGATATAAAACATGATCGGGTTCTTACCGTTTCGGTTCGGAACCCTAAAAATCCTGAACAAAAGCCTATCCCTACAAATAACAATTAAAACCTCTACTAACAAACCAGAACACGATACAATTACATCAATAACTCATGTTAAACCCAGGGATTATTCTTTCGTTTAGGTACAAAAAGGGATTATTTGTTCGAGAACGGTCGCTTAATTGGTTTTCTCGTTGCCTCGTAACAACTTTGCAAATATTATTTTTTTAGGCTAATCGTCATTCGAGGTCTCATAAAATAGCCACAATTAAATCATAAATCATTAAAAAAATAAATTATCATATTTTTAAATCTACTAAGGGCCAATTTCACCGTTCGTATCACAAACCGAGTTCAATAGAGCTAAGTTCTGAGTAAACGTGTTCAAATGTTTGATCTATATTTACATCATATAGATTTTACCAGCAACATTTTGATCGCGTTCGTAAGGCCGTACCTATGCGCAGAACGTGAATTATTGTAACTGAAGGCAATTTTATGTTTATGATGTTTGACAGCGTTGAAGCTAGGATTTGGGAATTCCCGACAATTTCATAATCCCGGGACACGAGATAGCCTACAGTGAAAGTCTTGGGAACTTCCGGGACTTCGAGACTTTAGAAAAGTCTACAATACAGTTCTTCCCCAAAACCAATTAGTGCAGTTTTACTAATATTCGAGGTAAAAAAGCCTGTTTAGTGTCTGTGAGGTGTGGTGGCCAGTGTTCCAATATTTTAACAAGCATAAAACTCGTTGTTGTCTGCTCTTTTCTAGGCGAGCCACTGAGGAAAGTTTTCAAAATTTTGAAGTACTGCTTCGCCATATAATCATTAGTCGATGTCGATTGATTTTTGCAAAAACGCCGTTGCAAACATAAAGCACCCCATCACACTCACATCATAAATGAAATTGAAAACTGACTGACTCAACTGACAGCTGACACAGGAACCAATCATTTTAGCGTTAACGCCAAACGCTAACGCTAAAATTTATGTATAGGAATGACAATATCTGCGGATGCACAGAATTATTGTCTATGTCATACATTTGGCGTTAATGTTCGGCGTTAACACTAATGAACAGTCAATATGGCGCCATGATGGCGGCTAACAAACGTATTTATTGTGTTTTGCATTTAGTAGTTACGTAGTAGATGAAGCAATTATTCATTAAACAAACAAATGGCGTTAGGCTCCTTCAATTATTTGAAATTAAAAATGATTACTTAACAATTTCGATAATCTTGTCTCGTCTCGAGTCTCGACATGGAAGTCCCGGGACTCGAGACAACTAAAATTAGAAAAGTCCCGGGACTTCGAGACACGAGACGTCCCGGGACCCAAACCCTAGTTAAGGCCCTTTTTTTTCTTATATTTTGGCTCCACACATAGTGTATTTAGCCAGTGTCAAGTATTATATTTTCATCGTGTTTTAAAATATCACCTAAAGTCACGTCCTAGTCATAGTCATAGTCCAGTCTAAGTCAGGTAGTCATAGTCCAGTCTAAGTCATGCTCCAGAAAGTGGTGGCAACTTTACTAGAATCTTCTATGGAGTTTTGGAAGCAACACGAAAAATCACGTGTCACCACATTATATCACTTGCCCTCACTCATGCTCGTAATTCAGCACTTAATGCGTAAAACGCCACCAATTTTAAACATTAACACTGGAAAAAGCAAAAGTTTTGAAACTTAATACAATGCAACGACTTTTCCGCGTTCCCGCCAAAACTCCGTTAAGGCACTTATAACCATGGAAACCATCTGAAGGCGTTCAAGCGAGCTAAACGCCGAAAATCGGTCGTTCAGAATTTGAACTCGTTTAGGCTCTAACTGCGTTCTACGTTCTGTTTATTTTGGTGAAATGCAAATGTTACCTATAAAGATGTGAACTCAATTACACGCTTCAATGTAGTTTAGCTTGAACTGATCGCGATTATTTGTAACGGTGAAATCCAATCTTAATGTGAGTTTTTACTTAGGGTTAGAGCATTTTGGACTATTTCTCAGCACAGCGAGCAAACAAATTACTAATGTTTTGTAGCAAGTAGTGCAGCCAGTGGAATTTAAAAACCAGTGTATCAAGTTTCTTCAAGATTAATTTAATAATAAAACTTGCAGTACGTCAGTAAACAGATACTAAGCTCGTTTGGTTAATCATCTATAATTTATCAGGTAAGCCAATTGTGTATTCATTAAGTTAAAGAAGCATTGTAGAATCAGAAATAAAATATATTAGATAATAACGATATACCTACCTAAAAAATAAATTGAAACGCAACAATAAAAAAGAGAATATGTGGATTCTGAATGGTACCTATATAAAAAACACTAGTTTTGAGACATACAAGAATACTTGGCTTCGAACTTCCGAAACGGATGAACTAAATTAAATCTTTGATGTCTAATTTTGTTATCGTAAATTCATACATGGCCAATTGGGCATGCCTCCTATATGGACCAAGAATTCTAATTAGACCTTCATAATGCGAACGGCTAAGGACTGGAACTTTTTACCAACGTCTGTTTCCGAGTAGCTATAATCAGAATGAACAGTTTTTTTGTAAAAGGAAAAAAGACAAACACAAGCCTATCTAATATATATATCAAACATAAATCACCATGGATGAAATAAAAAAAGAAGGATTGAGTTTTGATTGACATCGGACTGAAGCCCAAAATGGCGGACATATTATATATGTGTGTCAACTGAAAGTAGGACGACCGGCTGCATATGATGTGAGTGTGTGCGTGTTCCGCTCGTACGTACGAAGCGTTTCGGCTTCCTAAGGGTGCTTCAGTTTTGGATCAGACGGGATTCCCTCCTTCTTTTTTTAATAGCTCCATGTAAATCACATTAACATTCTGACACCCTGCACATGCTTTGCCAATCAGAACAACACCGAGTAAATTTAGCTAAGAGTAATTAAGATGAACACTTACGTAGTGGGTTCATCCAGGAATATAATAGGAGGGTTGTTGACCAGCTCCAATGCCACAGAGAGCCGTTTCGACTGCCCCCCAGAAAGGCATTCTGACCTCGTATTCCTGTGGTCCCACAAGCCCAGGGTCTGTAAAACTTCTTCCACCTGAAAGAAAAAAGTTTCAATATTTTTAGTAGATGTATAAACACAGTCCAAACACCCATAGCCTAGTCGCAATTTTCGCAATCTTTCAAAATAAAATTATTATGTGCTTCGATGTAAATAATATTTTCATCATCATCATCATCATCATCATCATCATCACCATTATCACCATCATCAACAGCCTAAAGACGTTCAATGCTGGACAGAAGCCTCCCCCAGAGAGCACCTGTAATGTAAACATACACAAAAAAAAAGTTGTTGATGAAGCATTTGAATGACGAACGGGACCAAAGTTTATAAAGAAATCCCTTGGCTTTTGAAAGTAAATTATTGAACATTGAAAATAATAGGCTTGTTTATTCGTAGGTGCAAATAATAAAATTTGAATTATTGATCATAATTTTAATAAACAACTAGCTCAGGGCAAGTCGTACTCGCGCTCCAAAGATTCCGTTCAAACATTTTACTTAGTTACATTTTGTGATTATTAAAAACCAAAAAATTTAGAAAGTTTATTTTCATCTCACTGGCTCGGAAAGATTCTCTTTGGCATTCGAAATCTGGGCGCAAAAACGCATTATAATCGCTAGCGAGCAGTGATTTTAAACTTCGAACGTTTCTATTTAATAATATTCTCGTTAATCACAGAGCTAGAATTCGTTACTTCACCAATAATAATTGAGGATTTAACCTTGAAATTAACCTTTTTTCTTTTTTTTCTTATAATAATGACACACACACAGTGTATTTAGCCAGTGTCAAGTATTGATTTAACCTTCTTGATACTGCCAGTCCACTGAAAATTCATTAATATCTACTAAAATATACGTATAATACTTCTTCGTTTTCTCATTCGCCAATCTCATTTTCAGGTTTCAATTCAAGTACTCGCGCCAAAAACCAACTTTGCACCCTTGTATAACAAATAACTATTGTAATCAAACCGCTATAGCAAAATATATCAAAATGCCCCTAAGCTTTGAATCAGAAGATCTTACGCAGCATTTCTAACATTTCACAGTAAATTGTGAACATAATTTGACAGCTTTTTCAGCTACGACAGCAATTGAGCGTGAGAGTGTTTCGAACACGTTTTTTAGTTACTAATGTAAAAAAAAAAAATTGCGTATTGACATTTTATTATTTCGCTGAGACGTAGAGTCCTAACTAACACCTCGCTATTGGGATTGGTCTAAATTTTTTGGGCTATTTCAATCCGGAATTCCATACGGTTGGCTTTTACTAAATTATAAAACAGCTACAGTTCCAGTTTTGTACCTATAAAATAAATATCTATTACACATACTTACAATATGCAAAATCATTCATTTATTGACAAAAATATTGTTACAACACAGTATATTATGTAGCGAATCCGTAGACCGCATCAACGACGTTTAATAAAGGGGGCAAATTGAACGGAGGCACCGAATTGATAATAGAAAATTTAAAGTCGAGAATTTAAAAAAGGGGCAGAATTCCACTGTTTGCATGAATAACACAAATAAAAGACAATCAAAAAGGCGGCAAATGGCGAGCATTATCAACAGCTTATACTGATCCACTGCTGGACATACTATGCCTCTACCAAGGAACGCTACTGAGCCCAGCTCGGCTACCACAAGCAAATACAAAACCACCATGTTTCATGGCATTATTATTTCAAGGTTACAATAATATTGTTCGATTTCCTACCATGAACTTATACAGTATTCCTGCGTGTGAACGAGACGTCTACATTTTTATATGGCGTTATCACTGTCGTACGTCAGTGTCAACATGATGTAAAGGTATGACATGACAGTTGTAATTGAGTGAACGATTTAACGTGACATCATCAAAACTGCTCTGGCTCTGCAACATTAAAGTATTCTTACTTTTATGTCATTTGTCAATGTATGATTGAAGTAGTATCGAAGTAATAATACCGTAAGACCTTGTGGTGACCCCCCAGGCCTCTACTCTTCCAGTTATTGTTTGCTACCTTGCGTATATCATCGCTTCATCTCGCCAAAGGGCGAATTACGCCGAATTACGGCTTCCGCGTAAAACACGTCTAACAAACGGTTATTGCTTCTTCAACAGATATGACCAGCCCAATGCCACTTCAGCTTGCTAACTCGCTGAGCCCTCAGTACCTACTGCATTACCAGCACACGTGAAAATATATAGAAAACCATTTTGTTTACAATAACCGCTAGGCCATCCCTATTACAATTGCGCTAGCATTGCTGCTGACGCGCGTCTACCGCTCAACTGCTGTTGAAATTGCATGAACTTTGTACTGGCTGGGTTATATACCTAATTATGTACCTATAGTTAAGCGGAAAACCTCAAGAAGACGATCGTTCTCCAACTTGCACCTCTCTCTTAAAAAAATAGGCTGAAATCATAAAATCGAGGATTTACTCTTTGCCCATATAATTTGGAATAAGTACAAATAAGGAAGCATATATTTCTGATACCGTCGTCAAGCAGCGAACGGTAAGATTGAGTCCCTTCGAATCCTTAAATGATGTCCCAATATAAAGTAAACGTGATCCAATCAGATTTAAAAGGATCTTTTACTTTCTGATCAGTTGAAATACTTCCCGATTCTATGCATAAGTGATGAATGGAGACCAATTAGAAAGAAAGACAGGGATCAGGGTTTTATTAACATTGTCTGGCATTATATTGTATTCTCTGAATATTTATAAAATACCTCAGCGACACGCGTTGATACGTTTTAGTAGCAATGCTTTCAGGATATATAATAAGGTGTTCATTTTATTTATAAAATTGGCCCAATAAATGAATGCGTAACCAGGAAGCGGTGAGTTTGATATTCGCGGCAAGCCATGAATTTGTGCACAGTTAAAAACGCAAATTATTTGATCTCTAACTCGGGTGTTGTGAGACCACGTGGTTCATAGTTCCTAGATCTCATAGATACAGGGAATTCTAGTTAGAGTCCAGGATCTAAATGATGGGGGTGGGAAAAATTAGATCTATGGAGTTTTAGAGAGAACACAAAAAGACACGATTTGCGTCTTTAGCTATGATTAGCTTTTCACTCATTAAGTTCACAAACAACCTTAATTGTATGCTGAGTCGGGGCCCATTCGTGACACCACGCAGCATTGCACTGCTTCTGTTTGTGTGTATATTGTTTTGTAATGTCATTTATGTAGTGTAATGTTGTGTGTGTTACTGTCACGATTAAATGTATTTTCTTTCTTTCTTTCTTTCTTTCTTTATTTAGCAAAATTCGAAATTATTCAAGTTTAAAAAATTGAAGAAAGCCAACAGCAGAGCATTATCGCGTTCCCGCTAGAACTTTGCAGTTTATTAACCGCGTGTCAAGTGACGAATTGGGCCGAGTCACAATGTAGCTAACACAAAACATTTTAATAGATGTGGTTTTTATTTATCTCTTTGTAAATACGCTCACGTCACAATTTGCGTCACGTTGTTTCCTACCTGCATAATTATAGACTTTTTTACACTACTAATATACTAAAAAAATTAATATTCTAACTCTGATCAACATTATTTTAGATTTTATGTTATAGGAAATACAAACCGGCTGTGATTTCTACTTTGCTATCCACTTTATCAAGGTCAAGGCAAAAGATTAATAAAAGGAATAAAACCAAAACCAAATAACTAGTATGTAGTGGACGACAGGATGTTGGTTTTTATTAAGTAAATTAATATTAAAAACTTATTTCAAATGACCGCTACTAACCGTTGATTCTTCAGTGAGAAATAGGCATGATGACTACTATTAAAAATGAACAAGTAAATATTACTTTCATAAAAAAGATTAAAAATGAATGCAATAATTGAAAAAATAAGCAAAATCGGTAAATAAATCACGGAGTAATAAGCTTTTAAAGTTTCTACAGGAGGCATCTCCTGTCCCTTTCTCGCGAAACAGAGCACCCCCACAGTTACTATGAAAAACTGTTTAAGCTATCTCTTTCTATTCCGATTTTTAAAATGCTTGTAACTTTGTCATTTTTTGAGAGACTTAATTTTTTGTTTTCACAAATGTTTATCTTTTGAGGAACAGCTTTAATTTATCCAAAAAAAAAATGTAGTCATCATGCCTATTGTGCATTGTATAGAACCGTTGGAACACAGAATTAATGTTCTATGCACTCTCCATAAATTCTTCAATGTAAGTACCTACGTATTCCTACGAAACGAGCCTTATACTCGAAATTTTATAAATAGACACGTGTCAGGCTGCACTGTCTTTGGCAACTTTCATTATATATATAAATATGCAAATGCAATAAATATGCAATGCACTACACTGATGAAATTACAAGAATCACTAGTGAATGCTTTAATACTCATCTCTTATAAAGGCCATTACACTTCAAGTTGAAGTCTAACAGACGATCAGATACTTCTTGCAGAAGTTTTCTTGCAAGTGCAAACCCGGCCTTAGATTGATACACAAATATTTGACATCGGAAGTAGTAGGTACCTTCAATCTATTATATTTGATTGAAGGTAGGTACTATCTGTGTCGGAAGTAAACTTTGACTGATATTTTCGGAGACTGTTAAAAATGTGGCAGCTTGCCGAATGTATTCTGCGATATCAAACATCGACATTATTTCCGAATTTCTAGTTTTTACTATCGTCATAAATGCGTGGTTTTATGCGTACACGACAACAGTATGCACAAAAACAGTAAGGCACCCCACTTAAATTTCGCAACTCACGACCATAAAACATTAACAGGGGCCGTACTGTGAGCTTTAGTGCGATTCAAACCAGAGCCGCGATCCAATATTGGCTCAATTTTGAATCGCGCTAAGAGCTCACAGTACGGCCCCTGGGCAAATTATAACGCAATAGATAATTTTTTAATTCAAAATAAAGATCCTGTGTACATGTTTTCTTACACAATTATGTAAATTAACGTTAATTAAAATATAAAATTCAGAGTGTGCTGTGTGATACACTATGCTTCAGCGCTCAAGCGTAAAGTCTAGGTTCAGGTCCTTAATTTTCTTTGTTTATCTGTCCGAAACCTAATTTTAGCAAGTAGAAAAAAATAAAGAATTTTATGATGTCTTGATTACTAGAATAACCGGCCAAATGCGAGTCAGACTCGCGCACGAAGGGTTCCGTACCATAATTTATAAGCAAAAAAATCACGTTTGTTGTATGGGAGCACCCTCAAATATTTATTTCTTTCTGTGGTTTAGTCTTTGGTATTATAGCGGCAACAGATATACATCATCTGTGAAAATTTCAACTCTCTAGCTATTTCTAGCTAGTTCATGAAATACAGCCTGGTGACAGACGGACAGACATACTAAGGTATAGGGTTCGCTTTACCCTTTGTTAGGGTTCGGAACCCTAAAATAGTATATAAATACACATACACACACATTAACACACACATTGAGAATATTGAGGCTTCGAACGGGATTACCATCAAATAGTGTATTTATCAAATATAATTATAACGCCAATTTATGTGATACTCATCATCATCATCATTAACAGCCTGGAGACGTCCACTGCTGAACATAGGCCTCCCCCAGAGAACACCACTTTGAGCAGCTGCTCGCCTCCTGCATCCATCGCCTCCCCGCGGCTTTCACCAGACCATCGGTCCACCTAGTGGGGGGCCGGCCTACGCATGTGATACTGACAGCTACCTATATATTCCCTTGCTACAGAGCAAATCCTGTAATACTTATTTTCTTCTTTTCTATATATAAGTATAAACCCGCACCCATATTGTAAGTATGCCCAGAGGTTCTTTCTACCTGCGTTATCTAATATTATTCACAAGCATACTTATTTGGGATAACTGTATTAGCTTTTAACAATGGTTATTATAAATCCTTGGTAGGATGGCAAACAATGTTTATAACCAGAACGGTTACGCGGTAGGGGTGCAGTTCCACGAGCACCCTTACTGCTATTATAAATATTGCTTTCTGTGGTTAAATCCTCTGAGGCCATTTTCAAATATTGTGCAAGGACACTGAGATGTCGACACGCTACGCATTTATTTGCGGATTTCCCATAGGAAATAAAATATAATGCCTGCATGCTCAGTGATGAGAGCGACTTTTATGTACAAAGTCGAAGTAATTCCATTTTCTTTTAGCAGCGCTTCTGAGTGATTTTTTGTTGGAAACCAGTGGTTGTAATATTACACTGTTATGATGATTTATATGAATAAGTACCCTCCAGTTACTTTCTTTAGTTTTTTGGCACAGAATTTAGTGTAGGCCGTTAGAACTTTAAGGTGAGAACCCTTGTCGCATCACTTTTTTGTTCGTCTGTCTACTAAGACCCTTTTTCTAAGTAATGGCACAGATTACTGATGGCTAAATGGTGAATGAAATAAACCTAAATTGATACTTACAAAAATCTGCGATCTGGTAAAACCCCATCGCAATAAAAATTATATTATAAAACTGCGTTTTTGCATATTGCCCGCAACCCGCAAGCGTGAAACCGTTTCAGTTAGGAAAAAAAAACATTTCGTACTCCCACAGAGTTTTTCAAAATATGACGCCTCCCACCTAGACGAAACGTTTCTTTTTTGCTCTGGGCGGTTATTCTCTATGGGAACACAGATTCCACACGATACGAAACCACGTCGTTATCGTGTCTTATTCAAATCGTGTCACAGTGTCAGATATATCTTCACTTTACATTAAAGTTATCTTTATTTTGAATAATAAAATATATTGACATAAGTGGTCAAATCTTTTGATGTGTTTATGTTTCGGAACGCGTCTCGGTAAAACATACGATTATTGACAGTTCAAATCGTGTTAATTCCAAATTCATTTCGCGCGGTTTTGTTTTCGTTTCATAGAGAATACAGTTTTGCAGATTTCTTAAGACAAGGAACTCGCGTGGTTTCGAAGTAAGGAATCGATATGGAATAATGGCCCTGGGCATACGGCGCACATTCACTGGATGTCGTGCGGATGTCCAGTGGATGTCCGGCTATACTCTTCTGCGGGTCGCATTTCTCAATCGATTCTCTTAAAATTCTCGTAAAATGGATCCACCAAAATTAAATTTATAAAAAAATGTCAACAAAATTTTCTGGAAATATTTCAAAATTGTTTTGAAGCCGGTTAGAAGACGTAAAAAAAAGATTTTCAGTTGTAAGCTATACAAAGATAAATCCGCGAGCCGCGAGGTCTACAGCTCACAAAGCCACTTGTTTTAAGTGTAGTGCGAACAGCCAAAGAGTGGAACGCTTTGCCGGCGTTTGTGTTTCCCGAAAAGTACAATGTTGGAGTCTTCAAATCGAGATGTTATTCAGGTATCTTCTAGGCAAGCGCGTTACACCCTAGACCGCATCGTCACTTAACATCGGGTGAGATAGTGGTCAAGCGCAAGCCTATTAAACAATACTTTAAAAAAAAGTTATAAAAGTAGGCTGGGTAGTACTAACAATCAGTTCCTTTTCAGCTTTGCCGAGTTCCTTCCCCAGTTTGAGATCAGCAGCTACCCTCATGGATTCTGCCACTGTAAGTCTTGGCTGTAGAAGGTCGTCTTGCATAATATAAGTGCTGAGCTTCTTGAAAACCTTCATGTCTCTTGCGTGTCCGTTGACTGTGATACAACCGTGTACCCCATTGGATCTGGAAGTAAAGAAAAAGTTAGACATTGAAACCTTTACCTACTACTAGAATATACCTTGAAGAAAAAAATTATTAAAACTCTACTACTAAAAAATCTGGGGCTCACTTAGAGCATTTAGAAAAGGAGGTGGCAATGCAGGGCTTTCCCCTCTGCTGGTCATAAGCGCTGGTCTCAAAAGTGTTGACTCTGACTCTAACTCATACAATAATAATAAATAAATATGTGTGACCATTTTACGCAGCGCCATCAAACCCCATAACAAATGTGATTTTTTTTTGTATTTATGGTAATGTTATGGTACGGAACCCTTCATGCACGATTTCGATTCACACTGGGCCGATATTTTCGTAACTTCAAAACACATACACGACTTGTTGTTTTTATTTACTTGCTGTATACTTGAATAGAATAGAATAGAATAGAATAGAATAGAATAGAATAGAATAGAATAGAATAGGAATAGTTTATTAGCCTTATAACTGTGTTTGTTACTGTTACTACTAATATCAAACTGTGTCGTATTCATATTGGCTTTCGAAATAAGGTCAAATTGATCTGATCGCCAATTTCTGAGGGGCGTGAAATTTGCGGGAAAATGGAAGCCTGGCAAATAAGTAGGAAATCGAAAATAAATACTCCCATGTGTGTACCAAGACCTTTTTTTTAATACTTAATGGCTTTTGGCCACATCTCGCCTAAGTGTAGATGAAGCCTGAGGTTGGACCGCTTACCTAGAAGATACCTATCGCATAGGTATCTTATTAAAAAGTGGACCAAGGTGGTCGAAACTTTGATCTTTTCAACATTTTCGCTATCTTTGTTGGTTTTTTTACACGATCAATGCCTTCAATCATTATCATATTATTATACTACCAGGGTCATTGGCCTTAGATATAACGGTGGACACGGAAAAAACACTATCTTGTGAAGTAAAAAAATATAATCAATGTTAAATAGTTTTTATGGAACTTTTTCATTAAGTTCAATGTTAGGTGTCAAACGGAGTTATAAAAACGAGAAACTAAACACTCGCGTTTTAGTGATGTTGAGATTTTTTATTTATGCTACATTAGGCTTGTGTCGAGCTATTAAAAATTAACAAGTTAATATTATTTTCATAAAGTAGGTTAACAATTAATGCAATAATAGAAAGAATTAGTAAAATCTGTAAATAAATCATACACATAAATAAATCCTTTCTCGCAGAACTGAGCATCCCCTACAGTTACTACGTAACTGTGGAATATGACATCACATGAGATTATATGTAAATCTACCACAGCTTAGTAATGAGGTACTATGAAAATGGAAGAAGTGACGTCTGAACTGTCTCTTTCTATGCCTGTATTTTAAAATGCTTGTAACTTTGTCATTTTTTGAAATATTAAATTTTTATTTTAACGACTGTTTATGTTATAATGAATATTATTAATACGTGCAATAAAACATATCACGACACAAGCCTTTTGCACTCTTTAATCGGTTAATCGTACAATACTCAAATTACGGTAATAAATTCCATTGCATCATGTATACCTATGCTATTTTATGCTGTACACCTTTCAGAAATACCCGAATATTGTATATGTTGCTAAGCGGCTATATAACTAAAAAATAGTAAGCAAAAAAAAGCAGCATGGTAATTTAAAATTTTACAACGTATTAGAGTTAGATGTAGAGATATTATATTAAATTTTTTGCTTGAACTTTTTTTATTAAATCGATCACGTCACGAGTTAGTCGTTTGGTTAATGTTAAACGTCACTGCTACCCACAACTGAGCTCTGAATTATAAAGTTTTACATATCCTTGCGCTTTCCTGAGACATCAGCACAACCCACAGTAGATAAAAATGTAATTCATTTCAGTAATTTCA
Source organism: Ennomos erosarius (assembly GCA_963580505.1). Lineage (NCBI taxonomy): Eukaryota > Metazoa > Arthropoda > Insecta > Lepidoptera > Geometridae > Ennomos > Ennomos erosarius. The sequence goes on from OY756982.1 coordinate 3,482,475, forward strand.
CTTCAGGTATTTCACAGATTGAGCGCCTGGTCGATGAGACGCGTAACCAAAATGCTGGCACTTATTTGGCTCAACGCATCAGCATTGCAATTCAACGAGGCAATGCTGCCAGCTTGTTGGGTACGCTACCTACTGGCAGTGGGCTGGAGCATTTGGACTGTCTATAGGCCATCGCGGTCAGTCCATATGTTCTTTGTAGTAGGTATAGTGTAGCTAGTTAGTGTGTAGTGTAGTTAGTTTTAGTTTAGTTTAGTTTTTATTATTGTAGTAGTTGGCTTGAGTAATAAATACATGTTTGTTCTGCGTCTGGGTGTTATATTGTATTCTATGTATGTATTTACAAAACAAAAAAGTATCTAAGTATTATATCAGTTATCTGGTTACCATAGTACAAGCTTTGCTTAGTTTGGGGCGAGTTGGCGCTGTGTGAAATGTCCACACATATTTATTTATTAATTTATTAAATATGTCCGTTGAAAAAAAAATCACAGATTCTTCAATTTAGAATATATTATAGTCTTTAAAATACCCTTTGTTACCTTCCTTAAATAGGTACTATAGATGTCACCACGACTGATTGGTCGGTGCAACACCTAGTTTTAAAATTTTTCGCAGTTAGCGGTTATGTAACAATACCTCAGTTGGTGGAGCATCCAAATCGGTGAGTTTGCGGGTGCGGGTTCAAATACCGTTGGTGTGAACCAACGGTGGTTGTTTTTGAACGACTAAGTACCTATATTATATCTCTATAGATATACCTTATGTATTTATGTCTGGGTGTTATATTGTATTCTATGTATGTATTTACAAACAAAAAAATATTGTATCAGTTATCTGGTTCTCATAGTACAAGCTATGCTTAGTTTGGGGCTAGATGGCGCTGTGTGAAATGTCCACACATATTTATTTATTTATTTTTATTATTATTATTATTATTATTTAAATCCATGGTGCTTCAATTCCATAATAAAATAATGGTACCACTGCACCAAAAAGTTTTCCGCATCGCATTTTCCGTTGTCAATGAAAATGATATACAGTAACTCACAGACATCTAATACTATACAATAAGAACTACTTACGTGTATCCAGCGAGTATGTTGAGCAGTGAAGACTTTCCGGCACCGGAAGGCCCGAGGATGCATGCCAACTCCCCTGAACGGAACTCTCCGGACACGTTGTGCAGAATTTTTCGATCTCCTGGGGAGGAGTAATATAAGTGGTAGAGTTGTTTATGTCATATAAATCTATGGTCACATTTTTAGGGTTCCGTACCCAAAGGGCCAACCCTATTAGGCTATTACTAAGGTACCGCTGTCCGTCTGTCACCATGCTGTATCTCATGAACCAAGCATGAACCGTGATAGTTAAGCAGTTGACATTTTCACAGATGATGTATTTTTGTTGCCGATATGACAACAAATACTAAAAATTATAAATATGTAAGGGGGCTCACATACAACAAACATGATTTTTATATATAACGGTATATACGGAACCCTTCGTGCGCGAGTCAGATTCGCCCTTGGCCGGTTTTTTGTGTTAAGATGACGAGCTCGATGTTAAGCATCACGGTCAACTCTAAAATATAATTTCGTGTTATTTTTTTTTATGTATAATTAGGCCAATTTGTACTGATGCGCACGTAATGCTGCAGCTTTGCCACAAGTTAGTAATAAGATTACCAGACTGTGAGATATATAATTATCATAAAGCCACATTTTCCCAGTTATTTCACTAGCTACAGTGCCTTTCGAACTGGAACACTATAGACGTAATATTATGTACATGTGGAACGTAGTACTTACATCCTACTGCTTGGCAGCAGAGTATCTGATAAAGCGAAGGTAGGTAGGTAAAAGTCGGAAAATTCGAAGTTAGGTAGGTACCACCTGATAAAAACATAAGGAGTTTACATCACGAAGCGTAGTGAGTTCGTGATCTAATGTTCACGATCTTGATTGTAAAGCAAGATGCGTTTTCAGATTTATGTCTAACGCTATTATTATATCGATTAAGAGAAAAATTAAAATGCTTCGTATGAAATATTTAATACAAAATCTAGACACAGTGGTTTTGGAACGTACTTGTATATTATAATACTTAAAAATATACTTGACCCTTGATAGAATGTGAGTAATCTTACAACTCGATTAAAAAACAAAGTGGCAACAACAACGCGGATGTGTTAACCAACCTTTTTTGGTCCAGCAAAAGATAAAAGAACGAAAGTGCTAAAAAAGCGTCGTGAATGGCAATTCGTTGTCTCAAGTAAACCCTTCAATTTTAAGACCAGGTGCGTTTTTAGCCATTTTATATATTATTAAAAAATTCAATACAGTAAATTAGGAGTGGTATTTTTGTGATGCAGAGCTCGATGAAACGGTAAAGAAAAGTTATAAAGGTTGAGTTTTATGTTTGTAAAAGAAGAATGAAGAAATACAGACAAAGGAAGATAAAATGTTCAAAATAGTAGAGAAACAGAAAATAGCACCAGCCGGGCTAGCACGGTTGGTAGACAAAATTGTCTTTCCCTGTTTTATGTCAAATTCTTCATACAATTTACATGTCAAGTGGAGTAAAACATGGGAAAGACAATTTTGTCTACCAACCGTGCTAACCCTGCAGGCATAGAGTGGGCAACATTTTAAATAACCCGCGCTTAAAAGATAAAAGAACGAAAGCGCTAAAAAGCGTTGTATATGGCAATTCGTTGTCTCAAGTATAAACCCTTCAATTTGAAGAGCAGGTGCGTTTTTAGACATTTTATATACAAGGTGACCTTGAATTGGTATGTTATCCCGAAATGGGGGGACTGGGACCATGATACCCTACAAGTTGTGAGAGCCTTACTTGAAACTTGGTGTTTTCAAACTTCCATGTTAAAAAATAAATCCACTCGCAAAATTGCACGTGCGATCGCTACGAGAGTTAACAAGATACCATAAATACATTTCTAAACACAGGTCGTTAAACTCATTTATGTGCACTCGGTCAAGGACGAAGTTCAACCACCCAGCTGCGCTAAGGCTATTTTTGAACGTAAGCTTCACATGGCATTTCTTCAGTGAAAAACTATTAATTTAGTAAAGTCATAGAAGAAACATTGTCAACCTTGGGGTGTAGATTTACCCCTTTTCGGGATAACATACTAATTCAAGGTCACCTTGTATTATCCAAAAATTCAATACAGTAAATTAGGAGTGATATTTTTGTGATGCAGAGCTCGATGAAACGGAAAAGAAAAGTTTTAGGTTGAATTTTATGTTTGTATAAGAAGAATGAAGAAATACAGGCGAAGGAAGATAAAATGTTAAAATATTAGAGAAACAGATAATAGCACCAGGCATGCTAGAGAGGGCAACATTTTAAATAACCCGTGCAAAGCGCGGGTTTGCTCATATAGTTCTTAATTTAATTTAAAAACAAATTAATAATATATAAAGTAATTATGATTCTTATATTACGCAAATATACGATTACAGACGAGAACGTTGAGTCAGCAGATCATCGTAAGCGACAGCTGCTAATTGCTATCCTTATGTAAAAACGGATAAATGTATGTGAATATGATAAGGTAGTTCATAAAATGCAAGTGTTAATCTGGTGTGCATTTATGCAATGGTACGCATTTATTAAAGCCAAGTATAACATAATTATATACACGATGTAATTTAATTCATTAGTATAAATTGAGCCCATGATAGTACATCATTTATAGATGATTATTAAAGAGTAAAGAGTGTAAATGAAAATATTTTTATTGAAAATTATGATAATCGCCGCGGCGCCTAACGCAGTTGGCACGGATGATTTTGATACATTTAAACGTTTTTATGCCTAGTATGTACTAAATAAAAGCAGTACTTCATTATTTTAAATACATTTTGTATTGTAGCATTTGATTAAGTAAGTTACTCCATTTTTTGGAGTTATTATTATTACCAAACCAATGTGTTAGAATTCAAAAATGTTGGTTCACACGACACCTGTATCCGGAGTAGGTACCTGGTTTCAAAGGATGCTAATGAATTCAATTACACCCAGTATTATATACTTACTATATGCTATAATATAATATGTACGTACCCCACTTAGTATACTCGGTATATTAAGTGGGGTATCCGTATTTATAGAAATGCCTAATAAATGAATTTCAAGTAAGTACATACCTAATTTATACATTATTAATAATTTAGCTTTGGACAGATTGTTGTTTATGAAGACAGGTGTACATTATAATATAAAAGATTTACTTATTTCATATCATTCATTTTCCTCTGTTATTTGCCTTGACGTAACCGCAGCGCTATTTGCTGTTTACGTGTTCCGCTGCGGTTAGTTGTATCCATCTGTAGTAACTCTTCTAGGTAGAGGATCAAAATGCCATGTTTCTTTTGGCTTGCGGCACTATTTTGCCACTAAATTAGGAGTATTATGAGATTTATTAGGAGTTATGTTGCCGTTTTCATATGTTGGGTGGTGGAGACGTTCTGCAAAGGTTATGGCGAGTTTGAATGATATTTTGCAGAAGGGATTTTTAAGTAGACTTTTGTTAACTTTGTTAATTATTATGCTCCCTTGCTTTTTAGACTATTAATAAGAAATATCGCAAAGATCTGCGCCTAATATTGAACTAATTAATGTAAGTACCTACTTCAATACATCAAGAGTGATTAATAGTTGACCGGTAGCACCTTAAGTACATATTTTCTAAGACATTAAACCGGAATTTTAATAGTGATAATGATAATACATTTACGAGGCAGTTATTTTTATGATTATGCCATTTTATGACCACTTAGAAATAGTGATAGGTACTTTAGGTACGGGCGTGTTGATGTAAATCAAAGGTGTTTGAATGTACAGAATTCCTGCAGAATAGGAAATAAAATAAAAAAATTACGATACTATTTAGGTACCATGTGCTTCATCTTTGCCTGCATCATCGCCAACCACGAGTGAGACCATAGACTAAAAACGCAGTTTCACTGACTTTATATGAGATGGTGATCAAAATATGCAGGACAAAGTATTAAAAACAAAGTAGCCAAAATGTTCTATAAAAGTGTTTCTTACCTAATCATAATTCAATTTTTTTCGTCTAGAAAAAAAACTTTGACGGTATAGATGCCTGAAGTATGACTTACACTTTAAAATCTAAAATCCATTCTATAAAAAAATATATTTTATTATCTAATCTATGCTAACAGTCAATGAAACTGAATGAAAGAATGAATCTCATTCGTAAACAATTTTTTATACAGAACAAAAATCTCAGAATATTCCACTACCACTTAATAAAACATTAATTGCAAAAATTACATCCCATAGAGCAAACCCAAGAGATTTTTTTATTCAAAAATATTAAAGCGGTCAGCTATAGCTGCAGTTACACTCAAACGTAATAATTTAGGTAGGTACAACACGATTGAGCAAGCAAAGTAAGCTAGCGGAAAAGGCATAGGCAAATAATGAGCTTAGGCAAATTATCTCGGGAGAGATGATAGTGATGTGCTAGAAGCCCTAGAGCTATTCCGGCAGTTGGCTTCATGAAAATGTATGGAAGTAGGTAGTCTGCTACTTTATTTTAAAACTGTTACACAGTCATGTATGTATTTTACGTGTGTATGTTAGCACGGCAATATTTTAGTAATATTTTATACACTAGGAGGTAGTGGGTATTGCATTTAGTGGCAGTAGGTAATTATGATCGTCCCAGATGTAATTATGTGCTTCGAATTTTTCACGGTTATTGTTACCTTCTATTATTATAAGTATACGTGGTATCACAGTTTTTGTTCAATTATGAATAGCATTAAAATTATGAGATAAAAACTTGCTTTAATTTCCGGCACCCTTTACACGATGATTAAACTACCTAATCCAAGATTATTTTAATGTAGGTAATTTTATAAAAACTTTACTTTGGATGTAGGTATACATTTGTATCTCTACAATTAGTAATGAGCTTGGAACATAGGACTAACTAGCCAAGTAAAAATGCTGAAGGTGCTATATCTATCATCATTCATCATCATCAGCTGTCTAGAGAGAGCTGAGAGAGAGAGCTGTCTAGAGATGTCAACTGCGGAAGTCCTTCGCCACTTTGAGCAACTGCTCCTGAGTCTATCAGCTTCATGCGGCTCTATGTCCATCTTAAACCATTATTTATTTCAATGACTGTGCTTATTTTTATCATTTTTTCAAGTCACTTTATTGACATTGAAGAACATATTAGTTAACGGTGGACATTATAACTTATTACTGTATTATTATTTGATTTTCTATGTTAATTATTATTTTTTATTTCTGTAGATGTATACACTGCGACCATTTTTATTATTATTATAGCTCATATTGACCTGTTATGACATGTAAACATAGTTTATGAGTAAATGACTATTGAGTATTGACTTATACATTTGAACTTTTTAACGAAAAAATTTCAATGTTTATAGGGTTATATGTGCGAATATAATTTATTTCCTTATATATGTAGGTATATTCAGTTACGACGCCTTTGGTACAACTCTAATCAATTATGTAGGTACGTCGGATCAAGTTACATAAAATGGGGAATAGCTAAGTGCAAATACAACTCCAAATTGAAAACATACGATCGGCTGCTTTAACACTATTTTCCTCTTTAATGCTAAAAACCTATTTTTTGCTAAGATCCTACACGTATATTAATTAGCCTGATCACACCTGCCGAGTAAAACGGCGAGCCAGTGGTTATGGCCGAGTACTCGGTATTTGTAAACACACGTCGAGTGCACGGCCGAGCATTCGACCTAGCAACAGGCCGACAGTGCCACTCAGACCCAGTTCTATTTCCTAGGCCGAGTGGGTACTCCTCACTTTTCCGCACCGTCTCGCTCTCTCACACGCGCACTCGGCGACCACTCGCCACTTTTCCCCGCGCAATTTAAAAAATGTGTGTAAACACTTACTCGGCCATATCACTGTCTCGGCCCACTGATATTTTGATGTCTCGCCGTTCTACTTGGTAGGTGTAATCAGGCTAATACAATGAATGGTTCTTTATAATTTACTTTCTTAGTTATGTGTACTGACACCAGGTGACTGAACTGATAAGAGGTTTAACACTACTAAAAACTATTTAAGACCGGCCCCATCCAGACTTGTAACACAAACCTGAAAAACCTGACTTTGAACTAGCCAATAATGGGCATAGTCAAACAAAAAAAGAAACGCAACGCGTTCGAAATTACTGCCCGTGTTGTTCATAGCAAAATGATGACCTAATGTCACAAAAGCAGTGTCGTCAATGCATTCCGTAATGTACATTTCACTATCGTTTCTAGTGGTTTGACCTATTTGCCTAAGTCAGCGGAAATGTCAGTTTTAAACTTAGCTTACCTAGAACTTTCTTATAGGAGTTAATTATCTGGATAGTATGATTCAATTTGACATGCTTTGCAGGTATTCTGTTCATAATTAAAACAGATATTACGCCACATAATGATATGGTGATCTGGTTGAAACACGTGACCTGCCAAAGTGAACGATTTATATTATTATGTATTATTAGGGTTCCGTATTTTACCCAAAGGGTAAAACGGATCCTATTACTAAACTCCACTGTCCATCTGTCTGTCTGTCTATTTGTCTGTCTGTTCGTCTGACACCAGGCTGTGTCTCATAAAATGTGGTAGTTAGACAGTTTAAATTTTCTCAGATAATGTATTTCTGTTGCCGCTGCACAAGTACTTAAAACAAAATAAAATAAGTATTTAAGGGGCTCCCAACTCTCATACAACCAACGTTATTTTTGCTCGTTTTTATAGATAATGGTACGGAACCCTTCGTGCGCGAGTCCGACTCGCACTTGGCCGGTTTTTGTATACTGCGCAGATTATAAAAGTGCGTCATTCAAAAATTAACATTAAGTATTATTTTTTTGTTAGGTATCTATTATAATGGAATTGCATAGTGTCAGTAAAATGTAGCTAAACGATAAAAACTTGTAGTACTTTTACTTAGGAGTACTTGAAGTTGTAAATATAGTGATAATACACAATATTGTTAAATCAAATGGCATTGTGAACCCGATATAATAATTTTATTATAGACATTAGATAGGATACAAAGGATCCTTTCAGAGTTTTCCAAAAACAGGTACCTACGCTAGGTAATCATAGTACCTACGGTTCCCTAAAAAGTCAAACTTACAAGTTTACAAACGCTTACGGGCATTTGCTTGCGGGGCGATTTTTCAATGACTGGATAAAGGTTATCCGGCGAATAAAGTTAAACCGACTAAAATCAAAAACCGTGAGATATTCAGTAAACGGTTTAAAAAATCTTCATTTCTTTTCAGTGTGTTTTGTTTTATCCAATGAATAGCTTTTAGCTGCTTTTTTATGAAATCGCACCTAAAGCGTTGTTTTCGCACAGATTTTCCGGGTTCGTTCCTTTGTGAAGAACCTTAACATTCAAAATGCCATTGTTTACTTTCTTTGACATTTCATTAATGACAGAAATTATAAAGCTCATATTTTTCCTTATTGTGAAAGGAAGCAATTATTGTAGGAATTCTACAGAGTTCATCGATTTTTCTTTGTCTTGCAGTTTTTATTGAAGTGCCTATATTGAAAATGAATATCAGGAATGTTGAGTCATATTTAAAATGCCTTTCTTCCTGGTTCTTACTTCCTTAATTTACAACATAATTACAATAATCCTCATCAGTAATCATAATCAATAAGCTCCCACCTTCCCTCATAGAAAGTGCAGGTTATAATATAATCCACCACCCAGGCCAAGTTTTTTTTTATGAGAATGAATAACGTGACGAGCTAGTCGTTCACCTGGTGTTAAGTGACGCGGCTGCCCATAACAGTTGCAGTGTCACTCGGAGCTTTAAAATAAAAGTTTCGCTTGGCACTGCACTGCGCACGTTATCCTTACATCACACAGTCTAGTAATCAGATACTCGACCATGAGATCAGGTCATATGGTCTCATTTGTCCAGTAATTTCACTAGCTACAATACCTTTCTAGCCGGAACACAGTAGTGCTTGCACATTACTGCTTGGCGGCAGAATAACTGGCAGAGCGGTGGTACCTACCTAGACGAACATTGCAGAAAAGTCCTACCACCTAGTAAAAGTAGTGCGAGTTGATTAGTTTGAATACATAATTATGTACTCGAATTTTGTGATTCTTAAACATGCTGGTTTCTGCACGATGTGTTGCTTCGTTGTTGTAAGAAGCGAGTGTGAATTCCGTGCATAACTTGAAAAGTAATTGTTAATATAATAATTCATTATTATAACGAACATTTTGTCCATTATTACATTAATGACTACATACATAAAAGAAGCATCGCGTAGTTTCACATGGAATTTATCAGTTTAGACCATATGGGCACTTGAATACATAATGATGATTATTAGTACATGTAAAGAAATAATTTAAAAAAACTATGAAGTTCTTCCTATTCCATGGTAGAACTAAAATCACAAGGAAAAAATTTTAAGTACACCTTAGATAATTTTCAAACCTTTTCATCATCATCAGTCGGAAGATGTCCACTGCGAAAACGTTGTGGCCTCCCGAACAAAACAATACGACCTAGTCAGTTTCACCACGTCCTGTGTGCCACAACAATTTTAATGAACACAAGTTCCACACTATCGAAGACTGTCTATGGAAGATTGTTTGTTTCGTATTCACGCTAATTGATCTGGGCAAGAGACCCACGACCCTATAAATTTTAGGATCTGTGACGAGATCTAGGTACCTAACCACTAAAATTCCAAAATTTTATTAGGTCATAGGCAAAGTTCGTCTAGGTATTACCTATATATACCTAGTCGAACTTACACTAAAAATACTAAAATTACCGCTTGCCAAATTCTGCCGCCAAGCAGCAGTGTGCAAGCACTATTGCGTCCGGTTTGAAGGGCACTGTAGCTAGTGAAATTACTGGGCAAATGACATAATCTCACAGTCTAGTAATCTGATTACTAGACTGTGCTGATGTCTCAGGATGATGTGCGCAGTGCAGTGTCACCACAGAATAGAAATTCTTCTCACGCAGAACTTTACATTTTGGAGTTGGACTTCCGAGTGCCGCTACAATCGTTAAGGGCGCCCATGACGCTTAAAATCAGGAGAACGACTAGCTCGTCACGTTGAAAAAACACAGGGCACATCTAGTCTTTCTGACTTATAACAATTTGATTTTTCCAAATTGCAGTTGAGTAAGAAAAATAATTGTAAACCATTCACATATAACACTAATTAGGGAATTTATTGTCTAGTAGTTACTATAATAGCATAGACAAAGACCAGTCCGGTTACCAATTCTATTGTATTTCCGTAGTTTTGTAATAATTACGCTTTTGTTAAATAATCGCCACAACAATACGATGGTTATGGTATTACTAAAACTCAGCGAAAAAATAATACTCCACGTCCGACTTCCATCGAAATTCATAATCCTATTTTATTCTTTGGTTGACCTGTGGAAAAGATGTAATAGCCTACAAAAGTTCATCATATACCGGAGAATGGTTATGATGATCTGAAATGGTGGTGAAATTCTACTACAGTAGAATGAAGAATAGTAGTAGTGATAGAATGAATTCGTACTTTTTTACTTCATTTAACAGCAACATCACGTAACACATATCATAAACGCTGCTTAAAGTTAGCCAACGCTTAAAACCTTCTGTCAACTTTTGACTGATTTGAAATGTCACGCGCGAAAATGAGACCGAACATTTTAAACACTTGCTAACTTTAAGCAGCATTTATAAGTAAGACCCATAGATACGGACCAACAGATAAAACCATTTTTTTATCACCAAACTAATTATGCAATTTCAAACAATTAACAATAATTTTTGAACCTAGTACAAAAAATGTAGGTTTTGTGAACTAACACCTTCGTGCAGGTGTTACGTTGATGGTGGACTTTGATTTAAATAACTCCCTAAATCTTTTTTGATTAGAATTATAGACGGATGTAAGTTTAATTACTGGTTTACCATGTAACTTACTTTTTCCCCTACGTTTCAACTAAAATATTTATTACTGTACGACGTAATAGGTACTATTATATAAATTTACTGTGTTCCATAAATAGACAATAGCTATGAATTTAATTGATGATTGATCTTCAAGAAAATTATGTTTTATTTTTATATGCCATTTCGCACACTTCCGGAATAATAATTGGGCGTCTGCTTAGTTACGGTTTATTTATGTATACAGGTATTAATTAAAAAGAACCTATAAATAACCTCTGACGTCATATTTAAAAACGTTATTACAAAAACACAAATAAGGCACCAATCAAAAGTAGTATCCTACCTTCTGAACTTGTAGGTCGAGGATTTGATTCCCACCCAAAGATAACCATTACGTTTGATGAACATCGATAATTTGGTAAAAATATTGATGTTCATACCTAATGTTATAACAATGTATGTATTTATTTACAAACAAAAAAGTATCTAGCACTTTTCTGGTTCCCTTGGTAGAGTCATATTTACACATTTATGGTAGAGTGCTACTAAAACTCAATGAGTTTTAGTAGCACTCTACCAAAACTCATTGATGGATTAATTAGCATTCACTTTCATTTTTAGCATGTGAAAACTCAATTAGCATTTCGCAAATGAAATGTAGTTGCGAAATTCTGTGAAATATGAAATTCCATTTCAATTAATTTAGTTCATTTTAAATTTAAGTTTTAATATAAAGTTTCATTTCATGTTTCATTTCATTTTTATTTCATTTTTCATATCAATTTTCATTTTAATTTTCGTTTCAATTTTCATTTGCGTTTTATTTCATTTTAGCATATAGCATAGCAAAGCAATTAGCATGCTAAGACTCGTGAATTAGCATGTTTATGAAATTTACGCAAAATCGCATTAATTTCCATCGCTAATGAGGGCTGTGAAGTGTGAAGTCAGCGCGAAATGCAGCAAATGCAAAAACTTGATGTAAGAAAGAAAGAAAGAAAGAAAATACATTTATTCAGGACATCACACAACACTACATTACAATAAACAATAAAGTGGTAAGACAAGATGTAAGTGGTGCGCAGCGTGAGCGTGGCTTGCAGTCTTCACAGCCGCCATTAAGTTTGAATTACACTACACACTTGCACCAAAGAAACCAGAATCAATAAGCAAAGCTATTCCCACAACGTTATAGTCCCAAGCTATCTTAGTTTCAAGCTATGGTTTGGGACTATGACATTGTGTAATATGTCCATAAATACTTATTTAAATATAATTTTATAGACCTATCATGGACCTATCTGTGTTATTGAACTCAATAATTCCCACCGACTTAAAATATTTTAGCTATTCTATTCCCAAAATAATAGAAATTATCTGTATCCGATCAAGTGAGAGAATAAGTTCGTATAAGACTATAGAACGTTAAACGATCCGAATCAATCACGCGTCCTTTTATGTTGACTTTTATTAGATCTGCTACATACTGCTTCTTTATTAGATTTCTGAATGGATTTCGAGATAAAGTGTACGATGACCTTTTGTTTGCAGTGTCTAGCTCAATGATTAAGCAATTTTTATCAACGAGGTAGGCAGCTCGTTGAAAAAAAGTCACGAAACGAGCTATGGTGAGAGATATGATCAGTGTTTCCCTGCGAGATAAGATCCGGAACGAGGAAATTCGCAGAAGGACTAAAGTGACCGATATAGCCCTTACAATAAGCAAGTTGAAATGGAAATGGGCAGGCCACATCGCTCGCAGAACAGACGACCGATGGGGAAGAAAGGTTCCGAGTGGCGACCACGAACCGAAAGGCGCAGCGTAAACAGATCTCCCACTAGGTCGACCGATGACCTGGTGAAAACCGTGGGGAGCCGATGGATGCAAGAGGCGAGCAGCCACTCAAAGTGGCGCTCTCTGGGGGAGGTCTATGTTCAGCAGTGGACGTCTACGGGCTGTTGATGATGATGATGAGTGTAGTGTTTGTTGAGTGTCTCTTCGACACCCAAGCAATACATATAATGTAGGTAGTCTTTATCATTGGACCCATACACTACCTCTCTCTCTTCTCAAATAATTTATTATGTATTATGTGATTGCTGAGTGTGAGAAGATGAGAGGTATTTATTTGTATTATCCCAGATAATATAATACCTAACAGTACAGATGCCTCATCCCATCCTCGTTGCCATTTGTAGTGTTTGTTGAGTGTCTCTTCGACTCCCAAGCAATAAACTCAGTATTATGTAGTCTCTATCATTGGACCCATACACTACAATGAGGTTTGCCTTTAACATTTCTATATCCAACCGTGCCAATTTTTTATCGAAAACCTTTTTGTTCGCTATTTTCCTACTATAAGTAGCAAACACATAAGTACATTGAGCGCACTTATAGGAAGTTCTGTTGTAGAGCACTTTACACTATAGGTCCCCGGGGTAAATCAACACCAAATATTGCGCTGTATTTTTCAACGTTTGAACTCCGGTAACTCGTTTCCGAGATCGATTGCACTCATTTCTTGTGGTGTAAGTTGGGACCCAAAATAATACTCTTCGGAAAGCAACCCGCAGAAAATATAGCATAGTGTTATCTAACTGTAAATCAGGTTGAACAGGTTTTACCGCTTGTAATTTATGTCTGCTCGAAAATAAATTAAATCCAAAGAGAACAAAGCTATGCTGATGCGGTTTGACACTGCATAATTATGTACCAAAGGTTTAAGTTTTACTGCTTTCTTTACTACCTAATAGGTACCCATGTTACCTACGTAATAAACTAAGACCGACTTTACTACAAACTAATTAATAATAGACCTTCCCAAAACTGTCTTACTCCACCAATCTCTAAGTTAATTGTTCTGCAGTCCTTGGAAAATCTATTGTTACTTATCAGCCTATTGAATAATGGACAAACTGTCTTTACTTACTACGAAAAACGGAAATAAATTGAATGGTATAGTTAAAAATCTGTGGAGTTGCTCTAACTAAAATCCAAAATAAAGATAATAAGTCTTTATTTTGGCAATATTTTTAAAAGCATCTCCAAAAATGTTAGCTAGCGATTTGGATAAAACGACAAAGCTCTCCAAATAAATAAATAAAAATAATACCATGGATTTTTTGATGCAGTTTCTATAGATCTGTTATTTCCCCGTGGTTTAAACTTTAACGGTTATATCAAGGGAATAAAAAATGATAAAAATACGACCATTTTCATTTGTATTTTATAAGTGGACGCAACCAAATAATTAGCTTCATCTAAAACCAAACAATTTTGAAACGAACTAATTCAAGCAATCATAGAATTTACTAGGTGTCTGAGATAATGTCTTTAATATTTCAATAAGTGCCTATCGAAGATCAAAAAACATAGTTTGTCATACAGATTAATTTGTAAAGGAAAAATTAGAACGGTCACGGTAGCTTAAGTAAAGCATATCCCGGCTTGAGGGATGGATGGATGCGGGTTCAATCCCCACTCGTGATTCTAATTTTTCCTTTACAAATTAATCTGTAGATTACGCTGAGCAGGCGACACTGCTAAAAATATCATAACTAGTTTGTCATAATGAGTTTGTCATTACAAAAAAAGTGTTAAAAGAGTCCTCTCTAAGGGTAGGCAACGCACCGGCAATGCCCTTGGTGTTGCAGATGTCCAGAGGCGGCGGTGACCACTTACCATCAGGTGGGCCACCTGCTTGTTTGTCACTTATTACATAAAAAAATAACTTTACTGACAACGTATTAGAATAGAATTTAGATTTACCTACTTACTTAATAAGTAAAAGAGTATAGGTAGTATTAATAATTCTTTATAGGTAGTAAACTTTTTCTTTTTCCTCAAAACGGTTCAAACTTATGCCACAAAGAATTTTGGTTTTTAATTGATATTTGATTGAATCTGTTAGCAATTAACATCGTTGAGTAATGATTATTGTTTTTTTATCAGTTTATATTTGAATTTTCCTCATATATAACAATGATGGCGGGGTGATAAATTAATACGATCCTGCAAGTAAATTAACTATGTAGTATGATTCAAACGTAATGGCAGCAGTGAAGTGCACTGCAAGCCTCCCGTACGCTGAAAACACCGCTTTCCACTGTCCACAAACATTTTAACACTAGATTACTAGACTGTGTGATGTCTCAGGATGACGTGCGCAGTGCAGTGTCACGCGGAACTTTATTATTTTAAAGTTCCAATTGCCACTGCAACTGTTATGGGCGGCCGTATTGCTTAACATCAGGTGAACGACTAGCTCGTCACATCATTTATTCCCATAAAAAAAAAACAAACACAAATTATTAAAAAAAAAAACATAATGGAGCCTCAAGAAGCTTAATGACTTAGGTACAAACTATCGCAATTTTGGAAAATAAATGGTTTAAAAATGCGTTTATAACGCCCAACTACCCGTTCACTGCGGTCACTACTTGAATGGATGACTTCTACAAAAAGGAGGTATTCATGTCTGAGTAATACCGTGCTTCGGAGGGCATTAAGCCCTTCAGTTCTAGCGGAGTCTTTCACCCAAGTCAGAAACCTTCGGGGTGGTCTACAATTTTAATACGGCAGACCACTTGCCTACACGAGCAGAAAGGAGAAGTGGAGTGGCAAATGGAGTGATATAATTCGAAGGAAGAAGAAGCGGGGTGGCATAATACAAAGACCAGAGAAGCAGAGTAGCAAGCGAAGTAGCATAATTCAAAGGTACCAGAAGTAGTGTGGCAAGTGGAGTGGCATAATTCAGAGGCAGAAGAAGTGGAGTGGCAAACGGAATGGCAATTCAAATGCGGCAGAAGTGAAGTGGCATAACTAAAAGAAGCGGAGGGGCACTCGAAGGAATGATAGAAGTGATGTGGCACATCTCTAGCGTAGTTTAGGAGCATACATCAAAATTTATTCAATAGCAATTCTCATTTCTTGTTATGAAACGGTTACAGCTTCAAAAACGCGATGTGAACCGTATAAATTTCTCAAAGACCATACATCGCACGAATATCGCATTTTCGTCGGCGCCTCGGAACTGCCAAATTGCCATATCGATACGATATTCAAATAAAGGCCGGAAGTGGCTCGAAAAAATAGCTTCTGCTTTTTAAGGTTCCTCGTAGACAAATCAAATTCCCGCTCGGTGACGCTGTAAAGGTCGTTAGAGACCAACAGCATTAGCCCCCGCCCGGTGACACTGTAAAGGTCGTTAGAGACTAACAGCATTAGCCCGTTCAGAAAAAAAGACAAATCAAATTTCCGCTGGCAATAATGGTCTATCGAGCTGTTCTTTTTTTATTTTGACGCTGATTTTCAATTTTTTTAAGAGGACTGTCCTGGTATTTGAAAATCTTATTGCCGTCGTTCTGCTCTCCACAGGTATGAGACAATTAGAGCCCATGGGTGAATTTACCTACATTTTATCGTTTCGGACGCCAATAGTGTTCACTTTTCACCCTCTAAAAGTTAATAAAAACTTTTAATTTTGGTTACTATGCGATATGTATAATATGTATAGGTTTACGGAGTGTAGAGCTTCACTTTAGATGCATTCGTTAACGTAATAAAATTGATAAGTAGGGTTGTAATTTTTTTAATATACGCTTATTGCAAACATCATACTAGTTATAAAATACTATTTTGTCTAGAGATTTTTCAAGCTCTTCTAGGTCCTGTAATAAAATTCTATTTTATATTCGTGCATTTTGTTTGGGCAGCCGAGAACGAATGCCCGGTTTTTATTAATTTTTCCTTAGCTAACGAGTTCCCCAGGTATCTAGATCTACGTATGTTTTGTGGTATATATACAAAAACATACCTACTAGAGCCTCTTTATATTAAATACTATTATTTATCTATGCAAATAGCAATAATTTTGGGTTATTACATAAATCTCAATTCACTTTCTAACATAAGTTAGGGGTCTTGTATCCCAGAATTCTTTATTCTCGCTTACGTTTTAACCCCCTTACTATTATTAATTAATCATTGCACAAAAGCGGAATAGTTACTTTGCAGTAGCAATCAGCGGTCACGGCCAAAAAACCGGTTGCATACTTTGTGAATTCTGGGGCCGGACCAAATCATTGACCCTTATTCCCAAACAAAACTAACGTCATTAAAGCGTTCACCAGCCTAAATAATGTTTGATGTTTATGTTTTTTAAGTAGGATTTTATATGACTGCGACAGTTGGCAAAACATTTTTTATTAATGATAATTATTGTTTTATTAATAAGTTTGTATGATAACGTAACTAGCAAACTTAAATAAAAAACGCCCTATTTAACCTGTTAGAATTCATTTTAGCAGAGATAACCGGGCGAGAAACTTTACGTATTTTTATAGTTTTATAAGTGGTATGTTTTTGTTATGTTTAAGATAATAATTATCATCTCACCTAATAACAATAAACCCATGACGTAAGCTTTCCGTATAAAAAAGTAAAATTAAATGATGATTTAGATTTTAGCATTACCAAGAAAAAAACATCAACGTAGATAACCACAAATTAGAGAAAAAAAATGTTCTGTAATAACTACCTAAGTTGGGTAGGCAGTAAAGTAGGTACCTATAAAATTCAAGCTTACTAGCCCAAATAATTTAATGCAAAATTTAGGACCATAATTTTATGCGTAAATAGCTTAGCTGGTTTCCTTAAAAATATACGGTAGGTTTTATACTGTAGTAATATAAAATTAAATAATAATCATAACTTAAGAGGCCACGTGGCCACTATGGAACTGAGACGTGGTCTCTAACTGTTGGCCTCATTACTAAGCTCAAAGTCGCGCAACGAGCTATGGAGAGAGCAATGCTCGGTGTTTCCCTGCGAGATAGGATCCGAAATGAGGAGATCCGCAGGAGAACTAAAGTGACCGATGTAGCTCTTAGGATTGGCAAGTTGAAATGGCAATGGGCAGGCCACATCGCTCGTAGAACTGACAACCGATGGGGAAGAAAGGTTCTCGAGTGGCGACCACGAACTGGAAGACGCAGCGTAGGCCGGCCCCCCACTAGGTGGACCGACGACCTGGTGAAAGCCACGGGGAGCCGATGGATGCAGGAGGCGAGCAGCTGCTCTAAGTGGCGCTCCCTGGGGGAGGCCTATGTTCAGCAGTGGACGTCTTCAGGCTGTTAATGATGATGATGATGATGAAGAGGCCACGAACGTAGGCAAGATGCCGAAAATGCAGAACATAAATTTTCCTTGTAGTTTGTAAATTAACGATTATCTTTCCGGCAGTAAGTAACTCATGAATACGATGCTCTTTCTGAGAAGATATCAAGCCCACTCAGCGGACGCGGTATAATTATGAAAGGTCACACTAGTTCTGAATGCATTAAACGGGGCCAACCACAACCTCTTGTAGCATTGTTACTTCAAACATACACATATACATTGACAAATGATATAAAAGTATGAATACTGTAATGTTGTCGAGCCAGAGCAGCTTTGATGATGTCACGTTAAATCGTTCACTCAAATACAACTATCATGTCATACCTTTACATCATGTTGACACTGACGTGCGGGTGTGATAACGCCATATAAAAATGTAGACGTTTCGTTCACACGCAGGAATACTTTATAAGTTCATGGTACGAATTCGAACAATATGATTGTAACCTTGAAATATTACGGCCATGAAACATGATGGTTTTGTATTAGTTTATAGTAAGCCTGGCTACATTATCTACAAATACAAAAAAATAATATAAGATTGAAATCGTCTTCCAGCCTAGGCTGCGTCTTCTGGGGGTGTCAAATATCACAATCGCTAACGCTAACGCCTCACGCTAACTCCACAATGTATCGAAATGACACTTGCTGCGGAAAAGTTAGCGATTTCCGAAATGTCATTTCAGTACATTTTGGAGTTAGCGTTTGGCGTTAGCGTTAGCAGTTGATATCTTTGCTAGACCCCCTGGTTCAGTCGTCATCCAAAAACCTTTCCTTCTCAACGGTTGTCATTTCTGAGAGGAATGTGGCCTGCCCAAGTGTCCATTGCCATTTCAACTTGCTAGTTCTAAGAGCTATATCTGTTACTTTAGTTCTCCTGCGAATCTTTTCATTTCGGATCTTATCTCGTTAGGAAACACTAAGCAAAGCTGTCTTTATAGCCGGTTGCGCGACGTTAAGCTTAATACTAATGAGACCAACAGTATAGACGTCTCATGTGGCATAAGTCATCACATCAACGGCAACACACACTGATTGAAAACCTTTATTTTCAAGCACTGCAGTGTTTTGGACATAAATTATAGGTCGAAGCTTCAAGAATCGCTGCCCAGCCGAGGTGCATTCTGCGACTTCTTGCCAAAGTTGGACCTACCGAATTGGACAGTGTCTCTTAGGTAGAAACAAGTAATGGATTATTCCTGTCTGCCGCTCACGAACGTTGCCCACGCGGTGGCAGACGGTCACACTATTCATACTATTCATTTACAACTTCGAGAGTATCAGTCCCAATAATGCACACATAAATAATACCTAGATTATATTATTAGAGTAAGCATAAAATAAAATACACAAAAATATATTACTTAGACATACCTTTGTGTGAGCTGACTGTATAGTTGACATCTTCGAAAAGTATGTGCACTGGTGGCCGCTTAGCCATTCGGTTTAATGCTTTTAACGTAGAGCCGGCCCTTTCCAGCGCTGCGGGGGTCCATTGGCTTTCTTGACCATCCTCAATTACCATAGGGTTAGGTTCATAGGAAGTGTGCGCAAGCGCAGCGCCAACAATTGCTTGACGAACGAGCGGGACTTTAGACTTAGACATTTTTCAAATCTCACTTTTTTGTGCCTGTGTCATGTGTCATACAACGCGATGCAAACCTCAGCAGTTTTATTAACCTCTGTTCTTTCTTTTGTGCCAGTTTTATTTTTATAAACTGTATTATTTCTTTAATATTAAAACACAAATCTATTAAAATCACTAAAAACTGTTGGCTCATTCATAACAAACTAGATGTTCTAAAATTGTAAATTAATGTGCTCATCGGAATAAAACATTCACTTAATATTGTCAAAGTAAAATATTCTCAAAGAAAACACAGTAAATACTATTTAAATCACAACAAAAAATATTTACTATTTCCAAAAAATATTTTGTATTATTAAAAGAATTTTGAATTTTGAAAAATCCGTGGGCATCGCTGCGCGCATTTGCGACACTCGATGCACGTCTCTACTGTAACAGAGACGGATTCGAACTGTAGTGACCGGACGCGTTTCGATTCAAGGAACATGCGCACGAGTTCGTTTCGATTAATCACCGAACTAACATAACGACAGCAAAAAACCTTGGCAATAAAAGCTAATCCTCTTTTTTCTATTTTATAAAACACAATGACCAAAGCACTATGGGAAGTGGCGCATTTGTTGTTTTGCATGGCCGAATCTTTGGTACCAGCTGATCAAGATGATCTGGTGAAAACCTCGGGGAGCCGATGGATGCAGAAGGTAAGCAGCCGCTCGAGGTGGCGCTCTCTGGGGGAGGCCTATGTTCATGTTCAGCAGTGGACGTCTTCAGGCTGTTGATGATGAACGACAAAATCGTAGAGATGATTTATCGATAGCTACAGAAATTCTAGAAAAAAATGATATCGCGTTTGAGCATTTTCCATGTAAACGAGCATTTAAGGCCCTGACAGGACCCAATGCGAGCACGTTATTACAGCAGACAATCTTGTAACTTATTATGTACCATGTAGGTTCGTTTTATGCATAGCAAAAATATGGCGATTACGTTGCGTTGCACTTCGACTTTACTCTAGTTATAAAAGAAATGCTTATTGTTATAAAAAAAAAATAAGCTTATAGACGGATGCATGGAAACATAGCTTATCACTATGATTTATTTCAATGGGATGTCTTATTATAATGTAACATTTTAGGATGTTTGAATGATTTTTTAGTGGTCACTTCACAATTTTTTTCTATCGAGAAAACTTTTCGTAAACGTGTTTTGGTTTCGGCAGATGGAAAGAAGATATGACCAGTATTAACGTACATTTTTTTTCAATCATGTGAATGGTATACGTATTGAGATAATCACGTTCAAAATAGTCGATTTGGGAGCATTCAGCGCCTTAATATACCTAGGTTTAATTTGAACGAGCATTTAATATGCCTGTATTTTCTATATTGTGGTCTCCACACAGGAACTCGCCAAACCCTGCAATAATAAACTTTACTAAACTATATACATACAGATACAATATTAAAATTAGCTATTCCGTTTCAAAATCACATCACTTTCAGTTTGGAATTAGCCCATTTGTAATTATTTCGCTCTGAATTTCACAGACGGTCTGTTTGACTTAATGTTGCACAAATTACGCTGCTATTGTGTTAGACAGTACATTACAAACGCTTTATTACTAATTAACAATTTCTAATAGCACTTTTATAGAGTTTATATATCTTTATAATAATATTATTGTTAATTCTACATTAGGTGCTGTTAGAGTTTAAATAATACGTAAGCTCTAAAGTAAAAGTTGATGCTCGGAAATAAAAGAGATAATCATTGTGCTGGATATACCTAGATAGTTTTATGGTTTTATTTATGAATAATTACCTATTTGTGAACATATCACACAAAGCCATTCTAGTATATAAAATTGAATGATCTATCAATTTGTTCTTTAATCTTCATTCAGGATACAGGGTTTTTAGGCCAACAAGAACTAGATAATTGATGAGTCTTGTACATAGATAATCTTTTTGTTTAAACCATCTGATAGAGATTTCTCTAAGTAGATTAATACATTTAGTTGCACAAAACAAAGGGTCCCTTTTTGCAGCTAGAAAAAATATACAGACTACAAAAACTTCCACCGATTTTAAGAGCTCTTGATAAAAACGCATTATAAAAACACAGAGCACAGCCTTTATGCACAGAATACATAACAGTACTACCTGTGCAGGTGAACAGAATAATGTTTGAAAGATTTTTACGGTTGTTATTTTATATATTTATTTTCAAGGACCAAAATGAACATAAATTAAGTAGATATATCCCATTATTTCATATTTTATTTTATGTCACAAACCTATCGCCAATCTGTGATAATTTATGTTAACAACTTTGATAAAATAAAAACACAATTTTGGTGTTATACCTAATGTTACTTATGTGTCACAAAAAACCTAGTAAATGTTTTATTATTCAGCATAAAATATTTACTTATAATATTGGGACAAGATACCTACTAATAAAGTAGGTATCTATGTAAACCGACTTAATCATCATGAGCGCCACGTTTTGCAGTCGGCTTGGCGATCCTTAGATTGTAAGAAGAATGAAGACAAAATGCTGCTGGCGAGTCCCAGGATATTTCCTTAGCCGACTCTTACGGAACCCATGGGAAGGTTGGGGTGGTCCTATTCACACCAGCACCACACGGCCAAGCTACGTAGCAGGCACTTTGCAGAAAAGTGTACTACAGTCGGAATAAAAAGTTATTTTCCCCTCAGCAGAGTCAGCAGAGAAAACAGTGTACAAAATCGTATTTTGCCCACTGTGTGAGACAAAGTGATATTTTGATATTATGACTTTTCGGTAAGTGTAATTAGCCAGCTTTAGGTTACATTTATATGGGGTTTTGGAGAGAACATGATTTTTTTTCTTGGTCATAATTTTGGCGGTAACGCGATAGTGTTTCGTTACTAGGTAAGTACCTACCTGTAATGGTGTTCTCATTGCTTAGGTGAGAAGTTGTATGCACTACTCGAGAGCAGTTTTTGCATCCTTCGCTTGCTCAGGATTCTAACTTATCCTTCGCTTGCTCGGGATTCAACATTCGACACAAATATCAACTTTGCTCTCTTGTTGCACATATAACTATTGAAGACGTACGTGCGTTTCTGTAATATTCATTCAAGTGCATTCACTTTCTAGTTGCCTAATAATCTAGTTGGTTTATTTTCAAAGCAGGTTTTTAATTAGAGTGATTTTAAAACATCGTTGATAAGGTCTACCGATTGCGTTTTGTTTTTAAGCTATAATTTAGGACAAACTGGTTTTACTTCTGAATTCTTGCTTTGCAAGTTGAAGAGCATTATAATATTTGCTTACATCGAAATACATTATTTGCTTATATGGATGTAAGCAAATAATACATTCCGGATTTGCTGATTGGCATCATAATTTTAGTTGGTAGTAGCTCCGCTATCTCGGTAGTAGATGGTTCAAAGGCAGAGCTACTAGGTCAGTCACCATAAATAAAAAAATATTTAAAATATAAAATAAAAAAATTATGACTGATATTATCTGAGTTATCGAAGCTTGAAATTTATGGAATGATTTAAAAAACAAAAATTTAAAACGGCTGATGAAATTAAAGAATTGAAAAGATTCTTTTTTAATACTTATTGTGGATATTTCCATATGGGACTCCTCTTGTATGTTTTCCAGTATTATCTCCGTCATCTGAACGTTTTGCTAACCATTGCATACAATTTGTCCTACATGACTGACCTTATGTGATGGTGTACTGATAGACAATGGAGGATGATCACCAAGGCAATTTACTAGTACGGTATCATATTATCTGCGCTAGTACATATGTATGTCACTTACCTTATAACTGATATATGAGCTGGAAATTATAGAGCCCTGAGGGCGGTGCCGTGGTGACTTGCACTTATACGATTGTTATGCATTTTGCTAAAGTATGTATCACGTGTAGTGGGAAGGTCTAACATACCTAACCTATACCTACCTAGTCCCAGATAATAACTAAAGTAGGTACAGATGCCTCATCATAATATACAACGGAATAACTCGGGCTACTTTACGAATTATTTTATTTCTGCGTAACGCAAGATTATCAAGCGGCATTTTTATTGCGTGTTGGAAGTATTGGCCAAATGAATAACTGGACACTAACTAGTAACGCTCACGACACGATCACTACATTTTTTTCACGTTGGGGCTATTTTTCGTTTGTACCTGAGTGACTAGCATAAAATGATTCTAAAGAATTAAATCTCTAGGCTAAGACAATATCCAGGGAAGCGGCAGTAGCATTCTCCTCGGTGTTATTGTGATCTACCGCGATCACCAAAACCCTTGCGAAGCGTATTGGTAACGTCCAATACGTTCAAACTGATGTTTTATAAGGGAAGCCTATGTTCAACACTGGATATCTTCCAGCTGGTGATGTGACATGTGGTGTACGCAGGAATGAAAAATAAAAAGAATAAAAGAAGTTATAAATATTTACGTCTCTGTAGGAAATAAAGTTCGTCATTTGCGCGTTGTGAATTATGACCATCGAGTGGAGAATATGCTTATTTGAGTATTATGACCATCGAATTAGGAATATGGTCATTTGGGTATTGGGAATAAGGCTATCTAATTGGGAACTGTGTTTTTGCTTATCTAGCCATTTGCGCATCTGATCTTTTGTTTTGAAATAATAATTATATTACTGTCATATATGCGTCTCTGGTTAATATAAAAATATGGTCGTTTGCATGACTGGTCTAGTGTGAATTAATACGCCGAAAGAAATAAACTTGTATGGTTTAATCTTTTATTAAGATACCTTATTAAAATAATATTACGTAACATGGAACCGAGAAACACTTGGGTGAAGGCAAACTTCTGTGAATGTTTCTATTAGGATATTTTGTTTCTATTACATAATGGAATAGATACCTTAAATTAAGGTCATGGTATTCCTTCGGCGCATAACAGGATTTCTGGTTATTAATGTATTGTTGGTTTATATGGTAGAGATGAATAGAATTGAAACCTTCATATTTACTTCCCCCATCTATTTGAATTGTATGTCTGTATATTTATGTGACTCTAAAGCCACGTCTCCTCGTGTTTTTGCGAAACTTTAGACAAAAGCAACTACAGAAAAGGGCGTGGCCATACACATTTTTGTCCATGCCTACCAATGTTTTGTCTTAGGCGATCAGTGAGCACAATATGGGGCTAAGCTCAGGCCAAGTTTTGACAAAGTGATATGAGGATGTCCTTCTTACCTTTTGATTACCTACATTTATGGTTCTAGGGCTATAAGTTTCCTAAAGCTATCGTCTCATGGTCTTTCAAAAACCTTTCCTTGAGCAAAATTATTCTAAGGAACCCAAAGATAAAATTAATCAGACCTAAATCGGATTTCATCGTCATCATTATTATCCTGAACAACAGCCTGTAGACGTCCACTGCTGAACAGAGGCCTCCCCCAGAGAGTGCCACTTTGAGCGGCTGCTCGCCTTCTGCATCCATCGGCTCCCGCGAGCGCGTACTTGAAATCGGATTTCACAATAAATTTATTGATCGTGCCTATCATACATAATATTACAACACACACAATATTTCTGAAATAATATTTCTAAGAGCTGAGGCAACTCATTAGAAAAATCAATTTAGGCATACTTAATTATGAAGCAATAATTTAAAATAGGATGTATTCCTTGTGATTGCATCGACTTAACCCACATAGGTACCTACGCCAGATATCTCTTTCGCCATAAATTGAAATGGACAATATTTCTTTGAAGTTTTAGGGTACTTATGTTTTACCACTTGGATAAATTCTCTCCATCCAAAGGTTGCTCGGAAGTGATTGCTTTTAGCGAATCACTCATTGTTACATTACATGTTTTTGTAAAACTTTGTACTCTTTGTAAAATTTTACTTATTTGGTACCTTAGAGTAGCAAGCTAGTATCTATTCACTCCTCTTACATAAAGTTATGCAATAGCATTTAAATAATGTTAAAGTAAATCCTCATTATTAAGGTAAATATTGATCACCAGTATACGATGGTTTGAATAAATCTGTGTCGTCATAATCATAATCGAGGCTCACATTAAATTTATTGATAAATTATACGTTTATTGAAGAAGAATGACTTTATTAAATATTATTTACCTTGTAAATTTTCCAAGATACTTAACGTAGCTTATTGTGCCCCTACTAGATGGACCGATGATCTGGTGAAAACCGTGGGGAGCCGATGGATGCAGGAGGCAAGCAGCCGCTCGAGGTGGCGCTCTCGGGGGGAGGCCTATGTTCAGCAGTGGACATCTTCAGGCTGTTGATGATGATGATGAACTTATAGTGCTAATGGTAAATATTTAAAATGAATTAACGAGACTTCATTGTAATAGAGTAAACTTTCCAAAGCTTTTTTTTTAACTGACAAGTTAAATCGATGATCACATTTAAGTTTCACCATAGATTAGACGACCTGGTGAAAGCCGCGGGGAGCCGATGGATGCAGGAGGCGAGCAGCTACTCTAAGTGACGCTCACTGGGGGAAGCCTATGTTTAGCAGTGGACGTCTTCAGGCTGTTAATGATGACGATGATGATGATAGATTAGACAAAAAATCTACTATATTTTCAATTTTTCACCTGATGTTAATGGACTATGCGGCTTAAAGTGGCGCCAGACTACAGCGTGGGTAGCAATGTACTGTAGAAATTGATATTATTACCGCTTCCCTTCAAAAATTGTTTGAAAAATGATCGATCAAGAATCATTTCATAAACCTTTTTCAGAATTATTACGTTGACGCCTCTAAAACTAACGGCTTAACCTCCAACGCACGAAGGCGCTTAGATGTAATTACCACTTTTTGTAGCAATCACACATCCAAGTAATGACATATTGCATATTGACCCTTTAAAATTTATTTTTGTAATTGCAAAATAAAAAAAAAAGAAATGACTACAGCAAACGTTGCTTAACATTACCCAGAGAGGCATGACAAATTAATGATGTGATACCAATCGGTTCTTTACCAAAAAGACTAATGATATACATAAAAGTAAATCTTACTTATGAACCACGTATCTTTTAGCCGCTGGTAATCCTAAATATCTCATACCTCACACCGTAACTAGATTCAAAACAAACTGCCCAGAAGTATTCCAACAAATCTTGCCTCACCTAACATTCACTAACTTAAAATACGTGGGAACATTCCCAATGCTTCTGTATGCTGGGAGGGTAGTCGGCCAAATGGCCCTTAGGGAGGGTAGGCCGAGAAAAGGGCACGAGATGAACATGTTAAGCTTAGCTACTCTACTAACGACGGGGCATGGGCGGTGCATGTTAACTAATAGTTTTTGATGGCGGGGAATTTATTTTTCTTTACTTTTCCTGAGTAGATACTCTCCTGAGTGAAAATACTGAGCATTGAGCAAGCTTGTAAAGAACTTTTAATATTATCGTCTTAATATTGTCTTGGACTTCAGTTTGTATAATTTATAAGTTCTGCACAAAACGCTACTTAGTTGCGTAATAAACGCTAACTTTGTAAAACAGCGCTAGGTTTCAGTAATTTTAGAAAGGCACAACAAATTCTTGCAACGGAGATAGAGTGTGTTGGAAATGAGCACAACAGAAAGTAATACTTATTGTAATTTGTCATAAGCCGTGGGTAATTTATGAATATTGTTTCTACGTTAGCACACAGGAAACTAACATCTTCGTGGTTAATTCGGATTAAATTATATTTGTCAACTCAAAATGGATTCAACAAAATAACCATGGTATGTAAGTTGAATGGAAGTTTGTAATGTAATCTTCGGGTCTTGAGGGATTAATATTACAATCCTTTATAAGTAGATACAAGCTTCCAAAAACAGTTAACATTTACAAGAATGTATCGGAAGCGAGCTGTCGATAATTAAGGAAAATTGTATTGAACTTCCCTACAAAAGTAAAAAGAAATTAAGAGATAAACAAGGACAGTGTTGAATGTCACGCACTTTAAAAGTAAACAAAAATACAAAAAATTAGTGAAAAATTTTATTGCATTAATTTAAAAGATTCCGAACTTGTTTACTAAATGAAAGAGTATGAGAGAAAACGCAAGTTTTTCACTATATTTATGCAGACAACACATAAAAAATAATCAAAATCTGATACTTGTTTGCCGCCTTAGGTTGGGTATAGTTTCATTTAGGTCAAGTTTAGTTTAGTACTACTTAGGTACGTATTATAATTAGGTTATTTGAGTTAATACGAATAAAGTGCAGTCATTTGGCGCGTTTAAAATAAGGAAGTACCTATAATCATTAATTGTTAAGAACTTTTTATAGCCAAACTATACTGTACCTGAGCTTTCGAATATTTTATTATTCGGTTGTAAAATTTTAACAGTTATGATAATTAAATGCTCACTTTTTAGTGAAAGTCAAATATAACAATTTAGTGTAATATTTTCTTCTCAAACAGCTAGCAAAATAGTATTTTTTGTTTTAGTGTTTTTAATCTCTTGATAATGCAATAACAAGTCATTTACACTGTAACGGTAGTGATGACTGAGGTTAAACTGTACCTATAGAAGACAAATGAAAATTCAAAGACGAAATCAATCTAAGTATTGTAGAAAGAAACAAAACCATGCGCATAACTGTACCATAAAGGATTTCTATTTGTGCTCAAAATACACTAATAATTTCCGGAAGCTTATGTACTGGTAGATGCTTAATACTTACGCCATTCCATCGAGATGCCACTGCTCTATCCAAATACATCTGACCTTTAAATGTTAAAGTTCATGCTTCGTTTTTTGACCCTTCAAGGCATTCACATCGTGCATTTATGAAACATGAAGGTCAACTCAAATTTTAAGCGATTATAACTCGGGTGTAACGTCGACTTGTGATTCATAAAGTGGGCCGTGTATTCAAAACCTGCACTGAGAAAAAAAATATTGTTGGTGTTACAAAAAAACAGCCAAGTGCAAGTCGCACTCGCGCATGAAGGGTTCCGTAACACTGATATTAGAGCCATAGAAATTAATAAAGAATATGATGGATGTACCTATGTTGGTTCAAAGTTCAAATGCCTCTTAAGATTTTACTTTTACGTTCAATTCTATTGGTTAACTCTGTCACGTCAATTAAAAATAATTAATGCATTGATCACTTCCTACTAATGAACTGTTGATTTAAATCCCATTAGTTCCTCTAAAACGACTAATGTAGTGATTAATTTTAAAATTTATGTTATAAACTACCTACCTACCTCTAAAATTGAGTACCATTCTTAATCAACTTAAAAACAATCGCTAATAGGTTGTTATATGACAACAGCGATAACAGTACTTTTTTACCTATCAAGACAACTTGATAGCACGTTTTTTTTTTTATTAGTTATATCACTTTGTTTAAAGTTTATAATCGGAGATTATAATTTTTTTAACGGCCAATATGCCTTTTTTAATCAAGCTAGTTACTAGATTTTTTTTTCTTTAATAAAAACGAATAAACTAAACTAAAACTAAACTAGCTACGCTACCTACTACAAAGAACATAAATGGACTGTATAATATGCTACTACTAGATTATAATTTGATATCAAACTGTGATATCACATCGCTCGTAGAACTGATAACCGATGGGGAAGAAAGGTTCTCGAGTGGCGACCACGAACTGGAAAACGCAGCGTAGGCCGGCCCCCCACTAGGTGGACCGACGACCTGGTGAAAGCCGCGGGGAGCCGATGGATGCAGGAGGCTAGTAGCCGCTCTAAGTGGCGTTCCCGGGGGGAGGCCTATGTTCAGCAGTGGGCGTCTTCAGGCTGTTAATGATGATGATGATGATGATGATGATGATGATGATGATCAAACTGGGTCTGCGCGTGCAAATGCGTTTATATTGCGGGTTTTTGTGGATTACGTGAAATATACATTATTAAAATTAATTAATTACCAAAGAATTAATACCAAAGACAATAATCAATGTTTTTTAAAGTACGTTCTACACTAATACGAACATTTTCAAGAGCTTTCTCAAAACAAATAAACAGTATTTTAACCGTAATTTATTACTTATTCAAATTATAACACGTGTCTAATGTTATTCGAGCCCTTGCTGCCCTTGAACGTTCACTGCTTTAGGGTTTTAGCGAGGTTACCATAGACAAGTTAATATCAAAGACGTGACAGCAGATACCATTTTACCAGAAACATACTCAAAAATGTACAAACATACTTCAGAAATGTATGTTTCTTACTTGGTGAAGTCTAGTCATAAATGGAATTATATTTTATAAGGCAAAGATAATGTACGTCCTCACATTGTCCCTACCAGGGCTTGGAACCGGTTATCGATTAACCGGTATTTTACCAGTAAAAACCGGTTTAAGCGTATATTTCGTTCGGAGCTAAAACCGTTAAAAGAACTTTATGAAAACCTTTATTAATCGGTTTATTCTGCGAGAGCGACAGAGTCGCTTGCTCGTGTCGCGCGGCACTCTTTGACTTACGGGTGGGTGGGTAAGGTAAACACGTATCAACATGTTCCAAAACGCGACTGACGGCTGTGTACGTGAATGGAGGGGTGACAAAAACCGATATAAACCGGTATTGAACAAAACCTTTATTACGAATTTTAGCTAACCAAAAACCTTTAAATTGCGGTTACGGCAGAACGAAACCGAAAAGAAAAGTTCCCTGTATACTTAGGCGTTAACCGGATCGAAAAATAACCCGGTTTCCAAGCCCTGGTCCCTCCATTGCACTTTTTGTCATTCATTTTCTCTTTCTTCTTGCCATTTGAATTATTTACACTTCTAAGGCCCTCTTGCACGTTCTCGGTTTAAAATTATAACTGAATACCTAACCCAGAGCTAGTAATTCGAGTTAAGTTGGTAAACAGAAATATCCAGACATTTTCTCTTGCACGTTCGGAATATTGACAGGGGTTAAGCCCGTCACACACGTAGCAATAATATATATTAATATACCGTACTATAATATATATTATAGCAAGCTATCACAAATAGAAACGATGCTATAATATATATATTTTCCTTCATTTCATTGATGGTCGGCCTAGCGTTTACACGTGTTTTGTAATAAAGGTTGATTTCAAAACACAGTAGGTAATTATGAATTCAACAAGAAGTGCATTGTTATTGGATTTACTTGATAGTTCTTCAGACGACCATTCCGATTAATATTACACACTCCTAATAAGGTGGATATAGTTTTTATGAAAAGTAGTTTATTTATAATTTGGCTAATTTAAATGACTTGTACCTGAGGTAGTATAAAAAGTGACCAGTCGCCAATCAGACTTTTACATCGCCGATGCCTAGTCCCGAGTAGACTAAATGGCGATATATCGCCTAAATTGACCACACTGGTCGGGCGGAGGCGGCCCAGGGGGTCTAGCTAAGATTCCAAACGCTAACGCTATCGCCAAATTTTGCTTTTGGGATCGTTCGGAATCCCAAAAGCTTCGGGCTAACTCCAAAATGTACTGGAATGACATTTCGGAAATCGCTTACTTTTGTGGAAAAGTAAGCGATTAATGTCATTTCAATACATTTTTGGAGATAGCGTTAGCATTTGGGATCTTTGCTAGATCCCCAGGCAAAGCGGCAGGAATGGTAAGAGGGGAGAAGCGTCCGAGGAGCGCGTCGGATATGTTGAAACATGCTGTACATTCAAAATATGTCTCGCTATACCATAATATATATTAATATACAATAATATAAAAATATACCATAACATATATTACGGTATAGGTTGGTCACAGAAATATATATTATAGCTGCGTGTGCGGTCCCTCGAGAATTTGTATAGAAAACATAAGGTAATATGTCTAGCTATAAATATATTAATATATATTATAGCTAATTGTGTGACGGGCTTTAAGTTGGTAAACCTCCGGCTCAATGCACAGAGTAAAACAAAATTACACCTGACTTATGTATTTGAAGTTGAAAGGTACAAGGTATACATATTCTATACTAATTGGAATAAGCTCATAGCATCGTAAATTATACAAAACTAAACTTTAATTTTAATGCCGTAAAATTTACATTAGACTATCGTGTTTGGAGAGAAACGTGGTCTGATGAAGATAGTACGTTGTGTACCCATGGAGTAGTCTGTCTTTTTCTTATGCCATATTATCGGAGGTAGTTAACCTGTTTTCATGGGAATACATGTAGGATTAAAAATCTGATAAAGTTTATGAACGGACAATCTAAATGTAAAAAAGGTGTGAGAGTTTATGAACGAAGGAAGAAAGAGAGACATGCAAGATGTGAATGGAAGACGTGAGAGTTTTTTTCTGCGGTGTTAATAATTAAAAATAGTTTTGTCGGAAAATATAGAAGACTTTGCTGCCTCAAGCCCCCCATCGTTTCATTTTCAGGAGCACCAACCAGATTCTACATGCATAATAAACTCAACTTCGTAAATTCTCGATGAATGTAAAATAAAGAAATTAGGTAAAATTGACTTACCTACTTACTTTTACTGTTTTGTGAACCATTAAAAAAAAAAAAAACTGGGGGCGATCCATGTGGGGGCAACTGGGAATATACCACCTACCGGAGGAAGAGCTAGGCATGCCTTTAGCAGTCTATGTATGTAATGTACCTTTGTTGTTTGTATTCATAGCACATGCTGTTTAAGCATCCTATGCTACACACGGTTCTTATGTGATTGAAGAGATGAAACTGCGGGCCCACTACTTTATTTTAAACTCATTCACAACTCGAGACACAAAAAAAAACTTCTCGAAAAACTTATCGTTTCTGTTCGAAGTGCTTGTTCCAGTTAGTATGGAATATAAGTACTATTATAGAACTTCTTGGAGAGGTATCAATAGAATATTTTCAGCCAGTGTCAATTTAAAACTTATAAAACGTACATACCTAAAGCCGCCTCTACATGCTTGATGTTTGCCACAAACACCTAGTACCCCAAACACCGACCACAAATTACTCAACACATACACTGCATCCACAGGATAGTCAAAAGTGCTAGGTATGGATGGGCAAAAATGGCAGGCGACGAGCGTGTTAGGGCTGCCAACATTTTTTTTCGGAGAAATATATAGCATCTTTTTAATATAATAAAAAACAAAAGATAAACATATATATTATTTATCAAATATTCATTTTTATAAACACTATCTAATGTCTTTTTTAAATTAAAA
This sequence comes from Ennomos erosarius, assembly GCA_963580505.1. Classification (NCBI taxonomy): domain Eukaryota; kingdom Metazoa; phylum Arthropoda; class Insecta; order Lepidoptera; family Geometridae; genus Ennomos; species Ennomos erosarius. The sequence goes on from OY756982.1 coordinate 3,515,430, forward strand.
GTATCATAAAATATGCATTAAGTAAAATCAAAAGGGATTTTTATTACTATCTGTTTCTTTGTTCTCCGCGATTTTAAATTCATATCGGAATTTCCTTCGTGTGAATATGGCGGGAATAGAAAGCAGGAACGACATTACTTTAAGGGTCTTACTTATAAATCCGCTTAAAGTTAGTCAGTGTTTTCCCGCGTGACATTTCAAATCAGTCAAAAGTTGACAGAAGGTTTTAAGCAATGGCTAACTTTAAGCGGCGTTTATAAGTGAGGCCCTAAATGAAGAAGGTTATATTGGCATAGCTACTGACCGCATGTTGAAACTTGGCAACAGGCAACTTGAAAGTGACGATGCGATCGAAGGAGTAGCATGCTAGCTATAGCTTATATTTTATGCTGGATACTGGAACACATAGGATACTGATTACCTCTTTTATTTAAGCCGCAGCAAATAATCTCAATTATTCGCGGGCAGTATTCGAAGAGATATATAGAACCTACTAGTTGCGCACAGCGTTTAGCACACAGCCTTGAAATATAGTGCAGTTCTATATATTAATGTATGGTTAGCAACCCTACGCGCGTACTACTGTCAAACGTTTGAATACATCACAAACAGCTTAGTCGTTCGACAAACGTATTTGTCAAATCCTTAGAACTATGCACAATTCCGACACTGATACCGATCAATGGTGTTTGCCAGTGATACATGTGTGTTTGCAAACAGGCAAACACCAAAATAAAAATACACACACCCATCCTCAAGTTCGTGTTTGCTATTTGATGTTCGCTGTTTGCCAAGTATGTGAAAGCCGCTTAAGGATCAACATGTCAAATTACCCCCGGGTTAAATATATAACGGGATAAGTGGTCAATTTTCTAACGTGCAAGATAAAATACAGAAATAATCCGAGTTAGGCATTTATTCAGGTAACACGAGGTTAGAGTGAACGCGCAAGTCGGCCTAAGTGTCAAATTAACCAATTACAAGCAGTGTGATGACAAGTGTCACAGCACCGATCCTGATGACCGTTACGTCCAACCTGTTATACCTACGCGTATTCCTTCCTATGCAGTATCTATACCTATACTCTATGGTCTGACCCAATTTCATTTTGTTATTGTAATCACCATCTCCGGTTATTGACCTTGACCAGTCAGCCTAAGTATTAGGTAATCATAATATGCATAATAATGTGATCAACGTAATATTAAATTTATTTAAAAAGCAAATGATAATATTTTTATTGCATAAGTAAGAAACGTAAATATATGTATTTGCAACGAATTATATTTTCAGAACAACGCCATGATCCTTACTGTTGATAGAAATACATGAATTAACTTATTAGATGGGTTTTGGCGGGAACGCGGAAAAGTTCACGTTGGCGTCGACGTCGTTGCATTGTATTATTTTTCAAAACTTTTGCTTTTTCCAGTGTTAATGTTTAAAATTGGTGGCGTTTTACGCATTAAGTGCTGAATTACGATTATGAGTGAGGGCAAGTGATATAATGTGGTGAAACGTGATTTTTCGTGTTGCTTACAAAACTCCATAGAAGCTTCTAGTAAAGTTGCCACCACTTTGCTGGAGCATGACTTAGACTGGACTATGACTGCCTGACTTAGACTGGACTAGGATATGACTACGTGAAATATTTTATAACACGATGAAAATATAATACTTGACACTGGCTAAATACACTATGTGTAGAGCCAAATTATAAGAAAAAAAAATAAAACTTATTAGATACCAAAATAACAATAAGCAAGAGCAAAATGTTTTTCTACCATATTTTGTCAGCTAGCTACAATTCCCAACAGCCGGAAGCCGTATACTGCTATCATAGATTGCCTTTAGATGCCACTACGGTTTTGGCCAGATCATAAGTCCACCGCTAATACGTATTCCGGTTTGTGGTTACCACTCTACTTTAGAACCTTTCTTCCTAAAAACGCTGATTAACTATTACTAGGTGGTACAACTTCTCTGCAAAGTTCGTCTAGGTAGGTACCACCGCTTTGCCAGTTATTCTGCCGCCAAGCAGTAGTGTGCAAGCACTACTGTGTTCCGGTTTGAAGGGCATTATAGCTAGTGAAATTACTGGGCAAATGAGACTTTATGACCTGATCTCAGTCTAGTAATCTGATTACTAGGCTGTGATGTCTCAGAATGACGTGCGCAGTGCAGTGTCACGCGAAACTTTTGTTTTAAAGTTCCGAGTTACACTGCAACTGTTATGAGCAGCCGTATCGCTTAACACCAAGTAAACGATAAGGTCGTCACGTCATTCATTCTCATAAAAAAATAATTAAGGTTTAGAATGGGTTCGGACAGCAATATTTGTTTTACGTTTCACACAAGATTGAATCGCGCTACTCGTGACCACGGCCAAGGAAACTTGGCCGAAACATCGAGGTAAATAAATAATATTTTCAGCGCGATTAAGTCCTGTGTGAAACGTAAAACTATGTGTTCAAATCACGAGAATCTAAGAAATATTAGCAATATTAGTAATATTTTGTAAGCTTTATCAGAGACGGTTACGACATCTACCGAGCTAGTTGCGAAATTGCATCCAAGCACTAGACCTACGAGTAGGTACTTATAGTACACATTCGGATGCTTTGCACATGCGCTTTTTAAGGAATAGAGTTGACCTATTCGCATCTCCCTCTTACTACAAGCAATCCCGTATAAAACGCTGAAAATTTTCATTCTGAAATAAATTTTTAAATAACTCAAGAATTTGGTACTAAAAATACCGGAAAACTCTTAGCAGAAAATCGACTAAGGAGTTTCACTTTTGATCCTGATTAAGACATAGAAGTTGCTTTAAAGAAATGACGAAATTAGAATCCTGAATCGCGCAAGCGAAATTTTCACGACTAAGGAGCATGTTTGTGGCTGATTTTCATGTACTTTCGGGAGGTCCGTAGCTACTACGTGAACCGGTGTATAGGGGAGCCGGTCTGATTCCCCACTTTAGTGTCTAATTCATGTGAATAATTATGATGTCGAACCAAATATTGTAACCATGATTTCCGTAGAGGGCTGGATCGTGTATTCGGGCAGCTGGATCACGAACACAGACTTCCATGAGATGATCTACTCACTACGTCTGCAGCTAATTAGACCTCCTTTTATAAATTTCATTCAATTTTTTTACTTTCGAGCATTTGCTCAAGATAATTCCAAATTAAAATCTTTGAACTTATCATAATCATACTCTTATATGTTTACAAATAGGCAACGTACAAAAATAATTATATTAACGACTTACTAAAAACTATTCTATGAGTGTTGCGTGGTAAGTATTTGTAGTACAAATAATAAGCTGAACAGTGAATTAAACTCCACCACATCAAAAGTAGTAAACTAGCTTCAAGACCACAATTTACAACTAAACTACACAAAAACCAAAATAAAGCAGTTTAGACCTCGACAATAATCATAATCACATATTGACTTGATTTACAAACACAAAATTACAATTTGTAAAAACCTTTACTCTTTTTGGATTGAACATCGATACAAACGTTAATTGGAATACACATAGTCATCCAAAAAACAAAATCTAATCTTAGTAATTTCACTTATACCTTATCAGAATTAAACAAAACGACCGACATCGCGACAGCGCTCTTGGCATACTATGCCTACGCTAACGCCTGGTTACAGTATGGTTTCATACTGTGGGGAAATAGAAAGAAAGAAAAAAAAATGTTTTATTCATGAAAACAGCAGATAAATTAGTTGAATATTTTTTAAGTATACTAACAAATACACATCTGACAGTTGCCACGAATCGGTCCCAACTCAGCATAATGCTGGTCGCACGTCGTACGACCAACGCAGGTCTACCGTTGGGGCCGTTTCGATATCGAAATAGCACAGAAGCCGATCATCATCAGCATCATCATTAACAGCCTGAAGACGTCCACTGCTGAACATAGGCCTCCCCCAGGGAGCGCCACTTAGAGCGGCTTCTCGCCTCCTGCATCCATCGGCTCCCCGCGGCTTTCACCAGGTCGTCGGTCCACCTAGTGGGGGGCCGGCCTACGCTGCGTCTTCCAGTTCGAGTTCAGAAGCCGATGATATGTTTATATTACAAAAAAGTGTATGTATCATAAGTACACGTTGTAAAATCAAATTAATAATAAGAAATACAGAATGAATGTGCCTCCTTCGGTTAATTCAAGTTACATCTCGTTAGGAAATCCTACTTCTTTGCAAGAATTTTTTTGACAATAAGAATAAAACATAAATCTTTCGATCAAATTTTAAAAGTTGAAGTATGAAACGATGTATCTAAACTTCAAGCAGTTAATTTTAGTGTTCCTACCCCTCATAATACAATCTGTAGTGCCCAGCAGGGTCCATGTTGTTAAATGTTGGACGTTGGTATATGTCTATATAATGTAGATCAATATGTACATGTGGGAACTTCTTCTCGTGTAGGCAAGTGGTCAGCCCTGGTGTGAGAATTTTTAGGCCGCCCAAAGACTTCTGACTTGGTTAACGACTATTGTCTTATGACAACAACCGGGACCGACGGCTTAACGTGCCCCCCGAAGCACGGTAGCGCTCAGTTCTAAATACCAACTTTTTGCTGTAGCGGTCACCCATCATAGTAGGAACGGCTAATTGTGCTTCTCTATGAGCGCTACATGTGGCAGCTGAAATAAATGAATATGAATATGGAATTAGCTTAAAATATTAATTTATGTTGTTATTACAAGTGTTCTGTTTTTGTCCTGTAAAAGTTCTGAAAATAGTTGACTTTATAAGTAAATTATATTACTTGAAGAGAACTGTCTAAATTATTTGGTCAAACTACTAAAATAGTCTAAAAATAATATTTATACATATTATGTGACTTATTTCTATACCTATTTATGATTTTTGTAGCAGTATCACCTGCTCTGTGTAATCAACAGATTAATTCGTAAAGGAAACGCGAGAAAGAAAGAAAAGCGAGTCCCGCCCGTGATTCAAATCTTCAGTTAATCTGTAACTTTTTTCTGCCTAAATAGTCTGGCCATACATGTAGGTATATAGGTATACTTATTCAATTCATATTTCCATACATAGCAGATTAGGTTTTTAAAGAAAGAAAGAAAGAAAGAAAGATATTTATTTGTGCCAAACACTTACACTTAACTAATACTTACAACAGTTTATACAAACAACATATTATTATAGTGTTTGCCACAACCCAGCTCCAACTCAGCAAAATGATAGCTGCAAGCAACTAGCGCTGGTCTTCCGTTGGCACCGGCAAGTGACATCACGCACGCTTACAACGAAAGGGCAGCGTACGCACAATATTATAAAAAATAAACATACACAAATATACCTATACCTTAAGTATTGTTGTAAGTATTAGTTACTCTCTTTTCAACCTGTACATGAACGCATTGATCGTCGCGCTCAGCAATCAGCATGTAGGTTGCCATATTAATGGAGTCTGTGTCAATAACCTAAGCTACGCAGATGACATGGTTTTGTTGAGCGCGTCGGTCTGTGGCTTACGGAAGCTTGTACAGACTTGTGAAGAGTACGCTGTTGGTCACGGTCTAAAATATAATGTTAAAAAGAGTCAGTGTATGGTCTTTGAGGCTGGTACGAAACGGCTACCAAATGTTCCCCCTGTTTTTCTGAATGGAGTCCCACTTGAAAGGGTGGTTCAATTTAAATACCTGGGCCACATTGTAACGACCGACCTCAAGGACAACGCTGATATCGAGAGGGAGCGGAGGGCGTTGTCGACGCGGGCGAACATGCTGGCTCGTAGGTTTGCACGTTGCTCGAGGGATGTAAAAGTGACGCTTTTCAGAGCGTACTGCACATCCCTCTACACGTGTAGCCTATGGGCTAGGTATACGCGCGCGTCGTACAATGCAATCCGCGTTCAATTCAACAATGCGTTCAGGGCGATGTTGGGGCTGCCGCGCTACTGCAGCGCCTCAGGCATGTTTGCAGAGGCACGCACAGATTGCTTTTACGCGACCATGCGCAAGCGAGCCGCGTCTCTGGTGCGCAGGGTGCGAGGCAGCGCCAACACAGTGTTAAAAATGATAGCGGATAGGGTTGACTGTCCGTACATGCAACACTGCTGCGAGAAACATGTCGCCATAACAGAACTATAATATTATTTTAAATTTTTTAATTTTAATTTTATTTAATTTTTGAATTTGATTATTTCGGTTTTATTTATTTGATTTTGATGTTTATTTTATTTTATTATTTTTAGTTGAATGAATTTATGTCTTAATGTAATTTTTAAACTATTATAATTTATTTTATTTTGTATATGTACCAAATATGAGTCATCGCTACTCGAAATAAATGAATTTTATTTTATTTTTTATTTAAACAGAACTAATCTAACAGGGAATGAATTTCCAAACATCCAACAAGAATAAAAACTAGATAAGCAAAAGTTTTTAGAAGTTTAAGTTAAGATAAAATTGCTTATTAGCCAATTGATATGGCTAGATTGTAATATTATTAGAGCGCCTATCCTAAAGGCACTCCAGGAAAAGGAAAAAAAAATACATAGCAGAAACTCAGCGCTCACGATTACAACCAAGGTTCCTTTAACCATTAACGCCATTTCTAAGTGATCTAAATTACTATATTACAGAAGATTATTAAATTTGTACCGCGAAATTGTAATTTAGTTTGGAATATTATGGAACCACAATGGAACATGTGGGCAGCATTTTACGAAAATTCCAGAACTACGGTTTATTAAATTTTGTATCAACCACTTTAGTAAATTTATTACCGGACTTTAACTAAACCAGACGCTGGCTGGCTAAATGCGCTACACGCTTGAACCAATCTGTAGTAAATAAATAATTTCTATCTAGTTCTATTGGTAGAGTCCCCAGATAATTATAATACCTACAGTACAGATGCCTCATCCCATACAACGGAATAACTCGGGCTATTTTACGAATTATTTTATTTCTGCATAACGCAAGATTATTAAGCGACTCTTATTGCGTGTTGGCGAAGTATTGGGCCAAATGAATACACTGGACACTAACTAGTAACGCTCACGACACGATCACCACATTTTTTTCACGTTCGGGCTATTTTTCGTTTGTACCAGCCCCCGTATTACGAACGAGATAGCAGCGCTGCTGACGAGCGTCTGCCGCTCAACTGCTGTCAATTTTCATACAATTTTGACAGCAGTTGAGCGGCACACGCGCGTCAGCAGCGCTGCTAACTCCTTCGTAATAGGGGGGCTGATGGGACCCCATGCTAGAGTCTGTCTAATTAGTTATTGTAATTGGGTAATTTTTTGGGACATTTGAAACTAAGAAAGAAATGAAAGGATGGAAGGAAAGTATCAATATTTCTCATAGAGAGATTCTCACCTATTCTAGGGATTACACAAATAATTCTTCCGTTAAACACCTGACAGCCAAGTCTGCCGGCCAAGTACGAGACGGACTCATGCACGAAGGGCTCCGTACTATTATCTATAAAAATGCAAGCAAAAAATCACGGGTGTGGTAATGGGAACCCTCTTAAATGTATATTTGATTAGTATTTGTTATTATAGTGGCAACAGAAATACATTATCTGTGAAAATTTCAACTGTCTAACTATCACGGTTCCCTGGTGACAAACAGACAAACAGATAGATAGACTAGACGGATCGAAAACGGAGCCTTAGTAATAGGGACCGTTGTCCCCAAAACCCATATGAATGTTATGATGATAATTTTGTACGGAACCACAACGTTATATTAAGTTGGTTGTGAGTTGTGGCATGTGACTAATTGAAATGTAATTAAATTTTAATTAGTGAGCTAGTTACCGTAACCGTAGTTTCAGCATGTGCTAACCGCAAATATTTTTGAATTATTCAACATTCTAATATTTTGGAAGATAACAAACTAAAATTATAAAATTAACAATGTAATTTTTACTATATTTAATGGTTTCATCCTCGTATTCTTTTTTCTTTGTACACAATAATGTATCATATCCAAGGAACTTATGCGTATATTATACCTCAGTATACTTAAAACTTCCTTGATCATATCACAATGCATTGACCTGTCGTAAAATAATGTTTTTTTGACAATAAAAAGGCATGAAATTTATTCAACCATCTGCCTCCGGTTTATGCTTTTTAATTATTTATTTTTGAAAATTCTGAAAGTTAGTGCCTAAACGAATTGTACAGTAATGTTACAATTAAATTTTAAAAAGCTGAAAATGAGGCGTTGTATTAAAAAAAGCTGTAAATTTATAAAGATCCGATAGATGGCGTTAAAAAGAGGGTTTTAAGTTCTATCATTGTTAAGATATTTATGTATCGAGTTAAGTATTCTATCCTTATTTTATGGAAGGCATATAACTCTAATGGCTTTCTATCGACAAATCGACAGCGTACTCTGGTATCCACTCAACTGAATTTGACTTTTACTTGTACTCCGTGGTTTGAAACTACGACCATGTTTGAAATACGTCGTTACTACGCCATCTTAGTAACAGAAGCGGAACTAGTTTTTTTTTAAATAAAACGTCTCAGTCTGTGCACTTGTACTGGTTTTTGCTGTCAAACGCATTCCATCAGACTGGACTCACTTAAAAAAAACGGTCTCTTTCAATATAATTATTTCAGATGATGATTATCCATTGTATGATGTAGTAAAACAGCATAGAAATATATTAAATACTACACTAATACTATATTGATTCTTAAGACAAGCTACTATTAATATCTATAGTCTGTATTACTTATAAAATATATTATGTGAGCACAATAAATGAGTATGAATATGAAATAAATAGAAAGAAATATAGATTAAAGGAAAAAAGAAAGAGCAAATATATTTACGGGCCCGATAGCTCAGTTGGTAGTATCCCTGCTTTCTGAACTGAGGGCTGTGGGTTCGATTCCTATCCGGGACAATCATTTGTGTGATGAACATAGATGTTTGTTCTGCGTCTGGGTGTAATATTGTATTCTATGTATGTATTTACAAACAAAAAAGTATATAAGTATTGTATCAGTTATCTGGTTCCCATTGCACAAGCTATGCTTGGTTTGGGGCTAGATGGCGCTCTGTGAAATGTCCACACATATATATTTATTTATTTAAAAACGAAAAATTTTTACATTATTTGTTGGGTATAGGTATCAACATAATAAAAGGATACCCGATACACGGACATAACTATAATGTTATGATGTATATATTCTTTTTCATACAGTCACCCCTGACTCACAATAAAACTCAGTGACTAAGCTTATGCTTGCGTAGTTTAAAAAACACGAAAAATATGGTTCTCCATACAATTAACTCTTTGTACATTATTTACATAGCTGTTGAATAAGTGCATTGTTCTATCCCACACTAAATAAATAAATAAACGTATTGATGAGTATTTTGACGTGACTGGCCTTATAGCTCGGTTATTGGCTTCTGACCTGTAGGCTGTGAGTTCGATTGCTACCCGGGACAAACATTTTCGTTTTTTTTTGTGTCTGGGCGTTATATTGTATTTTATGTATGTATTTACTAACAAAAAAGTATCTCAGTATTATATCAGTTATCTAGTTCCCATTAGTACAAGTTATGCTTAGTTTGGGGCCAGATGGCGCTGTGTGAAAGTCCACACATATTTATTTATTTATTTTTTATTTAATTTTAGTTATTATTATTTATATATTTTTTACTTTATAGATTAATACCTATACCTATACCTTCCTTCCTTTTTTTATACCTGCTTCGTATCGGCGCTTGATAAATTAGTGCCCAAATGGGAATACTCTTGTCAATTTGATTAAATTCTTTATAGGCCCCAATTACTTTAAATCGCAATCTCAATTCCAATAATCATAATTCACGATGAGAGTAGGCAGTATGATAGCGTAATTTAAAGGTATATTTATAAAACCCCATTAAATAAACAGGAATTGTTGAACTTAGTCTCCAAATCTTTATAGCTCTGTTTAAGATTGCGTATTTTAGGCATCTTAATAAATCTAGTGTAGGTAACTTAAGTTACCATTAGGTACCCAGTAGGTACTAATGTGATTAATAAATAAAAGTTAAAACTACGCCACCTAGGCTACTGCCGGCATATTCTACTTAGCCTACCAAACCTGCCATACGCCATTGAGTTTTCTAAAGCTGTCCATTTTCGAGCCTGTCGAAAAAAGGTATACTGGGACCTTAATACGATCACTTGTCCATCTGTCACGTATATGCGGAGACTAACTTTGAGGCGGGTTGTAAACGTATATCCATTTGAATTTTTCAATGAGAGCTTCGAACTTCAGTGATACAGCTGCTCTTTTCATGGCATCCAACAGTAGCTGTATCATGGGAGTGTATGTGTGGACATTTCATAGCGCCATCTGGCCCCAAACTAAGCATAAGTTGTACTATGTACATTTATTATAATTATTATTATCAAATAATTTTAATTGTAATTAATTAGACCTACGTAATGACTTGTACATTTTTATTTATCTGTATCTGTATCTATGAGAACCAGATAAGTGATATAATACTTACATCATAAAATAACTAAGCAAACCCTGAACTGTGGGAATGAAATGACTTATGTACCTACAGCTTTTTGTATGATTTTTGTATTATGTAGGTACATCACACAGAATGTTGGTCTTACACACATGACCTAAAGTTTAAGAGGCAGAGCTATTAACAACTATCCAATTAACTTAGTTTAGGGATGAGACAAATCAGTGGGATACTGCCCTGCCATCTCTAAAAATCTAAATGTCTTCAGTGGGGAGCAGAGCAAATTACTATATTTACCAATATAGAATACCAAATACCAATGTAGAGTTTCGCTTCTAGTAGGTTATAGGTACAGAAAGACATTATTTTTTAAACACGATGATGTAATTATCCTTAATTGGATTTCCTTATAGTTTTCAGTAGTGTTACTACTATAACTGCTAGTCGTAACATTGAATAGCCAACTCTTTTTTATATATAAGTAGGCTTAGCAGCTAGCACACGCCCCTATCACAAATTTTGACTTTTTTCAGCAATCTGCGGACCCCTCGTAAAACCCCGGGTTTATGTTTTATGTCATGGACATAACGACATTAGGCATTTTATGTAAATTACAGGACTGTGCATATCTCGTGGGAAATAAACGTGTACTATGTTGGTGATATCTAGCATATATTATTTATCTCAGCGCCACTTTACAGGCTGGGGTACTGCGTAAAAATTAAATGGGGGTAGTGAAGTTTTAAGGGCGACAGTTCAGGCTATATAATTAACCACTAAAGTAGTATGGTTTAACCATAGTAGAACAATATAAATAAATAAATAAATAAATAAATAAATATGTGTGGACATTTCACACAGCACCATCTAGTAATATAATTATTAACTTCTGTTTTCAGCCGCTTAGAAATACAACAAAGTAAAAAGTGAATACGATACCTATCCTAAATCGTAATCGTTCCTTTTCTTTCACGCATTTTAATCTTCGGAAAATCTTAAGTTCTTTATTAAAAAGTTTTGAAAAGATAACTTACAATAGCTAATAGAGTCAAAATCACAAAGAGTATTCATCTCATCTGAAACGGTTTCATATTTGTAGAGCGCACCCTACATTTAACAGGTATATACATATATATTATATTTAATTCTTTATGCACAAAATGTGTACAAAGGTGGACTTAATGCTAACAGCATTTTCTACCAGTCAACCAAGGTGTGAAGAAAAGAAAGTAGATTAGGCGTGCACAAAACGGATATGAGCAAAATTGCAGATCATACTAAATATAAATAATATACAAAAGCATTAACTATTAAGATACAAGACAGTATATACATATAATTTTATGAATTTAATAAAATACTGACTAAAATAACCGGTAATGTTTAATTATATAACTAATACTAATATAGATATACTACATAATAATAAATAAATACATATTCCTATATTCAGCTATATCAAGTTTAGAGACTTAGGTACCTATAGTTCCCAACGGGTCCCTAACACGAGGCGCACCGTCAGTTTGCTTTTCTGTCAATGTATAAAAAATGAGTCAGGTGGTTGAGTAGGAGACGCAATCTCAGTCTTCGGCTTGCTAGTGAAAAGTTACAATGATGAAGAATAAACAGAATTTCGAGAAGTTCTCCCGGTCTTCAGTCACAACCATTGCTGCAATGAAGAAGGACAAACCAACAAACACATTAACAGTGGTATTCATAAACAAAGGTTGAAAAACCCCCCAAAATCTATCATTCCACTTTTACGTAGAGGTGTAATGCTGAATCATTCTTCTTTCACTTTCATAAAGAATCGCTGGAGAAACCCCTAACTGAAAAGCATTTTAATTAAATACTCTACGATTTCAATCAAGTTGTCTTTGAAAATTCTGTCGAGTGTCATTTTGACGCGACTTTTGAACTATCAAAAGTCGCGCCAAAATGTCACCCATCATGCCAAATTCGGGGCTGCTTTTATTTATGAAATGCATAAAGCTAGAATTTGCCGTACAGCGGCTTATTCACCCTCTAGAGGAGCCCCCGCCTCGACTATGAATTCCAGTGTTAGACGCTGACAGAACCCAATGCGAGCACATTTATTACATTAGTCGAATATGAACCGTATTCTGTATAACATAGGGTCCCTTAATGCGGAGCAAAAATATGGCGATTACGTTACGTTGCACATCGACTTTTCCATTTTTCGGTACAAATAATTAGTTATAAAAGAAACGTTTATTGTTATTAAAATAATAAACTTACAGACGGATGCATTGAAAATTAACTTATCGCTATGATTTATTTCAATGGGGTATCATATTCTAATGTAACATTTTAGGGCGTTTGAATGATTTTTTAGAGGTCCCTTCACGATTTTTTTCTATCGAGAAAACTTTTCGTAATCGTGTTTCGGTTTCTGCAGGTGGAAAGAAGATATGACCAGTATTAACATGTATTTTTTTCAATCATGCAAATGGTGTACATTTTGAGACAACCATGTTCAAAATAGTTGATTTGGGAGCATTCAGCGCCTTAACATACTATTGTGTAATAGTAAGAAGTTTTATGAGGATTTGTAAGCACCTTGGATTTTTTGCCCCACGGTCATCAAATCTTGGTTGAGTTGTGTCATCAACATTTTCTCTTCCACAATCATGCTCTTGACCTTTACTTATCGAATGATTAATGGCGTTGGTGTTGTTGATGTTTACGATACTATAAAAATGGTTATAATATTTTTTTCTAACATTAATTATGCAATTTATTTATTACCTATAATAAAGTAAAAGAATAATTAAATAACGCAAGTTATGTTTATGTTATAAAAATCTGCTATTATCCATTAGACTTGACCTCTATTTATCCAGCAAAAAAATATGCGGAATAATCGGAATGAAATCATAAGAGAGTATTTACAGTGTACATTAAAATGCGCTAGATTACCTTATAATGTTCCTACCTACATTATACGAAGTACCTAATTTATCATTAACACTTTATATTGAAAAAAATAGTTTTATATTGAAAAAAAATAAAGCAATGAAAACAGATTTATTTGTAAAGGAAAAGTTAGAAGCACGAGCGGGGATTGAACCCGCATCCATCCATCCCTCAAGCCGGGATATGCTTTACTTAAACTACCGTGACAAGTGGTCTCATGTCCGAATTTTCCCTTCACTTTTAACAACCAACTTACGGGGTTGGCTTCTAATTATTCCTTTACAAATTAATCTGAAGATTACGCTGAGCGATACTGCTATAAAAATCATGAATATTAAGCAATGAAAAGTAAATCAAAATTATAGCTTATTGACTTAGGACCTATGACCCATACATGAACATGATCCATATCTATAACGGGAGTGTATAGACTGTTTTTTTCTGCATCCAGTTTTAGTTGCCTCACTTAGTACATGTTATGATTCTCATAATGTCATGACATACCTAAATTCACGGAAAACATACTATTCGCAAATGAAGTGCGTACATTTTTCACGTATTCTTATGTAAATGAATAATTTTATTACGCTCTCGATCTTTTTTTTGTCATAAAAGATACATAAATTCATGGCAACCCGCATTTTACCCGAGGGAAATCTCCACAAACTTCGAGACTTCATTGATATGGGAACATAGGTGAGAATAGCTAATAAGTATGAACGGTAAAGGCTTTCTTTAGCAGTTCGAGGGAGTAGACAATTTAAGTTTTCTAAGGCCATTTGCTCTTGGGGCCAGCAAAAACTTATTTTTGTTATTATATTATTTCTTCGGTCTGTCGCGTTTAGTGTACGAGAAGACAGAACGACGTACACAATTTATTTTACGAAATCCGACTGCGTATATAAAATGAATTCGAAAATAGTAAAATATACGATTTACCTAAGTGTAAATGTTATTAAATAAGAAATGGTAAACTATGTTAGAAATTAAAATAAATTAAATAATATTTTTCTGTCAGCGAATTGTTCGTAGTTGAAAGGTTCTGTCGTCAATTTGCTCATGAATGAATCGTGCTGGCGTCGAATTGTTCGTAGAAGAAAGGTTCTGTCGTTAAACAGCTCACAAACGAAACATTCTGATGGTTCATTCGGCAGAGAAACGTCTATCGGAGGTAAGTTTCAGAATCAACATTTTCAATTTTACCTCAATAATCACATCTGGCTGTTGACTTAATTATGTAGTACACAGTTATCTATGTAGATACAAAGTGGCTTTCAAGTTCAACTATATTTCACCACACCATAACGAGGTGTGGAACAACAAGGTGGAAGCTAGAGGTGACCTACGCCTAGTTGCACCTCAATGCTTATACCTTCACTGGAAGTTCAACTGTTTATAATATTAAACCAAGACTATTAAAAAAGTCCACGTAATTACCTAGTCTTGGCGTATGATTGTGTACTTTCCTAAGAAAAATGACAAAGCGTCTTATAAAAGTAAGGTTTTATTGACTGACTGAAACGCTAAGACCAGTATCGCCGATGGTTGCAGAAGAAAAGCGATAGGCCGCTCAAAGAGGCGGTCTATCGGGGAGGCCTATACAAGGCTTGAAACTAGCTTAAAGTTTATACGCACGTTTCATTACGAAGATTTAAAATAATAATATACATAAAAATAGCCACGTGACTTAAAATTATGATTGAAATTGAAATCAGAGCTCTAGGTGTAGTGGTTTGGGCTCTACGTTGTCTGTCAGTCAAGTACACGGAATAATATTACTCACGGGGAGGTCAAGTGACTCTGGACACAGCTTTATAATTTAGATAATATTTTTTGTCTTTAACCGTCCCCTTTTTTTTTAATAATATTTCAGTTTAAATTTTCTAGGGTCTGTCCTCAGTTCTCAACGTTTGGTTATTTGAATATCCCGCCTTGGTCTAATTAAAATCTAACAAAAAAGGGTCACTTTGAATTAAAAAAGTTTGAGTCTAATCCTCTTCAGCCCACATTATAAAATGAGTAGATGAGTTAAAGGTTTGTTTTTTCAATGTTTTTCAACAATATTAATATTAGTTGTATGATATATATTTTATAATTTATTGAATTTAAAGTCGCTGTATAATTATATTATTATAGTACATACTTAGTTGTTTGGTATTGCCTGAAATAAATAAAGTAATCTTCTCAAAAAAATGCGACAATTGGAATTTTTCTACTTTTGATATAGAAATAGTTTGTAGCAGTCAAAAAACACTCGCTTTGTTTTTCTGTATTTATAAACAATAAAAAACAATAAGTATACATACATCTACCTATCTTTTATAGAAACGGTAGGGTAGGTTTCAAAACGAAAAAAATTAGGTTGCTTGGTGCCTAGTACCTACTTACTCTATACGTAACGTTACTGCAACCATATCTTGCATTTCTATCAAGCAAAGCGCACCTCAAAAAAGTTAACCGCACTTGGACTTTAATTAAAAATAAGGCTCATTTACATACCGTCCAATTTTCCCGCATCTGATATAATCGACCTGTCATTACCTAATTTACCCCTCGAGTAAGTTCTGCCCCTACAGAAATAGCAATAATATTTTCCTCAGAGTAAAAAAATGTTCTTTCGGCCAAAATAACCCAGTTTCTACTACGGAAGAGGGCGTTAAGCTTGCATCAAGAAATATGATGTACAACATCATTAGTAATAGGGAAAAAGGGGAATTTTTATTTATACATAGAAAATGGATTGCAACACGGAAAACGCCTCAAGTCTAACACCAGATAAATTTCTTCGAGCACGCTTTTGCTCTTAAGATTTTAAGCGGACAGAAACTTCTTTTAGTTAGATTAATTATTGTTGGAAACTGAAACATTTCAAATCTACATGATTTATAGCTATAGATATGTCAAAATAACATATGTACTCCCGTGATGTGTTATTTTGACATACCTAATTCAAACTGTCATTAAAATAAAATGTAAATAAATGAAATATTAGAGCTTGCACGCGAAAGCCCAATTCAGATTCAGTCATAGACGTTTTCTTATTACTGCCTGTTATTGTTTCAAATAATTATGTGCATGTTATATACATGCCCAGATAATATAATACATACATGCAAATATTAAATTTACAGTGATACTTGTGTGTTCAGATGACTAAAATATTAATTTTGTTGGTTTTTATAAATAGGTGGACGGAAAGCCATTTTGGTATACCCTGGTAGGTAAGGCTAATAGGAATTAAGAAAACGCTAACAATAAATTTTCATAGTATGGACAAGCTACGTACCTATTACGTTTCGATGAACTGCGTAATCGACGAAATATTAAACGAACTGCGTGTTAGACGAACGGCTAACAAATCTATCAAGTTAACTGATACTATGACCATGGTTAGGTGTATGTCTGTATGACAGCTGTAGGTAAATACAATTTTAATTACCTATTCAAATATTGTTACGTAAATTAACGGCATCCGACACGTTAATTAGCTAGCTTTCAGGTTCATATAGGTAGTAATCATGGACGTATAATAGAGCAGCAATAGTTTCAACCCGTTGAACCTCGGAGCTAATAGAATGTTTTGTTTACGCGCCTGTCGTCATCTGGCGAGAAGATGATCGGGTCACAGAACAAAAAATAAAACCAGTTAGAAAGCTTCTACATTCTGCAGTTACTAGTGACACACATAGACAGTTGGAATGCGTCCATTGCTGAACTTAGGTTTCCACCATCCAGTTTCCTATAATCATCCCGCTTGACAGGTGGCTTGGTGAATGTTTGAACTTCATTAAGAGTTTTGGCGGGAAAGCGGAAAGTTCACGTCGTTGCATTGTATTATTTTTGAAAACTTTTGCTTTTTCCAGTGTTTATGTTTAAAATTAGTGGCGTTTTACGCATTAAGTGCTGAATTACAAGCATGAGTGAGGGGAAGTGATATAATGTGGTGAAACGTGATTTTTCGTGTTGCTTCCAAAACTCCATAGAAGCTTCTAGTAAAGTTGCCACCACTTTGCTGGAGCATGACTTAGACTGGACTATGACTACCTGACTTAGACTGGACTATGACTATGACTAGGACATGACTTTGCGTGAAATATATTATAACACTATGAAAATATAATACTTGACACTGGCTAAATACACTATGTGTGGAGCCAAAATATAAGAAAAAAAAAAGAAAAAAAAAACTTCATTAATTTGAGACATCACGTCATCAACAGCCGAAAGACTTCCACAGCTGAATACAGGCCTCCCTCATAAAACGCCATTTTGGACAAAAGGTGGAGTGGTTACTAGGTGGTAGAACTTTTCTGCATAGTTCGTCTAGGTAGGTACCACCACTCTGCCAGTTATTCTACCGCCAAGCAGTAATGTGCAAGCACTACTGTGTTCCGGGTTGAAGGGCATTGTAGCTAGTAAAATTACAGGGCAAATGAGACTTTATGACCTGATTACATAGTGTAGTAATCTGATTACTAGACTGTGTGATGTCTCAAGATGACGTGCGCAGTGCAGTGTCACGCGAAACTTTATTATTTTAAAGTTCCGAGTGACACCGCAACTCTTATGGGCGGCCGTATCTCTTAACATCAGAACGACTAGCTCGTCACGTCATTCATTCTCATAAAAAAGGGGCGATTTGATATAATCAAATGCTGGTCAGGCAGTTAGGTCAACGCAGAAGATTTTAGTGTCGTATCGAGGAAAATATTACTGCCCATTGTCTAGATATTCCCTTAGCCAACTCTTACGGCCTCCAGGGGAAAAGATCGAAAGTCTAAGAAATAGTAAAGATAGAAGTATTCTTCTCTTATTTTTTTCTCTGTGACTCCAGGACAATTGCAATATCTACCCTACGCCGCGATATAAAGACCCGAGCCGTTAGACGGAGAAATTGGATAGCGAGATCATCGCTATTGAGGTTGGAACTCCAGCATTGTCATTTACTTACTTTTTGTGAGAAAAGTTCTTATATAATAGTGTATTATTTTGGAGGCAGACTGCCTCTATACCTACCTTATGACCACAGAATATAGAATAGCACCTAAATATAAGTTTTGGTAGAGTATTTCAAACTCAATGGCGGATGTGAATTGCGCTGCGCTCATCGCTTACCTCTGCCCACGCACATTTAATTTTTACTATTGCGCAGCGTTTGGGGCCGACTTCACAGTCGCCATTGAGTTTGAATCGCACTATAGAAGGTGTTACTCCTGATAAAGAACCTGTAGGAGCTGTATCACATCACTGTTTAGTGCTGCACACTAATGTGTGATTAGCATAATGATGTCCAAATTTTGATTGGAGCGGAATCAGAAGAAGAATAACTATTTAAGTTTAGAGTTAAACTAATCGTATCAAACTTAGTTCAAAATACGTTACGTAAACCATTCCTGCAGTAGACTTTTAACTTCAACTAAAATAATTAAAATATTATAAAATCATTCCTTGTAATGGAAGCTGTTGAAAAGGGGTTACTCAATTACCTACCCATCTTAGAACAATATAACAGTACCTATATGTGGTTTTCTTTGGAGGTTTGCAACCAACTTCCCATGTTCAAATTTCTCAACAAATTCTCTGACTACTTTGCAGTCGACAATTACATTATTACTAGCACCGCCTTCAATAGTAAGTACCTAATGTTACTAACAGTCGCATTTTTCTTTGAGCTCTGTAACAGTACCCAGCAGTAATATTTCACTGCAATGACATAACCTAATAAAATATTAATAGCAATGTGTATTGAAAAAATTCTATATCTTTGAAATGACTCGATTTTTATTTTGAATCCACAGTCAACTCTAAGATAATAAATGAACCAAATCGATCACAGAAATCTTTCATAAATTACACAATAAAATTTCACTTTAATATTTATGCAGCTAATGGGATGGATTCCAAAAATACCGCTCTAGTAATCCTTGAATTTCTTCAACATTCCCCCGCCCACGTATTTCGAGGCTTTTATTTTCGCATCAACTTATTTCTAGCGGTACTTACATTATACAAGTGTTGGGAATGTGTAATAAAGAGGATTGACAAAAAATAACAATACATTAAGGAATGAACGAGAAATTTCTGTCCTGGAAAAGTTATTTTTTCTACAGTGCGCAGCTCAGACGAGGAATGAGAATGGATGGTTTTAAAGATGTACAAAAAACGGTACTAAATACATTTTGCAAGGAAATTAAATGCACAATTTTCTTGTATTAAGATTTTTACACAAATCATTGTTTGCGAATGTTTTAGGTACAAATTGTTTCTATCCTCCTATGGTTAAGCACTTTAAACGACATTAAAACAACTATTTTAGGTATATCATCATCATTTGCAGACGTCCATTGCTGTACATATTAGGCTCCCGGCGGTTTTCACCAGATCGTTGGTCCACTTAGGCCCCAGTGGCGCGCGGTGCAGTATGCCATTTTACAGAAAATACTACTTCTTAGAGAAAGCGGTGTAGATCTGGGATTGCAATGGGTCCCCTCACATGTTGGAGTTAAAGGAAATGACGAAGTAGATAGACTGGTAAAAGATGCAATAACAACAGGGACAGAAGTGTACATGATGCCAGAAGTTACGGAAGTTTTGTGTCAGTACAGATATAAAGTTTTTGAAAAGTGGAAGCTATATTTTGATCCTATTTCTCTCGAAAAAGGAATCTGGTATAAGATATTGCAGAATTAACCGCTCAAACTACCATGGTTCAGGAATACTAAGTTGAAGAGGCCCTTCATAGTCATAGCTAATAGACTGCGCTCCGGGCACATTCCACTAAATAAGTTTAAATACTTAATGAAGTAAAAAGACTCCCAAAACTGTGACTCTTGTGGAATCACAGAGGACGTCCATCATGTCCTGGCGGAATCAGTTAGAAGATACATGCTCACTCAATACGGATGCAACTTTCTCGATGTCGGTGCAGTTCAAGCGGTCTTGTCCGCTCCACATTGTGAAGCAGCAAGAGCGCTGTATAAAATGGTGTATGATTTGTTTAAGAAGTGAAATAGTGAGTGTACACAATAGTGCCGGCATAGTCGCAAAGCGACTCAAGATACCTAAAAAATTAGAGATAAAAAAAACACTTAGGCCCGATTTTACCAAAGTAGAATAACGTTATTCCAAGTATAACATTCCGAGAATAACCGAGTTACACGAATATAACTAATATACCAACAATTTTGAAGCTCTTTCCTTGGATACAATCAGGATAGGGTCCTTTTAATCGACATTTCATTTGTCAATTTGTCATTTGTCGAGGTCAACAATTAGCGTTATACTTGGAATAAAACTTATTCTACTTTGGTAAAATCCATCCTTAGTGGGGACCCCGGCCTACGCTGCGTCATCGAGTTCGTGGTCGTTTTATGTATATGATTTAGTATTATAATATAATTATTATTGCTGGTCTATCACGTCTTGTTATTCCTTATTTAACTTTATGTTAGTTCCCAAAACATAAATAAAGCTTTTTTTTTTTATATACTTAAATGGGCTCACGTTGACAACATCTCATATAGTATAACAAACGAAAGGTGATTCAAAGCCTTCCTCACAAACACACGAAGAAGGATCATCAGCATCACTATAATTCTTTACTTCAAAACAAAATACAACAAGCCGTAACTCCACCGTTGCCCTTTTACAATTAATTAAGATTCTATAGACACTCCACTTTACGAACAACGGTGAAATATGAAATGACTTTAAAGTCCCAAATAGCGTTCGTAAAGTTTAAGCGGATGCCTCCTTTATTAACCAAACAGACCCCAATTTCGGGACATTCAGTCCGTCCCATTTAGCATGGGCTCTATACAATCACGTCTTTTGATAATATTATGTGGAGGATCACTAAAATGGGACAGTAACGTTACCCTCGTTCTACCTAATCTATTGCGTCTTCTTTTATTAGTGTGTCCCGGGACTTTCGAATTAATTGGAAAGCTTTTACACTATTGCTAGTAGTTATGGAAAAGGGAACGTGAGGGTTAAATGTAAGCGTATTAAATCAATCGAATTATTAACAAAGGGCTTCCTATTTTGTTGTTAGTAATATCTGAAGCGGGTCGGATTGTATGGGATCATTTATTATGAGATCGCAATCATTAAAATAATGTTCAGTTTAGAGTTCAGATAATACAAAGTCAGCACTCATGTTATAAAAAATACATGAATAATAACTACAGTACACCTAAGCTCAGAACCAAAGCTAAGTGTTTTACTTGAAACTTCATCGCGAACAGCTAAATGAGCGGAATACCTTGTCATCGTCCTTGTTTCTAGTTAATTGGGAGTCCTTGTGTCAAGACTGTAGGTATAGGTTCACGGCCTAATACATACCACCATGTAGGTATGTATGTATTAGGCCGTGCCATCCAAAATATCTAAACTTATCTGTGGTGTAAGACGTTTTATGATAGTAACTTGTAGGGCGTACCCCAATAAGTACCTATTCTATCTTTCGAATGAAATAGGGTCTACACAAAATAAATGCTCGGAATTTCTCGAAAGCGCTGGCCTAAAGTAGACTCTAAAATATGACTTTAATAATGCGTTCTTGTAGCTCCCACATTAATCTTGTAAAATATAACGCTCCTTGAGAAAAAGTGAGAACGTTCTTAAAATAATTTATGGTTAATTGTTACATTCTTTGTCACGATGAATTTTAGTTAAAGAACAGAATTAATTTGATTTCTTAAAAGTTATTATTATTTGGGGTAAGTAGGAAAAGTGGTAGAAAAAGCGAGTGGGTTAGCGGGTAATCTGTGTCGAACTTATCTTATAGGCTGTATGTCGGATGTATAATACCTACTTCACATTATCAGCAGCTGAATAAAGCACTCCATAGAACGTCACTTGTGACGCTTATCAAATTAGTTTACTATAATTAAATACAGATCGGTGATCGAGTGATCTAAATCTTAATTCCCTAGATATTCCCTTATAGCTGACTCTTATGGCACCCACAGGAGAGATGGGTTGGTCCTATTCTTACGCCGCTATCTAGGTACCTATCACAAGGTAAAAATAATAATCACATATTCATTAATTATCCTTAACGTTATAATAATTTACCGGCGTTCTTAATATTCTGCGTAACTCAGTCTATTTTGGAAATGACGTAGCAAGTTTTTTAATAAACGCATAAATTGTAGATGTTTCTAACCCATTCTACTTTTCGTGCATAAGTAGTCATGTCAAAAACGAGGCCAAATTAAGTAGATTTTTTTCGTAACTACGACCTAGATTTTTAGGAATTTACCTGAAACACTAATATATTAGCACCATTTAAAATGGATTACTACTCATTGCTACCAAAGTAGTAATAAGGTAAAACACTAGAGCCCACGATGGGTTTGATAATCAAGAACGTAACAAAATCCATCAAGCTTGGGCTTTGCATCAATTTAACTTTATTATTTCAACAAGCTGCTATCTAGAGTCTAAATTAGAAAAAAAATCAGCATCTGTTTTACGCTAAATGTGCGCAAAACGAAAACGCACGAAGTGATAATAGTTGGTGGGTGAAGTTGCCCTCATTAGTAAACTCAAAGTTGCGCAATGAAATAGAAAGGGCTATTGTTTGGAGTTTTCTTATGTGCGTGATACAATCCAGAATGACGAGACCCGCAGGACAGCTAAAGTCAATAGCTTTCAAAATTAGCAAACTGAAACGGCAATGGGCAGGCCACATTGCTCGCAAAAGCCACCACTGATCGGGAAGAAGGGTTCTCGAGTGATGACCACGAACGCGACGACGCAACGTAATAAAGGTTCTCATAAAACTTATTATAAGCCAGTTTTCAATAAGTTATTATTTATTGTTAGTTATTTATAAATACAATAGCTATCATTAATTGATCGGCCTAAGCGTGGGATTACCTTATTAATATTGTGCATTTTGTAAAATTTGAACCACTTCGTAATGGAAAAAAATAATAATCGTTGGATGAAAATAACAGATATAACTAAGTACCTATATAATCGTTAACATTTAAAGTATATTTTTTACAGTTTATTTTTTGCAGTGAAAAATAATATCAACAAAAATGATTGGAAAAATAATTATCCAATAAATTCATCGTGACTCGTTCAGTCACGATGAATTTATTGCATGCACTATTTATTGATTTACAGAAGTTAAACTAACGATACTTCTTTATTTAAGAATTTATTATATTCAATCCCATCGTATGCATGTGAAAACTTTTCTTTAATAAAAGGGAAAAAAAATAGATAAATTTACTCGCAAAAGTGACCGTTGGAGCAATCACGCGGTGGAAAGCTCGCAAAAGTTTTACTTCAGAGCGGAGCAGGTTTTAGAGTGAAGCGAGTTTTTGAGCGGATATTTCCATAAGCGGTGCAGATTTCGCTGTTGGCCAGATTGTTATATTATTTAAGCGTCAATTTGCTATTTTGTTATCAAACTTTACACTTGCCTAATATTATGTCAAATTTACGCTAATGAAATTATGTTATAGAAGGTAACGTAAGTAGAACTCATAATAGCACGTAATCCGGCTTACTTTATGTAAAAATTACGTCGATTAACGGCGCCGATGGCAGCTCTGCGATGACTGATGCTGTGAGTCATCGCAGAGCTGCCATCGGCGCCGCGCATACTCCGTGAGGATGGGCATCTTTATTGCCCAAACACCGGTCGAGTTAATCGACGTAATTTTTACGTAAAGTAAGCCGGATTACGTGCTATTATGAAATTATGGTTCAGGGATAAAAGCTTATTTTATAACAACATTGTTATCGCTCCTCGCTTATTAATTGGGTAATTTTAGAATTAACTTTAGGAATAAGCGGTCAGCCCACATGGCATACGCACCGCGATAAAGTTTTCTCGACACATTTAGTAGTGAGAGATCGTGACAAGACTATTTGATAGCACCTCTCTAACAGCGACGACAGTTTATCGCAGTGCGCATAGGGGGTCCGAACTTACCTAGAAATATTTAAGTAAGTAGTACCTACCGTTCCTATCCGATCTAAAAAGTACTTTAAATCATTTACCACAAAAACAGAAAAAAAATTCTCAAGTTTTTTTAGAATAAGTCCACAGAATTACTCCAATCAATACATATAATAAAACTGTAAACGGGCTAAATATGTACATTGAATATTTTTGGAAAATTTTAACTTGGCAGAATGCTTATTAATCGATATAGAAATAGAAACATTTTTTTTGAATTTTTTGTCTGTCTGTCTGTCTGTCCCTTTGAACACGCATCACGCTGCATCCACTGAACGGATTTTGGTGAAATTTGGTATGGTAATAGCTAATTATGCAGAATAACATTTAGGATACTTTTTGTTTTCTAAAACGGTCAAGTGCGGGTTGCCCAAGTAAAAAGGATGTAATTTTTAACCAATATTATTTTTTGTTCGCATAACTATATTTGGACATCAATTTTAATTTCAATAAAGAAACACCAAAAACAAAAAAGTACAAAAAAAAATTTAATAAAAAAATATACTTATCCTGTCGAAGGCAAGATAGAAGAGAAAGGTTAAAAAGTAGGGGAAAAGGATGAATGGATGGGACGGCGAAGGGCTTCTAATGCCGTCCCTATCCCTTCTCTCTTACCCATAAACAGGGTTAGGACTTAGAACTAACTAACCCGTGCAAAGCCGGGGCGAGTGTATAATAAAATGCAAGCTTTTGAACATTTCAACGTAGTCCGTTCCAACTACTAACTTTAAATTAAGTTAGCAACAATATATTATTGGAACTGCGGCAGGACATAATTGATTACAGTTTTAAAATTAAATTACTACCAAGGAGTCCGGAATGAGTTTTAATTAATTGCAAACCAACATATGCCGCCGTTGTTAATTCTTATTCTCATTTGTTTATTAATTGTTATTTTTATGAAAAATGAAAATTATGATGTTAACAAAGTTGCTATTACATGGCAACAGAATTAACTTTGGCTGTGGTAATTGTAGATTATCCAAAAGTATCCAAACTACATGATTAGCAGTTATCCTCTTCTTCTTCTCGTGTAGGCTATATATATTAGCTGTTATGCCTAATAATTATTTAAGCCTATTTTTATTTTACCAAAATTAATTTTTTGTTAAGGAAAAACGTGAATCACGAGCAGGATTTCACCTTTCGCGACTAATGACCGGGTTCAAAACCGGCCGATGGATGCAAGAGCAGATAACCGCTTAAAGTAGCGCTCTATATGAAGGAGGATTATGTTAAGGTGGTACAGTGGACGTCTGTGATGATGATGACCCATCCAAGTATAGTGATATTAGTGACCTAAATAAACGTAGCTTACCAATAAGTACTTTGTTAAATCAGCAGGCTACTAGGTAAGTTCGGCGCTAAAATTATTAGTAGTTAGTATTAGTAACTTTTTATACATACATTATGTGTATAAGCGTAGATATTTAACTATTATTTTGTTGTGCAAATATGCACTAACTCCTCTAGACGCGGAGATTAAAATTCTCTACTAAACTAAAATTTAATCTTCCTAAGTTTTCCTTTATAAACTGACAAAATATTTCCTGAAAGCTAATCAAGGTTTTGGCCCAGTTTCAAATATTTACAAGCCGAGCGAGTACTGGCGTTGGTAAATATAGTTTGTTTACTTACCATCGTGGATGTGGAAACCCACAGGTTTCGCGCTTTATTAGAGAACGCATGATGACTAATTTTTTTTTTGCATAATTTAAAAATATTCCTCAAAATATAAACATTTGTGAAAATAAAAATAAAATATCTCAAAAAACGATAAAGTTACAAGCATTTTAAAAACCGGAATAGAAAGAGGTAGCTCAAATGGCCAGTGACGTCAGAGCAATGTCGTCATAGTACCTCATTACTAAGCTGTAGATAGCTTTACCATGTGACTTCACAGGTAGATTTTTCATAGTAGCTGTGGAGGCGCTCTGTTTCGCGAGAAAGAGACAGGAGATGCCTCCTATAGAAACTTTAAAAGCTTATTACTCCGTGATTTATTTACCAATTTCAAATATTTTTTTAATTATTGCATTTATTTGTAATCTTCTTTAAAAAAGTATTATTTACTTGTTCATTTTTAATAGTAGTCATCATGCCTGTTGTCTAAACCAAGTCATGTGGACTCTTTTACCACATACCCGTATGAAAGATACTAACCATATTTTAGACGATATTTCAGGCGACGTAAGTTATATAGCAACAAGATTTTGATTCGATTCAGTAAGGTATTCACTTAAATCATTAAAACATTATGTAAAGTTCTAGAATAAAATTCTCTGCTAACACTCACACTTCACTTCAAATATTACGTCTAAGTATTTCTGCATAACTTTAGTCACGTAAGTAATTTGACCTAATTATTTGCACTGGTCCAGCGCGCCCTTATTTTACAAAAACGAGCCATTCGTGCAATTGTTCGCATACCGTGGGACGAGTCTGCCAAACCCCACTTCACGGAGCTGGGTATATTAACTGTGCCTTCGATACTTATTTATCAGGTAAGCATCTTTGTGCGCATGAACCCACAAAAATTCGTGAAGTTGGGAGCAGCACACGACTATAACACGCGCCATAAAAATAAGTATAGAACACCAGCCCACAGACTCACAAAGTCAGAAAAATCTGTGTACATTAAAGGTGCTAAAGTTTATAATCATTTACCAGAACACATAACAAATGCTACTTCAGACAACATATTTAAAAACAAGCTTAAGATGCTGTTGATCGGTAAGGCTTACTACTCAGTCAATGAGTTTTTTATGGACAAATTGACTGTATAATATTTTAAGTATACGAATACTCTTTTAGATTTATCTAAAATAATATTATTACTTAGTATGTTATTGACCTGTAAATTATTTTTTACCAATAAATTCTGTATTCTGTATTCTGTACATAGAAAACAGAATAAGTTCCTTTTCTTTTTTTAACCGGTATGGTATCCGATATTATCCGGTACAGAATCTGATATATCCGTTACGTTATCTTGTATATCCGGTACAGTAATCACTATATACAGACAGTACGGTATCTGGTATATCCGGTACGGTAATCGGTATACTCGGTACGGTATCTGGTATATCCTGTATGGTAACTGGTATTTCTGGTGCGGTATCCGATGTGGTATCCTCATCCCAGGGTTTCCTATGAGATTCCTGAGAACGCATCTGTCTAGTTTACAAATACAAATACAAATACAAAATCATTTATTTGTTAGAATATTGTGCTTAAGAAAATACATTGATTTTTGTTCCAAATATTCTACCGTTTCCGGTGTACAGATATTGTTGATGTGGATAAATTTTACTTTTACAATATACTTGAATATCATTTCATCCTTTATAACATTCTAGAAATCCAATTAAAATATTTCATAAAGCAATCACATTAATAAAAATAGTTCAAAAATAAAATATCTGTATGAAAAGTAGCATGTCAGAAGTAAAGTGTAGTGTAGTGAAGTGTAGTATTTCGAAGTAAAAAAAAATCGTGTAAGACGGTCAAATATAATTATATAAGTACTTAATAATAAATTTAATGTTATCAATTCAACTTATCATTCAAAAAATCCTGCACTGAATAATAGCATTTGTCAATTAATAATTTAAATAATTTTGTCTTCAATTTATTGCAACATAATTCTTTATAGCCCTCTGGTAATTTATTATAAATACGAATAGCCATACAGTATGCACTATTACTGTATAACTGTATCCGTTGCTTAGGAACATACAATAGATGTTTTCTACGACAATGTTTTTTCCCAACCACAACATTGTGTAGTTCAAATAGATTGGGATGTTGATTTACAAATAAACAAATTTCAAATATGTATAGGCAAGGCAAAGGCAAAATATTATGTTTTTTAAATAGTGGCTTACAACTATCTAAAAAATCAGCATAGCACAGGGACCTAATACATTTTTTTTGCGCTCTAAATGCTCTTAGAGAGTCAACTGAGTTACCCCATATAACAAGACCATATCTCAACAGTGATGATACATAGCCGTGATAAGCGCTGAGTGCAGCCTGCCATGTAGCAACCCGTCTGAGTCTATTCAATACGTATACATACCGATCTAGTTTGGAACATAGTTTCTGAATGTGTTCCTTCCAATTGCAGTGTTTATCAATAACCAGTCCAAGAAATGTAGTCGAATTAACTTGTTCTACGGCATTATGATCATAGGCGATATTTAATGAAACAGGCTTACTATTATACGTTTGAAATTGTATCACTTTAGTCTTATTAAAATTTATTTGAAGATCATTACATTTAAGCCATTGAATTGTAGAATCTAAAGCATCATTAATGTCGAGCTCGAATTTGTCTTTATCAGTTCCTTCTACAAGGATTGTAGTATCATCAGCATATAAAACACAATTGTGGTTAGTCATGTCAGGGAGGTCATTGATGTACAATAGGAAAAGTAGAGGACCCAGAATACTTCCCTGTGGAACTCCACGTTTGTTTAACTTGTACGACGATCTGCACATGGTTTTGTCATGGCCTGAAAAGGTTTGTATCTCAACACACTGCTTCCTATTGCTTAGATAACTTTCCAACCATTCCAAGGCTGTTATTGATGATGATGATGATAAGTTTGAAGACGTAGCGTAGGTCTGCCCCCAACTAGGTGACCTAGTCAGAACCGCGGGGAGCTGATCAATGCTGAAGGCAAGCAGCCACTCAAAGAGGCACTCTATAGGGGAGGCCTAAGTTCAGCAGTGGACGTCTTCAATTCAGCTGTCAATTAATATGTTTAAAATATGAATAAAAATTAAATGATAGATAAACATATTGTACGATACTTTAGAATACTGTAGACAAGTCTGGTGGTAAATTGGTAATTGCTTTATTGAAATACAATGCACGGAGCAAAATGCCCAACGAAATATGAGCAGAATTTCAGTCACGTGCCCGTCAGTTTTAATATTTCGAGCGACCGCAATATGTTTCAAATGTAGGTTTATGAGAATATTCTTAGTCTCTTCGCTAGTTTAGTTGGAAGGTCGGTAGACTCGCTGGCGTATTACGTAATGCCATTTCAACTTGCTATTTTGCATTCTTCTGTGGATCTCCACATTACAGATCACTTAGCAATAAACCAACACGCGCCATGTCTGATATTAAAAGAATATTCTCATAAACCTACATTTGAAACATATTGCGGTCGCTCGAAATATTAAAACTGACGGGCACGTGACTGAAATTCTGCTCATATTTCGTTGGGCATTTTGCTCCGTGCATTGTATTTCAATAAAGCAATTACCAATTTACCACCAGACTTGTCTACAGTATTCTAAAGTATCGTACAATATGTTTATCTATCATTTAATTTTTATTCATATTTTAAACATATTAATTGACAGCTGAATTGAAGACGTCCACTGCTGAACTTAGGCCTCCCCTATAGAGTGCCTCTTTGAGTGGCTGCTTGCCTTCAGCATTGATCAGCTCCCCGCGGTTCTGACTAGGTCACCTAGTTGGGGGCAGACCTACGCTACGTCTTCAAACTTATCATCATCATCATCAATAACAGCCTGAAGACTTCCACTTCTGAACATAAGTAGGCCTTCCGCAAAGAGCGCCACTTTGCACGGCTGCTGGCATCCATCTTTGGCATCTTTGCGTCTTTAAGCGTATATCGCTTTCTAATTATTATTATTGTAAATCGAACCATACATATTAATCCAGGTTGGCCAAACAAAGCCCGATCTGTATTTGGACCGTGATTGAGTAAGCGAATAATTACTTTTAATTCCTTATACAAACCATTTTATCCTCGTGTTAGCATGGAATACGTTATCAGTATTTCAGTTTTTACTTTTATATATACATGAATATGAATATGATGGCAAAACACCAAACTCAGTTTACTCAAAGTAAGAACATCGTTTCAAACGCAACAAAGTCAAGCAAGTTTAGTCGAAATGTTAATACATGTTATAACAATAAGATTTACTTTCAAATGTGATTTTCGTAGTAATCTGTGTAATCTATAATCTACCGTACTGTTTTACATTGCATTTCAGGCTTAATTTCTCTTTGTTTTGTATGTTGAACCAAGGATGCAGAATTAATTCGAGCACAATAGACTCGAGCGAGGCTGGATGCGGATAATTTGTGGCAATTAGTCTCAATGTGAGATATTATTGTGAGATTCACAGATTTTATTCAAGGTAGAATAGATAAGTTCTATTAAATTTTTTTTTACTGTGAATCTTACGGCCGTGCGCTAATTCATAATTTGTATATTTAGGTCCCTAAGTCATCATCAACAGCCTGAATCCATCGGATCTCTAAGTTTAAAGTTGAAACTGCTGATCATTTTGATGTGAAACTTGATTAGTTGAATTTAGGTATTTTTCAATTCGTTCAGTTTGGTTCCTTTTAAGATTTAAGAATAATTATTACAAAATTGACACTCCACTACACAACACAACACAACACAACACAACACTACACAACACAACACAACACAACACAGCACAGCATAGCACAGCACAGCACAGCACAGCACAGCACAGCACAACAGCCAATTAACGATTACAATAGTACATTGATTCTGGACCCTTACTAGGATTCCCTGTATCTATAGGTACCCAGGAACTACTAGGACCCACAACACCCAGATACAAAAAAATAATTTGCTTTTTTGGCCGAGTATCGTCATCGCGACATAACCCTCCGAGTTATGAACCGTACTGTTCAACCACCACCTCACAGAGGCTGTCAAACAATGTAACACGGCTCTACCTTAGGATCGTTCTACATTCATTCCATACTTCGACTACTTCTCCCCCAAACAGTGTGCATCTCTTTCTGCCTAATTAATAAACGGATCCAATTATACTAAGTTCAACAACAAGGGAATTTTACCATACTTATTATACTTATTTATACAGTTTGAATTTGCAGTGCCTTAGGCTTTTTATTTAGAGATATTTCCTTTGCTGGATTGCATTAATGGTAAAATATGACTGTCTAGTCTTTAAATAACTTATATAAGTACATCTCCGTTATTTGATCAGCTTTTTAATAAATCATATTGATAGTGCAAAGGTATACCTACGATTGAGAGCTATCTACTACCTACAGTGCCACAGACATTCAGTGAACATTCGTCTTTTTTTGAAATTGAAGGATAAAATAAGGCAGAAGAATTCAATTTGAACCACAGAGTTGATAGTAAATATCAAAAATGATTTCTGCTTACTAATTTATTAAATTAAATCACTGATAAAAAGTGACTTTGTTTTTATAATAATTTTTTATTAATTTTTTATTAATTTTTTATTTGTTTCTTAGTTTCCTCTTCCTCGAAGAAACTTAATTACATAAAGTTCAGTATGAAGACGTCAGACTTTCTAACTTTTATTACCCTCACAAAGCTTTCAAAATACCATGCTTTTAAAAAACACGGGTGTCACCATCGAGTAAAAAATCTACAGCGCAAATAGGTTACTAAAAATCTATACCACATCTGTGAAACATCACTTATCTACTTCTATCCATTTTTAATTTAAAAAGAATTAGTGGACTCTATAGTAGTTTGGGTCTTGGGTCACCTGGTCATTTGGACAATCCTATGAGTATCAACTGCGTTAGAAACATTGGCCATAGCCCTTTAGGGGGTCTAGCAAAGATCCCTAACTCTAACGCTATCGCCAAACGCTAACTACAAATTGTACTAAAATGACATTGCGGAAATCGCTAACTTTTCCGCAGCGAATGTCATTTCAATACATTTTTGGAGTTAGCGTTTGGGATCTTTGCTAGACTCCCTGGTACCGTTTCCGGTACTGGTGTGTAGGATACAGCATAATACAATTATACAACGACTTTGCGAGGTTTCAATTAGCTAGGAAAGACGCCAATTTCCATCGTGTCAACTCTTTTGGCGTGCTAAGTTTTCTGGATCCTCCTCTCCCCGTAACAGACACGGCCAAAGCTTTAGCTTGTGGGGTGCCCTTAAACTAGTTAACATCAAATTTTGATGTTAACTAGTTTCTATCATTGGTAGAGGTATCATTTTTCATTTTTATAAAATTCAAAATGAATAATTGATTAGGGCTATTTGGATATTACAATAATTTTTTTTTTTATGAGAATGAATTACGTGACGAGCTAGTCGTTCACCTGATGTTAAGCGACACGGCCGCCCATAACAGTAACATAATAAGTTAATGGTATTTTAAAACTATTATAGTTACAAAAAAACTATTATTTCCCCTCCATTTCATAGAAGTCCTTCCGCTGTCACCTTTTAAAAATTATGCGCCCAGTTTGTGTAAGTCTTCAGCTCACTTGCTGAGTCAGGGGCAGGGGGTAATACGTGAGAATTTTGCATAATACGATGCTCACATTATCTCACCCTTGGGACTTTGGTAGTTTTGGAATTCTGCCATATTATTCTAGTTGAGGGTAGTTTGAAAATAAAACTTTTGTTTAACAGTAACAGCCTTAGAACACTTAGTTACACGAAGTGAAAGTTTTACAAAATTCTCTTAACACTTGCAAACTCTACAACTTAAGGTCCTAATTAAAAAGTCACATCACCGAAAGCTTCATTAACTAAAATGTGTTTTGTTTCGTTTTTGCGTGTAACATTTCTCGTCAGTGGCAACACTTTTTAGTCAGGGGAAGTTTCAGTGACTTTGTATTTTTATTTTGCAATTAAGCCCTAGTTAATAATACATTTCAGATAACCTACTTTCGGTTACAAAACTCCCGGCTAAAATAATAATTGCATTAACAAAATTTAAATAAACTATTTAATTTTGATCGTGTCATTTTGTCGTCCCCTGCTAATTACTTTGAGGCTTGAAATTCCAGCCTTAATTTCTGTGGGATATTCAACTCTATTTCCTAGATGATATAGACTGTATTATAGAGAGCTATCCGTCTTTGTACCCCATTGTAAGTCGAGTTTAATGCGGTGGTAATATGCCAGTGACTGGCAAATATTCAGTTCAGTACAATATATCGTTATTTTCTGTTTTCGCCGTGACATAGTGTTTTTGTAAGCAGTGCCAGTTGATTATGACTTGTGAGTTTTATTAGAGAAGGTTATTATTGTAATAAAAGCTTTACTGATGTTAAAACTTATTCTGAATAAGCATCCGTTGCCGTCAACAAAGCGTTTTTATGTAATCGAGTAGCATAATAGCAGTCGTTCACGACGTCTTGAGACATAAACACAATCTATGATTAGGAATCAATATTAACAAAGTTAAACTGAGAGAGTTACAAAGCCTGCTTTGCTAAAAAAAACTTGACAAATCCATTGATCGTTCGTTGTTTAAATTACCGACTATCGATGTTAACATTCGGAATAGATCTAGCCCGTCAAAACAACGAACGGTCATTACAAAACCGCTAAACATTTATATCACCAGCTCCCGTGAATTCAGTAACTTCCGGGATGCGGTGTATCGTCGAGCCATCGGCGAATGGAAATGAGACCAAATTTGTGGTACGGCTCGTACGTTGTGGAATTAGAATGCAACCTCTATTTTCATGGCACTCTTGTATTCATGGAAACGCTATGTCTGTCTGTAGCCATTCGATGTTTATACAGACACCCTGTTTTTTAGATTATGGTGCACCTAAGCCTGATGATGATGAAGATAAGCTAAGATCCTTCACGAATCGCGATTCAATGTTCAACGGGCCTGATAGCTCAGTTGGTAGTATCCCTGCCTTCTGAACTGAGGGCTGTGGGTTCGATTCCTATCCAGGACAAACATTTGTGTGATGAACATAGATGTTTGTTCTGCGTCTGGGTGTTATATTGTATTCTATGTATGTATTTACAAACAAAAAAGTATATAAGTATATCAGTTATCTGGAAAAAAATGTAAATTTAAAAAAAATGTGGTGAAATGCGACTGAATATTATAATGACCCGGCTCTATCCTCAACTCACTACAAAAACGTGTATAGGTTACTTTACCTACCTTAAGAAAGTCCGTACTTGGCACCTTAATATTTACAGCTTAGTATTCTAGGATTCATAAATAGGAATAATTTATTAACTGCAAATAATCAATATCGTGCTTTCACGCTATCACCAAGTAAAACAGTAAAAAAATTAAACAACAGTATAATTATTTTGCCTAATTTGAAAATGATATAACGTTCAGCAGGAATAGATACCATTACGCATAATTAAAAAAAAAACAGAAACATCTCGCAAGTCACGTTTCCTCTGTTGGCAGTGTAATTGCCAGCTGCCCTGATTACACCATAGCCATTCAGTTGTAGTTACTCTAATGATCCACTAACTCGTAAAAAACCCTACCACAACCGCAATCCTCATTCCATTCTACGTAATTACTGCTCGAGTGCTCCCCCAAAGTTCACGTCACACATTTCATTCCGAATGTTAATCTCGAACGCACCGCTGAAAGGAGGCGTGGATATAACCCCCTAAAATATACTGCGTTGAAACACGCAAGTAAAACGCAAACAGAGTTATTATTTATAATGTAGGTACCATTTTTAAGTTAATTAACTAAAATAGTATTTAGAAAGGCCCACATCCGTCATCCTTTATTCATTTTTGTTTTTGCTATAATTAAGTCAAGGATGGTGAGTTCCATGTATTTTGAGAATTAGATTTTTCGACGACAGTACGATACGATACGATACGATACGGTCGAAATTTATACACTTACAGCGTTAAAATGTAACAAACATTCACACACACACCCCCACACAAAAACTAATGCATATATATATATATATAATAGTTATAGTGTGTCTATGTATAATTTTATGTGATCGTTGGGCGTTATTTGTATTTAGTTAATTATAGTAGTTATCAACGGTGCATGTTTATTTAAATTATAATTATTTTTGAATATAGAAAGTTAACTTCTACGATTTATTTATTCACATGACTGTGTTCAAACAATATTATAAACAATACAAATCCTGATTGAGTTACTTAACGTTGTGTTGCATAATTAAGTGGCTTTCCTCTGTAAAGCTGTACCCTTGTTAATTAAATAGGAAGTGATTAAGATAATATCAGCTTAGTGTAAAGTATATAAAAATAATGTTTTTATTTTGTCGCTTATCAATATTATAATTAAGTAAATTTTTTAAATTTTCTCAGTTGTATTTAGTAGACCAGAATAAAAGCACTGCTGCGTAAAGGTAAATCTATGACTGCAACATATTTCTGAATGACCAAAACCTTTCTTAATATCCAGATGTCTTAATTTTATTTGGTTCAGATTGTGAAGGTCGGACTGGCATGGTCGCCATGTGAAGGTGTGGTCTTCTGGTAGGTTGCCATGTAATATAGTAGGTGAAGGTGCAGGTTCTGGTGGTGAGCTGGTGGCACTCCTACGGTTGATGGTAGGCCATGATGGCAATGAAAGATGGTATTGCGTGCACAAATGTATTGTTCGGCTTTTACATGGTGACTACTCTACAATACTCTAACTTAGTACTAACTTAATGCTACGTCGGCTAAACTATGTAGGTCGGGCGTGTTCATACACTACAAGATTTTCATTTTTTCCTCATCATCAAAATGAAGACCTCCTCTGCTGAACACTGGCTTTCTTCATAGAGCGGCTTCTGGCTTCTGGATCATCTGCAGAAAGCTTTTCAAACGTGTTAAAGCTCAGATGAGCTTTGTCTAAAAGATTTTAGACACCAAGAATTATAATCTCACAAAAATCGATTTTATGTGCTTACTTCGTACTCCACTCTGATCGCACGGTAAAGAACTTCTCAACTTATCGAACTGTGCTAAAAGTCCTCGAAAGCGGTTAATGAAGTTCATGCCTAATAGAATCATGCCAAAGTTATCTGAGCAAATGTATCCGAGTCTCTTTGTTCTAGCCTTGTATTACTTATTTTAAAACATCATTATATATTATTTGTACAATCGTTGTGTGTTTATATTTATTTTATTTTAATATACATTTTTACCATGCTGATGCAAATATGTTTTATCCATAATGAGCGATTTTGTTGGTACCTACTTCCACAAGGGGCTGGACTTTTCTGCTAAGTTCGCCTAGGTAAGACCACCGCTTGGTCAGTTAGTCTGCCACCAAGCAGTAGTGTGCAAGTACTACTGCAAATGTTCCGGTTTTAAAGGCACTGTATACCTACTTAGTGAATATATTGGGCAAATAAGACTTAATGATCTAACACTGTACAATCAAACGATAAACGTGACGAGCATTGACATAAAAACTCATTCATTATTCTATATATTTATTACTCTGGCATGTTAGATAGTTTCCATGCCGAGTTGGGATTTTTTCTCTAGTTCAGATTATGGCATCACGTACTTCAACATTTTCTCTATTGCTATTTACCTACTATATAACTAAAAAGAGGAAGATTACTATTATAATTGGCGCACTAATAACACTCGGTAAATTGTGTGCCTTGACCCTAATTTCAGTGGAACGCTTTCGTGATTCTATTAGTGCCTTATCTTTCTTTTATTTAAAATGTTTTCCGTGTAGAAATAACCCCAATCACCGTATTCTATTTTCACCTCATCTGCTCTAAAAGTCGCACATTACCTACGTGACTTCCTACTACGTGCTCGAAGTAACGGATAAGCATGTACGTAACGATTCCTGGCGCGAGACCAAAGTGCACTCGGCGTGTAATTAAATAGCACATTTTGACCACCATTCACTAGGGTAAGACTTTTTTTTAAATAAGTTCCACTTAGAAGTGTTTACAAAGACAATAGACAAATGGTTATGGAAACTTTTCTATAAATTCATCAATTTTATTATTAGCTGTAAGTGAAGGTCGACTAGCCGTTGTGAAATGATCGTTCGTTTGTCGCAAATAGTGATTTGTATGTTGACTGCTATACAAATGGTATTTCTTACAACTGAGAGCTTGTTGGTCCTCACTGTTGTCTTTAAGACAAATCAAGGCTAAACATTACTACTTTTTAAAATTACATAACTGGCGACCTATAGCTTATTACCTACACGAGAAAAGAAGACAAATTATACTAATTGAAAGCAGAATTTCCACCCGGATTACACCCATTTTTATCTCAAAAGTTTTAATTTTCAGCAATATAAATTATCTTATGATATCAATAATGCCGACCATACTGTTACAGTGCTGATGAGTTAAGTTTGATTGCGAATCTCTTACACGACGTAGTATCCTCAGGAACATACAATCTAATACAAAAGCCATTCTCTCCCACGCTAACTCTTTGCTTTCGTTCTACGAGATTTATTTACGCGGTAGAAAATATTAAGTAGAACTTTTCTGAACTCCAGTAATTTTAAAGAGCAGAAGAAATATTACGAAAGGAAAAGTCATCTACCCGGCCTATTGTGCGTGCACTCGCCCCGAACGTTTCTAAAACGTTTTTATTACAACACGTACAAAACAATGTTTATTAGGTTTTTGCGCCTTTTCCCGTACTCTTGTCTTGCTTCTTTATTACATTGCTCTTTTTTGAATTCACAGCGATGTCTAAGGATCTTACGAAATGAAAAACTGAAAATTTATCGTAAACCGATAATACAACAAGGGATGTTACTTTTCAAATAAAGCAATTTTTTAACATATTTAAGTAATTAGGTAACACAAGCTCACGTGAAGGCGATTACCGGTATGAATCTCGTTATTTTTTATACGTGCTTACTACTCCTAGTAATATATCTACCTACTTTGTACTTCTGAAGACTATAGCTAGTAATTTATGATTGATATAAAATCAGTATTAGTATCGTCTGATGCTTAGTTAATTAGTAACCTAATCAAAAGATTAAGTTTAAGGGATATTAAGAAAATTTCGTTTAAATCAAAAATAAATAAGTATCCAGAAAACAATAACTCAGATCAGTTTTCTGATAATAAGATAATAATTATAACCGGTGTATTTAAGGCCTTCCGACGATGAATAATGTGGCGGGAAAATAATGAGGATACGTCATACTAGACAGCTGCCTACAAGACAATATTCCTCGGAAAAACGAACGCTAGATCGTAATTAACTTGTCTGGACTGACCTATATTTTGTTAGCTTTGACCCTGATTTTTTTGTTTATTTCCTTACAACATTATTTACTTTATTCCTACACTTGTACGCAAAAAGGACGATGTTATTTGCGCAGTTGATTGATATAATAATAGAGTAAGGTTTCAATAGTCAGAACTATTATTCCCTGATAATATTCATCCTGCACCTTAAAGACTTTAAGGTGGGAATAATACACACACATCTATCTATATTACATTGTTCTAACAATTTGAAGAGTATTGAATGGGGCTATAAGTAGTATATTCCATTTTGTTATTTTGCAACAACTCTCTGAGATATTGACGGAAATTTCTGGAACATTCCTGCAAAACCCCATTTTGTATGAAAACGATTTTTAGCTATTTATGCAAAAATGATCCAAACTAAATTAGTTTTTTGTTAATGCTTGTTTAATGGCTTTTATCTAATGATAATGAAATGAAAAGCAACAAAGTAGCTTTATTTGTTCATGAACTCTATATACGCTGAGTTTCATCCAAATCAGTTCAGCTGATACAGCGTAACTAAGCTACAAAAATAACATCTACCCCTACAGGCAAAACAACATTAAGGTGAAGTGACTCTTGAATAAACTTTAAAAGTTTTAATGTAATCATTTAACTACATAATAAAACAGATAAACTAATTAAAGTTAAAAATCTAAATACTTTTCATCTGCGACTTCGAGCTCCAGCACGCCAAAACAATAATAAATCATCATTCACTCTTTGCAAACCTTTTGTTTCCTAGTAACTGATTGCGTCGTTTGGTATAAGATCCATAATTGCCTGCAAGTCTTTGGCTTTTGTCTCTGTAATTTCCTGTCAACGTGTTTCCTTACTGTTGGCGTCCTTATTAAGCTCAAAGCTCAAAGTCATGCACCAAGCTATAGAGGGAGCTATGCTCGGTGTTTGCCTATGGAGGAGGAGAACTAAAGCGCCCGATATAGCTCAAGTTGAACTGGCAATGGGCAGGTAACGTGGTGATTACAATCGGAAGATGCAACGGAGGCCAGCCCTTCACTAGGACCACTAGGACCACTAGGACCTGATGGTTTCAGGGTCCATTTGGCAATAGCTTTTTTTAGGAACTTTTTCTACCCCATTGCTCGCTTGTAGAACTAACAACGAATGGCCCAGAATGGTTCTCGAGTGACGACCGGAAGACGTATCGTAGACTAACCCTTCGCTAGGTGAACCAACGATCTGTTAAAAACCGTGAGGAGCCAAGGGCCTAGGGTGGTTTCAAGAGGCAAGCAGCTGCTTAAAGTAGCTTCTTGTGGCCTAGGCCTATGTTCAACAGTGGACGCCTTCAAGCCATTGATGATGATATCCTGCCCATCTGGCAATAGCCTTTTGATTTATTACTGGTCTGCGTTATTGGTTGTATCCAATCAGATTTTCGGATTCTACCTTGAAATCCTGTTTCGTCTCTGCAGACACTTTGGTGTCTATATGGCGTAATAAGTATGAACCTACTTCTTGTACCCCTTTATTTCTTTCATCCTCAACCCAGATGTAGCAATACCCTACGTTATCAAATGACATGTATCGGATGAATCACTCGGCATCGACATAGTACTTACTTAAATAATGAAGGCAGATCCTATGACAATTAAAAACCAGAGAGCTTTAAAAAATGTGTTAAAAAAATCCTTTTTTAGGGAAGGCAACGCACCGGCAATGCCCTTGGTATTGCAGATGTCCATAGGCGGCAGTGACCATTTACCACCAAGTGGGCCGGCTGCTTGTTTGCCACTCATTACATAAAAAAATATAATGAAAGAATGCAAAATAAGATCATTTGCAGGTAAGGTTACGAATGGATCTCACAATTTCTTGACCTTTAGTAAAAAAGACAGTCAACTGAAAGCTTTTTGTTAGCAGAAACAAAGTAGAAAAACCAACAGAAACCACCAGTAGTATCGTATCGCTTAGTAATAATAAATAGTAGAAGCCTTAGATCCAATACGGCCAAACAGACGGGAAATCGCGGAGCTAAAACAAAGACTGGGAGGATGATGCATATACGACACAGTCTCTCTATCTATTGAAGTAAAACACAGGGAACCTTTTCAATTCAATTCTTGTATATTCTTTCTTCTATAAATATTCAGTACACA
This sequence comes from Ennomos erosarius, assembly GCA_963580505.1. NCBI lineage: Eukaryota > Metazoa > Arthropoda > Insecta > Lepidoptera > Geometridae > Ennomos > Ennomos erosarius. The sequence goes on from OY756982.1 coordinate 3,556,035, forward strand.
CTCAGTACACAATAAACGAACAGGAGCAATAATACGTCTTGACGCTTCGGCTGCTTAACCAAAATTGACTGCTTTTTGGACCTTGTCGTCCCTCCAAAACTTCCCTCCTAAACCTTAATATTATTTTACTGGAACTACCAATACCAAGGCAGCCATCGTAATTGGCTGATGGTTCAGCGGACGCTCCTTCCGCCAGTGTGGCCAACCAAAATGGTATTTTTAAACAGTCTACCAACCTCTTAATATTAAAAAGTGAGAATAAATTATAAAATTCACGACACTATCTATTTTAATTTAAACACTAAAACGTTCCAAACTAACATACTTCTCTAATGCACTGAATTTTTTGGAACATTTATGCAATTATAATATGTTCCAAACATCTTTGGATCGTTTTGGCATATTTTTTATGTCGTCAAAAAATGCTCCAGGTGTTTTGAATCATTGTGGCTTAAATGTTTTCTCATTTTCTGATTTGCAAAATGTTCCAACCGTAATTGGATCATTTTGGCTTAAAAATTATCAACATAGCCCCTACATGTATGTGGGTTGGAACACCATGGTCTATGTTTGCTTCTGGTACAGATTATCGAATGGGTGTCTTTGCCACATAAAAATAGGGCTTATTTTAGATCGAATGGCATACTCAACTTAATTTTGGCCAGTTTGTGGATTGGGGCGTTTTGGCATAACACGGTCCAAGTAATCTATCACCTTTCGGTGTTTTACGGTAAAATAGTGAGATTCCATCTCATATTATAACAGGCTTATGTACCATACATATTATTAAGCTTTCAATTTGTGAATTTTAGGGCTGATCTTGTAAAGAGTAATCATAATATGTTAGTTTATTCTAATAACCTTTAACCTTTTCACTTTTAACCTTAAAATAGAAACATTATCTGACTATAGAAAGATCGACCATGAGACTGTTAAATCTTATGAGTTTCTTAGTTTTTTACCATTCCAAGTCAAATCGCTATATAAAGAACATCTGTAATATCTTTTTCACAAGTAACAACTGACAGTGGTATTCATAGTCAACGGGTGAACAAAACCCCAAAATCTATCATTCAACTTCATCATGGAGATTGAAAGTTAAATCATTATGATGCAACTTTTGACCAATCAAAAGTCGCGCGAAAATGTCACCCTTCCTTTGACCATGCCAGATTTGGGGCTACTTTTGTTTATAAAATGCATAAAGCTAGAAGTCACCACACAGCGCCTGAATCATCCTCTAGAGTAGCCCCCACCTTGACTATGAATGCCAGTGTAAGTTTTGTCATTAGCTAACATTGCTTTGCGTCACGAGCCAGTGAGGTGACAACTCCCACCAGCTCCCTTTGAGATATTCTTCACCTAATGAAGTGACGCTATATCTTAATTAAGTCGTCCAGATTGGCCTTTATTTCGTTAATATTCTGCGTTGATAGCTGTGATTGGCTGAAAGTGTCAGGGCTTTAATAAGCTTCGCGAATTGAGTGCCAATATTAAAATACTTTGGTAATTTTATAAACGGGGCTAAGTTGGCGCAGTGCGGTGAAACATGTATTAAATATATATCGCCTTGACCTTGATCTGTTTTACTGATAGTTGGTGATTTATTTTTTCTTTATTACTGTACAAAAAGTGAAATAATAATTATAAAATGATATACTAGATTCCATTATTTTTTTGCAAAAAAAGATTGGTATTAATAAATAATTATTATTCTCATCATCATCAGACTGAAGACGTCCACTGCTGAACATAGACCTCTACCAAAGACTGCCACTTTGGGCGGCTGCTTGCCTCTCGCGTCCATCGGGTCTCCGTAGTTCTGACCAGGTCGATTTAATAAATAATAACACCTAGTAACTAATAAACATCTTTTACTTCAATAACATTCGTTCTGCTTACTTCTTATTTTATTTTAATTTATGGTCCTATTTAGTTTTGTAAAGTTAAGGTGAATCATACAATTTTGTACTTCACAGAAATTCTAAACCCATAGTCAAATAAATTTATTTCATACCAAAAACTCATAATATTATAGCTTTCAGAGAAAAAAAGTGCTTCGAACAGAGTTTTAAAAGCAAAAAATTACTTTTATATCAAACAAAAATAATTATTAAACCATATTTTTTTAATTTTAGTAAACATAATTATCACAGGATTATAATTATGACTTAGTTATTCAACTTTATTTCTAAAATTTGAGAGATATTATAGTCTCATTTTGAACAAACCCAACAGATACCAGCCATCGATAAGCCAAAATATATTGCTCTGTGATTACGAACCCCAAAATATTAGAGGAAATTAAAGCTTTGCAAAACATTTATAAACCTCCCGAACAAATATTTAATGTTCTTTATTGGAAATTTTATTACGTTCCCTTATATCTACTGCATAATTGTATTACTGATAGAATTATTATAATAATTGTTTTTATGTTGAAGTAGTTTAAAGATAGTTTATAACGTCTGTTTTCAACAGATTAATTTGTAAAGGAAAAATTAGAATCACGAGCGGGGATTGATCCGAATTTTTCCTTCACTTTTAACAACCAACTTACGGGGTTGGGGTGATTCTCAAGAACATCTCAATAGATGGCGCTACCAACCCCATAAGTTGGTTGTAAAGGCGAAGGAAAATTCGGACATGAGACCACTTGTCACGGTAGCTTAAGTAAAGCATATCCCGGCTTGAGGGATGGATGGATGCGGGTTCAATCCCCGCTCGTGATTCTAATTTTTCCTTTACAAATTAATCTGTAGATTACGCTGAGCAGGCGATACTGCTATAATAATCATAAATATTCTATGTTTTCAATTTATTATTTCAGAAGTAAACCTTATAATAGAAAAAACATACCTATATTCAGCAGTGGAGGTTTTCAGGCTGATGCCGATGATGAAGCTGCCTTTATAATACTTTTTTTCACATGAAATTAGCAGATACAAGCAGTAAGCCCACTTGGTTGTAAAACTAATGGTCTATGAACGTATGCAATTTGTAATGCAGATTTTTCATTTATTAATATTGAATTAATTAGGAAAGTTTTTAATTGAGTAGAAGTGTCAAATATGACGTCATCTTTACTTGTAGGTATAGATGTTCTCTTGGTCTTTGAAGAAAATCCGACAATGAATTTATTTTTCAAAACTAGTGTATCTTGAACTTGAATGTGTAATAAGGGTGGATTATTATCCGTTAAGTGTTCGTGAACGTGCACGAGTGTTGGCAAATGGTTTCAAGATTATAGAAACATGCATTTTCGTTTTTGCTTAAATTGCCATTTCTTAGAGCCTTCAGTAAAATATCCTTCATTTTACTGTTGGCGTTTTGACTGACAAAATATGACTTTTACTTGACATAACCGCACAGATTTTACTCACTTGACATTGACAGAATTATTGCAAAAAGGCGATAGAAACCCATTAAACAAGAAAAAGAAGAAGAAGAAGATGTTCTCTTTACAATAATACGAAACAACAATAAAATCGTTCTTTTGCGTGACGCCTGATTTAATCCACTTTTAATTTGTGAGTAGCCACTCCTTTCTTTGTTCCCTTGCCGCTTTTAATTTTACGGTTGATAAATTCTCCATTTTACGTAAATAAATAGTCTTATTCGGCATCCCATGAGAAATAAAAAATAAATTGTTCTCGGAAGACAAAGGTATTGCGTACAAAAATCTATTTCTTCCAGTTAGAAAGATACGTAGCTTGTTTTAGTTTTGTAGAGATAGATAAATACATTCTTTTACAAAACTCAAAACTTTCTGTCTCTTTAAACTGTTTATTTATTTTTCACTTTTATATTTTACTGTTAGGTAAGTTAATACAAAAAAATAAACTTATCCTTAATGAATACTGGCCAACAATGATTTAAAATTATTTCAATCAATAATTTAAATAAGATTATCGTATATATGTATACACCAACACAGCACTTAGGTACAGCGCGAAAAAGAAAAACCATATCGAATTTTAGGGTTACAGGTAGATCTATTTTCAGCATTGAATCTATCAATTTTCTAAAATTAGGGTTGGCAGCACTGCTGGTCAATTTAAAATTATTTGTAAAGGGTGCCTAGAAATTAGTGTCAAGTATTCAGAGGTAGTAGAGGTAGGAAGTTCAGACCTAGTGTCTCAACATCATTATCATTATCAACAGCCTGAAAACGTCCACTGCTGAACAAAGGCCTCCTCTAGAGAGTGCCACTTTGTTACTGCTCGCCTCCTGCATCCATCGGCTACCCGCAGCTTTCACCAGATCTTCGGTACGTACTGGGATTTACATCCCATATAATTTCTACGATTTGGAGCTACGGGTACACTGATCATAAGAGGTCAGGGTACGGGCATTGTTTGTGTCTTCATATACCAATAAAGTAAGTCTGCCAAGAAACTTTCATGTCTATTTCCCCAACAATCTGTCAAGCAACAACAACGTGAGAAGTTGTGGGTTAATACGGTCTCTGGGGTCACACGTCGTCAGTTCGTTACTCTACCTCGGGGCATCACTGTACTCGCCTAGAAGTTTCAGAATGAGGTATAAGACTTTGTCTTGACTTTGTCTTATACGTAAAGACGTAAAACGTTTGCACGTAGCATATTTTAGCAGGAATTTACATAAAACGGGTGCTTTATAATGCCTTTTTTATGAGAATGAATGACCTGATGAGGTAGTCGTTCATACACGTTTATTACTCCTACATGTTTTTATTTATTGTTTTATGTTTGGAGAAAGGAGACGAATCAACCATACGACAGTTTGATACTTTATTTTGACTTGGGACTTATTCAATTTACTGAGATGATTATTACAGTGATTATAACTAGGTGAACTGAAACCGAACGAGGAACAAAGTTTTCGACTGCTAACACGAACCGAAAGACGCAACATAGCTAGGTCTCGTGGGGAGCTTGATGCAGAGGCCGCTCAAAGTAGGGCCACAGATATTAAAATAGGCTAGGGCTCTATGAACTCCTTCATAGAGCAACATAGAACATAGGCCTCTGCCTATGTTAATTAGTGAACGACTCCATAATGATGATAATGACACAGTAATTCGATGCTTTTTCAAATTTAACATTATGTATAATACAATAATTTTCCTTATTTCATAAATTTTGTGGCTTACAATAATTTGTATAACTGCTCTTTGCCGAGGTGGTGGATGTCCCTATATAATTCACCTGACGTAATGTTTATTCAGTACATAGTTACACATATCAACAAGAAACTAAGCCACAGCGAGAATTCTCCGAGCTAAATCCGACCATATATCATAGTTGTATCAAAGAAGACGCTAGAAGCTTTAGTTTCATTTAAAGCGTTACAGCGCTTGTTGAACATTTCGGTGCTTCCTCGTAGTAATAGTATTTAATCTAACTGGTTTGAGAACGACGAATAGTCTTTTCTTGCGGTTAAACTTTAATGACATGAAAGTATTTTTTCTAGCAGCATGCTATGTAAAACATCAAGTGGACTAGTATTGGTAATTGGTGAAGGCTCTTCAAATATTTTAAACACTTTTCTTTTCTTCAGTTATTTATTGTTTTTCTTTTATAACGGGCTTAATTTCTTTATTGTTTTAATTGACTACTTCAATAATATAATATACCTACATAGACACCACTACCTATAAAAAATTTGTATATACTAGTCGCGATGACCTACGAACAATTTAAATACTCCAACCCACAATTAGTAGACGGTACCCACAGAGCAAAAAAAAAAAAAAATAGGCGAAGTGTCATTTGTTTCATAGCTCTGTGGCGGTACCCAACATGCTGGCACCATTGCCTCGTTAAATTGCAATGCTGATTCGTTGGGCCTGATATTGTTGTTTTACTTGTGGTGATTTTAATTCAGTACGTTTAAATGTAATATTTGTGTATTTGTTACATTTAGATAATTTTTTGTTTACAATAAAGTCCTTTGATATTTTTGAGAGACCATTAAACCATTGATTCATGAAAATTACTATTTATTTTGACTGAAATTCATGTTTTTCTCGAAAACATCGAAGTTTTAACATTTGGTTGTAAGCTTCATACTGATTCGACATAAAGCGGCATGTTTCCAAAGCACACTCCAGTAAATGGCTCGAGGCAGGGCGATGTCAAGTGCTCCTGGGAGAGTGAAAGAGAACGTAAAAACGCCGATTTGCAGCGAGTCGAGGCGCAACTTTGTACGCCTGAACAAGGCATTTATTTGTTGCGTTTATTGTCCGATTTGTTACCTGTTTAGATTTCTTTAAGCTGGTCGCTTATCTCTTTTTACATGGTCCTCACTTTGTGAGATAACAAGTGTTCTGTTGTATTAAGTAAAGAAAGAAAGCGTGATAAAACCTATCGGGTTTCGACGTCCTAAATATTATAATGACGCCAATAAAAAAATTTACTCGATTAACTCGCCTCTTTGTTAAAGGTTCGCCTATTATTAAGTTAAATTAACAAAATCTTCGTAACATATAAGGCAGTAACATAATAGCACACATGAAAAAAATGTATTGCTATACCTAGACAATGTATACCTTTTTCCTTTCTTATAAATGGACTTTTACATGCATTTTAATACAAGAAGTAAGTAATAAATTATAGAAATTACTAGGTAGTTTTTCGAATGAATCTTTTGAGTAGTAGCCGTAATTGGGTTTAAAAATTCTTGCCTACAAAACATTTTCAAACTATACAGTAGCTACTTTGGTCAACTCGTAGACACATTTAATAAGTTTTGCGCCATATTCTTAGAGACGTTACTTTTCTGTCTCCACTAAACTGGCAGCAAGCCATGAAATTATACGAGTAGACTGGCCACAACCTCGTCGATCGCAGGAGACGCAACGTACTGGAAAATATGTTATTATTTTATAGTTTAATGGGACGTAATATGAACTCTTAGATAAAAGGGTACTCATAAATTTCATTTTAAAATTAAGTTGCTAACAGATAAGTCGAAATGTTAGTAGGCAGGATACATCACTCGTAAAACTGACAATAGTTAAGGAAAGGAAGGTTCTGTAGGGGCAACCATGAACCAGAAAACGCAGCGTAGAGTGTCCCCCTAATAGCTTACTCGACGACCTGCAAGTGCCACCGTATTACGATGGATATAGCAGCGCTAAAGACGCGCGTCTGTCAAAACCGTACGAATTCGACACAGCAGTTGAGCGACAGACGCGCTTTAGCAGCACTGTTATAGATTTGGAGGGGGCAGCGCAAAACTGCATGAAGCCGAGACAAGCAATCAATCAAAGTGACTCTCTATGGGAGAGCCTAATTAAATTTATGTCCATAGTTTAGCAGTGGACGTCTTCAGGGTGATGATGATCATGAGTAACGTTATTTAGAGACGATAACGGTAATGCGTACACGAATAATGCGTTCTTATTCCTGCAATAAACGTTTCTCCCGTACTAAAACCGTAAACAGATGTAATCCGGTGAATTATTTAGCGACAAAGCGATCGGAACTCGATTCAGAGGAGTTATCGGAACATGATCGCGTATTGTCTCAATTCTTCTATTGCGATTCTTTCAAATATTTCTGCTTGTAAGTTTTATCAGAATGTGATGTGAGTGATAATAATAACTTATAAAGTATGTAAAAAATATAATTTCTGGTCACCGTACATTTTAGGTGACACCTATAATATTTTCGTTTATGGTAGACACAATCTATCTTTACGCGAGAGCTAATGCGGCTGCCCCCCAGCTACATCAGCTCTCGGGTAAAATATGCGGTAACCCATGCGAATTTCTGGTTTGTAAAATTTCTTAATGTAGTGATAATTGTAAGTATGTTTGCGATTATTTGAACTTGAATTCCAAAATCGTATTTAAAAGCCTATCATCGTAGTAATCGCAGTTAATTCGGTAACTTTATCCCCTAAATCATATCACGCTCAAACAGTAAATAACAATCGGTAGATTGTCAAGCTGACAGCGTAACAAATGTGTGCCACCAAATGCCGCGTAATTTATGATATCGGTACATGATTAATATTACTATGGTCATGCAGTTAGTTGAGATATGCATGAAAAGCTAATGGCTCAAAAATCCTTACCCTACTAAAATCTTTATGGAATACTAAGTTGTTGCGGAAAACGGACAATTTATGGGTCAAACCGTGGGGTGGTTGTGCCTATCTAGTAAATATTATATTTATTTGACCGTAGGATACACAATGAAACGGCATGGGTACAGGCCGACAGCCCGTCAAGTGCAGAAAAATCATAAAATGAACATAATTTCCTCGCATTGATTCGCGAATTAAATATAGGGAAATATAACATTTTGAATTTATAAAATTGGCGTTTGCCACGTACTATAATAGATTTAATTATTTTTTTATGAGAATGTTTGACCTGACTAGCTAGTCGTTCACCTGATGTTAAGCGACACGGCTGCCCATAACAGCTGTAGTGATAACATAACAATAACATCACATTGTTATTATTAATGCGAAAGTGTGTTTGTGTGTGTTCCCTCTTCACTGTAGTCTTCAAGAAAGAATATGTGACTAAGGCCATTACTTAGGTTGAGTTTACCTTCGCCATCCATTATTTTTCTTGACCTTCAAAGTCAAAGTTAAATTAAGGTTAAACCAGGGCATGTCATTTTTAATAGCTATAAGAATTTCCTGCCAACGTCAGCTCAATTTATTAAAATTACAAATTGACATCGTAGCTCATAAAATCAAGGTTAATTGCGATGGAAATTTTGACGTCTTATTATAATGTTCGTGAGAATATCTTCGTTCACAGACTTTTTGTCTCAACTAAAGCAAAAAGTCCACCCCATTTTTATACTTATCTTTTACCCTGTTTCTTTCCAAATACGCTACTTTTTCTATTCTTTGCGCGAGAATTAACAATTTTATGTATATACTCAATATTATAATGTTTTATTTTAATGGACGAAAATGTATTTCAAAAATTTTTTTTATATTATGGAAGTCCTATAAATTTAAATAATCCAAAGATATTAATATTATCTACAGTTAAATTTCCCAGAAATTATACCTGCAAAAATATTATTTACTCGACCTCGAGCACAAACGGATATACAACTACCTCTGAGATAGGCCATGAGATGAGTTAAGATAGTACCTCAAGTCATCTCAACTCAAGGCATGATGTATGATGTTGTAAATTCAATTTCATATATTTGGTTTGTTTGCTGTTGGTACCCTTTAACGGAAAAGTATGTCCCGAACTCAGACGATTCCGGAAAATCTTGTCACCGCGATTTAGAAATTGGTGCTCGAAGCAATCTGCCATCTATGTAAAAGTCGTCGTACTAACTGAGTAATTATATACTTTCAAAATCAAAACTTCCAGAAACCTCACAATACCGAGGTACCGACCCGTCCTGAACTAAGGACTTAGCAGCTTATATTTCGACAACCTCTTGACCGATTTGGCTCATATTTGTAATATTTATTAAGAATTGAATACCCACTATTTCTACCAAATATTATCAAAATCAGTCGGTAAATGGTGCTACAGCAAAGTTCCCCCCTTTTTAGGGCAAATACCCCCTCAATCAAAAATTCCCTGGACCTGTAGAACCTATGTACCAACTTTCGTCAAGATTGGTTGAAAAATGCGACCTGTACGCAAGTACGTACATCTGGACAGATGAAAGCAAATTTTGGCAAGTTCAGGCATAGATGGTTCACTTTGGTTCATGATGGTTAACTCGAACCATTCTTTTCATTTCTCTACAATTTATTCATCGCGAAAATGTTTTCAAATATATTTACAATATAAGAAAAATTTTATGAATACTTACTAAATTATTATTGCCATAAAGTGTAATTATGTGAAAAGTATCTGTTCTCGCCAAAAGTCACTTATCTCGCACGCTTCTCACTAAGTGCTTAGATTTCCAAGATCGTCGGGAAGTCACCTAAGTGAAAACAAATGCTCCACCGCCACCCCAAAGAACCGGGCGATTTATTCAAATAAACCAGAATAAGCGCCTACGCTGACTTAGGATTTTCTGGAATACATTTTTTATGTTCGTATTGAGTGTGTATGAGGTACTTATATTAAAAGTTAAGAGCAAAACTAGTGAGATAATTTAATAGCGTTGGATGTATAGACTGTAGTTGCCAGGGGCGGTACCTAAATTGCGATTCAATGGGCTAATGTTGCCAGTTGCAAGAACGGAAAGGGACTGAAAATGGCGTAAAAATAAGGATTATAATATACTAACTGCGCCCCGCGGCTTCGCCCGCAGATATACTGATCTGTACGCCTATTCCCAAGCCATCGAAAACGTTCCGATTCGAAATTCACGCTATTCGTCTCTTTCCGCTACATTTAGAATGAAGGAGACTGAGAGTGAAGATTTCGAATCGAAAAGTTTTCGAAGGATTGCTGATCAAAGGATGGTGATCTATTTCACGTGTAGAACAATATGAGGGTAGGTATATAAGATTGCGATTCAGATGTTTTTTGCTTATTATCACATTCACTGCGTAATGTCAAGACCATGGGTACCTAAAAATGTGTTAAGCCTATCTTACTTTCTCTTCGAATATTATCCATGCGATACTTTGTCTCTGTGTGTGAATTTTTGTTATGTACTTACCTTATAATATCTCTGTAACTAATTCTAAATCAAGTTTGATGACATTTTTACATACTTTTCACTGTAGGGGGGGGGGGGTAGGGGAAGGCCCTGGGGTTAGTGATTAAGAGATAAAAATAGGCCCAGCGAACAGAACAACCACGAAAATAAACACCAACTCTTAACTCAGATCACCTTCACTACAAACTGACTCTCACAACAACTTTCGACAACTTTCGGATTTATATATTATTAAGATTACCCGCGACTACATCTGCTTTTACCACTGCCAACTTTAGCCACAGGTTACCTGCACTGCAGTGGTTGCCTTTACTAGAAACTGCCCCTCGCCGACCGCTTGCGCCCAGCAAACAGAGCAAACTCAAAAAAAAAAAAAAAACGACACCTTTGAGCAGTGGTTGCCTTCACTACAAACTGTTCCTCGCGGGCCGCTTGCGGCCCAGCAAACAGAGCAACCTCGAAAAAAAAAACGACACCTTTTAGCAGTGGTTGCCTTCACTACAAACTGGCCCTCGCGGGCCGTTTGCGGCCCAGCGAACAGAGCAACCTCAAAAAAAACGACACCTTTTAGCAGTGGTTGCCTTCACTACAAAGTGCCCCTCGCGGGCCGTTTACGGTAGAGAACTGTTATGTTATTAAATATCATCCAAATTAGCTTAATTATAGAAGAAGAGAAGTTGCGTTACAGGTAATGTTATCCTACAGGAACCATACATTTATCCGGGATGGGGAAAAAATCATTTTTAAGTGATAATGCCATCCCACAGGATCTATTTAAGTGTCCGGGGTTATAATTTTTTCGGTCAGTGCAAACTGTAGACATATTTAAATTAATTTAATGAAAATTCATTGACAATGTTAAGTTTGATTGGTAATTTTTCCGGGATAAAAAGTATCCTATGTGTTAATCCAGTATATAAGCTATCTCTATTCCAAATTTCATCCAAATCCATCCAGCCGTTACGACGTGAAGAGGGAACATACACACACATACACACACACACACACACACACACACACACACACACACACACACACACACACACACACACACACACACACACACACACACACACACACACACACACACACACCCACTCACACACAAACTTTCGCCTTTATAATATTAGTGTGATAGTGTGATTTGTGTTAATAAGAAAAAATCGACATATTTATCCCCAGCATGCGTTCAAATGGTTATTAATTAATTATCTATATTATATATACATTAATCAATTAATTATCATAGTGAGAAGGATATTATTTGTTATTTTTCTACTAAACATTTCAAACAAGAAAAAGAAAAGAATACGAATATTTTAATTTCTAGTTATCCTTTACGCATTGCTTTTAATTTTTTTTTTCTAATTTCGTTAAATACATACTTAATCGTTAAAAAGGTAATGAAATTCAGCAATTTAAAAAAACATCGATTTACAAAAGAAACATAACTTTGAAATAGCAACATAAAAGTTAGTACTAAGGCTAACGAAACGTAACCTCAAACTTGTTTTTCCATAAAATGGCAACACTGTATGCCTCGTTTTGTAAGGTTCATCTCTTCCGCTTATCATACCGACTTCGAGTTACGACCAAATAAAAGGGCATACTTGTCCCATCTCATTGCCTGACGTACCGCTTAAAATAAAGCATTATTTTCATGTCAACAGAAAAACGTGCAAGGCATAAAAGTTATTGCAAGAAGTGGCATACTTTATGACGAATTTTCGTCACAAGCTTTGCATATTGTAGTGAGGATGAACGTAATAAGGACCAGTCTTGTTTTTTCTTATCAAAAGTAATACCAATACATTTTCCTGATTAATAATTGAAGGCACTCTACGGTTTACTGCAATTCTCTCACTTTTCCGGCATTAAAAGTATCTTATTTGAGTTTAGTCGGTTATATTTATGATTATGACTAAAATCATGTTGGACACTTTTTGTGCCTGTAACTTTGTGTATAATTTTATACAAAACAGTCTAGCTATTACAGCGTAAAAGTCACATAAAAAACATAGTAACGAACGCACGTTTGACTTTTGTTTAACGTAGGGAATGGAACACCAAATGGTTTTTCTTCAAGGTCGAATAAGTAAGGCGTACTTCCTTTAACTGGCAGTTGGTAGTAGCTCTGCATTCTGAACTATAGGTTGTGGGTTCGATTCCCACTAAATTATGCGATAAACATCTATGTTTGTTTGGTGTTCGTGTGCTATATTGTATTCTATGTATGTATTTACAAACAAAAAGTATCTACGTATTCTGTCAGTTATGTTCTCACAGTAAAAGCTATAGTTTCTGGCTAGATGGCGCTATGTGAAATGACCACACATATTTATTTATTTTGGTCGTTTACGACTGTTTTTCATTCTATCGTTATGACGTTCACTCATCACTGCAGCAGAAAAGGCGAGTAATTAAAGCATTTTGGCTGGACAGGTATTGCAATGACTTGCTAAGCTTAGCCACAAGTAATGTTTCGTGGCTTAAACGCTAGATAATATGCATGCGTTACTTTATATTAAGTAGTAGGTCTGGAATCCCCGTTTCCCCAGCACAGATACACTTTGTCGCCGCTCTTTACGACATCACAGACTATGTCGCGCGTTATAAACACAAAGGCATATGAAGCCTGTATATTACTCGCATAATGAACGAACCTTAAGATATAAAACAAAAGCTCGCTCGTTTAAAGCTTCTGCGAGAGTCATGCCCTAATTATATGCAAAATTACTTGTGATAACCTTGTCTCGGTTTTGATACTCGGCCTTGTATGTTTTGACAGCCGGTACGTTAGTGCTAGCGGTTTATTACTTGCTAGGCTTTTGTTAATTAATAACTAATTATTGGCATGTCACATTAAAGTAAGGCGACTGGATGACGCAGCGTATGGCCGGCCCTCCACTAGGTGGACCGATGATTTGGTGGAAACTGCAGGGAGCCGATGGATGCCAGAGGCCAGCGACCGCTTAAGGTGGCGCTCTGTGGGGGAGGCCTATGTTCAGCAGTAGACGCCTTTGGGCGGGCACATAATAGACCGGCGTCCTTGGCATTCGATAAATACTGCCAAACCAAATTTGCCAGCCCATCTAAATGTGTCTCCTCTTACCATGCAAAGACAGCTGCTACTTGGTTGACATTAAATAAAGGAAATATTACATTTTATAAATTCAGTAAGTCTAAAGTTGCTTCAGAGTCGTTATAAATATTATTTGGCTCCAAGTAATCCTTGAAAACTTTTGTATTACGTTACTTTTCAGCCTTATTTTCAACCTGAAAACAAGATCTCAGATTGAAACCCAATAGTTTCAAACATCCGTGGGCGTGGACACTTGAGCAAAGTTCTGGTGGAACGAGCTGTTTTGATTTTAAAAACAAAACTAATTCCAAATTCTAGAAATAGCTTAGGGAAAGCGTTGTCATAGAAATGAGTTCTAAATACTTATAAATATGAGTTTCATTTTACAGTAAATAAACATTATAATCATTATCATCGACAGCTTGAAAACGTTCACTGCTGCATACATGGCTCCCCGCGGCTTTCACCAGGTTTTCAGTAAACCTAGTACGGGGCCGGCTTACGCTGGGTCTTCCGTTTCGTGGTTGCCACTCTAAAACCTTTGTTTCCCATTGTCAGTTCTATGAGCGATGTGGCTTGCCTATTGCCATTTTAACTTGCTAATCCTAAGAGCTATATCGGTCACTTTAGTTCTCCAGCAGATCTCATTTTGAATCATATCTCTCAGGGAAACACCGAGCATAATATTATATATAGTTCTCTCCATAGCTTCATGCGCAATTTTGAGCTTACATAATAAAATATAGTAGCGTTGAATAATACAGTAGGTACCTACGCATAAAATCTCTCTGAACATTACAAATGACTTGGCCACAAAAGCTCTTTGCCATCGATTTCATACTAACGCGATCTTGGATGGATGACGTCATATCAATTGCAATTTATAGAAGATAAATAGGGGCCAGATATGGTAATGTGGCCATCAATCATTATTACACCTACATCGATTATTGGTGGATTGAGAACCCCAGTTTGTGGTGTATGCTATGAGAGGGGCGAAGTATACTGTTAAGTTATATATTTTCCGAATGTTATAAGAAAAATTCCATCTAATTTCTATGACAATGTTTCGTGAACCGTGTCGTGTAGCTCATGGCTTATGCTTATAGAAGTTTTTGTTTGAAAATTTCTGATTTATTTTAACTCTAACATTTCATACCATACACCATACCGTATTAAAGAGCGTTTATTTTTATCTATTCGACGTTTTCTCTTGATTTATAATATTTTATGACAGAATGAGAAAGAAAGGTTAGGAAAGCAGAAAACTCTAGTTGAATAAACTTGTTAAGGGTCGAAGTTTAGATTTTTGTATTAGAAAGAATTTAGTCTTAGCCCTAACATCATAGTTTGACTGATTTGGTCAAGTCTCATTTTGTCCAATTCCAAAAAAGCTAAAAAATCTCAAATCGTCCCAAGTACTATGTCCAAGCCTTATTCGTAACATAATGTTGAGACGCTATATTTATCACGTTAGTTGCTTATCTTACAGTTTCAGGCGTAGCATTTAACTTTTCACTAAGTAAAATTGCTCACCCTTTAGCTTAATGGAAGATCGTATCATTAAATTAAAAACTTTCAGAAATCTACACTTGTTTGCGCTTTGTTAAGTTTCAATAACTACTTACTGTAGATGGGTAGTTCTCATCGATGCTCAAATTTGATGGTCACGAGGTTATATTTCCTAAACGGCTTAAGATACAAACAAAATTTGTGAATTAAATGATGAAACATCTATTAGTCTACAACAGAAATAAAGCTTGTCATAATAAATGCAAAAATAATACCTTAAATTAACACGAAATGGTCAAAAACGGGGTAATTTTACGTGTTCTCATCGTGTCACACTCTCCGATGCAGTAAAACATTTGCTTACCACTTCACCAAATTTCACTGTATTTGTATGTAACATATACTAAAATTATCGTAATTAAATGAACTTTACACTAAATAGTCTAAAATATATCTTTTCATCATTATTTTTAATTCAAAACAACATACGCGTCGGTCACGCGGATATGGGTTCTTTAAATTCGCGTGATATAACGGCTGCCTGTTAAACAAAACATCAGCAATCAAACACTGAGTGTGGTCCGTTCGAACGTCAGTCTTGTACTGGCATCGCAGACGTAAGACTTGTGGCTCAACGTGCCGGAAAAAAAATAATATCGGTAAGCTTGTATTTGTTCACAGGTTTACCGATCACACGTGCACTACATTTTTTGGGCATTGTATTTCAGCAATTGAAATCAAAGTTAGCTCATCGAAACCCTAAAATGTGCGAGATATTTATGTAGTATTTGATTTAAATCGATACACTTAACTTTGCAGCAATTTTCCAAAAAAGGGATAATTTCGTCAGTTTCGTGTCATAAACTTCGTGGCATTTTAGTCATGAAACTGATTTTGGTCTATGAAACTGATTTTATGCATTCTTTTATTTAGAAATGTAGCGACTGGTGTGAGTTCATTGAAACAATTCTAGTTATTGTAGTATGACAGATGTAAGATAGTGTTTTGAATAATTATGTAAACGTGTTTTTATCGAGAAAAGATGGGTCATTTCGAACTCACTCATCATTCATTGTGATTAATAATCATAGCCTAAAAATGGATGAGTTCGAATTGGTAGGTACGTCATGTTATCGCGAAAAGGGGTGATCTGGACCGTGATAGCCTAGTAACTCTCAAGTTGGGAGAACCTTCCTTCGAAACTAGCATTGTATTATGTTTAATAATAGGTACATAAAGGGGAAGAGCTAGTAACAGTACCTACGTTTGGTAGGTAGTAGATTAAAAGATTATGGTTACATACCATTTTTCTGGTTTCCGGGAGAAGCAGCCTATTGCGAAGATTCCGGTAGGTAGCTAGGTAAAAGGTACCTATAGCCCAAGTTCACATTCTATGAACACTTTTCGCCACACACGTTTACCGTCGGATATTATGTACCTAAAGTATGTAGGTATTAGGAACTATCACCAAAAGGTTCTGAAATTATTAATAACGTCACGTCATATCACAACACTACCTATTCTTGACGTAAGTACGTATATAGGTACTAGGTAGGGAGGTAGGTACCTACTAGGTACAATTTGGTCCCCCCTGCCAACATTTCAATCATACTTTAATTATTTTGCTCGTAGGCCCGACTCCGAACACGTAAAGCTCATATTTAAAAGTTTATGGAAAAATCACGAAATCAGGAGTTTCTAATCCAAAAGAGTACCTAAAGATGTGCCAGATATTGTCTTTTGTAGTGAGATTTGTTTTTATATATAAATCGTTATAATATAAGTATAGATTATTTCTATTGCAGTGAAGGTTGTTGTTCTATTGAAAAAATAACGCAACTCATAAATAAATACACTTTTTAAATACTCATGATGCTTCTTAATTAATAAAGCTATTAATACGATAACTATCTGTTTTTTGTCAGCAGAGGCTTATTACCTATAATATGTAGTTAAGTGGATTAGTATTCGTATTTCGTAGGATGAACAAACTCAGGACCGAACTGATAATAATAATATACATAGTTTTGGTTATTAATACCATTTGTTTGCCAGTTTAATTATGAAAACAAGATTACTTTGTTATTTTATGAACATTTAGCCTTATAAACAGTAGCAAAACGTGAGAAAATGATAGCTGTAAAGTTACTGAGTCATTTTCGTGATCCGATGCGTCGCTTTCGTGGCCTCTAAAACTTCAAAACCATTTATCACCCAAACAAGACTTTCTATTTGATTAACTTATATATTAATTTACTCGTCTTATAAAGCGCTATAATTTACTGTACAAAAATATTTGAAATAAGCACAATATAAAATTGTACATGAAACTGACGATGAGAATCGTAAAAATGAGAACGAGCCAGATGTTTGTTAGCGCTGTTAATTAATTAGTAATCCATTGCAGTAACATTGAAGTTTTGTTGCATAATAGATGGGATAGAATGGGTATGGCTGGGTGAATTGGGAAACTATAATCCCCACCCAAAGGCATGTTTTGTCCAAATAAATAAAATGAACCCGGGGGATCTGATGGTTGCAAGAGGCGAGCAGCCGTTCTAAGTGGCGTTCTGTGGGGGAGGCCTATGTTCAGCAGTGGACGTCTTCAGGCTATTAATGATGATGTAGAGGTATTCCGTAACGAATTTAACTGATTTTAATGTAGGTATCTATATACAATTCTACCCGATAAGACCGTCTATTGTACAAGTAATATATAAGTGAATTCTGTTTTTATTTTGGTAATTTATTAATCTTACGTGTACAATGGTGATTTGATTTTTCTATCTATTTACCCTTCCACGTATACCGTCTATTTAGCGTTCACTATTTCCATCTTGGATAATTAGATTAATTAGATGTTTAAGCTTAATCTTTATATTATTCACCCTAATTATTAAAATATCATTAAGTAGTTAATTTTGAACCGGGTAATAAATGATGTCTTCGTTTACCTATAATAATATTAATAAATAAATAAATAAATAAATAAATAAATAAATAAATAAATAAATAAATAAATAAATAAATAAATAAATAAATAAATAAATAAATAAATAAATAAATAAATAAATAAATAAATAAATAAATAAATAAATAAATAAATAACGCCCAACGATCACATACATAGATCCTGGACCCTAACTAGGATTCCCTGTATCTAGGGACCCAGGAACTACGAGGACCATGGTCCCACAACACCAAGACACAGAACAAGTACTTGCGATTTTTTTGTTCGTTCACAAATACTTGTCCTGTCGCGGGAATCGAACTCGCCACCTCCGGGTTATGAGCCCACCTGCTCAACCACCACACCACGGAGGCTGTCGTACGACTATATTCTCAGATATTTACTGCTATTTCACTATCAAGTAAACAGAAAAGTTACCAGTTTCAAACACCACGAGGC
Source organism: Ennomos erosarius (assembly GCA_963580505.1). Taxonomy (NCBI): domain Eukaryota; kingdom Metazoa; phylum Arthropoda; class Insecta; order Lepidoptera; family Geometridae; genus Ennomos; species Ennomos erosarius. The sequence goes on from OY756982.1 coordinate 3,574,636, forward strand.
TTGTTGTAAAGTACATTTTTTCTCAGACTCGGGCGTTCCTGCAGCAAACATACATAAATAAATAAATAAATAAATAAATATGTGTGGACATTTCACACAGCGCCATCTAGCCCCAAACTAAGCATAGCTTGTACTATGGGAACCAGATAACTGATACAATACTTATATACTTTTGTTTGTAAATACATACATAGAATACATTATAACACCCAGACGCAGAACAAACATCTATGTTCATCACACAAATGTTTGTCCTTGGTAGGAATCGAACCCACAGCCCTCAGTTCAGAAGGCAGGGATACTACCAACTGAGCTATCGGGCCCGTCACATACATTGTATACTAGCGAAGCGGCTGCGCTAAATCACTTGTTTTGTACCCTGTAACAAACTGTTGGCTAACAAAAACGAGGGTAGGTAGATTTTTTTTTGCAGTACAAGCTGTAAACACCTGCGAGTAATGCATCACAAATGTATTGGCGGGAAAATTCCTTGTCATTGCAATGGGCTCTTTCAATTCATTTAATTTCATCAGCGCTATAAATTTCTATGCTGTGATAAACGTAAATCATTACAGTAAAATTTACTCTTTCCTCACGTAGTACGATTAAGTGGGACACATGGATTAGATAAAAACTTTGAACTATGGCTTGCGTTTGATCCCTATCTCACCTGATGATAACGATATGCGATCTAAGATGATAACACACTAGTTCACTGTTGGAAAATGGACTAAATATAAACCTCTCCATTAGTATGCCACTGTCTCCAGTCCGTGGATCTTCTCGTCTTGTGTGAAAAAGATAGGAAGTGGCGGAAAAAGTGGAAAAAATAATATATGTCTTCCTATTTAGGTACTTCTCAATGTTAAATATTTTACCCGACTAACAAGGAAAGGTTATTGTAATGAATATCATTAACTAATTAATGCAATTATTGTGATATTTACCACCACAAGTCCTTATAATTTCATAAAATAGATTTCATTAATTTAATTATGGATTAAATCCGTTGTATTTATTTGTATCATCATCATCATCATCATCATCATTAACAGCCTGAAGACGTCCACTGCTGAACATAGGCCTCTCCCAAGGAGCGCCACTTAAAGCGGCTGCTCGCCTCCTGCATCCATCGGCTCCCCGCGGCTTTCACCAGGTCGTCGGTCCACCTAGTGGCCTACGCTGCGTCTTCCGGTTCGTGGTCGCCACTCGAGAACTTTCCTTCCCCATCGGTTGTCAATTCCACGAGCGATGTGGCCTGCCCATTACCATTTTGACATGCTAATCCTAAGAGCTACATCGGTCACTTTAGTTCTCCTGCGGATCTCCTCATTTCTATGTATTTGTATTATGGATTACCAAAAATGAAGCCTCTGGTAGTATACATTTCCATATTGATAGGAAAACCCAAAAAAACTACGCTGAATATCAATAGTACCAAACAGGTTCTGCTTTATGGAACGATAAATCAAATATGTCGCAGGTGCATAAAAACAGGATCAAAGAATGTTTCGTGAAAAATATTTACGTTTGAGACAATATACATTGAGATTGAGAGAGGTACGTTTTACCTGAAAACTTAGCTGACATTGTTATCGAGTCTTCAGCTAGACTCCGTCTCACGTAAGATGTCCCGCGGCCTCGTCGCCACATTCGCGCTACGGTGTGTTGCTAACCTCTATATTTTAGACTCCCCAAAATTTCAACTTATAAAGTAATATGTGAATATCGATTTTATTTAGTAAATTAAGCACTGTAGGCCTAGCACGAATATTTACACCCGCGTAAGTGTAACGTTAACGTATGGCAGTTGTATGGCATTTGATCGGCGCCCCATACAGCTGCCTCAGGTTAACATTACACTTACGCGCGCGTAAATATTAAAAAAATAAATATTATAAATATTCGTGCTAGGCCTACTGTATTAGTACATATATTATGTAGTGACGTAAATTACTTACTTTCAAACCCAGATAATATAATACCTACAGTACAGACGCCTCATCCCATACAACGGAATAACGTGGGCTATTTTACGAATTATTTGATTTTTGCATAACGCAAGATTATCAAGCGACATTTATTGCGTGTTAGAAGTATTGGGCCTAATGAATACACTGGACACTAACTAGTAACTCTCTAGACACTATTACTACATTTTTTTTAAGTTCGGGCTGTTTTTCGTTTGTACCTGATGGGACCCCATGCTTTCAAAACTAGTTCCACTTATTGCCGCGGGTCATCTAACGTGAAACGAAGTTTAAAGAGTATAATAACTCTTTACCAGCGTCTGTGGCCATGACAGTGACAATCAGCAATACCGCGAATTAATTTACGAGGCATATCATCATTGCATTTAGAAACTTAACGCTGGCATTAAGGCGTATTAGCTGTACGGAATAGCCATTTACTAAGCCTAGCCAGCTCAATTTGTTTGCGGCTTGCAGCAGGTGCAACACACGTGAAGCTAATTGTGCCAACTGGATTAACTTCTATACTGCTGACTGTGGAAGTGGACAGATAGCCGTTCGCTAACGAACCTACTCGCCACTTTTCGTGCATTGGTGAAGTATTTAGAGCACCGTGCGCTATTTTAATGATCACGAATTTTTTTTACCGCAATCCTTCTTTAAATACTAGGTGGTAGAACTTTTCTTTTACTAGGTGGTAGGTATATCGAAGTGTTGAAGTGTTTGTACAAGGCCACTATGTCAGTCCGACTACAGGACTAGAGTACGGAACAGATTCTTTTTTTTTTTTATATATATGTTGGCTCCACACATAGTGTATTTAGCCAGTGTCAAGTATTGTATATTTTCATCTAGTTTTAGAATATTTTACGTAGTCAAGTCTTAGTCATAGTCATAGTCCAGTCTAAGTCGGGTCATAGTCCAGTCTAAGTCATGCTCAAGTAAAGTGGTGGCAACTTTACAAGAAGCTTCTATGGAATTTTGGAAGCAACACGAAAAATCACGTTTCACCACATCATATCACTTGACCACACTCATGCTCGTAATTCAGCACTTAATGCGTAAAACGCCACCAATTTTAAACATTAACACTGAAAAAAGCAAAAGTTTTGAGAAATAATACAATGCAACGACGTGAACTTTTTCACGTTCCCGCCAAAACTCCGAACAGATTCTTTTTGATTCCAATTTGCTTGTTGGTATGCCATCGACTGTGGGCACAGTGTTGCCACCTGCTAATCGTAAAAATCTGGATTGAAATGTCTAGAAATCTGTATGAAATCTGTATGCTATAAATAGGCCAAAATCTGTATGAAATCTGTATATTAATAATTTTAATCCCTTAAATTCCTATAGTTTATTGAAAAAAACCGTGGAAAAAAAATAGCAGCTTGAATTAAAGTTATATTTATTTATTTTTATACATGTTTTTGTTTATTTTACAAATTAATGTTGGTTCTCCATTTTTTTCAACACTGATTAAAACTGCGTGATCCGCGACTTCTTAGCTAACATGATAGAAAAAAATCCCTCAATTATTCCCAACTGAATCACAGAAAAAGAATTATATCAGTCTTTCACTGGCAAACTAACAATACCTAGCACAAACTAGCCGGCAACTTAAGTAGTTCTAGTGTAACCCGACTGAGCAAAGTAGATGAACAGAATTTACAGCTCTCTTGCGCTCCACCCATAACTTGCTCGGGTAGTATTATACCGCAAACGGACTTATTTCAGGAAATCCCCGCTGGTACGCTGCATAGTATTGCCATGACAAGAAAATCTAAAGTACCCAACACAATATAGTAAAAAATTCACTACATAATACTTACTTACAAATTTTTTTACTAGATGTGAATCATGCTTGAATAAGTATATGTCTAAAATAATATTGTGTATTTAAATATTGTGTGCTTTTTTATTAGATACTATGTACAATTCAAAAAATCTGTATAAAAGTAGAGGCAAATCTGTCATCTGTATCGGTGGCCCAAAATCTGTATACATACAGATAAATCTGTATATATGGCAACGCTGTGTGGGCATACCATCAGGGTGACGTTTTTGAATAGGACTTTCTATATTCGATTCTTTTTATCTTTTGATCTTCGATTTGAAGGACAGAAGACAAGACCAATGGAACAAGGGTAATTAAATGTTTTTATTTACTTTTAAGTTGGTGTTAATTAAATGATTTTTATGCATTTGTATAAAACCAAGTTTTCTGTAATCAAATTAGGTAGTAGGCCGTTAAGTACACTATGTTCATGTCTCACGAGATGTTTGCTCACTGGAAAACGGTTACTTTTAAAGTAATGTTTGTTAAAAAGTCATATAAATAGTCTTTGGAGTGTTTTAGTATAGGTTCAAACTAAACTGGAGATTCCCCTATTCATGCATTTAAAAATGTGGTAATAAAAACAGAAGACGTACAATCCAGACAAATCTACATCTTGTAAAAGTTTACTCATAAAGTCGTCGACGGTGACAAAATAACTTCGAATATATCGAACGATTTATCACCCGACAGATAATTCTCCCGACGATACTAGCGGAGAATAATAAAGGATGTGTCGTTGTCAACTTTATCGTTATTGAAAGCGTGTAATGCAATATGTTTTATGGTATATTGTTGATAGAAACCACATTTTATCGGCTGTATATGATGGGGAAGTTGGCCGACTTTACGTTTGGTGTGATTTTTTGTATCATTGGGTTAAAAGTTTGATACGACTCACAGAAATGAAAGAAAGAAGAAAAAGAGATAGATTCGTTGTTACCTTTAAAAAATAGTGTAGAGGTTCGAATGAGACTTTCCTGTCACTGACAAGTTATCGAGTCATACTCATTAGATTTTATATTTGAAAATACCCCAGAAAATTCTATGATAGAATGATAGAAAAAACTTCCTTGATAATATCAAAGACTGGTTGATCTTTGCATAAAATCAATATACGTTAACTATAATAATACTTACTGCGTTTTCCCGCTCTAAGTGGCGCTCCCGGGGGGAGGCCTATGTTCAGCTGTGGACGCCTTCAGGATGTTAATGATAATGATGATGATGATGATGATGATGATGATGATGATGATGATGATGATGATGATGACACTATTAGGTTTCAAATAAATAAATAAAATGAAGAATGAATAGGATGGGTTGTGGGAAAAGCTTGCGAATTGTTTTAAAAAGTTTACTACCTGTTTAGACCTTCATTAACAAAACATGGGCCTGTGTAATGTAATAAATAAGTTATGAATGCTGAAAACAAACACCAAACAATACCAAACCAAACATTCTCAGCCGAAATATCAAGAACTCAAAACAAACAAACAACATATTCTATGCTAATATTATGAAAAGCTACTAGCAAAATAATATAAGTACGTAAAATTTACGTACTTATATTATTTTGGTTCTCTACAACTCCCTGCGGATACCTTTAAATTAATACCATGGTAATAATATTGTACATAGTAATTTTTGTTTTATTTATATTAAGTTCAGAGATAACAAACGAAAAAAACGGCAGTAATTATTCTTCTGGTTAAATATCAAAGCACAACTTTTTTCTGAAATCACACTTTAATTGCGTGCAAAATCAAAAATGTATGAAAAAAGAACGTTTCACAAAATAAGAGTTTGTCAATCTCAAACATGTTCCAAACACTAAATTAATATGAACCGCTAAATGCAAAGCCTTTGAAATGTCTAGAGTGAATAAGAGAGTTCTCTGTATGTGGAAACTCGAATGCATCCGGCAAGCCGACTCTACACTCCGCTCTCCTATGTTTTCATGCCCTGGTAACCTTTTAATATTCTTTGAAATACAAGTAGGTTGTTGAAAGTGAGGTTGCGTAAAGCGTATAACGCCTGGGTGTATCTTCAAAAGATCTATGATGGTTTGTTGAATCGGCGATACTGAGATTTTAAGATTGTTTATTATATGATTTTTAGTTAAATTTGGTTGATTAAAAGACATAATTTCCTAAATTACAGTACAATAATGATTATGTTATACAAGGTGACCGTGTATTGGTATGTTATCCCGAAATGGGGGGACTGGGACCATGATACCCTACAAGTTGTGAGAGTCTTACTTGAAACTGGGTGTTTCAAAACCTCTATGGTAAATATAAATCCACTAGCAAAATTGCACGTGCGATCGCTACGAGAGTTAACAAGATAGTATAAATTCATTTCTAAACACAGGTTGTTAAACTCATTTATGTGCCGAGTGCACGGACGTCAGTCAAGGACGAAGTTCAACCACCCAGCTGCGATAAGGCTTTTTTTAGACGTAAGTTTTACATGGCATTTCTTCAATGAAAAACTATTTATTTAGTAAAGTCGTAGAAGAAACATTGTCTACCTTGGGGTGTAGATTAACCCCATTTTAGGATAACATACTAATTCAAGGTCACCTTGTATAATTATAGCCATTTATTTTTGGCCTAATTATGGCCTATTGATTATCAAGATCTAAAAAAATAAAACACAGCTTTCAAGCCCTAAATAATACATTAATACACAGTTCATAATTTAAATTTCATTCCATCTGAACATCAGAATAAAATAAACTTATAGTCACAGTCGTTCGCAAGTATCTAATATGTAATATCCTCAAGTGCTAGGACCCATTAAGCGTACACAGAGACAGTCCCAAACGTACAGGTGGCTACAAAGTTATGTAGCGATATTTGATTCATATTAATATCTAGAGGTTTCTACATCTTAATATCTTCGAGCATAAATATCGGCAGAAAATTATGTTTGTGGATTATAACGTTAACATCTTCCATTGGTTTAATGCGTGAAGCCTAGTAATAGATGGGGCCACCCAAGCTGGTCTTAATCTTCAAATTGCTCCACATCTAGCTGCAGAGTGACGTCATAGGTACGTTTCCAAATTGCATTTTCCATTTTAGAATACGTCTGCCTGCTCCGATGGTTTGGTATGAGTTTTGCTATTAATTTCGTAGTAATGCCCGGATTCTGCCTGCTACATCTTAGGTTACCTACTTTGGCTGATCTTGATAAATTTGAGAAATTGGTAAGTTTTTTCCTTCTTCTACATAATCAACAGCGTGAAGACATCCACTGCTAAATATAGCAGCCACTCAAAGTGACTCTCTATGGGATAGCCCATAAAGTGCCTCTTTGAGTGGCTGCTTGTCTCTTGCATCTACAGGCTTCCCGCAGCTTGACCAGGTCGTGGGTTTCGTCGGTCAATCTAGCGGGGGCTGGTCTACGCTGCATCATCGGGTTCGTGGTCACTACTAGAAAACCTTTCTTTTCCATCGGTTGAAAGTTCCTGTCCTAATTAGCTTATTTCATGTAACAGATTTTGATGGATCACAATACATAAGCGTAAGAATTATTTAAAAATATTGAAATTTGTTATTATTAGTTCTCTGTCGCTGACTGTACATTTTCCGAAAGCCAATTTGGTAAAGAACGTTAATTTAAATTTCATGAGAGTTCCCGGAAATGATAACTTCATTGGGATGCACGAATCATAGAATTTGTATAAGCTTCGAAATATGGAAGGAACCGAGATGTTAAGTTAGTGAAAGTTAGTGATTCCGCCGAATTGCGGGTAGTCGAGTATTTGTGTAAGCGTTAGTAGACTTAGATAAGAACATAATTATTCGTACAGTATACCTGCGTAAGACAGTTGATGTAGAAACTCTTTATTGTGCCAGTAGGCCTAGCACGGATATTTACGCACGCGTAAGTGTAACGTTAACGTAAGGCATGTGTGGCATTTGATGGGTGCCCCATACAACTGCCATACGTTAACGTCACACTTACGCGCGCGTAAATATTCGTGCTAGGCCTACTGTTAATACACCAAATATTAAAGTGTTTAAAAAAACAACGATTTGGGGAAAAAAATTGACGACCTTTTCACTAAAAGCAATGTACCACGACCCACCGATGATACTTACTTGTGTAGAACCAAATTCATTTTTTCGCTATAGGGATCATAGTGAAGCTCGGTTATACGTTCTTAACCGAATGTGTAAGACAAGAAACGTCTCTTGCAGTCACTTCTTGGATGAGCAACCACAATAAGAAATAGTTTTCAAAACAACTTAATAAGGTTTTAGGTTGACTCAATTAAATTTATTTCCATACTTACGTAAAACGTACTGAAGTGATAGACAAATAAGTATTAAGGAACCCATAAGGAACTAAAAACAATGTGTGCAATCAGCCAAAATGTCCGGACGCGTTACACGTTACATCTCTAGAAACAAATGTCAGAGCCAGTCATGCGGAACTTAGGCGTGGTAGTGGGTTAGTAGGTATGTAATTGAATACCAACATCCCATCCTATTTCGTACTAGGTATCCCATCGTATGTTACAAATTTAACAACGCAAACCTCCTTTAAATTGCTTGACAATATTGCTTGCAATTGATTTCGATTAGATACTTGTTAAGTGGATGAACAGACTGTTTTTTTTTGTTTCAAACCGTGGGCCACCTCTACTGTAATTATGACGTTTCTGTTTTTTGTTTTAATAAAATGTCCATACATATTTATTATTATTATTTATAATTGTCTTTTTTTTTCTTATATTTTGGCTCCACACATAGTGTATTTAGCGAGTGTCAAACATTGTTATTTTTCATCGTTAAAGAATATATCACGTAAAGTCAAGTGTTAGTCATAGTCCAGCCTAAGCCAGGTAGTCATAATCCAGTCTACGTCATGCTCCAGTAAAGTGGTGGCAACATTACTAGAAGCTTCTATGGAATTTTGGAAGCAACACAAAAACTCACGTTTCCCCACATTATATCACTTGCCCACACTCATGCTCGTAATTCAGCACTTAATGCGGAAAACGCCACCAATTTTAAACATTAATACTGGAAAAAGCACAAGTTTGGAGAAATAATATAATGCAACGGCGTGAACATTTCCGTGTTCCCGCCAAAAAAACTCAATAATTGTCTTCTCAGCTCTATTTATTACTTGATTTGTTATATCAACTTAATTATATTATTTTCTACCAACAGTATAATATGACTAGACCCTGATTTTTAAATATTCTCATTCACTTGCCGCGTTCAGCAGTAGTTGAACGTCACGCTAAGCGCACCAAATTCAAATTTTCTTGCTTGTTTTGCTAATTATAGCTTAATTACTCAACGCAATTACATGAAAACTAGTTTTCCGCAAATATATTATCAACTAATTATGATTAAAAGTATCACCTAAATATCATTGGTTTAACAACAATTGGCAATAGACTGAAAAGCCAAGACAAAATTAGTTTTTTAGCCAATTGTTGCTAAACCAATGATATTTAGGTGATATTTTTAATCATAATTTGTTGATACATTCTATTTATTTGCGGTAAACTAGTTTTCATGTAATTGCGTTGAGTAATTAAGCTGTAATTTGAAAAAAACGCAAGAAAATTTGAATTTGGCGCGCTGAGCGTGACGTACCACCTTAATTAATGAATTAATTTGTGAAGTTGAATAAACGATATTCTATTCTATTCTATTCTAATTATTGCCCCGAAAAGTCCTTTAAAAAAGGTAAAAATTACGTTATAGGATATGACGGCATTAAAAATTATATAAAAACAACCGGTAAACGCTGTACCTACTTTCAAGTAAATTCAAAAGAGAAGGTATAATTTAGTCCCAAAATGATTAACAGCTGTAAAAGCGCTAGAGCAGCTACAAAATAGCACCAAATCGAATTACAAGCACCGCCGCATCGCTCTACTACCAAATTCGCATCAGTTATTCTGCACAATACGTTCAAGCGCTTAAGCGGCTGTTATGTTAATAGGGGTGATTAAAGGAACAAAGGTGGCATGGCACAAAGTTTTTCATTAGGAAATGGCCTCGGGCCATTGGCTGAACAATAGCCCGCTATAATTTGGTTCGTCGTTATTTATTTGTTGTTTGCATAGTAATTAAGTTTCTGATGGTTTAGGAAATACTAAAGAGGAACATTTTTATGCTACATGTAGTAAGCAAGCAAGCGTACAGCCCCCCAGGTGGAAAGAGGTCACTGCAGCCTATAAATATCAGCATAGACATGTTACCAATACATGGTTTACCCTGTGATAATCTTTTCCATAAAGTAGGTATACACTTTTTTTTTCTTATATTTTGGCTCCACACGTAGTGTATTTAGCCAGTGTCAAGTATTATAATTTTTCATCATGTTAACTGAATATTCCACGTAAAGTCAAGTCTTAGTCATAGTCATAGTCCAGTCTAAGTCATGCTCCAGTAAAGTGGTGGCATCTTTACTAGAAGCTTCTATGGAATTTTGGAAGCAACACGAAAAATCACGTTACACCACAGTCATTATATCACTTGCCTACACTCACTTTAAAGCACTTAATGCGTAAAACGCCATCAATTTTTAAAATTAACACTGGAAAAAGCACAAGCTTTGATAAATAATACAATGCAACGACGTGAACTTTTCCGCGTTCCCGCCAAAATTCAGGTATATACTTTCGTACACTGACAACAACCAAATGACACTGAACGTTTCAATCACATTACATGAAAGAAAGAATAGAAAGCAAGGATCAACCTCCTTAAACAATCTGAATTGATTTAAACCATATTGTAGCACGAACTGGAAAAAGCAGCGTCCCCACTAAGTAGACTAATGATCTAGACCGCGGGGACCCGATGAATAAAGAGGGCGAGCAGCCGCTCATGGTGGCTCTCTCTGGAGGGCCAGCAGTAGACGTGTTCAGGCTGATGATGATGTTCCATTTTGTATAGTACCTAAATACTTAATTTAATTAAACTTCATATATTACCAGCTTTGTGTAACCCGTTCACCTGTCACCCTGAAATTACCCGCCAAAATTAAAGACCGCTGTCGTTCCGTACATCACATCAATATAACCATAACATTCAGGAAGTACCTGAGCCCTTCACACCCTCACCTTAATAAATGTCCGACCGAAATCCTTATAAGTCTTCTAGCAATAATAAACTGAACTTACATTACCCAAGAGCTCTTAATAAGGTCTTGAGCATGGATAAGGTAAACTTAATAGACACCCCATGTGGAGCAGCTTTTAGTTTAAAACATTCTATAAAAATAGGTATATACCAAAGTCACTTTTCATGATTATAATTCAAACGTTTTTTTTTATGACTATTCAAGCCAGTATTCAATCTCACCTGATAGAACGTGACGACACGGTCTACAATGCCGATGCGATAGTATCTACATTGCTTGTGAAGAAAATAACTATTCACTCGCGTCTTGAAGAGCTCCAGATTGCGTGTCATGGTTTAGGATAAAACCAGATACCATACGTACATTTTGTGTCATCTTTCTATCATAAAATGCCTTGTAATTTCTGTCTGCGCTCAGTGCCTATTGCTCGGCATGTATATTGTTATCATTTTCGCCTGTATCAGGACGTCAGTATAGTTAGTTTTCTGCTTTGTGCGCAATACTTAGTACGTGTGAAACTATAATATGGGCCAAGAGGAAAGTCTACCTGCATGTGGTGTCTACACAAGTTGCCTAGTCCATTGTCAAGATCTTCACAAGATGACATTTGGGTACATCGTAAAATGAAGTGTTTCAAAAGCCTGTGAACTTAACTCGTTTGCGGCGAACCGGTCACGAGGGGAGCTCTCAGCTTGAATGGCTGTTCGGATAAACCAGAGGTTTTAGATAGTTCAAGCCTTAAGGAAAGATTGCCAATTCGCCACTTTCAAGACGAGCAAGATATTTGGGTGACATAAAGGGAGATTTTCTATCCTAAACAGTTTTTTGCAACCTTGCTCATTTGTGATTTTCTAACATTAAAATTACTTAGAACAATGAAATGAAATACACAACAACAATAAAAAGTAGGTAGGCAAAAAAATATGAATTTTCCGTAACTAATAGCAAGCTTATAAGTTCTTCATTTGCCTGAAGACGTCCACTGCTAAACAATTAAACATCCACCTACCTACATAAAGCTCCACTTTGAGTTACTTTCCTCTATCATCCATCAGTTCCTCGCGGTTTTGGTCAGTTGTTGGTCTACCTACTTGAGGGCCTACGCTGCATCTTCGGATATCAGTAGAGTGATCACGTAACTTTGACAGCAATGCAACAGGAGAAATTTCATTCTGAATTTGAAAATGTTCATAGTAACTATGCACAAAAACTGGGTATTGAAACTGTCAAATCCATACATTTTTGTGTTTCTATTGGTTGCAATCAAGTTACATAATCGCCTATCTGAAGCGTGATTACGTAACTTTGACAGCAATGCAACAGGAGAAATTTCATTCCGAATATGAAATTTTTCATAGTAACTATGCACATAAACTGCGTATTGAAACTGTCAAATCCATACATTTTTGTGTTTCTATTGGTTGCAATCAAGTTACATAATCGCCTAGCTGGTCGCCACTTGAGAACTTTATGATACTACATAAATACCTTCCACTCGTGGAAGACATTATGCCCACACTTATTTATACCGATTGTATTTGTTATGTAAAACTTAAAAAACGCTACGTTACACTATCGATAGATAGACCGATTATGGGAATAAGTACCTCCAACACTTTTAGACTAGCAAAGCTATCAAATAGAAAAGGTTTCATTAACAAAAGAACAGATTTTCAAAAGGATTAGTTCTGTAAGAGACCACTTCAAAGACGCGCACTAATGTTGAACCAAAAATATACCGTCTTACCACAAAAGATTTAGACGCGCCTCAAACACTTGTTGAACAGTTGTTTCATGAATTCCGTACCACAAATCCGCGCCTAACACTTGTTTAAGATAGACGGGCGTTAAACACGTGCTAAAATTTAAACATTCTCAACCATTAGTTTAAGAGGTGTTTAACTGTCGCTGTCACCATAACACACACAGTCAAACTTCACGCTAATAACGTTCCGTTTTTTCTATGGTCATAGCTAACATGTATTGGATTTACAAAATGAGTTCTGCGCGGAATGAAACGATTCGTATAATGTCGCCTTATTTAAAAAATGTGGATCGAGTTAGACAGTGTTTAAGTAAACACGGTATAAACATGGTTTTGTAGTTACAAAAATAAAACATCCGTTTAAGGGGCATTTAACTTTTAGACGCTGTCTAACTAAACATGTCTCTAAGCGTTGTTTAAAATTATTTTTGTGGTAAGACGGATAATATCTGCTATTATAGATTTCCTTATGATTGTATTTTCATATTGAGAATTTTTTTTAGTATATAGAGACCAAAAGTGTCAAAAGTCAAAACTGGCAAGAAACACTGCTTAAAATGTTTACTTCTAAGCTCTGCAGTATTGTATACAGTTGTTATGTAAAACTTAGGTAGATGCTTCCCCAGCCAAGTTAGGGGCCTACTTATAGTTTCCTAATGTATGTCGACCTTTTTAAATTTAAATGATCTACGGCAGTACCAGCAATGTATTTGAATATTGTTCAAGAATTTTTTTATGAGAATTAATGTCGCGACAAGCTAGTCGTTCACCTGGTGTTAAGCGATATGGCTGCCCCTAACAGTTGCAATGTCACTCGGAACTTTATAATAAAAGTTTTGCGTGACACTGCACTGGGCACGTCATCCTGAGACATCACACAGCCTAGTAAGCACATTACGAGACTGTAAGATCAAGTCATAAAGTCTCATTTGCCTAGTAACTTTACTAGCTACTATACTCTTCAAACCAGAACACAGTAAAGCTTGCACACTACTGCTTGGCGGCAGAATAACTGCCAAAGCGGTGGCACCTACCTAGACGAACTTTGCAGAAAAGTTCTACCACCTATTGTCCTGGTGACTGGTATCTAGCATTTTATTTGACGCACTTGATAACTAAACAGCACAGAATAGGCATGATGACTAAATCTTTTTTTTTTGGATAAATTAATTATATTCCTCAAAAGATAAACATTTGTGAAAACAAAAATTATATATCTCAAAAAATGACCAAGTTACAAGCATTCTAAGAACCGGTATAGAAAGAGATAGCTCAAACGGCCAGTGACGTCAGAGGAAGGTCGTTATAGTTCCTCATTACTAAGCTGTGGTAGCTTTTCATACAATCTCTTTGGCATGTGACGTCACGAGTAGGTTTTTCATAGTAACTGTGAGGGCGCTCTGTTTCACGAGAAAAGGATAGGAGATGCCTGCTGTAGAAACTTTAAAAGCTTATTACTCCGTTATTTATTTACTGATTTTGCTTATTTTTTCAATTATTGTATTCATTTTTAATCTTCTTTATGAAAGTAATATTTACTTGTTCATTTTTAATGGTATTCATCATGCCTATTCGCCCTATTACATAGCTAGGACAGCTACATTGAAACACAATATAAATGCAAACAATTTATGTTACTCAAGACAAGACGATATTAAATTTCCAAATTCCTTTTTGCGTTGTACTCAAGATGCTTTTAGCAATTTTGTTGAATAGTTGCAACTTGTCGTAAGAATTTCATTGAAATTCCTTGACACATTTCTCAGCTAACTCTTTCATTCCGCTGCAGTCGCCTTCATCGCTCCAATTATCGCAACTCTGTAAATAATGAAAAACTAAATCATCTTTCAATTTAATAATAGTTTGTCCCCATTTCAGGAAATTAATTTGTCACTAGGTCTAATCAAAATGAGAGCTGACCATGATGCCTGAGTTAGGGTTATTTGGTTATTTAGAAAAAGTAAGTCTTTTTTTTCTTGGTTATATTATGCTTTTCAAGTTGCAATATACTATTAATAGGTATAACGAAATGACCATAGACAGACATGTAAATAGTATACTAGTAGATTTTATCCCATTATCATCATCAACAGCCAGTAGTCACTCACTGCTGAACATATGCCTCTCCCAGAGAGCACCACTTTGAGTGGCTGCTCACCTCCTGCACCCATCGGCTCCCCACGGTATTCACCAGGTCGTCGGTCGACCTAGTGGGGGGGCTGTTTACGCTGCGCCTTCCGGTTCGTGGTCGCTACTCAAAACCTTTCTTCCCCATCGGTTGTCGGTTCTGCGAGCAATGTGGCCTGCCCAGTTTTTCTCTAATCTGTGGGAAATGGCACCATTCCATGAAATGACAAATCTCATCATGCCCGAATTAAACCCATTCGGTACTTCTCCTGATTTGGCGATAAATCAGGAAAAGTATAAGATTTTGTGGTTTTTGTTTTACTTTTTCTTGACATTTTATTTTTAACGAGTCATACGCCACTTTCGCTTTTATTAAAGTTTCGAAATACA
Organism: Ennomos erosarius; assembly: GCA_963580505.1. Lineage (NCBI taxonomy): Eukaryota > Metazoa > Arthropoda > Insecta > Lepidoptera > Geometridae > Ennomos > Ennomos erosarius. The sequence goes on from OY756982.1 coordinate 3,589,850, forward strand.
AATATTGAGTTAATGACGTTATCTAATTATGTGGCACAGGGGCCTTACCACAAACTAATACAAAACCATCGTGGTTCGTGACAGTATGGCTTCAAGGTTACAATAATATTGTTGAGTTTGTACCATAAACTTATAAAGTATTGCTGCGTAAGAACGAGACGTTTACATTTTTACATAGCGTTATCACTGTTGCACGTCGGTGTCAACATGATGTATTTGAGTGAACGATTTAACGTGACGTCATCAAAACTGCTCTGCGTCAACAACATTACAGTATTCTTACTATTATGTCATTTCTCAAAGTATGATTGAAGTAATAATGCTATAAAAGGTTATGGTAAGTCTCCTGTACATAATACTTAGGACAAAATGTAAAGGAACACACATCCGGCGACATTTCGACCACAACTTATTATGTGCCATAACAAGGGTAGGTATGTGGACGAGCGAAACGCATCCCTTACCAAATGCATGGCTTTAGTATTCTGTGTCAGTACTTACTAACCATGGATTAATTAGCGTTCGCATTCATTTTTAGCATGTAAAAACTCAATTAGTATTTCGCAAATGAAATGTATTTGCAAAATTCTGTGAAATATGAAATTTTATTTCAATTAATTTGGTTCATTTTGAATTTAATTTTTAAGATAATAAAATTTTATTTCATGTTTAATTTCATTTTTCATTTCTTTTTCATTTCATTTTATAGTAATAGCAATTAGCATGCTAAGACTCGTGAATTAGCATGTTTAATCGCATTAATTATCATCGCTAGTACTTACCTTGTAAATATGCATCTCTACACACATTTTGTGTTTCGCCAGTTCACACATATCAGGGTGGCCGTATTTGGTCAGGTCTCCGTTGATGCAGTCCTTTTTGATGCTGTCTGCTAAATCTGCGTCACTTTCGAACGACTTTTCAATAACTTCTGTCATTTTTTCCTTGTCGATGGTACCGTCATCTGATGCAAGACCAGATTTTTTGGCTATGCATATTTCTAAATCACACTGTAATGTTTATAATTTCACATTAGTTTTGCTTAGAGTAGTTAGGGTGGTAATGAGCAGACAGACTATAATGTTAGAGATTACTTAATCCTTTTCTGCTAATAAAATAACATCATCCACATCATCGAAAAATTGAAGACGTCCACTGTTGAACATAGGCATCCCACAGACAGCGCCACTTTGAGCAGCTGCTCGCCCCTGCATCCATTGCTCCCATGGTTTTCCCAACTCGTCGGTCTACTTAGTGGGAAGACAACCTAAGCTGCGTCTTTCGGTTCAACTTTTTTTTATTTAATGTTTATCTATCACATATCTATATCTATACATATAATAAAACTGTAGAGATAAAAAAATCTGTAAATATAAGATATCAAAAAAAAATTACACAGGTTGCGGCACAACTCCGAAAATACTGAACGGATTTTCATGCGGTTTTCACGAATAAGCTTAGAAAAACCCGGCGCACAACATAGGATATATTTAACATTAAATAATGTAAATTTTTTTTTAGTGAAAATGATTAAGATTTCATTATGAAACGGAACGGGATTTTAACAAGATGGCCGCTTCAAGGCTTCAAGGTAAGTTTTTTTTCTTATGTTTTGGTCCACACATAGGTAGGTACATTGGTGTAGGTATTTAGCCAGTGTCAAAAGGTAAGTTTTATTTTAGCTACTAACCATAGATGAGAGAAAAAAAATGTGCTCTGTGCTACTGACGGTAATTTTATCTCGGGTTTATCCGGATGCACAGATTAAAGAAACAAACCTCTGTTACTATTATGGCACGGCTTCATATACGCCCGAACCTTCGCTGTTAAGTTGGCGCGCAAAAACACCTCTGTTGACTATCCTCGATGTTTTTGTACCGCTCCAACCCGGACACACAGTCAATTTGTTTGCCTGCTGCGCGACTGACGTGGGCTAAATAAAATGGAGGAAGCGGTAGCGTTATATTGCATGTCAGCGAATAAATATGTATTACTAACTGTGAGAATATTATTTGCGATTACAAAAATAAATTTCAGTAGTTTTAATTTATAATTCCTTATCAATATGAAGAAAAACCAACTTTTTTTTATTTGTCTGTTTATCTGTCCCTTTGAATACGGATCACGGTTGTTATAGTGGCAACAGAAATATATCATCTGTGAAAAATTCAACTGTCTAACTATCACGATTCATGAGTACATCCTGGTGTCTAATGGACAGACAGACAGACAAACGGACAGCGGAGGTTTAGTAATAAGGATACCTTTGAGTACGGAACCCCAATCATTTTTATTTCATTCTGAACAATCCCCACTGCACTAAGCAATAAGGAAGTAATTTATTTATGCATGATTTTATTTATAACATAAAAAACAAAAAAACAGTAAATAACAATTGGCGCGCATGCATTACCGGTAGTGTATCACACTTTTCGGGCTACGGCGAAATACATCGCGCGATAACTTCGTCTGCGCTCGATGCAATGCAGATTAGAGAAAAACAATGTGTTCATTATGTAAGTACCTATACCCAAGGAAGTCATATGTATTACATATAGATAAGATTTTTCGTTAATTTGTGGTCCAAACTAAAAAAGAGGATAGGTATGAGAACCTTCTTAAATATGAGCACGACACAGAGAACAAGGAATTTCGAAAACTAAAAACTTCTTAGACTTTTTTTATAAGTTTTAAGGCTTCACGCGATATCATATTTAGCCAATATTTAAACATAACTAAAATTATTATTCATGTTTTCGATTTAATGGGTTCTGGCGAGGGCAATATTCTTTATTGGCGATCTGGTATTATGTATTAGTTTTCAAAAATCTACTACGCGTTACCATTCCAAATAAGTATTTAAAATTGTATTGTATAGTACCTATAGCTTAACCTATAGTAGTAACATATTCAGTAATCTGTGCCTATAGGTTCTTCATTTATTTACCCTAGCTTTTGCTACGCATTGTAAAACCTTTTTTATTATGGCATTAGACAAAATTTGTATTTAGCCAATGATAGGAAGTATTTTATGAAAACTGTTTAAAAGGGTAGGTTCTTGGACTTTTTTTAATCATTCATAAGGCTTCACGCGATTATCATACTTAGCCAATATTGAAGCTTACTTAATTAACATTTTTATTCAAGTTTTCGATTTATAAGGTTTTGGCGGGAGCAATGTTCTTTATTGGCGATCAGGGGGTCTAGCAAAGATACCAACCACTAACGCTAACGCCTCACGCTAACTCCAAAATGTACTGAAATGACATTTCGGAAATCGCTAACTTTTCCGTAGCGAATGTCATTTCAATACATTTTTGGAGTTAGCGTGAGGCGTTAGCGTTAGTGGTTGGTATCTTTGCTAGACCCCCTAATGTATTATTTACATAAACTTACTACACTTTACCATTCTAATTAGGTAGATAAAATTATTATTGCGCTACTGCTATATTCTTGATCGACCCCAAGGAAGTTTTAAGGTACCAGGGGTGTAGCAAAGATACCAACCACTAACGTTAACGCCAAACGCTAACTCCAAAATGTACTGCGATGACATTTCGGAAATAGCTTACTTTTCCCCAGCTAATGTCATTTCAATACAGTTTTGGAGTTAGCGTTAGGCGTTAGCGTTAGTGGTTGGTATCTTAGCTAGACCCCCTGTAGTACTTATAGCTACTTAAGTTATAGACCCTTACCATTGCTACGCATTTTAAAACCTTTTTTATTTTGGCATTAAGCCGGAGTGCGATATTTGTATTTAGCCAATGATACGAAATATTTTATGAAAAATGTTTATGGGTAGGTACTTAAATATAATAATATGTAGGTATACATTATGGCAATTGTATCCTCGAATTATCAACAACATGGCGCGTAACGTTCGTTTTTGACTGTTTTTTGTTATTTGTTCTTCTTCTTCTTCTTCTTGCATGATAAAATATGTTTTTAATAGTTAAAATATTTTAGATCTGTGGGCTTTTAAATACACCACGGGAGCAAAAAATTATTTATTACTCAGTTACTTCAAGAAGGTTATAGTTATAGTAGGTAAGTAACTATCTTTGTAATGACGATTTTACCTTCTTCCTCACTTTCATCACTAGGTAGGTACGTTGAAAGTGCAGTGGGAATGAGACAGCGTGGAAAATAGTGGACATAATAATAATTATAACTTTCGATTCTTTAAGGAGTGGTGGTTTAGTATTAGTAATTCCTAATTAGTATTAAGAAAATTAATTATGTACGCATCGTACAGGTAAATGCATATCTCCAGCAATTTATAAACGTATTATGGACACTGGCTAAGTGTAGGTACTCAATTCGTATGGAGCCAAACTTAAAAATCATCGTGTGTGATTCTTCCATATTTTTCTAAACCGTACCTGACTGCTTAGGTAACTACTACCTAAACAAAATTTACTGAAACATCTGTTAAATACCTGAGTGAAGTGATGATGATTTCTTTTTGTTGTAATATGAAGAGGTACTTATAAAATTGTAGTTTTAAGTTTGAAACTTCTTTTACTGTTATAAATCTATATTAGACTCAAAACATTTAAATTTAGGTAATGGCTTAAATATCTTCCACTCCACATACAGGTTACTGTGCTCAGCTTCGAATAGATTTAGTGGATTTTTGGTTTGGTACGAAATGTATCTATTATTAGACTATAACGTAAAAATAACATAACACAAGCGTGCGAAGCCGCGGGCAAAAGCTAGTTAATAAATATAAATGTAATTTAATGTGAATATCAATTATATGCTGAAAAGACTTAATAGATATCATGAAAACCATTTATTTAAATTTTAAATAAGTCGTTAAAATTTTAACAATCAGCGGGATATGAACCCGCGCTCTCCAACTCACCGGATAGGATTTAAAAGTTTCTTAATTCAATTTAAAAGCCTTATTTTTACAAACGGATCGTATACTTACAGATGGGGGTGGTTTTCTTGCCACTTGGAAACATTCTTTTACAGTAGGGTCGTCGGCTGCAGGTGCAGGTAAACCTTCTTTTTTGCAACACGATAATCCACCCTTGAAAATAAAATATACCTAATTATAATTAAACAATAACGACAATATTACAGAACTTACCTTGCCTCCCTTCGCTGGCTCATTCATTCATCCTTTTGCCCTATCTTTTTTGCTTCCCCCTTTTCATGAATAGGGTAAGGGCATACTTAAAACTAATTATTAACCTGTGCGAGGTAAGGGCGGGTCAGCAAATTTGAAATACATCACGAAAATGTAAAAGTTATTATAATGACTTGCAATGTTACAAAATATTTATAGAGATAAATTAATAAACAAAAACAATATGTTTTGAGTTCTAAAATTATTACAGTTTGTGCGTTTGTTGTAGTGTCAACATTTTATTTTACTAGGTGGTTGCAATTTCTGCAAAGCGTGTCCAGGTAGGCATACTGCTTTGTCAGCTATTCTGCCACTACGCAGTAGTGTGAAAGTACTAGAGTATTCACCAATTTTGCTGTAGCACTGTACCTAGTCAAATTATTTGGACAAAAATGATTGATCTCAAACTAGTAGGTATTTAATTAAATATTACTAGACTGCTAGTCTCAGGATGGCGTGTGTATCACGCAAAACTCTATATTTTAAACTTCCGACCGGCACTGCAACTGTCAAGGGCAGCCGTGGCGCTTGACGTCAGGCGAACGACAAGCTCATCACGCCATTTCTTAAAATAAAAAAGAAAAGAATCTTACATGCGATAAGCGCCCACATTCACGCATGCCTCTCTTGCACTGCGCCTGAAACAATCCAAATATTAAAAAAAACCTTTGAAAACACCAGCTAAAAGCTATTTTACAATTGAACTGCGTAGAAAACCATAAAAACTACTAATACCCATAGAGTTAGGAAATGAAATTCTAGCGCTGTGGTCATACCGATGTTCGTGATAATTGACAAAACACGGAATAAGCATCGTTTGTTAGATTAGATTTGAGAAAACCACAGATTACTATAGATAGAACCATTGTTTTTGAACTGACTACAAAGAAAAGGTTCTCGATTTGGTTGTACTTTTAAATGTATTAGTCATAAAATTTATTTATAAACCGAATTAGAGAATCCGTTCTTCATTTTAACTTTTAAATAAATAGGTTACTTTCATTTTATTATAATTAGTTCAGTAGTTGACTTTTATCAAAATAACTGGAAAGATATTTATGTCGTTGTCATTAACAAACTATTTCTCAGGTGAATAAATGGTTTCACCTCCTTTTTTAAATTATAGGAAAACAAGTTTTATTGGTTTGACATGAATCTTTTTAAAGTATCTTACCACAGTTGCCAGAACGCCAACAAAAACCAAAACAAAACGATACATGATTATCTAAAATCCAACACGACATTAAGCTCGACAATTTAACACGTTTATTTATATGCGTAAATGACAATCGTTTAAATGATTCACCTTGGAAATGAACATGAAAATTGTGGCTGAGAGCATTAAGTGTCATCATGTATTTAGATTTTGATTTAGATTCAAAATTACGGATAAACTATAAACAGTAAACCATGTTTGACTATCTATGCAAGATATTTTATATGTACTACATACTACATAATTATAAAAAGAAAAGTCGAAATGGGCTAAATCTGCCCACGTTTTTAATAGTACTTACGGGATATTTACCGTGATTAGAATTATTTTTGAGTTCCCGATATTTCGGCACAGTTACATGCACCATTTTCACGGGTAGTACTATTAAAAACGTAGTAAACAACCATGAAAGTTTAAAACAGTGTTTTAAATCTGCCCATCCTATCCATTGCCATATGCCATATTACCGTTCTATTCATTCATAATTTTTCTCTATATTTTCCTTTTACTCATAAACAGGGTTAGGACATAAAACTAATTAACCCGTGCGAAGCCGGGGCGGGCCAACTAGCAATAAAATAGAATTTCTTTATCACAGACTTAAAATCAGTGTATCACAGCATCCACATTACGTGCAGCATTTTAAAAGAAAAGTAAAAACATCACAGGGTAAGACATAAAGCATCTTTTAAAAACGGCCCATTATGATGTATGCTCCACCAAATTGACCCACGATGCAACATAATAAAACCACTTATCACCACCACACCACCACGTACCACCACCATCACCACGTGTCACCATTGACGTGCCTAATCAAGACTTTTTATCGTCGTGCACCGTGGGTCACCTTAGCGAGACATACAACATGATGGACCATGTATAAACGTTTTAGTAGCCAGTCAGTGTTATAGTGCGATTCCAACACAATGGCTGCTGTGAAGTCGGCGCAAAATACTGCGCACTTTAGCATTAATTAGATATGAGCGAAGAACGCAGCATATGGGGCGGGGGGCTTGCCATGTACTTCACAGCTGCCATTGAGTTGAAATCACACTCTACTACCGATGTCTAATATATAGGAATCTGTGACCACTTACCCATCGACATTTGGCCTATGTTCAGCAGTGGACTATTACGGGCTGATGATGATGATGATGATAACCCCTTACCGTCAGTTTATATTTTTTTTACATTTTGCCATTATAACTGTTTTGTGGAGAGTTGCGCTACTTATTGTGATTCTATATGACGCTTTGAAATTGCTGTACTACAAATGGTGTTACATTTACATTGTAGTAAAATAACATACATAGTACGTAGTAAGTACTTCCTTTAAAAATATAACTACATGTAAACGTTTTTCTATCATGATCAGCCTGAAGACTTCCATCGCTGAACATAGGCCTCTCCTCTCCCATACAGCGCCCCTTTAAGCGGCTGCTTGCTTCCTGCACCCATCGGCTCCCCGTGGTTCTGAAAACCATGTCAGCTGATTACGTGATGTAGTAAAATGGAAAATAGTAGTCACAAGAATTAACAAAAATAGAACTATACTCGTGTAGTTTCGGAAAATAAATATGAAATTAATAAAGGATTAATTAATACAATAAGGTTATAGGTCTACTGGGTGTAATTGAATTCATTAGCATCCTTTGAAACTAGATACTCCTACCTACTCCTGGTACCGGTCACGTGTGGACCAAAATTATTGAATTCTAACACATTGGTTTGGTAATAATAATAACTCCAAAAAATGGGATAACTTACTTAATTAAATGCTACAATACAAGATTTAATTAAAATAATGAAGTACTGTTTTTAATTCGTACATACAAGGTATAAAAACGTTTAAATATATCAAAATCATCCGTGCCTACTGCTTTAGGCGCCGCGGCAATCTTCATAATTTTCAATAAAAAATATTTCATTTGCACTCTTTACTCTTTAATAATCATCTATAAATAATTTACTACCATGAACTCAATTTATGCTAATGAATTAAATTACATCCTGTATAATGTAGAAATTTTAATTTATAAATATAATAAATCAGTAGGTGTAGGTCATGGCTAAAATGAATTACTATTATTCACTGAACTTTGCAATCAAGAACGAAGTAGAGATTCCTCGAATACGAACAAAGCGGTTTGATTCTTCGTTTATAATTCGGACAGCTAAGGAATGGAACACCTTACCAGCGTCATTGTTTCCTGACAAATATAATCTGGGAGTTTTTAAGGCTAGAGTGAACCGGTATCTTCTAGGCAAGCATGCTCCATCGTCAACCGCGTCATCACTTACCATCAGGTGAGACCGTGGTCAAATGTTAGCCTATCGATGATAAAAAAAAAAAAAAAAAGAAGTCTCTAATTTTTATACTTAGTCCTAAAACGGCTCTCAATTAATATTCCTAAAAAATTACCCAACCTGCTTCAGAACGTTAAAAGCTGCTTACAAATGAGAAATTATGATAAGATTTTCCAGTTTCGAGTCTGCCGTGGCACGATAACGGGATGAAGTCATAAAATCTCGTTTTCAGGAAACGACGATGTGACGTCATATTTAGACGTGACGCCATAACGAAGATGGAGTCATTTGATTGAATGATCGCAGAGGCGTGTGATGGGTAGGTAGACAATTTAGTTTTATTCGTTTCGTATGCATTGCTTTTCTGATGCTGTGGCTATATTAGCGGGCAAATATTCGAAGAGCATTGGCGTGCAAAAAGTTCGTCGTCAGCTATACGCGACGCGATGTTTTGCGATTGCGACGATGTACGCGGCTACATGGCGAATATTCGCCGTAGTCCACTAATGTGGCCGCAGCATTAGCGTCAAATCGGTCTAAATTAGTTATTTTCGGATGTTGAAATAACTAAACTTGCTAAGGTAACATGTTAGTCAACATTTTAGTAACGGTGCTTTAGGGACGCTACACGCTTTACTCTTAAACACCCAGCGACCCGATATAGAACACGCATGCATTGCTATTCAATTGACATCTCAATGCTGGTATTCCAGAGGTAAAGCTGCAGCCACACCAACGCAATAAGTGGTGTCAGTGGAGCGTTAAATTGGCCATTCGGTAAGTACACATCGCTGCTCGTGTTTGTAGACGGTGCCGCCGCGATCGTCGTGGAATAGCGTTATGTTGTGGTAGTACCCCGTCATTAACAAACAATAAAAAAAAATCTGATACTGAAGTGTTTCCAGTCAATTTGAGCATAAAGAAAAGAGTTGATGTATAGTGATTGCCAGGTCACTCAATTTTGTTTGGTTTTGTAAGTCGGTAGATAAGTGTAATTTTTTTTCCTTTCAATCCCGGAGTTTTTTTTTTTTGAACGGGCTAATGCTGTTGGTCTCTAACGACCTTTACAGCGTCACCGGGCGGGAGAGCAGGCGCTTATGGCACCCAGCCGACAAAAGTGGGGGGCAACTAGCTCAAGGGCACCCCTGGGGTGCGAGCCTCGCCTAGGGCTGTTGCCGGGATAAGAGGATCGAGAAGGCTACGTCCGCTGGAGGAGTGGACCCTATGGAAAGTCGCGACCATTCTAACTAACCTACGGGGGATACGTCGACCTCGCCGGCGGGGTCGGTGTCTGATTGTGTTACGCTGGTATCCTATACCGGTGTCGAAATCGGTACCTGAGCCAGAAGGGCTCGACTGGTCCGGTGATCCTAGCGCAGCCGAAACAACGGCTGCTATAGGATCTTCCGGGTCGCTCAAGACGTGTCTTGGGCGGCGACGACGGGGTGTTGGAATAGCGTTATGTTGTGGTAGTACCCCGTCATTAACAAACAATAAAAAAAATCTTATACTGAAGTGTTTCCAGTCAATTTGAGCATAAAGAAAAGAGTTGATGTATAGTGATTGCCAGGTCACTCAATTTTGTTTGGTTTTGTAAGTAGGTAGAATGAATAAGTGTAATTTTTTTTCTTTTACCCCCGGAGGTGAATTAGTATTCAATACATATATGATGATACAGAAGTAAGTTAGTCACCAATAAACGCTTAAGCTGTACGCTCTTCTTTTAATTATAATATAATGTCATCATCATCATCATCATCATAATCATCATCAAAAGCCTGAAGACGTCCACTGCTGAACATAGGCCTCCCCCAGGGAGCGCTTGACTAAGTGCATTTTGGGTTAATGTTGTTACTATTCAAGGAGGCAAAAGATAGTAGCTTTTTTTTCTCATAACACAAACCTAACCTAAAAAAATACCAAACAATATCTAGAATAAAAGAAATTAAACCTTGAGAGCCCAAATGATTTCCCAAACTAACCATTCGCCTTTATTTCCCAAAACACTTTCTGTAACGTTCAGAGGATATAACCTTTCTAATTAAGCTATCCTCGCTTCCCCAGACTTTCGGGAATTACTAATGATCTCTATTCGTATAATATTTAGCGCAAATAATATCTTTGTCCATGGCAAGGAATTATGGAATATTTCCCTTATTTTCCTCAACGTATTTTTGTACGATATAATCCTTGATATGGCTATTTTTTTGGAGTCCTTAAGAAAAAAATTCTAATTCAAAGGTAATCGTTTAGGAAACATTGCTGAATTGATTTTAATGGCTGACCCACTAAGGTGTATCTACAAAGATAAATTATTGTCTAAAATTTTTAATCAACTAGCAATATTTGACCCTTCTCCTTCCAACTAACTGGATTAGACGCTTTCGGAACTGAGCTATGATCACACACTTCAGTGGCCACAAGATATTTTAAATCCCTTCCACAATGCAAAAATGCTACCAATGTCGGTTAAAGCTAAATTAGAAATGGGTTGTTCTGCATTATTCAGAGGTTTTATTTTTCTTAAATTTAAATTAAATTAAAATAGGTATATTAATAAATAAAATGTCTTCAATGACACCGCGATCCTTAAAACTTATAAAGTATAATTCAATAATTCAATTAGAAGCAAGGAACTCAAGAAAGGAAATTAAAGGCGATATGGTGCCATTTATTTATTTCCAAGGCTATTTTATACTGAGGGAGTCTTGCACGCACCTAAGTAGGCTTTATGATTATTATAACAACTATCCTACCTTTATTCTAAGACCATTCTGAGGTCAATTTAGTCTTAAAAATAAATTTATTGAACCTCCCTTTTTTATTGAATAATAATATAAATTATAATAAAAATGGCATTATCTTCATTGCAGTTTTATATTTATTTTATCAGCAGCATTGCAATGCATAACCTATTGCTTAAATTTGCTTTTTATTTTTTTATTAATTTAGATACAAAAAATTCCCATACTTGAACAAAAGCAAAAAGACCTGATCTATCTACTTTACAAGATTTTTTCGTAATAAACTTGTGAGTGGCGCTCTCTACTTATAAATAAAACAACATAATCGTTTATTTATCAAAATCCGTAATGATATATAAGTAAAAAAATTAGTAAATAAAAATTAAGTGATAAGAAATTAATTACTCATCAGTATTTTGGGAGTCAAACTATCAGACCGCATCAGAAATGACATACTGCGCTCCAAAACTCAAATCGCTGACGTTGGTCAGAAAGCTGCCGAACTAAAATGGAACTGGGCGGGACACGTTTGCCACATGTCGGGCGAGCTGTGGGCCAAACTCACTACAGAGTGGGCTCCACAGAACGCCAGACGGCGACGCGGCCGGCCCAGACGAAGATGGCGGGATGAACTAGTTTTTTACAGCAACGATTGGACTATTAGAGCTTTAGATCGCGAGGAGTGGAAGGAGGGTAGGGAGGCCTTTGCCCTGCAGTGGGACAAACCGGGCTAAAAATAATAATAATAAAAGTACGTTTTAAGGTGGCCACTGAACATACCTACTATTTATTATAGTACTAAACTAATTATAATTAAACACATCCACATTTTCGAATTATCACATATATTTACAGCTATATTTTCTTGTAAATGATCACATAAAATGGCCTTTAAAGTTGCCGTTTCTAGTATCTAGTACTCATATAAAGCCTTTTCAGACAGATACGATTCCAATACAATTAATTCACACTAGTACATTATGAAATAAGCTATTGCACCTCTCTGGTCCGTATTTGCTGGCGCTCAATAATGTCAATATTAGCGCCTTGAGCTCTTCCAAATCTCGACATGAAATAGATTTTAATAGATATAGATATGACTGAAAGCGATTCGGTGGGATTAAGTTTAGAATCTAATGTAAAAGCACATTGGATTCGTGTAAGAGTTGTGTAATAAAAGTTGAATTCACTGCTGTATAGAATTTAGCCAGAAAATTATAATGCTGCCAGCATTATGGGTATGTTGCCCGACTTTGAGGATTGCTTGAACTGTCTATAGACCTTTTTCGATTCTATAGATGGTTCAGTTTTTTTAAGTATAATCTTATGTTATAGTGTGTTCATTTTGAATAGTCTGAAGACGTCCACTGCTGAACATAGGCCTCCCCCAGAGAGCGCCAGCACTTTAAGCGACTGCTCGCCTCCTACATCCATCGGGTGACGGCTCCCCACGGGTTTCACCAGATTGACCTAGTGGGGGGGGGAGAGGCAGCCTACACTGCGTCTTCCGGTTCGTGGTCGCCACTCGAGAACCTTTTGTTCCCATCGGTTGTCAGTTCTTCGAGCGATGTAGCCTGCCATTTGCTATTTCACCTTGCTACTTCTAAGAGCTATATCGGTAACTTTAGTTCTCCTGTGGGTCTCCTCATTTCAGATTCTATCTCGCAGGGAAACACTATGCATAGCTCTCTCCATTGCTCGTTGCGCGAGTTTACTATTGAGGCCAACAGTCCACGTCTCAGTTTCATAAGTCATCACTGGCAAAACACATTGATTAAAAACCTCTGTTTTCAGGATCTGCGATATTTTGGACGAATAGATAGGTCGAAGCTTCCCGGATGGCGCCCAGCCGAGTCGGATTTTTTGTTTTTCGTTGGATTCGATTAAGTATAGTGTGTTAGTAGTAGTTTATTTTTTTTAAGTTTTCAATCTGGGTGTTATATTTAATTTTATGTTGTAAATAAAAAAGACTATCAGAAAGTAATATAAGTGGTGAAAATGAACATTTTAGAGAAAACGAAACATTCACAATATTATAAATTTTAATAGTTTAACGCGATCTTAAAATTATAGTTATAAGTGTATATTCGAGGTCATAGACGCAGCCTTAATAATATTACCAAAGGCTTAAGGTACACATTAAGTACACCTTCTTAGGTATTTCGTTTGTTTCCATTGTTTTAGAATTAATTTACTGCATCGTCATTAACACCATCAATAGCCTGATTACGTCCACTGCTGTGCCTACATAGGTCTCCTTCAGAGAGCGCCACTTTGAGCGTCTACTCGCCTTAATTTAATCCATGTAATTTACTTATTAAAAGATAAAACCTATTTCATTTTCAAATCAATTTCATAGCTATTTCCATCACTTTAAATTATTTTAGTATAATAATACTTCTTGGTTCTTTGAAGAAAATCCGACAATGGCGATTGTGAATTTTGAATTTATTTTTCAAAACTAGTGTATCTTGAACTTTAATGTGTAATAAGGGTGGATTATTATCCGTTAAGTGTTCGTGGATGTGCACGAGTGTTGGCAAATGGTTTCAAGATCATAAAACCATACAATTTGAAGAAGATGAATAATACTTCTTCTTAATGGGTAGAAAATTGTTAAAGCAAATCGTACATTTTTAGCAACCATCACCACAGTGAAGTAGTACAAAAATAAATTGGCTGTTGAGCCGATGATTTTACAATCTTTATTTCGTACCAAACAAAATTGACCTGTGATAGGTAAGTACCTACTTCCGTTGGTGTGGCAAAATGGTGTGACGGTGAGTGCCCTTATTAAGTGATGTGGCTTGAGTAGGTGTTATTTTTTTTAATGATAATGGAAACCAACTATCGAAAGGTATCAAAGTATCAATCATTTTAACTACAAAGTAGAGCTCACTATACTAAGTAACTCGAGCATTGTTTCAGTATAAAGTGATCGTGACCGTTGTCGATTCAGATACAAAATGTCGGATGAATATTATTTGTGAGGATCTTTCTTTTATTCCATGTTTTTATTTTAATATTTATATTATCTTGTAACAATTTTAAAAAGCCCAACTGTCATAAATTAAAAGAAAGCTAATACGAAATTGGCTCATGCCCTTAATTGTTGTGAAAATGCCAATAAAAATAATAAATAAATAAATATTATTAACAATATATTACTATCTGTACCCACTGCAGTTAGTAAAATAATGAATCATACTGCAAAAATCAAAGCTTTTAGCGTGTAAAACTCTATAAATAGAGCATCATTAGCAAATTTAAATTTAAAACGTAAATTATATAATTAATTAAAAACGCTAACGAATACGTGTTGGGGACATATTATAGTCTGGATTTTAAAACGTCTTTATGCAAAAATGACATTTTAATCAGCCATATTCTTTTTGGCAAAATGTTTTGTTACAGACGCAATCCCAGTGAACAATTGTTCTACAGAGTCCTAGCTCCTACGATGAGTACTATGTATCTCAGAACAGAATATTGGAGCTGGTTTACTTTACCCACAAATAAGCTTCTACAGCTAACGCGTTTCTTAGTAAAAGTATTCGTTCCTGTTGTTGTGTGCTCCCAGTTTGTATACTTGTCCTTGCATTACAAAGAACATGAGTTCTCTGCTCTCGCAGTGATGTTTTCAATCATTCCTGTTGGTTGTGCTGTCTGGGTATGTTATTTTTTTATGGTTTTAAAGTTGGGCTTTAAGGTTAATGGGAAGCGGACACCGTGGCCTGTGCACATCTGTAACACAGGAGGTGCTCCCGAACGCGATGTTTTATTTCTAAATTTACTAAAGCTATTGGTGTCCAGCTCTACCGGCCTTTACTCTTCCTTCACTCTACCCTTCTGTGTTGGGCCACAGAACGGCTCCCAGCGGCTTCTTCCGTATTTTGCAGGTATACGGCAAGAAAGAACGCATGTAGCAACAATCATTAAAATCAGTTAACTTAAAAGGGTTAAAAATGTCACTTTTTTTTAAATATAAACATAAACCGTCTTACCACAAAAGATTTAGACGGGCCTTAAACACATGTTGAACAGTTGTTTCATGAATTCCATACCACAAATCCGCGCCTAACACTCGTTTAAGATAGACAGGCGTTAAACACGTGCAAAATTTAAACATACTCAACCCTTAGTTTAAGAGGTGTTTAACTGTCGCTGTCACCATAACACACACAGTCAAACTTCACGCTAATAACGTTCCGTTTTTTCTATGGTCACAGCTATGACGCTAACATGTATTGGATTTACAAAACGAGTTCTGCGCGGAATGAAACGTTTCGTATAATGTCACCTTATTTAAAAAATGAGGATCGAGTTAGACAGTGTTTAAGTAAACACGGTAAAAACATGGTTTTGTAGTGAAAAAATAAAACAACCGTTTAAGGAGCATTTAACAATTAGACGCTGTCTAACTAAACATGTATCTAAGCGATGTTTAAAATTATTTTTGTGGTAAGACGGTAAATGTCCCCAAGTTGTCTGTAGAGATCTAGAGGTCATGTGGGTTCGTGTGAAAACGGCCGTATGACAATCCAATTTTTTTGAGGGTGCCATAAGAGCTGGCTTAGAGAATATCCAGATAATGGGCATGTTCTCCTCGTTACATTAAAAATCTTTTGCGATCACCAAGCCGCCTGCCCAGGAGTTTATTTATTTATCCCTATTATATTTTCGAGAATAAATTAATTTTGTTTAGCAAATCTGGTGAACAGACGTTAAATTAG
The DNA here is from genome assembly GCA_963580505.1 of Ennomos erosarius. Taxonomy (NCBI): domain Eukaryota; kingdom Metazoa; phylum Arthropoda; class Insecta; order Lepidoptera; family Geometridae; genus Ennomos; species Ennomos erosarius. The sequence continues at coordinate 3,605,993 of OY756982.1, forward strand.
ACGTTTTGGTCAGACTGTGGGCCTCTGGCCTGTGGAGTAAAACACTCGAAATATGTCAATAAATGTATCTACACACACATATTTTACTTTATTATTTTACTTTTAAAACAACTTTTACAATGTTTCAGTGTAAATACGCGACGGCTCAAACCGCAAGCTATAAAAAATCATCATTAGAGTTCATGGATAAATTTCACATCCATAGTCTGCTTGCTAATAAATATCCAGAACATAAACTCGATTACATAAAAAAGGTAAGTGAAGCAGACCCATAGCGACTTATTGTAGCAATTTGATAGCAATACAGTCGCAAAAATAGCGTGTTACAGTCGCGATGCTGGCTTCAAACGCTGGTGGTAGTGGTGATATGCCATACCACGATTCATCCTGTCATGAGTAGTCTTTTACCCGACGTCAGCGTCGTCCGAAAGTGTTGTGCTGTAGTATCAATGCCGAATCAATAAAGTTGCAGGTTAAAAGCGATACTGATGTGATCACAAACCTATTTTTCGTGGATCCTATCTCTATGGATGCGTTAACGAAACGTGCTACTAACTCTATCTATAGTCATGCGAAGTGAGGGGAGGGGAGGGGAGCTCCCTCATGACTATTGTTAGAATTTTACTATTTTCCTCTGACTGCTCCCCGCTACTTTCCTTAATAATATTTGCTCATAAAAAGTTTTTATTTTTTGGGAATAAAGTGGGGTTATTTGACTTTTCTGCCTCTCGTAATTTTAAATAAATGGATTTACACTGGTTAATAAATAATTTTCCTTCTTTTTCAGAACTTGATTCGCATAGAAAAAAAGACCCGCATCACCTGCTGCTATCTTGCAATCTCTATGACCGTCTGCTATTGCTCCTGGATGACAGTTCCTATAATCCACAATTTCCGTAACAACTACTCTATTCACAACATCACGACTAGACTCGAGTTGACTTGTCATTTTTGGCTACCCTTCGATTACTCATACAATATTTACGCCTATTTTTTCCTACAAGGTCTTTCAATATACGTTGGCGGTATCGCAATTATCGTGATTGCGTCATTTGACACTATTAACTTAGCATTTGTGTTTCATTTGGGTGGACATATCGACATATTCAAATACGATTTGCAGACATTGAGCAATGCGAAGTTGAACCATTGGGAATGGAAAGAGAAGCTTGCAGATTTGTCGTCTAGATATTTTTTAATTACGGAGTAAGTTAATTTTTGTACACTTAATAAAAAAGCAATTAATAATTCTCCCCCTATGAGAGCAATACTGTTCCCAGTATTTTTTGTCTGTTTTTGTATGCAATGGCCACAAATTTCCATCAGTGAGAATGTATAATCTGATGTATGTTATTATTTTATATCAAACGCCACTTCGCAGGAGTTCCATTAGGTATTATAATCGAAGGCCAATGGTCAGCCCTCCTAATACGAACGAGCTAGCAGCGCTGCTGACGAGCGTCTGCCGCTCAACTGCTGTCAATTTTCATACAATTTTGACAGCAGTTGAGCGGCAGACGCGCGTCAGCAGCGCTGCTAACTCCTTCGTAATAGGGGGGCAATCATTAGGCCAGTTACCCACTGCGGCGATATGAGCCTCCGTACTGGGTGGAAGCGCAGGTTATAATCCACTGCGCTGGCCTGCACGTGCATGTTTAGTAAACAATTTAGTACGATGTTCTCTAATTTTGCGTATTATAAATATGCAATAATAATTAAGATAAATAATCAATGTAAGTATTTAATTATTTTACAGAATGTTTAAAGACATTGAGAACACCTTTGGATATAACGTAGGTTTCATTTACGCACAAAATTTAGTACAAGGGGGACTACTTTTTTACCAATTTATGTCTTCAGGAAGAGTAAGTAGTCAAATAAACCATAAATCCGTAACCGTAAATGACTAAGATTTTTTTTTTTTCAAAAGGTAATCCCAAATTGTAAATCTGAATAATTTATTGTTATTCCAGGATTTAGAAGTAATGTTAACCTACGGTTTGATGATACCGATTTTCATGGGAATGCTGATGTTAATATCAATCGTTCTAGAAAATGTTCGGATACAGGTAATAATCATTACGAAAATTATTTTAAAAAAGTTTGGATTTGTTTTTTTTTTTTCTCATTTGTTCGTTTTTGCATCTAAAATGAACGAACCATAGTGGCTAAATTATTTAATGCACTAAAGTCATCATCATCACCATGATCAACAGCCTGAAGACCTCTACTGCGGAACATAGGCCTTCCCTAGAGAGTACCACCTTAAGCGGCTGCTCGCCTCTTGCGTCCATCAGCTCCCCGCGGATTTCACCAGATCGTTGGTCCACCCAGTGGGGGGCCGGCTTACTACAGTGTTCAATGGAAAATATTCATTCACTATTTGGTTTTCTGGCTGGTTACAATGCCTGATATTTCTATTTCTTTTACAGACCGAAGATATACCGTCTTTGGTTTACGACCTGCCATGGGAAGGGATGACTATTCCCAACCAAAAGACAGTATTATTCTTTCTTTTTCAAGTACAACCAAGATTGTCATTGAAAACTGCATTTAATATAGAAACTGGAGTGCAACCTGCGATTAATGTAAGAAATATCGAAATAGCCAAAAGTAGTGATAAAGTTTCTAGAAAGCAAGGAGACCGTTTGGTTAACGAAATTCAGACGATCAGCATCCAGCCTCTGATAATGCCAGATTGGGGGCTGCTTTTGTTTATGAAATGCATAAAGATAGATTTTGCCGCACGACGCCTGATTTATCCTCTAGAGGAGCCTTGACTATGAATTCCAGTATAAATATTATTATTAACTAATGACTGTTATAATATTACAGTGTTTGATCAATGTTTTCAAACTTTATAGCCATAAGCATGATATATAGCAATTGCAAGGCTGCTATTTATGACAGCTTGTTTTGGGCTAGTGTTTAGGGCTTGATTTTGGATTGTGAGTAAGAATTTAAACTAAAGCTTTCTTAATTTTTGTTACAGATCATCAAAACTACTTTTTCGTACTACGTCATGATTAAGGCCAGGACTGAATCATAAAGATGGGTACTCAATTTTATGAAACTATGCGTTTTTTTTTAATACAAATTATAGTGATTTTTTGTCGGTTATTTAATTGTGCACGCTGAGTTTACTTCGTTTAATTAATACTGTCATTTTAATATAATTATTTGGTTAAATAAATATAATAAAGTACTTACCTATTGTAATTAACTTATTATTATAACATAAACACAAGTTCATTCTAACTCAATTTTATTTCTTTTTTTTTTTAATCTTAAATTTTTGGGAGCTTTATTCCTCTGTGTAAAATTTCCTACCTACCCAAGTATATTTCAACATCGTCATCAATAGCCAGATAACGTTTGCTGCTGAACACGGGCCTCCCCACATGAAGGCCACTTTGATCAGCTGCTTACCTCCTGCATCCATCGGCGACTAATCAATGCATGTTTGTTTTGGAAGATTCATAATCTTTACATTGATATGAATATCGAAAAACGTAATAAAATTTCAAACCTTGGAACTTCAATGATTTTAATTTTGAGACAGACAATGACACAAGAAACATACAAACAAACAAACATTAAACAACATACAAAACATATTAATAAAGTATAATGGTATGTTACTGGATATGGTCACTATAATTTATTCGAGCTTTTGTGAGAAAGAATAACCAATAAAACTTATTAGCTCACAAAACACATTCCAATAAAGCTGTATTGAAACAAAAAAGGGATCTATGTCACGAAACAAATTAAACCAAAACTAAGGAATGCAAGGGTACATTCCATTTGAGGGCAACAATCCGGAATACATTACAAGCGCGCATATCAAAGGGAAAAAATCCAATATCGTCGGGTTCAGATGATAAATGAAACACATTAGCGACAAAGCCCTGAGTGATAACTCACTTTGCTCCGATGGAATTCCGTGCCTAGGTTTCAAATTTATTGCTTTACATGTCTGGTTTTGATTAAAAGATCATTATAGATCAAAGATCATTAGAGGATCAAAGTAGAGTAAAACTAAAAAAAAAAATGTAATATTGCTGATACATTATGTGGTTCCACCCCTCCCCGCTCGGTGGACCGATGATCTGGTGTAAGCCGCGGGGAACCGATGTATGCAGGAGGCGAGCAGCCGCTCAAGGTGGCGCTCTGTGTGGGAGGCCTATGTTCAGCAGAGGACGTCTTCAAGCTGTCGATGATGATTATGATGATGATGACATATTATGTGGTTAATGAATTGAGAATTCGTTAATACACAAAATAGCATTTTAAAAATGAAAAGTATAGGTACCCATACCTAATAATGATGTAGCACGAATCCGCTGCCACGCACTCATGCTTTGGTGGTAAGCAAAACTTATCTGGAACTTAGTGTCAAGAACTACACTCACACACGTCGCAGTAAGTAGAAACAAAGAGGTTTTTGCCTCAAAATACTCACTAAGGATCTCGGAGCATAATACCTACCTACGCGGCTGATTCTGGACTAAAGTTACAAAAAAATATTTGATATTGAAAACCACCATTCTAAAGTTGGACTTAAGTAGGTAAGTATATACTAAATCTAACAGAAAAGTAAAGTAGATAAATAACTATAATATTAAATTGTTCATTGGCTCAAAAAGGCAAAGCCACAGCCAAATAACAAACGAACTAATCACTTATCCACGCCTTGTTATTTGTTAGAATAAAATATAATAGCACATAATGACAAAGCGAGACTGACGTTTATAGTGAAAAGTAGTTTAAACATGAAATTAGTAAGGAAAATATCAATTAAGCATATGTTAGGTCGTAAAGGTAGATCCAAGTAGCTAGTCCGGATATAATTCATTTGTTTTAGTAGCAAAGCAGTAGTGTGGTTATTATTGCAAGGAGTTCTTGAAGGTTCCATTGTTGATGAAAATAGAGGGAAACTGCTTTATTGAGTGACGAGCGAGCTCGATAGTGCTTAGTTTTGCATGCACCTGGCAGCTTTTTCAGTTATCCACCTTAATTTTTATGAATTTGTTTTAGTAAAATAAAAATGAAAAGCGAACAGAAATAATTTAAAAAATTTGTTTACAGCAAATACTATTGATAATATTTTGACAAAATGACGCAAGATAAATTAGAAGAAATCAATAAAAACAAAACGCGAGATGAATATTATCTGTAAGTATAGTGCAATTATGACAATCTATTACTGGGCAAATGAGACTTTATGACCCGATTACACAGTCTAGTTTAGTCTAGTTAGTCTGAGACATCACACAGTCTAGTACACTAATTACTAGACTGTGTAATGTCTCAGAATGACGTGCGCAGTGCAGTGTCACGCGAAACTTTATTATTTTAAAGTTCCGAGTGATACTGCTATGGGCGGCCGTGTCGCTTAACATCAGGTGAACGACTAGCACGTCACGTCATTCATTCTCATAAAAAAAAATCAAATAGTTATACAATTAAAGTATTTGTTTTTTTTTTGTAATTTTCTGTGCACAAATAAGTTTACTTAGTATTTGTTTAGTTATAGTCCTGTTGTGGGAATTTAACCCACTGCCTCCGGGTTAAGAGCCTATATGCTGAGCCACCGTGCCACAGAGGCTGTCAATTATATTCTGATCTATAAATAAAATATATTATGATTAAAAAAAATAAAAAATTTCAGGCAATACCCAAGTGAGCAAACGTTTCATAAGTGCATAGCGTTTGTCATGGGCATTTTGGGTTTGAACTCCGAATGTTGGGATTGGTTCAAAAAACCAACAAATGGTCTAGCTGGAAAAGTGTATGACATTCAACGAAAACTCGTAATCTACTTTGTTCCGGTCACGTCGTGTTCCCAAGTACTTTATTTGTACCTTCATTATCACGAACATGACTTTGCTGCTTTAGCTGTGATGTTTTCTATTATGCCAGTTGCTTTTGTGGTTGCAGTAAGTACATTTAAGTTTTAGAAAATCAAATTATTAGCTAGATTAGTCTTATACTAATGTTATAATGAAAGCCATAAAAATAAGTTTATTTATGTACTACCAATATTTTCTTACTAGCTGACCCGCCCTGGCTTCGCAATTAATTAGTTTTATGCCTTTGCCCAAGTTCCACCTATACTGGTAATTGTTGGGAACGATACTCTCAAAGTTGTCGACAAATATGTCTCTATAGGACAGACTGTCCAATTAGGTAGGTCCAACTTCGACAAAGAGGTTGCATGAAGAATCCAACTCGGTTGTGAAGCATTCGAGAAGCTTCGACTTATCTTTTCGTCTAAAATACCGCAAAGCCTGAAAACAAAAGTTTTCAATCAATGGGTGTTGCTAGTGATGACTTATAGAACTGAGACGTGGGCTCTTAATGTTGGCCTCATTAGTAAGCTGAAAGTCGCACTACGAGCTATGGAAAGAGCAATGCTCGGTGTCTCCCTGCGAGATAAGATCCGAAATGACGAGATCCGCAGGAGAATAAAGTGACCAATATAGTGATTCAGAATTAGCAAGCTGAAGTGGCAGTGGGCGGGCCAAATCGCTCGTAGAACTGACAACCGATAGGGAACCAAAGGTTCTCGAGTGGCAACCACGAACCAGAAGACACAGCGTAGGCCGGCCTCCCACTAGGTAGACTGACGGTCTGGTGGAAGCCGCGGGGAGCCGATAGATGCAGAAGGCGAGCAGCCGCTCAAAGTGGCTCAAAGTATGTTTAGCAGTGAACGTCTTAAGGCTGTTAATGATGACGCTTTATCCCAGTCTCAAGGAAGAGAGAAGGGACACCTGCCTCCATTCACCGATTCATCCATTCATCCTTTTCCCTTCTCGCTTTTCCCATAGTCCCAGACAATATAATACTACAGATGCCTCATCCCATACAACGGAATAACGCGGGCTATTTTACGAATTATTTTATTTCTGCGTAACGCAAGAGTATCAAGCGACATTTATTGCGTATTGGCAAAGTATTGGGCCAAATGAATACACTGGATACTAACTAGTAACTCTCTAGACACGATTACTACATTTTTTTCAAGTTCGGGCTATTTTTCGTTTGTACCTGATGGGACCCCATCCCCATATACAGGATAAGAGTCGTTTTTGACCTAATACGTAAGGTTAATTTATGAACTAAGAAACCGACGACCATGAAATATTTATTTATCAACTAACTTTAGTTTTATTTTTTTAGTTAAAGTCAGCAGTAGCTCAAACGCCAAGTTACAAAAAAGCTATGCGAGCTTTCATGCAGAAGATTCATTTACACAGCTATTTGTCAATGGGATACAGTGGACACAAGCGCGACTATATATCTGAGGTATAATATAAATTTTCTTTCAACAGGTAGGTACCAAACATTTCATGCTCATGTCTTGCTGCTTTCTTGTTCTTCTTTAATGGGCTTTAAAGTCCTAACTCTGTTTATGGGTAAGATAGAAGAGAAAAGTAAAAAAATAGGGAAAAGGAATGCAGGCGCCTGCATTCCTTCTATTGCCGTCCCATCCATTCATCCTTTTCCCCTATTTTTTACCTTTCTCTTCTATCTTACCCATAAACAGAGTTAGGACTGCAGGCGCTACATTCCTTCTATTGCCGTCCCATCCATTCATCCTTTTCCCCTATTTTTGACCTTTCTCTTCTATATTTCCTTCCACAGGGTGAGTAATAATTTTTATTGATTTTTTTTGTTTATTTTTTAAATTAAAATTGTAAAACAAATATAATTACAATATACGAACAAAAAAAACTTGAATATAAATTACATCCTTATTGCTTGGGCAACCCGCACTTGGCTCTTTTAGAAATCAAAAAGTATCCTAAATGTTATTCTGCATTATCCGCTATGACTATACCTTTCAGCAAAAGCCGTTCAGTAGTTCCAGCGTTATGCGTGTTCAAAGGGACTGACAGACAGGGAAAAAATTCAAAAAAAATTGTTTGTGTTTTTATATCGATTAAGAAGTGTAATGCAGTCAAAATTTTCAAAAAATATTCATTGCACAAATTTATCCCAATTACATTTTTATTTTTGGCTATTTGTTGTAACTTAAAGTCGCATCAAAGCGCGTTTTTTGAACGGAGTCTTCGCGGTATGGTTAAAGTTGTTTTTCTTAATATAATATTTAAAATGTCCCAGAACAGAAAATAGAGCGTTATAAGTTTATTTTAGAAAAATTTGCCCATTATTTTTTCTGTTTATTTCCTATTGCTATGTATAAGTGCTTTGTTGATTTTCGCTTACACTGCGCCTTAACACGATACTTAACTAAATATAGGGTAGCTATTCATTTCTAATTTATTTGTTTTTACATTCGTCTTTTTTCCACATTATTCTATAGCACTTAAAAGATGAACCCAATATCTTTATTATCTCCTAATAACTGTATTGTAAAATAAAGACCATTTCTGAGTTAGCTTATTATAGAAAAACGAAAAAATTAAGAAAAAATGTTGGCGTTGTGTCTGACGCCTTTTTTTCCAGAAATTGGTGGAAATAGAAGTAAACAACAGAAGGACCTTCATAACCTTAATGAGCGCCGTATTCATTTGCTACGCCTCATGGAACACGGTTCCCATAATTCACAACTCACGTAACAACGAAGACATTCATAACATCACTGTACGTTTGGAAGTATGCGTACATTTTTGGCAGCCATTTGATTATGAATTTAACTACTATTCTTACCTTGTCGTTCAGATACTAGGTATTTATTGTGGAGGTGTTGCTGTAATACTTATGGTTTTATTTGACACGATCAACTTAGTTTTTGTTTACCATTTGGTCGGTCATATAAAAATTATTAAGTATGATCTGAGAACGGGTTTCACGGAAGACATGACTGATGACGAATTGAATAAGAAACTTATCGAGGTTACCAAATATTACTGCTTTATAATCGAGTAAGTATAATTTTTTTTATGAGAGTGAATTACGTGACGAGCTAGTCGTTCACCTGATGTTAAGCAATACGGCCGCCCATAACAGTTGCAGTGTCACTCGGAACTTTAAAATAATAAGGTTTCGCGTGACACTGCACTGCGCACGTCATCCTGAGACATCACACAGTCTAGTAATCAGATTACTACACTGTGTAATCAGGTCATAAAGTCTCATTTGCCCTGTAATTTCACTAGCTACAATGCCCTTCAAACCGGAACACAGTAGTGCTTGCACACTACTGCTTGGCGGCAGAATAACTGGCAAAGCGGTGGTACCTACCTAGACGAACTTTGCAGAAAAGTCCTACCACCTAGTAAATAATACATTATCACACAAGTGTGCTAGGTTGATCATTACATTCGAGGCGGTATTATAGGCGAATGCAATAAGAAACCCCAAAATGTAAGCATAAACGATTATAGGTATAGGTTGTTTTTCATCACACTTGCTGGGATAAAGAGTATATGTATTTTTTATGGTTATTTACACTTATGGTCACTTTTTTGCATGATATATGCAATACCGCCTTGAGTGTAATGATCAACCTAGCACACTTGTATCATAATGTACCTAATATTTCTTATCAATAGCACATTTCAAGAAGTAGAGGCTGCCTTCGGACTAAACGTAGCCTCCGTGTATGCGCAAAATCTGATCCAAGGAGGGCTTATGCTTTATCAGCTAATGAATGCAGGAAAAGTATGTAAACAGTTTCTTTTTATTTTTTTAAGTGCTCATTACTGTTCTAATTTTTTGGCTCACATATCAATGTGAGCTGTTTCAGTGTCAGCAACTTTTTTCAATATATAAAATAATATTTTATTTTATTATTATACCAGTATTATATTCAGAATAGTTAGGCAGATAAACCTACACACGAAACAATAAAGTGTACAAAAAATGTCTTCAGGCAACCCTTTCATGGAAAGGATTACATCAAAGTACTAAAGGACATTTGAGTTCTTGACCTAAACGTAGCGTATATTATAGGTACTAGTTAATAAATAAGCAAAATAAAAATAAATTATTATCCTTATAATTATTATATGACCTGATTAAAGCAAGCCCTGTATTGATCTTAAATCATAATTCTTAGTTTATTTAATTTATATTTACTCAATTATTACACTGCTATGGATCTTTGTGTCTGATAAATAAACGATTTTATTATCATTTACTAGCTGGCCCGCCTCGGTTTCGCACGGGTTTATTAATTTTATGCCCTAACCCTGTTTATGGGTAAGAGAGAAGCAAATGAAAAATATAGGGGGAAAGCACAGAGCAAAAAAAAAGTGGGGAAAACGATGAATGGATGGGACGGCAAAGGAAGGCAGGATGCGCTGGATAATTAGCTATTACCATACCAATTTTCATCAAAATCCCTTTAGTGGTTGCAGCGTGATGCGTGAGTCAAAATACAACGACACAATGTACTTTTAAAAAAATATTTTATTTAAACACGTTATAAAAATACAATTTGATTGAAACTTCTTAATTTTGATGATTATCGGACTACGATCTGTGGTGGAATGAACCTCGTTGGTAGATTGTTTCAGGCTTTTATAGCCTTTTCCTCATTGTTGCCATTATGCTTCTTTTCCTTGAACGTTGTCCATGGGGTCATATTACGATAACAGTTTACTTCACTTTCTTTGAAGAATGCATCGTTATTATGAATAGGGTGTTTGTGACTATCCTCCCCCAATTTTGAAGTCCATGGTTTCAAACAAACCTTGGATCTGTAAAATTTATTAAGTATATTCACCAGAATAATTATACTTAGCAGTATTATCAACCCATACTGAATCTCATTATGAGTTGTCTGTGTTTCCAGTCTTTTAATTTGCTGCATTTGTTTTAGTCTCGTAGAAATTTTGGTTGTATCATATGTTAAGTCCATCTCTGGTACATCTTCGTTTTTAGTGAGTTCCAAACTTGTAAAGATGATCTTCTCAGTAGATTCTTTCGTTTGAAGCCTCTTTACTCCAGAAATCTCAAGTTCGCAGTTTTCTCCGGTTAATATGTAAGATCCCTTAATCCACATTGTTTGCTCATTATCCCCTGAACAGCGAATTTTTACTTCAGTCGTCTTGTTTAAATATAAGTAAATGGCCTTTGGAGAAATCTCACGAATTTCTTCTTTTGGGCATTTTATTGGTACTGCACTGCAAGTGTTGGCTTCTTTTTGTCGTAGCAATTCCGTCTCACAAATATCTTCCTGCTGTAATACGCTTTCCTTGCATATTAATTGTTCAAGCTCTACGCAATCTTCCACTTCATAAATCTCCAACTCGGTGTATGCCAAAATGACCTTACGCATTATAGGATAGGTACAGGTTGGGGAACTTTGGATGATAGGAACAATTTTTCGTGTGTTATAAATTTGTGGCTTAACTAACGGAATTTGTATAACAAAATATGCAGTATTATCAATAATTTTAGAATCTACTCGGATAAATTGCTCAATACTATTTATGTTATTAGAGATCATTACGTCTTTTGGTATATTATTTAAAGTTTCTAACAAAATGTGAGATTGTATAATGCTATAGTGATACATTTGATGCTCTGCAAAAGTAATAGCAGTTATTAACCTTTCAGCTACATCTTGCAACGTTTGAGCTTGTAACAATATCAGAAAAGCTACTTTCTGTTGAGCTTTACTATTAGCAATCTGTAAATATTGCCCTTCTAACATAATCTGTACATCAGTTATTTTCTTAATTTGCTTATTATATTCCTCTAAAGTTTCGTCAGTAATAGATATTTGTTTATTATAAGCTACTCTTAAAGTTTCTAAATCTTTCTGAATAATATTTAAATCATCTTGATCTAAATTACCTGTAATTAATTTTATAATAGAACCTAAACCATTAATCAAACCTCTCTTAACTCTACTTTGAATATTTAAATGATTACATATTTCTTTAACATGATCCAATATAATACTTACTCTATTATATATTGACTTTACGTCATCTATCATAGACCGAGATAAAATTTCGGTAACTATGCTACTTAACTTAATTTCGTGTTCTAAAATTGGTTTTATGTCTAACCTATGTACAATCGTCCATCTTCCTTCAATAATACGGGTTGACTTCAATTCAACTAAGATGACATGTTCTTTGGACCCTAAGGGTTGGAACTTGTATCCGATGACGATGAAGATTCTGTAACATAAAGTTCCTCTATGTGATATATTCTTCCAGTACTCAATTTATATTTATTATTGGGTTCACAACTAACAATGGTATAAGGTCCTAAGTATCGCGGATTTGTTTTATGTCTTTCTGCTCTGCTATTTTTTAAATAAACAGCATCACCCACTTTAAATGTTTTTGAGGGTCTAATGTGTTTATTTATTCTATCATTACGTTTACGCTTCTGTTCTTTTAATAAATTATGAACATTTTTATTTAAATTATTAATAAAATCTTTTTGTTGCGTAGTATAACTTTGAATCGTTACTCTTAAATTATCAAAGCTACGCAGTTTCGGTTTCCTACCAAAATGTACCTCAAACGGTGACATCCCTATTGAACTATGTGTTGTGTTATTATAGGCGTGTGTTATAAAATAGATTCGCTGATCTCTACTCAGATCTGAATCTCGTTGTAGTCTATACAACTCTTGAATAGTGCTGTGTAATCTTTCTACATCGGAATTAGACTTATGATGTTGCGGTGAAGTTGTGTGATTAATTATATGAAATGTTTGAAATAATTCGTTAATTATTTCGCTACAAAATGATTGTTCACCATCATGTATCATTTTATTTGGTGCTCCAATCATTGCGAATATTTCGGCTAAAACATCATAAACTTTACTTTTCTCTGCAGGTTTAATAATAGCATATTTAGAAAATTTATCTATGATTGTTAGATACCACTGTCTCTCTAACGACATAAAATCTATATGCCACACTTCCATAGGTTGGTGAGGTGTTTCTGTTTCTGTAGATAATGTGGTGTGGGGGTGTCTATTGTATTTTTCTTTTTTACAAGGCTCGCAATGAAGAATGTACTTTTTAATTTGTTTTCGCATATTTTCCCAATAATATTTTTCTCTTAACTGTTTATAAATACTTTCAATTCCAGCATGCCTATTTTCGTTTAAATGATAATCTTTGATTAATTGTAATTGTTCTTCCTTATTATTAATCTCAACAAGGGATTTAGTGTACCTGATAGGTTTGAATTTAGTGTGATCAAAATATTTTCGATAAGTCTCAGACACTTTATGATATAAATCTTCATTAGGTATTATAAATGCGTATCTTTCATGAGGTAAATATTCTAACATAAATTCTTTAATAGTTTCCTCCTCATTATTTGGTGGGATATAAAAATACCAAACCTGATCTTTACATTCAGCTTTTTTATAAGGTGACATTTCAAATACTACCCGTCTTAATTTTCTAGATGGATAGGCATGAACTATTGGAATACCATCATCACTATCCTGTTGATTCGAATGTACAGTTACTTGTAGTTCTGAACTGTCAGATATCGGTCTATTCGTTTCAGATTGTGAAGAGTTATGGATGGAATTCAATGGATCAAAATTAACGTTCATAGAACTAGTCTCACTATCTGAATGATGATAAATTTCTACTCTACTCAAAGCATCTGCCACAAAATTATCTTTACCTTTAACATGTTCAATCGAGTAATCGTAATCTTGTAATTTTAATTTCCAACGCGTTAATCGTTGATTCGGCTCTTTTAATTTAGTCAACCAAATTAATGCTTTATGATCGGTTCGCAAAATAAACTTTCTTCCGTAAACATAAGGTCGGAATTGAGTAATAGCCCATAGTATACCTAATAACTCCTTCTCAGTTGTATTATACTTTTGTTCAGTACCACTCAAAGTTCTGGATGCATATGCTATCGGATGAGAATTTTGGCTAAGAACAGCTCCTAATGCTATATCAGAGGCATCAGTTGTAATAACAAAAGTTTTGTTAAAATCCGGAAAAGCTAAAATAGGTGCGTTGGTTAAAAGTCGTTTACAAGTTTGTACAGCCTCAACATAAGACTTATTGTTAATATCTATAACCGCATTCTTTTTTGTTGCCTCAGTTAAAGGTTTAATAATTTTACTTAAATTTGGCACAAACTTTCGATAATAACCAATCAATCCAAGAAAGGCTCTAATTTCCTTCAAGGTTCTAGGTATAGGAAACTTTTGAATAACCTCTATCTTCTTTTGATTGGGTTTCAATCCCTCTTTGTTCAAAATATGACCCAAGAATTCAATTTCTTCAGACATAAATACACACTTGTTCCTATTGAGTTTCAGGTTCGCTTGTCGTAACGCCTCAAATACTTGCTGTAAGCGGTTAATATGCTCTTGTTTCGTTTTTGAATAGATAATTATGTCGTCAAGATATACTAAACAAACGTTTCGCGCTATTTCCTTACACAATACCCCATTCATCATTCTTTGAAATGTTGCTGGAGCATTCTTAAGACCAAATGGCATTCTAAGGAATTCGTAATGGCCACTCGGAGTGCTAAATGCGGTTTTCTCAATAGAGTCATTATCCATTAGTATCTGATGGTATCCTGACGTTAAGTCTAGAGTAGTGAAATATTTATTGCCTTGTAATTTAGAGAATAGGTCTTCTATATTCGGTAAGGGGAATTTGTCTGATTTGGTGTGTTCATTTAACTTTCGGTAATCTATGACCATTCTCCATTTCTGTACACCTGACTGATCTAATTTTTTTGGTACTATGTGTACGGGAGAAGCCCAAGGAGATTCGGATGGCCTGATTATTTTTTCGCTCAGTAACTTATCAATTTGATTCCTAACTTCCTCTTGCTGAACTTGAGGTAACCTAAATGGTCGCTGATATATTGGCTCTGTATCGACAGTACTAATATGGTGTTTAGTTTTTGTAGTCGCGCTATTAGTTACATCATCGGTGAATAAGTCTGAATACGTTCTGCACAATTCCTGTATATTTTCATTGTTGTCATCAGACATATGAAATATTAATAACTCTTGCTCTGGCATCGTTAACTTCCGTTCCTTTAAATCTATTTTAGCATTAATTTGTTCGATCATATCGGTCCCCAATAGAACATCATATTTATTGCTGAAATCATATACATAAAATTTCATTGGACCTTTATCTTTCCCAAAATAGCGACACCAAAACGGGGTCTCGATGACGCCATTATGTGACGTCACACCGTGTGACGTTCTAACTATAAACTGTTCTGATTGCCAAAATTCAGGAAAATGCTGTTTTTGAGCATTACTTGTAATAAAAGATCGTTGGCTTCCGGTATCAATCAAAACTTTTAGCCTAGGAGATTCTGTTTCAAAATATGGTAGAAATGATTTGACATGGTTAAATTCTATGATCCGTCTTTCAGGTTTTTGGGTTCCTGAAAATCCTGACTAGTTGATTCGTTATTTGAAAAGTTATTTTGATATTCGTAATCTAAATAATTCTCATAAAACTCACCATTCTGTTCTGGATCGTCGTAGGGATTATATAAATGTTGAGCCTCATCGGAACTACTAGATGGTAAATGAAACACTTCTTCTGACACAAAGCCCTTCCCTAAATCTACTTGGCCGGGTCGCAATTGAGGAGCGGTCCTCATTGTGACGTCTCGGTGTTGAGAGTCAACCGGACGCGGCGGTGGCAGACCTCGATATGCATTACGGGTAAAGAATCCGTGTTGCGGTTTGGAGAAGACATTATTATGTGCATTAGGTTGCCAGGGGTGTTGATTGTGATACGATGGCCTATTGTTTGAGTTTATAATTGCCCTTTGTGAATTGTTGCTTTGATACTGATGTTGTGACGGGATATTGGCTCGGGGAAATGGCTGATTATGTACGTTATTACTATACACAAAGCGAGGTGCTGGTAGAAGGTTTGAAAACTTTTGTTTAATGTTATCAAATCTGCCTTCAGATTCTAATTGTAATATTTTCTGTACAGTGTCGTTGAAACTACAATTACTAACATAAATTTGATCGTGATATGGTAAACTATTGCGAAGTGTATTTTGGGCCGTGTTAATATACGGGTCCATCACTTCTTCGACTAACTTAATATTCTTATATTTATCATTTAATTTACTCTTAATAAAAAATAATTTTTGTTTCAAATCGAATATAAGATCTTTATAGGTAGTTTTTTTTTTTACATTTGCTAATTCAACAAGTAGAGTGTTAAATTCTCGATTGTCTCCACATTCGGTTTTCAGCGCCTCCTCTATGATATCCCAATTAAAACCATGGTCTATCATAGAAACCACTAAAGCCGCTTTTCCTATTAGTTTTCCTAGAAGTAACATTACATTTTGGGGGGTATTACCTCCCGCTACCTGTAGCCATTGCTTTGCATTATTAGTGTAATTATAAATAGTAACAGAGTCCCCATCGTATGAAGGTACAAACCCCATTAACTTACTTGGATCCATAGTGTTTTGACTATGGACCTGATTAAAACTAGGTGCCGAAGACACGTAATTAGTCGTACCCTGCGTACTATCCGAAGGAAGAGGGTCGGACATTCCACTCTTAGATCTATATACAAAAGTCGCTGGTTTAAGGAGAGGAATTTTGGAAAATTACTAGGACAATGCTGATAAGTACTTACAATTGGCACCACCAGACAAAGCGCAGCATTACTTTTCCTCCTTTATTTCCTTTTGACAAATTTCTTTGTTGGGTTGCCCACACTTTAAAGCTGGAAAGCTACGTATAACCGGATCGACCTCAGCGAACTTGGAGATTTATCTCGAACGTTCTGGAACTTGATCAAACTGGCTCTACTTTTAGCTGGGCCCCACGTTGGGCGCCAGTCAAAATACAACGACACAATGTACTTTTAAAAAAATATTTTATTTAAACACGTTATAAAAATACAATTTGATTGAAACTTCTTAATTTTGATGATTATCGGACTACGATCTGTGGTGGAATGAACCTCGTTGGTAGATTGTTTCAGGCTTTTATAGCCTTTTCCTCATTGTTGCCATTATGCTTCTTTTCCTTGAACGTTGTCCATGGGGTCATATTACGATAACAGTTTACTTCACTTTCTTTGAAGAATGCATCGTTATTATGAATAGGGTGTTTGTGACTCGTGTTCAAAGGGACAGACAAACAGACAGACAGACAAAAAGTTCAAAAAAATATTCTATGTACAGATTTAGCTCGGTTACAGTTTTATTATATGTATTGATTATCATTATTTGTTATATTCATTTACCATTGCAGGACTTAGAGGTAATCTTAACATTCGGATTGATGATACCTATATTTATGGGGATTTTGATATTCTTGTCTCTTATCCTGGAAAATGTGAGAATACAGGTAAGAAAATTAGACATTGTTTTCATTACAACATGACAAAGAATAGGAGTGACAACAATAGTGATCGAAAAACCTGGATTTACTTGTGATGACGATGACGATGGTGATGATGATGATGATGATGATGAAGGTTATCGCTATAATTACTTTTGTACAGGCGGAAGACATACCAACTTTAGTATACGACTTGCCTTGGGAATCCATGTCTATTCGCAATCAGAAGATCTTGCTGAGCATCCTTTTCCAAGTGCAGCCAACACTAGAGTTTATAGCTGCATTCAATATTAAAACTGGGATCCAACCTGCAATCAATGTAAGTTCTATTATAAATTAGCTGACTTGGCAGATGTGCTGTTCTTGACAAAAGTCCATTGTATAAAAGTTGTTAAGGTATTCCTGAATATGAAAATCGGAAAGGTTGTAATTTTTCCCAACCTAATTCAGCCCAAGACGAAAATTTAAAAAAGTTAAAATGGATGGACCCATACAGAAAACATAGATATTTTCTTGGGTCCATCCGTTTTCTAGTGATGCAGTTACCTATAAACGATTTTCATTTATATTTATGCATAGATTTATTATTGTGTTCATTAACTCTTCTAGTTTCTTAATTCATAACCTGAATGAACTTTGTTTTTTTTTTTTTTTTTTTCAGATCATCAAAACAACATTTTCGTATTACGTGATGATAAGTCAGTCGAGAGATGAATAACCCAATGACACGTTGATTATTAGGTCTATTCTATTTTACATTGTTTTAATATTAGCACAGTTTTAGCATGGTTTTGGCACAATTTTATTTTAGTTCTTCGACACCGACCTGTCAAATTGTAATGTAGGATGCACTCAGACTGCATCGAACGATGAATGGTGCTGAGTAGCTTTGGCAGTAGCTGAAACGAAAAGAACCGAACACTGGACTAAGTAATCTTGGGAGAGACCTTTAATAGTAATGAGCTGAAGCAAGCTGATAGCAGATTTCTTAGCATGAGCACCGCCAGAAACCTTGTCTTCGTTGTTAGAGTGAGACAGACTTAGGCCCTACCGTAGTACCGTAGGTCTTAAGAATTTTTTGCCGCGGTGCGCATGCTCACTGATGTTGCTGATGTACATAAGCGACGGTGACCATGCATTCAGTTCTAACAGTTAGGAAAATTCCTGTTTTGTCGCCGAAATTAAAAATAAAACCGAGAAAACTAGGAAGCATTCAACAAATAAGGATCTGAATCTTGTTAATGAAAAACGAACTCATATAATATGTAATAGATTATTTTGGAAGGCCTATAGACCGTTTAAATTTAATAAAAAGTAAAACTTACTTTAAATAAGACTTTTATTTTCAACATAAAAAGTTTGATAGCTTAGAGACGAAAATCATTTTATTTGGTCGTTGACCGTTAACCGAGTTCACTATAAACCAAATTCGCCGATTTCTTACTTCTATTGCCCATGTTTCATTCTCTAAACAAAGAAAACACATTAATTACAACCATCTCCATATTTTCATTGTCTGCGTTATTTTTCACAGCTATTGCCTTTGTCCTGAGCCCTAAAAAGTTTATTTGAATTTAAAATGCCGCGTGTAGTGGTTAGGAATGACCCGTGAAAATGCTTCTAGCGCTTTTCATTTAGGATTTTGTTAATTAAAAATAAACTTTGTCGCTGAAAATTTGCGTCTAAATATTTTAAACTCCGTTAATACGTTATATGAATGAAAGTTTGTAGGTAGATTGATCTTTGTTTGATACAACATCAGAATATAAATTCATGAACAAAATAAATTATTGCACCCTTAATTTCCAAAGAATAATAGAGACAGACATCTTTTTCACAGATTGACGGCACAGCATAAAAATATTACAACTAAATACAATAATATAATAGTTACCAGAATCACCGCAACGCTGCCACGCGCTCTGTTGTGGTAACATTAACATAATGATGTACTTACAATTAGCTCTATTAGTTAAATCCTAGTTGAGGAATAATAGCTAATCAATGACCTGATAAAGTTAATCGTACTTATTTAATTGTTAGAAATCGAGAAGATGCTTTTTTTACACTATATACCTACGCAAGTCTAAATAATACGGGTAATTGGGCGTTTCACACCACGAGTGGTTCGCACCGCGGTGTGAATTGCCCATGTGCCCTAAATGAATACTTTTAAAAAAAGAACTTCGTCAAAACCTACTAAATTACTTCATGAAAAAATAATGTGTAATGTAATGTGTAATGTAGTAATGTATAAATATAGCTATAAACACCAAGCAATTATAATCATACATGTATTGATTATAAAATATAATTATAATTATAATCAAT
Organism: Ennomos erosarius; assembly: GCA_963580505.1. Lineage (NCBI taxonomy): Eukaryota > Metazoa > Arthropoda > Insecta > Lepidoptera > Geometridae > Ennomos > Ennomos erosarius. The sequence goes on from OY756982.1 coordinate 3,625,604, forward strand.
ATATAGCTATAAACACCAAGCAATTATAATCATACATGTATTGATTATAAAATAAAAATATAATTATAATTATAATCAATACATGTATTGATATTAATTATATTTTAAATAAAAAGCGGATCTAAATGTAAGAAAATGCTTTTAAGCTTGTCAATAATTATCACCTGGAAAGTTTCCCATGCCTCCATTTATCTGGGGCAGTGATATCAGGACACTCTTCATATTGACTCAAATATCCATCGGCTGCGGTTTTGTATATATATATATATATATATATAACTATTATTTTATTTATTACCAATTAAATTTTTTTTTATATTTAGACTACTTTGCGGTTTTTATTGTATGGGTTACGAAAATACTTTATTTAACACAAAAATATAACAATGGGCTAATACGGTAAATAATACCCTTTAGGTGGATGGAAAGAGACTACCTTTGGCAGTGATAAGACGCTTGAAAGATAACTTTTACGACTGACTCCGTAGTTAAACACAGAAACCATCGAAATTTGTTTTTTATTTTATGAGAAATAATCACATAGCGAGCCAAGTCGTTTACCTGATGTTAAGCGACACGGCCGCCCATAACAGTTACAGTGTTACTCAGAACTAAATAATAAAATTTCACGTGGCACTGCGCACGTCATCTTGAGACACCACAGAGAATCGGAGTCTAGCAATAAGACTACTAGACTGTCTATTCAGGTCATAAAGTCCCATTTGCCCAGTAATTTCATAATATCCTTCAAACCGGAAACACTGCTGCTTGAACACTGCTGCTTGGCGGCAGAATGGCTGGCAAAGTGGTGGTACTAACGAACTTTGCAGAGAAGTCCACTTAGTAAACGTAAGATCATTTACAGATTAATTTGTAAAGGAAAAATTAGAATCACGAGCAGGGATTGAACCCGCATTCATCCATCCCTATTTTATCTTTTACAAATTAATCTGTAGATTACGCTGAATAGACGATACAGCTATAAAAAACAAAAATACTGTAAGATCATTTGAGATCAAAAACCTAGACTATCGAAAAACGGAAAAGAATCTCCATTATTTTATACGTATTTGTGAGTAAACGTTGAGACCGAAATCAATTTCACCCGTCACAAAATGTAAAACAGCCACCAAATTGTTCGCAGATACTATTGTAAAAACAAAACAAAAACAAACAAACAACGCGGAGTAAAGGTTTGCATCTGACGTAAAGACGGATTTTATAAACACGCGCCGGCTTTGTTACCTTTTTATTATTCCAAGATACGCAACGCTTTGAGTATGAATATAAAGGATAAAGTTATATTTTTGGTTGAAATCGGGTCTCAAAGGGAAGCCTGCTGTTTTTAAAATTAGAATGTATGGTCTTCACCTAATTTTTATTACATTTATATCTATTCGTGGCTTATTATCCTGAAATAACATTGAACTTTCGGCTAATTAACAACTAAACATCGCCATCGGCTGGTTCCATTATAATCAAAGCATAATTTATTATTGTAAAAACAAAGTGGAAGAGTATTTTCTATCATGATTATCACAACCTGAAGACGCCCACTACTTAACATATGCCACCCCCACACAGCGCCACTTTGAGCATCTGATGCCTGCCTCCTGCATCCATCGGCTCGGTAAACTTTCACACAAGTCGTTACTTTCTTATTTATATACACACATTTCCTGGATTTAAAACACACATTCCATTCGTCCCCATTTAAACGTACTCCACTTTTACATGCAAATTACAATTCAATACATAAACAACCGAATGCAAATAAAATTACAACCCTTGAAAATGCTCATACATCTCTTCGTCCACTCACATTTTTACATGCAAATTATCTGGGCCTCGAGGTTATTAAAAATGTGAATTCACAAGCTTAATGTAATGTCACGTACGTACATTATCGCCAGAGGATAATCCCAGAGGAAGTGAGTGGTAGTCGTCAGATTTTAAAACCATATTATTCCAACGTAAATTATTTGGTTCATTTTTACAACTGCCTTGAGTTTTGTAAATTATATATAATATAAGTAAGTATTCTGTTGAAATATTGTCTGTTTAAGTCAGTGAGCTTGTCCAAGGACGCGAATAATTTTTTTTTTAATTTCTGTTCAGAACAAAACAGCAGAAAAAAACGCTTTCCGTGCGAAACGTCATTTGTTTCATAGCTCTGTGGTTCAGAAATTATTGCAAGGTGTAAAAATTTCCATCGATTTTCTACATGGGCGGTTTATCTTAAACTTTCATACCCCTTATATAATTAGGGAACCCTTCTTTCCTATTGGCCCTGCAAGCGATGTGACCCTACCAATGCCATTTCCACTGGCTAATTCTAACTAAGAACTCTATTTGGTGTCTTTAGTTCTCTTGCGGAGCGTTCTATTAACTAGTAAGTAGAAGTTTTCTACAAAGTTCGTCTAGGTAGGTACCACCACTTTGCCAGTTATTCAGCCGCCAAGCAGTATTGTGCAAGCAAGTTCCGGTTTGAAGGGCATTGTAGCTAGTGAAATTACTGGGCAAATGAGATCTTACTACCTGATCACACATTCCAGTAATGTCTCAGCATTACGTGCGTAGTCTAGTGTCACGCAAATCTTTATTATTTTAAAGCGTGACTGTTATGTGCGGCCGTATCTCTTAACATCAGGTGAACGACTAGCTAGTCACGTCAATCATTCTCATAAAAATAAACTAGCCATAATATGTAATATGTCATAGATCCTTAATTCACATTAATATTTATACAGTTACAGGATTATATTCCGTGTCAATTTTTACTTAATCTCTGTAAATTGGTGAATTTATATCATATTTATGTAATCCTAATCCAACCAGTGATTGAAAGATACTCTACGAAATGTTTCAACAATATAAATTACGAACGCTGATTTTGAATTATTCATAACCCACTTCGTCGATCTAACATCCCTATTCTGATAAGGTCCGAGTTTCCAACTTTTCAAATGGAATATTGACGAAGGAAATAACGCAGAGTAACACATAGGTAGGTACCGATCTTATTTTATACTCTTCAAAATAATAATCTAATCAGCAACTCTCATATATTTATAAATAAATTGCAGCTCTTTTTCCCTTGTAAATATTTTTAGATAGATCGGTAGTGATATAAATTGTAACCCGCATATAATATTTACCCAACAATATTTATATAAGTTAGTAGGTATGTATTAAGTATGTATTATGTTTATTGTTTAGATAGGTTACATAATTATTTTATTTGTGTATTGTATTGTGTATGTATTAAGTAGTTTATTTATTGTCTTGTATTACGTTATTATAACTATTTAGATATCCTAAATTATTTGTAATCATGTCCCACAGTCGGTCTTTCACTAGTCAATAGCCGCACACCCACATTTATCTTACACGACCTGGAGGACTGGTAGATAATGCTATTTAGCATTAAGTTTATCCATGTACACCTTTTTGTGCAAAACTATTAAATAAATAAATAAATATTTATAGTACTAGGATTATAATATAACTATCTATGTATGTGATCGTTCCTATCGTTGAAGCCCTAAACATTAGTTGACTTAGCGATTACATTCTCTTTGGTTCCTTTGGTTTGGATGGTTGTTGGTTTTGGTACTGCGTCTATAATAATTAACAAGAGTCAGCTTTTGGTAACGCTCATTAAAAACCTCATTAATTTTTAATTGTAAAAGTAATTGTTATTTTATCTACTAAAAGTAATAGCACGTAATCGGACTTGCACTTTCTTCAAAACGTTGTTACTTACAACTTACCACTTTAACGCACAATGCTGACCTTACTAATACTAAGAGACGGAAAGATATTGTATGCACGTCATTTTCTGAGTCAAAGTTTGTTTTCACAAACCGATTTTTTGCTTTCTTTTCTCTACAATAGACTAAATAAGAAATTATTCATTTACGACCGTAATTATTTTAGTGCTAAATTAATAGTTGCTGAGCACTAACTTTGTCTGTCCTACGATGAGACTGAACTATTATTTAATATTGACAAATAAGTACCTACATTAAGTAGTATCAGTAAGTTAAGTAGTAACAATAACTTAGGAATTAAATTAATTATATTATTATTGTAACAAGTGATTCTAACTCGATTGTTAGTATTATTTTGTTTTAAATATTGTAAATAATTCTGTTACGTCACAGTCACGTATAGTATAATATTATTAGCACTCATGCCGCCTGTAAAACAGGTTTATTCCTAGTGCAGGCACCTATTCGTTTTAAGACTTCTATTGAATTTATAAGGTTTATACCTATTGTATCTCACTTGCTGTAATTTCTGAATAAATTTTTATTATTATTATTATTATTACTTACGTTGGCGCCGCGCATACTTCTTGAGGATAGGCATCTTTATTGCCCGAGCACCGGTCGAGTTATTCGACGTAATTTTTAAGTGCAAGCCAGCAAGCAAGCAAGTTATGTTCTATTGTGAGTTCCACTTACGTTACCTTCTATAATATTATACCAAAAATAATTTAGTTAAATCTGGAACAGAGTTCTAAGTAAAAATAAATAAAATCAACAGGGCAAATAGAATCCAACCGAAACATATCTCACCTCAACCTTCGTATCGATCACCGGATTCCCGGTTCGGTTCTCCCAGAATACAGTTATGAATTACACACGAGAGCCACAGATACTCCGGCCCGTGACTAATCGTTATGTCCAGATATCTCCATCCATCATGACGAACGTGATGTGTCATAGTCCCATTCAGCATTCGTGATTGAGAGCCTGTGAATCTTTGATTATCGGGAGAACTCTGGTCTGTTTTGAACAGAGAGTGATATAGTTAATGTTGTGCAACTGATATCGTTACCAAATAATACCAAGGTAGGTATTCCTAATGAAATGCTGGTGGTTTTTAGGATTCCGTAAAAACCCAAAGGGTAAAGCGAACTCTATTACTAAGACTCGCTTTCCATCTGTCTGTCTATCATCTGCCTGTATCTCATAAAAATTGAAACTTTCTAACTAACACGTTAGAAAGTTTCAATTTTTATACAAGGACTTTGATTTTTTTTGCGCGTTTTTTATAGATATTTGTACGGAACTCTTCGTGCGCAAGTCCGACTCGCACTTGGTCGGTTATTTATTATCAGGGAAACGCTAGTCAGATTACGGTAATTTTTTGTTTCGGTAATAGATGGTGTTTTTATATTTAATAAAAAAAATAGCGTACGTTGGATAACAAGATATAAAGATTCTCGTGATCGCTATTTAGAATGTTTTTTTTTTTTACGCCCAACGATCACATAGATAGATCTTGGACCCTAACTAGGATTCCCTGTATCTAGGGCCTCAGAAACTACGAGGATCATGGTCCTACAACACCCAGACACAGAACAAGTGTTTGCGTTTTTTTTCCGGGCACAAATACTTGTCCTGTCGCGGGAATCGAACCTGCCACATCCGGGTTATGAGCCGACTTGCTCAACCACCACACCACGGAGGCTGTCTTACTATGGTATGTACTATAAATGTATGCATTTTCCTAAAAAGCCTATGTAGCTTTCGATACATACAAGCATTACCTAAATGTTTTTTTCTTGGTGATTCACGCATATGTTACCCTGTAATGAATTGAGTCAAGTACTGTGCTAAAGATCAGATACTTCTCATGTCAGAGTGTAAGCAGTTCTGAAGTCTAGTTTAGTCCGATATCCGCAGCTGTTACTTGACTCTTAAGTATTCCCCGGGTAAAGATAACGCACGTCCCTTCGCAGTCATATCTACAAGGTGATCATGGAGCTTGATTGCAACCTACAGAAACAGGTATGGAATTTGATTGCAACTGATAAAAATTAACATTTGCAAAAAGTTCTCTAAGGCTGAGTTGCACCATAATCACAGTTAAAGTTACTGTCCGATTTTGACATTAGCCCGCCCGGCGAAGCGTGGAAGGTGACAGTTAGCAGTTAAAGTTAGCGTTAAAGTAAGCTGGTACAACTCAGCCTTAGGCCTTCGTTCTCTATATCCGAGTAAAGTTCCGAGTTGGCTGGCTAGTGAGTAATACTGATCGGCGTCGATCAGCTACTCAGTGGGTCAAAATTAAGGGTGATCTGTAGCAACGTCAACTGTTCATTTCGTTCGTTCAATAGTCACCCTGACTGCTGTCAGTGACGCCATTTTGGGTTCGTTTTTTACTTTTTTTGACATGTTTATGTGCCAGCTATATGCTGCGGTGCGGTAGATGCCCTTCAAAGAGTATTTATTCCCTACCTAAAAACAGTAAGTAGGTAAGGATTTACCTTTACAAAAAAGGGTATCAACTAATTAAATTAATGTAACACGAGGAATGTAGGAATGTAATACGAATTTAGATTACATTGTTTAGTTCAACGGGAAATGTAATAAGTAATACCTATAGGTACCTGAAATATGGTTTTATCTTGACGCAATAATAATAATTAAAACAACACAAAACAAAAATATCATAATATTATATAAGTATTTAACATATTATAATTGAACAAAAAATTTTTAGTCATCATCATCATCATAATCATCAGCCTGAAGACGTCCACTGCTGAACATAGGCCTCCTCCAAAGAGCATCACTATGAGCGGCTGCTAGCCGCCAGTATCCATCGGCTTTCCTCGGTTCTGAGCGGACTGTTTTACTAATTAAATACAATGATTTCTATATTCATAACTATCTGATCTCGAAATGGAAACAGGAATAGTCGATGTTTTTATAGCAGTAGCGTAATCAACAGGGTTGGTAGTTTACAGTTCTATAGATCTCAGTATTTGTGGCATGCAAACTATAATAATAAATTACAAACACATGCGAGATTGCAACAAATTTTGCTATAGCCGTCGGTTAACCGTACTAATCGGCAGCTGATGTGTCCTGTAAGTAGCAGCCTGATTTACGGGTCGGCTAGCGCTACTCAGACATTCTGAAATTCGTTACTGCAGTTACAAGTGACATTACGTGGTGGCTAGCCAACTCGGAAATTTACTCGAATATAGAGAACGAAGGCCTTAGTGCAATAAATGTCAAAATTATGAATGAAATTGTTCGTATCGCAATCAAAGTTCCGTGATCACCCCACTGATCTTTATTGCAGTATAATATGCATCTGTGCTAATTCCAATATTGCCAGTTTGAAATAAAAACTCCAAAATGAAAATCAAATCTCCGAGAGCCGACTGAAACAATTCCTTTTCACTTTGAGAACAAAATCGGATTTTTGATTTCGAAATTGTGTTAAGCTACGGTTGGACGGATAGGACGTATAGACTAATATTGAAAACGGAATTTACGGAAAGCAGAAATAGGAGGTCTCTTAATTGAAGTGCTTTGGGAAATGTGTTTTCTGATACACATTAGCACGGCCGATGCGTGGTCTGTGGCTTAATACGGCAGTCAATAAATAGCGTCGAAAGCCTTGCGTTTGACTTCGCCAGTGTATTGATGATTATTATGGTGGGGCTGGAGGCTGCACCCCACATATTTATGCTGGTCTTCGTATTAAATAAAACTAGGACGTAGCCACTCTAAGTGGCGCTCCCTGGGGGAGGCCTATGTTCAGCAGTGGACGTCTTCAGGCTGTTATTGATGATGATAAGGACGTAGTATTACACATGTTTACATAGAGCTTCAAGATCTATTTAGAACGGTAAGTCAAAATATAAATATGCCGTAGGATAACAACAATAACAACAGTATCCCGGCTTGAGGGATGGATGGACGCGGGTTCAATCCCCGCTCGTGATTCTAATTTTTCCTTTACAAATTAACAAGTTTATTATGATGTAGGTAAAACCTTGATATGAGAGTTAAGAGGTCTGAACAGGTAACCAGTTTAATTAACCAACGCAAGAAAAAAACATCACACGTATGACAACCCAGAATTCTTAATAGAATTCCGAGGTGGGGTTATTTCACAAGCGCAAAGTGACATCTCCGAGTTCTGAGCAAATGCGTAAGTTATGCATAATGCAGTCTTGTGTGACGAACAACCAACTTCATAAGGAACTGTAGGTAACTTTGTATAACGTAGGTAAATGAATATTAAGGCAGTCTTGAAGTATCGGAGCGGGAGTGTTTGAAGAGATTTCATCATGCCGAGGGAATAATTCAAGAGGTTCTTGTATCAAGAAAAGCTTCCGTAATGCGAAAAAAAAATGCTGCAAGCTAAGCTTGAGCATATACAAAGAAGTTTTCATTACAACTATGTGCTATTTAGCAATAGCAGTTCTTTACAAAGAGGCTTAGAACTAGTTTAAGCTGTGAACTCTGCGATAATTTATCGAGCTGTGAACCGTAGCAAGTCTTAAGCTTCTAGCTAAGAGGTGTCGAGCTGTAAGCTATGCGAGCTGTAACTACGAGCTGAAGGGCATACGTTACGAAAAAAAGTAAGCCGCTCAAACTAGTAGTAAGACCGTCCACAACATATTCAACCTACAGAATTGGTCCAGCATTGAAACATCATATCACATCACCAACCCTTTTGCGTCTACTGCTGAATAAAGGCCTCTCTCATTAAATGAGAATTATCTACCGCTACCGCTTATGGCAAGCATCTTGGTGATCGCAGTAATTTATAATGCAGGCCAAGGAGGCTGGTGCTGCCCATTCCCTTAGATATTCCCTTAGTCGGGTCTTACTGTACCCATGTAAGAGATGGGGTGGTTCTATTCTTACGCCATTCTTGGTGATATAATTTTTGGTCGTATAATTCTTAATTATAATTATAATTCTTAATTTTATATAAAATTCTATTCTTAATTCTATATAATTCTTAATTAATTGGTGGTATAATTCTTGGTGATTAATTGGTGGTAATTCTTGGTGGTATAATTCTTGGTGAATAGTTCTTGGTGGTTATAATTCTTGGTGATTGCAGTAAATTATAATGAAGGCTGAGGAGGCTGCTGCTGCCCATTCCCTTAGATATTCCCTTAGTCGGGTCTTACTGCATCCATGGAAGAGATGGGGTGGTCCTATTCTTACGCCAGAACCGCACTGCAAACATCAACATCAAACATTAAATTAAAGTTGCCCTAACAAAGTTGAAGTTAAATACTTCAATGTTATTAAATTTGTTAATTATAAAGAGCGAAACTAATAAATTGTGTTTTACTCATTCGGGACATTAATTGGGTTGAATCCACGAAAAGCCTGTTTAATAATTTGCCAAAATATTTACCAAAATTCAGGGTTGGTGTTTGAAATATTAGCTCATTTTGTCAATCAAATCGTAACTAATTACTTTTCATAATCACAGTAACTACGCATATAAATAAAATTTAAAAAAAACCACCCTACGATCATTTACATTGATCCTGGACTCTAACTAGGAAAAACACATAATTATCATACCTTTATGAATACTGAGCCTAGACCGAGTTTATTTAATAGTTTTCACATTTCACGGTGATGAGTTTTTGTATGTTGTACGATAAGCGCCCCTAGTGAGCGGAGTGTGGACCACAGAATGCACGTGATTCTCACAGGCAAACGGATTACTCACCATGCACCTTGAAACATAAAAACTGTCAAATAAACTAGGACTAGGCTCTCCGGTAAGCTCTCTGGTAATCGCATGAATAAATCACCAAAAATCTCACGCATAACACTCATTAATGTCATTAGCGACATAATCCCCAACAAAATGCTACAAGCGAAGCGCTATTACAAGCTTCCTCACTACTCTGCTACCGTTAATAAATCCTTCCCAAAACCTCATTATGACCACAACGATGGGATAATTACAGCATTTTTCCATTACGGTTTAATGAAATAAAAAAGGTCTAATGGACAATTGCCAGACTCGGTAGGCTTGGGCTTGCTATACACGGGGTCATCCTGTAAGATATTTCTAAATGGCTAACAATTAGCATGTTTTTAAAAAATGTTGGCGACTTCAGTGCATGCACCGTGATAGTCCGACTCGCACTTGGTCGGTTATTGAAGTTAATTGATACCCTATTGACCTATTTAGGGTTTTTTCAAAACCATTTTCTTACTGCGCTTCTACGCCTTATAAGGAAGACACCCACCAAATATGGGAGTGTTTAGGTCAAATGGTTTAGTGACATTATCTGTCAGAAAGTCACTCAGAACCAAATCCTTTTAAAGTTTTGAAACTTAATACTCTAATTATTAATCCAAAAATGGTGGGCTGTTTATATTTTATGGCAACTCCATTGTTTACCATAACTTTTTTGGATGTACCTATATCTTAAAAACCAATAAACACACTTAAGGTATGGAATGTCATCAGTGATCACCATCGTCATCGTTATTAATAATAAAATTTTTCAAAAGACAAAGAGTAGCAAAAAAACAGTAGCAAAGAGCTAGTCAATGTTTTAATACAGAAAGGTAGGTCTTACCCAAATTATAAACTGTATTATGCTCTACAGGTGACCAAAGGACCACCGCCCTGGCTGTCGCCAGCTTTTTGGGCACCTTACCCGCAGACAGCGACTTAAATGCGGTTTTTTATTTATAAGTGAATATTATAAGTTTAGATAGTTTTCGTTTTAGATGAGTACTTAGTTTAGATTTAATTTAGTTTTTAGTAATTATAGTTTATAATGACTTAGTATAATAATATATAAATAAATTGTCTACCTAAATTATGCTCTAAATTAAAACTTATTTTAAATACATACTGAATTAATATTATACTTATTACCCAAGAAAATACCACTGCCTTGAGCGAGGTCAGCTACGGCTAACTATACGACATGAAGGGTTTGCTGAAACCTACGGCACAAGATTATTCTTAGTGTAGGTTAAGCACGACATAAAATGGTGCGTTAATACAAGCTATAGCTATGTCTAAGTAACTGTACATGTAATTACCGTTATGATTGTATATTTTTGGAAAATAAATAATGCTTATTTAAAAAAAAAATGTTATGGGCAGTCGTGTTGCTTAACATCAAGTGAACGACCAGCTCGTCACGACATTCAATCTCATAAAAAATACAATATACAACATGACCTTGAATTGGTATGTTATCCCGGAAGCGGATGAATCTACTCCCCAAGGTTGACTACGTGGGTTCTACGACCTTTCTAAATTAATACTTTTTCGTCGTCCTGCGTTTAGAAATGAGTTCGTTTATTTATATTCGTATTTTTTAAGCTCGCTCTCGTAGTTATTTCACGTGCATTTTTATGTCTCTAGCTCTTTTGTGGATTAGGTTGTTCGTTATAGGGTTACTACGCGCAGCGCTAGGTTAGTGGATTAATTTTTTTGTATGGAGGTTCGGAAACACGCTGTTTATAAGGCTCTCACAACTTGCGGAGTATCATGGTCCCATTCCCACCTCTTCGGGATAACATAGAAACTTCAAGTTCATGTTGTATAGCTAAACGTAATAATTATGAATCACAAATTAACAAAAAGACCCATAATATCATTTTGTATAATTATTTTGTAGTCAAAAAGAAAGGTTGAAAATCAAAAGAATAGTTATTCCGTGTGAACCAACCCAAATGGCACTTGGGGAGTTTCATTAAATGTTGCCAATTAATGCTCCCTTAAGTGACTCTTAAAACACTTGAGACTTGTTAAGTAAACGATACTGATGAATCAGTTCCAACAAGAATTTCTAAAGTGTACCTATCTTAGTTCAAGCATTTCGGTAAAAGACATGGGGGAAATAAGATTTATTCTGAGTATTGAAAAATTTTTATCGACACCTTTTATTTCTACATATCTAAAAAATAGATCAAATATTTGTATTGAACCAAAACGAATTTGAAAAAAATTGAGCCTACCCCGAAGTATTATTTTATTAATAAAGAAATTACGTAGTCTGGGAAAGCCACGGGGAGCCGATGGATGCAGGCGGCGAGCATAATTAGGTGTGTTGGATATCTAATTCTTAATATTCATGTGCTAAATTTGTATTTACCAGTGTAATGTGATTCCATGACATTTTACTATATGCTATGAATATTATACTATGAAGACTGTTAAAAACTAAATTACACTAAATGATTAAAAACCCACTACGTAGTTCTTGGGTCTATGCAGCGAATAGTTAGGGGTCTAAGAGCTATAGCTAGACTTATACTATGTGATCGTTGAGCGTATTTTATTTATTTTCACACCCAAATTTTGAATTCACTTTGAATACTTTTATCATCTACAATAGCGAATTTATTGGCTTCAAACTCTAAAGCCACTTCAGAGAGAAGACAGACAACTTCGATGAATAAAAACTATTCGCCAACTTCGGAGACAAGTTTCAACTCTCATAACTTCGGATACAATATTTCCGTGGCAACTTATTGGTGGAGTTATATGACACGATACGATGTCGGAAGAAAAATAAAAAAAGCGTTTTTCCACTATCTTTTCAATCAATCAATCAATAGTAAAGTATATTTTAGATCTAGGGTAATGTTACAGTCATTGTACGTACCCAGCCTGCAAACAGGCGTGCAAATATTTACATGAAGCTATTTAAATTCTATTAAAAATTGGTAACGATCTAACGATCTCTTCTTTTCACGGCATCTAAAAATCATAAAATGATATTTTTAGCTCTAAATTTCATACACCTACTGCTTGTAGTTCTTCATCTGTACAATGCAAGTAATTTAGTCTTCATCATATTTTTGATTCCCGACGAAAACAAAGAAGTGTTAAAAATTTTACATTATGTGTACCGTAAATCTTTTAGCTTTTTAAATATATTTTTATGTCAATCGTATTCTTTCAGTGGCCGAACTTTTTTTTCTGTTTTATGTTTCTTTCGAAGTCTCATAGCGTGCAAACTATAAATAAGATCCTGACTGAGTAGAGCATCGGTGATACTCAAATCTTGATTGAAATATTGACACACTATTCGTGAGTTAACAATATAACTGTATATAAGTAATAAAACCTTTATTTTTATTTCAAAGATTTAAATAATATAATATAAATATTAATCTAAACTACTTAAATAACTTTAAAACTAACTTAATAAATATTATGTACACCTAACTAAAAACGAAAACCATTTTAGGTAACAAAACTACAAAAAATGAAGTAATCTGATTCTACACCTAAATCGTATCGCAGCATCCAAAGCTGCTTAGTTGCGGTAGGATATTCAGAAATGAGCAACTTTTACAAGACCAGTCTGCTAAGGCAATAAAGTTTTCGGTGAAAATTCGGTAAAATTAAATGCAAAATCTAATAGCGAGAAGAGAAATCGTGACCACCTGCAGACGCGCCGAGCTTCAATCATAAAAACTTATAGCCAAGTTCTATTTTCGTTGATTAAAAATAATTTAATCAAATGGTTCAACCCTTCAGCGGGTTTGTTAATTTTAATCCAATTTCGTGAATGTGACCTTGGTTAAATGCTGAAGGAAATTCTTGCTGCCTTAATATTCTACTAAGTAGATTTGAAACTTAACTACAATTTAAGCCGACACTTTTTACTTCGTATCATATACCTAATGAACATGCAGTATTTTTATTGATCCAATAATATTTGATTTTGGTTATCCTGAAGACATCCACTGCTGAACATAGGCCTCCCCCAGAGAGCGCCACTTAGTACAGCTGGTCGCCACCTGCATCCATCTGCTTCCCGTGGCTTTTACCAGATACTTGGGGGCCACCCTACGTTGCGTGAAGAGGTGAATATTAACCGGTCAAAGTGCTGCTATATGCAGGAGGCCTATGTTCAGCAGGAGGCGTCTTTAGGCTGTTGATGATCAAGACAAAATTGCAATATTATAACCTAAATGATATTATGAGTGTTATTGATATAGTTAAATAGAAAGGAAGTCCTGACAAATAGTATTTTATTTATTTACGTATATAAGCAAACGCGCACATAATACAAGCTAAAATCATTATACATTTATTTATATAAAATTATTGTTTAATATTTATTGATCCACCCGAACCAAGTGTTAATTCACTGCAAAATACAATCAAAATAACAAATTAACACTGTACAAGTACCTACTCATATAAATTGAAATTTATTACGAGACGAGCTAATTTCACCGACGAGTGACAGGATTGCAGTTATTATAGTGTTAAATATTCAGTGGGTAATTTTCTGCTTCACCTGGTGTGTTTTCAATTTAATATTAATTTAGTAATTAACGAATGTAAACTAGTCGCGCGAATTGCATTCAATTATGAAATTGATTTTAAATATTTGTAGTATAATCTAGGTTTTATTTGTATCATCTACGATAAAAGCTCATTCATCAAAAATCGTTATTATTCACAACGATGAGACGAGAATTATATTTGATCAGACGAAGGTTAAAAAAATTTAGTAAAAGTAATATTTTCTTTGCACAAAAACTATACCTACTCATTTTTTTACAATCTTGAGTTATTAATCATCACGTAGTACGAAAATATTGTTTTCAGGATCTGAAAAATAAAAATATTAACAAACAACATAAATTAATATAACAAGGATATCGGGTTTATATTATAAGGTTTTTCCAACGTTAATAATAATCAACATGTATTTTGTTTTGTATTTTAAAATAATTATATACGCAGGCCACAGATCCTATGCAAGCGTTCAAGATTCGAGTTTCTGGCAAAAGTATTATTAAAATTTTTAGAAATTATAATTATTATCATTTTTATAAGTTTTGTTCCCATTGTATTTCCAACTTTAAGTTTAAGTCAATAAAATGTTCGGGCCTGTTTCATAAAAAATATTAGTCTTTTATTATCAGTATTTTCAGTACTAAAATACTTATAACATTAGACAATTTTTTTAAATTATCTCCAGGTGTTTTAGTCTACTTGTGTAATCTTAAAAAATAACTCACAATTATTGCAGGTTGCACTCCAGTCTTGATTTTGAACGCAGCTTTGAATTCCATAGTAGGCTGGACTTGAAATAGTAGCATCAATACAAGTTTTTGATTTGATAATGACATCTCTTCCCACTCTAGTTCGTAAACTAATGCCGGTATATCATATGCCTGTGGGATTATTTTTCTTTACATACCAATTAGTGTTATCAGTACTTATAATTATCATACTGTAAAATACCGGTTATGATATATTAATATATGCTAGTATATAATTATTTATACTAGAAATAACATTTGAACTGTAGACTAGCCAGGATGGCCTATAGATAGTCAAAATGCCCCAGCCCACTACCGGTTTTTTTTTTTATCAATCTTTATTTATCCACATTTACAATTTGATCGCAGCATAATTTAAGTATAAGTATCAAATAGGTTAGCGTTGTACTCTAGATTCTGCAGTAGAAAAATCTGCGATTTGATACAGGTTTTGTAGTGTACCCAACATACTGACTTTCCATAGGGTCCACTCCTCCAGCGGACGTAGCCTTCTCGATCCTCTTATCCCGGCAACAGCCCAAGCCGAGGCTCGCACTCCAGGGGTGCCCTTGAACTAGTTGCCCCCCACTTTTGTCGGCTGGGTGCCTTAAGCGCCTGCCCATAAAAAAGCATCGCCGGGCGGGTGGGCAAACGCTTAAGGCACCCAGCCGACAAAAGTAGGGGACAATTAGCTCAAGGGCACCCCTGGAGTGCGAGCCTCGGCTTGGGCTGTTGCCGGGATTAGAGGATCGAGAAGGCTACGTCCGCTGGAGCAGTGGACCCTATGGAAAGCCGCGACCATTCTAGCTAACCTACGGGGGGTACGTCAACCTCGCCGGTGGGGTCGGTGTCCAATTGTGTTACGCTGGTATCCTATACCGGTGCCGAAATCGGTACCTGAGCCAGAAGGGCGAGACTGGTCCGGTGATCCTAGCGCAGCCGAAACAACGACTGCTATAGGATCTTCCGGGTCGCTCAAGACGTTTCTTGGGCGGCGACGCCTGTGACGCTGTAAAGGTCGGTAGAGACCAACAGCTTAAGCCCGTTCAAAAAAAACCCAACAAGCTGGCAGCATTGCCTCGTTGAATTGCAATGCTGATGCGTTGAGCCAAATAAGTGCCCGCATTTTGGTCACGCATCGACTATACATATAGGCGATCTGATATACGTAGTGTAGTAGTAGTTCTAGTTAGTGTAGTAGTTACTTTGAGCAAAACACACTGCCCGTTAAAAAAAAATATACTAGTATTATGATATGACCTTATCATTAACTGTATTTGTCAGTATCCAAAAGTGCAGGAATAAGTGGGAAAAGAAATAAGAAAGATAAAGTATTTATCTACCTATTTAACAGTAAATATTTTAACTACTTGCCTGACTAATTAAAATTGTGTTTTGTATAAATGTAAGCAACCAATATTATTGTAGCAAAATTAACACAGACAATCCACCGTCCCCATAACGGAGCCATGTGAAAAGCTTGGTCGCGTGGGTTACGCTGTATATTTGTGGCGGGTTTTGAATAAATATGTACACGTACCTTTATGCGTATATTTTCTAATGTTAATGACATTATCACAAGTATTCCCGTGTATATTAACAACATAAGTCCGTACGTCATTATTGTTTCCGAGTCCTAAACAAAAAAAAGGGGCCTTATTAATAATAATTTGACGGGCCCGATAGCTCAGTTGATAGTAGCCTTGCCTTCTGAACTGAGGGCTGTGGGTTCGATTCCCACCCAGGACAAACATTTTTGTGATGAACATAGATGTTTGTTCTGAGTGTGGGTGTTATATTGTATTCTATGTATGTATTTACAAACAAAAAAATATATAAGTATTGCATCAGTTACCTAGTTCCCATAGAACAAGCTATGCTTCGTTTAGGGCTAGATGGCGCTGTGTTAAATGCCCACACATATTTATTATTAATTAACGTCAAGTAGTTTTGGATTAGTTAAACTGGCTTTTGTCTTTTTAGATCGAGTTCGATATTACAACGCCAAATAAGATTAAATTCGGGGTAACTAATCTAAAGCTACTGTACGCGTTTATTAAGTAAGGTAAGACCGTATAAATGTATCAGAGTAACAAGTTAAATCAAATATTCATCAAAATTAATTTTGTATGAACAAATGGTTTGTAATTTTTTTTTGTTATTTTTAAAATAAATAAATAATAAAAATGTGTGAACATTTCACACAGCGTCATCTAGCCACGGATCTGGTTCTAGTATCTGGAACCAGATAACGGATATAATACTTAGATACTTTTAATTAATATTTTTAATTCATCATATCAAAGCGATGTCTGATATTTTATTCTAATACTCACAGATCCTGACGTCATTAACTGGTACATGAAAAGGCCTCCTCCAACTAAGTTGTGGAGATATATTTCTGCCACATTTAATCCGAAAGCTGCTTCTAACTCTTTGATATTGCTGGTAAAATTATATAATTGTTTTTATTATAGATAATTAATTGAAATGCTTATGTTACTATTTATAATCAAACATTGATATTTAGAGAATTAAACGAATATAATAATAATAATAAATTCTGTTTGATAACTCAGTCCTGTTACGTTATTTCTGTTTTGTTATGTATCTCTTTTAGTGATTGTTCTTTACAAATAAACAGTCTTTCTTTCTTTTCTTTTTTTTTTAAATAGTTTTATAAATAGCTAAGGGTGGGTTGCACCAGCTTACTTTAAATGCTAACTGTAACTGTCCACGCTTCGCCGGGCGGGCTAATGTCAAAATCTGACAATAAATTTAACTGCAATTATGGTGCAACTGAGCCTAAGTAGCTATAGCTATGCCGAAATAAATTACCTATTGTTAGGATCTTGTTTTTCATACTACTTCTTATTAAAAACTTTAAGAATTTATGAATCATTTTGCTGTGAAGCAGGTTTTGACTAAATGTATAATTATAAATAAAAATAATCAAAATAAATAATTATGGCCTATTATTACAAGAAATGCGACATAAACATACTTACTCTTTGATGTGAGTATAATATTGACTGATTGCAATTAATTCATATTTAATTTCATCCTGAGTCATATGTTTACAAAATGTTGTTGACAGCCGATACTTTAATATTTTTATATGTCCAATCAAATGAAAGAACATTGTTAAGCTCACAGCATCAAATATTGATAAAATACTTATGGCGATAAATCCACAGTAGGTTAATACTGCTTGAACGAAAATCCAGTTAGCAAAATTGTATTCGTAATCCACTGGTAGGACTAGATGTATGATAATTTCCAGTCTAGTTGTAATATTACTCATTGACTCGTTATTTTGAAAATTGTGTATTATTGGAATTATTTCAAAAGCAGCCCAGCAAATGTAGCAAAGTATTATGTAGTAGTAGCCAGCCCATCTTGAACACTTTTCCGCCGTTATTAAAACCTGCGGAAAACTTAAAATTTTGTCAACATGATTTTTTTTGTGTCAGATACTTTCCAGGATGTTTTTCTACTGAGATTACATAAACAAAAGGTAGGTCAGTAGTCTTAACCAGTCAGTAGTGTTTACAAAAAAGCAATTCACTATTTTTTTATCAATTTCATAGAATTGTTCTTGTAGATTATTATTTCAAAAAATGGTTACTATGAAGTATCTTACCTTTTTCACATAATCCTCCCTATTTCTTTTATAATAATTGTGTAAATGTGTTTTGAGCATAAAATTTGTCATGGCTGACCTGTAACTTTGAGTCTGTGCTATTGTAAACTTCAGCTAAAATATATTAAAAAATGCATTACTAATAACGAACTGAAAAAACAATAATGCATGTACCTATACACAGAAAGAAAACAAATGCAGGCTAGAGACAGGTAAAAAACGTTCAAATAGTTAAAAACAATGAAAAGAACAACAAACAAGAAAAGTAAACAAGACTAAACTAGGCTAGACTAGACTTGTATACTTTTCTTGCTTGACCAATTTAGTGATGATGGCATCATCACTAACTTGGTCAAGCCTTCCCCCTCCTGTAATCCAAACTCAGATTACAGAAGGTCACGTAGAAACACATAAACTTAAATACGTTAATAGAATACTTAGAAATAGTTCATCATCATCATCATCATCATCATTAGCAGCCTGTACACTGCTGAAAATAGGCCTCCCCCAGGGAGCGCCACTTTGACCGGCTGCTCGCCTTCTGCGTCCACCGGGACCCCACGGCTTTCACCAGATCGCTAGTCTACCTAGGGGGGGGGGGGGGGGGGGACGGCCTACGCTGCGTCTTCCGGTTCATGGTCGGCGCTCGAGAACATTTCTTCCTCACACTCACTGAACTAGAGTGAAAGATATCGTTTTGTCAGGCAAACGTGTTATGTCCTAGACCGCATCGTCACATACCGTCAAGGGAGTGAGTGGCCGTGTGGTCCCCGTTTGCGAAACTTCTCTTTCCGAGGGTTTTTTTTTTGAACGGGCTAATGCTGTTGGTCTCTAACGACCTTTACAGCGTACGACCTTTACAGCGTAACGACCTTTACAGCGTGATACGACCTTTACAGCGTAGGACCTTTACAGCGTACGACCTTTACAGCGTAACGACTTTTACAGCGTACGACCTTTACAGCGTAACGACCTTTACAGCGTAGGACCTTTACAGCGTAAACGACCTTTACTCTTTCCGAGGGTACCGTTAAAGCCGGCTAAGGGAATGGGCAGCTCCATTTTCTCGTTACATTAAAATCTTCTGCGATTACTGTAGTGAGTATATCACTATTAACATTTGAAATAAGCCTGCCAAGTTTGTTTATGGAAATTCTCCCCCTATGATAAACGTCCAAAGTGGCGTTGTATGGAGAGGCTAATGTTCAGCAGTGGACGTCTTTCAGATGATGATGTGAGTGTATTTTATGAGGTTAGTAACATAAACTCAAAAAAAGCTTATTCGAGCAGTCGGATAACAAGCAGAAAAAACATACCGTCATTGCAAGAGACACTGTCGAGATTGTAAATATCATTGACAAAGAAGCAAACTCATATTTATTATAATTGACGGCCAAATAAACCAATTGCGATACCGTCGCTGCGTAAACACCAAAGTAGATAAAGTAATTGTGCACTCGAAGAAATGAACATTTTGGCATTTTGTACCAGGGCCAGTCCTTTGGGTTCAAAGTGCAAGTTACGGTCATAGCGAAGGCTATAACTTTGTAATAAAGCTGATCTTTTGGCGGTTTTCTGCAAATAATAAAATAGGTATAGAGATGTGTTACAAGTTAGTTCTAATTATATTTAAACAAAAGATGCTATGAAAAATGTAAATTCTTGGTTAGATTCTTTTAAAAATCCGAAAGTCATCATCAACAGCCTGAAGATGTTCACCGCTGGACATAGGTCTTCCCCACAGAGCGCCACTTTGAGCGGCTGCTCGCCTTCTGCATCCATCGGCTTCCTGCGCGTTTCACCAGTTCGTCGGTCCACCTAGTTGGCTAATCAAAATGCGATAATTTACTTTTTACCGTCGCTGATCTGAACTAAACTGATCAATCTCAACTGAACTATTATACTATACCATTGTCTACTTAAATCTTTTTATTCCTATAATAATTATCTGCTATTTACTTAGGAATATATCTATTTATTTTTATTGATATAAGTATAATATGTAAAATATGTAATATGTATACTTATATGTATTATGTCTATTATGAATATGTATTATGTTTATGCAGTTTTTATGATGTTTATTGTATATTATTGTATAGTATGTACGTTTATGAACAGCTTTTTGGGGAAACCACCGTCCATATATTTTTGCGTTATTCCTTTCCATGCATGGTTGTCTGGAAGAGATCGCTTTAAGCGATAAGACCGCCAATTGTAACACTTCCGTTAAATTTGTACTTTTGTTTATAATTTGTGTGTTTCAATAAAGAGTTTATCTAAGTTTATATAAGAGTTTGTCTATCTATCTATCTGAACTGATCTTGAAGAAATTCGATTCTCTTATGCCTGTAATTATAATTTATTGGTGCAATAAGTTTAAAAATCGCGGTTCAATGATCTGATTGGCACAGGACTGGAATAGATGGCATAATAAAAAAGATGCCTATACACAGCAGTGGAATAATAAAAGCTGTGGATAATGATAATAATGATGATAATGATAATAGCAATAGTTAGAATCGTGGGCATTATTGATACCTCTTATTGCCATAAACGGCCGCAGCCGTTACTACTTAACTGTAAATTAAGCGTAATAAAACAATAAATGATCATCACTAAAGACGTTTCCGCCAAATTAAACAATAACAAACTAACAATAACAGAAATATCTCAGGACAAAATTCAAATCAAGCATTATATCAATTAAAACAAGCTTACAAATAATATTTATCGCTATCCATATTTGCTGATGTGCTATTGTTTTAACTAGTAAGCTAAAATCTCATGAACTTTATTGCTAGAACTAAGCTTTTATACGTGTTTCTATGAATTCACTAATTTTGTTTGTATCCATTGCCTTCTCTTATTATTTTCTATGTCGATTTCAAGTTATTTAAATCTGACGGAACTATTCAATTTTACGTTTACTTAAAAGTATCCGGGCTAAATAGATATTATACAACCGTAAATGTCAATGCTCTTTCAAGAGACTCTACCGAGCCACGAATTATGATTCTTATAGACGATTTCAAAATAAGATTTTTCGATCAAGCATATCTGCTCAGAACAGGGAAAAAGTACGCTAACTATCGAGCGTCATTAATTTCCATGCACTGTAGTGTCTTCATCCAAATTAATGCTGTCAGCAGCATATTTGAAACCTTAGAATGATTTAAATTTATAAACGACTGGATGGCGGGCAGTTTTCCATCTGTCTCTCTGACCTATTAGAGGCACAAATAGTTTATTTCCTGTTTATGCTTCTATTTCGTGGATCAACTGAAAGAAAAGGCTAATATCATGTTGATTCAAGATAAAAAATGCTCCCGTGAATTCGTGAAGAATGGAAGAAAGTCACAGACTTTTCAATCAATGTGTATTGCCAGTGATGACTTATGGAACTGAGACGTGGTCTCTAACTGTTGGCCTCATTACTAAGCTCAAAGTCGCGCAACGAGCTATGGAGAAAGCAATGCTCGGTGTTTCCCTGCGAGATAAGATCCGAAATGAGGAGATCCGCAGGAGAACTAAAGTAACCGATGTAGCTCTTAGGCTTAGCAAGTTGAAGCAGCAATGTGCAGGCCACATCACTCATAGAACTGACAACCGATGGGGAAGTAAGGTTCGCGAGTGGCGACCACGAACTGGAAGACGCCGCGTAGGCCGGCCCCCCACTAGGTGGACCGACGGCCTGGTGAAAGCCGCGGGGAGCCGCTGGATGCAGGAGGCTAGCAGCCGCTCTAAATGGCGCTCCCTGGGGGAGGCCTATGTTTAGCAGTGGACGTCTTCAGGCTGTTTATGATGAATGATGATGATGATGATGAAGACGTCTAAGTACTGCTGAACATAGGGCTCCCCATAGAGTGCCACTTCAAGCTGCTGCGTCCTACATCCATCGGCTCCTCGTAGTTTTGATCAGGTTGTCAGTCCACCTAATGGGACTGCGTCTTCCGGTTCGTGGTCGCCACTCGAGAACCTTTCTTTCCTATCGATTGTCAGTTCTACGGGAATATTCACTTCAGTGCAAGTCGTTGCTCCATTTAGTAGGAGGGCGTCATACACACACAGCTTCAGTGTATACCATGGTTTGTCAAACACAGCGTATGCGAGCGATGTGTTTGACAAACCATGGTATACATTCTTATAAGATACGGTACGTACTCTAAGATGTTGCCTGATTTCTTTTACTGATACAAACTTTCAACAGAGTACAATGGACACTGTACGATATCAAAACAAACGATTAATAAAATGACAAGGCATAAAATTAGCATAATTATAAAATATTGTTTGCTTTCTTGTGATTTTTACTTACTTTTCCTTTGATTTTGTCATCAAAGCATACAAAGAACTGAAACCATGCATTAAACGAACAAGCAGACTATAAATTTAACCCTGCGGTTGAAAAAAGAGATAGACAGCTAAACATAAGCGAATGAAGCATTGAGTTTTGTTAGTAGAAAATAGTTCGTATATTTTGCTTTTTTATGTGAGTTTAGTGCTTTTATTATAGAGCTTGTGGAGGTTATGCAATAATTAGTGCAATAAATTATGATTATAAGCAGTAAATACTGGTAACATACGTTTTTGAAATAAGTTAATGCGTTATGTTTTATGTCAATATCTGATATTAGGTGTAAAATAACCATTAGTCCCAACACTATTATCAAAGCTTATGAGTAGATAACAATTTCCATTAAAACTTCTAAACACTCACTCTCGCCATTTCGAAGACTAATATAGTCAAAACAACTCCCTTCGGTGTTAAATAGACATAACGAAAACTCCTAAACAACTGATATTACAACGAATTACGATAACTGTTATAACGTAACGGCTATAACATAACACAACACGATAACAGGTATTCGTAGTAGTAATTCTGACACCATTGATAAGCTTGTCTCAATAGAGGAGAAAAACATGCCAATATGAAAACACTTAAAAAAATGAAACTCGAAAACTGTTTTGAATGCTAGTTATTGCCTATCCCGATAAATACTTACGCCGTCTGGAAAATACCCTTAATTTTATTTTCGATTATGTTTTTATCTTTATAGCATTTTTTTATTAACTATTTACTACACTCGCATTCCTAAAATTCCAATGATTTCAGTGACTTGTAATAGATCACGTAATAGCACCTAATTCCCGGCATAATATACTCACGACAAAATTATGTCTAATAACTCGACCGATGTTCGAGCAATAAAGATGGAGTATGTGCGGCGCTGACGGTGGCTCTACGCTAAGCTGAGTATATGCCGAGAATTAGATGCTATTAGGAGTTTTACTCGCGTTACCTTCTATAATATTAGATCAATAATTATTATTGCAAACTTTAGCAGCTGCTGTAGAGATTATTTTCATGTGTGTTGTAATTATAAAAGTCAATGATATATAGCATAATTTTCGATTAGTGTTTTTTCACTAATGCATAGTGAGAACTTGCCGCCTTTTAGATCTATTCTCTCAATGGATTAAATGTTATCGCGAGAAGCTATAATCGTAAATGTTGTATTATGGTAGCATCCTTTCAGTTTCGGCCCTTCATCGTATTGGTTTTTATAACATAAACGTAGGATGATCGTAGTTATTTTACTTTCTTTGTCATAATTAATTTATGAGATATCCGTTACATCATATTTTCATGTCTAAGAATCATTATTGTTGAAAATATGCGTAAAAAAAAAACTGTCATTGCAAGATGAATATTCAATTGCTAGATTGAATTGCATTGATTAATTAATTGATTGATTGAGTAATTGATTCCTGGTCTTTTTTTTTCAGATTTGTATGAAATCTAATTTAAAGTAATAGTTATATAATTACTTTTACTTTGAAAGCAATCTAAATTCCGTGTTTTATTTATAGCAATTTTTAGCAATATAGACTTTTTTATTAGGTTTTTAGTTTTTAGTTAGGTGTACATATTTATTGAATTAGTTTTAAATTTATTTAAATTTAGATTAGTATATTTATTATGTTATTTAAGTTTTAGTATTATATTCCGGAAATAAATTACTTTTATAAAAACTTGGATAGAATGCAGTCTTAAAATTGTATAGGTAAGTAGAACAGTTTTATTGTATTTTTTTTCGAATTGTTTCTATAGTCATTTCATGTTTTGGTTTTAGTCCACCATCAGACCATCACATTGTTCACACGTGCACACTTTATAAAAACGTCATACATTTCAGGATTGTACGCCAAAGTTTTAAGTGGAGTCAGTAGTGGCTTTCTATGCTTCACCTTGTCCGCAATTCTCGGCAAATGTCCTAGAAAATCTTATGGACTCATTTAACTTGAATTGTTTTTCTAGGAATGCTCTAAGTTCTTGACATTGCAATGTTTTTAAACAGCGTTATTATACTTTGTGAAAATAAATGAGAGGAAATGGTAAAACTGTGTACATGGTAAGAAAATTGATAATGAAAATGATGATAATGCGTATTATATTTCTAATTTATTGGTGCTTTACGTTGTCATTGGTCGAAATAACTATCATTGGTATTTTAAACTCCATTTTCTTGATTACCCACGGTAAATTTTGATTCTTCGGGTTGAAATACATTCTATGTAAATCCCGGTAGAATGAAATGTCTGCTTAGATAATTTTATCCAAATTGTATTCAACTGACTTCAAATTTTTTTCGAGCAATTCGGTTGTGTTTTTTATGTTTGTAACTTCAGAACTCCAATACTTAAAGGTTTTTATTCCTTTTTTGGTTATGGCAAAGAATGGCGTGACGAGCTACTTGTTCACCTGATGTTAAGCGACACAGGCCGCCTATAACAGTTGCGGTTTCACTCAGAATTCTAAATTAATAAAGTTTCGCGTGACACCGCACTGCGCTCGCCATCCTGACGCATCACACAGTCTAGCAATCAAATTACTAGACCGTGAGATCAGGTCATAAAGTCTTATTTGTCCAGTAATTTCACTTGCTGCATCGCTTTTTCCTTTAAACCGAAACAAAGTAGTGTTATACACACTACTGCTTGGTGGCAGAATAACTGGCAAAGCGGTGGTACCTACCTAGACGAACTTTGCAGAAAAGTCCTACCACCTAGTAAAACCCACCTAGTGGTAGTGGTGTTCGGTAAATTGATTTTGATTATTTTATTAGAATGAAAATATTTTTAGATTGTTTGCATAGATTTTTCACCAAAATTGGTTCAGCAGTTTTGTTTTTAAATTATAATCTAAAAAATAAACCAACCAAAGCTTTCCGTAATGCAAGGATATAGTACCAAAATAGCTCGACCTTAGACAAACAAAACGATCGAATTCTACTTCAAATATAAATTTACAATATCGCCCGAGCTCGTTAAAGCGCACATTCGAGCTGGATCCTGACAAGTCGATCACGCCAGTGTTAGCAAACTCGAGCAAATACGAGTTGTTTGAAAACATTCTCGAGATAGATAGGATTATTGTAGAGCCCCCGCTTTTGCGTGTCTCTTACGATATTTACGTTCAATGGAAGAGGTTAGATGCATAGCAGGGGTGCCTAACACAACCTCTTATAGCATTATTATGTCAATCATACTTTGAAAAAAGACATAACGGTAAGAAAATTATTGTAATGTTGTTGACGCAGAGCAGTTTTGGTGACGTCACGTTATATCGTTTACCCAAATACACCATGTTGTCACCGACGTGAGACAGTGATAACGCTATATAAAAATGTAGACGTCTCGTTCTCATACAGGAATACTTGACGAATTCGAACAATATTATTGTAACCTTGAAGCATTACTGTCACGAAATATGATGGTTTTGTATTAGTTTGTGGTAAGGACCCAGGTACTCTTAAAAAGACGGTCCTGCTGGGCTACCACAAACTAATACAAAACCATAATGTTTCATGACATTATTATTTCATGGTTACAATAATATTGTTCGATTTCGTACCATGAACTTATAAAGTATTCGTGCGTGTGAACGAGACGTCTACATTTTTATATGGCGTTATAACTGTCGCACGTCAGTGTCAACATGATGTAAAGGTATGTGCTCTGGCTCTGCAAAATTAAAGTATTCTTACTTTTATGTCATTTTTCAATATATGATTGAAGTAATAATGCTATAAGACGTTGTGGTTGCCCCCCTGACGTTTGAAAATATTTTTGCCGTTGCTCTGCTCTCCACACGTATGATAGAGACAGTGGAGCCCATGAGTGAATTTACCTACATTTAAGCGTTTCGGGCGCCAACAGTTTTCACCCTCTAAAACTTAACGAAAACTTGAATTTGATGTCATTCGTTTGGATAGATTATAACCTATGCTTGTATGTATACGATACGCTTCTCTTACAAGAAGGCGTTAGATTCATAGCAGGTACTTTTTTAACTGAGAGATTGAAAAATATGTTCGACAAATGTTTCCTGCTTGTGTTCATTATTAAAATATAAGTTGTTTGAGAACATTCTGTAGAGATAGGATTATTTCAGAGTCTCCGTTTTTGCGTGTCTCTTACTACCAACTTCTATAAAAATTATTTTTTATTAACAAACGCACTAAATTATACTTATGTGCAAAAGATCGCGTTATATTCACCACCTGGCCTGAACCATTATTATGATCATGTTTGTAGCATAGAGAAATGTTAATTATACACAAGAGAGTATCTAAAACAAACTGGCAAAATAATTAATTAAACTCGGCCAGTTATAGAAGAACAGCGTGTAATGGATACACTTGCGCTCTGCTAATTGCTTAAAGTTATATATTATAGGGTTTAATTTTGCTACTCACGAATTTGTAACTCATAATTATAAATAAGTACAAATAAAAAAATGCAAAGGTAAAGGGATGCAGGAGGCGAGTGGCCGCTCAAGGTGGCGCACTATGGGGGAAGCCTATTTATTTATTTATTTATTTATTTCATCATAGGAAAACTTACAGCCAAATAAACAATAGAAAGTAACATAATTATAGAAAATAAACTAGGCCAATTACAAGTTTCCACCTATAGAAAACATATAAAAGAAATCCTTAGTAGATAGCTAGTGAAGTCAACATGAAGCAGATAAATAAACCTACCGATAGTGTAATTAAATGAAACAGTACCTCTAAGTTCGACATCTAAGTTTGAGAACCGAAGAAATCAGCTGCCAGTTTATATAGAACGCACCCCATCAAAGAAAACGTCAATATCACTATAAGTCTTTAAATAGTCATTAAGAAATGAAGATGTTCTCCAGAAGAAAGTATTTTGCTTGTAATTTGTCCTGGCTAACGGAACAGAAAGGAGTGCTATGTTCAGCAGTGGACGCCTTCAGGCTGTTAAAAAATTTCCCACCTAAAAGACGCTAAACAATTGAAGATTATGTAGATCTATAATATATAATATAAAATGTTAACTGAGTATAATATCACTTATTCATTTATAATGAAATTGTAATCATTATATGGGGTCTAGTTTAGGAAAAAAAATATTAAAGGAGCTTTACGACTTTATTATTGCAACAGAAAAGTGTTTGTAATTTTACTAAAAGATATAACGCCACCCCTTTTTCCCATTCTGCTCCCGCTACCAAAGTAATTTTAGTGTATCCAGATTTTCCAAGCATTATACAGATAATATTATGTTGCAATGTAATCTAGGTCAATAGTACCATTCTAAGGCAGCAGCACCATCTGGGCTTTTGATATTTTGCCGAAGCAATATCGCTAATGAAATGTGTTTGCTGAAAAAGAATTTTCACCAAAATGGAGGTACAAAGTGAAGAACATTTTGAATGTATGTATTAGGTAACTAAGAAGGTTATCATACCTACATTCAGTTATTAGGGGAATACCTACCCGAATATTTGCGGAACATCTGCAGGCCAAGCATACGAACTTATTTGAGGGTTCCGTACCCAAAGCGTAAAGCAAATCTTATTACTAAGACTCCACTGTCCGACCGTCTGTCAGTCTATTTGTCTGTATGTCTGTCTGTCTGTCTGTCTATCTGTCCATCTGTTACCAGGCTATATTTCATGAACCGTGATAGTTAAAGGGTTGACATTTTCATAGATGTGTATTTTTGTTGCCGCTACAACAACTAATACTAAAAATATGTTTAAATGGGCTCACATACAAAAAAAAAAATTTTTTCTCGTTTTTATAGATAATGGTATGGAACCCTTCGTGCGCGAGTCCCATTCGCACTTAACCTGTTATTTTCTAAGCTGAAATAACGGAGACTTAGCTCACGTAATAATGTGTGTATGAAATAAAAACTTTATCTTATACACCTTTAAAAATGTACAATATTTTTAATTTAGAGAAGTAAGCTTTCCACTCAAAAGCATTTATGTATATAGTACAAAGTTTTATAAATCTTAATCTATAATATTTCTTTGTTATTTTTCTCTTTTAAAATCAAACTTGCATTCTATTCTGTGTCTATTTCACTGAAAATAATTTGCGTCACAGCTAAAGATATCTGTGGCTAAAGGCAGAATTGCAATTCTGTTGGTGTAACATTTACAGATGTGACAGCGGCGATGTTGTGATATGCCAATTTCCGTATTCCACCCGTGACGATTTCCTATCAGCATGAAACTATCTTCACTTTCAACCTTAACTCGAAAGTGTAGAACTCAAATTTCATTTCATGTTACGTAAGTTCTATGATATTTCAAAGTTACTTACTCGGAGCCTAACCTACTGAAATTGGTTTTACTGCTTGAATGGATACACGTTGGCTTGAACCAGTCGCGTTTTTGACTTAAATTTTTGTATTTTGATAACTTGTATTTATTCTAGGTATTTCACAATATTCTCAAAATGTCTAAAACGTGTTTTTTTTACAAATAATTATGTCGTCAATCTCATCTAAACTATTTTTTACACTAACAATGTTGAACATTGTTAAAAATGTAAACTAGTTTTTTTAAATCAATAATGAACTACGTAAAAACCAGCCAAGTGCGAGTTTGACTCGCGCACGAGGGGTTCCATGCCTCTATAAAAACGAGCAAAAATCACGTTTGTCGTATGGGAGCCCCCTTAAATATTTATTTTATACTGTATTTTAGTATTTTTTGTTATAGCGGCGACAGAAATACATCATTTGTGAAGATTTCAAGTGTCTAACTATCACGGTTCATGAGACACAGTCTCGTGACAGACGGATAGACAGACGGACGAACAGCGGAGCCCTAGTAATAGGAGATGGAACCCTAAAAAGAACGATTTTTACACCAACGGTGGTGAAAAAGGTAGTCCATGCTCATAAAATACTCAGCTAACCTTTTTAATACAGACATAAAGTCCAACCGAGATTCACCTTCGTATACTTTTTTTACCTTGTACAATTTCACTTACTTTATGACAACACGATAAAAGATAAGCAAAAGTATTTCCGTATTTATCTGAAGAAAACACTTATCCAAAGTGTCTCGAGTATACTTAAGGCGTCCTAAAGCGTATATTTTATGCTCCGCTTCACTTCAAGTGTTTTCAACCCTTGCAAAGAAAAATATGTTCCTGGTACATTTTACAACAACTGTGCAGAGTATATTGAATATAATATACCAAATTGTTTTTCGTTTTGACAGATGAATTCTGTTTTTACAGCGGCATTTTATTAATTAACTGAGACTAAAATTTTGCTGTTTTTTTTTTTCTTTTCTTGTATTTTGCCTCCACACTTAGTGTATTTAGCCAGTGTCAAGTATTGTAATTTTCATCGAGTTTTAGAATATTTTACGTAGTCAAGTCTTAGTCATAGTCCAGTCTAAGTCAGGTCATAGTCTAGTCTAAGTCGTGCTCTAGTAAAGTGGTGGCAACTTTATTAGAAGGTTCTATGGAATTTTAGAAGCAACACGAAAAACCACGTTACACCACATTATATCTTTTGCCCTCACTCATGTTCGTAATTCAGCACTTAATGCGTAAACCACCACCAATTTTGAAAATTAATACTGGAAAAAGCACAAGTTTTGAAAAATAATACAATGCAACTCTTGAAATTTTCCGCGTTCCCGCCTAAACCAATTTTTTTTTTGCTGTTCTATTAATCTATTCTTTCTCATTATGTCACTCTTTATCTCATACAGTCTAATCTTCCGTTGTCTTCTCCTGAGGTAAAAAGACTTGCCTATTCTGTCTTTTACTATAATCAAGGGCGTGATTCACCAGAAATAGCAGAAAACCATGAAATAGACAGTAGGGGGATTTTCATATAGCTGTGCGACCAATAATTGAGGATAGGTATGACTAATTGATTGTGTGGAACAGTCTAAAGAAATTAATTGACCATTTGAATCTATAGATAGATAGATAGATAGCTCTTTATTGTTTCACCAATGAGATATACACTATACAGGATACAATGAATCTTATATGTACTACAACTAACAATGGACGGTCATATCGCCTCTAATTTATGGATTAGTTAATATGATATCTGTAAGTATAAACCCACTAGCATACGCACAAACTTTAATAAAATATTACACATTTCGATACACACTATACAAAAAAATGCATATCAAAGGTTTGACCAAAATATTAGAATGTATGTTTCCCGCTATGTCACCATAAACTATTCAATCCCAACACACTGGGTACCATAACGCAATGCCATAAAGCCAGTGATTGCTGTTTATTTGCCGTTTAGCTTATCTCTGTCTAGTTTCGAATGTTGGCACTTTCCTATTGACCATTTCCGCTAACATAATAGTCACTAGAGAGTTAGGAGGTTTTGTGACTCACACACTTTACCAAGATGTATATTTTCTATCCTACGTAGTTGCAGATAAGAGTTTTTTTATCAACGAACCCTTTACCAATATAAATATAGTGTGGCTCAAGAATTGTTATATTGTGTTTGTCTCTGTCTATTTAATTCGAAATGGCCAAAAATAAACAAGAAAAAATAGTCAGTAGGTTATTGGGTTGTATACTAGCCACACATTAACATTTTGTTAGTAGATAGATAAATCGAAACGCTAAAATAGACTGATTTGCATTAAAAACATTATTAAACATAAGCTTAGATAGGTGTACGTGAGATAGCACAACGACTGAAAATTCTTGAACTAACGTTTAGTTCAAGAATTTTCAGTCTGAATAGTTTTGACGTCAGAGATGTAGCTTTTTGAACATACTTTTATATCTACTAGAGCACCCTTGTCTTACAAAATGCGAAGAAACTGTACCCCGAAAGGTACGCAAAAATGCACGCACGAATTTTAGCCCTACTTTTAGATGACTATCATGCTTTTAAGTGTTATCACAGATAATATAATACAGGTCTTATTAATTTGTGTTACAGAAACAAAGTTTTTAGAGAAATAAAAACTGTTTTATGTGACAGATGCACAAATAAGCAAACATCGCCGGTACGCTTACAAACCGTAGTCAGAAGAAAAAGCTTTTTACGATGACACAAAAATGTTCCCATATTTTTTACAAAAAAAGTTAAAATGTACTAGCGCACATAACGTTGCTTTCCTGTTTACATTTTGGAATGAAACAAACCAAGTTTCCTCATGAGCAAGTTTTTTTTTAATTTCACGTTCCTTTGATAGCAGTTTAGCTTCGTTGGCTAACAGCCAGTTAGTTGTGAAAAGCTAAGTGTTTTGGTAACTTCTTAATGAAAATTTTATAAAGACTGAGTTAGCTTACATTTTGCAGACTTTTAAAACGGTCACAAACTTGGCTACCTTGCGTGTTTTTCTCTTTATACTAAGGTTTTCAGTAGATGCGAGTCATTAAAGCGCGACAACACTGATTTTAGAACCACTACGGTTTGAAACTGCCTCTGACAACGAGCGCCCTACGCTACTGCGAAGAAATGAAGTTAGAATCATCAACGCAGGTTTAACCAAATCTAAAGGCCAACCGTAATGGTTACTCCATAAGACTGTAAGTCGTTCTATGGGGCTTACAGTTCGTGGTTATCACGTAAACAAACCGGAACAAGCTTTCTTCTCCATCGATGTTTCTTTCCAAGTTTGTAAGTTAGTTAAATAAAATCCGTAACTTACATAATTGATGTATAGGTAGTATTAACCAATAAGGTTTTAACATTGATTGTTCTTTGATATGTTGTTGGACAGTATGTTAGTCATCTCAATTGTTTGTTGTTAAATGAAGCTTTTGAAATCTTGGTTAGCGTTGCTTGCCTCTTGCATCCATTGGCTCCCAATGGCTTTGACCAGC
Source organism: Ennomos erosarius (assembly GCA_963580505.1). NCBI lineage: Eukaryota > Metazoa > Arthropoda > Insecta > Lepidoptera > Geometridae > Ennomos > Ennomos erosarius. The sequence goes on from OY756982.1 coordinate 3,658,246, forward strand.
TTTTTAGTCCACCTAGTGGGGAGTCGGTCCATACGCTGCGTCTTCTGGTTCGTAGCTGCACTCAAGAACCTTTCTTTACCTTCGGTTGTTGGTTCTGCGAGCGATGTGGCCTACCCACTACCACTTCAACTTGCTAAGTGGCGCTTTAGACTGATAATGATGATAAGCACTATAGAACATTATTATAGTAACTAAAAATGTATTATACTTACTAAAGTAAAATAAGTAGAATTAAAACGATTTCATGCAAGTCCGACTCTAAATTTTCAAACGTTTCATCATTTCGCAGCTGCAGCGGTTATGCAAACAATATGTGCAGTTCACGCCGCAGGATTTAATAACATTATGCTAATCAAATCACTGGCACTCGCTGATATTTGGTCGGCATTTGAATTAACACTTTGAAAATTAATATGGTCTTGGGGAAGTTATGAAAAACGTATAACTTAGTCGGTATGGTTAATACTAGTCAGTAGGATAAAAATAAATGAATAAAATTAATTGACTTAATAACGCAATGTTTATATTTAATTAGCTTACTTATTAATAATTTAATTAATAATTAATTTGCTTATTATTCAGAAACCAAATATATAAAAATATTCAAGAGAAATTTGTCATAACAATTGTTTTATGACATTTCACCTTAAAACACCAACGAGACGCAAATAAAGCACGTCGTTTGAAGGAAAGCGGTTAATTAACAGTAATAAATCAATTATGTTGATGCCGTGTAATTAATTAAGATGGGAACGCGTCTCGACGTTCTGTGTATGGTAATTTTCCACGTTAAATTATTGCTTGAAATATTCATTTTAAATTGAAATCTAAGAATTTTACCATTAAAAGCATACTTTAACATTTGTTACCAGAGTTTCATACGTGTTTGCGAATAAAAAATTGAACTTTTACATGGTTTCATTGTTTCTCTTTGTTGTATGTATACGGTTTCTGTTAATAGTAATACCAATGCACAAAACAATAGGCATGATGACTACTATTAAAAATGAACAAGGTAATATTACTTTCATACAAAAGATTAAAACTGAATGCAATAATTGAAAAAATAAGCAAAATCGGTAAATAAATCACGGAGTAATAAGCTTTTAAAGTTTCTACAGCAGGCATCTCCTGTCCCTTTCTCACGAAACAGAGCGCCCCCACAGTCACTATGAAAAATCTACTCGTGACTTCACATGCCAAAGAGATTGTATGAAAAGCTACCACAGCTTAGTAATGAGGTACTATAACGACCTTCCTCTGACGTCACTGGCCGTTTGAGCTATCTCTTTCTATTCCGGTTTTTAAAATGCTTGTAACTTGGTCATTTTCTGAGATATTTAAATTTTGTTTTAACAAATGTTTATCTTTTGAGGAATATAATTAATTTACCAAAAACAATTTTGTTGTCATGCCTATTACACCCGAGGAATGAAAGTTTGTAGAGTAGGTAGGTACTGTAAACCCCCCCCCCCCTATCCCCTCTATTTTCATCTATTTGTATTTTTAATTTACCGAACCTAAAGATCTAAGTTTAAATAAACTAAAAAATGAATTAAATCAACGCTAACAAACTAATACCGTTGAAAAGAACCTAAGCTTGTTGATAGAAAGAACCTAGAAGTAACCTAAGTTTGTTGTATGTTCTAGATTTGTTATGGCCAAGTGATCGTCTCCTAATAGTGGTAGAACCCGTACGTTGTGATAATGTAGTAATCCAATTCCTTTTAAAGTAATGAGACAATTCCTAACTGACGCCGACTCAATACGAGATTAATTTAGTAGAATGTAATTTCTTTATTTTACTAAGCTTTGCAATCTGAACCTATGATGAGCGCTAATCCTATATTTGCTGGAAATATCGAAAACGTAGATTGCCCCAAAACAACTCACATTAACCTAATAAGTAGTACTAAGGCTTCACGTAAATGTTGTAATAAGTCATACATTCTGAAGTTAAGTTTGTTTAAATTAGCGAAGTCATGATAATCTATCTGCTTATCATAACATTCGGCTACGGAGCACCTCCCCGCTCCATAACTGTGAGCTTCGACACCTGACGGGACAGCCCTCCACTATGTTGTGTATGAAATTGCCTCCACTTGAGGTTTTCAAGACACTGTTGGGGAAATTGATTTTACTATTTGTTACTATTCATTCCAGGTCAGTATGTCTAGTTTTGTCTTCAAAACACTAAGGACAGAGAGGACATGATCTTTTAGCAAGCCCTAACAACATACGTCCTCAATACATTCAAGGGAACTCTACGTTAATTTGTTAGCAAAGCAAAACCTCATACTTATCCTTCATCACCTAATGTGAGACCATTGTGAGTCTATCAAATACGTACTAAATTCAGTATATGACAGACCCTAAAGTTAGCCTTCCAGCTGAACTTCCCCCCCTGTCTCATCTCATACAACCCAAAGTCTAAAGCCTTCCTAAATTTCCGCCATAAAAATTGCCGATATTACTTTCTAATTTTTAAAAGTAAATTATTATTTTGGTAGAATATTGACATTATTTTATTTTTAGAATTAAACATTTATCAGAATTTTGATTTTCCCTAATTTCCTAACCATTTTATTTTACCGCATGATTTATAATTTTAACCCTAATCTTAATCATTTTTATAAAACCGAGTTTTGCCTATTTCCCTCACAGTTTTATATTACTACCAATTTTATAATAATTTTGAATCTATTTTTATGTACCTTTGTACAGTCGATTTTTACCTATTTCCCTAAAACATTTATTTTACTGCAAATTTTAGTATTTTAACCCTAACATTCCCTCCCATGTGTGTTCCTCAACTTATAGCTTTTTCTAACATCTGGTGTGTACCCCCAAAACTACAGATTGCTACAAATCTCATATTTACTTTTAAGCGTGCATGTCTGTTCTCGAGTGTGCAATGAGAACATACCTAATCTAGCCTATAAGAAAACGAGCTGTGACAAAAGCTCTCCAAAGCTAATAAATCCTATTGCCACCTATTTTTTATCTTGTATGCGGACCGAAGTCTCATAAGTGCATAGAAGACAAAACCCTATTGTGTGGGACAGTTCAGTTTGATTTACATTTAGGATCCGGGTATCGTATACACGAAGACGGGTCAGCTAATCTTTTCAGCCCTCCTTTCAGCCAGAATGCAAACCAAACCAAAAAGGTGGATCCAGATCCTATAACGGAGGCAAAATCTGGTGCAGGTCTCCACAGAACACGCGATCTGCCCTAACGCAAAAGTAGGAGGAAAACAAGCTTCGTATATCACATGTTTCAACTTGTTTCTGACTGGGGTTTCTGGAACCAAGGATTCTTCCTCAGAACCAGAATTACTTGAGAGGACGACTCTAACTTGAAGTTACCCGAAAATCTCATGAGCACTGCCACAGGTATCATGTAATGACCCCCGCGGCTGCTTAACGAATGAACCTTTTGACAGCTCCTCGGCTCTGTTTTATAGTTTTTCCTGGTTTCATTTTGTAGTGCGCGCGCCGACATGGTCAAAATCTATATTGATATGGTTGTGATACTTCACTTAAACAAATGAAAATCTACAATATTAGCCACACGATTCCTTCTGCTTGAGAAAATTTAAGAGGGGTGGGTATCGCAAATCGTTCAATCTAAATGGAAAATTCGAAAATATCATGAAAACCTAATTCAAAAGTACCCATCCTACTCGTTCTAAAGTAATAATCATCTAAATATTATGTAACGTAATTTTGAAAATTAATATGAACTTTAAAACATAACTTGCATTCCTGAAAATTCCTCCAAACTTCCACAAATCTATAGGAATCCGACAACAAAAGTCATAATTATCCGAATGCTAGATGTTCCGCTTACGTGTTTTATACTTTTATGTAGATATTTACAAATAAATCAATACAACTTTCCAATACCACTTGATAATGTTATTAATAACATAAAGCTCTATCAATACAACTGAAGTCATATATTAAAATAATAATCTAAGACCTTTTAGTTCCTGAACTATCTCTGTGACAGAGTAAATCGCTTTAAGCCGAATTCATAAGCACAATCACATCTAAATAGATAATAACACATAAAATAACTCCTTCCCTATATGCCTAAGTATTAAAATTTTATGTGAAAAGGGTAATAAAGTACTTTATCCTTCAGTAAGCATCTTTCAGTCGATGCTCATGAAAAATACCCTGGCCCTTAACAAAATTTCACGCATAATCCCTCCTTACACCGCGCGAACTTCTGAAATTAATTAAGAAACATAAAAATCCGTCACGCTTATATTTGGAATCCAAGGAAAATTTTTGATACATTCAATGATCGACCGCTCTACGACTAAGAGCTCCCAAATCTTTGATATGAACTCTGTATGCAATATTATAACGAAGGTTTGATTTCTACTAATTTCACTTCATTTCATATTCAAGTAACTACTCCAATACCTATCTTCATATTTTTCAGTAATGAGCGTAATGCCTACGACTATTGCTTTAATTTGAATTATTCTTATAAGCAAAATTGATAAGATTTAATGATTTAAATATTTTTTATTGATGAATAAACATTCCTAATAAATGTGACGTCACGAGACACCCTGGATCGTTACAGTACCTACACTTTTGTATGATTATCATAACATAATGTACTTATCGCCGCCTTTTAAAACATTTAGGTGGGTAATTGTCAGTGTTGGAACTAGTGACACTTTGACACAATATTGTTTGACATCGTTGACAAAGCTTAGTTAAAATTATAACTCGATTATGGTACATGACATTGAAATGGTGGTGACACCATTTCTTCTTTACCGTTAGTGGCTTCTTCGGCAACTCTGGTGCCGAAGAAGCCACTAACGGTAAAGAACAACTAACATTCAATTCAACTCGATTATGTCAACGATGTCAAACAATTTTGAATCAATGTGTCAACAGTTTCAAAACTAACAATTACTCACCTTTTAATTTGTTGAAAATAATAGTATACGTATAAGTTCCTTGGTTTAAAACGCGTCAATATATAATCTACTTTGACAAGATAAAAAACAAACCGAGGCTTTGAGTAAAGAATTCTGTAGACAGTCAGATATAATTTTATTACTACCCATCTAAAATGAACTGTCATCAAATTGAGGAAAACATATTTCTCTCAAAACGTACCAGAAGTCAATGTAACAGAAATATATTGACTCTCTTACGACGAAAATAGTCCATATTTTATTCCAACTGTGATTTAACACAGGGTAAGAAATGATAAAAACATAAAAGAGCCAATGGCGGACAGACCCGACCTTTCAGGTTTCATGTCTAATAAATTATCCAACTGTCTGTTCTAAAGATAGTGGAAGGTGGAAATAAGAGCAAGCATGTATGAGAAAACGCCATTACTACTATTATTATGACGTCAGCTTTTTAATAATGGTGCAGAGTAGTTTTTTTTTTCACTCTACACAAAGGTGAACTGGATAAAATGCTTCTTTGTATTAAGTTCGCTAAGTACCTACTTGGTTTACTTTTGTGCAATAGGGTTGCTATCAGAATACCCTGGTTGCAAAATGACGATGTCGCCGCTGGGAGCCGATGGATACGGGAGGCGAGCAGCCGCTCTAAGTGGCGCTCCCTGGGGGAGGCCTATGTTCAGCAGTGGACGTCTTCAGGCTGTTAATGATGATGATGATGATATCGCCCTAAAGTCATGATTCGAACGCCATAATCACTAAATAGATATGCACGTTAAATGAACTAGAAGCAAAACGTCTAGATCTTAAAAAGTCACTATTTAAAATACACTAGTAGCATAAAGTCTAGATTTAAAATTACCATATTCGTCTGGTTTAAAATGCCATAGTTACTATAATTATAAACATGAACGCTAATATTTAAAGCATTTTATATTTATATCTATGTACTCAATGCAAAAATCGATACCTAAGTTCTTAACTGCTCTGTAAAGAAGCAATGATCGATGCGGTAACGACTTGGATGGGTACTACCATATCTAAAATTTTGTCACTTAACTATAAGAAACCTTTGTTTTTTATCTAAAGTATCGTAGCCGCCCAAGACATGCCTTAAGCAACCCGGCCGATCCTAAAGCAGCCGTTGTTTCGGCAGCGCTAGGATCACCGGACCAGTCTAGCCCTTCTAGCTAGGTACCGATTTCAGCACTGGTATAGGATACCGAGACAAGGCGAGGTCGACGTACCCATACCCATAGGTACCCGTAGGTTAGCTAGAACGGTCGCGACTTCGATGCGGTAACGACTTGGATGGGTACTGCACCAAAAAATAGTATTCACTATTGATCGTTACCGTGCTTCAGAAGGCACGTTAAGATGTTGGTCCCTGCTGTTGTTTTAAAACTACAGTCGTTAATTCATATCTTCTGGTTATCACTAATTGCTATAGCTTACGGCTCAGTGTTCTAATAGGTACTTATGAAATCTAGAAAGTCGTTCCTTTTGAATAGATAGTAGGTAATGCATTCAAAATACAAAGTGCTTCCCATTTAAATGTTCTTACATTGTACATTTCACACGGATTCGACAGTTTACATACAAAATGAGGTATCCTGAGAAAACCGTAACTGGCGGGTCAACCGCTGATAAAGTCAATAGTTCAGCAGATGCAACTAATATTTATTACTAGAGACCACAGAACAAAAAAATATGCTTCGCCTCGGGTCATTTGTTTCAATGCTCTGTGCTAGAGATGGTAGAGAAATATGGTTCTTTAGATTATAATACCTAAATTATGTATAGTATGTATTAAAATGTTCAGGTCAAAATGTAGCTCAAGGACGCTCAAAATTTAGGTCTATCGGAAAATCTAGATGTTATCATGTTATCTATGCGTGATTCAACCGAAGAAAATAGAGATTTATCATTTGCTTTTTTTTAATCAGGCTAATGCTGTTGGTCTCTACCAACCTTTACAGCCTCACTAGACGGAAGAGCAGGCACTCAAAATGCCCAGCCGACAAAAGTGGGAGGCAACTAGCTGAAGGGCACCCCTGGGGTGCGAGCCTTGGCTTGGGCTGTTGCCGGGATAAGAGAATCGAGAAGGCTACTTTCTCTTGAGGAGTGGACCCTATGGAAAGTCGCGACCGTTCTAGCTAACCTACGGGTACCTATGGGTATGGGTACGTCGACCTCGCCTTGTCTCGGTATCCTATACCAGTGCTGAAATCGGTACCTAAGCTAGAAGGGCTAGACTGGTCCGGTGATCCTAGCGTAGCCGAAACAACGGCTGCTTTAGGATCAGCCGGGTTGCTTAAGGCATGTCTTGGGCGGCTACGATACTTTAGATAAAAAACAAAGGTTTCTTATAGTTAAGTGACAAAATTTTAGATATGGTAGGTAGCAGTTTTGATTATGACCATGATTGTGTCACATGGTGGTGAGTACCTATACAAAGTGACCTTGAATTGGTATGTTATCCCGATATGGGGGACTGGGACCATGATACCCTACAAGTTATGAGAGCCTTACTTGAAACTGGGTGTTTCAAAACCTCATGGTAAAAATTAATCCACTCGAAAAACTGCACGTGCGATCGCTACGAAGTTAACAAGATACTATAAATTCATTTCTAAACACAGGTCGTTAAACTCATTTATGTGAACTCGGTCAAGGACGAAGTTCAACCACCCAGCTATTTTCGAACGGAAACTTTACACGGCATTTCTTCAATGAAAATCTATTAATTTAGTAAAGTCGTAGAAGAAAAATTGTCTACCTTGGGGTGTAGATTTACCCCCTTTCGGGATAACATACCAATTCAAGGTCACCTTGTATATTAGTAAAAATACAGCTGGCTTTTGTCTCTATAATTAATACTCCCACAATTTGAAAACATTATATCTTAAGGTAATAATAATAATGTTTTAACACGTACAATCCAAATAAACCTACATAAACCACTTTCAGTCAATATACATTTTTTTTCCATGAGTATAATTAGCCATTTTTACGTCTTAGTAATCAAATGAATCAGTGGCTTTCAAACTTTTCACAAGAGTGTCGTAAGGCGAACTGTAGCGTTTATCTCTTCAAATCGTTGACAATGTTCCAACTCGTTCCGGCACTGGGAACAATGCGATTTGAGGGTAGTTGTACAACTGTCTTGTATATTTGTTGAGGGGTTGAGTGATCCACTTTAAAAGGGTTAAGTAAAGTTTCAAAGGTTCTCCGGGTAGACGAATGATTTGACTAAGTTTAATTTCATTTATATTCTTTGCTAAGCCATTCACTACCTTATTTTTGTATAAATTTATGTAAGGCCTATGGATATTTTTGCTTACATCCTCAGTATGTTAATGGTTGTAAGTATTACAAATACAAATTTATTTATTAACACAAATATGGTTACAGCAATTTATGTAATGAATCCATAGACTCCTGAACTAGTATTCACTGTGTTTCAGGAGTCAGTGGCTTCTCTTAATTAACAGTCAAATGTGATTTATGTCAGAAATACAAAAAAAAATATTGGAAAATTTAACAAAATAAATAAATAAATGTTACATTTTGTGATGACTTCGCATCAGACTGTGTATGTGTATGAGTATGTGTATGTGTATGTGTATGTGTATGTGTATGTGTATGTGTATGTGTATGTGTATGTGTATGTGTATGTGTATGTGTATGTGTATGTGTATGTGTATGTGTATGTGTACGTGTGTGTGTGTGTATGTGTATATGTATGTGTATGTGTTTGTGTATAATATATATAGATGTATATTATGACAATATAAATATTTATTTCATTAGATATATAGGTTTGCCAGCATATTCTCTATTCCGTCATAGTCATAAATTTTTAGCCATTTTATAACAGTCTTTTTAAATTCATTATTAGTAGATTTTTTTATATTATGTATTTTGAGTATTTTTATTAATTTATTATAGATCTGTGGAACAACTACAGTAAATTGCTTCTGTGCAAATCTAGTTTTCACCCATTGTACCGGAACCCAATCCACTCTTTTACAGGATTCTGGCAGAGATGGTACTATTGTCTTGTGAAATCGTCGGAGACTCTCATATATGAATAGCTTACGCACAGATAACACGTCCGCTTTTTCATATACTGCCGTAGTAGGATGTCGGAAGGGCAGGTAGAGTAGTACTTTTAAGACCGCACGTTGGGCGCGTTCCACAGTGATTATGTGAGTTTTTGCAGCACGGCCCCATGCGCATATGCAGTACCTAATGAGGCACTATACTAATGATTATTGAATTTTCTCAAACATGTGGTTGAAATCATTAGATATTCCTAAGTTATTAACTTAAAGTTAATGACAATATTATTTGATCAAAACGTCTAGTGACTAATGTTGCCAGCACTCTATAAAAAGTACCAATTAGCCAGAAATAAGTCAATAATTATCAATCTCAAAGTTTAATAATAAGATAATAATTATTATCTGCGATCCGGAGAGCTTAGCAAGATTTTTATCATTATTTGGTCTTTATATATTCTGAATGGGTTTGTTTTCAAACAAACCAATAACTTGTTTTAAGATGGAAAGTTACACACAAGTGTCAAAAAAATCACTGTTCTTAGGAGTGATTCGAATGATACGCTTCAAAAGTTTAGAGGTAACTTTTTGTACTATTAAAACGTTACCAAGAGCTCACATCGAGAACTCTCAGATTGAGTCAGACTATGCGAAAATATAACTGGATATGAAACGTTTTGAAGTGATTTCAAAAGTGCGATTCCACCGTGTCTAACTTTAAGACATTTCAAGAAAAATCTATAGATTACAAAAAAAAATTTCATAAGTTGTTATAAAAATATTTAGGTACAAAGCTCAGATATAAACAAACCATAGATATAGGCCAACCATAGAAACAGTAGCTAAGGGTGGGTTTTTGGATTCGAAATTAAGGTAAACAATGGTTGTAAACATTATCAAATAAAAGTTGGTTAGGGTTGGCCCAAAAAATACACGAATATCGTAAGTTTATATTCTTAATTATTCCATATTCTCTATGCATGTAATACATTGAAATTAAAATGTGTGTGAACTAAGCATTGGATTTAACCATACCTTATGAAACTTAAAATAATAAAGTCCCGGTGTTATAAGACCTTTATACAGATGTCAAAGTTAAAGTCGAGTTAGCATATGCGGCGAAGGAAAGTTTCAAAGTTCTTCTGAACACTCACATCTTCGATGCTCGTTCAATTCTGCGATTCGCAGTTCCTCACTTTGAACATTCTTTTATAACTAGTTATCGTGATATTTGTCTGGAAAAAGCTATGAACTAAAATAAATGCTTTGTGAAATTAGAAAGTTGAAAAGATATAATTTTTTTAACTTTTCTAATTGTACCTGAATGTAATTAGCGCCATAGTAGTTTACAAAAATACTTACTAATCGAATAATAAAAATAATTGCTTACATCTTAAGCTTTTTGTCATAGGTACCAGCTATGCTCCGCTATTTTATGTTTTCTCCATTCCACATTTCAATGAAATTGCACCTGAAGCGGAGTGAAAAAGGAAACAAATAAAAACAAAACCTTTACATTTTTAATATTAGTAAGAGTAAAGTTTCAAATTAATCAGGAATACCTAAAGATTGTGTAACGATTACTGTTTAAATGACAACGAGGAGAAATGGTTTCATTTATATTTACTCCGACAGAAAGTTATAATTGGTAACTAATAGGTACATTCCCAATCGCCATAATTCCCGCTCGGCACGAACCTAAATAAACAAATTATCAAAATGTATCCAACTTGGATCTATAATTATTATACACAGATTCACAAATGTGTGTATTAAATCATAACATTGCGAAAGAAAAGTCGTATTATTGTTTACGATTAATTAAGAATGGCTATTAGAACTAAACTATGAGCGATTGTATATTGCAAATGCAGACATAGTAAGTAGGTACCTAGTTCCCAATAAAACACTAAGAAAATGTTGACCCATTTTCACCCTTTCACACGCCGATGCTCAAATCAGCATATAAATCCACAAATACAGCACCCCACAGATTTGGTATCACATCTGTCTAGTTCCGAATGAAACTTATTTATCATAGTACTGTTTCGTTCAACATATTCATGATTATAATGAAAAAGAGCAGCTGCAAGACTGCGACAAAATTTTGTTGGAGAAACTTTTTTTAGCGGTCTCTTTCAAAAACAAAAGAAGGATGAAGTTACAATGTTTCAGGAAAACAAAAGAGGCCCAAAGTTTTTTGTGATAATAAATATTACGCTGATACTTTATAAAATGATGCACTGTCAAAAGTTTTTTTAATAATTTACTGTACTTACGCCCAGAAACTAACACACAACGCAATAAAAAAGACGTAACTGGATTCCATACAGCTTTGCTCATAAAAAGGCCCACTAATAAGAACGCGAGTGAACGCCACGCGAGACACTATTGCGTGCGTCACGAAATAAACAAATCTATTATTATTACAGTAATTTAACTTGCAAATCACCCTTAAGCTGATACTGTATCTCTTATATATCAAGTTTAACTGCGCCCAAACTTTATTACACACTTTGTACTAGTGAACTAATTCTGCGACAAGTCGCAATTTTACTACCATCCTTATTTTTGTATGAGATTCACAGCCGCGAGGTTCGTTGGATCTTCATTTGTTTTGCCATGATTATGCCCATTCTTTGTTTGCGGGCTTCTATTGTTTCAAAATGCATGGATATTTTAATACAGAAATTAATCTAGTATCCAATCGAAATAATATTAATAATTCTTTTTTTCATTATAAGAAAATCTTAAGAACATTTTTAAGAAAAAAAAATTATACAACTTCCAAATTCATAATACGAACGCTCCGAAGAGTTTCAAGAGCAAAAATTAGTTAATGCATTTTCAACTACATATTATTATACCCAAGCTAAAAGTCACATACGAAACTATCTAGAGTAGGAAAATTTAGGTATTAGATTAACCAACAAAATTTTATTTATTCAGTATTAGGTGCTCTAGATTCAGCCTTCATCAGAAAGTACTTTTTTGGCAGACATTCCAGTCTTTTTATATTTATTTCTAGGTCTGACATTCAGACCTAATTCATCCATCATCCTTTCCCACAGTGCGGAAGTTTGAATCACAAGTGGCGGATATAAAAATCGCCGAAATAGAAGATATACAAACATACATTCGTTTTTTTATGTAATGAGTGGCAAACAAGCTTTACTCGTTAAAGTATTACTAAAATATGTGTTTATCTTAATTTTGCCTTATAATATATTTTTATAGATTGCTTGAACTATCTATAGACCTTTTACAGTCTATAGATAGTTCAAGTATTCTTTAGACATTTATTTTTATTTTTAATTAGATATAATATATAATAGTAGTAGCTAGTAGGTCAACATTAACAACACGATACAATTTTGATTTTTTTATTAATAAAAGTGTTAAACTTTCAAAAAAAAAAATAATCTAAAAATCATTCGCGTTATTGTAAGTTTGCAATAAATCGAAAGTTATAAAAAAAAATTTTTATAGTTGTCGCTCAGGTTCTAGTAATTAAGGTACACAAACTCTTTGTTTAAATATTAACGAAGTTTTAATCAATAGTTAAACATTTTAATAAACCGAGAAACATTAACTCGAATCTAACAAGCGTGTTCCTGTAAAACCACAGATTCGCACAGGTCACAACCTTTTCTAGCTGTTCACAAACGTCTACGTTTTAAGAGTTAAAGTCAACTTATACAATTCTTTGTAGTAGGTATAGTGTAGCTAGTTAGTGTGTAGTGTAGTTAGTTTTAGTTTAGTTTAGTTTTTATTATTGTAGTAGTTAGCTTGAGTAATAAAGGCATATTGCCCGTAAAAAAAAAACTCATTCACCAGGTTTCACGAAAGTCTCTTACTATATCGTTCAAATGATATTATGGCTCGATTTAGAAATTTCATTTCCTAGCGCCCGCTGTTTGGGCGTCATGTGCATTTCACTGCGTTCCATTTTGTTGTCCTCTTTTTAAACGGCGAAAGGATTTTGCTTGCATTCTTTATTCAGAATACGCTGTGGTTTTATTGTTGAAATAAATTAACTGCCGAAAGTTGTGATATTGCTTTAGGCATTTTGTTGATGGTTTTATTTGTACCTGTATCATTTTGAGTAAAGAAACATACAGAATGGGTTACTCCCTGAGTACTCCGATCCCCACAGCCCCTGTCCCGGGAGATCACGATCTATTTTAATCTTGATAAACTCAATTAAAATAGTCAGTTTAGCATAAAAGTTCTGTCTGCAGCTGAAGTATCAGTTTAGATGGTTTTGATGTACTAACGATATTATTTTTATCATCAACAGCCTGAAGAGGGGATCCCACCTAGTGCAGGGCGGCCTACGATGCGTGTTTCAGTTTTGATTTTATTTTAGAATCACATTATTACGGAACTATAGAGCTCAATGGAAAGACCTTACTAGCAGTGGACATACAGCTGATCATGATGGTGATGATGGTTACGAAACTACTGCCAAATATATGAATCGCTAATGAAATTCAGCTAACCTGAGTAAAATTTCCGAAACGCCAAGCAAACTAGCTTGATATTAACCTTAATAAGAACATCCGAGCAAATGTGTTTCTGAAACATTATACAGGCTTCTATTATTAAGCTCAAGGCCTACATTACCTAAACGAAGATCCTGTAATGGGCGCCTAAAATAAACGAGCATGTTACGTAAGATGAAGCCTATGAAATCGTAGCAATGCTCATGGTATTTCTAATATGCGTCGTGGAAAGAATAAATTATTAATAAGTTCTAACATGGACGGCAGCGAATTCAGTATTTGCTATTAAACATGCGTGAAGTGGACAGGCCACATCACTCGCAAAACCTAATTTAAAAAATGTTTTCTTTAGAAAAAATATTTAGGTACTGAATCAGAATTATTCAAAATACTTCAATTGAGTTTATCCAAACTAATATCAGAACTCCTTCAACTAATAATGAATAGGGCTGTGCTATAAAATACATTTGACAGCTGGTTTACTCACGCGAACACAATTTTCATTTACCTGACCCCTAATGGCTCAACCCTGTCTATCATGCGGTTTTATCCACCGCAAATAAATTTAATAAAGTAACTAGGCTCAGCACGTGGATTCGCTCACAGTTTTATCGTTTTTCCGCGAAAGTTTTTAATTTCCAAATAAACTGGGCTCGTCATGTCAGCCAACTGCCGGAAAGAGTTCGAGGCAAAAAGTTGACAGCCTCTGTGGTGTTGTGGTTGAGCAGGTTGGTTCATAGCCTGGAGACGGCGGGTTCGATTTCCGCGACAGAACAAGTTTTTGTGCACATGATAAAAAGCGCAATACTTGTTCTATCTTTGTGTATCAAAATTTAATGCTGAGTATTTTGGGATCATGGTTACTGTGTGTCTAGATACAGGCAATAGTTATTACCCAGGATTTACTAATGTAATCGTTGGCTGTTATATATAACCACCAAGTGGAGGCCCAGCTCAGCTAACGGTGCAGAACCGTGGTAGGCTCCGTATATAAGAGTTAGCGTGACGAAGTGGACGCCTTTGACAGAAACTGAAAATTTCAGTACATACAAGACCGAAAACATAGTGACTATTTTACACTTCTCATCAATGCTCTTAAAGCCGTTGTTCTTTTAAAAGTACCTCATTACCTATAATTTATAATTGATAAATGACTACGTCATTACCTTATGCCTTTTATTCTAACTTTACTTTCTAATCAACCATATTATGACTAGAAGAGATCACTAAATACGACTAATTTGTAAATCGCATGACAATCAAAACCTTTCTTCGCGAATCTGCATGTCTAAGGGCAATAACTTCTCTAGATTGTACATTTATATACCACACAATTGCGCATTATTTTTGAGAAGATCGTCCTGTAATCAAAAAGTTGACACGCGACTTGTGAGTAACAGTGGTAATTTAAGAATTCAGAACTAGTTACTGCAACTGTTATCGACGGCCGTGTCGCTTAACATCAGGCAAATGACTAGCACGTAACGTCATTCGTAATAAACAAACAGTTGAACATTAGCATAGTTTCCACCAAGCTTTTCTAAAAAGATGAAAAATCTTTTTAGAAAAGCAATTCAATAATTCTAGAAGTTTCGAAACCCAATATCTTTCAATTAAATAAATAGAAATTTTTCTATATCAGTGAATAAATGATGGTGTTTTGAGATAATATAATAGGGATGATGACTAAAATTTCTTTTGGATAAATTAATTATATTCCTCAAAAGATAAACTTTGTAAAAACAAAAATTAAATATTTCAAAAAATTACCAAGTTATAAGCATTTTAAAAACCGGAATAGAAAGAAAGGTCAAACGGCCAGTGACGTCAGAGGAAGGTCGTTATAGTACCTCATTACTAAGCTGTGGTAGCTTTTTATACAATCTCTTTGGCATGTGACGTCACGATTAGATTTTCCATAGTAACTGTGGAGGCGCTCTGTTTCGCGAGAAAGAGACAGGAGAGGCCTGCTGTAGAAACTTTAAAAGCTTATTACTCCATGAATTTATTTACCGATTTTGCTTATTTTTTCAATTATTGCATTCATTTTTAATCTTCTTTATGAAAGTAATATTTACTTGTTCATTTTTAATAGTAGTCATCATGCCTATTAAGAACCTCCTCATTTTATGAATATGGTTGCAACACACGTGTATAAAACCGAGGAGTCTGAAATATGTTGTTTTAATATGATTATTGTTTGAAGTTTTCCTGTGGTTGAAGTTGAATCAAATAAAATATTTAGATATTAACTTAAAAAATTGGCATTTGTGTGAGCAGCCAAATCTAATGCTCGAATAAAAAAAAGAGAAATAGCTCTTGCATATTTAAAAAAAATCTTATTCAAATGTACGCCTTGTCTGTCTGTATGGCTATAACTCAAATAATCCTGCGAAATAAAACTTTTGCAGATAAACCTAGAAAAGAGTTTTTACGTTCAGAACATTTGCTTAGTTTAACTAACCGTAACGTATAAAATGATATGAGTATCATGATGAATGTTTGAATTTTGAAAGCATAAAACTAAAGTAATATCGCTGTGGCCAGTTAACTTTGGAAATCTAAGCACGAAGGAATAGTTTGCTTGAGAGAATTTGTACTTCAACAAATATTCGCAATTTCACGTTTGAAATATGAGTCCACTTTTTTATTCTACTGGATGGTATCTCTTTATCAAAATGCAAGCATTATTTGAATATGGCATGGATTTTTCTTTGGCTGCAGGATTGTTTCATACTCTTATTTCGCCTCAAAAACTATCTCCATAGGCAGGTCATATGCCTCTTAGAACTCACAACCGATGGCGAATAAATTTTCTCGAGTGGCCACCTTAAACCGGAAGATGCAGCGTAGACCACCTCCCCCTGGAAGATGTGGTTAAAACCACGTGGAGCCGATGGATGCAGGAGACAAGCAGCCGCTCAAAGTGGTGCCTTATGGGAGAGGCATAATTATGTTCAGTGGACATCATACTGTAGATGATAATAATCTACAACTTCCAAACTTGTCTCCTGTCATCATTTTTTGCTGCAGCGCCTAGTCAAACATTTAAAGTAAGCCCGATTTTTAGAGCATTTAAAATAATATAATATTTTAATTGCTTTTGGCTTCGTTTTTAAATAAAAATGTTGGACAAGTTGAACTGGATGTAATCACGAGAAGATAGTTACGTAATATAATCTCACCAGAGAGCAACTAAAAGTCGAATAAGATAAAACAAACAAATCGTGAAAGTTTAAAAAGTCATTCAACAATGATTTGCCAAAAATCTTTTTTATAATTTATTTCAGATGAATACTGACGATATAGGAATGTGTATGGGACAAGAATTTCAGTATGAAATGAGTCCAAAAATGTGGTAGAAAGATTGAACGTAGCATCGATAAGTCAATTAATTATTTTAACTGATGAGTTCTTTAGTATGCTTTCTGCAAATAATGACATGTATCTCAGCAGAAAGCTTCTTTTGTCGCAAAATTAATTCAAGTAGACGCATTAAGTGCTCCTTCTATTGTGTTAGCTACTTTATAAACTTGCTTGATATAACTTCGCCAGACTGCAAACTTCGGTCGCAAAGCAAATTTGTGCAAAATTATTACAGCGACAGTGAAAAATTTAAAAAGGTTTTTTAAACTGAACCAAATTGAACTAACCCTGAAAATGAGTAGGTTTACTTTTTAAAACATGTCTAAATAAACGTATTGTCTACTTTAAAAAAATGATAATTTTTGTAGTACAATACAACCAATTCTATGTTTATTTCATTAATTTTAAAAGGTTATCTGAAATGATTTTTTGATCACTTTTCTTTAGTTACTGTAGTCTCACAAAATCATGGATTTTTTCATTCCGAAGCAATACCTTCTTGATTATTAGCTTTCCCATGTGGTTATTATGAGCTAAGTATAAGCTTACAAATCCCCACTAACGGCCCATTGAGCTTGTGATTATAGTCTGTGATTCGAATAATTCAAATCTGCAATAGCGATAGATAACAAAGATAACGTTCAAAGTCCCCACAGACTGATTATATTAGATCTTTCATTGTTTGTATTACAAATTCAAGTTATCCCCATACCCTATCCCTGATTACGTATGCAGTGCAGTGATCCCTTGAGGCCGCGTTGAACTGCTAACAACCCGACGATTGTTACGACATATCTGATATGCTTGTTTTGAATCTAATCTATACCGAATACGGTCCTTGTGGAACTGAAGCCGATAAAATATGCAAAAGGTTGAATACCTCTATTGTGCTGTATCTTTGGATATAAATGTGGCTATAGAAAATCAGTTCATTGATTCGATTCAAAAATATAACTGTAGAGTTTAGCATTAGCTATAGTTATTTAATGTTGTATGAAGATGAGGACCTTAATTGTTGAGAAACTTAATTTTGTAAAATATGTAGGATCGAATTAAATGAAATATGTGATGCGTGACCAAAATTCTAGCAACTTGGCTAACTTGGCTCAACAATTAATCAGCATTTCAATTCAACGAGATGGTGCTGCCAGCATGTTGGATACGCTACCTTCCGGTATTAATCGGCTGGAGTATTTGGACTTTACATAGGTGATCATATTTTTACACAGTCCAAATTGATGTTCTTTGTAGGAAGTTTAGCTATAGTGGCTCTTAGTATCTATACATATAATAAAACTGTAGAGATAAAAAAATCTGTAAATGCAAGATATCGAAAAAAAAATTACACAGGTTGGCTTGAAATTTTTCGCTGATCACGTTAAGCTACTTTTTGGACATTTTGTCTGTCTGTCTGTTTGTTTGTTTGTTTGTTACGGCACAACTCCGAAAATACTGAACGGATTTTCGTGCGGTTTTCACTAATAAGCTTAGAAAAACCCGGCGCAAAACATAGGATATATTAAATTTTAAATGTCGTCAATTTTTTTTTTTTTTTGGTGAAAATGATTAAGATTTCATTATGAAACGAAACGGGATTTTAACAAGATGGCCGCTTCAAGGCTTCAAGGTAAGTTTTTTTTTCTCATATTTTGGCGCCACACATACTGTAGGTATTTAGCCAGTGTCAAAAGGTAAGTTTTATTTTGGCTACTAATCATGGATGAGAGAAAAAACATTACTCTGTGCTACTGACGTTAATTTTATCTCGCGTTTATCCGGATGCACAGATTAAAGAAAAAACTCTGTTACTATTATGGCGCCCTATATATACGCCCGAACATTCGCTGTTTTTGAAATGAAATGAAATGAATGCTGATGCTGTTGAGTTGGCGCGCAAAACATCTCTATTGACTATCCTCGAAGTTTTTGTAGCGCCCCAACCCGGACACACAGTCAATTTGTTTGCCTGCTGTGCGACCGACGTGGGCTAAATAAAATGGAGGAAGCAGTAGCGTTATATTGCATGTCGGCGAATAAATATGTTTTACAAACTGTGAGAGTATTATTTGCGATTGCAAAAATAAATTTTAATAGTTTTAATTTATAATTCCTTATCAATATGAAGTAAAACCAATGTTTTTTTATTTGTCTGTTTATCTGTCCCTGTGAATACGGATCACCGGTTGTTATAGTGGCAACAGAAATATATCATCTGTGAAAAATTCAACTATCTAACTATCATAATTCATGAGTACATCCTGGTGACTGATGGACACACGGACAGACAGACGGACAGCGGAGGTTTAGTAATAAGGATTTACCCTTTGAGTACGGAACCCCAATCATTTTTATTTCATTTTGAACAATCCCCACTGCACTAAGCAATAAGGAAGTAATTTATTTATGCATGATTTTATTTATAACATAAAAAACAAAAAAACAGTAAATAACAATTGGCGCGCATGCATTACCGGTAGTGTATCACACTTTTCGGGCTACGGCGAAATACATCGCGCGATAACTTCGTCTGCGCTCGATGCAATGCAGATTAGAGAAAAACAATGTGTTCATTATGTAAGTACCTATACCCAAGGAAGTCATATGTATTACATATAGATAAGATTTTTCGTTAATTTGTGGTCCAAACTAAAAAAGAGGATAGGTATGAGAACCTTCTTGAATATGAACACGACACAGAGAACAAGGAATTTCGAAAACTAAAAACTTCTTAGACTTTTTATTATAAGTTAAGGCTTCACAAGATATCATATTTAGCCAATATTGAAACATAACTAAAATTATAATTCATGTTTTCGATTTATTGGGTTCTGGCGAGGGCAAAACTCTTTATTGGCAAATTGGTATTATGTTTTCGTTTTCAAAAATCTACTATGCGTTACCATTCGAAATAAGTATTTAAAATTGTATTTATAGTACCTATAGCTTAACCTATAGTAGTAACATATTCAGTAATCTGTGCCTATATGTACTTAATATTGACCCTTGCTTTTGCTACTTATTGTAAAACCTTTTTTATTTTGGCATTAGACAAAGTTTGTATTTAGCCAATGATACGAAGTATTTTATGAAAACTGTTTAAAAGAGTAGGTTCTTAGACTTTTTATAATCATACATAAGGCTTCACGCGATTATCATACTTAGCCAATATTAGAGCTTACTTAATTAACATTTTTATACAAGTTATGGGTTTATAGGGTTTTGGCGGGAGCAATGTTCTTTATTGGCGATCTGGTCAAATGTATTATTTACATAAACTTACTACACGTTACCATTCTAAATTATGTAGTTAAAATTATTTTTGCACTACTGCTACAATCTTGATCGAACCCAAGGAAGTTTTAAGGTACCTTTAGTACTTATAGCTACTTAAGTTATAGACCCTTACCATTGCTACGCATTTTAAAACCTTTTTTATTTTGGCATTAAAGTAAGCCGGAGTGCGTGCTTATTATTTGTATTTAGCCAATGATACGAAACATTTTATGAAAAATGTTAAAAAGGGTAGGTACTTAGATATAATAATATGTAGGTAATCATTATGGCAATTTTATCCTCGAATTAACAATAACATGTCGCGTAACGTTCGTTTTTGACTGTTTTTGATTTGTTCTTCTTCTTCTTGCATGTTGAAATAAGTTTCTATAAGTTAAAATATTTTAGATCTGTGGACTTTTAAGTGAATTACGGGAGCAAAAAATGATTGGAGTTTTAGCGGGAACGCGGAAAAGTTCACGTCGTTGCATTGTATTATTTCTCAAAACTTGTGCTTTTTCCAGTGTTAATGTTTAAAATTGGTGGCGTTTTACGCATTAAGTGCTGAATTATGAGCATGAGTAGGCAAGTGATATAATGTGGTGAAACGTGGTTTTTCGTGTTGCTTCCAAAATTCTGTAGGAGCTTCTAGTAAAGTTGCCACCACTTTACTGGAGCATGACTTAGACTGGACTATGACTTAGACTTGACTTAACATAAAATATTCATAACACTGAAAAATTATAATACATACTTGACACTGGCTAAATACACTATGTGTGGAGCCAATATATAAGAAGAAAAAAAAATGATTGATTACTCGGTTACTCCAAGGAGGTTATAGTTATAGCAGGTAAGTAACTCATCTTTGGGTGTAAGTAATAATTATGTAATGACGATTTAACCTACTTCCTCACTTTCATCACTAGGTAGGTATGTTAAAAATGCAGTGGGAATGAGACAGCGTGGAAATTAGTCGACATAATAATAATTGTAACTATCGATTCTTTAAGGAGTGGTGGTTTAGTATTTGTAATTCCTAATTAGTATTAAGAAAATTAATTATGTACGCATCGTACAGGTAAATGCATATCTTCGGCTGTAAAGTATTATGTATTTTTATAAACTTATTATTGACACTGGCTAAGTATGGGTAACTCAATTCGTATGTCGTAAAAAATGTGATAAATGGGACAAAAAGCGCGCTATATTATCTTTACATATGTAAAACTGAGCAAAACACCATCGCGTGTGATTCTATCATATTTTTCTAAACTGTACCTGCCTTAGGTCACTACTAAACAAAATTTACTGAAACTTCTGTTAAAGTCCTGAGTGAAGTAATGATGATTTATTTTTGTTGTAATATGAAGAGGTACTTATAAAATTGTAGTTTTTTGTTTGAAACTTCTTTTACTGTTATAAATCTATATTAGACTCAAAACATTTAATTTTAAATAATGGCTTAAATAGCTTCCACTCACGGCTATGCTTGCGTTATACCTATACCTATGCTAATACAGGTTACTGTGCGCAGCTTCGAAAACATTTAGTGGATTTTGTTTGGTACGAAATGCATGATCTATTATTAGACTATAACGTAAAAATAACATAACACAAGCGTGCGAAGCACAATAGTTTTTTATTATTGTAGTTCCTTATTATGCCCACAAAAAAATTATTTTAAAAAATTACGATAAAATGTACTGCTATATCATATTTACCTGTTTACTTTATTGTTATATAAATAAATAAAAATAAATAAATAACGCCCAACGATCACATACAGAGACATAAACATAATTAACATTAAATAATAAAAATTTTAAAATATAATACAACTCACTTTATTACTTTAAAATACAAAATCCTTTGCAACCACCCGGCTGCTATGTCTGATTTCTGAGCCGTAAGAAGAAAACGTATAATGGGTAACTCCCAAGGTACCTATCTAAAGGGATCATGAGTCCATTAAATATGTATCCTTGAATTCTCCAGGCGAAAGATAAATAAAATTCACATGTTTTGCTTTTGAATCCTTTTTGCAAATCTCACCCTTGCGTGTTTTGTTGAGTTTATATCTTATTTTTATTTAGAGGCTTTATTCACAAACCTAGAATGTATTCGATTCATAATGTACCCTTAAAATATACGGTTTAAGAACTTTTATTTCTCAATAGAATTGCAAAAAAATCACTTAAAGAGAAAACAATAAAATTATGAAAATATTGTGCCGTTGGGCGTAGCAATTACCATTTATAATTTATAATTTAATCCTGCCATTAAAAAAAATCAATGGAAAAATAATACATTATTATTATAATGGAAAGGAAATAGACATGTAGGTAGTTGCATCAGAGAAGCCAGTTGCACGATTGATCGGTAAGTAAGACTATGCAGGGTAAGCAGCAAAAGAACTAATAATAAATAATAATAAATAATAAATATGTGTGGACATTTCACACCGCGCCATGTAGTCCCAAACTAAGCATAGCTTGTACTATGGGAACCAGATAACTGATATAATACTTAGATACTTTTTGTTTGTAAATACATACATAGAATACAATATAATACCCAGACACAGAACAAACATCTATGTTCATCACACAAATGTTTGTCCTGGGTAGGAATCGAACCCACAGCCCTCAGGCAACTGCCGGCCGAGTCGCCGGTGGACTTTGACCGGCAAATTGTTAGGTAATATGCTTATCTTCAATACCTTTACCTATGCAAGATGTTATTTTATTACGCTTCAAACAACTATGTCGATATACCTACCTATAACATTATTATAACCATTGGCACCTATATTATTATTGCATAGCTGAGTAGTTTTGAATAATGTTGGTGTTGATTATTAATGAGATTCAATATTAGTTAGGTATTCTATGTAAGTATAGAAAGTTATTGAGATTAAATTGTAAATTCCAACCCCGTACAATGAGAAAGTTTGAACAAATTATTACAGTACCATCAACCGTTGTATTCGCTCAATGCATTCTATTAAGTAGTTACCTACGTTTCAATATCATTTTGGATCCAATAATCAGTGAAAAACACAGCGTAAGCCAGCCCCACACTCCCGACGATCCGAAGTCAAAGTGGACCGACAATCTGGTTAAAACTGCGGAGAGCCGATGGATGCAGGCGGCAAGCAGCTGCGCAAAGTGGCGCTTCGTGGGGAGGCCTATGGATATCTTCAGGCTGTTTATTATGAATCAGCAACCTTAGATAAGGCTATAGTTTTTAAAGAATAGTCTGCATTGAATTTTTTTTCTGTCATTAGGTATATTTTTAGTACATTAGGTAACAACATAAACAATGAAGGATAAGCAACACATAAAACTCAAATTTTGGGGTTTACTTGTGGGACTTCTAAACACTACACAATAACAACTCAAGTTATAAGGCTTATACTTATGGTGCTAAGACAATAATGGCTTAAGAATTTGGGTCCACCACCATGGCCAAATCCACGGGTTAAAACTATATCGCTATTGCCCAACATCTACGCGTATAGTGTACATGTATCTATTATAACACTATCACCAACGTCGGAGTTTGAAACGAGGGTTCCTGTCTAAATTAGCGGTATTTAGTTTTAATCCTGGATAATCTACAAGCAAACGCTCTATGGTGAGGTTTAGAATGTAGATTAAATTTAATGACGCCAATTTCGGCTTTTGGCCATTGCGTATTTCAAACGGCGTTGCGTGTGTTGGCGTAATTACCCATTTGTTTTGCGATTGGGTGTATTTTTGGATACTGAAAGGGTTGTTATGGAACGGTAAAAACTAATAACTTTGTAACGATATATGGGTATAAAAACAAACACCCGTATGTATTTGTACAACTGACTGGTGGTCGCCAATTTACCAACAAAAATCATGAGCAGGCTAATTATATAATAATAATATAATATATAATATATAATATATAATATGTGTGGACTTTTCACACAGTGCCATCTAGCCCCAAACTAAGCATAGCTTGTACTATGGGAACCAGATAACTGATACAATACTTAGATACTTTTTTGTTTGTAAATACATACACAGAATACAATATAACACCCAGATGCAGAACAAACATCTATGTTCATCACACAAATGTTTGTCCTGGGTAGGAATCGAACCCACAGCCCTCAGTTCAGAAGGCAGGGATACTACCAACAGCTATCGGGCCCGTCAATTGATTTAACCACGCATTTTCTTTATCAAAGTGGACGGTCACGATAATACTGGCACCTGCACACTTGGGTCATAACATAATTGATGAACTAAGGTGAAAATATTTACTAAATATATACTATATTATTGAAAAAAAGTACTTTAAAGTCTATAAAATTATGACTGACTTACCTTGAAAGTTTTGGGTGATTCTCTCTGCGCGAATATTCCTTTACTTCACAGTTTTTTGAAAAATAAAGCAAATATTACAACAAATGTAATGTCAAATAAATTTAAAAATAAAACTCAATTTATAAGTAAAAAGAAATACATTTTAAGCACACTTTAATTAAACAGTGGCACTGGTACCGTTCGCCAACTTCAACCAGCTGAAGACACCACTGAAAATAGGCCTTTGAGAGACTGTTTGTCTCCTGCATCCGTCGGTTCCCCGCGCTTTTAATCAGATCGTCAGTACATCAAGTGGGCGTCGGCCTGCGCTGCGTCTTCCAGCCACGTAGTCGCCATTCGAGATAAAAATAACACAACAGCTATTAACAAAATGTAAAATAAGTATTCCACCGCAACGCTGTTGCAAATGGGATTACCTTTTACGTGTGAGTAAATCGATACCAAATTATATTATGTTCGCCTATATTTTTTTGAATTAGGTTCAGACGCATGAAATTTCATTTGGTATGCAGATTACTTAGTAGCTTAAAATTGATCCTCCTAGCTTCGCACCCCATTTTTTCGCAGACGAGTTTCACACATCCAATACCTTCACATTTCGCCACGTCTTATCTTAATACACTGCCAAGGGCTCGCATAACCTAGTATATAAGTTTTTTTCATGTTACGGTAAATTATATTTTTTTATACCACCTACTAAAAGTGACACATATAATGTGAGCATTGAGCTAACCATTAGCCTGATGCTGAGGGTTATGGTCGTCCATAATGCTTGGCCTCTTGCATCCAACGGCTCTCCGTGGTTTTGACAAAGTCCTCGGCCCACCAATTGGGCGGCAGCCTACGCTGTCTGGCCATTGCCATTTCAACTCTTTTAATTTTATGAGCTTTATCAGTGACTTTGATTCTTCATTCCGTGTCGGACCTTATGTTGCAAGGTACTCGGAACTATCACTCTCCATGGTGCTTTGTGATATTTTAAGCTTACCAGTGCTATAAGTGTTAAACTGCATAACTAGACCAAAATAAAATATATTTTAGCCTGGAAAATCAAGAATCATCATCATCATCATCATCATCAAGACCAACATCATCATCATCATTAACAGCCTGAAGACGTCCACTGCTGAACATATGCCTCCTCCAGGGAGCGCCACTTAAAGCCGCTGCTCGCCTCTTGCATCCATCGGCTCCCCGCGGCTTTCAACAGATCGTCGGTCCACCGAAGGGGGGCCGGTCTATGCTGCGTCTTCCGGTTCGTAGTCGCCACTCGAGAACCTGTCTTCCTCATCACTTGTCAGTTCTACGAGCGATGTGGCCTTCCCATTACCATTTCAACTTGCTAATCCTAAGAGCTACATTGGTCAGTTTAGTTCTCCTGCGAATCTCTTCATTTCGGATCTTATCTCGCAGGGAAACACCGAGCATTGCTCTCTCCATAGCTCATTGCGTGACTTATTGCGCGTTGCAAAATTAAGAACAAGTAAAACCCCTGGGAGCTACAGTAAAATAAGTACTAGTACATAAAGGAAAAAACTTGCGTCATTTCACCAGAAGCCGGATTTCATACCTTCACGGTGGCATTGATATTCAAACCTGCTGAGAGCATCAAATGAAGTGATAGCAAGTCCCCGTGAAAGGGAAGGGTGCGGATGGGGCGTTTAACGCCGTTTCCGACTCATAAATCTTCGATTAAAGCCGGCCCTATAATTGTGATACGAATTTATAATACGAGTAAAGAGGCAAGGCGTTATGACTGTCGTAGGAATATTTCTGCGGGTTAGGAGGAATGGGCTAAATGTGCGAGCGAGAGAAGTTTAAAGAACGCTAATCTCCATAATACTAAATAATAGAAGTGAAACGTTGTCCGTTTGTTTCCTTTATAGACCAAAAAGGCTGAACTGATTTTAGTGGAATATGCAAAGGGATTGCTGATACTACCGAGATAAATATGGGTACTTTTTATTTCGGAAAATTAAAGTTTTTGGGAACTAGCATATGTTAGTGGGACGACGGGTGATTTGCTGTGATTTACTTTACGCTGTGGGTCGTAGTTAGCCACACTCACTAAAATTTGTAATGATCAGTAAACCAAAAGAGTGATTATCATTAAAGCTCGAGAAAAGTGTTAAAATAATCTATAATCGATTTCATGAAAACCTTCGAGCTTTTCCGATAGCAACGCAATAAATCTTCGATTAAGTTTACATTCAAAAAGAAATTTTAATAAAACGTTCAACTAAAAATACAAGTCCGTTTAATGAAAACCTTAGTCGTGTACTTTTATCTATTAGAATAAAAGAAGAATGATTAATAGATGGCATGTTCGGAATAAAAAATTGAAGCAAAAGTGAATACCATTGACAAATTATAATTCACATTTTACTCTAAAAAGAACCTTACCGAGTCATTTATATGCATAGTCCTGTGAGTGTGATATACCTAATTACCTATAGTAGCACCTCACGGCTACGGGTAATGGGGCGTTTCACACCACGAGTGGTTTGCACCGCGGTGTGAATCGACCTCTGCTATTATAACACTTGGGCGGTTCACACCGCGGTGTGAACCGCCTATGTATTTATTTTTGATTGGGACATTCGCACCACTATCGAAAAAAGAAAAAAAACAGTGTAAAATTGTACTGGCAGGTAGAAAAACGTTCACTCATAATTAAATTTTATTATCAAATTAATATTATGAATGCGAAATTTTGTATGTGTGTTGTAGTAGTACGTAAGTTTGTTACTCTGTCATCCGACATCAGCATGAATGGCGTATGATTGGCAAAAACACTTTGGGCGGATCTTAAATATGCCATCTGCAAAATATGTTTACGTTCTTGTAAATATTTTATCATATCTTTTTTCTAGTCAGCAAACATAAATTTTTAATGTTTTTCTGGTCTTACACTTACTTTGCAGCGTAGGCGGCCCCCCACTAACCGAAGATCTGGTGGATGGCTACGGGTTGATAGATACAGAAGGCAAGCAGCTGCTTAAAGTGGCGCTTTCTGGAGGAAGCTTATGTTAAGCAGTGGACGTCTTCAAGCTGTTGATGATAATAACATTTACTGGAGTCTTTGTTGGTACTTCTGCATAAGTCAGTGCTGTCTTTGTTCTGACGCCTCCATACATAGTTATATCCACCACAACCCTCAAATCCAGTTGGTTTAATCCACTTCATAAATTGTCTATTTCAAAAATTGGTTGATATCCAAGGCCGCTACTTTCAAACTTGTTCACTTCCTGATTAGTCCTCTTCTTATTTTATCCATTCCCAAAGTTACCCACTTTCTTTCCTAGCTTATCTTCATCCTAATTTTACAACTTTTAAAGCCACCACTTCCTAGAGTAGCGCTCATAGCGAAGCATAACTAGCCGTTCCTAACCGATCGGTAGAGCTAAGCAAGTGTTTCGCTGCGGTCTACTATGTTGGGTGACCACTCTAGCAAAAAGGGGTTATATATAACTGAGCGCTATCGTATTTCTAAACTGTTCACTTCTTAGGATTAGTACTCTCTTCTTATCTCGTCTTTTTCCTAATTTCATCATCATCATCATCATCATCATTAACAGCCTGAAGACGTCCACTGCTGAACATAGGCCTCCCCCAGGGAGCGCCACTTGGAGCGACTGCTCGCCTCCTGCATCCATCGGCTCCCCGCGGCTTTCACCACATCGTCAGTTCACCTATTGGGGGGCCGGCTTACGCTGCGTCTTCCGGTTCGTGGTCGCCCCTCGAGAACCTTTCTTCCCCATCGGTTGTCAGTTCTACGAGCGATGTGGCCTGCCCATTGCCATTTCAACCCTATTCCTAATTTATCCACTTCTAAAATCCATTCCACCCATTTCCATAATTCGCTTGGAATATTGCCATATCACTTGACAGATGCGTCATTTTGACAGGTGTCATTTTGACAGATGTCATTTTGACAGATGTCATTCTGACAGGGCATTTAGTGATAGCTCAAATGAAATTTACATTTATACTTTATTGTCTTGAAAATGTTTAGTCAATGAACACAGTTCATTGACTAAACAACATTTTCAAGACTTTCGAGCACTATGATGGGTTCAGGATATTTTATTCAACATAATTTGGCAGACGAAGTAAACTAAGTGACACTGAGGTACGCTATGACAGGGGCAAAATCAGCCACAACGAGAAAAAAACCGGGTCTCTTGCGCCAACCGGGTCTCTTTTTGGCAGTAAAACTACGCCCCGCCAGCTGTCAAAAAAATACCCTTTTGTTACCTGTTTTTTTTCCTGAGATTCTTGGAACTCAACTTATATTTACCTCTAATGAGGCGTTTTATTTTAAAAACTAGTTCCGCATCTTTTACTAGATAGCGTAGTATAGCAACCACGCATTTCAAAGCTTTCAAACCACAGAGTATAAGGAAATGTCAAATTCAGTTGAGTGGATCACAGACTTTGTATATTTAAAGATTTCGACAATTGCTATTTCGTTCATTCTGTTTTCGCTTGCGATCCTAGAATATATTACTACAATGTACCCTTCGGATATGGAAAGAATACTAAACTCGATACATAATTATCTTGACAATATAAGTTAAAACCCCCATTTGAATGCCATCTATCGGGTCTTTATAAAATTACACCTTTTATTTTTAATAAAACGCCTCATTGACAAACTTGTATTGACATTTTTGTATTTAGGTTGTTTGCACTAAGCATTTTCTACGCGCCAGTACAAGAGTCCAAAACGTAAAATATTTTGTTTTATTTCGATAGTGGTGCGAATGTCCCAAGCCAAAACAAATACATAGGCGGTTCACACCGCGGTGTGAATCGGCCAAGTGTTATAATAGCAGAGGTCGATTCACACCGCGGTGCGAAAGAGCCTATTCAATTATGAAACGGTGCGAACCACTCGTGGTGTGAAACGCCCCATTACCCACGGCTACGGTGCCTTTTTGGCTTTATTTTTTAGTTCCATTCACCGTCTATCTAATTTCTTCAAATCTGAGTTTTTATCACTGCTTTCAAACGTTTCTTTTATTGCTCTTTCATTAATTTCTTTTCTATTATGAAGTTGAAGTTACTAGTATTTGCATTTTGAGATCTTACAGTTTGCATTGTAAAAATGAGAGTTTTTACTATGCTTTCTATTAATCTGCTCGTTTATTAAATCTAAATAAACATAAATCTAAATTAATTGCGAGTTTTTTTAAGATATAAGTACTACAAATACAGAACATAGAAAAATATAACTGTTCATCGAAATCCGTTAAATCATAGTAGCACTGATGGAGAATTTTGAGAATTGTTTATAAATGATTAATGAAAACTGGTTGACCTGCCTTGGCTTCGCGCGCGTATTCAAAAGGTCAAACAGACAGAGACCCAAAAAATCTAAAAAAATTGTTTCTACGATATTAAAGTCAAAATTTTTAAAACATATTCAATGTACAGATTTTCCAGAGAGCCCCAGTTACAGTTTTATTGGTTGATAAGTGTATAATTTATAGTTATCTAATCAATAGTAATAGGGTAATATTATTTTTCCTATAACTTATACACTTATTTCTTGGACTCATACTTTCTTTAGATACCTTATCAACTTATTATCCTTATCTGCACTTCATACCCCCAACTTAGTAGTACCTAACGGTATTTTAACAGGTCTAGTTTTTTAGCAGGTCTAATGAATCTTTGTGTTTAACTCTAGTTTCGTCTTTGTCCAGCAGTAAATATCAAAAGCGCCATTTGAAAAGCCAACGAGGCTTCAAAATCGGTGCCACTTTTCCATTAGACTTGGTTTTCGATTAGCTCTAGCTATTGAACCGCGTCGCTAGCCGCGGGCGAGTCCGGTGGTTGGAGAAAAAGTGTAGCCGGTTCTGAAAGGATTTAACTCAAACAAGAACGTCAATTTGGTGGAAACCTTTAGAAAAAAAGTAGGTAGTTACTTACCTATCTATGTAGTCTATGTTCAATCTAATAAGTAGTTATCTAGTAGATTGCACATAGATTACTAAAATTTCAGTTCAATAACAAAAACTTTAGTAATTATTGATTTAATAATAATGCCCAAAGATTATATACCTCGTAAGGACCATGGTCCAACAAAACCCAGACACAGGACAAGTATTTGTACTTTTTTCCTGTGCATAAATACTCGTCCTGTCGCGGGAATCGAACCCGCTGCCTCCGGGTTATGAGTAAACTGATTACCCACTACGCTACGGAGTGGGATGTCGAGCCGGCTGCGCTCCGTGGTTTCACTCGTGGATTCAAAGTACCTACTTACCTATCTATGTTACTCCAGCGTAGGTATTTATAAAAATAAGCTTAAATAAAAGCTTAAGCTAATCTTTATTCCAAACATTCAAATCCGTTAAGGGCCCGACGGGCCCGATAGCTCAGTTGGTAGGATCCCTGCCTTTTGAACTGAGAGCTGTGGGTTCGATTCCTACCCAGGACAAACATTTGAGTGATGAACATAGATGTTTTTTCTGTGTCTGGGTGTTATATTGTATTCTATGTATATATTTACTAACTACAATACAATACTATACAATACTACACAATATCCCATAGTACAAGCTATGCTTAGTTTGGGACTAGACGGCGCTGTGTGAAATGTCCACACATATCTATTATTTATTTATTATTTTATTTCTAAGTTAGTTTTAAGTTTCTGAACAAAAACTCACTCCTTATGCAAAATTTTTAATTCAAAGATGCAATGTAAATTTTACAAGCCCAATTCAGAATAATTAAAATAAATTAAATGTATGAATGAAATATTGCCCTATTCATATAGCATACCCATAAATAAGAAGTACATTCGTAAACATAGAATCTAATTCAAACGCCTTAGAAATTCACGTCAAGTTGTCTTTTCATTCGTCCTCCATTCGGTGGCTTTTTTATTTAACCCCTTTCATTTCATACTTGAGAGCTGTGGAGTGGGTAAGAGAGATTGAGCTTTCACTCACCCTCCCTAACCTGCCCTGCAATATATTTTTCTACGTTGTATATAACTACAAGGTTCGTAGACAGTTTTATTTGTTCGTTATAAAGATCATTATTATTCTTTTTAAAGAATAAATACATACCTTTGTATCAGTGCGTCTTACCGGTCATGAACTCATTATCATCATCGGCCTGAAAACGTTCACTGCTGAACATAGGCCTCCCCAACGAGCACTTTTAGCTTGCATTCATCGGTTCATGACCAGGTCATTGGTCCCGGGGTCGGCCTACGCTCATATCCACGGATTGAAGAGCTGCCGGGTACTGGGGGCCGTTTTGTATTTTGTCTGTCATGAGAGTCATGCCAACGGAACCGTAACGCGGGCACTCACGTTAGTTCTAGTCCAATCAGTGAGCTATGGAAAGAGCTATGGTAGTTGTTCTGCGGGATCGAATCCGAAACGAAGTTATATTTGCCAGAGAACTATTGTTACCGACATAGCTCAGCAAATTAGCAAGCTGAAGTGTAATGAGCTGTTCAAATCGTAGAATACGCAAAGTAAGTGGCACTAACTGTAAAAATAGAACCGAAAGCCAGGCTCAGTGGTGTGCCTTGGGAGAGGCTTATGTCCTGCAGTGGTCAAGTAAAAGCTTATAAGATTTCGTAGTAAAACCAAAGTGTAATTTACAAAAATGTATTTTATTAAACAAACCTTAACGTTAAAACAATAGTAGGTACTTAACATTTAATTATTTATCATTTATTTCATATCTATTTACACTCCCTTATGATATTTTAATATATTGGATTGAATTAATTTTACCTCTTGATTGAATATTAATTTATTTTATTACTTTTTTACCCTGACTCTAGGATAACATTATGTGCATTATTGGCACATTTTTGTCGTTGTATCCCAAATTATTCAAAGCTTATAGTAAAATTATATATAGAATTCAACCACCTTCAAGGATGAAGCTTTGTGAGGGTAGAGTCATTATTTTTATAGAAAAAAGGTTGCCGTAGCCAAAATTGGTTTGGCTGGTTATTATTATACTATGTCGTCGAAAATCTTAGGCGAAACAGTAGCAGTATTAATATAATATTAAATGATACAAAATTCACATAATTTATAAAAACATAAACCACCTGAACACCTTTAATTTCCATTTTACTAAAGCATATTTTGCTGCATCTCTTTAAACCAGTATCTATTCTTGGAGACTATTCTAATATTCTTATCAAACGGCTATATTAGGTAGTCAGTAGCCAATCATAACGTTTGACGTGAGTTTGTCTTTCATTACAGTATTTATTCATAATATTATATTTACACCATCAATTACAAATTCGATGTCTAAAACACTGTTTTCAACAATTGAGTTACCACCGTCTAGTAATGCCTAATTTAAGTGATTTATTCACATATTTTGTAAAGGTCACACCGCGCACTTTTGATAGTGAAAATAAAATACTGAAAATTGTATAGTATTTAGTGAAATCAAAGTTTACGAATTAAAATTTAATTCACTGCGTTCATAAAAACCTTTAACAGAGAGTTGTGCAAGTTGTACTCAACGGAGTCTGGAAGAAAGGTTCCATTCAATCCGTCACCTGATTTGTTGACTCAATCAGCTAGATGAGAGTCACAACATGCCTCTACACGATAAATTTGCTGGATGGATTGCACCGTGTGTACTATGGAATGCATTTTTTTCATTTAATATTTCATCTTGGTCTAGTAGAAAGTAGATATTGCGTAAAACGTTATTTAACAAATTCGTCAATGGTACGTTATACAAAAATACAACAAATAGTCATCGAGATATCATGTCTCATTTGTGTAGGTTTATCAGTTAGCACTTTGACAAAGTTTTTGAGCCGCCCAGAGGAGAATGGTGCTTAACTTTACCGATGGCCGTTAAGCACAAGATAGCCGAGCTATAATCACTGCAAAGGATTTGTGTCACGACAAAATTAACAAATGGGGAAGTAATAAGATATTTTACGGTACAACACATACAACTCTTTTTCTTTAATATTAACACTATTCTTACACATGGTCTATACTTAGTAGAGCACTAGTGAAACATAATAATGCGGGTAACCCGAAACTGCCCGCCCATTGTGCGCTGCCTTGCATCGCAGCTGGTGTTTCGCCTGTAAAAAAAAAGAAGTTTCAGCACAAAGGAGTAGAAAAAATACTTCAAGTAAGAAAAATGTTTTTTTTTTATTTTCAGGAATACCAGCATTTTCCATAACAATATAATAACAATGTATGCCGGCTTCATATCGGGTTGCTGGGTGTCTGAGGGTTAAGTGACCCAATAAAAGAAACAAAGAAAGAAATAAAAAAAAAGTTAGTCCATAACAGGACATTACACAACACCAGTCGGCACAACAGAAAAATGGCAATGTTGTGTGGCTGCTTCACATACACCCATAAGTGATGGCGATAAGGGGAAAACTTGGGGACAACTTGATGATATCTTTGGGGGTGTAAGCTAGCAAGATAGCACTGCAAATTTCACCACGTTATTATCCTTCACCGAAAGCTCATAGCAGGATTCAAACTTACGATTCACAGATCATAAGTCGACGTTACTATTAACGAAACTATCATCCCCACAAAAGAAAGCTTAATTGATAACGCCTTTTTATATTTATACTAGGCAGAAAATATATAGGAATATTAGTATTACGTTTGTGTTTGCTATAAAAATGTACACAAAGTTAATATCCATTAATAATATTAATGAAGATTCACTTCGTGTGTTTGTGTTTTAAATAATATTATTATTAGGTTTCTTGTGATGTTAAGGACTTAGTCATGAAGTTTCATAAGATCCAAGCCTGAAACTTAATTACTGGATCATGTCGTGGTCCAGTAATTAAAGGTGAAACTAAGCCCGGGATTAGAGAGAACAGGTACAGTGTCACGTCGTTAGATGTTAATAGTGTTGCTGTAGAGTATTAATACGCCTGACCTACATAAAATTCCTATAATCATTATAAATCAGAATAACAAAGGTTCCCCCTGGAGTAATATTCAGTACCATAAAAATTTAACCAATAAAATTTTACACTACATACTAAGTATATTATTATATTTGGTAATATAAATAAAAAAATTGTACGATGATTAAAATGTACCTACTTATTATGGGTAATGGGGCGTTTCGCACCGTGTGTAGTTCACACCGCAGTGTGAATCGCCTGTGCTTTAAATATTCTAAAATAACACTTGTTCACTTTAAGTCTACCATTTTTTTTAGGAGTTAGAAGTTTTTTAAGTATAACTTGCATAACTTAAGCAACTGACTGTTTGTTTAAATACAGTGAGCTAGCAAAATTCAAAGTAGCTAACTATAATTATTGTGAGTCCAAAATAAATTGTGTGAGAACCACAATGTATAAAATAGGGTTGTTATTGCTAATAGCAACACCGAAAAGAAGAAATACGGGCATAAACAAATTATCGCGCAAAACGACCGTTAAAATTTATTTATTTTATGATTTGTAGTCACGAATAGCCTTTAAATTATGACTAAAGATTCAGCTGTGAACATAATTTCTATATTTTGGAAGGAGTGCGTAATTAAGGGATGGTTTGTTTATTTATTTTTAGCTAATATTCTGTGAATTTTGTGTAAGTTTCTACTTTTATGGCGTGGCATGATGTTATTTTCGACCATTACAATTAAAAAACAAATTATTTTTAATGACAAGGTGTGTTATTAAAAATAATCGTACTAAAATGTTTTTGGTCATTAAGAGTGCGACTGTATTCTTATTTTAAAATGGTTGACCGTAACTAGGTATACAATTACATAATATGCATAATGGCTTCCTACAATTTGTTTACATGTTAAGTAAACTAGTACCATTTTAATCAAACTCTAGGCGGTAAAATAACCTAAACTACCTTAGACAAGAGTCTAGTCTCGCTCAAGTTTAATTCAAGTGAACTACGAAGCTACAACACAGCACTTGCACGCTCATCAAGTTTCGCAAACTTTCGCACCACACAAGCACTTTCATCTTACGAAATCAAGACCTATTCAACACCGTATGCACGTGTCTTGTTTTCTGAGCGGCAGTGCAATTACCATAAAAGATCTTCTGATTCCTCAGATTTAGAATCAGGACGCCCAGATTTCTCTATTCATACCCGTTCTAACAACATTCGCGTTTGACCTAGCCTACATAGTTTTGCATAACTTTTCGGGAGATTTATTTTGTGGCAACATTTTTGTGCTTTGAAAAGTGTTCGTATGAGTTAAGTTTGTTTATGAGGTAATAGCACGCTACTGTTAGGTAGGTATAATGGCTTACTTTTAACGAGAAAATTGGTAACTCAAAACTTTAATAAAAGCATTATTATTATAACTATGTTTAAACGTTTAACGAATTCCAAACTCGATTCTCCTACTCATCCTAATTTATCCCATTGATTATTTCTTATAAAAAGAAACGAAAACAAACTGCATTCTGTCGAGTTGACAAAATGAAACAATAAACCTGCGACGAATTGCACTTTCACAAGAGTTCTTTTGTGTGCGTTATCTTTCACCATTTACCTTTATCTTTTTCCATTTGGCTCATCGTAAAAAAGCTCAGTCACAGTCACGCAACAAACGAGGGGCATAAACTAGTGCCTAAATCACGCCACTGAACTGATGCGTGGAGATATTTCGCACGTGGCGACCTCTACATGCGGTGGCATCGGATTAATGTGTACACAGTATACATTATTGCTAATTCCGAGCACTTACATCATAGTCAGGTTCACGCAATTAGTATTGAACGGAATAGCAGTTTTGGTGGCTATTTTGAATTTGAATACGGATAGTCTTAAATGGTATCTTCTATCCTTTGTCACAGTGCGAAACTTGTCGCCACTGATAGAGCGAGACATACTTAAGCGCTACCACAGTCTTGTCCCAGTTTTTCACGAGAAGAAGTGTCAGGAAAATTTTATCACGGTGAGCATCCTATCATGGAAGTCTGGCGCTCTCCGCGCTTTAGTTTTGAAGCCATCAAGCCACTTGAATAAAAAGAAACGAGCCCAAATTACCAGTTGGAATCGACTTCCTATCTGAAAAGCTGTACTATGGTGATAAAAACAAGCACCTGTTTAGGGTAGGCTTGTAGTGCATGTGAGCTGAACTACACTTTATCTCGTTGTAACAAGAGTCGCTATTTATCTAAGAGGCTTCGTGGAGGGAATCTTCTGTACTTTTTCTGGGCTTCTATTCTTCTATTCTCGTGGTTCATCGTGGTCGTCACTAACCATCAAAGGAGAATGAAATAATAATATAAGTACCTATCTATGAGGAAAAAATAGACGATCAGGTACATCAAATCTTGTATTGGTTCCCATGACATGTAAAGTATCATAAATGCATTTTTCAATAAAAAGGAAAAAGATGTTAAATAAACTTAGATTAAATTTCAAGCTTCTGGTACACGCTTTTATTTTATGAAAAATGGCTTTATCAAGACCAAATCAGCATAATTAATGCCCTAAAAACGAGTAACTGCAAATAAGGACCTAAATCTCACCTCACATATCGATATAGGCTTATTATAGTTGTGTGTGTGATTAAATGGATCTGTACCTACGTAACTATCCTACAGTTTGCGTTGCTTTAGAACAACAATACTACAAATTGTCTCGTCTTATATAACCTAACCGTTATGGCCCGTACAATCAGGGCGTAATGGCTACAATCGCATGTAAAATGTATATAACGATTCGAGGTGTCTAAATGAGAACAGCCAAACTTGTATTGAGATTTCAATAGCTTGTATTTAAGCTAGGAAAAGTGATATGTAATTTTATTGTTTTGTGTATAGTAGGTTTTATTACGTAAATTGGATGATTAATTTTATCTGTTTAATGACGAAGATAAGTTTAAACTAAAATTGATCAAAATATTTTGAAAAACGTTAGCTACTCACTTAAAAAGAAGGACTTAAAAGAAGCACCTAATTATGGACTAGTTTTTTTATGGACGTTTTTATGGACCTGTGACCAACCGTGACTAACTTAAATATTTATTTTAATTGTCCTTTTTTATTTGATAGGTATGTATAGCATATTTTGACCCTGTCTCACTTGATGGTAAGGGATTACGTGGCCTAAGGTAGTGTATGCTGGCTTAATCTTGACTACAAGACACCCAGGTATTTTATTTAAATTAAGTACTTGTGTTCTTGATCTAGGCAACGTTGCGCTGATTGCGCTGCATTCTGGTATATGGGAAAATTTTGTGCAATGACATAAGCTTTTAGCTTAGTATAGGGTTCTGAGGCTTGATGGTAAATGCTAGAACCCGGCGGCGGACGGATCACAGAGTTTTTAGTGGGTTCAAGTCCCATATGCCCCTCCCCCCCTAAATACCGTACAGAATCTTATAACTTTTTCAAAGTATTGATCAATTTGAACTTGAAATAATTTTATAATTATGGTATTAACCATAGAAATGAAACACGGTATTGATGAGAAACATTATTTTACATCTACTAGAAAAGTGTTGAAAGAGTCCTCTCTAAGGGTAGGCAACCCACCAGCAATTCCCTTGGTGTTGCAGATGTCCATAGGCGACGGTGACCACTTACCATCAGGTGGGCCGCCTGCTTGTTTGTCATAACATAAAAAACTACGTTTTAATTTCATGTCAGTGGAGATACCAAAGAAAGAGTATTTACCAGTAAGTACGTGTACTCTTGCGCTCGCCATCTGTGCGTTGTCCGGCGCGCACTGGTATGCACCTGCGTCGGAAGTTCGCGCTGACTGCACCAGAAGTCTACTGCTACTGTGTATCCCTTTTTCAGTCACTAGGGATATTCCACCACGGGTAGAGTCGAAGTTTATCGTCTGATGAGAGAAAAAAAATAGATTTAAGCATTTTTATACTTATATTTTAGCTTTTGATGCAGGAAGCAAGCAGCCGCTCAGTGTGGCGCTGTGTGGGAGAAGTCTATGTTCAGCAGACGTCCGTCTTCAGGATGTTGATGATGATTTTTTATACATTATTCTATGAACTATTCACACAACGTCGTCCAGCCCGAAAATAAGCAAAGCTTGTACGATGGGGACTAGCACCCTTATTCCCAAGCCATCGAAAAAAATTCGATTCAAAATTTACAC
The DNA here is from genome assembly GCA_963580505.1 of Ennomos erosarius. NCBI lineage: Eukaryota > Metazoa > Arthropoda > Insecta > Lepidoptera > Geometridae > Ennomos > Ennomos erosarius. Next base: position 3,696,865 of record OY756982.1, read on the forward strand.
TCTCCGTCTCTATCATCTACATTTAGGATAAACGAGACGGAGAGAGTAGATTTCGAATCGAAACATTTTCGATGGTTTCGGAATAGGGGTGCAGGTAACTAATAGTCAAAGATTAACATTTTAACAGCTATTTTTAGCACTATTTTAGTTCAATAAACAGTTCGCAATTGACACACCGTTTGATTCAATAGTTTGATTGATTTAATCTAGTCATTTTTATTTTTAATTCTTTCTTGAGTTTTGTTGTAGATTAAAACTAAAAATATATTTAATCTACAATAAAACCGAAGTCTTGTCAAATCAAATCAGCTACGGCACCCGTAACCGCTACTCTATAACGGGGACACCTCCAAATTATCTTCAATTTTACAACCTGTCGCGGCGTATTATGTCATTATCGTATGCTCGCTATTACGTGACATGATTTATTTATGGTTTACATTATTACGTCGTACGGCTTAAAGAGAAATGTGAGTGAATTTAATGTTCAAACAATAGGCTTGTGTCGTGCCATTAATAATTAACAAGTTTATATTATTTTCATGAAGTAGTTTGAAAATGAATCATCATCATCATCATTAACAGCTTGAAGACGTCCACTGCTGAACATAGGCCTCCCCCCGGGAGCGCCACTTAGAGCGGCTGCTCGCCTCCTGCATTCATCGGCTCCCCGCGGCTTTCACCGGGTCGTCGGTCCATCTTGTGGGGGGCTGGCCTACGCTGCGTCTTCCAGTTCGTGGTCGCCACTCGAGAAGCTTTCTTTCCCATCGGTTGTCAGTTCTACGAGCGATGTGGCCTGCCCATTGCCATTTCAACTTGCTGCAATCCTAAGAGCTACATGGGTCACTTTAGTTCTCCTGCGGATCTCCTCATTTCGGATCTTATCTCGCAGGGAAACACCAAGCATTGCTCTCTCCATAGCTCGTTAAAAATGAATGCAATAATGAAAAAAATAGTAAAATTGGTACATAAATCACGGATTAATAAGCTTTTAAAGTTTCTGGAGGGTGGATCGCCTGTCCCTTTCTCGCAGAACAGAGCATCCCCACAGTAACTATTAACCATGGGATATGACGTCACATGCTAATGAGATTGTAAGTAAATCTACCACAGCTTAGTAATGAGGTACTATGAAGGTGGAAGAAGTGACGTCACTGCGCGTTTGAACATGCCTCTTTCTATTCCTGTATTTTAAAATGCTTGTAACTGTAATTTTTTGAGATAATTAATTTTTGTTTTCACGACTGTTCATTTTTTGAGGGTATTAAAAAATAGCATGATACAAGCCTGTTCACGCACTATGCACGTGCACTAAGTGTGAGGTGCGGGAGCGGCTACCGCCCCCCTGCAGCCCCGCAGCGCACCCCTCAAGATTATTCCCCGAACGATCGCCTACGACAACGCACGCGCGCTAATATTAGAACCTGCGCCCGCGACGCCATATTGCACAATTCATTATTTGTATTTTATATCTCAATAAACCTTCAAGAAAAGAAACAGTCGTTTCCATCATTAACAAAGCCTATTCTGTCATGAAACTGTACTACGAGGATAGGACATGTGCTAGTCTCTAAATAAAATCAACTTCTAGTAAAACACCCCGCGTATTTCAGTCTTAAACATTAATCAAGTACTTTTTCCCTATTCTCTGTGTAGATTTATTTACACACAAGTAACTAATGGGACTCTAAAACTTATAGCGGTAACATTATTATATTCCTCAGCGAAGAAAGGTAATTAATCTTCCTTGGAACTAGAATATAGCCAAAGTTAATTATTATTATTACAATTTTGTTATAATTTATGATTTTTTACTGGATTTATTTATATAGAGATGAAGGGTGAAGATTGTATGTATAACTTGAATAAAAATAAAATTAGGAGCTTGTGACAAATATAGTTCTTTGATTTTTTCTAGCGGACTACTATAGCTATTGGTCGATTGTGACCAAAGATTATAAAGCCCGTTGATAGCTCGTGAACTTAATTTCTCGTACAAACACGACTCACCTACGGGGGCAGGGGGTGAGGTAACAACACGGGACAGAGTCATACGATATTACAAAGGACAGAACAGCTTCCTCTCGTAGGATTAGCAGTTGAAATAAACTACTAATTTTCGTACGAGGGGAAGTTGTATTGTTGGTCAACTGGATTTATAGTCAATGATTGTGACCAATAGCAATCTATTAGTCACGATCAAGCTTCACATTAATCCAAAAAATAACAAAATAATCAGTTATTGTGTTTACGCTGAAATATCTAGGTACTTAGCTAAGACGGTATGCGAGTTCACCAGTAGAATGTAAACTGGTAATAATAAAATTGTTTAAAGTATCGTAAAGCATAATGTAACTAATCTTAAAATAATCCTTCTTTATAGTATTTTTAAAGTTCAGTGTTAGTTTTCATTCTCTTAGCGTAAAGCAGTTGACCTGGCAAAGACTGCATTTATGAGACAAGCTTGACTAACTATCTAAATTTTTAGAGGGGTTTTAGAATATTTTCTACATGAAAACTGCACGAGTCAGGGAGATGTTATATGTGGTTGATACCTTAGGCGGAAGTTTTGTTGATAACAGCATTTTTAGATTGGAGGAGCTGGCGAACAAAACGATCTAATTAGAGTAAATTAAATTTTACAGCCGGAGCATAAACTGAATGACGTATTTACAGTGGATTAATGATCATCATCATTATCATAATCAGCCCACTGCTGAACAAAGGTCTCAGAGAGCGCCACTTTGAGCGGCTGCTCGCCTCCTGCATCCATCGGCTCCCCGCGGTTTTCACCAGGTCGTCAGTCCACCTAGTGAGGGGTCTGCCTACGCTGCGCCTTCTGGTTCATGGTTGCCACTCGAGAACCTTTCTTCCTCATCGGTTGTCAGCTATGCGAGTGGTGCGGCCTGCCCATTGCCATTTCAACTTGCTAACTTTAAGGGTATCGGTTACTTTAGTCCTTCTATACGGTGTAATGCTACATGTATGTATATATCATAATATATTACCTGGTTTCTATTATTCATTCACAACTTTCACATCACAGCACTTGACAGTCCTTTTCACAGTAATTTAAGCACAAAAAAACTTGATTTTTCTCAAAAATTTTACATCACTTTATCGATTTTGCGCGCGGGTCACGGGCCCGATTTCTAGACACGACTGCTCGGATGGCAGTTGTTTTGAAACTGTTTTTTTTGTTTCGAATTTAGTTTCTCTTCAAATTCATATTTTTCTTTTTCTACTGTCAATTTCAGTGAGGTATTTTATAGTTTGGCCATGATTGTATGTATTTTGACTCTAGATTTATTTTTTTTACTATTCTGTATTCAAAATTTTGAAAACTGCAAAAATCTAGAACCTTGGAATGCTAGCGAGGTTTCTTTAGAAAAGCTGTCGCTATGGAATGGCAGTCTCAATTTACTCCTCGAACGAGGAACACTAAATTGATATAAGGCCATTCCCGGGCCAGGCAAGGCCCGGGAACTCAAGAACGCCTTCAAAAACCATCTTTGGCTATCCAACACCAAAATTGTGAAGTGAATCTCCATCTACGTCAATCGCTGCGCCACGACATATCCATTGTCACATCGCCGATCGCCGAGCTACATCCGCTACAGCCAGTCGCGAAACTACGACGAATCTATCGCCGAGAGCTGATCGCCGAAACTACATCTGTTGTCACCGTCGGCCGCCGTATCTACCACGACGAATCTATCGCCGAGCGTCAACCAGTGAGACGACCGGCTTGCCTTTTTCAAACATTGAGTGGCAATATAACTTCATCACCATGTTCCGGCCCGTCGTCCGTCAAAGCTTTGACGACTAATACCTGCGTGTCTCCTGCTGCTGCATCTTGAATCTGAGCTGCGTAATAATACTTCATCGACGGTGGAAGGACGAGAATCTTCTTCTGGATCCAGAAGCTAATAACTGAATGAGCTAGCCGCTGAACTCTGGAAGTCGGACAAACTAAAGGCAACGAATTCCTCAGTCTCTATAACGACAGTGGGCCTTGTTTGAATAAAGACCCGGAAGTGGGCCTTGTTTGTTTGAAGACCCGGAAGTGGGCCTCGTTGAAGACCGGAAGCGGGCTTTGTTTATCTGAAGACCCAGAAGTGGGCCTTGTTTGGATCCAATAACATTCTAATTCTACCGTGATAACTTGTAGGCCGTAAACAACTTGAATTTCGCGTACTTCCGCATCATCTAGAGACTTTTTTTTTTTTTTGCTTTCTACAAAGCTTGTAAAATTTACGAAAATAAATATCTGTTACCAATTCCTTTTTTTCTCTTCAGCTCTTAGGATCCTGTCAACCTAGGCACTGTTTAGGTAGGGGAGGAGCTGCTCATTAACTTGTAGCGTTCCATTCTACCTTTTTCACGAAAGGAACGGATGTAACGTGACAACGGGTTTCCTCGTTCCAGGTCTTACTCGCAGGGAAACACCGAGCATAGCTCTCTCCATAGCTTATGGCATAGGATTATTGATGCGTGGCCAATAAACAGCCAGACTAAAAGAAAAGAACTTGACTAGAAGCGTAGCTGGATCATTTTGTGCGCCTGCACTTCGTATGTCATCATTATCAACATCAACACCCTGAAGACGTCGACTGCTGAATATAGGTTTCTCCCAGAGCGCGCCACTTTGATCGGCTGCTCGCTTCCTGCATCCAACGGCTTCCCACAGCTTTCACCAGTTCATCGATTATTGATCTTCGAAAGAATATAAAGTTAGCTAAAATATTACGTTGTCTGAAAGAGATCGTTTTTTTAGCGATAAGACCGCCCATTGTACCCTACTTATAAGTGGTTTCCTATTGTTGTTTTGTTACTTAGGTGTCAATAAAAAGTTCATCTATCTATCTACCCATCTATGTTCAAATGAAATTATATTTAACATGAATAGGTAATTATGCTCGTACTCATAGAATATTACCTACAGAAGGTAAGTTACGACCCAAACGCCTTTATTATTATTATTATTGGATTGTGGCACGATTTTACCACGGAATTATTATTCAAAATAATTTTCTGGGGGGAACTATCGTACTTTGCTATATATGGCGCTACAAACGGCTTAAATGTATTGGGATTCTATAGGTACTTATTCTATGGCTTGTGCTATATTATAATAGCCGCTAGGTTAATAATACCTAGGTACCTACCCACATAAAATGTTAATTTGTCTCTGTGGTATACAATAAAGAGTCTTTGTATTGTATTGTATTGTGACATAGAAATAGTAAAGAAAACTGTTAACAATTACGATAAAAAGGTTATGATTTATGAAAAAAACATTAGCGTCACAATAAATTTTATTTATTTATCCATTAGCGCAGCCATTTCCGTTTCTGATACCTTAATGGCATACTTTTTGCTGATGAGGTGGCCGACGGTTTTTACTAAAAGGTATCTTTATTATTAAACGTTTCATCTGCGGCAGCACACTCGCAATGCCGATAGTGTTTTAAGTTTTGGCATTCATTTTCAATCACCATAGAAAGTTGCTTTTGTTTGACATCATGTTTAATTATTTATTGTTCATTTATTTTAATAATGTTTAAAAATTCTATTTTTTTTTTTTTTTATTAATGGATAGGCTTGCACTTGACCACTATCTCACCTGATGGTAAGTGAAGATGCGGTCTAGGATGTAACGCGCTTGCCTAGAAGATACCTATTCACTCTCGATTTGAAGACTCCAAGATTGTAATTTTTTTTTACAATATATTTATTATGTTGTGAATAGAATCACATGCCTTAGATGCGCGATTTGTGAATGTATCTGAACGAAATTCAAAGGAGTTGTTTTATGTGAAAGGTTTACTGACAATTGAATAAAGAGGAAAGAAGTAGAAAGAGAATGAAGAGAGAAAATGAGGGCAGACGGATTTAGTTTAGAACGGGCATTACGGAGCACTGTGTAAAGGGAAAAGTTAAAATAAACTATAACTGTAGTACTCAACAGTTTATTATTTTAGTCCTGGACTCCACATAAGATTATACTCAAAAATACCTAAGCGTATCGAAGACATTACATCGGGTTTTTGGCAAAAAAATATTGAAAGCTTTCAAAAATATTGAAACTTTTCTTATAGCTTTTTAAAACAATCAAATAATTAAATCCTACTTAGGTAAGTAGGATTATCTGTGATATAATTACTAGAAGATACCAAAAAAAAACCTGCTAGGCTAGCACTGACGGGGACAAAATAGTCTTTCCCCGTTTTATGTCACTTTCTTCATACAATTTATTAATTGTCAAGTGGAGTAAAACGGAGGCAAGACAATTTTGTCTACCATCCGTGCTAGGCCAGCTGGTGTTATCTAGAACGTAAAACGAACTGAAAATTACATTTAATTGACTAAAAAGCAATGAAATTCACAAACTTCCAAGCTAACAATATCTTTCTTCAAAAATATTGGAATAAAATTCCGCTCCTTAATTGTTTTTATGAGCTCTGCTCTCCGAGCTAGAAAAATTGACGAGTCTGCGAGCTCAGCTACGAATAAAATAACCCAAATTCTACTTTTACTAGGTGATTCAGTTGTAATAGCTTTCATTGCAATACTTGGAATTGTTTCTAGTTAATAGAAAATCCGCAGGAGAACTAATGTGACCGATATAGAATAGACAAGTTGAAATGGCAATGGGCAGGCCACATTGCTACTAGAACTGATAACCGATGGGGAAGAAAGGTTCTAGAGGGGCGACCACGAACTGGAAAACGCAGCGTAGACCGGCCCCCCACTAGGTGGACCAACGACCTGGTGAAAGCCGAGGGGAGCCGATGGATGCAGGAGGCGAGCAGCCACTCTAAGTGGTGCTCCCTGGGGGAGGCCTATGTTCAGCAGTGGACGTCTTCAAGCTGTTAATGATGAGATTAGATTATAATACTACGTAATAATAAAGAAAAATGATAATAAATTATAGTAAGTAACTATCAAAAGATTTTTTGTGAAAGTGCCCAGAACGCTGGTGACATAACCACAATGTATGTCAGAATTTTCTTGCGTTATTAAAATAATACTAATTTCAAATACCAACTTGTGTATCTGCCAAGTATATAACATCGTTAATATTTTTTGTTTTAATTGACAGCTATGACTTACAAAGGATACGAAAACCACACAATACAATACAATACAATACAATAACTCCTTATTGACACCAATATCATAAAAACATATAATCGTTTTATATTCCTACTTGAAAATCTAATAAACCGCGGTGCTAGGAATCAATTTCCACCTCATTGCTTGGTTACTCTTCCACAATTAAGCTTTCTGAATGAGCCACTAAATATCTAGTGAGGCATTCCTCGCCCCAATCCAATGGTTGAATGCTTTTAGCGACATTCACACACGAATGCATCGGGTCTTATAATATTGGTTGTTGGCATCGGAAGTTTGCGGTGGCTTGTTGGGGCTTTATACCGTTTTGACTTGAATAGCCTGTTTTAGAACCCTTTATTGAAAGTTAATTGGCAATTAAGTCAGTTTTAGGGGTTTTGACGCAGGTTCGACATTTTATTTTTCATTTTATTACATTTATTACATCACGATTTTAAAGTAAATAATAAGTTATAACAGTAAGCACATTGTTGTTGTTTTCAGTATGTTTAGACAGTTTAATTAGAATCAGATATAAACAATATTATAGACTATCTTTTTGTATTTTAGAGACCAGTTTCTTCTTTCTTACTTCGAACAGACTGGCTCTTTAGTGTCAGAACTTTCAAGTGCATGACCCAAAGCCAAAGGTAATGGTCAGCTGTGTTCTAAGAATAAATGCTCCTCCGTGTCCTGCAAAACACGTGACAATATGTAAACCCATGGCAATAGCCCTGGGTGTACATATTGTCACTAACTGTGAACCATCCAAGTGGATCATAGGAAATTTTACTGAATTAACTTTAGAATGCTTTGAGTGTTCACACTATTGTTATTGAAAGGCAACAGAAAGTTAACATCAGCAGGGCTAGGCATGAGCTATAAAAATCGTATTATCCCTTTCGCTCATCTCTCGTTTGACCAATGAAGACTCAACAAATGGTATAAGACTTGATGTGCCTGATCATTCATTGGTTAAACTTAGCAAAGTCAGCCTGAAGAGAAAAAAAGAATAACACACCGCGTACTGTATCATGACAGAATAAATTACCATACCAAAACAGTTGGCATGTGATCTATAAAAACATTTTGATTGATTTTAGGTCGTATCTTTGTGATCCCACTGACCTATATAGAGTACGTAGAGCATTAAATATTCAGAAGTGTTTCGCACCATGAATTTGGGGAATAACGTGGAATAGAAAATGTTCACCGTTTAGTACCTCAGGGACCGCACCTGTCAACGAGTTCGAGGTATCGGTATAAAGGTGTAAGTATGGTATAATAAAGTTAGAAGATAAAATGTTTGTAAGTCTATATCAGATGCTCAGTAGAACCAAACTGTAGGACATAATATGTCACTTATGTTCATACTAGCTGCGCCCCTCAGTTTCACCTACGGATAATCCAAATTACATTCAACTCCGTTCAGCTGTTGTGGCCTGAAGATAGAATAAGTACACACATACATACACACAAACTATTTTTTTATGGTTTAGCAACGTCACTTGGTTTGTGTTTTTTATTTAAATCACATTATTATTTTCAGATACGTGTATAGGGTTTTGGAAGCAAATAACAAAATTTAATTGGTAAACGTGTAGCTTCTTGTTAGCACAATATAATTATTTACTGTCACCAATGCTTTGGCTTGTAAAGAATAGATCGAAATAAGATTATTTCCCTACCAACGCCGGCTGCCTGCCCGTCAGAAGATCCTCAAACTAATTTGAATTCAATATCTTCGCGCTCAAGATGTCTAGTCTGCGAGAGAAAAACTCATTGCAATTCCTCATATACTGTTTTTAACATCTCTGAAAGTGCTGCAGTTGTCGGAAAAAATTGGGTGAGGTAAGCTTGCCAGTTATAGTCATATGAAAACAGTTTTAGTTTTAATATCTGAGAGCTTAAAGTTAGCAAAAACGAATCCATTTCTCATCGCAGCCACATTTTTTACGAACTTTCACACCCACGACTGTAGAAAAAAAGAAAACCAGATTTTAGGTAAAAATAGTTTTTATAAGGTTTTCAATTAAGCTGGGCTACCACAAGCTTATACAAAACCATCATATTTCATGGCATTATTATTTCAAGGTTACAATCACAGAATTCCCCCTATTACATAGGTCCAGAATCGAAGTCTCCATACTTAACCTTGTTTGAACATGAATCAAACCATAGAGCACATTTTTTTTTTCTTCTAATGTCAGTTCCTCTTTCATTATACCATATAAATAGTATTACCCGATTTAGTCGGGTACCTAAATACAAATAGCTAGATGTAAAATGTAAATAATAAAAATTATATAACGCCTACATTAAAAAAATATAAAATTAATTACCATCATACTACTATCTATAGACAAGAAAAAGGTCTATAGATAGCTCATGCAATCTTTTAATAAAAAGGATACAAATTAAGTATAACCAGCAGTTTATTCAACATTTCTTTTAATAACTCACGAGCTTTTCAATATTACCAAGTTAAAGGGATTAAAGAACAACAGTTATGTAGGTACAGGGGGTCTTGCAAAGATACCAACCACTAACAACGCTAACGCCAAAATGTACTGAAATGACATTTCGGAAATTGCTAACTTTTCCGTAGCGAATGTCATTTCGATACATTTTTGGAGTTGGCGTGTGGCGTTAGCGTTAGCGATTGTGATCTTTGCTAGACCCCCTGGGCCTCAACCAAAATAATGTTTCATATTTTAGGATAAAAAAAATAACCATAAAAATGGGAAAACAGTGGGCGCGTGGAACGCCTATAGTTGACAATAAAACTATTATCAGTAATTGCACTTCTGTGTTCTGTGTGTTCTTTACTATAGAAATGCGCTATGAGCTAGTATTAGGGTTTCCACCAATCTTCGTTTCGACTTTTTCGAACTACTTTTATCCAACGATCAGAGTGGTTATTCTCTATGGAAACATAGATTCCACACGATATGAAACCAGGGCCATTATTCCGTATCGATTCCTTACTTCGAAACCACGCGAATTCCTTGTCTTACATAAGAAATCTGCGAAACTGTATTCTCTATGAAACGAAAACAAAACCGCGCGAAATGAATTTGGATTTGGCGCGATTTGAACTGTCAAAAATCGCATGTTTTACCGAGACGCATTCCGAAACATCAACACATCAAAAGATATGACACTTATGTCAATATATTTTATTCTAAATAAAGATAACTTTAATGTAAAGTGAAGGTATATCTGACGCTGTGACACGATTTGAACAAGACACGATAACGACGTGGTTTCGTATCGTGTGGAATTTGGGTTTCCATAGAGAATAACCGCCCAGCAGCCCTACCGTGTAAGCACTCTGGTAATGAACATCGCCTGCCATCCTGCTTGCACCAATGTACAAGCCCTTGAGTGCGAGCAAGAGAGCACACGATTACGATTGCCACCGGGCTTACGCGGTAAGGCCGCAGGTCGTTATCGTGTCTTGTTCAAATCGTGTCACAGCGTTAGATGTACCTTCGCTTTACATTAAAGTTATCTTTATTTTGAATAAAATATATTAACATAAGTGGTCATAATCTTTTGATGTGTTGATGTTTCGGAACGCGTCTCGGTAAAACATATGATTTTTGACAGTTCTAATCGCGCCAATTCCAAATTCATTTCGCGCGGTTTTGTTTTCGTTTCATAGAGAATAGAGTTTTGCAGATTTCTTTTGTAAGACAAGGAATTCGCGTGGTTTCGAAGTAAGGAATCGATACGGAATAAGGGCCCAGCTAGACATAGGTGGATCTGTTGGAAATCTATACAAAAAAAATCGGGTAATTATTCAGATGTCGTGTGGCAATACTGATTTTGACATGTCAACTTTTTATTGTGAAATGTGAAATACTCTTCGTCAAATAGAAATAATTAAAATAATCTTATAAAAATACATGATTAAGGCCACTTACAAGTGAATTGTGATGGTGTGCTTCTGTGATTCGTGCCTCGAGTGATTTCGGCACAGTTTTATCACGCAAGACGGCATTTTTTTGGTATGTATTCAAAAGCACACCCAAGTAACGACTGATTTTGATTTTGACAGCTGAGAATCAATCACACCCAAAGTGGTGTGTATGGTTTTGCCCTGTTTTAATTTCGTATTAGTGGTCTGGATAAAAAGTCTTTGGTTACAATAATATTGCTCGAATTTGTACCATGAACATTATGAAGTATTCCTGCGTGTGAACGAGGCGTCTACATTTTTATATGGCCTAATCACTGTCGCACGTCAGTGTCAACATGATGTAAAGGTATGACATGACAGTTGTATTTAGTGAAATATTTAACGTGACGTCATCAAAACTGCTCTGACTCTGCCACATTAAAGTATTCTTACTTTTATGTCATTTGTCAATGTATGATTGAAGTTATATTGAATTCTATGTTGATGTATTGAAGTAATAATGCTATAAGAACTTGTGGTCACATATTAAAGACAAAGATGGTGCTAAGCCTGGACATAAATTTACTTGCAAATGGTTAAAATGCCTGAGCATGCTATTAAGTTATCATAACAACATTATCATATACCTTAATAATTTATCGGCATGATTATAAATCGGCTACTTACATAAAAATAACTATTCCCACGATTATAGCTCTACCACGTAGGTAAGTAATTTGGTGCGAGCAAGACAAATGTTCACACATTATTTATTGGTGTTGCCATGGAACCATAAAATATCCCTCGCGACCTCTAAACTTCCAGGAAGTTAATCCCAAAATAATGTATACCTAAGCGTGAACAAAGCCGGGTTTCACCATCGATCTATTTAAAATATTAACAGCTTACCTTCCCTTTTTGACTTCAGTTGGTTGTGTTCTGGTAAAATTTTGGTTTGGATAACTTTAATAATAAATGATCACCCGATAAATATTTTAAACCTGGGACCAATGCATTTATACTTAATGATATGCATTATTGATGTGAGATAAATGGGTTAAATTGTTAACCTCGTTTCGCTAATGATATTCATTTACATTAAAAACGTAGGATCTTAGGATCGGTAAACTCGACTTTTTTTAAGATATCGAATTCTAGAAACAAAATCTTAACTTAATTTTGTGTACTTAGACTAAAGTAAGTATTAGATAATGGCCTTTGAAATATTGATATTTTTGTAGTGTTAGTTTATATTTTTGATTAACGTAAAAATTTATAGAAAAGAGGTAAAAAGAGGTAAAAGGGGTAATAGATTGAATCAGTCACGGAAGTTCGGCTTCCGCGACGTCACGTGACGAGATAGAAGGTCTTATTTAGAAAACGATATTACTTTCAACTTTCAAACAATATTCGAAACCATTGCTGTGGATTTGAACTATTTATATTGATTGTTTCTTTCTTACCTTTCCCCGATGTGTCCAATTGATAGTATTCGGTGGCTCCGGCGTGTGCCGCACTATACACGTTAGGTTGATGGTAGAACCCGCGTAAATGAACAGGTCAGGCCCACCAAGTATTTCCGTTTCGGGCTCTGGGAACAATGAACAATAATAAGCACGCTATCACATTAACTACAGTCCAAATACATAGTGCGCTTTGTCAACTGCCAATAGCAAAGTCGTAAATCGAGATTCCAACATCGGGTGGCAGTATTTCTATTTGCGTTTCGCGTATTTTTAGTTTGTGTAGCTTGTGAACTTTGGACAGGTATTTACGCTAAAGTTGAAAAGTCTCTGCGTTTCTTTGTGTATATAGATTTAAGATTTTGAGGAAAATCAATGGGTAAAGTAGGGTTCAGGGGAGCAACCACAACGTCTTATAGCATTATTACTTCATAATTACTTCAATCATACATTGACCAATGACGTAAAAGTAAGAATACTTTAATTTTGCAGAGCCAGAGCAGTTTTGATGACGTCAAGTTAAAACGTTCACTCAAATACAACTGTCATGTCATACCTTTACATCATGTTGACACTAACGTGCGACAGTGATAACGCCATATAAAAATGTAGACGTCTCGTTCACACGCAAGAATACTTTATAAGTTCATGGTACGAACTCGAACAATATTATTGTAACCTTGAAATAATAATGCCATGAAACATGATGGTTTTGTATTAGTTTGTGGTAGCCCAGCAGTTCAGACATATAGTACCGAAAAGAAAGAGATATTATTATAGGTCGATTCACCAGCTTAATAAAAATATCAGCCGGAAAACGTCCACTGCTGAACATAGGCCTCTCTCATAAAACATCATGGATGCTTATCATAGGAAGAATTTGTCATAATCACTACCCTTGGCCTCTTGCAGATTATAACATGTCAAGGAATATGCCTTAAAATCTTAGGACATCCACGGGTAGCTACCCGAGGATGTCCTAAGTACATGGTAAGTATATGGTGGTACTATTCTGAAACTGGTAGTAGGTACCACGGGCCCAAATAAAGAGATAGTTGAAAACCTATTTCTTTTCAAAACTTTTTAATTAAAAATATATAGTTATCTAGAACTAGCTGACCCGCTCCGGTTTCGCACGGGTTAAATAGTTTTAAGTCTTAACTCTGTTTATGGGTAAGAGAGAAGGGAAAGGTAAAATAATAGGGTAAAAGGATGAATGGATGGGACGGGAATAGAAGGCCTCCCTTCGCCGCATTCATCCATTTCCCCTATTTTTGTACCTTTCTCTTCTATCTTCCCTTTGGCAGAGAGTTATTTTTTTTATTAATTTTTTTTGTTTTTTTTTACTGATAAAAAATATAATTATAATACAAAAAATTTGAATAAAAATTTCATTTTTATTGCTTTGGCAACCCGCACTTAGCCGTTTTAGAAAACAAAAAGTATCCTAATTGTTATTTTGCATAATCAGCTATAACCATACCAAATTTCAGCAAAATCCGTTCAGTAGTTTCAGCGTGATGCGTGTTCAAAGGGACAGACAGATAGACAAAAAATTCAAAAAAAAACTGTTTATGTTTTTCTATCGGTTAAGATTTATAATGCAGTCAAAATTTTCAAAAAAATTCAATGTACAAATTAAGCCCAGTTACAGTTTTATTACAATTATGATTGTATTAATTCCTAATTTTCTAACATTTAAGTTTTTACTAAAATTTCACTAAGACGCTGAACTTTTAAAAACAAATCAGTGACCCGGTTATGCGCAAAACATAATACCGATCTACCCATTTGGCTCGACGCCAATCGCCCATGTACCACATTCATCCATTATTAAGTTACGTAAGTATCAATACTCACCGAGAATATTCGGTTCATTACGTTTACAAACGAAACTCAGTTTGCTTAAGGTGTAGGTGTTTTGTTCCCTTTGAAATGTAGAAAGAATACGTTTTCCTCAATACGTAAAAGGTTTACAAGTGTCTAGGGATGCTAGTATAAAAAGTATTGCTAAAAATTAGGCTTGAAAGCTTTTTTGTGATAAAAAATATATTCATTACTGTGTTGTTTCGGTTCTCAGCCGTAAAATACATTGTTTTTCTAAGAACTTTTCTTTATGGCCTTGTTGATACACGGTTTTTACGTTACTTAAAGACCATCTATTAATAATTGTCGTTTACTAAATGTTACGAGTATTACATTATTGAGTTTTTGTGAAACCCTCCAATTATTATAATGTTTGAAAATAAAGAATTACTTAATTTATATCTTTTTGATATATTTTGGGATAATACAAAAATAACTTTTACAAAATCAGTATAATCCTCATTTATTTCCATCGATATACACTTAATCATCCCTAAATCTCCAAGTTGCTACAGGTTTCTTTTTATTTCGATAAAGACTTCTTACAGATTTAGCAGAACCCTTTTCGATCAGGGTCGTTGATCAGATAAGCCTTGAATCCGTTGTAAGATTAGCACTGGAAGGTGGAATTTGGAACAAATGGGTATGAAAAAGGAGAAAGGTTGAATATTTACTGTTGTCAAACACGCGACTTTGAATTACTGCCCACGGACGCTAAAAAGTACTTTGCCTCTCATATTTAATCGGTGGTTTTCGGATTTTCTGAATTCTCAAAAAGCCTCAGAAGCGAAGCGATATGTACAGTCGTAATCATTGGGCGTTTGAAATAACGTTACGAAAAATAGAAACTGAAGTACATTTTTTAAAACTGCGGCTAAATAACACTTTAAACAGTTAGTACCGCTTCTAATTAATATTCATTATTGTGTTAACAAGTATAAGTTAAAAGTTTCAATATAAATAGGTACATACTTTGCTTTATAAGTTACCTAGGTAAAATAATAAACAAAAGGTCGTATTGCAAAGTGAATCCGCGCCCGCATGTACATACCAAGTCCCACTTCCAAGCCTAAGCGCCCAAACAATAGTCATGGCACAGTTTAGCGTCCTATTTAACTCTGGCTCTCAGTCAGTGGTTCCTTTCAATTTCACAAGCGCTTTGATGTGAAACATTGAACTATTTTACTTGTCTGAGCCAAATTAGACTCTATTAACAGCGTACCGTATTTAGGGAAAACCGGACTTTTCAGTAAATCAAATATTCCGATGGAATTGTGTCCGCTATATCTACGAAATCGTAGATACGTCGTAGATTCAAAGACGTAGCACCTGCTACGGTTGTAGCTCTGGCTACGTCTACGAACACAAACACGACGAACGTGCAAACATAATGAAAGGAGTTGCTTGCTTCGCGCTGCGCTTCAATGCAGCTCAAAGCTGTTGGGTATGTGCGAGTGCATTGTATGGAGAGATTGGGCGCTTTCACATTAGCCGATAATCTACACCTATTTGGTACTAACATGTTAACAGCTGTATACAGGCTGAATTTTCCAAGTGACCGTAAGACCAAATCAAGAGAAATGGTGAAAGTGCTTAATGCAGGCTCAATTTTGGTGAAAACTAAAAGTGGCCACGGAATTTTGTTTTAGGAAAGCTATTGCCAGAATTCCTTCCTTATTATTAACGATACTACCGAATGGTGTAAAAATACAGAGCGTTTTTATCCAAATCAACAGGTTCCTTTCCTGAATATAGGATTTTATTTATTTGTTTATTTCTACGCAAATAAATAATGTGACGAGCTTGTCGTTTGCCCGATGTTAAGCATCACTGCCACCCATAACAGATGGCAGAATGACTGTAATTTTTCAATGACCCAGATTCAGTTTTAATCAAAATAGGGTTAAGCTTCTTTGAGTACATTTCGCTCACCTTCATAGTTTTGGAATCAGGCATTCATGTTCATTTGAAAGTTTCACCCTGTATGCATTGCTGATAGCGGAAAAACAACGATATTGTAAGCATATAATTTAGCCATGTAGCTAATCTCTCATCTTCTGACTCATAGAGCCTGTAGCTGGAGAACAGAAATGTTTACCGTAGCCGATGACGGCTAGGAATAATAATCATCATCATCATCGTCATCGTCATCATTATCATCATTCTTATTATCATCATAATCATCATTATCATCATACTTATCATCATCATCATCATACTTATCATCATCATCATCGTCAATTTAAAAAATATTATCACCAGTATCGGTATCAGTCACTATTTGTGATATAATTATACAGATCTACACTCATCTAATAGTAAATTTAGAATACGCCGATTTGTGCCGCTTGCAAATCCGTGTCGCTACAGATAATGTGACAGTGCCCATTGATTAGTTACCGACGATGTTGAGTTGTACAGGATGTCCGATAGGTGGCGTGGTGGAGATCTGGCACTCGTACTGTCCGGAGTCGCGGCGCTGTGGGCTGCGGATGCGCAGCGCCCACTCCTCGGAGCGCGGCTTGTGCTGCGCCTCGAACCGCTGGTCCGACGTGTACGTGTACCGGCCCACGGTCAGCAAGTGGATGTCGCGGTGCCGGACCCATGATACCTGATAAGTTGATAACAGAGAATTTCACTGAGTATAAATAGACAACTTTAGGTTTTTTACATTTTGAGTTATGCAATATTAGAAATGACACGTACAAGATTACGCCTATTCACTGGACACATTGCCAAGGCCTTTTCAAACCTTTATTTGCCACTGCTGTAAGCTGCGGTATACCGTGCGGGATTCCGCCGGGTATTTGAATGAAGTTTCACTCTGGCCGCCCGCGGAACTTCAATATAAAAAACCACGCGGTATTTAACGCTACCCACAGCAGTATCGCACAACGCGTTGCTTTGAATAGGCTTTTATGTGCCTAAATACTAGTAAGGCACAAGTCTGATAAGTCACAATTTTGCCATTCCTGTTAGAAATTAAGACCAGTTATTATTAAAATTGTATAATTTTTCGTGCTTAAATTGCGATATAAACACAAACTTTTAAGCGATGTTAATAATCTAAGCACTAACTTAGGTAGCACATACGTATGTTAGGTATATCTCAAACATGTGTAGCTAAGTAAATATTGGGGAAGTGCGGTGAGGTGAAAAGAGTGTGAAGGAATGACGGTGACTTTTGGTTTGTAACTAGTTATAAGGTTGCATCTTTGTTATTGTTTCTGTTTCTTTTCGTTTCTATAGTTATTCTAAAATATGCCAACTCTCAGCCTTGGATTGATTAATTCGTAATTGATTAATGTCAGACAGTGATTTTAAAATATCATGGATTATAATTTTACAGTCAACATAGAATAAGTATTCTAAAGTAAATACAACAAACTAAAGCTAATAATAATTGAAAGAAACTGTATCTGCACGTTCAAACATCGCAGTGCTTATACGCTAATAAAATACCTATTATAGAGGAAGTGTCGATGTGGGAGACCTAATATCCTAAACACAGGTTAATTTAGTTAGGAGTTAGTGCTCAGGCATTTATACCTACTCGAATTTTGTTATAGTACCCACTAAAAGGTGTCCATTCATTCTGTCATCTATGAGTGAGCCAAGTTATACCTAACATCTATGTATAAACTGCTAAACTTACGTAAGTTTTAATAACGTCGAATTTAAATACTACTTAGATTTATGATACTCATGTATTATTATTACTTACTGCATACCTAATCGTGGTTAAGAGGATTAGGTACCTAAATATTTAAGGATAGTGAGTACTTACCTACGATGTTTGAGTAGGTAGTCCCTATGTGTTCCGAAATAAATTTCATTTCATTTCAATCGTGAACATTTTATTTTAAGTTTTAAGGTTTGCTATATAAACGAATATACCATGAAAATATAGTTGAGTAAATAGAAACTGTATCTTTTCCCATCGAACATACTTGGCGAAATCCTAATTTTATTATAACTCAATCGTTCCAATTGAAAATCGCTGCTCGTTAACTCGATCTAATTATGTTAAGCCACAAAGTTTATTACACGCGGTGTTCCTACTTAAAGCCAGCAGTTAGAGACTAAGTTTTAATTACTTACTACAAACTAGTGCAGTAAAGTTCATCTAGATTCATAAGATTAAAGGAGGTATTAGATTTGGCTGGATTTACACAGGCTAAATCAATATACATTGCTGGCTTGGTGTTACTTCCATCCAAAACCGTTACCCCGACCAGCAATGTATATCGAATTAGTCACTTAGCTTCGCTGAGTTCAGCCAACTGTAATATCCCCTTAAGTGTCTGTTTAGTGCGAAAGGAATTTTTACTTAGTTTGACAAAGAAATATGTATTCAGCTCTTTTTGCAGAGTTCTTAAGATAATTACTCTTAAAGACAGCGGGTGCTTTACTTAATAGCTTTACAGTTAGCTATTTGCGCTTTTTATCTCAATTTAATGTTCCTCAGTGCTATAGGCTTTCGTATAAAGAGGCGGGTTTTTTATGAGTGTTGTGCGAATGTAATACAAAAATTCCTGGAAAAATATTTCAGAGGTATTTCTTATTATCTTCGCGTTTAGATGTCATGTCGCAGAGTTTAATATAATCTGATATGGAGAATAGAAAGTTTATTTTACGTATCATCCTATTATAATTTTATAACGTTAATATTTGGAGTTATAACTTATTATAAACTCTTTGCATGTTGGAGTTTATTTGCCAGACCATGTAGATACCTACTTATGCAAACGTGATTGGCTACGTCTATTTAATTATTAATTTATTATTGGTGCGCTTCCCAAACGATTATACAAATGAAACAGTAAAGATACTAGTTCTAATGTTTCTATGAGATTGATTCACCGACTGCTAGCCGTTCAAAGTGGTGCTCTCTGAGGGAGGCCTATGTTCAGCAGTGGACGTCTTCAGGCTATTGATGATGATGATGATGATGATGATGATGATGATGATGATGATGATGATGATGAACTAAACTAGTTATGTGTAGTCTTGCTCCATAACGTTCTTGTAGTAAATCATCGTACATCGTACATATACTAGGTGGTAGAACTTTTCTGCAAAGTTCGTCTAGGTTTGCCAGTTATTCTGCCGCCAAGCAGTAGTGTGCAAGCAGTAGTGTGCAAGCACTTCTGTGTTCCGGTTTGAAGGGCATTGTAGCTAGTTGAAATTACTGGTCTAATGAGACTTTATGACCTTTAATATCTCAGGATGACGTGCGCAGTGCATTGTCACGCGAAACTTTATCATTTTAAAGTTCCTAATGACACTGCAACTGTTATGGGTGGCCGTGTCGCTTAACATCAGGTGAACGACTAGCTCGTCACGTCATACATTCTCATAAAGAAAAAACGTATCCCAGTCAAAGAAAAATTTAATCATCAAAATGTCATCATGTTCTGCGAAATGGCATACATGAGGGCACGGGTGACTAGAAAAACAAAACCTACTGTACTGTAAAACCATAAAATAAAAATAAAAATTGTCCATAAGACTAATATTGCGGCCATTTATACTAAAACACATGCTTTAAAATTATTGCTCACAGTTCTGTTCTGCAAATTCTTCACTTTACACAGCAATGTGACCGGGTGTCCAACAAGGCCGGTCACGTTGTCTGGCGTGCTTGGATCGAAGTATGGCGCCCCAGGGGTGTGCGGCCAGTCTTCCAAGAACTCTGCTCGGAACCTTCGCGAAGATTCCGAGACGGTACTCTGGTCCCGAGGGCGACTGCTTCCACTGTCTTGTCGGCAAACTGGAAGAACGCGTCTTGTTAGTTTATCGAGTTATAGCTGGCGTTGTTGTTTGTGAGTGGAAAAAGTTTTAAAATATTTCATATTTCATGAAAAAAAAACCTATTTTTGTGTTTTCTCTCTATTACAATTAATGAGTAGCAATAGGACAATCATCGAGGAACCAACTTCCAAGGTCTTCAGTCTTTTGATAATGATGATGATGATGATAATGATAATGAATATACTTTTGAAGGTACTTTAGTTTTTGTTCTATATAATATGCTGTACAAACTTTTTATGCAACGTTTCTGTATTAAATCTGACATTTTTTTTTATTTTACGTTATTGAAGGCTATTCTAAATAATGTGCAAATTCTTGGCTCGACGGTGATGATTTTACAATGAATGCTTGTAGTTTGGCTTCCGGTAAGTGACAGTTTTAAATTCACATGCATCGTAGTCAAAATAAAGACTTGTGCTTGTATAATGTAAAATAAAGACCGTCATTTTACAAATACTAAATACATAAATCATAGAAAAATGAAACCACACTACAACGAACTATTTCAATTAAACCATAACTCACATCGCACTTTTAAGTAGAAACCAACATTTTTAGTTGCACTTCGGAAAAACCACTCCGAAACTAATCTTGGTCAACATGATTTACAGCGGAACTTTAAACCTCCATTCCAGCGAAAAGTTTTGAATTTTTGGCGTTCGTACGACCGAAACAAAATACGTACAATCAGCAAAGAACCGTAACAAAATTAACTTCGGCGAAACTCTCTCTGTTTTGTTACGAGAATTACCGTAAATCACGAGTAATTGTGAATTTTCCGACAGCGGGTGCAAGAATAAACAAACGGTTACTTCACTTACGCAACGTTTGAAAATGGAAGGATCTGCATCTCGATTAATGTTCTCGTCTGATCAGATTATAAATTAATCATGTTATCCTAAAGAATGAAATGGGCTGGAAAATGAGACGTCCTCGCCGACGTAAATCTTGATTGTCATCTGGAGCTTGATTAAGTGTTAAATTTTAGATTATGAGCCGGTGCTTTTGTCGCGTGGATGGGTGGATTTTACACCGGGTTTATTTCTATAAAGTGTTTGAGGGTTACGTAATGGTTCGTCCGGCAGCCGCCTTCGACCTTCTAGCCGCCCCATTTTATGACGGACGTGAAATTTTTATGCAAGTGCCACTGGAACACCTGTAGGTTATGAGTCTACAATGGCGCATTGCGTGAACGTCTTGTTTGTTTCGTTACAATTTACGGTGTTTCTCTTGATGTCATGAATTTAGTCTTAAGCTTACAAGCTGTTACGCAACTTTGTAGGCTTTGAATACCTAAAATACTTGTTTTCACTTGAACGAGCCTCGACGAAAGTTTTTATTAAAGTTACAGTCTTAAATTCTAAGTTAAACAAAGTGCTTTTAGGGACTTGATTTAAACTATTTACAATTTAGGAGTGAGTTAGTTTATTATGAAAAATGTGTAGTTCTTTTTTCAGAACATTAAATAGCTACCTCTTAGAGTCTAGTTTAGCTTTATATTCGTTACATTTCCTGTAAAAAAACTTTCAACGTCTTCGATTATTACAAAATCATTATGCACAACAATCCGCAATTGCCCAGAGTAGTGTATTATATGCCCTACATTCTCTCTATGAGGGCCTGTGTGCAGCAGTGAGAAAATACAGGCTGATGATGTTTTTAGAAATACTAACCTAAAATAGTAGGAACAACGTTCTACACGCTAAGTTCTTATTTAGGGCATGCGTGTTGTTTTAGAGGCTATTGTCTCATTTCGTCTAGATAGAATTTTACCGTGTAAAATGATATACGAATGTTATTATCGGTACTGTATCGCACGGAGTATTCAAGACTGCGATGTTATGAGTAACATGTGTTAAATTATTAAATCATTAATTTTATGGTTTTGTTGTCAGACAAATAGTAAACCCAGTGAAGTGAAATGTAGCTAAACAAGTTTTATCTGATTGATTTTTGGTTGTTATTTACATACGATTTTAACTAGTGAAGATCGCAAAAATGGCAATGAGAACAAGTTAAAGATTTTCAAACAAACTCAGGATGTCACGCAATTTTTAAAAGCATACATAATTATTATTATCGATAAAGTATTTAATATTATTTCATAAAAGTAATTTCACTACTTATATGTATTTGTATCATGTTGTATACTGGAATATGAATAAGAAGTATTGAGGTTTGCCTATAACATTATGTCAATGATATTTAAAACAATATACTATACAACCTTTAAAGGCCTAATCCTTCTATTAACGTTATTTCACAAACATTACGGTCGTAAATCCTAAATCAGATAATACATAAACTATAAAAATATAAGGAATAAACAGGAGGGAACTTACCGATAATGCACGAAAGGAAATGGACTGTGAAGAGGCAGACAGCGCCCTTACGCGCCATCGCTCACCTCAGGCCTTTAGGGGGAGGGTCATTGCTCCTGAAACAAAGAGTGGACTAATCACCCAGCAACCCTTGCCAACCTTTAGGGCAACCCCGAGGGTAAAAAAGCCAGTCGGTCGCGAATAGTAGATCGATCGCCCTAGGGTACGATTCAATTTGTTTTTGACGTTTTCGGTTTCGGGATGAATGATTTAGTATGTCTGATAACTAATACATAAATAATATGTTAATGTTGTCACAAACAATGAAATCCGTATATTATAATATGCTTAAAAGTTATACTTTTGAAATACAGAGAGGATTTAAAGTACTATCCCTAGTAATGATCCCAATAATATTATTGTAAATGCAAAAATTTGTTAGGTGGTTCCTACTTCTCGTCATCACGGCTGGAATATGTAATGGAGATAGCTTATAAGCTAAATTGTTGCATAGAATACAGGCATGGTCTGTGACGTGGTAATAAAGGGCACAGCTTATGTGTGTTTAGTTTTCATCCCAAAATATCTACACCGGTTTGGATGAAGTTACTGCTACTACATAAATAAAATTAACATAGAAAGATTTAGTCTGGAAAGTTTTGAATTCCGTGGGAAATCGGGTAAACAGCCAGCGCCTCTATAGTAAGTCGTTAAATGGAATTTTGATCGAGATTCAGTATTTTGAGTGTCAGTTTCCAATAACAAATTTTTAATACTATTTTTACAAAGTTTTTAAAACTGGAACAAGTCATTTTTAATACTATTTTTACAAAGTTTTTAAAACTGGAACAAGTCATTTTTCAACCTACACCGAAACTATCAAATTAAATAAATTAATAGATCAGGGAAAAGTACATTTTATTTGTACATTTTTCAAGAGCTCTATAGTAATTGTACCACAGAATTCTCCCTATTTGATACTTACGTATTCTAAAACATTTCACCAAAAATCCTTCACTTAACTTCTACTTAACTTTGAGGGAAACTCAAAATACATCGCGACGTACCTTGAGTTGACAGTTGCTTCGCTTCTCTCGTTTAAGAAAAATTGACGCATAAATGTCAAGTTGATTATATATTGTCAACTAAAAATACCAAAACACAAAAATGAGGTTAATTCGAGGTAGAGTCGAGTGGAGTAATCTCGTGGTAACGACTTAGAATATGGGGGTAAGTCTATGAAATCGTACCTTCGAAGCTAGCTGCATTTATTGGCATTAAAAAAGAATTCTCTTAGAAGATTCTTATCCGACATAAAATCTTTAAAGAATAAAACCAGACCCAACTGATCAGCTCAATCCTATTAAACTCAGTTGGCAACCACAAATACGTTTCAATAGATACTCAACAAGCTAGCAACTAAGCTGAAAATCTTATTGTGAACTAGCACTTTTCTGTTAACCAATTGTTTCTTGTAACTGTTGGGAAAGTTTATTTGAAAAGATGTTACGAGATTTTTACGATGTTTTAAAAACAAAATGTAAGATAAATAGCAAACTCTATCAATTTCAAATACTCTTTGAGTAAAAGGATTAAGATTAAGACAATAATAATACATTTTCAATTATTGGTTCGATTCCCACCTAGGACAAACATTTGTGTGATGAACATAGGTCTTTGATCTGTGTCGGGGTTTTATATTATATTCTATGTATGTATTTACAAACAAAAGTATGTAAGTATTGTATCAGTTATCTCTCATATCAGTTTTCAATAGTATAAGATATTGCTTTGTTTGGGGCTAGATGGCGCTGTGTGAAATGTCCTCAGGGGGTTAAGTAGTTACTTTACGTTGTCAATTGCGATAAAAAATGTATATGTAGAGAGTTATCAACTTGTTATCAACCCCTCCAAATACCGTCAGGTTTCAAAATGTCAACAAAAGTCTGAAATGTCACGTTCTTAAAATACCATGGTGCCAAAAAATCCCATTCTATTAATTTATGATCGTTTGACTTGTTTAATATCCAATGTTTTACTTACAACATAAAAGGTAGTCTACTTGTACAATAAAATCAAAGTACCTTATAAAAGCGAATAAACATGATTTTACCAATTTAAACCTTTTGTAAGAATGCCTGTAATGAACTTAGGTGTTCCGAATCAACGCCCTTTGAACAGTAGGCCTGTAAGTGGGCAGCTTGGAAAGGAATAGCTTTGAAGGCTTTACTGCCGGTAGGGCTCTTTAAATTCGCATGGAAAGGACTTTTTTGTATGGGACTTGGGTGTTTGTTGTAATCAGCGTACAATTTTCAATTAATATCAAATGAAAGATTAATTATTATGAAGTATTAATAATATTCTTAAAAAGAATTTATTCACACCTTAATTTTTTTAAATTTAAAGTAACAATTATTGTTTTTACTGTAACCTGTGAGTTTTAACCACACATTGTTTATTTACTCACCTATTGTTTATTAATGGGATATTATAGTTTAAAATCTTATACTTAACTACCCTTCGTGAAACGAGAAATTAGATAAATATTAGGTAACTCCTTATTACAACAACCCCTCAAAAAATAAAACTCAATAAAACATCTAAATAATAATTTTCAGAACAATAAAGTCAACCAAAATCTTCTTATACCCAAATCAAAACGTTAATTACGTAAGTACTGATAACTACTTGGATTACCTAATTTAAATAGTTATTATTATATGCTATTTTTATCTTAACTGTTAAAGTATTTTTGTGTCATAATTATCACACTACTACTCATTCCACACTACACAAAGGTTAAATGGCAGAAAATGCTACTTAGCATTAAGTTCGCCCATGTACTTGATTTACTCTTATGCAAGAAAGCATTTTCTATCTATCTATTATAATATGTAGATACCTACTATGGAAAAACTGTACGTAGCAGCATTATACTTCTACAATTGTTTTCAGATATTATTATAGCAAATTGATCCAGAGAATCTACCTATAGAATTATTTGAAAATACACATAAAAGAAAACATTATAGGTACCTACGTTATCATTAGTACTCCAAAGCTTGTATATGATGATTCGACCCGCGAACATATTTTTACGGCCTATAAAAACGATATGTAAAATGTGCTGCAAAAACACGGTGGTACTTAATGTTAATTTTATTTACTTTGGTAATGTTATGTAATAATAACAGAACAAATCACCATCAAGAGCGTCATCATCATCAGCCTAAAGACCCACTGCTGAATACGTTAAAAGCCTCCACAAGGCCCACTTTAAGCGGCTCCATGCCTCCTGCATGCATCGGCTCCCTTCGGTTTTGGCTGTTGTCGGTCTGACAACTGTGGGAAGCTAGCCTACGCTATTCCAGTTTGTGGTCACTCGAAAACCTTTTCTTCCCCATCGAGTGCCTTTTCTCCAAGCAATGTAACCTGCCCACTGCCACCAATAATAAAATCATGAAAATCCTTTTCTCAGCTGAATGCAAAAGAAATAACTAATTTCACGGTGCAACGTCACGTCGCTTATTACGAGAAGAAAGATTGCTTCCTTTGTCATAATTTCTTGCGGTCGCTTTGTTCCGATATTCCTGCTGCTTTTGAAGATGCTTTTGTACTACTGACTTTGTAATTTAACAATATGGTATTATTTCTTATTTGATTTTCTGTTTAACGAAAAGAATTAACTTAAAAACTCATAATCAAAAATGGATAAATACCTAATTGTCTTACCTTGTCGTTCCAACAAAACTTTTTCAATAATTTAAAACAATGTTTGATATATCAATAAATTAATAGGTACATAAAGAACTACATGTATTTGAAAAAAAAAACAAGTTTGTTAGCCATAGGTACATACTTTAAAATAAATAAATAAATAAATATGTGTGGACATTTCACACAGCGCCATCTAGCCCCAAACTAAGCATAGCTTGTACTGGGAACCAGATAACTGATACAATACTTATATACATTTTTGTTTGTAAATACATACATAGAATACAATATAACATCCAGACGCAGAACAAACATCCATGTTCATCACAAAAATGTTTGTCCTTGGTAGGAATCGAACCCACAGCCCTCAGTTCAGAAGGCAGGGATACTACCAACTGAGCTATCGGGCCCGTCAACTATCGGGCAACTATCGTCAACTTTAGGAGTTTAATAGGGTACATCTTGATATCCATTGAGTACACAGACTAAAGTACAGAAGTATAAATTCATCATTAACAGCCTGAAGACGCTGCTGAACATAGGTCATAGAGCGCAACTTTGAGCGGCTGCTTACCTCCTGCATCCACCACTGTGGCTCGTCGGTCCACCTAGCCCGGCCTATGCTGCCAGATTGTGGTCGCCACTCGAGAAGCTTTATTTCCCTTCAGTTGCAATTCTACGAGCAATCAGGCCTGCCGGCTGCCGTTTCGACCTAATAGTTTTTAAGAACTATATCGGTGGCTTCAGTTCAGGTATTAATCACCGAGTAATGAACCTAAATTTTACTATGGCATTTTTTTTTATTGTTATTGAATTAAATATTTATCTTATAAATAAACCTCTACTTTCTTTAATTCATATCGAGAAAGATACATATAATTTTCTGCTATCCATCCGTATTTGAGGCACGAATGTGAAACAATATTTGTGTTTATTATCATAAACAACCGTTTCGCTTGCGGAGATATGGAGTTTATAGTCCCGTATTCTAAAACAATACATTACATTTACATGAACGGGGAGCGATAATAAATTCTAATAATGTTTTGACTTTAAAATAGGTTACCGTTATTTATGTATTGTAGCACGTTTTTCCGTTTTGTAACCCGCGTAAAATACCACTTTTTGTAACAGTCATCTATAAGTGACCGCCAGTGATTAGTTAGGAATGACTAGGTATGTCAGGCTATACATATTACATACTACGCTTTATGATCGCAAGCCTTATAGTATACATAAGCAAGTGATTATACTAAAGAAGTCCTGGTCCGGGAGGAGAAGGCGGATTAACAACGACATGTACGAGCGGGATAATTGACAGGCTCTTTTGAGTCCGTATGAAGAAAATAGTACTAGAATGTAAATGATTATTGTGTGTACACCGGGAGCACTCACGCTCACTAAAAAGCTTCTTCTTGCGGCGGCGTCGTGCGTCGGGTCGTCCTCTTCCCTCAAAAATGGTTGAGGAGGGCGATGGCTGGCGCATGCGTCAAGCTCGTGAACGGGCGCTGCTTGCGGGAGCTGGTCTGCTCGCGGTGTATGCACAAATCGGAAAAAAAAAACAAAACGAAAAAAAAAAAACATAAAAAAAAAAAATAGGTTAAGTACTTAATTGTCCTCTCTAGTATAATATTTTGTTCAATAAAATAAAATAAAAATATAACAATAAGTGATAAGCTAACAAAGAGCACGGACCCAGGTGTCTGTGGTAAAGCAGATTTAAAAAAAAAAAAAAAAAAAAAAGTGATTATACTACGTATAGGTACGCCAAGACGCTAGCAAATAATAATAAAATAAATAATGTATTCAAAAGGGCCTCTTGGTGTTAGCTTCGGCCCCACCAATGCTTTCCAAATGTCCGGGCCAGACCCGAGAGTCTAAAGAAATAAATAACACCCAACGAAACGAAAATCACATAATAGGCATGATGACTACTATTAAAAATGAACAAGTAAATAATAATTTCATAAAGAAGTTTAAAAATGAATGCAATAATTGAAAAAAATAAGTAAAATCGTTAAATAAATCACGGAGTAATAAATAAATAAAATAAATATAAATATGTGTGGACATTTCACACAGCGCCATCTAGCCCCAAACTAAGCATAGCTTGTACTATGGGAACCAGATGACTGATACAATACTTATATACTTTTTGTTTGTAAATACATACATAGAATACAACATAAGCTTTTACAGTTTCTATAGGAGGCATCTCCTGTCCCTTTCTCGCGAAACAGAGCGCCTAGCCTCCACAGTTACAATGAAAAATCCACCTGTGTCGCATGTCAAAGATATTGTATGTAAAGCTACCACAGCTTAGTAATGAGGTACTATGACGACATTGCTCTGACGTCACTGGCCGTTTGAGCTATCTCTTTCTATTCCGGTTTTTAAAATGCTTGTAACTTTGTCGTTTTTTGAGATATTTTATTTTTGTTTTCACATATGTTTATCTTTTGAGGAATATTTTTAATGTATGCAAAAAAAAATTTAGTCATCATGCCTATTATAGATCCTAGACCCTAACTAGAATTCCTTGTGTCTAATAAGGGCCCAGGAACTACGAGGGTTCTCATAGGTTCTGGGTCTCTATAGTCCTGGATCCGGAATACGCAGATTAAACCAACCTTTCAAAAAACTCATTGTAGAAACTGGAAGCAAAATATTGTGTTTATTTATCTACCTGAAAATATTTCTCCTAAGTTACCGTCTTTAATTACACTAACCTTCAACTCCCCCGCAAGAGAATAAACAAAAAGATATTTTACTCACAAAGCCAAGAAACCTCAGATACTTTACACAGAGTTATCACTAATTAGAAAGCTCTCTGACTTGTTTTAAAAATCTTCAAAGAAAGAAGGCGAAATCTCGGTTTGAGGTGATAAGGAAATATTTTACACTGTCGATTTCTGTTACACGTTTACACAAAGTAACTGTTTTTTGTAAAATGATGACTGGGAGTTAACTTGTTGAAATCTTGTCCGTCCGTTTTGCAGAGATATCTAGTTACAGCAAGTTTTTGTTTCATTCATCATTCAATGATCAACAGCCTGAAGATGTCTGCTGAACTCAGACCTCCCTCATAGTGTACCATTTTGAATGGCTGTTATTTTTCTCTATGGGCTGCCCTATAGTAGGTTGTCATATTCACTACGTCTGGGTGCGTCTTGGTTGGCTTGGCTTGTTGTTGTTTTAAATAACGATGTTACCGCAATGCACTAAAAAGCAAAATCAAATTTCGCAAAGTTTTTTTTTAATATTAAATACACAGAGCACAGATGAGATTAGATTAGTGCACAGAGCTAGAATTCATTACTCTCAAAAGAGCCAGGAAGCATCAAGTACTTACTGCCCGAGAGGAAAAGAGATAGGGAGATAATGGCGGATTGTCATTTTATGAGCCAAAGCCAAGCACATATCACCACCATCTGGCATCATCAATAGTATTAGTGACTGTATGTGCCTTGTTTTTTTTTTTATTTTTTTTATTGATGAATTTTTGGAAAACTTAGAGCTAATTACATGATCAGATACACAAATATTTTGATTAAGGCCAACTAAAAGTTTCCACATTATTTTACATAGTTTACAGAAGTTTTTCACACACCTGAACTCCGTTTAAGTGTATATTATAACTTTTACTACAAATTCATTAAATTCATGTTTTGAAATAAAATAGAATTAAGTATGAAAAATGAATAGGCGTCTCACGGAGACAAAATTAATGAGTCTCCCAAGAGACAATATTATTGTATTAATAGCACAATTTTAATCATAATAAAGTAAATATTGTTTCAAGTTTGTTAAACTAAATTTCTCTTGCGACAGTTGCTTAAAATTTATGGAATGCCCTGTTTGTAGAATTGGTAGTTACGCCTAATACATTTTTATAGCTGAATTAGAAAATATTACGACTTTGAATTTGTAATGTTTGTACGTGAATGATTTTTAAATTATGTTATAATTATTTCTAATTTGTGACGAAATGATCGGTACAGTAGAACTAATAGCCTCGTATTATGAGGCTAGGAGAAAATATCTTTGAATATTAGAAATTACGCTTAACACCGTATAATATTGAAGTAATAACTCAATCCAACATCTACCTCAGTAGATAAAATTCGAAACTCAACACCGATCTTCCAACTTCGATTGAGGCGTCCAAAGTTTTTTACAGAGATAAGCTCTTAATTACCGAGTAAAACTACCTAGGTGACAAGGAGTGCCAGTAACAGTGAAGTGGGATGTTAATCAAAACTTTCCTCTATTTATTTGAGATGCCTGCTTGTTTATTTTTCTCGGGGGTAATATTTTCATTTTTCGTTCGTATTAAAATCCTAAATCCTAAGAATACTGTTTATATGCATTCTATGTATCATTCTGTGGTGGTAACTGGAAAAGTAGAGTCAAAGAAGCGGCGTGCCTTGGGAAAGGCTTATGTCCAGCAATGTACTTGATGATGATGATGATGATGATAATGCAATCCGGTGAAAGGCAGAAACTTAACACAAACGACAGTTTTATTAAGACACTTTTGCCATCCTCAAAACAGTCTCTACCGCAATGAGATACATAAAAATAATTGGGTAGAGAACTTTGTCACAGATACTAAAGGTTAGAACTGAAAGGTATAAATTTTCATTAACAATTCTCTAATGAGTCATAATTCATTACAAAATTTTACTGTTGTATTATTATATTATTCATTTACGCATTTCATGATGAGGGCGGGCCTTCAACTAGTATGGTAATATAAAAAGATGCGGCACGTTTTTATAACGAGTCGTATTTATTATTTTGGATGGCAAATCAGCGCAATGTTGCTTATATAAAACACCAAATCATACCGGAAGACGCCCACTGCGGAATACATAGGCCTCCTCGTAAAACGCGACCGTGAACGCTTGTCATAGGGGGGCTTGCCACACAATCTCCACGGGTGAAGCTTACTGAATGTCAAATCCCTTTCATGAAAAAATCTCAATCTAAAACTCAGGTATAACTTTTAGGTAATTATCTTTACAGTACATCAACAGCCAGACTTTGCAGATAGAAGTATTTCAAAATCAAAGCCATGATACCTACTAACTCAATTCTCACTAAATATTACCCGCAAAAGTCAGAATATTATATCAAACAAACAAATTGAACAAAGTGTAACAGACTGATCTCTTCTGATCCCGGAGCCAAAGTTCTTAAACTAATCAGAGACAGGAGAGTGAACCCGGAATTCCGGGGACCTTCGAACATACCAACTGTACCCGGTTCCCCACAGAGTATAATAGAGGATCAATTAAATATTTACCAGCAATTTGTCTTATGTTGTGTGTAATAATAATTAGAATCAATTAAAGCGTCGAAAATTGGTCTTAATTATAATGATTAAAAATCTTAAATGAGCATCGATATCGTGATAATTGCGTAATATTCATCATCATCAGCCCGTAGATATCCACTGCTGAACATAGGCCTCCCCCAGAGAGCGCCACTTTGAGTGGCTGCTCGCCTCCTGCATCCATCGGCTCCCCGCGGTTTTCACCAGGTCGTCGGTCCACCTAGTGCGGGGGTCTGCCTACGCTACGCCTTCCTTCGTGATCGCCACTCGAGAACCTTTCTTATACTAATTAAGAGATATTATACTTACACAAATTTTTAGAGGTTTTCTTCATACATCTGTATACTTATGAATGGTATAGTGGTAAAGTTCAACAACACAGCCAAATTTTCTATGAATTTTGTTTAGAACTTAGGATTCGCGTTGATTTGTTTCATTAGAAAAATAAATAGATTGAATATGAAAGATCTAACAAATTATGCAATCAATGGTTTGTGTACTTTCCAATTTGGCCTCTGATACTTCTCATAAAAGACTTCAGTTATTTTTCCGGGTAAAAAAACGATTCCGATATTAGCTTTCGCGTATATTAAAAAAATACAGTTGAGCTGAATAGGCATAAGCCGGTGTAACAAGACAATGATCCTTTGATCCGACGGCCAAAGATCTTATACTAATCAAAGGCATAAGGAAGGGCATGCGGAAGGCGCAAAAAGTGGTACCGCTATAGAACAAAAACCGGAAAGCCCGGAGTCGGATTATATCTTTATAGACTCTACGTGATTCACGCGCCTTTGTTCAGATTGTTTATGAAACTGAACTTTGTTCTGTACATTCCAAACTTTTATATAAATATGACCTAAACAGAGTTTAAAAAAGGGAATTTACTGTATTTAAGGTTTTCAAAAATCTATAAAAACTTTATCATAATTATCAGTCGGAAGACCCTGAATATAAAACATTATTCCTACCTCATAGAACAAACACCTGTTTGAACGACTAATTACTTATTGCATTTAAAGGTAAATGCAATTTTGACCCATTGGCTCCAACCTAGTGGCGGATTGATAATCTGCTTTGCCTCATTACTCTACAAGAACTTAATGAAATCGATTTTACTCCCTAAACTTTCAGACTTTAAACCAATTTATTTTATCTACGTACTAACGTAGATAAAATAAATTGGTTTAGTTAATTTAGTTACTAAATTCTACTAAATCATTATTCATCTCTTTATCTAATAAAATTGTAAACAAAACAATTTTGTATATACTTTAACGTCAAAAAGTAAACGAAAAGTATCTCGGGATGGAGTTTCTCTACGGCTAACTACATTTCGTTCAACAAAGTTAAGAGATACCCCCTAAAATTCAATGATTGTATTCGACATTTTACGCACACGGATACCAAACTAAAACTATTCACTTCACGGTTCCGATTTAAAAAATGTTTGAAGAGGAAAAAGTTTCAGTTGTCACGTCTCTATAGTTCGTTAGCGGTGAATTCAAACGTGTGTAATGCTGAATTCGAGTGTTCGTGTGTAGTTTGTATAGTTCAAAGCTATCTGGAACATGTTAAGGATTTTCCCTTTTTTCGCCCAATTATCACATACATAGATCCTGGACCTTAGCTAGGATTCCCTGTACTAGGGGCTTAGAAACTACGAGGACCGTGCTCCCACAACACCCAGATACGGAACAAGTATTTATACGCTTTTTTTCGGTGCACAAACTGCACTAATAGTCCTGTCGCGGGAATCGAACCCATCACCCCCGGGTTATGAGCCGATCTGCTCAACCACCACACCACGGATACTGTCTAAATTGCCTTACAATTCGATAGATATAATATAAATTATCTATAACTAATTAGGTACCTAGTCCGCAATGAGGAGATCCGTAAAAGAACTAAAGTGACCGATATAGCTCTCAGAATTAGCAAGTTGAAATGGCAATGGGCAGGCCACATTGCTCGCAAAACTGAGAACCGATGGGGAAGAAAGGTTCTCGAGTGGCGACCACGAACCGGAAGAAGCAGCGTAGGCTGGCCCCCCACTAGGTGGACCGACGACCTGGTGAAAACCGCGGGGAGCCGATGGATGCAGGAGGCGAGCAGCCGCTCAAAGTGGCGCTCTCTGGGGAGGCCTATGTTCAGCAGTGGACATCTACGGGCTGATGATGATGATGAGGTACCTATATTAAATTACAACAATACAAATACATATTTAATCACTTTTAATCACTTCAGTAACTTTAAAACGGCTTAAATAAGTTATTACTTATATACATAATAAACTTTTTTACGTAAATGTAATACCTGTTTTGTATGTCTTTCTGTATAATAAATCAAAACCTTACAAAAAACCCTAAAAAAGGATAATTGTCCTAGTAGGTACCTATACCTAGGTCTAGGTATAGGACATTTATCCTTTTTTGTTTTTAGCAGTTACCTACTGTTATTGTTAAAATAAAAGCTGTTAAACCATGAATTAATGCATGGTATGGCAGTCATGTCGGAAGCTGCAAAAGCGGTAACAGCTGCGATGGTGGTTGTGACCTATATAATATACTAAAGCTCCGAACCTAATATTGTACTATAAAATATACTCGTTCTCTTGACAAAATGTTTTAACTCTAGAATGAACTAGGTACATAATATGACTATTGAAATATCAGTTTTATTTTGTTATAATTTAGTTTCAATATAGCGTAACCACATCATTATCATTAGCCTAAAGACGTCCGTCCACTGCTGAACATAGGCCTCACCCATAGAGTGCTACTTTGAGTGGTTGCTTTTATTAGTTTAACTAGCTGACCCGCCCCGGCTTCGCACGGGTTAATTAGTTTTAAAAGTCTTAACTGTTTATGGGTACGAGAGAAGACAAAGGTAAAAAATAGGGGAAACGGCGAAGGAAGGCAGGCTGTGCCTGCCTCCCTTCTATTACCATCCCATCCATTCATCCTTTTCCCCTATTTTTTTTTACCTTTCCCTTCTATCTTACCTTTTACAGAGTGAGTATTTTGTGTTTTCATTTTTTTTAGTCTTTTATTTTTTTTTATTATTATTGAAATTAAAATTTATCATCATCATTTTCATCACGCTGGAACTACTGAAAATCCGTTCAGTAGTTCCAGCGTGATGCGTGTTTAAAGGGACAGACAGACAGACAGACAGACAGACAGATAGACAGACAGACAGACAGACAGACAGACAGACAGATAGACAGACAGACACACAAAATTCAAAAAAATTGTTTATGTTTTTATATCGATTAAGAAGTTATACAGTCAAAATTTTCAAAAAATATTCAATGTACAGATTTAGCACAGTTACAGTTATTATGTATTGATTGTATTGATTGTATTAATTTGTTATGCTTGCACTGATTGCAGTTAATTTGTTTATTGAGTTGTATGCAAACACTCAAGATGTGTTTACACAATTCACCTACACGTGGGATCTCAAACAAGAAGATGGCTTCTCAGACCTCTCTTGCATAAATTCAGTAGATTCATAGCTAAGCCCTAAGATCCTCTTCGCTCATAAAATCAATATTGAAGTTTAAGCCTCGTCAAAAGTTATAGTCTATCGGTAATGAAAATCTAGTCAAAATATGCCTTCAAATTGAGTTCGGTCTCGTCAACCACAAAACTGGCGGAGAGGCCGTAGTATGGATATACTATACCTACTAAGTTATCGAAGCAATCATGTTGCCATGGCAATGTTCAGTTGCTCAATGTAAGATATAGTTATCGAAAAACTAATAGCACATATATCTTTTAGTAGGTTGATAAGAACTAAAAACTGAAGCAACTTATTCTTGAGCAACGATCACAGCGAATGTTTTCACACTTAAAAAAACTCAAAGCCGTGGCTAGAATTTGCAGTAGCTCAAATAAAATAAATCAGCATGTTCAAGAATTATAAGAACTTGACGGGCCCGATAGCTCAGTTGGTAGTAACCCTGCCTTCTGAACTGAGGGCTGTGGGATCGATTCCTACCCAGGGCGATTATTCTCTATGGAAACACAGATTCCACACGATACGAAACCACGTCGTTATCGTGTCTTGTTCAAATCGTGTTACAGCGTTAGGAGTCCTTTACATTACATTGAGTTATTTTTATTTTGAATAAAATATATTGACATAAGTGGTCATATCTTTTGATGTGTTGATGTTTCGGAACGCGTCTCAGTAAAACATATAATTTTTGACAGTTCAAATCGCGCCAATTTCAAATTTATTTCGCGCGGTTTTGTTTTCGTTTCATAGAGAATAGAGTTTTGCAGATTTCTTATTTAAGACAAGGAATCCGCGTGGTTTCGAAGTAAGGAATCGATACGGCCCAGGACAAAACATTTGTGTGATGAACATAGATGTTTGTTCTGTGTCTGGGTGTTATATTGTATTCTATGTATGTATTTACAAAACAAAAAGTATCTAAGTATTATATGCGTTATCTGGTTCCCATAGTACAAGCTATGCTTAGTTAGGGCTAGATGGCGCTGTGTGAAATGTCCACACATATTTATAAAAAAAGCAAAACTTCCATCATCGACCCGTACATGGTCAGCTTAGTAGAGTATGACCTAGAACCTAAGTATATATGACAGAAGACTTGTGTCCCAACAGTGGGAACATATTGGGGTGATAATTTGATGCCACTAAACGGTGGCTTATTTAACGCAATGGACTGCGGCGAGCCGTCCTAATACAGCATGAGATCAAATCAAACCAACCACGGCTTAGCCAAGATTAGTGAATGGATACTGTGACCGGTAATAGCTCTGTTCGTTTGAGTGATTACTATTGTTACTGTACATCAATTTGTACAGTTTAGTTCACATTGACCTTTTTTCATAAGTTCCAGATTTTTCCTATATCTTTCAACCATTAGAACATTCCACACCTTTGCATATTTTTATTGATAAAGTAGGGTGGAAATGGTCAGTATCTAAGTATTGGAGGTATTTCGACCATAAGAGAATGACGCTTAAGCCAAATGCCAGTGGTGGTTCTGGAATGGAAAGGATATGTAGGGACAGTACTACAAAGAAACCCTCAAACTAAGCTAAGGTAAAACTTTGAACCATCTTTAAGCGAATTGGTCAGCCCAAAGGCACATTTCTGAGCCTTAGCACCATGCATGAGAATACTCTTCTCGTCTAGAGAAATACCTGCACGAATGTCCTAAGAATTTGTGAGCTCTTAGCGCGAATCAAAACAGAACCTATTTTAGATCGCTTGTCAAAATCTTCATAAAAAAAAACAAAGCGATCCAAAATAGGCTCTGTTTTGAAACGCGCTAAGAGCTCACAGTACGGCCCCTGAAATTGTTAACTTTTCGTGCATCTTTTTAACTTATTTAGAACGAAAATCGGGGTACTTAGCATCCTCTGTTAATATTCACTGTTTAACCAGTCATCCCAGTATAAATAAGCACGTATGAAAATCCACCTTGTTTTAGTACCTTCCAAGGGAACGTATATTATACCTACACGTGTTGCTGTACATACGTTTTTCTCATGAATTCCCCGGACGCGCGTAAAAGCTACGGGATATATTGACGTCAAAAGTCAGTTTGTCTTAGGATAGGACCAGTAAAATGCTTTATTATGTTTACTTGGGATATGAGAATTGTTTAGACTTGTACGAAGGTTGCGTAAATATGACAGCCGAAATAAGAGCTTTGATGTTTGTATTGTAATCTATTCTTAGAATATAATGATCTACTAATTGTAGTGAGAGCATGCGTTTTGATTATTAGAACACTTTTATAGTTCTTATATTTATTATTAAAAACGCTGCATATTTTTAATTAACAATATAAGTGGTTTATTACTAAGTACAACAATATAGC
Organism: Ennomos erosarius; assembly: GCA_963580505.1. NCBI lineage: Eukaryota > Metazoa > Arthropoda > Insecta > Lepidoptera > Geometridae > Ennomos > Ennomos erosarius. The sequence goes on from OY756982.1 coordinate 3,734,267, forward strand.
AAGTAACTTACTAGGTATAGGTATATTTAAAAAAATAGTGAACTTGCCCTCGGGCCACAGCTTCAATGTGCCAATTACCCCATGCCTCTCACCACCTATAACCTAAGTCTTGACTCATAAGTACATAATCAACAAATCACCATCTGCTTTGCCTGGCCGCCTTCTTTCTGTAAAGAGTCGGTACAGTAATGTTTCCCTTACAATAAAATTATAGTAGTTATGTCTCTTTTGTTATTTAAAACAACAGCATATCAATTTCTAAAGCCTAATTTTGGAAGAAATAATCATATTAAAATTTCGTTAAATGAAACTTTCACAATTTGTATTAAAATCGTAACGTGACGTGAGCTATAAATTAAAATGTTAATACGCGTGTCAAACTTATAACACACAAGTTACTAAAGTATCAAATTAATATTCTTAGGCCGACATGCGAAACATAAATTAAACTGTAGTCTGCAAAGTTATTTCAGCGTAGCACAATGATTATATTAAATAAATATCTGTTAACTGTCATAAGTTATATACTTAAAATAAACAAAGGAATTGGTAATGACAGTCTTGTAATTTGTGAACTTGTATAAAGTTGTAAGCTCAGACTTAAAGATCAATTTAGAGTCAGCTCTCAGAAATAGAATGTGAAGCCAAAAAAAGAATATGAAATCGCAGAATCGCATATTATGCTTGACAAAGTTTGTATGTCCTTATTCGCTAGTACTTGCTGTTAGTTATCGTAGATAGAAAATAATAACGCGGATGGGCTTTCAAGTTCTACCTATCTATTCCTTTTATTGGCTTCAAAATACTAGGTAGTATGCTGAGTCTATTAAGTTTAAGTCTGCGCCATAATATATAGGGTTATCATTATATTAGGAGCGTATTATTGACCCTATTGTCTGTTATAATTAAATTATTTTTTTTAATGATGTTAAATATCTTGCCATTACCTATTTTCGGTGAATGATATACGAAGTTGAATTCTCCTGGGTTATTCATGCTTACATTTGACGTAACCGTGGTTGCAAATTTATTTCAGCTATCCACATTTTTTTGTTTATTGGTGCTCCGGATAAAAAAGTTATTGAGGGCATCAATCATACGTTGCTTGAATTAAAAACATCAATCGCGGATATTGAACACCAAACGCTACTCCAAAAATCATTTGAGCTCTGGTCAAAAGATAAATATTATTTTTTTATCTCACGTATTGGTTTTTAAAACTAATACAGATTCAGATTCAGATTTTTATTGCTTCCATAGTATACATACAATAGGTGGAATATAAAATTAAGTCTAGTTTCATATGGACCCCGTCGGGCGCAGCAAATTAGGAGAGAGGAGGGCGTCTTAGCAAAAGAATCAAAGTGATCAAACAAAATAGGTACACTACATAGAAAATAATATTAGTTTGATTAGCTATAATAAAATGTCAATCCAATTTTATCTATTATTATTATTATTAGTAATATTAGTAAAAATTTAATGTCAGTTTTGTACAATATAAAATAAATTAGATTACCTATTCAATGTCACTACTAGTACTATTTGGTATAATATATAAACTATTTGGGCCCCATGGGTTCACTCGCGGATAAAAAGAATTCTTTGTGTTATTTAGTGCATAAGCTATTTGCATTTTAAGTTTTATCAAAATTAAGTACCTAAACACTGTTATCGTCTCTTCCATATTCATATAAATAGAAAGACTCTACTGAGGCTGACAAGAGCTTTATTGTTTCTATTAAATAGGAAATTTATTTATTAAAAATAAAACAGATAGTTGTTTCTATAAATTTCCTTAAAACGAATTACTGAAATGCTCAAGCACCCCCTTTTATAGATCTTCTCATAAACTAAAAGGAAAGAAAAAACGCTTTAACGTTTCTAAGTACCGTCAAATACAAAGTGAATAAAAACCCTTCCGTCTCTAAACTACGATCGTTAACTGAACAATTTGAATATCGTCAACACGACACCATTAAAAAGTTTAACGTTGTTCATTTGTTTTTTGTTACGCTTAGGACTTGACTATGCTAAAATATATTTACTTTTTTCAACAAGTGTACTGCAGTTCATAAAAATAATAATAATTTAGCAAACATTTGCTCCAGTCTAGAAAACTAATTTAAGAGTGTAGTATCGTAAAAGCGTGAAAACTAGAGAGCGTGATAAGATCCAAAATGAGGAGATCCGCAAGAGAACGAAAGTCACCGGTATAGCTCTTACGCTTAGAGTTACAGCAAAAGTAACAATGGGCAGGCCAAATCGCTTACAGAACCAACAACCGATGGGTAAGAACGAATCTCGAGTGTCAACCACGAAACAGAATACGCAGCGTGAGCCGACAACACTGCATCTGTTATGGCCGGCCATGTCGGTTAAAATCAGGTGAACGACTAGCTCGTCACGTCATTCGTTCTCATAAAAAAGACAAAGTAGCTCTCTAATGGAGAGAAAACTTGTTATTAACTCTATCATAGTGAAAACGACCTAACATCTTTACGATTTAACATCATTATCGGAAAAACGATAAAACTTCTAACCGTACTATTTCGGATACACCCTACAAAACGGTACGTTCCGATTGACAATTCAATCACGATTACGACTGTCTGGGATGAGATTAACTTCTTTGTGAGATTTCGTTTTTCGATCTTCCGCGAGTATGCTGCTTGACTCGGATTTATTCTTTTGGTTCTTCAGAATCGCAGCTTGCTTTGAACTTAAATAATGACCGTATTTCACTCTTGAAATGTACCTTTTGATTTGACCCTTGACGAAAAATAGGTTTTGGAATACAAGAATTACTGTTCTTGGTAATAAATAGGCTGTGTGTTCTGTGTGGCCTTTGTCTGTGTGTTCTTATTGAGGTTAGTGGTAGTGGACAGATAAAACGATAAGATTTTTAGATTTCATAGGAAACTTTCAGGCATCTTCACCATCGTCTTCATCATGATGTAAAAATCCTGTGATCAAGATGATCAAGTTGTGATGATGAGTGACGTCATATTCTCTCTGTACTAAAACGAATGAAATGCTAATTGACTATTTTTTTTATTGATGATCTTATATTTTTATTCTGAAACTCTCTTTTTTTTTATGAGAATGAATGACGTGACGTGGTAGTCGTTCACCTGATGTTAAGTGACACGGCCGCCCATAACAGATGCAGTGTCACTCGGGACTTTAAAATAATAAAGTTTCACGTGACGCTGCACTGCGCACGTCATCCTGAGACATCACCCAGTCTAGTAATCAGATTACTAGACTGTGAGATCAGGTCATAAAGTCTCATTTGCCCAGTAATTTCACTAGCTACAATGCCCTTCAAGCCGGAGCACAGTTAGTGCTCGCACACTACTGCTTGGCGGCAGAATATCTAGCAGAGCGGTGGTACCTACCTAGACGAACATAGCAGAAAAGTCCTACCACCTAAGTAGTCTCTCTTAGGTACTTATTATATCAGTTTACTAATGAATTATAAATGGAGGTTTTAGAAAAGAAGCTAATTTGGAGTGTTTACTGTTTATACAATAATTTTGTAAATCATGGGCTTCTGAAAATTTGATTAAATTGAATAGTACCCGGACCGTGTCAAAACACCTCACCAGCATAAGTTGGTATCACCAGTTCATTACCTTAACGTTTATAGAAAGTCGTAGTTTTGAAATGGCTACATACTTACAAAACAGCAGTTATAAAATGTATCTAATCTATAGTATCTACGCAAAAGTATACTTACCTAAAGTTTCAATTGAAAAGCTCAACATTTGAAGTAGCAAATCATGGACGAAATAAACGAAAACCCTGAGTTTGATACCACAACACGCACCAAACTTTCAACTTGGCTTCCGTTTAGTTATTCCATCTTTAAAATTATTTTAGACACAAATAACAACAACACAATGAATCCAAAACAAAAACGGCGGGAAGCACACTGTCTTTTGTTTCACTTATTTAAACAGAGAAGTGTTTCGTTTTTGCATCCAGCCAGCTAGTGCGTGAAAACAAGCGAGTTAGTTTAGAATTCAAATCCTAATAGTTTCCATTCGCGTTCGAAAACCGGCGTGATAACGAAAGCTGTACGAGCGCCCGTTGCGTCAGCGAGAGTACCACTGCGATTGTATCACGCAACGCGCCTGCGTACGTTCGTCTATTCTGCACTCCTGATACATTTTCTGCTTCAATTAATCCCGGCTCTGTACTCAATTACACCTACGAGTGTTACTCCCCTGGTACCAGGTTTAAACTGTTCAGCAGGGATATTGAATTAGAGTTGTGAAGAATGACGCCTAAGTGCCTTTGTGTTTTTAAAACCTAAGAAATTATAATGCCTTCATTAAAAAGAGTGCGAAGTATATCGCATAAAAACATCATCAGCATCATTAACGGCCTAAAGACGTCAACTGCTGAACATAGGCCTCCCCCACAGAGCGCCATCTTGAGCGGCTGCTTGCCTCCTGCATCCATCGGCTCCCCGCGGCTTTTACCAGATCGTCGGTCCACCTAGTGGGGGGCCGCCCTACGCTGCGTCTTCTGGTTCGTGGTCATCACTCAAAAACCTGTCTCTCCCATTGGTATCAGTTCTACATAAAAATTTATTGTATTTATTTATGCCATAGTTTTGACTGGTTTTTGATAAGTATTATCAGCGTATCTTAACTGGAAAACGATAAGCTGATACTTTTTCACAGACATGGTGGTAGGCATATCCATCACATTGATCAAGTGCAGTTTAGTCGATGATTGACACATCACAATATCCTCCAGTTCGAAGGTCGTATAGGTATGCTGGGTGTCCCGCAATGTTTTTTCACTATTCTTAGCGGGTGAGAATTCCGCACGTTACCTAAAAATTGAAAGTACACAGTCACTGAGTGACAAAACCCCTTTCTAATAAATAAAGATAAAAAAAAAGTCTATGATGCGGGCCAAGCTGAATTCGAACCAAGATGCGTTATTTTGAAAATTGCACAAGTTAACTCTAAGCCACACTAATTCTATAATACTGGAGAGATATCTTTTCAGTCAGTTTATAGTTCAAAACGACTACAACAAGAAAAAAGTTACGTTGCTACAAATCGTTTGAAAAATTATAAACTGAAACCTAAGTATGTACTGTTATATAAAATAAACACTTATAGGTATACTGCCTTGTCCTATGACTTACACAATGTCACAGCAATCAACGCACAGTAAACCAAATCAGGCTTTATCACCGAGCAATAGAATAAATGGCATCTGGTCTTCCGCTCCTAATCTTCTGTACAGAAATTAGGGTAACAACTGTCTGACAGACGAATTAACCTAATCAAGTTGCTGAACCTTGCTGATTAACGGGCGAGGCTTTAGCGAAACATCCATTAGGAGTAGTTTATGCAGATGGCATTTAAGGAGCTGTCTTAACGTTGGTTTATTACACTATGTTCACTTGTGAATAAAATAGAAATTAATTTCCTCATTTCACCTGGGTTTTTTTTTTGAACGGGCTAATGCTGTTGGTCTCTAACGACCTTTACAGCGTTACCGGGCGGGAAGGCAGGCGCTTAAGGCACCCAGCCGACAAAAGTGGGGGGCAACTAGCTCAAGGGCACCCCTGAGGTGCGAGCCTCGGCTGGGGCTGTTGCCGGGATAAGGGGATCGAGAAGGCTACGTCCGCTGGAGGAGTGGACCCTATGGAAAATCGCGACCATTCTAACTAACCTACGGGGGGTACGTCGACCTCGCCGGCGGGGTCGGTGTCTGATTGTGTTACGCTGGTATCCTATACCGGTGCCGAAATCAGTACCTGAGCTAGAAGGGCTAGACTGGTCAGGTAATCCTAGCGTAGCTGAAACAACGGCTGCTATAGGATCTTCCGGGTCGCTCAAGACGTGTCTTGGGCGGCGACGACGGGGTGAGGCATTTCACCTGGGTATGATTGCATGCAACTAGGTGAAATTACTAAGTGATATTAATTACAACGTACAGTTACAACAATATGGTCCTGGTTTGTGAATGGGAGCAGCCTCAGCTCACCGTGGGTGTAGGAAGCCGGCTAAAGGAATGTGCAGCAGCATACATCTCGACCTTTATTATAATCTACTGCAATCACCAAGCCGCCTGGTAATGGAGGAGGCCTATGTTCAGGAGTGTCTTCCGGCTGTTGATGTGTGTGTGATTTGAGCCAGCGTTCGACTACCTACATCTCACCTGTTGTAAGCGAAGATGTACCTACTCAAGGGTACAACACGAATGTTCATCTAAATATTTACGATATTCTACCCTTACTACACCTTTAAATATAAATATTGTTTTTCTGTGTATTTTATTTTTCTTGTATATGTTTTATAATTTATTTTGTTTAAATATTATATTGTTTGTCCTGGAGTTCGTGATGTCATGATGATGGGTTCCGACTGAAAATCAGTTATTGGGGTCTTAGGACCTTGATTACATGCTGAGTCGGGACCTTAATCATGACGTCACGCAACATTACATTTTATACGGTAGCATTGTTTTCTATTGTTAAGTATATTATTTATGTTGTATGTTAGAATGTAATGTTGTGTGATGTCCTGAAATAAATGTATTTTCTTTCTTCTTTCTTCTTTCTTTCTTTCAAATCAAAAATACACACATGGTTTGGAAAAACTTATCAAAATGCAGAACCACTATCTTTGGATTCTTTTCAAGACCAAAAACCTTTTAAAAAGGTTCAAAATACATTCCTATCATCAGCGAACTAATTTTTGGGTGTGGTAGTATAATAATATAAGATAAGTCTAATGAAAATTAAAATAACATATAAAATTATTATTTAATTAAACTACACTAAAAACTAAATACTAAACCTAAAAACTAAAACATTATAATACATAAAAGTCACAAATTATCAAAAAGACTCTTGATGGAGGGGAATGTTCCCAGAACGCTGGCTGCATTACCACGCTGAATGGCAATGCTGGTTTTTGGGCAAAATAACAGCCAGCGTTCTGGTCACCTGTCGCTTCCACCAAAAGTTTTGCCAAGTCCCTGTAGATTTCAAGGGCACCTGGTCCCCACGGTCCCATGGTTTCGACCCCAAACGGCAAAAACATGTATCCTCTGTCGACGTTTCCATATTTGCGCCGTTTGAGGTTTTCAGCTTTCACATCAGCACTGCCAGCTTGACTTTGATTCGGGAAGATGGGACGGTGCCATAGTATCGACGCAAATTGCATCCCATACTAAAGGCCGTCCCATGTTCCAAGGTATTAAAATCATTCCATCGGGCCTCTTGCCGTCATCGCGCATAAGCCCATTCGGTTCAAGAATTGACGGTACACCGGCACTGACAAAGGCCCGACGAATGACGTCATTTAAGCTGGCGTGACGTGAATACGTCCAGCACTGCTGCTACATGCTAGACCGTGGTGACCAAAGCGGTCGACTAATTCGCCACAAGTCTAAAGTAATTGCGATTGAGTTTAATTGCCCACACTTGACGCTGATTAATCACGAATGCCGCCACAAAAATAAAATGAAACTTAAACATTAAAACCGTTGACTGCCCCTCAAGATTATCTGGTCTATCAGTCGCATCCCATAAAAACTTTAACAACTAAGAGCCCCAGTTAAGGAACTGCCAACGTTAATGACCCCTTACCGTTAACTTTCCGAATCCTTTCGATGTCAGACCATAAAAACAGCCTTAAAGGCTTTAGCACCTACTTAATTACCTTCACAATGGGGTATAATAACAAATCTACTTGACTTTTACCTAACAATGAAGGCGCGTTATAAACAGCGTTTCACTAACTCTTAAGTTGTTGGGTGTTTTTCTGCCCGTGGTGCAAATAACTTAGTACAAAAGTATAGTAACTCATTTACAACCGGTGATGCCGTTGGTTTAGTTAAGGAAACGATGTTTATTTGGCTTCGGCCATCCACTTAAACGGAGTTTTGAAACCGTTGACTGAACACTATCTTTGTATGAAAGTTCATAGCTATGACGGAAGAACAATATTTTGGTATATGAATTCGCATACCTAACATTAAACATTTATTTTTGTTTTTTTTATATTATGGGCATTAGGCAGCCATGACGCTTAACATCAGGCGAAAAACTAGATCGTCATGTCTTTCGGTTGTTAAAACGGTTTGGTTGTTTAAAAAAAATTCTTGTTAGATATAAAAGAGTCGGGTGAAACCGTATATAATATCATGTCTAGTCAAAAATATACCCAGATTGTTAACAAAAGAACGATACGGGATGCCCATGGACCACGCTCAGTTGACCCTTTTCGTTATACCAGAATATTTTTGAAAGCAGGAACCGTGGGCGCAACCTACTTACTTTATCGCTGAAGGTTTGTCTCTAAGATTTCCGTGATCCTTTTTGTTACCGATACGGCCCTTTCATTGTTAAGGCATTCTTGTTAACTCCGAGGAAGTATAAGTGTGAAAGGATGGAATGTAATGAAAAGTAAAAGGATTTCCATTAGAAGAATGTTACCCTAAAAACTTTCTTATCGCACGGATTTTAAAACAGCTGTCATTTTTCTAATAAAAAAGTGAAACGTTGTCTGTTTGTTTGTGTCGCTTTTACGCCAAAATAGTTCAATCGATTTTCCACTGTTTTAGTTTAATACATGTAGATCTTTTTTCTCTTATCTGTGGTTCAATAGTTCATAGTCCACCAAAAGCTGAAACACGCCCACAGTTGAAAATAGACCTCCTAATAAAACACTATGTTGAACGCCTTGCATTTAATGGCTCCCCTACACACATTTAGCATCAAGCAAATAGACAGAAAATTAACAGGTTTATTTCCTTTTATATTCAATATCTACTGAGAAAAATTGATTATAAAACTGCTACACAGAGATATTAAGACCGAAGATAAAATCTTAGCGCATCTGTTTTATTTATCCTCGATATGACCTCGATCCTTCATAATAATTTATTGCGCTATCCATAACCCCATTTTTTTTGACAGTCGCTAGATTATGACGTAATGGATTACCAATTAACAGGTTGAATACTGATAACTGTTATATTTAACTTACCTAAAATCCATTTAATATATTTTTGTGAAACATCGCCTGAATAAAGCAGTATGAGCAGTCAAATGTCTGTAGTTGTCGTAGGATACCATAACTAACATAAAATAGAAAATTGGAATGTCGAAATCTTCCAGGTCAAAAAATATTTGTCAGTTGTAATGAGCAAATGTGCAAAAGTCCTTTATTTGACTTAAACTAAAATCACTCTTTTAAGCATTCAGGGGCCGTACTGTGAGCTTTAGTGCGATTCAAAGCAGAGCCTGTATTGGATCGCTTCGTTTTTTTTTGTATGAAGATTTTGACAAGCGATCCAATATTGGCTCAATTTTGAATCGCGCTAAGAGCTCACAGTATGGCCCCAGCACAGTTGTTCACTTATACGCGAACCCGTGAGCATGGTGCTTTTATTTGCGCAAAAATATCGATAAATCAACAAAAATGTGCAACAAAATATTAGGAAAATCAGGAAAAAATAAGTACTGGATTGTCCACCGCACTACAATTTCTGACACGCGTCTGAGCGCGGTGGATTATTCGGTGTAATGTGAACCGGCGGGAAAAAAGTAAATTAGTGAAACTGCGGGGCAGTTTTCATAATCAAACAGCCTGAAGACGTCTACTACTCAACATAGAACTCCTCCACAAGCCCCACTTTGAGCGGCTGCTTGCCTCCTGCATCCATCGGCTCCCCACGGTTTTGACCAGGGCGTTCGGTTCACTTAGTGAGGGACCGACATACACACACACATACGGCTCTAATGATAGGTATATATTATGCTTCTAAATACTTCTAAATACTTCTAAATTCTTTTAAACAGATGGCTATACTTAACAACCGACCTTAGAAAAGTTTAACTCTGATTTCTCGTCATCAGTAGCAATCTAACATAATACTACAATAAAATAGAATGTAATGAAAGTTACTATTTACTATCTCAAACTATGTTTGCGAACTTTCTTATTATTTCTTTTGTCAACAAAAGTGTGAATGGCAGCAATACATCTTATAAACACTAGTTCAAATACCGTTTTATTTCACGCGCGGGTCTGTCCTTTGTCGAAAACTTTTATTGACTCCTATCTTCTATCAAAGTTTAGGGATGTGACGAAATAATATCTATAATTTATCGAACAGGTATTTTGACGTATGGAACCTTAATACTTGTTTATTGACTAACCATTAGCAACAAGATAAAGTCAATGTTACGTTGCGCTACGATTTGTCTAGATTAGGAACCCAACTATGAATATTGTCGTCAACTCAATCAATTTCAGTTTTACCCAAAACATAACACTGCACAGTTATGAAATGCATGGAATTATCCAAAGACTTAAATAATTATCTTGTCACAGTTATTTGAAGGGGTAGTTTAGTTCAATCCTCTAATCAGGTGCTAATTGCGCAGCACAAATGTGGTCACCTCATTGCGTTGATGCTGATGACAACCGCCGGCTACTAGTTTTATCTGCATTTTCACGGCACTATGTGACCCACAAACGGTTTATTGCTCGAATAGAAAGCTTACAGTGCATTGTTAGCACCTGTTTTAGGAAGCAAACGAAACGATATTTTGCCAGTTCTTTAGAGACAAATTAAAAGAAAAATCACAGCAAGTAATTGTTTTATTTACAGACTGATTACCAGTAATTTAACTAATTATGAAACTCAGTGGTTTCATTTTGAATTTTATTAACCGACTGTACCTCATGAATATTGTGTTGCTTTCTCGACTAGGTTTCGAGCAGTTTCAGTATAAATTTTATTATGATTGACATAGTATAGATGAAAGTTTAGGCCTTCGTTCTCTATATCCGAGTAAAGTTCCGAGTTGGCTGGCCAGTGAGTAATACTGATGGGGACGTAAAGGCGTCGAGTAGTTCTTCCCAGTTTCACGAACGAAAACTGAGTTTCGATTAGCTACTCAGTGGGTAAAAATCTGATGATGGGTGATCTGTAGCAACGTCAACTGTTCATTTCGTTCGTTCAATAGTCACCCTGACTGCTGTCAGTGACGCCATTTTGGGTTCGTTTTTTACTTTTTTTGACATGTTTATGTGCCAGCTATATGCTGCGGTGCGGTAGATGCCCTTCAAAGAGTATTTATTCCCTACCTAAAAACAGTAAGTAGGTAAGGATTTACCTTTACAAAAAAGGGTATCAACTAATTAAATTAATGTAACACGAGGAATGTAGGAATGTAATACGAATTTAGATTACATTGTTTAGTTCAACGGGAAATGTAATAAGTAATACCTATAGGTACCTGAAATATGGTTTTATCTTGACGCAATAATAATAATTAAAACAACACAAAACAAAAATATCATAATATTATATAAGTATTTAACATATTATAATTGAACAAAAAATTTTTAGTCATCATCATCATAATCATCAGCCTGAAGACGTCCACTGCTGAACATAGGCCTCCTCCAAAGAGCACCACTTTGAGCGGCTGCTAGCCTCCAGTATCCACGGTTCTGAGCGGACTGTTTTACTAATTAAATACAATGATTTCTATATTCATAATTATCTGATCTCGAAATAGAAACAGGAATAGTCGATGTTTTTATAGCAGTAGCGTAATCAACAGGGTTGGTAGTTTTCAGTTCCGTAGATCTCAGTATTTTTGGCATGCAAACTATAATAATAAATTACAAACACATGCGAGGTTGCAACAAGTTTTGCTATAGCCGTCGATTAACCGTACTAATCGGCAGCTGATGTGTCCTGTAGGCCTAAGCGCTTCGTTCTCTATATTTGAGTAAAGTTCCGAGTTGGCTAGCCACCACGTAATGTCACTTGTAACTGCAGTAACGAATTTCAGAATGTCCGAGTAGCGCTAGCCGACCCGTAAACCAGGCTGCTACTTACAGGACACATCAGCTGCTGATTAGTACGGTTAACCGACGGCTATTGCAAAACTTGTCACAAGCTCGCAAGTGTTTGTAATTTATTATTATAGTTTGCATGCCTCAAATACTGAGATCTACGAAACTAAAAAGTACCAACCCTGTTGATTACGCTACTGCTATAAAAACATCGACTATTCGTTTCTATTTCCAGATCAGATACTTATGAATATAGAAATCATTGTATTTAATTACTAAAACAGTCCGCTCAGAACCGTGGGAAGCCGATGGATACTGGAAGCTAGCAGCCGCTCAAAGTGGTGCTCTTTGGAGGAGGTCTGTGTTCAGCAGAGGACGTCTTCAGGCTGATGATTATGATGATGATGACTACTAAAAAAGTTTTTGTTCAATTATAATATCTATGTTTAAATACTTATATAATATTATGATATTTTTGTTTTGTGTTGTTTTAATTTTTATTATTGCGTCAACATAAAACCATATTTCAGGTACCTATAGGTATGTAATCTAAATGCGTATTACACTCCTCATTAAATTAATTTAATTAGTTGATACCCTATTTTGTAAAGGAAAATCCTTACCTACTTACTGTTTTTAGGTAGGGAATAAATACTCTTTGAAGGGCACCTACCGCACCGCAGCATATAGCTGGCACATAAAAATGTCAAAAAAATAAAAAACAAACCCAAAATGGCGTCACTGACAGCAGTCAGGGTGACTATTGAACGAACGAAATGAACAGTTGACGTTGCTACAGATCACCCTAAATTTTTACCCACTGAGTAGCTGATCAAAACTCTGTTTTCGTTCGTGAAACTGAGAAGAACTACTCGCCGCCTTTACGTCCCGATCAGTATTACTCACTGGCTAAAGTAATCGTAACTTTAATCGAATATAGAGAACGAAGCGCTTAATCCTTCGTTCTCTATATTCGAGTAAAGTTCCGAGTTGGCTAGCCACCACGTAATGTCACTTGTAACTGCAGTAACGAATTTCAGAATGTCCGAGTAGCGCTAGCCGACCCGTAAACCAGGCTGCTACTTACAGGACACATCAGCTTCCGATTAGTACAGTTAATCGACGGCTATAGCAAAACTTGTTACAAGCTCGCATGTGTTTGTAATTTATTATTATAGTTTGCATGCCACAAATACTGAGATCTACGGAACTAAAAAGTACCAACCCTGTTGATTACGCTACTGCTATAAAAACATCGACTATTCCTGTTTCTATTTTAAGATCAGATACTTATGAATATAGAAATCATTGTATTTAATTACTAAAACAGTCCGCTCAGAACCGTGGGAAGCCGCCACCGGCTGCGGTTCTGAGCGGACTGTTTACGGAGGCTAGCAGCCGCTCAAAGTGGTGCTCTTTAGAGGAGGCCTATGTTCAGCAGTGGACATCTTCAGGCTGATGATTATGATAATGATGACTACTAAAAAAGTTTTTGTTCAATTATAATACTTATAGAATATTATGATATTTTTGTTTTGTGTTGTTTTAGTTTTTATTATTGCGTCAAGATAAATCCATATTTCAGGTACCTATAGGTATTACTTATTACATTTCCCGTTGAACTAAACAATGTAATCTAAATTCGTATTACGTTCCTCATTACATTAATTTAATTAGTTGATACTCCTTTTTGTAAAGGTAAAGCCTTACCTACTTACTGTTTTTAGGCAGGGAATAAATACTGTTTGAAGGGCACCTACCGCACCGCAGCATATAGCTGGCACATAAAATCGTCAAAAAAAATAAAAAACGAACCCAAAATGGCGTCACTGACAGCAGGCAGGGTGACTATTGAACGAACGAAATGAACAGTTGACGTTGCTACAGATCACCCTAAATTTTTACCCACTGAGTAGCTGATCGAAACTCTGTTTTCGTTCGTGAAACTGGGAAGAACTACTCGACGCCTTTACGTCCCGATCAGTGTTACTCACTGGCCAGCCAACTCGGAACTTTACTCGGATATAGAGAACGAAGCGCTAAGTCTCATAAGTCTATGCTTGCTGGTAAGTAGGTAGGTACTTAGTGCGCGGGTTATTTTCCAGAACTAGGCCGGCCGTACACCATCCCTTTTGCGTGATGAAGTACCGTGCAGTTCAAAAAACAAAATGAATAGTCTAACAGCATTAATTTATACTTTAACAGGATAATACCGACTGTAAATATTTATATTTTGGTGTTCTAATTATTATTTTAAACATAGGTCTTTTGAGGTAAATTTATAGATAGAATTGCCTACATGCATGTCTTCACATCCCTATCAGTTCGTCATCTCAAAGGAATCGGCTGGCGAGCAAACATCAAACTCTATAGGGACGCGACTCTATGTTGTTCCTGTCTCTGGGAAAAAGTATTCGTTGCATTCTATTCTCGTACTTTTTTATAAGGCCCTCTCTTATTCTAACCTGGGTCTTAATGTAGAATCTAGGGATGATTTTAGCCATAGAACCAAAAAAAAACAAATAAAGTAGATGGCGTGTTATTAACTTTGAAATCCCAAGATCAGAACCAACAAAAATGAAGTATCAAAAAAATAGTGTTAGAAAGAGTTAAATGTAGTATCAGTCCCTCCAAAGCTAAAATAGACCAGCAATCTTTTCTAGCAGAGGTCAAATACATAAAAAAAGGCTGTAGATTGTGCTCAATGAAATGTAGGTTATTGGAAACCTTTATGCCTAGCAAAGGCAGGCTAGTTGTGCAGTACTTATAAATTTTTAGATTCTTTGTTGATAAGCTCTTCTAGATATTATTTATGTGCAAATGTTTATTTTCATTTTAATGTCAGTCATAAGACCACAGTTTTATAATATCAGTATGATAATCATTTGGTTCTTCGAGCCGGATCATCTTTTTGATGATCTTCTCGTGTAGGCAAGTGGTCAGCCCTGGTGTCAGAATTTTAGGCCACCCAAAGGGTTCTGACTCGTAGCGGTCACCCATCATAGTAGTGACCGCAGCGAATGCTGCTTGCGATGATGAGTAGGGGCGATAATAACCAAACTAATTTACACTGCCTATTCCAATAAATACAGTAAATCAGAGGCAAAGATTACTTCAAGGTGCATACAACATACAATACAAACAGAGACCATTTTGTGTTGTAACCGGAAAATAGTTTAAAGAACACAGTCCAAGTTGTGTCTTTGTACTTGGCACCGGACAAAGTATTTGCAGCATTCCTTCCACGTATTCGTAGTTTGTGTGCTCGCCACTGCGGCTAGTGAACGTCTTTTTACTTTTAAACTTGGAGTAAGCATGCTGCTTTGTAAACGGAAAAATCGTTTTGTACCACTAGCTGAAATAGGCAGTAAAAGTTGGTTTAAACTGTAATTTTTCAACATATTTCCATGAAATAACTTCTCTCTTTAATAACTTAACACTTTACTGACATTTATCTGTGTTTTTTAAGTTTTTTTGGAACGGCTTTGCTGTAATAACGACCGCCATCGGATCAACTTTGGAATCGATTTAATTTTTTAAGCAAAAATGGGCATAATTTGGTCATGAGGTTAAATCTCACCTGATGAGAAATGATTATGTGGTATATCAATTAGACAAACAAGTTAGCCCGGTTTTTCCTTCTTGTTTTAATAAGATCCTTATTATACCTATTGTAAAGTTTGTATGTGTATTGTGTATGTATGAAGCATTACTTTCCCTATCTCTTCAGTGTTTTGTTTTTAGTACATATAGTGCAAGTGAAATTGAACAGAAAATTAGTTGGGGTTTTGTGTCTTGGAGAAAATTCTGCTGCAGAAATGATAATAAATAACCGAGCGTGTCGTGAACGCAGCTGATATGGCCCGTTGCACCCTGTAGCCATCTCGTTGGGTTGAATCAAGATAGAACAGTTATGTGATATTCTTTGTTGGAAAATACACGGGCTCCAGCGCTTGGAACATTGGCTATTACCTATAACATTGTGCTTTCTCTAACAATTCAACATTTTTGAGAAAAATCGTAGAGAGTTCTACGTTTTTATGAATGACATAATGAGCTAGTTATTTGCTACAAGTGAAGCGCCACATTACGGCTACCCTAACAGTTGCTGTGATAATTTTGCACGATAAAAGGGCAAAACACGGGTTCATCATCGGTTCATCATTATCATCAGCAGGCTGAAGACGTCCACTGCTAAACAGAGACCTCCAGAAAGTGCCACTTTGAGTGGCTACTTTCTATCTTCATCCATTGGCTCTCCGCGGTTTTAACCAGATCGTCGGTTCACCGCAGCTCTCTTCATAGCTCGTTACGCGACTTTGAGCTTACTAATGAGGCCAAGGAAGAGACAACCTCTCAGTTCCTTAAATAATCACTGGCAACATACACCTATTGAAAACATTTGTTTTCAAGCTCTGCGGTATTTTTGGTAAAAAGACAAGTTTAAATAATCTAAGCTTTCAATCTAAACTTACACACTAATTACTTACTTCTATGTTAAAACTTATCTTTTGCCACGGACCTTGAATTTTTCGTCTAAATTCTACTAAACAACTATCAAATATGTCTATCAAAATAAATAACGGTCCAAGCTGTTACTAAATCTAGGCTGAAGCGCTTGAAGCTTAAAACATTTAAGTAATTTCTCAATGTCAATGTACTAGAATACCTTTCGTAAACAAAGTTCATCCATCGAATGAGATGGAACTTCGTAAAATGTTCATCCTCGCTCCCCTCTCCTTAATATCAGAAACCACTGATGCGACACGTCGCATTATAATGGTGTCGTTTAAATGGTGAAGTCGCAGGTGGAAAATGTTGCACGTATGACGACATCACGTTCAAAGTTTTCGTGACTTAATAAAATAGGTAGGTACATCGAGGTTGGTTACTTATAAGAAAACTATTTTTGTAAGGTAATATTAATCAATACATTATACCTATGTAAGTTTAAATGGGAGTAAATAAATAATTTTAATGAATGGGATTTGAACCTTCATTCATCCAAATCCAACCGCGTGCTTTTCTTAGACTACCGTGACAAATAATCTATTGTCCCGTTTTCCATTAAAAACATTTTTACGCTCTAATCCGCTCTATTTCCTATCCATGGAAGTTCATTTTGGTATAAACTGAATATGAACAAAAAAAAGTAAATAATACTCTGGAGTTTTTAAAAAAACTAACTTATCGCACATATGTATCACCAAATAAATAGGTCATAGATTTGCGACGCGTCGTGTTAGTGAGATACGGCGCTTAAACCAGATACTTCATCAAACTCACTCTAAATTTTATTAGAGACGCACTCATTAAAGTAAACAGCTTTAATAATATTTAACGCTGAGATTTCGTGTGGATTGTGAATTTTGAGCGGCATCAGCATCAGGTTAAATTAAACATCGGTCTAGTTTGAAAGATATTTTATTTAATACACTGTTTTGCCTGTTTTGCGTATACACATGTAAAAGTAATACATTTTTTGCCTATAAAACGTTCGAAACTTTTAAATAGATAGATTCTAGCTCTGAATATGTACGTAACTTACGTTTTATTTATGACAATAATCGATAAAGGTTAAAAATGAAAAATATAGTGAATTTTTCATACGACCATTTTTCATTCGACCATTTTTAAATTCGACAATTCTTTATACAGTTCAGCGCTGGAATCTAAACTTACATAGATTAGATTCTAGCATAAAAAGCGCTTTAAAAGCATAAAGTCAGCAGTATTAGGTAATCCATCGAGTGCTGTGCGGAACAAAACCGCAATATTCCAAATTTTTGTTCTAGAACTCTAACACAGCTTAAAATTGTTTATTTTCAATTCGCAAACAGTAAAGCCAAGCGGCTGCCCCGAGCCTCTAAGCCGAAAGCAAACCGTTCAACGTCAAGAGTGATTAAAACGCCCGGATTCTCTCTGCATCTGACATGCAAACATTGTCTGCTACGCTATCGGCTACCACGAACACGACACTGGCCTTTTAACGGTGCTACCGACGAGAAGCGAGTTTATGAAAATAGCACAGTACAGTACGCCTAGCACGAATATTTACCCGCAAGTAAGTGTAACGTTAACGTAAAATAGTTGTATGGGGCGCTGATCATATGCCATAAAAACGTTACACTTCCTTGCGCATAAATATTCGTGCTAGGTCTACTGTTACATTTATTTTTATAACTTAATAGCCCCGCATTTGATCGTAATCTCACCTGATGGAAAGTAACGATGCAATCTACGATGGTACACGCTTGCCTAGAAGATACATATGCACTCGCAACTTGAAGAGCCCCAAACTCTACTTATTGGGAAACAAAGACGCTGGTGGGAGAAATATTAACCACACATGGATGGCGTGTAGCAAAAGGTGTCACATTTTGAGAATTTGAAAGCAAACCTTAATACCTGTCAGAAGGAATTTTTAGGAAGTTGGAAAAGTAAGTCGTGGTTAATTATAAATTAGAAAGCAAGGCCCTAATTTTTTCGAGATATCTACATCTACAATCCGTAAGACATTGTGTACAACAATGCCTTGCGGATTGTAGATGTAGATGTAGACATCTTTCGTAACATGGCCAATATATTTATCTACTTAGGTAGTACTCATATAGGCAATAATTGTATAAATAAATTAACATAATATAGTTTGATGGTCTTGGCAGTGTAATGTAAACAGTAACTAACTATTCAATACCTAGTGTTTTCTAAGTTCAAAGTTCCGTAAGATAGAATAGAATAGAATAGAATAACTCTTTATTGCACATACCAACATAAAAGAAATTTGAACATTAAAGTACTTATAGTTAGTTAGTACAATGGGCGGCCTTATCACTAAGAGTGATCTCTTCCAGGCAACCTTTGGATAGAATGTTTTAGTTGTCAGTAGGGTTAAAAATAGAAGAAGAATTTAGACATAAACAGGATAAACTTTGGATAAAAATGTGGCGTTAATAAATAAATAGACGAAACTATGTTGTTGTGTGGTACACCAAAAAGTTGTAGGTACTGTAAAACTGGACTGTTTTATTATCCGACCAAGACAAGAAGGCAAGAGAGCGTAACATTGGACACAAAAACCGCACTCGCTCGTAAAAGCGCCGCAGTAACTTAAACATTCCAAATATTACCACTGTTTAAAATTCGCTAACTCATAATACTCGGTTCACGAAACGCGAGCTTTAGAGTTTGTAGGCACTACTCAATTACACGAATGGAATTCATCTTCATATCTCAACCAAACTGAGTGATGATCCGGGCCATAGAGAATGGATTCTAATAGAGACGAAATCATATCATCAGGTGAGATAGTGGTCAAGTGCAAGCCTATCCATTAATAAAAAAAAAAAAAAAAAAAAAAATATTGTTTCGTTCAAAATTAATTTCGTGAATATGTGGGCTATCATTAGCTGTAAAGGTTATACCAATAATCATGCTACCCTTTTTTCTTATGAGACCTGTTTGATATTTTATCGTTCTATAATGAAATAAACTGCCGTTAAAAAAATGTGGTAATTGAGTGAACAAGATAATGGTCTTGCAATGTGGGCATTTTCGTGCAAAGTTTTAACCAAATCCAAGCTATTTTAAAACTAAGCATTAAAATTAACTAATCACTCATTATTAATTACTTTAAATTCAGTAATTTTAATTATACATAAGTAGTTAACTGACAAGCGACATTTATAAGTGCTATTGAACTGAGTAAGCGGTGAAAATGGACACTCTATTAAGTCTCTAAAGCTTCGGTGGTCTATGGCCCGGACACTCCGTCAGGTATTTACTTTTATGAATCGACCGTTTGCGTGCTCCATGCTTGACATAACGAGCTACTTAAATAATTTGACCCCCTGTAAATGCTGGTCGTTTAGATAAACACTTGCGTTCTGTGTGTAAACAAGGGGAATAATGTTCTAATTTGAGAAACATAAAATAAATAAACATAATTCATTAACCTCCATTAGTATCAAGCTATTTAACCTCTGGAATACCATTTTACCATTGCATTTGAGATGACATTGGAATAAAAATGCATGCGTGTTTGATATCGAGTCGCTGGGAGTGACAGTTTCTAAGTTCATACATAATCCTCTATGAAGTACCTACAGCAACATATTTAGGTACGTCCTAGAGAGATGAATGCGGACTTAATAGCGGTCAAACTTTAGTGAAGACAGGGTTTATTTTAATTCAAGGTAGGTAAGGTAAGTATTGGCAAGTTGAAATGGCAATGGGCAGGCCACATCGCTCGTAGAACTGACAACCGATGGGGAAGAAAGGTTCTCGAGTGGCGACCACGAACTGGAAGACGCAGCGTAGGCCGGCCCCCCACTAGGTGGACCGACGACCTGGTGAAAGCCGCGGGGAGCCGATGGATGCAGGAGGCGAGCAGCCGCTCTAAGTGGCGCTCCCTGGGGGAGGCCTATGTTCAGCAGTGGACGTCTTCAGGCTGTTAATGATGATGATGATGATGATAATGAAGGTAAGTATGTTCAAAACAATTGAACAAGACTGCTAGTAACCGAAAGAGTTTTTAAACAATAAAAAGGTAGAGTCATAACGGTAATACGTATTGGAAGTTTGACCATAATGATAATAGGGCGGCGCTTAGCCGAACGACTGTACCTATATGGAAAGATGCATACATCGTAAATTGGGCTGTTTAATTAAAGAACGGATACTCCTAACAAGGTTAAAGTAAGTGTTCTATCTGTTTTTTTCCAGTGACTTATTATTGGAGAAAAACTCCATGTTCAAATTAGGTAAAATGTTTTGGGTTTAACGATGTGAAAATGTGAGGGTAAGCGAAGCGCGAAATTCCCTCTTTGTTTTATATGTTAGAAAAACTTTCAATTAGGTGAAGGAAATAAAACTTTTCCCCTTGAGCCAGAATTATGTGGCGTGTTTTTCTTATAACTTTATGTAGGTAGTCATTTTTATTTATATTGGTGTAACCATTTTCATTTTTTTCATTTCCATTTTTATTAGAAATGGGCAATAAATAAAGGTTTATTTAATAAAAACATAACATTCAAAACCATAATTAAAAACATGACAAAAACAAACCATATAAAAAAAAAACTACAGCTAAAAACATTATTTACAAAATTTACAATATAAACACGCCATCCAACTCACCACCGCGTGGCAAGGTTCCCAGAATACTGGCAGCATTACCTCGCTGAATCAGAAGGCTGAGCTTCTGAGCGAAGCATGTGCCAGCTCTGGGATCCCCCGAGGCAAGGACCAATCTGGTAGAAATTTCTTTGCAGAAAGTTCTCGTGTCGGACGACCACGGGCCAAACGTTTCTACAGCCAGCGCAAGGAATTCGTGGTTTGCGCTGATCTGCGCATATTTGCGCCGTTTCTGTAGCTGCGCCTGTTCTGCCGCGGCCCCGACGCTACGAGCCGTGCTGGAGACGTGAGATGGTGCCAGGGTGTCCACACAGGTGGCGATTGTTTGTAAATTTATAGTTGTAAAAATTAAGTTAAATATCATTTTCAGGAAATAGGTTTGCCAAAAAACATGAAAAACTGTGTCAATTCCAATTTAACAGGGGGTAAAGTTTTTTTAACAATGAATTGCTGAAGATAAGAAAAATGAAAAAATTGAAGAAGACATTTGCAGCGGGACATAATATTAGTAAAAATAAAATAAATGTATAAATAAATAAACAATGTGTGGACATTTCACACAACGCTATCACCCCAAACTAAGCAAAGCTTGTATTGTGAGTAAAATAATAATAATAGTAATGTTGTTGAATTTCATCAACCTAATTATAACAATTTCTATCAAAAAAAAAATATAATGATACTAAGCGTCTCTAATCATTCTTAACCAAATTAAATAAGTACTGCTTTAATTTATACCATAAAGTATTGTGAAGCTACGGACTAACAAATAAAAAGAGAGCTTCTATTGCGTCCAGGATCATGCACACGCCGCCTCCGGAAATTGCTTTTAACAACTTTAATTGGACTCTCACAAGAAAAAAGTTTTCCAATCTGCCTTTGTAAGTGGCGAAGCTTTTAAAGACGAGATTAAACCTGTTATTAAGCAAGCTGCTTATGGATACATCGTTTATTTATGACGAACCACTTTAACAGCTAAGTTCATTTTTGGAATCAAAATTTACGAATTTTTTTAATATAAAAGTAAAAATAGAAGTAGAGCCGTGTTTTTATCTGATTGTTTATACTACACAAATAAACATTGTCTACATTATATTACGGAATTATTTTTTTTTTAAATATCGACATGATAGGCACCATATAAACGTAATCATATTGGTTCAATAGTTTAGTTATTATAACAAAATAAAAGAAAAAAATCAGTATATTTAATCTGCAGTATAAAGTTAAGTCTGAACCCGTGTACTGCTGAACATAGGCATCCCCCAGAGAGCGCCATTTTGAGCGGCTGCTCGCATCTTGCATCCGTCGGATCCCCGCGGTTTTCATCAGAACCAGGCAGTGGACGTTTTCAGGCTGTTGTTGATGATGATAATGATGACAAGGTACGCGATTTTTCAATTCATTTTACGGAAATGTACTGTAACTTCCTTAATTATAATGTAGTTACAGCATCTCCATATTTCAGAAACCTTGTGATATACTTACATCAAATAGCAACACATTCTCATTACTGCCATTACCGTATTTGCATAGTTTTGCTGTGAACTCCCGAATTATATTGCTGCTGGTATCGCTGTCTTGTACTAAGAGCTGGTTAATCTTCTAGTTAGGGTTCGATGTTACTTTCTTAGAGTTTCCATGTCTATATACCGGAACGAGTATTATTATTATTCTTAGGTACGCCTGATGAACAGGAACTGGCTATCGGTGACTTAATAGCCAGGCTGAAGATATCGTATTATTACAGGTTAAGGTGTTTGACAACAAAATATAGGTACTCCTAGAAAATGCCCTAATACCTGCTTGCTTATTCATCAATGAATATTACAAACTATAGAAATATTCCATGATTTCCGCGGTTTCGTTTACCTAAATTACCAGTTTTTTCTGCAGTAAATCTTCTTGTTCCAGGATTAATATTTAAGCCTGGAACATGAAGAATTATCCTATGTTTGTCTAAGTGGACCGACGATCTGGTGAACAACTCGGGGAGCCAATGGATGCAGGAGACGAGAAGCCACTCAAAGTGGCGCTCTCTAGGGGCGCCTAAGTTCAGCAGTGGAATCTTCAGGTGGTTGATATCTTATCTATATCTTTGTACAAGACTTCATCCAAACCTCTGAAGCCATTAGCCACGTTTTACTATGGCATATTAGACACTATATTACTTTAGAATAGTCTCTAGAATAAAGAGAGCTTAATTTAAAACCTATGCAGAGGAGTAATGCAAGCGTATGATAATTGACGAGTTAACGACCGGTTAAATCAATTTCCTTTATCTAAACACATGGTAGGTACTCTACAAACACAAATGCAATCAAAAACACCGGTAGCTCTTACCTACCTCACGTATTCGGAGCGCGTTAATGAAGTGAGATACCAAAGCCGCATTTCCATCGGTTATTAGCGAGACGAGAGAGCGACATTTCTGCTATGGGCTTTCTATAACGTATCTGAAATTATTCTAATGGTAATTATTAGAATCACTCAACATTTTTTATGCTGTAGATAGCAAACAAGCACGGTTTGGTGGTAAGAAGATGGTATGAAATCACCGTAGCCTTATTGATAGAGATGATGATGATGAGGATGAATATTCTTTTGAACTGTACTGTTTTTGACCCATTTTTCAAAGTAATTCAATTTGTAGCTCTGTGTATAAACTGCTGGTGGCAACCCATTCGACATCTTAAGAGTTGTGCGGCGACCAAACTCACTCAAAAGTAGGTACCATGTGCTTTAACAAAAATTACATTTATCTATTTGGATATTTCATATTATTATAAATTTAGTGTATCACCTACAGAACTTATTGAATCAAGTTTAAATACTTTAAGTTAAAAATTACGTTAAAGTAGGGACAAAAAAGTACATTGTTACATTCATAGAGAATATAATTGACTAAATAGAATGTTTAGCAGAAATAAATTAAAATAATATTATACTTAAAGCAAACTAAACTTTAGTTTTATTGCAATAAGGTACAACCACTGTTATGGGGTTGGCGTGTGCCCAATTACTACGGCACACAGTAGACATTTTGCGATCTAGGGCCTACATCAATTATGAACAGTGTTTTATGCTTGCCAAATGACTTTTACAGCGATAGCGGATCGCCTCTTACAGCTTTCGTTTGCTATTCTGCAGCCAAAATAGACTTATGTTTTATTTCTCAAACAGAATTCCAAATAACCTGATTTGTACATATTTTTGTGTGCGTTCAGACTGGTACCTAAGCTATTTCATTAAAATCGGTCCAGTAGTTTGGTTTTAAAACAAAAATAAGTGGAAATTGTTATGGGCGACGTGTTGCTTAACATAAGGTAAATTACTAGATCGTCAAGTCATTCATTCTCATAAAAAAAAGTCATCTATAATGCTTCTCCGTATGAAAAAAGCGATTGAAATGCGTTATGCGATAACCCGTTTTTTTATATATTGTATGAGACTTTGTGTCTAAACTCGTAGAAGAAGTTGAACACTAAAAGCAAATAGGACCATAAATGGCTATACTAAAGTGCACGACTTTAGAGTAGCCACTTCCCATCGCCAAAACGTTAAGGTATCGTCGGTATACAAAATTGTACTGGCTAAGAGCATTTTTAATTCAGAGTTTAAGGTTCCGTAGAACATTCAATATTGAATGCTTCCCGGTACGCCGCTTTCTATCGATGATTTTTGCAGGAGTCTTCCGCGCGTCAATATCTACTTGATAATTTACCCCTGTATTCTAAAACATTTCACCATAAATCCTTCATCCGACTTCCACTTAACTTTGAAAACTCAAGGTACCTTGGACGTACCTTGAGTTGACAATTGTTTCGTTTCTCTCGTTTCAGAAAAATTGACGCAGAAATGTGAAGTTGATTATATATATTATATTGTCGATTAAAAATACCAAATACACAAAAATGAGGTTAAGTCAAGATTGAGTTGAGTGGAGTAAACTCGTGGTAACAACTTAGAATATAGGGGTCAGAAATTATTTAAATGTTTTTAATTTATTTAGTTAACAAAAAAATATTGTTTTTTGGCAAGCTTTAGCTTGATAAACTACGTAGAAGATTACAAATGATTTCACTACATATTTCGTAAAAAAATGTTATTTAGATAATGATAGGCTATACTAAAGGATCAATGAATTTACAAGGACTTCTTAACTGATACGGAATCCGAAAAAGCACAAGCTATGTGATATCTGCTTACCTATATCTTACTACTCGTTTTGCTAGGAATCGATTTCCACAGGTTTTCTTACCGACCTTGGCTTGTAGCCAAATGCATTCCGTTCTAGCTCACCCCGGTATCTCAACTGTGCATTTGAGTTCGTAAACAGCAAATGGTTGACTAATTATTTTACTGCATTTAACTGCAGCATATTACAGCTTGTTGCGAAAACAAACCGGTTTCTGCTTACTGCGTTTCGTTTCGTTTAGTTGTTGTTAGTTGTTTCATAATTGAGATTTTTTCATGGAAGAGTGTGTATTCTGTAGGTTTTAACACGCTATAGAACATTTTCGACCAAACTTTCTATGAGAAATACATTTACAGCATGTACCTTTTGTACAAAGAGCATTCTAGTATGATATAACATATGGTTATTAACAACTTATTATATGCAAAGTACGGGCTATGGAGAGAGCAATGCTCGGTGTTTCCCTGCGAGATAAGATCCGTAATGAGGAGATCCGCAGGAGAACTAAAGTGACCGATGTAGCTCTTAGGATTAGCAAGTTGAAATGGCAATGGGCAGGCCACATCGCTCGTAGAACTGACAACCGATGGGGAAGAAAGGTTCTCGAGTGGCGACCGCGAACTGGAAGACGCAGCGTAGGCCGGCCCCCCACTAGGTGGACCGACGACCTGGTGAAAGCCGCGGGGAGCCGATGGATGCAGGAGGCGAGCAGCCGCTGTAAGTGGCGTTCCCGGGGGGAGGCCTATGTTCAGCAGTGGACGTCTTCAGGCTGTTAATGATGATGATGATGATATGCAAAGTAGTTTTAAACTCACTAGGTAGGTACATTGTGTGGGTCACATGCATAATCAGTTTCCTCTCAGACCATAACAACTAATATCAAAAGTTGTCGATGATAATTATTTGAATCACTAATTGGCTTCTAATTATTTTATTACCACTCTTGATGTTTTTTTTTAGGGATCTCTAGTGGGTCTATTCTGGTTTAAGCCTCTGGAACGATCTCGATATTCTATACGTGTTATGGTGATAATAACAACGGTTTTCTTTTTGCTTTTTGATGACTACTAAAAGACAACTTGTAACGTTCAACTCGAGACCTTATTTTCTAATTTTAATTAACTAGAACAAATTACGCCAACGAATCGAACTCGAACACAGTAGAAACACGTATGCAAATTCTGTGAGTAGGTAATAACTTAGTGGTTGCAACGCCAATTATTCAGTGTGTCGCATTTGCATCTCGCCAGGGTTGGTACGGTTGTTTCATAGTCACGTAAAGTTGTATAGGCATGATATCTATCAATGATTATTATGATTCTCCTAGTCATTCATTATATAGTCTTTGATATCTTGTAAAAAAGCCACGTGGTCCTACTAATAGGAATTTAGGTATAATAGGTGTAATGTAAAGTCATGAAAATGAAACGCAACTTACTGTAATAAAACCATATACTTTATCATTAAATTCAATTTTATAATAATACTATTTATATATTTCTCAAAACACCAATTATCCAAGAAGCGGAATTTGCATCCCGTCAGGGCTAACAGGGCGTGCCTAGCGACCGGCTTCCATTTGCTGTGAAGCTGTGTCAGCAGAATATTGTCTTCCTTTGAGATCTATATGCTATTAGAATATAATAGTGTGTGTATAAGGCAAGGAAGGTAAATACGTCATATGGTTATTCTTCTTCTTCTCAATCGTGTCGCTCTTGACAGAGCGGTCGTGATCGTGACGAAGAGTGGTGGGCTGATGTAGCTCGCCTCACAATATCTCGCCATCTTTCCCTCCGGTCATCCTGGTACACTCATGCAAGGGACCGCCCACCGCAGACTTGATCTGGTCAGTCCATCGCATGGGTGACCTTCCACGCGGTCTAGTGCCCTCCACTCATATGGTTATACGTTGATGAATTTCAATTTAACTATCCCTGAAACATATGCCAAACGCGCATTACGGAAAAAAAACATTGTGAAAAAAAATCACAAGTCAAGTAATATACTACAATCCGCGCACTGCAAAAGTAATCGTATGCGATTTTTACTCCACAATTTAAATTTATATAAATTACACTGAGTATAATTCGTTAACTTCGCCCTAATTTGCAATTTGTTTGTAATTATATTCAATAATCACATAGAAAAACAATTTTGTTCTTTTAACATTTTTTACCCAACCGTAGACTTTTTTATGATTTATAATCATTGTTCCGAGCGCGGTCGTAAGATACGTTGCATACAGTCGTTGAAAAATTATGTAGCTATGCGCGTGAAATGTAATGCTCTGTATAAAATTTATTTACTACTATAGTTTCACTGTCCTTTGATAGAAAACAAATAGCGTTGGCTTAGAGCCAGAGTGGAAGGAGCGTTCTACATATTGATTCTGTTTGCTGTCAGTTCTGCGAGCTGTAAGTGCATCTTGAATGGCTCCTGATTGGATTGGTCGGTTTGGATAGAGATTATGGAAATATGAGAGGGTGCGATGGAGTTGTGTTAGTGATTGCTTCGTGTGTTCTGTGGCTTTATTCAGGGTTGGTACAGTTCTGTCGGAAAACAAGCATGGATTTCTTAATGGTTAAAACATGAAATATGTGTGATTTACACAAATAATTCAGTCAAGTCTGAGAAATTACTTTATGTAGTGCTGTAATGTATTCAGTGCTTTAGCCAATTAAATAAGGACTGGAAATGCCAAGTAGTCTGTTTGTAAACCTATTAATCCATTAGTAAAAAATTCAACTCATCATTGCCGTTTTGCAGTTATAGAATTGCAGTGATTCTTTGTTGTGGCAAGGATGATAAAATATCTGCAAAAACTATAATAGCTACTTTTTGAAAGTTCGATCTCTAATTATAATTACATTTAGTATTTATTAGTCCTCCACAAAAACCCACAAATCTCTTATAAGAAACCAAGCTGAAAGAAAGTAGTTTCGCCAACCTGAAAGGAAGTCCCGGAACATTACTCCAAAGGTATAAAAGGCTAAAGAACTTGTTTGAACAAAAAACTTGTGCAATCTTATAAGTCGGGTGGATAATTAATTGGAGCCATCTAGTACTTCTTTTAATTAAATAGTTCGACAGTAACAATCTGCAATTTGCAGGTTTTAAACTAGTTCTCAATCTGCGAAGTGGTACTTAAATTCACGCAGTTTAACAATCAAGATTTTTGTATTCTCTGCTACTTTGTGCTTAACTGAAAAGGTTCAAGTTGGCTGTGCCATTGCAGTGGCTTAAGCACTACTTTGATCCTTAACTTTACAAATGGAGACTTTAAAATCAGCTGTAACTTTAGAATGATTTAGATTGCAGTAACGTAGCCAGCCAATACCTGTGTAAAGTGCGATCCAAACGCAATGGCGGCTGGGAAGTCAACGTGAAACGCTGCGTAGTAGCAAAAATTAGATGTGCGCGGGAAGAGGTAAGTGGTGTGCGCAGTGGGGGCTTGCAGCGCACTTCCCAGCCGCTATTGAGTTTGGTTCAGACTGTATCTAGAATGCGCACCACCGGAAAACTCGTCTTCGCTGTTAGAGCGAGACACACTTAGGTGATACTATAGTCTTTTCACCGTCACTTACGAGAAGAAGTGTCGGAAAATTTTTGCCGTGGTACGCATGCTAGCTGCAGCTGGTGAAATTATTGAAAACATAATTAGTCATCGTGAAGTAATATAAGGCATTAGAACAAACAAGTTTTTGGAAACATGAATTGGCCTTGGTAAAGGGGGTTTCAGCCCATACTGAAATAAAGGCTCTGGTTAGGAAACGTTCTTATTTATTCATAGTAACTTTCGCGTTCAGTTTAAGTTAATCCGAACCTACTTTACCCATCAAACGAGTTAAGCTAAAAACGGGCATAGTTATTATATATGAAGGTAAATCATGTGAGGGTTCTGATGGCCTATATCTTTATAAGCGTACTCTATGACCCATTTATATGGCCTGTGTCACTCATTTTCACCTACTCGAGATGAAATATATCTTCTGATTATTTCTTTAATAAGTAATTTTTTTGTTTGCTTCTAATTTCCAAGATATCTTTTGAGCTCGCTTTTATTTTTGCCTGTAAATGATGTTTACTAAGTACATAAGCAAAATATATATTAATGTTTGTACAAACATGTTCGCTTATAGGAGCGGTAGAACTTGATACCCAATATAAAATTCGTAATTTAGGTCTTTGATGTTGGTATTACTTTGATCAAAATCTCAACGGATAATAATTGGAAGATCAAGGGATCGACATGTGTTTGTTTAATTATAACTATATACAATCTCAACTTTAGCGTATCCTGAAGCCCTCGAATATTGGCTATAAATTAAGAGTACAATTTACAAAAATTGTTTTCGTTATGAAGGAAAAAGTATCCTAATAAATATCAGTTTTTCTACAGAGTGAACCGGTATTTTCTAGGCAAGCATATTCCATCGTCGACCGCCACTTACCATCAGGTGAGACCGTGGTGAAATGTTAGCCTATCGTTGATAAAAAAAATGTTTAAATTTCCTTTAAAAAATTATCTTTTTGTATCAATTAGAATCACGAGCTGGAATTGAACCCGCATCCACCCATCCCTCAAGCCGGGATATGCTTTTTAAGCTACCGTGACAATTAGTAGTCTCATGTCTGAATTTTTCCTTCACCTTTTACAACTAACGGGGTTGGTAGCGCCATCTACTGATCTTTTCATCAGTTTTTCTTTTCACAAATTCCTTACTTTGAAGTGCTGAAAACGAGGGATTATGAAGCTTTTATTATGAAATTTCCGCGGTGAAATTAACCATGCAAAATGTTGTAACAAGACCCTTTTGGTATGATTCCATTAAAATGTATAAGATGGGGAGCCTAATTTCCTTATCTATTGTAGAAGAGACAAAGTTAGTCAGCAGAATTTGAATCAAGTTTCAAACATGCATTAATAAAGTACCCCTCCAAATTTCGGCAGAGAAGCTTTTGCCGCACTTTATTTGTCATTTGCTCACAAGAAACAAGCAATAAAGATAATCAAAAAGAAATCTAAGCCATAGACATGTTTTGAAAGGGAGATTTTTAACATTTGTAAGAAGATTGGTCAATATCAGTAATTGAGGTTACGTTTTAATAGTACTTAGGGGTAGAAATAGTGAGTGTGTTAAAATAGTGTTTTAAGAGATTGGTTATTTTGCTTATGTATAGGTTTTATTTTCGTTTTGGTCTTTCTCAGTTATATTCCTCAAAAACATATTGGTTATTATGCATCTAAAGTAATCTAAACCGTTTAGTGGAAAGGCAATGCGTTCATAGTTCGTCTTCATTTTGTTGGATGTATTAATCATAGGTACCTACTTATGCATAAGAAATGATTTTTTTGTTGTATTCTAATTTTGTCTCGTAAAACTAAGAAATATAGCCTATTAGCAATAAAATATTTGACTTTTACTTTGTATCAAATCTGCATCGTGGTTCCCATCAGTTATTGGTCTTCAGAAGTTTAACTAACTAATTTTTTTAATTAAATTTATCTGTGGCAGTTTGAAAGGTTGTACATCAATAAAACAGACTATTATTTGCTAGAAATATACTCTTATTGAAATAAGCTCATTTTGTAACCAATCGTAACCACATACGGTTCAATGAACATCTACTTAATTGTCATTTATCTATATTAAATTCCATTTTGCAAACAATTACAAACACTAATACTACAGATCTCCATCAAAATCAACAAAGCTGTCATTTGCTATGAACTTAATGAATTCTCTGTTGAAATAGTCTGATATCATGTTCCAAACATTAATGGAATACCATTGTAATACACCGAGAACAAATATTATTCTAGCTACGAAGCCGAACATTTTATTTGATTACTAAATGTTAAAATTAATATGATTTGGTTGAGCAGAATTAAATCAGCGTTTTATAGCTCGTCTTGTAATATAATTGCTTGATTGGTCCCTTTGATTTCTTCTCATGTATTAGCTCAGTTTAATAAAAAGCGTCTTCACCATAAACCATGTCATAAATAATCCCAAAAGCAGTTTGGATGTGGGGGTATACTAGAGTGGTCAGCACTACAATGCTGTTAGCTACGACGAACAGCTTCATCGTATCGAGGCCGTCTGGAGATCTGTGGAGTACAACATTTGAACAGTTTAATATTAACTGCCCTATACGGACGGTAGACCAAATTATCTTTCCCCTGTTTTACACAATTTCACAAATATGTATGCTTACTTGTATCCCAGATAATATAATACTTACAGCACAGATGCCTCATCCCATACAACGGAATAATACGGGCTATTTTACAAATTATTTTATTTCTGCATAACGCACATTTATTGCGTGTTGGCGAAGTATTGGGACAAATGAATACACTGGACACTAACTATTAACTCTCTAGACACGATTACTGCATTTTTTTCAAGTTCGGGCTATTTTTCGTTTGTACCTGATGGGACCCCATGCTTGTATGAAGAAAGTGACATAAAACGGGGAAAGACATTTTTTTCTACCGTTCGTCAAGTGGATATAATTGTGTGATTAGGGGGAACATACTAATACAATTACCAATTGACGGAACAATACGACTTCGACGGCAGGTGTCTAGTTACAATATTATAATTCAATTGTTTTATAGCAATATCTATTTACCTTGTGTTTTTAACCTACAAACAAATATTTACTATCTTAATTTCAATTTAAAAAACCCCAATGGTTTTCTCCCTGTGAATGTTACTCCCGACTTCAGTGATTTTAATTATTTTCATCATTAGATTTTTTAAATTATCATCATAATCAACAGCCTGAAGATGTCCGCTGCTTAAATATGCCTCCGCCACACGGGGCTACTTTGAGCGGCTGCTCGCTTCCTGCATACATCGGCTTTCCGCGGTTTTCACCAACCCAGTTAGCATCCACATTGCGACGAAATATTTTGGACACTTTTTCTCTTGAGAGACAAGGCATGACAAGTTTTCTTGGGGTGCGCAATGCGAATGCTAAGCCATCTGGTCATCGGTCCACCTAGAGGGGGCTGCCCTATGCTGCGACTTCCAGTTTGTGTTTTCAAAGTATCTTCATAGTTGCGTTGCAATTATAGCAAAAAAAGTTGCTATGAAATAGAATACGAAACTTACTTCAACCATCCACCAAAGCCTTGATCCTCTTCATCCAACAAATCAGCTTTGATATTAGACCTTTCAGTTTTTCCACATTCTTCTTTGTCGTCAACAATTTTTACATTCTTCTTTTTTGCGAATCCATGGTTTAATTTTTTCTTCATAATATCTATGGAAGAAAAAGAATATTTTTTATTTAAAAACCAAAATAAAAATTAGGTAGGTACCTAGACGGCCGGAAGCAATGTGCTTGTAACATTGTGCGTCTCAAATAATAATACAGGCTGATTATAGGGAATATTTCGGAAATGGAAAAACTTTTCTCTGTTAATATTCAAATAACCCCTAACGAGCTTCACTCCTCTGTTACTAAATCGAATAGCTTGTTATCAATCACAATTCCATCGTCAAAATTTGTGAAAAATTAGCCAGCAACATAAAAAACAGCGGAAAAAGAAGATTTTGTTACGATTCAAAACATTTATCCGAGCGTAACTTTTGAATGGTTACAGCTCGCAGCACTCGCAACACGCGACCATTTCAAACTTTTTAACTTTATTTTACTACGGCATCCATCGTTTGGTTTCATTTTTAACACTGCAAAAAATTATTTCCGTTTTTGGACACGATATTAACTAATAGCCTAGCAAAGCCTTTGATTTGGATCGAACCATTGATTGGTTGAATCCATAATTTCAACACCTTGCTAGATATAATCTGTAGGTACAGTCGAGTTAATAATACCCGTAAAATAAATTTTATTTTATTTTTCATCCAAGCCGGCAAATTAGTTTCAAATTAATTGAATCGTGTGATGTTTCTACCTGGAATACAAATTAATAGTTATTTTATTAGTTGTAAATGAATTTGTGTCAAAAATACAAAAATGGATAAAAAATGGTCGTTAGAACATCGTTGGCTGAGAGAAAAAATAATGGGCTCGGTAACACATATAAAAATTAAAAGCACATAACTAATAGTCATCTTTGAATTTTCAAATTATAAAGCATTTTTCTATGTTAAACAATGTGTGATTCAACATTTAACGTGAAAAATATCACAGTTAAGTTAAGTAAGTAGGTACCTATGACCTATATACCCATGAACGTGGGTAAGTTTACCCATTACCACGGCACATGCCTTAATATTTACGGTAAATACCACTATATCGCGTTAATTCTTGCGCTTATGTCTCTATACCTTCGAAACCCCAATATTGACGAAGGTTTTCAAATATTGGGGTTACTTGGCTTGACAATATGCATTTGGAAGGTTGGCATAGTGTTTGCAAAAGTTATCACTCCAGTGTAGATTACAGTACTAATATTAAATGCCAATAAAATCTAGCACGAATCTTATTTCACTATATTACTCATTAATTATATTTTCAAAATTTTACAAAAATGAATAGCAAAGCGTAATTTAGTAGACATTTTCTAATAATTGTTCTCCACACAAGGTTGTTCTAAGGCGTAAAAATACTTTTGATATTTTATATTGCAATAAAAATTGACTTTATTAGCCTTAAATAAACAGTGGGAGAGTTCGTACCATATTGCCTTTTTAAGAACTAATACCTACCTGACTAACTTATGTATTATAATATCCATCTAATCAAATCTAAAACCAGAAGTAGCAGCAGGCAGACATATCGCAGATAACTACGTTAACACACACACACACACCAATTTTCTATGTATGGGTAACTACCCTATGCTTACGGACAAGGGAGCCGAGGGGGCTGCGCGGGCGCGGGAGGATGCGAACCTACTGCGAGACCGCCTGCCGCCACTTTACATCCATCGCGCTACAGAAAATATAATAACCTCAAATTCAAGCACCGTATAATTGTATATCATAAATACTACCAATAAAGCACCAAATCAAAAAGGTCTATCATTTTGAAGCCTAGCAAGCTTTCTGCGGAGACACAAAGTATTAG
The DNA here is from genome assembly GCA_963580505.1 of Ennomos erosarius. Taxonomy (NCBI): domain Eukaryota; kingdom Metazoa; phylum Arthropoda; class Insecta; order Lepidoptera; family Geometridae; genus Ennomos; species Ennomos erosarius. The sequence continues at coordinate 3,768,506 of OY756982.1, forward strand.
ACAAAAGTGTCCAATCACAAAAACTTACTCGGTGGGCAAAACAAACGGCAAAAGATATAAATGGTTCCCAACTCAAATAAACAACTCCAAATATTTGGGAAGACACACCACAAAATCAACAACCTCACTATATCATCATTCAGTTTGGAGTACTACGAATACAATAACTCAGTCAGAAATTACTGCGAACAAATACAGAATACTATTTCATGTATTTACATTCAAAACAAAAGACGCAACTCGAAACCGTACATCAACATTTCTCACACCTTCTAAAGCGAGTTACCTTTGCCCCAATCAAAAACAAAGTACAACGAGACACTCTTCTCCCCTTTAACAAAACACTTGGTCGCGCAAACACCTGGCGCTCTAATCAAATATTATTTGATTCAATTACTGGAGCTGCCGGCTAGGGATGCGGGTCTGCGCAAACACTGAGTTATCGATATTTTTTGGAATCATCGATGATGTAGATACGAGATATTCTATGGTAAAGAATTAACAATGATGGTAATAAGAGACCCACTACATTTTTCTGCGTTCATGTTTTTTATTCAATTACTCTGTTGGTTAAGAAACTGTTGGCAAGTTATTATTTTTAAATTTTACTTTATTGTTTGTTATAATTATTATATTATAACAAACAACACACACACACACACACACACACACACTACTCACATCAGAAACACACAAACTATTATACTTGATTATGTTCTGTTAATTATTTTCTTCATACCTACGTTAATATCTTTTTTTATGTATGGCATATCTTAAGTATCCTGAAACACACTTGCAACTAGTTCGGGATTCTAAAGGTTAGTCATTACTTTGTATCTAACCCATTATGTCAATAAATAAATTTGTATTTGTAAATGAATTTGTATTTGGTTGATGACTGCTGGACTGGATGGAGTTGGCTAAACCTCCATTTTTTACAGATCAAAAGTTTCGTAAAATCAAATTTGCTATCTAGTACACCTATCTTTTTTAAAATGGTCAAATTATATCTATTCTAGAGAAAACCCTATAGTTTTATCAAACTTCGTCATCCTATCGACATCCATCATTCAATAAAACAATGTAATACAAATTCTATCGGTGAAAAGGTTTCCGCCATGTAACGCCACACCTAGCCACGAATGGACTGTGACTAACGAACTATATTCATCCGAACTCTTTTTTTTTTTGAACAAATATTTTAGTTACAATCGATTCTGAAGCTGAAAGATGACCATTTTGAATATTGAACTTGTTTGAATAATGGGCTAAATTAAAGTTTTTAAGTACATCCCTATATTCTTTTAGGTATGATAATGGTAATGAAAATGATAATGATTTAAAATGATTTAGGTTATGCTCTCGATTTTTACTTTTTACTAACAATTAGAAGGGAAAAGCAGTTTTTAAGCATTAAACATTTTTATCTTCGTGTAAGTAAGTAGGTATCTACATACTGCAAGTTCAAAGTTAAAGTCTGGAAGCACTAAATGACCCTTGTTTTAGAAGCAAGCCAGCCAAAAGCAAAACTATTGAAATGAACACAGCTACAGAAGGTTACCAAATGTTTAAATTAGCGTTCTAAAAAGTGTATGGAGCCTTCTTTTCCATCACTTACCTTGATGGTAAAGGTATCAAAGACACTGAAGCCAAGCACGCTACGTTCACGACTAACATGGCTAACAAACTGTATTTGCCGTGACGTCGACGTTGCTTATTATAGAGATAAGCAAAAGCACTCGTAAAGTAATCAGTAGTAGTATAAAAATTACACTATGGTTAAAAAATTATAAATCCCTTACATATTTACAGTACACTTTGAAATACAAAAAACTACGTAGATACATTTTAGAAAAGATTATCTATCTCTAGGTGGACCAGCGAATTGGTCAAAACTGCGGGAAGCCAAGGGAAGCAGAAGTCAAGCAGCCACTTCAAGTGGCGCACCGCTCTATGGGGGAAACTTATTTTCAGTAGTAGACGTGTTTAGGTTCTTGATGGTAATAATAATCTGTCGCTACATAAATCGCACTGTTTTTAATAGGTGCTGTGAGCTTCAACTGAATTTTATACAAACGTGACACGAAGGCAAGTCTATTAGCACTAAGTCGGTGGCCAAAAGCCACTCAAGTGCTAATCAATACAGGTGAGGTGCAAGTATTTAGGGTATAACTTACTTAGAAACATAATTGTTATTTAGTAATTTGTGGTATAGATGTAAAGAATGGATGCACTTATTAAAAAGAAACGACAACATTTTTATAGTACTTACGAGATCTTTACCGTGAATATCGGGAAATCCAAAATGTTTCTATTTTGGATTTCCCGATATTTGGAGACAGTTACATGCACCATGTTCAATTGTTCATGAGTAGACTGAAGAAGCGGGTGGATGATTAAAGTTTGAAATGTTAGGAACAGACATAACGGTCTACCCTCTTTTTTAGTCTTTTTCTTTCTTGGTTTAGTTAGTTTTAAGAAATGCCAGGTTAAGGTTACCGTTGGTAGGTTGAAGGTTCCTTATAGTACCGGGCGGACCCTTGACATACTTGTCCCCACTTTGAGAAACCCTGTAGTACCCCTAAGGTAGAGTGGTTTAGTGCCCATAAGGAATCAGCCATGGATTCATCACGGACTACTACATTTTTTATGATGATGCCGTGTTAATCTGTGTACATATTTTTATCGTTTTATTGATGCTGTATTAGTCAATATTTGTTATTAATGTATTTTTGTATCAAATTATAAATAAACTAAATAATTATTTTGTTTCACTCAGATTCTATGCAGATTTATGTGACTTTTGTCATATATATAATTTACTAAATTTTAATTGATGACATATAGAAAAATGTTTTTCAGTTATAAATGCAAAAACAAACTCGCAGAGCCAGTTATATAAATATGTTGACAGCCTCTATGACGTGTGGTTGAGCAGGTCGGCTCATAACCCGGAGGCGGCGGGTTCGATTCCCGCGACAAGAGAAGCAGTTGTGCATAGAAAAAAGCGCAAATACTTGTTCTGTGTCTGGATGTTATGGGACCATGGTCCTCGTAGTTCCTGGGTCCCTAGATACAATCCTAGTTAGGGTCCAGGTTCTATGTATGTGATCGTTATTTATTTATGTAAGCGTTTAATCATATCCTAGCCAACTTATATAATTATGTATTTCTGGTACTCTGTATCTATAAAACTAACCACTAACAACATAGTTCCATTTTCAAATGAACCTATCGAAAATTGTTATACAAGACTTTTATGCTGAAGAAAAACTAAACAACTCATTGTCATGGCTCTTCATCTAACCCTCGGTAAGCAAACAAGGGTTCAAGCGTTTTTGTCTGCCTGACATTGGACCTTGCAAAAACAGAATGTCATCGTAACACTGTAGGTGGTAAATTACACACTTGTTTTTGAGTGAGCAATGTAAAAAGTCTTGTGAATTTGATTGAGGGTTACATTGGTTTGGATTCTATACATATTTTTATTTTGAAGGTGTCTTTGCCTTTGGTTTAACTTTGTTTATAGGCATGCTAATTGTTTTTTCTGTTGTAATGGGGTATCTGGTTACAAACAGTTGTAAACATTAGGTATTAGTTCTGCGAACGGTAGATCTACGATTTTCTATAGAGTAAAAAAAATTATAACACGTGTAGGAGTAGACGAATTTGTGGCCAAAAGTGATTTCAGGTATGTAAAAGTAATAATGATCATAAAACTTATACTATTTATATAACGAATTACACATTGGGTTAAACCTTGGGTTACATCTTGAGTTCACCTTAGGTAATTGGAGTTTTAGTTAATCCCTAACTTTATTGAAAATACAATATAGTTTATGTCACTCGGTGATAAATTGATAATGTAGCTTCCCAACAGTGAAAGAATTTTTCAAATCGGTTCAGTAGTTTTGGAGCCTATTCAATGCAAAAAAATGAACAAACAAAATGTTATTAAGACTCCTTAGCAATAAGCACACCATAATTTATGAGCAGTTAAAAAATACATTAATTAAACAAGACGCAAAAATGAACCTTACGGTTCATTCTTGCGTCCCGTGCGTAAAAACCGTTTACCCGTTCAAATTTTTCTAGTTTTTCAATTGTATTTATTTCACAGTACTGCCAACGTCAAGGGGCACGACTAGTTTTCAAGAGATCTCATGAGTGCACTTTAACGACACCTGCCAGCGGTCAGTGGTCACCGTGCATTTGTGAAGTTTCACAGGTGGCAGCAATTGCGACGTTTTTGAGAGTTGTGAGTTACTGACGAGTAGGGCTTTGCTGTCGATTATAAGAGGTACTTGTGCAGGCAATCTATAATAGGTATAGTCATTTATGATTATCAGAAAATTGAATGAATTATTTATACGCCTAATACAATGAGGAGATTTATTAAAAAAAAGCTGTAATTTTATAAAAGCCCGATAGATGGCGTTAATGGGGGTTTTAAGTTCTGTCATTGTTAAGACAATTATTTATCGAGTTTAACATCCTATCCTTATTTTATGGAAGGCATATAACTCTAATGGGTTTCTATCGAAAATCGACAACGTACTCTCCACTCAACTGAATTTAACTTTTCCTTGTACTCTGTGGTTTGAAACTACGACCATGTTTGAAATACGTCGTTACTGCGCCATCTAGTAACAGAAGCGGAACTAGTTTTTTTTTTAAATAAAATTTCTCATTAACGTTGACCATGGTATTTTTAAGCACCCTTATAACGAATATCGTGTCTAATAGGGCATTAAGAAATCGGGGCAATTTTCCTACGCTTATAGAATAAATGAGCTAAGACCACTTTAATGAAAACTAAAGACTGATCAACTTTAATAAGTAGAAAAATATAATATTTACCAAAATTACAAAGCATCAATCGGAAACTGTCCAGTATCCACAGTCAAACGTAAAGCCTCTCCTATCAAATGCATGAGTGGTTGCGAGTGCATTCGATGACTTTTCAAAACTTTTACTCCATTTTTCAATACCAGTCAGAAGCCCTTTTTTCAAAAGTAGTTTAACTATTACAATGTCTACAAATTTTAAAAATGTTGCACTTTGCACTTTATTTCAAGACGCTAGTGCTTTATCTTTTTTTATTTACTAGGTTGCTAAAGATTACTATAGGTTCAATCACATGCATAGAATATTTGTACATCGCACGTCTATGCATTCAATTCAATGGTAGCATAGTCAATTACATAGGGAATACACAATACACCTCAAGATGAAGACATAGTCCTAAGCCTCTTTACCACAGACCATGATTGGCATTACATTATTGGAGTCCATTACCGCACCTGACAGACCGTCGGACACTCTGTAATTGTTGTCTGTACAACAATGAAACGCGTTAATTGGGTATGCTAGATCTTAAATCACCGTGAAATGTATAGGTAATACATAGTTACCAAAGCTACCTAATATTCAATGCAATAAAGTACCTTACTAGTGTAATTCGATAGTGGCATGTGTTATCGGAATGTAATTAGTGTAACTAACGATGATATTACAAATTAATTATAATAATTGCTCCAGACAACCAATTACAACCGTATCGTGGTACAGATAAGCAATTGATTAACTGCTTTTCAATACAAACGTTGACTACGCTGTTTTGAATAATATTATACAAAGACTAATAGACCAAAATACGTAGGAACACCACAGAAAGCAGTGGCCCTTTTATTTTTATTTTATTTTATTTTATTAAATCACAAAGCAGATTACAAACACATCACAACAATAGTATTATACTTACAAACAGTTTGGAACTAGATTGTAACCCTAATATGTGAATACAAGAGCACTAAGTAGTTTTATATAATTTATATCAGGAAACCTATGAATTTTGTTTTTATTTGAAAGAACAATGTTATTATTATTCCTAAAATGGTTTTAGAAGTACGAAAAACTGTCCTTGAATCCTTACTTCAATTCGCACATCCAAATAAACATTTATTTGCTTTACGTGCGCCAAATACATGGGATATGTTCAAGGGTTAAGATGTTCGGATTTTTCCTATATTCAACGGCAAAGAAATGGTGGAAGATGCTCTGATGATAAATACTTACCCTGCAAGCAAGAAAAATATTAAAATCAAATATATATAATAGGTTATTTCCCAACAAGGTATCCTGTTTACTATTCTCTGTAGACTCATCATCATCATCATCATCATCATCATCATCATCATCATCATCATCATCATCATCATCTTCATCATCATCATCGTTTTCATCATTATCAGCAGTAGCGGCAGCGGCATCACCATCATCAGCATCATCATCAGAAGGATGATGTCTACTGCTGAATATAGGCGTCTCTACCATACAACGCTACTTCGGAGAGCTGCTTGCTCTTACATCAAACGGTTTCCTGCAGTTTGGACCACTTAGTCTTAGTCCTATCGGCATCTTCTGGTTTGTAGCCATTACATATTATTTCCCCATCCGTTGTCGATTCCCAGGTCATGTTCTATCGCCAACACACAAACTATCACTTTAACTTTTCTCCTCCATTTGCTATTGCTAACATACAAATTCTCAGATAATTTTACTTTAATACTTTCTGTTTCTTAAGGGGAGGGTGGGGAAGTGTAGAGGGCCTGGGTTCTAACGAGGGTCTTTATGTTTCATGGATCCCTGTACCTAAGGACGTATAATTTTTATGAATATACAAAAACATGGAATGGCTACTCCTACTTTAATCACGAAGTGCCTAACTGGTAGGCACTTCGTGATTGACACTGCTAGGTGGTAGGACTTTTCTGCAAAGTTCGTCTAGGTAGGTACCACCGCTTTGCCAGTTATTCTGCCGCCAAGCAGTAATGTGCAAGCACTACTGTGTTCCGGTTTGAAGGGCATTGTAGCTAGTGAAATTACTGGGCAAATGAGACTTTATGACCTGATTACACAGTGTAGTAATCTGATTACTAGACTGTGTGATGTCTCAGGATGACGTGCGCAGTGCAGTGTCACGCGAAACTTTATTATTTTAAAGTTTCAAGTGCCACTGCAACTGTTATGGGCGGCCGTATTGCTTAACATCAGGTAAACGACTAGCTCGTCACGTAAAATTATGGTGTCTAGAACTTGTTGGATACAGTTTTCTGAAAACATGATTCATTCATCGTCATCATCATTAACAGCCCAAAGACGTCCATTGCTGACATAGGCCTCCCCCATTGAGCGTTACCTTGAGCGCTGCGCGCTTCCTACACCCATCGGCTCCCCGCGGTTTTCACCAGATCGTTGGTCCACCTAGTAGGGGGCCGGCCTACGCTGCGTCTGAAAATATGATTGATTTGATATATTTAAGTATTGTAAAAACATTGCTGGATTCAACGCAAGTAGATACGAAAAAACAGAAAAGCAAATGAAACTTCTTTCCTCACAGTAAAATAGCTATTAGTGACTTTTTTAAATTTACTTCAAACAATCGATCAAATTGGAAGAAAGGACAAAATTACAGATACTTTAGAATTCAGCCTCCAAATATCGTAAAACACTTCCTTATCATCTGTAACAGCTAACTTTCCTCAATATTCATGAATGTATTAACGCCGATCCACCGCATCGGAAGTCTGAGCGTGTCATATTTCACCAGATTCGGGAACATCAAAGCCTTTCAAACTCCAATTTTCAATAATCTGGGCATTTTTTCTCCGTTCCGATGGTTTTCATTACGCAATGGTATGATTCTGCGGAGCTTTCCGTGTGAACGAGCAGTGGTACCGAGGAATGTCTAAGTGAGTGTGAAAACATACGAGTAGCAAGCCATGTCGATGCGTTTTTGTTCCTATATCATGTACTTAAATACCTCATCAGCGTAGCTCTTTACTGGTATTCGTTTTATTAAGTAGGTACCTACAAGTAAGTGAACCTGTTATAGCAAATCTTAGGAGTAGAAAATATCATATTAGAGGAAATTTTTTTTTATGAGTATGAATGTCGTGGCGAGCTAGTCGTTCACCTGATGTAAAGCAACACGGCTGCCCATAACAGTTAGTTGCAGTGTCACTCGGAACTTCAAAATAATAAAGTTTCGCGTGACACTGCACTGCGCTGATGTGTGTCATCCTGAGACATCACACAGTCTAGTAATCAGATTACCACACTGTGTAATCAGGTCATAAAGTCTCATTTGCCCAGTAATTTCACTAGCTACAATGCCCTTCAAACCGGAACACAGTAGTGCTTGCACACTACTGCTTGGCGGCAGAATAACTGGCAAAGCGGTGGTACTTACCTAGACAAACTTTGCAGAAAAGTCCTACCACCTAGTAAAAAAAATACCTACTTGAACCCTAAGTTTGAAAACTATAGTGAGGTCCATCATATATTATCACATTATTATATCAGTAGCTATTAGACTTTTTATTCACTACGTGACGATTACCAGCGGCTTCTCCTGTGTTGCCCCACGATTATTGCCGAAGTAAAACTAACAACTGTGACAATGTTGTTTATTTTTATACCGTCGCGCAGTTGAATTTCTTTTGTCGCTGCGTTATAATTCCTAATAGCTTCCCCTGTGTCACGCCACGATTATCGCCGAAGTATATTCCGGAGGCGGCTCATTCGTTCGCTGGACGTTATCTCTGTCACGCGCCGCGTCAGTTCGTTTGTCAGCCGGGTGACATTCACAACTGTGACAATAGTGATGTTGAGAGTTCGCTCGCTTCGTCTTTGTCGTCTTTGTCAATTTCAGGGAATTTCCGTTAGAATGTATATATTTATTTTTTAAAAGCGATATGTATTTCTAAAACTTGGAATAGCACGTTAGGTAGTCCTAATCTGTGACTCAGTATACGATGTTGATAAGCGATATCTATATTGATATATTCAAGGATCATATTTTAATAATCTGAACGATGAACCTCGTTTTTTTAATCTGTAAGCGCACTGTTTATTTATCTTAATTTGATTTGAATCTTTAATTTAGGTATAAAATGACCAAAGCAATGAATATGGCGTCATCTAAGATTAATTTTCTTCTTGCTCTGCCCATCATCTTGAATTATATATTGCAGATCTATTTGTATGAATGCGATAAACCGTTATAATGCCTAACTATTCTAAAGGTAAAAATTTAAAATCTTAATAGAACACAAAATTTAGGTAATAATATTCTTCCTCAATAGACTTAACAACGTTAAATAAATAAAATCAAACCACCACGAGGCGAAAGTCTAACAAAGAAATGTCAAAAAGCCTACTAAAGCATAAGTCTACCTAAAAGCTTTATCAACAAAGGACAGCCGCGCTAAAGGTCCCTCACCATTAAGAACCTACTTCAGAATATAATCTAGGCTTCTACACTAGATTACTGAAATACTATTTAGAGGGTCCCAAAATGAGTTACACTTTAATAATTCAAGGAGTTAGTGTTTGAATTAATAAATTGTGCCTTAGTTTTACATACTTTATGTATGTGTGTAAGACTAAATAGATAAGATAGCGTTTGTAAAACTAACAAATAAAGCCATGAAAATAAAGGTAATCCACAGGAGTTGATCTACTGTTAGGGTTACCTTTATTCTTTTAACTACTTCAATAATATCAACTACTAATATTTGCTACTAGCTGCATACTGCCTAATACACAAAACATTGGCACTGTGTAATACTGGCCGTATTGATCTATATTTATAGACAGTCCAAATGCTCCGGCCTACTACCAGTAAGTATGGGTACTGTATCGTCATACTATATAATAAATACTTCTGGGTGCATGTTATGGTACTATGGTCTTTGTAGTATTATTCCTGGATACAGACTTACAGGGAATCCTAGTTACGAGTCCAGGGGGTCACCACAAGGTCATATAGCATTATTACTTCAATCATACTTTGAAAAATAACATAAAAGTAAGAATATTGTAATGTTATTGACGCAAAGCAGTTTTGATGACGTCACGTTAAATCTTTCACTCAAATACAACTGTCATGTCATACCGTTAATCATGTAGACAGCGACGTGCGACAGTGATAACGCTATATAAAAATGTAGACGTCTCGTTCTCGCGCAAGATTACTTTATAAGTTCATGGTACGAATTCGAAACAATATTATTGTAACCTTGAAGCAACACTGTCACGAACCATGATGGTTTATGTATACTTTGTGGTAGGGATGCAGGATATTTTTACATTTATTAGGCGATCGTTAGAACTCCCAAAAAAACCTTGACTTCACTGTATTTATTTAGGTTTCATTTTTTATTGATTTTTTACTGTGTATCTATATTCTTTTAATCCAAGGTCGTGCTATTAAGTGGTTGGACTAGTTCTACTAAGACCTTACACGGGGTTGGATTATTTGCTTTACATTTTACTGGAGGATTTGTAGATGTTCGCTATTAAATCCGGGTTCCATTAAAAATGTACACGCTAATGTTAGCATTTATTTCGTCCGTTACTTTCGGTTTGGTTTTTGATTTATATTTATTTTTCTTATTATGCAGCAGATTATTTTCACCATCCTTTTGCTTGTTTTACTGTAGTTATAAATATACAGTCATATGGAAATAGAAACTAAGCGTGCTTCCCGCTCCCGCTACATAAAAAGTAGGGCTGACTAAGACAGATTTGAAAAGAGGGAAATCCCCTTATATATGCTAGACTTTCATTTGCCCAAGATCATCGGTCCAGTAGAGGGCCTGCTTACGTTGTGTTTTTCAGTAACTTTACGTTATGATTTTCAATTATAATATTATTCAATAAGGGTGCTGATAAATTAGATATTACCACTTATATAACACAACACCCCAACATAAAAAGAGACCATGAAGATAAAATCCTTAATGATTTTTTATCTTCTCATTCAATATTATGAATCCAAAAGCTGTACCAGAAAACAAAGCGGCGTATCAAAGACAGCCGGATATCCGTCTACGTGATTATCGCAGCTTTTCCTGTTTCCGTTTTTATCTACGTCCAGAGCAACTGACGTAGCTCAAAAAACAGCAATAATAACATTTGTTCTTCATGATACGTGACTATTATCACACGTATCATACGAGACATTCTTCTCGCAACGGAAATACGTAACGTACCTAATCTGTATTTACATGATACGATTTTTCGTAGATTACAATTAATTGTCGCAAAGTGTTTGAGTTAACATTTTTGTTATTTAGTAAACCGTATTGTTCATTTATTTATTTATTTATTTATTTTCGAAGACTATCAACTATTATAAACTAAAGTAAACACTGAATTTAAATAACAAAAAAGTCATTAAGAAGTCCTCACATTTAGAAATAAAATGAATACAAAATTACTATACCTGGTAGATATACACTATTTATACCATATAACTATATAATTGTAAGAAAATATATCAATATAAATATATACTGCTTTTATAAATAAGATACGAGAAACAAGAAAAAAAAACTACACATTTAATAGACGCGGTATATAGGTACCTACATTTACACACATTCAACGAATCACTAAGGTGACGAATACAAACGAATGTTCGTCACTCAAAAGCTCCATAACAGTAAGCAGCCATAATTATTATCAATAGCCAAAAGAAGTCTACTGCTGCTATATCCTCCCAATAGTACACCACTTTTAGCGGCTGCTTGCCTCTATCAGCTCGGCATCGCTTTCTACAGTAGCTTATCTGAAACCAATCCTATTTTTATCCTATACTGCGCTCCTAATTGCATTTTCTCTATGATTGACCCATTGGGTAACGTTTTAATAAAAACAAAAGAAACTTGCACTTATGTATTTAACAGCTTCACCAAGTTGTTCTCTAGAAAAAATATTAGCGTAAGCTTTAAACAATATCGCATCACGTCGTGTAAATACCCCTCCGAATCAGTCCGTATTGACGTCACGTCCGAAACAAGATTAAAGGCCCACAGTTTCAATAAAAACATAACGAGGCTACAGTGTGTAAAATGAAAGATTTATCTCCTCAACCGAGCGAAGGGTCGGCACATAAATAAATTCATACACTCCATTGAAAGTCGAGGAGTCCCCGAAACCGCTTAGAGTGTTTTTAAAAGAAACCTCTCAGATATTCGATGTAAAAGCCTATTCAGTCTCGCGGTATTTGGCTATTAACTGTGCTACTTCTTTCTTTAGCCGAGGAAAGTTTGCGGTTGGAAATGTCATTGGAATGTAGGTAGTTGGATGTAGACATTTTTTGACTTTTTTGTGAAGGGTTTCTTTATTTATGACCGTTATTGGCTAACAAGGGTGATGAATGTTAAGTAAGTTTCAAGCACAATTTCGGTCACTATTCTAGTAAAATGTCGATCATGATCTAAGTTGGCTTACTTTACGGAACTTGTTTACGTCAAATTAAAACTGGTATAACCCTTACTTACAGAGTGAGAACCGTTGCTTATCCCTTTTGACCTTGCATTAACAACTTTACAAGCTATGTGCGAAATTAGAACTCGCTCATACAATGGTGAAGGTAAACATGGTCAGAAAACCGGTATGTTCAATCATCCACCAACCCACACTTGGCAAGCGTGGTGGCCTACACCCTCTCCAAATCACCATGTGAGAGAAGTCCCGTGACCCAACAGTAGGAATATATTAGGCTGATGATGAAAATCCTTACCAATCCTGGCAGGATTCTCGTGTTGTAAATGGAAAAGTTTGAAGCAACAAAATAATAATATTGACCAGTTCTTGTGTGATAGTGTTATCGTTGTGCACCAGTGAAACCACGCTGCACAGCTGGTATTTTCCTATTATTTTTTATGACGATGAATGATGTGACGAGCTAGTTATTCACTTGATGTTAAGCGACACGGCCACCCATTGCAGTTGCAGTGGCACTTGGAACTTTAAAATAATAACATTTTGCGTGAATCTGCACTGCGCACGTCATCCTGAGACATCACACAGTGTAGTAATCAGATTACTTAGACTGTGTGACCAGGTCATAAAGTCTGAATTGCCCAGTAATTTCACTAGGTACAATGCCCTTCATACCGGAACACAGTAATACTTCCACACTACTGCTTGACGGCCGAATAACTGGCAAAGCACCTACCTAGACCTACTTTGCGGAAAAGGCCTACCACCTAGTTAAAACCTACTTGATATACCTACATCAAAAGCTCTATCCGCTTACATCTCATTACTTTTAATCCTTACTCTCATAAACATAAGCAACATTTTACATTTAATTATTCAACCTTGCTATCCTTACAGTGTTTTGTTTATAAACAAACATGGACTATGAACTAGTGTCCTTTCCCTTGTCTGTGGCAGACCAGTGAAATGGATCAAACGAACACACGCTTTGTGTCAGTGGAGTTGCGAGTTACTGGATGTTCTATTTATGTAAGTAGATGAAATTTAAAATGTGAGAATTTTTAATTTAAGTTACAGTAGATTTTTGGTTGAAAACTGGTTTTAGTAGTAAATTTTTAAAATGGTTTTTTTTTCAACTCGTATCGGTATAATTATTGTTGATTCAAAATATAATAATCATGCATTTTACAACCACAAACACTCAAGCAAACAGTTTTTTTTACTCTACTTTCTTAGAATTTGACGGATATAGTTCCCGATTCCTAAACACGGTTATCACGAAAATATAATTATATTATACGGTATACGCTGTGTCCAGAAAGGTTAGGTTGATGGTTACAACACAGCAAAATATAAACGCAAACTTTACACTACCGGTCGAGTAAGTTTAAAATGGTTTTCCAAACATTGGGTGTGGTTTTTGCGAGCCAAAAGTACATTTTCGATAGAGTTGAAAACTGTGTGCCAATAAATGACTTTGTGTTCTTACTTTGAAACACTTTCTATTTTGTATGTGCATGCATACAATACTGCAGCCCTACCACAAACTAATACAAAACCATCATGGTTCGTGACAGTAATGCTTTAAGGTTCCAATAATATTGTTCGAATTTGAACCATGAACTTATAAAGTTTTCCGGCGCGAGAACAAGACGTCTACATTTTTATATAGCGTTATCACTGTCGCATGTCGGTGTCAACATGATTAACGGTATGACATGACAGTTGTGTTTGAGTGAACGATTTAACGTGACATCGTCAAAACTGCTCAACAACATTACAATATTCTTACTTTTATGTAATTTTTTAAAGTATTATTGAAGTAATAATGCTATAAGACGTTGTGGTGACCCCCCCCTGGTCTCAAAAAGGCATCTGTTGTTTGATATTTTCGTTAGAAGCGGCTCTCTTTGTAACTGAGTAAAATTTTAGGTAAGCTCATTTAGCTTATCTAAAGTTTCTGTCTAAACTTATGTCTGAGTCTAAAAGTGGAAAATATTATATTAGAAATTGAGAACTACAAGTATATTGGATTATAAAACATAATTAAATATAAAGTATTGACTATTGATTAGGACGGGATATTGGTAAAAATAATCTTTAAAAAATTCGTAGACACGATATTTAAAATAATGTTACAATTCCCACAGCATAATATACAGGTTTTAAATAGTACTAACTATAACAATAATAATTTATTTCATCAAGAGTTGTATGCATAATGGAAGTTTCTGGCAGTTGTCTATAATATGACAGTATCAGCTCGCTGTAACAGCAACAATCCCAACAATCACAAAATGTGACATCACTTTGTGATTGTTGTTACTCACGTCACTCGCAAGTTCTTCGCCGATATTGACAGCTGTTACTACAGAAAATACGTTATTAAACTAGAGATTGTACTGTAAATCATTTCAAGATTTATTCAAAAATTTACTGAACTAGAACTCCCAGTGGGGTATGTCCAAATTGGCCTGCATTTTTATTTTAGTTTATGAAAATATAATATAAAAATCCCCATTATCAATAATTTTTTTTTAATATTTAAGATCAAGTTATTTTACAAATGGCGCTTCCTGCTAATGTCGATTTCCCAATGCTGGATATAACAACTCTCTTATTTTAACGTTCAGTTACGTCGATATTTTTATTTTTAACCCGGATTAGTCCGGGCCTATTCTTTGCCTTTAAAAGAAGACTCAGATAATTTAAAAAAAGTGTGTAAATCACGCGTCATAAAGTTGCAAGGACATCCAGTTCCATGAAGTATTGTTAACCGCTGTTAAATTTAAAACGCAACTTTTCTAATTTTAAATTCTTTCTTTGCTGGCTTTAAACTGCTTTCATAACGAATGGTGTCTAAGAAATTACAAAGTTTTACAGCATTATGACGACCTACTTTCGAACAAGATACATTATAATGCTTGGTTTCCATCTTTCTACCTAGAATTTAAGATAGAAAGCGCGGAAGTCAAGCTCCATTTCTAGATCTAGATTAATCTAGAGTACAAGAAAAAATCTCCGTTCATCGAGTTGAGCTACTTACTGCAGCTAAATTATGTCCAAAATATACTTTATTATTTTAATCACTTTATTGTACAAGCAGCTATTAATAAAATCATGGCTAAGGGGCAGTGGCCAGTTCAAACCTATACATAGCAGTGGCTAGGTGACAAATTGCACCTCGGCACGGGACATTTTATAGCAAGTAAGTTATTGCTCCAACGACGAAGCAGTAAATCAACTTTTCAAAACATTAATTACTCTGTAAGATGTGGAATGAGCCTGCCAGTGGTCTTTCCCCAGAGCTACAACATGCAGCAATGCACTTGAATTAAAGTTTCTGTAGTTTCTGTTAAACTGTTCATCATCTTTCGTTGACGGCCAAATTAAGGCCCGTAAGACTGACGCTCAGTTATCGATCGATGCTCAAGTGAAGATTTCAATCATAAAAAAAATCACGTCTTTATGATTGAAATCTTGACTTGAGCACCTTTTACGACTGAGCGTTGTTCTGTAATACGAGCCTAAAAATACCATACGATTGCAATCATCGACTCACATTTTGTTACTAGGTGGTAGGCCTTTTCTGCAAAGTTCGTTTTAGGTAGGTACCATCGCTTTGCCAGTTATTCTGCCGCCAAACAGTAGCGTGCAAGCACTACTGTGTTCCGGTTTAAAGGGCATTATATATATAAGTGAGATTACTGGGCAAATGACACTTTATGATCTGATTACACAGTGTAGTAATCTGATTACTAGACTGTGTGATGTCTCAGGCTGACGTGCGCAGTGCAGTGTCACACAAAACTTTATTATTTTAAAGTTCCGAGTAACACTGCAACTGTTATGGGCGGCCGTGTCACTTAACATCAGGTGAACTTCTTGCTCGTCACGTCATTCATTCACATAAAAGAACATACCACGCACATTTATTAATTACAAGCTCACAAACTTTACTACTTTATAATTATAATTAAAACCGGAACGTGTGCGCACATAGAACGATGTACGTGACGTGTCATAGAATTTATTAACATTAGAGTGTGAAAAGTTTACACTAGCTATATTTAACAGCCACTTTAAGGTTGAAATTCGCATGAAACTTCAAGAGTTCATGTTGGTGACGATGAGAGCTTTTGATATGGATATAACACTAACGAACTGCGGAATCTGCATTTTACTCCTTTTTTATTTTTAAGCACATACGCCGCGAGCGTAGCTCCGTAGCAGCGTAGCTTCGTAGCCTTCGTAGCATTTCTATTTCTTTGTAACACTTTATTTTCTGCGATAGATTTTTCAGAATTTTTACTAGTTTTCTCTTTCTGGATACCTCGTGAAATGCGCTGGACGTTGTCTGTCAGTGCTTTCCAGTTGCATTTTACTGGATTTGCATTGTAAGCATCTTTTGCGTTAGAGAGAAGATAAATCAGAGACTTTTCATGTTACTAATAAATCTACCAAATTATTCTAAAAGATATTCTAACACAGTTCTACACAAAAAATATCATAATACCAGCTTGGAGAGGTCCACTCCTGAACATAGGTCTCCCCTAAAGAGCGCTACATTGAGCGGCTACTCGCCTCTTGCATCCATCGGCTCTCCGCGGCTTTCACCAGATCGTCGGTCCACCTAGTGAGGGAAAATATCCTCACTCACATATTATTATGGTTTACTTTTAAATTCCATTCCAAGTTCTTCAAAATGCGTTAATATGACGTAGTCTTGTAATGTCTTAGTAAACATTTGTATTGTGGTGTGAAGTAGTCATCCATTTTTATACACAAAAATATTTAAAAGTAACTAAATAATTTAAAGAGCAATGACCGGTCAACGACAGAGCTCATCTCGGCACTTCAAAAAATGAAATCAAGCTATTTTTTTATTTACTCAATATATAAAGTACTTGATTGTACACATACCAGGGGGTGTCACCACAAGGTCTTATAGCATTATTATTATTATTTCAATATTATTTCAATCATACATTGACAAATGACATAAAAGTAAGAATACTTTAATGTTGCAGAGCCAGAGCAGTTTTCATGACGTCACGTTAAATCGTTCACTCAAATACAACTGTCATGTCATACCTTTACATCATGTTGACACTGACGTGCGACAGTGATAGCGCCATATAAAAATGTAGACATCTCGTTCACACGCAGGAATACTTTATAAGTTCATGGTACGAATTCGAACAATATTATAGTACCCTCGAAATAATAATGTCATGAAACATTATGGTTTTGTATTAGCTTGTGGTAGCTCAGCTGAAGTTGCAACTTGAACTAATTTTATAGAAGTCGTATCGGACTGCTAGCTTATTTTTCGTTCGTTTTATTTTCTACACAACGATGTCCCCTTTTACTTTTGAACCAATAATCATTACTGACTGTAAGCTTCATATTTATATATAATCTATATAAAGTGTTTGATCTTAGTTAAAATAAATGTGTGATTTTAAACAATTTGATAATTTAAATCACTTTTAAACGAATTCCGACTTCAATGCAGTTTTCTTAATGTCATTTTTGCCCTATTTATCCTGGTAATAAAATTAGTTCAGAAATTAATATTATTAATAATAAATAACGCCCAACGATCACATACATAGATCCTGGACCATAACTAGGATTCCCTGTATCTAGGGACCCAGGAACTACGAGGACCATGGTCCCACAACACCCAGGCACAGAACAAGTATTTGCGCTTTTTTTTTTTCGGGCACAAATACTTGTCCTTTCGCGGGAGTCGAACCCGCCACCTCCGGGTTATGAGCTGACCTGCTCAACCACCACACCACGGAGGCTGTCATAGAGAAATATTAAGTAATTAAGTAAATAAGTAAATAGAGAAATATTAATAAAGGTAATAATTATTAAGTAGAAGCCCCGACATTAATAACTTCAAAATACCTTTCATTATTCAAGTAAATAATTAAATTAGGTTCCGGGACTTATGGTCACCTTTGTGCAAAAACAAAAATGTTGTTGACAGAAGAAAGCCGCCTCTTAATTTGTGCTAATTCTAAATTTATGAAAAGTTAATTATCCGAAAAGGTATTTGTGTCCCGGTTTTCTGGGAAATTAGAGTCCCGGAAAACGCGCGCACAATTTAACTCTTTTAGGTTTACGTTACTTATGGTCACGGAAAATAAAATTACGGAAATTTTATCTGTATAACTCTTATAATAATTTATAAGGTTATGTTGAAAGATAAAACGTGAGAACCTCTAATGAACAAGGGATTCTGTTTAATCAATTTGTAAAATTACAATACCTATTTTAAATAGTTCGTGATCCCTATCCCTACATATAATAAATGTGTAATTCTGGCGCGCTACGGAACACACACATAATGATGTCAAATCTAATTTGTCCCATAGGTTCTATTGTTCAAAAAATATCATAACCGCGATGCAGGACTACAAGGCTTTTTTCCCTTCTCCATACATTTTCTAATTTATCGTATCTAACGCCATCTAGGGACAATAATTTGTAGCTGTTTGTTTGTTTGTTTGTTTGTTATTCAACAAAACCCTAGATACTGAACTGATTTTCATGCAGGTTGCACTAATATGCTTAGAAATAACCGGCGCACAACATAGGATATATTAAAATACAAATATCTTTAAAAATTTTTGGTCTAAATTATTAAAATATCATTACGAAACCGGACGGAATTTTATAC
The DNA here is from genome assembly GCA_963580505.1 of Ennomos erosarius. Classification (NCBI taxonomy): domain Eukaryota; kingdom Metazoa; phylum Arthropoda; class Insecta; order Lepidoptera; family Geometridae; genus Ennomos; species Ennomos erosarius. The sequence goes on from OY756982.1 coordinate 3,787,497, forward strand.
AACATGGCCGCTTCATGGTGAATTTTTTTGGCTACTGACGGTTAGTTTATGTCACAGTAATTTTTTTTTTATGTGGTATTATGGCTCCACACAGTGTATTTAGCCAGTGTTAAGTATAGTAATTTTTCGTCGTGTTGTTATTGAATATTTCACATGTTTCACGTAAAGTCCATCTGGAGGCACAGATTAAAGAAAAAAAAAACGTGTGTAAGGCCATGAACAAAGAGTAATAGGAGTTAATTTCGGTAGTACATATGCATTAAACAGTGAATGAAATTTTACAATGTATTAGATTTGATTAACAATTATTAGTTTTTCTATTTAAGCCCTTGCAGGTTGTTTGGGGTTTTTGGAGTAAAATAGATATACCATCAAATAATATGTAAGTAGTATGAATCGATTGCATTTAAGATACAAACATGTTAATTATACTTAAGTGCCCGCAGATTAGAGAAATAACGGACCAAGGGCGAGTTGGGCTCGCGCACGAAGGGTTCCGTATCATTATCTATAAAAACTAGCAAAAAAACGTTTGTTGTATGAGAGAGAAAAAATACTAAAATACAGAATAAAATAAGTATTTAAGGGTTAAATGCTTATTTTATTCTGTATTTTTTGTAATAGCGGCAACAAAAATATATTTATCATCTGTGAAGATTTCAGCTGTCTAACTATCACGGTTCATGAGATACAGCCTGATGGTGACAGACGGACAGACGGACAGCGGAGCCTTAGTAATAGAGTTCCGTACCCAAAACGGACTGACGACGTCTGTCAGGCTGTCTGTCCTTCTGCCCGTCTGTCACCAGGCTGTATCTCGTGAACCGTGATAGTTAGAGCTTTACCCTTGGGAGTATAATCTTGACCCTTGCTACGCCTATTTTTGGCATTACATGACGTTTGTGTTTGGCCCACAGGTCTGAGGGCCAATGCATACTATTACCACCATAGGCTAATGCAGTGGGCCAATGATACTCTTACGTTACGTAATAAATTATATACTCTTTGAATGATACAGAAGTATAATAATACTCTATGGAATGATACGAAGTAGATTTTTTTCTCTAATCTGTGTACGAAACATATTATGTAAAATGCCCTGGGGGTCTAGCAAAGATCCATCAAAGATCACAATCACTAACGCTTACGCCTCACGCTAACTCCAAAAATGTATCGAAATGACATTCGCTACGGAAAAGTCAGCGATTTCCGAAACGTCATTTCAGTACATTTTGGAGTTAGCGTTTGGCGTTAGCGTTAGCGGTTGGTATCTTTGCTAGACCCCCAGACTTTGCCCTATTGTAAAAATTTTTTGAAAGCCTAGATTTAATATAATATAGGTTTTAATTAATCATGAGTTCGATGATACTTATCGAAATATCATCAAAAAATTTTCTATAGTTAAGTAGCCATGAGTGGAGATTTCATCAAAATTGGTCCAGGAATATCAAGAATAATAATTAGCGTACCTACGCTGTTTTGGAAAATATTATAATTAATTATTTCATCCATGATTAAGACATGTCATTTTTACTTCGTGGAATTGATTATACGAGCAGAAAACTCAGTGTGGCTGATAGAAAATCAGTTTTTAAAAATAAAGCCATTACCCAATCCGAAACCTGAAAAGTAATGTAGTCCACGCGTGGCAACGCCGCGGGCAGTAGCTAGTTATGAATAATTGTAGATCTAAGTAATTTATCAGTTGTACTTTTTGCATCAACGAGGTTAAATAGAATATGGCCATTTTAGTCATTTTGAGATATTTTGAGATTAGGTTATAACGGACCGAACGCAAAAACGTCATGCAACCTACATTAAAATATTCGATATCATTCAATGACAAAAAAAGCCCTTGTTAAAATATTTACCTGATTTGAAAGTGAGTACGTACATACGAAAAAATAAGTCGATTAAAATACGTTTTATTAATTTAAACCATGTAATTATACTGTACAAAATGTAGACTATAATAATCTCCCAATAGAATCAGGTGAAGCCATGTAGCGTAAGCTTTAGTTATTATAATTCAACCTATATTTAGCTTTTAAGCTAAACATTATTCTAAGCACATAATGATTAATTGCTACCTGGTGGGTGGGGGGGTCACCATAACGTCTTATAGCATTATTACTTCAATCATACTTTGAAAAATGACATAAAAGTAAGAATATTGTAAGTTGTTGACGCAGAACAGTTTTGATGACGTCACGTTAAATCGTTCACTCAAACACAACTGCCATGTCATACCGTTAATCATGTTGACACCGACGTGCGACAGTGATAACGCTATCTAAAAATGTAGACGTCTCGTTCTCGCGCCGGAATACTTTATAAGTTCATGGTACGAATTCGATTAATATTATTGTAACCTTGAAGCATTACTGCCACGAACCATGATGGTTTTATATTAGTTTGTTGTAAGGCTGCTGTAGTAGCCTCATAAACTTAACATAGTAAAGCATGTACGATGGAACGACGTAAAACATGCAACTCATACTAGGTAAGTAGCTTATGCTTTGTTTCATTACATTCAAATGCCTTTGCATGAGAGCAGGAGAAATTTACGGCTCTGGGAGATGTTGGAACAAGGTGTTAAAATGTTTAATTTGTTAAAATGTAACAAAAGCCCATTAGACAAATAGGTTTGCTAAATAAATAGGTAACGGTGTTGTGCTTAATTATAGAATAACAATAAGCGAAAGTTACGACGACCATGGGAGTCCAGAGGTATACATTATTATATCTGTTTTGATCAAAAATAAATCAAAAATTATCACTTAATGTTTGAATATTTAGTAGGTATTTTTGCAAGTAATCGTTTGGCCAACGCAAAATAATGAATACTATTAGTATTTGCTAAATGGAAACATTAACAAGTAATAGAAATAACCAAGGGCTCTTAATCTTCTTATTTTAAGTAAAAAATTAAAGAATTTTAATAAGATGGCTAAAATTGTAGTGTATCAAAATAGAATGCATTGAAATTTCAAGCGTTGAATAACATGTTTATAATAGCGTGTAAAACCCGTTTTAAAATTTAAAAGGTATAACTTTTACATTGGTATTTTTATATATCAAATTACTAGGCTGGAAGAAATCGCTTAATGCGATAAGGCCGCCCATTGTTCTATCATTCTTTTATAAATTTGTATCTATGTTCATTCTTGTTTATTGGTGTTCAATAAACTATTATTGTATTGTATTGTTTTGTTGTACCACTAATGAATAGTTTCAATGACTAAATAGCTTCTATAGTCCTAAAGATTTTAGCATCTACCGGACCCATAGCTTACTTGGAACAGTCTATTCTGGATTTCTGGTGAATGTAAGACGCGGGTTCAATCCCAAATGTTTAAAATACCTACTAGTTGTTAGGTAAAATTAAATTCAATGGAAAATATGTGGGATTTTAAATAAACTGTCTGTGCGTGTGTTTATCCACACATGAATAACAGTAGGATATAATTATATTTATTGAAAATGAACCACACTCATGAGAATGTTAATACTCATTGGAATTTGCCAACTTTTCAAATGCTTTTCAGGAAAACTGGTGTGAATTCACGTATTCTGCGAGTCCAGCTGTAATTCTGCAAAGAGTAAATGTATCGAAGCTAGGGCACGTGCCCGCTCACGTCTCGTTGCAATGACTACACGTGAATGAACTCCGACACACTCGGAACATGTAACTCTACGAGCTCTACGACGCAAACAGTGGACACACGTTTCACATACACACGAGGTGCTCAGAATTTATTTTTACCCCCGCCCCGATGAAAACAGAAGGCGTTATAAGTTTAACGTATGTCTGTATCAAAAATATGAACCGATTTTGATATTATCTTGTATTTGAAATGTGACGAAAATGAAAATGTGCATTAGTTATTAGAGGTTTTCTGGACTCAAAAAAAATATTCGACAAATTATTTGGTGATATTATTTTCGATTTAGCAATATCGCCAGTGTAATCTACAGATTAATTAATAAAGGAAAAAATAGAATCACGAGCGGGACTTGACCCCCTTGTGATTCAAATTAAACAAATCAAATAACAAAAATTGGTAGGATCGACTTTATGGCTTGTAGCTATATTATTAATGTTGTAATACTTCAATGTAAATTAGCTTTAAAAGAGTATGTTATACACTCTCGGAAGAAAACGCTACTTAGCGTTAAGCTCATCTATTTGTACTTGGTTTACTGTTGTGCAATTTTGTTGCGAGCATTTCCTATCTATCTAATATACCTAAAGCATACTTATCTAAAAAACGTAACCTTTACAAAAGCCGCAATTTCACTGTTTTTTTATATACTTAGTGATTTTCAATACGTCTGTTTCCTAAAATTGATTCTGTAAAATATTCAACAATTTGGGAGTATAGAGGCTCAAGGCTTTTGTCACTGTCTGTGAGCAGTCCTATGAATCCTTATTAGGCTCTTTTATACGTAAATCGAACATGACTGGGGCGTGTCACACACGTTTTCTTGTTTGATCAGGTTCACCGGCACCCAAATACCAATCTGGAATGTAAATACCAATGTTCTTCAATTTCTTTGATACAGAATCAAATAAGTATGTTGGATCCATGAAATCATTTCCTAATCAGAAATATACTTTAGGTTTTTATAGAGATTTTACTTCTTTGACATTTAGGTACATTATTTTATATGCTGAAGTATCATGCTGGTAAGATTATAAGGTCGCTGGTTCAAAAAGTAGTGTTTATTATTCTTGAATGTATTTATTATAAAATAAAGCTATCCTCAAAAATCTACATGGTAGACAGTAATGCATGCAAAATTCGAAGTCTCTGCCAAGGTGTAGCTTCCATGATAAAACGGGCTACTTTGACTTCGATAACAAGTATAAACTTGGATATTCGGAACTTAACAGTTACATAAGCTTTAGACCACAGTAAAAAAATCACACATTACTGACGAATTTTTTTGTGCTCTGTGCTTTAGCCGATTATGATTTTATCGGTAAATAAATAATGAATCATTATTATTTGTGGACATTTTACACAGCGCCATCTAGTCCCAAACTAAGCTTGTACTTGTACTATAGAAACCAGATAACTGATAAAATACTTATATACTTTTTGCATTGAAAATACTTACTTAGAATACAATCTATAACACCCAGACACATCACAAGCATCTTGGGTTAATCACACAAAATCAAATGTTTGTCCTGGGTGGGAATCGAACCCCTTACCTACAAGTTCAGAAGGCAGGGCTCTGGGATAAGACACACTTCAGACTTCACACCTATAAGGCCGGTGTCCTTAACCAAATAATAAAAAAGTGTACTGTTTAAGAGTGCAAATAAAAGTAACAGACATATAAAGAGAGGTGAAGTCACGCTTGAGTCAATTGAATTTCTGTGATAAAAATTAAGAAATCTTTCAATCGATCTATTTTTTTTATATAATACATTTCCCTCTATAGATACTAGACCGTACTGATGCCTCCGGGATGACGTGCGCAGTGTAGTATCAGGCAAAAAATTTATATTTTAGAATTCTATTGGCACTGCACTATTATGAGCAACCCTAAGGAAGGCTTAAGTTCAGGTAAATGACTAAATAGTCACGTCGATCTTGATATAAAAAAAAAATAAAACTCAAATATTGGTAAATAATGCAATTATTTTTAGTCCGATAACTTATTTGCAACCTATTAACTAGATCAAACTGTTTGGTGCACGTTACACTTTGCAACCGAAGCATGTTGTGTTCAAGGCACTTTTTTAGTGTAAAATGTCTTGCGAACATTTTGTCGTTGGCTTCAAGAAATGGCAGGTTGTTGTTGGCAAAATCATACCTTGTTTACGGTCTATTCACGGAAAATTATACAAAATTAATCATCCTAGTATTAAAAATTGCTACATTAATATTTTGATGTAAGTAATTTAGTAACCACTCAGTGCTTTGCAAGTATGTTATATCAACATCATCATCAAAAGCTTGACGACATCCACAGCTGTACAAAGACCTCCCTCAGAGAGCGCCACTTTGAGCGCCTGCTCGCCTCCTGCGTCCATCAGCTCCCCGCGGTTTTGACCAGATCGTCGGTCCACCAAGAGGAAGGCCTACGCTGCGTCTTCCAGTTCGTCATTCAAAAACCTTTCTTCCCCAATCGGTTGTCAGTAGTAGACTAACAACAACAAGCGAATTGTGATAAATATAATAAGACCATAAATCAGAAAAAATATGCATTAAGTATATTACGCTATCATAAAATATAGTTTCAACGTAAGTTTTACCAACGTGAAATAAAGACGTATCTCTTTCAGTGCCTTTGGATTATGTAAAACAAAATCTGTAGGTATCGCGTAATCTCGAGTCGAACTGCACAACACAAGCGGCGTACAAGCGTAAGTGATGATTGCTACGTGATCCGCCTCGCAAGTGGAGTCGAGAGGACGTATGCTTGTTAAGAGTGGGGCCGTTTGGGAAAGAAGGAATCAGCGCACTTTGATGTTTAAACCATTCCAAATGGATTATAAAAAAAAATGGTATGGCTCCGATAGTTGTTTTAGTATTTGAGGAGTATTTGAGTATTTGAGTATGAGTATTTGAGTATTTGAGTATTTGAGTATTTGAGTATTTGAGTATTTGAGTATTTGAGTATTTGAGTATTAGAGTATTAGAGTATTTGAGTATTTGAGTATTTGAGTATTTGAGTAATTGATTGTTTGAGTATTTGAGTATTTGGGTATTTGGGTATTTGGGTATTTGAGTATTTGAGTATTTGATTATTTAATTATTTGAGTATTTGAGTATTTGAGTAATTGAGTATTTGAGTATTTGAGTATTTGAGTATTTGAGTATTTGAGTATTTGAGTATTTGAGTATTTGAGTATTTGAGTATTTGAGTATTTGATTATTTGAGTATTTGAGTATTTGAGTATTTGAGTATTTGAGTATTTGAGTATTTGAGTATTTGAGTATTTTAGTATTTGAGTATTTGCATATTTGAGTATTTGAGTATTTGAGTATTTGAGTATTTGAGCATTTGAGTATTTCACTATTTAAGTATCAAAATAAATCAAGGCCGTAATTAAATAAAACCTAAGAATCCCTAAGAATTATTTTTATTTTTGCGTCTGCTTCTCCACTCGACGACAACGAAATCAAAGCATGCAGTCCAGTGGAAGTGTTGTGTCAAGAAGTATAATTTAAGTGCCACCTTCTTGAGTATTGGACTGTAGTAGCAATAATCAAGACTAAAGCCTTGCTTCGAGCAAATTTTCAACACGTTCTACTCTTACTGTTTTTTTATAATTCGTTATATATAAGTTAAAAAACAAAACTAGGTATATTTTTGTTATATATAAATACCAGTTACCGTTGGACCTACGATGTTTGTATAGATTGGGTTTCTTTGTCTTCATCGAGGGCCTTCAATGTACTAAAGGCATTACATAAGCCACTCAACTACTTAAAAACTCACACCTACTATTATAAAAGCTTAGGGTGCTTCCTCGTAACTTTGTAAAATACCTCAAGGCGGAAGATTCTCAGGAAATACGGGTGTATCAGCTTCTTAGAATACTTTAAGCGTTCTTTGGTGTGTAAACAAAAACTTGGAGAGTTCTTACCAGTTTGTTTATAGAAACCCAGTGTGAGCATTCTCCCAAAAGATTTTACGGAAAAGTTTGCTGCACTGAACGAAATCGCTAGTCTAGTTCCTTTTACGGAGATTGTGTTTATAAAAGTTTAGTGTTTTTGGTTATTTCAGAAATGTATTTTAGAATCCATTTTACTTTATACTTTATATAAGTGAAAAAAATCTGGAAGAGAAAAGCTTATCACCATCAACCTGTAAACATCCACTGCTGAACATAGGGCTGAAAAAGCGGCACTGTAAGCGGCTGCTCGCCTCTTGCATCCATCGGCTCCCCACGGCGTTCGCCACATGGTTGATCCAACTAGTATGGGGGGCCGGCCTACGCTGCGCTTTCAGATTCGTTGTCGAGGATCTTTATGCCCCATCTTATGGTTGTCAGGTCTTTACGAACGATGTGGTGGAAAGACTAATACGTTATGATTAATATTTTATTCTCTTGAAGTTCTTCACTTATAGCATGGATTCACTTTTACGGAACATGACCAGAAACGTTTTTTACCCAGAATGTGGGTTGTTCTTTACCGCCCTTTATGGCATTACAGAAAGGAGCACTACAATGCTTAAATATTAAACAGTATCACTTTAGTTCATGGCATAATGCAGAATAAAATAAGTACAATTAAACATAGCATGCGCAGCACAGAATAGGCATGAAAACTAAAACTTTTTGGATAAATTAATTATATTCCTCAAAAGATAAACATTTGTCAAAACAAAAATTAAATATCTCAAAAAATGACCAAGTTACAAGCATTTTAAAAACCGGAATAGAAAAAGATAGCTCAAACGGCCAGTGACGTCAGAGGAAGGTCGTTACTAAGCTGTGGTAGCTTTTCATATGCATGTAAACGTCACGAGTAGATTTTTTATAGTAACTCGCGCTCTGTTTCGCGAGAAAGGGACAGGAGATGCCTCCTGTAGAAAGTTTAAAAGCTTATTTTACTCCGTGATTTATTTACCGATTTTGCCTATTTTTTCAATTATTGCATTCATTTTTAATTTCCTTTATGAAAGTAATATTTACTTGTTCATTTTTAATAGTAGTCATCATGCCTATTGTATAGCAACCGATTTCCTACACCATGAATTGTACAGTAATCTACATTATCATTCTAACAAAAGGAAGTATCATTTCCTCACACAGGAAGAGAAAAATGATGGAATCGTCGCTACACGATGTAGTCCGATGAACACAGTCATAGTTTGAGAAGGAAATCGCTCATTTGTCATTCACGGTACCAAAGGCCAAAGACATATACGTTAGCATGGATGAAATAATAAAAAGAAGGATTGAGTTTTAATTGACATCGAACTGAAGCCCAAAATGGCGGACATATTACATATGTGTGTCAGATGAAAGAAGGGCGACCGGCGATGTGAGTGTATGCGTATTCCGCTTGTACGTACGAAGCGTTCCGGCTTCCTAAGGGTGCTTCAGTTTCGGATCAGACGGGATTCCCTCCTTCTTTTTTTATTAGCTCCATGTACGTTAGTTAGTCTTTGAAGAAAATCCGACAATGGCAGTTGTGAATTTTGAATTTATTTTTCAAAACTAGTGTATCTTGAACTTTAATGTGTAATAAGGGTGGATTATTATCCGTTAAGTGTTCGTGAACGTGCACAAGTGTTGGCAAATGGTTTAAAGATCATAAAACCATGCATTTTTGTTTTTGCTTCAACAGTCTTTTTTAGAGCCTTCAGTAAAATTACTACCATTTTACTGTTGGCCATTTGACTGACAAAATATGACTTTGACTTGACATGACCGTACAAATTTTACTCACTTGACATTGGCAGAATTATTGCAAAAAAGCGATAGAAAGCCATTAAAGAAGAAGAAGAAGAAAACATATACGTCATATTTTATAACACTTTAAATAGTTCCAATTTCTACCAATGAATAATGCAGATCAATTAATTCGTCTTTTTTGTAATGTAAGTAAATATTTCTGGGTTATTATTAAACTGCCAAATCGTTCATAGAACTGACAGTCATGTGGTGGGGAAGAAAGGTTCTCGAGTGGTGACCACCAACCTGAAGACGAAGCATAGGCCAGTCCGCACTAGGTGGACCAACGATCTGGTTAAAACTGCGGGGAACCGATGGATGCAGGATGCGGGCAGAGCTCAAAATGGCGGTCTGTGGGGGAAACCTATTTAGGCAGTGGACGTTTTCAGGCTATTGATGATGATGATGAAGCTAGTAAAATAGGCATAATGACTACTTTTAAAAATGAACAAGTAAATATTACTTTCATAAAGAAGATTAAAAATGAATGCAATAAATCACGGAGTAATAATCTTTTAAAGTTTCTACAGGAGGCATTTCCTGTCCCTTTCTCGCGAAACAGGGCGCCCCCACAGTTACTATGAAAAATCTACTCGTGACGTCACTTGCCAAAGAGATTGTATGAAAAGCTACCACAGCTTAGTAATGAGATACTATAACGACCTTCCTCTGACGTCACTGGCCGTTTGAGCTATCTCTTTCTATTCCGGTTTTTAAAACGCTTGTAACTTGGTCATTTTTTTAGATATTTAATTTTTGTTTTCATAAAGGTTTTGAGGAAAATAATTAAAATATCCAAAAAAAAAATTTTAGCCATCATGCCTATTGACAGAAATTTCAACGTTACAACAACATAATGGGCACGATTTCTCTTTTCTCATTTTCTTATTCTTTTACCTAACATTAAATGTATTATATATGATAGTGTGTGATGGTGGAATACCTACAATAACACCAACGGCAAGCGAAGCGAAGGAAAATGTTCATTTGTCATTCGCAGTTAGGTAGAGAAGTGCAAAAACCAAATAGTGTGGTATCATTAATCATGGCACATGGCGGCCACTGAGATGTTTGATGCGAATTAATAATTTAGCGTATATGTTCTTTCGTGGCATATATGACTTTTGCTTAGTTCAAAATATATCAGTATCATTTCAAATAAGCATAATTTTATAATTATAACACACAGCACCACGCTAACGTAGCGTTGTCTGCCCCCCCCCCCCCCTTCCCCCCACAAGGTGGACTGACGGCCACGGTCAAAACCGCGTGGAACCGGTGGATGCAGGAGGCAAGCAGTCGCTCAAAGTGGTGCACTATGGGGGAGGCCTATCCACAGTAGACGTCTTCACGCTAATGATACCACCTATTAGGTATGTATTTATTTATAATTGCGTAATTTTTTCTCTTTCTTTTTTCAGGGCGGTTATTCCACACGATACGAAACCACGTCGTTATCGCGTCTTGTTCAAATAGTGTGGCGTTAGATATACCTTCACTTTACATTAAAGTTATCTTTATTTTGAATAAAATATATTGACATAAGTGGTCATATCTTTTGATGTGTTGATGTTTCGGAACGCGTCTCGGTAAAACATATGATTTTTGACAGTACAAATTGCGCCAATTCCAAATTCATTTCGCGCGGTTTTGTTTTCGTTTCATAGAGAATAGACTTTCGCAGATTTCTTATGTAATAAGAAGACAAGGAATTCGCATGGTTTCGAAGTAAGGAATCGATAGAGAATAAAGACCCAAACACTGCTAGTCGTTCCACATTATACAAAAGTTACCTGGAAGGAAATGCTACTTAGCATTATGTTTGCTTATCTATTTGATTTAGTTTTGTGCAATAAAACATTTTCTAGCTATCTACGTATAAGCCCCATGTATTTATAGGGTATCCACCAGTCTTGACCTTCTTAATACTTCAGTATTTAATTCTCATAAGTATGATTAATTTTACGTGTTTTCATTTGGTGTAACAGTTGCTAATTTATTAAAAAATATGAGCTTCTTATTAGTATAATTAACGAATAATCTGAATAACAATACGCAGTGATATCTATCTACACTTAAAGCCACATAATTGAATTCTTCTTGTTTCACTTAAGCCATCTTTATTTTCTTTTGTAGCTAGACTGCTTTGCTTTTTTCCTGTAACAACGGTATATTGGTTTACAGTGAAAAAGCTTGTAATGGTAATCCAATAAAAGACTTCCAATACTGAACGTAGGCTACCCCCATAGAGCGCAACTTTAAGTGGCTACTTGCCTCCTGCATCCATCGGCTTGTAGCGATTTTAACCAGGTCATCGGTCTACCTAGTGGGGGGCTGGCCTACGCTGTGGATTCTGTGGATGTAATTAATGAGTGGGAAAAGAATATAAATAAAATAAATAAATATGTGTGGACATTTCACACAGCGCCATCTAGCCTCAAATTAAGCATAGCTTGTACTATGGGAACCAGATAACTGATACAATATTTATATACTTTTTTTGTTAATACATACATAGAATATAATATAACACCCAGACGCAGAACAAACATCTATGTTCATCACACAAATGTTTGTCCTGGGTAGGAATCGAACCCACAGCCCTCAGTTCAGAAGGCAGGGATACTACCAACTGAGCTATCGGGCCCATCGTTGTATTGGATTGACGTTGCAACTAAAAATTCCTCAATATAATGGTCTTTTGGACAAAAAAAAAACTAGTTTTCGAGTTGGGAGATGTCTATTGTCTATGTTAAGATGTTTAGTAGTAACCACGAACAGTGGTGACAAAACCAGTGGACGCTCTTTTTGATTTATTAAATTGCAAAATTGAGTGTTTTATTTATTTTTTGTTTGGCTTTAACGATAAAACTGCTTAGCCGATTTGGATCATTCTTCGTCTCAACCTATTGTTCTGGTGGTCACTTTATATTATTAAACTCCTTGAGAAACTGGTACGTTAACATGGCATGAGGTTTAACGCCGTATCGTTTTTTTTCGGCCATTGGGATTTGAAACGCACTTTAGTATAATATGGTTAAAAATAGATCATTTTATTTGACTATGATTTTGAAGAAAGCCCCTGAAAAAATTGGAAGGTAGAGTGGTCAAAGTGAGACTTCTGTCACTGTTTATGTCTCCATCGCGTATTTTCTGGAGCGTTATCCCTCGGCTCTAGTCGTTTATCAGAACCACCGCGCTATAAATAAAAACCTAATTTAGTTTAGTCACAAAGGCTTCATTATTGCGCTTAGGGAATTTAGGACCTTTGTAATAAAGGAAAAGGATCCTTCTATTTTGGGTAATAAGACATAAAAAGTAGAAGAATTATTTTACAGTTGGCGCTATTATAATCATAAGTCAAATCACGTACAGTTTAGAGGATAGATCGTCTAATCTTTCCTTTATTACTATCGCCATTATGTATCAATGCTATAACTTATTAGGATTCATTTTTTCAACATAGGAAAACTTAGAAACAGATAAAGTACACATAAAGTATGTATGTACATGTACAAGAAGTTTCATGTACGTGTCTAGCCTAGTTAGGCTAGTCACAATTTTCCAGTCACATATTCATAGAAATGGAAAGGTTAATTAATATAACACAGTTAAGCAGCTCGTAGTTCATTAGGTTGCTAATGAAGTTAACGTGCATATTCTACTGTTTCTAAAGTTGTTTTACCGAATTATATCGGACTAAATATTATAGGTACTATAAGGAAAGGAAATCACTAGATCACTTCCCGTTCATCCCGTCAATCATTATCAAATGTTTTATCATAATTCCTTAGTCACTTATGTTGTTTCATTTATGCGACTACTTTTTTGATCACGTTTCTTATTTTATCCCTGAAACTTAAACTAGAACATTCAGGAAGCTCCTAAGATTAATACCTACTCATTATGTGCATTGAAATGCAAAGTGCACCGTGTTCACACATGTCCTGCGCTAGCTAATGCTTTAGGTAAATTTATGCGATCCACGTCACGAGAGCAGGTGGTGCTAGCTCGCGGTATTAAGGAATGGAAAATGAGGATGGGGTATATGCTTACCCTTTTCAGGCCGTAGATATATACATAGTTTTTTGTTTTAATGAGTTTATTTTGAGGTCAAAAATTTAATGCCTTAAAATCATCATCATCATGATCAACAGCCTGAAAACGTCCACTGTTGAACATAGGCCTTCCATTCATATCGCCATTTTGAGCGGCTGCTTGCCTCCTGCATCCATCAGCTCCCCGCAGATGTCAAGAAATAAATGCAACTATTTTAAACTTTTCTTTTTTGGAATAGCGCAGAACGTTAATACAGGTTTATTTTCTCGATATAACGCCAAGATAGCTCAATCTGGGACACAGATTGTTAAATTACCTACTTATATACTTTTAAAATCAACTTAGGATTGAATTGAAAATTAATGTATGTGTGTTTATTTTTAGGTGAGACCCGCGTTATAATGAGCATTAACTATATTAACAGGTTTAACATGAATAAAACATACTTTGTGATTTGTGTATTTTTAATGCGGCTTCAGTGTTGTAGTTAAAATGGCGTGACATTATTACGAGTTACTAAAACTACGGGTGGCCCGACTCCCACCGCGTTATAGTGTGTTCATTTTATGGCAACACTTCATTTTTTACTGACTTTTGTACATTATATTAGTGCTGTAAAATAAGATTCTGTACTCTATAATATCTAGTGATAAGATTAAGAAGATGCCATTTGCTATGTAGTTTGAGAGCTAGCAAAAGTCTGATCTTACTTGACTGACGCTCCATGATTTTGATTTGATAAATAAATCACTCGACTCGTCACCGGGATTGAACCCGCGCCACCTAATCTAAATTAAAATAATAGTATGTTAAAAAGAGAATGATACGTCTATTCACAGTATTTTTACCAAATCCGTACCTGATTCACCACATCGATTTCTGATGTAAAAATCACATACTTGAGCCTCTATGAGACTTAAAACTAATTCAAATAAAGTACTTCCTAAACTCGTTTATCTTACAAATTAATCAAAGAGTAAAAGTCTCCTTTTCTTACATGCACGTACGAGTACAGACAGAATTCGAAATTAATCCCCCACGTTTGCTTTGGCTTAGAGACGCAAGCGTTGCTTGCTTATTTAAATACGCCTAAGACAATTTTCAGGAAAATCACAGCAGCCTAAAGGATCCAAGGGCAAAACTCAAAGCACGAAGCTTTAATTAAAACTTTAAAAGTTTTTCCTATTAGGCTCAGGAAGCTTTCGACACTTTTATAAAATTTGTTTAATAAAAAGTGCGGTTTTAAGGTATCAAAACGATAATGTTTTTACCAGATTTTAACGTTCAAAGAGACAAAACTGTTTATTTTGAGAAAGTGCAAATAATAAACTGATTCAATTCTTAGATCATCATTACTGAGAAATAAATAGTTTACAACATTAATTTTTATTCTTTTAACTTGGGCATTTTGATTAAAAACCTCAAACCATTGAAACGATTTTAATAAAAAATTATGGGACTGGTCTGGAAATATTTGTGTAAATATGAATTCAAATAAAAAATAACGATTTTCCAATTTGGCGGATCTTATGATATACCTATCTGAGGATCCTAAACAAAAATTAAGAATTTTTTGTGACATTTATTACGTTTTAACAATGTGGCGCCATTTTCATGGATTTTGATAATCTAACCTAACTTCAAGATTAACCTTTCTTTACCTAACAACTAAATATTTTATGGGAATTTTGATTCAAAATTGTCATTTTTGGACAAACAAATTGAAACGCCACGCCATGCGTAAAAATAAAATTAGCTACATATATCAAATAGAATCTCGTCAAAATACTTACTTAGCAGCTACATAATAATGTACCTTGCTCGTTAGTTTTTCGACTTCCCTACCCAAAGGGTAAAGCAAACCCTATTTTACTAAGGCTCCACTGTCCGTCTGTCTATCTGTCTGTCCATCTGTCACCAGGCTGTATCTTATGAATCGTGATAGTTAGAAAGTTGAAGTTTTCACAGATTATGTATTTCAGTTGCCGCTATAACAACAAATACTAAAAATCAGAATAAAACAAATATTTAAGGGGGCTCCCATACAACCAACGTGATTATTTTTGCTCAGTTTCAAAGATTCCGACTTACACTTAGCCGGTTATTATTTTTAACTTTGTTACGATCGTATTATACCGTATATTATTCACTATTATTCAAATATAAACGTATTCAAACACAGGTACCTGCTGCTCCGAATTTATAAAGGAGCTCTGTACGTATATACTGCCATTGTTTGGCTGGCCTTTGTTGTCAGAACCGCAAGTTTAATTCTCCGAAAAACTTACAACAGTACCTGTAAAAGAATTAAAATTTTAGATTTTTTTTTTTTTTTTAAATGAAATTATTGTGATTATTAATGAATGGAAATGGTAATTCAGTAAACATATTAAAAGCTATACTTACATTGATATGTTGCACATAAATAAGTTACAGGCTTATCATCGTCATCATCCTAAAAATCCACTGCTGAACACAGGCTTGCTTCCTTTTTCCATCGGTTCTCCGCGGTTTTCACCAGGTCAACGGTCCACCTAGGGAGTGGCCAGCTTACGCTGCGTCTTCCGGTTGCGGTTGTCAATGTTACGGAACGATTCCTATAATAGCTTTGACCATTAATAATGAATATAGATAAAACTTTTTTTGAAGCTAAAAAGCTATATAGCTGCGTACTGCGTTTTGTATAGAATACTGATACAGTCCCAGCTCTAAATAGTTAATCATTAACAAGGCCCCTCTCTACATTTTTCCACAGATCCGCCGTGACATATCACTCCTCAAGGCAATAAGAGTTGATACCCTCTTCAGCCGTGAAGTAAGCTTGACAAACGACATCTGAGGGCCGACACGTGACGATTGGAGGTTTTTAACAGCAAGCAATATTTCTTTCACATTTTTCTTTGAGCGAAAGTAAAGGACTGGAGTGCCGATTTTGCAGAGTAACTTAAACAATTTTAACCGCTTTAGAGATTAAATTAAAGTTATGGTGATCTATGCTGCCTTTATTTATGCATATGAAGATACGATATGATTTAAAAAAAATGTCTCTCAATCTTGATTTAACTACTAGCTCCACCTCGCGGGGGAAATTACCTTATCGTTCAGCAGTTGCAGTTTGAAGAACAAAATACATGCACAAACTTTTGCATTTATAATATTAGTGTGATCAGGGGCCGTACTGTGAGCTCTTAGCGCGATTCAAATCAGAGCGTTTTTTGGATCGCAATGTTTTTTTTATATGAATATTTTGACACGCAACCCAAAATAGGCTCTCTTTTGAATCGCACTTAGAGCTCCCAGTACGACTTTTATTCGTATTAACAGAGCACGATGAAAAACGCTTCATTTTTTAATGCTCTGTGCTTGTATTTAATATAAAAAAGAAACGAAAAATATTTATGGATAACAAATCTTCGAGAAACAACCTTTGTCCTAAGAAGCGGTTAAAAACGTGCCGCCTTCGAGCTCAACACTAAACATTACGGAATTAATGATCCAGAAACGGGTCTCCGATACTGAGCAGAAAATATATACACGTTTTTGAACCAAGTTATCTCTCTTTAATGTTTTAACTTTCCGGAAATATATCACACATTTTTATGACAGTAGATTCTTGGAGAAATTATTTATAATTTCAAACCTTGTTTTTTCCGGTCGCCTATGAACGCCTTAATAAAACGTCCCTGGTGATTTATTTTCCGCTAAATGACTTATTATGGAAATTTTCTGAAACCACGAAAAATCGACGTCTTTTAAAATATGTTTTCACAAACCAGTGTTCTTCTACTAATTTTGTTTCTATCGGTTTTTAGCTACCCATCCATCCTTGTCACGTTTGTTGTTTCGTAGCACTTCTAAGAAAGATTGAGTAATCAACTACATCTACTGGGTGTAATTGAATTCATTAGCATCCTTTGGAACTAGGTACCTACTCCTTGTACCGGTCACGTGTGGACCAAAATTTTTGAATTCTACCACATTGGTTTGGTAATAATAATAACTCCAAAAAATGGAATAACTTACTTAATCCAATGCTACAATACCAAATTTAATTGGAATAATGGAGTACTGTTTTTATTTAGTACATAAAAGGTATAAAAACGTTTAAATGTATCAAAATCATCCGTGCCAACCGCGTTAGGAGCCGAGGCAATCTTCATAATTTTCAATAAATATATTTTCATTTACACTCTTTACTCTTTAATAATCATCTATAAATGATGTACTATCATGGGCTCAATTTATACTAATGAATTAAATTACATCCTGTATACATTAGAGTAGGTACTCCGTTAGGAGGATTTTCTGTATGTATGAGGTATTCATTACCAAGCGGCCGTTCGCCGTGTGGTCCCGGCGTGAGAAATGGCCACTCCATCTCTTCCCGTGACTAACGTAAGAACATCGAGGAACCGTGTAAGAACTAGGGAATATCTAGAGAGATTGAACAGCAGCATTTTCGACTGTCTGCATTATATTCTACTGCGATCACCAAGACGTCTCCTAAGCTTGGTGATGATGGGAACCCTCTTTCCCCGTGAGAGAGTCAGAAGGCCTATGGTTAGTAGCAGATGCAAAGCTGATGATGATGATTCGAATAAAAATGATTATTTTTTTTAAATAGTACTTCTACTTTGATTTTATATTAACAGACGCTTATAACTAACGTAGTGACTAGTGACGAACGGTGTCGAAGTAGCGTGATGTCACACTAGAGTGGTGTCGAACTTTTGGCGAACTAGCGTGTGTCGAAGTAGCGTGATTTCGAACCGTAGTGGTTCGCAATAATTCAGTGTTTTCGCATTTTGATGATTCGAACCTGAGTGCTTTGCAGTAGCATAAATACAGGGCATACATAGTAGACGCTATGTTAGTACCACATAACAACGTTGAAAATTATCTCGCTCATTTTCATGCACTTACGAACTATGCAAAAACTTTGCTCACGTAGCGTAGTCTCATTCTCATTCTCTCCTCTAATTCTCAATTCAATTGGAATTCTTAGTATTTCCTATCAGAGAAAATTAATTCTTAATTACATTCCTAGTTTACGAATAGTTATTCAAAATTCCTTTCTTCTTTCCTGAACGGTATTGTTAG
The DNA here is from genome assembly GCA_963580505.1 of Ennomos erosarius. Classification (NCBI taxonomy): domain Eukaryota; kingdom Metazoa; phylum Arthropoda; class Insecta; order Lepidoptera; family Geometridae; genus Ennomos; species Ennomos erosarius. The sequence continues at coordinate 3,806,083 of OY756982.1, forward strand.
TGAAGTTACTTTTTACATCAAAGTAACTATTGTATCGATTTGAGCTAAAGAATTCTATTAAGTGAGCTGGATGGCCATTTGATTTACTCGATCCAAGGCTTTCCAGTCTCACAATTAAATTGTTTTAGAAACAAACATTCTTTCAGATGTTACTAGTATTTTTTCAGTCGATTTTTGAAAGATGTTTTTATACACCGGTGCTACAGATATTATAGTATAATATCTATTTATCTACGTCTATAAAAAGTACCCTACATGTTAGACCAGCGTATAAACTGTCCTATTCCAAATTGCATTCAAATCAGCTTTATTTATGAGAATGATTGACGTAACGAGCTAGTCGTTCGCCTGGCTAGCGACACGGCCGCCTATAACAGTTGCAGTGTCACTCGGAAGAGGAAACAAACACACACACACACACACACACACCCCTACACATTGTCTTTGAAGTTGTATAAGAAAATGCGATCCGATGTATACAGTAGTCAAAGTAAAGACTTCATATTATATAACTAGATTTTGCCCGCGGCTTCGCACGCTTGTGTTATGTTATTTTTACGTTATAGTCTAATAATAGATAATACATTTCGTACCAAACAAAAAATCCACAAAATCTTTTCGAAGCTGAGCACAGTAACCTGTATGCGCAGTGGAAGCTATTTAAGCCATTACCTTAATTTAAATGTTTTGAGTCTAATATAGATAATATATATAATAGTAAAAGAAGGTTCAAACAAAAAACTACAATTTTATAAGTACCTCTTCATATTACAACAAAAAGAAATCATCATCACTTCACTCAGGTCTTTAACAGATGTTTCTGTAAATTTTGTTTAGGTAGTATAGTTACCTAAGCAGTCAGATACGGTTTAGAAAAATATGGAAGAATCACACACGATGATTCTTAAGTTTGGCTCCATACGAATTGAGTACCTACACTTAGCCAGTGTCCATAATAAGTTTATAAATTGCTGGAGATATGCATTTACCTGTACGATGCGTACATCATTAATTTTCTTAATACTAATTAGGAATTACTAATACTAAACCACCACTCCTTAAAGAATCGAAAGTTATAATTATTATTATATTCACTATTTTCCACGCTGTCTCATTCCCACTGCACATTCAACGTACCTACCTAGTGATGAAAGTGAGAAAGTAGGTAAAATCGTCATTACAAAGATAGTTACTTACCTACTATAACAATAACCTTCTTGAGATAAATAAATAATTTTTTGCTCCCGTGGTGTATTTAAAAGCCCACAGATCTAAAAAAATTTAACTATTAATAACTTATTTCAACATGCAAGAAGAAGAAGAAGAAAAACAACAAATAAAACAAAAAAACAGTCAAAAACGAACGTTACGCGCCATGTTGTTGTTAATTCGAGGATACAATTGCCATAATGAATACCTACATATTATTAGAGTACCTACCCATAAACATTTTTCATAAAATATTTCGTATCATTGGCTAAATACAAATATCGCACTCCGGCTTACTTTATTGCCAAAATAAAAAAGGTTTTAAAATGCGTAGTTTAAGTACTAAAGGGGGTCTAGCTAAGATACCAACCACTAACGCTAACTCCAAAACTGTATTGAAATGACATTAGCTGTGGAAAAGTAAGCGATTTCCGAAATGTCATCGCAGTACTTTTTGGAGTTAGCGTTTGGCCTTAACGTTAGTGGTTGGTATCTTTGCTAGACCCTTGGTACTTGAAAACTTCCTTGGGGTCGATCAAGAATATAGCAGTAGCGCAATAATCATTTTTATCTACCTAATTAGAATGGTAACGTGTAGTAAGTTTATGTAAATAATACATTTGACCAGATCGCCAATAGTGAACATTGCTCCCGCCAAAACCTTTTAAATCGAAAACTTGAATAAAAGTGTTAATTAAGTAAGCTTCAATATTGGCTAAGTATGATAATCGCGTGAAGCCTTATGAATGATTATAAAAAGTCCAAGAACCTACCCTTTTAAACAGTTTTTATAAAATACTTCCTATCATTGGCTAAATACAAATTTTGTGTAATGCCAAAATAAAAAAGGTTTTACAATGCGTAGCAAAAGCTAGGGTCAATAAATGAAGAACCTATAGGCACAGATTACTGAATATGTTACTACTATAGGTTAAGCTATAGGCACTATACAATACAATTTTAAATACTTATTTCGAATGGTAACCCGTAGTAGATTTTTGAAAACTAATACATAATACCAGATCGCCAATAAAGAATTTTGCCCTCGCCAGAATCCATTAAATCGAAAACTAAAAAATTATAATTTTAGTTATGTTTCAATATTGGCTAAAAATGATATCGCGTGAAGCCTTATAACTTATAATAAAAAGTCTAAGAAGTTTTTAGTTTTCTAAATTCCTTGTTCTCTATGTCGTGCTCATATTTAAAAAGGCTCTCATACCTATCCTCTTTTTTAGTTTGGACCACAGATTAACGAAAAAACTTATCTATATGCAATACATATGACTTCCTTGGGTATAGCAACTTACATAATGAACACATTGTTTTTCTCTAATCTGCATTGCATCGAGCGCAGACGAAGTTATCGCGCGATGTATTTCGCCGTAGCCCGAAAAGTGTGATGCACTCATGATACACTGCCGGTAATGCAGGCGCGCCAATTGTTATTTACTGTTTTTTGTTTTTTATGTTATAAATACAAACATGCATTACATTACTTCCTTATTGCATAGTGCAGTGGGGATTGTTCAGAATGAAATAAAAATGATTGGGGTTCCGTACTCAAAGGGTAAATCCTTATTACTTAACCTCCGCTGTCCGTCTGTCTGTCTGTCTGTCCATCTGACACCAGGATGTACTCATGAATCGTGATAGTTAGACAGTTGAATTTTTCACAGATGATATATTTCTGTTGCCACTATAACAACCGTGATCCGTATTCAAAGGGACAGATAAACACACAATAAATTAAAACTATTAATATATATTATTTTAATCGCAAATAATATTCTCACAGTTTGAGCGACGTTCTAGCAGTAGACGTAAATATATTGAAGGGCTGGTGGGTGGTGAGGAACAAAAATAATAAATTAAAAACTTGCACGCAAATTAAAAGTTGTATTTCGCCAGCAAGGCCAAGAGCACAGAGAGCCACAGATACAAAAAACATTGCCAGGTTAAAAATACATTTGGTGTTGGTAGGAATTCCAACATACTGCGGCCTACAAAGTCGTTACATACTCAATTAAGTTGAAGAAAGTACATAATTAATTACAATGCATATATCTGACAACTAAGATCCGTAGCATAATAAAATTTACATATAAAGTGCAATTGCTTTGGTTAAATCATACTTCCCTAGTTACTATGATAGCCTTATGAAACAAACAAAAATATTTTATAAATTAAATAATGCCTTCTGCTAACAATACGTTTTCGAGTAACTAAAAACAAAACAAAAAAATAGCTTATACTTCTAGCTAATTAAACTTAAGATAAAGTAAGGCACCTGCTATTACTTATTGCATAATCAACTTACATAAAGATTGTTATCTAAAGATAGGGAGGTAAGTACATACACTTATTTATCGTTTATAGGTAAAATACAAATTTTGTGAATACCCCTTATATGCGTTTTATTATTAGAGCGTTTTACTTCTACTGCCCTAACCTTCCCATCATGACCTGGGAATACATTTACAATTCTGGCCATTGGCCACGACAAACAGGGTAAGTTATCTTCTCTTAATATAACTAAATCACCTATCTCTACATTATGTCTATCAGTCAGCCATTTAGGTCTGCTCTGTAACGTATTTAAATAATATTTATGCCAGGTTTTCCAAAAAGTTTGTTTGAGCTTAGTACATCTTTCCCAAAATTTTAGCCTATTATCTGGTTCATCAATTACATTAATTTCAGGGTACATAGTTAAAGCATTTCCTATGATAAAATGACCTGGGGTCAGATAACAAAAATCATCAGGATTTCCTGTTAACGCTAACAAAGGTCTACTATTTAGTATTGCTTCAATTTCTGTAAGGATAGTGTTAAGTTGCTCATATGTTAATATTGCTTTATAAATACATTTTAAATGAACCTTAAGGCTTTTCACTGAGGATTCCCAGAGACCACCAAATGTTGGGGAATAGCTTGGAATGAATTCAAATTTTATGCCTTTTTCAGCTGCAAATTCTTGAACCCTAATTTGGTGGCTCTGTGAAGACTGCAGTGCATACAGCTCAACCAGCCGAGTCCTTGCACATTTAAAGGTGCTACAGTTGTCGCAGTGAACTTCTGTGGGCAGCCCCCTTCGAGATACTAGTCGCCTAAAGCACGCTAAGAAGGTGTCTGTGGTTAGATCTGAAGCTAGCTCGAAGTGAACCGCTTTTGTTGTGAAACATACAAATACGCAGATGTAACCCTTACCTATTACGGATCGTCTTACGCGTGAGAGCTTAACGTTGACGGGCCCACAGAAGTCCACGCCTATTTTCTCAAATGGGCGACTTGTTGCAAGCACTCGACTAGCCGGCAGGGAGCCCATCAGCTGCTTAGCAACTGTAGCCTTCCGTCTGAAACAAGTTATACATTTGTGTGTTATTTTCTTAACTTCTGATAAGCCATTGACAATCCAATACCTCTGATTTATGTTTGAGAGCAAAAGCCTAGGTCCTGCATGTAGTAACCTTTCATGTTCATTTCTAATTAACATGCTAGTAATTTGAGAGCCTCTGGGCAATATGATAGGATGCTTTTGGTCATATGTCATGTTTGCAAAGTGAAGCCTACCAGAAACCCGCATAAGCCCATTTTGATCTATAAAAGGATGTAGATTTGCTAGGTTGCCCTTCAGTTGATTGCCTTTGCTAAGAGTATTGATCTCTGAAGCGAAATATTTGCTTTGTTCATATTTAATTATAAGCATCAATGAATAATTAAGTTCTGAACTTGATAGAAAACTAGCATTAATTTTATCTTTGCTTTTATCTAAATTATTTAGAAATCTCAGAATGTAAGCTAATAATCTCACAATTTTTCTAATATTGGAGTAATTATATAAACGTTCCAACACATACTCAAGCGCGTCATAGCTTTGCACTAAGCTGTTGGAGACCACCAAGCAAGACTTCACCTCAGGCACATCGAAGGAAGGATTGTTATCTTTAGCTGTTGAGCAGTCAAGATTGTACTCACTGTCTTGAAGAAACTGTGGGCCTTGCCACCACAATGAGTTGTTACTCAGCTCACCCGGTTTGACTCCTCTGCTGATGAGGTCTGCAGGATTTTGTTGTGTATGGACGTAAATCCACTTGCATCGAGCAGTGTTTTGTTGAATGACATTTACTCTGTTTGCAACGTAAGCTTGAAGCTTAGCCGATTCGGTGTGCAGCCATGCAAGGACTATCTTTGAATCACTGAACAAGTATATGTTTTTTAAATTGATTTTTAATTGCAGTGTATCAATAGTTTCTGTTACTAATTTTGAAAGTAAAAGCGCTGCATTCAGTTCAAGCCTGGGCACTGTCATGCCTTTCTTTTGCAAGGGATTTATTCTCGATTTTGAACAGAGTAAATATACATTCATTTTACCTGATTGATCGGTGACACGCAGATACAAGCAGCATCCGTAGGCCGTCGTACTCGACGCATCTGCGAAACCTATAAGCTCGGCTGTGTCTGTGTCTGAAATATTAATATTCCTACCTATTGTTATAGGATTCATTGCAGCTAGGTCAGCTGTAAATTGCAGCCATTCTTGCTGAACATCTTGTGGTGGGCTATCATTCCAATTTATGTTCAGTTGCCATAGCTTTTGCATAATAGCCTTGGCTGTGACTATGATTGGGCTGGCAAGGCCAACCGGGTCCCAAAAGGTACCTATGAAACTTAATATAGTTTTCTTTGTTATGTCACTTGAGTTGAATGGCTCTGGGGATGAGATTATGAAGTAATCACCTTTAATATTAATTTGCAACCCTAGAGCTTTCATATTATAGTTGTCTCTTTGTAAATCTAAGCTATCAAAGTGCCTTTCCTCTATAGGGGTGCTTTCTAACACTCTTTCATCATTAGATGCCCATTTGTGAGTGTGAAAGCCTCCTAGCTCCAGTAATTGACATAATTGTTGTTTGGCAGCTATTATTGTCTTTACATTATTGTCAGAAAAAAGTATGTCATCGACGTAACAATGATTTTTTACTATTTCTGAGCCTAGGGGGAATGAATCTCCAAACCTATTGGCTAGTTCAACTAGACAACGTGTTGCTAAAAAACTAGAGCTTTTTAGCCCATATGTGACTGTGTCTAACCGAATACACCTAATTGGTTGCATAGGGTTGTCTCTCCACAGTATGTTTTGTAGTGAAGTGTATTGAGGATCAACCCTAATGTTTCTAAACATACGTTTTATATCTGTTGTAAATGTATACTTGCCTAAACGAAACAGTAAAATAATATCAAATAAATCTCTTTGAACCACTGGCCCATTTAATTGTAAATCGTTTAGTGAGATTTTCTTGTCTTGAGTTTGCATACTTCCGTTGCATAACACCGTTCGAAGAGAAGTAGTTTTACTTTTTTGATTAATTACTGCGTGATGGGGGAGGAAATAAACTGCTTGTTTATTTAGCTCATATGACTCAATGTCAACATAGTGACCATGATTGAGTGAAATGTAATCATGAATAAATTGCTGATATTGCATGAATAAAGTTGAATTTGCATGCAATCTCTTTTCTAGATTTAAAAACCTCTTAAAAGCTAGGTGAAAAGATTCACCTAGAGTGTCATTGACGTGAGATAGGGGTATTTTTAAAGGCAAAGCCACTTCAAATTGATTATTTTGTAATTTAACTGAACTTTGAAAAATTTGTTCGCAAAGCTCTTGTTCCGATGTTTTTTCTGAAAACACTTCAGGAACTTTTTCATGAGACCAAAACTGGGCCAATGTTTCATTGAGACCTGTCTCACATTTAAGGACTACCTTATTGCATATGGGTTTTGACAAATTGGAGGGCAAACTACCTGCTACTATGTGGCCAAAGTGTGTATTGATGAAGCTTAACTGGTGTGATACATTGTAACCTGGTGAGTTGTCTGCGCATGCAGGCTCATGTGGCGATTGCTGCTCTGGCGCTGCATGGCGCGCCGCCGTCGCCGTCCTCTGAGCACTGTCTGTGGGCAGCTCGACCCTCACAGGCTGCTCCGTCAATAATGCCTGAAAAAACACATCAGCCCCTATCAGCATGTGTATATCACCTGGTGCGTTAAATTTGTCATCTGCCAATGAGATTGTTGAAGGTAGTGTTACATTAGAAACATCAAATTGAACTTGGGGAAATTTACAAGTTATTTGTTCAACTACATGGCAGTTAACATTGATTTTGAATGATGATTTGATTGCGCTTATTTCCAATGGAATGCAATACTTTGCCTTTGTCTTTGCATTGGAAATGCCAAGAATATTAGTGTGGCTTGGCTTGGGCGTTAAACCTAATACCTGTATAACCTTTGAGGTTATAAGTGAAACTTGCGAGCCGCTATCTAGGAGCGCTCGAATATGAAACTCCGTGCCATCTCTGCTGAAGACTTTGACCCTGGCTGTAGGGAGAAGCACGTTATTGTTATTATTGCCTGCCATTATGACAGGGGTTGAATTGCAATGCAACAAAGTGTTGTGGGGCCCTTTGCACTCTGTGCACCGGAAATGAAATTTGCACTTGCCTGTGTGCATGCCCAGGCAAGTGTTGCAAAGTTTATTTTCTTTGACAAAATTGAGTCTATCATTAACTGGAGACATTTTAAATTTTTTGCATAAATATAATTTGTGTGGACACTTACAATATATGCATGATGCTGCAGTTGCGGTGTGTGCAATCACCTTACTTCCGTGTGCCTGGGTGTTGCCCTGGTCGCTATTCTCCAATGCCAGCGCACGCCGCTCGAGGTACTTGAGGAACTCTTCCACATTGGGTGGTGTGTCGCTGGCACGGTCAAGTTGGTATGACCTCGCCGTGAACGCATCTAGTTTACGTGACAATACACATAATAGTATAGGATCCCATTTATCTACAGAAGGTTCATGATTTCGAATAGCTGCTATTTGCTGCCTAACACATGACACAAAGTCCCTCAAACCACTGGCAGTAGACCTACCTATTGGTTTAAGATCTAAAATCAGAGATATGTGATCATTTACAATCTTGTATTTGTTGTCATACCTGTCTTTGAGCAATTTTAGGGCTTGTACATAACTTTCATGTGTAAGGGGCAAGTTTTTTACTAAATCTAATGGTTCGTCCTTAAGAAATGACCTGAGGTAATACAATTTTTGTACCTCATCTAAGGCTTTATCGTGATGTATCATCGAATTAAATAAATTTATAAACGGTACATATTCAGTCGACTTACCACTAAAAACGTTTATAGAAATAGCTGGTAACTTAACATTGGCATTGAGTGGAGTTGCAGGTTCGACGGGGGACTCGACCTTTTCCCGTTTTTTGATCTCATGACTTAGGGCCGACAAAATTTTGAAATAATTATCTTCACATACGCCAACATTCTCGGTGTCTGTCGGGCACATGTACAGAATTTCTTTGCAATACAACTCGTAGTCTTCGAAAACACCGATGAGTCGCTCGCGTTTAGCCAACAGATTGTCAAGAGATATTCTTTCCAAATCGGTATTTATAAAGTTAAGCAGCCTCGTGATGATACCTTTAGCGTAAGCACGGGAAGCGATTTTTCGTTTTAGCTCGTCCTCCATCTTGAGATTGCCGCTGCCGTCGCTCGCCGCCTGTGCCATGATGGCAATTTATTGTTGAAAACGTAATAGTGCACACTAGAAACAAACTGCACGTCACTGTTTCGTAGTATTTTGTGGATTTTACGAATGGCTATATCGCCGTATCGCGTAAAATTATAACTCTGACACTTTGTTTTTATAACTATTTGTCGGAATGGCGGACACCACGCCCGGCGTGATGCTATTTATTTGTTCGGTTTCCGCTTGCTCGAACGAAGCACGCTCGAGGCCGACGCCTTCTCTTTCCCCCCTGCGTATGCGATACTTACGCACGATAGCGCAAAGGAGTTGGCAGCTTGCGTCTCGCTCGCACCAGCGGGGTTCCTGCGGATTTTTGAATTGCGCGGGCGACCCCAGCCGGGCGAAACGACAGCGTGCATGCGCTTGCTCGTTGTGGCGAAAATGGTGGCTGATAATGGCGGTGCCTTGCAACCTTAATGAACTCACGTTTACTCTCGTTCTCTTCTTCCAATCTTCACAAAAAAACCGAAGGACCATGAGCGACGTTCTAGCAGTAGACGTAAATATATTGAAGGGCTGGTGGGTGGTGAGGAACAAAAATAATAAATTAAAAACTTGCACGCAAATTAAAAGTTGTATTTCGCCAGCAAGGCCAAGAGCACAGAGAGCCACAGATACAAAAAACATTGCCAGGTTAAAAATACATTTGGTGTTGGTAGGAATTCCAACACAGTTAGTAAAACATATATATTCGCCGACATGCAATATAACGCTACTGCTTCCTCCATTTTATTTAGCCCACGTCGGTCGCGCAGCAGGCAAACAAATTGACTGTGTGTCCGGGTTGGGGCGCTACAAAAACATCGAAGATAGTCAACAGAGATGTTTTTGCGCGCCAACTCAACAGCGAATGTTCGGGCGTATATGAAGCCGCGCCATAATAGTAACAGAGTTTTGTTTCTTTAATCTGTGCATCCGGATAAACCCGAGATAAAATTACCGTCAGTAGCACAGAGCACATTTTTTTTCTCTCATCTATGATTAGTAGCTAAAATAAAACTTACCTTTTGACACTGGCTAAATAGCTACACTATGTGTGGACCAAAATATAAGAAAAAAAACTTACCTTGATGCCTTGAAGCGGCCATCTTGTTAAAATCCCGTTCCGTTTCATAACGAAATCTTAATAATTTTCACCAAAAAAAAATTTACATTATTTAAAATTTAATATATCCTATGTTGTGCGCCGTGTCTTTCTAAGCTTATTAGTGAAAACCGCATGAAAATCCGTTCAGTATTTTCGGACTTGTGCCATAACAAACAAACAAACAAACAGACAAAATGTCTAAAAAGTAGCTTAACGTGATCAGCGAAAAATTTCAAGCCAACCTGTGTCATTCTTTTTTTCGATATCTTGCATTTACAGATTTTCTTATCTCTACAGTTTTATTATATGTATAGATTATGTAATGATAGAATTTGGTTGGAAAATTTATTTTAAGCTCCTAATTTTCGTATGCATTTTACACTGCTACTAAATTAGGCACCCAAAATAAATGTACATAGAAAGCGGCTTTACGGCTCAATTATGTGTAACTATATAATGTGCCCTAACACCAGTGTCTGAGGACCTTGGCGATGTGCCCGCTATGACCACACAATTAAGACTTGAAATTACCTATTCTTCGTACGTCTATACCACAGTATGTAACATTGAATCAGTGTTCAAACTTACCAACTAAACTAATCTAAAATAACTTAGCTTCATATATTACGATACTAAACTTGTTATCTAGGCTGTCATATATTATTAGAATTTGCCCACGTACGTTTGTTAAACCAGAGGCCCTAGCACGAACATTTACGCGGGAGTAAGTGTAACGTTAACGTAAGTCAGTTGTATGGGGCGCTGATCAAATGCCATACAACTGGCTTACGTTAACGTTACACTTACTCCCGTGTAAATGTTCGTGCTAGGCCTACAGTACCTACATTTTAAACAAGCAAAACTTTTTAAAATAAAAAAATATTTCTGCGGCAGTAAACATCAAACACCTAGTATTCTTATTGTTTTAAAATATACAACTATGTGAATAACCTGAAATAAAAGTTTATTTTATTTATTTATTTTATATGGTATTTTAAATGAAGTCAGCTTATAAATAAATAAAATTATAATAAAGTAAAATGATAATATTAAAATGGGTTCATCTGTTTAGAAATCACACACAAAACAGGACCTATACGGAAACACTTTTAAAACTAATAACCCTATTGTTTGCGTCGGGGGTTGAAAGATCTTCTCTAACCATTCTGTTCTTTAGTTGATTCTTATGAATTCTTTTGTAGTCATAATCATCATCATTAACAGCTTGAAGACGTCCACTGCTGAATATAGGGCTCTCCCAGTCACCACTTTGAGCGGCTGCTCGCTTTCTGCATCCATCGGCTACCATGGCTTTCACCAGATCGTTGGTCCACCTAGTGGGGGACCGGCCTATGCTGCGTCTTACGGTTCGTGGTCGCCACTCGAGAACCTTTCTTCCCCATTGGCTGTCAGTTCTACGAGCGATTTAGCCTGCTCGTGCCCTTTGCCATTTCAACTTGCTAATTCAACATGTAAATTAGGTTTTAGTGCTTACAGTATTAATAATCAAACAACGTGGAAATTAAATGCGAAACACAAATTACAGTTAAATAAATGAATTAATATGTTAATTTATTATCTGCCGCAGCTTCCAACTATTGACATTGGGATAGCAGTAGCCAATAATTGTATTGGCTCGCGTCCTCACGCACATAACTATGTTTCATTTTGTGATAAATGGTTGAGTGTACATTGGCATATCAAACTTTATATATACCCTATAAAAAAATATTCACACTGCCTATAAAGCAAAAAGATTAGAGGTTAGAATTACTTTTTTATGCTATAGGTAGCAAAGAAGCATACGGCTCTCCTGATGGGAAGAGGTCACCGAAGCCTGTGGACATCATCCTTACCCTCTGATAATACTCTTTTGACCCTCCTTTTAAATTGCTGCATGTTGTAGCTCTGGGGAAAAACCGCTGGTGGAAGCTCATTCCACGTCTGTACGGTAAGAAAATGCGCATTAACCGAGTCACATGTGACTTCCACGACTCAATAATGTCTGGATAAGCTTTTCACCGTGGCGAGAGCTGACCAAAAAGCAGAACGACTAAAATATAATATACAGACTAATTACTAACGATATTTTCGTTCATACCTACAAACATTAATGATTGTTCAATATAAAAGGAAACAAATACCAACCAAACTATCCACTTCAAAACGTAACCGTATGTTCTACTCAGCATGTGCGAATAGACAACGGGTCAAGTATAGGGGCTGACAAATGACGTTCGAATATGAGGCCAGTGCCGGACAATGATAATGTCACCAGTAACAAATGGCGGGACACTGCAGTGAATGGCGACCGGCCTGATTTGAGGATTACGATATATTATTGCCCAACACTATCGCAGCGGCGACAGCCACGATGACACGGCTCACACGCGACCGATCGCTCGTCAGTTTGACACTGGAAAATGAGCCTTAAAATCGAACCCAAAAAGGTTATCCATAATGAATATCAATTCGTGATTGCGAATTTCTAGTTACAATAGAGTAAGCGAATGCATTTTAAATTTTGGTTTATGGATAGTCATGTCATTAGATAACAAGCTCGTTATTCCATTGGTTAAGCATTGGATCATAAATAGGTCTGATTATACATTTTCGATACATGGGATTATGTAATTAACTAAAAACTTTACAAAACAATAGTTTTACGATTTTCCCTGGAAATAATAGTACGCGTTGCGCTAGTATAATAGGTACCGTAATGAAATGTTATATATTTTGCCACTGGAGATCCTGGAGCTATTCCTAAAATAAACGCTATCTTTTTGTTAATTTTGCATGCAACTAGCTATCCACTATCCAATAGTTGATTGGAACATGTCGCTTTCAGTGGTAGTAGCACCCATCATATTCAAAGTTGTTGTCTTCTAATAAGGTTTATAATTTCCGAATAAATTTGACAGCAGTTCATCAGTATCTAATTAATATTTCTTTTTATAAAGATTTTAAAATATATTTAATGTAAAAATCCTACTTCCCTTTTTTCTTCTGCAAACATATTTCTAACACAAAATTGAAACAAAAATAATATCTAGTGTGCCTCCGCTGGAAAATATGAGATGACTTTTCGCAGTAAAAAATATGAATTAAAAATGATGGAAAGGAGGGAAAGGGGGTAAAATCCAAGTAAAACCTTAGAGTGTCTCTAGTATTAAAGAATATAAACAGAATGCAGAAACCAGTTTTCTAGTATTTGCCTTCTTCAGCGAGGCTCGGTGGTATTATTTGACATTCGCCAACATTTCCGAGTGTGTTTGTAGTGTTTGTCTAAAAGTCGTTAGCGAAAGCCTATTCGAGGACTGCCCGCTCCAAACTAAACTTCCCGCCTCAAAGAGACTGCAGTGGCTTATTTCAGTTACGAGAGGTTTTAGTGCTGGCTTTTGCCTTTTCTATTAGCTTTTTCTGCCAATCTGAATTCTTTTGAATAGTTCTTAAGGAAGAACTGAGTACGCCGTCAGCACCAACTAATAATGTCATTACGGTGTTTCATCACAATAAATTACAGCTTTTTGTTGTTCCATAAATGCGTTAGTTTTACTATTCTGTGTGTGTAAGTAATCATAATGAATCATAACTTTATCGCTTCAACAAAATGATGAAAATACTCCAGGCTTCAATAACCGATTTTGTGTAGTGAAACAGAATGTTGATAAATTAAAATCTATGGCTGTTTTAATTGGCTAGAACAATAACAATTGAAAATCAGTAGTGAGATTGTTAAACCGAAAATAAGTTTAAATAACGTAACTAGTTTGGAAAAGTAATAGCTTTTTTTATTGTAAAGAATGCAAACGTACAGGCCCACCTGATGGGAATTAATCCTACTTCAGAGCTTCTCGAAGATCTCTTTGTATCCCACCCCTGGATAAACATTTCTGTGATGAACATAGTTGTTTGTTCTGTGTCTGGGTGCTGTATTGTATTCTATGTTTGTATTAACAAAAAAGTAGGTACTTACAACGATTAGGTTTAGTCGTCAATTGGTGCTCAAGATTGATGAAGTAATTTGTGACTAAAATCTTGACTTGAGTTGATCATCGATTGATGACTAAGCGTCGTTCTGTATACAGGCCTAAGATAGTATAACCTATGCATAGTTTGGCACTAGATGGCGCGGCGCTATGTGAAATGCCCACAAATTTAATTTTTTTTCAATATTTTTTTATATGGAATTATGGGATCGTTTGACCACTACCTCTCCCGATGGTAACTGACAAATCCGGTCAGCCTTACCCGAAACGACGACTAAACAAGTGACGACGCTAATTTATCGTTCATATGAACATCTCAAAATCTGTGTCCCAAACCTAACTGGTAACCACATAATCCGATTTATCTTAACATTCTGACGTGAGGCGGGCACTTGACATGTGTACCTGCTCCATCAATCATGCCGAAAGCTGGGTTCATTAGTGCAGGATTAATATCACTAATGTTGAACCGAGTTCATTCATCAACTGAAGGTAATCCATTGCTTGCCACAACACAGGACGGCACGGTCAGTTAAAGCTGGGCGCCCACAAAAGCGGTTCAGGCGGAGCGGAATGAGCGAAGTTGAAATGAGCGGAGCGGTCATGATGGAGATATACGAGTAACGAATAGATACTAAAGGAAACTAATCAACACAATTCGCTTGTTTTATTTTTCTAATCTAAATAATTAAGGTAAGTTTGCCTATGTAAACATTAATTTTATCCAACTTATGTAGGCATTGATTAGGTACGTAGATAATTGTATCCAATTTTTTATCCTAGGCGTTGGGGAAAACTTCAGACTGTTAATAACTGATTTCGCTCTATATTGTAATTATATTATTATAGGTACACAATACATGATGGCATAACTGATGCCTTATTTTACATTTAAGTATTTTCAGGATGTATGTAAATTCACTTTCATTCACTAGCGAATGTAACAATACATCCAGATCAAAATTAAATAAACATTTATTAATAGCGGTAAAGAATACCTTACTTAAGTCAACGAGTCATCGATAAAGTAAAAGAAACTAGAGAGCTTTAAATTCTAATGTAGATGGTTCTGACAAAGGCTTTACATGCCGTGAGTGTAGATGTTAGACATGTGAACTGTCTTACAAATACGATGCGGAACGTTTCGGTCTGGTACATCAAGGCATATACTTACAGCGGTGTTATAATTTTATCATTAATTGATGTATATAGGTATATTTTATATCTAACCGAATGCATTTCTAAAAACAAGCTTCTATTCACTTTTTAGTTTTTTCGTATACTTCTTAGTAAATCTTTACTTTTTACCCATATTTATCATTGGCGTGCACCGAACACTAAAGCACTACCAACTGCGCTGTGAGATCGGTTACAAGTCACAACACCGAGAGTGAGAAAGATGGTTCATTTGATACAAAAAAAAACGCAAAATCTAGCTGTCTTTTAAAACTCTAGTCAATGGTTGATATTCTCTACACCACAAGCGTTGTATCACTGTACAGTGTACATACAGCGTTCGCTTGTGATTTGTACGTTGTCCAGTGCAGAGCACAAGTTCTGCATGATATAGGGCGTTCGGTTAGCACCGAGTGACAGTGTACTGCTTCTCATTAAATGCAGGAAGCCACTGGTGTAGTACTCTAGATCTATGTGTACATGTCACCGTCTTATTGCAAAAACCGTTTGTTTATAAAAAAACGAAAATAAAACCAGTTATTTATAAACTGACCATTTATAGCAAACTAACACTTTGTCTTACAATAAAACGCATGAGCTTCGATTATTTATAAACAGTCGGTGCCCAGCGGTGAGTTTATAAAATAATAATAACGAAAGTTAAATAAGGATAGCAGATTTTATGCATTAACAGCATAAAAGAAAGAAGCCGCGAGCATGAACAGTTGTACCTAGTGTCTAAAAATATACATTAAATATGCTTAAATAGTAAATTGGATCTTTTTTATAGAAGATCAGAAAAAAAAGATAATAGAAAACCTCTCGTCATCTCACACACAACTACTTTAGGAAGGATGTGGAATCAGAGAGTAAATCATAAATACCTAATAGGAATATGTAAAATACTATCAGATTACAGATATAACATGGAACCATAGAGTTTAAATAAATAATGATAATTATTAATGCATGACATAGACAGACAGAATAGACCACTAGAGATACGTGCGTAAGATTTTATAAAACTAAAATCTGACTAGAAAATTAACAAAACCTATTTTGGATCCACAGTTTTATAAATTATCATTAATTAAGAAAAAAAACCGGTATAGGTGGAACATGGGCATTTGACATGATTTTCGTCTTGTCCATGTTCATCTTAAGACCAACCTGTCGGGAGACTCTACTGAGGTCGTTGAGCATGGTGCTGAGATCATCGAGCGACTCCGCCATTATGAATATATCATCGGCAAAACGAAGGTTAGTGATATACTCGCCATTTATGTTGATGCCAAATCTTTTCCACTCCAAGAGCTTGAAAACATCCTCCAATGCGTTTGTGAACAGTTTCGGAGAAATAACGTCTCCCTGTCTCACGCCTCTCTGCAATGGGATCTGTTCCGTACTCTGGTCCTGTAGTCGGACTGACATAGTGGCCTTACTGTACAAACACTTCAACACTTCGATATACCTATAGTCAATTTGGCATCGCTGTAAGGACTGCAGCACCGCCCAAGTCTCGAACTGACAATCGCTCGTAGAACTGACAACCGATGGGGAAGAAAGGTTCTCGAGTGGCGACCACGAACTGGAAGACGCAGCGTAGGCCGGCCCCCCACTAGGTGGACCGACGACCTGGTGAAAGCCGCGGGGAGCCGATGGATGCAGGAGGCGAGCAGCCGCTCTGAGTGGCGCTCCCGGGGGGAGGCCTATGTTCAGCAGTGGATGTCTTCAGGCTGTTAATGATGATGATGATGATGAAGAAAAAAAACAATATAATCACATGAATATCCTAAATTATATATATGATACTTGCATGGTGTGTTATTTTTTTAAGGGCGGGTATGCCAGTTTTACCAACATTCTTCTGTTCATTTTCCGTTTTTAAAAAACCTCGTAACGTTTTCGAGGCAACCAAATAACGGTTATCGCCGAAGCTCAGTATAATTTCCATGAAATATACCATTTCATAAAGGTTCCTTTGGAGGGGAAAAACCTTGTAAACACCTTCTGATATTTTTATTAAACAGGTGAAATATTATTATTAGATTCTATATCATTTTTCTATTGTTCCTGCTTTGACTATTTTAATTTTGATTGTTCCGTGACTTACAATGTAATGACCGGCCCGATAGCTCATTTGGTAGTATCCCTGCCTTCTGAACTGAAGGCTGTGGGTTCGATTCCTACTCAGGGCATACATTTGTGTGATGAACATAGATGTTTGATCTGGGTGTTATATTGTATTCTATGTATGTATTTACAAATAAAAAAGTATATAAGTATTGTATCAGTTATCTGGTTCCCATAGTACAAGCTATGCTTAGTTTGGGGCTACATGGCGCTGTGTGAAAATATGTCCACACTTATTTATTTATTTATAATGCTTTTTAATTATATGTTGCTTGCACACCCCTAGAGCATTTATGTCACGTCTATGGTTGGTTGTTTTTTTGCTTTAATATTAAATGTCTCGTGTACTTGTATCTCTATACAAAACGAACGCGGAGTGTGCCTAGTCACCTGTGTAGTATTACGCAGTACTATTATATATTCCATGACCTGGAGCAGTGAATAGCAGCGGTAAGTTGTGAATATCGCTTTTTGTAGCAGTCACTCTTTATCTGATAACCGCAGCAAATTGTTGCTTATCTATTATCTTGACTGGCCTGATAGCTCAGTTGGCAGTAACTCTGTTTTTTTTAACTATAGGCTGTAGGTTCAATTCTCGTCCACGCCAAATATTTGTGACATGAAAATCGATGTTTGTTCTTTGTCTGGGTGTTATATTGTATTTAACGCATATATATTTACAAACAAAAAGTATATAAGTATTCTGACAGTTATTCATATTTTTTCTTTGACATTAGGTAGGTACCTATATATACATTAAACGCTTTGCTAACAAAAAATACCTTTCTTTGACATTGAACGTTTAGATCATGGAGGTATAAGGAGAGAGCCAATGCCTGCCATTGCGGCGTTGCCGCTCCACATCCTTCGTGTAAGCATATTACAAATACAAATACAAATTAGTTTATTGACATAAATATTTTTACATTATTTTAATGAGTCCATAGATTCCCGAACTAGTTTTTAAACTGTATTTCAGGAATCAGTGGCTTCTCCCAATAGTTGAAGTAAGTATATAATATTATGTCACAAAAAGAAGGTTTAACAGTAAAATTTAGAAATTTAGAAAGAAAATTAAAACTTATGAGTACAATACATACTATGTACATTGTACAGCACTCATTGGTAACATAGGTACCAATGTAAATGTTGTGTTAATAAGTATGTATCTGTATATAGAATGTGTACCTATGTCTGTATGTGTATATTATCTTGTATCACCAGTGACACACCAGTCTGTCAAAAAATTGAAATAGGAGAGCACAAAATGTGAAAATATAGTGATTATGTTGTGATTAGGGCTAAATATTATGACAATAATGAAACTGTGTCATGTTGTGCTGTGTTTTGTGCATCAACAATAACCCGAAGAGTCGAAGGAAATCCAGAATCTTCATTTTATGCGTAAGTGTTTACTGGCTATTTTTATGCAATTCTCGAAGTTTCGAAGTAAATATGCATTTCACATTAAGGATATACGCTTTTGGCATTGTATAAATACCATGTGATTGCAAACACTGAAAGATTTAATGCTTTAATTGATATTATTGGGATGGGAGATATTACGCCTCTCGAATAATGATGTACCCACACTGCCCATTAGACTTTGTCGATATTCGTAAATCTCACACATTTGCACAAAATTACATTGGTCTTGAGGAGAGTAAAAAGTAGAAAATCTGTTTCACTAAAAGTGACTGAATGGATTTAGATCAATGTGCAAGCTTAATCTTACGAAAAATGTATAAATATGTTATTTTAAAAATAATATAATCGTTTTCGAAAATTTAGTAGGTAGGCTAATTGCCTGGTGTCTTTATGAGTACTGAATCATAATTAATAAAACAATAATAAAAAATATTTTATTAAAAATTAAAAGTTCTTAAAAATTATTCACTGCAGCGGCCTACTGGGCTACCCTGGAGCACTCTCTGCGCAGATGCCCACCACCCCACCAGGCACTCCTAGGCTGGGTCTAGTCGAGGCCCAATAGCGAGCTGAGGTGCGTGGCACCTATTCCTGTGCTGAAGGACACTCCACACTCCGCAGCTGCCCTCTGTGCACCCGGGCGTTCCTCGACTGACCGGCCACCTGGGATCCACCAGGTCTTCTTTGTCCTGGCCTAATCACCGTGGCGGGGCCCCTTTTGCCAACCTCACGCGTGGATCACCGATAGACTACGTCTAAAGTTATCTGTCTTTGCTAATAAATTGTAATTTGTTCATCAACTCCCACTGAGAATGTGGGTTCCACAGACTAGGTAGGAGATTTTATTGATGTTGTCATTCTAGGTAAAAGTCAAAAAGTAATAATCTTTAGGGAAACATAGAGTAGTTATTTATAGGTAGGTGGCATACCTCAGAACAAGTAGGTCATAACTCATGGGTATGGTATGATAAGGCTAGGTAGGACGGACTTATCAATACATATAATAAAACTGTAACCACCACTGCTCCACTGCTGAACATAGGCCTCCCCCATAGAGCGCCACCTTGAGCGGCCAATCGCCTCCTGCATCCATCGGCTCCCCGTGGTTTTCACCAGATCGTCGGTCCACTGAGTGAGGACCGGCCTACGCTGCTTCTTCTGGTGCTACTAAAATCTAATTTTCTTTATTTTATTAAAAGTAAAAAGTATCGATATTCTGCAGCACTATTTGGTTAGCTTTACTATATATCGATACATTGTGTAATAGGGGTCACTTCCCTACTCACGCATACTAATGCATATTTAGATACTCACACCAACAGAAAATGGACACGCATTTTGTGAATGTCCTCCGTCCATTCTGATTCTATGTTGATGGTTTAGATACATTGCTTCTAATAAACTGCTTCTAACAAAGAGTGGCAACGCCCCAAAAATTGCCACTTAACTCTCCGTGAAAATTGCGCGTAGATATATCGGTAAACGAACGCGTCCAATCTGCTTGATTTACAGTACCAATAATCTTCTTCGTCACGCGACACCCGTCAGGTGTCACGCGGGACCGCGCGCTCTATTGTCACGTAGAGGACAATGGAAACACACGGTGTCAGAGTTGTCACGCTCTCGCGGTTGGATATTCTGACAAACAGACAAAAATAAGGTTTAAAATAGTTGTGACATACATAACTAGAGATTCTTTCCTTCCATAATAGGCAAGATGTTTCTTATCAGTCTTTATTTGTCAACATTTACAATTTTATATGAGCATAGTTTATGTACTGGGTTCTATAAGTTAGAGTTGTACTCTAGATTCTGTAATAGAAAAATCCGCGATTTGATACAGATTTTATTACTGCAGTCTATAATTAAAGAAAGAAAGAAAGAAAAACTGTTTATTTGTAACAACAATCACTAAAATATAATACATCATTATTTTACCAGAAAAGAACAAAAGGTGAATATGTTGTCACAAATAGGCCCCAACTCAGCGTTATGCTGGTCAGTTGGACCAGCGCTGGTCTTCCGTTGGGACCTCTTGGTGAAACCACGGAGCGGATAGACACCGACAGTTTCTTAATTATTACAACAATATACGAAATGTAAAAAATAGAGAATTAAGCAACTTAGACTATTTTTACATATGTGTGGGTGTATATATCAACAATATTATTTAACAAAGATAACTAAACAACTGTTTGTAGGTACCTACTTGTTCACATTTATTTAATTAAAGTATTGTACAGGTACTGACAGTGTTCGAAATTCGATAATAAATAAAATACGGTCTAGCATACAATCAATACTAATTAATTATCAATAATAATTATCTATTGATAGGCAAGATGTTAGATTAAGGTTGTTTCGAGATTTAAATATATCAACAATTTTCAACTACTAAACTGATTGCACTGAAATTTGGCTTAAAAATAGTTTGAAGGCCAAGGAAAGCTATGTGAAAGCTGGATGAAACTACAGTGCGCGTCAGGTTGCCAATGGCACTATCATTATTGCTAGTAGCCATAGAGAGATCGACTATTTAAAAGTTTACGCGCTTTAATGCTGTATTTGTAACCGTTGAATCTAACGCATAATAGTGATGTATGTTCCCAAAAAGCGCTGCAAGCGAATAGCAAAAAAACGCCGGATTAAGGTCAGATAGACAATGAGGCGGAGCGGACTGTGTCGCCCGACGCCTGTTTTCCTTGGCCTCGAGTCAAATGTTACATTTGGAAAATGAAATGTATTCTCGTGAAATTTCGAAAAGAATGCCATTGTACCCCGATTCCAAAGAACAGCTGTTATCGTTCGCTATTTATACAGTGATATTATCTGTTTAAGTATGCAAGCTATGGCGATGAGATTTTCTTGTGTATATTGTAAAGTTTTTCTAAAAATATATTTTCGTTGTTTTCTTAGTTCTGTATATTATTTATGAAAAAGAATGACATAACGTGCTATTCGTTTACTTAATTTTAAGTGACACGGCCGCCCATAGCAGTTGCAGTATCACTCTGATTTTTAAAATAATAAAGTTTGTCGTTACACTGCACTGCGCACGTCATTTTAATATATCATACACATTCTAGTAATCAGATTACTAGAATTTAAGATCAGAGTCTCATTTGCCCAGTAATTTCATTAACTGAAATGCCTTTCAAACCGGAAAACAGTAGTGTTTGCACATTACTGCTTGGCGGCAGAATAACTGGCAAAGCGGTGGTACCTACCTAGACGGACTTTCCAGACAAGTTCACCCAGTACCAACCATATAAACAAAGTCTTAGTCCAAAACGGTTTAAAAAGTCCGAGATAAAATAACCGGAAACCGTGAATTGCACACACCAGGCAACCCTTTCACATTAATATTCCGTACATTTTTTTACGTGATAACAAAGGCAGTGCTTTTAAAGCACAGCTGGCAAACCCTAATTTCTATTCAACCCTCATAACATATAAACTTCATAATACAGAAACTGTTTGAACTTGTTAGAAATTATAAAGTTTCCTTACATCGTGTCAGTAGAGGTAAAGGAAAGACTATCTCTCGTAGAAACGTAGCTCATGTCTACAAACAGCTACGAACCACTACCGTAGTTCATACTAATCTCATATTTCGTAGCGCTTTCCGTAGCCTGGGAAATTTCTACTTTACGCACAGAGTCAAGTGTTATTCTGAAAGTTACTGCTTTAATTATGTACAGAGAAAAAAGTTGCCAGGAACTTCGGCATAAAACTTCTCCATTACGTATTTCATTTTCTTCGTTGGCATTATAAGTGAAAGATGTTTAATATTCAACGCGTAGCTTCCTCGTCGTTATTTCAACGGCTACTTACCTAATTTGACAATGGAAGGCGTTGCTTTTCCTACGAGACATTTTTGTCAGCATGAAAATTGTGATATTTTCTGTTCTGTCGTCGCATTAAAAATGTCCCTTTTTTCTTATAGGAATATTTTTATTAGCTTTTAACATGTGACATAGCTATATTTTCTTATTAGTCTTACGTTTATTTTATATCAAAGTTTACGTACTCTACACCACAGAGAAACGTTTCAAATAATTTATAGTCGTTATATTTCATTCCACATAATACATGTCAATGTTGTTGTGCAAAACATTTTGCAAATGGAAAACTACCTACATGGAAAATGTTCATACAAATGAAACAATCCAAATTATTTCTGATAGCAATCTCTTCCACTCAAGTTTTAAATAAAAGGGATTATTAAAAAAACTAGGTTGGACTCAAAATGAAACTACTTTACCTACATGCCAATGAGTGGAACAACTTGCTGGCGTCCTTGTTACCAGCTAACCAGAATTTCGGAGTCTTCAAGTTAAGAATGAACAGGTATCTTCTAGGCGATCATGATCATCGAATAACATACACGTCGCCGGCCGGGAAACGTCCTCTGCTGAACATAGGCCTCTCCCATCAAACGCGACTTTAATTGTCATACAATATGACAATAGTCAACCATATGGGGCTTGCAATAATCACTGCAACTTGGCAGGAGGCTCGGAGACCGCTGCATTGGAATATGCTGCTGCTCTTCTTATCAGGTATCATCATTTTCATCAGGTCAATAGCTTTGTCTATAAAAAATTAAAAAAAAATATATAAAGACTAAACGAAGATTCAACGTTAACTTGTTTAAGCTTATACTACAACTATATATGATCTTGGTTAGATTTCCGGCCAGTTGCCTTATAAATATTATTAGCCTATGACCAATAGTCGCACAAGACCACATTACCATATTATAAGTCAAGGGCCGCTTCACTCAATAAACGGTAGGCTTTACATAGGGATGTACTAAGGAATATATCTTTGGGGAAAGGGGCAATTTTTATTCTTACAAATTGCATATGGAATTTAGTTACCCTGTAATAGGCATGATGACTAAAATTGTTTTTATGCATAAATAAATAATATTCCTCAAACGATAAACATTTGTATAAACAAAAATAAAATATCACAAAAAAGACCAAGTTACAAGCATTTTAAAAACCGGAATAGAAAGAGATAGCACAAACGGCCAGTGACGTCAGAGCTAGGTCGTTCATAGTACCTCATTACTAAGCTGTGGTAGCTTTACATACAATCTCTTTGGCATGTGACGTCACAAGTGGATTTGTCATAGCAACTGGAGGCGCTCTGTTTCGTGAGAAGGGACAGGTGATGCCTTCTCCAGAAACTTTAATAGCTTATTACTCCGTGATTTACTTACCAATTCTTATTCTTTCAATTATTGTATTCATTTTTAATCTTCTTTATGAAAATAATACTTACTTGTTCATTTTTAATAGTAATCATCAAGCCTATTATAGTTGTATATCCATATAAACCCATTCTCATGACTGTGTCTTATACTTCACGGTTTTGGTTGTTGAATATGACAGCCGCGATCACCTAAAGAGTAGTATATTTTATTTTAAAAAAACTAGATAAGTATCCCTTTTATTTCCATCCCTGATTACATCCACCGGCTTTACTCGTAATAATAACGCCCTGTTGGCCCCAAGACGTAAACTATGCATAGCAAACGAGATTAATTTTATGGTATCCAAACATCGATAAACGCTTCAGACGGTCTACCTGTGGGTAATATTAGGATTTCATAGGACTGACTACAGACCCATCGCCTTTCCAGTCTATTCTGTTCTATTCTTGTATTTATCACAACGTAACCGATCGGTAAAGTTAATAATGTAAAGGTAAAGGTAATAATAATAATGTAAGTATTATATTTATATATTAATAGGAAATAGGTATTATATGTAGGTGTGTTATATTTTTATATTTATAGTTATATGTGTATGGTATTAGTATGTAGTATTATGTATAACTGTAGTTATGTATTATTTTTAGTAGGTAAGAGTATAAATTATTGGTTTATATTTACGCAATCATGCACTTTTTTATTTCATTGTTGTTCTTGAATGTAAGTTGTAACTGTTGCAACACCACCCGTAATTTTTGTTTTAATTCCTGTCCATACAAAGGTAGCCTGGAAGAAATCGCTTAATGCGATAAGGCCGCCCGTTGTACTACCATTCTTTTATAAATTTGTATCTGTGTGCATTCTTGTTTATTGGTGTTCAATAAAGTATTATTGTATTGTATTGTATTGTATTGTAAAGTTAAGCAACGTTCGCTGCGGTCACTACTATGATGGGTGACCGCTACAGCAAAAAGTTGGTATTTAGAACTGAGCGCTGCCGTGCTTCGGAGGGCACGTTAAGCCGTCGGTCCTGGCTGTTGTCGTAAGACAATAGTCGTTAAGGCAAGTCAGAAGCCTTTGGGGGGCTTAAAAATTCTGACCAGGGCCATTATTCCGTATCGATTCCTTACTTCGAAACCACGCGAATTCCTTGTCTTACATAAGAAATCTGCAAAACTGTATTCTCTATGAAATGAAAACAAAACCGCGCGAAATGAATTTGAAATTGGCGCGATTTGAACTGTCAAAAATCGTATGTTTTACCGAGACGCGTTCCAAAACATCAACACATCAAAAGATATGACCATTTATGTCAATATATTTTATTCAAAATAAAGATAACTTTACTGTAAAGTGAAGGTATATCTGACGCGGTGACACGATTTGAACAAGACACGATAACGACGTGGTTTCGTATCGTGTGGAATCTGTGATTCCATAGAGAATAACCACCCAGGGCTGACCACTCGCCTACACGAGAAACAGAAGAAGATGACAACGTATTCTAGAAGGACATTTATTACATCCACAAATAATAATCATAGCTTTTTGAGTTGTTTATTTTATTAAAGTACTAACATACTAGGGTGATCTATTGGTATGTTACACAGAGCAGGCAAAAAAATTACGCTCGCAGCCAATCAATGTTTTTTCCTGCTCTGCCTGCAACAGCTTTGTTTTACCTATGGTTTTTGATAACCTGGTGGGCCAAGTCTCAAGACTATATTTATTTATTTTTGTTTGTATCCTTCGTATATATCAAGAACGTTTAGGAATCTGTGGAATTGGGAATCCGTTCATTTAAGGATCTGTAAAATTAAGAATATGTAGAAAAAGGAATCTGTAAAACTGTAAAACTGTTGAGTTGAGATCTGTTGAATTGGGAATAAAACAGTTATACCTAAAAACATTCCTACATCAAAGAAACTTTTTAACAGCCTGCCCTTTTCTTCTATATTCTTTAGTTTTTCTACTTAAAAATGATTATTTTGTGACGTCTCTACATTGAATGTAAAATAGCATCTATGGGGTTTTGGCGGGAACGCGGAAAAGTTCACGTCGTTGCATTGTATTATTTTTCAAAACTTGTGCTTTTTCCTGTGTTAATTTGGTGGCGTTTTACGCATTAAGTGCTGAATTACGAGCATGAGTGAGGGCAAGTGGTATAATGTGGTGAAACGTGATTTTTCGTGTTGCTTCCAAAACTCTATAGAAGCTTCTAGTAAAGTTGCCACCACTTTGCTGGAGCATGACTTAGACTGGACTATGACTATGACTAGGACATGACTTTGCGTGAAATATTTTATAGTAATATTATAATACTTGACACTGGCTAAATATACTATGCGTGAAGCAAATATAACAAAAAAATAGCATCTATATTTATAGCGTAGTATTCATATAATATTCTCCGAAAGATTCAACAGAACGCCCAAAATGCCTTTTGTGTCAATCTATTATTTATTCAAGTAATTCCAAACTCCGGAGTATTAAATAGAAAATTTCAAACAATTAGCTTAGCAAATAACATTTATTAGTAAAGGAGAAGTCCGCGATCCAAGCGCCTTCAACTTTTGAGAACAAAAATTTTTTCGTAATATTTTATTTTTTCATAATTGGGTCGCTGAACTTTTAGATTTACGGTCGGTACACCTTAACTTAGAGATTGCATTCATTATGGTGTATGGGCACGCTGAAATTACTTAAGCAAAAGTTTTAGGGGTTCTGAATAATACAGTAAGTTGTTCTATTCTTAATCTTTTTGCTACCCATGGGATCACGAGAGATAAGGTCTTAAGGAAAACAAAGCGCATATTTATTTTCTATGGCAAATAAAATTATTGCAATAAACGTCATGAACCATACCTATGTAAAAAAAAAACGTGTAATCAAATAATTTTATGAAGCCATTAAAGACAATGGTTTATTTAATAGTTATAATAAATTTACGAATTTAATACTGAGAAAGTAATCTGAAAAAAATTCACATAATGAAACCGCCGAGAATCAAGCATAATTTAAATATACATATAATACAGATTATATTGTATGTACATTACATTAAATTTGTAAAAATAGCGAAATACTGAAAAAAAAATAATAATAAAAAGGAAACAAATAAAATAATCTTCTCTTATTGCAACACTGACCTCATAAGGTAAACTTGTTAAAATTTAGTATGACAATGTTCTTAAAGATTTTGGTACTTTATTGGATCCGGACCTTCATAAATAAGACCCTCGTTTGTCCTATCCATCCTTCCGATATAATCATCATCTTATACAAATACTTCGGAATTTTATAACAGTTTCTCCCTCGCATAACGAGGCCTGTCATAATTCCGAACTGTTGTTTGTGAAGTAAAAATAGGCGAAACGAAATTCAGTCGAACTAACTATTGACCTAAAAAAGCTCAAGAATTACCACTATATTGTGTATTGAATGTTATTTTTGTCCTCTATGTAGGTAGAGTAACTACCTACACAGTAAATAAGAAATTCTTTTATTTTGTTGACGACTTAAAAAAGAGCCAACATCAGCCTGAAGGCGTTCACTTCTGAACTTAGGCCTCCCCCAAGAGTGCTACTTTGAGCGGCTTCTCGCCTCCTGCATGCATCGGCTCCCGACGGCATCACCAGATCGGTGGTATCGGTACTGTGAGGTACCTACCTCGTACGCTGCGTCTTTCGACATGGTCATCATCATCATCATCATTAACAGCCTGAAGACGTCCACTGCTGAACATAGGCCTCCCCCAGGGAGCGCCACTTAGAGCGGCTGCTCGCCTCCTGCATCCATCGGCTCCCCGCGGCTTTCACCAGGTCGTCGGTCCACCTAGTGGGGGGCCGGCCTACGCTGCGTCTTCCAGTTCGTGGTCGCCACTCGAGAACCTTTCTTCCCCATCGGTTGTCAGTTCTACGAGCGATTTGACATTGTGCATCATGGTAATTGATCCACAATATTGTCTTAAACCCTGGGAGTCGTCGTTGCAAAGATACTACATTTATAGTAGACTCACATTGGCTTCGCACGGGTCAATTAATTTTACGCCTTAACTCTCCTTAAGAGGAAAGCGGAAGGAAAAATATTGGAAAAAGGATCAATGGATGAGACGGCAAAGGAAGACAGATACCAACGGCCCTTTTGGCCGACATGTACCCTATGCATGTAGATACAAAGTCATCATAGAAATATTTGACTCCCAGGACTTAAAATATTTACACACACTTCAATATCCATATTCATTTTTTTTTAAGTTTGAGAGTATCTAGGTATAATGACGTCTTCATTATACCTAGATACTCTCAAAGTTGTAAAAAAAACAACCAAGCCAAAACCAAACAAAACTCTTCTTTTCTACATTAAATAGCAAGATCATGGATGAAATAAAAAAAACAAGGATTGAGTTTTGATTGACATGGAACTGAAGCCCAAAATGGCGGACATATTACATGTGTGTGTCAGATAGAAGTAGGGCGACCGGCTGCATATGATGTGAGTGTGTGCGTGTTCCACTCGTACGTATGAAGCGTTCCGGCTTCCTAAGGTTGCTTCAGTTTCGGATCAGACGGGCTTCCCTCCTTCTTTTTTTAATAGCTCCATGAGCAAGATAAACATGTCTAATATTATTAGTAAAATACCCATAAACAGAATAACAAAAGAAGCAACACCACCGCGCTTCAATATGCGCAACGCAAACCAATGCTACCAATAAATAAAACAATTCCCAAGCTATACGTTCTAGCGCCTACTATATAGACTTCGCGGCTCGTAAAAAAATAAAGTGTGATAAAAAAGAGGTCGCATAGCAAGCATTTTAATACTGCTCCGGCGATGAATAGTACAAATATTTTAGGAGAGAAAGCTCGTCACGTAGCCCTCGGGAGGTTTGGAGAATGCCGACGCGTGCGAGCCTCCGATATGAAATGCTTCGGTTGTCGAACTAGCACTAAATTGAAGAGATAGACAAAATTCTATTTAAAGAAGACGCCCTAACTCTTCGTGTATCACGTACATTCATCATTACATTCTTTTCAGTAATCTAGGATTCTATTTTATCCACCTATCAATGCTTGTCAAAGGCACAAGGTAAAATATGCATTACTTTATGGCAATATCGCCGTATATTTTCTTTTGTATACAATTAACAATAGCAACAGTAACTGATAATAATTTATATTATTTGTCAAAAACTTGTAACATCTGTAACACTAGACGTGCAATGTTATGCACAAAACTTTGCTAACTCTTTCCCCTCATCACTACTTCCTCTATAATTTTTAAGAAGTTGATTCCTAAATTACTCCAAGCCACTATTTCAACGTTATAGTAAATTGAACAAAAGACGCATGGCAAA
Source organism: Ennomos erosarius (assembly GCA_963580505.1). Classification (NCBI taxonomy): domain Eukaryota; kingdom Metazoa; phylum Arthropoda; class Insecta; order Lepidoptera; family Geometridae; genus Ennomos; species Ennomos erosarius. The sequence continues at coordinate 3,835,297 of OY756982.1, forward strand.
ACGTCTTTAGTAAAAAAAAAAAAACAAGAATAAATCCAGATTTGAAAAACGAATTATTTTAAAACTCAAATTGAAAAATAGTATTTTGCTGGCACATCTAGTTACTTGATCGAAATCAACTGTACAAGTATGTCTCAGGATAACGTCTCATCACGAAGCACATTCAGTTTGCCATTTCAACGGTGGCTCCCTTTTTAAAATCAACCTCGACCCAGTCAACTGGGACTTTCTCTATCTTGCTTTTTGTATCTATGCTGATGCATTTTTCTCTCATTCTACGTATTGCACCTTGATACAAATACTTTATACAACTCAAATTATTATAGGTACAAAATAGGAATAGGCATTTAGAGAGCTACAACATTTGATAGCAAACGAATTTAAATTAAAGCTCGAGAATTGTTACCTAAATCCCTCAGACGGTTTCTGGCTGCAGCCGTCAGATAAACGCCAACCTTAATAAAAAGCTGGAACCATCGGCTAACCCCTCGCTAACCCACATGTGTTGTACAGTTTTTAATCTGGATAAAAGGGGCTGCGGGTTTAAATACTAAGGCAGCCGATAACAGTGGCGCTGAAAGAAAATTAATTGAAAACGTGGCTTGTTTGCGTATTTCTGTTTTTGTGCTGGTGAATATAAATGTTTCTGACCTTTCCCATACCTACTTTTGTGCCTTTATCACAATCATTTAGATATATGTATTTTTTAACTTAGATGTTCTGCTCACATTTTTTAACATATCGTTCAATTCTGTGACCCAAAACTCTTTCAGTTAATCAAAATGTTATATGTACTAACGTATAACATTTTTATTTACTGAAAGATTAGATACCTATGTAATTTTATTAGGTTTCTTATCTTTTACTCCCAAATAAGACAATTTCATTTATTTTATAAATTTCTCGACAGGTTAAAATTTACTGGTGTTTTAAACATTTTATTTGGTTTTTTAAACCAGGACAAGTCCAAAACGAGCCTCAAGTTCCTGAAAGACGTACCCCTTCGCGTAATAGGCAACCCAGTAAGACAATTCCCCCACTTTGTGCAAGTTATAGATCCGCCCAGCCGTCGGATTAACAACGAAGTTATTGCTGTCATTAAATATTAAAGCTCTTAAACACAAGTAAACTATTAAAGGGCCTCGATAACCCAGGCGACCGACGCCATAATTAAATTTCACCTAACAAAATTTATGCTAATCCTCCGGTCGATTATTAGATTAAGTTGAGTGTGAATTACTAGCTCCGGTTATAAGAAAAAGGTTGGCTCGTTATCCCGGCTTGTTGTTCTTAGGTGATTACATTGCCGGCGAATCCCCTCAGCGCGTTTGCTACCTTCAACGGGCGGTCGGCGGTTTCGCAATTTACTCGGAACGGGCGATGAGAAAAATTTGGTGTGATGGGTGCGCGGTTACAGCGATGGTGAGCGGAGAGTGAATGGCGAGCGCAAGCGCGCGCGAGTGGAGCGGCGCGGAGCGGAGGCAGCGGGAGGCAGGCCGCAGTCCGCGCCGCGGCGCCTTCCGAGACGATCTCGCGTCGCGCATCGCTCGCTTGCGCCCACTCACGCCGCTCCGCGCCAAAACGCCCCGCTCACCCCACCCCACCACCTTCACAACAACTAAATTGATTTACATAACCAAACTTTCTTGTGACTTTTATCGACTTAAAACTTGTGATGTACATATCTTATCTGTCGTAAAACTTTCGGTACATAAAACTTGTTTGCAAAGGAGATTCTGCAGGATGCCGCGATAAAGTGACGTTGAATGAATAATGGTAAATATTTTCAAGGCTTTGTTTATTTAGTTGAATCGCGGCGACAAAAATTGGCTAATGGGCTTAAGGGTCGTCTGTCTACAAGAACGGTCCGGTATAACAAACTAGCAATTTCATTTCATAGTTTGTTTACATGGGCCTTAGTTGGTTTGTGCCGTGATGTTAACAAGATAAAACTTTTTAATTATGAACTGTATTGACGATGAACGCTCTAAAATTAATAATAACTACTTACGAAACAATACCTACAACAAAGTGCAATTTATTAATTTTACAGGTTTGTTCCGTGATTTCTCTTAATCTATATTATTGATTTTGTTAAAACATCCTCGCTTTGAGAGCAAAAACGAGCCGTTTTATCTGAGAACAGACGATTTGACTACAGAAAGCTACCTTTCAAGACACTCAGCAACAAAAAGCTTTTAGAATTTTTACATTCATTGTCGCCCTAATTACATAGAAATTTGGTTCTTCCATTAACAAAATTGAATTATACTTGCTAAATATACTAGCAGATGTTTGGGTGTGTCTTCAATTTAATTAAGTGATAGTCATTAGTGGTATTTTAAAAACACAATGAAACTAAAATATCATAGTCATAGTGCTATTATTGAATCTTGATGTTTTCTGAATTTTTATACACCTACGTCCTACATCTATGTATAAATAATTATGTCAATAATTATGCGTCGCTGGAAGGCACAATGAACATTTTCTTACTACTATCATATAATAGCTTTTCATCTCTGTCATTATTCCATGAGTGTGCTGTGAGGCACTTTTATAAAAATATTACTTACCTACAATGGGAAGGAAAACATCGTGGGAAAACCAGCGTGTTTCAGAAATGTACTCGTTAACAAAAACCACTTAGTATTGATAAATGCTAATGGAATTCCACTCATCCATACCAGCAGGGACATGCGGGAAAATTCCACTCATCTTCATCACGAGAGAAATAATTATATACCTACGGTATATAAAACTACCAACAAATGTAAAAGCCCGAAATTTGAGATCAACATTAAAAAAAGCAACCCATTCATCACCATGGGTTGGTCACCCATCAATTCAAACATGCTTATTAGTTGTGGTGCCTACCTTTTACTCCTACCACCCATGGCCTGTGATGGGAAGGTAGGAGCCATAAGATGATGAAATATACGTCATCGTTGGTCGTCTACTTATAATTATATCGGTCAGCTGGGCTACCATAAACTAATACAAAACCATCATGTTTCATGGCATTATTCGTTCGAATTCGTACCATGAACTTATAATGTATTCCTGTGTGTGAACGAGACGTCTGCATTTTTATATGGCGTTATCACTGTCGCACGTCAGTGTCAACATGATGTAAAGGTATGACATGACAGTATTTGAGTGAACGATTGAACGTGACGTCATAAAAACTGCTCTGGCTCTGCAACATAAAAGTATTCTTACTTTTATGTCATTTGTCAATGTATGATTGAAGTAATAATGCTATAAGACGTTGTGGTTTTCCCCATGAACACTTATTTGTATTTCTTCTTTCAGATTTTGTCCTTTATTCGTACCAAATTGTAATTTTTGTCCCCTTTTTGAAATCATCTACTTTTTATTTGTTCGTAGCTCAATTTTAAACTTTGTAATAATTATCTTCTATCTTCTATATCTATATCTATACATACATAAAATAAAACTGTAGAGATAAAAAAATCTGTAAATACAAGATATCGAAAAAAAAATTACACAGGTTGGCTTGAAATTTTTCGCTGATCACGTTAAGCTGCTTTTTAGACATTTTGTCTGTTTGATTGTTTGTTTGTTTGTTTGTTTGTTTGTTTGTTTGTTTGTTTGTTTGTTTGTTTGTTTGTTTGTTTGTTTGTTTGTTACGGCACAAGTCCGAAAATACTGAACGGATTTTCATGCGGTTTTCACTAATAAGCTTAGAAAAACCCGGCGCAAAACATAGGATATATTAAATTTTATATATCGTTAATTATTTTTTTTGTGAAAATGATTAAGACTTCATCATGAAACGGAACGGGATTTTAACGAGATGGCCGCTTCAAGGCCTCAAGGCAAGTTTTTTTTCTTATATTTTGGCTCCACACATAGTGTAGGTATTTAGCCAGTGTCAAAAGGTAAGTTATATTTTGGCTACTAACCATAGATAAGAGAAAAAAAATGTTACTCTGCTACACTGCTACTGACGGTAATTTTATCTCGGGTTTATCCGGATATACAGATTAAAGAAAAAACTGTTACTATTATGGCGCGGCTTCATATACGCCCGAACCTTCGCTGTTGAGTTGGCGCGCAAAAACATCTCTGTTGACTATCCTCGATGTTTTTGTAGCGCCCCAACCTGGACACACAGTCAATTTGTTTGCCTGCTGCACGACCGAGCGACGTGAGTTAAATAAAATGGAGGAAGCAGTAGCGTTATATTGCATGTCGGCAAATAAATATGTTTTACAAACTGTGAGAGTATTATTTGCGATTACAAAAATAAATTGTAATAGTTTTAATTTATAATTCCTTATCAATATGAAGTAAAACCAATTTTTTTATTTGTCTGTTTATCTGTCCCTTTGAATACGGATCACGGTTGTTATAGTGGCATCAGAAATATATCATCTGTGAAAAATTCAACTGTCTAACTATCACGATTCATGAGTCCATCCTGGTGACTGATGGACAGACAGACGGACAGCGGAGGTTTAGTAATAAGGATTTACTCTTTGAGTAAGGAACTCCTATATTTTTGTATTTCATTCTGAACAATCCCCACTGCACTAAGCAATAAGGAAGTAATTTAATGCATGTTTTACAACAGTAAATAACAATTGGTGCGCCTGCATTACCGGCAGTGTATCACACTTTTTGGGCTACGGAGAAATAACTTCGTCTGCGCTCGATGCAATGCAGATTAGAGAAAAACAATGTGTTCATTATGTAAATAACTATACCCAAGGAAGTCATATGTATTTTCATATAGATAAGTTTTTTCGTTAATCTGTGGTCCAAACTAAAAAAGGGGATAGGTATGCGAACCTTCTTGAATATGAGCACGACACAGAGAACAAGGAATTTCGAAAACTAAAAACTTCTTAAACTTTTTTTACAGGTTTTAAGGCTTCACGCGATATATCATATTTAGCCAATATTGAAACATAACTGAATTATTATTTATGTTTTCAATTTATTGAGTTCTGGCGAGGGCAAAATTCTTTATTGGCGATCTGGTATTATGTATTAGTTTTCAAAAATCTACTACGCGTTACCATTCGAAATAAATATTTAAATTTGTATTTATAGTACCTATAGCTTAACCTTTATTAGTAACATATTCAGTAACCTGTGCCTATTGACCCTTGCTTTTGCTACGCATTGTAAACTCTTTTCTATTTTGGCATTAGACAAAATTTGTATTTAGCCAATGATAGGAAATATTTTATGAAAACTGTTTAAAAGGGTAGGTACTTAGACTTTTTATAATTATTCATAAAGCTTCATGCGATTATCATACTTAGTCAATATTTAAGCTTACATTTTTATTCAAGTTTTATAGGTTTATAGGGTTTTGGCGGGAGCAATGTTCTTTATTGGCGATCTGGTAAAATGTATTATTTACATGAACTTACTACACGTTACCATTCTAATTAAGTAGATAAAATTATTTTTGCGCTACTGCTACATTCTTGATCGACCCCAAGGAAGTTTTAAGGTACCTGGGGATCTAGCAATGATCCCAATCGCTAACGCTAATGCCTCACGCTAACTCCAAAATGTATTGGAATGTCGTTTCGGAAATCGCTAACTTTTCCGCAGCGAATATCATTTCAATACATTTTTGGAGTTAGCGTTTGGCGTTAGCTTTAGTGGTTGGTATCTTTGCTAGATCCCCTGTAGTACTTATAGCTACTTAAGTTATATACCCTTATCATTGCTACGCATTTTAAATCCTTTTTTATTTTGGCATTAAGGTGCTATTATTTGTATTTAGCCAATGATACGAAATATTTGATGAAAAATGTTTAAAAAGGGTACTTAGATATAATATTATGTAGGTATTCGTTATGACAATAAAATTGTATCCTCGAATTAACAACATGGCGCGTAACGTTCGTTTTTGACTGTTTTTGATTTGTTCTTCTTCTTCTTCTTGCATGTTGAAATAAGATTTTAATAGTTAAAATATGTTAGATCTGTGGGCTTTTAAATAAACCACGGGAGGATAAAAGTGTTCTGTGCACGGGAGGGAGCAGTAAGGAGTTGTGGCTTAGTATTTGTAATTCCTAATTAGTATTAAGAAAATTAATTATGTACGCGTCGTAAATGCATATCTCCAGCAATTTATAAAATTATTATTGACACTGGCTATGTGTAGGTAGTTAGGTACTCAATTCGTATGGAACCAAACTTAAGAAGGTAAAAAAATGTGGTAAATGGAACAAAAAGCGCGCGGATAATAATTAATATGTAAAACTGAGCAAAACAGGATCATCGTGTGTGATTCTTCCATATTTTTCTAAACTGTACCTGCCTGCTTAGGTAACTACTACCTAAACAAAATTTACTGAAACTTCTGTTAAAGACCTGAGTGAAGTGATGATGATTTCTTTTTGTTTTAATATGAAGAACTTATAATATTGTAGTTTTGTCTGTAGATTGCGCTGCATATCAGGCGATTCTGCTACAAAATTTGTAAATATTTAATTTATATGTAATATTTTCAAATTTTTTGACATTGTTTTAATTTCTTATATATAATTTTACCTAATTGGATAATAATAATGTGTAATATGTATTATTGGTAAATATGCCGTTCATGTTACAATAAACACAATTTAAATTAATTTTAATTTAATTTGTTTGAAACTTCTTTTACTGTTATAAATCTATATTAGACTCAAAACATTTAGTTTTAGGTAATGGCTTAAATAGCTTCCACTCACGGCTATGCTTGCGTTTACCTATACCTATGATGATACAGGTTACTGTGCTCAACTTCGAAAAGATTTATTGGATTTTATTGTTTGGTACGAATTGCATGATCTATTATTAGACTATAACGTAAAAATAACATAACACAAGCGTGCGAAGCCGCGGGCAAAAGCTAGTTCTAAATAATTACGTCCTTTTTTGGAGCTGTCGTTCCAGATAGATATTTTTGCTAACTGTTCATAAAAATCATATTTTATTTACAGTACTATACATAAATATACTCATATTAATTACTCCACTAATGAATACTGAGAAGTCAAATAATTATAATAATTTAAGCCAACTATTTCTATATGATATAACGTACAACGGCGTGTTTAATTTCTGAGACGCGACTTAGTTATGTTGTGTAATAACATAATGAAGATGAATAGGCACTTAGTAACGTCAATTCAATGTCAACAAAGATTAATTACTTGGATAAATAAAAAGATTAATCTGTTGATGAACAATAATTAAAATTCTTATAGAAAAACCCAAGCTGAATTTGAGGACTCATTAACTGTCTGAGAGCGTACAATGCTTAACGCAACCCTCCCCTATAAAGCACCAATTTGAGTGGCTACTTGCTTTTTGCCTCTATCAGCTCCCCACGTTTCTGACCTACGTTGTGCCTTTTGATAAGCATCCGATCACGAGTTGAGAACCTTTCTTACCCATCGGTTGGCAGTAGTCAGTTCTACGAGCGATATGGCCTGCCCAATGTCATTTCAACTTGCTAATTCCACGAGCTATATCGGTCACTTTAATTCTCCTGCGGATTTCCTAAGTTTCCCATAAATCTTAGATTGGTATAATACGTCTATATTAAAAAAAAACACGATAGCAGCCGTTTATAAACGAAATAAGAACAAAGAACTTTTCTCCGAAGCCACGCCACATTTTAAAGAATTATTTAAATGAAAAAACAAAGCGTTAATGGGTTGGCCGTTTTTATTCATAAAGAAAGAGATTGAGAACGCTTTCAATTATGGCTTTTAAGTAAAATCTTTGAATATTTCTGACTATGTTTAGAGAATTGATACTCCATAAACCACTATTAAACAAATAAGGTCAAGGTTATTTAGGTAGCTCTAAACCACAGAGATTTGAAAAATATGACGCTTTCGCATCTAGCTTTTTGTTGCTCTGTGCTCTCAACGAATCCCACAAAATCGATCTCATCTGATATTCTTGCAACTGATTCCAGAAAAAATATTATTTAATTATTTTGAATTTCCATTGAATTTCAGGCAAAATTTAGATCGTAAAACAAACGTGAAGCGCTTAAAGACGTTTTTGTTACGTTGAAATTAATTTTGGTTGACAAAAGTATTCAATAGTTAGAGTTTTTAAGATAAGAAAAAGACAGTTCCACTCATTTAGACAAAATCTAGTCTTTCGACTCTTCCCTCTATGTATTTAATCATCTTACATATTCATCATCATCATCATCATCAGCCTGAAGACGTCCACTGCTGAACATAGGCCTTCCCCAAAAAGCGCCACTTTGAGCGGCTGCTTGCCTCTTGCATCCATCGGCTCCCTACGGTTCTGACCAGGTCGTCGGTCCACCTAGTAGGGGGCCGGCCTACGTTGTGTCTTCTAGTTCATGGTCGCCACTCGAGAAACTTTCTTCCCCAACGGTTGTCAGTTCTACAAGCGATGTGGCCCGCTCACTGCCACTTCAACTTGCTGATTCTGAAAGCTATATCGGTTACTATAGTTCTCTTACAGATCTCCTCATTTCGGATCTTGTCTCGCAAGAAAACACTAAGCATAGCTCTCTCCACATCTTACTATATTTAAATGGGGCAGCTTTCTGTAGGTCATCAGAAATACTAAGAATATTAACTAATACAGTCCAGTGTTGGTCAGGATACATACCCATTTCATTCCGTAACAGAAAATTAAGTTGGATCATTCCATCCTAAACTAAGTTAACCTACATAGTAATGTAGGTTATCTTAGTACTTGTAGTAGCTAAGAGTATCTAAGGAAGCAGTCAGCCGTGGACAGCGTCAGTATTGGAAACTCCAGCGGTTATCTCCTCGCTACTAATCTAACTAATTACTATAGAGACTATTTTCCAGCGGGACTCTAAATAGCACCTGATTCGGGTTAAAGTCTGAGCTTAGAATCACATTTCCTATATCAACAATAATAACCACAATTATCACTTATGTTTAAAATTGTTTTCGAAGAAGTATACTTATGTTTTTTTTTAATGAGGTTGGATGACGTGACTAGCTAGTCGTTCACCCGGTGTTGAGCGACACGGCCGCCCATAACAGTTACAGTGTCACTCGGAAATTTAAAATAAAAGTTTTGCGTGACACTGCTCTGCGCACTTGAACAAGCGTATAAACCTTGTAACCACTCATCATCATCACCTCACCATCTACGACGCTAATACTGGAGCAGTTGTGCCAGCACCCCAAAGCCACACTCCGTTACTTCAAGGAGCTGGGCTGGCTTGGGTAGATGCTGGAGGGGGAAATGCACAATACACCCCAAGCGGGACGTCCGTGCAGGCCTTACCGCCCCTATTCCAAATTAGAGTTAGAATTAGACTGCTCTGCGCACGTCATCCTGAGATGTCACACAGTTTAGTAATCAGATTACAAACTTAACTCAATCATAATTCCTATCTGCCAATTACATATTTATAAATGTTCAAATAATACATTTTTATATTAAAACACTCCTATTTACCATTATACCTATAATTATATTTTATATTGCTGTTTTTAGGTAGGGAATAAATACTCTTTTAAGGGCACCTACCGCACCGCAGCGTATAGCTGGCACATAAAAATGTCAACCAAAAATAAAAAACGAACCCAAAATGGCGTCACTGACAGGAGTCAGGGTGACTATTGAACGAACGAAATGAACAATTGACGTTGCTACAGATCATCTTAAATTTTTACCCACTGAGTAGCTGATCGAAACTCTGTTTTCGTTTGTGAAACTGGGAAGAACTACTCGCCGCCTTTACGTCCCGATCAGTATTACTCACTGGCTAGGTAATAGCGAAAACGCGTTTGAACAACAGACGATCACACGGATCACATTGTTAACCTTTTGTTACGTTTTCTTTTCATTGGTTTACAGCTCATCCTAATATAATACCCACCTATTATTATAGACTAACTAGCTACACTATACCTACTACAAAGAACATATGGACTGTATAATAGACCGCGATGGCCTATAGACAGTCCAAATGCTTCGGCCCACTGCCGGTAGGTAGCGTACCCAACATGCTGGCAGTTTAGTTTTTATTATTGTAGTAGTTAGCTTAAGTAATAAAGGCATAATGCCCGTAATATTATAGTATTAAAGTGGCATAAATGTAATGTAACAATATGCAAATTAAATCAATGATTAACAATTTTCCGGGATATCTTTTTGTTACTAAAAGCATTGTTGTGACAATACACATTTATATTGATGTTCGAGAATAGGCCACTAGAGGGAAGTTTATCGAACATCTAGTACGAAGTGACAACTGACACATGTTTCCAAACATGTGAATGTCTGTATACGTTTTCGTGGAGAGTGTATTAAAGTTTATAGCTGCAGACTCCAATAAAATTACAACTAATCCCTTTTGTATTTTAATAAAATAAGATACCAACGTTTGTAAGATTTAGGTATTAGTGATATTGCGCTAAGTTGTTTGTAACTAAAAGGTACAAGATATAAAAATGTGAATTAACTAACTGAAGTAGCAGTGCGCTGATCATAATTCATAATAACATGTTATTATGAATGTCATCAAGCCTTAGTGTTAACATGACTGCTTTGTTTTCCAAAGTCAGATTGTCACCCCTTTTCACGCACACATCGTTGGAACATCAGACAATCCTCTGAGGAAATTTGACAGTGGAATACATAAGCCCGGTTAGAATAAAGGGGCCAATCAACACGCCAACTAACGAGCTGGGTCCGATTTCTGGTAGCCCAGCAACCGCAAACAGCCTTGTGAATTGACGGATATGTTGAAACACCATCATGTAGACATTCATATCGGTATATGTGTATAAGGTTGAAGTTCTGCTAGAAACTGGCAGACCTTAAGTAAAACTAATGAAAGGATCAAAAAGCCTTTTTGGTATCAAGAGTCGACCGCCTCGTCACTTACAATCAGGAGACCGTGGTCAAATGTTAGCCTATCGATGATAAAAACGAGTCAAACAAGATTATTGGTGAAATACAAATCAAAATAACACTATTTATTACTTAACTACTTAATAAGGTGCTTAGTAAAAAGTAGAGTTACCAAGCAGAAATTATTTCACATCTTATAAAATAACAATTTTGTCAAATTGTAAAAAAAACGACTACCTACTAAAGCTGGGTTGCACGACCTTACAGTTTACTTTAAGCTACAGTTAAATCAGGGCCATATTGTATGTGTTGCATTTAACGTTAACGATTATTTTGACAGCGGTCGCCAAATTATCATTAACTTTTAACCGTAACCTAACTACGCAAGATTTGCTAAATGTTGTTGTTGTTGGTCACATACTGAGTAAAGGGGTAGGATTTGACTGTGAGTTAACGAGGAATATGGTGGTGCAACACAATTATACTGAAAATACTTAAAATTAACCGTAACTTACCGTAGGTATTACGGGGTGACCCAGCCCTAATAAACAACCAAAATTGAATATACCTAGTAACGATATTACGTCACAAAGCGATCTAGTCGTACCTGCTGTCTAGTTATATCGAGATGTAGTCCTAGAGCTCCTAACCCATTTCTAAAACCAAACTGATTGGCTTAGTCATATAAAGATGGAAAGTAAATAGTTTGTGTGTCTTATCCCAACTGAAATATTACGACTCTATATCCCGACATAAAATAACACTAAAACAAAATGCACGGGTTGAATACTAACAACGTATGAATAAAACAGTGGTTATTTAAAGTTAAATAAAATCTACGAGATGGATAGTAAAATAGCATTACAATTTGGGTTTATTTTCTGACATCCCTTTTTGATAGCATTATGTTTTTAATATGTATTAACATAGGTATTAGTTCGAAAATTCAACGTTTGAGTTACCTACATGTACCATAATAATATACAAAGAAGGTAAAAGACAAAAAACAATATAAGTCAAAAACTGCTGGTGGTGATTCTCCACACATTTTTTAAAGTTGTTTTATGGTTTTGATCTATTGTTAATTGGTATCATTATCATAGTATTTGTTGCCGACGGCGGTAAAGGTTCCGTAGAAAAGTAAATAAAGTGCGATATAAAAAGAAAGCTTATTATTGTGCAAAAATCCAAAGAAATAAAAATTAAAAATATTTACATAAAAAAATTAGGGCGACATCTTTTCTCCTGTCATATCAACTAAAAATCTATTCCTTTTTTATTTTTGACAAACAAAAAACTAAATTAATGAGGCTGCGAACCAACCTCCGTGTCGCTTACACTCCCCACCCTAGTGCTGGCCTGGCAGCACTCATCCACTATCGGTATCCTGGCGACACGAGCTACTGATCGCTTCAGAGTGCCGGTAGAAGTTCGCACAGTGACTACACGCACTCGACCATCCTTATCGGGAAATGTCTCCTGGATGATGCCTCGTGGCCATACACCCCGAGGGGAATCGGGATCAACAACAAAAACCAAATCACCCACTGCTAACGGGCGTGGTTGTTCTATGTTCCACCTTTTTCGGGGAACCATATCAGGTAAAATCTCACGAACCCATCTTCTCCAGAACATATCTGTTAGCGCCTGAGATACGCGCCATTGCTTTCTTAAGTGAATATCGGAATCATCAAAGATTCCAAGCACAGGCAAATTGGAAGAAGTTCCTAGCAAAAAATGGTTAGGTGTCAATGATTCGTTGCTTCCAGGCTCAACGGACACGTGGCTCAGCGGTCTGCTGTTCACGAGGTTTTCGACTTCTGCTAAAAGAGTAATAAGGACTTCGTCTTTAGGTGCACGCTCTTTCAATACAATTTTCAAACACGCTTTGACACTTTTTATCATGCGTTCCCACGCCCCACCCCAGTGTGGGCTTGCTGGAGGAATAAATGACCATTGTGTTCCATAATTGCTGGCTGCAGTCCTGAGTATCTCTTCATCTAATTCCAGTATGGACTTCTTTATCTCCGTGTCTGCTCCTCTCAGATTTGTGCCGTTATCGGAATATAAAAATCCTGGCCAACCTCGCCTTGAAGCCATGCGGCGCAACGACATCAACAAAGAATCGGTAGTAAGAGAAGGCACAATTTCAATATGGACGGCCCTTATTGTAAGGCATGTGAAAAGTACACCATATCTTTTTTCTCGGTGTCTAGCTACGGTAACCTCCATGGGTCCAAACAGGTCCACACCACAGTGCATAAACGGTCTCTGATGATGAGTCATCCTTCCAGCAGGTAAGTTACCCATCCTAGGTATTTCAGGTTTAGCCCTTCTAATTCTACACAACATACATTTTGATGATATATTTTTCACTGTAGGCCTTATTTTAATTATCCAATACTTTTGTTTTAATTCATTGACAACCATCTCCTGATTACCATGCCCAGCTTGTATGTGATGATAAGATACTATTAACTTTGCAATATGATTTTTACCATCTAATATTACAGGTCGCTTCACATCGAGAGAAACTTCAGCGGCGGCATCAATGCGTCCTTCACAACGAAGTACTCCATGTTCATCGAGGAACGGCGATAAAGTAAGTAACCTAGAATTCTTACTAACACATTTACTTTTTTTTATTTCAGATATATCTTCACTGAAGGACTGGAGCTGTGAGTACTTAGTCAACAGGACTTCAGCGCGAGCCATCAGCACACAATCACTGGCAACTCTACGTTTACATTTGTTAATAAATTTTAACAAGGCTGCAGTGCTTCTCACTAAACGTAACCACGACGAAAATCTATTAGGATCAGGTACGGCAGGTAAGTCTTCACTCACTATTTGTATAGTTGACACACACTCAACGTCATAACTTTCTGAACTTCCAGGTGCTCCGATGTCCGTCGGCCACGCGTGTTCATCACAGTATAGAAACTTCGGTCCAGTGAACCATTCTTTCTGAAACACTGACACATCATACGACTCTCGGGTAGCGACATCCGCTACATTTAAATTTGTAGGTATGTATCTCCATTCATTTATACTTGTCAACTCATCTATTTCTCCTAAGCGGTGAGCAACAAATATTTTGTAATCCCGTTTGTTATTGCGTAGCCATTGTAAAACAGTAGTAGAGTCACACCAGAATACCCGTAGCGTAGGCTTTATTCTGTGCTCTTTCTCAATACTTTCTGCTAGCCTAGCTGCCATCAAAGCTGCCTGTAATTCTAATCTAGGCACAGTCGTAGGCTTAACAGGTGCTACTCTGCATTTGCTAGATACAAATGCGACATTAACTTTATTGTTTACAGTCCAACGCCAGTAAGCTACACAACACATAGCTTGTCTCGAAGCGTCACTACATACATGTAACTGTAAGTCAGTATAACTCCCAAAATCATCAACGCTTTGAACGGTTGCGCGCGCAGGTAAACGATGCGTGTCGGTTATGTTCGGTACGTTCGGTGTATTTTGGTAACATCTTGGTAAGCGTATGTCACCGATTGACTTTAAAACCTTCAACCATTTTATCCATTTTTCATAAATGTCATCGTTTAACGTAGAGTCCCAACCAATATTAGATGTCCACGTATGTTGTAAAATGATTTTTCCGTTTATAGTAAATGGTGATAAAAATCCATAAATATCAAAAACCGACATTATCAATCGTAATGCTTCCCGTTTCGTGGGTCGCTTCCCGTCTAATATCTCTGAGGGAATTCTTTTGAACGAAACATCAAATCCTAGGGTGTCATCTTCAGGGTACCACAAAAGTCCTAGGGCTCGTTCACTGTCCGGTTGTTGACCTATTTTTAATTTATGTGCGTTAGAGGCGAGCAATTCATTAGGAAAAGTTTTTAGTACCTCAGCGCTATTGCTCAGCCAGTTACATATCACAAATCCACCCTCCTTATGAACTTTAGCAACATCGTTTGCTAAGTTAATGCACGCCGTTTCATCCGGTTGGCTATCTAAATAATCGTCCATGTAGTGCTGCTTACATATTGCATCAACCACCGATGGCATCGTAGAACTAAAGTGCTGTGCGTTTTTGTTTTTAACGAACTGAGCAATAAAAGGCGAGCAATTCGCACCAAATATCAATGACGTCATCTTATATGTTTTAATAGGACAGTTTAAATCATTCCGCCATAGAAACCTCAATACGTCTTGATCCTTGGGTAGAATCTTCACTCTTAAAAACATATCTTTTATGTCTCCAGCAATAGCGACTCTATGTTCGCGGAATCTTAACATTATTCCGAACAAAGACATGAGTAAATCCGGGCCCTTTAATAAATAATCATTAAGTGATAAATCTTTAGTCTTCGCTGATGCATCGAAGACCAAACGTAACTTCTTTTTGTTCGGGTTATCTACTCCGAAGTGAGGCAGGTACCATGTTCTTTGCGATACATTTTCTACTGTTACCTCCTCGGCGAAGTCATTTACGAGCAAATGTTCTACTCGTTCCCGATACCTCTGTGCGTAGTCTTCATTTAAACACATCTTCCTTTCAACTCCTCTAAGCCTAGTAAGCGCGGTCGGTCTAGAGTCAGGCATCGTACAGCTAGGGTCACGCCATGGAAGTGCGACCTGCCACCTACCATCAATTAAGGCAGCACTTTTTTCTAGGCAATCCAAGGCACGGAGGTCATCAGCGTTCTGACGCGGCTTGGCTGATATACCCATCGACTCAATAGTAAAGGACCTTCGTACCTCGTCATGTAGTTGTTGTAGCGCGAGTCTGTCTTCATCCCGACACACCTGGACATCATCCCGGATCAAGAGAGTGGAGTGACGCTGCGATGACATCACCGGCACCCTTCCGTGGACGCACCAGCCTAGAGGTGTGAGTGTGGCACAGGGTTCGTTAAGCTTACCTACTCTTGTTTCTAAAGGCAATAAAAGGTGATAATTATCCTGCCCAATAAGTAATTCCGGCTTAACATTTTCATCGCTAAAATCTAACTTTATATTACTTAAATGGCTGTAGCTATTACAGTTTACAGAACACAAATATTGTTTAGGTAAATTTAGCTCTTTAACACTACGCGCATTAAGTTCGTATTTCTTCCCTTCGCAGGTTGACAGCTCGAGACGCACTACGTCAGTTTCACAGACAAGTTCATCATTGTTCCACGCACCAAATACGCGGATTGTGTCCCGATGTCCGCGCAGCCCTAAGCGTGACGTCAGAGCGGCACTAATAAGACTCACGGTAGACCCGTCGTCCAACAACGCATACGCGCTAATAATTCCGTTAGGTCCATGCAGATTAACGCGTACGACTTTCAAAAGAACTTTGCAGTCAGCTTTTGAATCAATGTGAGTTACACTTTCAGGTTGCAGCTGCGGTCGACTTTCGGGGACTTCCATCTTGCTGATATCTCGCTGACCTTTGTCATCCTGTTCATGATGTGCGGTATCGCTTTTCTTTGCGTTATAATTATAATGAAGTAGGCGATGATGCGCTAAGCCGCAGTCATCAATATCGCAAGCGGCGGCCGGGCAAATATCTCTCTCGTGCCTAGGCGACAAACATTGGAAACATAGTCTATTCCTCTTGACAAAAATCCATCTGTTTTTTCGTAGCGCTTTAATAAACTTTTTGCAATCTGGCAGTTTATGTACCGAGACACGGCAGTAGAGACACTTCTTGTCTACTTCTGTTTCGTCGTTCAATAGCACAGTGTGTGAGCGGGTAGAAGTAGGCTCCGGAAATTTCCTTCTATAATTTCTGCTATCGAGTGTACTGCTACGCCATAGAATTTACTTTCACAGCTTCTTCATTGAGAAATTCCGATAATGTGTTTAGCGTTGGTCTCTTACCTTGAGTGATCAGCGGGTAACAGTAATCAGCCCACTTTGACAGCATGACAGTAGGTAGCTTTGACAGTACACATGCTATCACATTCGATGCTATCAGGTACTCCTCGCGACCAATGACGCTGACAGCTGCAACAAAGTTCCGCACTTTCACGGAGAAAGGTACAATTTCTTTATAGTACTCCTGGGATACTGAGTGAAGTTTCTTGATGTCCAGCATGATTCTCGACAGGATCGTATCAGGGTTGCCGAATTGGAGCTCCAGGGTTGACATTACCATCTCTGGCGATGTAGCACCTATAAGTAGAGCTGAAACGGCTTCACGTGCTGGTCCACGAAGACATTTTCGTAGACGCCATAAGTTTTCTTTTGGAGTGAAGGTGCATACCTGTGTGGACTCCTCGTAAGCCTGCCTGAATTGGAGCCACTCCACAGGGTCTCCATTGAATGGCGGTAAGTCTTTAGGTGTACATATGCGACTCAATAGGCTTGCATTAGGGCCGTTGTTTGCGGAAGCGGATGCTAAATCTTTTAGAGCACTGGCCAGAATTCGAACCGTCCCATCATCGTTACCGACATTATCTGCAGTCGGTGGACACAGCGCGCCCGAATTGCCACCATAATCGGGGGCGGGCTGTGCATCCAGTTCTTGTTGGCTATTCTCTATCCACCTCTCTACTTCACTGATTGTGTTGTTTTCAGATCGTGCGTACTCACTGTTTGTTTCAGCTAATTGAGCAGCGAGTCTCTTATCGATCAGTTCCATTTGGATTTTTGCTTTTGCTTCGCTGTTGTCGATAAGTTCCATTTGGATTTTTGCTTTTGCTTCTGCTGCCTCCAGTTCCAACTTCACCCGTCGTGCCCGTACAGATGAAGACTTTGACTTCGTCTTTGCAGATCGAGGCACAGTTGGTGACGTAGGTACCGCGTTTAAACTTACAGTGCGGTTGAGTGCCAACTGCGCATCATCCTTCTGCCCATCAGGTTCTGTATTTGGCCGAGGATTGCGGATTTGAGGCTCCATCGGTGCTTCCTTTTCAATTTGTTCGCGTTCTTTTCTAAGGAAACCTCTTGTGTTGACCATAGTGCGCGGCGGAGTTCGTAACATGAAGATCCGATCTCGAAGGAAATGTTGCCGACGGCGGTAAAGGTTCCGTAGAAAAGTAAATAAAGTGCGATATAAAAAGAAAGCTTATTATTGTGCAAAAATCCAAAGAAATAAAAATTAAAAATATTTACATAAAAAAATTAGGGCGACATCTTTTCTCCTGTCATGTCAACTAAAAATCTATTCCTTTTTTATTTTTGACAAACAAAAAACTAAATTAATGAGGCTGCGAACCAACCTCCGTGTCGCTTACAGTATTATTGGAAAAAAATTTAAAAATGAAAACGTGAATTATTGTAAAATCGTGAAGTACCTATTTGGGTTGCCTGGAAGAGATCCCTTTAAGCGATAAGACCGCCCATTGTGACACTTAGTTATAAGATTTATCACTGTATTTTCTGTAAAATGGTGTTTTCAATAAAGAGTTTATCTATCTATCTATCGATATCGTTAGAACATTATCTCATCTCTATAAATTTCGCAATGGATTTTTTAAACTACCCACAGATTAGAAAAAAAAATACACTTTAGAACTACCATAATAATTATGTTACAAAAAGACTTCAAACATAAACTACATTATACTTACGGTCCAATCTCAGCATGTTAATGGATATGTCTTTTCCTTTCAACGCGACGTTTTCTTTACGGTATTTGTTTAGGGGGCTTGTAATTTTCTTTTTAGGTATTACGGAACGTTTTCATGGTCATAGACAAACGAAGTTAACGATAAAAGTTCTCCGCAGGTAATGCTCGCAGTAAACAGGTCTTTAGTCCCCAATTTCTAAACCAAACGAAAACTTGGAGTAAACAGCGGTTCCTTAGAACCCTTCTCGCTGATATTTTAGTATTTCGGTTATTGTTTAATTTTCTCGCTCCAATCTTGACACAATAAGATTATATTGTTTCAGATAATGTTGTCTTCGAATTTCATTTGATAGGTACGATAAGCCTTGCTCCATAGAACTTGCTGGAATAGTAAAACTGTGGGGCTTCGCGTATTTATTTTAACGTTATTATTAGATATGCGAAAACAATTCCAAACTACGATAGTTACCTATAGAATTTCATTCACACCGATAGCTTATAGGTGTAGGTGGGTATATAGATGCAGTCACCATACGCAAAACGAATGTGTCGTCTTTGGCATTTATTATTAGCATGTAGCGCTCATAGCGACGCACGACTAGCCGTTCCTGACCGATCGTCACTGCGGTCACTACTATGATGGGTGACCGCTACAGCAAAAAGTTGGTATTTAGGACTGAGCGCTACCGTGCTTCGGAGGGCACGTTAAGCCGTCGGTCTCGGCTATTGTCGTAAGACAATAGTCGTTAAGCCAAGTCAGAAGCCTATGGGCGGCCTGAAAATTCTGACACCAGGGCTGACCCCTTGCCTATACGAGAAGAAGAAGATTATTAGCATTTGTAAGTATGATATGTCTGAATAATATCACGAATTGCACATTAGTAGTAGATCTTTGCTTTCAACTTCAATAAAACGGGTAATGGGGCGTTTCACACCACGAAATGTCAAAAACAAAGAGACAAGACATGAGACAAGATAATTTTCACCATTTTCTCAAGAGAAAGTAAAACATGACTAGGAAATGCGTTTCGTTTTTACAAACCCGTTAAAGGCAGCTTTAAAAATTGTTATTTTCCTCTAGTTCTAAAAGCTTCAATTTTTGATATTATTTTCTAAAGTTTCCTATTACTTTCACAAAGAACAACTAAACTGGCTCCACCAGACAAACGAGGCGTAAAACGGAGTCCGGCAACTATAAAATTGTTGATACCGACGACGGCAACATCGAATACCACAAAGTAGCACTATCCTAGTATCATAACAACCAGGAATATTTTTCTATTTGGCAACGTACCATTGTTTTGCGCGAACCAAGTTCAGTGGCGTTGTATACAAAGGGTATTGAAGTAGACCAATTTTGTTCCGCCTACACAAAAGGATGTGGGTTATGTTACCTTTTTTGTTGGTATGATTGGACGAAACACATTGTTTTTGTAGAATCACTGGGAAACAACTATGTTTGAATAATATATGCTGTGTAGCAAAAAAAATCGTAAATAGTACGCACATGGAAAATGACCAGATGAAGCTTCTGTGGTGTAGTGGTTGAGCAGATCAACTCATGACCTGGAGAATGCGTGTTTGATTTTTGCAACAGGATAAGTATACTTATGTGCACCAATATTAATATAATGTCACAAAAGATGGCGCAACTACTTGTTCTGTGTCTGGCTGTAGTTAAACGATGTGGTCTCGAAAGGACCATGGTCTTGGGAATCTTGGTAAGAGTCCAGAATGTGACCATCGGGTGTTATTTATTTATTTAGATTATTTGATTAAATGATTTAAATAAATCTAATCATTTGATTAGATTAAATTTTTACGCAGGGTGCTGTATTTTGTTACTTAATTATCAAAAACGTGTTAACCAACACCATAATAACTGTAACTGACAACAGTGTTTAGCATTAGTTTCTATGCCTGTATTTATACAAAAAAGGTCTCAAGAAAGTCTCTTTTTCCTCTTAAATGTTCGTATAACAAAATATAGATAAAGTATCAATTTCCCACGCCTAATTAAGACATCCAGTCGGAATTAACCCATCAAATGTATCAACAGAACAAAGGTACTAATGTTCCTTATATATCAGCCGCGGCCAACGTAGTGCCCATTTCATCATTACAGCTACCAAATTGAATAAAAGGTACAGCCGACAGCGGACATTCGTTGTTAACCCAGCCTCGCCTCGTAAATGACTGACAATAGAGCCGTTTGCGTCGAAACGACGTGATTTGTGACTAAGGCCAGATACATTTGCGAGTCAACGGCAGATGACTGTTTTTCTGAGTGATGTTTGTTTATTGTTTTTGTACGTTTTGCTCGATTGAACGTTTAGGTTTTTGTCGATATTTGCGACTTTAAGTATCACCCAAGGATCCTTAGTAGGGATTGCAATTCCGAAAAACGGGATCACGCTGTTTTTATTGTTGTGCTCGATCCCGCTTCGATTTTTTCGAAGAAATTATAATAAAGCTGAAGTGCTTCTGTTTATATATTTATTTGTTTTTTCGCCAAAATGTGAACCTATGTGATGAAATTTTAAACATAGATTACTAAAATATAAATTTTATGCTGCTTTTTTGTCAACTAATGAAGCTTCACGGTAAACTAATGAATTTATAAGTGTCTGAGGCGAGAGATGCCTTTTCATTCAATGCATTTGACAGTCCCGTAGTAGTTGTTCTTATCCACAGATAGTATTAGATGTCTTTGTTCTTATCACTCGTCGAAGGCTATTTGCGTGACGGATAAGCCCCTAAAATTCAAATTTTCGCTAAAACATTCGATTGGCTTCGAATATACCTATCTTAAATCGTTTTCAGTAAATTTTACGTTAGAGAATGAGACAAATAAAATAGCTTACAATAGGGTAGACCAACTAGGTTTCTTTGATGGAGGAGCTAACTAAATTCCGATTGTCGCAACCTAAAGGGACGACCTAGAATCGAGATTGGAAAACAAATCAATCTGCGACGGACGGGACTGTGAGATGTTTTAAACATTTAGGTCTAACAGCTCACAGACTGTATCAATGCGATTTGCGTCTGGCAGGTTTTTCGAAAATAAACACTGTTTTTTCATATGGAATTTTTGTATGGGTATGGTTTAAGATTTAAATAAAGCATTTTTATACTTTAATAGTTACTTTTAATTGTATGGTCGCGACACTACTATTTGTATTATTAAGGTGCCGATCATAAAAAATAATAGTTATGTGCAAAATGTGACCTTAAGCAAATATCTGTATTTTTTTTAAATGAATGTTATATTAGTTATAATATAAGTAAAATATCGAAAGAACACGTTTTGAGAAAATTCTTATATTATTCTTGATTCTTTTTAATATAATATAATAGCAATCATCTTTGTCCTTAATAATTATACAAAATCAAAATATTCTATGTAAATATGCTATAAACGATAATTATGATGGCAGTACCTGAAAATTCACCGATAATTTCCAAACGCGTAAATCTTAGCCGTATTATAATTTTAAATTAAATAATCTTCACCGCTTAGTCTGACAACGGTATTAAAATTTCTCTGAATCGGATTTAGATTTAGGTGTTTGTGGTTTAAATTATTAATTTCTTGCCTTCTTACTCGACCGCAAAATGATTTACTTGTCTGGTAGCCCTTAAAGTTAGAGGTACAATTTAATTATTTATAATATTTGGATGGCCGATGACAGCAAAACACTGTTTATATTAAGTATACATCTATACATCTATCTTACTTTAAAAAGCTCCATCTTGTGCCTGACTGACAACGTCCAATCGAATGTGTCTAGGGACTTGAAAGTTGGAATATGTCTGCCTTTAATGCCTTAGGACTTACTAAGAAAGGAGCCTTTATCATCAACAGCCTGAAGACGTCCAATGCTGAACACATGACTCCCTCACAGAGCGCCACCTTGAGCACCCATCGACTCCCCATGCACAGGTCTAACGGGCCAGTTCTTCGCTGCTTCTTCCGGTCCATAATCGTCACACGAGAACACTTTTCCCCATCGGCGATCAGTTCTACGAGCGATCTTAGCCTGCCTCTGCCATTTCAACTTGCTAATTATAAGAGCCCCTAAGGAAGTCAAGTGGGGTGTTAAAGATTGTATAAAGAAACCATGGACTGAATAATTGATTGATTTGTAGCGGGATTACATTAGATATTCTTGTTTGATTTTGCACGAACTAAATGTGGCATAGTAACCGACCATAAATCAGATATAAATAGTTCTCTGAAGCTGATAACTTGTAGAGCTTATAAAGGTCAAAGATCAAGATTAAATAAATATTTATTACGTCTGCAAAAATAGTCTCATGACTCCACCCCGATCATAAAAATAACGTAAGCACCTTCAGCCAAACTTTGTTCCGCAAATGATAGATGTTAAATTGCTCGAATAATGCTTTGTTTTCGTGTTTCCTGCGGCAATCTTTTTATACTTACTGAAATGAAGGAAGGCTTTTTGTAAGTCTATCTTGTTAAATCGTGATATTCGAAAAAGATTTTGAGATTTATACTGATTTGGTAGATTACATTTCGTGCATTACTAGGCGGTAGGACTTTTCTGCAAAGTTCGTCTAGGTAGGTACCACCGCTTTGCCAGTTAAGTATTCTGCCGCCAAGCAGTAGTGTACAAGCACTATTGTGTTCCGGTTTGAAGGGCATTGTAGAAAGTGAAATGACTGGGCAAATGAGACTTTATGACCTGGTCTCTCTCTGAATCTGATTACTAGACTTTGCGATGCCTCAGGATGACGTGCGCAGAGCAGTGTCATGCGAAACTTTTATTTTAAATTTCCAAGTGACACTGCAACTGTTATGGGCGGCCGTGTCGCTTAACACCAGGGAAACGACCAGCTCGTCACGTCATTCATTCTCATGGATAATTTGTATATTTTTCTGTTATGAAAACTATAGGGACAAAACATGGAGGATGAGCAAATGGCCCATATTATGATGGTGCTTACCAAATGCAAGATCTAAGGGCCATTGCTATTGTATAGTTGTAGGTTTTTTATGACTTGAGTGGCAAACAAGCAGGCGGCCCACCTGATGGTAAGTGGTCACCGACGCCTATGGACATCTGCAATACCAAGGGCATTGCCGGTGCGTCGCCTACCCTTAGAGAAGACTCTTTTAACACTTTTCTTGAAGCTCCCCATACTGTAGACTTATAGATACTTAATCCAAATAAAAACATAATGAAAATCTCGTTCCTATATTTCGCAATATTATTTTCTAAGTTCTATTTTGTACCATGTCATTGAATTTCCAAAAAAAATAATAATCCCAAAAAAATGCTCATATCAAAGCTATAGAATAAATAAGAGAATGATGTGGCGGGATCACCTTTCTTTCCTCGTAACAATTCACCTTCCTTCGTACATCATCAATAGAAAAACATAATCATAACCATCATATAAATCAAAGGTTATTGGTAATTCATGTGACGATATAATAAGCAGAGATATTTTATTACATTGTTTTTCCCGTTAGGAATGGGTTAGGATGTATGTTAGATTAGCTTTAGTCTATACTTTAAGGTAATTCCTCAACGCGAGTTTGACAAACCTACGAACCGCTGAGCTTGTTCATGGCAATTTCATAACAAGGTTACAATAATATTGTTCGAATTCGTACCATGAACTTATAAAGTATTCCTGCGTATGAACGAGACTTCTACATTTCGTAATCACTGTCGCACGTCAGTGTCAACATGATGTAAAGGTATGACATGACAGTTGTATTTGAGTGAACGATTTAACGTGACGTCATCAAAACTGCTCTAGCTATGCAACATTAAAGTATTCTTACTTTTATGTCATTTTGTCAATGTATGATTGAAATAATATTGAAGTAATAATGCTATAAGACCTTGTGGTCCCCTCGGTCGGTTTTTTGTACGTTTTCTTTACAAGCCAATCGGAAAAATAAATGATAAAATCACCTAAAAATCTGACTTCAGCCTAGCCATTAGCTGGTCCCAATAGGTATACCCGCCCATTAATGCACTGTAAAAGTGCCACGTGAACGGGTTCTAACGCGGACCCAACGTGTCTTTCCTAGAAAAAGACTTATTCAATAAGCGAATTCTTAATGCTTGGAATGCGCTTGAATGAAATGTTAGGTTTTTTCTACGAGCCCAGTCTATTGAGCCATTGCGGAGTGCGGTGGTTTATTATATTTGGATCTACAAAAATACCGAATTTAGTTAATTACATAATATTGACGGGCCCGATAGCTCAGTTGGTAGCAGCCCTGCCTTCTGAACTGGGGGCTGTGGGTTCGATTCCTACCCAGGACAAATATTTGTGTTGTGATGAACATAGATGTTTGTTCTGCGTCTGGGTGTTATATTGTATTCTATGTATGTATTTACAAAACAAAAAAGTATCTAAGTATTATATCAGTTATCTGGTTCCCATAGTACAAGCTTTGCTTAGTTTGGGGCTAGATGGCGCTGTGTGAAAAGTCCACACATATTTATTTAAAAAAAAAATTGTCTTATCGTGGTAATATATTTTTGTAAGTTATTTTTACTAAAAAGTGGATTTAAAACCTCGGAAGAATTTCTCTCAATTATTATCGACATAGTCAATAAACTAAGGTCTTATGGCTTTTGGACCCAAACTAGCTTAGCCTGTGGGTTCAAAAGGATAAAAGTTTGTAATGGGTAGTAATTCAGCTCAACCAGAAAAATAGAGAAAGGGGTGACTGATAAGGTTTTACGAAATCCTTTCCATTGGAAAGTAGGCTGTTTCCCAGTATCCATAATAGGAAGACCACCTCTCCAGTATTTTTAATCTTCCGGTATAATCTGCTTTATTTTCATATACGTTAGGTAACAACAATTTTGGTTTGTCTCCTCTTTCGAATAAAAAAGGAAGCAAATAACAGTCGCCATGATATCAATCATTATCATCTCGTTCCAGGCGTAGTATTTATTTACTGCTAACGTAATTTTAACACGTGGTCTCTAACTGTTGGCCTCATTACTAAGCTCAGAGTCGCACAACGGGCTATGGAGAGAGCAATGCTCGGTGTTTCCCTGCGAGATAAGATCCGTAATGAGGAGATCCGCAGGAGAACTAAAGTGACCGATGTAGCTCTTAGGATTAGCAAATTGAAATGCCAATGGGCAGGCCACATCGCTCGTAGAACTGACAACCGATGGGGGAAGAAAGGTTCTCGAGTGGCGACCACGAACTGGAAGACGCAGCGTAGGCCGGCCCCCCACTAGGTGGACCGACGACCTGGTGAAAGCCGCGGGGAGCCGATGGATGCAGGAGGCGAGCAGCCGCTCTAAGTGGCGCTCCCGGGGGGAGGCCTATGTTCAGCTGTGGACGTCTTCAGGCTGTTAATGATGATGATGATGATGAACGTAATTTTATCCGTTTCTTATCTTTCGAAGACAGACTTGAACTGGCTCCTAGGAAATAAATAAAACAGATCACAAAATCTAGGTTGCGATGATATTTCATTTCGTACAACAAACACTGAACAATAGAGGGACGTCATTAATCATGTGGATTTATCTCGAACCCTACAACTTTGTGCCATTTCTCGTTTGTCGGGTAAACTTTTCAAAAACTCTTCACTGCGGCTTCCTTTATTATTCCGAATCCTATAGTTGCGGCTTATTGATTAGTAGGTTTAGATAGTTTTGATTCTAAAGCTCTCACCTCTACTAATTAAAAGTGAAATGGGTTTTGTTGAAACCGTCTGTCACTAGACTGTATCTCATGAACCGAGATAGTAAGACAGTTGAAATTTTCACAGATGATGTTGCCGCTATAACAACAAATACTAAAAACAGAATAAAATATATATTTTCGGGGGCTCTAATACCCTTAAAACCTTATGTGCGCGAGTCTGACTCGCACTTGCCCGGTATTTTTTTTATTGTCTGTCCGTCAAATCACAAAATTTTTATTTAAGTAATCAGAATTTTAATGTAAAGTTAAAATGCGGGGTGAAATCCCGTTCATGACCCAATTATTTCTTTTATTAAAATGAATTTTTAGACTGATTAGAATAAGGTTTAGCAAAAGTGGGTCACAACCGATGGTGAAGGAAGGTTCTCGAGTGGCGTCTACGAACCAGAAGTGACTGCGTAATCAGGTGGACCAATGATCTGGTTAAAATGGGGAGCCGTTGCATGCCAGAGTCAAGCAGCCACGCAAAGTGGCGATCTATAAGGGAGGCCTATGATCAGCAGTGGATGTCTTCAGGCTTTTGATGAACAAGCAAAAATTATTTACACCACTTAGA
This sequence comes from Ennomos erosarius, assembly GCA_963580505.1. Classification (NCBI taxonomy): domain Eukaryota; kingdom Metazoa; phylum Arthropoda; class Insecta; order Lepidoptera; family Geometridae; genus Ennomos; species Ennomos erosarius. Next base: position 3,861,972 of record OY756982.1, read on the forward strand.
CTTTTCTTATCCACTATTTTTTAATTACCAGAAAAAAAATTTAGCAGTATCTGTTGCTGGTACTCAACACATCCATGCAGAAAAAAAAAGAAAACACGATGCAAAAAAATATCCTATAAAAACATCAATAAGTAGTCAATCACTGCGTCAATTCGCAAACAAACATGAATTCTCCCCATTTCATTCAAAAATAAGACATCCTCCATTCATAAATAACTTGCCAGGCTAACTTCGGGTGGCCCCGATTGACGTGCCCCGACCGAATCGTTGGCTAACCCGAACGTCAGGTTGGACGCGGCGCACTTCTCGCGCACCGCGCACCCGCCGGTCTGTGTCGATGTCGAACCAAAAGTAAACAAATCAAACGCGCTCGCGCCGACATTAGTGTTAATTGTTTAATTTTAATGTAATGTAACGTAGGCGTAAGTGTACTTTTTTTATTTTTGGTAATTAAAAAATAGTGGTGTATAGTTAGAATTATAATATAGTTTTGGGGAGCCATTGCATGGACGCAAGGAAAAAGCAGCCGCTCAGTGTTATTCTTAGGTGAATTATGTATAGTATTAGAATCATTACAAAAACTAATTGTTATAAACATCTGTATTTTTGTATCTCTGTACAACATACTTATTTTTATATCTGAAATTCGTATAGAAAATGCTTTTTAATATCAAGGTAAGAAGTAACGGTTCACTAACGGTACAAAAACAATTCTTTTTTTCTGTAACATGCCACTTACGTGACAAGGAAAGCGCTTATGTTCATCTTTTCACTCGGTTGAGTTATTTTTGTACATGTATTACGGCTTTTTATTTATTGTAACATTTTTCGAAGTTATCAGATATCAAGATAAAACAGTGAAAGCGGTTGTTCTCAGAAATTCGTATTTGTTACAATGACTAACTAAGTAACTTTCAAAATATAGAGCATTCCAATTTTGATAAGTTTTACATTAAAGTGAGCCCATCACACATTAATAAATCACCAAATATCATGTACGTCGTTAGTTAGACAATGAAGACAAAACTATACAAGTCGAAATTTTCAATTATAAAAATTGTGAAAATTACATAGAGTACCTAATACTGTCTAAACAAAAAGCTACCAGCGTTTTTCCACCCCTAAATTTCATCCGATTTTCATAATATTTTATACACTTATGTTGTCTACATAAGAAAAACAATCCTCGTACATCTTAATTTTTAGAGTTATTGCAATATACAGGGTTACAGGAAAAATTGTGCTAGATCCGTTAAGGGCGTGGAGTACCCATCATTTCTGACTTATTTCACTATGAAACACCCTAGCCTAAACTTAACCCTTTTCGAGATATTCGACTTTTAATATTTTTAATGAAAATTGCCGATTTTTAGGCTACAAAATTTAATTTTGTTTATTTTGTGTGTCTTATTATTATTATTATTGCATTTTTACATGTGTAATAAGATGCTTTAGGACGTCAATCATTAAAATAGTACAAAAGTTAACTGAATAGACCGTAGTAGACAAGTGAAAGTTAAGAACTAAAAAAAATATTAGAAACTGTAATTTTCTCTGAGGGATATCTAAAAAAAATATTATGGCAGTTGTTCGGCAGATGTGTTTTAAAATATCTACGTTTCATCAGCTATCTAACGAGGTACAATAATCTAGGGTTTGTATTACATTTCATGGAAAAAAAATAATTGGGACGCTCCAGGTAGCAGTTCTAATGGTCTCGCGCCTATTGTCCTTCAAGTTAAGACGCACCGTGCGAGCGAGACAAGTGACGTTTTATGTGGGTGCGAATGAAAGAAAAAATGTGTAGAGACTGGTTAGGGCTGGGAATGCAACAGGGGGTATTGTTTTGGTAGTCAGTCTGCTTTTGTGCTTCGTACATAGTAGATGTGTTATCGTTTTGCTTTATTTCTCGACTTGGCTGTGATTCTGGACTTTTTCTTCTGATTGTTGTGATTACTGTGCTTGTTAACCGGACTCTGATTTGTACCTGTGATACGGAAGTGTTGAAGATGACGTCCTACACACCTGAGGAATATGCTGATATGCTTATTTGTTACGGATACTGCGATTGTGTGTCTGCGCAAGCTCGCAACGAATACATAACTCGCTACCCCGGTCGTCGAGTGCCGGATGTGGCCGTTTTTGACAGAGCTTATCGAAGACTTCGAGAAACTGGCTCTGTTTTGAGACGAAATACAGACATGGGAAGACCACGAATTGACGACGAAGACCAGGACAATGAGATAGTGCAACGCTTTCGAACGGATCCGACTACTTCCACTAATATTGTTGCCCGTGATCTGGGACTTTCGCAATGGAGAGTGTGGTTTACAGTGCATACTGCTGGCCTATACCCGTACCATTACACGCCGGTACACGTTATTGAAGAAGGAGACCCTGCGAGAAGACTGGACTTTTGCAGATTTATGCTAAATGCTGACGTAGAAGACCCAGATTTCCTAAGAAATATCTTGTGGACGGATGAGTCCAAATTTGATAAAGATGGCATAACCAACTATCACAACGCCCATTACTGGGCCCCAAAAGAACTAAGGAATCCCAATAAGAAAAGAGTGAAAGGGTCCCAACGAAGATTCAGCGTGAATGTGTGGATGGGCATTATATCCAATCATTTGATTGGACCTTACTTTCTCCCGGATAATCTAAATGGGGAAAGCTACGAAAATTTCCTGAGAACAGACTTGAGTGATATGCTGGATGATCTGCCACTCAACCTGATCAGGGACATGTGGTTCCAACACGATGGCTGCCCTGCCCATTTCAGAAGAAGTGTCAGAGACTGGCTGGACACAAATTACCAAAACAAATGGATAGGACGAGGTGGGCCGTTGCCATGGCCAGCAAGGAGTCCGGACCTAACCCCCATGGATTTTCATGTGTGGGGGCTCATGAAAAGTCTAGTGTACAGCGAACCAAATCCAGTTTCGTCTGTGGAAGACTTAAGAGAAAGGATTGTGAATGCAGGAAATAAAATGAGGACCACGTTGACCACTGGAGTAGTGAAGACTGGTCTCCGTAGAAGAATGCGACAATGTATCAGAAATAGAGGCGGCCATGTTGAACATGAACTGTAAAATAAGAAAAAGTTTTGTGAAAACCTTTAAAAAATGACATTGCATGCTTACCTATTGTTTTATTTTGCTTTATAGGGCTAAGTATACATTTTCTTCTCCACTGTCGCCTATGAAACTAAATTATTTTCAATGCATTTGAATAAAATTCTAGGTTATTATACCTCGTTAGATAGCTAATGAAACGTAGATATTTTAAAACACATCTGCCGAACAACTGCCATAATATTTTTTTTAGATATCCCTTAGAGAAAAATACAGTTTCTAATATTTATTTTTAATTCTTAACTTTCACTTGTCTACTACGGTCTATTCAGTTAACTTATGTATTTTAATGATTGACATCCTAAAGCATCTTATTACACACGTAAAAATGCAATAATAATAATAATAAGACACACAAAATAAACAAAATTAAATTTTGTAGCCTAAAAATTGGCAATTTTCAATAAAAATATTAAAAGTCGAATATCTCGAAAAGGGTTAAGTTTAGGCTAGGGTGTTTCATAGTGAAATAAGTCAGAAATGATGGGTACTCCACGCCCTTAACGGATCTAGCACAATTTTTCCTGTAACCCTGTATACCTAGTGAATAGTCTCCTAAAGTGAGGATGTTTTGTGTCAAAATTACGACGAAGAAAAGTAGGTAACTGGTTGTAATTTATATTATAACAAATATTTAAAAAAAACACTACGTTAAACCATCGACTACAATGTATTCAAATAATCGACATCAAAACATAAAGGTTTAGTAAAGGGTAAAAACTATTTTCTCCCAAGCACAAAAATGTAAATAAATTTACTAACGGGCTTTTTATCTTTATCACACTTGAAGATACTAGAGCGACGGCAATAACATTTTCGAATACCATAACGGTCCTCGTAATAAGCGCATATTGTATAAATAGCCTCTTGAAGAAGAAGCCAGCTACACAAACTCTTTTAATAAAACATTTTTACGAAGTATTTTAACTTCCTCAATAATCTTCACTCCCACCCTGGACATTACATGGCAATTTTGTTTACTGCCACCATAAAAGCATGCGTTTTATCGCATGTATATACATATGTACATACCTACATGTACATACGAGTATTTACGATCTGATGTACCAACGACATCGTAAAACTTAACACAATGTAGGTCGAAAGTTAATGAAAGTAATATTAGGTTAAAGTGTGACTCTTTAGGTGCGGCTTTGTTTTTGACTTCATTAAATGTGTTTCTTGGGTTCGTTTAGGAGTTTTTTACTGTCCTGCTGCTGATGCTGTCTTGGATTTTAAATCATCATCAAATAAAAGCATTGGCGCTTTTTTATGGAATACTCTTCTATTTATACTTACTTTTAATACTTACTAATAATTTATGATCATCAACGGAACTACTCAACAATGAAAGAGGCCACAACGATTAGTAACCATAAAAGCCGTTTGTTAAAACCCTCCATCAACACTCTTAATTCTCACGAGGATTCAAAGCCGTTATAGGCCCATAACCACAACTTTTGCCGTTAAATTATATTAAAAAGGCTTTAAACGTCCTATCAACGCCTTTTTATTGACGCGTATCATCCATTTTAGTAATCCTTTCGTGCGTGTCAAATAACTTGTTGACCAGAATGAATGGATTTATGAACTTAAATTTTGGCGGAAACCAGAAATTATGCCTTTGAAATTTCTGCGTTTTATTCCAAAACTTGTTTGTTGTTGTGTATTTTCAACCTGACTGTTCTCGACAGAGCATGTATTTATTGGTTTCTCTCCAAACACATAAGACGCCTGTTAATTTCCAATTCTTAACTGAAGCATTAACGCTATGAAGTGACTTTTGATTTTGACGGTCCCTACTTTGTGAATGGTATTATTGAGATACTTTATAACTTGAATATGTAGCTAAATTCAAGTCATTTTCATTTCATTTCATTTTTCATTTCAGCATGTTCAGCCGAGATTGATCAGATTTTTTTGACCATTTATATCGGTCTTAAAATAATCATTATTTAAGTAAACATTTTTATTGCTCTTAATATGTGTAAGCGTGCGAGATTTGAACCCACTTCGCCGTTCATGATAATATTTAAATGGACCTTTTCACACAAGTCTTACTTATTGTCTTACTATGTACCTAATGCTGTGCCATTCCGTATCATACTATTCGCATTTATCACTGGCAACGCGAGCCTCGATTTTGATGCCAAATTTCACGTTCTAGAGAATGTTGTGCCTGGAAATTTGTACCAGATTTCGGGAGCAATATTTATGTCACTGACACTCACAATGACAAGTACTAATAGTGCTGTGGAACATGAAATAACGATTCCGTCACTTTCGCTGTTAGTAAAAGGATTACGTGGTTCTGACGTCATCGGACAGGTTAGGTTGGGAATATAATTTTAGGGGTAGCTTAAAAGCTGTCACTAACTAACTGTCACTGGCCTATGACAGTAATTAAAGCAAGATCAGTGTGCGACAGCGACAGTGATTAAAATTAAAATTATATGATCAAGTTGCCTTTCAATGTTAAACTACTTATGTACAATGTACATGAATGGAGTTTTGGCGGGAACGCGGAAAGGTTCACGTCGTTGCATTGTATTATTTTTCAAAACTTTTGCTTTTTTCAGTGTTAATGTTTAAAATTGGTGGCGTTTTACGCATTAAGTGCTGAATTACGAGCATGAGTGAGGGCAAGTAATATAATGTGTTGAAACGTGATTTTTGGTGTTGCTTCCAAAACTCCATAGAAGCTTCTAGTAAAGTTGCCACCACTTTGCTGGAGCATGACTTAACTGACTTAGACTGGACTATGACTATGACTAGAACATGACTGCGTGAAACGTTTTATAACACGATGAAAATATAATACTTGACACTGGCTAAATACACTATGCGTGGAGCCAAATTATAAGAAAAAAAAATGTACATGAATCTTATGTCTACTGAATGTTAGATGAGTCGACATAGGTGAAATCCGCAGATCCTATAAAAACAGTTTTTTATGGGATCTGTGGTGAAATGTAACAAGCTGAAACGTGTTTCGGTCCGGCGTAGGGAACCCGTAATAGAGCATACGGAGAACTTGGATCATGTTGCATGCGTACCACTTTTATGTGCACTTTAATAATAATAAATAAATAAATTTAATAACGCCCAACGACCACGAGCATAGATTCTGGACCCTAACTAGGATTCCCTGTATCTAGGGACCTAGGAACTACGAGGACCATGGTCCCACAACACCCAGACACAGAACAAGTACTTGCGCTTTTTTTCCTCTGTATAAATATTTGTCCTGTCGTGAAAATCGAACCCGCCGCTTCCGGGTTATAAGCCGACCTGCTCAAACATCACACCACGGAGACAGTCAGAGACTGTATGCGACTTGGACACTTTGTGTGAATGAGTCTTTAGGGAGAATAAGATTTTTTTTTTCACAGTCTAGGATACCAGTTTTTTCTAGTTGACAATAGAACGTCGGGGTTTTATTTATATTGAAAAAAACAATATTTATGCACGAATTCCGTAAAAAATATCAAGATTATAGCGCAAGCAATGTTGTCCCGTATCAACTATATTGTAGACCAATAAATAATTCCTTATTGCTTGATATATTAGAGAATCCAATTAATGAGCACATCTGTCTGTGTGTGAGCGTTGGCGTTATAACGTTCCTTATTCATTACTTGCCTATTAACGTTTATTTGTCTATTTCAGTGATCTGACTCGGCGTGAGGAAGACGTGATGGCCGGGCAGTCCGCTTTATGGCTCAGTCTGCTACACGGTTTTCTGTTCGTTATTGGTATGTAATTCCTGTCTATTACAAAAGATATACACCATAATTATAAAATAAATAGTCATAATAGAATAAAAAATATTTTAGTTTTATGCAAAGAAAATTTATTAATACAACTGCTAAAATTAGTTATGACTAAAATTATTTTGCTTTTAGTACTTCACGTATTGAGGCCGCAATTGAGCGGAACCAAGGCTCAAAGGTGTTCGCAAAAGATTCGTCTATTGGGCAAAGCCAAATGACAAAACTGAAGACCGAGAATGGTAGTGTCATTTCATCCAAGCCTAAGATTCTGAGAGAGATTGAGAACTTCTATAAACAGTTATACACCTCGACACGTGAGCCCGCTACTAACACAGCTCAGGACACCAGAGCCAAGTTAGTCCGACACTATACCGAAGATATCCCGGACGTCAGCCTGTACGAGATTAGAATGGCCCTCAAACAGCTTAAAAACAACAAGACGCCAGGTGAGGATGGAATTACGACCGAACTTCTGAGAGCGGGTGGTAGACCAGTACTTATAGTCCTCCAGAAGTTATTTAATTCTGTCATCCTTGAAGGTACAACGCCGGAGGCGTGGCACAAGAGCGTGGTGGTGCTCTTCTTCAAAAAAGGTGATATCACCTTATTGACGAACTATAGGCCCATCTCGCTCTTGAGTCATGTGTATAAGCTGTTTTCGAGGGTCATTACGAATCGTCTCGCACGCAGGTTTGATGAATTCCAGCCTCCCGAACAAGCCGGTTTCCGAAAAGGCTTTAGCACCATAGACCACATCCATACGCTACGCCAGATTATACAGAAGACCGAAGAGTATAATCGGCCGCTATGCCTAGCGTTTGTGGACTATGAAAAAGCCTTTGATTCAATCGAGACTTGGGCGGTGCTGCAGACCTTACAGCGATGCCAAATTGACTATAGGTATATCGAAGTGTTGAAGTGTTTGTACAGTAAGGCCACTATGTCAGTCCGACTACAGGACCAGAGTATGGAACAGATCCCATTGCAGAGAGGCGTGAGACAGGGAGACGTTATTTCTCCGAAACTGTTCACGAATGCATTGGAGGATGTTTTCAAGCTCTTGGAGTGGAAAAGATTTGGCATCAACATAAATGGCGAGTATATCACTAACCTTCGTTTTGCCGATGATATCATCATAATGGCGGAGTCGCTCGATGATCTCAGCACCATGCTCGACGACCTCAGTAGAGTCTCCCGACAGGTTGGTCTTAAGATGAACATGGACAAGACGAAAATCATGTCAAATGCGCATGTTCCACCTATACCGGTAATTGTTGGGAACGATACTCTCGAAGTTGTCGACAAATACGTCTATCTAGGGCAGACTGTCCAATTGGGTAGGTCCAACTTCGACAAAGAGGTCGCCCAAAGAATCCAACTCGGCTGGGCAGCGTTCGGGAAGCTTCGACCTATCTTTTCGTCCAAAATACCACAAAGCCTGAAAACAAAAGTTTTCAATCAATGTGTGTTGCCAGTGATGACTTATGGAACTGAGACGTGGTCTCTAACTGTTGGCCTCATTACTAAGCTCAAAGTCGCGCAACGAGCTATGGAGAGAGCAATGCTCGGTGTTTCCCTGCGAGATAGGATCCGAAATGAGGAGATCCGCAGGAGAACTAAAGTGACCGATGTAGCTCTTAGGATTAGCAAGTTGAAATGGCAATGGGCAGGTCACATCGCTCGTAGAACTGACAACCGATGGGGAAGAAAGGTTCTCGAGTGGCGACCACGAACTGGAAGACGCAGCGTGGGCCGGCCCCCCACAAGGTGGACCGACGACCTGGTGAAAGCCGCGGGGAGCCGATGGATGCAGGAGGCGAGCAGCCGCTCTAAGTGGCGTTCCCTGGGGGAGGCCTATGTTCAGCAGTGGACGTCTTCAGGCTGTTGATGATGATGATGATGATGAAAATTATTTTAGGGCATGACATTTCAAATCATTTTTCATAAGGCGATAATAACTCGTTCAAAGGTAACCGATTACATGTTGTTAAAAAGTATGCATGAAGGCCCACTAAGTAGATCTAGACCTTAGTAGGTCTGGCCCTTCAATGTATGACGATCTTGAAAGAATATCAAATGAGAAATAGTGAGCACCTGGGAGACTGAGCTAGGGGGTTTCTGCTTATCTGTAGGTAGCATAAGTGGTACAGTAGTAGTAGTAGTAAGTGTTCGTATAAGTGGTGGTGGGTATCTGATTACTAAATTAGTGATGTCTCAGGATGACGTGCGCACTGCGCGTTGTAGTGTCAGGCGAACTATAAAGTTCCGAGTGACACTGCAACTGGTATGGCCGGCCGTGTCGCTTAATATCAGATGAACGACTAGCTCGTCACGTCATTCTCATAAAAATGGCTTTTTGTGTTTCAATCTAGTCAACGGCGGAGTACTGTTTATTACTATTTATTTTTTCTTCTTTAATAATAAATGTCGCTCCAAGAACCACTAGGGTATAGGGTTCAGTCAAAACGTCTAGTGACTACGCACTAACTGCAGAAGTACGCGAAGGAGGATGAAGTAACACAGTTAACCATTTTTATATATTTTGGCTCATCCCACATATTGACAGGCTCACACTTCAATAATGACCTACTTATTTCCTGACCCATACAGCCAAAAAATCAATGGAACCTTTTTTCTGCTCAAGTGTGAGGTTTACGATAAAATCTTATTGTATTTTTTGTGTACAACGTGACAAACGGCTTGTTTTTTCTTTGAAGCTCTCTTTTCATGGCAATTGCATTTCCATCAAATCAGACAATGATTCCAGTCTTGTGCAAAAAATTGATCGGGGATTTTTAAGTAAGTAGGTACTTATACATATAATAGTCATTCGAAAATATAGAGCGGTTCACGCGTGCATATATCTCTTTCTGAAGAATAATAAATCTCACACACGCACAACAACAGCCAGAAGACGCACGCTGAAGATTTTAATATACAAAAGAGAATGCTACTTCCCATTCCTTGCATATTCCCATAGCCGGCTCTTACGGTACACACGCAAACAGAGGGATAGAATGGGAGAACGCTAATGTTAGGATCCACTTTAATTTAGTGAAGCAAGTTTCATGCCTTTTTTAAAAATGGAAATACTTACAGTAAGCAATTTCAAGAATTTATTTTTACTACTCCATCTTGCCCGCTATTATTACCTATTTTTAAGTAAGTAGGTATAATTATAAATACTACTATAAATATATTACTCAACTGGTAATTTTAATTTTACAGATATAAAAACGTATTTAATTGTGCTTTGATCTTGTAGTAGATGGTGTCCATTCAGTTAAGCTATAGGTACTGATTAGCTACTTTTCTGTCTGCTAAAACAGGTGATTAAAAAGCCGTGATAATACTTTTTTTTTTTAATGTGAATGAATGACTTGACGAGCTGGTCGTTCACCTGATGTTAAGCAATACGGCCGCCCATAACAGTTGCAGTGTCACCCGGAACTTTAAAATAATAAAGTTTTGTGTGACACTGCACTGCGCACGTCATCCTGAGACATCACACAGTCTAGTAATCGGAATACTACACTGTGTAAGCAGGTCATAAAGTCTCATTTGCCCAGTAATTTCACTAGCTACAATGCCCTAAACACTTACAAAAAAGCTATGTAACCATAAACTAATATTTTTGTTCCACACTCGTTTCTTCGTTCACAAAAGCCCATTTTTCTTCTCTATCCCGTGCTGAATACGAAAGTCAGTTTACAGTCAAAGGAAAGCATACGTAACTTTAGCTGTACCTATCGTGTCTCACATTGTACATTTTGTATGTAAGCTGTTGAACTAAAATCAAATAGAAGTAAATGGGAATAGAGACGAATGGATGTCATATCACGTCGTCTGTAGGGAACAATTTCCCTACAGACGACGTGATCTTGAAGTTTTTACTATGTGCCTAAAATAGAGCAAAGGTAGCAATTTGTTTGTCATAATTATGTTTAATTTGGTTTTTGGGCAAACACTTTTGTGTTCGGATTAAAGCTGTTTTACTTTTCATTCTCTAAAATTATGTTGTTAAAGCAAAGTGTAGGCGGACTGAAGTGTATTATTTAGACTCTGTTTTATTTTTACTTTATTCGTTATTTATTGGCAGCATTAAAATGTTCTTTTATAAAGACTTAGGTTTACCATGTTCTATTTTTAAAACAATTTTATAGAAATAAGTATAGGTAAAGAAAGAAATTGGGTTTATTTATGAAAATGGTACTAAAAAACCTGGCTGGTGGTGGTTTAATGAAAAGTTTACTATGTATTTTGTTGCTTTGTAATGTACTAAGAATGCGACTAGTTAGTAATAGAATTTACCGACTTAATGCGGAAACTAAATTCTCCGGGAAAAACAGTATTTCACGTTTATTTGGGTAGAATAAGATTAGAAATACCAAATCAGGATTCTGAAACTGACAAAACACAGCAAAAATAGGCTTCATACAGTAGTCTCACAACGAACTTCAAAAACTTGTACATTGATTCTGCATTAACTGTCCATTTGCCCAAACTTCTCGGACAGATGTCCTATAAAAAGATAATCAAGCCCCTACCCAAAGACCCGACAGTAAAGTGACTGACCTTCAACAACTGCGGAAGTCGGCGAGTGATGTTTGCTCGTTAATCATAATACGACACTGTATATAAAATGGTAACTAACGTCAAACTGGCTATGATATAATATTAGAGATGAAGTGTCCGGCAAAAACTGGATTCATAGCTATCCGGAAACCTGTAGAGAACTTTTTTTAAGAGTTCCATACCTAAAGGGTATAAGTGGCACATGTCAAGCTTCCAATGTATATCTGTCTGTCTGTTTGTCAGACCAATAAACGGCTCTATAAATGCATCTGGCACCGTAACAGGTAGCTGAATGAAGTTTCCACAGAATATAATAGGCGTTATTGTGGCGGATTACCCTAACAAACTTTATTACCATAATACAGGCGTAACATTACTTTGAATTCACAAAACTTATTGTATTTATACACACAAACTATGTATTGAAACTGTCAAATCAATATACAACTACTATTTTAATATCTGTGCTAATACTGTGTCATATTCTCTTATTTTAGTTAAACATTTGCGGCGCTGTGCAAAAATGCAGGAAAACACTAATCAACAATTGTGATCGTCCACCTAACGTTAAAAATTGGGATCGACACGCAATTCATTCATAACATTAAAAAAATATCCGGAAAATGCTCTATTCGGCAAAAACACTTTTCAATTCACGTCTCCGTTTTATAGAACAGCAATGTATTAACGTCGACACGGTTCGCTGGCTTCGAATACAAAACTGGAAGTTATAGGACTAAAGAAATGTGCTTGCATGACTCGCTTATACTTCAAGGGCTTACGGGAAAGGGGCTGTAGAAGAAAGGAGAATTTTATTGTTCGCTTTCTAAGACTGCTGCATGGTCCCATAACATTTAAATACTGGAAATTCATGTATATTTTTATTTAATCAGATATAGTAATACGTGAAAGTGAGAGAACTGCTACAATCAAACCTCTGGAGTTTTATATTATGTGTGAAAAGTTAGATATCCTTACTAATATAGGTATACAAAATTGAAACGTTGTCTGTTTGTCAGATTTTGGACCATACTTAATAGCTGATACCGTTAGAATACTTGTTAGCGCGACTTCAATAGAAACAAGACAACAAAACAACGGTCTTCTATTTAATCCTATTTTTTATCTCAGTAAATAAAGAATCTACGATAACATCGGTGAATTGCGGAGGAAGCCGCGTGACGACCCTATCGTAGTTATTATGCTATGTTCATCTATGGCTTATGCAAATTTCAAACAACCGTCCATTACATAATAGTTCAAATAACAAGCACATCGATCATTTTGGAACATAAACCCGAGTTAAATGTTCCATGGAATTAATGATTATTTCCGCCACAATTCGATAGCAATCTGAACCCTGATGATCCAGAATCAGAAACCTGCATAAAGGTAAATCTCTTAGCACATTCAAACATTATTAAACCCGCATATATTATGCACGGAAGGAAATTGAATAGCTCTGTCCTAGAGCCTCTAGATTCCGCACACAAAATGTATTCACTTTACCATATTTGTAAATGGATTCGCAGTAATGAGGGTAGCCGAAAGTTGCCATTTTGTACCAAACCCTAAAACTAATTTATAGTTTCGTACCGTTATCCATTAATAAATATGTCGTTGGTGACGGCCAGAATGACTCGAATTCCGGAATGCAATTTAAGTTTAAGTATGAGCAGCACGTGCGTCGAACTCTCGCTGGTTGAAATGTTTTACTTAAATCGGGTGCGGTAGTTCTAATGAGTACCTAGTTAAACCATGATATATACTTAGAAGGGGAAAATAGGTCTGCATATAAAGTCAACAAACATTAACATGTTGTGGTCCAAACACTATTTTTATATTTTAATTTTCCTGTAGGTCAATGGGTCGAAACGGAAAATTCAAATTTTTAATACAAGTATAGTTATGATGTATAGAATAATGTCCTCTGCCCACTACCATTATTAAAAGGTCCTAATATCATATGGGCTACAAAATATATAAATATTTTTTTTAATTTGTTTGGCTACTCATTTGGGCGCCTATCTCGTGGTGTGTAACGCGATTTATGTCAGCCTCGAATTTTGTGTCACCAGCCGTGCCTAGGCCACAACATTGTGTTGTAATTTTTGTACAATTGGACTGCTCCATCTCTACCTATGAATATCATAAAATATGATCCAGCTAAGGGATAAAATATGGATTGTAATATAAATATCCAGAAATAGCCAACTAACTGGTGTCGGTCATTCCATCAGCGAAAATTTCCAAAGAGGGTTGACGTTAGGCAGCGGGAAATCATAAAAATATAGCACACACACTACACATATATAATAATACATATATGGCAAAAGATGTATCATAGCAGTATGACCATGCTAAATTAAATAATAAATAAATAATAAATATGTGTGGACAATTTACACAGCGCCATCTAGCCCCAAACTAAGCATAGCTTGTACTATGGGAACCAGATGACTGATACAATACTTATATACTTTTTTGTTTGTAAATACATACATAGAATACAATATAACACCCAGTCGCAGAACAAACATCTATGTTCATCATACAAATGTTTGTCCCGGGTAGGAATCGAACCCACATTGGTCCTACTTTAGTGATATCACTTTAAAAGCGATGTAAAATCCAGACTTAAAAATCCGTTTGGACTTACTTTGTGAAAGGAAATAACTAAATACTAACAAAATAATACTAAATTCTTTAGGAATTTCCACGCATCTAAACTCACAACAGGTATTTAAGGAAACGAAACATTTCCACTTCCACCGCTTCTCACATCACTCCAGGATAAAAACCGAAAGGGCGGAAGAACATAAGTAATTTATGAGACAGAACAAACCCAGCTCTTTGCCTACTTGAGAATACTTTGGGTGGGGACGCGACAGCTGTGAAAACAATCTGCTAAGGGATGATATGTTTTTCGTGCCGTTTATTCAAAGCCTGAATCTGCTTGAAACAATGTGTCAACCAAGCAACAAACTGAAACCTGTATTAATGGATTACTACGGAATTGTTACAATTTTGTGCTCGCATTTGTCTTATCTTAACCAGAGGCATTGTAAAGATCGGTACAGTACCAACAGAATTAGCATTACTAAAAAAGTCGTATGCTTTTTGTCCTATTTGGTGTTTAGCTTTAGATTTACCTACAGTAATATGAAAATTGTGACAAGACAGGTGTTGCGGACGCCGAGCGTCGAACCCCAAACATCGACAATCCACAATAATATAAGATCTAATCATGTATCGAATCATTAGGAACAATAAAGATAAGCGGTGGAGTGGAAAAACACCTCAATAGAAAGACATAGGATGAGAAAGACCTTGGTGCCAACCGTGGGAACGGGCACCAAGGTTACTTCTCACAGGCTTTTTCCACTCCACCTAGCTAGGCGGCCAATCGCGAGCCCGCTCTTGACGAGTGAGGGAGATTGCGGAGGGACTGGGACAGCATGTGTGAGTGCTGTGATAAGAGAGCGCGCCCGTCACTCTAGCGTAGACACCCACAAGTGGGGATAAGACTGCCGCCTATAAATATAGTGAATTTCCTAAATAAATTGTCAGTATTGTTTTAACCATCAGTCGTTTCTATTATAAGCCCAAGACGTCCAGCAAGTAGTAATTATTATACCTGAATCAGTTTTCACCAGTTTAAATTCAGTTCACAAATAAATACCTAGTTTTCCTACAGTTTTTACAGTCCACTATAACAGTATTTTTCCGTTAACAGTTTTGTCGTTAACAACAGGACTCCAAATAGGAGACTATTGACTTCAGAGGCCGTACTGTGAGCTCTTAACGCGATTCAAAACGGAGCCTATCTTGGATCGCTTTGTTTTTTTTGTATGAAGATTTTGACAAGCTATCCAATATACGCTCTGTTTTGGATCGCGTTAAGAGCTCACAGTACGGCCCCAGGTTGGCTTCTACCACGCTCCTTAAAACTACCCAGCTAACTAAAACTTTTCATCACTGTTAGAACGAGACAGACTTAGGCGCTGCTATAGTCTTCTCACGTTTCGAGAAAATGTTGTCGCATGTTAGTAGGTCATCCAATGGCAATTTTAAGGGCATTGTCAATTAAAGCGCTTCCGCTAACTCTAAGTCTTATCTTAGACCTTTTTCTCAGCTGATTCCGGAACTGAGCCTCCCCAAGACGACACAACCATGGACATCTCATCACGTCGCTTCCGGGCGGAGTTCCTCCAAGAATGGCATGGTTCACCAGATGCGCCATACTTCGACCCGAGCACGCCCAGAAATATTACTGGGCTGGTGGGCCATCCAGTTAGACTGCTGTGTAGAGTGAAGAATTTACAGAATAGAACCGTAAGTCATTGAAGCAAAAATGGGAAATATGTCTTCATAGTTACCTGGTATGTTGCTTTTTTACGTTTTTGTTCTCAATGTGCTTTCAAAACTATGGTTTGAACGAACTTCGGTGTCAATTTGAATAATTTTTCCTACTAATCTCTTAGTACTTCCTATTTCTGATATTTTCCTCAAACAGGGAAAAAATCCCATCTCATCCTATCAAAAACTACTGAAGTTAAACATTTTTAGGAATTGCATCGTTTGATTTGTATTTATATATAAGAAGAAGGAAAATAAGAGTCGACTAACCTATTTAAAATAACTGTAATTAAGGTTTTCATAGTTGCAACATCCAGCATTCTTTAATCGTTGATTACTTAATGACTAGGTGGAGATCTTCAGCAGGTAACATTTTTGACACCATTCCGCATTCAGCTCAGTCACAAAAATCTTTTTCAAAGCCATAACTAAAAGGATAAGATGTTACGAATAAACCATAAAACTGGCGTGCTGCATTGGAATTGCCCCATTTATTCCTCTAGTCGCGTTACGTTAGAAAACCCTGTTAGGAGAACACTGGCTGTTCTTATTAGGGATGTAACTGTATTCTCACAGAACTATCGATATTTTATACTGAAGATAAATAATTTTAACTTGGATAATTTATATATTTTTTTTTTTCATTTATAACTGTTTGTATGTTTGTGAAGGTGGTCTCAGTGACTACTGGACCTGCAGTTCTTAAAAATCATTCACTGTATAAAGATTCTAAATTGCAATGTTTTAAAAATTCTTAATAATGATTGTCATAACTTTTATTCCGTACGATTTAGCTTCTAATCGTGGTGTTTTTAATTTGTAAAATTGGACAGATTTTGATAACTATTAATGTTATTCTTCTGAGTAGTGGTAGGAAGTAACACTATACCTAATATTAATCACACGTACAAATTTGATCTCAAAAGTAAGTTGTATGAATATTAAAGTGATTACAAAATAATATGACAGCTATTACTTACAAATTTCAAGTGCTCTCTAGAATTAAGTTCGCCTATATACCTATATTTGTTGTTTGTGCAATAAAGCATTTTCTATCTATCTATCTAACTTAATCTTTTAAAAATATATTATTTCTCTACATTTAATAACAATTAGGTATCATCACTGCTCAAAAACTAAGAAACAAAACTATCGATAAACATCAATACACCACTAGCTTTTAAAATCCGTAGATTTGCAATAAAATATGTGTCATTGAACTCAAAGTAACGTATTGGAATACTCCTAGTTTTCAGATTTGCCTAAAATTTGAATAGTAATAGGGCATTACTGACGATGTCTATGCTAGATACAATTTTTATTAGATTTGTGTATTGAGACCACTGTATTATGTAACTATTGAAAAGGATTTACATCGTTTGTGATACAAATTTTATTTGTATCTTGGGGTGTATCACCGAATTTAGTCTAAAAACATATTTGAAACAAACAAAACATTATTATGAAAATTTCTCAAAAAATACTAAATATAAATGAATAGAGGATTACGTTGGATAAAATACATTACATAAAATACATTAATAGACTACTTTGATGAAATTTATGAGGCCATGAGAGCTCTTTCACTAACTGATATCAATCGTAATATCTACGATACCTCAAACATAGTGTACCTACATGAGTAGGTAGTTATAACACTAATAGAATTCAAAAATAAATTCATCATCATCAGGCTGAAGACTTTCACTGAACATAGGCCTCCCCAAAGAGTGCCACTTTAAGCGGCTGCTTGCCTATTGCATCCATCGGCTTCCCACGGTTACCAGGTCGTCGGTTCACCTACGTTGCGGCCTAGGTTGTATCTTCCAGTTCGTGGTCACCACTCGAGTGCCTTTCTGAGAGAAATTGATACTGATTACGATGGACTGTATTAAAACAGTATAATGTCGTTATAGTAGTTACAACATAATACGACCTTAAAATTACATTAAAGTAATATTTGTAATTTGTAGATATATTTCCCGGTCTGCAGCGTTTTTAATCAACAGTATCCTAACTTCGGACAATAAATTCGCTACGATCTGAAAAGAGTGGAATAAAACATTTACGCACCAAGAACCAAATCTGCAAACGGAACTTTTCTGTTTGTAATTTAGGGGGGAAAATCCACTGAGGTTGCAAATAATCGTGATATATATTTATGGTAAAATCGTGACTACTGAACTTTTACCTTACCTTACCTTTACCTTTTTTTAAGAATCTATAACAAGGCTGTATATAGATATACATGTAAACGTACTTGGTTATAAAGATCTGCACTCTTTTATCTTTGATAAGCTAACATTAAGCTGCGGGGAGCCGATGGATGCAGGAGGCGAACAGCCACTAAAAGTGGCGCTCCCTGGGGGAGGCCTATGTTCGGCAGTGGACGTCTTCAGGCTGTTAATGACGATGATGATGAAGCTAACATTTGACCTACTATCTCACCTGATGGTAAATGATAACGCGGTCGACGTATATCGACGTCAACAAGACTTAATATTTGGTAACTAAAATTAAAACGTTGTGGTGCGCTGAGATCCTAAACCAGACCGAAGCTTCCTTTCGTTTATTATTTAAAAAGTAGTTTATTTTTTATTCGTTCACCATAAACCGACCATGTTTACTGGGCTGAGGTAAAAATGTAAGTGTTATAGAATAGTAAAGATTTTATGATTAGCTGAGTCAAGCGATCGTTTGCCCCGAAGTGCTTACTTTACTTTCCATTGATGATACACTGTGTACTTTGAGGGCCCATTACAGGCGTCTACGGCAGAAGTTGGTTATTATGTAGATTTTGTTCTTTATATTGATGGCTTTTATGTTTTTAGATACTGAGATATTCACACAGATAAAATATTATCATTTTATAAATAATACGTAGATAGATGAAATAAATTACTATACAATTATATAGGACAAATTCTGTGATACAAACTACTAAAAGACTATCGACAAGAACCCGATTGTCAAAGTGATCCCGTGGATTCTGTCAATAAAGAACGTGATCTCGATTTCGACGACATGAAAGTGCACATTACAAAACATATTGACGGGCTAATATTTTGTACGCTATCATACCTTATTCAATCTATTCTATGCCTATACATATAGGAAGCAGCCGCTCATAGTGGTGCTCGTTGGAGGAGGCCTGTGTTCAGCATTGGAAGTATTCAGGCTGTTAATCATGATGAATTTGAGTTACATTTTTATATCGATACAGGGATCTGTCAGGGAGGATCAAGGAGCTGTCTATGTAAGACTAAGCCAGGCCTCTTACACAAAGCACAGTAGTGTGCACGACTATCACACGTGGTATAGAGACCAACTCAGAGCAGTACCTCGAACTCTTACAAAATCTTCCAAAACGTCGTATGTTATGGGCCCGACGGTGTACAACAAGCTCCCAGAGCAGATCACCTCTTCACCTAGTATGAGCTGCTTTAAGGTACGGCTTAAACGCTGGCTTGTCGAGCAAACGTTCTACAGCTTTGAAGAATTTGTAGAATATAAAATATGATGGTATATGTAACGTGTATGTATATGTAATTGTTATTCATTTACATAAATAGTTTTATTTTTGACATCATGTATTTGGTGAATATTTCAAATATTGTTTATGTTTTTATTATTGACTAGTTTTATATTTGTTATGATATTTTTAACTGGTATTATAAATTATTATTAATAATTGACATACTATTTATTATAATTTATTAATATTTTTGTAATGTTAATTTATTACTAATTCCGCAAGCCTGACATGTAGATTATTTTTTTACCAATAAAATGATTATGATTATGATCAAACCAAGGTTTTGTTTATATTTTTCTTTCTATCCGCCTTTTTGTCTGTACCCTTTGAACTGCACGCATCAAGTTGGAACCACTAGATGGATTTCGATGAACCTTGGTGCATGGTTATAGCTAATTTTTAGAATTAGGTACATTAAGAATACTTGATGTTTCTGAATATGGCTATAGAAAGCTCCGTGCAAAACCGGGGCGGGTCGGGTAGTCGGGTAGTATTGATAATATTGTTCACTTTTCAATGACACTTTCTGAGAACTTCCATTTTTAACTTCCATGAACAGAGGCCGCTCCCAAAACCTTTTTTTCATCGCCAGTTAAAGTGACGTTGCCAAAGTATTGTTGGTGAACAACACTAAATATTTTTAAAAGTAACAATGTCTTAGTAATAAAAGCTACAAGTGCCACTTGGAACTTTCCAACAGATAAAGAGTTTGGAACGAGCTATTAGAGGGTTAACGTTTATTTCTTATGGTTCTGTATTCTCCCAAAATCATAGTTACGATATAGCGATATACGAAAGGAAGGAAGTAAGTTTTGAAAGCATTTTGATGTAGTAGTAATATAACTTTGATTTATAACAAGTTGAAACTTCAAGAGTATCTGTAGATACCTGTAAAACATTTGTGAAGATAAATGAAATCGTATACTTAATGACAATAATAAGCAACTCAGGATTTTCAACAAAATATACGATAGAATTAGCAGCGTAAACGTGCCAAAGAACTCATAACAATATTTAACCATAGTATCTAAAATCATCGTCTAATAGATAAACAACAACGACAAATAAAGCGGCAAATAAAATGGAAATAACAAAACTCGTTCAAAATTAGCTCGAAGCAAAAACGAGAATGGTGAAATTCCCATTAAATTGAACGACTGCCGCTGGCAATTCCGATTGTCATATTTCGCGCACTAATATCGGCATTTAAAACAACATTATCGCTGACAGAAACTATCCCATAATAATAAAGCCCTCGCTCTAAAGTGCTTTACGCCCTACCATTATTTTCCACTTGGCAACACCCGCCAAACTAATTTCTTACCGAGATTACAGGACACTAATATTAACATTAGTGGCGGCCACCAGACACTGCATTTCCATACTTGACGAGCGAAGTTTGAATAAAAAATAAAGAGAAGTTCTAAGAATGCAAATGCTAGATGGAGATGCTAATGAGCTTAGGGAAGCTAGGATTGGAGAGCAAAACTCGGTGCGGATTGTAAGATTCAATTCGGTTTTATGAATAAAGTGGAACCTTGGAAGTACAGTTTCTCAGAGGAATTGCTTCTTCACTGAACAATAAAGAACTGAAGCAATGCGGATAGCAGTGACGGTGTCGACTTAAATATTAATCTTTAAACCAATTTACATTTTGAGACTATTACAAATTTTCTTGATAAACATTACCGAGGCTGTTTTGTCGGCCGCTTTCTCATTTTGTAATAAAACCTCTTGTCAATTTTAGCAGCGAGATAAATTCTGTGACGTATCGCCACGATCTGTTTATTAAGTTTTAAATCTAGATGAAATCTAGATTGGTAGTCGTATAATCATAACAACTACGATGTTACAGGAAACACCATAATCTTTTCAACATACATATTAAAAAGTAACGAAATTACTCTTAAAACTTTCACAAAATTGCTTTTTGCAGAAGTTATCTAGACTTAGCCGCTAGCATACCTTAAAAATAATGTCAGCAAGAGCATATTAAAGCCTTGTCAGAATTTTAAACCACCCGAATTGAACTAGTTTTAACAAAAGATTTGTGGTAACAAGTTCAACTGGGTACTTTATTCGTTTATCAGGTATCATGGGTCCGGCACCGCGACATCCACTTGCTGACCGTGGGCCGGTACACGTACACGTCGGACCAGCGGTTCGAGGCGCAGCACAAGCCGCGCTCCGAGGAGTGGGCGCTGCGCATCCGCAGCCCACAGCGCCGCGACTCCGGACAGTACGAGTGCCAGATCTCCACCACGCCACCTATCGGACATGCTGTCTTCCTCAATATTGTGGGTAAGTGTACCAAGCTTTTAACTTAACATATGTATATGATATACTGTAGGGCTAATCATAGCAGTGGACTTTGTTGTAATGAAGGCATGAACAGACATAATTTTACTGGTAGATCTTAATCCAGTGGTCATCTTAGTAAGCAAAACATTCAATTCATTTTCAAGCCATTCATTCTGGTATTGCACTAAAAGTCCACTTCTATGCGGTATTTCCATTAAATTTCTTTACTATGTATTGAATTTCTTTAGAAGACATAGATTATTTTAAAGTAAATTATCCTATATATGAACAAACATTGGAGAACCTATCAATTTAAGTATTTTTCAGCAAAATTTTATTTATTTCCACTTATCAGTCATTAATCTTGTGAATAACGCCTACACAGCACACACAGCAGAGCGGCTCAATGAGTATAGTAACTACCTATTATACACTTAACAATCGCATAGATCCAGAAATTCAGACACACAAACAGATTCACCAAAACCACGAAAAATTGAGATCAACCTGTCAAGAGCATAAACCTAGCTACCTATGTCATTTACAACTAAGAACCTGTCAATTTTGGTACGATTCAATTTTAGGCCAAATAATCCTTGACTCGATTCCCAGACTCCTCCGGGAGCGTTACCTGTCGTCCTTCGTTTCGATAAAGTTTTACCGAGACAAATCTTTAGTGTTCTAAGCGACACTTCCTTTGACGCAAAACGGCGAAGCTAAAGGCTCATCTTTCGTGTAATGCCTTGCTAAGTGGTTTAACCTAATTTCCAAATTAGGCTTTGAAATCTTCAAATTGAAAAGCACTTTAGTACCTTAGTGTAATTTAGGTTGGCAGGGCTTCGTTTTATCATTTACTGTCTAAAGTTCAACTTTGTTCAATCTATTTCGTACATAAACTTTTCGTATATAAACTAAAATATTGCTGCTAAAGAGTTGTTCTATAATCTTTATTGTACACCTTTTATGAACTACTTGTCTTGTAGTGGAGCATTTAGATTGTCTAAAGGTCAATAATTACTTCCTAGAATTCGATCGTTATTAGCAACACTATCGAATCATGTAATAATACAGGTGCGTTTCATTGAAATGGGTCCGAGACTCCTTTGAGTACTTTTCGCTATTCTTCATAGTTTCGGATGTGACCTACCACGCGCAATAGAAAAATTCATTCTGTAATTTTTTCCTATTATAGGCACTACTGTTTTAATATCTATGTAATTATTTTGACCATTATCCTACACTTGCTTTAGGCCATATTATCACTTAATATCGGGTGGGATGCTTTCAGTCTCCTGTCCAATATAAAAAGAAGGAAGTATCTACAGGGGCAGTAACTATTCTTTCTTTTTATGCTTAGAACCAGAAACCGTAATATCCAGTGGCTCGGAGCTGTTCATCCAAGCGGGGTCTACAATCAATCTCACATGTACGGTTCGACATACGCCGGAGCCGCCTACTGCCATCACGTGGACTCATGGAGAACAGGTAAAAAATGATATTGAGAAATTCACTCTGTTATTTTAGGGTGCTGGGATGGCTTGGGTAATTTGGCAAAAGACTCCAAATAATCCGAAATCGGGGTTCTAATTACGACTTTAAGTACAATAAAAGATTTGTTAGAAGTTTTACAGAGTTGTTATGAATCAAAATGGTTATATTGCTTGTTTCTATGGTTCTATCGCAGAGCTGGGGAAAAATTGTGCTTAGGGCGCGGGCGTCATGGTTTTTGCTTGCTCTGCGCGGATCAATATAGGTACTTTTAACCATGGAGGAATTCCCATAAAAGCAAACAGTTTCAAAGGCGATGAACAGGGCAAGCTACTTAGGAGCTAAGTTTCTTAAAATAGTCCCAAAACCAAAACCAAGCATGAATTTTGAAATGCTTTCGTGCTCTTAAAATTCGAGATATCAATTTTAAATGTGGCATATTTCTAATAGTTTGTACATTTTGCGTGTATTGTACATTTTTTCGTCATGTATTTTATAAGCCGGAGCGATTTTATCCAGTAGGCTGTGTGTGTATTCAGTATTTTATTTCGTGTACATTTCGTGTCATCCCTTTTGAGAAAATAAATTGGTAACTTGTAAGCGTATTAGCTTTTGAACCGTACGTGCGTAAGTACTACATTTCTTCTCAATCAATCAGTGTGAACACTTTGCATTCCTTTTTTGCGATTTTCATTGCCAATGGAGTAGGTTGGTAAATATTTCTAGTTTATTTATCAACTTTTTCAATTTCCTGAATGGGAAAGTATAGCAACAAGCATTTCCTGAATTAAATATTTAATAAGTTCCAGAAATCAATAAGGGTTAGAATAGAAGGCTTTTCCAAGGACTTAAAAATTCAAACAATCCTTCATCCCCTTTAAAAGGTTCACGGTCACGACCCAGACCAAAGTCAAGCAAAAATGCGTGAGAAAGAGGGAATTATTACGTTCCTTCACTTTGAGATGCGGGATTTCTTGTAGACGACTTAATATAACTTTTAGCCACTGTATTAGAAACGGCAGCATTTTTCGTGTATTATAGGTTTAAACGAAAAACAAATGAAATACGCCTTCTGGGAGTTTTTAAGGCTAGAGTGAAACGGTATCTTCTAGGCAAGCAGGCTCCATCGTCGACCACGTCATCACTTACCATACGGTGAGGCCGTGGTCAAATGTTAGCCTATCGATGATAAAAAAAAGACTAAACGACATAGTATTTTTTTGCCCTGAACCTGTAAGTGCGACCCAATCACCAATCAAAAACTATAGATTTCTTGCTAAGGGTTTTTAACCTACGGGGCCAAGCCGAAAAGCTTTACGACCATCTTAACGTAACAAACCGACATCTTCCTAAAGATTTAACCTTGTTTATTTTGCAAGTGGGAATTTAATTTAGAAAGTTCACAATTTACTTTGGAATTTTTCATAAGGAAAAAGCGTCACAGCAAAGTAAGGCAGTCCCGTGTAATCACGGAATTTGATGACAAATCCGTGGGTGGCAGGATTAACGGTATTAAATCCGGGAAACGGAATCGAGGACTCAATTGTGAGTCGATCGATTTTACGGTTCAACGTGATTACGTAACAAACAGACTGTTAAACAAACAATTCCGTTTTAATTATGTCAATAGGGAAGTTTAATTTTGTAGGCTAATGGCGCGTTGTTTTCAGCAATTCTGTTTAATCTGCACGATCTGTCGTGATTATGGGATTCAACAATGATCACAAATTGAGAGAAAATAAATTGTGGGATTGATACTGAACATTTTAGCCATATTTTATGGACGTACAATCCTGTACGTTCATAATATATAAGATGTTATATTAATATTAATATAACATTTTATGTATCTATTTATTTTTCTTTTGCCCTTGTGATTTTGCATTTCAGAATTATTTGAAATATCCCTTGCAAAAGTAATATTAGTAAGCTTTTATATCTAGTAATTTTGATAAATTCACATACCGCAGTTATACATTAATTATATAACATGGATAATTATGGATTATTTTATTTTATCTTCCCGATAGAATTCAAACTAACCATTTTGTGGTAGATTGAAATCCACCGGGTTTGCTAATGCAAAATACTCTAGAACAAATTGATTTAATTTGAATAGCATTAAACCACATACTTAATCACTTGACAGAGTTAAAACTGAGTTTACATTTCCCGACTTTGTATTGAAGATCCTCCTTTGTACTTCTTGATCCTCTTTTATCAGTTTAAGTAAAACATTTTATTTTCTTAGTTATATGTAAATGGAACTTGAAATAATTTAGTCATAAAGTCTTATACTGAAATGTAGTTTATTATTCGCTCGCAGGTGATAAACTTCGACTCAGCTCGTGGTGGGATATCGTTAGTGACTGAGAAGGGTTTGAAGAGCACCAGCCGACTTCTGGTTCAGAGAGCCAGGGGCGCTGATGCTGGAGTGTATACTTGCGGACCAAATAACGCGCCTGCAGCTGCTACCAGAGTTCACGTGCTGTCAGGTAAAGGAATAGAGACAAATATTATGCAACAAAAGCATTACGAAATTTTTCATAAGTCAATTTGGTGAATTGGTCAATACTTCCTCTGCTTGGACACGGGCCACGATGGCCAACTGCATTGTAGGCTGGGCTAGCATAGCCGGTAGACAAAATTGTCATTCCCCTGTCCCTTTCCATTTGACAAGTAAGCAAATATGAAGAAAGTGATATAAAACGGGGTAAGACAATTTCGTCTACCATCCTTGCTAACCCAGCTCGTGGGTTATCTAATATGTCTCCGAATTTTACTAGTCCAGGTTGCTCATGATATATAATTAGTGCATTTTAAATTTTTTTTTAAATGAATGTGGTCAGGGCCGGGCGAGATTCAAACCTGTGTGCGTCGGTTTAATAGTCACATGAACACTCGCTTTGCTAAAATAATTAATAATCATACTTCAATAAAATAAAATAAAAATTGTACCTAAGTCATATTAAAGTTGCAAAGACGCTTAATTGTATGAAACTTAGTACCAACCAAGGAACTTATACGTATACTATAAGTTTCTTGGTACCAACTTATTTAAATGCACAATGAGTTTAACAAAAAATATGATTGTGAACAATTGAAACACGAAATTGGTGGCACCCATACTTCTATTTAGTCAAAAGAAAAGCACTACAAAAAATGCTTTATTGAATTGAAACAGCACACTATAAGAACAATCAATAAGAATCATTAATCGATTTGAAGTTGCACATTCATGAATCTATCCAAAATCTTGAGACATTATTGAATTGAATTCAACCAAAGTATTTCATATAAAAGGAATTGAATTTCTAAACGATTACCTCCAACAAGTTTTGGGTCCTAATATTAAAATTTATGTATTCTACAGTAACACATTTTCATGAAAATTTTATGATTTATTGATTTAGGTGCTCCGAAATTTCATTTTGATCGTAAGGTTGTAAGTTATCTGGATTTCGGTCAGAATTTTGTTAATACCCTTATTTTATTTTATAACTTATTTTACTAATTCATGTTATATATCAACGAAAAATATATTCTGCTGTCCTTTTTGATGTTTATACATTCCTTTGAATAAATACTAAAGTTTCATCATAGTTTTTTAACCGCTAACCGAAGTACTTTTATCAAAATTGTGGATAACAGAAAAACTTTAGCAGAAATATCACCGTTGTAAAAAAAGGGAGCTGCGCACATTTCGGGTATGTTTTTAGTACTTGTAATGTTGTAATAGTTACTTTGTTTCTAGGGGAACATCCGGCCGCGATGCAGCAGGGCTGCGCAAAATCAACGCTGGACAAGACAGCTTCGATTCTGTGTTGCTTCATCTTCATTCTAGTCCTGAGGAATCCGTCTTTCAACCTTCAATTCGGTACTTGAAATCTTACAGATATCTACATGTCTGTTAATGTCTATAGTTTTGAGATTTGGTAAAATTGACGACTGTTACAAAATTCGTGAGCCATTTTCAATGGAACTTGTTAATTATTAGTTTGATCAATTACTCACGAAAAATATTTTGTTCAAAACTTAGACAAATGGAATGGAGTATAGGGTCTATATTTGCGTAAACTTATGTTTTATGAAATTGTTGCAAAGTATTGCTAGTAAAGATTGAAACAACAATTATTTATATTTCATATCAAAACAAAAATAAAACAAAAAACTACCTACTAACTACTACTATTATATGTTATATCTACTTAAAAATAAAAATAACTGTCTAAAGAATACTTGAACTATCTATAGACTGTAAAAGGTCTATAGATAATTCAAGCAATCTATGGAATCGGGCAACGTGCCCATAATGCTGGCAGCGTTGCCCCGCTGTATAGCGAGGCTGATCCTTTGACCGAAGTAGATGCCAGCATTTTGGTCACGTGCCGATTCAACCAAACGCCCCGCCAAATCCTTGTAAATGTCGAAGGCTCCCGGTCCCCACGGCCCCAGTGTCTCTACGCCAAACGGCATAAATATAAAGCCTCTGTCAAGGCTAGAATATTTGCGCCGCTTGGCGGATTCCGCAGCCGTAGCAGCGCCGCCTACCTGGTGTGACGTGTCCGGAAGATGGGACGGTGCCAGTGTATCAACACAGGTGGCGTCCCACACTAAAGGCCGGCCCATCTTCCAGGGACAACAATAAACGATGAATGATCTTTTCAAATTGTGTTGAATGAGAGTTGCGAATTAGTGTCACCTCCAGCATTACAAATGTTAGTATAATATTGTAATTGTAATATAAATGCTGTTTTTAATACGAGTGTTGTATTAAATGTTTTTTTTGCTCCTCTTCGTTCTTTAGGTTACGGTGACCACTCCTCATTAGGCGATCCATATAGAAATAATTCATTGTTAATATTAAGAGGAATAAAAAAGTACATAAATCGCTAGAAGAAGAAGCTAGAAGAGATAAAAATGTTATAGAGATTTAAGTTTGGGATTTATGGGTTGTCTTTTATTTAAGACGAATGCTTCGTGATACGTGTATTTTTAATTTTACTTCTCTTTCACTCATGGTTAAGCATAACGGGAGCATTTGTATGAAATCGCTGATGTAACATATAAAATAAAACTACAACTTCAGTATCAATAACATATTAGATTATTATAACATATTAAATAATAGTATATGATTTCGTATATATTAATTTTTCTCTGTACATACTTTAATTACTACTAAGTAAAATATTAAAGACAACATTGAACTGTAAATACTAAGTCTAATAAAAATAAAGCTTTGTAAATAGAAAAAACCTGATTATTATACACCATTTAAATTAAAAAAAATAAAAAAAAATATTACTATGTTATTCAGGGTTAATTTTTCAAACGGGCGGGGATGGCAATATATCTATATTATGTATGTTCTAAAAAAGATGTAGGAAATTATCAGAAATTATTCTTCTAACTTCGTACTGCATTCAGAATCACAATTTTATTAAGGCCGAAAAAAAATTCTAATAAAGATTTTTTCTAAAAAAATGAACCCTGTAAATTTTTGAATAATTTTATTTCCCGTTCTTTCCGTTTTCAGTTTCTTGAATTTGAAAAACATAAAACAAAAAGTACCTTTTACACCGTGATCAGTTTTCAATGTTTTTTTTTTATTTCTTGTATCCACTGATATCGGTATCCTTGGATACAAAACGCCGGGATTCGTGGACAATAAATCTGATCCCGGTATCGGTGGATACAAACCCACTTATACGCGACATAATGGGACGGCGCAAAATACACATCGTAGTATTTATACTTCAACCTCCACAGTTGTTGAAAAATCTATGTTAACAGCATTTCACAAAGTCGCCAAGACTCCTACGAGAATTTTTCACTATTCTCATACCCACTTTCAAATTGCCCATAATATGTCCAATAAACAATTCAACCATTTTATTATTAACTGTCTAATGACCCAAACAAGTTGCATCTTTATTTGTTTCTGGCATGGAATCGTAATTAGTAATTCGCCTTTTATTTATAGAAATAAAGCTCGTGATTTTTTTGTAATAAATTAAGTAATATGCCATTCAATCAAATTGAACGGCACGACCGAAAATTAATTGATGAAATAGTTTAATCAGTAAGTAAACAGATTTTGTAAATAAGTATCAACGAAATAAACATTTGAAATAAATAACTATTGTATTATTTCTTAAATATTACCCTCCTATATACGTAATATTCTCCTGGGCCATTATTCCGTATCGATTCCTTACTTCGAAACCACGCGAGTTCCTTGTCTTACAAAAGAAATCTGCAAAACTCTATTCTCTATGAAACGATAACAAAACCGCGCGAAATGAATTTGGAATTGGCGCGATTTGAACTGTCAAAAATCGTATGTTTTACCGAGACGCGTTCCGAAACATAAACACACATTAAACACATCAAAAGATTTGACCACTTATGTCAATATATTTTATTCAAAATAAAGATAACTTTAATGTAAAGTGAAGGTATATCTGACACTGTGACACGATTTGAACAAGACACGATAACGACGTGGTTTCGTATCGTGTGGAATCTGTGTTTCCATAGAGAATAACTGCCCTGGTGGGACGCCTATGTTTACCAGTAGACGTCTTCAGGCTGTTGATGATGTTTGATGATGACCCTCCTCGTAGATACATACTCCCTGCCTTTAGGTATACTTTCGTTTAGGCTTCGTCGATAATTTATCAGATGGACATTTATCTAGAAGAGATCAAATTATAACCAACCATTAGTGGCAGCGCCAATAGGCTTGTGTCCTGCTATTAAAAATTGACAAGTTAATATTATTTTAATAAATTAGGTTAGTCAAATTGACAATTAGTCTTACTCGTCATCATTTCTTTTTTCTTCCTATTACATGTCAAATATAAGAACCCTATAAGTAAAGGCGCAAAATATTTCTTTTGACAATTATTATGAGTATTATGCTTCACAAATAAAGTTTGGTCTTGGCGTATCTTCAACGTACCTACTTATTAAAACTTTTACAATGCTAATACTTACTTTCTTTGCACTAAGTTTTTGCCTCCAGAGACATCTAGCTGCAGTTTCTCTTTGAAGTTGTAAACAAGTATCCAATTAGTTTCCACAAAAGTTTCTTGGATACAAATAATAATATAAATGAAACGGAGATGATTATGAATCTTATTTATACAACAATAATGTGTATAGTATCTATATTGTTAATAAATTAATCAGAGAGAGAAATATTCTTGCATTACTAAGAGTTATATTTAAGGATTTTAATTAAATTATTATTGGAGTCTTGGAATCGTCCCTTAGGACGAGCTGCTATTTCTCTTGGCTTTTATGGTGAGAAAAATATGAGTACCATACATGAGCATTAGGAAGCACAAAAGACGAAACGACGAGACGATGTGGTCAAACAACCACATTTTACCACGCTATGTGATAGTGTGATCGACGATGCACGCTAACTCATAAGCAACATCACTCTCTTCTTGAAGTTGCTCATCGCTCGTAGAACTGACGACCGATGGGGAAGAAAGGTTCTCGAGTGGCGACCACGAACCGGAAGACGCAGCGTAGTCTGGCTCGCACTAGGTGAACCAACGATCTGGTGAAAGCCGTGGGAAGCCGTTGAATGCAGGAGGCGAGCAGCCGCTCAAGGTGGCCTATGTTCAGCAGTGAACGTCTTCAGGCTGTTAATGATTATTTAAAAATAAGACACCTATACCACACCCACTCTAAACATCTAGCCCCGTTTATCCATATTTGTTTATTAAAAGCCTCACATGTAAATACAAGACACTTTATTACCTAGTATCAAATGTGTTTGAAAGAGACATTTTCCAGCTACAAAATCATTTGAGCTGATATTGAAGTCAGGCTCACAAAAGAGTTGCTTGAAACGGAAGGGGGCCGACATTCATTTAAAATGCATGCGAAGTCGAAGCAAAGAGTATCCGTGTTGTAAATCCGATACAAAATGTAGCTTTTCAACGTCGCTGAAACATCGCTATTAAAGCACAAGTGTTATTAGTTTTCAACTTAGGACATAGCTATAAGGTAATAAGGTAAATATATCATGAAATCAAATCATAAAATGAGAAAAGGTCTCTATAACTCTTCAGTGTGATGTGTGGGGTGTGAGGCAGACTCCCCATTAAGTGGGCCGACGACCTGGTGAAAATCGCAGGGAGCCGATAGATGCAGGAGCCGAGCAGCCGCTCAAAGTGGCGCTCTCTGGGGGAGGCCTATGTTCAGCAGTGGACGTCTACGGGCTGTTGATAATGATGATGATGATGATTACTATTTACCTCCACAGCCTGCGTGGTATGGTGGTTGAGCAGGTCGGTTTGTAACTTAGAGGCGTCGGTTTGAATTCCCGCGACCAGATAAGTATTTGAGCACAGGATTTAAAAGAGCAAATACTTGTTTTGTGTCTGGGTGCGGTGGGGACCATGGTCTTTGGAGTTCCTGGGTCGCTAGATTCTGGGAGTCCTAGTTAGGGCCCAGAATCTATGTATGTGATCGTTGGGCGTTATTTATTTGTTTATTTTATGATTACAAATAAACTTTAATAAACATAGCAACTATCAACAACGGCTTACTCTCTTGTGATGCTCCAATTAAGAATTCAACGCCAAACACTTGATGTGAGCAGCGTCACTTATGGCCAGCAAGCGTACCAAACTAATACAAAACCATCATGTTTCATGACAGTAATATTTAAAGGTTACAATAATATTGTTCGAATTCGTTCCATGAACTTATAAAATATTCCTGCTTTAGAATGAGACGTCTAAATTTTTATATAGTGTTATCACTGTCGCACGTCGGTGTCAACATGATGTATTTAAGTGAACGATTTAACGTGACGTCATCAAAACTGCTCTGCCTCTGAAACATTACAGTATTCTTACTTTTATGTAATTTTTCAATGTATGATTGAAGTAATGACGCTATAAGAGGTTGTGGTAGGCCCCGGTCTCTGTCTAGTTGTAGCGTAGCATCACTAACAACCGCTTTGCTTCACTTCGCTTCGGTTTCACTTTCCGTAGGTGCCATTGTGGGGTCGATTTAGTTATAGTTTGTCATGTCAAAACTGTAGCATTTCCAAATAAATCTTGAACGTTAACTCTTATCCACCTCACCTGTAAAACGGAGATATAAATTTAATGGGAAGCCATAAAGTGCACATCATAATATTGGAAACTGGTAATATTAAGCCAGTAAAACATACTTTTTTATCCCGTAAGCCTAATACACAAAGTGTTTTAAAAAGTCCGCAATAAAAAGTAAACATACACACAGGTTATTACGGCTGTAAAACAATTTTAGTATATAAGCCTGAGTTAAACCACCTGGCTACGATAAATTACGTAGTTAGTACATTAACTCAAGCATATTTAAGCGTACTCGTATGCTATTCTATAAACAGGTCAAAATGTCGAATTATAATATTCTTTCCATTTTAGATACTAAGCACGTAATATTTGTGTCAAATATTTATTCTTTGCATGACAAATCTTTTATCATGATCAAAGAAACGTCTTAGTCCAACGTGTGGTAATAATTATCCATGTGCCATTGAGTGCATAATCGTGGTTATTATATTAACAATAGCATTTATAAACTTTTTTAACTAATATTTTCCATCGCCAAATTTGTACTAAAAACTGGCCTTTCGCGAGAAAAAAAAAATAGAATTACGCTTTCAAACCCGCTGAACCAGGCAAATGTATATCATGTTAAACTCATTACATATTCATTAAAGTTGTTTTACGGGGGTTAACGCGGGGCAAATATTCATTAAGAGGGAGGTGAATTTTGAAGAGCTGGGTAGAAAGTTCGTCTTAATGACGTTTGGGACTTTTTTTGTTGGATGCACCAAGCATTTAACTTTGAAAGCCTTAAGAGCCTAGGAAAAGTGAGTTTAATAAAGAAGAGCTGTAGATATCAGACCTTATGAAGATTGAATCTTCACTACTTTTTACATCTTTAAAGTCAGTCTTATCAAAACATTTCGCGAAATTTAATCAAAATCGAACGGTGCTTAACTTTCAGTAATTTATTGATCTACTTTAGTTCTCATGATCCTGGTCACGGCACCAATTTGTATAAACTTTTTAGTATCAATTTAAATCTTTCCACTTGAAGGCACTGCAAGTGCGATAAGTTCTGGTAGACTGATAGCAAGTCTTATACTTGAAAAAAAGGCAAAAATACTAGCTTACTCAAGCAAAGTCTGGTACTGCAGTGAATCCGATATACATTAAAAATAAAGCACATTGATGCGACAAGAAACGCCTGTACTACTCAAAATAATATCCAGGAGTTACTATTAATGACAAAGTTTGAAAAAGTTAAGTAGGAACAGTTGTGGACAGCGTCATTTTGATATTCACCCAATGGGGATACCTACCCATTTTCAATGACTTCTGTTGTTACACGATTGCCAATTTATTTACATTTTTGAAACATGTTAATTAAAACTATTATCATGTTAGCGTTAAATTGCTTTAATTTAACATGAAAATGAACACTTACATGGTTGTTATCGACGTGGGTGTTAGATACACAGAGCAAGACTTTTAAATCTACTACAATTTTAAGGTGAGTTACCATCTCAAATTTCTCATTACCAAGCGATATTTAAGCGGTTAGATTCACAGTCGACTTCAGAAGAAGAAAAATAAAGGAAATGAAAAAGTAAGATAAATGTTCTCGAGTTTTAAACAAAAATAAAACGAGATTCACTGGAAGCTGTTACTTGCTTTGGTATACGAATTTAATTGAATTTTGCTGTTTACAGACATCCCTAGAAACATAACATTACCCTCAAATTGTATGTCTAAGTAATAAAACATTGTAGAAAATAATTGGATCAAATAGATTATTCGAATAGATTACTTGTGTGTAATGTGTATTGACTAATAAGACGATATTTATGTAAATAAATTGTTAGTATTGCTTCGTTACCATTGAAAAAATATATATTTAAGTACTTATCTTAACATTGAAAGTAATCTATTCAGCGTGCTAATTAAAACAAATTGCGGTAATCACGGCTTGGTAAATTAATCAAAAGTAAGTGCGTTTCTAATAGGCAATTTATCGAAACCGTCCAATAAAACCGTTTTAAGAGCACCAAACCTCACATTAATTCTGTTGAAAACCTTGACGAAATTAATACTTCCAGCAATGGGTACTGAATGCTGCAATTTGTCCAGGAACCTTTTACAATTTAATTATACTCTGGGATATTTGAATTTGTGAGTTCTACGGGCAACTTTGAAAGTTCCTTTCCATTTTCTTCGTTTGAAAGAGCAATATCATAGAACGGCACCGGTTAATTGGTACGACTTAATTGAATTCGGTACCAATTGGATCGTGGGGTCCTATGACGGTCCTATTGGACAATTTGGGAATCCCAATGCTGGGTAGGCTCAGTACATCTTTTGTTATATTTGCCAGGCTTTGATTTAAGTGCTAAGCGCCTAGAATATCGTTAAATTTAAACAAATTAAAAAATACTTAGAAATGCGCAGCACTGAAAATCCAATTAACGAACTAATAATCTAAACATTTTTAATAACAAGCTACTCAGTTATTTTAACAGAAAACTTCGTTATAAAGTTCACGAGTAATATTTGGAAAATAAAACTGTTTCGGCGTAGAACATAAGTCCGAGGTCAAATCGAAATGAAAAAACAGTAAAGATAAGTTAAAATATTCATATTTCTTTGCGAAATATCATCCCCTGAGTAAATTGTAGGCTTCAAGAGGATTAACCTGGACACAGACAAGTTGAAAGTTTGGCTGAGTCAATTTAGTCTGGGGGTCACCATCACCGGCTTTTTTAATGCGGGACTAAAGTATTTTTATCCTTGTGATTTTCTTTAGTATAATAATTATTTTACGCTGACTATGCTCATATCATCGTTTAGCTGCACACAAATCAGTATACGAGACAACGAAAATTAAAAAAACAACAACTTTTAAATAACCCACTGGTTCCCTAATTTTTTTTTTACCAATAGTTGAGGTTCAAAACTCTAACAAATTTTGACCATTGGTTAGATCATGTTAGAGTTTTTAACCATTAGTTACCATAAATATTGGTGAAACACCCCATCCCACTATCTTTTATGCACAACATTTTAAACCTGTATGTATCTCTTTCTTAACAGTTGATTTTATTGACATAAAGTGATTACTAACCTAACCTTTATTATAGTTGTTCGTATGATCACCAAGAATAATATAGTTATACCTACTAGCTTGTTACTATTCAATCATATTCTATCTGTGAATTAACATAGGTAGGTAAGTAGCAAGTTACGTTGAAATCATAATTATGAAATGTATCAGTCTGCTAAATTCAAATGCCATAGTTCAAACATATGTTATAGATTTGCTGTATGGATCGTAACGTGCCAAGTCGAGACATCATGGTGTGAGCGTGTAACTTGCCTAAAAGGCTAACCTATTTGTAGGGTAGGTATTACAATATTATCTGTGCCTATACAGTATAGCAATCACCGTCTATGTCATATTAGGCTATATACAGCCTTTCATTTACCCGTCCGCCTACGCAAACGCGTTTGAGTTTTGTTTTATACAAAAAATATTGAACGTTAACCAAGATATTTCAGACCTTATATTAAGCTTAGGAACTCTACAAATATCTAGGAGTAAAAAACCTGATTACGTAGTAGTAATAGGATTTCTTTGACTTGACGTTACACCTCTTGGTTTTGTTTTTAAGATAAGAAAGATTTTTTAAAGAGGGTTTTTATTGAAACCAGATGAAAAAAATCCACAATATTTTAGTAGAGATCTTATCCGCAAAAGATGACATAGTTGGTAACACGATAGGCAGAGTTTGTCTTACGAAAGCTCCGCCTCAAAAACCTCGTTAAAACTTCACTTGCGAAGTTAACCAATCCGTCAGTTGTTACCAAAATGCCGGCGACGGCTGCCGGGAAATTGAGTGTTTTGGAAAATAGCTTAATTTTTACGGAACGTTGCTATGTCAATATTTATAAGCATAAGCATTAAGTAGTTCCTACCTACACATTTTCACCATCCAAATACACTCGACTATCGTCGTAGCGCTGTGAATTTCAGAATTGTTAACTCTACGCGTGGTATCGCATCTCTTCGGATAAGATAGGACGCGTAGATGGGGTGAGGTCGTGGTTAGAAGTTTTCCTATATTCGTCTAACTTATTATTGTTTGCATTTGAGAGGGGTAGCAGTCGAATTACGCTTATAAACGGCAGCTCTTATGGATTAGTTATCTATAATAAAACTCAAGAAACAAGTTTAACGTCTAAAGTCTAGAGTTTTAGCTCAAAATAAGCATTAAATTACAAAACATCCTACCATTAACATTATGACGAAATTAGAAAGCAGGGCACGTTTTCCAGAAAACTAGTTTACTAAACTGCTGAAAAGTTGGCATTTTCAAATAAAAGTGGCGACTGTTCAGTCGTAAATCCGTAGCCTCAATATTTCCTCTTTTAATTAAAACCTTATCAACATTTCCAGCGTCGTCATAATAAAACCAAACGCTGGGATGCTGAAGCTGCTGTCACAGTTTTATACTTTTGTCATTAGATTTATGATACAGTCCAGTTTTGAAACGAAACTAATGGAATCGTTAGAGTTTTTTGAGACTATTATTGTTTTTTTATTACTTTTATCTGCATAGCAATTTGGAAACAGTGGTGATTGTGCAACTATGTGACTTTGGTAGCAATACTACGAAAATTCATTTCTAAATTCTAAAAAATCTTTTGTTACTATGTACATGATCTGCATATTGCATAGGTATTGAAATTGTCGCGTCATAAAAAAATAAGTCTCAATTTTTTGAAATCAAGTTTTTTTTTTAAATTCTGTATTTATTGTTATTACGAGAATTAAAAAAAATTGACTCGCAATATTAACCGATGGACCGAAAACCTAGTGAAAACCACGGGAATCCGATAGATGAGAGAGGCAAGCAGCCACTCAAAGTGGGCCTCTGTGGGGGAGGCATGTGCAGCAGTGGAAGTCTTCAGGCTGTTGATGAAAATGTCGATGATTATAATGATGATGACGATGATGGCGTTTTTTTTTTTTACTTTTAACTTTGGGGTTATCAATAAATGATTTGTATTTAATTTATTTGTATTTGATGACAAGGATAATACCGATGATAAATATTCCAGAAATGTGCCTTGAGTATGACGCAAGGCACACTAGTTATTTGATACAAATGTGCGATCCAAGAGCATGAACCACTCGTGCACTCGACTATCTTGTAATGCCTATAAAACCAAACCATGCTAGTCTGCCGCCAAATGCGTCATACTTTCCGATACTGACAGAGCCTTTCCAAACGCGAATCTCTATCAGGTCTCTGTAGATATTTGTCGAGATCGTTCGAGAACGGAAATCCGCTCGATTCTATTGCTAGTGAGCTATAAGCTGGGAGTTTAGAGAACCGTGTATTTAGTGTTCTGATTGAGACGTGAGATAGAATAGTATGGGGTTGGAAAGCCAAAGATAGATGTGTTTGTGTCGCAATAAAATTGAGACAGTTGTTTATAAAACTTTTTAAGACCATCTATACACAAATACTCCATCTCTACTTGGTCACCATAAATTAAAGTTCGCAATCACAATATTTGGTTTTTGTGGGCTTATTATCTGTCCATTTATTTTAGTTACTATATGAGATATTCTACAATGTTATTTTTTAGGATTTCAACTAAATTAAGTCTTATAGTTCACAAATTGGTTTATGGGAAACCCACTCTTTCAAAAGTTTCAAACTGATGAAACATTAAATAGGTATTGGTTAAAGTTAAAAAAAGAACATAAAGTACTAGCTTCTCAAAAGTAATCCGTTTATATTAGGTGCAACGCACATAACTTTTCATTCAATAGGAGTCATTAATGAAAAAGAGCACATTTGTAACTCTCAGTTTCCCTCGTTTTCGTCTCTCTGTCTTATAATGACACAAACAATACGCACAATGTAGAAACAGAAAATCCACTTAACATAAAATGTACAAACTAGCAAAATGTATAAACGCAAAATGTACAAACTAGAAAAATGTGCAAACTCAAAACGTTACATCTATGCACAGCTATCTAGGGTGACTTTGAAGGCCATTTACATGGATTAAATACCAAAAACCTCTGACCCCAGGGTTTATGAGAATAGCACATGTAACCTTTACAAATATATTCCAACACATTATCCTAATAATGATTGATGATGAACGTCTAGGTCGTGAACTCGCAAACGACAATAAACCTTTTCAACGTCGGTGTTTTGACACTAATTCGAATTTCGCTCGCTCGCTCATTTCTCGACCACTGAATAACAATCTGTCAACAGGTGACGTCAGAATTAATAGGGATGTTTTTCGCTTGTGTTCAGTTATTGTAAAATATGAAAATCTACTTTA
Organism: Ennomos erosarius; assembly: GCA_963580505.1. Lineage (NCBI taxonomy): Eukaryota > Metazoa > Arthropoda > Insecta > Lepidoptera > Geometridae > Ennomos > Ennomos erosarius. The sequence continues at coordinate 3,900,571 of OY756982.1, forward strand.
CTTGTGTACTTTATACATTTGACGTTGGATCATTTTATGATTCCTCTAAAATTAATTATGTCAAATGAAGCGGCTTTTTTTCTCGTTGAGGAAAATGTAATTAAGTCGCGCAATAACGTTATATTTACTGATTACTTACTTTTTAAGACAATGGCATCAATTTTAAGCTGTTTAAATATTATTTGACCTTTTTGTTGTTTAAATGAAGCTATGTATTTGTTTTCGTCAACAAATTATTTGGATCATATATCGGTAAAATGCTGCATCTAAAAAAAATTAATTACTTCTCATACCAATTGGATACGACTGTGCCAAAGTTTAACAAACAATTTAACAATAAAAATTTATTAATTAATTTAAAAAAAATGGAACAACCATATGCATTTTTTCTCGATGAAACATTTTGAAGGGAGGCCCCACCGAGATATTGAACCAAATAATTTGTTTACGAAACCAAAATAAAACCATTAGAATAAGTGAATAACACACTTAACACCGTTGGAGCTATTGAATATCATTGTTTTTATTTCTGTATAAAAAAATCATCAAACGAAAACCTTTTGGGTTGCGTGAACCAAAGCAATAAGAACACAACAAAATGTTGTAAAATTATCAGTCGCTCCGGTGATAAGTTTACTAACTTTCCCCATCATTCAAAGTAATGTCACCGTAAAATGTCTACACAGCATAATTTAACCGACACTTACGAAACTTTCAAAGCCATTCGAGGGTGCTTCATAAACCATTTTGGCGCCTCCGCAAAACTTTAAATCTGTTCCGTACGATAATTATCTATCGCTAAATTTTTAGAGCTTTATTGACCTGCCCTTTTGTTTTAAAAGCGTGGTTCAATACGTTAATTTTTTTTATTATATACTTAGCTCGGTTACTACTAGCTGTAGATATTATATGGGCTACTAGTAATGTCTTGATTTAAGAAAAGTACATAATAATTCTCTCAAAAAAAAGGTTCTCGAGTGGCGACCACGAACTGGAAGACGCAGCGTAGGCCGGCCCCCCACTAGGTGGACCGACGACCTGGTGAAAGCCGCGGGGAGCCGATGGATGCAGGAGGCGAGCAGCCGCTCTAAGTGGCGCTCCCTGGGGGAGGCCTATGTTCAGCAGTGGACGTCTTCAGGCTGTTAATGATGATGATGATGATGATGACATAATAATTTTATTTTTGTCTAGATTTAAATGGGCATGGGTGCCTTTATCATCATCATCATCATCATCTTCATCATCAGCCTGACGTTCACTGCTGAACATAGGCCTCCCCCAAAGAGCGCCACCTTGAATAACTGCTTGCTTCCCGCGGTTCCTAAAATACGTCTTCCGGTCCATGATGATTGTGCATAAACAGTTAAATGAACATAAAAATACCTAAGTACTTTGCCACGAACCGCACGGGTTTATATTATGATATTTGGGTAAGGAAGATAACCTTAGAACATTTTGCGGGCAACCCATGTCTTATAAATCAGTATAGGTTAAGCAACAACTTAATAACGAAGCCAGGGAAGTGGGTACTTGATAAATGATGTTGCCTTTTGTCCTTGAAGCAGTTTTATTAACGTTCTAACCCCCGGTTTCTGGTACGTTTGTCAAAGATTACCTCTTGTCAATTTCGAAATACTGAACACTCATTGGTTGAAAAAAGCCGATGACAGACAGGCAACCAATGAGCGTTCAGTATTTCAGAGTGGACAAGAGTTTAACTTTAATAAACGTACCAGAAACCGTGGGATAGTCTCGTTTAGGGCCGAGATGTTTGGCGCTGATCCTTGTTTAATGCTACAGATCATCAATAACTAATAAAAGGTACAGTTTCATACATGATGTACGTAAGCGTGCCTGAAGTCATATTTGTTTTGGCTTGACGAAAGCATTTTGAAATTGTTACATGACATTTTGGTAATAATTATATCTATCTGACAACCGGTGGGGAAGAAAGGTTCTCGAGCCAATAGATGCAGGAGGCGAGCATCCGCTCAATGTACTAGTTCAGCAGTAGACGTCTTCAGGCTGTTGATGATGAATATCTGTTTTTTTTTTTTTTTTTCATAAATCATCTTTCTTAGATGATTTATGATGAGGGTGATTACTACTTTCTGGAACTGTATCATTATTTTAAAATTCATAAATATAATATTAATTAAGTAACAATTAATTATTTTACTTCTTTTTACTGGTGTTCAGTCATCTTATAAATTTTGAAAAATCTATTTAAGTTACATTCCACTTGGTATTAAAACCTTATAAAAACTACAAGACACCACTTGACCGGCAATCAAGTAAATTGGCTCTCTCCAATTTAACTTGAATCCCTTACAACCGCAGCGGTTACCGTCTTGTGATAAATAAATTGCAAACGTTACGGGCACCCTTAGAAACTCGCAAAACGGTCCCGAGGTCGCTTGAGTCGAACTACGATCGTAAAGAATAGCGATTCATTGTACAGATGTGTCAGTTGATAATTTTGATGAAGGTCTGCTTTTCTGCCTACATTTCATAATCATGCTTAAGTTATAACGTGGAGATAATGTTTAGTTACACAAGAGCTACATAAGTGCTACGAGCGTAGGTAAGAGTGCTACGAGTTAAGGGCTACGAGCTACGAGCTTTTACGCTACGAGTGGCGCAGTTTAACTAGCTCACTTTGACGTAACATGTTAATACACTGCGAAACTTTGCAAAAACGGACTGGGGGCCCACCACTATGTCTTATAGCATTATTACTTCAATCATACTTTGAAAAATGACATAAAAGTAAGAATGTTGTAATGTTGTTGACGCAGAGCAGTTTTGATGACGTCACGTTAAATCATTCACTCAAATCATGTTGACACCGACGTGTGACAGAAAATTTAAACGTCTCGTTCTCTCGCAGGAATACTTTATAAGTTCATGGTACGAATTTGAACTATATTATTGTAACCTTGAAGCATTACTATCACGAACCATGATGGTTTTGTATTAGTTTGTGGTAAGGCCTCTGAAGTAACATTTTTTGCCATACTATGACCTAAATTTGCAAACGATTTCATTTTTCTAGTAAACAAGCCAGGCTACAGAAACGAGGATTCGATTTCCGCAACGAAGCAGTATTTTATACATTTGCATGATATTTTTTCCGATATAGAATGGTCTCCCGTATATTCTATTTGAACCTTTGACTTTTTGTGTCAACTCAGAAATCTGTTTACTTTGTACTGTGTAATATAGATATTTATGGTTCTTTAGCATTGTTATAATAGACGTGAAATGTACTCACGGTGTAACATCTGTTGGTAATTATGGCTTATTAATCTATGTCGCGGTGGTGGTCATAGGCAGTTAAGGCGACTGAATCACAATTTGCGACACTCCATCCCCGATTTATGGACGCGAGTAGTCGTTAGTCTGGATAAGTACTAAGGCATGTTTCGGCGTGTTTTTTTGATTAAGTTAGTTGGTTAGTTCTTAACTAAAATATCCGCCCTATTCTCTATCGCTACGTCATTGTATTAAAAACTAGAAACACCCCTTGGTTTCACCCACATTCAACGAAATTTTACGTAAGCTTATTTTTTGTATAACCACAGGGTTATGTAGGATTTCCTCCCACTAAAACCTTTCTAGTGTCCTGCCTCTGTCTTTAACAGAGGGTTCCAGTATCTCTAGAAGAACGCACCACTGCCTAGCACAGTGCAGCTGCCCATCCCGGAGACTACTTCATCCGTCCTCAGCCGCTTCCGAAATGACACACAAAATTAGCTGAGCACTACGATTAGTGCTCAGTTTTTTTTTAAGCTTAAATGGGCTTACCTTTGGCAATATCTCACCTGATGGAAAGTGATGATGCGGTCTATGTTGGAGCACGTTTGCCCATGAAGTGCCTATTCATTCTTGATTTGAAGAGACCCATATTGTAACTTGTCGGAAACAATGAAGCAGGAAATGCATTCCACTCCTCTGCTGTTCGGATAATGAAAGATCTAGAAAAACGCTTTGTACGGGCTCGAGGCACGTTCACGACAACTAATATACTTATACCACTACATGTACTATGTTCATCACAAATGTGATGATGTTACATGATACAAAAAAGAAATCAAATACTAAAAATGATTCCTTGGAAAGCAGAGAACAGGTGAATCTCAAGTGAAACCGTGAGTCGCATGTAGTATTTTCCTTCCCAAACACACATTCCAAATGCGTCCTCTTACATTGTTGTCAAAAATCTTTGTATTGTATTTCAGAATTAAGTCACAATACCTACACCCTTAGGAAAAGTAGGGAATAAGTAAATGGAGCTCAAGAGCTTATATCCTTACTCCCTATACCCCAACGTTTCCTTTCAACTGACTCAAAGACTCTCTTTGTACAGTCTAAATGGGACTTTATTTATGAAAGGACATTCAAAATAGGTATTTTAATTTTCAATAGATTCGTTCTGCCGAGAGTAGGTCAGCGGGGAGTAAGTAATGTTTTTTGTATGAAGCATAATGTTAGCTGAAAACGCTGTGCTGAATGAAGGCGGGTTTTTGACCTTGTATTTATTATATATTTAACTTTTACTCGACGTAATACAGTTTATATTATGATACATTACACAGTTTATATTGTGATTTTGTAGTGCTTGAACATTCTGCTTTCCCCTATGATATTTTTTCTCACCGTTATATAAAAATTATAATAAATGCTAAAGTATTTTTATTACAAAATTTTCAATAAACTATTATTAGCATCGAACATAAAAAGTTTCGTTATTTGGCTATTGAAGACGCGACTACATCAATTACATACACTCTTTCGCACAGCTACTCCTAAAACAATCATGATTTAATTGCCCGTTAACGTAAAAAAAGCAATTTAAAAGGGATTCCACGCTTCCAACCAGCTCTGACGCTTTGAAAAATTTACGGCGATCACAAATAATCTTCACAGTTAGTGCCGCAGACGAGCGGAAAGTAGCGCATGAAACTAGAAAGCCAAATCCTCTAAAGTAATACGAAATAATATTAAAAAGCCGGCTAAGTGCGAGTTGGACTCGGGCACAAAGGGTCCCGGACCATTATCTATAAAAACTAGCAAAAAATTACGCTAGTTGTATGGAAGCCCCCTTAAATAATTCTTTTATTCTGTTTGTTAGTATTTTTTGTTACAGCGTCAACAAAAATACATCATCTATGTAAATTTCAACTGTCTAACTATCACGGTTCATGAGATACCGCCTGGTAACAGACGGATAGACAGATAAACAGCGGAGCTTTAGTAATAGGGTCCTTTACCCTTTGGGTACGGAATCTTTAAAAGCATACAACATTTACCCTTCCAGTCATTTTTACCTTCAGCTAGTGTACTAATTTATGAAAGCGGTAGACGCAAACCACTTTATTTTATAGATGTGAGATACGGCATGTTCTTGAATTACTATACATAAGTAGATACTGCTGGAATGGTATTAGTTGGAAAAAGCAGTTCCTCTTTAAATGGTTTTACGCACACCGTCTCTTTCAGAGTTTGTTTTAGTCTGAGGCTTGGCCACAATCTATTACGATTTTAAAAAATAGAACGCTTCTAGTTTTGTAAAGTTTTGTAGGAAATTGAAGTGGAAGTGGGCAAGCCACATCGCTCGTAGAACTGACTATTCATAGGGAACAAAGATCCTCGAGTAGCGACCACGAACCGGAAGATGCAGCGTAGGCCTTAGGTCGGTTAAAACCACGGGGAGCAGATGGATGCAGGAGGCAAGCAGCTACTCAAAGTGGTGCTCTATGAAAGGGGGCCTATATTCAGCAGTGGACGACTTCACGGCTGATAGCACGGAGCTACGGATGTACTTTGCAACAAAATGATGCCACCAAAGCTCAAAGGTCTGTAAGGTGTACGGTAGTGTACAAGAGCATCATCCAACCAGCACTTCTTTATGGTAGCGAAGCGTGGCCTACACTACGACAACATGTCCGTCAGCTTCACGTCACTGAAATGAAAATACTGCGGTGGATGTGCGACGTTACGCGTATGGACTGCATACGCAACGAGCATATCCGTGGCAGCCTTAGAGTTCGGGACGTAGCGTATAAGTTGCAGAAAAGTTGGTTAAGATGAGTGGGCCATGTTCTCCGTAGACCATCGGAGTACGTCGGTAAGCAATGCCTAGGCCTTAATGTCTCCGGAGCTAGACCCCGCGGCCAGCCCAAGCGGCGATGGCTTGACGTTGTGAAAGAGGATATGAGAGCCAATGGACTTACCACTGAAGATGCCAATGACCGTGCGAAGTGGAGGCATAAGAGTAGGAAAGCGGACCCTGGCTGAAGCCGGGAAATTGCTAGGCAGAAGAAGAAGAAGATAGTCACCTACTTGGTATATGTATTACCTACTTATACATATTATGTACCTACCTACATAGTATATTCCCATGTTTATTCTCGTGTTGAGCGAATAAATTGCGCCGCTTATTGCCTCATTTGCCTAAACAAACTTGACTTTCTTTATCTGTGCTGGCTTGAAACGGAGTTGTGGGATTTTTGTATCTATACAACGTGTAATTTTGTAAATTACATCGTGAATAATTTTTGTACTTAAGTATGTAATATTGAGCAAATTCGTAAAAAGTTTAATAGCATTAAGTATAACGTTTACCTATATAATATTACACTGTAGGTATATTTGATAGCAATGGTCGAAGAATCATAATAGTGTGGTGATGAATAAATTATAATTTTATGTCTTTGAACATCACCACACGTAAATTATGTGCTCAAATCGCGAGAATCTATGAAATACCATCACCACATCTGCTGATTAGACGGTAAGCGCAGCTGAATCCAGCCAATACCTATAGAGTAAAAAAAAGAAAGAAATAAATAAATAGATACACTTGTAGAAATCACATCACACATGAACGCTAACTGCCTCTTTCGTTTACATTTCAAATCCAACATTAATGAAAAAGACGAAAAATTCGAATGGATTACAATTGACCCAGATAGGCTTATTAGGTCAGACTTATCTTGTATGGTGGTTATAGAAAACCGACATCGGTGATGATTTCCTAGTGGGTGCATATTTTTCCTATAGAATTTTATCGCGGATCCATTCCTAAAGCGACCCCTTTTGACGGCCTCTATCCAATCTTATCGAAACAGCTGTTGGCATATTTAAGGTTGCAGCTCACTGGTGTGGCATAATTATAAAGGACGATCTTATAACATACGTAATCTTTTGCAAAGGATGTTTAAATGGAAGCTGCCTGCTTTGCTGCCGAATGGGCCTAAATAATACAAAATCTATTATTATCAGTTTACAAATATTAGCATGCTTGCTCTAATAATAGATGAGGCAATTTTTGTGAATCGAATCATTTGCTTCTCTTTCTAGCAGTAGGTAAATATTATGTGATTACAGATCAACAATAACAAAAAAAACAAACAACGAAATAATAAAAATGGTAAATTAATGGTTAGGAAGATCAAAACACAAAGAAGTATAATTATATTTCCACAAACAGTAAATTACTCCAAAGTAAAATAATTTCCATGTTCTACTTTCCGACATATCTTTACGGTTGAAAGGAGTTCTAAATATGAATCCCAAACGAAATTTATTCATGTACGAAACAGTCGGCAGAAAGTATCGCCGATGTGTGGTATTTTCCATCAGTGTTTGTGTTGCGACGGTGGCACTCCATTTGTGGCAGCCCCGCGGTTCCGACCCAAGAGTTGGTTGCAAATTACATAATTTATCATGTCGACTCGGTTTATGCTCGTTGAATAACGTTTTCCCTCTAGCGCTGTGAAAAAATGCGAAGTTGGTTACAGTACATTTGCTAAGCAGTATGGACATTGCACGAATTCTGATTCCCATAACGTTAGATTGTCGACAGGCAATTCAGTTTATTTTAACTTCATCTAGTCATCGGCAGACGTGACGCTTAAAATCAGACTAATGGCTAGGTCATAACGTCATTCATTTTTATAAATAAATAAATAACTAAGTTTACCCTTAAAACTATTTTTATAGAGCATCGGGAAACACCATGAGTAAAATCTCTCGTGGCTAAGTGCCACGAGAGATTTTACTCATGGTATTTCCCACCGCCACCACAGCCACCATTGCCAATAGATATTATCCTTAATAAGAAGTTTTGATATTGATTTCTTTTTGTGTCGTATTATTTGACTTAAAGCCGTTGTCAACGTTGTTTCCCGTTTTTGTCATCGATAAATTGTATTAATTATCAGGTAAAATTGCTAACAAAATATTGTACTACCACAAAAAGTGTTACATTAGAATGTGTATAGTAACTTTAAAAGTGTAATTTTAGGATTTCTAGAGTGTAATATTCAGAGATTCCATACTGACATTACTTAATATAGTAACTAGACGGTCAAACCCGTTCGCAAGGGTAAAAGTGGTGTTCCAATATGATTCAACGGCAAGAGGTACTTAGTCATGTTGGCAGCTTTCGTTTTTAGGGTTCCTTTCAAACATGAAACCCTTCCACATTGGCACATTTTTAATGTTTTGGGTTTTCTATAGTGGCCAACTGTCAGAATATGAACACAACACACATGAACGCTAACTACCTCTTTTGTTCACATTTAAAACCAACATGAAAGAAAAAGACGGAAAATTCGAATGAATGAAAACTGACCAGATAGGCTTATTAGGCCTGACCTAATCTTGTGTGGTAGTCTTCATGTGATGATCCTGAATTTAAAGTGTTTATCAATGATGTAGTTAAGACAAACATCGTCAGCCTAATACTGACAGCCTCGGTGGTCTGGTGGTTGAGCAGGTCGGCTCATACGCCAGAGGCAGCGGGTTCGATTCCCGTGAAATGACAAGTATTTATGCACAGGAAAAAAGGGTAAATACTTGTTCTGTTTCTGGGTGTTGTGGGACCATGGTCATCGTAGTTCCTGGGTTTCTAGATACAAGGAATCCTAATTAAGGTTCTGGATCTATGCATGTGATCGTTATTTAATACTGACAGCTAGAACACACACCTTCTCTAATATGAAGAGAGTGCAGGCCATAATTCAGGAATTGAACACTTTACCAGCATCTTTGATTTCGAAAAGTATCTTTAAGGCAAGCATGTGCCATCATAGACCGCATCGTCATCAGGTGATTATCATCATTAACATTATCATCATCATCATCATCATCATCATTATCAACAGCCTGAAGACGTCCACTGCAATGAACTAGAACATATGCGCCTCTAGAGAGCACTACCTTGAGCGGCTGCTCACCTTCTGCATCCATCGGCTCCCCGCGGCTTTCACCAGATCGTCAGTCTAATTAGTGGGGAGGTGATTACTGCGGCCAAATGCGGACCTATTTAGTTATAATATAAATAACTGAGCGGCTGTCTGTTGCATCCAAAGACTCTCTCGTCCGTCCAATGAACTTAGTTTACTTAGATATGAATCTACATTAATTAGAGATTTCTCGCAAGTCCCCAAGTACGAATTTGATTAATTAAAACCACATTTCTGTGAAAATGATCGCGAAGTTTTCACCCCTCACCTCTGTTAATAGCACCTAAGGTAGCACAGCCACTTTCACTTGCCGAGTCCTTTTATGAAAAAGTTCTGTGAAACGACATTAACAGGATACGTTTAAATAGAAGAAAAGCGAAAACGTTTCGTTAAAATTGGTTTACACTACTTAGGTCGCGCTTAAAAGCAGCGAGCAGTTTAAAGTTTTTAAGTGTTTGTTTATAGCCTTAAAAAGGAGATTAAATACGAATATGTCATCCAAGAATGCGTAAGCTAGTTACGGAGGCTGCAGGTGGAGGATGCTGAAGAGAAACTAATATGGTCTCTATGGTAAATTAATCTATATTTTGACTTTCAAATATTACACGATGTACGTATTTTACTAGTCCTACAATCTAAGGTGGTGCTTCCAGCCCCAAGGCCGGGACCGGAGTACCTTATGCCATTCAGAAACACGCGAAATGACATAAGATACTGTCTGCTGCGTCGGCGCATGCCTAAATGGCACCAGCCGCAGTGTGCTGTGGGCTGACGTCACGTGGCAACGTAACAAGCTCGTAAGTAAAAAATATAATTTGTTAATGTTTTGTTTATTTGTTGTATTAGTTACATCAGGTAGGCCTGTGATTCCAGTTTAAGAATAACTAGGACCCGCCCTTTTCCCCTATAAGTGCCGATTACGGGAATATGCAGGGAACGAGTAGCAGTATTTTCTTCGGTAGTTACTTAAAATCTACTGCGATAACCAAGCCGCCTGCAAAGCGTGGTGATCATGGTAAATCCTCTCTATGATTAAATCAAATTCAAATCATTTATTTGTAATATTTTCTTAGGTAAAAGCACAAGAAAATTATAAATTAGACGTCTATTCTCAGTAGTTCAATTAACAGTTCAATTGATTGAACTATAAGATTTTTTAATAGATAATTATCATGCAACAATAAATCAGCATCAATACTTTCATACAAAATAAGCGTCTTAAGGGCGATTTATGTAGACTGGACATTTTTCCGATTGTTGATAAAGTAATAACCAACACGAAAGATTTTGGCGACACCTAAACAAATGCTGCTAACGTACGAGCCATAACCATTTCTCTTCATTCACAAAATCATGGTGTTTGCAAATCAGTGGAACAACACACTTATCCGCATTACCAAGTCGTTTCACGCCTAGCTTTACATGTTATTTATTCATGCCCCACACAAAAAATATATCAGCAATCACGGAACTTATATATACAGGCTGATTTTTGCAGGTACGGAGCCCTACAATACAACAGTACGATTTTATTCAGATGTAGGTACCTATATGATGTAGATTTGTTTTATTTCTAAGTTTTTCTCAAAGAAAATAATACATATCATTATTACAAAAACCCTTAAAAATAGACATATACAGGGTGTAATTGAATTCATTAGCATTCTTTGAAACTAGATACCTACTCCTGATACCGGTCACGTGTGGACCTAACACATTGGTTTGGTAATAATAATAACTCCAAATAATGGAATAACTTACTTTATCAAATGCTACAATACAAAATTTAATTAAAATAATGAATTACTGTTTTTAATTAGAAGAAAAGAAAGAAAAAGAAAATACATTTATTCAGGACATCACACAACATTACATACAACGCGAAAATAAAACAGAGAACAAAAATAACTGGCAGGTAGGTACCATCGTACTATATGTAATGTTGCGTGATGTCATGATATAGGTCCCGACTCAGCATGCAATCAAGGTCTTGCGACCTCAATAACTGATTTTCAGTCGGAACCCATCATCATGACATCACGAACTTCAGGAGAAACAAATCAACATAAAATAATTAGTACATACAAGGTATAAAACGTTTAAATGTATCAAAATCATCCGTGCCAGCTGCGATAGGCGCCGCGGCAATCGTCATAATTTTTCATAAAATTCATTTCATTTATACTCTTTACTCTTTAATAATCATCTATAAATGATGTACTATCATGGGCTCAATTTATGCTAATGAATTAAATTACATTCTGTATAATACCTACTACAAAAAACTATCTCCTATAACTTTAGTTGTTTTTTTTTTCTTTCTTTATTTCTTTCTGTAGAGTATACTCATAAACGCTTAAAAATAAAAATAATAATACATAATGATGCGATAAAGAAGAAAAAAATCTATGTGGTTTATTTAATTTTCTTGTAGTTAATTTTACGGGGCCAACGAACTCCCGTTTAGTGATATTTATTTTTTTCAGTGTTCTTTTTAGTAGGTTCTTACTTGTAGTGTATTATTAATTAAAAAATATTATTGCCATTATAACTTTAATTAATTTTAATATGTATCAAATCTTTTAAGCAAAGAAACAAATTAGAATATCGCAAAAAGTGATGAATTTCTCTTGTTTATTAACCATTCCACCCTGTATAGGGGAAAATACAAGTGTTTATTAGCTGCTACCGGCCCGGGCTTGCTGGAGGAACTTCGGCAGTTTATCACACTTCGCGGAAAGAATACTTACCGCTGATGAAATGTAGACCGTCGGCGGCTTTGATATAGATAGGTACTGGTAAATTACTTACATTTATACAGAACTTCAGCCACACACGAAGTTTCTGTACCTACGTACTTTCAATCATTGTTTACTTATGACATACTTAATATGAACTTATAGTTAAGTATGTATATTATTATTATCATCTAGTAGTTGGTAAAATATTATACACCAAGGTAGAAATTTTTTTGAACTACTTTTGGAGTGTCATATCGGTGATCAACCATGCTGAATAACATAAAACAATTTAATTAGGTATTAGAAACCTACAGAATTCCTGCAAAGTTAATTCTATTCAGGCTATAAATTTTCATGAATTTCTCGAACCGAGATTGGGCGTTGTAGAAGGTAAATATAACTTGCTAGGCTTCCAACTATGGTTTCCAGGTAACTGAATCCAAATCCAATAACACGTGTAACGATTGCTTACTATAACTTAGGCACGTCGCACATTAAACCGTAGGAGGAGAAGAGAGAAAATTCGAGCAAGTTATATTGATCATTAGACAAAAATAGAATCGCATGTCCTGTCTATTATTTTAAACTAACCCTATACCAAATTTCATCAAGATCGAGTTAGCCGTTTATTTGTAAAACGGTAGCAAACAGACCGGCAAAGAGACGAGTTATACCGTCGCATTTATAGTATTACTTACATAGGTATACGTATTGATAGAAGTGTAAATAAGTAGGGGTAAAAAATATTAGAAGATAATAAATTTAAGAAATGTCTGACTGACTGACTTCAATGTTTTTATAGTGTTAAGGATTATAATGAATTCTGTACAAATATTTACTTATAAATTATAAAAATTGTGATTAGTTATTAAATAACATTTGCACGTCTGCTTGCAGACTAAATACATGAGCAAAATGTTTTGTAAGACCTATACTATTCACGTATTTTAGCAAAGAAACGATTTGATTGATTGATTGAATGATTGATTGATTGGTAAATATCGCGATAAAATATGTAGACATAACATCTATATTACAATATTATTGGTCGGTCAGAGGGTCAGATCAGACCTGGGGGTCTAGCAAAGCTCCCTCACGCTAACGCTATCGCCAAACGCTAACTCCAAAATGTACTGAAGTGACATTTCGGGAATCGCTAACTTTTCCGTAGCGAATGTCATTTCGATAAGTTTTTGGAGTTAGCGTGAGGCGTTAGCGTTAGCGATTGTGATTTTTGCTAGACCCCCTGAACAGCTCATTTGCAGCGTCTGAAGTTGGATCAGCCATATTAATAAAACGTTATATAATTATGACGTAGATAGATAGATAGATAGAAAATGCTTTATTGCACAAGAGTAAATCAAGTACATAGGCGAACTTAATGCTAAGTAGCATTTTCTTCCAGTTAACCTTTGTGTAGTGTGGAAACGAGTTGTAGTGCTGGTTGAAAAAGAATAAGAAAAAGAATTACCCAAATAAAATAATCATAAGAAGTAGCAATAGATAATAATATGAGTTTAGATAGATAAGGTTTTAAACAAATAATACATACTTTTTAATAACTTACATATTTTATATTAAACTTATTGCAAATTAGAATAAAATATCTACATAATAAACAAGGACCTACTCATTTAATAACTATTTTAAGTGCTCAATTTTTCTAACTGTTTTGAATGGATATGAAGTGTTGATATAATTTGGATTTGAAGATTCCCATTGATGAGGCTCTCCGGATTTCCACTGGTAGTGAGTTCCAAAGACGAATAGCAGTGACAGTGAAAGAGTATGTGTAAAAGTTAGTATTATGCTGGGGAATGGTGAGTTCAAGATGATAGCAGCTGCGCATAGGGCGACCACGCGATGAGAAAAGAACAAAACGTTCTCTGAGGTACTCAGGAGAAAAAGGGTTATTGAGAATGTTAAAAAGAAGACAGAGTATATGGGTATCACGACGGTATCGGATTTTGAGCCATTTAAGCTGACGTAGGTACATCATGCATATTTAAAGGATGCTATATGGGCATTTCATATTTATTTTATCACTCCACTCCACTCCAATGTATGATGAGCTTTAGGGCGAATCGTCCGAATATTCCAGTTAGCTTTGCGGTAAAAGCTAACCGTAACAATAAACGCTGATATTTACCAAAAAGCATTCTACCGTTACCTAAATACAACGGATCAATTAGCAGCCGTTGCTGTTGCTGACCTATAATAATACTATCTGAGTTTGAATTGGTATGTTTTCCCGAAATGTACACCCCTTAGATAGACAACAGTAATTCCACGATTTTTCTAAATTAATAGTAAATCTATATCCTTATATGGCTCATAATTATGTTTTATGTTGTAGTAATAATCTCGACTTACAATTTGATGGTCATGGGTTCAGCTCCTGCAATAGCTTAAGCTTATTGAAACCACAGCATTGTAGAAGATAATTTTGATAGTTTTGTAGTGCTTTACCTGACGAGCAAGCCACGTTCAAATGAAAAATATTGTCGTTATATTTCAGACGTTGCAAACTTAGAGTAAAACCTAACTCAAACAAAGACCCTGGAAAAGGCTAGATACTACAGTCGATAGTCTACATACGAATAAAGTTTTACGAGAGTTCGTATGAAGCTCGATTGTGGCGTCGGCATTAACGAACCTTGCTCTATCTTAAAGGTTCACCATCAAATTTTATTTTAAGAGACAATTTAGAAAATCACATTTATCATGAATAAGTCCCTATTCTATTCTTTGCTATTTTTTAAGAATTTCTTTAGTTGCTTGGTGACACTAGTAAAGCCTTTTCCTAGCGAGGCTCGTGACACTTTCCAAATCATAAACATAGCATATAAAACCTAAAAAAGCATAATATAAAGAAATAACGGATTTAGCTTGCAAAAAACAAACAAAAATAATTCATCACAATATCACCCACCAAAAGACGTCCACTACTGAACATAGGCTTCTCCCATCACAAAACGCCACTTATCATAGGACTCTTATCATAGGGGAGGTTTGCCATGATCACCATGCTTGGCAGGTTTGGTGATTTCAGAAAATTTTAACGGCTAGGCTCTTTCTGCACCTACTGGAAGAGATGAAGTGAATATGAATTGAGATATCTCTAATTTGATTGAAATGTCTCAAGCCGGCTTAAGAATTACTTAAGACGGTATTTAACTGACTTAACTCGAGATGTCATGTAAGTAATAAGCAGGAAGTATGCTTCATAATACATTATTGCATATGTATACAAAAAATGGAATCACCTATAACGTTACATTATATTCTAGCTAGAGTCCCAAATGTCTACAGCAAATGATGGCGACCTGACGTATCTCGCTCCCACTGGGATCAATAAGCTGCGTTCTCTTAGGAAATTAAGGGCTATCCTGGAACGGACGCCCGTAGTTATGAGAAGGGCCTGATATGGGGACCTTACGGAGTTTATCGCTTTGCTGAAAATGTCTTTTGGGGTCCCAATTAAATGAAACTTATATTACTTCCATTTTTGCTTTCATTTATCAGCGAGATGATTTTACTTTTCACATATTTAATGACAATAGCTTTCAATATTCATTGTCATTACAGAATAGGAATATGATGCAATGAATTCGTCAGTGAAATAAACATAGCTCATATTTTTCTGAGCAATTTCAGGTATTACTTTATTTGCACATTGGAATGTCACTATTACCATTTATAGAATCAGACTAATTTCCTCATAATCGTTGTTTCAGGCAGATTTTTTTTACATTTCTCTTAGTTTTTTACGCTAACTGTTGCGTACATTACATAGTACTATACAGGTATGAGTCTACTGGGGGAGGTTTCTCACTAAGCGCTATCCCATTCAACTGCTGCAAACTTCTGCGTAGTTATACGTCGTTGTTTCACCATGTCGGATACACGAGTACAATGACTCAAGACGCATTATCTACTCACACACGTGTCTCTGTTTTTTGGACCAACTCACTGCCCCTTCGGAATTCTAATTCAGGAGCCAATAGCAATTGTCTATTACTAAAACATCCCTAACGTATAACGCTTATCACTGTAATGTGACACGTTATAATTTAACCGCGCATAGACCGGGGCCGTGCGTTATCAACCGCTAGATTGCGATGTGGGACATGCCCTGGGGACGCAATTGTGACTGCTTGTTATAGCTACTCTATTTGTGTATGGTTTGTGTGTTCGTCGGTTAATCGAGCTTCGAGCTTCCGCGTGATTAACCATTTCTATGTACAGTATGCAACCATAATGCTGACTCATAATTAATTTAATAACTTCCGAAGCAGAAATGTTCTGTATTTGTATTTTATACAAATACAAAACATGCTTTACTACACCTCTGGACCTAGAAACGTGAAATTTGGAGATTTTACTCTTTTTATGGTGTCGGTGTACCTACCTACCTATAAGTATACATCATCATCATCATCATCATCATTATCAACAACAGCCTGAGAAGACGTCTACTGCTGAACATCAGGCTCCCCCAGTGAGCGCCACTTTGAGCGGGCGCTTGCCTCCTGCATCCATCGACTCCCTGCGGTTTCACCAGATCGTCGGTCCACCTAGTTGGGAGCTGGCCTACACTGCACCTTTCCGGTTCGTGGTTGCCACTCGAGATCCTTTCTTCCCGATCGGGTTCCCTACTTAGTATACGTTTACTACCAATGGATTTAAGGTTCGAACAGACGGGGCGGCGCGGCGGGGCATGTAACTGAATAGTCCCATGCATCAGATAGCGCCGTTTTTTCCAACCTGTGTGTGAACTCAAGCCCTATGAGGGTCAATTAATGGGGTTAAAGCATAACAAGTATAAATAAAAAAATACTGAGGTGAAATAAAAAAGGAACAGAAGAGAAGTTGCATATCAACCTGAAAAATTGCTATTATCATTATTCACCAAGGTATTCGTGTATCTAGCCTATAAAATGTTAGGTGAAAAGGCAAACAGCAAATAAATTCAAAAGAACCTAAATAAATCAAGCAGTC
The DNA here is from genome assembly GCA_963580505.1 of Ennomos erosarius. Lineage (NCBI taxonomy): Eukaryota > Metazoa > Arthropoda > Insecta > Lepidoptera > Geometridae > Ennomos > Ennomos erosarius. Next base: position 3,917,567 of record OY756982.1, read on the forward strand.
TAGAAATACACCATCTAATGGACTACTCCTCAAATTAGCTATTCCATTCCAAGAACTAGTACCTACATTATTTGCTGAAAGCACACGCCATATTTCGCAGAATTGTTTCCTTTTCCTTTTCCATTTCTGTTACAGAATAAGGAATCCTGTAGGGTTGTTACTGGAAGTGCGTCGAGCACCATCATCATCAGTCAAGGCGCGCCGCAGTAATTACATGTAGGGCCGAGCGTGCTTGTGGCGGCAGCCCTGGCTCACTGAAACAGTGGGGCATCCGCACGTAGACACATACATAACTTTGAATACTTTGGCGACACAGTGACGTCAGTGTGATGACTTTTAAAGCGTAGTTCTGTGCTTCTAATACAAATTTACGTAAATTAAGTACTGTACTTGGTATCGAATATCGTAAAATATTTGTATGAAATCCTTATTTTAGAGTTGCCACGTGCTATCAAATGTAACAAAGAACATCGGGTCTTTCAAAGATGCGTTGTGTTATAAGGCTTTCATCATAAACCTGCTTGAAGACGTCTATTGCTAAACACATAGGTCTCCCCACAGAGTGCCACTTTGAGCGGCTGCTTGCTTCTTGCATTCATCAGCCCCTGGCCAGTTATAACCAGATCGTCCACCCATTTAGTGAGGGACTGGCATACCCTGCATGCGGTAGGGTATAACATGGAGTGGTACTGTTCTCACACTGGAACCACCAAATCACGTTTGATATATGGCTATAGAAATTTCGGTCATTTAATTTTTATAAATCCACATAATTTCAGGGAACATACGCCGCACCAAATAAAATAAATAAATAAATAAATATGTGTGGACATTTCACACAGCGCCATCTAGCCCCAAACTAAGCATAGCTTGTACTATGGGAACCAGATGACTGATACAATACTTATATACTTTTTTGTTTGTAAATACATACATAGAATACAATATAACACCCAGACGCAGAACAAACATTTATGTTCATCACAAAAATGTTTGTCCCGGGTAGGAATCGAACCCACAGCCCGCAGTTCCCGTCAATACCTGGTGGATTGGTATTTAGATCAAAACCCAGCATATTTGTTATCTCTACGTTTTATCAATCTTTATATTGGTTGCAGTAACCTTACAGCCGAGTCGCAATGTAGCGCAATTTGGTGCACATGGCGCACGTAGAAGCCTAACTTCCCCTTCTGCATCCCTAATGCCCTGTACGCTGATCTACGAGTATACTGGAACTCATACACTATTCAGGCCAGGTATCGAGCCGGTTTCCGCGCAATAGCTCTTCATTGCCAAGTTTCACGACATTTTTCAACGCCAGAAATGATTGATGGGTCAATTTAGTTGTGGGATGAACTGAACAACTGTATCGGGGTGTTTCGTGTTCGCTGTGTCGTCGTGGTGGTTTGGTTATGTAAGATTAAATGATTTGGTTGCGCTAATTATGTGATAGAAGCCTCCGTGGTTTTACACGCTAATTACCCATTTTACGGACGAGTCGTAATTTTCCGGGATAAAAAGTACTCTATGGTGTTTTAAATAGTATTATCAAAAACAATCAACTGATTCAGCCGTTATGGCGTGAAAGCCAAACGAACTAACCAACAACATTTCAGTTTTTTTATTTAGGGGTAGGATAACTATATTTGATAAGGTTCGTCGGACTGTTTTCTTTGTGATTTATTTTTATAAATTTACCTTCTAGCTGACCCGCATTGTTTCGCACGGGTTATCTAATTCTCTCCGGAACGCACACTAAATTTTATTAAAATTGGCCTATCCGTTTAAGAAGATTAGGTACACAACATACAATGATCAGGGTGGTTATTATATTTAATATCAAAACAAAAATAAACCTATATAACACAAAACAAAAAACTACCTACTAACTACTACTATTATATATTATATCTACTTAAAAATAAAAATAACTGTCTAAAGAATACTTGAACTATCTATAGACTGTAAAAGGTCTATAGATAGTTCAAGCAATCTATGGAATCGGGCAACGTACCCATAATGCTGGCAGCGTTGCCCCGCTGTATAGCGAGGCTGATCCTTTGACCTAAATAGATGCCAGCATTTTGGTCACGTGCCGATTCAACCAAACGCCCCGCCAAATCCTTGTAAATGTCAAAGGCACCCGGTCCCCACGGCCCCAGTGTCTCTACGCCAAACGGCACAAATGGTGGTTTACTTTAATTTGGTTTGCAATTTTGACACATGTAGGTAGGTAGGTACATGCATTTTTCCCACCTCAGTTAAGTCGTGTAATCTGTAGTAGTGTGCAATCTTTATTCTGAATGTATTATGTAGTAGTTTGAACCCAATTTAGTATAATTTAAAACTTTCTAATTGTATTTCATCTGATTCCAGAGCGTGCTCCAAGTCTATCAAAAAGTTAAATGACTTAACTTCTTGTTGTCATTACAAACTTAAGTTTATGGTTCATTTGGAGTAAATTAGACGCTCGCATTTTAAGTTATTACAAGAGAAAAGTCAAACGCAAATGCTTGTAAAGTCATATAATTCAATTAGGTATGTAAATGTCTGACTGCGAACTTGTAACCATATTACAAACAAGAGCGTTTTACAAGCACTTTTTATGTAAGAAAATGTCCTTTATTTTTCTGTCTTCTATAATAAATTATATAAAAATCAATTGCTATTCGTTAGTCTTCCTAAAATTCTAAAATGGCTTGATATATTTGTTTTATTGTTTTTTTTTTTTTTTTTGTTTTTTGGTTTGTATAGGAGTGGTTTAAAAAATCTGAATAAGTAATATTATAATGATTTTATCTCTCTTTCTCTGTAGCTTATATTTTGGTATTATTATAAAATGTAACTTTTTGGATAGGCTTTAGGTTCTATTTACTTATAATGTATGAAAAATATCTGGCAATATGAAGTTGTAACGGTCTGCTCGGATCGGTAACGAAAACAGCTTAAACGAGAGTTGTGAAAAACATGATTAACTCAACCATTTACTAATTGCTGAAAACTCTGGTAGTCCAAGAGCAATTTACTTGGATATTTATGATGTTTTATATTATTATATTTATTCATCTTACATTATCTATATTTTAATATTATTATCATCATAATAACCTAGGTAGAACTATATCAAACAGGTACATACAATCATTTAAAACCACAAAAAATTCTGTAGACACCATAGGCCGTATGTATATTTTTCTGCAGCACAGTACTAAATACACGGGAATCTAAATTTAGTTACTTTCAAAACGAAACACATTAGAATACCTAATTTGGCAGCCGTATTATACTGAATATTTTACAATATTTCACAGATCCTCATATAACTAGTATTTTTTTTTTCTTTCACCACTAGTAGATTTGTGTGCGGTTTGCGGGCACATAATTCTACTTAACAATTTTTGGTTTAGCTCGTCTAGTGCTACAGACAGATGTTCTTAGGCTACGGTAACCTTTTCTCACCAGGAGAGCCGTGTGCTTCATAGATACCTATAATATATTTTGTTATAAATACGTATAGATAAAAATAAACCAAAGAGGCAAACACTTTAGCCAACAGGTATACTAGCTCTTAAACTAAATCAGCAATTTCTTGACTGTAAATTCAGTTCAGCGCAGCGCCCGTAAAATAACTCTAAAGTTCACAAACATGTTTGCGTTTTCTATTAAAACTAAATACAGCTTTTAAGTTAACTGCGCGCCGTTATTTACAGCAGAATTGGTCGATTAAACGCAGGTGCTGTACGTTTTGACTTGACTGTTTCAATACTTTAAATGGTCTTTATGGACTTATTTGCGGAAAACAGATACCTAAACCTGTACGTCCTTTTAACGTTACTCTATCTAAAATAATAGACAATATACTCTAGGCCGTATACTTCTTAGGGTTCCGCATCGAAAGGGTAAAAGGGGCCCTATATATTACTGAGGCTCCGCTATCTGTCAGTCCGTTTATTTGTCTGTCTGTCTGTCTGTCTGTCTCTTTGTCTGTGAACAGTCTGTATCTCATGAACCGTGATAGTTACTAGTTAGATAGTTGAAATATTCACAGATAATGTATCTACCTATTTCTTTTGCCGCTATAACTAAATACTTACTAAAAACAGAATAAATATGTAAAGAGGCTCCCATACAAAAAACGTGATTTTTTGCTCGTTTTATAGATAATGGTACAGAACCCTTTGGGGCAAAGGCAGGCCACTGGAAAGATGGATGGATTAAGTGATTGCAACAGCAGGGAAAGACTGAATAAACAGAGCACAAGGCAGAGAAGAATGGGAAGTTCTGAAGGAGGCCTTCACCCGAAGAGGGGTCCTCAACCAATAAATTACTTAATTACTATATAAATAAGTACCAACAAATTAATCATAATTAAATATAACGCTAATTAAATGATAAAAGCGAATTATGAATGTTGTTAAAATATTAAATAATTATTGTACCTAACTATAATTTCAAGTTTGATTTATTTAAACTCATTAGTAATAGCAAATAAGGAATGTTGTTAAAAAATTAAATATTGTACCTAATACTTTACTATAATTTCAAAATATGATTTATTTAATTTCAATAGTAATAGCTAATAATGAATGTTGTTAAAAAATTGAATATTGTATACCTAACTATAATTTCAAAAGTTGATTTATTTGAATTCAACAGTAATAGCCAATAACGTAATTAATAAATAATGAAGGTTTGATAAAATGTTAAGCATTGAAATATAGTGTCAAAAGTTTGAATCTATGCAAATAATAATTTAATGTTTTTACTAATAATTAAATATTAGAAATACCAAATTTAATGTTGAAACTATTGTCAAAAGTTCACTTGGAACAAAGAAATAGAAATATCTGAATATGGACCTTACCATCATAGAAATTACCATACTAATAAATGTGAATAAAAATTAATATGGAATGTACATAACACTATTGGTACAAGGATAGTTGGATACATGGGTAATAATTATATCACATGCTTAACAAAAAATGTATTAAAAGTTAATGTTCAAATCTACTATAGTAAATTAAATTAAGGTGCCTATAATAAATAGTAAGTAAGGGAAGCAACAAAATCAACAAGCAAAAACTGTAAAAAGGAAGAGGAATAATAAAAGGCTAATTTATTTTATTTTATTTTTATTACAGAACCCTTTGTGCGCTAATCCGACTCGCACTTGCCCAGTTATAATAATTACAGGAAAATCATTGAAGGAGCAGCCCAGTTTAGTTAATGTGGCGTCGACTTCTTATGGTTATGATCTTACACTGTACCCTAAAACAGTGCTCAATAACTTGAATCGGGACGTAAATATGGTTTCCACGACTCGATAATGTGTGAGACGTTTACTCACGGTGGCGAGAGATTCGATAGAAGAATGTAACGTATCAAACAGACTATGGATCACAGAACCAATCTAATGCAGGGAAGCGTGAAACAGGAAGTCGCTTTACCTCCGAAACTGTTCTCAAACTCACTGGAGCACGTTTTTGAGATCCATGTTGGTGCCATCAAAGGCATGTACGTCTTCCATTTACACGCGTGTTGTCATTCGTGGAGGTAAATAAATTGTGTATCGAGCGTCTGGAGTGTCTGGAGATCGAAATTTATTTGAACTTTTAATTAAAATTATGTATATTACTATATACCTAGTAAATTACTTTAATCTGACTGAATCTTCTCTGCCTTTCTCTTCATCTTCATAAACTTTGGCCGTCCGTTTGTTTTTGCGACATCACTGATGTATAAAAAAGATTTTCCCTTATGTACATAATTATATATTAATTTTCACGCACGCTGTGTTTTTGCATTCATCCTGATGAAACGCATATGTTCCTGTTGCCTATTAGTATACTCCAAAACTATGAAGTTGATTCAGTTGTGTTGAAAATCAAAACAATAGTCATTTATTATTTTTTTATAATAATTAATTATGTAAGTAAGATCAGCCACCACGTTCTATAACCTTTTACAGTCTAAAGTTTCATGAAAAAAACTACGATACCTTTTGCATCTTCAGAAACATTATTATCTCTATATACGTCTTTTTCTTATCCAAATACTCCAACTTCGGAAACAAGAGAAGCAAACTAACATTATCCAAGATTGAAGATCGACCCATTCAATAGACCACAGAGAAAGCTCTCAAAGAGCATCCAAGATCAGAAATGCAACCGAGGTACCAAGAGCGTTGAAATCGTTTTCCACAGAACATTGTAAAACAGTAGCATAGGTTGCAAAATTTTATCAACTTTCAACGATCCTATCCTACATTTTGTAAATTTTCTAAATTAAAATTTTTTAAATTGAGTACAAATCATGGTAATCGCTTTCACTAATACATTTTATGTATAAATGCAACCGAGGTACCTAGAGCGTTGAAATCGTTTTCCACAGAACATTGTAAAACAGTAGCATAGGTTGCAAAATTTTATCAACTTTCAACGATCCTTTCCTACATTTTGTAAATTTTCTAAATTAAAATTGTTTAAATTGAGTACAAATCATGGTAATCGCTTTCACTAATACATTTTATGTATGATAATAAAATAATTTATGTGTGCGTAGTAATATTCTTTATTATTATTTTTTTATCTGTGCAAACGGAGTGTTGAGTAAATGTTTTTTCTCTATTTCTTTCTATTTGTCTATTATAAAATGACAGTTTCAGGTGGTAGAGATTTGTGCTGTAATGGATGCATATCATGGTATTACGTTAACTCAACTTTAATGGCAATTTTATTACTTTTTCTGCCTTTTGTTTATTACTAATGCGTTTGCAAGATCATGAACACCTAACTGTGGGACTTTGTTTACTGCGATGTGCAACGGAGTCTAAACATTAAAGTTAGCTCACGGTTTTTATACTGTAACGGTCCGGAACTCCTAATGTTTCAGCAACACTAGCTATGCAGCCACTATAAACTCGTAAGTTCCAGAAATACGGATGGAATTTACGTTTGAGTAATCAGTTCCTGGGACTAAACTGATTAACTTAGCAAACTAAACTAAACAAATGAAGATTTGATTTCGCTACCTACAGGCTGAATCACTTCTGTACACATTTCTCATGTGCATTACCTGAGATGGTTGGTTGTATAAGAAGATAATAAAAAGCCGAAGAATCTCTTAGGATTTTAATCGTTGGATAAATAAAAAAGTTTTTAAAAATCCAACCAACTTTTCGAGCTTTCCCATTCCTCGACAATGTACCCCAATTTGCGGCACGGCAGATTTCCATCCTAATACCTAAAAAAGCCAAAAAGATTCGCGGGCAGCGGTTAAATAAAATCCGACCTGCACATCTGCCGACCGAAATCACCCCCGAACTAAATAGGGCTACCCCGATGTGGTTATAACAATATTATGCCATTTCCTTCAAAACCAGCCGCCGGAATAATTTCAAGTTATTATACCGGAAAATTAGGAGAATAAGACAACCCTGCCGTAAAACGAAACATGTGTGTAGTCCTTTTCAAATAAGCACTTTGTAAAAAGGAATGGGGAATGTACGTGTTTTATAGCTCGATTATGCTTAATATCGTTATTTCAGGCCAATTCATAAAGTCGGCACACGTAGAGTCGTTGAACCTTATTACCGAGGTAACGTTACGTAAGAAGGAACGTTTGTATGTGTTACATATCTGTCTTGTAAATTCTATAAAATATATACATTATCTATACGCTCGCTTCAGAACACTCTTTCAGGACCTTCACAAGTTCACACAACACATTACACACAGAGCATAAAAAAATTTGTTCGACCCCCTATGCAAACGTGATCTGCTTTCCTGCTCTGTAATACGTAAATATAATTAGGTGTTGAACTTATTATTATCTAAATAGAACGCGAATTCTATGGGATAGGACGAAAAATGATAAAATTACCGTGAAAGATATTGTAGAGAGATATTGTGTAGGTAACTGAAGGTAATGTAAAATTAATTTTGGTACCAATATTTTAAAACTAATACTACACGCAAAATATATTTTTTTCCTTTTGAAAATATGGTTATTTGATATAATGAAAGGCCGAGGATTGTGCGTAGGTACTTAACCCCATTTTCACTGGGATTAAACCTCATATTCGAATATAATACTCGTTCATTTCGATTTAATGGCACTTGAAACGTTTAACCGTTGGACCAAATCGATTGGATGTATAAATAAATAATCATTTGATACGATGATGATTCTCTCGATTTTACATATCAATGGAGCTTTTAATTGTTTTTATTGTGTCGATTAATCGCTTGGTGAGAGGACGTATTATAATGATCGTTTCGATTTTTGCTGTCAGTAAAAAAACAACATTTTAAAATCGTGCTCCAAAATCTTTTCTAAATAATCGTGAGAAAGTTTTCATATAAAGTAATGGTTACATCCCACTCGAGTGCATGCAATAAAACTTTACACCTCGTTGTTCTTTTACTCCTTCATTCAATGTTAGTGACCTCTTAAAAAATATACAATGTTAAAAGTTGTTTAAATAACAAATGAACATCAAAGTAGAACGAGTACCTATCTGTTTTGTGACTGTGCTTAATTAATAATTGTGTTTACTATTTTAACTTTAGACTAGAGTTCATTGCCCTTGACACAAGGTCCTCGGCCAATGGTGCGTTTATGCTAATTTTTACAAATAACAAAATGGAATACCTACCAAAAACAAGTGAGTGAGAAATAGAAACCCTACAATTATTACTTGATGAATTATTTAAAAAATATCCAGAGCTACGGAAAATCTCACGTTTCGAAACTAACAGGTCCATTAACAGCTGTAGAAGCTGGACCTGATTATATTAACGTTAATTAGTCTTTAGGGGATCGGTTGTTAACGACACCGTGAAGACTGACCTCTAACCTGTAAAACTGTAAAAAATCACAGTCTAAAATGAGCTCTAACATCATAGACAGAAAGTTGAAATTTGTCAGTAGCAATTTGTAATGACCTACGACCTGAAAATTTTACAATCAATTTGAACTTTACTGCCGACGACAGAAGGTGTAAAGGTGATTGTATAAAGTGAAATGCAAACAAGTGTACGGCAGACGAATATACGACCGGAATTCGTAGCGGAACGATTACTTTCCCAAATGAGTGGAGCATTTTACATGAAGATTAATTGTTTTTGGTGGTGAGTTCACGGTATTTATTGTGCAGGTGTTCGTGGAAGGAGTGTCAACAGCTTATTTGTAATGTGAGAACAAAATTAAAAGCAGGTTCTTGAGTAGGACGATTCTCTGATAACAGAGACGCATTTGTAGGCCTCCCAGCACAGTTGCTAGTCTGCCTTCTGTAAGGTAATGGATTCGATTCCCACAATTATTTTGTGATTTACGGGTTTGTTCTGTATCTGTGGGGATTTTTTCATCTCTTGTTTTTTATTATTATTGAATTATATTCTAAGTTGGTATCGTATCACAAAAACATATTTAAGCATATATATATATCAGTTTTCTGGTCCCATGTACTACAAACTTTGCTTAGTTTAGGGCTAGGCTGGGCTATGTTAAATATTCACACAATACTTATTAAAAAAAAATTATAGGGTCAGTAATTTAAGCTACCATTTGTAGATTTTTTATTTCCTCGTTTAACCTTTTAAACTTTATAAACAAAAAAATTATAACACCAAAGTATCCCATTTATAGATCCTGGACCGTAACTTGGAACCTAACTTAGGTTAGGATTCCGTATACAGGGACCCAGGAACAACGAATTCCATACTAGGTATGACTGTTTACATATTTAAATTTGAAAACTGATACATTAATCGCTCTACAAAACTCGAGAGCTAGCCTTTTAAAGTATGATTTTACTTATCCCAATACACTCATCAGTTTCGAAACTAAAAGTTATAAACACTAGCATTAGTTTGCTATAACTGAAGCTTTTAACTCAAAGCTCAACTTTATCTTCAAATGCGCTTCATTCTCTACAATGTAAATGCAGTTTAATAGCTTCTTCCTGCTACTTTGCTTGTATATTTCTTATCTGTTTATTTCTGTAACTTTATAGCAACTCTAGCACACTTGATTATTTAGTAGAGTATTGGCGAGATCAAATAGCGTCACAAATACGTGCAGCCCTTAGAGTACCTATACATAAGCAAGCTAGCTTATACAAGGTGCTCTTGAATTGGTATGTTATCAAGAAAGGGTGGCCGCTTTTCTCCAGCTAAAAATATACTTAGCTGTTTTAATAAATCATAATTAATTATAAGTACTTCATTATTATTTTACAAAGTCAAGTTGTCTTGCCAAGAATTTTTTTATAATTTTTTAATAGACTAAGGTCTTCTGCCCCGTATCACTAATCTCCTGGCGGATATTTCTAAAGCCTACTACAACATGCGAACCACCCTCTTGGCGTTCGAATTTTTTGGCAAATTCCGTTAAGAAACATAATACTGACTTTTAAACAGTTTTTGTTTCACTATTCACTTTAAATAATTTTCGGCATCAGTTACAGAAATACGTGGGTGTCGATGTCGATGTTGTGTGGATGTTAACGTCTGCCTTCGCATGGAGGACCTTCACCCTTCTCATGAAGAGCTGAGCCGTAGTTCAAAATTTACAAACAAGTCAGTGTCGGCCTTGACTCTTGACAGTAAAAGAAAATTCAATGGACTTTGGCTGGCTTTGCGGAAGTTCATCTGTGTTTCTTCGTTTTCAGCGGAATTACACTCGATATTTCTGTAACAATTTGTATTTGAAATAGCAACTGTTATTTTATGTAACTTATTCCGTTTCAAACTGCGTTCTGGAAGAGATCGCTATAAGCGATAAGACCGCCCATTGTGATACTTAGTTTTGAGCTTGTGTCTATTGATCGCCTCTGTATTATGTAGTGTTTCAATAGAGTTTTATTTATCTTATTCATTTATTCTTATACTTGCTATACATCTAAGCTGTAAACTTAACAGTAAATATTATTGCTAATTTGCCTTTACTATACAGTTATTTTGCCACCCCTTTTATATATTCTTGTCAAATACTTAGAGGGTCTTGATGCCTTAATTTCGTGAATAAGCAAATATATTTTATGACTACACTCCGACATTGTTTATCGCCCATTATATTGTTCTAAGAGATCGTAAATTCTTTCGAAGGTGTTACGACCTAATAATTTGTTATGTTTGAACAAATATTTATTTTATTAGTAGATAACCTAAAATTATGGTAGCGATTTATAATAAAAACTTTGGATGCGAGATGAATATGTATAAAATCATATTTTTAAGAGATGTGAATAGGAATATTGGTTGTATTTATAATATAAAGGAAAAAAACATTATTATTATAGGTAAGTGAATAAAGCAAAACTTATAAATCTATTGTACGTTAAGAATCTTCTGTTTTATACCCACATTTATTTCTAGTAGTAAGTATAACCCTTCCAACGTAACTTTAAGATTTAGTGATGCGAATGTTCTAAGTCTAGTATACCGTCATTTATATTGTGACCCTTAGAGAATTCTCTAAAATCGACCCTTTATCACTGAAAAGTCCGAATGGGTGAATTATAGTCGCCTTTCCTTTTATTGCCGAAAATAAATAACATCTTTGGACTTTGGTCTTTTTTTGGTGACAAATGATTATTTTAGTGAGCAGCTAGTGTTTATTTGTTCTTTAATATAGGTACCTAATCTGTAGTTAGTTCCGTGTCTGTCTTTGCCAGGCCTTGGTGTAATCTTTGTTATTGATAAAGGTATACATGCAGATAAGATAACTATTGCCTCTCTTTGTATTTTCTACCGTATATCTCTACAAGTTTACAATGGGGAATGATTTGAAGAACTATTCGTTCTAATACTGGCATCGCATTTCATGAAAAACTCATGTCTTTATGCTAAAATGGGCATACGTTTGATAGCAACTTACCTGACGGTAAGTGATGGCAAAGATGGAGCATGTTTGCCCAAAAGATGCCCAATGCTCATTAACACTTGAATTGAAAAGACCCAGATTATACCCAGGAGCAAAATCGGTTGCCGGAAGACCATTCCATTCCTTAGCCGTTCGGACTATGAATGACTCAGCAAAACGCTTAGTGCGGACTTGTGGTAGGTACACTGATGTAATGTAAAGAATCACCAAGCCTTGTAGTTCTATGATGGAAAGGGGATGACGGAATGAGCGGATGCAGGGCATGCTCATATTCTCCAAAATGTAACTGATAGAAGACCGCCAGACCGGCGACCTTGCTCTTGTGTTCAAGACTTTGAACTCATCGTTCATAAGCTTATCCACACATTATTGATTCATGGAAGTCACATACGACTCGGTTCATGTGCACTTTCTTGCTTACACCTCTAAAATGAAGCAACAACATGTAGCATTTTAAAATGAGAGTCTATAGATAGTATCAACACAGGGTATCAACGTTAGTGCGGAACCCTGAAAAGGGCAAAGACACTTGCTTTTAGGAATCGCGTGGGATTCTAAATAAATTCCGATGTTCTTGCCTCTCGTCTCGCAGTACTTATACATTTATCTCCGTACTCAAGCATAGACAAACAGTCTCCACGATTTAGGATCTAAATACCAAAGGTCGCTTAATTTATTTCACTGGTTGCCTTTGAGAAACACCGACGCAGTTAACTTGTTTACTTGGGTTAAAGTTAAATAACATTAATTTGGTTAAAAACAAGCGTTTGTTCAAAGTTTATTAACTAATTGTATTACTAAAGTTACATAAAAATAAGAGAAATGCAGTATATAATATAAATTTTTATGAGAGATACGTGAACGTGATCTCTTTAGCGTTTAGCAGAGAATAAACATATTTGCTACCTATATTTGATATCTATTTTATACCTAATCGAGCTTAAGGCCCAGTTCCGTGGAATGCTATTGGAAAGTCCTACGACCATTATTCTCTATCAAACCATAGATTCCACATGATACGAAACCACGTCGTTATCGTGTCTTGTTCAAATCGTATCAAAGCGTTAGGAATACTTTCACTTTACATTAAGTTATTTTTATTTTGAATAAAATATATTGACATAGTGGTGGTAACTTTTGATGTGTTGATGTTTCGGAACGTATCTTGGTAAAACATGTGATTTTCGACAGTTCAAATCACGCCAATTTCATATTAATTTTGCGCGGTATTGTTTTCGTTTCATAGAGAATAGAGTTTTGCCGATGTCTTATAAGGGACATTATTCCGTATCGATTCCTTACTTCGAAACCACGCGAATTCCTTGTCTTACATAATAAATCTGCGAAACTTTATTCTCTATGAAATGAAAACAAAACCGCGCTAAATGAATTTGGAATTGGCGCGATTTGAACTGTCAAAAATACCGAGACGCGTTCCGAAACATCAACACATATAGAGATATGACCACTTATGTCAATATATTTTATACAAACTAAAGATAACTTTAATGTAAATTGAAGGTATACTAACGTAGTGACACGATTTGAACAAGACACGATAACGACGTGGTTTCGTATCGTGTGGAATCTGTGTTTCCATAGAAAATAACCGCCAAGACAAGGAATTCGCGTGGTTTCGAAGTAAGGAATCGATACAGAATAATAGCCTTGCAGTGATGATTATAACTATATATAATGATGTACCAATCCTACCAGATGCGTGATGGTCTTTCGTTGTATTCCACTTCTATAAAAAGCAAAACAAAACAACAATGTGAATAACTGAGGTATTCATTTCCATACGTAACTGAAAACGTTACATAATTTATATCAAAATATTTAATAATTCTCACAAATGGAAACGGAACGACACGCAATAAAAACTAACAACTTGATACACATAGTACTTATGTTAAATATTTCCATAAAAAATAATTACTCTGTTCGACCTTTATTACAGCCAATTTGCCTTTGTGGCCATGGTTTTTGGGGTATGTAACACTGCTGACGTTCGACTTTATTACCACAAATTGACTCATAAAGGCCCATTACACACCTAAAACTGTTTACACAGACGTATGTTACAATTTAAAAACCTCTGGTCCTTCCTAATGAAGCGTTTAGGATGAAAGGGTCGCTAAATAACCTTACCTAGGTTAATAATGTAGACAGTTTTCATTAGACCCCACATATTTTATTTGAACCTGCCGACGGTTCTCAAATTATCCGTAAAAGACCTTAGAACAGCCATGGTCAACGTGGAGCCTGTAAACCTCTAAAGAATTGCTCAGGAAATGGCGATATTTTTGTATGCAAAATATTATAACTACTTAGGTTACTTAATTTTTTTAACGCACTATTATGATATCTAATCGGATTTTAATTTCGAAAAGACCTCACTGGCGCTTAAAAATATATAAAAAATCCTGCACATTCAAACTAGTAACAGAGGGGCAATTTAAAATTTACATGCAACAGTAATGCGACCCGCATAAATTTTAAAACATTGTCTGTGACCCGTAATTTCAACTTGCTTGAGCATAGCTGCGTTACAAACCCGTTTGTCTTACGAGATAATTTAAAGGGGAATAATTTGGCAAGACGGACTAATTAAACCTGAATTAATTAACTAGCAAAACATAAACAAGTGTCGGGTAGTTGGAACAGCGAGGCCTATAATGAACATTCCTTTACGGATGTCTATTGCGAGAGTACGGAGTTAAATTAGCCGTCATTATGCAGAGAGTAATGTATTGTCTTGGTTTCTATGGGATCCGGTATTGTTGCTACAAATTAGACATAAGTTTAATTGGTTTTTGGGAAATAATTTCTCGATATACCTATTATACTAATTAATTGTTTAATATTATTAAGCATGTCGATTGTAAGAGTGTCGATTTTGTACCCATCATCATCAGGCTGAGGACTTCTGAATATAAATCTCCCCATAGAGTGCCACATTGAAAGGCTGCATTCATCAGTTTTTCATGGTTTTGTCCACGTCAGGCAGGGTTGGCTTATACCATTTTGGCGTTGGTGGTAAGTAGCTGTCTAAAACTAAAAATGTATACCTAATTGTTGCGTAATTTTGAAGCAAAACGAAATACGTTCATTAGGCTATATATAAATAAAATATGATAATGGGTAAAAATTAGCCTTTACCCTTATCCTCACAAAAGCTTTTTAAGTCTTTACCCGTTTGATTATACAAAGGGTATTTGTTCAAGAATCTAGCGAACACTTAATTGGGTGATAACGATAATGATACTTTGCTAATGAAATGTCCACTTTAATCGAAATTCAAGCATTTGCATGCAAAGCCCTCTTAGCGAACGATGGCTGAGCTGTTTTGAATATATTAACCTGCGGCCGTAAGAGGTTCTGTTAAATGATGCTTTTTAAAATCCAGGATTATAGTTACAAGCCTAACATATAAAACGATGCTAGAGCGATGCCACCGCTGGTTCTCCCTCGACGCTCCGTGACGCCAACACTGATTTTGACTTTTATTTTGACAAATGGCCTAACATAGTTGCCTTAGTATTGTCTTATTGTGAAAACATGAGTAACCAATGAAGCAATACGGGTAATCCCGACAGCAGCGACAGTGAATAATTTTGGTTATTAATTGATTTTTCTTAGATGATGAACTTTTTATTTTATTGGACATTATTGTATTATTAACAATATTAACCTATTGTTCTTATTTATAAATTTTTAATTTTATTTTTATTCTACAACCTTGACATGTTTAGGCTACTGTATGAAATATTTTGTGGAAATTATAATTGATTTGGTCGTTTTAATCACCATAAATAAATAAATAAATAAATAAATAAAAAACAGAGAAAAAATAAACATATTCCTTGCCAAGAATACGTAAATACCAGAAGCTTTATACTTGGGCGTACCTTAAAAAATACTAAAGGGGTAGGCAACGCAATGCCTTGGGCATTGCATACGTCTACTGATGTATTGATGATCTTACTTACCATTAGATGGACCGAATGCTTGCTTACCATGGATGGTAAGCAAGCAAGCATTTTAACAAAAAATAATGTCAACCATAGACCTACTGAGGGTAACGAAAATAGTCTAGTTCTGTGAGGTCAACTCAATATCATAACTAGGATATAACAGAAAACCTCTTTATCAAAATAAAAATAACTTAATGTAAGATTAATATAACGACCTTATCATTATCACTATGATGAATGACCTCTTCCAGTTATTTTTTGGATGGACAGCATTGCATCGATGATGCACAATATTATTTATAACTTACAGATGACCTAAAGCCACGATAAAATAAATTGTTGTTGTTCATGTTTTGTTTTTTGATTGTCCTTGTTTGTACGCTATTTACAAAAAGAAAATACCTATGCTATAATACTAAAAAACAAATTTTAAAACACTATATTCGACTGCAGTTTCCTTCAGACAAATTTCCGTCAGCAGGTGAGATAGAGGTGAAAAGCCCAAAAGATAGCAAAAAATCCGCGTTAAAAAGTCTCAGTAAAGTAAACCGTTAAAGGAAGAAATAAGCTACTGATTAACGAGCAGCATTATCCACTTTTACAAAGCGACGATGAGAAAAACCGCAGCGCCCGTCACAGGAAAACATTTATGCATTTAAGCATTTTTAATTTAAGAGTAATAGAACTTATGAGCGATTTACATAATAGATAGCGACTTTACACTTGCATTTGGAGATTTCTCTTAGAGCCAAACATTCGTTGCAGATTCTTGGTCGCGGATGGGGCTGCTGTTAGCAGATTTCCATGAATGCAATTATCTAATATTCTTCTTCTTCTTCTTCTTCTTCTTTTTATATTTTGTTATGGGTATCGATGGCTTGGATTTATTGTGATGCGTTAAGATTTACTTGTCATTTACAGTATTAAAAATATAAATTTTTCATTAAGAGCCCTCAATCTCTATTACAATGAAAAATCTAAAAAAATAAGGATCCATTCAGATTAAGATTTACTTTTATTTGAAGTGAATTACTTATTTCTTTCATTTCTCAATTAATCACAAAGCTTGCATTGTCAAATCTAATAGATTGAGAATGTAACTGATTCAAATTAATATAAGGTGTATTAAAGTAGTTAGTAATTTAATTGGTAGCTTCTATGCGACTTTCAAATGCATCCCTCTTTCATTTGCATTTTTACTACTCTCATTTCTATTTTCAATCATTTCAAATAATATTTTTATTACTTTTTAAAACCTTTTTTGCTAGTGGCTAGAGCCCGACATAGTCAAAACCTCACTCTTTAAGCTTACTTTATGCAACGAAAATTCGTAACTGGCAAGTGTCCAAATAAACCTCAGTTAAAAATATAAAGCTTTAGTTAAAAAAATATAAGCCCCTATTTGCGTTCCCCATGCAATTATGCCAGCGATAAGATTAAGCCCATTTTAGAAGACTCCAAGGCTAATTTGCATGAATTAATTTCAGTCGACATAACGAAAAAGTAGCTAAGGGTACAGCAGACGTGACGGGCAAGCAAATTTGGAATCTCGGGGAAGTCCACTTTCCTTGTTCAGAATAAGTTTATTAGTCGGAATTAAGTCCTAGGATATTTTATGGCTCTCCCCTGAACTAAGTGAAAGTGATTTGTTACTGTAGCTAACTATTTTGTTTTAGATATAAATAATAAATAAATAAATCAATATGTGTAGACATTTCACATCGCGCCATCTAGCCCCAAACTAAGCATAGCTTGTACTATGGGAACCAGATGACTGATACAATACTTATATACTTTTTTGTTTGTAAATACATACATAGAATACAATATAACACCCAGACGCAGAACAAACATCTATGTTCATCACACAAATGTTTGTCCCGGGTAGGAATTGAACCCACAGCCCCTCAGTTCAGAAGGCAGGGATACTACCAACTGAGCTATCTGCCCCGTCTATTCGTTTCAAGTCGCATTATGAAGACAATCCAATGCCATATTTTACTGGACATATTTAAACATCAAAGTGAAAATGTGTAAGTATCGGAACAGGGTTAATGGATATGACAAATATTGTAAAGGTTTCGCTTAAAACAAATGTAATGAGGTACTGTGATTATAGCTAAATACTAGTAGAACTTGTTATTTTTTAATAGCTATAAGTACTTTTTAGCTAACCTATTAGGTAGTACTTAGTGTTCACATAGATTGAAATGGGTTTTCAATATATTACGTAACTTCAATATGATCAGTGTTAGTTCTACGTAACACTTTGACTTATACTAGTTATCCCCTTATCTTTAGCCCAGACCCAGATAATAATACCTACAGTTCAATTCAATTCAATTCAATTGTTTATTTGCATTCCACAATGTTGTTTAAAGATGGTCGTTTACGTGGTTACAGCTCATCATGGACCCTGTCGGGCACGCAACATTAGAAGAGAGGAAGATAGATAATTAACATTAGTTTGTCAACATTAACATGCACCTAAAAATATTACAACATTACTATTTATACATGATTTTCTTCTATATGTTTAAGATGACGTCGAATTTATTTATTTATATTAAAGTAAGTAGGCATATGTATAAGTACCTACTTACAGTCATGTTGGTATTTTCCTACTGCTTTATAACAAAATAATATTTATTTTCCCTCCTATAATTTATTGCTTTTATTTATTTATTTATTTATTTATATATTAATTTATTTATTCATCCATTATTATTATAAAAATTAGATTTATATAGTATTTAGTTCTTGAGTTTTTTATAATTAAATAATGCTGGGGCAAAAGGTATGTGATTGTACCAAGCATTTAAAAATGTTGTCAGTAATATTATACTGTCAGTTTCAAAGATTTCAGCTTATACTGGTTCTATACCACAAACCTTCACCACCGTGAAACGTGTCTTGTATTGAGATTATGTAAATGTTCGGAACCGCTAAACTTGTAACTGCAGTTTCCAGTCCAAGTTTCGATCCAAGTATTGGCACCAAAACCGTTTGAGTAAGAACCAGCTTTTGAAACGTTTATTTTACCTCTAGTATTTGCAGCCCTACCGTAACTATGATATAATCTACGGCAGAAAAAAATCTTACAGAACTAAGGGCCGAGACAAACCATCAAAAAGTCGCAAAAGGCTTACAGATTTCCTGGTTCCATTACGCTTCCTATAGAGACCGCTTTCTGAAGCATTTAAAGTAAGCCAGGAATGTTTCCAAACTTCCTGTGCGCATCCGGCGAACAGCAGTCCTCTTTAACAATAAGCCAGTTGCCGGCTAGATTCAAACTGGCTTGCACTGAAATTCTAAATGATTCTTTGCATTTTTCGTGCCTGATTTATTTGTTCTAGTCGTTTAATTCACCGCTGAAAGCACTTAGACAGTAATGAAAGCGTCTACAAGGTGTTAATACGTTCAATTGTAATTTATAAGGCATAATAACTAGCTTGTTAATACGGGCTGATTAGCTATAAGTAAATTGCTTTGCACTACTAATCGCTTACCAATAAGCTATTAGCCTATTAAGCCTAAAGCGACAACAGCAATATACACATAATACTGATCCACTAACGTGTTCGTAACTGAACTATTTATAGGAACTCCAACAATTTCAAGTTGGCTTAAGTATGTGATCGTAACTTTCAAGAATCTCGAGACCCGCTTATAGTTTGAGGAGCGGCGGAAATAAGAAGTAGCAACGACCCAACTTTGTTAATCTACTGCGTTAATTGCAAAACTATTATATACGAGTCTTTAGACACAAATACAAGCTGACTGGTTAAATAGTGAACATATTGGCGGATCACTCTCGATTCTTGTTCTAAAAAAGTAAATTGTAAACTTACAATTATTATTATTGCTTATTGGTCACAAAGCTTTAAAAAATATGACGCTTAAAGGTGAAGCGTTTTATTTGCTCTGGGACTTTGGTAATATTAAAACAGTAAGTGTGGTCAACCAAGTTCCGCTCTTGAAGATAGTCGTTCGTGCTACAGCTTAGTCAGGAGAGCGCTGGTTATGGTCGTTGTCATGTGCGTGAGGCCACCCGGGCGGCCTGTCCACGCTTACCTTTCCTAGCACTTTAATTTTATTGAAATTTTCGGTCTAGTGTACCGGTTTTTTTCTTGATTTTACTTTTTGATTGTATAAGTTGTGTAAGTATTTACCTACACTGTTCAACCACTAGGTATACTCTGTCAGCTGGTATGTGAAAGGAAATTTTTATACCAAATTAAATAAGGAACTGAAATGATAAAGTAATGTAATTTTGATCAATTATGAATAAATAAATATGAACATTAATATGAATATGGTAATTGAGACAAATGACATTTTTTTTTCTTTCTTATTATCCTTTATATAGTGTGTTTTTCACTGGTTGGTTACTTGGTTTACTGGTAGAATATGCTGTTAGCATTAAGTCCTCCTTACTACACGTTATGTGCATAAAGTATTATATAAATAAATAAGTAAGTACATGAAACATTCTCTTAAATAAAGTACCCCCAGTATAAGTATTAATATCGGTGAGCCCAAAGAACACTATCACCACATTCACTGAACTTAATGAAGCTCCTTACAAAAGCACTTAAGGCCATAAGGCGAACGTCCCGAAAGATCTCAGTATCAGAAACAATACGTCTCACAGTTACTGTACAATGAGACAATGGCACAATAGTCTACAGCGTAATAAACGTAAAGCATTTTGGTAAGATAACAGAATGAATGTAATTACCGGCAATGATGCTGCGGGTGTTCTAAATTAGCCTCTATGTCATGGGAAATAAGGGCTAGGTATTAAATTATAAATCGTTTGAAACTAGAGTTGCACTAGATACCCGGACTATCTTTCCAGTTCCCATCTCTGTATACTATAAGCATTGCTTTGCTAGAAATAAAATTATGTCGAACTAGTGTTACCTACATACGTCTAAAAATGTTACAAATTAAACTAAGTCAGTAAGCTATTAGATCGGTTTTACCAATAACTTGATTTAAAATTTAGCAGTTTTTGTTGATAGATTTAAGCTGAAAAAGCGCATCAATATAACAGGACTGTAAGGAATAAATGAAGGCGAAAATTCTCTCATCTACAAGAAGACACTTGGCCATCAAATAGGGGTAAAAAAATTAGCAAAAACTTAACAATAATTTCTAGGTCTGTAGCACAAACACAGCCGTAGTGTGGGCTATCGGCCCAAGCCGACGTGGCTTGGGCCGATAGCCAATAACCGGAAGAAAATGATCGGAAATATTACTTTCACTTGAGTAAACTTTGTAGAAAGTCACGACGACTTGATCTATGTGTATACGAGAGATGCGTCAACCTCACTTGTACGGTGGGTGACCATGATTGGTGGTATGGTTGGGTAATTAATAGTCCACCCAACCTATCCGTTTTCCCGGCAACTCCGGCCAAAACTCTGGTACTCAGCTCTACTAATAACTGTATATCAGATGCGCCGTATGGTTTTCAATTAGACAAAGTAGTTTATGCTTTTGATTGTTGTAATTAGTAACAATAATGGGAGTCTTCAAGCGTGATTTTGCTGTTGGTTAATTTCCGACAATACATTTCACCACGTTCATGAAGCCAACTTGAATCTCAAATTGGTTGGAATGGTTGTCAAAGGCTGTATTGCCAAATAAATAATACTTAAAAGCTACCAACATACCTCTTAGGAGCAATACCTAAGTAGACGTAGAAATAAGGAGGACGCCTTAATTATCAGAACCTAGAGTCAGAAAATAATGATAATTAATTGAGGAAAACAGAAAGAATTAAGGTTCTTGAATTTAAAGTCATTCACCGTATTGAGTGTTGACCATTGATAAAGACTTATTATAGCTATCTAGATTACGTGATATTTATTCAAAATATTAGTAAATGATTTGTACATATTTAGTTATGTACACACAACAAAGTCTAGGGATATAAAACATTTTATTGATTATCTCAAAAACCATAAAAAAAATGTTACGAGTGTAAATGGAGAATTATGGATAATTTCATGGCTTATACCTAAACATTAACAACACGATACAATTTTGATTTTTTTATTAATAAAAGTGTTAAATTATTAAAGTCATAGAAAATTACTAACCAAGTAAAAACTTATTTCCTTTTAAATTAATTTCATTGAGTTAAATTTAATTGAATCTTATCAAATCTGATAGCTAGTAATCGGTATTGCCTCCTCTGGCACTAATTACATAGCGGCAACGATTTTCCATACTTACAATTAGGATGTCAATGTTCTGCTGGGGTATGCGGTCCCAAGTTCTTTGTAAATGTTCAAAAAGTGGTTCTGTTGTCAAGTTGGGCGGAAAATCCTTCCATGCTCTTTGCCGTAACATGTCCCAGGCGTGTTTAATTGGGTTTAAGTCGGCTGACTGTGCAGGCCAATCCAACCTGAACATCATGTTCTCGAAGGGCGGCCGACCCCAGCTGCGCCGTGTGCGAAGGTGCATTGTCATGCATAAGCTGAAATTCTTGTCCCGTTTGGGCTCCGAGCGGGACAATGACACGTTGCACTACCTCCTCATGGTATTTATGGGCAGTCATGCTGCCCTGAATCCAAACGAGCTGGGTTCGTTTGCCGATCTGTATTCCTGCCCACACCATGATTGTCCCGCCTTGGTACGGGGTAACCTCCTGTGGATGTCGGAGACGGCTGACCCTACCTGGAGTTCTCCAAACGCATGTTTGTCGGAAATCTGGATGAAATTCAAAGCGGGACTCATCAGTGAACAGCACCAATGACCATTGTTGGTCAGTCCATGTTAAATGTTCTCCAGCCCATATTAGTCGCCTACCACGATTGCCACGTCGCAGCGCTGGGACTCGTAGCGGTCTGCGAGCATGAAGACCAACTTCATGTGGCCTTCCTCGTACGGTTTGGTCACTAACCAACAGCTGGTGGTCCTCCTGGAGCCTTTACACTAGTTGCGTCGCTGTGATGTTGGGTAATCTTTAGGCGGTAATTTGGAGAAATCGATCCTGTCTTTGAGTGATAACGCGATACCTGCCCGTGTGCCTTTCCACCACGTCTCCAGTAGCGCGATAACGTGACCACAGCCTAGATATTACATTTTGGCTTGTGCCTAGAGCCTCAGCAACAACGCGTAGTATAGCACCGTTTTCTAAAATGCAACTGCTCGTAACATTTCATCTCGAGTCAAATGACGGCATGGCATAACGCTAAAGAGGTTACAAAATCAATGCATACAAGAAAAAAAAACTTAAGTCGTTTATCCTAACTTAACACCTGAAAAAAATTCAATGCAACTTACCGTAATTAAGGTACTCAGAAGATTGCGCTGTGTTTTATGTGTTTTCATTTGTTTCATTTCAATTTTTAAATTTCGAAAAAGGATTAAATAAGGTTTCAGTCTGTATATAAACTTTTTAAGGAAACTAAATAGGTTTTAAACAATTAAGCTATGTTTGATTTCGAAATAACGTATCCCTAGACTTTGTTGATGTGTGTAGGATAAAGCGTGATGAGTGTGTCCTTTCTTTCAAATAAAAATACTTACAATGATTTTTTTTTCTTTCACGAATAAATCCAACCGTTGTGTCGTCGCAGGTTCTTGGGCATGTGAATACCATGGTGTCGCCGGAGGGACGCCACTCACTTATCCGAACATCTTTTGACGATATAACCTCTTTACAAACCTTATAGTGAGCTTTATATTTTATAGAGCATATCAATGTATACAAAACAATGCAAACGCATTCTCATAACGTTACATTATTTACGGTAAAATATTGTTTAAATTCAACATCAAATATTAGTGCTCCAACTTCGGTGCTTTTTCATCAAGCCCATTACAACACCCATTAAAAACGTACGTAGTTCATTAGATATTCATAAGTGCTCTGATAACACACGAAATGAATAAATAACATCATATTTGAATATTTCCTAGAGATCACGTAGACAATTTAAATTCTCTCTCTGAGTAGTCAACGGTTTCGCTACGCTGGGGTTGATGTAGATAACATCAACACACAACGTAAGCTTTTTAGCTATTATAAAATCACTCACACTGAAGCTTGACTCCATTTTTAACTGATCAGCCAAATAAAAGCCTGTTATGTATGTGTGTGTGGCTGCGCCCACCCCGACAGGTGCATCGTATAATAAATGAGTGTGAAGTCAACTAGCGATCGTTTCACTTGTCCCGCACGCTCTGTCCCCTTATACTGAACAGTGGCGACGAGACAACAAACAAAACAAATTATACATGGTGTAAAGGAGTTATACAGAGGAGACTAGGAAGAGTATTATATTTAGTAAAAGATATTAATAGTACAGAAATTCATAAGAGACACTTAAATCAATTAATGTTGTATAAAGGGACAAGTAACAATCATTGGGATAATATGAATATGGTACAAAATTCAAACGCAAACTTACCGAGTCCACCGTTGCCGCCGCCATCGCCGCTGCCGCTGCCGCCGTCGTTGTCGCCGTCGTCGTCGCCGTCGCCGTCGCCGTCAACGCTGCCGCCGTCGTTGTCGCCGTCGTCGTCGCCGTCGCCGTCGCCGTCAATGCTGCCGCCGTCGCTGTCGCCGCAACCGCTGCCGCCGCTATCAGCACCGTCATCGCCGCCACAAGGCGCTTCCGGGTCACCAGGACCCCAGCATGAACTTTCATCACCGAACACCGTGTCACTCTCGACCAGAAATAGGAGAACTGAAGCGTACACATCAGGTGATTTCGCATCGACAAGGGGGAGTGGAAATGGAAGCGAAGCTCAACAGGCACATGATGACATGCTAGCTGCTTCCAAAGACTCAGCTGAGGAAACTGCAGAGGGCCAGTCGGACTCCGACTTTGAGTTCCATGAAGCGGAACCCGAGGTCGAGGATCAGAGCGACATACAAGGCGCTGCCGCCATTGTACCAAAGAGATTGTTACGCCGGCGTCCCGAGGTGTCTTACAAAAAGTACTTTAAATAAAATTGTTATTCAATAGGTTAATTTAGATTATTTTACTAGGGAGAGGGATGTTATGTATGTGGGTGTGGCTGCGCCCACCCCGACAGGTGCATCGTATAATAAATGAGTGTGAAGTCAACTAGCGATCGTTTCACTTGTCCCGCACGCTCTGTCCTTATACTGAACAAAGCCGTAACAAATGTACCCAACACGGCTCAGCCTGATGAAATTTCTGGTTTAAAATCATTCATTCTCAAAGATCATACTTAGTCCACTTTACTTCACCGCTCCGGAGCAATTCACTAGATTCTCAATTAACCAGATTCGCAACTCACCAGATTCTCAATTCAGCAGATTCGCAACTAACTATGTTTTGTACTATTGAACAGAAAATAAATATGTATACACGATACACATTGATAAACAACAATAAGTATTCACATTAGTTCACACAAATTTAAGTACTTATACCAATAACGCTCGCTGCAGTCATCATTTGGATAGGAGACCGCTACAAAAAGTAGTAAGTATCTGCTACACCAGTACTTGGGAGGGGTCGGTCCTGGAGGTCAAGTCTTCGGGTAGACTAAACATTATGGCGCAGGCCCAACCGCCTCCGTGACAGCCTCCGTGGTGTGGTGGTTGAGCAAGTCGGGTCATGACCCGGAGGTGGCGGGTTCGATTCCCGCAAAAGAACAAGTATTTGTGCCCAAAAAAAAAAAGCGCAAATACTTGTTCTGTGTCTGGGTGTTGTGGGACCATGGTCCTTGTAGTTCCTCGGTCCCTAGATACAGGGAATCCTAGTTAGGGTCCAGGATCTATGTATGTGATCGTTGGGCGTTAAAACCGCACCATGTGAGGTATATGAGAAGAAAGGAAGGAATTGTATCCTCTACTTAGTTTGTGGGAAGGAAGTTGGCATCCTCAATGCTCCACTAACAATGTCTGTTGACAGTGATGTGGTGCCGATGGCTGCCGGATATAAAATAAAACTAGAAGTTCAATGGTTCGTGTCTTATTTAGAAATATGCGCCTTATTTATAGTATTTTAAGCTAAAAGTAATAATAATAATTAATCTACTATCCTATGTCTAAACCTTACCTCCTAGAAAGCACCTATGTACAAAACCTTAAATTATTAATCTATATTGGCCTATTTCTACTAACCTAAAGGAAATAATACTACGTACCTATCTAGAACTTTATTAAACATAATTTAAAGCTAGATCTATCCTATTAACAAATATTTACATCGGACATCAAATCGAGCGTTCATATAAATATAGAGCGCGCGCTCCAAACTGTCAGTCATCATTCCGCTACCTGACACCGCTCCGAGCGGTTGTCTTGTAATCCGAGCGCACCCGTTACGCTCCCCTCGATTCCGAGAACCGAACGCCACGGTCCGCCGCCTGGCGCCGCCATTTTGTGCGGTCGCCTCTCGTGTTCACGCCGCCGCCTTCCCAGGCCCACCCGTCTCGCGAGTGTCGCGAGTGAAGAGACTGTTTGCTGGATTTTTGGACAATATTAGCGCCGTCGCTACCAGTGCCGTGAGTGTTGTGCGTGTTCGCCGTTGCCACGCACGAGCGTGTGCCGCGGCCCGAGTGCGTTGTCGCCGTCGCCGCGTAGCCTCCGCGCTCGTGCGCGTGACTGGCTGCCGCCGCGTTCGGGTACACTCGTCGTCGCAGCAGGAGCTGCAGAAGACATAGGGATCCGCGTGTCAGGTATCCACCCGCGCTGCTTTGCAGACGGTACGATTATTAGGGCTACATCCTAGGCACACACCGCTCTGCCTTATAGGCAGGGCGTGCTTATTCACTCCCCGCTCCATCCCGGGGCACGCCCAGGATGGAGCCTATCCCATCGGATGTTGCCGCGAGGCAAATATTCGAATTCTTTAATTGGGCCATTCAAGCCAACCCGAATCTAAAGAACCTTTGGTCAGAATACGTTTCAGCATCAACCCCAACCGCACTAGCCAGTGAGCCCGCATCACCGGTGATGCCCCCACCGCCATCCACCTCTGTCAGCGTCGCCCGTGCACGCAAACCGGAGAAAGTTGCTTCCCGCAACAGCTCCCGCTCTCCCGCCCCCCGCGGACCCTCCCCCGCTCCTACGCCGCGAAGCCGCGAAGTTGTCGCGCATGAGCGACCGCGCTCGCGCACGCGCTCGCGCTCGCCTGTCTTTTCCCCTCCATCACAGGAAGTAATTTCCTCTCTGATGGAGTATGATACCCCCGCCTCTCCTGACCCTGTTGATGCTGATGGCTTCATCACGGTCACGAAAGGAAGGAAACGCCCCGCGGCTGCTTCCTCTCCTCCCCCGCCGCCTAAGGCTGCTTGCCCTTCCGGGGCAGTAGCTGGTCCATCCGACCGTAAAGGCTCATCCGCCTTTGAGGTTGATGTGCCCTCCTCGGGGCCATCAACCGCCAGAGCGGAGCGACCTCCTCCCCCTCTATTCGTCCAGGAGAAGGAGAAGTGGAGTAACGTCTCCTCTCTCCTGAAGTCGCGCAAGGTGAATTACACCTCCGCCAGACTAACCGGTTCGGGCATTAAGGTCCAGGTACCTTCCTCAGACGACCATCGTCTGCTCACCCGCATTCTCCGCCAAGAGAAAATAGGTTTTCACACCTATGCTCTCGAGGAGGAGAAAGTACTCCGCGTAGTCATACGTGGAGTACCTAAAGAGGTGAAGGAGAAAGTAATCCTCACCGACCTTAAAGCCCAAGGTTACCCAGTCCGGGAAGTCCATCGGCTTTACAGTGGACATGACAAGATCGCTTTCGATCTTGTTTTGGTTGTCCTCGACCGCTCTGAAAGAGGAAAGGCCATCTTCAACCTGAAGGAGGTCAACACTCTTTCAGGGCTCACGGTCGAGGCCCCATACCGGAACGGTTCTCCGTCCCAGTGCCACCGCTGCCAGCTCTATGGGCACGCGGCGCGGTTCTGTTTCGCCAGGCCCCGCTGCGTGAAGTGCCTTGGAGATCACGGCACCGCGGACTGTCTCCGTACTCGGGACAGCCCAGACCCGCCAAGCTGCGTTCTATGCGAGGCCTCGGGGCATACCGCGAACTATCGTGGTTGCCCTAAGGCACCGCGTAGCACGCAGAGGCCTAGTAGGCGCGTACCATCTCGCCCCAATCCCCCGGCCACTCGCTCCCAAGGGATTAGCTCTAAGCTATCCCTTGTCCCCGCGAGGACACAGCTCTCACAGGCACCGCCTCCCGCAGTCAGCGCCTGGGTCAAGCCCCCGAGCATGGTTCGGGCGCAGGCTGCGCCAGCGGCTTTTCGCAGTACTCCGGTCATTGCTGAAGAGCTGCCTCTAGGTTGCATTAGCCCCCCCGCCTCCAAGCCTGGCCTCTCTGGCCAAGCTGCTTCGACTTCTCTGATGGAAGATCTAGCTCTGATCAAGCAGAGCCTGACAGCCATCGACCTGAAGGAAGTGCGTGCGCTAGCACACAAACTTCGTTCAGCCGTGACTCCCGAGGACCGCTTCTGTGCCCTGGTCCAGCACGACAACATCCTCGACGCTATCATGCGCTGTCCCTTACCTTCTTTTAGTAGTATCTAATATGGATAGTACACCAAAAAAGGTTAAACCTCGCTCCGTAGCGTTAGCGTTCTTCAACGCAAACGGTCTCGCTCGTCAACGCGACTTGGTTCACGACTTTTGTAAGACCCATCAGGTCGATGTAATGCTTGTGCAAGAGACCCTCCTGAAACCCAGTAAACGGGATCCTAGGATCGCCAATTACATTGTGGTTCGTAATGATAGGCTTACCAATGCCGGAGGCGGTACGCTTATCTATTACCGAAGGTCTCTTCACTGCATTCCAATTGATACTCCTACGTCCTTAGTCAACTTAGAAGCCTCTTGCTGCCGCCTAGCTATGAACGGCCATCAGTCGATCATACTAGCGTCTTGTTACCTCCCCCCCGACAAACGTTTGCTCAGTAGTGATATCAACGCACTGCTCTCTCTGGGAAGCTCCGTCATTCTGGCGGGAGACTTCAACAGCAAACACACCATGTGGAACTGCCACACTTCCAATACCAACGGTAGGATACTCGAACAATTAACTGACCCACGACCAGACGCAGACCACCACACCTTTGACATCATCGCACCCATGACTCCAACCAGGTTCCCTGGGAACCTCGACCATCGACCAGACATACTCGACATAGCTCTTTTAAAAGGCGTAATACTCAGGTTACGCTCGATAGAAGTGCTTCACGAACTTGACTCTGACCACCGGCCCGTTCTCATGAGACTAGGCTCGGATTTTACTGAACTTCCACCCCAGACCAAAACAGTGGTGGACTGGAAGCGATTGGGGGAATCCCTGAAAGCTATCAGTTCACCCGACTTAGATAAGATACCCGATGACATACAGACACTAGATGACGTTTCCTCCGCGATCGACGCTCTCACCAGCCACCTCCGCACCGTAGTGGGTGAGTCCTCGAAGCAGGTTCCAGTGGTGGACCACCGCTGGGATCTGCCCGAGGATGCGAGGAGACTGCTGACAGAAAAGAACGCAGCCACTAGGGCATACGACGCGGCCCCCACCCATGATAACAAATCCACCTTGAATTTCTTCCAGCGTGCTGTTACGAAACGCATAGGTGATCTTCGCGCTCAGAACTGGACAGACCTACTTTCAGGGCTCGAGCCAACCCACCAGGCATACTGGAGGTTGGCTCGAACCTTGAAAAGTGACACACTTAGAACGATGCCTCCTCTTGATAGGCCGAACCAAGTCCCTGCGTTCGATGACGAGGAAAAAGCTGAGTGTTTGGCTGAGAGCCTCGAGGCCCAGTGTAACCTTTCCCCTGATCACGTTGACCCTGTCCACCTCCATACGGTGGTCAGCGAAGTTGAACGTCGCAGCTCTCTAACACCCTCCGACCCCCCTCTTGAGCTTATTAAGGCCGCTGAAGTCGAGTCTGTCATCAGGGATCTCGTCACCCGTAAAGCTCCCGGCGCTGATGGTATCAGCAACAAAGTGGTCAAACACTTTTCGGTCCCCTTGATCTATCTCCTGGTTAGCATCTTCAATGCGGCTATGAGTAATTGCTCTTTTCCCGCTGCGTGGAAGTCCGCCGACGTCATCGGCATCCACAAGCCAGGCAAGAAGGCTACCGAGCCCTCTAGCTACCGCCCCATTAGTCTCCTCAGTACTCTGGGGAAGATCTACGAGCGTCTCATTCGGAGGCGTCTCTGGTCCCATGTCCACGAACATAAACTCCTTCCCGACGAGCAGTTTGGCTTTAGAGCCAGACACTCTTGCGTCCAACAGGTGCACCGCATCACGGAGCACATTCTCGATGGCTTCAACTCGAAGCCGAAACCCAAAGGGACTCTTGCAGTCTTCTTAGACGTAGCGAAAGCCTTCGATAAAGTCTGGCACGACGGCTTGATATTCAAGCTGTACCACATCGGCGTGCCGGATCGTCTTGTGCACATCATACAAGACTTCCTCAGGGATCGAAGCTTTCGCTACCGCGTTGAGGGGGAGCGATCCTCTCCCCATCCCATCAGAGCCGGAGTACCCCAGGGCTCCGCGCTCTCCCCTTTGCTATTCTCGCTGTTCACCAGCGACATTCCGCGGTCATTCCATCCAAGTGTGCAGCTTGCACTCTTTGCGGATGACACCGCCATCTACTGCTCCGGATGGCAGAGAGTCCATATGCGCGGTCGCCTCCAACGAGCCCTCACCGAGATCGGTGCATGGTTCAGGAAATGGCGGATCACGGTTAACCCAGACAAAAGTGCAGCGATGTACTTTTCTGACTATAAGCGTGATCCGCCATCGAGACCACTCTCTTTGTTCGACAAGCCCGTTCCTTGGGTTCCGTCTGCTAAATACCTGGGGGTTACCCTCGACTCCAGGCTCAGCTTCATTGACCATATTAAGCGAGTGCGCGATAGGGCTGCCTTCGTCCTAGGCCGCCTCCACCCTCTCCTGAGCAAGGGTAGTAAGATGTCCCTTAGAAATAAGGTGACACTTTACAAAACTTGCGTTCGCCCCATTATGACATACGCATCTGTCGCGTTTGCTCATACACACCCAGTCCACCTGGATCGACTTCAGGTGATCCAAAACCGGTTCATCCGCAAGGTGGTCGGGGCTCGCTGGTACCAGCGAAACGCCGACCTCCATTGCGATCTCGAACTCCCATCCATCCGTCAGTTTATGAAGGATGCATCCCGCCGCTATTTTGACGCGGCCCCCCATCACCCCAACCCTCTCGTAGTCCAAGCATCAAGCTACTCTACAGACATGACAGACCCACCACCCCGTCGTCGACGCCCAAGACACGTCTTGAGCGACCCGGAAGATCCTATAGCAGCCGTTGTTTCGGCTGCGCTAGGATCACCGGACCAGTCTAGCCCTTCTGGCTCAGGTACCGATTTCGGCACCGGTATAGGATACCAGCGTAACACAATCAGACACCGACCCCGCCGGCGAGGTCGACGTACCCCCCGTAGGTTAGTTAGAACGGTCGCGACTTTCCATAGGGTCCACTCCTCCAGCGGACGTAGCCTTCTCGATCCTCTTATCCCGGCAACAGCCCAAGCCGAGGCTCGCACCCCAGGGGTGCCCTTGAGCTAGTTGCCCCCCACTTTTGTCGGCTGGGTGCCTTAAGCGCCTGCCCTCCCGCCCGGTGACGCTGTAAAGGTCGTTAGAGACCAACAGCATTAGCCCGTTCAAAAAAAAAAAAAAAAAAAAAAAAAAAAAAACAAACTGTCAGTAGGCAGCGCACCACCAACCGATGCACACGTACGGCGAATGTTTCGCCGCCACATGACCCCCCTTCAAGCGAAGCGTACTCTCTGTTTCACGATACGCCCTGATCTCGTGGTATAGGGCTTCGCTGAGTCTGGTTTGTATGCTGGTGGTATGGAGTTCGATGCAGTCTGCAGTGGTGGCAAAACCGACGTGGGCTCAGATTCGACCCGCTCGTTGTCTTCACTGAGAATGTAGGCAGGCTTCAATCGGTCGATTGATACGTTCGTCGTACGCAGTGGTAGTTGCACTTTGAAGTACTTGCTGCGTCGCTCGAGCACTTGGTACGGTCCGTCGTAAGGTGGCTTTAGCGCGCCCCTCACGGTATCGTTGCGGATGAACACATGGCTGCAGGTCGCCAGGTCTTTGTAAACAAAGGGCTGTTTACATGTAGCGCGTCTCTGGGCAGGCGCTAGCGATGCCATCGTTTCTGTAAGGCGGCGCACGAACTCTGCGTCCTCGACGTCTGACTTAACAGGTACGAAGAAATCTGCCGGCAGCCGTAGCGTGGATCCGTATGTCATCAGGGCTGGACTTAGATCGGTGTCCGCGCATAGGGCGGTCCGCAGGCCAAGTAGCACGGTAGGTAATTCTTCGCTCCATCGTGTGCAGGCGCCCCTAGCCATGAGCGCGGCTTTGAGCGTGCGATGCCATCTTTCTATTTTTCCGTTTGAAGAGGGATGATAGGCAGTAGTTTTAATGTGCGCGACGCCGAACTTCTTCATCAAGGTTTCGAATAGTGATGACTGGAACTGTAGTCCACGATCTGTAGTCGCGTGGAGTGGGCATCCGAATCTTGCGATCCATCCCTCATAGACGGCTTTAGCCACCGTTTCTGCGGTTATATCTCGTACAGGGATCGCCTCGGGCCATCGTGTGAAGCGATCTATGATGGTGACAAGGTAGCGGAACTCGCTAGATATGGCAAGAGGTCCAACTATATCTATGTGGATGTGGGAAAATCGCGCTGACTCTGGAAACTCGCCCACCGGAGTGATCACGTGACGATGTACTTTGGCGCGCTGGCATCCAATGCATGCTCTTGTCCATATACCGACGTCCTTGTTCATCGCAGGCCAGAAATATTTGGATGTCATCAACTTGCGTGTTGTACGAATTCCCGGGTGACTCACATCGTGTTGCGCTTGGAAGGCTGCGTAACGATGAGCCGTAGGTAGGTATGGTCGCAGGTTGCCAGTGGACGACTCGCAGGTGATCGTTTGCGTAACGCCTGGCAGATTTATATTGGCGAATCTCAAGTTTCGGTTTTGCCTTAATAATTTCAGGTCTTCATCTATTTCTTGATCTTCAGCTAATTTTTTAAAATCGATTTTTGATGATAGTTCGACTTCATCTATCTTGTCTAATCGGCTCATAGCGTCTGCTGCTTTGTTTCTGGTACCGTCGATGTACTTGATTTGGCTACAAAACTGGCTGACGAAGTGGAGCTGGCGTTCTCGTCGCGGTGTATCGCAACTAGCGGGTGGCTTCGACAGTGCGTACGACAGTGGCTTGTGGTCTGTATAGATAGTTATGTCGTTGCCTTCGATGAGTCG
This sequence comes from Ennomos erosarius, assembly GCA_963580505.1. Taxonomy (NCBI): domain Eukaryota; kingdom Metazoa; phylum Arthropoda; class Insecta; order Lepidoptera; family Geometridae; genus Ennomos; species Ennomos erosarius. Next base: position 3,950,735 of record OY756982.1, read on the forward strand.
TCGCAAGTGTTTCACAGCTGTGTACATAGCTAGAAGTTCGCGATCGTACACGCTGTATCTTCGCTGCGTTTCACTCATTGACTTTGAGAAAAATGCGAGCGGCTTCCAGATGTTGTGAACTTTCTGCTGAAGAACACCTCCCATGCTTGTATCAGAGGCGTCTGTCAAGAGGCACAGAGGCGCGTTTGGCACTGGATGCGTTAGCGTTGTGGCGTCGATTATGCTTTGGCGGCACTTATCAAATGCTTTCTCTGCTTCTGCCGTCCATTGTATTGGCGTTTTATCGTTCTTTTTGCTGTTGTGTAGGTACTTGTTCAGCTCGTGTTGATGATCAGCTTGGTGCGGTAGACAGTCACGATAGAAATTGACCATGCCCAGAAATCTTCTTAACTCCTGAATTGACTTCGGTTTCGGGTATTTTGCGATAGCTTCGATACGATCTTCTGTCGGCTTTATACCCTCTGACGTGACCTCATAGCCGAGAAACTGGATCTTATGCTTGCCAAATTCACACTTGTCTATGTTGAGTGAAATGCCGAATTTGTTCAGGCGTTTAAGTACTTCTTCCAGATGCTTCTTGTGCGATTCTTCATCTCTTGAGTATATGAGTACATCATCCACAAAACAGAATACGCTGTCATCGAGCCCTCGCAGCACTTCATGCATGAACCGCTGGAACGTTTGGCCAGAGTTACGAAGGCCAAACGTCATGCAGTTGAATTCGAAGAGGCCAAACGGAGTTATGATGGCTGTCTTCGGAATGTCTTCTTTTCGATTTGGTATCCAAAAATAGGCCATCTTGATGTCGAGCTTGCTAAATATCTTCTTGCCGTGCAGCTGGTATGTAAAATCTTGTATCCGCGGTATGGGATAACGGTCTGGAATAGTCGCAGCGTTTAGTCTTCGGTAATCGCCACAGACACGCAGCGAGCCATCTTTCTTGTAGGTTAAATGCAGCGGGCTGGCCCAGGAACTTTTAGAAGGCTGGCATATTCCCATCTCCATCATTTTCTCGAACTCTACTTTCGCAGCCTTGTATTTGTCCGGCGGCAGGGGACGCGGCCGTGCATAGAGAGGCGGTCCCGAAGTCTCAATATGATGAGTCACGCTATGTTTCGGCGGAGTCTTCAATGACATGGGCCGAAGTACATCTCGGTACTTCATCAAAATGTCGTGGTAGGTATGATCACGATTGACCATATATACGGCGGGATCGTTATTGTTTATCTTGATTGCGTTAATGTCGATGTCGGTTACTTGATCCAGTAACTTGCGGTGGTGGAGGTCCACCATGAGCTTGTGGTGTCTCAAGAAGTCGGCACCCAGAATTGAAGTCTTCACATCAGCAACAATGAAGGTCCATCGGAAACCACGCCGCAGTCCTAAGTTGAGCTCTAATGTGCGCTCTCCATAGGTACGGATGGGCGTGTTGTTTGCGGCGTAAAGCTTGTATTCTGCTGTAGACGATGGTCCTTGGCTTTTGTTTCGCACTGCTAGGACGGATATGTCAGCGCCGGTGTCTACCAGGAAACGTTCCCGCGTGTTGATGTCGACGATGCATAGGCGGTGGCTTACAGGAGGTACATCAACGGCCGCCACGGTCGATGTCTGCGTTAGTTTCCCGACTTTTTTGATTTAGCGCACGGTGACTCGCAGCGCCGGGCGTTGTCGCCGTACCGGAAATGGTATCGGCATTGCCAATCTGGGTCTCCTGGTCTTCGTCTGTTACCAGCTGGCGTACGGGAGCGTGAGCGATAACGTGTGCGTGCACCGGATCGTTGATTCATCCTTAACTCTGCGATCTCAAGCGAGAGCTTTTCAATCTGCTTCGTAAGAAGCTCGAAATGCGCGTTTTCTACACTAGAGCTGGATGTAGTAGTAGTCACAGCAGCGATATTTGAGTGCCCGGTGTGTTCCATCATCTTGTCCGCCATAGCTGCCAGACCGTCGAGTGAAGATTCGGTGTTTACCGATAACACGGCGCGCACTTGCGTGGGTATCTGGTTCATCCACATGACTTTTAATGCGTCGTCCGGAAACGTGTGGTTGCCGAGGTCGCGCATCCGCCGGAGCAACTGTGTGGGCTTCTGATCACCCAGTTCTAATCCACTAAGGAGCTTTTGAAGTTGACGGTGTTCCGATTCTTGGTACACGGATATTAGACGGTCCTTCAGTATCTCGTACCGTCCCGTGGTAGGTGGTTTCAGTATAATATCGCTTACTTGTTCGATATCTGAGCGCTGGAGTACGGGAATCACGAGATTATATTTCTGGTCATCGCTGATCTTTTGAGGGGCGATAACGGCCTCGAATTGTGCAAACCACAATCGCGGATTTTCTCTCCAAAAGGGCGGGATCCGTGCTTGAAGTGAGACAGATGATAATTCGCTCTTCACTTGTGATAATTCGTCCTGTGCCATCTTCAAATGATTTAATACTTAGTAGTCGGCAGGTCACCAAATTGATGTGGTGCCGATGGCTGCCGGATATAAAATAAAACTAGAAGTTCAATGGTTCGTGTCTTATTTAGAAATATGCGCCTTATTTATAGTATTTTAAGCTAAAAGTAATAATAATAATTAATCTACTATCCTATGTCTAAACCTTACCTCCTAGAAAGCACCTATGTACAAAACCTTAAATTATTAATCTATATTGGCCTATTTCTACTAACCTAAAGGAAATAATACTACGTACCTATCTAGAACTTTATTAAACATAATTTAAAGCTAGATCTATCCTATTAACAAATATTTACATCGGACATCAAATCGAGCGTTCATATAAATATAGAGCGCGCGCTCCAAACTGTCAGTAGGCAGCGCACCACCAACCGATGCACACGTACGGCGAATGTTTCGCCGCCACAACAGCTTTACATGATGACAGCAAAAAACAAATATACATGGTCCAATAAGTCCAATTTATTTATAGACTTCCACACACACTTAGCTGAACTTCATCATCAGTGTAAAAATCCACTAGCATTATTCCCATTTCGCTGATTATTTTCAGTAAAAAATTGACCCAATTTTTTATACTGCGGTCAGAAATTCAAATCTATATTTCTACGGTTCACTGAAGACCGCTGAATCATTTCTGCGGTAGTGGGCACAAGCTTACAGTCGTTTTCAATTTATTCAACTCTCGACTCGAAGTTATAAAGCAAGTTGGGATAGCGTATGGTAAGTTTGTAATGCGATCACTGTACGAAAGGCCTGCCTTTTAGTCACAAAATTGAGTCAAACTGACTACGTGGCTCTAGGTAATATAAGGGAACCATTTTTAACACCAGTGCATATAAATATTCCTTACCTCAATATAGAAAAAAAATGCGATGAAAGCTGTTAACAATTTAGAGACCTGTAAATAACCTCAATCTAAAATAGATGAAAATTGATAGATAAATTTAAATTTTATTAAGAAAATGAAAAATGCTTTGAGTTTAAACAAAAGTTGGATATAATATTAAGTATCTAAACTTCCATACTAATATTACTAGTAGTCCATTTTTATATGTGAAATTGGTACTTGTTAAGAATCAAGTATATACGAGTAGGTACCCAATTTTCCTGCTGAATATTATCAAAATTGGCGGATTACGTACAAAAATATACTATAGACCTAATAGACATATCGAGAATTTGGTAACATTCATCATCATTATTTTCTTCATCATGGTGTAAAACAAAAAAAATCCATTCTAATTACCTATTATAGGCAAATCAAAACATCCAGAGCTCGAAATAGGCATGATGATGACTACTATTAAAAATGAACAAATAAATAATACATTCATAAAGATGATTAAAACAGAATGCAATAATTGAAAAATTAAGTAAAATCGGTAAATAAATCACGGAGCAATAAGCTTTTAAAGTTTCTATACGAGGCATCTCCTCTCCCTTTCTCGCGAAACAGACCGCCTCCACGGTTACTATGAAAAATCCACCTGTGACGTCACATGCCAAAGAAATTGTATGTAAAGCTACCACAGCTTAGTAATGACGACACTACTATGACGACATTGCTCTGACGTCACTGGCCGTTTGAGCTACCTCTTTCTATGCCGGTTTTTAAAATGCTTGTAACTTTGCCGTTTTTGAGATATTTTATTTTTGTTTTCACAAATGTTTATTTTTTGAGGAATATTTTTAATTAATGCAAAAAATAAATTTTAGTCATCATGCCTATTGTATTAGGTAGGTACTATGTACCAATGTTATCAGCTTTAACTTTTACGTGGTTTCTGAATGTTGGCCCTTAATTAAAATATTAATTTTTCAATAAAAGCAGAATAAGTTTTAATAGGTACCTAACTATTAAATCCTATCCAAACCAGAAGAATCTGAACAATGCTTATCACGTGTCGGTAACAGCTGCGCAAATCTAATTTACAATTTCGAAGTCGTTCGCTTATAGAACGTAAGTAAGGCTTCAATTAGTTTGGAACTGCAGTGAGTAATACTGTATTGTTGCGAACAGTCGTGGGTAGGTAAGTACCAACATAGTTGCAAATGACGCACTGAAAAAAAAAACCCATCTAATTGGGATTTGAACCCAGAGACTGAACTGGTGTTCCAGCTCATTGTAGACGTTTTTACCAACTAAGCCATAATTGCAGTTCCAGTGGCTGCAAAATATTTTATGGACTCTCATTTTTATTTTATTTATAAGAACTCTAACATAAATTAACTATTACATTTTTGAACTATCAATTAAACAAAACTTTTAAATACCTATTTTAACATCTTTGGAGAAACGAAAAGTCGGTCAAAGTAACTTTATTGGTGGAAATTACGATACTTATTTATCGTGACATACCTAAAACATTTCAGACAGACAGAAATAATCAGAACATGATTATTACGGTTGGTTAGTAATAAAATTACCATAAAATCCCTACCCAGAAAGCCTATGCCGCCTATTTGTTATACAAATATCGTAAAACAGTACTAATTAGTATAGTCTAGTGTTATCTCTAACTAGAGCAGATTTCTACTCGGTTTATTGCTAATTCCTAAGTGTTAGTAAACCGGTTCAGACCGTATAATCTCATCACCATTGGCCTAGAAATTAGAAATATCTAGATACACATATCTGTCTATAGACCATCGTGGCTAGTATACATAATATCTTATTTGCAGTACCTAAGTAGGTACGTAGTGTAGCTAGTAGCTTTTAGTGCATAGTATAGTTTTCGGCGACGTAGCGTAGGTGCCCCCTAACTAGGTGGACCGACGATCTGGTGCAAGCCGTGGGGAGCCGATGGATGCAGGAGGCGAGCACCTGCTCAAGGTAGCTCTCTCGGGGAGGCCTATATTCAGCAGTGGACGTCTTTAGGTTGTTTATGGCGATAGTTTTCTTTATTGTAATAGTTGGACGAACAGATACAATAATTTTTTTTTTGCAACGGGCAATGTGCCTTTATTATTCAAACTAACTACTACACTGTCTAGAACTACTACTACACTAGCTACTACAAATAACATTTGAACTGTAAACTGCCCAGGATGGCCTATAGACAGTCCAAATGCTCCAGCCCTTTACCGGTAAGCAGCGTACCCAACATGCTGGCATCATAAATAAATAAAAATCACATAATTTTCTTATAATAAAAAAAACTGTCTGCCATTTGTGTTTTAGTAAAAGGCTTTTGTGATTGAATTTTATGTTCTGCAGATATAAGAAGGTGTAAATTGTGGAAGAAACTGAAATCCGCGCGTGCGAAGCCGCGGGCAACAGCTAGTAATAATTCGTCTGTTCGCAATTTCTTCTAGATTCTATTTTGATTTATTCTTGTATATTACATAACCTATTAATGTTATATCATAAGCTATCGTATTTATTACGCACTAAAAATTAGGGGCAGTAACTTCACGCCTTTGCTTATGAAGAAAACATATGTACAAATCAAGTGCGAGCTATAAACGTCACAGTCACAGATTACTGAATAATTTTTTTACTGGCATAGAATTACTCTTATTCTAAGGTTCTTATACTAGACAGAGTTCCGTAGGTATTATTTATTAGTAGTAAACTATGAGTTAGTTTTTAGAGTTTCGTTTCAGCGATAATTATATCGAACGTACTGTGAGTCTTTCTCTTTTTAGATACAAAATAACATAAGTAAATAATGTTGTATAATAAAAAATCGTTTATTTTTTGGTACAAATGCTGATAAGTTACCATCCGAATACAGTAGGATTTGCATTAATAACAACATCAGGTAGCATTTATTTCCCTGTTGTTTAGAAAACTGAAAAAACATGAAACAAGTATTAGTTACCACCATTCTGTAAGACTTTGTTCTAATAATTATATATTATATATATTACAAAACAATTATTATAATATATACTCTTGTATTTTGCGATACCTACGCAAGAACAAACTACTATAGGCATCCCCTAGCAAAAGTTAGTGGCATAAATAATATGAAAAACAACATTTACACTGGCCGTAGGCCTTTAGTATTCCAGTCGCGTGGACAACTCTGGTAACATTTCACAAGGTAAGACACTTTGCCCTGGTAAATCATGTAGGGCCGGTAGCCCGCGCGTGCTTGGACATTTACGGAGTTAAGCTTGACGTGAATTTGATATCCACCAGGCAACGGCTGTGACGCTATTTGTGCTGTCAAAGATATTTTTCTCCGGTAACTCAATACCTAAAATAAAGGACGGTAAACTGAATAAATTATACAAAGGCTTTATAGCTTTTAGCGATAATGTCACTCGAAGTTTTATCGGTTGAGTTGAGTAGGATTATGTTACAGCTTTATCTAGTTTGTGTCTAACGAGTCCTTGGTTGAGGTTGAGAAAGTACGTTCGAACCGACGAATAAATTTATTGGGATCTATTTTATAACTACACTACATTATAAAAGCGATAGAGATGGCTCGCGGCTAAACACGATACTTATAAACTTATACTCATATTCCCGCGGGAACTCTTTGTTTTCCCGGTTAAAAAGTAGCCTATAGGGATAATTTCTCTAGTATTAGCTATCTACTTAGTACAAAATCTCTAGACTGCAATTAGGTACATTACCCTAACTTTATCTGATAATTGAAATCTTGTCGTATGGGCATAATAGTGAGGAATATGATCCAACCCTTTTGAAAATGTGCGCAAATATAAAACTTAATCTAATTTTGCCCAAAATTCACGTTCTACAAATCAGAATCTACTCGAACTATTCTCATTTACGTAAAAGTTGTGATTAACTGCACGTTACAGAATCATTTTGTTGTAGAGATCAGGGGAAAGGCCGTACTGTGAGCGCGATTCAAAACCGAGCGTATATTGGATCGCTTGTCAAAATCTTCATACAAAAAAAACTAAAGCGATCCAATATAGGCTCTGTTTTGAATCGCGCTAAGAGCTCACATTATGGCCCGCCTAATAAAACTGGACACTGAGCAAAGATATGTGAAGTAGATAAAGATAAAACTCTTTAATGAAATACCACATTTACAGAAACACTCAATATACACAGTAGTTTCTGCACAAGAACACTCTATTCAAGGGTTTTATGCAGCTTCTATCACAATAAGTCACTGTGTATCCAGCTATCCTTCAACTTCTTTTCATTCAACATCTTTTTACTCATTTATTCCTCCCATAGCTTGTAACGTGAGGTAGACATATAATATGCTGCTACCATGCTTTGTCAAAAGAAAATCTTTATTATTTACATTTTTGTACAGTTCGATATAATGTATCATATTTGCTTTCCCAAGAGCTTTATTTCACTCTTTTTGCGGTGGAACCTTGTACACGCCATTTGTTCGTTACGTTCCATTAAGCTTTCAACTTTAGGTATCTCTTGAACTCGTGATCCAGTAAAAGTACTTTCAAAATATTCTTTTCAATTCGTGCTTTCTACACAATTCTTTATGTACCCATCTTATTTCATCCATGTACCCATCCATGTTTTGTTAGGTGCTGTATTTGAGTATATTTTGGCTGTGACATATTGGTTATAATATTTTTTTTTTTTTTTTTTTTATATGTTGGCTCCACACATAGTGTATTTAGCCAGTGTCAAGTATTGTATATTTTCATCTAGTTTTAGAATATTTTACGTAGTCAAGTCTTAGTCATAGCCATAGTCCAGTCTAAGTCGGGTCATAGTCCAGTCTAAGTCATGCTCAAGTAAAGTGGTGGCAACTTTACAAGAAGCTTCTATGGAATTTTGGAAGCAACACGAAAAATCACGTTCCACCACATCATATCACTTGACCACACTCATGCTCGTAATTCAGCACTTAATGCGTAAAACGCCACCAATTTTAAACATTAACACTGAAAAAAGCAAAAGTTTTGAGAAATAATACAATGCAACGACGTGAACTTTTTCACGTTCCCGCCAAAACTCTATAATATTTTCAATATGTCTTTTCGATACAAAAGAAGTTTGAGCATGGCTGAACTATTACTGTCATTGTCACAGAGCAAAAAAAAAAACGCTTCCCCTATATAGGCGAAGTGTCATTTGTTTCATAGCTCTGTGGTCATTGTAGATACGTGAGCAGATATGTATACACAGTTCTACTCTTTCAAATGTTACCACATCGTACTTTTATACTTCGTTCATATTTCATATAAATACCCGCTGGCATTGCAATTTTCCTAGCAATATTGCATGCGTTTAAAGTGTACGCCGTTCTTTCAAGTGACGGAGACCGGCAATGCGGTTTCCCCGCAGTCACTCGACAACTTGCTACAAGGCGTCACAAATAATATGTGTGCAGTGAAAAGATACGCAGCAAAACCAATTCAGCCATGGTGGTACTAAAGAAAGGAGCAAAAAGCGATTTCTTGCTTAGTATGTTACTTTAAGCACAGATAATATAACACCTACAGCTTTAAGTATTCTATTTCTGTAAGATCAAGGGACTTGTCACGGTCAACTCACCAATAGTTTGGTTAAAAACTCTAACAATTTTTAACCATTGGTTAGAGTTCTTAACCATCTTCAGTCTGTTAATGATTATGATGATGATGATGACGTTTCACTGTAAATTGAAATATTTCATCTGATTACCTACAAATCTGATTACCTATGAGCATGAAAATCAAAATATAGTACACAAAAAACAAGAAGAATAAACCATCACGATCACGAACGTACGTACGTACAACCCCCTAAGGCCCGTCACAACCGTGCTCCAACATAGACCGCATCATCACTTTCCATCAGGTGAGATGTTGTCAAACGTGAGCCCATTTAAGTATAAAAAAAAAAAAAAAAAAAAAAAAAAAAAAAAAAAAAAAAAAAAAAAAAAACGTAGCAAAGCTGGTGCGGCAATAGCAAAGTCGACCAATAGGGAAAACAAAACAATAGCAAATAACATCAAAACCAATTAGGATTACGTTATTTCCTTTCCCGCATCGCAACTTTCGGTATGTGATGGGCCTAAAGCTGTCTCTTCCCATGACATAAGGTATAATTTCCATGCCCCCACGAATAATGACACTGATAACATTCACATCGAGTTGGAGATAAGTGCGTGCGATAACGCTCAGGTATCAACATCTGTTCGTGTTACCCCAGATTTGGAATTCCCCCGAGTTTGTAGACTAACGGGGTTACAGAGGTAATTTGGGGTAACTGGGGTAAGTCAAAGTAAAAAACGAACAGACTACTTACATGAACGTGTATAATTGTATATCTGTGCCTCGGTGGAACAGGATTCCCTAATTTGAGTAATAAGCCGAGAAGCTATTGGTGGCTTTAAATGATCCGCAACGTGTAATAACAGAGAAACCTAAGTAAGTAAGCTTGTAAGGCTTATGATTGGAGGGGGTACAGTGATAAGTATGCCTCACAAAGCAACGCCCTTAATTATGGTGTCTTAGAGAATGCGACATTTACAGTCAATGGGGTTTGCAGTCATTGGGTTAAAGTTAATGTGATGAGCCATTGGGTCTGACTGAGGGTTTGAATTGCTCCACACGCGTTTCTCCGCGTGACAATACTGCTTGCCAAACTATGGTGCTACCTATAAGTAGCAAGCAGTATAGACATGGACGAGTCACATGGCTCGCAGGACTGACAAGCTGTCAGTGACAACCGATGCGGAAGATAGCGAGTGGCCACCACAAACCAGATGCCACAGTGTAAACCTAAGCTAAAGCGACTCCAATGGGTGGACCGTCGATCTGGCCAGAAGGGCGGGGAGCCGATGGATGCAAGAAGCAAGGAGTGCTGCTCTATGAAGGAGAAATACTTTCAGCAGTGAACGTCTTCCGGCTGATGATGATGATGATTATGGTCTATTAAAAGACCGTAATAGACATGAAATGCTTGTAACTATTAAATGGCTACATTATAGCACCTACAAAAATATGATTGAATACTGTGAAATAATGTTAGATTCTGTTTGTGTGCAAATATTGCAAACTGCGGATAGCAGCTATTACCACTATGTAACGATAGACTATCTTAAGGACTATTTCAGCAGAGAAGCAAACATTACTTATCCACAAATGTTTGTGTAAGCTAAAACCTAAGATGATTTATAATAGCACATGTGATGTCTAGACTAGACAGACTAGATATGAAAAGCACTTAGGTTCTGTAAACATGATAGAGACCGACACGACAGTTCTAGAAACTAAAGAGCCACTAAAACTGTAACTAAATAAACCTATCTGACCTATACAAACAATATAGGCACTACAGCTAATCGAGTTTGGAGTGCGCCTGTATGGTACAATGGAACTATTTTATATATTTTGGAAGCGTAATAACTAAGTAGTGACGTAGTGACAGACTACTTAGATAATACTAAGCATAGCTTGTACTATGGGAACCAGATAACTGATACAATACTTATATACTTTTTTGTTTGTAAATACATACATAGAATGCAATATAACACCCAGTAGATAGATAGAGGTACTTAAATAAACGTGCGTCATCTATTGTAGTTTTTTTTTCATTAAAAGTCGGGATTATGGCAACTACGACCATGGCTTTACAGGATACAAACTCCAGGCTAATTTCTAATGAGACTTTTTCATAACATGTATAATATTAATTATTATTACACGAATCGACGACGCAGCGTAGGCCGGCAAAATTGCCGGGAGCTAATGGATGCAGAAGGCAAGCACTCTATGGGGTCCCATCCCATCCCATTTTCCCGTTTTCCTGCAAGTGCTCTGAATTTTTCGCGATGAAAAGTTTGGTAGGTGAGCCATCTCCGTGCAAAATTTCATTGCAAATGAGACGTGGACTGTACGGGTAAGGTATACGATATGGGGTAAAAGTCACGAAAAACACACCACACCCCCCACACACAAATTAAACCAATATTTTTCCGTGCCCATTTCGCTCCTTTTGGTATTTTCCAAAAATTCTTATGCATGTTCACACTTACACAATAGCAATTTATAACAGGGGGAAAGTGGGGATCCTCTAAATTATCGCTACATCATAACGGTCCGAAACGTCCCAGGGTCCGCCTCTAGGGGCCACCTTATCAAAAACTCCGTACGACGCCAAAAACTTCATGTTATTTGTTTTTATCGTTCGTTGGGCCTATTCTATTTTATCGCGAGTAAAAATCTGAGGGCCCAAAAGTAATTGCAGGCTCGGAGCGAGATGTCGTAGTATCGATGTTGTTACGTTTTAAGGTTCGGTCGGATCTATGGAGTTAGACGGAAGTCCTTCTATCTTGATTTTCGATCAACATGATGTTTTATTTTATTTGGCCTAGCAAGCACCTTTCATTTGTCTTATCCATCTATACTACGGTGGTTTGTTTCTCTGAGAAATTACTGAAAACGACCACTTTTTGGCAACAATGCTACTAGCCACACTACCAGTTAGTGTCGTCTACAACTGAACGACACTATCAAGCCCGATGGTATAAAATTTTACCAGTCAACAAAAAAAGTACAGGACTATTTAGGTATAAAGAAAAGGAAAGTCAAATGTCCGACAAAGGAAAAAGGTGGTTCTTTCAGGTTACCAAATTTAATATTTTTTTTCTACCAAGGGTAGGGAGTAGTTCTCATGAATCCCGCAGGCATGGGCCCGCGGGTATATCCAACTCCGCCAATTCCGTCATGGCGACCTACGGACTAAACTTCCCTATTATTAGTCACTGCAGACATGAAGTCCGGTACCATTTTTTAATCATTCTTTTAGTATCTTATCTTTTATTTCCATACTTATAATATTTGTTTTCCAAATACGCTGCTGTTTCTATTCTTTGCGCGAGAATTGACTAATTTATTTACTTAACATTGGCTTTAGGTTCCATATTTGTATTACCCTGTTATTATAGAGAAATGTTAAATTATTCCCATAACACAGCACGCTTGTTATGAAAACTTGCAAGTGTCATATTATTTCACACTCCTTGCACATAATATACGGAACGCTAACATGCTTTTCTCTACTGGAAAAGCAATGTACTTAGAACTTTGTTTACTTTTTTATATAAAAATTAGTAGTTGGTTTAAATCTGAAGCAGTTTTGCGTAAGCCTGCTGATCCCATTTCTGAGCAAAGCGAACAACGCTAATTTGTCGATCGGCGACGGAAACAATTCGGTGTTCTGAAACTATGCGATGACCTCGCCCTTCGACGTCAGCTCTTAGAACTTTAATATCAAAATACAAAAGCGGCATGAGATTAAAATAATTACCTATAAGAAGTAGGTACTTTTGGAGACATTTGAAGCACCTAAGTCATTGTTTATTTATCGATGCATGTGATATGAAGAAGACCTTGGAATGACAAAGCTTGTATAAGTAGTTATAATAAGATATCTATCGGCAAAGGTCGCGATTCTGAGCTCTACAACTTTATTTTCCACATTAGTTTTGGCCAAGTATTTCAAAAATAATCACTAGCCACTTCTACGAGCGAAAAAAATGTTTTCTGGGTACAGTAATAGTCATTGAGCAAAGAAATAGAGCGCAGCCCGGCGCTTTATATTTCTATGCTTGTATACCTCGATTTATTAGTGCCTTTTCAATCTCGCGACAGACTACATCTCAAGTTAAAAAGCTAAAAAAATAAAGCTATTTCCACCACTGCAAAATGAGAGTCTTGCGAAAACAATGCGCCCGGTTCGCGTCTTTCAAACGCTCCCTTTGAAATTCAGCATCAAAGCCTGCACCAGCGTTGGGTTTTTGAAATATTGTTCGCAGCTACTAATGGAACATGAATTTTTAACCTACTTTGATAAAAGCAGCTTTCGGAACATACCAGTTGTAAACAGGCCTGTTCAGAGGTTATAATTTTGCCTCCAATATCGGCCAGTATGTGTGTAAAAGTATCAAGTTATACGCTCCTGGGAGAATTTTCTTGGAAAAACGGAGTTTCCCAGATTTGTCGTTTTCCTCGGCTTTTTGGTTTTTGATAAGTTTAGAAAATTAAAACTTTCTATTAACTGGATCAGCACCAGAATTATCCAGAGAAAAGCTGTCTTTCATCGTTGTTTGTTTCTAATTTATATTTTTCAATTTTTACTAATAAGCAGGTCATATAGCTACTAAAAATCGACAGCCTCTGTAGTGTGGTTGAGCAGTTGGACACTCATAACCAGGAAGCGCTGAGTTCGATAGACGGGACAAGACTTATTAGTATTGTGATGGGATTATGGTCCTCGTAATTCCTGGGTCTATTAGCACAGGGAATTCTACGAGGATCCATCTATGTAGGTATGTGATCTGGGCATTGTATATTCTTTTAAAGCTATCTGCATCAATGAACCTAAACTCATCTCGCTGGCTATGGTTGCCTGCTCTACCTATTTATAGTCAAGCTTAGCTACAGGCCAAAGCGATTTTAAGCTGCATCATAAGTGTATACGCGATGGAGAACTTTATCCAACCAAAACGTTATTTGTATGCAAATGGCAGCCATTGCTGAAAACGATGAGCGCACTACGACTGTTAATTGGGCTACATCAAATAAATGCAAAATAAATAGTGACCGCTATTTTTCGGTCGGATTTTAAAACTGTTTATATTTAACTGTAAAGTTTGGTAGAGCAGTGTATTATATGAAATACGAACTATACGCGATTAGATACAGACATACATTGAAAGCTACGCGAGTTGATGCAGTGCAGGGACTCTGTTCACTTTTTTCAAATACAGAATAGCACATCTCTTCCTTGTTTTATCCCAAAATGATAACATGAAAATTATGTTGGTGAAGCAGTTATTACTTAGTTTGGTTTTTAGTAAATCCGTGAGTACTTTTGGCTTCTTTTTTGTAATTGAATATCTATTACCCTCTTAGCTGGAAAAACTGGACATAATAAAAAGTACAAGATTACAAAGAAGGAACATGTTATGTGTATGGATAGTTTAGTATAAAATAGACAAAAGCCAGACCTTTCCAAGCCCTAAGCCATTGGCATCGCTCAGCTATCGAAGATTTGTTGTTATACGAGTAGCAATCTAGCATCTAGCTTTTGAGCCTCGTCTTATGTCGTTGCAAGGTGAATATTATAGCTTCAGAAAGAAGTATTGAAGTATTTACCTACGTGTAGCTTAGAGCATTTAAAACAAGAGGTGGCAAGATAAGGCGTTCCCCTCTGCCGGTCATATGGCGCTACTTGCTCATCTACAATATCACAATGTACGTATAGACACTGCGTACTTAACTACGCTAGTTTATATAACGGTGTGTGACACACGCGTGTTAAGATGGTGTGCGGCGTGCGTTTACACGTGCGGTTTGTGCGTGTGCTATACGTGTTTACCTCGTCCCCCGTAGAAATTGACAGAAAAATGCTGCTTGCGGATTATAACGCTAACATCTCCATTTATAGATGTTCTAAGACGTGTAGAGACTACGCAGACGTAGCACTAAAGTGGAGTGGTAAAAAAGATATTACTTTCGCAGTGAAGTGGAAAATACTGCACGTCTGCCATAATCGAAAAACGTTAATATTTAAATTAAAACTTAAAATACACCCGCCATTCAGATCCCTCCAGACATTATTCAAAGTCTCAACACTGCTCAACACGGTTGCCAGTACTGCAAACCACCTACAAAATAACACTGAAAATAGAATGGCTACTTAGTACTTTTTGAAGTCCCTTATTATCCACCTACCCCCCTCTGTCTAGACTCTATTATAGTATCAGTTGTAAAATACGAACTGTGATTAATTTAATAGTACCTGCTATTTTGTGTAATTAGAATATTGCTTGCCCCAGCTTGCCCTTTTTTTTGATCGAAAAACCACCTTCCTGCTTGCTTGCTTTTGGACTTTTTTATTCCCGTTTGTATCCCAACTACAATTTACTTTTTTTTCACCCTATAAGGGTGAAAAACGTAACGTTTTTTAATGCTGTGTAGGGGAAAACTGCAGTGTATCGCTTACCAACAGGTTAGATATGGTCAAACGAAGGCTTATTCTACATTTAAAAAAAAACTCCATATTACTAAACTTACAGATTAATTTAAGAGTGATGACACATCTCAATCTCATTACATCCATCATGATCTGTAGAGTGGATTTACTGAAGTAAACATTTCTCAATAGACCCATAGTTTTATAGCATGCATTATAATTTATAATTACTATAAAAAAGGATCTATTGAGAACAGAAAATCCCATTAGACACATATGTCAACGTCTTTGAAAACAGATCAAATGAGAAAATAAAATCTCACTAGATCCATCATGGATCTGTCCCATGGATCTACTGAGAATTCACCACCTAAATCAATCGTGTAATGTAGGTACTTACCTACCGGCTGGGTTACTAGTAAGCATTTCGAAGTAAAATTAGTTTTCACATATAAACAGAAACTTGGCACTATCAATTCACAAAGTTTGTCTAATTATCCCGAGAACAAAGACATCTCGTTCCGAAAATTGCAGGAAGTTTAATGTGTTTTAGGACGTTATGCGAGATAAACTATACATACACGATATCTGCCTATAGCTACATGATACCTGCACATTCTGGTCCTTCTAATGCTTATGAAGAACAATAATATAAAAGAAAATCCGGAAAATGGTATCATCAACAGCCTGAAGACGTTCACTCCTGAACATAGGCCTCCCCCAAAGAGCGCCATTTTGTATCATAGAGACCATAAATTGTATCCCGTAAACTTTTATTTGAAACTGATCAAGTAAGTACCCAGCCAAAAAATTATTTAATTGAGCAAAAAGATTTGTCAGAAGTGGGATTCGAACCCACGCCCTCAGAGAGGACCAGAATAGCTCGGGACTCACGTTCAGTGAGCAAGTGTAACCTTGAGTCTGGCGCCTTAGACCGCTCGGCCATCCTGACGTACGATGCACATGCCGAAATAGTGTGCTACCTCTTACTGTTAATGGCTCCGTTAATATTTTTAAATTTTGCATTTTATTTTTTATATCTTTTGTTGACAAGTTTAGTATAAAAATTATTGCTTTGCCTAATGAAAACCTTGCCGTTGCATCAAACTTGCAACAACGCCTAAAAAATAAAAAAGCAAAATCATTTATTGGTGTTTTGAATAAAAAAATTAAGTGTATTTCATGAATACTTAAACGAGATATGTAGGTAAATTACCATTAAACCATAACGAGCAAGCATTTCTTAAAAAGACGTGAAGCCAATCAACGGTTGAAATCCAAAAAGTGTTTTAACCGAATCCGTTCAGCTTTGTACGATGTGACAGAGTATCAAACCGACCACATTTATAATTAGTAGGATTTGTTCGAATCCTTCTGGCTTTGCGGTAGACGGAACCGTCTGTTACAGTTGACCTTTGAACTTTTTGAACACAGATAAACAAGCCCAGCTTATCTCAAGTTTCGGTCCCTTTTCTTTGTCGATTCTGGAATTGACTGCGAAACCGTTATAGTTTAAACAGAGGCAAAACTAATTCCGGATGTAGAGACTAACTTTGAATAGTTTCTTTGGGCCAATTCACAAGCGGTGCAGGCAGTTCTGGGAATTCGCCGGGAGATGTTTTGGGCTATTTCTCAGCAATTTAAGGTAACGTCGATTTTCAATAAGCTGTCTTTGGAAACAAACTGTTCGAAATCAAGGGGCTTGATTGCCAATCAAGACAGCTGGGTTTATGGTTGGTCCATTCTGAAACGGAAATACAACATTTTTGTTTAGAGTGGGCCATCAGGTTTCAAACTAAACGTGGTAGAGAAAAGTAAAAGAGAAAATAAGTGAGGGGAAGGTCAGAGCAAGTGGGAAGGGAGAGAAAGGCAGGGGAAAGTAGGGAAAAGTGAAGAGAAGGCGGGTGGGAATATTGGGGTAGGTAGGTAGGGCAAGGTGGGCAAATAAGTGGAGGTAAGTGAGGAAAGGCCGGAAAAAGTGGTTATTACGCTAACTACTAAATTAGGTTTAGGTGCATGTCATTCATTGACTG
The DNA here is from genome assembly GCA_963580505.1 of Ennomos erosarius. Classification (NCBI taxonomy): domain Eukaryota; kingdom Metazoa; phylum Arthropoda; class Insecta; order Lepidoptera; family Geometridae; genus Ennomos; species Ennomos erosarius. The sequence continues at coordinate 3,968,104 of OY756982.1, forward strand.
TTGGCGCTACTAAGTTCGTCGAGGGTATCATATAAAACTTAAATTACAAGCCAGACATCAACAAATTCAAGTTTCAATAAGCTGGCTAATATTTACCTATTACTTTACTTGGGTTCCTCTCAGTAATGCTCAACCAAGTGAGCAACATTTAATTGACCTTTTCGTTTGATCGACCTTCAATGAGTTTGGTCCTAATTTTATTATAGGTACCTACCTACCTACTTGGGTTAAACAGTTTCAATTTGAATCAAGTTGTGTCTGAGATGTATGTAGGTTTCACAGACCTAGAATATATTCGTAGGTACCTACATATTTAGCGAAAATATGTTAGGTCTGCATGCAAGTTGAACGCAATATGTCTACATATGTTATTTTAAGACCTTCCTTGTGAATTGTGCTTGTGTTCTCGCAAATAAATGATTGATTGATTGATTGATTGATTGATTGATCTGATTGGACCCTAAAGTGGATGACCCTATTTATTTTACTTTTATATTTTGTTAAGTAGGTAAGTTTAAGTTGCTTTATACCTAAATAAAAAAACGTTACCTAATCAACGTGTTATCAACTACGACTGTAGGTAGTTATTTTAAATAAATAAAATATAAGCGTTACAACAAAAACTGAACTTAATACTTTAAAGTTAAAAATAAGGATTCAACAATTTATTATGACCTACAACGACCGTATACGCTTGGAGATCGAGCCAAAGTGAATCACTAAAGAAAGATAATAAAATAAATTGACCAAGGAGCCACAGACTATACAGACTCAAGACTTTGTTCAAAAACGTCAGCTGTCAACCGCCCGGTGTAACATAGACTGCGATTTTTCTTGGTGTTGCTAACAAACGTTATTTTGGTTGAATTTCGCCATCTTTATCATCATCTTTATCATCACTAGCCTAAATCTGCCGTCCTCTTCCTCCACATACTTAGCACCAATTTTGAGCTGTTTCTTAGTCTCCTGCATCCATCGGCTCCCTGCGGTTTCTGGTTTGATACCTCAAAATGATCCCGTATACATTTCTAATGTACCTAATTCCTAGTTGATCCCTGAATATAAAATGTCAATATTTTGCTGACGTAAAATGTCAAGAGTGGAAACGAGATAGGGCATTATACAAATTTATTTTGTTTTCGTAAAGTTTTGAACTGAGTCTCAAAGTGGAGGTAACGCGCCGTTTCTTTACAGCTGCTTTTTAACCAAGTCGTATCCGTATATGTATAACACGGTAAATATAACAACTTAAAATGGCAACAGGTAGGCCGCATTGCTCACAGAACCGACAACCGATGGGAAAGAAAGGTTCTCGAGTGGCGACCACGAACCGGAGGAAGCAGCGTAAGCCAGCCTCTCACTATCGACTATCTGCCAGAGCTGTGGGAAGCCGTTGGATGAAAGAGAACACCTATCAAAATGGTGGTCTATAAAGGAGTCCTATATGTTCAGCATGCGAGAGGCATGCAGCGCACTTCCACCATCTACTCAATGTAGGTACAAACAATTGTAAGTGAGTTAGTTAGTTAACACGTCTTGTACCACGCGACTCAGACAACGAAATTCAACTGACTCTTCAGAAAACAAAGTTCGGAATCAGTTTATATACCTAGTGCCGACTGCCAGCTGAAACTGTAATGTTACGACTAAAACTACAATACTTCCTGCTTTTGCTAAAATTGCTTTATGCTTAACTATTTGGACTAACTTAACCACATCATAGTTATAATGAACTACGTTTGATTTTTAAATGGTGGATTGTAGGCAGGTCACGCTAAAAATGTTTGATGCTCTTTCTGTGAGTAACGGTAAAACTGCGGGGTGGCTGCCTCATCATCATCAGCTTGAAGCTAAATAATAAGTTTCCCCCAAAAAGTTCCACATTGTTGTTGCTGCTTGCAGTTCTATTAATTTAATATTCGGCTGTTCACCTTTGCAATATTATATTAACCTGATAACCTCATTTTCATTCGCGCGTGCTGTTTATTCACGAGCATTGAAACAAATGGCGCTTCGCACCGAAACGTTTTTTTTGCTCTGTGTGTTTATTAGTGTAGGAGGGTATGTTATAGGTATGTTATAGGTACCTGTAATGGTTGTTCATTCATACCATTTAGTAGCTCCATTAGCTCTTACATTTAAATGTTTGCCACAATTGGGATTTGAATCCTCATCATCCATCCATAAAGCCGAGACAATGTTATCATTACTTTTCCTTTACATTACAAATGTACGTATCTGTTAGCGATAACGATGTAGGTAGGTAGGTTCCTCATACATTTTTAAGAGTGTATGTTTTTGCTACGCAGCGTAGGCCGGCCCCCACTAGGTGGACCGACAACCTGGTCAAACCCGTGGGGAGCCGATGGATGCAAGAGCCAAGCAGCGGCTCAAAGTGCCTATATATGTTCAGCAGCTCTATATACTTATTCAGTAGGGTGGTGAATATTTCCAAAAACACCTATTTTGCGACGAAATCAGTTGTTCTATCACTTTCCCGCAGTAAATCTGCGTCTACCATTCGTATGCCCAAATCTAGCCCTCAAGGACGTGTGGTGAAAAGTTATTTGATTTATGCGCCGCCTTCGTGACAACTAAACCCGTATTCACAGCCTTCTAAAAATAGCCAACCTAAGGTCTCATCTCATTAGGATTTATACACTAACAATAACATTCACATAAGCAGGTCTTCAAGTCAAGACCATATTTTTTGTACCGATCGCTTGTTTTCAGAGGAATTAATTAAGTCAGTACCTACTTATATACAGCAGCGGTAGGTACAAGATCTGTGTAGGTGATTGTTTTACTGGATGCCGCATAGAGGCCTTGTGAACTGAATGTTTTTGGTAACTAATTCACATGCCAAAAAAGGCAAGAAATTCTGGTTCACATTCAACTTTGGAAAACATCGAGATAGACCCGTTACTGTACATTTAGGGCTATAAGCGGTAATGGATGACAAGAGCCTAAAGGTACCTACTTCTATTAACTGACATCAGAAAGTAGAGTTGGCTTATAGGTACATAGCTCGTAAGCAACTGCGTTGGATACGAAGAATATTGGAATGGTGACCACACCAGTATTCTTCGCCAGATCCAGAACCGCCCACCAAAACGATGGGTTGGTGATATTCGAAGACACGCAAGGCATGATTAAATAGATGGCTAGGCAGAAGACCGTCTGGCCTGGCATGGAAAATATTGAGAGGCCTATACTCTTCAGGACTGGACCTATAAGGCTAAGAAAGAAAAGGACAGAGCATGAAAAAATACTACTGCGCAAGTGTGCAGCCACCTCAATCAACTTTAATGCGGCAAAATTTCATTGACATCCTTGAGATTATTCCTTATTGAAACTACTTTCAAGATTGATCTTGAGCACGCACTATGGATAAGAATAAAGGGTTGCTGATTTTCACCTAAAGGATTTGCGTACTTTGCGTAATTTTCTATTGATATAGTGAGAAAGTTTTTTCAGTTCCCTACTTTGTAAGGCAAAGGTCACCTATGTTGAAGTCCGGGTCAGGTAAGGAATGTTTTGTCTGCATAAGGTCGCGGGTCCCATTGATATTTTATTCAAATTCCGATAATCGGCTTGCAAAGGTCTTTTGAGCTAGAAATCATATCGAATTAGTGGATTACATGGATCGTCCTAACAGGTAGGTACTTCAATAGATAAATAAAGCTAACAAGACCTATACATAAGCCTCGAGAGACCTACCTCTTTTAAGTTGGTAAAGGTTACCTGAAAGAGATCGCTTTTAGTGATAAGTCCACCCATTGAAATACCTACTACTTACAACATATTATTATAATGTAACATTAATCAAGTACTATGTATTAAAGGCATAATTGTGATAAAGAAAAGATAGTATAACAACAAAATAAAAATGGTTTATTCCATGATATTTAATTACACTTTCGTAATGGCCAATAATAGAACTTATGATATGATCTCATAGTACACAGTACTAACCTCAACTCACTCCAACAGGATCTCCATTAACAGTTTTACCGCAATAATGAATTAATCAACCTTAGCAGGTTGATCGTTGTCGCAATACATTACAACGAGACATTTTTAATGATTCTAATATTTAGATTAAAATCCTAGATCCTTTTTTATTATGATATAACTTCACCTTACAAAAATGTCAGCTGTCACTCAGGCACGTCAATCTTAGTTCTACGGACCGAGTAACTCGAAGTATACAACACGAATAAATTGAAAAGCACATTGGGTTAAAGCACTATAGAATATACCTAATGAGCTTTAATTTTGCAGTGTTAATCTTGCTAGTTTTTTTAACTTGCGGTACTAGATGGCAGAGATCATAAAGAATAGAAATAGTTCTACAAGGTATGAATTTAATTTGATATCATGTATATGTAACATCCATGTCTAGTTAAGTTGAATCTTGATTAAATCTATAAATGTAATTACTTCATTCATAATCATTACTTAGTGTTACACAAACACTTTATTGTATTACTTTTTATTCGGTAATAAATAAATGAAAATAGATTAAATACATGTTTTTTATTTTTAAAGTACTAACTAGTACCTATATATGTAGGCAAGTATAGCTATAGATGAAATTATATATATTCATAATACGTTGCATACTTTCGGCACCAGGTGGCGCTACGTATACCCACAGACCAACGATGTTACCCAATTAGAGACCGAAGATTGGCCTCTATTTCTATATATACCAATGTACTCTGTGCTGTCACTGTTATCTTGACGTTTATCGTTTTTACGGAACCACAGACTACTTAGAAATATATATGAGCTTACCAATCGATATTGCCATTCGATACAGACTATTCAATATTAGTTATCCTAACATATGTGGTATACATGGAGTTTTGTATTGTATTGTAAGTACTGTGAAGGTATATGTAGGTAACTAGGCTTTTTGGAGTTTTTATTGCTTCAGACTTATCGAATTAATATAAGTCAGGGAAAGTCCTTTTGTAGTTAAGTTATTATAGAGTTTTCGAATAAAATACAAGAAACTTCCACTGACCTTGGTGATGCCCTCATCAAAACTTTATTTATAACTAGCTACTACCCGCGGCGTTGCCACGCGTGGACTACATTATATATGGCTATTACGCTAATTATTATCCTTGATATTCCTGGACCAATTTTGATGAAATCTCCACTCATGGCTACTTAAATATAGAATTTTCGATGATATTTCGATAAGTATCATCGAACTCATGATTAATTAAAACCTATATTAAATTAAAATCTAGGCTTTCAAAACATTTTTACAATAGGGCAAAGTCTAGCAAAGATACCAACCGCTAACGTTAACGCCAAATACTAACTCCAAAATGTACTGAAATGACGTTTCGGAAATCGCTAACTTTTCCGTAGCGAATGTCATTTCGATACATTTTTGGAGTTAGCGTGAGGCGTTAGCGTTAGTGATTGTGATCTTTGCTAAACCCCCAGGGCATTTTACATAACATGTTTCGTACACAGATTAGAGAAAAAATCTACTTCGTATCATTCCAAAGAGTATTATTATACTTCTGTATCATTCAAAGAGTATATAATTTATACGTAACGTAAGAGTATCATTGGCCCACTGCATTAGCCTATGGTGGTAATAGTATGCATTGGCCCTCAGACCTGTGGGCCAAACATAAACGTCATGTAATGCCAAAAATAGGCGTAGCAAGGGTCAAGATTATACTCCCAAGGGTAAAGCTCTAACTATCACGGTTCATGAGATACAGCCTGGTGACAGACAGACAGACAGACAGCCTGACAGACGTCGTCAGTCCGTTTTGGGTACGGAACCCTATTACTAAGGCTTCGCTGTCCGTCTGTCCGTCTGTCACCATCAGGCTGTATCTCATGAACCGTGATAGTTAGACAGCTGAAATCTTCACAGATGATATATTTTTGTTGCCGCTATTACAAAAAATACAGAATAAAATAAGTATTTAACCCCTTAAATACTTATTTTATTCTGTATTTTAGTATTTTTTCTCTCTCATACATCAAACGTTTTTTTGCTAGTTTTTATAGATAATGATACGGAACCCTTCGTGCGCGAGCCCAACTCGCACTTGGCCGGTTATTTCTCTAATCTGCGGGCACTAAGTATAATTAACATGTTTGTATCTTGAATGCAATCGATTCATACTACTTACATATTATTTGATGGTATATCTATTTTACTCCAAAAACCCCAAACAACCTGCAAGGGCTTAAATAGAAAAACTAATAATGGTTAATCAAATCTAATAAATTGTAAAACTTCATTCCACTGTTTAATGCATATTACTACCGAAATTAACTTCTATTACTCTTTGTTCATGGCCTTACACACGTTTTTTTTTTTTAATTTGTGCCTCCAGATGGACTTTACGTGAAACATGTGAAATATTCAATAACAACACGACGAAAAATTACTATACTTAACACTGGCTAAATACACCATGTGTGGAGCCATAATACAACATAAAAAAAATTACTGTGACACAAACTAACCGTCAGTAGCCAAAAAAAATTCACCATGAAGCGGCCATGTTGTATAAAATTCCGTCCGGTTTCGTAATGATATTTAATAATTTTAATGATATTTGTATTTTAATATATCCTATGTTGTGCGCTGGTTATTTCTAAGCATATTAGTGCAACCCGCATGAAAATCAGTTCAGTATCTAGGGATTTGTTCAATAACAAACAAACAAACAAACAAACAAACAAACAGCTACAAATTATTGTCCCTAGATGGCGTTAGATACGATAAATTAGAAAATGTATGGAGAAGGGTAAAAAGCCTTGTAGTCCTGCATCGCGGTTACGATATTTTTTGAACAATAGAACCTATGGGATAAATTAGATTTGACATCATTATGTGTGTGTTCCGTAGCGCATCAGAATTACACATTTTTACACATTTATTATATGTAGGGAGTAGGGAAGGGATAGGGATAATTTTCTTATTAATCTAACGTTTCCACGCCAGGCGACCACGTAACTAAAAAAAACACGACTGAAACTTCAACTGAAATCTATTTTCAATATTACACAGGGACCGGAAAATCGATGTGCTAATCGCGTCTCGAGTCAATTAATGCTCCAACTTTGTTACTTAACTTCATTAAGTGAATTCGGGGGAATTTTCCAAGTTCAGAATGTAGGAGACTGCTGACAATGGATTACCTACTGTTTATTCCGAAGTAATTGCAATTAACAATGTAGGTAGGTACCAACCTAACTTGCATGTTGAAATAGCAATAGGCAGGCCATATCCCTCGTTGAACTGAGAACCGATGGGGAAGAAAGTAGGTAGAGGTACATGTAGAATTGTATATTGCTTTCGTATGATGTAGGGTAGGGCTAGGGCATTCATATGTTGGAGGAATTCTGACAATATAATATGCCATTACGCTAATATAATATAGCTACCACCGCTAGCGTTTGAAGGGATTCCAGTATAATATAATATTATACTTGGGTCGTTTCATCTGATATCTATAGATTATTACACGTAGTGTAGAGGAAGTATGAGTAGATGGATCTGTGTAGGTGTATGGAGGTAAAGAAGGGATCGAAATACTCGTAAAACCTATCGCTATTGAACTGAAATAAATATTAATGGTTACAGCAATAATTCCACTTTGACAAATGACCGCTTTAGGAAGGCAATGACAGTGAGGGCTAAGTTCAGTCATAGTCATTATAGAATATAGGTACCTACGTTTAACTTCCTTGGTTTAGTCAGATAAGAACTTATTTGTCTACCTATTAGGTCATCATTATCATCATCGTCAGCCTGAAGACATCCACTCCTGAACATACGCCTCCCCCATCGTCGGTCTACCTAGTGGGCCCAGCCTACGCTAGGTTTTCCCGTCCGTGGTCGCCACTCGAGAACCTTTCCAGTTCTACGAGTACTCATAAGGTAAAATCAATAAATTTTACAACAATCGAAATAATAAATATATATTTAAGTAATTCTACTAATTACAATAATTAATGAGTAAGTGTAGGTACATTAAGTCAACGCTGAAGGTAGGTATACTAAGTAGTAGGCACTATATGATTTAGGTAGATACTAAGTATGTAGGAACCTGTAATAAAAAATCTTCCTATGTTTGCTTTTCATCTTTCCCTGGTGATAATTCTTCGGGTGAACTAATATGTTTCTGCTTTCTTGGACCTGAAATAAGTACATAAGTACTTATAGTATTAAAAATTCAAAAAAGAAACTGTCTGTATCTCTGTCTGTTCCCTTATCAGCTAAACGACTGAACCGATAGTTTGATTAAAATAAATATAAATAAATAAATATGTGTGGACATTTCACACAGCGCCATCTAGCACCAAACTAAGCATAGCTTGTACTATGGGAACCAGATAACGGATATAATACTTAGATACTTTTTGTTTGTAAATACATACATAGAATACAATATAACACCCAGACACAGAACAAACATCGATGTTCATCACACAAATGTTTGTCCTGGATAGGAATCGAACCCACAGCCCCAGTTCAGAAGGCAGGGTTACTACCAACTGAGCTATCGGGCCAATTCTTATGAAAGAATATTGGACACTTTTTATGGCGCAGGATACCTATAAATGCATATTTAAACTGCAGTACTACTGATAAGTACAATGTATTTTAATTATATTTACGTCAGTTAATTAATTAAATAAATAATTATAAAGTACTAGCAGACCCGCCCGTGCACAGGATATCTAAATTTTGAAACCATATAAAAATCCAATGGCACGCACACAAACATAGTTCATTAAAATTGGGTCAGCCGTAGAGGTCACATATTCACGTACAAACAGTTAAACATAATTAAGATTTAAAAAATAATAACCTTTCCCCAAGACAAGTTTGAAAATCGACGAGAATGGGGCGTCCACCGTCAAAGTCATCAAGAATGACACCACAAAAGTAAGGCTAAAGTGAGCCAGCGCCTTGAATGTCTGAAAATAAAATAACATAACAATACAATACAGCGCCTGAGTGCCATCAACTGACCTGGGCGGTTATTCTCTATGGAAACACAGATTCCACACGATGCGAAACCACGTCGTTATCGTGTCTTGTTCAAATCGTATCACAGCGTTAGAAATACCTTCACTTTACATTTGGGTTATCTTTATTTTTAATAAAATATATTGACATATGTGGTCATATCTTTTAATGTGTTGATGTTTCGGAACGCGTCTCGGTAAAACATATTTAAACGGTATTTTTGACAGTTCAAATCGCGCTAATTCCAAATTCATTTCGCACGGTTTTGTTTTCGTTTCATAGAGAATAGACTTTTGCAGATTTCTTATGTAAGACAAGGAATTCACGTTTTTTTTTTTTATGAGAATGAATGACGTGACGAGCTGGTCGTTCACCTGATGTTAAGCAATACGGCCGCCCATAACAGTTGCAGTGTTACTCGGAACTTTAAAATAATAAAGTTTCGCGTGACACTGCACTGCGCACGTCATCCTGAGACATCACACAGTCTAGTAATCAGATTACTACACTGTGTAATCAGGTCATAGTCTCATTTGCCAAGTAATTTCACTAGCTACAATGCCCTTCAAACCGGAACACAGTAGTGCTTGCACACTACTGCTTGGCGGCAGAATAACTGGCAAAGCGGTGGTACCTACCTAGACGAACTTTGCAGAAAAGTCCTACCACCTAGTATCACGTGGTTTCGAAGTAAGGAATCGATACGGAATAAAGGCCCTGGTCAGTTATATAATAACTCTGTTCACTTTTTAGTGAGGCCACTACCTATACAAACCACTTAAAAAATAAACTGCTGAACTCATCATCATCAACAGCCTGAAGACGTCTACAGCTGAAAACAGGCCTCCCCCAGAGAGCGCAACTTAGAGCGGCTGCTCGCCTCCTGCATCGATTCGGCTCCTCGCGGTTTCCACCTAGTCCTAGGGAATGCCTAACGCTGCGTCTTCTAGTTCGTGGTCGCCACTCGAGAACATTTCTTGCTATTAGATTTTAAGCCAACAATGTGTCAAATCTGGTTCTGGATTGCGTTAAGTACAGCAATTAATTTGTAGTTCCAATATTCTGATAAAGTCGAAATGGAAACGTCAGAGATAAATATTAGAACTCACAACGTAGCGCTCATAGCAAAGCATGACTAGCCATTCCTAACCGATCGGTAAAGTTAAGCAACGTTCGCTGCGGTACTATGATGGGTGACCGCTACAGCAAAAAGTTGGTATTTAGAACTGAGCGCTACCGTGCTTCGGAGGGCACGTTAAGCCGTCGTTCCCGGCTGTTGTCGTAAGACAATAGTCGTTAAGCCAAGTCAGAAGCCTTTGGGGCCTTAAAATTCTGACAACAGCCGGGCTAGTATGCGCACCGCGACAAAATTTTCTCGACACTATCTCGTTAGAGACCGTGACAAGGCTATGGTAGCGCCTAAGCATGCCTCACTCTAGCGTCGACGACAATTCTCGCAGTGCGCATTCTAGGCCATCAGGGCTGACCACTTGCCTACACGAGAACAAGAAGTACTCACAACTAAACCAGGCGTAAAATAGGCAGGCGCGACTGCAGTAGAATTGACTGCAGTCATGAGCCCCCAATGGAAGATGTACATAGCGTACGATACGCGAGCAGGCAGTTTCCATATGTTCAGCGATAAGAACCAGTCAATTGGACCTAGGAATAAAAGTAACCCAGTTAAATATTTGTATACTACCCAGCAGTGTTTAATATTTGTATGTTTTGTATGCTATGGCAAGATAACATAGAATACCTACCCATAAGTATACTTTTTGTAAATGTATGCCTATGAAACAAATTTAACACCCAGGATCCAGACACAGATCAGATTTTGATATTCTTCACAAATTATATGTCCCAGGTACGAATCGAGCACACAACCCACAGAGCAGAAGACAGAGTTACTAGTACTACTACAGGGCGGTTATTCTCTATGGAAACACAGATTCCACTCGATACGAAACCACGTCGTTACCGTGTCTTGTTCAGTCGTGTGTCAAAGCGTTAGATATACCTTTACTTTACATTAAAGTTATCTTTATTTCGAATAAAATATATTGACATAAGTGGTCATCAATTATCTTTTGATGTGTTGATGTTTCGGAACGCGTCTCGGTAAAACATATGATTTTTGACAGTTCAATTCGCGTCAATTCCAAATTTATTCCGCGCGGTTTTGTTTTCGTTTTATAGAGAATAGACTTTTGCAGATTTCTTGTGTAAGACAAGGAATTCGCGTGGTTTCGAAGTAAGGAATCGATACGGAATAAGGGCCCAGAATAGATATAATAGTACACTACTACCAACTGAGTTGTGAGGCTGTGGGCTGTGGTCTGTGCCAGTCAGTTCCACAAAACACAAGTATTAAAACTGGCAACTGCTTCAAATTACACAGTAGGTACCTACCCAGGCTACCATCATGATCAACAGCCTGAAAACGCCCACTGCTGGAACACAGGCCTCCCAATAGACCGCCACTTAGGGCAGCTGCTTGCCTCTTGCATCCATCCTCCCCGCGGTCCTGGTCAGGTCGTAGGTACAGCTAATGGGTGCTAGCCTACGCTGCGTTTTCCGGTTCGTGGTCGCCACTGGCAACCATTCTTCACTATCTGTTGTCGGTTCTGCGAACGATAGGGCCTGCCCACTCCCATTTCAACTTGCTAATTCTAAAAGTAACAGGCATATCGTACTGTACTCTATATCTAAAAGGAAATACAGAAGTAACTTACCGCCATATCCCTGAACGCACAAGAAAATCATGAGCCCGATAGCCGTAGCCCATATTGGTCTTACAAAGGAGTTGATGAGGCTATCCAGTGTTTGGTTGTCCCAATCAAACTGCAGAATAGGGTATGATGTGTACATGACGCCTGTCGATAGAGTGAATGCGCATATCCATAAAAGTAGGGCCTGGACCTGCAAAAGATTTGGGGTCAGAAATTAATCATTATCATCATCATCATCATCATCAGCCTGAAGACGTCCACTGCTGAACATAGGCCTCCCCCAAAGCGCACCACTTCGAGCGGCTGCTTGCATTTTGCATCCATCAGCTCTCCACGGCTCTGACCAGGTGTCGGTCCATCTAGTGGGGGAAAAAGTCCAGAAGTGCAACCAGGTTTGAATCCTTCAACCAATGCGTAGGTATCCATCTTCATCCAACTCCTGAGCAGCATCATCCATGTATAATTCTGTTTTATTGTACTTTTTTGTGCTCTGTGTGATTCTATTGTACAATAGATAACATAACCACATAGTCAAAACCACGGGAATGAGGCAGAACAGAAGGCTAGCAGCTGTTCTAACTGGCGCTCTATGCGGAAAGCGATTGTTGACCAAAATCATAACATACCTTCGTAACTTTAATCTTTTCGTTTCGCCAGATATTAAGTAGATATCCAAATATCATTCCCACGAAGAATGGAGCTCCTCTGGTAAGCGTGTTGACGTAATATTTTTGCATGTAGTACATAAACTCGTGGCCACGGCTGGAAAAATCACAAATACAGCTCTATACAGCCTGTGGTGTGGTGGTTGAGCAGTTCAGCACATAACCTGGAGGCGGCCGGGTCGATTGGCGAAAAGACAAGTATTTTTGCACAGAAAATAAGCACATAATACTTGTTCTGTGTCTGGGTGTTGTGGGACCATGGTCTTCGTAGTTCCTGGGTCCCTAAACAAAGGAAACCCTAGTTAGGGTCCAGGATTTATGTATGTGAACGTTGGGCGTTATCAAAGTAAAGAATATATAGATTTTAACCTTATATTTTCTTACTTAGGGTTCATCAATGAAGAAGGGAACTCCATGATAAAGTTGTAGGTAGTCGATGCGACCAAAATGATGAGCAGGCCCATCGTCAATCCCATCCAAGCCAGCTTCCTTCCACTCAGCACCCAGAACAAGACTAGGGGTGATAATATGTGGAGCTGCGTGTCTATGGCTAGGTACCAGGACTGGCCGATACACTAAAAAGAAATGGTTTCTTTCAAATTCTGGAACTGCATTGGTCCAAAAATACCTACCTTTATACTTATTTGTTTATGGTTGAAAGCGTATTTTACATGAACTCAGACTGTTTGTCCGGGTCTTTCCAGAACATCAAGTCCAAGACTAAATTAGTTTTAAAAGAGGCTAACAATCCTGAAGAGTGCGGCATTATTTCACATCAGAATCCCGATTCCGCGAAAGGACTAAAGTGACCGATATAGCCACAGAGCTATGAAACAAATGACGCTTTGCCTATGGGAAGCGTTTCTTTTGTAGAGGGGAAGCGTTTTTTTTTGCTCTGTGGATATAGCCCTTAAAATTGGCAAGTTCAAATGGCAGTGGGCGGGCCACATCGCTCACAGAACTGACAACCAATGGGGAAGAAAGGTTCTCGAGGGGCGACCACGAACCGGAAGGCGCACTAGCTGGACCGACGACCTAGTGGGAACCGCGGGGAGCCGATGGATGTAGGAGGCGAGCTGCCGCATCCATCGAAAACGTTTCAATTCGAAATCTACTCTCCATCTTCTTCATCTTGAATGTAGATGAAGAAGACGGAGAGCGTAATCGAAACTTTTATAATGGGTCGGGAATCGGAGTGCGTTTCATTTCAGCCTTTATGGCGCGCAATTCAATTTTATGTGGAATATTGAGGCTATTCCTGGAATGCATTGGCGAAATGGCGAAATACCAGCTCCAAAATTAGACCCCATTAAAAGATGAGTCAAAAAGCTCATCGATAACAACGCTCTGGTTTAAGCCAAGCTTGAGAGCTTGGAGCACTGTTGTTTAGCTGCTAGCTTATCGCCTGTGACTTTTGTATAATTAAATAATTACCAAACTAACTAGCTACCCCAGCTGTTGAAGATTTTCTTATTTGAACCTCACCGTCATTCCAGGATTCAAGTAGTTCTGTATATGCAGCAAGGTAGACCACCAGAAGGTCCTACATCTGTCCACCTGACTAATGATAGTACCCCAAGTTGGTCCGTCAGTCGCTCGATTCAGGTAAGAAGCTTCTAAAAGGACGCCAGCAGCGAGCAAAGGAAACATCCGGAGAAGGCGGTTCAGATAGAACAAGTGAATGTTTTTGAGAAGTTTCACTGGAACAAGCGAATACCACTTTTACAGAGGAAATGTCCATACATTTCAAATCTACTTGTCTAAAAATTAGCAGACCTAGCCGCTTCTTCTGCAGGGTTCAAACAGTTTTTTTATTAATAAGGTATTTATTTATGTACCTGTCGTGAAAAGGCACACTGAGAGCGAGTGGGTTTATTTTGTAGGTATAGTTTTACCCTCCACTAATTCGACCACGCATAAATCGATCTAGGTGGACCGACGATGACCTGCAAATCCGCGGAAAGTCGTTGGGTGTAAGAGGCAAGCCGCTACTCAAAGAGGGAGGAGGCTTATGTTCAGCAGTATGTCTTCAGGTTGATGATGAGTATGGATTTAGTACCAATAAATTCAGTTCCTTTAGATATCCATCATAGTATAGACATCTTAATCCATTGCTAAATTGGTAAAGTCTGTAGGCACATTATAAAATGAGGCAATTAAGTTTTTACATAATAATTTAGGTAGTAATATACTTATTTTTCTAATCAAAAACACAAAACACATGTTAGTTGAAACAGAAGCTTTGTTGGTGTATGTACTTACTTCCTGTTAGCTTCCCAGCAGTTGTGTAGACAACCAGTAGACCGCTTAGTGTGAAGAATGTGTCTACAGTTATATGAGCTCCCGTCACCCAAAGCGCTCCAAACGATGTAGTCCACTAAAAAGCAAAAGTTTCATTAAAAATACACACAAGATATTGGAAGACTGATATACCGTGTGGTCCCGGTGGCGAATAGGACCACCCAATCTTGGGGGTACCGTAAGAGCCGGCTAAAAGAATATCCAGAGAATAGGCAGCCACATTTTTCTCTTCATTTAAATCTTCCGTTATCACTAAGCCGCCTGGCAAGCATGGTAGTAGGGTTTACGGAACCGGTGCTTATTTTAAGAACCGGGATTTCCGGCACTGGCTTTCAACGGAACCGGGATTTTCCGGTTTTCGGTACTGGTTATTTTTTTGTTTTTTTAATGGTATAATACTTAACATAACACGGTTAAGGTATTTACTGCTAATTTTTAACCTTAATTGTATATACAATACCTCTTAATTCATATTAAAACTCATCTACTGCTCCAATCAAGGCTCATGATAAACCAGCAGATTTGTGGGCGAAAGAACCGAAAAGAACCCGGACAAGATTATAAACTCCCGGTTCTTTTTGATGTCAAAAGAACCGGGAAATCCCGGGATTTTCGGTACCGGGAACTACCATGTAGGGTTCAGAACCGGGAAATCCTGGGATTTTCGGTACCGGGATTTCCCGGTTCTGAACCCTACATGGTAGTTATGGCAAATTTCCCTCCTATGACGAGCGTGTGGCGCAAAGTGGCGTTTTATGGAGGAGGCCTGTGTTCAGCAGTGGACCCCTTCCGGCTGTTGATGTGTGATTGGGGGACCCTTCCACTGCATTTGATCGCAGCAGCTAAGTATCGATAATAGCCAGGTATCCCTTTTCACCTTAGCAACCTTAGCTAGTGAAATTACTGGGCAAATGAGACTTTATGGCCTGATTACACAGTGTAGTAACCTGAGTATATTAATTTAGTTATTTATTAATTAAATAATTGTCGTAGTAATATTATTAATATTAATAATATTACTACGACTGTGTAATGTCTCAGGATGACGTGCACAGTGCGGTGGCACGCGAAATATTATTGTTTTAAAGTTCCAAGTGACACTGCAACTGTTATGGGCGGCCGTGTCGCTTAACATCAGGTAAACGACTCGTCACGAGCTCGTCACGTCAATCTCATCAATCATCAGTCTCATAAAAAAGCAAGTTCCTTATTGTATTAGGCATAGAGAAATCTTCTATGGTATAAGGTATATCTAAATACAGTTACAACTACACTACGGGCCTCAGCCATTAAAAAATGGAACTATGATTGAGTCTTTTGTTTACTTTTAATGCATTTTTCAGCGATTTTAGTGTGGGGCAGACTGAAAGATTTATTGGGTTACTTTCGGCAGTGGATGTACAGCCCGGCTAGCTCAGTCGGTAGAGCATGAGACTCTTAATCTCAGGGTCGTGGGTTCGAGCCCCACGTTGGGCGCAATTTTTCTAACCTACATTTTGTGCTACTCTGATAAAACTTCGTTACATTGCTGTTTTTTTTGCTATTCTATTAATTTGAATGAGCTATTTGGCTTGCTTCCAATTTTTACCCTGTCGGTTCGGCCGCGAAGACAGCATGCAGTAGTTTATAGAAATGGTTCATCATCATCATCATTAACAGCCTGAAGACGTCCACTGCTGAACATAGGCCTCCCCCAGGGAGCGCCACTTAGAGCGGCTGCTCGCCTCCTGCATCCATCGGCTCCCCGCGGCTTTCACCAGGTCGTCGGTCCACGCGGCAGGCCTACGCTGCGTCTTCCAGTTCGTGGTCGCCACTCGAGAACCTTTCAGAAATGGTTAAATTGTTTAATATGGGGATATGAGTTAGAGTCATATATTCTGGGTGGTAAAAAGTTGGTTAACAAAATGTCCAGGTTGCAGAATAACTACGCTTAAAAGTAAGGATGCAGGTTGAATTCTTTCAGATCAATATTAATCTATACATATAATAAAACTGTAACTGGGCTAAATCTGTACATTGAATATTTTTGGAAAATTTTGACTGCAGTATGCTTCTTAATCGATAAAGAAACAGAAACAATTTTTTTGAATTTTTTGTCTGTTGTCCTTTTGAACACGCATCACGCTGAAACTACCAACTGAACAGATGTTTTGCTGTGGTATGGTTATAGCTGATTATGCAGAATAACATTTATAGGATACTTTTTGTTTTCTAAAACGGCCAAGTGCGGGTTGCCCAAGCAATAAGGATGTTAAGGACTTTTATTCTAAATATTTTTTTGTTTGCATATAATTATTATATTCGTTTATCAATATTAATTTTAATAAAAAAAATAATAAAAAATTCAATAAGAAAAAATTATACTTTCCCTTCTATTTTCGCATCGACAGGGTGTCGATGCGAAGATAGAAGGGAAAGGTAAAAAAATTGGGGAAAAGGATGAATGGTTAGGACGGCGAAGGAAGGCAGGCGAATTCTTTTCAAATACGCGCGAAATTTTAAAGGAGCGCATTCCTGACTTAAGTACCTAAGTACCTAAGCAAAAGAAAAAATTGTACGATCGATATGAATGCCCGTCTGTACCTACCTACCTACTAAAGTTAGACAACTCCTAAGATCGCACTTATGTAGGGATATCTACTGCAACCATTGACTATAAAACCTCTGACTGCAACGTATTTGAGCATTTCGTAGAGAGATAATGAGTGCGTGATTTATAGACGGGCATTCATGTTGGACTACTAAAACTGATCACGTGTGAATAAGCTTATACTTACTCATGTAACGTGTTTTTATCGCACATATTGTCGGTTATTTACTAATACCTAGCTACAGACATGATAAAACAAAAAATAAATCTTTTGGTTTCCGATAGATAAGGCGTTTAAAATAGATAACAACATTAAACATTTGGATTATGATAAGTGGAAGACGCAGCGTAGGCCGGCCCCCTACTAGGTGGACCGACGATCTGTGCAAATCCTTGGGGAGCCGATGGATTCAGGAGGCGAGCAGCCGCTCAATGTGGCGCTCTCTGTGCCTATGTTCAGCAGTGGACGTCTTCAGGCTGTTGATAATGATGATGATAAAACCTTATTTTGGTGTAGAGGTATTAAACATGTTGCTCTTTCCATCTTTTCAACATTAATATAATAATAATAATTGTCAGGATGTTCCTCACTCTGCAGCCCTGACCACCGGTAGCTTGGGCCCTGCCCCGCTGCGCGCTGCCGGCGGCACTCTGTTTAGATTTTTTTGTAGTATTTTTGTAATGTATTTTTATATAAGTATTGTAAAAAAACATAAACTTAAGAAAGACAAAAAAATGAATAATAATAAATATGTGTGGACATTTCACACAGCGCCATCTAGCCCCAAACTAAGCATAGCTTGTACTATGGGAACCAGATAACTGATACAATACTTATATACATTTTTGTTTGTAAATACAATGTACCTATAATACCTATAAGATACTCCAGAATCACAAAAAAATCACAAGAGAGTGTTATCCTTGGCTAGGGATGAAATGAAATGAAATATATTTATTCGTGACATATACAATGCAACACAATATATAAGTACTATAGAAACAACAATACTAAACAGCGGTAGGAACCTTATGTGTAACATTATGTCATGTCAGGAATAGGCTACGCCTCAGTATACAACTGAGGTTGTAGGTCACAACGCGGATGCGCGGTGAGTTATGGCATACACTCTCCTCTGTGAGCATTGACTATAAACCCAGTCTGTGAGAGAAGACCGTGGTCCCAGAAGTAGGAACGTACTGAAGTGTGAGAACGTGCGTCCGAAGAAAAACGAAATGTGGGGAATCCACAAGTGATGGTTACGATTATTGTTACTGCTGTACTCACCACAAAAGTATCTATTGGGTTCAACCAATGAGATTCAGAAGTGAAGGAATGTCCTACAATCACCCACAGCATGGCTATAGCTCGCACGCCGTCTACGCAATCCAACGTGCCAGGACCTGACGAAAAGGTCATCAGGCGTCTTCCATTAGTATACACTGAGAACAGCCTTCCGAACTTGTTCACAGTTTTTGGATCTAAAAGAAAATTATTTTTAATAGCTCAACGTAGTAGCCAAGGAACAGTTGGAACAGGTATAAGTAGTATAACCGCAGAAGTACAACGGAAGAGTCTTACCTTTTTGTAGAATGAAGGTATGTCGAAGGTCGTAGCACGTGCTGAGCATTGTTAGTATTCCGAGAATAGAGAATACAACCCTAAAACATATAAACATAAACCTACAACAACTATAATAATTCGCAAACAATTAGCTCCTATTAACTCGATAGATAAAAAGAACATCGTATCGAAATCAACATTCTTGATCCATTTCCTGGTGGAGTACCTAATTCAAAAGTTCAAAGAACGTAAGTAATATGTATGACTCCATCAGGAAGTCATAATGGTTCATAAGGTACCTACTGTTATGAACCATGCTCTCCCAATGAAAGCTTGTGGTTATTGCCAATGTGGACATCAATATGACGTTAAAGACACGATGTAGGTAACTATATTTTAATTCAACTTACACAGCAGCGGTATCAGCAGGCACCCAGGGTTTATCGTTCGGCAGCCGACAGAAGTCATCCTGATACTCAAAGCCAATTGCTGATACGTTGAATAAGAGAGATGTAATAGCTTGCTCGGTTGAACAGGGCTTTGGAATGCAAACAGCTAAACGAAACGTCATAGTGGAGAGAGGACTGCCTGGCATTAACCTGGGAAACATTTTAGAAGGTAATTAGACTTTATATGATTGGCAATGTACATCCTATGGAGACTTCTCCTCAGTTGGGTATAACTTGCTTGATATTAAACAAGATTAAATATTAAGTACTCACTCTATTATGTTACCTACTAGTAGCAGTCCTAGTAATAAGTTTCTTCGAGCCTAACGAATCAGTTTGTACATTATTAGGTAGATTGTATTTATATCCACAAACCTCTCATCAGCCATTCCACCCATCGTACGGATCCCTGTAGCCAAGCCATGCCATTTTTCCAACTTCTGCATCGTTTCATTTCTCATCATTAAAGACTTAGGGTTGAACTCCACCCATTCTGGCAGTTGTGGTAGACCCGGGAAATCAAAACTTTGAGATAAGGGGACTCTGATCATGCAATACTTTCCTTGAAGAACTGAATTTTGTAACTCTTGGTTTATCTCGAGGCATTGGTGGTAGCTTCCTAAATCTAATGTGTTTCCTATTAAAATGCCCCTTGGAGTCCTTATGCCAGCGTCCAAAACTGAAATATAAGAAGAAGGTAACAAAAATAGGAGTCCAGTTCGCTTAATAGAATTATACCTAATAACCGATCCCAGAGACATGTTTTCGTGTAGTTGTATATCTTTTAAGTTTGCTGTCATTAGTTTATTTAAGTAATTAATTATGTTCTTTACTCACACACAGTTACTCGCTACTGCATAGTTAATGTAACGCATTTACATAGTGTCAATATGTCTATACTTATTTAAGTTGTGTACGGTTAGTATTGGACTTTAGGTTTATTGCTGTGTTAACGTTGGTGGTGTATATTGTATCTAATAGCCTATTGTCTGTTACCGAACCAAAATAAAATATAAAATAAACCGGGCAAGAGCGAGTCGGACTCGCGCACGAAGGTATCTATGAAAACGATCAAGAAAATCACATTTGTTGTTTCGGAACCCCCTTAAATGTCAACTTTATTCTATTTTTTAATATTTGTTGCGGCAACAGAAATACATCATCTGTGAAAATGACAACTGTCTAGCTATCACGGTTCATGAGGATACAGCCTGGTGACAGACGGACAGACAGACAGACACACAGCGGAGCCTTAGTAATAGGGTTCGCTTTACCCTTTGGGTACAGAATCCTAAAAATTAGAAAAACCGACTATATTACACTTACATCTTAGTCTTAGGAAAGAGTCCCTTGCGACCGCCCTCACTTGCTCATCGCACAGCTCAGGGTCCAAGACTTCCTCGTATAGCACATTGTCCAAGGCATCATTAGGTGTTTCCCACACAAGGTTACCACACACAGTTCCTAATACCGTTACACTAACTATTATGATTGTCACTATATTTTTTAAAACACTCATTATTCTAATTTTAATAGGTACTGTATTTTAAGACATTAATTTTTCAGGGATTTTATTTGAAGAAGTAGTAGTTACTAAATATTTTTAATATACTTTTGAAGTATATTACCTACGGTGATTGAAAGTTTTATTAAATCATAGCACTTTATAAAAGTTTTAATGAATATAGTGTATACTTCCGATTTCCTGTTCAACTAGGTAGATATTAAATGTTGAAATATTTTTGTTTATCGATTTAAAGTAATTAGTCAATAATAATCATCTTATCTATATCACACGACGTATACTACCTAATGTAAATAATATGTAGTCCCGTTCGTTTATTTGCTTACGTTAGGTGTACATTTTTTTCGTAATTTATTTTTGGAGATTTTAGCAAAGCATACGCCATTGTAGACAAATTACGCTCTTAGCGCTTTCTCTAATGCTAACATAAAAAACACGTTTAACGGGACGAACAAACTTATAAGTTAAGTACACCTACTTTTTATTGACCAGTTTTGCTCTCTAATCTGTAAAGATTGGAAGGCAAAACTGCGGTCGAAGCGGGTTTCTTATAGGGAGATACACTATCCCCTGTACTGTTCACTCAGGATATCACTGGAAAGTGAAAGATCTATGAAGCACTTGCGGTTCAAAAAAGCAAGGAGTATTTAAAACAAATCCTTTTAGCTTAGACCGAATCGAAAATAGGAACATTGATATCCTACATTCAGGTACCTACTTTATGAACCCGAAAATATGAGGTAATTTAGTAAGATTAACCGAGTTTAGAAAGTTTTATTCCCGCGATTAAACGGGTAAAATGTAGGTAAAACCGCAGGGTGCTAGTTGTTTTTTTTTTAATAGAGTACAGGTGTGCAAAATTTGCACCTTA
Organism: Ennomos erosarius; assembly: GCA_963580505.1. Classification (NCBI taxonomy): domain Eukaryota; kingdom Metazoa; phylum Arthropoda; class Insecta; order Lepidoptera; family Geometridae; genus Ennomos; species Ennomos erosarius. The sequence continues at coordinate 3,989,829 of OY756982.1, forward strand.
TCTTAAGAAATAATTAATCATTATCAGAGATTATAATTTTTTTTATTACGTCAATCATAAAATATTTATTTCATAGAGATTCTTATAGTTATTAGATCATGTGTTGTAAAAATATCAAAGAATAAGTTATGAATTGTGTCATAATAGCCCTACCTTAACTAGTGATTAGTCCATATTTTGTGGCGCTCAAAATAACCACCGTAATAGATAAAATTTAATGACTGATGTTAGTATCTACATATTAATAAATAAGTATACCTAGAGGGGTTGTGAATCGGAGGGCAAGTACAGTCACTGACGTTGTATGACAATATTCGTAATCTATAGGTACATCAGAACACAGAAGCAAGAAGAGATATAGTAGGTATCAGTATTACTAAAATTACCACTGTACTACAATTTACTAATATCTGCAAAGTTAACACTGTTAGCATTTCTGTAAGAATCGGTGCAATCAGCTTTATCTACAACAGAATTATCTAAATCAGCATTAGCCTCCAACCATGATAGCCCTAAAATTTGTGTTGCGGGCACTTTTGTCACATGAATTCGAATCACTGACTTTTATAGAAGTATCGGTACAATCACTATTATCTACAATCGAGTTTTTATACATGTATCTAGCTTATTTATATTAGCACTATCATTATAATTGGCACTTGCACCAGAATCATTATTTCCTAGAGAGTCATTGTCGTTTACAATATTGACATTTGCTGTATTTATATTATTTACAGTGAGTACGGGTAACTTATTGCTATCATTCCCAACTCCGTTTTCAGTGTTAGATCTTTCTGCAATCTCTGCTTGCTCTTTTACGTTAGAGTGATATGAGTCTTTCTTTTTTTCTGTAACAAAAACGGACCTCTAAGAAATGTCGGAAAAAGTTTCGCATCAAAAAACCTAGTTTCGTGATGATGCTCTATGAGTTTCAAGGCTCTACAGCAAATGCATATAAAACTGTTTTTATACCTACGTTTTGAGTTTTGAAACAATACTTACGTCCTTCTAAAATCCTCTTGGAAATAGCCGAGAACGGAGCGTCAATTAGCAAAGTTGCGAAATACGATACGATAAATGATATCAATAAGTAAGCCATGAACATGAACACCTGAAAATGAAATGGAAATGTAAGTGAACCAATAAAGACATTAAGAACATAACACTTCATCATCAACAGCCTGAAGAAAGTAAACATAGACGGCTACTTTGAGTGGGCGCTTGCCACCTGCATCCAACAGCTCCCCGCGGTTTCACACCAGATAGTCGGCCCACCTAGTCCTAAAAAAGGCCTACACCGCGTCTTCCGGTTTGGTGGTCGACACCCGAGAACCTTTTGCGTATTGGCCTGCCCATTGGCATTTCGACTTGCTATTTCTAAGAGTACCGTACCTAACACTTACTTGTGTAGTTATAAATATATTACAACAAGGTTACCATAAAAGCAAATATCTAAGAGCAGTTCTAGCAGCTAACTCTCAAGAGCCAGTTACTAATCGATTGTTCTGTGATATGGTATTTCCACAAAGAGTTATATCTATCTAAGTATCTACCAATCTATTTAATCCGAGCGAAGCGCCCTATCCTACGCAAAATAACATCAGTCACTCACAAGTCTAGGCGCTGAGAAATAAGCAGGCGTGAGGATAGAATCGCCGACGACGAACATTATAGCGTAGTGAAACAGATACACTCCGTAACATAGTCTTGCTGGTAGTCGCCACATTCGAAGTGATAGAAACCAGTTCACTGGACCTAATTAATAAAAAAAAATGTCAAATAATGAAAATAGAAATAGAAGGGATCACCATTTGCTCGATATACCTCTTGTGAACGTAAACGAAAAGTACCTAAATAAGATGACACAAATTTTAGTATGCTGTCCAACTACAGCCAATCAAAACTTAGTAATTGAATTTGGTGATCAACAAATTGACACAGCAGTTCGATAATTATCAAGCAGCCGCTCAAAGCGGCTCTTTATGGAGGTGGCCTATGTATAACGGTGGACGGGCGTCCTCAGTATAAATCTACCAGTAGGTATAGGTACACAATCATCATTATCAACAACCTGAAGACGTTGCCGAACATAAACCTCCTGCATAAGTTGACTCCCCACGTTTTAACCAGATCATCGGTCCACCTAGTAGGGGGCCTAATCTGCGTCTTCCAATTAGTAGTTGCCACTCGAGAACCTTTTTTCCACATCGGTCGTCAGTTCTACGAGCGATACAGACTAGGTACGGTAAAACTGTAAAATATAAGTAGATAGGTACTTACCTCCATACCCATGAACGCATGCAAAAACTATCCAGCCAATACCAGCGCCCCATGCAGGCCTCATAAAAGAGTTTAGGATATTATTCACGAACTGGTGGTCCCACTTTCCCCTAAGCACCACATTAGACATGAAGAAAATAGAAGACAAGACCGCAGCAGTACCAGACCAGAGGAGGACTATTGAATACTGTAAAGAGAGACACGTTTTTAAAATTGGGAGCGGAGTTCTTATAGCCTTCTACTCTTCATATCCATTAACAGCCGTCCACTGCTGAACATAGGTCTCCCCCAGGGAGCGCCACTTTGAGCAGCTGCTCGCGTCCAGCATCCATCGGCTCCCCGCGGCTTTCACCAGATCGTCGGTCCGCTTATTGGAGGACGCTACGCTGCGTCTTCCGGTTCGTGATCGCCACTCGAGAACCTTTCTTCCCCATCGGTTGTCAGTTCTACGAGCGATGTGGCCTGCACATTGCCATTTCAACTTGCTAATTCTAAAAGCTATATCGGTCACTTTACTTCTCCAACGGATCTCTTCATTTCGGATCTTATCTCGCAGGGAAACACCGAGCATTGCTCTCTCCTACTCTTAGAGATTAGAAAAATGTATTAATCTCTGATAACTCTATTGTATTTAAAAGACCTGATCTCACAGAGACAGTAAGCTTATTACTAGACTGTGCTAAAGTTTCAGGATAACGTGCGCAGTGCAGCTTAAGACCAGGCGAACGACTAGCTCGTCACGTCATTCGTCATGAAAGGTACCTACTGTATATTTGTTTTGATCTAAACCCGTACAAATTCAAATTATTATTCGTCGATAGAGTTAGTAGTTGGAGGTAGTTGAGTTGGCACTAATTTGCATCAGAAACTAAAACGAGCAAGAGATGGCGCCACTTGTTCAATGCCTAAGTAGGTACCTACCTACATTGAAATTTAGCTGACTTTTTCGAAACATTTGTGATGTTTTGTAGTGCGTATTAATATTATTAACATGGCAGAAACTTGTAATAAAATTGTTAAACGTACCCAAGAAAAATACACACGCTTCCCTTTGTAAATGTGTAGTAAGTATCCAAACAACATCCCAACGAAAAATGGCGAAGCTCGAGTTATTGTGTTCGTGTAATAATAGTGAAAGTAGGGCAACATGTCTCCAACACGACTGCAACATAACGTTACATAATAAACTGCCAAGAAAAATCGCCAAACTATTCATGAGTAGGTATATCAACAGCCGGAAGGTGTCCACTGAACATAGGCCTCCCCTTTTAAACGCCACTTTGAACGCTTATCATATCAGGGGTTTGCCATATCGCAAGATTTTAATGTACCGAGGAGAATCCTGCTACCCGTTCTCTGGTTATTCCCTTAGCCAGCTCTTAAGGCACCCGTAAGAAGAGATGGGGTGATCCTCTTCTCACAACGACAACACGGTCAACACGTAGTTATAAATTTTAAAAAAGTATTTCATTTAATACTTTGATTTGAACAATAAAGCAAAGAAATAGACAGTTTTTGTCCATACCAGTTAAAAAAGTTCAAAATGTATATAAGGCCTAATTTTGAAGGCTTTTGCTGACAGTGTTTCAAATACTAAAAATATATTCTGTCTCTTACATTGCCGTCTATTTGAGAAGAACAGCAACAGTTATAGAACTTTTAGATCTGTCAAGCAAAGCCTTCAAAATTATTGTCATTGTTTAAACAGGTGGGTACTCACTGAACAGGGCTAACAACATTCGCTATAAAGTTCTTATTAAAACAGTAAACAGTGCCTGCAGTCAGTGCGGCCAGTAGACCAGCAATAAGCGCCATCCAAGCGGTCTTCCTATTGTCTTCAAGGACCCAGAACAATACCAGCGGAGACATAATGAACAGTTGAATATCTATTCCTATAAACCAGGAGTGGGGCAGGCACTGGAATAGAGAAATACCGACCATGCTTGATTATGTAATTCCAAGAGTAAGATGAAAAAGCAAGACAGGTATAGGTATACAAGTGCATACAGATGAGCGAGATGGATATTAAGACTCATGAACCGTTATCGTTAAATTAGACTAACCGGCCATTTTTTTAATTTAATCCAATAGGCAGGTGGTATTACTGATTTTTATCGGCTCATACTACTCGTCGCACACCTACTCTGCAAATCTATCTTAACTGTTTATAGACGAGTATTTCAATAGAATTCATTTTAAAGACAAAAAATAGTCGGTAAACTATGATCATTGATCACCCACTAAACACCGTATGCAACTAAACCACTTTTGCAAAATATGTGTTTAATTTGAATAGAAACTTGGATCCTTCTCCTGAGAGTTATTTTTAAACCGCCAAGCAAGAGCAGCATAGCTAACTCTGCAGTGGAATATTCTGGAACCCCCAAAAACTTTTTCTCAGTTTTTATGTCATTTACTACATACCACATACCTGTCAATTTCATAACACCCCAGTGTATTTTATTAAACAAGAATTATCTGATTGGTTGTATTTTCGAGATGTAGTATGCTCTGTGGCTACCATATATCTACAAGTCTTTTTAAACCAATTTTAATCCCTGCAGAGTTAGCTTAGCCAGACTATAAATTCTTACGAAAAAGTACTCAAAAAATCACGTTCTTTCTTGAGAAAATAATTTCTTACCTTTTCATAATTATTAACAAAATTTTGAACGTGAAGCAGTGTAAGCCACCAGTTATTCCGACAGTTATTGGTCATCTCTGCTACGCCTCTCCACATCGGGCCATCGGATAGACGATGGAAGAAAGAGGCTTGCAGTAGCACGACCAAGGCAAGCAGCGGAAACATGCGCAAGAGGCGGTTCAAGTAGAATAAATGAAGGTTTCTAATTAACTGCTCTGAAAGGTAGACAAAATAATTACTAGAGGAGTCAGTGCAGTGTTTTCTTTTTTTTGCTGTGGGAAAATCGCGAGGCGATCAAAACCCTACGCTACTAAGAAACATCCGAGAGCTTGTTGGCTCCGGCATGATCACAGATGAAAATCATATAGGAATAGAGTAGCAATCTATGAAATAAAACCTCCTATGATAGAAAGTAGCGTTTTATGGGGGAGGCCTGTGTTCAGCAGAGGTCTTCCAGTTAATAATTTGAATCATACTGCCATCTTGTACCTACCTCCTCACTTTTTAGTCACTTATCTTACTACGCAGAGTCTGAAACTCAATGGCAGCTGTGAACCCCCGCACGTTGCGCACATCGCATACCGCTTCCCGCCCACATTTTATTTTTGCCACTGCGCAGCATTTCGCACCCTTCACAGCCGCCATTGTGAATGTAGGCATAACAGTAGTTACCGTGACTGGCAGATATTGCACAGCCTAACCTGGCCGCCAACCTACTACCTAGATATTTTTTTGAAGGATGGATGATGATTTTGAAATACGTACTTCCATGAATTTTCCCGCACGTAGTATAAACTAACAGTATGCCAGCCATTGTGAAGAAAGTATCCACAGCCATTGGACCTGCAGTAATGTAAACCGAGCTCATACTTTGAAGCCACTGTAAGTAAATAATTACTATTACAACGAATTATAGTTTATACTTATACTCGTAAAGCATGTTATAGTCACAGCCAGTTGGAAGACGTTCACTTTATAGATTTTCTTGACCATCAATTCGCCTGATGGCAAACGACAGTGTAGCCGAAGATGGAGCACATAAACTAAGAGGTACCTATTACACTCTAACCTTGAAGACACCAAGGTTATAAGTTTCAGGAAACAGAAGATGCAAATATGCAGATAACTTACCGTGAACAAAAGAATATAATTGCTATATTTCATCTGCGTCATCGTAGTATGCCCTAGTACCACCCAAATCGTGGCTAATACCCTGATACCATCGAGGCAAGTTAGAGATCCGGAGCTCTCGGGAAAATTCACCAGCCGACAACCGTTAGTGTAGGCAGAAAAGATCTGCAGATGTGCGTTGATTTCTTTCGAATCTGAAATATGACAGAAAACTTTTTTTTCAATGGTTTTGTCCCAGTCGCCTCTCATGAATTGCCATAATCGGTAATAAAATTTCCAGTTGCCACCGAGTGGTTACTGCGAAATTATTGCTCCCACATCTAATGCTCATCCCATCTGTACACTGTTGCGTGGATCGCCAAATTTAGTCTTACGGTCATACATTATCACCACGGCTATCCTCCGAACATAACAATTTGTAATGAGAATATTTCCTTGTTTCACACTTTTTAGAGCGTTGTTAGTCAATAGTATTTCAGTTTTGAACTAACTTTTTATTTACATTAGTATATAGGTAACACAAACATGTTTAAAGCAATCAACCTTATTTACCATCATTTCAAAACTGTTATTTTTACCAGTTCCTAGTTTTTTCTTAGCCTCATACAACTATCTTCTTCTCCTCATCGTGTAGGCAAGTGGTCAGCCCTGGTGTCAGAATTTTTAGGCCGCCCAAAGCGTTCTGACTTGGCTTAACGACTATTGTCTTACGATAACAGCCGGGACCTACGGCTTAGCTTTCATACAACTATGAAAGAAGGTAACACTATTTTTATTGTGGCCTTACCTTTTTTAAGTACGAATTTGCAAATGATATCATAGCCGGTGGAAATGAGCGTTACAGTACCAATCACTGCAAAAATTATACTGAAATGACAAAAAATTTAGTCAATATTTAACATTATTTCCACTGTGACGTGTTAGTACATCTATACGAAAGATTATAAAGCCTGTTAATAGCTCGTGAACATAATTTCTCATACAAACACGACTCACTTACGCTGGCAGGGGGCGAAGTAACAAAACGAGACAAAGTCATACGAAATTGCAAAGAACAGAGCAGGATGGAACAAGACATCAACGGTTTCCCGTTTCCTCGCAAAGGTTTAGTGGTTGAAATAGACCACTAATTTTGCATCATTGGTCAACTGGATTTTTAGGAAATGAGATACTTACGTAGCAGCAGTATCAGCATGCGACCATGGCTTATCATTAGGAAGCCGACAGAAGTCTTCGGTGAAAGGCATATCAGCCGAAACATTAAACAAGGTTGAATTTATAGCTTCTACTGTCGAACAAGACTTCGGAATACAAATTGCATATCGAAATACCATTGCTAACTCATTAGGTATGTTTTCCTGTCTAAAAGGAAAAACGTCATTTAAAATCAAAACTAAGTAAGTACTTCATTGTCATCAGCCCATAGATGTCCACTGCCGAACATAGGCCTCCCCCAGAGAGCGCCACTTTGGGCGGCTGCTCGCCTCCTGCATCCATCGGCTCCCCGCGGTTTTCACCAGGTCGTCGGTCCACCTAGTGGGGAACTGCCTACGCTGCGCCTTCCGGTTCGTGGTCGTCACTCGAGAACCTTTCTTCCCCATCGGTTGTCAGTTCTGCGAGCGATGTGGCCTGCCCATTGCCATTTCAACTTGCTAACTTTAAGGAACTATATCGGTCACTTTAGTCCTTCTGCGGATTTCCTCGTTCCGGATCTTATCTCGCAGGGAAACATCGAGCATAGCTCTCTCCATAGCTCGTAGCGCGACTTACTTTGAGCTTACTAATGAGGCCAACAGTAAGAGACCAAGTTTCAGTTCCATATGTCAACACTGGCAACACACACTGATTGAAAACCTTTGCACTTAGTAAGTACTTACTACTAGCTAAGGCAATTAATGCTATTTTGCGTAAATTTCATAAACATGCTAATTCACCAGTCTTAGCATGCTATTTTCTATTGCTATGCTATTTGCTAAAATGAAATGGAAATGAAAAATTAAATGAAATGAAAATTGAAATTAAAGATAAATTTAATGAAAGGCTATATGAAAAAAGGAATGAAAAATTAAATAAAACATGATATGAAACTTAATTTTAAAAGTTAAATTCAAAATTAACTAAATTAGTTGAAATGAAATTTCATATCTCACAGAATTTTGCAACTACATTTCATTTGCGAAATGCTGTTTGCGTTTCCACATGCTAAAAATTAATGCGAATGCTAATTAATCCATCACTACTTACTACCTTCTTATCTTCAATACCAAATAACAACAACTATTCAGGCCTCTTACCTCAGTAAATTCTTAATTAAATCAAATCCCACATTTTCCTCCTCTTCCAGAAGGTTCTCCAGAAGTTTACCTAATTTATAATACTCAAAAAGTCGGGCAAAGCTAGCCCTCCTCTTATCGTGCGTATTTGATTTATTTGTCGGCTGTCTCAAAATATTTCGTATGTCAATCGTAAGAGAACAGTATTTTCCTTTTACTGCTATGGCTTTGGATTCAAAATCTATGGATAAGCATTGGTGATAGTTGCCATAGTCCGCGAAGTTTCCTTCCATGATGCCATGCGGAAACTTTGCACTAGCGTCGACAACTAAAAACAAATAATCAGATCTCTTGTTTGAATTCATAATAATATGACATTTGTACAGATTCATTTGTAAAGGAAAAATTTGAATCCCGTTCGTGTTCTGTAGATTATGCTAAGCAAGCGATACTGCTATAAAAATCATAAATACGATATTTTTCTGAGCATTTTATTATACATCCATCAGTCAGATTTTTCGTAAGTAATAAATTCAGTTACTTAACACCTTTCTACTTTGAGCTTAAAATAATAAAAAACATGTAATAACTTACACTGCCCCGCCAGTAAAACGTTATCGCTCAAATATAACAACTGCCGCATACATTGTTCCGGATCCAACACATCTTCGTAAAACTTAGGGTCGAACGCAGGGATTGAATTGTTCTGATGTATTTTCCAAAAACCCTCCACTCCCAAAATAAAAACACTCATGAACAATATTTTCATGACTAAATTGTGTTTAAGTGTTAACGCCAGAGTTAAAAACATACATTGATGACTTTTGACTTTTTTGAGCAAACGTCAACACTGAAGATAACAAGCACGATCAATAATCATTTTTTCTAATCAAAAAAAAAACAGAAATTAGACTAAATTAGTTATACACGATGTCCAACTTCCATGAGGAGTAGACGAGTAGACTTAATTCAAGTAATACAAGTGATTAATAAGGAATTTAATTTAAGGGATACTTAGAACCCAAGCTTTTAAGGACGCTGTGACCAATCGCAAAATATCTAAAGAAATACAGTACCTAAAGATAACACAAAAATAAATATAGAATAAAAAATTCACGGACAAAACCTAATACAGATTCCTTTTACAATCGGAATTCGGATATGGCAATGTAGGAATATGAACAAAAATAATAGTCAGGTACCTATGGATTATTTATTTCATAAAACATGATAATATTGTCATGTTCGTGGTCACGACAATATGGTTTTACGGGGTAATCAAGGACCATTAAACACGTAATAGTTCTTCGCGGTGATAAAAAATGTCAACAGCACACTACTTTTGAGTTTTTAAACACGAGAACAACAATCAAATTTTGGCCACGTGTTTTCTGTTAGTGTGGCTGCCCACATGTGGTCAGTAAAATGGAACGATATACATTATAATGAAATACTTATGTAATATCTTAATAATTTTATATTTTAATGTACAATTCATTATAAGTCTTAACATAAAAATCACAGTAAAATTCATTATTTAACGATTTAAATTGTATTATGTGCCTATACCGTTAAATAACTCCTTTATTATTTCTACTACTATCATTAGAGTTACGTATATGAATCGGTTCAATGACAACATTGGTCGAATTTACAATATTTTCTTCACTTTCACTACTTTTACTGATATTGTGTTAATTCAAATCATTTCCTGCATTCAACATATTTTTTTCATTTATTTCTTTATTAGGAACAAAATCGTTAACGTTTAGACTACTATTTTCACTTACTAAATCAGTTCTTTTATTTTCACTAACGTCGTTTTCCATAGTTTTGATATCTTGGCCTCGTTTGTCAGATTCTATTTCTTGGTAATCAGCTTTTTTCGTTTCTATTACAGGTGGCACGGATTTCTTTTTGTCTGTAAAACAAGTATTTGATGAACTTACTTCTAGACACATCTACCGTGTTTTAGGTACATAATACCTAATATCACAGATATTATAATAGTACCTAGTACCAACCAATCGACTGGCCTTAAAACTTATGGATTTAAAGCTAAAACTCAAGACAAAGAATTAATAATCACCATAAACTAATGTAAATGTGTCAACTATTCGTAGTTCGTAAACACAAAGGTATTGAATTCCCGAATCAATTTTAAAACACGTTAAAGGTGTAATGTAATTTTTGTAACTTATATCGATATCAAAGTAAAGTTTAACTTATAATAAGAGATGACCGGGACTTGGCTAAACGTTTGGTGGAGGCATCAGGTGACCAGTATGCTGGCTTTTATTTTGCACAAAAGATAAGCATTGCAATTCAACGTAGAAATGCTTCCAGCATTCTGGGCACTTTTCCCTCCACCAGCGGTTTATTTTAAGTTTTATATTTAAGTTTTAATGGTTTTAGGTATGGTTCAGATTTTAGGTGTAGTTTAGTATATATTTTATGTTATTTAAGTTTTTGCTTATAAAGTTCATATTTAAGAGATGATATTTTATGTACTTACTTCTTTCTAACAGCATTTTCGACAATGTAGAGAACGGTGCGTCGATTAGCAAAGTTGCAAAGTATGCTACCACTATTGACAGGGACATGTGAGCTAGAAATTTAAACGTCTGCAACAAGTAGATAAAAAAAGCGTAGTTCAGTAGTCTCAGTATCATCATCATCATTGTGATCATTATTATTTTCACTATTAGCATCATTGTCTGCATCATCGTTTTACTAGGTGGTAGGACTTTTCTGCAAAGTTCTTCTAGATAGGTACCACCGCTTTGCCAGTTATTCTGCCGCCAAGCAGTATAAAGCAGTATGCAAGCACTACTGTGTTACGGTTTGAAGGGCATTGTAGCTAGTGAAATTACTGGGCAAATGAGACTTTATGACCTGATCACACAGTCTAGTAATATGATTGCTAGACTGTGTGACGTCTCAGGATGACGTGCGCTGTGCCGTGTCACGTGAGCCTTTATTATTTTAGTCCCGAGTGACACTGCAATTGTTATGGGCGGCCGTGTCGCTTAACATCAGGTGAACGACTAGATCGTCACGTCATTCAGTCTCATAAAATAAATATTTATCACCATCATTATTATCAGAAGGAAAACGTATGTAAGTAAGTATATTTGTTCCCACTGAACGTCAAAATAGCTGAACGAACTTTGATCATTCAGCATCAGCGAGAAGTGGACAGAACATTTTAAGCATTGATTAAAATTTTAACTAGCGCATTAGGCCCCAGATACTTTAGATTCAGTAATAACAAATAGGTTCCTTTTTATCCCGGAAATTGTGTGGTTTCAGTGAACCAGAACTAATACCTACATAGCCAGGTACAGAAAAGTAGACAGGTGTCAAAGCGGATCCATTGACGGAAAACATCATCGGGTAGTGGAATATATATATTGCGTAAGAAATTCTAGCGGGAAGTTTCCATATGTCTAGAGTTAGGAACCAATTCACTGGACCTGGAACAAACATTTTCATTAAAAAAAAAAACAATAATACGAAACATTAAATAACTTGTGGTAATATTTGCCGATGGGGAAGAAAGGTTCTCGAGTGGCGACCACGAACTGGACGACGCAGCGTAGGCCGGCCCCCCCACTAGGTGGACCGACGACCTGGTGAAAGCCGCGGGGATCCGATGGATGCAGGAGGCGAGCAGCCGCTCTGAGTGGCGCTCCCGGGGGGAGGCCTATGTTCAGCAGTGGACGTCTTCAGGCTGTTAATGATGATGATGATGAATATTTGAAAAAGTCACTGTTTCTCTTTGTCAGTTTTACGACGATAAACAGAGATCTATGCTTAAGGCGAAGGGTAGAGCAAACAAGGTGTTTTTAGCACGTTTTCTGACGAAATTAGAGCATGTGGAGCTTTGAATTTAATATATCATGTAATTCGTTTCATTAACTTGTTTGTGATGAACGCAAATACAGGACAAATCAATTCAGTTATATAGGAAAAAATTACATACATACCTCGAAAAATTTGGTTGATCCCATTTTATACAGTTATTATCGAATATACAAGTTGACCTTGAATTGATATGTTATCTCGAAAAGAGTACATCTACACCCCAAGGTAGATAATGTTTCTTCTACGACTTTAATAAATTAATAGTTTTTCATTGAAGAAATGCCATGTAAAATTTACGTTGGAAAATAGCCTTGTACACCTGGGTGATTGAACTTTGTTCTTGACCGAGTGCACATAAATGAGTTAAACGACCTGTGTTTAGAAATTAGTTTATAGTATCTTATTAACTCTCGTAGCGATCTCACGTGTAATTTTACGAGTGGATTTATTTTTTTACCATGGAAGTTTGGAAACACCCAGTTTCAAGTAAGACTCTCACAACTGGTAGGGTATCATGGTCCCAGTCCCCCCATTTCGGGATAACATACTAATTCAAGGTCACCTTGTATTATTACAAACAAAAATAATGTATGCCCAACAAACATTCACATAATGTGATGAATTCATAATTTTGAAAAATACTATACGAATATAGATATTAATTAAAAACCTCCAAAATCAGTCATATCGTGCATTGCCTTTGTCGTAAGCGCCTCGCGGAAGTTTAGACTGAATTGATATTTAAGTCTACAAAGTTACGGTCGATGTTTCTTTGAATTAATTTCGACCTGCTTATCTGGCTTTACCCTACACCTAGAAATGAATATATGTACCTACTATAGAATGCACAGCCTCCAAGAAAATCAAACCAATGCTTATAAAGATAAAATTATTATACCTCTCCAGCCGGGCTAGCGCGGTTGGTAGACAAAATTGTCTTTCCCTGTTTTATGTCAAATTCTTCATACAATTTACATGTCAAGTGGAGTAAAACAGGGGAAAGACAATTTTGTCTACCAACCGCGCTAACCCTGCAGCGGATATAGAATAGTCTACAAGCGGTTGTTTCATTTTAAAAATGCACCAAAGCACCCCGTTACAGTTTACACACTTTATTATACGCGATCATGCGCGACTGAGAGCACATGCAAAATACAAAGCATACATGCCTTGTTTTAACGTTCCTTTTCTCGAGGCGGCTATCGTGAATCTACCCTATTTTACATCGCAGGCACCCAATACACCACGCGGCCCGCTAAATATACAACACCTATTTTAGGTTTTTGGCGGGAACGCGGAAATGTTCACGTCGTTCCATTGTATTATTTCTCAAAACTTGTGCTTTTTCCAGTGTTAATGTTTAAAATTGATGGCGTTTTACGCATTAAGTGCTGAATTACGAGCATGAGTGTGGGCAAGTGATATAATGTAGTGAAACGTGATTTTCCGAGTTGCTTCCAAAATTCCATAGAAGCTTCTAGTAAAGTTGCCACCACTTTACTGGTGCATGACTTAGACTGGAATATGACTACCTGACTTAGACTGGACTATGACTATGACTAAGACTTGACTTTACGTGAAATATTCTATTAACATGATGAAAAATTATAATACTTGACACTGGCTAAATACACTATGTGTGGAGCCAAAATATAAGAAAACAAAACACCAGTTTTAAACAACATGCATTATATCAATTTATATAAGTACCTCCATAACCATGAGTGCAAGCGAACACCATCCAACAAAGAGCGACGCTCCAAGCGGGTCTCATAAAAGAATTCATAATATTGTCCACTATTTGGTAACCCCAGCTGTTCTGCATTATAAAGTACGGGTAGATGAATATAATGGTGGTAAGTGACGCTGCGCAAGCCCAGAGTATAGTGACTGATATCTGCGAACAAGAATGACATTTGAACTTTTTTTTTATGAGAATGAAAGACGTGAAAAGCTGGTCGTTCACCTGATGTTAAGCAATACGGCCGCCCATAATAGTTGCTGTGTCACTCGGGACTAAAATAATAAAGGCTCACGTGACACTGCACTGCGCACGTCATCCTGAGACATCACACAGTCTAGTAATCAGATTACTACACTGTGTAATCAGGTCATAAAGTCTCATTTGCCCAGTAATTTCACTAGCTACAATGCCCTTCAAACCGGAACACAGTAGTGCTTGCACACTACTGCTTGGTGGCAGAATAACTGGCAAAGCGGTGGTACCTACCTAGACGAACTTTGCAGGAAAGTCCTACCACCTAGTAACTTACTCTAGTAATCATCATTATCAGCCTGAAGATGTCCATTGCTGAACATATGCCTCCCCTATAGAGCGCCACTTTTAGCGGCTGCACAGTCAAACAATATTATTGCTAGTCTGTGCTAATGTCTCAGCTCAGGCTGGCTGGCATAGTGCAAGTATCAAGTTACACTATTTTACACTTATATTTAGTGAAGGCTTTAGTTGACAGTCTTTAAAATACTGAAAATATATCCGTCTCTTACATTGCCGTGTATTTGACAAGGACAGCAACAGTTCTAAGAGTTTTAGATCCGTCAACTAAAGCCTTTAAAATTGGCCCCACTATTACACTTATGTTTTAGAGTTCAGAGCGCTGAAGCTGTTATGGACAGTTGAGACGCTTAACACCAGGCGAACGACTAGCTCGTCACGTCATTGTGTCCTGCTATTAAAAATTAACAAGTTAATATTATTTTAATGATAAAGTAGGTTATATTAATGAAGTAATTGAAAGAATTAGTAAAATCGGTAAATAAATTGTAATTTATTGAGATATTTAATTTTTGTTTTCACGACTTTTCGGTTTTTGAGGAATATTATTAAGTTATGCAATCAAAAAATTGCACGACACAAGCCTATTCTCATAACCTCAACCGACGGAAGACTGAGCACTGTTGAACAAATGCTTCCTCCATAAAACCCCACTTTGACAATAGTTACGGTAAAGGCATTCGTTGACGCCTAGTAGTGATGGATTAATTAGCATTCGCATCAATTTTAGCATGTGAAAACTCAATTAGCATTTCGCAAATGAAATGTGGTTGACAAATTCTGTGAAATATGAAATTTCATTTCAATTAATTTAGTTCATTTTGAATTTAATTTTAAAAATAAAGTTGCATTTCATATTTCATTTCAATTTTCATATAATTTTTCATTTCATTTTTTCATTTCCATTTTCATTTCAATTTTAATTTCATTTTTCATTTTCATTTCATTTCATTTTAGCAAATAGCATAGCAATAGCAATTAGCATTCTAAGACTCGTGAATTAGCATGTTTATGAAATTTACGCAAAATAGCATTAATTGCCATCGCTAACGCCTAGTAAAAAAGCCAATCGCTTACCCAGGGCATCCGTAATTTTTTCCCACGACAAACATGAAGCACGTATCCGAAAAGCATTCCGACGAAGAACGGCGACGCTCGAGTCAGAGTGTTCAAGTAGTAATACAAATTGTACGCTGACAACTCTGATTCCTCCCGACTGAAAAACATCGTTCTTATCACTTTATCTGACTATATTTTAAATGGATGTTCCCATTAAAAACTCAAAAAATTTTAAAGATTATAAAGACCAGAAAATGCACAGAAAAGTGAAATGACATCCCTCTACAGTTTCTTGTTGCTTAGTCTTTGAATGTTTGAGTCTGAAGTGTTCTGAACTCTGGTGTACCAACTCTACTCTTAACAATATTGAAAAAAAAATTGAAAAAACTACAATTGTTAAATAAGTAAGTTATTGTGTTCATGTTGCTTACTTTAAAGCCATATGTCCCGATGGAAAGTTGTTAATGAAATTGTATATAGACGCCGCAGTCAAAGAAGCCATAAGACCTCCAACTAGCGCCATCCAGGCGAACTTACGGCTACTTCCAAGCACCCAGAACAGTATTATCGGAGATATTATATAGAGTTGCACATCGATTGCTATATACCATGTGTGGGGTAGGCACTGGAAAACAAAAAACTTAAATTTTATTTTATTTGGGATAAAAAATAGTTTTACACTTAAATATAGATTCTTGAAGAGTAGTTTACTGTTATTTGGTTCACTTAGGCCAGATTCCGCTTTCGTCAGAATAAATATTAAGCTGTTTTTCCGACGTAACCGGAATTCCTTTAACGTCATATTTATTTTATAACTGTTATTTTTCTAGCCAAAATTTAATAACATTGCAATTAGCATTTCCCATTACTTACCGTTGTGCCCAGCAGTGAAAACTAAATGGCGTTATTCCCACTGCTAGGACAAAAAGTATAGGATGTACCTACTTATTATTTATTGTGGTAAGGCTATACACCACGCCGTGAAACCGAAAATAGGAGAAAAAACCAATAACAGGCCAAGTGCGAGTGAGTAGGCCAGAATCATGGACCATAATGACACAATAGGCACGATGAATAAAAATTGTTTTTTGGATAAATTAATTATATTCCTCAAAAGATAAACATTTATGAAAAGAAAAATTAAATATCTCAAAAAATGACCAAGTTACAAGCATTTTAAAAACCAGAATAGAAAGAGATAGCTCAAACGGCCAGTGACGTCAAAGGAATGTCGTTATAGTACCTCATTACTAAGATGTGGTAGAAACTTTAAAAGCTTATTACTCCGTGATTTATATACCGATTTTGCTTATTTTTTCAATTATTGCATTCATTTTTTATCTTCTTTATGAAAGTAATATTTACTTGTTCAATTTTAATAGTAGTCATCATGCCTATTGAAACAGCAGACTTCATACGCTGCTGATGATGTGTGACGTGAAGCGTAGCGATGGAGGTGCGTATAATAAGGGTAATTTCTTAGCTCATAGTAAGTATTGAAACTACTAACCATAGTGGAAACCCCGACATAGTTCTGCACATGCAAAAATGTCACCCACCAATTATTCCGGCAATTGTTAGTTTGACTTTCTACCACGGTCCAATGCGGACCATCCGACATTCTGTTGAAGTACGAAGCCTGCAGCAAAACTACTGCGGCCAGGAGCGGTAACAGTCTGAGCAGTCGGTTTAGATAGAACAAGGGGAGATTCTTTATCAGTTGGGCTGAAATAGAAAAAGGATGTATTTTTAGGGTTGCGCACCCAAAGGGTAAAGCGAACCTTATTACTAAGGCTCCGCTTTCTGTACGTCTGTAAACAGGCTGTATCTCGTGAACCATGATAGTTTGATACAGTTGTTCACAGATGATGTATTTCTGTTGCCACTATATATATATATATATATATATATATATATATATATAGATACTATATATATATATATATATATATATATATAGTATCAAAACTCTCCTCCTTGATTGGGGCGCTATATGGTTGTATTCGATGTCTCCCACGGCGGGTTCGTTATACTGTTTATTTTTCCCTGGTAAACCACATCTAGACTACCTTGTCGAAGTATGGGGTAGTGCATATAAAACTACTCTTAAAGATTTACAAATAAGTCAAAACAAAATTTTGAAACTGCTACTTAACTACGACTATAGAACATCCACTGTCAAATTATACAGAGATACGAAATTAATGAACCTATACCAAACATATTACTATAATACTTGCATATTAATTAAAAAAATCTTAGATAAAAAAATAAATACTCAAATAACTTTTACTACAAATAGAAATAAAAAAAAGAGAAATCTCCGTAATTCCGATGACATTTTTATACCTAAACCCCGTACTAATTACGGCAAGAAAAACATATGTTTTGAAGGAGCACAACTTTTTAATAAGCTCCCAAACGATATTAAAACGATAAAAAATTTCAACATGTTTAATTCAAAACTAAAACCTTTTGTTATTTCAAAAATCTAAGTCCGACCCTGTACTTGGCAGTGAGTAAGCGCGTTTCTTACCGTCGTATCCGCAAAGATATTTATTTTTCTACCTACCCACCTCCGCAAGAGGTGCTAAAAATAGAATGAAATCTAGGTATAACAAATACACCCATTACTAAAACTCCTTTCTACTATCCTAATATTGTAATTTTCTTCTGTTTTTAAACCTATTAAGCAAGCTTCGATTGCTCATTGTTGATAATAGTATGTACGTAAATTAAGTGTAATTTCTCATGCAGTGAAATGTAAATTTCTTTTGAGAAAATAAAGTTTCTTTGACCTTATATAAAAAAAACACGCGCGAATCCGGCTAGCACTTGGCCGGTTATTTCATCTTTTTTCCTTTTTGTATTTTAAAGGGCAGGCAACATCGCTCGCAGAACTGACAACCGATGGGGAAAAAAGGTTCTCGAGTGGCGACCACGAACCGGAAGTCGCAGTGTAGGTGGACCGACGATCTGGTGAAAACCGCGGGGAGCCGATGGATGCAGGAGGCGCTCTGGGGGAGGACTATGTTCAGCAGTGGACATTTACGGGCTGATGATGATGTAATGTTGTATTTTAAAGGGCCTTTTTTAGAGGTTATACCATTGACATATTACTATGGCTTATTGTACCCACGTGAATGCTGTTTATTTATACCTACAATTTTTAATTAGCCAGGCTAGTTTAAACACTATAGCCACATAAAACCTCACTATACTCATCTTCCGCGTCTTCACAGAAATCAAATAATTATAATATAGTTACCTACTAATCTAGCATCTGTTACTTATTGGCTATACTGCAAGATTGATTTTTATCAACAGGAAAATAATTAATTCTGATTTAATCATTATTTACATGATTGATTTCATTAAATTATACCGAAGCCTGAACTAAAAGGCTATCATCCTACTTATCAGATACCTACTTAACACGTTGTATATACAGGGTTACAGGGAAAATCGTGCTAGATCCGTTTAGGGCGTGGAGTACCCATCATTTCTGACTTATTTCACTATGTAACACCCTAGCCTAAACTTAACCCTTTTCGAGATATTCGACTTTTAATATTTTTTGTGAAAATTGCCGATTTTTAGGCTACAAAATTTAATTTTGTTTATTTTGTGTGTCTTATTATTATGATTATTGCATTTTTACATGTGTATTAAGATGTTTTAGGACGTCAATCATTAAAATAGTACTTACATAAGTTAATTGAATAGACCGTAGTAGACAAGTGAAAGTTAAGAAATACAAAAAATATTAGAAACTGTATTTTTCTCTAAGGAATATCTAAATAAAATATTAAGTTGAGGCTAGGTTGTTTCATAGTGAAATAAGTCAGAAATGATGGGTACTCCACGCCCTTAACGGATCTAGCACAATTTTTCCTGTAACCCTGTATATATCAAGAGCATGACACGCGATACTAGGCGCTTAGGATCCCCTATACGCACAGGTAATTTATCTTTAATTACAAATGATGAACGTACCTATTATATTAAGTACTTAAACATTGTGTTTAAAAATGGAATCATTTTTAAGGGATAGATACTTTTTACTCTATAAGCAGAGAAAATGATAAATTTCAGGGATTCGTAGTTTAGAAATGACAGAGGGCTTACCTCCATTCATTTTGCCAGCTGTAGTATAAACGAGCAGAATTCCTCCCAAACAGAAAAATGTGTCAACTGTGATGGGAGCTGCTAAGATCCATAGAGATCCTAAAGAACGCGCCCACTGAAAAATAAAGGCGTCGTAAAATTGAGATAGAAATAGATTAAGGAGCACCGGTCCAAAGAGCGGTCCCTTAGAAACTCCATTCTTACTGAATGATTTTCCATACTCAAAACATGGGAATTGCTATTATAAATGATTATACGCATTCATGGCTTTCAAACCATTAACAAAACGATAGTTATAAATCTCTAGTATGGAAACAAAATATTCTCATAATTATTTCTATGTCAAAAGCCTCAAACAATTCTAAATCTCCAGTCGTGTTTATTGTTACTTCTAAACGTCAAGCCACACAAGTTACTTCAAAAAATAAGTGTCACAAATAAATAAAAACATAATAATAGAAACTTACAACACCGAGTGCTTCGATGGGGTTAGCCAAAAACAATTCTGTGGCAAAACTGTGGCCGACTACTACCCACGCCATAGCCCAAGATCGGATGCCGTCTAGGCAGTGCAAGGTTCCTGGGGCTGAATTGAAGTTCATGAGCCGACGGCCATTGGTATAGATTGAAAAAGAGGTGTAGATCCGATGGGATTCCTTCGGATCTGAAACATATATATAAGACCCTTATTTAAAAGCTCCTCCATTCCGTAACTATTCGATTTTTTTTATTAATCGTAGCATGAAACAGGGAAATCAAGATAAAAAAGATTGAGTTTGATGCAACAACTCACCTCTTTTGAGAAGAAATGTGTAAACCAGGTCATATGTTGTACACAGCAAAGTCAATACGCCAATGGTGGAAAACACAGCACTGCCGAATTGAGATTGATTTTATTATATTGGTAAAATAAAAATCAGCCCATCATCATTCAGAGAGTGAAAGTTGTGGGTCGTCGTCGAAGCAAGCTCGTATTGTTGACGATACTGGTTGTTGCAGGTCCAGGGTAGGCAATTCAGATTATTCGTCATATCATACAAGTGGATGGGATAAACTGAACTGTTTGTTGAAAGGGTTTAGATTAGATATGTGATTATACAACCCTTCAGTGAATTGCAATGGAATGTCTTTGCAATTCTCAACTTTTTAATACACCTACTTTGAAAATTATTTCATATTACAACAATACATTTCATTATTAATGATAGTAATAGATCCAAACTCCAAAGAATACTTACACAGCAGCAGTGTCTGCGGGAGACCAAGGCTTATCATTTGGCAGACGACAGAAATCATCTTGATACTGAAAACCAATATCAGATACATTGAAGAAAAGTGATGTAATGGTCTGCTCCGTCGAACATGGTTTTGGAACGCATACTGCTAATCTTAGCGTTAGACCAAGATCTGGAACCGATGCTGACCTGAAAAACTAATTCATTAGATCATACTACTTTAAACCCGTACTAAAAAAATTGTGTTTTCAATGATTATGAAATGCGCTCGCTTTGCGCGTGCAGCAGCAGTCTATTTTGGAATTCATTATGAAAACCTGTAGATACCATTATACCTATACACTAAAACTGTCACAGGCAGTGACTAAATTATCTAAGCATCCCAACATTTCAAATAAAATTGCATGAGTTAGTGCATTTCTTGAACGAAGAGTGTAAAAATAGAAATAGCGGACCTGTTCCAAAATATTTTCAGATTATTTACTTGGAACATAGCCAAAGAAACGATTTAATAATATTGTTCTTCTACAGACAAATTGGTAAAAGATTCTCTGAAGGAACTAACAAATTAAATCATGCAGCGTTCATACAATCAAAATAAATGAATGCACTGAAAATTAAGGTATAGCGGCAGAAATAATGGTTTGATTTAAATAAATTCTGCCATTATAACGAAGTTACCCCGAATCGGCAGACGTAGTGTAGGACGACCTGCAGCGAAATGGAGCGTTGATATACGCAAAGTAGCTGGCAGTAACTGGAAAATAGAGCCGAAGACCGGGCTCAGTGGCGTGCGTTAGGAGAGGCTTATGTCCAGCAGGGTTAGCACGGACGGTAGGTAAAATTGTCTTTCCCCTGTTTTACTCCACTTGACATGTAAATTGTATGAAGAATTTGACATAAAACAGGGAAAGACAATTTTGTCTACCGTCCGTGCTAGCCCGGCAGCAGTGGACTAGTATCGCTACTAATGATGATGATATAACAAAGTCCAGCCCTAAGCTTAAACATTGTAAGCTTATCACATAAGTAGTAATTTTTGGTTCGTTTCTTTTTTAATATTTATTTATTAATGTTTTATTTTATTTTATAAAAACTTTATTGTCCTATCTCTAATGCAGCAATCATAATACCTTTTAATAAGGTAGTCCACGACATTGTAGCGTGCTATTAATAAGACAAGATGGAATAAATGGTTTGACCTTGCTCATATTGTAAATTAAAACGTACCTCTTCATATTATGTTCGTCTAAGACACCCATAGACGCAAGAATTTGAGATCTTCGCAAGTTATACTCCTCTACTTTCGCTATAACATCCTCGTCGACACCTAAAGATGAAGAATCAAAACCTGCCCATCTTGTGTTAAAAGGAAATTCCAAGTCTTGATTCAGAGGAACCAGAATATTGCAGTATTTTCCCTGGATGGACACATATTTTGCTTCGTGGGCTATACCCATGCATTGGTGGTAGTTTCCCATGTCCACAAAATTGCCCATCGCAATTCCCCGTGGTGTTCTTATACCGGCATCAGCAACTGTAAAACAAAAAAAAACTTTTTAAAAGGAAATATCTGAAAACAATTTTTAAAGTATTTTTTTTGTTTCGTAATCTAATTTATAAGTACCTACCTACCTTGCTAGGGGCTGAGTCATCATCATCATCATCATCATCATCATCATCAACAGACGTCCACTACTGAACATAGGCCTCCCCCAGAGAGCGCCACTTAGAGCAGCTGCTCGCCTGCTGCATCCATCGTCTCCCCGCGGTTTTCACCAGGTCGTCGGTCCACCTAGTGGGGGTCAGCCTTGGTCGGGGTTGAGGGTAGTCACGATGTAATATTGGAATTGGAACTTACATTGGATTAGCAGCGTCGGATTACTTGCAATAAATCTAATTTGTGCCTCACAAAGATCTGCATCCAACACATCTTCGTATAGAGATGTGTCTAACGCCGGATAAGCCAGATCTATATCAAAATAAATACGACCGGTAACAGCAGAAACTAAACTTAAAAATAAAATTATTTTAAATTCCATTGTATGAACTATATGAATCAATGTCTGCAGTTAGGTTTAGACAAGAAACTGGTGTCTGGGGTGCCGAATGTTCAATTTATAAATAAACAAATTTTACATTTTTATCATCTTATCTGATTTAAACCTTGTATATCCTATTTAGAACAGGAAAAATTATTTTGATAAGTCATGCTAATTATCGGAAAATTTTGAAATAAGCAGGTTCTTAAAATAAACAAAATTAGGTAATAGCCTGTATTATTTTATCAACATTATCAAAAGCTCAGAAAATCAGAGGCCAAAAGTGAAAATAAAAACTTAATAAAACTAACAATAATACACAAAATAACTACTACCAACTACTGCCTATTTACTTTTACTACTACTATCAACTAATACCAACAACAATACCTACTTAATAAAATGAAATTAATAAATAAATACGTTCCTCGATGACATTTCACACAGCGCCATCTAACCCCAAACAAGCAAAGCTGATAACTGTTAAAATACTTAAATACTTCGATACTTCACAAATACATACATACAATACAATATAAATACACCTATGTTCAATCACACAAATATTTGCCCTGAGTGGGAATCGAACCCAAACACACAAACACACAATAAACAATAATATACAGTTCAAAACTACTAATTAATTTTAGTGAAAAGAATAACTTGCCTCTCCATTGTCCTGTCCTAGGTCCCCTAGGTGGGTGTGGGCAGCTTCCAGTCATTATCCATCTCGGCCAGTACTGGGCGTCATACTTGGCTTCAGTTTCAGTCAGTCCATGTTTTGTCAATGCGCCATTACGGACCGACGCTAGGCTATTTTTTGATCAGACTTGCCTTGGGGTTTACAGGCTAAAGCCTGTTTGGGGTTGTCCCCAAACAAGCTTTGGCCTGTACCTAAAGCCTGGGGCCCATCGCAGCGTGTGTTGACCCAGTTCCATTTAGGTAAGACTTTATTTATCCACTGGTCGATTAGACATTCGTAGCATCTCTGGTCTTCGTTGGAGATATCAGGACCGACAGTGCGTGAATGCGGTACTGACTACGCATTCACCTATTTGGCTTTTTGAGATTTTTCGTCACCTGGATCTCTGGACTGCTAGACGTTGGACCGGAAGATTTTAAACTTTATCTTTTTAATTAGTTTCTATGATTGCAATAGGTGCCGGGCGGAATTACAGCTGCCACGCCGTGGCTTTGGCGATCCTCTTCTGTTTCTTCAACTTCTGACACGATTCTGCGAAGGTATGGGTACCTTCCCTATACCTAAGTTTGCAGAGGAACTAATGGACGCGGTCCAACTGCTCCTAGCCTATGGGCTAGGATATTGTATGAAGAAATAGGTACAAAAATGAAACCGTGAGGCGCCACTAGTAACAGTGTTAAAAGTGACATCATCTATTCTATACTAACAAAGATAAAGCAGTTTTTATCAGCCACTATTCATGATAGTGTCACATAATCAGCATCTCATTAACAAGATATTATAATACTAATTGGAAGTAAGCAAGCTAGCTAGAGATATTTATATAATAAGTTATTCATGCCTGACCAAAACCATTGGCTGAGTTATATACTCAGCCAACTTATACATGTTTTTGGTAACATCAATAAAGCATTTATAACAATGTTCTTTTCGCCATTTGCCCCGTTTACTGCACCCTATCAAAATATATCCCCAGCATGTTTCCACTTCAACAAATATTCATTGTGTGATGACTGATGACTGCTTACTATAATTACTATCAAAGTAAAGTAAGTTGGTAATCTAACTGTAGACTGGAAAAACATATCTACTGATTCTTTATCTGATAAAAACCTTGTTACGTAAAAAGCATTGCTATCTTTGTAGGTAAAATGAAACAATACTGATAATGAAAATCATGAGAAACTATAATGATTGTAAAAAAATAAATGTTTTGAACTTATTCAATTAATAAATACATTTCACATGGAATATTCCAACATTACATAAATACAGTTAATATCATGTACTTAATACATAGCTAGCAGCTTTAGCAACAAAAACAATATCTATGGTAAGCAAAACAGATAATAACTTGATAATAAAGATCATGGGCTCTAGGTCAGAATCCATGGCGCATTACATAACCAGCTAACAAAAAGAGTTACAACAACATCCTTATTGCTATATTAGTAGTGATAACAATGTATACTTAGCATACTTAAAATTTCCTTAAAACTACATTTTCTAATCCTTACAGACGGCCAAAGCTTCTTCCTTTTCTTCAACTAGTTCCTTGCCAGTATTGTCCAACATCTGACGAGCAAAGTCTGAGATTGTAAGGCCCTGAACAATCTTCCATTGGCCATTACTGACAGTAACAGGGAAAGAGAAGACAATATCAGCAGGGGTGCCGTATGATCCATCAGAAACGACGCCCATGCTGACCCAGCGGTTACCAGTTCCCAAAAACCAATCCCTCATATGATCAGACGCCGCTTTAGCTGCAGATAGGGCTGAGGACATTTTCCTAGCAGCAATTACAGCTGCGCCTCGCTTCTGGACGGTAGAAACAAAACCACCCTTCAAGTACTCCTCATCATTAATAGCTGCTGGAACTGGCTTCTCAACACCTCCAATAGTGACAACGGCATTAGCTGGGTCGGGGAACTGTGTAGATGAGTGGTTACCCCAAATGATGACATTTTTCACATCCTTTACTGGTACACCCAGTTTAGCAGCAAGCTGTGATTGAGCACGATTCTGGTCAAGTCGGGTCATGGCTGTAAAGTTTTCTTTCGGAATGGAGGGAGCATATTTGGAGCAAATGAGAGCATTGGTGTTAGCAGGGTTTCCAACAACAAGAACTTTGACATCTTTGCGTGCCACTTTATCCATTGCCTGGCCTTGCTCTTTGAAGATACGGACATTAGCGGCAAGCAGGTCTTTTCTCTCCATACCTTCCTTTCTAGGCATGGCACCGACAAGGAAAGCAGCAGCAACATCTTTAAAGGCTTCCTCTGGATTGGCGGTTGGTAGGACTCCAGCTAGGAGAGGCAGAGCACAGTCAGCAAGTTCCATGACTACACCTTCTAAGACTCCCATCATGGGTGCAATATCAAGAAGGTGCAAATATACAGGCTGCTCAGGGCCAAAGACAGCTCCAGATGCAACCTGGTAAAGAAGGGAATAGGCAATCTGGCCTGCTGCACCTGTTACAACCACTTTAATTGGAGCAGCCTGAAAAAAACATTTATATTATGCAATAGTGCTCTAGTTTACCTATCTACTATGCATATGTTATTAATTTAACTACTTGACTAATGGCTTATGTGGCTAGTACCTAAAGACAATGTAAAAGCGATAAACATAATATAATTATACAATAGTAACTGGCGCTGATATTATAATAATGCAGTAACAAAAACAAATGAATGCATAAACAAAATTATTATTACCATTGTGACTGGTTTTGTAACAACAATGGAAGAATCTTCTTTTGTTTTGGAGGCAGAACAGCACCATGCCATGTTAATAGCAATTACTAAGATAGTAAACTAACTAAATTTATTCAAGTCATTCCAATAGTTTGGTAATTGTTCGAGATAAGTCTTTTTATCATAGCCTTTTTTTACTTATAGATTAGGTCGGAATTTTAACTGATAATCTTGACATTCTTGGATCTTGATGGAATAATTCGGTCGCACATAATCAAGAAAATACCTAATGATAATGCGTTTCGGGAACCCATTTTTTATGTTTTATTGGTGTGTACAATACATAGAAATTGTATAATTTCTTTTGCAATGTTCCTCAAGGTCAACACAATGTCACTGGAATAAATAAACCAAACTTACCATTATATTTTATTTTCAGTCTGATTCAGGGATGATTTAGTTAAAATTCTTTGAAGCCGGCGGATGAACACAAGCACCGACACGTAAGTAATCAATTAGAGTAGTGGTTTTGGCAAAACTTTAACAAAATAAAGCAGAATATGAAATATCTCAGGATTCTCGGATCACAAGAACTTTGTCTCGGATTTTCAGTCTTTACCAATGTGCTCTGTGCTCGGATTCTCGCCGTCAAAGAGCAGTGTTGCCGCGTCAAAAGCACTAAATCCACAGAGTACATTGGTTAAAACTGAAAACCAAATCCTTACAGAAATTGCGCTAGTTTTGCACTAGATTCCGATGATTATTGATGAGCACGATCTATCGGCGATGCGACTGCGAACGAACTCTCCGTCCGCGGGTCGCGGGCGCGATACTTGATGAAAATGCTTATAAGGTAAATGTTGAAAATTGCTAATATTACAAAAATGTACGATGGCTCGTACACTATTCAACTCATGATTAATAATATAAGGTTTTAGGATCTACACTACTGGCTATAAGCCTTTTTTCTCAGGTGTACCACCATTTGAAGCGTTAATTTTCAATTTGATTCAATGTTTTTCTCGATGCAAAACAAAAACAACTAGGTAGAGTGCGAGTCAAACTCAATGGCGGCTCTGAATCGGCGCGAAACGCTGTGCAGTGGCAAAAATAAGATGTGCGCGGGAAGAGGTATGTGGTGTGCGCAGCATGCAGGGCTTGCAGCACCCTTCACAGCCGCCATGAAGTTTGGACGCACTCTACCTACGATGCAACTCTAAAGCAAGAAATACCAGGGGGTCTAGCAAAGATCACAACCGCTAACGCTAACGCCACACGCTAACTCCAAAAATGTATCAAAATGACATTCGCTACGGAAAAGTTAGCGATTTCCGAAATGTCATTTCAGTACATTTTGGAGTTAGCGTTAGTGGTTGGTATCTTTGCTAGACCCCCTGTACCTACATAACTGTTGTTCTTTAATCCCTTTAACGTGGTAATATTGAAAAACTCGCGAGTTATTAAAAGCCATGTTGAATAAACTGCTGGTTATACTTAATTTGAATCCTTTTTATTAAAAGATTGCATGAGCTATCTATAGACCTTTTTCTTGTCTATAGATAGTAGTATGATGGTAATTAATTTTATTATTTTTTTAATAAAAAAAAAAAAAAAAAATACATTTATTTCAGGCAAATTACACCCATAAAATTAAACATAAACGATTACAATAAACACAGAACACATAAGGACATACAAAAATAAAGTAAAATAAAATAAATAAATGAAGCACAGACAAAACATTTCAAATAATACTTAGTATCTAACCGGCATTGCAGTGACATGTCTGTCACAGCAATGCCGTATGTAGGGGCAGTCCCACCTCCCCGCGATCATTATCAGGACCGTGTTGGAGCTGGCCCGCACTCTGCGCACCAGGGACGCGGCTCGCGCCCGCATGCTCATTAATGTAGGCGTTATATAATTTTTATTATTTACATTTTACATCTAGCTAGATTTGTATTTAGGTACCCGACTAAATCGGGTAATACTATTTATATGGTATGTTGAAAGAGGAACTGACATTAGAAGAAAAAAAAATGTGCTCTATGGTTTGATTCATGTTCAAACAAGGTTAAGTATGGAGACTTCGATTCTGGACCTATGTAATAGGGGGAATTCTGTGTGCTCCCTTTGGTTAATCTGTGATTGCGATGCATCGCCGATCACCTTTAGGTGTGGCCAAGCCATCAAAGAAAAGACAATCTGGAATAACATCTAATCTAATGGAGTTTCGGCGGGACCGTGGAAATGTTCACGTCGTCGCATTGTATTATTTCTCAAACTTGTGCTTTTTCCAATATTAATGTTTAAAATTGGTGGCGTTTTACGCATTAAGTTCAAAATTACGAGCATGAGTATGGGCAAGTGATTTACCAATATACTCTGTGGCAAGTGATATAATGTGGTGAAACGTGAGTTTTCGTGTTGCTTCCAAAATTCCATAGAAGCTTCTAGTAAAGTTGCCATCACTTTACTGGATCATGACTTAGACTGGACTATGACTATGACTTGACCTTACGTGATATTATTATATTCTTTAACGATGAAAAATTACAATGCTGACACTGGCTAAATACACTATGTATGGAGCCAAAATATAAGAAAAAAAACATCTAATTTTTTTCATTTTGAAGTTTATGATGACTGATGACATAACATAACATTTAACAATTGGAGTTGAAGAAATACATATAACCTAAAAAAGATACATTTTGCTGTTGCTTTGCTTTGCTGCACTGTGCATTGACACAATATCATTGAGATTCCGCCTAATTCAGTCTTAATCTTCTTAATCTTCATGTTTTAGAAATAAAGTGGTATACAATGTCTTCTCTGCTACGATCAACGAAGTTTGTGCGATACTTTACCGGTGCTGCAAGAACTCTTATACTGAACACTGCCAAGACCGTAGAAACCAACTTAATTACTAGTTCCAAGGCTCTTTGTGCTGCTAATAAGTAAGTATGACTTAAAAAACATCATGTTTCAAGGGTTATGATTTTTCAATACATAATTATAGAATTTTAGATGAATATTCTGAATATATTTTTACCACCTGATGAAACTTCACTAACAGGTATAATACTCAGTAGCTTTTGAGGTTACTATAAATGTTATTGAATATTTATTCTAGTGTGTTAATGCGTGATTATGCAACGAAGAAAGCTGAAAGCCTAGAGCCGTTATTGCAAAAGCTAGATTCAGAAGTGCGTAGGTATGGCCGCATCACAAAGAAGGATATTGATGAAGTATTTGATGAAATCAGGTCCAGAAATGATATTACTAGTTCTCAATCATTGCTGGTTATAAGATGTTGCGGTAAGTGTTTATTATAATGTGCCTCTTAGCATAATTCAACTTCACGTGAATCGCTACAATGTAATTTGTACTGTAGTGATTCTATTTAGGTCTTCATCCTCATTTGTATTCCACTGATTTTAGGGCTGTGTGTAGGCTGTTTAAGATGTGATAGTAAGCTCCAGTTCTATAACTTCACAAGACTTAAGTATAAGTTTTAGAACTTTCAAGCTGATATAAATAAAATTCTTACACAAGAATCCTGCAGAATTTTTGAAAACATTTTGAAAACAGAATGGGTTCTATTTCCCTTTTCCTATGTATCTCAAGGAGGAGGAGGAAAGTAACATTATAGGTACTTTGTCCCTTCATAGAATCCTTCAAAGTAACAGAGTAACAAGAAAATCTTATCTCTTTAACTCCCATCAACCCGATATTGTACACATGCATTGTTATTCAATTGTCATCTCAATGCTGGGATTCCAGAAGTTAATTAACTAATCTTCCCAAACATCAGGTGAGCTGGTCCCTGAAGAGTTGCCTGAACAGAGAACCTTGCTGGTCCAGAAAATATGGAGTGTGCTGACCGAGAGAGGGATTCCTATGGACATCTCTCACTACAATGCTCTACTGAGAGTGTACCTGGAGAATGAACATCCATTCTCACCGGCACAGTTCCTTGAAGAGTTGGAGAAGAAAGGACTGCAGCCTAACAGGTATGAAAAACTAAAAATTATTACAGGCAAATAATTAGACATATTTAGAACTAACTGGGTTTTATTTATTTTATGTATAATTCACCGTTTTATAACATTGTATGTTATATTTGGCATGTCCACATTCAATACATTAAAATTCTTATTATTATAAATTAAGTAGGTTGGTAGGCATAGAACAATACTAGATTTTACATTGTCATAGTCAAAAATTATACTATTATTTAGAGGTACCTGATGCAAATCAATTTTTAATTTTTTTAAAGTTGCATGTCGTAATTATAGGCTGTGCCTATGTATAGGCTTGCAATGTACTGTAATGGGTTTTGATAGCTATTAATAAGGTGTAAACTTAAATGTAGTACCTACATAATTTACTATGTATCATCATATATGAAATAATATGAATGCTGTAGGTCCTAAGCAAATAAGGCCATGTAGATATTAGCACTAACAACTGAAAAATAGCTTTTATTCATCTAGGTAGGTACCGCTGCTTTGCCAGTTATTCTGCCGCCAAGCAGTGGTGTGCAAGCACTACTGTGTTCGGGTTTAAAGGGCATTGTAACTAGGGAAATTACTGGGCTAATGAGACTTATGATCTGACATCATAGTCTAGAAATCTTTTTTAGACTGATGTCTCAGGCTAGTGCACAGTGTCATGCGAAACTTTAATTTTAAGTTCCGAGTGACACTTTAGTCTGTTATGGGCGGCCGTGACGCTTAACTCCAGGCGAATGACTAGCACATCACATCAGTCGCTTCAATACAATAAAACACTGTATTTACAAAAACCAACAATGACAATAATATTCCAGGGTCACTTACCAAAGACTGATGTGGCGCTACTGCCAAGAAGGTGATGTGGAAGGTGCAACGAAAGTTCTAGAAAAGATGCGAGAACTTAACTTCCCAGTTTCGGAACCGGTTCTGAATGCCCTGGTCATGGGTCATGCATTTCATGGTGACACGGATGGAGCCAAAGCTGTGCTAGAAACCATGGCGAGAGCTGGTCTTCAGCCCACAAACCGCACATACACTCTGTTAGCTTGTGGGTTTGCAAAGAAAGGAGATATAGATGGTGTCGAAGAGATCATAAAGCTGGCTATGGAGAAAGATGCTCTTGTTACTGATAAAGTAAGTAAAAAAATTTATAATAATTAACTTCTAATAATTAACACACAGATTCTTTTTTTAAATCTTCAATTAATGACTTTGTCGCCATTCACAATTATGCCATTATGCAGCCCAGGGTTTTTAACTAATACTTATACAGATAAACTAATAGGTATGAAGGTACTACACTACTTAACACAAAGAATCATGTTACTTATTGTGCATAAGTAGGTACTTAGAATAATCTATTTGTAAGACCAGCCCTGGCTTGTTGCAAAGGTATTTTAGTTTTACTTAACTCTGGTGCTATTTGCCCCTTCAACATTTCACTGGATTTGACCACTTCTCCATCCTTTTCCCTTCTTTCTCATCTCTATCCCTTTTTTGCCTCTCCCAAAAGGTGACTTCTATTCTACTGATTTAGCTAAAATATGGGTTTAAAACAGTTGTGTATATTTTCAGGATGTTCTAGAAATCATTGAACATTTAGCGGTTGGGGGTCATGGAGAGAAAGTCGAACAATTATTCCCTCATTTGCAGAAAAGCATAGGCTACAACCAAGAAGTTTGTAACCTCATTCTAAGACTACTCAACAAGGGTCAGCTAGAGACAGCTAAGAAAATGTTACCTACTATGCCTAGGTCAGCCAACATAGAAGACACGCCTTTCAAAGGCGCATTCTTCATCAAACAGTTGCTCAGAGTCGGGAAATCCGCCGACGAAGTTGTAAAAACTTGTTTAGAGCTGAAAAACGAGGGCCTCATCCCTAACGCCATACTTATTGCCACCGAAAACGCGCTAATTCAAGGACGTACTGAAATCGCGCAGAAATTATTCACAGAATATGAAAAAGACGGCCTTGAAGTGCGCTCGCACTTCTATTGGCCTCTTTTGGCGCAGAAAGTTAAGGAAAACGATGAGGAGGGCCTTTTACAAATCATTAAAGAAATGCAGCACAAAAAAATTGCCGTCTCAGGAGAAGCACTCAGAGATTACGTAATTCCTTACCTTATGAAGAAAGATAGTAATTCTGTGATTGCAAAGCTTCAACTTGCTAACATACCAGTCTCTCACAGTGCAAGAAACCTGGTACACGAATTGTTGGATCAAGGAAATATTAAAGAGGCTGCTCAAATTGCTTTGCAATACAAAACGAGAGGCAATTACACTTTAATAGCTAGACCACTTCTAAACGCATTGTCAAAGACTAAAGATATCAACTCTTTTGTTTCTATATTGCATGTTCTGAGTAGCAAAGCTCAAAACAGCCAAGTGGATGATGAAATGGCGAATGAAGAATATCAAAAAGACGATAGCAACATCGTTGAAGTAAGCCGCATTGTGAAAACTGGTGTCAAAATATTGTCGAAATCTGGATTAGTTCAGAAGTTGCTATCCAGCTTACAATCTAAAGGATTAAGGATCACTGTTGAAAGTGCGGAAGGCATAGAACAGTATATGGGTGAAAATATGACAACAGCTATTTCAGAGCTGCTTTCGCAACTCACATCGAGTGATTTGGAGGCGTCTCCACTTGAAAATCCTCGCAGAGACTCGCCGAGAACAGCTGCCGAATTGGAAACGCTGATTGCTCAACTCAAAACTAAAGAAGGTACTAACGTGAACCGTTTGCAAAAGCAATTGCTGACGACTTACATAAAAGACAATAATGTTAGCAAGGTGAGCAGCTACGTTGAAGAGTTGAAATCATCGAACTTTGAAATAAGTCCAGCGGTGTATGCACAACTGTATGAATTCTACTGTCAGAATGATGAAATCGAAAAAGCCCAGCTATGTCACTCGGAGATTCTCGCTCAAAACCCAGATTTCTTACTGAACAAGTACAAGTTGGTTGTGATGGCGTATGCATTTGTAAGGGCGAATAGGTTCGATGATGCTATAACGTTTTTGAAAGAGAGTAAACTGGTTGATGATACTGAAACTGGCTACTTGTTGAATTCCAAGTGTTGGCAGATATTGAATACTCTTGCTGAACAAAAGGATCCTGCCAAAGTAAGTAACTCTCAAAACCTTGTCAAAAATTTTGCAGTATATTTTACATTGGTTCTTTTGCCTTCTTACTCATACACATTTGATAACCTATCTTTCACTAATGTATAAAAATCCGTCTCGCTTTCACGCGTGATTCTTCTCGTCAGCGAAAAGTAGATAGCGTAATTGTGACAACTCTGCAGAAGCCATAATAATAAGTCGAAGTTGAGACATAGACAGTTGAGTTGAAGTTATTAAGATCATATTTTAGAAAGACGCAAAAGGTAATTTTATGAAAGGATAGAATAGAAAGACATCTATTCAATACTTGCTTAGAAATAATAAACAATACAAGTATTGAATGGGCGTCGGCTCAGTCTATTGCTAGTGATTGAATGTTGTTCTCACAGAGCTATGAAACAAATGACGCTTGAAGCGTTTTTTTTGCTCTGTGGTTGTTCTAGTTCTACACTACAGACCTAAAAAAACTATTTTTGTGTGTTTCAGGTAAAAGAAATGACAAACACTTTGATAAGTCGCAACTACAGCGAACCATCCAACGTGTTACTTGGGCCTTCCATCAAGGTTCACTTGAAGAATGATGACTTGGACGGAGCCCTAGCAGAGTTTGAGCACTGTTGCAAACAATATAGGAGCACCCCTTGGAAGGGGGAACTTATGAAGGCGTTGATTTTGAAGGAGGATGCAACGAAACTACAGTGGCTTGCAGATTTGAGTACTCAGGTAAATCAAAATTTATGAAGTAAAGTTTAATGTTTATTCCGACTAATTTCTATGTATCTTTGTTGCTATCACACCAAAACTGCTGAAATTCTCAATAGGCTGCTTAAACTTCAAGATCAACATAGATCTATGACTTTTATCTTGGATTTAGAATTGAATTAAACATTTTCTGTCTTAACACAAAAATAATTTTAAATATCGCTTAGATACATGTTTAGTTAGACAGCGTCTAATAGTTAAATGCTCCTTAAACGGATGTTTTATTTTTGTCACTACAAAACCATGTTTATACCGTGTTTACTGAAACACTGTCTAACTCGATCCACATTTTTTAAATAAGGTGACATTATACGAATCGTTTCATTCCGCGCAGAACTCATTTTGTAAATCCAATACATGTTAGCGTCATAGCTGTGACCATAGAAAAAACGGAACGTTATTAGCGTGAAGTTTGGCTGTGTGTGTTATGGTGACAGCGACAGTTAAACACCTCTTAAAGTAAGGGTTGAGTATGTTTAAATTTTAGCACGTGTTTAACGCCCGTCTATCTTAAACGAGTGTTAGGCGCGGATTTGTGGTATGGAATTCATGGAACAACTGTTCAACAAGTGTTTAAGGCGCGTCTAAATCTTTTGTGGTAAGACGGTATGTCTTTAGTCTGTCAATAAAAATGAAATTCTATTTTGCAAAAGTATTGGATATTGCAAAAATTGAAAAGAGAAATTTCACAACAGCGCATCTTCGAAGTTGGATAAAATGTAGGTGCTTTTTTATGGGCTATAAGAAATAGCTAATCGGGATGTTTATTTATTTTCCGATATAGCTATTAGGATTGGCAAGTTGAAGTGGCAATGGGCAGGCCACATCGCTCGCAGAACTGACAACCGATGGGGAAGAAAGGTTCTCGAGTGACGACCACGAACCAGAAGACGCAGCGTAGGCCGGTCCCCCACTAGGTGGACCAACGATCTGGTGAAAACCGCGGGGAGCCGATGGATGCAGGAGGCGAGCAGCCGCTCAAGTCGGCTCTCTCTGGGGGAGGCCTATGCTCAGCAGTGGACGTCTTCAGGCTGTTGATGACTATGATAATGATGATGATGATGATTTCTGTTTCATTCGTTCTAGATCATAAATCGAATCATTTCCGATAGTGAATCTGAGGCTACAGATCTATTTCATTGTACTCAGTAATTTCCATGTAATATTTTTGTACAGATACACGGAGAAGTGAACATACTGCATGACTTGGTGCTTGCATTCGTTGAGTGCGGACGGTTGAGGCAAGCGCGCCGTATTCTCGAGACTCCGGGCCTTCAGACCCGACACCGCCGGCTCGATGATGCTTGCCAGAGATACGTTGAGGTAAATATATCATACACAAATAATTACTATAATATAAATTCCATTTTAAAAAGGTGCCAACCCGAAAATGACGTCATATTGAAAAGTACTTGGAATTCAGGAGCCCGTCGCCGAAGATCTTCATCAGATAACCATGACACTACCACTAGGTGGTAGGACTTTTCTGCAAAGTTCGTCTAGGTAGGTACCACCGCTTTGCCAGTTATTCTGCCGCCAAGCAGTAAACTAGTGTGCAAGCACTACTGTGTTCCGGTTTGAAGAGCATTGTAGCTAGTGAAATTACTGGGCATATGAGACTTAATGACCTGATCTCACAGTCTAGTAATCAGATTACGACTGGCTCGTCACGTCATTCATTCACGCAAAAACATGAAACCATGGTGCAAGGTTCTACCAAATATAAATATCACATTACCAGTTCAAAAATACAGTGGAACATAGAACCTTCTCCTATTTTGAACTGGGTTATAGCATTTCGATATAGAACTGCCATACCCACAGACATCTAATACTATACCCATACAGTAAGGCCATACCACAGACACACATCATCACATCGATAGTTTTTTGCATTTACTGATTCCCATTACGGGATTACCATAATAGGCATGATGACTACTATTAAAAATGATTAAGTAAATAATACTTTCATAAAGAAGATTAAAAATGAATGCAATAATTGAAAAAATATGTTAAATCGGTAAATAAATCACGGAGTAATAAGCTTTTAAAGTTTCTACAGGAGGCATCTCCTGTCCCTTTCTCGCGAAACAGCGAGAAACCCCACGGTTACTATGAAAAAACCACTCGTGACGTCACGTGCCAAAGAGATTGTATGAAAAGCTACCACAGCTTAGTAATGAGGTACTATGACGACATACGCAGCGTAGGCCGGCCCCCCACTAGGTGGACCGACGACCTGATGAAAGCCGCGGGGAGCCGATGGATGCAGGAGGCGAGCAGCCGCTCTAAGTGGCGCTCCCTGGGGGAGGCCTATGTTCAGCAGTGGACGTCTTCAGGCTGTTAATGATGATGATGATGACGACATTGCTCTGCCGTCACTAGCCGTTTGAGCTATCTCTTTCTATTCCGGTTTTTAAAATGCTTGTAACTTTGTCGTTTTTTGAGATATTTTATTTTTGTTTTCTCAAATGTTTATTTTTTGAGGAATATTTTTAATTTATGCAAAAAAAATTTTAGTCTTCATGCCTATCACCACCGGCAGGCGTCTTGGGTTATCGCAGCAGCAGTGCAAGCACGGATCTTCGGTTCGACAAATATATCGAGTCGATAAACAGATTTTGTTTATCGTTCTTATCGGTAACATGTAGCATGGATCTAACATCGGTAAATTTTGTCGATGTCTTTCGAGGGCTTTATTTTGTCGACAGCGTATCGATCATTCGTTCTTAACTCTCACAGATTAGCACGATATTTCGGAAATTTCCACAGATTGGGAGATAGCCGTTGTCCGATTTTATTTGTTTCACGTAGATTTTATATACTCTTTGTCGGATTTTTTAAGGTTATACGAAGTAAATTACTCTTTGAAAAGGTATATTGATAGTTGGAAGCAAAGAGCATAGAGAAAAGTAATATATATGGCAAAGAGTTGATTACTTTTCTCTATGATTCCCTTAAATCAGTCTCAACACCTTGAATAAGGGCGAGGGCAATTTCTTTGTTGATTCTAAAAAGAATCTCGAACTGGTCGTTGCCTAGGTCGAGAGGATCATTGGCGTCTCTTAAACGCCGCCTGTTGATCCTCAAGGCATCCCGCCGCGTCCTTCTTTCAGCTTCCAACAATAAAATATAGCCAAAATCCATTTTACTAATGTTTGGTTAATATTATCGTCCAACTTTAGGAACCCGATAAATATTCGGTACATTCGATAAGATCGACAAGATTAAACCGATCACAGATGTCAAAATTTAGATCCATGCGCGGTTTAATCGATATAGAACGAACATATTCGTTAAGATTTAACGCATTTATATCGTCGTCGAAAAAATACATTCCATGCTACCGATTTCGTTTTATCGATAATTTATGTCAAATTTGACATGGAAATTCGTTAAATATATCGATCGGTAGATCAGTGCTTGCACTGCAGATTTTTATTGTACCGAGGAGAATGCTACCGAGTCCCTGGATAGTCCCATAGCCAGCTTTTACGGCAACCACGGGAACAGATGGGGTGATCTTATTGTTACGCCACTACCACCCACTCACCATAGACAGGCGTTAAACTTACAAACGCACTCATTAGAATACCTGTAATGTTGTAAAACTAAGTTTTTTATCTTATTACAGGAAGGAAAGTCTGAATATCTAGAAGGTTTACTCGAGGCGACAAAGGAGCTGTCCCACATTGACCGCTCTAACATTTTCTACCACCTCCTTCTCACTTACTGCAAATCCGACGAAACCGACAAAGCCCTTGGCCTCTGGACGTTACTACAAGAAGAAGGAGCGATACCCAGCGAACAATTCTTAACACACCTCGGCGAACATTTAAAATCAAAGAACAGAGAAATACCGTTCGTCATGCCCAATGTTAAAACAGAACCTGCCAAGAAAAAAGAAAACGTTGCAGAAAAAGTTATAAAAATCAAACCAAACCAAAAACCTACCAAAAATGAAGTGACAACCACAATAGAATCTTGCGTTCAAGCTGGCGAACTTTCTAAGGCCATGGATATCGCTTTGAAGTCCATCCAAGAAGGCACCTTCCCAAAACCAAAAGTTGTAAAGTATTTATTGAAAAATTTAGCGCAAGAGGGTAATGTGGAAAAAATACAGCAGCTCGGCAAATATATCAATGAAACAATGAAACGTAAAGTTACTTACGACGATAAGCTGACTCTAGCTATTTTCACGCGGGGCGCTGGAACGCAGCATATTGATAACTTGGTGGAATCACTTCAAGATTCGAAGACGACTGAAGACATGGAGTTGGCTTTGAGGAAGTTCCCAAGAAGCAATGCACTCGCATCTATTGTCGTAAGTGGGAATGAGGAACTAGTTTCTAAATGTAAGTATTTTTTGTTCATCATCATTAAAAGCCTGAAGACGTCCACTGCTGGACATAGGCCTCCCCCAGGGAGCGCCACTTTGAGCGGCTGCTCGCTTCCTGCATCCATCGGCTCCCTGCGGCTTTCACCGGATCGTCGGTCCACTTAGTGGGGGGGGGGGGGGCTAGTAGGTATTTTTGGTTCAATTATTATTTATTATTTTTTTGGTAACTTTGATAAAAATTCAACAGGTGAAATTCTCTTTTTGATGCTGTTTTCTTTGACTTGTACATATTGTTTTTTTTATTTCACAGGCCACAAAGCAGCCGAAATCGCCGCGTCAAAAGGCAATCTACTACCAGCGAATTTACTATGGATGGAGTATGTCTTGGCGGGGAAAAACGAAACGGCTGATTCCCTCTGGAAGCAATATTTGGAAAACGCAGAGATAGTCATATTCAGAAGGCTATTGCAAGAAAGCCACGTACGAAAGGAGCCTGAGCTAATTAACAAATTGATTGACAACTTGAAAACTAACAAAGTTGTTTCGTTAGGGTCTCTAGGGAACGCGTATTCACGGCTTATCAACTATTACTTGACAGAGAATAAGTTAAAAGAAGCTGAAAAGGCACTAGAGGATACCATAAAATTGGGAATGACAAATGAACACATAAACAAATCTTGTATTACGAAACTGAAGGGCGCAATCGAAGCTGACGGTAGACGGTTTGAATACGTATTGTAATCAATATAAATCCTAGTATTAGTACTATAATAATCGAGGATAGTTGTTGCTGAAATAAAACAGCTTAAAGGACGATTGGGACAGTCCGAAACTTGACAAAAACTTAGAAGCAACGTGATTTGTTTTACATCCTACTGCTACACAAAATGAGGTTGCATGCAGTGAGCTAGATAATACTTATTATAAATTGTATTATTGTCTAATTTGGACATTCTAATAGATGATGTTGCATTTTTTGTTAGTAGCTTACAATTTACATGTCTGCTTGGAATGAGTATGACTGCCCTATTTCAACAATAATTAAAACTATTGTATAACTGAATATATTGTGATGTTAGAGATGTAAAACTGGTTGTCTATTAAAAGTCTTGAAATGCATCAAATTGTGATTTGATAGTAATTTATGATGACTGAGTTTTGGTAAAATATGGCCATACTTATCAATTTATAATTTGACGATTGGTTTGGTATGTCAAGGCCCGCATTATATAATGACGCTCAATAGTTTAGCTATGAGATTTAGTTCACAAAATGATCACTTTATGAATCAATCTTGACTTAGCACCAATCGACGACTGAGCAAGTGAGCATTGTTCTGTAATACGGGCTTTAGATTGTAATTTCTGTTATTTCAATCAGTTAAAAGTTAGCTGATGTACAGGCTGAGGTGCGTCAACAGATTATAATTACTGTTTCTGTGTAGGTGTCTAAAATTAGTAATCAAAACAATAAATTATTAGTCATTTATGAAAGTTTGTTTTAATTTAAAATATTCGCATGCAGATACATCTACAGTCAGTGTACATTCGTATGCTTTTGCATTATGTATAAGTAATATCAAATAAAAGAAGCTTCAATGTACAGGGGACCCCCTAACAAAGATTCCCTCTAGGGGCCCAGGGAATCTAGTGAAGATCCATTAGCTTTAACCCAACTCAAAATGAATGGAAATGACATTAGGTAGGTATATACCTAAGGAAAACTCAGAGAATTATTATCTAAGAAATCTATAGACTGGTAGAGAAACCAACAGACGTGTACAGGGACGGATCCAGGATTTCATCTTATTAGAGATGCAACAAACACAGATTTTTAAACCGTTTACCGAACCAAATCAAATAGTTCAGCGCTCTCTAAACTAAATGTACGGCTGAACTACTCGGTTCATTTTACGCGAACTTTGTTGTGCATTTACTAGTAAACATTTAATTTGTGAATGCTACACTTTCAATATATTATTATTGTAATGAGAATGAATGACGTGACGAGCTAGTCGTTCACCTGATGCTAAGCGATACGGCCACCCAGTGGCAGGGTCACTCGGAACTATAAAATAAAGTTTCGCGTGGCACTGCACAGCGCACGTTGTCAGAAACATCACACAGTGTAGTAAGTAACCGGAGGTCTAGCAAAGATACCAACCACTAACGCTAACGCTTCACGCTAACTCCAAAAATGTATTAAAATGACATTCGCTGCGGAAAAGTTAGCGATTTCCGAAATGTCACCCTAGTACATTTTGGAGTTAGCGTGAGGCGTTAGCGTTAGTGGTTGGTATCTTCTTTGCTAGACCCCGATTACCACACTGTGTAATCTGGTCAAAAAGTCTCATTTGCCCAGTAATTTCATTGATTTCATTTCATTTTCATTACAATAATTTAAATTAGTTACACATCGGTCAACATCCCACCCATGCTCTACAAGTGCATAGACGTGTTTTGTGATAAAGCCCGTTCAAAAATTAGTCACCATACAGTAGTGATGGATTAATTAGCATTCGCATTCATTTTTAGCATGTGAAAACTTAATTATAATACTGTGTGATCTGTGGGGTGATTACGTAACTTTGACAGCAATGCAACAGGAGAAATTTCATTCCGAATATGAAAATTTTCATAGTAACTATGCACATAAACTGCGTATTGAAACTGTCAAATCCATACATTTTTGTGTTTCTATTGGTTGCAATCAAGTTACATAATCGCCTAGCAGATCATCTTAGAATTACTTTTCATAAAAGATCCTAAAAGCAGTATTAAACGGAAATTAAATTATAAGTTTTACGGATTGGTCATCTGATTTAACAAAATGTTCAGTTACATTTTAACGTAACTGAAAATAAATATATATAAAAAATAAAAACAAATAATGCATATCTAGAACATATAACGAACATTCTGTACACAAATATTTATGCCGAATATTTTATTCAGCGCATCTCTATGCTTCCCAAACATTTTATTTCGGGAAGTTCCTTTTTACATAGAAGGAAATGTGAGTAAAGTACCACATAATAAGGGACTTCCACAATTTTTCATTATATAAAAACCAAGATAAAAATCGATGATACCACAACGATAATCGATCGCGCTCGATTACATAAATATCAATTATTAATAATCTATTACGCACATCACTATTTTCTTTTCTGGCGGGAATCGAAAATATTGTGATTGTTTTGTATGGCGTTGGCGCCTTTTGTTAACTTTATTTAGTGAAATTAATGTGATATATCTTTCTAAAATTTACCCAGACTTTAGTCCGAAGATGTTTTATCCAGTTGATGCTTTAAAAAGAGGCGGAAGATTTTATTTATGCTGGGTAGCAGATTCGTGGCCCTTGCGTTTTGCAAAATTGACAAATCGACAGATTTTGGCGCAAGATATTAGAACAATATGGTAAGAAAGCAGCTATAAAGCAATAATTATTTCAATTATTTGACGTTTTTTGCCAGTGTACATTTCGATGTAGCATAAGGACCTAAATGTGTAACATAGCAGTATTAACACCTTGCACTAATTTGTCATTTCAGTGACGAATTGATAGAAGTGATAGCCAACGAGTCCGGTCGTCCAACGAATAGATACTCCCTGCGCCTCAGCTCGCAACTGATGAGAGGACTGGTGAGGCTTTACAAAAAGAAAGTCACAGATTTCTTGAGTGAGTACTCGAGTAACAACTTGAAAATTTAGATGTATTATTTTATCATACATATAGGTACTTGTGTATTCTATTCTATAACAACCTCACACAGCCCTTATCCATCACCATCAACCTTTATTTCCCGCTACTGCATACAAGGCTTTTATTTTGTAACCCCTGCTAATATATAAGTTGACCGTAATCAGCTGTAGGTATGGTAGAACCTCTTTAATTTGAACCACATCTAATTCTATCACTTCTGTTTGGGTTACAGAAGTGATAGGATTAGATGTGGTTCAAATTAAACACCCCATGCCTTCAATGGGCTGACCAAGGGGACATTCCTGTACTTTTGTGCAAACTGCAGGATAAAAAAATTTATTTGTCCTTTAAATTCCTCCTAACAATAAAAAAAATTGTGTAGATTCGTTTAAAAAGTTTAATAACTGTTATGTTTATAGATGTACTGTACTTATCAAACACCGTATTATTTATTTCATAAAACATATTCTATAGACTCTGTGTACTTCTAAAATCCCAATACTCCAAAAATCCACACGGGGATAAACTATCAGAGTTCTGATTAAAGTGAGTAAAGTCCTACTGTCCTTAAAAATGGTCAGGGTGTAATTGTAATGTGAGAGTTATCGCTGGGGCAAGTATTGTCACCATGACCTTTGTAAAAGTGAAATATTACCTACTAAATGATTACTTATATTTTTATAGATGAACTACACATGATAAACGCTGATGTTACTAGGGAGGCTAATAGAAAGTAAGTTCAATTTATTGTATTTTGTATGACTTTCGCCTTTATAATATAAGTGTGATATTTGGTGTCATATATTGATAGTTGTGATTAAAAAGTTGTTATTTTTGAGAGAAACACCACTCCGTTACTATTTAGTACTCATTGACTATAAATCCAGGCAAATCTTTGGTTATGTTGTACCATTCAAACTTCAGTCTGTAACACCCTTCAGTCTGTAGCAGTTTTAGATTAGTTACTTTCGCTTTTGCCCTTTACAGGGTTCCGTGCTCCACAGTCTATCTCATGAACCTTGATTGTTAAAAAGCAGACATTTTCATTAATGATGTATTTCTGTTGCCGCTATAAGTTATAGTGGCAAAATTAGTATTTAATACTAAAAACCAAAATAATACTTAAGGGGGCTCCCATACAACCATAGAGTATATAACGCTACGCTTAGATACAACAAGCGTAAATTTTTTACGTGCGCGAGTCCGACAGGTTTTTTTTTTCACGCTGGTTATTTGGCATTTGAATATTGAATGTGATTGAAAAAGACAAATGATGGTGTAACTAATCAAAGGCTATTTAATCTGCATTTAAATGCAACAATATGATAATATGCATTGACAATGCAACATTGCATTTTAAACAAAGACTTTTTATCTATGACCTTTTTGACCTATGTAATAGGGGGAATTCTGTGATTTTAAATGCATTTTTGCATTTTATCATATTGTTTGATTTCATCAATCAGCAATTTGATTTATGCTACGTTGTAGTAATAAGTCATACTACTGTAGGTATTATATTATCTGGGGTAACACTTATTACCTAATTACCTATAGATTTATGTAAATAAATGGTTTTGACTGATACCAAAAGCAAGTTATGCTTAGCTTTAGACTAGTTGGTGTTGCATGAAACATCCAGTATTTATTTATTTTCTATAGATTTAATGTGTATGAAGCGCTGGAACTGCCACAAAGACGCAGACGTCGGCGAGTTGTTGAAGTTTCTTTCCCAGTGCAAGAGCCACAGAATGAGCCTAGGGTTGAGGAAATTATTCAGGTAGGTATCTTTACAGCTACTCCTATACTATACCTAGTATCTTCTATGGTCTGTGGCTACACAGTTACCAGTGGATTATGCAGACTCAATTAATTACTATTTTAATACCTGTGGTATTATACAGCCAGGAATGTGTGACTAAGTAATGATGGTATTATTTTACAACTGTTATACCTGTATTGCATACTGCACACATACACATTACACACAGCCCAGCATTTCAAAGTTGTGTCACAGAATAGATAATTGTACATCGTGCATTCGTTCGAAGATATAGTACTTTTAACATGCAGCATTACCATTTGCTGGTAACCCAAACGCAACTTTAGAGCCTCCATAGAGACCCTAGTCTATGTCACGCGTCCTGTCAAAGTCATTAAGAAATAATTATTACAGAATTAAGAAATAATTATTTAATGGTAACTAATTACGAAGGCACCAACTAACCTATCACTACGGGATTACAATAGTTACGTTTATTAAGGCGATTAAAATAACTGTTTTTATTACAACAAACATTCTATCTCAACTTTACCATTAATTGTCTCTGAACATCTGCATGTTAAAAGTACTATATCTTCGAACGAATGCACGATGTACAATAAGTGATCAAACTACTTACCTGACGTTTGATCATTATTGTACGAAGTGCTTCGTTTGAAGATATACACACCCTGCCCACCCTACCCATGGGTAAAGTTGAGTACAAGCTCTGAAGAAAGTGACTTTGACAGGACGCGTGACATAGACTAGGGTGTGTTTAGTTTTTTGTTTTAGAGCTCTATGGAGGCTCTAAAGTTGCGTTTGGGTTACCAGCAAATGGTAATGCTGCATGTTAAAAGTACTATATCTTCGAACGAAGCAC
The DNA here is from genome assembly GCA_963580505.1 of Ennomos erosarius. Taxonomy (NCBI): domain Eukaryota; kingdom Metazoa; phylum Arthropoda; class Insecta; order Lepidoptera; family Geometridae; genus Ennomos; species Ennomos erosarius. The sequence continues at coordinate 4,034,782 of OY756982.1, forward strand.
TTCGTACAATAATGATCGAACGTCAGGTAAGTAGTTTGATCACTTATAATACCTTTTCCTTTACAATAATATGTGCTGTGAAATACTTTAGCAAAGCTCATAATATATTTATCTTAAAGAACTTTTAATTTTTCCAAATATTTATCTTTAGATATTTAATTGGGTATTTATTGTATTATACTAAATAAATTTAAAAAAAATCGCTAATTTTTTGTGTTTCAATGATAGTAAATAGGGCGAATTCTGTGACTAATATTCAACAATAGAGTTTACTTAGGTACATAAGTAAATATTTTTTTTTACTTTAGAATAGCGGCAATGTCGTCGCGAACATTCAAGATATAACACTGAGAGAGGCAGCCATCCCAGAGTTCCAACTACCGCCGAATGTAAGCATTTTGCGAACCTGCAGTACATGTCATGCGAACTTCCCAGATTTTCCTATGCTATCATCGATCCATCGTCACTTTCCATCAGGTGAGACCGAAGTCAAATGCGGGTTTATTCAGTTATAACAAAAGATGGTTTATTTTATTTTATCACCAACTGCGTGAAGACTTCCACTGCTGAACATAGGCTTCCCCAAGAGTCTCTTGGCAAGAGAGCACCAACTTAAGCGGCTGCTTTCTCTTGCATCCATTACACCCCGCGATTTTCACCAGATCGTTGGCCTACCTAGTGGGGGCCCGCCCTACGGTCTTCCAGTTCGTGGTCGCCACTCGAGAACCTTTCTTCCCCATCGGTTGTCAGTTCTACGAGTGATGTGGCCTGCCCATTGCCACTTCAACTTGATTTGTTGTGGTTCCGTACCCAAAGGGTAAAGCGAACCCTATTACTAAGGCTCCGCTGTCCATCTGTCTGTCTGTCCATCTGTCACCAGGCTGTACCTCATAAACCGTGATAGAGAGTTGAAATTTTCACAGATGATGTATTTCTGTTGCCGCTATAACATATAAGTACCCCATACACAAAACGTGATTTTTTTGTTTATTTTTATAGACAATGGTACGGAACCCTTCGTGCGTGAGTCCGCTTGGCCGGTTATTTAATTTATTACGTATTTCGTCCCGCTAAATCCAGATAGATAGATAGATAGATAGATAGAAAATGCTTTATTGCACAAGAGTAAATCAAGTACATAGGCGAACTTAATGCTAAGTAGCATTTTCTTCCAGGATGGTTTCGGCGAAGAGAACCCAGAGCAAGCGTTGTTGTTGCTCGCCGACCGCACAGTGGAACAGATGATGGTTCCCACGGAATTGTCCGCGGCGCAGCACAGTGGGCTGCTGCTCGGTGACGTCACGGACAAGTCACACGACAAGTCCCGCCTGTTGGGAGACTTGCAGATGGAGCGCTTGTCCGAGCATGACGTCACGCTGTTTAGGCGATGTGAGTTACTGTCTAAGTATCGGAAAATCTAGATTTCTTAGGAATAATTTAGGTGTTTTCAGGTTCCTCTGATTTTTTCGGACTTACTCTCTATAATAAGGGGGTAAAACGACTTTGATTGTCTCTATTTCATACTCACACTTTATTGATATATTGATTTTTATCTTTATTAATGTTTTGAGTATCTTTATTATGTTTTTGGTTATTTACTTGGATGATATGTTTTTCCTAGTTATTTTACAACCATACTACTTACTGCTATGGAGAGAGCTATGCTTGGTGTTTCCCTGCGAGATAAGATCCGGAACGAGGAAATCCGCAGAAGGACTAAAGTGACCGATATAGCCCTTAAAGTTAGCAAGTTCAAATGGCAATGGGCAGGCCACATCGCTCGCAGAACTGACAACCGATGGGGAAGAAAGGTTCTCGAGTGGCGACCACGAACCGGAAGGCGCAGCGTAGGCAGAACCCCCTATAGGTGGACCTTCGACCTGGTGAAAACCGCGGGGAGCCGATGGATGGAGGAGGTGAGCAGCCCCTCAAAGTGGCGCTCTCTGGTGGAGGCCTATGTTCAGCAGTGGACGTCTACGAGCTGATGATGATGATGATGATAATGATGATACTACTACTGAACCGATTTTGATAAAATTTCTATGGGTAATATTCATTATAATAAGTACTAACATTTTTATTTAATGTTTAGCCGATGGAGAAAGTCTTCTGCCCGTAGCTGATTTAGAAAAAGGTAAATTATAAATAAACCCTATGTCAATAATTTAGTTTCGTTTCCTTATAAATTCCTAATTCATTAATACTTACTGTGTATTCCTATGAAGTGCGCTTTCCTATCATCCTCTCCTAACATTTCCGTGTCGTAACTCGTTTCCTACATTTCTACAGACATTCCTGAAATTCCTGATGTCACGATTCCTGAATTGCCTGTTCCTCAAGAAAAGATAATAGAGTACGGTAACCTTGTACAAATATCGATGTTTCGTTACTAGTATAGATATGTTATCTGTGGTTTCTTATTCATATTGAAAACGAGAGCTAGCATGGCTCAGTGGTAGACGTTCTTTCAATTCTAAGCACCATGGTTCGATTCCTGGTCGGCCCGTAACTATTATATGAGCAGCGTTAGATATACACTTAATAAAAAGAAACCGCATGCTTGGTACTTTTTTATAATTTGCTTTTTAACAAACACGTAAGTAAGTACTCCTGACACTAATTTTACTTTAATACTTATACTTTATTACCATACTTTTTTAATAATAAATGGCTAGGTAAAATAATAAAAAAGTTATTCTATTCTCCTAACGATTTGGATTTCCCTGTAACACGTCCCGGCTAAAAAAAATGTCCGCCTTATAGTAAGGCCACAAATAGTTAAAATACTATACTAGTAACCAGGGCCTAGCCTTAATATACAGCGTCTTTTTATACATTATTAATATTTTGTAAGAGTTTTGGCGGGAACGCGGAAAAGTTCACGTCTTGCATTGTATTACTTTTCAAAGCTTTTGCTTTTTCCAGTGTTAATGTTTAAAATTGGTGGCGTTTTACGCATTAAGTGCTGAATTACGAGCATGAGTGAGGGCAAGTGATGAAACGTGATTTTTCGTGTTGCTTTCAAAACTCCATAGAAGCTTCTAGTAAAGTTGCCACCACTTTGCTGGAGCATGACTTAGACTGGACTATGACTAGGACATGACTGCGTGAAATATTTTATAACACGATGAAAATAATAGATACTTGACACTGGCTAAATACACTATGTGTGGAGCCAAAATATAAGAAAAAAAAATATTTTGTAAGTTCCCTAAAATTAAATATGAAACAGGCAAGAACCAGCTGAGATCCCAGAAGCTCCTATTGAAAAGCCGATAGCAGCGCCAGAACAACCGCGGGCATCAGAGCAAATTGAGCTAGAGGTGACGTAAAAAGCTATGAATATGTTAAATTTTATATAAATTGAAAATCACGAAATGCATCTGAACCTGTATCCATCCGTCTCCAAAGCCTCGGTGGGTACCAGATATTTGCTAAATCTTCTTCTCGTGTAGGCAAGTGGTCAGCCCTGGTGTCAGAATTCTTAGGCCGCCCGAAGGCTTCTGACTTGGCTTAACGACTATTGTCTTACGACAACAGCCGGGACCGACGGCTTAACGTGCCCTCCGAAGCACGGCAGCGCTCAGTTCTAAATACCAACTTTTTGCTGTAGCGGTCACCCATAGTGACCGCAGCGAACGTTGCTTAACTTTACCGATCGGTTAGGAACGGCTAGTTGTGCTTCGCTATGAGCGCTACTGCGCCATTACATTTGCTAAATGTTCCAGTACCTTTAACTGCTAGCAAATTATTGGGTAAATGAGACTGATTGACTTGTTTTAGAGTTCCAAGTGATGTAATGCTTACTGCTTATCAATAAGCAAACGTTTTCGAGTGGTGGCCACGAACCGGAGGGCCTTCTCTAGGTGGACCGACGATCTGGCGAAAGCCGCGGGGAGCCGATGGATGCAGGAAGCGAGCAGCCGCTCAAAGTGGCGCTCCCTGGGGGAGGCCTAGGTTCAGGAGTGGACTTCTTCAGGTTGTTAATGATGATCGTGATGATGATGATCAGTTATCTGGTACCCATGGTATAAGCTATGCTTAGTTTGGGGCTAGATGGCGCTGTGTGAAATGTCCACACATATTTATATATTTTTAGGAACTTGAGGAATCCGAACCAAGAGCGAAAAGGCGAAGAACAAGAAGACTGATAATTGATAAGAAAATCAAAATCAACGCGAATTTTGTGCGCGCAAGATTAGAAAATCCTTATGTGGACCTGCGGTGCGAGGTTAGCACTTACTTGAAGGCTGTCTCATGTAAAATTAACGAACTCGGTTTTATAGGGTCCATACCCAAAGGGTCAAGCGACCCTATTACTAAGGCTCCGCTGTCCGTCTGTCTGTCACCCAGATGTATTTCTGTTGCCGCTATAACATTTACTAAGAACAGAATAAGTTACAATGTGGGTTACAATGTTACCTTCAAATCAAGAGTGAATAGGCACCTCACCCGATGGAAAGTGATGATGCGGTCTATGTTCAAAATCACTGTGATTTTCAATTGAAAAAATATTTCTTATATTATATTAATATAATATTTTGGAAAATAATAGAAAATCATGGTCATTATCATGAATTAAATTATTATAAAAAAATCGAAAATTAAATAATCTACATTTTTTCAATATCTAATTAACCGCGTCGGAGCCAAAGAAATGAAAAAAAAACACTTCAACTTCTCTTCTTATATTGGTATGGCTTCTGCGGGGTTGCCGCAATTTCGCCAATGTCGCGTGGATAGAAACTCCGTGGCTACCTTGTGGCTAAAAATGCTACAATCTTTTAAAACTACCCTCGTTTTCTTTTAGTAAATTCACACACAACATTCGACGAAACTACAAATTATTTTCCAAGTACCCGCAAAAATTTTCTCACTTTCAGAACAGTTCAGACGATATAATTAATATCCAAGTTCCCTGCGAGGTGTTTTTCCGTCGCCCTTGTCACGCAGGATTCAATGAAAGGACCAATTTAGGACAAGATATCACTAGATTGTTTATGAAAAAACTCGGCGTGATCAACAGGCCTAGCAGAGCTGAGAGAGAGGAGGTAAGACATTCAACCAACCAATCAAGCCAAGTTATTTATTTATTTATATCTATAAAAAAAATCCACAGCTCTTTAAAACAAATAAATATATATGAATATGTAACTTACAATAAAACTAAAAACCAATATAGGATTAACTTTTTTTATATTTTGTATAAGAAAAAAACGACAAGTGTGTGGCTAGACAAACTACGTAACTTTTCATCTCGTCAAACTGTTTATTCGAAAGAAAGAAAGAAAGAAAGAAAAATGTTTTATCATGACAACAGCAGATAAATTAGTTGAATATTTTTGAGTATGCTAACAAATACACATCTGACAGTTGCCACGAATCGGTCCCAACTCAGCATAATGCTGGTCGCACGTCGTACGACCAACGCTGGTCTTCCGTTGGGGCCGTTTCGGTATCGTCACGGCTCAGCTTACAACAATACACAAATAAGTACTAAAACATATGAAAAACAAATAAAATAATAATATTAAGACACATAACAGGAAGATAAGGAAGTAAACAAAAAGAAGTCATCACCATCATCATCATTATCATCATCAAAAGCCTGAAGACAGTCACTGCTGAACATAGGCCTCCTGGAGAGCGTCGCTTTGAGCGGCTGCTCGCCTCCTGCATCCATTGGCTCCCCGCGGTTTTCACCAGATCGTCGGTCCACCTAGTGGGGAGCCTACGCTGCGCCTTCCGGTTCGTGGTCGCCACTCAAGAACCTTTCTTCATCGGTTGTCAGTTCTGCGATGTGGCTTGCCCATTGCCATTTCAACTTGCTAATTGTAAGAGCTATATCGGTCACTTCTTTAGTCGTATGCATCTCCTCATTCCGGATCTTATCTTGCAGGGAAACACCGAGTCACCGAGCTCAGCTCTCTATTATAGTACAATTCACAATCAGACCAAATTAAGAGCATTCATATTTTTCGAAATATTTCTAATAGCTTTATAAAGATCCTCACTAACATAAACAGCCTCTGTGATGTGTTGGTTGAGCAGGTCGGCTCAACCTGGAGGCGGCGGGTTCGATTCCCGCGACATAAGTATTTGAGCACATGAAATAACCGCAAATACATACTCTGTGTCTGGGTGTTGTGGGACCATGATCCTAGTTCCTGGGTCCCTAGATACAGGCAACCCTAGTTAGGGTCCAAGATCCATGTATGTGATGGTTGGGAATTATTTATAATACAACTTGAAATATTTTTCATGTTTGAAGGAAGCAGCAATGATGGCTTCACGTGGAATATACGCAGAACCGACGCCGGCGCTTGGCCGCATCGAAGAGGTAGAAGAGGTTATACTAGAACCTCAGCCAGTAATTGAACAAGCTCGATTGGATAACTTGGTACCCCCAGAAGTGGACCTGTCCAAGGATTTGATGAATGTTTCTGAGCAACAACAGGCACAAGAATTTGCGGATATGTTAACGCAGAAGCTGGTAACATTGGATGAGGAAGGTCCAAGTGTATGTATCTTAACACTTATTACATCAATTAACTATGACCGCGCGTGATTTTGACAATTTTGATAATATTACACTTCTTTATCGATATAGTTATACAAGGTGACCTTGAATATGTATGTTATCCCGAAATGGGGAGACTGGGACCATGATACCCTACAAGTTGTAAGAGCCTTACTTGAAACTGGCTGTTTCCAAACTTCTTTGGTAAAAAATAAATCCACTCGCAAAATTGCACGTGTGATCGCTACGAGAGTTAACATGAAACTATAAATTCATTTCTCAGCGCAGTTCGTTAAACTCATTTATGTGCACTCGGTCAAGGACGAAGTTCAACCACCCAGCTGCGCTAAGGCTTTTTTCGAACGTAAACTACATGGCATTTCTTCAATGAAAAACTATTAATTTAGTAAAGTCGTAGAAGAAACACTGTCTACCTTGGGGTGTAGATTTACCCCCCTTTCGGGATAACATACCAATTCAAGGTCACCTTGTATAGAAGGAAAACCATTTTTTTATTTAATTTTTGTTGATCTTGCTCTTTGAATGTTTGAACACGCATCGCGCTAGAACTACTGAATGGATTTAGCTGAAATTTGGTAATATACTGGCTCCTGTAACACAGGGTCTCCCCTAGTATAGGAGCTGGTCGATGATTCCATTCTGTATTTAACCTGCTACTGCATTATACTTTATATATAATTACAACTAAGAATAGTTAGTTTATTATATTGTCTTTGTTGCACAAGATCTTAATACGTAAATTGTCTGCTTATTGTTACCCAACCATACTTTTGTTATTTTGCAATTCTAGGTTAAGCTTTGATGGTAATTAAATAAATAAAAAATAAAAAAAATTAGATAAGTTTTCAGAATAATATTTAGGATACTTTTTGAATTTTAAAACGGTCAAGTGTGGGTTGCATCAAGCAATAAGGATGTAACTTTTATTTAACAATTAACTTAGTTTTTATTCGCCTATTATTTATACCCATCCTGTCGAAGGGAAGAGAGAAGGGAAAGGGAAAAGAACGCCTTCGCTTCCCTCTTCCCATGATCAGGATTAGGACGAAAAACTAACTAACCCGTGGTAATTAGTAATATGTTATTTTCTCAGCCGAAGAAACGTCGTACCTTCGACTACGTGTCGTTCAGAGAGGGCAGACAGAGACGGTTGGAGGAAGGAAACGTAGTGCCGACGATCACAGTCACAGGTAAACTACATTTTCATCATCATCATCATCATCATCATCAACGTCCATTGCTGAACATAGCCCTCCCCCATAGAGCGCCACCTTGAACGGCTGCTCGCCTCCTGCATCCATCGGCTCCACGCGGCTTTCACTAGATCGTCGGGGCCAGCCTACGCTGCGTCTTCCGGTGCTTTAACTACATTTCAACCAGCTCGAAATATTGAGGTTGTTTTGTTTGCCTTTGTATTTACTATGCATCCCATTAGGCCTAGCGACAAGGCAGCTCAATTTAACCTTTTGTTCTTAGATAGGTTAACATGATAAGTGACATTGTAGACTATGGAGCTTGCTTGCGTAGAAGATAACTGTTTGTGAAGTAATTTTGTTTGCTGTGGGTTAACTTATTGATTTATTATTTAGCTAAAGTTAAAGATACCCAAATTGCATCAAAAGCCGTTTAGCCATTTCTAATTATTAGTGATAAGAAACACATATGTACACACAATCATTCACATTGTATGGTAACATAACTTATATATCTGATAGGGACTCTGTCTGTGACCTTTTCTGAAATGCCTTTTCATGACTGAATGGCTGAACCAATCTTGATAAAATTTGTGTCAGAGATAGTTTGATCCCGGGGGAAGGCACAATAAAATGTACAGATTAATTTGTTAAAAGAAAAATTTGAATCACGAACGGGAATTAAACCCGTATCCACCTCTGAAGCCTGGATATGCAGGCGATACTGAAATAAAAATCATCAATATTCAATATTAATAACATAAAATGCTGACCGTGGGTTCAACCGCGAGGACTATTCCACGCGTGTGAACCCACGGTCAGCAGATAGAACGAATATAAACAACATTCTAAAAAGAAAATAAAAAACAATCAATTAATTTTATTAGTAAGAAAGAACTTGTTCACAACATGTGAACACATCTGCAAATTTATCCTTTAGCTAAATTTTTTTTTTTATCAACGATAGGCTTACATTTGACCACGGTCTCACCTGATGGTAAGTGACGACGCGGTCGACGATGGAGCATGCCCGCCTAGAAAATACCGGTTCACTCTGGCCTTAAAAACTCCCAGATTATATTTGTCAGGGAACAATGACGCTGGTAAGGTGTTCCATTCCTTAGCTGTCCGAATGATAAACGAGGAATCAAAACGCCTTATTCTTTTTTATTTTATATATTTATCAGCAGATTACGAGTAAGTGATACTGACACGACAAATCATAGGTAGGTAGGTACCACTTCGTAGATATTCCTACACCACTCAAAAACTTAAATCAAATTGTGTTTCAGGAACTGTAAGAGAACCATCCATAGAAGACAAAGAGAACGTGCCGGCCAATAAACAAACGCCTGTAAGATCTTCGAAAGCACGAGCGAATAGCGGGGAATGCGTTACAGCAATGTTGCATAAAGCTGGCTTGGCCGATATACCGCCGGTATTGGAATCTGAACCACCTATACCGGCTGAAGTGTCGAGGAAGAATGGAAGTCTCAGTTCGGAGACGATGTTAGGAAGCTTGGACCGGACGAAGGTGTCACTTGGAGACTCGGAAAAGACGACTGACTCGAAGCGATTTATTCGGTAAGTGAAGTTCCATCCAAAATGAAACAAGAATGTTTGGTGTCACTACGCGAGCTACACTAGATATTCTTGTTTCATCTTTTACTAGGTGGTAGGACTTTTCTGCAAAGTTCGTCTAGGTAGGTACCACTGCTTTGCCAGTTATTCTGCCGCCAAGCAGTAGTGTGCAAGCACTACTGTGTTCCGGTTTGAAGGGCATTGTAGCTAGTGAAATTACTGGGCAAATGAGACTATGACCTGATTACACAGTGTAGTAATCTGATTACACTGTGTGATGTCTCACGATGACGTGCGCAGTGCAGTGTCACGCGAGACTTTATTATTTTAAAGTTTCGAGTGACACTGCAATTGTTATGGGCAGACGTATTGCTTAACATCAGGTGAACGACTAGCTCGTCACATCATTCATTCTCATAAAAAAAAATAAAAAAAAACAGCCTCCACTGCTAAATATAGGCCTCCCTCAGAGAACGCCACTTTGAGCGGCTGCTCGCCTCCTGCATCCATCGGCTCCCCGCGGCTTTCACCAGGTCGTCGGTCCACCTTGTGGGGGGCCGGCCTACGCTGCGTTTCACTTTGTATTTATCCCGCTACATTATTAAAAATAATTATGGTTCACTTGAAATTAATGGTTGATGCATTGTTAGAATAAAATAGTGCATCTAGAAATTAGATTAACATAGGGTAGGTATTTTGATTAATAATACTGAGTACTTCCAAGGAGAATGGGGAAAATTGTTGATGCAACACCCATACACAATCATCAAGTAATGAAATTCCCTAGCTTATAGTTACTTTTCTTTATTTTCAGTGAACAGTGGGGTACCGAAGGCACAATGATCAAAATTCTGCACATGATTAAGGAAGGAAGAGATCCGATCACAACAGAAGAACTCGTCAAGAGAGGGCCTGTCATATCTGGCTCTGAAAGATTGATCGCTGCGCGTTGCTTCACGTCAATTTTGAGTAAGTTGTTTTAACTGCATTCAAGTTTACAAAATAAATGACAGACTATATGACTTCATCAGCTCATTCCGCCAAAGGCACTACACAAGGCTTGGTGATTCTTCACATCCTTATGTTGTAAGTTTACCACCAGTCCTCACTAAGCGTTTTGGTGAGTCATTCATAGTCCAAAAGCCATGGAATGGAATGCTTTTCCAGCTACAGTATTTTCTCCTGAGTGTAACCTGGGGGTCTAGCAAAGATACCAACCACTAACGCTAACTCCAAAATGTACTGAAATTACATTTCAGAAATCGCTAACTTTTTTGCAGCGAATGTCATTTCAATGCATTTTGGAGTTAGCGTTTGGCGTTAGCGTTAGTGGTTGGTATCTTTGCTAGACCCCCTGAGTCATTTCACGTCAAGTGTGAATGGGCTCATGGGCAAACGTTCTCCATCTCAGACAACTTCGTCGCTTACCATCAGGGCCTGAAGTCTGCTATTTCAATTGTGTCGTAATGGTCCATGATTCGTGCCATAATGACAGATTTTGATACTAATGTCTAAACCCATAGTACTACTTATATGCAACTCACCTTATCTAATTAATTTTATTTTTGTTAGGGAACTGTTTATTATTTTAATTAAATTTATTATCACCACCTGTTATTGCTATTTAATTATTATTAGTGTCTTCGTCACTCAAGGTCTGGGCTGAAAATCAGCGCCCTGGATTCGTCCATGGGACATGCTGAGCTCAGACCATTTTGTACAGCACTGTACACAGTAACAACGTTCGCACACGGAAGCACAAACTAAGGTATAGGTAGGTTAATATGTTATGTGCAAGTTTTGTAATTAGGAGGTTCCGTTTTTCTATGTTTTATTTGCTTAGCATACTTATTATTGTTATTTGTTGTTGTGTACTGTTTGTACAAATAAAGTGTTTCTTTCTTTCTATAAGTAGACTACCATTAGTGTCAAAATCTGTCATTATATGGTACTATTCATGAACCATTATGATAATTGAAATAGCAGACTTCGAGCCCAGGTGATTGGTTGTAAACCGTATGCCTATTTTGGCATAGAAAAATAACCGGCCCAGTGTGAGTTGGACTCGAGCAGGAAGGGTTCCGTACCATTATCTATAAACACAAGCATAAAATCTCGTTTTTATATGAGAGCCGCCCCGTTAAATATTTTATTCAGTTTTTTAGTATATGTTCTGTTTTTTGTGTTTGGTGTTTAGCGGCAACAGAAATACATCATCTGTGACAATTTCAACTGTCTATCACAGTTCATGAGATACACTAGTGGCAGACGTAGACAGATGAACAGTGGTGCCTTAGTAATAGGGTTCGCTTTACCATTTGTGTACAAAACCCTAAAAATGATTTTTATGGACTTAACGAGCTAGGCATAACAGTTGCAGTCATCCAGCCTTTTTCAAACTGTAATAGCTATGTAGATACCTACTAATTCAGTTACATTCATCATTAGTGTTTAGATATACAAGCAAACAAAAAAAATTATAACTCATCTTGTTTCAGAATTGAAACAACATGGTTTCATCAAAGTGAAGAAATTTCCACACAATTTGCAAATCGAGAACATAACACTTGGAGCAAAGTTCTATTAGTTCATGTTGTTTATTCATTATTGAGATTGAGACCAATGTTTGTTACGTTTTGTTTCTATGATTTTATTATTCATGTTATGTTATGCCCTGCCCGATACAGACTAGTTAATAAGTAAAAATGTGTTCAATGATTGAATAAGGAGTCTGTATTGTATTCAGAATTGTTACATTTTGTATGGTAATTTTTTTATATTATTTTGTTATTGCTAATAAGACCTTTCCTGTTAATTAATTTAATAAGTAAAGATAGGTTCAATAAAAGCTTTGATTGATATGAACAATTTATTTTGAATAATTTGTATATAATGATATGGATTTCTGTACAAGTTTATACAAGTCATCAACTAGATTCAAGTCAACTAGATAATTATATGAGTATCTTATTTAGGTAGGTAGTGGCTTAATTTACAAATTCTAAATAGCGTGAATAGAAGCTGTACAATAAACAGTTGACTTAAATTATTACATTAGCTTACATATTATCTTAATTTACATAATAATTACAGTCATATACAATAAGGAATTGGAATATTGGTTTATGAGTAAACTAGTATACACACAGCACAGTACTGTAAGTACGCAGTAGCAGTTACATTTACAATAACATTAGGACCGTAGGCAAAACATTTTACATAGCAACTTAAATATTTAAGAGTTGAAAAGTTTTGGAGTTCCCCTAACTTGGTATAAAGCCATATCACTATTTTATACAAAATCAGTCTCCTACTATTTGTTGCTCTGCCATTGAGCTCTGCCATATTGTGTTTACATTTAATCAAATATGTCTAGCAGGCATGCGTTGTCGGACGTACAGCAATGGACGTTTGGACAAAGTTCAACAACAATAGTAACAATAATTCATTAATCGAGGAGTTCATTCGCACACAAATCCATCGCGAGAACAATAACTAATCAGTTATATACTACACAAACATCTAATACTTTATACACTACGACTCGTCACATATTCGGAAAACAACCTCGAGCACACTTCGCGAGTTCACAGCCTTACTACAGTCGGTCCAATCTCTCACTCAATATTTTACAGTCTGTTTATTTAGGAATGACAGAGTTACATAGCTACCTAGTTCATCGCGGAAACATTAAATCAGAATTAGTTAATTATAACGGACAACACGTTATAGCATTTAATTTACTATAATATATGTAAAATTCAATAATCAAATTCATATTAATTTAAAAATACATCTTACCAGATAAAAATCGGCGATACAATTCACACTATAACAGTAATTTTTATAAGTAAATTTTAATAATCAAATTTATAAATACACAGCTCGCAAGCCGATACAATTTATTAGGACAAGAGACAACCACGATAACAACATTACAATCAATTTCACAATAAATTAAACGCGTGGCTTAAAAAATGTCAAGCCAAATTCATTACTAGATGGAAAAAAAAAGTGTTACGACTCACCGTTTCGTATTAGCCGATGCGACGTTATCACAGGTTGGTAAGCGAGTCGGTTTCGTATCCATCGCATTCGTCTCCGTAATGCATGCTCTCGAAGTATTGTTGCGGGCGTCCGTTCCAAAGTGAGTCGGAGCAAAGTGAGTGCGCGAGTTCTTGCGCTAGGTCGGGCGTGGGCGGCAGTAGCGCGGCGGGCAGGGGGCGGAGACGCGGCAGCAGCGGCGCCAGGCGCGAGAGGCGCCCGGCGCGGGCCACGTACTCCCGCACGAGCGCCTCGCCTGCGCACGCGCACGCGCTCTGCCGAACACAACTAGTTATTGCGCCTCTGTACCTTTATTACAACAACCCCCAAGCTTCCAATTCCAAACCGAACCTGGCCTACAGTTCTATAGTGATACGAGCAGGGTTTGAATAAAATTTGAACTTGTTAATCTACGAAACTGTCCTACCCGCGTTTGCGGATTGGTATTAGTTGTTTATTAGCTATTCTCAAGGTGTTCCGATTCAATCCCGGATTTTAGTGTGTTAATGATGCTATTTTTGTGTTAATCTACTTGTACCGTGACCAATTGCAATACTGTATTGAAAGATATTTTAGTGCGTTAGGTGTTGAGTTAACCGACATGGAGTGGTCGAACGTCGTCGTTAGTGCGTTACAGCAATGTGAAGAGCATTTTGTTATTGCGTTGTGAGTAGCCCAATTTATTTTGCCGGTATGCCACTATGTCAATAAAAAAAAAACCAAAAGTACCAAAACGAAATCACTAAATGAATGCGCAAAATTAGCTCTACTATCTACGTAATTATTAGCTGTATATAAATAAAAACTAATAGCTAAGATGTAAAACGATGTTCAGTTTGTCACTCACCATATCTGTATTGTCGACGTCATCACTTGACTGCTAAGAGATACACTGCATAAAATTATTTACGTTTTAACATGAATAGTTCATTGGTGAAATTAATACAAACATAAAAACTGTGTAAATGTAGAAATCGGTAGTGTCCCACGCCAAATGTTATTTTGAAAACGGTCACTCGCGGATAAGTTACCACATTCACTCGCCGATACACTTAAACATTCAAATTGACAACTTTCACCGATCCGATGAGCGACCACTTTTACAAGGAATGTGTCGATTAATATTAAAATTAACATGATACATGTAAAACTGTGGCGGCATCACAATCTCATACGAACAGCGAAGATAACGAGATATTCACAAAAGTTGCTTTAAAATTTTCCAGTTGGTATCGAGATGGAAACTCCGCCACGTAGTTAGTAACATTCAACTCGGCTACAACGAAACGTCTACCCGCCGACAACGCAAGCGAATTAAAACGTAAAACAAAACGACATAATGGCATGCGAGCGTCGGCCTACACGCATTCGGGGCAGTTAGGGCCTTATACTAAACACTGTATAACAACGGAATAGGTTACTCAGTGTTTTATCAAACACGAAATAACTACTCATTAGCTATTATAGAAATTTAAAAGGGGGAAGATACGGTACCCTACCTCGCATAGATTAATCAAAAACTGTCCCTACTGGTCGCCCAAATTGTGTTCGTTGCACCTAATATATGCGGACCGCTTTTGAGAAGCAAGTCTCTTATCTGGGCTTTTAGCACGAGAGCCGCCACCACCCGTTGATGCGTTCAATCTAATTTTTATATATTTGATCATTTGTATAATTTCACATCACGTAATTTATAAGAGATGATAACTAAAGTTAGGCGCTCTGAAGTCGGTGAAGACTATGGGGATTTTTTCAAACAACTAATTCAGCAATAGCTTTATTACACGCGCGACTTGTTGGAGTGCCTAACTTCAGATAGGCAGTTTCGATGACACCACTTGTATACGTGCAAAAAAGAAAATCAATAGTCCGATCCATTATTGAAGCTCTCAATACCTCTTAATTACCAACATCTCACTACTGAAGCTCCCATTACCTTCCTCTATTTTATTAAAATCTGAGTACTGCACTACCAATACCCTCTTCTTTTTATCTTTTACTAACATCCGAGTACTTCCCCTCCTTTACCAACATCTACAGAATGTTTATTTTTTGAATGAGCTAACCCATTACCTTCCCCTTTTAACCAATCTGACACTTCACTTAACATTCCCTTTTTTACATCTGAGTACTGACCTTTCCCTACATTACACGTTTATCAAAGTTTAATAAGTATTTCAATTGATTACGAACATCTACATCACCTACACAATGTTTATCCCTTGACTCCCAGAGGCACCGACATCGAGCGATACATCGTTATTCTATTGTTACGCAAAATGCTGATATTCCATACGTTAATCTGGTTTTACCCATAACCGTCCCCCTTTAACGGATCACAGTTAGACAAGGTTTAATCTTTGAATGGGTTTAGCCATGTGGTCCAGAAGGATCGGGGCCGCACCTTGGGGTCGGGGCCGGGGGCGCGGCGCGCGCCGGCCGAGCGCGCCGAGAGCGCGGAGGGGGGGCGCGGCGGGTGCGCGGAGGGGGGGCGCGGCGGCGGCGCGCGCTTCAGCGGGATCCTCGAGGGCCGCCGCCGGCCCCCGCTCGACCCCTCGGGGGCCAGCGGGCCCACGCTCGAGGACCCCGGGGGACCCACGCTGGAGCTCGACCCTTCTAAAGGAAGCGGCAGCGGCTCCATGTCCCGCATGCTGGAGTGCGACGCGGACCGCTCGCGGCCGAGGCGAGCGCGAGCGCGGAGATTTTCCATTTCGATGCTTTTTTCTTCTAACTGGAACGTTACAATTTGTAGTGTTAGTAGGAATGTCCAGAGAATGTGCCACAGCATTCTTTTCACATTAAAATCTTTTGCGATCTCTAAGCCGCCTGCAATGCGTGGTGATAATGGTAAACCCCCGCTATGGTAAGCGTCCAGTGGCGTTTTATGAAGGAAGCCTGAAATTCCGTTCGGCAGTGAATGTAATATATTATTACCGCTGTGAAGTGTTAGTACTTATTAGATAAAGTTTTCTTACGTAAGAATAGGATCATCGCATCTCATCACGAATTCCTGTAGATATTTATTTATTTATTTATTACGCTACGCATAAGGGTATAAAAGACGAAGTGGTTCACTACGCCTACGAACACTACTGATTTTACTATTGATTGGAGCTAAGGGTGTGTACAGATCTAGCGAATGCGCCGCTCACGAGCTACTTTTACAACTATCTAAAAATAAGGCCACCTTATCTTTCCCGTGGGTGCCGTAAGACCCAGCTAAGGGAATATCCAAATAATAGGATTTCCCAGCGATTACCGAAAACACCTGCATGTGATGTGAAACAACCTAAAGTTACCTTCAGTAGTCAGTTTTTTTAGTTCAGTTTTTCGTGTAGTATAGAGTTCCTGGTATATAAATATTTGGCTAATCGCGCGCTATCAAAAAATCTATTCCGAAGAAATCTACATATCATTTACCCACTTCTAACTTATGTGTACTTGAAGTAAAATAGCAATAAAAATGTCTTCTCTTTATAGACCTTTTTAATGGCGGCATGTATTACAATATTCTACATCGGTGTTCTACAATTTACACTAGTAATAAAATTTAACGGCTACGAACCGCAACCGTACTTGTTATACCAATAAATCAAGGGAGCTATTAACCCTGAATTTGCATTATAAGGAAACGTATACTAATCGTTTTCCTTTACGCATACCTTACCATACCTTTGGGTAGTAACGACAGTCATAACAAATACCTATTACAAAGGTACCCAAAGGGTAAAGCGAATCCTATTACTAAGGCTCCGCTGTCCGTCTGTCACAGGCTAAATCTCATGAACCGTAGCTAGAGAGTTGAAATTTTTACAGATTATGTATTTTTGTTGCCTCTGTAACAACGAATACTAAATCACAGAATAAAACAAATATTTAAGGGGGCTCCCATTCAAAAAACGTGATTTTTATGCTCGTTTTTATAGATAATAAAAAAAAATAACACCCAAAGATCACATACATCGATCCTGGACCCTAACTAGGATTTCCTGTTCCGTGCGCGAGTCCGACTCGCATTTGACCGGTTAGTTACTGCATACAGAACTAACTTGTAATCACATTTATTGTCTTGCAAATTAAATGTAATTCAACAACCACTTTATTGTATCAGGTCAAATTTAACTCGTGTTCGACACAAAAACATTGTCGCTGTCGCTACTCATCGGTCATTCATATTATTATATCAAAAAAGGAAATGGCAAAAAATGGTAATTACCTATAAAATACACAACACAAATAAAGCTCACCGTTTTGGCTTGATTTATTAGCGTGCTTTATACGTTTCTTATACTTGGCTCTATCACTTCCATTCAAAAAGACAAAACTGACTATGACGATGATAAATACCAAACACTTCCTTTTTAGTTGGTCACATTAGCGGCAGTTGTAAAGTACATAAATAATCTAAATCTTAATTTAATACTGGGGCCGATTTTAAAGGCTTTAGTTGACAGATCTAAAACTGTTGCTGTTCTTGTCAAATAAATGGCATTGTAAGAGACGGATATATTTTTATTTTAGTAAGTTAAGTAATGTCAACTAAAGCCTTCAAAATTGGGCCTAATATAAAACGCTTAACTAAGACAGCACTTACTCTGAATTTAAGGTCGTCAGTGAGTTCCCGCTCCCTTTCCAACCTCTCAAGCAGCTGTGTTCGTTGTTCCGCAGCTCGCCTCAAACGTTCGCACATCACCTGAAAAACGACAACTTTGCTGTTCAGATATAGTTTTGCAAACATAATAGAGGCGCCCGCAGTTTCGTCCGTTTTTTCTAAAGAGCAAAAAAAACGCTTTAGGTGCCAAGCGTCATATTTTTCAAAGCTCTGTGGTTGTCTCGATCGAAATCTTTCCGATTCCGGTATAGGCTAAGCTAATGTCATCAAAATTAAGTTTTTTTTATTTCTAACAATTATTTGTTCTAGTTTACATTACAAAAGGCTCTATTATTTTATCATAACTAAATACTTCACTAGTTTAGTGAAAGAAATTGTTAATTGCAAAATCAAACAAAAACATCCAAGCACATTTGAATCAGTTTAATAAAATGACTTGAATTAACTCGCAAAAAGATTTTTAAAACACCCGCGTATAGGCAACGTACCTTAGGCGTTGGTACCTTTCAAATGCTCCGATACGTCAGATCATTATTTTAATGGTAACATAATAAAAATTAGTGCAAAAACCTGAAGGTTGTTATTGTAAAAACGATATAATTTATATGTTGTCAGACAATGAGTAATTGCCAAATATGTTATGGCAAATAACGGTGATGCTTTTAGTGACAATGAACTTTGGATGTGAGTTAAACGTTCTTTCGTTGGATTAGATCATTAGAGAACAACACTGAATTTGATATTTTTAACAGACTTAAATAATGACCGGTGCTGAAAAAAAAAAGGAAAATCTGGGAAGAAAATCCGGAAAGCGATTTAATTATTTAGGTCTAATGATGGCCTAAATAATTGAATCGCTGTAATTAAATAAATATTAATAATTAAGTGATTTTTTTAGGATTTAGGGGGATACCAATCAAATAGTTAAGTTCGGTCAAACACATTTAGTAGGTAATCTGTGGTTCAATTATATACCACATAGTCATTTACAACGTCAGCCAAGTAATAGTACTTAGTTATCTCTAACATACACGCACTTATCATGGAAAAATACTTATAAAATGGAAACTATAATGTTAAGTAGGTAGGTCGTCGCCGGTAAGTTCAATTGCAACAGTTTCACCATTCTTGGTCCGACGCATTCCATCTGTTCTATTCACGGCCAAACTTAAATTAGCTTATGTTGAAATATCTATTACCAAACGGATTACTGCCTACGAGACCTCTGACCATGCATTAGGCACGTTTTTAAAAAACTCTTTGGAACAATAACTATTTGGTTGCGGATTTAATTAAAAACCCAATTGCAGGTTAGCGCAATACGGTTAATTAAAATTGCAGACGAATCATAATCCAACATTTTATTAGGTAGGTACCTACCTAAAAATGGGTCAAAAAATCGAACCTTAAACATGTAATACAGAAACACTTCAAAGATTTTGAAAGCCCAAATTGCCGCGAAAAAATTACTACTAAAATTACCAAAACGAACCAAATGTCGCTGAGCTACCAAAAAGATGCTCCGAGAAAGCAAAAAAACAGTTATCATAAATCTCGTCTGCGCAAAATCGGAGCATTAGAGCTAGTCTCAGACTAGAACAAAATAACAGACGGATGCGCGCAGACCTACAAAGTGAACCAAAAAAAGGATTCATAATCTTAAACTGATATTTTAGATTTTCTTGTTTGACTTTTACGTTTTACACTATCTGAGACACGGTAAGTGACGATGCGGTCTAGGATGTAAAACGCTTGCCTACAGAAGATGTTTTCCCTTGTTTGTTTGTCCAGCAACCAGTACGACCGACTTGTAACGCGGGCGATGAGGTCTATCATGTTTCGACATAACATTATCTCAATATGGATAAACGCAAGCCAACCACACACGTAAAAACCCCGTGCGAAATCGATCCTTAGCGATTAAAGCTATACGCCTCGATCGATGCTAGAGAGTAACGCGGACGAAATGGTATGACTTCGCGATTGGTATTCCCTTTCCTGGCTTCACATTTTAGTTCAGACCGCGCTTTCTTAGTAGTGTCAAATAAATTATGCATGTAACCTACATTGTGCGGTACCGTAAATGAAGGTTATAAAATATAATAAACTGACCGGTGGCCGTCGAGACGTCTGCCATTAAAGGTCAACCACTTCCAAATACAAGATAAAAACATAAAAGAATATATGCGTCGTGCAACGTGTTTTTATAAATAGCTACTATTTTAATATCTGTGTAAAAAAGGAACACTGCAGCGCTATTCTATTTTTAATAAATAATTATAATGTAAATTTCAGTAATAGTAGTAAAACGTTAATGTAGTTTAGCAATATTTGTATTAAATTTATTTGCATAGAAAAGATTAAAACATAGACGCCTATTAAAACAAAGCACTTTGGTATTCAGGATACGCAAAATAATTACACCATGCACTCATACGTAATCAAAAAGGCAGCCAGACTAAACTTTTATAATATCTACCAGTGCCAAAAAATAATGTAAGCAGTACAGCATTAACAGTTAATATCGTTCAAAACCATTTAAGTGTAATTTGGTAAATACCTTATAAGTTAATCAACTAAAATTACAACAATAGCACAACAGACAACCATCTTATAAAACAATTGCATGCATTTAAAGATAAAAACTACAATTAAAATATAAATTACTAAATTATTTTAATCCACCTTCATTCAAGAAACTTAATTGTATCAATTAGTAGATTCTAGAGCAAATGCATCCGTTTCGAATTCGAACATAATATTGTCATAAATATTTAAGGGGGCATTTATTAAAAATTGAATGGAATATATTTTGTTTGAACCGATACATTCCAATCGTTCTAAATCCTACTATTAATAATAACAGATTTAATAATATAAATGCTAATATTCGTGTGGACACGAACTTATTGCGTACAGAGCGATCTGAATGGATTTTATGTGTGCCGCAAATAGACTTTAGGCCCTGGAAATAAATAACACTGATAAAACTTTTCCTAGTCCTAAACGTCCTATTAATGAATGAATTAAGAAACCACGATAGGACATGCTAATAATAATAAGTATACGAAGGGACTTATAAAATCAAATTACTTATTTAAGCCATACTAAATTTTGTATGAAATAAGTATGTTACAAAGCATAATAAAGAAAGCGCCTCTTTAGTTTATTATTTACTATCTAGATTAAACGCCCCCTGCGGCGGAAAATCAATTTTCCGGGATAAAAAGTAGGTATCGTATTTTACCAGTGTGCAAACTTTCATACAAATCGGTTGAGCCATTTTAACGCAAAAGCCACTTGATTTTCCGACAAAATCAAAGGTAATCGGATCGTTAAAAAACAGTCAACGTGATAAAAAATAGGTCAAGGTTTGTAAGTTTAATGATGCACGCATTGATTTAACCAACCAGCCATTATGTTTTGTATATTTGAAGGCGTTGGTAAATAAATACTTACAGTTATTTTTGTCAATTTATTACAATATATAAAGATTAGCAATGCTTCTCAAACTAACAAGTCATTTTATTTTCTACTTTTACAGGCAAAGACTCTACTTACGTTTTATTTTATTTTGTTTATATATTTACGTTTTTTGGAAATGTTTTCGTTGTATACTTACAGGAGTTGAAGCTCGCTATAGTGTTGCTTTCACATTATTATACTTGACAGTTTGTATCATACTTTCTCTAGATGGTAGTTACATGCATAGAGAGATAAAACTTGGTACATCCACTTTTACTGCAAGTGCTAGCTAACAGGTAGCACAGAATAAATAATAGTACGTACAGGTAACCTAGTTTTGGAGAATGTTGAAACAGGCAAAGCTCAGTCTATTGGTCCCTTTTTACCTGACAAAGGCAGCGTAACTTCATTTCTTTCTATTTTTTGGCTCCATTGTGAGATCAATATTAAAGTTATACCACATGCTATTGAACGAGACCTAGAAGTATAATTTATCAAGAGTCAGGCTCTTGCTGAAAAAAAAACCTTCATTGAGCGGCTGCTTGTCTCCTGCATCCACAGAAGTATAATAATATATTTTTAATTGAGTCTATATTATCTATGTGATTATGCGTGGGAAACAAACACAAATGCACATAAGTTAAAAACGCTTTCATGTCGGATTATCTTTGTACAGTTATTGCTGAATTAGTCAGTAAGTGTAGTGGTCAACGTCCGGTATAGTTGCCGTCCTGTTGTCCATT
The DNA here is from genome assembly GCA_963580505.1 of Ennomos erosarius. Classification (NCBI taxonomy): domain Eukaryota; kingdom Metazoa; phylum Arthropoda; class Insecta; order Lepidoptera; family Geometridae; genus Ennomos; species Ennomos erosarius. The sequence goes on from OY756982.1 coordinate 4,056,961, forward strand.
ATTACCAAAACGTTTGGTGCGAAGTCGAACAGAAGTGCGAAAATTGTATTTTGGAATTCCGTTGCAAAAATATAGAAAAACTGCGAGCTGTGCCATGATGAAATATTCCACCAAATCATTTTACAATTTCGAGAGATTGGGCGGGCACTTCGCAGACAGAATCCAATTCAATTGTGTTACGGCCGATATCGACCTTGTGCCTCTCGAACTGTTAAATAAACCTGCTTCTGTCTATCCTGGTTCTGAAGGACCCATCAAAATATCAGTTTTATAAATATCGCTGTGAGATATTACATTCGGAAATATATTGTAAGTATAAAATATGTATCTCTTACGCAAAGGGTATAATTATTTGAATCGTAAGTGAAGTACAAACAGTAAGTATCAAACGGCTATCCTATATAATTATAGACACAATAAATACTACGGAACCCCGGTAAGGCACGTCCGACACGTGCTTATCCGGGTATTTTTTCTAGTTTAATGACGTCTTTATCTCGGCCACACTCCATTAGCTCCTCATTCGGTTCCGCGTAATTCTACTCAAATTGCATTTTGCATCATACTCCGGCGCAAACCATGGTTACTACGACGACATTTTTGTTCGACTGTTGAAGAGATGTTACGTAGTCGGTTTTATGATCGTCAGTACACGGTGTCGTGTGTGTCATATTTTATGCGTGATAAAATAAACGGATGATTGCATGATGGTAAGCGCTGCAGCTTCCAGCTACAATTTTGCATTGCTAAGTAATTATTTGTCAATATGGAGGAATCAGTTCCAACGGAAAGAGAATCCTACTAGAACACAGAAGCAGCAGGTTCTCGATAAATCCAAGAATTAAATACCCCTAGGTACTTGTTATGTTCAGCAGTGAACGTCTTCAGGCTGAAGCTTGAACAGTGAACAGACTAGACACTCCAACAAGTACCTAAGTATCATCAGCATTACTGTTACAGATGAGATAGGTCGTACTCGTTGGAGGGTTTGCTGTTTAGTCTGAAGTAGACTGAAGGCCAATACAACATGGTTCATTTGCTCAATCAACTATTGGTTTACGACAACTATTACCGAAACCTTCAACAGCTATCATAATTGATCGCAGGTTCCGATTTCACCAACGATATAATTTCTCACGGTTGTGAGTCATAACATAACGGATACAACCTTGCCCGCTTTTATCAGCAAAGACCATCTATCAACTCAAAATAAGAGCACGTATTATTTATCGTTCGATTTTGGAATATTTGGGATGAGTCTTATATTCTTTCAAACAAAACTCTTGATTTTATCAACGCTTACAAAATAGCTGCCACCAGTTTAGGGCACATAATTTATTTCTACAACTGTTTTTTTTTTTAGTTTTCCTACTTAAAAATCAATCTCACTACTTATAGACTTTGGAAAAGACGGTGAGAAAATATGACAGCTGATAATCAGCTACTTTTCGCGTACATGTTTGGACAGTACAAGGCCATGATTGGATAAGCCCAGTGGTAATTAGAAAGGCGTCATTTCGCGACACTGTTCTCGAATTGGCGAGTTTTTCTATCTGTCACGCAACGGCTAAACGTTCCACTGATTACATCTGCAATTGTTTCAAATTCGACGCGAAATAAAAACCAGAGTGCCAGTTCTACTTGTTTTTGGGGCGTTCAGCGTATTAAGTAAGACGGTAATAAAATTAGGCTAACGAGATTGTAGGCAAGATTGATAGAGGTTTAAATTATGTCGTCACCCGGACAACCAACACTGCATTTGCCTTGCCTTGTGCTTTGGCTACCACTCTGTGGGTGGGAGTATTGCGCTGCCTGTCATCACATCGCCTGGATATGTTCTGCTCAATTTTATTCTATCTAACAAAAATGGAACTAGCACCCAGATTTCCCACGTTTACTTTACGAAACTTTTTCGATAGGTTTGGAATAGGGGTGCTGCAGTACATTGGCACAGGACCGAGGCGATTGGCATAATACAAGAGAGGTCCATCGCAGCAGAGGGAATCAGTGGCGAAGTCACGAACGAAGGGTCCGAACAAGCCGATTCGCGTTGAGTTGCGCTTTATTGTTGAACCTACATATCTCTATCTCTAGCGGTTTTAATTCCACGATACACTAAACGTGGGATGGGATTTACCTAACAACAGGTTATGGAAAAAACATTAATTAACAGCTGCCTGATGACCTGATATAGGTATGTACAATAATGGTATATAGGTACATATTTTAATTGATGTTGTTGCTCATGACATCAAGTCGCCAAATGGTTTTACAAAATACATCGTATCAACATAATCATTTTTTTTAACGTCCTGAATACGTCCACTGCTGAACATAGGCTTTCCCCTCAGAGCGCCACTTTGAGCGGCTGCTTGCTTCCTAGGTGCAACAAAAACCAATAAAAAACATTTTAATAAAACGTTTCAACATATTGTAATAATTCTTCTCCGCTTAAAAATTACTAAACACACAGAACATGATGTTCGATCGTAGACCGCATAGTCACAACTCACTCATCATTACGAGATTATAATATAAGTGAAGGTGCAGTAACCGACCTGATTGTGCACGGTGGAGGTGAGCAGCTGCCGTTGCAGTTCGACCGGATTGCTCTCGAGTAGAATCGCAGCGAACTTCTTGGTGTCGGGCGTGGGGACGCGCGGTGGCCGCAGCGGCGTGTCCAGTACCGAGTCCAGCCGGCCGAGCGGCGAGCGCGGGCCGGCCGCCGCGCGCGGGCTCGGGGTGGTCGCCGCCGCCGCCTCCAGCGACGCGGCTCGCGCCAGCAGGGCGTCGCGCTCGCTGCGTAACCTGCGGGGGGTCAGGGGATATATGAGGGGCTACTGATGTATAGGGCTCGGTGTCACCAGTCGACGGTACAGACACGGGTAATGAGGGCCACCGCCACCGTCTACAGCAACGCGGCTCGCACCAGCAGGGCGTCGCGCTCGCTGCGTAACCTGAGGGGGGTCAGGGGATATATGAGGGGCTACTGATGTATAAAGACTCGTTAATACTGATGTACCAGCGGACGGTACAGGATAGTAGAGACAACGGTGTCAAAAAGGACGATACAAGGTATAATTATAACAGAATAATGATGTACCAGTGGACGGTACAGGATAGTAGATATCGGTTTAAATAAGGACGGTATATGAGGGAGTTACCACTCCGGCGACGCGGTTCACTCCAGCAAGGCGGGCGTCACGCTCGCTACGCAACCTGGATATATGAGAGGCTACTGATGTATAGGTCTCGGTGTAACCAGTGGACCGTACAGGATAGGTATATGAGGGGCTATTGATATACCTAAACGGTACAGATAGTATACGTCACGGTGTCACCAACGGACGGTAAACAACGTATGGGCTATGGATGTACCTATAACGCCGTTGCGGACTGTTGATGACTGGTGGTATAGGTCTCCGATAGGAAGTGATCCGACAGAGAACCAAAATAGTCGACATAGCGCAGAGGATAAGTAAGCTGAAGTGGCAGTGGGCTGGCCACATTTCTCGAAGAACTGATAACCGCTGGGGTAGACGGGTTCTTGAGTGGAGACCACGTTTAGGCAAACGTAGTGTAGGGCGCCCTGCAGCCAGGTGGAGTGACGACTTGCGGAATGCGGCTGGTAGAGACTGGACGCAGAAAACTGAAGACCGAGCTCAGTGGCGTGCTATTGAAGAGGCCTATGTCCAGCAGTGAACGAGAGTAGGCTGATGATGATGTATAGGTCTCTGTGTCACCTGTGAACTGTACAGGATATAGGTAGGTGGGTGGGATGGATGGGTGACATATATAGTCTCGGATATACCTAAACACAGTACAGAGTAAGAGTAAAGTAGTATGAGGAGGTAAATGTATCCGCCGATCTACATGTGGATCAAAACACGACCCAAGTGGAGGAAGCCCTTTATAACTACTAACATACACTTACCTCTGCAGATCTCCGCAGTCACAAGCCTGCATCGCCCTGGCAAACGACTCTTCAGCAGTTGCATTGCTAGTATCAATCTCGCTCCGTAGCTGTTCTGCTTCATCCCGTAACCGGCCACCCTTTCTCTGTATAACGTCCAGAAGCGCCCATAGCTCGTCTTCCAGAGGCCTGGATCGGGACGCAGACGCGGACGCCGAGGCAGACGAGTGCGCGTCCTTGCCGCATGATGTTTCTGTGCTAAAACCGGAATCCTGCACAGGAAATGTTACTTGATTGATTATCTTCTGCTTAATGGAACCCACCATACAAGATTCAGTTTTGATTAAAAAACGTTTTAGATTCTTAATGATTTTGGTGGGCAAGGAAATTTTTTTCGAAATTTAAAAATTTCGATTAAGGTTAGCTCACGGATGTTTCAAAGTGCCAGGTGGAAGCTGATGGAGGGGAAGCGTTAGAAACATTATTACCTGTAATTACTAAAGGTACCATAATAACTTTACCGTCATTGAAGTCATGCGTGTAGCAATTCCGTAACCACACTACTTAGCCAGCCCGCAAGGTCAATAGGTACTTAGGTAGCCCTGATGCAAATGCAACCTTGGGTACAGAATACATAATAGTACTACGCACATTTTCATTATCTTCATAACATTTTTAAACCCATAATCTTTGCTTTACCCAACGCATATATTCTTTTTCGCCACTGAGAAGATAAATTACAGTCTGTCTGAAAGAATCTCGGATCAAACCGTCCATATATAGAAATATAAGGCATATCCATTCTGCAATTTGCCTCATCAAGTCGGTTCATTCGTTATATGCACGTCGAGCTACAGTCCCATATCTCAGGCAACACTTAAATCATATATTTATACACAGACCTGGAAATACGTCAAGGTTTGTGTAAGATGTGAGCTACCGGCAGAATGTACCTGTACCGAAGGCTGCGGCTTGGCGCGCGCGGAGTCGGTGCCTGCGGCCAGTTTCCGGCGCACGCGCACCCCTGGCTCCCAGTCCCGGCGCGTGCTGCTGGCGGGCGTCGACGGCGGCATCTTCGAGCGCAGGTTCGGGAACGTCTCGATGACGAGGTCGCGGAACTCGAGCAGCGCTCCGACCTCATTCTGAAGTTCCTATGCAATGTTAAAGGATGTTAACTGCTTACGTGTGAATGTTTTAAGTTGCATTTGTAAATCAGGCTTTTACATTGACGGGCCTGATAGCTCAGTTGGTAGTAGCCCTGCCTTCTGAACCGAGGGCTGTGGGTTCGATTCCTACCCAGGACAAACATTTGTGTGATGAACATAGATGTTTGTTCTGCGTCTGGGTGTTATATTATATTCTATGTATGTATTTACAAACAAAAAAAAAGTATATAAGTATTGTATCAGTTATCTGGTTCCCATAGTACAAGCTTTGCTTAGTTTGGGGCTAGATGGCGCTGTGTGAATTGTCCACACATATTTATTTATTTATTTTATTTATTTAATGAGAAATAGAAAATGTAAAAACTGGATTCAAACAGTTCTTAAACGGTTTTTACTTTTTATAAAATTGTTTCTGAAATCAATGCTGCTCTAAGTACGTGTGCTATAAATATATTATTTAGATACATGAGGCGTATTAATTTCACGTATTGCGTAATCAAATAAGTGGGTGGAATTGTACAATGTTTTAAGATTTTTCTTGTCGTTTATCTCTTTTACGGTACAAACTCGGATTACCGAAACAATTTCCGGACAGGTATTTCCCATTACTAACTTTGCTACTTCACCCTTTTCACTGTCAAATTCAGTGAAGCACAACTTTTTTTATAAAACTTTTAGGATAGGAGCTACTCTATCATTTCAACTTTCAAGGGTTTCCGGTTAGAAGGGCACGCAAACAACATTGTTGTGACAATATCGTTGAGTTTATGTTTCTACTCGCGTTTACAACATTTGCATTTGCAACCCACGTTACAACTTCATTTTAGTGTCTTCACATCATAATGGAAGTACAGTAGGTAGGTACCTATTGCTAATAATATAATATTATGTGGCTCCCGGGGGGAGGCCTATGTTCAGCAGTGGACGTCTTCAGGCCAGGAACATTTGGCTTATAAGCTCAAGTGTTTCTGGACAACGCAGGAGCTTTGGGGTTCAGATTTCATGTTAAGGTATTCGTGGATACTGACCTGGAGAGCAACGAGGGACTTGGCCTGCTCCGAGATAAGGTAGTGAAACGGTTCGGGCGGCGTTCGCAGAGGGAGACAGTCCATGCCAGAGCCGCCCGAACCGCCGCTGGCGCTGTCAGCACCGCCCGTCTGGAAACAAAAACAACTCTGTTAATATTGTGTATTTGAAGCAAAGACTTCTATGTTACACTAGACGACACATTCCTAACTTGCACTGTCGACCACTTCATATAAGCTAGCCAGCATGACCACGCTCATATGACGCTCGGCACTCATAGCGATAAGACGTGTAACGCAATAAAAATTATGATCCGAAAATGCCACCCTGAGTGCTCAGACACTACCAAAATCAACCGAGAAAAACAAAGAAAAGTGACGGGATCAGTTTTAAACAATAAAATGAGAATTTGGAACAAAATACACCTAAATAAAGTGTTCCGACCGAACAAAACAACCTATAAGCACTAGCGCTGCATGTTGGTATAGTTTGGTTAGACGATTTAATCTCGTAAAGCGCTGTAGCGGATTTTAGTTTAGTTATATCGAAAATGGAAAGTACTTGTGCTTGCCATAGCTGCTCTAGTACGTAGTACATATAGCTCTTTGATTTGAAGTGGAGAAACATCTGATCCAATATAAAAAGCCGCAGGGACAAGAATTCAGATAGAAATCACATAAAAATAACTTTAGTAAAATTAAGTAGCCGCTAAAAGAATTGGACTTGATATGAAGAATTGGACATTATTTATATTTATAGATAGTATAAATTTTGATAAAATAATCGTACAGATTACGAAAACAGAACTAAGTGATGTGACGAATGGTGATAAGCCCAAAGAAGTCTAAATGGTACCGCTGGCTATTGTTGTTGTGGTTGACTTACACAATGCGAGATTGACGTAACCAATTTGAATGACTTACGAACAAAACCAGAAAATGATTTTTCTTGAAAACACAGCAAAGATTATGAGGAAACTCGCTGTTTACCAAATAAATAGCAACGAGCGCTTGTCTCGGTCAAATTATCTTAACCGCCTTGAAACACCAACATATTTGTACTGTAGGTACACTTGTACAGTTCAAGCGTCATTACAGGTGTTTACAGCGCAAAACATTCTAGAACGATTGGATAAATCGCTGGGCCATTACTGTAGTGCTGGTTTTCCAAAGGAACACAGAACAGTGTCGTCGTGTGCTCCACCGTTAAATTGCGTCATGGACGAGTGCGCGGCGTCCGGGCGAGTCCACAACACAACGTCTCTCTTCCTTTGCGACAATGAAACGTTGCGTTATCAAAAATGACATTGCTACACCTCCTATAAAATATTACGTACCCATCTAGCTATGAGTCGTTCAATGTTATGATCTATAGAAAACCGGTAGTTAGACTACCGGTTTTTAAAAGATCACATATAATATCTGCCCTACCCCTAAGGATCAAGAGGGCCGGGCATGCCTTGCGTTGCGTAGAATCTTATTCCCAAATCGGTTTGATAGTCATGAAATTTAGTCGATTTCCATTTCGTGATAAATTAGATTGGGTAATGGAATCTTTAATTAGACAGACCATTTGTTACGAAGAAACGATTGTAGTAGTAGATAGATGGGTTGTTCACGAATAGCTTATGGTTATTGGTTACTATTAGTGTTTACTATGTTTAATTGAAGGCTTCTGCTATTATTGGCACGATTTGGCTCTAGCTCCGATATCTATTAATAATGAATACTGTGATACGTGATACCGACTTACTTAAAAACATTAATTTTTAATCTATTAGAGGCAGGTGGCGGAAGTAATCTATACAATCTAAAAGGTCTGCCTACGTGACAAAGCTCTGCATACCAGCTGTTTTATCGCGTAACGCAATTTCGACAAATTGTCCATAATTTACTTATTGAACCTTTATCGCTATCACTCATGATAACAACACACGCATAAAAGAGAAATATCGTTGCTTCCCAAACGCTGTTGCAATAACGATGATGTTTCACTCCGAGATACCTAATGGTAAACATCAAACAAGTCTTCAAGAATTTCATTGTGAAATACCATGATACGTTTACGTAGATGATTGATCGATACTTGTAATAGCATGAGTCATAGAATGGATAAACCGAAGAAAGAAACGTAACAGTTATGAGGATGTTGGAAGATAAGTTTTTGAGTCAGCAGTTAGAACTTAGTGCGTGTCTTGTGGAACCATTATCGCAATTACAACCTTTAAACGATTATAGTTGTAGGTATATTGACCAAAAAGGTGCAGTTCGGTACGTGTGTGATGATTTGATGTGCGTGAGGGGAACCACAGAAAAGGAAAGTTCAGTATCGGCAAATGTACTTATTCAAATTCCGTTTCCGGCGAATACACATATCATGTCACGATTCTTGAATATTTCGTAAACAATTAACGGAAACATCCGAGCCGCGGGCCGTGGTGAAAGCTTTATCGCTAGTAATCGCTTGTCTACGGATTGTTGACAAACTACTTGAACAATCGGCGGACCAGCGGCGTTTTCATTCAATGACACCGCGTTTTGGTAAGCATTTCATAGTTTCACTTTCTTTGACGCGGTTGCGTCAGAGCAAGGCCGTGTTTACATCTCGTTAAACACTATTGCTGTGTTATTATAATGGCAATTCACTAATGTGGTGTGGCATTAAGCTGCAGTGTGCCGCTCGCAAGTGATTAGATGGAACTGCCGGATCTGTCGACTGTTTGTTTTCACCGAGACGTAACAATATGCAAATCATAAACGGTCGGACGTGCATAACATAATGACTCTTTCGTGTGAGCCAGTAATGATGAGTTTGTATTTTGTTATATCAAAACATACGATAAGGTAGATAGATCGATTGATAATAAAACGACATGGCTAAACACTTTCACGTTGATATAGGGGTAACTTTGACAAACTGTAACGAAGTGATGTTAAATCACTGCCTCACTTTTAGACTACGCAAGGCAACGTCACCTAGGTTGATTCATGTAGATTGATAGTTACGCACGCTACACCAATTGAGAGACATGGCATGCCGTCGATTGTAACTAACTGTTTCATAATAAAGATAGAGAGACGTTTAAATAATGATTGCAGTATGTAACATGTCAGACACACATCCATCCAATATAGTTAGACCTTAGAGAGACCTTTGCAAAAAGATGATGCTTATGATGCATGACACAAAGATTATATTAATGTTTAGGTAAGCCGAGGTCAACTGTCGGGCCTTTTGAATTGAACACGGCAATTTACACCTTCAAACAATATAAGATTAAAGCATATAACCATGAAAATGAAACAATAGTGCGCCCTCGTAGATCACAGCTGTTAAATTTAATATTTAACACCGAATCCAACTCTTCAGGCTGGATATCTATTTTAATAATTTAATAAAGCTAGTCTGTTTCTTTCGTAAAATGAGAAAGATTATTTTTTTATAAAGCTTTCTATTACTGTTTATGTATGCAAAGGTTACTATGGAAAAAAGATTGAAGATATTACGACCAAGATTAGATCAATAATGGGGTGAGTAACTAAAACTTAGGTATATATATATGAAAAACTAAACCTGCCTTTGAAACGGGCTGTTCACTGTCAGTGAAGATTACTTCTCAGCCAGCAATACCTTGAAGGTGTAACACTGATTTAATTTAATCATATGAATAAGGAATAGGGTGTTACTTGATAATGATAGGTATCACTAACCTATTAGGATAATAAGGGACGTTCCTTCGGTGCACTGTGGATAATTAACGTCACTTTGCATCGTCTAAAGAATACCTGTGAATTCTTTTGCCCGATAGATGTAAATGAGAAACACGTACAGTTTCCTTTAAGAAATATGAAAGCCCGCAAGGCAGAAACAGATTTCAAAACGCTCACCGAAAGTAGAACTGCTGAAAGATTTATTCGAAACGAGCACCACTGACCTGGTGCAGTGTGGGTACATTTGATTGACGCTCTACTTCCCCGATGAATAATGATCACTCACATTACTGTACCGTTAGCAAGTTACTTACGTTATCTTTTAGAATTCTTACTCGTTGCTGTATCCGAGAATTCCGATTACAAGAACGTGATCTGTAATCTTCATCTATTAAATATAATAATGGTAACGATATTCGGTTCGTTGGTTACTAGGGATATATTGTTAGTTCTCAGAGTCGAGTCGGCTTGAAAAGCAATATAATCGTCAATCAAGCTAATCCAAATAAACTTTATTATGATAATGTTTAGGAAGTGTTTAGGTACTCGGTCACTTTACAGGTTTACTGCACTTATTAATATCGTGTGTTATTTTATAAGATTATTCGCGGTGAAATGGTGGCACAACAAACTCTACATTTTATAATGAGGTATTCATTTCTTAGGAACATTTGAAAGATATTTTCTTTCAAATGTTTGTAAGAAATGAATACCTCTTAACAATGAAAACAGATGTAAAATATACATTTGTGTTTTCATTAGAGAAACAATATTTTAATAGGATTTTGTAAATAAATAGCTGCGAAAAAGCCAAGATAAAGTTATTATCCAGTAACTTGCTTATTTTGGAAATTTCTTGTATTACTCGTGTAACACTTAGCAGCGTTGGGAAAGTAAAACGCAATGAAATCAACTTATTGTTGTCTTGTTAATGGCTTCTACTAAAAAAAAAAACAACAACGGATTTCAATATCCGACGTGGATTATAATTCAGTTTACAATTCGTGAACACATTGTATTCACAAATTGCAAACTGGATGACGTTGGGAAACGTTGTGTAGGTGATTTTTCTAAGAAATCATAATGTTGGTAGAGAGTCGGTGGTCGGTGTCTCCAAGTAATTTCTATTAAATATGTAGGTCTCCATGAACGTTGAGTACATAACGGTATTCAAGTTATGTTACGACAGAATAAAACTTAATAAAGTAATTAACATTTTAACAACAGCCTAAAAATCCGAGAATGTGGTAGTTATGAGTGTTTTTAATTACACCCATGAATTGTATGTACAACTTACACACTTATATTGTATGGCTTTCATTTAAGGCAAAATGAATCAGATCCAAAAATGTATTAAGAAAAGTGGACCTAAAAGCTACAATACTTGAACACACTACATAGCAATTCCAAATCTCCATATTCTTTATGGATATTCCCGTTTTAATTACAGAACGAGATCCATTTGACGATATCAGTGTCTGAACAGTAACCAGTTTCCCTATCGGGTATGAAGAGTTTATTGATGCTATATCTAGACGGAATGAGAAATGCAAGTTTTACTCCAGTTTAATGGTTAAGTTTATCTTCACCGCTGAATATTTTGTACATGAAAAGCGTGCCGTTTCAACATCTCTGTTGCATTCGATGAAATATGCATGTTCGCCTTCACTTGCGGGCTCTAGCAAATTAGCATGTGTACTGTGCTGATTCCGACGAATTCGCAGCGAAAGAATTTGTGTCAAATGCATTCAATAAACATACCACAAACAGTACAGTGGACGCCGTAGCTTGAAGTCTCGTTTACGAAACACCGCAGTTACGAATTGGCATGTTAATTGTTATACATTCGACAACTCAAGTTATGTGTAAATTCAACCGTTAAATACAGAAGTAAACTAGATAATTGTATAGTGTAATGTAACACATGTGTCGTGAGTGACACAACGTTTACGGGCTTGTAATTATTCCGCAACATCCACTTTGAAGTCGCGGCACACACAGAGTCACTTTAGACCGCGTCGATCATACGACGACGCATAAAATTCATTATGGTAATGTTGAACATCTAACGTATACTCATTTCATTAGTCATGCTCTATTTAATTTTTCGGTTTTAATGATCTTTTCACATATTGCACGTACAATGTTATACAGCTAGAAGGACACATCGATTTTAAAACCGCAATCAAATTGTATTTCACATGCTGATAATTCTTAGAACCATAATTATACGCCATTAATAAACCAAAATAAAAGACTACCAGGATTTAGCACAACAGAAAGCTGATATACAAAGTCGTTTCTCTGAATGCAAACACATAAGATATAAAAGTTGACACAGCATTGAACATTCGTACCAGCTGCTGTAATATTGTGCCGTGCCATCGCACGCAATTATGTTACAACACGCGATATTTACCGGCGTAGTCATCAAATTGCGATTGTATAAAAAATAGGACAAGCATTATATTCGGCCATGTGAACGCACAAAAAGATATTAATGGTACACCGAGAACTGTCGGTAATTGTTAAATTGCTAATATAAACTGTTGCTCGAGAGGAGGAACGTTCTGCTAAATGTTATACACTTGATTGAATGTCGGAATCGACAAACTAACTACTCAATCTTCATATCAGAATATGTCATTTAAACCTTTTTATAAATGACTAATAATTTAATGTATTTACTATTTAGTACCTAGCGATTATGTATTACATAAATCCCTAGATACAATAAACTTTAATATGCAAAATTAAACTGAGGAATAATTAAACTTCCAAATTAAATTATGTTATTTACTAAACCTTTTTTTATTAATAAAAATCAGCCAGCGCAGCTACTAGACTTTTCATATTTGTTAACTCTTCTGGCAATATAATTATACTATCTGAATTTGCGTTTGACTAAACCGCCAGAGTTAATACTTTCCCGCCGGGTAGCCAATCATCTCCTTATTAGACTACAGAGTAGTCTACTTTCTATTTCGGTTATCCCTATCATTTATTTTTAATTGAGATACACAAGTCACCGTGTTGTCGACTTGAATTTACTTATAAGGGCTAGGTGGACCGATCTTGGAACCTGGCTACGTTTTCTTCGACCGGAATGGTGTTAGCATCACCAGCTAAGATAAATAGACGATCGTAACCAGCGCGAAATTGGATGTTGGCAAACAGCTGACACTTGCCAATAAAATAAAAAGAAACGAGAATCAACGTGATCCAATCAAGCGTTACATGCTTTCACTCTCTGGTTTGCTCGTTCCACGTTAAGGTTAGTTATAGAGGTTTATGATATTCCTTAAAATTTACATTGATATTAAATCCGTGGTCGAGCAAAGAGTGGACAGTAAAATGATGACACGCTTAATATATTATTATTTCGGTCAGAAACTAGTGCACGAATACAGAAAAGGCCCGCATGCCAGCGACTAACTGAGCGTGGAGTCACTACGCCCAAACACAACTCTATGCGTGAAACGAATTCAAATAGTTTCCAGTTTCCATTGAAAAAGTACTACATATAATAGCTATTCGTTGCATGTTCAGCTTTATTTTATTTCCTTCAACGCCTCGTGGACTAGCCGATACGATAAATATAAAATACACTTAGTATAGCGATTTACTGTAAGTTAAATTGCAACGTAGCCAAGTTAAATAGACGTTGAATAACACCTGGTATCCGGATTGTTTCAAAATTCACAGCATTATAATAGATGTAATTACATTTATAATGCGGCGTGTTGAATTGAATTTTCAGTATTATTGACATCTGAAAGGTGACAAGAGAACAAAGACACCAATGAGAAATTATACGAGTTTCACAAGACTCATTTCAAGTGTTTTTCTAGCAATCGTATTTTATCCAACAATACGATTTGCACATTCATCAATACATTTCATAACGTACTTACCAACATAATAAAGTGATAAAACACGTCATGTTAGCATGTAAAAATACAGTTCACACGGTCCAAACCCAAACTGCACATAATGATATCCTTTTATTTGATCATGGTTTTATATGGAAATGTCAGTAACAATACCCTTTCCGATAATATCCAACTGGAATAAATTTTAAGCCGATCGGTCTGCATCAAACATGACCTGTCACGTTCTCCGAATATATGGGAGTGCACGTTTTGTCGACTTATAGGAGCACGTGCAACGATTCCATGTGCCTAATAAAGCCACTAAGCTGTCTAATTAGGAACATAATCTTCCCTACGACCGTGTCATGTCAGAACAATGAAGTGTTGACATTTCGAAAAGGTTAAAACTGTATATCTGTTATTAGAAAATTCATGGACATGAACAATCGAGAATGTATTGTACACATACGGGTAATAAATTAACAGAATTTACTTGTAGGCTGGTGTGCCTTACAAGGCAGACGTTTAGAACCTCATTCAAGTTTCATTGTTTTAGCGCGCGTGGGCGACCGATTGTTGAACCCACCCATACGTTTAGACGCAGCTGATGGATTGCAGCGTGCGAAACAAATTAATCCCAATTATACACAATGGAACAGAAATGCATTAGGATAAACTTGCAATAAACGAGGTCGCAGTTAAAATTAACATGAGCATGATGAATAATTTTAGTGACTCAAAGACAACCGTTGTTGAATACAATAACAATACAGTTTTTAAATACAAAAGGATTGTATTACTGATAAAATACTACAAAAATTTTATTCTCGTAAGTAATGTTTTAGCGATAAAAATAGGGTACGTCTCCTACTCTATTTACTCTACAGAGACAATTCCAAGAATAGATCTTGGTAATTAACAACTGCTGAATTAATATTTATTTATTTTGCTATTATTTAATTATTTAGCAGTTATGATGAAACAAGCTACCTCTAATTAAAAAGAAACATGAAAGCGTTAGGCGTAAGTATCGTAATTACAACTATTAATCATAGAGACCCGTTACACATTACAAGTGATGCACATAGACATATAATTGGTGAGCTTGTTTAACGATTTACTTACACAATGGCCCCGAAGCAAACGTATCTATTAGACAAATTATAGAATGTTTGTGTAGCAAGCAGTTGGACCAAATAATTGTTTATTCGATCAAGTTTCCAGCGATCGGGTATGTAAATGTAAATAAGGGTGCATTTAAATCCAATGACCGGCAGTTATCAAACTGGTTCAGTTATAATTTCTGTTATGCATTTTACTACCGCTAGAACTAGAGTCAATAAAAATATTATGAAGTTGCCTTTGAGTGCTTTCTCTTTTAATTTACAATTATCAATAATAATAAACATCATGTCATTGTACATCGAAAGTTTGATGATCATTGCAAAGCCTAATAGCAACAGATGGTTCAAAGTTTTATTGTAAGTATAATTGAAGATCCAGATAAATACAGTATGATATCCAATCAGGTAATAAGAGTAATTAATTACGTTGATAATAGTGATGATAATGGAATGTGAAGCGTTCAACGCCCGCTTTAATATGTTAACAATGATATATTAATAGCTAACACTAATGAATTATTGATAGAATCGTAAGGACAATCGCATAAATTAACAGCTAACTGTGCCACCGGACTATTGAATAAAATGATTCATATACAATACAATAAAAAATAGGTACATATAACCAAAATTAAATGTATTTATGATTAGTGGGAAGTGAGGGGTGACATAAAAGTAATAGCGCAGCTAATCTATCAACAAAATTTTAAGAAAGCCCCTTAAACGTAAACTTTTTATTTATTTATTGTGTGTGCATATAAGCATAATACTATTGATGAGGTAAGTTGTAGCACCACATGATTTTATTTTAATTTAATATTAAATTAAAACTCTTAATGAGAATAAATGATAAGCCAATAATGCAGTTAAGTCAAATACGTTTACGCCAATCAAGTGATATTACTATAAATAAACAAAAAATAGAAATAAACTACTTATATAATATGATGATAGTTATTGCTGTTTCAATCAGTGACATTGATTTCATCAAAAGTTTAATGTTCTTATAATTATATCGTAATTATTAAATTACCGGTGCAGATTGTGAACCAAATAAAGGTGACACAAATTAATGATAACTAGGTTTTGTACTTTTTAATTCTATGTACTAAAACTACCGCTCAGATAATAAACTGATTTTAATTTTCTACATATTTTCGGTTAAAACAAACGATGTACATAAATTACTAAATGGTTACATCGATTCATAAAATTACATTTGATCAAAAAATAACTATGAATCCATAATGAGAAGCACCGGTAGTAAACCAGACAGAAATGCGTTTCCTGAATAGTGTGTCATCATCAGATTACATCACATCAAAATATTAGTTGTAGATATAAAAATCAATTTATAATTATAGATTAACATACAATTTAACTTTTAGCAATCAGTTTTAGAACAAGGCCAACCAGCCAATCGGTATATTGACCTAAGCCTATGTTAACATTTTCCTTTATAATATACCGCTTTCACGTAGGTAGTTTATTCTTTTATCATTAAAATAGTATTCAAACTCAAATAATTTATTGAAAATAGGCTATTGCAATTAGTATAGAAATTTAATTCTGCGAAATACATAGTCACACATTTATTATCAGACCGACTCAACCTCTGCGGACCCCCGCCTAATCAGAATTTAATATGACTGTGAGTCACAGGAACATATGACAAGACCAATGTTCAACAGTCTTGCACTACAGAAAGTAAAGATGAAGGAAAAGAAGCAAGAAAAGAAACGCAACAAATAATATATTACCCAACAGTTTGATTGTGATCGTTCACACCACCATTGCTGGTGTTAAATGTGATGTGGTCATTACGTGAACAGAACGCATCCACAATCCACATACACAACTGGCACCAATAACTGTAAAGATAAGTTCAATTGAAGTAATTGATGTCAGAGGAGCCTGTGAATAAGTAAGTGCCTCTGATAACTGGCGCCGAGCAGCGAGTGAGAATAATTTATAAATACTTAAAGACGTTGTAATGCTTTAAATGTCTCGGACTAAAGTTTGTATCAGTTGCTGTTTAAGAGATGAATCGGGTATTCATTATTTGATTGATGTCCTATTGCGATTGCAACGCATAACGCATGTCTTGTAGTCATTGGTTTAGTTTTCATTTCATACAAAGTTCGCATTATTTGTTTTGTTCATTACAATTTCATTGTTGTTTCATTGAGTTTCAGAAACGTACGAATTAGATAGCCGATTTTCGCTTACATAGGTGCTGAAAGTGCTGATTAACGACTGACATGGATAAGCTCGTAGGCATATTTTCGGTAGCTTGATGTGGGTCGTCGTCGTCGCGTCGCCTACAACAATTTGTAGAGTTGGTAATTTCGCTACTGTGTCAGTTTCATGTTAACATTTAAATTATGGTATGTTTACAGAGGTTAGTCACCAATAACAATACACGCATCAGCAGAATCTAAACATCGGTTAACTATCCCTACTACTACGGCGCAGTGACACGCTTTATGGCCCCTTAACGGAACTAATGAGACCGGCCCCTCGTCACAGCACCCGCCGCTGCCTTTTGCGTCACTTATTTGTGTCACTCCGATCCTGGTTTCGTTTGTATTGTTTTAATGGAAGAACGTATGATTCAGTTCAGCTTAAACATTGTGTATATAAATATAAGATGATTTCATCACTGATATATCTATAAAACATGATAACGTTTCTTATCGATAAAGATATTTCTGAATAGTTGCAAAGTGTGACAAGATCAAAACCTGAGCAAATAGGTCAACATTGGAAAAGGTTGCAACATGATACACAAGCTAACAGCGTAAAACAAGATAAATCTGAAAAAAAAGCGATACTGACAAAACAGTCAACAACTCAACACTTCTGTTACTAAAGATAAACAGTATCACTTTCGGTACGTTCAAGTGGGATGTCGAAATAGAGCGGGTGGCGGAGTAGAGTACTCAAGATATCTAAGTAAAAACGTGAATGCCACATTGCTGCGGCTGCCAGCCTATAGACTTGAAGTGTGGGCGCGGACAATACGGTGAATCACTACTGCTGTGAATGAAGCGTATTAGACAGTAGGTCGCTGCTCCCGAAACAAAAATAGACTATCCGTTGTTGCACCGCGTTCACTATTTCATCACTTCAGACGTTTCAGGTAAGGTAAACGAATGGTGTTTTTCTCCTTCTATGGGCAGTAGCGGTTTAAAAATTATCATGAGTATTTGAAGCTCAAAACGCATATATGTCCAGATGACTATAATTATTACCATTTCCGAGTCAAATTATGAAACAAAAAGTTGCATGACATAAGGAAATAGCGGGAAAACGAATAATATTAAAATATTGAGAAAAATGAGAATTATCGTAATCATAAAGCCAAATTAATTATACCCGGATACCCATTATATTTTGATAAATTGGTGAAGCATTAAGCATCAAAACGGTTGTCCCCATTTGATATTCCTTTTTATCGTACTAGAAGAAACCTATAAAAGTCTTGGACATGGAACAATATTTCTCGTGTAAACAAGGAAATGGCCGACTCCGGAGAAAGGTAATCTGGGTCCATTAACAGTTTTACTACTTTTCTTTCGCGACCACCACCATCGTTGAAGAAGATAAGACAATGAGGTTCTACAGATTAATTTGTAAAGGAAAAATTGATTCTAATCTTTCTGTGGATTACGCTGAGCAGGCGATACTGCTATAAAAATCATGAATAATGAGGTTCTACTAAAAAAAACCAGAGGAAGTATAAGAAGAGATATTTAAATATAGCTTGTCATCATCCAAGACTTGCATAAATTAAGACGTAGGTAGGTAGAAATACGATTCGATTGTATCGAAAGACTTATGCATATTGCAACATAAGCTTCTAGGAAGTCTGAGATATCTATCATATATCTTAGTGACACTTCAAAGAACGATAATCGATTGTTCTAAGAGTGGGACACTTTCACTGGCAGAGCCCAGGCTCACGTCACGCCTCTTTAATTCAAAACCCTATGTAATCCAACTCGTTATATTCTAAGCCGTGGATTAAAATTGTCCCTCAATAAATTTAATTCACAGCCACAGCGCTACATCTGCTTAGTGCTTAAAGGTTACAGTGAAAGACGCATATAATATAATCGATGAGAATATATTGTCAGAATCAGAGTCGACACTTTCTACTTTATGTAAGTAGACGAGTCTTATTTTATGAGTCATAAAGTGGCTACAATGTTGGTGATAAGATTAATGATGTGACACATATTAAACGGTTTAACTGCATTTGACCGAGAACTTGGGAGTACAGAGTTATGTAAGAGCATACTTAAAACTTGATGTGACTGGTCTTATGGAATAAAGTATTTGGATTTATTGAAAACGAAATGAAGTGTCGTAGAAAGTTTTTAACCGGTTTATCGGACAATCAACATAATCACACAGACAGACGGAGATGTCTGGCTAAATAAAATTAAAATGCAAGTTTTAAAGGTTTAGTAAATCAAAGAAAGAAAGTAAGTGAACGAAGCCATAAGAAGGCTATACTTTTGTGCTTGGTAAATTTACGAAATTAAACAATAATAAGTCTGCACTCGTCTGTTGTATTTAGAAGAAAAAAGAACCACAGATAATCCAACACAAGCCAGATGAAAGATCAGTATCACACAGATAATAAATAATGAACTAAATTAATGTATCCAACAGTAAGTAACTTGCAACTTGAAGAATAATTCAAGGGACCAACCAGGTATAATAGAGCTATTTTATCGCCATCTATCGTGCAATCCATATTTCCCTAAAAATATAGTTTCTGATAGAGGAATAAAAAGTATACACATAGTAAAAAAATAAAGGCATGATTAAATCGGACAAACACACAGTACCCAAAACCTAACTGGACCATAAACTAAGGCAGCTACTTATATCGGCGTTAACGATTAACCAGCGAGCGTTTCTCTACTCGCTAATTGTAGTGCTCGTCGTAATCTGATAAGGGGGTATCACGTAGCAATATGTCACTCGAAACGACGACAGGCCGCGGTCGAACGCAGCTCTGGTTTCTTGCGGTTCCACAAGTAATGCAAGTATTGGGTATCTGGAAACGTCTCCCCACATAGAAGGATATAGGTCTTCCTGAAAAGGATTTGCTAGTAGTACCTAAATAAGCTGTAAGTATCAATGATTTGGCCTTCTGCAATTAAGACTAATTCCATAGTTACTGCAATCTCTTGCGGTGGTGCAAGTATAGAAAAACATAGCTGTAGGACTTCTTCAACCGAGCCACAGACCGACCTTTAGTGTTACGTAGTATGAGTAACGGATACGGATACGGATCGAGTTACAGTAAAACTTTCTATATTGTCAGCCAGGACTGAGGATTAGCAAACCGTACTTGATTTCATCTGTGAGCAGTAGGATAGGTACATTAAATAACAATTTACACTAGGTGGTACGTTATATTCAAGTTTCTCTAAACAAAAGCATTGAACCTAGTGCAGATAAATATAGAGAAGCCGACGTTTACTAAAATAAATTTGAAAACAATAATTCAGTTGTCGACATTGCAAAATCAGTTCTCGTCAATTCTATTAAGCCAGATTACAACATGGAAGTTGAATTTAACAGTTCACATAATTTTGTAGAAGGCGGAAACGCTAGCGGAAACGGCGCGTCACGGTCCATGGGACGGGTGCGCTCTATGACGTGACGTCACCCAGCCCACTCCCGGATGAACATACAGAGGAAGGAAAATCATATTTAAGAAATAATTCAAAAAACATAAAACGATTTTGAAATAATTACTTGACTTCCCTTATCAGTAAAAGGAAGGCTGGCCTATAAGGAAAATTTTAGGAGAAAAAAATCCAATTATATTTGATGTTACAATTTAATTCACTAATAATGTTCTTAATTAATTAGGAACCTTATTTTATTAATAAAACAAAAATTATAATGCAAACTGAAGCATTTTAGTCGATGGCAATTAAAACGAACTAAGACACTGGAGTTCTAATAATAACAATCATAATGTTATAATTGTTAAGAAATTGACCTGTATTATAAAACTGTTTTATCCCAACAATTGGAACGACATATGATATGTGCATGATACCCGAGTAGTAGTAGTCTATTTTATTTTATCAAATAACAACCGTATCTTGTGACATTTCAAGGCGATTAGAATTTGATACGTACAAGAAAATATACCTGTATTATGAAATTTATGAATCATCGTAACGTAGCGCGCCTGTCTGTCTTCGTTTATTTGAGTTTGTCGCTAAATAAAGCCACTCAGTAATAATATACAAATATCTTACACAAATACACATTTAATTTAAATGCCCGTCGCACTATGTAGCTGTCATTGCAGAACTCTTTGACAAAGTAGACGATGCGATGTAAATGGCAGAAGGAAATTCAACAAAAACTAAATAACAAACAAGTTTTTCAATTGTTTGAACCATATCAGATTAATTTAAAAGCTAAGCTATTTAGCAGAGGTTGAATAGTCAAAGTTAGCAGTATAAAAACCTTTAGAATTTAGGGTTTTTGCTTCCGGAACCAAACGCCCGTAACGTCCGCGACGGCCGATAGTGCCATCCGCTGCTTTATGACAATGACAAAAGTAGAAAAAATATTAAGAAGCAAAAAGTCATGGTAAAATTAGAGTTGCCGTTTTGTCTGTACTTCAACTGTTTTATAGACAAGGTCGCAAAATCAAATTAAACATTAACCGTCTTACCACAAAAGATTTAGACGGGCCTTAAACACTTGTTGAACAGTTGTTTCATGAATTCCATACCACAAATCCGCGCCTAACACTCGTTTAAGATAGACAGGCGTTAAACACGTGCTAAAATTTAAACATACTCAACCCTTAGTTTAAGAGGTGTTTAACTATCGCTGTCACCATAACACACACAGCCAAACTTCACGCTAATAACGTTCTGTTTTTTCTATGGTCACAGCTATGACGCTAACATGTATTGGATTTACAAAATGAGTTCTGCGCGGAATGAAACGTTTCGTATAATGTCACCATATTTAAAAAATGTGGATCGAGTTAGACAGTGTTTGAGTAAACACGGTATAAACATGGTTTTGAGGTGACAAAAATAAAACATCCGTTTAAGGAGCATTTAACTTTTAGACGCTGTCTAACTAAACATGTATTTAAGCGATGTTTAAAATTATTTTTGTGGTAAGACGGTAATAGCTTGTCCACAGAATGAACCCGAACCAGATCGATATTTTGTATCAAAAATAAAAAGATTAATTTCACTGCAACATCCTTCAGCCACGGCACTGTTGTTAAACCAACAGATTACATTAGGCTGCGTTTACACATGCAAGAAAACTCGCGGAAATCTTGTGCGATTCCACAATCACCAACAATCTGTCGTGAGTGCCCTTGCTACGTTGTTCACACATGCAAGCTGCTGTCTGGTACAGTCTGACACTTATTGCAGAGGTTTCCTTGCATGTGTAAACGCGGCCTTACACCTACTAGTTTGTAATCTGTGTTTTAAGCGGTTCGCATGCATTCTCCGCGAATCTCAGTAGAAAAACATTAGAAAGTTCATTCATAGATTGGAGAGCAGCACTGGAGTAAAATAGTAACGAATTCAAACGGCAGCGTTACTAGCGTTCCACATACCCCCTGCAACCGAATGTGGCGCATCACGCGAACAACATTACTTATTCGTTTTTCCACCGATATTGTTCTCGATCGCACGTAATATCGTTATAATAAAGATCTGTGTTGCACAATATTAATTGTAACTTTCACGTCTCTATGCTGGTTAGTTTTACATCCGGAACCAAAAGCGGTTATTTGCCATTTGTAATAATAGGCCTGGACTAGTCTACGCTTGCAGTGTGTAATTTTATGTACGTTAAAATAATAGTAGTTTATAGTTTGCTAATTTCTGCACGAAGCGTTCATGTAATTGGACTACCAATACTACCTAATAAATGGACATAATAAACAATCTATCGCAAGGATCGAATCGTTATAGTCATATTATTAGTAATGTAGTCTATGAATGGACCACAGTTACGCCCAAAAGAATTACAATAAATATCACTTAAAATGACGTATGAGCTGATGAATAAAGCGACATTGCTCGTTTCCGGTATTCATTTGTATTTGGGGCTCGTACCCGTGTATATATTAGAAGCCATCGCACTCAATGATTTGGGAAGATCTAAATTTTAACAGCTATCGATGGGTGACCCTGTCAGTGCAATAAGCACCTTTAACTAGTTATACATTTTTATTGCTGAAATTTTGTTCTGACTCAATTCGGGAGTGTGAACAACATGACATTATGAACCCAGCACTACACAAATAGTTCATAAAAAATACAATACAATACCAAATCAATTAATTATTGAAGACCAAATTATAACAATGCACATGCCACGGACCAAAGATGTTTAACATAATACTTAATATAATGTGAATGAATGAGCAGCGTGTGAGTGTGAAGTTCTAGAGAGAGCAGAGGGCCGATCGGGCTGCTAAACCATTTATGAATCGGACGGTAATTGAATTACGCTAGCTGACGATGACGCCGCGGAAGATTCAATGTACACTGCTACTGACTCGAGGCTCCTTATTGTTATAGATATTGCTGTTGATCTTGACGAAGAATAAATGACATAGTTTGATAACCTTGAAGATGTTTTAAAACAAGTTCGAAACGAAAACAAAGTATTTATCTAGATTATATTACTCACGTGCGTTTCACTGGCGATGAAGGTTACTTAAAAATCAACTTCTATGAGCTTACCTGTAAAGAAAAAACACGAGTAAGTACAAAATAACAGAATACTATAAAGCAGTGACAGCCTCGAGATGTCTATTAAACTGAAGAAGGGATTATAATAACTGCCTGCCTGGAATGAAGTAACAAAACGTCTTGTAACAAATGAAAAGAAATGCATAGAATTAAACCTTGGCAACCGGCCATTAGCCATCGAAATACGAACAAACATCGTAACTAATACAGGCTTTATTTACGCAATGCTAGACAGCATGTCCCAAAACAAAGGCTTACTAAACTTCGTACCATTCAATTACTAGTTATAAAAAGCAAAATAATTATACTCGTCAACCAAAAACTGGCTTATGATTATTTAATTACAGCAAAGTTACATTAAATGTGATTGCAAAAATATGATGCAGCTTACATCACAGTTCTATTTTGTTAGAGTAGGTACACTTTTTATGTAATTGCATTACTCTTTATTTGTGTTGTGGATGACTTTAATAATATCATCAGCAAGTTTTATTACGACGTAACTGGTCAAATTCTTTCAATATTTTTGTATAAAAATAGCTCGTCAAAATGTTGTGATTAACCTGCTTTCCGAAATCAATAAGCTTACGAAATTGATATGGACGTAACGGGGCACGATCGTAACTTGTGATACCTTACGTGATATCATTATTATTAAGCAAGCGAAACTTTTCAGCGGGTAGGTACTAGGTAGATGATCTTCGTGACCAAAACTTTCAATCAGAAATCTAATCATCGTAACAGTTATAGTAGAAATTACTACACGCGTGTTTTGTCACAAGCGAATCACAAGTCTACAATCAAAGATCAGTTCATAGTTTATTAGTCATGTAACAACTGGAAAAGCAAAAAAATTATAGTTTCAGTACTTCTACTTATGTAATCGTAAATCAAATGGATTTTGCATACAAACAACAATAGAGTCGTACTAGGTGGAATGACAATCTGTTCTATGAATACATTGTTATCCGGATTCAAGACAAACGGTGTGTGCAGACCGGAGTACCACAGAGCAAACCATAACGGTGCAAAAACCGAGCGCACAGACTGTGCAGTCTTTCATGTATTGGTTAATTAGCATTTTAAATTCAGAAACAAATAGATAGGATCGATAGCTCTAGTTACATAAGCTGTGACGAAGTAGTAATATGAAAGTAGGTGAAGCTAATATTGCCAGTGTACTATAATATTCAATAATATTTTAATTTTAATTGCAATTGAAATGATATATATATTTTGTTTAAGTGTATTATACTAGTTTACGAGGAGTATAACGAAACAAACATGAGACAGATGCAGGTTGATTTGAATTGAGCTCCAAATAGCCGTCACTGATCGCCACCCGTTCTGCATGAGCGGTATCCTCGTCTCGTTCAATGGAACGTGACCCGTCCGCGAGTGTCCAATAGAATCACCCTTCACGACGGTTACCATTTATCCCCACGTACAATACCGTTCACGTAATCGAACGGTATTGCACGTGGGGATAAATTATTTTCGAACTAGTTATACACGAAAAACGGTGACATTTAATTGACAATCAGGATACAGGAGGCGGCAGCCTCTCAAAGAGGCGCTCCCTGGGGGAGGCCTATGTTCAGCAGTGGACGCCTTCGGGCTGTTGATGATGATGAAACTTCGAACCCCTACAGGGCATTTATATTTATTTCTTCATCGAGATATGAATTAAATAAGGTGCATGTAATCTTGCGGGTTTCGCAGACGAAAATACAGTCAGTGGTTCACCTTACCCTGAATGTCGTAATCGTAACTGAGTTTCGCGTTCCTTGAAGCCAGTTATGGTGACACTATAAGGATGATTCAGTTTCTGAAATAGTAATCGAGCTATGTGCGCCTGTGCAGTTCGCAGCAAAGACTAGTCGACCAACGGTAAATAACCGTGCGTAAACGGTTCTAAAAATGCAGCTAACAAGACGTAATTAGGAAGGTAGGTAACTACATCAACCGGCGTCTAAGGTATTCAGTATGGCAAACGAACGCAAAGCATTTGACACTTTCTATTTATGTGCAAGCCAGAGTCGTCGTCGTGACTATTTGCCTCGCCATATTGAGTGGCATAATTGTTAGCCTTTTGCGATCCGATTTTCTTCTTACAGAGGAAATTTTAAGTAAGTTTTATTAAGAAGCGTTTACATATTAGTCGATGATCATGTATATTGCCTGATATAATTTCCTTGCGTGGAACTCCTTCTATTAGGCAGTAGAAATGTCTGGAAAATAGTAACCGATTCAAATGATTTCATAAATCTTAGAAAATGCCAGGTCGACGTCCGTTCGAGACGAATGCACCGTAGCTAGATGGGAAACAACCGCAAGACTTCGCATGCGGTTGGTTGGCATTACAACCTGGAACATGAAAATAGTATGTAACGTGACTTTATCGATCTGCATATAAATTTAACGGGAAGCCTAGTGCGTTTATAGAATACTTTAACGCACGAACTAAACAAAATATAGTCGATAACGCCAACAGGTCTGGTGACCTAGAAAGAGACAGCGAGCGATCAACAAGGCGTTAAATCCGATTGCTCAGTTCGCAACATTTAATTAAGCAGCCCCTAATCGTGCCGACATCAGCTACCGAGAGGAAAGAGGTGGCGATTTCGCGATAACAGATAGAAAGCGCCGTTGGAACTAACCGCGTTACGCGTCTTGAGCAAGCTTAGAACGGAACATAGCTTACACTACACTGCAAATAAGGTAGGGCCGCTAAGAGCTGTCCGGTCTGGTAAAATAGTGAAGGTTATAGGTATATCAAAAAGCAGTGAAACAATGACCGAAACGCCAAAATACAGTTGACAAGAAACAAAAACCAAAATATAAAGGTATTTGAAATAAATAAGTGTGTATTTTGTTATGTAAGAAAGAACTTAAATATAAAAGGTGGTGTTGGTGTGATACACTATGAGATCATTTCGACATTGCGCGGGCGCAAAGGTCTCGATAGGACCAAAACTCGATTCGAAATCGACGAATCCAATGTCAGACGGCACAAGGCCACCTCTCGCGATAAACGCCTCTGCAGATCATTCAGGCTTCACACAGCAAACGAATTCGTAAGCATCGTCTCAGTCATCGCTACATATTTGGCATGAATTGAAACTCTACTTGTCGACTATTGTTGTTTAATTCGTTTTTACCCACTGACATTTAAGTCTTCACGGTATGTGGTCATGTTAATAAGGTTTCGCCTAGGCATGCTGAACAGTGTGCGCTACTAAAAAATAATATGAATAGGTGGTTTGCCATTTCAATAGAGCTAATTATTTTGAAACTGAAAAGCGGTTAGCGGTTGTTTCAAATACATTTAACACGAGGCATACAATATACGCTCCGTAACTCTGAAAACTGAATGGAGGACAAACGTATAACTTATTTTGATTTATGGTAAGAAACCTCGTCAATGGATACGGAATAGCCTTTTTACAGCTTCTATTTATATTATTACGTGGTAAGCTAGTGCTACATGAGTTTGGTTATCTGTGAACAATCGATCACCTTCGCCAGTTCTTACTTATCGTGATCAAATCAAAACATGGGCCGGCTTCGGTTTCCACGTGCCAATTTGATTGTGCTGCCTCACGGCAGTGTTGTACTTGTAGGCTATGGTATTGCATAAATTTGCAAATAACTAGATACATTATAATATCCATGAAACACTTTCAACGTACATCATACTGGTTAACTTTCTCCAGATATAAATTGCGGCGAATTATTTCGGATCAGGAATTAACATTTTTATAAAATTCGAATCCCGCTACTTTCTTAAAAAACTGCAGACTTAGAAAACGATGCAGATATTATGACAAAATTGACTCCGAATTTGGTAAAAATATTATGGAGAAGTGAAACTCGCTCTCGATTTTACCGTCACGATGGAAACAAACCGTATTAAAAAGTAAGGTCATTGACAATGAGAATAATTTGTTACTAGCCTATTAAAGTTGTATCGAGTTGGTCGACTGTTGATATTAAATTTATTTAAAACTGGTTTACCGGATAGGTATTGAGATTTTGTTATAGCGCCCACCTGTCTCACTAGAAATACCAATAAGAGAAAAATTCATCCATTGTCTAAGTTTATCATGAATTGGAATGTTATTAGAATAATACCAATAAATTAGGAATGTTATGTTCTTTTTTAAATAAATCATAGTAAAAAACATTATTATATTCAATAAATTAGTGTAAAAGATCTCTACTTTGATGTGAAGACAACAAAAAAACTATAGCCTGCTCTGTTATTAGTACACTATTAGCCTGACAGAGATGTCAAAAACAACAACTAAGAAACAAAAAAAAAAAACAGAACAAACCACTAAAAGTAACAATTAGCCATAATAAATATCAACATTCTATTACCAGTTAAAAGGATAATAATCTGGATTGGTTTATTTATATCTGTATTACTTACTCTAAAACTCTAAGCAAAGTGTACAAATATTATGAAAAAGTGGTAGGTGCGAGTGGTAGGTAAGGTACTAAGTACGTGTATTAGTGGTGAAAACATTACGTGCATTTGCACAGTGTTACCAATAACAAATACCTACCATGTGTTGCAAAACGTGAAGATGCGGGTTCTTAACATTTTGAAAACAGTAGATAAAATAGAAGTCTTCACTAATACCAGTATAACGAGGCAATTTATGATATAACAAAAACCGTAGAATGCAGTGAATGTGCAAAAATGAGCAGGTGTTTAACTTTCAAACTGCGTAGCGGCTTCGGCTCGACACATCAAGGATAAAATATTCAAAAGAATATGCGGGCCATAGACATGTCTAGTATAGTTTTTGTTGTGCTATCGGTTATGGAGAGGCTATCATGGGTACTATTCGTAGTTATTTATAAGCGATTATACATAACACCTGTCCCCACCCACCCACGATCGATAGTATCGATACCCACCTGGGTACTTACCTAAGTATGAATATATTTCAACGATTAAACTTAGTGCATCTAATCTGGAAACGGGGTTAGCCGTAGATATACCTTGGTCCAGCTGGGTTAGCAGTTAGCACCGATGGTAGTCAAAATTGTCTTCCCCCTGTTTTATACTCCACTTGACAGTTACGCATATATGGAGAAAGTGACATAATACAGGGAAAGACCATTTTATCTTCCGTTCGAGCTACCCCACCTGATTGAGGCAAAATATCCAATCGCAGAAGGACTAAAGTGACCGATATAGCCCTTAAAGTGAGCAAGATGAAATGCCAATGGGCAGGCCACATCGCTCGCAGAACTGACAACCGATGGGGAAGAAAGATTCTCGAGTGGCGGCCACGAACCGGAAGGCGCAGCGTAGGCAGACCCCCCACTAGGTTGACCGACGACCTGGTGAAAACCGCGGGGAGCCGATGGATGCAGGAGGCGAGCAGCCGCTCAAAGTGGCGCTCTCTGGGGGAGGCCTATGTTCAGCAGTGGACGTCTACGGGCTGATGATGATGATGATGATGATGATCCAATGAAGTACATTTCAATGGTCATGTATGGTGTGTGTTTTAAACTTAGGTATTGGCTAAAACCTAGTCATGAGTCAATCAGAACTGTGCTAGAATTATGTAGATATATTCTTTATAAGAAAATAAACACATTTTGTGTTATCGTATCGTATTTTGCTAAGATAAGATCAAATCTAATTCAATCTGATTTCTATTGGATATACCTAATAATGTCAACTCAAAATAATGTTAAAAAATACGAATCCAATGCTAATGATTTACCCAAGTGTTTAAGTTTTATCAATTCAATTGCTGAATGCTTATCCCTTCACAATTTACCTTGGAAACTTGTTCATAAATTGTCTTAATAATGCACGAACGAGGTAGGTTGGTGTTCGACAGGTTATTATTCAAAGTGATACAAGTTTATTTACAACAATCACTGACATCAGCTGACCTCTTAAGGACTCCGGCTCATTCAAATTCCCTTCAAAAACTTTCATAATATCAATTCATATATTTTACGAAACCATTCCTATGTATCAATAAAAATGCGACATCTATGAATAGCTACAAGTTTCCTACTCATGTTGGTGTAAAGATGATATCAAAGCATACCTCTGGTGCAATAACTGGAGCTGTCGCCGCCGTGTTGCCGGTGTTTGGTTCCCCTAGTCACAACCTCGCGGACCCGCATGGTGACCTTTTAGAACCACTAGAACTGCACAATCCTCCATTGGTCACTGGTTCTTCCTGTATTGCAAGCTGCATGCAATTTCACTGGGGTTGGGGACACTGGGGGCCTGGGAATCACTGGGCCGTATCCAAAACACGCACTCACCGGTAAAACGTTACCGCTTCCTATAACTTATATTTATTATTATATCGTTACAGTCATATTACACTGAATTGACCGCACGCCAGCACGACGACAAATCCCATGTTTTGGAAACAATGGCACGATTTCACTCGTATCGTTGAAGTCGAAACAAATTTTGCCAATTGTTCTCCGCCAAACTAAATTATTCGTCACTAGGATCACTAATAGTAATAAATAATACGTGATTGACGGATATTATTATGATTTCGGAGGCAAATCACGTCGTATTATTTCGTTACGTTCGATATCGTTTAAGGCTTTCACGTGAAAACAGCGTAACAGTCCGTGTCACTAAACCGCTTTTACCATACTGAACAGAAGGCAGCTGTGTGGCTCTGAGAAAAAGAGAAAGAACTATGATACGGCGTTTCAGAAGCATGAAATCGTAACTGGCACAAGTCAGGTTCGCCGATATGCACTGTAGGTTGTTGAAGATAAAGCCTATTTTGTTGGCATCACAGCGCACAGCAGAGTCGATTTCCACGCGGATTGAGTGTGGAAATTCTAGACAGAAAGAATAGAGCCGACATTGAGTGCGACAGAGAAGGGTGCTAACGCCGAATGCTGACGAATCAGACCGAGCGGAGCCGACCACCAAGGCCGACTAACGTCACGATTTGCGAAGACTAGACTGGACGTGCCTCCTTGCTGGCCTAAGTGGTAGTATATTATATTGAAGTTTTGATGCATCAATGCAGTCATGCAGTGGTGTTCTATGGAAATTCAACTAAATGTAGTCTGCATTTAGTGTTTTCGCTTATGAAGGTTCATTATCAAATTATCATTACTAAAGAAAATGTTATCGCAGAATAGATAAAAATGCAATTCAGGGTTTCATAACCGCACAGAATGGATATAAATATCTTGATAGCAAGGTGCCGTAGCATGCCCGATTATATTATAGTTTTAACAGATAATAATTTGTAAACAATCCGCAAAACAATGAAAGAGACCATCATTCTGACGTCAAACTGTGTAATATTGATATTACCATCATAAACACAATATAATTGTGTATACACGAGTAAAGAAAATGCCACATTCTATGAGGGGGTTTCTTTAGTAGTTATTTCTTTATTAGTTATTTAATAGATTTCTCACAACTGGAACTATCCATCCTCCGGATGCATGTAGTATCTATGGACGCGTGCGTACTGCATGGTTAACTTAGTCTTTGGACTTCAATACTTGCGCTTCGGCAACAATAAACTTTTCAAAATACATTAGTAAAGTGTCGATAATGAAGTGCGAAGGTTACTGAAATTAGGCGACAAACAGGAATAACGCGAATTGCGATGTATATCGTAGTAGGCATATTTATGACAAAATATCGTATTGAGGATCACACCCAGAACTCAGAGCGCTTGCTTATTCTGAAAACATTTGTGAATTATGAGTTCTGGGACGTTTTTAAAACTTAAAAACCTACCTCTCATAAGTTGCCTGTTGATCATCGGCGGTCGATATAGTATTTGGTGTGCTACCACGAGTTTGACAACCTGACTAATAGACACCACTTAACAACATGGCATACAAAAAATATGACGTACCTAGAAAAATCAGTCTGTTCCAGTTTGATCCTCTGAAAGATCCCTTGAGGCCTGAGGGATCTTCCTCACCTATAGGGTTTACATTCCGATTTGTTCAGAACTATTATTACAATTTCTGCAAAACAATCTACCTGTAGCCTACTGGGAGCTACGGAACCCTGATTGAACTTAAACTTAACAACAGCGTAAAAAAATGCAAAATTGAATTCGCTTAATTTCGTATGTGATAGAATTTAAAATTTTCAGGATAGTACTCTGGTGAAAATGTGTTAGAATTACAAATGAGAGTAGTACTGTGTTTGTATGGGCTAGTCATAAAGAACACCGAACGAAACCTTAGTTTTAACGTTAAAACACGCAATTTCTGCCCACGTGACGCTCAATGCCTATATAAGTTGTCCTACCAGTTACCAGATTTCTCAATTCGCATAAATTGGATTGCCGGATGCCACGCACAGTGACGTCATGTCGTCTGCAGGTAGAGAATATACTGAAATAACAATAACATTAGACAATTCCTAATCACAGCTAGAATGCAATCGATAAACAAGGTGTGTGGGTGGCGGTCAGCGACCGCTCCAGGATCTGCGCTCTCTCACCTGTTAAGATTTTATCTAGAAGTGAGAATATTTAAAGATTGCGTATCTCTGCTACGTTAAATATGAATATAGAAAGCTGCAGAACAGAAATAGAATACGTAGCAGCGCTTACATAAGGTTTACTAGCTTCCAAGACTACTACGAAAATTCTGCAAAAAGTGCTGACAAAACAAATGCCAAAATGGTTAAAATAGAACTCTAGGTTAAAAGTTAATTGAGATCTCTAGGTAAAAGTTGAAGACTAAATATTAATATCAAGTTTGAATATATTATGCCACTTCGTAAAGCCGTGAGACAGGCAACACCAATCAAGAGAAATAGCAAGAAAGGGTGTGTGTGCAATTGTGTGTATGACACTCGAGTCGAGTTCAATATCAACATATTGGCGTCGCATCGAAGCGTTACATACTTTCTTTTTACGTCCAGAAGTAGAGG
Source organism: Ennomos erosarius (assembly GCA_963580505.1). Taxonomy (NCBI): domain Eukaryota; kingdom Metazoa; phylum Arthropoda; class Insecta; order Lepidoptera; family Geometridae; genus Ennomos; species Ennomos erosarius. The sequence continues at coordinate 4,089,481 of OY756982.1, forward strand.
TGACTCGTCCAGTTTGTTAACATAATGTAAATGTCAATGAATGTTGCCCGACCGGTTGAAACGTTTGTCTTTTTTTAAACTATCAACCGTCACTTGCTGCAAAATTACAATGCCCTTGTCATTCATTATGTGCGATGTGACCTTTACTTTATAAAATAGATCATTATTTACAAAGCAACTCCATGAGAAATTATAACCTCAATTGCCTTTAAAGCTTATCTGTCAACTGTACGAATATTAATGAACATGATTGCGTTAAAATGATGATTAGAATTATAATACAAACTCAAGCGAGAGAAAAAACTTATCTGCTAAATAATTACCACAGGCATTGTAAAACGGGGCGGTTTGTATGTAGGTAGAGGTATAATCACACCCAATGTCGACATAGAATGTAAGGTTGCATGACTACGTGCACGTTCACGCAGCATATGTACCTAGAATATGTTTTAAAGCCAACAAAACGGGTGTGTATTAGCGTTAACTCAGCCGCGACGCAATTTAAATTCAATCAAATCGCAGAGAAGTAATTCCACGGTCGTTTCCAAGTGTACGCCGATATCGACAAATACAACAGCAATAGACGCATCGGGTGGAATCAACAATGCCGAACACAATTGAAAAGCAGCCAGCGACCTGATGGTTGCTAATGCTAACGATGGCACGATGCACGACGACATTTTATTTGTAATGCACAACTGCAAACATCCTATCGTCACGAGCGACGACACATCGCCATCATAATTGTGGCAATGAATTTTGGGAAAGATAACTATGATATTATTGAATTTAAAAATGGTTTGCACTGCATCTACTTTGCTAGTAATCTTGACGTCATCATCATTAATAACCAGGTAGTATTCATGAATCATACTACTGGAGTAATCAAATCAAAACTCGCCTTAAGGAGTTAGTATGAGGAAGTGAATAACGTGAGGCCGCTCACGTCTACTTAGTTTATTGTAACAACTTTTTGTCTAATTTACAAACATCGAGAAGTTCCTGTCGTCGATTCTTTGAAATATTAATTCATCTATATTTAGTGAGAGTTTAAACTTTAAACGATCCTCAGAATTGCTTCTTTGATGCACAACATTGTTTATTAATGACGAACATAGCGAGCGGCCCTTTGGATGTGCACAGGAAACGGGCTAATAAAATGCGCAGGAGCTTTTAACCTCATGGTTAGCAAACCGATGTTTATCAAACCAAACTATTATAATACTCACTTAACTGCTATTTGTTTGTAAATCAAAACGAAAGTCATTATCGCTGTTCGCTAGAAGTATTACAATTTCTAAACCACCAACAATAGCAGCAGCATCGTAGGAAGTAATTATACGATACTAAACCAAATTCTTAAGAATAAAGATCGACAAGGCACAATTAAGATCCATAATACATTTCATCATCTTCGATGAATGAGCGGTGTCGGCATAACACACAGTTTGTGGTTTTGCTAGTTATGGATGCAACGCGAACGTAACGACTCAGCGGCGAGCTAGGTGATGATGGATTGAGGCGAATGTAGGCGTGGTGACTATTAATCAACATTATTCCCATTTTATTTCATGATATCGAAGAAGGCAACAATTATCCCGTCAAAGCAAGAGGTTACATCATATTACATCGTAAGGTATAATTTGTATGATGAATGAATTGGGAGCATCTGCCGAATAATATAAAGTGGCGAATCTTTTGTTGGGATTAGAATAGCTGTTGTTCGTTCGTTTACGTAATATACGTATTTCACAAACTAGTAATTGTATTACACGTGTGAAATACATGTAAATTAACAATATTTCTTTGGACTATTAGCCTCTTGTTTAAAAATGTGTGCACGTCCGTGCGTCAACGCTGTGACAATATTGATACAAATGCAAATTCAATTGAAAACTTGCAAAAGAGAACATACCAAAACAGTAGTAACATGGTTGTTTACAAAAATGTAGAAAACATTCAAAAATTATAAAAGCTACTAGTAGTAATATTAAGGAATAAATACAACAGTTCAATGAAGTCAATCCTCTTTCTTTAATATCTCAGGTCTCTAAATCTCTGTTTAATATCTCGGACATTATTTCAAATCCCAAATTAAATATTTAATACTTGTACAATACATGAATGGAGAAAACATCAGAAAGACCTTATCGCGTAAGTATAAGCCTGGTAGAGATGGTGCTGATGTGCTTTCTTGCTCGTATTCACGGACGTGTAAATTGCCCCGTGCAGGATGGCAGCAGACGAACTCCATGTCCAGAACAGTTATGCGATAGGGGTGCCGATCGTGAAGAAAGTACGGGAGTAAGCAGAAAATATAATTATTGTTTGGATTGCTCAACTTTCTAATATAGCACTGACAATTATAATACTAGTATTTTCCCCCGTGCGCGGGCCGCGTGCGGCCCGCGAGGACGTTTTCGTGGCTGTTGTATTTATAAAAATGTTATACTTTAGTTTAAACTTGTAATTTTGCAAGAATTAGTACAAAACAGCGGTATTTTTCAAAGAAAATGATAATGTGCTTGACTTTGCATGGCGGCCATCTTGAAAAATGCTCAGTCAGTCAAGTAAAAGGTCAAAATTTGAAATCAGCATCCTTTAAAACCCCCAATTATAAAATATCAGCCGAATCCGATTTACTATAAAATCGGGCGCCATTTTGAATCCGCCATCTTTGAATTATTTTAAGACTGTAAGAAAGCCTCCGTTGTTCTCTGTACCATGAGTCCAAACACGCTATGCTTGCCTCTATTAGTTTCGATAGTGTGCGCCTTTTAATTTTGCATGGCGGCCATTTTGTTATGTTTCTTCAAAGAGTGTCTATTTTATTCAAGGTTCCCGAAAATATTCAGTTGTTAGGTAAAACAAGGTTAGTGGTGTTAGGTTAGATTAGCTAAAGCCAATTAAAAAACGTCGCATTAGTAAAACATTGTAAACGTAGCAATGGGTAGTTCGATCGTCGTCGCGATAGGTAGTTTGAAACTCCTCCTCGCTTCACTCGTCATCGCAATAGGTAGTTTGCAGCTCCTCCTCGCTTCGCTCGTCGTCGCGATAGGTAGTTTGAAGCTCCTCCTCGCTACGCTCGTCGTCGCGGTAGGTAGTTTGAAGCTCCTCCTCGCTTCGCTCGTCGTCGCGGTAGGTAGTTTGAAGCTCCTCCTCGCTTCGCTCGTCGTCGCGGCAGGTAGTTTGAAGCTCCTCCTCGCTTCGCTCGTCATCGCGGTAGGTAGTTTGAAGCTCCTCCTCGCTTCGCTCGTCGTCGCGGTAGGTAGTTTAAAGCTCCTCCTCGCTTCGCTCGTCGTCGCATTGGTGGTTTTGAAAATATGTATGGCAGCCATTTTGAAAAACGGTGGATGTCTAAAAGAAGCTAAAGCATGTTAATCAGTATCCTTGGGGACACTCAGATATCAATTTTCATACGGATTGGAGATCCATAAAAAAGTTCGGTAAAATGAATGAAATTTTTCAAAATGGCGGAATCAAAATTTTTTCCCCATATTCTTGCTAAGTATCTAGGGGGAGTCTTAGATATCGATTTTCATCCGGATCGGATAACTTTTTCTATAAGTCGATACGTCTCCATCCGCCATCTTGAAAAAATCAATTTCATTTGTATTTTGTTTTGTTCCTTTATACATCTTTACTCGATCCCCAGAAACAACTTTTCTATTACATTCATATTGGAGGCGTAAAAAAGGAAAGTTCATATTTCGTTAAAATCACCTTTGTATGGCAACCCTATTGAAAAATGGCGCATGTCAAAATTTGATTTTAGAATGTTGATCAGCATCCTTGGGGACCGTCAGATATCGATTTTGATCCGGATCGGAGAATTTTTTTTTTCCGCCATGACCAAAATTTCCGCCATTTTGAAAAAAAAAATTTGGTGTTCTTTTCCCTTTTGGCCTCCAAACCATATTAGTTCGAGCTCTTTATACTAAAGTACCATGGTTTCGACGTCATTTCCGGTTTAAATTTGTATGGAAGATTTTTTTTTTCCGCCATTTTGGATTTTTTTTATTTTCTCTAAAATCGTCCCAGGGTTTGCTATGACATTCCTGAGAACGCATATGACCCATCTCACATCGTTTAGCCAGGCCGTTGATGGTCACTATGATGGAAGGTCGGAAGACCAGGTCATCAAATGTTTTGAATTAAGAACGTCTATTTTTATACGAACCAATAAAAAAAGGATCAAAATTTCCCATAGGTATCGAGAAACAATGAGCCAAAAATGAAAAAAAAAATTTGTATGGCAGCCATCTTTAAAAATGGCGGGATCCAAAATATTTTTTCAAATATGCAATCAGGGGCCCCAAAAACCCCCAGATGCAAAAAATCAGCCGGATCGGATCAACTTTCAAAATGGCCGCCATCTTGGATCCGCCATCTTGGATTTTCATGACTACCATCCGAAAGCGCCCATCCTCCTCTATGACATTTGGTCGAACACACCCCACCTACCTCTTACCGTTTCCGATTTATAAGCGTTTCAATTTTGTATGGAATTTTTATTTTTTTGTATGGCAACCCCCATTTTTTTTTATTTCTCTCCAAGCGTCCCAGGGTTTACTACAACTTTAGTTAAGACAGGTCACCCATCCGACTTGTAGTTTCCGAGAGCCGTTAACCAGTTCCATCAAGGAGATGACTTTTTGCTGATGTCAGCTTTTTCTGGTGGTCACGTGACCAATCTCTATGCAACCTCATACTCGGTTTTTCTCCACCGCTTCCAGGAGCTGAGATCAAATCTGTCAGTCAGTCAGTGAGTGAGTGAGTGGGTGACGAACTTTATATAATATGACTAGAATTTTGCTCTGTGCGCGGGCCGCGAGCGGCCCGCGTGGGTGTTTTCGTGGCTGTTGTATTTATAAAACCCTTATACTTTGTGCTAAACTTTAAATTTTGCAAGAATTAGTACAAAACAGCGGTATTTTTCAAAGAAAATGATAATTGATCTGACTTTTGCATGGCGGCCATCTTGAAAAATGCTGTCAGTCAAGTAAAAGGTCAAAATTTGAAATCAGCATCCTTTAAAACCCTCAAATATAAAATATCAGCCGAATCTGAGTTACTATAAAATCGAGCGCCATTTTGAATCCGCCATCTTTGAATTATTTTAGGACTGTAAGAAAGCCTCCGTTGTTCTCTTTAACATGAGTCCAAATACGCTATTCTTGCCTCTATTGGTTCCGATAGTATGCGCGTTTTAATTTTGCATGGTGGCAATTTTGTTTTATTTTTTCAGAGGTAGTTGGAAGCTCCTCCTCGCTTCGCTCGTCGTCGCGGTAGGTAGTTTGAAGCTCCTCCTCGCTTCGCTCGTCGTCGCGATAGGTAGTTTGAAGCTCCTCCTCGCTTCGCTCGTCGTCGCGTTAGGTAGTTTGAAGCTCCTCCTCGCTTCGCTCGTCGTCGCGTTAGGTAGTTTAAAGCTCCTCCTCGCTTCGCTCGTCGTCGCGTTAGGTAATTTGAAGCTCCTCCTCGCTTCGCTCGTCGTCGCGATAGGTAGTTTGAAGCTCCTCCTCGCTTCGCTCGTCGTCGCGATGGGTAGTTTGAAGCTCCTCCTCGCTTCGCTCGTCGTCGCGGTAGGTAGTTTGAAGCTCCTCCTCGCTTCGCTCGTCGTCGGGATGGGTAGTTTGAAGCTCCTCCTCGCTTCGCTCTTCGTCGCGGTAGGTAGTTTGAAACTCCTCCTCGCTTCGCTCGTCGTCGCGATGGGTAGTTTGAAGCTCCTCCTCGCTTCGCTCGTCGTTGCGGTAGGTAGTTTGAAGCTCCTCCTCACTTCGCTCGTCGTCGCGATAGGTAGTTTGAAGCTCCTACACGCTTCGCTCGTCGTCGCGGTAGGTAGTTTGAAGCTCCTCCTCGCTTTGCTCGTCGTCGCGTTGGTGGCTTTGCCAGTATGTATGACAGCCATTTTGAAAAACGGTGGATGTCTAAAAGAAGCTATAGCATGTTAATCAGTATCCTTGGGGACACTCAGATATCAATTTTCATACGGATTGGAGATCCATAAAAAAGTTCAGTTGTATATATGAATCTTTTCAAAATTGCGGAATAAAATTTTTTTTCCTATATTATTACTGAGTATCTAGGGGGATTCCCATATATAAATTTTCATCCGGATCGAATCACTTTTTCTCTATGTCGATATGCCTATATCTGCCATCTTGAAAAAATCGATTTCATTAATATTTCCGTTTGTCCCTTACTACATCTCTACTCGATCCCCAGAAACAGTTTTTCTATAACATTCGTATTAGGGGCGTAATAAAGGAAAGATTATATTTTGATAAAAGTACCTTTGTATGGCAACCCTATTGAAAAATCGCGCATGTCAAAATTTGATTTTAGAATGTTGATCAACATTTTTGGGGACCCCCAGATATCAATTTTCATTCGGATCGGAGAATTTTTTTTCCGCAATGACCGAATTCCGCCATTTTGAAAAAAAAAATTTGTGATGTCTTCCCTTCCGTTCTCCAAACAATATTAGTTCGTTATTTTTGCCGCTTTACCCATTGGGTACGGAACCCTAAAATGTACCTAACTTGATACCTTCTGGCTAAGTAGCGTTTAGTCGATGAGTCGAACTTAAAAAAAATACATTTGTACAGTTATGTCATATCAAAATAATTTGTGGGTTTTGGCGGGAACGTGAAAAAGGTCACGTCGTTGCATTGTATTATTTTTCAAAACTTATGCTTTTTCCAGTGTTAATGTTTAAAATTGGTGGCTTTTTATGCATTAAGTGCTGGATTACGAGCATGAGTGTAGGCAAGTGATATAATGTGGTGAAACGTGATTTTTAGTGATACTTCCAAAATTCCATAGAAGCTTCTAATAAAGTTGCCACCACTTTACTGGAGCATGACTAAGACTGGACTATGACTAAGACTTGACTTTACGTGAAATATTCTATTAATTAACATGATGAAAAATTACAATACTTGACACTGGCTAAATACACTATTTGTGGAGCCAAAATATAAGAAAAAAAAATTGTCAGGTAGCAAATGACTTTGACAGCACAATATGCCGTTATCAGCTGTCATTTTCTCCGCTCGACATTGGCATTGACACTTGCAGAAAATGCTAAACAGCGTCAAAAACGAAAAGACTCCACTCCACCTTTTTCTAAAACGAACTGATACTCTTTGCCTTTAACTAAGAGTTGAAGTTAGTAAATTATATACTCTTACCTGAAATATTCTATTAACATGATGAAAAATTACAATACTTGACACTGGCTAAATACACTATGTGTAGAGCCAAAATATAAGAAAAAAAAAGTCAGTGTATTACAATGACGTTTGTCTATGTCTAGTTTGTACTTGGGCCGTATTTCGATTCACGCTAAAATCGATAATATCAATGTTATCGCGCTAAGAACGTGTACCGAATGGCCGTGACTGTGACAATGAAATCTTTTGTAAACGTCATGACCGACGTCATCTTGCAATATCGCCGTCCGCGATTGGTTGTTAGTCATGGACAGAGCTCAAAGCCGTGAGCGCATTATCTGAATTGGAACACTGAATAATTAACGTGAGCGTTGCGAGCGATTATAGCGTTAATCAGAATACGGGGTTGGTAGCAAAGAGTATAATAACGTTATGCTTGGTAGTTTCCACAGAGAACTTAGCTATTTAGTTTCATTCAAAGAGTTTATAATACCTATTCTAGGATTCATTTCCTTTATATTTATTATTTTTCTCTATGTTTTCTCTGTTAGGTTTTGTTTTGAAGAACATTGATGTGTGACTTGTTTCTGCCAACAATGAAGTGTTTGAAGCCGAAGGCTCCGGGGCTCCGGTCCACCACAGAGTACATTGGTATATATAGAAACGGTCCACCCTGATTGCAGTACATAATAGAGCTGAGGTCAGTAAAAGTGCAACCAAACATATTTGAAACAATACTATTCCATTTCATCACCATTACGTATAAAGATCATCAAACGACAGACAGGATTTGATCGGCTTACTGTATAATTTTCTTTCTTTCCCTTTTTATTTACGCTTCCGTAAAGGCTACGAACCGAAAAGCGCAGCATAGGCCACTTGCTAGCTGTATTGAGCAATAAATGTTTCAGAGTTAGATCTTCTAATTTATTATCCAACTAATAATTTATTATCCAACTCGTACAAAAACATCATATACAGGTACTACATAGGTAATTACGAATAGAAAGATAAATAGCTTTTTCATTTTCAGCTCGCAGACCGAATCTGCTGACTGCCAACAACCTCGGCGATACTGGACAATGGAAAGAGCTTATCTATAGAGAAGTCACTATGGTCATTTTGACTGATGTTATTTGTGGGGAAGATTTATCAATCTATATAACAAAGTTCCTCAAAACAAAACCTAACAGAGAAAACATAGAGAAAAATAATAAATAATAGACATCGGTACCACTGTTTGTATCTGACACTTATTCATCTAAAAGATATTTTGACCCTGTAAGTATAATTAGGCCGCATAGACATCACACTAAGCTGATGATGATGATACCATACAACATGGATAGACCATTCACAGATTATATCTGATTTCCATATCCCATGAGAATTTATTATGATTTGTTTTCAGATGGAATGGTTACAATAAGCGGAGGCAGACAAACTTCTACACAAATTGCTTAAATATCATTCTAGGACAGATTAATTTTATTGGTACGGAAATATTTTGAATCATGATGCAATTTTAACCTGCATCTATCCATCCTGAAAGCCTAAGCTGGGACATCCTTTTCTTAACCGCCTGACTGGAGTCTGAGCCGAGGGTTTAAGCTAGCACCTAGCTCAATATGCACATACTAAATTTATTATACAATCGTTTTATTTAACATGATTATTATGGATGTTTTCCGGTTGATGATGAATTTTCTTTCATTGTAATTTTTTTATACAATTACCCATTTGTATAGATTATACCTTCTTTTATATTAACTGTGTTGTTTCTTATGTTTCAGGTGAAAAATTGTTTGAAAGTACTTAGAAAAACTGTATGTAGCTGCAATAGTACAGTATAACTGTATAACACACATGAGGGCATGGATATCTTTTAAGTAAGGAGTTGTATATTGCCAACCAGCTATATGTAACAGAAGAATGCTATGGATAAAATACAAAAAGGATTTATTATTGTGATCATTATATTTAAACATTTAAGTACCTATGCACATTTAAATATAAGTAGCTAATGAATTTTGCTAAATTGGAGGCCCATGTTCAGTAGTGGGCGTGTTAGGGCTATTAATGTTTATTTAAAAAGTCAACTGTTCAAAATTGAATTATGATAGATATTCGTTAATAAAATATTCAAAATTCAGTTACAATTGTAAGCTTTTTTTAACAAAAATAGTTGTATAATTGAATTGAATTTGCGGCAACATGAATATACCGTTTGTATTGGCAGATTTCTGGTAAAAATGTTGAATTTAGAAACAAGGGTGTAAATATTGTATTAAATTTATTATTGTCTTCATGGTACAAGCTTTGCTTAGTTTAAGGCTAGATTGTGGTGCCGGTGTGTGAATGTCCAGATATTTATTTATTATTTATAGTGCAAAACATATATAAATTATGTACACATGGAGAAAGTAGTAGTAGTATTATTCATTTTAGGACCTACCAATAAGTTATGAATAGGCATGTCACCAGTCAGATGTCCACAGCTGAACATAGGCGTTCCCATTAGAAAGGAGGATTTGATTATAATAAAAACACAGAAGAAAAGGAAGAGGAAAATAAATAAATGTGCGGACATTACACACAGCACCATCTAACCCATAATTAAGCATAGCTTGTACTATGGGAACCAGATAACTGATATTTATTAATATACTTTTTATAGTGTTATTAATTCAGAAATAGAAAAGGTTATATTGTATAGGTTGTTTGACAGACAGCCATAGAATTTACCTCCCATTTTTTTTTATAGTATAACTTGCCATGTCTATGCAGGCAGACAGCGCACAGCTGCCCGTGGGACACATAATGAATTTAATGATTTCAGTTGCAACAGGATGAACAATTAATTATAGAATCCATTTATTCACAGATGTTCCAAATACAACCTTAGCAAAGTTAATGGTATTTTATTTAGTTTTTCAATGTATGTAGGTAGTTTCAAGTGAAGGGAAATAATATTAGTAAATTGCCTGTTAGCTAAAAATACATCATAGATTGTACTTACCTACTGGTCTCATGCAAGGCATATCTAAATTTATGTTTAAACCTGGTTACCTAATAGTAATTATTGATCTGGTCAGTACCTACTGCGAGGAGCTGATGGTTCATCATAGTTCATCATCATCCACTGCTGAACATAGGCCTCCCCCAGAGAGTGCCACTTTGAGCGGCTGCTCACCTTCTGCATCCATCGGCTTGCCACAGTTTTCACCAGGTCATCGGTCCACTTAGTGGGTGGTCTGCCTACGCTGTGAATCTTAGATAAATAAATAAATAAAATTGGTTTGTGTCTGATTGATTACCTTTAATTTAATAATGCAATCCAAGTCCAAATTATAATAAAATATTGATACTCTTACATTTGAAATTATTTATCGTCATTCTATGATCTTAATGAAATTAGGTAGGTATATTGTGATAGTACTTTCATGGACTCTTGAACATAGCAAATCGGTGTTATAAAAAAAATCAAGGGACCAAAGAAACTTGGAGACACCATTTTCTAATTATTATTCTACCACATTAATTCACAAACACTGTTTCAGTCCTTCAGGATATTACATTTAGATTCTTCTTATCTTACATTTTTAATAGTTCTTACAGGATCTTTACCACTATTGGAATCATTTCCTAAGTTCCAGCAGCACAGTTACATGCTTTATTTTCATAGGTAGACTGAAGGAGCAGATAGGGTGATAAAATAAACGTTTTAGGTAGTTTTTTAATCTCTTGTTTCTCACAATATGTTAGTAACTTAAGTAGTTAACCTATGTCTTAGTACCTAGTTAGTGATTTTCAAATAGTAGGTCATTTTTTTATTTAATTGTCAGTCATTGTTCATTTGCATAGGTACTGTTCTTTTCTGTTGATAGGTTAGGAATGATGTATTTACCTAGCCATGGCAATCTCATTTAAAACATTTATTTATATATCACCTTATAGTTATCTCAACAATTCGTGAAATATATAGTCTTCTATATATATAAAACTTACCTACTTCAGAAGATTTACTTTAATCTAACCCAGAATTAAGCATAGCTTGTACTATGGGAACCAGATAACTGATATACTCAGATAAACTAACAGTATATAATACCCAGACAGAGGACAAATACCTATTTTCATCACACAAATGTTGGTACCAGGTGGGAATCCAACCCACAGTTTCCTAACTATTCCACTGCTACTCTAGATCCAAAGTAGCATTATTTAAAAAACATTACCAACTTGCAACCCATATTATTCCCAAATACCACCTCAGGGCAATGTACGGGCAACTGGGAATATACCGGTTACATACATAAAGTGTGATTCAAACTCAATGTCAGCTTTGAAGTCGGTGAGAAATATGAGTGCAGCATGTGGATGGCTTGCAGTGCACTTCATAGCCGCCATTGAGTTTGTACCACACTACCAAGAGATAGAAATATATGTATCTGTTACCTGGACTTAACACAATTACCTTACCTATACCACAGAATAAATATATAGTACTTCTATACCAAGACCCAAAAAAAACACTTAGATACATTGATAAGATAGTTTATATAACAATGACATAAGCAGCACCTCATTATATAATTTTATACACCTACATACATAACTATTATTATATTGTTTCATTTTGATTTTGCATGCTTTCTTTGAATAAAAACCAATTTGTATCATCATCAACAACATGAAGACAACCAGAACTCCCCCAAAGAATGCCACTTTAAGAGACTGCTTGCTTTCTGCATCCATCGGCTCCCCATGGTTATGGTCACCAGGTTGTCGGCCCACCTTTCTTCCCTTTTGTTGTCAGTTCTACGAGTGATGTGGCTTGCCCATTGCCACTTCAACTTGCTGATTCTAAATAAGATAACATAAATTACACCATTATACATACTACATATACATATAAATATATACATACTTATTACTTCATAAAATTGCTTTGTTTTTGGTATTATCGACTTCATAGAATGCAAAGAGCAAAAATAGAAATATGCAATCAACATTTTAACTTCACTGTCTTTATGATCATAGCTTAACTTTTTAACTCCCAGCGACCCAATTTCAAAAACATGCATGCTGTCATCTCAGTGGTAGTATTCCAGTGGGTAACAACCATGAAAGTTTTGTTTTAGGACCTGCCCGTTGCTATTTCAAAACAACTAAATTGGTCATTTTAGTTCTGCTTGCTGGGCTACTTTGAGCTTACTTGAGCTTGAGGGTGGGTTTACACCAATAGTTAAGGTGACCAACAGCTCTAACAAATTTTGACCATTTCCATTGGTTACCTCAACTATTGGTGAAAATACCCACCCTAAATCTATATTAAGCTATTATTCACAGTTTCCCCATAAGCTTAGAAGAGGTGACCTAATTATTTACCTGATGCTAAACCAAACTCCTGTTTTTCCTCTGTCATAATTAACATCCATCACTGAGCGCTTGTTTTTTGGATCTTTTATAGGTTGGAACTCTGAAAATGAGACAAGGTAGCATTGAGTTAATAAAAAACAAGGTGGATATTAATACTTTAGGTACTAATAAACAAGCATAGAATTTTAGTGTGTTCTGGATGAAGAGCATAATTTGTTCCTGGTATTGTTATTATTTTATGCTAATGCTTAGAATAAGTACCTAGTCTATGCATTTCTGCAGTATATTTTGAGTCTGCTTTTACTTCGTTTATCATAAGACTTACTTGTTGCTATACGTGTCAGAACGTTCAAATGATACCCACGGGAACAAATAGGCTGGTTCTATTCTCACATCACAGAATTCCCCTTATTACTTGTCTCACATACATAAATAATGTTGTTTTTCTTATTACAAACAAAAATTAAACCGCCGCCATCTCTGTGGCCGCCATATCTATCTAGTCAAATGCACAGAGAACTTTGCTATATACGTCAAATGTCAAAACATGAAACTGAAGTTAGCCGTATGCGGCCATCTTATTTCATACGATTAACGACCTTATTTGAGAGGGGATAAAGTTTCTTACTGGATGACAGGACAGGAATATATGACTTTCTGAGTAAGTATTTTTCGGTTTTTGTATGAAAAATATGTTTTTTTGTATGAAAGGTACCTTTTTTTATTGTTTATTTAGAATCGTCCCAAGGTTTACTACATTTTTGTTCTATTAGTTTATTTTTATCTCTTATCGTTTCCGAGATCCCATCTGGAACTTCTTCCTGGTACCACTTTCTGATGCTGACATATTTAATTCTTTGCCTCGGGATTTTTCCGTACATATCTCTAGTACATTTCCAAATCATCCTATGGGCCAGTTTTCGGGAACATTCATGTCAGTGATCTATCTGTTTATCTTTATCTTTATAGGTAATAGACTAGAATTTTGCTCTGTGCGCGGGCCGCGAGCGGCCCGCGTGGGTGTTTTCGTGGCTGTTGTATTTATAAAACCCTTATACTTTGTGCTAAACTTTAAATTTTGCAAGAATTAGTACAAAACAGCGGTATTTTTCGAAGAAAATGATAATTGATCTGACTTTTGCATGGCGGCCATCTTGAAAAATGCTGTCAGTCAAGTAAAAGGTCAAAATTTGAAATCAGCATCCTTTAAAACCCTCAAATATAAAATATCAGCCGAATCTGAGTTACTATAAAATCGAGCGCCATTTTGAATCCGCCATCTTTGAATTATTTTAGGACTGTAAGAAAGCCTCCGTTGTTCTCTTTAACATGAGTCCAAATACGCTATTCTTGCCTCTATTGGTTCCGATAGTATGCGCGTTTTAATTTTGCATGGTGGCAATTTTGTTTTATTTCTTCAGAGGTAGTTGGAAGCTCCTCCTCGCTTCGCTCGTCGTCGCGGTAGGTAGTTTGAAGCTCCTCCTCGCTTCGCTCGTCGTCGCGATAGGTAGTTTGAAGCTCCTCCTCGCTTCGCTCGTCGTCGCGTTAGGTAGTTTGAAGCTCCTCCTCGCTTCGCTCGTCGTCGCGTTAGGTAGTTTAAAGCTCCTCCTCGCTTCGCTCGTCGTCGCGTTAGGTAATTTGAAGCTCCTCCTCGCTTCGCTCGTCGTCGCGATAGGTAGTTTGAAGCTCCTCCTCGCTTCGCTCGTCGTCGCGATGGGTAGTTTGAAGCTCCTCCTCGCTTCGCTCGTCGTCGCGGTAGGTAGTTTGAAGCTCCTCCTCGCTTCGCTCGTCGTCGGGATGGGTAGTTTGAAGCTCCTCCTCGCTTCGCTCTTCGTCGCGGTAGGTAGTTTGAAACTCCTCCTCGCTTCGCTCGTCGTCGCGATGGGTAGTTTGAAGCTCCTCCTCGCTTCGCTCGTCGTTGCGGTAGGTAGTTTGAAGCTCCTCCTCACTTCGCTCGTCGTCGCGATAGGTAGTTTGAAGCTCCTACACGCTTCGCTCGTCGTCGCGGTAGGTAGTTTGAAGCTCCTCCTCGCTTTGCTCGTCGTCGCGTTGGTGGCTTTGCCAGTATGTATGACAGCCATTTTGAAAAACGGTGGATGTCTAAAAGAAGCTATAGCATGTTAATCAGTATCCTTGGGGACACTCAGATATCAATTTTCATACGGATTGGAGATCCATAAAAAAGTTCAGTTGTATATATGAATCTTTTCAAAATTGCGGAATAAAAATTTTTTTCCTATATTATTACTGAGTATCTAGGGGGATTCCCATATATAAATTTTCATCCGGATCGAATCACTTTTTCTCTATGTCGATATGCCTATATCTGCCATCTTGAAAAAATCGATTTCATTAATATTTCCGTTTGTCCCTTACTACATCTCTACTCGATCCCCAGAAACAGTTTTTCTATAACATTCGTATTAGGGGCGTAATAAAGGAAAGATTATATTTTGATAAAAGTACCTTTGTATGGCAACCCTATTGAAAAATCGCGCATGTCAAAATTTGATTTTAGAATGTTGATCAACATTTTTGGGGACCCCCAGATATCAATTTTCATTCGGATCGGAGAATTTTTTTTCCGCAATGACCGTATTCCGCCATTTTGAAAAAAAAAAATTTGTGATGTCTTCCCTTCCGTTCTCCAAACAATATTAGTTCGTTATTTTTGCCGCTTTACCCATTGGGTACGGAACCCTAAAATGTACCTAACTTGATACCTTCTGGCTAAGTAGCGTTTAGTCGATGAGTCGAACTTAAAAAAAATACATTTGTACAGTTATGTCATATCAAAATAATTTGTGGGTTTTGGCGGGAACGTGAAAAAGGTCACGTCGTTGCATTGTATTATTTTTCAAAACTTATGCTTTTTCCAGTGTTAATGTTTAAAATTGGTGGCTTTTTATGCATTAAGTGCTGGATTACGAGCATGAGTGTAGGCAAGTGATATAATGTGGTGAAACGTGATTTTTAGTGATACTTCCAAAATTCCATAGAAGCTTCTAATAAAGTTGCCACCACTTTACTGGAGCATGACTAAGACTGGACTATGACTAAGACTTGACTTTACGTGAAATATTCTATTAATTAACATGATGAAAAATTACAATACTTGACACTGGCTAAATACACTATTTGTGGAGCCAAAATATAAGAAAAAAAATTGTCAGGTAGCAAATGACTTTGACAGCACAATATGCCGTTATCAGCTGTCATTTTCTCCGCTCGACATTGGCATTGACACTTGCAGAAAATGCTAAACAGCGTCAAAAACGAAAAGACTCCACTCCACCTTTTTCTAAAACGAACTGATACTCTTTGCCTTTAACTAAGAGTTGAAGTTAGTAAATTATATACTCTTACCTGAAATATTCTATTAACATGATGAAAAATTACAATACTTGACACTGGCTAAATACACTATGTGTAGAGCCAAAATATAAGAAAAAAAAAGTCAGTGTATTACAATGACGTTTGTCTATGTCTAGTTTGTACTTGGGCCGTATTTCGATTCACGCTAAAATCGATAATATCAATGTTATCGCGCTAAGAACGTGTACCGAATGGCCGTGACTGTGACAATGAAATCTTTTGTAAACGTCATGACCGACGTCATCTTGCAATATCGCCGTCCGCGATTGGTTGTTAGTCATGGACAGAGCTCAAAGCCGTGAGCGCATTATCTGAATTGGAACACTGAATAATTAACGTGAGCGTTGCGAGCGATTATAGCGTTAATCAGAATACGGGGTTGGTAGCAAAGAGTATAATAACGTTATGCTTGGTAGTTTCCACAGAGAACTTAGCTATTTAGTTTCATTCAAAGAGTTTATAATACCTATTCTAGGATTCATTTCCTTTATATTTATTATTTTTCTCTATGTTTTCTCTGTTAGGTTTTGTTTTGAAGAACATTGATGTGTGACTTGTTTCTGCCAACAATGAAGTGTTTGAAGCCGAAGGCTCCGGGGCTCCGGTCCACCACAGAGTACATTGGTATATATAGAAACGGTCCACCCTGATTGCAGTACATAATAGAGCTGAGGTCAGTAAAAGTGCAACCAAACATATTTGAAACAATACTATTCCATTTCATCACCATTACGTATAAAGATCATCAAACGACAGACAGGATTTGATCGGCTTACTGTATAATTTTCTTTCTTTCCCTTTTTATTTACGCTTCCGTAAAGGCTACGAACCGAAAAGCGCAGCATAGGCCACTTGCTAGCTGTATTGAGCAATAAATGTTTCAGAGTTAGATCTTCTAATTTATTATCCAACTAATAATTTATTATCCAACTCGTACAAAAACATCATATACAGGTACTACATAGGTAATTACGAATAGAAAGATAAATAGCTTTTTCATTTTCAGCTCGCAGACCGAATCTGCTGACTGCCAACAACCTCGGCGATACTGGACAATGGAAAGAGCTTATCTATAGAGAAGTCACTATGGTCATTTTGATTGATGTTATTTGTGGGGAAGATTTATCAATCTATATAACAAAGTTCCTCAAAACAAAACCTAACAGAGAAAACATAGAGAAAAATAATAAATAATAGACATCGGTACCACTGTTTGTATCTGACACTTATTCATCTAAAAGATATTTTGACCCTGTAAGTATAATTAGGCCGCATAGACATCACACTAAGCTGATGATGATGATACCATACAACATGGATAGACCATTCACAGATTATATCTGATTTCCATATCCCATGAGAATTTATTATGATTTGTTTTCAGATGGAATGGTTACAATAAGCGGAGGCAGACAAACTTCTACACAAATTGCTTAAATATCATTCTAGGACAGATTAATTTTATTGGTACGGAAATATTTTGAATCATGATGCAATTTTAACCTGCATCTATCCATCCTGAAAGCCTAAGCTGGGACATCCTTTTCTTAACCGCCTGACTGGAGTCTGAGCCGAGGGTTTAAGCTAGCACCTAGCTCAATATGCACATACTAAATTTATTATACAATCGTTTTATTTAACATGATTATTATGGATGTTTTCCGGTTGATGATGAATTTTCTTTCATTGTAATTTTTTTATACAATTACCCATTTGTATAGATTATACCTTCTTTTATATTAACTGTGTTGTTTCTTATGTTTCAGGTGAAAAATTGTTTGAAAGTACTTAGAAAAACTGTATGTAGCTGCAATAGTACAGTATAACTGTATAACACACATGAGGGCATGGATATCTTTTAAGTAAGGAGTTGTATATTGCCAACCAGCTATATGTAACAGAAGAATGCTATGGATAAAATACAAAAAGGATTTATTATTGTGATCATTATATTTAAACATTTAAGTACCTATGCACATTTAAATATAAGTAGCTAATGAATTTTGCTAAATTGGAGGCCCATGTTCAGTAGTGGGCGTGTTAGGGCTATTAATGTTTATTTAAAAAGTCAACTGTTCAAAATTGAATTATGATAGATATTCGTTAATAAAATATTCAAAATTCAGTTACAATTGTAAGCTTTTTTTAACAAAAATAGTTGTATAATTGAATTGAATTTGCGGCAACATGAATATACCGTTTGTATTGGCAGATTTCTGGTAAAAATGTTGAATTTAGAAACAAGGGTGTAAATATTGTATTAAATTTATTATTGTCTTCATGGTAGAAGCTTTGCTTAGTTTAAGGCTAGATTGTGGTGCCGGTGTGTGAATGTCCAGATATTTATTTATTATTTATAGTGCAAAACATATATAAATTATGTACACATGGAGAAAGTAGTAGTAGTATTATTCATTTTAGGACCTACCAATAAGTTATGAATAGGCATGTCACCAGTCAGATGTCCACAGCTGAACATAGGCGTTCCCATTAGAAAGGAGGATTTGATTATAATAAAAACACAGAAGAAAAGGAAGAGGAAAATAAATAAATGTGCGGACATTACACACAGCACCATCTAACCCATAATTAAGCATAGCTTGTACTATGGGAACCAGATAACTGATATTTATTAATATACTTTTTATAGTGTTATTAATTCAGAAATAGAAAAGGTTATATTGTATAGGTTGTTTGACAGACAGCCATAGAATTTACCTCCCATTTTTTTTTATAGTATAACTTGCCATGTCTATGCAGGCAGACAGCGCACAGCTGCCCGTGGGACACATAATGAATTTAATGATTTCAGTTGCAACAGGATGAACAATTAATTATAGAATCCATTTATTCACAGATGTTCCAAATACAACCTTAGCAAAGTTAATGGTAT
Organism: Ennomos erosarius; assembly: GCA_963580505.1. Lineage (NCBI taxonomy): Eukaryota > Metazoa > Arthropoda > Insecta > Lepidoptera > Geometridae > Ennomos > Ennomos erosarius. The sequence continues at coordinate 4,108,306 of OY756982.1, forward strand.
TTTATTTAGTTTTTCAATGTATGTAGGTAGTTTCAAGTGAAGGGAAATAATATTAGTAAATTGCCTGTTAGCTAAAAATACATCATAGATTGTACTTACCTACTGGTCTCATGCAAGGCATATCTAAATTTATGTTTAAACCTGGTTACCTAATAGTAATTATTGATCTGGTCAGTACCTACTGCGAGGAGCTGATGGTTCATCATAGTTCATCATCATCCACTGCTGAACATAGGCCTCCCCCAGAGAGTGCCACTTTGAGCGGCTGCTCACCTTCTGCATCCATCGGCTTGCCACAGTTTTCACCAGGTCATCGGTCCACTTAGTGGGTGGTCTGCCTACGCTGTGAATCTTAGATAAATAAATAAATAAAATTGGTTTGTGTCTGATTGATTACCTTTAATTTAATAATGCAATCCAAGTCCAAATTATAATAAAATATTGATACTCTTACATTTGAAATTATTTATCGTCATTCTATGATCTTAATGAAATTAGGTAGGTATATTGTGATAGTACTTTCATGGACTCTTGAACATAGCAAATCGGTGTTATAAAAAAAATCAAGGGACCAAAGAAACTTGGAGACACCATTTTCTAATTATTATTCTACCACATTAATTCACAAACACTGTTTCAGTCCTTCAGGATATTACATGTTTTCAGATGGAATGGTTACAATAAGCGGAGGCAGACAAACTTCTACACAAATTGCTTAAATATCATTCTAGGACAGATTAATTTTATTGGTACGGAAATATTTTGAATCATGATGCAATTTTAACCTGCATCTATCCATCCTGAAAGCCTAAGCTGGGACATCCTTTTCTTAACCGCCTGACTGGAGTCTGAGCCGAGGGTTTAAGCTAGCACCTAGCTCAATATGCACATACTAAATTTATTATACAATCGTTTTATTTAACATGATTATTATGGATGTTTTCCGGTTGATGATGAATTTTCTTTCATTGTAATTTTTTTATACAATTACCCATTTGTATAGATTATACCTTCTTTTATATTAACTGTGTTGTTTCTTATGTTTCAGGTGAAAAATTGTTTGAAAGTACTTAGAAAAACTGTATGTAGCTGCAATAGTACAGTATAACTGTATAACACACATGAGGGCATGGATATCTTTTAAGTAATAAGGAGTTGTATATTGCCAACCAGCTATATGTAACAGAAGAATGCTATGGATAAAATACAAAAAGGATTTATTATTGTGATCATTATATTTAAACATTTAAGTACCTATGCACATTTAAATATAAGTAGCTAATGAATTTTGCTAAATTGGAGGCCCATGTTCAGTAGTGGGCGTGTTAGGGCTATTAATGTTTATTTAAAAAGTCAACTGTTCAAAATTGAATTATGATAGATATTCGTTAATAAAATATTCAAAATTCAGTTACAATTGTAAGCTTTTTTTAACAAAAATAGTTGTATAATTGAATTGAATTTGCGGCAACATGAATATACCGTTTGTATTGGCAGATTTCTGGTAAAAATGTTGAATTTAGAAACAAGGGTGTAAATATTGTATTAAATTTATTATTGTCTTCATGGTACAAGCTTTGCTTAGTTTAAGGCTAGATTGTGGTGCCGGTGTGTGAATGTCCAGATATTTATTTATTATTTATAGTGCAAAACATATATAAATTATGTACACATGGAGAAAGTAGTAGTAGTATTATTCATTTTAGGACCTACCAATAAGTTATGAATAGGCATGTCACCAGTCAGATGTCCACAGCTGAACATAGGCGTTCCCATTAGAAAGGAGGATTTGATTATAATAAAAACACAGAAGAAAAGGAAGAGGAAAATAAATAAATGTGCGGACATTACACACAGCACCATCTAACCCATAATTAAGCATAGCTTGTACTATGGGAACCAGATAACTGATATTTATTAATATACTTTTTATAGTGTTATTAATTCAGAAATAGAAAAGGTTATATTGTATAGGTTGTTTGACAGACAGCCATAGAATTTACCTCCCATTTTTTTTTATAGTATAACTTGCCATGTCTATGCAGGCAGACAGCGCACAGCTGCCCGTGGGACACATAATGAATTTAATGATTTCAGTTGCAACAGGATGAACAATTAATTATAGAATCCATTTATTCACAGATGTTCCAAATACAACCTTAGCAAAGTTAATGGTATTTTATTTAGTTTTTCAATGTATGTAGGTAGTTTCAAGTGAAGGGAAATAATATTAGTAAATTGCCTGTTAGCTAAAAATACATACATAGATTGTACTTACCTACTGGTCTCATGCAAGGCATATCTAAATTTATGTTTAAACCTGGTTACCTAATAGTAATTATTGATCTGGTCAGTACCTACTGCGAGGAGCTGATGGTTCATCATAGTTCATCATCATCCACTGCTGAACATAGGCCTCCCCCAGAGAGTGCCACTTTGAGCGGCTGCTCACCTTCTGCATCCATCGGCTTGCCACAGTTTTCACCAGGTCATCGGTCCACTTAGTGGGTGGTCTGCCTACGCTGTGAATCTTAGATAAATAAATAAATAAAATTGGTTTGTGTCTGATTGATTACCTTTAATTTAATAATGCAATCCAAGTCCAAATTATAATAAAATATTGATACTCTTACATTTGAAATTATTTATCGTCATTCTATGATCTTAATGAAATTAGGTAGGTATATTGTGATAGTACTTTCATGGACTCTTGAACATAGCAAATCGGTGTTATAAAAAAAATCAAGGGACCAAAGAAACTTGGAGACACCATTTTCTAATTATTATTCTACCACATTAATTCACAAACACTGTTTCAGTCCTTCAGGATATTACATTTAGATTCTTCTTATCTTACATTTTTAATAGTTCTTACAGGATCTTTACCACTATTGGAATCATTTCCTAAGTTCCAGCAGCACAGTTACATGCTTTATTTTCATAGGTAGACTGAAGGAGCAGATAGGGTGATAAAATAAACGTTTTAGGTAGTTTTTTAATCTCTTGTTTCTCACAATATGTTAGTAACTTAAGTAGTTAACCTATGTCTTAGTACCTAGTTAGTGATTTTCAAATAGTAGGTCATTTTTTTATTTAATTGTCAGTCATTGTTCCTTTGCATAGGTACTGTTCTTTTCTGTTGATAGGTTAGGAATGATGTATTTACCTAGCCATGGCAATCTCATTTAAAACATTTATTTATATATCACCTTATAGTTATCTCAACAATTCGTGAAATATATAGTCTTCTATATATATATAAAACTTACCTACTTCAGAAGATTTACTTTAATCTAACCCAGAATTAAGCATAGCTTGTACTATGGGAACCAGATAACTGATATACTCAGATAAACTAACAGTATATAATACCCAGACAGAGGACAAATACCTATTTTCATCACACAAATGTTGGTACCAGGTGGGAATCCAACCCACAGTTTCCTAACTATTCCACTGCTACTCTAGATCCAAAGTAGCATTATTTAAAAAACATTACCAACTTGCAACCCATATTATTCCCAAATACCACCTCAGGGCAATGTACGGGCAACTGGGAATATACCGGTTACATACATAAAGTGTGATTCAAACTCAATGTCAGCTTTGAAGTCGGTGAGAAATATGAGTGCAGCATGTGGATGGCTTGCAGTGCACTTCATAGCCGCCATTGAGTTTGTACCACACTACCAAGAGATAGAAATATATGTATCTGTTACCTGGACTTAACACAATTACCTTACCTATACCACAGAATAAATATATAGTACTTCTATACCAAGACCCAAAAAAAACACTTAGATACATTGATAAGATAGTTTATATAACAATGACATAAGCAGCACCTCATTATATAATTTTATTATACACCTACATACATAACTATTATTATATTGTTTCATTTTGATTTTGCATGCTTTCTTTGAATAAAAACCAATTTGTATCATCATCAACAACATGAAGACAACCAGAACTCCCCCAAAGAATGCCACTTTAAGAGACTGCTTGCTTTCTGCATCCATCGGCTCCCCATGGTTATGGTCACCAGGTTGTCGGCCCACCTTTCTTCCCTTTTGTTGTCAGTTCTACGAGTGATGTGGCTTGCCCATTGCCACTTCAACTTGCTGATTCTAAATAAGATAACATAAATTACACCATTATACATACTACATATACATATAAATATATACATACTTATTACTTCATAAAATTGCTTTGTTTTTGGTATTATCGACTTCATAGAATGCAAAGAGCAAAAATAGAAATATGCAATCAACATTTTAACTTCACTGTCTTTATGATCATAGCTTAACTTTTTAACTCCCAGCGACCCAATTTCAAAAACATGCATGCTGTCATCTCAGTGGTAGTATTCCAGTGGGTAACAACCATGAAAGTTTTGTTTTAGGACCTGCCCGTTGCTATTTCAAAACAACTAAATTGGTCATTTTAGTTCTGCTTGCTGGGCTACTTTGAGCTTACTTGAGCTTGAGGGTGGGTTTACACCAATAGTTAAGGTGACCAACAGCTCTAACAAATTTTGACCATTTCCATTGGTTACCTCAACTATTGGTGAAAATACCCACCCTAAATCTATATTAAGCTATTATTCACAGTTTCCCCATAAGCTTAGAAGAGGTGACCTAATTATTTACCTGATGCTAAACCAAACTCCTGTTTTTCCTCTGTCATAATTAACATCCATCACTGAGCGCTTGTTTTTTGGATCTTTTATAGGTTGGAACTCTGAAAATGAGACAAGGTAGCATTGAGTTAATAAAAAACAAGGTGGATATTAATACTTTAGGTACTAATAAACAAGCATAGAATTTTAGTGTGTTCTGGATGAAGAGCATAATTTGTTCCTGGTATTGTTATTATTTTATGCTAATGCTTAGAATAAGTACCTAGTCTATGCATTTCTGCAGTATATTTTGAGTCTGCTTTTACTTCGTTTATCATAAGACTTACTTGTTGCTATACGTGTCAGAACGTTCAAATGATACCCACGGGAACAAATAGGCTGGTTCTATTCTCACATCACAGAATTCCCCTTATTACTTGTCTCACATACATAAATAATGTTGTTTTTCTTATTACAAACAAAAATTAAACCGCCGCCATCTCTGTGGCCGCCATATCTATCTAGTCAAATGCACAGAGAACTTTGCTATATACGTCAAATGTCAAAACATGAAACTGAAGTTAGCCGTATGCGGCCATCTTATTTCATACGATTAACGACCTTATTTGAGAGGGGATAAAGTTTCTTACTGGATGACAGGACAGGAATATATGACTTTCTGAGTAAGTATTTTTCGGTTTTTGTATGAAAAATATGTTTTTTTGTATGAAAGGTACCTTTTTTTATTGTTTATTTAGAATCGTCCCAAGGTTTACTACATTTTTGTTCTATTAGTTTATTTTTATCTCTTATCGTTTCCGAGATCCCATCTGGAACTTCTTCCTGGTACCACTTTCTGATGCTGACATATTTAATTCTTTGCCTCGGGATTTTTCCGTACATATCTCTAGTACATTTCCAAATCATCCTATGGGCCAGTTTTCGGGAACATTCATGTCAGTGATCTATCTGTTTATCTTTATAGGTAATAGACTAGTATTTTGCTCCGTGCGCGGGCCGCGTGCGGCCCGCGAGGACGTTTTCGTGGCTGTTGTATTTTTAAAGGTCTTATACTTTGTGCTAAACTTTAAATTTTGCAAGAATTAGTACAAAACAGCGGTATTTTTCAAAGAAAATGATAATTGATCTGACTTTTGCATGGCGGCCATCTTGAAAAATGCTGTCAGTCAAGTAAAAGGTCAAAATTTGAAATCAGCATCCTTCAAAACCCTCAAATATAAAATATCAGCCGAATCTGAGTTACTATAAAATCGGGCGCCATTTTGAATCCGCCATCTTTGAATTATTTTAGGACTGTAAGAAAGCCTCCGTTGTTTGTTTTAACATGAGTCCAAACACGCTATTCTTGCCTCTATTGGTTCCGATAGTGTGCGCCTTTTAATTTTGCATGGTGGCAATTTTGTTTTATTTCTTCAGAGGTAGTTGGAAGCTCCTCCTCGCTTCGCGCGTCGTCGCAGTAGGTAGTTTGAAGCTCCTCCTCGCTTCGCTCGTCGTCGCGCTAGGTGGTTTAAAGCTCCTCCTCGCTTCGCTCGTCGTCGCGTTGGGTAGTTTAAAGCTCCTCCTCGCTTCGCTCGTCGTCGCGGTAGCTAGTTTGAAGCTCCTCCTCGCTTCGCTCGTCGTCGCGGTAGCTAGTTTGAAGCTCCTCCTCGCTACGCTCGTCGTCGCGGTAGCTAGTTTGAAGCTCCTCCTCGCTTCGCTCGTCGTCGCGATAGGTAGTTTGAAGCTCCTCCTCGCTTCGCTCGTCGTCGCGATGGGCATTTCTCTACCACTGTAGTTCGGGTATAATACGCTTGCGTGTTTTAGAGTCGTACAACGCCATCTAGTTTCTCTTCTGATAAGCTTCAGTTAAAAAATGATAGGTGCATTACAACTTTATATAAAAACCACGTTTTTGTATGAAAGGTACTAATTTTTATGACTGGTTTAGAATACATTTTTTCGTCCCATTAGTTTATTTTTATCTGTTACCGTTTCTGAGATCCCTTGGGGTTCTCCAACTTGGAGACGACTTAGCAATGAAGTTAATTTAATGTTTTTGTTATTTTCCATTACGCACACCAAAAAAAGAACAATTTGAAAAACAATTATTTTTATCAAAATGAAACGATTTACGGATAATCGATTTTTTTCGTCCTATAAAATTTATTAATCTAATATTAAAAATCGGTTTGCCCTCCCTTAGGTCACATTTAGCGAATAATAGTCTGTAGGTCACATCCCTACCTCAACTAAACTTGTACCCTGTATTCCGATTCACGCTGTAATCGCTATAATCGCTCACAACGCTCACGTTGATTATTCGTTCTGATTCAGATATTACGCTCACGACTTTGTGCGCTGTCAATGACCCGAAACTACCAATCACAGTCGTTGATATCGCAAGATGACGTCGGTCATGACGTTTGTCAAAGGATATCGTTGTCGCACTCACGGCCATTCAATACGCGCTTTTAGCGTGATTATATCGATATTATTACAGCATAAAACGGAATACGGCCTTAATAAGAAGTTCGATATTATCGATTACAGCGTGAATCGGAACACGGGGCAAGAATTGTCATTAAAAGCGTTACATACCACAGAGTACATTGGTAAATTCTGAAAGTTACATACTCTTTGGTCATTAAAATAAAAAAAAGTTACTTTACAAATACAAAATAAAATAAATAGAAAAATGGAGTTTTGGCGGGAAAGTGAAAAAGTTCACGTCATTGCATTGTATTATTTCTCAAAACTTGTGCTTTTTCCAGTGTTGATGTTTAAAATTGGTGGCGTTTTACGCATTAAGTGCGGAATTACGTGCATGAGTGTGGTCAAGTGTTATAATGTGGTTTTTCGTGTTGCTTCCAAAATTCCATAGAAGCTTCTTGTAAAGTTGGCACCACTTTACTTGAGCATGATTTAGACTGGACTATGACTATGACTTGACTACGTAAAATATTCAAAAACTCGATGAAAATATACAATACTTGACACTGGCTTAATACACTATGTTAGGAGCCAACATATAAAAAAAAATGATGTAATGCGTATTACCAATGTACTCTGTGATGCGTATAAATTCTTTCAATCTTTACCAATGTACTCTGTGATAAATTCCGTGCTGAATATCTGTTGTGAATCTTGTAAACAACAACACAATAAACAATATTAAGCAATTTAAGAAAAGGAATCACATAAATAAACACCCAGCAGCAAGATCATGGAAAGCTGTGGTTCATGTGGTGATTTTCTTCACATTTATCTATTCTATGCACATATAGGTATAATAATTATAACATTATCTCCATAGAAGAATTCCTTTAAATCACGCCATATTTGTTACACAGGCGAATTCTGTTTATTTGCCATCTCGTCATCTGCTTAGCTGCTACATTTGATTTCGGTTTGTACCTTAATTGCATAGGTCTAGATTCTAAATCTATGTTAATGTGTTAAATATCAACCTAAAACCATTTGAAGTAGGTACGTAGGTAAAGTGTGGCATGTAAAAAAACGAAAGTAATATAAATAAACAGGCAAGTGCAAGTTGAAAAAAATCATGTTTGTTGTATTTGTTGTATTGGCAGCAACAGAAATACACCATCTGTGAAAATAACTGTTTTAACTATCATGGTTCATGAAATACAGCCTGGTGACAGACAAACGAACAGCACAGTCTCAGCTATGTGTCCATTTTACTCTTTGGGAACCTAAAAAGATTTTTGCTTTATCTAAAAATGCATTAGACACTGTAATTTTTTATGATACTAATACCGTGTGGTCTTATCCGGTACAAACGAAAAACAGCCCAAACACTGTCAAAACAATAAATATGTTAGTAGTAATGACTATTAGTATAAAAATTCAGTGAATAAAAGCTATTTTGTAATGTCTGATGGTTGTTGATGCATAATAATGCTTTTATGGAATTAATAGTAAATTCACCTTAAATTATTTTCTTTTGCAGCCCTATTTTTGCTGTAATCAAGAACTTGATCAGATGTATGGATACCAGATATTACAGCAGACTGCAATGACTGCATGAAACAAATGATTTCAGTTGCAACAGGGTGAACAATTAATTATAGAATCCATTTATTCACAGATGTTCCAAATACAACCTTAGCAAAGTTAATGGTGTTTTATTTACTTTTATTTCAATGTATGTAGGTAGTTTCAAATGAAGGGAAATAATATTAGTAAATTGCCTGTTAGCTAAAAATACATACATAGATTGTACTTACCTACTGGTCTCATGCAAGGCATATCTTAATTTATGTTTAAACCTGGTACCTAATAGTAATTATTGATCTGGTCAGTACCTACTGCGAGGAGCTGATGGTTCATCATAGTCCATCATCATCATCAACAGTCTGTAGCCGTCCACTGCTGAACATAGGCCTCTCCCAGAAAGTGCCACTTTGAGCAGCTGCTCACCTCCTGCATCCATCGGCTCACCGCGGTTTTCACCAGGTCGTCGGTCCACTTAGTGGGGGGTCTGCCTACGCTGTGAATCTTAGATCACACTATTATTATGATTGGTATATTGTGATAGTACTTTCATGGACTCTTGAACATAGTACATCGGTGTTATAAAAACAAATCAAGGGACCAAAGAAACTTTGAGACACCATTTTCTAATTATTATTTTACCACATTAATTCACAAACACTGTTTCAGTCCTTCAGGATATTACATTTACATTCTTCTTAGGATCTTTACCACTATTGGAATCATTTCCTAAGTTCCAGCAGCACAGTTACATGCTTTATGATCACAGGTAGACTGAAAGGGCAGATAGGGTGGTAAAAATCTAGGTTTTGGGCAGTTTTTTTGACTCTTTCCCTTCTTTTGTAACCTGAAAATGATAAAGATAATAATGTTACACAGTTGTATTTGTTATAGGTACTGTACATTTTTGAATTTATTAAACTGAAGGATTACTGTAGTTACTATGCTTTTTATGCTTTCCTGGATTAAATTCCTCTTGTGTAGGAAATGATTCTACAAGCCATATTGGTAACTTTAGTTCTGCACACAGGAAACACCGAGCTAAGCTCTCTCCCTTACTCATGAGGTTTGTGTTAAAGTAGTAGTAGTATTATTCATTTTAGGACCTACCAATAAGTTATGAATAGGCATGTCACCAGTCAGATGTCCACAGCTGAACATAGGCGTTCCCATTAGAAAGGAGGATTTGATTATAATAAAAACACAGAAGAAAAGGAAGAGGAAAATAAATAAATGTGTGGACATTACACACAGCACCATCTAACCCAGAATTAAGCATAGCTTGTACTATGGGAACCAGATAACTGATATACTCAGATAAACTAACAGTATATAATACCCAGACAGAAGACAAATACCTATTTTCATCACACAAATGTTGGTACCAGGTGGGAATCCAACCCACAGTTTCCTAACTATTCCACTGCAACTCTAGATCCAAAGTAGCATTATTTAAAAAACATTACCAACTTGCAACCCTGCATATTATTCCCAAATACCACCTCAGGGCAATGTACGGGCAACTGGGAATATACCGGTTACATACATAAAGTGTGATTCAAACTCAATGTCAGCTTTGAAGTCGGTGAGAAGTATAAGTGCAGCATGTGGATGGCTTGGAATGCACTTCATAGCCGCCATTGAGTTTGTACCACACTACCAAGAGATAGAAATATATGTATCTGTTACCTGGACTTAACACAATTACCTTACCTATACCACAGAATAAATATATAGTACTTCTATACCAAGACCCAAAAAAAAACACTTAGATACATTGATAAGATAGTTTATATAACAATAGAAAAGAGAAACTGTCTTTACATGACATAAGTAGCACCTTATTATATAATTTTATACACCTACATAACTATTATTATTATATTGAATTGTTTCATTTTGATTTTGCATGCTTTCATTGAACAACATGAAGACAACCAGGCCTCCCCCAAAGAATGCCACTTTAAGAGACTGCTTGCTTTCTGCATCCATCGGCTCCCCATGGTTATGGTCACCAGGTTAGCGGCCCACCTTTTTTCCCTTCTGTTGTCAGTTCTACGAGTGATGTGGCTTGCCCATTGCCACTTCAACTTGCTGATTCTAAATAAGATAACATAAATTACACCATTATACATACTACATATAAATATATACATACTTACTTCATAAAATTGCTTTGTTTACCTCAACTATTGGTGAAAATACCCACCCTAAATCTATATTAAGCTATTATTCACAGTTTCCCCATAAGCTTAGAAGATTAAATAATAAAAAATGTATCTATAGTGTGGTAGTAGCATACCACACAGCCACAGAATTAATATATTATATAGGCTAACAAGAAGGTTTACAGTAATAGGTACCCTAATTATTTACCTGATGCTAAACCAAACTCCTGTTTTTCCTCTGTCATAATTAACATCCATCACTGAGCGCTTGTTTTTTGGATCTTTTATAGGTTGGAACTCTGAAAATGAGACAAGGTAGCATTGAGTTAATAAAAAACAAGGTGGATATTAATACTTTAGGTACTAATAAACAAGCATAGAATTTTAGTGTGTTCTGGATGAAGAGCATAATTTGTTCCTGGTATTGCTTAGAATAAGTACCTAGTCTATGCATTTCTGCAGTATATTTTGAGTCTGCTTTTACTTCGTTTATCATAAGACTTACTTGTTGCTATACGTGTCAGAACGTGCAAATCATACCCACGGGAACAAATGGGCTGGTTCTATTCTCACATCACAGAATTCCCCCTATTACTTGTCTCACATACATAAATAATGTTGTTTTTATTATTACAAACAAAAATTAAACCGCCGCCATCTCTGTGGCCGCCATATCTATCTAGTCAAATGCACAGAGAACTTTGCTATATACGTCAAATGTCAAAACATGAAACTGAAGTTAGCCGTATGCGGCCATCTTATTTCATACGATTAACGACCTTATTTGGCCATCTTATTTCATACGATTAACGACCTTATTTGAGAGCCGATAAAGTTTCTTACTGGATGACAGGACAGGAATATATGACTTTCTGAGTAAGTATTTTTCGGTTTTTGTATGAAAAATATGATTTTTTGTATAAGAGGTACCTTTTTTTATTGTTTATTTAGAATCGTCCCAAGGTTTACTACATTTTCGTTCAATTAGTTTATCTTTATCTCTCACCGTTTCCGAGATCCCATCTGGAACTTCTTCCTGGTACCACTTTCTGATGCTGACATATTTAATTCTTTGCCTCGGGATTTTTCCGCACAAATCTCTCATAGATTGTAAGGTCATCCGATGGCTCCTTCTTATCTAAACATTCATGTCAACATGATCTGTCACCGTTTTTTAGCTTTATATATCTGTTAAGACTAGGGTGCTCTGTTCGCGGCCCGCATGCGGGCCGCGTGGGTGTTTTTTCGTGGCGTATCATTATTTCAAAACGCTATACTTGTGTTTAAACTTGTAATTTTGCAAGAATTAGTACAAAACAGGGGTATTTTTCAAAGAAAATGATAATTGATCTGACTTTTGCATGGCGGCCATCTTGAAAAATGCTGTCAGTCAAGTAAAAGGTCAAAATTTGAAATCAGCATCCTTTAAAGCCCCCAAATATAAAATATCAGCCGAATCCGAGTTACTATAAAATTGGGCGCCATTTTGAATCCGCCATCTTTGAATTATGTTAAAACTGTAAGAAAGCTTCCGTTGTTCTCTGTAACATGAGTCAAAACACGCTATGCTTGCCTCTATTAGTTCAGATAGTGTGCGCCTTTTAATTTTGCATCGCGGCCATATTGTTTTATTTCCCCAAAGAGGTAGTTTGAAGCTCCTCCTCGCTTCGCTCGTCGTCGCGTTAGGTAGTTTGAAGCTCCTCCTCGCTTCGCTCGTCGTCGCGGTAGGTAGTTTGAAGCTCCTCCTCGCTTCGCTCGTCGTCGCGGTAGGTAGTTTGAAGCTCCTTCTCGCTTCGTTAATGTTCTGTTTTGTTCCTTTAAACATCTTTACTCGATCCCCAGAAACAACTTTTCTATTACATTCATAATGGAGGCGTAAAAAAGGAAAGTTCATATTTCGATAAAATCACCTTTGTATGGCAACCCTATTGAAAAACGGCGCATGTCAAAATTTGATTTTAGAATGTTGATCAGCATCCTTGGGGACTCCTAGATATCGATTTTCATCCGGATCGGAGAAACTTTTTTTTCCGCCAAGACCGAAATTTCCGCCATTTTGAAAAAAATAAAATATTGTAATATCTTCCCTTCCGGCCTCCAAACAATATTAGTTCGAGCTCTTTTTACTAAAGTGTCATGGTTTCGCCGTCATTTCCAGTCAAAATTAGTATGGCTGTTTTTTTTTCCCGCCATTTTGAATTATTTTGTGTTCTCTAAAATCGTCCCAGGGTTTACTATGACATTCCTGAGAACGCATATGACTTATCTCATATAGCTTAGCCAGGCCTTCGATGGTCACGATGATGGAAGGTCGGAAGACCAGGTCATGAATTATTTTGAATTTCGATTGTCCTTTTCCAAACAAATTTATAAAAAAAAGGATAAAAATTTCCCATAGGTATAAAGAAACAATGCGCCGGAAATGAAAAAAAAAAATGCATGGCCATCTTTATAAATGGCGGAATCCAAAATATTTTTTCAACTATGGAATCAAGGGCCCCAAAAATTCCCCGATGCATAAAATCAGCCGAATCGGACCAACTTTCAAAATGGCCGCCATCTTGAATTTTGGTGACCATCCGAAAGCCATGGTCCTCTATAACATTTTAGTCGAGCACCCCCAACTACCTCTTACAGTTTTCGTTAATAAGCATTTCAATAATTATTCTTGCAGTTTATTTTTGTTCATTTCTCTACCACTGTAGTTCGGGTATAAAACGCTTGCGTGTTTTAGAGTCGTACAACGCCATCTAGTTTCTTTTCTGATAAGCTTCGGTTAAAAAATGATAGGTGCATTACAACTTTGTATGAAAACCATGTTTTTTGTATGAGAGGTACCAATTTTTATGACTGATTTAAAATCGTCCCAAGCTTTACTACATTTTTTGTTCCATTAGTTTTTTTTTATCTGTTACCGTTTCTGAGATCCCTTGGGGTTAATCACTTCTGTATGGCAACCCTATGATTTTTAAATGAAATTTAGTTTCCCATATTCTTACTAAGTATCTAAGGGAATTCTCAGATAGATCTTCATCCGGATAGGATCACTTTTTCTCTAAGTCGATATGTCTATATCCGCCATCTTGAAAAAATCGATTTCATTAATATTCCGTTTTGTCCCTTATTACACTCTACTCGATTCCCAAAAACAACTTTTCTATAACATTCATATTAGAGGCGTAAAAAAGGAAAGTTCATATTTCGATAAAAGCACCTTTATATGGCAACCCTATTGAAAAATGGCGAATGCAAAACTTGATTTAAAAATGTTGTTCAGCATCCTTGGGGACCCCCAGATTTTCTTCCGGATCGGTGTAACTTTTTTTTCCGCCATGACCAAAACTTTCTGGCATTTTTAATTGTTTTCGTTCACCGTTTGGATAGCTCAAAATTGTCATCGTGAACTACCAATATTGACTCTTGGGCAAAAATATCAAAATTGGCATTATTGGTAAAATTTCCAAAACGAACGCTTGACATCATCGCTAGTTTTGCAAATGCCAATAATGCCACCGGGGCTAAAACGAACACAGGGTGTGATATAGTATATACAAATCATCCATCGGCGGTTTTTCATGTTGTCGATATCATTCTGTCAGCTGTCACTTAGTTCCTAGTTTCGCTCACAGATTAGAGAAAAATCGCTGATGCATTGGATGGGTTCCAGTTGGTGTCATTTTCGTTATTTTTTATATTTTGACTATCAAAAACTCTCACAATGATGACATTAATGAGCTGTTTTATTAAAACAAAGAGATTGTAATTTAAATATGACCCAATAGATGGCGTTAAATAGGTGTGTATCACTATCTGTCACTGTCAGTGTTTCAAGCTAAGCTGACGACTATAAACCCTTTCGTTTTATATTTTGTGATACATACCTATTTTCTGAATTGTCAAGCCTATTTAAGAACACTGAAAACAATTTTTACTCTGTGAATTCACGAGTGATTTTAAAGGTCTGGTTCTGCGTAGGCGTGGAAATGATTGCTTCTTTAAAATCATAATCATTTCATCATATATGTTTTTTTTCAGTGACCGTGATTTCATCTGCTATTTTACATAGGCTGTGATTTTTAACAGATGGATTTTTCAAATGCCTAGTGAGATTATGATCCATGGCGATTGAAGGTACTTTATGAAAAGTAACAGTCGCGATTTAGGAGCAACCCAGCGAACTTGCGACCTACTACATTAGTAGTAGTAGTTAGTTAGATTTCTCAGTAAAAAGAAGAAATCTAACGCAGTGTTTATAAAATCATACCTTACAGCAGCCCTACCGTGTAAGCATTCTGGTAATGAACATCGCCTGCCATCCTGCTTACGCCAATGTACAAGCCCTTGAGTGCGAGCAAGAGAGCACACGATTACGATTGCCACCGGGCTTACGCGGTAAGGCCACAGGTCTTAGTTTGTTTTCTGAACCGATATTCACCGCTGATGCTACTCTCGTATTATAAAATCCGAAGCCCCGATTCTTAAGTGTGATTAATCACTCTGCGATAATTTGTAGCAGAGTATGTTCCAAAAAGGACCCGAGTGATTTATGAAATCATATGAGTTTTCACCTGCTCTTTGATCTAAAATAAAGAAGTGCAACTGGAACGCACCTATTGTCGAAAATGTAGAAATCACAGAGTACATTGGTAAAGATGTAGAAATCGTCTTTAACAAACTTATTAAAATAAATGCATTTTTTCCAGTTTTCTTATAAGACAAGAGCAGAGACTTGAATACCCAGTAGTAAGATAAGGAAGCTGTGGATGTTTACGTGATTTAGTAGGTAGGTACCTAATATAAAACGCTGCATTCGTTCACTTAGAATATGTTCTTCGCACATGAAAATAATAAGTTTAGTTAGGTTAGGTACCTACCTAAACTTATTATTTTCAACTGTAGCTGCAATTATGTTTGAATACCTATATTAAAAGTCTTTGTTTGATGCATGGATGAAATAAAAAAAAGAGTTTGTTGTGCTATAATTTTGTGCGACAGCAAAATAGTGGTTATGTAAATATCTCTCCACAGCTGAACTGAACTGAATGCTATAATATAGGTAAGTATAATAAGCAGAAAGATGTAAAATAGTCCATTTAGGTGTCCTGATTCTTAGCTAGATCTGTGTCAAGTATATTAAGACCTATTTTTTTTACAGATTACCTACTGATGAGGAATACTTCATTTATGCTGTATGTTCATGACTGTAAAAGTCTGAATGGTGTATGTAGTGGACAATTCAGCACCAGGACAAACAATATGATGCTATAAATTTTACTGACTCAGAAGAACCATGCATAAATAAGTTAGATACATGCGAAGATTAGATAAAAGTTATATACATTAATAAAAGTTGAACTCATGCGAACAAACCATTATTACACAGTTATTACCCAATTCCCAAGAGGTTTACTTCAAATACCTATTCAATGTTTAATACCTACCTATAAATTACTCATTCAGAAATTTAACATGGCTAATCTTATTACCCCATATACTATATACCTCCAAATATTAAAACTGTGAAGTGTACTTATGTGACTATGCAGCTGCTGAACAGCTCTCAATGTTTTATAACACAATTCTAAGTCAAGATATTTGGGCCGTTATTATCTGTTTTACTGATAAGCCTATGTTGGTCCCGTAAGAGCTGTCTAAAGGGGAAAATCCATGGATACAAATGTATTGAAATGTTTGCCATCTCCAAGCTGCCTACCAAGCAAGCCCCTCATAGAATTCACCCTGTTTACAAAGTTTATAGCCCCCTATGATAAGTGTCCAAAGTGGCATATTATAGAGGATGCCCATGTTCAGCAGTGAATCTCTGATGGTTGTTGATGTGAAGCCTAAAGCATCACAACATACGGCGGTGACGGCTTGAATACCACAATATAAGAACTTTATAGTAATGCTTACAAACAAACTTAGCATAAATGGTGTTTTTTTTATTTTTTCATTTTATAAAGGTAACAAAGCCCTAAAAGGGCAAGGTAAGTGCCTGTTAGCTGGACAAACATGCATAACTATAATTGGTAATAATTGATCTGGTCAGACATGCAAGGAGCTGATGGATGTAGGATGCAAGTAGCCGGTCAAAGTGGCACTCTATAAAAAAAGCTTATGTTCAGAGAGATGTAGTTCTTTTTCTTTAGATTGATTAGGTATACTACGGATCAAGGGGAACGCTGCCTGACCATCAAGCACCTGTATAAACAATGTATCATCAACAGCCTGAAGACATCCACTGCTGAACCCCGCTGAACATAGGCCTCCCCCAGAGAGCGCCACCTTGAGCGGCTGCTCGCCTCCTGCATCCGTCAGCTCCCTGCGGTTTTCACCAGATCATCGGTCCACTTAGTAGGGAGCCAGCCTACGCTGCATCTTTCGGTCCGTGGTCGCCACTCAAAAACCTTTTTTCCCCATCGGTTGTACCTACCTACCTATCTATATAAGATTAAAATAAAAAATCCTCTATTTTTTCAGTCGGGTTCAGATAATAGTATGAAAAATCCACCAAAATTAATAAAGTTCTAGGTAGCTAGATATATAAATCCTGCCCTAATAATTTTAAATTTGAATAATATAACAGTTGATGATCCACCACCATTACCTTATACTGAGACACAAAAAAAACTCATAGATACATTTCTTTATTTAGGTAAGATACAGTTTACATAGAAAGAGCAACTTATCTTTACATGACGTAGGTAGCACCTCATAATTCTACAGATAGATAAAACACTTTATTGAAACGCCACACTTACAAAAAAATAATGAATATACACACAAGCTTGAAACTGACCCCCATATTCCAAAACATTTCTGTAATTTTTACATTTAATTTGACACTGTAATTTTTTATGATACTAATACCGTGTGGTCTTATCCGGTACAAACGAAAAACAGCCCAAACACTGTCAAAACAATAAATATGTTAGTAGTAATGACTATTAGTATAAAAATTCAGTGAATAAAAGCTATTTTGTAATGTCTGATGGTTGTTGATGCATAATAATGCTTTTATGGAATTAATAGTAAATTCACCTTAAATTATTTTCTTTTGCAGCCCTATTTTTGCTGTAACCAAGAACTTGATCAGATGTATGGATACCAGATATTACAGCAGACTGCAATGACTGCATGAAACAAATGATTTCAGTTGCAACAGGGTGAACAATTAATTATAGAATCCATTTATTCACAGATGTTCCAAATACAACCTTAGCAAAGTTAATGGTGTTTTATTTACTTTTTTTTCAATGTATGTAGGTAGTTTCAAATGAAGGGAAATAATATTAGTAAATTGCCTGTTAGCTAAAAATACATACATAGATTGTACTTACCTACTGGTCTCATGCAAGGCATATCTTAATTTATGTTTAAACCTGGTACCTAATAGTAATTATTGATCTGGTCAGTACCTACTGCGAGGAGCTGATGGTTCATCATAGTCCATCATCATCATCAACAGTCTGTAGCCGTCCACTGCTGAACATAGGCCTCTCCCAGAAAGTGCCACTTTGAGCAGCTGCTCACCTCCTGCATCCATCGGCTCACCGCGGTTTTCACCAGGTCGTCGGTCCACTTAGTGGGGGGTCTGCCTACGCTGTGAATCTTAGATCACACTATTATTATGATTAGTATATTGTGATAGTACTTTCATGGACTCTTGAACATAGTACATCGGTGTTATAAAAATAAATCAAGGGACCAAAGAAACTTTGAGACACCATTTTCTAATTATTATTTTACCACATTAATTCACAAACACTGTTTCAGTCCTTCAGGATATTACATTTACATTCTTCTTAGGATCTTTACCACTATTGGAATCATTTCCTAAGTTCCAGCAGCACAGTTACATGCTTTATGATCACAGGTAGACTGAAAGGGCAGATAGGGTGGTAAAAATCTAGGTTTTGGGCAGTTTTTTTGACTCTTTCCCTTCTTTTGTAACCTGAAAATGATAAAGATAATAATGTTACACAGTTGTATTTGTTATAGGTACTGTACATTTTTGAATTTATTAAACTGAAGGATTACTGTAGTTACTATGCTTTTTATGCTTTCCTGGATTAAATTCCTCTTGTGTAGGAAATGATTCTACAAGCCATATTGGTAACTTTAGTTCTGCACACAGGAAACACCGAGCTAAGCTCTCTCCCTTACTCATGAGGTTTGTGTTAAAGTAGTAGTAGTATTATTCATTTTAGGACCTACCAATAAGTTATGAATAGGCATGTCACCAGTCAGATGTCCACAGCTGAACATAGGCATTCCCATTAGAAAGGAGGATTTGATTATAATAAAAACACAGAAGAAAAGGAAGAGGAAAATAAATAAATGTGTGGACATTACACACAGCACCATCTAACCCAGAATTAAGCATAGCTTGTACTATGGGAACCAGATAACTGATATACTCAGATAAACTAACAGTATATAATACCCAGACAGAGGACAAATACCTATTTTCATCACACAAATGTTGGTACCAGGTGGGAATCCAACCCACAGTTTCCTAACTATTCCACTGCAACTCTAGATCCAAAGTAGCATTATTTAAAAAACATTACCAACTTGCAACCCTGCATATTATTCCCAAAAACCACCTCAGGGCAATGTACGGGCAACTGGGAATATACCGGTTACATACATAAAGTGTGATTCAAACTCAATGTCAGCATTGAAGTCGGTGAGAAGTATGAGTGCAGCATGTGGATGGCTTGGAATGCACTTCATAGCCGCCATTGAGTTTGTACCACACTACCAAGAGATAGAAATATATGTATTCATTACCTGGACTTAACACAATTACCTTACCTATACCACAGAATAAATATATAGTACTTCTATACCAAGACCCAAAAAAAAAAACACTTAGATACATTGATAAGATAGTTTATATAACAATAGAAAAGAGAAACTGTCTTTACATGACATAAGTAGCACCTCATTATATAATTTTATACACCTACATAACTATTATTATTATATTGAATCTTTGAATAAAAACCAATTTGTATCATCATCAACAACATGAAGACAACCAGGCCTCCCCCAAAGAATGCCACTTTAAGAGACTGCTTGCTTTCTGCATCCATCGGCTCCCCATGGTTATGGTCACCAGGTTAGCGGCCCACCTTTTTTCCCTTCTGTTGTCAGTTCTACGAGTGATGTGGCTTGCCCATTGCCACTTCTAAATAAGATAACATAAATTACACCATTATACATACTACATATAAATATATACATACTTACTTCATAAAATTGCTTTGTTTACCTCAACTATTGGTGAAAATACCCACCCTAAATCTATATTAAGCTATTATTCACAGTTTCCCCATAAGCTTAGAAGATTAAATAATAAAAAATGTATCTATAGTGTGGTAGTAGCATACCACACAGCCACAGAATTAATATATTATATAGGCTAACAAGAAGGTTTACAGTAATAGGTGACCTAATTATTTACCTGATGCTAAACCAAACTCCTGTTTTTCCTCTGTCATAATTAACATCCATCACTGAGCGCTTGTTTTTTGGATCTTTTATAGGTTGGAACTCTGAAAATGAGACAAGGTAGCATTGAGTTAATAAAAAACAAGGTGGATATTAATACTTTAGGTACTAATAAACAAGCATAGAATTTTAGTGTGTTCTGGGTGAAGAGCATAATTTGTTCCTGGTATTGTTATCATTTTATGCTAATGCTTAGAATAAGTACCTAGTCTATGCATTTCTGCAGTATATTTCGAGTCTGCTTTTACTTGCTTATCTTGTATAGTAGTAAATTTCGTTTATCATAAGACTTACTTGTTGCTATACGTGTCAGAACGTGCAAATGATACCCACGGGAACAAATAGGCTGGTTCTATTCTCACATCACAGAATTCCCCTTATTACTTGTCTCACATACATAAATAATGTTGTTTTTCTTATTACAAACAAAAATTAAACCGCCGCCATCTCTGTGGCCGCCATATCTATCTAGTCAAATGCACAGAGAACTTTGCTATATACGTCAAATGTCAAAACATGAAACTGAAGTTAGCCGTATGCGGCCATCTTATTTCATACGATTATCGACCTTATTCGAGGCCAGATAGAGTTTCTTACTGGATGACAGGACAGGAATATACAACTTTCTGAGTACGTATTTTTCGGTTTTTGTATGAAAAATATATGTTTTTGTATAAGAGGTACCTTTTTTTATTGTTTATTTAGAATCGTCCCAAGGTTTACTACATTTTTGTTCTATTAGTTTATTTTTATCTCTTACCGTTTCCGAGATCCCATCTGGAACTTCTTCCTGGTACCACTTTCTGATGCTGACATATTTAATTCTTTGCCTCGGGATTTTTCCGTACATATCTCTAGTACATTTCCAAATCATCCTATGGGCCAGTTTTCGGGAACATTCATGTCAACATGATCTGTCACCGTTTTTTAGCTTTATATATCTGTTAAGACTAGTACTTTGCTCTGTGCGCGGGCCGCGTGCGGCCCGCGAGGACGTTTTCGTGGCTGTTGTATTTATAAAAATGTTATACTTTGTGCTAAACTTTAAATTTTGCAAGTACAAGTACAAAACGACGGTATTTTTCAAAGAAAATGATAATGCGCTTGACTTTGCATGGCGGCCATCTTGAAAAATGCTGTCAGTCAAGTAAAAGGTCAAAATTTGAAATCAGCATCCTTTAAAACCCCCAAATATAAAATATCAGCCGAATCCGAGTTACTATAAAATCGGGCGCCATTTTGAATCCGCCAT
The DNA here is from genome assembly GCA_963580505.1 of Ennomos erosarius. Lineage (NCBI taxonomy): Eukaryota > Metazoa > Arthropoda > Insecta > Lepidoptera > Geometridae > Ennomos > Ennomos erosarius. Next base: position 4,129,883 of record OY756982.1, read on the forward strand.
CTTTGAATTATTTTAAGACTGTAAGAAAGCCTCCGTTGTTCTCTGTAACATGAGTCCAAACACGCTATGCTTGCCTCTATTAGTTTCGATAGTGTGCGCCTTTTAATTTTGCATGGCGGTCATTTTGTTATGTTTCTTCAAAGAGTGTCTATTTTATTCAAGGTTCCCGAAAATATTCAGTTGTTAGGTAAAAAAAGGTTAGTGGTGTTGAAGTTAGGTTAGATTAGCTAAAGCGAATTAAAAAACGTCGCATTAGTAAAACATTGTAAACGTAGCAATGGGTAGTTTGATCGTCGTCGCGATAGGTAGTTTGAAGCTCCTCCTCGCTACGCTCGTCGTCGCGGTAGGTAGTTTGAAGCTCCTCCTCGCTTCGCTCGTCGTCGCGGTAGGTAGTTTGAAGCTCCTCCTCGCTTCGCTCGTCGTCGCGGTAGGTAGTTTGAAGCTCCTCCTCGCTTCGCTCGTCGTCGCGATAGGTAGTTTGAAGCTCCTCCTCGCTTCGCTCGTCGTCGCATTCGTGGTTTTGAAAATATGTATTGCAGCCATTTTGAAAAACGGTGGATGTCTAAAAGAAGCTAAAGCATGTTAATCAGTATCCTTGCGGATACTCAGATATCAATTTTCATACGGATTGGAGATCCATAACAAAGTTCAGTAAAAAATATGAAATTTTTCAAAATGGCGGAATCAAAATTTTTTCCCCATATTCTTGCTAAGTATCTAGGGGGAGTCTTAGATATCGATTTTCATCCGGATCGGATAACATTTTCTATAAGTCGATACGTCTCCATCCGCCATCTTGAAAAAATCTATTTCATTTGTGTTCTGTTTTGTTCCTTTATACATCTTTACTCGATCCCCAGAAACAACTTTTCTATTACATTCATATTGGAGGCGTAAAAAAGGAAAGTTCATATTTCGTTAAAATCACCTTTGTATGGCACCCCTATTAAAAAATGGCGCATGTCAAAATTTGATTTTAGAATGTTGATCAGCATCCTTGGGGACCGTCAGATATCGATTTTGATCCGGATCGGAGAATTTTTTTTTCCGCCATGGCCAAAATTTCTGCCATTTTGAAAAAAAAAATTTGGTGTTATTTTCCCTTTTGGCCTCCAAACAATATTAGTTCGAGCTCTTTATACTAAAGTATCATGGTTTCGACGTCATATCCGGTTTAAATTTGTATGGGCGATTTTTTTTTCCGCCATTTTGAATTTTTTTTATTTTCTCTAAAATCGTCCCAGGGTTTGCTATGACATTCCTGAGAACGCATATGACCCATCTCATATCGTTTAGCCAGGCCGTTGATGGTCACGATGATGGAAGGTCGGAAGACCAGGTCATGAAATGTTTTGAATTTTGATTGTCCATTTGCATACAAATTTATAAAAATATGATCAAAATTTCCCATAGGTATCGAGAAACAATGAGCCAAAAATGAAAAAAAAAATTTGTATGGCAGCCATCTTTAAAAATGGCGGGATCCAAAATATTTTTTCAAATATCGAATCAGGGACCCCAAAAATCCCCCGATGCAAAAAATCAGCCGGATCGGACCAACTTTCAAAATGGCCGCCATCTTGGATCCGCCATCTTGGATTTTCATGACGACCATCCGAAAGCGCCCATCCTCCTCTGTGACATTTGGTCGAACACACCCCACCTAACTCTTACCGTTTCCGATTTATAAGCGTTTCAATTTTGTATGGAATTTTTGTTTTTTTGTATGGCAACCCCCATTTTTTTTTATTTCTCTCCAAGCGTCCCAAGGTTTACTACAACTTTAGTTAAAACAGGTCACCCATCCGACTTGTAGTTTCCGAGAGCCGTTGACCGGTTCCATCAAGGAGACGACTTTTTATATCTTATCTTAATCTTAATCTTAACATCTTAACAGATATCTTAATCTTAATCTTAACAGATATATAAAGCTAAAAAACGGTGACAGATGATTTATTGACATGAATGTTTTCGTAAGAAGGAGCCATCGGACGACCTTACAATCTATGAGAGATATGTACGGAAAAATCCCGAGGCCAAAAATTAAATATGTCAGCATCAGAAAGTGGTACCAGGAAGAAGTTCCAGATGGGATCTCGAAAACGGTAAGAGATAAAGATAAACTAATTGAACAAAAATGTAGTAAACCTTGGGACGATTCTAAATAAACAATAAAAAAAGGTACCTCTTATACAAAAAAACATATTTTTCATACAAAAACCGAAAAATACTTACTCAGAAAGTCATATATTCCTGTCCTGTCATCCAGTAAGAAACTCTATAGGCCCTTGAATAAGGTCGATAATCGTATGAAATAAGATGGCCGCATACGGCTAACTTCTGTTCGGTGCTGGTAAATAATAATGTGATCTATGGTCTATGGTGGATGGAGTGCGACCACTTGGGCAGATTTCTGCCATTTGGGCAGATTTCAAATTTACACTGTAATGATAAATAAAAAGTGTATACGTTTTAAAAATGTGTTGTTATGAGCATACATACATAAGATATTATGAGAAAAAATGTAGAATCCGCCATTTTGAAAATTTCATTCGTTAAACAGCTGATCTTCCTTATTACGCTGAAACTACATTAGTATTAGATATTACACACAGTATTAGATATTTTGAGCTTACGTATGTTGTGGTAGTAATAGAAATTTCAGGTTATATTGGAAAAAAAGTTTCTTCGCTCCGAATGAAAATCGATTACAACATATTTTAGTCAATTTTGACATCCACCGTTTCCCAAAATGGTTGCCATACGTTGTACTGTTGATGTGACTACCAAACGCGACGACGAGCGAAGCGAGGAGGAGCTTCAAACTATCTACCGCGACGACGAGCGAAGCGAGGAGGAGCTTCAAACTACTTACCGCGACGACGAGCGAAGCGAGGAGGAGCTTCAAACTACATACTGCGACGACGAGCGAAGCGAGGAGGAGCTTCAAACTACTTACCGCGACGACGAGCGAAGCGAGGAGGAGCTTCAAACTACCTATCGCGACGACGAGCGAAGCGAGAAGGAGCTTCAAACTATCTACCGCGACGACGAGCGAAGCGAGGAGGAGCTTCAAACTACTTACCGCGACGACGAGCGAAGCGAGGAGGAGCTTCAAACTACTTACCGCGACGACGAGCGAAGCGAGGAGGAGCTTCAAACTACCTACCGCGACGACGAGCGAAGCGAGGAGGAGCTTCAAACTACCTCTTTGAAGAAATAAAACAAAATTGCCGCCATGCAAAATTAAAAGGCGCACACTATCGGAACTAATAGAGACAAGCATAGCGTGTTTGGGCTCATGTTAAAGAGAACAACGGAGGCTTTCTTACAGTCTTAAAATAATTAAATAAAAGACTAGACCCCACGGTGAATTGTTGTCAAATGTATATCCATTTTTACATTATTGACAGAAAAAGCGACTGGCTGATTTGGGCAGAATTTATATGCCTATTTAAGGTTAGGGCAGAATTTGTAGTTTTTACATATGGTCACACATTTATTTTGTTTCGGGCGATTTGCTTTGTTCTCAGATTAAAGAAGTTTGTTTTGCTAAATATTGTATATTATACTGTGAATCATATTTCGGTTGTGTGGTAAGTTCTTCGGCATTAAAGTAAATCTTCTGAAGTAGGTAAGTTTTATATATATAGAAGACTATATATGTCACGAATTGTTGAGATAACTATAAGGTGATATATAAATAAATGTTTTAAATGAGATTGCCATGGCTAGGTAAATACATCATTCCTAACCTATCAACAGAAAAGAACAGTACCTATGCAAAGGAACAATGACTGACAATTAAATAAAAAAATGACCTACTATTTGAAAATCACTAACTAGGTACTAAGACATAGGTTAACTACTTAAGTTACTAACATATTGTGAGAAACAAGAGATTAAAAAACTACCTAAAACGTTTATTTTATCACCCTATCTGCTCCTTCAGTCTACCTATGAAAATAAAGCATGTAACTCTGCCGCTGGAACTTAGGAAGTGATTCCAATAGTGGTATAGATCCTGTAAGTACTATTAAAAGGACTGAATGTTCAAGAGTCCATGAATGTACTTACTTTTATACCATAAGATGGTATTGTTATTTTAATATTATAATTTGGATTTGGACTTGGATTGGAATATTAGAATAAAACCTAATCAGACACAAACAAACCTCCTATTACTATTATAAGTGGAAAGAGTTAAAAATATATTATTTTCTTTTCAGTTTTACAACCCCATACTGGACTGACAGCTCAGTTGGTAACCATAGAATCCATGGATTGTGGTTTTGATTCCCACCCAGGACAAACATTTGTGTCTGGGTGTTATATTGTACTTTATTTGTGTATGTATTTACATTTCTATCAGTTATTTGCTTCCCATGGTAAAAAAAAAACAAACTATGCTTAGCTCACAGAATTCGCCCTATTACATAGGTTACTTGAGGCTAGATTGATTGCACTGTGTGAAATGTCCAGACATTTAGGGAAAGGATGTATGGAGGCAGGTATTCATCCTTTTTAGGGTTCAGTACCCAAACAGTAAAGCGAACCCTATAATAACTAATACATTCTCCCTTCTCTTTCCCATAGTATAGGACAGAAGCGGTTTTGGATCACATGTATTTCTGTTTCTGTTGCCACTATAACAATAAATACATACTAAAAGCAGAATAAAATAAATATTAAAGGGGCTCCCATGCAACGGATGTTGTTTTTATTTTTATAGATAATGTGGTATTTTCATTTCTTTCTAGGACAGTGGATTTGAGATCAACACCGGCAGCGGAACCAAAAAGAAACACAAAGAAACAATGGCTAACATTATCGTCAGGCGGAAGATGACTGTCTAGATGACAAATACATTTTGTAACATTATTATCTTTATCATTTTCAGGTTACAAAAGAAGAGAAAGAGTCAAAAAAACTGCCCAAAACCTAGATTTTTACCATATAAGCATGTAACTGTGCTGCTGGAACTTAGGAAATGATTCCAATAGTGGTAAAGATCCTGTAAGAACTATTAAAAATGTAAGATAAGAAGAATCTAAATGTAATATCCTGAAGGACTGAAACAGTGTTTGTGAATTAATGTGGTAGAATAATAATTAGAAAATGGTGTCTCCAAGTTTCTTTGGTCCCTTGATTTTTTTTATAACACCGATTTGCTATGTTCAAGAGTCCATGAAAGTACTATCACAATATACCTACCTAATTTCATTAAGATCATAGAATGACGATAAATAATTTCAAATGTAAGAGTATCAATATTTTATTATAATTTGGACTTGGATTGCATTATTAAATTAAAGGTAATCAATCAGACACAAACCAATTTTATTTATTTATTTATCTAAGATTCACAGCGTAGGCAGACCACCCACTAAGTGGACCGATGACCTGGTGAAAACTGTGGCAAGCCGATGGATGCAGAAGGTGAGCAGCCGCTCAAAGTGGCACTCTCTGGGGGAGGCCTATGTTCAGCAGTGGATGATGATGAACTATGATGAACCATCAGCTCCTCGCAGTAGGTACTGACCAGATCAATAATTACTATTAGGTACCAGGTTTAAACATAAATTTAGATATGCCTTGCATGAGACCAGTAGGTAAGTACAATCTATGTATGTATTTTTAGCTAACAGGCAATTTACTAATATTATTTCCCTTCACTTGAAACTACCTACATACATTGAAAAACTAAATAAAATACCATTAACTTTGCTAAGGTTGTATTTGGAACATCTGTGAATAAATGGATTCTATAATTAATTGTTCACCTGTTGCAACTGAAATCATTAAATTCATTATGTGTCCCACGGGCAGCTGTGCACTGTCTGCCTGCATAGACATGGCAAGTTATACTATAAAAAAAATGGGAGGTAAATTCTATGGCTGTCTGTCAAACAACCTATACAATATAACCTTTTCTATTTCTGAATTAATAACACTAAAAAAAGTATATTAATAAATAATAATGTTTTGTTACAATCACCAGATCAATTCGTTTTTAAATTTAGAGGATAAGTAGGTATCTACCTAATTAGATATGCTGTATAGGTACCTAAGTGTAAATGAATGGTATATCTAAGTAAGTAAAAGAAATGTATTGTGTCTTTTCTTTTCCTTATTCCTGGTCAGAGCGAATAGCATGAGATATTAGCTGTCCATTTTGACAGATTTACCCTAATTACTGAACCCGACTGAAAAAAACATCATGAGTTCTCATTAAGATAGATAGGTACCTACTAAGTGGATATTTTTAACAAACCCACACTAATCCAGGGTAAAGTTGTTTAAATAAATAAACTAAGTATAGCTACTTTAAATGTGTGGACATTTCACACAGCCCCATCTAGCTCCAAACTAATAGTCTTATTACACCTGCCGCAATCAGGGTATAAGCATAGCTTGTACTATGGGAACCAGATAACTCATATAATACATAGATACATTTTTGTTTGTAACTACATATATAGAATACAATATAACACCCAGATACGGAACAAACATCTAACTTCATCACACAAATGTTTGTCTCTGGTAGGAATCGAACCCACAGCCCTCGGTTCAGAAGGCACGGCTACTACCAGCTGAGCCATCGGGCCTATCGATAATATAGCTAAGTTTAGGACACACAGTATGTTGTTGCTTGGATGTGGTTGACATTCCATGTAGGCGCCCGCGCGTCCTAAACTGAGCTTTATTTCCATGCATTTTGAATGGAATAGGAAGCCGTCTGTGCCATGTCGGCGCCCGACGCCATTTATGTGTGGCCTGCGCTAAGGTAGCAGAGGAATAGTTATTTTGTTTTTTGTTTCTCTCTGTAGTAGAAATAGGCTAAGATAAAACACTGAGTAGCTATTTCACTGTGGCCCAACTGCCATGAAATTATGCCCAATTGTACAGCAGCTGTTACAAACTTTCATATATTGACTAAACAGGGGTATACTTACAGTATATTATACATATCAATCAAGTATATTACTATATTTTTTACATATAAGTAACTAACTTTCTACAAACAAAGAGGTGGTGTAAAGTAAGTGCGCATCACATTGTCACCATGGGCAAGAAGAAATACCCATGGTCTACCCAGGTGAACTCTGGTGGACCATGGATTGAATCTTGCTATAGATTGACACTTGACAAGCACTTCATATATTTTATTGTAAATAAGGTATTGTGATGTATTGTAATCTGTAAAAATAACGCTGTTTCCTTATTAGTTTTCATGGACCTAATAAGAAACCTTTGATTGAGACCTAAAACCTTTTTTTATTTCATCCATGTTAGTTTCATTAAAAATGTCTGTTTCATATGGTACATAATGAATTTGATTTAATCATTGTTTCCACTGCTGAACACAGGCATCCCATTTACACCCCACTTGGATGCTTATCATAGAGGGGTTTGCCATAAGCACCCATAGAGGTTTTAATATGTACTAGAAGTCATTGTAACCACCACACTTGGCTTGGTGATCGGCTGAACGCAGACGATTCTAATGTGCCGAGGAGAATGTTGCTGTCTATTTTCTGGATATTCCATTCCAGACCACAAAACAAAAATCAGGATTCTACAAGTTGAGTTGGAAAAACTTCTTGATTTTGAGCTCTGCGACGGAATAATGTCGCAATTTTGCCAGTGTTCTCACGTACCATGGACCACGTACTGTAAGACAAGACAAGTGACGGGAATAATCTCAAGAATACTATCAGAATAATCTGTCTGGACAACTCGCAGGTACCTACGGATTTTTATCTTCATTCTACAACAAAAATATAAAATTATAAATAAACATTCTTTTTTTTTCTAATTCAAAGCGCTGAAACTGACAAAGACAACTTATAAATGGCATTGACATTTAACAGCACTTTTTTTTGTTATATTTTGGCTCCACACATAGTGTATTTAGCCAGTGTCAAGTATTGTCATTTTTCATCATGTTTAATGTTAATAGAATATTACACGTAAAGTCAAGTCTTAGTCATAGTCATAGTCCAGTCTAAGTCAGGTAGTTATAGTCCAGTCTAAGTCATGCTCCAGTAAAGTGGTGGCAACTTTACTAGAAGCTTCTATGGCATTTTGGAAGCAACACGAAAAATCACGTTCCACCACATTATATCACTTGCCTACACTCATGCTCGTAATTCAGCACTTAATGCGTAAAACGCCACCAATTTTAAACATTGAAAACACTGGAAATAGCACAAGTTTTGAGAAATAATACAATGAATGACGTGAACATTTCCGCGTTCCCGCCAAAAACTTTGTAATATTTATTTACCTGTCTGTCTGCCGTCAAGCGTTAGCGTATAAGAGTCTGCGCCCGTCTTGTACTTTTATCACAGATTACTTATACGTAGCATGACTTTTATCAAAGACTTTTTTTTATCCTATATCCACAGAGTAACTTAACCCAATTTCTTTACTTGGCAAGGTATATGTCGCTATGAATGTTGCAATGAACCTTACACACTCTTGTTCGTAAAAGTCAAACTTTGCTCCATCTGTATAGTGGTAGTTCATCTGAGTGTATAGTAGATTTGTTTTTCTCTAATCTGTGGCTCTGTCTTAGTTTGTGGTACTTTTTTCTTTGGGCCAACTATTTTTTTTTTCTCTAATCTGTAGGGCAGACTTCAACTAAAGAGTATATAATTTACTAACTTCAACTCTTCCTTATAGGCAAAGAAAGAGTATCAAATCGTTTTAGAAAAAGGTTTTTTGACGCTGTTTAGCATTTTCTGCAAGTGTCAATGCCAATGTCGAGCGGAGAAAATGACAGCTGATAACGGCATATTGTGCTATCAAAGTCATTTGTTATCTGACAATTTTTTATTTTTTTATTTTTGTTATATTTTGGCTCCACACATAGTGTATTTAGCCAGCGAAATGTATTAAACAAATTATTTTGATATGACATAACTGTACAAATGTATTTTTTTTAAGTTTGACTCATCGACTAAACGCTACTTAGCCGGTAGGTATCAAGTTCGGTACTTACATAATCTAATAACCTAACTTCAACACTAACCTATTTTTACCTAACAACTGAATACTTTCGGGAACCTTGATAAAAATTGACACTCTTTGAAGAAACAAAACAAAATGGCCGCCATGCAAAATTAAAAGGCGCACACTATCGGAACTTATGGGGGCAAGCATAGCGTGTTTGGACTCATGACAAAGAGAACAACGGAGGCTTTCTTACAGTCTTAAAATAATTTAAATATGGCGGATTCAAAATGGCGCCCGATTTTTTAGTAACTCAGATTCGGCTGATATTTTAGTTAGTTTGAAGCTCCTCCTCGCTTCGCTCGTCGTCGCGGTAGGTGGTTTGAAGCTCCTCCTCGCTTCGCTCGTCGTCGCGTTAGTGGTTTTGTCAGTATGTATGGCAGCCATTTTGAAAAACGGTGGATGTCTAAAAGAAGCTAAAGCATGTTAATCAGTATCCTTAGGGACACTCAGATATCAATTTTCATACGGATTGGAGATCCATAAAAAAGTTCAGTAAAATGTATGAAATTTTTCAAAATGGCGGAATCAAAATTTTTTTCCATATTCTTACTGAGTATCTAAGGGGAGTCTTAGATATCGATTTTCATCCGGATCGGATCACTTTTTCTTTAAGTTGATACGTCTCCGTCCGCCATCTTGAAAAAAATCAATTTCATTAGTATCCTGTTTTGTTCCTTTACACATCTTTACTCGATCCCAAGAAACTTCTTTTCTATTACATTCATATTGGAGGCGTAAAAAAGGAAAGTTCATATTTCGTTAAAATCACCTTTGTATGGCAACCCTATTGAAAAATGGCGCATGTCAAAATTTGATTTTAGAATGTTGTTAAGCATCCTTGGAGACCCTCAGATATCGATTTTCATTCGGATCGGAGAAACTTTTTTTTCCGCCATGACCGAAATTTCCGCCATTTTGAAAAAAACTTTTTTGCTATATCTTTCCTTCCGGCCACCAAACAATATTAGTTCGAGCTCTTTATACTAAAGTATCATGGTTTCGGCGTCATTTCCGGTTTAAATTTGTATGGGTGATTTTTTTTTCCGCCATTTTGAATTTTTTTTATTTTCTCTAAAATCGTCCCAGGGTTTGCTATGACATTCCTGAGAACGCATATGACCCATCTCACATCGTTTAGCCAGGCAGTTGATGGTCACGATGATGGAAGGTCGGAAGACCAGTTCATGAAATATTTTAAATTTCGATTGTCCAATTTCATACAAATTTAAAAAAAAAAGTTCAAAATTTCCCATAGGTATCGAGAAACAATGAGCCAAAAATGAAAAAAAAAATTTGTATGGCAGCCATCTTTAAAAATGGCGGGATCCAAAATATTTTTTCAAATATCAAATCAGGGACCCCAAAAACCCCCCGATGCAAAAAATCAGCCCGATCGGACCAACTTTCAAAATGGCCGCCATCTTGGATCCGCCATCTTGGATTTTCATGACGACCATCCGAAAGCGCCTATCCTCCTCTATGACATTTGGTCGAACACACCCCACCTACCTCTTACCGTTTCCGATTTATAAGCGTTTCAATTTTGTATGGAATTTTTATTTTTTTGTATGGCAACCCCTATTTTTTTTTATTTCTCTCCAAGCGTCCCAAGGTTTACTACAACTTTAGTTAGAACAGGTCACCCATCCGACTTGTAGTTTCCGAGAGCCGTTGACCGGTTCCATCAAGGAGACGACTATTTGCTGATGTCAGCTTTTTCTGGTGGTCACGTGACCCATCTCTATACAACCTCATACTCTGTTTTTTTCCACCACTTCCAGGAGCTGAGATCAAAAATGTCAGTCAGTCAGTGAGTGAGTGAGTGAGTGGGTAACGAACTTTATATATTATAACTAGTATTTTGCTCTGTGCGCGGGCCGCGTGCGGCCCGCGAGGACGTTATCGTGGCTGTTGTATTTATAAAAGTCTTATACTTTGTGCTAAACTTTAAATTTTGCAAGTACAAGTACAAAACGACGGTATTTTTCAAAGAAAATGATAATGCGCTTGACTTTGCATGGCGGCCATCTTGAAAAATGCTGTCAGTCAAATAAAAGGTCAAAAATTGAAATCAGCATCCTTTAAAACCCCCAAATATAAAATATCAGCCGAATCCGAGTTACTATAAAATCGGGCGCCATTTTGAATCCGCCATCTTTGAATTATTTTAAGACTGTAAGAAAGCCTCCGTTGTTCTCTGTAACATGAGTCCAAACACGCTATTCTTGCCTCTATTAGTTTCGATAGTGTGCGCCTTTTAATTTTGCATGGCGGTCATTTTGTTATGTTTCTTCAAAGAGTGTCTATTTTATTCAAGGTTCCCGAAAATATTCAGTTGTTAGGTAAAAAAAGGTTAGTGGTGTTGAAGTTAGGTTAGATTAGCTAAAGCGAATTAAAAAACGTCGCATTAGTAAAACATTGTAAACGTAGCAATGGGTAGTTTGATCGTCGTCGCGATAGGTAGTTTGAAGCTCCTCCTCGCTTCACTCGTCATCGCAATAGGTAGTTTGTAGCTCCTCCTCGCTTCGCTCGTCGTCGCGATAGGTAGTTTGAAGCTCCTCCTCGCTACGCTCGTCGTCGCGGTAGGTAGTTTGAAGCTCCTCCTCGCTTCGCTCGTCGTCGCGGTAGGTAGTTTGAAGCTCCTCCTCGCTTCGCTCGTCGTCGCGGTAGGTAGTTTGAAGCTCCTCCTCGCTTCGCTCGTCGTCGCGATAGGTAGTTTGAAGCTCCTCCTCGCTTCGCTCGTCGTCGCATTGGTGGTTTTGAAAATATGTATTGCAGCCATTTTGAAAAACGGTGGATGTCTAAAAGAAGCTAAAGCATGTTAATCAGTATCCTTGCGGATACTCAGATATCAATTTTCATACGGATTGGAGATCCATAACAAAGTTCAGTAAAAAATATGAAATTTTTCAAAATGGCGGAATCAAAATTTTTTCCCCATATTCTTGCTAAGTATCTAGGGGGAGTCTTAGATATCGATTTTCATCCGGATCGGATAACATTTTCTATAAGTCGATACGTCTCCATCCGCCATCTTGAAAAAATCTATTTCATTTGTGTTCTGTTTTGTTCCTTTTTACATCTTTACTCGATCCCCAGAAACAACTTTTCTATTACATTCATATTGGAGGCGTAAAAAAGGAAAGTTCATATTTCGTTAAAATCACCTTTGTATGGCACCCCTATTAAAAAATTGCGCATGTCAAAATTTGATTTTAGAATGTTGATCAGCATCCTTGGGGACCGTCAGATATCGATTTTGATCCGGATCGGAGAATTTTTTTTTTCCGCCATGACCAAAATTTCCGCCATTTTGAAAAAAAAAATTTGGTGTTATTTTCCCTTTCGGCCTCCAAACAATATTAGTTCGAGCTCTTTATACTAAAGTATCATGGTTTCGACGTCATTTCCGGTTTAAATTTGTATGGGCGATTTTTTTTTCCGCCATTTTGAATTTTTTTTATTTTCTCTAAAATCGTCCCAGGGTTTGCTATGACATTCCTGAGAACGCATATGACCCATCTCATATCGTTTAGCCAGGCCGTTAATGGTCACGATGATGGAAGGTCGGAAGACCAGGTCATGAAATGTTTTGAATTTCGACTGTCCATTTTCATACAAATTTAAAAAAAAAAGTTCAAAATTTCCCATAGGTATCGAGAAACAATGAGCCAAAAATGAAAAAAAAAATTTGTATGGCAGCCAGCTTTAAAAATGGCGGGATCCAAAAAATTTTTTCAAATATCGAATCAGGGACCCCAAAAACCCCCCGATGCAAAAAATCAGCCCGATCGGACCAACTTTCAAAATGGCCGCCATCTTGGATTTTCATGACGACCATCCGAAAGCGCCCATCTTCCTCTATGACATTTGGTCGAACACACCCCACCTACCTTTTACCGTTTCCGATTTATAAGCGTTTCAATTTTGTATGGAATTTTTGTTTTTTTGTATGGCAACCCCCATTTTTTTTTATTTCTCTCCAAGCGTCCCAAGGTTTACTACAACTTTAGTTAAAACAGGTCATCCATCCGACTTGTAGTTTCCGAAAGCCGTTGACCGGTTCCATCAAGGAGACGACTTTTTGCTGATGTCAGCTTTTTCTGGTGGTCACGTGACCCATCTCTATGCAACCTCATACTCGGTTTTTCTCCACCACTTCCAGGAGCTGAGATCAAAAATGTCAGTCAGTCAGTGAGTGAGTGAGTGAGTGGGTAACGAACTTTATATATTATAACTAGTATTTTGCTCCGTGCGCGGGCCGCGTGCGGCCCGCGAGGACGTTATCGTGGCTGTTGTATTTATAAAAATGTTATACTTTAGTTTAAACTTGTAATTTTGCAAGAATTAGTACAAAACAGCGGTATTTTTCAAAGAAAATGATAATTGATCTGACTTTTGCATGGCGGCCATCTTGAAAAATGCTGTCAGTCATGTAAAAGGTCAAAATTTGAAATCAGCCTCTTTTAAAATCCCCAAATATAAAATATCAGCCGGATCTGAGTTACTATAAAATCGGACGCCATTTTGAATCTGCCATCTTGGAATTATTTTAAGTCTATGAGAAAGCCTCCGTTGTTCCTTTGTTATGAGTCCAAACACGCCTTGTCGGCTTCTATAAGTTCCGATTGTGTGCGTGTTTTAATTTTGTATGGCGGTCATTTTGTTTTGTTTATCAATTATATGTCAATTTGAATCAAGGATCCTGAAAATATTTAGATCTTAGGTAAGACAGGTTAGTTAGATAAGCTAAAATCAATTAAAAAGGTCGCATTAGTAAAACATTGTAAATGTAGAGATGGGTAGTTTGAAGCTCCTCCTCGCTTCGCTCGTCGTCGCGGTAGATAGTTTGAAGCTCCTCCTCGCTTCGCTCGTCGTCGCGATAGATAGTTTGAAGCTCCTCCTCGCTTCGCTCGTCGTCGCGATAGATAGTTTGAAGCTCCTCCTCGCTTCGCTCGTCGTCGCGATAGAAAGTTTGATGCTCCTCCTCGCTTCGCTCGTCGTCGCGGTAGGTAGTATGAAGCTCCTCCTCGCTTCGCTCGTTGTCGCGATGGGTAGTTTGAAGCTCCTCCTCGCTTCGCTCGTCGTCGCGGTAGATAGTTTGAAGCTCCTCCTCGCTTCGCTCGTCGTCGCGTTGGTGGTTTTGTCAGTATGTATGGCAGCCATTTTGAAAAACGGTGGATGTCTAAAAGAAGCTAAAGCATGTTAATCAGTATCCTTAGGGACACTCAGATATCAATTTTCATACGGATTGGAGATCCATAAAAAAGTTCAGTAAAATGTATGAAATTTTTCAAAATGGCGGAATCAAAATTTTTTTCCATATTCTTACTGAGTATCTAAGGGGAGTCTTAGATATCGATTTTCATCCGGATCGGATCACTTTTTCTTTAAGTTGATACGTCTCCGTCCGCCATCTTGAAAAAAATCAATTTCATTAGTATCCTGTTTTGTTCCTTTACACATCTTTACTCGATCCCAAGAAACACCTTTTCTATTACATTCATATTGGAGGCGTAAAAAAGGAAAGTTCATATTTCGTTAAAATCACCTTTGTATGGCAACCCTATTGAAAAATGGCGCATGTCAAAATTTGCTTTTAGAATGTTGTTAAGCATCCTTGGAGACCCTCAGATATCGATTTTCATTCGGATCGGAGAAACTTTTTTTTCCGCCATGACCGAAATTTCCGCCATTTTGAAAAAAACTTTTTTGCTATATCTTTCCTTCCGGCCACCAAACAATATTAGTTCGAGCTCTTTATACTAAAGTATCATGGTTTCGGCGTCATTTCCGGTTTAAATTTGTATGGGTGATTTTTTTTTCCGCCATTTTGAATTTTTTTTATTTTCTCTAAAATCTTCCCAGGGTTTGCTATGACATTCCTGAGAACGCATATGACCCATCTGACATCGTTTAGCCAGGCCGTTGATGGTCACGATGATGGGAGGTCGGAAAACCAGGTCATGAAATGTTTTGAATTTCGATTGTCCACTTTCATACAAATTTAAAAAAAAAAGTTCAAAATTTCCCATAGGTATCGAGAAACAATGAGCCAAAAATGAAAAAAAAAATTTGTATGACAGCCATCTTTAAAAATGGCGGGATCCAAAATATTTTTTCAAATATCGAATCAGGGACTCCAAAAACCCCCCGATGCAAAAAATCAGCCGGATCGGACCAACTTTCAAAATGGCCGCCATCTTGGATCCGCCATCTTGGATTTTCATGACGACCATCCGAAAGCGCCCATCCTCCTCTATGACATTTGGTCGAACACACCCCACCTACCTCTTACCGTTTCCGATTTATAAGCGTTTCAATTTTGTATGGAATTTTTATTTTTTTGTATGGCAACCCCCATTTTTTTTTATTTCTCTCCAAGCGTCCCAAGGTTTACTACAACTTTAGTTAGAACAGGTCACCCATCCGACTTGTAGTTTCCGAGAGCCGTTGACCAGTTCCATCAAGGAGACGACTTTTTTCTGATGTCAGCTTTTTCTGGTGGTCACGTGACCCATCTCTATACAACCTCATACTCGGTTTTTTTCCACCGCTTCCAGGAGCTGAGATCAAAAATGTCAGTCAGTCAGTGAGTGAGTGAGTGAGTGGGTAACGAACTTTATATATTATAATAATAATAATAATAATTAGCATAGCACAGTGGTTTGTCTCGTAAGCGTTTTATTTTATAACGTTATTAAATTCGCTGTATATATAATTTATGACCTTCTTATAGAAGCAACACCTTTCGCTGCATATGTTCCGCTTTCAAAGTGACTTTAATGCTAATTAAAATAATTTTAAAGTTGTTAAAAGATCGATACCTTCGCTTAATATGCAATACAGACAAGTTTTTTTAGTCTAGGTGCCCAATATGCTGTTTCACCTACAAAATCGTCACTTACTTACAATCAGCGGACATCTGCACAGCAGCTGCTATGCTCTGATTTCTGGTAATTGTATTTGCACTTGTTATGCAAAACGGAGCAAGAAGCCAAACTCGTCGATCACTATTAGCCAACTTATAACGTGAATATTACTTGAAAACAGCAGTAAAAGAAATTGCATACTTGCCTATTTGTGCATTCCGGCACTGCACTTACTTGCATATGAGATATAACACGTTTTACATTGGAACAGTTGGAATATCATCTATGTTACGCAAAGCCATGATCTCGATCATATCGTGATGTGCTCACACGAAATTGTTAGCAGATCGAATCACATTATTATACTCCTTACCCAATGCTGTTCTTCCAGTGATAGCGATACATTTTTATAATGTGGCAGTCTTATGAGAATTATAAGGTGCCAGTTGCAATCAAGGAAGTGATTATACCGGTATGCAAAGCGAATCAATGTTTGCGGGCAAATTAACTACGTGGACAATGAAAGGCTTCTGTCGTGCGCTCATACATAATGACTGGCGTAGTCAGTGATGCAACAAGATAAATTAATTATCAACCCACGGCTCTTTGCCTTCCTCAATCCCACACTCGCTAAGTCAATGCAAGAGTGTGATTGTGTTGGCAAGCTTACCGTTTTGATTAACGTTGGCCATTTTATAATAAGCATAATCAATAAGTACTGTCGAAAACAGTCATTGGCTACGACTTAGGGTTATCAGATAGCATTGTAAATTATGGCGCATCGCTTCGGTACCTGCCACCGGCATCACCGCCTACGAATATTACAATATTCGTGTAGGCAAATATTCCGAAGCAAGCTTTATCACTGTCGACCATAAACTTGTAACTTAAAAAAAGTACATGGTTATCGCTATGAAAATAAATCTTTCCTACGTCTGATGAAAGGGGTACCAAATGTATTAAATTTCAATCTAGCGCCCAATTGACCGTAGCAACAAAAACGTATGAGTCATCGGTATCTATCATCAATTTGACTATACAAACCAATTCTTCGTTTTGGGGTCAAACAACTTTACTGAGCTTGGTAATTACTTCCTTATAATACGGCTAAAGTACATGTAGCGTGGTAATATTGTGTTCACTTTTTCTACAGTGCACGTGCGAATCGATCTAGAGAGGCCTCGCAGCGAGGGCGGAGCCGGCGACCAACCGTGAAGGAATTATTGTGCCCTTCCACGCAATACAGGCTCAAGGCTCACGAGTGGCTAAAAAGCTATCTCAGTGGTCGACACCAAAGCGTAGAGATCAATAAGATACAAAAAAACAAAAAAGAATCGTTTCGTTCACAGTACCGCTTAAATGAGTTTGGAGTGCCACAAGGCAGCGTTTTGGGACCACTGTTGTTCCTCCTCTACATAAATGATTTGCCTGATGCCACGAAACATCAATGTTTGCTGTTTGCAGATGACACAACAATAATGATCAAATGTGAAGATAGACTTTCATTTGAAAGGGAAGTCAATGAGGCTCTAAATGGCATCATGAATTGGCTTCATGCAAATAATCTTTCAGTAAACCTCACCAAAACAAAAGTAGTTGAGTTTCAAACTTACAACGGGAATCCTACAAATATTTGCGTTTCGTATGGATGTAATGTAATAGATAGAGTTAATGAGACAATGTTCCTAGGTGTAACAATAGACAAATTTTGTAACTGGAAAGCTCATGTTAATAATCTTTGCGGTAAATTAGACAGATTTGTATATGTCCTGTATCGGCTCAGACAGGTTGCAACTAAGGAAGCTGCTCTGTTGGCGTATCATGGCTATGTCTCATCCTGCCTTAGGTATGGGATAATTCTTTGGGGCTTTTCCGTTGATGCAGAACGAGCATTTCTCGTGCAAAAAAAGTGCATACGTTCACTCTGTGGCGCAGGATTTTTGGATAGCTGTAAGCCACTTTTTAAAAAACATAAAATCTTGCCTTTACCTTCGCTCTATGTGTATGAAATATGCCTATTTGTAAAAAAGCACCCATATTTGTTTAAAAGACAAAATGAGGTAATAAAACGAAGTCGTAATGTCCATGAGCTATATGTTCCGATACAAAGGCTCCAATTAAACAGTCAAAATGTAAATTGTATGGCAATTAGAGTATTCAATAAATTACCTGACATTTTCAAAATGCACGACATTAATGAATTTAAGAAAAAAATATTTGACTTCCTGCTGGATAAATGTTATTACTCTGTTAAAGACTTTCTAAATGACGCGTCGATTAGTAATTATAGATATAGATTAGTCTGACCAATTTAATGTATAATACATTTTGTTAATAATTAAAAATTCAATAATCAATAATAATAACTATAATTAAATTATTCCAACTCATTATTAACACTGACATAATTATGTAATTAAATTAAGTTAAATCCAATTTAAATATTTGTACGCCTGCACCTATAGGCAGAATTTTGTTGGAAGAATTATGTGCTATTCCATCTTTGCAATACTGTAACCCAAAATTCTTACAAATAAATTATTTAATTTCATTTCATTTCATTTCATTTCATTTCAATAAATAACTGATGTATAGGTAGGTACCTACTACTCTATCCTGGCCGAAAAATAAAGACCATTATTCACGCAGCCGTCCACCCTAGCATTTCACAAAAAAAACTGTCAGTTTAAGCAATATTTTATAATAATGCTGTGAAAGCTATCAATAACATAATATTGATAATAATTTCAAAGCGACATAAATTGAATCTAATGAATAAATTTCGCTTTCGCCACTAAACAATAAGTATGGTGTATTTTAATTAAACATAAGAATAGGTAATAGCTGAAGTTGGTTATAGCTTTCATCAAACAGTTAAACTGCCTACACAAAGACCATATTAAGGATGGGTAAATTACTCTCTACCAGTACG
This sequence comes from Ennomos erosarius, assembly GCA_963580505.1. Taxonomy (NCBI): domain Eukaryota; kingdom Metazoa; phylum Arthropoda; class Insecta; order Lepidoptera; family Geometridae; genus Ennomos; species Ennomos erosarius. The sequence goes on from OY756982.1 coordinate 4,148,711, forward strand.
ATTCCAAATACAAACACCCAAGAATCGACCTTAGTTAATATAGTGGGTGTTCGCAAGTTGGTATTAGCATTGACATACATTATGCTTTGCAATTACAGTCACATTCTCGACATTTCGGCTAAACGAGAGTAATTATTATGAGCACCCGATATTGCGCAAATCGCAGATTTGCCTGCTATAATATTATTGTAGTGTATTTATTATAGTATTGTTATTATTGTTAGAGCATAGTGTATGATTTAAATAGGGGTGTCAGTTTTGTTAACCTCACCATCACAGCGACGATGTAAAAACGAAACGAAATATGAGAAATAGGATAAATAAATAAATAACTCCCAACGACAGTGCGCTTTGTAGGGGCTGCCTGCAGGAGGACGAGACCGTAGAGCATGTGATGTTTCACTGCGAGGCCACGGAAGAGATAAGAATTAAAACCGGAATGCGTGAACAAGCGTATAAGCCTTGTAACCATTCATCAGCGTCACCATCTGCGACGCCAACACTGGAGCAGTTATGCCAGCACCCCAAAGCCGCACTCCGTTATTTCAAGGAGCTGGGCTGGCTTAGGTAGATGCTGGAGGAGGAAATGCACAATACACCCCAAGCGGGACGTCAGTGCAGGCCTTACCGCCCCCATTCCAAAATTAGAACTCCCAACGATCACATACATAGAACCTGGAGGCCTTAACTAGGATTCCCCGTATCTAGGGACCATGGTCCCACAACACCCAGACACAGAACCAGTATTTGCGCTTTTTTTTCTGTGCACAAATACTTGTCCTGTCGCGGGAATCGAACCCGCCACCTCCGGGTTATGGAGCCGACCTGCTCAACCACCACACCACGGAGGCTGTCTATACGGCCTATATATGTATGACTTTTGATATTTAATAAGATTTAGTAATAAATAAAATGTGAAAAGGAAAACGAATTTAAGGAGGTGCCTAAAAGTAAAAGTGTAACGTGCCGCCTGCAGATTAGACAGGAAAGAATGAGTTTATTTATACATTATATGCAACAATCTTCACAAGGTACCCGACGATGCAATTGTAAAGTATAATGAGGAGGCACAGAGCCTATAGGAGGCATCATGGTCATCAGGTCATCACATCAGTAAGTCAAGTGATTTTAACTTGAAGGTTTTAGTTTTTAAAGACCAATAATTATAGAGATGAATAAACCGATCACGATGGGTCAAGTTTACATGTTATACAAGGTAATAGAGTAATAAAGTTTAACTTATCATGCAGAAAACTTTTTTACAAACCAAATTGTGCTCAGAGCCGTAATAAAGAATTAAAACCAATAATTGGTGTCGGATTACGCAAAATGAAAAACAATAATTATACCTAATCATATTAACACACGTAGGTCTATAACGAATAACGAATATAGGACACTAATGTAGTATGAAAAACTTTCTTTGATGATGGCCAAGATTTTAATAATACCAAAATTAATGACAATAATGATAAGGCTGATGTTAAAATTAAAACAACCTAGAAGTCCGGAATATAACAATGGTAAGTAAATAAAAACACACTAATTTGTTCATTGTATCGAGAGACCGGCCCAAAGAGAAATTTGACAATGCTCTTAAAGAAAGTTTTCTGAACTCATCACAACGTGATTAAAACAAACGTGTTTTGGCTGATGCATTTGGCGAGACGAATGAAAACAGTCGTGAGATGTAAGGTTAAGTGGTAACCGTGACTTAATATTTACCGTTCTATTGTAAGCTATTATTCGTGTTCAAACTTTTAATAAAGTTGAAGATATAAGAGTTCTACTAAAGCTCTATTAAAAATTAAAAAAAAACTGTAAACAATGCTCATTCGGCTGTGACTATTGTAAATTAACCTAGCTCTTGTTATTACTCCGATGTTCGCAAAAGTGATGCTAAATAAACACCTATATGATTTTATGTAAATCGAAATGGTAATATCGGTGTGGAGAGACGAAGAAAGTGACACGTTGACCCGCATACATCTGCGTGGATGGAGCGAGAGTAAATTGACGTCACAGTCCAGACCAACCAAGCGACCCTAGGCAGTGTTTTGGCAACATTTGCGGCATTCGATATCAAACAAAAATACATGTTATGGAGAGATCAGATACTACTTACTTAAATATTTTGTAACTAATTAATTAACGTGTATCAGTAAAAATGAGACATTTTTGTAATTAAAAAACTCATGGTGTATTTATATCCAATTATTTTTTTGATAAATAAATCAATTATATTCCTCAAAAGGTAAACATTTGTGAAAACAAAAATTAAATCAAAAAATGACCAAGCTACAAGCCTTTTTAAAACCGGAATAGAAAGAGATAGCTCAAATAGCCAGTGACGTCAGAGGAAGGTCGTTATAGTACCTCATTAAGTCATTACTAAGCTGTGGTAGCTTTTCATACAATGTCTTTTTGGCATGTGATGTGACGTCAGTCACGAGTAGATATTTCATAGTAACTGTGGGGGCGCTCTGTTTTGCGAGGACAGGAGGTGCCTCCTGTAGAAACTTTAAAAGCTTTTTACTCCGTGATTTATTTACCGATTTTGCTTATTTTTTCAATTATTGCATTCATTTTTAATCTTTTAAGCTTACTAGGTGGTAGGAGTAGGACTTTTCTGCAAAGTTCGTCTAGGTAGGTACCACCGCTTTGCCAGTTAGTCTGCCGCCAAGCAGTAGTGCAAGCACTCCCATGTTCCGGTTTGAAGGGCATTGTAGCTAGTGAAATTACTGGCCAAATGAGACTTTATGACCTGATCTCACACATCACACAGTCTAGTTATCTGATTACTAGACTGTGTGATGTATCAGGATGATGTGCGCAGTGCAGTGTCACGCAAAACTTATTTTTTTTTAAGTTCCTAGTGACGCTGCAACTGTTATGGGCGACCGTGTCGCTTAACATCAGGTGAACGACTGGCTCGTCACCTCATATATTCACATTAAAAAAGAAATCTTCTTTATGAAATTAATATTTACTTGTTCATTTTTAATAGTAGTCATCATGCCTATTCTAAAGTAAATCTTTCCGTCTCTCAGTAATACCTTTTCATGACTAAACGGCTGAATAGATCTGGATGTAATTTGGAATGTAGTTTGAACTGCTGTAAGCCACATCAGGATACTTTTATCGCAATAAACCACGGCCAGCAGCTAGTTATAAAATGGTACTGCTGTTACGACATCGCGAAAGTTCTAAAACAGTACAGCGAAGGAAAGGAACACATTACCAGCGCCATTGTTTCCTGACAAATATAATCTGGGAGTTTTTAAGGCTAGAGTGAACCGGTATCTTCTAGGCGGGCATGCTCCATCGTCAACCGCGTCACACCATCAGGTGAGACCGTGGTCAAATGTTAGCCTGTCGTAGATAATAAAAAGACAGTAAATATTTATTAAGAGACGAATGCAAACATAACATAATTGTAGATCCACCCATCCATAAGACCGACCTGAATAACAACATGACTATATACATACTTCACGACAAAAAGTACTGTAGAAATAAATGGAGCTCCTGGAAATTGGCATTTCATTAATTTAATTAACTACGAGCAGTCACGAACTTATATTAGTAATTTAGTAGTTTCGAAGTGTTTTATTGCAGGATAATGAAATTTAGGTCTTAACTACATTTGACGATGGATAATTTGATTAATATACTTTTGACACAGTACCTACAAAGACCATTTAATAACGAATTAATATTATCTACAGAGAAGCTTAGAACTAAAAGTAACTAATATTGAGCTGATACAGGTGTTGTTGAATTTACATAATGTATTGAGATTAACTGACTTGAAGCAATATAAATATTATTATAGTAATTGTAGAATCGCTTAAGAAATCTGAAAATTAACGCATACGCATTGAACACGACATGAAATAACTGATACAGATGGCTACGTAACACACAACACACTTGTCAAATGCGACAGTAATTTTCTAAACCATATGACGAAAAGCAATTTAACAGCGATCTACTTTCGCAATAGGAACTGACAATGTTCAATTGTGTAAATGCGGTAATGATACCACTAGAGCAATTCCAAGCCTCACAAATATATAGAGGCTGTATGATCGCGTAATAAAACAATCAAAGTCAGCAGGCGAGATTGTACGTGATGCTTTAACAATGGCAAATCTGGTAGCATTAGATCTAATGGCGAAGGTCGAAACTGTAAATGGTGTAATCTAAACTTCACTTTAAAAGACATCTGAAACACAAATACAGAAATTCCATATAATACACACATTTAGCTCTTGTATGAATACTGTAAGCAACGTAGGAAATGCAATCTTTTATCGGATTTTATTTACTAACTGTTTATTTGTAGTTATTTGTTACGTATAATAAGTATAGTGTGGCATTTAACTGTAAGGAAGTATTAGCACCAGGTTTCCTACACAAAATAATATTATTTAGTAAAAATTTATGATGCAGGTACTAAATAGATGTTTGCTTTAAGTTTTTATCAGATAGAGCTTTGATAAGACCAAATCAATCCAGTATGTCACGTGGCATAGCTCATGTTTGGAAAATTTACGTTATATTAACAATTGCCAACTTGGCATGATTCGAAGACAAAGTTTTATAAGCAGAAAACGCCTAAATATGCTGCAGTGAAAAAAAAGCATAACTGATATGAGTATAGTGTAAATCTTGCAGTGCAATAGCAGGACAGACGGCGATCAAACAGCAGCGCACGCGCATGTCAAGCAACGCAACACTTTCGCCGATTAAAATCTTACGACGACGGTGACGCCTCTCCGAGAAACATACGTGACTGACGTTTAGAGTGGATTCATTTAGAAAATGGATGCAGTAAATAAATAACTAAATACAACTAGTGGCTGTCTCAGATAAGGTAGGTATATTGAAAGCATTAATGGGCATGTCGTCAGTGTTTGCTGATATTAGCTTGAATCTAGAGCACCAAATTTCCAAAATACATGTGTGGTAATACAAACATAAGGAACAAACACACTTTGTATTACATTCGAGCATTGAGATGACATCATAAAGAGTAATAACCATAAAACCATCTTAATTTAGACAGTACTATTGAGAGCCATAGAGCACACCAGAGCGCCACATAAAACTTCATCTTGCAAGACGTAAAATACATAATAAATGTTAATTGTGACGAGAACCACTAGTTATCAAAGTGTAATAAAGAGTTGCAAACATCGGAGACTTTAAACCTTGATTGATGTTGGCGTCAATTCAGTGAACTATGATTTTGTTGGGTTATTGGAAACATCACTTTCTCCGTTAATGACCAACGAAACATCAAGCTGATAAATCAATCTGAAAGAGTAAATTATTGCTTGAGGCAAGTATAGCAGACGGCGCATGTGTGCAACAAGAATTGTGTAGAGCTGTATTAACTTTAATCAGCGGCGGGTGAAATTGAACCGGAAGATCGAAAAGAAATCGATACTTACATTACTTACCCGGTGGATGTGGTCAGAGCGAATTTGAAAGTTGATGTCTTACTTGGTAGTGTACACACATAATACCAACTTTAATATCGATATTACATTTTTATTGATACTAAATCAAACGGAAAAAATTTAAAATTTAATCTTTTAATCAGATTTCATAACTGGTATGGACCGTGGAAACATTGTTGAGGTAAATTTTCAGTAAGGCAATATGGTAGTATCTCGACATAGACACATAGACATCGACCTTATGCAGGCAAAGGTAAATCAATAACAATTGTGAAACAATAGGATTTGGCAATATACACAAAGGTGGCCGCAGATAGATATTATCAAATAAATCCATGTAATCATTACTAGACAATTCGTGAGTGTCGATGGCGGTGGACGCTCGTGCGCACATAATTAAGCTACTTTGTTTTGAAATTATGTAATTACGTCCGGGGAAATTGCAAGCAATATAATTTTATGTAATAGCTACAAAAGAGAAAAATAATTTTATCATTATGCAATAACTACAATAATACTAAATAATATTGTCTCCACAACAACGGTAGCAACATTATGCTCATAAGTATACAGAATCCGAGTATTATTTAACTAATTTTGTGGTATTAGTAAAGTAAAGAGTTTAATAATTTCATCAGTTTTTTAATTGAATACTGTCTAGTGATATGACACTGTCGCCGTCACGGTCAATCGTCACGAATTTGCTTCAAAATTAGCGTACACAAGTGAACAAGTAGAGCGAGTCGTCGCCACCATCGTTGCGAGCAAAACAACTAGCAGCCTATTGCAGCGCCGTCAATCAACCAATGTAGAGCTTTATTACGCTATTTTTAACACTTTTTCTTAGGCGAACGAAAGTTTCTGTGTAGAAAACACTTTCCATAAATTAGACGCTCTGTGGCAAGTCGACAGTATAGGTAAAATATGATTAGGTATCGTGATACTTTCAAATTTAAATTGTAATTTGAAATTGAACGAAACGACCCACTCATAATGATGGAGAATTATGGTAGCTTAGATACGAAAAAAGGGTAGACAATAGTAATTTTTAAAGTAAGGATTTACATAAAAACAAAGGTATTTAATTTTATTCATTTATATTTTTCCAGTTGACTCTTTCGTATCCATTTTCAGTTCACAAATCTCCAGCTTTAGAATGTCTACAATCCACTCCGCACCCTTTTAGCGTGCCAGCCAAGGGTTGGCCTGTTGTTCTGGGATTAGCCACCGAGGGAGTGGCAGCACAAATGACATAAACTGCCGACGACTATCCGCGGCGTTAAATATAGGTTAACTTCGTGTCACGTCGACCATTCGTAAAACAAATGTTAAATTAATTACATTTGTCACGAACAAGGATAGCTGACACCGTTTAGCAAGCGTAGTTTTGTGCCAAATATTTGGGCGGATGAACCATGTATTTTTGTGTATTGACCCGGCTTTGTCTAATACGAAGTCAAATGACCTGACGACCTTTGGCCGCTACCGCTAACTACCGAACAACACGTACATGACAACTGGTAGCCCAAGTTAATTGAATTGAAAGTTATGTATTATCGAAACATTCTACTTTTCAAATTGGCAAACCAACAACAAGGCAGGTATATAATTTGGCCAGCTAAACTCCTAATTTAAAAATATTAAAAAAGTAGAAACCATCGTTAGATTGGAAAGTAGCTAATGTTAGAAGGATGTTGTCACCTGCACTAATAAGTATTCATTTAATAATTTTATACAGTACATATTTATGAAAAAAGTGTTGAAGAAAACCCGAATAAAACCAGTTTGGCTACTTGGCCACCCATCTTATTGCAATATTTACGTGTTTACGTATTTTTGTCTCACTCTAGATACTTTTTTCTGGTAGTGTTATTTGTATTTTTAGGTAGTAGGTAGTCATAAAGATAATTCATCCAAATAATTGATGGCTATGTATTAGCTGTTTAGTAGTGAGAACATTCCTATGAAAGCATGCGTCAACATTCTTTTGGAACTCCCGCAGTATGCATATTATTGCAGCCGCGTGTGGTTACTAATTATTGAAGATTATACTGTAACCATTTTTCTGAAAAATAGTCTCGTTTACATTTTTTAATGAATTTGTATACATAGTTAGAACACAAATTGATGGTTACATAATTTATCAGTTTAAGCTGAGTACATTTTTAAGAAATTCAATACGGTGACAATATTTGAAAATTATGAAATGTATACTTATTAGTGCAGGCGACTGTACCTACCTACCTAAGATAAGCGACAAAATTTTAACGTTAAATTAACGATAGTTTCCCTACTGATATTAACAACACACAATATGCCTCTGGGAGGTGTAGACTGTAGACTTGTAGAGTGACCAAATAAATTTTAAACCATATATTTTCATACTAATAATTCAAAATTCGAAAGTAAATAGGTACTAAACTTCGTTTGTTAATTTTTTCACGGCTAAATAGCTGATTTTGGTGACTGGGTAATATGAACCCTGGGAATGGTCATGATTACATGACATACTACATATCGCGACAAGATAAACTGTAGACCACGTGCAGAGCTAATTAAATTATAATAGGTAAAACGTTCGTTTTAAAGCTCAGTAACAAGTTTTTGTCATAATGACTGGTCCTTTGAAAGTTTAGTTTTGTCAATTTTGCCATACATTAAAACAAATTGTGCCTTAAAATGTCATGAAGTCACTAAATTCTTTAAACAGTAAGGAGCGAATGTGAACTTACCACCCTTTATGGGGTGCCAAATTCTACTGCGTGACTGGAATTGAAATAAAATAAACATAACATGACGTGACACAGTAAAAGCATGACCCATTTAGTTAATTGAGTTATGGGCACAGCAAAAGCTGTCCCATATAAAAACTGGTCACAGCAGCCTTGCACTGTGGTCGCTGCGGCGAAACTAAACACCAGCCGGACGCGTTCACCGATATCACATTAGAATTAGAAACCACTATCGTAAGTACAGCTGAGATATCTTAGAAGCATAACTGACTAAGTAGGCGATAATATCCTCGGTGGTGAATGTAAAATGTTGGTATTAAATCTAAGGTAGTTGCTTGTTGCTGTTTTATCTAGGGTTTGAAAAATACCTGAATTGATCGATTTATCTCGAGAGATAAATCGCTCAATTCAGGTCGTTTGTGCTAAATAATAACAGTAACTTCCGAAACTGTTTATGACAGATATCTACTAGATAGCGTAGGCCGGCCCCCCATTAGGTGGACCGACGATCAGTACCCCCTAGTACGAGTTTTCCAATACGTGAATACGCGCGAATCCATTTAAAACTTGTACTGCCATTTTTAATTCATCAACGTGTCCGCTAGGGGCGCTGCAGAGAAATGTATGGGAGAAACGGGAGAAAATGTAAACGAATCAAGTTTTAGTAAACTATCTAAACTTGTACTAGGGGTACTGGTGAAAACCGAAGGAACCAATGTACGCAGGAGGCGGCTCAAGGCGGCGCTCTATGGAGGAGGCCTATGTTCAGCAGTGGACGTTTTCGGGCTATTGATGATGATGATGACTTACTTAGATAACGTATAAGCGTACATTTGTGTTACTTATTATCCACAATTTCATAAACACTATTAGAAATATTAGAGAGAGTTCGCGAGACTATTTTGGCCTTGAAACCACGAAACTGCATTCTTTTATGATGTTGCCGCTTATGTTTTTCTGACGTCACAGCTAATATAATACCTACAGCTGACGTTTAAACACAACCTATTTCATGGACCGCACAGAAATATGAAAACGTTTCTTTGCTATAGCGTCAGCAGATAAATAATATATTTGGTCACACCAGTCGAGATGATAACGTACCAATTACACTGCATTGGCGATTCATACAAATCAACATCAAATAGCCCGATCTAGATACAACTAGGTTTCTACATCCAACTTATAAGTGGGTATGTCGTTGGCATGAACTTGAAAATAAAAAGGCAACATGCAAAAAGATTGCCACATGTGCAAATAGCGGCGAAATCGTGATAGCCTGCGGTGCAATTGTTTTGGAGGTCGATCCTTGCAAAATATAACCGATTCGAATATTACCAGAGTTCATAAGATGCAGTATTTTTTTTAATGTTTGATAGGTTTGCGTTTGATTACGTCGCGAATTAGTCATTCACTGAATATGGTACCGAGTAAAAGGAATAATTCACAACCAAATTAATTAGAATAGAATAATTCATATCATAATCAAGCGCAAGTCATTGTCCTTTTAGTCTGTCTCATGACCCATCCTTATCGAGATATTTTATATAATTAAGAATACGAGAAAGCTGTTAGTTAAAATTGTAGAGCCTCGTATACGGGGTAGTTTATTACTATCCTATATTTTTATAACTGCCATACCAGGCCGCGCAAATTAATCGTGGCTTGCCTTAAACGACGATAGATTAAAGAATGTTGCTTTTAGTTAAATGAGACTGAGTATTTATTGGGATAATATCTAACTAAAGAATACTGTAAAGGACATGTGTCGACTATTAGATTGATTACATCCAACTTTTGTGGTGTGCAAGTTTTGGACAGTCAAAACCGAAACTGAATCGTTACCAATCTAGTACTTCTATAACACAAAAGCCCACCTAGAGTGCCTATGTACGTTCTTATTTTAGTATTAATATTTAATATTATAATATAAGTCGCATGGACGGACGAAAACATTCCCGCCAGTTCGTGCGGCTGTTGATCCGAGAACGTTCTATCAAACTGACCGGAAAGATCATCTAAGCTACCAATTCATTAGATGACTGTTAGATATTTATTACCACTAATGTAGATCAGTAGATAAGGAAGGCTAAGTGAATTACATAACGCTGTGTTATTCAACCATTGTGGGATGTTTTAATCAACGCAGCTACTCATTACGATAAACGTTTATTTAAAGTGGATTGCTTATTTTAAAATGGAATTACTTGTGGGAAAGCAATGCTCGTTATAACAATATTAGAAACGCTTACGCATAGCCGCTTGAATGCATAACATTATAATAGAGACGTACGGGCGTACAATTTTAAAACACAAGGGAAACGATTTCAGAAAAATATCATAGCTTTTCGAGTAATATTGCCAACTTCACTTGGTCATAACGTTGCATGGTGACGACACGGACTGCCATAAGTACTGCAGTTAGTCTATGATGGGTTTTTTATCTGTCAAATGTCAGGTAATAGTAGAGCATTTGTCGTGAATAACAACATCGCGTGTTGTAGTTAACCTGTATTTTATTAGTGATTCACAACTGACACAAGATATTAAGCCCACTCGCGAAATCAATTGGTTTTTATTGGAGGCCAATAAAATTGTATCAGACTTCGCAAAAACGCCAATCTATTTCAGCTCTTAATGTAGGCGGTACCGCTTTTAAATTAAGTTAGGTTTCTGTCTGCGGATACGTAAACATAACACTTTATTGGTTTCTCTCGCAAACTCACCCGTACAAGTTTTAATTATTGAAGTCTGCGATTGCTGCGCATTCATTACTTCTTAGGTATATTTTTATCGAATTTATTGGATTAAACCTATTTAAACAACAACATAACTAAGGCGTTAACCTTTTGAACCTAGTTAATTGCTTTTTGATAAACCATGTTTATAATTTAATTTAGATTGCAGCTTTCTTGATTTAATAATGTTATTGAGGATGTTTACTCTGATCGATCAAATGCTTACCTATAACATAGGTTTGAGTACAGAAATAGTCGGTCAGCCAGATAAAACCTCAAACGGTTATCAGACGAAGCTCTTATGCAAAGGAGCCGCTTAATTTAAGCAAAGAGAAGGCAATCACAAGGTTGTCAAAATTTATTTAATTATTGTACAGGATGCACTAAGCACGTGCGAACAGCTAATAAGAACGAAGACTACCATGGAACTAATCATCCAAGGATGGATGGATGGTACATGGAATACCTTGCTGTCGTCCTTGTTTCCGACTTACTACTGGGTGTAATTGAATTCATTAGCATCCTTTGAAACTAAGTACCTACTCCTGATACCGGTTACGTCTGGACCAAAATTTTTGAATTCTAACACATTGGTTTAGTAATAATAATAACTCCAAAAAATGGAATAACTTACTTAATCAAATGCTACAATACAAAATTTAATTAAATAATGTAGTACTATTTTAATTAGTACATACAAGGTATAAAAACGTTTATATGTATCAAAATCATCCGTGCCAACTGCGTTAGGCGCCGCGGCAATCTTCATAATTTTCAATAAAAATATTTTCATTTACACACTTTTACTCTTTAATAATCATTTATAAATGATGTACTATCATGGGCTCAATTTATGCTAATGAATTAAATTACATCCTGTATAAACTGGCATCTTCAAGTCAAAAGCGAACAGATACCTTCTTTTCTAGGATTTCAAAGCAAGCGTGCACCAGCGTAGGGCGCGTCATCGCTTTCTGTGAGAAAGTGGTCAAAAATTATAAAAATGGCACTATCAGATAATGATTTTACCATTTAGTTTACAAATGAAAAGCGTAGGTGGACACTGGACACTGGTAAATACCATGACGTTTGAAGTAAGCGTGTCCTCGCCTCGTTTTCCAATACTGTACCAACGATGCCACGAACAGGAAAACAAGTCAGTGTTATGTAAAACAGCCGTATTATACTCTATGCCCGCTACAGCCTCGACGTAACCAATGCCTGCCCTTGACAATACCAGAACGTAGGGTTTCTATTGTACGTCTGGGCAAGCCCGTCAAGTGAGCCCGTGCTATTGGTTAGAGAAATCAATTTACTTCTACCTACTAATAGATTAATTAATTAGATTGCAACTGGTGAGGCGAGTAAGGAGTGTTTCTTAATTGATTTATGGATATTTGAAGGTTCATCTACCTGCATAGATTATGGTTTGTTGTTGTTGTAAACTCTCTATGACTCTATGATATCCCAAAATATATTTAGCTTATAGCAGATTTTATTGCGTTCATCTTAATAAACACTTATTTTCTTGTCTGACTAACCGCCGCTAACAAATCTGTATCAGTTAGTCAAATAATAAAATGAAGAATAGCTTATAGCATCATTCTCGTCGTCTCGTCTCGGCAGAGTTTTGACATCAGCGGGGTGATCAATGTTCATGTAACTTTGATTTCAATGAAACAGGAAAATTTCATTCTGAATTTGAAAATGTTCACGTAACTATGCACATAAACTGCGTATTGAAACTGTGAAATCCGTACATTTTTCTATTGGTTGCAATCAAGTTATATGATCGCCTCTCAGGTCTAGCCTAACCCTAAACCTATATAGGTTCACCTATAGGTTGTAATAAGTACTAAGTAGACTTTTAGTCGGTACTTAAGATTATACAGCTGCTTTCTATTGCAGTGAATTGCAATAATCTCCGATACAGCTCACACCTGCATTTAATGCCTATTAACCGGTAGCTCTGAATGACCGGAGAAAGTGACAAATCACGGCAATGCCTCGAATAATGTGGTCAATACATACACGCAACGGAACCTAGCCAGAATGCCAAGTTCAGGCTTTGATTCTTCAGTTGAATGCAACCAGTGTGCGGCGTTTGCCATTCCGCCATGCTTAGGTTGATTAGATTGTTGCTAATTAGCCTACAGCCAGAAAATTACTTATGTAGGTAATCGGAATGTAAAATTGTGGATGAAAAAGTCTTTGGCCGAGGTTATTAGATAACTCTAGAGCCAACTTATTTCATTACTCAGTTTAATGTCGGTACGTTTAATAAAATAACTATTACGTAAATTTATATATTATATTTGTAATAGTTTATCAGAAGCAATCAAGTACAAGACCATGTACGTTAATCACGTTATAGAATAATGATGCTTGCTTGAAAATACATTAGAGACTGCTCAATTAAATGTCGAAAATATATTTTCGAAATTACAGCCTATCGATATCAACACGAGCAAGTAACTGACATTTTAGAAAACTATATAAATTATAGATGTCATTCAAACAAAAATGACATTAATCTAAATCTTAGATGGCTTCTATTTCTCTCAGTGGTATTAACGATGGCAGTAGACGGTTAAGAGTGGTTAAGCTCTTAAATGGTTTGTGATTCGCTGCACGTCTTAACGGCATGATTTAGGACGCAAACTTAAGACTTTTTAAACGATGTGACGAGACTGTTTAATGAAACGGAGCAGACGCAGCCGACAGAAAAATTATGCTAGGGACTGAATTCACAAATGTACATAGTATTATATTATGGTAGAGCAATCTATTAAATTGTTGATCAAAGCATACAGCAGCAGATTGAAAAAATACGTGAAGTAATTTTAGTAGTAAGTATAATCGTTCTAGTGATGATACCTTCAGACACGTAAGATCAAAATCAGCTTACAATGAGGAAAATGAATGAAAGTGCTACTTAAACATTGCGTAAATCGAACATTAAAATTTAATGGAATTCCTTGGATACTAAGAACCACTGGCATCGATGTAACACGAAATTTTGATGCAATCGAAATAAGATAAAAAAAAAGTGATTGGAATAGAACGGTTAGATGGCGTAAGCGAAGCGGATGATGGTATATCACAGGTTGACAACAATGCCTTAGCAATTAGAAAGAAAGAAAGAAAGAAAGAAAAATGTTTTATTCATGACAATTGATCAAATTACGAATACAGAAGCTTCGATAAACGGTTCGGTTACAGGAGATAGGCTCAGTACTTCCTGCTGCACCAATGTACATCTACCTAATGTTTCATTATATTTAATTAAACCTTCATATTATGTTACTAGAGCAGCATATTGTCGACATATTGTTGTTATGCATTGAGAACAGTGAGGCTTCTAGTCCACGCTGAAACCATGAACTTACAGGGGTTTGATTTTCTCAGAGGCAGCCCCTGAATGTATGTTGAAGGCCGAAGTTAGAATGGACCAAAGTGTATTAATATTGTTGTATATGCCTGAACTAGACTAATCAATTTACACGGTTAATTGACAAAAATAATAATCATTGAATATGAGATCTAGATAATCTTAGATGTTAGGTGCATTCTGAACCAATTAGTTTCCGAGTACCACAACATTTTAACAGTAGAAGATATGCGCTTTATGAAAATTACGTTATTAAACCGCAGTCAAACTGAGTAACCATTGAAAACCAAGTGCCTCTACCACAATAAAAAAGTATATTGTCGTAAACAGGGATAATCAAACTATTATTTACCTTAAGTTGTTTTTCTATGGTATGCGCTAAAGGAAGGCATATGCATGCAGGCTTAGCAATACAAACTTCGATTTCATCGGCCGTTGATATACCTCGCGGCATGTGTGTGTCTTTAACAAACAGTTCACTTAAGAGCGCATAAGCGTTATTGTAAATGAGTATTATCTTACCCTGTGCAATGTTCTGTATGTGTGCGTCACTAATATCTATGGCATGATGTAAACACGCACCGTTTTCTTCGGTTTCTTCTTTGCGAACCACACTTTTTTCATTGTAGGTATTATTTTCACTGACACTCTGAAGATACAACACAAGAACTTCAATTTTGGAAACGACACATCCACATATTACGAGGTCACGATATCTATCTACGATGGCAATAAGTTAAAACTTCTTTTGGTTGTCCCAACGTCAAGTTCTTGTATTTTATCGGTCATTCCAGATACAGCATGTTCCAGCCAGCACCGTGATACAGCACCTTCCTGTCATTCACTGGTACAGAGTATCATAAATCTAATCGAATTATTGGCATGACAAAGGCGTTACCGGCGTATTGTCAGCGTCGAGGCAGTGAGTATTTCGCAAGCCTGAAACGAACTGGCTGACAAAACTGTACTCCGACATTGCCAACTAGGTAGATAGGTTTTGCCTCAATCACGCGAGCGGTACGCAGCCTTACTTGAGCCAATAATATGGTGTGTTATGCACGAAACTGTCTTGAACCAGAGCTTGATGTCTGAACCGTAAAATTCTAACTTTAGAATCCGAGGTCGTTAAAGATACTAAGTTAGTATTTTTTCAATACATCAGTTATTTTATTGCAGTGAACTGGAGTGAGTGTCACGGTTAATTCAGTGAACTGCTTTAGAAAAATTAAGTAAGAATAGTCAGTCATAGTAGTAGAAGAAGTTTAAAGTCCAATGATCAGAAACCACTGACATAATTTATTATCACTTCGTAAAATCCGTGTTAAAAACTGTGATTTAATCTAGTTATTTAAAAAAAGGCAAGTAAAAAGGAGCTGATAAGTCATAAGTCATTATATAACTACTGGCTTTCGGAGTAGTAGTCCCGCGAGGAGTCTTTTTGCATAGCTTTCAACCTCTATGAATCGAAGCATATAGCCGTACGTTATTTGTAAAACTTCAGTTTTATAAACCTACCCAGATTCCAAAAGAATTTTTTATAGTATAACGTACGTTGGTGGTGGTTGGTGGCAGTGGGGTTATTCACGCGATCCAAGGCAATTCTGGTGCCCTGGTACCGATGTCTTCGCTTTCAACATGCGAAGCCTTGAGACGATAAAAATTGTTATCTATCTATTGTATTAAAAACTTTATGTTCCCTAGGATCAATAAACGTATATTATTTGAATGATTTAAATTTTTCCCCCAGACTAAAAAAATCGCAAAATACTATTAAGTACATATTCTAAGTATGAAATACTTAATGATGATAAACCAAAATTATGTCTTATCAATTTATGAAATTGAGTTGCAGAATTAGTTTATCATTATCATCATCATCATCAGCAATGTTTCCAATCTTGTGATTCAGACCCAGCCTGTACATTAGAGAGTACAGAACAACATATGTACTCAAAGGGACTCAAAGAAATCTTCTATTGGAAAAGTTCCTCACTAGGTCACCGACCCATTTGGGGCATAGCGAGGCCAATCACGAGAAGCATACAAACAGTTATCAACTTTCTTTATTGCAGTATTAGCCTATCATCATAAAAGAGTTTAACACTTGAGGCCCTCACTCGCACGCGATCAGATTTGCAACAATCGATGAAGTTAGTCACGATACCTATAACCTACCTATATGGCCCGTCAAAGTGCATCCGAGTTAACTTGAGTACCTACCGATTATGTACAAGCCAGTGAGTTGGTACAGCCTTTACAAAAAAAGTCACGTAAAGTGCAGGTACTCTCGTAGATAATACGATATTGCGCAAGTCTTTATTTCCAATCTTTCAATGCAGGTAAGCGAGTTGCATGCATAGCTCTGTTCCACCCGATCGACAGATGTGCAACGACAGATGCTGTGCAAGCGCACGGCTGTCGAAATATATAATGTAATAAAGAGAGCCTGCGAGATGTACATTGTACCTACAGCCACTGAGTGAATACATTATCATCTATATGTCCGGGGAATAAGCATCGAGCATTGCAACATAACAATATGGCATCTATCTATGTGACAGCGAGTTATCGATCATAAGTACAGGTGGAAGCGTGAGAGTAAAAAGTAGCTATTATATTAGTGCACAATTAATACAAGAACGCTGCATTTCGAGAAAATTAAATTGTGTCAGCTGCTTGCCCCACATTGTATTGTCTCGGCGTGGGATCGCGATAATCATTGTTCATCGTCATAGTCACAGAAGTAATAGTAAGGACAACACAACGTTCATCTTGATACTAATTTGGTTCTATTTTGAGTTTCACATTCGGATACTCGGATATTATTTTATATTTGTCAGGCGGCTTACACTTTGTGTTCGGTGTTTAGTGATATACAGGCACCTTTTACCGATTCCCTATAAATGACACGTTGAATCTAAGCTACGCGGGATTTCATCAACGACAAAAAATACACACGAAGGCAGTAGTACCATGGTGCAGTCATAATCCGTGTAAAAGATTCAACTAACAAGAGTCCTAAACTGACTTGTGCCTAGGCACAAGACATACGTACATACATAGACATACTAGTATGTCTATTTTCCATCTGTCTCAAGGAGTAATACTAATTGTGTTCAGTGATCAGTCTGAGGCCTGTACCTTCTCTAGTCTCGACCACGTCTCAATGCGCTCATACTGTTCCTAAGCCACACTGTAAATTCAAAGCGAGCGGTTGGCAAAATAGAAAATACCGAACAATGCTGTTTTTTTCTTCCCGCGTTCAATCCGGCGTAGAATAACAAAACTTACGTTCATGTAAGTAATGATGTATAATTTTCGTCAAGCCACTTCTACTTTCACGGATATAAATCCATGATAATAACTTAATAACTAAAATATCATATCAATTTTCTTTCTATACAAAAGAAGGAGGCCTGAAACATGAGTCGTCCGGGCTTCTCTAACAAACCATCTTCGTCACGGTGAAAGTTTCACGGGATTTCAAAGACTCGTAGAGCTGTACTGTAACAGCTTAACAGGTAAAGCCTTATCCTCGGTTACAATCATAATTAGTTCAATTAATGTTGGTCGCGTACAGCCGTTGAAGCAACTAGGACAGTAGCAAATCCCGATTTTCACTCAACTTTCTTTGTTGACATATTGCATCTGTTTATGCAGCACATATTTAAAGTGATAGCGCATCGGCTTCTTTGCAAAACTCGTCGCGCAAACCCGAGAACGTACGACGATTTGCATAAATATAAACAGCTATCTTGGACTTGAATATCTCGGGATTTCCTTATCTCAATGCATGAAGTCTTAAACATACAACATTCTACAATATATTTACGTGAATTTATTGTATGCCATGTGGTGCTTGCTTTCGTTAAATGATTGTATGACTATGTATGTCATACTCATATATTACTTTGATCATTAGTTAAAGAGCTCTTACATTAAGCACTCTGCTTAACGGGTTCATAGAGATAGAGTTTTGGACAAAACAGGTTCCTACCTCAATGATCAATCGAAGTGGTCTCAGATGAATCAGTACTTTTTAGAGATCCGTTTCCGTAGTAGGTACTACTACCTAGGTACTTTTAATAACATTTTAGGTAGAATAGGTACCACGAAGGGTAAACTTAAATTTACATTTAAAGTTTGTCAAGTCCAAAATGTATGTATGGGAATGACATTACCTGCGGAAAGCTAAGCTATTTTCGTAATGTCATTCCAGTACATTTTGAGTTATCGTTAACGCTAATGGAAGGGATCTTTGCTAGACCCCCTGGACTTTCAATTTGTAACCTCATACATGCATAAAGTTTATATATAATTATGTCAAATGCAGCAAGTTTCCTTAACTAGTAGATACTATTATTTATTCTATGCATGCACACCCAGATGCATCATTCAACACCACTCTAATGTTATGTAAACATCATGAAAGAGTTATAGGCAGTTGCTTACACTTGATAAACAATATTACAGCTCAGTTGGTATTTTCGGAAGGTACATTGGCTTCCTAGTAAGAGAATGCTGACGTAGCTCATGAAGTCATGATAAATCGGGGTCAGATTTCATTTTCTCAGAAATATTAAGAAATGTAATTTTATGTTAGTTTATTACATTGGTTACTCTTGATTTTTGGGAAGGCTGCTTGGTTTTAACAGTTTTTTTAAAATGATTATGGACAAAGCATTTGGCTACTGTGTCGCCGCAATGATGTGGTTTAAGATGGGGCATGCTCGCCTTAAGTAATTAGACTTAACGGCACAGAATAAATTGAATGATGACAACCCGAAAGTGGTAAATTAGAAAGTAATGATGAAACCTATTGCATTTAATTTTGTATCAAATAAGGGGGTTTAAACCTAGGGGTTTCCATCAACTATGTTAAGGATAATTTGTAAAAGTAATATGTTCATGCACTATGCAGTCTTGCCACATGCCATCTAGTTGCAAAAATGGTACCAAGATTACCAAGGAGCTACTTACTTGTTTAAACAAAAAAAAAATACAATAATATTTGATATGCGCGTTTTACTGATTTTCCTGTAAAACTTTTAGTACATAATACATAGGACCTCTTTGATTTTCCTAACGATCAAGTATTGAAATGGATTATATTAATAAGCGTGAATGTGTGTTACCTCAACAAATCTTTGCAGGTTGTGATATCTATTTACTGGGGGCATTAGTGTGAATCATCCTCAGCAGACTATAATAAAGGGGCTATTGGCCCAAGTTACATCCACAGCCAGAAGCCAGACAGAGACAGGCAGACAGACGGGCAGTGGAGCCTTAGTAATAGGGTCTGGTTAACCCTTTGGGACAGAACCCTAAAAAATATTTTATACATTTTTTTATCAAATGATATATTTTCAGCCATTTAACATGAAACCACCACTGGTGGCACTGGCCCGTCGACTTACGAAGGCCTATGGGCCTGCCCCATAAACACCAATTTGGATGCTAGTCATAATGCAGGGGTTTGCCAATATATTTCATTAGCTGAGATGGGACCACAGGTTAAGAAACACTGACCTAGAATATTGTTTGGAAGTTTAAGGCGCTGCTCAAACATGGACACTTTTGTGTCTTGTATCAGATAAATCAAGCCTCCGATAAATATTTGATTTCTATAGAACCGGTATGAATTCGACATGACAACGTATGAAATAAACTGTGTCCGATTACCCGATTACCGCTACAGGACACAGCAACTATGGTTCCCTGTGATGGTGACCTGTGTCAACAACAAAAAGTGTCTATGTGTGCGCAGCACCTTACAGCATTATAGAATATCAAATGATGCAAACAAATTACTAACTATAACACTACAATGTGTATAGACTTCATGACCTTGTAATGGCCAACATTGGGTATGATAATTCTCTGGCTAAACTTAGGTTCATTATCAGGAAGCGCCTAATGGACAACATGTTCAATTATTTGTCACACTCAACTTTAGCCGTAACCACAGAATAGATTATACAGTATGCCGTAATATAAGCATCAAAAATGCTGATCTCTGTGAATGAACTATAATATCTACTAAATCTATTCGAGTTGTATAGATAGAAGAGAAGGGCATTAACAGAATAAAATCAATCAATCAATCAAATCATTAAAATACTATGTTGTTCTCAGAAATGATTCCAACCATGGTAATGTAGGCGTTATCTTTCACGTGTTTCACGTCCATATATTTAATAGTTCAGATTCAGACTGAAGAAACATTATCACACGTTGCCAATAAAAAGAAATAATAATTTACTTACCACATTGTTGTAATTGAAGGCTGCAGCTCCAGGTTCGAAGTATTCTCCATTTAACTTATCACCCATCTTCACTTAGAATTTAGAATTATAGTAGCACTCCAGCTTGATTCGAATAGAGGAATTTAATAACATAAACATTTTTACACATTTTTTACACTATAGTTGGGAACGAGCGTTCGTACTAGCATTGTTTTATCTAAACGTAGTGAGTGGAGTGTACACCACTAATAATTAAGAATTATCACACAGTTTGTTGAAAATTACAGATTTGTTCAAATTTTTGTAGGACAAAAACACGAAACGAAACTAATGAAAAATTGATTGACTTTTTTAACTTTTTTCTGTCTACAAAACGGACAAAACAGCACAACAAAAAAAATCGGCCGCCATGACAGTTACATTACATAGCCTATAGGTATTATATACTCTTTGGTAGAGTTGCCAACTTTACTTTGGTTGTAATGAATGTATACCTTCGACAAGAAAAACAAAATCATGTTTATCACTTCGAATCAATATTATAGGATAAAAATCAATGGGTAAAACTTATTTAATAAAATTAATTAAATATATTATTTAATTAATTTAATATATTATGTATTCTTATTACGTTTCTTTTTTTGACGAAACGGAAGACGCAGCGTAGGCAAACCCCCAGGATTTTTTTTTCTCTAATCTGTGGGCCAGCCCCTCACTAGGTGGACCCAGTAAGAACCGAGAGGAGCCGATGGATGCAAGAGACAAACAACCGCTCAAAGTGGCGCTGTTTTGGGGAGGCCTATATTCAGCAATGCACGTCTTCGGGCTGATGATGATATTATTTTTATAACGTGCAAAAGCGCTGATCGGCATTTAGATACAAACATGTGATCATTCTGGATCTTGCTTTCTAGACTTTTTTCCTCTGTTTTTTTCTTACCATACACAGTTCATAAGGAAAGTCACACAAAATAAAAATTCCATTATGTATGTAATATATAAATAGTAAAACGAAACTCTAAATTAAGCAACTGCATACATAAACTGTGAGTGGGATAAAGTTTTACAAATTATGGATTGCGTTCATAAAAACCAAAACAAATAAGTTAATTATGGCTCCTTCAAATCTATTGATCATGACTTTTGTTAAAAAGGCTTAATTTAATATTAAACATATTACTTCAGTAACTATTACTTCAGTAAAATATCCACCATTTTACTGTTGGCGTTTTGACTGACAAAATATGACTTTGACTTGACATAACCGTACAAATTTTACTCACTTGACATTGGCAGAATTATTGCAAAACAGCGATAGAAAGCCATTAAAGAAGAAGAAGAAGAATCAAACTGTCAAAGACTCCCAGAGTCATCAACATAGAATCAGAATGGACGGAGGACATTCACAAAATGCGTGTCCATTTTCTGTTGGTGTGAGTATCTAAATATGCATTAGTATGCATGAGTAGGGAAGTGACCCCTATTACACAATGTATCGATATATAGTAAACCTAACCAAACAGTGGTGCAGAATATCGATACTTTTTACTGTTAATAAAATAAAGAAAATTAGATATTAGCTGTTCGTTTATGGAATGCCTTACCTACTGATATTAAACAAGCACCATCGCTGAATGTCTTTAAAGATCGGGTTAAACAGTTTTATCTTTCGACTAAGTAGCTATCAGATAATATATCTTATCTTATTATCATCTATGTATATTTTATTTATTATAATTTAATGTAGTATATCTATTATGAATATTATTATGTATTATGTCTATGTAGGATTTTTTATATAATTATGTATGTATTTAAGGTATATTTATTTATGTATATATGACTATACACAGCGTTCTTTTTTGTATGAATACCACCGTCCATGTATTGCTATGTCATTCCTTTCCGTACAAGGTTGTCTGAAAGAGATCGCTCTGAGCGATAAGACCGCCAATTGATACACTTTTGTTAATTTTGTTGTTTGTAAGCTTATAATTATTTGTGTTATGGTGTTTCAATAAAGTTTATCTATCTATCTATTAGTAGAACCGGAAGACGCATCGTAGGCCGGCCACCACTCAGTGGATCGATGATCTGGTGAAAACCACGGGGAACCAATGAATGCAGGAGACGAGTGGCCGCTCAAGGTGGCCCTCTATGGGGGAGGCCTACGTTCAGCAGTGGAGCAGTGGTGGTTACAGTTTTGTTATATGTACCGATAAGTCCGTCCTACTTAGCTTTATCATACCATACCTTTGAGTTATGACCTACTTGTTCTTAGGTATGTCACTGTTTAGTACCCAAACCAAATACCTAGACCTAGCATATCTTCGAGTGTGACACAGAGTAACAAGATCATCCCTGTAGTGTTAGTAGCATGGTCTTGGCCGACGACATTGGGCACCCGCCTACGAGCCTTTATGTTGGCTATATGCGCTCGCACCCCCACCCCCACGCACACGCAGGGTAGAAAATCAACTCAAACAGTTGTCCGTTAGCCGCCTTTGGAAACACCCGCATAGTTATATTTTATTGCCTGAGAGCTGCACAGCTGCAGAAGCAGTACGTGCCAGCGCTCTATACCGTAGACGCTGAAGAACTCCTCGGAGACGAGCTCCGGGAGTTGGTGGACAGTTTGTCGTGGTCCATCCTCGCGACGGGCATCTCAGCCTAGCTAGAGAGAGAGAAGACAAATAGAACAGCAACCTATAAATTAATAAATAAATTATGTGCGGACATTTCACACAGCGCCATCTAGCCCCAAACTAAGCATAGCTTGTACTATGGGAACCAGATAACTGATACAATACTTATATACTTTTTTGTTTGTAAATACATACATAGAATACAATATAACACCCAGACGTATAACAAACATCTATGTTCATCACACAAATGTTTGTCCCGGGTAGGAATCGAACCCACAGCCCTCAGTTCAGAAGGCAGGGATACTACCAACTGAGCTATCGGGCCCGTCGTCTATGGAAAACCCCTCGAGGCAACACCGCACCAAACCAAGAAAAGAACTGCTGACTACATACACCTGCACGGCCACGGATTCCCAAGTAAGTTCGTAGGCCAGTACTTGCTTCAACAGTCACCTAGCTATAAATACCTACTCTATGTTTCCCTGACGTTTATTACTTTTTGACTTTACCTAGAATGACAACATCAATAAAATTCCCTACCTAGTCTGTGGAACCCACATTTTATCTGGAGGTTGACGAACAAATTACAATTTATTAGCAAAAAAAACATAACTTTAGACGTATAGTAGTCTTTCGGTGATCTACGCGTGAGGTTGGCAAAAGGGGCCCCGCCACGGAGATTAGGCCAGGACAAAGAAGAACTGGTTGATCCCAGGTGGTCGGTCAGCTGAGGAACGCCCGGGTGCACAGCGAGCAGCTGTGGAGTGTGGAGTGTCCTTCAGCACAGGAATAGGTGCCGCGCGCCTCAGCTCACCGTTGGGCCTCGACTAGACCCAGCCTAGGAATGCCTGGTGGCGCGGTGGGCAGCTGCGCAGGGAGTGGTCCTGGGTGGCCCAGTAGGTGGCCCCGCTGCAGTGAAGAGTTTTTAAGAAATTTTAATTTATAATTAAAGATTTTTTATCATTTTTTTTATTAATTAAGTTTCAGTACTCATAAAGACGCCAGGCCACTAGCCTACCTACTACGTTTTCGAAAACAATTATTTTATTTTAAAAATGATATTTTATACTTTTTTCGTAAGATTAAGATTGCACATTGATCTAAATCCATTCAGCGACTTTTAGCGAAACAGATTTTCTACTTTTTACTCTCTCCAAAACCAATGTAATTTTGTGCAAATGGGTGATGAGATTTACGGATATCGACAAAGTCTAATGGACAGTGTGTGTACATCACTATTCGAGAGGCGTAATATCTCCCATCCCAATAATATCAATTAAAGCATTGAATTTTTCAGTAATTGCAATCACATGGTATTTATACGATGCCAAAAACGTATATCCTTAAAATGAAATGCATATTTACTTCGAAACTTCGATGATTAGCATAAAAATAGCCAGTAAACACTTACGCATAAAATGAAGATTCTGAATTTCCTTCGACTCCTCGGGTTATTATTGATGCACAAAACATTGCACAACATGACACAGTTTCACTATTGTCATAATATTTAGCCCTAATCACAATATAAACACTATATATTTTCACATTTTATGCTCTCCCATTTCAATTTTTTGACAGACTGGTGTGTCACAACATGACACGCAGTGCGAGGTAAGGCGACTTTGCCGTACCTACAGTCGCTTTCTCGCATACTCTATGCGACGATTCGTGTATTAGACAGAGATACAAGATAGTATGTTTACACGAAGGATGCGGAGCGGCAACGCCGCATTGGCAGGCATTGGCCATGCCCAGAGTGATCACTTTTATTGCTAGTGGAATGACTATCGAAAATAACGAAAATGGCAAAAATAACGTGAACTGGAACGTACCGATTGATGCACAGACTACACTCAACTGGCTTAAGACAAGAGTTGTCGGCTTATCAACAAAATGGTTCCTACTACAGATTTATTAATAGTCAAAGACTTTGTATCAATAGGGCGAATACTGTGTTAATAGTATAAGGTCTACCAGAATCATGAAAAATAGGGAAAATAAAATTTGTAGTAGGCAATACCAGATATGAATAGATTGGTATGTCTTGATACTTCTTTCACTTCCGGCCGCCCTGGCAACTAAATTTTGCAATTTTAACATCGTTTTTTGGGAGTTATGTTGTTCATTGGATCAAAACGCCGTGATTTTCAGTAAATGTAAGTTATAATAAATATTTTCTTTCAATTATATTTTTTTTAAATTTTGTTTCATTTCTGGTAGTCCAGAAAATTGAGGAAAAAAATTGTGGACTCAAACATCACAGTTTTCGAAAATTCTGAATTTTGAATTCGAATTCATTCTTGAATTACTAATGCAACGATTAGAACAAAATTAAAAGCTAGCGGCTTTTATGCGAGCTTGTATTTTCCAAGTAGATCCACCTCCACGTGCACCACGTTTGGCTAACTCTCTACCTCTGACCTCTACCAAACCAAACATCTTGTATATTTATCAAAATGATGTCGCAACTATTCTATCAGAATTATCTAACGAGTAAGTATTGTTATTATATTAATATTTGTTAAAAAAAAATTATTAGAAAAGAACAGGCAATTTCAAAGGTACATGCTTAGAATGCCAAGAACTCCAAAAACGATCACATTCAATATTCAACTGTCAAAGACTCCCACAATGGGTGTTATATTGTATTTTATGTATGTATTTACAAAACAAAAAAGTATCTAAGTATTATATCAGTTATCTGGTTCCCATAGTACAAGCTATGCTTAGTTTGGGGCTAGATGGCGCTGTGTGAAATGTACACACATATTTATTTATTATTTATTTATTTACAATGATCACTTTTATTGTTTGAATATAAATACACAATTCTTCCTTCAACTACATAGGATTTCTAATGAATATACTTTTATAGGAACCTGTAGGTATTATAATATTATCTGTGATGAGAACATTAGTAGAATATGCTTAGGCCAAATGTGTCAACTTTGGAAGAAGTAGAATGTCGGCCATATTTATTATTGTTTTGAGTAAGTGCCTAGTATAAGTAAAACGGACGTGTATTTTCGTTTATTTTTAGTCATCCTGAAAAAGTCATTATTAAGAAATGTTGCATCGAGGGTTATTGCAATGAATCGTATGCTGAAAGCGGGTTGCTTTCCTCTATGTAAGTGCATTTTGATATTCTCGCTTCTCTAGCGTGTAGGGTGACCATGATATTGAATAGTTCATAAACGAAGCTATTAAAATGATCAATTTAATAATAATTCTAACAGTATCTTAAATCAGCCTATGACTAAAGAAGAGTATTATAATATTATATACCCATCACCTACGTGTTATAATGAGTACTTAGTATGGTTTTGTAAAATTAAATACGTGTTATTATTTATTAAAGTGATGGAAATGTTTGTTGCCTTGTTTAATAATCGAAGTAATTAAGAAGAAATTGGCGATCCGCATCCGAATAAAGATGCTCCAATCGGAGCATCTTTACTTTTAGAGGTAAATGGATATCTAGGGGACCCAAAGGAACACACTCACCATCACGGTGTTGTCAAATTTTGACAAAACCATGTCATATTTCAATTTGCCGTCATACATACATACTGTTATCGAAATTACTTTTTTCATGCTAAAATGGGCATACATTTGACAATAACTCACCTTTTTTGTTTATCGCCAATGGTATTCCCATACACACACCAGCGAAGGGGCTGCTCAACTGCTGTCAATTTTCATACAATTTTGACAGCAGTTGAGCGGCAGACGCACGTCAGCAGCGCTGCTAGCTCCTTTGAAATAGGGGGGCTGGCCAAGATATTGACAGATGTCAGTTTGACAATCTCCGTTTGACAGAATGACAAATGCCAAACTTTTCAACAGATGTCAATACTTTTTCTACCTACCAAATGCGACGAAGAGCGTAGCGACGAGGAAATTCAACCAACCATTACATTTTTTTATTTCAAGTTTCAACTGTGTACAAGTCATCCGCTTTCGACCCTCTGCGCAAGTACTTATAGCGTTTTAAAAAATGGAACGCCACGATGCTCACACGCAGGAACACTACTTTAAGCGGCTGATTGCTTGCATCCAACAGCTCCCTCAGATTTTCAATAGTCCGATCGTCTTACTTTGGCTCTTCGACTTAGAGCTCGTGGGCGCGTGGGTGTATGTATGTATGTTTGTATTAATATATGTTTCAGCGTAGCGCCTAAACAATTTTAATTACTAGGGATTGAAGACCTCTTCAAACTAGCTGTGCCTCGCGGCTTCACTTGAAGCTGCGGGGCACATTTCATGGTCACCGTACTGAAAAAGACAAGAGCTTCGCACGTCCCTATCTCCATCGGACCACGTTTCCATCCGCCGTAGGCATTCCAGAATATACGTATAAGTTCCTTGGTGTTTACTAAGGAGCGTTTGTGAATAAGGCTTCGATTAGTAAATTATATACTCTTTGGCACCTAGTATCACAACCTAATCTGTGTATCACTCAGTGTTGCCATATATACAGATTTATCTGTATCGGTACAGATTTTAGGGTACCAATACAGATGACAGATTTAACGCTACTTTTATACAGATTTTTTCATTTGAAGATTTTTAGACATTATAATTATGGATTCTTCTTTTTACACTGAGTAAGTACTCGTTTTAGTTTCGGATGCATGATTTTTTCATACTAGGCTAGGTATTATATTAGTTTTGTAATAATTACAGCCTCCGTGGTGTGGTGGTTGAGCAGGTCGGCTCATAACCCGGAGGTGGCGGGTTCGATTCCCGCAACAAGACAAGTATTTGTGCCCGAAAAAAAGCGCAAATACTTGTTCTGTGTCTGGGTGTTGTGGGACCATGCTCCTTGTAGTTCCTGGGTCCCTAGATACAGGGAATTTCAGTTAGGGTCCAGGATCTATGTATGTGATCGTTGGGCGTTATTTATTATTAAAAAAAAATATTTGATAAGATTAAAGAATATTTTACTTAGGGTAGATGACCACTGTTAGTTTTCTAAAGACCCTAAAGTTGTCTCCTAATATAAATATTTTGCAATATAAAAAAACACTAACAGTATCCTGTGACCGACTGAACATTTCTTGCAATCGTTTTATCTAGTTTGTAGGTAGGTACTCTATCATCAGAATATGGGATCTGCCTAGAAACAAAATTGTCAAAATTGGTAACAACCAATATAAAATGGTATGATGGTACACAATATTACCTACGGATTTTGGTTTATTAATGTACAGATTTATACAGATTTCTAGACTTTTCAGTCCAGATTTTTAGGTTTGGGAGGTGGCAACACTGGTGTCACTACCTAATCTGTGTTGGCACCGATTAGTAAATTATACTCTTCTCTTTGGCACCGATAATAAAGTAGCAATAAAAAATAGTAATAAAAAAGCCACAGCAGCGCCACATCGGTACAATTGAAAACAGACCTTAAAAAGTCACTGTTGTATCTGTAGCTTGCTACATACTACTAATCTGTGATAAAGTAGTAAATAAATACTATGGTTATGTATGTTTTTTGATTATTCGTTTTTACTTGTTGAGTTTTGTCAACTATTGTATTAACACTTCTACACTACATTATACAAACTAGCTAAAATATAATTATTTATTACTATCTATGATTTTTGGTTTGGTGCTGGTATAGAATAAAACATGCAAAATAGTTATGAGTCCGATAGCGAAGATGAATTACCAGCAGGTTGGGAAGAGAAAAGTACACAAGATGGAAACGTATTTTATGTGAAGTAAGACGTTATAATTATATTCATTAACCAGAAGCGCCCCGCAGTTTCAACCTCTACTGCAGGGTTAGCACGGACGGTAGACAATATTGTCTCTCCTCTGTTTTACTCCACTTGACATGTTAATTGTATGAAGAATTTGACATAAAACAGGGAAAGACAATTTTGTCTACCGTCCGTGCTAGCCTGGCTGGTGGCTGGGGCTGGGCTGGACAGGCATTGAGATCAAAAGACTATTATTTTTTGATGGGCCCGATAGCTCAGTTGGTAGTATGCCTGCCTTCTGAACTGAGGCTGTGGGTTCGATTCCTACCCAGGACAATCATTTATGTGATGAACATAGATGTTTGTTCTGCGTCTGGGTGTTATATTGTATTCTATGTATGTATTTACAAATAAAAAAAAGTATATAAGTATTGTATCAGTTATCTGGTACCCATAGTACAAGCTATGCTTAGTTTGGGGCTAGATGGCGCTGTGTGAAATGTCCACACATATTTATTTATTTATTTTATTTATTATTAGATAATCTTTTTTTTGACGGTATGATGTAGGAGATTTAATAATAATTACTAAAACTAAATTAAATCTAAACAAAAATGAACTATCTAAAACTAAAGTAAATAAACTTAATCTAAGAAGCCGCTACCAGTGGGCAATGTGCCCAAAATGCTGGCAGCATTGCCCCGTTGTATGGCAATGCTTAGTCTTTGCGCCATATAGAGACCAGCATTTTGGTCACGTGTTGCCTCGATCAGTCTTTCCGAAAGGTTTTTGTAAATTTTGTGAGCACTTGATCCCCACGGCCCCAGCGTCTCGACACCAAAAGGCGCAAATAAGTAACCACTGTCCAGGGTACTATATTTGCGCCTTTTCATGTTCTCTGCGGATTCGGCCGCCGCGCCAGCCTCAACCTGTGTTCCAGGAAGATGTGACGGCGCGAGAGTGTCAACACATGTTGCATCCCAAACCAAGGGCCGCCCCATCTTCCATGGAATCAAGGTCAATCCGTCAGGTCTTTTGCCATCGTCACGTACGAGGCCATTGGGTTCCAGAATGGCCGCACAGTTGGCGCTGACAAAAGCTCGACGGATTATATCGTTGAGACTAGCGTGACGAGAAATCCTCCCAGCACTTCTAACGCATGATAGACCGTGGTGACCAAGCCGATCGACGGCACTGCCACACTGGCAGCGGTGCGGAGCACAGCACGATGCGCCCAAACGAAGGGATGCTGCGATTCGGAAGGTCGACGAATCGATTAGCGTGCCAGTATTGGGCGAAGGGAGAGCCTGCAGCCACAAACCCGATTCCCACTTGGCAACGGCTAAGAGGCGGGCACGATCTGCGGAGCTTGAGCACGTATGAAGTAACTGATTCCGTACTTGCTCGCAGAGCGGCCCGTCCCAAAGATAATCTTATGTCATCTCTCTGCTCTGTGCGCTGTGCGGCAGGCTTATGTTTTGTGGACATCTCCAGGCTGTTGATAGTGAGGATGATGAATGTTTTATCACATATTTCACAGTAAAAAATATTATCCCATAACGGGCTCAGAAACTTAAAAGCAGAGCCATATCACGAAACAGGCTTCAAACAAGAGGTCCACAAATAAATTAATTAAAAATTTACCTTAAACTATTTCACTACTTAAATTAGAAGTATTTAAAAAAATCTTAAAGCTCATAAAGATTAGCTTATTTAGGGATTTATTATTTATCTCCATTTCCTAGATATGGTTTCACTCTTTGACTTGTAAATATTCAAAAATATATAATTTCATGTCCTCAGTTCTCACACCAACAAAACACAGTGGACCCATCCAACAACAGGAAAAAAGAAAGTCATTCCTAAGGAACTACCATTTGGTTGGTCTAAAAGCGTTGATAAAAATGGAAAAACTTTGTATATTCATAAAGAGACAGGCAGCAAAACTCACATAGACCCAAGGTTGGCATTCGCAAAGGAGGAAAAGAGACATACAAATGATTTTCGACAAAGATTTGATGCTTCTTCTACTGCCTATCAGGTAAAATGTGGACCATCAAACCACACTGCAGAAGAGAAATTAGTCTAGGTAGGAAGAGCACTGTAACTATTGAAATTGCTGATCTCACAGTCTATAGGTAATCTTACTGCTACACCATAGATGGTGACTGTATGCAGTGCAGTGTCATGCAAAACTTTGGATTTTAACTTTTGGAATACCAGCATATTCCATAAAACAGAATAACATTGTATGCTGACTCGATATCAAACCGCTGCAAGTCTAAGGGTTAGAGTTCCGAATATTCCTGCAACTGTTATGGGAGCCATGATGTATAACATAACTAGCTTGTCACATCATTCATTTACATCAAAAATGATAGGTTAGCAGCTGCAATTAATACATAGGATGTAGGATTGTACACGCCTGTGTACTCTGAGGTACAATATAAATACTAGCAATGACAATGAATGTGATTTTGCATAAATTTTATAAACATGCTAATTTATGAGTCTTAGCATGCTAATTGCTATTGCTATTAGCTAATATTAAATGAAATGAAAATTGGAATAAAATATAGAATGAACAATAAAATAAAATGAAATAAGGTTTTAACGAATTTATTTCACTTATAAATAAATTTTATTATTAAAATTTAAATTAAAAGTGAAGTAAATGAAATGTAATGAAATTTCATATTTCACAGAATTTAATTTGCGTAATGCTAATAGAGTTTTCACATGCTTAAAATTAATGTGAATGCTAATAACTAATCCATCACTAATAAATACTATTAGAATCAAAACTCAAATGACTAATGAGTTCAATGTTTCAGATACTTCACGGGGTGGACCTGTCTGGAAAATGTGCTTTAGTAACAGGTTCAAACGCTGGCATTGGCTATGAAACTGCCAAGTCATTAGCAAGGCATGGCTGCACTGTTATATTTGCCAACCGGAATATCGAAGCCACCAAAAATGCAATGAAAGACATTGTACAGGAAACAAATGCTGCTGCGGAGAATTTAAAGGCGGTTGATCTTGATTTGGCTTCATTGAAAAGTGTGAACAAATGTGCCTTAGAAGTTAGAGAAACATATAAGTATGTATGGTGTACCTATCTGTTAATTTACAATTAGCTAAACATTAACTTTAATAGTAAGATAATTGACACTAAACTACTTATTGCAGAATGTTTTTGCTTGAACCCTGCCCCTAAAGTAATAATTTATTTAATATGTCCTGTTGCACGTCAAATTCAATGAATTAATGAAATTAAATTTTAAATAAAAAGAAAATAAAACACTTGCAGTGAGAAAAGATTATGTTGAATGAATAATCGATCTCCTATTAGCCACTAGGTGGACCGACGACTTGGTCAGACAGGGAGCTGATGGATGCAAGTGGCAAGCAGCCGCTCAAAGTGGCGCTCTTTGGGGGAGACCTATGTTCTGCAGTGGATGTCTTCAGGCTGATGATAATGATGAACATATCGCATTGTCTTAGTGACAGTGATCATTTCTTTATGTTTCAGCCATATTGACATGTTGATACTCAACGCTGGAGTGTTTGGTCTCCCATACACAGAAACCGAAGACAAACTGGAAACAACATTCCAAGTTAACCACCTCAGCCACATGTACTTTGCTTTGCTACTGGAACCTGTGTTAAAGAAAGGCTCACGGGTTGTGTTTGTTTCTTCCGAATCACACAGGTAAAAAAAATTGGATCATTTTCATTTTAATGTTTGGTATTTTTGTCATAAATGGCTTATTGCAATATGTGACAGTCAATAAATAAACAATAACGCTCAACGATCACATATTTAGATCCAGGACTCTGGGGACCCAGGAACTAAGAGGACCCACAACACCCAGACAGAACATGTATTTGCGCTTATTTTTCATGTGCACAAATACTTGTCCTGTCGCGGGAATCGAACCCGCCGCGTCGATCGAACCTGCTCAACCACCACACAACAGTGTTGAATAATGTGAATATCATATCATCAAAAATATTGCAGGCTAGTAGTATGGGTAGCCATAGGTTTGTTATACAAGGTGACCTTGAATTGGTATGTTATCCCGAAATGGGGGAGTTGGACCATGATACCCTACACGTTGTGACAGACTTACTTGAACTTGAGTGTTTCTAAACTTCCATGGTACAATATAAATCCACTCGCAAAATTGCACGTGCAATCGCTACGAGAGTTAACAAGATATGCACTTAGGTCAAGGACGAAGTTCAGCCACCCAGCTGCGCTAAGGCTATTTTCGAACGTAAACTTTACATGGCATTTCTTCAATGAAAAACTATTAGTAAAGTCGTCGAAGAGTCTTGGAGTGTAGATTTACCCATTTCGGGATAACATACCAATTCAAGGTCACCTTGTATAATAAATTACTCTGACTCTGAGAGCTTCCTTTAGGTTCTTGAGAAGCTCAATTTTGCGATGCCAATAGTGATTCTTGTTAGTTGCTATTTTTGCATGGCACAGATTTTATAAACCGATTACGATCACTGATTGAAGATAGGTTTGCTCAAAATAGGGAACATAAATTATTTTATTTTCTGTTTTCAGGTTTGCAAGTCTGAAGAATGCTTTTGTATCTCAAAACCTGGCGATGGCTCGAAGCGATTATTACTCTATGATGGCTTATAATAATTCCAAATTGTACAATGTTATTACTGCGAAGGTAAGGTTTAGTTTGGAATGTCATAACTTAAATATACTATAGACACACACCGTCTTACCACAAAAGATTTAGACGCGCCTTAAACACTTGTTGAACAGTTGTTTCATAAATTCCATACCACAAATCCGTGTCTAACACTCGTTTAAGATAGACATGCGTTAAACCCTTGCTAAAATTTAAACATCCCCAAGCCATAGTTTAAGAGGTGTTTGACTGTCGTCTTACCATAATTTTGAATAAAATAACTACTTACTTTAAAAAGTATTGGATAATAAATAGAGATATTTATTATTATATTAATAAACATCGTGAACAAGTTTACCCGTTTCAATATTATGATGATTATTTTTTTTAAAAGCGATACAAGTTTACAATAGATTTCGCCCGTACAATTACTTTAGATCGGGTAAAATTTGGTCCTCGTGGTGGATCTATAGATAAGCTCGGCATAAAAATGCATCCTAAAACTGAACTGAACACACGCATTATTTTCCTACGTCGCACTTTGTCAGTGATCATCCTTAAAGAACAATATAGAAATACTAATGGCGAGGCGAGCGAGGCATACTTGACCTGCCCTTTTCTTGGAGCACCCCACGCACACCAGCGCTGTCACCATAACTCACACAGTCAAACTTCATGCTAATAACGTTCCGTTTTTTCTATGACGCTAACATGTATTGGATTTACATAATGAGTTCTGCGTGGAATGAAACGTTTTGGTATGATGTTACCTTATTTAAAAAATGTGGATCGAGTTAGACCGTGTTTAAGTAAACACGGTATAAACATGGTTTTGTAGTGACAAAAATAAAACATCCGTTTTAGGAGCATTTAACTTTTAGACGCTGTCTAACTAAACATGTGTCAAAGCGATGTTTAAATTTTTTTTTGTGGTAAGACGGACAGTCTTTATGAGAATCAGACGTAAAAATTTCCCCGTGCCAAAACTTACTTATACAGATATACTAACTCTCCAGCTAATCCTGGGTGTAATTTAATTCATTAGCATCCTTTGAAACTAGGTACCTACTCCTGATACCGGTCACGTGTGGACCAAAATTTTTGAATTCTAAAGCATTGGTTTGGTAATAATAATAATTCTGAAAAATGGGATAACTTACTAAATCAAATGCAACAGACAAATTTTAATTAAAATAATGAATTACTGTTTTTAATTAGTACATACAAGGTAATAGAACGTCTAAATGTATCGAAATCATCCGTGCCAACTGCGTTAGGCGCCGCGGCAATCTTCATAATTTTCAATAAAAAATAATTCCATTTGCACTCTTTACTCTTTAATAATGATCAGTAAATGATGTACTATCATGCACTCAATTTATGCTAATGAATTAAATAACATCCTGTATAAAATAGTGCACAAGTGGTTGTTTTATTTTAATAATGAACCGTAGTGTATGTCGTTGGAAAACAATAATATGTGAGTTACATCACTCATAGGCGCGATCACACGCGACTGCGAGCAAAAACAAGCCATATGCCTTGTTTTGAATTACACAGTGATTTTTAAATTACAGGTGTTAAGTGAAGAGTGGGGTGCAAAAGGTATCCGTGTGAACTCACTACATCCAGGCAACATGGTTTATACAAACCTGAGCAAGTCATGGTGGCTGTTCAGGCTGGCTTTTATGTTTGTGCGACCTTTCACGAAGTCCTTGGTAATTAAAGCTATTCTAAATTCTAATCTGTGACGGAATGAACCTCCAGGGCCCTTATTCCGTATGACCATTCAGGCACCTAACGCGGCGCGTTACAATATCTTCGTGGAATGGTTTTGGGTTTAAAATGCTATTCTGTATGCCGTTGTCAAATTTGACAAACACGACAAGGCACGTCATTAAATAGAAAATACTAGGCACAAACAATCTAACGCGTGGCATACAGAATACGACTTTTTGATTCCATGTTAATTCCACGTCGTGTTCGCGTTAAAGCCCGCGTTTACGTTTAGAGCACGTTACACGTCACGCGTTATTGGCAAGGAATCTCATGTGGCATAGCGAATAACCCCCCTGGTGACGCCACTATTTATCTATATATATAACTTATTTTTGTCTTTCTGTCTGCCACTTTGAATATGCATCACGCTGTAACTACTGGACAATGAAACTTGGTATGACTATAGCAAGTTTTTCAGAATAACATTTAGATTTACTCTGTTTTAAAAGAGCCAAGTGCGGGTAGCTGGCAGAATTTTTTTCGTGTGATGCCGGGGCGCGTTAGCTAGAATTCCATAAGAGTTAAAAATATCACTAATCGTAATCACTGTTATGAGCGGCCGTCACTTAGAATCTGTAGGCCTAGCACGAATATTTACGCGCGCGTAAGTGTAACGTTAACGTAAAACCCCCCTATTGCGACTGCGTCTGCCGCTCAACTGCTGTCAAAGTTCATACAATTTTGACAGCACTTGAGCGGCACACGCGCATTAGCAGCGCTGCTAGCTCAATCGTAATAGGGGGGCAGATCAAATGCCATACAACTGGCTTACGTTAACGTTACACTTACGCGCGCGTAAATATTCGTGCTAGGCCCACAGGTGAAGAACTAGCTCGTAATATCATAGAGTGTGAAACAAACTCAATAACGGCTGTGAAGTGCGCAGCAAGCCTCCGCACGCTGCGCACACCGCTTACCTCTTCACGCGCACATCTCATTATTGCCACTGCGCAGGGTTTGGCGCCGACTTCATAGCCGCCATTGAGTTTGAATCGCACTCTACAATAACAAAAAAAGAAAATTGACATTCATATCAAAGTAATTTATTGCAAACTCCATTGGCTGTTTTAGCACTTGCATTTACCGCAATTTTTGTTTCTAGCAACAAGCTGCAGCAACAACGGTTTACGTTGCAACAGCTGAAGAGCTTGAAGGCGTCACCGGTTTGTACTTCAACAACTGCTTCTACTGCGAAGAATCGGCCTTAGCAAGAGACCGGGACATATCGAAATCTGTGTTCGAAATCTCACTCAAAATGATCGAGGAACGGATGGGATCGGAGCAAATTGAACAGTATATTAAAAAAACTGAAGCTAAATAACTTGAATACCCTGGATATGACAA
This sequence comes from Ennomos erosarius, assembly GCA_963580505.1. Classification (NCBI taxonomy): domain Eukaryota; kingdom Metazoa; phylum Arthropoda; class Insecta; order Lepidoptera; family Geometridae; genus Ennomos; species Ennomos erosarius. The sequence continues at coordinate 4,185,428 of OY756982.1, forward strand.
AAAGTCCAAATAAACCAAACCAAACCTAAAAACCACCACAAACACACAAGCGGCGGTAACCACTTACCATCGGGCCATTATTCCGTATCGATTCCTTACTTCGAAACCACGCGAATTCCTTGTCTTACATAAGAAATCTGCAAAACTCTATTCTCTATGAAACGAAAACAAAACCGCGCGAAATAAATTTGGAATTGGCGCGATTTGAACTGCCAAAAATCATGTTTTACCGAGACGCGTTCCGAAACATCAATACATCAAAAGATATGACCACTTATGCCAATATATTTAATTCAAAATGAAGATAACTTTAATGTAAAGTGAAGGTATATCTGACGCTGTGACACGATTTGAACAAGACACGATAACGACGTGGTTTCGTATCGTGTGAAATCTGTGTTTCCATAGAGAATAACCGCCCAGGTGGGCCGACTGCTTGTTTGCCACTCATCTCATAAAAACCTCATGTTGCAAACAACATTAGAACAACGTTTGAAGAGTCTAGTGACGTTATGTGCACTAGAAAATATTGTATAAGATTTAAGGACTATGATGGATTATTTATATTTATAATGGGCTCTTTTATGTTAAGGATATTACCATTGACTTAATCTTTGGATATATTACTGTGATGAATATGGTTATGGGTAATAGATTACCAGTTTGCAATTTCATGTTTTATTTTTATGACCTAAGAATGAGTTTGCTGAAGCCTACAGCAACTATGTAAAGAAAGATTTCGGTCGGTGGAGATGCCAAGGCCTTTTGCAAATTTGAAAATATAAAAACGTCAAAATTTCACGGATTTCCATGACCCGGCAGGACCGGAATTAGCAGACCTGATTTTTTTACATGTTTATGTGTCATTTAACGATATAAAGATATCCTATGGAGGTACTCGACGACGTACGTATTTGTGCAGTGGGCTCTCGCACCATCAGTGAACTTCGCTAGTAATTTGGTCATAACGTCGTCAGTTTATGTCGTAGAACAAAATTTTTTGCACTGTATGTTAAGGATTTCTTAGCCTTATAAATCTGCATTCACAACTAAAAACTTTACGGATCTTCAATGGGTGAAACAGTTAGGTACCATTAGATGAGACAGTGAATGCTATGTCTATAAATTATAAAAAAAAACATTGAGGCGCAGCTAGTTACTAAATAAAACATACAAATTCAGATTCATGTTCACGGATATATTTTGTATCCATTAAGAACAACTTTTTAATTAGCCATTTTAATTTTAACATAGCAGTCCTACCTTATTTATACAATTTACGTACCTAAAATTTATTTATAATAGTAACACATATTGCAAATAAATATGTTACAGATGAGTACTCAGAGTATATGTCTTTTTTCTTACTTCAACGCGTCGAGATTTCGGCAAAAGTAGAGATAGTCCAGCACAAACTGTAATAAAGAAAGAACATTTTGATTAGGTTGAAAAACAAAACCAGCCCGATATCTTTTCTTGATCATATCCCTAAATTAAGAAAATGAAATAAGAATTATTCCGTGTCTGTGTTAAGCCTATCTATGATAAAAAAATGTATGACTAATATTCACGCCAAAACGGTTCGACCGATTTAAATGAAAAGTAGACAATACAACTGCCGAGACCAATAAGAGAATAATACTTTTTACTAGTTGTTACATGCAGTTTTTTATGTCTTCGTATTTTGTACGTATAAGTTTCAAATCGAGTAATTTATATAATTAGAAAAAGTAGCAAATTATAAATTTTATCATTAAAAAACCTAAAATATGAGTAGGTATCCCTTTTCGTGTTTTATCTGTCTTTGAAAATGAGTTTAAAGTTTGTATAATAAGTAGTACGTTTTCAATAAAGAGTTTAAAACAACACAAAAATGGCAAAATAACCGGCTAAGTACGAGTCTGACTCGCGCACGAAAGGTTCCGTATTATCTATAAAAACGAGCAAAAAACACGTTTGTAGTATGGGAGCCCCCTTAAATATTTAGTTCATTCACATTATTAGTATTTGCCTATTTGGTGTAACAGAAATACATCATCTCTAAAAATATCAACTTTTTAGCTTTCACGGTTCATGAGATTCAGACGGACAGCGGAGCCTTCGTAATAGATTTCGTTTTACCCTTTGGGTACGGAACCATAAAAAATAAAGAAAAAAATGGAATTAAAAAAACTTGAAGAATCGAAAAAAAAAGTTGGTCTATCCTATTTTATTGATAAAAAATCTAATTACTTACAAATAAGCAGTCCTCCAAAGAAGTAAAAGGTGGCTTCGCAGGCTGCGTTCAGCATGATCCCAGCGACGTTGGTGCCGAACACTGAACCCAATCTTCCCAACATCATCGATAAGCTCACCGCCATACCCCTGAAAAAGTTGAAAAAAATGCCGTTCAAAACCAATATGCTGTTCAAAACATGGTGCAGCGGTCACGCCTTTACTCTTTGGATACAATCAGAAAGGCGAACTTTTAATCGCCATTTCATTTGTCAATCAGGTGTATCCGAGAGTAACACAGCGTTATACTTGGAATATAATTTATTCTACTTTGGTAAAATCGGGAGACTCTACTGAGGTCGTTGAGCATGGTGCTGAGATCATCGAGCGACTCCGCCATTATGACTATATCATCGGCAAAACGAAGGTTAGTGATATACTCGCCATTTATGTTGATGCCAAATCTTTTCCACTCCAAGAGCTTGAAAACATCCTCCAATGCGTTTGTGAACAGTTTCGGAGAAATAACGTCTCCCTGTCTCACGCCTCTCTGCAATGGGATCTGTTCCGTACTCTGGTCCTGTAGTCGGACTGACATAGTGGCCTTTCTGTACAAACACTTCAACACTTCGATATACCTATAGTCAATTTGGCATCGCTGTAAGGACTGCAGCACCGCCCAAGTCTCGATTGAATCGAAGGCTTTCTTATAGTCCACAAACGCTAGGCATAGCGACCGAAAAGTATATCTTCGGTCTTCTGTATAATCTGGCGTAGCGTATGGATGTGGTGCTAAAGCCTTTTCGGAAACCGGCTTGTTCGGGAGGTTGGAATTCATCAAACCTGCGTGCGAGACGATTCGTAATGACCCTCGAGAACAGCTTATACACATGACTCAAGAGCGAGATGGGCCTATAGTTCTTCAATAAGGTGTTATCACCTTTTTTGAAGAAGAGCACCACCACGCTCTTGTGCCACGCCTTTGGCGTTGTACCTTCAAGGATGACAGAATTGAATAACTTCTGGAGGACTATAAGTACCGGTCTACCACCCGCTCTCAGAAGTTCGGTCGTAATTCCATCCTCACCTGGCGCCTTGTTGTTTTTAAGTTGTTTGAGGGCCATTCTAATCTCGTACAGGCTGACGTCCGGGATATCTTCGGTATAGTGTCGGACTAACTTGGCTCTGGTGTCCTGAGCTGTGTTAGTAGCGGGCTCACGTGTCGAGGTGTATAACTGTCCATAGAAGTTCTCAATCTCTCTCAGAATCTCAGGCTTGGATGAAATGACACTACCATTCTCGGTCTTCAGTTTTGTCATTTGGCTTTGCCCAATAGACGAATCTTTTGCGAACACCTTAGAGCCTTGGTTCCGCTCAATTGCGGCCTCAATACGTGAAGTACTAAAAGCACGCAAGTCGTGTCGCATGGAACTCCAGATACGTCTATTGAGTTCACCGTAGGCTGACATATCAACTGAAGACTGTAGTTTCATTTCGCTCCGGTCTGCCATTAATTTAAGAGTGTTTCCTGAGAGTTTCTGAGTCCTCTTTCGGCGTCTCCCGACAGGTTGGTCTTAAGATGAACATGGACAAGACGAAAATCATGTCAAATGCCCATGTTCCACCTATAGGTACCGGTAATTGTTGGGAACGACACTCTCGAAGTTGTCGACAAATACGTCTATCTAGGGCAGACTGTCCAATTGGGTAGGTCCAACTTCGACAAAGAGGTCGCCCGAAGAATCCAACTCGGCTGGGCAGCGTTCGGGAAGCTTCGACCTATCTTTTCGTCCAAAATACCACAAAGCCTGAAAACAAAAGTTTTCAATCAATGTGTATTGCCAGTGATGACTTATGGAACTGAAACGTGGTCTCTAACTGTTGGCCTCATTACTAAGCTCAGAGTCGCACAACGGGCTATGGAGAGAGCAATGCTCGGTGTTTCCCTGCGAGATAAGATCCGTAATGAGGAGATCCGCAGGAGAACTAAAGTGACCGATGTAGCTCTTAGGATTAGCAAGTTGAAATGGCAATGGGCAGGCCACATCGCTCGTAGAACTGACAACCGATGGGGAAGAAAGGTTCTCGAGTGGCGACCACGAACTGGAAGACGCAGCGTAGGCCGGCCCCCCACTAGGTGGACCGACGACCTGGTGAAAGCCGCGGGGAGCCGATGGATGCAGGAGGCGAGCAGCCACTCTGAGTGGCGCTCCCGGGGGGAGGCCTATGTTCAGCAGTGGACGTCTTCAGGCTGTTAATGATGATGATGATGATGATGGTAAAATCGGGCCTTGTTTGCACAAAAGAACCACACGGCAAATAAAGTTAGTAAATAAGTACCTACCTTAAATTAGTAGGAAATATCTCCACAGCATACGCGTTCACGGGCCCAATCGCGAGCCCCATTACAGGAAACGAAGACAGAAGAATAGCGAACAGCAAGTCCTCAGTGATAAAGTTGATCAATATAGCAAATGTCCCGATGAGGACATAGATAATGATGAGGAGGTTCTTCTTCCCAATGATCTTGACGGTACTGCTGACCACCACTGCGATCACTGCGCAGCTAATGTTGGCTACAGAGTTGATTAGGTATGTTATTTCTTCAATAGTATCGATGCATTCCCCGGTTTCGCCTGTCTGAAAATTATTTAGTGCTAAGTACCAAAAGTCAAAAAATTTAAAAAAAATCGAAAAATGTTTGATGACTCGTAGATTGAATATTGAATAAATATGTGTGGACATTTCACACAGCGCCATCTAGCCCCAAACTAAGCATAGCTTGTACTATGGGAACCAGATAACGGATACAATACTTATATACTTTTTTGTTTGTAAATATATACATAGAATACAATATAACACCCAGACGCAGAACAAACATATATGTTCATCACACAAATGTTTGTCCTGGGTAGGAATCGAACCCATAGCCCTCAGTTCAGAAGGCAGGGATACTACCAACTGAGCTATCGGGCCCGTCTTTGGCGCCCGAATTTGGCACTGTTTTTGTGCTTGCATTTTATAAATAGCTTGACCATTAGATCGATTCCTCCAAATCTATTATTTTAAGTCTGAGTAGGCTTGCATTTGACCACAATCTCACCTGATGGAAAGCGACTGCGCGGTCTACGATGGACCATCGTCGATGGCACAATATGCTTGCCTAGAAGATACCTACATTCACTCGCGATATCAGTGTCGTTTTTGTGAATGAAGTTCATTATAATTACCCAATAAGGCCGCAGTTCCGCAAATAATATTTACGCAGTAGCCTACGTTTCGACGCGTAGGTCTTGGGTTTGGTGGTCAACGTGGCGGTGTAGACCATACGTTACGTACTCACTACGCTAGGAGTCTACGCGGAAGAACCAGCCATTATGATTTATCGAACCTCGTAGTAGGTCTCATTTGATACAAGCCCTTTTATATGGCTAATACAAAATAAGCACCTTGGTTTCAGAAAAAAAAAAGGATTTTATAGTACCTAAGTACTTCACTCACTTCATTGAGTCGTTGAGCAATTACTTCACATGCTGTGAGACCAGCGCCGGAACCCGTCAGGACTCGGTTCAGTATATCTGGTACCCACATGTATAGTCCGTTTAATCTACGGAACGTCAAATTAGGCATAACTAGTAATAAATAAGACACAAGCAAAGAAAAACACATTCTAAAGAGAATTTGAAGTTTATGCAGACGATTACAGTTATGAATGGGAGACCACACTCGCATCTTAGTACTGTCATGGGGTCCCATCCGGTAGGCACAAACGAAAATAGCCCGAACTTGAAAAAAATTTAGTAATCGTGTCTAGAGAGTCACTAGTTAGTGTCCAATGTATTCATTTGGCCCAATACTTCGCCAACACGCAATAAATGTCGCTTGATAATCTTGCAATAGGCAAAAAAATAATAATTTGTAAAATAGCCCGAGTTTTTCCGTTTTATGGGATGAGGCATCTGTACTGCAGGTTTTATATTATCTGGGGTACTATATTAGAAACTTAATTGGCCGATTAAAAAACAAAAAAACTCACACTGAGAAAATTCCAAAAAGCAGGAACCCATTGAGAGCGAACCATTTTAAGAACGGCGGTTTTAGAATGGGAATTGTTTGAACTTTCAGAGATGTGATGAAACTTATCTGTTCCCTTTCGCTAGTATCCATAATAAGCTGCTTTACCTGAGAAAGAATAAAAATATTATTAAATTTAGTTAGTAGAAGAATTAAAGTAACCAAACCATTTGATTCAGTGTAATGTTACCTATAGTAGGTACCTACTGTCTACCTACCTATAATATACAGCTATTAGCGCCTAAGTGCTACCTATACATACATAAAAAATAGACCACAGTACAAAAGCGTCTTAGCCTTATTTTTTTAGAACCTACTTAGATTTTACCTAACACTATCAAGTCAAAGGTCATGTCAACACGCCATACACCATCGACTGTAGGATATGTATACTTTTAAGATCGTCGCTTAATGAGATAAAGTCAAACGTTGGGCTATGTGTTGTGTATATATGAAAAATTATACAAGTAGGTCTTCTTTATTTTGAATCAAATTAAAGGCGTTAATACTTACGAACATTTTGGGCACCAGATAGTAAATAGGTAGACGTATTAATATACTCACAGGATAGTCTTTAGGTGATTTCTTCTTATTCCCCGCGTAGATAGTTTGTAAAACTTTTAGCGCCTCGTCGTGTTTTCTTTGTGTTATCAAGTACTTTGGGCTTTCTGGTCCAAACGATAACAGAACAGCGCCTAAGATAAAGAAGCTCGCGTAGACGATCACCAGAAGCCGCCACGGTCGAAAGTCGTAAGCTCCGAAGTCTATTCTGAAGTCTAGTGGCAGTATAGCCCAGGCAAATACTGAAAAAATATTATCCTTTAGTCATCATCATCATCATCATCATCAGCCCGTAGATGTCCACTGCTGAACATAGGCCTCCCCCAGAGAACGTCACTTTGAGCGGCTGCTCGCCTCCTGCATCCATCGGCTCCCCGCGGTTTTTACCAGGTCGTCGGTCTACCTAGTGGGGGGGGGTAATATTCCTTAGAACGAATACGATAATGCTATCCACATCCTACCGTATGAAGGTTCATACGGTTAAGGTATGGATAGCATTGCCACGCGTATTGTCCGCCTATAGGTACAACTACCTATAGGCGGAAAATACGCGTGGCCAATAGGCAGAATAATAGGCGGCGGCTTTTTGTGCCATTATGAATCACAAATAGGGTGGTCCTATTCTCACACTAGGACCACAGACTGTTTGAGGTGTTATCTATCTCCTTTCTATACATGGCAATAGAATGTTTCGGCGCTAGCTTTTATAGCTAGCAGACTTCATCATCATCATCATTAACAGCCTTCCTCAAGGAGCGCCACTTTGAGCGGCTGCTCTTGCATCCATCAGTTAACCGCGGTTTTCGCCAGATTGTCGGTCCACCTAATGGAGGGCCGGCCTACGCTGCGTGTTTCTGAACGTGGTCGCCACTCGAGAACCTTTCCTCTCCAACGGTTGTCAGTTCTACGAGCGATGTGGCCTGCCCATTGCCATTTCAACTTGCTAAAAGAGCTAAGTATATTGGTCACTTTAGTTCTCCTGCGGATCTCCTCATTGTGTATATTATCTCGCCGGGAAACACCAAGCATAGCTCTCTCCACAGCACGTTGCGCGAGTTTGAGCTTACTAAGGCCTTCAATAAGATACCATGTCTCAGTTTCATAAGTCATTACTAGCAACATATACTGATCACAAACATTTGTTTTCAGGCTCTGCGGTATTTTGGAAATGATAGTTCGAAGCTAGCCGACTTACATGGTACAAATGCGGAGCCCGTGATCTGCAGTGCATTCGTCACCGATAGGGTGAGGTCTCTGTACCTCTGCGGGAGCATTTCCCCGATGAACGTGTAAGGTACCGCCGCAGGACACGCTATGCTAAATGAGATGAAATGACTGAGTTTAATTATTGTGATAACACGTATAATGAAATAAAGTATCTACGTACCTTTGTAATACAAAACAGCAAGGGCATTGCCCTAGCTAACGAGTATTACCCCCATATTCTAAGTCGTTACTACGAGATTACTCCACTCGACTCAACCTCTAATTAACCTCATTTTTGTGTTTTGGTATTTTTAGTTGACAATATATAATCAACTTGACATTTCTGCGTCAATTTTTCTTAAACGAGAGAAGCGAAGCAACTGTCAACTCAAGGTACGTCGCGATGTATTTTGAGTTTCCCTCAAAGTTAAGTAGAAGTCAAGTGAAGGATTTTTGGTGAAACGTTTTAGAATACGGGGGTTAGTATCTACGGCCTAAAACGTCTCGGTGTTTGAATGAGTTAGCGCTTCGTTCTCTATATTCGATTAAAGTTCCGAGTTGGCTAGCCACCACGTAATGTCACTTGTAACTGTAGTAACGAATTTCAGAATGTCCGAGTAGCGCTAGCCGACCCGTAAACCAGGCTGCTACTTACAGGACACATCAGCTGCCGATTAGTACGGTTAATCGACGGCTATAGCAAAACTTGTTGCAACCTCGCATGTGTTTGTAATTTATTATTATAGTTTGCATGCCAAAAATACTGAGATCTACGGAACTGAAAACTACCAACCCTGTTGATTACGCTACTGCTATAAAAACATCGACTATTCCTATTTCTATTTCGAGATCAGATAGTTATGAATATAGAAATCATTGGATTTAATTAGTAAAACAGTCCGCTCAGAACCGTGGAAAGCCGATGGATACTGGAGGCTAGCAGCCGCTCAAAGTGGTGCTTTTTGAAGGAGGCCTATGTTCAGCAGTGGACGTCCTCAGGCTGATGATTATGATTATGATGACTACTAAAAAGTTTTTGTTCAATTATAATATGTTAAATACTTAAAAAAAAAAAAAAAAATTGAAAAATTGAAATTGAATTGAAACGTAGATATTTTAAAACACATCTGCCGAACAACTGCCATAATATTTTTTTAGATATCCCTTAGAGAAAAATAAAGTTTCTAATATTTATTTTTAATTCTTAACTTTCACTTGTCTACTACGGTCTATTCAGTTAACTTATGTACTATTTTAACGATTGACGTCCTAAAGCATCTTATTACACACGTAAAAATGCAAAAATAATAATAATAAGACACACAAAATAAACAAAATTAAATTTTGTAGCCTAAAAATTGGCAATTTTCAATAAAAATATTAAAAGTCGAATATCTCGAAAAGGGTTAAGTTTAGGCTAGGGTGTTTCATAGTGAAATAAGTCAGAAATGATGGGTACTCCACGCCCTTAACGGATCTAGCACAATTTTTCCTGTAACCCTGTATAATATTATGATATTTTTGTTTTGTGTTGTTTTAATTATTATTATTGCGTAAAGATAAAACCATATTTCAGTTACCTATAGGTATTACTTATTACATTTCCCGTTGAATTAAACAATGTAATCTAAATTCGTATTACATTCCTCATTACATTAATTTAATTAGTTGATACCCTTTTTTGTAAAGGTAAATCCTTACCTACTTACTGTTTTTAGGTAGGGAATAAATACTCTTTGAAGGGCATCTACCGCACCGCAGCATATAGCTGGCACATAAACATGTCAAAAAAAATAAAAAACGAACCCAAAATGGCGTAACTGATAGCAGTCAGGGTGACTATTGAACGAACGAAATGAACAGTTGACGTTGCTGCAGATCACCCTAAATTCTTACCCACTGAGTAGCTGATCGAAACTCAGTTTTCGTTCGTGAAACTGGGAAGAACTACTCGACGCCTTTACGTCCCGATCAGTATTACTCACTGGCCAGCCAACTCAGAACTTTACTCGGATATAGAGAACGAAGGCCTTAGTTGATAATTAGGTTATTTAGCGTGCCAAGTGGCGCTGCGAATGTTATGACCATGACTATCATAGGACTTAATTGAGTACCTCCTTAATTTTTTTGAAGTCGGTTGCAAATAGTATAGTAGGTAACCGCGTAGGTACAGTTAGGTATTGGAGGTGTTCTCTGGTAGTATCATTAATTGTATGAATCAACTCAATCAACCTAAAGACAGCATTGCTTTGGATTTTTTAAAATTATTTTTTATTATTTTTATTTTTGCTTACCAAAGTGAAGTCAGGAACTTGCAGATAGTAAAGCTGATGATGTCCGGCATGAACGCAGACAGCATGCTCAGGACTCCAGCGGCCAGAGAGCTGTAGATAACCATTAGCTTCCGACCTCTCGTGTCTACCAAATAGCCCCAAGGAAAAGATGTGATAACAATACCTGGAAAAAAGTCAGTGAACGGTTAAATGATGCTAATTAAATTCGATTAGGTACTCTGACAAAATTGCGTGCTGCCTTGATCAATATTTAAACAATAGAACCCATTTCTGAAGAAACTGGGCCTGATTAATTTTAATCTAAGTAAAGGTAGCATAGACAATATTTTCGCTACTTTCAATATTTCTATGGTATATGCAGGACTCAGGTTAAGTAGGTATTTTAATGTGGCTACACGCGTATTGATATTAAGTATGAGCTGTTAAATAAAACATCAAAATTTGGAGAACTCGTCTCTCTGGTGGTCTCGTCGTTGACCGTGTGCTCCCGTTGTAAAAAGGGCCACATGGGGTGGCTCTTTTTTACACCGCCGTAAAGTGGTGGCTAAGGGAATATCTATAGGGTAGGGAGGGAAGGCAGCAGCATTCTTCTCGGTACATCAAAACTTGTTGCACTACCTACCAAAATGCCGCCAAGCGTAGTGATTATGGCAAACACTTCTTATTAGCGATGGCAATTAATGGTATTTTGTGTAAATTTCATAGACATGCTAATTCACGAGTCTTAGCATGCTAATTGCTATTGCTAAACTATTTGGTAAAATGAAATGAAATGGAAATAAAAAATGAAATTAAAATTGAATTGAAAATGGAAATGTAAAAATGAAATGAAAAATTATATGAAAAATGAAATGAAACGTGAAATAACTCTTTATTTTTAAAATTATTCAAAATGAACTATTTTAATTGAAACAAAATTTCATATTTCACAGAATTACGCAACCACATTTCATTTGAGAAATGCTAATTAAGTTTTCACATGCTAAAAATTAATGCGAATGCTAATTAATCCATCACTACTTCTTATGGTAAGCATCCAAAATAGCGCTTTATGGGGCAGGCCACATGTTCATAAGTAGACATCTACCAGTCGCTGATGATGGCCAGTGAGGATATTTTCAATTTGGCTTTACGCTATTTGCTTATTTGCTAGGTATTTAGCCAGTATCGACTTTACATATTATACTAAGTACACGTCTACTACTTGGTTAATGAAGTATTCAAAATGTAAGCAGTCACGGCCAAGTCAATTCTGTAAAGCTTTGGATACCTCTTTTGCTAAATAATTGTATTCAGTTTTGGAGATGCGAAACACAGAATGTCACGTTTTTTCTATTTACATCATTATTTGCATCTCACTTGCACACGTTGAACATGCAATATGCCTTTATTACTCAAGGTTACCACTACAATAATAAAAACTAACCTAAACTAGTAGTTACTAGCTACACTACCTAGGTATATACTATCTTCTTCTTCTTCTCGTGTAGGCAAGTGGTCAGCCCTGGTGTCAGAAAGTTGGTATGAAAGTTAGTAGGTATGCTCCGGTCTTTACCTATGTAAGGAACAGAAGCTATAAATCCTCTCGCAGAATCCGTCATGCCAAGATCGCAGACGGCGGCAGGCAGCACAAATGAGTATCCCACAGGCTCCACGATTGCGGCAATAAGGAACAGGGATAGTACGAGGCAGAATTTTATATTATAGAAGCCGATACCTGTAAAGAGATAAATAGTTAGGGGATGGTTTAATTTTAATGTTTCATTTTAGTAGGTGGTAGGGCTTTTCTGCAAAGTTTGTCTAGGTAGTTACCACCGCTTTGCCATTTATTCTACCGCCAAGTAGTAGTGTGCAAGCACTACGTGATTTGGTTTGAAGGGCATTGTAGCTAGTGAAATTACTGGGCAAATGAGACTTTACGGCCTGATAACACAGTCTAGTAATGTGATAGACTGTGTGATGTCTCAGGATGACGTGTGCAGTGCAGTGTCACGCGAAACTATTATTTTAAAGTTCCCAGTGACACTGTAACCGTTATGGGCGGCCCAGGCAAACGACTAACTCGTAACGTCATTCATTCTCATAAAAAACTTTTCCATGCTAATTTTTTTTATGGGCAATATGCCTTTTTTAAACTAAAACTAACTACACTACACACTAACTAGCTACACTATACCTACTACAAAGAACATATGGACTGTATAATAGACCGCAATGGCCTATAGACAGTCCACATGCTCCAGCCCACTGCCGGTAGGTAGCGTACCCAACATGCTGGCAGCATTGCCTCGTTAAATGGCAATTCTGATGCGTTGAGCCAAATAAGTGCCAGCATTTTGGTCACGCGTCGCATCGACCAGGCGCTCTGATAGACTTTGGAAAACGCGGTGAGCTCCCGGTCCCCACGGACCCAGGGTCTCAACGCCAATCGGCTCAAATACATAACCGCTAAATAATCTAAAGGAATAGAACACCTTACCAGAGTCATTGTTTCCTGACAAATATAATCTGGGAGATTTTAAGGCTAGAGTGAACCGATATCTTCTAGGCAACATGCTCCATCGTCGACCGCGTCATCACTTACCATCAGGTAACACCATGGTCAAATGCCTTGCGTGGTCAATGCGTGGCCTTTCGTTGATAAAAAAAAATAAACATTGAAAAAAAAAAGTAAAGTAAGTAAAATTGTGATTTAATAATGTCAATATCAAGGATCGATCAATTATTAAGATCACGGTCAAAGACACCATTTTATAGTGCTCATTAAGCGTAATTTTTTAAGGAGTTTCCTACAGATTCATTAATTTGAGACTTTAACAAGATAACCTTTGTTATTTTTTATTACCATTGTTTGTATTTCTATATTAATTGTCTTAGTAGGTAGCTATATAAGTACCGTCCAATTATGTTTCCAACAACATTCAAATTCGACTATTCAGTCTGTTTGTTAAATAAGTAGATGAAAGGTCAAGACTAATGCTCGTCTGCACCAAAGTTTTACAGCTCCCAAGTTAGCACTTATTATCCCTCTATAATATGACGTACCTACCTATTACAACGCATTTGCGCATAGGTATATCCAATGGATCCGATGGATGTACGAGGCAAGCAGCCGCTCAAAGTGCCTGGGGCGTATGTTTAGCAGTGGACGTCTTCAGGCTGATGATGATGATGATGATGATGACGATATCCTAGAGAGATAAGTACGAACTTAAGAGCTGACTTACTTAAGTGCAGACGGGTACAAGGCTTGTAGGTACTATTATTTATACTGGGATAAAGAACTAGATTAGACAAACATTGATTCAAGATGCCTATCGTTAGATATGAAGATAGGTTATAATTATATGAGTATCTCTACTAGGTATGACGTATAAAACTTTAACAGTAACAAATATCATAAAATAAATTATACTTATTTCATAATATTTGGATAGATCTAATGCAAATGCATTATTAAGATTATACGCTGCGATACACTGAGATTTTTGGGTTTTATTTTAAACAATATAAAATACGTCTAATCTTTACCACACATAGAATTTTAAGTAGGTAATAATTATCAGGGCCGATAACCTACACATTGCATTATTTTGCGATAACCAAAGAACAACAACATGTGGCTAATTACCTACAGCTACACGTAATGTTACCAAAATTGATATCGCAGTGGCTTTTGTACAGCGTTATTAATTACTTAATTAGTTCACTACACTTTGTGCCTGCCTAAAAAAACAAAAATTCCATATGAAATATTTCGTCTGGGGTTCTTCCATACCTACATAGAATTTAAACTATTTATTTAATTTAATAATATTTAATAAATATGTGTGGACATTTCACACAGCGCCATCTAGCCCCAAACTAAGCATAGCTTGTACTATGGGAACCAGATAACTGATACAATACTTATATACTTTTTTGTTTGTAAATACATACATAGAATACAATATAACACCCAGACGCAGAACAAACATCTATGTTCATCACACAAATGTTTGTCCCGGGCAGGAATCGAACCCACAGCCCTCAGTTCAGAAGGCAGGGGTACTACCAACTGAGCTATCGGGCCCGTATTGCAAAATCATTTTATTTCAATATGAGTATCCGGCTATGCATAACTTTTTTTTTTAGTAATAAACCTACATTTATTACCAAACATTTTTGTTAAATTTGTTCACATGGCTTTTACTTAATTATTTATGATATGGAGTTTCAATAAAGAGTTTATCTAACATATAATGTATGTATATGCCTATTTAAAAAAAAACTGTGACACACAGAGAGTCAGACTGACACCGACTTCTCACCATATCCTAGTTTCTTTTTACCGTTTCAGTTACGAACCATAAAAATAAATACATAGTCTAAATACCGAATATGATAAAAATGTAAAATGCCTTACCTGCTACAGCCAAGGCCTGGTCCAGATCAACAGCCGCCTTTTCATTTTTAGCCACATTTTGGGCAACTGTAGGTAATCGATCCATAAATTATAGACCTACTACTCACTAACGCAACGCTAATACTGTTAACAAAGTCACACTCAAATTTATTTAATTTAACCACACAAATAACCAAACTTAATTAAAGCTACTGTTTAATTATAACGCTAAAGATTTTATAAAACCCGTCCGGTTAATTTGAGAGGCGTACAGCGACGGTAACACATTCTGGAAATGTGTGAACAAAATATTACATGACATTATCAGTACGTATCATTAATTAATTGGAGATACAGTTTTATGACGTTGTAAAGTTTTATAATCATGTATTAATATATTCTTCAGTTCATCATAAATAAATGCCTGGATAGATAGTGATTAAACTCTGTCAACGTTGCTCCGCTACGGACGACTGCACCAAACTGCGGACTTCAGCTTTCAGCTGTACCTAAGTATTAGCTGAGTTGCCTTGTTTATGTAAGAAACAAAGGTAGCGTTTTGGGTTACATTGGCCTTTGGTACAAGAAGCCTCTATCGAGCCATCCTTTTCATTTTTACATAATCACTCGTCTAATATTCTGCTCGCTTGCATGTCATTAGACACTCAAAAGCTAGCATAATATTAAAAAGACGTTTCCTTCTTTATCAATAATTTATCACGGATAATTTGGAAAGTTTTGAAAATGCGTTAGTCATCAAACACTTATTAAACATTGAAACATTGCTGGCTTGTTTGTTTTTATGTCTTTCACACCAAAATATATGAACCAGTTAAAATGAAATTTTTCACGCATGTTGTTTAAAATCTGCGTGTTTTGTAGAAACTCAATTGATTAAATCTAGTGCCTTGTTGGTTGTTCAAAGACAGTTTTGTTGAAACCAACCGTTAGCAAATATGAAAATTAAAAGGTTTTAATTGAAAACTATTTAATTTTTGAGTTTACAGGGTGTAGAAAGTCCGTGTAAAATAAACGGTTGCAGCTGTCGCACAACTGAATAGGTAGAAAGAGGCATTCTATAGATTACGTAGAAGCAGACGTGCAATAAACAAATTTACACAAATGTTAACAGTATGACAACAATAACTAATGTATTCTACGAACCTGAGCGTGGTTAATGAGCATTTTATACTTTTTATTTGTTATTTTAAATACTTTAGATATTTTTTTTTGATTAAGATTGATTGTCATTTCAATACACATTTCAATGTTTCAAAAGTGTAGCTACCTTATCTCGACAGCAATTTTGAAACGGCTAATGAATAATTCCATTTAAATGATTAAAGTTATTTTTTAAAGTAACTAGTAATGTGGAGATGGAATTAGCAAAAATGTTCGAAGTAGGTATGTGTGTGTGTAAGTACCTACTTACAAAAAAAAGAGAAGAGAAAACAAAACAAAAGAGAAAACATCAACAGCCGGAAGGTCACTGCAGTAACACCGAGACTACTCGGCATGTCAATGCTTCGCTAGAACCTGCATGGCTTCGTCAAGAACATGAAATTCGTTGAAAAGTACGTGACTACGTAGATAAATCCCGAGCCGACCGATTCCTCATTTAAAGCAGAGAGCTTACGTCATTCACTCGGTCAACAAGGTAGATAATTTGTATAATTAGTTATAGGTACCTACGGTGTATTTAATAATAAGTACCTAAGTAATCTTTTTACGTAAAAGTGGAGACAAAGTACATCCGCAGATTACAACTAGTTAATGATGAATGTTTGAATGAATAAATAGCCTCGCTGTAAAAGCATAAAGAGGTACCTTTAATCCATTATAGGTAATACCGATCAATATAGATATTACTTTCACTTCATAATGTTCAATTGATAAGACAAGTTTTATAACTTTAATTTATTGCTCAGTTAATTTACATTACTTAAACAAAATGAATAGCAATAACGTTCAACCTTAGCACCTTACCTCATTAGATAACATAATAATTATTAACCCAATTTCATAATAAGTAAACAATTAACAAAGGTACCAAAGGTAGGGATGGGGATGGGCGATATTGAAAAAACCATTGATAATTACATCGACGTTGATGTCCACAGAGCTTAAAAACATGAGGTGAAGCATTTTTTTTTTGCTCTGTGGTGATTTCGATAGAGCTGCGCGTGGGAATGTTCGACATAATATCGCTAATAATAAGTTCAATCAAATATTGCATACAATAGCTCCATTACCCCATTAGCATTAGTTGACAGCGTTGCAACAGGGTGAAATAGGTCGATGTTATCATTTTCGGCATCAAATAGTTTATCTCACTTACAATAAAAAATAACGACAAAGGTCAGGGGTACGGATTTTGGTAATATCGATGGTTTGAGCATGTGGCACTAGGTACCTACATAATCTTTTATCGAAATTCGAACAACCCTTCCAACATGTTTTATCCACATTACCTTACTCGTTTAGAATCTTCTGACGCAAGGGCATTTTTTATTTCCGTTCATCAGTTTCAACGGTCGTTTTGCAGTAACAGAATTTTCTTTCAACTTCATTTGGTACGCTGCTAACATATCGATCTCTTCTCTTAATCCTTTTATCATGTGTTGGAGCGGAACTAGTTCTTGTTCATATATCTTTGTAAGCACCTCCCGTATATCACCGCTTATCGTTTTATTAGTCTTTGTCTCTGGCTTATTTACATATTCGTAATCTTCGTTGTTTTCCACAGAGTCTGAAATAGTGAAAGACTTAATCATTGTTTTATTTGTTTTTGAAGTGACTTCAACAACCGGAGCCTGTTGATCTGCTATTCGGGTGTACTATGAGTTTTGTGTAGGTATTTACTATACACTCAAAGCAAACAACGAAAACAATAACAGAAAATGCATCGTGAACTACACATTTCTAACCGTTATGCCACTTTACCTGACCGTGGATTTTGAAGATTCAGAACATCTCAACGCCGATTGGTGTTAGGTAGTTCCGAATCTTCGCTATGTTCTTCTAGTTATTTTACTATGTTACCTATCCCTGTAAGAACGAGTGCAAAATCCCCACATAACGTTTTCGTAGTAACATATTCAGTAATCTGTGATAACTTCTAGTTTCTTTCTCTACGTTATCGTTCACCGTTGTGAGAGCAAGTGCAAACTCCACACACACTTAAAACCCGAAAAGATATTGGCTCAGTGTCAAGTGGCATTTGAACCTGGTTGCACCAGTTTGTAACTCACATGAGTTACCGCTGAGCCGCACTTGCTCTATCGCAATGTTATCAAAATGTTTTGAGCATCATCATTATCATCATTAACAGCCTCAAGACGTCCACTGCTGAACAAAGGCCTTTCCCACGAAGCGCCACTTTGAGCGGCTGCTCACCTCCTACATCCTTTGGCTCCCCGCGGCTTTCACCAGATCGTCGGTCCACCTAGTGGGGGGCCGGCCTACGCTGCGTTATGTATTTACCATTTCAGCGATATTTAAAATTCTGAAGAGATACCTCTGATCGAGTAATGATTCATTTTCTACGTATCAAAGACGATGTACACATACAACCTAGAAGATCAGGCAGATGAAATTAATTAGGTATTTTAATATCTACCTACCGTCCTGTAATAGGTAGGTGGACGATAGAAAGTACAGCTTAACCTGAAGTTTTTATCGTCCATCTAATAACATAGATAGACAATTTGTATAACCATTTATGCCATAATATCTCACCGGGTAAAATCCGACTGACCTTCCTTTTTTTATGTTGCGCATCACTTAGAACAGATTTCTTATTTGTGTCTATTACATTCGTTGTGCCTATATTTCGTGATTTGTTACTTTTAATTGTAACACATAAGTCATTTTCTTGATCAATTGGTATTTTAATTTCATTTGACCCACTTCTTAGAAGACACTGGGCAACTAATAATGCATCATTTTGACGTAGTTTGATATTATCACTGTCAAAACTTTTAATAACCCTTTCATTATTTTCGTTGTTGTAAGATCGTAATGCTATATCCATCTTCCAAGAGGAACTTTTTTGGAGTATAGTAGTAGGCTGTGGGATTTTAAATGAGACTTCCGAAAGATTTTTGGACAAAACTTGCTCAGCCGCAGTTGCACTTTTAGCATATTTGTATGGTGTCAAATCATCCATATAATCAACTTCTCTCGTTTCTGCAATACCACCATTTAAAATATTCTTGGTGTTTGCTTCATTTTGAGTAGTAAGCGCACCAGTAACTGTAGCTTTATACACTACGCTTTTGGTGTCTATGATTGATTGTGTACTACTACCAATGATTACAGAAGTTTTGTAACTACTTAATTCTTTAGTAGTTAAACTATTTTCTCTAGAAAAACTTAACTGAACTGCTTTTCTAGGTTCCTCTTCAGTTTTAAATTTCATAATATAGTCATCAGACATGACCTTATCAGTTTGTATATCTATTTTGCTTAACTTTGCAGATAGACCAATGTTTACCTGTGAGATTTCGTCGGTAACAGTTTGAGGCAAACTGTTTGTTGTACTTGTTAAATGTAAATTGTTTGAAATGCCTGCTGAAAACTGTTCTTCTTCTGGGATATAAGTTAAATGTTCTTCTATCTCAAGAACGTCTTTATCAAAACTATTTTCTATTGGTAACGTAGACACAACATTGGCAGCGGATTCTAATGGTTCATTCATATTTTCCCAAAAGTATTTTAAATCTTCTGAGCTAAATGTTTTACTTGTTTTGCTATTTTCTACACTGTACATGGAAATATAGTCTACATTTTGTGTGTATTTAACTTGCTGAGAAGGTTCTGCCATTAAATCTAACACAGGTCTGTCTATTGTAGGTACTAGTAGGGGGCTTTTACTTTCTGAACTTTCAGAATAAATCATCTTGTTACTATTATTATAGTTACTACTATTATTATCAGTATAAGGCGAAGTGACGCTTGTTACCATTTGGTTGATTAAAAATGTATTGTCATCCTCTATATTATCACTTTTTTCTAAATAAATATTTGTTTGCTCATCTTGAGGATGAATTTTATCAGTTGTATTTACTGTATTTTCATTCACATCATCGATGTAATTTAATGTTTTTATATCTGATAATGCAGAGTTGTCTTCCGAGTTATGCGTTTTATGGGGAACATTTACACTATTAAGGACAGATATATTTTTCATTGTTAGATGGTCTGCAAAATAGTTTGAAGACAACAACTCACTAGAACCTTCAGGTTTGATGTTTTTTACTACAGATTCCTTGTCATTTAGTGGTAATTTTCGTTTTATTTGATTGTCTAATATAGGATTGATGTTGTCGTTTGGAAGCGAAGTGTCATCTTTAGTTTCGTTGATTTCTATTACAGGCTCCTTGCTATTATTGCCTTCTAATGATAATTTTTGTTTTATTTTATTGTTTAGTATGAGACTGACGTTGTCATTTGGCATAGGCGACTTAGTACCATCTTTAGTATTGTTGATTTCTTTTATAGATTCCTTGTTATTATCGTCTTCTAATAGTATTTTTTGTTTTATTTGATTGTCTTGTAAGAGACTGATGTCGTCGTTTGGAATAGGTAGCTCAGTGTCATCTTTAATTTTGTTGATTTCAATTATAGATTCCTTTTTGTTATCGTCTTCTAATGGTATTTTTTGTTTTATTTGATTGTCTAGTATGAGACTGATATCGTCATTTGGCATAGGTGATTCAGTGCTATTTTTAGTTTTGTTCAAGTCTACCATAGATTCTTTGTTATTATCGTCTTTTAATAGTATTTTTTGTTTTATTTGATTGTATATCATAATACTGACGTCATCATTTGGCATAGGCGACTTAGTACCATCTTTGTTGATTTCTTTTATAGATTCCTTGTTATTATCGTCTTCTAATAGTATTTTTTGTTTTATTTGATTGTCTTGTATGAGACTGATGTCGTCGTTTGGAATAGGTGACTCAGTGTCATCTTTACTTTTGTTGATTTCAATTATAGATTCCTTGTTATAATCGTCTTCTAATAGTATTTTTTGTTTTATTGGATTGTCTAGTATGAGACTGATGTCGTCATTTGGCATAGGTAATTCAGTGCTATTTTCAGTTTTGTTTATGTCTACCATAGATTGCTTATTATTATCGTCTTTTAATAGTATTTTTTGTTTTATTTGATTGTCTATTATGAGACTGACGTCATCATTTGGGATAGGCGACTTTGTACCATCTTTAGTTTTTTTGATTTCTATTATAGATTCCTTGTTATTATCGTCTTTTAATAGTATTTTATGTTTTATTTGATTGTCTTGTATGAGACTAATGTCATCGTTTGGAATAGGTGACTCAGTGCCATCTTTACTTTTGTTGTTTTCAATTATAGATTCCTTGTTATAATCGTTTTCTAATAGTATTTTTTGTTTTATTTGACTGTCTAGTATGAGACTGATGTCGTCATTTGGGTTAAGTAATTCAGTGCTATTTTTAGTTTTTTTTATGTCTACCAAAGATTTCTTGTTATTATCGTCTTTTAATAGTATTTGTTCTTTTATTTGATTGTCTACTGTGAGAATGACGTCATCATTTTGGATAGGCGACTTAGTGCCATCTTTAGTTTTGTTGATTTCTATTGTGGATTCCTTGTTATTGTTGTCCCTTAATAGTATTTTTTGTTTTATTTGATTGTTTTGTATGAGACTTATGTCGTCGTTTGGCAAAGGTGACTCAGTGCTATCTTTGGTTTTGTTCATTTCTGCTATAGATCCCTTGTTATTATCGTCTTTTAATACCACTTTTCGTTCTATTTTAATATCTAATATGGAGCTAATGTTGTAGTTTGATAAAGGTAGGTCAGTGCCATCTTTAGTTTTGACGTTTTCCACAATATTTTCTTTTATATTATCGTTTAACTCAACGGGCATCGCAATGGTTAATGGATTTGGTATGAAATTTGATAATTTAGTATCATATTTCAATTCATCTAATTTTAATTCAGATGATTTGTAAGAGTTTACTTTCATTTTGTCATCAGTGGCCTTATCGCGTAAGCCCGGTGGCAATCGTAATCGTGTGCTCTCTTGCTCGCTTCTTTTTGGAGCTTGTAAAAGATCTTTTTGGTTAGGTTCAACTGATTCATAAACCTTCTTTATAATATGAAAGTCATTTTCTCCAGCTGTATCATTTCGTGATAATTTTTCAATATCATTTTGCTTGGCCAACTTTTTTGTTTTCTTAGGTAATATAAAATAACTACCATTACCCTCACTTACCGAAATGTTTGATTTATCATGACTAGAATGTTGTTTATTGTAAACTTTTTGTTCTTCTAGACGTAATAAGCTCGAGTTTGATGGGTGTGAATGTGGGTAAGTCATAATAGAGGTTGAGTAATTTGTAGAAGATTGTAGAGAACCAGCTTCGTATATACTAAGTATAGAGTCAGGTTTAGGAGATTCCTTTTTATCTGACTTTAGTTCATCTTGCGAATGTTTTTTCTTTCTTCTAAACAATTTATTTTGAAAAATAGAACTGGTTCTGAGCTTGTTTGTTTCATCTTTTTTAGCTGAGCGTGGAAAATTTTGCTGAAGAGGCTGATAAGAGTATTTTTCTTCGCCAAAAGGTGGATCTAAGCAACCACCTAGAAAACCAGATCAGAGAATTCATACTCATTATCCATTTACTTACACAATCATTATCAGAGTTTAAATACTAATCATCATTTTAACTGAGCATAATAATCAGCTCTTCTTTTCTAGTGATTATGAGCCACCCTTACGTAAGACCTTCTAAGCCATATTTGTCATTTCGCGGTTTTCGCTCGATTTCACATTCACATTCCACTTTCTTTAAATGTACAAGACAAACGGATTTATGCGAAATAGAGTCCATAGCTTACCAAAATTGGACAGTATGCTGTTGGTACCTGTCCTATAGGTATATCACATGTTCCTAACTCCTTAAGCTGTGTGATGTTTTTATTGGTTATTTAATGTAGATTTCGTTCATTTTAAATCAAAAATGTATGAATGCATTAGGCTATACTTCATCGAACAGTAAAGTGGGAAGCTCTAACTTGATTACTTGGTCACTTAACCGGTCTTGACAATGTCGAATGTAACAAACAATATTTGACAGATTTATATAAGTAGGTACCTACCTGGTTTGCATGTTCCAAAAACATCTTTATTTCTTTTTGCTGAAATTAGTGTACGATATCGATCAGCATGCTTAGACAAAGAAGAGCGGTTTTCTTCTTTCTGAGCTAAACCTGTAAAAAATAATGTTCATTAATGTATCTTATAAGTAGAAACATTAATTGATTAAAAATAAGTATACTTAATCGTGGTTACCTCGTAACTCCATATTTAAACTCTGTTGATGCTTTGGGGACACATTATCAAAATCGGCTTCCATTAAGACGTTGAAAGACATGATGGTACGATCGCTGTTGACAAGTCGGATTCGGTCAGGCACATTATCTTTTAGATCGATCTTGGGCGTTGACAACACTCCATATCGTAGCCCTGTATCAGCCTTTTTCCGAACCCTAATCTTTACGTTGAGAGGTGTTGATTTGGATGTACTGTTTAGGTGAATAATGTCCTGTGGCACTGCTACTACTTCAAATGATAAACTCCGAACGATTTGATCCACGATTGCTTCATTATCCATTGTCCTGAAAATCTAATTGGGATTCAATGATCTTAATTAAATTGGATGTGGTGTAAAAAAAAACAATAATGGTCTCACAAAAATATTTATTTCCTATTGGAAGCTTTATCCATCAAACACAACCGAATAAACGACACGATTACACCTAGCCTGTCTTTTAGCTCTACAGTATTTCACTACTTCTTGATTGTTATTAGGAACGTTTTGAAACACAACAGAGTCAATGGAATATTTTTCATTCTTTGTCAATCCTAGACTCGAACACTTCTGTAGTATGTCGTGTAACATTATTTTTAATGGTCTTATTTCTGTTTCCATTTTTTTCATGAAATTTGCCACTTTTACTTCAGGACGTTCCCTATTGAACTCATATTCTTTATAAAATCCCTTCGCAATGCCGTTATTATAGAACTGTATACTTTTGTTCGTTATCTTTTTGATGTCATTTTCAAGCCACAAATCCTTTGCAGTGTTAGTCTTAGTTTTTTGAAGATTAAAAATACTATATGCAGCGGGATCCCACGACAACAAGCGAAAGCTGTTCTCATAGGTATCAATAGAGCAAATTGGCGTAAGACTTAGTTTAAGTGATAGATTTTCTTTATTTATATTATTATCTGTTGTACATATTTCAGTAATTGCTTCTGATAAAAATGTTAACGATCCAGTTTTATTTAACTCAAACTGACTAATTGAGTTGGCAATGTTAACTACTGAAGTGTTTTTGACATCATTTTCACATATGACATTGTTATCAACTTTAATCAAACTTGTGCTTGCTAAAAAATAAACACCAATTTAAAAAATTAAGTGAAAATAAAATACATATTAAATTAATTAAAACCTAAATTTTATTTACCGTCTACTGTTGTTTTTGTGGTGCTGTCAAACTGCATATCAATGCTTGTGGGGCTTGAATCAATGTTATTTAATAATTGGTCTGGCGTAACGATATTAGAAACATCTACAAGCTCATTTTGTAGAGACTCTTCTGAATTACTTATTAGTTTTAACTTAGAGTTACTATTAACAGTCTTCTCGCTTTCTAGATTAGCTTTACAACTGCTGTGAATGAATGTATCGCTGACCATTGTGGTCATGTCACCAGAACCTAAGTTGATACAAGTCAAAGATGATGGAGGAAGTAAATCGACGCAAGAATGATAGATTTTTTCTAAGTCATTGATAGTATCTTTCTCAGTCTGCTGCTTTCTAAGAATAACTTTATAAGTCATCGGTATTGTATACTCAATTATTTCGGATTTTTCTTTCCACTCAATTTTATCCAGGTTTTGGATGCACGTCACCTCGGGTACTATTTCTAAACAACATGTGGACTCGTTTTTCACGCAATTTTTAAAAATTGGCGTAAATTTTATTCGTAAGCTAGCAGTGCCCATCGGAAAATAAAAAATATCTGAAAAAAATAAATGAAATAAAAACAATTTTAACCTAAATAAATAACCAATTGAGGCACAAAATTGAAAGAAAAAGTTCGAGCTTGTGATGTTTATTAGAATTGTTCCGTGATTTCACCTAGGTATATTTTTAGTTGTTGTTTGGTTGCATATTTTTAGCACTTGGCCAGTACCATAGTGGTACATTTCTATAATGTCCTGTGGTTATAGTAATTGCTCTGAGGGTTACCTATTATCCTAACATCATCAACACGGTGCTCAGCTTGTAGCTTGATGTTGCATGAAGTTTGTATTTTAAGTTCCTTGGAATTGTAATTGTTAAGATTTTTTATAAGTATTTTTTAAAGTGACTGGGCTGTGAGCAAGTCTTTCTTTTTCAATTGTACGAACAGTACCTACATCATCATCATCAACCGCATGAAGACATCCACTGCTGAACATAGGCCAACCCACAAAGCACCACTATGAGCGGCTGTTTGCCTCCTGCATCCATCGGCTCACCACCGTTTTCACCAGATCGTTGGTCCACCTAGTGGGGTGCCAGCCTACGCTGCGTCTTGTTCGTGGTCAGCTCTCGAGAACCTTTCTTCCCCATCGGTTGTCAGTCCTACAAGCAATGTGGCCTACCCCTTGCCATTTCTACTTGCTATTCTATGAGCTATATTGGTCGCTTTAGTTCTCCTGCGGATCTCCTTATTTCGGATTTTATCTCACAGGGAAATATCGAGCATAGCTCTCTCCATAGCTCGCTGAGCGGCTTTGAGCTTTCCAATGAATAGCATTTACATATTAGTACAAAACCTATCTGTTTCTACTAGGGTTCACTATGCGCAGCAAACAGGTTTCATCTGGAGTCAACTGCAGCAACTTATGGTGGCAAAAGCTTTTAATATTTTCCCTGTTTCTTCATCTATTTGCCTTAACTTCTTTGCCTTTGTTATTAAATAATCAAAGTTCTCTGTATTGTCCTGTCTTGGGCTATCCACAGAATTCACCCTATTAACATCACCATGCCATCACTCAATTCTGTGAACCAACCTGAATCAACAAACAACTCTACGTAGTAAATTATATACTCTTTGCAAACAACTACTGCCATTAGTCCATTATGCTGCCCATCACGTATAAGTTGTATCCATGGATGAAATAAAAAAAGAAGGATTGAGTTTTGATTGACATCGAACTGAAGCCCAAAATGGCGGACATATTACATATGTGTGTCAGATGAAAGTAGGGCGATCGGCTGCCTATGATGTGAGTGTGTGCGTGCCCCGCTCGTACATACGAAGCGTTCCGGCTTCCTAAGGGTGCTTCAGTTTCGGATCAGACGGGATTCCCTCCTTCTTTTTTTAATAGCTCTATGGTTGTATCCTTCTTTTTTTTATTTTCATCCATGACCATAGGTACAAGTTTAATAAACACTTACCTACATTAGGTAGAGTTAGGAATTCAAGACCAACATGTAGAAGTACATTTAGCAAAATAAGTCCACTAAAAATTTTGTGTTGGTAAATAATAAAAAACTAAAATTTTGCTGAGATTTCCGAAATCATTTTATATTGACACTACTTTGACACTTTGTAAGCACATTGTCAATTTGGCAGGTTATCTATGCGGGTGCTAAAAGGCAAAAAGGTTTTATAAATAATAAAGAGAATTTAACTATATACCGGGAGTTTTGGCGGGAACGCGGAAAAGTTCACGTCGTTGCATTGTATTATTTTTCAAAACTTTTGCTTTTTCCAGTGTTAATGTTTAAAAGTGGTGGCGTTTTACGCATTAAGTGCTGAATTACGAGCATGAGTGAGGGCAAGTGATATATATATAATGTGTGAAACGAGATTTTTCATGTTGCTTCCAAAACACCATAGAAGCTTCTAGTAAAGTTGCCACCACTTTTCTGGAGCATGACTTAGACTGGACTATGACTATGACTAGGACATGACTTTGCGTGAAATATATTATAACACGATGAAAATATAATACTTGACACTGGCTAAGTACACTATGTGTGGAGCCAAAATATAAGAAAAAAAAAAACTATATACTCTCGGAATTCTGTGGAAAAATGTGAATTTACACACTAACCAACTCTTACGTTTCAGCTTACTTATACTAGTGTGTTTTGCCTATTAGGTAGGCACTTACGTAAAGTTACAATGTCACTTAAGTTACCTAAAGTTTCACTTTGCAATTTGCGATATCTGAGATCATAATAACGGACGGCAAAATCGGAATTTGCATATAGGAATAAAAGATTGCGCAGTTATTACTTTATTCATTTTATTCTTATTCAATTTTCACACCTTCGCTACTTTACAATACCATAATTTAAATTTTTACAAAGTTTCCACGATATGCGAACAAGAAGTTATGCTCCTTATAGTTACGTCACCACAAATGACTGGCAAAACAATAAACAATATCTTTTTACAAATTCATCAGTTGTGGCATTTTACAGAAAATTACGATCACAGTTTAATTTACAAATAAGTTAAGTTTTTACACGCAGAAATTCCTAACATTATTTTACAGTTTTTGTCATTTTGTACATTAAATTCCTTATGCTCTCAATAATAGGTGTACAAATTGCAAAAAAATTACTTACGTTAAGTATATTAATATATTTTTTCTGTAATTATACTTATTATGTTATTCCGATGTGTGGAGTGTGTGGACTAGACGTTCAAACAATATAATTATGTAAGTATGTAAAACAAATACGAGCACACTTTGAAACCTAATTTCAAATAAATACAAATACAAAATAGATTATTAACATAAATATATTTACATTTTTTTTTGTATGAGTTATTTTTACATTATTTTAATGTTGCCATAAATTAAAGAAAATAAACAAAAATAATAATTTAGGTAACACGATGCTGCGCGTGCGCATTCGATATTAATAATAATGTCATAGGTAAATAATTAGGTATTATGTATAAGCAATGAGATTTTATTCACTGAAGGTGCGATTTTTTAATAATCATGTAAAAGCTATTCATTGGATAAAACAACACAGTGATTGTTTTAAGCCGTATTACTTAACTAAATTTAATACCAAAGTAGAATAAGTGTTATTCCAAGTATAACGCTAATTGTTAAGTAAATTAGGATACAGTTGATTGCTAAATGAAATGGCGATTCAAAGGACGCCATTGTGATTGTATCTAAGTAATAAGCTTCAAAATTGATGGTGTAAGGGGTTATATTCGTGTAACTCGGTTATTCTCGGAAAGTTATACATGGAATAACGTTATTCTACTTTGATAAAATCAGACCTTAGTCGGTTTATAGTATGGTCGGATAACCTATATGCAGTCATTAAAAATCACTCCTAGATATAACCTCAGTTTATATATTAAATCAATACCTAAGTACTTAACCGCTCAGGCGCTTCAACCACATGTGCGGCCGGCATCGCGCAACGTGGACCGTTCCCTACCACAATTGTGGCTTACAGCTGATTGCGCTACTAGGGATGGCAATCAATTTTTAGAGGTGTCACTCGTTATAAATCGACTAAAATTGAAACTAGTTGAACATTACTATCGAATAAAGTAAAAGTCTCTATAGTTCGGGAGAAAAAAAAAACGCCTCAGTCTAAATTGCAATTGCATCATTGTAATTTTCTTTAGGTACGGCGGAGCGTCAATTATTATGTGTAGTGTTGTTGTTTGTGTTTTTTATACTGCAACATAAGTAAAAATGCATTTGTTTAGATAGCCAAGTAATGCTACTTATCAAAACTAGTTTTGAAATTTTAAAACACTGCTTAGTTTATTCGTATAAACCGTAAATATGCAAAACCATACCGCGCTATTTGAGGAGCGCTTTGGGACCTACCTACGCCCGCCGCACCGCGCCTGAGTGGTTAAGCGTAAAGCACATTGTTGCTAGAATAGTAGGTCCCTACGACCTACGGCTTGTTCGTTTAAATAAAAACGCGTGTAGATTCTAAGTACTGAGTAGGTAAACTTTAATCGGCGGCGACCCATAAACACATCACATAAATTTCTCATAAACCAGTTATTCTTATTTATCATAAAACTCAATGTAGATTAAACGATTGTCATGCGCAGTATCGGGTAACATTTCTTATGAATATTTTTTTATAAAGGGAGATAAAGAAACATGAGATATGTACTAACTAAGTACTCTATGTTTGGCTTTATTAAAATGTTAGCAAAATCTTAGCCTACATATACGATTCCTTAAAATTACTTTACACACACTTGCTTACTAACTTAGCTCTTACTTGATATTTTTTTTATTCTAGCTAATAAGTAGGTAATTAATTCCATAAAAATTAAGTCGATCGAAGTTCGAATATTTATCACGTATTATGTAAGTGTTCGAATGTTTGCACTTATAGATACATTGCTTTATCATCAATAGCCTGAAGACGTCCACTGCTGAACTTAGGCCTCCCCCAAAGAGCGCCATTTTGAGCGGATGCTCAACCCTGCATCCATTGGCTTACCGCGGCTTTCACCAGATTGCGTCGAATTCATTCTTTATTTAGTAGAAACAAAAACGATGTCGAAGATATAAGAAGTGCTCAAATTGTTAAACATAAATTATCATTTTTTATTTTATCTTTTTTTTTTCTTATATTTTGGCTCCACACATAGTGTATTTAGCCAGTGTCAAGTATTGTAATTTTTCATCAGATTAATAGAATATAGAATACTGAATATTTCACGTAAAGTCAAGTCTTAGTCGTAGTCATAGTCCAGTCTAAATCATGCTCCAGTAAAGTGGTGGCAACTTTAATAGAAGCTTCTATGGAATTTTGGAAGCAACACGAAAAATCACGTTCCACCGCATTATATCACTTGCCTACACGCATGCTCGTAATTCAGCACTTAATGCGTAAAACGCCACCAATTTTAAACATTAACACTGGAAAAAGCACAAGTTTTGAGAAATAATACAATGCAACGACATGAAATTTTCCGCGTTCCCGCCAAAATTCTCTTTTCTTTACCATATTTTATCTTTATACGATTGGTTATATTTGGTTTTTTTAAACTATGCACATCTTCTGAAACCAGTCTTTTTAAAAAAGTTATAAAACTTATTTCATCTAAATTTTTAATTACTTTAAGTACACTATCGTAATAATATTCGTATTTTACAGTATTACAATAATAATTTATTTTTATTACAGGTAAGTAGCTATAGTAAGTTACAATATAACTACCTATATTGTTCTTTATATATCGACTAGACGTTTGAGATCATATTGAAAGCCAAATTTCACTTACACCAATGAAAAACATGATTATAAAATTAAAGGTAAGTAATTATAGAACATAGATATGACAACGCGTTATCAGAGAGCATAAATTATAGTAGAAAACCATAGAATAAGTACTACAGAACGTAAGATAGCAAACAAACGCCGCGCCGTCTCAAAACGTAGGCTACTTTTTTTGGTATTTTAGACGATTTAAGCCATAAAATTAATAGCTTACCAGTGGAAAGTCATACCAGAACCCTTTTTGCTGCTTTTCTGATGGGCTGTGGCATGATTTTACTACGGAGTTCTGATTCAAAACAATTTTCTGAGAGCTCTTCACACAGATATGATCAAGCGAACGTTCGTACGGTGGCATATATGGCGCCAAAAAACAACTTAATTTCGCGAATGTATTGGGATTCTAATAGATACTTATTCTATGTAGAAACCATAATTTTCTACACTCTAGTTTGACGTAGAATTATTTATTCTGTGTAATCTATTTTGTGATTTAGACTAGATTATAAGAAGCGATAGGCGGTCAACATTAAAAACCTACTTACAATCAATCAATAAATCAACTCTATTCACTGGTATTGAGAATTAAATTTTAATTGCACAGTAATAAAAATACATGAACAGAAATCTATAGAATATTTAGTTGGTTCTGAACTATATATATCTACCTATATATTGCATAATTGTCCCCACCTAATGACGTAGTATATCTACGTCCGTACATACATTCCTATACCTACTCAAATTTGTAACTTCCATCGTGCTCTGATTCGCCTTGAAGGGCAAACACATCCTGCGTGTAATCGAAAAAATAATATTTCTTATAAAATTCAATTAAATTTTTATCTACGTTTAGAAAAAATATAGAAATTAAAATACATAGGTAATTATAAAAATTTTCGATAAGTGTACGTTAGACTAAATCTTATCAAACATTATATTACGTCATCACGTCTTCGCATCGCTTTTAAAAAGTGCCTCTATTACGCGGATTTCTGCCAATACGGCAAATTGTGGGCGTTGCACCTGTTAATATTAACTGGACCACTTTCAAGAAGCTAGTGCCATATTTTTATATAAGTATAAGATATATTGAGTTGTTCTGCAAATTGTCAACATTGTTCTTTTGCCGATTACACACAAGACCTTATCAACTAGAAAATAAGTTGTTTTTCGATGTGGAAAATTTTGGATTCAGTTCGGATGGACTCGTTGATTAGTGAAAATACGATAATTCGTGGCCACGTGAAACGTAAAAATAAAATCTAGATTTTTTTTTTCATATTTAGAAATAATTTATATAGAAATTATAAATTATTTATTAATCTCGACGTTTCGACCAAGTTTAATTGGCCGTAGTCTTTCAACCAATATTTTCACTGTTCGACCAGTCAACCAGCGTAAATAATGTGCTACGTGTGTGCTATGTGTGTACTTTTGTGTTTAGTATCTAGTGTTTTACTTTTAATGCAATGGCGTATACAAATACATACTGGCCCTATGTGAAAATGGGGAACAATTCTTGTAAAAATATCACTCGATATTTTCCCAAGAGTTGTACCCTGCATCATTTATTGCCTTTGTTCATAATCTACATCGAAAAAACGTCTTATTTCACCATTTTCTCATTCCTCCACCTAATCTATCATACAAAACAAACCAAATTATGCAACACAATAATTGCAGATGATTCAAAACCAATTTTTGTTTCAAAACATAGTTAAACTGTATACTTAATTCCATGAATCCAAACTTTCATAAAAATAAGTAAAAATGAAACTGTAACTGAGAAATACTTTTTTAAAATTTTCTTTTGTAAATAAATAATTCAACGAACAAATAAATTAACTGAATATTATATTCATTTTGGAATTTGATTCCTCTAAATGTACACACCTATTACCATACTTTCACTAAGGTAAAACCCTTCGGCCGCTTATGCCAGCGCTGTAAGTTTTGTAAATACGCAACCCAACCCATAGGTACCTAAACCTATGAAAACAAAAACGACTAGCTTTGACTTTACTGACTAGACTTAACTTCTACTATATTACAAAATGACTAGATGACTCATCCAAATTCTAATGACTAGGTATTAAAGAATTTACTTTCTTACAATAAACTTATACTTAAATTATCTTCCGTTATATTATATTTTATACTTATAAAGCGACTAATTATCGGATTCTAAAAAATGTAGTCATGTTTAAGTTTTTAGAAACATTTAAAAAGAAAAACAAGGAAAAATTCAGTCATGAGACCACTTGTCAAGGTAGCTTAAGTAAAGCATAACCTGGCTTGAGGGATGGATGGATGCGGGTTGATGAACTTAACAGCACTGAACTACCTGTACTATTGAGTATTCTGTGGCTGCAGGTAGGTACTATAGTTAGTTAAAGCCACACCAAGTATAGGTAGGTACTATATAGTTGTCCCCGCAATATTTATATTTATATATTTGTTGATCTACTGCACTTATAGAACAAGGTATCAATGAAAATTATAAATTAAGTATAAAAAAATAATTGACAAAAAATGAAACCGTAAGTACGTGTTTGTGACCTCATTCAAAACACGATACACCTAAACTAAGTTTTGTGAAAAATTATGAACTCACACGGTCTACCCTTTTTCCGCACACCCAACTCTCATAAAATCCATTTAGCAACTAAATATTTGGATCCTAAATGAATGTGGATTTAAATTATTTTATGAGGTGACTCAGTGTACTCATGTATTACAATGAATCCAATAAATATGGAGTGGATGCAAAGAAACACCCTGTATAGAATCAAATATTTTAGTTTGGCAGGCACTGCAGTGCTCCCTATGAACTTTTCAAATGTTTCTCTGTTTTGGTACACCTGTGTAAAATTAATCTAATATAGGTACTATATTCGGAAACTGCGATGTAAAATTCTGTAAATCGTAGTAACCCATTTTCTTAGACTATGATTCGATGTTTAGTCGAGGAGGAAACTCTAATATTAGGTACTAGAACATGATGTAAAGTATGTATGGACACGTTTAGCTTGATTATAAAGTGAATAAAAATTACTTAAGTTGCTCCGGCCTGCGTTAAAACCTTAAAATCCGCTTTAATAATGGGATAATTATGACTTTTCTATTATATCAAGTTAATTTTCTATTTTATACTGAACGTACATTAACATTTCGTTATTATTAATTTTTACTCTCACTGATCCTGTCGAAATATTACACGCAAAGTTCACTTAAGCCAATTTGATTCAAGTCCTTAAAACCTATTTAGAACTTCATGACAACCGTCTGTTCTTGAAAGACGCCCTTCCCGCAGACATCCTGTTGAAATGCGCTGATGGGCGTTGGCGGGGCTCAGGTGCACAGTCCGGAGTTGTCAACTAGCGACCTCGCGAGTACATCGGCCGCGGCTATATCGCTCACTTTACCTTCGAAGTGTCCTCGAACGTGGAACATGAACTCTGCTTTTCCCGTAAACTCCTGCCGGCACATGAGGCACAGGTGGTGAGCGTGTGTGTGTTGCCTCTCCGGAGCGTAGTGTGTGTGGCCGTGAGTGAAGTACGCGCCACCTCCGCCTTCATTGACGACGGTGGCAGTAGAAACGGATGCGGTTGATATGTGCCCGTTGAGGATTTGTTGATTTTGGTTGTGGTGATGTAAAAGTTGGAGCTTCTCTTGGTTCGACAGGTGCACTTTTTCTTGTTGCTACAATCAATTATGATAAAGTTATTAATAATAATTTGGGCGGGGTGAGAATAGGACCACGGTATATAGGTAGGTACAATACCCAATCTCTTCTAAGAGCTAAAGGAATATTCAGGGAATGGCATTCTTCTTGGCATATTAAAATGTTTGCGATCACTAAAACGCCTGCCAAACGTGATGCTACATGGGCACCTTCAATAATCCAGCATTATGTAATCTATATTTTTTGTTTTGTATGTTTTAAAGTTAAAACAAAACTAATCTATTATTTGTATGACATAATTATTAAGCCAAAGGATGGGAGAAGCCTTGGCTCCTGAAATACAGTGTTCTCACTAGTTCGGGAGTCTATGGACTCATTAACATGTGTACACCCCATTTATGTCAATAAATGATTATTTGATTTGATTTGATTCGAAGTGGACGTTTTCGGGCTGTTGATGTGATGATAAAATTATGTTCATGCGTGTTTATAACTATGTTGTTCTTTTACTGACCTGATGTTGCTGTGTAGCTTGTTGAATTTTGTCCTGTAGCATCTTATTATCGGGGAGGTGTGACTTCGCGTGAGCACTCCATTCGTCTCGCGTTGCGAACAGTCTACCACAAAGCTCACAGGACCAGGACACCACCATTCCAGCAGTGGCCGCCGCGACGGCCGTCGCTGCGCTCGTGTGGACTAGGTTTGTATTCTGTGGTATGAAGGTTTACTTCAGTAATGCTGACGCATGCATGATATTTTAGACAAATTCAAAAATACAACAAGCAGACACTAAGTTATGCATCTAATTTTGGGAAACATTTAGCAAAACCATCTAATTTATTTCGATTCCTTATCATGTAACCCGAACGAAGTTTCTTATCGTAGGGAAATCAAGTACCTAATAATAAACATAAAAGTAAAATCTAAGCTAAAATAGAAAACGTCTACAATACAATATACAAATAAAAACCAAATCAAAGTTACTAGCTGCTAGTTAACTTACGTTTCAAAATCAAAATAATGCAAAGACCAATTTGATGAAAGTGCATCGTAGACATTTCCTAACAACGCATTGCTCAAGAGACACCGGAGGTAAGTGTAACAAAAAAGTTGGTAAAAAAATGCACCCAACAGGAAAAAAATTACATGCCCGAAAGAAAGAAGGAAATTCTCTACGAACCATGCGTTGAATTTTCATGTGATTTACCGAAAAGTTGTGTCCAGGTACCTGGCAGACTTGGATAGCCTGCTGGTGGTGTTGCTGTTGCTGTTGTTGTTGAGCAACAGCTGCGATTTCCGCTTGACTCGGCTTCGTGTCCTCTTGCTTCGTCAACGGTTTCACATCATCAACCTTCAACGCTGGAATGATGAGCAAAATGTACCCAAATGTTGCAGAACAAGTGTAAAACTCAGCAATGGTAACACTCGTAGCGCTATACTTACGTGGTATCGAAATGGTACGTTTACCTAGCGGTGCTATGTTCGAAGGCGTAACGTGTTTCAACTTATTCATGTGCAGCACTAATTTGTCTCTTCTGGCGAACGCTTTGTTGCATACTTCACACACGTATGGTTTTTCTCCTGCGAAGAAAATAACACATATTATAAATTTTCCCTATTATTTAGAAAAGAGAAACATCTCAAGCATTGATCAGGTAGACAGTAGTCGAAGCACCTTTCAACGAATGCAGTAATTTTGATCTTTCCCACCCAAGATATAAAGTATTTTCGTGTTGCTGCCACAGATTAACTAATAGTACTTCTGTTGCTACGGTAGCGAAGCTGCAATAAGACTGAGCTGGCAACCCACCGGCAATGCACTTCTGTTGCAAATTTTCACAGGCGCTTACTGTATCATCAGGTAGGCAACGTGGTAGTTTGTGACTCATATATAAAAAAAAACAAATTAATTTTCAAAGTATTTTTTACCTGTGTGTATTCTCATGTGTATCGTGAGCTTGTCCTTGCGTGCTAATCCTTTGCCACATACAGTACATTCGAATGCTTTGCTTCCTGAAATAAGAAGAATTATATTTTCATTTTCATTATCAACTGCTATATCTATTTAAAAGAAGAGGTTATTGTGACTTCAACTGTCTTATCATGATCAGAAGTTCCGTAAAAAGCACACGGTCTGTTGATGACTTGTAGGTCCCTAAATACTTGATCCATGGTGATTCTCAGTTTAAGAATAAATTTATGGTCATCAGTTTGAAGACTTCCTTTTGTATGTCTTATTCCATCATCAGATTCTCACTTACATGGAACCTGCTTGGAAGTACTAACGTAATGTCGGAGATGTCGTATTATAAAAAAATTCAGTCGAATGGAGAACGGCTCCTTTTGTTGATGTCGTGTTAAAACATACTCAGCCAGATATGACGTAATAGAGGCAGTGGGTTGCTAATCATCATCACCATCACCATCACCATTACCATCACCATCACCATCATCACTTTACCCATCATAATCACCATCATCAACCTGAAGACGTCCGCTATACATAAGCCTCCCACACAGAGCGTCACTTAGAGCAGCTGCATGCAGCTCGCCTCCCACATCCATCAGCTCTCCGCAGCTACTATTACAAAATTATAACTTTCAGTTGAGACTTGACATCATCTAGGTACATATAAAATCTTTACCGTCATTGGTCGAGCTAGTCGCTTTGATTGCCGGGTGTTTTCTGACAACAGTGCCTTGTAACGCCTTCAGCCTGGTCCCAGGGTGCATGGAGCCACCTTCGGCGTAAGGCTCAGAAAACGGTATGAGATTCGGTCTTGGTATGGTGTTGGTTACTTCAGGTGACCTGTGAAGAATAACAAGTTAGGAGTCTCTTGAAACGATGGCTTAGACATGCCTAGTATTTTTTCGTATCCGCAATAAAATGAGGGTGAATAGGTATCTTCGATAGGCAAGCATGCACCATCGTAGGCTGCGTCGTTACTTATAGATCCCTTACTTTAGGTAGCCTACCACACAACACAACACAATAATGGTAACTTGGTAACACAAGCACTGAACTAAGCTAAAGGTACAATTATTTTACCAATTTCCAAGACTCTGCAGCACTCGAACACCGCCTTCAAAGCCCATGCCAACATCGTCAGGTACCGTGAAGGTGCTATCGGGACCGCTGGTGCTGGAGCTCACTTGCGGAACTTTGATGGGAGAGTTGATGGTCGCGTAGTGGTGTTGGGTGGAACTGACGGTAGGTGGGGACGGGTGACCTTGATGAGCGTTGTTGTTTTGGGCTTGCTGCAACAAATATGAATTCATAGAACCATTTTCAGGCTTCTTCAGCAGTGTTTATGTTAGTGCATTAGATGTGTTCTGCGAATTCTCTGTTATTTTAGCGAAATGCCATTGCGAACCAACGAACTATTTATTTTAATTACCGACACTATAGAAAGAGACGATGTTCACTTTGATATAAAAATCGATTAATCATGAAATAAAAATATGAAAGTAACTGGTTACTGGTACTGGTGGTGGTCTGGTTTATTGATCTGAAAACCCAGCCAAATTTTAAGTAGAAAAATACAATACAATACATAAATACTTTATTGAACACCAAAAAAAAACACAACAATACACATGATACAACATAAAGAAATGTTGAAAAAATGTTGACTAATAAAAAATATTTGCAGGTTTTATTTTCATACGTACTTGCATTTCCTGGTGATGTCGACTTGCATTATTGTTATTCTGCTGTTGTTGTTGGTGTTGTTGTTGCTGTTGCTGCTGTTGTTGTTGTTGTTGCTGTTGTTGTTGTTGTTGCTGCTGCTGCTGCTGTTGTTGTTGTTGTTGTTGTTGTTGTTGTTGTTGTTGTTGCTGTTGTTGTTGTTGTTGCTGCTGCTGCTGCTGCTGTGATTATTTTAAATTAACTAACCCGATGTGCTAGAACGAACTGAATGGAACAACGATCTGGTAAACAGCGCGGAGGCCGATGGATGTAGGAGGCGAGCAACAGCTCAAGGTGGTTCTTTCTGAGAGAGGCCTATGTTCAGTAGTGGACGTCTTCAAGCTGTTAATCATGATGATTATGAAACTAACCTGATTATTTAAACACCAGCTAACGAAAAATATTACTAATGAAAACAATATATATAAATAACAGAATAGGGCTCTCTACAATATCTACAGGTTGTATGTACCACTTAGTTTAATTTAAATACCTGTTGTTGTTGTTGCTGTTGCTGCTGTTGTTGTTGCTGCTGTTGTTGTTGTTGTTGTTGTTGTTGCTGCTGCTGTTGTTGTTGCTGCTGTTGCTCACGCCTTGCTGCAGAAGCAGCTTGGGCCATGTGTTGTTGAACTGCCACGTGTGCCTCCAAATATGCCGTCTTCTGTGCTTCCGTCATTTTATCCATATTCACCGTGCCGTCCTGATGATAAAATCAATAAAACCATTTTCATTATGCCTGTTATGCTAAGTTTTACATGACGATCTTAATAATTTTCACGTAAAACAAGTACATGTACACTTAGTACACAGACATCTGTGACATGAAAATAGTGATAAAAAAAAATTTGTTCCGTGCAAATTAAGGGCTAAAAATAGAATGCGCGGATATGAAACTCCAATGCGCGCCATCATATAATTCAAAATCTATGAATTCTTAACGTCACACCGAAATTATTCCGTTGCCTTCATTGAGTGTCTTTGATGCGGTCGGAGGGCTACAGGGAGGGTCGCTAGGGAGGCCACCCCCGCAGTGCATTCACCCCGCAGAAAGTGAGACCAGCCCCCGAGTCTCGCCGACTTTCATTCCGTAACACGTCGAACACCCTTGGTTAATTGTCCGAAAACGGTGCGTGGCAGGTTCAACGACCGCTAGGTTTAAGGGAAACCGTGGACATCATTTCTTCATAGATCCGCGAGATTAGCAGGGTTCAATGACTTCGAGGGAATATGGTTGGGGTAATTGTTTTATTTTTGTAAGCCGGTGTTATTTTATTGGATTTACTGGCTAACTTAAAAAGTAAACGTCAATCAGATGACTCCCACACGATACCCGAGCGGGACGTAAGTAACTCTTACCTACATAAATAAAAAAAAAAAATGTGTGGACATTTCACACAGCGCCATCTAGCCCCAAACTAAGCATAGCTTGTACTATGGGAACCAGATGACTGATACAATACTTATATACTTTTTTGTTTGTAAATACATACATAGAATACAGTATAACACCTATACGCAGAACAAACATCTATGTTCATCACACAATTGTTTGTCCTGGGTAGGAATTGAACCCACAGCCCTCAGTTCAGAAGGCAGGGATACTACCAACTGAGCTATCGGGCCCGTCAACACAAGCGTACTTATAGATAGATTGATTAGAATACGCTAATAGTGTCTATGTGTAACGGCCTGGATATTGATTGGACATGCCGTAGTGTAATTGAAATATTTCGGTTCACTATTTTCAACAACTCATCTAGGTATTATACTGACATACCATTTTCCAGATTTGTATTATTGTACTAATATTCGACTAAGGCATTGGCCATCACACTACTATCTCATCATAATACAATTTATTAACTCCAAACAGCTTAATCGTGGGGCAAACAAAAAAGTATATAAGAATTGTATCAGTTATCTGTTTCCCATAGTACAAGCTATGCTTAGTGAGCTCCTTCTCCACACATATTTATTTATTATTAGTGGGACTAAATGGAGAAAACACTTTATTAGTATCTACATTTACATGCTAGGAAATTTTTCCCAACACAACAGTCCGAAACATAAATCATCACGTGCCAAAATATTACACAAATTTTGCATGCCAATGGGGCCGGAAACACGAGAGGATCGTCCCCTCAGTTGCCAAGGAAGGGATGGAACCTCTAGGGGAGTTATCACTCGCGCACTGATTAAAAACAAACTGACTAAGCGAGGGTTTTCATATGAAGGGTGGTGAGAGGGTAAAAATTTCGAGATCGTAGGTATGCGTCTTGAACTTGATGTGATGATGTTGAATCTTATTAGTCTTAACTGTTGATGAAATCTGGACGGCGGAAAGAAATAACACTGTCTAACAGACATAACCATTTAATATTCGCCTTAATGATTAGCTATTTGGACTCCCGGTAACTTCCTATAGGAAATGAACTTGAAAGTGTAAATCAGTGAAGTTTACAATTTCTTCTCTCCATGTAGGTATAAGTAAGTGGTTAGCCCTGGTATCAGAACCTTGGCTTAAAGACTATTGTTTTATCCCAAGTTTTATGTTTTATAACAACATCCGGGACCATGCCTTTAGAAGCACAGTAGCGCTCAGATGTAAATGTTTCATTTGTAGTTGTCCCCTCCTATGTACCGCAGCCACAGAGAAAAAAATGCTATGTGCGAAGATAATTTTTTTCAAAGCTTTGTGACCGCAGCGTTGCTTCACTATGCCAATCGACGCGTTAAAAACGGGTAGTTAGGCTTCACTATAAGCGTTATGAGTTTCTAATGTCCCTCTTTATGGTATCTATGTACTTAAATAATGCTATACGTAATAAAGATTCATAACTAAGTCATAGTTTCGGTAATGGTTGTAAGCTTTCTATTAATTTAACAATAAGATAATTGTTTAGTGTTGCGTAGTTCAATACGTGACCACATACGTGACCATGTACTAGCACCACAGACCACTTAATGGTATGCCAGGATGCGATAATACATATTATGGAGGACACGTCAAGTCTTTGATATTAAATTCTATCTACATCCTATTTACAAAGTCCATTTAAATAAAAATACTTCACGAAATAATGGAAAATATAGTAGAGCGGTATAAAAGTGAAAGTTCAGGATAAGATAATAAAGTAAGTAAAAGAGAATTATTAAGAAAAAGAAAAACAAATCTTACCCCAAGATCCCACAACTGCTTGTAATACGAATTCAGCAACATTCTTATCACAACACTATGTCAAACACTCCAATTAATATCCATTTTACTAAAATCATTTTCTAAAAGTACCAGGAGATCATAACTAATCAAGAGATGTAGAAACGCCTACGTAAAAGAGAAAGTTTTTCTCTGAAGGGCGCGTGTTAAGGCGGGCGCCCTCGTCCGGTTCTATGCACAAGTGATAAGTGCAAGTTAGGGGCTTGCAGGCGTCGCCATCGATCGAACCCCCTGGCGCACCTGGCTTCACTCGGGAAATTGTCTTGGGGGGAAGAGGCGCCAGACGAACTTTTTGTAAGCCCATCGACGCGCCGAGACGGCGCGGTAATCACTTCGCCCCGCTTTTTGTCTAATTACGTACCTACAAGATTTCAAGATTTCAGGTGAACTGAGCCGGTGGACCACGGGTAATGCCCGGATTCTTATAAGGAATCATTTAAATTATTATGAAATAAAAAAACAGGTCTTTGATATATTGCTTTGTAACGAATCTCAATCGTTTCTATTGTGTAGCTATACTGTACCAAACCAAAGCACGCTTCACGCCAAACTAGCTGCGTCCCGCGGTTTTCCCCGTAGACTAAAAGTATATTTTGTGTTAATCCAGTATATTATAAGCTATCTAGGTACTGATTGAGTTTTGAGTATCTCTTTTTCTTTCAAGCAAATCCGTTCAGCCGTTTAAACGTGGGAGCAGATAACAAACATAAATACAAACTTTCACCTTTATAAGTTTGACTTAAGGGGGTGCGTTTTGCTCAGCGCGGCAAATTCAAATTTTCTAGCGTTTTTTTTACCAATCATAGCTTAATTACTCAATGAGATTACATGAAAACTGATTTTGCGCAAGTAAATAGAATGTATCAACAAATTAGGATTGAAAGTATCACCTAGATATCACTAGTTTAGCAAAAAATGGCTACAGCCTTGAAAATCAAGATGAAAATTATTTATTGGAGTTTGTTGCTAAACTAGTGATATCTAGGTGATACTTTCAATCCTAATTTGTTGATACATTCTATTTACTAGCGCAAAATCAGTTCTCATGTAATCACGTTGAGTAATTAAGCTATAATTGGCAAAAAGGCCAAGAAAATTTGAACTTGCCGCGCTGAATGAGACGTTCCACCTTAAGTGGAAAAATTAAGGTAGTTGTAGCAGAAAAACACAAAATCAAGATGTATTCTTCCACGGTTCTAAAATTATTCAGTTACTAAATAATTCATGAGAAAGACTTGAATGTGTAATCCGCTACGAGCCTGCTACGCTGCTACGAAACTTCTAAGCAACTTACAAACTGTGTAGTGTTACATCGAACTCGTCAAGTCTCGATTTTCCAGTTTTCATTAGATAGATTAGGCAGACATATCAAATGGTTTAATTGCTAAGCTTCGAGTAATCATGTATTTATCTCACGATACGAGTAGATAACTGATACAACGGGAAGCCTATCTGTTTTTCATATGTAGATGGCCTTGGACTACCTAATTTGAGTGGGCTGTCAGTGTGACGCACTCGCGCGGAGTATTCGGTAGTCACCTGGCTTATTTCATCGAGCATTTGCAAGGTTAGCTTATAAGCATCACACCCATGATGTGACGGGTAGGGTAGGAAGGCATGAGCCGCACCGTAGTGCAAGTGGTGTTCAGGGGTTGCCCCCTCCGCCCGCCCCGTAGTAGGAATATCCTTCACCTCCCCGCCTAGGTCAGGGTTAACGGGCCCCCGAGCTGGGGCGACGAGCCACCTTCGACCTTGGTTCTGATGCGTAATGCACCACCTACATATGTATAGCCAACCCCGCAGGCATAACCACCCTTATACTCTACGACGGTTCCGATCAAAAATATTCTAACCCAAGTTTTAGCTAAGTACCAATCAGGAATCAGCGCGTCCTAAACGAAGAATAGTTACGAAGAGTTAACATGAGCAATTACGAATAGCTCAATAAAAACAATACGTTTCTGGACATGCGTAGCTGGCATCTCAAATCTCGTCTTACAGGAATTTGGTTGAGCTTTATAACGCAAGCTTTAGAGGCGATAATTCATCACAGTAATTTGAAG
The DNA here is from genome assembly GCA_963580505.1 of Ennomos erosarius. Lineage (NCBI taxonomy): Eukaryota > Metazoa > Arthropoda > Insecta > Lepidoptera > Geometridae > Ennomos > Ennomos erosarius. The sequence continues at coordinate 4,228,170 of OY756982.1, forward strand.
AAAATGACCATTCGATATAGAATCGTGCTGCGTTTTGCTTGAGTCGGAAATCGCGTGGCGCTAGCTATTTTTAGTATTTTCGGTGTTGTTCACGAGGGTTAAGGTTGAGATTTGCGTGAGGGGTTTTGTGGGAGTTGGGTGGAAGTGGGTCGATAAGACCCGGGCGCCCGCGCGATCGATAGAGGGGCAAAGCGCCGTGCATCGCCCGCCGCGGCCGCGCTGCGTGCCTTCACACAACAATACATTTCGTGTTCTTCCCCCTAATGCCTTCTGTCAACGAATAATAGGCCTAATCTGATGAGTATCAGATTTGACATGCCTGTCTTTTTCATCAGGGATAACAAAGCTGCCTCTTTCTTCAATTGTATTGTACCTACATCTAAACATTTTAATCTACTGGGTAGCATTGCTTCAGCGTATCTAAATTAACTTTAACCAATGTCTTTAACCAATGAGCGTTCAGTAATTTTAAGTTAGAATGAGTGTAACTTTAACGCACGTTCGAGAAACCGGGGGTTACCCTATGATATGAGCACAGAGCTTCGAAAAATATGACGCTTTGCAACCTGCGTTTTTTTTGCTCTGTGGATATGAGTGAGTTGATGACTATGAGTTACAAAATCCTTGTAACGGACAAAGCTCATTTGCGGTATCTAATCCTTGGCTATCAATCGATCGAGCCCCGTTTAGAATATGACGATCGATTCAGGTCACGAATTTTATAGTGCTGTAAGAAAATAATTTGGAACAGTGTCACAAACGACGCTGAAATAAAAATAATAATAAATATTTGTAATTCACTAATTTGTAACGTTAGTTTTAGAACAATAAGTTATTGTAATTGTAATATTCTGATTTCTTGCCTTTGTCTGTTGTCATTTACGTAACAAACCCAAAAGCGTCCAATAGGGTAGTGGTTATGTAGGTACTCTTTGGCGCCAACGACGAACCTGAATGTTGGTAGAAGCACCCCATCACCTTAGCCCAGTGTACACACAACAACGTTATTTACCTAATAGTATTTAGTATTCTTAAAAGGAGTAATATCTAGTCATGCAAGTATTAGATTTTTTTATTATATATGCTCTCTAGCATTAAGTTTGCCTATTTACCTACATTTTTGTTGATTGTTGCTATAAAGCATTTTCTATCTATCTATCTGTCTATCTATCTGTCTATCTATCTATCTATCTATCTATCTATCTATCTATCTATCTATCTATCTATCTATGGTTTCATTACGATGTAGCCCTACATGAAAAGGTCATACCGTGAGTTTTAAATCAATCACTCGAAAATCGACCTCCTCGTTTAATATCTGTGGCCCAGTCAATATGGCCTGCATTTTTAAAACTAAATCATAAAAGAAACAAAAGAATGTAGCGTCGTAAGTTTTTGGTAAGTTTTTTCTTTTGCATCTCAGTGGGTCTGAGCATTACAGCTTTTTTTCTACATTAAAATATTTGAAGCTAAAAAACGAAAGTGTCAAACACACAATCCTGAAACTTGTTGCGCGTACATACTGTAAAACGCAATGGGTGGTAATTGGTCGAAATACATGGTCAGTTTATGAGTGTCATATAATAGAAAATAGCAAATGTTGTACTGTTTTCAAAGAGATCATTTATTTGTCGTTTTCTAAACCACGCAATAAATAGTACCGATATAGGTTTTATAATTAGTAAGTTGAAGTGGCAGTGGGCGGGCTACATCGCTTACAAACACAACGTACAACTGACAACCGATGCAATGGGAAAGAATGGTTCTCGAGTGGCGACCATGAACTGGAAGACGCAGCGTAGGCCGGCCCTCCACTAGGTGGACCGACGACCTGATGGATGCAGGAGGCACGCAGCCAAAGCTCAAAGTAGCCCTCTTGCTACTCTGCTATGTTCAGCAGTGGACGTAGTCAGGCTGATGATGATCGTGATGACAATAAATAGTCAAAGCGCGTAAGACTAACCTGAAAGTTGATGGTAGAAGTTACGATCCGCATAGACTCCGCGTAGTTTCGCAACACCGAGTCGGTGCTGAGGCAACTCTGGCGCCACTCGTACAGCTGTTCGAGCCGCGTCACGCATCGCTCGCAGATCTTCTTCGGGAGGAAGTCGTCCTTCGATATCTGCTGGATATATTCGTTTATGTTAGTTAGGACGCCAAATTAAATACAGGCACATTTAAATATAATACAGTACTGATACTTCACCCCATAGAACGCGGGCTATTTTACGAATTATTTTATTTTTCATAACGCATCTTTAGCAAGCCATATCTATTGCGTTTGGACGAGGTATTGGGCTAATATAAAGTGTTTGGAATTGAGATAGATGATACACTGGTTTAGGCCCATAGGATACTTTTTATACGTGATCTAAACAGTGGGGCGCAGCTAGTAGAGTAGAAAAGGAATAGGGAAGTTTTCTTCTCTGAATTTTCAATGTAAACTTACAATGTTTTGAGAGTTATATATTAATTTCTCTCCTCTAACCCCACAATCTAATCGTATCTAATCATATAACTAATCAAATAATCGCTCCCCTCGAGTTGATCTTATTGACATTAATAAATACATCAATGTGTACAAACAACCAATGATCGAAGTTCTCATTAACTCTACCTACGATTAATTGTGATCCCAAAGATAAAAGCAGTTCATCTGCGTGGGTGAATACTGTTATTCTAGACCAATATGATAGCACCTACCTAATAGTTCAACGGTCTTGTAATAGGTATTCGCGTAGGTAAATAAGCTGGCTCCTGAACTGTGTTACTAATATTAATTCAGGTATTTGACCTGACGGCGGTACGTAGGTCGAGGTAATGTTAGGTATTTAGATAGAATTGGTTCGTGTTAAAATCGCTAGATAAAATGGATTGACTAAACAAATGAAACTTGATAAAATTTTCCACCAGATTTTACACAGCAACATTTTTGAATGATTTTTATTTTTTGTTTATGCTTTCCTAGTTTTAGTAATTTCGAAACTTATATTAATTAAATTAAATATGGAAAAGGAATGGTGATAAAAACATCCACAGGTATCGTGAGTCCATATTTCTTGTTCCGCTTCCTTGTAAATTTTTTCGTAGCCCGCTCGTAGGGAACCGTAGCGCGCAGGCGTCTACGAGCTACGCATCTCTACGTCCCGTAGCCGTTTGTAATATTGCAGTTTTCCATTCAATGTTGTTTACTTTACTCAAATTTTCTTACATCTTTCTAATAAAAAAAGCAGACTGCTTTCTGCGTACGAGTCATAAGTATCGATTAAATGCGAGTCGAGGTCATCGTGAAAACAAATAAATGTCAAGGACGCAAGACAAAGGATACCCATTGAAAGTAACTAAGTAACTCACCATAGTTGGCAGGCAGGTTCTGAGTTTAAACAGGATCTGCCTCTGCTCGGACTCCTTATCGAAGATATGGAGCCTTGGCCCGCTCTTGAGTGAGCAGAGGCGACAAAGGTCGGTGAACGCCGTGAAGTTGAGGTCCTCCGGCTCAGTCATGGCGAAGCACCTGATGAGGAGGTCGAGGAGGCAGGAGTTGTCCATGTGTACGGCGGTGTCGGGTGGCGGGTCGGTCAGCGCGGCATCGCGGGTGCAGGCGGGGAGACGGTCGCGCCGCCACTGCGTCCGGGGGGGCACTGGCGCGCCCCGTCTCCCTTCCCCCTCGCACCCCCTCACCTCTCCTCGCACCCCCCTACCCCCGCGCAACGCACGCAGCCCCTTCGACATACATTCTATATACGCAGTGCTTATGCTCCGGACAATTCTGGGTGACGAATCAACCGATACCTACTGCATAGTTAATTATTGCTTGTCATTTCTGTGGACATGGAACGCCAGGAACCATTACCCCACTTATTTTTTCGTACAAATATTTTTTTTGGTGGGTTGGACATTAAGAGCCTCTCCTACGAAATAAATAAGTGTCACTCACGTATAGTAATAATATTATTTTTACAAAACATACTAAGTAAATATGGGGATTTCCTTCATAAATATAAAGCGGAGTATTTCCCAGTAGTTCGCACGCCTAAACCACCGATTTTGCAAATAAAACACAGTTTAGCGCGCGAGGGTGAGACCCCCAAGGTTGTAGGGAGCTGTAGTACTGTCCCCACGCAATGCCCTCAGGGTGGCCGTGGCAAGGGTGGCACCCGGGAAATGCGTGCCAGTTTTCCCACTTAACATCGCCGACGTCTGACGTGCAACTGATTATGACCTAGCGTGATTGATCATACAGCTGAATTCGTTAACCAGAGGCTGAAGAAGTACTTAAAAAACTTACTCTTTGAAATAAGCTTAAAACCAACTTTTATCTACCTAACGAGAGTACTTTAAGTACTACATGTTGGCCCGTTCACTGAATCTACGATACGAATACAGATTTGCTTTCCATGTTTCAGGAAAGCAAATCTATGGTGTCGATAGTATATAAAAATTTCATTCCACAAAAGTAGATTATTTATGATTAGTAGTAGTAAGAAAAAAGGAAGAAAAAATATTAATTTGTGACAGGAAAATCCATATCCCAAATATGGCACGAAAGAAGGACACTTATTAATCAATCACTAATCGGCCCCAATAGGCATGATGACTAAAATCTTTTTCTGGATAAATTAATTATATTCCTCAAAAGATAAACATTTGTGAAAACAAAAATTAAATATCTCAAAAAATGACCAAGTTACAAGCATTTTAAAAACCGGAATAGAAAGAGATAGCTCAAACGGCCAGTGACGTCAGAGGAAGGTCGTTATAGTACCTCATTACTAAGCTGTGGTAGCTTTTCATACAATCTTTTTGGCATGTGACGTCACGAGTAAATTTTTCATAGTTACTGTGGGGGCGCTCTGTTTCGCGAGAAAGGGACAGGGGATGCCTCCTGTAGAAACTTTAAAAGCTTATTACTGCGTGATTTATTTACCGATTTTGCTTATTTTTTCAATCTTCTTTATGAAAGTAATATTTACTTCATCTAGTCATCATGCCTATTCTTTTTTATGCCTCTATTTATAGCAGTCACCGATCCAAGTAGTGACCGCAGCGAATGTTGCTTAATTTTATCGATCGGCTAGAAACGGCTAGTTACGCGAGTGTGGGAAGTTAGCCCCCAACTTTTTGAAATCAGGATTTTTTTTTGTTGTGCTGAATTGTTCTCGGTTTGTTCTATATTGTTCCAAAATAAAAAAAATCTAGGGTGAAAATTGTAGAAGAAAAATAAAAAAAACAATTTTTCACCGTAGCCCCCATATTTTGAAAAATCCAATTTTTCTTTTTTGTTCTGGATTGTTCTAGGTTTGTTCTCAATTGTTCCAAAATATAACGATCCTAGCATAAAAACTGAAGCCAGAAAATAAAAAAAACTTTTTTGTCGTAGCCCCCCTTTTTTGGAAAATCCAAAATTTTAATTTTGTTCTAGATTGTTCTTGATTTGTTCTACATTGTTCCAAAATAAAAAACTTCTAGAGCCATAATTGAGGCCAAAAATTAATAAAAACCTTTTCATGGTAGCCCCTCATTCTTGGATATTCATTATTTTTTTTATTGTGCTGGGTTGTTCTAGGTCTATTCTACATTGTTCCAGAACATGGTTCGTCTAGAACGAAAGCTGCGGCCAGAAAATGAGAATTAGTAAATTGAGAACCAGCATGACGTCGTCTAGATAAACCAAGCAAAAAGTTAGCCCCCAATTTTTTTAATTTCTTAAATTTCTCTTTTGTGCTGGACTATGATAGGCTCATGTTACATTGTTCCAGAGTATGAGACTTCTAAAGCAAGTATTGGTGTCAGAACACAAACAATAAATTTCTATAATAATTTGACGGTAGGCATAATTTTATGGCGTAGGTAGATAATCTTTATTTTTTTTATTGTGCTGGGTTGTTCTAGGTCTATTCTACATTGTTCCAGAACATGGTTCGTCTAGAACGAAAGCTGCGGCCAGAAAATGAGAATTAGTAAATTGAGAACCAGCATGACGTCGTCTAGATAAACCAAGCAAAAAGTTAGCCCCCAATTTTTTTAATTTCTTAAATTTCTCTTTTGTGCTGGACTATGATAGGCTCATGTTACATTGTTCCAGAGTATGAGACTTCTAAAGCAAGTATTGGTGTCAGAACACAAACAATAAATTTCTATAATAATTTGACGGTAGGCATAATTTTATGGCGTAGGTAGATAATCTTTATTTTTTTTATTGTGCTGGATTGTTCTAGGTCTATTCTACATTGTTCCAGAACATGGGTCGTCTAGAACGAAAGCTGCGGCCAGAAAATGAGAATAAGTAAATTAATAACCAGCATGACGTCGTCTAGATAAACAAAGCAAAAAGTTAGCCCCCACTTTTTTAAATTTCTTAAATTTCTCTTTTGTGCTGGACTATGATAGGCCCATGTTACATTGTTCCAGAATATGAGACTTCTAAAGCCAATATTGGTGACAGAACACAAAAAAACAAATTTCCATAATAATTTGACGGTAGGCATAATTTTAAGGCGTGGGTAGATAATCTTTATTTTTTTTATTGTGCTGGATTGTTCTAGGTCTATTCTACATTGTTCCAGAACATGGGTCGTCTAGAACGAAAGCTGCGGCCAGAAAATGAGAATAAGTAAATTGAGAACCAGCATGACGTCGTCTAGATAAACAAAGCAAAAAGTTAGCCCCCACTTTTTTAAATTTCTTAAATTTCTCTTTTGTGCTGGACTATGATAGGCCCATGTTACATTGTTCCAGAATATGAGACTTCTAAAGCCAATATTGGTGACAGAACACAAAAAAACAAATTTCCATAATAATTTGACGGTAGGCATAATTTTATGGCGTAGGTAGATAATCTTTATTTTTTTTATTGTGCTGGATTGTTCTAGGTCTATTCTACATTGTTCCAGAACATGGGTCGTCTAGAACGAAAGCTGCGGCCAGAAAATGAGAATAAGTAAATTGAGAACCAGCATGACGTCGTCTAGATAAACAAAGCAAAAAGTTAGCCCCCACTTTTTTAAATTTCTTAAATTTCTCTTTTGTGCTGGACTATGATAGGCCCATGTTACATTGTTCCAGAATATGAGACTTCTAAAGCCAATATTGGTGACAGAACACAAAAAAACAAATTTCCATAATAATTTGACGGTAGGCATAATTTTAAGGCGTGGGTAGATAATCTTTATTTTTTTTATTGTGCTGGATTGTTCTAGGTCTATTCTACATTGTTCCAGAACATGGGTCGTCTAGAACGAAAGCTGCGGCCAGAAAATGAGAATAAGTAAATTGAGAACCAGCATGACGTCGTCTAGATAAACAAAGCAAAAAGTTAGCCCCCACTTTTTTAAATTTCTTAAATTTCTCTTTTGTGCTGGACTATGATAGGCCCATGTTACATTGTTCCAGAATATGAGACTTCTAAAGCCAATATTGGTGACAGAACACAAAAAAACAAATTTCCATAATAATTTGACGGTAGGCATAATTTTATGGCGTAGGTAGATAATCTTTATTTTTTTTATTGTGCTGGATTGTTCTAGGTCTATTCTACATTGTTCCAGAACATGGGTCGTCTAGAACGAAAGCTGCGGCCAGAAAATGAGAATAAGTAAATTGAGAACCAGCATGACGTCGTCTAGATAAACAAAGCAAAAAGTTAGCCCCCACTTTTTTAAATTTCTTAAATTTCTCTTTTGTGCTGGACTATGATAGGCCCATGTTACATTGTTCCAGAATATGAGACTTCTAAAGCCAATATTGGTGACAGAACACAAAAAAACAAATTTCCATAATAATTTGACGGTAGGCATAATTTTAAGGCGTGGGTAGATAATCTTTATTTTTTTTATTGTGCTGGATTGTTCTAGGTCTATTCTACATTGTTCCAGAACATGGGTCGTCTAGAACGAAAGCTGCGGCCAGAAAATGAGAATAAGTAAATTGAGAACCAGCATGACGTCGTCTAGATAAACAAAGCAAAAAGTTGCCCTCACTTTTTTAAATTTCTTAAATTTCTCTTTTGTGCTGGACTATGATAGGCCCATGTTACATTGTTCCAGAATATGAGACTTCTAAAGCCAATATTGGTGACAGAACACAAAAAACAAATTTCCATAATAATTTGACGGTAGGCATAATTTTATGGCGTAGGTAGATAATCTTTATTTTTTTTATTGTGCTGGATTGTTCTAGGTCTATTCTACATTGTTCCAGAACATGGGTCGTCTAGAACGAAAGCTGCGGCCAGAAAATGAGAATAAGTAAATTGAGAACCAGCATGACGTCGTCTAGATAAACAAAGCAAAAAGTTAGCCCCCAATTTTTTAAATTTCTTAAATTTCTCTTTTGTGCTGGTCTATGATAGGCCCATGTTACATTGTTCCAGAATATGAGACTTCTAAAGCCAATATTGGTGTCAGAACACAAAAAATAAATTTCCATAATAATTTGACGGTAGGCATAATTTTATGGCGTAGGTAGATAATCTTTATTTTTTTTATTGTGCTGGATTGTTCTAGGTCTATTCTACATTGTTCCAGAACATGGGTCGTCTAGAACGAAAGCTGCGGCCAGAAAATGAGAATAAGTAAATTGAGAACCAGCATGACGTCGTCTAGATAAACCAAGCAAAAAGTTAGCCCCCAATTTTTTTAATTTATTAAATTTCTCTTTTGTGCTGGACTATGATAGGCTCATGATACATTGTTCCAGAGTATGAGACTTCTAAAGCAAGTATTGGTGTCAGAACACAAACAATAAATTTCTATAATAATTTGACGGTAGGCATAATTTTATGGCGTAGGTAGATAATCTTTATTTTTTTTTATTGTGCTCGATTGTTCTAGGTCTATTCTACATTGTTCCAGAACATGGTTCGTCTAGAACGAAAGCTGCAGCCAGAAAATGAGAATAAGTAAATTGAGAACCAGCATGACGTCGTCTAGATAAACAAAGCAAAAAGTTAGCCCCCAATTTTTGAAATTCCTTATATTTCTCTATTGTGCTGGACTATGATAGGCTCATTTTACATTGTTCCAGAATATGAAACTTCTAAAGCAAATATTGGTGTCAGAACACAAAAAATAAATTTCCATAAGAATTTGGTGGTAGGCATAATTTTAAGGCGTAGGTAGATAATCTTTATTTTTTTTTATTGTGCTGGGTTGTTCTAGGTCTATTCTACATTGTTCCAGAACATGGTTCACGATAATTATTGGACAAGATTTTAACAACATGATTAAAAATAAACAACAACTTATAATGAATTTTCTAACAAAACTAGATAAAACTAATCAATTACCACAATAACAACATAATATTTTATCACCTACCCTACCGCCTAGACATTAGCACTTTGACGATATTATCATCATTAATCTTACACATAGGTATGCAATATTGTCTATTATAATAATGACCATTATTATGCAGTCACAATATTGTATACCTACCATGGGGTCCCATCAGGTACAAATAAAAAATAGCCCGAACTTGAAAAAAATGTAGTAATCTTGTCTAGATAGTTACTAGTTAGTGTCCAGTGTATTCATTTGGCCCAATACTTCGCCAACACGCAACAAATGTCGCTTGATAATCTTGCGTTATGCAGAAATAAAATGATTCGTAAAATAGCCCGCGTTCTTCCGTTGTATGGGATGAGGCATCTGTACTGTAGGTATTATATTATCTGGGATACCTACAAAGAAAAAAACAATATTGTTATTATGATTGGAATCATCACAAACCATGAGAGAAATGTGAACAATCGTAAACCATAATTATCATGCATTTGAATGACCGCTGTTTTGCCTGTTATACAAAAAAAAATTGGGGGCTAACTTTTTGCTTGGTTTATCTAGACGACGTCATGCTGGTTCTCAATTTACTTATTCTCATTTTCTGGCCGCAGCTTTCGTTCTAGACGACCCATGTTCTGGAACAATGTAGAATAGACCTAGAACAATCCAGCACAATAAAAAAAATAAAGATTATCTACCTACGCCATAAAATTATGCCTACCGTCAAATTATTATGGAAATTTGTTTTTTTGTGTTCTGTCACCAATATTAGCTTTAGAAGTCTCATATTCTGGAACAATGTAACATGGGCCTATCATAGTCCAGCACAAAAGAGAAATTTAAGAAATTTAAAAAAGTGGGGGCTAACTTTTTGCTTTGTTTATCTAGACGACGTCATGCTGGTTCTCAATTTACTAATTCTCATTTTCTGGCCGCAGCTTTCGTTCTAGACGACCCATGTTCTGGAACAATGTAGAATAGACCTAGAACAACCCAGCACAATAAAAAAAATAAAGATTATTTACCTACGCTTTAAAATTATGCCTACCGTCAAATTATTATGGAAATTTATTGTTTGTGTTCTGACACCAATACTTGCTTTAGAAGTCTCATACTCTGGAACAATGTAACATGAGCCTATCATAGTCCAGCACAAAAGAGAAATTTAAGAAATTAAAAAAATTGGGGGCTAACTTTTTGCTTTGTTTATCTAGACGACGTCATGCTGGTTCTCAATTTACTTATTCTCATTTTCTGGCCGCAGCTTTCGTTCTAGACGACCCATGTTCTGGAACAATGTAGAATAGACCTAGAACAATCCAGCACAATAAAAAAAATAAAGATTATCTACCTACGCCATAAAATTATGCCTACCGTCAAATTATTATGGAAATTTGTTTTTTGTGTTCTGTCACCAATAATGGCTTTAGAAGTCTCATATTCTGGAACAATGTAACATGGGCCTATCATAGTCCAGCACAAAAGAGAAATTTAAGAAATTTAAAAAAGTGGGGGCTAACTTTTTGCTTTGTTTATCTAGACGACGTCATGCTGGTTCTCAATTTACTTATTCTCATTTTCTGGCCGCAGCTTTCGTTCTAGACGACCCATGTTCTGGAATAATGTAGAATAGACCTAGAACAATCCAGCACAATAAAAAAAAATAAAGATTATCTACCTACGCCATAAAATTATGCCTACCGTCAAATTATTATAGAAATTTATTGTTTGTGTTCTGACACCAATACTTGCTTTAGAAGTCTCATACTCTGGAACAATGTAACATGAGCCTATCATAGTCCAGCACAAAAGAGAAATTTAAGAAATTAAAAAAATTGGGGGCTAACTTTTTGCTTGGTTTATCTAGACGACGTCATGCTGGTTCTCAATTTACTAATTCTCATTTTCTGGCCGCAGCTTTCGTTCTAGACGACCCATGTTCTGGAACAATGTAGAATAGACCTAGAACGACCCAGCACAATAAAAAAAATAAAGATTATTTACCTACGCTTTAAAATTATGCCTACCGTCAAATTATTATGGAAATTTATTGTTTGTGTTCTGACACCAATACTTGCTTTAGAAGTCTCATACTCTGGAACAATGTAACATGAGCCTATCATAGTCCAGCACAAAAGAGAAATTTAAGAAATTAAAAAAATTGGGGGCTAACTTTTTGCTTTGTTTATCTAGACGACGTCATGCTGGTAGTCAATTTACTTATTCTCATTTTCTGGCCGCAGCTTTCGTTCTAGACGACCCATGTTCTGGAACAATGTAGAATAGACCTAGAACAATCCAGCACAATAAAAAAATAAAGATTATCTACCTACGCCATAAAATTATGCCTACCGTCAAATTATTATGGAGATTTGTTTTTTGTGTTCTGTCACCAATAATGGCTTTAGAAGTCTCATACTCTGGAACAATGTAACATGAGCCTATCATAGTCCAGCACAAAAGAGAAATTTAATAAATTAAAAAAATTGGGGGCTAACTTTTTGCTTGGTTTATCTAGACGACGTCATGCTGGTTCTCAATTTACTTATTCTCATTTTCTGGCCGCAGCTTTCGTTCTAGACGACCCATGTTCTAGAACAATGTAGAATAGACCTAGAACAATCCAGCACAATAAAAAAAATAAAGATTATCTACCTACGCCATAAAATTATGCCTACCGTCAAATTATTATGGAAATTTATTTTTTGTGTTCTGACACCAATATTGGCTTTAGAAGTCTCATATTCTGGAACAATGTAACATGGGCCTATCATAGACCAGCACAAAAGAGAAATTTAAGAAATTTAAAAAATTGGGGGCTAACTTTTTGCTTTGTTTATCTAGACGACGTCATGCTGGTTCTCAATTTACTTATTCTCATTTTCTGGCCGCAGCTTTCGTTCTAGACGACCCATGTTCTGGAACAATGTAGAATAGACCTAGAACAATCCAGCACAATAAAAAAAATAAAGATTATCTACCTACGCCATAAAATTATGCCTACCGTCAAATTATTATGGAAATTTGTTTTTTTGTGTTCTGTCACCAATATTGGCTTTAGAAGTCTCATATTCTGGAACAATGTAACATGGGCCTATCATAGTCCAGCACAAAAGAGAAATTTAAGAAATTTAAAAAAGTGGGGGCTAACTTTTTGCTTTGTTTATCTAGACGACGTCATGCTGGTTATTAATTTACTTATTCTCATTTTCTGGCCGCAGCTTTCGTTCTAGACGACCCATGTTCTGGAACAATGTAGAATAGACCTAGAACAATCCAGCACAATAAAAACAATAAAGATTATCTACCTACGCCATAAAATTATGCCTACCGTCAAATTATTATAGAAATTTATTGTTTGTGTTCTGACACCAATACTTGCTTTAGAAGTCTCATACTCTGGAACAATGTAACATGAGCCTATCATAGTCCAGCACAAAAGAGAAATTTAAGAAATTAAAAAAATTGGGGGCTAACTTTTTGCTTGGTTTATCTAGACGACGTCATGCTGGTTCTCAATTTACTAATTCTCATTTTCTGGCCGCAGCTTTCGTTCTAGACGAACCATGTTCTGGAACAATGTAGAATAGACCTAGAACAACCCAGCACAATAAAAAAAATAATGAATATCCAAGAATGAGGGGCTACCATGAAAAGGTTTTTATTAATTTTTGGCCTCAATTATGGCTCTAGAAGTTTTTTATTTTGGAACAATGTAGAACAAATCAAGAACAATCTAGAACAAAATTAAAATTTTGGATTTTCCAAAAAAGGGGGGCTACGACAAAAAAGTTTTTTTTATTTTCTGGCTTCAGTTTTTATGCTAGGATCGTTATATTTTGGAACAATTGAGAACAAACCTAGAACAATCCAGAACAAAAAAGAAAAATTGGATTTTTCAAAATATGGGGGCTACGGTGAAAAATTGTTTTTTTTGTTTTTCTTCTACAATTTTCACCCTAGATTTTTTTTATTTTGGAACAATATAGAACAAACCGAGAACAATTCAGCACAACAAAAAAAAATCCTGATTTCAAAAAGTTGGGGGCTAACTTCCCACACTCTAGTTACGCTTCGTTATGAGTACTGCTTATATATTTTGTATCTATCATATATGTAGGACCTAATACGTGTTTGGAGGTGGACGGCGATAAGCGCGTTTTTATGTATCTTTTCAGGTTACATACTTTGCTTGTTTCATGAGATGTAATGAATCCATGAAATTATAAGTGCCCATGTTCTTTTTCCCACTGAAGTGATCCCAGACCTAGAACTCGTAGAGACTATGTTCCTTTTATACATTAACGATTTGATTATACCTTTTAGCTTTTGTGTGTCAATGATACCTTTTTTTGCCTGACCTAAAAACTTCGCATTCAAACGCGTCAAGCGTTATGTCAATTATTTATTGATTAATAAATATCTGTCTATTTTAGGTAGTTGAAAAATTGTAAACAATCTTAATATAAATAGAGCTAATTTTGTCTCGTAATTTTCTTCATCAACCTCGTCAAATCGTATTAACCATTTAATACGTACGAGGTAAAAACAACTCAATTAATATTCAAGCAATTTCTCTAACTTTTGGCTATTGAAGATATCGGAATGTCGGTAGGCTCATCGGATTCTGATGCCGAAATCCATTCGTATTCGGAAAGGACACTGGCTATTATCAAGCCAGAAGCATACGAAAATGCTGAAGCTATTGAAGATACCATTAAAAATAATGGCTTTAATATACTTGCGGTCAGTCAAACAACTTATTAAATCATAATGTTGCTAGGCACTTATCCGTTTAGCCGTTGGTTCCCAGGATATAAGGTTATCTCGGAAAATTATGAGTTCCTTTGGTAATCTCGATTTATCGGTATAAAAAACTTGATTCAAATTATTTAAGCTGTTTGATGAACAGACCTAGAATTATTAAAATAATAATTACTATTATTATTAATAATATTTACTATTACTATTATTACTAATAATAATTACTCTATGGTTTGACGTGACAGACACTCAATATTTCATACTTAAGTATACTCATTCTATGTTGATGAGTATACTACTTACTAAAGTATAGTCATGGACTCCATTTTATACAGTAAGTATTATAATTGAGACCGATCCTACATAATTATCCAAATTAGTGGTAGGTAATAGGTATCCATCATATATATAGGTATATGATTGTATGTTATGTACCGATGGGGAAGAAAGGTTCTCAGCTGATCACAAACCGCATTAATGCGAACTTGTGTGTGTTTATATCGTTGTTTGTGACCACTTACCGCTTAAAATGCTGAAGGGATTGAGGATTTTGTAGTGTGTTCTAAGGGTGCACCGTAAGAGCTGGCTAAGGGAATGTCTAGGGAATGGATAGTAGTATTTGTTACATTATAATCTACTGTAAAAACCAACGTCCTTCTGCCCAATCGTGGCCATTATGGCTGAAAGTGTCCAAAATAACACTTTATGGGGGAGGCCTATGTTCAGCAGTAGCAGTAGTGTCCAGTCGTTCGGCTTAATTATGTCTGAATCATAACATAAGTATTTATGTTGGAACGATAATTTCATCCCGGAAAATTGACGCCAAATAGGTTTACCTACACCGCGGGGAGCAGTTACTTCTAATACATAACTCCTCTACAGTCCTCTACAGTCACGTTTAAATCCACGTGCGGAATATGTATGATGTTATACTATAATATACCTATATTTGACCAAGAAACGGCTCTAGATTTATGGGTTTTCTGGGACGTCACATTTTTTCATTAAAGTTTATTGTTGAACGAGAATTTGGAATACGATTTGCAACAGCCAGATACATCATCATCATTAGCCTGAATCTGAAGACGTCTGCTGCTATAAATAATGGGCTCCATTGAGATCCACTTTAATCGGCTGCTTGCCTATTGCATCCAAAACGGTTCAACTTTTTTATTGTAGGTACTTACTTATACCTACGCATAAAAGGTTTTCCAAATGAAAGTTATTATACAAACACTCGAGCCTGTTAATTTATTATCTGCAGACATTTTCGCACTCGATACTACCTACTTCACTAGGGTTGCCACGCGATATGCAAATCTCATATCGGCAATAGTACGCGAGAGGGGTTGTCGTTAATTATTCCACGTCACATGCAACCCTTAATGAACGGATAGGGCTGCTGCATGTTCTCAATAATTATATCTACTCACCTATCTCTTTATTTGTTTTAATATTTATACCTACAATTTTTTTTAATTGCGTCTCTATTTCATTAGTGCGAAGCGGGGTTTACGTAAGGTTTCAATAATTTTTTTCTGCTCATGTGTCGATTGCTTTTATTTTTTCGGCTGGAACACGCAGCGTATGTCGATCCCCACTAGGCAGACCTAGTGAAGACCCCGGGGAGCTGTTGAAAGCAGGAGGCGAGCAGCCGCATAGACATAGGTAGACGTTAATATTTCTCCATTGCGGTGAGTGGCCGAGTTCCAAGATTCGTACTTTACATAAAAAATAAGTAGAGTCCTGACATAATAATTGCGGGGTGCAATGTAGGTTACTAAACTGTTTTTTGATAACCCTGGAACCTCTTTAGATCTCTGTACAGTATACACCCTTGCTCTCACAGGCGGACGGTCAATGCTTTTATCTATAGACATACAAAAAAAGTAATTACATATTCTTTCGTGTTGACGTTTCGAGGGGTCAGTAGTCCGGCCCTAATCTTTCGCAATATTAGATCTGACCAGCCAGAGATAATCGAGCATTGTTGCATTTGGATGTGGGGAAGGGTTGTTCAAAAATATAGTGGCTTTCAAAGTCCGAACATCTTGTCCCTGCAATGCAAAGGCATAAAATTATGAGGCAATTTTTTCCATCAGCTTTCTCTTTTCCGAGGGTATACAGTAATTACATAATTCACTTTTTATATCCACGGTGTTATGTGAGAAATGTCCCCCACTAGGTGCACCAAGGACCTGTGGTAAAACCCACGTAAGATGCGAAAAGGCAAGCACCTGCTCAAAGTGGCGCTCTATCTTTATAACTGTAGACTATACAAGACTACCCCCGTATTCTAAAACGTTTCACCAAAAATCCTTCACTTGACTTCTACTTAACTTTGAGGGAAACTCAAAATACATCGCGACGTACCTTGAGTTGACAGTTGCTTCGCTTCTCTCGTTTAAGAAAAATTGACGCAGAAATGTCAAGTTGATTATATATTGTCAACTAAAAATACCAAAACACAAAAATGAGGTTAATTCGAGGTTGAGTCGAGTGGAGTAATCTCATGATAACGACTTAGAATATGGGGGTGTGAATCCATAAACAAAATTGCTTTCTTCTTTTGGTTTCAGAAGCGGATAGTCCACCTAACTCCAGAGCAAGCCGCTGAGTTTTACAAGAGCCATTATGGACACCAGCACTTCCCTCATTTGGTCGCTCACATCTCTAGCGGGCCGATTGTAGCCTTAGTACTGGCTTGTAGAAACGCTATTGCTAAATGGCGCACCCTTATGGGGCCAGCCAGGTGAGAAATAAAGTTTATACCTACCCGCATTAATTTATATACCTACTTGCATCGAATGTCTCGAGTCTGTTACTTACTTGCCTCTATCTTATTAAGCCTCTAGGTACTTAGTAGGCAGGTAGGTTACGTTACTTTTCAAAATTTTGATAGCTTTAAGTAGTGATTCCCCACTTATTACATCGATTTTCAGTCCCGACTATGCATATAGACGCATATGTATCGATAGTTAGCGTTTACAAGCTCCACTCTTAATTCGCAATTTCTTTCACCTCCCTGAAATTAATATGTAATTTACTTACAATAAGAGCGGCCGTTTACTTGCTACGTTGACTAAATTCCTCATTTTAACATTGTTAAAACGATCACGGACCACATACTTACTCTCGTCTTCTTGCTCAGGGTTCTAGAAGCGCAAGCATACTGGCCGGACAGCCTGCGAGCGTGCTATGGCCGAAGGACCAAGTACGGAGATTACTTCAACGGGCTCCACGGCAGCGAGAACCACGCGGAGACGCTGCGGGAGATACACTTCTTCTTCCCCAGGAGTAAGTGTGTCGAGCTTGCCTACAGTTACCTACTGGTGTTTTCGCTCTCCCATTCCATAAGTAAAAATAAAGGGATAGACAAGGAAAAGTATGTCCTTAATTTTTTCCCAATAACCTCTAGTATAGGTAGGTAGGTATATAGAGGTGGATTCGGACATGCGGAATATATAAATTGGCAGCAACAAAAAAAAACACAACGTGTACCTAATGCTGTTGCTGAAATTAGCTGCAATCACTGATTGTAGACGAAGACGCTGTTTTTTAACGATTTCAATTATACAAGTAGTTGGAATGTGTTCAGTTTGGTTTATTATTCGGTGAGATTAATTTTTAGGTCGGTAGGTCGGATGTGGCCATAGCCACTTGGCCAGCGACAGTGATGTTGCTTCGTTGATGATCGGTTATATATATATTTTCTTTTTTTTTAAAACCACAGCCCTTAATTTTAAACAAATATCTTTTAATATAACATACAGCCAAATATAAAATATGAAGAAATAGAAACAATAGTTGGGTACGTGGGACGCCTTCCTACTTGATGGGGGATTTGTTTCGGAATTATTTTAAACTCTACTTTTTGTACAGTGATCGTCGGCCCCATCCTGCGTAGCTGGCAAGTCAACGACTACATCCTGAAAAACATCACGCCTACTCTCCTGCCAGCGGTGACAACCCTAGCGCACGACCGACCAGCCGAGCCGATACTGTGGCTCGCTGAATATCTGCGCCGGAACAACCCTAATGAGCCGGAGTTGGCTTCACAACCAGCCGAGCAGAGGGAAGATAAACGATGCCACACTCCTGTCCCGTCCGAAGAATCCTCGGTCAGATAGTTCGGCAGATGCTGGTGAAACAATACTGAAGTTATCGCTCGATTATATAGCAGGTACAGGTACTACTCGAATCATTGACTATAAATCCAGTTGACAAATGATACAAATTCCCCTCATACTAAAATTTGTTGTGTATTTCAACCGCTGATCCTAGGAGGAAACGGGACACCCAATATGTCTATTGTTCCATCCTGCTCTGTTCTTTGTAATTTCGTATGACTCCGTCTCGTTTTCTTACTTCGCCCCCCAGTGAGTCGTGTTTGTAGAAGAAATTAATTATGTGATTTTACACTAATCCTTCCTACTAGCACTGCTTTTATTAAAAAAAAATTTGCCTTCATATTATAGCTTTAATTTGTTCGCGCAATTTTACCTGATGGCGATGTCTATGCAATTGAAGAAAAATGTTTAATAAAACAATAAAACGATATAATATATTCATTTGTTAACTTTATTTATAGAAACACTTTAATGAGCTATCACAGGCTAACACGTATAATACATACTTTTTAGAATAAACAATCGTTTTAGATGAGAAAATGTGGTTATTTTAATATCATGGTATATAAAAGTATGCAATAATGAGACTCCGATGAAAGTGACAAGTTCTTAAACTTTATCTTAAAAACCTTTACCTTAGGTCAAATGAGGGTGCGTTCCAGTTGGGACTGAATTTTCGTTAGTTTTGTTACTTGACTGTCAAAAACTCTCAAGGCGTGACCGCTGCACCTGTTTCGTTCAAAACATGGCGCAGCAGCTTTCACAGTGAACTCTTTTATTGTTAGTGGAACGACTTTTATGATCGAAAATAACGTTAATACCACAGACCTATAATTTTTTCATGGTTAATTCAGTTCAACTGGAACCCACCTTGAATACACACTGGAAGTAACTTCGAGAAAAACTAAGAAAATGGTTAATTAATTAATGAAAAAACATTATTGTGACTATTTAAGATAAGTACATTTATATTTTCAAAGATGAAAATTTATAGAATGAACGTTTTTAAAGTTCGATATCACAATACCGTAGATATATTCGCTTCGGAGCAAAATGTACATTAGTCAAAATGAGCACGGCTTTCAAAATGAGTAAGATAATTTAATAATAAGTATTAAAAAAGTAAGTGGTCGTGTATCGAGATAAACAGTTCAAAACATTAACTTATAATTCATTATTACTAAACTAACATGAAATATGAATTAGCATCTTCCAATAGAAAGAACGCCAAACGGCACATAATGGATTTCTGGGGGTTTTTTAAATACATATATTTATTTTTACACATATACATATTTTTAAGGTTTTCGATTCACCATAGTCACAATAATGTTTTCGTACAAACCAAAACTAAAAACTAAAATGATTTGGTAGAAAAATAATGGCTTAAGTAAATATAAGGAAGAGAGATTACGAATATTAATTGGCCATCCACGGCGACATTACCTGCAATAAAACAATAATAATCAATAGTTGATGAAAAGGTATCAGCGTTCTTAGACGTAATTAGGAGTTGCATTCCTTCAAACCTATATATTCAGTAATGGAAAATTTTAATACAAACATGGAAATAATTATGTATCCTGAATTAAACTTTTTTTGAATTATAAATACATCGTTTCAACATATATTCATAATAAGCCACTGAAATGGGTGTCTCACGGGTAATCATCACTAAACTTTCGTAGTTATCACCGAGTACACTTACAGGGTACTGTTGCGTAATATTACAGGGCACAGTTACGTAATATTACAGGGTACACTTACGTAATATTACAGGGTAAACTTGCGTAATATTACAAGGTAAACTTGCGGATATTACCGGGTACACTAACGTAATATAACAGGGTAAACTTGCGTAATATTACAAGGTAAACTTGCGGATATTACCGGGTACACTAACGTAATATAACAGGGTAAACTTGCGTAATATTACAAGGTAAACTTGCGGATATTACCGGGTACACTAACGTAATATAACAGGGTAAACTTGCGTAATATTACAAGGTAAACTTGCGGATATTACCGGGTACACTAACGTAATATAACAGGGTAAACTTGCGTAATATTACAAGGTAAACTTGCGGATATTACCGGGTACACTAACGTAATATAACAGGGTAAACTTGCGTAATATTACAAGGTAAACTTGCGGATATTACCGGGTACACTAACGTAATATAACAGGGTAAACTTGCGTAATATTACAAGGTAAACTTGCGGATATTACCGGGTACACTAACGTAATATAACAGGGTAAACTTGCGTAATATTACAAGGTAAACTTGCGGATATTACCGGGTACACTAACGTAATATAACAGGGTAAACTTGCGTAATATTACAAGGTAAACTTGCGGATATTACCGGGTACACTAACGTAATATAACAGGGTAAACTTGCGTAATATTACAAGGTAAACTTGCGGATATTACCGGGTACACTAACGTAATATAACAGGGTAAACTTGCGTAATATTACAAGGTAAACTTGCGGATATTACCGGGTACACTAACGTAATATAACAGGGTAAACTTGCGTAATATTACAAGGTAAACTTGCGGATATTACCGGGTACACTAACGTAATATAACAGGGTAAACTTGCGTAATATTACAAGGTAAACTTGCGGATATTACCGGGTACACTAACGTAATATAACAGGGTAAACTTGCGTAATATTACAAGGTAAACTTGCGGATATTACCGGGTACACTAACGTAATATAACAGGGTAAACTTGCGTAATATTACAGTAGGCCTAGCACGAACCTTTGCGCGAAAGTAAGTGTAACGTTAGCGTACGTCAGTTTTATGGCATTTGATCAGCGACCCATACAACTAACTTACAATAACGTTACACGTTCGTGTAAATGTTCGTGCTAGGCCTACGAGGTACGTTAACGTAACACGAGGCACCCTAATACACGTAATATTAATGACGGGCCCGATAGCTCCGTCGTAACCCTGCCTTCTGAACTGAGGGCTGTGGGTTCGATTCCTATCCATTTGTTCTCCGTCTGGGTGTTATATCGTATTCTATGTATGTATTTACAAACAAAAATAAAGTATATAAGTATTGTATCAGTTATCTGGTTCCCATAGTACAAGCTATGCTTAGTTTGGGGCTAGATGGCGCTGTGTGAAATGTCCACACATTTATTTATTACAGGGTACACGATACTGCAGGATACACTCACATAATATTACTGGGTGCACTTACCTAATATTATAGGGTACACTGTTATAGAGTATACGTACGTATTAATTCCGTTTCCCCCGGTACATGCGAACGTATGCCGCGTCGCTTTCGGAGCAGAGCCCTATTTTCTGACACACGCCCTTTACGCCATACTGCTCGATCAGGTGGATCACGCTTTCGCCGTATATCTCCATCATTGTGTGACACTGGAATTAAATCGTACGGTATTACCACAAGGAATTCAATTTAATTGTTTATTAATCTTCATATATATTCAACGAGACACTATAAAAAAACAAATGGTAGTGGGTGTCTGCTTTTTTATTTATTTACATGAGGAGCATCTTCAGCAAAAATAGGAAATTTATTAACACATTTAAAAGCTGAACAAGCCTTTATGCCGCAATCTCATCTGGGCGGTCATTCTCTATGGAAACACAGATTACACACGATACGAAACGATAACGACGTGGTTATCGTGTCTTGTTCAAATCGTGTCACAGCGTTAGAAATACCTTCACTTTACATTAGGGTTATCTTTATTTTTAATAAAACATATTGACAAATGAGTTCATATCTTTTGATGTGTTGATGTTTCGGATTCCTTACTTCGAAACCACGCGAATTCTTTGTCTTACATAAGAAATCTGCAAAACTGTATTCTCTATGAAACGATAACAAAACCGCGCGAAATGAATTTGGAATTGGCGCGATTTGAACTGTCAAAAATCGTATGTTTTACCGAGACGCGTTCCGAAACATCAACACATCAAAAGATATGACACTTATGTCAATATATTTTATTCAAAATAAAGATAACTTTAGTGTAAAGCGAAGGTATATCTGACGTTGTGACACGATTTGAACAAGACACGATAACGACGTGGTTTTGTATCGTGTGGAATTTGTGTTTCCATAGAGAATATCCGCCCTGATGGAAAGTGACGACGCGGTCACACAGGCTTCAGTCTTCAGGCACAGGGTCATACAGGCTTGCCTAAAAGATACCTGTTCACTCGTGACTTGAAGAGCTCCAAATTGTACTTATCGGGATACAAAGACGCTTAATTCGAAGTAGATTTTAGGGTTCCGTAACCAAAGGGTAAAGCGAACCCTATTACTAAGGCTCTGCTACCCGTCTGTCACACACCAGGCTGTGTATCTCATGAACGATGATAGTTAGACAGTTGAAATTTTCACAGATGATGTATTTCTGTTGCCGCTATAACAGCAAATACTAAATAACGGAATAAAATAAATATTTAAAGGGTTTCTCATACAACAAACGTGATTTTTTTGCTCGTTTTTATAGATAAATGGGACGGAATCCTGCGTTCGTGCGCGTGTCCGGCGAAAAAAAACCAGCCAATTGCGGTTGGTTTATGTTGACGCGTGTTATATGTACATTGGCAAATGACAAAAAATATATTTTTCTGCTTACTTCAATATAATTTTTGTTGTAAGGACATAATACATTTGTGTGATGAACATAGATGTTTGTTCTGCGTCTGGGTGTTATATTGTATTCTATGTATGTATTTACAAACAAAAAGTATATAAGTATTATATCAGTTATCTGGTTCCCATAGTACAAGCTATGCTTAGTTTGGGGCTAGATGGCGCTGTGTGAAATGTCCACACATTTATTTATTATTTATTATTATTAATAGGCATGATGACTAAAATTTTTTTTTGGATAAATTATCATATTCCTCAAAAGATAAACATTTGTGAAAACAAAAATTAAATATCTCAAAAAATGACCAAGTTACAAGCATTTTAAAAACCGGAATAGAAAGAGATAGCTCAAACGGCCAGTGACGTCAGAGGAAGGTCGTTATAGTAACTCATTACTATGCTGTGGCAGCTTTTCATACAATCTCTTTGGCATGTGACGTCATGAGTAGATTTTTCATAGTAACTGTGGGGGCGCTCTGTTTCGCGAGAAAGGGACAGGAGATGCCTCCGGTAGAAACTTTAAAAGCTTATTACTCCGTGATTTATTTACTGATTTTGCTTATTTTTTCAATTATTGCATTCATTTTTAATAGTAGTCATCATGCCTATTATACAAATGTCGTGAATTTTATAATTTATTCTAACTTTTTAATATTAAGAGGTTGGTAGACTGTTTAAAAATACTATTTTGGTTGGCCACACTGGCGGAAGGAGCGTCCGCTGAACCATCAGCCAATTACGATGGCTGCCTTGGTAGTTCCGGTAAAATAATATTGAGGTTTAGGAGGGAAGTTTTGGAGGGACGACAAGGTCCAAAAAGCAGTCAATTCTGGTTAAGCAGCCGAAGCGTCAAGACGTATTATTGCTTCTGTTCGATTATTGTGTACTGAGTGTGTACTGAATATTTATAGAAGAAAGAAAAGAATATACAAGGATTGAATTGGAAAGGTTCTCTGTGTTTTACTTCACAAACATACTCACCCTAGCAGAATATTTAGCGGGAAGCATCCCGCACGACTTTTCGATGATGTGAACAATGTCGCGGTCGACTTTGTCGTTGGACAACACTTTCTTGACGGCCATCGCCACCGTCTCACATACTGCGCAGTCTAGGATCTCTTCTGCTGAACATAACACACGAAACAACACGAAAGTTAAAACAGTTTTACGTCTTTGGGAAGGTATTGTATGCGAAGAGGAGATGAGTTTGCGAAAGGTCATAGTTGGAAACGTTGAAGGTAATAGATTAAGAGGCCGCTCGCTAACACGTTGGTCTGATGAAGTCACCTCTTTTAGCAGATTTTCCGAGGCAGTGAGGGCGACTATGGACCGAAGTCGATGGAAGCATTTGGTTAACTCGGATAGATCCTGTGACCACGATCCTCAGTGATGAGGGACCGACCAAAGAGAGGTGGAGTCTTAATAGTGGAAAAAAATGTTTTTCGAGACCTAGGGCCACATCTGTGAGCACGGAATCGTATTTTGTCGTGCTCTATCCTTTTCTATCACAAGGATTTCCAGTGAGAAGGAAGCATGGCAGAAGTGATATCGCGCGAGGCAGCGTCGTTCTCGCTCTGAAAGGTGGCGATCCTGGGCGATAGAAAAGGATAGAGTGTAGGGAAGTGCTGTTCCGTGCTACAGACTTGGTTCAACAGTAATAAAGGCGGAAAACTTTCTTTGATACAATGTAATGGAGTAAGTCAGTTGTGCGAGCAATGTGGCTGTAATGTAATACTTGGCAAATAAGTACATACCTTTGATAACGTTGATTCCAGTAGGCGGACAAAGCTTAAGTTCCTCGCACACTTTGGATGGCGACAGTTTCTGCGCCAACATACTAATGACGAGCTCGCCATATTTCTCTACAAACTGGTCGCATTCGTTGCGAACCGATTTGGGCATGCGCTTGCAAACGCCGTGCACAGCCTTCATTATTTCATCCTGGACACACATTATTAGCTTTTACATTAAATAAGTTTTACAAAACCGCAATTCTTCTTTATTTAGGTCAAACGTTTGTACACAATGTTAAGGTTAAACTCGTGTCAACTTTAAAATACTGAACGCTCATTGGTTGGCTATTGATCGTCGGCCGTCGTCAAGTTGACAAAAGATTAACTTTAACAAACGTACTAGAAATCGGGGGTTAGTTAACTTGTACCCACCTCGTTATGTTTGTCCTTGATCTGATCATCTATTTCTTTCAGTACAAACTCGCAGACCACGCAGACTGTGTTTGGTGCACCCGCTGGCTGCACTGGACGACCGTTCACTGTGTGATCGGGGATTTCGTTCGTTTCTATAAAAAACTTACCATTTTTAGTATGTGACTGATAAAAGCTGACCCGTTTACTATGTTTTGTCTGAACAAAACCACCCAGAACAAACATGGTCGCCACTTTTTTTTTCTTATATTTTGGCTCATCACATAGTGTATTTAGCCAGTGTGAAGTATTATATTTTCATCGTGTTATAAAATATTTCACGCAGTCATAGTCCAGTCTAAGTCATGCTCCAGCAAAGTGGTGGCAACTTTACTAGAGGCTTGTATGGAGTTTTGAAAGCAACACGAAAAATCACGTTTCACCACATTATATCACTTAGCCTCACTCATGCTAGTAATTCAGCACTTAATGCGTAAAACGCCACCAATTTTAAACATTAACAGTGGTAAAAGCAAAAGTTTTGAAAAATAATACAATGCAACGACGTGAATTTTTCCGCGTTCCCGCCAAAACTCTGGTCGCCACTTGAGAACCAATTTGTATTGTACAATGTGATATGGCCAGCCCATTGCCATTTCAAATTCTAAGAGCTACATCGGTGACTGTAGTTCTCAAAATCTCCTCAGTTCGGATCTTATCTCGTAGGAAACAACGAGCACAGCATGCGACCTATACAGGGTTATTTTTAATTTACCGAAAACCCTTTAAGGCATGTCTCACATCACTGCAACAAACAACTTTTGATCTACAGCTTTTAACAAACTGAGTTTTTAGTTTCTAATTTTGGCGTTAATGCATACCAAAAAGTAAATCATAATAAGGGCCAATACTCATTTTAACAGAATAAAAAGCTCTGTAGCCTGAATGATTCCCTAATTTGCAAAACAGGGGAAATTACATTTTTTTAAGCGAACTTTTAACCCACTACAATGGTGAAAATATTCAGTTTAGAAAAAAAAAACGGTAGACCAAGTGGTTTGTTTAAATTAGATGATGTGAGTTATGCCCTAAAAGGTTTCTGGTAAATTATTACAAATAGCCCTTGAATATTAAATAAAATAAAACATAAGTACTATTAAACGTAAAAAAACAGCAGATTCTTGCGGTCGTTTCTTCCACGAACCTGCAAGATGTGGAATGATCTTCCTCCTGAGGTTATTCCGCACAGCTACAGTATGGGGAGCTTCAAGAAAAGTGTTAAAAGAGTCCTCTCTAAGGGTAGGCAATGCACCGGCAATGCCCTTGGTGTTGCAGATGTCCATAGGCGGCGGTGACCACTTACCATCAGGTGGGCCGCCTGCTTGTTTGTCACTCATTACATAAATAAAAAGTATCTCACCAATGTCAACATCCTTCGCCAACATACTAGCAGGTAGCATCGACCTTCCTCTAAAGTTATTTCTGTCTCCTCTCAAGTGCGGCTTCTCATGGTACTTGTCTACATGTTTCATTGGGTTATGGACTTCGTTGGTGCACAGCTTCAAGTAAACACAGATTTCTTGAGCGTTCAGATCGGCTGATAGCATCTCGACTAACTGCTGAGTGTATGTGTCGACGAAATCTATGCAATTCGTGCGCAGTTTTTGCGACAAATGCGTGCAGAGGTTGTCAAGAGCTTTACGGATGGTCTCCTGTAAATGAACAATTTTATGAATACGCCTTTGAAACTCGGATGAGGACAGACATTCTATTGAATTCCCGCAACTGTATTACGTAAAAATTGCAACAGCAGTAGCAATGCGACACCAAACACTTAGCAATCGGTCGCAAGATGTCCGCCGTTTGCACACCTGTCGCAGAATGTACTTTGGCTTTAGACACTAGCGCCACTAGCAACAGAACAACAATAGATGAAATCAAAAGTTAAGTTTTAGTTCATCGATTGTCCGACAGTCGGAAATCTAGCGCTCGATCTCTTTCTGCTCTGTCAAAGTGACGTTTGACAGCAATGGTTGCGCAATTTGCGCCTGTTGCAAACTGATTGCGAGTTACGTAATAACCCCGCCGGTAATATTTGTAGACTATAAACAGAGCCAATTTTTTCATTGTTGGTACCTTTTGCAAACGGCATTTCAATATCCAGATAAAACTTATTCATTGGGTAAAATAAAACACAGTTACTGTGGTATTCATAAACAAAAGTTGAACCAACCCCGAAAATCTATCATTCCACTTTTGCCTAGAGATTAAATGCGTAATCATTCTTCTTTCACTTTCATAAACAATCCCTGGAGAAACCCCTAACGGAACTGCATTTTAATTAAATACTCTACGATTTCAATCAAGCTATGAAAATTTGTCGAGTGTCATATTGACGCGACTTTTGAACTAGCAAAAGTCGCGCCAAAATGTCACCCGTCACTCACTCACAAAAAAGTTAAAAGAAATATTTATTTTTGTATATTTTGTGTGCCTATATTGTGTTAAATATATTATTTTAACTGGTAAATGTTGAAGAAACGGTACCGATATACCTTATTCGTATTTTTAATATCACAACACTTCATAAAATAATAAAATAACACGATTTGAAAGCAAGGAGACCGTTTGGTTGACAAAATTTGGACGATCAGCGTCCAGCCTCTGATCATGCCAGATTGGGGTCTGCTTTTGTTTATAAAATGCATAAAGCTAGAATTTGCCGCACAGCGCCTGATTCATCCTCTGGAGGAGCCCCCGCCTTGACTATGAATTCCAGTGTTAAAAAAGTTAATAATCATAACCCAATAATGAAACAACGAATTATCGTAAACACAGAGTACGAATAAATAACAATTCGCCCCAGATCTAAAATTTCGTGCCGGTAAGCGAGACTAAATTCATCTACCATAGTCGATTGTTTTTTTATTTATTTATTTCTATTTTCTTTGGCACACAAAACAGACATTTACATACATTTATTTTTGTTTATGTAGTAGGAACTACTAATTTAATATCTGTGGTTTGTGTAAATTAATAGGGGTTTTGTTGGAAACGCATACAAATGTCAACAGGGCATCTCATCGGATACGTAGCATCAATTTGTTAGTGCTATGTCTATAGAATAGATAAAAAAATGGTAAAGCTGCTTACCTCATTGCGATTGTCTTTGATCATGCTCTTCAGTTGTTCCACAGCGAACAGACAGAGCGGACAGTTGCCTCCCGAGCCGACGGACACTTGATGCACTTCCTCCTTTGGGCACAGCTCTAACTTCGGGCAAACCTGAGTTAACAAGCGTTACATTTAGCGAGCAGGAGGCGAGCAGCCGCTCTAAGTGGCGCTCCCTGGGGGAGGCCTATGTTCAGCAGTGGACGTCTTCAGGCTGTTAATGATGATGATGATGATGATGACATTTAGCAAACAAGGTTATCATTTACCATTAAGCCCGTACCGTGGTTTACTAGGTGGTAGGGCTTTTCTGCAAAGTTCGTATGTAGGTACGCTTTGCCAGTTATTCTGCCGCTAAGCAGTGGTGTGCAAGCACTACTGTGTTCCGGTTAGAATGGCATTGTAGCTAGTGAAATTACTGGGCAAATGAGACTTTATGACCTGATTACACAGTGTGGTAATCTGATTACTAGACTGTGTGATGTCTCCGGATGACGTGCGCACTTGCGCAGTGCAGTGTCACGCGAAACTTTATTATTCTAAAGTTCCGAGTGACACTGCAACTGTTATGGGCGGCCGTGTCGCTTAACATTAGGTGAACGACCAGCTCGTCACGTCATTTATTCTCACAAAAAAAAAATATTTTTTTCTTTAATCTTAACCCAGTGACAATGACCAAATGACCACTGTCTCATGATGGAAAGTGTTAACGCAGTCTACGATGGTGCATGCTTGCCTAGAAGATACTATTCATTCTCGATTTGAAGACTCCCAGATCATTTAATATGTAGAAACTTTATTGGTTTAAGTGTAAGTAAGATTAGTTAATTAAGCTAAATATTGTACTGTTTGTTTCTCTCAAACATTATTAGAAAAAAACATAGCTGGAAACAAGGCCGGCAAGGTGTTCCACTCATTGGCTGTACGCACTAAAGTGCGTAGCAAACCGCTTAGTGCGGGTTGATGGAATTTCAACCATATTTATGGGTGCCGTGTTTTGTTGCGCCTTGATGTCAAGTGAATAAAGGGAGATGGAGAGGTAAGATCGTGTAATTCCTAGTTTTAGCCTGTTTCGTCTAGTTACTATTTAGATTAACTTTCCTTTTATGGATTGAGTCACATCTGATCCGATCACACTAGAGCACTCAAGCCATCTTTCACGCTCTAGAAGTTGTCGATCCAAGGGGTCTAGCAAAGATCCCAAACGCTAACGCTATCGCCAAACGCTAACTCCAAAATGTATTGAGATGCCATTTCGGAAATCGCTTACTTTTCCGCAGCAAATGTCATGTCAATACATTTTTGAAGTTAGCGTTTGGCGTTAGCGTTAGCGATTGGGATCTTTGCTAGACCTCCTGGGCGATAAATAAGTAAAGCGCACGAAATATACGATTTCGGACTGACAGATGTGGCTAAGCCCTACACCTCTCTACCTAGAGTAGTCAATGGCAGAATTCTCCAACTTTTGAATCAACTGATTGATTATCAATAAAACTGAACATAGGCCTCCCCTAAATTTGGACTACTGCATTAAAGACCGAGCACGATGCTTGGATATTCCCTTAGCCAGCTCTTACTTCACTTACGGGAAGAGATGGTGTGGTCTATTCTCGCCCCAGTAAAACTATGGGTTAGTTTGAATGATAACAGGTCAAGAAAGCGGTTTAATTTTTTAAGTTCCGTGGCTGACACCTTCACATGCCTTCCAAAGCAAGATATGCACGAATGCTGTCTACTTTTCGACGGGCCCGATAGCTCAGTCGGTAGTACGCCTGCCTTCTGAGCTGAGGGCTGTGGGTTCGATTCCTACCCAGGACAAACATTTGTGTGATGAACATCGATGTTTGTTCTGTGTCTGGGTGTTATATTGTATTCTATGTATGTATTTACAAACAAAAAGTATCTAAGTATTATATCAGTTATCTGGTTCCCATAGTACAAGCTATGCTTAGTTTGGGGCTAGATGGCCCTGTGTGAAATGTCCACACAAAAAAATAAAATAAAAAAAAAACTTATAGAAACGGCTTTTAATGTCAACTGTCAAAAGTAGGACTGAATTAAAAAAATCATAATTCAAATATTAATAATAGGCATGATGACTACTATTAAAAATGAACAAGTAAATAATACTTTCATAAAGAAGATTAAAAATGAATGCAATAATTGAAAAAATAAGTAAAATCGGTAAATAAATCACGGAGTAATAAGCTTTTAAAGTTCCTACAGCAGGCATCTCCTGTCCCTTTCTCGCGAAACAGAGCGCCTCCACGGTTACTATGAAAAATCCACCTGTGACGTCACATGCCAAAGATATTGTAAGTAAAGCTACCACAGCTTAGTGATGAGGTACTATGACGACATTGCTCTGACGTCACTAGCCGTTTGAGCTATCTCTTTCTATTCCGGTTTTTAAAATGCTTGTAACTTTGTCGTTTTTTGAGATATTTTATTTTTGTTTTCACAAATGTTTATCTTTTGAGGAATATTTTTAATTTACGCAAAAAAAAAATTTTAGTCATCATGCCTATTATGTCGCACGTTTTATTGATAACCCTTACCTCTAAAGTTATCTTAGGTTATTTAAAATGTATGACGTACTCGTTAGTGTTATTCCTATGAATACTCACACTGGCAGGGTCGATCTCTTGTACCAACAAAGCAACGACGGCGGGTCCGTATTGTTCGACGAATTGTTTGCATTCTCCGTTCACAGATTTGGGCAGTTTGTCGCAAGCGCTGTCTATGGCTTCGGTCACTTTATCCTGTGAAACGAGTGTAAAATAATACATTGTGATAAAAGTGTGCTATGTTGATAATTACACTAGAGGAAGCCTAAAGTAATCAATATACTATAATTTCATACGAAATTTTTCATCACACTTACGAAGAAAAAAACAGACAGGATTGTTTTGGTATACAGTTTAGTGGGCGCGCAGATTTCTTTTAATGATATGTACTCTTTGAAAAAAGAAACCAATGAGCTAAAAAAGAGGTCGCGAACACAGATTAAAAATAACCAAAGATGCAGTAAATAGACATGCAGCTGTTATTAAAATATAATAAAGTGACATTGCGCAGGTCAAGTGGTTCCTCCATGAACAGAACTTATACCAGCTACACGATCACACATCATCATCTGGCAGACGTCCACTGCTAGACATTAACCTCCCCACAGAACGCCACTTTGGACGCTTATCAGTGGGGTGTTTGCCACAAAAATCACTCAGGCGGCTTGGTGATCACTACACGATCATACTTACAATGTTAGTGGTATCGCTAAGTTCGACTTGCAAGTAATGCAAGAAGTATTGGCAGAAGGAGCAAAGGGCCTTGTTTTGCGGCAGAGATACAAACATCCTCTCGATGGGAAGCACTCCAGCGATGTCGGCAATGACAGGTTTAGTTTCTTCACCCATTATACGGACGCTGGTTAGTTTCTCTAGTGGGATTCGGACCAGCTGAAAGAATATAACTAAGTTTAATGCGAAGGGCAGGGTCTCCTAAGCAGCAGCAACGCGTGTAAGCACTCTGGTAATGAACATCGCCTGCCATCCTGCTTGCGTCAATGTACAAGCCCTTGAGTGCGAGCAAGAGAGCACACGATTACGATTGCCACCGGGCTTACGCGGTAAGGCCACTGGCCGAAATTCGTTCAAAGAAACACCGACTTCAACGTCGTAGACTTAAATGTCAACAGTCTGAACTTCCGCGTGGCGCTTACGACAAAGAAACGCATGAAAATACTGATTTTGGAGGATTTTTAACTAATACCTATGTTTCGTATTGTATTTTTCAAAATTATGAAGTTATCACATTATGTGAAAGTTTGTTGGGCATAGACTGTAATTTTTTTATAAAAATATATTCGATAGAAACCGTATAAAATGGGTACAACCAAATTTTTTGGGGGACGTTTGCGATTTTTTTCTATAGGGGTGGAATTTATTTATCTTGTACTTTCGGACAGAATAGAAACTACAGGTGACCAAAGAGCTGGCTCTTACCTCGGCCAAAGACTAACCCCCATATTCTAAGACGTTACTTCGAGATTACTTCACTCGACTCAACCTCGAATTAACCTCATTATTGTAATTTGGTATTTTTAGTTGACAGTAATAAATCAACTTGACATTTCTGCGTCAATTTTTCTCAAACGAGAGAAGTGAAGCAACTGTCAACTCAAGGTACGTCGCGATGTATTTTGAGTTTCCCTCAAAGTTAAGTAGAAGTCAAGTGAAGGGTTTTTGGAGAAATGTTTTGGAATACGGGGTAAGTTTGGCCATTCAACGAGGTAATGTCGCCAGCTTTTTGGGCACCTTACCCGCAGACAGCGACTTAAACGCGGTTTTTATTGTAGTGTATTTTATAAGTTTAAATAGTTTTAGTTTTAGATAAGTACCTACTTAGTTTAGATTTAATTTAGTTTTTAGTAATTGTATTTTGTATTTAGTTATTAAAAAATTAGTTTTCGGACATCACATACAAGTTAATGAAATGAATTACATGATATCTTAAATTCAAAGCTCTACATGCTCTAATTTAGTCAGGAAATGTGCCAAAAAACACCTTGTTTGTCCTACCCTTCGCCTTAAAGTATATAATATATAAGGTATGTATTGTAAGAAGACACTTTGCCAGTTATTCTGCCGCCAAGCAGTAGTGTAGTGACATCCAGTGCTAGAAACAGAAAGTATGTGAAATATGTTGACGTTAAATAAAAGCAGAAAAAATACCTTATCGACAGGAGCAACCCGCATTGACTCCATTTTGATAGCTTTAACTTGCAACTCCTTAGGCAATAGAGGTGCAATCAACACGTCAATTGTACCTCCACAGAGTCCCATCTCGGCACAAATTTGTTGCGGCTTCAGTTCTTTTGTGAGGAAGTTGTAAATCATAGGATAGTATTGTTCGGCTAGATGAAGGCACTCTGATTTGAACTCTCCGGTTTGCTTGCAAAGACCTGTATTGAATGAATGAATGAATAAACGGATAGGTTTATGAACATTCGCCGCATAGACAAATAAAACGGACCCCGATTTCCGCCGACTCGAATTTTTGTCGACGTCATTGTTCTAATTGATTTTGGAATGTGAAAGAGAAGGATAGAAGATAAGTAGAATGGGGCGAAAATCTGGCCTTGCATGTTGTGCTATATAGAATAGGCTTGTATCCTGCTATTAAAAATTACAAGTTAATATTATTTTAATAAAGTAGGTTAAAGGTTAAAGCAATCATTGAAAGAATTAGTAAAATCGGTAAATAAATCACGGAGTAATAAGTTTTTAAACTTTCATCGCCTGTCCCTTTCTCGCAGAACAGAGCATCCCCACAGCTATGTAACTTTGGGATATGACGTCACATGCCAAAGAGATTGTATGTAAATCTACCATAGCTTAGTAATAAGGTATTATGAAGGTGGAAGAAGTGACGTCACTGCGCGTTTGAACTGTCTCTTTCTATGCCTGTATTTTAAAATGCTTGTAACTTTGTCATTTTTTGAGATGTGCATTTTTGTTTTCATGACTGTTCATTTTTTGAGGAATACTAATAAATAAATAAATAATAAAAAACTAAATATAAGTTGCCTGTGCCAATGTTCAAGATTACACAAATCGATAAAATAAATTTGAACAGAGAGACAATTTGAGTTTATTCTCTTTGGAGTGAATTAAATATTTCTTTATCTGCTACGTTTTCAAGAAACTTCGATTGAATTGAATTTGATGAAGGTTGGCAGCTCCGCTTAAAGACCAATAAAGAACACAGGGTCTGTAACAGCAGCGAGTGAAAAATCCTTCGAAAGTTAAGTAAAATGTGTGAGTGAAAATAACCAAACAAAACCGACTATCCCCATTCACGGGGCAATATTTTGTGGGTAAAAATTACATAACCAAATCACCAATCCACATTTATGGGGAAAGTTAATGGGGATTTATTAAATAAACATCGAAACGCAGCTAATACATACATAATAATTAAATAATTACCGTACCTTGCAAAACCTTGTAGAACTCTAATTCCGTGGTGTTAGCTACCATCGTGTCGCGAAGGTGCGTGATCAGCTGCTCGCAGAATTCGCACGGGACATCGCTACAAACAGAACTTAGGTTAATATCTACCCACTTTTTGTTTATTCGTTAAAATACCAACTACCAATTAAGCAGTAAGGTTAGTCAAATAGATCTTACACTCGTCTGCACTAAAGACTATTAAAACACACCTATATAGCTACACTCCATCTAATGTAAGAACGCGTTTGACAGCTATAACCGAAACATCGGATCATTTTTGCTAATAGTTCTATCGGTTGGGTGGTAGCGGATTATACATTAGCTATTATGAAACATTTAAATGTTCTAATACAGTTTTTTACTATTTCATTGTAGCTGTCACCTATTTTTAATGTTGCAAACTATTTACAGCTTTGTCTAAACAGAATAAGGTTGATGTTTAAATAGCCCAAAAAAAAAATTGCCGAGCATTTTGCTACTGTCTAACAGTGGTTCATTCATAAACAAAGGTTGAAAATACCCCCAAAATCTATCATTCCACTTTTACCTAGACGTGAAATGCTGAATCATTCTTCTTTCACTTTCATAAACAATCGCTGGAGAAACCCCTAACTGCAAAGCATTTTAATTAAATACTCTATACTATTTCAATCAAGTTGTCTTTGAAAACTCTGTCGCGTGTCATTTTGACACGACTTTTGAACTATCAAAAGTCCCGCCAAAATGTCACCCGTCACTCACATACAAAAAAGTTAAAAGAAATATTATTTTTGTACATTTTGTGTGCCTGTTTTGTGTTAAATATATTATTTTAACTGGTAAATGTTGAAGAAACGGTACCGATATACCTTATTCGTATTTTAAATATCACAACACTTTATAAAATAATAAAATAACAAGGAGACCGTTTGGTTGACGAAATTTGGACGATCAGCGTCCAGCCTCTGATCATGCCAGATTGGGGGCTGCTTTTGTTTATGAAATGCATAAAGCTAGAATTTGCCGCACAGCGCCTGATTCATCCTCTGGAGGAGCCCCCGCCTTGACTATGAATTCCAGTGTAAATTAACCGTAATTCACAAAGTTCATATATACTTACTCGCCATTAACTTGCACAGCTTCAGGGAAAGTGAATTCATCATGCGAGTGGTACTTGAAAGCGCACTGTCCGCTAACATGACAGACGCTCTGCGGAGTGAGATCCTTCCGAACGGCGTCGAGGATGTTTTCGTAGTACTTGAAAACTAGCATCGAACATGAATCGGATAAAGAATCGGCCTTGCGGCAAACCTGTAAAGCGTAAACGAGGCATAGATTAGTGGACCTATAGCAGCATCAAGATAGCAAGACAACCTTCAAACAAATGCACTTTGGTTCAAATTATGTGCAGAATTCGCACTCAATCTTCTAACACAGTAGTTCCCAAACGAACGAATATTGAGTGGGCCCTCCCAGTTGCTGATAACTATCTTTGCCTGTTTCTCTTCAGTACCTCATACTTATGTGAAGCGGGATTTTCACCTGTGATTAATATTTATACTAAACATCTACATAAATTGGACTTATCAATCTCATTGCGATTAAAAGTAACTAAAATTGAAGTAAATTGATTAAAAAATAGCACTCCCCTACACATAAACACTTTGAATCAGAACTGCTTTTTTCTTGATTGTACAGTTCTATATTTATAAATACCTAGTTATTCATGCCTATTTCTGTGTTTTGAAAACCAAGAGGCCCCCCATTTCGATCTTTTTGTTAGGTGAGTGAGAGTGGTCCAGTCAACTTTGGGAACCACTGTTCTAACAGCATAGTGCTGAGCATACTCCCCTATCCAGTTAAAAATAATAGTTAAGAATAGTTGTGGTTCTTTCTTTATGCTATTTCTAATGCGAGTGTTGAATAACTGTTTAATTTTTTGGCAAAATATAATATTTATTCTTATTCTTTATTCTTTTCTAATGGTGAAAGAAAACATCGTGAGTAGAAATCGTCAAAGCCAATAACACCGCCAATATTACTACACTATCTTTAAAAAATATATTAGTTTTTGTGTTTTATTTTCGTTTAAAATATTCATCAATTCTATATACAAGTTTGTTTACCTTCAGTAATCCAACGAGGAAGTCATCGTAAGAGGTAGCGTCGAATTTCTTTCTCAATCCGCCAACAGCAGTCGCGCAGTTATTGCAGCCTTCCCTTAGCTTCAAGCGAGCTTCCTGGAATACAAAAATGAAATACAATGTCCAACAATGTACACATGGCCTGGCCACAAAGAAAATGAACTAGTTGCGCCCCGCGGTTTCACCCGCGGACAAAAAGTCCTGTGTGTATCTCCATGCTAAATTTCATTGATATCCGTTCAGCTGTTGCGCCGTGAAAGGCGTGAAACAAACAAACACACACGTAAACTTTCGCATTTACAGTACTAGTGTGATGTGGTATACAACATCATGTTAATTCGAATAAACCCGCTCTTGGGTTTGCAATCTTTTTATGACGTACCCAAAACCAAATGCGTCGCAGTATATACGACACTATCACCTACTCTACGACTTCGTCCGCGTGGACTATTCCACAGGAACCGTTTCTTTTTACCCCATACCCCATAAGGGTCAACTTTACAAAAAACTAAGGAAAATTATTTATTATACTTGTTTGTATACGTCAAGTTTTAAAACGATATGTCACGAGATGTATTTCACACAAACGTTTTTTACCCGTATTACCTAAGGGTTATTTTTCAAAAATCCTTTCTTAGCACGCGCCTTAGTCATAAAAGAAAGGTACTCTCCGTAAGTAGAAGGTAAGTCTTACGTCGAGCGGTTTGAGCTGTGCGTTGTCTGTCACCCAGTCAGGACTAAGCCTTTTATATAATAGAGATAAGTGAGAACTAGGAGTTGTCAAACATTAGTAACTCCAGAGGCAACCTATTCTATTCATTATTTTTAATTATTTGCATTGTTCCCTTGTTGATTGAAAATAGTTGACTTACATTAGTACAGTATAGTAGGAAATAACAGTAAACAAACTAATAAACAATTATGTTGTTAAAGCAATTACTAGCATTGAGGATAATATAAAAATACAAATAAATAACGTGTAACGAACATAAATATGCGATAAATACGTGTTTACAGTACAATAACCATAAATTTCTGGAATTTTTAAATCAAATTATAGTACAATGTATAGCCAGTATGTAACGTAAACATGGCGTGACTCGAGGCCAGCGCGCGATGTGACTGAATCACGGGAAAAATAACCCTTTGCACGTAATATTGCTAAAGATATTGATCTTACTGTCAAATTATTTGGGTACGAGCCACGGAGGAATAGAATACTTTCCAGCGTCAATGTCTGTGTGTTAGGCGACTGCTAGACATAGGGTCATAGATTACTGAATATGTGATAGGGTTCCCTCAAGGTACGCCCCTGAGCCTGGTCATCAGCCTTTTAATATTTTTTTTGGTGGCTCTACCAATTCGGAGGGCGTCTTACATGAACTTTAGCAACGTCTTGTACGTATCTACGTTTCCAGCATCAGTGTTTCCCGATAATTACAATCAACAGGGCTGGAATGAGCTATAGAAATCGATAGTTCTCTTCTCTACGTATATTCGAGCAAATAAAGATTTCATTCATTCATTCATTCACGTTACAGCGTTTGGCCAATGAACGATCACGCGGATAACTCCATAAACTTTTATTGCGATTTCATTGGCCAAGCGCTTTCTCGTCAGATAATGGTACGGAACCCTTTGTGCTAGTTATTACGGAAAAGATTGTGATCGTTCAGGTAAAAACGCGGGGCGCTACTCGAATTTGTAAAGCTTGTTTAACGACAAAAGTAGTGAATTAAATAATATCTTTATTATATACATTAACCATAAAAAGATATTGGTTTTACGTGACCGACAGCATATGATTGTGTGTTCAATAAATTATTATCAGAGTGGCAGGTTAATGCTAAGCGTGCCAAAAAACTGGTACATTATTGGCACTGTAAATAGGCATTGCAATTCAATGGGACAATGCTGCCAGAGTTCGCACGTTGCGAACTGATACTGAACTGCAACATATTTTTAATTTTTTTTAATTATTTACATGCACGTGACCACTAAGCACTGTCTCACGTAATGTTAAGTGATGACGCAGCCTACGGTGGTGCATGCTTGCATAGAAGATACCTGTTCATTCTTGACTTGAAGATTTCCAGGATATACAGGGTGTAATTTAATTCATTAGCATAAATTGAGCCCATGATAGTACATCATTTATAGATGATTATTAAAGAGTAAAAGTGTGTAAAAGAAAATATTTTTATTGAAAATTATGAAGATTGCCACGGCGCCTAACGCAGTTGGCATGGATGATTTTGATACATCTAAACGTTTTTACACCTTGTATGTACTAATTAAAAACAGTACTACATTATTTTAATTAAATTTTGTATTGTAGCCTTTGATTAAGTAAGTTATTCCATTTTTTGGAGTTATTATTATTACAAAACTTAAATTACAATATGTTGGAATTCAAAAATTTTGGTCCAGAAGTAACCGGTATCAGGAGTAGGTACTTAGTTTCAAAGGATGCTAATGAATTCAATTACACCCAGTAGTTAGCATGTAGTGTGTAATTTAGTTTTTATTAGAACCTTAGTACTTTAAACGGAGTAAATTGGTAAAGAAAATCGGTTTCTTATTTCGGAAACCAAGACGCGAGTTAAATTCTTCAAAAGCCCGAAATGTTAAAATAAGTTTTTGATACTTCTCTTTTTATTAGGTAATAAACCATTATTGTATACAATAATAATCGTTTTTATAAGATAACGCAGCATCGTTACTTGCTATTTCCTGTGATAAACGATGAAAATATGGCATCATTTTACTAATCGGACTTAAACACACTCGGGT
Organism: Ennomos erosarius; assembly: GCA_963580505.1. Lineage (NCBI taxonomy): Eukaryota > Metazoa > Arthropoda > Insecta > Lepidoptera > Geometridae > Ennomos > Ennomos erosarius. Next base: position 4,267,251 of record OY756982.1, read on the forward strand.
CACTCCAAAAACACTAGAATATTCTATATTAATCGTGATCAGTAATACCATGATTTTACAAATTACCGTGTAAAAATAAACGTTGTCAAACAAGCGGTTTTTTAAGTGTAAACCACAGACCTAGAATGTTTTCTAAACCACACATAAGGTAAATCTGTAAAGATAATAAAAAAAGACTCAAATCCCGCGGCTTGCTAAAATTTAAAGGTTTATATTGTTGATAAGCGCAATTTTAATGAAAAACCTTGTTATTTTTCTACTTAAATTATCTTTTAGTCGGGTAGTATTATTCAAGATTCAGTAGGAGCACTTACGTATTCCGAAAGCATGTCATCAATCTTCGCGTTGTTGCAGAGTCCAGCGACGGAGCAGACCTGCTGGGGGTTCATTTCAGAAGACAGGGTCTCCACAAGCTCCACCACGAATTCGTCGGCGAGCTTCATGCATCCTTTAGCCACCACCTTGATCGGGATCAGTTTGCAGGACCCTTCGAATACTTCCCTTAGTTCTTCCTGGAATTATTAACGGGGATTTTTATTTGTACTAGATGTCGAATGAGATAGCACTGATAAGGTCTTCCTAGAAAGTTACAATATTGGATACTTGAACAGATGATGGATGAATAGTCTTAAAGTGAAATGAGAACAACTTCTTCTGGGGGTCTAGCAAAGATTCCAAACGCTAGGAATGACATTTCAAAAGTCGCTTACTTGTCCGCAGTTAATGTCATTTCAAAACATTTTGGAGCTAGCATTTGGGATCTTGGCTAGACCCCCTGGTTTTTCTTATATTGGAGGTTAGATTGGACATTATCAGAGCAATCCTAACTGAAGATGACGCTAAACACAGATGCGGTCCTACAGCCAAACCACTCCCGCTGATCCTTCAGCCAGGCACGACACCTATCCACACTTTTCATCCCGGCAATATTCTCCTAGACAATAAGTTGGAGAAGCATGTCTTGCCAAACATACACAAATAATAAATTATTTTTCTTTTATTTCTTTCAACGAGCTATTTTACGGCAGCTGCAGTCGCTAGATAATAATAAATCTTGTGTAAATATATATAGTTTACATCGTTCTATGGGTGTTCTTTCTTTCAGTCTTGTTATACCATACAATCAAAATCAAAATATAGCTTATGTATTATGCAAGTATAGCATAGTCGTTGACCGGCATTTCACTAGGACCTAAAGATGGATCGACAATCTGGTTAAAACCGCGGGAAGCCGATGGGGGCAGGATGCAAGCAGCCACACGAAGTGGCGTACAGGCCTATTTTCAGCTGTGTACGTCATCAGGCTGTCGATGATGTTGATACTCGAAATTGGTTCGTCAAACAAATATAACAGAGCAAACAATTTATTTGCACATATCAGCAATCAGTTTTATTATATGTTGGTCAGATTATACGTCATATCAATGACCGCCAAATATGACCTACAGATCGGAATAATATCCATCCACATTTTAATAAAGGGGCGAGCAATATAACAGCCGACTATCGGGCGTTGACTCGAGTCCCTGACAACGCGGGAGTTGAACACAGAATAATTAATAGCAGCAGTTGAACCTGTTTGTTCTTTCTGATAATATTGTAGGACGACGCGAGACTTTAGATAAAGATCATAAAAATTGTATGGAAAAATAATATGAGAAATTCCAAAAGTGTTTCAGTGTAGGGAGAATATGGAGAAAAGGCTGTTTGGCTAACTTTTTAAAAGAGTAATTTTACCCGCTTCCTTACACTTTACAATTGACTGGCTGTAATATATTTTTCAACACATTTGCTCAAAAAATGCATTTACGAAGCCTGTATACATTATTCGAAAGTTAATTATGGTGCACCATACAACGGGCCTTGCGGTTAAATAGGTACTCTCACCTATAACCTATTTTACCGCCTCCTGCGTTGTATAGCGCCGTGCGATTTCCATTACGGTCACAGATTAAAGAAAAAAAGTAAATTTTTTTTCTCTAATCTGTGAAAAATTTGTGCGGTTTTCTTTTTAATTTCCATAAAAAAATCTATAAGAATTCCACCAAGGAGTTTCACATTACGAAAATAAATAAGCTGAATGAACGAAGCTCCTTGGAAGCGCATTTGCTGAATAAGTTTGTCTCACATTAATTCTAAAGCAAAAATGAAACTACTTCTAATTAGTTATAATTTTCACCACAGGCACCATTTGCATTGTAAATGTGCGCCATTTTAGACCATTTTTTCTTATGTTTTAGCTTATTTTATGGCTCCACACATTTGTGTATTTAGCTACAGTCAAGTATTGCAATACAATTTTTCATCGTGTTATAGAATTATACACGTAGTCGAGTCTTAGTCATAGTCCAGTCAATGTTATACTAGATTTTCAACAAAACGAAACGGCAAAGATTTTTTGTTGCTACTTTCCCACTAATAAACAAAGTTTGTTTCCTATGGTACTGTTTTCTCGCAAATGTGTTGAAAAACGTTGTATGATACACGGGCGGATATTAGTTTTTACAAACTTACCACGCCATAATATCATAAATAACTATTATTGAATCGATTCTTTATAAAACAATGTAGATAATCGATATATTTTGACCTACACTTAAAACCATTGCCCCATTGCCAGTAAACATCCCTATATTATTACTTTATTTTGCTATCAATCTTTAAGCTGTCTTCAGACGAAAAGTTACTTCAGACACCATATTAATAGGTATGTCAAAGACACAGCTCAGGTGTGTAAACCTTGGCGTGTTCCGTTCTCGCCTTCTCCTATCCAATCAGATAAAGACACCAATTATTATGATCAGCTTCCGATATTAGATAAACGTGCAAATTTTTGTCTCTTACAGGCATAAGTGATCCGAAAAAGACCTATGCATATAGCCGGCACCAAGCATGTAAAAACGCCGTATACATCTGACAATCGAAGAAACCTAGTACCTGTGTCTCATTGCTTTGGAGCTGGTCTCTCGCTTCCTTCACCATGTCCGTACAAATCTTGCAGATGCTATCGTTGTCTTCGGGAAAGGTAGTATTCAGCCAGACTTTTTGTACGCATGGCTTGACAGCGTGACACTCGTGGCTTGTGCTGTTGATGATAGGAAAATATTAGGCTTTGTAAAAGCATCACAATGCGCTCAAAATAAGGACGGGTTTCCACCTCCAAAAAAAGTTCTGCAAGAAGTAAAACACAGTTGTAAACTTTCACGGTTGTTCACTACATTTTTTATACCCATTACTTCCCGATATTTCGGCACAGTTACATGCACCATGTTCACAGGTAGACTACCCGTAATTATTCTAATCACAGTAAAAAAAAAATGATTGGCCTGATCAGAATGTAATGTGCAAATGTTAACATTTGTAACGTATACATACTAGTTTACACTTTATACACGCAAGCTACGGTCTCATAGATGTGAGACGCTTCTTGTAGAAGTCTTCTTGCAGGTGGAAACCCTGCCTAAGACTGGTTTGTGTCGTCACAAAAAGTACTGCGACTTCTGTCTAAGGCTTTCAATCTCGCTACATTTTCGAGTCCCGGGAAAAATTTTCGAGACTCGACCCGGTCTCGAAAGTCCCGAGAAAAATGAGACTTTCGAGACAAAGTCAAAAGTAGGTTTGAACTAGTTTAGGCAGTAATTGCAAGCTAATCAAACTGTTAAAAACTCAAATACCAGCAAAAATAACAACTATTTGCGAAATTTTTCTCTAATTTATCTGCTAGCGAACACATCGCAGCTATTTTTTTTTTTCACTTTTACGAAGAAATGTATTCACTTCAACAGCCAGAAAAAATTCACTGCTGAATATAGGCCTCCCCAATAAAATGCCACTTTCGACGCTTATCATTTGACACGCATAATCACCGCGCTTGGTAATCACAGAAGATTTTAATGTACCAAGAATCCTCTTTAGTAGGGAATCATCAAGTCTAAAGCACGCCAGAATGCTTAAAAAGGTTTAGCATATTCCTGCGTCCTATCAACAATATTGCAACAATAACTTTGAATTTAATATAAGTTTAGAATGATAAAGTTCAGGACTAATACTAAGTCTTATGTACTTATAGCAAAAACGCGAATTAATAAAATTTTCTAGATGGAAAAAATTACAAAGTTACCTCCAAACCGTACAAATAAACAATGAATACTTTAAATACCGTCATTAAACTTTGTGTAGTAGTTGAACTAAATACAATGGAGGACTCATGTATAATGGATTTTAAAAATACCTATTATATTCACTGTAGTAATATGTTGCCTACAGTAAAATTATCACGCGTTGGAACCACCACCCCTGCCGCTCAGCCCCCAGACTTTGGCCTAGTACTAAAAATTATTAATTGTTCTGTTGCTTCGGCTTCGACTCGCGCTGGCCTACCACACGCCCTTAATAGGCCTCTTAAAATGAAAGAAAAGTTTCCTACATCATTATTTCATCAGATATACCCCTTGCGATTATTATGTGCCACAAAACTAGCTTGCAGTTGGTAGCTTGCATATTCTCAGTTGAAATTCATGGTAGAAGACTTTAGTCGAACCCCTTTCAAAATTATTATTTTTAAGCAGCTGCTCTATGGGAGAGGCCTGAAACCAGCAGTGGACGTTTAAGGGCTGATGATGATGATAATCAGACCTTAGATTATTAAGCCTGTGATCAAGACCCTCAGATGACTCTGTGAATATTGAATAAGTATGAAAACTCAGACTAAAAACCATGCTAGAAACCTATGCTGTCATGACCGATGCTATTTTTCAAAAAGGCTAGTTGTAGTTTCTATAGATTATTGGTTAAGAGCGTGGTGGTGCTCTTCTTCAAAAAAGGTGATAACACCTTATTGAAGAACTATAGGCCCATCTCGCTCTTGAGTCATGTGTATAAGCTGTTTTCGAGGGTCATTACGAATCGTCTCGCACGCAGGTTTGATGAATTCCAGCCTCCCGAACAAGCCGGTTTCCGAAAAGGCTTTAGCACCATAGACCACATCCATACGCTACGCCAGATTATACAGAAGACCGAAGAGTATAATCGGCCGCTATGCCTAGCGTTTGTGGACTATGAGAAAGCCTTCGATTCAATCGAGACTTGGGCGGTGCTGCAGTCCTTACAGCGATGCCAAATTGACTATAGGTATATCGAAGTGTTGAAGTGTTTGTACAGTAAGGCCACTATGTCAGTCCGAGTACAGGACCAGAGTACGGAACAGATCCCATTGCAGAGAGGCGTGAGACAGGGAGACGTTATTTCTCCGAAACTGTTCACAAACGCATTGGAGGATGTTTTCAAGCTCTTGGAGTGGAAAAGATGTGGCATCAACATAAATGGCGAGTATATCACTAACCTTCGTTTTGCCGATGATATAGTCATAATGGCGGAGTCGCTCGATGATCTCAGCACCATGCTCAACGACCTCAGTAGAGTCTCCCGACAGGTTGGTCTTAAGATGAACATGGACAAGACGAAAATCATGTCAAATGCCCATGTTCCACCTATACCGGTAATTGTTGGGAACGATACTCTCGAAGTTGTCGACAAATACGTCTATCTAGGGCAGACTGTCCAATTGGGTAGGTCCAACTTCGACAAAGAGGTCGCCCGAAGAATCCAACTCGGCTGGGCAGCGTTCGGGAAGCTTCGACCTATCTTTTCGTCCAAAATACCACAAAGCCTGAAAACAAAAGTTTTCAATCAATGTGTGTTGCCAGTGATGACTTATGGAACTGAGACGTGGTCTCTAACTGTTGGCCTCATTACTAAGCTCAAAGTCGCGCAACGAGCTATGGAGAGAGCAATGCTCGGTGTTTCCCTGCGAGATAGGATCCGAAATGAGGAGATCCGCAGGAGAACTAAAGTGACCGATGTAGCTCTTATGATTGGCAAGTTGAAATGGCAATGGGCAGGCCACATCGCTCGTAGAACTGACAACCGATGGGGAAGAAAGGTTCTCGAGTGGCGACCACGAACTGGAAGACGCAGCGTAGGCCGGCCCCCCACTAGGTGGACCGACGACCTGGTGAAAGCCGCGGGGAGCCGATGGATGCAGGAGGCGAGCAGCCGCTCTAAGTGGCGCTCCCTGGGGGAGGCCTATGTTCAGCAGTGGACGTCTTCAGGCTGTTAATGATGATGATGATGATGATTGGTTAATAATTTAAAGAAACTACAACTATAAAAAATACTCGTGGTTTAGTACATTTTTGAATAGTTTGACTCAAGTCTCAAAAGTCTCGTTATTCCCGAGACTGGAGGTAGCAGTCTCAAGTCTCGAAAATATGAAAAAATCGTCGACTCGAAATTTTCGAGACCGAGACTCCCGGGATGAAAGCCTTACTTCTGTCGGTTTACATTTGATATAGATTTGTCGGTTACGTGACCACATTGTTTAGCCCACTCTAAGTGTAACGTTTACGCAGACCCAGTCATACACTTATTTTAATTATTACATTATACTTAGAGGAGATAATTCTTATAACTAAAGGAATACTCTTGAAAAGAGCTAGAAAGTTCATAATGACTTAAGTACCTACATACACTGCAACCCATTTGAGTACGTCCTAGAGAATAGTGTTGCTTACAAAACTCCATAGAAGCTTCTAGTAAAGTTGCCACCACTTGGAACATGACTTAGACTGGACTATGACTGCCTGACTTAGACTGGACTATGACTATGACTAGGACATGACTTTGCGTGAAATATTTTATAACACGATGAAAATATAATACTTGACACTGGCTAAATACGCCGAACTATAAGAAAACAAAATTTAAAAGCTGTCATATGCGCAGATGGTCATTCGTATGTAGGACCAATAGTCTCGATGAATCGATGGGAAGGAAATAATGTAGAAAAGAGATGATTGATCCGTCTTACGTCATGCGTGTTATTGCTTATATACTTATACTTGTTATTATTGTAGGTTATCTGTCTTATTAATAATTGTGTATTAAACGAGACACGTTATTTTTGTTGATCGACTATGCTATTTACATTTATTAATTGCGTTACAATCAGTTATGTCGCGACTCACACAATATTTGTTTAGTTTCGGATATTTTCCACTAATGTTTAAAGACGTTAAACAAAAGCTTCGATTTTGAATGGTATTTTGGATACTTTGTTATCAAAAATGGTCATATGCGGTTTTGCACGATGCAATAAGGAAGTCTATATGCGACCATTTAATATTTGCGACGATTTATAAAACATGGCATATTTAATAGGAGTTGGTAGGCGAAATCATAACCATTATCATCGCAGTAATAGGCATGATGACTACTATTTTATTAACGCACAAAATAACAATATTCCTCAAAAAATAAACAGTCGTGAAAACAAAAATAACTGAGAATGGGACAGATGTCCCCTCGAGAAACTTTGAAAGCTTAATACTCCGTGAATTATTTACCGATTTTACTTATTTTTTCAATCATTGCATTTATTTTTAATCCACTTTATAAAAATATTACTTGTTCATTATAAATAGTAGTCATCATGCCTATTCTGCGTATTTGTCCCGCAGTGAAATCATGTGCAGGTGCCGCCATATTCACCATGCAGAGCAGGGGCCGTACTGTGAGCTTTAGTGCGATTCAAACCAGAGCCTGTATTGGATCGCTTCGTTTTTTTTTTTGTATGAAGATTTTGACAAGCGATCTAATATTGGCTCAATTTTGAATCGCGCTAAGAGCTCACAGTACGGCCCCAGGCATCTTGGTGATCACCGTTTTTATGTACCGAGGAGAATGCTGCTCTGGGTGTTTCCTTAGCTCTTACCCACCCACAGAAAGAGATGGAGTGGTCCTATCCTATTCTTGCACTGGCTTGACTTGGCCTATTGTAAAGTGACAGTATTAAAATAACCAATTATCTAACATTGATGAGTCAACGATATTTCAATACAACGTCCAGCACTAATACTATGACGAATCGTTTAGGTATCATTCGGGTTAACAGACCGGTTCTACCACGGTCCATATTGAGCAACTAGTTTCGTAAGCAATCGATTGAATGAAATATAAGACAATTGTGGTAAAATTAACTTCGACACGGATAACGGCTGTTGCTATTGGTACTATTGGCCTAGATATAATCGCGGAGCATGCATTATTTGCGAAGTATTTCATTATTCATCGTATGTTTGTAGTAGAGGTGAATTGTTGCGAATGCTTCCGTTGAATGTATGACGTTTGCGTTTATAGGATGATGCCCTTAAACCTAATGGACCACTACATTTCAATTTTGGAAGGTACCGAAAATCACGCGCGGATTTCGAATTTATCCTCACATCCGAGTTCGACTGCATAGTCGCTTAACAGATGAGGCAAAGTCAAACGTTGGTCTATACGTACCACGGAGTCCCATCAGGTACAAACGAATAATAGCCGGAACGTGAAAAATATGTAGTGATCGTGTCGTGAGCGTTACTAGTTAGTGTCCAGTGTATTCATTGGGCCCAATACTTCACTATCACGCAATAAATGTCGCTTGATAATCTCGCGTTATGCAGAAATAAAATAATTCGTAAAATAGCCCGCGTTATTCCATTGTATGGGATGAGGCATCTATACTGTAGGTATTCTATTATCTGGGATTCGTATATAAAAAAAATAACTACAGTAACACCAAAACAACATATAAAAAAAAACCTGTCAGTTATTTATCAACTAACTTTTAATAAAATAATAAAAATAGGGGTAAACGATTTGACATGTTATATTTCCCACGAAATCCAAAGTCAAACGGTTTCGGTTGTAAGTTGTCTATGAGTCATCCAGCCATTTAGGAATCTTTTCTTATTTAAATTGACTGATTGATTGATTGATCATTATCAATCAATCAATTTATTTATTTAAATTAAGATGAAATGATCACAATTTCTAAATTCCTCATGTGTTTGTACAGTATGATGGTACAGAATTTTATTAAAACATAATAATAATTACCTGATGTTGCTGCACCAATAAGACGGCCCCCAAGTACATTGCTCGCTGCCTAGCAAATGATCTGTAACAAAATTATACGTATCAATATTAGGTAGTAACTCTGACCTAACTCTGCTCTGGCTCTAACTTCTGAACTGTAGGGACTAATAATTCTAATAATTGATCAGTTCGATGCTTACTTTTCTTTTTAGCGGCACCGCTCTTCTTTTTCTGAAACAAAAAACATATTGACAATTACATGAGAATGAGAACTACAACGTGACTGAACTAGAGACGCCTGCGGTTTCACCCGCTGATTTCCCCTTTCCCACGGAACTCTTATTTTTCCGGGGTAGTGTTATCACGTTAGGAATGTTAGAATGTATCGTTACATGCATGCCTTATGTTCTTCTTATAACTTTTTAAGACTTTAAAATATGATTTTCATTCGCGCCGCCTGTTTTTTTCATGTCACTTTCACTACTATACGACTTTATTCTAATTTCTAAGAAATTATGTTCACGGGCTATCAACGGGCTTAATCTTTGATTGTTAAATTAGAAAATCTAGGAAACTAAACTCTTGCCAAGTAATAAGCATTTAGACTGGTTATAGATCAGCGCAGCGACTATAAATCCAAATGTTTTTGTTGTTGTTATAGATTGTTTTATTTAGAAATACTTAGATTTATGATTTTTATAGCAGTATCGCCTGCTCAGCGTAATCTACAGATACACTCACTAGATCACTCAATAGATGGCGCTACCAACCCCGTAAGTTGGTTGCAAAGGTGAAGGAAAAATTCGGACATGAGACCACTTGTCACGGTAGCATAAGTAAAGCATATCCCGGCTTGAGGGATGGATGGATGCGGGTTCAATCCCCGCTCGTGATTCTAATTTTTCCTTTACAAATTAATCTATACTTAGATTTGATAATAACTCTTTTTCTTACATTAGGTACTTACATTTTGCGCCAAAACATTATCCAATTTCTGGTTGTTGCACATGCCAACAATTGTACACATGGTCTCGGCAGATGTATTCGACTTCAGCACATGAACCACGTACTTCTCAAGGCCCGCTGTGTTATGCTTGCATATGCTAGCGATACTCGGGTGTGGGATGTCATGGCATGCTGATACCAGCGACGACGCTACGTACTCCTAAGGACAGAACAACACATTAAAAGCAGAAACATAGGAGCTGTAGCTGAACTGCACGCCTGTTGCAAAACTGCAGTTTTTGTGCAGTTAGGCATCGGAACTGCCAACCGGCGGTGCAGTTCACTTGCAGTCGGTGATCAGTTCTATTGACTGCACACTGACTGCAGGTTAGTAGGCATGTAATTTATTCGAGAGCGCGGTAGTGGGCAGTACACACAAAGTTATTGCCGTCAGATAATCGATATCACATATAAACACGCGCACAATCTGCCACCTTTATTATATAATAGCTTACAATTTTCATAAAGAGTTAGGATACAGTAGAGTCAGCTTACCTCATTGAAAAGTGACGAGATATCTTTCAGCTGATTGAACAGCCTGACGAACTTGTTGGAGACTTCGTTTTGGGAGACACTGACATTCTGCATCTCCCATACTGTGGCTGAGCAGTGCCCGACTGCACCGCAGTCAGACGCAACCCTATTGAAGAGTTAGGTCAAACTTAAATAACTAATGATTGAGAACTGATCACAGGGATTTTCTGTCTTTTTCTATGATTTTTCTTATTATGTTACTAGTCTGTGCTGATAACTAGGGAAATATTACACGTGCCGTGTCGAAGACTTATTTAGAGTTCTAATTGATGAAATAAAAAATTAATAACGTTCCGTTGGGATCGCTCGCGAAGGGTTCCGTACCATTATCTATAAAAACGAGCAAAAAATCACGTTCGTTGCATGGGAGCCCCCTTATTTTGTTTCAGCATTTGTTGTTATAGCGGCAACAAAAAAACATCATCTGTGAAAATTTCAACTGTCTATCTATCAGGGTTCATGATATATAAGCCTGGTGGACGGACGGACAGACAGACAGACAGATGGACAGCAGAGCCTTAGTAATAGGGTATGCTTTATCCGCTGGGCACGGAACCCTAAAAACCATATTCATACCCCACTGGTACTTTAGTAGGCAATTATTTTCGGTTAGTCCGTGAACCATAATATGATGTCAGTTTATTCAATTTAAATGCGAGTCGGAACAATTTTATTGGAAGGACAATTTGTTTGCACATTGGTGTATGAATCACGGACAACAAAATTTCTTTTTTATGTACCTAGTACCTACATACTGGCGATAAAAAATATCATAACAACACGTACTTAACACGATTAAAACATATAATTTAAGTCACTGATAACAGTCATTAATACATGAACGATTTTTGCTTTGTTTATATCTAAATAGCTGAAGCTCTGTATAATAAAACCTCTGTATATACTTTTATTAGGTCATAGGTTTGTGCTACCAATAGTTTATTGTAGGATCATCATCATCATAATCATCAGTCTGAAGACGTCCACTTCTGAACACAGGCCTCCCCCAAAGAGCGCCACTTAGAGCGGCTGCTTGCCTCTTGCATCCATCGGCTCTATAGTTCTCTTGCGGATTTCTTCATTTCGGACACACATACACACACATGAGTACATGAGTATAACGACGATGATGAGTAGAGTTGTATGGTATATAGAGTACACTATGAAGCTTCAGAAAACATTAAAGTTACATTGTACTTACTTCAAGCTTTGGCACCAATACGAAGGTCCTTTTGAGCATTCCTCTGGCAATTGTCTTGCTAACGACAAATCTGCAAAGAAAACATAATTAACATAAACAATGTAAAAATACTGATGATAAGCTAATAGTGTCTGCTACACGTCAAATGAGGTCATGCTACTATATTTATTTATCTAAACATGCCAATTAAGCAGTAGTCAGTAAATTGAGCCTTACTGATTCATATTAAAAATCGAGTGACTAGAATTGACTACATTATAATTGAAATACTGTTTCTTATTTATTAGAAACCTTCTAAGTTATGTACCGAGGTCTGCCTGCTATTTCAAACTGTTTCTCTAAATTTTGTGGGATAAAAAGTATGTCAGTAAATATTGTAAGCAATCTGTGTTGAAAATTTCATCCCAATCGGTGCATTCGTTTTGGTGTGAAAGCCACAAAAACAAAAATAATATTTAACTATATACAGTAACAGTGTAGCCTAAAACCCAAACTGATGTATAAATGAATAGCCAGAAAAGAAGTAAAATTCATTTATAGCCAATTAAAAGAACATATTTTCGGTTTTGTGTTCACAGCTGAGACACAATATCAATAAAGAGATAAAATATAATTATTATAATTTCACTTATAGTGCCAGTAACATGGATTTTAATAATAATTAGCTGACCCGCCCTGACTTCGCATGGGTTAATTAGTTTTAAGTCTTAACTATGTTTATGGGTAAGAGAGAAGGGAAAGGTAAAAAAATAGGGGAAAAGGATGAATGGATCTCTTCTATCTTCCCTTCGACAGGGTGAATATAATATTAATTTTGAATATTTTTTTTTGTTTTTGTTTTTTATTATAATTAAAATTGATATACAAATATAATTATAATAAACCAACAAAAAGTCTTGATAAAAATTACATCCTGATTGCTTGGGCAACCCGCACTTGGCCGTTTTAGAAAACAAAAAGTATACTAAATGTTATTCTGCATAATCAGGTATAACCATACCAAATTTCAGACAAATCCGTTCAGTAGGTCCAATGTGATGCATGTTCAAAGGGACAGACAGACAGACAGACAAAAATTGTTTAAATTTTTATATTGACATAGAAGTTAAAATTTTCAAAAAATATTCAATCCACAGATTTAGCCCAGTTACAGTTTTATTATATGTATAGATTATGTTCAACATCAACAACAATGTCAAAGTTAAGAAAATCATTGCAAAAACGCTACTTTTAAGCAAGCAGCCATTCAAAGTGGTGCTCAGGGGTGCCCAGTTTAACAGTGGACATCTTCAGGCTGTTGATGATCATTAATTTAAACCCGTTATGCCAGCTAAGTCACACAATGTACTGTATAATTAACAGGAACAATCGGTAACCTAACTCCGCTTCTGTGGTTATGTTTGATAACAGGAAATATGATTCCTGTTGCTACTTCAACATGGTAATTGTCCATCATTATACCAACTATGTTAAATTTTCTCTTTTATGCTTATGATTGTAGTATCAACAACATAGTATCATCGATGCTAGGCCATCGCAGCTATTATACAGTCCATGTTGTTTGCAATAGATAGTGTAACTAGCTTTGTTTAGTTATTATTGTAGTAGTTAACTTGAGTCATTGCCCATTAAAAAAAAGTAACTGATAATATTAGTGATAATATTTGTATGGGTTTGACTATGATAATTAAATAAATAATTGTTCTAGGATGTGAACAAAATTTCAAACAAAACAAACTTTTGAGATACCGGTTAACACATTAGACAAGTTTGTCAGTTTGTCACATTGTACTTACTACATATTATTTATTGTTATGAAAAGCATGTTCTGGCTATTATTCATCTATTCAATGGTCACGGCTAAAGCGGTGAATGTGGACTTCACTTTTTTTTCCTTTTAATTACTCGATTTAATCTGTTTTTTGTTAGGGATGATGTGGAAAGGGGGGATGTTGAATGGGTGCCAAGGCAGCTTTTAATTGATAATAATTGATTGTAATGCAAAATATAAGCATTCAAGTCTATCTTCATTCCTGACACTAATTGTAAACAACTGTACCTAGCACAATCCTTGCCTATCTGTAGCAGCGGTTTGTGTCAATACCATAAAAATGGCTAAACCAACTTGAATGAAATTATATACCAGGATCAAAATACAAACTTGTTATTCCCGAAAATTAAGAGGATCCCTCAGGAAAAGGGCAAGTTGCCGGTGAAACTGCAGAACAGTAGAGTACTCTACACACCATACAATATGCCACACAATTTGTCAACTCAAGCAGTCAAATTGCATAGTGTGGAGGCATATTGCGGAAAACTAAATGATAGATTGCATGGTGTGTAGAGAGAGACAAAGTAAAGTACAAAGTATTTTAGGTAAACTGTGTCAAAGAAACTGTGACTCTCTAGGTACTCTCTATTCATGTATTATTTGTATTGACCTCTTTCTGAAAACAATTGGAAAAATTTGGTAAATCACATAATAACCTGCATTAGGAAAATAAACAGATGGAGGAATTGATTTGGATGAAGACAAAGCGAACATAATTAAGTATACCTTATTTAAAATTCTATTTTCAATGAACATTAACGTCCCTTCGTATCGTATTGTTATGAAGTAGCATGAAGGCTAGGCGGATGAGCAGAGAAGGGTAAGCATAATATTATTAAAAAAGGAAAAATTTTGCCCGTTCTACGAACATGCGTTTTTTATCGAATAGATCAAACTTAATAATATTTCAGATACATAGCATACACGCCTACAGTGTTAATTAAACCTGAACAAATATCACAAGGCCCCTCCACTTGCTAGTTTAGTCACAAGAAACAAACAAAAACAACTTACTTGTGCAGCAGAATAGTATGGTGACGAGACAAACACATAATGCGTTCGTCATGTTTAAAGTTCGCAATTTATCTCGAGAGGTCCTGTTTTGTCCTCAGCGGTGCAAATACTGTGTAATTTCACTTTGTTTAAAGTTTATTGCGTATTGAATCGATTGATAAACAATTTGACCAGTCACCCTGCTTGGCTTGTACGACTGACGGACGATCGACGAGGACTGTACTGTCAGTGTCAATGTCAAACTTTTTGCCAGAATACTGTCAGTGTAATTTTTATAGGGATTTCAACTTTCAAGATTGCATTGAAACTCATACAATCAATCGTTTGATCCGTGTGATGAGTGAATAGTAATGTGAGTGACGTAGGACCTAGTCCATGTTTGCCCTCGAAGTTTCAATACTCATGACCAGCTCTCTGGATGCTGTGTCATTAATTTGCGTCAGTTTTTTGCAAAGAATATATTGCGCATGTTTGTAAAACCGAAGCGAGGCCTATCGTTCGCAAAGCTACTAGTATATTTTACTTGTTCAATTTGAGTAGTTGTCAAATAGCGTAAAAAATATATTTATTTAGTGTAGGATTTCAGGGAAAGTCCCACTCCAGCTCGTTCCTGGTGCAACGCAAGGGTTTACTACTATAGGCACCTTAGTACCGGGAACATTGTTAGATTTTTAAATGTTATATTTCAATTGTTAACTGTATTTAAAACTGTTCATCATTACAATGACGTTACAAATTACCATGAGAATTATGAGGAAGACAAAGGAGAATGGGAGATATTACCAATCAAACGATAATAGCAAATGTGAATAATGGACATCACTATTTCTCAATTTATTATAGTGACACCTAGTGTTTGATGTCGTAACTATTTAAGTTTGCAACTTGCCGCTAGACGGCACTAATTTTGTGGTTCTTCTACTCGACAACAGATGGCAAAGCATCTTAAAAAAACAGTTAAAATATAACAATATCAAAATAATAATTATCTTTTAAAACAAAAACTTTTGCATGAAAATATTTTATTTATGTAACTACTCGTGTGTATAACTGAACTAACTACTAACTACAGAACTGACAACCGGTGCGGAAGAAAGGTTCTCGAGTGGTGACCACGAACCGGAAGGCGCAGCGTAGGCAGACCTAGTGGTGGACCGATAACCCGGAGGAAACCGCGGGCAGCCGCTTAAAGTGGCGCTCTCTGAGGGAGGCCTATGTTTAGCAGTGGACGTCTATAGACTGTTGATGATGATGATGATGATGATGATGATATTTAGGTAGGTACGTAAGTGGTTTCTTTTCAAATTTGGGTAGATAGGTATTTAGTGGTTTTGAAGGGTCGCCTCGTCGTCAGTAGAACTCGACCGACGACTACTCAACCACTTCTTATTGTTTTTGTACCGGACGACGTCACGGGCTGCTGACTCTACACTTGGGTGATTAAAAACTGGCTGACTTACTGACTGGCTTGATAGTTTAGTTGGTGGTAACTCTGCCTTCTGAACTAATAGGTTGTGGGTTCGGGTCCCACTCATGACAAACATTTGTGTGATGAGCATTGGTGTTTGTTCTGTGTCTGGATGTTATATTGTATGCTATGTATTATATCATGTATGTATTTACAAACAAAAAATATCTATGTATTGTATCAGTTATCTGGTTCCCATAGTACCTAGTACCTACCTACAAGCTATGCTTAGTTTGGGGATAGATGGCGTTGTGTGATTTGTCCGCACATATTTATGTATTTATTTATGTATTAGACCTACGCAAAGAAATATATTTTTCAAAGTAACTATTTTATTTTCCATCTAAACAAAAAGCTTCAAAGGAAAAGTATCGAAACGAAATAGGTTTCACCGTTTCGTTTGTAGGTACAGTCAATAACAAAATTCATCAAGTCCAAAACTTTAGCTGGTGCAAAGACGTCCACTGCTGAACATAAGCTTCCCCCATTTCTATATACGCCACCTTATTATTAACTTTATCAAACTCTTAATTTGATCTTACGTGGCCCAGTTAGTGTCCAGAAAAAATGGTTAATGCTCTGTGGCCTGAATGATGATGACTTCACGAAGTACCTACCTAAGTAGCTGAGAGCAAGCAACATTGCACAGTTCCGTCACTTATAGTGTTCGGGAGTACCTATATACTTACCGAAGTTGATTTTATTTAATACCTATACGTAATGCCAATTTGATTCGTTCTCCTACTTATTATGTTTTTAAATAAAAAAGGTTATTGGGAATTTGGGACTGACCAAGACAGTGGTCAGTTCATGTGTTTTTTTTTTAATAATAATGGACGTTTCACACAGCGCCATCTAGCCCCAAACTAAGCAAAGCTTGTACTATGGCAACCAGATAACTGATATAATACTTATATACTTTTTTGTTAATAAATACATACATAGAATTTTCTTATTCTTCTTCTCGTGTAGGCCTTCATGAGAAGAAGTATAATAAGTAAGTACAAAGAGATAAATGCCAATCATCAACATTAACAGCCTGAAAACGTCCAATGCTAAACATAGGCCTCCCTCAGAGGGCGCCACTTTGAGCGCCTGCTCGCCTCCTGCATCCATCGACCTCCCTGTGGGTTTCACCAAATCATCGGTACACCTAGTGGTGGGCCGGTTAATGTGCGTATACACAAGTCTTTGTTTTGTTATACGATTTTTACACTAAGTGTACAGAGACACAATTAGGAGGTTTTCCTCAGGGAGCAGCGGGTCCGTAATAAAATTAAGGAGACGTCGGTTGGTCGCGGCAGTCGCCTTCCGTGGGCATAAAACAAATCCGCTCGAGCCGGCCCTCAGAAAGAACACGGGTGTAATGGAGCTGTCACTAAATATTTTCAATACAAAAAAGTTAGAGATCATTTTCCTTTAGATAGTGTATTTCGTCGCTTATTCTCTGTACAAAATTAGAGTTTGCATTGAGGGACGAACTACAATGCCATCATTGGCTAGAAGACTTCCACTACTTAACATAGCAAGAACTGAGTTAGCAAAAAAACCTACCCGACGAAATCTAAATTTGTATTTGTGAGCTTATAATATATTATAACACTACAATTTATTAGGGCCAGCATAAATATGTCCTATAAAAGGTATTAAAATAAATGAATAAAATAAAACTGTCTCTATGAAAAAAATCCGGACACATTTTTAGAATTGGTGTCTCCACACCTCCGCTCACGTTCGCCATGTTCACATATTCTGAATAGCTGTTCGACGGCAGGTCCGTCCTAACTCCTAACGCACTGAACAGTGCCCTCATGGTCCACGTGACACGACTGTCTACTGCCATCTGCTGGACAACTTGTGTACTTGTGTAGTGTTATTGCGACATCATTATATTGTATTGTTTTACGACTACTTATGTGTCAGACAAACTTAGCAGTTCCTAGACAAAGGGTCCAGCACTTTGTGATTAATTTTGCTGTGTCTGGGTGTTGTGGGACCATAGTCCACGTAGTTCCAGGTTCCCTAGATACAGGGAATTCTAGTTAGGATCCAGAATCGTATGACATCACTGCCACTGATCGTTGGGCGCATAGAAAAAGGGTGTAATGAAAAAATTGTATGTCTGTTGTTGGGTGTAATTTTTTTTTCATATCAGCTTTGGATCTGAATGCCTTCTGTTCTGTTTTTAGGGTTCCGTACCCCTATTACTAAGGCTCCGCTTCCGCTGTCCGTCTCTCTGTCTGTCACCAGTTTAGGCCTAGCACGAATATGTACGCGCAATTAAGTATAACGTTAATGACATTTGATCAGCGCCCCATACAACTGATTTACGTTAACGTTACCTACACTTGCTTGCGCGTAAATATTCGTGCTAGGCTATATCTCATGAACCGTGATAGTTATAAATTTTCACAGATAATGTATTGAGTAGAAATATCTTCTCTATCTACTAGTAGCTTATGCCCCCGCGGCTTCGCCCGCGTGGACTATCCTTCAAGAACCGTTTTTTTCGGAATAACATTACCTGAACACTCCTGTTTTAGGAGCCGTCATATGTAAATAGGGCGAATCCTGTGGGAGCCGTTTAAAAAGTGCTACTTACATATATAATTATGTATGTAAGAACTAAAGGTTTCCAAGATTTTAGCATTAGTAGTATAAGCTGTGTGATCGTCTTACGAAGGGACTTAGTTCATATTTTTTACTCTTAGATATTCTACGTAATAAATACACTTCATGTAATGTATGTACCTAATAGCTAATAGCAAATAGCTCTCCCGCCAATGATCTACCTATAACTTAAAAGAGCATATGTAGGTACTTACCTACCTATTAGTTCTCACAAACTATCCAACAGCAAAGTTAATACTCTCAACTACACCTCTGAACCTCTGAACGAACAAGTGCATCCCACCATTTCAGCTTCTATATCCGTTCGGCCACTGCAAAGCACCTGCTCTAAAATATACGAGCCTTGGCCACAGGCTATACGAGTCGCGAAGTTCCCGCAGTTAGAAAAGATTTGTCGGCTAATGCTCTACTCCTCTTGTAAGTAAAAATTATGATTATCGCCCACCGAGAGCTGAGCCCTTGATCCCTAACTAACGGCCCGAGCCAGCGGAGACGCAACTTTCCTTTTCTTTTCAACTATAACTCTTTTTTATTGCCATAGCCAGTTGCACCGAGGAGCGAGCCAGTGGCCGGTACCACTGGATTACCGACCGACCTAACTGATAGCCAAAGTAAGGACGCTTGAACGTACTTTATTTACAAATCGTTCGGCGAGGATTTGTTTTTTCTCGAAACGAGTTTGACCTTAAATATATAGGTTTGCCGTTAAAGTGACAAAGGACGAACCTGAAGGGACGGTCCAGCCGAAGCTCGCGATTACTTTTGTGACATCGTAAAACTCACCTTTACGTATTCGTAACTTTGGTATTACTTTCGGTTCAATTGGGAGCGACCTGTATGTATATAAAACCAGCTACGAAATTAGTTTTTTTTTCACGCACGGAGTTTTCAAATGTTCAACGTTTAGGTACTTTTGTGAAGTGTTATTAATACCTGTAATACAAAGCGATTTGCTTCCACATTTATATTGCGAACAGCCAAAGAGTGGAACGCTTTGCCAGCATTTGTATTTCCCGAAAATTACAATCCTGGAGTCTTCAAATCGAGAGTGAATAGGTATCTTCTAGGCAAGCGCGTTACATCCTAGACCGCATCTTCACTTACCATCAGGTGAGATAGTGGTCAAGCGCAAGACTATCCATCAATAAAATAAAAAAAAACCTGTTTAAATGATAAAATAACAAATATATAGTCGCCTTCAGCACATTACTACTGAAATTTAAGCAAGTATTGAAATAATTACTTATGGAAAATAAGAGAATACTTTTATAATTCAGTTAAAATAATATGGTTTCCGAGAGGTTTTTCAACAGAAAATATGAAAGTTAGGTCGATTATTCATTAAATATAAAGCGTTACAAAATTACGAGTTATCTGTAAACGAAAAAGTCTACTGTGTTACAAAATTACGTGTTATCTGTAAACGAAAAAGTCTACTGTGCTCTTGTGTTTATGATAACGAAGATACAAATTAGCGTTGATTTTAAATTAACCGCAAAGTATATGATATAGTAGTAATTAAATCTACAAAGCATTATCATAACGATATTAGTACCTACTAGTTTTATATTCAAGCGTAGCCATTTAACCCGCACATACTAAAGCCCAATAAAAAGGTTACATACATAAGCAGGCGTACAACATAAAACACAAAAGTGCACAATACATAAATGAGGTTGTGGGCTCAGACGCGAAGCCTGCGTCGGTCGATTAAGGAAGCAAGTGCAGCGTTACCTTGACGACGCCGCCATCTTGACACCCCGAGGAGGCCCGGACCCCTCAGCCCCCTCTGTAAACAACCCGCCTGTATCGCTGCACTGAAACACTCGATATATTTAAAAGGCTGCCTCGACTCTCTCGGATCGCAGTCGCCGGATAAAAATGTCAATTTATTGAGGATCAAAAAAATGTAATTGCCGCGAAACTGGCTTGGGCGGCTTGTGTTGCTGTTGATAGGTATTTTCGTTCGTCAGTTGGGCCTAATTGGCTTTTGAAAATTGTTGTTTGTTATTTATTAGAAAACAGGTTCGCGTTAGATCGATTCATCGTCGTCACCAACAGCCTGAAGACGACCACTGTTAAACATAGGCCTCCCCATCCACTCGGTAACCTTTTTTCCCCATCAGTTACTATCATCACATGCATATAAGGATCAACAAAACAAAACGAAATTCGCTTGGGCTTTTAGTTTAGGACAAGTATGAATTTCTTATATACATAATTACATATATGTTTTATAGGAACTGCTTGCGTCTATTTAAATCCAATAGTTGGTAAATATAGATATGATTTGAAGTAAAGCAACCTGTGATCGTCGAATTACTACACATGCCCTGGAAGACGAATAGCTGCCATTATTCAAGATTAGGCAGATGGCCACCTTCCTTGACGTCCACATAATTAAATCATTTTTATTGCTTCTAGGTTCTAAAACTAGCATTTTTCATTGCTACGTCATTTGTAAAATGAATGTGTACTGAATTTGAAAACGATGTTTGAAATTCTGACATATTAAAACATCTTTTAGGTCTTATTAATTCTATTTTATTGTGACCCTTTATAGGGTTCCGTAAAGAGTGATCCGCTCAAAGTGGCACTCTCTGGGGAAGATGTTATGATGATGATGGTGTGTGTGTAAAACTATACTATGAGGCTGTCTGTCTATCTGACTGTCTGTCGGTCGGTCTGTCTGTCTGTGATGGAACAATTCTTGCCTGGAAGATTCCAGTTCACTTTTGCCTTGAAAATCTCAGATTAGGTAGGTATTGTTCAGGAAGACGCTTGTAGAGTTTTCCACCCCTTTGCCGTCCACGCAATAGATTAGGTACCTATGAATCTAATCACCATTTTTCCTATAATTTATATTGATATTTTGAAGAATTTAGATATTTTCAAGTCAAGGGGGTCTCATGGGGAAACAAAACATGCTCCACCTTAGATGAGTTGTTATCAAACGTATGCCATTTTAGCATAAAAAAGTTTGATTCAATGAGTTCAAAACAGCGCAAACCTTTCTAACTGTAGGCATATTATTAGGCACACTGCGGATAATTTTACATAGAGCGCCTTAGCAATGCTAGCTTTGAGCAAAATTATGTGTTATTCATACATTACATAGAGACTTACCACATAATATAGAACGGGGCCCGACGTTCTCCATATTATTAAAGCAGAAGGCAATCTGTTCCACGTTTTAATGTATTATGTAGTATTATAAAGGCGTGAGGCCCGCTCGCTTCTTATGATTTATTCATGAGCCAGAAACAACGTGAAATTTCAACATGCCAGCTTGTATACAGTTTTAGCGGAAATTTTGAGTGGTTGCTTAAGTAATTTGTTTTGTCTAATTAACTATGCAAGTATTGGAAAACTGTGTCATGTTTAATAGATAAACTTACAAAGTAGGTATACTTATAGCTTATTGAGTTACAAACATAATTCCTATTAATTGTTGAAACACTATTTATGTCATCATCATCATCATTAACAGCCTGAAGACGTCCACAGCTGAACATAGGCCTCCCCCCGGGAGCGCCACATAGAGCGGCTGCTCGCCTCCTGCATCCATCGGCTCCCCGCGGCTTTCACCAGGTCGTTGGTCCACCTAGTGGGGGGCCGGCCTACGCTGCGTCTTCTAGTTCGTGGTCGCCACTCGAGAACCTTTCTTCCCCATCGGTTGTCAGTTCTACGAGCGATAAGGCCTGCCCATTGCCATTTCAACTTGCTGATCCTAAGAGCTACATCGGTCGCTTTAGTTCTCCTGCGGATCTCCTCATTTCGGATCTTATCTCGCAGGGAAACATTGCTCTCTATTTGTGTATTTTGTAGATATTACTAAAGTAACTAGAACAGTTTTATTAGGCATAGGGTCTTTATATATGTTTTAACAAATTAATACATTCTATTAATTACCTACTACTACTCTACCTACAACATTACACTAAAAAAAACATTTGGACCATATAGCGTACCCAACATGCTGGCAGCATTGCTCCGTTGAAATGCAATCCATGGCTGATTCATTGTGTCAAATTCAAATAAGTGCCAGCATTCTGGTCCCAGGCCACATTGCATCGACCACAGACTAAGTAGAGAATACATGGTATCTACCAATGAGCTGAGCATAGGCCTTACCCATGAGAGAAAAGGTCTTAAAGGTTTGCTATGATTATAATGAAGAGAGAATGCTTAAGTAATCATTAACTAGAGATCTAGGGATAATCGAAATGAGAGCTTTTCAATCGAAACAAATACAACTAAAATAGTTTTACAATAGGAATATTGTATATACTTACTAGGCACTTGATGCAATCTAGGTATGTTTGCCGAAGTTGGTAATGCATTTTGTTACCGCGAACAAAACTCGGAAGTTCCACGCGAGTGCAATATACCACGACACAAGTTTGTTCTCCGCCGGCTTCCACAGCTCCAAACATTTTATACACATAATATTTCCACAAAAGGAAAACTTCTTTGAACTCGGGAACAAAGCCAATCCACCGCGGTTATCCCTGATATTTTCAGCCGAAGCCGTACCTTATTCGCAAACATCGAATCCCGTATACAATACAGTGCGAAACGAAATTCGAAGGATAGATAATTTCGAAGAGAAAGAAATAAGGCGAAAGGGAAAAAAATATAAATTGAATAGTCGAATACACGCATCCCGGCATTACCATAAAGGCAACAGGGATCAAGCGGGATTCCTCTACGAACTTTTTTATTTTCCTTCCACCTCTAAATCTCCCAGGGAAAGCTTCGCGAATCTGCAAATGTTGATTTGATGATGTCGTGTCGTGCGTGCGACGAGCCGCTCGCTCTGTCGCATGTCGTTATTGCTGACCTGAAGTTTTATCGCTCGTCGTGTCGTGTCGTCGCACGCCACGGCTTCTTACCCGGTTTGATTACTTGCACATTTATTGCCGCGGCTCGCAAATTTGTAGCCGCCTTGGCTTGATTAAATCTGATCTCCGCTGAAATTATACGAGGTGATTTCAGTGAGATACACCAAGAACAATTCAGTCTATTGTCTTGGATAATAATATGCGAGTAGAGTAGACATTAGGTAGATAAAGTGTAGGAGCAAAAGGTTGCGGGTGTGCGCGCCGGAGGGCGGATTACGGTGCTCATCCATTGCGGTCATTAAGACACATTACCCCCCTCTCTCCACTCCCCTCTCCCCGGCACCTCCCTACAAACAAACCCAGTTTTTAATTCAACTTTCCTCCTTCACCAATTTGCATGATCACTTTCGTTTTTATTATGCTTCTCCGTCGCTGACTCGGGCTCTATTACGCTAAAGTATTGGTTATTCAGATAAGTCGCAGTTTAAATACTGCAAAGAAAATCTTTTCCATTTTCTTAAGGAAAACGTGTTGAATGAGCCACTAAAAATAAATTCCCCTTGCCACATATTATTCTCGCGTAGTGCAGTGCACAGTGGTTGGTGAATTTGATACTCTCTGAAGTATTACTTTCCTATTGTAACTCAAATATTTAACGGTCGCGAACGGCTGCTCTACAGTCGTAGGTAAGCAATAGAAATTCAAATAAACTGATTATTGCGGGCCGTTACTTCCACCCGAGCACCTCGAAACAACTATCCGGAGCTACAATTTTGAAACAATTACCTCCGGCTCAATATCGTAAGATTAAGAAAGTCCACGGTTGGAATTAGGATTTGGGCGAACGACGGCGAACCGTCTTAACAGCCCGACTCCACAAATTGCGGACCTTAACGAGGGCATAAAACTCGAGTCGCACTCCCGGAGACGCCGCAGATTGTACTCAGACTTAGTTCAGGATTAATGGTGTAGAAAACAGATTATCATTGGCTGGATTTCCATTAGTGAGGACCCCTGCCATCGGCGCGTGAAAACTCCTCAGATAACAGCCACTCCGTGTTATTATTTTCCACATAACGGAGCAGCGCGTCTCCCAATTTAATTCTATTACGTTCTGTCGCGTTTCGGCGACGGGACAATAAAGTTGTGTGAGACGCGAAAGCGCCACGCTTGCTTCGGTAGGTACGACGGTACATGCCTACTCGTCGTCGAGTCAATATAGTTGGGCTGAGCCGATAGCGGCTTCGCGCCTTTATTGAATACGCTGATTTGATTTGGGTGATGTTTGTTTTGAATTTGGTATGAAGTTGGTTTTTTATTGAACGTTCTTGGCTTTTCTGTTGTTTGGTTTTGGTGCGAATACAATCACCAATAGTCAATATAATGATATGCGTGGCACTGGCACAGAATATAATATCTATCAAGTTATCCTGCACAGAACAGGCACAATGACCTGCTGGGCTACCACAAGCTAATACAAAACCATCAAGTTTAATGGCATTATTATTTCAAGGTTACAATAATATTGTTTGAATTCGTACCATGAACTTGTAAAGTATTCCTGCATGGGAACGAGACGACTAGATTTTTATATGGCGTTATCACTGTCGCACGTCAGTGTCAACATGATGTAAAGGTATGATATGACAGTTGTATTTGAGTGAACGATAACACGACGTCATCAAAATTGCTCTGCCTCTGCAACATTAAAGTATTTGCTATAAGACCTTGTGGTGACCCCCCCTGCACTGTGGATTATGTACAATCGTTCCATTTGGACTGTCTATTATAGGTCATGACGGGACATCTTCTAGTGAAGGTATATAGTACAAATGTGTTTTATCTAGTTAGTGAGTATCTATAGTAGCATTGATTAGTATGTAGTATAGTTGGTATATATTATTGTAGTAATCAAACTTAAAGAATAAAGGCACCTTGCTCCATAACGTACCTATATCACCAAGTAATATTTAAGCTTCGTGAAACCTGCGAATAGGTATATACAAGGTGACCTTGAATTAGTATGTTATCCCGAAAGGGTGTTAATCTACACCCCAAGGTTCAAGCTTCCCTCTGAGGTGTTTTCGCTGAGCTACAACATGGGGCACTTCAAACGACGGGTAAATAGAGTCCTCAAAGGTAGGCAACGCATCGGCAACGCTCCTGGTGTTGCAGGTGTCTATAAGCGACGGTAACTGCTTACCATCAGGCGGGCCGTCTGCTTGTTTGTCTGTCCATGTTATAAAAAAAAGGTAGACAATGTTTCTTCTACGACTTTACTAAATTAATAGTTTTTTATTGAAGAAATGCCATGTGAAGTTTACGTTAGAAAATAGCCTTAGCGCAGCTGGGTGGTTGAACTTCGTCCTTGACCGAGTGCACATAAATGAGTTTAACGGCCTGTGTTTAGAAATGAACTTGTAGTGTCTTGTTAGCTCTCGTAGCGATCGCACGTGCAATTTTGCGAGTGGATTTATTTTTTGCCGTGGAGGTTTTGAAACACCCAGTTTCAAGTAAGACTCTCACAACTTGAAGGGTATCATGGTCCCAGTCCCCCCATTTCGGGATAACATACCAATTCAAGGTCACCTTGTATACGGTGAAGGAAATGCTATTTTTTCCAAAAGGGGTCAACATTAATAACTTAAGTTCATCTAGCCTCTGATAAACTTGAAGCCCCATCATGAAAAACTTTTTGGTCCAAGGCTATAATATTTAATTTTTTTTTTTTTTTTTTTTTATGAGAATGAATGACGTGACGAGCTGGTCGTTCACCTGATGTTAAGCAATACGGCCGCCCATAACAGTTG
This sequence comes from Ennomos erosarius, assembly GCA_963580505.1. Classification (NCBI taxonomy): domain Eukaryota; kingdom Metazoa; phylum Arthropoda; class Insecta; order Lepidoptera; family Geometridae; genus Ennomos; species Ennomos erosarius. The sequence continues at coordinate 4,293,508 of OY756982.1, forward strand.
CAGTGTTACTCGGAACTTTAAAATAATAAAGTTCCACGTGACACTGCACTGCGCACGTCATCCTGAGACATCACACAGTCTAGTAATCAGATTACTACACTGTGTAATCAGGTCATAAAGTCTCATTTGCCCAGTAATTTCACTAGCTACAATGCCCTTCAAACCGGAACACAGTAGTGCTATTTAATGTAGGTACTTCAAGCCTCAAAGTAATTATTATTAATTATTCCGTGCTCGTAGTTACAATGTCATCATCCTCGTGAAAACTAAGCACCTAGGCGCTTGAAGCAAACAACAATGTCACCGCACAACGTTACCTCATTGTAAATGCCGTTGGTTCGTTTTAAAACATAGCACGTACACTGCTGCGATGTTTTAATGAATACAAATTACATTTGCAAATGTGGTTTAATCCACAAATTAGTTACGGCACACCGCCCCCCGCTCGTACCCCGCTCAACCCTAACTAAATACGAACGGAGCTTTCATAATAAAATGCAGGGATAATTAGATATTGGGTGTCGATGAATCGTAGTGAAGATGGAAAATGTTCGATAGACATCCACTTCGGAAACTAGACTTAGAAACACTAAATGAGTAGAGCAGAACTAAAGCAGAAGTTTTTAAAGCTGTTGTTCTTCCTAACAATATATTAATAAATAAGTAATTTAAAAGCTTATAGAAGTCATGTGACCATTTTATTAAATGTGAAAGACTATTCTATGGAATATAAATCATTTCTATTGCGGGTGAAGATACATATTTAAATAATGTAATTTACTGGACAAGTATGTGTATGATTCAAATTTTTGTATATGATTTAAATATAAGATTTGGAAAAACTTTTTCCGAGTGGTAGTAAATATAATTTCTTCTCTAAATAAAATTTTAACTCTATGTTTTCAAACTCGGAACTGTTTGAGTTCTATTCTTGTACAACACAGTTTTTAACGATCGCAAAATCTCATAATGCTTATAAAAATTCGCATCATCCAATATCAAGTCCATAAAGTATAAAACGTAACAAATACATCGTTACAGCGCAGGTTTATAGGTATAATAACCGGAATTGGGCTGCTTTCCGCCTCATCTACCGCTCGTTATATGTAGAGGCACCATATAGTGCATCTTTAAAGAGACTCTCCAAATTCAAACTCAGACAACGGTTTTTGTTCAAAATGTGTCATGATTGGTTTGACCTCGCTTGGCATTTGTTTTTAAAATACTATACGTGTCTGTAGTACGATAAGATTCAACAACTCGCGCGCTTGTAAAGTCATGTGATTTTTTACAATTGTTTGCCTTTAATAAAAATATTAATGCACAGCCATCCTTAACAAATTTGGAGCAACATTGTTGCAAAGTTTTAATGTCATAATAATAACTTTATGAGATAGGTTTTTTCATACGTCTGGTTCCTTCATGATCGGACTGCATAAATAATGATTAAAAATTCAAACAAGACAATATTTTTGTACCAAATTTCTGAATTTTCTGAACATAATAGCTTAGTTTTTCTAATAAAAAATGGTCACGTGGTTACCCTACCTGTTCGGGATCGTAAATCTTCATTCTCGCCTCCACCCCTCTTGATTTGGGCACCCACCACTCAAGGGATATCACATATCATAATGATAGTGGTGACGGGTGAAATAACTATATGATTTTCTTGGAAAAATCTTCTTAAGAGATTCGTTCGTAGAGGCTGGAACACTATCTCACCGCAATTTGAATAAAACGTATGATGTAGGGTATATACCTAAGTTTTAATCATATAGCATTTGATAAAATCGAAGATTTTTGTATAGCTTTGTATTTTTTTATATTTTTATAGCTTTCTTTCCCATATTCTAAGACGTTACCTCTAAATTACTCCACTCGACTCAACCTCGAATTAACCTCATTTTTGTGTTTTGGTATTTTTAGACAATAAATAGTCAACTTGACATTTCTGCGTCAATTTTTCTCAAACGAGAGAAGCGAAGCAACTGTCAACTCAAGGTACGTCGCGATGTATTTTGAGTTTCCCTCAAAGTTAAGAAGTGAAATGAAGGATTTTTGGGGAAATGTTTTGGAATACGGGGGGTCTATAATTTTCCTATTGTTTAAGGAACCTGTTATTAAGGAAAAGCTATATTTTCCGTTCTTTCTATTTGATTTACACTCACGATTATTAAGTCACACTGATTCACTAAAATAACTCAAAAGATTTTGTGAATAGAGTGTGCGATGTGTTTATAAAAGAGAAAGGTAAATATATTTTGAATATTTTATTACGGGTATATCTATTATGTAGCATCTTTCACGTTTTCCTCTAGACAAAGATATAAAAAAGCTAGAAAAAAAACTTTATCTTTGACCATTCAAGAGTCATAGTTCACTTAAATTGTGTGTAATATCCAACACGCTTAAGAAACATTTCACGAATGAAATGTATCTGTGGACGTCTAGTAGTTTTCACAATAAATCCTCGTCGCTGTGTATTTATTTACTCCCGCCCGCCCCAGCCGCCCGCCCAAGTCACCCGCCCATGTACGTTGCATACTATGACTTGAAATATTATTAAACGTTAGAGTCTTCTCAATCAATCCATCTAGAATCTTTAATTGTATTTCAACATACATACGGTTTACATCACGTCGAAGGAAAGTCCGATATAAATAATCAAGTCCCTCATAAGTTTAAGTTTATTTATCTACCATATTTGTTAATTTCTGGAGTGAGTATGGCACCTCATGCATTCAAACTGACCCAGGTTCAAATTCCGTCCACCCTGCACCAATTCTTTTTCAAATCCGAATTTGCATTTGCTCTTACAATGGTGAAAGAAAGATAGTGTGCAAACCGGTGTTCTAGAATCACAAAACAGAGAACATGTTTTTTGTCATCAACCAGGCCGCACTTGGCCAGCGTGAAGGGTTATGGCCTACACTATCTGTATGCGAAAGAAGGCCCGTATCCCAGCAGTGGGAATGTGTTAGTCTGAGATCATTACTTCTCTAGCTATATCTCTCATTGATATTCAGAACCTTTTCTCTCTAACCTTCCATTTTACTTCTTCACACTTACGAATCGCTTTTTCTATAATCATCCTTTTCTATTAAACTAGACAAATTGCATGGAAGCTTGGTTATAATTATAAGCAACTATAAACTACGTTTCAATCAAGGCGCTGCGCCATAGATGTTTATATGAGCGGGATACACTACCAGCGAGATATTATTTTGTAGTCAGGCAGCTTCAGGCACGAAGCACAATTAACTTGTAAGATTGTCTGCGGAGGCTGCATGCACCCTCGCCTCCCCATCCATCTACCCTCCCTTCCAAACAAAACATCAATAAACCCCCTACTACAAACCAAAACCAACTTTATTACTCAGACCACTGAGGATAAATTGGAATGACGGCAAATAAGTTTTATGTGCCGCATTTATTTCGTGTAGGTATAGTCGGTCCAGTTACCCTTGATTGGTTGTCGTTCCTCTAATCCCGTTTTGATCCTTTCCACCCAAAACCTAGCCCTCTTCGGTCCTGAGTTAACTATTGACGTGTACCTGTGCCTCTGTATACGTATAATTTATCTCCATACGAGGGGAATTGCTCGGACGGCGATATATTATTTTGATTTGATTTTTCGAGCTTTTGCCAGGTCGTAATCATCTGTGGCCGTAATAGCTTTTTTCAGTGAGTTTTCAGTTTTAGTAAACTTCAATATAGCATAATCATTTCGGTTTTAACCACCAAAGGAATAGAAATGTTTCTCTATCAATAGAAAGCATTATAGTCTTTTTTCACAGAAAGCCGTAAGCCGTGAAATATTTTAGGTGAAGAGTAGCAGTCAGTCGTCCATCCAATATGAAAATTACCAATTTTAACTCTTGGCGGCTTAGACGGGCCCGATAGCTCAGTTGGTAGTATCCCTGCCTTCTGAACTGAGGGCTGTGGGTTCGATTCCTACCAAGGACAAACATTTGTGTGATGAACATAGATGTTTGTTCTGCGTCTGGGTGTTATATTGTATTCTACGTATGTATTTACAAACAAAAAAGTATATAAGTATTGTATCAGTTATCTGGTTCCCATAGTACAAGCTATGCCTAGTTTGGGGCTAGATGGCGCTGTGTGAAATGTCCACAAAATATTGTAATTTATTTCTTTCACTATGATACAAATTTCACTTTTCTTAGTTCTTCTTTCTAGTTACCTATATCTGCAACTTTTTACTTTGCGAATAACGTTGTGGGCTGCATTACTGATTTTGTCCAAGTTTATAATATTTTACTGTACCTATACTTTGTATAATTAATTGTTTGTCGTTCCTCAACAAATTAAATTAAATGTCTTCTTCTTATGGTTTAAGAGTTAGCCCTGGTTTTATCGTGAGCATGGTGGTGGAGTATTTTCTAGTGGTTCTTACAAGTTGAAATCTGCCATGTATTCCGCTAGCCTTATTTTCATTTCAGGCGTAAGTAGCTTCGGTTATATTTTTATTAGAATCGCGTAAAATGTAGCCAAACGTAAGTCCTGCCTGACCTACAATATGAAAATTTTAAATGGTAATACTATACGTTTTTTAATAGGTACTTTCATAAAGATAATTATGACGCTACATTTTTGTCACCGACCCAGGGTGTATAGTATAACGGTAAGGTAACCCGTTTATATTACGTTATTGTTACATCTTGCCTTGTTTGCCGGTAAATATTTTATAGGGTTGATATGATAAGGTGCGCACGCAGAGACCAGACCTCGGTGACTAAGGCGATCCTTGATAAAATAAAAAGTATGTTTGCCACCATAAAGATAAGCCTAGACGCGCATCGCTGCAGTCGGCCACCGCCACACGTGCTGAGCAACGGAACCCTGAGCAAATACCACACACGTACCCTAATTATACAGCAAATAATAAAAACTCGACATTGACTCTCTGATAATGAGCGTCGACAAATAGCGTTTTCATAAACATAGTGCGTCTAAACCTTTGACGTGAAACTGTCGGTCGTGTTTGTTCGCGTCACTTCGGGAGAGATCTCCATACAACGCTAGCCCGCGAAAGCTCCAGCAAAAAGGGCAAAGAATCGGAAAGCGATACGGCTAATCCCACTAATCGGGGTGCAATTGAAAAATAAAAATGTAGATTGCGGAATGATTCCATTTAGAGCCGAAACGATGCGACAAAATAATAAAAAAGGTACCGAGTGGAACGGAGCGGGCTGGCCCGGCGTGGCCGCCGGCTAATATTGAAAGCAAATCCTCGGCTAAATCCTTAAAGCGCCAGGATGAAGCACCTGGAAACTGTGTGTTTCCACACTCCTGATAATCATTTGCCGGATTATTGTATACTTTCCGCCTAATGTCGCACGATTTGCGTGTATCAATCGTTTGATGTTTATTAGATTTAGAGGATTTGGATCGGTCGTGATTTTTGTACGGGAATCCTTTTGAGTTTATAATTGTTTGATTTTTATTTTATTGATTTTTATATCCGTGTTGGCATATTTTTTCTCAAATCAAGACCTTAGACCTTTTTAGTTTTTGAAATTGAGAATGTAAAAGTACCTTCTCTGTTTGAAGTCAAGTTGTTTGTTTGATTAAATGTTGAGTTAAAAAAAATGAGAACACCATCTAAAATTGTGACCATAATGTAAAGCATTGCGTACATCAGTATGGCATAGTAACTTATTTTACTATAGAGTTATTAATGTATTTTTTGTAGTTGAAAATTAACCTAAATAATTTAAGGTCTACCAACGATTTTTGTACAATATAGTAAAGCCATCGTAGCCACGGATGCAGTGAATTCTATTTCGTAGCACTTCGTAGCACGTCGTAGCGTATTTCCTGTTTAGGATGATGTGGACTTTTTGTTCCAATTTTTATATTTAAATGTTATTTTTTGCATATAACTGGGTGGTAGATCATATATTTGTCGTGTAGGATTTTAAGTTTTACAGAGATGATGCTCGACGCCATTGCCTTCGTGTATCTTTAGAACAAAATTTAATTTCATTGGATTTAAAATCGTTTAGAATCTTAAACATACTTACCAATATTACCCAATATTTATGCTCCAAAGCCTAGAAGCCACGTAGAGAAAACTTACATTGTACCTGCGGACTGACTGGTTTTATATTATATTGCATAGACGAATCATCTTTAGCGTAGCCTTCGTCAACTGGCCGTTATAAAATAGTTTACGCTACATTTCTTCCAATTTCAATAAATCATACACATATTCTGCAGCGAATCTCTAAAGATTTATTATGTCGTGCTCACGTATATATTTACCTACCCATTATTATAATATAGTATATCATGAAGGCACACGATAAAGATGGCTTTATTGCTTTGTAAATACATTCCTACTGATTTTAATAGCTGATCCTATACTTGCTCTAAGTTATGTATAGTATCCCAAAATATTGCCCATGTATTCCCGGCGCGGTGTGAGTATAAAATAAATAAAATAAATAAACATGTGTGGACAATTCACAAATCGCCATCTAGCCCCAAACTAAGCATAGCTTGTACTATGGGAACCAGATAACTGATACAATACTTAGATACTTTTTTGTTTGTAAATACATACATAGAATACAATATAACACCCAGACGCAGAACAAACATTTATGTTCATCACGCAAATGTTTGTCCTGGGTAGGAATCGAACCCACAGCCCTCAGTTCAGAAAGCAGGGATACTACCAACTGATCTATCGGGCCCGTCATAGAGATATAGAGAATAGGACAACCCCATCTCTTCCCGTGGGTGCAGTAAGAACCGGCTAAGGGAATATCCAGGGAATGGGCTCAAGCATTCTCTTAGGTATATTATATTCTCAGCTTTAGACATTATGGTTTTAATTAATAAGAGTATTTTTCTTTGTTATTTTGAAGAACTATTTCATTAGCACGATGATATTTATACATGACAATACACACCATGTATTGTTTTTGATGATTATTACAATGACTGGGCAAATGAGACTTTATGACCTGATTACACAGTGTAGTAATCTGATTACTAAACTGTGTGATGTCTCAGGATGACGTGCGCAGTGCAGTGTCACGCAAAACTTTATTATTTTAAAGTTCCGTACACTGCAACTGTTATGGGCAGCCGTGTCGCTTAACATCAGGTGAACGACTAGCTCGTCACGTCATTCATTCACATAAAAAAAAAACATAAGCGCCCATAGTAGCGTTTTACGGGGAGGCCTTTATTTAGCCGTGGACGTCTATAGGCCGTTGATGTGTGGGTTGCTAGCTATGTGTGCACCCATTTTTAAGAAAGGAAATAAAACGATCTAAATTATCAGTGATATTTTTATTATGACTAGAGGTTTAATTACAAAACAATCGGTATTCCCACTTCGGGTTATATTATACAAAATAATTACCAACAAACCTTACTTGCTGACGTTTTGCTTGATATGTATAAAATGAAACCTCGAATTTTTCACATTCATTAATAGGTATTACGACAATTTCAATCTAATAAGTAAATATTTACAATTTTCATTATGTATTTAAATGTATCCTTCACTGATAAGTAGGCACACGGAAAGGTATTCTAATTCGTGAATTAAACTTAAATTATTAGAGCCCATCCAACTTCCCAGATAAGCAACACCTGTTGGCCAAAATGTTAAACTATGTAACACGAGTGCGACATACAAAGAATTTAATACGTAGGTATAAGATGGCGCCTTATAAATAATAGGATTACAGCATTGTTTATCTGGGAGAAGTGAAACGGGGCCCAAACTGCAGTAATATTTTAAATGCTAGTTACAATTATTTACAGTAAACTCTCGGCGTTTAGTTATAAATATATTTTAATAAATACTGAGATCCTGGTTACGTTAATCTCATTTTGTAGGCGGCTATTTTGAAGTTTATATGCATTGTTGGATATGTGTAAGAGTTACATTACAGCCCAAATATGCACGCTACTTATTAAAAAGTATGGTGAAACCAAGGTTTTACATCACGACTCTTGTAGTTGATTACACCTACTAGTCGCTAAATAATCGCTAGCAATAATACAGATGGAGGCTGTTTTATTTCATTTTACTAGTTTATTATAAAGTAGCATGCATACCTACTAAATTTTACATTTTATTTGAAACATTCAATAATATTTTCAGTCCAAAGAAAACATTTTTTTATGTTTTACATATTACAAGTTTTATAGCTTATTTAGAAATTTATTTACAATTTTTTTATAAGTAGTAAGTAATGGAAAATAAATGCAACAATCTAAATGTTATTATTTCCACGTAAAATATAAAATCATCTTGAACAAAAAACTGTTTATGTAAATATAATTAGAATGATTGACATAAAGTGCCGTATTGTTTTTAATCTTCGATACAGGTACCAATACATGTATAATTCATATATTTAAGATGATACACACAAAAAACATTAAAATAGAAATGTATAACAAAACCAATAAAGTTAAAATTAAAATAATAATATACCATTGTACTTTCATGTGATACCTATAACTTTATACATATTAAAATTATTACCTCAAAATGCTCGCTCTAAATTTTATTAAAATTAGCTAATACATATTATTTACAACAATCGAAATTAAACTACTATATCAATTTATATCTAAGTACAGAGTAAGCTTGTAAAAATTGCACACATCGCTTTGGTATACGTACGAACGTAACTACATATTTACAGTAACTTTAAACCGACATCGTTAAGTTTATTGCCCGAAGTTTCGTTACGAACATTATCAACTAACTTTGGAGAAATTCCCAAACTAACGAGGAACTTTTCTTAATTTCGTTCTATGAAGGACCCATTCCATACTCAAGCCTAACATTGTATTACTACACGAAATCTCGACGACTACCTGTTTTTGTTCTAATTTTGTTAAAAAGGACGTTCAACAAAACCTAAAAACTTTCGCATTTCAATAACAAACACAAACAACGCGCGTTCACGTCATTTTCATCGAATAAATGTCCCTTCGGAACCTACAATTCAATATTAACAACCAATTTTGATGTGCAAAGATCATCAGATCTCATCCGTCGACGATCATCGCAGACGATCTAACAGGACACAGCTACAACTCCCGCCGATCACAAGTTATTGCCACTGATTAGTTTTTGATGCACAAACGCTCAGTCGAACCAGTCCCACAGGGAGGGAAGGCAGTCGAGAGTGCGCGCGGGCGACGACTAGGAGGCGCGCGCGGCGGCCGGCAGCGGCGAGCGCGCGCCGTCGCGGCCGCGCGCCTCGTCTCAGAGCACGCGGTCCGAGACTCCCACGCCACCCGCGTACTGGCACGCCGACAGCGGCGCGGAGCCGGCGCGGGATACCGGCGACACCGACCCATACCCGCCGCCGTACGAGTGCTGCTTCGCCTTCAGTCTCAGCGACGCGATGGATGAGGACATCGCGGGACACGGCTCGGCACGGTACATGCTGTACGGATTCGGTGGCGCCGTGTACGGACACGGGGCTACGCCGCCGCCGACGCCGCTTGAGCCGCCCACGCCACCCATGCCGCCTCCGCCGACGCCGCCCATCGACGTCGCCGTGTTGAAGCAATTCACGGAGCCTGCGGGCGAAATGGCTTCTTGTTAACGAGTAATCCGAAACTTTTCTTATGCCTTTATATTGAACAGTTCGAGACGGCGAGTCGATGGGCGATTGTAACTAGATGCGATCGTAGCAAATCGATTATGACAAGCGAGAGAGAAGGCTTCTATACCCAATAATGGGTCGATACGGGCTGACGATGGTGGTGGTGACCCGGCGAGTCGTTGGCGTAGCAATTCGTTTCGTACCAACCTTGGTGATGACTCGATGGCACGACCGATCCTAGTGGGTTCACTGGCCAAGGGAAGCTTTTTGTTCCTAGAGGGCTGGGCACCTTCGCTGCCCAGTTGTTGTATGGATAGGAGGAGTAAAGAGCGTCTGTATCCGGGAAAGGTTGCATGAGCCCATTGAACTGCGTGCTGAAGCCGTTCTTGAAGTCTGCAGCAGCAGCCGCGGCGGCGTTCATGGCGTTCCGCTCGCGTTTCCGCCATTTCGCTCTTCTATTCTTGAACCATACCTAAAACAAGAAAAGTTTGTTATAGCTATTGAAGTTTAGCAAAAGTTTGAGAAGAGAAAATGTGATTCCGTTTGTCCTTAACATTACGGGTGCGTGCATGTCCGACTGCCTCTTTATCGGAGAAAGGGAATTCCAAAGCGAACTCTACCTACAAGTTTTAACGAGATTCAGCATCGAAACGCTCGCCGCGCTGCGTAGGTAGTTATTAACTTTACTCATTACAAAGTTGACAGTGAGACGGCGGCGGCGTATTCTCGCCACGTAGTGAGGCCCCGCCCGGCCGCAACCAACGACCCGTCTAATTGCGACCACCAAATGAAGATAAACGAGCGTCGCGATTGGGCGGGACGGGTCGCAGCCACTCGCCGCTACTCTCCGCGGCACGATTGAGGCGCAATAAATGAGCGGGCAGCAGCAGCGGTCTCCGGCCGATCGATGTTGTTGTTTAGCTGGACGTGGACAGGCCGGACCGGGCGGCGCGGAGACGATAAGTCGCCGTGAGCGCAGATAACGCGCGCGCTGATGGATGGCGTGCGTCCATCACAGGCGATCGATCGTCGACGACACCTCGCGATAAATTGCGCAATCCACGTAGCGACTGCAATAAATATCGCGCTGGCAGCGGTATTTGTCTCGCTCACTGTGGCGGGTTCACCCAGCCGAAACGGTAAATAATACCCTCTTTCCTCGGTTAAGTGAACATAAACGGTCGTTTCCACCCCATATACGATCGTTTTATTTTTCGAAACATAAATTTCCCAAATTCGCATGAGCGCATGTTTTGTACACGGGATGACACAGGTAAACCACGGATCGTACCAACAAATCACGGTCCGATTCTCTTTCCATCGATGTGTTATTATGGTCTATCTGTCACTAGCCGTTATGAATCCTTTGCAAAACTTTCTCAATTTTTAATACAATTTAGTTACAACCTGAAAAAGGATGACCCAGCTAAACACGACCAATCACGTTATAGTCCTCGAAAAGTTTAGTTATGAAACGTAGTATAAATAAAATAGCCTTTTGGAACTCTATAATAAGTATAAGAAAAATAATAAGACCGATGAAGGCTTTTTGATAAAAAGAAAGCAATAGTCTTGAATTTTTAACAATTGGTAATCAGTAACAGATGAGTTCCACATATCCGACATTTTCATTGAGTCGCGACCGCAAACAAACGGGTGAAAATAGCTCCGCAGGCGCATGGGGTGCTCAATAATGACAGCAGAATGATATTTATTTAGGTGCACATATGTGGAAATGATTTCCATTATTTGAATAGCGTTGGACGGTGGCGGGAGACGGAGGGTGACACAAGACTAGGGTAATCAGAAAATTTATTCTAAGGTACTTTGTGTTCGAGGTACGAGTAGTTCAGTTTTTCCGGAAACTACTTAAATAACCAGGTGAAAATTCGTATTGAAATTGACTTTTTGTGAAATCATGAAATGTTCGTTGACGTGGTTGAAGAAATAATTTATTTCTTTTGTCTTTCAAATTTCAGTAAGTACGTACATTAGTACGTACTATTAGAGTTGGTTCAATTTTAATTCTCTTAGGGTGGGATTTTTGATCCTTAGTTAAAGTAACCAGTGGTTTGAACCTCTTACAAATTTTGTTTACCTTAACTACAGATAAAAGCCCGCCTTTAGTGGAAAAGATGATTCTGTACGCCGACTTACTAAATACATAGGAACGGATTTTCCGTAAGGCTATGATTCACTTATTTTATTAAAATGATTATCTCTCGAACTAACTGTTAGAGATACTAGATTTTTTCTAGAATTCGTTGGACTTCGTCAATATTATTCGCAAACACATCGTTCATTTATCGATATGAACATCCCTGTTTGTGTTCTACTACAGGCCAACTCAGACAACCCTACAGGGGTGCGGTAGGGTCGCGATATTGCGACGGGCTAATCCTTTAAATATATTATTGCAGAATGGTGACCCGCCGCCCCCGCACCCTCGCAAGACAGTGTTTAATGTCAGAATCGATACTAATGCGTGTTGTGATCATTTATTCAATGTACTGGTAATATTGAAAGGGTTAGAAATAAATTAGACTCTACCTTACCACAAATTTTATAATAGTACCTACTTATCTTACTAAATATTTATTCAGACGAAAGCGGAATCTGACCTAAGTGAACCAAATCTTTCATTTTTACAGTTAGTGTACTTCAATTACTTGATCAAAGACGAATTGATTTGCTACTGATTTGACCAATATCTAATTTGACGAATTTCCGATTTGACGAATAATGTCGTTTAATCAATAAATACTATATAACAGTTGAATAGCTAGCTACTCACTGTTTTCACTTGTTTTATCCTTGCCTACATCCAACTTGATAGAAAGAAACAAAATACAAAATAATTATTACGCAATGGTTATAGCTTCGATCTTAGAATTGCAGGGTTAGTTATTCGTAACTAAAATCATTTTATCCTTAGAATTTACTATTGATAAATACCTATGTTATTTGTCTATCGAAAAATCGGCAGTCATCGAAGCTTAAAAAAACTGTATCAAAAAATTTTTCATCAAAATCGGTTTGGTAAATCAAAATAACCCGAAAAAGTCAAAAAGCATGTATTATCTTATCATCCAAGTATATTTTCAGTAGGTGTCTATGAAATTGAAGTTGACTAACACCTTTTTTATAGGGATTTAGGATAAAAACAAATTTGTCAAAGCAACACTATTTATTTTATGAATCACTAACCTTTTTTACAATATAATCCTTAGAAGTATTATAATAGTCCAAACCAACAATTAATAATCACAGATATACCCAGATGATCTCGTGGTGACAGAGTATACAGATAGTTAGCCTCTCTGATCCGCCAGATTTGCCCACAGCCTAATCAAAGCCGTGTGTTTATTAAACTGTGACCTAATGAACTGTTACTGCAATTGTAGAGATATCGTAGTAATTACGCAGTTGTAACTAATTACTAATGAATATACTGAAATTGCAGTTAATTTGGAGTAGGGATAAGGCCTATGTTCATTAGGCACGTCAGTAATATCACTGGCATTATAGAAATGACGTTGGTTACTAAATTACTGTAACTTGATAAAGCTACAAACCATTCGTAGCATTACAGAGAATACAAAAAAGTTACTATAAATAATTATGTTGTTATTATTGTTGTTCTCGTGCTTTGTCATCTATTTGTTTTTATTCTGCGGCTTTTTTGAAAAATGACGTAGCGGACCTACATGCTACGGAACATCTTAGAACCAACTAATCCAACTAACCAGTGCGATTCTTGAAGAGGATCTTACAGGATTTATGATAAACTAATTATCATAGTATGAAGTGCAACTTGGTGACATTTTTTAATAATGCTTGTTACTTGGTTATCATAGCGTGAGAACTACAGTTTTTACCAGAAACGCTCACTATAGGATCACGTAGCCAGCCAAAATTACAAATGGGTAATTTTCACAAGTGCTGTTTCTCGGTATGGATTTTTGAGGTACCTATCTATACTTTCCGCCATTTTTAAGGAGCCATGCTTACGTTATATGAGACCTAAAAGAAAAGGAAAACTGCTCATTAACCTAAAACAGCCGGAACAGATCTGCCATAACTAAGTAATAGCAGTATTAAATCAAGAAGTTAATTAAAACTATTATGTGTAATAGGTACATATTAAATAGTGGTATACTACCTAGGTATACTAGGTATAAGTTAGTAGCTCTCCTCCATAACAATTGGCCATAGAAGCGATAGTTATTTCCGCCCCAAACCAACTAGTTCGTGATGAATGATGACCCATCCCTAGACCTCCCATAGTAATGAACCCATTTTACGGTCAGCGGGACCGACGCTAAATTGCCTTAAATTTAAATTAAACTGGAATCACAGTTTTATTAGCACCATCAATCAAACTACCGCGTCTTAACTTGTGAAACTATAGACCGTATGGCTGTTGTAATAGGGGTCTTATAATTGGTTTATGTAGAACTATTTCGGAGTCAAATAAACACACGCTCATATAAATTGATGGAGAATATAAACTCGGAATTGACACGTGCGAGGACAGGGTTGGCAGTGTGTAGGTTTTAGAAGTTTTAGTAGCAACAGAAGTGGACACTAATCTAAGGCTACCTTTACGCGGTGACGGAATGTTCACCAAGCATTTGCATGTGCAGACGTGAGTTGATCAGTTTGTCAACGGTAGCCAACGATCCTCGGCACTCTCCTAGTTGGCCAAGTAAATAGAACTGCTTATTAGATGATAAGGCTCGCATTTTCGAAGGCTAGGCCAACGTGTGAACAACATCGTACTAGTTGACCTTTAGACCTGTGCCCGCGTTGGTTATTCAGGCACATTGGAGCAGGATATAATTAATACCTTTTTGTATTTTAATTCATAGCTTTTGTATTATAAAGATACATAAGAATAAAAGATTAAAAGTAAGGCAAGGTTGGCAGACCCTAAAATAGAAATTCATATTACTTGATGAATAAAAAAATTTCCCACAAGAGTTCTTCAAAGTATTCCTTTACACCACAGAGTAAACAATACACCTACTATTAATGAACTAAAAGGTCGCATTGCGATGTAAAACTGCAAGCAAATATACCTACCTTTTACTTAATACAATATAAATTAAATTAAGAATTCTTGTAAAATGATTAATTTAATAAATAAACATATTTGTTATTTATGAAAAAGTAGTCAATCAATGTTTAAAATTAGATAGATTTGGATGAAAGGAATGAAATTCATTTCCTGATAAAAGAATTTCCAAGATTCCTCAATATCGCCTCTTAACCAAGGATCTTCCGTCTCTTTTCAGTATAATATATGGTAAAGCTTAAGTGACTGAATGGATTTTAAATATTATTTAACCGACTGTACCTCATGAATATCGTGTCGATTTCTCGTGTTTTTCTGAGGACGATATTTAAAATGAATCACACTCATGAGAATTTCGATACTAAAATGACTGAATGGATCTTTGAAATAAAAACCAAGTTAATCAAACAAATATATTAAATTTATTTGATCACGCTTGTCTCCTTGTCTCGGCTGTCAACCCTGTGCTGGGCGGGTTATTAAATGCACCCCGCCGGGAGATCGGCAGTAGCTTCCACTACATTTCTACAAGATACCACTGAGCTTCCGCAAGCCACTTGCTGGTATTGCTTGTCAAACCCTGTAGTTTTTACAAGCTAATCAACAACATATAATATTATTTCTGTCACTTTGCCTACTCGTGAAGGAGCCTTACCTCTTAGCACTATTCAAATAGAGATCTCAATTGAATCTCAACCATACAAATTGTATTGTGGCGATTCACTATAGTCTTCATTTGAATCGCAAAGCAAAATAAGTGGTGACAGTCTGTCAGTAAGGTCCCAAAAGTCTAATTTCGAAATCATCTAAAAAATGAATACTGACTAGAACATGAGTTGAACCTAAAATGAAAAATTACTATGATGCATAGCTCACCTAGTATAAAAGTTTATTTTAATTCTGTCTTGGGTATCTACCATTAAGTTTCGTAAATGTTTTACCCGGAAAACATCTATGGGTATTTCACGATCACCGAGGACCATGCTCGATGTCCACGATACACTGTCACAAGAGCCTATGGATGAATTTGAGCTTCTTCTCGAACGAAAAGATAAAATTAGCAAAATAATCCATACTGTAACATAACCGTTCCAGTCTCCATTCACTGGCTGAAATTCTTGTAAGGCTTACAAAATCCCGGATATCAAAACAAAACACGGCGCGTCGATCTCATCAAAACACTAGGATCTCTTTTGACATCTATATGCTGAGCGATTATATTTGAGTTACGCGATTCTAAACCCCAAAACAACACATCAAAGTTCTATTTCCTCTAACAAAAACACTTGGCAAGCTCGAACGTTGTCAAATAAATATTGAAATTGAAGTTTCTAATACGTTTGTTTAGTGAAACAAATTCTTCTTGTTGGATTATGATGTTATTACTTGGGATTTAGCCAGGCATGATTAAAACATGACAATATTATTTAATTTAAGTACTATTGATTATTTAATCTTTGATTATAGTTAGTTTAGCAGAACGTCAATGCAGGGGAGCCCTATAGATTTATGACTAAGTACTTGCTTTTCCAACACTCATATATTGTATGTACTAACCAATGTTGTAAGACATTTATATTACGTGACATGATACTTATAAACTGTCTGTGTGTTATGACTTTATGACTAAGCGTAAGCTGTAATTCAATACAGAATATAGTTTTATTTGCATTGTATTCAAAATAGACAAGATAGAGATTGTCTATTTTAGAATACTGGTGCTGTCATTTTGTATAACATTGCTGGTCCAGAAGCCCACTGCCTTGGTATAGCTGCGTGTTAGCCAGCATAGTATATAGAAATAGACACATCTCTTCTCTAGAGATCGTTCATTGATCGATCACGCTGGTCACGATATAAACCTTTTGTTGCGTTTTCATTGGTTAAACGATTTACCCAAGAGTAGAGAGAGAGACACGATAAGTATGACGGAAAGAAGGAAGCTTCTACTATCGAATGTTAAAATACCATTACTTATAGAAGTTTTCGGGTTGTCCCTACGTTAGAGCATTACCCATATTATTTAACACACAGATTATCATCAGTCTGAAGACGTCCACTGGTAACATAATATATAGGCGTACCCCATAGTGCACCATTTTGAGCGGCTGCACTTTGACAGAGCAGAAAGCGATCAAGCGCTAGTTCACCGCCTGTCGGGTAATAGATGAACTAAATAGTGTATTATTTTGTTTCCTACTATTGCTGTTCTCTTACTAGTGGGGCTAGTATCACAGGCCGAAGTGCATTCAGCGACAGGGGCGACTTACGATTTCCAGTGGCAATTTGCGACCGATAGCTGTTCGCTGTCGCTTTGCTACTGCTGATGTAATTTTTAAATAATTCGGGGGTAGACGTGCGTAATCGCCGTCGGCGTGTAAAAACAAGACAAACCCAGCTAAACTGTTTGCATGAAACGACACGCGCACTAAAAGCTCTGCAAAAAAAATCGCATGGCTCCCGGATCACCGGTCCACGTAAAATAAAAAAATGGATAGCTACCAGATCAACGGGCTGCGTAAAATAAATAATGCGCCGTGCCAGCGCGCCTGTCGACGGATACGTTTGATATATACATGGTTTTACGCACGCTAAAATGTTTTCCTATCTTACATGCTTTCAATGGATAGATTAGCAGTGAATTGAATGAGAAAAAATTCCGCGCTTTTATGTATATTTCTTAAGCGCATTTTATGAGCACTGAAACTCTAGCAGCGTGAGGTGCTTAGAAAGACCAAAGTAAGAAACACAATTATATTAATGTACCCTATCCATAATAATCCATATTGCCAATTGCAGCCAAACGGTGACCTGGGTGGTTCTTCCCTATCGATTCCTTACTTCGAAACCACGCGAATTCCTTGTTTTACATAAGAAATCCGCAAAAGTCTATTCTCTATGAAACGAAAACAAAACCGCGCGAAATGAATTTGGAATTGGCGCAATTTGAACTGTCAAAAATCATATATTTTACCGAGACGCGTTCCGAAACATCAACACATCAAAAGATATGACCACCTATGACAATATATTTTATTCAAAATAAAGATAACTTTAATTTAATGTGAAGGTATATCTAACGCTGTGACAAGATTTGAACAAGACACGATAACGATGTGGTTTCGAATCGTGTGGAATCTGTGTTTCCATAGAGAATAACCACCCTGTTCCATTTCGCGAATCGTACAAATGTGGTTTTCTATCTATAGCTAAAAAGAAAAAGGATAATTATATTCCTGACTATATGTCATAATGATATACTTACATCAAGTTGGTATTTACGATAGGACGTTTGTAACATACAATCTTTTTCGTAAACAAGCTTTTCATTATTTAAACATCATTAATTCACTCAAATATTGGATTTAATTTCGACATAATCATAACACAAAATCTGTCCATATTGGCCGACACATGTCTACATAATTTTAGTAATAAAACCGTGATATCGCGGACACGCTACTTCACTCGACTGTTATTATTCGATAGCAGATATCTGTGTATCGAATAAATCGATGGTCTAATTTCGTATTGGTACAACGTTAGTTTTTGGTGTTCGGGCCACTAATGCATGGCCCGAGATGTATTTGTTCTTTAGTTATCATGCCAAGTATACGTACCTATTAAGGCATCTTGACACTTGAAACACCTGTGCGTTTGAAACTATAGAAAACAATACGTTCGCATCAAAGTTAAAAAAAAACTTATATTAATCTTAAAGTACCCACCTATACCTACATACATTACATTTACGTTTGCCCAAGTATAATATTTGGCAATTAATTGCCATTTTTAACTGGACGATTCATCGCGCTTTCAGCAATTTACAAAAGACTTTATTTTGTATGCTGGCAATACTCGTCAAAGATCCACAGCTTGCTATTAGAGTTTTAAACGTATTTTGAATTCCAGGAATTTAGCTCGTTCGGTATGACATTAGGTCATTTTGCTTTTCAGCATTATGCATATATTTACCAAATTAAGACTTTCTGATTAGAATGCTCGTAATATTTAGGTATACCTAAAAGCCTTCTCAATGGGGAAACCTAATAAATGAGTTTAAAATAAAAAAAAATCAAAGCGTGTTTAAAAATCAAAATTATTAACCTTTTAAAGAAAGAGTGATTGATTTGTGACAAAAAGCAAGAACGTGTTCAAAACCAGCCAGGTCGTAAAACCAGCGCAGGGAGCCTACCACAACCTCTTGTAGCATTATTACTTCAATCATACTTTGAAAAATGGCATAAAAGTAAGAATATTTATATCGTTCACTCAAACACATCATGTTGACACCGACGTGCGACAGTGATAACGCTATATAAAAATGTAGACGTCTCGTTCTCACGCAGGAATACTTTATAAGTTCATGGTACGAATTCGAACAATATTATTGTAACCTATAAGCATTACTATCACGAACCATGATGGTTTTATATCAGTTTGTGGTAAGGGCCCTGGGGGTCTAGCAAAGATGCCAACCATTAACACTAACGCCAAACTCTAACTCGAAAATGTACTAGGATGATATTTCGGAAATCGCTTACTTTTCCACAGCTAACGTTAGCGATTTCCAAAATGTCACTGCAATACCTTTTTGGAGTTAGCGTTTGGCGATAGTGTTAGCGTTTGGGATCTTTGCTAGACCCTCTTGTCTTCCGTTGGGGCCGGCTTAGTGTCGTCAAGGTGCGGTTACATTACAGCTACGGACTTACATGAGTACATATTAAACGTAACTAAATTACTAAGAATTGTTACATTTGAATTATTACAGTGATTACTAGTAGGTACTACCATCACGTATCACGTATCATCTACCCGGTAGACGATACGGATATCTCTACTCAGGACTCTACCCTAAACAACCGACTATTCTTCGAGTGATCGGTGGCAAATGAAATATGTCAAGAGACGTTTCACGGACGATTGGCGACGCGATGATTCTGAGAAGGGAGCTCGCTGACGATGAGAAAAAACGACGCAATTTGCTGTGTATAAAGTAATACCAAAACAAAATACCTACTTCTTCAAGCAATTTTTTTCGTAGCGCTTGCGAATTTTTTTCCAAAACTGACGCATGCGATGCACTCAAATCGGAAAGCTTTTAAAACTCACTTCACTTGCTGTAAGTTGGAAGTAGTTGTACTATTACAAGTCAAAATAATCATCAATATAATAAAACTTAACGAAAGCAAATCTATACACATTGATTTTACTAACAGGAGACCAACTCACTATCCGATATTTATAAACAATCAACAAATACCGTATGAAAATACAGCCAAGTACTTAGGCATGACACTTGATGCAAAGCTTCGCTGGAAGGCCCATGTCAGAAAGAAACGCTATGAACTAGAGCTTCGATACAGGAAGATGCACTGGCTGCTTGGGAAGCATTCTTCGTTGTCAGTGTACAATAAAATGCTCTTATATTAACAAGTCCTCATGCCAATATGGACATATGGTATTCAGCTTTGGGGCTGTACCACACAAAATAATATACAGATTATCCAACGCTTTCAAAATAAAGTACTTCGGTGCGCTGTAAATGCACCGTGGTATATTAAAAATGAGGACAAACACCGGGACCTAAAGGTAGACCTCGTCGTTAACGTGATAAAAAAGTTCGCCGAAGCTCATGACCGAAGGCTTCATCACCATGTGAATGTCGAGGCTATCCAGCTCCTCTATAACACAGACTTAGTGAGAAGGCTAAAAAGAATAAAACCTTTTGAGTTAGTTTAGTGATAGTGAAATTGAAACATAGTGTAGTGAGTGTTACTCAAAAAGACACGTGAACAAGGTGTCTATCCCTTAATAGAGACATTAAGAAAAGTGTTAATGGACACATTCTTAGCATTACTCTACGTTAGCAGTTTAAGTCAAAGTTAAATTACTTATTAGCCGTTGAAATGGCTAGATTGTAATTTTAGTGACGTACTACTTAACGTGCTTCATCATAAAAAAAAATAAAAAAAAAATATAATGTAATTCATCATCCCAACGGGCATTTCCATAGAAATATAATATAGGGCCTTCACCACAAGAAGAAAGCGTAGGCCAAGATAAATTGCTCAACATCAGAACAAAATATGAATTTGCTTTTTTATGCAGTTGATTCCTCATAATCTATTAGTATATTGGTTCAATGCTAATAAAATATTAAAATATCTCATTCTCAATTTGAAATAACATAATTTAGCGACCAAAAGCACCCACTAAAATAAACTCCGAATGGCACGCACATGTAAAATGTGGTTTGATTTGACACTCGCAATTTGTATGAAATACTATAAAGAAAACAAGTCGATTATTAGCGTCAAAGTGCGTCTCATACTTTAGCGCTTGTAATTGAGTCAATAAGCAGGCAACGACCCTAATGAGTTGGTAACAAAAATAATGCCCGACGCATGCTGGACGATTTATCGGTTGCGCGCGCGCACTGATTTATACGAGCGAGGCGGCTGAGACGAGATCGGACCAGTGAGCGCTAATCCCCCTTTCCAGGGTTGATGGTTTGGTATAGATATTTTTGTGAAAATTTTTAGTCAATGTTATTTCACCATTATCTGGTGAAATACGAGTCCATATTTTGATCAAAAAGAAACAAATAACGATAAAGAACATGACATTCCTAATTCCGGCAACAGACGGCATTAAAAATTACAACCAAATGTCGTTATTAAACTCTTCCCAAATTAGGTATTTATTAGACCAGCGCGCTGTAAATTAGACCACATCGTCGCTTCCCATCAGGGGAGGTTGTGGTCAAACGCTAGCCTAGTCGTTGATAAAAAAAAGGTATAACTATAATATCAAAGTTAAGTTATATCTACCTATACTCAATAATAGGCACGTGCTTAATGTAAAAGTGCTCTTTGCTTACAGGAATTTACGCCTATATCTCTTTCAAATTAGTTTTTAGTTATGGCAGTATGGTATAGAGATCTCTCTCACTCTTGTTATGCACTATTATAGACCGTACAGTTACTTGTTAACAACAGGTGACAGTGGACAAATGATATACTTAGTAAAAACTCATTCATAAAATTACTTTACTTTTTCTGTTGTCACTCTCCGTACACCGGCAAAACATACAAGTAACAACATTATGATTTTAAATCATTTTTACTGAATACGATATTTTGTACTGAAAGGTTTATCCAGACATACCTTCAGCACACCCCTAATGAGATACAAACGAGAATGTTTTGAAGAACACACGCGTTCAATCCAGTCGAGTACAGAGGCGAGTACTTGAATCCAGTCGGTCGGTATTTAGCGCGGAGTATCGACTTACATGCCCGTGATACATCAGCTGCCAACCTCGATTGATTTCGTGGAGATTCCCTCAAATAGATTCTTTGTTTGTAATTTAGAATAGTATCACGCAATTTCTGAGACCACTTAGTGAATCTCTCAGCTGCTTCTTTGATTAATATGATAACTTGCCTAGGTACCGAACACATCTATTATTTATACCTATACATAGTAAAAGGATAACATGTATTCGATTAGGTTAATTCAAATTTTTTATATACTTACCTACTTACCGTCCGCCCATTGTACTATATAGATCTAAGTGCGTAATTTTCTGTATCTTTAATGTCTGGTGTACAATAAAGAATTTTGTATTGTATTGTATTGTACGATTGTCTGCTGATGTATACATCTCAGCTTTGTTCTTGACTGATTTAAAACTGTGATTAATTTTAACAATGAAACCTTACTAATTTCTGTAAAATCTTTCTTTCGGTAAAATTTCAAATAAGCTAAAACTATTTAAATGACAAACATTACGAAAAAACGCAAATGTCCAAAGCAAATCCAAATATCCACTCAACAAACATGTTCAAAGATTAACCGAAACCAACTGAGCGAATGCCGAAGAAACCAAATATTCTATGAATTCGGAATCAAATGAACAGTACAAATACGTTGGAACCGCAGAATCTAGCGGGGGCCTTCCAAAACTATTGACAGAGAGTGTGGATGCGATCAGACTTAAGCCCGGGATTATGAAGAGACCGAAATAGACGCATCAAATCCTGGAGGATTAAGGGATTCGGTGTTCCGTCCGACGGCACCGGCACGGCACAAAAATACCGAATGCGCGCCGGATGCGACGATTAGCCTAAACATCTAGATCGTTAATATTGTAATGAGCTTTTTCTCCTGTCGCTCCATGTAAAAACTAACAAGCTAATTGCTTGTTCGTGGCCTAAATATTTCCCTCTTTTATCACAACCATAGGTTTTTCGATGGTCAGTGTTATGCTGATAATCAGCCTTGACTCTACAATTTGCTGCCACTACCAGTAGTGCTATATTTACTATGCCAATCTAAAAATACATGTCCATCCCCATTTCGTCTCTTTCATAACTTGCATTTTGTTGAAACTAACTAGCTCATGCAACCTATTCTATCGGTAACTTTATTATATCGTCACCGATTTTAGTTTCACGTGAATGAAATGAATGAAATGAATGAAAGAAGGGATTCTTAGAGTTGCATAATACAACGTGTAAAGTCTTACCTTTACAATACAAAACAGAAAAGTAATCCAAAATAAAAGGTTTCTGAAGATGAACTTACCCGAACTCGTGCTTCCGTAAGATTTGTCCACATTGCAATCTCTTCCCTCGTCGACATGTCAGGGTAGCGGTTCCTTGCAAACGTCGCTTCCAGTTCTTGAAGCTGCTGGCTGGTAAAGTGGGTCCTCTGGCGCCGCTGTCGCTTGTTCTTCTTGTCGCCTTTGTCGTCTATAGGCTCGTCGGGGCCTACTCCTGGTGTGGTGGACTCGGTCTTGATGGTTGGCTCTGATGTTAGCGGACGGTTACCTGCGGGAAAAAGTGTAAGTGAGCACTCTGGCTTAGTTTTATTGTTTCTAAAGGTAACGTTAAATCATGCTCATCAATTCATCATCATCAACAACCTTTCCGGTACAGCCCACTGCAGGGTATAGGCCTCTCTTGTATTTGCATAGGTCCAGCGCTAATTTTGTCCAGGTTCCACCCACGACTTTAAAATAGATACCTAACGTTCAATGCTGACATATATAGACATAGCATGTCTTTGGTATTAGATAGTCACAGCAGTACTACACCTACACTATAACTATAATTTTACTTAAACTGATCAAAGCACATAACCAACAAACCTAACCCTATCAACGCGACAAAACTTTCCCACAAAATGAATCAGGGCCACGGTCGGCGTCCCAAGTGCCGGTAGCACGTCCATAATACGCCGGATTAGTTCACGTGCAGCTAAATACTTTTACAACATCGTTGTAAAAGCGTATATTCGTCTTTCCCTACAAGCGCGTCACGTCCTCGCATGATTTATAATATCTATATCAATGCAGTAAAATCTATTTCTATTTCAGTTATATATTTTTGTGTTTGATAAAATGTGACGTAGATACTTTTATCTGATGTTTAGAAATGGCTAACATTTACGAAAATGTATCGTTCATTATCGTAATTTTTGAATGGGTTGTAAATTAGTGTAAACATCTTGTAGGAAAGAATATTTAGAAAAATTTCTGCTTTAGAATGTAGGTCGTTCTAAATGGCCGTCTACCAACAATTTTAAAATGTTTTTACGGGATTTTCATTCAATAGCAGAGGTATATATACGCTATGGCGCTATGGTATCTAATCTTTATGTCTCCCAAAGTTCCTTGAATGCGGTTGTTGTATGACGGTTAAATTAGAACTTTCAGCTTTCAGTAGCACCACATTGCTATTGCTACTAAGTATATCGATATAGTTTCGCGCAGTTTGAGGCCAGGGCCGTACTGTGAGCTCTTAGCGCGATCCAAAACAGGGGCCGTACTGTGAGCTCTTCGCGCAATTCAAAACAGAGCCAATATTGGATCGCTTGTCAAAATCTTTATACAAAAAAAACAAAGTGTTCCAATATAGGCTCTGGTTTGAATCGCGCTAAGAGCTTACAGTACGGCCCCAGAGCGTATATTGGATAGCTTGTCATTATCTTCATACAAAAAAAAACAAAGCGATCCAAGATAGGCTCTGTTTTGAATCGCGCTAAGAGCTCACAGTACGGCCCGAAACTGAGTAAAACGTATGTTCTTAAAATCATCAAAACAGCAAATAAAATGGCTGCTATTGTTACACAAATCATTTTAAATTGAACTCATTATAGTGGTTCCAGTTCCAACCTTATTAAAAGCTCGGCCAAGTCACACCTTTTCAACTTTTATAATGAAATCGCACAAATACACGACAACCTAGTTTTGTAATACAGGCTCTAGGTACAATAAAAAATGTAGGTAGATCAGCATAGAAGCGGGAATCACTATATTGATCTATCTACCCACATCTTTAATAACCAATCCGAAACAAAGAAAACAGACCAAAACTATAACATACTTAGTTAGTGGGCGCCATCACGCCGTTAAAATCGAAAACGGTATCTGCAAGGGGACAAGTGATACGGTGTTATTACATCAATTCGTTACTGATAAGGCGCGCGATGCAATCATGCCGCATATTGGCTTAACAGAAATCCCTTGTCAATGTGGCTATTGTCTAGATATTCGGCGCATCATAGCTTTCCCTGTAATAGTTATTTTATACAGTTATAGCTTTGGCAATACGTGGCTTAAATTGTGGTTTAAATATATCAAAAGCAGCAGAGAAAACCCGATAGTTTCGCTTTGATGGTTCGATCGTTCTATCTATCCAACTATTTAAATAAAGCACATGGTGTTCAACGATGAAATACTTATAACTCTTCTAGAATTCCCTGAAGAATAGGCATGATGACCAAATTTTTTTTGCATAAATTAATAATTAAACTCAAAACATAAATTTCGTGAAAACAAAATTAAAATATATCAAAAAATGACAAAGTTACAAGCATTTTAAATACCGGAATAGAAAGAGATAGCCCAAACGGCCAGTGACGTCAGAGCTGGGTCGTTCATAGTACCTCATTACTAAGCTGTGGTAGCTTTACATACAATCTCTTTCGCATGTGACGTCACAAGTGGATTCTTCATAGTAACTGCGGAGGCGCTCTGTTTCGCAAGAAAGGGACAGGTGATGCCCCCTCAAAAAACCACCAAAAAACTTTAAAAGCTTATTACTCCGTGATTCATTTACCGATTTTTACTTAATGTTCCAATTATTGCATTCATTTTTAATCTTCTTTATGAAAGTAATATTTACTTGTTCATTTTTAATAGTAGTCTTCATGCCTATTGCAAGCATCATGATCCCACAACATCCTGACGCTACATACTGTAGGTATTATATTATCAGGGCCCTACCAGAACAAGGTAATTGTACCCCTCTTGTTTTTTTTTCGTTTGTGCGCTTTTACTAAATGAACCACACAGATTGATACACTACTGAAATCTATATAAAGCAAGTTTTATAACGGAAAATCAGAAGTTCTTGCGGGAAAATGGGTAAATTGCGGGTGAAACTGCGAGGTAAGTAGGTACGTACGTATTTTGGATAATCCATACGTAACCTTTACATACACACTTTACATAATATTTGATACCTATTTCGAAACTGATTACAGCAGTAGGTAGGTATCGGTAATTACCATTATCAACAAAACTGTTTTAATTTGTTATTTATTACACATAGGATTAATGTTAGTTATTTTATTGTAGGTACATAATTATCTTCATTGAACATTATCTATATCAGTACATTATTATCTACTTGTGTTATGTATGTTCTATATAGAGTAGAAGCTTATTATTACCTATATTATATACTAGGGTTTTTATATGTACCTAAGTGATTTCTGTTAATAAATGCCAAAAAATATTTGAAAATCTAGAAACTGAAAGCTGCGTGCAGCGTGCTCGCTGGTTGTAGTGCCTAATATTATCTAATATAAACAAGCAATTATGAAGTGACTATACTTCGTAGGGACTAATTTCAGGTTAGCATAGATAATAGCATGTTTATCACATTCGATCGATATTTGGCAATTTGTGATTTGAGTGCGACCATTCCGTCCCGACCTTGTTCACTAATGGTGGCAACATTATAGTTAAACTACACCTCTCATCATCTACGCCTAAAGACGTCCATTGCTGACCATAGGTCTCCTACTTGCTACTTGCCTACATCCATCTTTATCTTTTCTTGCTTGCATCCGTCGGCTCCCATCGGTTGTCAATTCTACGAGAGATGTGGTCAGCCAATTGCCGTTTCAATTTGCTAGTTTTAAGAGCTAAATGATCATAGGCTTTAAGTCAAAAATAAATATCTCAAATATCTCTATCGCTAAGCTGTATACTAATGCACTTTGATGCAGACAAGCAACAATGAGACATTTCTTCTTGACATCCTTCTATAAAATTTCCATAGACCGTTAGATGGAATTTATTTTTTTAAGCAGCTACCTAAAATGATCCTATAAATTCCAACGTTTCGCGAAGTACTAATGTTAATAAACGTATAAGAAGTTTATTAAAACCATCAATCTGACGTCCAGCAATCTCATTGGCCTATAATGAACAAGGCGGGATTACGGCCAAAGTTTAGGTGTGCTACCGCGGCCCAGCGCGATTACAATATCGCTGTAGGCTCCAGGGCTACCACAATATTTGTTTTAACTAAATAATAAAAAAAACCGAGAGCCTTTTTATTGTAATCGTTAAATTAGCTTGTTTTTATACTAAAATCACAATTTCGACCATGTAAGAAATAAGGTACACACACAGAGCGAGAATTTCGTTAGTGAACGAATAGGCACGATGACTACTATTAAAAACGAACAAGTAAATATTACTTTCATAAAGAAGATTAAAAATGAATGCAATAATTGAAAAAATAAGCAAAATCGGTAAATAAATCACGGAGTAATAAGCTTTTAATGTTTCTACAGCAGGCATCTCCTGTCCCTTTCTCGCGAAACAGAGCGCCCCCACAGTTACTATGAAAAATCTTCTCGTGACCTCACATGCCAAAGAGATTGTATGAAAAGCTACCACAGCTTTTAATGAGGTACTATAACGACCTTCCTCTGACGTCACTGGCCGTTTGAGCTATCTCTTTCTATTCCGGTTTTTAAATTGCTTGTAACTTAGTCATTTTTTGAGTTATTTAATTTTCGTTTTCACAAATGTTTATCTTTTGAGGAACATAATTAATCTATCCAAAAAAAAAATTTTAGTCATCAAGCCTATTGTGAACCACAGAATGCACGTGATTCTCCATACAAAAACGCATCACTCACCATCACCATGCACCTTGTTAAATATTCTCGGACTAAGCTCTCTGTATGATACCTAGGCAGCGTAGGCTGGCCCTCCACTGGGTAGACCTATTTATATTGCTTTCTTACAGAAAGTATCGATTCATTTTTTATGTTAATGAAAAAGTGACGAGCTAGTACGTTGAAATAAAAACTGTCATACATCAACACCATTGCCGTCCTTTCTTTTAAATAAAAAAATAATTGATGAAAGCCAATTTAGCGTGAGAAAACGTATAATAAAAAAAATGTGATGTAGCGTTTATCACCGGATGTTGATGACGCTACCACCAAAACTAATTACCGATCGAAAAACAATCGGATTTTCTGACGCGCCAACTAATGAATGGTAGAATGGCAGCCCTAGATACGTCGATACGAGTCGATAGGCGCGATAGTGGTATCGACGATACGCTTTGAACGCTCGCCGCCCCATCCATCATCGGGACCAACCTTTACCTGAGGCTAATCTATGCCTTTGGTTGTACCGCCACTCGTACGCAAACAACAGTTACATGTGTTATGATATCAAAACACGTCTGCCACTTCACCCAACACTCAAACAGATAACTGCGTTTCCTTTAATGTGTAAGTTGTAACAAATTTTAATATAACACTTATCGTGTCTTACAATGTACTGGTAGCAGCCACGATTTTTATGGAGGGATGAAGCGTATCAGTTGGGGATTATATGGTCGACTTGATTTCGTTTTCGATGGCGACGGAATCAGTTAATTTAATCTCTATTGTAACTACATTGCACTGTGACACGGAAAATGTAACACATGGCCATTTAGTTTCAGTTGCCAAATATTATCGTAGAGCTTTCAACTACCTTCAAAAAAAAGAAGGGATGATTCGATTGTATTATTTAAGTTTGCCATTTATTAACCACCTTAGATTTTTTTTGTATGAAAAAATATATAGTTTCAGGCTATCCCATAGAAAGTTCATCGGTTCAGGAGTTGGTTTTTAAATGAAAATATCTAGAATATACAAAAAAAATATTTATAATATAATTTCTTATGTAAACATAAAAAAATTCTCACTATGAAATCACGACTAATTTCAATTTAACCCCTTTCTTTCAAATGGATATTATACTAAAACTGCTAATGAGTTTTTGTTTGTGAATAAACCAAACTCCTGAACTATAGAATTGGTATCTACCTGCTATTAACAGCATTGGCATTTAGATACTGTAATACATTAACAAAAGCACCAAACACTACCGATACCATAAACCGTAAAACAGATCGCGTCAATTAAACAGATTAGGCCGGCTACACACTGCACCATTATCGCCGTTAGGCAGCCGTTCGCCGGCCGCACGTCGCAGCCGGTCGCGCTGTTTGTGAAAGCATTAGAATCGCGCGCGGCCGTATTTGCCATAGATTTTCCAACGCTTACTGCGTTTGCTTTCAGTTTTAAGCTTGTCACTTTGTGTGGTCCAGTGAAGCGAATTGTTTTTTTTTTCGAGTTTACGCGTTGGTTTCAGTGTTTAGTGAGTATTTGAAAGCTATTGTTTTATTGGGCACAGCAAGCTCTTCCTGGTAGGAACCGCAGGGAGCCGGTGGATGAGGCCTATATGTTTAGCAGTGGATGTCTTTAGGCTGATGTTTATGTTGAATGCCTTCCCTGGGTTTAATTAATAATGCAGGGGATAATTACAATCCAAAAAATTCAAAATAGCTGGCCTGATTTAGATGACATTTTGCGCACAAATTACCTAAGTACATTCCCGATATCAATGTAGGATACTTTTATGCTTCCTGCGGTATAACGAGCGTTACGAGCGTATCTTGCGGTTAGAACCACACAGTGATTTTAGTATTTTAATAAACGTTTTCTTTTGTATATTGGTACAAAAATATGATAATAAAATGAAGACAGACCGCAAAAACAAAAAGAGGAGGGAGGAAACGGCAAGGGATCTGCAAAAGGAGAACCGTCTGGAAAAAGAAGTTGGACGGGAGCTGAGGAATTTTGGCCTTAAACTCCCCAGTTAAAGAGTAAAATCAAATCCGCGTTCCTCAGTACTTTACGTTATAGCATGATCAACAGCTGATTCTTATAAGATAAACTCACTGTCATCCGTGTGCTTGCGGTCTCGTCTTGGCCGAGGCGGCGCGTACAAAGACTGCTCGACACCGGAACCACCCGACGCGAGTGACGAGTGACCACTATCCCGGAACTCGCCCGTCTCCGCCCACACTGCGGAAGAAAACACTATGTACATTAATTTACCGAATGTAACTATCAAAATTGGAAGAGATGTTATGTGATATTATAGAAAATTCCATGAAAAACCCTACTTATACTTGGTTTAAAGTCTCTATATTTTTTATGGTTTTATTTTAATCAAATCATGGTGAATATATAATAAGTTGTAGTATGATATTAAGTTATAATCTAGATTATGAACACTTAGATGTTGAACCTTAGACTGTTACACTGGAATTCATAGTCAAGGCGGGGGCTTCTTTAGAGGATGAATCAGGCGCTGTGCGGCAAATTCTAGCTTTATGCATTTCATAAACAAAAGCAGTCAAAGCAAATCTGGCATGATCCAAGGCTGGACGCTGATCGTCCGAATTTCGTCAACCAAACGGTCTCCTTGCTTTCAAATCGTGTTATTTTATTATTTTAAAAAGTGCCGTGATATTTAAAAGACGACATTCAACATTTACCAGTTAAAATAATATATTTAACACAAAATAGGCACACAAAATATACATAAATAAAATTCCCGTTAGGGGTTTCTCTAGCGTTTGTTTATGAAAGTGAAAGAAGAATGATTCAGCATTTCACCTCTAGGTAAAAGTGGAATGATAGATTTTGGGGCTTTGTTCAACCTTTGTTTATGAATACCACTGTTAGACAGGTGGAAAAATTA
The DNA here is from genome assembly GCA_963580505.1 of Ennomos erosarius. Taxonomy (NCBI): domain Eukaryota; kingdom Metazoa; phylum Arthropoda; class Insecta; order Lepidoptera; family Geometridae; genus Ennomos; species Ennomos erosarius. The sequence continues at coordinate 4,324,343 of OY756982.1, forward strand.
AAAGTCACATTCATGTGTTTATGACTAGGTAGGCCATAGACAGATGCAAATTTAGAAAATATTTTTTTTTTTAGTATGTACCTTGTCCGTTTAAGTTTAAAAGATAATGAGCTATAAAATTTACGTTCGTTTTATGATAATGTGTTCAGGCAAAGCTAAAAGGTGAGTTTTAAAAAAAAGACCATACACACACCATACATAGGTACTTGGAAAATTGTTAATGCAAAGGAGAGAACTCTTTACTATATATAACAGAACGATTGATTTTGATAGTTTTGGCATCACCATGGTTAAAATGATAATTTAGAAGTTAAAGCTACGTTGAAAAATAAATCTTCACAATTATAAAAATAATTTGCCGGAAGACTCATTCGTGGCTATATAACTCTTTTACCGAAACAACCAACTACCTACCTACCTTTGGGAAAAACGGTGACGCTCATAAATTAAATCAAAGTAACAAATACAGGCATTATTTAACAAGGATAAGGTGAAATTTATGTATTCGTTGAACGGCAATGACACCCCGTCGCTTGCAGTAATTAGGTGTCCCTGAACACTTGTTAACAAATTAGTCTCTTGAGACGGCGGTGTGCGAGCGCCCTTATTTATAGCACATATGCGTGAATTTTATACAACTCAATTGATAACAAAGAATATTACTTTAATGATTACAATGATTATCAATGTGTGCTAGTTTTTATTTCATTTTTCAATTTTTTTTTAACTTTTTTTTTTTACATTCTTATCTACATTAAAATGTAATTTTAATTTTTAACGTCTGTGTTTTATCCAATGAATAGCTTTTATCTCACTATTGAAAAACCGCTCTTCAAAAGTGTTAAGTTATTCAATTGTATCTAAGTAGTTTTAGCTTTGTAGATATTTACTAGATCCTTGCTGTTATTTTATTTTGTGTTTTAGTTATATAAATATTTTTGATTTTTACCCTTAGAAATTGAAATAGTTTTGTGTGTTTGGTAGGTAGGTTTCTATTACCAAGATATACATAAACCAAACACACATAAATACATTTACATAAATCAAATTCAACAAAAAGATTTTAAACAGTATTAATGCGATAATACTTTACTAAAGATTAAAATCTCTTAAAATCATCTAGGCTACAAAAGCAAAAAAAATCGGCCTTCAGTTTATGCAATATTTTTGATCAAGAAAACGGTTTTCTCTGTTTTCTCGTTTGATTTATTGCCCGTCCAATTAAAAGTAAAGTAACAATCAATGACAGCGCGCCAGCAATCTCCATTTATTTACGTTCCAATGTTTATTTGCATCAAACAATACATTTTTTGTTACAGTACGGATTTTTATTAATGTTTATTTAAAGTCGCATCTACATTGTGACATAAACTGAGCCCGATGTTTTGTGAAAAGTCACGAACTCGCTCAATTGATGGTGGAATCCCGATGATAATTGTAATTACAAAAAACATTATGCGGTAAGAAGATTCCATTCTATTTCTACTTAGTATTTTAATTGTAATTTAACTTCTACTAGTACATAACTGTCGGTATGTCATTCTTAACGATCTTATCGTCTGTAACATCATTCCCAATGCAAACAACACGGTTATTCTGAATAATTACATACCAAATAATTATTAAACAATAGTTTACTAACTAAACTTAGTAAATAAAGATGACGTTAATCTAAATTATTTCTATTTAAATAGAAAAATAGAAGTTGAAATAAAGCTATCAACATAATTACCAGAATTTACGTTTTGAATTGATGCCATTGACATCAACGTACAGTCACGTACGAACCGCCAAATCAGAACAGATCTATAATACCTAATACTATTGTAGTCTTTTGTGATAATACCTTTGATGACGATCTTCTGTAAACTTAAAAGAGTCATTGGTAAAAAACTGTACTGTTGTATCACGTATGTCGTTATCATTTGTAGAACAAACGTCGGTTGTAACAAACGTTTAATGGTCGGAGCACAAACGAACGATACAAACTGTGCAAACATCATCATGTGTTTGGTTTGATAGCGACGATAACCGCTTTTATTGTTTTACAGTCGGTTTTAAAATGTCTATTTGTGATAGTTTGTGGCGTGTTAAACGAAAAACAGCGTATAAAATCTCATAAGGAGCAAAACAGATCAATTAAGAGTGTAAATTTTCTTGTTCATAGCGTCTTGAAAACGTGTTGTGTTCTAAGCTATACAACCAGTAAACCAGATAAACGTATGTTATTTGAGTCGGTCAAAAGTTGTGAAAAAATATAAATGTATCCAACCTCCAACCTTATCAATTCTGTCACCGACAGTACTGATATTGACATATTATTTTGACAGAGCTAAGTTAGTGAAACGGCGCTATTTTACGTGCCTTTTAGATGAATTTATAAAGAATTTTAAGAAAAAGAAAAATAAACGAGATTCAAAACTGAGTCTGGACTAGAGTTACCTACTTGAGTAACACAGGAACATCGGCTTGGCATTCCGTTCCGGGACCACAGTAACATAGTGAACGAACCCGATTTATTTTAGCATTAGAAAGCTTTTTTATTTAGAAAATAATATTTTTGTAGCGTTTTGGAAGTCTTCGAGCACATTTTTAACAAATAGTAGACCCGTTATAGCGTAGGAAAAAAAGAAGACAAAAGGAAGAGTACTTATAATAAAATAAAAAGCCACGAATACCTACACGGTTTCTATAGTTCATTAGGTACCTAAAATTTAGTAAACTAGTTGAACAATTCTAACAACATCTGCGTAATTGAGGGTATCTTACCCGATTTCACAGCCAGCATTGGGTTTGAATCGCAAATCTAATTGCATTTTGTTATTAGGTGCTTTTGAGATACATTCGATGCTCTTTTATCAGTAAAATCAAAATGAAAAAACTACTGAATTTAGAACTTTAAGTTAAGGTGGTTAAAATATTTGCTTTGCACAGAGGTCGAAATATTACGGGCAAAGCTCCCGACCAAAATTAAACAAAATGAGCTGGCGATGGCGAGCTCACGGTGTGGATCATAAATTAGGTGAACTTATCAGCCGGTACGTATATTTGCCTCTAACCACTATCTATCTTAACGCAAATAAAACAGTCTGCTTATATTTTTGTACGTTTCAACAGCTTTCACAGGGGAAAAATGTATTTATATTAGTTTTTAATCATTTATTTGTTTTTCTCAGGTTTATGTTTTTCACAATATTGTTATAAAAATACATTTCAAATTTACTATGGAAAAACCTAAATCTAGAGCCGCTGGCAGCGGGGCAGGGCCCAAGCACCGGTGGTCAGGGCTGCAGAGTGAGGAACCTCCTGACAATACGTGCCGTGTCAAGGAGTACTGCCTCTGAATCTGATCCTTGATCTAACCATCTAGTGAGAGCCTTTCGAGTTATTTTAGTTAATTATTATATCTATTAGTAAAATGCTTTGAAGTAAAATATGTTAAGAACGTAATTTCAAATCCTTAAAAACGTTCTTGTAAATAAATAGTCTAAACATTGTATATTGGAGTTTTTTTTTTTTTTATTTTTTTGAACGGGCTAATGCTGTTGGTCTCTAACGACCTTTACAGCGTCACCGGGCGGGAGGGCAGGCGCTTAAGGCACCCAGCCGACAAAAGTGGGGGGCAACTAGCTCAAGGGCACCCCTGGGGTGCGAGCCTCGGCTTGGGCTGTTGCCGGGATAAGAGGATCGAGAAGGCTACGTCCGCTGGAGGAGTGGACCCTATGGAAAGTCGCGACCGTTCTAACTAACCTACGGGGGGTACGTCGACCTCGCCGGCGGGGTCGGTGTCTGATTGTGTTACGCTGGTATCCTATACCGGTGCCGAAATCGGTACCTGAGCCAGAAGGGCTAGACTGGTCCGGTGATCCTAGCGCAGCCGAAACAACGGCTGCTATAGGATCTTCCGGGTCGCTCAAGACGTGTCTTGGGCGTCGACGACGGGGTGCAACGACGACGGGGTGAATGTATATTGGAGATATTATAGCGATGAACTTAATGAAGAGAGGAGAAAATTGAGAATTCAGTTTTTTTTTTAAATTAAATCTGCTTTACAAAACACCTGGGCTGGATCCGTGCTCTTTGTTAATATTATTAATATTTTTATTTATTTATTTTTATTTTAGTGAACAAGTACAATACAGGAGGGGACAGTAAACAATTTTTTTGTGTTTTATATATAATTTTGGATTTCGATTTGTGAGAGAGAATTAATTGAGATTTTAGCTTCGTGTGTAAATGAATCTGAAGTGACGACGACGCGCGACAAGTCCTTAAAAACAAATACATTTTATTGCACTTGTAAACATAAACAATGAGATTGAAAGAAAGTAGCACAATGAATAAAAATAGTTTCAAAACCAACATTGGTTGAGACATCGTTTCAAAAATAACACAATATAAAAATACACCTGGCATTCCCAATTTATTTTTATCTTATATGAAAATACTTATGGAATGATATGATAATCCCATCAAGCTCAATTATAGTTCAGGACCACCGGCACTGAGCTGGCTGGCTGGTTAATAGCATAATCCCGATAACGTAGGCGGAAGTACCGCCGGCCGAGGACCTGTTTCCGGTCAAATAATTGTTTGTAGTGTTTTAAAGAGTACAGCTGATTTAATGGTTCGTCTTGGAGGGACAAGATCTATTCACTGTTAATTGGGTTTGTAATCTCTATAGAGATTATTATATTCTCTATAATATACTTATAACGTTTTTTTTTCTAGTTTATTTATTACAAAAACTTAAATAACATAATATATATACATTAAACTAAACAATTTGTCTTATATATTACACTCGATGTAATTATCACTTGTTAATATATAAAAAGATGCCATTCTAAAGTTAATTTGTGTTTTGATAGGTATGCATAATTTTCGTAATGGTACTTTTTACATTCTTATTTTATTAGCACTTTAATTTTGAGCATTAAATTCTCTTCTATACGGGGAAAAAACAGATGCCAATATTTTGTTTTATGAGTATGTATGACGTGACGGGCTAGTTGTTCACCTGTGGGGTGATTACGTAACTTTAACAGCAATGCAGCAGGAGAAATTTCATTCCGAATATGAAAATTTTCATAGTAACTATGCACATAAACTGCGTATTGAAACTGTCAAATCCATACATTTTTGTGTTTCTATTGGTTGCAATCAAGTTACATAATCGCCTAGCTGATGTTAAGCAATACGGCCGGCCATAACAGTTGCAGTGTCACTCGGAACTTTAAAATAATAAAGTTTCGCGTGACACTGCACCGCGCACGTCATCCTGAGACATCACACAGTCTAGTAGTCAGATTACTACACTGTGTAATATACGTACTATTACGTACACATGTGGTCTTTGCCGCTAAACTATTGACCCTCTTTTCCACGAAAGTAGGTGTACCTATTGTGTAAGTAATTTGGTACTTGATTACGACTTCTCACTCCCACGCTACATGTGTTTTGGAAGTAGCAAAATATGCAGCTATGCGCGTCCTACAAGCTATTTGCGTATAATGTTTATCGTAAAACTAGGTAAACGTTTCTTTGATTATGAAATTTTTTGATTTGGCGTGTACTTTTAGGTGTTATGTTTGCCATCTGTCAGTCTTGTTTTAAGATATACTTTCACCATCACAGTCACCAAAAGTAAGCATATCAAAATGAATAAAAACCCTCCACTTTACCTATTAAAATAAGTGCTGCTTATTCCAAACCTTACGACCCACCTACGTGGTCCTACCTACTATTCATCTGTTGTAAGTCAGCCTATACTAAATGTTTCGATTTCCAAAAAAGCTCTCTTTTTAAACCGCCGTGGCGTTACTATCAGAAACAATAATCAAATCTACACCTCAAATATTTATTCTAGAATCAATATAACAAAACTATAACAAACTACTAAGGTAAGCTTATCCGAACACCATCGTAAACTACGACACAGATCGTTGCAGAGTTGGCTTACAGTGGCACGTGTTGAGGCCACTTGAGATTAGAGACCACAGGTATCCCTGTGGTCTCTAATCTCAAGTGGCCACGGATGTGAACGTCATTCGGGTAAGACAAAGTACAAACTAGCTTTGAATTACTCTCACACTAAGGACCTGAGGATATCCCTCAATTTACCCGTTAATAAACGACCTGCAGACGTCCACTGCTAAACATAATATGCCTCCTCCACAGAGCGGCACTTTGAGCACCTGCTTGCCTCCTGGTTTTGACCAGATCTTCATTCCACCTTAGTGAGTGTTGAATACCCACGGAAGTTCTTGATTTCCTTTATTTTTACCAGATATAGACGATATAGCTTTCAGGGTTAGCAAGTTGAAGTGGCAGTGGGCAGGCCACATCGCTCGTAGAACTGACAACCGTTGGGGAAGAAAGGTTCTCGAGTGGCAACCACGAACTGGAATACAAAGCGTAGGCCGGCTCGCCACTAGGTGGACCGATGACCTAGTCAGAACCGTGGGGAGCCGATGGATGCAAGAGGCAAGTAGCCGCTCAAAGTGGCGCTCTTTGGGGGAGAGGCCTATGTTCAGCAGTGGACGTCTTCAGGCTGATGATGATGACGATGATAGACCTTGGGTCCTATAGAACTGGTACATACTTCAGTCCGAAGCTGTCTTCTTTTTCAACGAGGCAATGCTGCCAGTATTCAGGGATTAATTTGTAAAGGAAAAATTAGAATCACGAGCGGGGATTGAACCCGCATCCATCCATCCCTCAAGCCGGGATATGCTTTACTTAAGCTACCGTGACAAGTGGTCTCATGTCCGAATTTTTCCTTCACCTTTATAACCAACTTACGGGGTTGGTAGCGCCATCTATTGAGTGATTTAAGAATCATCCCAACCAGCATGGTCAAGTTACATCAACACAAATGCTGTACAGATAACGCCTCCCAAATCAATATTTATGATTTTTAAAGCAGTGTCGCCTGCTCAGCGTAATCTCCAGATTAATTTGTAAAGGAAAAATTAGAATCACGAGCGGGGATTGAACCCGCATCCATCCATCCCTCAAGCCGGGATATGCTTTACTTAAGCTACCGTGACAAGTGGTCTCATGTCCGAGTATTCTGGGAACCTTACTTCCATGCAGTGGAGAAATTGAACAGCATATTTCATTTGTAAATAATATTTTAGTTTGTACTTTTTACTTCTTAGCATATAAAGTAGGTATCGTACTTTGATTTTTTACTAAAATGATTATAGGACTGATTTATTCTATAGAACGAACAAACCACGATTTTATCCTAAAAAAACGTTGCCTATTCTGTGCTGATTTATTTTGGAAGTATAGATCGATAAATTAGAACTCTTGTCTAGACCTGTAGACCTGTATTATATAATAGACCTCTAAATAAGAACGTATGATTCTTAGGACTGTTCCTCAAACAGATGTAAGCCAAGTTCTTTACCTTAATTTCACTTAAATTTTCCAAAATGTTCAAGATGATTTTTATCACTCAGCCATGTTTTTTTTTTGTAATCAATAGCTTAGTTTATAATCCCACTCGAATACTTACTTGTCTATATTGAATATCTCGCTTTAATTTGTTATTTAGTTTGATTTCTACGTATGAGTATACTAGGTGTTTTGGACGCAAGATAGAATTTAAAACCTTTTTTAAAATGATGGGTACAAAAATCAATTCATATCTCCACATGCATAAAACATATCACTTGCTCTTTTAAAATTAACTTCTAATCCTATAAAGTGTTAGCTGAAAAAGAGCTATCAATCCAGCGCAGGAAATGCACAAGTATTAGGTTTGATGTGGTTCGATTAGATAACCTGCCCGTCTGATAATGATAAGGGCTCGTGAACCGCGAGTCAGCGGCCGACTACCGAGTACCGATCCTCTATCTCCGACCAATCGCGTCGCTATTCATGAATTATCGCTTAAATTAATGGCGTGTAAGTTATAAATGGCCGGTGGATTAGGCCCCATCCATTTTATTCCTATTTTACCTACTATAAAGAACCTTCATTGAAAACGAACACAAATTCACGGGAGCATCCACTAATTTTCCCAAACTCTATCCTTTTCGCACCTCCAGCCAAAATCTATACCTGTCCCACTTCAACGACCCTTTCTTCCGACACGATTCATCATCATTTCGCGGTTTACTGATTTTCCATTCAGGCTAAGGATTGCCCGCCCTGCGGCCCGGTGCGCGCCTCGGTTCAAGCAATTACGAATCGTTTATGTTCGTCTCTATAAAATACGAGTACCAAGGCGACATTTTCAGCAAAATACTTCCTTCGAGTGGCTTAAAAAACCGTAGATAAGACGTTCAAAGTCCGTACAACCCCAATTAGTATTCCAAATAGCCGCCGACATATCGTACACGTACATAAAATGTAAAGAGTGGACCGCTCCAAAGGCACGAACGTCGCATAACTTTCGCGTGGATGATTCGTTTACTCTAACTTCAATCTTAAAATAACAGGAGTAAGTGCTAAAGTTGTCCGCGAGCGTCCTGAGACTTCGCCTCAGACGCTGTTTCTACTTCACCCAAGCAATAACCGTCTTACGGTACTTGCGGGTAGGTTCAAAATGATGAAGTCTCGGCGGGCCGCGTCGAGTGCGGGACTTTGAGGCTTATGGTAATTGTAATAAAGCGGAGTGCAGCAGTTATGGGACGTGAGAGGTTCTAGACCAAATCCCGAGTAAGCTGTAACTTCCTTTTGGATTTTCGGAAGCCATTTATCAGTCTGATGTGGGCGTCTGGAAATTTTTCATGTTTCGTTATTGTAACGGAGAGACATGACACGTACGCCTTGAGGATTCTTCGCCTTTGTTTATTGGCCACGTGTCTATCGGTCTCAAGGTCGTTTTCGTGAGCTTTCACGAACTCAACCTGTTCTGATGCGCAATTGAGCACCCACAAACCAAGTTTTCGCAAATATGTTCTACTTACTTGTAATATTTCACTCGACTTTGAGCAAATCCATTTAGTTATGATGATCATAGAGAAAACGAGATCGTTAATTCACGTGCGCTAGAGCAACTAATTTGTGGTCTAGATAAATTAGTGTTTATGGTTATTCGTGGTTGCTTTGGGGCGGAATAGTGGATCCCTCGGGGCGCATTACAAATGAGATAAATCAGGAGTAACCCTTCCGCCAAGCAAATTACCCACCACCTGAGACTTGTAAAAATCCCCACAAAATTATTAGCAGCAGCGATCTGCGGTCGCGCTAGCCAACTCTAGGGGAGCTCAAATTTATCTTACTGCACTAAATATGGAACAGATTTATTCAGTAAAGCGCGGTGCAAATTAAATTGCCCGTGTTTTATTTCTGCTTAATAATATTCTTTGTTGGTTACGATTTTGAATCATGACCTAAATAAATCTCTTGTACATATGCGTATAGTGAAAATAACTCTGTGTAATCCTCAAAATAAACAACAAATTCACATGTAGAAACGGAAAGAGAGGATTAGATATGAGAGATCAAAATGATTTTCTAGGAGTATTATTTTATTTGTTTAGTTGATGCACTAGAACTCATTCTTTATGATCAGACTGCTGTGCTCTATGCAGCTCTATATTTGTTGTAATTCTCCAGTACGCATTTTTGAGTCTGTTTTTGCTGTCAGTGCTGGTTTTCACGTGTTTTCATTTAATTTATGGTCATTTCATTTTCATTGACCAATGGGCGATCTTGTGAGCAATTTGTGTGTTGTTGATAGCTGTTTTCTAGTAATAACAAAGAGAATTTAACAAACTAATATGTAAATGGTTTTTAGTTCGTAGATTTTGTGGTCCATCCACCACTGGTGGTTAGCTGTGAAATGTGGGTGGCGTTTGTGGGAGCAGACGTTATTCATTCCTGAGAGAGTGGATGGTGGAGAGATGACCCTAACTTAATATATTATGATTAATACAAATATCTATGACTCAATTATGCGCAGAAATGCCAACAGCAAGTACATGAGCAATCTAATTATTATTTAAAGAGTATAGAAAAAGCAATGCCACCGAATTTAAAACGAATAACGAATTGACCCTTTTTCCCAAAACAAACTATCCAACCACACGTTCACACCACAATATTAGGTCTAAGGAAACCGAAGAGGGTTGCGAAATTGGCCACCAAAAGACCATTCCGCGGGTCGGCCGAGGGTGCGCCTGTTCAGAAGGCAATCGCAGGTCCCATATGGGCACAAATTACTTCTTCTATTTGCCCTGTAGATACTACGATGACAATGCGAATGGGGTGGTGTGAGTTGACACAAATTCCGTTTTTTCTTGCGGTTGGAAATGAAAGAGTTGGATCCCAATTTTCTTTTGAACTATATCTCTATACGATTTGATGAAAAATGTTTGTTTGTTATTATTGTTTTTAATTGGTTTTGAGTTTATTGGTAAGTAGATAATGTTTTATTATCTTTCAAAAGGTTTTTATTTGGATTTATTAAAGTTTATTGAATAGAAAGCAGTTCCATCACCTTTCTAAGCTTCATTATGTATTCATTTTAGATTACAATAATTTAGTATATTATTATGAATTCCTTATTATATGTATGCGAAAGTCCTTAGGTAGACCGACAAACACAAACACATAATTTGTGCATGGAGTAAAAGGAATAGAAAAATCAGGCAAAATTACCAAGTCCTAATAAATCATAGCCATAGCCTAGTAAACAGATGAAAAGAACATTCAATGAAGGCAATATGTCGCCTTGGCCTCCATTGCAACGAGATTAGGGTCATAAACGATGTCATTCTGTGCGTTTTCAATTTGCATAAATATTACTTGAGCTACAATGCCATAAATATATTAGTGCGGTGATACAGATTTTATGGTGATTACAAAATTATGCTCGCAACCGCTTCGGAGGGGCCCACTAGTACACCCTTGTCGCTAGCTTTATTAAATGATGTTTGCTTGTTTCATAAGATAAATGTTATGAGATTTAGAAAATAGTAAGAACGCGCTAAAAATGTTATGAGGGGTGGGAAAGTAATAAGCTTTTACGGGTAAAATGTGCCAATACAATACGCTATCCCACCTCAGAGGGTCTGACTCTCGGGACGATATTTTGGGAATAATGTGAAGTCATAATATTATAATTACGAGGGCCCCGGTGTGTCTCATAAAGCGACGTCATTCGCCATTGTTAGACGTCGCGTCATATATCACATGATGTGTCAACGTATTTTATACAAATGCCTCATCAGTTACATAGGGACGCACCATTGTTTCACATCTCTTAAACCTATCCGCGTTTTTGCTTACTTAGAAAGCAATGGTTATTGCGTTTGGATTTCTTAAATCACTTTCTCTACAATATGATATTTTTTGCTCCATTTAACTGCCCCAAATACGATAAATTAGAGAAATACAATGCGTATTTTGTGTACTTTGAAACCGATATTGCAGTATAGGGCGGTATTGTGTTTATGTTTACAAATGGTTAGTGTTGTGACATCGGCGTTGGCGATCATAGACCATTATGTCGCTGTTTGTTCTAGATCCTTTTGTTCCGTTGCTCGTCTAGCTGGGGGTTACTACTGACAACAATTTGTCATAAAATAAAAAGATTTATCGCCAGTCTCCGATGCGCACAGCGCCACTCTTTTAACAACCGTTATTCTTCCCTTTTATAGCGACAAATAAAATGAGAATAAACGAAAAGTAATATTATACAAAAAGATGAGGGTATTATTTTAGAAGCGTATTACCTGTGTTGTAAAAATCGGCTTTACAGCGACATTGCTTTTCATTAGTCGTAAAATATATGTTTTCCATATTTTACTTCTCAGTTTAAGCTGTTTATATTTTGAATATAATATACCTACTTTACCACTTACTTTCAGTTCATCCCAAACATCGTGTGCTGAAAACTGCTTATCTCATTAATATTTAGAATTTTCTCGTGTCATTTTAATTCCAAATATTTAAAGGTTTCCTATACCTAGGCCTAGGTAACTCAACGTCATTGACAATCAATAATGTTATAACCTATCTTACGTTAGCTCACTCACATAATAAATCATCGCTTGATACAGTGAAATGCCACCAAATGCCTCATCTTCCCACAAATCATTCCCCGCAATGAGTTTTTGCGGGTGTCCAAAGGGTGTCCGGTAGACGCTAACTGTTCTGCTGACCATTGTAACGGGCGAGGTGACAGATGGCTGGTGGCGGTGCAAGGGTTATCCCGATTCCATCTGTCAAGCACTATCAATCACGCGCCTTGTAAATATTGTGCGCTACCATCGACTCTCATTGTTTGTCAATTTGTCACTCACAATCTGCCAATTATACACTACATTTTGCACCAATAAGTGATAGGTACCTATTTTGAACTTTATGCGAAAGTCATAGAATGCAAAGGTGAACTGTTGCAAATAATAGATAAGCTGCGCTACATGTTTAAGTCTGCTGATGTAATATCATGAGTAGAAGTCATGCTGGGTTTCGACAATCAGTTTTTGAAAAAGGGATATTATAAAAAGGGTTATTAACTTAGTAAGCGACGGTTTCCTGATTTTTTTGATTTCTAAGAGCTCAATCAACTCTATCTAAGAGTACAAAATAGATAGCTACACTTCTGAATCCCGTCACGAAATGGAGACCATAGTTTGGATCAAAATCAGAACAAAAACTATGATGCAGTAAAAAATCACATCAAAATAACGTTTTCAAAATTCATGACATTTCGCGAATCACGCGGGGCGGGACCGCGTTGCGCGGCAGATGTCGATGCATCCGCCCTCGAGTTGCGTTCGAGAAAAAACGCGTCGAGAAGGCGTGGTACCAATAAATTTTGTCAAAATACGCTAGACACAAACACTTCCCATACCATGCCCTATTAGAATAACAGAACAAATCGGTTTAATTTGTTAACAGGCGTTCAGAATGGGTGTCACATGTTTCGGTGGGTGCGAGGTATGCTCTCGGAATTTATTTAGTTTCGACTCTACTAATTGCCGATGACAAAGTTTAATAGCTCGTGCACATGTTAATAGGTGCGTCGTCTTGTTTAGAAAAGTAATGGGCGAGTTAGTTTTAATAACTTCACCGGGTTTATTGAACGAAACATGGTTTTTAATGCCTTTTTCAACATTTATAGCTTTTATACCGTCACATTTAATATCCCGTCTGGTACCTACCTAATAAGTCAAATGAATATTACTTGTTCAAAAACAAGTGCATCTTTCACTTTTATAATATAATTTTATGTATGTATGATGTATTTATTCATATAGGTATGTATTTATGTATATTATATTATCAAGTTTATTTATTTATAAATATTTATGTATTCATGCATTTTATTTTTTTTATTATATTATGAAGTTAAGTACCCACTTCATCTAAAGTTTTATAATTATTCCTGTACTAAAAACCACCGTCCTCATTATTTTCGTTTCTTTTCACTGTTTTCTGGGTTGTCTGGAAGAGATCGCTTTAAGCGATAAGACCGCCCGTTGTGACACTTAGTTTTAAGCTTGTGCGTGTACATTGAGTGTTTGTGTATATGTGGTGTTTCAATAAAGAGTTCATCTATCTATCTATGAGTTATATAGTATTAAAAAGTATTCATTTGTACAACCTTCTTATTAATACCCAAATAATAATTATTAGGTGTTTTGTTTCTGTCCACAGAGCAAAAAAAAGCGAAGCATCATTTGTTTCATAGCTCTGTGTTTATGTCTATTACAGAAATAAGCAATGATAAAACAGGAGAAAACAACTGACTAACATGGAGTGTTTATGGAACCATGCAAGTATTAGCCTCAGTATCTGTCTTTGCGTAGTGCGTATAAAGCGACTAAGTAAAAATCTAAGGTTTTTGGTCAACTGCATTATCTCGATAGCATATTTTTTATTGTTGATTCGAGTCACTTATCTAAAACATTCCAGCAAGCTAATAACAGCTCGCTGTAGGCAGAGCAAAGGTGCATCAGTTCTGAGGTGTGAGGCCACATCTCGACAAATATTTGTCAAGTTCACGTCGAGATTACTTTATCTGACTGTGCCCAAATCTGACCGGCGCATGCGTAACTAGATGTTAAGATTATAGAGTGTTGACGTGGGGTTACTGATTCATGGTTTAATTAAGATTTTGGATGTATCCGCTTGGTCATTAGTGTGGTCATAATATGGAAGTAGATACTGGTCTAGTGTTTTTTATTTCTGTAGTAGCTATTGTGGTGTTTGCATTACCTACCTAATTTAAAAATTTGCGTTACAAGCTAATATTATGCTTTTTAAAACGAAAATATTTTGAACATAGAATGTTTTCGCAGGTTCGGCCCCCCACTAGGTGGAGCGACGATCTGGTGGAAACCGCGGGGAGCCGATGGATGCAGGAGGCGCTCTTTGGGAGAGGCCTATGTTCAGCAGTGGAGGTATTCAGGCTGGTAATGATGATATTGATAATGAATAAAATTGTTCCTCATATGCTAAATCAGTTTTTACTTCAATCATTTAGCAAATATATTTGCTAAATTTATGGGATTCTAGTTATAACTACCTATAAAAGAGCGCTTAGAGTTTAAATTCTTAAGATCCACACTAGTGGCGATATTACATTCTTTTTATCAGGTCAAACGTCAAAGGTACGCCGACCGTGTAATTCTAGTCACACATGGGCCTACACCTACCGCGACCTTTTACAATAAACGGCGGCCGACGTCTCTTTTAAAACTTTAGCAAATAGGTATGATTTATTGATATAAAAACTATTAAACAAAAACTCGGTGCCACACTGTCTGCTAACCCCAGACGCAGGCGGCAGAGCGCAAGTAAAATTTACAAAAAAAAATGCAGCCCTCTGGGGTGAACCCACAAGGGAACGCTGTCGCCTTACTTTGATGTCCCTAATCATAAATTATTTTTTGCTCGCGCAATTCGTTTTTGGTTTACAATATCTATAATATTAAATTGGACAGAAAAAGTTTCTGTCTAAAATTAATATTACGTTTTTTTAAATAAAACTGTTGCATTTTTGACCACTTTTGAGACCGATTCCAACATAGGTACGTATACATTACTTTGTACAAAATTTGAATCACAAACTAAGCAGATACTGTTATAAAAATCATAATATTGGTTCCATCCCGGACAGTGACACAAGCATGTTATTCAAACAGTAGGTTCCTTAGAGTATATAATTATACGTACTTGTTTATGTACACTCTAAGGTAGGTACAATTTTTCTCTTTCCAAAAGATGTGTGATCTCTAACAAGTTATCGACTCCGGTTCACCGCCACATCTCACCGCGAAGCAAACGAGCTCAAATATACGAAGTTCTAATCCTTCAAATCTCAAATGGTCGATTACGAGCACACCGACGTCGCAGAGTCCTACATTCTTTGTTTGACAAACTTCTCGAGCACTCCGGATCGTTTGTTTAGTCCCGAACGAGTTATTTGCATCGACTGTGACAAACAGACAACATGAGTTTATTTTTATCAAAAAAATAAAGACTTTTTCATTGTTATTAAACACCTTTCTATGGGAGCCACCCAATTAATTTCCATCTGGAACAATATCTGATCATACGATGTTCACAAAAACGAAATCCCATTATTAGAAGGAAAAATCCTCTAACCCAACATAATTAATTTTCCATATTTTCACAGGGAAATAATGAGATCTGTTCTCGGTTTAGCACCCTGGGTGGAAAAAAGCTCAACGAACGAGAAGGCTTTAGCAAGATTCCGCAAAACCTGATCAATTTAAAATTAAAGCCACGAAACGTGTTTTTCGCGTATTTTATAAAAATCTCGGGATATGAGGACAATCTTCGACGGCTAAGCTCGGAGGGCGATATCATACGCAGCACTGATGAAATTTCTTCTGCCGAATATGTAAAAGGAATAACGTGAAATTTTTACAAAAATGTAGCGCGATCCGTGATCCAATTTCTTGAAAATGAAATGTGAGATCAAAACGAAAAGGTGTACACATTGTGACCAAGGGCCGTACTGTGAGCTCTTAGCGCGATTCAAATCAGAGCGTATATTGGATCGCAATGTTTTTTTCGTATGAATATGTTGACACGCGACCCAAAATAGGCTCTCTTGAATCGCGCTTAGAGCTCACAGTCATCATCATCATCATCATCATCATTAACAGCCTGAAGACGTCCACTGCTGAACATAGGCCTCCCCCCGGGAGCGCCACTTAGAGCGGCTGCTCGCCTCCTGCATCCATCGGCTCCCCGCGGCTCTCACCAGGTCGTCGGTCCACCTAGTGGTGGGCCGGCCTACGCTGCGTCTTCCAGTTCGTGGTCGCCACTCGAGAACCTTTCTTCCCCATCGGTTGTCAGTTCTACGAGCGATGTGGCCTGCCCATTGCCATTCCAACTTGCTAATCCTAAGAGCTACATCGGTCACTTTAGTTTTTTTTTTATGTATAATAATCCTGCGTTTGACTACATCTCACCTGATGGAAAGCGACGATGTAGCCGAAGGTGTAGCACGCAGACTCATGAGGTACCTATTCACTCTTGTCTTAAAAAGACCCAAATTATATTTGTTAGGAAACAAGACCGACGGGAGCAAATTCCATTCCCTAGCAGTCCGCATAATGAAGGACTCAGCAAAACGCTTGGTGCGGCATGTTGGCAAATCTACTACATAGGGATGAAACGACTCTCCGCGCTTCGTAGTTCTGTGGCAGAATGGAGATGGTGGTATTAGCTCGTGCAGCTCTTGTGCGCACTCCCCGTGGTACAACCGGTAGAAAATCGAAAGACATCCCACCCTCCGTCGGTGTTCTAGGCTGTGCAGTTTACTTGCCATGACCAGCACCTCGTCATTGATGAGTCTTTTGGCGCGACGTTCTATGGAGTCCAGAGCAGCAAGCTGGTATTTAGCGGAACCATCCCATATGTGGCTACAATACTCCATACCATCCATATTATCTGAGCTTGGTACAGCCGTAGAAGCAGGGATGGTGTGAAGTACTGCCTAACTTTACACAGTACTCCAAGTTTTCTCGCAGCCGTCTTAGCTCTAGATTCTATAAAACGTCCGTAATTTAGGCTTGAGGATATCTGCACGCCGAGTGAGTCGAGTTGAACGCTTAACTGCTCCGGCGTTCCCTGAAAGAGAGGTGGGACGGACAATGGTAGCCGTTTGGCAGAAAAAACACACGCCTGAGTTTTAGACGCGTTAAACTGAACTAGATTATCAGTGCCCCAGTGAGACACTACTTCAAGAGTCGAGTTTGGGTGTTCAATCATCTCCTCTCTGTGAGACAAGACATCATGAGCACCAGCCCGAGCATTCGAAAGTATCTCTCCACAACAGTGCTATCGTCTGCATAACCAAGAATTCCTGGCACGAGCAAATCGTTAATATGCAGAAGAAACAGTGTTGCAGAGAGAACCGATCCTTGAGGGACTCCGGCATTGATTGCCGTTAGGCCTGAAGAGCACCCATCAACTACTACCCGAATAGACCTGTCAGACAGGAAGTTGGAGATCCAGGTGCACAGGCTGGATGAGATGCCGAATGAGGGAAGCTTATTCAAGATGCTAGCATGCCAAACTCGGTCAAAAGCCTTGGAAACATCTAGCGAGATAGCTAGAGCTTCACCATGCCGCTCTATCGCTTTACCTCAGTAATGAGTAACATATGCTAGAAGGTCCCCAGTCGACCGGTTCCGGCGAAAACCATATTGGCGATCGCTGAGGATATCGTTGCTTTCTAGATAGTTAAGAAGCCTTAAGTTAAGTATACGCTCCATGACCTTACAGAAGATGGAAGTTATGGCAATTGGTCTGCGGATCTCCTCATTACGGATCTTATCTCGCAAGAAAACACCGAGCATTGCTCTCTCCATAGCCCGTTGTGCGACTCTGAGCTTAGTAATGAGGCCAACAGTTAGAGACCACGTTTCAGTTCCATAAGTCATCACTGGCAACACACATTGATGGAAAACTTTTGTTTAAGGCTTTGTGGTATTTTGGAGTTCACAGTACGGCCCCTGGAAGTTATTATACATCCAGCCAGAATTTCAAAAGCTAACTAAGTAAACCAATATCATATTATTCAAAAACGACAATGCCCGAATGACGACAGCAATCGCTTAATGAACTAAAGCACAATAGCGCTTTAATAAATAAAACGCATAGCATTTTAATCCCCCATTTAAATTCAATGGCAACAGCAAGTGCAAGCTAATCATCGCAATATAATGCTTCGCTGATCCACGAGGGTTGTTTTTTAAAGCGGAAAAGAGACAAGTTATGTGCGTTCGCTTGTGAGAGAAAGAGATGCTGGATTCATCCGAATTGACTTTAAATGATTGCCTTTGTTGCCCTTTTTTGTCCGTCGGTGATGGATTGCAAATCGTTGCGTTTACGCCAGACGTCATTTTATAAAATGAGACAGGGTGCGTTTTAGGGTACTTTTTATTTTATATAGTATGATCTGTTGTTGTTCAACGCGCATAATTATTATTTTATTAGACATGTAGGTAGGTATAAAGAATTTTTTGATGTACCAGAACCATTTTAATAATGTAGAATTATATTTTTATGAAATATTTGGATGCACTGACCTTGGTATTGTTTTATAGGGTGTCTCCTCTTTAGTAGCAATTACAGAGCATGAAAAAAAAATCGCTTTTTTCAATGCTCATATAGCAATTTATTTTAAGCCTTCAATAATTAAATCTCTCTAAGAGAGAAGTAAGGCCTTAGGGCTGTTATAATTTTATCGTTTTATTATTGTATTAGTTTAAATAATGTACATTACTCGTTATAGAAAAAAAAATCTCGTACATAATTATTGATGTAGATTGGAACCGAGTATCATCATCCGAATTGCGCCAGCTCCCCCTGGCGCATGACTAATTGTGTAACTAAACATCCGGGGGGCGACTAATCCAATACTGATGTGTTTGTAAAAACTATCAGATTAGATGCAAGGGACGACGCTATTGTTTATAAACAGGTGACAAAAAGTTTACAAAATGTTATAAAAATTGCAACTTTTTGGGCTATGATTTCATTTTAGTTTCGTACTCAATGTCGAAAGCCATTTTAGCATTCCCATAACGCCATATTCTATACCGCTTATGATAGAAAATGTAGAGCAGTAGGTAGATCATTAGCGAAAAATTTAGAGTTTGTACAGTATAGGTATATAGGAGAGAAAGGTAATAACTTACTGTACTCTTTGTATATTGATCCACCATTTAACACGTGGTCGCAGTTGTCAGACCGTCTACTATTTTTTTTTTTATTTTGGTAGTCAAGTTGTGAATCTCAATATGTATGTGTATGAGTATCGGATGAGTTGTTATCTCTATTACAATAGCAATAAGGCTGACATTCACAGACGAGTTCGAGTTCGAACTCAAACTCCGTTATGTCAAAATTGGAGTCTAGACTCGGAGTTCGGTCGAATTGGCATTCACATTCGAGTTTAGCATAATGGAGTACGAGTATATGCTCATCTGAGAATGAGACGGGCTGAGTCACGAAATCGGTGACTCGAGCCGTGCTCAGACATCGCCATCTTTATTGTCACGCATGTTTTTAAAAACAATGCTGCTTAAAATCAATTTTTGTGAACAAATGTATTTTGTGTTGAATAAAACGAATAAATTACGAAATAAAATTAGGTACTTCATAGATTTATTTATAATGAAAATAACAATAAAAAAATTCTAATAGTAATTGACTGGCAGATCCTGTGTTTTCTTTTCTCTGTTGTATTGTAGATTTTGCTTCCCCGGCTTGTGTCTTCACATTCACATTATTCCATGCCTTTTTAAGTTGTTTGTGAGTAGGTACCTTACCTATAATATAGAATTAATCTTAAATTAATGGTAGGTCTAGGTTTATTAAATAAAAATCAATTAGAACGAATAAATTACAAAATAAAATTAGGTACTTCATAGATTTATTTATAATGAAAATAACAATAAAAAAATTCTAATAGTAATTTACTGGCAGATCCTGTGTGTTTTCTTTTCATTGTTGTATTATAGATTTTGCTTCCCCGGCTTGTGTCTTCACATTCACATTATTCCATGCCTTTCTAAGTTGTTTGTGAGTAGGTACCTAACCTATAATATAGAATTAATCTTAAATTAATGGTAGGTCTAAGTTTATTAAATGAAAATCAATTCATATGGTACCTTTTAGGAATTAACATGCACATATGAGGAAATCATCAATGCTTTGCATTTTGGCTCCATAGTTCTTCTTTTCTATTATTAAAATGAAGCATTTATTTTTATTTAGTTTCTAGAATTTGTATGTATGGAGCTATTAGCTGCCTCAGATTTTGTGAGCAAATACTGTGAACACTATAGAGACGATTTATTTTCCATTGCTATTTCCATTTCCATTGTATTTTTTAATTTCACTCGTGTTTTTATTATTTAGGTAAATAACAACATTCATAATAGTCATTATAATTGAAAAAACAAAGAGAAATGGCGTGCTTTTTAAAGTCTCCTTCAAAGAGTATATAATTATCACCAGTTTTTTTTCTCTAATCTGTGATCACCAATGAGTTTGATCTCCTGTTTCAGTTATTCATACAATATTTGCTATGTTTTCTCCCTTTTTAGCATAATACTGCCAAATAAAAAAGGCAACGTGTAAGTCACTAATGTCAAACTGCACTTGTCTATGGCCGGAGTTTACTCGGCAGAGTGAGGGCGGAGTTTACGTTGGAACTCGACTGTGAATTTAACAACACGGAGTATACTCGCCGAGTCCGGAGTTTGTACTCACGTGAGTTCGATCGGAGTAAACTCGATGCACTGTCTCTGAATGTCAGCCATAGACAGTCTCACCTGATGGCAAATGACGACGCGATCGCCATGATGAAGCGTCGAGAATACTGGTTCACTTTCTACTACACTGGATAAAAAACAAAATTTATAATACTGAGAGAATTTCAATTGACAAAGGCGGAAAATTGCGCATCACCCAGGCACGAACAAGTGCAGAACCCGACTGGGGTAGGTGAATAATCCCTAATTTTGTATACAAAGGGCTGCCCACATCGTCACGGTGGCGACGCCTGATTGCCTGTGACGACCTCGTCATCACTGTTTTGTGAAGCCGTTATTCATAAATTCGTAATATATAGAGATATTGATGTTTTGAACACGTGCTTTTAGTAGATATTAGCTTTTGAGAGGGAATCGATTGCTTTATCGGTTTTAAAAAAATGAATTGGTTTATTTTTGTTATTTATAGCAAAAATTGTTTCAGCTTTAGATATCATGGTTTTAATTAATAAGAGTATTTTTCTTTGTTATTTTGAAGAACTATTTCATTAGCACGATGATATTTGACGGGCTCAATAGCTCAGTTGGTAGTAGCCCTGCCCACAGAGTACATTGGGCCCTGCCTTCTGAACTACTGCCCGGGCTGTGGGTTCGATTCCTACTGGACAAATATTTGTGTGATGAACATAGATGTTTGTTCTGTGTCTGGGTGTTATATTGTATTCTATGTATGTATATACAAACAAAAAAGTATCTAAGTATTATATCAGTTATCTGGTTCCCATAGTACAAGCTTTGCTTAGTTTGGGGCTAGATGGCGTTGTGTGAAATGTCCACACATATTTATTTATTTATTTATGTAGTGTTATATATAAATGTGTGTGTATGTGGAAGTAGGCCACAGGGGGTTACTTATATTTTCCGATTTCTTTGCTTACTATGCTGGCAATCAGCCGCTCAAAGAGGCGCTCTTTGAGAGAGGCCTATGTCTCAGCAGCGGTCGTCTTCAGGCTGATGATGATGATGATGATGATGATGATAATGCTCATTTCCACCAAGTTTCATGCTCGCACTTGGTAGGACGTGCCCAAATAAATTGTAGTAGGTACGTCATGGAGAGATAAATGAGAACTTATGAGCTGTCAATTTTTGGTGCAGACGGGCATACGTCATAGAAATTAGGTTGCAATCGTTATAAACTATAGTTGGTTTGCATTACCTATTCCAACAGTCGCATTATCTAAATAAAATTAAGACTAGAAAGTAGGTACCTACATACAGTAGGACAACTGGTTCACGTATTCATTCTAAATCCACATCAGCATCCTATCAGTAAGGCCAAGCAACATATCTTCATAAAAATAAAACGAAGATACGACTCAATCGTAAGCGAGGTCTCGTCGCCTGAAAAAGTCCCTTTTATTTTATTTACTATCCGATGGAGTTTAAAACGGGATTTATACGGCAATATAAGATCTCAGTCGGCGTAACGCAAATACATGGACTTTATTGTGAAATTGTAAATAAGAAAATTCTGTTATTAAATGTTTGATTTTGGTAGACTGCTGGCTAACTTAAGTTATAATGTTTTTTCTTGGCTATGAGCATGATTAAAGTTGAAATGCCCGGATTTCAATAAACAATCTTTGGATTAGAAAGTGTCACTAGAATCAAATGTAGCTGTTTTGATTGCAAGAGGCAATCAGCCGCCCAAATGGTTCTGTTCAGCAATCTTCAGGGTGGATGATGATGATAAAATATTGTTCCGGCTACGACAGCTTATGTTACGTTCTATCGGCAGTTCCAAGTTATAGAAATTAGGCATAAAAGCATTTGCAGCTACTCACATTTAAGTTTTTCCAGTGGCTCATGGTGTAACGGGGGCGCGTGATGTAGTGGCGCATGCTGCGGCTCGTGATGCAGCGGCGCCATGAGGCTGGATATCGCCGAGCCGACGGATGCAGCCACAGACTCGTGCAAGTGTCCGCCTCCATGCAAGTCCAGCTCCGACAGGCACAGGCCGTTCTCGCTTAGCGGCTCCATGCCAGCCGCCAGCGCCTCTTTGTACACGCGGAGATGAATGGTGACGGTTTCTGGGGCGGGTGGGTAACGCGCTGACAGCGCTCACGCCTGCATCGCTGCAGCGCTGGAATGGATAAGGTTACTTTAGATGCGAATCAAAGATTGAGGCGTAAGTATGTCTTTTATGTTTTTCTAATCATTCTCTGACTTTATAACAAAGTATAAGAGGCAAGCAGTCATTTAAAGTTACTTTCTGTGGGTTTATTCAACAGTGGACGTCTTCAGGCTAATAATGAGAGATAGGGATAGGAAAACGGAAACAGGGACTACCTTAATTAAAAGATTGTTTTGTTACTAGTTAAATAATGGAAAATGTTTCGAATATTCACATCATACCATATCATATCTACTATATACTTAAGGTATACCTACATAGTCATTTTACTCTTTAACCCAAGCTTCCGCATCTCACAAAAGTTTCTAAAGAGAGCATAAATCAATTTCACTAAAATATCAGCTTGATTTAAGGCATATATACACAAGCCGTTGTTTGAGCGGTAAAAAAATAAGCGCCATAAAAACCAGTGGGATGGAGATATATAACTTTACAACTTTCATAATTCAAATAGCCCGTCAGTGACCGAGGATCGGTGTTTCAGTGTGCACATAAAACTCTGTAATGGTTGGAAGAGGAAAAAACGCCCAAAACGTGGGGGGAAGGCGCTCATATGTGATTTATTCGTTTAATTGCCTTTTTCTGCCGCAGCACCTATCCGCGGGAATTCAATATTCAATAAAAAGAGCAAAAGGAAGTGTTGAAGCGCGAATGTGACTGTTATCGCTGGTCCGCTGGCAGCAGCGGCGTTATATCAATATGGCTTCGAAAGTTTTAAGCTGGTATAAAAAGAGGATCCCTGTTTTTTTACTATTTGCAACAATATATGTAACAAAAATGTTTAGTCGTGAAGTTGATAATACCTAAACACTTGCCTATAACTATAAAAAATCACCCAACAAAACCTATATTGTTTCTACAGTTAAATTTTGTCTATGATGTTCTGCAGTGATAAAAACTTGATTTAAAATATATGGGTTTATTATTTTATTTCATTTTGTGTATTATGTTAGTTTATGGTAGGTCAAAAATATATACTTAACAAAAATGTAAGTGTAACGAAAGCAATTTTAATTTTAAGTAGATTTGATATAAGTAGGCGTATTAAAAAACCCCTGTCTGTTTGCAAAAAACAATTAAATCCATTACTCCAAAAGAAGACGAATGTAGTCAGCCAATACGCTAACGCGCATGTTAAGCATTTCCAGAAAGCTTTATACCTAAATAAATAATATCTAATGATCCAGTCTTATCCACAGATATCAAACACAAAACCAAAGTCTCAAGGCTCAACACAAAGTCAATCTCACAGCAGTCGTCACCGCGGCAAATTGTTCCTAATACAAAGAGATACTAATCTTAGCCCGACTGAGTAATTGGGCAAGCCGAAGGCAGCAATCGGCCCGCCTGAGCCACTGTTATCCCTTTAAACCGATGCAAAGCCTTTTTTAAGCCGAAAGATTTAAGTTGGTGAAAGTGCTTCGCTCTATTAAAACACCATCTCATTGGAATTTCACTTCGAACTGTTCTCCGATCGAGGAAACTGTTGCGAGAATTTTCTTTCCTGTTTTCTGAAAGTTCGCCTCGACTCGTCATGTTTAGAGTTACATATCTAAAGGTCGATTTATACTTCGACAAGTACAGCAGCGAGATTACTTGAGTGTCTAGCGAGGTTCTAGCAAGTTAACGTGCGGTGGACGCGAGTTTATTTGTGGTCCTAGCGAGTTAACTTACGGTGCTAGCGAACTAACTTGCAGTCCTTGCGAGTTAACTTGCACTCCTACTGAGTTTACTTGCAGTCCTTATAAGTTTGTTTCTATACATTTAAACTCTTTATAAGTAATCAATTAGTTTAATTTTATTAGTAGACCATAAAGGCTACTTCTATAAGTACACCATCTGGGGGTACTCTGCCACTTACAGAGAAATAATAGGTACTCTTTGACACTATTTAGGAGTAGATGTATGTGCTATTTTTACACCTATCACTCTATTGTCATAAGCGTCAATGACACTTATCGTCCACAACTTTGAACTCACCGACAGAGAGCAATCCAACCGTTTATAGTCACACCTAAACTTCACTCGAAAATCTGATACACATTGCACTTCTTCACTAAAAATTATAATAAAATATCTTTTTGTCTTTGATAAACACAAGACTAGGGCGCAAAAACATAACCATTTGAGACATCTTTGTTAGTCTACTTGTCAAAACCAGCGAAGTAAAAACCACTCAAAGTACAAAATATCTTGTTTGCTTTCACTGCATTTACCAATTTACTCTGTGTGTGTGTTGTTGAAAGTGTTAAGTAACTAAATTAAAATTAATGAGAGAATTTCGAAGTTACACTTCACTCAATGACCAGGGGCCGTACTGTGAGCTCTTAGCGCGATTCAAAACAGAGCCAATATTGGACCGCTTGACAAAATCTTTATACAAAAAAAACAAAGTGATCCAATATGGCTCTGATTTTGAATCGCGCTAAGAGCTCACAGTACGGCCCCTGCTCCGCGATCATGTCACCTGATTGCAACATAGGTAGAAACACAAAAATGTATGAATTTGACAATTTCAATTCGCAGTTTATGTGCATAGTTACTGTGGAATTGTTCAAATTCGGAATGAAATTCTCCTGCCGCGTTGCCATCAGAGTTCCGTGATCACCCCGTAGACACACTTATCACTTCCACACTAAAATCATGAGAAAATATCTCTATGTGTCTTTTAGCACAGATAATAATATTTACACTACATTACTTTTGGTAATGACATGTAAAACACGTGTAAATGGTATACGAGTGACACAGTTCCAAATATTTGCTTACATTTTGTATCTCTGCTGTATCTATTGCGATAACATGTTTTATGACATTGTCAATGATTCGATATCAGCATCTGTCATGTTGACATTGACGAGAATGTTTTACGCTTGAGGGGATAATGATAATATCACGATAATATAGTGATAATCGTAAAGATGATAATTGTGTGAATACCGTGAACCTAGAATAACTTTTTATTCCGTAGATGACTGATGAGTCGCGATCGGTTGTCATCGTTATCCTAACGTCTCAAATCATATTACACTATTGTATTAAAATTACAGATTAATTTGTAAAGGAAAAATTAGAATCACGAGCGGGGATTGAACCCGCATCCATCCATCCTTCAAGCCGGGATATGCTTTGCTTAAGCTACCGTGACAAGTGGTCTCATGTCCGAATTTTTCCTTCACCTTTACAACCAACTTACGGGGTTGAATCTAATCTGTAGATTACGCTAAGTAGGCGATACTGCTATAAAAATCATAAGTATTAAAATTAGTTTTGAATCAAATAGTTTTACCCATTGTATCAGTTATCTGGTACCCATACACAGTACAAGCTTTGCTTAATTTGGGGCTAAATAGTGCTGTGTGAAATCTCCACGTACATTATTTATTTATTTAATGTCAGGTATTTTTTTTATTTCCGTTTGAGACATTTACTCAATATATTTTATAATGATTTTGGTTGAGTTCAAAGTTTTTAAGGGTCATGCATAGTATAGTGGTAGTTTCTTTACCAACGCCTATTTCATCATCGGCCCTGGGTTTTCCGCTACAGAAGGTAGACCCTCTATTAGCACGCCATTGCATCCTCCTCAGTCTCTACCACAGCTGCTTTCCGCAAGTCGTCGCTACTACTACACCTACTAAATACTTATATTAATTAGTTAATTACCCATTAAGACAATGTGCTTCTAAAATAGTAAACTCCAAATTGTGCTTCACAAGGAAAATGCGTACGAGGTATGTCTGATTTGAATAATGCACGTCTAAGTATTTTTAGAAACCTATCTAAATCCTCGAGACTATCCTAGTAATTTAGACGGATTACTTCAAGAAGTTTCGACATTAAAGTATTAGAGTTGGATGACTTCTAGAGTAATCTAATCGATAAGAATGTATGAATGAAATGGACTAGTTGTGTTTATTTATAACTGCGGTTATCTAAATTCCAAATCTCAATACGTTTACGATTTTTTTTATAAGAATGATGGATGTTACGATCTAGCCATTCACCTGATGTTGAACTGCACGACTGCTCATAACAGTCGCAGTGTCACGGCTTTAAAATAATAAAG
This sequence comes from Ennomos erosarius, assembly GCA_963580505.1. Taxonomy (NCBI): domain Eukaryota; kingdom Metazoa; phylum Arthropoda; class Insecta; order Lepidoptera; family Geometridae; genus Ennomos; species Ennomos erosarius. Next base: position 4,351,341 of record OY756982.1, read on the forward strand.
TTGCATACACCAATGCGCAAGTACGCACGTCATCCTGAGACATTCCACAGTTTAGTCATCAGATTACTAGACTTTGAGGTCAGTTCACAAGTATCGTTTGCCCAATAATTCACTAGTTACAGTGCCATTCAAATCGGTACACATTAGCGCTTGCTTGAGTGTTGTGTATTATGTTTACTTTGTGAAAAAAAAAAACACAATGTTTACAAATTAGGTATAGTTAGCAAAAAATCCAAAACAATATGAAAAAAAATATTAATCAATGAAGATAAAATCATTTATCATTATAAAAGTAGGTACTTACTTCTTGCGTCCGACGGCTCTCCGCGATTTTGACCAGCTAGGCGATCATGTAACTTGATTGCAATCGATAAACACATAATTCATGGGTTTTATAGCTTCAATCTTCAATATGCAGTTTATGTGCATAGCATAGGTAACTGTGAAAATTTTCAAATTTGGAATGGCATTCTCCTCTTGCATTGCAATCAAAATTACACGATCACTGCGCGGGTCGTCGGTCCACCTATAGTGGAGCTGGCCGGCACTGCGTTTTCCGGTACGTAGTCATGGAATATTTCTTACATTTTTTTAAATAAAGCATCGACTGAAGTCGTTTGTGCTCTATATATTAAGATAACATTGTTTCATCAAATAATTAACGGAGGAGACCTATCCTAAATGTTCACCGGTGGACGTCTCCGGAGTCTTCTACTGACTGTTGATGGGGTTCAATCTCAGTAGATCCATGATGGATCTAGTGAGATTTTATTATCTCATTGGATTTTATTATTGTAGCAGATTCATTGAATTAAAACCTGGCCATCCAGAATAGTTATTAAACTACAAAGCGACGTAATTTCAATTTATCAAGCAGCACTAAAGGTATGCGTTATCAAGTCGGCACGATAAATTATTATCATTCACAAGATAGCAGTGCTATGGCTAACAACACGTCTCATACGTAGCCCTTTGTCTCAATAACATATTCTATACATCTTTTAGATAGGGGTCGTGAAATTACAATACTTAAAACGACATGGTCCTTAAGGGGCTACATGTTTGTGGTGCGTTGTACCTTGGTTACATTTTTGTGTGGCATTCAGTCCTATATTTAGGTAGGTACCTTTTTGTATGTGTTCTGCTTCGTTTAAATTATTTCTATAATACAGAGTTTTTACATTATTTCGTTGTAGGTATCAGAGAATAAATGATAATTATCTAATATCTATGGTATTAATACTATCACATTAAATTGAACTTTGTATTTAAGTAAAACAAAAGTCAAAGTTTTCTGTCTGTTCTTAACATTCAAAGTAAGTGAGGGACAAATCACTCTCCTATTAAAATTAAGAAGGCTGCTAATTTCCATAGTAACTATCTAAGTATGTAATATGCTGTGGCTGTGGTTTCGACTTTTAGAGAATTTAGCCCATTTTAGCCACTGCGTATGGTTTCTCTCGCCCGCACCAAATATTGCCATTACATTTGAGTGGCATCAAAGAGCACAGAGCACAAAAGAAACGCTTCTAAGTGCGAGTAATTTTTTCCAAAGCTCTGTGTCAAAGAGTTTTCAGCACTCAATAATAATCTTCTTAGAGTTTGTCTAATGCAGCATTATACCTACTTACAAAGCCCATTATGACCACACATTTAATGTAAATTAAAAACAAATATGTTACTACTTATACTTAGGGCCTATTGGAAGAGAAACCGGAGACATGGTAACGTATACCTATTTGATGTTAATACTGCAGGAGCTTGGTAAAAGAACTTGGCTTGTTTTTCAACCACCAAAAGTTGAGGTGCTTGGTAACAACTGCTTGAAAAACAGAAGAAGTTCAAAACGTGTCCTCACATAACAACTTTATTAAAAATTTCATACCTTTAGTTTAAACTCGCGTCAATAAAAACTAATCATGCATGTCGGAAACTTAGGCTGAAACGTCTTCTCATCCTCTCTTTTTTACTTTCTCTTTCTCCTAAAAGTGTGAGTTGAGCGTGAGTAACAAAGATAGAAAAAGCTTTTTCAGAAGTGTTCTAAACCTCAGAGTAAGTTTGAGGCCCACCGACGGACGCATCGGCGAAGCGGTAGCGTCAGCGACGTGAATTTATTCGGTAAGTAGAGTCCGCGCCAAACTTAGTGATGGCTGTGAGGTGAAAATTTGCACGGGAAGAGGTAAGCGGTGTGCCCAGCGTCGAGGCCTTGCAGCACACTTCACAGCCGCCACTGAATTTGGCACGAACCATGGCTATCCGCGCCGATCGCGTGGCCGCCTTGAGGCTTCACTGACGCCACTTGACGGTGTGCCATTACTCTGAGTTCTAAACTCTTCATCGCACAACAAACAATGCTCGGCGTGAATATGTCTAATTTTGAATTGAGCGTGATCAGCATGGAGACAGCATGCCTTTATCATGCTTCTATTATTTCTTGTTATCTCTTTGACGACGTCATACTACTTTTATGAGTCTTTTTATCTAATTTCAAATGTTTTTAGATTATAATCACCAGGCCATCAACATCTCACCGGTCGGTGGGTCGTTGGGATTTCAAACAAATAAAAAATTAGATTTGTTCCATGTAAGATTTTCTTTTCAGTAGGTACATCCACATACATCCATTGGGAAAACAGACGAGTGACGATAGAGCAATCTCCATCGTCACTCGTTTGTTTTAAATTGTTTTTTAAATTGTATCATGGTAACGTTTTGTATTGCTCGTCGTAAGAATAGAGTATACCCCCCTTTCTTATCCATACAAAAAACGCCAACGTTTTCCTAAACCTAAATGTTATCCGATTTCAATACGCGCGGAATCCCGCGCTGTATACCGCTACCCACTGCAGTAGCGTATAACGCGCCGGTTTAAATATGCCTTAAAACCAACCCAAGGTTTTCGTGTGTAGTGCCCCTAATGGTAGATTCCATATATGGAATCTACCGACACTCTACATCAGTTAAGGAATCTGAAGGTAATTAGCGTAGTAAGTACTTACGTGGTCTCAATTCAGTTACAGCATGGCGCTGACAACCGATGGGGAAGAAAGGTTCTCGAGTGGCGACCACGAACTGGAAGACGCAGCGTAGGCCGGCCCCCCACTAGGTGGACCGACGACCTGGTGAAAGCCGCGGGGAGCCGATGGATGCAGGAGGCGAGCCGCTCTAAGTGGCTCTCCCGGGGGGAGGCCTATGTTCAGCAGTGGACGTCTTCAGGCTGTTAATGATGATGATGATGATGGCGCTTAATAAAAGTAGTTTATTTTATTTGTTTATCATGTTATTGGTGGTCAAAAATTACCTTGGCTGATGAAAAATTGTATTATAAAGGAATATCAACATTTGTCGAACGATTCAACATTTATTTTATTATTATCGCCTAAATCCGTCCAATAGTTTTAACGCGCTGCGTGTTCAAAGGGACAGAAACAGGCAGACGGATAGACGGACAGCAATGAAAAAAAAAACTGTTTTTGTTTTAATAATCAAGTTTTTTGCAATTAAAGTTTTCAGAAAATATTAATGTCTAGACTTGTACAATGTATAGTAGGTACTTACATACCTAAGATAATAAAAAGTAAAGTTAAACTGCATAGGTAAAGGCATCTAGTGAAAACGTACCCTTTCACATTTAATTGTAATAATTATCTTTGAAAGAATGAAAGTGTTTTACTGCTCAAACCGGCAACAATAAAATTCTTAATATTATTTGAAAGAAAGAACGAAAGAATGAAAAAATGTTTATCATGACAACTACAATTAATAAACTAGTAAATTATTTTTATAAAACAAATAGGTAGGTAGGTATTTCTATTTGCTTTCTATTACTTTATAGTATACAACACATAGGTAGGTATTATTACCCTGTCTATAGCGGTCAATATATTTTTGGCGCACTTTATTTTCAAATCAATTCACCTATTATATTATATCTTATACAAAGCCGCCTAACTTTGAGTAGGCCTAAATACACTCACGTGCTAGGTAATTTTTGTTTCTAAATAATATATAAATAGTCTACAACTTTTGCTTACACAATAAGTAAGTAGGTATGTCTCAGACCCAGATAATATAATACCTACGGTACAGGTGCCTCATCCCATACAACGGAATAACGCGGGCTATTTTACAAATTATTTTATTTCTGTATACGCAAGATTATCAAGCGACATTTATTGTGTTTTGATGAAGTATTGGGCCAAGTGAATACACTGGACACTAACTAGTAACACTCTAGACACGATTACTGCATTTTTTTCAAGTTCGGGCTATTTTGTGTTTGTACCTGATGAGACCCCGTGGTCTCAGATAACTTCTTAGCTCAAATCCATTCTTTTATAATTTAGTATATTCTAACCATCAGAATTTTACCTGCAGTATAAGTACTAGCCCTATATACAGAGTTTACGTCGATCAAAACTTTTCTGTGTAAGATATCCGATAGATTCTCATAAATACGCTAAATATAGCAGTATTTTACTAAACAAAACAAGGTAAAAACTTCTTTCAAGTAGTTAGAATTACTAAGTAACCATTGTAGATACGATTTTTTTCAATTATTTAAGTACATAGTACCTAGTTAGAATTACTGAGTAAGCAGTCTAGTAAGTACAATTTTTTTTAATTATTTAAGTACAAATAAACCATCAATAGTTTTAAAAGTATACTTACCTGTTGATATGTAATAAAATAATTCAGAAAAACTAATCAACTATGCATATTATATTATAGATATTATCATGAAAATTATGGCTTAAATATTTTTTTGTAGTCCATGTTGCATTTGTACTGTGATTTATATATTTATCATTAGTCTGTGCCTAAGAAATTTTATTTTCTTTTGTATCACACTCTAAGGCCAGTGGCAGCATAATATTTCAAAAAGCTTATTATTGAATGTGGTTCATAGGAATGTATCTGCTTCATTTAAGAATAGGTAGGTACCTACCTTACCATTATTCATTTAATAAAGATGCTGCTCTATCAACTCAATTTTATGACTGCCCTTACAGAAACTTAGCTATTAAGGTATACTTTGCTGTTCATTTTATTTGTTCTTAGAAAATCTAATGTTTGTTTTGTCCCCAGATAATATAATATAGTACAGATGCCTCATCCCATACAACGGAACAACTCGGGCTATTTTACGAATTATTTTATATCTGCATTACGCAAGATTGTCAAGCGACATTTATTGCGTGCTGGCGAAGTATTGAGCCTAAGGAATACCCTAGACACTAACTGTAACGCTCACGACACGATCACTGCATTTTTTTCACGTTCGGGCTTATTTTCGTTTGTACCGGATGACACCCCGTGGTTTTGACCGTTATGTTAGAGTGAACAAAAACTATATTTGTACCTAATCTCTTAAGTTATTTATTCCTTACATAAATCATTTGTCATTGAGTTGACTCACGATTACTTTAATAATATACCTCATGAGTTCATGAGTTTAGTAGAAAGATAGAATTGTAGAGACCTATTACTAATGAAGGTTATTTTTTCTTACTCAACCGCGTTAGTATAGAGTCTCATCATCAATCAGGTAATGACTTTCTTAGGGCTTATGTAGATCTATTGGCTGTAGATACGCAGATGTACTTACAGTTGCTTTTTGCGAGTATTAACTTAATTGCTCTACATCTTGCCTAAAGAGTTTAGCTGCAGTATCAGGTATCATCAAGGATCAAAATACTTACTATTCAAAAAAAGATAACAGCAGATCCCGTTGTCTCGATGTTAGTTGGTTTCGATGATTCCTCGGATAGGTTTCACAGTGTGTGTACATGAAATCCGATGGTATCCGTCATAATCTGGTACAAGCCACGGGATTACGCGCGTCCACCGGTGGCCGGCCGTCACTAACGTAAACACCAGAGAACAAACCGAATCCGTATCCGATACCGATAAATCAAAGCGCACGATCGCGGCGACGTCGCTTATCCGCTAAATCCTGTCGGGATCGCGTAAAAAATACTAGTATTAAAAACAGTCTTAAGTGGGCTTACGTACGCGGCGCGATGCGGCCCGCGCTCACTCTAATCTCGGCCACTTCCCGGAGCAATTTGAACCTAACTCCACCACTCTATACATCATCCGCGCCCGCCCATCGAGCCGCGCCGGTCCCGCGCGCCTGCCCATACCACCGTCCCGCTCGCTCGCCATCACCTGCCCTATCTCCATCTCTATCACCCTGAAATCTCGCCACACTGAAAATTTTGTGCGTACGTGTGTAGTCGCGGGGCGCGGGGCGCAGTCAGCTGGACGAACTTGTGCGAATAAAATCGACTTTTTATCGGCTCGATGACGCCGCGTGACGTCACTGTTTACTTCTACCGGTCGAGTGTGGACACTGGATCTTGACGGCCTCGGTGACGTAATGTGATCGTGATACATCAACCTTTCCGGTACATGTTGTAAGTTGATCTGAAACTATTCCATGACTTCAAAAAATATGTAAATGTACGTTTCTAGTTTCGTTTAAAATCTTGTAGAAGATAGACCTTGCATAAAAAATGTCATAACAAAAGAGATTATTTAGCATCATCCATCTAAATTTAACAAATTATCCAGGAAAAACTCATTTAAATGGTGCAATATGTTTTCCTTATAGCGTAAAATAATTGCAGTTTAAATCGTTCCGTGCAGCGGAGTCTCTCGCAATAAATAAACCCCGCAACGTAAACAGATCGGGCGCATTAACCGCGCGTCGGCGTACATAAAGAGAGCGGTATAAATATAAAGTTCCCACTCGCCGCCGCGCAAACTTAGCTAAACAACGCCATAATTGCCTTCATTACTTAAATTACTGAAATTATTTATTCAAAAAGCTGGCAACATCGAGGCGATGTAGGCTCCGCCTTAAAGCCAGCGAGTAGCCAATAGGAGCGAGCGGTGTAGCGGGGGGCGGGGCGTCAGGCAATATGGCGGCAACCTTCTGTTGGCGTGTGGACGCTCGGCGCTTGCATGCTGTTTCAGTCTGTTCCTCACGCGGATACTTTCACGTGTTTTCGAGTGGATAATTAGTTGGGCATTGTTAATGAGTGAAAACAGCGGGCAGTGCTACGTGCTACGAGAGGTTATGGTGGCTACGTTGTGCTACGCAGCTACGCCGCCCGCCTATCTACGCCACCGCGGCCGCCCGACGGCATCCGTGATCCTCCCGACGGCTGGCGATGAAACCCTGTAGTCTCGATCGATTTCAAGACAATACTTTAGTGCTAATTATTTGTAGTCTGTCAATGTACAGTAACAAAGCCTGATTCCCGAGATTTTTTAAGTGTTAGTGTTAGTTGACATGGGGATTGATTTTTATGATCAATAATATTTATTGATGACATTATTTTAATTGTTTATGAAAGTAGAAGGCTCTAATAAGCTGTAAAAAGACTTCATTATTATAATATTTTAGCAGTGTACGTTGAGTAAATAAACAAAAAATAGGTAGGTTAGGTTCCAGGATATTATATCCGGAGTACCTAGGTACTCTTACCTATATGTAATATTGTCCAATGCAGTAATCTATTGCCACAATTTATACATCTATTAATACAGAGCATATTAAATTATTTGATTATTTTATTCTCAAATAAAATATACATATCATTATTACAAAAACGTTTAAAAAATAAACCTATATAACACTTACTACAAAATACTACTATATAAGTACCTACTTAAATATAACAATAAGTGTCTAATGAATACTTGAACTATTTATAGACTGTAAAAGGCCTATATATAGTTCAAGCTATCCATGGAATCGGGCAACGTGCAAACTGATATTATTTGAACCAAATTATTTGATAAGTTTATTTAAGTTTAAATAATAGTCCTTAGGTATACATAGTAGGTAGCTATATACAGTGGCTAATAAATAATCTAATGAAAAGTAGCTTGAGGTGACACAGATTTAAAAAAATTGAATATTTGTTGAGCCTTTCATTATCATTATCATTTTTCGTAAATAAGATAAAGGGCTGTTTTCAATGTTTTGTGAAACATAACTTGTGTTTTTAAACCCAGTTATAATACTTACTTCTGTTGTTATTTCCGTCTTGTTCTATTGGATTTATTCAATTTGAAATCGGTGTCATTTTGTCATTTTTGTACGCAAATCATGCACTTTTTCTTATTTTTATGGAAGGTATTTTGCCTGTTGGTGGTTCTAGAACTGCCTGGCTAGGTTAAAAAAAGAGATTATTTTAAAATTATATTGACGGTTTTTTTAATTGAAATTATTAAAAGGAGTTCAGTTACTTATGGTCAGAATTAAAATGATTATGAATAGGTATCATCTAGGTAAGCATCGTCACTTTCCATCAGCTCAGATGAGCGGTGCGGGCCTACAGCAATACAACATAAGCTACGTTCCTGATTCTAAAGGGCAAACAGTAATTAATTATTATTGACGGGCCCGATAGCTCAGTTGGTAGTATCCCTGCCTTCTGAACTGAGGGCTGTGGGTTCGATTCCTACCCAGGACAAACATTTGTGTGATGAACATAGATGTTTGTTCTGCGTCTGGGTGTTATATTGTATTCTATGTATGTATTTACAAACAAAAAAGTATATAAGTATTGTATCAGTCATCTGGTTCCCATAGTACAAGCTATGCTTAGTTTGGGGCTAGATGGCACTGTGTGAAACGTCCACACATATTTATTTACTTTTATGGATTTTTTTTATTTAAAAAAAATGAGTTATTTTAATGCTTAATTTTTTTGGGCCCTAATTTCACACAGCGCCATCTAGCCCCAAACTAAGCATAGCTTGTAATATGAGAACCAGATATATACTTTATATATAGATTTTATGCTTATAAAACAAAAAATGTGTCGTCGGTAGGTATGTTCGTTTATGTGGTTTTCATGTCAAACCAGCCGAATCAGTTTGCATAAATTCGGACGCAGATTGCTTCTACTCAAGATTAACACACGATACTTTTTATCGCAGAAAATTCAGTATTCCTGCGAAAAAGCTAAATTTAATTTTTTAGGTAAAACCGCAACACACCTAGTGAAAACAATGAAAAGTTCTATGGTATTTGTTTAAGGTATTTGGAATTAAGATACTCTATAGCTTTATTTTCGTATCTATGGAATCCGCTACGTAGTTCCGTCGCCGTCGGCCGGCGCTACGCTACGACGTGCTACGATACCTATTTTCGTAGACCTCCCAAAATAAAACATGTCTATACCGAAATATCTTTATTTTGTACGGTATATCTATTTATCTTTATTGTTATAATTGCACTTTAACGGTTATATTGTTATGTTACACTTGTTGTGTTTAATATAATGGTTAGTTGTTGTTTTAACTAATAATTAGTTATATGCACATATATGAAATGCTAATAATAAGCATTTAGGTCTTAACCTGTTTTTTTTAATGAGAATGAGTGAGGTTACGATCTGATCGTTCACCTGATGTTAAGCAATACGTCCGCCCATAACAGTTGCAGTGTCACTCGGAACTTTAAATGTAATAAAGTCTCGCGTGACACTGCACTGCGCACGTCATCCTGAGACATCACACATTCTAATAATCAGATTACACTATGTAATCAGGTCATAAAGTCTCATTTGCCCAGTAATTTCACTAGCTACAATGCCCTTCAAACCGGAACACAGTAGTGCTTGCACACTATTGCTTGGCGGCAGAATAACTGGCAAACCGGTGGTACCTACCTAGATGAACTATGCAGAAAAGTCCTACCACCTACTAAACTAGCCAACAGCGAGCAGCGAGTTACCAACTAAAGACTGTTATCAGTGGTCTTATCGCTATAGAGAACGTTTCCAGACAACCTATTGATAGACTTCTATTTAACAGAACATCTGTGTTGAATATCGCATATGGTTCTAAAATATCCTGTAGGTCGCTAGTACTGCAGCCGGGAGCCAAAGGGCGACGCCCGGTTAAGCCCTCCTAATGGATAGTGTTTGCGCCCTTTTTACACTCCGTAAACCATTAGCATTAAATTTAGATTTATGGTTGCAATAGCTGCCAAATTACGACTGGTACTGTTTAGATTTCGTCAATTAGAAGAGTTTCTCAACGTAATATTAAAATCACAAGATAAGTATTAGGAACTATCAACCTTCAAACAAAGAGGTATAATGCACTGCCTTCAAATCATAACCTGCGTCAATATAAAATCAACGAATGAAATTGTTTAGAATAGAACTTACATCTTATTAGATGATTATTTTTTTCTTTAATCTGTGGCCTGAACCAACTACCTATCCTGTTGGCTGATGAAATAAATCACAAACTAAGTAGGAAGATACAGTATAAATAAATATAGGCACCTACCACAATAACATGCGTCAAAATAAAAATATATACATACTTTGGGAATGATTTTTTAAAGTGTAAACCATACTTTATAAAGATATTATAGTCCTTAAAATTTTAGGAACCAGCGGGATTTGAACCCGCGCCCTCCAACTCACCGGATTGGACGCTCTACCAACTAAGCTATGGTCACTCGACCGCCAGCTGCGAAAATCTTAAGGACTAATGGTTTACCGACTACGACTACGTCAGTAGGACTAGCAACGTCTATAGTACCTATATTAGACAGTGTTAGTTGTATGGCATTATATAGACTGCCTTAGTTGTATGGCGTTTGATGGGCGCCCCATACAACTGCCTTACGTTAACGTTGCACTTCATCATCATCATCATCATCTTCATCATTAACAGCCTGAACACGTCCACTGCTGATCATAGGCCTCCCCCAGGGAGCGCCACTTAGAGCGGCTGCTCGCCTCCTGCATCCATCGGCTCCCCGCGTCTTTCACCAGGTCGTCGGTCCACCTAGTGGAGGGCCGGCCTACGCTGCGTCTTCCAGTTCGTGGTCGCCACTCGAGAACCTCACGCTCGCGTAAATATTCGTGCTAGGCCTACTGAGGGATCAATATCATAAATCCTTGAAACAAAAAAGGCAGGCTAAGAAAAAAATTCTAAAAATTAAATGGAGTTATTTAAACGTTTGTACAATGCGATGTAGGGTACAGGAGGAATGATATTATGACTTAAGGATTCCGTATTTTTATGTTACTGCTTCAGTCTATCAGTAGTTTTCAGCGCCTGATCTATATTTTTTATTAACCTGAGAAATTAACCGAAAACCGAATTCCATCCAGCGTAAGTAACCGGCTACGTTAGCGCTGCCGCTCGAAGATTAGAACTAGATTAGCAGTAAGAACATAATCCCGTCACTGCATGAACTTGACCGACAACCGACAACGTGCAGTGCTGTAAACATACTGATGTGACTGAGTAAGTACTACGTACTGTTAAGTAGATTTGTACCTAAGTAAATTTTAAAATATTTGTACCTTCGCTTTCTAGCGGGTTTGTTTTGACCTATCTAAATCTAAAGTGTTATGTGGTGATGTACATTCAAATTTGGCATACCATATACAAACATCTATAGAAGCGGTTTCACCTGTGCTTCTTTAACACCCTATTTGAATTAGGGGTTGATTTTTCACAATCTATGCATAAAAGAAATCCCTGAAATAGCAATAAGTTTGTATGTCCAGTTGTTGCAAAGTTGCATTCACACTGAAACAGCCAGTCAAAGTAGATACTGGATTTTCCTCCCACAGTGCGTAATGTTTTTGGTCCAAATAATTATAAGAATGTAGGAGTAGGTTTTATTAGAGCTCTTGACGAAGTTGGATCACGAAGAAGCATTAAATGCTTCTACCTACAGCCTACAGTAAGTACTGCACGGTGGCAGAGTGGCACCAACGTAGGTGGAATTTTGAAGTAAGATTTATACACCATCCTTATCATCATCGGAAGACGTTCACTGCTGATTATATGCTGCTTAGAGTGCCAGCGGCGTGCACTGTTGAACATAGGCCTCCCCCAGGCTGCTCGCCTCTGCATCCATCGGCTTCCTGCGGCTTTCACCAAATCGTCGGTCCACCGAGTGGGGGGCGGCCTACGCTGCGGCCAGCGGCAGTGGCAGCTTGCTACTCATAGAGAGTGGACGATGTAATCTTATTTAGCTTTTCTTAGGCTTGGCGGTGTCTTGGTGATTACATTAGGCTATTATTATAATGAAGACTGAAAAGAAGGCGGCTTGGACTTTTGCCGTTTTGGTAATCGCATTTAGATTAGGTGTAATAAACATAATGCTACTGCCCGTGCCCTGGATATTATCTGATTCTTACACACCTACAGAGACGGGGTGGTCCTATTCTTACACAGAGACAACAAGAGTATTATTACAAACGTAGGTATAGCTATAATTCGGTAGGTATATAATACCTCGGGGCATTATCAAATCAATCGTAAATAGAGTCGTTAATCAAAATTTATCACCGCTACTGGGTTACCTAGTCTTATCTTTATTTATCTGCAGTTCCATAAAATACTTACGTCACAACGTCAATAATTAAGTAATTTTTCACCTACATGCACTATCGGAATATGTAAGCTTTGCAAGCATAATACAAGCACGTGAAGCATGGCCTTGATGATGTCACCGACTTCTTTGTAACTACTGTATTATGTAACTTTATGATCTTACCGTATTTACGGAGCAGACGCAAAAATTTGGAGCTGCACTGACATTGATCTAGGTACCAATATGAGGTACTGTAAAGGGCAAGAAATGAAATAGTCATTAGGTAGGTATTATCAAGATAGGCGCCAACTATTTGTTTATAATATTATAGCCAAAACCTCCAGTTTCACTACATCCAATTTTTATTATCTTCTTAGGTATAATAAATGATGATACGAAATGTATAGTTTCCTGCACGTTTTGTGTTTATTTATTTATTTATTACGATTACCAACATACTGTACACCGCACATGGTATTGTAATATACATTTACAAGGAAACGTTGCTAAGTGTCATTACAGTTACATGTAAAGACTGCATGCATAATGAAGTGAATTTTAACAGCTGTTCAAAACAATTAACAGAAGGCTAGGAATACATCGAAGTTATAAATTATAGCATTTTTACTACAAAAATAATACTAATATAAATAAATTGTGTTGATAAATAAGTGTTAGTACCAAAATCATATTAAAATCCTTTTTAAGAGATTTTGGGTTACGTAATAAATAATAATAAAGATAAATAAATAATATAAATAATAAATAATAAAGATCTACTATGTAAGTACTTAGATAGATAAGCCAGCAAAAATTCGTGTCCTGCCGGGCTAGGATGCCCACCGTGAGATAATTTTGTCGTCTCTTTATGTCGTCAAAAATAGAGATATGTCGTTATGTCTACTTGTGCTAACTTTAACCATAAATTATTGCAGGTACAGGCGCTATGATATTATAATAATACTAGTTGACACGTTCCAGATTCGTAAGAAGGAAGCGAAAGGGAAATAGATAGGGGAAAAGATGGGACGGCAACAGAAGGGAGGCAGGCGAAGGCCTTCCATTTCCTTCTCTCTTCCCTTAGATAGGATGTTACAGTTTTATTATGTGCATAGATTTTCCATACATAAACAAAGGCCTCATAATTTCCCTTCAGCAATTTGTTATGACGCTTTTGTTTAGACGCTTCACTTAATTTATTCCCTTTGAATATTCAAAGCGTTAGCTACTCAATGCCCGTTTAATTTTCTAATTTAGGAGTAGGAACTCTGTAGATAATATTTTGGCAAAATCACGACCATTGTAACGTCTTCGAGTGGGGTGGCAATGATTTGAGAAATCACATGGGAATGATTTTTAAAGTGTAAACCACTTAAGGTATATCTATACAGATATTATAGTCCTCAAAATTTTAGCAACCAGCGGGATTTAAACCCGCGCCCTCCAACTCACCGGATTGGAAGCTCTACCACTGAGCTATAGTTACCTAATCGCTATCGCTATAACAAAAGCTGAATTTTGAGGACTATAATATCTTATCTTTATTGATTTGAGAAATGTTAGAAAACAGCAATAAATAAAGTCATAATTATTAGACGTAGCGACTTGGCCGTTGAGTCTAAAGTCCAACTATCTAAAGGAAACTGGTGAATCACTGATACTTATAATATAATTAATGGAAACAATCTGTGATTCTGTGATACGCAAATCAAATTGAACACAAGTAACACAAGTACTTAGGTACCATAAAATCCAAGGATTTTACAACTTGTAATAACTACTTGAGCTACATTTTGAAGCTGTAAACAGGCACGTGATTTACTCGCTCTTTAAAAAATGTAGGCTATATATTATTATAATCTAAGCAATATTAAAATCGAAATGATACACCTTATAGAACTTTTACTGACATTACAAGTTTCAAGTATGGTGGTGTTTGGATGGGATTGGATGGATGCATGGATGGATGGGATGGGATGGGTGGTAGAAGGGGGGGGGGGATAGGGTAACCCTATCTACTTTTAAGAAAACTAAAAAGAACAACTCTTGAAAACCCCTAGCGACAGTAAAAAACTACACCATTCTTCCTTCTATTCCATATCTAAGATATTTGAGGCTATCATTATAAATTCCATGGCAACATTGAAACGGCGTAGGCCCCAAAATCCCCATTATTAATCATTTCATTGCTTTAATTAATGGAAATTATGCTGATTCAGATTCCCCGTCACAATGGGAACGATCTTTGCGCCGAGATGAAGGCTTTAACCTAATTCACCAGTAGATATTTAAATGAGGACGTAGCTTTGTATGGAAGAAGAAACTATATAACCTGGTATTGCTAAAGACTAAAATGAAGTGCAAGTGATCTAGCGTTAGTAAACTATAACGGTAGATATTCCGATTTTAGATCAAAATAAATTGTCGTCCCAGCGCGAGTGGCGCGAAAGACTTACTCCATAGGATAGAGCATTGAAACAAATGCACCTAGACTAAGCGTTTTTTTCTTTCACTGTGCTCTATAGTCTGTGGTACGATATGATAGTTATTCTCTCTCTATGTAGTTATTGTATTACTTTAAGCCAAAGCGATACCATGGGGAATGTAGAAATCAGTTTATAACACTTTTGGTGGAAAATGGGCTTTGTTTACGCATACGTAAGTTAAAAACTCCATTGACCCTTCAAAGTTCAAACTATCTTTTCAGGCAGACCTCTAAGATCAGTCTTCTATACCCACTCGTCTACTTGCTACCAATAAGTAGTTACGTTGAACAATTTTGCACATCATAATATTATGGAATGGGACATCACAATTCTTCATTTTCAATGGAACATATTATGGTCTCTGTACTTATGTAGGTAGGTATTTTTATCAATCTAATCTGTTCACTAGTTTCTAAAGTTAACCACCTACAGCCATACGTAAGTGCGATAAGTGAGTCACAACTCAAAACGAACATAATAATATTAGCTTTCAAACGCGGCTTTAATTTTTGCCGACCTCTTGAGACTATCGGCGTTGATTAAATCCACACACGGACCGTCATGGCGGAAGGATTAGCCACTGTTTTTTTTATTATAGTACTCTACTGGACGTTATCGGATTTTGGTTTGCGGTCTTAGTATAAGTGCTAGTGCAATCCAATTTTATTCTCTGAAGCTCGTCACGTCATACGTAAACATAAAAAAGTATATTGGATGATAGGGTCACTGATGCTGGCTTACTCTTGTCTTGAAAATTCTGCATGTATGTTTGAGTCCGTACATTCCACACACAGCGTTTAGCCAGCATCAGTGACCCACTGATGCTGGCTTACTCTTGTCTTGAAAATTCTGCATGTATGTTTGAGTCCGTACATTCCACACACAGCGTTTAGCCAGCATCAGTGACCCACTGATGCTGGCTTACTCTTGTCTTGAAAATTCTGCATGTATGTTTGAGTCCGTACATTCCACACACAGCGTTTAGCCAGCATCAGTGACCCACTGATGCTGGCTTACTCTTGCCTTGAAAATTCTCAGATTATATTTTTCAGGAAACAAAGACGCTGTGTAAGTCGTTCCATTCCTTTGCCGTTTCACGCGTTGGAATGTACGGACTCGAACATACATGCAGCACAAAAATTACCAAAAAAGTTTTTTTTTTCAATAGTTTTATGCATTACCTTCCAGTTATTCTGATGTGCATTACAAAATCACCACGCATAGGGCATGATATTTAATTTTCGAAATGTTACGATTAGTGTTATGACGCCATCAACCTACCAAACTCAACCGAGCCAATAAGACTGATATAAGCGTTAGGGAAATACAAACACACACGTGCTAAGTTAGAAAAGAAAACGGTTGCCAAAAAAGTGAATTCTCTTGGAACGAAACTTATATTGGTGTTCTGATCTTGAATTAGTATGTTATCCCGAAAAGGGATTAATCTACCCCCTAAGGTAGACAATGTTTCTTCTACGACATTACTAAATTAATAGTTTTTCATTGAAGAAATGCCATGTGAAGTTTACGTTCGAAAATAGCCTTAGCGCAGCTGGGTGGTTGAACATCGTCCTTGACCGAGTGCTCATAAATGAGACCTGTAGCATATGTCACTATGACAGTGACAGCTCCCGACACACAAGCAGGCGGGGGCCAGGATTGGAAAAGAAATACATACGACGTACGTGTTCCACTAAATAAGTCTTTTATTTTATAATATTAATATTAAGTATTAAGAATCACATAATACTACATGGCGCAGTCGAAGCAGTGATTTAAACATAGGATTTAAAATTATCGGCGAATTCGGTAAGAAAATCAGAAAGGGTAAAAGGTTATGACCACACCAGCGAGTGCCGCCATCGCCGTCGCCCTGCCATCCGACAAAGAAGAAAATAGCACAATGGGAGGTGTGGAATACCGAATGCCTTTGCCCCTTAAAATGGATACTGGGGTAGACTTACTACCGAATTGGGAAAAATTCAAGCAGCAATTTCAAATATTTCTGACAGCGGCCGGATTAGAACGAGTTTCGGAAAATCGTAAAGCGGCCATTTTTCTAAACAGCGTGGGAAACGAAGCGCAAGAATTATATTTTAATGTGCTAAAACGCGATGATAACACAAAATACGAACAAATAATAACGCTTTTCGACGAATATTTCGCTCCCAAACAAAACGAGGTTATTAATGCATATAATTTCAATAATAGAAAACAAGAAGATGGAGAAAATTTTGACACGTTTTACACAGACATCAGAAGATTGGTAAAAAACTGTAATTACAAAGAACAAGAAGAAAGGATGCTGAGAGACCGAATTGTCTTTGGAGTTGAAAGCCTCGCACTTCAGCGGAAGCTTCTAGAAGTTGCAGACCTAACATTGCAGAAAGCTGTGGACATCTGCAGGGCAACAGAACTGTCAAGAGATCAATGCAAAGTGATGCAGCAACAGCCTGTGATGGTTGAGGTTATCCAAAATGTTCCACCATCAAATAACAAAGCTAAGTATTAGTAATACAGTATACAATTGTAAAAAATGTGGCACTAGGCATTCAGCTAGAAACTGCCCAGCTTTTGGCAAAATCTGTTTCAATTGTCAAAGCTGTTGTGTCACATGAAATTACAGATGAGGTTAACTACGTTCATGATTTGTGACTAGTAAAAGTTTGTCATAGCATTAGGGAAATTAATAAAAACAATGAGTGGATCCTACCGCTAAGAGTAGAAAATAAAAAAGTCCACTTTAAATGTGATACCGGTGCTCAAGTAAATGTCATATCAATAAAGGATTTAGTAAAAATTGTCGATGATGATATGCCTAAGTGGTCTGAGACAAATGTAATTTTAGAAGCATTTGGTGGAACACAAATCTTACCACTAGGAAAGATAACGCTGAAACTAATAATAGATGATAAAGTACACGACACCGAATTTATTGTAATAAAAAATAAGGTACAACCAATCTTGGGACTGAGCTCGCTAGGAAGCCTAGGGATATTAAAAAATGTCAGTAGCATACTAAGTAAAGATGTAATTATTAATCAAAACTGTGAACTTTTTCAGGGTGTAGGACAGTTTGAGGAACCCCTGGAACTCCGCATCCGGCCTGGAGTGGAGCCAGTAGTGAAACCTCCTCGGCGAATACCTCATGCAATAAGATCTCGTTTGCTCGACAAGCTGAGGACCCTGGAGAATCACCAAATTATCGAAAAGATAGCTCATCCTAAAAGTTTTGTAAGTAACTTGGTAATAATTGAAAAGAAAGATCGTTCTTTACGAATCTGCCTTGATCCTAAAGATCTTAATAAAGCACTTGTAAAAGATCATCATTTGATACCCACATATGAAGAAATAGTAAGTAAGTTAGCGAATAAGTCTGTATTCTCAGTATTAGATCTTTCAGACGGATTTTATAATATAAAGCTAACAGAAGCCTCTTCAGACTTGTGCACCTTTAGTACACCCTTTGGAAGTTATAAGTTCTTAAGATTGCCATTTGGAATATCAGTTGCTCCGGAAATATTTCAAAGATATAGTGAAAATACTTTTGGAGATATTCCAGGAGTTATAATTTACTGCGACGATTTACTGATATCTGCATCCTCAGAGGAAGAACATGATGCTATTTTGAATGAGGTATTCGAACGGGCTAAACATTGTAATGTCAAATTTAATAAAAACAAATTTCAATACAAATTAAAGGAGGTGAGGTATTTTGGTCACATATTTTCCAAGGAAGGTATTAAAGTAGATCCAGATAGGATAAATTCAATTGTTAATATGAAAAGCCCGGCAAATAAAAAAGAGCTGCAGGTTTTCTTAGGCATGGTTAACTACTTGCGCAAGTTTGTGCCTAATCTAGCAGATATGATATCACCTTTAAGAGAATTGTTAAAAAAAGATGTGGGTTGGTTGTGGACGGAAATTCATGAAAATACTTTTGCTAATATTAAAAACTTTATTACCAAGGCACCGGTTTTACAAAATTTTGATAGTACTTTACCAGTAGTCATACAGTGTGATGCTTCAAAAGATGGCCTTGGTGGTTGCTTACTTCAAAATGGTAAGCCGGTTAGCTTCATTTCCAGAAGCCTAACACCAGCCGAACAAAGATTTTCACAAATTGAAAAAGAACTTCTTAGTGTAGTATGGGCCACAAAGAAATTTCATTATTTTATATATGGTATAAAATGTACAGTTTTAAACGATCATAAACCACTAGAAACATTGTTAAAAAAAAGTATTCATGAAATTCCATCACCAAGACTGCAAAGATTAAAACTAAAACTATTAAAATATAACCTGGAATATAAATATTTAAAGGGAAAACTAATGTTTATCTCAGATCTGCTCTCAAGATCATATTTACCATGTTCTGAGATCGATGAGTCGTACATGTATAAGGTGATTCATTGTATTGGATTATCACAATACTTGGAGTGTTCAGAAGAACAAAAAATGCAACTAATCTTAGAAACTGGTAAAGATGATGAGTTGCTAAAATTAATAGAGTATACACAACAAGGTTGGCCAGACAATGTTAAAAATGTACCTAATTCATTATGTTACTACTACAAATTTAGAACAGATATTACTGTAGATGGAGGTATAGTATTCATGAACCATAGAATAATAATACCTAAAACTCTAAGATTAATGTATATGAATAAATTACATGAAGGCCATCTAGGTATGACCAAAATGAAGCAGGTAGCAAGAGAATTATATTACTGGCCTAAGATGGATTGTCACCTTGAAAATTATGTAAGAAAATGTTTCATATGTCAAACATATCAAAATAATAATGTAAAAGAACCATTATTACCACATAATGTACCAGATCTGCCTTTTTTAAAGTTAGGTATTGATATATTAGAATTCAGGAAGAGAAGTTATCTTGTAATTTATGACTATTATTCAAAATGGTTAGAAATTAAATTAATACACAATAAAACTGCCAATAGTGCAATAAATGCTCTACTGGACATTTTTTGTAATTTTGGTATACCGTCGGAAATAGTGTCAGATCATGTTCCTTTTGATTCAAGAGAATGTAAAAATTTTGCTTCAGAATGGGGGTTTAAGTTCACATATTCTAGTCCAAAATATCCACAATCAAATGGTATGGCAGAGCGCGCTGTACAAACTGCAAAGAAAATGTTATATAAAAGCTTTGAGGATAAGGTGGATTATAGAATAGCGTTGTTAAAATATAGAAGTACACCCGTCTCAGGTACAAAATTTTCCCCAGCACAGTTGCTAATGAATAGAAATTTAAAAACCAAGTTACCAGTACCTCATCAATATTTACAACCAAAACTGAATGAAAATGTAAAGCCTGTTATGCGTAAAACTTTAGATAGAAATATTAAGAACTATAATGTAAAAACTAGAAGTAAATCAGAGTTTTCAGTGGGACAAAATGTTTGGTTCAAAAAAGTAGTTGATGGTAGGAGATGGTTACCAGGCACTGTAATAAATAAGAACGGTTTAAGATCATACAATATAGCTGATAAGGATGGTATAGTTTACTGCAGGACTTCATATCATATACGAGCATAATTTGGTGGTTCTCTGGGTAAGAGTCGAACAGTGTGGAGTTTCATGGTTTCCTTATTTAATGTAAACTGAAAAAGGATGTAACTAGGACTTGCGTAACATATAAGTAGACATAGTATTAATGGTATAAGTTTTCTCACTGGAAGCTTAGAGCTTAAGTTTAAGAAAGATATTTTTTTTTGTTGTTTAAGATGGAAGATAATGATTGTTAGACTAAAATAATTGTAAGATGTAGAGTCATAAAGAAAATAAAATGAATGTTAAGTATATAGTTATAAAAGAAAAATAGTAGTGTTAGACTAAAATAAAATAGTTAGAGGTAGACTCACCACGGAAATATAATGAATGTAATTTTAGGATTTTTAGGTAGTATAGATTTTGTTTGTTAAAATTTTTATATAAAAGAGGGAGATGTAGCACATGTCACTATGACAGTGACAGCTCCCGACACACAAGCAGGCGGGGGCCAGGATTGGAAAAGAAATACATACGACGTACGTGTTCCACTAAATAAGTCTTTTATTTTATAATATTAATATTAAGTATTAAGAATCACATAATACTACAAGACCTGTGTTAAGAAATGAATTTTTAGTATTTTGTTAACTCTCGTACCGATCGCACGTGCAATTTTGCGATTGGATTTATTTTTTACCATAGAGGTTTTGAAACTCCCAGTTTCAAGTAAGGCTCTCACAACTTGTAGGGTATCATGGTCCCAGTCCCCCCATTTCGGGATAACATACCAATTCAAGGTCACCTTGTATAAGTTTCAATCCAAGAATGGAAAGATTTCTTGAGCCCTTAGCAAAGCTGGTGGCTGAGACCTAAATTAATTTAGTAGGAGAACTCGGACGACTTCGGCAACTTTGCAAATTGAGATCTTTATCATTTAATGCGGCTTCGACCGCAATCTGTCGAATGCCGGTTATTTGTTTGTGGCCTTTGTTTTACATACCTGTCTGTAATGTAAATAATGTGTAATGTTTAAAATAACATTACAGATCCTAAAATATTATATCTAATCCATGTAGTCCATTGAAAAGTTACATTTGGGGTTGCGTTTTTTAGAGGACGCAATTTTATTTTTTTGATGTGTAGGGGGGGTCAGTGTAAAGCTAAAACCAAGTTTGTGGGGTCGCCACCCTTATCCCATGGCCGCCATCTTGAAAATAGGGGTTGAAACGGTTTTTACGATATACCTCTTAAACTATTTATCTGATAAAAAAAATTTGTTAACATTTTTTGTTGCAAATTAAATTCTCCTTAACTTTGGTCCAGTAACTTTTTGTCGTAGAACTATAAATAAAAAAGTTATAAGTGAAAATGTTCAGAAATTCGAGAAAAAAATTATATTTTTCGATATAACTTGATTTTTATCATTTTACGAAAAAATGATATCAGACCATTTTTGTAGATCGTTTTTTAAGGAACAACTTTTATAAGCAAAATTTTTTCATTAAATCAATAGCTAAGGTTTTACAGCGCTCTGAAGTGAGTACTATTTTTCAGTACTCTTAACTATACATATATTTATTATACATGGGTACTAATAATGTGTCATCAGTTACTTTTTATTTTTTTATTATTATTCTTTTAATGATATACAGGGTTACAGGAAAAATTGTGCTAGATCCGCTAAGGGCGTGGAGTTCCCACCATTTCTAATTTATTTCACTATGAAACACCCTAGCCTAAACTTATAATATTATTTTTAGATATCCGTTAGAAAAAAATACAGATTCAAATATTTTTTTATTTCTTAACTTTCACTTGTCTACTATAGTCTATTAAATATTATATTATGTACTATTTTATTGATTGACGTCCCAAAGCATCTTATTACACATGTAAAAATGCAATAATAATAATAATAAGAAACACAAAATATTTAAAAAAAAATATTAAAAGTCGAATATTTCGAAAAGGGTTAAGTTTAGGCTAGGGTGTTTCATAGTGAAATAAGTCAGAAATGATGGGTACTCCACGCCCTTAACGGATCTAGCACGATTTTTCCTGTAACCCTGTATAGCTTTGTAGATATGGTGATATAACTTTTTTTTATTTTAATTAGTAATTTTGCAATTACTAATTAAATTGACTCTTTTCCCCACCACCCACGAGGTAGAGCCTGGAGGCTCGTTTTTTTTAACGTGGTATCCCCAATAGGCCCATTTTATTTTATTTTCACCTAAAGGTTTTTTACAAATAAATCAATCACTCATGATGGAATAATAGAAAAAGCACGCTTAAAAAGTCTAAATGCTAATAAAAAAAGAATAGTTTTCACTGAAGTTAAAATTGTGCCTAAAATCATTCGAAATCGTCTTCACAATTAAAAACAGAATAAAATACATCCGCACGTAGAGAAATATGTAACACAACTAAAAGATATAAGTTGAACGACAACTTCAACACAATATTCTCAGCTATTCGTACAGTAAGGGAGGTTAGAAAAAATAATAATAATAATAATAGCAGGCAGCTGTTCTTTTTTTCCCTAATGGTCGTTTGGGTATTTTCTATCTGGACAGCATTCTCGGTAACGGCCGGCAGGTTTAAAATTATTTTAAAAATCAATAATTGTAAAATTCTGTAATGGAGTGGAAAAGAGTCAATAATTAATTATTAATAATATTGCAAAATTAGTAATTAAAAGAATTATAATAACAAAATAAAAAATAAAACAAAATAACTGATGACACATTATTAGTATAATATATGTATAGTTAAGAGTACTGAAAAATAGTACTCACTTCGGAGCGCTGTATAAAACCTTAGCTATTGACTTTATGAAAAAATGTTGCCTATAAAAGTTGTTCCTTAAAAAACGATCAACAAAAATGGTCTGATATCATTTTTTCGTAAAATGATAAAAAATCAAGTTATATCGAAAAATATACATTTTTTCTCGAATTTCTGAACATTTTCACTTATAACTTTTTTATTTATAGTTTTACGACATAAAGTTACTGGACCAAAGTTATAGAGAATTTAATTTGCAACAAATATGTTAACAATTTTTTTTTATCAGATAAATAGTTTAAGAGATATATCGTAAAAACGGTTTCAACCCCTATTTTCAAGATGGCGGCCGTGGGACAAGGGTGGCGACCCCACAAACTTGATTTTAGCTTTACGCTGACCCCCCCTACAGATTAAAAAAATAAAATTGCGTCCTCTAAAAAACGCAAGGTAAGGCTTAAAAAATGTAACATTTCAATGGACTAATGCTGCCATCTAAACTTTGAAGGTTTCAACCTGCTGTCATCATCATCATCGACAACCCGAAGACGAACACTGCTCGCATCACAGACTACGGAGAAAATACTGCGAGTTCGTTTGTTCGGACTCAACGTAGTAGAGACAGGTAGGTACTATAATAGAAGTAGGAAAGTATGAAGAGTCGGTACTTAGTGCGCGGACTGTTTTACGCAACTATAAGGCCGCACACGCACAGCGGTCCTTCGGGCTTGATTAGGTGGCGCCAATGATATTTTATTTTATATAACAAGATATGATAATGTTTGTGTATAGTGTGTAGTGTCTAGTTAGTTCCATAATTATGTATGTAAGTTTGTTTATATGTAAGTATTCTGGTATTTTCGATTTTTAAGTTTAATCCTTAAGTTTAAGTTCCTTTTTAAGATTCATTATTTTGTTTCTTTTTCGGATTGTGCATTGTCTCCACCCCCTCTGGGTCTAGGCTGAAAACCAGCGCTGGTTGTCGTCGACAACCAGCACATGCTGAGCCGACGCCCATTCAATACTTGTTTTGTGTTTGTTTCTTATTCTTAGTTCATATTATGTAACATTAATATAACATGTTCTGTACCATAGTTTAAGCAAGTATTGAATAAATGTTATTTTATTCTATTCTACCTGGGTGGCACACTTAATTCTAGCCACCCCAATGACCTCTAGGAAGGATAGCAATCCTCCGATATCAGCGCAAGCCTTCTCCTGGGTGGTTTCGGGCGCTCAAATGAGCGCCTCTCGCTGTAAACCCTGCAAACGCTAGGTACTGCACTCCGTCAACAGATGCACGGCAGTTTCTTCTGCCCCAAGCATCCAGTTCATCAGCTGCATCATTGCATTTGGAGCCGCTGCATACAAGTATGCTAAGTATGAAGTATAAACAATTTTTAATGATTCCAAATAGGCTTGTGTTTGACCAAATTCCTCTTGTGTTATTTTAGGCGACCGACGATGTAGGATGCTCGTACCTTTTGACTGCCAGTATTAATTTAATGATCTTCTACTGTATAGAATATGTTCGATTGTAAAACTAAGATGGGGGGATCAAGCGCAGGTCCTCTTGGCAATTAAACCAACGTCATATAATGAAATGTCGTAGCTATAAATCCAGAGCTAATGTAGTTTGTAGTTGGGAGTCAATCACATGCCTCGGTGCAGGTTACTACTTATACCTACAGGGGGAGGGGGCAACCAGAACCTCTTATAGCATTTCTACTTCAATAATACATTGACAAATAACATAAAAGTAAGAAAACTATAATGTTGGAGAGGCAGAGTAGTTTTGATGGTGTCACGTTAAATCTTTCAGTCAAATACGTCATGTTGACATTGACACCGATGTGCGACAGTGATAACGCTATATAAAAATGTAGACATGTCATTCTCGCGCAGGAATTCTTTATTATTTTTATTCTTTTTTATTTCATGGTACGAATTCGAACAATATTATTGTAACCTTGAAGCTTTAAACTGTCACGAACCATGATGGATTTGTAATAGTTTGTGGTAAGGCCCCTGGACTGGCAAGTTAGTTGAATTACAAAACTAATGGAAAAGAATCAGATGGATTAAAATTATTATTAAAAACGTGGATTAAAATTGTTTGGACTTTACAACATTTGAGATATAAGAATTACACCGGTCAGTGATGGTCTATAGGTACTCTATAGACAGTCAAAATACTTTAGCTTAATGGTTGGCAGCGTGCCTATGTTAGCAGCACAGAATTCCCCCTATCACATAGGTCCAGAACCGAAGTCTCCATACATAACCTTGTTTGAACATGAATCAAACCATAGAGCACTTTTTTTTTTCTTCTGATGTCAGTTCCTCTTTCAACATACCATATAAATAGTAATACCCGATAAAGTCGGGTACCTAATTAAAAATCTAGCTAGATGTAAAATGTAAATAAAAATTATATAACGCAAACATTAAAAAAATATAAAATAAAAAAATTAATTACCATCATACTACTATCAACAAGAAAAAGGTCTATAGATAGCTCATGCAATCTTTTAATAAAAAGGATTCAAATTAAGTATAACCAGCAGTTCATTCAACATTTCTTGTAATAACTCACGAGTTTTTCAATATTACCAAGTTAGAGGGATTAAAGAACAACAGTTATGTAGGTACAGGGGGTCTAGCAAAGATACCAACCACTAACGCTAACGCCAAACGCTAACTCCAAAATGTACTGAAATGACATTCCAGAAATCGCTAACTTTTCCGTAGCGAATTTCATTTCGATACATTTTTGGAATTAGCGTGAGGCGTTAGCGTTAGCGCTTGTGATATTTGCTAGACCCCCTGGGCCTCAACCAAAATATTTTAGGATAAAAGAATTTAACCTTAAAAATGGTAAAACAGTGGGCGCGTGGAACGTTTATAGTTGACAATAAAACTATTATCAGTAATTGCACTTCTGTGTTCTGTGTGTTCTTTACTATAGAAATGCGCTGAACATATTGTTGAGCGAGTATTAGGTTTCCACCAATCTTCATTTCGATTTTTTCGAACTACTTTTATCCAACGATCAGCTAGACATGGATCTGTTGGAAATCTATACAAAAGAAATCGGGTAATTATTCAGATGTCGTGTGGCAATACTGATTTTGACATGTCAACTTTTTATTGTGAAATGGTGCTAACTCTTCGTCAAATAGAAATAATTAAAATAATCTTATAAAAATACATGATTAAGGCCACTTACAAGTGAAATGTGATCGTGTGCTTCTGTGATTCGTGCCTCGAGTGATTTCGGCACAGTTTTATCACGCTAGACGGCATTTTTTTGGTATGTATTCAAAAGCACACCCAAGTAACGACTGATTTTGATTTTGACAGCTGAGAATCAATCACACCCAAAGTGGTGTGTACGGTTTTGCCCTGCTTTAATTTCGTATTAGTGGTCTGGATAAAAAGTCTTTGGTTAGCAGCTAGCAGTATTGATATTCCTACTTATTCTAACCATCTCACATACCTAACATAATTTCCATTTTCATTGTTACATTTTCTTTGATAGGTACTTACTAGTAGGATAGTTAATAATTCTGACACCAGGGCTGACCACTTGCCTACACGAGAAGAAGAAGAAGAAGTAGGATAGTATATGAGTCTATAGAGCTTTGTATAAGGGCGCCCCTACATAGCAAGCTCAGAATCGCTGGAAATTACTTCCACTACATATAATTACAATTGAATTTACGACGCATACCGCCTGGGTAAACTATCGCCATTAGCGTCGTACGTCAAGAAGATATACTACTGGAGAGCGTAATTAAAGACTACTTCATGTACCTACTTACTTGATGTATACCTAAGTTTAATGTGAGTAGATGTATCTGTATCTGTATCAAGGTATTGGGAAAGCTTAGTGATACAACATGACCATTACCGTGTGGTCTCGGTGTGCAGATAGAACCACCCCATCTCTTCCCGTGGATCTATTTTTATTTGGTAGAGCCGTTTTATAACAAATAAACAATAAACAGTGATTTGATCGATTCAATTTGATGGAAGAGACTAGACTACATAAAGAGTTTTGTCTTGTGTCAAACATTTAATTTTAGATACGTCAAAACTACAAAACCAATATTTGATACGAGGGGGCCGCGAAATTGCTAGTCATTACCTAGAGGGAAACTACCGAATCCATAAATAACGTAATCCCAACGCGCCGCAGAATCAATCTATACCGAAATGTGACAAAATTAGCGTGTAATATTTCCTGTTCAAATTATAAATGCCCCTTTTCCCGCCAAAATATTGTTCACTGATAAAGGAGCCCTCACACTTGCACGTCTGACACGCGCGGCGCACGCGGCCGCCACGCGTCATCATCGCAGAACTCCCAAGCCCTCTTTCAGTATTTATTCTACAACTATCCTCTCGTTTAAAACTCGTGTCATCCGCTCGGCGGACGCAACGCCTCGTGTAAATTCAGTTTAGATTTCATCAGTAACACCCCACGCTCGTTGGCAGAGCAAACATAGTTCAGATTGCATTATTTAATTGTTTTGAGTAGTCATTTCCTTTGCTATTTGAATTGGTTCCTATTAGCTGAGCTTTGTCAGTGCAAATGGAATGGAATGGGGAAATTGATTTATTTAATGACCTTCAGTCTTGTGTTTGTTTTTCACAATTAGGTGTAGATACGTATTTTTTCCTGTTCGTGAAGTTGGATATTGGACGTAGTACCTAAACCATTACAACAGAAATTAATCTCATGATACTCAAGGATTTTTTAAAGATAGTAGGCGTAACTATTATTATTATGTAGTAGGTACCTAAGTGTACATGTATGTAGTATACCAAAATTGTTAAATGTCTGGAGTCGTAGAGACGGATACCTACCTAAAATTCTTAAACATTTCTTAGTGACTTGACTTCTGAAAACTAATAACCACTCCGTTCAACAGTTCCCAAAACGTTCATTAGATTTCGACCACAAGCGACCTGAACATCACTGGCCATACATCACCCGCCTCCATTCTAATGGTAATGCGGGATATACGCTCGCCGATATTGTGCCGGTCCCTTCCGCCATAATAAATGTTTATTTTATACACAACGCCACTAACAATAGTGTGCAAATACCTAAACACCATAAATGGTGGCGCGATGCGATTTAGATGATAATGCCCGGCAGAAGTAATAACGGCGCCCGTTTGTAATTTCGCCGTGTTTGTTCGTAGCGGTTGGGCCCTATTGTTTTTGTGCGATTGAATTTGCATTTTTTTCGTGTGATTTTAATTTTATTTGAGTACACACTTACGTAATATAATAATCTACTAGGTAGGTGTTAACTTTGTTAATATTCAGATTTGTGGTTTTACTTTCGGCAGATGCAGTGCAGTTATTGTTCTGAAAATTGATGTACCTGTCACTGTTGCCTGTTTATTCCTGTAGATTACTTGACAGTGATCTTCAGCAATAAAAAAAAGAACTATCAAGCATGGGTATTTATTTCACTCGTTTTGATTATATCCATATAATATGTTTTTGGGGCTGTATTACAATAGAGCCCCAAAACTTAATAAAAATTACTTGTTTTTATATACCTACCTGTTTAGATAGAGGAAAATCATCGTAAGATTCATTGTCACTAGCCAAAAGAAGTCTATTGACCTTCCTAACTTAAGTATTTTTGCATCAAGCATTTTTGTATATATTTATGACATTTTGTATTATTAAGTTTTATTTTGTATTTTTGACATCCAATAGTCATAGAAGCGGAATTGTTTAATTTGGTACCTGTTGTACCTATTTTTATTTATTTTAGACGTGTATTTCTTATATTAATAAATGACTATGACTATGACTATGACTATGACTATTAAAAAGTTTAGCCGGCCACGTACCGAAAGAAACAACGTAGCCCCCCACTAGTGGGCCGACGATCTGGTGAAAACCGCAGGGAGCCGATGGATGCAGGAGGCGAGCAGCAGCTCAAGGTGGCGCTGTCTGGGGGAGGCCTTTATTCAGCAGTGGACGTCTTTCGGATGTTGATGATGATTATTAAAAAGTTAGATAACATCGAGTACCACTTACCTATAATATTATGATAATTTATTAAAATGTCTTGTTATTGGTTTCGTTTCACCAGAGAAGGTATATTTACGGATAATCAGAAGTAGATAAGTACCTATAAGTATAGACTTACCTACTTGTATTTATAATTTCATGCAAAGTAGATGTTTTCAAAACAAAATCAAGCACGAAACATCATGGTATTTATGTACCTACCTATTCACGTATTCTACGTTGCGCTTACATGTTTAATTTCATATTTAAGGCGTCTCTCTGGCTGACAGCCCAAACGCTCATACATATTCATGCGCCGCGATTAATCATACCTACCTCCCTTTATGTCTAAAATACCTGATACATGTACCTTGTTTATTATGTAGGTGTAACACCCGCTGTGATGCTCAAATTGTAAGTTATTTGCTAAAATAATGTGAATTACGTAGTGCGTAATTTGTATGTAGGTTAGTAAAAATTATTTAAGACTATTCGTAAAAGTCTACAGTGACTCTAAGGGTGGTTTTTTATTAGTAGGTAGTTAAGGTAACCAGTGATCAAATACTTTAATCAATGGTCAAAATTTACTAGCATAATTAGGTATTAGTTAAATGTATTACAATTGGGCTCAGTACCGTGCTGTGTGCACTAAATATCTAGGCATAATAATTAAGTAGGTACCTTAAGAGTTCTGACAATCAATACAGACACATTGATCGATGGAGACAATCTAATTTAAGAA
This sequence comes from Ennomos erosarius, assembly GCA_963580505.1. Classification (NCBI taxonomy): domain Eukaryota; kingdom Metazoa; phylum Arthropoda; class Insecta; order Lepidoptera; family Geometridae; genus Ennomos; species Ennomos erosarius. The sequence continues at coordinate 4,381,291 of OY756982.1, forward strand.
TAACCTTATATTTATTTTTGTGCTCTTGTTTTACTGTGAGAGGCAGTTCTAAGTTTATGTGTTGAACTGCTGACAGCCCTGATTGTCATACGTTATTGATAGTTATATCGTTTATTCAAATATTAATTATGAAAAGTTAACTTAGGCGGCTCCCCATAGTAACATATGTAACAATATTAAAAACTATGTCCATAAATCATAAGAAATAAAATTGTCGTATTTTAATACTCTACTCATTTTTTATATCCACAGTTTAAATCGCGCGTGCCCACATTTTTTTCTATTAGCGAAAAAACTATATAATGTCGATGCTAACTTGCAGAAAGAAAATTAACATAAAAACAAAATTTGCATGCGTAGCCGATTTAAAACTCGTTTAAATGGCGGTGGGCGGACAGGTTAAAAACACATGTAGATTTTATGATAATCCCCGCAGTTATTGTTTTAAATTAGGTAAATACGTGATTCGAATTAGAGAAAGTAACTATCAGCTAAAGCTTAACTGAAGTTTTTAACAGTGGAAACAAAAAAAAATCTTTTAACAGAGAAAAGCAAAAACTACCTCGATGACGTCGACAGATACCTACTTACCTACGGTACCTTCCTGTCTATATGAAAAACTTTACAATATGTTAGATGTTTAAGCATAGACCTAGAATTTACAAGTTACTTTTAATTCTAAGTCAATGTGTTTAAGCAACAAAATGCTTTAGAATGACCTTAGATAATAAAATATATTCACCAGTAGTTTGTCTGACCAAAAAGTCCATTAGTTCTGCCTACCTATTATATTATGCGAGTCTTTTTTCAGATCAGATCTCAAGCCTATCCGACGTGACAGGCAACATCAAACGTTATCACTAGCAACACTGCAAGTGAGGTAGTGAAACGCGCGCGTCGGCGGCAATCGCGCGCCAATCCGTCAACATGCGGGTCCCGCGGGACCGCACGCGTCCGCCGCCCGGACCCCGGACGATTAGTGTGCGATCATACAGCTAATTTGTCTCCTGATTGATCAATTTTAAAGTAGTTTGTTCGAATGGTGAGTGAGACTTGTCGGGCGATGGTGATCGAGTAAAGCGACAGGGTTGAAGTTGGAACAAACCATTACCTACATGTTCAGGTATCTATAGGATACCTTGTAGATACTTGTCGTCATCAGCCCAATACTTTTCCACTGCGGGGACACCGGCCTTTTCTCTCACAATGAGTATAAGTGTATAAGCCATAGAAAACCACGTTCGCCAAAAGCGGGTTGGTGGATGGGTTGGTAATATCTCGAATTTTATGGTATTTTCTCAAAAAGTTTTCCAGCGAGTACAAATTTGAAATTTCAGCATAGGTACCTACTTGAAAGGTCATTAGGACACGGCCGAGCAGGATTTGAACCAGTAGGTTACTTCGATTTGAAAGTCGCTTGGTCTACACCGCTAAGTCATGCCTCGCTATTTGTTATTATTTTATCTTAAAAGAAAATAAAGTGGCCCACTTAGTACTTATGTAGGTAAGGTACTATTTATCAGAGTTATTAGTATGAAAAACAAATTCATTTTCCACCAGCTTGATCTCAATCATTGGGAGCAATGAAAGTATTGCCCGATTATCTTGTTTTCTTTCATTCGCAAAACGCTCGATACCTACGGCGCGTGTGCGTTGACAGAATTCATTTATGGTAGGTAGGTACAAGGAAGGATTTCAGCCCAGTCATATGTGAAATCACTGTTGTTTGATGGATATTGAGGATAAAGTAGGTACTGGGAGATGTCTTTTTTTTATACTCCGTTTTGATGGTCTTAGCATGTGTAGTGTCTACTGGATTGGATTGTTTGAACAGAGTGTTGAAATAAGTAATTCATTTAGCTATAATTACTTAAAGTACCTAAATCCTTACAATAAATATTATGCCGTTGGGCAAGTTTTCTTTTAACCTAGTACTACCATGGGGTCCCATCAGTTACTAACATACAAAAAATAGCCCGACCTTGAAGAAAATGTAGTAATCGTGTCTAGAGAGTTACTAGTTAGTGTCCAGTGTATTTATTTGGCCCAATACTTCGCCAACACGCAATAAATGTTGCTTGATCTTGCGTTATGCAGAAATAAAATAATTCGCAAATAGCCCGCGTTATTCCGTTGTATGGGATGAGGTATCTGTACTGTAGGTATTATATTATCTGGGGTACTACAGACACAGACGAAAATGTTATATAGGTACTTACTTGTACTTAATTAATACTACAGTACTAAATAAAAGGTCTTAGATACCTGTTATCATAGACATATATACAGGGTTACAGGAAAAATTGTGCTAGATCCGTTAAGAGCGTGGAGTACCCATGATTTCTGACTTATTTCACTATGAAACACCCTAGGCTAAACTAATAATATTTTTGTAGATATCCCTTAGAAAACAATACAGTTTCTAATATTTTTTTTATATCTTAACTTTCACTTGTCTACTACGGTCTATTCAATTAACTTATGTACTATTTTAATGATTGACGTCCTAAAGCATCTTATTACACATGTAAAAATGCAATAATAATAATAATAAGAAGACACAAAATATTTCAATGAAAAAATTAAAAATTGAATATCTCGAAAAGGGTAAAGTTTAGCCTAGGGTGTTTCATAGTGAAATAAGTCAGAAGTGATGGGTACTCCACGCTCTTAACGGATCTAGCACGATTTTTCCTGTAACCCTGTATAAGGACAGGCCTAATGACAGATTAAACCGTCGCTTCAAAGAGGGAGTCAAGTTCACAGATTGACATCCACTAGCGCCCAGTCTGTGTTGGAAGTGAGAAGATATCGGTCGTGTGTCTCAAAGAAAATATGCCAAGTGAAGGGTTGCACAAACTACACTCTAAAGTGCAATAAAAAGAAATACAAAGTTTCTTACCACAAGTAAGTCAATATTTTCAATACTACACTCCGTTTTGTACGAAAATAATCGAATTTATATTTGGGATAATCATTGTAAACAAACATTGACAGACATAATGGCCGCGTTTAATTTCCCAACTCATCGTAGTTCCTGAGTAATCTAAGAGATGGCGCTGACTTTTCCCCACACCATTTTGAGTAAATAAAATGTTCCTTCGGGCATATCCTGATATATAGATCTATGCCTGTTATATATCTTAGTTGTTGGTGTATGGTATGTAGAGACAGTAGAGCAGCATGGTATGATAGAGGAATAGTGATTTGCTTTTTTTTCACTGGACAACACTGCGTTTGCCCTTGTTTGTAAGTTCGTGCTGCATACTTTAATTAAATTAGATAAATGCTCTAAGAGATTAGTGTACGAATTTACAAAGTTTTTCGTAGAGCTACTGTAACTTATAGCTACATCTGCCGACAAGTAGCAAATCTGTCAAAACTAGGAATCGCAAAGAATGTTGTTTCTACTCGTCGCTAGATGACGCTGTTACAAACTATGACCCCCTATGACTAATGGATGAACAAATTAGAGCATACAGCTACAACATTGGTAAGATATTATAGAAACCCGGTATTTCGTAATGTAGTAACTGAAGTGATGTTTCATGGATGTTTCTGAATAAATAAACCAATACTATTATTTTAATAAAATGCATGACATTGGCGAAATTGAGGTGAAGTTGCCGCAGAAGCCACTAACTGATAAACTGAATAAAACAATTAATTATAAATAAAAAATTATTGCTATATTTCCTCTTATCACAAACACCACACCCACAATAAAATTACAAAAATAAGAATAACATAACATTTGTATAAACATCAAAGAAATCAGAGAAACATGGTGATTACACAAAACTTCATACAACATTAAACACATAAAAAAACATTGTATTATAAATCACAGTTGATATAATATATCATACAAACATCATGAGATAAATGCTCTTTAAATTAAAACAAAATTGAACTAATTTTAACAATAAAAACATTAATAAATTTCAACGTGTAATAATACAGATCATAATTAAAATACTTAAATAAATAAATGAGCAAATATTCCAAATAACTATAATAATTTTATTGTTAACCTTTGCAAAAGTAATATGGTTACAAACAGTCACTTAATACTAATATCGTTTTAAGTTAATCACAAAAAATACTAGAATCGAAAGCTGTGCTTTTAGAAGATTATTAAAAGATTTACGAACAATAAAATACCATTAGCGTAATCAACAGATTAATTTTAATGCAAAGGAACAAATTTGAAAATCGAACTGATTTCTTCCTTTTCATTAAAATTAATCTGAAAATCATTAAAATGCTCCCGAAATGAAAACTCGCGGAATCATACTAGATCACAGTTTTGTTTCCCAATATCACCTTACATTTTAGACAACCATTCCAATTTTACAGGGTTATTGTTAAATTATCTAAAGAAAGCCTCTTCTGTACATCACAATAAAGGCTCATTAAAACTATCGTAAAAAATAACTTTTTTCTACGGCTTATAACATGTGTCATGGAAGAAACGCTCCTTCCACTTGGATCCACAGCTGCACCCTTATTCTCAATCCATCGACAAAGCTTCGATTCAAAACTTACGCTATCCGTCTCCTTTTTCTACATTTTTTTTTTTTATGAGAATGAAAGAGACGGAGAGTCACATTTCAGTGAAATAGAAGAAATATCTGGACTGGAATGGCCTCAACAGTTAGCAGATTGTGGATTCAAGTGGCATAGAAAAATATTATTGTCTTTGGATCCACTCATTTGTGGATCGAAGTGGAATATAAAAATAATTAATATTCATGAATCCACTCAGTGTGGATTTCATAGGACACCAAATTATCCTTGGATCGACTTGTGGATCCAAGTAGAGGGAGCCCAAGAAACGAATCTGACGGAAACTGGAAACTATTGTTTTCCCTCTTTCACTATTGTGTTTAAGTGCAAAGGGAGTGAGACAGTAATAGAAATGATTTCTCTTTTCAGTTCTTTTCTTTATTGAATATAATTTGTTATTTCTTTACACAATTAAACAAAAATAAGAGAAAACAACAGTGCCATGTTTTTGTCAGATTTGTTTCTTCAATGATACGCGTATGAGTATTAAGACACTCTTGCAGTACAGAGAGAGAGCCGTAGAGTAGTAAAAAAAATAGTGCAGATTATGAATACCTAGTGTAACTTCTCTAAAACAAAATTTGTTATGAGCCTGCAGATGTTGATTAATATATTCAGCTCGAGGTTAGCATTTTTACAATAACCCTGTACTTTTAGCTTAATTAGCTATCACACCAAACAGCTTAAACAATGTACAAGAAAAAAAAAACCATTGAAATTTTGGTATCGCCCCATTTCGAATGGTCACTACTTTACTAGCTTACGAAAGTTTTGTGACAATATAAGTATAGCCACCTAATAAAGCTAAGTCAAGTTTAAAGTAGTCTGTAATTGATAATGTTTGGAACGTCGAAATGGTGTTCGCCTGATCGCGCAATCGATGACTATTTAAGACGGGACGACGCCTTAGGGTTTAATTACCACAGATCTGTGGGGTTTACCTACCTGTTTATTGTTAAATACTGGTCGGGTGGTCTAGTACATTTTCAGTACGGATGTACGCGTGTTGAAGGGTTATTATTGTCATTACATTTCATCGGCGTTAGCCACGTTTGAACATCTTTTAGTTCGGTTTATAGATTTTACTTATAGTCATTTTTAAATAGGAAGTCACTTATGACAGGTCGATTTAATATAAAACATTTTTAGTTATAAACCGTGGACAATTTTTTTTTAATGACAGATCTAAAACTCCTAAAACTGTTGCTGTTCTTGTCAAATAGATAACAATGTAAGAGACGGATATAACTTTAACATTTTAAAACTGACTAAAGCCTTTAAACTTAGGACTATCATCATAAATATAATAAAATACGAATCGAATTTTGGCGTAAACGTATTGTGACATTTTTACAGCTAACATTCCATGAGCTCCATAACAGACTTGCTGTTTTAAAAAGATTATAAAAATAAATAATATTGCGGGATGGCAACACCACAGAGGACAATAGGTGAAGTTAAAATATAAAAAAAATACTCCATAATTAACTATTTTCTCTAGTATTATATTATGTTAGCCTTAGGGGTTATCTGGATGTTAGCCTAGCCGTGGTTCAACGTACACTGTGTACATACGGCTTTTAATTCGGTCTTTTTAATTCACCCAAAATTAAATATAAAAAATAATACCTATTTTACTATTTCTCTAGTAATGATATTAAAATATCCGCATGGTGTTAGCGCAGCCGTGGTTCATTCTATACTGTACATACATCATTCCAGAGTTATGCCAGTAGTATAGTGCTCCTAGTACTAGGACGTGCCACCATTGGTGAGAGTGGCCGATGTAATCGACCTTGCCGGGGAACCAGCGCTCTGGTACCTGGGATACAATGATTATGTTACTGCAAATCTTAAATCAAATATACTATAGATACACAGTAGGCCGGATTTTAAAGGTTGAGTGGACAGATTTAAAACTTTTAAAATTGTTCCCGTTCTTGTCAGACGGCAATACATGATGTAATTTAATTCATTAGCATAAATTGAGCCCTTGAAAGTACATCATTTATAGATGATTATTAACGAGTAAAGAGTGCAAATGAAAATACTTTTAAATGAAAATTATGAAGATTGCCGCGGCGCAGTAGGCGCGGATGATTTTGATACATTTAAACGTTTTTATACCTTGTATGCACTAATTAAAATTAGTACTTCATTATTTTAATTAAATTTTGTATTGTAGCATTTAATTAAGTAAGTTACTCCATTTTTTGGAGTTATTATTATTACCAAACCAATGTGCCAGAATTCAAAAATTTTGGTCCACACGTGACCGGTGTCAGGAGTAGGTACCTAGTTTCAAAGGATGCTAATGAATTCAATTACACCCAGTATAAGAGACGGATATATTTATAGTATTTTAAGTTCTGTCATCTAAAGCCTTCAAAATCAGGCATAGTCTCTATGCATAGCGAACTTCAAGTGTCACCGCACACAGTGTATCTCTGGATTAGTTACTCAAAAAAAAAGGTGGTTTAACTAGTCCAAAGCTACTCCACGTATATTAATAAGGCCAATATTGGAGGCCAATTTTAAAGGCTTTAATGACAGACCTAAAACTGTTGCTGTTCTTGTCAAATAGACGGCAATGTAAGAGACGGATATATTTTTAGTATTTTAAGTTCTGTCATCTAAAGCCTTCAAAATCAGGCATAGTCTCTATGCATAGCGAACTTCAAGTGTCACCGCACACAGTGTAGCTTTGAATTAGTTACTCAAAAAAAAGGTGGTTTAACTAGTCTAAAGCTACTCCACGTATATTAATAAGGCCAATATTGGAGGCCAATTTTAAAGGCTTTAGTTGACAGACCTAAAACTGTTGCTGTTCTTGTCAAATAGACGGCAATGTAAGAGACGGATATATTTTTAGTATTTTAAGTTCTGTCATCTAAAGCCTTCAAAATTAGGCCTAGTCTCTATGCATAGCGAACTTCAAGTGTCACCGCACACAGTGTAGCTTTGGATTAGTTACTCAAAAAAAAAGGTGGTTTAACTAGTCTAAAGCTACTCCACGTATATTAATAAGGCCAATATTGTGGGCCAATTTTAAAGGCTTTAGTTGACAGACCTAAAACTGTTGCTGTTCTTGTCAAATAGACGGCAATGTAAGAGACCACAGATATATCATCTGAGTAAGAGACTGATATATTTTTAGTATTTTAAATACTGTCAACTAAAGCCTCCGAAATTAGGCCTATTATATACCTCTCCACTCTCCAGTTAATACAAAATAGTTCACAAGCGGTTCGTTCATTTCAATAATTAACCATAGCATCCCGTGATAAACCATAATAATATTTTAGATTGAACTTTCATTAGGTGACACGTGACTGAGAGGGACAGAGACAAAATCAAGGCATTATGCCTTTTTTTGAAAGAACCGTTTTTGAGACGGCGCGATCACCTTATTTTTCATAGCAGCTGCAGACTATTTTTAGCATTTACAGGTCAACATTAGAATGCTAAGAAAATAGAATGATTAATTAATAACCCTCATTTCTGGCGTGCTTGGGTATAGAGAACTAAATAAATAATCATCATCAACAGCCTGAAGATATCTTGCGATAAAACATATGGCTGTTGAACATAGGCCTCTCCTTAGAGTGCCACTTTGAGCGGCCGCGGAGTCCTGCATCCATCAGTTACCTAGGGTTTTTATGAAATTAAAATTACGACGGGGACAATTCAAGGCTGAAAAAACTGATTATCTAAACTTAATTAAATCTCCATAAAGCCCAGCAATAAAAAAAATAATAGATTAATTTGTAAAGGAAAAATTAGAATCACGAGCGGGGATTGAACCCGCATCCATCCATCCCTCAAGCCGGGATATGCTTTACTTATGCTACCGTGACATGTAGTGACAAGTAAAGCATATCCCGGCTTGAGGGATGGATGGATGCGGGTTCAATCCCCGCTCGTGATTCTAATTTTTCCTTTACAAATTAATCTGTAGATTACGCTGAGCAGGCGATACTGCTATAAAAAAAAAACATAAAAAAATAATAATTTAATTCTCACCTTGAAGGCGTAAATAATGAAGGCCGTTCCACTGATGACGTACATCCCTATGACTCTAGGGAAGAACATCTGAAATAAGAAAAAAAACACCTTTTAATATTTCAATCATCCTATTTTAAGATACAATAATAGAAAGGGACAACTCAAACACGTAGTGACGTCACAAATTATTACTTCATAGTACCTCATTACTAAGCTGTGGTACCTTTACGGTAGCTCTACAGTTGTACCACATTTTAATTGTTGAGTTCTTTTTTGACTTACTTTGAAAAAATAATTTTCACATATTAACTATTCAGACCATAGAATATTTACTCTGCAATAATATTATAAAACAGAATAAAATATTTCACCAGGTCGTCGGTCCACCTAGTGGGGGGCCGGCCTGCGCTGCGTCTTCCAGTTCGTGGTCGCCACTCGAGAACCTATCTTCCCCATCGGTTGTCAGTTCTACGAGCGATGTGGCCATTGCCATTTCAACTTGCTAGTCCTAAGAGCGACATCGGTCACTTTAGTTCTCCTGCGGATCTCCTCATTTCGGATCTTATCTCACATAATTTAAAACGATTATATTTTCTTTGTGTACATTGTTAACATTACCGTGTTACCTAATTCGTGACCTTTTACGATTTGCATATCTTATCGGCTTAACCTACAAATGTGTGGAAATATATTATTTTAGGTAGTATTTATCATTATTTAACTAAGATTAAAGCATTACAATATTATCAATTTGTAAATAAAATAAAGCCTACAACTTGATACATGTAAAAGTGTTCTTTGATCTGATGCTTTCATCATCATCAGCCTGAAGACGTCTGCTGAACATAGGCCTCCCCATAGGGCGCCACTTTGAGCGGCTGCTTGCCTCCTGCATCCATGGGCTCCCGCGGTTTTGATTAGATTGTCGGTTCACCTAGTACGCCTACGCTGCTTCTTCCAGTTCGTAGGCGCCACTCGAGAACCTTTCTTCCCCATCGGTTGTCATCTGGTGCTATATAGAAAATAGGATACTTTTCCGGAAAATCAAGGTGCAGGCGAAACTGGGTAGTGACTAGTTTCAAATAAATCTTATTTCCAGGTATTTAGACGTCATTTCATTTGTTCAAAGGCGTTGACCATAAAGGCCACATTCATTACGATGATAAATCGTTTCATTAATTTTACTAATCGCTCTTTGTCGTCACTCTTTTATTCTTCGTTAGCTAGTTAGATCTTAGTTTTTAGAATACACGTCGTACAGACTTAGTTGTTCGCCTTGATCTTGACTTGGTTATAGTCTTTTTCTTCTTTTCGTGTAGGCTGGTCACACTGCACCCCTATTCTGAACCCATCGAAAAAGCTTCGATTCGAAACACTCTCTGTCTCTTTCATTCTAAATGTACATGAAGGAGGCGGATAGTGTAAGTTTCGAACCGACACGTTTTCGATGGGTTGGGAATCCCCTATTCCCAACCCATCGAAAACGTGCTGGTGCCGGCATTTTTAGGAATAGGCATGATCACTAATTTTTTTTTTTGCATCAATTAAAAATATTCATCAAATGATAAACATTTGTGAAAACAAAAATAAAATATCTCAAAAAACGACAAAGTTACAAGCATTTTAAAAACCGGAATAGAAAGAGATAGCTCAAACGGTCAGTGACGTCAGAGTAATGTCGTCATAGTACTTCATTACTAAGCTGTGGTAGCTTTACATACATTTCTTTGGCATGTGACGTCACGAGGGGATTATTCATAGTAAATGTGGGGGCGCTCTGTTTCGCGGGAAAGGGACAGGAGATGCCTCCTATAGAAACTTTAAAAGCTTATTACTCCGTGATTTATTTAACCGATTTTACTTATTTTTTCAATTATTGCATTCATTTTTAATCTTCTTTATGAAAGTATTATTTACTTGTTCATTTTTAATAGTAGTCATCATGCCTATTATGAGCCGAAAATTATTAATTATAGGTGAGCAGCGGAATAACAACAACTACATATAATATAACTAAAGTCTGATGAGTTTAAAACGAGTCATTTTCGTTGAATAGAGCAAGAAATACAAGGATGTATCTCGTTATTTTAAAGTGAAGTGATTTTAAATTGGCTAGCTAGACCGCTCTATTTCACAGACCGAAATCATGCTGGTTATTGACCTATCTTTTGCGTGGATCAATTTAATAACAATGAAAACATAAATAGCAAGCCAAGAGTGTTAAATTTGCCATTGCGTTCTTTTGCGCGTAGTAGGTATTCATCAAAATACTTTTGAATGAAACCACCGCTCAGAATGAGGCATGAATGTCAGTTTATAATACGACTAATTATGTTCGGACGAGTTGGATTAAATTATACGTAATACTATTTTAATATCTGCGATTATACTAATCCAACAGCGCAATGTGAACGCTTTGCGCGTACACAATTTTTTAAAATATTATTCAAAAATTTTCCTGAATTGCTAACATCAGAACTGCCCCCCTATTACGAACGAGATAGCAGCACTGCTGACGAGCGTCTGCCAACTGCTGTCAATTTTCATACAATTTTGACAGCAGTTGAGCGGCAGACTCGCGTCAGCAGCGCTGCTAACTCCTTCGTAATAGGGGGGCTGGTTTCTTCAAGGTCATTTCAGAAGTTCAGATGTAGTTTGCATGTTTCTCGTTGAAAAATCTGATGCTATTTCCATATCCTATGTACATCTGTAACACTAACACGTGCCACTTATGAGTTGCTTACCCTACGATAACACCCTTCAGAACCTCCTTTTAAAACGCTGCAGATTAATTGAAGGAAAAGTAGAAGCTTAAATAAGAATTATCTAAAATTCTACAAACCTGCACCATAGGGTTGTCAAAACCTCCCATTGCATAAGTCCAGTGAAGAGTGGGCAGGACACCATAAGCAGCCCAGCCTATGAACACGCACATCTTGACCGGATAAGGCACACTCAGCCTGGGGATCTGTAGGACCATCGCCGCCACAAAAATGAGAGTCACCGATGTCATGTAGAATAACCGGAGCTCCTGGAATTTTAAAAAGCAACATAATTTTTGTGTGATGAACATAGATGTTTGTTCTGTGTCTGGGTGTTATATTGTATTCTATGTATGTATTTACAAACAAAAAGTATCTAAGTATTATATCCGTTATCTGGTTCCCATTGTACAAGCTATGCTTAGTTTGGGGCTAGATGGCGCTGTGTGAAATGTCCACACATATTTATTTATTTTATTTATTTATTTATTTTAATTATGGACTCTTTGGTTTTGGATTACCGGAGTTTCGCTAAACAGTCTTCTAGCTGTCTTAACGAGCCGAAATAATAATCAAGCCAAATCAAGATTTAGCTAGGTCGATTTTTAAACTATCGACAATCTCTAACATAATAGGGTGTGGTTTGTTTGAGACACTTAAGTACAGGAAAATTTGAGGGAGAGCTGCAACCAAAAAAAAACAAACTAATTCAGTTATTTTCAAGTGATTACAAGATTTTGGCGCCCTGAAAAATCTGACACCGGGGCGGACAGCTTGTCTACACGAGAAGAAGAAGAAGAGTTGTTTCTAAGTACAATTAAATACACAAGAAGCCATACAAGCAACACTGCAATAGAATATAAATACAGGGTAAGTAGTAAGATGAGAAGGTCATTGTCGTCGTAAGTGTTACGAAACGGCGGATGCGAGGTGCATACTTAAAGACCTATATCGATTCCACACAAAGAGGTGTAGCACCTTGTTTGTGAACTGACCGTGTTCTTGACCGCTACACAATATGTTGCTAAACTGTTGGGAAGTTATAGAAGAACCTGGACTGTTGGGAAGGTTTGATTATTATCATACACCCATTTGATTGATGGTTTCAGAAGTGTTCGCTTGTTATTCGCATTCGCACCACAGTGGTGCTTTTGTTTGTATAGTATCATGCGGATTAGTATAGCATCCGAACGCATGTGTCGAGAGTCGCATAATTGGTAAATATGGTAATAATACCAAATGAGTAAAGGGTTCAACGCTCAGAAAAGACTCGTATTACAGGACTACGCTAAGACCATACTCAAAATGATAAAACAGGTAGTGAATGAAATCACTGCTTGAGTTGAGCATCTATCGACGACTGAGCATAGTTGGATAATACGAGCCTCAGAAGCCACAGTATTGTGTAGGAGAGTACCTATTTATAAGATAGACAATGGTCAATGCAATGTAAATTTCTCATATTTTTATCGCCACCGTAGCCAGCCCACTTTTACCGTAAGTTTTTCATATCAAGAGTACATAAATGTCGGGGCAAAAATCACAGCCAGGTTGCCACATTCCCAAACTGACGGTATGTGACCTCAGTCGTGGTCGTGGACATTTCGAATGATTAACACATAAGCAGTAAACAAACAAAAATGTAAATATTTTCGGTATATCTACAAGTATAATAATGACGATGTTTAATGTAGGCTAGATACTTAGTTACTGTTACTTTATATATCCTTTCGATACGAGTATCAAAAACATTTCATTTCTGTGGCTCGCGTAGTGTATGCATCGATACATCTTATTATTAACATTAGTAACATGCGTTTACAGTTCTACCAATCATCTCTTCCACTCAGTAATCACTCTTTCAATCTGGACAACATTCAGAACTGGTGTTCTGCCAGCTCTCAATCCTGGTTTTCGTATGAGATGATTTGACAGTTCGTAAAACTCTCAATTTTAGCTAGGTTCTGGTGATGATCAGTAAAGATGAAGTGAAGTGAGATGGTTGGTAGAACTTGCAGAGACCATGATCCATCATCTGAACTCCCGACTCTAGCCAACTGTAGTCTCTACCGAGCGGGATGATTTATTTGCGTGCGTTGTTGTCTAATAAAAAATGGTTTACGGAATAAGTGCTTCTCGAAGTTATCGTGCAGCAAACTGCCCGTCCGGATGCGCTTAACGGTAAAACTTACTAATGTGTTGTGAGAAATACTTACGGTTGTTTCACTGAGAAAGCCTATAATAGTAGCAATTATGCTTTTGCGAGTTGCTTAAATGACCTTTGAGTTCTAACTGTTGGCTTCGCTAACGACATTGCTAATGTACTGAGATAAAGTTAATGTTTCTTAGCTCATTGCTAATTTAGTTACAATAAGCTTCTTTCATTATTCAGTCATGACCAAATATTAATAAAACGCGTCTATATTGTGAGCATAATTACATAATAGGACAGTCTTAGAATTGCCAGCAAAATGAACTATATACCCATCAACATTTCTTACAAAAAAAATTGCAATTTCCATGCAATACGGGTATTAGATTGAAGATCAGTTAAAGTGCGGATACTGGTTCACCATTTCGTTAGACTCAAAGTGGCGCTCTTTGGGGGAGGCCTATGTTCAGCAGTGGACGTCTTAAGGCTGATGAAGATGATGATGATTTCGTTAGGATAAGATTCGCCACTCATTTCCTACATAAACATAAGAATCAAGATCCACCATCTAATGTAATAATTACTAAAGGTAGGTATTACTAAGGGTGGTTTTTAACCACTAAAGTGAGGTATGGTACATATACTTAAATGTCTAAACATAGCCTAGCATGACTTAGGACTTCTCCAAAGTGAAAGCATGTTAATGACAGTCAGTTATCTTGCCAACAGTACACTTGTATATTTTTGTTGTAAGCAACGGTTATAGGTACCTGCCGTTTATCGCACGCTACACCTTTCTCTTTTGATTATCTTCTATCCGTAGGATGGAAGCTATGAAATTTTATCATGTTAAAATCAATGTAACAGGAAATCCTACGGGTCTTTTTCCATAGTAAAATTCAAAATCTTCCGTGGACATGAGACCGCTTGTCACGGTAGCTTAAGTAAAGCATATCCCGGCTTGAGGGATGGATGTATGCGGGTTCAATCCCGCTCGTGATTCTAATTTTTCCTTTACAAATTAATCTGTACTCCATACCCATACTAAGAACTGTTCTTGTTCTTTCCCTTGAAGAAGGATATAGGATACTTTTTGCCGCGATAAACAGCCACCCCACGCGTACAGACTGCAAGCCCGCGGCCGCGTTATCGTTAAAAATAAAAACAATTTTTACTCAAGTTACAGCGGTAATCAAAGTTTTATGTATCTACGCAACACAAAATATATATAATATAGTGTTATTGATATTTCATGATAAGAGACACATTGTTTTCTATTCACAACTATTTTACATGCCACTTTTGGTACAAGGGACCTTCCAAGAGCTTGCAATTTTCGTAATAGGGCTTGTTATCTCTTGCACCTTCGCCAGTGTCAGCAAACTCTTCGCCAATACAGGCAGAAGTGGTCCTCGACACGTCTGCTTGGGTGTACGTTCACACGTTACAGCTAGGAACGATTCCCCTTCAAGTTTCAACACTATATAGGTGAATTTGTATCTCGTGACAGTATTGTCTTGCGGACAATCGCAGTGGATACCTTTAGCAGCTTCTAATTCATCCACAGTATTGACAACGATGATAGGGCATTCATGTCGGTCTACGGTAGAGTCATGCCAAGAAGTAACCTCAATAGATGGTACTTCTTTACCTCCGCAAGTACAAGCACGGTCTTCATTTCTGGTGAAGTTGTACTTGTACGGACATTCCCAGGCCTTTGAGTACGTTTCGTAGTACGATGGTGTCGCAGTAAGTACTCAAGTCTTCGCTCCTAGGATATCTTGTAATAGGTCACCCTTGACGACTACGATCGCAGATACAAATAACAACGTCTTCCACATGTTGGCGAACTAATTTCGCTAAGTTAAAGTTATTTTTTTATAAGTGGCTAAGGTTTTGAACGGTCGTAAAAAACGAATGAAGATCGGGCGTTGAATGCGGGTTATTTTATACCTCTTTAATAAAATTATCAGTGACAACTTTAGGTACTTATTTTGTATTCTACGTAAGGCGCGCCGTGTGGTCAAAGGTTATCTACAATACAATACAACTTCGTAGTAACCATAGACATATATATAAGGACAGGCCTAATGACAGATTAAACCGTCGCTTCAAAGAGGGTGTCAATTTCACAGATTGACATCCACTAGCGCCCAGTCTGTGTTGGAAGTGAGAAGATATCGGTCGTGTGTCTCAAAGAAAATATGCCAAGTTGTGTTGTGAAGGGTTGCACAAACTACACTCTAAAGTGCAATAAAAAGAAATACAAAGTTTCTTACCACAAGTAAGTCAATATTTTCAATATTACACTCCGTTTTGTACGAAAATAATCGAATTTATATTTGGGATAATCATTGTAAACATTGACGGGCATAATGGCAGCGATAGGGCCGTTCTCATCGTAGTTCCTGAGTAATCTAAGAGATGGCGCTGACTTTTCCCCACACCATTTTGAGTAAATAAAATGTTCCTTCGGGCATATCCTGATATATAGATCTATGGTAGTAACATAAACACACGCTGTATAATTAAAGCTAAATATGTAGGTAATATAAAGTTATAATAATATATATCATATTATTATATTACGATTTCAGAAGTAGCTCTCTCCCTCTCTCTCTCTCTCTCTCTCTCTCTCTCTCTCTCTCTCTCTCTCTCTCTCTGTCTGTCTTTCTGTCTTCACAGCTCAACCAATCGTAGGATTGTAGGTATATTGTATCTAACTATCTAATTATAGGTGGTAAAAAATTACACGATGGATGCAGCAGCCGCTCAAAGTGGAGCTCTCTGGGGGAGGCCTATGTTCAGCAGTGGACGTCTTCAGGCTGCTGATGATGATGATGAAGAATTAAAAAGATCATCATCCATCAGGTAGACTTTGAAGACTTCTGATGGTCAGCCAGTCCAACTTCCACACCCCTGTATCAACTGAAAATATCGCATCACAACTAATGAAACGAGCTCAAAGTCGGCTCCTGAAGGTCTATCCGTCATCACCACCATCCACCATCACCACCACCCATCATCAGCATTCAAAATCTAACATCAAATTGTTCATTACGATTTACGTCTATTCCGAGAAAGAATAAATACTAATTATTCAAATAGGTAGAAATTGGTTGTCGACGTTCAAATTTGGAAATATTTCCAATGCCTAATATTCGTGTTCGTACAGAGATGTATTTCACCAGGAGGTGCTGATGTCAAACGGCACAGTGTCTGCTCTCGATGGCGATGGCGCCCAAACGCAGACTGAGAATTCGTTTCAAGTGTTCGTTGATTTATATCAAAAACAAGACACAATGAGCAAAGCAAAACCAACCTTATCTTCATACAGTTAAGATATTGACATTTGGCAAAATATAGGGAAATCGTACGGAATAGTGAAATAAACTGTTCTTTTTTTCTTGAGTGTCTATGACATTTTTTTTAATATAAGCTTCCATATTATTATTGTCAAGTATATCAGCTAATTTAATGTATTTTTTTTAATCACTATAATATCGTCGTTTTCATAGGAGGACGCTGTGGAAAATGAATTTTATGAATTATTGGTTAAGGCCAATGAAAAACTTTCGTCATTAAACTTACGGCATTGGATAACCCTATCTATAGATAATAATAACATGTCACTCATTATCACAGATAAATGGAAATATGGCTTTGAAATGTGACATATTTGCCCATCCATCGTAACTGCACCCTTAAACCACCAAAGACTTATTAGTCACGCATCTCATGAATTTCATGTATTTCCGTAATTATGCGCTGTATTTACTTTCCATCGCACCAGCTTTGAGTACACAAACGTTAAAATTTGGTCTGCCGACTGTCACAGATTCGCATTGAGTAGTTGGGTAACTTACATAATGGCACCAAAACGCGTAGTACACGCCCGAAGTGTAAATAGCGAGCAGCGACAGAGCTATGCCGAATAGGTCGTACATCAAGAACGAATGGTAATCGTGCTCCGACCGACATGAAAACGTGTGGTAGAGAGCTGAGAGCGCCATGCATATCTGTAACAAGCGGAAATAATTTTTTTATGACATTGTATCTAACCTGCACCACAGAACTATCATGCATCTGCCCCCCACCCGATAGACAATTCATCGAAAAGACTGATCCAAAATCTTGACTCCCATGAAACAAAGTGTAAACTTCTAATCGGGACCTTTCCGATGTATTGTAAATCTGTGAAGATAAGCTGCCTACCTTGCATCACATCACCAGTCGGGAGACGTCCGCTGCTAAACTTAGACCACCCTTTTATACCGCCACTTTAGACGCTTACTACGGTTTGCCACCATCACCACACAGTCACACAGGCTAGGAGGCTTAGTGATCGAAGATTTTTAATCTATTTATGATTTTTATAGTATCGCCTGCTTAGCGTAATCCACAGATAGATAGATAGATAGATCCACAGATTAATTTATAAAGGAAAAATTAAATCATATCCCGGCTTTAGGGATGGATGGATGCGCGTTCAAGTCCCGTTCAAGATTCAAATTCCTGTACAAATTAATCTGTAGATTTTTAAATAGATTGTAGAATGATAGAAGTTAGAAAATCTATAGTAATTTTTGGGTTTGCATTGTACCACTATCTTACCTTTTTTTTAACCTGATGATAAATGGAGACGAGTGAGTAATTGGATATTCGAATGCAATTAACCAACCGATATAGCATAGATAGCATTGCGCGTAGTAACTTTAAAAGATACATACAAGTCTAGTCTACCTACTATACATTTACTTAATACGTAAACCTGCTCTTTCAAGGACTACGTTGCATGATTAACATTTCTCAGAGTTCCGTAAATTAATTTAACTTAATAAAAATATCATACATTTGAATGCCATTTTGTTTTAAATGTACCTTCTAACCATACAAGAATAAATAGTACAGGCCGGAAGCAGAAGACCGAAGTTTATGGCATGTATAAGCTTATATGAACAGCCTAATAATTATGATGCTAACAACTATGCCTACACAAAGAATGAAGGAAGGCTGGTCAATGGCTAGCCAGATTCGCAATTTGTTTGCCATCCTAAATGCGACATCAGAATAAATAAGAAATTATACCGTTTGACCGTCATCGGTTTGACGTAAACGACAAAACCAGTTTAGGTAGATAACGTCGTTGAGTTTTCTTCGCGATAATAATTTGAGTTTGCGGTTAGTACTCAGATTCCGAATACCCGATCACTGTGATTACTTTTACGGTACATGCTCAACTCTAAAAAGAATAAGCATAGTTCCTGCTGACCAAATATTTAAGAGCAAACAGAATTTACAACTTCATTTGCAAAAGTGCTATTTGCTTTACATTTTATAATACACTGTCTTTAATGTTTTGTTCGGGAAGCTTCGACCCATCTTTTCGTTCAAAATACCGCAGAGCCTGAAAACAAAGGTTTTCCATCAGTGTCTGTTGCCAGTGTTGACTTATGGAACTGAGACATGGTCTTTAACTGTTGGCCTCATAAGTAAGCTCAAGTCGCGCAACGAGCTATGGAGAGAGCTATGCTTGGTGTTTCCAATAAGATCCGCAATGAGGAGATCCGCAGGAGAACTAAAGTAACCGATATAGCTCTCAGAATTTAGCAAGTTGAAATGGCAATGGGCAGGCCACATCGCTCGTAGAACTGACAACCGATGGGGAAGAAGGGTTCTCGAGTGGCAACCACGTACCGGAAGACGCAGCGTAGGCCAGCCCCCCACTAGGAGGACCGACGATCTGCTGAAAACCGCGGGGAGCCGATGGATGCAGGAGGCGAGTGGCCGCTCAAGTTGGCGCTCTATGGGGGAGGCCTATGTTCAGCAGTGGACGTCTTCACGCTGTTAATGATAATGATGATGATGTGTTAATGTTTATGTTTTTGATGTATAGGTTGAAATATTCAGCTGGGCGTAAAAGTATAGAAAATTATTTATTTATTTATTTATTTATTTATTTATTATTTGGAAAACAAACAGCTTAAAAACGTATACAATAGCTCAAAACATGGTAGCAAACTAGCCTTTAACAGTTTTCACTAGTAGAACATTATTTACAAACCAGTTGAACTTAATGATTAAATTAGTAATTATACGTACTTAACATAATATATAGACCGAATGAAAGTATGATAACAATTAAGAGATCATATACCTACCTACCAGAAAAAGGAAAAGGTGGAACAGGGAAAGGTGAAAAGAGAAAGGGGAGGGGGGAGGGGGAAAACCCATATCAATCTATAGAACTTGAGAGTTGAGAAAAAAGTCAAACCATAGGTTAGTCATCAAAAAATGTTGTAGTGATATAATTTTTAAAGAAATTTGGTCTTGATGCAAATAAATCAACACCCTTAGAATAGTTGCAGTTAAAATTTTTGCATGCTCGAACAAAATAAGAATTTTGTCTATAATTAGTCAAACATGTATCCACTTGAAGCATAAGGTAGTTTCGCCTGGTAATAGTACGAGTGGGTACCTGGACGAATTTTATTATACGAAAAATACTCAAGAGTTTCGGTGGCGAGTATTTTATAGGTACCTACTCCAACCTACTCGTACCATAATCGAATCGACGTTTGAATTTATAATTTCCCCATCGTATAAATTCGCATTTGCAAATGCAATCGATCGTTTGCATGACATTGGGCATTGCCCGTGCATCGCTTGGCTATATTTACGTTAGTATTAGTATAGGTGTTTCATTTATCGATTATATTTATTTATTATAATATGAACGTATGTTTGAGATACATATCCATAGTACATGGGCAGCTCATTTATAACAGATGTTCGTAAAAACTTTACACATAATTATACAATGTTAATTACGATTACTTGATTATTAATTTATTACAAGAATTCATACGGTTGCTTGAGGTATAAAAGTGATACTTTCTGTGCGTGGATACCGCTATCGCTAGTGAAAGCATTCTATGATAAGCGGCATTTAGTTGCGCCAGCAAGAAGCAGGTTTATCTTCGTACTTTTTATGATTGGTTTTAGAAAAAAAAAAACAATAAAACACGAAGAGATGAGAGAACTTTATTACTTACCTGGGGCTAGTCAGTTTATAGTATTTTAAAGACTTCTTAACGTTTAGCTACTTGTCACTGTTGGACGAGCAAACCATTCCACCTATGATTAAACTAACAAGCTATACGTACACACGTATGTATAACAACTCAACTGCAACCTGTGCGGGATTCAAATGTGTGACCTCGATATGCTGCCTGCGGCAAAAGTCCTCGCCTTACCTGATGCAACAACTTCTTCGATACCGTTCGAAGTCAAACTCATCAGTTCATAGTTAATAGTAATTTACATTAATTTTGTTGGTCATTACGAATCTACAAACATTACAATATTTTCTAAGCTTAAGCCGATTGCATTGTTATAATTTTGCGCAGCTAGCCCATGGCGACGGATTTTTTCTTTAATTTCACTTTCACTAGCGCCGGAGGAAAGGAGGTCGGTCCATCCATCCGAGCTTGCTTTCGAGACGTCTCGGACGGCCAATGAGGGTGGTCTTAAGGTTATTTCGTAACTGTGACGTCACAGTATGTTATTGCGATATCTGAGTACCTACTTCATGTTGTGTATACGATTATAGTCGACATCTTATTACCTACATATATCAATAATTTTGCTACTTTCTGTGATATTTGATTCTGTTTAAGTTATCGTGACATGGGCTCAATGCTCACTGCAGCACTGCTCTGTGCTGAGCCCGGTTTAAGATTAATTTAACCTTTAGTAATTTGTTAGTATTAGTACCTAATTTCGATGGGGTGTCAGAAGTCAGACCACGACGTTTTAAGATTTAGGTACCGACGACCTGGTGGTCGTCGGTCCACCTAGTGGGGGGCCGGCCTACGTTGCGTCTTCCAGTTCGTGGTCGCCACTCGAGAACCTTTCTTCCCCATCGGTTGTCAGTTCTACGAGCGATGTGGTCTGCCCATTGCCATTTCCACTTGCTAATCCTAAGAGCTACATCGGTCACTTTAGTTCTCCTGCGGATCTCCTCATTACGGATCTTATCTCGCAGGGAAACACCGAGCACTGCTCTCTCCATAGCTCGTTGCGCGACTCTGAGCTTAGTAATGAGGCCAACAGTTAGAGACCACGTCTCAGTTCCATAAGTCATCACTGGCAACACACATTGATTGAAAACTTTTGTTTTCAGGCTTTGTGGTATTCTGGACGAAAAGATAGGCCGAAGCTTCCCGAACGCTGCCCAGCCGAGTTGGATTCTTCGGGCGACCTCTTTGTCGAAGTTGTACCTACCCAATTGGACAGTCTGCCCTAGATAGACGTATTTGTCGACAACTTCGAGAGTGTCGTTCCCAACAATTACCGGTATAGGTGGAACATGGGCATTTGACATGATTTTCGTCTTGTCCATGTTCATCTTAAGACCAACCTGTCGGGAGACTCTACTGAGGTCGTTGAGCATGGTGCTGAGATCATCGAGCGACTCCGCCATTATGACTATATCATCGGCAAAACGAAGGTTAGTGATATACTCGCCATTTATGTTGATGCCAAATCTTTTCCACTCCAAGAGCTTGAAAACATCCTCCAATGCGTTTGTGAACAGTTTCGGAGAAATAACGTCTCCCTGTCTCACGCTTCTCTGCAATGGGATCTGTTCCGTACTCTGGTCCTGTAATCGGACTGACATAGTGACCTTACTGTACAAACACTTCAACACTTCGATATACCTATAGTCAATTTGGCATCGCTGTAAGGACTGCAGCACCGCCCAAGTCTCGATTGAATCGAAGGCTTTCTCATAGTCCACAAAAGCTAGGCATAGCGGCCGATTATACTCTTCGGTCTTCTGTATAATCTGGCGTAGCGTATGGATGTGGTCTATGGTGCTAAAGCCTTTTCGGAAACCGGCTTGTTCGGGAGGCTGGAATTCATCAAACCTGCGTGCGAGACGATTCGTAATGACCCTCGAGAACAGCTTATACACATGACTCAAGAGCGAGGTGGGCCTATAGTTTTTCAATAAGGTGTTATCACCTTTTTTGAAGAAGAGCACCACCACGCTTTTGTGCCACGCCTCCGGCGTTGTACCTTCAAGGATGACAGAATTGAATAACTTCTGGAGGACTATAAGTACCGGTCTACCACCCGCTCTCAGAAGTTCAGTCGTAATTCCATCCTTACCTGGCGCCTTGTTGTTTTTAAGCTGTTTGAGGGCCATTCTAATCTCGTACAGGCTGACGTCCGGGATATCTTCGGTATAGTGTCGGACTAACTTGGCTCTGGTGTCCTGAGCTGTGTTAGTAGCGGGCTCATGTGTCGAGGTGTATAATTGTCCATAGAAGTTCTCAATCTCTCTCAGAATCTCAGGCTTGGATGAAATGACACTACTAGCTAGCGCTTATTTATCGTAAATAAAATTAAATACTTACTAGGAAACAAGAGAAGAGTAGTCCAGCTACTATCTTGTCTGCCACTGTGGCGTGGATATTAATTAATACTAGATCGTTGACAGTCAGGAAAAACAGCAAGAAGAAGCCGAATATGTGAGTCCAGATGTTCATCGTCTCGTTCGTCCACCAGAATATGCTGAAACAAGATTTTTGTGTAAGAACTCCACTTGTTTTTTAATTTTTGTTTGCTTTAACTTGTCTAAATGCTATATTGCATTAATTCTCTTGAGCCAGGAGCCTTTCGATCACCTTCACCTCTATTAGCAAGATTAAATTGAAAACCTAAAATGAATCGCGGACAAGGTAGCGATTCACGTTTATAGATCTTCAATTCTTCAATCAAAGACGTGACAAGGTTGTTCTTTAGTGGAGACCACGAACCAGAAGACGCAGGACAAAGTGTAGGTCCCGCTCGGCGGTGATCCGATGATATGGAACCGGGGGAACCGATGGATGTAAGAGGCAAGCAGCCGCTCAAAGTAACGCCCTATTGGCCAATGTTGAGCAGTGGACGTCTTCAGGCTGATTATGAAGAGGTGATTAGCTGATAAGGCCCTAGTTCCGCTATGCAGAACTACTGTGTATTCGTTCTGTATGTAAATTGTGTGCAATGTGCACGACACCTCAGTTGCAATCCTGATATGTGTAGTAAGTATTCATTCACCAACCAGTCAACCACCATGTCATATTCCATTATTTATTTTTCGTGGTGAGTCACGGGTTTTATAGGTAGATATTTAAACATTACTCTGCCAGTTCAATGAATTCGGATAGTGAGCCTCAGGATGTCTCAATGGTCCCTATTCAGCTCCGTATCCCTATCGTATTTATAAAGGTCATCAGGGTAATAAGAAGAAATTAAAATATCTCCGTCTGTTTCATTTTCCCTTTATCAGAAGAGTACAACGTACACAACTTAAGTAAAGATTAAATACACAACGACGTAGATTATCCCCAATAGAACAAACCAAACCAATTCACCATTTGGCATAGTTTAATTTAATTACAAAATTTACCTGATACAACAGCCTAATTCATGTCTTTAGAATTACCAATGTATTATGTAGGTACCTTGTTTCACAGTAATGTATGAAACTCTATTACCTATACAGTCACAGTCTGATTCCAGTTGTTGGTTGCTTAGGTGGGCATGGACATACAATACACTATTGGTTGTATGGTTGTTCTAACATTTATTCTGTGTTATTAGGTACTATTGGGTAGTACCAATAATGTGTTCCAATCTGAATGAGCAGATATGACGGGCCCGATAGCTCAGTTGGTAGTATCCCTGCCTTCTGAACTGAGGGCTGTGGGTTCGATTCCTACCCAGGACAAACATTTGTGTGATGAACATAGATGTTTGTTCTGTGTCTGGGTGTTATATTGTATTCTATGTATGTATTTACAAACAAAAAAGTATATAAGTATTGTATCAGTTATCTGGTTCCCATAGTACAAGCTATGCTTAGGGCTAGATGGCGATGTGTGAATTGTCCACACATATATTATATTATTTCTACTGTCTTACTCCTTGCACTTGCACATAGGTATACTTACGTAGCTAATGGTGGAAATGGGAAAACAATATCTACCTATTATCTAATTTCGCTATCAGAATCATTGTTTTAATGACACACGTTCTGTGCTAGAGTTAGTTAATTTAATTGGTAGTAACTAAACTAAAACCTTCCTTCAACACCCCCCCCCCATTTCTTCTTTTTTTGTATTAACTATTAATAGGTACAGGTAGGTCGTAGGTGGCGACCACGAACTGGAAGACGCAGCGTAGGCCGGCCCCCCACAAGGTGGACCGACGACCTGGTGAAAGCCGCGGGGAGCCGATGGATGCAGGAGGCGAGCAGCCGCTCTAAGTGGCGTTCCCTGGGGGAGGCCTATGTTCAACAGTGGACGTCTTCAGGCTGTTGATGATGATGATAATGATGAGGTACATAAAGACTACTCTACTGTAGTTGTACCTGAACAATTTTTATTAGACAAGTAATAATAACGTAGGCCACACTCACAGAACCAATAACCTATTATAGAGAAGAAAGGTTCTGCAGTGGCAACCACGAATCAGAAGACATAGCGCAGGTGGTAGGCTCCCCACTACATGGACTGAAAACCTGGTAAAACCTGTGGTGAATTGGTGGATGCAAGAAGCAAGCAACAGCCACCGCTGATGATGATGATGATGATGTCGAGCCTCATTTTTGTTTAATATTTTTTTGTACTTAATCTCTGATATGGACATTTTATCACAAAAATTACTTAATTGTATACTTAAACCTAAAAAATTAAGAAAAAAGAAAAACTCGAGATTATTAAAAGTAAGTTCTTTTAAAATAAAATTTCAACATTTTAGAATAAAATTACCTTTCCCAGCACAGCTTTGTTGGTAATAATTTTCGGTACCCATCTCTGATGAATGGATTATGTTGGAGATACTCTGGGGCTTGCTCATACTTTAGCAGTTTTCGATAGTTGAGGTACTCTTCATCTTCCTTTGTCAGATTATTGTTGTCTCCTTCTAGTTTCTTTCCTCGCCTTAGAAGAGTGCTTCCAGAGCAAAAGCTGTCCGTTTGACAGTCATCTTGTACCTGGTAACAACATAATTTAATTATATAGTTATTTAGATTAGATTTTTAAAAGCCTTGAGTGCAGTTTTCATTTATTAATCAACCATTACACACTAATTGCAATAAATTAATTTAAGTATTTTAAGTACCTAACCTCATAATTTTAACTTGTAAAAGTGCTATGAATAGCCTATTTGCAATAAAACACTGATTTTGATTTAAGTTTTGCCATGAAGTGGTTTGCCATGATTAAGTACTTAGTAAATTTAATACTGCATTAGGTGGGCCAACACCCTGGTGAAAATTGCAGGTACATAGTGTAATAAATACTAATAGTGGGTCAACTCCTTTGTTACAATGCAATATACCTAAAAGGCCGTCTCGACCGTAGTGGGGCTACCGCGTACCGGTAAGCCAGTGAAGCTAGGCGGTACTACCCCAGACGGCGTGGGCAAGAGGGGGATGCCACTCTCGTTCTTACTGCACCCCATCATTGCGCCATCTAACAGCCGAGTTTATTCACTAGATTCATTAGTATTTATTACACTATGGCGGGAGCCGATGGATGCAGGAGGCAAGCAGTCGCTCAGTGGCACTCGGTGGGGGAGGATCAGCAGTGGACATCTTCAGGCTTTTGATGAAGTACTTAGTAGACACGAATGTATTATGTAATTAGACAATGATACACTATTATAAACAATAGATTTCACTAAATAAATGACACTTTCTCGTCTCACAGGTTAGTAATATAATTATTTTAGAGAAGTGGCCCACAAATAATTGTTGTTGTGCTGCCACCACCGGCTGTGCACTTGCAACGTAGCTCGTCACATCACTCGTTTCACAGTGACAGGGAGTTTCACGAATAATCATCACTTGAGAGTGGCTCAAGATTCACAAAGATATTTATTCAAAATATTTCAATGGTTTGAGTTGGGTTCTATGGAAAGAAATTATAAGTTTCTGGGAAATTTTAACTAACTCAGACCCATTAGGTCGGAACCTTTTTGGACGGAATTTACGAGGATTTCGTCACACAATACAGTGTAGGGTTTGGGTCAGCAGCTACATAGTTTTACAGAGCGTTGTAGGTACACTATGGTTTTACTTACTCTACACACGGTTTGACTATAAAAAAACGCATAAACTTACTTTTTCTATACTCATGAATTGTACGGTTTCTGCTTGACATTCACTCACTTTTCTGGTCATGGTAATAGTCATTTTGTTGCAAAAAGATTTTTAATTTCAAAAGTCCAACCACAAATATTACACGAATCACAAACTAATATTTTTGTAAATTAAGTTCAACCCAAAAATGCTGAGAACATAATTATATTTAATCATAATCACCTCATGACATGAGACGTAGACGTAGTATAATATAATAGTATTATTGTCTTGCGTCTGTGCACATCAATAATTTAAACGAATTTACGAAATAAATTATGCTCGTCAACAAAACAACGTCCACACGGCACGAAAGAATTTCATAACTGTTTTTTTTCCAGTGCAGTGCTGCCAGTGCCAACTTCATATTTTAGGGAATCGTATGGTATCTCGACTTGAAAATATCGTAATTATTTTGCTATAAATTAAAAAAAAAAATGTACCCAAAAGAATTTCCATGAAACAACGAGAAATCATTATTGAAATAAGTATTTCAAAATGACTTTGAGTCAATATTTTAAGGTACCTAAGTACACAATTTTAATATTTGGCATTTCTTAATAATAGGTATAGGTAAGTACTTTTTTATGACGGACAAAGGCGCTTTAGACTTTAACATTTTAGATACGAACAATTAGTGATTCTGATTTTCTGGAACGTTGGTTACCAGAATCAGAACATTGAAGAATCCACACGAAAGAAAAAATTAACAGTAGGTAGGTACCTACTACATTTTAAATTATAAAACTTTGAATCAAGATACACAAACAACAAAACTGAAATTAAATTGAAACTATTTGAAACGTAGGTGTAGGATATTCTTTGGATTGCAACTACTAAATAAAAGTATTATAGGGCAGTTAGAGCTTATAACAGATTGAATGAGCAATTCCCGTTCCAGCGACGAGATATGCTACACTGCGTATGTTTTTTTTGGCTAGGTACTGTTTCCACCAAATGTGGCTCATATTTGCCACTAACTGTTAAGACGAAGGGTAGAGCCAGATAAGCAGGTCGAAATTCGTTGAAAGAAACATCGACCTTAACGTAGTAGACTTAAAAATCAATTCTACCTAATCTTCTGCGTGACGCTTACGATAAAAACAACACACAAACTGACTGATTTTGGTTTTTAATTAATATCTATGGTCGTATTATTTCTCAATACTATCAATTTCTGATTTTCTTTTGTACTTGCTTAGAATAAGTTATTATCATTGTTTGTCACTGTGTACAGGTTGTACAAATAAAGCATTTTCTTTCTTTCTTTCTTTCTTTCAATTCATCGCATTATATGAATGTTTGTTGGGCATACACTATACTATTATTTTATTTGTAAAAATATATTCGATCGAAACTGTATAAAATAGGACCAATTTTTTTTAGGTATGGTGAGGATTTTTTTAGAACTGAATGTATTTACCTTGTATTTTCGTTCATTACAAACAAGTTAATGAACCGAATTACATGATATAATAAATTCAAAGCTCCACATGCTCTAATTTCGCCAGTAAACTTGCCAAAAAACACCTTGTTTGCTCTACCCTTCACCTTAAAGTATAGTCACGCTGTGTAGGTACATTAATACATTATACCTATAGTGCAAAAGGGACAATGTTTAACACAATAATTGGTTACGTGCATATGTATAAATTCGAATACAATGAAGTTTATGGTTCTTTCAAGTCGTCATGACATTGACTTTTCAACCAAATTATATTTCTTTTGATACGAAGAAGTCGTAGTAGTATAAGTCTTGAAAGTCGTATCACAGATTACTTATACGTAGGGTCATATATTTTTTATACGATTTCGGATACACGATCGTATCTTATCGAGGCCAAAAAAATATCGTATAAATACTATATTTGAATGGTAAGGTTGGCAATCTTTCTATTTTCGTTTAGTGGCTTTCTAGTTTCTATCGCTTCGTAGCGAAAATTTTGTCAGTGTCAAGTGGTAAATAATATAAAGTGTTTTTGGGCGGGAACGCGAAAAAGTTCACGTCGTTGCATTGTATTATTTCTCAAAACTTGTGCTTTTTCCAGAGTTGTTTAGAAACTGGTTGCGTTTTACGCATTAAATGCTGAATTATGAGCATGAGTGTGGGCAAGTGATATAATGTGGTGAAACGTGGTTTTTCGTGTTGCTTCCAAATTTCCATAGAAGCTTCTAGTAAAGTTGCCATCATTTTACTGGAGCATGACTTAGACTGGATTATGACCTGACTTAGACTGGACTATGACTTTGACTAAGATTTGACTTTACGTGAAATATTCTAATAACATGATGGAAAATCACAATACTTGACACTGGCTAAATACACTATGTGTGGAGCCAAAATATTACAAAAAAAAATAATATAAAAAACAAATTGTGTGCGGTCTCAGACCAAGGAAGCATAGGTGAAGTTGTAAATAATTAAATTAGAATTTGCGTACATATGTTACCTATATTGTTCCTTAGTAATAGATTTAGATTGGTTTCACTGTAACCATAATTATTTTTAATTATTGTAAATTTAATATGATATTCTTTTGTTTTGTTTCAGTATTTTAGATTCATCACCTCTCGTAGCTCATAGCTGTCTTCATACTCATTACCTACATGTGCCAAAATTTCTCACTGAACAATCTTCGTTTGATGTTCTATCTTAGTCCACGTGACACTGGCAAAATTGTGGTCACCTCTCCACAAAGGCCATTAACCAAGAGTTGAAGTTGAAGCATAGGTGCGGTGATATATAATTTTATTGTTTTTTGGCGGGAACGTGAAAAAGTTCACGTCGTTGCATTGTATTATTTCTCAAAACTTGTGCTTTTTCCAGTGTTAATGTTTAAAATTGGTGGCGTTTTACGCATTAAGTGCTGAATTACGAGCATGAGTGTGGTCAAGTGATATAATGTGGTGTAACGTGGTTTTTCGTGTTGCTTCCAAAATTCCATAGAAGCTTCTTGTAAAGTTGCCACCACTTTACTTGAGCATGACTTAGACTGGACTATGACCCGACTTAGACTGGACTGTGACTATGACTAAGACTTGACTAAGTAAAATATTCTAAAACTCGATGAAAATATACAATACTTGACACTGGCTAAATACACTATGTGTGGAGCCAACACATAAAAAAAAAAAAAATATAATTTTATTGTCAATGTCAAATTAACTTCAACTTCAACTCTAGAAATGACATTCGCTACGGAAAAGATAGCGATTTCCGAAATGTCATTCCGATACATTTTTGGAGTTAGCGTGAGGCGTTAGCGTTAGCGATTGTGATCTTTGCTAGACCCCCCTGCTTGTCGAAGTCTTTCGAGGGCTTTATTTAGTCGACATCTTATCGATCGGTCGTTCGTAATTCTCACAGAGTAACTTTATATTATACAAAATTCCACAGATTAGGGAAAAAATTGGAGGCTAAAGAAAAGAGGTTAGTCATTCATTCATGAAAAACACCTACTTAAAGGATTTATTCTATTGAAATATTACAGAAAACCATTATTTTCATGTGAAATCCGATTAATTATTGAAGAGGAACGAAATAATAACTATATTGGCCGAAAGGATTTTACCTAATTCATCATCATCATCATTAACAGCATGAAGACGTCCACTGTGATCTTTG
Organism: Ennomos erosarius; assembly: GCA_963580505.1. Taxonomy (NCBI): domain Eukaryota; kingdom Metazoa; phylum Arthropoda; class Insecta; order Lepidoptera; family Geometridae; genus Ennomos; species Ennomos erosarius. Next base: position 4,411,602 of record OY756982.1, read on the forward strand.
TTGTGATCTTTGCTAGACCTCCTGTGGGCCCAAGGCACTGGGAGTCTAGACCACACACCTCAGCCACAGATAGGTTACATACGTAGCAGTAGCAAGGGTAGCAAGGTCTAGATTGCGTCTCACGAAAGAAGTCCCGCACAAGTAATGTCTCATGATGACGGCCGCAGTGCGCAGTGTATGCAAGGTCCCATTTTCGATATAAATAAAGTATCCAGACTCTAGATGATTAAAAAGAAAATTAAAATAGTGGGTCTTCCCGGGCTGTAAAAGGTCTAGCACAGAATTCGCCCTATTACAGAAACTAAGTCTATGGACTAGCCATAAAAATTAAAACACTTTTATATCGAAGGCCCTTTATGGTCAAGAGGTCAAAAGTCATGTGGATCGAAGGTGTTTCACCAAAATTTCATAAGGTAGGAGACGGTAAGAGCTTTTAATGGTGGTTATGAAAATCTTGATTTGATCAATTTTAAAAATGGCCGCCAATTTGAATCCGCCATCTTAAATTTTTGTGACCATTCGGGAAGCCCTTGTCTAACCTAACCCTTTAACCCTAGCCCCGCTCACAGAGTGGATATTATTATAGTATAGTACCCCTAACAACATGACTGGGTTAGTTATGGTATATCGTAGCATTTTTATATTCTAAATTACCACACGGTATAACATTTACGCTAGACCTAATAAAAAAAAACGTTTTCATGGTGCAGATTTCAAAATGCAGAGCAGTCTCACTGCTGCAGGAATGGTTCATTCTCAAAAAATATTGGCTCGGCTAGGGAAAAAGGTGTGCAGGTACTCACACGTACTCCCACAAATTCTACCTGGGACAGTTTCAAATTGCAAATTAGGTAGTCCAAAATAGCTGACATACCTACTGTAATGAATATCCAAATATTCCAAAAATAGCGCCTATCCAGTATCCATCGAGTTCGTCTCTGACGACATGTCCGGCATCAGTGTTGCAATCTCTAAAAATAAAATGTTTATAGGTACGTTTAAAACCTAGAGAATAATCGTGCTTCACGACATAAAATTTAAATTTTTCACGTAAAAATACTGTAAAATCACCCAATTTGATATTTATACACCTAAAATATTGTATTTTGCCACAGTAAAAATTAAGACACAGTATAAAAAGATGACAACATTATTTCAAAGTTTCCGAACGTTCTTTGAAAATGGTCGATTTTCCTGTTCACCGTTCTCCATTTGCTCGAAGTGCTTAATTTTTTTAAATACCGTGCTCTGATTTTATTTCTATCGTTTGATATTCTAACTTAATATTTGTTTTCAATTATGCATTTAAAGTTTTGATTAAAGTTGAAAGAAATAATAATTTTTACCTAAAACGACTTTAGGTGGTACCTATTGCGTTCAGTCAGTCGTCGGGTTCGGGAGCCATCTTGCAATCTCTAATCAAAGGTCCTTGGATCGCAGTTTCGTTGTCTAGTTGAAAGTCAGTTTATTCCATCATAAAATAATCAAATGGCGTTAAAACGAATTAATAGGGTACGTATATTGATATTAACATATGTATTTAGTTGTTTCAGAAGACGTTGTAGTGAGTGTTGTAAAATTGGTATCAATCTTCGTAGTGAATGTTTCGTCATTGTGAATACCTATTATCAAAATTTCTTCTGGATAATTCCGTGTGCGCAGTGGATTTACAACCCCTTTTGAACAATAAATCACCCTCGTTATTATTATGGATAGATAATCCAGTTAACTGTGCTTTATTTGTCTATGTAGGTGACAACTTTGTGCACACGGTGTACATAAAATGTCGGAATTATGTGCCAATTTTGAGGTTTTCTTGTCATCATTGGCATCTGTGATGTGAAAATATGGTAGATGGAATCTCGTGGTCCCTCTATGTGATGGAAACCAGTGTTGTGGGCTCGCCTAGTACAGTTGTGTTGAACAACATTCGACCCTCGTTTTTACGTTTATTGATGATGTGACAATGTCTGAGTGGTTTCTATTGTTTCCTGTATTGTTTTGTACACATGGTATTTTGCTATTCAGGAATTACAAGACCTGGGCAGAGATCCACCAGCACAATGCTCGGCAGGCCCACACGGTGAAGATCGTAAGTAGTTATTGATCTACCTACTTATTTTTTGTGACTCATTGTTGCTGGATAATAATAATTCTTAGTGAGAAACTGCCTCATTATACTGTGCTTAAGGGTTCACCTATATTGATTATCTTGTAATGAAGATCTGTACTATTTGTTTGTTATTTGAGTACTTTATCAAGATATGTTGTGAAAATAATTTAATCAAAAGCATTAAAAAGCAGGCAGGTTAAAACATCATCAATATAATTCAACACCCAAGAATATAATCTCCTTCAATGTCCAAGTAAAATATGTCCTTTGCCAATGTTTTTATAGAATAAAATAGTCATTGTTATGGTGTTCAACCTAGTATGAATGTCATATCTCAAGTCAATGACCTTGTACAGTTGAAGTTGAAAGCATATTATTATTAATTTTTCTTTGGATATGTTTGGATTCAGTCTTGATTGTGGGTGCCGGGTCAACTGCTGTTACTGCTGTTGCCATGTCATTAATTAATTTAAAACATGATTCATAATATTAATCATGCAGAAGAAGGCTTGTCTGATTTCATCAAATTTGCAGTTTGCAGTAAATAATTTTAGATATTAATTTCTATCAACATGGTACTCATATTTGTTCAAATTCTAATAAATTCATATTTTTTATTACAGTTTTCCACTGGCAAGCCACAATTATGGGACCAGTAAGTATTATTTTATTTGCATCTATTTATCTCCAAAAAGAAACTATGTCGCAGTTTCACTTTTGATAACAATACTTTCATTGAGAGATACCTAATTTCCTAAATTCTGGTTGATGGCTCCGTTAAATTACCTAACATGTATACATTTACTTTATCTAAATGGCACAAAAATCTAAACTGTATCTATTTCAAGTTTTCTACAGAATTATATTGTTATTTGTGGAATTGATGACATTGTTTATGTCTAGACTGAATTAATTTAGATTAAAACAACCCATTCCTCTGAAGTAGCAAGTAATAATTACATTCCCTAATAGCTAAGCCAGATTCCGCAGTAGGCACTTCCCTTTTTTGTTTTTCTTTGCATTCTATGAAGCATCAACTTTGCCTACCACCTACTGCACCAACTTGTTTTTATAGGGTAGTGTTTTACCGTATTTCACTATGTTATTGTTATCTGACATTTGGTTGAAGGTATCAACGTGCTGCAGCTGTACCTGACTAGGGACTGGTTTTATTTTCTGTTGAAACACTGATAAGAATGTGCCATCAGTTTCTTACCTTGAGTGTGGTAGCTCGGCAGGCGGGCATTAGCTACTGCCGTACCGCAATGCTCTGGTTTCTTCACATTTTTTCGTTTACTGAATACTGAAGCTTATTGCAGGATTTAAACCCACAATCAAGAAATCCTTCACAATGAAATGTTTTTGCACCAACCATCGCATACCATTTTACTGCTTAACATCAGGCCAGACATATCACAAAATAAAACATAGTTTGATGTATTTTTCCAATGTAAATCAGTAAACATACAGCTTGCTCTACTGCCACCAAATTTAACAGGTTTAATATTCTTTAGAAGATTACGAAGACTAAATTGAGGTACATTGCCAACCCACGTGTCCACATCAACAATCTGATGCCACTGTGACATTGTTTTGATAACGAGATAAGTGACTTTAACACACATTTTGTTTATTTCAGGTTGACAGTCCTTATCAAGGAGGTGTATTCTTCCTCACCATACATTTTCCAACAGACTATCCGTTCAAACCACCAAAAGTTGCATTCACAACACGTATCTACCATCCTAATATAAACAGTAATGGTTCCATTTGTCTTGACATTCTGCGTGCACAGTGGTCGCCAGCTCTAACCATATCCAAAGGTAAATACAAAAGTTTTCTTTATTACAACAAAAATGGGATAGGTTAGAACTAATTGGAGCGATTTGCTTGCTTATGGTGGTGCATGCAAATGTAACCTGCTAGCATCAACTTTCCAATCAGATTTCTTATCAATAAATCCCTTATCTGATATTGATTTTGCGATTAGTAAATCATGTATGTACAAACCAGGAATTTCACAGATGCACAACTATTATTAATATACATACAAAAGTTAAATGCCCTAACTAAACATTTGTTTCGTTCAAAGATTGAAAGCATTTACATATCAGACATACCTACGAAGGTGCAGGGCAAATATGATTCATGTTAGTCATTGCTATTTCAAACTTATGTGTTCAAAGGGTCTGAATTAGAAACGATTGTTATTACAAATGGTTATTTATAACTAGTATTATGTATTCATTTTGATGCTAGGTTAGGTGATACTTTTGAGGAAACATAATTTTGAGCTTTGATGTCAACAGTGTATAATGGTAAAAATAGTTAACCACAAAATCTTTCCCTTAATTGTTTATATACATTCAGCAATTTCCACACAAAGATTTCATTTCGACAATCTGTTCTTTTGGGTACATCACAGCCAGTTGATGCTATTGGTCATAGACATAGAAGTTACTATAACACTTTAAACATAGAAAAACTAAAATTAAGCTACCTTACCTATTCTTTCATTGATTTCTCTCATTAAAAATATGTTGTTTCTATGCAAATGAATGCAAAAATATGCTAACAGTATTTAAACATGTTAACACAAGACATTTAATAGTATGTTTTCTCCTTTTCAGTGTTGCTCTCAATCTGCTCACTGCTATGCGATCCAAACCCAGATGACCCATTGGTGCCAGAAATTGCTAGGATCTACAAAACTGACAGAGAAAAGTACAATGAGCTAGCTCGCGAGTGGACTAGGAAGTATGCCATGTGAGAGTCAATTGTGACATCCGAAACATACACACACATCGCCACAGCCCGGGCCCGACCCCTCCCTTTCCCTGCTCCTTTTCTCCCCACTCCTCTTTCGTCCCCATCAACACCAAATTACTGGAAATGTGTAAAATATCCATGGTCACTTTAGGATCTGCTTAATTTCTGTCGTTTCTGGTAATTATAACGCGAATTTATGCATCTTTAAGTAAACTCTGTACACATGTGCAAATATACTTTGTTCTATCTAATAAGACATTTTCTATAAGTGCAAAATTACTTTCATTTAACTTTAATGTGTCAGTAGAATTCTCACTCCTTAGTTGAAGTATGAATATTAGTTAAATTTACATTGTTTGAATTTATGTAATTCCTATAACTATTTGTACTTTAACTAGATCTAAATTGCATTACGGAGCTGTACAATAGCCATATAATTAGGAAATGGAGCGTTCCTTGCTATTCACTTGTCTGATTCACTTAAGAATTTGTCGATGAAAATGTAAGTAATGCTCATAAGTGTTAAGAACATTTTGGGTAATGTAATTAAGTGGTATTACAAAATGAGCTCGTTCACAGAGTCGAGTGAGTGTTATTTTTTTTTTTACTAGAAAAACAACTTTTTTTAAGTTAGTAAATGTAGCGTGCTACAGACTGTTGTTGATCGGTCAGTTTTCTTTCATCCACAATATTTAAATGGAAAACGCTCCAATGATAACAACTTGCAGTATAAATTACAGTGTATCTCATAAGGTAATAAGTTACGATTAATCTAGATTTTTTCAATATGGCGATCTTTATATTATAATTTTATCTAATATATATTGTGGTTGTAAGGATCCGTGAGTTGTGATTGCATCGAGTCTCCCATCCACTTGTCCTTTCCTTATATCCTGAGCGTATTGTCGCGAAGTGATCGAGTGTCGCGGCGCAAGTGGCAGAGCGGTGTGTCGGTCGTTACAGCTGCAGGCGGCAGGAGGAAACGTTTGTTCACTCGGATAACAACAAGGAGATTAAAATTCAAAGCTTTTAAAATTGTAATCAATCGACAACATGTACTACTTTAGCTTCACTAAATTGTAAGAAACAATAAATTATTGTGTATGTAAATAAAATCTTGAGCTTTATTTAGGCAGTTACAGTTTCCTAGTAAACACGTGAATAGTAGTTGTCTAAACTTTTGTAGGTTGGCCAAGTTCCTGGGTGGGTCGATGGCCGACATTTGATTTATTATATCTTGGATGCTTCCTGTTGTTTTCGTCAATTTTAAAATCTAAGTATAATACACCACTTTGTTTAATTATGTATTGTAAATAATATTCTCTACATTAAATTGATACATTGAAAGGTTGGGTTTTCTCAAAAATTGGTCTAAACCATACATATGTAGCTCAAGGATTTATTTAAAAAGGCATTTCAACGCTTATGTTACTTCCAGTCCATATTCACACATCAATTCAAATCCAATTCTATCGTCAGCCAAATGAATTATTCATGGATTCTTCATAAGCCGCTGTTTTTCAGGCGTTAGGTGAACCTTGCAGATAGTTCCTGAAAAAAAATCTAACAAAGAACGAAGCTTTGTAGAAACTAAAATTTTATCAATAAAAGGTAAGTTCAGGTGGGTAGCATGCAGTCCATTCCGTAAAAACTATTCCAGTGGTCAGGTCATCGTATCCGTGGGCCACAACTAACTGGACCTTGAACTGGGTTCTGCAATCTTGCAGTTATTGCCATTATTTGCAGAATTCCCTCAAGAATGACTATCAACTTCAAACAACATACTATTAATTTTCCTGTTCGTCATGGGCTATTAAAAAAATAGTTATTTTCCACTTTCAGTAAGTACTTTGAAATATAGCGAGGAAAAAGTCGCGCACGTTGCCTTGCCTACCTACAAACGTTCGACCTTTTCCTGAAGTTTGCCGATGACGCGTTCGGGGCCAGTGCGTCACGAGAGGCGTTGAGCTGTTGAATCATGTATCGGACAGAAAAGATAGATTTTCTTGCAAAAGTTTACTAATTGTTGAGCAGCGCAAGTACGTTTAGAGAACTCTGATGCGTGATTTATTTACAGTCATTACAAAAATATACCTAGCTTTATTTTTAAAAAGTAATGCGCCGTAAAGATAGTTTTTATCTTTAGAATAAACTACCTAATGAGCAGCTGCTGTGTTTATTTTTCTGTCAGACTATTTCATTCGAATAATCTGCAAAAAGCACAATGCGAATCTATAATATTTTTATGTAGTGTAGTGCTACTTCTACTTAACATTAGGTTCCTGGCTAAAAAAATGTTAAGAAAATTAGGGATAGGCAATGTAAAAAAAATTGTAGACAATTACTCTTTATTACACATCGAAATTCAAGTAGGTACATCATTTACAAAGGCACAAGAGTACTAAAACCTAAAATTACAGTTCAGTCGTTTCCATATTTTTTGCGTTTTTCATCTGCTCCAGTTGTTGGTAAAAGTCGTACTTCGCTTGGTTGGTTTGTGGTTCTGTTTCGGTTGATTCTATGGAGGGGAAAGCGCCGGTGGTTATGAAGTAAGGTTTTTCGTTGGATAAGTCTACTGCATTTTCGTCGAGGGAGTCTCGATCGGATCGACTGACTTGGTCGTCGGTTTTGTACCAGTCGTTTTCGTAAGCGTGGAGCCATATTGGGTTGGATCCTTTTGTACTATGTTTGTTGGTGTTTGGGACTCTGCCCCCGGAACTGCGGATCGTCATGTCTGACTCGCCAGCGGTCGGTGACGCTGTAAACAGCGATACGAACATGATAAGAGAAATGGAATGAAAATAGATGGCAATGACCGGGGAGATCGTGACTGATTACAAGCCAACGCATGTCTGCTGTTTTGGGTTGACTAATTTTAATTGTGTTTTAGTTTAGTAATAATTAGTACCTAGTTTTACTTTGTCATAGAAACGAATAAGTACACAATATAAAAGCTACGGTTAATGAACTTGGGTGTAGTTCACACATAATATATACATATATGGAAGTAACAAGGTGTCTGCGTGGTTTAAGTGCAGCTTAACAGTTCTTGAAATTTGTATTCTTTTGGGTTGGAGGCGAGGCAAGCAGCCATTCAAAGTGGCACTCTATGGGGCCTATGCTCAGCAGTAAACATCTTTAGGCTAATGATGTGGTTGTAGTTACCAGTAGTACCTACTATTATTTTTGTTTCGTTTAATCAATGATTTGATATGTTGAAACGGCGAGTGAGGCGCATATGAACTTATAATTTTGCCCATTGGACTTGGCTTTCGGGCTTTCCGTTCATATATAAGTATTAATTAAACTCGACACGACAACTTCCCCGAACTTATATAAAAAGCCCCATATCAAGTAGCCAATAACTATAATCCGGGCGTCTTCAAGACAAGAGTATCTTTTAGGCAAGAATGCACCATCGTAGGCCGCGTCATCACTTAACATCAGATGAAACAGTGGTCATTTCTCTTTCACCTCACTATTAGGACAGAGATGGTGGGGAAAAAAGGAACAACCCGTCAAATGCTATGCCTATAATTATTTAAAGAAAAGTATACTTACAATAAGCAGTAGCAGTGGCTGCCTTCAACCTTCTAACGTAATCAGCTCGCTGCGACAAGCAAGTCATGATGGAGAGTATCAGCAGAACAGCCAGAAACAGCGCGGTCCAGACCAGCCAGAATACTGTCTGGTTGCTGGACAACGATTCGGCCATCAATGGCTGGTACTCTGCGGGCTGTGTGTCTAGGACGTTGAACTCCTAAGAGGGAATACACGCGCCATATTATGATAAGTTTTACATAGGGCGGACATTTCTGTAGCTCCACAGTCGGGAATGAGAAAACAATATTCTGCCTACGACAAAACAGCTTCCTCAATAGCGTTATGCATGGCGTGAAGAGCGAGATTCTTTTGAAAAAGGGTAAGTGAATTTTTTGTGTCTGTATTATAGAAGTCTGTATGGGTTTTCGGACCGCAGCAGCTGAACCGATTTGGGTGGTAATTTTCACACAGATTGGTGTGGTGACAGTAATAATCTCCAAAATACATTCGACATTAGGGTAGCCGTTATCATCTGTAATATAATAATAATATTTGTTCCTCTATAAAACAAGTAAGAAAAATTCTACCTTGAAGAGTTCATCCAACTGCTCAATATTCTTGTCAACGATCTTCAACACTTGTTCCACCTCCAAAACCGAATGGTCAACACCATTCACCAAGTGTAAATACAAATCCGTCTTAGTATTATCCACCGATCCATCTTTATTCTCGTGTACTCGTAAGTCGTCGACATTAACTATGGAACCCGTGACCATGGCCAGCTGTTCGCGGAAGACGTGTATTTTGTCGCGGATCTCTGATGGATGCGATCGTAGGACGAATCTGACGCGTTGGTCTTCTCTCAGTAAGTAGATGAAGACGTGGGCTTCGTCTTGTAGCCCGCCTGTGTCGTTCGCTAAAACCTGCCAAGTTTTAGAAGTTAGATATTACTTACGTTTGAGAGCATGAAGCACTTACACAGTTGGTACTTAGTATATTTCGTCTATATTATATAATATGAAAGAGGGAGAGTGAATGTCTAGATACTGAATCAGGATCTTATCAAGCTTATTTTCAGTGGCAGTAAAGCAATGAAAATTTTATCAGCCTCAAGACGTCCACTGACAGTTTTGGCGGGAACGCGGAAAAGTTCACGTCGTTGCATTGTATTATTTTTCAAAACTTGTGCTTTTTCCAGTGTTAATGTTTAAAATTGGTGGCGTTTTACGCATTAAGTACTGAATTACGAGCATGAGTGAGGGCAAGTGATATAATGTGGTGCAACGTGGTTTTTCGAGTTGCTTCCAAAATTCCATAGAAGCTTCTTGTAAAGTTGCCACCACTTTACTTGAGCATGACTTAGTCTGGACTATGACCCGACTTAGACTGGACTATGACTAAGACTAAGACTTGACTACGTAAAATATTCTAAAACTCAATGAAAATATACAATACTTGACACTGGCTAAATACACTATGTGTGGAGCCACATTATAAAAAAAAAAGACGTCCACTGCTGAATATAGGCCTCGCCATAGAACGCAACTTTGAGTGGCTGCTTGCCTCCTGCATTTATGGAATCCCGCGGTTTTCACCAGTCGGTCCACGTAGTGGGAGGACTACGTTGCGTCTTCCGGTTCGTGGTCGCCACTCGAGAACCTTTCTTCCCCATCGGTAGTCAGTTCTACGAGCGATGTGGCCCGCCCACTGCCACTTGCTAATTCTGAAAGCTATATCGGTGACTAGTTCACTTGCGGATCTCCTATTTTGGATCTTGTCTCGCAAGGAAACACCGAGCATAGCTCTCTCCATAGCTCGCTGCGCGACTTTGAGTTTACTAATGATGCCAACAAAGAGACCAAGCCATAAGTCATCACTGGCAACACACACTGGTCGAAAACTTTCGTTTTCAGGCTTTGCGAAAGATAGGTCGAAGCTTCCCGAACTCTGCCCAGCCGAGTAGGGTTCTTCGAGCAACCTATTTATCGAAGTCAGACCTACAAAAGGATACCTACCTTAAAATCGAAATATCCCTTCATTCCTTTTTGAGGATCAAAATTAAGTGTGACAGCTCCTGTGTCCACGTTAACCAAGAAAGGCGATACAGCCAGGTTGTCCAAGCCTTCTGTTAGGGTTTCCTTTACGTCTCCCATTTGGTAGTAACTTATCTTGGCATTGTCTCCTTCGTCTGGGTCTATGGCCTTTAACGGAACTTTTAGTAAGTATTCAAGAGGACAGGGTGAGTGAAATTCGCGGCCGGAGGGTTCCGAGGGTAGTCTGTGCCAAACTTAATGGCGGCTGTGAAGTCGGCGCGAAACGCAAATTTTATATAATAGCAAAAATTAGATGTGCTTGGGAAGAGGTAAGCGGTGTGCGCAGCGTGGGAGGACCTTGCAGCGCACTTTACAGCCGCCATTGAGTTTAGCGCATACTATATCTATTATTTCCTCTAAAAAAATTGCTATTTATGCTGCCGGCAGCATAAATAGCAATTTTTGCTGCCAGCAAAATGCTGGCATTTTTGGCACTTTCCTTCCTAAACCGGTCATTTTAATTTTTTTAAATTTCGTTTTACCTGTTATTTAAATAAGTTAATTGGGTGATCCCCGATTGCGGTATTTTTTTATACAAACACTAGCTGTGCCCCGCGGATTAAAAGTAGCCTATCATCATCATCACCATCAGCCCGTAGATGTCCACTCCTGAACATAGACCTCCCACAGAGAGCGCCACTTTGAGCGGCTGCTCGCCTCCTGCATCCATCAGCTCCCCGCGGTTTTCACCAGGTCATCGGTCCACCAAGTGGGGGGTCTGCCTACGCTGCGCCTTCCGGTTTGTGGTCGCCACTCTAGAACCTTTCTTCCCCATCGGTTGTCAGTTCTGCGAGCGATGTGGGTGTGGCCTGCCCATTGCCTGAACAACTTGCTAACTTTAAGAGCAATATCGGTCACTTTAGTCCTTCTGCGGATTTCCTCGTAGCCTATGTGTTAACTAAAATTTTAATTTGTTTTTGTTTAGCCGTTGCACCGTCAAGTATCACCAAATATACGCCGCAACTTTTCGCATTTATATATTATTAAGATTAGGATTTGAATTATTTTATATATTATTAGGATTAGGATTGGTTTAATATTTTGATTGCCGCATTGTATTTCAAAAATCACGTGTGGCTATTCAAACATGAATTACATGTCAGTCAGTTGGTACAAACGCGCTTACTATATTACAAACAAAATGTAGTAGAAGTACCAAAAGCGCGAGCGACAGCGAGTGCGAAAAATTTTTTGATTGCCGTATTGTATTTCAAAAAACATGTGTGGCAATATTAAAACAACAATTACATATCAGTCAGTAGGTACAAACGCGCTTGCTATATTACAAACAAAACATAGTAGAAGTACCAAAAGCGCGAGCTCGGAAAATTTTTTGATTGCCGTACTGTATTTCAAAAATCACGTGTGGTTATTTAAACATGAATTACATGTCAGTCAGTATGTACAAACGCGCTTGCTATATTGCAAACAAAATAATTATAGTAGAAGTACCAAAAGCGCGAGCGTAATGTTGAAGTTAAGTGATAATGCTGTCCCACAGGATCTATTTAAGTGTCCGGGATGATAAATTATGTCTGTCAGTACATACTATAGACATATTTAAATTAACTTAATCAAAATTTATTGACAAAGTTAAGTTTGTAAGGTTTTCCTGCGGGAACGGGTTACTCCGGGATATAAAGTATTCTATGTGTTAATCCAGTATATAAGCTATCTCTCTTCCAAATTTCATCCAAATCCGTCCAGCTGTTACGACGTAAAATTTGTTCCTTCCCGAATATGCAAAATACATGAAAGCGCAAAAACATTTGCCCCTCTCAATACCATTATACCGTATACGATATAAGAACGAACCTACATAAAGTTTCGGCGCTAACAGCGAATTAAAAAATTTTAAAAGTTACGTGTAGGTTATCGTGAAATTAGGTAGATCGAATATTTCTGTAGATTCAGGAATTATATCTTTATAGGTTTTACTGAACTGTTTACTATTAAACAGCAATAATAATTATGTTACTGATTGTACCAGACGTTGACATAAAGAAAACTTGATGATTGGAAGACTTGACGAAAAGAGAATTTGGCAAAAATTGTAATTTGTCGAAAAAAGGACTTGACGTAATAATAACTTGACTTACAGCGACTTTGACCTAAGGATTCAAACATAATTGATACTGTCATATTCTTATACATATATTGCATAGCAATTAAAAACCCTGAATTTTTACAGGATTCCGATGTCCAAAAAATTAGACGACTAAATAACCACGGAATAATAACATAGAACTAAACAAAAAAATCGAAAGGCGGAAGGTTAATTGCCTTCAACTGAGGACATCGCAACATCGATTAAGTACCTTGTCAGACATTTTCTCAGAATAGTTTTCACTATGTGTTATGCGTTACCTTGACCTATAAAAGTAAAAAATCGATACCATTTCAGCCTCGACGTTGATTCTTGAATATTTTAATATTGAACGCAGTTGCTTGCGTCATTTGACATTACACGAACTCTCCAGATTTCTTGATACTTTTTGGTGATGCACTAACCGTGAAAATTTTAATACCAAATTTTGCGTAACGCTATTGTGAAACCGGAATAATAAATCTGTCACATTACACCGTAGCGTAGAGATTGACACCGAGAGTAAAATGAATTTTAGCGGGTAGTTTATACGGTCTATATGTTACGTGTAAAAAATAGAATGAACTCAGATGAAATTAATTCGATCGAAATATTTATTTACTCACCTTAACTTGCATGAAATCTATACCAAAATCAGCTTCGGTAGTAATACCGCCCGTGAATATTTTATTAACAAAAACCGGTGCGTTATCGTTTACGTCTTCAACTTTGACGTAAACTTTCAGCGTGCTTACTGCGTCCAAGTGTTCTTGATACTTTGGCGGCGACGCGCATTCTTCAGTCGCTAGGATTGTGAGGGTGTAATTTGATTGCAACTCGCGATCTAATGGAGCTGTTGTTGTTAATCTGAAATAACGTTTTCTTATATTCTACAGTATATTTAGTATACGTACATAATAATTAGTTAGGTACTATCCCAGATAATATAATACGTACTATAGACTCCCAACAACAACAACCCAAAACAATAAAATGAACCTCACCTATGTGTACTCATTTGCAGTTCAAACATTCCTTCTCCATTCCCCTCCACAATATAATAACACACAGGCAACATAGGCTCATCTCCTCTATCTATCTCGTCTCTTTCTATCACACTGGGTAGATAAACTGCGATTTCTCTAGAATTTTCTGTGACGTTGATATGGTGTTGTTTGTAGGGAAAACGAGGGCGGTAGTTGTCCACGTTTTGTACGTATATTGTTAGGTCAAGGTATGAACTGAGAGGGGTTGGTATGCCAAGGTCGTAAGCCTCTATGCGTATCTGGAATAAAGGTTATTATTAGTTTTTCATCTATATTGAGTTTGCCGAATGCTTTTGTTTTGCTAAAGCAAATCATCATTTCTATAGTCTACTCTACTGGTTTTATATTGTAATTGCTTTAACATTAGTTTCTTGTACGTTGGGCAAATCCATGATCTTTGCCAAATTACCATACGGTCCATCGTTGACGATAGTCGATGATCAACATGCAACCAATAAACGTCAATATTTTTAGTCAATTATCTCAACTGTGAGGCAAAATAAAATAACAATGAAAAGGTGTCAACTATATTAAATAACTTCTAAATATAGAACACTGACAACAAATCGATTACTTCACGATTTATCAATTCAGAGTGCTAGTAATTATTCCTTGATATTTATTTTGTGTAGGAATTTTTAATTTTTATTTGTAGCCCAATTACTAGGGTATGGTTGGTTTGATTGGTCTAATTTTTACAGTATTTATGTCTCAGACAAAATCATGGAATTGGCCAAAGATTAAAACGCTTCTAAAGTATAAAATATGTGGAACATACATGATTAAGATAGGAACGAATTTGAGGGTAAATGTCTCCAAGTCTTCAACCTCTGAATTCTTTAGCTGTGTGTTTTGTTAGGGAAGAACCCCATACTTACCCTGTAAGTAGTCTGTTTATCCCTATCCAGCGCGTGCGCAGTTCTCAAAGCCCCCGTGGAGGCGTGTATGGAGAAGTGATGCGCGTCTCTCAGGCGAAACCGCACGGCGCCATTAGGGCCTATGTCGGCGTCTATAGCCCGCACTGTGGCTACCACTGTGCCTATTGTTGCGTTCTGGAACATTTGGAGTTTGTTAGCCATTTTTTTAAATAAGTATTATAAGTTAAAGCAAAAATAGAAAAAACATATAAAAACATAATCGGGCCCGATTCAAGGCCAACACGCTTCATCTCTTTCATCTACATCCAGGATTTTTTTTAAATCTTTATTTAATTTAGGGACTTTTGTCCATTAGGGTCTGTCAATCCCATCATAACCTTAGCCTATGTAAACACAACTAAAATTCAATAAAATGGTGATTTATTGATGCTTAACCATTTCATACACCAATTTGGCCGCTTCCGATGCTGGTTCCGATAGAATATGGGTGAAAACACCCATATCGTATTGGTTCAAAGTTCGAGTTTAAGCATCAATGCATCCCTTTGGTTTTTGTTCCGGACACATTCCATCAGCAAGTGGTGGATGTCTTCTACTGTGCTACAAATATCGCAGTTCGGTGAGCTTTCCTTTTTCATTAAGTGGGCAAACTTCTTCATCCAGGATGAGGGAGACGGCAATGCAGATTTCGAATCGGAACCCACACTATCCAAATTAATCTACTTACATAAGTAAAACTACCTAGTTAAAGCAAAAATAAAAACATATTTGAACAGAGGCCGCACTGTGAGCTCTTAGCGCGATTCAAAACAGAGCCAATATTGGATCGCTTGTCAAAATATCCATACAAAAAAAAAACAAAGTGATCCAATAGGCTCTGTTTTGAATCGCGCTAAGAGCTCACAGTACGGCCCCAGAATTGAAAGAGAACCGGAAGACTCAGCGTAGGCCGTCCCCCCACTAGGTGAGCCGACAATTCGGTGAAAACCGCGGGTATCCGATGGATGCAGGAGGCAAGCAGCCGTTCAAAGTAGCGCTCTGTGGAGGAGGCCTATGTTCAGTAGCGGGCGTCTTCAGGCTGTTGATGATGATTAAACATAATCAAGTCCCTTCCTCCCGACCATCACTAAGATGAATTTTCTTACCTCGGGTACTTTGATGGTGTCATTCTGCTTGGGATGTAAGAACACAGGCGCATGATCGTTATAGTCAGCGACGCACAGTTTCAATTGGCCCCTCGCAACGTTAACCGGATTGCCAAGATCTCTCGCCTCAACCAGTAGAGTGTAGTTTCCGAACCGATCCTTTAGAGATTGCTTCGCGAACAAACGGCCAGTGTTCGCATCGCCGCCCACTTGCTCGAAACGAAATAGTTCTGTCGGCAAATACAACTTTTAATACTATGAAGGACGTTGGCAATTCGGAACATAATTTTACTTTTATTTCATTTTCTAAATGTTGGCTGTATAGATCTAACTTCAGTAATGAAGATACCTTATTGTACGTCCATAATATCTGTATTCATTCGAACATTATTTTATTAGACAACTAAAGAAAAGATCTGAAAAGAGCACACATTGGTATTACTGTCTCACTCCCACTGCACCTAGAAAATTTATTTTGTGTTCTTGTTATTTGTGAGTGTTGAATAAATATTTTATCTTTCTTTCTTTCTTTTTTATGCATGAAAAACAATATGGTGGCACTGGGAAAACATATAGGTATGGTAGTTACTTATACTTTCTTGTTATCGCCTGAATGATTTTTTAATATGTAGAAACTTTATTGGTTTAGGTGTAAGTGAGATTAGTTAATTAAGCTAAATATTGTACTGTTTGTATCTCTTAAACATTAATAAAATAAAAAAATTAAATAATTCGCGTTATCAACATTGCATTAATCAAAAGCATAACTAGTAAACTAAATCAAAATCAATATCTATAAGCATGTTTTCCAACGACTCGTTGTATTTTATGTATACTTCCGAATCGTGACTTACCTCATAATGTAACGGAACATGAATGAATTTGCTATAAAAAGCCCTAATCATTATTCAAATAAGTCTTGCGTGTCAGCCATGAAGAGTGAAGGTTTGTATTATTGATCAGGTCAATAGACTATATGACTACAATTAAAAATGAATAAGGAAATATTATTTTCTCATAGTAGGTTAAGTAAGTTTTTCATAAATACATGTCAGAATTTTTAGGCCGCCCGAAGGCTTCCGACTTGGCTTAACGACTATTGTCTTACGACAACAGCCGGGACCGACGGCTTAACGTGCCCTCCGAAGCACGGTAGCGCTCAGTTCTAAATACCAACTTTTTGCTGTAGCGGTCACCCATCATAGTAGTGACCGCAGCGAACGTTGCTTAACTTTACCGATCGGTTTGGAACGGCTAGTCGTGCTTCGCTATGAGCTCTACAATATATTTATACATTAAAAACTTAATTAAAAATACGTACCTATCGGTTATTATTCAATTAAAAAATAAAACCAATTTAAACAGGGGGCAAACATTTAAAAAATGTTGGACATTGAAGGTAAATATGCTTTGCAAGCGTACATCTTGGATTGAATTGGAAACGTGACGATGGAGTTTGGTGTCATATGAATCTTGTTCCTATTAGTCTTAGCTAACGATTTATTCACTCTTATAGTCTGGTAAAGCTAACTCTGCAGTGATTTAAAATTGGTGGAATAAAAGATCTTGTACATGGTAGTGCAGTGACTTCAAAAAAATTTTTACGCTATTAATTGGTTGAGCCATTACTTCATCTCGAAAACAACCAATCACCAAAATTCAAATTGCGTAATACACTGACATGTTATGAAATTGACACATTAATGACATAAAAAATGATTGCTATATGAAAAAGTTTTTGGGGGTTACCTTTGCCAGACTCTAGAACTGACAACCGATTGGGAAGACAGGTTATCGAGTGTCGACCACGAACCGGAAGACGCAGCGTAGACTCCCACTAGGTGGGCCAACGATCTGGTCAAAACCGCGGGGAGCCGATGGATGCACAAGACAAGCAGCCGCTCAAAGTGGTGCTCTATGGGGGAGGTCTACGTTCAGCAGTGGACATTTTCAGGCTGACGATGATGATGATACAGAGATATTCACAGCCATTTGTAATTATTAAGGCTTATTCAATTTTGACTTCTAGCTTCCACTATTACAGTTTCAAATACCTAAAAACATACTCACAAAACATACCGTATAAGTACCTATGAATAAACAAGAAAATCACAACATAATAATCTAGTTTACCTGAAAAAGAAAACACCACACAGAAACAATGTCTCAGTATTTAAAAAAGAGGGTAGTCTCACCATATCCCTTCCCCCCGACCAAATGGAACTGCACGCGGCCATTCGGGGTCGCTCCGTCGTCTGCGTCGGTCGCGCTCACTGCGGCGAGCGGCTCGCGTGTCGGGTGGAACTCCGTCACGCTCGCACAACCAGAGGGTAACTCGAGAATCGGGGGGTTGTCGTTTACATCCTCTATGTGGATACTGTCAACGTAAGGCTCTTTGAATACTGACGTGACGGAAAGTAAGGGTTTTTGTGCAGGCCACATGCAAGAACTGATATGCGATGAGGAAGAAAGGTTCTAGAGTTGCGACCATGAACCGGATGCAGGGTAGGCCGCCACTAGGTGGACCAGCGATCTGGTTAAAATCGTGAGAAGCGGATGGATGTACGAGGCAAGCAGCCGCTCAGACCGACAATCTTGAGAAAAACGCGGGGAGCCGATGGATGCAGGGGGCAAACAGCCACTCAAAGTGGGGTGGTATGGGGAGACCTATGTTCAGTAGTGGACGTGTTCAGGATGTTGATAAAAGATTTCTTTGAATAAATTATACAATCTCTATGAACAAAACACACAATCTGCTTGAAAAATCATGCAATCTGCTTGAATAAATCATTCAATCTGCTTGAATAAATCATTCAAACTGCTTGAATAAATCATTCAATCTGCTAGAATAAATCATTCAATCTGCTTGAATAAATCATTTAATCTGCTTGAATGAGTCATAAAATCTGCTTGAGTAAATCATAGAATCTGCTTGAATATAATTATTATCATACAACCTGATTGAACAATTTATACATCTGTAATCATGCAATCTATTTAATGAAAAATACACCTAGAATGAACCTTTACTTGAATAAATCATACATTATTTAGGAATAACTCACAAAATATGCTTGAATAAAGTCCTGGCATTTCAAGTCTAGCTACCAAACTGTTTAATATTATTTACTTAGATAACAGCAACTCACACGATCTGCTTGAAAGCGTTCCGACTGTCTCCCGCAAGGCGGCCAAATTGATAGTTGTCCCACGCTTCTAGCACTAGGTTGTAAGAGGCGCAAGTCTCGCGATCCAACCAGGATGCCACCGATAGTGCACCTGTGTCTGGGTTTATCACGAATTTACCCTAAGGAAATAAATAATAATATAGAATTAATGGTCCCAGCTTAAAAATAGGACCGCCCATCTCTTACCGTGGGTGCCGTAAGAACCAGGATTCTCCTTTGCATTGTCAACCTACTGCGATCACCAAGACACATTCCAACAAATGTGATCATTTGGCAAACCACCTCCCTAGTGGGGTATGCCTATGTTGAGCAGTAAACGTCTCCCGACTGACGAAGAAGATGAATGAAATGGGATAACGTTGGAATAAACTCATGGATGGATGAGCGGGTTATTTTTATTATTTATTTATGAGAATGAATGACGTGACGAGCTAGTCGTTCACCTGATGTTAAGTGACACGGCCGCCCATAATGCCGGCGGTGTTTTTTAAAGCTGAATTGGGAATACGTTTGACAACATCTCGCCTGGGCCCTTATTCCGTATGACCATTCACGCACGTAACGCGGCGCGTTACGACATCTTCGTGGAATGGTTTTGGGTTTCAAATGCTATTCTGTACGCCGTTGTCAAATTTGAAAAACACGAGAACACACGTTACACGCACGTCAAAAAACAGAAACCACTTGGCACAAACAATCTAACGCGTGGCATAAATTATTGAGTACAATTTTTTGATTCCATGTTAATTCCACGTCGTGGCGCGTTAAAGCCCGCGTTTACGTTTGGAGCATGTTACACGTCACGCGTTATTGACAAGGAATCTCATGTGTCATAGCGAATAACCCCCCTGATGCACATTTGCCCATGAGATACCCATTCACTCTTGACTTGAAAAGACCCTGGTTATAACCAGGAAGAGATACTGTTGCTGGAAAGGCATTCCATTCTTTATAGTAGGGCGTTTAGTTAAGTAACGACTGTGCAAAACCGTACGACCTGGACAATGGACATATTAGCAGCAGAAACGACAAACTGATGGGTAGACGTATTTTTAAGTAGAGATCGTATCTTCGCAAAAGAGTTTAGCCCTTTGACTAAGTGTAACGAAGACTTGCTGGCTGGCAGGTAGATGGATCAGAACAGAAAAGGCTTAGCGTCGTACCTTGTGCAAGGCATATATGTCTATCATTGAATCTTACCTGTGTAGAAGTCCGATCGAGTAGATAGGTAACCTTTCCATATTCTCCGGAATCGGCGTCTGTGGCGACGATAGTGGCGACCACAGTTCCCGGCTCAACGTCTTCTCGCACTCTATACTCGTACGCCGACGATTCGAAAATAGGATTGTTGTCATTTTCATCCAAAACCTATGATGGAGAATGAAATAAAAAAGGCAAGAGATAAGGTATTATGAATTATTATAAAAGTGTATGTTGGCCATTACACTCGAGGCGGTATATGATTATAAGGCAGCAGAGAAGTGTAATGATCAGTATACACGCATTTCATATGTTTTATCGATGTATTTCATCACATTTGCGAAGAAAAAATACTTGTATTGTTATTGACTTTCGTAGAAGATGCCACGAGTTTCTTATATGTATATATTTTCTTTTAACAAGTATCAGATCAGTTAGATCCTAATAAGATTTCCTAGACTTGGATATCACTTACTTGAATAAACAGATCAACAAAAGAGTATCTTGGCGGAACTCCGCTGTCTATGGCTTTGACGGTCAGGTTTATCCACGGATACACTTCGTGGTCGATTTTGTTTGTGACTACAACGTCACCACCTGATCTCTCTATATGCACCATTTCTAAAAGATCTTCTTTTCCTACAAATAAAATAACATTGAAACCTTTTTTTAAGTTGTCATAGATTCTATGTTCCTATTCTATGTCCCATAGTACAAGCTTTGCTTAGTTTGGGGCTAGATGGCGCTGTGTGAAAAAAAGTCTACACATATGCTGTCCCGAGTCCCCGCATCACACATTATCATAATGAGCCGGATGACATCCACTGCTGAACATAAGCCTTCTTCATAAAACGTCACATGGGACGATTATATGGGAAATAATCTTCAAAAGTGGCATTTTATGGGGATTACCCATAGATTTATATATCAGGATATGCCCGAAGGAACATTTTATTTGGTCAAAATGGCATGGGAAAAGTCAGCGCCATCTATTAGATTTCGCGTGAACTACGTCAAGTTGAGAAAATTAGGTGCCCATCGCTGCCATTATGTCCGTCAATGTTTATGTTTTTTTTTATTTTTTATTTATTATTATAATATATAAAGTTCGTTACCCACTCACTCACTCACTCACTCACTCACTCACTCACTCACTCACTCACTGACTGACATTTTTGTTCCCGAGCTCCTGGAAGTGGTGGAGAAAAACCGAGTATGAGGTTGTATAGAGATTGGTCACGTGACAACCAGAAAAATCTGACATCAGCAAAAAATCGTCTCCTTGATGGAACCGGTCAACGGCTCTCGGAAACTACAAGTCGGATGGGTGACCTGTTCTAACTAAAGTTGTAGTAAACCTTGGGACGCTTGGAGAGAAATAAAAAAAAATAGGGGTTGCCATACAAAAAAATAAAAATTCCATACAAAATTGAAACGCTAATAAATCGGAAACGGTAAGAGGTAGGTGGGGTGTGTTCGACCAAATGTCATAGAGGAGGATGGGCGCTTTCGGATGGTCGTCATGAAAATCCAAGATGGCGGATCCAAGATGGCGGCCATTTTGAAAGTTGGTCCGATCGGGCTGATTTTTTGCATCGGGGGGTTTTTGGGGTCCTTGATTCGATATTTGAAAAAATATTTTGGGTCCCGCCATTTTTAAAGATGGCTGCCATACAATTTTTTTTTTCATTTTTGGCTCATTGTTTCTCGATACCTATGGGAAATTTTGATCATATTTTTATAAATTTGTATGCAAATTGACAATCGAAATTCAAAACATTTCATGACCTGGTCTTCCGACTTTCCATCATCGTGACCATCAACGGCCTGGCTAAACGATATGAGATGGGTCATATGCGTTCTCAGGAATGTCATAGCAAACCCTGGGACGATTTTAGAGAAAATAAAAAAAATTCAAAATGGCGGAAAAAAAAATCGCCCATACAAATTTAAACCGGAAATGACGCCGAAACCATGATACTTTAGTATAAAGAGCTCAAACTAATATTGTTTGGAGGCCGGAAGGGAAGAAATGACAAATTTTTTTTTTTCAAAATGGCGGAAATTTCGGTCATGGCGGGAAAAAAAGTTTCTCCGATCCGGATGAAAATCGATATCTGGGGGTCCCCAAGGATGCTGATCAACATTCTAAAATCAAATTTTGACATGCGCCATTTTTCAATAGGGTTGCCATACAAAGGTGATTTTAACGAAATATGAACTTTCCTTTTTTACGCCTCCAATATGAATGTAATAGAAAAGGTGTTTCTTGGGATCGAGTATAGATGTGTAAAGGAACAAAACAGCATACTAATGAAATTGATTTTTTTCAAGATGGCGGACGGAGACGTATCAACTTAGAGAAAAAGTGATCCGATCCGGATGAAAATCGATATCTAAGATTCCCCCTAGATACTTAGTGAGAGTATGGGGAAAAATTTTTGATTCCGCCATTTTGAAAAATTTCATACATTTTACTGAACTTTTTTATGGATCTCCAATCCGTATGAAAATTGATATCTGAGTGTCCCTAAGGATACTGATTAACATGCTTTAGCTTCTTTTAGACATCCACCGTTTTTCAAAATGGCTGCCATACATACTGACAAAACCACCAACGCGACGACGAGCAAAGTGAGGAAGAGCTTCAAACTACCTATCGCGACGACGAGCGAAGCGAGGAGGAGCTTCAAACTACCTACCGCGACGACGAGCGAAGCGAGGAGGAGCTTCAAATCACCTACCGCGACGACGAGTGAAGCGAGGAGGAGCTTTAAATTACTTACCGCGACGACGAGCGAAGCGAGGAGGAGCTTCAAATTATCTACCGCGACGACGAGCGAAGCGAGGAGGAGCTTCAAATTACTTATCGCGACGACGAGCGAAGCGAGGAGGAGCTTCAAACTACTTACCGCGACGACGAGCGAAGCGAGGAGGAGCTTCAAACTACCCATCGCGACGACGAGCGAAGCGAGGAGGAGCTTCAAACTACCTACCGCGACGACGAGCGAAGCGAGGAGGAGCTTCAAACTACCTACTGCGACGACGAGCGAAGCGAGGAGGAGCTTCAAACTACCTATCGCGACGACGAGCGAAGCGAGGAGGAGCTTCAAACTACCTACCGCGACGACAAACGAAGCGAGGAGGAGCTTCAAAATACCTATCGCGACGACGAGCGAAGCGAGGAGGAGCTTTAAACTACCCACGCGACGACGAGCGAAGCGAGGAGGAGCTTCAAACTACCCATCGCTACATTTACAATGTTTTACTAATGCGACCTTTTTAATTGATTTTAGCTTATCTAACTAACCTATCTTACCTAAGATCTAAATATTTTCGGGATCCTTGATTGAAATTGACATATTACTGATAAACAAAACAAAATGGCCGCCATGCAAAATTAAAACACGCACACAATTCACGCACAATGCACGCGCAAGGCGTGTTTGGACTTATAACAAAGGAACAACGGAGGCTTTCTCATAGACTTAAAATAATCCCAAGATGGCAGATTCAAAATGGCGTCCGATTTTATAGTAACTCAGATCCGGCTGATATTTTATATTTGGGGGTTTTAATGGATGCTGATTTCAAATTTTGACCTTTTTTTGACTGACAGCATTTTTCAAGATGGCCGTCATGCAAAAGTCAGATCAATTATCATTTTCTTTGAAAAATACCGTTGTTTTGTACTAATTCTTGCAAAATTACAAGTTTAAACTAAAGTATAACATTTTTATAAATACAATAGCCACGAAAACGTCCTCGCGGGCCGCACGCGGCCCGCGCACAGAGCAAAATACTAGTTCCAAATATAAATTCGATTATTTTGTTACAAAACAGAGTGTAATATTGAAAATATTGAATTACTTGAGGTAAGAAGGTCTTTCTTTTTACTGCACTTTTGAGTATAGATTGTGCAACCATTCACAATACAACTTGGCATATTTTGTTAGTGACATTCGACCGATGCCCGATAACTTCCATCACAGACTGAGCGCTAGTGGATGTCAATCTGTGAAATTGGCTCCCACTTTGAAGCGACGTTTTAACCTGTCATTAGGCCTGTCCTTAATATATAATTATGTCTATGGGATTACCACAGGAATGGTGGCATTATTAAAAGATCACTACGCATAGCAGCGCTTTGGCGGATATTAATGTACAGAGGAAAACGCTACCTATTCCCTGGATATTCCCGTAGCCGACGGGAAGAGATAGTGTGGTCTAAAGGGCAAAAACAGATAAATTCCACAATCAAACCAAATGAGCACACAGCGAGAAAACCAGTATGATTCTACCCCCAAAATCAAATTCAAAACAGAAAACAAACCAACCTTCAAGAAAGTACGTCATACTGCGATTCTTGTCAGCATCATCAGCTACTATACTGACAACATTAACACCATTCTTCGAGTTCTCAGTGATAGCAGTCTTGTAGAACGGCTTGCGGAAGACTGGGTTGTTATCGTTTTCGTCTTGTATTGTTATTGTAAGGGTCGCTGAAGCGGTCTGTGGAGGCCCTCCGTCTATTGCGGCCATGTCTTCTACTGTTATTACTAACTTGATGGTTTCCACCTTCTCACGGTCTATTAGCCTGTAAAGTATACGATGAATTGTTATGATATTTTATAACGACAGCCTCCTCTAGGTAGACGAAGATGTCGGTAGTTGTGGAACTTTAAAAAGTCTCCCTTCTTGCATTTGATCAAGTTAATAATGTTTTGAAAGACTTTATGATAAAAAATGCTACTATAGTTTGACAGATTTCTTGAATGATAAAAGTAAGCCATTTTAGTAAAAACATTGGCCAAAGATTTTTTGTAGATTTATTTAATGAATCGGCCTGGTCCTGGACCTAACTGTTGCTATACCCTAATGGGGTCATATGTCCTGCACACTCATACATACCACCTGTATTAAAAATATGTACATATGTTGCAATAAAAAATTGAATATTGAGTAAGTATTGAATAAATGTTATTCTATTCTATATCATGTGCATGCTCAAAAATGTAACTAGTCCGCCATCCGCCATATTGGATTTCGAATGACGTCAATAATTTAACCATGCATCATCCATTCCAAATTAACCGTTTATGCCTTTCGGCCCGTTAGCTTCAGTGGAAGTGGGTGATATATTGATTACCAAATTCTAGAACATACATACAGGTGAAGTAAAATAAAAGCTTAATTAAATTAAAATTAAATCAAAATATGTAAGTAAATAAATAATAATAAACAAATATGTGTGGACATTTCACACAGCGCCATAGCTAGATAACTGATACAATACTTATATACTTTTTTGTTTGTAAATACATACATAGAATACAATATAACACCCAGACACAGAACAAACATCTATGTTCATCACACAAATGTTTGTCCTGGGTAGGAATCGAACCCACAGCCCTCAGTTCAGAAGAGGGATACTACCAACTGAGCTATCGGGCCCGTCAAATACATCTATATTTGTTCTTAAATGAACTACTCGTTTAGTTTGCCATAAAATCCATACCTGACAACTTTCAAAGATCCATCAACAGAGTTCAAGTCCCATAAAGACAGGTAGTCATATTCTGTGAGTGGTATTAGAATACCGTCTTCATTGCGAGCTTTACTGCTCGCCTTGTCTATTGAATATCTTAGTACTGGCTGGTCGTCGGGGTCGAAAGCTTGCGCGCGGTATATTGGCGTTCCCACCTGTATAGATTATAATCATCATTTAATAGTTATGCCCACCTGTACCATAGATTATATAATCATTTAATAGTTATTAGGCACTACAGATAACATAACCCAACTAGGACTGCCTTCATAGACCATCATCATCATCATCATCAACAGCTTAAAGACGTCCACTGCTGAACATAGGCCTTCCTCGAAGAGCACTACTTTGAGGGGCTGCTCGCCTCCTGCGTCCATCGGCTCTCCGCGGCTTTCACTATATCGCCATCCAAAGAGCAAGACATAAAAAATATGATGAACAATATGGTGGTAAAAACGGGTAATAAAGGAAACGTATTTTTTTAAATGTTGACTCAATGTAATAGACCCGAAATATAATATAACAAAACGGTAAAAAACACATTACTTATATCGTCTTTTCTTAGCCGTCAGAATGGATGG
Organism: Ennomos erosarius; assembly: GCA_963580505.1. Lineage (NCBI taxonomy): Eukaryota > Metazoa > Arthropoda > Insecta > Lepidoptera > Geometridae > Ennomos > Ennomos erosarius. The sequence continues at coordinate 4,437,795 of OY756982.1, forward strand.
ATGGACTATCAGTCATACACCAAGGAAATATTTGAAAAAGTGAGATCAATTGCATTCAAATACTTTGTACAAATGTTACCTACATTGTAAATAATGTATGTGTCTTTTAGTCTTTTAGTGTATTTAATTTACTAATATAGATTTTAAGTTTAAAGTACTAACACTATGGGTGAACAACCTGAAATAAACATTTTTTATTTTTTTATCATACTATTTTAATATATGTGCCTGGATCCAGAATAGGCATGATGACTACTATTAAAAATAAACAAGTAAATATTACTTTCATAAAGAAGATTAAAGATGAATGCAATAATTGAAAAAATAAGTAAAATCGGTAAATAAATCACAGAGTAATAAGCTTTTAAAGTTTCTATAGGAGGCATCTCCTGTCCCTTTCTCGCGAAACAGAGCGCCCCCACAGTTACTATGAAAAATCCACTCGTGACGTCACGTGCCAGAGATTGTATGAAAAGCTACCACAGCTTAGTAATGAGGTACTATGAACGACCTTACTCTGACGTCACTGGCCGTTTGAGCTATCTCTTTCCATTCCAGTTTTTAAAATGCTTGTAACTTAGTAATTTTTTGAGATATTTAATTTTTGTTTTCACAAATGTTTATCTTTTGAGGAATATTATTAATTTATCCCAAAAAAAAATTAGGTATCATGCCTATTGCAACGGATTAAAAAGCCAAAACACAAATCAGTTCAGGCATATTAAAAGAAAGCCACATAAACAAACAAAACACATCAACGTATCTTTCTTCCTTTCTTTGTATCGCAAAAGAAAAGAGACAAACTACTACAAACCTGCATGTTTTCTTAAACGCTAATAGAGCCGGTTCGACCAGCACTGGCGGCTAAAGAAAAAACACAAACTACCACAAACCTGCGTGTTTTCTTTAACGCTAATAGCTCCCGGTTCGACCAGCACTGGCGGCTTGTTGTTGACATCAACAATGGTGATATTGACAAGCACCGCCGCGCTAAGTTGATGATCGCCAATACCACCATCTAGCGCCACCTATGATATTAAAGATAAAGTTTTAAGAAGTGATACCACAAAACAGATATAACCGATGGGGAAGAAAGTTTCTCGAGTGGCGACCACGAACCGGAAGACGCAGTATGGCCAGCTCCCCACTAGGTGGACCCACGACATCATCATCAACAGCCTGAAAATGTCCACTGCTGAACATTGGCCTCCCCCAGGGGGCGCCACCTTGAGCGGCTGCTCGCCTCTTGCATCCATCGGCTCCCCGCGGTTTTCACCAAATCGTCGGTCCACCTAATGGGGAGCCGGCCTACGCTGCGTCTTCCGGTTTGTGGTCGCCACTCGAGAATCTTTCTTCCCCAAACCATGGGATACGCAACTTGCGTTACGCTGAAATAAAATAATTCATCAGATAGCCCGAATAACTCCGTTCTATGGGATGAGGTATCAGGGCCATTATTCCGTATCGATTCCTTACTTCGAAACCACGCGAATTCCTTGTCTTAGATAAGACAACTACAAAAGTCTATTCTCTATGAAATGAAAACGAAACCGCGCGAAATGAATTTGGAATTGGCGCGATTTGAACTGTCAAAAATCATATGTTTTACCGAGACGCGTTCCGAAGCATCAACACATAAATTGATATGACCACTTATGTCAATATATTTTATTCAAAATAAAGATAACTTTAATTTAAAGTGAAGGTATGTCTAACGCTGTGACACGATTTGAACAAGACACGATAACGACGTGGTTTCGAATCGTGTGTAATCTGTGATTCTGTGGTAATACTACTTACCACAGTGAGAACGTATCTATTGCTCTTCGGATTGGTTTTATCCGGGTCTAGTGTGGAACCGTTGGCGACAGAAACGACTCCAGTGCGGGAATCTATGACGAACTTGTCGCTAGCTCCGCGTTGTATTCGATACACTATGCGGTTGTTGGGCGAAGAACCATCTGCGTCGCGGGCTTTTACCTACAAACCAAGAAATGTGAAAAAGTATCAAAAACTTTCTGTATCTATAAATCTAAGACTAGTACCTATACGTACCTATTTATTTTTACTTGTCAGATTCACCACACGCAAAAAAAAAATATAAGCGCTTTGGAGCAAAATGTACAATGCGCAAAATGAGCATGACTCTTAAAATGAACGTTACCCAAAATGTGCAATACGTAGAATGTATAATTCGCTAAATGAGCACAACACGCAAAATGTACATAATGTAGGTCTAAGGCTTCATACACGGTGATGCTGTATCTCGGAAACTTAACTAATATTTTGTTTTAAATAAATGGGAATAATCTTTAAAATTAGTTAAGATTCTTTGTCGATTAATACGATAACACAACGCAAATACACGCTTTGTATGGTAGTCTGTATGTCTGGTAGCTTAGTCAGACGCTGATACAAAAAATATTAATCCCCTTCATGGAATTAGAAAAAAAGTTCAAATTATTAAAAATAATAATGTTATGAAGACTGACTAAACAAGAATATAAAAAAACCTTGAAACAAGTGCAAAATGATATCTCTCCGGCGGGGAATCGAACCCCGGTCTCCCGCGTGACAGGCGGGGATACTGACCACTATACTACCGAAGACTGCGCTGGAGGCGTCGAAATTATCGTTAGCATTTTATTCCACGTAATAATGCTTTGAATAAGAACTGATAAAAATTAGTGCTGGCCAGTTGCTAAAAAATCTATATTTATGTTGATCAGAGACAAAGATTTCCAACAATTTAAAACATCAGGCTAAACCAACGTGAGGGTTAAATTACGACTTATAAAACTTTCTAAGCTTCAGGTTTCCTTTCCATACTAATGTTGTCTGGAAGATATTAAGACCAGCTATTGTACTAGATAGTAATTTTTGCAATTTTATTATCTTACGTACATTAAAGAGTTGATATAATCATATATCTATGAAGTAATATATATTCAATAAAAAATTAATAAATAAATGTGGACATTTCACACAGCGCCATCTAGCCCCAAACCAAGCACACTATATTATCACGAAACAACAAATAACTCCTTACTTCAAGCACACTAGTTCCTCCAGGTAAGTCTTCGGGGATGGATCTCCTATACATCATCTGTTGGAACATCGGCGCATGATCGTTCAGATCTTGAACGTAGATCGTTACTGGGACGGTGGACGATAGGGATGGGACGCCGAAATCACGCGCCCTAACCTGAAAACAACATTCTCTATCTCACTCACACATTTCTAATAAAATCCACTATAATCTAAACAAGTGTCTGAAAAGGACGAAACGGATGAAATGGCGAATGGATGCAAGTGCGCTTACCTGGTTCCATGCACCGTTTCATCCAATCATACCTTTCCCCTCTCCCTTTTCTACACCTTTGATTAGGGCTAACAACCGATGGGGAAGAAAGGTTCTCGAGTGGCGACCACGAACCGGAAGACGTAGCGTAGCAACTAGGTGGACCAACGATCTGATGAAGGCCGGGAGCTGATGGATGCAGGAGGCGAGCAGCCGCTCAAAGTGCCGCTTTCTAGGGGAGGCCTATGTTCAACAGTGGACGTCTTCAGGCTGTCGATTATGACAATGACCGCTAAAACTAAGTCAACCGAAACCAGGGCGGGTCAACTAGTTTAAAATGAGAATGACGACACTAATGCCTCCTTTTAAAAAATATTTCTCGTCTCTTCTGAGGCGTTACACTACTTACAGTCAAATGGATAGGTCTAATATTGGTGTTATCTCCAGGTATTTGCTCGAAGTCTAGACCTCCAATCGGGTTGATGATACCTAGGTTGGGATCTATTGAGAAATTATTCTTGTAATCGCCTCCTACTATCGAATACTCGATGTGGCTGTTTTTTGTTCCTGTAATACATTATAAGATGATATTAAAAAGCTTATGCCGGGAAAGTAATATAATAATAATAATAATACTAAACACTGCACCTAAGTCTGTACTTAATTCGAGTGTTTAAAAGTATTGTATTTCAATGGACCTTAGTGCAGACAGGATTTCAATCTAACTTATAATAAAATTGTATCTGAATTTGAATGAAACTGTAAATAGAATTTTTTTTAATAAAATTAAAAAAAAAATAATTAAAACCTCTTTTTTGAAGTGGGGTAAAAAGAATACTTTAAAATTGATTAGTGACTATGTAAGTTCATTAAGTTTTCTTATTTCAAACACATTAACTTAGACCCTAGTCAAACTACAAACACTCACCGTTCAAATCAATATCCCTAGCTTCCAGCACAAGTGGATTCTCAAACTGAACTTCATTCTCCAGTAACCTAGCTTCATATTTATTAGTTAGGAACATAGGAGCGTTGTCGTTAACATCTTCTATGTTAACGATAAGTTGAGCGGTGTTTCTGTTCCCTTTGCCGAGGTCATCGCGAGCTTCCACTGTTAGGTAGTGACGGGATATGAGTTCGCGATCGAAGCTGTCGCCGCCGGCTTGCTTCACTGTTATCACGCCCGATATCTGGTTTAGATTTAACCTGGAATTGATATATTTTGATACATAAATACGTTTTTTTTATGTCAAGGAAGTGACGTGATTATTTACCATAGGTTAGCAGACCATATTTCGTCATCGTCAGCCTGAAGATGTCTAATGTTGAACATAGGGCTCTATAGAGCTCCACTTTGAGCGGCTGCTTACGTCCTGCATGCGTTATTTAGTTTTACCAGATCGTCGGTCCACTTAATGGAGAACCTACGCTGCTTTTTTCCGTTCGAGTATTGGGGCTATCTGATTTAATAGGAGCGAGAAGGTCCACCTCGCCACCCCTGGTCGTCACTCGAGAACATTTCTTCCCCATCGGTTATCAGTTCTACAAGCGATGTGGCCTGCCCACTACTAATTCAAACTGTTAATTTTCAGAGTTAGAGCTATATCGGTAACTTTTTTACTCATGATAGTCTTGCGTTTGACCACTATTTCATCTGATGGGAAGTGACGATGCGGTCTAAGAAGTAACACGCCTGTAGAAGAAACCTGTTCACTCTCGATTTGAGAACTCTAAGGTTGTAGTTTTCGGGAAATACTGACGCCGGCAAAGCATTCCAGTCTTTGGCTGTTCGCATAATAAATGTGGAAGCAAAACGCTTTGTACGCACTTTTGGGATGTTAAACAACTTTTATTAGTGACTTAAGTTCTAGCACTACAATTACAACTCCAGCACTACAACTCGTTCCACACTACACAAAGGTTAACTGGAAGAAAATGCTACTTAGCATTAAGTTCGCCTATGTACTTTTTTTTTTTTTTTTCTAATTCTTTTTTTGTGGACATTTCACACAGCGCCATCTAATCCCAAACTAAGCATACCTTGTACTATGGGAACCAGATAACTGATACAATACTTATATACTTTTTTGTTTGTAAATACATACATAGAATACAATATAACACCCAGACGCAGAACAAACATCTGTGTTCATCACACAAATGTTTGTCCACGAACAGGAATCGAACCCACAGCCCTCAGTTCAGAAGGCATGGATACTACCAACTGAGCTATCGGGCCCGTCTAACTTGATTTACTCTTGTAAAATAAAGCATTTCCTATCTATCTAAATTCTTTTGTGGATTTACATTTAATTTCATACTTACAAATTAGCAATACTCCCACCAAGGCTTGTGTATCTGATGCCTCTAGTGCCGTAGTTATCAGAGTCCTGATCTAATGCCTGCACCCAGGCTACAGTGGTGCCCACTCCGCAGTTCTCAGGTATTGATACAGTGTACAGTGATTCCGTGAACTCAGGAAAGTTATCGTTTTCATCCTTTATATGAACTGTTATTGGGACTACGCTGGAATTAATAGTTGGAAATATTATTGGTGATTGTTTTATTGGTGTCTCTACAACAACACACACAATACAACCTCTGGCAAGTTAACAGGCATACATTAGGTACAAGGTCCGTGTCTGCATTGCTTAACGTATTTATTATATTTATTTATATTTATAAGAATCTGTCTATTTATAAAAAGGACTTGAAAACTCAACAAGCATCATAAAATCAACTGAATAAGGTATTTTCGCTCCATAGACATATTGTGGAGGCAATGCAAGTCATCTACAAAATCTCAGAAATGTAATGGTAAAACGAATCAAAAATGACTAGCGAATCTAATTGAAAGAAAACCTCTTTCACAAGTCCTAAATAGAAGCCACGCGGAAGATGTACGTAATAAATTAAAATCTGTAAAACCTGTATGAAATTATTGGATTGCTAGTATTTAAAGGCGTCGCCAAATCAGTGACAGAAAGAGACACAGTTAGTAGCGATGGCAATTAATGCGATTTTACGTAAATTTCATAAACACGCAAATTCACGAGTCTTAGCATGCTAATTGCTATTCCTATACTATTTGCTAAAATGAGATGGAAATAAAAAATGAAATGAAAACAAACATGAAATGAAACTTTATATTAAAAATTAAACTCAAATGAACTAAATTAATTAAAATGAAATTTCATATTTCACAGAATTTCGCAACACCATTTCATTTGCGAAATGCTAATTGAGTTTTCACATGCTAAACATCAATGCGAATGCTAATAATCCATCACTAACAGTTAGTGTTACCGAGTGCAGTAGCAATAAGGAAGGAGTATAATTATATTATTATAATAACATATTTTTATTAGTGACCGTTTAACTATTCTGTGTAACTCAATGAGCACACATCTATTTTCTTAAATGAAAACTTACCTCATTTTAGGATCTTTGGCAACAATTTCTTTGGCGACTAGACTGAAGTTCATTACAGTGACTTTCTCGTAATCCAATATTGAAGCATCATTCACTCTTATCAGGAAGGAGGCTTCATTTATTCCTTTGAAAGGTGTTACATCGAAAACTCCATTGTCTCCGGTTAGGAACAATTCAAATGTTCCGTTTTTACCCTGGAACCAAAATAACAACAACTTGTTTATTGCGATAAAAACTAAGTATTCGAAGAGTCTGAAAGTTTTTCTCAAGTTTACACTATTTATAGTATTTAGGAGCAGGCTGGACGGTTGCGAATCTGTGTTCTGTGAGCAGCAGATAGTTAAGCAAAAAAGTTTTTTCCTATTCTAGATGATATCAAAGACTGCTTAACATGCCATTAGTCGCAGCTGTTGTCCTAAGACAATAGTTGCTATGCCAAGTCAGAAGCCTTAGGGCGGCTTCGATGAGAACAAGTCAGAAGCCTTAGGGCGGCTTCGATGAGAACAAGTCAGAAGCCTTAGGGCGGCTTCGATGAGAACAAGTCAGAAGCCTTAGGGCGGCTTCGATGAGAACAAGAAGACCTGGAATAACTACAAAAAAGAACTATAATATTACTACCATACTCATTTAATTTAAGACAGTCAAACACAAGCCTATCAAGCAATAAAAAACTAACCTGATCATAATCAAAAACTTCAGGAATGGCATCTTGTAGAAATGTAATAGGTGTGCTCTGCTGGGCATTCTCCAGAACTTCACCAATATATCTCTGACTGCGGAACTTTGGAGACTCATCATTCACATCAGTCACTATGATGGTCACTTCGGTTGTAGTACTTGGCATCGGTGATATTGCATGAGACTCTTCTGTTGCCTAGCCAAAAATTTTAGTAATTAAGGAGTTACCTAACTCACACCCAATTGCAGAACCGATAATTCTTTTAAAGTCAACTTTAAACATTAATCTTCCATTATACTGTTGTCCTCCCCACAGTTTAAGGACTCCATTAGCGTTAAAGCCGCCATAAAACAAATGATTGTTTCTGCAACTGGGTGTATGTCTTGAAATGCTTGTAAATATTTTTTGTTAAAGGAAGATAACTTGAATCTCTCTAGTCTAGGACATACCCAAATGCACTGCAGTAGTATGTCATGGAAGGATAAGTGTAAACATAGAAGCTGCAAAATTTTAGTGCAGACTTTATATTTAACTATTGACTAAAATTGAATGTAAATGTTAGAAAAGTTTTGTACTTTAAAAATATATGCAGAGATTTTGAAAAACAGATAACTATCTCTATTTCTCAGTCTGGCATCCTACAATTATTTATAATTGTAAAGTAATATAGTATTTATCAGCTTTCATCAATAATTAATTATGAAAGCAGACAAGTACAAAAATTAAAGCATTACAAAAAGATTGTATTACGGGTATTACCAATATTTCCAATATATAAGCTCCATTGCTATTATTTGGGTCTTCTCTGTCTAGCTGGTTGATGGTGTATATAACACCGGAACTGCTGTCAATATCAAAGTGCTCCTCTCCTCCAGATATAATGCTGTATGAGATGCGATTGTTGATGCCTCGATCACCGTCAATGGCTCGTACTGAAATTAGCAACAAAGCATGTATGTATTTGGTGTGTACAATAAAGAGTTTACCTTTTATCTATCATATTTCTTAGTAAGTATACCAATATATGTTTCAGCCTATCAGCATCATAAACAAATATATGTGTGGACATTTCACACAGCACCATCTAGTAAGCATAGCTTGTACTAAGGGTACCAGATAATTGATAGAATATTAGATACTTTTTGTTTGTAAATAATTGAATACAATTTAACACCCAGACACGGAACAAACACCTATGTTCATCACACAAATATTGGTATGGTAGTGGTAGTTGCAAGTAGGTTTAGGGCCTGTTTGTTATCGCAGGTTCTAATCACCTTGTAATACCGACGTCCCAACCGGCGCGTCCTCACTGATTCTTGTAACCGGGCTGGCCACAACAAATTCCGGAGGCTGGTCCTCAACATCCTGAACTTTCACAAGAATAGCAGCAGTACCCGTATTAATTCTCCCTTGGTTCGCACGATCTACCGCAAGGACCCGAAGTTGATAAAGTGATTTGCGCTCGTAATCCAAGCCTTTTATGAGTCGAATCACCCCTTTTCCATTCACAGTTTGTACTGAAAAACTTTCTACGTCTTCGTCTAGTTCTTGCAAGTGGTATAACACCTGAAAAAATAGATCTTATTGAGAATTGAGATAATTTAATATTTTTGTTTCTATTTTCATTTTAAATTTTTTTTTTCTTATATATTGGCTCCACACTCCACACATAGTGTATTTAGCCAGTGTCAAGTATTATATTTTCATCGTGTTATAAAATATTTCACGCAGTCATGTCCTAGTCATAGTCATAGTCCAGTATAAGTCAGGTAGTCATAGTCCAGTCTAAGTCATGCTCCAGCAAAGTGGTGGCAACTTTACTACAAGCTTCTATGGAGTTTTGGAAGCAACACGAAAAATCACGTTTCACCACATCATATCACTTGCCCTCACTCATGCTCGTAATTCAGCACTTAATGCGTAAAACGCCACCAATTTTAAACATTAACACCGGAAAAAACAAATGTTTTGAAAAATAATACACTGCAACGACGTGAACTTTTCTGCGTTCCCCCCAAGACTCATTTTCTATTTCATTTGCAAACTTTTTTTGAATTTCGTCAGAGCTTATTGCCAACGGAATTTTTAAAAGATAGCCAGAATAGCCATTTAATACCTACACGCAAGTTTGGGCAAAACTAGGCTGGTAGGCAAAAGATTTCGTTGGTTTTTTATTTTTTAATCAGTTGATTAAGAAAAACAACAAACCATTATTGATGTTACGTAGTCTATAGGGGTCATCGTCATCATTAGCCCGTAGATGTCCACTGCTGAACATAGGCCTCCCCCAGAGAGCGCCACATTGAGCGGCTGCTCGCCTCCTGCATCCATCGGCTCCCCACGGTTTTCACCGTCGTCGGTCCACCTAGTGGGGGGTCTGTCTACGCTGCGCCTTTCGGTTCGTGAATAGTAATGTATAACTAGAAGTCTAGAACTAGATACTAGGTAGGTACATTCGGCTTTAATTCTTACTTGTCCATACGCTCCTTCATCAAGGTCTGTTGCTTCAACTGTCGCGAGTATTCCTGGAGCAGCATCTTCTTTCACAGTGATTGCGGAGGGATAAGGTTTGAATACTGGTTCGTTGTCGTTAACATCTTCAACTAACAACAAAAAACTTTGCGTGATGAAGTTTCCTTCTCCCAGATTTCCATCAGTTAACGTTAAAACAAAGGAGTATTCATCACGGACCTGTAAAAATAAAGAAAAAACCCTCACAGATTTTAAGCAAGTAGGGAAGTGCATTATTAAGTGCCCTATGAAGGTGCCTGCATAATATTATGATGAAAGTAAATTAGTCTGGCTGGCTTAGCTGATTCTAGATAGCTTAGAGCAGGTACTTAGAGCCATATACATAATTTATTTATACTGTGTCATGGTGTGTGTGCACTATGAACTGCTAAGTTTGACGGCAGAATAATAAAAATATAACAAAAATAGGTAGCTAATATACTTACTTGTACATAGGTAGTTACCTAAACATAAGCGCATAACGACCGCTTGTAGAAAGGTCCTCTTAAATAAAATTGAATTCGTTTTCTTATTTTTCTTGAGAACCAGGTGCTTATTATTGTTATGGTTTGTACTAGACACATTTAAGTCCTTCTTTATAGGTAGGGGTGCAAGAGGCAAGCAGCTGCTTAAAATGGCCCTCTGTGGGGGAGGCTTATGTTCAGCAGTGGACGTCTTCAGTTTGTTTGTTGATGATGATGAAATACCTAGCCTACCTATCAGGGAGTAGGTATACCTACCAACATAGGCTTACCTCTCTATCTAATTCCTTAACTAAATAAATATTAGCTTCGTTGGATGAAATGGCTTCTAGTCTTAAAATATTGCTACCAGCTTGGTCTCTTATTCCAAACTTTAATGTGTCGCCATCAGGGTCAACGCCCCTAAGCCGGTATAGTAGTCTACCTGAAAATAACGAATTGGGTTAGTTCATAGAAATAGCAGTAACTGCCTTCAAATGAGTGATGAGAATATAGAGACACACAAAATAAGAACAGTTAATTTGAAAAAAAAAGCAGGAAGAAAGTAAAATAAAATTCTAAGTACTCCTACTAGTACTTTATAAATTCGATTTAGAGAAAAAATATAAAAAGCATCTCAAATCGATCTACTTTTGTTATTTTATTTTGGACTTGGAATACATCCAACACCACGTTCCACGGAGCATTGAAACAAATGCGAAGCATTTTTTTTGCTTTGTGCCACGTTCCTTCGATGACTAATTTAACATAACCCGCAGTAACCCCATAAAGTAACCACCTGTGCAAGGCAGGTAAGGCTTCCCGTGTGTATGCGCCAGTCACCGGGGCAACCCCACTTGTCGGGCCCCTGCGGTAATTTCCGGTTGTCTGCCGATGCACTCACTGTTAAAGTACTCTAGTGTGAAATTTGGATTTGGTTTTGTTTTGTGACTCATGCTTGGTTGTTTATAACCGCCTATTTTACTGTCCTTTAAATCCATTCCTACCATTACGATTTCAACTTCATTTTCGCTGATCCTCTATACCTACCCGTTGCCTAAAGTCGAAGTGAATGGTAAATAATCATCAAAAATGAACTCTTTCCCTGGTGCAATTAGGTACGAGTTGTAGCATCAAGGAATCGACTCAAGGAGGAAGTAAGATCTTCACCGTCTTCTCTTCACTTACCAACAGGAGTATCAGAGCCTTCCTTAACCCTGACGACGATTTCTGACTGACCATCGATGAGAAACCTCGGTGGTCGGTTCGCAGTCGCTTCCTTTACCACCATCAACAACAGCAACCATTGCAGCAATTTTAATCTCGCTCGTGGAAGCTTGGCCTGGCTTGGAGAGAGCATGCTTGCCAGTCACCTGTGAAAACGGTAATGGGTTTATAATTTACGTAGCAGCTAGCTAGTCACAGACATCTAATAGTATACAGTAAAGGAAGATTAATATACCTATACCTATGGCCGCAGATCCTATGTTCTAACAAAACGAACCTTCACGTTTTATATACCTACGTAATGATAATACAATACCATAGCTGACCATGCAAAAAATAAATAAAATATTATTAACTGAATATGGACCACGAAAGATGGAAATGCTAACTAGAATTTGGAGAAAGCACCCGACCGAGGACTAAAGTGACTGATATTGTTTAATGAGGTTGTTGTTGCAGCCTCAGTTGTATGCTGAGCCGGAACCTGTTCCTGGCATCGCGCAATATCGCTTAAGAGTATAGTATATTTATATAAGTTTCTCATTATTATGTTCCGTGTTATATTGTTCCTTTCGCGATATTGTGTATCGGGAATAAAGATCATTTCATTTCATTTCATTTCATATAGCCCTTAGGATTAACAAGTTGAAATGGCAATGGGCAGGCCACATCGCTCGCAGAACTAACAACCGATGGGGAAGAAAGGTTTTCGAATGGCGACCATGAATTGAACGGCGCAGGGTGGGCACTGGGCAGACCCCCCACTAGGTGGACCGACGACCTGGTGAAAACCGCGGTGAGCCGATGGATGCAGGAGGCGAACAGCCGCTCAAGGTGGTGCCCTCTGGAGGAGGCCTATGTTCAGCAGTGGACGTCTACGGGCTGTGGATGATGATGATGATGATGACCCAAGCACATCAGCTTCCCAAAATCATCACCACGCGAAAGACGTTACCTGACGCTCAGAGCCACATAGAAGACCATTTTCCCAAGTCCCTTCGCACGGTTTCTCTATGCAGCCGACTGGTGAAAGTGCTGTCACCTCGCGTTAACCTTCGGTACGTGATGTTCGCGCCAACCTGTAACAAACAATGTGTATTGACACTAACAGAAAGGTGATTGTTTTCGCTGTTGAAAGTAAAACCATAATATACTTAGCACCATATAGGACTGTTATAGCGACGTGCAAAGGCAACTTTTTGTGAAACTTATGTACCTACCAGCTACCTATCTTGTAATATTATTGAGTCACGAAACCGTAATCTACATCGATACCAAACCTACTTCAGAATCCTCAGATGGATCTGAATTTGTAATTAGCTTCAAGATAAAATAAATAAAGTAAAACGAAAACCAAATTCTAGAGCACCAAAACTGAAGTTTCATGAACCTAAAACTTACCAATCTGACTTCGTTTTCGATCTGTATATCGGTAGTGGAACTTAAAATACTACTTAGGACACGAAAAATCAATGAAAACTTATCAGACCATCGGATAAAGTAAAGGCCGGGACAAGGACTAAGTTTTTCATTTTCCATTGTTTTCAAATACGTGCCCATGGAATTGTGACCTTATACGCTACGGCATACATTGTACCTACTTATTAACGTGCCCATAAGGTACCTAGTGTTTTTAAACTGTTAGAACAAACCTTATGAACACACATCGCTGCAAAAAGTTCATTTTCATTAAAGTTTTCACTTAACTCCCTTGCCACTAGGTTATCTCCACATCGGGGGAGTAACTAGCGCGTGCAAGGCGAGCATTTACCAACATGTCATTGTTATAATGCCTGTGTAATGTCTTGGCACATCTTGCTTGACTAATGAAGAAGCTTTCTATGCGATGGCGATAATGTGTCTTGGGAATAACAATCATCTAGTTAGTTAAGCTTTAGGCATTGCATTACTGCAATTTTATTGTTTACTAGCTTTTGCCCGCGGCTTCGCACGCTTGTGTTATGTTATTTTTACGTTATAGTCTAATAATAGATAATGCATTTCGTACCAAACAACAAAATCCAATAAATCTTTTCGAAGCTGAGCACAGTAACCTGTATTAGCATAGGTATAGCTATAACGCAAGCATAGCCGTGAGTGGAAGCTATTTAAGCCTACCTAAAATTAAATGTTTTGAGTCTAATATAGATTTATAACAGTGGAAGAAGTTTCAAACAAAAAAACTACAATTTTATAAGTACCTCTTCATATTACAACAAAAAGAAATCATCATTACTTCACTCAGGTCTTTAACAGAAGTTTCAGTAAATTTTGTTTAGGTAGTAGTTACCTAAGCAGGCAGGTACAGTTTAGAAAAATATGGAAGAATCATACACGATGATCCTGTTTTGCTCAGTTTTACATATTATCCGCGCGCTTTTTGTTCCATTTACCACAATTTTTTACCTTCTTAAGTTTGGTTCCATACGAATTGAGTACCTAACTACCTACACATAAGATAGTTACTTACCTACTATAACTATAACCTTCTTAAAGTAACCGAGTAATCAATCATTTTCTGCTCCCGTGGTTTATTTAAAAGCCCACAGCCCTAAAATATTTTAACTATTAAAAACTTATTTCAACATGCAAGAAGAAGAAGAAGAAGAAGAAGAACAAATCAAAAACAGTCAAAAACGAACGTTACGCGCCATGTTGTTAATTCGAGGATACAATTTTATTGCTATAATGAATACCTACATATTATTATATCTAAGAAGGTACCTACCCTTTTTAAACATTTTTCATCAAATATTTCGTATCATTAGCTAGATACAAATAATAGCACCTCCGGCTTACTTTAATGCCAAAATAAAAAAGGTTTTAAAATGCGTAGCAATGGTAAGGGTATATAACTTAAGTAGCAATAAGTACTACAGGGGGTCTAGCAAAGATACCAACCACTAACGCTAACGCCAAACGCTAACTCCAAAACTGTATTGAACAGACATTAGCTGTGGAAAAGTAAGCGATTTCCAAAATTTCATCCTAGTACATTTTGGAGTTAGCGTTTGGCGTTAGTTAGTGGTTGGTATCTTTGCTAGACCCCCAGGTACCTTAAAACTTCCTTGGGGTCGATCAACAATGTAGCAGTAGCGCAAAAATAATTTTATCTACCTAATTAGAATGGTAACGTGTGGAAGTTTATGTAAATAAAATACATTTTACCAGATCGCCAATAAAGAACATTGCTCCCGCCAAAACCCTATAAATCGAAAACTTGAATAAAAATGTAAGCTTCAATATTGGCTAAATATGATATCGCGTGAAGCCTTAAAACTTATAAAAAAAGTCTAAGAAGTTTTTAGATTTCTAAATTCCTTGTTCTCTGTGTCATGCTCATATTCAAGAAGGTTCTCATACCTATCCTCTTTTTTAGTTTGGACCACAGATTAACTAAAAAACTTATCTATATGTAAATACATATGACTTCCTTGGGTATAGGTACTTACATAATTAACACATTGTTTTTCTCTAATCTGCATTGCATCGAGCGCAGACGAAGTTATCGCGCGATGTATTTCGCCGTAGCCCGAAAAGTGGATACACTGCCGGTAATGCAGGCGCGCCAATTGTTTTTGTCTTTTAAGTTATAAATAAAAACATGCATTAAATTACTTCCTTATTGCTTAATGCAGTGGGGATTGTTCAGAATGAAATAAAAATGACTGGGCTTCCGTACTCAAAGGGTAAATCCTTATTACTAAACCTCCGCTGTCCGTCTGTTTGTCTGTCTGTCTGACCATCAGTCACCAGGATGGACTCATGAATTGTGATAGTTAGACTGTTGAATTTTTCACAGAAAATATATTTCTGTTGCCACTATAACAACCGTGATCCGTATTCAAAACGACAGATAAACAGACAAATAAAAAAAATTGGTTTTACTTCATTTTGATAAGAAATTATAAATTAAAACTATTAAAATTTATTTTTGTAATCGCAAATAATACTCTCACATAAAACATATTTATTCGCCGACATGCGATATAACGCTACTGCTTCCTCCATTTTATTTAGCCCACGTCGGTCGCGCAGCAGGCAAACAAATTGACTGTGTGTCCAGGTTGGGCACTACAAAAACATCGAGGATAGTCAACAGAGATATTTTTCCGCGCCAACTCAACAGCGAAGGTTCGGGCGTATATGAAGCCGCGCCAGAATAGTAACAGAATTTTTTTTTAAATCTGTGCATCCAGGTAAATCCGATATAAAATTACCGTCAGTACCAGTCTAGCAGAGTAACATTTTTTTCTCTCATCTATGGTTAGTAGCCAAAATATAACTTACGTTTTGACACTGGCTAAATACTTACACTATGTGTGGAGCCAAAAAATAAGAAAAAAACTTACCTTGAGGCCTTGAAGCGGCCATCTTGTTGAAATATCCCGTTCCGTTTCATAATGAAATCTTAATCATTTTGACCAAAAAAATTAACTATTTTAAAAATTTAATATATCCTATGTTTTGCGCCGGGTTTTCCTAAGCTTATTAGTGAAAACCGCATGAAAATCCGTTCAGTATTTTCGGACTTGTGCCGTAACAAACAAACAAACAAACAAACAAACAAACAAACAAACAAACAGACAAAATGTCTAAAAAGTAGTTTAACGTGATCAGCGAAAAATTTCAAGCCATCCTGTGTCATTTTTTTTTCGATATCTTGCATTTACAGATTTTTTTATCTCTACAGTTATTATATGTATAGAATAGATATAGATATAGATGTACGTTTTAAGAAGGTTGGTGGTAAAATCAGGTAAACTTGCAAAAATATTTTAGATGATGGATTATCAAAATAGGGTCTAACGTATAGGTAGTTAGGTACCTCCCTAGGTACATTAGATTCTATTGATATTCTATTATTATCGTTTCACTATACATGTACCTACTTAAGTGCCTGTAGGTTCACCTACCAATTAGTGTAGGTACCTACCAAGTTACTTAGGTAAGTACCTACTTAACACCACTTACATACTCAATATGTACTTAGCAACACACCCAATCTTTGATACGACTATATATGATACGACTGTTAATAAGAGATGCTTTAATGCAGGTAAGTATTAAGGGGCTACTTATTATTTAATTTATTACATAATTCAAGAATTCCACTTCGCAAATTAAAGTTTCTCGTTTTGGCAATTTACTGTAATTCAATGGTGAGAATCGCATTTACAGTACAGATAAAAGTTTTTTATTTTAGTCTTTATTTTAGTCTTTATTATCTACTGTCGAAATGCGTGGGGAAAAATTCTCGCTGACTTTTGATAATGAGATAAAACTAAAAATTTTGTTACGTCACTTGGCTATTATTAAAAAGTGTTAGTCAACATAATGCAGCATGGTTCATTCACACGAGCCGAGTTGGTGAAACAATGACAATTACATAAAAAACAATTAAATTGTGACCTCGCGCCCCGTGGCGGATGTGTAACGTATGTTTTGGGTGTCGTTGACGTTCAATGCTGTTGTATTTTTTTGGTAGCTATTAAGGGTTTACAAGCAGTTGAATTCGTATTTTAATCTCATGTTTGCTAAATAAATCAAACTCATCATGATCAACAGTCGAAAGACATAGAGACCAATTTGGGCAGCCGCTGCCTCTTTAATCTGGCTTCTCGCAGTTTGAGCAGATCGTCTACAGCCTTGAGATCATCCGTCCAGCTAGTGGAGGGCCAGCCTACGTTGCTTCGTCCTGCACGCCTAGCAAGTATATAGGTGTAACGTTAACGTAAGTCAGTTGTATGGGGCCCTGTAGGCCTAGCACGAACATTTACGCGGGAGTAAGTGTAACGTTAACGTAAGTTAGTTGTATGGGGCGCTGATCAAATGCCATACAACTGGCTTACGTTAACGTTACACTTACTCCGGCGTAAATGTTCGTGCTAGGCCCTCCGATCAAATGCCCAACTGCCTTACGTTAACGTTACTTGCGCGTAAATATTCGTGCTAGGCCTACGGTTCATGATCGCCACTGGAGAACCTTTCATCCCAGTCAGTTTGCGGTTCTGCGAGCGATGTGATCTGCCATTTTAACTTGCTAATTCTAAGAGCTATATCGGTCATCTTAGTTTTCTTATCTCTCATTTCAGATTATATCTCGCATCAGGGAAATGCCAGGCATAGTCTCCAATATAACTCGCTATACTTATAAGGAGACGACCTACCTTGATTTTAGATAGAACCACTTCCATCGATTGTGAATTATACTGCTGAATGCATTTAATATTTAAGTATCACAGCGTTAGAGGTTATATTCTCTTTTCAACGCGACTATAATTATCTAACAAGAAGTCTACTTGCTATCTCTAATTTCGTTTTTGTTTTTCCGGTCAGTATAAATCTCAACCCTAATACCGTGCCGTCTCGTCATCACGCTCCCATGAAACAAAAGGGTCAGACAGCATAACGGGCGCGAAGGCCATGACTATTGTCGGCAGACCTGCTATCGGGGACTGACCTTACACTCGTTACATTACGATTAATGAACCTTACTGGAGTTTAACATGACGATGTTAGCTGCGAAATCTTTGGACTGATCGTCTGTATGAGCCTTAAAGCTATTTTTATTTTCTATTTTCAACCTTTTTACGAAGGTAATAAAATATAACCTAAGTAACCTCATCATCCTCCCTCATTATCAAGCCCGAAGAAGTCCACTGCTGAACATAGGCTTCCCCCATAGACCAAAGAGTATATACGTAGACCTACTGCATAATAATATTTTTGAAAATAGATTTAAGTATTTTCTTTCTAAGGTCGCATCATGTGAATCACAGAGCAAAAAAAAAACGCTTGTGCGAAGCGTCAGTTGTTTCATAGCTCTGTGATGTGAATACTCGTATAGGTCTTCACATGGCAAATGTACATACTCTGTGTCACATGGTCTTCACCTACCTAGGTGAAAAATGGGTTTTATTTTAATCCAATCTAATTTAAGGGTGCGGCAAAACATACTTAAGAAATAAAATTACAACTAAAAGATAGTTGTAACCCCCCCCCCCCCCCCACACTTATAATATTTTGATCTTTTATTCTACAAAAGCTGGCTGATTGCGTAAGTAAAAAATGTCAATAAAAGCTGGCGTCCGTTCATCCAACATTCCTTGGACTAACTAAAAATTATAGATAGGTACCAACACCCTAGACTCAACACTGTCTGCTCAAAATCTAAAGCTAAGATCCCATCCATTAATTACAACAACGCTATAGAACGCCAATTTTTAAAACCATTTTAAATTGATTTTTATTTTACGACGCCACTTTTCACGGTACTGATTTAAATTGAGTGCTAAGCTACGAGTGTTCTGCAACTAGACTCAAGTTTTATTTATATCCATGAAAAGTGTTACAGCTATGTTACCGAGATCGTGAGATGTAGGTACCTTATTATTTTTAATTCTTATTGGTGTCTTTGCTTTTGATATAACTATTTTCATACTGTGTTCTCTTTCTATCTCATAATAAAGGAAGTGACATAAAAATTGATTTGAAAAAAAAATCACGTGTGTTTTTAGCAAAGGTATAATACGATATATTAACAAGGGGTAGGTACGTATGGGTACCCCGTATTATGTATATGTAGGTATGTGATATTTATATAGACTGGCAATGCTACCTCTGCAGTGGAATATTTTGGAACCCCCAAAAACTTTTTCATATGGCAATCAGTTTTTTATAGCATTAACTGTCAATTTCATAACATGTCAGTGTATTAAACAATCTTAATGGTTTTTGGCGGGAACGCGGAAAATTTCACGTCGTTGCATTGTATTATTTCTCAAAACTTGTGCTTTTCTCCTGTGTTAATGTTTAAAATTGGTGGCGTTTTACGCATTAAGTGCTGACTTATGAGCATGAGTGTGGGCAAGTGATATTATTATAATGTGGTGAAACGTGAGTTTTCGTGTTGCTTCCAAAATTCCATAGAAGTTTCTAGTAAAGCTGCCACCACTTTACTGGAGCATGACTTAGTCTGGACTACGACTACCTGACTTAGACTGGACTATGACTTGACTACGTAATATATTCTTTAACGATGAAAAATAATTATACTTGACACTGGCTAAATACACTATGTGTGGAGCCAAAATATGAGAAAAAAAAACAATTTTAATTTTATGATAGGTGTTAGAACTTTGTATTTTTGAAAAGAAGCAATGGTTCAACCAAAGACTTTTTTATCCAGACCACTAATACGAAATTAAAGCAGGGCAATACCGTACACACCACTTTGGGTGTGATTGATTCTCAGCTGTTAAAATCAAAATCAGTCGTTACTTGGGTGTGCTTATAAATACATACCAAAAAAATGCCGTCATCCGTGATAAAACTGTGACTGCGAAATCACTCGAGACACGAATCACAGAAGCACACAATCACATTTCACTTGTAATAGGGGGAATTCTGTGGGTTCAACCAATGAAAAGTGTTAAAAGTTTTTTGTAGTAGGTATGCACTGTGCTACCATAATACAAGATTTTGTATTCACCAATTTTAAAGCACTGCAGAGTTAGCTTTACCAGTCTATTATATATATATAATAGTACCCTATACAGAAACGCTTAGAAAATACGCCCACAGATTTAACTCAGTATTAAGGTATACTACCTACCTATACATTAAACAAAAACAAAACAAATATCCGGGAAATAAGTCCCTAATCAAATTACCTATTTACAGGTAAAATTACGTCACATCACATAGTTTAGCTCCACTAATACTAGCTTAACCTAATCGGGTAATAGTTTAATTCACTAATTAAATTAAATAGGTATATCAAGTAACATTATTATACTACCACTATCTTTTATGGCCTGGGCAAAACAGCGGGAAGCAATGGATGCAAAAGGCAAGAGCCACTCAAAGTGCGCTCGACCTATGTTGACAGGCCCGATAGCTCAGTTGGTAGTATCCCTGCCTTCTGAACTGAGGGTTGTGGGTTCGATTCCTACCCGGGACAAACATTTTGTGTGATGAACATAGATGTTTGTTCTGCGTCTGGGTGTTATATTGTATTCTATGTATGTATTTACAAACAAAAATGTATAAAAGTATTGTATCAGTAATCTGGTTCCCATAGTACAAGCTATGCTTAGTTTGGGGCTAGATGGCGATGTGTGAATTGTCCACAAATATTTATTTATTATTATTAATTATTTATGTTAATTGTTCAACAGCGGACGTCGTCAGGCGGTTGATGATAATGATGATAACACTATAATACACACCTATCCTTCTAATTAAGTATATCCCTATTAAATACATACATTATACAGAAGTTAATAGTTGTTTCTTTGTATAGGGTATAGGTACTTACCTAGATTTCAGAAAGTGGAATTTTGGGTTTCCAAAATCGACGGACATATGTATTTTCTAGCAATCAGTCTACTAATGTAGGTAATATTAGATAACATATTAAATGTTATAGTGGACCGTAATTGCTATAAGTAATACCCCGTAATACGTACTTTTGCAGTTCAACTTCAAAATGACAGGTTAAAGCAATTCCACATTCTAACCGGCTTTAATGTCTTCTTATGAATTTACACTTATACTATGTTTATGTTACCTTTATTACGTTGATCATTATCATCAGCTTGAATTGATCCATCTGCTGTAGATACACAGGTTTCTTCTAATCCAAGTCCCTAAGGTAGAGTGTGAGTCAAAGTAATGGCGGCAGTGAAGTGCGACGCAAGCACCCCACACGCTGCGCACACAGATTACCTCTTCCCGCGCATATCTAATCTTTGCTACTGCCATATGTGTAATGTTACACATGTGCTACTGCGCAGTATTTCGCGCCGACTTCACAGCCGCTATTGAGTTTGGATTGCACTCTACCCATAGACATTATTAAGGACAGGCCTAATGACAGGTTAAATTAAAACGTCGCTTCAAAGTGGGAGCCAATTTCACATTGGCATCCACTAACGCTCAGTCTGTGATGGAAGTTAGAAGGCATCGGTCGAATGTCACAAACAAAATATGCCAAGTTGTATTGTGAAGGGTTGCACAATCTATACTCAAAAGTGCAGTAAAAAGAAAGACCAAGTTTCTTACCTCAAGTAATTCAATATTTTCAATATTACACTCTGTTTTGTAACAAAATAATCGAATTTATATTTGGAATAATCATTGTAAAAATAAACACTGACGGACATAATGGCAGCGATAGGCACCTAATTTTCTCAACTTCTCGTAGTTCACGCGAAATCTAATAGATGGCGCTGACTTTTCCCCACGCTATTTTGACAAAATAAAATGTTCCTTCGGGCATATCCTGATATATAAATCTATGACTCTACCTATACTATTAAACCAGCTCTTTGGCTCTCCGCATTTAGATCACTGTGAAGAATTTCTCAAACAGAAAATTTGGGCACTTTTTTCATCTCATCTACGAGATGTCACGAGCTCTATGAAAGCTAGTCTATCCAAACAATTTCCCCCATTTCTTTTCCTTTATTTTGTAAGCGCTAATTTTTGTAAATTCATGTGTGTAACGGAGTACGGAGGCTTTCTCTAATTTCGGCGTGCGCTGAACTCCTTTCTGTACTTCGTTAGTCGTCACGGCACGCGGTTGCATTGAACAAATCCAATTTCGTACTTAATGAACGTGCTGTGTGACTTTTAATAAGTATCAAAGTTTGATATTGTTTAAAAGAAATTTATATTTTTGTTGGTTGATGCGAAATCATCATCATCTGGACTATTACCAATAGTCGAAGGATGTCCACTGATGAACACAAAACTTCTCCTATTAGTTACCAACTTATTTAGCGCAAAACGGACCATGGATGGATGCGCACGCATCTGACGATTAGATCACAGACAGAACATTAAAGAAAGAAAGAAAGAAAGAAAAGAAAGAACCATATAGGTGGTCCTATGTTCACATAGCTCCCCCAGAGAGCACCACATTGAGCGGCTGCTCGCCTCCTGCAACGATCGGCTTCACCAGATTGGCAGTCTCCCTAGTGCAAAGAGGCACTGGCCTACGCTGCGTCTTCCGGTTCGTGGTCACCACTCAAGAACCTTTCTTCCCCATCGATCATCAGGTCTACGAGTGATGTGGCTAATACCTCACCTATATTAACTGTTACAACTTGTTATATACTATTTCTTGTTAAACATAGATAAATTAAATTAAAAAATTGAGGAATTCGGATTTATTAGGTACCTATTAGAGATGAACTGTTAATATGGGCCGTCTCAGAAAGAGCCAATTCATCATCATCAACAGCCTGAAGACGTCCACTGTTGAACATAGGCCTTCCCCAATTAGAATAGCTCAAATAAGACAGCCATAAGCTTTGGGATGATTCTTAAGAATCACTCAATAGATGGCGCTACCAACCCCGTAAGTGGGTTGTAAAAGGTGAAGGAAAAATTAGGACATGAGACCACTTGTCACGGTAGCTTAAGTAAAGCATATCCCGGCTTGAGGGCTGGATGGATGCGGGTTCAATCCCCGCTCGTGATTCTAATTTTTCCTTTACAAATTAATCTGTAGATACGTTGAGCAGGCGATACTGCTATAAAAATCAGAAATATAAGCTTTGATATAGGTAAATAGACCGCGAAAAATAAAATAAAAATCTCGCTAAACTCTTTGGGAATGTAATAAAAAACTGAAGTACTAAAAATGCAAACAAGTTTAGAAATAATAGCCATAGAAATTGTCTAGCTATCTGTAATCACTTCGGGATTTGATATGGATCATGTTGTTTTATTGAATACACTTAATTTTGTCATGGTTACGAAAATAAACAAGGAGGATTGGTATGCTCTATCAAAATGGTCTTTAATTAAAGATCGAAACAATGGACTGATGTGATGGAGCAATAACTATCAAAGTGTAACTGATCAATTTTAATTTATTAGATACCTTACTCGCCTTTTAATTATAGAACCATGGCACGAGAACGTTTTGAAATACTATAATATCCAAAATACGGATAAGTCTATTATATCAATGCATCCAGGTGCAGCATCACATCAAAGAGTATGTCATGCATTCATTAAACTAAAGTGCCTACTAATGGATTGTAAGTCCAAGATGGTGGCATTATTATTTTTGACATGCTTTAATTTGTTTTAAACGGGTAATATGCCTTTATTATGCAAGGACCATTTTTGACAAGTAAAATGGGGTCTGTTATGTGGTGCATAATTTTTTTAATCAAAATGGTTTCTCCTTAAGTTCATCATCAACATTATCATCAAAGTCATCCACTGATGAATCACCCTCAAACGAGCAACGTCCTCAAGTTACTTCAATGTTATTTATTGTGACAATCACATTATTATAATCCGTCCATGGCTGATCCCATTCTTAACAACCATCATTTTCTTATTGCACGCGTGAAGATGATGGAGTAGTTACACAATGATAAGTGCTTATTGGTTAACGAATTTGGTCCAACTTTCCAACACCTGGTGGTTAATGATGTGCCGTAAACAACGTACAATTTTTACGCAATCAAAACATTTATTTGCTCAATCGCTAGAAAAGCTTTGGTGTGTTCCCACTTTTACATCAAACCAGTAACGCCATCTAATGGCGTTACTCAAGCCATCGTTTACAAATCAAATAAAAGTAAAGTCGAATAAAGGGAGTTTTGGCGGGAACGCTAAAAAGTTCACGTCGTTGCATTGTATTATTATTCAAAATTTTGCTTTTTCCAGTGTTAATGTTTAAAATTTGTGGCGTTTTACGCATTAAGTGCTGAATTACGAGCATGAGTGAGGGCAAGTGATATAATGTGGTGAAACGTGATTTTTCGTATTGCTTCCAAAACTCCATAGAAGCTTCTAGTAAAGTGGGCACCACTTTGCTGGAGCATGACTTAGACTGGACTATGATTACCTGACTTAGACTGGACTATGACTATGACTAGGACATGACTTTGCGTGAAATATATTATAACACGATGAAAATATAATACTTGACACTGGCTAAATACACTATGTGTGGAGCCAAAATATAAGAAAAAAAAAGTCGATTAAAGATTGTAATTTGAAATTAATCCGCAAAATACCATGAGAGCTTTTATGAACATTCTGTTCATAGTGTTAGTTCAACAACAGCTTCATGTTATTTATTGTTTTAGACAAATTTTCCATCTTTGACCTCTGGTTTCAATCAAAAGTTTAAAGTCTGATCGGTAACAAATAGTCCATATCATGTTCTTTGACAACAAAAACCGTATCGTTAGTGATAACGGGCACCCGCCAACAGATCCGGCGTTGATAAAAACCAGGTGAGCGGCTTACGCGAAAGTATCTGGGTCTCCACAGTAATTATAGGGCATCTTCCTTATTCAGATCGAGTAACTTTGTTTATGTGAAGATGAACCGTTACCTTCTTAGTTCCTGCTTCACTCAGTGCTAATGAGTTTTACTTATTTATCTTTTAGGAGTTTTATATGTCTTTTGTAAGTAGATTGTGTAAGTAAGTCATTTTTATCATTAAGTATGATTGATCAACAATATTTGAGAATATGTGTCATCTACCTAACCGCATTTAGCCATATAATGTGGAGTATCATGGCCTATCCTCTCTATGTCAGAAATGCCCCTTGTCCCAGCAGTGGGCTGATGACAAAGATACAACTTTATAAATACTGTGCCAAATACTGCTGCTGATTTGACTTGCGCTCGACTTCCGCATGTTTTTATACAGGATGCAATTTGATTCATTAGCATAAATTGAGCCCACGATAGTACATCATTTATTGATGATTATTAAAGAGTAAAGAGTGCAAAACAAAATATTTTTTATTGGAAATTATTTAGATTGCCGCGGCGCCTAACGCAGTTGGCACGGATGATTCTGATACATTGAAACGTTTTTATACCTTGTATGTATTAATTGAAAACAGTATTTTATTATTTTGATAAAAATTTGTACCTACTGTAGCATTTGATTGAGTGAGTTATTCCATTTTTTAGAGTTATTATTATTACCAAACTAATGTGTAAGAATTTAAAAATTTTGATCCACACGTGACCGGTGTCAGGAGTAGGTACCTAGTTTCAAAGGATGCTAATGAATTCAATTACACCCAGTATAAATCCGCGAGGGCCGTTAACCCTTTTCATGACAGGTGTCTCTGATCAACCAGCGTATCGGCGCATCCGACCATCGCGGGAATCGGACCGGCTACCGCATCCGATACCGATATCCTAGGGTTGTGTTACTGAGGCCCATATTTATAGAAAGACAGTCAGTCCTGAATCGGTGCTCAAATAGAAATTTCATTAATAAAACATCTTCTTTATGTTCAACTGTGCCATTCGTTGTAATCGGGTTTAATTTATAATTTACTGAAATTTTCGCGTTCGATAAAAAACACAATTTTCTATCACTCCTCCCGCCCGAACTGAAATCCTAGCTACCCATATGTAGGGGCCCCATTATCCTACAGTGGCCAGGGCCTCCAACAGGTTAAGGACGGCCCTGCCTATAGGTATATTATAGACTGGCTAAATATTAAATAAATAAATAAATAAATATGTGTGGACATTTCACACAGCGCCATCTAGCCCCAAACTAAGCATAGCTTGTACTATGGGAACCAGATAACTGATATAATACTTATATACTTTTTGATTGTAAATACATACATAGAATACAATACAACCGTACATATTGAAACATACATGTGGTTTTCCCTATATCGAGGCAATATATTTCACAACTTGCTGCGAGATTATTTCTCTATTGGTATTATTCAACCGAAAAATTTCATAATAGTATTCAAAATAGCCCAATTTCACAGGAATTGGCCAAACCGTACAACGGTTTCGAACAAAAACCAATCCGTTGGATTGAGCCACCTTTTTGCCCACAGATCTACTGATGACTGCGGATTTCGTGCATCCAACATCCAAGTTATTCTTTTTTACGTGCTTTCGATTTCGGTGTCATTATGCAATGCAAAAACGTTTAACCGTTGTTTAGAAGTGCATGTTTTTGTTTGTTGGTTATTATCTTTTTGTTTTAAGGTTGTTGAACGATGGTTTCTTTGATTGCTTTATGGACATGCGGTGACGAATCAAATTGTAAAAGCCGAGTCCTGGGTGGTTGAGTTAGTTTTATCGGTTTCATTTATGAGCTGTGTGTCAGGTCTATTTTTTTTGAGTCGCTACGAATTTGGGATTGCACATTCAACTTTAAAGATTTACATTTTTTACCTCAGAGCTATGTATGCTCCATAATTAAAAGATCACCCAACTAAATGTCTCTGATTCGTCATCTAGTTTAACTCTTATCTTCTTACTTAATCGCCACCATAAGTAAATATTTACGATAAACGGCGAAAATTCAACAGGTTGGTTCAGACAAATTGGTATTAGCACTGGTGGGTAGGTACTCAATTTGTAGTATCTATTAATTATGCCCTATGCTGTGGTTTGTGGTTGTGGTCGGAGTACCAAGGGTAGGCACTTGTTAGTCGTCCCTAATAAAACACAACAAACTAGAGCTTTAAAAATTAATTTAATATTATGGTAAGTCAATCAATACTAAGACTGAGTTGCACCAGCTTACTTTAACGCTAACTTTAACTGCTAACTGTCACCGTCCACGCTTCGCCGGGCGGGCTAATGTCAAAATTTGACACTAACTTTAACTGTGATTATGGTGCAACTCAGCCTAAGTAATGCTAATACGTAGGTTTGTCTACTTATAAATAGACATGTTTACTGCATTAAATGTGTGTAGGCTGCAAGTCATGTAATTTTAATATAGGTTCTTTAGACTATATGTAAATAAGTATAGATCTATTAAGCTGTCACCATATCAACTACAGACATAGGAAATTGCAAATAAGGAGAAAGTCGTAGATAATATCAAACATAGGAGCAAGTATGCTGCCCTGATGGATACGCTGGGATTAATTAATATTAAAATAGGATGGTACGATCATTTTACATGAAAGTTATTATTACACGTGATCTTCTTGGAGTGGACAAAATATTTTAGAGTCTGTTTAATTCTCTTATTATTAATAATTAAATAGCACTAATAAAATGTAACCTATACTCTACTCTACAGTACGCTGTTGTGTCTACAGCTTGACAATACACGATCTCATTAAACAAACAATCTTTTCAACTCCTATATGATTACACGTGATCTTCTTGAAGTGGACAAAATATTTTAGAGTTTATTTAATTCTCTTATTCTACTCTACAGTACGCTGTTGTGTCTACAGTTTGACAATACACGATCTCACTAAACAAACAATCTTCTCAACTCCTAACAAAGATGTGTAATTACAACCAACGACACGATTCCAACATGTTTTCTACAACTGATGGTGAATCGATCATTGCAACAGTATTGTACCTCACGTGTCTTTACTTCCCACGATTTCGATTTGGTTCTTGACAATGGATTCAATTGATTCTACCAAGCAGGATTGAACCGATTATGTCGTTAAACGTCATTTTGCATTGGTAGGTGAAACTATAGCAAAAACTGAAAGCCCGCGTAGCATTGTGTAGGTACTGGGTAAATAGGTTGATGAGTAATCGCAGTTAGTACACAATGTTCCTAGTTATTTAGTAGTTTTTTTTATTTTTATTTAATTCTTTATGGGCAAAAAATTTGACCGATGGTGCATGCCTGCCCAGAAGATACCTGTTCACTCTAGACTTGAAGACTCCCAAATCATAGTAAGCTGGAAACAAGGAGGCTGGCAAAGTGTTCCACTGATTGCCTGTTCGCACTATGAAATAGTATGGTAGTAACTTTGTCACAGAATATACAGGGTGTAATTGAATTCATTAGCATCCTTTGAATCTAGATACCTACTCCTGATACCGGTCACGTGTGGACCAAAATTTTTGAATTCTAACACATTGGTTTGGTAATAATAATAACTCCAAAAAATGGAATAACTTACTTTATCAAATGCTACAATACAAAATTTAATTAAAATTAGGAATTACTGTTTTTAATTAGTACATACAAGGTATGAAAACGTTTTAAATGTATCAAAATCATCCGAGCCAACTGCGTTAGGCGCCGCGGCAATCTTCATAAATTTGAATAAAAATTATTTCATTTACACTCTTTACTCTTTAATAATCATCTATAAATCATGTACTAACATGGGCTCAATTTATGCTAATGAATTAAATTATATCCTGTATAAAAAAATAGTGGGTTGAGCCGGTGTTGTGGGAGTGCCTATACGCAGGTCCATGAAACTTGGATCCTAACCCCCTGATCCCAATATTGATAATTAGTTTGACCGGTGGTTGAGGTAAATAAGTACTTAATAAGTATATCGTAGACTAGAGGTAGCCTGCGGTTTACTCGCGTTTCTTCATACTAACAATTATTTAATTTTAACGTTTATTAATTTTTTGTTTTTAATTTTTTAGGAGAGATTTCTCACTGTGTACCTACTACTTTACATGTAGGTATACCTATGAGTAAGGTGATAAGAACAGAATAAATAAATAATAAATAAATAAATAAATTATGTGTGGACAGAATAAAATGTAGAACGAATTATAATAACTAGCGTTGCTTTAAGACTCTTCATTCCGTGCTGAGGTTTTGAACATAAAGTAGGTACTTAAATAGAGTTAGTAACTCAGTTACATACATTATAAAAATTAAAACGTTTTAACGAAATGAAAGTTGTACTTACCTAAGTATCTCAAACGTTAAACTAGCGGTTTTTTTGTAGCTGTAGTAGGTAAATACTAGGTAGTAGGTAGGTACTCTGCATATCTGTAATAGATGTAACAGAGATTATAAAATCAACAAAATATTATGCATTTATAAGTAAGTACTTACAACAAAAAACGAACGTGAAATTAATGTAAATAACTTATATCAATAGTATTTCTTAGATTTTCGCGATTTGAACACATAGTTTTATGTTTCACACAGGACTTTCGGCCAAGTTTCATTGGCCGTGGTCAAACTTGGCCGAAACGTCGAGGTAAATAAATAATGTTTTTAGCGCGATTAAGTCCTGTGTGAAACGTAAAACTATAACTTATAACAAAATAAAACAATGTTTTATATCAAAATATTTAAAAAAAAGGAGGTCGTCTTGCTGACTGTCCCAAAAACTAGCCTTCTTCTTCTGCCTAGACCTTTTCCCATTTACTAGGGGTCGGCTTTCCTTGTCCTCTGCTTCCACTTGGCACGGTTTTGTGCATTGTCTGTGCCCTAAAAACCGTTTTCCTAAAATCAAAATTACTTAGAATCAAGCCTAAAATGGATTTATTATTCTAAGGGTGATAGAAAATTAATATATGAACCAGTGGCAAATTATTTACGTTTTAAACAAAAACGTAAATAATTAAAAAAAAACTTTTTGTATATATAGAGCAGCGCTTAGACACATTTCATCTATTTTACCATTTCATAATAATTATTATATTGCTTTAAGTAATAAAGAAAGTAACGATAAAATAAGTACTAATACTAGTATTTTATTATTTTAGGGTTCCGAGTGACACTGCATATGTTATGGGCGGCCGTATCACTTAACATTAGGTGAACGACTGGCTCGCCACGTCATTCATTCTCGTAAAAAAAAATGTAAGCGACACATTCTAGACTCTAATAATTCTATGGACAGATTCATGTTTAGCCTCATCCCTATTTTCCTTATTCAAAAAGGAGAGGTTGTAGATAATAGTGATGTGAAAAATACGTTGACACTCAAAATACTTTCTTCAAATCATTGATAGCCGGCGTAATAACCGCTGATCCATAAACTGAGATTTAATCTGTCACGATCTACTTAACGCTCTAATTTGCTGTCCAGCATCAGCCAATCAGATATTCATGCAACTGATGATATAGGTAGCGTGAATTATAAGATAATTTTGTTTGGAGTTGGAGCCCTTCAAACTGTTACCTATGCTTAACTTATTTATAAAGATAAAAAGAGGTGTGTACAAAAAATTTCAAATAAAAGGGTTAGGCAAAGGCGCATTTTTGCCGAATCGTTCATTTTTATCTTTAGGCTTTTGTGGTTCATTCAGGTTTTCCGGATTTTAGACAAAGATATACTATTAGACATAACTTACTGGTTAATGTGGTGGAGATAAAGTTTTTATATAGGTACAAATTTTGTATTTTTGTTTCTGTTTTTTGTCTGTTTTTGGGTTTTGTATTGATGACAGTGCAATGGGCAACCTCAAACAAGGTTGGTGACATCGTTTATAGTAGATACAACAGGAACCAAACGGAAACGGAAATGGGAAATGTCGGAAATGTGATGAGCTTAGACATTTTTGATAAATGGCCCAGTTATATTACATACAAATACAGTAGGCCTAATTATAAAGGCTTTAGTTGACAGTTTTAAAAATGCTAAAAATATATCCGTCTTTTACATTGCCGTCTATTTGACAAGGACAGCAACAGTTTTAAAAGTTTTAGATCTGTCAACTAAAGCCTTTAAAATTGGCCCCATAGTAAGCATAATTATCTACAAATTTAATTTAGAACGACAGTCAATTTTAAAAATTTTAAGGTGTAATAGTTATTGGTAGGCAACCTACCTAACAATACAATCAATGGCACCTTCGTTAACTTTACGATTACCTTAAACGAGAGCTAATTTATTCTAATTTCCACCCATCTATTATGCACAAACTTAACCTACTCACAATAATTAGAAAAAGAATACTGGTTACTTACAAAAAAGAAAATCCCCGCCTTCAATCGATGAGTAAAATTCGGCTTTCCAAATTCAAACAGTAGAGAACATTAGGGCCAGCGTTCACTGCACTTCCTATTTCCGCGCGTAATAAAACCGTTGGCTTCGGCCGGTAGGCTGTATGGCTGCATAGACAGGTGCGCCGTTGCCGCGCGCTGTTTACGACTGTCGAGGTGTCGAGTCCGGTGCTTTCGATAGGACATGGTAGGCATAGTAGGCTGCATCAAAGTAATCCCTATTTGTTATGTTGCTGTTGGTTACTTGGTAGGCAGCTAAAAAATTAAAGAGTTGTTTTGAAAGAGGAGTACATCATTTTGGTTCGTAATTTTCATAATAATTGTAAGTAGGGAATAAAAATTTTTGTTGGATTGGACAGTTTTCGACGAAGCTGTCGTTAGATTAAAATAGATGTAGGGTTATTTTAGAGCATAGGTACGTGCCATATTTGGTAAGTATATATTATTAAAGTACTAAATTACATACTGGATGAATTAATTTCGCTTTGATGTCAGGTATTATAAATATAATATAATATAAACAAAAAAATAGAGGATCTAGGCAGATCATACTTAGTAGATTATCGTAGTAGAGAAAATGTGATCTACTATTGACCACATCATAAGGCTTCTAATAGTTAATTTGAGTCAACTTTTAATTATTCCCTGAAATTGTAAACCATACCTACCTATACCTAGATCTATTATTCCGGTACCGGTATACTTGCAAAATTTTTCAGAGCTATCTGATAATTATTATAATAACAATGTTATACTTACTTACCTATAATGATTGTAATATACCTACCTAACAGCGATGGAAATTAATGCGATTTTGCGTAAATTTCATAAACACGCTAATTCACCAGTCTTAGCATGCTAACTGCTATTGCTATGCTATTTGCTAAAATGAAATAAAAAATTATATGAAAAATGAAATGAAAAATAAATGAAAATTGTAATTAAACATTAAATAAAAAAGAAATGAAACTATATATTAAAAATAATATGATGATATTTTTTTTTACGGGCAATATGTCTTTATCACTCAAGCTAACTACTACAATAATAAAAACTAAACTAAACTAAAACTAACTACACTACCTACTACAAAGAACATATGGACTGTATAATAGACCGCGATGGCCTATAGACAGGCCAAATGCTCCAGCCCACTGCCGGTAGGTAGCGTACCCAACATGCTGGCAGCATTGCCTCGTTAAATTGCAATGCTGATGCGTTGAGCCAAATAAGTGCCAGCATTTTGGTCACGCGGCGCATCGACCAGGCGTTCTGATAGACTTATGATGATGATAATAAATATTCAATTTAATATGAACCAAATGAATTGAAATGAAATTTCATATTTCTCAGAATTTCGCAACTACATTTTATTTGCGAAATGCTCATTGAGTTTTCACATGCTAAAAATGATTGTGAATGCTAATTAATCCATCACTACTACCTAACGATAGTAAAATTTCCTAAATTTCCTATAAATAGTAAAAGCATTTCTTTTCCGTTCCATAGTGGACGGGATGGTGTCCAGCGAAGCAGAGCCAAGGAGGCCAGCTCCCTACGTGGACGCTCGCTGACCGTGACGCTAACCATATGCTGACTGGTGACTGCACGCTGACTGCCGTCCAGTCGTGCTGCTTCGCTGGAGACCTAATATTAAAATAACGTTAAAATTGGAATGGAAGTTATGGACGTGACTTGTTAGTAGCGGATTTCTTTGCAATTCAGCTAAATATTGGCTTTGAGACTTTTTTGGAGTCTATTTATGGTATCAACATAGAATTGATTTATGGAAATTTATGGTATAAGTATAGATGGAGAGTAACGATAACATTCTAGGTCTGTGGTGGTGACAAGGCGGTGAAACCTTACTCTAACTTTAGGAAAGCTACTTACCTAACTGTTCCTAATGTTAAAGCTTAAGTTAATGTTTACCTAAAACTTAGAACACTGTTTACGATTTTAGTAGGCACCTATGAGTATCTATCTATATCTTCTTCTATACATCTATACATATAATAAAACTGTAGAGATAAAAAAATCTGTAAATGCAAGATATCGAAAAAAAAATGACACAGGTTGGCTTGAAATTTTTCACTGATCACGTTAAGCTACTTTATAGACATTTTGTCTGTTTGTTTGTTTGTTTGTTTGTTTGTTTGTTTTTTACGGTACAACTCCGAAAATACTGAACGGATTTTCATGCGGTTTTTACTAATAAGCTTAGAAAAACCCGGCGCACAACATAGGATATATTAAATTTTAAATAATGTAATTTTTTTTTGGTGAAAATGATTAAGATTTCATTATGAAACGGAACGGGATTTTAACAAGATGGCCGCTTCAAGGCTTCAAGGTAAGTTTTATTTTAGCTACTAATCATAGATGAGAGAAAAAAAATGTGCTCTGTGCTACTGACGGTAATTTTATCTCGGGTTTATCCAGATGCACAGATTAAAGAAACAAAACTCTGTTACTATTATGGCGCGGCTTCATATACGCCCGAACCTTCGCTGTTGA
This sequence comes from Ennomos erosarius, assembly GCA_963580505.1. Lineage (NCBI taxonomy): Eukaryota > Metazoa > Arthropoda > Insecta > Lepidoptera > Geometridae > Ennomos > Ennomos erosarius. Next base: position 4,471,655 of record OY756982.1, read on the forward strand.
GTTGGCGCTCAAAAACATCTCTGTTGACTATTCTCGATATTTTTGTAGCGCCCCAACCCGGACACACAGTCAATTTGTTTGCCTGCTGCGCGACCGACGTGGGCTAAATAAAATGGAGGAAGCAGTAGCGTTATATTGCATGTCGGCGAATAAATATGTTTTACTTACTGTAAGAATATTATTTGCAATTACAAAAATAAATTTTAATAGTTTTAATTTATAATTCCTTATCAATATGAAGTAAAACCAATTTTTTTTTATTTTTCTGTTTATCTGTCCTTTTGAATACGGATCACGGTTGTTATAGTGGCAACAGAAATATATCATCTGTGAAAAATTCAACTGTCTAACTATCACGATTCATGAGTACATCCAAAATTTGTATTTAGCCAATGATAGGAAGTATTTTATGAAAACTGTTTAAAAGGGTAGGTTCTTAGACTTTTCATAATCATTCATAAGGCTTCACGTGATTATCATACTTAGCCAATATTGAAGCTTACTTAATTAATATTTTTATTCAAGTTTTCGATTTATAAGGTTTTGGCGGGAGCAATGTTCTTTATTGGCGATCTGGTCAAATGTATTATTTACATAAACTTACTACACGTTACCATTCTAAATAGGTAGATAAAATTATTATTGCGCTACTGCTATATTCTTGATCGACCCCAAGGAAGTTTTAAGGTACCAGGGATCTAGCAAAGATACCAACCACTAACGTTAACGCAAAACGCTAACTCCAAAATGTACTGCGATGATATTTCGGAAATCGCTTACTTTTCCACAGCTAATGTCTTTTCAATACAGTTTTGGAGTTAGCGTTAGGCATTAGCGTTAGTGGTTGGTATCTTAGCTAGACCCCCTGTAGTACTTATAGCTACTTAAGTTATAGACCCTTACCATTGCTACGCATTTTAAAACCTTTTTTATTTTACATATAAGTAAGCTGGAGTGCGATATTTGTATTTAGCCAATGATACAAAATATTTTATGAAAAATGTTTATGGGTAGGTACTTAGATATAATAATATGTAGGTATTTATTATGGCAATTGTATCCTCGAATTAACAACAAAATGGCGCGTAACGTTCGTTATTAACTGTTTTTGGTTTTGGTTTTTGGTTTTTTATTTGTTCTTCTTCTTCTTCTTCTTGCATGTTGAAATAAGTTTTTAATAGTTAGTATATTTTAGATCTGTGGGCTTTTAAATACACCACGGGAGCAAAAAATGATTGATTACTTCAAGAAAGTTATAGTAGGTAAGTAACTATCTTTATAATGACCATTTTACCTACGTCCTCACTTTCATCACTAGGTAGGTACGTTGAAAGTGCAGTGGGAATGAGACAGCGTGGAAAATAGTAAACATAATAATAATTATAACTGTCGATTCTTTAAGGAGTGGTGGTTTAGTATTTGTAATTCCTAATTAGTATTAAGAAAATTAATTACGTACGCATCGTACAGGTAAATGCATATCTCCAGCAATTTATAAACTTATTATGGACACTGGCTAAGTGTAGGTACTCAATTCGTATGGAGCCAAACTTAAGAATCATCGTGTGTGATTCTTCCATATTTTTCTAAACCGTACCTAACTGCTTAGGTAACTACTACCTAAACAAAATTTACTGAAACTTCTGTTAAAGACCTGAGTGAAGTAATGATGATTTCTTTTTGTTGTAATATGAAGAGGTACTTATAAAATTGTTGTTTTTTGTTTGAAACTTCTTTTACTGTTATAAATCTATATTAGACTCAAAATATTTAAATTTAGGTAATGGCTTAAATAGCGTCCACTCACGGCTATGCTTGCGTTATACATAGGTATAACGCAAGCTAATACAGTTACGCCTATGCTAATACAGGTTACTGTGCTCAGCTTGGAAAAGATTTAGTGGATTTTTTGTTTGGTACGAAATGCATTATCTATTATTAGACTATAACGTAAAAATAACATAACAAGCGTGCGAAGCCGCGGGTAAAAGCTAGTACCTAATAAGTATTAATGTAAGTACTACCTATATTACTATTAGGTATAGGTATGTATGCGTTGGCTATAATAAGCTTGACAAATACGAAAAAACCATCTATTTCTCTACGCTTTGTGTAACTGTGGCATAAGAATAGGAGCAGCCCTTCTCTTCTCGTGAGGACCGTAATGTCTAGGGAATGGGTTGCCATTGCCTATAAATTCAGTTGACCAATGATATAACGTCCACTCATACTAAAAATAGGGGTGTATGTATTTCAACTGCTAAACCTATGAGAGGAAACGGGATATGACACCCAATGTGACTTTTGTTTCACGCTCCTCTGTTCTTTGTAATTTCGTATGACCTTGTCTCATTTTGTTACTTCGCCCTCTGCCCGCGCAAGTTAGTCGTGTTTGTAGGAGAAATTATTTTCACGAGCTATCGAGTAATGGCTTTACAATTTTTGGCTGCAAAATTTTCCTCGGTACGCATTATAATCTACTGCGATCACCAATATCGCTCCACTTGATTTTGGTAAACCCCTGCTTCTAAAGGAGCCTAGCTATGTTCAGCAGTGGACCTTTTCCAACTGATGATGTGTGTTTCATCATAATCACCCTGAAGACGTCCACTGCTGAACATAATGCGGACCTCTTTATTTCGGATCTTGTCTCGCAAGGATACACCGAGCATAGCTCTCTCCATAGCTCGCTCGCGTCTTTGAGCTTACTCACCAGGCCAACAATAAGATATGTATTTATCTATTGCATAATATACTTAAATAACATAATGTATAAGGAATCCATATTGCATGTTACTCCATCACGGATCGCCGCGTCTTTCGGCGTCAATTTATACGGCAGCTTTTTTGCGCTTGACTTGCCTTCAGCGGTATCAGATGCTTAGAAATACTATTATAACTAAATAAAAAATATTTTTGACTATAAATTTAATTTGGAACTCCTGACCCAAACTATCATCATCAGCCTGAAGACGTCCATTGTTGAACATAGAGCCCATCCCATAGGCTACTTGCCTCTTGGATCGAACAGCATCGACACTTTCTCGTGAGAGACCGTGACAAGACTATGGTAGCGCCTAAGTATGTCTCACTCTAACAGCGACAACAAGTTTTCACGCGGTGCGCATGCTAGGCTATCGGTCCACAGTGGAGGCCTGCGTCTTCAGGGGGTCCAGCAAACATACCAACCACTAACGCTAACGCCAAACGGTAACTCCAAAATGTACAGAGGGCCTAGCACGAACATTTACGCGGGAGTAAGTGTAACGTTAACGCAAGCCAGTTGTATGGCATTTGATCAGCGCCCCATACAACTAACTTACGTTAACGTTAGACTTACTCCCGCGTAAATGTTCGTGCTAGGCCTGCTGAAATGACATCGCTAAGTTTTCCGTAGCGACTGTCATTTCGATACAATTTTGGAGTTAGCGTGAGGCGTTAACGTTAGTGGTTGGTATCATTGCTAGAGGTTCGTGGTTGCCACTTTATTGTAGCTATGTCAATGACTTTTTTTGTATCCAAGCAAAAACTTCAGATTTCACGCATCTCCTTGATTGATTGATTACTTTGTACCTCTCATGCATTTTTCTTCAATTTCTGTGGTTTATATACTTAGGTAAAAATCTAAGTTGAGGTTGGAAATAAATGAAAAGCCAATGAATTTCATATTTATTTTATTCACAAGATAATTTTATAATATCGTACATTCCATTTAACATTTCTAATACAAGAATAACTGGAGCACAGTTATTCTATTGACATTATAACATAACATGAGTAGGTATAAATCTCGCCAGTAAAGAAATAAATCGTAAAGACAATCTTTTATTTTTTACCTCCTACTATACTTTCGGAGGAAACGAGTAGGATAACTACATTTCAGAACTTTCCAAACTTTTCTTCAATGGCGAGAATTATATATTAAAGACCTGAATTATATCAATCTACACTTCTATAGACATGAACTTAACGTCCACTAAGTTCAGAATTATTATTATTACGTAAGGACTAGCCTTTCCCTCAACGCGTGCTAACTTTATTATTCGTAATCTGTGGTTTCTTTCTGCTACGTTTTCATACAAAGTTGCGGTACCAACTAAATGAGATTATCTTAAGTGGCAAGTTATATTTTAAGGGGCAAATAAACAAATCCCTGGCGTGCCTAAAATACCTAAAATGTTCTCACTGTATTATTTTCTGTGGCAAAATACTATATAAATTTATAGTAAGAACCTATTTATTATGCCTCTAGTGTTATTTATGTTTTGGGTCTATGGGTAAAACAAATTAGGTAACTATGAAATATTCTAGTTTGCTGGTTTCGAAGAACTTCTAGCGCAACGATTACAAAATTCGGTAGAGATCGGCGGCTGGCCGTTGCAACTGTCTGAAATCAGTATTGATCGGCGGCTGGCTATCTCAACTGGTTACTGAATTCGGTACTTATCGGTGGCCGGCTATTGCAGCTGGCTACTGAATTCAGTAGCATTCTTTGGCCGGCTATGGCAACATTCGCAACTGGCTAATAAATTCGTTGGTAGTAGGAGCTGGCAATCGCAACTAGTTTACTACATTCGGTAGTGATCACGGTCTGGCCTACGTCGAAGCCTACGGGCATAATAAAAGCTTTAGTACATGCCAAGTCGGGATCGTGTCGAGTTGGGATGGCACTGGGATTTACTTGACCAAAGACTAGGTCTACCACATTTCATAAGTGATATTTTAGAAAAAGAAGCTATAAGCAAGACAAATTAATTTTAGATTCAAAGGTATTGACGTTTATGCATATATTTTACGAACATTATAGAGCGACCCGGAAAACAGTTCACAACATAAAAACGACTTTAAACTGCCGCTAGAGGTGTGACTAGCACGACCACGGGAGAATGGTTTATTGTGTTAAATAAATAAATAAATAAATAAATATGTGTGAACATTTCACACAGCGCCATCTAGCCCCAAACTAAGCATAGCTTGTACTATGGGAACCAGATAACTGATACAATACTTATATACTTTTTTTTTTGTAAATACATACATAGAATACAATATAACATCCAGACGCAGAACAAACATCTATGTTCATCACACAAATGTTTGTCCTGGGTAGGAATCGAACCCACAGCCCTCAGTTCAGAAGGCAGGGATACTACCAACTGAGCTATCGGGCCCGTCGTGTGTTGTATATGTGCATCAAATTGATGAAAATAATTTTTTTGTAGGTGTAACAAGGCAACTTTGCCTCGCTTGAATTTTCAACATTGTACCTACTTACATTAGAAATTTTTTAAACCTTCGTAAAAGCTCTTCTTAGAAACGATGGGTGACTCCAGTTGTTACTCATACAGATTTTATTTTTCAATACTCAATCTCAATTACTTTTTAATTTTTTTAACAATACTGTTTATCATAATTATTATTTTATTTAAAGTTATACATCCAGAAGATTTTCAGATTCACATCATTCAGAGATCATTATTCGTGATAATTATTCTGACAGTTTATACTTACGATCGATCATGATTCTTCATACTTCCTAAAAATGACTGCAACTACCTACAATATGGCTACAATAAGGTCCGATTCATTTTATGAATTAACTCGCGTCTTTTTGTAAAAGTTCTGCATTAAAGTGAGGAAATATTTATATTGTTGTTTCACTCTCACTTCAATTTGACAAATTGGTTAAAGAGTGTAGACTAATATTGTTTAGATTGTTTAGATTTCGTTAGAGTTTAGAACCAAATGGCGCAAGAATAGGCATGATGACTAAAATTTATTTTTTGGATAAATTAATTATATTCATCAAAAGATAAACATTTGAAAACAAAAATTAAATATCTCAAAAAATGACTAAGTTACAAGCATTTTAAAAACCGGAATAGAAAGAGGTAGCTCAAACGGCCAGTGACGTCAGAGGAAGGTCGTTAAAGTACCTCGTTACTAAGCTGTGGTAGCTTTTCATACAATCTCTTTGGCATGTGACGTTACGAGTAGATTTTTCATAGTAACTGTGGGAACGGGCGCTCTGTTGCGCGAGAAAGGGACAGGAGATGCCTGCTGTAGAAACTTTAAAAACTTATTACTCCGTGATTTATTTACCGATTTTGCTTATTTTTTCAACTATTGCATTCATTTTTAATCTTCTTTATGAAAGTAATATTTACTTGTTCATTTTTAATAGTAGTCATCATGCCTATTGCTCCGAACCATGTCGTTCAGAACTTCGTCTGTATAGTATCGAAAGAGCATACGTCTAAAATTTTAAAGTATAGTGGTACGCCTTGAATCGGTCATTATTAGATCTATTTACCTACAATTAGCTGATTCATGGGCTTATTTTGTAATTAATAATAATTATTATAATTCTATGAATGTAATTTAATACCTATTTATCATAAAACTAACACAATTCCATCACAATTATTTTAGAATATCAGTTATTTGATTCGCTCAGGTTATTAATTATGTAATTAAGTGTATTATAAGGAATTTAATATTTCCTAATCGAATTAATCTAAAATTTTTTCATATTAACATTTAAATAGATTTGTTGATAAAATCTTCAGTTTATGTAACATATATATAATTTAAAAAGATAAAACGGATAAAACAACCCACTTAAGTAATTGAAGCAGAAAATCTGTGCTTTATTGATCATGTTCCACCATAATCAAAGACCCTTACGATCATAAGTTTTAAAGTAGTTAATCGCAGTTTTCCATTAGCATAAACTCATAAAAAATATTCTTCATATTACTAATGCTGTGTTTATTACAATTTCCATTAAATTTATATTTGACTAGAATTTCATAAGTGCCTAGAAAGATAATTTAGGATAATTAATAGAATCTTATAGGTCCGTTTAGAAGGCCCATATATTCATAAATAGTTAAGTTTCACATTATATTTTATTCTCTATATCTCTATACTTAAGAGTAAGATAGATATAACAAAACATAGGCACATATATTTCCAGAAAAATAAATATTTATCTAAACTTATAACTTATCATATTTCGAGATGAGAGAATAGTTCTATACTTACAGAAATAGCTCAGCTTATAAGTGAGAATGGTGTAGTACGTAAATACATAAATGTACTCAAGCAATTGATATTTATATATACTACTATACACATACACCAAACATAGTATGTAATTATTACTGTCTTTTGACTATACACAACTAACACTCTGGAATGATAACTCCTATATAATAATCATCCCTCAATCAACCAGCTAGAATTTATTATTACAATCTACTTTTCGCTTGGTATAGGTACCTACTTAGTCGGTTGTTTTAATTAATGTAAGTCATAAAATTATCAATATTACAGGCATCCGATTACATTAAATTTTTTAAAATAGTGCTTTGAAGGTAAAATGAAATTATTTTGTGATAATAAACAATTCTCGTTAATAGTTTTCATTTGAAAAATATTTTTTTTTCATCTTCGTGAATACTTTATATATTTTACTAAGATTTTCTACTACATCATAGCATTATATTATTAACTCTTAAAGAGATCATTTTTTAGATATACAAGGTGACCTTGAATTGATATGTTATCCCGAAAGGGGGTAAATCTACACCCCAAAGTAGACAATGTTTCTTCTACGACTTTACTAAACTAATAGTTTTTCATTGATGAAATGCCATGTAAAGTTTGCGTTCGAAAATAGCCTTAGCGCAGCTGGGTGGTTGAACTTCGTCCTTGACCGAGTGCACATAAATGAGTTAAACGACCTGTGTTTAGAAATGAATTTATAGTATCTTATTAACTCTCGCAGCGATCTCACGTGTAATTTTGCGAGTGGATTTATTTTTACCATGGAAGTTTGGAAACACCCAGTTTCAAGTGAGGCTCTCACAACTGGTTGGGTATCATGGCCCCAGTCCCCCCATTTCGGGTTAACATACTAATTCAAGGTCACCTTGTATATCTATAAGTGTGTGCTATTTCTAAAATCGTAACTTACCGAATTAGCTAGTATAATTTATTTACTTACTTCTTTCTTTTGTTATTATTGCAACTACTATAATGTTTAGTGTGGCAATAGGATTTACAGTTTTATTCTTTCATACAAGTTTTTCATTTAGTGCATACCTACATAACAAGTTACGATTAGTATATTAAGATGTTTCGATTCCTTAGAGCATATATAAATGGAGATGTTAACGTTATATATTTCGCAAGTACCATTTTTCTGCCATTTTCTACGGGGGACGAGGTAGACACGTACAGCACACCCGCAAACCGCGCGTGTACACGCACACCGCACACCATCTTAAAACACGCACACCGTTATATAAACTAGCGTATTTACACAGTGTCTACACGCACATTATGATATTGTAGATGACCAAGTAGCGCCATATGACCGGCAGAGGGGAACGCCTTGCCTTGCCACCTCCTTTTTTAAATGCTCTAAGTTCGATTCCCTGATAATATAGACCTTGAAATAAGATTGTATCTTACCAGATCTGTAATACCTTTAGATATACTTAGTTATATCGCAAGTGTGCAACTCGAATGATTTTTATAATATATTTCATCGTACTAAAATCGACTTTTTAAAATGAGGTTATAATACTTATTGGAACTACAATATTGATATCAGCTATAGAAACCGTGTTAACAAACCATAATGTACAGATTATTTTTTATTTATTCAGCTTTTAAATCTAGAAACACCGGCTGTTCTTCAGTTATGTAAGTTCACTGTATAAAGAATTATACTTAGACATTATGACGTCACTGAAAGAACTAGATAAAATCAAAACCAACACGATCATCATCATCATCATCATCATTAACAGCCTGAAGACGTCCACTGCTGAACATAGGCCTCCCCCCGGGAGCGCCACTTAGAGCGGCTGCTCGCCTCCTGCATCCATCGGCTCCCCGCGGCTTTCACCAGGTCGTCGGTCCACCTAGTGGGGGGCCGGCCTACACGATATCTATTTAAAATTAATATATAAAATGCTCATTGTGAGTTAGGCGGCCTTAATACTGTGATACAGATAGATCCGCGCAATATCCGCAGCAGATCGATTACTTCAGGTGTTTTCATTGACGTCACGTTTTCGTCGTTCACCTGAAATGTGAATTTATAACTTAGTACCATACAATTTTTGGAAATTTTTGTAAGTCTTATAAGAATCGACGGGCCCGATAGCTCAGTTGGTAGTAGCCCTGCCTTCTGAACTGAGGGCTGTGGGTTCGATTCCCACCCGGAACAAACATTTGTATGATGAACATAGATGTTTAGTGTAAACCACACTTTATAATATCTTTATAAACATAGATGTTTGTTCTGTGTCTGGGTGGTATTTGTATTCTATGTATGTATTTACAAACAAAAAAGTATCTAAGTAATAGGGCCAAAATAAAAAGCTTTAGTTGACAGATCTAAAACTCCTAAAACTGCAATGTGGGAGACGGGTATATTTTTAGTATTTTAAACACTGTCAACTAAAGCCTTTAAAATTAGGGCCTATTGTATCAGTTATTTGGTTGCCATAGTACAAGCTATGCTTAGTTTGGGGCTAGATGGCGCTGTGTGAAATGTCCACACATATTTATTATTTATAAAAAAAATGCTGATTATATTCCATTGGACGGTTTTACCGCACCGACGGGATTAACAGGGGTGGTCCTATTCTTTCGCTAAACTTTTTTTTTATGAGAATGAATGACGTGACGAGCTAGTCGTTCACCTGATGTTAAGCGACACGGCCGCCCATAACAGATGCAGTGTCACTCGGACCTTTTAAATAATAAAGTTTCGCGTGACACTGCACTGCGCACGTCATCCTGAGACATCACACAGTGTAGTAATCAGATTACTACACTGTGTAATCAGGTCATAAAGTCTCATTTGCCCAGTAATTTCACTAGCTACAACGCCCTTCAAACCGGAACACAGTAGTGCTTGCACACTACTGCTTGGCGGCAGAATAACTGGCAAAGCGGTGGTACCTACCTAGACGAACTTTGCAGAAAAGTCCTACCACCTACTTACGATGATGGTGTAACTTGGTAAAGATACATTAAATTTTAATGATTGAGTTAAAACTAAAAGTGTAGCGAAAATAGTTAATCGTGACCTGTAACTGGTCGTCGATTATTTGATGAAGAAAGATCATCTTCAACATGCCAAAAACGATCTACTGAACGCAACACCAATGAAAACGCAACAAAAGATTTTTGACGTGATCCATGTAATCATTCATTGGTCGAATGCCTCCTCGAAAGAAGATGTCGATTTCTACCGCTCTGTTACCCGTTCATGCAGAATAGACATGATGACTACTATTTTTTTATTGTAAGTATACAAAATAATATTCCTCAAAAAATATACAGCCTTGAGAACAAAAATAAAATAATTTAAAAAAGGACAAAGTTACAAGCATTTTAAAAACATGAATAGAAAGAGATAGCTCAAACAGTCAGTGACGTCAGACCTGGGTTCTTCATAGTATCTCATTACTAAGCTATGGTAGCTTCATATACAATCTTTGGTATGTGACGTCACAAGTGGTGTTTTCATTTTCATAATAACTGCAGTAGGCAATCTGTTTATCAAGAAAGGGACAGGCTATGCGGGGGCAGTAACAAGCTTTTAAAGTTTTTGGAGGGGTCAGGAAACTTTAAAAGCTTATTACTCCGTGATTTATTTACCGATTTTACTTATTTTTCAATGATTGGTTTCATTTTCAATCTAATTTGTATGCTGACTTACACTATTGATTTGAATAAATAAATAAATAAATAAATTTATGAAAATAAAATTTTTAATTCATTTTTAATATTATTCATCATGCGTATTCTATGCTAGCTCCAACAAACCTGCAATATGACGTCCCCCCGCCGCAGTCGGCCGTCCCTCGCCGCCACGCTGTCGTTGTAAACCGCCGAGATATAGCTCTGCCCTGAATCCGGGTGGCTCTGTACGCTGAACCCTAGCCGGCTGTTCCATCCGCGATTCAGTTCTACAGTCACTACCTGGAATTAAGGACGGTGATGGTAAATAGTAGTTCAACAGTTCCACCTCACTAATAGAAGATAGTTTGGACAGTAAGGGTAATTAGCAGTTCTACTATCACTATAATAGAAGATTGTAAAGGTAAACAGCCAGTTCCACCATCACTGATAATAAAGACCGTGAAGGTAAACAGCCAGTTCCACCATCACTAATAGAAGACCGTGAGGATAAAAAGTCATACCACAATTTCTGATAAAATACTATAGCAGCTATCTATTTTGCGGTAAGGCTAAATAGCAGTTCCACCATCATTGATAGAATAGGTACTGTAAGGGTAAACAGCAGTAAGCAGTTCTATGTGGTTACTAGGGTAAATATGACGTCATAGTTATTTATTATTAATTTAGAAATTTTAGGACATATGTACCGTAGGTTCTCCAAAGGTGCTCGTTTCATCGCTTAAAGGCTCGGGTTTGATGTTCTCTTTCTGGATAGCATCAACGATTTCAACAGGTTTCGGTGGCGGCGGTGGTGAAGGTTCAGGTTTTACTTTACGTTCATTATCCGGTGATAGTGCTACCGCTTTCCATTTCTTCATGCCGTTCGCTGAAAGTTGTTTAAAAATATGTAATTCATTATTTTTATAATTATATCTCCAGCAATTTTCAAAAGTTTACAATGTGATCAGAAAAATTACAAAAGTCTTATTAACCATCATCTTTATGTCCATCGGTAGCTGTTCCCTCACTGCTAGTATGAAGGATCGCGCTTTGGTAAGTTGGGTTCGCGTGCTTGAACTTTGCTTCATCGCTCAACAGTTCTACTGGCATCGATACTGGCTCATCAGAATCCACTGGGAAGACAGGTTCTATATACCGCTGCCTGTTTATATCCTCCTGGTACACGTTGGGGGCGTCCAAGGTATCGTTGTCCAAGTTATTTAGTTCGTAGCCATGCGGTGGGACTGAAATATAGTAAACTATGACTGTGCGATATCTATATCTAACACAACGCTGCAAATGAATAACGAATGATTCAAACGTTGGAAAAGAATACAGAAGGTGCAACATCAAATACCATGGAAATAGCTAACATTGGGTTTAGTAAGGTTGCGACGGTTATGGCTGCAAGCTAACAGAGGAAAGACTTGAAGGCTACATCATAGGCAAATGGTAATGAAAGTGCTCCGGAAGGTCTAACAACAATGGGTGCTCTTGAATCACGAACCAGTCTCGGTTCGTTTATCCGACAGTCAAGTTTCGGCTTGGTGTGAAGCGTGTGAATGTGTGAGAGTGCTTGGGCCGACAGAGTCTCACCTGTCAGGCTTAGCTTTTGCTTTCTACAAGAGGGTGGAGCGGTTGGGCTGATGACGGCCACAGAGTATCTCTGGGGTCTCTTCTCCACTCCCTCAGTACTGTGTGTCTCTAGAGTACTCGTGTTGGTTGCATCTGTGTGGAACACCTACATCGCTTAGTGTGTTGAGTTTGCGTGTGAAGCTGGGGGGTTTAGTTATTTACAGTGGCAATCCGTTTTAGAGAAAGTAAAAATCAGGGACTAGATGCTGGATTTTTATTGTACAGAATAGTTCTATTATTTACAGTGAGCAATATAGCCACGTTCAGCTGGAAGTTTGCTTATACCTATGGCCTATAATTGTATCATAAATTAGAAATGTTACTTAATCAGTGAACCTAGATAATTGCTCACATTCGCCTTATTGCAATATACCTTACCTTGACAATTCTATTAGATAATCCAGTATTAATTGAATCTTGAATACTCAATACTAACCACACGTCCGTAGCATGCTTGCAGCATTGAATGCACAATGTATTGACGAATTTGTGATTCAGTGAATACGCGATCATACAAAGAGGGGAAGAGTTTCCAAAAACACAATGTTTTGACCGGCGTACGATTTTTTTGATCTTTTTGGACTTTTAACTTACCTACAACCTAATAGAAGCAGTCAGCAGATTTTTTCATAAAGTCTTTGAGTTTACGCCCCATTTAACGTTTTTATAATTGAAATTTTCGAAGAGCCTTAGTACCTACTCCTATGCCATAAAAGAGAGATAGACCCTCCCAATATCAAGTCACTATGTCCATTTTTCAGCTTCAGCCGTTTGAGATGTACGATCAGTCATTCAGTGCCAATCACTATAGAAGACAGAATAGACTGACATTTGAATCGTCTAACGTTTTGACCATCAAAATCAAAGCGGAGAAGTGCTGAGAGAAAAGATGAGTTTAAAATACAGCTTAAAGGATTTCTAAAAAAAGAAAATAATGAAATCGTATTAACTGTTTTCGATGGAAGACACTTTTCACTTCCCATAATGTTTAAAACCTGCGCATTATTGCGGCCATTTTGTCGATAAACGTTATGAATTCTTAATGAGAACTGATTGAATTGATTTCTCCACGGGTTTATTCACGTGCTTAAATTTTCAGGCTTAAACAGAATTAATAGAACCAATTCTGTATTTGTGCCACTGCGCTTAGGTAAATATTTAGCAATGTTGTCCGCATTGGGTGTTGTCTGACGGTTTTCAATTAGCATATTATTATGTGGCCTTCACTTTATAATGCTTTGGTAATCTATGGCAGTTTTTAGTTTGTTCCCATTGTTATTTAGGCTAGTGTTGGCAAATCCCTCAATTTAACTGCTAGCAAATAAAATATGAAGTCATTAATTATGTAATAGCACAATGGGCTGAAATTAACTCTTACGGGTTTCTTGTAGGTCGTGCGTTTATTAAAGTTAAACTCATATCACCTTAAAAATACTGAACGCCCATTGGCTGCCGGTTGATCATCAGCTGTGGTCAACCAATGAGCGTAAGTGTTGTAGGTATTTGGTCTATTAAGTTAACATGAGTTTGAATTGAAACCGGGGATTAGAGAGCTAATTTGTGAGTTTGCCTACAGAATATTAACCTTTTTTTCACGGTTGACGCAAATTTGCTCGAGTATTTCAATCTACCTTCACTGATCCATCTACACTTACCGCTAGGTTGTTCGTAGTGGTTATTGTCCTTGGTTAGTTTCCGGAACTTGCGTGGCGAGAGGCACGGGGACCGCGACCCGTCTGCCGCATCCGGAGTCAGCCTCCGTGCTGCTAAATCGCATAGCATCGATACTGCTTCAGGCCTGGAGAATTGTGATCAGTTTGTAAGGATCTAGTTGAATTGACTAAGAAAGAAAACAAAAGAGCGAGCGAGAGAGAGTGAGAGATAAACAGGAAATAGACAAGACAAGAACGGCAAATAAAGTCTACGTATAACAATAGTAATATACATATACTTGTAAATCCGGAGACAAAAGTACTGAAACGTAAAAGGCACCACATAATGGAAACATCCTAACTCAAAACGGTCGCTTGGAGAGAATTTGGAGAGGTTGCTAATTTTATTATTAAGTGGGAAAGTAAGTATAATGCAACTGCAACCAAATAATATAACTCGTGGTGTAATGCTAGTTCAATCAATTCGCTGGTGAGGAGACCTTCCCATAATAAATTGGTCAATTACCTAAATTAGAATTTTAGAATCTTAATATTTTTTAATAATTTCTAAAATTCGTCTGAATGTTTAGAATTTGGAATCGGAAGTCTGCCGCATCCGGCCATTTGAAATTCATAAATTACAACATAGATTTGAATTTGGAACAGTGAGCAGTTCTAACGTTTTGATTCAATAACCAATAAGTTGCCAGTTATACTTAAACAGTACACCCTATCTACCTACCCTACCTATATTAATCGAGGAAATTTCGATATCGCTTACCAGGCACAAAGGCTCAGTCACCCACCTTGGTGATTGCCAAGCCTATGCCTAAATAACAAAGGGTATAATGATGATGCAGCGTAGGCCTGCCCTCCACTAGGTGGACCGACGATCTCGTGAAAACCGCGGGGAGCCGATGGATGTAGGAGGCGAGTGACCGCTCAAGGTAGCGCTCTATGGGGGAGGCCTATGTTCAGCAGTGGACGTCATCAGGCTGTTAATTATGATGATGATGATGATGATGATGATGATGATGATGATAATGTTGGTAAGTGACTTTTATTGGAACCAACAGTAAATATGTATAGGTCATTATTGATGAGATGTGTTATTGACAACTATATTTGCAATGAACAGTAATTAGCGCAACCGTGTCAGTACTTAATTAGTCGAACATGGGTACTATATTATACATAATGTTCAGCGGTAGACACGTTCAGAGCGCTTGTTTATGTTGAACTGTTCGTAGCATGTATTTATGTTGAACATGCTATGTTCGCGTGTTGATGTTCTATACTAATTAAGGTGTTCGCAGAACTAAGTTTTCAGGCCAACATTACCTGGCAGTCGAGCAAACAAAGTGAAACGAGCAAGTTCTGAAAGACGCTTGGTAGGTAAATAAGAATACTTTAATTTTGAACTACTTATACTCAGAAAAAAAATACTAATTACACAACTCATGCGATCATTATTATTTACGCTTATGCTAACATTTTATTTACAGCATTTATTTTTATTCTCCCTCGCTTAGAATTGGGTAAAAAACCGCCTCGTCGTAATTATACGCTACTGAATGCTCATAAGCAGGGAACACCTTTTTCTTTGAGTTGGTAGTTGATTTGAGGATTTCATCAAATCTGGAAGGTCACAATCATACAAACAATAACATTTTTGTTAAGGATTTTTTTCCATCTGTTCAAAAATAATTAGTATGTGTCGTACCCCATTAAAAATGAGTTAATTAAGCATAATAAACAAGTTATTTGAGTGCCTACTTAATTACCAACATTCGGTCCTGAGGGAAATTTGGCTAATTATATTGTGCCCGAATCCGTGGGCTCTATAAACGACTTAAGGGAATATTATTATTAGTATGTAGGTTCCTATAGCCTGCAAAAGCTTGTTTTGAGCTTTTTAATAATACCACCTACATATATATAGTACCTAGTGGTACTTATAGGCATCAGCGTTACCCCGACCTCTATGATAAGCGTGCATTGAGGCTTTTTATGGGGAAGGCCTATATTCAGCAGGACGTCTGTCTGATGATGATGATATTGATGATGATGATGTTGATGATGATGATGTTGATGATGATGATGACATATTATAGTAAACAACCGTGAAAGTCTGTTTTTTAATTCTATAAGTCCGACGGATGGATATTCACGAGCATTTGAAATGTTCTCTCTGTGGCGCACAGTTTCGTTTTTCGTCGTCATAGGAAGAATTATTTCGACATTTTTTTTAAACATCAATTTACTAACTCAACAAATTGATAAATAGGAATGTAAGTAAGTAAATATGTATATTTACGCTACGATCAGGTGAACAGGTATATTCTAGGCAAGCATGCATCACGTCATCACTTACCACCAGGTAAGGCCGTGGTGAAATGCTATGCCTATAATTGTAAAAAAACGACCTACGGTTGCATAATTTTATAATTTTCGTGACTCAGCTGTCAACCGTGTGGACCCAGTGTGTGAATACGACCACCCCGTCTCTTCCCAAGTTCCCATGGGTTCCATAAGAGCCGGCTAAGGGAATATCTTGAGAATGGGCAGCAGCGTTTCCTCAGTCTACATAATCTAATTTGGTCAAAACGGCTGCCAAGCATGGTGATTAAGGGAAAGACCCCATCTGATTACCGCCCAATGTGGCATTTTGAAGGGGTACCTGTGTTCAGCAGTGAACATCCAGCTGTTTTTTATTGTTACATAGGTTTACTTTTGGCTAATATCTCTGATCTGTGTTGTCATGTACCTTAGTATGTTTCAAAATTACCTGAGCGGGGGTTTAGGCCTATTCACTAGCTGCGGCACATCCGAGTCGGTAGGTCCTTCCTCCTTCGGCGACATCGGTGAGAGAGGCGTCGCGGCGTGGTCGCGGTACAGTCGCAGGCGCACCTCCGTTCCGCACGCGCGGAGGAATGCGACAGCTTCCGCGTGCGACATGTTCGACATTGGCGTGTCGTTCACCTGGTCACAAATTATTAATACAATTAGCACCATGGTACATTGGCGAAGTTTTGGTGGAAATGTTGCAGAAGCAGAAGCCACTAACTTGACTAATAAGTTTCAATTCAATTAGTAATGTATATAGTTGCCTGCTGGATTGATAATTATGTAAATGTCGCACTGTTTAGGATTTTGGCAATTTAGTCATTTTATGTTTAAAACAGTTTCCCTTCTTCAAGAAATATCTAGAAATATCCTGTTCTAACAACATTCTGTCCAACTAAATAATACAGGTATAATTATCACGACGTATCTAACAAGCTGGGTCCAAAAACCAACGGCCTGCGACCGCGGTTCAACCCTGCTGACTCACAACCCGCAAACGAGATTAAAGACAAACACAAAACAATTAACTCCAACGCCGTTTATGTAACTGACAACATTTTTAAATACAATCCGTGCTAAATGTTGGTTGTTGTTGACATTACAGACCTAATTACGAATGTTGTAAACACAAAACAAACTTTTTAAACGATAATACGCTGTATGAGAACGGGGATTGTTCAACTAACTTTGATAATAAAATTAACGGTCAGTATTCTCATTTTCATTTGATGTCAGGCACAGTGCCATTCCAGTTTTATAGGGTTTGTAGTTTTATATGAAACGTGGCTTTGATTTGAAACTTTCGTTGGGTTACAATGTTTATGGAAGGGACGAGATGAGTAGGTAATAGCTATAAACCATTTTATTGTGGGATATCGCTTATTTGGGAACCCAAAGAAAAGCCATACCAGAATACAAAAGCCTAGAGCAAGTAGGTAATTATTCGAAATAGTGCTATCAATTCGAAAAAACTCTCAAATCGCCAAACAATTACCTGATCCTTATTTTAATCTTAATTTTAACCCTACTCCGTGATGGTCTCGAAAGCGATTCTTAATAATTATGCGTCAGCGACCTATATGATTCATTATAATCGAAAAAAATTTGTTAGGTATTAGAGATTCACTTTCACCTTGGAAATGGTAAAAATACTTGCCAACCAATATCGGGTAATAGAACAGTTACTAACATCATATAAAAATGCGAATATTTTGGCTCTCTGCCCAAGGTTGGTCACTGCGTTTCTGGTTTGTATAGTGCAGTATCGACCAGCACAATAGGCACGATGACTACTATTAAAAATGAAAAAAATAAATATTATTTTCATGACGGTGATTTAAAATGAATTCAATAATTGAAAAAATAAGTGATATCAGCAAATAAATCCCCGAGTAATGAGCTTTTAAATTTACTAGAGGGGGCATTGCCTGTCCCTTTCTCGCTAAAGATAGCGCCTCCACATTTACTATGTAGGAAACAACACTTGTGACGTCGCATGCCAAAGATATTGTATGTATAGCTACCACAGCTTGAAGCTACTATGAAGGACCCAGCTCTGACGTCACCGCCTGTTTGAGCTGCCTATTTCTATTCCTGTTTTAAAAAGGCTTGTGACTTTGTCATGTATTGAGACCTTTATGTTTGTTTTCACGACTATTTATTTTTTCAGGAATATTATTTATTTATGCAATAAAAAAATAGTAGTCATCCTGCCTATTATCCCCAATATATATTATTTACTTTATTCAATAAACCCATTCTCTTTACAAAATACGTTGATAATAACTATTATCTTATCTGTGACCATTTTGAGTGAATCGATGCCAGCTTTGTAGGTATGTTCTTCGATTTTATTAGCCTCGGAATCTACATAAAATGGGGTTACCTACTTTTCCTATGTAGTATCATTCCTACAACTTACCTCATTACAGAACATACATTTTGTCGTTATCTACATTCTACGAATACCACTTTCAAATGAACTATAACTTATGTATATACGTTTTTTATTGGCGCTATGACTTTTCTGTTTAGGCACAGATATTAATATAAAACCTACAGCTAGGTTTTGTGAAATCATCAAGTTTCCGATGGACGCAGGAGTCAAATATAGCTCAAAGTTGCGCTCTTTGTGGAAGGCCTGTGTTCAGCAATGGACGTCTTCACAGTGATGATGATGATGATGATGATGATGATGATCAAATATTAGCTTACCGCAACAATTCTATCTCCTGGCTGTATCCTCCCATCACTGAGTGCTGGTTCCCTTACGAGGGCTCTTACGTAGTGCCCTAAAGCACTGTGGTCTTCTTTCCGCAGCGTGAACCCTAGAGACCCGTTCACTTTCGTCATCATTATATCGAATTCCTGAAAGAAAAACACACAAAAAGATTTAATCTAAGTACCTACAAGATTTTAAACTTCCATGGTCACTAACATTACTCACAAATTACAGGTAAATATCCCGTTAATAAACAATATGTGAGTACCTACAGTGAAGTTCATATAAATTAAAAATTTACTCATAGGTATATCTTTTCTCCTTCTATTATACTTTGATATTCTCTGACACCTTGTGACGGGCGAGATAGACGGAGAAGCGTTTCTAAATATGTATCACAAATCTCACAATATTCTTAGAACAAAGAATCTTGAGTTTTGCACGATAATAATATGATGTTTTTATTTTTATAGCAATATCGCCTGCTCAGCGTAATCTACACCCGCCCCCGCAGCGGGCGTCTGCTCGTGATTCTAATATTTCCTTTACAAATTAATTTGTAATATTATGATGTTAAATACGCATATTAAAATCCCCAGAAAATAATCGACTTTTTCTTTGTTTTGACAAATAATGGTTTGGAGCATCACAATTAAGTTTTTTCCTAAAAACCTAGTAAAATTGTACTTTCTACGGACAGGCAACAAAGCTGGTAAAAAATTCGTGTAGTTACAGAAAGGAGGACAGGCCAAAATTTAATGAAAACGACTATTTTTTGTTGCTGACACGGGTAAAAGTTTTCATTGTGGTTATACAAATTTTCCGGGTGGATAGTGTCGTAGTTTAACCACATTACGAGTTTAAAATACAGCCTTTGTTAGAGACAATTTTTTGATGTTACTTTATTTAAGCAATAAAAATTACTTAGTTACGTCAAGAAAGAAAAATTATTTATTTGCAACAGACCAAAACTATGGCACAAAAAGAAGGGCACTTTATAGATTAATCTGCCACAAATTGGCCCTAACCCAGCATAGTGCTAGAGATGTGTAACTTCAGACATATTATTTAAATTGTAAAAAAAAATCATGTCATATAGGCACTTAACACCGGTAGCATGTGCGGCTTTATTTGTGTAGGTTATTATAGAGCTTATTATAGAATTTACTGAAAAAACACTAGGTCAAAGAAGAGACCCAATAAGTTTTCCTTTCGCAAAATGACTAATATTAGTTAATGCTAACATTCAAAATGTGAATAATAATATTTTTTGGACCACTGTGCTGTGCTATATTTCTCTATTATATTCTCTATTATAGTTCAAGTATTTTTTCTTACAAAGAGCATGTTGACAGTAGTGACAAGGAATAATCAGTAATCGTTAGTTTTCAGCTGAATAATCTACTCGATATCATAACACTCACAAAACCCAACAGCTTAACGAACATTTAATCCCATCAAAATAATTCACTTACCAGCGATCCGTCATCCTGGGGGCGTTAACAAAAAGCTTTTATTAATTGGAGTTGAGTTTCATCAGTGTAAAAACATTACGAGCTGGATAGGTATTATGGATATACAGAGTCATATTCAGGGGCAATATTTTGGGGCTGCCCCTGGACCTTATCAAAGGCTATAACTACATTTACATTGTAGTGTGTACGGTACGATGGGCACAGAGATAATGTACTCCTAGCAGAGTATCCTTGGGTTATGTCGACAAGGCACCATTTTATAAAGTGTTTCAGCACTTCTAGCTACTGGGGGATGTAAATGCGGCACGACGAACATCGTTAGCATTTGCATGTTTAACGTTATGATTCATAAATACACTAACAGTAGTAGGTACATGGAGCTAATAAAAAAAGAAGGAGGGAATCCAGTCTGATCCGAAACTGAAGCACCTTTAGGAAGCCGGAACGCTGCATACGTACGAGCGGAACACGCACACACTCACATCATATGCAGCCGGCCGCCCTACTTTCATCTGACACACATATGTAATGTGTCCGCCATTTTGGGCTTCAGTTCGATGTCAATCAAAACTCAATCCTTCTTTTTTTATTTCATCCATGAGTAGGTACTACTATTTTAATATCTGTGCTGTTTTTCATATAGTTTTTCCTATGACTTTTATTTTCCTTGTCTTCTCTCCCGGAAACAAGTGAAGGCGCGAGCGGCGTTTTTATTCCAAGTCTCTTTCGGCTATGAAAGTTCGTGTTCGGTAAAGTCAAGGCTGATTTCAGCCCTATAAACCACACCCTTGACGACAGGCCTGTGTATAACGAACAGTAAAAATACCAGTAAAAACGGCACTGCGTTAAATTCTGATGGAAGCGCCCAATAAAATGATTTGGAGACCATTCCAGGTTTTATGTGGACGAGCAAGATGTTTTCTGGTGTCGCGGTGGGTTGCTTAAGCCCCAAGAAGCTGAGTTTGTACTTGAGGGCCAATAAAAACTATACTACATCTACCTCTATTGCTCTATTAGCCTATTACCTACGCTTCTAATCATAAACTGGGCGGACCACTTGCTTTTATACCCCGTGACAATACTGCTAGGCACTAAACTTACTAGTTAGTAATGTTAGAGGAATCTTCTTAATCGTATCTGTGATACTGCTGGTAGTTAAATGGTTAAATTTAATTGAAAGACCCATAATTTTTTGGGTGGGAAATTATAAGTAGGACTTTAATAATAAAGTAGAACATTAAATATAAGTTAAGCACAAGAACACTTAAATTCCAGGCTGCTCTAAAGTTCCAGCACGAACTGTCTTAATTTTATTCAGAGCCAATTATATTCCTTTAGGTCTCTCTAAATGCTGAAACACCGAGCGGAGCAATTGGAATATTTTGTTCAAAGGCTTAGAAACTTTGTCGTGGGCAATGCATCCATATCAATTTCTACGGTATAGGTCTTCAGTCCTAAATTACATAATACTATATCTTTTCTCGAGGAAGCGTTACCTATGCCAATTTCTACTGGATATGCTGCCCGTGTACTAGGAACATGGGCCCATTTGGAGCAAGACACATTTTGAGACCTCCGCGACCCCCTAGACTAGGTGGTGTGCACCTAGTCTGAGGGCTCGAATTCTTGATCTTTGAGACAAAAAAGGCATATTTAGTGCAAAATTTTATAAATCAGATGGAGGTAGACGGACGACCTGGTCAGAACTGCGGGGAGCCAATGGATGCAGGAGGTAAGCAGCCGCAAAGTGGCGCTCTTTGGCGGAGGCCCATGTTCAGCAGTAGACGCCTTCAGGCTGATGATGATATAAGGACAATATGGGAAACGGAAGTATTGTGATGAACATAGATGTTTGTTCTGCGTCTGGGTGTTATATTGTATTCTATGTATGTATTTACTAACAAAAAAGTATATAAGTATTGTATCAGTTATCTGGTTCCCATAGTACAAGCTATGTTTAGTTTGGGGCTAGATGGCGATGTGTGAATTGTCCACACATATTTATTTATTTATTTATTTATTTATTTATTTATTTATTTATTTATTTATTTATTTATTTATTTATTGGGAAACTGACAAATATTGAAAGCGAACATTTTGGGAAGTTATGGTGACCCTAAAGGGTAGGTAATGGCTTAGTCTATCTGCCACACAGCTCACAAAATAATATGCTACAAGAAACTATGACTTACCCCGTACGTAATGTCGTATACTGGCAGTGGTCGATCCAAGTCGGGCAGGTGGAGAGTATGGCGGTCTACCTCGGGGCTAGCCTCGCGTCGTCCTCGGCCTTCTGACGAGGACGTGGTCGCGCTGCTCGTCGTTTGAGATAACCTGTGGCGGAGGTAAGAGTTAGATGCCTACATCTGCCTCCATTCGCCGTTTGATCCATTCATTTTCCCTTATCTTTTTCCCTCTTCCTTCTTTCTTTCTTTATCGCATACGACGGAATAACGCGGGCTATTTTACGAATTATTTTATTTCTGCATAACGCAAGATATCAAGCGACATTTATTGCGTGATGGCGAAGTATTGGGCCAAATGAATACACTGGACACTAACTAGTAACTCTCTAGACACGATTATTACATTTTTGTCAAGTCGGGCTATTTTGTGTTTGTACCTGATGGGACCCCATGTTATAGGTAAGTACTGAAATTTGGACCAAATCAGCGGGGTCTTATCTGTAATGTATGAACAATGGTAGCTGGTAGCTGTTCGTCTTCCGCGCCGGGTATGTGAAAACTTTAGCAGGTAAGTACCTAACCTACTGTATCTTCTATAGCATTTTGCAAACCTGGTGGTACAACATGCGATTGTGACCGATCAATACAATATAACTTAAGACTAGATAATAAACATTTGCTTTTGGGAAAAACCGCAGTAGACAGAGTTTCGGCAGACCTCGGTCAGACCTCCACCGTTCCAGTCAAAGTTTGACATTGCTGACCGACCACATACTTAGAATGTATCCCCCGTCAATTTGGCGACTTACCTGGCATGCATTGGATGGCAGTTGAGGGGGTCCAGGGGCGGCAGGTGCGGTGGATGGGGGGTGCGGACGGGGGGTGTCGGCGGGTCGGGGGGTGTCACACTCTCGAGAGCGTCGGGCGGAGGTCGACACACTCGCAACTCCACGCGTGCGTTCGCAGTCCGGAGGACTTCTAGGGCTTCCTGTAACAGAATACGATTATTAAGCCTGTAGAACTTTCCAAGACTCGCAATTTGAGAGTAGGTATATATCGTAAGGCCTTATGGATACGGATTTTCATCGCATCCGTAACGTATATTCGAATTAACTATATCTAGTATTTTTACAATCACAAATTACGAATTTTTAAATAGTTACCAAAACTAGTGTATGTAATTTGACGATTTAGCGTGATTAAGTACAATATATTCTATCTAAGTATAGCATAAAGGAGGCAACAGGAGAAACTCAACAGCGGACGATTGTTCTGGCACAAGACCGCAGAATTTGGAGGGCCTTTTGGTCACGATCCTCATCAGTGAGAGAATGACAAGAAAGAAAGTACCTATCTTTATAAGTAAATTAACATTATTACTGTGGTATCGATATTTTAATAGCGAATTAAAATAACATCACATTTATGGAACCAGTATATGTTAATAAAGATGATATTGTAGTACTGTAGGCCTAGCACGAATATTTACGCGCGCGTAAGTGTAACGTTAACGTAAGGCCCCCCTATTACGATTGCGTCTGCCACTCAACTGCTGTCAAAGTTCATACAATTTTGACAGCAGTTGAGCGGCAGACGCGCGTCAGCAGCGCTGCTAGCTCAATCGTAATAGGGGGGCAGATCAAATGCCATACAACTGCCTTACGTTAACGTTACACTTACGCGCGCGTAAATATTCGTGCTAGGCCCACTGCCTACAACAACGGTAATGATATAGGTATATCACGAAATAATCGATCGTAAAGATGGCGCTTCTGATACAAGTAGGTACTCCAACAAATTACTATTAAATATAGATAAAGATAACATCAAGTATATCCTGCGCGAGACCAGCGATTTGAAAAGAAGCTCTGCTAGATTAATTATTATTATAGCCTCAAGCACTGCGTAGAACTCGTAAAACTGGAGTGTTTATTCAAACTAACATGCGGCCCGCGGCATTGCTTGTGTAGGATTAAAACAACAGAACAGTGGTTGTTTTAATAACCCATTAAGTAGTTAGAAAAAAAAGCTATTAAGAAAATCGTTGTTTATAATTCCAGCAAACGTAAACAAGATATTCTTTACTACGTCTTGGCAGAGTTTGACGGTTTTCTTTGGAGTAACAGAAATCTGTATAAAGTTCAAGAAGTTAAGGGACAAAAGCGCGGCAACAAGGCAAACCCATAAGTATTCGAGTCCACATTCAGCACAAAATTATGTTAGCGAAATTGTCATAGAACTATTATAAAATCTGTGTCTATACTAAGCATGTCTATAGCACTAATATAATATCTGTGTCTATACTGTAGAAAGGTTAGAGTATACAGTTATACACTATACCCTAAACTTTCAATTATCCACTAATAAAAAGTGTCAGGTTATTATATGTGTAATATCATCTCCTAGGAGAAAATCTAGCTACGATCAAAGAGGTATATGTACTACAATCACCGACTTTAATATGCATTATACTTCATGAACCAGAACAATCTTTAATATTAGCCATTTTAACTGAACTGCATTCTAAGAAACATAATAAAGGTGCAAATTCTACAGCATCTTCGATTCAATAGCAATCATAGTGTGGGTGATTGGACGATCATGTTATGTAGGTAGTAGTTCTAGTAGGTAGCTAATAAGAATATACTTAAACAAATCTTTTACTCTGTATGCATGGAATAACTAAAAACTATTTTTTCATTACCGCGGTGAATTAATTCAAGAACAAAGGGTGCTACTACTATTTTTCAAGTGCCAGAGACAGGGACCGCCCGGACCGCCCGAATAAGTAAAAGCTTCACGACGTAGCTGGTCTTCATTTTACTTTTTTTGGGTGACGTCACATATTTGCCACGTTCTTGTTAGTGTAAAGAACAAAGGGAGGAGGGCGTGGGTAATTCGAAGTGCTTTATTAAGTATTTAGGTGAATGAAAAGGTTTGAATTTCCAGCTTGATGTGCAAAAAGATCTTTGTATAAAATGTCATGAATGGATCCAGGAAGTAAATGAAAGGTTTGAAATGGTATACTAGCAAATTAACAGAATGAGTAGATAATAAGGACTCTTTTTAGGCTCCCATTATGATAAGCTTCCAAAGTGAAATTTTATAGGGAGCCATGTTCAGCAGTGGACGTCTTTATCATATAGGTTTAAAGAAATTTATTCTCAAATAAGCATAGATCTATATATCAGGATATGCCCGAAGGAACATTTTATTTACTCAAAATGGTGTGGGGAAAAGTCAGCGCCATCTCTTAGATTACTCAGGAACTACGATGAGTTGGGAAATTAAACGCTGCCATTATGTCCGTCAATGTTTGTTTACAATGATTATCCCAAATATAAATTCGATTATTTTCGTATAAAACGGAGTGTAATATTGAAAATATTGACTTACTTGTGGTAAGAAACTTTGTATTTCTTTTTCTTTAGAGTGTAGTTTGTGCAACCCTTCACAACACAACTTGGCATATTTTCTTTGAGACACACGACCGATATCTTCTCACTTCCAACACAGACTGGGCGCTAGTGGATGTCAATCTGTGAACTTGACTCCCTCTTTGAAGCGACGCGACGGTTTGATCTGTCATTAGGCCTGTCCTTATATATATATGTCTATGCAAATAAGACAATGTCACTTCCATGAGTTACACTTAAAATTATTATACATACATACATTCGCCGTCACATAAAATAATGTAGGTAGGTAACTATATAAATACGTGCTAAGTAAAATTATAATAGGTACATTTAGCATCGATACTTAATTTAGAATCTACTTCGGCAGTGGATCCGAAATCATAAGGTATTGAGTCAACTGCCTCTTGAAAACGTTCAATGAACGTAATTTTTTAATATGTGAGGGTATTTTCTATACATATAATAAAACTGTAGAGATAAAAAAATCTGTAAATGCATGATATCGAAAAAAAAAAGACAGGTTGGCTTGAAATTTTTCGCTGATCACGTTAAGCTACTTTTTATTTTGTCTGTCTGTCTGTTTGTTTGTTTGTTTGTTTTGTTTGTTTGTTTGGTTGTTTGTTTGTTTGTTACGGCACAAGTCCGAAAATACTGAACGGATTTTCATGCGGTTTTCACTAATAAGCTTAGAAAAACCCGGCGCAAAACATAGGATATATTAAATTTTATATATCGTTATTATTATTTTTTTTTGGTGAAAATGATTAAAATTTCATTATGAAACGGAACGGGATTTTAACAAGATGGCCGCTTCAAGGCCCCAAGGTAAGTTTTTTGTCTTATATTTTGGCTCCACACATAGTGTAGGTATTTAGCCAGTGTCAAAAGGTAAGTTATATTTTGGCTACTAACCATAGATGAAAGAAAAAAAGTTTTACTCTGCTACACTGCTACTGACGGTAATTTTATTTCGGGTTTATCCGGATGCACAGATTAAAGAAAAAAACTCTGTTACTATTATGGCACGGCTTCATATATGCCCGAACCTTTGCTGTTGATTTGGCGCGCAAAAACATCTCTGTTGACTATCCTCGATGTTTTTGTAGCGCCCCAACCTGGACACACAGTCAATTTGTTTGCCTGCTGCGCGACCGACGTGGGCTAAATAAAATAGAGGAAGCAGTAGCGTTATATTACATGTCGGCGAATAAATATGTTTTACAAACCGTGAGAGTATTATTTGTGATTACAAAAATAAATTGTAATAGTTTTAATTTATAATTCCTTATCAATATTTATTTATTTATCATGAATACCAACATAATGTAGACCGCACATGGTTTTATAACACATTCACAAGGAAACGTTGCTAAGGGTCATCACAGTTACAGGTAAAGACTGCATGCATAATATATGAAGTAAAACCAATTTTTTTTTATTTGTCTGTTTATCTGTCTCTTTGAATACGGACCACGGTTATTAAAGTGGCAACAGAAATATATCATCTGTGAAAAATTCAACAGTCTAACTATCACGATTCATGAGTACATCCTGGTGGACAGACCGACGGACAGACGAACAGCAGAGGTTTAGTAATAAGGATTTACTCTTTGAGTACGGAACTCCTATATTTTTGTATTTCATTCTGAACAATCCCCACTGCACTAAGCAATAAGGAAGTAATTTAATGCATGTTTTACAACAGTAAATAACAATTGGTGCGCCTGCATTACCGGCAGTGTATCACACATTTCGGGCTACGGCGAAATACAACGCGCGATAACTTCGTCTGCGCTCGATGCAATGCAGATTAGAGAAAAACAATGTGTGCATTATGTAAGTACCTATACCCAAAAAAATCATATGTATTTACATATAGATAAGTTTTTTCGTTAATCTGTGGTCTAAACTTAAAAAAGAGGATAGGTATGAGAACCTTCTTGAATATGAGCACGACACAGAACAAGGAATTTAGAAAACTAAAAACTTCTTAGACTTTTTTTGTAAGTTTTAAGGTTTCACGCGATATCATATTTAGCCAATATTGAAACACAACTAAATTATTATTCATGTTTTCGATTTGTTGGGTTCTGGAGAGAGCAAAATTCTTTATTGGCGATCTGGTATTATGTATTAGTTTTCAAAAAACTACTACGCGTTACCATTCGAAATAAGTATTTAAAATTGTATTTATAGTACCTATAGCTTAACCTTTAGTAGTAACATATTCAGTAATCTGTGCCCATTGACCCTTGCTTTTGCTACGCATTGTAAACCCTTTTTTATTTTGGCATTAGACAAAATTTGTATTTAGCCAATGATAGGAAGTATTTTATGAAAACTGTTTATAAGGGTAGGTACTTAGACTTTTTAAAATTATTCATAAGTCTTCACACGATTATCATACTTAGCCAATATTGAAGCTTACATTTTTATTCAAGTTTTCGATTTATAGGGTTTTGGCGGGAGTAATGTTCTTTATTGGCGATCTGGTAAAATGTATTATTTACATGAATTTACTACACGTTACCATTCTAATTAGGTAGATAAAATTATTATTGCGCTACTGCTACATTCTTGATCAGCCCCAAGGAAGTTTTAAGGTACCTGGGGGTCTAGCAAAGGAACCAACCACTAACGCTAAAGCCAAACGCTAACTCCAAAATGTACTAGGATGACATTTCGGAAATCACTAACTTTTCCACAGCGAATGTCATTTTAATACAGTTTCGGAGTTAGCGTTTAGCGTTAGCGTTAGTGGTTGGTATCTTTGTTAGACCCCCTGTAGTACTTATAGCTACTTAAGTTATATACCCTTATCATTGCTACGCATTTTAAACCTTTTTTATTTTGGCATTAAAGTAAGCCGGAGGTGCTATTATTTGTATTTAGCCAATGATACGAAATATTTGATGATAAATGTTTAAAAAGGGTAGGTACTTAGATATAATAATTAATATGTAGGTATTCATTATGGCAATAAAATTGTATCCTCGAATTAACAACATGGCGCGTAAATTTCGTTCGTTTTTGATTTGTTCTTCTTCTTCTTGCATGTTGAAATAAGTTTTTAATAGTTAAAATATTTTAGATCTGTGGGCTTTTAAATAAACCACGGGAGCAGAAAATGATTGATTACTCGGTTATATCGGTTATATAGTTATAGTAGGTGTCGCGAAATGGCGTTTCACGAATTCATTGAGAATGGCAATACCGCCTGCGCGATCTATATTTAGTGTAATCTATGGTAAGCCTAGATAACTATATACTATATGATTCTAAGAATTCATTTTCCCGGCCATTTTGACTGCAGGAGAAATGGCGAAAGAAACTAAGAAAAATTCATGCAAAGTTAAGTAGTTTTATCTATTTTGTCAATTGTATAATGCTACGTTTAAACCCGGTAAGAATATTAATACATAACAGATTAACATCCGCACCTATAGTTATCGCTAGATCTAACTGCGTACATTAAAGTATTGTAGAAGAGTAATGGCGGTCAAACATTATGAACTGGTGAGTCCTTAAATCTTTACCTAAGCATATTCACCTACGGGATGAATTCCCTATTAAGTTGTATCGACACCGTGAAGAGCATGGTGGTCACAACATTGAATGGTATCTTATGATGACCAGACGTAATTTGTACTAGTTTCATAGGATGGCGACTGGATTTGCCTCGGCGGCGCCCTTAAGCCGCGCCTCGTAGACCCAGGTAATCTGAGCACTGAGGTGACGCCAGGACAGGGGGCGTAGGTAGTCTATGGGTAGGTAGGTCCTGGTTTTCACCGGTTACAGTCCCGAGGCCTTGGGCGAAATCTACTGCAGTAGTATGTGAGAAAGTCTCAGCTGGAGTTCTGGGGGTTGAGGATCCAGTCCAGCGTAATATAATAATGATTACCTGATAGGTCAGTGCCCCATGACCTATGCCTATGTTAAGATAAGACCATGTTTATGGAAGCACGAACGGAGATTAAGGGGATATAAATACATATGTTTAATCATATCTTATTTACTTACAACCATATTGACCTGTCATGATTATGAAGGTGTACGGCTAAGAGTATATTAATCGGTGTGTGATTATGTTGTACCTACTTATAACTAAAGTGATCCGTAATAATAAGAGTAAGGATGACACAGACCTTATAAACATATAGGTATATATTTAGGTAGGCGTCATTATAGGGTATGAATGAGTATGTATGAGTGTGACATAAGATAGGACCTACACAGATAGAATTAGGTAGGCAGGTAGGGCTGTGGCAAGTGGACTAGGCCGGCGAAACCGGCTAGACCATGGTTCCACCAGTATGGTGGAATCATGGTGCCAAAATATAATTACAGGTAGTGCCAAATTAAGAAAAGCGAAGCAGACGAAAGGAGAAGGAGAATATCCAGTACCAGACAATAACTGCCAAGGCACATGAGGAACTCGGGTATGGAAGCAATTGTATTATTATAACATCAAATAATTATTATCGTTACGTCACGTTGAGAAGATTCTCCATTTACTATAAATGTCTGATGAATAATTGTACTTCCCTCAAGGAGAACTAACCGTGGACGTCGCGACATGGTGGAGATGCTCTAGGATCATGAAGAACCAATTAATAATCTACATGAAATTACAGTTCATTATTACTAAAACAACAGTATAAAGGGCCTCCTTCAAGATGAAGACGGGTGGCAACATCTGTTGCTGGGTAGCTGAACTAAGTGCCCATTTTATTCTATGAAATTAATAATTTATTGATAACTGTGGTATTGTATTATACATATGTTTATAGAATCGTGAAGTATTTGTCTAATTAAATGTTTAGTGATAAATACTGCTGCGTGTTTAATTCGTGCTGACGAACATTCACGACCAACTAAAACTTGACTGACAAGTGGCGCCACTACCCGACTAATCGATTGATTGACTTGACTAACCACCTACACATAGTTATCAAACAGTCCTATTTTATTATTATAAGATTATATTTTACTGTTCAACGAAATAATGTGTTTTCGTGTTTTTATCCGCGTCGTACATTTTATTAATCGAAATACGCGTTATAACGTTTATCAGTGTGTGATTTAACAAGAAGCCAAGAAAGGAAGACGATTTACTTCGCAACGGAAGTAAACAACAAAGGTACTATACTATGTTCCATTTGGTGTTATGAACATAGGTTTTCAGCGGCCGAACTCGTTTTCTATATTGGTAACTTATATGATACTACCTACATTCTATTATTTATGTGCCACTTTGATACATTGTAGGTACATTATTTGATATGAAACTTATTAATTTTACGTACATAGAATAAAGAAGGTCGCTAAGGTCGAGATGTATCGACATTACGCATTAATACATATTACAAATGATCATTTAATCATTTTGTATCAATGATAATTATGACAATATGACACCAATGATAAAGATACCTACAATAAAATTTAGACTAAAATTTTACCACGATGGTAACAAAACCTTCGTTCATATTGTAGGTTGTGGGTATATTATATTATAATGTATTGAGTTTATCTCAACCGTAAAAGTTATATTATACTCTTTGGTTTGAGTAGTACTGTGTTGTGTTTAATACATAATAGTAGGTATGTATATAATCTGTGTACGTAGAATCTATTAGAGGTCTGTGTCATCTATGTGTCATGATGGACTACGTGTTATTGTCGTTTGCTTTGGTTTGCTGCCGTATTTGTATACAAACAAAATGAAGTGAAATAAACACACGAAAAGGGTTGTGTTAGTTTGGTGCGCGTTAGTGATGTTCGCGAGGTTCACTTTAGCCCTCTAACAGAGCTAGGGCTTATAAAGGTTATAAGATCAAAGTGAATAAACCACTGTAAACACTAACTCACCAGATCTCCGCTTCGGGTTGATAACAATTATGAAGGTAATGACATAACTACTATAACATTTAGGTAAATTATGTAGGTACTAGCTACAAAGAAATAGATAACTGCATTATTTATTATTTTGAGAGATGGATTAAGAGGTTTGTAAAACCCAGCAATACAACCAAAGATCATGTATTTTCACCTCGTTGTTATTAAGTGCTTGAGTTATCTGTTTATATTAGTTCCCTTATCACTCGTATACATTCCTTATGTTTGTTTAAAACATATTATTGGTACTTCTTTCAAAGGAAAAATTTGATATCTTAACTTTACACCAGATTCAAAATTGATGGTAAGGGCACAGATTAGGTACTACTAGGTATGGTGAGTGGATTGGACCAAGTAGTCTAAGGAAACAGAACCTAGGAACACCGTCAACACTAGTTTCACTATGTGTCGAGCAACACACTGTAATATTTATTTAAAGGAATTTTAAAATGAAAATGATATCACAACGATGAGATCTACTTACATTCTTAGGGGAATTAGTAACTTCTCTTATGACTTGTATATAATGTATTATTTAGCAATATATATTATGGATGTGTTAAAGTTATATTAAATCAAATGTATTGCTACACATATTATCTGCCATGCAGTTATTTAAATCACTAGAGAAATCTACTTATCCACATAACAATTAATTTGAAGTGCCTAAATTAGGTACCTACTATAATATTATACACAGTATTTAAATTATGCTTATATGACATATCGCACTTTAAGCAATTTGCAAGTTAGACTTTGTTAGTAGGCAATTTGGTTTTAGATAATTTGCCTTTGGCAATCTGTTCATAAAGCATATTGATTGGCTGTCGTTGACTGCAAAATCTAACAGTTATAATTCTCCAGCATTAAGTATACCTAATAATGATTGAAGCATCACTTGTCTAATTTATGCTGATTAACTCTTAACATTTATTTTGCATAAAATTATGTATTAACTATGGTAAAAAGTAGTAACTATGATTTTCATACTATTTTATGTTCAAATTAAATTATTATAAATTAATGAAGTGATACTTATGAGATAGCAATTACGGATAGGTACAGGTAGCTACTTTGGAATGAAGAGATATTTCTAATAAAATGACTGACTGTGTGTCTTAGAGCATAAAGGTCATTCTCCTATATTTGGTAACTTCAACTGATTTGCACATATTATAGCGTTGATAGCCAAGTGGTGTTATCATATTGGGGAAATTTACCGATGAGTCGGGGAAATTTACCCATGAGTCGTGGAAATTTGCCCATAAGTTGGGGAAACATTTTGATATTATTATAATCATAAAGTGAAATGTACTTAAGTCAATTATTATTCTGTATTATTGTTAATTGTCAGATTAACAACTTAAATGGAGCCAATACTACTTAAACATCTATCAATGTTCGCTAAACAAACAAAAATGCTCTCATTCTGTAAATCCCAAATGAAAACAATGAAAATTAAAGAAATATATTTCTCAAAACTCAATCGATGGGTGATTATCAAACGTCGCAATTGAGGAGCGGCTAAGCCTGAAAATCTATTAAAACATTTGATTTCCACAGTTGCGTATTTTTTTTTCGAAAATGTATCGTACAGGTATTTTAATGAATTAGTAATAGTCTGTGTAATTATATAAAAGCAAGAGATAATATTTATTTGAAGATGAATATCCTAAGTTCTTTGGCGCGTCCATTACTTACCTGTATTGGTTTATCAGAAAAAACTCGCTTATAAAAGAAGAATAAAAATAAAATGTATATGTCATATTGATGACAAATACATACGGTATTTGAAAAAAAAGTTTTCTATTCATTATTAGGTTTTGTATTTAAATTATAACACAAACAATTTTGTCCGAGGTAAAAATACTAATATCTTTGGCGCACAGAAACTGTGTAGCTCTGCTTAAAAGGACCATGAGAACACATTGCCGACCTTCCCCGCACCCTTTAGTCACGTGCTATTCAACACCAGGAGCAAAAGTGCGCATTCGTTACAATGCGAGAAGAAATATTTTTTTTTCCAACCCATAACGGAGTTTCGCCCGGTAAGTGCCTAATTTCTTCGATGGTTATGGTCTTGCTATTATTTGTTTCTGATGCTTGCATATTTTTGTGCACATTTCCTCAGTCAAACAGTGCGCACATGGCAATAAAAGGTTATAATCGTACATCAGCTGTTTGTGAAAATAAATAATCATTGATGATTTCTAATTTCTTTGGATTTCTTTGGCATATTGCGCCAATGAAATTAGCGTTAGTACAAAGAAATTAGAAATAAGATCTATAACATAGTAAATACTATTAAGAAAACGTTAAATGCATTCAAATGTCTATTACACTAAGCTTATGTTGTTTTAAACTGACACTAATTTGTATAATGGCGCCATTTAATATGTAATTTTTTTGGATAACTAGATTTATTGTGCCATTATGTACAATAACTAAATTAATCAATTTAACTGTGATAATTATAATATACAAGGTGACCTTGGATTGGTATGTTTTCCCGAAAGGGGGAGAGGGGGGGGGGGGCAGGGACCATGATATCCCACCAGTTGTGACACTTGGGAGTTTTGGCGGGAACGCGGAAAAGTTCACGCCGTTGCATTGTATTATTTCTCAAAACTTGTGCTTTTTCCAGTGTTAATGCTTAAAATTGGTGGCGTTTTACGCATTAAGTGCTGAAGTACGAGCATGAGTGTGGGCACGTGATATAATGTGGTGAAACGTGATTTACGGTGTTGGTTCCAAAATTCCATAGAAGCTTCTAGTAAAGTTGCCACCACTTTACTGGAGCACTGGAGCATGACTGAGGCTGGAGTATGACTACCTGACTTAGACTGGACTATGACTATGACTAAGACTTGACTTCACGTAAAATATTCTATTAAAATTGATGAATAATTACAATACTTGACACTACACAGCCAAAATATAAGAAAAAAAAAGTTGTGACAGCCTTACTTGAAACTGCGTGTTTCAAACCTCTATGGGCTACTACTAATACTATAAATTCATTTCTAAACACAGGTTATTAAATTCATTTATAATGCATTTGGTCCAGGACGAAGTTCAACCACCCAGCTGCGCTAAGGCTATCTTCGATCGTAAACAATATACGGCATTTTTCTTCAATGAAAAACTATTAATTTAGAAAAGTCGTCGGAGATACATTGTCTAACTTGGGGTGTAGATTTACCCCCTTTCGCGATAATATACCAATTCAAAGTCAGATAGTATATTATGCATATGTATTGCTATGCTATGCCTTTCTTTACCTATCCTGCTGGTGAATTAATAAAACCTGGAAGTACAGGCTGACTATAAATATTGGTAGAACTGTTTTTATACTATATTAATTCGTCTTGTTTCAGAGCACAAGGTAAATATAAAATTACTTATGGCAAAACGTAAAAAGAAGTCAGCTAACAAAATACACAAAATAACATAATGTCAAAGTTAGTGATTACGATGCAATATATAACTACACGAGAGAAGACAGGCAGAAAACAAAAAAGAAAAGAAAGACTAGCTGAGCACAAGAGATTAGAAAGAATTAGGAGCTCCCCAGAAGATGCGGATTTTAAAGCAAAACAGAGAGTTACCATAAAAGAAAAGCTGCGAAGAAAATTTTGTCTGTTAGTAATGACAGGTAAAAATCAAAAATTAATACGAAAACGCAACAGAAATCATTTTGGGAATTTTACTACAGATAGAAACAGCATAATAAACGTCTCGAAGTGATACTGGATTGATATTACATGTGATAATTAAAATAATGTCAAATAAACAAAAGTTATAAGTTGTTTTATTTAATAGGTACACCTACTATATTTTTTTACCTAAAAAATAATGTATTTAATGTAATTTCTTATTCCATTGTTAACAAATCTAAGTTCTTTGGCATGTTTCCTAATTTGTTTGGTACGTTTTCTAATTTCTTTGGTACATGACTAATTTCTATGGCCAAATATAGTTTAAAATCGTTAAAACTTCGAATCGGCTCGATAGATTTTGAGGCGAATAACACATAAATGTAGGCCTTAGAGACCTTTACAAGGTATGTTATTTAATTTTTGAAAATAAGTAAAAAAAAACTGCGCCAAAGAAATTATGTTTTTTTAGGCACTTTTTGATAATCACCCCGATACCAAATCAATTCAGCTTCAAATTAAATAATTATTTTAACTTAAGAACACAATTTTCAAGAAATTTCAGAAATGACCGAGATACTGTTAATGAAAGATGATGTTCTCTCTAAGCAAAATCATCTTTAAAAGGACAAGCTAAAACAACCATCGAAGAATTAGAGACCTCACATAAGATTTTATAAAATTGCCATCCCAACATTAATGGAAGGGTAGGTGTGGAAAATAATTCCCAGATACATCATTGACGCTTAATATGCAGCTGGGCTGGCGCGGCCGGTAGGCGATATTGTCTTTTCCCGTTTTATGTCACTTTCTTCATACAATTTACTTGTCAAGTGGAGTAAAACAGGGGAGGGACAGTTATG
This sequence comes from Ennomos erosarius, assembly GCA_963580505.1. Taxonomy (NCBI): domain Eukaryota; kingdom Metazoa; phylum Arthropoda; class Insecta; order Lepidoptera; family Geometridae; genus Ennomos; species Ennomos erosarius. The sequence goes on from OY756982.1 coordinate 4,508,217, forward strand.
TCTCCCATACGTGCTAACCCTGCAGCATTGTATAAAACAAAGACAGCAGAGAATCTTGAGGACTACAGGATAAAAATGAATGAGATAGAAAGTCATCTCAGAGTTTTGAGTTCTTTACGAGACATAAATCAAGACCACTTTCATTTCCTTGTTATGGAAAGGTTTCCAAGTGCAATTATTTACGAAATGAAGATGAAAATTCCATCAACGATATTATGAGAAAAACCGCTGGAAATTATAATATCCGCTAGAGAAGATACCAACCAAGCAAGGTAAGATGGATGTTTAGAAAACCTGAAAATTATACTATAGAAACCACATAATAAAGAATAGGACTTAGAATAACAAGGAACAACGCATACAGGAGATAAAACATTTCATAACTTTAAAATTAATAGTAATAAGAATACTAACTGGAGATTTAAGACAAATCACCCAACATTTTGAGAGAGTTAGTAAACCTTTAAACGTGAATTATGAAACCAATATATAGAGACAAGCCAAACCCATTTAGATAGATAGATAGATAGAAAATGCTTTATTGCACAAGAGTAAATCAAGTACATAGGCGAACTTAATAACAACCACAAATACCATAATACCATTTAAATAGGAAAAGTAAGATTAAAATGTATGTATTTTACCAAGATCCTCATTTTAGTGATAGATGTGTGATGTCTCACCTTTAAAACAATCGGGGAAAGAAAATTGAAACTAAAGGATTGACACTTCAATTGTTCTGGAAGAAGTCACTTCATCAACAGATGTAAAAGGAAAATGACTTGTGAACATGGCAAGCAGTTTGGATTACATGACAGAGCTCATGTTCTAAGTTGATAGACACAAAACGGGACATCATACAGAAAATATTAATTAATTACATAATTATATTAAATAATAAATAGACAAACAAGTGTGGATATTTCACAAATCGCCATCTATTTCCTAACTTGTGTTGTCTGAACCGGATCATTAATAGAATATTTACTTAAATATTTGTTAATACAAAAATAAATATTCCATATAGTTATAAAACGCGATTAGTAAACTAATAGAGTTAGAAAACGGTGGAGTTCAGGTTTACGGAGAACACATTCTCTTTATACGCTGCGCAGATAACATATCAGCAATGACAGAAATAAGAAAGAGTTAGCTTGTTAAACAAATGGACAAACATTCCGAGAAATAGGACTAAAATCAATACAAGTAAAACTAAAACCATGATTATTGAATTATAATTTGTGTAATATAATTTAAATTATTAAACCATGATAATAACCAGAGATTTACCCACAGCATAATTAAAGCTACGGATTGGAGTTTTCCATTCTATAGTGCTGGATTACTTGCAACTGTAGGACGAGAACTTCATTTTATTCTTTCATTCATATTCTAATAGGCTTGCTATAATTATAATAATTTGACTTTAAGCACCTTTATATGTTTGCTTAAACTAATAACTTTATTATGCGCATGTACATTAATTTAATTTTAATATTCTTTGAGTACCTGAGTAAACAAATTTGTCTTGTAAATTACAATTAGAAAGGATGAGTGTTATAATGCGTCAAGTGACATTTTCTTTCGATTGGCGAGGGTCTTCCGAATACTAGAAAGCAACTAGAACAAGATTGAGAACATCGGACAGAGGACTAATCCCGATTTCTGATTTAAAGCTGAAGAAGCTGTACTTGCTCTAAGGAGAATGATATCGTCTACAGGAGTGCCAGTACTTATCAAGCCAGTATTTAATGAATAGCTGGCAGCCCTATCCAAACCATATACTGTGAAAACCAACACTCAATGGAAATTCGTACCATAACAAACAAGCACCGTAGTTAAGTGGATATTATGAGAGGAATGCTATTGTCAAATTTGGCCAAGGAAAACTAGTAACATTTGATTTTACTGAAAGAAAGTTATCTAACGACAAAAGTAAAAGAAATAGAAGCAGTACCTAAAGACTCGCTAAACAAAAATACAAATGAAGAGAATGAGAGCATAACAGATAACAAACAAACAGATTTGAGAAATGATGGGAAAATAGCGGAGGAAGCTAAAGAAGGCAGACAAAGATGAACATTGATAACCTACTAGCATACTTTAATTCTTCCTTGGCGGGTGTGTCGCGAAATGATGTTTCGCGAAGAGGAATGGCAACATCAGCTACGTGCTATTAACCATACTTTAATTCTTCCTTGGCGGGTGTGTCGCGAAATGGCGTTTCACGAATTCATTGAGAATGGCAATACCGCCTGCGCGATCTATATTTAGTGTAATCTATGGTAAGCCTAGATAACTATATACTCTATGATTCTAAGAATTCATTTTCCCGGCCATTTTGACTGCAGGAGAAATGGCGAAAGAAACTAAGAAAAATTCATGCAAAGTTAAGTAGTTTTATCTATTTTGTCAATTGTATAATGCTACGTTTAAACCCGGTAAGAATATTAATACATAACAGATTAACATCCGCACCTATAGTTATCGCTAGATCTAACTGCGTACATTAAAGTATTGTAGAAGAGTAATGGCGGTCAAACATTATGAACTGGTGAGTCCTTAAATCTTTACCTAAGCATATTCACCTACGGGATGAATTCCCTATTAAGTTGTATCGACACCGTGAAGAGCATGGTGGTCACAACATTGAATGGTATCTTATGATGACCAGACGTAATTTGTACTAGTTTCATAGGATGGCGACTGGATTTGCCTCGGCGGCGCCCTTAAGCCGCGCCTCGTAGACCCAGGTAATCTGAGCACTGAGGTGACGCCAGGACAGGGGGCGTAGGTAGTCTATGGGTAGGTAGGTCCTGGTTTTCACCGGTTACAGTCCCGAGGCCTTGGGCGAAATCTACTGCAGTAGTATGTGAGAAAGTCTCAGCTGGAGTTCTGGGGGTTGAGGATCCAGTCCAGCGTAATATAATAATGATTACCTGATAGGTCAGTGCCCCATGACCTATGCCTATGTTAAGATAAGACCATGTTTATGGAAGCACGAACGGAGATTAAGGGGATATAAATACATATGTTTAATCATATCTTATTTACTTACAACCATATTGACCTGTCATGATTATGAAGGTGTACGGCTAAGAGTATATTAATCGGTGTGTGATTATGTTGTACCTACTTATAACTAAAGTGATCCGTAATAATAAGAGTAAGGATGACACAGACCTTATAAACATATAGGTATATATTTAGGTAGGCGTCATTATAGGGTATGAATGAGTATGTATGAGTGTGACATAAGATAGGACCTACACAGATAGAATTAGGTAGGCAGGTAGGGCTGTGGCAAGTGGACTAGGCCGGCGAAACCGGCTAGACCATGGTTCCACCAGTATGGTGGAATCATGGTGCCAAAATATAATTACAGGTAGTGCCAAATTAAGAAAAGCGAAGCAGACGAAAGGAGAAGGAGAATATCCAGTACCAGACAATAACTGCCAAGGCACATGAGGAACTCGGGTATGGAAGCAATTGTATTATTATAACATCAAATAATTATTATCGTTACGTCACGTTGAGAAGATTCTCCATTTACTATAAATGTCTGATGAATAATTGTACTTCCCTCAAGGAGAACTAACCGTGGACGTCGCGACAGTAGGTAAGTAACTTTGGGTGTTAGTAATAATTATGTAATGACGATTTAACCTACTTCCTCACTTTCATCACTAGGTAGGTATGTTGGGAATGAGACAGCGTGGAAAATAGTGGACATAATAATAATTATAATTGTCGATTCTTTAAGGAGTGGTGGTTTAGTATTTGTAATTCCTAATTAGTATTAAGAAAATTAATTATGTACGCGTCGTACAGGTAAATGCATATCTCCAGCAATTTATAAACTTATTATTGACACTGGCTATGTGTAGGTAGTTAGGTACGCAATTCGTATGGAACCAAACTTAAGAATGTAAAAAAGATGTGGTAAATGGAACAAAAAGCGCGCGGATAATAATTATGTAAAACTGAGCAAAACAGGATCATCGTGTGTGATTCTTCCATATTTTTCTAAACTGTACCTGCCTGCTTAGGTAACTACTACCTAAACAAAACTTACTGAAACTTCTGTTAAAGACCTGAGTGAAGTGATGATGATTTCTTTGTGTTGTAATATGAAGAGGTACTTATAAAATTGTAGTTTTTTGTTTGAAACTTCTTTTACTATTATAAATCTATATTAGACTCAAAACATTTAATTTTAGGTAATGGTTTAAATAGCTTCTACTCACGGCTATGCTTGCGTTATACCTATACCTATGCTAATACAGGTTACTGTGCTCAGCTTCGAAAAGATTTAGTGGATTTTGTTGTTTGGTACGAAATGCATGATCTATTATTAGACTATAACGTAAAAATAACATAACACAAGCGTGCGAAGCCGCGGGCAAAAGCTAGTTTATTATAAAGTTGTGCTCCTTCAAAAGTAAGCATTGTTTTGCCATCATATGCAATACCAAATCACAAGCGGATACAAGATAATAAACATTAATTGCCAACAATGTTTGATAAATGGACCAGTTTCCATGATTTGTCAACAAATTGTGTTCACGGAGTTATGCTAATCTCTAATTGTGACGTAGGTAATAACAGTTTGGAGCCGCTTGAAGCTGCGCCCCCTAGCGAATGGCAAAAGCGGAATTGCTCCGGAAATAATTGAATTTCCCAAGCGAAAGCTAATGGCTCGTTTATTTATTATAAACATTGAATTTGTTCACAAAATCGTTTTCATACGGCGTCGATTATACTCAAATACGAAATCGCTCTGAAATTTCGGTCGGCCATTGCTTAAATGAGAAATTTTGGTCTGATGGACTATGCTCGTTCACTCTAACATAATTTGTGTAACTTTGCAACGGGTATTTTACAGTTTATTACAGTAAGGCGGGCTCGCCGTGGAGTTTCATAAAAGTTTTTACATTTATATCCGACCGAGGGTGGTGCTGTGACAACAAAATGACATTTTTAACGCGACTCACTGTTTACACAACGCCATATTTAACAGCCTCACTTGCCCTATCTATATGCAAGCTGTATTTTCGTAAAAAGGTACATATATATGTAGATGATGAATAAAAAATGCGCAAAAACTCAGAGCAATTGAGTAAAGCTCGAGGTAAAGATAACAGAAGGTTGTTTAATGTTTTGTTTGAGAAGCTCGTCTGAGTGTGTTTAACCCACAATATAAACACAGAAAAAATACACCAACTTATTACATTGTTTTTTATTTCTACGTTACTTTTCGTTGGGGGTTTTCTAATGCTCGCCTGGCAACAGATCCCAAAAAACCAATCCCATTTATCAAAAATTCTGTCCGATCCTTAACATCAATAATTAATCAGAATCTTACCGTATTCCATATCAAACACATCGTCGATATAACTGCCGACTGATAAGGTACCAATACTCAAGAGCCAGTTATCATGTTCAAGACTTCAATACTTCAAGAGCCAGTGTCAACAGCCTTATCATCATCTGAGACGTGGTCAAAATCCATGTCAGGTAAACCCCCTGACAAACGTAACTTAAAGCTCTTTGACCAAACGTAGACAACGTAGTGGTATCCTGCGTGTGGGTAAGCTGCTTACACCATAATTTAATTACAGTGACTGAAGTCAACATTCGTTTTGAAACACCAATGTACTTAGATTACAAGTTTGCACATGCCTTATTGTCAATGTATTGTATTGTTATACCTACTTATTTAAGGGAATAATAAAATTTTCTTCTATTTCCGAGTGAAAATTTGTAACTGTATTTACAACTGAGCGCTACCGTGCTTCGGAGGGCACGTTAAGCCGTCGGTCCCGGCTGTTGTCGTAAGATAATATTCGTTAAGCCAAGACAAAAAGAAGCCTTTGGGCGGCCTAAAAATTCTGACATCAGGGCTGACCACTTGTCTACACGAGAAGAAAAAGAAGACCGTATATAAAGGAAGTAAACAAGTTGTTTGAATATGAAATAAGCAGCAAACAATTCCCAAGGCCTTCTAAGTCCTTGGTTGATAACTAAGCGTAGATGGATAGAGCGTAACGAGCGTAAACACTCTGAAACTTCGCCAAGTTCCAGCGGAAATATGTAAGAGACTGCTGCTGGTACGCTAACTTACCTCTCTAAAGATATTTTGTACTGTAAACTAGCCTTTACTAGTCTAGTATTCTGTTTGCCTACTGCAGGCATTGCAGCCTTTCGGGACAGTTTAATTAAAACTTGCATATATCTGCATGATACTATATGCATTTAGAAGCCAGATAAGTAATAACGTATGAAAAATTGCTGCAACGACTACGTGCTCTAATTTAAAAATGTTCAAACAGGCAGCATTGGAATGAAATTAATAAATGAGAATTTTTCAAGCCACATAACTACATTGCCTCATGGCGTCAACAATAATTGAATATCAAAGTAATATATGGGCCAATGAAAGCAATCAGCAGGAGGTCTATGTGTTTGATCATGCTATTCAGAGTTTGTTAACCTTTAAATGGTTTTGTTACTAAGACCTGCTTTACTTTGTGTTTTATGTAGGTGCTGGTCTAGTTAATAGCCGCATGGTAATGGTTCAGATAAAGTCAGTACCTACTAGTAAAATATTCCATATTTAATAACGTAGGTACGAAGTAGAACTCATTTTAGAGAGCTATTTACAATATACCTACGATAGGGGCCGCAAAATACAGATATAAGTATGACTATGTGCAACAACAACTTGTTGGTTCAGGGAGAGTATAATACAGCTCCAATACCACACTGCAGTCACTGGCTTTCAAAGCTAGTAGGATTACTATCCTTATTGTAAACAAAAATATAGGTTCTACTCACGTAGGTGCTTAGTCCAGCTAATGGTACTCCGTTGGCGGACAAAAGCAGGTCTTTTTGTGCAAGCATGCCAGTTCTCCAGGCAGGTTGGGGAGGGTACAGTCTTCGGATCCTCACGAGTCCACCGCCACCACACACCGACATGCCAAGACCTCGACCGTCTTTCTCCACCACCACTGTAAAGGTGTTCTCTGGGGGTAGAGAAAAGCTGAAGTCAATATACAAAGGCGTTATATAAAATCATTAATATAACATATGAAAATTTTCCAACATATGCATGTTATTCCATGAAACATATGATCTGGGCGTCTTCAAGACCAAAGTGAAATAGGCTATTTCAGAGTTGCATACTCCAACACGGCGATACCATTGCTTTATACCACAGAGCAAAAAAAAAAAAAGCGCTTATAAAACCTCATATTTTTCAAAGCTCTGTGATTTATACCTATCATCAGAATAGTGGCTGGTGAAAATGTAAAACTTCCAAGGCTGTGAAAAGGTCAGTCAAGTAATAATAACAACAACAACAGAAACTAGACAAAACATTGTACTCGTATAACACTGTATATACTATAGTATAAATAAGATATACAGTGGTATACGTACTATTATACTATACTATGCAACTGTATTTTAATATTTGTGTTAAGGTCATAAATCCAATCTTATAATAGCTCCCACAACATGAACATATCCAACAAATCATCCATTATAATAAGGTAAGGCTTTGTCCTAGAGAGCCTTGTCAGCACAATAATTTCTCTAACATGACCACAATAAAGTTCAAGACAAACAAGTGACCTGAATGACCTGACACCCTTCTCCAGAGAACCCTTTACACCCTTTCTATGGATGTTACAAAGAAACTAAGTATACCTAGGTACCTTGTTTACACAGTCTTGTTATAGGGAAAAGTATCGATCAGCAGGGCTCTGACAAACATTCTCAGGATTGTATGTATGTTAAGGATGTTAAAACGTACTGACAGCGCTCGTTTTAGAACCAAATTCAGTTACGATCCGGCTGTAACCGTTTTATAGCTCGCTAGCTGTCTCCTTGGTTCGTCACATTGTCTGATTTATGACGAGTTTTGTGTCTAATCTTGAAAAAGTATGTCAACGATTTTCAGAACCCTTTCGGTAGCCGACCGGCTTAGTATGTTCAAGTTTGCATACGATTGTTTTGCGGTTCATATTGGCAAGTTCTTCAATAGGAACTGTAGTCATGATCCCTCTCGGTTTCACATTTTTGTCTTAGTCAAAACTAACAAAAGGCATACATGAAAATTCAAAAGCGGGCAGAGCATTTTCTGTTACCGGCAATAAAGTGCCGCTATGTTACGATTTCCTACTTCTTTCTATACATTGAGCTAGTTTCTAAGTTCTTGCCGGGCTAGCATGCACACCGCGACAAAATTATCTCGACACTATCTCGTGAGAGACCGTGACAAGACTATGGGAGCGCCTAAGTGTGTCTCACTCTAAACATCGGCAACAAATTTTCTCGCGGTGCGCATGCTGGGCAATTAGGTTTCATTATTTTAGTGTAGCAGGTCCTATTTCTGAGGAACTACACAAGAGCTTTTAAAATAAACAGCATTTATGGAACTTTCCACATATCGCAGCATTCGTACACAGCTAGCTAGGACCCTGTGTAAAGGTAATATAATTGTACTTATGACGCAACCCACATCGGTTTGTTTTACCCACGGGAAGATTACAAAGGAAGGCGGTTTAGGGACGCTCAGGATGTATTTAGAAGGGAAGGGGCAGGGGGATTCAACCCCAGATAGTGTTTATTTTTGAAACTCAATTGGTGGTGCATTTGGTTAAAAAAACATTAGTTATTCGAAACTATACGCCCAAAGCCCCAAAGATTTTGGTGAGTTTATTTATTGTTTTAGATTCCTTAGAAGCCCCTTACCATGGTATCCGACTACATCCACCCAGGGCCCTTAGGATCAGGTGTTTTCATTCCACATAAACCAAACGACAGGTAAGTAGGGCCTGTTTGGCCATTACTAAACATTGTTTATTCAGTCCTTTTCGTCCACAAAGCCCAGATTAACTTTGTAACTTATAAACCTTTATACATGCCTCCTGAGATTGAAATACACTTAAGTATAATTAATATCGGGTTTCAATATTGCAAATGGGAGGCTGAGCTGGCCAATCCACGGTCAATTTAAGCCCCTTTTTGGTCTGTAACGGACGTAGGGGAGTGTTTGACATGAATTATACATTAAGCTTGGCCTCTATAGCAACAATTTGGTGCAGAAACGATTTCATTAGATTTTTTGCCGTTTCCGGTTCGATGTTTGCTATTTTTTTAAGATACTCCCTTTGTAATGTTCTTTTAAATAATAACCGAGATGGCGCCAGAAATTAATGAAAGCTGTTTCAATTCAAGACGATTCTCGAGATGATGCTCGACAAGCAAGCTAAAATAATGAGAGCATTTTTCTACGAATAAACGGAATTCATAACTATTCCGGAGACTGAACAAAATGATTTCTTGTTTTGCACGTCTCAAAAGCACGACTACAAGAGATTTAATTTTAAATCCTCCGAACCGATAGCGTAGTTTAAAAATTTTGACCTTCATGTTAAATTTCAGTGACAGGTCACACACGATTTCGCGTTAAACAGAATCTAGGTTAAATCCGCCATCAGCTGCAGTGCCTAGATAGGGTTGTTTGAAATTCTAATGCTATTCGTCATCCAATCTATCGTAGTCTAAAGAATGTTTGACACGGGATTTTATAATAACTATACTCTTAGTTTGTTTTCAATCAGATGGGCCTACATACATAACAGCCGAATCTGAGGGAAGTATATGTATACGTATAATACTTATTCCAATTTGTGTGCTACGTCTTTAGCCACACTATTTTTATACCATTAGGCGAGTTGGTTGTCAAACGTATACGATATTCTCTTACTTTTACTTTTACCATGTTCACTTCATCAACGTTCTTCGAGTCAACTTCGGTCAACAAACTTTTTGTATTTAGATTCAGTATTTTGCCCATTGCAACTTCACAAAGAGTTTTTAACCGGTTGTTACATAAACTATGGATCATAAAACCCATCCTAAGAAAGATGGTTAAAAGATGTAAAAGATCAATGACGTGTGTTTTAAAGATAATATTGTGAAAAATTACAATATAGTGTTTGACCTAGTGCAAGATCGTGACCAATATAAACGACAACTTTGCCAATATCACTGGGGACAAACTGGCGCGCTCAGCTGTTGTCCTTTCTAACTAAAACAATGCCTAATCGGACCGCTGGGTGTTTCTCAACTGATATTGATTGATTTATGTTTCGTCAGTCACTTTAGATCGTCTGTTGTCTTAGTAAAGTTAGATTTGGGTCCGTTTTATTCGGCGTTTCTTGGTGGCCCTGTCTCTTGGTCACCCGAGACAACGTATTGCGATGTGGCGACACGACGCCATCCATCGCAGTCGTATTATCGGCTGCACTAGAAGCGTTTATCCTAGCCCTTATGCCTCAGGTAACGTCTTGGCACCGATATTGGATACCAGCGTACACAATCAGATACCGAACTTGCCGGCGAGTCCCTTCGTTAGAGCCATGTTGAAGCAGTCGGGCCTATCCATAAGATTCACTATTGTTGTATCCCTGATCAAAGACTTCTTCCAGTGGACGTAGAGTGCGATCCAAACTCAATGGCGGCTGTGAAGTCGGCGCGCAACGCTACGTAGTGGCAAAAATTAGATGTGCGCGGGAAGAGGTAACTGCGTGCGGAGGGCTTGCAGCGCACTTCACACCCGCCATTAAGTTTGATTCATACTCTAGTGTACTAGATAACCTCCTGTCAGCAACTGCTCATGTTGAGGGTGAGGATCTTACCCAACCGAAGAACGCCTTTGGACGAAAACATAGTTGCTTCTCATTTTTGACGGCTGCACAGATTAGAGAGCGCCATTATGCACCTAGACGGCGCTGTAAAGGTGGGTAGAGAAGAGAGAGACAACATTATACCGTGTCTCACACGGAGAACCATAAACTCAGCCATATTGGCATATTGACTATCCGTTGAAAATTTATTGCCACCATAAACTTATCTCAACAATAATTACCATCAAACTAACGATATTACTACAAGAAATATGTACTGTAATTGCCTCATTAAATTCTACTACTATTTAATACTAGCTATAGGTAAAATATGTAAACTTGTTATGGTTAAATAGACTTTAAATGTTAGCTGTAAGACTGATAATGTTATAGGTGAGGTAATACTTTGTTCAATTACTTTGGAGTAAGCTCCGGAACTTGCCAATATCAAACGCAATGCTACAGTAAATACAATACACGTTCACACGCACAACACATACGTTTACGCACACGATGTTAAGCGATAAGGCTGCCAATGCCACTCAAAAGTGCACAAGTCCTCCTACAAAAATTATAAATTTTTAAAGAGTCCTTTAATTTTGAGTAGTAGTCTTAGAATAAGTATCTATATTCTAAGTAGTTGGTATTATTTTAGTAGTTTATTTTGAACTTGTCATTTAACTTTGTGCGGCGTTAAATTGAACAAAAACAGCCAGCGAAAAGTGATTTTGAAAACCGAACGCCAACTCCCGCGAATTCCAAACATTGTAGCTTCATTCTTTCGCAGTCAACGTCCGCTCCTAAGCTCTCCTACATTTTTATTTGATTTCGTTTGCGTGTTCTAAATACAAACGTACGTTATTTGAAATCTGAGTTTCAAAGGGCGACGTGGAAATGCCGAAATGAATAGGCGTGAAAATTCGTAAAGAAATGTAAACATTGTCAAGATTATGTGGCTGTAAAGAGCGAAATTTACGCAGGAAAGCGTAACTAAGTATATTACTTTTTCGTAGATGTTACTTTACTTTGTTATATTAATATAGAAGAAAGCGAGATAAACTGTTGAAATTTTCTTCTAAATATATTTTATACCTTGTTAGGCAAAAAACCTAATATAAATAAAATAATAAAATAAATATGTGCGGACATTTCACACAGCGCCATCTAGCCCCAAACTAAGCATAGCTTGTACTATGGGAACCAGATAACTGATACAATACTTATATACTTTTTTGTTTGTAAATACATACATAGAATACAATATAACACCCAGACACAGAATAAACATCTATGTTCATCACACAAATGTTTGTCTTGGGTAGGAATCGAACCCACAGCCCTCAGTTCAGAAGATACTACCAACTGAGCTATCTATCGGGCCCGTCAAATATAGATCGTAGAACCAAGTTTGGTAAAGATTAGTTCAATAATGCAACCTGGTACACAATACACAAATAATCTAACATACAATCCCACTTTCGCGAGTTGATACAGAGACATCGCGCCATCGCTTGCTTCGCAAAAAACTCACACTTATGATTAACTGTTATATAACAGTTTAATAAACCAGGTTTATTTTTTATGAAACAGTGAGTGATATGATACACACATGGGCATGTGCCTTGTATCACCCGGTTTATTGCCACTGAATAGTTTCAGTAGTTCGGTTAACCGCACTAACAACCGAACTACTGACACTAGAAAGTATCAATAGTTCGGTGTTTGTACCAACTGGACTTTTGCTACTTACAAAGAGTCAGTAGTTCGGTTAACTGGGCTGACAACCTAATTACTGACACTAGATAGTATCAATAGTTCAGTGGTGTGTACCAACCGGACTAATGCTACTTATAAAGTGTCAGTAGTTTGGTTAACCAACTACTGACACTAGAGAGTATCAATAGTTCGGTGTTTGTACCAACCGGACTTTTGCTACTTACGAAGAGTCAGTAGTTCGGTTAACCGGACTAACAACCTAATTACTGATACTAGAGTACCTACATACCAGTACCTATAATGTAGTAGGTACGCCTGCAATACAAAGGTGGGTCGCAGTCGCACGCAGTGATCCAGAACACGCGATAGTCGAATGAGCATGCACTATGCTGTGATTATCATTACCATAACTTGTGTACTTGTAGTAGGGGTTTAAGGGAATTGTACGTTGTAAATATGGATTTGCTACGGGAAATGAATTGTAGGCGTAATTGTAAAATATTGCATGACTTGGTCGGGTTATTGTGTAACGTAATTTAATATTGCAGTAAGTGTTTATGACACGTAGCCATATTATATAACTATTTAAAAACAGGGCACCAAAGGATACAAAAAGAGTACCGTTTTACGGTTCCAAAAAAAGAACTGGAGCCCTGATCAGATCTATTTGTTGTCTTTGTGTCTGTTTCTCTGTGAAACCCCCTTTTCCCAGAAACGGTTTATGGTATTCAATACAAATTCAAACAAATTCTACAATACAATACTTGTGTAAAGCAAAATTAATTCTGGGAAAATGTCAAGTTGACCTAAATGGATAGTTATCGGGTATACGTACGGGTGTTTAAGGTTAAAAATAATTAAAACAAACACTATTGTCGAAACATAAATAGAATAGTACCTATAATTAAGAAAAGCAGTGTACCCATACTTTTATTAGACGAATAGATATATTTCATACTTATATAACAATAAGTAACACCATGACTGTATTGTTTCAGTTTTTATGCCTAACTCAATTACGAATTCAATGTTCCTGCGAGCGTTGAAAAACCAACTTCGACATGCGAGCCTCGCCGTTGGAAAATGTTTTTCATTGTCCGATGTCCACTACAAAATTCAACCAACAATAAAAGCGATAAGGTTTACAGTTCATTTTTAACATTTTTAGGTTTGTTACCTCCAACTCCGTCATTTATAAACTGATTATTAGAAAGTCTTTTTGTTTTTAACGATTTGTCCTATATTTTTTTTTAATTCAGTTTAGTAGTCTAATGTCAAACGGCATTTATTATGCCCTTATTCCCTAATAATTGTGCCCCACGGATAAAAAGTATCCATGTGTTAGTCCAGCGTATAAGCTATCTGCATAACATCAAAATCAGTTTTGTAGTATCCGAGATAGAAGGTAACAAACATTCACATTACATAAAGTTTCGCATTTATAATATTAGTAGGATATTAGGATTAGGATAGGATACTTCAACCCACAGATATTAGCTACCTCAGAAAAAAAAAATTGTTAGTAAGTAGCTTTTGGTTAACTGGTAGAAAACTGGGTTATTTTGGTATAAAAATATTTTTTCATCCAAAATGAACTTAGCCCAAAGTAAACCCCGTGGTTCATTATGGGCCTCAAGGGATAAGACAAAAAAGTAAAATAACGAGCAAAATTGCGTAATATCTACCATACTGATGAAAATTTTAATAAGCTGAATTTAATATCGTCCAAAATTTTTATAACAAATTACTAACTGGTTTATTCTCGGAAGCTTATACTAGGAAGCCAGCCCACTCTTAATAATAATAATTTCCTTTTTACCTAACTTTTGTTAGGTAGGTAATATAATATCATTTACACTATTTGTATTTTGTTCTATCATTTTTTCCCGCGTGTTAATTGTCGGCTGATAAATATATATTTAAAATAAAAAAAAAATTATAAATGATCTGTACAATAAATGTTATTAGCCTTTGCCATATACATCGGTAAAGTTCAGACGGAATCCATGCACATAAAATATGTCCCTTGCAGCAAGGGTCGTGATGAGGGTTTATTCCATAATTCCCCTTAGACAATTTCCAAGTTCCAATTTCAAAAAACTCCAAAAATCTCCTTCACACCCCTGTGCGAAGGGGATTTTTAGATTTTTTTTATCCAGAAATCCCCTTTGCATTTGCATTTGCATTGCCGGAACGGGATTTTTGGATAAAAAGACCAGAAATACCCTTAACCAATTCAATACAATCTTGCAATCCCCTGCAAAGGGAATTTTTGTACTTTTAGTCCAGAAATCCCATTTGCGTTTCGTTTGCGTATCGTATGAAGAAAACATTTACACATATTTCTTGTCACAAAATTCAGCCACGCCATGATCCTAATAATAACAAAAAAGGTGATGTAAATGTATAATATATCCTAACCTTCAAAAATAAATAGGTAAGACTGTCCGATTGGAGCTTAAAATTGGCTCATAAAATAGAGGCCTCTATAACCAGACGAATTAAATCAGATAAAAGCAATAAAATAGGTTCCACCAGTTCCACATTCGGTAATTACGCTGGTATACCGCGCCGCGGCTGGATCGAGAAGTGTCGTTAACTCGCTTTACGACAATCGTGGAATTGGCCAACGGGGTACGTGGAACGGCTAAAGCTTTTGACAAAATTAAATCATTATAATGGTTTCTTTGTAATAAAACTGATGTAATTAAATGAAAACTAAACGTTATGCGAAACAATGGCCTTATGGTCTACCATTTACCATTACCATTATTTTAAAGCTGACGTACGATATGGAGAGCTCTTATTACGTAAGTCACGTAGTCAAGAAATAAGGAATCAAATCTTCCATTAATTGCGGTTTTGGTTGCAACGTATTAGGTTTTGAAAATCCACTTGGTCAGCCTTTTAAATAGGAAACGTCAGATGAACTTCATTCTTTGAATTAACTCAATGTATATTAAAAGTAGGTATATGCAAGGGTGTGAAAGGTCCCGTGAAACGTGCCAAGTCTTGATGAGGGTATCATCCCTTCATTATGAAGGAAACTCATAATTAACTTTATTCAAAAGTTTAATTCAAACAACGATTTACACGTCCACGTTTCTGATTCCTACTTTTGATAATTAAGCTTGAGCATCTAATTTGGAGAGACTGACTAAATTATACATAAATAAAATCAGATTACATTGTAAAAAAATCTTTGATTCAAAAGATTTCAGGCTGTTAAAACTTAATGTTCTCTATTAAATGGTTTGCCAAACCGTTTCTGGCCGAAATCATCGATCGCTCAGCGATTTTCCCTACCATTCCATCATCTAAGACTTAAGTCTGGGTTTTGTGTACTTTCTGTACATAAAACTCCAGTACGTGTACAAAACAGCCCAGATGGGGCTGTTCTAGGTAAGTTGTGCATTGTCCTCTCAAATTTCTTCATCTTTATTCGCCTCGCTTGTCAATCCAATTGCTCTATAACAAAGTAGTTCCGTTAGAATATTATGGAACTTTCTTGCTCTATAGTAATCCTGCTCGTTACAATGCTATTTTTGACTTACAGAATTATGAAAATGTCAACAATTAATAAGTTTTGTCGTAAAAAAGTCTTTAGCTGGCACTAACCGTTAGTCGGCTGAAAAGCTGAGGGCAAAAAGGTCGGATTATGCTAATTTCATAAATAAAGTATTCAAGTACTCCAACAAATAGCTTGCGATATTTCACGTTACAGGAACGTGAAATATCGCAAGCAGTGCCTCACGGAAGGTGAGTTGTAGGTCTACGTTGGAAATGCAAATTGATACCAAATTCTGGGAACCTTTCTCGAAAGACTCTCTAAAATCTTGAATATTGAATTATATCCCATTCCTCCTTTTATTTTTTGTACGGCAGGCTTGAGAGGGAACGTTAAGTCTGTCTGGTAAATGCTATGGCAGTTGTCAATTTTAGTAGGGTTAAAAAACGGAGCAAAAAAAAAACGCTATATTTTTCAAAGCCCACAGAGGTTAAAAACGCTATAATAAAATAACTAACTTGGTTGTCACTTGTCATCCTTATTATGGTTTATCTTATTTCTGACATAATTATGTTAATTTTTTTTTAGATAATATGTTTAAATAATTCAACTCCTCATTGCATTAAGGTGGACCCAATGCGAGCACGTTTGTTACAGCAGACAAACTTGAAACTTATTTTGTATCTTATAGGGTCGCTTTATTCATAGCAAAAATATGGCGATTACGTTGCGTTGCACTTCGACTTTACCATTTTTTGCTACAAATAATTAGTTATAAAAGAAATGCTTATTGTTATATAAAAAAATAAGCTTATAAGTAGACGGATACATTGAAACATAACTTATCACTATGATTTATTTCAGTGGGGTGTCTTATTATAATGTAACATTTTAGGACGTTTGAATGATATTTTAGAGGTCACTTCACGATTATTTTTTATCGAGAAAACTTTTTGTAAACGTGTTTTGGGTTTCGGCAGATGGAAAGAAGATATGACCAGTATTAACGTGCATTTTTTTCAACCCTGTAAATGGTATAAGTTTTGAGATAATCACGTTCTAAATAGTCGATTTGGGAGCATTTAGCGCCTTAGCTGATAAGGTTAACCTTAGTAGCAAAATTTTATTGCCAACACAACTCCAAACCACTAAAGATGCAGTTAAAAACGAAGAAATATAAGCAGAAAGTGTTTTCGCAACCTCACCAACCTCAAAAGCAAAATAAAAATAAGAGTGGTACGAGTTGAGTGGAGCAACAACTTTGACCGTGGAGTGAACCAGCCGCGCATTCATTAGTACCGCTGGATGTTTCATTAAGAAACTGGCAGTCATGTCTCTAGATATTGTGGAGAAAGGGACCGAAATTTTTGTAAGAGCAGTAACATCTCAACCCATCAAAAGATAGCTTTAGGTAGTTTTAAAATTGCAGATATATGTTTTTCAAGGTAACCTGGCTTTACAGTAATTCATTAATTTCATGTTAATTTCATTGTATTCCTACCATAAAGTGTCTAATAATAGAAAATTCAGTCTGAACCCTAAATCTATCTCAAATCTCGAAAAATCATTTCAAGCTTTATTTAAACAGAAAAATGTTAGGCACGCTTTCACTTTCTCCATAAATATATCGGAATCTTCTTAAAACCTCGATTATAAAATTCTGTCTTGTTTAACATCGTTCTTATAAACAATTCCATTGCTAAGAGAGAAAATGAACGGAGTGTATTCAAAATGAAAAGAACGTATAGCCAAGAGCCAAACGATCTCTGAAAACAATCGCCGAACAAAGAAAAGGAAAATTAAAGAAATGTAAACGGAATTTGCGTCGCGGCACAATTGGAAGCGGGGTGACCGCGATATACTGGCCGGCGTTGGACCAAAGCGAACAATTCAATTATACTCGATTTTCTAGGAGAGTAGACTGGTACACGCGGTATTTTTCTATTTGCTCGAGAAGATTGTGGGGAGCGGGTTTGAAATGATTGGAATAGTTTGACTTATTGCGGATAAAGTCGTAGGAAAGAGGTCACGTCACGACATGTGCCACAGGAGCTTTCCCTTGACATAAATACATCATCAGCCCACTACGCTACGTTCCTAATGCTGGAAATAGCCTTCTTTCACCTGAGAGTGTGAACTACCCTGAATCAAAATAGAATGCCAATAACACTTAATTGTAAGAGAAAATGCTTACGCATAAATCAAGCACAACGCAACTACTATAATTATTATACCACGCAAAAAACACATTTACTCAGCAAGTAGAGACTCGCTTCACTAGCCAACGCAAACGATACTGGTATCGCGTATCAAGGGACCCTTAAACCGTGCATACAAATTGGACGTGTAAATGTGATAACACCCTATTTACTCCCGGCACACGGCGGGTTACAATA
This sequence comes from Ennomos erosarius, assembly GCA_963580505.1. NCBI lineage: Eukaryota > Metazoa > Arthropoda > Insecta > Lepidoptera > Geometridae > Ennomos > Ennomos erosarius. The sequence continues at coordinate 4,526,534 of OY756982.1, forward strand.
AAACCGGGTAACATCGGGTAAAACCGGATAATGGGAATTCCTGATACAGCAAATTGTTTTCGCGGCAGTGAAGCGTTTCCTATTATTCTAAACAATTTTAACATCTCCCCGTGAAGCCTTTGAGGACGAAAATACTGTTAGCGCTGTAATTTTAAACGCGGCTTTTAAAGAAGAGAAATCGTATCATAAAATGTTGGTGACGCTACGGATTTTCCAAGAATTGGTGTAAATATTTTGAGGGCAGCCTTTTTCTTCACAGTCACTCTCCAGTGATCTACACAGCCACACTATCATCTTATGACTTATGCAATAGGCAATATAATACTTGTTCCTCCTAATAATTAAGTACCACGGCAGCATCAATTCTTGAACCTGTTCTTCATTGATGCTACCCTGGTACGTTATTAAGAACAATAGACAATTATAAATTATTGATAATTCATACGGATACAAGAGACAAGCAGCCGCTCATATTGGTGCATTTGAGAGGGCTTATGTTTAGCGGTGGACATCTTCAGACTGATGATGATGAATGACCCCAAATCTATAAAGAAAAAATTAGAACCGCGAATGGGATTTTATCCCGCAAAAAATGTGTAAAGGCGTTGCGTCCCGTTACGTGTTCCCAGCAGACTATTCAACAACTGTTCAACCCAATAGTTTAAATGAAATAGTTCTGACCCATACCGAACTTCCAAACCTACATAGGCCGAACCAATGACCAAATAGTTTCACCAAATCAATCCAATGGAATGGCCAAAAGGATTATCTCGCTACAATTTTTCAGTTACATTCAGTTTTATCCCGCCGCTATACCTGTATTTTTTTGAAATAAAGAGTCAGTTTCAACTGAGCTCTATTAAAAATTGTGGGAACATTTATAACGTATATATTTATGGCACGAGTGACGTAGTAGCGACCTTTTACGCGTCAACGGATAACTTTTACAAAGGGTTGAAATAACGTCTGTGACGGTCGTGATATTAATTTGTTCAAGTATTTATGTTTAGATACTCCTACGTGTTTTTTGGGGTTTGTTTTATAATGAACGATGTTTCAGAGGGGACTAGTACATTAAGTAGTATATGTGTGTTTTATTTTTGTAGTATATTTTAAAGTTATGTCGTCGTCACAAGAGCGTGTATAGGTAGAGCAGTTTTTTGGTGTCATTTGTCAAGGTTTTACTGAATTACTGTGTTGACAGCACTTACTTATTTATGCACAAAACGAATGATTGACGGAACGACCTAGTCTGTTATCATGATAAGAATAATAATAAATCATGTGCAAGCATCATGGCCTTGGGCACCCACAACAGCAGGTGCAATGCCACTCGGATATCTAAAACATTTGCGTGGCACTTCAGTTTTAGGTTATGCACCGAATTCAAACTCACTCTTACAACCCCGTTAGTGAAAACTTTGCGAAGAAACTGGCATGTCCAAAATTCGAGTACGTGTCATTTCTTAGTCTGCACTTGGCCAGCTGCTTTCCACGTGAGAAAAGTCCCGTATCCCAGAAGTGAGAATTTATTGGGCTGATGACGAAGGGTCGTTATCTGTATCTAATATTAATGTTAGTCTAATTCTGTAACAGTGCGTAGAGTAATTATATAGGTATAAGTTAGTCAGTATTGAGTACGGTTTAACAGTTAAGTGTCCACTAATACGAAAGCCTTTTAACAAATGTGTGGTTCACTCATACGGCACATAAGCTTTAATATTGATAAAGGTCGACATCGATAGGCTTTTACGTGGGACCATTTGTGACCCAAGGACAGCGTTAATTAAAAACCGGGACTTTAAAACTGGGACTTTAAAACCGGGACATTAATGGATTCGTCTCACGTTTTGAACCAATATCCTGTTAATACAACATCGGACATTCCGACGTCCCATTTTGTTGATATTGCCAATATTCCCTAGGAAATTGAATTTCTGAAGGTTTGCTGCCGGGACAGCCGGGAGTTTTTTTTTATTTATTGCCGGGACTTCGATTTGCTAGGAATGGTGTTGGCCTTGAAAATAATTGTTCGTTTTGTGACTTTTGAGTTTCAGTCATTTTTAAGGGAACTAAGTGGCTAAATTCTCTAACCAAGAAAATTTTATCGTTTTGTTCATAGTGTTATTTCTTTTGCTTTTTAATGAGTATAATAGCGCATAGAATAATGTTGTACAGAGTCGTAATATTTTTGGATCCGCACCGAAAACTTATGTTTTTTGTTAGGGAAGTAGGCCTCAAATAGCCATGACGACTACTATTAAAAATGAACAAGTAAATATTACTATCATAAAAATCGGTAAATAAATCACGGAGTAATAAGCTTTTAAAGTTTCTACAATCAAAAATCTACTCGTGACGTCACATGCCAAAGAGATTGTATGAAAAGCTACCACAGCTTAGTAATGAGGTACTATAACGACCTTCCTCTGACGTCCACTGGCCGTTTGAGCTATCTCTTTCTATTCCGGTTTTTAAAATGCTTGTAACTTGGTCATTTTTTGAGATATTTAATTTTTGTTTTCACAAATGTTTATCTTTTGAGGAATATAATTAATTCATCAAAAAAAAAATTGTCGTCATGTCTATTGCCAGACCCAAAATATCGGCAAGCGGTGTGACACTAATTATTAGTTTTGCAGTAAGACGTTAAGCAGTTATTTGTATTGTATTGTATTGTACACGATGTACACATGGAGCTAATAAATAAAGAAGGAGGGAATCCCGTCTGATCCGAAACTGAAACACCCTTAGGAAGCCGGAACGCTTCGTACATACGAGCGGGGCTCGCACACACTCACATCATATGCAGCCGGTCGCCATACTTTCACCTGACACACATATGTAATATGTCCGCCATTTTGGGCTTCAGTTCGATGTCAATCAAAACTCAATCCTTCTTTTTTTATATCATCCATGAGTACAAATACAAGACAAGCTTACACTTAGTAAGAGTAACGTAAGAAAAGCAGCTGCAAAAAGCTATCATATAAATATACCATAATCCACGGATTTTAAATATCTCTACCGGCATCTAGCATTACGCTATTCATTATACGTCGTTGTTATATTTTTGAGATAGGTAAAATTAACATAAAATTTTCAGGTTGCGGAAGTACAAAAGTCGGAAAAAAACACATTGTCGTTTGTCATAAATAAGCCGATGGACTTTCGCGCAGAAAATGATGTCACAGATAAAGATGTACATCTAATAATTAAAATAACCACGATGGATGCAGGAGGCAAGCAGCCGCTCAAAGCGCCGCTCTGTGGAGGCTTATCTTCAGCAGTGGAAGCCTTCGGGGTGTTAGTGATGATGATGATGGTGAGTTAGGTGGTAGAAGTTTCCAAGAAGAGTTCGTAGGTACCACATTCGTTTTGCCAGATGTTCAGCCGCCAACCAGATTACGCACTACTTACTGTTTTCCGGATTTAAGATGATTAAATCCATCAATTTTGAGGTATGTAATTTATGTATCTATGAAGTCATAAGCATAACATATACTATTGTTAGAAAGCCAAGCTGTGGAGAACTCTAACGTCGCAATGATTAATGCGTTCAATTTACCTATACACAATCGGAAGTTACATGATAACATTATTAATTAGTCACATAAGCCAATAACATTGATGATTGAACGATGTACCAGAATAATCATTAACTGTTGGATAACAGTTAATTAAACATGGTTTACACGGGGCGAACCAATGAGTTGCAGACTGCTATCATTACGTGAATTGTAAAAGCGTGGGTTCTGTACTTGTAGCATTATAACAGAAGCATCATGTGGATTAGGTATAACTTACAACTCTTTTTGTTGCTATGCAAAACTATCCGGTAGGTATACAATGTGAAATCTCAAATCCGGAGCTTTGATAACACCCACGAAGTAAGAAACTTTGGTTTGTTTCTGTCGCGCGCAGGTCGTATAAATTTTTTCGTCTAAATTAGCAATCGATTGTTTAGCCTACGAAAGCAAATCCTGACCAAAAATAGGAACAGCTCTGTAAATGCCGCCGACAGCTGAATTAGGGTTGGATACGGGTATTTCGGAGTTATGTCCAAATTAAGATTTGTCGAACTTGCTATTTTTATTCGATTACGACCTTTTTGGATTCCTTGACTTTTGAAAAGTTAGCGCCCTTTCACTAGTTTTCCCGTGTTGTTGTCTGAGGTAATCCAATTGGGTGGCTTTTGGCTGTTTATCTCTTGTATACATTGGCTCTCCTTGGCTCTAAGTCGTCGTTGCACCTAGTGTGGGGCCGGCCTACGTTGCGTCTTTCGGTTCGTGGTCGCCACTCGAAAATCTTTCTTTCCCATCGGATGTTGGTAGCGATATGACCTGTGTGTGCGTACTGCTATTTCAACTTCCTAATTCGAAGAGCTATATCGGTGACTTTAGTAATCTTGTAGATGTCATCAGGAGCGTAGGATGCTTTATTATAACTAGACGAAGGAACCGTTGCAGACCTCGTTCTAAGAAAAATACGACAAGACCTACTTCTTTCTCTCTATATTACATTGGTTGCTGCAATTGAAAATCACTGTTCCATATTAGTCATTCTGTTCAACCGCTTTAGTTAAAATTGTAATAAGCGATGACTATTATGTATTCTATGGTTCAAGTATCAACGACCTCTTATTCTACGTATGTGAAAGACAAACATTGGTACTGATTCTGTGACGCAGGCGTTGTATAGTACGAGTCATAAAAATGGCAAGTTTAATTTTATTTCTGCTATAGTAATTAATAACATTTTTTATTATTATCAATGTCGTAAAATGTTTACGATGCTATTACGTGCATTTAAATAGGAAAAAAAACGTAATTACTTAGGAAAATAAGCAAAAACGTAAACGTTTAAACGTTAATAATTAATTCTTCTCCGGCGGAAAAAACATTAATTCTATAACTTTTTAATTTTATGGATCGCCGCTTTGTATTAATGCCGTGTAAAGTAGTCCAAAAATTGGATCCTATAGCAGCCGTTGTTTCGGCTGCGCTGGGATCACCGGACCAGTCTAGCCCTTCTGGCTCAGGTACCGATTTCGGCACCGGTATCGGTACCAGCGTAACACAATCAGACACCGACCCGCCGGCGAGGTCGACGTACCCCCCGTAGGTTAGCTAGAATGATCGCGACTTTCCACAGGGTCCACTCCTCCAGCGGACGTAGCCTTCTCGATCCTCTTATCCCGGCAGCAGCCCAAGCCGAGGCTCGCACCCCAGGAGTGCCCTTGAGCTAGTTATGCTTAGTTTGGGGCTAGATGGCGTTGTGTGAAATGTCCACACATATTTATTTATTTATTTTATTTAGTTGCCCCCACTTTTACCGGCTGGGTGCCTTAAGCGCCTGCCCTCCTGCCCGGTGACGCTGTAAAGGTCGGTAGAGACCAACAGAATTAGCCCGTTCAAAAAAAAAAGTCCAAAGATTGACTCAGATTACAAAATGTGCTATTTATAACGCCGGGTGGGCTTAATCCGAAATTACAATAGATTCTGTTTTTGACGTTGATGAAAATTACTTGTATTAGTTTAAATCAATTTCATTTATGGAGGTTTTGGTCACAAAAATCTTAAACTGTCATTAAAGACTTACCATTAGTGATGAACGGGTAAACAGTTTGGAGCTCAGCTTCATATGCTTCGAGCGATATGGCAGGTGCAATGGGTGGTACGTAGTCCTCTTCAGGCGACCGCTCAGAGCCGTAACCTTGGTCGAATCCAGGATCTTGAAGCTTCCACACTGGTTCTGCATCGGATCCTGGTAAAGACGAAACGGGTTATATAAATGGTTCATCTATTTGATCACCGAAAAGATTTTATGGAAATATAGGTCATTATTTCTATAGAAAGAACCTACGAATCCTTCCCACATTGGTTTCGCATCAGGTATCACGATCAAAGTTTCATGTCTTTTCCATAGTGTTATAAATACTTTTCTAGGATTACAATTAGGTAGGTAGATTACATGCATGCTGAATTTCATCATATCAGTTTGATTCATTGAAACCATGACTATATCCATCATCAGCCAGTGAAATTAAAATAGCGCTATACACGTTTTTACGGCTTTAGATCACTTTTTCATAAGATATCGACAACTCTGCATGTAACAACTGTGCCCCCATAAATTGGAATTCGGGCGAATATTTCAATCACGTAGATATTACACACTGATATGACGTACCCAAAAATAGACCGAGCGATTTCCGAAGAGATTTCAAGATATAGGTCATGACTGGGCAGTGGTAAGCCACAGTGGAGGAGGACATGAGCGTATTAAGGGCTTCTACCAGGGTCTTAAGAAAAAAAAATATCATATAGGTACAAAATACAGCGAAATTTTATGGCTATTATGTAGACGAAGCAAAACGAATCCAGGCACGTCGGTTTTGTTATGTAAATAAATTGTAAATTCAGTAACAGCTTTTTGTAGTCTGCGGTCGGCAAACAGATTTCTGAAATAATTACCCGTTTCAATCCTTTTGACAAACATAAAATTGCGATGATAAAACGCTGCTAAATAATGTATTAGGAATGGGTGCTCTCGAAACTAAGATACCTCCCACTATAACTGTACCAATCTATCATGCTTAGAGAGACCAACATTAAAACGATTGAAGTCTATAAACAATAAGTGCAGATATTGTCAAACAGTCTTGGCCCCTGAACTCTCCCTAGATTACGTTCACGTAACATACAGCTATCATCAAGATCTGTAAAACTTTAAACTGAATAGTGACATTGAATGGCAGACAATTCACAACTTGACACACTTCTCCAATTGCTGCCATTGTAGCTATTGTACACTTTGATTCTTCAGCTGCGGCTTTTTTGGTGAGACGCAATTACGGACAATGGAAAAAACTTAAGCTGAAATAGAACATTTGGGATCAGTTATGTCTTCTTTCAACTTTGCGAGTAATTTTATCGAGATGGAAAAAGTATGACAGGTTTATTGACTACATAACTTAACTGAATAACTTAATTATTTTCAGGATAGTTTAGGTATATAATTAAGTCATTTATTTAGTTCCTAATAGTTTTAAATTTTCGTATGATAGGTGAAAAAAAGGTTTTTACGTACCCTTGACGTTGAAAATGTTTGTGGCAGCACATCATATTCTGTAAAGTAGCCCAATAAACACTGCATAACCGTGGAATAGTTACTCAGTGTTTTGTTTTGTTTTCTTTTATTTTTGCCCATTTCGAACTCAACAGAGAAAGACAAAACACTAAATAAATATTCATCCGTTACACAATGTTTATTAGTAGGGATTGTGTTTATGAGCTCTTCTACCGTCATATTAAATTAACTTTTCATATCAATTTCTTTGGTTTCTGACGCTTTCCTTCCGCAGTTTTAGCATTGATTATTAAAAGTTATACCGCATTTGGAATGTTCGTTTAAGAATATCCTACTCGGCGATGTATTATGTATGAAGGTGCGCGAGGTAAAATATCAGTTTGCGTGCCTCAGACTTGTTACGTGGCTCTGAATATAGGCGTGTATAACGTTGATTTACTAGCTCGGCTGTGCTGGCGAAACTACATTAGGCGTACTATGGCAGGCGATACCATTATATGCTCTTCGGCGATGCCTGTGTATAATTACCATGGATTTTCCATAGTGACGCGCCACGTGCAAAGTCATAGTGAAAAAGGCCAGCAAACAAAAAAGGAAGCCACGTAGGGCTATGGAGGATGCCTTTAGATTCACGATGAGCTCAAAACTGGGAGAGAAAGACGTTTGTGGAGTGCTTGAAGGGCCGCAAGATAGCTTTTTACTGGACAGTGGACATGTTCCGTAGATGATAGGTAAGTTTAAAGTTTTCACAAATGACATGCTGCTAAATCATGCCAATAGGTACCGTGATGATTTATTCTAGTGGGGATGGTCTAGCTAGATGGTTAGGAGGGATACCGTGATGATTATTTCATAGTAGGTATGGATGTTGGTACTATAAGGTACGAGGTCAATATAAACATTTGAGGTGCGCTGAAAATAAAGCTGTCAGCCCCTGTCATGTGCTGAAATTAAATTTAGGGAGAGTTAGGGTTTTGGTTTGGGGGTTTTGAGTTTGAGACGGTAGTGGTTAGATTTTGGTATTGGGTTTTGGGTAGGAAAAAATGCAACAGCTATAATAAACTTGAGACATGACCTAATAACAAAACCTTTCCTTTATCAGCTAATTTTATTACTTGATTTGAAAGTTTTAGTTTATTAAAATATAAAAATTCCTAAAAGAGTTTGAGTGTAACATCGAACATTCATAACTGTCGAGCTGCTTGGTTTAATGCTATTTTTTTGGTTTTTTCACATCAAAGTTAGGCAAATAGGCATACACATAGATACCTACTTCTTTATTACAACCACAGAATACATAAAAGTACTACGTAACAGCGTAGCTATATGCTTAATTAAAACAGACCAAACACGCTACTTCACTAGGGTTAACTACTTTTATTACGTTATATTTCTTTCGTCTGCAAAGAAAACAGAAATAAACAGCTACAGCTTTCCGTATTTGCTGGCTTTTCATAAAAGAAATCACGTGTCGCATTGGAAAATGTGCTATTTTAAATGTAAATAATTGGCTATTTATTACCAGCACGTTTTGACGCAGCTGAAATAACGAAAGCCAAAATAATGTGAGCACAAAAACAAGAGAAGACTGGTATTGAGGTTAAAATTCGGGTTGTTTCTAGGTTTTAGAATTTTATGTCAGCAGCCATGCATCTAGGTTGGCTTGGCACACAGAGCATTGAAACAAATGACGCACCTAGAGCGAATCGTTTTTTTTTGCTCTGTGGCTTGGCAGTAACTAATAGGTGAAATATAGGGTCGGAAGTCAAGCTTGTGCTGTTTTTAGCTTCCCATTAATTACAGACTATTTTAAACCCCCGACGCATATAGAGGGTTGTTATAAGTTCAACGTGTATACTTGTGTATTTGTGTCATCGCACCTCCCAAATGGATAGGTAAACCGATTTAAATTATTAATTCGAAAGGATCATGATAGAAAGTATTCTTAGTTATTAGTTAGAAGATTTGTCTATCGGGGTTTTTATTTTTAATTTATTATATCCATCCTTCCATAAATTTCTTATCAATTTGACTTCCAAAAAGCCCATGTAGAGACAGCGAAGTACATTAACAAAAAAACATCAAAGAAGAACAATTTTTAGAAACAATAAAACTCAAGAGCCGTCTTCTATAACTGACTTAAACTTGAATCGAAGTTCGTTTCAACTAAGAAATGACGCGAAACAATCTAAAACTTATCTAATTTGACCGGCGTTATTGTAGGAACCAAGGGATGTAGACCGAGAGTCGTTGGTCTCCATGATTGACTTATTTTATTGGTGGGCTAGGAAGTATGATAGACACTTTACGTTGTGATATTGAACAAAATAAAACAAGTGCTGTTTTGTTTGTTATCTGCGGATCGACAGGTTTTTGTACGTAGTGTTCATTGTTCATCACACAAGCAGACACGCGCAGTGCAGTTAAGGCAAAAATACACGGTTTTGCCAGTTATTCTGCGGCCAAGCAGTAGTGTGCAAGCACTACTGTGTTCCGGTTTGAAGGGCATTGGAGCTAGTGAAATTACTGGGCAAATGAGACTTTATGACCTGATTACACAGTGTAGTAATCTGATTACTAGACTGTGTGATGTCTCAGGGTGCGCAGTGCAGTGTCACGCAAAACTTTATTATTTTGAAGTTTTGAGTGACACTGCAACTGTTATGGGCGGCCGTATTGCTTGACATCAGGTGAACGACGTCACACATTCTCATAAAAAAAATGTATAGATTGTTTTCAACATGGGATCTGTATTTTTTTACTTTAAAGTACGTTAGGATAAAATGACATGTGCGTGGTAAGCTGAACATTTTCAGTAGACATCTAATATTGTAGGATCTAACTAAGGTTATAGGCTGGCAAAATAGTAAGCAGTTATATTCAATGGGCGCGAAAATAAAGGCGCGGGTCCAAAATTCCAAATCTCGGCACGTGATAAGGGTGACAATAGAGACGCCCCGCTGTCTGCACCTCAAATGGGTACAGTCGTCTTGAAAAACGATTATTATAATTTTACTGCCGAATCACGCACGTTTTATAGCTACTGGTTTTCTGAAAATGTAAAAATGAACCGGTAAAGAGACTGTAATGGTGGAGTTTGGCTATAACGATTAGGTTTTCCACCGACTTGAATACAAAGCTGGTGTTAATGTATATTATGACCCATAATACTAAAAGAATGCCAATCCAATAGGACTAACTTTTATGCAAGTGGTACCAAAAAGTGCCAACAATTCTGAAAGGATCCAACAGGAATAGTAAAATAATAAAATATTTAAATCCTTACTTATTTTTTTATGACAATGAATGACGTGACGAGCTAGTCGTTCACCTGATGTGAAGCAACACGGCCACTTATAACAGCTGCAGTGTCACTCGGAACTTTAAAATAATACAGTTTCGCGTGACACTGCACTGCGCACGTCATTCTGAGACATCACAAAAACTAATAATCAGATTACTAGACTGTGTAATCAGGTCACAAAGTCTCATTTGCCCAGAAATTTCACTAGCTAAAATGCTTTTCAAACTGGAACACATATTGCTAAAATACATATAATAAAAAAAAAATTATTGCAACTACATATGTATATGTAGGTACCTTAAATTCCGAGCATTTGTCTCTCCGACTGTAGTCAAATAGTACACGCTTTCGACAGCGACAAGCCTTGTTTTGTTCGAGAAACCGTGGAACCGTCACTGTTGAATGCAAAGAGCTTCTTTGTTTAGCCTAAGATTATAAATAGAATCTTCCTTAAGATAATTTACATTTACAAATGGACTCAATGGAATAACGGGTCCATGAATAAAGACGAAAAAAGTTAAACCTAACCTAATCTGACTACTAGACTGTGTGATGTCTCAGGATGACGTGCGCAGTGCAGTGTCACACAAATCTTTATTATTTTAAAGTTACGAGTAACACTGCAACTGTTATGGGCGGCCGTGTCGCTTAACATCAGGTGAATGACTAGCTCGACACGTCAACCATTCACATAAAAAAAAGTTAAAATAGTAGTAGTAGTAGTAGTAGTACGACTTTTTTCGTCCTCTTATAAGATAATAACGTCCTGTAGAGACGTCATCACATAGAGAAAATATTGAAGTACCATTAGTTTTTTATTTTTATACAATAAATTAAACCCCATCCGACTCATAGTTTCCGAGATCCGTTGACCTGTTCCATCTCGGAGACGACTTTCTGGTAATGTCAGATTTTTCCCGGGGTCACGTGACCGATCCCTATACAGCCTCGTACTCACTTTTGATAGACCACCTTCACAGAGCCGGGAACAATGATGTCAAGCATCATGAGTCACTATCTCATAGGTATTTAATTTTATACATGTTCAACGACGGTGTTGGTGACAGTCGACCTCAAAGGCTTGATTAGACGTCGTTAAGGTTAATGAAGAACAGAACCGTAGATTGGATGTTATTCAATTTCCAATCGCAGAACCAAAGTCATTTAATTTCGGGTTTCACGCAAAACAATGGCAGAATCTTTACACCCACGAAAAAATTAAACAATATAATTTGATTCTCGTGCACCCCAAAAGTAATTCAGTTTACACTCGCATAAGAGTACTACGAAATGGATTTATTGAGCTCAGAAACACAAATATTAGACCATGCCAGGCTGCATTTTAATCTTGTATGATGAAGCTTTGAATTTGCCCTGAAAATTACGACTAAACGTTTGCAACTAAATCAACAGCGTTTGCCTTCTGTCAGAAATTCTGTGACGAACGACATGAACTTTGGTAATTTAGTATCGTCAAACTCATCAGGGTCACAAAAAAGATATATTATGGACGTGAAGACTTTTTAAAACAATTTTCTCTTTAAAAAAACGTCTAATATGAATGCTGTAGTAAGGTTATACAACAGTAGCTCAAAATTATTGCGTCTTGTATTGCATAATTAATACATCACAGTTCGGCAGAAGCTGACATTAATTCCATTATAGTAGGTATTCCAGCATAAATGAGATCTTCTAGAAATGTGCTCTAAAAGACCTTCTAAATGTAGGTAGGTAACGCACCGGCAATGCTCTCGGAGCTGCAGATGACCATAGCCTATGATGATCACTTACCATCAAGTGGACCGCCTGTTGGTTGGCCACACATTTCATAAAATAAGTTTTTTAGATAAAAGTGAAAGTAAGGGTAAGTCCATTCGTCTAATACCGCAAAATTTTCAGTTCCTCACAGTGTTTTGTTATTATACGAACCCACCTGATTAAATCTGACATCGCCCCAATTCCCCAGGGTAGAATGAAGTTTTAAGAAGATTAATTTGAAGTCTTGTCGTGTAACGTAAAAGGCGAGAGCCCCTTTCAAAGGCCCAGATTAAAGTGCGCAGAGGTATAGAAAAGGGACTCATGTCGCGAACATAAACACACAAGTTAGCACAACTTCTATTCAATTCACAAGTTCGTGTCGCATAAAATTATGTTTTCAGGAGTTTGCTTTGCATACCGGAATATGTTTAAGTTTTGCATATCATTGGGTGGTACTTGCACGTAACACTTTGCTTTGCTTCCTTTGGAGGTGAAATATTATGGAACTTTTAAGATCAACATAGGCAGATACAAATGTATGGTGTTGATAAGTTACTTGTTTAACTTATTTGTGCGATATTAAGAAGAAACATACAAGTTTTGCTTTTGTTATAGGAACAACAGACATCTAGATTAAGCAATGCGTTATCATTACCCCTGGTAATTAAGATGTCCATAAGCGAAGACGGTGACTTGCTTGAAAAGAACATGGAGCGCACCGCCGGAAACTGATTTCTTAACAACTCAAAAGCTACCTCATTTAAACTAATATAATTCTATTGTATTCTTTGTATGTATTTACAAACAAAAAAGTATATTGTATCAGTTATCTGGTTCCCATTGTACAAGCTATGCTTTGTTTGGGGCTAGATGGCGCTGTGTGAAATGTCCACACATATTTATTTATTTATTTAATTATAATTTTGACAATACTCACGTTGTCACAGTGTCCTGTCCTCACGCGTAGTTCATAAAGTAAATACTTACTTAAATCATTTCTAAACTAAACTTTATGAAAAGAAACTGCAGTCTCCTAAAATCGACACCACCGTATTCTTTGACGTAGTGTGGCGTGAGTAAGCTGTTACGTACATCCTGAAAAGGGTCGTTCTACCGGATCTCGGTGGGATAATGTATTCCTTCCGAATATTATAGAGATGCAGTCACAAAGAGATTCTACTCCAAAGCCGGGGAGGTGGATTCAACTATATTTGAAAAATCTTGTAAAAATTTGCATGTTTTGCAACCCTATTTTAAAGCTTTAAGAAGGAACCAAGAATAGTTACAAAAGTTAAAAGCAAATAAAGAAAGCGAAAAGTAATTAAGTAAAAGCATGTTATCAAACGAAAAACTAAATTAATTAAAACAGTTGAACCTTCTTTTCTTTTGTAAAACTGTAGTAGTAGTAGTACTAGAACTTGATCTAGCAAACAATAAATAAATAAATAAATAAATAAATAAATGTTTGAAAAGCAAAGAAAATCGACAAGTACGACCCTGTTACAACATCGAACGTCGAGAAACTTGCAATTTCACACTATAGGGAACTAGGCAACCATACTATAATAGGTATGTACATTTAATAATATAAATACAGTAAGGACAGTAGGCATGATGACTAATTTTTTAGCTTGCATAAATTAAAAATATTCCTTAAAAGATAAACATTTGTGAAAATAAAAATAAAATATCTCAAAAAACGACAAAGTTACAAGCATTTTAAAAACCGGAATAGAAAGAGATAGCTCAAACAGCCAGTGACGTCAGAGCAATGTGGTCATAGTAACTCATTACTAAGCTGTGGTAGCTTAACATACAATATTTTTGGCATGTGACGTCACAGGTGGATTTTTCATAGTAACTGTGGAGGCGCTCTGTTTCGCGAGAAAGGGACAGGAGATGCCTCCTATAGAAACTTTAAAAGCTTATTACGCCGTGATTTATTTACCGATTTTACTTATTTTTTTCAATTATTGCATTCATTTTTAATCTTTTTTATGGAAGTATTATTTACTTTTTCATTTTTAGTCATCATGCCTATCATGTACTTATGCGATTTAAAATTTTGATTAAAATATATATCTGTGTAAGCTAATAGCTAAGTATATTACAATTGCTGATGACATCTTCGCGGATGTAAGTCAGTAATCAGGATTGATACTTCACATGTGAGTTTCTGCAAGGTTACCTAGTAGGTAACATTGCAGAAACTAACACTGGAAAGCCTGACCAGTAACATCGTCAAAATACAAAATTATAAATCCGAAGACGTAAAATATGTGTGTGTGTGATCCGAATGGAGTTTGAAATGGAAATCGCTTATGTGGTCTTAATCATCACAATCAACAGGCTGAAGACGCTCACTGCTGAACATAGGCTTCCCTCGGAGAGCACTACGATACCCGAAGCTGCTACTCGCCCGCTCCATCTATCGGCTCCCCAAGATTTTCACCAGATCATCAGCCCACCTAGTGGAAGGCCTAGCGCTGCGTCTTCCGGTTCGTGGTCGCCACTCGAGTACCTTTCTTCTCCATCGGTTGTCAGTTCTGCGAGTGATATGCCCTGCCCATTGCTTATCTTAGTTAACAATAACACAAAGCTTGTTCAGCTTTTAAAACCGCCTGCGGCCGCGAATAATATCCAGTAGTTCCTGTGTGACTAATCAGAACCGGAACTACCGTATTATTCATTCACAAAAAGAGTCAAGAATTTATTATTTATTATCTTCTTCTTTTCGTGTAGGCAAGTGGTCAGAATTGCCCTGCCCTGGTGTCTGAATTTTTAGGCCACCCAAAGGCATCTGACTTGGCTTAACGACCGTTGTTTTACGACAACAGCTGGGACCTAAGGACTTATTTTTCCTGTTTACGTAATAGTACGTATCAAAACAAACCTCATATTGTAAGTGTCCTTACTACATAATAGCGCTGTATAGACGTCTTGCGACGAGATTATATCGAAGTGCTACGTTAAGTCGGATCCGATGGTATTAACTTAATGTTTCCGTAAGTGCTTCCAGCTCTATAATGGGGTGAACTTTGAGATCTACGAGTTTCGAGAGAGTAATTAAATTGAGATCAATTCTGGATGAATTCGAAGTGTCAGAAACGCTTGAAAAGTTAGTGAATTTGACACCTGGTTATTATACTGGTATTATTTACTTGTGTATACTTAACGGATAACAATTAATTTGGGCGTGTTAGGGAAATGTTGAATTTACGATGTTGTATCGAATTTGTTGACCTAGTTTTCGAGCGTGTTTGGGATCATCCTCAGGGATGTTATATTATATTACAGGCTACACATCTACACTGTCGTGACCACACGTACTATCAGTCCACATCCACCATTACTTGGTAATCTAAATATAGACACTATTGGATAATAGTTACTGCCACAAGTAAGACGCACACTAATAGTTACTAAGTGTATATAGGCCCCAAAACAGTATCTAGAAAATAAAGCCTCTATAATGTTACAAATCGCTGCTATTTAATTAAAAATGGAAGACCGATAGGATGTCAAGTTGAGTTCTCTAAAAGAAATTACAATCTTCCTGCAAAATGTTGGATTAAACAAAATACAATTAAAAAGAATACCAAGGGATTGACTTTAAAGTGTAACTTACTTAAGTTTCTTAAATATATGTTCGTAGCAAAACCCCAATATGTTAAGTACAAAATTTCACCAAATCAAGGGTTAATTATCCCTATAATAACCCTTGATTTGGTGCAATTTCGTATGTTTTGAATTTTGAACCATTCAGTCATACTTTTTGTTAAGAATTCGTTAACCTATAAACATATAAGGGCACTATACTAAACCTTAACAATGCTTAATCGCATTACCCATACATCAACGTCGTCGAAGAGATCCGACGTCACGCCAAATTGGGATTAATAAAGGTCTCGGGACCTGAGCGTAATCAGGATCTATGGATTTGGGGTTTAAAAAAACCTTTAAAAGGATTGGATTTTGTATAAAATTAATCTAGTAAATTAAACAAGAGTTTTATACCCCCAACTGAAAAATTCACAACCAAGACACTACCAGCAATTAACTAACTATAATAGAGTGGTACGTCTATATTGCAGATGACCATAATTTGGCAAAGCAAAACATTGTATGCAATTTAATAACAATTAGAAGGAAATATTGGGTATCTTTTTAACGGTTTTATATTCTTTTTCTCTTTTTCTGGTAAATCGCTCATTATTGAGAATGGAGGTTACAGGATTTATCTGATTTAACTAAATGCTTCCACCGACTTCGGCCTATAGTCGCCCTCACGGCCTGGAAAAATCTGCTAAAAGAGATGCCTTCTTTTACTTTTAATGTTCTCTTGTGTAAACTTAGGTCAGGGATTGCCATTTTGGCACCCTACTATGCAGAGGGGCCAATTTTCAGAGGGAGTAGTCCCACAATAAAACTCAACGTATAATGGAAGACTGGATACTTAATACTTTATTTAGGAAAAACAATTACTTAAGTACAATATGTAAGTCTGCAACTAGCGCTAGTTTGAGGAGTACAAAATACAAATAATACAAGAGCGAGTAAAGAGAGTGCGAGTGTGACAGAACGTGAAGAAAGAGAAAGCAATACATGTGAATGAGAAAGAACAATATAAATATACAGTTCTGTGCCGTTGCCGTCTATAGCTTGTGGAAAGTTGTTCCCACAATACTCCCCCTCAAGCGAAGCGTACTTTCTTCGTAGGCTTGGATATTCTGCCACTGCGTGTGACGTACATTGGCTTTACTGGTTCTGTAGACGTCGTCTGAAGTGGAGTTGATCCCGTTTTTATTGGCTCTGTAGATCCTGTCGGTTCAACTGAAGATGGCGTTGCTGTTGCGTGTGGTAGGTTTGCTCCGCTGGTAGAGTCTTCATTGTGCAGTATATGTGCTGGTTTTAATCGATCTATTGATACAGTGGCCGTTCGATATGGCATCTGAATGGTGAAATGTTTGTCGGAGCGTTGGATGACTTCGAAGGGTCCATCGTACGGTGGTGTGAGTGGAGGTCGAACGGTGTCATTGCGCACAAAGACGTGACTGCATGTGGCCAAGTTCTTGTAGATGAATGGCCGATGACTGGCATGATGCTTCGTAGAAGTAGTCGGTGTGAGTGACGTCATGCACTCGCTGAGACGTCGAACAAATTCCTTGTCTTCAATCTTCGACTTCGATGCTACGAAGAAATCAGATGGTAGCCGAAGTGCTGCTCCGTAAGTCATCAATGCGGGACTGAGTTGATTGTCTTGACGAAGTGCTGTACGCAGGCCAAGAAGGATGGTTGGCAGTTCTTCGCTCCAGTTGGTAGTTGCACCTCGAGCCATTAGTGCAGCTTTCATAGTGCGATGCCACCTCTCTATCTGACCATTGGCTTGCGGATGAAACGCTGTTGTCCTTATCCTGGTGATGCCAAACTTTTTCATAAGCTCGGTAAATAGCGATGACTCGAACTGGCGCCCTTGGTCACTTGAGATGCGAAGAGGACAACCAAATCTGACGATCCATCCCTCGTAGAGTGCTCGAGTGACGACTTCTGCCGTGATGTCTCGAACAGGAATGGCCTCTGGCCACTTCGTGCAGCGGTCAATGATCGTTATGCAGTATCGATAGTCGTTTGATAGTCGCAGAGGTCCGACTATATCAATGTGTATGTGGTCGAAGCGTTGCGATTGTGGATATTCACCAATAGGAGCGCTGACATGCCGATGTATTTTCGCTCGTTGGCAGAGAATGCAGGTCTTCGTCCACATGCCGATGTCTTTGTTCATTGAAGACCAGAAGAATTTCGAAGCAACCAAGTTCCTTGTAGATTTGATCCCCGGATGACACAGCCCATGTTGTGCTTTGAAAGCAGTGAAGCGGTATGTCACGGGTAGGTATGGTCGAGGCTTCGTTGTAGAGAGCTCGCATGTAATCGGCTTGCTGATTCCGGGTAAGGTAATCTTGGCGAATTTGAGGTTTGGTTTGGTCTTCAACATCTTTAGTTCTTCATCGAGCTTTTGGTCTTCAGCGAGCTTTTCGTAGTCAATCACATTAGGACAATCTATTTCTTCGATGCGTGACAAAGCGTCCGCTACTGGATTGCTTTCCCCATGAATATAGCGTATGCTGGTAACAAATTGACTGACGAAGTGAAGTTGTCGCTCGCGTCGTGGAGTGTCAGAGCTACTTGGTGTTCTTGTAAGAGCATAAGATAGCGGTTTGTGATCCGTATATACAACCACGTCATTGCCTTCGATGAGCCGACGAAAATGTTGGACTGCGGTGTAAATTGCCAAAAGCTCACGATCATACACGCTGTAGCGGCGTTGTGTATCGCTCATAGCTTTCGAATAGAAGGCGAGGGGCTTGAGTTTCCCATTGATCCGTTGTTGTAAAACGGCTCCAATGCTGTGATCCGATGCGTCAGTCATGAGGGAGAGAGGTGCGCCGTGAACTGGGTGCGTTAGCGTGGTAGCTTTCAAAATGCTTTGACGGCATGTTTCAAAGGCTTGATCGGCTGCAGCAGTCCATGAGATTGGCGTCTTGTCACTTTTTTTCTTGTTGTGAAGAAACTTGTTTAATTCTGCTTGCATCTCGGCTTGTCGGGGTAGGCAATCTCTGTAGAAATTTAGCATGCCGAGAAATCTTCTAAGCTCTTCTATGGTGTTGGGCTTCGGAAAGGTAGATATAGCTTCAGTACGCTCTTTTGTTGGCTTGATCCCTGCTGATGACACTTCGTAGCCAAGAAAGTTGATTTGTGTCTTGCCAAATTCGCATTTGTCGATATTTAGTGTGACGCCATATTGGTTCAAGCGTTCGATGACTTGACGCAAAATGATTTTGTGCTTCTCTTCATTTTCGGCAAACAGAAGAAGATCGTCGACAAAACAGAACTGGTTCTCTTGGCCTCTGAGCACTTCGTGCATAAACCGTTGGAAGGTTTGACTTGCATTTCGAAGTCCAAATGTCATGCAGCTAAATTCAAAGAGTCCAAAGGGCGTTATTATAGCTGTCTTTGCGGCATCTTCTTTGTTGATAGGTATCCAATAATAGGCCATTTTGAGATCAAGTTTTGAGAAAATCTTCATGCTGTGAAGTTGATAAGTGAAGTCCTGTATGCGAGGTATCGGGTAGCGATCCGGTAGTGTGACAGCATTTAGACGCCGGTAATCGCCGCACACGCGTAGACCTCCATCTTTTTTCTTGACGACATGTAGCGGACTTGCCCAAGGTGATTTTGATGGTCGGCAAATTCCCATTTCTATCATACGCTCGAATTCTTCTTTTGCCGCTTTGTACTTATCCGGTGGTAAGGGGCGCGGTCGGGCATAGAGTGGCGCACCGGTGGTTTCGATGTGGTGTAAGACGTCGTGTTTGGCCGGTGATTTCAGTGACATTGGTCGTAGAACATCGGGGAATTGCTGAAGAATGTCATGGTACTCATGATTTTTCTCAACTAAGTAGATAGTCGGCTGCGATGTCGTCACTTCTATTGCGTCAACAGCTAGCTTCGTGGTGTTGTCGATGAGTTTTCTGTTGTTTAGATCAACCAGAAGCTTGTAGTGACGTAGGAAGTCTGCTCCGAGTATTGATTGCTTCACGTCGGCG
The DNA here is from genome assembly GCA_963580505.1 of Ennomos erosarius. Taxonomy (NCBI): domain Eukaryota; kingdom Metazoa; phylum Arthropoda; class Insecta; order Lepidoptera; family Geometridae; genus Ennomos; species Ennomos erosarius. The sequence goes on from OY756982.1 coordinate 4,546,292, forward strand.
ATTATAAAAGTCCATTTGAAATTGCGCCGTAGTCCTAAATCAATTTGTGCTGTCTTCTCGCCATATGTACGTATCTGCGTATTATTCGCCGCAAATAAGGAGCATCCAGTTGACGGTGTTTGAAGTTGCTTGTTTCGGACGGCCAAAACGGATATGTCGGCGCCTGTGTCGACGAGGAAGCTTTCCTTGCTGCGACGATCAACGACTGAAAGGCGGTTTGTCTGGTTGGCAACATCGACGACCGCCAAAGTCGACGTTGGTCTTAGTTTTCCGACTTCGCTTGCTGTCTTGAACAAGGAGATTGACATTTCCTTGCGGAGTTACCGAAACGACGATGATAGTAGCACTCGGTGGAGTTGCGGTTGTAGTTGTCTCGAGATTGAGAGCGTGAGCGGTTGTTGTAGGAGCGACGATAGTTTCGGCCGTTGTCGTTGCGTCGGAGCTCAGCTATTTCTAGAGTCAGTTTTTCTAGTTGTTTGGAGAGTAATGCAAACTGTAGGTCAGCCGTTGTCTGTGGCTGAGATGAACTGGTAGCTATTGCGTTAACAGTTGGCGGTTCTGAGTGTTCCATCATGACATCAGCCATTGTTGCTAGAATTTCAAGCGCCGATTCGGTATTGACGGAAAGGACAGCTCGCATCTGTGTTGGCAGTTGGTTAAGCCACAGTACTCGAAGTGCATCTTCGGGAACCATCTTGCCGCCTAGGTCTCGCATCTTCCGAAGCAACACTGATGGTTTCTGGTCCCCGAGTTCAAGACCACCCAGCAGCTTTTGAAATTGGCGCGATTCAGATTCTTGGTAAACCGACAAAAGCCTATTTTTGACGGCTGCGTACTTGCCACTTGATGGCGGGTTAGTAAGTATATCGCCGATTTGCTGAATGTCCATTGCCTGGAGCGCTCCGAGAACATAGCGGAATTTTTGATCGTCCCCGGTTTTGAGTGGCTCGATTAAAGCTTCAAACTGCGCAAACCATAAGCGCGGTTGCTCGCGCCAAAATGGCAATATCTTGGATTGTAGTGAGACTGCGGCCATGTCAAATCCAAATGCAGCAGCGTTTCCTTGTAGACTCGGTGATTTATCTTCTTCCATGGTGGTATTCTTCTGATGGAGTCACCAGTTTGGCACCCTACTATGCAGAGGGGCCAATTTTCAGAGGGAGTAGTCCCACAATAAAACTCAACGTATAATGGAAGACTGGATACTTAATACTTTATTTAGGAAAAACAATTACTTAAGTACAATATGTAAGTCTGCAACTAGCGCTAGTTTGAGGAGTACAAAATACAAATAATACAAGAGCGAGTAAAGAGAGTGCGAGTGTGACAGAACGTGAAGAAAGAGAAAGCAATACATGTGAATGAGAAAGAACAATATAAATATACAGTTCTGTGCCGTTGCCGTCTATAGCTTGTGGAAAGTTGTTCCCACACCATATTCATAACTGGTAAAAGCACCAAAATAAAATCAAGAATTTTTAAAATTGTCCCATACCCTACCTCTCATAAATTCAAGCCTGGATACGTACCTTAGTAGTAGAAAGAAAGAAGGCCTGTACATTTTCTTTACTGATTACAAGGTGGCAAGACAAATCGGGGATGAGAGAGAGGAATAATCTAGAGTTGTTTTTCTGCTTCTTTGTGACTGATTAGGAAAGCTTCCCGTTTGTCTTTTGTGTATTTATCTACTTAAGAAAATAATCTTACGAAGCTTCGTTATTTCTGCCAAGAAAGGGTTTGTAAAGGGTATCAAAAGGGATTTTACGTTTAATGACTAGCTGAGCTGCTGACGATTGTAAGAGAACAAAAAACGTGTTTTCCTCAGAGAATAAATAATAAATAAATAAATAAATATGCATCAAGTACCTCATACATAATTGCGGAATTGCAAATAACAATAAAATAATTTAATTGACTCGCGACGCGTAATACTTTTGAATAGTTAAAGCACAGATTACTAAATATGTTACTAGTTAAAGATTATACTCTAGAGCAAGTGAATCAAATAAAACAGATAACCTACACAGGTACACACGTTAAACTTATAACACCCCTCTGCTTTTGTTAGGGTTAAAAACACATGAAACAACCAATGTTTATCAGCGAAAATAATTACCTAGGTAATTAAACAAGTCTCGGTAAAAAATCTAAAGATTAGAAGTTCACATTTGAAATGAGATATTGTAGTTATGTCCTAACTAATTAGTCATCGTTTTAATTCAACACCAACGAAAATAATTAATTGCTCCAGATTAAAAATGGATTAAGATAAAATTCTCAAAATTCGTATAAACTTTCAAACAATGGATTTATACTATACGAAAATAGAATCGCGCCAAAAGTAATAATAAAGGAGGACGTAGTTGTTACCCTTGTAATAAATTGTTTACAGAGAGAACTTATACATATTATGCATGAACTTTTTGTAGGAAATATCTAACAAGTGATGGTGTGTAGGTACTTGGCAAAAGGTACGTATATTTCAAGAAATATTAGAGGACCGGATAATAGCGATGGCAATTAATGCGCCTTTGCGTAAATTTCATAAACATGTTAATTCACGAGTCTTAGCATGCTAATTGCTATTGCTATGCTATTTGCTAAAACGAAACGAAATGGAAATGAAAAATGAATGAAACGAGAAATGAAAATTGAAATGGAAAATGAAATGAAAAATTATATGAAAAATGAATTGAAACATGAAATGAAACATTATGTTAAAAATTAAATTCAAAATGAACTAAATCAATTGAAGTGAAATTTTATATTTCGCAGAATTTCGCAACTACATTTCATTTGCGAAATGCTAATTGAGTATTCACATGCTAAAAATGAATGCGAATGCTAATTAAACCATCACTACCAGATAATAGCTATGCGATTTATGCAAACGTCAACATTATAATTATTCTGTTAAAGTATCTTCAAATCACTCTGGATGGAAAAACTAGTCAGCGCATTTTTCACAAGACCATTTCACCTTCCTTAATAAAATTACGGTCAGCACTATTAGGCAGCCCTCATTAAAAATTTTCATCACGGCATGGCATTAAACCCTTCCCTGCAATTCTCCAAAATATTCCTTATTACGAACAAATTAGGGCGTTGTTTGCCATGATCGAAATAATCAGTATGAATGGCTTAGAAAAGCTTAATGTGTGGTGAACATGAGTGACCTGCCAAAACATTTCAGGGGGTCTAGCAAAGATCCTTTTCCATTAGCGTTAACGCCAAAAGATAACCCAAAATACATGAACTGTCTAACTATCATCATATAGATTAATTTGTAAAGGAAAAATTAGAATCATGCTTGAGGGATGGATGGATGCGGGTTCAATCCCCGCTCTTGATTCTAATTTTTCCTTTACTAATTAATCTGTAGATTACGCTGAGCAGGCGATACTGCTATAAAAATCATAAATATATCATCATTTATATTCATATTTATATTCATGAGTTACAGCCTGATGACAGACGGACAGACAAACAGACAGAGAGATAGACGGACAGCGGAAGCTTAGTAATAGGGTTCGCTTTACCCTTTGGGTACGGAACACTAAAAACGAGTCCTATTTCTGCCAATAATAATACGCGTTGTAATCATGTACACAACAACATTTTTACAAGGAAATCGCGGGATGAATAGGCATGATGACTACTATTAAAAATTAACAAGTAAATATTACTTTCATAAAGAAGATTAAAAATGAATGCAATAATTGAAAAAATAAGTAAAATCGGTAAATAAATCACGGAGTAATAAGATTTTAAAGTTTCTACAGGAGGCATCTCGTGCCCCTTTCTCGCGAAACAGAGCGCCCCCACAGTTACTACGAAAAATTCACTCGTGACGTCACATGCCAGAGATTGTATGAAAAGCTACCACAGCTTATTATTGAGGTACTATGAACGACCTTCCCCTGATGTCACTGGCCGTTTGAGCTATCTCTTTCTATTCCGGTTCTTAAAATGCTTGTAACTTGGTAATTTTTTGAGATATTTAATTTTTGTTTTCCCAAGTGTTTATCTTCTGGGAAATACTATTAATTTATCCAAAAAAAATTTTTTTGTCATCATGCCTATTGTAACGGTATTTTTTCGGAGAGCGTTTTATTTTTATTTTTATTTTTTATTTTATTAATGTTTAAGAGAAACAAACAGTACAATATTTAGCTTAATTAACTAATGTTTCTTACACTTAAACCAATAAAGTCTCTACATATTAATCAAACTTGAATGAAAAAAAACACCTATAGTAAGTACATACCTACCTACCACTAAATTTTAAATATCAGAAGTGATTTCAAATCGCTACGAAATTTAGAAAAACAAGAAAAAAAAATGAGTTAGTTGATGAGTTACTCTTTTCCTGCAGTAACCTACCTAATAACTGGTACTTGAAGAGATTCACTGTAGTGTTTAGGCGATTATGACTAACAGGGTTTCCACCAAATCATATTACTCATCTCATAGTAGAGTCTTATAGATACTATAGAAGATACGTCACTTACCTACCTACAGCACTTAAAAGCACCATGAATAAGCGTATAAAAATTGTCCGCAGTGTCCCCACTGAGTTTAGTGTGCCATGGCGGACCCTTGGTCTGCCCTTGACCTGGCGGGGCGGAGTGACGTAATAGCGGCGGTAGCCAAACATGTCACTGCGGCTGCGTGAGAATCCTTTAAACCACTATGTTAGGTATAATACAACATAAATGGTAAGGTGTTTAAAAAAACACAAAATGATGTATCGTTTTTTAGGCTTCTAAGGTTCTAAGGATAAAACGGACCCATAACACACATACATAAGGCTCCGCTGTCCGTCTGTCTGTCTGTCCGTCTGCACCATTTCATAAATGACTAATCATAATAAACCTACAATTGTCAGTAAATTTGACTGACAATCATCAGTTACGCATTTGACTGACAACTGTAGGTTTATTATGATTTGTATTTTTATGAAATAGGGGCCAGGTTGTATCTCATATACCATGACAGATAAACAGTTGAAATTTTCACAGATAATAAATCTATGTTGCCGCTATAGTTTAACAACAACAAATACGTCATACTAAAAACAGAATGAAATAAATATTTATGGGGTCTAAATGAGAGTATTTGAAGCGAATGACTTGTGTACAAGTGGATTTATCCAGTACCTGAGTTTTATTTCATTTTGATAAGAGTTTGTATAGCCACAGCACAAGTACCAGCAATATGCATTCTGTGGTACCACTATACTACGAAGTGGTACCAGGCAGGTACAGTCACAGAATAAGTATTAGGTACATAGTACTTATACTTAGGTGATGATGACTGCCGCAATTTATCAAACATATCATTAAGATCTCCTTTTTCTAAAAGTCGTACGTTTTCAAGGCATCTTCAAAACCTCCAAGGTACATCTAACGACAAGGTCATTTCAGGAATCATCTGAGGCATTCCAGAAAAAGATACGAGATGAAAAACATTCATGTAGCCCCATAAGGCTCTAAGATTCTATTACAATAATGTAGCCTCACGGTGATGGCCCATTTATGCTCACAAAACAATCCCGAGGTGGGTTGCGATGATCGATGGCCCTCGCGGCCATTAGGTTCGTTTTTTATACTTTTTATCTGCCTCTCCCTGCCCGCCGTATCGCGCGCCGGATTGAGCCCATCTACAATTCAAGTGGCGTATTTTAAATGAGCATACTGCTTCATGGGTACGGATGTTTTTCGGTTCATCTCATATTGACGATATAAGTGAATTTATCAGTGTGCGACGGGCATTTTTTAAAAATAATATATAGACAAAACATTTGACCACTGTTTCACCTGATGATACGTGCTTTCATGGCGCCTATAGTCTTACAAAGTTATCTGTGAACTGAAGAGCGTCGCTGCGTTCGCACCAGTGCTACCATTTTATGAATAATGGTCGAATATGACGGATTTCTACAGTACATATTTTAGCATAGTTGGATGTGTTTTAGTAGGTAGGTAAGTAAAATATGATCTGTCCGCCCTGTAAGACTTAATTTATTTAATGGAAATGATGTGGTTACTTTCATAATTTTCACTAATTTTCATAAAACTTCACGCAGGCGTTCAGCCAGGCTATTAGCTAATTAATAATATAAAATAACAACTAAGAATAGTTTATTATATTGTCTTTGTTGCATAAGATCTTGATACGTCAATTATCTGCTTATTGTTAACCATACTTTTGTTATTGTGCAATTCTAGGTTAAGCTTTGATGGTAAATAAATAAATATTATTTATTTATCATCAATGCTTAACCTAGAATTGCAAATATTATTTATTTATTTATTTAAAAATATAAGCCAATCCATGACACTCCATCCATGTACTGGGAAACACATGACGTTGACGATGTTAATTTCACTCTGATAATTATTATACTTTCCCTAGGCTAGCAAGCAATAGTACGTAACTACTTACTTCATAGTAACATCAAAATAAATACACTAAAAATGGTATAGGTACGAGATTTTTTATGCACAAGTATAAGTTCATACCGAACCGGAAGGCGCAGCGTAGGCAGACCCCCCACTAGGTGGACCGACGACCTGGTGAAAACCGCGGGAAGCCGATCGATGCAGGAGGCGAGCAGCCGCTCAAAGTGGCGCTCTCTGGGGGAGGCCTATGTTCAGCAGTGGACATCTACCGGCTGATGATGATAAGTTCATAAATTGTGTATTGAATGTACCATATTTTATTTGGCAGCGCTGCTACGAAAAAAAAAGCGGTATATGGCAGCCCTAAATTGCAATATGGTGGCTGTAGTTCCATTTTCTGCCAGTTCACAGATAAGTTGGTCAGACTATAATAGCCAAATCGAGAGCAAAAAGCGAAATATGCTCAAAAAATAACGAGGCTGTAATACACTTATATTTTGATAACTAAGTTTTATATATTATATGCGCTATAAACTATTTCATACTATAGTATAGTACAATATATAATACCTACAGTAGTTTATAGTTTTTTTAACTTAGGTTATTAAAAATTATCATCTGACGTCGGATCAAGTTCTAGGAAGTCATATTTGGCACCTATCAGAGTTTTGCAGGTTATAAACACACAGAATATCTTAGAGTACATTATGTAAGTTTATTTACTACGAATACCTACACTATAATCATATTTTAAGATGATATAATATCAACCCTTGCTGGAACTTATTAAATTCAGATTAAGCTCTCTCTGTTGCTTATATTATGTGGCGTTAATCTTCTTCCTTAAAGATATAACAATTAAGGCCCTAACTAACGCCATTAATTACGCGACGCAATTTCTAGCCAACTGCCTGACCCTTTTTGTCACTAAAGCTATGAAATCAACGCGGTAAAGTTTAAAAATTATTGCTTTACGTGCTGAAATTAATTAAAATTATACCTTTCAGGTTTTCCATTATTCTTCACCTTGTTTCGGGATTAACTTTATTACCTCAGAAAATAATAATACTCGTGCGTTAAATACCTAAGAGACATAAAATAGCACACAGATCTTGATAAAGACCTCGTCTAAAACAGTAATAAAAAGTAATAAATAATACGTAATATGTGCTTATCACTACCGGGCTTGAGTAATCTTGCTCATTAAAAACAAAAAGGCTTTTGTTCTAAACTGAGAAAAATAACTTACCAGATTTGCTCACACGGTACCGCAGACCTCTTCCGCCTTTAGGATGGCATCTGTTATACGTTCCGAACTCAGCATAATTGTTATTTACTCTGCTATAATCTGCTAGATGTCTGTTCCCGTCAAGATGGTTCGGGAGGGACCTGTTCCAACCCATAACATCTCCCACCACTGATCCGCATACTGAAGACTCGGTTTGGCTCTTGGTGTCTCCATTGCAAAGGTCTCCACTGGACCTAGCACGGCGGCCCTTTAGCCCCTTTGAGGAGTGCTGGCTGATGTTTGAGCCCATCGCTCGGCGGGACCTCAGGGGGGCCCCGCCTCCTGCATCGCGCCACCTTTCTGAAGACCCTGGCTTGACGCTATGGCTCGAACTGCTGCTATGATCTGTAGAAGAAAGAAAATACTAAAGATTATCGAATCTTCAACAGTATCTGTAATAGTCTTCGACCCAATAACATCGATGAAAGGAGACATTAAAGTTAAAAGAAACTAAATCACGTTAGCACTTTAGCAGTACCTATTAGTATATTTCGGGAAGAGTTGCAATTATGTGGGTACATGGAAGACGGCTTAGCTAAAATTGTTCTAAATACGTAATTTGCATCACGTATTCATCACAGCTGTTACGTACGTGTATTGGTTTGGCAACAAAGTGATTAATCATCACGAAACTAATCTGTCGGCATTAATACAAAAGCTGTAATTGTACATAACATAACACTACGTAATATATTGCTATGCCATGGCTGTCTTGTTTCAATTCGTAATTAACTAATTTCAGGTCAAGTATTTACTGAAAATATACATGAAATTTGGTCGGACCAGTCCATTTAATTAGTATTATAATAAAATTGTCTTGTAAATGTAGTTTTTTATGACACAAATACAGGTAATGTATCAATATTTATTAGGCTTCTCACCTCCACTTCAACCATCAATTTTCCGTATTTAAATTTAGTTGTTCAGCTCCTCGTACCCTGGCAACTTTATCAGACCTACGTCACACAAAACTGGTATTTGTGGTGTGAGCGTTAATGAACTAGCAACGAGATTCATTAAATCTCCGGAAGCCCGTCACGGGGTCACAACACCCCTTCATTGAATTCTTCGATAATTTGGAGATGAATGTGGAAGTAGGTCAGTGTTAATACGCGCCATTTTAATAAACAAATTATTTTACATTTACATTTTAGGAAATAAATTATGAACTCTTTAAATGTATAATAGGTAGTGCATACTACTTTAGTGGTTTAAATATTCAGCCATAACACCTATTTCATTACTTTCGTTTTATACTCGCTGTACTGGTACAACGAGTGTAAAACTGAATCATTGATGAAAAATTAGACCAGGTAAGTGCATAAAATATGAACGTTGTGATATCATATAGTTAGTTACTCCAGATTCAAAACTCAGCCCTGCGAATTGTTTCTTTTGATTTACCTTATACTGCCGTAAAGTGAATTTTGTGAACAAGAAAATGTTTTGCCATTAGATGCAATTTGAATCTAATGTAAATTAGATATGCAAAAATAAAAATCTAGCGTAATGAGCAATTTATAATGTACCTATAACTAGGCCATTTATAGCTGACATATTATAATAGAAGGCAAAGGCTGCAAGTAACTTGACACACGTGGGAAATCAATACTTTACCATGTTGTAGTACTCGGAATATGTATGGATATAATAATAATCTTTAAATCCACAATTTACATTCAAGAATTAATAATATATGATTCGACCAGAACTTCTAGAAGATTTGGAAATACATTCGAATACACGAATTATTTCGTACTTCCCCCACGTATTGGTAGATAATCCATAATGCGTAGACCATCTAATAACGATTCACCAAGAATTGCTCATTCAAAATTTAGACCTGTAACTCAGTGAGAGAAATTCAATGAATGTGAAAGAGAAAGAAATATACGCAATGCAGAAACCACAGAACACTTACTCAGGCAAAACAAAACCCATCAATCATGTCAATCTTAACATAATTTTGAAATCCATCCAAAACGGTTAATTTTCGTTAAATTTGGCAATAGTAGACAGGGTTGTTTCTAGGGCAAACTACTGATCTCTTGCCAGGGCTGTTTACAAGAAGAAAGATGGCGCGACTAATCAATATGTTTGACAGCGACAAAAATTGAAACAACTTGTATCAGAATGTTTGCTATTTGGTGATGTAATGATAGTTTTACAAAATGCAATTTAATAATAAATAAAATATGGTACATCAGCAGCAAATTCAACAACAGACTAGATGTCACATAAAAAATGATAAGGTAATAAATTAGACGTCTACTGAGCGGTTATTATAAGCCTACCTTTCCATTTTCAATGTCCGCGTAAACAAATGCAATAAATAATGCAATAAAAACCCTCACAATACAACTTCCGCAGTAGATGTCTTATTCAAGAGCAAAACAAACAGAACTGAGCAGAACTGGTACACACGGGATCGTATTGTTGGAGCAAACAAAGATACATTGTATAAAATGATAATTATTAAATTAAACCAAAGACATTCGTGTAATCTTTCCCACGTTTTTACTTGAGACTACAATAAATCTTAGAAAAATAAAGATATTATAGTCCTCAACCGGTGGTCCACCGGTCGGTGCTATAGTGTATTTGGACCGAAGAAGCTTAAGTTAGCTACACTAGTTTCGGTCCAGTTTCATACAGATTGTCAATCTGATTTTTAGACAATTTGCTGTTAGAACAATAGATTAATCAGAACACGCATAATTACTATTATGCACCTAATTATGTGAATATAAATATTTAGACTCATAGAAGAAAAATTCAATCATTAAAGATGCACCCATGTCAATCCGATACATGATGCCTAACACTATTAGTCGAACAATAACTGACCTAAATACTCAATTGAAGACCTAATGAGTGGAGATATCATTGTCATTCTAATTGACGCAGCAATCGAAGCGCGTCGTTCATTCCATGAAGATTGATTGGTCTCTAACTGTAGGAATTAAGTAAGCAATTAATCAGACTATACGTTTTGTCTGTCAGCAAGCATTGTAAACATCTAATTATCTGTAATCACACATTTGATAGCAGAAGCACATTCATTGTTACCTAACTATAAAGAACGGTCCAATAATATTAGTTACACTATGTGAAATTTTTAAATCAATAGTGGATATAAAAAATTTCGTGGCTAATACGTCTTGTGGTTTTCACAAGACATCATACATAGGTACTATTAAGGCTCGATTAATTACATAGCTTAGCCATTAGCAAACATCGACAAATGAATCAAAAAAAAAAAAACGTTCCCATTCCCCGTCACGGCAAAATACCATTTAATATTCAAAGTGTTTTTGTTTAGATACTTTGTTCCATTTTACTGAACACGAGGGACCCTGGTTATTGAGTAATGATGCGTAACAGTGACCTTTTTTGTCTGCAGCATCTATTGTTTTCTAAAATCATTTGTTTCACGTCTATGTGTTTGTGGCATTGTGCATCTGTATTCAATACGTTGTTATTGTTGTACAGCTATTGAATGTTATGCGAGAGTTTCAAGGTGTTGGATGCAGTTTCAGTATATAATGTGAGTTTCATTTTTCTACCTGAAAAAAATTGGATAGTTACTAAGTCGAATGATAGCATATTTAAGTTGATTTATGAATGCATTATGTAAATGATATCGTCTCATGTTTCTCATCAACATTTTGACAGTACTTATTAGCATTAACCGTAAAAATAACGACCTAATAATGTTATAATTCTATCAAACATCATTGGTATCGTAACGTAACACCATTGATCTTTTCTAGCGATCACATTTGGACTGAAACTTCGATTTAGAAAACCTAAGAGATAGATAAGATCACGTTTCAAGTAATGCGTAATTTACAATCAGTAATAATCCTAATAATGATCAAGTTTACAAAAGATTTGAAGTTCTATTAGCTGGAAGCGGAAATGTAAGTATGGGTACGTCCAAGATTTATTAAACCAAGTCCGGAACGTAGCCCGGATTCGGAGCGCAATGAAATCTCGCGGAGACAATTATGTGCTGACAGGAATGACCCGACTCGAGCTGACTTTACGATATGAGTCTTAGAATTACATACTTATCTAGGAAATCGGTTGTAGCAATTTTTGTTCACACAATTCGCCCTATTTATTTAGATCTTTTTGTGCTATTCTTTTAGATTACTTATATTATTTTGTTGGTAGAGATAGAGGGACAGATTTTAGATTTTCATTGTTTCAGCCATCTAATATTCCACCTATTCCACTATAGCCATTATTTTTATAATCTTTCAATGTTTATTTGCCAACTATAGCACCACCAGCACCACTTTTATTAGACAAATTAGTCGTTCATTCAACCAAGTGTCACCGATATAATTATCACGCCCAATTATGCTTATTTAAGAGCTGTTAAAAATACATAGGTAGGTAGTAGATGTAGCATCTTATGTTAACGTTTTTGAGTCCATCGCCAAAAATTTCACTAAGCCTATACATAGAATAGAATATCATAGAATATCAATTAAAAGATTGACTGCTACTGTAATACGATATGAATTACAACTTTTTAATTGATTCTATACGAGACCATGCTGACTTACTCGATGCCAACACGAATACAAAAAATAAAAATGATATCACAAACACTTTTGAACTTTGTTAAATTGATTGCTACTAATGTTTATCCATTATAAAGTCAGAACCCGAGCCCGACTCTTTGGCACCAAGTTTAATCCTCATTCCATTATTTACTATGCCGAATCCCCACTGTTCGAGATAAAGCTGGCTGGCACTCCCTGGTGTTTTAAGTAACAGAACGTATTAAGACAAATGGCCTCACTCCCCATCCGTTAACTGTAAACTAACACCGCACACTTGATACAATTAGCATTGGCGACGGGGAACTTTGTGGCGTATATTATATTATAATAGGTAAATGCTCCTGCACATCATTTATGTAACCAATAAAACTCGACTCCAAATGAATATGTCTAATCAGATGGAAACTTACTAGCACCAGATGATAATCATTTTAAATACAATTTAAGCCAAAAACAGTTGTCTTGCGTTAGGTAGGTATATAACCATTTAGAGTCTGATTGGTTCACTTGGTCAAAATGTCCAAAGGATTTCAAAGTATGTAGTCAAAACGCACCAATGTTGAAACGATCAAAACATAATGGTTGTGTTGAAGTGACAAAATGTGTAAATCATAATGGTCCAGAAGGAGACAATGCAGGCAACTGTAGTCCAGAAACATTCAATAGAGACGACTATGGTCCAGAAACACTTAATGAAAGATAGAAAGAAGAAAGAAAGAAGTTGTTTATTCATGGCAAAAGATACATAATAAGATGAAAAAAACATGACAATAATTAAATATGAGTAACTTGATTGTCAGTTGCCACGAATCGGTCCCAGCTCAGCATGAGCTAGCTTCTTAGAGCATTTATAAAAGGAGGTGGCAAGGCAAAGCGCCCCCCCTCTGCCAGTTATATGGCGCTATTTGGTCATCTACAATATCATAGTGTGTGTGTAAACACTGCGTAAATACGCAAGTTTGTATAACGGTGTGCGTGTTTTAAGATGGTGTGTGGCGTGCGTTTACACCGCATATATCTGTAGTCCAGAAACACTTAATGCAGACATCTGTAGTCCACACTTAATTCAGATGACTATAGTCGTCCAGACACCAGAGACTTTTTAGAAGTAAAACGTGAAGAGTGTGAGGAAGAGCTTAACCTGGAAGTTAAATTCCCAACACAAAATAATAATTCTCTTTCATTATTCAAAACTCTCAGGCGATTACACCCACCGAAGTTTTTCGAGTTCAATTAAGAACGCGTAAAGTTTACAGCATTATGGAGGGGGTTGAGAGTTCGTCTTGCAATTTGGCAGTTTCCTACTTTACTAAGTGCCAGTTCGCTGAGGTTTATTTCTTCTTCTTTATAAACTTTAATAATTATGTAATTTTTTTTGGCTTAAGCTTGGTTTCACATTTAATTCTGTACCTATACTTATATAAAAAGACATACTTAATGTCATTAGTTTATTATCACTACATTTTCAACGTTTTTGTGAGATGCTAAGCGAGTGCGCTACATGGTGCCAAAATTCGAAAATGCGAATAAGAGATCTCATAACTTGATTGTAGAAATACTTTCTATGGGTTTGAAAGTTTTAATGGACAGGCACGTGATTGAGTATAGTTAGCTACTATGAAAAATTTCTCCTGTTAAATTGCAAATTACAATAAAAGTTACGTGATGATCCCTCTGATTGATCTGTTTTGTTTTTCTTTAATTATTTTACTGTGGCTTATAGAGGAAAATGTAAACATCAGCATCGGCCTAAAAAAATCCACTGTGGACAACTTCCATTGAGCGTTATAAATAAAAGATACATTTTGTGTATTGAAGTATTGCATTGCATTTCCTTCTTGTCCGGAGCTATATTTTGAGTTTTAACCCATTAAGTAACTACAAATTTATTGTAAACTGTGAACTTACATGTACAAAATACCAGCAGATATCTAGTACGAAACTCAAATACTTACTGTCAACGTAGTGTAGTCAGTAGATCAATTGAAGATTAGGTAACTCACGGATCACGCTCTTTGGCACTAAGTCAGCTTTTTATCGCCAATTCCTTTTGTGCATACAAAGTTCTCTATTACGGCGGACTGTTAGCTCTCGGAATTCCCAGAAAGCTATTCCCAACGGTGCAGATCGTATAACAGTTACTATGTAACCAGCGGACTGGGTTTCTCATCCATTCGGTCCGTCACAAATTTTGTATTAAATAATGAACGCTTTCTAAAAAAATCCCAGTAATTCTGGAAACGCTAATCGAGTTAAGAACTCAGAAAAAGGTTGAAAATTTTACTTTAAACGTTTTGATAGGAAATTGAAAAACCTGAACCTTTTGCTTTAAAAATCTTGGCTTTTTAATTAGTTTTCTTGTTAGTTCATAAACTGAAGTTGTTATTTGAGTTAAGAGTTGTTTATTCTGCTTTTTCATCGACTTGTTAGGAAAACACTAAGTAGTAAATTTTTTACAATATTATTCACTGATGGTTGGAGGGTTGGAAAATCGATCTAGGTGATTTTTTTCCGAGCGGATGACATTGGCATTTGGCTGTATTACATTATTTATGATTTTTTATTATAGCAGGATCGCCTGCTTAGGGTAATCTATAAAGGAAAATTTTACTCTGTAAGTTGGTTGTAATAGATGAAGGATTAGATCATGAGATCACTTGTCACGATAGCTTGAGCTCGTTAGTTAGACACACGTGTGCCTAAATGTCGGTCGATGATTAGAACATCACTTAACACCACCTGCACTTAACTACAGTTAACCGTTAATGCCAACAAATGTAATTAACGTGTCCCTACTAATACCTACACTATTTACTTATCAACTTGTCTTCAGTTGATTTTATAAACTTGAAAATGAACCTGAATCTAACTTAAAAAAACGTAAATACTTGTTCTTAGTCTGGGTGTTGTGGGACCATGGTCCTCGTAGTTTCTGGGTCCCTAGATACAGGGTATCCTATGAAAGGGCGTTATCTATTTATGGTTATAAAATAATGCTGTTCCGTTTATGAAAGTCGAAATGAAAAAGACCGCAATAGTTTTAGAATGATTTGTCCATTTGAGTTTAGGATGTTGTTTAATAGCATTTACACTATGTCTTTAGGCTGATAAATATAGGCATAGTCTCAATACTTTTGAAAAGAGCATTTTGCCAAATGAAGGAGTGGGCGCTCACTAATAAAAAAGTTACAATAATACTGAATTGCCTGACAGAACCAGTGTAATTAAAAAAATAATCTTTCTAACAGCTTAGAATACAGAACAAATTTGAATCAATCTCTTGATTATGATCGGACATGTGAAACTGAAAAGGGTAAGCTGAACGTGAAGAAATTAAGTAGCATTGTTAAGTTTTATGAATATTCAAACGATCTAATAAGTCAGCAGTTTAAATAAAATAAGATCATCTCTGGAATGGATTTTCTAAACTCTTTGATCATTGAAGTATATTGAGAAATCTAACAGATTGGAGCAAAACCCTTTCGAATCATAATGAACAAACAACAAAATGACACGTATATGTAAATATTATATAGCAGCTGGATCATCATCATCATTTACGGAATGATGTCCACTGTGGATGTCTACCGCTTCCACATATTTACCCTTTTTCAAACTTTGTATTCTATCGGGAATAAACGCAAAAATAAGATTAGTAAGGAAGTTCGCCGACTTTCGTAAATGGCAGGTATTTTATTTGTCAGATATTTTGTGATTGACATATTGCTGGGTTGCTGGGTCTTCAAACATTTTACCTCTAACTTCGGCATCATAACCCGTTTTACCTATTTCGAGGATCACACCGTATTTTTTATCGACTGATAGAATCGGTAGGGATGTTTTACATTATTCTTGTAAGTAGGCAGCTATAAATTTGCTGTCATAGAACTTGTAAAAAGAAAATTGGCTGTTGAGGTTAGAACCGTGATCAGAACACAAGAAGCTATCCAATTTTTAACATAGTCGAAATGCTACCGATACTTATTTTTAGTTCAGTTTCAGCCAGTTCATATTTTTTTTATTCCATCGATGAAGTGACATCCGTCGCTCTAACGAAAACGTGTTGATATCGAAATTGAATGTGTCGAAATCCATATTTAGCTATTTTTATGTTCCGTAGGCGAATGTGGAGGGAGTGGGTGTTGCGAATTGCTTTAGATCGCGCATTTAGTGATGAGAAACCAAATTATACGCTGTTATCGATATTCAGACCATAAAGTTTTTTATATTGATCATATTGGTCACAGATAACCGAATATGTTACGTAAGATCTCATTGTTTAAATTGAATACAATCAATTGAATTAAATAGTTATTACGATGAAACAATATAACTATTATTTGTAGTGAACAATGAACATGGAACTCTTTTGTTTCTTTTTATTTTGAAGTCTGCAAATAACTCGATATTTTTTAATAACTTATTGAGTTATTTTATCGAAAAGAATAATTTTATGCATGTTGCTGTTAAATTTTTGTTGATGAGAAACCGCAGTGTCTACAATCTAAAATGGGTATAGTGTTTTGGTTTAGGCATATTGCGATTAAGGCACACTGCGTTTTAGGTAAACCAGCGATTAAATCCTTGCACTCTTGTAGGAATTATCTAGCTAGAGTCTGAATAATAAAAAATAAATAAAAGAAAATCGCAAATGCCTAAGTGAATTGCAACTCCAACAGTACCTACCTAACTGTTGAATTATAAAATAGGTAGGTAGTGTGGGTTAAGTTTGAGCAAACCTCACACGAACCCATGTTTAAACATTGACTAAGAATAGATGGGGTTGGCATTAACTGTGCATGAACAGCAGAATTTATGGCACATACTATTTGTAGTACCAACTAACTAAAACATTAACTAAAAGTTGGAAAACTTGTCTCCAAAAAATTTATCGATAGGACGTCAGGACTTCTCTACACTAGGTATTAATAGCAGCACCGCTTGTGGAATGCGCGTTGCTTGTAGAGCTGAGCGAACTATGTAATGAAACCACTGTTCAAGTTGTGTGTCAAGTTCAATATGTTCAAGAATAGATAGATTTTACAGACTCGGGTAAAGCTTACTGTGCCTCTTATTACTACTATTTTTAGGGTTCCGTACCTAATGGGTAATGTGAACCCTATTACTAAGGCTGTCCGTCCGTCTGTCTGTCTGTCTGTCTGTCACCAGGCTATAACTCTTTAACAGTGATAGTTAGTTGACATTTTCACAGATGGTGTATTTCGGATGGTGTAACTACAAATACTAAAACAGAATAAAGTGAATAAGTATTCAAGGGGGCTTCCATAAAAGGAACGTGATTTATTTGCTGTTGGTACGGGACTCTTTGGTGCCCGAGTCCAACTTGGCAAGTGAAAATTTGTTTCCGGTTTGAAAATAATCGACGCGTGTTTCGTTCTAAAAGCGAATGTCAGTTATTATTCGATTTTAATATCGATAAGAAATTAGCATCACAAAGTTCTACCGATACATTTCTAAAATAATGGATACCTAAAACATCATTTACATGGACGCGTCGAGTGGATATTATATGAGACTGCAGCTGACTGTACATTGTACATAATACCAAAAATAATTAAACCAATTTGAACTCCTGTCAAGTTCGTTGCTCATTTTGGCAAGATTTTGTCAGAGCGTTCGAGCTATCGTTCTTTGTTCTAAATATACTTGTTATCTCTAAAGATGCGGCGCACGGTAGTTGAGTAAACTAGTTCCTTCCGCGGCTCTTTGTGCCTGAGTTAATTAGAGATTTTAAAAGCGGGTGGGTGGGGTTGGAGTAGCGTCACAGATAATCTAAAGAACTTGGCCTATAATAGCTCAGTTGGTAAAAGTATAGCGAAAAATTCTAGGTTGTGGGTTTGATTCGATACCCACACAACGAAAATTCGTGTGATGAACATCGATGTTTGTTTAGATGACGCATTGTGAAATAATAAAATTTAGTAAGTTTATCTTGGCAGTTATATTAAAGTCGTCGTGAAATAAAAAGCTTATAAGAAAATAGTAACGAAACCTAAGATACAAAAATTGATAAGATTTTGTGGTGAATTAGGTAAGTTGTACATCGTTTGAAAACGAAGAACTGCAGAGAAAACATGTAGGATGTACATATTTTAACTGTAAACACTGATTGTGAAAAACTTTGACGATCGTTAAAATTTCTTTTGGTAAGTACAAGACAAGCATCCTAATATTATCTACATAATATGTAAACTGAAGCAATATTTACAAGACTTACCTCAAAATTTCGAAGCGCCTTGATGAGCCGCGTTAAATATAAAACATTTTCTACACCTAACAATTTCCTTTACGAAGAGATCAAAAGCTTCATAAGAGATACTTGGAGTGAAAAGTCCAGTGTACATAAATTTCACAACACAGTACACATAACATATTAAAGAGTTAACAATATTGAAACGGAAGCTTTAGGTTAATAATTCATCATAAAATATCAATATTTTGAATTCAGATTGTTTTTCCAATTCCAAAGTAAAAAAATATTAACAGTTCTTGTGGCTGGCAGCAAGAAGTGCGGAAGACCGGGATCAATGGCGCGTCTTGGAAGAGGACTAGGTATATCTAATAGGGGCTCATGATGCTCATGATGATGATGATGATGATGATGATGATGATGGTGATGATTTACTTTTACATACTTTAAAATAAAGCCAATCAGTAGCCAAGTAGTAGTGTAGCCAAACAGCATGTTTACATCATCTCTATGAATGATAGGTAAAAAGTTAAACTCTTTTTCCCTGGCACTCGACTGTTGTTCGCACCACAGTGATGCTTTTTTGATTGTTTATCTACCATTACACAAACCCTTATAAATGTCTTATTTCAGTCAGTAAGAATTTAAGTTACTATTTCTAATTTCTAAAATATATAATGCTAAACAACCGTAATAGATGACTCACTGATTCACTGACTGACTGACTGACTGACTGACATGAATGTTTTCATAGGAAGGAGCCATCGGACGACCTTACAATCTATAAGAGATATGTACGAAAAAATCCCGAGGCCAAAAATTAAATATGTCAGCATC
This sequence comes from Ennomos erosarius, assembly GCA_963580505.1. Lineage (NCBI taxonomy): Eukaryota > Metazoa > Arthropoda > Insecta > Lepidoptera > Geometridae > Ennomos > Ennomos erosarius. Next base: position 4,565,609 of record OY756982.1, read on the forward strand.
AGAAAGTGGTACCAGGAAGAAGTTCCAGATGGGATCTCGGAAACGGTAAGAGATAAAGATAAACTAATTGAACAAAAATGTAGTAAACCTTGGGACGATTCTAAATAAACAATAAAAAAAGGTACCTCTCATACAAAAACATATATTTTTCATACGAAAACCGAAAAATACGTACTCAGAAAGTCGTATATTCCTGTCCTGTCATCCAGTAAGAAACTCTATCGTCCCTCGAATAAGGTCAATAATCGTATGAAATAAGATGGCCGCATACGGCTAACTTCTGTTCGGTGCTGGTAAATAATAATGTGGTCTATGGTCTATGGTGGATGGAGTGCGACCACTCGGGCAGATTTCTGCCATTTGGGCAGATTTCAAATTTACACTAATGATAAATAAATAAATGGTGTATACGTTTTAAAAATGTGTTGTTATTATGAGAAAAAATGTAGAATCCGCCATTTTGAAAATTTCATTCGTTCAACAGCTGATCTTCCTTATTACGCTGAAACTACATTAGTATTAGATATTACACACAGTATAAGATATTTTGAGCTTACGTATGTTGTGGTAGTAATAGGAATTTCAGGTTATATTGGAAAAAAATTTCTTCATTCCGAATGAAAATATCCACCGTTTCCCAAAATGGTTGCCATACGTACTGTTGATGTGACTACCAAAGACGACGACGAGCGAAGCGAGGAGGAGCTTCAAACTACCTATCGCGACGACGAGCGAAGCGAGGAGGAGCTTCAAACTACCCATCGCGACGACGAGCGAAGCGAGGAGGAGCTTCAAACTACCTACCGCGACGACGAGCGAAGCGAGGAGGAGCTTCAAACTACCTACCGCGACGACGAGCGAAGCGAGGAGGAGCTTCAAACTACTCATCGCGACGACGAGCGAAGCGAGGAGGAGCTTCAAACTATCTACCGCGACAACGAGCGAAGCGAGGAGGAGCTTCAAACTACCTACCGCGACGACGAGCAAAGCGAGGAGGAGCTTCAAACTACCCATCGCGACGACGAGCGAAGCGAGGAGGAGCTTCAAACTACCCATCGCGACGACGAGCGAAGCGAGGAGGAGCTTCAAACTACCTACCGCGACGTTGAGCGAAGCGAGGAGGAGCTTTAAACTACCCATCGCGACGACGAGCGAAGCGAGGAGGAGCTTTAAACTACCCATCGCGACTACGAGCGAAGCGAGGAGGAGCTTCAAACTACCTACCGCGACGACGAGCGAAGCGAGGAGGCGGGTGTTTATTAGAATTTACAAAAAAATTACAATAAAATTGCACATACGCACAGCGAAAAACATTCGCGTTCGAGTTCAGAAATTACAAACATCCTACTTTCAGTGTTAGGCCCAGAGCCACTCCTATCCTGTTCTGTGAGAAAGAGTGAAGGGAGGGGGAAAAGAAAGGGGAAAACGATGACTAGATGAAGGTGAAGGGAGGCAGGCGCTCCTGCCTCCATTCGCCGATTCATCCATTCATCTTTTTCCTTTATTTTTTCCCCTCTTTCATTATACTGAGGCTAGGCGTAAAATTAATAAACCCATGCGAAGAGAGGGGGGGGGGGTTAAATACAAATTTAGTAAAAAACTACTATATTATTTCATTTTACGATAAGTTTTGATATTTGAGGCTTAGGCTACTTTTTTAGGCGACAGAGGCTGAAATTCGGCTACTTTTGGCTACTAAAACTGACAAAAATGGCGATATTAGTCCCGTCGTCGTTGGCAACACTCGTCAGCTGTTGTTCATTTCATTCTGTTAAATTCATGTCATGAAAGATCTAAGTCGGTAGTTTGGGTAGGAAAAACTGCATTGCAAGCTGTGCAATGCAGTTGTGTTCAAGCTGTGATGGTCTGTGCTGTGAATTTCAGCAATTTATAACCTTTATGTAAGTCTTCTCTTTTTGTTATTAAAGTTTGAAGTCGTACTTCATGTGTGTAAATAAATGTGTGCAAACTAGATACCGAACCGCATACCGAAAAGTATACATAACAAGACACTTCAAACATAGGCGTCAAGTCATTCAAAGTTTTACCCGCATAAAAGATTTCAACTGAGAACTAAAGTCACCATACAAGTAGATAAAAGGCAGACTTACATTACAGTTATGCTTTGCAATGTGTTTTATTTATGACTAATGAATTGAACGCTCAAAGTGGCGCTCTTTGGGGGAGACCTATATTCAGCAGTGGACGTCTTCAGGCTGATGATGATGATGACACAAGAGAAACCAATCCCAAGATTTAATCCATAAAGCATACATTCTAACAAATACCTACTTTTATTCATTTTTAGGACCTAAAAAAGAGAGCTCAGTGTAGTGTGTGCTGCATGTTGAGCTGATGGATGCAGGAGGCAAGCAGCCTCTTAAAGTGGCGCTCTCACGGGAGGCCTGGACGTCTTCAGACTTGATGATGAGACAAACGCAGTTATTATTCGAAGAAAGCATACAAAATCAATTTAGTTATGTAGGTATAAAGTTGTCTGGAAGAGACCGCTTTAGTTTCCCTCAAAGTTGAGTGGAAGTCAAGTGAAGGATTATTGGTGAAATGTTTTGGAATATGGGGGTCAGTTTCAAGCTTGTGTGTATATTTATTATTTTTTTGTAAGTGTGGTGTTTCAATAAAGTGTTTTATCTATCTGTAGAATTATGAGGTGCTACCTACGTCATGTAAAGATAAGTTGCTCTTTCTATGTAAACTGTATCTTACCTAAATAAAGAAATGTATCTATGAGTTTTTTTTGTGTCTCAGTATAAGGTAATGGTGGTGGATCATCAACTGTTATATTATTCAAATTTAAAATTATTAGGGCAGGATTTATATATCTAGCTACCTAGAACTTTATTCATTTTGGTGGATTTTTCATACTATTATCTGAACCCGACTGAAAAAATAGAGGATTTTTTATTTTAATCTTATATAGATAGGTAGGTAGGTACAACCGATGGGGAAAAAAGGTTTTTGAGTGGCGACCACGGACCGAAAGATGCAGCGTAGGCTGGCTCCCTACTAAGTGGACCGATGATCTGGTGAAAACCGTAGGGAGCTGACGGATGCAGGAGGCGAGCAGCCGCTCAAGGTGGCGCTCTCTGGGGGAGGCCTATGTTCAGCGGGGTTCAGCAGTGGATGTCTTCAGGCTGTTGATGATACATTATTTATACAGGTGCTTGATGGTCGGGCAGCGTTCCCCTTGATCCGTAGTATACCTAATCAATCTTAAGAAAAAGAACTACATCTCTCTGAACATAAGCTTTCTTTATAGTGCCACTTTGACCGGCTACTTGCATCCTACATCCATCAGCTCCTTGCATGTCTGACCAGATCAATTATTACCAATTATAGTTATGCATGTTTGTCCAGCTAACAGGCACTTACCTTGCCCTTTTAGGGCTTTGTTACCTTTATAAAATGAAAAAATAAAAAAACACCATTTATGCTAAGTTTGTTTGTAAGCATTACTATAAAGTTCTTATATTGTGGTATTCAAGCCGTCACCGCCGTATGTTGTGATGCTTTAGGCTTCACATCAACAACCATCAGAGATTCACTGCTGAACATGGGCATCCTCTATAATATGCCACTTTGGACACTTATCATAGGGGGCTATAAACTTTGTAAACAGGGTGAATTCTATGAGGGGAGCTTGCTTGGTAGGCAGCTTGGAGATGGCAAACATTTCAATACATTTGTATCCATGGATTTTCCCCTTTAGACAGCTCTTACGAGACCAACATAGGCTTATCAGTAGAACAGATAATAACGGCCCAAATATCTTGACTTAGAATTGTGTTATAAAACATTGAGAGCTGTTCAGCAGCTGCATAGTCACATAAGTACACTTCACAGTTTTAATATTTGGAGGTATATAGTATATGGGGTAATAAGATTAGCCATGTTAAATTTCTGAATGAGTAATTTATAGGTAGGTATTAAACATTGAATAGGTATTTGAAGTAAACCTCTTGGGAATTGGGTAATAACTGTGTAATAATGGTTTGTTCGCATGAGTTCAACTTTTATTAATGTATATAACTTTTATCTAATCTTCGCATGTATCTAACTTATTTATGCATGGTTCTTCTGAGTCAGTAAAATTTATAGCATCATATTGTTTGTCCTGGTGCTGAATTGTCCACTACATACACCATTCAGACTTTTACAGTCATGAACATACAGCATAAATGAAGTATTCCTCATCAGTAGGTAATCTGTAAAAAAAATAGGTCTTAATATACTTGACACAGATCTAGCTAAGAATCAGGACACCTAAATGGACTATTTTACATCTTTCTGCTTATTATACTTACCTATATTATAGCATTCAGTTCAGTTCAGCTGTGGAGAGATATTTACATAACCACTATTTTGCTGTCGCACAAAATTATAGCACAACAAACTCTTTTTTTTATTTCATCCATGCATCAAACAAAGACTTTTAATATAGGTATTCAAACATAATTGCAGCTACAGTTGAAAATAATAAGTTTAGGTAGGTACCTAACCTAACTAAACTTATTATTTTCATGTGCGAAGAACATATTCTAAGTGAATGAATGCAGCGTTTTATATTAGGTACCTACCTACTAAATCACGTAAACATCCACAGCTTCCTTATCTTACTACTGGGTATTCAAGTCTCTGCTCTTGTCTTATAAGAAAACTGGAAAAAATGCATTTATTTTAATAAGTTTGTTAAAGACGATTTCTACATCTTTACCAATGTACTCTGTGATTTCTACATTTACGACAATAGGTGCGTTCCAGTTGCACTTCTTTATTTTAGATCAAAGAGCAGGTGAAAACTCATATGATTTCATAAATCACTCGGGTCCTTTTTGGAACATACTCTGCTACAAATTATCGCAGAGTGATTAATCACACTTAAGAATCGGGGCTTCAGATTTTATAATACGAGAGTAGCATCAGCGGTGAATATCGGTTCAGAAAACAAACTAAGACCTGTAAGGTATGATTTTATAAACACTGCGTTAGATTTCTTCTTTTTACTGAGAAATCTAACTAACTACTACTACTAATGTAGTAGGTCGCAAGTTCGCTGGGTTGCTCCTAAATCGCGACTGTTACTTTTCATAAAGTACCTTCAATCGCCATGGATCATAATCTCACTAGGCATTTGAAAAATCCGTCTGTTAAAAATCACAGCCTATGTAAAATAGCAGATGAAATCACGGTCACTGAAAAAAAACATATATGATGAAATGATTATGATTTTAAAGTAGCAATCATTTCCACGCCTACGCAGAACCAGACCTTTAAAATCACTCGTGAATTCACAGAGTAAAAATTGTTTTCAGTGTTCTTAAATAGGCTTGACAATTCAGAAAATAGGTATGTATCACAAAATATAAAACGAAAGGGTTTATAGTCGTCAGCTTAGCTTGAAACACTGACAGTGACAGATAGTGATACACACCTATTTAACGCCATCTATTGGGTCATATTTAAATTACAATTTCTTTGTTTTAATAAAACAGCTCATTAATGTCATCATTGTGAGAGTTTTTGATAGTCAAAATATAAAAAATAACGAAAATGACACCAACTGGAACCCATCCAATGCATCAGCGATTTTTCTCTAATCTGTGAGCGAAACTAGGAACTAAGTGACAGCTGACAGAATGATATCGACAACATGAAAAACCGCCGATGGATGATTTGTATATACTATATCACACCCTGTGTTCGTTTTAGCCCCGGTGGCATTATTGGCATTTGCAAAATTAGCGATGATGTCAAGCGTTCGTTTTGGAAATTTTACCAATAATGCCAATTTTGATATTTTTGCCCAAGAGTCAATATTGGTAGTTCACGATGACAATTTTGAGCTATCCAAACGGTGAACGAAAACAGTTAAAAATGCCAGTAAGTTTTGGTCATGGCGGAAAATAAAGTTACACCGATCCGGAAGAAAATCTGGGGGTCCCCAAGGATGCTGAACAACATTTTTAAATCAAGTTTTGCATTCGCCATTTTTTAATAGGGTTGCCATATAAAGGTGCTTTTATCGAAATATGAACTTTCCTTTTTTACGCCTCTAATATGAATGTTATAGAAAAGTTGTTTTTGGGAATCGAGTAGAGTGTAATAAGGGACAAAACGGAATATTAATTAAATCGATTTTTTCAAGATGGCGGATATAGACATATCGACTTAGAGAAAAAGTGATCCTATCCGGATGAAGATCTATCTGAGAATTCCCTTAGATACTTAGTAAGAATATGGGAAACTAAATTTCATTTAAAAATCATAGGGTTGCCATACAAAAGTGATTAACCCCAAAGGATCTCAGAAACGGTAACAGATAAAAAAAAACTAATGGAACAAAAAATGTAGTAAAGCTTGGGACGATTTTAAATCAGTCATAAAAATTGGTACCTCTCATACAAAAAACATGGTTTTCATACAAAGTTGTAATGCACCTATCATTTTTTAACCGAAGCTTATCAGAAAAGAAACTAGATGGCGTTGTACGACTCTAAAACACGCAAGCGTTTTATACCCGAACTACAGTGGTAGAGAAATGAACAAAAATAAACTGCAAGAATAATTATTGAAATGCTTATTAACGAAAACTGTAAGAGGTAGTTGGGGGGTGCTCGACTAATAAAATGTTATAGAGAACCATGGCTTTCGGATGGTCACCAAAATTCAAGATGGCGGCCATTTTGAAAGTTGGTCCGATTCGGCTGATTTTATGCATCGGGGAATTTTTGGGGCCCTTGATTCCATAGTTGAAAAAATATTTTGGATTCCGCCATTTATAAAGATGGCTGCCATGCATTTTTTTTTTCATTTCCGGCGCATTGTTTCTTTATACCTATGGGAAATTTTGATCCTTTTTTTTATAAATTTGTATGAAAAAGGACAATCTAAATTCAAAATAATTCATGACCTGGTCTTCCGACCTTCCATCATCGTGACCATCGAAGGCCTGGCTAAGCTATATGAGATAAGTCATATGCGTTCTCAGGAATGTCATAGTAAACCCTGGGACGATTTTAGAGAACACAAAAAAATTCAAAATGGCGGGAAAAAAAACAGCCATACTAATTTTGACTGGAAATGACGGCGAAACCATGACACTTTAGTAAAAAGAGCTCGAACTAATATTGTTTGGAGGCCGGAAGGGAAGATATTACAATATTTTATTTTTTTCAAAATGGCGGAAATTTCGGTCTTGGCGGAAAAAAAGTTTCTCCGATCCGGATGAAAATCGATATCTAGGAGTCCCCAAGGATGCTGATCAACATTCTAAAATCAAATTTTGACATGCGCCGTTTTTCAATAGGATGGCAACCCAAAGGTGATTTTATCGAAATATGAACTTTACTTTTTTACGCCTCCAATATGAATGTAATATAAAAAGTTGTTTCTGGGGATCGAGTAAAGATGTTTAAAGGAACAAAACAGAACATTAACGAAGCGAGAAGGAGCTTCAAACTACCTACCGCGACGACGAGCGAAGCGAGGAGGAGCTTCAAACTACCTAACGCGACGACGAGCGAAGCGAGGAGGAGCTTCAAACTACCTCTTTGGGGAAATAAAACAATATGGCCGCGATGCAAAATTAAAAGGCGCACACTATCTGAACTAATAGAGGCAAGCATAGCGTGTTTGGACTCATGTTACAGAGAACAACGGAAGCTTTCTTACAGTTTTAACATAATTCAAAGATGGCGGATTCAAAATGGCGCCCAATTTTATAGTAACTCGGATTCAGCTGATATTTTATATTTGGGGGTTTTAAAGGATGCTGATTTCAAATTTAAACCTTTTACTTGACTGACAGCATTTTTCAAGATGGCCGCCATGCAAAAGTCAGATCAATTATCATTTTCTTTGAAAAATACCCCTGTTTTGTACTAATTCTTGCAAAATTACAAGTTTAAACACAAGTATAGCGTTTTGAAATAATGATACGCCACGAAAAAACACCCACGCGGCCCGCATGCGGGCCGCGAACAGAGCACCCTAGTGTAATACTTATAATCCTCAACCCTAGCTAGGCGAGGATGGAGCGGTCCATTTGCCTGTCATCAAGTCAAACAAATAAGGAACCAATTAATGTCTACGGGCGTCTCGATTAGCCACTCAGGGCCCAGCATCAACATCTTACGAAGTTTTGAACAAAACTCCGAGTTTATAAACTGCTGCGAACTTTGAACAATGTCTTCGTGAGTTACGCATGACTTGGATAAAGGATCAAAGTTATGTCGTTTGTTGATGTTCCTTTAGTTATTATAACTTCTCATAGTCATGTAGTATATATATAATTAATTTATTATGTATAATTTTCTTACCTATCTTCGGAACTTTGAATATAATTTTTCTTTAATTACTTACCTAGGCGTTGCAGGTATTAGTTAGTCTCTTGTCACTGATATAAAGTTATACTGTATTAAATAATGATACCTATTCCTTTTTTGGCTGTGAAATGAAGTATTGTTTTGTGTTTATTAAAATATAAGAACTGTGAAATAAATAAATAAAATAAATAAAGAAAATAAATCTATCGTTAATCAACTGCTTTTACGTACCTACTTTAAAGAGAGTCAATGTTATTCCGATTTCAATGCAGCAATCTAATCAAATCGATACTTCGATACAACCGGCGGTATCGCCTTTGTTTATTTGAAAGCATTCTACTTATAAAGCGCAAGCTTGCAAACGCAAATTGGTATTTTAGTAATACAGGCAAGTGAGAACAACGAAAATAAAATACTTTCTCTTGTGCGACCAATTGAAAGAAAGAAAGAAGAAGAAAGAAAAAGTATTTATTCAACACACACAAATAATAACAAGAATACAAAATAAAAATTAAATAAATTTATAGGTACAGTGGTGTTGAAAAGGGCTTAACTCAGCATTCATGCCGGTGCACTCAACACCTGGCGCTGGTTTTCAGGTAAACTCTTTGGTTGACGGGTAAGTAACAATTAGTTGTCAGGTGACTATGAAAAAAACAAATACGAAATACCTAATAAAATAAAAATATACATATATACACAACACAATATACAATAAAATTATTATTATATATTAATACACACAATACCATAAATAAATAAAAAACAATAATAATAAACATACACTTGAAAGAATAGATAAATGGTAATTGATGAACATAACATATTAATTATTGCTACACAACATGTGGGTTATACGACTGAACAAGTATACTTACAAACAAGCATTGCAATAGCATATACCTAACTAGATATTTTAGTAACCTTTGCAGCTCGTTGATTTTGGTAGGTATAGATGGTCATATATCATATATGAAAACACAATAGAATGAGTCTTTATTATTTTACTTATACGAGGCACTCAATCCTTGACTGATTAAGCAGATTTTTTAATTTTGAAGTGACAAAGTAACGATCAGCAAAGTGTGCGTGTAAGTGTGAGGATAATGAATTCAAGAAGCCGATGAATTATGAGTGTTAAGGCATTGTGGTTATGCAACGTTATTCAGCTAATAGTGGACTAATGTTTGGTTTTCATGTAGAATTTGCGAGATTTTCTAGATTGTTAGAAAATTTTATGTAGCATGAAAATGTTTGACAGGCTGGCAGTAAGACTGACTAATATTACTAATACTAATATAGTCAACCCTGCTAAAAGTAACATAAGAAAAAACTCAATGGTAGGTTTCATCAATGGGTTGAGTTAAGTGTTTTGCAAAAGAAACTACACATTAGACACCAAAAGCTACTATATAGCTTAAACCACAGAACTTGCTCTATTAAAGTCTATGTTTAGGTTGTACGAAACATGTACCAAACTTCGATATTGGTTGATATTGACGCCGCCATAAGGGGCTGGCACCAGCCTGGTACTCCCTGGCACACCCTGACACAAAGCGGGCATTCACAATTTGCTAGTCAAAGAACTGTCTGGGGAATTTTATGAAATTTCCAATGAAATATTTGCTCGCGAACGCGAACGTTTTCAAAGAGAAATAAACTTCGTTTTCGAAATGTATCATGAGTTTGTAATTTGAATGGATACCTATTTGAATACCGTAAAAGTGTGACAAGAAAATACAGTTGGCATACAATTGAAAAGAATGAGGTAGTAAGCTCATTCAATATAAATAAATAAATATGTGTGGACATTTCACACAGCGCCATCTAGCCCCAAACTAAGCATAGCTTGTACTATGGGAACCAGATAACTGATATAATACTTATATACCTTTTTTTTTGTTTGTAAATACATACATAGAATATAATATAACACCCAGACGCAGAACAAACATCTATGTTCATAACACAAATGTTTGTTCCGGGTAGGAATCGAACCCACGGCCCTCAGTTCAGAAGGCAGGGATACTACCAACTGAGCTATCGGGCCCGTCAATATGTAACAATAGATCATCACGTAGACGATGTAAGTTGCTGAAAATTTAACGTTTAAGTACATTCCTACTTAGTTTTAGAATATTGAGGAACCTATTCAAGAGAAAAAGCTGAGATGTATTATATAAAAAACAGACAGACAGCGTATGGACAGATGGACTGATACGCAAACAAACAACGTTGGCAACCAGTAAGTAACGATTTGCAGTGAAGTTTGCAAACTCTTGGTTTTCAGAGTATGCCTCTAAGAAATCTACCTGTCAGATTTTAAACTACCATGGTCACTATCTTCAGTTCGTCCGTGATCACGGAGATTGCAACAGAACCGAAATATCGGCAACTCAAAACAAATAAATTACATGGTAAATACCCCGTTAATAAACAATACGTGAGTAATCTACTTGTCGTAAATGGAAGCTATAGATAAAGAAAGAAAGAAAGAAAGAAAATGAACGTTAATTTAAATATAGATATAGATTTGACTTAAGTATGGTTTTTGAGCAAAATATCATCAAACTTCTTTGAAATAAGAACTGAGTGTGGTTTTTAACTTTCAAACAACTTACAAGAAAATAATTCAAACATCTCGTCGCTTAATCTATTTATTTGTAAGAACCCGCTTATTAGACAGTTATTCCAATTGGTATGCAGATTAGCAAATGTTCCGGATTCCATGGCTCAATAAGTTATTTAAACAATCGTTATGAGACCGCTTGTGTAAACTCGAATGCCTAACGAATGCCTTTCGAAGACATCGGTGATTTATTAAAGGAAATAACCGCTTTATTATGTCGATTGTGGAGTGAACCCGTAACGCACAATGATAGACCACACGGACGCTTAATGTTGCCGTGTAACTTATTTATTACGTATTTTATGTCATTGTAATGTAACAAACACAGACCTAGAATGTTTGTTTTCATTACTCTCGTATTAAGACGGGCTTGTTACCAGATTTTACTATATATTTGGATATCCAATTTATCAGATTCTCAACATCTCAGCGCAAAATCAGGAAATGTAACCCACAACACACATTAGAAAACAAGTCTTTGAAAACTATCAAGCGAATATATTTTGGTTCATCTGCTGTGATGCTATTGTGCCTCTGCAGTGCAGACATTTTGAGTTAGTTTCGGAGACTGCTTTCATAGCGTCGTCGAGGTAACGAAATGAAAAGCTTTATGCGGGTTATGCTGCCTATTATTAGTAAGCTCCAAAGACTAAAATATAATGTAATAACCAGAGAATAGGATAATACGTCGTTATATCTACCAGGATTCATTTTATGTGTTACGGTTCTTATTCAGTCGTGTAAACTTAGCTTTAACTATAGACATGGCCGTGGCTTATTCGAAACGAATTCAAATTCTTGGAACGATTTCGATTTATTTCTACGGCTGCTTCGTTTTGCCGTCAATGTTGCTGATAGATGATAGCGAGCTGAATGCACTAAAATGAACCATAATACTCAGAAAATAAAACCCGTTTGTTGAGTATTTTATTAAACGGTTGTATTTGACTATTCTGCTGATGTTGCTAGAAAACAGATATTAACATGTACATATTGTAGAATGCAGCATTGTATTACTTACAGATATTATACTAGGAATTATAAACACTGAAGCCCCCAAAACTCATCTTCTTCAAATAAAGGCAGCGATTGAATATTGGGAGGTTATCCCTTGGAGCCACTGCTATGTATGACCCACTGGTGGGACTATATGAAAGATTTTCCCTCGTGAACCTACCACGCTAGAATAGAGTAGGGTGTAGAGTGGAATTTTTTGCAATTTTTATTTTGGTATCAAAACAATCATAATCCTCATCAGCCTTGTATTTATCCAATGCGACAAATATTACAACCTCCTCGATATTTCTGGTCTTCTAGTACTTCTTACATTGTATAGAAACCTCGTCATCATCAGTCCAATAGGTTCCCACTCGAAAATATAAAAAAGCCCATAGATAGAGGAAAGTCAATGAGGATTTATGATTTTAAAGTCAAAAATCTCAAAATGAAAAGTCATTTGCTGAAACATAAACATATTCATAAGTACTTCAACAAAATTAATGTTCAATAACTTTAAGCTAAGGTCGCCGGAAAGGAAATCGAAGACCATATTTCAAGTTCTAGGAAACGGAACTCCTAAGCAATCAATGAAACCGTTCTAACATCAGAAGCTACGCCATTATTTTGTGCTTGTAAATAACTTAGCTGTGTTCCACCTGCTTTTGTTACGTAGCAGCATAATTATTGAAAAGCTCGTTTTGAAAGCAAATACTGGTCAAGAGCAGATTAAGCCATGCTTAGCAGATACTTAAGGCCCTGTAGATGTACAGGTATTTAGCTTTAATCATAAACGAGAACATAGGCTGGGTGCACCCGGCGGTGGTTATAGTATGCCAAACCCGCTCCCTATGGTAAGAAAGAAAGAAGAAAGAAAGAAAATAAAATTTATTCAGGACATCACACAACATTACATTATAGGAAACACACTAAAAATAATAATTACACTACAGAGTAAGCGTCCAAAGTGGCATTTGTGAGGGAGGCACGTATTCATCAAAGTACTTTGGTTGGAGGCAATACAATAATAGAAGGATGTTAATCTATTTATCTTTTGATTAGTTGTAAAAGTTCTACCATTTATAAAAGCGAATGGAAATCTGGAAGAAAATTAAGCTTTGTTTTCAACTGGATGAAAAACAATCGACGACGCGCGACGTTCTACTTCTGATTCAAAGTACTTCTGACTTCAATCGGTCCAGGCCAACCGCTAAAACCAGATACTTTTTGCCAACTTTGAACCCACTCTGTTCCACTTTACGCTCATAAGTTTTAAGTTTTACTTCAACGTTTCTGAAGTCTCAAAGCGCAACTTCCAAGCGTTTTTTTATTTATGCGGCTTTTTTTATAATTGCTGCATTTGTTACAACGTTGTTAGGTGAGAAGGCGAGAAGTAAGAAGGCGAGGTGATAAAAAATGTTATCCTTTTCCTTATCGCGTAAGCAAGTGTCAGAACAAAGGCTGACTGTTGTCTTACGACAACTGAAGCTTGGTTAAGCTGAGCTCTGTTTTACATATTACTTTTATAGCGGTCACTCATCCAGGTAAAGACATCAGCGCACGTTGTTTATGAGCGCAGGTACATCGGTACATTTTTTACGCGGTACATTCGAACGCAACTCTAAGCAATAACTATCACATATTTTTAATATATTCTATCTTTCATGTTAGAATTTTCACATTAGTGGTGTTTACGACGTAGCGCAGGCTCTTTCATTTGAGCTATGAATTAGCTATTATCAACTAAACTTGTCTATTAACTCCTCTTAACAGCCTTTATTGAGAAACTTCTCGTATAGAATATTTAACGCCATAACGAGGAAGGAAGTTCTAAGTTGTGTGGAAAGGGAATGGCGGAAAACTGTAGGTGGGCGCGTAAGTGTAACGTTAACGTAAGGCAGTTGTATGACATTTGGCCAGCGCCCCATACCTATGCCTTACGTTAACGTTACTCTTACGCACGCGTAAATATTCGTTCTAGGCCTACTGATCAAATTATTCTGTACTAGACACAACTGAAACTGGGTACGCTGTCATTCTCTCACACATTAATTTCGCCATCAGCCCAATGCGTTTTGATCCCACAGCTGGGACACGGACCTTGTGTACGCGGGCCGGAAAATATAGGTCATAATCCACTACGTTGACCAACGTTGAGCCATAGGGGTTGTTCTGAACTTTTAGTCTTTATGTGTTTTAGTCGTTTTGCGTTTTAGTCTTACTGCGTTGTAGTCTTGCTGCATTTTAGTCCCTTTGAACTTTTGACTTTCTGCTTTTTAGTCATTCTGCATTTTAGACAATCTGATTTTTATTTAATCTGCCCTCTAGGCTTTTTGCTTTTTAGGCAGTCTGATCATAAAGGATCGCTCCTATAACAAGCACCTATAAAAACTGACTTGTAGGAATTTGTAATCCTATTACAAGTCGGTTGTAACAATTTCTTTCGCCCTTTGCATTTCTTTTTATCTCACGACTTTCCAATAAATTTAAAAACTTTACTGATATTTAAACTGAAAGCTACGCTGTAGTTTTAAAACTCTGTGCCCGAGAGGCCACGGTCGAGCGGGCAGGCCTGCTAAACGACTGCGATATATAACAGGATTTGCCAGGTCAGAGGACACGAGCCAATGCCTTTTGGCCTCTTATGATAGTCTTAACCTTTACTTTAGTAGAGATTAATATTGTTCAATATTCATTTTGTAAAAATTTGAATCTAAATAGGTCTACGAAAAGTATCCGGCATTGTTTTGAAGACGGTAGAAATTCGAACAAGTTGGCCTAATTTCCAATATTTTTAATTAGTCATCATATTTTCATTGAATTGGGTTTCCTAACTCAACTTCGACTTTAATTTTTACAGGATTGTTGATTAAGGGTATTACAATAATTATCTAGTGATACATGAATTATAATGTTTCCAATTTGCCCTTCACTGTAGGTACATAGAAAGAGAAATGAAAAAATTAGGATTACACAGAAGCAGGGTAAGGCGCTGACCCACCGTGTCTACGCTGGCACAGTGAATCAGAATGCGCAGGTAACGTGGTCAAAATTATACTTTTGGACATGGATTTTCGGCATTGAAGAGAATTTTTAAATGACGTTTACGTCCTGCACAACAAAGAGTATATAATGCTACTTAAACTTTAAAATATAATTTTATTTTACATGTATTGAACTATCACACGCCACAACATATTTGTTAAAATTTAAATGTATAAGTATGGTTGCGTTGGTATAAAATTGTGCAATGTTTTTAGTTTTCCCGGAAATCTATCGGTTTGGGAAACGATCAGTTCGGCGCGGCGGCTGTCAGGAAGAAATTTATTCGTATTCAGTAAGAGACGCGCCGAATTGATAGCTGTTCTGTTTACACATAGGTTTTATTTTATAAAATACGTTTTAAACGCTGAAATATAATAAACACCTACACCTACTATTATAGTGTATAGAGATACAGATACAGACGTTTATTGATAAAATAGTATTACAACTCAAATATATTATAATATAATTAAATAGCCATATAAATTCAATTAACTATCAATATACATTTTATAATTTATCGTTACTAAATTCTGCCAGCGAATAATATGTTTTACTCAAGAGTAAAGGTTTTAATTTGCTTTTATATAATTATATAATTATACTGGTGGATTCTGGACTTTTTACACATCAGCTACTTAAATGCATTTAAGTACCTAATATTTATAACCATGGTTATAAATATTAGGCCCGCCGAGATATATTTGGATTTAGTGAGCGTGTGAGCAGGTCTTCTAAGTTTTTGTTTTGTTACTGTCTATAGGCAAACCTATTGAGGTACCTAATGATAAAATTTTAGCTGTTATTTTAGGGTGTTCTAGGTAATTGTTTGCATGAGAAACGATGTACCTACTATTTAGGCAGAAATAACTATTATTGTTTAGTTTACAGTCTGAAGAGTGTTTTCGGCTTAGTGATAAACATTCGTGGAACTTGGAAGCACTTGGAAGCGAGGCATTGCAATTTTACACTTCACGCCTCAACAATCGGTATCAAATTTTTGCGCGTAGCCAAAATTCTTGATCTATGGATCTAGCATAGACATAGATAAATCTATGGGATCTAGTAAAATTTTTTTCGTTTCGTATTTGTGCAAAAAGACGATATTGCATTTACTTAGGCAGGTATGGCTAGGTACATTAATAATCTTAACATGCAATTCCTTAAACATAATAATTCAAAGAATTAGGTTTCCAAAATTTCCCTTAAAAAAAAAACCTTTACTTTACCATCATAATCCAGAATATACCTAATACTTATAAATAGATATGGAATAATCACGCGACCTAAAATCTTAATAATTCAAAAGAATCTAACAAGAGCCCTGTATGAGATGAATACCTTTATGTTGAATGTGTGGGTGGACAGAGGTGGAATTTTAAAGCCGATTCAAGGATCCAGAGGACAGGTAAAAGCAAAAAACTAGGGATCAAACGACGAAGCTCACGGTGTCAGCTTACAATGTTGATTCTGAAACTTTTTCGTTGTCTCATATTCTACAAAAACATGTGTGCGTAGATAGGTACATGGATAAAACATAAAAACATTAATCATGTAGGAACATTGAAGATGATTAGTGATTAACGATGACTTAAGTCAAGTCACTTACGTCGTTTCCGGTCAATTTATTCACTAATACTCCGCACAGTGGTCCAAATTAAAAAAAAAAAACGTGGACGAAGTCAAAATACCACAAAACTGCTCACGCACGCACACAATATGACTATTACTTTTCACACGAGAAACAAAAACGAACCGGCATCATTTGATCACAAATTGTTGTTCTGCAGTTTTGAATTTGACCACAAGGTTCCTAGTTCACAGATAGTGAGTGTAAGACAGTGAATAAAATTGAGGTTGTTTTTAATCACGGAGGATAAAGTGCATTGAACACGTGAGCAAAGAATGCGCCGGCCGGCAGTGGGACGGGCGGACCGGTCGTAGCGAGCCGAGTACTGTCAAACCAACCAGCTGGTGCGAGATCACCGCCACTCTAGCGGACGGACTCACAACTAAGTGAACCCTTCAAGCAAAGTTGTATAACTCGGAAAGCAAGATTTTAATATTGATGACGCATGTGTCATAAAATTAATTTAAAAAAGCGGCCAAGGGCGAGTTGGGACGCGCACGAAGGGTTCCGTACCATTAACTATAAAAACGGGCAAAAAAATTAAATTTGTTGTCTGGGAGCCCCCTTAAATATTTATTTTCTTTTATTCTGTTTTTCTTGGTTTTTTTATGTTTATATAGCGGCAATAAAGATATAATCATCTGTGAAAATTTCTTCTGTCTAAATACCATAGTTCATGAGATACATGCCTGGTGATGGACGGACAGACATACTGATAGAGAGACAGACAGACAGACAGACAGAAGGACATATAGCGGAGCCTTGGTAACCCTTTGGATACGGAACCCTTAGAAGAAATACTCCTTTTTAAGACAGTCTTGAATCAACATTGGACAATGAATTTAATTGTATTGCCCACTATAAAAATTAATTATTTTATTCTCAAACAGAGTCCCAAACAACAAACACTTTCAATAAGGAGTAGGTTATGTAATGATAAATATTAAAAACTTTGACATTTTCAAGGTCATTTTAGCAAGTAATCCATGGTTTTAATGATCCATGGTGGTATGAAAAAGGCAAAGAATTTAACACATAATAATTTAGCTAGTTTGGGTTAAATTCTAAAAAACGATACCAAACATAGACATCGGTTAAAATCGACAAAATGGAACGTAGACAACTTCACCGCTCAATATGCGAAATAAGCGTCATGGCGGCGCGTCGGCGGCGGCGGTAGCACTAGGGTGGGAGGATATTGACTTGCGGCGCCGCCACTGCGCATGTACCGGATCATGTGTTTCTGTTTTTAACTTAACACTACCTACAAGAAAAATGTCGCCAATAACCCCACACAAATGATTTATCACTTGACATTAATCTGAACTACATTTTTTTGGCCGGAATTCAGTCCGGTCGACGCACTGTGCGTTAAAGGTTGCGGCCTACGCGTACGGCCTTGACCTCCAGAGCAATTAGCAGCGTATACTGTAGTATGTATCCATACTTAGAACGCTTCGGAGTATAATGTACTGTAACTATAGGTACGCAAAACGCGTACGACAATCATAATAATATGCAAAATGAACAATATTATACGCAAAATATGCAAACCGCAAAATGAGCACAATATACAATATGTACAAAACTCAAACATGGATGTTACAAAGGCTTCATTCACGGTGAAGTTATGTTATGATGCTATTTCGAGTAATGTGACATTTAGGTTAAATAATATCTTTCATTTTATTTTGATCTTTTTATAATTATGGTAGGAATAAAGCACAGGATCAAAAAAAGTTCAAAAATGTCTAATAATAAAACCAAACC
This sequence comes from Ennomos erosarius, assembly GCA_963580505.1. NCBI lineage: Eukaryota > Metazoa > Arthropoda > Insecta > Lepidoptera > Geometridae > Ennomos > Ennomos erosarius. The sequence goes on from OY756982.1 coordinate 4,584,021, forward strand.
AAATGAATGAATTGATGTTTGATTATATTTTCACTAAAGTTTTAGGTCCCATATGATCGCAGTATGGTTTATGCGATATTAACCGCTGCACATACGGGTATTTGGTCAATCTACGCGGCCATAAGTCAATTTAACAAAATGCAAAGAGGGTCAAAAACAGCAACTACCTGCGCTAGGTGACTAATCAGAGAACAATACCCACCCCAACCCGCCTTTCCCACGCGCACGCAGCGCGTCTGATTTTAGTCTGAATTCGATAGTTCAAGTTAGTGTATGTGTCTATTCTCGGCTTTCGTGTTAAAACATAAACTTTGCAGTTAAATATATAATAATCTACGGTCATCTCAAACTTAATAGTGATGGATCCTGATACTACAGGTAACTATGCAGTGATTAATTAAAAGTCTCATCTTTTTAAATTATTATTAAGTACAGATAATGAATTTTCTAAGTACTTACATATTATGGAGATTTTTTTTGTCATTATATTTGTTTAATCGTGTATTTGTTATACTATCAAGGTAGATCCTGCTACAATTTCTAATACAATCGAAAGTTTAAGGCTTTGCAGAGTAGATAATCAAAAAATTAGCCGCGGAAGACCGCGGATAGGCTCATAGGCTCAATTTTAAAAAATTGAAATTTTTTCGTCTAAAAGTCAAAATTATTATTATTGAAGTTTGGAGCATTTTACATGAATGTGTTTTTGTTTTAGGTTCACAAGGCTGTTCGGGAGTGAAAATTGTGACCCGTAAATACTTATTCGAGCGTTTACAAGAGCTTGATTTGTCTAGTTTAGAAGATAAATTAAATTTCTTGAAAGACCAACTTTTGGCGTGTGAAGATTACACTGAAGACCAAACTGAGAGCCTGAAACACAATTTTGCACATTTTAAATCACAAATAAAGCAAAGGTGGTTAAAAGCTCATAAGAAGGAAGACGTGTTTTTGAAAACCAACCATTCGTGGCTAGAAGGAACATTTGAAATTCCTGTGATTCCAGCACACAACCGGCCAGGTCGACCATCCAAGTTATTTCAAGAGTCGAGTGTTAGAACTAAGAGGAGAAAAACTGAAGAGGTACGGTCTACTACTGAAAAAGATGTAATTATTCATGCTGCTCAGGTTGGGTTGCGGACAGATGGAAAACGAGATGCTTCGGAAATACTAAAAGACATCACTAGTACTCCAACACGTGCTAGAGAATACAAAAAAGCTTTTTCTAAATCAGAGGATGAAAAAAAACTTTCTCTTACACCAACACAAGCATTGTCTATGTTCGTGGAAGCCGATTTAACTCGTCGACAATACGAAATAGTGAGAAGTACTAACAAGAAGTTCTTCCCTTGTTATTCTGTGTTACAAAAAGCAAAACAAGAGTGTTACCCACCTTTAGAAACCTGCAGAGTAACCAGTACGTATGCCGAAAGCGATTTACAACCTTTGGTTGATCATACAGTTGGGCGTTTGTCTACTTTCCTAGAAGAAGTGCTAATAACATTGAAAGATCATGAACGAGATAGCCTAAAGCTAATTTGTAAATGGGGTTGTGATGGCTCGCAGCAATCTCAGTTTAAACAAAAATTTGTAAATGATGCAGACTCAGATGCGAACATATTTCAAAGTTGTTTCGTCCCTCTAAGATTAGTCTCTGGTAAAGAAGATGAAAAGCTGCTATGGGAAAATCCAACACCTTCTTCTCCACGGTTTTGTCGTCCCATAAGATTCCGATTTGTAACAGAAAGTACTGACATAACGGAAGAAGAAATCAATTACGTGAAAAATTCTGCAAAGTCGCTTACTGCCACAGAAGTTAATTTAAATGGAAAAATTTTCCTTGTTAACCATGTATTCATCATGACAATGGTTGATGGTAAGGTTTGTAATGCTGCCACTGGTACAAAATCTACAAGCCGTTGCTACATTTGTGGTGCAACTTCCAAAGATTTTAACCAATTTGACATTCAAAAAGATGTCAATCCTGAAGCTATTGAGTTTGGGCTTTCAATATTACATGCCAGAATTTGCTTTTTTGAAAGCATTTTCCATTTAGCATACAAGTTGCCAGTGAAAAAATACAGAGAGAGAAAGACAGAGGGAGAAAAAAATATAGAACATGAAAGAAAAATGGAAATACAGGCTAGATTTCGTAAAGAAACTGGTTTATTGATGGATATACCAAAGGCAAACTTCGGAAATACCAATGATGGCAATACGAGTCGAAGATTTTTTGAAGACCCCAAATTAGCTTCAGACATAACAGGCATCAGTTATGATTTAATATAAAGATTAAAAGTTATATTGGAAACAATTTCGAGCGGGCATATAATTGACACCGAAAAATATGAGAAATATGCATTAGATACAGCTCGCTTATATGTTAATTTATATCCTTGGCACCCAATGACCCCAACATTGCATAAAATACTGGTTCACGGTGCAGTTATTATAAAAACGCATTGTTGCCTATTGGGCAGCTCTCAGAAGAGGCTGCGGAAGCGCGAAACAAATATTTTAGATCATATCGCCAAGGTTTCGCACGAAAACTTTCAAGGGAAACTTGTAATCGAGACATTTTTACTACTTCTAACTTCGGACCCTCTCATAAGTAGCATGAGAAGCGTAAAAAAAAGTAGGTTAAATTATTTTTTGCCTGAGACAATTGCACTTCTTATGCCCGCGATGCCGAATATTGTAACGCAGAATAACGATGACTCTTCTGAAGATGATGTGACCTGAATTAAGTAGGTAAATAAAATAATTTTTATCAATAAATTTTACTTGAAAAATATAAAAAGTGTTTTTTTCATAACGTCATATCCCATAGGATCGACAAAGAACATAAAATAATTTTGGCCGCGTAGATTGACCAAATACCCGTATGTGCGCTGTTCTGCGCCAATCATAACATCAAAAGAAGTGTTGCAGTTATTTTTTTTCCTAAGTAAGACTGAGCGACTCAGCGTCTCTGTTGACAGAAGCTGAATGCAATACAAATAATCTAATTTAAAGTTGTTCATGCTCAGATTGCCGAAGTCGCTAGCTTTGTAATGCAGACATACATAGCCAAGTGCTGGCACAGTGCCAGCATTCCGATTTCGCGCTAAAGTCACTTTTTCGACGGTTTTCTTGCTAAGGAAAGAAAGGAAGTAATTACTTAGATTTATGGTATCAAAAGAAAAATCGATGTAGCGGTTACGGATCTTTTTCGAGCTCCGAAAACAATTTTTCCGACAATTCGGCCAATTTGATTCAACCTGCCTTTGATATCTACGCGTTTGGGAGATAAAGAATGTGAAATTGAACCGCTCAATTTAGGTTTCGGGAGTTATTCTTGGAGAATACGTAAACTGCGCTGTTGGACTTTTGGCAGACTAAAGTAGGTTGAAGCATAACAGTGGCATTATTTAATCAAAACAGTTAATGGTTACAACGTACTTATTAATACAAATACCTAATGGGTTGGTCGGCAGGTCAAATGGTTTGCCATGCGAGCATATTGCGACCATCTCGCAGTCTCTAACAGGATTCACATGGCAGGTAGGTACCAATCTATCAATATTAGGTACCAAACCAATCCGATACCGTTTTGATATAACTGAAGATATATCAAATTTGGACTCTTCAAAATACAGAACACGGAAATATTAGTTATTCCTAAATACTTTCCGTCGCCTATGGACAATAATTGACATGGTGCAACGCCGAAAGCATTACCAGCGCGTTAGGGTAAGTTTTTGATCCAAAGGGCCAATTATTGTAACAAACTTTACCCTTGGTTAAAAGTTAGAATAATTGTTGGCCATTGGTTACCTTTACCACGCATTAAAAAACCTACCCTTCGAGAGGACTCTTTTAACAATTTCTTGAAGCTCCCTGTGGTTATGCAGAAAATTTCAGGAAGATCACTCCTTATTTTAGGAGAACTCCTAATTTTTCCATGATAATTCGCAGGCGGGAAGAAACAAGCAGATGACCCGCACCGTATGAAACTTCCACCCACAATACTGATCTTTCGCTAACCAATGTCTGATTTTGAGCTTGGTGATAGCGTCCAACTAGGGTGTTGCAAATTGTAAAGTTCATTACCATTACGTTCAGAGTTCAGGGCCTGAAGTACCTTACTATATTTAGGCAAAAAACTTGATAGAAGCTCGTAGTTTTTAGTATCACGGCTCAAAAATATACAGCTAGGATCTCGTAGCGTAGCATGCATCCAGGACTAAAACCAACAAATTTAAATTATAGTTACCTTACCTAACTTTGATTTGCTGGTAACCAAACCTACTAATAGTTATCCTCAATAATCTATGTAGTTATAGATGTTATAGCTGTAAGAGTGCCTAGCCTATACCTTTCTCTCCGAGTTCAAAATACCAAAGCAAGATGGAGCACACTCCTTTCTGATGATGAAGCTGACGAAATAGTACTTGAAGCCGCCGCTAGAGAGACTTGGCGTTCTCGCACTGGTTGTGAAATCGCGAACTAACTTGTAAGCTAGCAAAGTAAAAGCCTTTAGTGGTGGAACATAGATGGCGCTTGCTGGAAAATGAGGCTTTTGCGGAACCTGTAAACTATTTTCTAATCCGTGTAAATTACTCTGCAGGTAAGAATATCATTATATAACTTTTATGGTTTGTATCGGATACTAACTTGCATGTTACCTTTCTCGCTATAAATTCTATGATCTGGACACTTTCGATCAAATATTATCGTAATTTTAAAGACAAAAGCTATTTATAGAAACAGACAAATTATTTCTGAGCAAAATATTATTGCTAGATTGCAAATTTTTCATGATAATGAATGGCGTGACGAGCTAGTCGTTCACCTGATGTTAAGTGACATGGCTTTATTTATATTTGTTTTATTTATTATATAAAATTTCGCGTGACACGTCATCCGGAGACATCAATTCAGCACAGCCTAACAATCAGATTACTAGACTGCGAGATTAGGTTATATAGTTTCATTTACCCAGTAATTTCACTAGCAAACCAGAACACAGTGCTTGCACACCACTGTTTTTCGGCATAATAACTGGAAAAGCAGTGGTAGGTACGTAGACCTACCGCAGATAAACTTTGCAGAAAAGCATAACCACCTATACCACATAGTAAAAGTTGCACCGTTTACGACTAACTCAGGCAGAAATGTGTTGCACAATGCACAATCTAAATTAATGTTTACATTAACTTTACCTACCCAAGAATGACTGGTAATGGTTATTGTTAAAAACTTAAGACAATGTGGGGAAATTGCTGGTTAAACTCCACGCATGGATAAATAAGTCAATTTTTGAACTCATAGACTTACCCCCATATTCTAAGTTGTTACCACGAGTTTACTCCACTCAACTCAATCTCGATTTAACCTCATTTTTGTGTGTTTGGTATTTTTAATTGACAATATGTAATCAACTTGACATTTCTGCGTCAATTTTTCTTAAACGAGAGAAGCGAAACAACTGTCAACTCAAGGTACGTCGCGATGTACTTTGAGTTTCCCTCAAAATTAAGTGGAAGTCGAGTGAAGGATTTATAGTGAAATGTTTTAGAATACAGGGGTTAGTATCGTTATAGGGGAATTCTGTGTTTGAAGTATGGCTGTAATTTGACCGTGATTAAGGTTTATTTTTTATTTATTTATTTAATACATAAAGATATACAACGGTTTGGTATAATATGCCTTAAACCTAAGTAGGGTTTGTTTAGACATAATGGTGATGCAACTCAGTCTAAAATGTAATAACATTCTTTGCGAAAATATTTTCTTTGCAGCGTCTCTGGGCATAATTATCGTGCACTTATTATTAGCATAATTATCACAGTTTATGTATTAAATAAACTAAACCAAGTATAACATGATAAACGAATAACTCGCTATAAATCACAAGATAATGGAGTGTAGGTAATGTTGCATTAACATAACTCTGCCCTTGAGTTCACCAAGTAATCTGATACTTACGCCTCAAAGAATACGAGTCATATCACCAACAGACCTTCGACCCATTTGTGATAAACGAGCAAACACCTTTCGGAATATTAATGCTAAAATAGACATGGATAAGAGGAATACAGATTTATGTCTCGATGTAAAAATACATCGCAGTTGCTTGCCTCTTCTACCTACACAATGTCATGTTGCTATGTCCCAATAACCTTCAATGTGTCATAAATGGTCCTAACAACTCTACATGAGAATTTAATACTAAACAATTTTATGAGCATCCTATAAAGTTAATCCTGGGATTAATAAGAGCATACAAGATTATTACCTGAGTTAAAGAAAACGCGAGAGACAGTTAAACATAAGTGCATACTCACTGAATTGAAACTTCGCGCCGAGATTCCGTCTTTTCTCTCTTAACTTATTCCTAAGTATCCTCCTCTTCAAGCGGTTAAGTACCACGTCGGCTTCATCCACGCTTTCAGATGAGGAAGTGTGAGTGAGTCGAATCATCCCACACACCGAATGTCTTCTCCTTTTAGTAAACACACTTGTGGTCCGAACCCGCGGGGTGATCTCTGACAGGCCGCGTCTATACATTTTAAGCCGCTTTTTCATTTCACAATTCACAGCGACGTCCGATGGAATATTAATGAATTCGTTGTCTGACGCGCTATTCCCGATTATAGACATTCCCAAAGAGATTTTAGGTCGACGTTTGGCTCGTGGATTTGGCGAATCCTCAACTGTTCGGCGCCGGTGTAATGTAAACCATTCAGGGTTAGGGCTCACCCGTGCGGGTAAGCTTTTTAAGTAAGTGTTGAGGAACGATACCTTATTGTGAGGGAGATTGTACATTACGCCAGATTTCGAACGCGGGAGGGTATCACTTTCGCAGTTCTTAGAGTAATCTCTTATTGCGGCATCATTCAATGACTGAGATTTATGTAGGCCTCGTTCATTTTCTTTATTGGATGAGGTTGCATTATTTTCAGATAATGAAGACACAGAACAATTAATACTGCTTAGTAAATCGACACTGCCTTCATGTTCACTAAAGTTTTCTTTGGCACTGTTTAGTATTAGTCTTATGTCTTCGGAAGTTTCATTATCCGAGCTTTTGTAACTGCTGACTTCGCTGAATCCTCCCGATTGCAGCGAACTATTTTCTAAACTACAATTAGGTGAACTTTTAAAGCCATTTACTGCTAGTTTATTTGGAATGTTGGTGATGCTACTACTATCTTTTATCACATAATTGCTACTCACGTTGTTGGTAACTTCGAGAGGTGCTTTGTAAACTCGAGTGTAAACTTTACCTCCCGATATCGTATTATGTTTTCGAATAGTTTTTCTGTCGATGACATGTCTAAAGTCTTTTTCTCTTAACGACTGACTGGTTTTGAGCGATGAGCCATCAAAGTCTGAACTTTTTATCGATATGTTTTCATCGTTTGTTTCCACGAGAAGGTTTCCATCGCAATCAAAAAGTTGTATTGTTGGAAATCGTATCCCCGGAGAAAGATTTCGAGTCCTCAATTCCCATTTCCTTTGAGACGGTTTTCTCAACTGAATACGGATTACATTGTCGTCTATTATCGGCCCATCACTATCACTGGAATTGTTATTTTCCGCCATAGTCATCACTACCAATCTCCAGAGTTTTCAGACATAAGTAGAATGGAAAGGCTTTCGAACATGTGAAACTTGTGTTGATCGCTAATTTGTTTGTTTACAGTCAGCTGTTCCTATAACTATTGGCACATTGCCAAACGTAACTATTTTCTGGCATTCGTTTCAAAATAGCACCAATGTCAATTTTGTTTTCCAACTCGTGAGTGTAAACACGTGAGCTAATTCACATAACTATTAAATCACTGCACTGGACACATTCGCACAGTGTAAGGTAACAACTGAACATCACTTTGTAACAAGGCTCTTCGTGTCGAAACGGTTGCATAAGTTCGCGTGTGTGCCGATCGCGCGGAATTGCACCGTCTAATGAGATTGTCGTGGATTGCTTTAATTTTCTCCGACTGCTATTAGATAGGTGCGATTTTCGCGCCGGATCGCGGATCGCGCACTCTAATCCACTCGGAGTTTCTCCGACAGATGTGAATTTTTGGTCGTTCTCGACTCCGGACATTTCTGCACTGAGGCAAACAGCTGAATAGACGCGCGGAACTATAAATAGAGACCGAACGAGACGGCGATCGGGCCGGCTCCCCTTGAACCTAGCGCACGTTTGTTTGTTGCAAACGACGTAATCGGTGACGCTAATGCAACAACTGTTCATACTGACACAGATTCCTATTTGACCAAGAGCCGCGACCATGTGCATTCGTGACTAATAGATCCACAGATGGTTATTTATGCAATACTCGTGTAGTAATGCCGTTTTTATTCCAACAGATTCACCTGTTGTAAACCATTATGTTAGGTGCTATTACTTGTAAACTCTTCTGTTGAAATAACCGGCCGAGTGAATTTTTGTATCAATATATTATGTTTAGCCCAGATTTTCATTCTATTTCCGATTATAAAAGCAATGTCAGAATCAGAGGGCGCTGTTAATTCATACGGGTGGATATCATGATTGGATACAGCTGCCTATAATGAGGTTTCAAACAATTTTATTACTAGAAAATACTCCATTTTCGTTAAAAATATAAGTACAGGATGGTTAAAAAAAGCCCTGCTCCATATACAGATGATAAAAAAAAACAATTTTCATTGATATTTTCATCAAATTGTGGACCGATTATCTTGATTATTTTTTTATTCTGTAGGACATTTCATACTTCCACGTTCGACGAAATAATGGTAGAATACAGAGTAGGTACAAGCCCAATTCTTCTTAACAGCCGACAGCAAATGCATTGGTTATTGTTTTATTTTTCAATTTTTGGATTCCCAGGATTCACTTTATTTATCATTTTTTTCTCAGCCTGTATGTGTGATAATTTGATTTATTATTGAGTTATTGCGACTTTGATCATGAAAAATCTTGTAGGTAAAATTATTTTGAGGTAAAGAAAATTTTCTCATCTCTTTTTAATACGTTGTTTATACCAAGAACCAGCGAGGAATGCACGTTTCTGGAAATAGAGCGATAACACAAATAAGTAATTTGGGTTTTAAGCGACCTTGCACGCATTCTTGTGCATAGAGATGTGGTAAATAAAACTAAAACTGCTAAGATCGATAAAAATGTCTTGATATCAAGCATCACACTCACTTGATCCACAAATGGTTTTATTTGGGGCCTACACCTACGTATATCCCTTCCCTACTCCCTACATATAAAAAATGTGTAATTCTGGCACGCTACAGAACACACACATAATGATGTCAAATCTAATTTATCCCATAGGTTCTATTGTTCAAAAAATTTCGTAACCGCGATGCAGGACTACAAGGTTTTTTGCCCTTCTCCATACATTTTCTAATTTATCGTATCTAACGCCATCTAGGGACAATAATTTGTAGCTGTTTGTTTGTTTGTTTGTTTGTTTGTTTGTTATTGAACAAAACCCTAGATACTGAACTGATTTTAATGCGGGTTGCACTAATATGCTTAGAAATAACCGGCGCACAACATAGGATATATTAAAATACAAATATCATTAAAAAAATTTGGTCAAAATTATTAAAATATCATTACGAAACCGGACGGAATTTTATACAACATGGCCGCTTCATGGTGAATTTTTTTTGGCTACTGACGGTTAGTTTATGTCACAGTAATTTTTTTATGTTGTATTATGGCTCCACACATAGTGTATTTAGCCAGTGTTAAGTATAGTAATTTTTCGTCGTGTTGTTATTGAATATTTCACATGTTCCACGTAAAATCCATCAAGAGGCACAGATTAAAGAAAAAAAACGTGTGTAAGGCCATGAACAAAGAGTAATAGGAGTTAATTTCGGTAGTAAATATGCATTAAACAGTGGAATGAAATTTTACAATTTATTAGATTTGATTAACAATTATTAGTTTTTCTATTTAAGCCCTTGCAGGTTGTTTGGGGTTTTTGGAGTAAAATACACAAAATAGAAATACCATCAAATAATATGTAAGTAGTATGAATCGATTGCATGTCTCTATCCCTATCCTTCTCTCTAAACTCGAATACATCGGCGTAAGAGGCGTTGTTCTTGATTTGTTCCGTAGCTATCTCAGCAATCGTACACAGCAGGTCTAAATAGATGGCATTAAAAGTAGTGAGAAAGCGCTCTCTTTTGGCGTGCCTCAAGGTAGCGTATTGGGGCCTACATTATTCTTAGTCTACGTAAATAGCTTATGTAACCTGAAACTCCCAAACTGTAAACTAATAGCTTATGCTGACGACACAGCGCTTCTCATTTATGGCCGCAGTTGGTCCGAAGTGCGGGAGCTCTCTGAAAACGCACTACGAATTGTTATGACATGGTTATGTTCAAATCTTTTAACTCTCAATCTCTCTAAAACTAATTTTATTGCTTTCGCGCCTAATATAACCGGTCAACCACCTATTTCCTTTAATATACGTGCTCACCTGTGTGCTACTGATGCTAATTCTACAAAATGCAACTGTACGCTAATAGAACGTTGTTATTTTACTAAATACTTGGGTGTCATGATAGATAGTGCGATGACGTGGAAGCATCATATCACATCTATGGTATCTAGAGTACGGAAGCTAATTTTTGTTTTTAAAAACCTACGATTGATAGTTGACTTTCAATATCTAAGGACGGTTTACTATGCCCTAGCTCAATCCGTCATATCGTACTGCATCACTTCCTGGGGTGGCTCCGGAAAATCACACATGATATGTCTGGAGAAGGCACAAAGAGCCGTACTTAAAGTTCTCTCCAACAAACCCCTTCGTTTTCCCACCCGTGAACTTTACTCGCTTTGCCAAGTCCTAACTGTTAGACAACTGTTTATTCTGCAAACCGTATTAAGAAAACATGCTCACCTGAACTATGACCCCAACCTTATTAAATCTAAACGCAGATCTGACATAGTCTGTGCCACGGAACAAAGACGGACGGCAGTAGCTAGTCGGCATTACCATTATATTAGCTCTATGCTGTATAATAGACTAAACAGACAATTAAATATTTACCCGCTAACATTGTATAATTGCAAAATGAAATGTATTCAATGGCTTCTAACCTTATCATATCAAGACACCGAAGACCTCCTGGTGGTTGTGAAATAGCACTCTTTATTACAAATTTACCTCCGTTACCCACCCAATTTGCCGTACATCCCAAACACCACACTCCACCCACCACACTCTACACACTTCATTCCTGATACTACGCACCACACACCACACACCACGCACCACGCACCACGCACCACGCACCACGCACCACGCACCACGCACCACGCACCACGCACCACGCACCACGCACCACGCACCACGCACCACACATTTGTATATTTGTTATATTTGTATTAATTTGTTAAATTCAGACTCTTTTCTCACTACTTAGCTTGTTACGTTGTTTACCTACTTTGTTTTAGTTAGGAACTTTATTTTCCCATTTACGGAGGAGGGCGTTGACATCTGCGACACAGTCTCGTACTTCTGCAGGTGTCATCGATCTTTATTTGTTTGTAGTTTATAATGTTTTGGTTCCTAATAAAGATTTATTATTATTATTATTCAAGATACAAACATGTTAATTATACTTAAGTGCCCGCAGATTAGAGAAATAACCGGCCAAGTGCGAGTTGGGCTCGCGCACGAAGGGTTCCGTTCCATTATCTATAAAAACTAGCAAAAAAAAACGTTTGTTGTATGAGAGAGAAAAAATACTAAAATACAGAATAAAATAAGTATTTAAGGGGTTAAATACTTATTTTATTCTGTTTTTTATGTATTTAAGGGGTTAAATACTTATTTTATTCTGTATTTTTTGTAATAGCGGCAACAAAAATATATTTATCATCGGTGAAGATTTCAGCTATCTAACTATCACGCCTGATGGTGACAGACGGACAGGCGGACAGCGGAGCCTTAGTAATAGGGTTCCGTACCCAAAACGGACTGACGACGTCTGTCAGGCTGTCTGTCCTTCTGTCCGTCTGTCACCAGTAGCCTTACCGCGTAAGCCCGGTGGCAATCGTAATCGCGTGCTCTCTTGCTCGCACTGAAGGACGTGTACATCGGCGCAAGCAGGATGGCAAGCGATGTTCATTACCAGAATGCTTACGCGGTAGGGCTGCAGGCTGTATCACAAGAACCGTGATAGTTAGAGCTTTACCCTTGGGAGTATAATCTTGACCCTTGCTACGCCTATTTTTGGCATTACATGACGTTTATGTTAGGCCCACAGGTCTGAGGGCCAATGCATACTATTACCACCATAAGCTAATGCAGTGGGCCAATGATACTCTTACATTACGTAATAAATTATATACTCTTCGAATGCTACAGAAGTATAATAATACTCTTTGGAATGATACGAAGTAGATTTTTTTCTCTAATCTGTGTACGAAACATGTTATGTAAAATGCCCTGGGGGTCTAGCAAAGATCACAATCACTAACGCTAACGCCTCACGCTAACTCCAAAAATGTATCGAAATGACATTCGCTACGGAAAAGTTAGCGATTTTCGAAACGTCATTTCAGTACATTTTGGAGTTAGCGTTTGGCGTTAGCGTTAGCGGTTGGTATCTTTGCTAGACCCCCAGACTTTGCCCTATTGTAAAAATGTTTTGAAAGCCTAGATTTTAATATAATATAGGTTTTAATTAATCATGAGTACGATGATACTTATCGAAATATCATCGAAAATTTTTCTTTAGTTAAGTAGCCATGAGTGGAGATTTCATCAAAAATGGTCCAGTAATATCAAGGATAATAATTAGCGTACCTACGCTGTTTTGGAAAATATTATAATTAATTATTTCATCCATGATTAAGACATGTCATTTTTACTTCGTGGAAGTGATTATATACGAGCAGAAAACTCAGTGTGGCTGATAGAATATCAGTTTTTAAAAATAAAGTCATTACCCAAACCGAAACCTGAAAAGTAATGTAGTCCACGCGTGGCAACGCCGCGGGCAGTAGCTAGTTCACTAATAATATTGGTGACCATTAATTTTTGATTTCTAAGTAGGTATGTACTTCACCTACCATGATGTATCCTACATAAACTAATTAAGTAACTTTCTAAAGTACTTATTGTACTAATCCGAAATATACTTATAGTAATTTTAGATAACATGTCTATTTATTTGTTAAGTACCTTTTTTGACTTATTAATTCGCTTTTGGTGAATTTACACTTTCGTCGATTCGACACTTTCCTCACTGGACACTTGTGTAAAAAAAATCGCGGGGAGCTGATGGATGCAGGATGCGAGCAGCGGCTCAAAGTGGCCTATATTCAGCAGTGGATGTCTTCAGGCTGTTGATGAAGATCATGATGATTAAAAAAAAATTGAAAGTTCTAATTATAAGTTAAGTACATCGTATATCACCATTTATAGTCCCTTGATTAATACCCTGATTCGATAAACCTCACACAATCCAGGTGTCCGAATCGGACTATTATAAATGGCGGAGCTTACACAACCTTAGCTTGGCTCATTGCACACGGCAATAATCGTTAGTGGCCCTCACAGATGGCGCCAGTTTCGCATTCACATTTACTACGATTTAGGTAAAATGGAATTAATATTGAAGCAAAAGTATTAAATCGGTGATACTCATTTGGCAGCAATAATAGCTAGTTACATTTGCTTGCACATGCTTCATCAGTTTTCTTAGGAAATTTTTAATTTTCTGCTAAATTTTATCTTAATCAGTACATACGGCCTCGTGAAAATTATGAAAATTCCATTCCCTAGCTAGAGTATTAAGGAAATGAAAAGCAAACTATGAAGAAAAGTGGAAAGTGGGAAACGATGACTAGCAGCGATGTAAGTAGTCATTTTCCTAATTGGGCATTATAAGATGTTGACTGTATGAGATCAAGTCAAATTGCGACTTGGATATTTTGAGATAAGCCTAAGTGAGATGAAGTCATTTGGCGATCTAGCCATTCTAATACTAACCCCACACAAATAATAATAATTGATTGTGAACAGTTTTAATAACTAAATACATTTACTAAAAACTAAATTAAATCTATACTAAGTAGGTACTTATGTAAAACTTATTAAAAAACACTTATAAATAAAAAACCGCGTTTTGTCGCTGTCTGCCGGTAAGGTGCCCAAAACGCTGGCGACATTACCTCGTTGAATGGCCAAAGTCTTTGACCGAGGTAAGAGGTATATCTATATTAAAGATATTTTAACACAAATAATAAAATCTATGATTAAAAACCTCGTCAATAGGGTATTGATGTATTTTGATAGTGGTATTTCGGTATTTCAGTACAAGGCTAAAATACTTACCTATGGTTTGTTATGGCATAGAGTAGGTTTTTTGATGCAAAGTTAACGTAAACAATGGTTAAAAACTCTAACAATATGTGCCCTGCAAGGGCGCTGCACATTTTAGTACAATTGAGTGGTTTCTAAAATAATAAAAGTTATGTTGTTACATGTCAATAATCCTATTCCTATTTAATTCTAATTGTATTATTTACGTCAAATCTAATTACTATTGTTATTATTATTATTATTATTATTATCATTAAATTAATAATAGTCAGGAGCTTACAACATTTAAAAAGATTATTATTAATATATACTATCTACACTTCACATCCTATTCTTTCATGCGCAGGATCACACTCCACATTATAACACCTAGTACCTATCATCCCTATCCATATACCACAAGTTTAAATATATCTACGTATTAGATTTTATCTTAGATTTTATCTCTTTAGATTTTCATCAGTAGAAAAGAAGTAATGAATAACGAGAAATGGTCGTGTGTCGTGATTCACACGTTCCCAAATATGTAAAACAAATATATGTAATTATAGAACAGTTGTCTCAACTCAAATAAAAGATTTGTATTGTATAACATTTTACTTATTGCCAATGCTTTAAAAGAATCTAAAACGTACTAACTGCTATTTTTAGGGTTCTCTACCCAAAGGTTGCCAATGGAAACCTATAATATTCCTTGACTGATGTTTGTTTCTTCGTTCTTCCATCCGATCTTTTAAAGTGCTATACCTAATATTTAATAGAAAATTAATGAGTTACTATCATACTTTCACAGAGCATAAATTATGGAGAAAAACATAAAAGATATATAAATGTTTGATTTCGTTCTATTAGAAAAATAGCCATAATACTATGTTCAAGCATTAATAAAGTGAATATACTCTTCAAGTACTACAAATAATTAAAACTGGTCAAGTGTGTGCTGGGCCTGCGTTAAATATAAGCTAAAATACCTATTGCCTATCGTACTTTAACATTTTTCTGAGCTAGGCAAGTAGGCATCGGAACCCTCACTGCTCGAGTTTGACTCGCACTTGACGGTTTATTTAAATAGTTTCCTCTTCATAACGGACATGACCATTTATGAAAAGCGTTTGAGAGTATATTCAAAATCTAGACACATGTTTAAATTATTACAAACCATGATCGGGTAGAGAGCAGTGAGTCAAACACTAACCCAGGCTTACGAGATCTAATCATGAATGGGGAACTCGACCCGATTTTGTGCACGCTATTAGGCTGATCATGTCATATTATTTGTGTGGGGCTGGAATTATAGATGGGTTAGTTCCGTGTGTGTTTATAGTGTAGGAATAGTAGCTATAAAGTACTGTATAGTATAGAGGTGGGTTTGCTTCATGAAGATGATATTATAAGATACATTGAAAATTTAAAGTTATTTTAAAATAAAATAAATAACGCCCAACGATCACATACAAAGATCCTGAACCCTAACTAAGATTCTTTATATCTAGGGACCCAGGAACTACCTAGAACCATGGTCCCACAATACCCAGACATAGAAAAAGTATTTTTTGGTCTTACAATTTTGTCTATATGTGTTTGCAAATGTCTAGTAAACTATAGGTAGGTATGTAGGCACAATCCGAAAAGATGATACTTGATGAAACAGTTATTTCGTATAGGTCAGAAACATTGTATTTTAGGACTTCTAAGTATCTAATGACTTTTTGGGATGCTTTTGGATAGATACATTTTTACAATAGGGCAAAGTCTGGGGGTCTAGCAAAGATACCAACCACTAACACTAACACCAAACGCTAACTCCAAAATGTACTGAAATAACATTTCGGAAATCGCGAACTTTTCCGCAGCGAATGTAATTTTAATACATTTTTAGAGGTAGCGTGAGGCGTTAGCTTTAGTGGTTGGTATCTTTGATAGACCCCCTGGAGTGTAAAAGTTTGCAGCTTCGAAAGAACTGAGCTCACAATCCCAATAATCACACATCATGTATTCGTATCCAAAAACTTCTTTCTCACTCATAAATAGATTATTAATCAACTATATAAAATCCTCCATTTTTAATTTTTTTATGTTGGTTACATTACCACTGTATGGAATGTATTACTGTTTTACTTACTTATCTTCCTGTTATGTGTCTTATTATTATTATTTTATTTGTTTTTCATATGTTTTAGTACTTATTTGTGTATTGTTGTAAGCTGAGCCGTGACGATACCGAAACGGCCCCAACGGAAGACCAGCATTATGCTGAGTTGGGACCGATTCGTGGCAACTGTCAGATGTGTATTTGTTAGTAAACTTAAAAATATTCAACTAATTTATCTGCTGTTGTCATGAATAAAACATTTTTCTTTCTTTCTTTCTTTCTCTTTTCCCGTTAGCTTACTTAACTAAACCCAATACTGAAAAGTTTATCCCAAGATCCCAAGATTCCCAAACCATGCGCTAAATGTTACCTAAACTTTGAGCCTAGACAAAAGTAGTTGGTGTTAAAAGCGAGGCGTTAGTAACTGGAATGCAAATTAACGCGTATTCAAGTGGCCGGCTACTGCTATTTAACTAGTCTTTGCCTGTGACTTCGTTGGCACAAGACAGCGACACTATTCGTGACTTTTTATATCTCGATTGAAAACCTTGTGTCTTGTCGTTAGCATATGATTATTTATACACATTTATGTGTTTACATGTAGTGCATGGGTTGGATGGCGCAGCATAGGCCGACCCCAGGTGGAACGACGATTTGGTGAAAACCGTGGGGAGCTGATGGGTGCAGGAGGCCAAGTTAAAGTGGCGATCTCTGTGGGAGGATTATGTTCAGCAGTGGACGTCTTCAGGCTGATGATGATGATATTGTATAGAATATAGAAACTAAATTAATTTACTTACCTTAATTTGTAAAGGACAGGTGAAGGATTGATATCATGTCATGGTAGCTTGTCAGTAAAGCATGCCCCGACTTTAGGGACGGATGGATGCAAGTTCAAATCCTGTTCGTGATGCAAATTTATTTCCTTTCCAGATTAATCTGTTGATTATGTTCACAGGCGATACTGCTATAAAAATTATATATCTTTTTTCATACCTAAATAAATATGTATAAAATGGTACTCCTTCTTTATACAGACAGATGACACAGCTCTGCTAATGGTAATCAATAATACTTACATTCAAAGTTCCTAGAGCTCTTGAACTTCCGAAGTTTAGGAAATTGCTGGAGACCCGACTAGCTAACTAGACATCTATATCTAGTGCAAATACAGATGTGGAAGCATTTTAGGAGCAGTGAAAAGCCCAGTTTTGAAACTTTTGAACTTCTGTGTAACTAAGGTAAAACTAAAGTTCTCCAGTTTTAGGTCCTTGATACAGTTTGTGGATAAAATACGATGCGTTTCTTTGATATTTTCATTCTACTTCTTCATTTCATATTAATGTGAAATATCCATCCTCATTATGCCTATCATCAGTAATCGGAACCAAATTTTAGGAACGTAGAACCATCAAAGCAACAAAATTATATTCGAAACGATATTTCCTTCTAATCACACTCCTTCAGCTGTAAAAATATCACGCGAGTTGTCAGCATATAATACCGGTCATAACTTAGCAGATTCTTTTAGTAATAGGTCGAAACGTCCCAAATTTCTTACCTCAATTTTCTTAATGGTCCTTTTTAATTTCATTCTTCACCTGCGGCGTGCCACAATGGGGTGGTAAATGAAAGATGGCGGCCGTTTTATTGCCGTCATTCGTCAGTCTTAGCGTTGTTTATGGATGGAAAAAGGCGTTCGAGCGTGAAATAGGGACCGAAAACGTCGGCTTGATCGGCTTCAGCAGCCAGGAGGTATATTCTTCCTCTTCCACTGTGTTCAAAAATATATTTTTGAGACCTTTGACCATATAATATTTTCGCTTATAAAAAGTACCTAACGGATCTCAAAAACGATGGACTTGTCTTCACCAGACTCAATTTTAATTACATATTTATGCCACATTTTCGTAAAAGATGCTTCATCATCATCATCAACAGCCCGTACTTAAACGTCCACTGCTGAACATAGGCCTCCCCCAGAGAGCGCCACTTTGAGCGGTTGCTCGCCTCCTGCATCCATCAGCTCCCCGCCACCCCCCCTCACCAGGTCGTCGGTCCACCAAAAGATGCTTAATATCAGGCAAATGATTAGCTCATCACGTCATTCATTTAACGTAAAAAAACATACGTTCAAGATTTACCGGTTTTTACGTTTCATTTTGCGAGATTTTGGTCGGGTCCTGGCACTGGTCCAAATAGGAAGCTTTGTTCCGATCGCGGCCTGTCCTAAACGACAAACACAACGAGCGTGATAAAGTATCACCTGATACTATTTACCTACAAGTTGAAATGGCAATGGGCAGGCCACATCGCTCGTAGAACTGACAACCGATGGGGAAGAAAGGTTCTCGAGTGGCGACCACGAACTGGAAGCACGAACTGAATGCAGCGTAGGCCGGCCCCCACTAGGTGGACCGACGACCTGGTGAAAGCCGCGGGGAGCCGATGGATGCAGGAGGCGAGTAGCCGCTCTAAGTGGTGCTCCCTGGGGGAGGCCTATGTTCAGCAGTGGACGTCTTCAGGCTGTTAATGATGATGATGACTATTTACCTTAGCTTATTAAATATTTAGTTGTCGAGTTTTTTGAAGTGACTAATAATAATAATTAAGTGAATTGGTGCCAGTGTGACTGAGTGGTAACACGAGTGACTTTTACCGATGTATCCAGGTACGAATCGCACTTGGCCCCGCCATACAAATGACTTTTTAAGTAACAAATTCTCACCCCGAGCTATCATCACTTTGGTAAAAGAGCTAAATCTAAAAAGAACTGTTTTCATTCTTTTCAGACCTATCATGGAACGTGTTCTTTGTTCATGGATCTATATCTATCTAACTGCAACAATATATTATTTTTCTATTTTCTCCTCACAACAACATTTATCAATAAAATACGTATGAAATATCGGATAACGGCAAAAGCTGCTCGCGTATTATGCGGTCTGTTGAATAGTGGATTGATTTTCCTCCTCACATACAAAATGGGCATAAAGAGAGCCGGTAAACACCAACTCATCGATTAAATATCAACATGCTTCCTTGTCACAATAAATGATTTCAAAATATTCTCGATTTCGCACTTTTTCGGCTAAAATTAATATAAAAGAACTTATAGCGACACAGTTCTAAGTGTTAGTTTATTCCTGTTCAAATTTTTATGTGAAACGCTATAAATGATTTCTATTCTGTTGACAGAAACGGCCCCTGAGGAAGGCATGCCGGCTGAATTAGATAACAACCCGCCGACGAGGGAATTCACTGAACATTTCTACGTAATGGAATCAAATCTACTGAAGATTTATGATCTCCTGGTAGTTTCAATATTCCTTCAAAAAAAGAGCAGACATTTTCGCTTACATAACTAAAGATTTATCATTAACAAGAGCTGCACCATATCACACATAAAATAAAATAAATTATAATTCATTGAACACACAAAAAAATTGAGTAAAATCAAAATAATAATAAATAATAAATAATTAACTTCTGAAAATATAATGGTTAATAGAAAGATGTATAATGTATATGGCATTATAGAATAGAATAAGAATAATTTATTTCCAGATAAAATAAGTGCCTATCATTATTACAAATACGCGATATGACTAATATTGTCGAAATAAACTAAGACAAAAAAGCGTTGGATACAATTATTTCGGAAAATTTATGAAAATAGTACTAAAAGCATAAAAAGTCAAAAGAATATCCAGCATGTCAGGATCAATTTGTTAAAACTAGATTCAGGTCTTTTCCTCACAAAAATCCTGTGCACGTGCCAAAAATCGGCGCTTAAAGTGGAATAGAATCCGGAACAAAGTTAGCTCAATATTGCTACTATCGTAACTTTTATTACGAAGTTACTTGTTTGGTAGTTAGATGATATTTTTGTCTGTTCAAGCCACTCAATGGTTTTTGTTTGCTATTTTAAGCTGTTTATTGTCGTAATATAGATAGGTACCTCATTTAACTACTCTTTGTTTAAAAAAAGAGGGTATTTAGATACATGCATAATATTATTATTAAAATACTCTTACTTTTATAGTGCGTGCTGCAAAAAATTGGAACTCATTGCCATTTTCTGAACTTATATTATAACCTGGGTGTCTTCAAGGCATATATATGTATTAGGTGCCTTCTGGATTTACATGCTCTATCTTTAGCCACAACGTCGCTTACCATTAGGCGGTGCCAACTGGTGCGTAAATCAATTCATCATCATCATCATCATTAACAGCCTGAAGACGTTCACTGCTGAACCTAGGCTTCCCCCAGGGAGCGCCACTTTGAGCGGCTATTCGCCGCCTGAATCCATCGGCTCCCCGCGGCTTTCACCTATTCGTCGGTCCAATGCACCGAGAGGGGGGGTCGGCCTTCGCTGCGTCTTCCGGTTCGTGGTCGCCACTCGTGAACCTTTCTACCCTATCGGCAACGGCGTAAATCAATTACAGCTAAAAAATTTGAGGATGTGAATTGCTAGAGAACATTTTTAATTAATCCGATAAACTGCCCAGAAAAGCTCTGTAACCTAATTGCTGTGTCTTATTGAAAAATTTTAGACCGCCATCGATACCAATGGTATCTGGAAACAATTACAGTGGTATCCATTAGGACGGCAGAATTTTGCGAATACTCCAGCGGATGGCCGCCGATGGTGACCTAGTTACGTGGAATGTTTGGGGAACGTTGCTATGGTTAGCTGTCCTAGAAGTCCCCTTACATGGATACGAGGGCAATCGAACATGAGGTCGTGGAGATTGTTAACAAAGTTCAATGCAAATTCTTAGGTTGCTATTTCATAATTTGGGATCTAAATCCTTATGAATGATTCTCGAGACTAAAAACATGATAAAGAGCACCTTTTGAAGGTTTCTAAAAAAACACCAATTGCTCAGTGTTTACCTTATAGATTTTTGAGATCGAACGAAATATTTTTTTTTAAATTTTCATCGGCTTGATTGGTCCTTGGGAAGCTGCCCCATCTTTCTCTTTTAACTTTCCTGTAAGATTATCTAAAAACAATTGACGTGACAAACTTGTCGGTACCTAAACATGGTGTTAAGCGTCACCGCCACCGATAACAGTTGCAATGCCCTGAGACTACCTATACCGTAACTTAGTAAATTATATGTATTTAGTCTCAATGCAGATTTGTGAACAAAGTTCAGCAGCTTTTACGCGAAGACACAAACAAACATATATACCTACCAAAAGGCAAGGAATATCAGTTATTAGGGTCTTATAAAAAGACCATCGGTTCATCCGTGAACCGACTTTTGGGACGGATTGACGATCCATCCACTTAGTGACCTGCATTTACAAAAATGACCACTCGCTGATATTGTGGGGGGCTGTCCCCCTTCTGCACCGTTGGGCGGTTACCCCATTATATGATAAGGCGTCTTTGATGCGATGGAGGCATTATGTGAATTGGTATTGAATTTCGATTTAAGTTAATTAAAAAGGATGTCAGTTTAGGACGTTTGTTGTAGAAAGAAATAAAAGATAAAAATATAAAAAGAAAAATAAGAATAGAGATAAAAGTTGTTTTCTCTCTTTTTATTCTAATATTTTATGTATGCGTTTATAAAATTAGTTCTTTAAAAAATATTGTTTTATGCTCCACAATTAACACACATAAACGCCCTGATATAAAACATTATGCTTTTTTTTGTCTAAAAATCTGAAATTAAAATAATGCTTTATTCAGAGTTCTGCTAGGCGATTATGTAACTTGATTGCAACCAATAGAAACACAAAGATGTATGGATTTGACAGTTTCAATACGCAGTTTATGTGCATAGTTACTATGAAAATTTTCATATTTGGAATGAAATTTCTCCTGTTGCATTGCTGTCAAAGTTACGTAATCACCCCACTGAGCTGGGTTCGTAAAATATTGAAATTTAAATTCCGTAAGCTTTGGAATCCTTCGAAGTGTTCTTAAAATTAGGATCAATTAAATTACGAAACCACTTTGTCAACGGATTTGGTTGACTTATTTCTACAGTGAACATTATTCAAAGCCATTGCAATAGATTCTCCACGTTTCAAAGTAAATGATTTATTGCTGCTTAATTCTTGTAACTGAAAGCACCTGAACTGCGAGCACAGTGTTGGCAAAGCCTATAAAAATTTATATTTTATGTTGTAACATAAATGATTGAGCCTTTGATTGGTCGGTTCTGGATAAATTGGATGTCTGGAAGAGTAATCACAATATTAATTTTGTCTGGTTGAGAAAACTTTGTACATGTATCACACACACAATTTAGATTTCTAAATAAAATTTTTAAGACAAATACATAATTAGATTATGTCTTCAGAGACAATCGTTTTAAGGACTTATATTCATGTTATTTTACTATATTAGGTATTGCCCTTCAGACGTCTTCTTGGAGACAAAAACAAAATCCATCCAGTGTAGAAAATAAATTGTATGAGCTGTCAGATAGACACATATGGGCGTTAGATTTTAAAACATTTAAACTACGACTAACATAGTAATTCATACACAGACGTTACTTTCAGAGTTTCAATTTTCCTCTAGAGCCGAATAACAAGACAGATTTATGTTATTCCCATTTCTTCAGGAAGACCAGGCATTGTCCTTTTAACAATGGTTCGTTAAATCTAACACGACTTCATTTCATATTCACATGTTGTTGACTTTAATTAAAATAAATGTTGAGCTTGCGGAGTGGTAGAAGAATCTGTGAAATACGGAACAAAGTTGTGGGTAGAATAGAAAATGGCAAAAACTAAAAATAACACACAACTAAACTTATTTTTATGAAACTAGTTATAAACTCCAGATTTCAAGAGTTACATGAAATAGTCCCCGTGTGAACTGATTTATATATAAACAGATATAAACCTATTATTATATATTTTTATTTGTTTTAATTATTGGGTTTCTTCACATCATCATCATTATCAACAGCCTGAAGTCGTCCACTGCTGAACATAGGCCTCCCCTCATAGACATATATATATATTAAGGACAGGCCTAATGACAGGTTAAAACGTCGCTTCAAAGTGGGTGCTAATTTCACAGATTGGCATCCACTAACGCTCAGTCTGTGATGGAAGTTAGAAGGCATCGGTCGAATGTCACAAACAAAATATGCCAAGTTGTATTGTGAAGGGTTGCACAATCTATACTCAAAAGTGCAGTAAAAAGAAAGACCAAGTTTCTTACCTCAAGTAATTCAATATTTTCAATATTACACTGTTTTGTAACAAAATAATCGAATTTATATTTGAAATAATCATTGTAAACATAAACACTGACGGACGTAATGGCAGCGATAGGCACCTAATTTTCTCAACTTGTCGTAGTTCACGCGAAATCTAATAGATGGCGCTGACTTTTCCCACTCCATTTTGACAAAATAAAATGTTCCTTCGGGCATATCCTGATATATAAATCTATGCCTCCCCTAGAGAGCACCGTTGAATACCAGAGGTAAATAGCCGGTCAAAGTGGCCTTCTATAGGGATGACGTATTTCAGCAGTGGGCGTCTTCCGGTTGATGATGATGACAAGGTATTGCAAGAGAGGTACGTAATTTTCCCCTCTTTTGTGATTGATGTTCTGAACGACTTTTCGTTTACAAAAACCATAATATTTTTACGTTAAAATATACCTAAGTAGGTTAAGTACTCTGATAAAGATACTACAGAGGCAACACGCCTTGCGTGACATTAACATCGCATGACCCTTATATTCTTAAAAATCACGCTCTCTCTAAGCGAATACTCCCCTGCCCTGTTGAAGATGCTTTCCGCGATCGTTTCAGCTGTTGAAATAAAGTTATGAAACTTCGGCTACAAAAGACAAACAACAAATAAAGATTTTATCTGCCACAAAATGAGTTGCAGAACGCTTTGTTCTTAACCGATGCAGTTATAAAACTATTACACTTTGAAATCTTATATTAACTATTGGAATTTACAAATAAAGTCTTCTTTGAAAACTAGGAACAAATTTCAGTTAGCTTTATAGCTTGTGCGTTCAAAATCCCATGACTCGATCCACGCTGCCGATAGTACACGGTCACACATGTACAATGCACATTGCACAGGCCAGCCGTTCTAGCTACATATGTTTAATTGTTTATGTTGCAAACTAAACTTTGTCTACGTTTGTTTGTGTTTTGACGTGAAAACAGATTGGCTGTTTTTTTTTAATTTATTGCATCTACTTTTTATTCCGGTAAATAAACGGAAATCAAGTAAAATACAAGTGAAACAAAATTAAAAAAGTTTAGTTTCTGAGTTCTGAGTTCTTATTAATGGTAGAGTACTGATTATAATTAGAGAAGATCATGAAATTAAAATTGTTAAGTTGGACAATGAGTCTTATCTCACCTAAATAAAGACAATATCTAAATACCCACTATTAACGATCATGAAATGTTCAAACTGGGATTCAGGTAACACTTTCAGTAATTCGAGAATGAACTGGATGCATGAAACGGTGCGATGCCTGACCGAACCGTTTATTGTGCCGTTGATTTTCCATTACATTTACGAGGGACTGCCGAACCATCTACATAAA
This sequence comes from Ennomos erosarius, assembly GCA_963580505.1. Taxonomy (NCBI): domain Eukaryota; kingdom Metazoa; phylum Arthropoda; class Insecta; order Lepidoptera; family Geometridae; genus Ennomos; species Ennomos erosarius. The sequence continues at coordinate 4,609,024 of OY756982.1, forward strand.
GTAACAGTGACTAAGCTCACCAAATATGATAGTAGGTACCCTCATGCAGCGCAGAAAATAAAATTGCTGTTGGTAAAATCCACACGCTTAACTCTTCGTTACTAAATTTCTATTACACATGAATCTATCTCATCTGATCAACAGATCTGAAATAACTTTAACATCAGATTCTGGTGGGAAGGGACGATGTTGTCTAAGGTGAAGCACGTTTAGCCATGATATCTACCTCTCTATCTAGACTTAAAAATACCTTGACCGTTAAATTATGAATGCCTCACGACTTGTTCTGAGAGGCTAATCAGATATGGCCTATGTATTAATTAAAAACACAGTCATGACTTATGAGACGTGGTCCCTTACTGTTGGCCTGATAAGTAAGCCCAAAGTCGCACAGCGAGCTATGGAGAGACCTATGCTCGGTATTTCCTTTATTGAAGAGATCCGTAAGAGAACTAAAGTTACCGGCATATTCAAAGTGAGCAAGTTGAAGTGGCAGTGGGCGGGCCACGTCGCTCGTAGAACTGACAACAGTTGGGGAAGAAAGGTTCTCGATTGGCGACCACGAACTGGGAGACGAAGCATAGGCCAGCCCCCCACTAGGTGAACCGACGACCTGGTCAGATCCGTGGGGAGCCGATGGATGCAAGAGGCAAGCAGCCGCTCAAAGTGACGCTCTTTGGGGGAGGCCTATGTTCAGCAGTGGACGTCTTCAGGCTGGTGATGATGATGATGATGATAAATAACAAAACAGCATAAACATCAAAGCTTTGCTACTGCCGTACACTTTAAACATCAGCCGAGCCCGTGGGTGTGAAAATGCCAGAAAGGTTTTAAAAGTTAAACTGGTCGTGTTTTAATCGAATTCCCGGCGGCCGAGGGTGGAGCGCAAATGTGGTGGATGCGGTGCGAATGTCTTATTTGTGTCCACCACGTTACCACTCACCAGTAAGTACCTTTTAAAACATTCATTCAGCCTGATGATGTCCATTGCTGAACCTCCTCTTAGAGCGCTACTTCGAGCTTATTTGTATTTTGCTTTGAGGCCGTGAAAATGATTCGATTTGCTTGTAAAATGTTCAATTGATTCGCGTGATCTCACGAATGTTCAATTATACTTACAAATTAACCTTCTTATCATGGAGCTAATAAAAAAAGAAGGAGGGAATCCCGTCTGATCCGAAACTGAAGCACCCTTAGGAAGCCGGAACTCTTCGTACGTACAAGCGGAATACGCACACACTCACATCATAGGCAGCCGGTCGCCCTACTTTCATCTGACACACACATGTAATATGTCCGCCATTTTGGGCTTCAGTTCGATGTCAATCAAAACTCAATCCTTCTTTTTTTTATTTCATCCATGCTTCTTATACTTTCTAGTAAAATCTGCCAAAAGAATATATTTTTCGTCATTTTCTCGTCATTTTCTCGTGTCTCATGCCAACACTGGTTTAGAATTGAAGTTTACTATTACTTATATCTTTTGAGCCTGACCCGGATCATTTTGCGGTTTTTTGGATTATTTTATATTTCTATGGCAGAATTAAACGAGGTATTGTACAATAAATAATGTCTGGAATGTTAGCGGTGCCTACATTTAATCTAAAATGGAACGTTTCTGTTTACTCCTAAGCAGATAATTATGTGGCTATATAGTTCCTCTTACATAAGTTAATTTGGATAGAACAATTACTTACTTATCATAAATAATTTCTTTATTTTTAGAAAAATTCTGCCAATTTTGGGTTCTCTCACCCGCCTATAGTTCCCGTCAATGGCGTCGATAACAAAACCGATATAGGTCACGATAATAAAATTCAGGATGATCGCTTTGTATCTCACTCTAACTTACAATGATTGAAAGGGATAGAGTGCAAAATTGTGCAATTTGGTAGACGGGTGATGGACGGTTCGCTATTAGGAATACGGTTACGTAAAAATATTAAGTAAGGTAACCAAATCGATACATATTTGACCAAAATATACGATAATGCGAAAGTAGGCTTTATCTTTCAAACTTTACGGTACTTTTTCCCAACGAGTTCCCGTGGGAAATCGGGAAAACTGAGGAGAACCCACAGGCGTTATAGAACTCATGGATTTTTTTATGAGGTTGAATGGCATGTTGAGCATAACATTTTATGGGAATATAATGTTATGAAAACAAAATGCGCACTACACGAGAGACGTTCGAACATAATATGATTTTCTACAATAAATACCTAACTATACATTGTGGAAAAACTGTTTATACTTACCTAGACTTATTACGATGAAAAGCAATGGCGGAAAGTCTCTCTATTTCGTTTAGAAGGCAATTCTAAATTTGAATTAGACAAATGCTTACGAGACCCCTAGTACGAGTTTCGATAGTTTACTCAAGGAACTTTTTTTTTCTTCTTATATATTGGCTCCACACATAGTGTATTTAGCCAGTGTCAAGTATTATAATTTTTCAGTGTTATGAATATTTCACGTTAAGTCAAGTCTAAGTCATAGTCCAGTCTAAGTCATGCTCCAGTAAAGAGGTGGCCACTTTACTAGAAGCTTCTACGGAATTTTGGAAGCAACACGAAAAACCACGTTTCACCACATTATATCACTTGCCTACACTCATGCTCTTAATTAAGCACTTAATGCGTAAAGCGCCACCAATTTTAAACATTAACACTGGAAAAAGCACAAGTTTTGAGAAAAAATACAATGCAACGACGTGAACTTTTCCGCGTTCCCGCCAAAACTCCCCTCAAGGAACTTATACGTAAACTTTAAGTTTACTAAAACTTGATTCGTGTAGTTTTCTCCCTTTTCTCCCACACATTTCTCTGCAGCGCCCCTAGCGGACACGTTGATGAACTAAAAATGGCATGGATTCACGCGTATTCACGTATTGGAAAACTCGTACTAGGAGTACTGAACTTTGGATACCTGCGCCCTTCGACCTGGATAATAGAGATTACACCACGATTCACTAGTAAATATGAAAATTGCAACATTAAGAATATTTCATTTACAAACTTGGATAACTTTTTTTGTTGGTACTTCACTTGCATCTAAGGCAATGCGAAATCCATATATTTTATAATATCATGGCTAATAGAACGCCACGCCAGTGTTTACATACTCTGGCTATAACCAGTATTTTCTCTAGTAACCAGACAGTATACGTAAATAATAAGTATTTTTAGCTTTTCGTAAATATACGTCTCATTGTCATTCATTGGTTCTTTACGCTTTGCTAAACATCATTAACTACGTAAGTCTACTGCCTGCGTTTTTTCTAGAAAATTACTATAATTAAACGTAGGTCACTTTGCGTCATGTCACTGTCAAGTAAGTAGAAGATTGATGAGCGATGAAGAAGGTACCTAAATATATTAAGTCCGTAATCTATCCTTATTATTGTACGGTACGGGCTTGCCGCCTAATTATGTAACCTAACCTTTTTGATGCTAGAGGTGGTCTTCATTATTCGTTTTTGTTTCGGGCAATTCTTGAATGCAATTGAGTCCGATGCATGCAAGGGGCAAGCAGCCTCTCAAAGTGGCGCTGGCGCGAGGCCTATGTTTTACAGTGAACGTCTGACGATGATGAACTCTTGAGTATTGTTACTTGTAGTTACTGAGTATTGTATAAGGTACAATAGGCATGATGACTAAAATTTTTCATAGGTAAAATTAATTCTTTTCATTAATATATAAACATATGTATGTGTTAAAAGAGTCCTCTCTAAGGGTAGGCAACGCACCGGCAATGCCCTTGGTGTTGCAGATGTCCATAGGCGGCGGTGACCACTTACCATCAGGTGGGCCGCCTGCTTGTTTGTCACTCATTACATAAAAAAAAATATATGTGGAAACAAAAATTCAATATCTCAAAAAATGATCAAATTACAAGCATTTTAAAAACCGGAATAGAAAGAGATGTGAGGACTTGTTAATGACTTTTTTGTTATTTAAATTCAGTGTTCACTTTAGTTTACAATAGTCGATAGTCTCCGAGAATAAATAAATAAAATAAAATAGTTCAAACGGCCAGTGACGTCAGAGCAAGGTCGTTATAGTACCTCATTACTAAGCTGTGGTAGCTTTACATACAATTTCTTTGGCATGTGACGTCACAAGTGGATTTTTCATAGTAACTGCGGAGGCGCTCTGTTTCGCGAGAAAGGGACAGGAGATGCCCTCTACAAAAACTTTAAAATCTTATTACTCGGTGATTTATTAACCGATTTTACTTATTTTTTCAATTATTGCATTCATTTTGTATCTCCTTTATGAAATTAATATTTACTTGTTCATTTTTAGTAGTAGTCATGCCTATCATGTCGTGGGCTTTTGAGATTGCATGATTCGCTTAAAAACCACCATCATGAACCTACAGGATGGTGGCAGGGCATTTATTAATAGTAAATTATTTTTTTTTTTTATTTAAGACACACATGCATGACTGGTATTATGTGAGTGGTGAGATTTATAAGAATTAGCTTCATACGTATAATTTTCTTTAGGTGACACACTATAACTACAAATTTACATAACAGCCTCGCTTGTAAGTTTCCACGCCAGGGTAGCGTGGTGCCATCCAGCCAAATTTATAAGCAGTGAATGAATAAATTATCCCAAGATATACCCATAATAATTACAGTTTAAAAAAATTGACAATCAATTAATTAAAAAAAATATTCCTATAATTGTGTTATGACAGGAGAGATTCACTTTACGTGGGAAATATAACCGCGAACGTGAAAAGAAAACTGTTAGGCAAAGTTTTTTGTGTTGCCATTCTTACCCATAAATATATTTATAAAAACATGCTCAAATGTTGTGATTTGGTGCACAAAGCTCTGAGTAATGATCCTAAGTTACGAGAGGTTAGTGCTGGTGACAGTTGGTAATCTCAAACTTGTGTGGGATATCAAATGAATACTCAAGGTTTGTATGAGGTTTGTACTTACTTATCAAATGTCATTTTAGCGAAGCCTATTTCCACAACGCATTCTATTATAGAAAAGGCTTTGTCCTGACAGGGCGACAGACAACGTAGGTGCAGCCCAAACCGCGGAGTGTATAGATTTGAAATTCGGAGGGCGGCTTTCTATTAAGACGTAAAGACGCGTACTAAGAAGGGTTTTTTGAAAACTCAATCCCTAAGTAGGTGAAAAGGGTAAAAAACATTTGTATGAAAAACTACATTAAGTGACATCGTTTTTAAATTTGGCACTGTCAAACAAGTATGAAAATAAAAGAAATGGTAGTTCTTAGTTTTTTGAAAATCAACCCTTACCCTAAATTTTGTCGTTAAAGTATGTATGAAAATTTCAAGAATTTTGACCTGTGTAAAGAATATACACAAAATAAATAGATACGGGTTACCGCAATTTTTGAATTTCATCCCTTAAAGGAGTAAAAATAAATGGTTCCCTAAGGATGGTCAACCAAGTGACGTTTTTTTCATTCAATCTATTAATCTTTAAAACATCCTTATTTTACACAGCCTGCAAACAAACCAACGTTTGGTCTCTCCCTTTAGCATGAATCAGCAATAACTTTGTTAGAACAACCTTTAATCTGGAGAAGGCGCATCCGCTGATGGTTTTCCGATTCTATTAGCCGCAAAGCGCTGGCACGGGGTTTGATTAAGCGGAACGAGTGAGGAAACGACCCGTTTAGTAAGAACTCCCCTTTACTTATCTGTGGTCTTATCTAACTGTTACCTTCTAGAGGAATTCAACTGAGAATAGATTGTTGAAGGCATGGATTACCAGGATTGGTCATATTTACACGTTGATTACCGCCGGCGTATTACCGGACCGACGACGACCTGCAGTGCAAGCACGGATCTTCGGTTCGACAAATATATCGAGTCGATAAACAGATTTTGTTTATCGTTCTTATCGGTAACATGTAGCATGGATCTAACATCGGTAAATTTTGTCGATGTCTTTCGAGGGCTTTATTTTGTCGACAGCGTATCGATCATTCGTTCTTAACTCTCACAGAGTAGCACGATATTTCGTAAATTTCCACAAATTAGGAGATAGCCGTTGTCCGATTTTATTTGTTTCACGTAGATTTTATATACTCTTTGTCGGATTTTTTAAGGTTACACGAAGTAAATTACTCTTTGAAAAGGTATATTGATAGTTGGTAGCAAAGAGCATAGAGAAAAGTAATATATATAATAATAATAATAAATTCTTTATTTCATAAAAGATACAGTGCTCCGCTTAATACTTATACTTAACTAAGGCCAAAAGATATACACTTAACATTTTTGTTGGGTATCTGCTGCCGAACTAGACTCATCGTCTGTGTTTCAGCGTACAGTGCCCTCTCCCAAGAAGTTGATACATAACTAGCCTTATTATTATAGATGTAGGTACAGTTTACTTAATTACGTTATGGTAGAAACAAAGAAGAAAATAAAATAATGTGAGTAGGTAAACAAAGTAGGCATAAAATAAAAACTATATAACACTAAATAATATTGTGGTATAAGATGCTTAGCTATTGTTCCTCTCTGTGTGTATGGTGAGTATGAATGTGTGAGTGTGAGAGGGTGTGTTGTACGTATTTACGTTTATGTGTCTTTTTATGAAAAATTAGTATTTGCTGGTGAAATTTATTATTCACAAAAGTTATTATATAGGTCAAAGAAAAAACCCAAAAATAAGTTTAAAATGCTATGCTAAAACTTTTAATAAATCCTCTGTCTTATCGTAGGTAAGTGTTTTTAGCCAACTGGTGACTTTTAATTTGACTTCCGTTCTTGATAACGAATATATATTCAGAGTTTTATTAAGTTTGTTGTAAAGGAAAGGACCCAAAAAATAGATGAATCTCTGAATAGAAGAGGTATGAATTTGCTGTGGTTGGTTACAAACATTATATTTACGGCGTTGGGTTTGCATTTGGGGATCATAAACTAATATTGAATGTTGCTTTAAAATTATGCTTAGAATGAAAAGCTGCCGAACGGAAAGAACATTACAAGATTTATACAATAGCGAGGTTGGAAATAAAAAGGGTCGTCCCGTGCTCACCTTCAAAACAGCTCTCTGGGAGATTTCGAGGGGTAGTAAAGTGGTTTTTGCTGCACCCCCCCAAGATGATATACAATAAGTGATTATTGATTGGCCAAGGGCTAAGTATATGGCAAAGAGTTGATTACTTTTCTCTATGATTCCCTTAAATCAGTCTCAACATGGTCTCAACACCTTGAATAAGGGCGAGGGCAATTTCTTTGTTGATTCTAAAAAGAATCTCGAACTGGTCGTTGGGTAGGTCGAGAGGATCATTGGCGTCTCTCAAACGCCGCCTGTTGATCCTCAAGGCATCCCGCCGCGTCCTTCTTTCGGCATCCAACAATAAAATATAGCTAAAATCCATTTTACTAATGTTTGGTTAATATTATCGAGCAACTTTAGGAACCCGATAAATATTCGGTACATTCGATAAGATTGACAAGATTAAACCGATCACAGATGTCAAAATTTAGATCCATGCGCGGTTTAATCGATATAGAACGAATATATTCGTTAAGATTTATCGAATTTATATCGTCGTCGAAAAAATACATTCCATGCTACCGATTTCGTTTTATCGATAATTTATGTCAAATTTGACATGAAAATTCGTTGAATATATCGATCGGTAGATCGGTGCTTGCACTGCAGCAGTGCAAGCACCGATCTACCGAAGTTGGAAGCCGAAATAAGGACGCGGCGGGATGCCTTGAGGATCAACAGGCGGCGTTTAAAAGACGCCAATGATCCTCTTGACCTACCCAACGACCAGTTCGAGATTCTTTTTAGAATCAACAAAGAAATTGCCCTCGCCCTTATTCAAGGTGTTGAGACTGATTTAAGGGAATCATAGAGAAAAGTAATCAACTCTTTGCCATATATATTACTTTTCTCTATGCTCTTTGCTACCACCTATCAATATACCTTTTCAAAGAGTAATTTACTTTGTATAACCTTAAAAAATCCGACAAAGAGTATATAAAATATACGTGAAACAAATAAAATCGGACAACGGCTACCTCCTAATCTGTGGAAATTTCCGAAATATCGTGCTACTCTGTGAGAGTTAAGAACGAATGATCGATACGCTGTCGACAAAATAAAGCCCTCGAAAGACATCGACAAAATTTACCGATGTTAGATCCATGCTACATGTTACCGATAAGAACGATAAACAAAATCTGTTTATCGACTCGATATATTTGTCGAACCGAAGATCCGTGCTTGCACTGCTGGTCAGAACCGTGGGGAGCCAATGGATGCAAGAAGCAAGCAGCCACTCAAAGTGGTGCTTTTAGGGGGAGGCCTATGATTTACACAGTCTAGTAATCTCTTTACAGACTGTGTGTTGTCTCAGGATGACGTGCGCAGTGCTGTGTCGACGCTAAACGTTATTAGTATTTCAAGGTGTTTTAAAGTACCGAGTGGCACGATAGCAGCTTTACACCAGGTGAACGACTAGCTCGTCACGTCATTCATTCTCATAAAAAAAAGTATTTCCAGTAGAGCACTGAAATAAATCATGGATTGATATATTTTTTAAATAAAATAAAACGTTTATATTCAATCCCAAAAAAGTGCTACAACTTCATAGTAGGTACTTACGGTAACGGAGTACCAGGGCAGCATGAATAAGTAAGAAGTCTTTATTTAAGCGTCACTCATTAATCAGTCCATGCGAGAAACATTGGCATCAAGAGCTACACTATCATTTTTGCGATTATAATATAGATTTAAATAACTGCTCTATTATAATAAAGTTTAAGATTGCCTGTCATTTCTCCCAAATTATTAAACGGTATCACAATACCTTGCTTTGAATATTGAAACAAACACGATTTCTATATTACTCTCTTACGTTCCATTAAAATAATGTATACGTTTGAACTAATAGAAAAAGTTACAGCTCTCAGGATACCCATGACATTTAACACCGCCCTATTTGTTTACACACAAAACCTTTATAAAGTAGATATCAGGTCCCCGATCGGCAAAGTTTTTCCGTTTATTATAAGTTAGATTGGATATGCGCGGGTTTATTGAATTTGTAAACAAAGTGGAAGGTTCTGCTATTCGTAACTCGTTCATCGATCTATCGCTTTCTCTCTTTCATCGTTTATAAGTTTTACTTGGATGTTTTAAGTATTTCAGAATTTTGATAGATCTTAAATTAACTAAGTCTAAAACGTTGGTTGACATTGACAATATGCTGTTCTTTCTGGGTTTATAATATAATCATAATCTTCTTTCTTAAAATTTGAAGTTTTTAAATAATTTTTTTTCGGTGTTAGTTTAAGGATAATTTTATCTTTTCAGGGTTTCAAATTCTTCTGTTATAGCGTTAGTTAGGTACTTATAGGTACTTCACTAATTATTTTCAAATCTGCTTCTGCTTCTGCTCAGCTTTTTAATCTTATTTTTATCCTTTTCGGTCATGGAACTATTGTTTTATTTACTTAACCATATCAAATAAATCATAGAAACCATAAAAATTTACTAATAATTTATAGCGGTTTCTTGGGACTATAATTAATAATTAATTAATAAATAATTTATAATTATGTGTGGACATTTCACATTTTCACATTCAATTATTTAATTTTTTTTTATGTTTGTTTATGGGATTAATAATAACAAAAAAAAAACGAGAAAATAAAAATATGAGTACTTACTTACCTTGTTTTGGTACAGTCATTGAAAACCAGTAGCAAATATCTATTTTATTTTCTCTTACTACCATTTCTACGTGTTTATTTAGAGGGTGGAAGGAAACGTTTTGTACGCAACTACGATAAGAATAGTATCAGATCGGAGCAACCCTCGTCAATTTCGTGCTTCTGGTGCTCGTCTCACTATTTACAGAGAGAGTATAAATCGCTCTGGTATTGAACTGCTGAATATTATTGAAAAGGGTTTTTGATTCTATCAAGTTTAATATTTTGTTCTGAATGTTTTGGACGTTTTCATCTATTTTGATTTTTGTAGTGTAAACTTTTAAACCTTTAGTGTTAGTTGATAAGATTCACGTCACAGCCACCACTACGATAGGTACTTCCTTACTTACTATCCCCAAAAGAGATTAATGTATTGTATAGCAATAAGATTACTAGCATTGTTTAGGTTTTTTTATGGGAAATATTACGTGACGAGCTAGTTGTTCACCTGATGTTAAGCGACACGGCTACCCATAACAGTTGTAGTGCCACTCGGATCACAATTTATTATTTACGTCTTTTATGCAAGGTTTTTAAGCGTTTCGTACGCAGCCGAAAGGCAGTTCAATAGCGTTGTAATTAGTTGAAGACGTATTTGGTCATTTTTTGTATAAGTGAGACGAACAACTACAATCACTAAAGAATCTTCTTCAATTACCAACAGCAGAGTCTCCTTCAGCCTGATAAAGGAAAATCGCTTTAATACTATAATAACCAGCAGAAGCTACCTTTTTGAATAAATTAAAGGTGCTTAATAATAAATTCAATAGCAATAAAAAGAGAAAACTAATTAACACACTTAATTGCTTCATCAACAAAAAGCAATTAAGTTCTTCCCATCTAAACAAATTCTATCATAGAATAGACAAATTATATCTCTAGCGAAGTGCAACGTCAGATAATTCCTTATATCAATGGGTTTCCACTTGAGGTGACGTGGCGTCGTTGGTGCGGATTGTTTCTGTTAGAACTAGATATCATGTCCTACTCTAAAGTCATTGAGAGCGAAAGGATAGGTTTAACTGCATAATTTGAAACCAAATTCTATATAGTGATGTCATCATTGAATGAGCTTAAGCTATTTAAGCTAGGAAAACTTACCGTCTTACCACAAAAATAATTTTAAACATCGCTTAGACACATGTTTAGTTAGACAGCGTCTTAAAGTTAAATGCTCCTTAAACGGATGTTTTATTTTTGTCACTACAAAACCATGTTTATGCCGTGTTTACTTAAACACTGTCTAACTCGATCCACATTTTTTAAATAAGGTAACATCATACAAAACGTTTCATTCCGCGCAGAACTCATTTTGTAATTCCAATATATGTTAGTGTCATAGCTGTGACCATGGAAAACCCGGAACGTTATTAGCGTGAAGTTCGACTGTGTGTGTTATGGTGACAGCGCTGGTGTGCGTGGGGTGCTCCAAAAAAAGAGCAGGTCCGGTATGCCTCGCTCGCCCCGCCATTAGTATTTCTGTATTGTTCTTTGAGGATGGTCACTGACAAAGTGCGACGTAGGATAATAATATATGGGTTCAGTTCAGCTTTAGGATTTATTTTTATGCCGAGCTTATCTATAGATCGACCATGAGGATCACATTGCAGCATAACTTTTACCCAATCTAAAGTAATTGTACGGGCGAAATCTATTGTTAACTTGTATAGCTTTTTAAAATGATACTTAATCATCATAATATTGAAACGGGTTAACTCATTCACGTTGTGTATTAATATAATAATAAATATCTTTATTTATTATCCAAAAATTACACAATACTTTTTAAAGTAAGTAGTTATTTTATCCAAAATTAAGGTAAGACGACAGTTAAACACCTCTTAAACTAAGGGTTGAGGATGTTTAAATTTTAGCAGGTGTTTAACGCCCGTCTATCTTAAACGCGCGGATTTTTGGTATGGAATTCATGTGTTTAAGGCGCGTCTAAATCTTTTGTGGTAAGACGGTTAATGTCTAAGGCATGAGATATCTTCAGCATAGGGTTAAGGTAAATTCTGTAGTTCTGAGAATGTCATCATCATCATCAACCGGCTGAAGACAACCACGGCTGAATAGGCCTCCTCCAGACGGCTGCTCGCCTCTTGCATTCATTGGCTCCCCGCGGCTGTCGCCAGATCGTCGGTGTACCTAGAGAGAGGACGGCTTACGCTGCGTCTTCCGTTCTGAGAACCTGATAGGTGCTAATTATTAATAGTAGTTGCAACGAATTATCGGTTCAAGGGTGAAAATTCGAAAAATTTCACCGAAAATTTCGGCCTGTATCCACATGTTTTGAACGAGTTAATACATTGATGACATTTATATGACGTCGGATGAGAGCGGTCTAACTTAACTAGCATTAACTTTGTTAGCATCACAAATATGGTATACGTCATTATGGAGGACGGTATAATGAATGAGTTAAAGTGACCATAAATTCCCAAACTACCTTGTTATATACTCGTATTCGAGACTGGCGACTCTGTGGAAGGTATTGACAACGTTGTCCCAGTTTGATAGTAGTGTTATTCACTCTACCTTTTACCCCATTCAGAAGAAAGAAAGAAGTAAAAAGGTTCTCGAGTGCCAACTATGAATCGGAAGATGCAACGTAGGCCGCGCATCTAAGTAATAATGTAGTCTATTATTTAGCACGCTCGTTTAGAAACCTGTAGGGTTGTCTTGAATCCAATCCCAATTTCACTCAAATTCTAATCTGAATCAATCCCAATTCCAATGTTTAATAATTTGGTAAAAATGTGGATGGTGTAGAAATGAGTCCATTACATTTAGTTCCAAAGATTCCAATCGTGTTCCAGTATCGGATTTAAGAGTACCAAATGCCACGATTCCGTTCCAAATCCCAAATTACGATTGAAATCGAGTGTCAAGAGTTACCCTGCTGTTCACTCGGTTCTCTTGAAAACATCCAGGCAGAAGCGGGTAAAAAGTTTCACAATTTAGCCGTTCACATTATAAAGATCAAATAAAAACGTTTGGTACGATAAGTAGGAAGGATAATGAAATAACAAATTTATTATTAGCATAAATATAACACACCATGAGAATAAAAAGAAACAGCATTGTTTGTGATTTTGCCTACTATAGGTGTCCTTATATTGAAAAATGAAAGAAATGTTCACTTCACTGGTTTTTATTGTCACTGCTACACAATTACACCAAAATCACTAGTAATACAATTTATATTAATTAATTTAAGGGAGCACATGCACTGACCGTTTGGTGACTTTGACGGAAGAGAGTGAGAGAGCGATATGTCGCCAGAGCGAGACATAATTTAGTTGAATACTAAACAAGCATAAAAGATCGGGAGTAAATAAAACAGACACAGATAAACACATCCAATACCTCGCAAAATAAAGCACGCGATTTTTCTGACTCCTACAAATCAAAACCAACGCTTAGTCAATTCACCACCATCATTCAATCCTCAGAAATCTGTTTCTGAAACAAAATTTTTTCAATTCTGGTAACAGCAGTGGCAGTGGACAAAATAAACCGATATTGCGGCACGACCGGACAATAGCTATATGTCACTGAGACGGAGACAAAGACAAATAGAGTCATGTGGGAAGAGCTGGTGGTCACTTTAACTGAAATGTAGGTACCTACTACCTTCTCTATAATAGAGCAAAAACATATTCAAACTTTATTAATTGATTTGTACAGTACACTGTAAGACAAAAAAATATGAACGTAACGGCTAAATTATTTACCAAAACATTTATTTTATTTTTTCATTAGTCTGGTAATCGGGGCAGGCAAAATATAAAACGAAAAATTTATATGAACGAAATGTCAGTTATAAAATATATAAAGCATATCAGTCAAATTGGTCACCAGCTCCCGGTTTTAAGAAAACTGATCCGAACAAGGCGACTGTCGCAATAAATTTCGTTTTTAAAACCACCAAATTGCCTGCGTTAATTGTTTGGTGCAGTTTTTCTTTATTAGGCACGTCCTAAGCTATTTCAAGCGGCAATAAAGCTGTGATAGTCCTGGGGGCTTTAAAAAGGAAGTAAAATGATATCTGCAGAAGGTGACCAATAGAGCGATTTGATTAAGCAAGTTGAAATGGCATTGGGCCGGCCACATCGCTCGCAAAACTGACAACCGATGGGGAAGCAAGGTTTTCGAGTGGCGACTACGAACCAGAAGTCGCAGCGTAGGCAGACCCCCACAAGGTGGACCGACGGTGAACCGTAAAATCTAACGTTTTATTGTGAGACACATTGCCCGTTTGCAATAACTCGAAAATTTATAAATAACCGCGTTTTTTATAAACAATTGGTTCCTACACAAAGGCAGTATACACATATACACCGAGGAAAAGATTGTTGCCCATTCTCAGGATATTCCAGTAGCCAGCTCTTATGGCACCAGTGGGAAGAGATGGTGTTGCTCTTCTTATACACTAGGCTGGGACCCACAGTTCATCTAAACCGGAACCACACGGCCACAGACACGTATGACAACTTGATAACTAAAAATTCCTTTTTTTTAATTTATTTAAATCTGAACCATTTTACTAACTTGCACGTATAACACGTATAAAACCAAATAAGGTTTGTCTTTGGTGTTGTGTTGATAATCTTTCTCGGAAATTGTTATAAAGGTCAACAGCCTTCCCGGAATGAATTTAACCCGCTCTATAATTTCGACGATAAGAGACCCGAGTCGAACTAATTCTGTTAGTATTTTCCTTTCAGCCGCACCCGACGGTCATTTCCGGTGTTAGATTGGATTTCACGTTGGTATACGTTTTAATATTAAATAGCTAGCCTGATTTTGGTAGTTTATCTGAGAGGGTAAGGGTTAACAGTGCAAAAATAGATATTTCAAGTGGCAAATAAGTAATAGGAGTTCGAACTTCATTTCTTCTTTTTCTATTTTAAGCACAATTCTTTTTAAATACTTATTGGAAATGTAACAGGATTAGCTAAAAGGAAATGAGACTATCTCTTTCCGAGTGTCGAAAAAGCCAGCTGATGGAATAGATAGCAGTATCCACGCCCCACGTCTTCGCTACATTGCGGAAAGCCGATGGATGCAGTAGAGATGCAGCCGCTCAAAGTGGCACTCTCTGGGGGAGGCCTATGTTCAGCAGTGGAGTAGTTCAGCATGTTGACTATATGATATCAAGTCAAATTGCGACTTGGATATTTTGAGATATGGCTATCTCAGATGAAGTCATTTTGCGATCTAGCCCTTCTAATACAAACATTCATCATAAAGCACAAACCCTATATATACAGTAAAAACTAAAAAACTAAAGGATCATATCCTGTCACATTATCCTTTTTAATTATAGAGCGATCATATATACAGGAGAACTGATCTCATCGTTGCCTCTTTGGCACTTGCGCAGCGTGCCGTCGACCGACAGAGCCGCTATTACGTAGTTCTACTTACATACTACGTCGGTATACGTAAAATTATGCTATGCTTTTACAACGATGCTTTTGCAACCCCATCTTATTTGATTATGATGCATTATGTTTCCTGAAACTGTGCGGCAATTAAAATCGATTTGACACCTGTTTTATACCTTTTTATAGAAATAATGCGTTGGCTTTTGGCTTCTAGGTTCCCGATAAATGGTTGAAAAGCAAAGCAAAAAGCTTTCAATCATAGAAACTAACACCAAATCCCTGATTTCCCATAGAAAAACAAATAAAATGAGGTTATTGTTTGGGCACTGGCTATTTTAAAATACAAACTAGATTAAAAATCACGTATTAATTGTATTCACAGAGCAACCAAATTGTGATTGTATTGTACACATTAAACCACATGTCTAGAATATTTCAGTTCAATCCTAGGTCTACGTATTAATCGGTATCAAAATTATTATAATTTCCTAAAAGATTTTCGATAAATCTCCACAGATTTGTAATCATTACCACAAAGCAAGTAAAAGAAAGGTATAAAACTATGTCTAAGTATTACCAACATTAGACGTTTTTATAGCAAAACAAAATAAATATCAGGTAAGAGATGGTCTTCAACGAAAAACCGAAAAGTATGTAGCGGCCGCGTTTGCTACTTTTGCCTTCACATTTATGAGAGTCTCTGAATTGCTTTGAACGAATCGTAAAACGATATCAATCTAATGTTTATGACTGCTTTGAACGGTCTATTTTCGACGCATATTTTCAGATGGTTTCCGGAATCAGTTCTGTATTTTAATTTCATATCAACAATGTTTTCTTGAATACGAAAATAATTGTGTTCAACTGTTGTTATATATTTTTATTTGTAAAATCTGTTGTAGTCTATGTATTTTTAATTTGAAAGTATATGTGTTTTCGACCGACTACAAAGAACAGGTGCTTAATTAGCTTTTTTTTTAAATATTTTTTTCTTCAGAACTCGGTCGTTTAGTAATAGCTCAGATAATATAATACCTAAGTAATAACTGTATTTATTATATTATCTGGGGTAATAATAACCAATTTAAAAAAAAATTTAAAAACTATATTATTTAAAATGGAGCAGGATCTAAAAACTTATCTTTTTTTGTCTAAAAATACATGATTTATGTCTCCGAATTTAATGTGAGCAAAGGTTAATTGTTATAGAAAGTGAAAATGGAATTTAAGCCGTATTTCCTATCCGCTTGGGGAAAAAGGGTTGACATAGAAGACCATTTTAATCTTACTTTAGACCTTTTGGAAACAATGTAGACCTTCGTATATAGAGGTTTTGAATTACTTACTTTGTGGAAAACATTGTTTCCACGCAAAATATTAAAACACTTAATTTTAAGCTTCTTCTTAATTAATACTATACTTATTCTTCTATTATCCTTCTATCCTAATAAAAATGAAAATAGGAATCGATCTTGATTATAGTGGAATTAAGTTGTTTCAAATTCAAATGTTTATTCCATTCTAATAGGTATATTGTGTACTATATTGTAAATGTTACAATATATGTAAATACCTACATTAAGTATAGTTATGAGTTAGGATTTTTATGGACCCTGTTGAGTACAACATCAACCTTATTAGTTAGAACTCTGGGTATCATCATTAACAGCCTGAAGACGTCCACTGCTGAACATAGGCCTCCCCCCAGGAGCGCCACTTAGAGCGGCTGCTCGCCTCCTGCATCCATCGGCTCCCCGCGAACTCTGGGTATGGTACATACATTTTATCACGATAACTGAAACAGTTTACTCGCGCGAAAGTGCGGGCGGCAGCTAGATCATAATACCACAGATAATATTTATAATACTATAGACTCTACTACCACACTTACCTAAAAATGAAGTGGTATCTCTATATCAAGATACCCTTTTATTTGTAACCATTTGAACATTCACAGTATATTAACGACTCAACAATGTCTCAAAGTCCACTTAGCTATACTTCAAAGCATCAGCTCATTTTTTTTTCTGTCGCCCCAAGAAAAGAACAAAACACTAATTACAAAGAATTTATTATTAAAAATACTTTCCCGTTTCAGTTTTCATTAAGTAAACTGCCGGTTCTCAAAAGGGGTAAATAATTTGTAGCCATTTGTCAAGGGGGAAAGTTTGAGAGGTTGTTTTCGTTAGTTTTCAATGCTCTTTCAAAGTTTTAAATTAAAATATCGGCTGTTCGACTGCAATGTAAAAATAACCTCACTTTAATTTAACCCCGCAGAACAACTCCTTATGTACTAGCGTATACGTTTACTTTTTATTGGTGGGTTTTAGAGGAATGAATGGGCAGCCTTGATGCTTAACATCAGGCGAACGACAAGCTCGTTACGTCATTGGTAACACAAAAAATCGGCAATTTGTCTTACTGTGGAATTGACTTTCTTAAACAGCGAATAAACCAGAGAGAGATTTAAAGAATTTGAGTAATATTATAGGCTGCTCCATGAGATATAAGTATATTTTAAATACGTATTAAATTCTTGGGAGACTCTTTCTCCTGAAGTTTGAATATGGGTTTCGAACGCAGATGGTAATACTTATAACAAGTGGTTCGTTAAGCCTATATTTTGAAAAAAAAAACTGCAAGAACTCGGCTTTTTAGGCAACACATTGAATTTATCGGGAGCTATTCAGACAAGCGTTGGAAGGTCCCATGCTTTAAAAGGAACCATCAGTTTATTACGTATGTTGGTACTATGCAGAAAATGCTCTATCATTTGATGCGTAGATATGTTTTGTGAATATGTGTTTACCTTTAGTAATACCTAAATTAATGTTTGATTAGAGCGTCGGCCCATGATATTACCATATCGCCCGATCGCATCGTTCATTTGCTAATCATTAATCCAGATATAGAACAATGATTAATGATTATCCCAGATAATATATGATTATATAGCCTTCTAAATACACCAGGTTGGCAGGTTTCTGTTCGCCATGTGCTTCCATGTGGCGTGCTCGCCCAGGAAAAAGTTTTGTCAGTGGAAATATTTTACTTGCTTATTATTTTGTATAATCTGTAAATTATAATAAACATCGCGTTTTGAGCTACTTTACATTTATTTATTTATTTATTTATTTATTGAACACCAACACAATGTACATTATTACTATTGAATGTGACTAAATACTAAGGGTAACATGGTTAATGTCATCGCAATTACATTATCTTTAATTACTGTCAACCCATGACCTTCTCATAAAAAAATACCTAACGCACTTAACCACAAATGTGTCTATTAAATTACGTGGCATCCAAAACATCACGGGGTTTCAATTGGAACAAAAAATGATAGAAGGATCAACCAAATATTGAAAAATAATTAATAGCACGCCATCATTTTGTGGTATCAACCGGAGTAGCCCAAAATTCCCAAAACAAATAGGGTACGAAAATATCCAAATTTTTACTCTATCCTGGTATATCCTAATAGAGCGAAAATTGCAAAAGCAAATTGATGACATGCAAACCCCAAAAGCATTTAATAAAACGAATAATCAGTTCCCGTTCCAAAACGTATTTAGGTTAAGAGTGTTGGTGATAAAACCGTCACAATAGAGGCTTTTACGCTTTTCAAGAATCAAAATGAATAACGACGTTTTGCCAAATGCCCTGCGAAAATGATAAATTGCTTTATAATTTCACTGGACTCCCCATTACGAGGTAGAACGTGTTGATGCGGTGAAATAGTTTTGGTGTTGCTGTTCAATATTGTTACTAAAAAGATAAAATTTAAATAGACGTATGAATTAATCTTGTAGGATTGTTACAATTAGTGAGTAAAGTCTAAAGTTACTTTTTTGAAGTGCTTTTAACCCTCTAACTCCCAGCGACCCGATATTGTACACATATGCATTGTTATTAATGCATGCGACTGTTAGTAAATTAACCGCACTGTGTGGTTAATTTTTTGGCTGAAAAACTACCCAAGCTTGTCAAAAAAAAAACTATAACTAAACTATTAAGCTTGTAATAGATTTAGTAATCTAAGCCTTATGTAACCTGTCCATTCCTAATAATAATGGTTAACAAAGTCACAACGCTTTTCGTAAAATTTATTTCAACTACAGTTGCTCGTTTAGAATAGACACGGAATAAAAAAATAAATAAATAAATAAATAAAAATAAAAAGTCGATTTATTGCCGCTACTACAAAAAACATAATGAACTTAAAACTACCAATTATAAATGTACCTAATAAATACACTTATTGCAGGACAATAGGGGTAACTTCAGCATGTGCTGTATTCACATATTTGCAAACACAGCGCTGTTTTTCAAATTACCCCTGACTGACTGATTAACTGATTATTTTATAATTTGTGCGGTCATTTACAAGTTCTTATTTTTTTTATCGTTTTTAGCGTCTAAGGGGTTCGAGGTTCGTAATTAAAATGGACAGCATCTGCCCAACTATTTGTTGTTTATACGGGAAACGATGAGTAGTGGTAAAAGTCAATTTAATAAGGGCAGAGCAAACAAACATGTAACTTTGATGACGGGTCACTTTATTAACGTTTGAGTTTACGTAATGACCCGTGACGGGTTATTTTACGAGAAAAGTGTAAATAATACAATTTAAAATACTTTAACTAACTATACAACAATATAACTTTATACGGCTTTGACCTGACAAACTGATGTTTTATGGGGTGGATTAGACCTGTTATATACGAATCAAGTACGATCAAAGTAAGACTTTAACGTATAGTTTTACGCACAGAGCAAAAAAAAAACGCTTCCTTCCTCGAAGGGTCATTTCTTTCATAGCTCTGTGGTTTTACGTTTCACGCAGGACACTCGTGACCACGATGAAACTTGGCCGAAAGTCGAGGTAAATAAATAATGTTTTTAGTGCGATTAAGTCCTATGTGAAACGTAAAACTATGTGTTCAAATCGCGAGAATCTAAGAAATACTATACCTAATGTATTTTTGAAATGCATTTTTTTATCCTGTACTTACCTAATGAGCCCAAAAGCTAGCAACCAATCAATTACATTATTCTACTCAGCTTTTGTTTTATTCTCTACCCTACAATCTAGAAAAATAATATAGCATTTCCTATAAAATATTAACTATTGCTTTTAGAAAATGTAAACCATTTTTGGCCAAATGGGAATTATTAATTTTCACAAAGTTAAACGTGTGTTTAGACTTTAAAATGTATGTTTATTCATTCCACTTTCTAAGAAAATCTTTTTGTGTTATTTGACATGTATTTCTCATTTCGAAACAAAAGTTATGATAAATTTCGCTTTTTATAGGTAAGCTATTTTCGTCTCTCAGATGTGGTTGGTTGCCACGCAATATTAAACAAAATAAATAGCCCACAAAACTCGTTTTACTTTTCACCACTATTAACTTAAAACGCTCCAATGAAAATCGCAAAAAGGACAAATAATTCGGGAAAGTCAACCCGCAAAAATATCCCAAAACGCCGCTAGCTCGCAACCCGTCAGACGAGGTGATATTAAATTCTTCTTTTAACGCGGGTCACTTGCATTTTTAGAGATATTCATGCTAAAAACAATCCGATTACCATTTCTCTATCGTAATCCCTATCTCTACTTGATATATAATAAGGAATTGGGTTTGTTAAATTGTGTGGCTTTTACGACTTCCTCCACGATGCATCGTATTAGCTGTGGGCCTAGCACAAATATTTACGCGAAAGTATAACGTTAACGTAAGTCAGTTGTATGGGGCGTGATCAAATGCTATACAATAGACTATACTTTAACGTTACACTTACTTTAGCGTAAAGATTCGTGCTAGGCCTACTGAGCCGAGGATTTTTATGACATTTTCAACACAACTTGTTAAGGTACTAAGTACTGCTTAGGGTGGGGTTTTTGAACTGTTGTTGAAGGTAAGCAATGGCTAAAAATTCTAACAAATGACGATTAGTTATGATACTTTAATAGAATTTTTGACCATTGGTTACTACGATAAAATAGAGGTTTGATTTATTTTCCTATTTAGTTAATTACGATCGACCTTAATAAAAATTTTTTTTCTTTGTTAATTCCGTCTTGCTGTTGGAAAGTGATTACACAATCTAAACGACGATGCATAATTGCCTAGTAGATACCTGTTCACTCCCAGATTATAGTTAGCTGGAAACAAGGAAGCCGACAAGTTGAGTGCATTGAAAATTACTTCAAAAACAGCGCTTTAAAGCAGTTTTTCACGCCGACGATAGCAGAAGCGCTTTATTGCCATATTTCCTATTGTCGCTTACATAATGCATGAGTTTTCGGGGTATTGTTCACGTAAACCGTCCGGTTGCATTCCGCAATTTGTAAATTCGTGCTTGGAGCAGTTTGGCATGACGCCCACACGCCGACCATTGTTCTTAACCAAAACGGGAGCCTGTGTGTCGATAGCCTGTCATAGCCGATGATTTAATAGAAGCACCGGCTGGCTTCAATCTGTCCACATTTAACTTTAGTGAAATCAATAGTTTCCTTGTGGTTTCAATTTAGCAAAATGCTTAGAAGATTTCCACTTCTATTTGAACGTGTTTTCCATGGTCCTATAAAATCTATTCTATGTAGTATTAAACGTTGAAAGGCTATAAGCATATTTTGCGTAGGGCACAAGCTTTTTTATTACGCACCCTGATGGCTTATTTTATGGTTTTCATGGTGGTTTTATAGAGTTATTTCAATCTTGGCGTTTATTCGTAATTGAAATAAGGTTACGTGTTGTCGTAAAAAAAATTTACATTAATTTATAATGTAGGTTCGTGGTCGCCACTCGAGAACCTTTCTTCCCCATCGGTTGTCAGTTCTACGAGCGATGTGGCTTGCCCATTGCCATTTCAACTTGCTAATCCTAAGAGCTACATCGGTCACTTTAGTTCTCCTGCGGATCTCCTCATTTCAGATCTCATCTCGCAGGGAAACACAGAGCATTGTTGGATGCAGGAGGCGAGCAGCCGCACTGAGTGGCGGTCGGGGAGGCCTATGTTCAGCAGTGGACGTCTTCAGGCTGTTAATGATGATGATGATGATGATGATGATGATAATGTAGGTATGGCATTTAGGCAGCGTGTTGAACTATGGAATAGGTATTACCTACCTAGGCACAATCTCTCCTGGCTTGGCAAATTCCTCTATTATAAGCGTTCACCAAGTGGCGTATTATAGGGAGGCCTATGTTCAGCGTCGGACGTCTTCCGGTTGATGTGTAATATTTATAAACTTTGCGTAGGTACCATTAGGATACCATTTTATTGGGCGAAGATTTTTTTTTTTATCAACAAACAGTTTTTAACAACAAAAATAATCTTAAAACAATATGGGCCAAAAATTTACGTGGTTGATGCACCAACATCGTTGACCACAGATTGATAATATGTATATAATATACATGAAAAACAGAACAAATGTTGAAATATTGGTAGCTGATTACTAACTATTGCCTAAAAGTGAGTAAATTTAAGTAATACTTATTTTTATAATTTAGTAGCAATAAGTAATACCACATGGACTTTCTGATTAAACTTTGCCGTCTTTAAAAGTTCCTATTATCGTACTCAATAAAGCACTCTAACTTTTATAATTCATAAATACGGGCCCGATAGCTCAGTTGGTAGTATCCCTGCCTTCTGAACTGAGGGCTGTGGGTTCGATTCCTACCAAGGACAAACATTTGTGTAATGAACATAGATGTTTGTTCTGCGTCTGGGTGTTATATTGTATTCTATGTATGTATTTACAAACAAAAAGTATCTAAGTATTGTATCAGTTATCTGGTTCCCATAGTACAAGCTATGCTAAGTTTGGGGCTAGGTGGCGCTGTGTGAAATGTCCGCACATATTTATTATTATTATTAAATTTTCAGTGGTAACATTTAGAAAAATTGATTTTTAATTATGTGGTTATTTAAGGCGAAGGGTAGAGCAAACAAGGTGTTTTTACGTTACCTGACGAAATTACAGCTTTGAATTTAATTATAAATATCATGTAATTCGTTTAATTAACTTGTTTGTGATGAACGCAGATACGAGATAAAAAGGTTGAGTTCTATAAAAAAAATTGCAAACATACCTCAAAAAATTTGGTTGATCCCATTCTATATAGTTTCTATCAAATATTTTTTTACAAAAAAACAATAGTCTATGCCTAACAAACATTCACATAACGTGATTAATTCATATATTTGAAAAATACTATACGAACATAAATATTAATGAAAAACCTCCAAAATCAGTCATTTCGTGCGTTGTCTTTGTCGTAAGCGCCACGAGGAAGTTTAGACTAAATTGATATTTAAGTCTACGATGTTAAAGTCAATGTTTCTTTGAATGAATTTCGAGCTGCTTATCTGGCTCTAGCCTTCGTCTTAAGTAGATTGGCACCTGTTACAGGTAAATAAATAAATAAATATGTGTGAACATGTCACACAGCGCCATCTAGCCCCAAACTAAGCATAGCTCGTACTATGGGAACCAGATAACTGATACAATACTTAGATACTTTTTTGTTTGTAAATACATACATAGAATACAATATAACACCCAGACGCAGAACAAACATCTATGTTCATCACACAAAATGTTTGTCCTGGGTAGGAATCGAACCCACAGCCCTCAGTTCAGAAGGCAGGGATACTACCAACTGAGCTATCGGGCCCGTCGATATATGTGAGCAATATTTGAAACGAAAATAATTCCACGAAATCAATCACATTTTCTGTCCCCATCTCTTCCCTTGGTAGCCGTAAGAGTCGGTTAAGAGAATATCCAAGGTATGAGCAGGAGCATTCCCCTCGATTCTCATTATAATCTACTGCGATCACCAAGCCGCCTGCCAAGCGTAAGGGTTATGGCCCCTCGATAAACGTCCAAAGTAACGTTTTATGGAGAGGCCTTTGTTCAGCAGTGGAAGTCTTTCAGATGTGAGTGTGTATCGCATTTTAATTAAACATACAATTACATACACCACTCATCACTCATTTATTTTCTTTTCTTAAGTTTAAGTTTTTTTATAATATTGATATAAAAATATGTTACAAAAATAACATAAAAAAACCTAAGTCTAGAGGGTTGCCGGCAGCGGGGCAGGGCCCAAGCTACCGGTGGTCAGGGCTGCAGAGTGAGGAACCTCCTGACAATACCTGTCGTGTCAAGGAGTACTGCCTTCTGAATCTGACCCTTGATCCAGCCGTCTAGCGAGAGCCTCTCGAGGTGTTGGTCGAGGCTTTTCGCTATAAGACCGTTCGCTGAAACGACTATCGGGACAATGCTTGTTGAGTCAACATTCCACATGGCGGTAACCTCGTGAGCCAAGTCAAGGTACTTGCTGAGTTTGTCCTTCTCAGCTTTCACGAGGTTCTCGTCATGCGTAATGGTGATGTCAACGAGCACTGCCCGGCGTTGGGACCGGTCTACCAGGACGATATCAGGCTTATTGGCTACAATAGTCCTGTCCACGATGATAGAACGGTCCCAATAGAGCAACGCACGGCCATTTTCAAGAACCGGCCCCGGTGTGTACTTGTAGTACGGCACCTCAGACTCGACAAGGCCGTATTGAAGGGAAAGTTGCTGATGAATGATCCTGGCCACTAGGTTATTATTATTATTATTTTGACAGCCTCCGTGGTGTGGTGGTTGAGCAGGTCGGCACATAACCCGGAGGTGGCAGGTTCGATTCCCGCGACAGGATAAGTATTTGTACCCGAAAAAAAGCGCAAATACTTGTTCTGTATCTGGGTGTTGTGGGACCATGGTCCTTGTAGTTCCTGAGTCCCTAGATGCAAGGAATCCTAGTTAGGGTCCAGGATCTATGTAGTTATTTATTTTATTAGGTAGGTACATTGTTATATTTAAATTCATCGACAATTCATCACATTCCAGCTAAAGCTTTAACACTATGCTATATTAAAAAAACATACCAGTACGTACATAAGAACAAAAAAATATTAGTTAACGCACATTTCCATACAATAGTACTTTCTAAAGTCAGCAGATAATGCAAGTGCGCCGCGTTTTTTCTTTCGGCCATATTTTCACAAAAGCCTCGCATTCCACCCCAGGCGCTGTTATTACGAATGCACTGCCTTATCTTTGCGTTTCAGCTGAGATTTATTAAAGCACTAGGCGTTTCTAGCTAACGGGAATTCTAGCTAATGGTAAGACGTAGCTGTATAATAGTTGTGAGATATTCTGTACTAACTTTTAATTTATAAATGCAAAAGATTGAATGTTTGTTCCATATTCAAGGTTGAAACGCGCGTAGGTGCTACACGTGGGTAGTACCTACCTAGATACTCTAGATCTTGGCGCGATATACCCACACTTTTATTCCAGATACTACTCTTCAGCTACGCCGCATCTTCCGGTTCGTTCGAGAACCATTCTTCCCCATCGGTTGTGGGTTAGTGACTCACACTATAATTATGAACTCTAAATTCAAATAACTTAATTTATTTTAGTGCAGCTGCAAGCCGTGCATGATCAGAAGTGACAACGCGGTTGATAATGTAGAATGCTTACCTATAAGAGAGCTTTTCACTCTCTTCCTGAAAATATCCACATTACCTTTAGCTATTCGGAAACACAGACGTTGGTAATGAGTTCCATTCCTTATGACCGTTCGCATTAAGGGGTTGTCTAAAAAATCCCAAATCGCTATATGAAGTTACAGCAGAGGAATAAAAAAGCTAACAGTTTTAAGGAACCACTCAAGCTAATTTTTGAGGAAATTTAAACGTTAAGTTGGAGTTTTTTAATCTGACCACGTCCCGCCTGTTGGGTACACGTGGCGCTGAGTGCGTTGAAGTTAATAAAAGTATAGTGTAAGAGACATCCATTCATATTTTTCCTCTATTTTTTTATCATCGATAGAGTAACATTTGACCACGGTCTCACTTGACGGTAAGTGATAATGCGGTCGACGATGGAGCATGCTTGCCTAGAAGATACCGGTTTACTTTAGCCTATGTTTTTCCCATTCGTTTCCCTCTTCCAATAAACAGGACGATAGGTAAGGACGTATAACTGATTAACCTGTGCGAAGCCGCTACAACAGCCCACAAGATGTTATAGCATTATTACTTCAATATTATTTCAATGTGTGTTGTCAGTGATGACTTATGGAACTGAGACGTGGTCTAACTGTTGGCCTCATTACTATGCTCAGAGTCGCGCAACGAGCTATGGAGAGAGCAATGCTTGGTGTTTCCCTGCGAGATAAGATCCGAAATGAGGAGATCCGCAGGAGAACTAAAGTGACCGATGTAGCTCTTAGGATTAGCAAGTTGAAATGACAATGGGCAGGCGACATCGCTCGTAGAACTGACAACCGATGGGGAAGAAAGGTTCTCGAGTGGCGACCACGAACTGGAAGACGCAGCGTAGGCCGGCCCCCCACTAGGTGGACCGACGACCTGGTGAAAGAAAGCCGCGGGGAGCCGATGAATGCAGAAGGTGAGCAGCCGCTCTAAGTGGCGCTTCCGGGGGGAGGCCTATGTTCAGCAGTGGACGTCTTCAGGCTGTTAATGATGATGATGATGATAATGATTATTTCAATCATTCATTGACAAATGACATAAAAGTAAGAATACTTTAATTTTGTAGAGCCAGAGCAGTTTTGATCACGTCACGTTAAATCGTTCACTCAAATACAACTGTCATGTCATACCTTTACATCATGTTGACACTGATGTGCGACAGTGATAACGCCATATAAAAATGTAGACGTCTCGTTCAAACGCAGGAATGCTTTATAAGTTCATGGTACGAATTCGAACAATATTATTGTAACCCTGAAATAATACATGATGAAGCCATGAAACATGATGGTTTTGTATTTGCTTGTGGTAGCCCAGATGGGCCTTTTTAAAACTAGAGGGAATATTCACCTAATAAACCTGCGTGTTACACCTTCGGCTACATAGTCGCTTTCTATCAAGTGAGATATAGTCAAACGCAGGCTCATCCTACATATAAAAACTGTAGCTTATTGGACATCTGTAACGTTGGATATTGTTCACCAATGCGTTGCTGGCTCTATAATACAGCAACTTATGGTAAAGCTTTCCTTTGGTTAATCATTTGCTTTTATCTTACCTCTAGCTCTTATTCTATGTGCTAATAGCTAAAACACAACTCTCTAAGCCTAAGGCCTTGTTATTCTAAACAAATAAACAAAAAACGCTTAATTGTTGTTATTTATTGATGTAGCATTTTTGAAAAGCTCTCGCATCAAGGAAAAATTAATTCGGCACCATTGGGAATTATAAAAACGTGCGGAGGCTGGAAAATGCTCATTAAATATTATAATTATGTTTATTTGTTGTGAAATGTAGATGACCAAAGTTGCGGTTCTGTATGAAAGTACTTTTTACAGTATTATAATTATTTGGGTCAGATTCAGGGGGGTCACCACAAGGTCTTATAGTGTTATTACTTCAATCATACTTTGAAAAATTACATAAAAGTAAGAATATTGTAATGTTGTTGACGCAGAGCAGTTTTGATGACGTCACGTTTTTTTTTTTTTTTATTATATATATTTTGGCTCCACACATAGTGTATTTAGCCAGTGTCAAGTATTATATTTTCATCGTGTTATAAAATATTGCACGCAAAGTCATGTCCTAGTCATAGTCCAGTCTAAGTCAGGTAGTCATAGTCCAGTCTAAGTCATGCTCCAGCAAAGTAGTGGCAACTTTACTAGAAGCTTCTATGGAGTTTTGGAAGCAACACGAAAAGTCACGTTTCACCACATTATATCACTTGCCCTCACTCATGCTCGTAATTCAGCACTTAATGCGTAAAACGCCACCAATTTTCAACATTAACACTGGAAAAAGCAAAAGCTTTGAAAAATAATACAATGCAACGACGTGAACTCTTCCGCGTTCCCGCCAAAACTCCGACGTCACGTTAAATCTTTCACTCAAACACAACTGTCATGTCATACCGTTAATCATGTTGACAGCTTCGTGCGACAGTGATAACGCTATATAAAAATGTAGACGTCTCGTTCTCATGCAAGATTACTTTATAAGTTCAAATTCGAACAATATTATTGTAACCTTGAAACATTACTGTCACGAACCATGATGGTTTGTGTATACTTTGTGGTAGGGCAGCTGAAGTTTTACCTAGCCGATAACTTTCTTTAACTTGGTATTTTCACACAGTATACATTATTACTGGCATGCATATACGCGGGTAAAAATTATAAGGAATCTGATCTTACTTTTTCCTTTTAAATAATTATTTAGAAAGAAAATAATTTGGAACTCTCTGATAATGGCGTAGCAAAGCCTACGGCGTAGAGCCTCTTGTCATTTTACCTACTGTGTAGGTTTGTATGGTTTATAGGCGTCGATTTACAATCACCATCGTAACTCCATACATTAATGTTTGTAGTAACGATCGCTTTGAATATAGGGATGTACCAGCAACTGTAAGATCCGGCTTATTAAATTAATCATCTAAGTCTGAAGGCGTTTACACTTTTTGTAATATTTCAGTATGTAGGTACTTACGTTGTGAGACTTGGTTGTTGCTGCTCGAGCATTCTTTCATAATGATGAAATTTCTACCTATTATATTATAAGTGGGATGTTCTTCCTATTTTAATGGACTCAATAATAAGATAATTTTAACATCATCATTTTTACATACCTCTATAAGCGTTCCGGAGAAAGCTGGCATTCCAAAAGAAAACGTTTAAGCTACCGATGGAGATGTTGCCAAAATAACGAGTTTAGGTACGGTGTCTTTTTATCGGCTTTATCCGGCAAGAACAATATTTTGGCACATCTCTATTACTAACTACTAAATGATCTGTGATTTTATTATTATGGACGCATGCTTAAAAAACTCATAACCTTTAAAGTGCCTTTTTACGACCGATTCACCATGCAAACACGGCTTGTACTTATTCATAGAATTTTTTTGATCCATGTAAATTTTTTTATTCACATTTCACCATTTACAGATTAAATGATCAATGTAATTTTCCGACGACTGTAAAAAAGTTTGTCATTACTTACAAACATCTATAGAGAGCGGCTCAATATGTTAAGATTTTAATCACCGATTAGAGATCAAAATTTATGTTACTCTGTGATGTTAATTTATCTTTGTCAAAAGGTAGACGGCGCTGTTTATCTGGGCCCTTATTTCGTATCGATTCCTTACTTCGAAACCACGCGAATTCCGCGTCTTACATAAGAAATCTGCAAAAGTCTATTCTCTATGAAACGAAAACAAAACCGCGCGAAATGAATTTGGAATTGGCGCGATTTAAACTGCCAAAAATCATATGTTTTACCGAGACGCGTTCCGAAACATCAACACATTTTTATTTTATTTTATTTTATTTATTTGGTTCATCAAAAGATATGACCACTTATGTCACCATATTTTATTCAAAATAGAGATAACTTTAATTTAAAGTGAAGGTATATCTAACGCTGAGACACGATTTGAACTAGACACGATAACGACGTGGTTTCGAATCTTGTGGAATCAGTGTTTCTATAGAGAATAACCGCCCAAAGCGGCGCTTATACCTCTTTTGGCGGTGCAAGTGACTCCAGCCAACATTTTGTCGTGTTATCGATTTTTCCTTCAAACTCTAGCCCCAGGTGTACACGGAACCCCTAAATACAATCTTGACATTTTATTGGCACCAGAATCGATTGTTTTAATTAAAAAGTCTCGGCTATGTTCTCATTACTGTAAAAGATTTTAAATCAAGAAACGGAAAAGCAGAGTGAAAGCGCTTCCTAAAATCGGATTGACATCTTATAGCTGGAATAATTAATGTTCGATTTCTGCGATATTGTTCAACATTTTATTTCCTGAAGAGCTTCGATATAAAGATTGGATGCATTCATTTTTTTATCTTTACAAAAAACTAGGTTAAGTACAATAGTGTTATGACTAGACATAGTATTTGCTTTACGAACTATTTACACTAAAGTAAGGCATTCTTAAATAGTAATTCATGGTTCAAAGAATTTATACTTTATATATATACTCCTACAATTTAAAAACAGTTAAAAAAAGCAAGTTATACCTACGAATTAAAATACTATTGACGGTTGAATAGTCAAAGAACGTGGATGTAGATACCTATTTATAAAATGGAGGGAGAACGGAAGTTGTTCGGAACAATCCATTCCGTTAGACAAAAGGATCCTTACCTATTTACGGAAAACTAATTAATATAGAAACTACGTATTTAATTTGTTATTTAATTAATATTGACATTCTTGTATAAAGGTCTAATATTAGCCCTAATTTTATAGTAATTAATTAAATTAATCAGCAAAAGTTTCTTCAATCTTTGATATTCTTTCAAATATTTTTTCATAGAGATATAACATAACCGTCATTCTACTTATTTTATATTATTGATTGATTGATTGAGCTAGTCATTCGCATGATGATGAGCATCACGGCTGCCCACAGCACTTGCAGAACTTTGACACAAAGCTTTGCGCGATACCTGCTGTCCTGCGCTCGTCACTCTGAGAAATTTGCAGTCTATATAAGCTAAAACTCAAACTCAAAGTGTTTTATTGCAAATAGGCTATTCATAACACTTTTACAAGTCAAATGTCGTTAGGTTCCTAAAACCTTACTCGTAGCAGTAGTATAGTCATCTCTTATACGTCCCTTTCGTCCCATTCTTATCCTGTGTGACCATACTTACGCTCTATCATGAAGCCCCGTTTCTTTTCTCGTATGAGTACATGATATCTGCTGTTGGCTGTCGTCATCCCGACCAAACCTCGTGTGCTCTCTTGCTCTCTTACACTCACAGACTTGTGAATTGGCGCGTGCAGGATGACAGGCAAAGTTCATGTCCTATACAGTTACGCTGTAGGTGTGCTGCTGTTCCATTACGTAACGGTTCTGGACATAGACTTCGCCTGTCAAGCCCGTGAGTGTGAGCAAGAGAGCACACGATCATCATCTCCATCTGATTTACGCGATAGGCCCAGTAGGCTTAGCACGAATTCTTTACGCGAATGTAAGTGTAACGTTAACGTATGTCAGTTCTATGGCACCCCATACTACTTACGTAACGTTACAGTATCTTGCATTATTCTTAGCACCTATATTACAATAGCAGGATAATAATTATGTTATCAAATTTAGATAGTAAAAAAATGTCTGGCTATTAAAAGGAAAATAAAACAAAGGTATTTCGTATGACGACACTGCATTAGTGCAATTTATTACTTTTACAAATTCATATTTAATAGGTGTCCTCAGATGACTCTTAGATAACAATATTATTTAAAAAAAAAAAACAATTTTATTTTTCTATAACTACGTTAAAAATGTGTATATTATATCACATAGTGTATGTAATTTTGATTCTATTAGAAATATGGGTATTTTTCAATTAAATTGCGCTTAAACGTCTTAGATTTCAGGTACCTAATTACTACAATGATAAATGGGTTACGTTATTATATTTACCTAGAGATAAGCATACAGTGATACCTAAATAAGAATTATAATGATATATTTTGGTACTCATATAAAAATACATAATTAGAAAAAGTATGTGGTTAGAAGAACATTAGAAAATAAAATAATACACATACTACCTTCATTTTCAATTCGTGATAAGATAATATATAATAATAGTTTAGGCCATTCGTAGGCGTTTTTATTGTAGTTATGGTTATGTAAACAAAAAATATACATTACCAAAATGAAGTGAATATAAAAGAATCTTAAGTAGGTAATTTAATACAAGTATGATTAAAAATTATTTACTTAAAACTGAATGATATGAAAAACTTATTTCGTAAAACATCGTATTGTCTTTTTCATTACATTACTTATAGCTATATAGGTAAAAGTATTATATTATTAAATGTTAAAAATTGCCTGGTACAACATTACATAATTATATAAATATCTATTGAATAAGTGTATAGTCCGATTGCTAGTTTGAATAAAACCATGATTTGAAAACCATTCTATAGGAACAGAAATACATAAAATTGTATAATTAAGTACTACGCAACATATATTTATCAATATGATGTATAAAACAATGAAGTTCATCAAAGTAATGAAGCAGACTAAAGGCCGCATGGAAAATGTAACTAAGTGAAAGTAATTCTATTTTTATTAACAAAAGGAGGATATTAGTGTGTTTCTTTATATAGGCCATTAAATGAATTATTAAACCATATTCCGAATATCAACGCATGACAAGTATACGATTATTGACTTGCACTAAATTAAGACATAAATTTATAGGTAATTATAAACCGCTCACATAGAAGTTTCTGTAGTAGTTATATTATCTGAAGTAGTAGTGATGCCAATTCTTAAATTGCAAAATAATGTGGTATCTTTAGAGATTTAAAAATAGTTTATTCAAATCGCAGACACGCCACGGTTCAGTTTCAAAATGGTTTTATAACAGCCAATAATAAAAATTCAAATAACATAGGTGAACACTAAATAACACAGCATAATTAGCAATAAAAACGTAAATATACATATCTAAATTATTCGCTAATATCATTATCTATTTTACCTATATTCAGTCACATTCATATTATACAAGCACTTGCAAATATTTGACGCGAGAATTGAACACTTACGCAACGAAGTACATATTGGTCTTGAAACGTCGCGAAACATAACAATCTAAAGCTGGATGTCCTTAAAATTTCTTATTACATTCCGACTGCTACGAAAGCACTTTCAGTTCTATGCTGATTTTATTCTGAGACAATGCATACAAATATCTATGTTTACCCATATTTAAATCCGCTAAAATCTTGTTCATCTATGAGATTATGTTGATTACTCATTTTGTTTGCTTTGATAAGAGAAATATTAGTTTACACGTAGTAGCTTGCAAGCAGTGTATTTATTTACCTACGTCAAAGCAATTTCGCAGCTTTAAAACATTTAGGTACCCAACTATTCCGCGATTGGTGACTGCTAATTATTTCACTTTTATTACAAAAACTTGCTTGTATTCATTCATATTACTAACTACTCATTCTCCTTGCTGGTTCTATAAAATTCTCACAAAGTTTACTATCTTGATATATTGTATCATTTCTATTAATAACGAAATACATTGCGATTTCATACCGTCGGCACTTGAGTCCCAAAATTTCCTCATCTCGTAGTCT
Organism: Ennomos erosarius; assembly: GCA_963580505.1. Classification (NCBI taxonomy): domain Eukaryota; kingdom Metazoa; phylum Arthropoda; class Insecta; order Lepidoptera; family Geometridae; genus Ennomos; species Ennomos erosarius. The sequence goes on from OY756982.1 coordinate 4,642,371, forward strand.
TCAACAAGAATTAATTTAAAACTCGACTAGTCGGTAAAAAATGTCTACATTCAATTTTCGACATCTACGGTCTCATAAGGCTTCTTTATAATAAACTCCTACGTTGATCTGCAACAATGAAAATAAACGTTAAAGTTTAACAACATAATAAAACAGACACAGTAAGGACATACCAAAGCATGTAAAACGCGCCCAGAAATGGCAAAAGTTCTTTGTGTGAAATACAAAGGTGTTTCAACCAATGATATGGTGAAACTTAACAATATCAATTCAGACTTAAGAAGAAATCATGTTATTGTTATTTTTAAAAGATAAGTTAACATAATAACAGTAAACATCATAATACATGCTAACAAGAACAACAACACTGTCATGCTAAGTAGTAATGATAATATTTCTAAATCGCTTGTTGTTCTTTTAGAAGAGCTTGAACATTAAAATTATTTGAAATGGGACGGACGGAAATCAATGCAGTGCTTCACACAGTGTAAAGTGTAAACAGTAAGTACTAAATGCAAAACAGCTACTTTAACACTTGTGCAATAATACCTATCACTTAGTTTTCATTCTGAGTCGGTCCATGCCCATACTGCTTCTCTTTCTCTTTTAATGTGAGTATCACGGGGACATAAAGCTTTGACATTTCTTTTTATGCGAAAGTTATGAGTTCTCGTGATGGAGATATTTTAGTACGTCGTATCGCAGATTAGTATCATCTGGTGTTTGTGGCTTACACTTTGTAATATATGGTAGTATATTTTGACAAAATGTCTCAAAAGTCATCATTTGGAGTGAAATCACAACATTTCCCTGTAGGCAGGGTTTTGGATTAACCAATATAACAAAATTTACTTTTATAAGATCATCATCCTTATCCTTAGCAGACAAAATAATCTTTTCTTTCACTATTTTATTAAAAACTATACCTACTTACGTTTCTTAATACTTACATTATTATATCAGTGCTTATACTAAACAACATGAACAGGACAGCCGTCTTTTGCTCTTGCGCTCTCAAGCGGTGGTGATATGACGACATACGTATCCCTCGAAGGCGGTTCCTCATCATCACCAGCGAACAGTGGTGGCGGAGGTATGACGTCATCATCCACTTCATCTTCCGTCACTTCCTGCCGCTTGCTCCGCCCCGGCATGTAATTCATCACACACGTCACAGCGATGAGGAACAGAAAGAATATGAAGACCACGTCGAACATGATCAAGAAGTTTAGCATTACAAGTTGCATCACGTCATTGGCTAGCCTCCCCGTCGCATTCTGCGCCTCTCATCCCTTAGATTGTTATTGCGTGACTTCACTCATTCACAGCATAATCCGCCTCGATATCTGTAACAAATAACGAGTTTGGAATATCGTTTGTGTTATGCGCTCAAAGGGATTCCGTTGGATGGGGATTGTTTTCAACACTCGTTTTAATCTGTTTGCAAAAATGTTCACGTTCGACGTATACATGTCCATTGACTTGTGAGTGACTTAGTACGCTACAAAAGCTTTAAAATTCGCTTTAAAATACACAAAGGCCGTATTACGGTTCGTAAGTAGCGAAATGAGGAGTAAATATTAATTTTCTTCCTGCTTCCACATTTGCATGTTAGCGATTCATGTAAATCGGACTATAAGCACGAATTCATGCCTTTTTGTTCACGTAGAGCCCATAAGTTAGCAATTTATATTCCGAACCCTTCGTTTGACAGTATCTCTGTATATTTACCTCTTGAAATATCTCGTTGTATAGGTCGCTCGTTTTGTTTGACAGCATTTACATTCACTGAGATTTCATTTGTTACGTTTTTGTTTGTTGCTTCAGCTCTATTACAACATGGAGGTTTCTTTATGTGTTTTATTTAAAAGGTTATTTATAATTTTACCTCTCTCTAGAAGATTATGAAAAAAATCTATAGCTATTTTTGAATAAAGTTATAGTCTATTTTATTCTCAGAGTTGCGTATATAAAAGTATAAAAACATTATTAAGTACCTACTTTAAAATGATAGGTCATCATTTGTATAAGCTTACAAAATGGCAAATATTTTGTCTTTTGTAAAGTTATACATTTCGTAAAATGCTGAGAAGATTCATTCAGTGAGTCCCAAACTTCGACGGAACTTTGCATGCTTGTAACAATGTAAACACACGAGATCATAGGTTGTTTTGAAAGGTAGAAGTAATTTTTAAGGTCGTATAACTGTATAACGTATACAATTTCACATTACACTGATTTTGCTAAGTATTTTTAAAGTACTGTTGCGCTATATCTTATACACTACCCCTGTCTTACTAAAAGCCAATTATAGTATTTGACATTAATTGAAACTAAGGTTATTTTAAGATAGACAGTCCTACAGACAACAACATACAAAAAAATAAGAATTCCATTTTGCAAAAATGAGTATCAGGTTGGCAAAAATGGAAATAATATATATTGTCTAGAAATCAATAACATAAATAATTAAGTAATTTTTAAGCTTCTAACTATTTTTTTATGATAATATCCGAAATATTCCCATGAAATTATTTTGATCCTACACCTAACAAGTGCGACTAAAGTTCTTAATTTTCACCAAATCTTTGTTAATGGTGCTACCGTACTGAAACGAAGAAGTTGCCAAATTAAAATAAACTTCTGTTGCAAAGTTTTAATACAATGAAACGGGCTCAATGACACTCAAGCCTTGTTATTGTTTGAACCTTCGGAATTTACAGCTGGAAAAGTATCGTAGCTTTGAACTTTTGTTTTGCTGTTCCGTTTTGAGAATGCCTTATCTAGTGCACATGTACCTAGTAGTATTCCCCTTTACCTATCAGTTATAGATATATAACGTAAGAATCTACCACCTTTTGTACTTTCCTGAATTGAACCTTATCGAGTTTTTGAAAAATATTATCCATTATGGACCACATTGATGTCATTTCTCAATTCTTATAGGTAAGTCATGTTTTGTAAACTCAAAATATCAACACATTATCAACAGTATAAATATTATTTATTCTATTTAATTTAATGATTTTAATATTAATTGTGCACCTATGTAATAAGTTACAGCCCTAAATAACCCCGCATTCCGCCAATACTGAAGTTCGGCTGCAAATATCCGAATAAAGAATCGTTAGGTTGAAACAATGGCCTTAAAACCAAATGGTGGAATTTTACTTCCCAACATTCAGCTCTTGGATAATGGAGCTTAAGTCTCTTCGCCATTTTCTTCCAGAAAATAGACCCCGACTTGATAAAACCTCCAATTTAAGCGTTTAAACAAAGGTTCCTTTGAGCTTTACGTAAAAGTCAAGTTTATTTATTTTATCGGTAGAGCTTCTTGGTAGATTTAAAAAATTACTTTGTTTTAGGCAACGTACACCTCAGCCTCAGTTTCAAAGTGGTTCGAGTCGCCTGTCTTAGCAATCACTTCTACAATGGTGTAAGTTTCAAAACCATTACTTATTCCGTTTTTAAAGATTTTCAAACGGCTTCCACTGGCGATGCTGGCAGAGCCCTTCTACTAGATTTTACAGCTCTTATAAATTTTATGCTGCAGGGTAAAATTAATAAAAATATTGCAACTTTATTATATGGCGCGAACCTATGTGCTCTTAAAAAAAAGATGGCGGTATTAGGCCTATTGCCGTGGGGTGTACTTATAGGAGGATTGCTTCGAAATTGTGCTGCAAGTACATCTCCTCCAAACTTACAGATAAATTTCAACCCCTGCAGCTGGGCTTTGGAAGCAAGGGAGGCTCTGAGGCAGCGGTACATGCCCTACGGACTTTCGTCAGCCACAATGGAGGGAGGTAGTTTTGAAGGTAGATGTGAGAAACGCCTTCAACTCTTTTGACAGAACCACTCTTTTGAGCGAAATTCAAAATTCATTACCGGAAATTTACAACTACTTTTGGCAATGTTATGGTTTCGAGTCAAAATTACTTTACAGAAATCATTAAATTTATTCTGCCACTGGATGTCAACAGGGTGACCCTCGGACCAGCTATTTTCAGCCTCGCAATTCACCCTATCATTTCATACCTAAATTCCAAATTTAATGTATGGTATTTGGATGACGGTACCCTGGGAAGAGACGCGAGCACTGTATTGCAGGATTTGGAGACGCTAGTTGACAAATTTCATGCAATCGGTTTAGAGCAAAATTTCCCTAAATGCGAACTTTTCCTCACTGATTTGGTACCAAACGACAGGAAAGATGATCTCATCAGTAAATTCAAAGTATTGGCCCCAAACATTAAAATTCTAAATAAAAACAGTCACTCCGCCTCCTAGGTGCTCCAATCTTAGAAGACTCATTTTCGGCTTTCATTGATGAACAACAATTCAAATTTGAAGCATCGTCTGACCGCCTTTTACAAATCCATTCTCACGTTGCATTTCACATTATAAGATTTTGTCTATTCGTTCCAAAGCTCACATACGTCCTTCGATGCTGCCCTTTTTGGAAACATAATGATATTTTGTCAATTCTAGATGTGACAGTACAAAATTTGCTATCTCAAATTCTAAATTGGTGTCAAGCATCTCTCCCAATTCGGTTTGGAGGCATTGGCATCCGCAAAATTACAAGTGTATCTCTTCCAGCTTTTCTGTCATCTGTTCACAGCATCGGCCGTCTCTTTTTCAAAATTGTTAATCCGTCCCTAGGCAGTGTGCCGGTGCTGTGTATAGAAGAAGCCAGAAACGCCTGGAGTTTGGCCTGCCCAGGTGAGAGTTTTCCTATAAGGCCAAATTCACAGAGGCTCTGGGATGAGCCCTTATGCAAAAGAGTCAAACACAAACTTTTACAAGTTTGCTCTAATATTTCGGATCGGGCTCGTCTCCTTGCTACGTCTGAACGCGAATCAGGCTATTGGTTGCAGGCGATACCTTCTCCCAACATAGGGACACTGATGAACAACAACAGTTTTTCTGTTGCTATAGGTCTGCGTCTGGGCATCTCCAGAACGGAACCTCACCATTGTCGCTGCGGAGGCGAAGTAGATCGCTTAGGCCACCATGGCCTTTCATGCCACCGCAGTGCTGGTCGTCTCTCACGTCATGCCGCTTTGAACGACGTCTTACGTCGGACTCTTGCCACCGTTGACGTGCCGGCTTGCTTAGAGCCGAACGGTATATCACATGACGATGGCAAGAGGCCCGATGGCATGACGTTAGTTCCCTGGAGCCGTGGACGGCCATTGGTCTGGGATGCTACATGCGTCGATACTTTGGCAACGTCTCACCTCCAGGGCACTTCGAGGGCGGCTGGTGCAGCGGCGGAAGTGCGGAAGTGGCAGAAAACCTCAAACGGACGAAATATGAATCTCTCGGCGAGTGATAAATCTGTCTTCCGTTTGAGGTGGAAACCATGGGACCGTGGGGTCCGTCCGCCCGTGGTTTCGTAAAGGAGCTGTCCAGATTCCTAATAGAAACTACGGGTGACCAAAGAGCTGGCTCTTAACTCGGTCACAAGACTAAGTTTGGCCATTCAACGAGGTAACGTCGCCAGCTTTTTGGGCACCTTACCCGCAGACAGCGACTTAAACGCGGTTTTTTATTTATAAGTGTATTTTATAAGTTTAGATAGTTTTAGTTTTAGATAAGTACCTAATTAGTTTAGATTTAATTTAGTTTTTAGTATTTGTATTTTGTATTTAGTTATTAAATTTGTAGTTAGTTATTATATTAATAAAAAGGCTTATTTAATTCATATATAGAATCAAAAATAGGCAAGTAGCGGGTGATAATGGCACCCTATGGGGGCCCATAATAATATGTGCAGCAGTGGATGTCTGCAGTGCAGACTATTAGGTGATGATGATGATGATCTCTAGATGATTGCAATTTGTTACTCTGAACTATGTATTGAATTTATTTGACTTTAATCTGAACCATAAACTAAATTTCTTTGACCATAGCTACTTCTGAACTGTGTAAATATAAAGAACCTTACTAAATTATTCACCGGTATCTGTGGTTTTATCCGCTCCGTAGCTATTAAAATCTCCGTAACTCGGACCCGACTTTCCGCTTCCATAATTTTGGCTAGCTGATGTAGTAGGTATAACTGATGCTAACACAGCTGGCTAGTTTTATATGATCTGTGCTAATACTAAAGTTGAATACGAAATTATCTAGCTCTTTGTTTTGGATTAAGCTTCGTTTCTAAACGCCAAAAGTTAATGGCGACCGGTCAACCGCGTCCATTCAAGTAAGCTCAGTCCAGGCAACTTGTTTAATCCGCGCTGATGTTGAATGCGTAGTTCGCTACTAACGCTACTATGCATAGTGCTGGGCTCTACCAAAGTCACTAGCAAAAGTCGAACGAAATTATTGAAAATCTATTACCTGAAAACCATAATTTTAAAATCATTAATGGTTCTGCAAAGAACACATTTATCCACATTTTGCCATCTGGTGTAAAAATAGGACCACCTCATCTTTTCCCGTGGGTGGCATAAAAGCCGGTGAAAAGAATATCCAGGGAATGGTAGCAGCATTCAGCTTTTCTCCTCGGTACATTAAAATCTTCTGCGATCACCAAAACGCCTGCATGCTAATCATGAATGCTTATAGCATATCCTTTCTCCGTACGGTATCCACTGAAGCCGCACTCAGTGCATATCACCGCTACGTGTCTTCGGTACTTTCCTACAGTCTCTTAATGTAGGGGAACTCGGTTGAAATTGTGAAGGCTTTTCGGGTACAGAAAAAATGTGTGCGTGCTATTTGTGGCGCCTGGTTTATGGACAGTTGTAAGCCGCTTTTCAAAAAACTTGGCATATTACCGCTGGTTTGCACGTATATCAGGGATCTCTGTGTTTTTGTCAAGCAGTATCCGAAGTATTTCCAAATACAGTCGGAGGTATACATTAGAAGTAATAGATACAAAGACTAACTCTACCTTCCTCAGTACAAGCTAGAGCTGTACAAAAGGAACGCCTATATAAACGCCATCAGAGTGTATAACAAATTACCTGACATTTATAAGAATCTTCCTCTACTCACTTTTAAGCGAAAACTGACTCGGTGGCTTTTAGAAAAGTTTTTATGATTTAAATGAATATATGAATCATAAAGAATATAATATATAGATATAATAGAATATAATATATAAGGATATAATAAGTATGTTACCGACGGACAATATTACACATCGATCTAAAGTAGATAATCTGCTAGTTTCCGTTTCGTAAAGCGCCGTCTCTGTCACACAATATAGAATACTGAAGAATATATTGAGATACCGGGTGAAGTTCCAAATGAGTGACAGAGAACGCTTTACTTTACAAAGCTGGTTGTCTCCTTTTTTAGTCCAATGGGTAGTAATACCTATTACCAAAATCCGCCATTCATCTAACTAGCCAACTAACACCTAATAAAGACATCACCTGAGATACTACAACCCTCTCCAAAGGGAAATTACCATAGCCAAAACCACAACCAAAGAACACGCGCATTTTAATGAGCGTGATTTGAAAAGAAACTCTGGATAGGGCAAAGAGCCCCAGAACCAGCTCCACGCGCCCACAAGGGGTCGCGAGTCGATGAAGACGTTGCAGGTTTCTCAGCAGAGCTATTCAAGCTAAATCGTGGATCGCAAAAAAAATACACTGGTAGTCCCCTGAACGTGGCTATGGATTGGTATAGCCACAAATAGTTGGTAAACCACAACCGTTGCAGTATCTGTAGCAAAACCTCAGTGATGAGAGATTACAGAGAAACCTGGGACTATAATATACTAGCATTGGAACGGAAACTTAACTTTTTTAACCCTTTTTTGAATGGGCTAATGTTGGACTCATGAGTTTCGCGATGGACTCTACAGATGTTTACAGCGTCACCTTTGCATAACTTTTTTAACCCTCGGTCATTCGTTTGGTCAATCGTTATAAGAATATCATGTGTTATGTTGTGTGCATAGACATATATATTAAGGACAGGCCTAATGACAGGTTAACACGTCGCTTCAAAGTGGGAGCCAATTTCACAGATTGGCATCCACTAGCGCTCAGTCTGTAATGGAAGTTAGAAGGCATCGGTCGAAAATATGCCAAGTTGTATTGTGAAGGGTTGCACAATCTATACTCAAAAGTGCAGTAAAAAGAAAGACCAAGTTTCTTACCTCAAGTAATTCAATATTTTCAATATTACACTCTGTTTTGTAACAAAATAATTGAATTTATATTTGAAATAATCATTGTAAACATAAACATTGACGGACATAAAGGCAGCGATAGGCACCTAATTTTCTCAACTTGTCGTAGTTCACGCGAAATCTAATAGATAGCGCTGACTTTCCCCCGCCATTTTGACAAAATAAAATGTTCCTTCGGGCATATCCTGATATATAAATCTACGGTTGTGTGTGTCTGTGTGTGCCTATGCCTGTATTTGCATATATAAGTAGTAATTCGCAAACCGATGAACTTTTCGATGATTTCAGGTTGAAAGGTGACTTAATCGAGTGTTCTTAGTTATGGCTCTATAATATGTTAAGTCATTTGACGATCATTAACTCTTTTTTTTAGTTGGAAAAGAAAACGTAGTAACGTGTTTAAATTTGGATAATTTACTTTTTGGTAACTGAATAAGTTTGTTCTATGATGAAATTATGTTCTGACACTTGCAATTTCATGGATATCGATGATGCAATTCATAAAGGTTTTACGCTCTATCTGCTTCTTCTTCTACTTCTCGTGTAGGCACGCAGTAAAATATTCTTAAATAATTAAGTGCATGAATTGGCATAGTTTGGTACCTACGCATACTCAAGATAAAAAAAATTATACCATCATAGTCCTTTGTGTTCTATCGTTGAGCTCTAGAATCACGTATGACTTCTATTCTCGTATCGCAGAACAAGAATAGATAAGAAGCCTTAAAATATTGAGTCAAAGGTCAACCAAGAATCAAAGGTCAACTAAACCAAAACTGGTGGGAACGCAGTTTAATTTAAACTATTTGGCATTTATAGGAACCCGATAATAGGTACTTCACCGAAACAAACAAACTCAAGAAAATTATATGCCAATAAATACCATTTTGAAAAAAGGATCAAATGGTTTATTTCCAATTCCAACAATCTAAAAAATTATCCAACTGCGCTTATTCCGTGTAACCCGAGCGCATCGGACCAAAGTCCAACTGCACGGTAACGCACACACACTACCACATGCACAATGCAAATGTTGTGGGTACGACTACGTAGCCAGTTACCTATTCTAAGACTAGATAAAACTACCCACAATATTTAATATTACATTTACAATTTAAGCTAAACTAAGTTTAATAAACTAATCATACATACATCATACTAAGTCAAATTAAGTACCTAAGTAGTCACGATAAGCCCTAATGTAAATGTAACTAATTTTGTTTTTCTCATGTAAGTGAATTTGTATTCTTAATGAGAAAATAAATATCTTTAACCAGATTTTCGCAAAGAGACTAGAAGATTGGCCGTTTGTTTGATTGTTGTGTTGATTGTTCCAATCATTTCCTTTCCAAGAAAAGCTACCCGTAAAATAATATTTTAAGTAAATAACCTAAGAAGACCTAGGTAGTATAAATTGAAATGAAACTTTTACTTCCAATATTCAATTTAAATAAAACCATTTATGTATGTATATTTAATAACAATACAGAGTAAATTAAAAAATAGCTTGGTAGTCATAGACATATAAATCTATGTTGGTGGTCCTAAAAAAGGCTCCAAAACAAAGCATGAAAACATAAGGCTGGATTACAATTAGAATCAGGCAAGAGCAAACAAGGCGGAATGTGTCACATTCGTAGAATTCTCCGCGTCTCGCCTCCATTTGAAACGAAAAATACATGTGCGTAGGTTGTGTTCGAGATTATAGGATTTAGTTTGCGAGACCCTTTATTATCGTATGGAATATTATAACCAAATATCGGAATACTGTATTTTTTACCACTTAATTTAATATGAAATGCTAAGAAGATCTTTTTGACCTTGATCCTGTGTCTTGATTCCACCATCATACATCTTGGTATCGTCGAACGGTTCATCGACATTTTTTTTTTTCAAATGATAATATTACACTTCGCACAACTCACTGCTATATGTATGTGTTGTATATGTTTTTGTGGTAACTGTGGGGCAGCTCTAGACTTAATTCATAAGAGATTTAGAACTATCTTGTAATTATGTAATATCACATAGCCCTATCCCCCCTTACCTATAAACATTGTATAGCAAAAGAACAGGTATTATGTCTTTTGTTCCTTTCTATCTAGTTTGAAATAAGTAAGGATAAAACAAGATAAAACATTGGATAGCCTATTTGGGTTGATTCGATAAATTGAATAGTATTCCACTATTATGCAGTGTTTATTAGTAAAGGCGTAAATATCTATAAAATAAAAAACATTATAATTATACCTCACAAATTTTTAAGCTAACACCTGCAGCTTAACTTAATACTAGTTTAGCCTTCCTAAACTCCGTCGTTTGTTGATGGACTCAGTGGATTCATGATATCAATATAATAATAGTGAGTACTTTCCTAACATTAATATATTATTAGCATTTAAGTTTAAAAAGTAAATAAATAAATAATAAATATAAGTAAGTATTCAATAATTATTTCTCGGTAGGGATTGTACAATTAGTATAATTTTATCAGATAAGTTTATACCCATAAATTAAGGTTAGAATCTTAACAGTACTTATTGGGTGGTAGGACTTTTCTGCAAAGTTCGTCTAGGTAGGTACCACCGCTCTGCCAGTTATTCTGCCGCCAAGCAGTAGTGTGCAAGCACTGCTGTGTTCCGGTTTGAAGGGCATTGTAGCTAGTGAAATTACTGGGCAAATGAGACTTTATGACCTGATTACACAGTGTAGTAATCTGATTACTAGGCTGTGTGATGTCTCAGGATGACGTGCGCAGTGCAGTGTCACACAAAACTTTATTATTTTAAAGTTCCGAGTAACACTGCAACTGTTATGGGCGGCCGTGTCGCTTAACATCAGGTGAACGACTAGCTCGTCACGTCATTAATTCACATAAAAAAAAATAGTAATTTTGTTAATCACAGAATAGTGCGCGCTGTGTTTGCCTATAATCGGTTGCGCACATAGTTAATATTTTTAAGTTTAGAAACCGTGTAATCGAAACTGTGTGTCAACTGTTGGTAACCAAATAAATAAAATAAAATAAAAATAAAAATTTATATAGTATTACTACGTCCTACATGACAAATATTCCACAGATAAAGTGAATTCTAGAAGCTAATGAGAACTTATTTCTTTACTTATTCTGGATCTGCTTAATGTTACAGACTCTTGATAAAGTTATCTCTGAAATATGAGCTTTTACGGAAACAAAATATTCAACGTAGGCTAGTTAATAACGAAACACAATTAACTTCAATGTATACCTAAGTTTTAATAATTATTAGTTTACCCAATTAATAGGCATGATGAATAATTTTTTTTTTGATAAATTAATTGTATTCCTCAAAAGATAAACATTTGTGAAAACAAAAATTAAATATCTCAAAATATGACTAAGTTACAACCATTTTAAAAACCGGAATAGAAAGAGATACCTTGCTCAAACGGCCCACTGGCCGTTTGAGCAAGGTCGTTATAGTACCTCATTACTAAGCTTTGGTAGATTTTCATTCAATCTCTTTGGCATGTGACGTCACGAGTAGATTTTTCATAGTAACTGTGGGGGCGCTCGGTTTCGCGAGAAAGGGACAGGAGATGCCTCCTATAGAAACTTTAAAACCTTATTACTCCGTGATTTATTTACCGATTTTGCTTATTTTTTCAATTATTGTATTCATTTTCAAGCTTCTTTATGAAAGTAATATTTACTTGTTCATTTTTAATAATAGTCATAATGCCTATTATCTAAGTAATTTTAATTAGCCAAACTAAACACCACTCCGGTACCTACCCATATCCTTATTAGTGAGGAGATTAATTAATGCTTGTTTGGACAAAGGGAAATAATAAAGGAATTATTAGCAATAAACGATAAATTAATGATTTTTTTATACTAGAAGCCGCACGTGGTTTCACCCGTTTCTTTATACATTATTTAATACTTCAAAACCTTTCTTTGTACACCTTACGCCGGAAAAAAAGAGCACCCTCCAAATATCACGTCTCAGCGTTGAGTAGTTTGGGCTGTAAGATGTCTGTCAGTCAGTCTGTCAGTTATTAGTTTGTCAATCAGTTAGACATGGGCATCCGTAGAACTGGGAACAGCTGGGCTACCACAATCTAATACAAAACCATCATGTTTCATGGTATTATTATTTCAAGGTTACAATAATATTGATCGAATTCGTACCATGAACTTGTAAAGTATTCCTGCGTGTGACCGAGACGTCTACATTTTTATATGGCGTTATCACTGTCGCACGTCATGATGTAAAGGTATGACATGACAGTTGTATTTGAGTGAACGATTTAATGTGACGTCATCAAAACTGCTCTGGCTCTGCAACATAAAGTATTCTTACTTTTATATCATTTGTCAATGTATGATTGAAGTAATATTGAAGTAATAATGCTATAAGACGTCGTGGTTGCTCCCCAGATCCTGGTATATAGGTATCACATATCAACTTGCAATGTAATTTACATATTATATATTAAGATGCCATTTGGCAGTTCTGTAAAGACGTCACGTCAACACGCTGCCAGCCGTAATTTACGAGGGAATAATTACTTATCGATACCTCACTTTTCCAGCGCGTGTTTTTTTTTCTTTAATGTTAAAAATATCCAAAGCTGTTGAGAATATGCACTGTAATGGAGAAAAGTGAAACATACTTGAAACGTTTTATAAAATACTTTACCTAGATAATACAGCCGGAACATGGCTTATATCCAATGAGTACGTAAATATCCAAAAATGATTTTTTGTACGTTGTATATAGGGAAGTTTAACCAAAATCATTATATAACTCATTCAGTCACTCAGGTCAATTACAATGACGATTTTTTTTTATCATCGATAGGCTAACATTTGACCCCCTAAGTGACGACGCCAAGATACCGGTTCACACGATGCTTAACATTACATTTTTTTTCTAATCTAATTATAGATACTATAGGGAAGGATGAATACTTAAAGCTTACATAGATAGGGATGATCCGCAAATAGTTTATCTAGAGTTCACGCTTATTCTGTTTGTTGAGGCTACCCACGTCACCTTACAATTAATTTAAGCAAGTCTTGGGCCTTCTATGTGAAACTACGCTCAAATCCGGATTATGCCCAAAACTATATTTTAATAAACGTCTATTGCACCCGAAAGTTAGGTTAAATTGAAACCCGGCTTTGTGCGTCGACGTCGAAAACCGCTTAGACCTATTTGGGTTCACTACACAGAAGTTACAGTAAGGAATCTTACTAGTTTACAAGGAATTCATTCAGCCAGATGTTATTGTCGAAAGGTGACTTCCACTTTTTTGGTTTGTACATTTACAAAAGATCAATAGTAATTTTCATCATCATCATCATCATCATTATCATCAACAGCCTAGACGTTTACTAATCAATATATGCTTCTCCCACAGTGCGCCACCTTGAGAGCCTGCTAGCCTAGTAGCTAGTAGAAAATTTAAATTGACTGCTGACTATCACTAATGTAGGTACTGAAACTAAAGGTTATGCAATTTAATACAACTACAAGCACTTTAATGTGTAGTTTCAGCAGCCTCACTTGAAGCCAATCAAGGCATAGAGCGTGGCGTTAAACTGGTTCATGGTTAAAACCACGCTCTATGCCTTGTGGTTTCTGTACTTTTGTCCAAAATAAGGGGTATATACAACGGGGATTTCTGGATAAAAATTCCAAAAATCCCCTTTGCAGTGAATTGTCGAAAGGGAATAGCCAATCCATCGCTTTACTTTATTTTATAATAAATTTAACCCAGTTTAACGAACAAAGAATAGACATGATGACTAAAATTTTTTTAATGGATAAATTAATTATATTCCTCAAAAGACAAACATTTTTGAAAAAAAATTAAATATCTCAAATAATGAGCTAGTACAAGCATTTTAAAAACCGGAATAGAAAGAGATAGCTCAAACGGCCAGTGGACGTCAGAGGAAGGTCGTTATAGTACCTAATTTATTTATTTATTTATTTATTTATTTATTTATATTTCACCATCTTATAACATAGTACGTTATATTTGGTAATTACTAAGCTGTGGTAGCTTTTCATACAATCTCTTTGGCATGTGACGTCACGAGTAGATTTTTCATAGTAACTGTGGGGACGCTCTGTTTCGCGAGAAAGGGACAGGAGATGCCTGCTGTAGAAACTTTAAAAGCTTATTACTCTGTGATTTATTTACCGATTTTGATTATTTTTTCAATTATTGCATTCATTTTTAATCTTCTTTATGAAAGTATAATTTACTTGTTCATTTTTAATAGTAGTCATCATGCCTATTAGGACGTATGAATTCAAGCTTAAGTATGGTGCTTTCGGGACTCTTTCTCCGTCTGTGTAAGAGTATGAGCCAAATGTGCTATCGTGTATCTTTTTCCTTACTGCACGATTATCATATTGTAGTATAAGCAAGGAAACTTTACACAAATTGTGGCTAATGACTAAGCTGATCGAATGGCTAGAGGGTGATTTATTACAATATATTTGAACAGCCGTTCGATTCAGTGACTTGGCAAAACAGCTATACTATTATAGGCACTCCCATTGATGATTTTGATGTGGGCGACCGTATAGACTGTTATAATACAACATATTGAGAAGTTCGATGTTAACCAAGCTATGTTTAGCTATTGGTGTAATTATCTGCAACTGGTATGAGCGGTTGTGTTGCTTAACATCAGGTGAACCACCAGGTCTTCACATCATTCATTTACTTAAAAAAAATATCTTATAACAACGAATAACAATTCTACTAAACTTTTCATGGTTAATATTGGAAGATAAGTGCAAACAGCTAAATTTAACAATCCACTTTAATTATAATGTAGGTAGGTACATACGTAGCGTTAGAAACGATATATGTAAGACCGTTACTAACTCATGTATCGTTGAATTATAAAGAAAACAAGCTTAGGAATTAGTTCGTTCTTACCTACTGAACAAAAATTTGGTTTAAAGGTCGAATAATCCAATTGAGGCATGACGTAGGTAAAGTTTCCCTGATCGATACATAATTATTTACTCCACTTCAAATAGGCTGCGGAAAATGTTTTCACAATTACCTACATGGTCCAAATAAAAAAATACGGCTATGCAAAGTAAATTACACGTATAAAGTTTATTGCGACTGGCAGGCTTATAAACCTGAGGTAACGTGCCAGCGGGCAGGCTTTTAAGAAAAGTAGTAAATTCGCGAACTGACGGTGCCAGGGATGTCACGGAACGGGTTGTGCCAGGGGCGTACCCAGGGTTATTGATGACAGGGTCAGAATAAGATAGATACATACTTTCTTACGATACAAAACTGATGATAAGGTAAGTAATGACGGTTTTATTGCTTAGAGTGATTTCTTCCAAACAACTATTGAATAGACATAAATAAATCGATAAACTAAAAGAGCTCGTGGTGCACAGTTATTTTCGCTAGGTATGGCACTAAATACCTATGATTAGTGTATAATATAGCGTTGGTATTACATATCAACATCATCAACACCCTGAAGACGTACACTGCTGAACATAGGCCTCTTCCTGAAAGCGCCACTTTGAGCGGCTGTTCGCCTCCTGCTTATTCTGCATATCTATTTTGTGGTATTACATTACATTCAGTACATTTATTTTCAAGTAAAAGTATCGATAATAGTGTTTGAAATCGATGTCAAATAATAGCTACCATAAAATGTAACATTTTCTCTACAAGTTTTGTTTGCATAAATATTCAGTTTTGAAAATTATGAAATTGAAATTTTGAGAAAATGAATTAGGATAAATATTTAGAGTATTTTCCATGCATTCGCGCTTAGAGCTTCAATTCGCATACATTTGGATCACCCCCTAATTTTCTTCAAATACGTCCGTAGGTTGCGGATATTTTTACATCACGTGTCCCCAATTTGGTAACGGAAGTACTGTTCAAGGTATATTGTGTATACTACGACAGCGTAATTTGAATTTGGTTCGTGAATAAGTACTTTTATTTTCTTTTGGTAGGGTTGGCATATTTTTTTTCTTCATACTTAAAGAAAGCAAAATAGCCGTTAGCAATTTTATAGTTGTTACCTAACTCTTTCAATAAGTAGAACTGATAATACAAAATTCTACGAATAGTGAGATATTTTGAGATATCAATTTTAAAATTATAACATTTGTTATATTTAACCCCCCTAATTTGCACTCTTTACTCTTAAATAATCATCAATAAATAATGATGTACATAAATGAAATCAGTCTATGCTAAAGAATTGAATTGCGTTCTGTAGATGACGAAGTTGTAAGATAAGAAGTATATAATGAAACAAATGAATTTAAAACCTCTCAATATTTTCTCTGGTAAATCTAAACAAGAAGTCTAGTTTCAACAAGCATGATACTCATTCCCTTCGCGTAATATATTATCGAAAGGTACACACTCATCTCACCAGTAATCGATCACTCCGGGCTGTAGTTAATAGAATCCCGTCCAATAACGTACTCCGCGCCCGTGAGATTGCTGATAACATTCAATGTACGTGTAGCAATTATTAGATTAGGTTAATGAGTTATTGAGATCAAAATGGTGATTTTGAAGCTTACAAGATTAGGTTAAAATTAGTTTATGTTGTTACCAATTTATTAAGGAAATCTTTGAATTCTCAAAAATAACAACGAAAAGTATCGCTTAACATCAAGTACAAGATTAGCTTAAAGCATTTTTTTTATGAGAATTAATAACATAAAAACATAAACATAAAATAAGCCGGCGTGGGGAGCCGATGGATGCAGGAGGCGAGCAGCCGCTCAAGGTGGCGCTCTCTGAGGCGCTCTATGTTCAGCCATATGTGTATTCAGCAGTGGACGTCTAAGGGCTGTTGATGATGATGATGGTGATGATGATGATAGATTCTGGCAAAGTTAACTCTGCAGTGGAGTATTTTGAAAGTCCCAACAACTTTTTCATATAGCAATCAGTTTTTTGTGTCATTACCTACCTATAAATTTTATAACATGACAGTGTATTAAGCAATTTGAATTTTCTGATTGGTTGTGTTTTCAAAAGGATGTGATGGTTCAACCAATCAAAAGTGTTAAGTTTTTTTTTGTATAATACGCACTATGCTACCATATACAAGATTTTATATGACACCAATTTTAAATCCCTGCAGAGTAAGCTTTGCCAGTAGGCCTAGCACGAATATTTACGCGCGCGTAAACTGTGTAACGTTAACGTAAAACCTCCCTATTACGACTGCGTCTGCCGCTCAACTGCTGTCAAAGTTCATACAATTTTGACAGCAGTTGAGCGGCACACGTGCGTCAGCAGCGCTGCTAGCTCGATCGTAATAGGGGGGCAGATCAAATGCCATATAACTGGCTTAGGTTAACGTTACACTTACGCGCGCGTAAATATTCGTGCTAGGCCCACTGACTATAAACTATAAAAATAAAACTTAGACACAACCGCCACCACCTTTTTATTGGTTTAACCTTTTTTACTTTTTTAAATTAAATTTTATTTTTAGTAATGATTTTTTATTGCCCTTTTTACGTAGTGCCTATCGGTATAGTGTATCGGTAAGTAAGTAGATATTATTCCACACCGTCGGACACAGTAGCTAGTCAAACATAAATCTATTAGATGCAATTAAAAAAAATCTGTATTATTCATTTTGTAAGACACGGTGGACAATCATTATTATTGTTGCTATTATTTACATACGATATTTAACTCTGTTTTTTACCGATTGCTGATCAAAAGTTACATGTTTTAACTTCATTTGTTTAAGTAATTTATATGTGCGTAACTCAGCAGTCTAAGTTGTACCTACTATGTAGGAGTACTAATGATTAATTCTGTTGTTATGTGAAAGAGAATGTAACGTTAAGTTGTATCTTCTAACATTTAACCAAAACGAAATTGTTATTATATAACTTCCGTTTATTCTCTTGACAATATACTAGAAAAAGTTGGGAAATAATTCAAACTCCAGTAAGTGTAACAATGTGAACGGGTCCCCAACGCGGGGTGGATGTCTCTTGACTTCGTTTCGTATCGAATAACCTAATAATACGTAAATGGTGAATGCGAAAATCGCAATTTGAGCGGGAAATTCTTGATAAGGACGTGGGTTGGTAGAAATGAAAAAATAAAGGAATTCTTGCCTCCACAAAAATATCATCCCGAATAATTTCTTTCTTCTGTTTTGGTTACACACGATTAGTGTATTTAGCCAGATTAGTTAACAAGCGTAAGTAAAATGAATGTCAATGCCACATCCAAGTTTAATCTAAACCAATTTAAAGCAAGGGAATGCGAAAAAGTTTAAGTTGTTGCATTGGCATGACTTAGACTGGAATATGACCCAAATGTTTGACCCAGACTGTGACTATAGACTCTATAATATTAAAAAATCTGTGAAAAAATGAAACTTGCTATGTACGGAGCCAAAATAAAAGAAAAAAAGCTTTAATATCTTTTTGTTTTTAACCTTCTTGGTCCTACACCATTCTTCACGACGGTTCATTGTAAAGATTATAAAGTTTAATTGAAAAACTTTAACAGTCTATGATCAACCCCGTAAAATGTGCTGCAGTCTCTAGAAAACTGCCAATGCCCTGCGAAAGCTATAAAAGTAACAGTAATCGTGAAAGAGTAAAGTAATCAAAACTACAATAATTTGCAAAAGTTTGAAAGTATTACAAAGCTGTAATAATATTATTTGAGTTTCTACCCAGCCGCCACCATTTGACATTAGGCTTAACGTTTATAAAAACACAAAATATAACTAATTCATATCATAAAGTTCAGCCTGAAAGCGTTTAGGTAACCCAAACTCATCTCAGGACACATCAGGATAATGGCTCGCGTGGTGATTAAACAAATTACCCAGTATTGTGCCTGTCAGTTAAACGATTAGGTGTTCGTTTAAATGACCTTTTATTCGAGCAGATTTTTACGTAACTGAGTCTGGACTGGACATATTTATCGATCGGAAGAATTATGTTTGTGGGATATCAAAGCCAAGAGTGTATCCAGAGTTGTGTACAAAATGAGGTGTATACTTAGATGGTTATTTTTCTTCTCAATCATCATCACAGTTCAGCAGTAGATTCCTTCCAGCTGATGATCACATCATCAGACGTCTACTGCTAAACTGTAACATAAACCTTCCTCATAAAATGCGTCTTTAGACTCATATCATAGAGGGACTCTTTAGACTCATACCTTATACCTGTTGAACTTAAGATCCTATATTGTACCCATATTTTCAGTAAATAAATGATTTGATTGATTGATTGATTGATTGATTGATTGATTGATTGATTGATTGATTGATTGATTGATTGAGGGTTTGCTATAATCACTACGTTTGGCAGGCATTTTGGTGATCGCAGACGATTTCAATATACCGACAGAAAGCTGCTACCCATTCCCTAGATATATTTTCCCTTAGGCGTCTCTTACGGCAGTTGGCACCCAGGGAAGAGATGAGGTGGCGTCACACATTTTGAAATATTTTAACTTCAAACCATACGTTGCAGATTATGGCCAAATAAAATAAAACGTATTAAATTAATACGTAGTAAAACATGGTTTCTTTATTTCCCTATAAGTGGGATATTTAATTGGACACTGCCGTAATCCTCGGACTTATTTGTCAGGGAGTCCAATTATGCTGTTCGCCCACGAAGCTTTCTCATTTGTTCAGCTTATGGACATGATCGCAAAATGAATATTCTGGACTCTGGCTTTTACCATCTCACTGGGAGATAGGGTGGCATACCTTTTGAATGATCTTTAGATTGGAATTTATCTACAGAATATATGTGGGTGGAGATAAAGAGATTTAGGATGCAGGTTTAGCTGTAATTACTAAAAATACGGACTGAGGGCCTTCTTTCACAAGCAGGCCGAGGAAATCTTTGGTCATTGGTCTTTGGTCTTTATGTCATCGATTTTTTAATGTGTTTGTCCATCAATTTATACAGTGGTCAAATTCTCTAGGTAGAGAATTTGACCACTGTATAAATTGATGGACAAACACATTAAAAAATTCTCTAGGTAGAGAATTTGACCACTGTATAAATTGATGGAAAGCGATAACGTAGTCTACGATGGTTAGAAGATGATAGATGTCCGAAATATTTGTGATTATTGAAGTTCCGGGTTGCCTCTGATCCTTTTTTTCTTCGTTCACCGAGTAGTCAATTGTTATTTTCCTAATCTGTGGGTACGAGCGTCCAATGTGCTAATCACAGAGCTATGAAACAAATGACACTTTTTGTGCTCTGTGGTGCTAATCAATTGTGTATAATTATAGTGTAGCTATAATGATGCGCTTTTACTCAACATCATGACAATTTGTCACCATGCTTTGAGTATTAATTAAAAAATTATTGCTTAAGAGAGCATTCCGATAGAAACCGAGTAAATTCTGAACCCTTCGATCGATTTGGCTTTTCCAAACAAGCAACGGATATAACAACGTATTTAATTGAAAGCGTTGTTCTATATTTTGATAATCATAAATGATGATTAGGAAGTTTCAAAAAATTGGGTTCGTAAGTAGACTCCAAATTCCAATGAATTTACTTAATTTGACTTGTAGACGTAACTAAATAACTATATTACACCCAGCAAACAACCATGTTGATGGCATTTCAAACAGTAGAGTCACAATAAAGTACATAAATAATAGGTAGATAGGTATACGTCAGTTAAATTGGGTAGAAAATATAAATAACTCTCTATGGGCACGTTCGTAAACGTAAATCCGTGATCTCGTTAAGAAATAAACCATTGATTACATTTTAACAAAGTCTTTTAATTATTTGTCAAAGCTTTTCTTACTTTGAATTTGGTCAATTACAAGATCGAGTTATTTTGTTAAGTTGATTTTAATCATGTGATTAGTTACGACCTAATAAAAAGATAGTTTTATTAGGCTAAAGTTATTACGACCATTATTTTGTGAAACTGCTCGAGTTGCTCTACATAAGTTATTGTTATTACTAACCAACTTTATAATTTTATGAATTAAAGTACCGACCTAAATCACGAATATTCTGACGTACTATTTTCATTAAGTAAAAAGCTTTACTGTTTAATGTCATGTAAGATTTTAGTGCGAATGAATATGTAAGTATCTATTTTAATGGTGTATTTACGTTAACGCTGCTGTTAATGTTTTAGTAAATAGCAAAATCAGTAAACATGTTTAATAACGTCTCCGAGTCAGTTCTCTAAGAAAACGAGATGACAAAAGAAACGCCGCACGCGGTCCGTGAAACCCTATTTCCGTGCTGAAAATAGCCTCCAAATAAATCACTAAACCCTGTCACCATACGATAGCTAATTGAGCGGCGCCGGTTTGATAGATTCGAAATTTAGTCCTCGTTAAAGAAAAAATCCGCCCAAAACTTCCCTAAAATCTTAAAATCAAGTAAAAGCATAAAAAAAGTTGAAAGGAAAATTTTACCTTATATCTATCGTCATGTGGGTATTAAAAGTACGTAAAGTCACAATTCCATGTTGAACGATGCGAAGTTTGGGCGGGTTCGCGGCACGGTCGCGCCGGCCGGCGTCGGGTGCGAGACTAGACTGTGCGGCCCCGCGCCCGCCGTCGCCGCCCGCCCTAGCTGTTTTCATTTACAAACACTTATGCGACTGTGTCATGCAGTAGTCGATATTAGACAAGCATGTTGGTTCGGTGAGGGATGATTATGTAAGACTGTAATATAGGCGGGATATTGGAAAACGGCTCTAATATACTGTTTGGAGTGCATTGGATTTACTCTGAATTTTCTCTAGTGGCGCATTGGATTACCCATTAGATGATATTTTAGACAGCATCGCTCGTGTAGATTGCATAGTTTTCATATCATAAAGTTAAACTCTTGAAACACAGTGAATACTAGTTCAGAAGTCAATGGATTCATTACATAAATTGCTGTAACCATATTTGTGTCAATAAATAAATTTGTATTTGTATTTGTATAAAACGAGGCTCTTCGCGCACAGAATTTCAACAAAAAATCGCGTCGTAAGTCGCGAAAGTTTGAAAATGCATATTTTTATTTATGTAACGCCAAATTTCCACCAGATAAACTTAAAGATGTTTATGTTACGTAAGAAAATACCTATGACACGATAATTAT
The DNA here is from genome assembly GCA_963580505.1 of Ennomos erosarius. Taxonomy (NCBI): domain Eukaryota; kingdom Metazoa; phylum Arthropoda; class Insecta; order Lepidoptera; family Geometridae; genus Ennomos; species Ennomos erosarius. The sequence continues at coordinate 4,664,679 of OY756982.1, forward strand.
CATAAATAATAATAATAATACCACTTAATACACTTTATACGTTCGCCATACCTTGTCTTTTTTGCCTACATTTTCAAAAACGCAATTAATACTGCCTAATAAAAAAATTCACGAGTGTCAGTCAGATGAAAAAAGGCGGCTCCAATTTATGTCTGTTCTAATTAAAAAGAAGCAACAAAGCTCTTTTGAAGTAGGTTTATCTCGTTCTTCATCTCAGCAATCTCGTCATCGTTTGTTTACCGACGTAAAGTATAGAAAAGCTAATTTAAATGCATAGAACATTTTCACACCGCTATCTGAATCGCTGACGATCCTCTTTTTAGTAGTGATGAAATTGAACACGAAAATACCAGTCATAAAATTATAGTAATAGTCACAAGAACTTTAAATTTTTTCAGGCTTTACATTTAAAAATGTGTTTTTGACTGTATTTTGTTCAAAGATGCTAAATTATATTAAAATAGATTAAGAACAGTTACCGTACTTACTTTTGTACACAGTTTTTACAGTAGGCCTAGCACGAATATTTACGCGCATGTAAGTGTAACGTTAACGTAAGTATGGGGTGCTAATCAAATGCCATACAACTGCCTTATGTTAACGTTACACTTACTCGCGCGTAAATATTCGTGTTAGGCCTACTGGACTTAATTGCCCTTACAGTAAATTTGAGCGCTTATAGAGTTTATAAGTAAAGCTGAATGACTCGATTCTTTAATAAAAATTACTAGCGCCTTGTATGAGTGACTGCTATTACATTATGTATATACCTATAGGTGCATGTAGTAAGTATTTACAACTTAGTGTAACGGTATATTATATTATTATACTTAGGGCACGTTAACCAATTGGCGCTAGTTTTGATTGTATGGCTGCCAGTACAACCTCAAAAATCCCCTACAATAAAATTACCACCAAAAGGCTAGAAGGAAAAAAAATGCAACCAAGCCTGATAGCTTGACTTGTTCTGATACTATACTTCATCTGTGTATGTACATTCTCCAATATATGAAGTGTAAACTTAACTCCAATCTATAGACTTTAACACAATAACACCTATACGTCATATCAACCTAAACGATACCTAGGTGGTAGAACTTTTCTGCAAAGTTCGTCTAGGTAGGTACCACCACTTTGCCAGTTATTCTGCCGCCAAGCAGTAGTGTGCAAGCACTACTCTGTTCCGATTTGAAGGGCATTGTAGCTAGTGAAATTATTGGGCAAATGAGACTTTATGACCTGATCTCACAGTCTAGTAATCTGATTGTTGTCTAATTTGATTACTAGACTGTGTGATGTCCCAGGATGACGTGCGCAGTACAGTGTCACGCGAAACTTTATTATTTTTAAGTTCCGAGTGACACTGCAACTGTGATGGGCGGCCGTGTCACTTAAAATCAGGTGAACGACTGGCTAGTCACGTCATTTATTCACATAAAAAAAAGTACTTTAGCACAAATGTTTATACAAGGTGACCTTGATTTGATATGTTATCCCGAAAGGGGCTAAATCTACACCCCAAGATAGACAATGTTTCTTCTACGACTTTTCTAAATTAATTTTTTCGTTGAAGGAATGCCATGTAAAGTTTACGTTCGAAAATAGCCTTAGCGCACCTGGGTGGTTGAACTTCGTCCTTGATCGAGTGCACATAAGTGAGTGTAACGATTGACCTGTGTCTAGAAATGTATTTATAGTATCTTATTAACTCACGGAGCAATTGCACGTGCAATATTGCGGGTGGATTTATTTTTTACCATAGAAATTTGGAAACACCCAGTTTCAAGTAATAAATACTCATAAAAATGACACCAAAAAATTATGGCAGATTTTAGATAATATGACTGGTCGGATAAAAGCATCTTTAGATGAAGTAATACTCAAAGCTTTTGGTAATAGTAATTTATGTCAACTTGCGATAGCTAATAATTTTGCGAGGGAGTTCGAGAAGTCAGTTAAAGAAGTAATCCCTAAATGCAGAGACCCCTTATTAGATCCTAAAACATATACGCAAGAATCAAACGCATCTATATTTTTTAAGAAACCCAATCCGCGAGATATACATAAAATTATAAATAATATTAGCACGAACAAATCACCTGGCATTGATAAATTACGACCTATTGATATTAAAGCCATATCTACAAAAATAGTATACGCTATTACTAAGTTGATTGAAACTAGTATTAAAACGGGGACCTATCCTGACGAACTCAAAAGAGGTATTGTTAGACCGATCCACAAAAAGGGACCCACTACTGAGTGCAGTAATTATAGGCCTATTACCATTTTACCAATTGTTGACAAAATTGTAGAAAAATATGTTTGTAATGAAATCCATAACTTTTATAGTAAACATCAAATTTTATAAGCCAAAAAAAGTACAACTCAACTGCTCTCTAACTTTACTGATTTTGTGAATAGTAAATTAAACGAAAAGATGCATGTCCTAATGGTCTTTATTGATTATAGTAAAGCCTTCGATACCTTACGGCACGACACACTGTTGCAAAAATTAGAACTCAGTGGCATACGCGGACCATTGCTGGCTTGGTGTGAAGATTATCTTAGAAACCGGTCTTATCAGGTTAGGGTAGAACAGGGGATGAGCGAGCCAATATTAGTCACAGAAGGAACAGCGCAGGGATCAGTTATTGGCCCGCTGCACTATTTGGCGTATGTAAACGACGTAAATAACTTAATAACGAATTGCACTGTCTACCAATACGCAGACGATACTTGTTTAATAGCCGCAGACCGAGATGTAACTAAAGCGATTAGTAACCTTCAAAACGATTTTACGCTGATAACGAAATGGTCGCATGACGCTGGTTTGGTATTGAACTCTCAAAAAACTAAGCTTTTACATGTACACTCTTCATATAACAGAGCTCAGACAGGAGTAAATATACAGCTAATCGCACACGATCACGATTGCCTACATGGACGGAAGCGGCCTTGCGATTGTAAGTCTATAGACCAAGTTGGTCAAGTAATATATCTGGGGTTGACAATAGATAGTCGCTTTAACTGGTGCGCGCATGTAGACGTGGTTTGTAATAAGCTGCGAGCAATCTTGGCAAAGTTCTACATTCTAAAGTACAAAATACCCTACTCTGTACTCATCGAAATGTACAGAGCACTCGCAGAAAGTATTGTTATGTATGGTCTTAGTAGTTATGGTCGCACTTTCGACACTTATCTTAATAGGATATATAACCTACAGTTACGGATTTTGAAAGCCATTGTACCGAAAAAAATTAAGAATGAATTTTGTGAGAATCCAGAAGGACTATTTAAATATTGCGATGCTATTCCTATACGCGACAGAGTTAACCTGATATTATTGGCAGAAAACTATTTTATGTACGACGACTACATGACGCACCCAGTCACGACGCGGCAAGTGGCCAATAAAAAACTAAAAACAATAAGTGCGATAAACTTCTATGGCACTCGAACAACAGATTTTATCCTCCCAAGACTCATAAATAGCATTCCTAAAAAACTAAAAGATAAAATAACCCCAATTAATATTAAACTCTTACTTAAAAAGCATACCTTAGACAATCCGTTTTTGTAAATTACTAGTGCAACATAAATGCTATTCGTAATAATCATCTATATTATAAATTAAATAAAATAAAAATGACAGTATTTAGCAACAGCCTGTATACAATTGTGCATTGTCCGTTCGCTCGATGCGCTGTTGGCGTTCTCGGCGGTGCAGCGAGCGAACTGGTTTATGTAGGTACTTATGCCGGCTACCACTGTGACGATAACAATGCGAAAGAATGCTAATATTATTGAGTGTCTTTTGGTAACCACTTTATATATATTTATATTAAGTATCTTACGGTAAAATAGAGGAATACAACACCAGAGACAAACCTTATTTGGTTTTATTGGTGTTTTTAGGCAAGTTGTAAACCTTTTTTTTTTCTGATTTAAAAAAAAAAAAAAAAAAAAAGTAAGACTCACAACTTGTAGGGTATCATGGTCCCAGTCCCCCCATTTTGGGATAACATATCAATTCAAGGTCACCTTGTATAGCTCTCCATCTAGTTACTTATACCGTGGGGTCATCAGGCACAAAAAAAAATAGCCCGAACTTGAAAAAACGTAGTAATCGTGTCTATAGAGTTACTAGTTAGTGTTCAGTGTATTCATTTGCCCAATACTTCGCCAACACGCAATAAATGTCGCTTGATAATCTTGCGTTATGCAGAAATAAAATAACTCGTAAAATAACCCGCGTTATTCCGTTGTATCGGATGAGGCATCTGTACTCTAGGTATTATATTATCTGGGCTTATACTTAACTCTATCTAAACCATAATAAAAATCATTCAACCAACAAGCGCACACTCACATCAGATAGCTTGACTTCCTGATAATAGACTTCATCTATGTTTATCCTTGAACGGATGCAGTGTAAACTTCACTCCGATCGAACGAGCTGTATTTACCGACTGAATGCGAAACCAAGAGCTTTTGATCGCGTGGACGAAAACAATATCCGTTTGGATCGTCGAGACCATAAGCGGAGTGCTCAATATTATGACCAACGCTAAACGCTAGCTAGCTATTTAGGATATTGTTTATCTTAAGTATAACGAAAAGAATAAAGTTTGGCGTAGCTATTGAGAATCGTAGCTATTACAAAAATAGACCTAATTCGTTATTCGTTATGGTTAAATTATAATTATATTATATCCTAAATGATATTCCTAAAGTAGATTACAGTAAATAGGTAGGATTGGTAAATAATTATGTATGTATTTTTTGGTTAGTCAATAAAAAAAAAATTCGCTTAGTAGACACGAAAAGGAACAAGGAGTCTTCAGTGTTGTGTCAATATATTCGATATAGCCGGCGCCAGCTTATTCAGTTTCTAATAATCATAATAGGTACTTATTGCTTTTTAGCTTGCTTTATAAAATATTGTACTAACCCATGTTGATGTAATTAAAACTAGCATTGAAAGTTTTTAAAATACTTAGCTTCTAGTCAGTGGGCATTAAACTTTATTGGCAGCCGATATGTAGATAGACAGCAAAGAGCTATATCGAGCACGGCCTGAAATGCACGTTCAAATATCTATTATGGTAGTTTTTTTTACAAATTATAGGCATAGCATTTGTCCATTGATGGGCTGATGGTAAGTGATGACGCGGTAGTGTGATCATTTTTACCATAATTATTCCAAGGAGATAAACTAATAATAATGTTTCTATTTCGTTTGATTGATTCACAGCTCATAATCATAATCATAAAGCAAGTTATATTTGGTTCATCATAATTATTTACTTTTCACTCCACGAAAATATGGTACGACAACAAAATAAACACGTAATATAGTGCGCGGAAATTACCACTGCAGTTGGTGTTGCTTCCAAGCATAGGATGTTCAAACAAAAAATTCTCCGACTACTTGCAAGCATATAACGAAGAAAAGCGGGAACAGAATTGCGTTTTTTTTTTTGTAATTTAGGTGAACGTATTTTTAAAATAATCTACTTTGAAAATTGCAAAACGACTCGTAACAGCAACCTTCAAAAACATAGGTACCACTTTAGGCCTACTGGTGCTTTTTTACAGAAACTCGACACACTTTGGTTCTTGAACAAAAAGAAAAAGAACATCTCGTCGTCGGAAAAACGCTTTCTTTTCCTAGCTTTTTTCTTCGCAAGAGTGCCTAAAAGCTTACGAATTAGTTCTGCCCGCGAGCGATTCTCCCAGTCCCACAGTTATGAATTTATTAAAGCTTGACGGGAACAGAATTTTTTAAACAGATTTTGTCCCTTTCATTTTATTTTCTGTTTATCACGTTCATTTGCCTCTGGTTTTAACAAGTGGGACAAACAAATTTGTCTGAAGTTGCATTCTTTTCTTCGCTTTATTATCTTCAACTTTTCAACAAGTGGCACTTCGTAAAAATAAAAATTAATATGTTTCATACCGGAGTACTCACAAAATTACAATAGAATTTGCATTAAAAAATTGTCTATGTTTTTGACTGAATAAACTGATTTTACGATAAATTAATGTAAGGCGTAACATGAAATGATGTCACCAGCATCATTCATAATCACCTAAAACTTGTCCAGCAAAGCATAACTATGTCAATGTGGTCCAGTAATGTAATCAAAAATGTAATTTGACGGGCCCGATAGCTCAGTTGGTAGTATCCCTGCCTTCTGAACTTAGGGCTGTGGGTTCGATTCCTACCTAGGACAAACATTTGTGTGATGAACATAGGTGTTTGTTCTGCGTCTGGGTGTTATATTGTATTCTATGTATGTATTTACAAACAAAAAAGTATATAAGTATTGTATCAGTTATCTAGTTCCCATAGTACAAGCTATGTTTAGTTTGGGGCTAGATGGCGCTGTGTGAAATGTCCACACATATTTATTATTATTTATTAAAGGTATAACAAAGCCTTGACCAAAATCGCCATAGAAAGTTTGTATTTTATATGCAAATCCCATAGATTTCGCCCTATTCACAATCACATAGGCCCCATTAAAGATAGTCAAAACAAAATAAACAGCATAATGTATTGTTATGTAGCTAAGGTTATATGTAAAACTTGGTTCTGTGGCTACATAAAATCCACGAGTATAACAAAAAACTTGAGAGGTAGGGACTACCTTTCTCTAGTACCTATGTTTTTGCTGATTATCTTTAAAGTCGTATATTGCTAAAGTGCATACTATAGCAATAGACGGCAGAATATGGCGTGCTCTAGCATTGTATTGGAAATGAACCTACTACCCAAAAGGACTGCACACTGCTAATTGCAAATCTAGCCTAGTGAGAGACACTATCTTTAGTACTTTGTCCTTTTCTAATGTTGTGTAGGTTCATGGTTAGCTATTTCAGAACTATACCGAAACTCATTAGTCGATTTCTCCACACTAATGAAGTCGAAGTAAACATATTTTCTACTCTAAAAAGTACTGTGAAACGAGGCGAAATGAAAGCTGAGGAAATGGGAACATTAATAAAGTCGGGGAAAAACTCCCTCGATCCCTTTTGTTGACACTTGTTGAGTCGTTCTCTCTATTTCTTGTATTTTATTTTTAGGATACACATTTTTTGAGAGATTTTATGTGGAATAACTGGAATATACCACCTTCCCATCTCCACTGACGAGTACATACAAACAAACACACATCCATGGATACATATATTATTACTTAACATGTATAATTTTATGATTGTATGACCAATTATAGGTATACTACTTTCAATATAGCTTTCTTTCATAAGGTTTTTAAAGGCATACAAAATAAAACCACTTCAAAAACTTTTCGTTTTCGTTAAATTTTTCCTTTATGTTTTCTTCCAGCTGCCACACAACTGCAAGCCTAGGGTCAGTTCGTATGTAAAATCTTCCACTAAGTAAGTTGATGCAGCAGTACTCATAAAAAAAGTACCCACTATTTTCGAAACCACAATTTGCGTGGTAGCTTGACTGGACATGACCTTCTTCCACGTCTATTCTCAGTAGATTACAGTTTATTTGTTTGAATTACTTAGATTTTTTAATCTCACTAGGGATGGTAATCTACAACTCTGCCCAAGTGCAGTTTGACAATCATTTTCGCTCGAGTTTTGTGATGATTCATGAACATTAATACAGTTTCTTACAAATATTCTCCATTATTCTAAATTATATATTGATATTTTTTCTCCTTCATCGTTATCAGACTACAGTTCAACGTTGTTTGATGTAGACATGGAGTAGAAAAATTAAGTGCCAATTTCAGCACATGACATTAAAATGATTCAAGTAGGTAAACAAATCAATTTTATCACAAACAAACACGCCGACCTCAGTCAATTTATTATGTTGGTGTAAGCAGGAAAATGTTTGTTATTTTGGCGGGTCATTGTTGTCCGACCAAAAATAGACATGTGACTGACATTTAAATGAAAAGGGACTTTTCTCACTGTTATCATTGTTCTCACCCTCGTATTGTTCAGATTGTTTTATGTGACATCTTTTTGTGCGAGGGTTTTTATTGTGGTTGCTCATGAGGTGTGTATTTGGTTTGGATGATGTGATTCTTTCGACGGAGCTAATGAATCTCAATGATGTACGTATTTTTTAATATACTTATAATTAGTTTATTTGGCCTCAATTAAGTAATTAAAGAACCACCAAACCAAATAAACCTCCGCACAAAAGTTTATTCTGTGGTTCGTTTGGTGGTGGATTTTAACAGCTTACAAAATTTAGTGCGGTTGTTTATTATAATTATATTGGAACGGTGTGCATTAGGAGAGGCCTATGTCCAGCAGTAGACTAATACAGGCCAATGAGATTAGGTCTTCTGACAGTTCACATCTGAAAATAGAGAACTGTTGCCAGTGTCGTCCATTACGAATACGAATATGTCGCTACTGGTGGTAATTAATGTCAGTAATAATACTAACACTAACATATGAAATGACCAATACCAATTCTGTGTGACATTTTACCAATTCTTTTTCTGGTAAAAGGTGCAATTAAATTTTAAATTTGAACTATCATGAATGAAATACCTAGTGAATAAAATCTGAATAGCAAATAGGTGTATAGTAAGTAAACGTTACGAGATACAAATAAATAACTCTCGTTACTTTCTAAAATATTAATGCTATTTTTATTTACAGTACTGTAATAAGAAAATTCTTATCGTAACGTTTTTTATGACAAAGTTGTTAACGAGTTTATTGTGAAGGTTTGTGTTACGGAGTCTTATTACGAGTACAATGTGGAGCTGCGTTTGACCCTCCTTATTCAAAGTAAGCCTTTGAATCATTATTTGCGAAGACGACCATATAAACATCTTTTGCAAAGAAGACATATTTTGTGGTATGAAAATAGAGCCTAAAGACGCCGTTTTCATATCTCAAGACCCACCAAAATTTAAATGAAATGAAGTTCAAGATATCTCAGTTTATCTTTTTACTAAATGGCTGGAGCTTGAAGTCCCTTTTTTGTGGGCACGGGCACAGTGCCAAAAAAGTCTGTGCATAATCGGTTTTGAGTACTAGATGAGACAAAATACTGTCTGGTTAGGAGTCGCCCTAGAACGTTTTAATTATTATTCAAGTGAAGGTATTTTTTTATTACTTTTCAGTGCAGTTGTTGATAACGTGGGTATACTTTGGATGTCAGCGAGATGTTTTGTTTAGCAATGTGGAGTTCCTTGATTTTATTTGTTATTCTTAATTTGCAATAGCAACCATGGACTCACAGAAATTTCTTCAAACTTGGTTCTGTAGAATAGTTTTTTAATAAAAATAAGTGGAAAAACCTACTTATTATAATAATATTAATCTATGCATTTCTTAGTATGAAGTTAAGCCGTCAAAGCCATTCACGTCGGTGTATAACTCCTTTTTTGAAGAACTATTTGTCACTCGAAGTGTTAAGCGATCCATTGTCGTATCCATCCAAATTTTCCAAAATTCAACCAAAATTCAAATTCGTATATAAAATAACACACTATTTTCATAATTTGTGATGTTAGCTTAACTCGTTCAAATTGTCACTTTAAACAGACAATATTACACTCGAATTGACCCTCACAGTCAAACAAACGTTTGGAAAATTTTCTGTTTGTTTAAAGACAGTTTGGTAGTTAATTTCGTTTATCTACAGAAAACGTCTCTGCTCCGTTAACCCTTTGAATGTAGTTATTCGGCAGTTTACTTAGGATTAAAGTACCGAAAGGCATTGTTCGCTGTTCTTTGTTTTGATATCTAAGTACTTGGAAATAAGGTTTTGATTACGTATGGGACTGTGACGTAAATGTTATTAGATTTTAGTGCTTCTATAATTTCTGAAACTTACTTATGTTTACAATAAAGTACGTGTGTGTATTTAGAATATTTACACTTTCATTTGTTTGAAGTGCGCTTTAAATAGTTTTGTTATTAATTTGAAAGGCAAAACATATAATTTTATATAAACGTCCGTTCATATCATGCAATCCTTATCAAATATAACGTGCGTATCTAATAATAAAAAATAGTAACTCTGCCGTGGTGATAAAGCTTTTAATAATTTAAAAGCAGCAAAACAGTACAAATAACAACCTTCGAGGTGAGGAAAATCAAAACCTAGTTGGTCAGTAATTCTAACAACTTGAAGCAAAAGTTAAAGCAAAATAACCTAATGACCTACCACAAAAACTGAAAATAGAACTACCGGAAAAAGCTATAAATAGTAGTCGTACACACACCTACCCACATTCATAGCCCAACCACACAGGTCCCATAGCAATTTCTGTATAAAGTCACGCAAAATGAACACTATTCTACGGAAGTTAGTCATTCATCGCGATAAGCGGAGCACGAATAAAAGAGATTTTCTTTAGTAGACTCTACCGCAAAATAAGTTCGTTAGTACCTTTTCACTATAACTCAATGTGGGCCCCTCTTTACGTCGTGAGTAGATATTTTTTTACTTACTGTGACGAAATACTATAGCGTTTTGGTACGAGGCTGGTGTAATCTTTATAAATCTACACGAAACATATGACTGTCTGGGGAGTGAAACAGATTTTTGTATGAAAATAACGCGTCGATTACTAAGAAGTAATTTGTAACTTTCGTGATATTTTGTTGCCTAGTATTCAAATATTATACAACTTTTAAAAATAACTTTAGCCTTTAAAGGTCTTATGTAATGAGTGTCAGTGTACACAGATATTTATCCATCCATTTCAGCTAAGTATGATTTGCCAAAAAGGTGTGGAAAGTCTAACATAATAATGTAAATAAATCGGTCCACAGCATTGATGAAAATATATTATGAATATATTTTTTTTTTATAATAAAACCTACTGATATACATAGACATAATTATCCTTCTTTTCAGTTAAAATTGAAAACGGTAAAGTTTGTTTGAGATCCTTATAAAGACAAGTAATCACTACGTTTTATTTATCTCAAATTGCATTGCAAGGTTCTGCTGCCGTTAGATTAGAATATGTGGAGGGTGTAAAGAGAAAATGTAGGTACTATTAATCCCACGTCATCGTCACAGTGCGTTTTTTTTATTTTTTGAGGCAACCATTTCTTTTTGAAGTTAGCTAAAAAAATAGAAATCAGTATCAGCCCTCTACTTAGTTTGCTAGTATCAGAGCATTTCGGTTATCAATAGTTCAACAAAATATATCTAGATGGCGCTATAAATCGAGCTCCAATTCCTACATCACGGTGACGAAATATGCAGTCAACACTTGGTACCAGTGAGCTACATCGTTTGAATTAACTCTGGTCTCCCTTCAACACGAATAAATCTTTCGCCTTTTACTAAAGATTTCCGTGGAGGGGGACACTCAAATGAGTCTAAAGAAGTTTTTGATAGCTTTGCTTTGACAAGCTTTGTAATAAACTGTACTAATACTAATAATTGGCAATTTGATAGATTACGATGACCATTGACCAATTGAGCATTGACCGTAGACTTTATTTTTTATTTATAATCTTCGATTTGATGACGAACTACTTGCTACAGCTGTAGCCCTATGTTTAAGTTTACCGTTGTTGGTTGGTAGGATACATAACATACTATTATACTAGTCTTTGCTTTGGTTTGCTCGACGCTTTTTAATAAACAAGCTTGTATTTTGTAATTCTCAATTTGAATTTTTTGATGTGTGTGATGAGTATTAATTACATCGCGATATTATTATTATTATTTTACTATACGGGAAGTAAGGAATTAAATAGTTATGATAGAGAAATTATGTTATGAGGAACTGAGGCCCAAGCACGAATTTTTCGGTCTATCGTGTAGTAAGCGTGTCGAGTTTACCGTACACTTACGCAAACGGCAGCACGAATCATATTTTACCACTATCGAGTCCTCGACAGTGACGTCATCCTGCGTAAATAGGCATGGGTAGGCTTGATAGAAAACTGACATAAAACTGATCAAATTGAATGAACATAGTACGAACATTTCACTTTGTCTGTGGGTTCTTATTTGACGGATGACATTTGACAATGACATCTGTGGCGTTTAATGGTATTTATTTGTCTACAGTGTTGCCAAAACAGATTCTATGGATAAATTTAGCTAAAAATCAACTTCATCAGCCACAAAAAAATTGATCTATCTATTTTGATCTAAAATGTTTAGCTTTTAATGGTAACGGGCCAGAAACGTATAATTAGTATTAAAAAAGCTACAACCATGCCTTAGACGACAAATGAACATGATTAACAGCTGGTTAAAGAGCTTAAAGAGACCTTTTTGGCCTACATAATTGTCCATAGCCCATCATACCCCCACGGCACCATCAGCCGCCGACCCTTTATCATTATTGCTGCGATGAACGCTCGTAAATATTCTTTTCCGCTTTGTCGATTATAGTCGCTAGAGGCACCATCTTAGCACCATGGCCAACAACCACAGTATAGTTTCCCAACAAGTTAAATGAAAATGGACAAGACGGAAATCATGTATAATGCCCATCCATGCTTCACCTTTACCAATTGTTGTTGGGAATGGTACTCTCGACGCGGAGTCATCGACAAAAATATATGTCTACCTAGAACAGACTGCCAAATTAGGTGGGCCTACCTAATTTGGCAGTCTGTTCTAGGTAAAGAATTCGATAAAGAAGTCGCACGAAGTATGCAACTTGGCTGGGCAGCATCCGGACGTATCGACTATTTTCGTCCAAAATACCACAGAGCCTGAAAACATAGGTTTTCAACCAGTATGTTGTTGCCAGTGATGAGTTATATGGCATTTAAACTCAATGTCGCGCAGTGTGCCATAGAGAGAGAGCTATGCTTGGAACGGGAGTTCTCTTCAAGATAAGACAGGGAAATTTTGTTTTTTTTTTTTAATTTCTCATATCCTCAGAAAGTACACTTAGGTGATTTTAGTATGGAATACTTTTGTTTCCTAAAATTTTCCTTATCGATTGACACTAGTTTAATTAGCTGTCATGAAATTATGTTTTTTTTTAAATGGAGGAGTGTAGGCAGGTCAGACTCCATACCAAATGTTCGATGCTCCTTGGATTAAACGAAATAGTGGAATGGATTGCGAGTACTAGGCTACTAGTACCTACTAGTAGCCTACAAATATTATAATTTTTTTTTTTGGTTTTTTAATATTTTACTGATTAAATAATCGTCCAAGTGACAATCGCACTCGCGTACGAAGGGTTTCGTACCGTTATCGATAAAACAGCCAAAAAAACACATTCATTTTATTTGTTGATTAATGTATGCCCCTTAAATATTTATTTAATTCTATTTTTTAGTATTTGTTGTTATAGCGGCAACAGAAATACATCATCTGTGGAAATTCCAACTGTCTAACTATGACGGTTCATGAGATACAGCCTGATGACAGACGGACGGACAGACAGACAGACGGACGGACAGTGGAGGCTTAGCAACAGGGTCCGATTTACCTTTTGGGTACGGAACTCTAAAAAGCATTAAATTCTTTTGTTCCCAACTCTAATTTATTTTTTTTAGCTTTAATGGCTGATCTGGCTATCTTTTAAAAATCGAGTTGGCAACACTGGTTTTTCTTTACAAAATTATAAATGATTTTATCAATTTCTATATTGAATTTCTTCGTTTACACTTTACGTCGGGAAATAATATAATTCTAAGCAGTGACGGCACCTTGGACTCTTGACCGGCCGTAGCAAAAATGGCGCAAAACATGGAGGTAAATAATCGATGTATTACTGCATAAGTAAACACCACACTTGTGTTAGGTTGGGTATTTATTAAGTAGATACCCTTTTGTTGGGTATTAATTTACATGGGTTTCATTGCACTGCATCTTTTTTCTACTAAAATTTTACTTGTTTACTCATGCTTTACAATCCCACCACACACAATGAAAACTAATAACCCATGTCAAATCTTCAACCTAATACGTTCCTACTACAGCGACACAGGCCTACTCTCTCAAAGAGAGAGTGTAGCACATAATCCATCACACATCACACTTGAATATAATGTCCAGCCACTGAGAGAATTTGTGTTCGATTTAATGTAGTAATATGAAATTTTGTATATTGTATGTATATTAAGTAATTTTAATTTTGCAGATCGAAGCTAACCTATGGCTGGGTCAAACCACCAACCACCGCCTCATCGCATGGACAACCAATGAAATCCTCAACCAAAGAAGAAAAATGAAGAGTCTCAGGACTGCGAGACAGGGCAAATGCCGATTTAGAAAGGGAGTGACGGTTATTCTTGAAGAACAATAAAATTGCAATTGTGAGCAGCAGATTTTAGGAAAGGCAAAAAAGAAAGTGATATTTAATAGTGCCAGTGTAATTATAATATAATTATTGTAAGTATTTTTTATGTATGTTCTCCGATCACTCAAACACACCTGGAACGGCTCAAGAAATAAATTTCTTTTGTGTATACTTCCTAGTTCCTAGATAGTCCCATAGGTCTTTTATCAATATTGGTTCAGTAGTTTCATGTTTATATGATATGAGTATAGATGATATTACCATCCAAGTATTTGTCATAGCAAAATAAAACAAAAGTAATGTAGTTGGTTTAACCTTTAAAAAAATATACCTACTTGTATCCTTGTTTAGATAATAAGGTTATTCTATATTTAATAAACTTTTTGAAATTTACACAAGTGTTTTTGTTTATTTACATAGTTTATTTTACAAATTAACATGAATAGGCCTAGTTTTTAAACATGTTTTAAAGGTGCGTACCTAGTAGGTAGTGCTACCTACACACCTCATAACTGGGAATAAGCAAGTCTGTGGATACTTCAATCCTGAATGATTACTCCTTGTTTTATATACAAAATCACTAGGTAACTAGTACCATGAACTGGTAGAAAACAGAATCATGGTTCTTTTGTGATTTCTTCCGGTTTGGGTTGGCCAAAATCTATGGCAATGTTGTGCAAGACTGAGTGAGCCATTACAATTGTTGCGCATTTCTCTGATGTATGATGCAGTATACAGTCTTCGCATAAACACCTCCATAGGTACTAGTGTATATTTGGCTTCTGGGCTCACCTCCGCAGCATTGGTTATGGGTGTCATCAGCCAGGGCCGCTGAGGATAACTGGAATCACCTACAATATTAATAACATGATACCTAAGCGTTATTAAAAAGGTACCTACACTCCCATTCATCCCACCACATCATTCTGTATGGAAATGCATTATTCATAGTTCCTGTTGATTCCACTATCAATTATCAATGAGATAAAGGAGAATTTCTTAATATTATAAGGTACATAATTGATGTAAGTGATTAGCAACCTAACAACCAGAATTATTCATTACTCCTGTGATGCTATCCCCCACTATGGGTATGAATTGCATTTGCTTCACACTCACAGTATACCTACTTACTCCCAAATGAAGGCATCATGAGTGGCTCCGTCAATCAATGCATTAACATGTAAGTATGTAATATTTTGCAGTTGCTAAGTAGTTGCTGTCATAAATCTGAAAATAAATAGGTAAGTAGGTACATTTGGTAGTAGTACCTAAGTATAAGTAGATCTAGATAGGTAGGTAGTCTACTTAGATATGAATAAATTTTTCATATCATAATATACTGTTATTCTTACAATTTGTACATTCAACGAATGAAAGTGTTTCCTGCAGTAAAACAGATGTTCAATGCCTTTTTGGAGGATATTCCAAACAGTATAGAATCTTTAAAAGGATATTAATTTTTTATCCATTCAAATAAATAAATTACAACAAAATGACTAACTTCATTACCCAACATTTCACAAATAGGTACACACAACATTAGTAGTAGCTAATATAAGTAATAAAACACTTAAAACAATAAGAATAAGCAAAAATTAATCATTTTAATAGCTTACGTTATACTTCTCACTATCAAATTCCAAGTGTACAAACCTTCGTACGTAGACGATGACACTACGCTAGCCAGCCTTCGAGTTTACGTTAACGCCATATTCGTGCTCGCGATTTACGCCGTTTTCATACAAAATTTCTTACATTTACTTAACGCGGCGATACGATAGGATTCCTGCTGCCGAATTTGTTTCCATTTACGCCCGGTAGGGGCGCTGATCAAATGCCATACAACGGACGTACGCAAACGTTACACTTACTTTCGAGTAAACATTCATGCTCGGGGTACTGGTATTTTGTGTTCATCATGTTCATCAAAACATTTTGCAGAAGAAAGAAAAATCAAAATCGTCATTTAATTAGTATAGCGTTTCATTATTATTACCATTGTCATCGTCAGCCTAAGACGTCTATTGCTGAAGAGACACTAGTGACTGAAAAAAACAATAAATTACAGCAAATATTAGTGCTTTGTTTACAATTAAACGCTACTAAAACCCGTTTTTATTGACTCGCCGCTGGGCACTGACAGTTTATAAATAATTAAAAATTATCCGTTTTATTATACGACAAAGTGTCAGTTTGCAATAAATCGACAGTTTATAAATAACCGGTTTTATTTTCGTTTTTATAAACAAACGGCTTTTACAATAAGACGGTGACAGGTCCCAGGATAGTTTAAAATACGTCTTCGGTTTCGTATTCACCACTTGAGAACCACTTTCTTCCCCATTGCTTGTCACTTCTGCAAGCACTGTGGCCTGTAATTTTTATTTAAACTTTCATCTCTATTGTATTATATTATAAGAAATTAAATACATTGCCACTGCATTTCCTCTTAAGCTTTTTCCATGCGATTCCACAACTACACTGTGAATTTATGGCCCTTCCATTACATTAGCAGAGATGTGACCGTAGCTTGGACCACGACCAAATACGGTGGTGTAAAATGGTAATCGCGGCAGATGGTCATGACTGCGGATATCAAAGCACGTAACCGCTACGCTCCACCGGTTCCCTTAATTGTATGGGAATAAACTTGAATACGAACTTAATTATTGTAGCTAATCTCTTGGTGATATTAAAGGAAAAAAGTAATTGTTAGGAGTAGGATGTCTTCTTATTGTGTTTGGTGGGATCTTCCTATAAATTG
Organism: Ennomos erosarius; assembly: GCA_963580505.1. Taxonomy (NCBI): domain Eukaryota; kingdom Metazoa; phylum Arthropoda; class Insecta; order Lepidoptera; family Geometridae; genus Ennomos; species Ennomos erosarius. The sequence continues at coordinate 4,681,701 of OY756982.1, forward strand.
TGCGGAGAATGATACCTCCAAATATACGCTTGTTTGGACTAATGCAAATTGAGCAATCTTTTCTGTGATTGTCATTACAAATTCTTCATTATCCCTTTCAATGAGGACATAGCAATGAGGAGCGGTAATATAATTATACCGACTCCAAAGGTATGATTTGTAAATATTGCGTAACATCAACCTAAAACGTATTGCCAAATGCACAAAATCTTATATACTGGCATCATACCGCTGCTCCCATAGGACGTGCCTCCAGCGAGGTTTAGAAATTGGGTCGGCCCTTCTCGTCCTATAGATGTCATTATAAAACAGCTTACGGATAAATCGATGCCCGATTTTTCGTCAGTGCAATGATTTGAAAATTAGGGACAGTACAGGTACTGCCGTATATGTATAGAGGATGTTTAGTCTCAGTACTGGATTATGTTTGAGCCGTTAAATCCTGAAACGCTAGACACAAACGGCACAGTCATTTTCACGCTTCAAATATGTGAATTCTCAATTGAATTTTTCACCACATTTTTGTGGTTGCCTTTATTTCTTTGATCTACGAAAATATTCGCTTAAGAATTTGGGAAATTGATAAATAAAATGAAATAAACGTTTCTCAAATGGTCCGATAGAAATCCATCCCAATCCAAAACTTAAATACTGGGACGGGATATGGGTTCAAAAGATTTCGAAAAGTTCTTCACAGTTAGAATCTGACTGGTCCCTTAAACTTTTTCCCAATATTTATGGACCATTATACTCGTTGAACGATTACTTTATCAACCAATCCACTGCTGGGATACGGGCCTTAATACCTATACCTACGCTAGACAAGTGCAGGTTGATGGATGGGAGTGAGGTGCTCTCGAGTTTTGGGATTCTTGAACATGCCAATTTCCTTACAATATTTTCCTTCATCGTTATAAGAGTAAGTGAACATGCACATGGCTTGAAGTCATTGGTGCAAGCCCTAGCATGGGCTACACTTATGTAGCCCGTGCCTAAGCACCTATTATTTACCCATTGGTTCTCGACCCGTAGCCCCACCTCCCACTAGGTAGACGATCTAGTTAAAACCACGGGGAGCCGGTGAATGTAGAAGGCAAGCCGCCACTCGAAGTGGTGGTATGTAGAAGAGGCCTATGTTTAGCTTCAGCAGTTGAGCAGTTGTTGTCTTCAGGCTGTAGATCATAATGATGAATAACAACAGTTTTTTTTTCTTTTTTTTTCTTATATTTTTTGCTCCACACATATCTAGTGTATTTAGCCAGTGTCAAGTATTGTAATTTTTGATAGTTAAAGAATATATCACGTAAAGTCAAGTCTTAGTCATAGTCCAGTCTAAGTTAGATAGTCGTAGTCCAGTCTAAGTCATGCTCCAGTATTAGTGGTGGCAACTTTACTAGAAGCTTCTATGGAATTTTGGAAGCAGCACGAAAACTCACGTTTCACTACATTATATCACTTGCCCACACTCATGCTCGTAATTCAGCACTTAATGCGTAAAACGCCACCAATTTTAAACATTAATACTGGAAAAAGCACAAGTTTTGAGAAATAATACAATGCATCGACGTGAACATTTCCGCGTTCCCGCCAAAATTAAAATAACAACAGTTGAGCCGTTGGGTTACTCACTGTGAGTAGTAAAAACTGGAAAAGTGAAAAAAGTGGAAAACTGAGCGTGTGGTTAGATATGACATTGGGAAGAAATGTACTTACCGTTATTTTGACCATTACATCTTCTACGTTCGAAAAGTTTCCTTAATCAACGTCACTATAAATTCTGTCAAATATTTTCATTTAAGTTTCCTAGTAGTTTCATTTTCAGTAAATTTTCGTGAGCTTTTCTCCGAGGCAGGTTGTGGAAGTATGTGAGGTAATAAGACACATTCCTTCACAGCTAAAGGAGCGTACCTACTCCTAACATGTGACCTGACCTAGAAGATACTGTACTTATGAACTTACCACATGAGTGCGTAGCTAAACTTATCTATGTAGGTTAATTAACTTTGTCTATAGACTTTTCTAGAAGTTTTAGTTATTAGTAAAAAAAAACATAGGATAAATGCTCTAGTTGGCCTTTGGTATAAACATGGGATTGAAAAAATGTAGTAATCGTGTCTAGAGAGTTACTAGTTAGTGTCCAGTGTATTCATTTGGCCTAATACTTCGCCAACACGCAATAAATATCGCTTGATAATCTTGCGTTATGCAGAAATAAATTAATTCGTAAAATAGCCCGCGTTATTCCGTTGTATGGGATGAGGCATCTGTACTGTAGGTATTATATTATCTGAGGTACAATCAAGCGATTGATAAGATGGGCGAGTGGGAGCACTTTCAAATTAGGACCACGTTGTTATTGCACTTAATATTGTTTTTCTGAAGTGTACCTAATTTCACTAGATAAGTGATATACCTAGTTTATTATAGTAGAAATAATTGTATCGTAGGTAATAAATAGCCTTACCTAGTAGTAAATTACAATGTATGAATGATTTTACCTCTTTGGCTGTAATTCCGAGGCTAGTTCTATCCTACTGAACTTAAGTGAATATTATGATTCGATGTGTCATCTATTCCAACCCGCACTTGGCCGACGTGTTAGATTATGTTTATGGCCCACACTATTACCCTATTACCGTTCTCGAGTGGCGACCACGAACCGGAAGGCACAGCGTAGGCAGACCCCCCACTAGGTGAACCGACGATCTGGTGAAAGCCGCGGGAAGCCGATGGATGCAGGAGGCGAGCAGCCACTCAAAGTGGCGCTCTCTGGGGGAGGCCTATGTTTGTTTTTCAGCAGTGGACGTCTACAGGCTGTTGATGATGATTACCCTATGAAAGAAGGCCCGTGTCCCAGTATTGGTAGTGGTAGTAGTAGCAACGTATTAGGCTGATGACGAAACAACGAATGTAAACTGGAATAAATGAATTCACAAAATCTCATTATTTTGAATTCGAGCCAAATACTGATGTAGCCGTATTTATTCATCGCGAGATTGACTAAACACTGGCTAATATCAGCAGCCAGTTTAATAAACCATGACTTGACAAAATACCTTGTTTTCTTTAAATTGTTCAGCAATTTGCCCCATTCCAGATATCCAGCGAACGTAAATAGCCTCATCATAAAAAGGGAGCAACGTCTCACCTGTTCAATTGCTCAAAATATAAGCATAGGCACTCCTTTTATCGGTATCATAATAAAAGTGGTTTACATCAAATTGTAGCAACAGATGTGGCAAATTTTCATTTTACTGCTTTATTTTACGTTTTGGTAAACAAGGTATAGATGTACCGTGAGTTATGTAAATATAAAGACACTATAGGTTACGTCGGGACGTAGGTATATGGCACGTTGTAAATATACAGAGACAGTTAAGTTAAATTAGGTACCTACTAAACTGATAATAATTATTATGTAGTATACTTCATCATCATCATCATCAACAGCCTGAAGACGTCCACTGTAGAACATAAGCCTCCCCCAGGGAACGCCACTTAGAGCGGCTGCTCGCCTCCTGCATCCATCGGCTCCCCGCGGCTTTCACCAGGTCGTCGGTCCACCTTGTGGGGGGCCGGCCTACGCTGCGTCTTCCAGTAGTATACTTACTTACACTTAAAAAAAAAATTACAGTTTGAACCTATTCATTTCAGTACCTAACCTTTTTACTTTCTAAATATTTTGTGTTAAGGCGCTGAATGCTTCCAAATCGACTATTTTGAACGTGATTATCTCAAAACGTATACCAGTTACTGGATTGAAAAAAATGCATATTAATGCTGGTCATATCTTCTTTCCATCGGCCGAAACCGAAACACGTTTACGAAAAGTTTACCCGATAGAAAAAAATCGTGAAGTGACCTCTAAAAATCATTCAAACGTCCTAATATGTTACATTATAATAAGACACCGCATTGAAATAAATCATAGTGATAAGCTATGTTTCAATCCATCCGTCTATAAGCTTATTTTTTTTATAACAATAAGCATTTCTTTTATGACTAATTATTTCTACCAAAAAATGGAAAAGTCGAAGTGCAACGCAACGTAATCGCCATATTTTTGCTATGCAGAAAGCGACCCTATAAGATACAAAATAAGTTTCAAGTTTGTCTGCTGTAATAAACGTGCTCGCATTGGGCCCTGTCAGGGCTTTAATGATCGAATGACAAGCTAGCCGTCCGCGGGATATTAAGCGACCTGGCAATGCATTGGAACTCAAAAACATATGTAGTTTATAAGTAGAATAAAAGTAACTCGCCTCCCTACCTATCTAGGTGTAAATTGGAATAGACCAACATTGAACTATCTTCTATAACATTTATTCGCGCCTTCAAATAACAAAAGAAGGTTAGGTACCAATTACCATTCCTATCTTCATTGTTAATTGGTTTTACGTTACCTTTTCGAGACCCCTGAACCAAACAGTACGGTGTTATAAATTTAATAATTGTGTATCTATGTGTACTGACTTATAATAACTCAAAACACAGATCGGGAATAGTAGGAGTCATGAACTAATAACATTAAGGCGGCCACCTGACCCTTGCCTTAGCTTGCTGATTAAGCTAAAGCAGGGGTCAAAAGGGGATTGAAAAATGTCAATAAAGTAAATTATCAATAGTACTTTTAATCATAATATCATCAAGAATTATGATTCGTTTGTTTGGTAGTTTGGTAGATAGGTAATTTTGACTGAACATTTTTCTACCATCTTAAATTTCTTTCGCCTAATTTCTATGCACTAAACCCCGCTTTTTTTATAAACTCAACGCTAGGCACCGACTATTTATAAATAATCGAAAAGTCATCCGTGTTATTGTAAAACAATTTGTCTTAGTATAGATACTACATAGGTAGATTAATGTGTAAAAGAAAAATTTACAAAAATATACAAAAAAAAAACACTAATATCCACTTAACCCCTTTCAGACGTCAGTATTTCTCGAACTATGTAACCGTCTAACTGTGCCTATAGAACACAGAATGTTAACCCAGGGTTACCCAGTGTCGGTCGCGCAAGCCATGTTCTCTCAGAAAACATTCCAGCGCCCTGTATAGCCAATAAAGCCACGTAATTACGAAATAACTCAGTACCGGGACGTATTTATTTAATCACTTTGACGGGGAAATAATGGGGGTTCTCATCAAAATTGTACGGAGCCAATCTATGCCGCGGATGATGCCTTGTTCAATGGCCGTGTGTGTGGCAGATAGTTTCCGCACTTCGCTTGTCGATAATATTGGACACTGCACTGTTGCGAATTAGAACGGAACGCTTCGATAATATTGAACTTGTACCCATCTAGAAAGGTATGGATGTATAATTTATACGTCCATACCTTTCTAATGTCATTGATTTTCTGAATCCTATTAAAAGTCTTTACAATATATTGAATATCTAGCGTTTTTACTTTATTCGGGTTTTCTTCCTTTAGTTTGATTAATATTTGGCTAATAAGAACCATAGATTTATAGTATATCAGGATATGCCCGAAGGAACATTTTATTTTGTCAAAATGGCGTGGGGAAAGTCAGCGCCATCTATTAGATTTCGCGTGAACTACGACAAGTTGAGAAAATTAGGTGCCTATCGCTGCCATTATGTTCGTCAATGTTTATGTTTACAGTGATTATTTCAAATATAAATTCGATTATTTTGTTACAAAACAGAGTGTAATATTGAGAATATTGAATTACTTGAGGTAAGAAACTTGGTCTTTCTTTTTACTGCACTTTTGAGTATAGATTGTGCAACCCTTCACAATACAACTTGGCATATTTTGTTTGTGACATTCGACCGATGCCTTCTAACTTCCATCACAGACTGAGCGCTAGTGGATGCCAATCTGTGAAATTGGCTCCCACTTTGAAGCGACCTATAACCAGTCATTAGGCCTGTCCTTAATATATATGTCTATGCTAATAACCAATAAGCCAATGGGGATGTTTGGCTCATCATCATCATCAACAGCCTGAAGACGTCCACTGCTGAACATAGGCCTCCCCCAGGGAACGCCACTTAGAGCGGCTGCTCGCCTCCTGCATCCATCGGCTCCCCGCGGCTTTCACCAGGTCGTCGGTCCACCTAGTGGGGGACCGGCCTACGCTGCGTCTTCCAGTTCGTGGTCGCCACTCGAGAACCGAGATGTTTGGCTAATCAGCCTTTATTGTGGATTCATTAATAATTATTTTTATTATTAACTACAAGAAAAGCTGCCTGTGCGTGTGCTTGTCATTATGCGCTGACACTACCCTACGTTATGTTTTTAACATTTCTTTGGATTATCATTTATGCTTCTATAATTTAAAATCTGTTACCTATTGTTTCAATAATAAATAAATAAATAAATAAATAAAGGTGGACAATTCACACATCGCCATCTAGCCCCAAACTAAGCATAGCTTGTACTATGGGAACCAGATAACTGATACAATACTTATATACTTTTTTTTTTGTTTGTAAATACATACATAGAATACAATATAACACCCAGACGCAGAACAAACATCTATATTCATCACACAAATGTTTGTCCTTGGTAGTAATCGAACCCACAGCCCTCAGTTCAGAAGGCAGGGATACTACCAACTGAGCTATCGGGCCCGTCAATGATTCCTGTGACTTATTAATTATTCCGCGGATCTCATTCAGCATTTTATCACCCAAAGAGATATTATTATCAAGTTTACGCCATAATACCTCGTTATTACGCGGGTTTGATCTGAAACCACTTTATGATTGAATATCGCAAAGAGAGCAAGCAGCGCATAGAAGTCAGTTGAACCTATATCTAAATCCAAAGTATACCTATTACCTATTATGTACAATGCATTTGATACCTATACATAAACCAAACACAAAATAAAAAATAAATTTGTTATGTACAAAATAAAGCATTCATTTACAGGAATTGAGTTTAATTTTAGAATTGCGTCGGATAACACAGTCGTTACACATCTAACTCGCCATTGAATGTAACACTACCCATCATAAATTTGATCCATTTGAGAACAAGCGCCACTCAGTGTTGAGCAATAGTCCTTTGAAACATTGATAAATGTTTAAATAGACGAGAACCAACAAGTTATGAAATAATAGTGTGAAATGTCCACACATATTTATTTATTATTATTATTATTAATAGTGTTCTAGTAAAAATAAATTGTTCTAGTCTTTATAGCAGTATCTCCTGCTTAGCGTCATCTACAGATTAATTTTTTTGTGTAATTTGTTCTAGTAAGTACAGCTTTATTTACATTCTAAAAAATACAATACAATTACTAAAAACTAAAATAAATCTAAACTAAGTACTTATAATAAACACTTAAAAATAAATAACTGCGTTTAAGTCGCTGTCTGTTCTAGTTATACAAAAAAGTTTCATTAATAAACGTTGCTAATTTCATTAATAAACTGGCAGTTCTTTGTTAAAAACAATTAGTGAGATTTTTTTTAAATTATTTACCTTTTCTTCTAGTTCTATCCATATCCTTATTATTGACATTCCAATCCAACCCAAAATTATTTTTTTATTCTTTAGAAGTTTAATACAATATTCTGATAGAGTTAACAACTAAAATAAATAATGTAAATAGTTTGAATAAACTTGACATACGTAAGTTATAATTCACTGATCCATCAACCAATATTGTTGGCACTATTTCCCCTTCATTAGACTGGTTTCTCCAATGACTTCAAGTTGTATGTTTTATTCAACGCCCGTTGTTCGTGTGCGTTGATTTATCAGCGTTTTGACGGACAACGATTATGAAAGACTGCTGTTTAAATATAGCAGTTTTTAATAATTCAACACCTGAAAGTCTAGCAAGTGTCTCAGAGTGCCATCTAGAGTGAAATTGATGGATGATTGACTTCAACAGTTTTTTTTCGAAGAAAAGTACGAACATACTGCCTCCTTAGTTCATATGAGTCGGTTTAAACAAAAATAGCTTTTCATAGCATGAAACAATGACGTCAGAAGATGTTTTAGAATTCTTATCTGACTCACGCAATTTCCCCTTTTTAACCTTCAAAAAATAACCTTCCAATCTACCTGTTCCACCTCTGGAACCCATTTGTTTAAGTCTAGGTAATTTCTTTTTATATCGGCAATAATTTAACCGTCGGCAATATTCAGAAAGGTTAAGGTCGAATGCAAAAAAAGTGTTTCGTGTTCTTTAAAAGACCCCATTTAGTGCGGAGATGCCTGAACGTCGGCTCTTAATGAGTTTTAAATGTGTAATTTTCTTTTATTAATATTAATTTCGGTAATAATTATGTACTCACTGATAGTTAAACGAACTGCTATCGTGTTAAAGTATTTGCAAAAGTTATTATAATTTAAGAAATCCCGAGTCATTAGATTTTGGATGCTTCTTTACAAAGGTTATTATTTTGATCGGTACCTACATGGTTTAATAAATGGTATGGCAATGTATACCTACATTGTAGCCCTGTAAAAATATTTCAATATCTTAATAAATAAGTATATTATGCAATTATCATACAGGAAAATAAATCGTAAATAATATGGTAGGATTATAGAGAATCAATGATATTTAGTTTTACCAACAAAAAAAAAACGATAATATTACCTATTATGTTATGTTTGTTGTTACTATAATAACAGGAATTATTATTCGTGTTATTATAGTTGAGTCTCAAGAGATGGCATGACTTTGAAACTGTTCAGCAGTAGATAGTCGCAGGAATAATTATTAGCATTAGCATAATATATAACCAAAGCTGGGCTCTGATTATTACCTAATATAATATTACTGTAAAGGGCGTATAACATATCCGTCTAAACTTCACTTTCAGAGCTAGTTTAAAATCAAATTGAAACTTTGAAACTGCAAGCGTTTCTGTAAACTTATGACATTAGTCCACGGTCGTGCATGTAACGAACGCTAACTGTGCTCTTAACTAAGTATGAAGGGCCCTTTAAAAATAATAAAAATATAATAACGATTGCAATAATGACTAAAAAGTTGTACATGATTATCTACATTTTCTTAATAAATGTAAGTATACTATAATAAATATGTCTATTTATAGTCGAAGAATCATTAATTTCTTAATGTGATAGAAATAGAATGAATAGAATGAAACAAGAATATATTTTCTTTTTTGTATCACATTTTCTAGTCGTCAAAATTAAAATTAAAATAAGCTATAGGTGCTTACATTTATGTGGAAGGAAACCTCGCTATTTAAAATATATAAAATCAACCATAACCAGAATTTCTCGTTACTTTCGAACCATCAAAGCCATTTAAAATAAATATTCCATATTGTACAAAACTAAACTGAACACCCATTGTAAACGCCACTGAAATAGTATACGCATAATAAACAAGCAAAGTTCATTTAAACGTAGGTGGCACCCGAAGAATATATTATTTTGATCGCTTTACCATATGAATATTTTGATAACACCAATTGAGTGAAATAATATTATTTCCTAAACGTCTATAAGTTACTTTAAACCAATAAAAATGTTTAAATATTGTAATGTAAACAATAATGGTAAGTTTTCTGGATTATGTCATTCCACAAATCAACTTGAATGGTCAATTTCATGACCCCTCACTGAGGCTCCATTCTGTAATAGTACAAAATAGAAATATTTTGTGGTAATAGCGTATTAGAATCCAGTTTCGGTATCTACAACGACTTTTTGAGTTGAAGTTATTATTATTTCTATTTTTAATATAATGCCTTTTGGAAGACTTGTATTTAAAAAATCGTACTGTTCCGTATTTTATTAGTAATGTATGTAAATATACATTGCCATCGTATAGGTATTATATTATTATTGACTTTCTGTGTTCTACAGATTGTAGGTATCAATATTATGCTATAAGACCATTCTTTACCTTACCGAAAAGATCAGTTCCGTTGACACTAATCAAGTAATCATTGAGACCTAAAAATTGCGTTTGGATTGTCAAAATACCTAGTAAGTAAAAGAAGTCAGGAAGAAGAAAAAATGAAATAAGATTGAGCCTAGTGGTGTTCATTAAGAGAGGCTATGTCCAGCAATTATTATAGGTATATAGACTAGGTGGACCGACGATCTGGTGAAAATCGAGTAGGAGCCGATGGATGCAGGAGGTGAGCAGCCGTTCAAAGTGGCACTCTATGGGGTGGCCTCTGTTCGGCAGTAGACGTCTTCAGGCTGTTGATGATGAAGATGATGAAAGACAAACTTGCGGCACAGAGCTCTTAAATCATACAGGTAAGTCCACAAACCCATGCTGTAGTTAATATAAACAACGGTTTTGTCAACATGGATGCTTTCCACTCAGGAATTTTCATAATGCAGGATACTTTGAAACTTTTCACTTAGCTCGAATAGTTGCTAACTTATAACGGAGTGAGAAGTTTTGAAGCAAATTGTTGCAGAGGTATGCTTTGACTCATGAATTAGTATTGTAGCAGAATTTTATCCATATATTATCTTAGGTGCCTACCTATATTGTAACAGGTATTGTCGAATTTTTGGGTTCATGTTTATAAAAGGGCTCTGACAGCGATTGTAGTCGTCATATAGCTGGAAGCAATATGATTCTAGGGAGGTCTAAAGGATTTAAGAAACAAGCAAATTGAATTAGAATCAAACACAGATGTTATATTATAGAAGGATTCAATTTGTTTGTATTTGAGGCTTACAGCTATTCTGTGGCTGAAGTAGTGAATCGACAATATAATGAGAGACCATGAGCCGACTGTAACACATACTACAAAGTCTACATAAAATACAACACTGAAAGTAAATGTTTACGATCTCTGTAAATTCAGACACTAATAGACTATTTCGACAACAACCACCAACAATTACGGCATGATTAACAGCGGTAATATGACTATAAATGATGGTTTGTTTGTCTATCCATTACACCTAGTATTTGACAGTGTTAACTATTATTTGATTTACCCCATCCCTAATTGACGAAATGTTGCTCAAACAACGTCACTGTTTGATGGGAAAGTATTTGGAATTTAGGTTAGTTTATTATTAGGGCATATTAGGGGAATTACTTATTGAGTTAGGTTGTGTATTTTATCTCTTAGATTAGCAAGTTGAAATGGTGATGTGCAGGCCACATCGCTCGCAGAACTGACAACCGATAAGGAAGAAATGTCCTCGAGTGGCGACAACGAACTGGAAGACGGAGAGTAAGCCGGCCTACCACTAAACGACGATCTGTTTAAAATCATGGGGAGCCAATGGATGGAATAGGCAAGGAGGCGCTCTAAGTTATGCTATGTTGAGGAGGCCTATTTTCAGCAGTGGAGGTCTTTAGGCTGTTGAAGATGATAATGTTTAGCAATTTTTTATATAAATTCTACGTTATACACAAGAAAGTAGGCATAGATAAAGGCTTACAAACGTCATAATGAGTTACTATTTTCATCCAAATTCAATTCAACCTTGACGTCGGCGAAGTTCTTCGATACAGAAGTATCTATTGCAATCCTGCTAAATCCATCTCAGCGGAGTTGCACTAGATATTCCTGTACTATAATTAGCACATATTGAATTTATTTGACTATTATCTCAGTGGCTACATTTATATCATTGCGCATTTTTATTAATGAACATTGGGTTTGGACATTTTTTTAGATATTAATCGTGTGAACTTGTGAAGTGGACACTGGACAGTACTATATCGACTACCGAGTTCCATGACGGTACTAGCCAGAAACTCATTTCTATTAAGAAAAAAGTTTCAATTTCCGTTACGGAACTACTGGGAATAAACGAATTTAACGTGTTCCCACCAGATATAAATACAGTAAAACGTGTACCTAATACAATAACTAACATTTCCGTATAGAAGAACTCATCAGTATTCTGGGTAACATAACCAAATTAATCACGGAGGATACACTTCCCCACGACACCCACGCATCTGTACTAACTGCTACCTAACCCGTGTAGCGGGGTTGAGGGCGGTATATTTATCAGGCACCCTTCACGGTAATGTAGTTTAGACAGCTCGATAATATGCGTTAGGAGTACCTGTTCTCGGGAGTGTTAGGTATAAGAAAACTTAGAGATGAGTGATATATTCAATATCACTTCTAGATGAGTTACGGAATAAGAAACACGTTTTTGCGTTTGTTATTGCATTATCGCTGTGAGATGGTATTACAAATTCTGATCCCAAATCTCAATGAACCCAGAGTTCAATCGGATACCAAATCTCTTCTGAAAACATTTATAAGCTAACGTTCTTGCGTAAATTCATATAGAACATGCCGTTTTCGCAATATACAGTTGTTTTATGGTAGTGTTTATATAGGTAATTTTAATGGGAAGGGACAAATTTTAATCTTGAACAGGATTCGGACCCGCATGCATCCGTCCTTAAAGTCCCCGGAGGATAATGTTTTTATCGAGCTACTTTGATAAGTAATCTCATGTCCAAGATGGCTATACATTAAAAAATTAGCTATTATAATTTTTTTAAGTAACTATTGAAACGGTCCTAAGTCCAACTGTCAGCGAAACATCACCGGGCTAGCCCTAAAAGTCAGTGGTTGACATTAATTACTGACATTACGCAAGATGAGAGACATCCGCTGGCATCTATCTGAACATTACGCGTTTTTACTGGACCTGGATTTAAAGTCGGTGAGCCATTGGTAATTTTTCTGGGAGTCTATTAATTGAAAATGAACTGCAGTAAATTCATATCCTTGCTTAGCTCATAAGTTTATTAACTTAAATAATTATTTATAGTATTCCAAAGATGACATCGTTTATGTAAATTAAATGAACTAGATTATAACTAGTTAATCATCTTAGCGTTTAGGTTACTTTAATAAAAAATTAATAACAAATAAAAAAGAAGCAGTACATAATAAAACAAGAAATTATCAACAAGAAAAAAATTAAAGCGTAATACACTCGTTTGTTATTATATTTTTACCATCTGTTTTCATTATTTTTTATCTCCAGTATGTCTATGTTATAAAGGATAGTGTTTATGTATTTATTTATTTGGGCTCTCACGTTAATATTGTACCTATATAACAGATAAAGTCATTAAATTAATATCTAATGGTTTAGTTAACTGTTCCATCGTCGACCGCGTCGTCACTTAATCTGGGTTACTTATTTCAATGTTTCGTTTAAATACCTTAGCAGAATTTACCATCAGCTCCTGAATGAAGCGCGTTTTTACCATATTTATAAAGTAAATACATTTTCTTAGGATTAAACCTATGGATGGTAAAAGATTATAGCGTACTAATTGGATAGCGCAATTTGTCCTTCAATTAGTGTCGGATGATCGTCTATGCCGTGTGAAAACCGCATCCAGATCTATTAAGCAATCTTATTTCTTATCCTAGATATTTAGATAGATTTTTTTTATTGCACAAACAACAATAGTAGGTACCTACATAGGTGAATTTAATGTTATATAAGTAGCAAAACATCATCTTCTTTTACCCCAGGTGTATTTTGAAACGCTTGTTTGATTGTTTTTGATGTGGTTGCAATATTTAAGGGATATAAAAACCATAAGAAAAGAAAAACAACAACTTAACGATTTTTCTAACCTGGATTTCTTAGATGAATTATTTATCGTCTTCATCGTTATCATCATCATCAGCCCGAAGATGTTCACTGCTGAACATAGGCCTCCCTCAGAGAAGTGCTACTTGTCAATGTCAATATTTTTCATCCCAAAAATACTTTTATATATGGAGATATTAATACAATGGTTAGATAAAGAGGTTACAGTTATTTTGATCACATGTTACTATTGATTATTTACGTGGGAAAAATCGTCTAAATACACGCCTTGTGATAACCATCAAATAATGCGTACTTTTGTAAGTTCGAAGCAATAACTTACCGGTTTTACTTTCACTATAAATCAATGATCAACTACCCATAATGTTAAGTCGCAGACTATTTATTAGTTCTGCACCAATTACTCGGTAGAGCTGGACCGTGAAAATATATGTCACAGTCACAGTAATAGCCGGCTCTTAGACTAAAATAATATAGGTATATGATAGGAAAACTAGAAAGTAAAATCAGATGCCTGAAATCAACATACTCTTGTAGGAGTAACTGCGGGAAACTACTACTTACATAAATAAATTGTGGATCCGCTTAGAAGTAAGCACTAACTTCATGTTATTTACTTTTCCTACATAATCATCATCCAAATTAGTCTACTCTTCAATTTTACACGTTCATCACCCATGCGATGAATTTTTAGAACCTTTACATTTAAAAATAGCCGACCAAGTGCGAGTCAGACACGCCCACGAAGGGTTCCGTACCATTATCTATAAAAACGGGTACAAAAATCACGCTCAAATACATCATCTGTGAAAATTTCAACTGTCTAACTATCACGGTTCATGAGATACAGCCTGGTGAAAGACGGACTGACGGACAGGCAGACAGACAAACAGACCGACAGACAGACAGACAGACGGACAGCGAAGTCTTAGTAATAGGGTTCGCTTTACCCTTAGTGTACGGAACACTAAAAATCAATGAACTCAAACTTACCTACATAAACCGGGGCGAAATCATTATTATATTTTTTAACAGCTTACATTAGTTACTGAATGATATAGATAGCTTTTAGTTAATCTAGCCGCAGTCTCGGTAAAGCAATCGCCAACTTTTCCAGCATCTGACTGTTAAGACCTCGGAATTTCTCACGGGAGGACATTGAACAACTCCGGTTCAAAATAATCTCCACAAACATCACTTGATGAGGACTAATAAATGTCATGCAACAAGTTGATTAACAAGCGCATTCTTTTAACGGTTTTTCTGGAATTTGTTACTAAATGAGGTAATTTCAGTTAAAATGTGGTAGCTCTTACTCAGCCGTTGTTTATGTAGTAATTAGTATGAAGATGTCAAGTAAATAAAACTGTGAATAGGAAAATGCGTGTGATGTCTTCATTAGGCGAGTTTATGTTGTGTTGTACAGATTATCGTAAATACTGCCTATACTACAGATAAGGTAAAAATGGTAAGACACGTTTTTAATATATTTGGTTACTTATTACGTCATAAATAAGTTTGATATAGTACGGACACACACGGACGTTAAAAGAAATTTGGTAATTAAAATATTAATTAAATTTTATTTGACTTAGATGAAATTTGTAATAAGCAATAATGGAACGAAACTACAATCACATAATTAAAATTAAGAATTTATTTTATTAATGCCCTCATACCTTTGATTTCTATCACGTCTCTACTTTGGATTACGTTTAAACCCAGGTTAGTTTTACCTGGCCTAAGTCTAGATAAATGTTATTAATAATTATGTAAGTATAAATATTACCACGAAACATAAAATAATTAATAAAACTATCACATTCTAATATGTATATCGTAAAGAAACTCTCCCACATCAAAGCAAATTATGCAAACCAACTGCCGATATACGATAGCCCATGTTTACTTCTGTATAACTATGATTTATGAATCGACACACGCAAGTGACGTATGATTTAATCACGACCTCACACTACAGTGCTACTATAAACAAAATAATAAAAAAAGACTGACTACAAAAGAGCATAAATTAAGCGAGCATGTGTGCAAAACGCCAGAGGCGACATCAAGATTTCGGTCAAACTATGAGATAAAAAATATATGGTGTAGCGACTCAAGTACGGCACATAACAAATAGAATACTGCTTTCGACCAAGCCCAATATGTCAAGACAAAGTTTACGTAATGGATTTAGAACCATTACGCACGGATAAGCATGTTGCCGACAACAGCGATGGATAAGTCATGCGTGCGAAATTGTTGTCAGCTCCCTTGTTTAGTTAGAACTTTACATCGTTAAAAGCACGTATTATGTGCTCATAATCTTTTGAAATCAACAATTATTGAGAATTAACCGTTTGATTGAATTAAACATTTTGATATTTTAAAACTCACAAGCAGGGAACTTGTGGACTGGAGCTTATTTTTCCCCTACTTATATATATGTGATTCGTATAGTATGTACGTTCTTATCACTTTTTTTAATCAATTTCTATTATTACTCATTTGACGAGCTCACTCTGTGCCTGGATGTTGGCGGGACCATGGTTCGCCGTTCCTGGGTCCCTAGATACAGGGAATCCGAGTTGGGATCCAGAATTTACATATAAATGATCGCGTTATTTATTTAATTCTTTAGCATTAATTTTTTTGCTTTAATACATTTTTCCAAATGAAGCTCAAGGCGATTTGAATATTATCAGTAAGTAATAATCACTGAAAGTAAAAAAAGATGGACTTTTATTTCGACTACAGTTTCCGTCAACATTCCGACCCTGTGCGTAACTATTATCCGCACGGGGGCGTGCCTCGTGCGTGCAACGAGAGTGAAAGCCCGATGATCACGACCATGCCATAAGTCGATCCCTAATTGCGAAGTATCAATAAAACTTAACGCTACGCACGCGTAAACTATAGCGCTTTATTGCTAAGCTGTTAAAGTGTAAATTGTAGGACAATCACAACAATTTTAGAGTACTTTATAAAAGTTGAATGCAGCATTAGCACAGAATAAATATGGCATTACATGATTACGTGGACTGTCTTGTCTCATTCCCTGCCATACTCTACTTCAGTGACTCAGCAAACCCAAATGTGTTTTAGTAATAGTTGTGGACTACATAATAGTTCTTTTCTGTCTTTTTCCTATAATGAGGGGCTGGCCTATGCTGCATCCGTTGCATTAACCCGTCGTTGCCGCCCAAGACACGTCTT
Organism: Ennomos erosarius; assembly: GCA_963580505.1. Taxonomy (NCBI): domain Eukaryota; kingdom Metazoa; phylum Arthropoda; class Insecta; order Lepidoptera; family Geometridae; genus Ennomos; species Ennomos erosarius. Next base: position 4,698,474 of record OY756982.1, read on the forward strand.
GAGCGACCCGGAGGATCCTATAGCAGCCGTTTTTTCGGCTGCGCTACGATCACCGGACCAGTCTAGCCCTTCTGGCTCAGGTACCGATTTCGGCACCGGTATAAGATACCAGCGTAACACAATCAGACACCGACCCCGCCGGTGAGGTCGACGTACCTCCCGTAGGTTAGCTAGAATGTTTGCGACTTTCCACAGGGTCCACTCCTCCAGCGGACGTAGCCTTCTCGATCCTCTTATCCCGGGAACAGCCCAAGCCGAGGCTCGCACCCCAGGGGTGCCTTTGAGCTAGTTGCCCCCCCCCACTTTTGGGTGCCTTTATTTTTTTTATTAATTTATTTTACAGGAATTATCTTAAATTAAGTATTACAACATTCTGCCAAACTGCTGAGCAGTTTGTCGTCAGAATCGCCTGCCCTCCCGCCCGGTGACGCTGTAAAGGTCGGTATAGACCAACAGCATTAGCCCGTTCAAAAAAAAATGCAGCTTCTCCCTGTTCATTGGTTGTGGACTCTATGAGCAATGTGATAATGCCCATCTGCCATCAATATGGTCAATTTAAGAATATAGTCAGTAATTTTTGTTATCTGTGCATTTATCCATTCCGAATTGTTAACGATATTCCTTATTTTTCCTATTAATATGTGAACGGAATATCCAGTATTTATGTTAATTTTATAAAAATATTACCTCTGTATTTTAATAGTTTGCTAGTTCTAATTCCTTCAAGAACATAACATTTTAATCTTATTAAAATTTATTATGCTCTCTTTTTATATCTATCCTATAAAGCTTTTGTTTAGTTTAATCGTTTAATGTATTTTTGAAAATTGAACTGCTGATGATATAGTTAAAATGTTCTCAATACGTGACGAGAATTGAAATCGATTCTGGTTACTTCAGAGGTCAATTTTTTCTAAGTTTATGGTAACAGACAGGTTTGTCTGTGGTACCTGATCGACAAAAGACTTCTACGTGGAACTATTTTATAGTGCGACTGATGGGTCTTAATCCTCAATATATTTTTAGAATCTTGTGTTGTTAAAACCACAAAGTTTTTCGTTTCGTATAATTTTATGTAATTGAAATATAGAGATTAAAATGCTCAGATTGAATTAATTCATCAACATTATCGGTAGAAAGGTTCGCATTATCATTAGTAGAAATGATTTCTTCTTTGTCACCATGGATTCATAAGAGTCATAATGGATTGCCTACTTCAAGGGTCTATTGCCAAATCATGATTAGCTATTTAAAATATAGATTCCTCACGTGCCTTCTCTCACACATGCGCAAATATAGTGTAGGCCATATGCCATAATCCATCACGCTGGCCAAGTACGCGTTGATGAATGACACAATTCATGTCCTCGGATTTTGTAATTCTTGAGCCGCTAGCCGGTTTACCTACTTAATGTTTCCATTTTCCCATAGATATATCCTGTGAGGGTGTCACATAATTATTTATAGCTAGAGCTATAATTATCACAATCATATAATAAAACCGATGGCATAGGAAACAAAAAAAAAACAAAAAAATACAAAATGAAACAAGAATATAATATAGTTAAGTATAGTATATGTATATAGTGTCATTCCGCTAAAATAAAACTATAAGATTATCTATATTGGGAAAGCTGTAAGGGATTGTTGCTGGTAAATGTGTGTGTGTGTGTGTCTGACACACACACACACACACACACACACACACACACACACACACACACACACACACACACACACACACACACATTTACCAGCAACAATCCCTTACAGCTTTCCCAAAATAGATAATCTTATAGATTTATTTTAGCGGAATTACACTAGATATTCTTGTTTCATTTTGTATTTAAGATGAACTTCCGCGAGGTCACGCCTGATTCAATCAATTAATTAAGTAAAAGTTAATTTCCGGTAATCAAGCCCAAAATATGCACCAGAAATACAACACTCGATTGCAAACTCGATCAAAATGTTGTCACCCAAGCCCGAGCGACTCTCACAGTTTTTGTAAAGTTTTTTGACATTGGCGCTCGATTGATTCCGATTCGAGTTGCGTTCGAGTTACAATAGATGCCGGTCATGGCCGTCGGAATCTACTGGTGTGGACAATCTAGTAATGGTGGAACGGACGCCCTCCCATGTAAATTAACAAGGCTTCCTCGAAGAAAAAAGGCCGTTGTCTGTGTCCAACCCATTTCATTCACTCAAACTAATCTCCGTTGTGACAGCTCAGGATTGCCTGCAATAAAGGGACTTAACACTCGTCAAGATGCTTTTTTGTTTCGAAATTAGTTTAAGTCGGGATGAGGCGGTTCTTGAAATGGTGCTTTAACACAGTTTCTAAGAAGGACTTAATGTTAATATGCAAATTCCTCAAGAATGTAAAGTTTTAGATCATTTCTCGCTTTCCGATAACAGTAATGTAGTTTGCCATTCTAAAACTTTAAAGATGCTATACCTAGTACCTACTTTTCTACTAAAACTAAACTAAAGGGAGGGTATATAATTTTACTGTTAAAGTTGAAAACACTTCATATACATAAAAAAGCGTTAACTTAGTTTAATTAGTCTACTTGTACACGGTTAATGCAGTTTGTTCTAAAGTTGGAGGTAAATAAATAACGTGCAATTTTTAAGCATATCTTTCCCAATGGGCTATGTGATCTTCTGTTGTTGAAAATATGTAGTTACAAGAAACTTATAAAATAATTCTGCTGTTCCTATTTGATTTTCATTGAATGACATAATTATAAACCCACCTATTCCACGCTGTTTGCACGCGTGGGTTCGAATCCCATCCTCGTCGCCAGTACTGGATTTGAAATTAAATACTAGTTAACTAGAAGTGTTTATTTTAACTTTACAAATCACAATAATCCCAGCCATTCAAAAGCAGGGCCGAACAACACATAGCGAAGAGTAAATCAGTCACAGACTAACAAGAGCCGTAGAGTATCTCATACCTCACAACGGTCATTATAGTTCAATTCACATTAAATTTTAATTAAATATACCTACTTATAATTCCTTTTAAATAATTATAAGGATTAAAATAACTGGTTTAGGACACAAAGTTAGCTAATAAGTTAAGTAAATTTTATAAAAGTCTCAAATACATTATATTAGAATGAAGGCACGTAATATAGATTAATAACTGCAATACGGGCTAATCATACTAACACTCGACCGTAATCTTTGGTCGTATGAATGACGGATTATGCTATTATTGCATCTACATGGGTAAGGTAACCGGTCTCATTCTTAAACTTAGGTACTTGTCAAATGGAATTTTGAAGCCCTGTGTTTCAAAGTTCCAATTACAACTGACCTTGTAGATTCTTTTTTAATGTAAAGGAAAAATTTTAATCGCACGATCGGGATTATAACCCGTATCCATCCGTTCCGAAAGCCGGGACATGCTTAATTAATTCATACCGTGACAAGTTTAGTGATCTCATGTCCAAATAGATCCTTCACCTTTTGCAACCAACTTACGGGGTTGATTGCGCTAAGCAAGCGATATTGCTGTACAAACGTTAAATATTTTAGGTACAACTAACCTATTACAAATATTATAAACAAAATCTCAAAACTGTAACGTAAAATTACGTATTTTTTATTACATCCACAGATAATAAACCCTAACATAATAAAATAAAATATGAAGAAGGTTAAAAACTTGACTCGATAGTAATTACAACAATCCGTAACAAACTTTACAACATTTAAAACACTCTACTTGTAAGTTTGTAGACTTGTGCTTTAACAAAGTTGCGCTTTACATATCATATGTTAGAAAGCGAGAGTAGACCGGTATGCCTGTACGTCATTAAACTTGTAATTAGCTAATGCTCACGACCACATCTGCAAGATACTTGTGACCAAACGTGATCCATTGCTTGGTGTGTTATTATTCATCATCATCATTATCATCATTAACAGCCTGAAGACGTCCACTGCAGAACATAGGCCTCCCCCAGGGAGCGCCACTTAAAGCGGCTGCTCGCTTCCTGTATCCATCGGCTCCCCGCGGCTTTCACCAGGTCGTCGGTCCACCTAGTGGGGGGCCGGCCTACGCTGCGTCTTCCAGTTCGTGGTCGCCACTCGAGAACCTTTTATCCCCATCGGTTGTCAGTTCTACGAGCGATGTGGCCTGCCTATTGCCATTTCAACTTGCTAATCCTAAGAGTTATTATTAAGAGGTGTTATTATTACGAGTGGTCAATTGTAGCATTAAATTATATAAATATTAGGGACGTACGTCTAGGTTCTTTACCGGAGTGATCACTTTTAAAAAGGGCGGTATTCTTTCATAAGAAGGAACCCAATATCAAATCGTTGCTACGAAAATATTTTTAAATTAAATTTAATGGCATAGTGGCGCATTAAATATTACAAAGAAAGACCATTAAACTTACATTGAGCTATTAAAAAAGGGCCATGATTGTTACGGGTTACGGTCAGAATATAAATAATATACCTATCTACGTACAACAGTAACAAAAGAAGAACCTGGGAATGATTATCAAACGTGGAGTGCAAAACATTTAATAAACAAGAAAGAAACAGCCTCTTATCCCAAGATCTATTCTAACGTTCAAGAACAACGTTCCTATTATTGTAATTGCTATCCAGACAGGATTGCGTGAACGCAAAAAGACTGGAACGCTCCCTGGGAACCTATTCCGCCAATAAGGAAATCGTTTCGGGACCGCACGAAAATCGCTGCTTCGTGAGTCTTCAACCCTTGGTAGCTTTAATGATTATATTCAATTGTTATTAGCCTATCGACACGGCATCGGTATCGACTCAGCGTCGTTACGCTCTCGAGATGGTATCGCACTTGTTGAATAGAATTAGATTGTTATTACTTAGGATCGACGATCGACGATCGTGTGAGATGAGCTCACCTTTCGATCGGAATAGGCTATTTAGGGTCTAGTGTAATCTGATATTTTGTAATGAAATAAAAGTTCGATAAAATTTCAGTTTGAGTACTTAGCACTGTTATATATTCTGTGGTGTGATTTGAGTAAAGAAAAATGTAGTGATGCAACCAATTTTGTTTAACAGTTTAAGAATTTATCTCAAACAGGTGGCAATTCCAAGGTGATAAAGATGATCTGTAGCGATCTAAAAATATTCCTGTAGTTTTGTTAATGATATACGTAAATGAATTCATATTACTTGTTTTTAGTCAGTTGCAAACAAAGCTTTAGTTGACTGACTAAAGAATTCCACTGCTGAACACAGGCCTCCCCCATAGACAGCCACAATGACCGGCTGCTTACCTCTTACATGCCATGGTTTCCCATGATTTTGACCAGGTCATTAGTCCGCCTAGTATGGGGAAAATTCTACGCTGCACCTTTCGGTTCGTGTCTTATTATAGGGGTCCTGTAAGAAATATTATGCCAAAATCAATTTTTATGTCAATTGCTTCCAATTTTCAATGTGTAGTAGAGCAAACCCCAAAAATTCAAGTAATCAGATCACGGAATGGTGATGATACTGGTGATGTTGCTAATTTATAGAATCTGTATGAAGGTGCTGTCATCCTTGATAATAAATTATCACTTTACATAAGACGAGTCGCGATCCAATGTCCAACCAATAAAAAGTCTAATTTCAAAATCAAATTTGACTAACTACGTATAAAATCATAAATTTAAATAAACAAATGGAATTGAAGAAGATTAATTAGTTATTGAATATTGATTTTTATGCCTTAAAAATTGATAAACACCATAAAACTTTATGTTAAGATGATCGTGTTAGCGTGTGGTGGTGATTTCTATTTCCTCATTAATTTTCAACTTCGTTATAAAAAATGTAAATTACATAGATCGGTACGTAAACGACTAGTGACGAACTGACGATAGGTAGAGATAAAACCAGGATCTCATAAAATTCTTACAAGATTTAACAAAAAAAAAGCAATTTTCGTAACTACGTATAACAACTAGCGAAGGCCGTAATGTAATACAAAAATCAACATACCTAAAGGTTTATAATTTGTACAGTATTCAAAACTCTGTGGTTCAGAACAAGGACTGATAACCATTGCAAACTGTAAACAATATGATGTCAATTATTTACGCTGGATTACCCATAATAATGCCGAAGGCGCAGCGTAGGCAGACCCCCCACTAGGTGGACCGACGACCTGGTGAAAACCGCGGGGAGCCGATGGATGCAGGAGGCGAGCAGCCGCTCAAAGTGGCGCTCTTTGGGGGAGGCCTATGTTCAGCAATGGACATCTACGGGCTGATGATGATGATGATGATGACCCATAATAATAATCAAGATAGCAACAGATAAAGTTTGGTTTGACACAAAAGACATCACTATAATCTAAAGCGTCGTGTAATAAAAACAGTCGTTTCGTTATCAACCCTACATATTTCCTGTTCGATAATAATATTCATTTAAAAAACTTGGATCGTAACTAATTGCTTTACATTTGAATCTTTTATAAATGTTTACAGACTTTGCTGTAACTTAGCGGAAACCAATCATTTGTAATTAATTGGTCACAATATTTGACGAGCGACACACGCACTGTTATTTGACATCAACCGTAAGAAAACGCGTGATAATTAAGCCTAATGTTCATTCAATGTAGTAGCGTCTTTGGTCTGTGCTTCTAATATTAACTCTCATAACTACATCCAAGAACTAAACAAGAAAGGTCAAATCACGCTATCCCGAATGAACGCTATCCCTAATAACTCTAGTCCGAATTCATAATGTAGCCAAAGTAAGTATAAGCAAGCCTGATAGCTCAGTTGGTGGTAGCTCTGTCTTCTAAACTTTAGGTTGTGGGTTTGACTCCCATCCTGGACAAATATTAAATGTGTGATCTTCTTCTTCTTCTCGTGTAGGCAAGTGGTCAGCCCTGGTGTCAATTTTTAGGCCGCCCGAAGGCTTCTGACTTGGCTTAACGACTATTGTCTTACGACAACAGCTGGGACCGACGGCTTAACGTGCCCCCCGAAGCACGGCAGCGCTCAGTTCTAAATACCAACTTTTTGCTGTACCGGTCACCCATCATAGTAGTGACCGCAGCGAACGTTGCTTAACTTTGCCGATCGGTTAGGAACGGCTAGTCGTGTTTTGCTATGAGATTGTGTGATGAACACCACATAAGTCGAGTCGAGAAAAAATGGTGTTAGAGGTACTTATGGGCAAGGCTAGGCCTATGTTCAGTAGCAGAGGTTTTCCGCGTTGATGTGAACCTCAGACTAGAATCACGAAATTCGGTTTAGTTTAGCTAGATACCTCCATAATATCTGTTTCATATTATGATACACACCTATCCCGCACGTATTGGCCCATAAGCAAATTGCATGCGTGCCACTGGCATGCGTATGAAGCGCGTAGGAGTAACGTATGCAGATATTGTGACGACATCTTTACGCATAGCATACTTAGTCACATAATTATGCATCAAAGGCTTAGTAAAACGCTTTTAAGTTTGGACTCCTAAGGTTCCATTTTGTAAAACGTTTGGACTTTTGTTAAGTAATGCTATATTCAAGAGCAAGCAGCATTTTATTAAGAAAATGCTTGTGATGTGATAATATATAGGTGTCAATTTTGTAAAGTGATTAATTAGTTCGTCAGCAACGGCCTGAAGACGTCCACTACTGGAACGTAGATCTCCCCCAGAGAGCGCCACTTTGAACGGCTGCTCGCCTTCTGCATCCATCGGCTCCCGCAGTTTTCATCAAATCGTCGGTCCACCTAGTGGGGTGTCTGCCTACACTGCGCCTTCCGGTTCATGATCGTCACTCGAGAACATTCCTTCCCCATCGGTTAATCATTTGATTAATTAGTTAACACCGTTTATTTCTAGTGTGCTTCAAAAAGTATAGCTTACATACTCTTTTGAAGCACTGTTATGCTCAACAACATATTGAAACATTAACAATTTAATAAGATTTCCTACTTATATTATCATCACGATTAGGCCAGTTGCACCTAATAATTTCTCAGCGACTTGTCATAATTAAATAGGTATAGAAAACAATCCCCTGTAACATGCTTTAAAAAGAAAAAGCCTATAAACATCACTGACATCTCGTAGATTTTATTTCTTTACTATTTCCGGGCTTGAAAATATTAACGATGCCTTGAGGATACATTACCGTTTAGCAATTGCTCCTTGAAATTACTTGCCTTTTTGAACCACGTTGTTAAACACTCCTTTCTATCTTTAATTTCATTGACTTCATTTTCTACAAAACTGGCTTCAAAATACAAGTCAAGGCGAGTCCTACAATCTAATGTCTAAATATTTATCCAAGCCACGTGCATATTTAGGACTTTAAATCAGCATACCCATTTTGAAAAGCGCGCTGTCGTCAGCTGTCATAGGCAAATACGGCGAGACGGTTGTCGTTTCAATGACAGTAGGTTGTTGTTATCGTAGACCAGTGGCGCCTGTGGTGAGTGGCAGCTGGCAACGTGGCAACGGACCATAGGTCTTGTGGAGAAAGATGTTTTTTTAAATATTCGTTTTTAAACTCTTTATAGAGCAGAAGATCTGACCCGTAAAAGACTGTTATTTACTCAATGATCTGCGTGGCTGGCTATATGACAAGACTCTGGTCAATAAATGATATCATGGAGACTAAGACGGGTAGGTTACATGATTGTTTGCCACTCATTTCATTAAAAAACCGAGAAATGAGACAAAAAAATTAAAACAATACTTATCAGTATCATGTAAGTTTTGGGAAAAAAAGATCCTACGCCTGCTAGTGAATATGTTCCTTAAATATATGAAACACTCACTTACCAAGTCGAGTCAATCCCATATAACTATGTACTACAAGTATACAGTAGATTAGTGGAAGCGGAACACACTTTTATACTTCTTTCTTGCACACCTTCAATTTTCTATATAATGTAATCGCATTTCTACTAAGTACTTTATATTTCAACCACACAAAATGTTCTGCCTTATTCATCAGTAAGTCGGATGATCCAAAATAAGGGCTCATTTTGCTAAAAATACCAAGCAGCGTAACTTATTCGACGATAAGGCCCGTTCCGCGTTACCTACCATCCCTATTCCTGCTGCCGCGTATTTGGGTCAAACACTTCGAGTACGGCTTTGTGCGCACTCGTAATGGAAAAGCTTTTACAATTTGCGTCGACTTCTCGCGAGCAAAGAGTCGTAATTTCGATTTCATGTCGAAAAAAGCAATTTATTGCAAACGGTAGTAAGAACATTTTGAACTGTCATAGTCACAACCAACATTACATTTAATTTTCTAAGATATTGATTAACCGGATGTTTACCATGTACATTAATTGTTTCGATTTATGATTTTTCGGCACTGTTGCCAGCGCCATGATCGAGATCAAACGAAGAACTGATTTAACTCGAAATATAAATATAGCCTGAGCGTTTTAGGCCATGTATCTTCTACGCAAGCATGCCCATCGTTGACCGCGTTGTCACTTACCATCACCGCTAACTCAAGGTAGGTAAGCATATCTATGAAAAAAAATAGGTACAGGTATGGAAATGTCGCTATAATAATAACGTATAATAAATCACAGACCTCTTTACATCCCAGGTCTATGTAATAAACTGTATTTTAGATTTATAGTAAATTTTAGCCACTTATGTTAATATTAGGTTGCATTCATGGAGTGTTGTAGATAGTCTTCATAATTTTTTAGTTACGATTTCTTGCAATCCTAGAGATCTCTAGAGTTGTCTACCGTAGAATGCAGCATATACTAACTCCTATAATAACTACTTAATATAGGTCGCAACCATATTTTTGATCGACTATAGAACCCCGATTTTAATTTCGTCCAATTGTTTGCACATAATGTTTGCCAGGGTTGGGTTTTTACCAGCAATCGAGTTGTGACCCCAGGGTAGGATTGACCTCTCCGAACTGTGGACTGACCTCTCCGAAATGAGAACTGCGTGTCGTAAGGAAATTTCACTGTGGAATTGCTAGTACACGTTTGATGAAAGTTCTATTTTTTAATTTTATTTTTATAGAAAACGGTACTCCTAGTTCGAGTTTCGATAGTTTACTAAAACTTGGTTCGTTTACGTTTTCTCCCTTTTCTCCCATACATTTCTCTGCAGCGCCCCTAGCGGACACGTTGATGAACTAAAAATGGCAGTACACATTTTTAATTGATTCGCGCGTATTCACGTTTTGGAAAACTCGTACTAGGGGTACAGATTTATAATAATAATAATAATAAATATGTGTGGACATTTCACACAGCGCCATCTAGCCCCAAACTAAGCATAGCTTGTACTATGGGAACCAGATAACTGATACAATACTTATGTACTTTTTTGTTTGTAAATACACACATAGAATACAATATAACACCCAGACGCAGAACAAACATCTATGTTCATCACACAAATGTTTGTCCTTGGTAGGAATCGAACCCACAGCTCTCAGTTCAGAAGGCAGGGATACTACCAACTGAGCTATCGGGCCCGTATTTATATTGAATACTGTATGATTGTATGAATATGTTAGCTTGTATTGTTTACCAACCTACTACATTTCTGATATCATTTTACCATGAAATAGCATGTCAAGGACTTAGGAACTGGATCAATCTTTAGAGAAACTACCACACACACTATTACTCACACAGTAACCAGAAATGACTAAAAGATAACAAAATAATGAAATAAGAAACAAACCAACCAACCAATCAACAGAAAACTATTTAAGTATGAAAAGCCTAAACATTATTTACGATTATTATAAAATAATGAATACTCTTTTTAAGTAATATATTTTATAGAATAATCAGCTTCGCACTACCTAATGCATCGGTCATGGTCGGTGAGGCCTGTGCCTCATAACAAAAAGATTTTTAAACTACTTAATGTACTTTAATTTTAATCCTAGAGTTACCTAGTTTTGCGCGTGTTGTGGACACGATTGAAAAAAGGCCTTTGGAATTCGGAAATGGAAACAATACTTTTTATATAGAAACAATATTCTCATTGATACACTGTACCTACTTATTAAGAAATAAAAGAAGACCACGGTTTGAAAAATACCTTTCGGAGTTTTGGCGGGAACACGGAAAAGTTCACGTCGTTGCATCGTATTATTTTACAAAACTTTTGCTTTTTCCAGTGTTAATGTTTAAAATTGGTGGCGTTTTACGCATTAAGTGCTGAATTACGAGCATGAGTGTGTGCAAGTGATATAATGTGGTGAAACGTGATTTTTCGTGTTGCTTTCAAAACTCCATAGAAGCTTCTAGTAAAGTTGCCACCACTTTGCTGGAGCATGACTTAGACTGGACTATGACTATCTGACTTAGACTGGACTATGACTATGACTAGGACATGACTTTGCGTGAAATATTTTATAACACGATGAAAATATAATACTTGACACTGGCTAAATACACTATGTGTGGAGCCAAAATATAAGAAAAAAAAAAAAAAAATACCTTTCATTGTTTATTGAAAATTGAAATACAAACCGTTATCTGTCAACAAGATAGTCCAACAAATCTCACTGTTCATATCTGATGGCAGCGGCCAGCTAATGGGTGTATAAGTCTAAAAGCTCCATTGTTCTGCAAACAAACAAAATGAGAAATTATGTCATTAGAGTTGAAATGCAGCTGCATAAGTGAGGGAAAGAAACTTGTGTTGCAAAGCATTTTCTACATTTCTTTTCCGCTTGTTAGAAAGTATGATGAAAGTAGTTTAAATTAAAACTTTAATGATGAATCTAAGTTTTGGTATGGATAAATTAATTGTATGGCTAATAACCTAATCAAGTATACTTTAAACATTGATTGAGTGTTGTCTTATGTTGTCTGGGAGAGATCCCTGTCAACGATAGAGCCAGTAACTGCAGTAATGCTAGTTTATATGGATTTTGGTTTATTTAATAATTTTATTGGTGGTACACTAAATATATTGTATTTATCTATATTACTATCAATATAACCATAATAAATCGTAACTTGGTGGTAGACATTTTTTTCACAGCTCTCTCGTTCAGCCTTCAAGGCTCCAAGTGTCATCATTGAACTAAAACTTGGGGTGATGGCGATTGTGAGGACTTAAGATCTGGGGGGTAATTTGCTATGACATATGAGATTCCTTGCCAATAACGCGTGACGTGTAACATGCTGCAAACGTAAACGCGGGCTTTAACGCACCACGACATGGAATTAACATGGAATCAAAAAATTGTATTCTGTATGCCACGCGTTAGATTGTTTGTGCCCAGTGTTTTCTATTTTTTGACGTGCGTGTAACGTGTGTTGTCGTGTTTGTCAAATTTGACGACGTCATACGGAATAGCATTTTAAACCCAAAACCATTCCACGAAGATATCGTAACGCGCCGCGTTACGTGCCTGAATGTTCAGACGGAATAAGGGCCCAGTTTTTTTTTTAAATGTATGATTACAAGTCAAATGGAGATCATCATCAGTCTGATGATGTCCACTGCTGAACATAGACCTTTCTCTAAAGTGTCAGTTTAAGAGACTGCTTGCCTCCTACATTCATCAGCTCCCCTCGGTTCTGACCAGGTCATCGGTCCACTTAGTATGGGACGGGGATACGCTGCGTCTTTCGGTTCGTGGTCGCCACTTGAGCACCTTTCTCGCACAACGGTTGCTAGATCTGCGAGCGATGTGGCCTGTCCATCGCCACTTCAACTTGCTCATTCGACTGGAGATACTCAAGTTGAATATCCGAAAGGAACAAAACTGCAACACAGTGCATTTTAACTGCAGCAATCACCGCAGGAAACCGTTTACACGTAGCGAGTTAATTCAGCAGTAGCACGACAATTCGATAAATCCTGTCGTCTCTCGACGGGATTCCCACAGGAAATAAATGAATGATACATGAATACAATTATGACATAGGAAAATGTTTCCGTTGTGCAGACAGCAACAAGAGTTGCATAATCAAGAATTTATAATTTATAAGTAGCAGTATTGCCTGCTTAACGAAATAAACATTAATTAACTTTGAATATAAAGATTATTTTTGCCTTTTTGAATGTAGGTGCAGTTTTTATTTGAAATCTTAAACTAAAACGTCATCATCATCATCATCAGCTACTCCTGAACATAGGCCTCCCCCATACAAGGAAAATGCTGCTATTCATTCCCTGGATATTCCCTTTGGCTATTACGGTACCCACGGGAAGAGATGGCGTGGTCTTATTCGCAAACCGGAACCACACGGCTCAAAACGGGTAAAACATCCTCATATATTTTTGTTAACATTGACTACCACTAATTGGGTATTGGGTTTTTGTTACCTGCCTATATATAAGTTAATTGGATGATTGTTAACAAGCATTAATTATTACTCACACTTATCAAATCCTACACTTATTTGATTTTCTACTGCCCTATTAAACATTCTATCTGACGAAATATCCAAAAAGAAAAAGCCTTCATTAATAAAAACCTAAGTACTTACCTACAATAATATTGCTTATCCGGACTGCCCACAGCAAATAAGAACCACGATGGCTCTAAATGTCTGAGCATTTAACCTAAAATGGTCGTAACTCATCAAGTTTATTGCCACCTTTTAACCCTTATTGGTATTACTATAAGAGATATAGTAGCATACGCAATAAGTGTCAGTTAAGCATAATACGATCAGTGATAGTTGGGTTATTACAAAAATATAAAACAATTGCTTCAACTTACAAGCAGACATACCACGATTCTCCTCTTGAGGATGACCTCCAAGAAACAATGGGCGTCCAAAGATGCTTATTTAAATGGAAATCTGCATGTGGATTCATTGAATAAATCAACTTCATTTCATTTGTACCTATTAATAAATAGAGACGCAATTTCTGCTATAAAAAAATATTTGGTAGACCATATAACTTCATCTATACCATATAATTTCAACTATTATCACTAATAAAGCTTTGGCCTGAATGACTTGGACTCGTTTTACAGAACAACGCTCAGTCGTAAATCGGTGTTCAACACAAGATTTAATTCATAAAGTGATGTTATTATTAATGAGATCCTGACTTAGCATCGATCGATCATGACAGAGCGTCTTTCTGTAATACGAGCCAGACTAAATTACTGTTTGACATAAACTGTAAACTTACAGCCTAAACAATGAGATGAGGTATAATATAACATGTTCTGTACCATAGTTTAAGCAAGTATTGAATAAGTGTTATTCTACAGATTAATTTGTAAAGGAAAAATTAGAATCACGAGCGGGGATTGAACCCGCATCCATCCATCCCTCAAGCCGGGATATGCTTTACTTAAGCTACCATGACAAGTAGTCTCATGTCCGAATTTTTCCTTCACCTTTATAACCAAGTTACGGGGTTGGTAGCGCCATCTATTGAGTGATTTTTTCACAAATTAATTTGTAGATTACGCTGAGCAGGCGATACTGCTTTAAAAATCATAAATATTGATTTGGGAGGCGTAATCTGTACAGCATTTGTGTTGATGTAACTTGACCATGCTGGTTGGGATGATTCTTAGAAAATCACTCAATAGATGGCGCTACCAACCCCGTAAGTTGGTTATAAAGGTGAAGGAAAAATTCGGACATGAGACCACTTGTCACGGTAGCTTAAGCAAAGCATATCCCGGCTTGAGGGATGGATGGATGCGGGTTCAATCCCCGCTCGTGATTCTAATTTTTCCTTTACAAATTAATCTGTAGATTACGCTGAACAGGCGATACTACTTTAAAAATCATAAATGTTATTCTATTCTATTTTTCTAAACCACAGTAACCACTGCACGCAACGACTTGGATTGGTGATGGAGAGTGTTTTCCTCCATGGCGTAGAAGTGTAGGAACTATTCAATGAAATAGTTGTTAAAAAAAATAAACCTGTAGAGGTTAAATGTGGTGTTAGGGATTTAATGAAGATACGCGAATGTACAACCATGATCTTCAGAAAGGCTGAGCTGAAAGCTAAGTGCTTAAATAACTTATTCTATGAGACAATCTATTATTAAAATATCATGACAAGTCACTTTCACATCATTAAAGAACTTATAAAAGCCGTAAAATAGTATTATAAAGGCTAACAAATCACAGTATCTATGGCAAATAACTGTGGGTAAATGAAATGCCATAGTAATACCATAAACATTGGATTACTCTAGAGCCTAGACTTTAGTCTTTTTGCACCACAAGTTCACTAACAGTATTTCTAGTGACTTCCAATAAATAACAAATATCTAACTAAGTACATAATATTCCGTAAGATTTTTGAGAATTCAGCCATGATTTTATAAGGTAGATGCACTATTTATTTCTATAAGACATGGTAATTATCGTATTTTATGTACCTACTAGTATTATAACGTTTTTCTGATATTTGTTTGTAAACACACATTGCAGAATTTAAAAAGTTTTGTAAAAAATTGAGTTAAAGTTATTACAGAGAAACATTTTTTGAAGATTTCACAATTTGTTACAGTGCCAAAATATTATTTTATCAGAGATACTTAGCACCACTTAGAAATTATTTTAGTTTTAGCTTATAACAGCTTAATACGAGCAATAATAATTGTAGTTACAATTTTATTGACAACGTGCGTCACGAGCAAAAGCTAGCAATAAATTTAACAGCAGTAATAAAGCTACCACAGATGTTTAGTGAGTTGTATCGCGTGACTTCTCACATTTTGTAAACTAGTTTCAACTATTCAGTACAGATAATAAGAACAAGAGACTACTGTAGGCAGTATAAACATAATGATTACTTTATCTATTTCAGGTAATTTTAGTTTAAAAAAAAACTAAGATGAATAAAAATGAAAGGCAATTTATAAGGTAAAAAGTACACCTTTTTTTGAACGGCTAATGCTGTTGGTCTCTACCGACCTTTACAGCGTCACCGGGCGGTAAGGTAGGCGCTTAAAGCACCCACCTGACATAGTGGGGGGCAACTAGCTCAAGGGCACCTCTGGGGTGCGAGCCTTGTCTTGCGCTGTTGCCGGGATAAGAGGATTGAGAAGGCTACGTCCGCTGGAGGAGTGGACCCTATGGAAAGTCGCGACCATTCTAGCTAACCTACGGGGGGGGTACGTCAACCACGCCGGTGGGGTCGGTGTCTGATTGAATTACGCTGGTATCCTATACCGGTGCCGAAATCGGTACCTGAGCCAGAAGGGATAGACTGTTTCGGTGATCCTAGCGCAGCCCAAACAAACAGCCAACAATCTTCTGCATCGCTCAAGACGTTTCATGGGCGGCGACGACGGGGTATGGTAAAAAATTCAACCTACAGCCGTTGAAGTTCATAACATAGATACTAAAATCAGTATAAAAGTTTAAATTTCTTTTAGAATAGCTTTTATTTGATTATTGAAAAATCGCACCTATGTTCATTTCAAAAAGATGTACTACAATGAGCGGAGAAACGTCTTCAATTGAGTCTGGCTTCTTGAAAGAGGGTGTATAATGTAGCACTCTCGAGACGTATCGCCTGACCTATCTTAATGGATTCCATTTTGCCTCTGTCGGTATCTAGAATAAGAAACTCTGGATAGATAGGTGTAGGTATAGCAAGTGTTTCTTAAATTCAAGGGAGCTACGGAGCTTACAATTAAATATCATCATCATCATCGTCATGCACAGCCCGAAGACTTCCACTGCTGAATTTAGGCCACCCTCAGAGAGCTACACCTCGAGCGGCTGCTCAGCTCGCCTCCTGCATAGTTGGCTCCCCACGTTTTTCACCATATCATCGGTACACCTGGTGGGGCCTGCCTACGCTGTGTCTTCCGGTTCTTGATCTCCATTCGAGAACCTTTCTTGCCCATCATCAGGGAGTACCTATAAAATATTAAATACCTACTTTCGCAATAATGAAGATATATTTTTCAGACCACGTTCCTTGTTGTTCCTGGTTCTTAATAGGTCAGATATATTTTGAAAAATGGGATCAGTTATTGGCGTCCTTTGAGAGTTGGGAGCTACCATTCTTTGGTTTGGTATCTATGGTAAGATACCAGTCTGTGTACATAATTATTGATTTGGGCTTTTATCGTGAAAAAACTAGGTAAAATAAACGCGGTTTTTACAGCAATAACATTAGGTACTTATAGTTTTTTTCCACAATCCATGGTGCATGTTTAATATAAAAATAAACAATTTAAAATACTTGCATACTTAAATGTTTTATAAATTCGGAATTGTTGTATCCTGCTATAAATTTTGTGATCGGAATTCAACTTAGAAAGGGTGTTAAATATTTTTATGGTCCAAATGGTCCCCGATAAATAATTGGTTGACTTGGAGAAACAGTAAAGCTTACCTCTGGTCCTTTAAGGGCAAGCGTGGGAATCAAGTAGGAATCCTCTCTTCATTTGTAAATGAATCTGAGAAACCAAGTTTTATCTACTTTAAAGTATTTAAACCATGGTGAATGATTTAGAGAAAGGTTGATTTGTTATAAAACAACAGATTGGTTGGCTTTTCATTTGTTTAATGCATGAGGTTTTAGCCATTTCCTTTTAGGTACATATAACAAATAGGTTTAGATACCATTATTATAAATAGTCCAATATTATACATGGAAAAAAAACTATTTCTCGGCTAAAGTTCAATGTATTTTCTTTTGTATAAATGAGTAAAAATAACAAAAAAATTTGGATCTTTTCGAAGATTTTCGTTATTTTATTAAATAAATACAAATAATATTTACGAACCATAATAGTGTGTCACATACAATTAATATTTTTACATATATACTATTAGGTTTTCATTTTTCACCCATCTTTATTCTCTCGCAATTCGATATTTACAAGGGTCGTCACGGCAGATCATGAACGAAGCTATCATGAACATCATTCCATTAATGATGTACTTGTAATGCGCGTTCACTACTAATTAAAAGAACTGCCAGTTCGAATCGATTTCACGAATAGTGGCTCTACTTTAACGCATGTCTTTCTAATGCGCTGCCCAACACTCGACACTTGGTTTTACACGCTTTCGTTCAGTAATGAAGTGTGAACGGAGCCACTGATTTTATGCGCCAGCGATGATGGACCTAGATTAATGAAACGGTAGGAGATATTAAGCGCCTGCCTTGGACTGGGATCTCCTAACGGGAAACGTTTACACGCAGACTTAGAAAACATGTATAGGCAAAACGGATTAGTATATCTTTTGTTTCATCTTTAGGGAAGTACCTAGTTAAAATTTCGATTTAAATATTCGAAAATTTATTTATAATTTTATAAATATATGTGGACATTTATAAATATATGTGGACATTTCACACAGCGCCATCTAGCCCCAAACTAAGCATAGCTTGTACTATGGGAACCAAGATAACTGATACAATACTTATATACTTTTTTGTTTGTAAATACATACATAGAATACAATATAACACCCAGACGTAGAACAAACATCTATGTTCATCACACAAATGTTTGTCCCGGGTAGGAATCGAACCCACAGCCCTCAGTTCAGAAGGCAGGGATACTACCAACTGAGCTATCGGGCCCGTCATTTTGTCATTTCTCTACGACTAGAGAATAAAATAAAGAACAATCGATTCTTTTTTTGAAATAAATGGATCACCTACAGTTTGATAGTATGCCAATGATGCTAATTCCTACATCCCGGTTAAACCTACACGCGTATTAAAAATCTACCCGCAGAGCTTGTTTATAAAATTTACGCATTACGCATTTACAAGAAAAGAATTGATAAACAATAATATTACATCAATATTGTCCTTACTTCCAAAATATAAATAAATACATACCTATCAGATTATAGTTAAATCCTTACTAAGTGTGTAACAGAATATAATTGTGTTATGATATGTTACAATCAATCTCTTTGAAATTGGGTTTAAAACAAGGGTACTCCATGTAGATGTTTACACAAGTGTGCGTATCTAGATTGAGATAAGTTGCGTTACTGTAAACCACTCTACTGACTTTATGCACCGCCTCACTTCCCTCTCCAGCGGTCAAGTTTGATTACTGTAGCAATTTCGCCTGAGATACTTTTGCTTAAATATTAACAAAGTTTTTTGGCAACGTTTTGTGCATTACGTCATTTGTTACGCAAGCCATCAAGCATTTTAGCACTTATTGTAACCTTTACAATAGATCGGATTCAGTTTATTTTCAGGCGTTTGGTGTAATATTTTCCTATCATATTCATCTTATCTATTTATTTTATAGATGTCACCGTCTTTTTGTAAGAACCGGTTATTTATAAACAAACGGCTTGCAATAATACCGTAAGTAGTTCATGAATTTATTTATCATCATCATCATCATCATCATCATCATCATCATCATCAACAGCCCGTAGATGTCCACTGCTGAACATGGGCCTCCCCCAGAGAGCGCCACTTTGAGCGGCTGCTCGCCTTCTTTATTTATCAAAATGCAGTAAAATATTATTATATACGTTGTGTTTAAATGGTAACACATCACAGTGTTACTGTTAAGGTGCTGAAGGCTCCTAAATTGACTATTTTGATCGTGATTATCTCAAAACGTATACCATTTACAGGAATGAAAAAAATACACGTTAATACTGGTCATATCTTCTTTCCATCAAAATTTCTCGATAGAAAAAAATCGTGAAATGACCTCTAAAAAATCATTCAAACGTCCTAAAATATTACATTTTAATAAGACACCCCATTGAAATAAATCATAGTGATTTGTTATGTTTCAATGCATCCGTCTATAAGTTTAGTTTTTTTATAACAATAAGCATTTCCAGATTAATTTGTAAAGGAAAAATTAGAATCACGGACATTAGACCAGTTGTCACGGAAGCTTAAGTAAAGCATATCCCGGCTTGAGGGATGGATGGATGCGGGTTCAATCCCCGCTCGTGATTCTAATTTTTCCTTTACAAATTAATCTGGAGATTACGCTGAGCAGGCGATACTGCTTTAAAAATCATAAATAAGCATTTCTTTTATAACTAATTATTTGTACCGAAAAAGGGAAAAGTGGAAGTGCAACGCAACGTAATCTCCATATTTTTGCTATGCATAAAGCGACCCTATATGGTACAAAATAAGTTTCAAGTTCGTCTGCTGTAATAAACGTGCTCGCATTGGGTCCTGTCAGCGTCTTAAACCACAAATAAAGTGGGTACTGTTATATTTGCCATTACACAGAATTAAATGCATGATACATCCTAGACCAATCTGACTTACAGTATAACCTGACCTTTCGTGAACTAAACAATTAAATTTGTAATGAAACTTGAACAATACAAATATTGTTATGTACTTTTAGGTAATTGGAAATTGTCATTATGGGAATTAGTCATTTTGGGAACGGTCATTTTGGGAAATGGTCATTTTGTAAATGGTTCATCATCATCATCATTCAGTGCGGGCGAGCCAGCCTCTTGTTTACTCTTTTACAAATAAAAGCTGTTACTAAACTACCCAATTTTTTCCTTTATTTTATGCTTTCCCATTTCAAATTCAAAAGAGTATTTTCTGATAATAACGTACATTGTGCCTGCAGTAGCAAAAATTGTATATAAATCAGTGTCTGAACATCTAAATCGTAATTACAGCGTTACATATTACATAAATAGCTCATATAAATGTTAATAAAACGCATATATTACTAAGACGTGCATGCGTACACAAGCGCAGGCGATGAAGAGCGATGATGACCATTTAGTGATGGAGTTGGCCCAAACTATAAGTGGTCGTTTAGCCACAGATTTAGATAAACTCTGAAAAAAGATTCTGAATTAGCTTAGGACTTTTTTAGCCAATGTGGAAATCATTCGTTTTCGAAAATACATTAATGAATTATGCATAGTGTTGAAACTTAAAACTTTATTAAAGAAAACCAGCATTGTTTGTTAAATCTTAAACAAATATATCAAATCACAAAAGCCATACCAGCAATCTAACTAACTTATAAATACAACGCAAACACCGTTTGTACAATTTTAATATTGTAATAAAAATAATAACCAGACTTCATTTCATCGTTAGTAAAAATTTTTCGCTCTAACTTGTGCCTTAAATCTAACCAGTCTTTATATCTAAAAAGTTTCGCCCCCGCACACTTAAAGGCATCTATCTCTTCACACCTAAGAATTCAATTAATCTACTGGCACCCGCTTCACTGGCCACAGCACTCGTGACTTGTAATTACTTTTTATCCCAAAAAGAAAATAAATCCTTTCAGCTCTCCCTACTTGTTTACCAAAATAAAAAGAAAAACTTAACCGAATAACGGATCCGAGAACAATAGAGCGTGATACGCTCTTTTCTCGATGCCTTCAAAAACGTATCTTAACGAATACTCTAAAATAGGAGGCATAATAGCATCACGGACAAATGCGATAACTAGCCAACAGTAAATTACAAACAAGATTTACGCGTACCATTCATCATTTCAGAATTAATCTCTCTGTTTCTCAGCATCGCCTAGAGATATTTCAATATGGTTGGAAAGAATCCCATTTATTCGACGGTGCCTGCCGACTTGGCCTCATATTTCTCCGGGAGTAACAAAGGCCCGGGATCGAGGCATGACCTCTAGGTGGGGAGACCAATAAGAACTAAAAAAGAGACGCACGAGCAAGCAAATGAAATCGAAATAACTAAACGTAACGTCCAGGCGAGGCAAAGTCCCGCAGAATAAGATACGGCCTTTTGATTAGCCATTGTCGGGACGCGAACGTAGAGTCGCTATGCACGCGCAGCTTTTGATCTCCATAAAACAGATATTTGACCAAATTGTTCCTCTTTCTTGAACATAAAATGCCGTGACCGACGCTTGTCTAGTCGCGGCCTCTATGATCTCGGTTCACATAAATTTGCATAACATTATGCATATTACGTTTTTTTTATCAGCATACTCCTGTATCGTAAAACAAAAAATAGTCTTGCAGTCATTAAAGATAAATTATTCTTGACTAATTTTTAGATAAACGATATTGATTTATTGGTGTAGTTTTAGATTTATGTAGAGCAATTAGCGTTGTCGTTTGTTGCTAGGAATTTCCGATATCACGAGCTCCTTTATTGCCTCCTAACTTCTAACGTTGCGAAGGGTGTAAGTCACGGTCGACCCCGAAAAGAAGCAAACTTCCTTTCGTTAATTACATGCAAGTCGGTGGCCTGCGCTGGGGTTTCACCCTCTATACGACACGCGACTATTCCGCAGAATGGTTTTTAAAGAAATGGTGAGTAAACAGCTTTGTGCCATCGCGATTGGGAGCCTTTTCCCGATTGAGTCTTCAAATACTCATCGAACTTTGTCCGTCAGATGCTGAAGTTTCCGCAACTTCTTTGATTTTCAGATGAACTTTCCATGGATTCTGTTTGTTTACCTTGTAAACTTTACTTCCAATTTAAAGTAGAACATAAATTTTATTCATCGATAAAGGGAGCTTTTGTGCGTTAGATTTTATATTCGATATCTACTCCAAAGGTTTTAGAGGCGCATAATCCGGTCGTTACAAAAAGTCGAGACTCGCGCTATGCGATAAAACGTGCAATAAGAACGTGTACCATAGGCAGGTATAGGGTCTATAGTTCTATACTATGGCTTATTTTATTTGTAGATTTCGTGTGTGGACGCGGGCAAGGCAAGACGGCCGGTGGTGGCTGGCTTGTCCGCGGTAGCCGGCCGGCGACGTAGTACCGTACGGGCGAAGGCGCACAGCGGTCGCGTCACGGCCTCGCGTGGACTTCCCAACACAACCAAACTTGAGTGCCGAGTGTTTACTGACTGTGCTATAGTGGTCGGGTGTCTTCGAGGGGTGGAGAGGTTTTGGCGGGAGCCTGGAGCGAAAGTAACCGAGCCGAGACGTTTTACATAATCGCTGATAAACTGGAGCTTTCGTAATTGTTGCGTGATAACAGTGAGTACTGCTATTATTTATTTGTCACTTGTAAGTGTTAAGTAGTTATTTATGCTGTTGCTGAGTTTATTGGCATGTTTGACGTGTAACACTTTGTTATGGTTTCAAAGTGCATTGACCATTTATAGTCATAAAACCTCTCCCTTTGTGATTGGAAAAAGAGTTTTATGCTTTTCAAAATACAGTTTCGATTGCTTGTTTATGTAGGCTCTTACTCTTTGTTTATGTTACGTGATCAAAGTTTTGGTATTCTCTGCGCATGTCAGTTCCTACCTACTTATCTAAAGTATGGTACTAAAAGCTCATCTTCAGAGGATTCTGTTAGAGATTTTCCTAATCTTATCTTGTTTAAACTTACAAAGCATTTTTAGTTTTAATTAAAGGACATTGTTTTTAAGTCCCAACAGCTTAAATAAAATCTTTACGCGTTATCTAAATGTTTAGTGAGCTTATGGCTCTTGCATCAACTCATGCATGCATCATTGCATATTTGGTCGGTTTAAAAAGCCATTAGTTTTTATTATTTGGTTGTTATCCTTATTACGCTTAAAATAGAAGTCATTTTCCTTTAAACTTTCCATTTAAAATACTAAAAAGAAATGTTTTAGGATTATAATGGTAGAATGAGTATTCCATTAAAATGTTTTAAGGTTCCTTAGAATGTTATGATAATTTTGTTAATAGTCTACAAACCTAACCAAATATAAATATGACTAAAAAATTAACAGTTTGGCTCAGCAGTACTTCGTTGTCGTGCAGCATATCAAGCGACTATTTAGGTTTGAGTCCCGCTCCGGCCGCCCCACCAATGACTCTATAGACTACCTATTTTCGGAATTTCCACTTGCAACGGTGAAGCGTTCATGACGTTTCAAAGAAAACATCGTGAAGACAAGTGCCATGTTCAAGAATAAAAAAGGGTATGATTATGTACTCCACCAACACAGATGGACTATAAAGCCTGCAGTGTCTCTATAAGAGAAGTCTCATGCTCCAGCAGTGGAAATGTATGAACTGCAAGGAACATACATATATATACCTCAGTATACGTCTAACTTCCTTGATGAACTGGTATTAATGGACTGACAAGTGACAGTCAGAACAAAACCTTTTATGAAAAAAGAATAAGTAGATTAAAATTAGAAGGTCCGATATTTATTCAACTACAATTCTCAATTCATTACAAAACCCGATTACGATACTTAATTTAAACTTAGAAAAATCATTACTTGCGTAGAATGTCACATATTCAATCCCATAACCGTGCAAAAGTAAACCCTAAACTGTTCGCGGTAAAGTCCATTGCAGTTATCCCTTTTAGGGCATAAAACCATGATGCGGCTGAATCTCAGAGAGCTCTAGAGTTGATGGCGAGATCGTGATCGACTCTAGTACTTGTACTAATACTTATACTGTGGCTTTAGTAACTCTAACGCCATCTAAACGACAGATCTCAGACACTTATCATTGATGTCTGTCGATCTCGTTAGATCGCGAGACACAGGCGGTTTGTTAACAGACAATGGGCTGCTATTTTAGTGCGGGAATATCGAGAAAGGAACAGACACGATTTTCTTGACAGTCTGTTGTATTATATTTCTGTAATAAGGATAGTGTGATGTGATGATGCCCATCAACGTCAAAGTACCAATTACATCTTGGTATTAAGTTTTATCTGTGGGGTGAAACTATGAGTTGAAAGCCACAGTCAGCGGCCCGGCCGGGTGCGGCGCGAGTGGCTTAAAATATCCACCGGTTTTACAGATAATGGTACGGAACCCTTTGTGCGCGAGTCCGACTCGCACTTGACTGGTATTTCTGAGATATCTAATATTTAATTGAAAAATTTTGGGAAAATATTTTATAGGTGATTTATTGGAATAGTTAAACCATGCAAAAAGTAAAAAAAAATATTTAAAACAGTAAGTCTACTAAAATAAGAATATTACAAAAATTGCATACTTGATACTCTTTTGTATGTAAAAGATAATAACGTAATTGCTCTTTTCATTTTATAGCAGTTATAAAATTGTTTGAATGCGCATACGCACGCGTTGATGTCTTTTATACGAACAATTTAAAGGGACAATGAGACGCGGCGCGCGCGCAACTTTGTTGCGCAAGCGTTCTAACAAAGACATTTGCACGTTGAAACCACATAATGACCTTTTGAGATCATTGTTTTATTTCTTTAAAGAGTCATCTGAACGTATTATTTATTTGCAACGAGAACTATTTATCCATACTTATTAACTCTTTTGACGGGTTATTTAAATCTAGTTTTAAGTAGTACCTATTATGAATTTATGACTTGGGATTTTGAATACAATTTTATGCTTCTTGCACATTTGAGTTAGTAGCTGATAAGTAAGTGTGGTTCAGTTTCGCTTGTCTACTAACTCTACCTACTTTATTGTTACGACTTACCGTAAAGTCTACAAAATAACTTTGAAAGAATAAAGTATAACTTCGTGTGCGGCCGCGTACATTGTAGGGTCTAAAATAGTGTAAGTACAGAGGGTAGGTACTTTAAAGTGTCATTGAGTAGGTAGTGTAGCTAGTAGCTTACTGGATATTGAAATAAATTGTACAAGTTAATGTGAAGAATAAAGCCACTTGACCTGTTATAAAACGTATACTTTCCCCCAGTTTTTCTTACGTTTATTAAAGTTATTTTTGTGCTGAGTTAAACTAAAGCAACTTAAAAATACCGAACGCTCATTGGTTGAAGACAACCGGTTTATCAACAGCAGCCAATAAGCGTTCCACATTTTTAAGTTGACATGAGTTTAACTTTAACAAACTTAGGTACCAGAAACCAGGGGTTATGTTAAGAAGCGGTGATTTCAGTCTATTAATTTCGTAGTATAACATGACTGAGTATAAGACTTTATGAAGTGTGGTGCAAACCCTATTTATTTATTGATCTTTATTTATTTATTTCATGTTGTGGTTAAAATCAACATGTAACATGTAAATCGGTATTCCTTAGTTACATAATTATTATCAGTAGATTATACGAAAATCGTGCTTGAGCCTACACCACCGTTAATGTTACGAACAAAGCAGATATCGTCCTTTTGTCCTTTTATAGGATAGACAACGTATTAGCTACTTCAGTGGCTAATTCCAATTATGGGATTAGACCATGAGGTACTGATAGATTTAATTACTGAAAAGTGAAAACTAATTTTTGTTTAATTTTTTAACTCTTTATAGGTGGCCCGATAATAAAGAGTTAAGTAATTTTAAGATTACTAAATATCACGATATCATCTATGTGAGACATAAAAATATATCAATGCATCTAAAATAAAAAAAAAGACTTGTAAAATTTTACTATATAGCTCGTCTTATATAGCTCATAAAGACTGAATGATCATGAACTAAAGTGATAGTACTTTAAAAAAATTATCATTGTATTACCATTTCTCTGACTATAATCAGTAAGTTTATCCAACATTACAAGTAATTAAAACATTCAATAGCACCTTGTCTATTAAGCTCAATCTTAATTACCGCAACGCGAGTGCATTATACTGTTTTAGTTGCATTTGATAAGACCAGAATAGCTTGTCCATGCTCTTTAGATTATAATGAAGGGAACAATATTAGTTCCATTATAGTTTAGAACGTATAAGGGAACGAGTTCTAATAAGAATTTTATATACTATTTAACGATAATGTGATGTTGGCTCCTTTATTTTATTATGATTTCTTTCTGTGAGATTTTCTAATCAACGTTACTGGCTCCATTAGAAAACCCAAGTCATTAAAATGACAATATATTGTACAATAACTGAGTAAAATTTTGTTGAAAGGTTACTTGAGTTTCACTCTTATAATTAGCTCCCTATAAAATGAATTTATTCATAATACTTCAATAATAATAGATACTTAATTTTATGAATTTGTAAGTAACTCAGTCTGCCTTTTTGTCTTTTATGATCGATATTGGATTTATAAAACACTTTGAACCGTTAGTACATTGTTATTTTAAAATACTGTAGCACGCAGTTAGTTCCAAACACAGAATTCGCCCTAATTCTATTTCAATACCTAACGACCAATAATAAAAAAAAACAATCTACAAAAAGCTTTACATCGGAAATACACAGAATAATTTTACATACAAAAACCTTTGTTCAGGTTTTGTTATTATCGTATCTTACATAACTGTGAAATGTAAAAAACATGTAACCGAAAACAGTACGCAGCCCCGTGATTTCGTGTAATAAAGATCATTTCTTTAGATAGTGGTCACTAGCCAAGTCGCCCTGCTTTTTAAAGGGTGGTTTAGGTACTTAGCTAGATCTAGGTCGGCTAGTACGTGCTCTCCATTATTCATCGCCAATTGTTCTTTGACGGAAAATCGTTAGCGCGGGTGACTCATTAAAGAAATTCGACCGGTCCCCAAGATTAGTTTGAGATTCTGTACCGCGATAGGATATTGGCTTGCTTGTAAATTGCAGGGACATTTTATTACTAACTGGATATTGTTTAGGTATTTCCAATTAAGTTTGTATTGTTATTGATGGGGCAGCTTTTTGCTAGGCGTGACTTTTAGACGATCGTAATTTAAGATCCTATCTGAATTTAATAAACAGGACTACCTGAAAGTTACTTCATTGTTCAGGAAGCAATATGGAGATAATTTTATTAAAAATGGAATACTAGTATAATAAAATATAGGAAAGATATTATTTTCAAATATATTCAAATATAGTATCTACGAGTAAATAGAGTGTATAAAACAACTTACTAAATGGAAGTTCCCTGTTTCATGACCTAGAATTCACATACGTATTTACGTGGTTTGTTCGACATTTTCAATGGAACCTTCGTCCTTGACAATTCTAATGTGTTTGTATTACGTCAATTGTCATAGAACATCGAACTGCTTCTTTTCAATTTAGTACTGTTTATTGATTGTTTCTTTGTAATGAATTAAACGTAAGTGTACAAATGGAAGTAAAAGTATTAAATTAAAAACTAACAATATGTTAGCGTCTTTTAGTATTGAGCGATTGGGCCCGTGGAGAGCTAATACGCACAAAATTTACAAAGTCCTTTCAGAACGTCTGGTCGAGGCAACAAGTTTTGCATTTCACTTGTATATGATATTCTCCTTCACCATTCTAAGAGTGAGTCCAAATTCTGCATTCTGTAACTTGAAAAGTCATTGCTGCACCGAGCTGGATTCAAGAAAGGGTGCGTCGGTTTAAATGGTTCGGATTATCGCTGAGCAACCACGCTCACTCTTTCATCGCGGTTTTGACCATTTATCTTATTACCTACTCTTTGTTAGTTCGTATCCATGCACGCGTAAGTATACATATACATACTATGTATCTACATACTGTAAGAACCCCCCCTTTCTAACCCCCCGAAAAGTGAAAGACGCAAAATCCCAATTAAACGACTCTGGCCACGTAGTTAAGAAAAAGGTAGTCGCATAAGCCCAATTAATAATCCTGGTCACGGCAACACTGATTGTAAGAACCCCCCCTTTCTAACCCCCCCTATTCCCCTATTTTCCTATAATTATAGTTGTATTTTTAATTTACCGAACTTAAATATCTAAGTTTAAATAAACTATAAATTGAATTTAAATAACCGCTAGCAAATCTAATACCGTTGAAAGAACCTAAAATTAACCTAAGTTTGTTGATAAAAAGAACCTAGAAATAATCTAAGTTTAACCTAAGTTTGTTGTATGTTTTAGATTTGATATGGCCAAGTGATCGTCTCCTAATAGTGGTAGAACCCGTACGTTGTGATAATGTAGTAATCCAAATCCTTTTAAAGTAATGAGACAATTCCTAACTAACATCAATACGCAATTAATGTAGTATATTGGAATACCCATTATCCTACTATTCACTGCAATCTAAACCTTTGATGAGCGCTAATCCTATATCTGCTGGAAAGATCGAAAACGTAGATTGCTCCAAAACAACTCACATTAACCTAATTTAGAAATCCTGAAGTACTTCCTCTAATTGAACTTTAGAACCTTACTTCAAGTGTATATATCAGAATCTCTAAACGAATACTACCTAAAAATATAAAATTCAAATTTAGCCCACTACCAACTTTTCAGTCCAAGATTCCCCACTAGTACAAAAATGTTATCATTTCTACCGGAAGTGCTTACAACTTTAGCCCACTACCAACTTTTTAATCCAAGATTCCCCACTAGTACAAAAATGTTATCATTTCTACCGGAAATGCTTACAACTCGTTCTACCATTTCCTTACACCTATTTTAACCATATTAGCGAAGTCATGATAAACCTCTTCTGCTTATCATGACGCCGTCTACTGAGCCCCAATTCCAAACTATAAATTAATCCTAAACCTAAATCTGGTTTATTAAAGTGGCCTTCTATGATGATAGTTTAGAATTCGTTACCGTTACTTTCCTACGTTATGCTCTATATTATAGATTAATAAATAAAAACATAAGTAAAACTCAAATTATTTATTGAAAAAGTTATTTCAAACGATTATGAATTTAGGATTTACTTTATCGGAATAGTTTAAATTATAATTTAAATTATAAAATAATTTTATAGAATTAAAGTACCCAGAGGAAATAATTAAATATTAAAATTATGTTGTCGTTCATAACTAACTTTGAGTTTTAAAAATATATCCGGAAACTTCGATTACTCCTGATTGAGAAGAAGCCCAAAGAAACTCCTCAGGGTTTATTTTTTATTCTTTCTTTTTTTTTTAAATTCTTTTTGGTTTAACAATATTTGATTTTACAATAATTATAAGGTCGAATTACGATGCTATATAGCGTTTTGGAAAACTGTAAATTTAGAGTTAATACATCTATCGAGATTAAATACTATTATCTATGAGATATACATGACCTTTTTAAATAAGTTTCGATGAATGACAATCAGACATGTCTTGCTGAATTCTCCTACAAAGAAGAGCCCGTAGGTTATGTATTATGCGCAAACTCGCCGTGTGGAACCTCTGCTCCTCTCTCGAAGATTCGGCCGACATGAAATGGAGATTAATAATGTTGAATAAAAACTTAGGACATTTATTTCGGAGTAATTACACAATGATAATAAGTTGTATGCTGAGCTGAGCCGGGATCTGTTTCTGACATCGTGCAATATCGCTTCAGAATATAATTAGTATATTTATATAAGTTTCTTATTTTATGTTCCGTGTTATATTGTTCCTTTCGCGATATTGTGTGTCGGAAATAGAGATCATTTCGTTTCATTTCATTTATTCCTAATCGTTTCCATACCCGTATTTATTGATATTATAATAATATTATGCATATATTTTGTATACTATAGACATTGAACCGTTTATGAATTCTCAGGCTGACTTTGCTTCTCCTGAACTTTCATAGAAATCATATCTAAGACGTATTTCAGTATAATGAAATACGCTAAAGTTATGTTTGATCCGTAGAACAAAGTGTATGTATTGTAAGTTGTAAATATATTATTGATATCAATTAT
The DNA here is from genome assembly GCA_963580505.1 of Ennomos erosarius. Lineage (NCBI taxonomy): Eukaryota > Metazoa > Arthropoda > Insecta > Lepidoptera > Geometridae > Ennomos > Ennomos erosarius. The sequence continues at coordinate 4,728,869 of OY756982.1, forward strand.
CAACAAGACGTTATTCTCATTCGAATTTATACAATTAGCTATCCTATCCGTGTGGTAAGGAGTCACTAACAAGGTACTGCTTATGCTTGACCCATATAAATACGAAGGACAATAATTAACTATTGAAAAATATTATAAAGTTGTAAAATAAAAGTTAATGTTTTTATTGAAAATTCATTAAAACAATGTCAAATCTAAACTTCACCAAACTGAACTATGCCCATAGATTTGAGATAAATAAATATATTGCATCTTATCTTATAAGATCTTTGCCTATCTCGACCCTCAACATCATCATCAGCATCATCATCCTGAAGATGTCATCATCATCATCGCCATCATCATCATCATCGTCAGGTTTATCATCCTAAAGACGTCATCATCATCATCGCCATCATCATCATCATCATCATCGTCGTCTTTACCATCCTGAAGGTGTCATAAACATTGCCATCATCATCACCATCATCATCGTACACCATCATCATCATAAACCTATGTCACACTGTGCAGCCGTTAGTCTTCCGCTTCCTTCGACTTCCCACGGCTCTGACCAGATCAAACCTCATCATCATCATCACCTCCATCATCCTGAACCCATGCCACTCTGTGCAACCGTTAGTCTTCCGCTTCCATCGGCTTCCCACGACTCGGACCAGATCATAGGTCCACCTAATGGAACCATCCTACACTGCATCTTCCAGTTTGTGGTCGCACTAGCTTGATTGAGATAAATACCTATTACATACTAAGGAAGACTCTATTCTAAATTCCAAGTTATTTCGTAATAGACGCATAAAACATTACCTGTTTTGAAACTATAACGATATTCATACACAGTCGCGATACTTTCTAAAACCACTTGAGAAAATAAGATTTCCTCCTCCTTCAAGTTCCTGCTTCGTGAAAAAGCATTGTATCTAAAATAGTATTATCTTTTAATCCACTTTCGTGAGATTTGCTTCAGTCAATGCGTGAGAATACGATCTCTATTTCTCTTCCGTCTGCTCCACCTGTGGCAACTAAAGGATTACCTACCTACTTATGCAGAGTCTGTAAAACAATATTATCCACTAGAATGGATATCAACATTAAACACGGAATATTCAGCTGTCAAAGTTTCCAGTTGGAACTAACTCATAAAAAGATTTCAAAACATATATTAAGTATTCTACATAATATCTACGATGTTTTACATCACCGCGTGAAATAAAATGTTTCATCTCCTTCGTGTATAACGCTAGGCTTCTGCCGGCTAAGGAAATATGCAGTAAACAGCACTAGCTTCCCTTCTACAATAAAATCCCCTGCCATCATCAAACCTTCCGCCTAGAGTGATCCACAATGATCTTGTGCTACAATAAGCATCTACACTCATCATCATCTAAGCTCCTGCCGACTAGGAAATATGCAAAGAATAGCATTGACTTTCCCTTCTGTACATTAAAACCACCTGCCATCATCAGACTATCCGCTTAGCGTGATGTCCACAACGATATTGTCCTACAATAAGCATTTTTACTCAACATCATCCTACAAGGAAAGCTCTACGCATTCCGTTCTGTACATTAAAACCTTCTACCATCATCAATCCGCCCGCTCGGCGTGTTTCCCACGACGTTCTTATTCTACACTAAGCATCTGCACTTAACATCAACTTACAAGGAAAGTCCTAAGCTCTCCAGGGAACATTTTCATAACTGACATCTCTAAATCTTGGGTAAAACTAATTACTTTGCAAATACTAGCTACGAAATAATGTAATAACTTCCCTCAGTTGATATCGGTTCATATCAACTTCTTGATTCATATTTTCTTCGGTTAGGTTTCCATAATTCCTAGACCTCTCCACTCCTGTAGTTAATACCTATCTTTGTCAATCTTCCTTTTCGTTATAAATTTTGGTAATTTCTAATATGAAGAGAAAATCCCCCGTTTTCCCTCTCTGTTCCATTCGCAGCACCGTTCACACATTTTTCTGAAAAATAAAATCAGGATAAAACTATATGTTTTGCCATCTTTCTTTTTCATTTTCCAAGTAAACTCTCAAAACCAATCCGAAAATATTATTTTTAAAAGTGTTTGACACATCCTAGAGTGCCAGCTCGCGATTAAGTATGAACCTTTTTATTAAGGAGTTTTTATTCTTTCTACTATTACCTCATTTTACGTTTAGATAACTACTTTTACACCTATCTCCATGTCCTATACCAGTTAATGCAGTATCAAACGAATATTTGCTTTATTTTTGGATTATTATTTACTCGTAAAATTATTTGATTTAAATATATTTATAATTGAGAAAACTTTCTAATATTTGTGACGTCACGAGACACCCTGGATCGTTACAATCGCCCCTAAAATATTTGCGCAGGCGTTTTAAATTTAAAGCCGAAGTAAAATTTTATTCATTAGATAAAACATTTTCACAAATATTAGCAAAACTTCAATAAAATTATTTATGTTTATAATTAAACCCCATTAAGCAATTATAATTTGTAGACGTTTGGCTCTGAACTTAAAATGTAATTATAGTTCTGTAGTGTAACTAACCGTTATGTTTAATTTAAGGGAGCATCTAAAATATTTTAACCGATGGCAAACTTTCAAATAATATGCAGCATACTGCGTATTTATTAGAAAAGTATTAATTGTTACTTATGTTTTTTATAATTATTTATGTTGATTCACCATAAAAATATTCTCGAAATAATAACGTAGTTAACCATACTAAATATTATACTGGATTGACAGTCAATTTGTCTTTTATAAATTTATATTTACAATTCAAAATTATTTTGTTTTAAACGCCCTCTTAAGCCGTAACAACAGTGAATTACATTATGAGTCAATATCCAAAATCTCATCACATCAATCATAACCAAAAGTAACTTATCCCAAGGATAACCTGGCCACCAAAAGAAACCAGGTTGTGAGGCTGGTCAGTCCTAATAACTCAAAGTAGAAGGTACCCCTAAGAATCATGTTTTCATTCCGAGCTGCCTCCCACAAAACCCTTCGATAACCAGATTAACTTTAATAGTTCAAAGTATCTTCATTGCCTATGACTTCAGCAATATTTCACATATATTTCCCACTCTGTAATTCGCTATCATTTCGGATGTATAGTGTAGTAGATCTGATCTTTCCTTCTTGTGGAGTATGGGGTTGTTATAACAGTTTTCTATAAACTTAGGCTTTATTTTTAACCTAGCACCTGCCTTAAATTATAATCAACCCATTTGTAGAGTCGTGTAAAATTCAAAGCCACCGTCAACAAACCTGTCTGCAACCTAAGCCTTTGTTATTCCATAAAACCTCCTCCCTCTATCTATCACACTATTATAACTATTGCTTAATTTTTTTTATTAGATCTCTCATGAACCCCGACCCCTCTTCCATTCAAATAACATACTCTAGTTTATAATCATTTCATAAATACAAACAAAACCCTTTTAACACACTAACACGCTTTTTATTGAATTAACAAGGACCTCCTTGATTGCAGACTAATAAAATGTTTGCTTGTCTTTTAACCCCAAATTATTTTCTAAACATTACGACCAAAATTATGTTTATTTCCCTTTATCATTTTAATTTAGATAATATCTATAATAGCATTTTCAGAAACCTACATTTCACAAAACTAAATTAAAAAAATTTACTTAGTTAATAATTTTAGAGAAATGAATGTATCAATATTTTGTTGTATTTTTAACAAAATCATTGAACGATCTAACAAAATTATTTTATTACTTTCATTTCAAAACTGTAAAGATTGATTTAAAATAACGCAATGTAGTTTAAATTATTAAACATCTAACAATCACCATCAAAAGGAAACGTTTTCACCGTTTTATTTAACGTGGCTTAAATTATTAAATTTTAGTATACTGATTTTATTTCCTATTTTTAAATGTCATTAAGTTTAATTTCAACGCCCCTTAAAGTTTTATAGTCTTTACCAAATTCTAATATTACCTTTCCTAGTGTCAACCGCAAAAGATAATTGTGTAAATTATTTACAATAACATAATTGGTATAATTATGAAAATTGAATCCTACGTTTTTCCTAAATTAGGTTACGAACCATTCTAGTCATGAACTCATGCTATTAATACACTTTCCTAAATAACCGAAACAATAATTATAATTCAAATAAATAAATGTTTACTATGACGATTTGAATCCCGTTTGTAGTCTACTCATAGTCTTCTACATTATAACCTATTGAAATAATCTAACAATGATATCCCAAACTTCATCGCCCCAATAAACTACAACCAGCTAATGATTTCCATTGTAAATCCTAATAACATTATACTGCTTCCGTCTATTTTGTCAAACTTATACTTCAACTGCTTAATTTAATTTTTTTCGAAGATGCATAAAAAACTGTAACGTTCCTAAAGCTAAAAGATACAGTTCACGAATTGATTATTAAAGCTAATTTGAAATATTTATCTAATATCATTAACATTAGTGAAATCTAAAACTGCCCCTACATATATCGCCCCTACATAAATTGTCTCAAAACCTTTCCTATTTCCACGGACAGCAAATTGTGCGACACTAAAATATCGCATCTAGTCAAATCTAAAACAAACAACAAACTGATGCTTAATCAAGAAAAGTGTAAGACGCAAAATCCCAATTAAACGACTCTGGCCACGTAGTTAAGAAAAAGGTAGTCGCATAAGCCCAATTAATAATCCTGGTCACGGCAACACTGATTGTAAGAACCCCCCCTTTCTAACCCCCCCTATTCCCCTATTTTCCTATAATTATAGTTGTATTTTTAATTTACCGAACTTAAATATCTAAGTTTAAATAAACTATAAATTGAATTTAAATAACCGCTAGCAAATCTAATACCGTTGAAAGAACCTAAAATTAACCTAAGTTTGTTGATAAAAAAAACCTAGAAATAATCTAAGTTTAACCTAAGTTTGTTGTATGTTTTAGATTTGATATGGCCAAGTGATCGTCTCCTAATAGTGGTAGAACCCGTACGTTGTGATAATGTAGTAATCCAAATCCTTTTAAAGTAATGAGACAATTCCTAACTAACATCAATACGCAATTAATGTAGTATATTGGAATACCCATTATCCTACTATTCACTGCAATCTAAACCTTTGATGAGCGCTAATCCTATATCTGCTGGAAAGATCGAAAACGTAGATTGCTCCAAAACAACTCACATTAACCTAATTTAGAAATCCTGAAGTACTTCCTCTAATTGAACTTTAGAACCTTACTTCAAGTGTATATATCAGAATCTCTAAACGAATACTACCTAAAAATATAAAATTCAAATTTAGCCCACTACCAACTTTTCAGTCCAAGATTCCCCACTAGTACAAAAATGTTATCATTTCTACCGGAAGTGCTTACAACTTTAGCCCACTACCAACTTTTTAATCCAAGATTCCCCACTAGTACAAAAATGTTATCATTTCTACCGGAAATGCTTACAACTCGTTCTACCATTTCCTTACACCTATTTTAACCATATTAGCGAAGTCATGATAAACCTCTTCTGCTTATCATGACGCCGTCTACTGAGCCCCAATTCCAAACTATAAATTAATCCTAAACCTAAATCTGGTTTATTAAAGTGGCCTTCTATGATGATAGTTTAGAATTCGTTACCGTTACTTTCCTACGTTATGCTCTATATTATAGATTAATAAATAAAAACATAAGTAAAACTCAAATTATTTATTGAAAAAGTTATTTCAAACGATTATGAATTTAGGATTTACTTTATCGGAATAGTTTAAATTATAATTTAAATTATAAAATAATTTTATAGAATTAAAGTACCCAGAGGAAATAATTAAATATTAAAATTATGTTGTCGTTCATAACTAACTTTGAGTTTTAAAAATATATCCGGAAACTTCGATTACTCCTGATTGAGAAGAAGCCCAAAGAAACTCCTCAGGGTTTATTTTTTATTCTTTCTTTTTTTTTTAAATTCTTTTTGGTTTAACAATATTTGATTTTACAATAATTATAAGGTCGAATTACGATGCTATATAGCGTTTTGGAAAACTGTAAATTTAGAGTTAATACATCTATCGAGATTAAATACTATTATCTATGAGATATACATGACCTTTTTAAATAAGTTTCGATGAATGACAATCAGACATGTCTTGCTGAATTCTCCTACAAAGAAGAGCCCGTAGGTTATGTATTATGCGCAAACTCGCCGTGTGGAACCTCTGCTCCTCTCTCGAAGATTCGGCCGACATGAAATGGAGATTAATAATGTTGAATAAAAACTTAGGACATTTATTTCGGAGTAATTACACAATGATAATAAGTTGTATGCTGAGCTGAGCCGGGATCTGTTTCTGACATCGTGCAATATCGCTTCAGAATATAATTAGTATATTTATATAAGTTTCTTATTTTATGTTCCGTGTTATATTGTTCCTTTCGCGATATTGTGTGTCGGAAATAGAGATCATTTCGTTTCATTTCATTTATTCCTAATCGTTTCCATACCCGTATTTATTGATATTATAATAATATTATGCATATATTTTGTATACTATAGACATTGAACCGTTTATGAATTCTCAGGCTGACTTTGCTTCTCCTGAACTTTCATAGAAATCATATCTAAGACGTATTTCAGTATAATGAAATACGCTAAAGTTATGTTTGATCCGTAGAACAAAGTGTATGTATTGTAAGTTGTAAATATATTATTGATATCAATTATCAACAAGACGTTATTCTCATTCGAATTTATACAATTAGCTATCCTATCCGTGTGGTAAGGAGTCACTAACAAGGTACTGCTTATGCTTGACCCATATAAATACGAAGGACAATAATTAACTATTGAAAAATATTATAAAGTTGTAAAATAAAAGTTAATGTTTTTATTGAAAATTCATTAAAACAATGTCAAATCTAAACTTCACCAAACTGAACTATGCCCATAGATTTGAGATAAATAAATATATTGCATCTTATCTTATAAGATCTTTGCCTATCTCGACCCTCAACATCATCATCAGCATCATCATCCTGAAGATGTCATCATCATCATCGCCATCATCATCATCATCGTCAGGTTTATCATCCTAAAGACGTCATCATCATCATCGCCATCATCATCATCATCATCATCGTCGTCTTTACCATCCTGAAGGTGTCATAAACATTGCCATCATCATCACCATCATCATCGTACACCATCATCATCATAAACCTATGTCACACTGTGCAGCCGTTAGTCTTCCGCTTCCTTCGACTTCCCACGGCTCTGACCAGATCAAACCTCATCATCATCATCACCTCCATCATCCTGAACCCATGCCACTCTGTGCAACCGTTAGTCTTCCGCTTCCATCGGCTTCCCACGACTCGGACCAGATCATAGGTCCACCTAATGGAACCATCCTACACTGCATCTTCCAGTTTGTGGTCGCACTAGCTTGATTGAGATAAATACCTATTACATACTAAGGAAGACTCTATTCTAAATTCCAAGTTATTTCGTAATAGACGCATAAAACATTACCTGTTTTGAAACTATAACGATATTCATACACAGTCGCGATACTTTCTAAAACCACTTGAGAAAATAAGATTTCCTCCTCCTTCAAGTTCCTGCTTCGTGAAAAAGCATTGTATCTAAAATAGTATTATCTTTTAATCCACTTTCGTGAGATTTGCTTCAGTCAATGCGTGAGAATACGATCTCTATTTCTCTTCCGTCTGCTCCACCTGTGGCAACTAAAGGATTACCTACCTACTTATGCAGAGTCTGTAAAACAATATTATCCACTAGAATGGATATCAACATTAAACACGGAATATTCAGCTGTCAAAGTTTCCAGTTGGAACTAACTCATAAAAAGATTTCAAAACATATATTAAGTATTCTACATAATATCTACGATGTTTTACATCACCGCGTGAAATAAAATGTTTCATCTCCTTCGTGTATAACGCTAGGCTTCTGCCGGCTAAGGAAATATGCAGTAAACAGCACTAGCTTCCCTTCTACAATAAAATCCCCTGCCATCATCAAACCTTCCGCCTAGAGTGATCCACAATGATCTTGTGCTACAATAAGCATCTACACTCATCATCATCTAAGCTCCTGCCGACTAGGAAATATGCAAAGAATAGCATTGACTTTCCCTTCTGTACATTAAAACCACCTGCCATCATCAGACTATCCGCTTAGCGTGATGTCCACAACGATATTGTCCTACAATAAGCATTTTTACTCAACATCATCCTACAAGGAAAGCTCTACGCATTCCGTTCTGTACATTAAAACCTTCTACCATCATCAATCCGCCCGCTCGGCGTGTTTCCCACGACGTTCTTATTCTACACTAAGCATCTGCACTTAACATCAACTTACAAGGAAAGTCCTAAGCTCTCCAGGGAACATTTTCATAACTGACATCTCTAAATCTTGGGTAAAACTAATTACTTTGCAAATACTAGCTACGAAATAATGTAATAACTTCCCTCAGTTGATATCGGTTCATATCAACTTCTTGATTCATATTTTCTTCGGTTAGGTTTCCATAATTCCTAGACCTCTCCACTCCTGTAGTTAATACCTATCTTTGTCAATCTTCCTTTTCGTTATAAATTTTGGTAATTTCTAATATGAAGAGAAAATCCCCCGTTTTCCCTCTCTGTTCCATTCGCAGCACCGTTCACACATTTTTCTGAAAAATAAAATCAGGATAAAACTATATGTTTTGCCATCTTTCTTTTTCATTTTCCAAGTAAACTCTCAAAACCAATCCGAAAATATTATTTTTAAAAGTGTTTGACACATCCTAGAGTGCCAGCTCGCGATTAAGTATGAACCTTTTTATTAAGGAGTTTTTATTCTTTCTACTATTACCTCATTTTACGTTTAGATAACTACTTTTACACCTATCTCCATGTCCTATACCAGTTAATGCAGTATCAAACGAATATTTGCTTTATTTTTGGATTATTATTTACTCGTAAAATTATTTGATTTAAATATATTTATAATTGAGAAAACTTTCTAATATTTGTGACGTCACGAGACACCCTGGATCGTTACAATACTTATATATATAAACCAATAAGTGTGTTGTAGCTTCATTACTTTTAAAATTGGTAAAGGTTATACGTTTCTGTACCAAATCCAATCCTACTCGTGCAAGCATCGCAAATTAAAACCGCTTAGATAGACGGTACAATGCTATTCACAGTGAAAGTTATTATAGTTTTCGAGTGTAAATATTCCCATTCGGTCGCGTCTCTGGCGATAAAGTCGAAATAATTTCGCAATACCTACCAACTCGTCTGTTACTGGCTTACGTCACGCGATGTTTCGCGCCCTCCGTCAGGATTTCGTACAATCCAAGCCAAATCACATACCGACACCTTTTCTGGTGAATTTCCATTTTGAGCTTTGTCGTTATGCTCTCCTGCCCGCATAACATGCGCACTACGACCAAATTTTCCGACAGTTTTCTCGTCAGTGACCGTGATAAAACTATGGTAGCGTCTAAGGCTGACATTCAGAGACAATGCTTCGAGTTTACTCCGATCGAACTCACGCGAGTTCAAACTCCGGACACGGCGAGTATACTCCGCGTTTTTAAATTCACAGTCGAGATCCAACGTAAACTCCGCCCTCACTCCGTCGAGTAAACTCCGGCCATAGATAGTCTTTTTTATTTGGCAGTATTATGCTAAAAAGGGAGAAAAAATAGCAAATATTGTATGAATAACTGAAACAAGAGATCAAATTTACTGGTGATCACAGATTAGAGAAAAAAACTGGTGATAATTATATAATATTCTTTGAAGGAGACTTTAAAAAGCGCGCCATTTTTCTTTATTTGTTTTTTCAATTATTATGATTATTATGAATGTTGTTATTTACCTAAATAATAAAAAAACGGGTGAAATTAAAACTTACAGTGGAAATGGAAATAGCAATGGAAAATAAATCGTCTCTATAGTGTTCACAGTACCTACTTGTTCACAAAATCTGAGGGAGCTAATAGCTCCATACATATAAATTCTAGAAACTAAATAAAAATAAATGTTTCATTTTAATAATAGAAAAGAAGAACTATGGAGCCAACTTGCAAAACATTGATGATTTCTTCATATGTGCATGGTAATTCCTAAAAGGTACCATATGAATTGATTTTTATTTAATAAACCTAGACCTACCATTAATTTAAGATTAATTCTATATTATAGGTTAGGTACCTACTCACAAACAACTTAAAAAGGCATGGAATAATGTGAATGTGAAGACACAAGCCGGGGAAGCAAAATCCATAATACAACAAAGAAAAGAAAACACACAGGATCTGCCAGTAAATTACTATTAGATTTTTTTTATTGTTATTTTCATTATAAATAAATCTATGAAGTACCTAAATTTCTTTCGTAATTTATTCATTTTATTCAATACAAAATACATATCTTCACAAAAACCACATTAATAAGTAAGTTCAAACAAAGATTGGTCTCAGAATTAAAAATCAATTTATAAATGCAGATCTTATCAGATCACACTTACCTAAAAATCTAGCGGAATTCTTAGTAAACAAACTATTATTGATTTGAGTAACCTTCATAAATTTAATTTCCGATTTGCTTAATTATTTATGCTGCATGCTTAAGCTAACTTAATGTACAGTAAATCTTTTAAATGCTTTGGCCTTATGGCTTCCTTTGATATACCATTTGGTAGTTATAGTGCCTAATTAATCTCATGTTGTTACAGAAATATGAAAACAGTTTTCCAATCCCCAATGTCAATTTCGAGACCTTTCGTGAAGGAAACCTATTGTACAATTGCCCTCAACCAACCAAGGGTCGTCAAGGGCTGAATCATCATAGGCTTCGTAATGTACGTGGGCAGTGATTTACGTCACTAGATATGAATAATGGGATTCTAGGGAAATGACCTTTAGGTTCGGTGAAAAAGTATACCTAGGTGACGCAATTTTCACACTTATGTTAACGTTTGAATATATTACGATTTTCTTTATATTTAAGTTCAATAAACCGTACGTACAATTTTATTTACAAAAGCTTTTGCCATGGTACATTGATATACAATAAAATTAACCACAACCACTCTTTTTAAAATAATTGGAGCTTAATTGATTGAATCAGGCGTGACCTCGCGGAATTACACTAAATATTCTTGTTTCATTTTGTAATTGGAGCTTATTCAGAACGTTTAGTTCAAAAGTTTCATAATAAATAAATATGCGTGGACATTAATTCACATAGCGCCATCTTGCCTCAAACTAAGCATAGCTTACTATGGGAACCAGATAGCTGAAAAAAGCGGTAAAAAGTCACGGATCTAAAATACAAACTCACGTATTTAAAGCGTAAAACCACCGATACTACAGATCTTGTGACTCAAATCTTAAAATTCCTCGCACGGTATCTGGCATTTCCAAGGAATTTTACCTTTCGGCGACGTCTAAAGTTGCGCGCAATCTTTCGGGCCATCAACCTTTAGTGGGTGACCATTTAGACGCAAAAATAGATGCCTAATGACACTACTTGGGTAGAATATGAAGTTAATGCTTTACAGTTACAGTTTTTCAGGTTATAGTGCTTAGCATTGCCGCACACTTTAGTCATTTTTTGAATGGAAATGTTCTTAATGTAGAACAAAATTTTATATTATTTTTGTATGAAAGCGTGGTGCGAGTTTACTTGTTAATTAAAAGGTGTCATTACATAATTAATTTTATTAAATTCTCTGCTTTACATTACAAGACGCTTATTATATTTATGGCATTGGTAACAAGAAAATAGGAAATAATTGCAGCTACATCATAATTACAGAAAAGCTGGCAACGATTGCGGCATTCTTTCGACTCAATGCAATATTGATGGCGTACTGCGCGTTTGAAAATCTGCGCCGGCGCCGCTTTGGTTTCCGTATGTTTAATTTATTGTGTAGCCGCCGGTTAACAGTCAGTTAACAGTCGGTTAGATAGGCGCAGATGTTGGCTCAATTAGAAGTGGTAGTGGTATGTGTGTGGCGAGAGGACCGCTAGGATAGCCGACAGCTTATTTATCGGAAAGGCGTTCTGGGAGAAATATCTCGATGGAAATTGTTTATTATTAAATTAAATGTCACTTCTACGGTATGATAATAAATTCCCCTTGTTATGCAACGACGTTGGACGTTGGAACGATAGTAGTGGCGGGCTTTAGTACCTTCTGTACAGATAATGGGATACTTTACGGTTTTTGACATATTCTCGAACGACCGACTGGCTGAATTCTCTAAGACGCACATACTTGGTGAAACAGACAGAATGTGACTTATTCTTAAGTATTGTAACAACAAGTCAATTGTTTTTGAAATTCTACGGAGAAATGCTGCCAGTATGTTGGATAGCCGATATTGACACTGACGCTAAAATTATGAACTTTCTAAAAGCTTGGAAGTCTTTGTACAGCTATAACATATTCAGTTTTGGACAGCTTGTTTTACATTCAGTCAAAAAATATTTCCTTAGTAATTTAATTTAATCTACACAGTATTTGTTTAACTCTCATAGAATTTTAAATTTTCATCATCATCAGCCCGAAGACGGCCACTACTGAACATACGCCCCAAAGAGCGCCACATTGAGCGGCTGCTTGCCTCTTGCATCCATCGGCTCCCCACGGTTCAAGCTTTATTTTATATAAAATTTAAAATTAATGGTTTTAAGTCAACTTGCACCCTGTCTCCTCGACTATTGCGATATCCCGGCAGACACGTAACCAGAAAACTCCTTCACATCTCCTTAAATGGTCGATGTGGTATTACCACAGAATGACCGTACAACAGTATCAGAGTTGATCTTTTCTGTAATAACGAATCAAATAACGTTTATAAGAATGAAATGGGTAATGAGAAAAAGTCTACGTGAAAAGACTGATGAAAGATTATAATATAAAGTTATCTATATTAGTAAGCTAGCCACTCGGTACTTCAAATTATAAAGTTTCTTGTGACACATTACTGTCCACGTCATCAGCTAGGCGATTATGTAACTTGATTGCAACCAATAGAAACATAAAAATGTATGCATTTGACAGTTTCAATACGCAGTTTATGTGCATAGTTACTATGAAAATTTTCATATTCGGAATGAAATTTCTCCTGTTGCATTGCTGTCAATGTCACGTAATCACCCCACAGGTCTCATTTGTTCAGTAATTTTACTAGCCGTGCTTTTCAAATCAGAACACATCAGAACACAACAGGGCTCAGCGGTTTAAAAAGTGATCAGTTTATTACTAAGACACTTGTTGCGCAATTTTTGCCTGGATACGTGTTAAGAAATTTCTATGTAATTATGTGTCTGTTGGATTAAATAGATATCAAGTCAGTTGGGTAGGTTACTAGTTAACTAGTTGTGTAGCGTATATAAATAATCCTTGAGCGATTAATCACGTATCTTCATTTATCATTTACTGCATTCTCAACAACCACTAACGCCAAATGACACAGACTTAGCTCCTGGACTTGTACTAGGAATTTCTGTATCTAAGGATCCAGGCTTGGCCAGGTTTGGTACTTGGCAGGCTGTTTTCCACACACGGATCCTTTTTGCGTTATGTCTTGGGACTGTAGGGATCCAGGCTATCAAAGACCAATGGTTCTACAACACCCAAACACAGAACAAGTCCTTCATTTTCCTGTGCACACAGAATTTGGACCTGCTGCAGGAATTGCCCGCAGTCTTCAGATTATGAGCTGTCCTGTTCCACTATTAGCGAGGCTGTCAATAGAAGTAGTGAGACACTACTGAGTCTCATGAACTAGACTATCACACAACGATCAAAATGGTTACCTAAGCTCAAAGACAAGACCATGGAACGGAATCTCCATAATTCCCGGTCTTGTCTTGCCTGAACGGTGCAGTTTGGATCACACAGCTCAGTTCAAAGGAGGTTGAAGTTATTAATCACAGTCTTTCTTGTTTTGCATCGTGTTTGTACGTCAAAATGCTGGTAATCTGACGCCACACAAACAGGGCCTGTTCAATCGTGACTCGGTGTCGATTTCTGCCTGTTTCAGAGTTGAAGTATTGTGGTTAGAGGAAGCGATCGTTTTGTTTGTGGTCCGTCTTATGTTTGTCTTTTCAATAGTTGTTGAGGGAACTATAAGTTTGAAGGAGCCTGAAAGAAAGCTGTTGTTATAATATGGAAAAAAGCTGTAGAACTACCATCTCGAGTTGTTATTGGGAAAGTGCAGTTGACTTTGTATTTGTATTTATTTGACGATGGACCTCTTCTTGGGTGAGTTCGTGGGTTCCTACAAATAAGCTTGAAATTGATTTTGATGAAATCATAGCATGGTGGTAAAATATGTTTTTTGTTTTCACCTGGCTGGCTAAGTAGCTTAACCCTTTACTAAATTTGTCGCCAAGAACTTTCCTGTTCCAGCAGCTTTACTGAATTTCAATATTCAATTCAGTTGGGGTTCGGCTTACTGCTAAAATACGAATTGATGAACCTCTATCAGCAAGTTTTCATTTTAAAGGGTTTATAACGGTTCTTATTAGAGATGTGAGTTGACAAGATAATAAGTAGTCTAACCATTAACCATTTCGAATTAGATTTAAATTCTTCGCTAGAAAATGCATTAAACGATCTTGTAAGCATGGTGCTTCCTTAACAATACTGGTTCTATTAACACCAGCTTAGTCGTAACTCTGAAAACGATATGTCACCTAGAATAGAACATTTCAGAATAACGGGCCATCTACTCAGAACGATCCCACGAAACCAAACTTCCCGTCTCCGGTCTAGTGATTGGATCTTGTACAATTGACTAGCACTAGGAATTGACTAGTTGGTGCATACCTAACAATAGTAATCTATGGCACTCGATCGTGGGTACGTTTGTCTATTAAGGCTATAGGGCTATGGGTACCTAATATTGTCGCATGTTTATGTACCCAGTCCAGAGCACATTGAGGAAAACATTTGATACTGTATTTTCTTCTGAAATGTTGTTTTGAGATAATTTGAACTTGGAAGAAATTATACCTACTGTTATGATACTTTTGATCGCGTTAAATTGTAGCCTATAATTACAATTTTACGTATATAAAACTATATTAAGGAGTCTAATCGGGTTTCCATAGTACAAGCTTTGCTTTGTTTGGGGCTAGATAGCGCTGTGTGAAATGTTCACAAATACTTATTATTTATATATTTATATATTTGTGTATTATTTATTGGTACTGTTGGTACTACCCGAGAATACTTATTTCAGGGATTTATGGTATGAATTATAAGTTTAGTTTTTTTTTATTTCAGTCTAGTTTTTTAGCTCAACTTATCAGTTATTACTAGATTTGATCATAGCCTATAACGATTTTAAATGATGGCCTTTTAGTTCCAATTTAATTATAGAGTAAACTTTGGTAACTTGAGTATTAGCGTCAATCCATTACGCGAGCTTCAAGAAACCTGTCATTATTTTAATCAAATCATAAAAACGCTTGCATATTTTCGGCTACGTCACCTAACTTGGCACGAAAAAACAAATGAGCAAATTCTTCCTAATATCAGATTTTTTTTTACTTCATCTAACTTTTGGATGATTCGCAAATTCCATTAATTGAACAAGAAAACAAACGCTTAAAATATTCATGGCGCAGAAAGGGCATCATTTGCATTTTGTTTAGTAGCGTTAGTGGTCGTGTGTGGTCCTTAGTTGGCATGGCAACGTGGCTATCGTAGCCAGGACGGATCACCTAAGCTATAATACATTAAGGACACAGTGACCACAGTAGGGATTTAAACTCAGTAACTGGAATTCTGTTGACATCCAAGAATTCAAATGTGTTATTGGCTGATTATGATCGCGCGCAGGCTTCTAGGATAAATTACTAAATCATCATCGTCACTATTACCACTGCAATGATAGTGCACGAGCCTTCTTTCACGTGGAGAGAGTGTATAGGCCATTCATTCAAGACACAGGCCAAGTTCAGAACGGTCGGTGGTTTCCAAATTTCTTGAACAATTATATAGATCCCTTCACATTTCTTGTAAGAGCGAGGTCAAATGCTGCTCATAACTTTGGAAGCTATTAACGCAGGTCCGAAGTGAAGTCTTTGGTGCAGGATCAAGCTAAATATAAACCTGGGTGCATCGGTTTCAAAGCAGCGTGAGCTGCTGAGCCACACTCGCTCCTAAAAAATACCAAATAATATATTATAAAATACATAAATAACATAAGTAAAACATAGGTTATTAATTATTTATTAGTAAAGTAGTTAATATGTTCAGCAGTGGACGTCTTCAGGCTGATGATGATGATGATGATGATGATGATAAATTAATTAATTCTATTGTCAAATTAACATCTAATGGTACAAAGTATCCCTACTCACTGCGCCAATAAATCCTAAAACTGATTTAACTAAGCCTGTGTTCTTTTAAAGGTACAATTATAGATGTGTACTTAGGAGAGTATATTGCACTTGTAAGTTAGGCACTCGCGTCAGTGCACAAGTCAAATCGTGCGAATTGTATGTAGGTTCCTTACTGTATCTAGCTGTATTGTGCTATTGTCCCCAAGACGGATAGCATTAACTGATGGAAGCTGCTAATTGTAAGTACTTTATAGTCTTTTAACAGCGAACTCTCGTACCAAATGCTTCTAAATGTCACTTGGAAACCGTTAGTCACATTTGTCATCTAATTACATTCCACTTTATATTGAAATAGCGTAAATCGTAAAGGTAGTTTGCCATGAAACACTGTACCTACAAGTGTGTATAATGAAGTTAATTTGTGTATTGAACTAAACCTGTGGTTTGCTAATAACAGAGGTGTTGTGATTCATTCTGTAGAATATTTTAAGAATTTGCTTTTTATGGATTATCATTTTTAACTCAGCGGTGTACATAATTTTGTTCTAATCTAATATACAAACAAAATGAGATCTACTTGAAAAGTATACATTTTTCTCATAAAGTATTTAATTTTATGATTCAGATGGTCATATAATTAATCGGAGTAAAACGAGAAAAACGTTTCATCACAATCTTGCTTAAAATGGAGTGAAGTATTTCTTCACACCTTTACTTTTGCCATAAAGGGTAAAACGAAGAGTTTCCTTTTTATTGGAGCTTTAACGGAAATGCTTATTCATTGTCAATCACAGTTAATACCTTGCATTTAGTTTTTCGCTACACTTTGAGTTAGGTAGTCATTATTTCATCCTTTTATAGAAGGAATGGTATATTTATTAATTTTAATTAATGGGTATGAGAATTAATATTAATAGCCTTGTCGTATATTAATAGCCTAGATTTGTCGAATCATGTGATCACACTACAATCAAATGTACCTACTTAAGTATGGTGTTAGATTCATTGAAAGGGGAACGGAAAATATTCAAAGTGAGAGTAGTTCATTCAAGTGGGAATCAAATGAAAGTGTTTCATATAAAGCTTAAATCTATTTTGTATTATTTTAGGTTTTATGGATTTGTAATTTATAAAGCAAAAATATTAAATTTAAATTACAAATTCTCAATTATAGGCAAGCTAAAAGGTTGGTAGATACCGAAGTGTATATTATTATGAGACTCTAAAATATTCTTAACATTATATTTTTTATTTATACAAATAAGCAGTTTAAAATTCAAAAAGCTCACACAAAGCTCGATTTAATAAATCATGAAAGTTTACTACACCACTATATTTATAAGGTTACTGGCTCAAACTATTTAGGTTACCATAATTAAAACTTAACTCGACACGCAAAACCTCACATGCCTAGAAATATAATGCCTATTGGTCGTGTCGTGAAGCAGTGCTTATATTCAGAGATGTGTTTGAATTAACCGGCCGAAAAAAATCCAATCGGTCCTTTTCGATAAGAAAAATACGTGCGAAGATTTTATCGATACCGATGTTACTAAACCGAAAAGGATCACTTTACATAATGGCTGTATCTTGTATCTCGTTGTTCTATTTCTAAACTCATCCCTTTTTTTCATATAGCTTGTTTGCTCTGTGCATAATTACTGCATAACAGTGTTAATAACTACTCCGTGTTTTCTCTTATTCTATCTTTGTCAATTCCAAACTTGCTAAAGTGAAACAAAACAGTCCGCCTTATTAATAAACGTGGAGTAATTTTTGATTAGTTAAACTGACTTTTGTCTTTTTCGATCGGGTTCGATATTACAATGACAAAAACAAGACTAAAGCTGTAGTAACTAATCCAGAGCTACTACGCGTTTATTAGTAAAACCGAAGTAACTATCCTTCCATTACACATTTTGTTATTAAGACGCTGACAGGACCCAATGCGAGCACGTTTATTACAGCAGTCGAACATGAACTGTATCCTGTATAAAATGCATGCCCTTTATGCGTAGCAAAAATATGGCGATTACGTTGCGTTGCACTTCGACTTTTCCATTTTTCGGTAGAAATAATTAGTTATAAAAAAAACGCTTATTGTTATAGTAAAAATAAGTTTATAGACGGATGTATAGAAACATAACTTATCATTATGATTTATTTCAAAGGGGTGTCATATTTTAATGTAACATTTTAGGGCGTTTGAATGATTGTTTAGAGGTCACTTCACGATTTTTTTTATCGAGAAATCTTTTTGTTATCGTGTTTTGGTTTTCTACAGATGGAAAGGATATATGACCAGTATTAACATGCATTTTTTTTAATTCTTTGAATGGTATACATTTTGAGACAATCATGTTCAAAATAGTCGATTTGGGAGCATTCAGCGCCTTAAGGAGGTGATTATAACAAAAAGTATTGGCAGAAATGTGTTTTCCGTTTAAGTACAGATATTTTTTTATTAGATCTCGTCATTTTTTCTTGATATTATGAAAATGGGTTCTCTACAATCAAACATATTATGTACGTATCTACACAAAGTAGAGATTAATACAATTTTGTGTTGTTACTAAGAATGATACTCAATTACTAAAGTTATTAGGTCTTTTTTGGTTCGAAATCTTAACATCGGTTGTTTCCAATAATCATGTAAAAATGTAAACAAACAAAAAGCTTATTTCAAATTCAGTCATAACTTACCTTGTTTTCTAATAAAATCATGTAAAGGCAGTAAAGCTCCATGTTGCTGGTGTCGTAAAATTATCACGATTTTAAGAGAAATAACAAGAACATCTAAGTTAGAAATAAACATTCAAACGCCTACACTCTAAAACTTCAAACTGAGTTTAGTATTAAATTAAATTCAATAATTGAGCTGTTTATTAAACTATCACCTTAAATTAAGACGTCATTATTATAATTAATCAAATTGTGGTAGCAGTGAGTGGTAGATGATTTCATTCTATGCCTTTGTGCATATTTAAAACATTAATTTTTATCAAAACCTATAATAGTTTATATTTGTATTATATTTATATTTATATTATCAATTTAAAAATTCAATGAATTACTTACTCCTTACTAAAAATTAAAAAAAAAAAATATGATAAATGTATAATAATAGCTTGTTTAGCATAATCTTTAATTTTTAAAGTAAAAAAAATATTTCCATGCTAGATTGTAACAATTTGGGCCAAACGGACGTGATAGCAACAAATTTTTAATTACCATAAATAGATTTTTATTACCATATGCCATTAAATCCGAGTCATTTGAATAATTAATATTGTAATAATTAATATTGAAACCCATATTCCAAACATTCCAGCATTGACATCGGTACAACATGTGAAGGTCACAACGTGGTTATAATATATTTATAGTTAACGAGACAATGTGAAGTTTTGTTACTGAAGAAAAACAGACACATTTATATTCTTTTCTAATTCTTATTGGTCAAGCCAATTTATATCGTAATCGTCTATTTGAATAATTATTATTCGTGCAATGCTGCCTTTTGCTCCACAAATATGTTTTTCCTTCGAACGGGAAATCGAGGTGCGTATGCGTCAAATGACTCTGTCAGTCTGTCTGTTCTTTATAATATCAAATAGTTATAAATATATAGTTATATTTTTTACTAACAGATAGTATAAACTATAATTACTAGTTAGTAGTGATTAGTAGGTACAACAGTTAATTTTCATACATGTCAACAACCAGTAGAATTTATATTACCTTTGTACATTACTTATATAATTTTCTATATCGATTAGTCTCAGCACTTTAAATGTTCATACTATAAGTACCTTTTGGAGTTTGATAACAAAACTAGCGAGTAATTAATTGCACCGCTATCTCCCTACCTATTAAGTGTCATGTCTAATATCGATTACTTTAAATGGCAAAGGTTGGTACGGCTATATCATTAGTGTTAGATAATAGTTTAGTTTTAATGATCTTATTTAATAGTTTTCTATGAATTAGGTAATATGAATCTATGTATAATCGATCAATTGCTGACTTTTATGGGGGCTAAATGATATTGGTTTTTATAAATTAAGCAGAGTTGTGTAAAATCTGTCTTTATGTTACTAGTTTTTTATTTAGTAAAATAACACCTATAGAAAACTTATTAACGGCTGTAGTAAGGGAGCTCTATTACAATACACATATGATATAACATTATGTACAAGAATAGTCTATTTTTTTTTTTTTATTATAGCAGTGGCAGATTTTCGCATCAACGCGACGCGACAGCGACATCTCTCAGGTTTCAATCAGATTGTTGGTGCCCCTAGTGGGTCTAACGCTACTTCTCCCTGTTTGTGGCCACTAGGCATGGAAATGATTGCTACTTTAAAATCACATTCATTTCATCATATGATTCATTTTTTTCACTGTGATTTCACCTGTTCTTTTTCACAGACTGTGATTTTTCATACGCCTAATGAATTTATGATCAATGGTGATTGGCAGTGCTTTATGAAAAGGAACAGAGATGGGATTTAGGAGCAACCCAGCAAAGTTGCGACCTGCTACAAATGATTACTAAGAAATTCAACGCTACTCTCTAGATCAATGTTCACCGCTACATTACGTGCAGTGTTTAAAAATATACCTTACCAGGGTGCTTAGGTCCCAGTTTGTTTTCTTAAGCATAAACAAAATTATGTGTTTTGATATTCACCGCTGATACTACTCTATGAAATCCGAAGCCACGATTCAATAAGTTTGATTATCACACTGTGATTAGTAGCAGAGTATGTTCCAAAAAGTAGCAGTGTGATTTATGAAAAATAAAATCATATGAATATTCACCTGCTCCTTGTGAAATGATCCATGCCTAGTGGTCACCAATCGAGAACCTTTCTTCTCCGTCAGTTGTCGGTGATGCAAGCGATGTGTCCTCGCAACACATACAACCGTGTAAATATAGGCTTTTTCCATTAGGCTCGTCATCCACCCGCTTGACAGGCGTCTTGGTGATCGCATCGCAGTAGATTATAAAGCGGACCGAGAAGAATACTGCTGATTCCCTGATCCACTAGCATACGCACCGCCAGAAAACTTGTCGTCGCTGTTAGAGTGAGACAAACTTAGGCACTTATAGTCTTGTCACGGTCTCACACAAGAAAAATTGTCGAGAGAATATTGTCGCGGTGCGCATCTAGGCGGGCTCGACGGACACCCCTTAGCTGACTTCCATATTAAGAGATGAGATAGTACTTACTATTCTTACGCTGGGACCACACTGGGGTGGCCTGCTCACAATTTTGAAAGCTACGGTTTTTTATGAGAATGGATGACGCGACGAACTTGTCGTTAACCTGATCTTAAGCGACACGGCTGTCCATAACAGCTGCAGTATCATTCGAAATCCAAATAAATGTAGGTATACTAACTAACATCTAGTTTTATGAATGAATGAATTGACAAGTATTTATTTCTAAACGACGCGATGTGAACTCTAGGTCGGCGCCATATTATTTACCTATTTATGAATGACTCATATAAAGCGTGGGTGATTCTAATTTCCTACTTACAGTAATCTCAGTTGCAGTTGCCATAATGCTTTTTGTAATTACATGATTATGCAATATAATACAATTGTTATTGTTAATTGATTTAGGTATTCGTAATAACATAATTACTGTCATTTCAGGAATATTATACTTAGTTCTTAACTTTTAAGAAAAAGGGGCCAAACAATCCTAAAAATGTTTTTGTAAGATTTAGTACTTAGTAGTTTTTTGGTTTAAAAATTCAGAGTTCTGTTCTGTTCTGTTCTGTTCAAGTAACAAAAGTTTTATAATTAAGCATTTGAATTGAGAACTTTCTCCTTTTTCGATGTAGGTTAAAAATGCGTTTTCTTCTGCGAGATAGTAGTGAAAAACACAAAAAAAATTACGCGTTATAAATTATACGTATGTATAGGCAGTGCTATATTCTGTGACATAGGTATACCTACTGAAATAATAACAATTATAGCTGTGATATAATTCACACAAATCGGCTGTCATCAAAAGATCTTTTCGAGTGGCTGTCGCAAATTAATTGTAAACTTAATTTACGTAATGCCTCTACGGTCTTAACAATATTGTAAATCATTTTGAACTTATCCTGATTAATGACTAACAGTTCTGTGTGACTTATTTCTATGGAGATAAGGTTGCTTTTTGGTTGAATATTTCTGCACATTCTCCATCGAATTATGTTACTGTTTTGTAAAGTTCATCATCCATCATTGTTTTGTAATCTTATAATCCAGTTTCATTTTTTAAGTTCTCAAATAGATGAAATTTGATTTTGTTAATGGTATAATTTATTGGCTGGTGTTTAAAGTTTAATAAATGCTATTTTTAATTTATAGATAAGTAAAAAAAATAAATTATAGCAGCGATTAGCGGATTGGAGACAAAAATTTACATAACTAAGATTACTATGTCTCATTCCTGGGCCATTTTGTATTATGCACTATCAATACTAACACAACTACTGTTGTGTTAAATATATTTGTATAATAATAAACACAAAATGTAACCAGGAAAATTTAAAATTCTATAAGATTGGGAAATATTATTCATAAACTATCACACTCATGACAGCTTTTACAACCTACGAAGTTTCCTAGGGTTTAAACTTTAAATTAATATGTCCGTCCTTCGCTTTACTACATACCGTTTGTAATAAAGATTTTAAAATATTGTACACCGTTTCAACCTTTTATCGCCTTTTAAATACTACTTTCGCAAGAGTTTCATACTATTTATAACCTTTTTGTTTAAAACTAGTGTTGCCGTGTGGTTCCTTCGCAGTTTACTATAGGAAATTGCTGCATATTTTTTTTAATTGACCGAGCGTGCATTGTTGGTGAAGTCTTTGCTTCAACTCAATAAATTAATTGAAACTCACGTTTGCTGTATAGATGTACCTACGTACTCGCCTATATTATATACTCGTACAGTTTTAACGATTCTTGCGACAATACTTGCTATTTTCTATCTACTATTTCATAGTTATTTTTGACATCATTTCTTATGTTAGGGTATTTCTTCTTAATGGGGGAAGGATTCATATGGCAAATTTTATTTCGGAAAGTTTGGTCCATGTGGGTGAAACCGCGGGCCACAGCTTGTTAACACTTAAAGATATTGAAGGTAACACAACTGGTTGTGCTGAAAGTGTTACATGTGAATAGATTCCTGCAATTTGAGAGTACACCTCTAAATAAGCGTTAAAAATCACTAATCACTAACAACCGATGAATGGTTACGTAACGAATTCAAAACTTTATCGTGATTTAAGTGTAAATTAAAAAGGAATCAGTGGACTTTACGGCTAATAGTGTCGAAATTTAATCAGAATACTGGAATGCTACGTTTCATAAAATAGCGACACAATCGAATTCCGTTCAAATTGTAAGCTTTATTAGAATATTGTTAGAGGTTACTGTTGTTTGAAACCGGAGGTCACTCGTCCCGTTGTCTCTTGAAAGGGTATCATTTACTATCAGAGTGTAATGGGGCCATAAAAACGTGTGACGTGCCGCCCTCCTGCGGAGACAAGCTCAGCTTTACGACGCCCATTCCATGGCCACACGAAACCTTATTTAAAAGAAGTTACTATATATTAAATCGTTTATAAATTGTATCGCATCCGGTGTAATGTTTTAATAAAATGTTGTAATAAATTCAAATGATTTCTTTGAATATTATGTAATAGAAGTAGATAATTTCTTGCTGCAGTTTCATAGTAAATATAGAGAATTTAAATATCAATATTTTGAAATAATTATAATTATGTTACGTAACTCTTTCTAATTGTTTATAGATTTCAGGCACAGAGCTTTGAAACATATGACGGTTGCTTCGCACCAACAAAGCACTTTTTTTGAGTGTTCCAATTCGATTTTCTTTCACTTTTATAATATAGTCACGTGAAAATTAAGAAATCATCTTAAATGATTTTTCATATTATTTCATCTTTATCCATAAACATATTAAGACAGTCCACCGGCCATGCATTCAATAATATTTATACACTCTCCACTTACAATGTTGCCATAATATTTGGCATACCAGCCCACCTGACTGACAAGTATCACTTTCCGTACAAAACAGGCATAACAAAATTACATTATACATTGGCTTGCATCACTCGATCCCACGTATAAAGTTATAGTTAAACTGCATGTACGAAAATAAAAGCTATTGACAAATTGTAAAAAACATACTACATAAAAAATACACACGCACGTAAACGATTTGTATTATTGAGAAACATTAATAAAATATTGTAAAAAAATGTCTGCCATTAACGGATAATGCAATAATGAACTTGCTGTCAATGTTGTATGTACGTTTGGCTAAACTGGTCGAAAATTTGGTTAAATTATGATAGAGTGAAGTGCGTGTATTTTTGGTATACCACTTTACTATAATAAACTCTTGCCTAAGTTAATAAAATTGAACCAATAAGCCGGTTTTTCGTAATTAGCTCTTTAACCAATCTTGTTACTATATTTTTTACATTCTTTGATCTAGAGTTTTTGGCCGGACTACATGTCCATAAGTTTAACGGCTGGTTATGGGAGGTAGGTTGTCTTCTCCGCCTTTAGCGTTATATCAAATTCATTATTACACAACAACTTGGAAGAAGAAAACCTCGTTACTTCTTCTGTCTCTCTCACTGCTACTCTATGTTACTTTATAATTAAAATATGTGAGCTAATAACGATAAGAGACTATGTGATTTCCTAATTTTGCAAGCATGGCTATACGCATTGAAGTATATAAATACGCATAAACTTGCTTGTAGGGGAAAGCTGGAACGAAACCATTGTATTTCAACTTTCAAGTAGATTTCATATCGGTACAATGGCATTCGATTTGAATTTACGCACCGTGGAGAATTATCGGCTATTAAAGCGGAATTTGTTTTAATATGACAACCGCAACTATTGATTGAGCAATATATTATTTTAAAGGCTTTGCGAGTTTGGTTTTTGAAATTCAAGGCTTACCGCTACATGAATAACCATTGGCTGGACAATGGTCAAAAGCGGTTCATTGAGCTACCCTACAAAAAAAACCTACAGTTGATTTCATGGACTATATATTTTGTGGAACATATAAATACACTAAACTTTAGACTGGTAATATAGAGGTAGAGGCAAAATTGATAATGATATTTTGTAAATTGCTCCGACACTTTAAAAAACAAACGAAAATAACACGAGAGTTCACGAGAATATCAAAAAATCTGCCAACTGCCACGAAGATGGCACAGATAAGCCGAGTACGAGCGTCGAGTACGCAATACGAAAATCCATAAAGGGAAAAGTAAAAGTGATCCACAGTCTTTACAGCTTACCCGCAAAGGTAAACAAACGCAACGAAACCCAATCTCTCAAGTAAAGGCATGTTCACACGTGGGCGGGTAATGCTCACCAGGTTATAGCCGGAGCTAGATTTATTTGGTTCCCGGGTTATAACTCAGGCCAATACGTGACCGATGATCACGCCTACGCGCACAATATCCACGATTGTGCTATCTTGAAGCAATGGTATCCTCATGTGTTGAAGGAATTAGATCATGACTCGAGAGTTACATTAGTTCGAGAGTTTGAACACACAGCTTTACCACAGATTACTGAATATGTTACTACGTAGAGAAGAGCTATATCTTCAAATATTTTAAACTGTATAATCTAGCCCTTCTAATTTAACACTGGGTATTTAGGAATTAATCATAAAGTAAGAAAAAAAAACAAAGCAAAGCGATGTTGGATAAGGTCGCCACTTGTGGCTTGTTGTGAGTTGCTGACATGGTATTTCAAAAAAATCTTTTTACAATAAATAGACAGGCTGAGAACTAGCAGCTAGTGTGAACAAAGAATTCCACAGACATTCGTAAATACAGACGCATTCAAGTTCTCTACGTTCTTAAGATTCTATATTCTATCTTGTGGTTATCTTGATAAAATAGAATACCTTTTCAAACACATTTAAATTATAGGACGTGAAAAGATGTAAGCAAAAACACATTCTGATCTCTGAAGGAAGTAGAGAACTTAGCTCTTCTCTTTCTACTTAAATTTAGTTATTATCAGCTCCATTTTTTATTCATTAAAACTGGAGAGTCTATTTTAAGTTTCGGAAAACGACTTGATGAACTATGTCCCTATAGTTACTGAGTTCTTATGACAAAGCCACTGAACATCGAACGTTAATCCCTTTCTTGTTTACATCCCACAATCGGTCAGTGGTTTAACAAAGTCAGTTCAAGCCGCGACCAACCTTATAACCTTAGTGAGCAGACTACACAGTCTACTATGGTAGATTGCCTGTAACAAAAGAGAAGCAACACAGCTGAGTATCAAGAATATAGCGAATTTCGATTAGATTGATAAAATCTTCTATAAGTTTTTCATACATAAGTAGTACAAATATTCCTAGAAATTTTAAGCATGATTGTAGAACAATTTTTGTTTTGTATGGTGAACAATGAACATCATTTTCACTGTCCAAAAGAATTTTATTTTTGGCTTGGTCATATTATTTGACTGACATCTTTTCTTCCTTATTTTTATCGGTTTTGTGCTGGTTTCTCTGACATCAAGTCCAATCCATATACTATTATTCTTTACAATCTGCTGGCCATGTTGCTCTATTAGAGTTGAAGCTGTTTCTAATCTGTGGCAGTACACGCAAGGGTTCATATTCCGTGATCTAGTTTTACGCTAATCGCGATGAAATTGCAGCGACCCGGCCTCATATGTACTGCCGGGGTCATACCAACAATATGGCCAAGATACAGCTAAAGGTCGGTCGAGAAAGGTCGGTTCCTGTCGCCCAGGGCAGTACTTTCTAACAACTAGTGCAGTCAGCAGTGTGACCGTTTAGAAAGGTCGCTTGTCAAAAGTTTTCGTATTGTTTAAGAATTTATTTATTGAATATTTTAAGCATAAGTGTGGAATTAAAAACACAGTAGGTATCATTTCAATTTGCAAGACAAGTTTACATGGACTGACGTCCTGAGACGATGATACTAAGGATGTTGGCGGCTCTGTTATGGTGCCTTTAGATGACCCTACGACTCTGAATCGTATATCCATTCTGTCTTCACTTTCTCAGTATCAGTTGTCGGTTCATATTATTCTGGGCAATCTAAAGTGTGAGCCACTGAAGTATTAATTTCTTGACGCAAAGATGCAGATTGTAGTAATGCAACGGGAAGTTCTTTCTCATTTCTGTTACAGTCAACGTCATATTAATGGTTGCATAGTCAAGTATGACTGATTGGTTGAAGCTTACGATACTTGAGGTGTGTTACCATTACTTAATAGGCGCATGTTGTGAAGGTACTCGCACTTAATTGATTTTCCATCGTCAATCATTCCTTACCCAGATTTAGCGATTGAATAAATTATTTAGACGAATATGTCTTTGGTATGTCAAAATATAGTAACTCTTGTGCAAACATAATTACGACCTCCACGAAATTTTTAATTGACGTTGGGTCTATAATTATCCAATAAATCAAAGTATATTTGAATAACTTGTTTAAAAATGACAGTAGTAACAACAAACGCTCTTGCTACTTTATAGATGCTATCAATTTGACGAATGCTTAAATTGTGTCCAAATTCAGACTGTAGTACTTTGTCTAAATGAGAATAAAATACGCTTCTTGAATATTTATTAGATGTGTTGGATCTTTTACTTTGATAAAGCGCTAAAGTATTCAGAAGTCAATAGTCGATTGAATCCATAAACTTTTTGCTTGAAGCACAAGCGTGAGACGGGTAAATTGAACAAGTTATCCTCATATCTCGCATTACTGTCCATACGTGGAACCGAGTTATTTGATATGAAGAAGTCCATTGAAAAGTCGATGAGAACTAGAACTGGAGCGCAATTTAACGGAGTCCGGTGAGCATTATTGTCGATGAGAAAAGCATGGACTACCGTACCCACGTTGTATACCTAAGGCACGCGCACATTGTGCAAAGTTTCAAATCTTAACATTGATAACACATCATCTTCATCATCATTATCATCATCACCCGCAAGACGTCCATTGAAAAACAATAGAGCACCATTTCAAGCGGTTCCTTGCATCCAATGGCATTCCACAATTTAGACCATACGGGCATGTTTTCTGTTAATTATAACTTATTTTGTCCCAATGCTATTACCTAGTATCTCAAGTCCGTTATCTTCACAAAATGTTTCTTTTCATTAAAATACACACAAACGTGTAACTTTTATAAGACTAGGACGGGATCGAGTATGGCATGTATTTGAACGTTTTAATAACTAGGTGATAGCATTTAATTGGTACTATTACTTATATTATTGTTGTTATTAATATTTTTCAAAATAGGGAATTGAAAGCTTTTTTAAACTGGTTCAGAGGAAACCGCTCGCACATTAATGAAAAAACATAACACGAAAAATACGACATTGTCATTGTATGAATGTGATTATTCCAAGAAATACCAAGAAATACCTAGTTAAAATTATCAGAGTTGACCGTCTACTTTCATAACTATAAAAGGTTACCAAAAGCTAATAGGCCTGATGACTACTATTAAAAATGAACAAGTAAATATTACTTTCATAAAGAAGACTAAAAATGAATGCAATTTTTGAAAAAATAACCAAAATCGGTAAATAAATCACGGAGTAATAAGCTTCTAAAGTTTCTACAGGAGACATCTCCTGTCCCTTTCTCGCGAAAGAGAGCGCCCCCACAGTTACTATAAAAAATCTACTCGTGACGTCACATGCCAAAGAGATTGTATGAAAAGCTTAGTAATGAGGTACTATAACGACCTTCCTCTGACATCACTCGCCGTTTGAGCTATCTCTTTCTATTCCGGTTTTTAAAATGCTTGTAATTTGGTCATTTTTTGAGATATTTAATTTTTGTTTTCACAAATGTTTATCTTTTGAGGAATATAACAAATTTATCCAAAAAAAAAATTTCAGTCATCATGCCTATTGTCAGTGTGCCTCCTCCTCAAGTAAAGCGGCTTAGTGAATAAAGGACTGCGAGCCTACGATAGCTAGTATTGCGTTATGCTACCATAAATGGGGCCCAGTTTTATTTCTTTGGTACTTATGTGCTTTACTAATGTCTCTGTGTACACTTTCTACGTATTCCGCGTCCATTTTCTACAACTTATTACATAATTTGAAAAGTACTGTTTAGTTTAATTGTGGGTACAGTGTTGATAGTGAGTAGTAATTGAAACCATTAGAGTTATCTTATGATCAAAGCATGTTGCTCAAATGGTCATTAGTAGACATTTCTTACTTAGAAGCCCGGTACGCAAAGCTGACGATTATGTTCCAACGTTTCCTAAAAATTGTGACGTAAGGTATTATCAGAAATGCTGTTAACTAAATGTTTCGACTATTTTTAAGTCTCTGTGATCACCACAAAAAATAGTGGATTTAATAAAATCGACTATTTGCCTTTTTTATAACATGTCGGCTTTGCCAATATGTCCCTAATAGCATAAAAAAACAAAAAAGTCCCATAAGGCCCTATCACACGAACAAATTACCTCACCCCTAAAATCAATAATTTTGAGCTAGCTAGATCCGTTGATTACGTAACTTGATTGAAACTGATTGAAAAATAAAACATCTTGTTTGGATTCGACAGTTTCAATATGCAATTACTTTTAAATTAAGTAGGTTATGTCTCCAATCGTATTAATATCAAATCAACTCCAGCAACAAGAACAAACAGATTGAACTATCTATGCTACTATAATTAACTCGCTACGAGCTCACGGCTCTGTTACATTTAAATTTAGAACATGGTAAAAGAATCCATGACAAAATCAAAAGCCAGAAGTAATAACTAGCAAACGTCTGCAAATGTTTAACTCAATTTCAAAGCCATCGTCAACCACAGCTACCGTTTAATCAACTTCCTTATTACCCCACTTTCATTTTCTAAAGGAAAGGGTGCAAAGCCTCCACTTTGCCTCATAATTTCCTGAGTTTATCTCAGTTTTCTGTTTAATTATCTCGAGAGCTGCTTGGGAACAGCCGATGTTATTTATTGAAATGGTTATAGGTTCGGTAAAGTTGATTTTATTTTGATGACGAAAAAGTCTGGTTTTGATTGACGGCGATTTACGTAGTATTATACAACGACAGACATTTTACATTAATGAAAGATAAAAATAAATACTGATGCAAAGCGTGCGAAGCGTAAAATTGACCTTAACATTTATAAAACTTAAGACATTCGAGTTTCTTGCGTATGTATATTGTATAGCCCAGTGGTGGCCAAAGCGTCGACCGCGAAAGCCTTTAATGTTTTCAATTGAGTTTTGCTCGCAAATATACGCAAGTATGAACTACCCCCGAATCTTGTCAGAGTGCCGCTCCAAAATGAAATCCTGGATCCGCCCTTGAGTGATGCGTGTTCGAAGGGACAGACAAGTAGAAAAAATATAGTGGAAATTAGTTTTACTCCTTACATCAGTTAGAAACAGTATCTACCGCTATTAAAATCTTTATAAAAAAAACATTTGCTGGGGCTGGGGGCTATCGGTAGACCGTTGGGCTATTTTGAATCATAAAGTAGACCGCATACTTCAAAAGTTTGGCCACCCTGGTATTGCCAATACTTTTTATTTTACACTTTAGTGGTGGGAAAATCCTGTTCCTGACTTGCACTAGGTTGCAAGTTAACCGCTCGCAAGTAATTTAAAAACTGGATATAACTATTATATTATTAGTCTCGGTTGCTTTAACTACCTATTACTACCCATCAGCTTATGTAGGAGGTATTCTTTTTGTACTTCTTCTAATCTTTTAAGGTAAGCTGTTGTAGTAATTTCACAGATAAATGATTCCGCTTATGATTTAATTTTGCTTGTTTTTTTTCTTGTGTTCTTGTTCATATTATAGTAGTACTTCTATACTAAAACTTCCGGTAGCGGTCTTTTAAAGTCGCTTTATATTAATTTGTTTTAGTATTTCTATTTGTTTCATAGTATGCAGCAAATTTGTTTTTTGTAAATCTAGCAAGATGAAAATGTGGCGATATACTTAGCTAAATAATCTTTAGCACGACCGACTACAAGTTCAAATCCTCTGCTTCAACATTAGTTTTGTCTATCGTGCATACATTGATTCTTTGAATGTCAAGTTAAACCATTTTGATAGATCATATCCGGTATTAATACACAAACATCGAACCACCTTCAAGAAGCCAAAGATACCTTACCATCCTTACATAAATCAGTATTATAAGCATTATCAGTTGCAAAACATATCGGTACCATTGCATAATCAGGATTTGCGTGCATATCGGTGTTACATCTCGAACGAAAGTAGGATTGAGTGGATCCCGCCCACGATACAGACTTGATCTAAAGGCGTTCTTAATGTGATGTACATACTCTACTATTAGTAGGGTTGTCAGCTGGTGGCTCCATTATTATTCTAATAGATTCATTTCATTTCGTATACTCGTCATCATTGCGCTTTGCGGATTAAACTACTTGCTATTTACCCGTTTTCCCCAGAGAAATCTTAGATTACCGGGATGAAAAGTATTTTATGTGGATCTTGGAAGTGTTAGCAATATGTGTGACATTTTGGTGCAAAAGTCATGCAGCAAACTAAAAAATGTACAAACAGACAAAGTTTCACTTTTAAAATAATATTTATTGAGAATAGATTAAGAAATTTGCACAAAAGTATTTAAAGTTTTTGGTGAAAGCCGCGGGGAGCCGATGGATGCAGGAGGCGAGCAGCCGCTCTAAGCGGCGCTCCCGGGGGGAGGCCTATGTTCAGCAGTGGACGTCTTCAGGCTGTTAATGATGATGATGATGATGATTTAAAGTTTTTTACCTTTGAGATGCTGTCTAAGTTTATTGTCTAAGCTAATTGTGAATTATTTCCAATTCTACTAACAACTTTACACTTTGGTAAAGCTCAGAGTAGGTACAAATTACTATGATTTAGGTTCAATTTTCGACTTCAATTATTGCGTTAAATGAATAAGATATTCTTATTTGCATATAAAATCTAGCAACCCTATTCATAGCCGGCTTACAGAAAGCTGCTTACCTTCACCGTCCGGCCGCGCGCAGTTCCGAACCGAGCGCTCGAAACTCGAATTCATTCGATGTCTTTTTTGCACACATGGTATTCCGTCAAGGACGCGATGTGTCCGGTTGTACATTCTTGCATTTTTATAGCTTTTCACATCCTTATTTTATTTGGAGTTTTATTGTTAAACGTCGGTTTATTGGGTCAATTTAACGTGTTTATGAATCATCAGTTATGCAGTAGCTACGTAATGTTAATGCACCCACTTTGTCTAATTTAGGATTCGCAATGAAGAGTTTTCTGTCAAATGCTGGTACTTCTATTTTGTGACGTATTTTAGTTATTTTTTTACCTCTTGACCAGTTAGATTCAATACAATTGCATTATAATGAAGTTTTAAATGTCATCTATTCAAATAGGTATCTCTTTCGAAATGCAGTAATGGACATACGTGGCTTAAAAATGTGCGGCACTTAACACTTCGTAAAGTGCGTTTTATGACGTCTTTAGCGACAGTTCGTGAAATGTGTTACAAGTTAATCTCCGGAAGCTATTTTATTATCACCAGAGTCCATTGAAAAAATGTGTTGCCAGAGTAATATTTTTTTACAAAAATATTAAACTTTAAATATTTTCTGTTTCTAAATAAACTGGCTGGCTTTTAATGGTGTTAATTTAAAAAAGGCCAATGATCAGGTTAAAACCGCGGTGAGCCAATGATCGCAGGCTGCTAGTAGCCGCTCTACTCTATGTGTCGCAGGGAGAGGCCTATAATCAGCAGTGATCTTCAGGCTATTGACGATGATGTTTAATGAAAAAAAAAAAACGACAAATAAATTACCTTGTGTTAAGATGAAATAAGTGCATATCGTAACAGCCCACTTTTAAAAGCTTTTTAGACTAGTATTAACTTAAATTAAGGTCTAATAAAGTTCTAAATGTATTATTCATCAAAGGTGTTGCGTTTAATTTAACCCAAATTACTTCAACTTTAAAGTTAATATTGCCAAATTAGGTACACTAGAACTACTAGAAGTCATTACTCATTAGCAAAATCCCTAAAGTGTAATTCTAATTGCCGCCTAAATTATATCGTAACTTGAACTAAGGTAATAAACGCAAGGAGTGAACGTTAGAAATGGGTGCGTAACTTGGTGGTACAAAATTGAGCAAGTTTTCAATCTTGTAATGTCAGATGGAAATGATACGTATTTATAAGTTAATTAAGTTTGATTTAGATAACAACGTTGTGAAAAGAGTCAGGATTGACGAGGTAACGAGTACTTGATTGTTCATTGTCATCTTTAAGGTTTGAAATATGAAAACAGAATTAAGTGAAGTGAGTTTAGAATTAAGTGTCCAAAGCTTCTGACAAATATTATCATAATTGACTAAAAAAAAACACAAAAAAACGCTGCTGAAAACTTCCTCCCTTTTTTGGCAAACTAACTCCACCAATCTAAAAATTAATAGCCGACGACAAAAAACCCCTGACTTTTTAGAACATATGTACCAAGTTTCGTCAAGATTCATTGCAAAATGCGGTCTTCCGCGGGTATGTACATCCGGCGTTCCGGACAGACGAAAGCACATTTTGGGAAGTTGAAGCAGAGATTTTCGCTCACTTGGTTCGCTTGATCTATAATAACAAATAGCATATTAGTAGCTAATATAAGTTATTCCGTTTCTAAAATTCTAACGATCCTGGAGAATATCAAACGTTTTGAAATATTTGTAAAGAGGTCTTTCATCTTGCTCTCGTTGTCAGTTTACAAAGCATTTTAGACCGTAATGGAAGACGCTAATTGCAATCTTTCTTTACATAACTGGCTCTCTGTCTCTATCTTCAACAAGAACAAAAACTGGTTCTTTCGAAACTAATTCAGCCTCTCTACAACAATGGTTGCGCGATTATTGTAAACAAAACTAGTCAAGCATTAGCATTCTAATACAAGAAAGTTTCTGTCTCAAATAAAAAATGGCGTGAAGGTTAAGCCCGCATAGCAAAATATAGGTAATATTGTATGAAAAAGCGTAACAAGAATAAAGTAAATATGGCATTTTTAGTAGTTTCAAACACATCATATTATTATATCATCATCATCATCAACAGTTCGAATAAGTCCACTGCTAGTAATTATTATAATAGACTGCACTGTTTGCCTTCTGCATCCCTGACCCCCTGAGATTCTATCTAACCACAAGTTGTCGAGCCACCTAGACTACCTAAATACAGCACTGCCATACTTCTATTACGTAAGATATAATTGATTATACTTAGTGTAGGGGCACAGAATGCAAATGCGGCAGAAATTGTAACACGCGGCGACCGCGCCGCTCTGGCCTCTAGCATTTATTAGGAGTTTGTATTATTGTAGAAGAAGCCCATGGCATGTAAACAAAAAAAAATTGTAACTTCATGAAATCTTTGTGATGTTTTCACGCCGCTTCTCAATTGCGACGGCATCCAACGGCTTGCAAAACCCAACGTAATGCGGGAATGTAATTAATAGACGTGATTTATTTCAAGTGTCATAACGTTCGTTATAAGTTAGATTAGTGAGATGGAGGGCTGACGTGTCCGCTTGATCTATTGTAGAATGGAAGTTGTAGATTTGATTTGAAAGTAAGAATTAGTTTTAGTTTTAATTATGTCATTGGTAATGTATAAAAATAAAATAATAAGTTAAATATAAAAAAAAACATATTTAAAAAAGCTTTTAGGTATTATTTTTCCATGTTCTCCGCAGAAAACCCTTTTATTTGATATCCATATTATAACCATCCATAAATAATAAGCTAAGCCCTTATCAGTTTATTTTTTATTTTGATTTAATTCCAAAACTGACACAAACCCTTAGACACTTATTTCAGTGATTATTATCAATAGGATCTTAAAGCAATACTATTTTATATGTGCATAGAGTTACCCGGTATTATGAAAATCCAACAGCTTCTAAGCTTACTCAAACAAATTATCATAAACTTCTATTCAAAATTATTGTAAGCATAGAATAACACTGGGTGTTTACCGAGTAGATTTAGTACCTAATAAGTGCTTCACGGTAATCACTTTTAATCACTCAAAAATAAATTAAGGACACACCTACTAGCGCGTTCTACGAAAACTTTATGCAATCTCAGTCACGTTTTACTAAGTAACTATTTAATTTTGTAGAGATAAGAATGCTTTGTTACGAGTACCAAGACCGTTATGTTTGCTTCATTTGGGTACGAGCCGGTGTAAACAACATCCGTGGTTCCGATCTTTGGAATAATCTTTATAATTATCTTATTAAGCTCATCGCTTATCGCTCGTAGAACCGATTGGGAAAGGTTCTCGAGTGGCGACTACGAACTGAAAGACGTAGGTAGGACGTCCCCTTACTAGGTGGACGGACAATCTGGACAAAAACGCGGGGAGCCGATCGATGGATGCAGGAGGCGAGCAGCAACTCAAAATGGCGCTCTGTGGGGGAGGCTTACGTTCAGCAGTGGACGTCTGCAGGCTGTTAATGAAAATCATGTAGCTATAGGCCCGGTTTCCACCAAAGCGGAGACGAGAGGAGATTTGTTTTGAATAGCCAATCAGATGGCGTGGAGTGGGCGTAATGACATGACGTCTTCCATTCGTAGACAACACAGCTCAAATCTCTGCTACGCACAGCTCACATCTCCTCTCCTCTCCGCTTTGGTGGAAACCGGGCCATAGTTATTATAGACAATAGACTTAACTGATGATAAATCTCTATCCCTACGGTTTGAATATTCATTTGTTTGTCTGAATTTTACGGGAAGATACCGATTTATATAAAATCTCACATAAAGATTGCTCACACTATAAAGATTACTGTAGATCACTTTTTATTTCGCAAAATTAAGACTTTTCAGGAAAATTGGTAAATTGAGTGTGTACATTGTGCCTACAACCGTGAACCGCAAGTAGATAAAATAAAGGCCAAGATTAACATTCTCATTTGCATAGCAGATACAATTGAATTTTTGTAGCTGTTGTAGGAACCTACTTGTATACCTTGACGAACAACATACGATTTCATATCACTATCAAACAAATCAGTTTGTTTTGACTGTTTGAACAATACCGGGAAACGCTTACACCCACTACAGTACAAAAGATGGCATGTGATACAAATGTCAATCAATCGATTGACATCGTAATTCGATAATGTATCTAATTCATTCTAGTTATAATCATGGAATTAGATTATGAGTATGCTCCAAATTAAGCACTGGACAAAAGCCAATACTCATTATTGGCGGCGAAATAACATACCAAAAACAACCAGCCAATAGATTTCTGGCATAGGTTTTTATCGCAAGTAAAATAATATATTGTTTTCCCACTTCCACTGTCATGACTTAGTGCAGTATAAGTGAGACAGCAATAGGAATGTCTGGTGTTTTCAGACCCTTTTTTTATTGCAACGCGTTTTGTCAATCACTATGAAACAAAAAACTTAAGATTAGTAATAAAAAAATGCATGCTTAGACTGCTAGCATGTGTAGTACAGGTAAATGTATTTTATTTATTTCTTTCTTTCTTTAAATTATAATCTAAATTACTTTCCGTGGATAACTGTCTTAAAGTTCGTAATGACTGCAGCCCTGAATAATACTCAATAGTGTTTTATTTCCACTATTTCTATAGAAATACAAATAATGAAATAAACCTGTTCCCCAATCCCTTGCAAGGTCTTTTCCGCCTTCGTTCCGTTACTCTCACGACTTTACCGCATTTCGGACCACACCGGGCACCGTTACTTCTGTGTTATATTAATTATTGGACTAGACTCAAATTGGTCTGATATCTATGCGTAGCTTATACACCCTTTTTAAACGTACATTCAAATTTGAACTTTATTCGTTTGCATTTAAGTAGAGATTTCTTATTAGTAGAGGTAAGCAAGCACAATCGCAGCATGGCACGTGCGCTTACTTAGTCCTAACTTATTAAATAGAATATGCGAAATATCCACAGTAAAGCTTATTTAAAGTTACTAATAAGGTCGTTGCGAATTTGTTTGAATAGTTTTCCGCTTGTCTCGTAAGGGTATAGTTAAGATTGTTCAAGTGCTTTTGAAATACAACGATATTATCTGCAGAGCATAAAACCAGAAAGATACTTTCAAAAATAATATATTAATGAACAAAAATCTATTAACAATTAACTTGAAAAATTGATAGTTCATTGTCTTGTTTAAATAACAGTTTACAGGTGATATGTGATTGATGATTTAAATTTAAAAAAAATCAATCGGTACTACTATTGTAATATCTGTGGTATTAATTATTATTTTTAGACATTTCACACAGCGCCATCTATTAGCCAAACTAAACAAAACTTTTACTATGGATCCAGATAACTGATAGAATACGTGCAATTTTTTGTTTGTAAATACACCTACACCTAAACATAGAACAAACATCACACAAATGTTTGTCATGGATGGGAATCAAACCCACAACCTACAAGTTCATAACGCAAAGGTATACTAGCAACTGCACTGAGAGTTAGTCAAATTAGTAGTGTGAAATGAAAATAGTGAGTGAGATCAAAACGTGGTGATTTTTCTTACATGATTCCTGATTTGTAGTAACGACAATAATTATCACTATACATTTCAACAAGAAAAAAAAGTCATCCAACTCAACATTCGTGTCATATCAAAACACGTCGCAATATCTGAAAGCTTTTCTTTATAACCCCGGGCGTTCTATTATCTAGGCATCTGGGCGAAGACAATGGCTGGCGCATGCGTAATGCGTTATCGCGATCTGGCTCTTGCCTCACTGTACCTAATGAGGAACGACTAGGCTGCGAGATACTGGGGCATCTAATTACCTGAGTGTCCGATTGTCACTTGGATTTTCTCGCTTGGTCCAGGAAATATCAGTAAGGAATACAATTAGCAGTAACAAGGTCGAGATGTGTGTCTTGATACTCTGCTTTTCCTTGTTTGAATTTCAGTTTTATTTCTTTGTTAATTTATTTCAATTGTAATACTTGTGTGAATGTTTCGTTTTTTACCTAATTCAGTCAGGCCTATTTTTAGCAGTGGATGTCTACAGGCTAATAATGATGACCTAATTCAATGCTGTACCAGTGTAAACGTTTATCAATCAATTAATCAGTATGTATTTATTTCAGGCAAACATTATCCATTTTTGTTAGAGTTCATTTATTGAGTTCACTTATTGGAGTTCATTTATTTAGGTACTTTATAATATATTACATTTCATTGGCAATTCATTCAGAATACATTCAGAGAGGTTTATGGTTTACCTAAAAAATTATCGTTCTATAATATAACACAAACACTCTGAACTTCACAATTGCTTATTTGAACGTCTTCAAAAAATGAGGGTTTGTACCTATCGTATCAATAGCGCTTTGGGATGTAATATCTGCAGATGTGAATTGTTACCACTAAGACTTGTACTATCATGCTAGGCTGGATTTACTTGTTTGCTACATAGTAGAGATAACCACACGTGAATACAAGGAATTTTGTACAAACGTTTGCCCATACCATACAGGCAAAACGTCAGCATTTTTCAGGTCAATGACATGCTAGTATTGCCAGCTTCTCTTAGCCCTACTTATCAAGCTATGTGATAATTGAACACCTTCGGGGAAACTTCGGCTAATTACTATACTAAATGCTTTTTTTCACATCTTCTGGTTGTTTCAGATAACGGTGCTTAC
Organism: Ennomos erosarius; assembly: GCA_963580505.1. Lineage (NCBI taxonomy): Eukaryota > Metazoa > Arthropoda > Insecta > Lepidoptera > Geometridae > Ennomos > Ennomos erosarius. The sequence continues at coordinate 4,768,099 of OY756982.1, forward strand.
TAAAGGATGAGGAGTAAGCAACGATGGGAGCGCTGCTTTGGCCCGGACATACCCGAATCAACAGGTTAAGGTCAAATTTATTGTGTTACTGGATAGGTTTTGTTGTCTGTGAAGCTACGCAGAAGTCGGCTATCGCATTAAATACCTGACAGACTGACTGACTTACGAAAACGAATAAGAAGTATAAACAAGAAAAGAAAATAGGAAAAACAGGCTCTGGTTTTTGTCAGAGAGATTTGGAGTTTGGACAAATGGAACAAAATAAATAGCTTGCCATGCTGCAGAGTTGTGAGAGAGAACGCATTATTAGTCGTTTGGTCCAGGAATAGTATGAATTAAAATTAAATCTTTGTGGTCGTGATTCTGAAATGAAAACTATTGGAAAAACTTTAATTTAATGTTCGGCTTCCAACGGTTGGCTAACATAATAACAAAACACTGATGTATTTTGTGGACCACTGCAGGCTAGTCAGCAACCAGTTGGCATTGTCGGCAGTCTACCCAGAAATGCAACAACCGTTATAATGCCTCATTAGATTGCAATGATTTATTGTACTCTTGTGTGTAATTCTTATAGAATTCCAATATAGAAACAGATCGATGGAATTTCATTCTGTTCAAAACACGAACGCAAGAGGAGGAAAACGGCTGACAATGCCTGTGATGGTTAATGAATTTCGTTTTTTCTTTTATTATGTTTTATACAGTATATATACAATACGTCATTGATTTCGGTAACAATGGAAGCATATTAAGTAGAGTATTTCCAATTACTTGCATACTTTTTTTTCAATTTATACAGGGTGTCATTGAATTCATTAGCATCCTTTGAAACTAGGTACCTACTCCTGATACCGGTCACGTGTGGACCAAAATTTTTGAATTCTAACACATTGGTTTGGTAATAATAATAACTCCAAAAAATGGAGTAACTTGCTTAATCAAATACTACAATACAAAATTTAATTAAAATAATAAAGTACTGTTTTTAATTAGTACATACAAGGTATAAAATCGTTTAGATGTATCAAAATCATCCGTGCCAACTGCGTTAGGCGCCGCGGCAATCTTCATAATTTTCAGTAAAAATATATTCATTTACACTATACTCTTTAATAATCATCTATAAATGATGTACTATCAAGGGCTCAATTTATGCTAATGAATTCAATTACATCCTGTATATACGAAATGAGAACTAAATTCAATTGACAAATTGAATTAGTTCCAGACTTAAAGCACTTAATACGGTTCTTCTACGTTTTTATGCTTATCAATGACGTGACAAGTTATAGTTAGTTAGTTTTGCACTTTGATGAGGGACATCAAAGGTTTTGCGTGATACTGCACGGCACACGTCATCCTGAAACATCGACAGTCTAGCAAGAAGATTACTAGGCTGTGAGATCAGGTCCTAAAGTCTCATTTACCCAGTAATTTCACTAGCTTTAGTGCCTTACCTTGACGCAAATTGTTGGCAATAGATAAAACAGCCAAACTTATAATGCATGGTAATAACCGTAGATTAGTAAGCAGACACGTCACACGGTCGGCGTCTAGATCAAGCTTTGTTACCTATGCTTTCGTGCATTGTCATAAAACACCCACACGTGGTCTCGTGCATAATTTCTCGATTCAAAATGCCCCTTACGAAATACATCTTGCTGAGTGGGGCGATAAATAACAAACAAATCACTCGACTGGCGCGAATCGTAGATACATAGGTACACGTGCGAAGGTGACATTTGCATGCCTGAGAAATGTTTACAGCTTGTTGAATACCAAGTTTGTAGGCAGAGAATGAATGCGACGACCTGAGACGTTTAATCAAACAACAATGAGTCTGACATGTATGGGTGCATGTTTGCCGGTGTGTAATATGACATGGCGAGCTTGTTTTGTCTCAATTGAATCCGCAATGACTTCAGCTACCACATTCATGAAATTAAAGCTACTTCTTTAATTTTGCTGTATTTCTCTTAAATAAGCCAAACAGAGCTGGGGTGGCTTTCATATTTACTCGTATTTCTTAGTTTGTTTACCAAAAAATACTGGTGATGAAACTCACGAAACAGTTACTTAATACTTAATTTTGGAAAAGTACTTCATAATTTTAAAAAAGTAAAATGTTTTCGTCCAATAAATAAAAAAGTTTCAAGATTTTCACGAAGTCAATAAGAGCATGGTCCAATTTGTTTTATTCGACGTCAATAAAACATTTCCTAAAGCTCAACTGAGCTTAAAGTTTGTCGATTGAAATGTAAGAGTCATTGGGCGTTGTCAAGTCTGACCTTTGGATTATTAAACACTTAACAGTTTATATTACATTATACAATATCAATCAATTCATTGTACAATCTTGTTCTAGCCATATTACTATTAAGTAAGTAAGCAACCAAGCAACCACATAATTGGTTGAAAATAAATTTATCATCAGTATCGGTTCACTTTTATCAGTTCCTATTACCTTTATCCCACAAAGTCAGGGTTGTTTGTATTTATTTGATCAAATTCGTAAAACAGTCAGAGTTTTTCTTTCCATGGCTCCACAGAACGGTCAAAGTCTCTTAAATCCAATTGATAATGTACGAGTGTAATTTACAAACCTACATGTGGATTTCCTCTTCATTTATAACGCTGTGCCTTTTTGAGTTCGCTATTTCAGATGAAATGTGAGCCATTTCGTTAGCAAATAGCTGTCACAGAAAGCTGTGTCGCCTCGTTCAGGGTTTTTAATTTTTAGAATGTGTCACAAAAATGCGCTGAAGCTGAGTCTTCTCCTACTATATTGGATACCGAAAGATGTCGTGAAAGCTGACATTTACTACCAATATAGTTTAAAACGTTATTGTTCATAATTTCGTTTGATCTATTTGCGTTTGTAGGACATACTGAACGTCAGCAAACAACGAACAAATGCTTGTTCATTGACAGATGAAATAGTAACTTTGAACCGGTTTCTTCATCGACTATTAAGTACCTACTTATCTAAACATTTTATCAAAATGCATAAGCAAAATATATGCACTACGAAAAGAATGGGCAGGCCACATCGCTCGTAGAACTGACAACCGATGGGGAAGAAAGGTTCTAGGTAGGCCGGTCCCCCACTAGGTGGACCGACGACCTGGTGAAAGCCGCGGGGAGCCGATGGATGCAGGAGGCGAGCAGCCACTCTGAGTGGCGCTCCCGGGGGGAGGCCTATGTTCAGCAGTGGACGTCTTCAGGCTGTTAATGATGATGATGATGATGACGAAAAGAATACATTATAGCTGTAAGGTTATTTTTTTAAATAGTTGCTGAAGTATTGATGAATATAGACCCGGCGGCGGTTTGAATTTCTCAACATGGCAGTAGCGTTTATCCAGATATAAAAATAAGGCCAAGCTGTTGTTGCTAACAAAAACAAAAATAAAATCGCTATAAATGCCTTAAATCCTTCATGAACATTGAACAATCATCATCATCAATCTGCAATTTCTTCTTTGGAGTACTGGAAGAATTTTATAATAATAATAATACAAACAAAATAATAATAATAATAATAATAATAACATACATTTATTTCAGGCAACAAGCTTATAAAATAAACATAGGCCCATATTATAAATACCTTAAAGACTAACATACATATTTTATTACACTAAAACTTAATTTCATTGGGCACGTAGAGTCGGCGTGCTGAGCTGGCTGGAGGTGTCACGTAACCTACCTAGGAACTTGTGGTATATTACACCACTAGGCCAAAAATCCTCCTGAGTGAAGACGGCTAGGTTGGTAGTAGGAACTCGCACGACAAAAGAGTTAAAACTGACGCTGTGACGAGATTCCAGAAGCTACACCCTTAGGTTGAGCTTGTCTTCACCAGCATGAACTGCAATAAGTCTTCTTCCTTAGTGGTAGTGGTTCTTCCTTGGTGGTGGTGGTGGTGGTTTATGCTTGTCTCTTATAGGATGATTTGAATCCAGTAGAAATAGGTACCAGTCATTGTGTCTCTAAGTTTCTCGACAAACGACTATTACGAACAAGACTACTCCGAAGCCCTCAAACGGTAGCGATGGTGTTATACTGGTAATGCCGCCCACTACACGATTGTGAAACGAGCGGGGTCAACATCGTGTGAACTAATATTTAGAAATTATGTTTCATTCACGATATCGATGGTGCTGATGTGCTAGATCCGTGTTACATTCACTATGTCAATAATTATCAATCACTTTTTAATTGGGTAGGTACTTGTTACTATGTTATATTGGGTGTACTAATATACTATTCTATGAGCTTATTTTTAATCAATATTTAAGTGTCAGTGTAGATTTTTTGACAGTAATAGGTGCAATTTAGATTAGCTATTTTACATTTTCTGAACATTGTAGGATTTAGTAGGGATCTTTACACTGACGATCCAATAAGTTAGTGCTACATCAGTAGACTAATTGCATTATTAAAATGTATCACTATCAGTCCATATTTTAGCTGATCGCAATGAAAACGCCTAAGTAATAGTAATAGTATACTATTGCTGACGGGCCCGATAGCTCAGTTGGTAGTATCCCTGCCTTCTGAACTGAGGGCCGTGGGTTCGATTCCTACCCGGAACAAACATTTGTGTGATGAACATAGTTGTTTGTTCTGCGTCTGGGTGTTATATTGTATTCTATGTATGTATTTACAACCAAAAAAAAAAGTATATAAGTATTATATCAGTTATCTGGTTCCCATAGTACAAGCTATGCTTAGTTTGGGGCTAGATGGCGCTGTGTGAAATGTCCACATATATTTATATTTATTTATTTATTTATTTATTATAAAATCTGTGGCTTAAGTAACTTACTAAGTGTATAAAATAATTGAGTTTCTGACTTCCTAACTAAATAAATTCACTCCAAATCCAGCATTAAGTTTAGGTATAAGGTTATAGAACTGCTAGGCTGGATGCTCCTGGATCATTGCGCGAGGATCGTCAACTGGTCACGCAGTGCCTGAATAAGTGACGCCCTCGACGCCTTTCAGGAGCCAGAAATGACTGGAAAATATGAGGTAGGTATTGCTCAGCAGTGAAACATAATAATGTGGTGCTGGAGGCAAATGTTGAGAATACCGTGTAACCGCCAAACACACAAAATTCGTCTATTTACTCCCAGCTTCACATAAAAACTCGGTTGTTCACCTTATGCCTGCAACGCGTACTGACTTATTTCGGGCATATAATGCGAAAAGGAGATGACGATGACAGTCTGGAAAAGCTGGTCATGGTTGGCAACGTTGAAGGCAAAAGATTACGAGGCTGCTCGCCAACACGTTGGTCTGACCAAGTAAAAGAAATCGCCTCTTTTAGCAACGTTTCCCAGGCAGTGAGGGCGAGTTTGGACCGAAGTCGATGGAAGCATTTGGTCAAATCGAACAGATCCTGTGACCACAATCCTCAGTAATGAGGGACTGTGAGTGAGACATGCAGCATATATAAAATTTTCACTGAGCTCTCTTTTTAAATAAATGTCGACGTAAATTGTTATTTTGCAGTAAGAGCTTCATGAAAAGCTTTGAAATTCAGAATGCTATGCAGTACTATTATTTATTCTGTGGTCCTGGTACCTAAGGCACTACTACAATACTTATATATTTAGAGAGTTCATTACTACACAGCCGAAAATAGAATTCTATTCCCATTCATAAAATAAAGAAAGTGGCATGCCTATTACATTACAGGCTTCGTTCAAATCCAATTTCGCGAGCTACGTAGTAACAGCGTGTTGAAATGCGGCCTGATTTAAAGGGTTGTCACAAAAGTGTCGCACAAACACGTATTTGACATATACTGGGAGAGTCGGCCGATGAAATGGACCCGTATTATAGCCGGCTTTCATTTAGCGAACCTTTACTTTTCCCAAATAAACAAGGGCACAGTTATGTAACCCTGCAATGAGAACGGTATACTTATGTTATTTGACGGCTTCTGATTAAATATTTTATTTTATAGCTAGCACAGGCCCTTAATGTATCTAGTGATGACGATAACTGTATAAGATCTTAATAATAATCATCGTTTTCAGTCGGGAAACGTCCAGTCCTGGACATAGGTAGTAAACGTGGTGAATATGCACATAGTAAACGTGGTGAATATGCATATAGTAAGCGTGGTGAATATGCACTGAGCTTTCAAAAATATGATGCTTCGCAACGAAGCATTTTTTTTTTGGTTGCTCTGTGTGAATATGGATTTGCCACAATCACCACACTTGACAGGCGTTTTTTATATAATATAGGCTTGCTATATTTGACTTTAAGCCTGTTTGTAATTTTATAATAATTTATGCTTAGAATAATATGATAATAATATCATGAAATTTCACATAGATAAAAACAGTAACACGAAACATACGAATGAACTAAAGGTCTGTGAAATTAACCCACTATCGCAAATACAAAATTATGTTGCAAGCCGCTAAGTTAATATTATTTTTATTGCCTTCAAGGCGACTTTATAATCAGCTTATTATTTAGGTAATCAGCTTAACTTGACACATTTTGATGTTTTTCAATCGCTAATGCTTGGTAAGTTCAATCATTTATATACTTATCTTTCTTTAAATACATCAATTGTGTAATCTAGGCTAAAGTCTGAATGTGCTAACCATCTATAATAAAATCAGAAGGTGCAGGTTTCCATGTACCTAGAGTTAAAGTTAAAAGAATTTACGTGCAACTGCGATGAAAATGTTCCATTGTTATGTTTGGTCAGTAGTGCTTTACGGTAGCGAGGCTGGGACTCTTAAAGCCGATAGTCAGAAACGTCTCGAAGCATTCGAGATGTGGTGCTATCGTCGGATGCTTCGCATTAGCTGGACTCAGAAGGTTTCCAATGTGAGGGTTCTTCAGCGGGTCGGCCGAAACTGCGAATTGTTGCAAACCGTCAAGCGGAGGACAGTTGAGTATCTTGCCAACTTTTCCAGCTCATAATGATGGGCAAAGTAGTAGGAAAGCGGCGTGTGGGAAGAAGGAAGAAATCTAAGCTGCGAAACATCCGGAAGTGGACAAATATTGCCAGCGTAGTAGACCTGTTTCGCTTGGTTACAGGATAGAGAGAGATTCGCAGAGCTGACGGCCAACCTCCAGTAGTGGATAGGCACCATAGAAGAAAAAGTGATGAAGATAATGTAGTGCAGTTTTTGTTGAATATTCTCAGTTAGTCCATAATAAACATTTCCATTTAGTCATTCCTTAACTTGTCGGCGTGGCGTAGGTACTTTTCGAGAGCCACAGGTTGATCTCAAGGGCCCAATCATCGGATAAATCGAACGATTTAACGGATAAATTGAATTCTGCTGGAATCGCGAGCGCCTTCACATATAGCCCTTCGGGGCGCGACAACGTTCCCCACAATAATGACGGCTGATAATCGCCAACATCCTTCTCGGCCTCTTTGAGAACATTTTTCAAGATTCTTTGACTCTATTTTTAGCGAAAAATGTTGAATGGTTCAATCTACGGACGCATTACAACGTTTATCTGCCCACGAAGTATTTTAACGCTCGCGAACTTTACGAGACAAGACCTACTTACCTAATTGTTTTTGTTCCACTTTGAAATAGGCAGTTAAAACGGTATAAATACGAATAATAATAATCCTTGGTATTGATACCACAGAAACTACCGTGAGTAGTAGGTTGGTACTAAGAACGTAATGGAATATTGATGTAAGTAATATTAATGTGAATTAAGAGCTGTAGAAAAACAATTAAAGCCAAATTATCGAGCTTTACGTATGCGCTTAGGGAATTAAAAAAAGCAACCGACATAAACACTGCCGTTACTGCATACTATGTCTACGCGTACTCGTGGCTTAGGTACGGATATTGTAGGGAAATAGCGTAGACGCCCATTACCTTTTTATTTCCCAAAAAAAGTGTGTCCGAATCCTCGCTAATATAAAAGAACCAGCTAGTTGTAAACCACATTTTATTAACTTCAAATTATTAACACTAACGTCAATTTATATACTAGAAGCGTGCAAATTTGTAAAAAAGTACCCCCCAGTTTTTTATAAAAGAAGTAGACCTGCCCCGACGGTATGAAACAAGATTTAAACACAAACTTGCCGTACCAAGTTCTAAGCTAAAAATGCATAGTTCAGGCCCCAACATAATGGCAGTAAAAATATACAATAAAATCCCGAAATAAATTCTCACTGAAGAAAAAGAATCCGTATTTAATAATGTTTTGAAAGATTTTCTTGATAAAAAAATTGCTACTATAGTTTGACAGATTTCTTTAATGATAAAAGTAAGCCATTTTAGTAAAAACCTTGCCCAAAGATTTTTTGTAGATTTATTTAATGAATCGGCCTGGTCCTGGACCTAACTGTTGCTATACTCTAATGGGGTCATATGTCCTGCACACTCATACAAACCACCTGTTTTAAATTATGTACATATGTTGCAATAAATAATTGAGTATTGAGTATTGAATTACTTGAATTAAGATCTGTAGAAAAACTATTAATTTGAACTCCTATAGTAGGTAGAAGCATAAGAAGCAGTCTTTTTTATGTTTCATCATCATCATCATCATCGTCATCATCATCAGTCTGAAGACGTCCACTGCTGAACATAACCCACCATTAGAATGAGCACCGCCGCCACCGCGGTTTTGACCGCAGGTTTTCACTCTCAGTGCACCTAGTGGGGGGCCGGCTGCCACTCGAAAACTTTTCTTCCTGATCATCTCATCTCCAAATTCATCTTTTGTATTTACCTAACCAAATACCAACAAGTGTTAAAAGTATTTCTGCTTCATCTTTCTACCCTATTTCATTATGAAAGATCATTAAAAATATGATAGATCTTTATAGACACCATTATTTATGAAAAAATTAATATTCCGCATCTTCAATATGTGAGTAATTCTAATAAATCACAATGTTCCCATAAATCTGTCACAGATAAAATATATCGCGACTCGAAGTTCCATACATGTACTCACAACCGAATATCTTACTGTAAGGAACATGATGCTACTACAGTTACTATAGTAGCATCATGTTCCTTATTATTATTATTTTTACCTTTGGCGTAAAAAAAAAACCTTTGGCGTAGAAGCCTTATAATAAGTAGGTACCTACGTAGAAGCATTAGCGCAAGCCTATCAAACAATAAAAAATAGAAGCATAGGATACTCAATAATCTTAGGAATGATCCACTCCTTGCTGGCTAAGATACTTTGCATATTGGTGGTAAAATCAGTGGTTTGCAACTAAACCTTTGCTAAGTTTAAAACTCTAGAGTGTCGTTTCTAAATCTCTATAATTGCTCTGCAGAAAAAAAAAACAGAAACTGAGACCACCGAAAATATGTGACACTATGAAAGAAAGACGAGAACTTCCGCTCCATACAAACTATTCATTATTCCATTACGTAACCATAGATTAGTTACTATATACAAAATAACTGCAGCATTACCATGTGGGGGCATGATCGTGACACACCTAATTGACTAACGTAGACCAAGCCACGGGACGCATGCAAAGGCAGAGTTGTCACATCGATTGGCCGCATAAAGCTCGCTATACCTAAAAAGTCCTTCCGTGTAAACTGGCTGCAGAAACCGGCCTATTAGGGTTGCCTCGCCGATAAAATCAGGGATCTTATTGAAAACTTGCTGGCTACACGGAATGACTTTAAAAGCTCGAATACCTTTTGATGGCAGGGTTATCGGTTTCGTATTCTTTTTATGTTGAAAAAGGGTTTTGAATAGTAATTTGGACACGTTTCTTAACTGCTTTTAGAGATATTTAGTTTTAAAAAAAAGAAGTATCAAACATGTTCGTTAGTTTGATGAATAATAACAAATAAAAACTTTTTTATTTATAAGGTATGTCTATTTTTTTATTGATTTCAATGATTAACTATTTTTAATTTTTAATAATAACTATCTGACTTCCTTTGGCTTTTGTCTATACCATTATTTGTACTGAACTATGTATTGTATTGAACACACATTATTGTGCTGAACAGTTACAAAAAAAGGTTTGCCCAAATCATTGATAAGAAAGTGCATACCCTGAAACAAACAGACAAATCCGACTAACAATTAAATGCCAGACCTATGAGAACCCCTTTAGACGTGGAGGGTCCACAATCATTACTAGATCCATAAGCTACGTGTCGTACCAAAGCAGTTTAACAGGAACGTCATTGTAAGTCCAAACAGGACATATCAAACGCATTGGCTTGCACACGTTGCTTGGTGCAGTACAGACAAACAGACACGCCACGTCCTGTGGATGTGTGCTTATCGAATAGCAATAAATATCATCAGTATTAATATCTCATTGGTTATGTATAGCTGTCACCTCTTATATGGAAGCAGTGACTACGAAAAACAAGAGGTTCCCAAGACGTCCATACAATATTGTAGATTAGTTGTAAGCACAGAGTTAGAATTCATTATATTATCTATATCTATGGTTGTAAGTATTGAAATGTTGTATATTTATAGTAGAGTTGCCAACATGCCGCACGAAGCATTTGGCTGATTCTTTTATCACTATTACTACTAGGGAATTCCACTTACTGTCGGCTCATTTTTTCTTGACAAACATAATTTTGGTCTTTTTAAGACTTGAGTGAATAGGCTCCTTGTGGGTCAATGTGCTCATCAAGCGAGTTGCGGTCAAACGTTGGCCTATTCGAACAAAAAATAAAGATTTTTCATTTTCTTTTTATCGATAGAGTTACCGGTTGAAATCAGACCTACATTAAAGGTTTCGAACTAAAAGTTACAAAAGGTAAAATATATTCCGAAAATACCATCGATTTTATTAGATTATTAATGAAAATCAGTATCTAACTTGCTTTTAGAAGCATAACAAGCAAAAAATAAAGCGTAAAAATCAACGTATTTTGTGTTATTGTGCTCTTTTAAAAAGTTGTAATTTTAGTCGCACTTTGAGGCATCATGCCTCCGTGTGCTACAGCACATAATATAACACTCGTGTTGCATTATAAAACAACACACACAAATGAATTGCTTTTCATCAAGCAGTGTAGGACCAACCACAGCTGCGAATCATACAGTCAATCTAGCATCATTGAACACCGATCAGTCAAGCACTATTCAAGTGACCACACCAGTGGTGTCCATTATATCAGATGACTTCACGCCAGTTCAATGGGTGACTAATTAACTGGGCTTTGGCACGCGTGATCGCGTGAAGCTTCTCGCTCCTTGATGGTATTATAATACTGAGGTATTTAGGTTGTTTTCGCGTAAAGTTAACACGAGTAAGAGTAAGCCTGGTTTAGCGGTAGCTCATGCAAATATCGATCTTATATACTTCCTAATAAGTAGCTCAGCCTATTACTCCGCTCCGATTACTTTCCAAAGGTGCGGAATTTACGATTTTTCTGTGTGGAAAAGTATAATAAAACTCCAAGGTCAAAAATCACAAAATTTAAGTGTCATAGTCATTAATCTACGAATCTGCTCTTCAGCAGCATAATAGATTATCATCCTTATGTACCACATTCATTCAAGAATTGAATATAGTAAAGGTGAAGAAGGAATGAAGAAACTACAATTTTGACTTATCTGCAGTGGTTTCTTTACCGTTATAGCGAGCAGGCCATTTCTATATATTTATCTAGATTTTCTGTCTGACACTCCTTGTACAGCAGGTACGGCTGTGCCTTATTTGCCACCTACAAAGACTAATAAGCTCTTGTCACAGGTGCACATTTTATATTAACAAGCGTCGGTTTCTGTTTATCTATTCACAAGTTAAATTCAGTTAGTTCCACTTTACAAAAGCCTTTCTGAAAACCCTTTCAAAACTGACCTGACATATTTCAATAGACCTTTTTAAGTGAAGCTTGAAAGCTCTCAAAATACCTTTCCTTAATTTAAATACAAGAAATTCGGTTAAGCGTAAGCATCCTCAAAGGCGGCACGACACGGCGGCACTATTGTTCTCAAAGTAATATGCATAATTATATAAAGAATTTAATCCACGACTGGATTCAACGAAGCACATTTTAATTGGTAAGCATAGGCTAAATGAGCATCGGGATTTGACGAAATAGTGGACCACACAGTGTGACGAATAAATTTTGGTTTCACAACGTTGTCACGATTTACATTAGGGTCTACAGTGGAGGAATAATAAATGACTACACGATTGAAACAATATACAAACTTGATTTTAAGCTTTAACTCTGCTTCAACACTTGTGAGGTCGTTCATGAAATGCTGTCGGCTGTCCTGGCTGTTTTTAAGGCATCTTAGAAACCTTCGCGCTCAACAATTCTAATAAAGCTGGCCACTTGCATATTTACACGAGAAGGTAAATAGACAAGCATTATTTATGGTGCAACGTTATTTATTCATCTACTGTACATACTCAAACGTAGTAGATTAGATCGATGACACCCAATTTATGTTACACATTCAAATTTGTGATTTTCAGCTGCAAGATTATTGTTTTACTGTATACCGAATGTTACTATTTGACACTTTAAAATCAATTCTAAAACATTCGTATCGTTTGGGTATCTTGATGAGTGCATTTGTCACACGGAGTCACGTTTTGCTGCAATCGTTAAATTGAACAGTAAGTAAGCTCAATTATTTTTATCAACTTTATTAGATAGACCGAATATTTTATCCATTGGCATAATCATTTCAGTAAAATCGAAATTAATAACGTCCATTAAAACAGCACGAAATATCGAACTTTTTTACACTGTTAGTTGACAGCTCAATCAAAATTCTTCGAAGCAATGTGCGATCATATCTACATTCTACATACATCAAACTTTTTGTTATTCAATTGATAAGTTTCATACGTAATGGTTCAAGTAGATAGATGAATGCATATAACTCTGCAATAAGCAGTACAGTCATGCACGTTTGTGCATACGATTACAACACTCACACCTACATCCGGTGAACGGAAACATTGAGTTACATTTGAAGAAGGGAAGTGAATCTAATAAAGTATGCACAAAAGAGATTATCTGTAAGATGTTATTCATATTTCATGATCGCGTTTGCAGGATTACTTATTATTGATTTGTTTATTATTTCGCCTTTACTGAAGTATTACTTTTTGTGTATGACTTTCTTTTTTTTTTAACGGGCAGTATGCCTTTGTTACTCAAGCTAACTACTACAATAATAAAAACTAAAACTAAATTGGCTACACTACCTACTACAAAGAGCTGAGATACTCCAAGATCAATTCTGCTGAGCAGCTAAAGCGGCACAAATATAGTAATCTCGGTAGCGGTTATATATTTGAGCCGTTTGGTGTTGAGACCTTAGGTCCATGGGGACCGGGAGCTCACCGCGTTTTCCAAAGTCAATCAGACCGCCTGGTCGATTGGGGTAACGCATCAGCATTGCAATTCAACGAGGCAATGCTGCCAGCATTTTGGGTACGCTACCTACTGGCAGTGGGCTGGAGCGTTTGGACTGTCTATAGGCCATGGCGGCTATTATACAGTCCATTTATGTTCTATGACATTATTGAGTCTGACATGTCAACAGCCTGAAGACATCCACTGTTGAACATAGGCCTTTCCCACAGAGCGCCACCTTGAGCGGCGGCTCCCTTCTGCATTTTACTAGTAAAGATCCAAAATAAAGTTGTAAGTAAATTCTACAGGTGCGCGAACCATATTATATCTGCTATCGTACCTCACTTTTCTTTTGTGATAGTGAATGTGATGATGATGATGATGATGATGATGATTATGATAATTAGTTTACTACAGACTATTCTAAGCTATGGTGAGTTTGGAATTTTTATTCAAAAGTCTGTTATTGGGAATACTACCAATTGAACATGATCATTCTAGGTTGTAGCCTGAACTTTCGTCAGAAATGTGAAGTGACTTTTTTCTGGGAGATAATATTTTACCCATATAAAGCAAGTGCAGCTGCTAGAGAATAACAAGTAGAAAGTGCATGATTTACGTACGTTATCGCAATTAAAGATTGAAATACGAATTGATTGATTTAAAGCACCAAGTTTGAACCAGTCCGGAGATATTAGAAATATCTTTTGTTCTAGATCTGGTGAATGAATAAATTGGCATTTCACTTCACTTGTATGTTATTATTGAATATTGGTGATTTATATTTATTACAATAACGTAAATTACGGTGTTGATATAATCATTATTAATTAAACGTAAAATAAAAATATATGATGGTAACCCAACAACTTGATTACTTTATACATTGATGGCTACATAATACAAGTACATTTTTAGCAAAATCACAGTTAATAAAATAATTATTATAGGTACTAATAGTATAATCTACAATTTTTTGTACTTATTGCATCGTTTGGTAGATCGCGTTATTTCAAAGCACCCAAGTAAAATTAATTATGCTTCTTGATTTAAATTGCAAATATTTATGTAACTCATAGACGATCCGCAGGAGAACTAAAGTGACCGATGTAGCTCTTAGGATTAGCAAGTTGAAATGGCAATGGGCAGGCCACATCGCTCGTAGAACTGACAACCGATGGGGAAGAAAGGTTCTCGAGTGGCGACCACGATCTGGAAGACGCGTAGGCCGCCCCCCACTAGCTGGACCGACGACCTGGTGAAAGCCGCGGGGAGCCGATGGATGCAGGAGGCGAGCAGCCGCTCTAAGTGGCGCTCCCTGGGGGAGGCCTATGTTCAGCAGTGGACGTCTTCAGGCTGTTAATGATGATGATGATGATGATTATGTAACTCTTATAACACTCTAGCCATGATTTAGTATCCATTGCATAAATGTCAGTGCACTTTACTAATAAAAATGAGCAATTACATTCACCACCAAGAACGGGGTATCATCATCATTATCAGCCCGCAAATGTCCACTGCTGAACATAAGTCTCCAGAGAGCGCCATTTTGAGCGGCTGCTCGTCTCCTGCATCCATCGGCTCCCCGCGTTTTTCACCAGATCGTCGGTCCACCTAGTGGAGGGTCTGCCTACGCTGCGCCTTTCGGTTCGTGGTCGCCACTCGAGAACCTTTCTTCCCCATCGGTTGTTAGTTCTGCGAGCGATGTGGCCTGCCCATTGCCATTTCAACTTTCTAACTTTGAGGGCTATATCGGTCACTTTAGTCCTTCTGCGAATTTCTTCGTTCCGGGGAACGAGGTATACTACCGTTTTAATCAAATATGATGTCATAATTTAAGATAATAATTTACTTCCTACCAAATTTTTTACTTCTATTTTGACTAGGGTACTCTCACTGTGGTTTCTATTATTATTGCCGCTGAGAACACTTTCCATTTTAAGTACGATTGAAAACATATTGTTTTGCCAATCGTTATTTGCATTTGCATTGTTTGTTTTGACATCCAAATCAATTGGAAATTGTATGAGATTGCAAACGCAATTGGTTTCAATTGTATTGTGGACGGCAATCATCGGGTAACGAATGTACACGACCCGTCCCTTCATTAATCAAACTGGGACAGTCTCAAATTGGTTCTTCGAGATTTCTGTGTCTTATGCATCAATGTCGAAATGAATATGTTGCGTAATTTTTTCTATTATAATTGCAAAAATTATTGGGTTGCACATTGAAATAATATCCGAATTTAGCCTTTTTAATAACCCACCACATCTAATGCCAAATATCAAATAGCGAATAGGTATTATCTATTATAGTTTAGAATTTAAACTTTAAAAACTATACAATTAAGTATTATTGCTGCACTTTGTTATTTTAGACTAAAAATCCAAAATAATTGTTACCCAATTGTTGCTTAAAATATTTTGTTACTTTTAAATTGCTAGTAAAATCATCTGTTTGTAATGAACTGTTAATGTATGTTCGCTCCGTGATTTCACCAAAAGTTTCCAACGGAGGACACCAGCGCTGGTTCGGCAGAACCAGCATAATGCTGAGTTTGGGACCGATTTGTGACAATGGCTTTTATCTTTAATTACAGTTGTAGGTAGTATAGCTGCCAATATGTATGTTTAACATGTGCCTAATTGTCGTTGTTGCAAATAAACTAATTTCATTTCATTTCATTTCAAACTAGCCATAGAGGAATAAATGTTGCACTCCAGATCTGTGTGCAAACTAGCATAGTTGCTGTAAAAATGGATGAAGTAAGTATGATGGTAATCATCGTAATAGGACCACCCCTTCTCTTCCCGTGGGTGCCGTAAAAGTCGGCTAAGGGAATATCCAGGGATTGGGCTGCAGCATTCTCCTTGGTCTCTATCATTAAAATCCACTACGATGACCAAGCCGCCTGCCAAGCGTGGTGATTATGGCAACCCCCCCCCCTCAAAATGGCGCTCTCCGGGGGAGGCCTATGTTCAGCAGTGGACGTCTACGGGCTCACGATGATCATCATCATGCTGAACATAGGCCTCCCCCAAAGAGCGCCACTTTGAGCGGCTGCTTGCCTCTTGCATCCATCGGCTCCCATGGTTCTGACCAGGTCGTCGGTTCACCTAGTGGGGGGCCGGCCTACGCTGCGTCTTCCAGGTCGTGGTCGCCACTCGATGTTAAAAACAGTAGCAAAATATTTAAAAAAATAATGGCAAGATTGAAATGACTTTTAACAATGCGCGCTAACAAATGCACTTGTATAATTTTTAATTACAATTAAACAAACAACAAAATGCTTAATTAACAAATAAACGAATTACCAAAGCCGCGTTCTCACACTGAAATGTTGTCTAGCAAACTATTTATTCCATAATTTACCTACAGTAATTGCAATCGTTTAGGCGCCTGCAATGAACCAATAACTAACAACGACAGATTTGCAGCGAGACCTACTCATCACGACGAAATAAAAATAAAAATACAACAGTAGCTGAACTGTAAATGAATTAAATATTACCTGTATACGCTTAACGAAAAGGCAATTGAGATAATGATTGTACAATTAAAAAGTGAATTAAAAGTCTCCATGGAATGCTTTCTAAATGTAGATACCACAACGTTTATGTTTAATTATCGCTTATATCTCATTTTCGTTAATATATCTAATTACCTACTACTGTGTAATTTGTATAACACTAATAATAGTGTTATATAAACGACTTTGCTTTTTCGATTATAACTTTGCTGTAGCTATAAAAAACAAATACTCGTGTCGCAGTTTTGTCTTATTGGTTTCTGTAGTATCTAAAGTGAAGGTGTCATGTGAAGTTGAGCTACTGCATTGTTTCGTATACTGCGATTGCCTTTTATACCGGCAGAGGGGTCCGACAAATGTTTAATTAATCACTTCTTTGTATCACGACCTATTTGGCCTAACTCTATCTTGTTCAGAATTTATATCTCTGTGTTTTCAATTGCTTGCGTGTAGTCCCGGCTCTATCTTTCAGTTATTTTCAAGGGAAATCTCTTGCGGCGATCAATCGACATCGCTCGCTGTAGATGCTTTGATTTATTGGCCATGTCTGACGTGATTTTATGAAGCAGAGAAGGGTATTACATATAAGGACCAAGGAGTTCCAATTGTATGTGCTATTTATCAATTTCTGTTACGGCATTCACTAGCGATCTATCTATTGATTAGATGTTTCAATACCAATAAAAAAGAAGAGGAGGTGTTTTATTAAACTTTGATAACATGTTGCAAAAATTGAAACAATAAAGGATTAGCTGAGCTTTTTTGTATTGAAATAACAATAAGAATTGTGTTCAGAAAAAGGTTAAAAGTCACAAATATTCAGAGTATACTCCTAGAATTTAGGTTCCCTAAAGAGTGTAGGGTTGCTCAATGCTCAACTTTTCGTTTTCACATTCTTGCCATAGCTGCCTAGCTTTTATTTATAAGCGATTATGTGCTGGTTGTATTTTGTGAAAATCCGTTTATCATTAAAGCAAATACAACTTACTACAAATAATAACGATATAATCTTTCACAGAACAATGCCAAAACTGAAGATTTTCTTAATATGTAATGCTACATGTATGTATATATCATAATATATTACCTGGTTTCTATTATTCATTCACAACTTTTACATCACAGCACTTGACAGTCCTTTTCACAGTAATTTAAGCACAAAAAAACTTGATTTTTCTCAAAATTTTACATCACTTTATCGATTTTGCGCGCGGGTCACGGGCCCGATTTCTAGACACGACTGCTCGGATGGCAGTTGTTTTGAAACTGTTTTTTTTGTTTCGAATTTAGTTTCTCTTCAAATTCATATTTTTCTTTTTCTACTGTCAATTTCAGTGAGGTATTTTATAGTTTGGCCATGATTGTATGTATTTTGACTCTAGATTTATTTTTTTACTATTCTGTATTCAAAATTTTGAAAACTGCAAAAATCTAGAACCTTGGAATGCTAGCGAGGTTTCTTTAGAAAAGCTGTCGCTATGGAATGGCAGTCTCAATTTACTCCTCGAACGAGGAACACTAAATTGATATAAGGCCATTCCCGGGCCAGGCAAGGCCCGGGAACTCAAGAACGCCTTCAAAAACCATCTTTGGCTATCCAACACCAAAATTGTGAAGTGAATCTCCATCTACGTCAATCGCTGCGCCACGACATATCCATTGTCAAATCGCCGATCGCCGAGCTACATCCGCTACAGCCAGTCGCGAAACTACGACGAATCTATCGCCGAGAGCTGATCGCCGAAACTACATCTGTTGTCACCGTCGGCCGCCGTATCTACCACGACGAATCTATCGCCGAGCGTCAACCAGTGAGACGACCGGCTTGCCTTTTTCAAACATTGAGTGGCAATATAACTTCATCACCATGTTCCGGCCCGTCGTCCGTCAAAGCTTTGACGACTAATACCTGCGTGTCTCCTGCTCCTGCATCTTGAATCTGAGCTGCGTAATAATACTTCATCGACGGTGGAAGGACGAGAATCTTCTTCTGGATCCAGAAGCTAATAACTAAATGAGCTAGCCGCTGAACTCTGGAAGTCGGACAAACTAAAGGCAACGAATTCCTCAGTCTCTATAACGACAGTGGGCCTTGTTTGAATAAAGACCCGGAAGTGGGCCTTGTTTGTTTGAAGACCCGGAAGTGGGCCTCGTTAAAGACCGGAAGCGGGCTTTGTTTATCTGAAGACCCGGAAGTGGGCCTTGTTTGGATCCAATAACATTCTAATTCTACCGTGATAACTTGTAGGCCGTAAACAACTTAAATTTCGCGTTCTTCCGCATCATCTAGAGACTCTTTTTTTTGCTTTCTACAAAGCTTGTAAAATTTACGAAAATAAATATCTGTTACCAATTCCTTTTTTTCTCTTCAGCTCTTAGGATCCTGTCAACCTAGGCACTGTTTAGGTAGGGGAGGAGCTGCTCATTAACTTGTAGCGTTCCATTCTACCTTTTTCACGAAAGGAACGGATGTAACGTGACAGTTTGGCGCCCAACTAAAATGAACCCTCTAAAACATTCTTCTAAATTCTAAAATAATACTTACTCAAGTAGGCTAAAATTTGATATTGACTTTTGGCTCTAACGTAATATCTTAGGTACTTGCTTAATTTATTTTTATACAGGCAGGACACGCGGAACATCACACTTACATTCTACAACACTCGCATAGTACTTAATACTTAAACGAACTTAAACTTGACTTGATTTTATCCTTGACTATTGACTTCAACTTGTGACTATGGCGAGACCAATTAAATACTCGTTTCTAAACAAACTTGAACTGGAATATGAAGTGACTATCAGAGGTGAAAAACCAGCTGACACTTTGACAACTCTTAAGGAGCAGCTGGCAAAATTGAGTCACATTCAACCTGAGGACATAAAATCTTCTCCAATACCTCTCAAACATGACCTCTCCCAAGCAGAAATCACGTTTAATTACGTCGAGGGTAAAATCTCGCACCTCGAAGCCACGGATGATAAAAGTAACCTGAGGAAAGTTGAATCTTTCGTAAATCATCTTCATTATCGCCTCGAACGCTTTAACGCCGTTCCACCATTTGTTGAGTCATGCTCAAACATACGATCTCGCTTCTTCACGCTCCAAAAACGGTTTGAAGTCTTAACTTCAGATTATTCAGGATCTTCTGAAGAAGTGTTAGTTGACATTCACAATCCTTGTCCTCAGACTCAGCCTAGCCCTCCCTCGATTTATCAATTACTACCTATGACTGGAACCAATCAAACTTTGGAAGTACTGAGTACTCCTCAACCCACTTTACCTTCAAGCATTCTGACTAGTATACCACTGGCTTCCGAGTCTGTACAAAACTATCACACTTCGGATAATTTTGTGAAGGAGCTCAAAACGTTTTCTTTCAATGGAAAATCGTGCCCTAGATCATTTCTTCAAAGATTGGACGAGTTTAGGATTTCTCGAAACATTCCGGAAGGTATGCTTTGCAAGCACGCCTTTGAGATTTTCACAGGTGATGCCCTTCATTGGTTTCGTTTTCAGTATAATCGAAATCCTACCTTATCGTGGAAAGATATTTGCACATTGCTGATTCGAGATTTTGGTATACATGATTACGACTATAAGCTGTTGGAAGCTATAAGGAATAGAACGCAAGGAGCAACTGAGACCATTATCGTTTACGTCTCAATTATGTTCGGTATGTTTGCTCGTCTTTCAAAGAAACTTAGCGAGAGCGAACAATTAGAGATTTTACTCCATAATATAAGACCGTGCTATTCAGTTTTTGTTGCACTTAAAGATATTAAAACGGTAGATTCTTTAATTTCTACTTGTCAAAGTTACGAACGCATTTCTGAACGAGACAAAAATTTTCATGAGCCTAGATCTGAAGACACTTCTTGTGCTGCTGAATTTGCCTATCTTCCTTCATTTTCTAAAGCTTCACTTCCTAAAGCGTCTCCAAACGTAAGGTACACTAATGCAGTGCAGGAAGATAAACATCCACGCTCGTCATCTCAAACTAATGACATTTCTAAAGAAGAATTCTGTTATCGCTGTCGTATCACAGGCCATTCTTTACAAACTTGTACTAAGCCTAGATACCTCATTTGTTTTAAATGTGGTCGTAAAGGCGTGAGAATCAGCGAATGTCCAAAATGTGCTCCATCAAATCAACAAAAAAACTAGCTGACGACTTGAATGGTTTCACTAAATCACATAACAATAATTTTGATCTTAACGACTGGAATCAATGGTTAAATACTATTCGAAATTTTATGTTTTGCTACAAAACAACTTCTGTTTTCTACGACAAAGAAAAAGACTTTAACAGACCTTTTATTAACGTGTCTATAAACAATATACCTTTTTCCGGTCTTTTAGATAGTGGAAGTTGTATAACTATTTTAGGTAATAACTCTCATAAAGATATCCAAAAGTTAGGCTTTAAACTATTCAAGTCTCCAACTCAAGTTATGGTTGCTAATAAACAAAAAGCAATGTCTTCTGGTTATTTTCATTTGCCATTGAGATTTCATAATCAGACACATGTTATCAAAGCTTATGTTTTCCCTGATATTTATCCTTCTTTGATACTTGGGTGGGATTTCTGGAAAGAATTCGAACTCTCCCCAAAGATACTTTCTCTTGAACTCAATCTCGAATCTAAAGATCATACAACTTGTGCTGTTGAAAATCAAATATCAACATTTGATCATCTGTCTGGGAATCAAGTAGAAATTGCTAATGACATAATCAAGCGTTTCAAAAGTATTTCTTTTGAACAACGAGGTAAATTAGGCCGTACTAGTTTAGTTAGTCATCGGATCAATACTGGTGATGCTTTACCTATAAAACAACGTTGTTATCGTCTCTCTCCAGAAAAGCAAAAAGCACTCATCAATGAGGTCGATAAAATGCTAGAATTAAAAGTTATAGAAAAATGTGAGAGTCCTTGGTTATCTCCAGTACTTATCACTCCAAAAAAGAACGGAGAATGGCGTTTCTGCGTCGACAGCAGAAAGCTGAATGCAATTACTCGTAAAGATGCCTACAGCCTCCCTTTTGTTTCTGAGATACTAGATAACCTCAAAAATGCTAAATATTTGTCTAGTATCGATATAGCAAAGGCTTTTTGGGAAATTCCATTACATCCCAAAGACAGAGATAAAACTGGTTTTTACGTACCTGGTAGAGGAATGTATAGATTCACTGTTATGCCCTTCGGATTGACAAACGCTCCAGCAACTCAACAAAGACTCATGGACAGTTTATTCACTCCAGAGTTTGAGAATAAAGTGTTCTGTTACTTAGATGACATAATAATCATAGGTGCGACATTTGAAGAACATATTTCACTCCTACTTAAAGTTCATCAGAAACTTTCTTATGCTGGTCTAACCATTAACTTTGAAAAGAGTCAATTCTATCGCAAAGAACTGAAATATCTTGGCTACATAGTAGATGAGCAAGGATTGCGGGCTGATCCCAGTAAAATTGAAGCGATTCTAGCTTACGCTGCTCCTACCTCTAAAAAAGAAGTAAGAAAATTTTTAGGTACGTGCAGTTGGTTTCGCCGATTCATACCTAATTTCAGTACTATTGCTTCACCACTCTGTAAATTAACGTCATCTGGAAAAAAATCTCCAAAAAAATTTGTCTGGAATGCTGAGGCTGACTCTGCTTTTGCTAAATTAAAAGAATGCTTGACTACAACACCAATACTATCTTGCCCTGACTTTGACTATCCATTTTCCGTTCACTGCGACGCTTCTAACTTTGGGATAGGTGCTATGCTGACTCAGGAAAAAGACAATAAAGAAGTTGTTATTGCATATATGAGTAGATCTCTAAACAAGCATGAGCAGAATTATTCAACTACAGAACGTGAGACTTTAGCTGTCATTACTGCACTTGAGCATTGGCGTTGTTATCTTGATAACGGTAAACGATTTACAGTATACACTGACCATGCAGCATTAAAGTGGTTCCAAAATTTGTCTAATCCTTCTGGCAGATTGGCACGATGGAGTCTTCGTCTGTCTTGTTTTAACTTCGACCTAAAACATAAAAAAGGAAAAGAAAATGTTGTCCCAGACCTTCTGTCGCGTCATAAAATACCCGATACTGCTATTATTGGTGGTGTTGAACCCATATCTAGAGACAATGCATCACAATTGGAACTATATAATAGACTTTTTACTAACTGTCGAGATAATCCTGATGCTTATCCAAATTACAAAATTCTCAACAATAATTTATACCGTTTTAATAACTCACCTGATTATCTAAATGAAGATTTTGCTTGGAAAGAAGTTCCACTTCCCTCTGAGAGAATGAATCTCATCAAAACTTGCCATGGTGACTCAGAAAGTAATCCCCATACTGGCATTTTCAAAACATACAAGAAGCTTTCTTTAAGATACTATTGGTCTGGTATGTTTAAAGATGTGGCTAAAATGTGTTCTTCTTGTGAAACATGCCTCTCTTATAAGCATTCGAATCATTCTCCATATGGTCCTATGGGTAAACCAAAAATTTGTTCAAGACCTTTTCAAAGCCTCTCATTAGATCTAATGGGCCCTTTTCCACTCACAAGACAACGTAATCAATTCATACTAGTGGTTACATGTTCTTTTTCAAAGTATTGCCTTATTTTCCCTATCAAGCGCGCTACATCTTCCAATATCATCATGTATTTGGAAAATAATGTGTTTCTGGTACACGGTGTGCCACAAACCATCATCATGGACAATGGTTCACAATTTCAATCTAATGAGTTTCAAAGTTTTCTGAATAAGTATAAAATTCCTTTTATATTTTATTCACCTCGATACTGCCCTCAAGTAAACCCCACAGAACGGTATAATAGAACAATTATCACCGCACTTTCACAGTTGGTCGGACATGATCACCGTTCATGGGACAAACATTTGCAGAAAATCCAATATGCACTCAACAGTTCTGTAAATTCTACAACTGGGTTTTCTCCATCCTTTCTGGTCTTTGGACGTGAAACCATACCATGTGGTTCACTATACACTAACTGCTCCAACCTTGATAATTTCATTTTTCTTCCTCGTGACATCTACGCCGCTAATTTAGGATTATTATCTAACATCTTCGATAAAGTACAGGTTGCATTACACACTGCACACACAAAAAATGCTGCTCATTACAACACGAGACACACCTTTAAAGAGTTCAACGTTGGCGACACAGTCTGGCGTAAAAATTACGTCCAGAGTAACGCTGGTGCATATTTCAGTTCAAAGTTGGCTCCCAAATATGTCAAATGCACAGTTGTTGAGAAGCTCTCACCTCTCGTCTTTATTTTAGAGGATCCTAACGGCTTAAGAGGAAAGTGGCATGTAAAAGATTTTAAAGTGTAAATAGTGTAGCGGTTGTATTCTGTTTTTTTCTCTAAATTGTATACTTATTCTGTAAATAGCTTTAGCGTATATTATTTTTGTATTGTACAAGGAAACTAGACCCTTTCGGCTTTTTTTTTTTAAATCCATTTTACAAACGTTATTATTTTTTTTTTTTCACTCTTTTTGTTTTATCCTTTAACACGAGTCGGGTGGGTAAGAAGCCATTGTGTTTACTCATTTTTTTTATACTTTCTTAGTTACACATGTTGTTACTCTAATCTTAATTTCCTTGCAATTTCTTAAATACAAGGTTCTTGAATATTAATTTCCTTGAAATCTTCAATACCCAAGGGTGTGTGTAATATTCTTAAAGAGCAGTACACAACTCGTTAAATAAGCCTTTGTGTTGTACATTTTCTTAATTGTAAATACTTATTATCTTTACTCGGGTTTTCAAAAAGGTGCGGATAACGACACCTAATTAAAAAAAATAAGCCTACGTTATGTATAATGAATAGTTCCTTGTGGAGTATGCGTCATCAAATATGTGAACCATATCCCCTAAGTATGTTTGTGAGCGAGTAAAAGAAGAAGTGCAAGATTTAAGTATGAAAGAGCAAGGTTTTATTCCTAACCTTCAAAATTTTCAATGGAGTTGAAAATTTTCTGGGGTCGTGGGGGAAATATGTAATGCTACATGTATGTATATATCATAATATATTACCTGGTTTCTATTATTCATTCACAACTTTCACATCACAGCACTTGACAGTCCTTTTCACAGTAATTTAAGCACAAAAAAACTTGATTTTTCTTAAAATTTTACATCACTTTATCGATTTTGCGCGCGGGTCACGGGCCCGATTTCTAGACACGACTGCTCGGATGGCAGTTGTTTTGAAACTGTTTTTTTTGTTTCGAATTTAGTTTCTCTTCAAATTCATATTTTTCTTTTTCTACTGTCAATTTCAGTGAGGTATTTTATAGTTTGGCCATGATTGTATGTATTTTGACTCTAGATTTATTTTTTTACTATTCTGTATTCAAAATTTTGAAAACTGCAAAAATCTAGAACCTTGGAATGCTAGCGAGGTTTCTTTAGAAAAGCTGTCGCTATGGAATGGCAGTCTCAATTTACTCCTCGAACGAGGAACACTAAATTGATATAAGGCCATTCCCGGGCCAGGCAAGGCCCGGGAACTCAAGAACGCCTTCAAAAACCATCTTTGGCTATCCAACACCAAAATTGTGAAGTGAATCTCCATCTACGTCAATCGCTGCGCCACGACATATCCATTGTCAAATCGCCGATCGCCGAGCTACATCCGCTACAGCCAGTCGCGAAACTACGACGAATCTATCGCCGAGAGCTGATCGCCGAAACTACATCTGTTGTCACCGTCGGCCGCCGTATCTACCACGACGAATCTATCGCCGAGCGTCAACCAGTGAGACGACCGGCTTGCCTTTTTCAAACATTGAGTGGCAATATAACTTCATCACCATGTTCCGGCCCGTCGTCCGTCAAAGCTTTGACGACTAATACCTGCGTGTCTCCTGCTCCTGCATCTTGAATCTGAGCTGCGTAATAATACTTCATCGACGGTGGAAGGACGAGAATCTTCTTCTGGATCCAGAAGCTAATAACTAAATGAGCTAGCCGCTGAACTCTGGAAGTCGGACAAACTAAAGGCAACGAATTCCTCAGTCTCTATAACGACAGTGGGCCTTGTTTGAATAAAGACCCGGAAGTGGGCCTTGTTTGTTTGAAGACCCGGAAGTGGGCCTCGTTAAAGACCGGAAGCGGGCTTTGTTTATCTGAAGACCCGGAAGTGGGCCTTGTTTGGATCCAATAACATTCTAATTCTACCGTGATAACTTGTAGGCCGTAAACAACTTAAATTTCGCGTTCTTCCGCATCATCTAGAGACTCTTTTTTTTGCTTTCTACAAAGCTTGTAAAATTTACGAAAATAAATATCTGTTACCAATTCCTTTTTTTCTCTTCAGCTCTTAGGATCCTGTCAACCTAGGCACTGTTTAGGTAGGGGAGGAGCTGCTCATTAACTTGTAGCGTTCCATTCTACCTTTTTCACGAAAGGAACGGATGTAACGTGACAAGTTATAAAAGTTAAATGAACTATCTCGATAGAAATACTACTCCACTGTTAAAAGATTACGTACTATTTCTAGTAACAGAGACATTCACCAGCAGTAAGTCCATGTTTAGATGAAATCCCAAGACCGTTATCTGACGTGACCCCTGCCAGCAGACAGTGGTCATTCCTCATCACAAATTACAGATCTGCGCTCAAGTCGTCACGCTCGCCCCGGGCGTGTACACGGGTAATGCAGCTAAAACAATCCTAATGTCTCAGTAAAGTGCTGTTTTTGTCTTCCACGAACGTTGATTGAGATTGAAATTCATTTTTGGCACGATTGTATTAAAACTTACGGCATCCGAACTGTTATGGCAAAGAACCATGATAACCCCGATACCGTAGATACATAGAACGTTATTATGGATGTTGTTATAAATTAACAGCCAATAAACAAAGTCAGGAGGAGTCTTTGGAGGCTTTAAGCATTCTAACACCAGTCAGTACTGAACATCTTTCTTACACGAAAAGAAGTACGTTATGAGTTTTTGATTCGATAATAGTTTTAGATCTACAATCAACTAAATCTTGCTAATAGAAATGAGGACACAACATAAGAATTTCACCGTCAGGTCATAAAACAAAAGAACCACAACACAAAGTGAACGACCCAGACCGACCTTGTCGCTAAGATTAAGCGCCTCGGAAGAATTTACCATTAAAATTTCAATCAACTGCGAGCAAATAAAACGAGACACGATCTAGGCTGATCCAAGTTGAAACACGTTTATATTACCTTTCAAATAAACCACGTTCAATTAAATGTATCATATTCGATAATAATTTCAGACAGAGTTGTTATTCCACTCACGAAGCTAACAAAGCAAGATAGCCTGGTAGGTGGACGAAGCGCTACGCATGTTCAAACTGTAACAGTTAGATAGTACCATAGAAGCTCATGATTTTTATGACGGTATTATACGGTCTTTTAACTAGACTGGTGGTCGGAGCACTAATATTCCACAAATCTAAAGGCACAAGTATACAGTCAACATGCTAAATTAGAATCTAGAACATCTTGGTGCAAAAAAATGAAAGATAGCCGCAACCCGTTAGGTTCCTTATAAAGGCAAAGAAAGGATACCAAGAATTGGGCTCGCAAAATTCTTGAGCACTTTTTGTTTTGTTGCTATGTTGATAGTTTTTTATCAATAAATCTTCAACATTTTCCCAAGTTAAAATTTCAAGTCCTAAATAAGGGCCGAAAAAAGATTACAATTCTTTGTAGAACTATGTATTGCTATTGGCAATGGAACTTAAACCTGTTGTAAATATATGTTGAAAACATTAATATGAATTAGAAATCACAATCAAACTCTCCAGCTAGCATGATTGAATATTGCAAACTTTATAGAGAAACTCGATAGAAAATGTAATGCAGAAACACTGTTAGCTAGCAAAAAAGGCGAAGCGATGATGCCTTTGGGAACTAATGTTTCAACCAGCGATGGGAAAAATAAATCTTTATTTATGTCTCGCAACTCAGATCCAGCATTCCCTATGGAACTCACCAGCCGTCATTACCCTTATATTTATTGCGCTTGCTCGTTCCGCAAATGTTCATACACCATTGGTGTAATCAGCCTATTGGTTTTGGGGGGCGTTCAAGTAAAAATAACTTCATCATAAACCTTACTTGTAAGTTGAAGGAAATTATATTCATTATTACCTCTCTCAAACTATGGTTTGAACTCTACCGACCACATCATATTATATCGTGCGGGAAATTTCGTCACCAAAATAGTTAATAATGTTGATAGTAGTATCTAAGCACCTAATTGTAAAATCTTAAGACTAGATCTTAAAAGTTTTGATCAGCATTGTAAAATGTACATTTGTTATATGACATTGGTTCTATGTAGAAGCAACCACATAATGTAAAACATCTCTTTCAGAATGCATTATGATAAGCCACCTTAGTATTCACAAGCGAAACCAAGACATTCGTAAAAAATTTTGTGGTTGAATCGTTGGTCAAATTCTGCATACGTCAAGCTCGTGTTTCGTCAAATTCTGCATATGTCAAGTGCTTTTTAGTTATATTCATTGTTCGTTAGCTTCATTTGTAAACTGCAGTACCAGGAGGAAAGACATGCAGATTATAGGTGAACCTTAAGTAGGTATTTTATATATACACCCATTATCTACTCTAACATAGGTACATTCTTATTTACCTGTATTCTCTAAAGCAAGGAATCACTCATCGTTTCTCATAATAATTATTTATGCGTAGAAAAATTGTCAATACCTGACTTTAGGAGTTTTTTATCAACTACATAGAAGTGAGAGGTTTTTACAGAAAACGCACTATGTATTCCTGGGTCAGAGGCAAAAGGGGCTTTTTGCCCTTCCTGAATACATGCATGTACAAGACTCCTACGAAACATCGTCGTGCCATTTATGTTAATTTATTCGCATTTCAATGAGACGCCTGTAAAACGTTATTATGCATTATCATGTCTTATTTTCGTATTTATGTCCCGCCCTCTAACGGCTTCTGATGGTTTTATCTTTATGTTTGGTTTATGTGTCTAAGGAGCGATATGCTTTCATAGTCTGTTAATGTTTGTCAATGGATTTTATGTTTGTGATATTGATTTATACTAGCAATCAAGATTTTATGGTCGCCTTTTCGCCCTGAACTTCCTTATGTCCAGTGCCCAGATGTTAAACTCGGCAGTTGATCATTTTATATTTTGCAATGTGTGTATACCCCCCGCCTCTACAGGCCCGATAGCTGTTGGTAGTACCTCTGCCTTCTGAACTTTAGTTGTGGGTTCGATTTCCACATAGGACAAACTTTTGTGTGATGAACATAGGCTTTTCTTCTGTGTCTGGGTGTCATATTGTATTCTATGTATGTATTTACAAACAAAAAGTATTTAAGTATTCTATCAGCTATCTGGTCTCCATAGTACAAGCTATGCTTAGTTTGGGGCTAGATGGCGTTGTGTGAAATGTCCACGCATATTTATTAATGCTGTAATAATAGTTGTAATTTGTTTTGAATAAATAAATAAATAAATTATAATTAATAGCATTTTGTTTAAGGTTCTGCCTGCAGGGGCAGTTCTTAAAAAATAAATAAGTAAGATAGCGAACTGTGAAGCTTTATGATATTTTGGATACAATTCGTTGACACTAGCAAGATCCTAAGATAGGCCTACTTTTTCCCGGAATAATTTAAGTTCTCTGGTAGATCATGTAAATGGTGGGTAAAACCACGGAGCGCCTCGTGTTTCCTTTTATAATCTCAGTCATTGTTTTTGTAGGTATCCATCCATTATATTTTCACCCTGTTTCTGCGTTTAATATTTGCATTAAAATGGTAACCACGCATTAAATTATACAAAACACGTGAAATACAAAGCGTATCCCCACGCAAATGACCTTAGCACGTGTCCGCGTTACATAATATGAAATGTTACGCATATGACGCCTCGCAGCTTTGAATACAAAATTTAACATACTCTGTGGGTGATATCAGAGACATCTTACAGATGATAAAAATTTCTGTAAGATTTCTTTAGTCTACCTTCGTCTCGCGGCTTTACTACTTAAGGTGGTACGTCACAGCGCACCAAATTCCAATTTTCTTGCGTTTTTTGCTTATTACAGCTTAATTACTCAACGCAATAACATGAAAACTAGTTTACCGCAAATAAATAGAATGTATCAACAAATAATGATTAAAAATATGACCTAAATATCATTAGTTTAGCAACAATTTTCAAAAAAACTAATTTTGTCTTGGCTTTTCAGTCTATTGCCAATTGTTGCTAAGCCAATGATATTTAGGTGATACTTTTAATCATAATTAGTTGATAAATTCTATTTATTTGCGGAAAACTAGTTTTCATGTAATTGCGTTGAGTAATTAAGCTATAATTAGCAAAACAAGCAAGAAAATTTGAATTTGGGTCACTGAGCGTGACGTACCACCTTAACTTATATTACTTGAAATCATTGATTTCAATAAAAGTAATATAAAATCAAGGTCTAGCCAGATTCAAACCAGGGTGCTTCAGTTTTCACGGGCTACCACTGCGCCTCGCACTTAATTATAGGTACTTACAATCCCTATGTAATATTAGTATAGTTATGATTGACACAACACAAACAACAGAGTTTGTAGACCTACATGTAAGTACCTACGTACACGTCAACACTTCATTACCGATTCATGAAGTTTGATAAGTGAATTAGGGTTTTCAATAAAAAGGTTTGCGTGATGTTAAAAGTGAGTATGGATCAGTAGTAAGTAGCCCGTGCGAATTTAAGCCCAACCACAGATATACAGCGTGTAATTGAATTCATTAGCATCCTTTGAAACTAGGTGCCTACTCCTGACAGTCACGTGTAGACCAACATTTTTGAATTCCAACACATTGGTTTGGTAATAATAATAATAAATTAAAAAAATGGAATAACTTACTTAATCAAATGCTACAATACAAAATTTAATTAAAATAAAGAAGTACTGTTTTTAATTAGTACATACAAGGTATAAAAACGTTTAGATGTATCAAAATCATCCGTGCCAACTGCGTTAGGCGCTGCGGCAGTCTTCATAATTTTCAATAAAAATAAATTCATTTACACTCTATACTCACTAATAATCATCTATAAATGATGCTATCATGGGCTCAACTTATGCTAATGAATTAAATTACATCCTGTATTATGGCCCGACAGCCTTGCACTAATGATTTCAACCTATGTGCCAAATTTGCACTCACTCTTACAACGGCGAAGAAAAACGTTGTGCCAGTGTGGTGGATTATGGCCTACAATCTCTCCCTGTGTGAGATGGTGATGAGATGGCTCGTGTCGTAGCAGTGGAAGCGTAATGGGCTGATTATGTTAAGCCCAGCAAAAAACTTTTAATTTTTTTTTCGAAAAAAAAAAATATGTTTCTGGCCTACATTCTAAGTCATTATAACTATTGTCTAATTGTTGTGCAACTCGTCACACAATCGTTATCATAATATTTACGATATAGCAGGAAGTTAAAAAAGTTTCTGAAGTTGTGAATTAAGAGTTTTGATAACCCTACGTGAATGACTCAGTTTGTTACATCGGGAATTTTGCTTAGTAGGTTAAGAAAATATCAAGTTACGCTTGCCTCATTAAAACTTAGGTCCTACTAATATTACTGACACACCCGATCAATATAGTCCGCAATTACTAACATACAATCGATCATATTGTGACGAAGTCGGACACTTATTATTGACTTACGATTGATGGCACTGTACTAAATATTTACTATTCTGTGGCGTGGTTAGGACTAACTATTGAATAATCTGTGTCAAGACGTCATATTTACAAACAAGTCCCACGGTATTGCGTAAACTGTGTAAATGGAGAGGAATTTCTAAGTTTACTCGTCGTTTTTAATTTACTTTAGCGTCTCGGAAAAACGTCGTTATCTCTGGATCTAGTTTTGTTTTGTGGACATTGTACTCGACGTTGTTTTGTTTGACCTTTATTGACTTTTGCCCTATTTTGACAGACATGAGGCTCATCCACACTGCACGGAGCTGGAAAAGCCTTTTGCCGACTCAACACGTTTCCACCTTAGTCTTAGGCAACACGTAACACATTTAGGTTCAAAATTAGTATTTTGTTAGCAATCTGTATGTAATAAGCCAGATCTGTTCAGCCATTTTGACATGAAAGTTAAACAAACAGGCATTGGACAAGAGAAATTCGAACGAAATATTCCACAACACAACTGTATTTTGAAAAATATTCATGAAAAGAGCACCTAAATAAAGTATTCATGAATTAAAAGAGAAACAAAAAATAGATCAGCGTTCTTTTGGGGATAAATAAAAAACAACATTAAAATTCATTCTATACTGTAGCTGTGTCCCAACCTTCTCCATAAGTTCCTCGATGGTACATTTGTTGTGTTGTAGCATAATAATATAACCTACGCGGGCGGTCCACATAATATTCCAAACTAGCATAATTAATCGTTGGGTTCAAAAAGTTAAAGCATTCTTCTTACGTAAGATCGCGGGAACAATACAGCCTACCGGTAAACTGGTATCTATCGAGTTTGGCGACATGAGTTAAGGCGATGTTATTCGAAAATACTGCGGACATGAAACAAAAGAGAAACGATGTTATTTATTTCTCATCTAAAACACATACTGGTCAAAAATTATTACAAAAAAATTTCATGATATTTGTTGATACAAATAAAAAAAATTTTTCATGAATTAAAAAATAACTGAGATAAGTCTTGTTTTCTTGTAACTTCTTCTTGTATCTTTCGCTCCGTTCCGTTGTTAACCAGGACGTCTTGAATTTACGATCATTACAATGAAATCAACTAAAAGCATGTCGGAATCCTAAATACTGCCTTCCATCTTCCTTCGACTTAATAAGGTACTCTTGAATGAAGCAATGTTAAGAGGCACCTTAGTTAACAATACCGAGTCACGACTGCTCTGAATTAAAAATTAATGCTTTATCGAGTCGACCCACATTCATAATACAACGGCATTCACTTATTGGGCTAAATTTTGATTACTTAATACCTAAATACCTAAACAGGAAAGTAGAACAGGTATTCGTACTTTCGTAAAAAAGCTTTAATGTTACGCGTGCTGTAGGTTTAAGCTTTTAAATAAGTTGAGGGCAACTTTACATTCAATTGTTTATTCATACCAAGTAGTTAGTTTTTAAATTGTTTGTAATGATATAATAATAATAATAATAATATATTACCTTAGTAATAAGAAGGACGTAAACTTAATTTCTTTTATTCTATAATGACTTGGTACGCTCCCAATTTTTTCTGCTGCAATTTGGCGCGTTTCGAGAGGATAATCCAGGTTCAAATTGAGATAGTTCGTCATAGCCAAAATTATCCACCGTGGACTTGTTAAAATTGAAGATCGTTTCTTGAGAATCCTGCCAATAAAATTATGAACATCTCAAAATCAAGAAATAAAAGATGGTCTCATCCTCATCATCATCATCATCATCATCAACAGCCCGTAGACGTCCACTGCTGAACATATGCCTTCCCCAGAGAGCACCACATTGAGCGGCTGCTCGCCTCCTGCATCCATCGCCTCCCCACGGTTTTCACCAGGTCGTCGGTCCACTTAGTGGGGGTCTGCTTACGCTAAAGTTGGTCTAATATAATAAAAATGTTG
This sequence comes from Ennomos erosarius, assembly GCA_963580505.1. Classification (NCBI taxonomy): domain Eukaryota; kingdom Metazoa; phylum Arthropoda; class Insecta; order Lepidoptera; family Geometridae; genus Ennomos; species Ennomos erosarius. The sequence continues at coordinate 4,801,675 of OY756982.1, forward strand.
TTATTTTTATCAAAGATTTAGTGCTTACAATGGACAAAGAATTACTTTATTTTCTACATCACATGTGACATACTTAAACTAGGATTTCTGGTTATGTTAGGTATTATTGAATACATATTATACCCTACGAATTACCATTCCTAATACTATTTATGTTTACTAAAGTATGTCACTAACAAAAATAATTGTATGGATTTTAATCTTAAGTCCTCCAGATATTATAAAAACATATTTTTATTCATATTATAACCAATTTAGGTATTATAGCTTTCTAAATCTACAGATTAAAACAGCTCGTAAACCAGGCTTTAATCCCAAAGAAATTACGACACCTTAAAACCAGTAGCCCCAATATACTTAACGATTTCCCGTTCACAAAACCAGGTTCACTTCACCTCCATCACAAGTGGTTTATTATGTCACATGCAAAGAATAAAAAATAATCAGATCCCCGCATAACAGGTCACCGTAAGCGCCTTACCCGACCGCCACTTGACCGCAATCTGCTGACTTATGGATTTGGGTTGTGGAGTAGCTGGTGTGTTAATTTTTTCTTTGTACTGTTGAAGGGCATTTTTGTTCAATGTTTTTTGTTGCTTGCACAGATTTGGTCTTCCGTTTTAACGTTTCACTAAAATACGAAGTGACATAAATGTATAATGAATATAGTAAGTAGTTATATTTGTATGGTATTGGAATATATGTTTCAGCTTTATCCCGATACCGTTTCATCAATAACTTAAAACCCCATGATGGATCTTGAAATTCAAATAGTTTTTTATTCGTCTGGTTGTTTTGTTCCTAAGATAATCAATATGAGTCTTTCTAATTCAACAACAAAGGATACGAAATTTTTAAGTTTTTGGCAACTCATCAGTTTTCACTGTTCACAAGCCATTATAATGTCACAGTTTACGTGGCTCCTTACTGCCTCGATCCATTTACTAATAGCCTTAATACTTTTAAAGTGGATGTCACCACAACGGCTTCTTTTGGTATCCATATCATTGTTGAAAGCGATTTGATTCACTAACCAAAAATAAACCGTATTATTATGGTTTCACCTTTTTTGTGGCGATCTAAGCTCTTGTGAAATAAGTTAAAAGATTTGTTTGTTTGGAAATTCGTATAATATATTATTTCGCAGAACTTGGGAGTAGGTAAAACTTTTATTCACGATCCTAACAGGTGGGTCACTATTTTGCTCTACCTTTCTGTGGCTTAGCTAAACAGTATTTATTACACATATGGCTAAACTGCCCTCTTCTACTAATAAATATTGTATAGCAGAAGAATAGAATAGTTATAAAGTGTTTTGTCTTTCTCTGTTGTGGGAAATGGGAAAATGAGCACTACACGGTTATGCAGTGTTTATTGATATTATACCTGAAGTAATTCAACAGTTTTTGATTCAATTACAAAACCTCTATTTTTCCTCCATCCAACCCGTCATAAATTTATACGACAATCCAAACACTGCTAGCACCAACGCAAGTCAAAGGAAAATAGACGACCTCTGACAGATTTGTATAATACATAGCTTTCAAGATAGGAGCCGCGCCATCCGTCCGCTAAGCTGATTTACTGAGGTCCAACAAAGCACTCACTTGCAATAAAAGAGCTGGGGATTAAAATAATTCAGACTCGAACTGCAAACGTGCGCTCTGTGAGGCCAGCGGTGATTAAATATAGCCGTTGCTGACGAAAGCACTATAATAACAGTATCACAACTCAGAAGAGCTTTCAGGCTTTCAGTGTTACAAATGACCAAAACAAAAGAGTTATATCGAGTAATTGATAAGGGTCCTCATTGCCTGAGATTTCCTTTAATTGGTTCGGGGTCCAACGGGTACAAATGAAAGATGCATTTACAAATAAACAAGCTATAACAACGCCGTTCATCAAAGGTGCAAAAATAATATTATCCAAGAAAATAGACGTTTTCAGTACTCCATGATGTAACTTCTAAAGCTAATAGTAATGAACGCTAAATATACATCACAAGTTATCTCAATTTGGTTCCCATAGTACAAGCTATGCTTAGTTTGGGGCTAGATGGCGCGGTGTGAAATGTCCACACATTTATTATTATTATATTATTATTATTATTTAGGCAAGTGGCTGTACTATTTACAGAAAATATACTGCAGTAGACAATTTCGCCTTCCCAATCTTCACAAAGCTAAAGACTTTAAAAAGACCCTATTTTTTCACTACCTGGTTAATTATCAATATTTTTTCAGTTAAATTTTGGTTTTTACTTTGCTCGCTTCTAAGTTACTTGGTTAGAGCTAGGCTTGTTCATTTTTTATTTGACCTTTTACATATAGTTACCTACAATCTCAGTAGGCACCGTAAAACTTTTCTAAATTATAAACTTTTTCTCCAACTTTGTGGCTTGATACTAATTCAGCATCGATATAGTGTTGCGTTCAATATCAACTGTCCATACTGTTTCTCATATAGCATTAAAACCAAAAGATTTATAAATGTTTATTCCCAGGACAAAACTGCATCCATACTTTGTCGGGATTCGCCTTTGTGTCTGCCCTTAATAAATGTTGTTTGTCGTAACAGAATGTATTGTTACATGAGAAGTGCCTGCACTGAATGGAAAATTTATGACCGTCGCGCAGATAGGACAACCGTCATATGAGACTTACAAACGGATGATTGGGCGAACGTTCTTCCGCAGCTGGTGTTCTCGCTGTACATATCTCTTTTTTCTCGTTATTTTTACAGTAGTCGGCTTCTGTAAAGCGGTTGCTACATACCTTCTCATAACTATCTTCATTTTACGAGTTTAAACGTTCAATACTTTTACTTATTCACCTTTGTGTTCAAAGCCGTTGAACGTTTTGTAATTTGCCAACCAATTTCGTTCTGAATGTTATCAAGACTATTACAATTCATCTATAAAACAAAACCAGTGCCGGATAAAAGTAAATGGTAGCTGAATAATTTGTCAATGGTTACAAAGAGTTCAAGCTTTGGCTTGCGCCGTATGGCTATTAATCATATTATGCCACACTGGGCGAACATACGACAGATTACGCAACTTTCTACAATGTTAGTAGTTGAGACTACGCCCGCCTGAATGGCAGGCCCTAATTAACTGTCAAGTAATTCGACGTTATTGCTATTAGATCAATTCCACGTTTTGATTCCGAGCCTATAATTACGTCTGTTGAGGATTTATATGACCTCGCGTGTTACCGTTAAAAGATGTAACTGTCTTATCATATAGAATTTGCATTGCCAGATCTGTTTTTGTGTTCAAAGTAAGTGTCTATACCCTACTCCCTTACTAATACTGAATATAACAGCGGAATAGCCACCAAGTGTTTTCTCTTGTTTTATCTATCATCATCATCATCATAATCATCATCAGCCTACTTTCATCCGCTGCTGGACATAGGCCTCTCAAATAGTACGCCACTGAGCTCGGTCTTCAGCTCTCTGCATCCAGTCTCTACCAGCGGCTTTCCGCAAGTCGTCACTCTACCTGGTCGCAGGGCGCCTTACACTACGTTTGCCTAAATATGGTCTCAAGAACCCGTCTAACGCAGCGGTTATCAATTCTTCAAAAAATGTTGATAGGATAGGTGGACACATCAGCTTCAGCTGTTTTATCTATGCTGATTTCAAACTCTATAGAAAGAAACAAAACACTAAGCAACTATTTCGCTGTGCACCCAGCGTAAAGGAATTGAAGTCTACAAGATTAAAACCGCAATCTATTAATTCTAAATGCTAGAGTGCAAAAGATGCCTAGTTTGTTAGAAACACAAAGTTCGAAATTAGTTGCTTTACAGTCACTGACGACTGTTACGTGATCGATGAGCTTTGGAGCTTATAGGTACTTACCTACTCAGCTAAAACTATACCCTATTTGACGGCCCCCAATATTTGAGAATTTTCAAAAACCCTTTATTTATTTAACTCTTACACCTTAAAAGGAAGGAGAATATCTAAGTCTACGTCCAGCATTTTGGTCTGCTAGTTGGGAGTTCGTCATTCAGGACAAAAAAGAACCAACATAGAGAGATTTGTGATGATACAAGTTAACTCCTTGCTTAGCCTGCAAAAGCATCCGATATAATTCAAATCAAGCAAACCATCTCACTAACTACCTACGCAAAAGATACCTTATATAGGCAAAGCTAACATGGTCTTCAAAGATAGCTCCCAGCAACCCTATAGCTGAGATGTTCGTCGAAACGACGATCAGATCGCGTTCGCACGCATATTAACCGACGCAAGCGCTCGCCCTGGGCCACACCTACCTAACAGTACAACGGCCGCGTGATTAGACGCCTCACGATAGGGCCTATTGTCGGAACACGATCGCCTCTCGTACGTCTCGAAATTGCGGAAATGGACGGCTCGCACCCACTCCACTAGCGGGACATTTCAATTGCAGTACACCGAGTACTCCCTTGCATTCCCCTAGGGCGCGCGATCGATCGAGAACTACTACGACACTACAGCAGGATTATTTCTCGGATTTATAGCAGGGTCGATTTGAAGGTTAAACAGTTTGGATGTCGTAAATGGTAATCGGGCTCACACTTTCTCGTGTTCCTCTAGTTCCTTTTTTAGTGTCCGTAATTTATTACGGGTATATCGACGTTTAAGAGTTCACATCTTAAAGTTGGATCGACGTTGTGGTCGACGGTCATAAAACACTGCTGCGACGACATTAGTAAGCGTCAAAGTTTTCTTGTTTACGACCGAGCTAATGAGGAGCGTTAACGTCCCTCGGGAAACAACTGGTGCGTGACTAAAGTTTAGAGATGTAAAAGGAAGTGCCTAGTCTCTAAGGAAAGGAGTAGTTTCTGAGTTACCTGGAGATCTACTTCGTTACATTAAGAACTTCGGATAATTTATCATGATGGACTTAAAAGTTAAGGAGGATGTCAAAGTTAAGCAAAGTCGTGCCTTTGCTGTCTTAAAAATAAGTACTTACAATTTTTCTCTCACTCTATCATCAGTATCCTACGGGTTAGATTACTTAGGTCAAACTCGTTACCTAGTTTCGAAGAAAAGTACACTACGAAGAACGAAGACAAAATTAAAAGAAAATTACATTTTTTGACCTTTGAGCCTCATAAGTCGGTAGGTCCCTACTCATAAATAGAGGAACCTTAGTACAAAACCAATTAAAGCACCTATCTACCTTTTATATTAAAATAAACGAGTGCCACTGCAACTTCATTCCTAAAGTACCATCTATCATCTCTGTAAATCTATGTACTATACCCATTGGTTTCACAAACTGCTCACTGACATTCGATTTGAGCTGGAAGGAATAATCTAGAAAGGCCGAGGCCCTGCGGTAGATGCTATTGCTCATTTTCTCAACTTCGCAGGAATGTGAGGCATCGATAACCAGATATTGCAGAAAGCCTAGTCTTTATTTAGTGCATAAAGGCTATATGCTAAAGCTTTTATCGATACATTGCAATGTATAAGATTCCTGAAAATCTTAAGCCAACACAGGCCTTTACTTTTAACAAAAACTCGAGTGCAAACACTGCAAACTAATTCAGCAAATATATATCATCACATCAGATAAGCTTAGTAGTATGCATTCGAAAGTGATGCCTTTTGGTACATATTTTTAATGTTCAGATAGTTCGCTGTCAGTTCTGGCAGCTTAGTTCAATATTGTGCCTCTCAATCATCCCTTCATCGAAATAAAAAACATAACAAAACCAACATTCAAAAGGATCCAAAAGTAGATCACATAAAAATAATTATTGTTTTGAATAGTAAAGCTATCAACACCATTTAAAAGCAACAAAGAAAAGCTTTCATAATTTATCTCACTTTTTGTATCCAGAGCTAAAATAATGTTATCTCATCCTGTCCACTAACACATCATTTTTTACATCAATAAAACAAAAATAAGAGTAAAATATTTACACTCTGAGCTGTCGGACAAAAACTCCCCACTGGTTCGAGAACAATCAATCTTCGGTATCCTGAAAGGAGCTCCAATCAAAACAGAATACGTAGAAGTAGAGACCGGATAAAGGGCTCTATAAATCATAAAATCAAGCCTCCATTCATAGCGGTTTATTAGGGCGTCAAGGAAAAAGACGCTTGACCCCAACCCAACACACGTTGGGTACCTTCTCACATTGTTAACGAAGAGCATAGGGTAGGCCAAACGCACCTCCAATTTGTCCTGTCAAATAATCATCGCTCCGAAATTATTTATGGCCTCATTAAAGTTTCGATAATCAAGTTTTTAAGCGGCGGGATCGAGATCTTAACACATTTTTTAACTGTCCGATGGTGCGTAGGATGTTTTTAATAGTGTATCATTTTTATTCACTAAGTGATGACATTAACTTTTACTGTACGACTCGAATTGTTACAAATCTAATGGCCATTAAGATCATTAAAAAACGTTTAATGGATATTTTATGTATTTTATTCTGAAAGATACATAAGCACTACGACAGAGGAACAATATTTATGCGGCTGTTTATAAGTTCTTTGATTTTCTCGTGAGTAACATCGGAGTCCGTTTCTGATTCTACTCATAGATAATCAGGTGCATAAGAAGTGTCAAACTTAATGCTTGTTTAATATCTCTTCTATGAAATTCTTATCTCGAACATTTTGTAAACCTACACCTAAAACTAATGGAGCTTCTAATGGTCTATCCTTTTTTAAATGCTTAGTAATGGTCTTGCGTTTAACAGTATATAGTAGATTTTATTAACGCGATAGGTCTCGAGGGTTGATTCTTCATAGAGTTTTTTGTCCTCAATATTATTATAGACTTGTGAGAAAATATTAGCAGTGTACTGCCAGTGTTCACATTTTTTTCTCGCATCTTCACCAGTCTAATTATAATTAGGTATGTAAAGCGGCGATCAGTAAAAAAATAACTTGCTGTGCTCAATATGTCCCAAAGCACATATTGAGGAATAAGGGGAAAAAATGTTTTTACAAGCAGAAGTCACCTAAGAAAATTATTTCTGCCCAGGGATTTTTATGTAAAGGAATGATCTGACTAGCTAGTCGTTCTCCTGGCGCTAAGTGTCACGTCTGCCCGTAACAGTTCAGTGCCATGCACTCCTATTGCAGTAAATATTATCAATTGTGTACAGTATTCAATCTGATAGTACCTAATTTCTCGCTATCCAAACAAGGCGTAATTCCAATCGCTATCTCTCATGCAATATGACCACGGCTTCATGAACACCATACTTTAACTTTTTCATGGACATTATTTGCCAATGTTAGGTGTAGAATATTACAGACAAAACAATACAATAATTGTCAAGGGGTGTAAGAATGGGCGATCTGATCACCATTTCGATATTTTTCTAGTGATTTATAATATTGTCTAAAAGCTTTTTTTCGATCAATATTCTTTGATTACTAGTAGTGTAATAAATAGGTTAGTATTATAAAAGGATCCATATATATAGTATTGCTGTGCCAGGACCTAAATATGAGTTTCCGTCAATTCAGCACTAGTTGGGTATTGTTTTTTTATAATGTTCTGTCGATTATAATAATTATTTCAGTTGAAATGATCGTTTAATGTTAATAAGCAGCACGTCTTTTATATGAAAAGTTGAATAAATATTATGGCTCATAAACGGTATACGGTATTATTATCTTGACCTATTTCTCTGAAGTATGTGGTCACCCTACACCCCATTCGATTAACCTATGCTCCTTTACCGATCGCATCGTTGTCTGACCCTGCTCAATTACATTTTTACCCCGGACAAGTAACCTGCACCTTGATTGATATACTGTATCGTGCTGAAACAATGGCCAGGAAATTGGCTATGGTTGGCTATCGTTGGTTATAGCGTTATTGGATGTTCTGATACTGTTTTGAATTAATAGCTTTATTCGTGTTAGTATTGTTTAAGATAAACATTTATGACTTGTTTGTTAATATTGCAAAGTTTAGCTTACGTCGTGTCTACCACGGGTTGTGTATTTATAGGTACTTGGTAGGTATCCTTGCTTAGTTCATAATTATATTTAACTATTTATTGGATTAATTTTGCTTGTAGACATGATGTTTTTTTTTCTGTTACAGGTACGACAATACACGTGGAGGATGACGGGAGATACCCTTAAAAAGTATATTAAGAAAAATAGAGGTACGTTAGATATTCAAAAATCATTTCGTCACTTTAAGAAATACATAAGTAATATAAATTCTAACCATTTATAATTGTCGGAAATATTATTGTAGTAGCATTATCTATTCAAAAGACAATTTAAGCTAATATTAAGATGAAAAAAAATCATCATAAAGAAAAATTAAAGTGCCTATGAATGTTTTAAATTAATTTCGGCATTCGTTAATCTTGCTCTAACTAATCAATGTCATTCAATGCCCTACATTACTCAAACCTTCAAGTATCTACAAAAGAAGCATAACTCTCATTCCCTAGATCGGCAATTTCACATAATTCTTTATTCCGTTCGCTCACCAAAACCAAAACATCAAAGGTCAGAGTGCACACTTCATTCTCAGAAGGCAGTTGTCCGTTACTTCGTGCGCTCCATATAGAGCTGCAAAGATAGACTTATGGTGATTTGATACCATTCAGCTGGGAATTGGCGTTTAAAGTGATCGGGCAACGTGGAGCGAATCACATAACTCGATCGCGAGATTGTCATGTGCGAAATCGGGACCGCTATAGACATGCTTGGGCTTGTACGGAGTTATTATGAGGCCTGCTCATACTAATCCGTGACATAACACTCTGACTTTAAACTCTCCTTTTGAAATTCTGTGCATGTTGTGTTGTATTGCAGCCCTGGAGAAAAATCACTGATGGAAGCTTATTCCACATCTTATTATTTGTACCTATTGAGTATAAATCCAGTTGACCAATCATACAATTTTCAGTCATGCAAAAATTAGTATTCAACCGCTAATCCTATGGGAGGAAATGGGACACCCAATGTGTCTTTTGTTCCATCCTGCTCTGTTCTTTGTAATTTCGTATGACTTCGTCTCGTTTTGTTACTTCGCCCCCTGCCCGCGCAGGTGAGTCGTGTTAGTAGGAGAAATTATGTACCTACCCAGCACTACAATCTCATAGATCCAACCAAAAGTTTTTACGAAGCATCGTTTCATAATCATGCATTGTTTGTACACTGGCCTTTGCAAAGCATAACTAACATAAGCATCTAAAAAATTGCGTATATTAATTTAAACACCTATTCTAAATATTCAAATTCATTTACCATTATGCATGCACGATTGCAAAGTCAGCTCTAGACCGATAAAAACTTAAAGCAAAATACGTAGTTGAAATAACAAGAAATATCCGAGAAAACGCAAAGCATTCAAAACAAAAAACACGAAGCTCCCTCGTCCGAGCATCGAGGCACGAATAAAAACACTTGATAAAGAATAACAATGAAGTCTTTACACTACTAGCATTTTCATGCGGCTCCGTCTATGTTTGAAGGAAATGCACTTTTGCAGAACTTTTATACTATGGTTTAGTGCAGCAAAAACTTGAATCTACCCCCAGGGACAATTTAATGCGCTACACTGAAGTAAACATATTTGTTTGAATTATTTTTACTGCTACGTAGATTAGGTAAGTGGTGTTATGCCATCGCACAACTCGTTTGCCCTTTACTACATATACTTAATTTTAATGAATTTTGTAAGTTTATCAGTACTTTAAAAGGCTCAAAGAATTAGCATCGACCTCACGTTGTTAATAAAATGCAATTATTAGTTATACATATTTATATTCACAACCGATGGGGAAGAAAGGTTCTCGAGTGGCGACCACGATCTGGAAGACGCAGCGTAGGCCGGCCCCCCACTAGGTGGACCGACGACCTGGTGAAAGCCGCGGGGAGCCGATGGATGCAGGAGGCGAGCAGCCGCTCTAAGTGGCGCTCCCTGGGGGAGGCCTATGTTCAGCAGTGGACGTCTTCAGACTGTTAATGATGATGATGATGATCATATTTATATTCAACATACAGACACACAGACACAGCTTCGTTACTTTTTTATCAATATACGAAACAAACGAAGTGTTTACATGCAGTGTTCCACGTAACGACGTATCCGTCGATATGTTGGCGTTGCATAAATGCAAGACGCGGCTCGGATGCCGACCCTGACCTTAGGTCGTTGAACCCCGCTCGTGACACTTCGATTCTCTATCGATCACGACTCGAGATTGTACCGCGGAAATATCGATACATCGATATTTTTGTTTGGAAATTATCTGATCGAGTTTGGCTGATCACAGCGTGACTTCGGAGTTTTCCCGCGACGACGATCATGGTGGTTTATTAGGGCTGTCATTCTTTTATTTTTATATCAAAGTATTGATTATGGGATATTTTCTACTTGTCAAGACACTTTAGTGATGACGAAAACGATTGCTCGAGCATAGTCACTTCTCGTTTACAAACTGATCATACTTAGTTCGTAACTGAATATGATCAGCACAGCGATTCAGGAGACCTCAGCGCTGAGGCTCAGCGCTGAGGCCTCGATTCAACCAACTTTTATTTGAAAATAGAACGGAAAGCTCTCCCCTAGCTCATGCCTTTTGCAGAAACGATGACGCTATTTCCGTTCTATTTTCAAATAAAAGTTGGTTGAATCTGAGCCTCAGCGCTGAGGTCTCCTGAATCGCTATGCAGTTTGTGAGTAATCTTGAAATACAACAATTTCGTTGTTTTACAACGAATATAGAAACAAGAGTGATGTTGATAATGATTGTCTAGAAATTGTTTTAGAATGCAGACATAAGCATCACTAATTCATTAAACTCTATGCTGGTAAATGAAAATAGAAAGACAATAAACTATTTAATAAAATATTATATTGACAAACTCGTTCTATATACAGACAACCCTACACAACCCTGATCATTATAAGTAACCGTTAGGTTATTGTGTTGTTGTTTACCGTTGTCGTATCTTTGGCAGGTGCTCTGTGATACAATCAGTGATATCTATAACTGCACCACTATTGTTCCATCTTACATTGGTAGGTTTGCCGAAAGTACGCTCTGAATGGCGGCTCTTTTTTCCAAGATCTCAGATATGTTGAAAATTGAACTTATTGTCTGATTTATATCTATATTGTGGATTTCCTGGATTCCTGATACAGTTTCAATTACTTACAACGGCTCATCTGGAGAAAAATCTGGTGCTAAGTGCATGGAGTTTGTGCTGTTTCTACCATTTCGTTGTGGAATTATCTGACAAGTGATCTGCAAGTCTGTACCTAATACAAAGCTCAACGATCGATTAGGTTCTAATTGAAGAAAATCCTTTAACCTAGCTTTTAGCCGTGTGTTGAAATGGTAGTCAAACGCAAGCTAATCTATCGATAAATAAAAATCCCTCGCTTGTTCGCTGCGATCATCAATTGGATGGGTGACCACTACACTACACTGCTTTGAAAAATCCAAACTGTTGTCGTAAGACCCAGCTGGCCACTTACAATAAGAATAAAGGAGGAAAAATAAAACGGTTTAAAAGTCTGCGCCAAAATACTTATCCATACCGTGTTCAGGCGGCCTTACTTGAAAAGATTTGATTTTTTCTAGGGAGACTTGTTAAAGCACATTCACATTCACACCAAATCTATTGTCAGCCACTGGCTATTAATATAGTCATAGTGAGCGTGATTATAATAATCAGTCAGACTCAATGCAAGTCCTAGAGTAAATTTAAGCAGTATAAAAACTGTGTAGCTCGTTCTCAGTCAGAGGCTGAATACGTTTGGTGTTCCAGCAGTGGACTGCAGACCATAACTATACTGATGGTGATGTTGACGAATACTTTCCACTATAAGTCAAGCCACTCAACTTGAGTATTATATCTGCAGAGTAGAACGCATAACGATCATAATCATAACACAGACATAATACAAACTTTATCATTGGAAGCAACATTGACCTCTGATTATCTTGAACAGATATGTCCGCAATAAAAAAGATCCAATACATCATCTGTCGGGCAACAATAGATGGCAATAATAGATTACGTGTGAAGGAAAACTGACTTAAGAATTTAGCTACGGTAATTACAATTAAGCTTATAAGCTATTTTAAAAATACAGTACCTCTAATGAAAAAACATGGTCATAAGTTTAGAATATACGTGATCCGACATCACCATTATTAAAAAAAATCTTTACTTGCTTTATGAAGACTAACTACGCATTTTATAGTTAAATAGCTAGAGTAGAGTAAATTCTGTTATGCTTTTCTTCAATAAAGGATCATTTTAAAATACAACCCACAGAAAAAACGTAAAATCCTACAATCTTTGTTCTAACATTAATTATTAGAGAACACAAAATTATTAGAGCAGCAAAAATGAAAATGCTGACTTTATAAAGTAGGTTTAATATCAAGATAAAAATGTAATCTGAACAATATTAATAAGGGCCCATTAATTAAATTAAGGCTTTATTAGATTTTATACCTATCAATTCCATTTATATTTGATTTTCTTATTGCCTTTGAAGTAATATTATACTAGGTTATCAAAATGATGCTATTATATACTGTAGCTAATTACATTATGTTCTATTAACGAACAAAAAATATAAGTACCTACCTAACCACTTACTATTATAACAAATTATCACTTCACGGAAATCACTTATTATTTGGAATCTGAAATCATTATTACCTTGTTTATACATAAGTAAAATAATAATGTCAGCTTACTGTACCTACATAACCAAAATAATTTCCAAAAACATGAAAAATTGTAGTAAATTCAGGTTAATAAAGTTCCTAATAATGTTAGTCCTTTGCTGTAACGCTTTTAAATCCATTCTCCGATGAACAAAGTTAGATATTTTTGTGCTAAAACATTTTAATGAATTTGGGCTTGGCTAAAAGGTCGCTCTGATTGGCACTCTAGTTGAAAACAAAATAAGTATCTCCTTTTATATACTACTCCATTGGAGGTACAATATTAGTTGCGGTTATTTCATATAAATACTACGATGATTGATTGCCTTAAATGACTTCCTCATTGCTTTTTTATTTGTATGCTCAAATTCAATTACGTAAGTTATCAAATAAAGGTATTTTATTTTTAATAATCATCGTGTTTATTTTGTTTTGGTAGTTCTATTCACCTGTGCCGAGAATGTTTCAAAATTTTTATTTATTTGTTTATAATCATCAGGACCGATTAGTTGGCATTCAAGATTCGACTAATGCTAAAGTAAATTCTCCAATGAGGTATTCCCTTAAAAAGATTTACTACCGTCGTCGTCTGCCCTACGAAAGCTTGGAACGCCGCGGCGCCGTCATACTTAGGTGGTAGGTGACATTTTTGGTTATCTGCCCCTGTGGTGGTAAGTAGCACAAAAATTTTATGACTAACTTTCTTCTAAATTATTTAAATCATCGACTAATAATTACATTCGAATCTCATTTAAACCTCAATGTGGCAAATTCAAGTATATTGCAAATAAAACCAGGAGCACCTCTTTTCTTCATTCTGCTATATAGCATATTCTCACTAGCAAACCAACGAATAAAACAAGATACTGATTGTTTCTCCTATATACTCAGTCAGTGTCGCTGACCAGAAAAAAACTTTAGTCAACTAACTTAATTTAAAAAATGGAATAAATGAATAAATTCACGACACAAGCAAACTCTTATGTAGCTAATTATCGTTTCGCTAAAATTGTACATTTCACCTATTTTAGAGAGCAAAATGTTTCAATTCAGTTTTCTACACATCGGTCAATACAGACGGGTCGCTGCTTTGGCCAGCATTCGCTATTTTGTACATTTCCTTCATCAGTTTCGAAATCTTGAAACCTGTTATCAAAGTCTAAGTATCTCGGGTCAAAGTTTCGACATTCTTACACACACGCTCTTCGACCTAAAACGCTAGAAATAGGTACTTATTCTAAGGCTTGAACTATCGCCATATCTAGATTTTATCCTAGGCTAGCTAGACTTCAGCACTAGATATCTAGAACCTAGGTACGACCTAGGAAGCGAAACGCGTTGCCTGAGCATCATTAAGGTATGCAGGTAGGCAGTTGATATTTATCAATGACGCAATTTGCATAACTTTTGTTCTTTATTTTTTAGTACGCGTGAGTTTGTTTTGTTAAGGTATTTTCTTTCCATTTAACCTTATAAAAAGACCCATTTTTTATGTAAATGGATGACATGAAGAGCTGGTCATTTGCCTGATGTCAAGTAGCACACCTGTCCGTATTGTTGTGCCACTCATGGGGATAATATTATGAAATTTAAATTGCAATGCAACAGACGAAATTTCATTACGAAATCATAGTTAAAGCTCTTAATTATAACAAAACGCACATTGAAAGTGTCAAATTCAAATAAGTAATTCCAGGTCTAAAATCTTAATTACAAACTCATGCAAATAATTCTTTGATCCTGCGTGACACTGCACTGCGTAAGCGCATATGTTCTGAAACGTACAGTCTCGTATTTTATGCCTAGTCTTGCTTATATTTTATCAATATTACAAATTTCACTAAAAAGACAAAAGATATTTATTTTAACTTATTACTAAATCCATAAAGCTCAAAATTGTTTGACGATCTTTTTAGATCATAATGCAACCAGTCCCGCCATGGAGTCCCACCCACACAATCGAGTCTTTCGACACTCAAATAAAGTCATAAATTATAATTTTAAAACCTGTCATGTAAGCACGCGTAAGGGTCTTATCCCACTGTGTCGTAACTCGTATTACAAATTAAAAAAGGACGTTGCAGGAGTGGACGAAATAGGAAGGATCTAAATAAGAAACAGACGAATGGGGAATGGACACTAGGTCTTAGGATGTGGGTGAATTATAATTTGAAGTATGACAACTTAGAAAAAAATACGTGGACTAATTAAGAAAAGGACAATTTTGTAAATGGACAATTTTAAATGTGGACTCAATCAACCGAAGGGGTAATAAATTACAAAATGAAAATGACCAATAAAAGAAGGACAAGACCGTGACGTAAGTACTTAGCATTTTATTATAATTTTTCTTCCACGTAATTTGACATATTTTTTGAAATCGTTCATTAAATTTATATATCGAACATAATTTTTAAAACCAGCTTAGTGAAAATAGGCTCTTGGAAACGGGTATAAATAAAACCAGTCCAATGCTCTGCAACTCTATAAATATTCCTGTGACTAATCGGAAAACTATACCGTTTCATGCCGGAAACTAAATTAAGAACCGGAAATTGACCTAGATATTATGTTTTGCTTAAGCGTGCCAAGCTCAAGTTAGTCTATAGGCGCTAAACTTGAATTAATTATCTGATTAAATCACACTTAACTTGTACGGTTGATACTTACACAGATTATAATAGTACTTATACTTATGATGTACCTATTCTCTACAATCTATAGTTGGATTGGAAGGTTGCGTTGCTCTCAGAACCGACAACCTATGAAAATTAATGGTTCTGGATTTTTTATGAGAATGAATGACGTGACAAGCTAGTCGTTCACCTGATGTTAAGCGACACGGCCGCCCATAACAGTTGCAGTGTCACTCGGAACTTTAAAATAATAAAGTTTCGCGTGACACTGCACTGCGCACGTCATCCTGAGACATCACACAGTTTTGTAATCAGATTACTACACTGTGTAATCAGGTCATAAAGTCTCATTTGTCCAGTAATTTCACTAGCTACAATGCCCTTCAAACCGGATCACAGAAGTGGTGATCACGAACCGAAAGACGCAGCGTAGGCTGACCTGAAAGACCTGGTTAGGAAAATTAACCGGATCAAGTCTGTTTACTAAGTTAGTACCTAGTAGCGATGGCAGTTAATGCGATTTTGCGTAAATTTCATAAACATGGTAATTCACGAAACTTAGCATGCTAATTGTTATTGCTATGCTATTTGCTAAAATTAAATGAAATGGAAATGAAAAATGAAATGAAAAATGAAATGAAAATTGAAATGAAAAATGAAATGAAAAATGAAATGCAAAATGAAATGAAAAAGAAATGAAAAATGAAACGAAACATGAAATGAAACTTTATATTGAAAATTCAATTCAAAATGAACTAAATTAATTGATATGAAATTTCATATTTCACAGAATTTCGCAACTACATTTAATTTGCGAAATACTAATTGAGTTTTCACATTCCATCACTAGTACCTAGTACCTACTATACTATAGTATATTTTAACCATAATGTATATTTGCAAAAGCTCTTGTATCATTCCGATAAGCAGGTTTTAAAGTAAATCTCACTGCCAATACCATTACCGTCAAGTAGGTATTACCGCATAACACTTAATAGTACCATAGTACTTACAGGGTATTACTTACAAATCACGATAGGCATGCAATTCTCTGTATAGATTGTCATACATTTTGGAGTGCTGAATTACGAGCATGAGTAGGCAATATAATGTGGTGAAACGTGATTTTTCGTGTTGCTTCCAAAATTCCATAGAAGCTTCTAGTAAAGTTGCCACCACTTTACTGGAGCATGACTTAGACTGGACTATGACTATGACTACCTTTACTTTACGTGATATATTCTATTAACATGATCAAAAATTACAATACTTGACACTGGCTAAATACACTATGTGTGGAGCCAGAATATAACAAAAAAATAAATAAAATAAACAAAGTATTTCAATTTTATACATAAGTAAGGAGTGGTAGGGATATGAGTGGTGATAGAAACACAAACATTAATTATGCAATAACAATTGTACGTATTGTAAAACGGTTTGAAGACGCGTGACATAACGTTTAATGCAGCTCATATCTTCAATTTGTATTTTTCAAGCACCACCATTAAATGAGGCTCGATGGAATAATTCAATTTACAATCATAGAGGATACATTTATCACACATAAGATGGGTCTGCTTGTTCACAGCAAATATAACCGTGTAGTGCATCTAGAGATGTAACAGTATCGATAAATAGTAATCGATAAATATCATGTTAATATCGATTAAACATATAATTTAACTTCATGTTTGCTTGTTCTTGAACCGTTTAAAACTAACTAAAGTAACTATTATATTCTCCATTTTTATAAAGCACAATAAAATAACCATTACAACATAAGTTTAGAGACACGACGTCTCTCTATAATTCTTAATTGTTATAAAGTTTTAATCTAATTTCATAGAATTTATATCCTTCTAAAAATGCACGTAAAAACCACCTTTAGCAAGTGCTCAATGATGTTTTATAGGATCTGCTTTTGACATACATACCTATCATATTTGGTAAATCACTATAACAAAACTAAACGCTAATACGAACATACTCTACTAAGTTACACTTCTAAATAATTTTAGTGAAGGTGTCATAAAAACAACTGTCGGTTTATTTATAGACATGTCTATCGATAAACCTTTATTTCCCAGCCCAACTCTTTCCTAAAGCGAGTGGGAACAATGCTTGAGGCGAGTTGCAGTGACCGGCAGCGGTCGCCTCGCCTCTGCCCATTGATTGTACCTTACGACGACAGGCATGGCTATCGCAAATATGTATTTATTGCAGCCACATAGCGTCTGACTATGATCCTTTGTTTGCTGTCCAGTAGTTAATACTTTTACTTTATTTGCTATGGAGTAGGACATATTCCCGTAAAGGTAGTCAGTAGTTCACAATTAGGCAAAGTTCATTATGAAAAAGAAAGAAAGAAAGAAAAAATATTTATTTAACACTCACATTAAGAAAAAAAAAATCATTCATGTGGGTACATATCTTATAGCTAAACACACGAATGAGAACATAAAATAAAGCTTAAATAAGTAGTAGGAGAAATGAATGTGGTGTTAAAAAGGGCTCAGCTCAGCATTGTGCCGGTGTGCATGACACGCAGCGCTGATTTTCAGCTAAGTCCTGTTGGCTTACGGAGCAGGAGACAGATGCCAGGTGACCGTAGAAGAGTTAACTTAAATAACAATAATAAAAAATATTAATAATTAATAATAATTATGTCCTACTGAATAGCTACATTATGAACCACAGTCGCAATAAAGTGTAAGCATAATTATACTCCTTTAAGTTGCCTTCATTTTATAACCTACAATGCTATTCATCTAATAATTTGCAACAGCCATCAGTTCAGACAGTTTGTTTTCAAAACAGCAGAACATCGAACGAATATAATATTTTCTCTGCACTATGTCCAAATCATGTAGCTTCTTTGTAAGTTATCTAGACTTCACTCGTAACATGATCCTTGCAGAGCATTACATCCATGATCCATTTGCGTGTTGGGTTATTGAGATGGGGATCATTTATGTATGAAATTATTTATTACCACACAGATCCTTCTCGATCCTTTATAATCTATTCAGAGCTTGTAACTCTGTTCATAATAGCTCGTTTAAGATTTATGTAGGCTTCAACTTTATCTAAAAATATATTTAATTTAAATATATTTTAAGGATTAAGTTTGGAAGTACTGCCTTCTCATCTCAAATTGAATTTGGATGTGATAAAATTCGATTGTAGTAATTTTATTAACACGTCGAATGCTTTAATTTGTATAGTAATATATTATGAACAATTAGAAAGATAGAAAGCGTATAGATGTCGTGCGTTTAACATTACTTGAGTTGATGCTTCTCAAGGCCTATAAAATTATCTCTATGATAAACGTCCAAAGTGGCGTTTTATTACCAAACTTATTATGATCACCAGTAAGTGTCAGCTTGCTTTCCGATTCAGATGATACGATAACAGACCTAACAATAATACCCCGCCGATCAGCCGATGAGAATCCGACACGATTATTAAGAGTTCAGAGGTCAGATCGTATCGGTAACTGTTATCTTACTATCTTATGGCTGAGACTTGTTTTTTATACTTATCTGAGGTTTCTCGGCTTTAGAGACTGAATTTCTGTTCAAAGTTTGAGGATCTGTTTGCAACCAAATAGCATGATTTTCATTCACGTAATGTCCAGGTAGTTACTTAGTAGAATTTGACAATAAGTCCTTTGCAAGAGATTTAATAATTCAAAACTAATTACCTTTTGCTGAGTTTAAGTACCTATACGATTTTTATGTCAAACCTCTTATCTTTCAGATTTACGCAATGCCCATAAATGATTGTACAAATATATAGTATACTAGCACTTATATGTAATCGGTGATTTTGATAGTCACATAATAATATCTCTTATCTGGAAATCACCGAAACGCCATTATGTCTAATTTAAAACATTCCGCGAACCAAAACCACCCAGTTCAAATTAAATAGTTGCCCTAGGGTCAGCACACCATGTAGCTAGTAGGCCCGCTACCGGTACCCTTTCTGTCGGTGACCCTTGCTAGTTCGCGCATTCCTTCTTAGGCTTAATAATACACATGAGCCTAAGCAACGATCTGGCTGCCCCTCGTTATGTATAGGACTAGATCCGTGCCGTACTCTACTCGCTTGTATGCGTTCCTGGTACTTCGTGCCCACCCACTTCTCAAATGCACTGCAAATTAGGTATTCCTTTTACGAGAATTTGTAGTCAGGTTTTATTGGAGTGAGAAGAATGCTATGTATATCTAGCCCCAACATTTTTTATTCAATATTCAGAATAAGAAAGTAAATTGAAATAGTGTACCTAATCATCATGATGTAGCATTACAAATTGATGCTAAATTATGAATTAAAATAGATTTTATTATAATGGCTTGCTTATATATAATTATTACGAAATAACATGTGGAATTCACAGTACTACGTTTTTTATATCGACGAAGTGAAGTTAAATGGTGTGAATTAAATAACTGCTGCAACGTGGGAGACATTAACGTTTCTAATTTTTCAACAACCTTATTCGATTTAACCAAATAGATTTTCATAAAATCGTTTCTAAAGTACCGATAAAAGTAACTGCTAACAAAACGTCAGATGGAATGTGATAGTAAAAGATTTTATTGGAAGAAAAGAGTTTTGGTATCAGGAGTGGGATAGAATTATATTATGGTAATAGATTTGATGTTTAGCATCCGGTGACGCCCAAGGCATTGTCGGCTGAGCGTCGACATCGCTGTCCCAGCCTCGTTATTAAAATTATTTATAATTCCATTTCGGTCTCCGGAAACCTGGACAATGTTAACAATGTTCCTTTGTGGATCGCGTGGGATGAGGCTTAAGGTAGGTCTGGTACCCGCATAATTCGAGTTTATAGTGAAGCTCTTTATCGTGGTAATTTGTATAATCCTTGGTATGATAATGAACATGAAAACTGAATGGAGGGGACACAGAACAACCCTTGAATATCGTGGATTGTTATTATTATAGACGACTCTAAATATATGATCTGAGTACTGCTCTTTAAGCTTATAGCCACAACAAAAAGTTAGCTTTAGAATAAGTTTCGAAATAGCTGGTACATTTTATGACTTTAAAGTTATCTTACAAAGCATGTAACGCAGAGAAACAGGGAATCGTAAAACTCGAATGTACCAAACCTACTAAAATGAAAATGTAAATGGTTATTTAAGTGGTTTAAAATAAATTTCATGCGTCACCATCATCACGATTCCAATTTCGATGATCAATAAAAAACCTAACATCACCGCTCCGCTTTCATCGGAAGCTATATTTTAATTAAATGCCCAAAAAACTTGTTTTCATTGTAATTGAATTAGGCATGAAATAGACAATTACTCTACTCTATATTCAGGGGTTTTTTTGTTAAAAGATGATACTTCTTTAAAGTCTCCGTCTAACCTAACGAAAAAATTAAAGACACAAATCTGCCCACGCAATCATAAAACAAGCTGCCTTGTATCGATTCTCCCAGAACAAAATGCTCTATTATAATTGGTACTCCATTCCGCCCACTCATAACACTTGTTAATTTTTCTATCGACACACGATTCAACCCACTGGAGTGTCTGGTAGAGTTATCGTTTCATGTTGAAGAGGCCTTTCCAGCACGCTATCCAAAAACTTAACGGAGCTTCGGCAACTAGTCGGGTCAACAATGATGGCCCATACTTCTCAATTAGTGACAACGTTGGGTACATAATAATAATATAATCAATGATACAGTTTTACAGCCTAATAAACAATCGTAAATGCCACAGAATGAGAAATGTCTTTACTTCCATTAAGTCGGTCCCTATAAATGCAATCATTCTTTCCCACACGGATAACAGGGAAGTGTTAAAAGCCTCCATTTATTTAATCAGTGTAATTTAACTGGGACACATTTTATCGTTGTTAGATTGATTTACGTTTTAAAAACGAAAAAGTCATTCTCCCCAAGATCTAAGTATTGAACACAGTTATTTTATGACAATTTGTAGATAAGTATCTAAAAATAACAAATGCTTTAGAAGAAGTATTATTATGTGTTAAGCTTCCTGAAGACCATTCAAGTTGAAAAGATGCAACACAACAAAGCTAATACAAAAGGGCTCACTACTGTATTTTAGTACTTCTAAATCTTTAACGGAATGCACGAGAGAAGAAACTGCATAGACGCACGAAAAGAAAGTACAGAAAATAATAATTGCCGTCGTAATAATTTTTACACACTTAAAGGTGCAGGAGATGAACAAAAGATTCAGGGACTACCTCTTTTAAATGCGTTGGTCTCAGCACAACAAGTAATTAAAGGTACAAAAGATGAGCACGACAGTTCTATGAAGCTACATTCAAGTAGTCACAAGAAATTTTACAACAACCATTTCAACAAAAATAAAGGATATTACTTACAGTCATCCATCATCATCATCTGCTTGGGTGACATTGTATAAATAGGTACAACTGAACATGAAATATAAAGTTAATGTTCAATTACTGCAAAGTTGATAGTACCAGTGCCAAATCAAGTTAATAAATCCAAAGCACCCCAAAGTAACGGTATCTAATTCACTAGAATAAGTAACAGTTACTGTAATAATCACAATACCGTATGACATTCTTCCAGCACAGAAAATAAAAGTTGCTATGACTAATACTTACAAAGCAAGTAGATACTCAATAATCGAGCCGATACTGAGTACCTATCTCGTTAGTGTAATTGGACAAATCAAAGGCATATTACCGCAACACAATACACGTGATGTAACTGTTAGCAATAATACCGTGGCAGTGTCGAGTGCCTCGGTACTGTACAATGTGCATTTTTGCACTCGAATGCTGTATTACATTTCTGCGAAGAAAATAGCCAGGGCATTTACAACAGAATAAGGAGTACAGATGAGGAGTAGAGTAAGGATGCAGGAGGCGAGCAGCCGCTCTAAGTGGCGCTCCCTGGGGGATGCCTATGTTCAGCAGTGAACGTCTTCAGGCTGTTAATGATGATGATGATGATGAAGGAGTACTGTAAAATGAAATATAGAGTAAAGATACAATAGTGAACAACAATAATAATAATAATAATTATGTTTTTATGATATTCTTGCAAAGCATAGGCTAAAAGAAGAATAGTGGCTAGTTGAACTAGGAAGTAGTTGTGAAGTTGAAATTTTTTTTTATGAAAGAGCTAGGCCACGAGGTACGAACCTTACAGAGGAGAAATCTATGCAAAAATAGTTAACCACAGAAAACAGGCTAAATATTAAATCAAACGAATCGGAATCGCTTTTTATCTTCACAGTCATTCATAAATATTAGGTTTGGTTTGAACAATGTACCAGCATAGCCTTTTCGATACTAACCCACATCTCAAAGCCCCATTCACATAACTTAATGTTACATTACCTAACAAATTAACAACTTCCACGTTAAATAGGAACACACATAAAGCTTTTAGCAGAATAACATTCATTGTTTCAAAGCTATAACAGCATCGCTGAGCAAAAATGCTCATATTGTGTAACTCGAGTCTTGGGCAATAACCAGACCAATGTATAAAGACACGTCCGGACACTCCCCAGCTTTCACTCTTCCTTGAGATAACAGATCGTTGTTTGCTGGTCGGTGCTTGTCCTCGGTGCAAAGGTATTGAGGAAATGGGAGCCGGAGCTTTAACTGGATTGTTGTCTTGCGTTTGAAGAAATTTGACAATGAGTCTTTTTAATGCATTTGTTATTTTAGGTGTCTGCGATGAATTCATTCTATCTCTGTTATTCAACAGTTTTTTGGGGCTAAGGCCAAGAATTGGAGGGTATGGATTTGGAGTCTGGAAATTAATCTAAGCTGTGGTAGCTTTACATACAATATCTTTGGCAAGTGACGTCACAGGTGGATTTTTCATAATAACTGTGGAGGCGCTCTGTTTCTAGAGAAAGGGACAGGAGATGCCTTCTATAGAAACTTTAAAAGCTTATTACTCCGTGATTTATTTACCGATTTTACTTATTTTTTCAATTATTGCATTCATTTTTAATCTTTATGAAAGTATTATTTACTTGTTCATTTTTAATGGTAGTCATCGTGCCTATTCCTGAACATGCTGGATTCCTCACGATGTCATATTTTCCCGTTGTAAGAGTAAATGCAAATACTCCACATAAAAAAATCATTACTGCAGAGAGGAGTGGAATTTAAACTGGTGTTCATCGGTTTCAAAGCCGCACGGGTTAGCGTTGACGTTGAGCTATGCGAGTCTGTCTATTCCATTTTATACCATTTATAATTTGAATCCGGCTGCATAAACACACAATAAACAACAATATGTCGATAAGAACGCAGTACCCTAAAATTACATCCGTAATCAATCTTGACCTAAAACAAATTAACACAAAACGACATTAAATTAACCCAGAACCAGTTTTAGATTTACTCAGTCCTTTTCGTGACCCAAAACGTACGGAAATAAACATTACCTTACAATTTAGATGCAAATCTAAAAGGAAACAAGCCACTAATTTGTGGTGAACACAAGTTAACATTCAGGAGACGTGACCAGTGAAAGTAGAGCGAGATAGTGCGAATATATCAAGTGCACGAGGTAGATATCCACTGGATTACGCAAGACACCACACCGGGGCACGGTCATTTGCAACAGTTAGTCATGTAAAGCTATCTATAAATTACCCCACTTTCCTTAATAATAACAAAAAACAGCTTTTTGTTGTCTTTTTATACTCTGATGAAAGATAATTTATTTACAAAGGACTTTCAACAAAATGTTTGGTTGAAAACCGGCTCGTTTTAGGATTTAGGTTTAGTTTTTATGTCACCTCCGATACATTTAATTTAACCAAGTGCCAAACTGACGATATTCTTTTTATATAAAAGAATACAAAAAAAATATTATATTGCTTTTTACACTGCTGTTAATTTAAGCTTGTCCAGCTCATTAATTAAACATAAGTAGATAGGTATCATAGCTATGCGAATTTCAATTTATAACTCGATCCATTAAAATGTTTGATTCCTGTGGATTTGTAACTTTTAATTAAAGGGAATCTTAAGCTTGCAATCATTAGATACTCAACCAAGTGCATTGAGGGCATGTTCATACTAGAATTGATTTAAAACGAAACAGCTGAAAAACTATGCCAAGTCAATTATATATACTTGATCTGAGGCTTACAGATATGCCTATATAAAACACATGCTATACCTAAAAATTACCTATTAATAATGGTAAATCTCATACTACTCTGGCTCGTAATAATTCTACCAGTATAGTGTAGTGAAAAAGAACTAAAGCGTCCGATATAGCTTTTAGAATAAGCAAGTTGAAATGGCAATGGGCACTGGGCAGGCCGAATCGCTCGCAGAACTGACAACTGATGGGGAAGAAAGGTTCTCGAGTGGCGACCATGAACCGAAAGACACAGCGTAGGCCGGTCTCCACTAGGTGGACGGACGATCTGGTGAAAACCGCGGAGAGCCGATGGATGCAGGAGGCGAACAGCCGCTCAAAGTGGCGCTCTGTGGAGGCCTATGTTCAGCAGTGAACATCTTCAGGCTGTTGATGATGATGATGATGATAAAGAGAGAAGTAAACTGGCTCAATGTACGAACTACTTACTGGTTACGCAGTGTGAACGTGTCTCTCACCAGGGTATTTGCACAGACTACAATAATTGGAATAAATGGATCTTATCAATGACAAATTACAATTAACTACAGACGTATAAAACGAGTAATTGAATACGATTAATCAAGTGTAATCTAGAACATTTTATAGTTTCTTCGTCCCTGCCTTGTTATACAATAAAATAAGTGAATAGACTTGATATGTTAGTAATAAAGTTTATACGAGCTTACACCCCTGAGGCTATAATAGTTGCACGTTGTTTATTCAAGTGTTATTGTTTATGTAATGGTTTAAAAAAGATTGCGTTTTAGCACTAAGACGGGCTGCCTATAAAGTTTTTTGAATATGGTTAATGAAATTTTATGATTAATAGAGAGACTGATTCCCAAATCCAATCCCTAACTCACGGGGATAGACTTCTGTTCGAAAATGACGGACAAGATTTAACGTTATGAACAACCGTAAAAGTTTAAAACAGTGTCTATTAACCTTGTCTAAATAAATTGCATATATTCTCTTCTAAATTAATGAGGAGTTCTGAAGGAAACTAATGATGGTCCGGGAAGAGTATAAATACAAAAGCTAGTTGTTTGACCCCATATCAATCAACCTTCGCTGGGAAGGTCCTTTCGCACGAAGGTCAAACCAATTGGGTCTGTACTGTACTGTAGGCTATATAATTATTCTGTTAGACTAAGGCCTTCGTTCTCTATATTCGAGTAAAGTTCCGAGTTGGCTAGCCACCACGTAATGTCACTTGTAACTGCAGTAACAAATTTCAGAATGTCTGAGTAGCGCTAGCCGACCCATAAATCAGGCTGCTACTTACAGGACACATCAGCTGCCGATTAGTACGGTTAACCGACGGCTATAATAAAACTTGTTGCAATCTCGCATGTGTTTGTAATTTATTATTATAGTTTGCATGCCACAAATACTGAGATCTACGGAACTGTAAACTACCAACCCTGTTTATTACGCTACTGTTATAAAAACATCGACTATTCCTGTTTCTATTTCGAGATAAGATAGTTATGAATATAGAAATCATTGTAGTTAATTAGTAAAACAGTCCGCTCAGAATCGTGGAAAGCCGATGGATACTGGAGGCTAGCAGACGCTCAAAGTGGTGCTCTTTGGAGGAGGCCTATGTTCAGCAGTATACTTCTTCAGGCTGATGATTATGATGATGATGAATACTAAAAAGTTTTTGTTCAATTATAATATGTTTAATACTTACATAATATTATGATATTTTTGTTTTGTGTTGTTTTAATTATTATTATTGCGTCAAGATAAAACCATATTTCAGGTATCTATAGGTATTACTTATTACATTTCCCGTTGAACTAAACAATGTAATCTAAATTCGTATTACATTCCTCATTACATTAATTTAATTAGTTGATACCCTTTTTTGTAAAGGTAAATCCTTACCTACTTACTGTTTTTAGGTAGGGAATAAATACTCTTTGAAGGGCATCTACCGCACCACAGCATATTAGCTGGCACATAAACATGTCAAAAAAAATAAAAAACGAACCCAAAATGGCGTCACTGACAGCAGTCAGGGTGACTATTGAACAAACGAAATGAACAGTTGGAGTTTTGGCGGGAACGCGGAAAAGTTCACGTCGTTGCATCGTATTATTTTTTAAAACTTTTGCTTTTTCCAGTGTTAATGTTTAAAATTGGTGACGTTTTACGCATTAAGTGCTGAATTACGAGCATGAGTGTGGGCAAGTGATATAATGTGGTGAAACGTGATTTTTCGTGTTGCTTTCAAAACTCCATAGAAGCTTCTAGTAAAGTTGCCACCACTTTGCTGGAGCATGACTTAGACTGGACTATGACTACCTGACTTAGACTGGACTATGACTACCTGACTTAGACTGGACTATGACTATGACATGACATGACTTTGCGTGAAATATTTTATAACACGATGAAAATATAATACTTGACACTGGCTAAATACACTATGTGTGGAGCCAAAATAAAAGAAAAAAAAAATGAACAGTTGACGTTGCTACAGATCACCCCAAATTTTTACCCACTGAGTAGCTGATCGAAACTGTTTTCGTTTGTGAAACTGGGAAGAACTACTCGACGCCTTTACGTCCCGATCAGTATTACTCACTGGCCAGCCAACTCGGAACTTTACTCGGATATAGAGAACGAAGGCCTAATAATAATTAAACTAACTATAGATAAAAGGTTTAGACTAAGGGTCCCGATACCTATTTTGTCGTTTTTGTTATACTAGTTGTTCCTATTGGAATGAAAGCATATAAAATTCAAAATTATGCAATGTACAGAAATGATTCCTAAATAATATAAGCAAAATTGTAACACATCAGATATGCAAACATTTTTGTTACCATTATTAACATTTTCCGTTTAAAATTTGATATAGAGTGATAAGATACATTAAAAGATATTGGGATGCGCAGCTCTCTACGTCTTATACTACAAACATATGCCAGCCTCAAAAAATCTTTTAGCCATCTCTTTCTACTCTCTTTTCTTGCTTTGTCGCTAAAGCAAATACAAATATAAACGTTAAAGTAGAATGAAACGAGTTCACTTATTTAACTTCTTGCCCTAATAATCCTGATGGAATTAGACCATAGACTCTCTTTCGCAGCCATTAACATTCATGCCCTTTTTCCATTTAGCAACTAAATTAGTTAGAACTACGTGAAATATCTCTTTGCAATTTACACCCAAGTTTTAATTTACACGTTGTTAGCTCTAATCTTGAGTACCTACTAATTTATGCGGCTGCTGCCCTAGAATTAGGTTTAGGGCTAGTATAGGTATCAATTAATGGTAGAGCCTTTCGGTGTTAGGGCACCGATACATTAAATTATTAGATATACCTAAACTATTTTTGAATCTATACAAATAATCATCATGTAATCGATATTTGGCATTGGTTTCATCATCTATTTACTGAATGCCTGAACATAATATGACAAAACAATAGTTAATATGTTATTTAAGTCAATACATTAGACGCTGGGGCCTTGGGGACCGAATGCCCACCAAATCTTCAAAGATCTGTCCAAACGTCTGGTCAAGGCAACACGTGACCGCATTTTGGTCACTACTTGGCCTCTACTTCGGCCAAAGGTTGAGCATTGCCATTCAACGTGGCAATGCTGCCAGCATTTGGGCACTGCCAAGATTAGTTTTGTATTATAGGTATTGTTAATTTTATTGTTTTAGTTTGGTAGCAGTTTAGTTCTATAATATAGTTTAGTTGTTTAGTATCTGAGTGTTTTATATTATTTAATGTTATGTTGTGAATAAACCTACAGTTGAGATACATTAGTTATTTAATTTTCTGGTTTATTTGGTAGCTGAACTAGCTGGTGGCTTTTACAGAGATTGATGGGATAATTGTAACCAAATAACTTAAAAAAATTAGTTCAAAATAACACCAACAAAATCCAAGGACAAAAATTATCTTCAAACTTGGAAAAAATTAAAAGTTTTTGCAATCCCAGGTCAGGTTTCAAAGCAAGTAATAGGGTAGGGTAGGTGTCCCTTGTCGAATACTGAAGAGACGTAAATACATAAGACGTGAATCCAGTTGAATAGTGATTGTCGTAAGTACCTACTTGAATTAGATTAAGGTTGAAGTGATTGAATTTTCCTTTTGTGTTACAGAATCTTTGGTAGACGAAGTTTTACCGTATTCATTGTTGATACTTTGTATTTAGCTGCTAAGGTACCTACATTCACAGACTACTAAGAGATACCCTACATTCATCATCATCAGCCTGAAGACGTCCACTGCTGAACATAGGCCTCCCCCAAAAAGCGCCACATTGAGCGGCTGCTTGCCTCTTGCATCCATCGGCTCCCCACGGTTCTGACCAGGTCTTCGGTACCTAAATTATTTAACTGCAATAATGACAATAACCAGCGAAGTGCGTGTCGACCTCGCGCACGTAGTGTTCCGTACCATTATCTTTAAAAACGAGCCTAAAATCACGTTCGTTGTATGGGACCTTCCTTAAATTTTTATTTTATTGTCTTTTTAAGTATTTGTTGTTAAAGCGACAACAAAAATACATAATCTGTTGAAATTTCAACTTTCTTACTATTACGGTTCATGAGATACAGCCTGGTGACAGACAGACAAACAGACGGACGACGAAGCCTTAGTAATGGGGTTCGCTTTGCCCTAAAAGAAGGCTGAAACCTTTGGGTGACGTGGCACGAATAGAAGAATGATGCCAATATAATTACAAAAAGATCCAAGCTAATAATCTCTAAATAAATACCAACTAAATTGGAATTCGGGATACAAAATGAGATTAACTCAACGTCATCTGTTCTAGATCTTTATCAGCTGAACTGTATTATTCTGTAAACAAGGTTCAGGTTATTACAGGCAACACACAATCCAGTGACCAAAGAAGCGAACCGTACTGTCAGTAATGAGGTCGCCAGGGGTCAGCTCGCGTGATACTCGCCATAAAGTTACCTTTTCGTCCAGATTTACAACACGATATACCCCCTTATATAGGGGTCACGATTAACTGCACGCCATTAATAACCCTTAAGTTAACCTCAGATCGATACAGCTTAGAAGGCTATTTGGTTTATCTAGACCGATATCTTCATTAGGAAATTGGAATTAGTACAGTTGCAGTATCGGTGATTGGTCATTAGCTGCATTCTCAAAGCAATTGGATAATCTGGATAAATAAATCTATGAATGTTTTAGGAATTGCACCTGAATTGACTGGGCAAAATATGGTCTTTGATTTGATGGAAATTTGTGATATGTTGCAATTTATGAAATGACGCCAAATTCTCTGGTATAAAGCCTACCGAATCAGTTTTTAGAGTTCCATACCCAAAGGGTAAACCAAACCCTATTATTAAGGCTCCGCTGTCCGTCTGTCTGTCGTCGGTCTGTCTGTCTGTTGGTCTGTCTATCTATCACCAGACTGTATCTCATGAACAGTAAGATAGTTGACATTTTCACAGATGATGTATTTTTGTTGCCGCTATAACAACAAACACTAACACCCATCTGCCGTAAAATGGTAACCAAAGCATATTTATATATTAATATGTACTTGATTATTTACTTAGATATTTGTAATCAATAGTTGTTTCATTTTATATAATATTGTCACCAATCATCAGTAAATATAATTAACAACACAGTTTTATAATTATGTAAGAATGTTTAATGATGTCTTAATTGTTATTGTACCTATCTCAGTTATTATAATATGCTGCTCAATAATAGATTGCAGTATTAAAACCTGTATCAAATCGCAGATTTTTGTACTGCAGAATCTAGAGTACAACGCTAATATATTTGATACTTATACTTAAATTATGCCGCGATCAAATTGTAAATGTGGATAAATAAAGATTTATAAAAAAAAAATATGGACATCTGCAACACTAAAAGTGTTGTAGATGCGTTGCCAGGTCAGTAAGGCTTTTTGAAACTCTTTTTAGAACACTCCATATGAAAGCCTCGCAGGAATACTTCTGCAGAAGTATTCCCCATCCAAGAGAGTCTTCTTCGCGGGGAAGTCTGTTCTATAGCTTGCTAGTTTAATGAACACATGAAGGAAAGTTAAGTATAGTGTGTACGAAATCAATGCAATAGTAAGAGGGCGAGAAAGGCGTGACGCAAGGAGACGTAACTCTTTGTCTGGAATTAGAATGTCATCAACGTTAATTCAATGGCTCAAACATGACTCTTGTATTATCAAAGTAATTTTGCTTGTTTTCTACTCATTCTAACTATGACGTGAGGCTTAACACATTTTCAAAGTTGTATAGCCTTACCACGGCAATGGGAAAATCAATAATAGTTATTGATCGACTGTCGACGGCCATTGACTGGCCGTTACCATCCCCACAACAGACCTTTTCCAAGCAAATATTACCTATTATTAACTCTGTCTCGGCAAAAAAGGCTAACATATCGTTTATAATAACAGCTACGCCAATCTCATTATGCTAAGCTTGGGATTTTGTAATCATCTACCCAATATAGGATAATGGGGCTAATCTCATTGCTGAACCGACTTCCTACGAATTCAGCGTGGTAAAGCGATTCAGTATTATTTACACTCAATTCAGTTTCTTTTTATTTTATGTAACTGTATGAAGATGCTTTACAACCTAGATATGCAAATAATTAGTTTGAACACTACTTATCATAATCTTCATCCACAACCTGTTACACCCCACTGTTGGTATAGGTACACCTCTCTTGGATTATGCCATTCGCTTCGGTCCTTTACCAATCTAATTCAGATTCCACCATTCCATTATCATTCGTTATTAGTATAGTATTTAATACATTTGAAAATGTTGGGTTAATTCCAAATACTTGAATCAACAGCCTCCTCTAGCGAGTGTACGAAAATAAATTAACTTTTTCAACAATGCGAATCATATAGCCTTTGAGCTTTTATTATCTATACCTATAAGGATTAGGACCCGACGGTGCCGTTGTTAAACTCGGGAGAGACCAACAGCATTCGCTTGTTAAAAAAAGGATTCCTGGGACTGTCTTCTCACACGCCCAGCGTTATGATAATGGGAAACCGTGACTAAAATCAAACTGTGGTTTATTATGTGGCGGCTCGGGGTCAGCGACGCGACATCGTGAGACCATTTTTGCTAGTGGTAGTTCTTCTATGGTCATATCTGTTTAAGGTGCATATAAGTGTTACCGCAGTTTCTTCAAAAGGAATTTTGTTAAATTGTAATTTTTGTTTTGTTTTTTCCTGATTGTCTATAGATACAGGGATCAGGGCCTTTCGTTAGGATATGTTAGACGCTTTTCAATCCTCCTTGTTTCTTTATTGGTGTATAAAACGAAATGTTTGCTAATTTGGTATAACTCCTACTGTCAATTTGTTTGTGCATGTACCTACTACTAAACAACCTTAGAAGTACACGACGCGGTCTTAGTTCAAAGCTTTCATTTAAGTACCTAACCCATATTAAAATCAGATTTTAGTACTGTAAGCTATTGTTGAAATCAATTGTGGTTCTTTAAGCCCTTAAGGCTTCTAGCTACCTACTTTCCACTTTCCACTGAAGTAGTACCACATAAATAACAATGAATTATGATGCTTTACTGAGATTGCATGTTACCGTTACCGTTTCTGCTTGTGCATTGTATATTTTTACATAAGCGCGTTGGCACATAGATGCATAAAGTCATCATAAAATCTACTTTAATACTTTACGAGGATTTTTCATTAACAATAAATAAATAACGCCCAACGATCACATACATAGATCCTGGACCCTAACTAGGATTCTCTGTATCTAGGGACCCAGGAACTACGAGGACCATGGTCCCACAACACCCAGACACAGAACAAGTATTTGCGCTTTTTTTTTTATTCGGGCACAAATACTTGTCCTGTCGCGGGAATCGAACCCGCCACCTCCGGGTTATGAGCCGACCTGCTCAACCACCACACCACGGAGGCTGTCAACAAAGTAGAAAGTTGAGGTAAGATTACAAGTACTATAAGTATTTTTAGGTACCTCTACAAAACTACAAGCTAACGCAAAGTAATCTCTATCCCATTATTAAAATACACAACAATAGGTGACTAAAGCAATAAGTTACAAGCTTGTTGGTGTACTACCATAAAATTCACCTAATCTGTGGTTCAAGACGTTGAGATAACTAACCACGAGCAAAAGTCACAGCACAGGACAACAATTTTTAAAATTGCTTGAAAAAGCGCATCATAAAATTGCACGCTGCTCTAACAGCCAGTTTTCGTCGAAACGTTTCCCAGAGCTAACATTAAAGTCTATTCTCTCGAATACGAGATGATTTAAAACCTGGATCCAAGCGGGAAGACCTCGGTAATAATTCCGGTGCCTAGGTATACCTGCGCGGTCAGTTCGACTTCATCGCAGCCCTGTATAGGTTTGGTCACGATTTGCGTTATTTGAATGGTAGAGAGCAAAACAGAAACAAAATATAATTTTAGTTAATGGCTTCCCTGTATTTTGAGAAAGACGTATCTTATACAACTTCTTATACTTAGATACTATAAAAATGATCTATTGAGAACAAAATGAAACCACAGATACGTAATTTGTTTGTCATGTCTTTGAAAACAGATGCAATGAGAAAATAGAATCTGCCATGATCCATTCTGAATCTGGCCCCGGGGTTAATTAAAATGATATTGAATTTTTCAAACTTAGTTGGTTTTTTTCCTACACTTTGTGCTTTTCCAAGCCCGAAGATTATAGTAATACGTTGCTATTTACAAAAAGGTAAACTAAGTAGTAAATCAAAGTTTTTATTATACGTGTTTGTTTATATTTTCTTATAATAATTGGTTTTAAATATTTACGCTGCACTTTCAGGTATTTAGATAACTGGGATTAAAAAAACTTATTTACACAACTTAGTCGGCGGAAACTCAAAGTGCGTAGGTGTATCTGGCTGGATGTTAAATTACGATCCTGCATTTTCCAACTGATCGAACGACAGTAATTGCTTTTCAGTCTGCCTCTAAACCGACCAAATTGGCAAAGCGGAGGGTGTGTCCATATTTCATCGACTATTCGTCATTTTATTAAGCGATACGGTCAAATTGTATAATATTTGAATAAATAAAGGTTATGAACTTTAGAAATACAATGGGCAGCTATGTTTTATCGAGATTTAAGATGCTCTAACATTTTCAGTTTTATAGTGTGGTTGAAGTTGGATACAAGGCCTTCTACTTCTACAGGATTCATTCATGTTTTTTTATTAGAACTTGAAGTGAACTAACGTGGACTGCGATATCCTGATGCTGATGTGGCTAAATAAAACATGAATGAACTGGTAAATGATAGAAATATATTA
The DNA here is from genome assembly GCA_963580505.1 of Ennomos erosarius. NCBI lineage: Eukaryota > Metazoa > Arthropoda > Insecta > Lepidoptera > Geometridae > Ennomos > Ennomos erosarius. The sequence continues at coordinate 4,835,509 of OY756982.1, forward strand.
AAACAGAAAATTATACAAATTCGTGGGAGAAAATCAAAGCAATGCAACAGTCAATCTAAATGCCAAAGGGCCGAAACAGTTTGTTTTTAAAATTTGAATAAAGTAGATAATTATAGTGTCAGTATAAAATCCAAAGAGTTTGCAACAGACCTGTTTTTTACCTATTAGCTTTATGTTTATGTAGGTGTGTACTTACCTATATGACTACATGAAATTCCGAATCATAGGTAACTTCAAAATTAATGGTTTTAGTCATTATTTTGAGTACTGTACCTATATCGATTAAATAAAAACAAAATGAACAATAATTATATAAATATACAAATAGGTAAAAGTACAACTACACACAACATTTACTTCTTGTTATAACAACTTCATCACAGACCAAGCTGCTAGCTACAAAGTAAATACAAACTATCAAGTTGTCGATATCTGGAGCTTTCATAGTAGCACGCGACAAGATTTAGAGCCGGCGTAGTTGGTATCACGTCGGACAAATATTTCACCTTGGTTGCGCCAGTGGTTCTCAAACTGTAGCAATCGCTTTGATTAAAACTAAGCAGAGTACAGAGAGAGAGCTATGCTCGGTGTTTCTCTGCGAGATAAGATCCGGAACGAGGAAATCCGCAGAAGGACTAAAGTGACCGATATAGCCCTTAAAATTAGCAAGTTGACATGGCAATGGGTAGGCCATGTCAACTTGCTAACTATCGCAGAACTATTAACCGATGGGGAAGAAAGGTTTGGGAGTGGTGACCATGAACCGGAAGGCGCAGTGTAGGCAGGTGGACCGACGACCTGGTGAAAACCGCGGGGAGCCGATGGATGCAGGAGGCGAGCACTCAAAGTGGCGCTCTCTGGGGGAGGCCTATGTTCAGCAGTGGACTTCTTAGGGTGGTTGATGATGATGATGATGAGAGAGATATTTTCAGATTCAAATGCTTTGAAACTACTACCGAATCAAAACCATTAATTTTGCCTATGTGTGTGTTTGTTTTGAATGACTTGACGAGATTGTCGATACCTACGTGAAACTTTAAAATATAAAGCAGCAGTGCTTGCAATTGCATGTTGCACAGTACTACTTGGTGGCAGGATAAATGGCAAAACTTGTACTGACATTTTTAGTTCATCAACGTGTCCGCTAGGGGCGCTGCAGAGAAATGTATGGGAGAAAAGGGAGAAAACGTAAACACATCAAATTTTAGTAAACTATCGAAACTTGTACTAAGGGTACTGGTGTCTAAAGTTCGAGATCAATTTTCTATACGGTTCACGCCATGCGGAAACTCAACCGATGTAAGGGATGTAAATCAGCCGAGTAGTTCAAGTTAGAATCCTTGTTTTACAGCTACAGTCCCATCCCTAGCTTCGGAGAGCGTGTGAAATAGGAAATATTCAATATCTCACCGACACGGCGTAACTATTGCCTTGGCATTACCATTCCTCTATGGGATGGGCTATCCTCTTCTTTTAGGACTTTAAGTGCATCGCTATAGTACAAAATTTATGGTATTGGGGTCTTCAATTAAATTGCGCTAAGAATTTGTGGCGGTAAGGTCTCAACTCATTATTATAAATTTTATCATCCAACAATATTTTAGTTTCCATGGGATGGTTTGCAGATGCACTGAACTGGTACAAAACTCATATTAATTAAATAGATTCATTAAGAATACTCAAGGGTCCATCTGATTGTTTGATTCCAAGTAAAATAATGATGTAACTAACGCACAGTTTTGCTATTTGTAGGAAAGAAGAGACCTTTACCTATACACGTGCTGCCTGGGTGACGGATGGAGCAGTATGTTCAAATTATATTCGTTATAACTTTTTTAAATGTTTAGGTACCTAAAGGTTTACTTGTTCACGAAATTCTTCATACTGCGGTCAATTTTAACTTCTCTATTAAAGTTCAACTGATAGAACGGCTCGGTAGCCGTGAGTGGAGTCGGTACTCCACTTAGTGATTAGCTCCTTGAGCATCTGAGCGATTTATGTTTTGGTCATGTGAGCTGGATTTACCATCCTGAGACCAAATTAACGGCGCTAATGCCGGTTCATGAACATTTCTTGATTTGGTCCGTGATTTATAATAGAAAGCTAGTTAGAGTGCTTCTTAAATAATATTGACAAACGATCATGTAACATTAACACCTCATTAGAAATCATGATGTTGTCAATAGAGGTGCAAAACTTTATCATAGTCTTTCGAAATAAAATTCTCTACCAGTGTTGAGTATCAAACTGTCACGCCAATACCTTGGTCTTCATTCTTCTCATGGTTTGCACAGCCCGAAAACGTGATCTTTTATCCCCTTTCCTTAGAAAATGTTTGTATCCCAAAGAGCCAGCCCAGTTTCGTGTTAACGTGCCAGTGAACTTGTAACTTGTCTGTTACTTGCACAAATGCTGGAGTAGATAAACATGGCACGAGTCTTACGCTATAGTTTTGTATTTTGCTTTCCTGTGGAGATTTGTGGAGCAAAAAGAGGTATAGAATGAAGTACGATGTTACAAACTTTATATGACTGTATATGTATAGCTCTCCGAATAAAAAGAGCATAAAGTAAAACTTATGCTATTAGGAAGTAATGTCAACTATTATTTTAATACCATAACTTCACAGAGAATTAATATAATCGATAACCTTTTCTATATTATAATCTTTATCTTCTTCTTTAATATGCAAATGAAAGCAATTCGGTCAGGTACAATACAATGAAACCCAGCACAATTCCAGCTCTGAAATAAAACAGTTTTTGACACAACCAGCTCCACTGCCAGTTGTGTCGTCTAAGATACAATCACAGACGAAGTACCTACTTGGATACAAACGACACTACCAAGCCCAATTTGAATAAAATTATACAGACTACCTAAAAAATACAGGACTATGATATAACAATAATGTGTTTTAAAAATCTAATCATAATTTTTAAAGAATTTTTAAACTTTTTCTAAAACAGACAAGCTGAAAATTCTGCTGCCAATTTATGTTGACCTGGTACTTCATTCCCAAGTGGGTGGGTATACCTATAATTATAAAAAAAAGTCCCGACCTTACAGAAACTATTAACCATTTTAATGTCTAGCTCGTCAAGTATTCCGTTGTACGTGTACCGTGCTTTAATTTACTAGATTAATCTAAAATAATAAGGAAGTATGTTCAGAACTAATTTATGCATCAGTTGACATTTCTGAATAAACGTTACTGCAAGGGCACTGTGTTCACAGTTGCGCATAATATTATATTTAATTTATTTCTTATTACGTATTTTACGTAATATAACGTTTTATTGTTTCAAATTGTATCATGACTGTACATACTACCTACTACATATTTATTCTGTGACTACTCTAGCCACAGGAACACCTTTTCACACTGGATGTTGAATCATTTCAATTGAGATAAAGAAGCGGGAAGTACAAGCTTAAATTAGAATAAAATTACATTAGATACCATCCCCAAGATAGTTATTACCAGCAATAAGTGAAGCTGCTTCCTAGACGCACAGAAGCGGTATGATTTCATAACACAATTTTCCCTTTCGCAAGTTCTGCGGTCGATGTTCTGATCTTGAGCGTCCGAGAAATGTAGCCAATTTATAATTTAATACCCGGCCTATTCCACGTTAGAATTGCCAACTGGCCGTGTTCTCTAAGACTTTTAGTTTTCGTCCTTGAGACTTCAAATTTTATTGTATTAATAACAAATCTCTGTTGAATAAAAATACTTTCAAAAAGTTAACTATTTTAACCATTAAGTTAACTTAACCATATGCATATAACCATAAACAGTTCTGGCGTAACATTCACGACACCATAAACATTCAGGCACAGAATAAATGATAGTACATCTTCAGGTGACATTTTTGGGTGTCCATCAAGGTCTAACAATTTTCCAACTCCCTAGATCAATAAAACCGTATGTATAGGTCACAGCTGTGTACATTTTATACCATAATTACTACTTTGATGGTCACTCTATTCTCGACGAGCTGTATAGCTTAACCAACTTGATCCTATGAGATGTATTGATTGTAGTTCTCAACGGACGAACTTGTAGCAATCTCGTTACTGCCATACAGGAAATTGTTATAGGAACTCGTCGTTTAGAAGCTTTATTTAGCAAGAGAAAGGTTCAGTGAAACTGCGGATTTTCCGGATGCTTTTCGGTTAATAGTAAAACAGTCCTTCTAGTCTGATAAGTGTACTCTTCTCATCTATTTTCGCTGTGCACTGTGTAAATTTTTATGTACATATACATTGACTTGATATTTCGTATGCTTAGACACTTCTATGGTCCGTAGGTATATAAAAAAAGAGTACCTACCAAATATCATCGACCGTCATACAAGTCATATCAAAAGTTGTCCAGTCTATTGCCGATGATCAATGATAATATTTGCATAGAACAGAGGATAAATAAAAAAAAAATGTATTTCACCCAAAAAACTTATCGTAAAATTTTACAATACATAACTCTAAAAGTGATCTCTTCCAAGTAACGTTTGAGTGGATATGAGGAACAAGGAAGTCTGCTTGAATTTTTTTTTAAGTTCTTCTTCTTATCTTGTAGGCTTATGGTCAGCCCTGGTGTCAGATGATTTTTAAGAACTACTATTAGAAAATGTATTCACTGTTTAGATAGTTTGTTAGGTACTTAATACGATCTTAAATATTTTGTAAACAAATAATAATATTAATTATTCCTTCGTCACTTTCAGAAAATCAATCTGTGAAACTCTAAACTCAATTTTACGTTTCTTTTGAATGACTTGTCTCAACTATAATTAATGAAAGCTTTGGAATGGGAATAATGAAATTTAGATTAACAATAAGCTTTTGTAGTAGGACTTAGATATTTGTTGAGCTGTTGACTTGTTTATTTTTCTCTTAATTCAATTAACCGGTTTCCAGATAGGGCTGAAATAAAAAAAAAACAATAAGTTTAGCTAACATCAATACATTTTTACAAAAGATGTTTCATCTTGTCGTGATTCCACCACCACCTTTTTGACAGGTTTAATAGTTGTTGATCTTAGTTCGTCCGGTTTCTTTTTTTAATTATAGCATCTTGACCACTATCCTATTAAGGTCCATAAAGGCATTAGCTTCAACATTAAACGATCACGAGTAAAAGCCCAATTTTAAATTTTTATGTTGCGCTTAATACGAGTCAGTTACTGATACCAATATAAACGATAGCTTACTCGCTACCCTAGACCGGATAAACTAGATTCTAGATAGTGCTTTACCTAACATGCCTTCGCTTTGGTTCCGCTACAATTTACCTGCCAAGACATGCGTGTTATATCGGCGCGTGGACTGGTGGCGCTATTTATCGTACTCGATTTTACCATGATACCTTACTAAAAAAACTCTTATAATTTTATATGAAAACAATATATCCAGAGGGAATATCCAGAGAATGGGAAATAGCATTCTCCTTAGTATCTACACAACAAAATCTACTGCGATTACCAAACCGCTTGGATAACTAATATATTAGTGATTATGGTAAACCTATGAGAAGTGTCCAAAGTGACGTTTAATGGGGGAGGCATGTGTTCAGCAGTAGTCAGTTCTGCAAACGATGTGTCCTGCCCATTTCCACCTCGACTCGCCAGCTCTAAGAGCTATAAAGGTCATTTTAATTTTCCCGCAGATCTCCTCATTCCGGATCTATCTCGCAAGGAAACACCGAGCATAGCTCTCTCCATAGTAGCACGCCTTTGAGCTAACAGAGCCAACAGTAAGAGACCACGTCTCAGGGCGGTTATTCTCTATGAAAACACAGATTCCACACGATAGGAAACCACGACGTTATCGTGTCTTGTTGAAGTCGTGTCACAGGGTCACATATACCTTTACTTTGCATTAAAGTTATCTTTATTTTGAATAAAATATATAGACATAAGTGGTCATATCTTTTGATGTGTTGATGTTTCGAAACGCGTCTCGGTAAAACATATGATTTTTGACTGTTCTTAACACGACAATCCAAATTCATTTCGCGCGGTTTTGTTTTCATTTCATAGAGAATAGAGTTTTGCAGATTTCTTATATGTAAGACAGGCAATTTGCGTTGGTTTCGAAGTAAGGAATCGTTAGAGAATAACCGCCCAGTTTTATAAATGATCACTGGCAACACACACTGTGAAAACCTTTGTTTTCAGGCTCTACGGTATTTTTTAAAATGCCTATTTGAATTTTAAAGCTTCAAAGCCTTACTTTTATTTTTCTTTTTCCCAGGATGACGATTGCCCTGGCCCTGGTGTTGCTGTTTGCGAGTGGAGCGCGGGGCGGGGAGCCGGTGTTTGACCCCAGCACTCTGATGCGGCTGGTGCTGGTCCCCTCGGACGCAGCCGTTGGCTCGGTCATCTACAGAGTGCGCGCTTCCGACCCTGACTTCGACTATCCTCTGCATTTCGAGCTCATTGGTATGGACCACAAGAAATATTGGCATTTCAAATTTTTCCAAAGCGCCTTCTTAATCTTTCATCATTATTTATAAGGAATATTATTTATATAGTGAAAACACGGGGAGCCGATGGATGCAGAAGGCGAGCAGCCGCTCAAAGAGGTGCTCTCTGGGGGAGGCCTATGTTCAGCAGTAGACGTCTACGGGCTGTTGATGATGATGATGATAAGCAATATCATGGATGCCGGATGCAAACAGCTGCTCAAAGTGGCACTCTCTGGGAGAGGTCCATGTTCAGCCAGAGAACGTCTTCAGGCTGTTGATGATATACGCAACAGTTAGTATTATCACCGGAAAGTTCTAGACAATGTGTACATGTACTGAAGTAGGGTAGGTCCCAACGGATCCTTCGAAACGGATCCTAGCTAATTAGCTAGCTAAGCTAATTTATTGGGAGTCTAACCAAATTCATACCTATGTGTTATATATTTCATCGTCTGACTGAAGATTGATACCAAAACAAAACAAAACAAACAAAACAATTTATATCAATCTTAAACCTGAATGTTGAATTGTTGCTTTGACTTTTGTCGAAGCAACAATTCAACATTCATATTGTGACGCCTGTTATTAGAGTCATCACGTTGTCCTAAGCTGAAAAAAGGTATTTTGTTAGATTTTTTGACCCTTTGAATAGTTTCAACACGGATCTATTTGCTAAATATCAAATAACAAATCCATTTACAATCTGCTTATAATTAGAGGAAACTTGGTTATGAAAAAATCAATTTACCGCTCAACTGAACCATTCACGTTTGTAAACACCGTCGTTGTTTCTAAAAGAATCACGTTCGTTATGATAACATCGATCCAAGGCGAAACAGATCAAACATTTTGAAAACAATGCCTTTTCAATAAAAAGTCGTTTGCTTTAAAATTATGTATCATGAAACTTTAAACACGAACACGAATATATTATGTTATGTTTTGGCATTAATAATATTAATATTAATAATATGGCAAGGTTTGAATGAACTTTTCTTTTGATTTTGAGTTTAAAACTATCTCACCTGATGGTAAGTGACGATGCGGTCTAGTATGTAACCATTCATAAGAGATGTAACGCGCTTGCCTATATTCACTCGCGATTTGAAGACTCCTAGGTTGTACTCAAAGACTTAGGGCGAATTCTGTGGTTGTACCTACATTTTCAATAACAAGTATTTGAATTGTATTTTGTTCTTTCGTTTCTCTCTATCAAATTTGAAATAGGTAATGATTATATAAAACAAGAGAGTATCTATATTCCACTGATAAGCAGTATTTACCTATAATGTAGGTATTATATTATCTGGGCTATTAGTAATAGGGCATCTACATTAGTACTAAGATAAGTACTTATTACAAGGTAGGTAGATACGGGATAAGCACCAACAACTACCTAATACTAACGTCTACTATAGTGCTAAAGAATTCTAATTAAAACCACACATACATACAACTAATGAAACCCACAGGTCAGATGGGTCGGTTAGACATCGGCGTGGAGACTCTACCTTGTACCCGCTACAACTCAGTGTGCCAAGCGAATATCATCCTTCTGCGACGGCTGGAGCCAGGAAGATACGTGGACTTCAGGCTGTCAGTCAGAAACACCAGGGGCAGAAGCTCGAGGATAGCCTGTTCTATAACTGGAACCAACGCAACGACCCCAAGGGACACGATTTTTCCTCACCAACCTAGCATCATTTTAGCGCCTGAAGTAAGTCCTTATTCCTCTACTAATATAATAAAGGTGAAATAGCTTTTACGGCATAAGTATAAATAGATTTTAATGAAAATTTGTACACTAAATGTAGCGTCAACGCCACCAAAATTAACATAGGCGTAGATTACTACAATTACATATAGTACTACGACATAGAGTACTTTTTATCGCGAACTTAGAGCATTCAAATCGCGAATAAGAGAGTCTGCAAAATATCAGGCTTTTGGGGGTAAACCCGCAGGATGTCTCTGATATAATTATGTATTTTAGGTAGGTCTATTTAGTCTATATTAGGTACCCATTTTAAAGAGAGCGATGGTGACGAAAATTAAAGGTTAAAGTTTAACAACTATTTCTTCACTAAATCAAATTCTATCTAAAGCCAGTCACATTCGTATTATCCAGATTAAACCTGAAATTAAATACTTTGATCAAGAAAATCAAATATCACGACTTTCCACCCACTATGATCGCAATGACCGCAATTGGTACTTTTTACAAAAGCGAACCGCTTTCGGAGTAATGATGCGTGCAAATCGAAGTTCCGTGCTACTGATAAATTTGAGATCGTACCTTTTAATATCGGGTCTCATCAGTTGGAGCACTCGGCTTCTCTTGTAAGTAGTTTTCAATGTAGATAGCCTCTCGATAACTAAGTCTAATGAAAATAGAGCACCACGAGAACATCACGAAGATAAAATGTTGAAAAAAGTAGTTTGACTGGTTGGGCTCAGAATTTTGTTTTCTCATTCACACTTTCGACAAAGTTGTGGGACTGAGACTGTATTTCAGGAATTCTCTATCTATCTACTGAGCCGGGAACAAATATTCTTGCTCTGCACAATTATGTAAGTCTCAAATACATAGTTGTAATGTTTTTTGAAACGCGTGTACATTAGGTAAAGTGGCGTTTTGTTCATTAAATCTTGCTGCCTGCGTACACGTATGTACAGAAATAAACGAGACACCACCAGATGTCTGTCATGATGCACGATGATTGATGATGATGGCGATACTCGCTTCCCGCGCGGATATGGAATACGGAGATTAACACGCACTCTTTTAAATGTGCACAATTTGTGTCCGAAGCACTTCTGTGGTTTAGTCGTTACGTATCAAAAAACTTTAAGCGTTGGACTAACTTCCGATTGATAATTTATTTAAATCATAATAAGTATAAGATAATGGTCTACTGTTTAGCCTTCCATGAATGTATTTATTATACTTAAGACGAATAAGAATAAATAAAATAATTTAGACAATAATAAAAAACACAGACAATAATAATTATCAATCACCCCATATATGTACTGCTGTGAAAAGGGTTTTTTTAAGTTCGATCACGGTGACCAAGAGCATGCCATACCATTGTAAGAGCCAACTCAGCGCAAAACTTGAAAAATCATAGGCATGAGACAAAGTAGCATTTCGGTTTAAAATTCTGACGAGATACTGTTGAATCTCACTCCCTGAAAAATAAATAAGTCTCTGATATCACAGAGGCTGCCCCATTTTTGTCTTTGTATATTTTAGTTTTGAGATAGACATCACAACCATACGCCATATAAGGATGCTCCTAAAACAAAATTTTCTTTCAGGATGCAAAGCGTGGGACCGATCTCGAGATAGTAATTGCCAGAAAGAATCCCCTCTCACCGAAGCCTTTAGAACTGGAACTTTGGGTATGCCATTTACATTTTAAGATTATGATACGAGCTAATGATTAAGGTTTATAATGACGTTTTCATACGCCGCTGCGTGTTCTACGCGAGTTTCGTTGTAACCACATAATGAAGTTTCGCCTTACTTTAATGGAAATCATTTTCACGGCAATATAGGTGCTGACGGGGATACGCCTCCTGCAAACTTATTTTACAATCTAATATTGTTGAACATGGGAATTCGCGAGCGTGCAATTTTCTTAGATAAAGTGAGAGATTGACAATAGCAAGCACCAATTTCCTCGGGTTATTATGTTTGCGTAACTCGATGGGTTTGGCCGCGATAGATGTCTGACCGTGTGAAAGATTCGGATCGCCTTCAATTTACATAGGACCTCAAATGGAAAGCTGGTTCTAAGAAATATCATTACCATCAGTGTTCTGCAAGAGTTTTGTAACGGAATAGCTAAACGCTAAAAGAGTTCTGTTCTATACATGAGGACTACTTTTAAACGGGATTTGTTTCCCCTTCAAATTGACTACAAACATGTTCATAATTATAAATTTTAAGAAACTTGGTTATTCAGTCAACATTTTAATCTAACCTGATCAGATATCTTCAGACTGCATCGAAAATCAGCTTTCTGCAACTATTTCTTGCATCGCCGCAAATAGCTCATTGTCCGAACTAGTTGTTAGTTCCTTTTGTTCGACATGAGAGGTAAAGATGGGCTGGTGAACCCATCCGTCTGCAATGTCGCAATTACTGGCCATTATGAACACTTTAAGGTGTGTTAAGTTAAAATTCTCTGGCACGAGAATAGTCAGCCTTAAGAGGTCGTATACGCTTAAATGCTACATAATGTAGCTCGTGTCCTTACGCGTAATTTAATGGCGAATCACCCATTATGTGGGATGTTGACCAGTAAAGCTGTTTTGGTGTTAAGTTTAATAATTGTGGAAAATGTTAATAATTATGAGCGATATATTATATGTAATGTTGTAGTACGTATACAACGGGTTACTTTGCTCATATGCGAAGAGACTGAGTAGGTAATAAAACAATCAATATTTCAGAGTAGTTATAATAGATAGAGAGTAAATAGTAATTGATCATTGATTGAACTAAAAATAACAATCGTTAATTTTCAATGACTAATGTTCTTTTTATCTTGTCAGGGATCACCACTTTTTGCCATCCGTCAGCGTCGAGTATCTGCCGAGAATACCGAAGGTACTATCTTCCTGGTCGGTCCACTCGATTTCGAAGCCCAATCGATGTACCACTTGACACTTCTAGCTGTGGTAAGAATACTTTATTTTGTTAGATTATTATATAAAACCCAATTGAGTCCGTCCGAACTTGCACTTGCTCAGTCATTGATAAAAATTAAGAATAGCTTCCTAACAGCCATTTCTGTTTCTTCAAAATTATTCTGTAGAGGCAATTAGACTTGCAGCATACAAGAATCGTTCTAGCCTTCGCCATTTCTAATGAGTAATACAAAAAATTAAGACCACAATAACTCACTTTCTTTTGCACTTACATCGTTAAATCTGCAAGATTAAATTTGACGGGCCCGATAGCTCAGTTGGTAGTATCCCTGCCTTCTGAACTGAGGGCTGTGGGTTCGATTCCTACCCAGGATAAACATTTGTGTGATGAACATAGATGTTTGTTCTACGTCTGGGTGTTATATTGTATTCTATGTATGTATTTACAAACAAAAAAGTATATAAGTATTGTATCAGTTATCTAGTTCCCATAGTACAAGCTATGCTTAGTTTGGGGCTAGATGGCGATGTGTGAATTGTAAAAAAAAAAAAAAAAAAATTTTTTTCTCTTCGACCGTGTACAGAACCACACCTTATTATATTATCAATCAATTGCAATCAAAAACTATATGAATGTTCTTCATAAGATTTGGCTTAAGAACCTGTATACGGTTTTGAAAATAAGGCAAAATTGAAACAATAAATATTAATGCTGGTCATTTGTAATTTACAGGATCCGTACGTAGAACTGGGCAAAGATACGCGCAACATCGCCGGCCTGGAAGTCGTGGTAGTCGTCCAAGACGTCCAAGACATGCCTCCAGTCTTCACTGCCGCGCCTCCTATCACCCACTTGCCCAGACAAGTGGCACCAGGAGACATGGTCGTGAAAGTACGAGCTGAAGATGGGGATAAAGGGGCTCCCAGGCAGATCAGATACGGCCTGGTTTCGGAAGGAAACCCTTTCACACCGTTTTTTAACATCAATGAAACTACAGGTAAGATTATTTTCAAACATCTAGTTCTTTCTGAGATCGTCTCTTAAGCCTGATTCACGATTAAGCATCGTTAAAACTCCTAGTCGTATTACAATACGACACTAATGAGGAATTTGAAGTTAGTGAACTGAATACTGAAGTTTACTTAATTGCCCTTAATTTCTCAGATAGAATATGCAGAGAAAAATCACTCAAAACTGGCAGAATTGTAAAGAAATCCTTAACAAATTGTGTGAAACATATAAACCGTTTACCGTAATAAGCCATACACAAAGTTACTTCAAAAAATATTTGGGCCGCAAAATAATCTGACCGCTCATCTTAATGAGTGCGTATTGAGGTCAGCGCGGACCCTTGGCCCTCAAAATTTCATATTTAATATGTACATTTATGTATAGACCTTCTGTGAAAAGTCCATCCGGTAAATCCCTGTTCGGATAGAACACGAATGAGGGCAAACATTTACCCTTGCCGGATATTACAAAGGTGCATTTTGCCGCGTTAGGAAAGCTCCGGTCTGATATACCTTAGCGATTAGTTCGACTGTTCATGAAGAAAAAAGTTAATGACACAATCATGCCAAATGTTTCTTCCTCTTTGCTAAATTTTTGTTGTTTTCGGTTATTAGTTGTATTCCACGCTTTACATTTGTATTATGTGAGAATATAAGAAGAACAACTTAGTCACTGCGACCTTTACCATGATGATTATTGTCACAGAGTTAATGCTTCAGTATGCATTTTATAGTAAACTTTTGATTTCCTGCAAGTTTACTAAAACTATGAGTTGTCGGATTTTGTCTGTTCATTTTGCACTTCACGCTATTCGCGTTGGTATGGAATGTTTAATTATCCTCAAAGATCATTCGTTTATGTGCTCCGTGGTAGGTCAGTGGCTTTATAACGAGCGGTCGTGCCTTTTTTCTGAAATGGTTCCTTCTAAGTTATTCGTGGAGTCTAGGGAGTATGCTATAAATACTTGAGTAATAATTGAGATTTATGTGAACATTAACTCAATATAAATGGTTGATATAATGTCAAAAGCGGCTTACTTGAAGGAGAAATAAGAATTGAAAGATTGTTTTCACACCATCATCAGTCCAAATATAAATAGGTAACACGTCGTTCATAATTGCCGTGTTTTTCGCTTTCATTACCTATGTGGCGGTCCTATAACTATAGGTACCTATTGTTATTGTTTCAACTAAATTATGTGAAGTTCTCGAACAACATAACAAACTTGACTCAGCATTTAAACATTTTTTATTGGATTTCATCGCTAGTCTAGCGTCCGGCGGCTTCCATAGGATATGCCACTTCCTTATCGTGAGTCGCCGCTCCCGCCCACTTGTCCCAGTTCGCCTTACTTTGCCCCACCTCACCTTGCGTGACCCCAACACTATCTGATTTGCTTTGCACTCATTTTCACCCAAACTTTGAACTAACTTAAATAAGAAACTTTTGTCATTTAACAGAACAGAGACAATTAGCAGGAACCGGTTAAATTCTGCTACCAACTGAAATGCTACAACCGAATTATTTGTTATGCTGTCGTTTTAACTACATGAACGTAACAAAATTAATACTGTACAAACTTCGGTCGTTTATTTCAGCTGGCAATATTGCATGGGTTTAGTTTTATTAGTCTACATACGAGAACAATAACGCAATTCAGGGCTTATTATTTGAGTAAATCGGTGTGGCATTTCAAAAGGTATAACTTGGTATAACTGAGTATAAGTAGAATGTCCGTCTAATAGTGCGTGTTTGCCCGCTAACATTGAAGCAAACACGACGGTCCCCGCTAACAGGCTCTTAATGCAGCCTTGCATTCTGTAGAACGAGCACATAATGGCTCATTAGACCTTACCGGGGCGCTGCGTCTCGGCCCAACATCTATTGTTTGTAAAGCTGCAGTTTACTTCATAATAAAGGCACTTCCTTTGAATGCCTTGCCTGTAAGCTAGACAGTAGCTCCTGACAATATAATCTGACCTTTCCTGCACGATATCAGGGGCCGTACTGTGAGCTCTTAGCGCGATTCAAAATTGAGCCAATATTGGATCGCTTGTCAAAATCTTCATACAAAAAAAAACGAAGCAAACCAATACAGGCTCTGTTTTGAATCGCACTAAAGCTCACAGTACGGCCCCTGCTCTAACATTGGTCTACATTAAACCATGACAACGCGTTAGAAATATCTTCTTAGATCCACAGCAAATTTCGAAGACTTCACTCAATGGTACCTACTTGTCATAAAGGTTAACATCAAGACTCGTGTCCACCAGAAAGACAAAATCTTAGAAAGAAGATCGCAAAATGATCTCTAAATAGCATATTGTCAAACTCGAAACTCGATACGTAATTATTTTCTTTTCAAGCATCATACAATTCCTCCAGACCTTCACCAAACTCCCCCTTACTGAACTTGATATTGGAAGAGTTGGCTTACTTGGAAATTTACTTATCGCATTAATCAGAACACCTTACGGGGCTCTGAATAGAATACGGGATTCAATTAAGCCAGTACTGTTCGGTATTCAATGGCGGGAGCTCGATCTTGGAAGTTATGAAGGTACTGAACCGGTAAATATTGGCAAGGAGACCGCCATTTTGGTCACCAACTTTATTAGTATCCGCACACAAATTCTGGGAAAAGTCAGAGCCTCATGAAGAAAACAATAAAACCATGTCAAAGGGAAAAAGAAAAAGGTAAAGGTAAAAAAGACTTTCTTGTTGCTTCGTGCAACCCGCACTTGGCGTTTTAGAAAACAAAACAGCCTATTATTATCATTATTATATAGTTCACTAAAAAACAGTTTTAACCGTACAAAGTTTCATAAAAATCCATCCAGTACCTATTTTTAGCGTGCGCGTTCAAATGGACAAACAGACAGACAAAAAGTTAATGAAAATGTTTTAACTTTGCCATCGATAAAGAAGAATAGGAAGTACAGTATCTATACAGCCCGATAGCTCAGTTGGTAGTATCCCTGCCTTCTGAACTGAGGGCTGTCGGTTCGTACCGGGGACAAACATTTGTGTGATGAACATTAGATTAGATGTTTGTTCTGCGTCTGGGTGTTATATAGTATTCTATGTATGTATTTACAAAAAAAATGTATATATGTATTGTATCAGTTATCTGGTTCCCATATGCTATGCTTAGTTTGGGGCTAGATGGCGCTGTGTGAAATGTCCACACATATTTATTAATTTATTTATTATTTTATTTATTCTATTAGTTTTCTGTGTCTTATTGTTCCACAGCCAGCATTACTACGGGATCATGTCAGGAGAAGATTTCTAGTAATTTCATTTTAATTTATACAATGAATGAGTAATAGCCCTGTGTAAAGGCCAGGCTTAGCCTATTAAACAGAGACACAAGGAATGAATAAAAGACGCAATCAATTCCGTTCATTAGTTAGGGAGACCGTCTCCGGCAATACTTGGTGAACTTTAGACTTTAATATTGCGTCTTTAAGGACCAGGTTTTAAGGATTGGGGAAGGGTGTATGTTGATTTGTTCGTAGCACTGATTGCGGACACGACTTGGGCTTGGATGAAGTTGATGTTTTTAATATTAATTACTAGTTTCTCTCATTTAAGTTTGTTCTAAGATTAATCTAAATTGCGGTTCTGATACTCTTCTGCAGCAATAGGTAGAACCTACTTATTAATTTATAATAATCCCTACCTTTTCCTACTTATAATTATTTTCATCACGGAGTTAACAAATTATAAAAAACTTTCTTTTATTTATTTATTTACTTAGAAGACTAACATTATATTCAAATTACATCAAATAAGCCAATTAAATGTCCTCACGGATAGAACAAGGATAGGATTTAATAACTAAACTACATTCTAAACCGATTTTAATGAGTAATAAAGAAAATCTTCAAATCAGTTGACTTATTTTAGAGGTAACAAACGTAGAAAAGAAAAAAATAATTGAAAACATCCTTTATTGAAGTTGGTAGAAACCCAAAGGTTAGGTGGGTAAGTACTTAAACAGCCCAAAGAAGAAAATGAAATTAATAAACTCAGACCCGAGTTTAACTTCAACCGAACTGCACTATACTTATCCACTTTAAATATAGTAGGTACCCGTTTATCTTACACATGTCTCGTTCAGAACCCCATTTAAATTGTTAAAATATTAATGATGCTTGTTGTCAGCAATGACAGAGTGGAGACACGAAAGTTCATCTTACTGAGCGTACATAGGTACCACTTTTGTATGCTAATCAGTCATGTCGCTTTTTCTTAGCACCTTGAGGTACTTGGCATAATGAAAGTGACGCTTTGAAAGAGGACACAGGAGCGTATCAAGGGAGGGAGCTGTAGGGGTGTCTCATCTCCGCCATTTTTTTTATTGTTCGTTGTTTCTTCATCTAAGCTCTAAGCTCTAAGAAAGTTTAGAAATCGACTTAAAATGACTTTTGTCGTACCTACTATTACCTACTAATTTTCTAAGACCTTTAGTAGAACTTAAATTTCTTATGGCTTCTTTTGAATATACTAACGTACCTAATGTAATTTAGGTATAGGTTACACTAGGTTTTCTATAGGCTTACTTACTTATATCAAATTAATGCAAGGGGTTTGGATTGTTTTACTGTTACACGAAATTATAATGACAAAACTTTAGTAATGTTAGAAATGTATCATTATCAATAAAACGTTATATTATGTTACGACTTACTAAATGCAAATGATAAAAATTATAAAATAATAAATTAATAAATTAATTTACTTATTTACTGTCGCAAAAGAATTGAAATGATCATCTTCTACCCCTTTTCCCCCAAATCCTGGCTGCATACCTGGCCCAATGCTCTACAATCAGTCGTCTTGCTATATAACATACTCGCAACTCGCACGTAGGTACTAATGGATATACTGTATGACGTATGATATGAATGAAGATGAAAAAAGTGTAGCCTGTATCGCTATTGCTATCGCTTCCGTTGAGTCTACCTATACAAGGTGACCTTAAATTAGTATGTTATCCCGAAAGGGGGTAAATCTACACCCCAAGGTAGACAATTTTTGTTCTACGACTTTACTAAGTTAATTAATAGTTTATCATTGAAGAAATGCCATGTAAAGTTTACGTTCGAAAATAGCCTTGGCGCATCTGGGTGGTTAAACTTCGTCCTTGACCGAGTGCACGCACATAAATGGGTTTAACGACCTGTGTTTAGAAATGAATTTATAGTATCTTGTTAACTCTCGTAGCGATCACACGTGCAATTTTGCGAGTGGATCTATTTTTTGCCATGGAGGTTTGGTGACACTCAGTTTCAAGTAAGCTCTCACAACTTGTCAGGTATCATGGTCCCAGTCCCCCCATTTCGGGATAACATACCATTTCAAGGTCACCTTGTATAATAATTATGCGACATAGACATAAGTTGGATAAGAGAGTAGGTACCTTATCACGATTCTGTATAGGTATTTTTATTGTATGAATTGACTTTTAGGTCCCTACCTACCTATAATAGGTATTTCATTTAGGTATGTAGGTGGTGTGTGGTTTTAAGTATTATTCAATCTACCTCTTAAAGCTTAAGAGATTATACAATCTGTCTGGTTATCGATTTCGGACCCGTTAAGGGCAAGTGGTACAAACACAACAATTTTATCGACAAATCAATGTTTTTTTTTATTTAAATTAAAACCATATTTATGTTTGTAGTTTTTTTTATTTCAGTCCATAATTATAACGGGCTGCTCATAAGAGGTCATATTCAAACTGTCATAACTCCTAAACTATTAATTGATTAAAAGCTTTCATTTTGGTGTTAATTTTTAGAAAATATATTGGTCTATCTAAAACATACAAAAATAAACAGGTTAATTGTTTCACAAAAATCTGAAAAACAAAAAAGAACCAAAAATTTTTCATGTTTTTTTGCGGTTTAATATTTTTTTCTGTATGTTAATGAAGAAATTAGTCAATATTTGTAAAACTAATTTGTTGTGTACATTTTTAGCTATCGTAGAAAATTTTTTTTGTGTCTGTAGGACTGCTACATCATGAGAAATTGCTAAATAAATGCAAGTACCCTTGCTTAGTCGAATGATCGAAACGAAAATTAAAATGGCTGCCATTTCCACAAAGTTGATAAAAAAAATTGATTTGTCGATAAAATTGTTTGTATCGCGGGTCCGACATCGGTAACCAGATTGTATAAAATAAATTATACTTAAAATGATTAAAATCTCAGATCACTATTAAAATAAACCCTTAATTACTTACCTACCTCAGACATTTAATTTAAGTGGTAAGAATTTTACTAATTCAATACATAATAATAAAATGTATTTTCATGAATCAGTATGTTGAAATAGGTATTAATTATAATATAATAATACCTAATAATCCCACAGATTACTTAAAAATACAACCTTACCAAAAACCGCAATAAAACGCGCTTGTATTAAAACTGTGATTTGCGCTTTCTGCTGAGTAGTAGCTAAACTATTATACTTATCACGCACAGATTTTTACGCAAGTAACTGAAACCCTGAACGTGAGCGGTCAGCAATTCAAACACTATAAAAGTACAAGTAGTAATACAAAGATGGCGCTTTCCTCAATAAGTTCTCAATCGTTGTATAATTTTACAATATCTTTATTTTCTTATCACAATAACGCCGCAAATTTTATGTTTTATTCTTCCAGGTGAAGTGACATTGGAGCGCCCAATTGAAGAAATCGCAGCCATATCACACGCCGGAGCCCCGATCTTGCTGACAGTCGTAGCTGAAGAAGTGAGACTGTCAAGAGAAGAGCCAGAAGCGATGTCCTCTACCGTGCAACTAGCCTTTATATTGCCCGAGAGAGAAAATTCTCCGCCATATTTCGAAAATCAGTTGTAAGTATCAAGTTTGTAGGATTTGTAGTAGTAGGTACTTGTCTTTTCTCTATCTATACTACCTAAGTTTTCCGTGGATAAGCTTAAGTATTTCAGTTGACAAAGGGGCATTAAAAAGACGGCGTTTCTCATTTATTTATTTAATTTTATTAATCTTAATGGGGTGGTCCTTTACTCGGGACCACTCGGCTCAATCTTATGACATCAATAATTTATTTATTTATTTATACAGCTGGAAGAGTGGCTGAACATAGACATTCCCCAAAAAGCGCCACTTTGAGTGGCTGCTCGCCTCTGCATCCATCGGCTCCCTAAAACTACCTTTATAGAAGTACTTTTTTAGAATTAAAAGGAAAGTATTTATATCATAAGATAAAGTATTTTAGTACCTATCTCCATAAAATTACAGAACTCTAATGACATCACAAAAGTCAACCCAATCTTTATGGTGAAATTAATTAGTACTTATTTATTTCCAGTTACATCACCTACCTAGATGAGAATGCTCCCCAGGGCACCGCGCTTACCTTCTCCGATCCGTACATCCCACAAGTAAATGATAATGACGCTGGCAAGAATGGCGTGTTCTCACTTACCCTGGTCGGAAACAACGGCACCTTCGAGATATCACCAGCGGTGGCTGAGAGACACGCGCAGTTCATCATCAAAGTTCGGGATAATACAATGCTGGACTTTGAGGCGAGGAAGTCTGTCGTATTTCAGGTAAAAAGTTTAAAATACCTACTTTATTTAATACTTACATGGGCTGAAGCTACAGTATCAACATTTTTTCATAAGAAGTATTTTGAGTTTACGATTGTCCAATTTGTCACAAAAAATAACCACTTACAATAAATAAAATTGGCCATCTACACTACAATTGACACATAAAAAAGTAACCAAATTCAATTTCATTTCAGATTGTAGCGCAAGAGCTCGGTCCAGCAACCAACCTCTCAGCCACCGCCAATGTCACAGTTTATTTAAACGATGTAAACGATAACCCTCCGATATTCCTCGCTCAATCGTATGAAGAAGAACTTCCAGAAAATGCCACAGCAGGCAGCAGAGTCACACAAGTAGCAGCTGATGATGTAGACACTGGATCTTTTGGAAAAATACAATTCACTGCCATATTAGGATATCTAAACACATCCTTACATTTAGATCCTCAGACTGGGGTTATTTCTGTTGCAACAGATAATCATGGCTTCGATCGTGAAGCAATACCAGACTTGCATTTCTTAGTAGAGGCTAGAGACAATGACGGAGTAGGTTTAAGAGTAACAGTGCCATTAATTATTAAGCTTCTAGATGTAAATGATAACCCACCAGAATTTGAGAGATCACTATACGAGTTTGTCCTCTCACCGAGTTTGAATAACTTCACATCATCTGCGTTTGTCAGGGCAGTTGATAAAGATGCTGAGCCACCAAATAATGTAGTCAGATATGAAATTATACAAGGAAATACAGATGGAAAGTTTTCTATCAATGAGGAAACAGGTAAGAGTTAAAGCTAAATTCTATTAGTTACATTATAAGAGATGCATAAAAATACGTTCAACTCCATTTTCATACTCTTCTACCAATATCTTTTCAGGAGAACTTTATCTTTTGGAAGCACTAAAAAGATCGAAAAAACAAAATGTTCACCGACAAAAACGTCAATCACCTGAAGATGATGATGAAATTGAAGTGTTCATGTTAACAATTAGAGCCTACGATCTTGGAGTACCAAGATTATTCTCTACCACTAATGTGAAGATATACCCTCCAGAGAGTAAAACTAGGACCATGTCTTTCATTGTTCCTGGTGCTAATCCAGATAGGAGAAAGTTGGAAGAAGTGTTGAGTACACTTTCGGGAGGAAAAGTGACGATAGTTGACATAAAACCTTACAAAGGCAATGGTGCTATAGATTTGAATGGCCGGGAGTCTAGTCAAGAAAAGTAAGTCGTTTTAGACAGAAAAATAAGAACAATAAATGTCTTAATATAAAGAAATATTTTTAATTTACACACCGTAAAATGACGCGTTAACGAAATGACACTACGCTAAAATTAGGCACGCCAACAAGTCCATTCTCGACCATAGAACGTTTTACAGCTGTACGATAAAATACTACTATACCTATTACAACTATCTTCACTTCACAAACTTCAGAGCGCCAAAATTTCATTGACCGTATTCACCGTAACTTACTTTTATGATTTTTTGAGCATAGCAGATACTTTTTACTCTACTTTTAACACAATTCTTATGAGCCTGCGTCAGCTATTGTATACTTTCTTTAAAACAGTAACAATAATTTTCTATTTTAGGAGCGAAGTAATAGCGGTAGTACGCCTCTCGGGCAATAATGCCATCAACATAGCTAAGCTACAAGAGCAACTTGCTAAGAACGCAACAATCTACACCACTGGTACTAGCATCAACAGCGGCACAGGAATAAATCAGAACAATGCTGGTTCTGGACATAAAGATCAGACTTCTAGCGATGAAAGCGGAGACTCTGTAAGTAACAAATGTTTAATGTTATCTGACGATATTTTCTCCGTAAATCAAGTGTGAATTTTGTATCAGATTCTTTTTTTAAATATGTTTTTATGTTTTGTTTCATGAGTACATGTGGCCAAAGCTATGCACGCCGTACTTGTCACATATATCAGTCCTATTTGTGTTAATTTGTATGTTGAGTTTTAAGTTAATATATGTGATGTAACTGTGCTATTTATAAATAAATAAATAAGTGTACTTTAATGAATAATACGTGCAACGAAAGATGAGACTTGGTAAACGTTAATAAGAAGCCATAATTATTTGTATATTATATTCTATTCAGAGATTTTTCTTCCCACCTTAGGCCTTACCCTTAATGCGAGACAATACAAATTGCGTGATGTGCCAAGTGTCCTATCTTTCGTGGTACTTTAAAGATTTACTTAGATAGTTAAAAGTTATATTTGTATTTATTTTGGTTTGAGAATCAATAATGAGTGAAACTTTTTTTCAGGGTTTATATAAAGCAGAAAGCCGATTATTATTCTGGCTGCTTATCCTGTTAGCAATATTAGTAGCTTTGGTGTTACTCTTGCTAATATGCTGCTGCATTTGTGAAGGATGTCCTCTTTACATGCCACCACGGTAAATATACATTTTTGAAATTTACTTAGGTATTAACCGGCTATAACTATGTTATTTCTGAAACTAACACCTTCTTCTTTTGTTTAACAGCCTGAATTGCACCAACTAATTCCAGTTATCACACCAGCTTTTGCCGCACTGTAGGTATATACAAAAAATAATCTTTATGACGCTACCTATCTATCTATCTATCGGATTCACACAATAGTTTGACAATTATCCTGAGGTACAGTTATTTGTTGGAGTACCTACTAATTTATCCAATGATTTTCATTGATTTGATTTGAATCGTTTAGGTCAATAAATGAATTTATTTCTAGTATCTACTTAGTAATTTTTATTACTTGCTGTTACTGCACTCTGGTTAATAGTCCTAGCACCTTTATAAGACTTGCATGGTATTTATTGCTTGTCTGCTGTATGTTATTTTTGTAATGTTAGTCTATAATAGAACAGCTAGGTACATAGATATCCATTAATAAATTCTAGGAAAAGAGTGATACGTGTCAACTCCACAGAGGACGACGTGCGTTTAGTGGTACGCGACAAGGGACTTGGCAGGGAAAACAAGTCGACGCAAAATTTACAAAATAAGTCAATACAATCTAACGAGTGGAGGAGAAGGGAAGCGTGGAGCGCGGAACAGGCAGACTTAAGAACTAAGCCAACCCAATGGAAGTTCAATAAAAGGAATCAAAGATCTAAAGAAGCATCAAAACCTGCTTCGACCCCGGGAGATATAAGACAGGAGTTTGTGCAGACAGCAGCTGATAATGATTACAAAGACAATAGACAGTCCTTTCGACATAGGTAATAATTATATTTGTGTATCTATATAGAGGTATTAAATGTTTATCATTATTATTTTACGCTTTAATAATAATAATAAATAATAACCATTTATTTCAGGCAACAAGCTTATACTGTTAAAATATTTTACCTATCTAACTAACTTCAAACTCTGCTATAAATTACTATAAATATTAGACTAGTAAATAGTAACATTGCTCTTCTCTAATACTAAAAATTATCCGACAATAATTTCAATACTTTTATCATTCTGGTAATTTTTGCTTTACCACTAACTTTTTTTATTTTGCAGGGATGGTCCAAACATCATTTATACAAAAGAAATGCAACTACAAGAAGCCTTCGCAAATAAGCATAAAGAATACATCGACGATTTAGAAAATGGCTACGACAGAATTGCTACATTACACTACAATAGAAGAGAACACGACAATGACTCCATAAGAAGACATGAGATAGATCGTGGTTCCGACGTTGGAGCTTACCACAAGTCTGAAGACAAAGCTCATGATAGAACTGAGATTAAAAACCTTGAGGTCCTAGATAAAAACAACGCTCAAACTTCTCATGCTAGAGATCAGTATTTCATCAAAGAAGGTAACACAGAAATATTAAGACTTGTAACTAGAGGTCATAATGAAGAAGAAAGATACGTAAACCTTCCGATACATCAACAAAGACCAGTGACTTTAATCCCACATACGCAATACGTTGTTGTTGATAGTGGTAAAGACCTCCTTATGGAAAGATTTATCAGAGAGCAAGGAGAAGAAGCTACAAATATAAGAGAAAAGATGGGTAAAGTTACAACCGATTTGGATAACATGTCTGGTAAAGATGGTAAAAGTTATGGACAAAGGTCTCAAGTTGGAAGTGATTTAAATCAACAGTATCACGATTACAGTAACCAGCATCTTGAAGTCCCAGGTTCCGTTCCATTGAAACCTGGGTTATTACAGACAGCTTTACTGGAAATGCAAAACAAATCAACATTAAATCAAGAGTTGCTAGAATCTTCTCTTAGAAAACAAAACGAGTTGTTACATCAGATTCTTATAGAACGTGAAAGAATCATGCAAAATCAAGAAACAGCTTCTCAAGTTGAGAGTAAATTGGAAACTCAGAGTTTGCCTGGGCAATCGGCGATGGCTACTCAGACTGAATGCCACATTGGGACTCAAACAGAATCGCAACTCTTAAAACCATCTAGGAGAAAAGCCAGAAGTGATAATGATTCTTATAGTGAAGATGATTCTCAAATTATGGTTGAAGACGATGAAACAAAGAAAGCAGTATGGGTCAAAAGAAAAAAACCGAAGAAAAAAATCAAATACAAAGACCCTAGGAGAAGCGTTCGAGCTTACGACTTGAAACGAAAAATCAAAACTCCAATCTTAGAAGAAAGTGAAATTTCACCATCTTTAGAGAGTGAAAAATATGTAAAAGTTAGTAAAACAAATGAAAGAGAAGAGCACTTTAAAAATTATGGCGATAGAACTAAGAGTGTAGTCACGACATCAAAAAATGAAACGGTGAGCTCTACACAAATTAAGTTATCTGAGAGCGAAAAGAAGTCAAGACAAAGACGTGAAATTTTGATGGAGATTTCAGATTCCTTGGAAGATAAAGTAGAGTCAGACAATATAAGTGAAAAACGGTTTCGACTTCAACGACAATCACCCGTAGCTATAGAAGATACACCATCTAAGCTGGCTCTCGAACACGAGAGTAGTAAAGACAGTAAAAGTCGAAGTAGTTCAGCATCAGCTAAAGATGGTCGTAATTTAGTATTTTCAAGGCAAGGCTCATCTACAGAGGCCCGTGATGAAGCAGAATTACTAAAGCTAAAATCACCTGATATTGAAGAAGTACCATCTAAAAAAGAAAGCTCTAGTGAATTAAGCAAAAGGAAGGCCAACGAAACTGAATCAGTAAAGTCGCCAGATACTAAACCTTCACAAAAAAGTGTACCCCGATACATGCAATGGTATGGTAAAAAATCAGCCCCATCATCAAAGCAAACTGCGCCTGAAAAAGCGGTTCCAAGTAAACCAAAACGATTGTCAAAATCAAAAAATGACGAGGAAAAAACTGGTAGGTATGGAAAAATTATGCCGAAAGATAACCAGGATTCCGAGGCAAAAAAAAACTTCAAAGGAAAAGAAAGTGAATTTATTCATCCACGTTTGCTGAAAGAAGAAAAGGTGACTCCCGTTCCTGAGGGACCACTCCCTGACGTACACCCTTTACTACAGCATTCTCAACATCGGTATGAACACAACTACGAGAATCAAAATCCTCTTTGTTACATTCAGCCTACACACATCCCTAAATACTTAGGTCAACCAAGTATTCCTTTGCCACGAAAACAATCAGATCAGCCTATATACGTAAATCAAGATGACGTTAAAAATAAAGAAAAGCAAACAATTTCTGAAAGTGCCTTAACTCATAGCATATCTATTTCAACGAGCTATGAAGAAGACCTGAAGAATGTTCCAGAAGTCCACGTATCCAAGATAAATATTGGAGGAGACAGTGATGTTACTCATCGAATAACATCAAAGATCGATGACAATGATTCAGGCATTGCTATGAACAGTTTAGTTCAGCAAACTGGTAACATAAAAAGGTTACCCATCACAGAAAAGAAAAGTGTTTTCACTATCGCCTATGACGATGTTCAAACTAAGCAACTAAGACCGGATAGTAGTTCTACTTCTTATTGATTCTAATACGTTTTAACAATTATAAAGTTTACGAGTGCCTTATTATTGTGTAACCAAATGAGTATTATTATTGTATAAATTTATTGCGTCATTATTTGAATACTAAGACTTCATATCTATGCCGTCCTATTCGTGTAAAATATTATTGTAATTATTATCAACTGCCTTATTAAATTGATGACTGGTTATGAATAATTATTAATATTATAAATTAACTCGCATATTGTTTATTAACGGGATATTTACCATGTAATTTATTTGTTTCGAGTTGCCGATCAGTTCGTCCGTGACCATGGTGCTTGCAACAGTACCGAAATATCGGCAACTCGAAACAAATAAATTACATGGTAAATATCCCGTTAATAAACAATATGTGAGTAATGTTAGTGACCATGGAAGTTTAATATCTTATATTATAATTTAAGATTAACTTAGAAAGTACTTGTAAATATTAATACGATGTTGAAAGTATTACGGTTTTAATAATTATTATTATTTAAATTATAAATTGTAATTAGCTATAATACTCCATGTAAATATGTAACTAGTATGTAAGTACATTTATTTCTATAACTACGACAAAGCACGCTGAAACAACAGTGTTCAATTATATATTTGTTAAAAAATATAAAGTTTTGAACTTACTCTATTCACGAGTTTCATTTTCATGATAATAATTAATGGGGAAAATAATTATTTATTATTATTTCCTGTTCAATAACTCCTTGCATTGATATAGGTATTAGGTAGGTACCTACCCTAACCTAGTTGTTTTTGTAGGTGGTATATCTTTCCAACAGAGCACAGATCCAATACAAAGAAATTGGAACTGTTCATGAAGAAGTCCACAGCTGAATACAAGCTGTTTTATAATTTTATGCCGCAGGAGAAATAAATAAATAAATAAAATAAATAAATAACGCCCAACGATCACATACATAGATCCTGGACCCTAACTATGATTCCCTGTATCTAGGGACCCAGGAACTACGAGGACCATGGTCCCACAACACCCAGGCACAGAACAAGTATTTGCGCTTTTTTTTCGGACACAAATACTTGTCTTGTCGCGGGAATCAAACCCGGCACCTCCGGGTTATGAGCCGACCTGCTCAACCACCACACCACGGAGGCTGTCAAAAAGTAAGTAGTGTAAAGTTACCTTATAATAACTCTTAGAATTATCAAAATGAAATGGCAATGGGCAGGCCACATCAATCGTAGAACTGACAACCGATGGGGAAGAAAGTTTCTCGAATGGCAACCACGAAGCGGAAGACTCACCGAAGGCCAGCCCCCAGGTGGACTAACGATCTGGTGAAAGCTGCCGATGGATGCAGGAGGAGAGCAGTTATGGACAGGGTAGTATTACTTATTATTATATTTTAAGCCTGCGTTCAAACTAGCCACCGACCGCGAACGTCGCCAACAGGTACTTAACAAATATTATAGACAGACTGGAGTTACTTTCAAATAGCACTTAACTTGGGAATACAGTAGGTACTATCTAAACTAAACCTAACCTACCTACTAGGTACTATTATAATATCTGTGTCTAAGGATTAGTTAAGGTTTAGATATGGTCATTTTTAGACAAATTAGCCACTGTTCCACTCTGTGGGGTGGAACATTAATTTTATTAATTCTTTTCTGGTACAAGGAACATCTAATAATATCTCTGAATTGGGCAATATTAATAATATTTATAATATATCCATATTATAAATATCATTAATATTGCCCAATCAACTAGCGTGCATCACAAAGATGTTCTCGATGACGTCATTTCGCTTGTCGAATGATAGCGACGCGCTTCCCTCTGTTTTGCTACGGATTGTACTAAGCAAACAGCAACGCAAAGAGTTAGCTAGCTGGCCTGCAATAATAGGCACTCACACTGCGACACTGATAAAATGTGTCGTCTATCCTTTTCTGTCCTTACATAACCAACCACTGAATTGTTGAAAGAGGGATAAGGACAACGCAAAAGCGCACACAGATAAACGATTTCAAGAGAAGACGCGATAAACGCGGATCGTGGTGTGTGCAATGTTATTGCGTTGCTTGTAGTGCCGCCACTCCTCCATAGATGGCGACATATTGCTAAAATAAGCGTGCGGGAGGCCAAACCTGAGTTAAACAAAATACGACCGCGTTTCAATCTTAACTGTGGTCCCACTACTCGCCACCAGATGTCTTGTAAGAGAAAAATAGTTCATGTTTTATTCACAGATCCTATAAGGATCCTATTATAAGGATCAGTGTTAACTAATAAATAACTACTACCACAGAATAGATAATATATAGTATCACATAAAACTAGGTACTACTATATACTTTTTCGTATTTACAGTGTGAAATTGTCACGTAACGGCCTGGGCATCAGGTTACTCCTAGGCAAACCCTGGAGCCTATTACGGACATAAGTTAGTAGAGAGAAAGAAGGGTGCCTCAGAATACCTGCAGTAAAAAACAAAGGTACGTAGGTACTGGTGAGTATTAAATTAAGACTGATGTTCTAGTTCTTATACCTTGTCGTCTGTGTGTCATGGTAATAGTGGACATGGTTATAGACATAGGTAGACATGGTTTCCTCACCGCACACACACACATGCACACAATACAAAGGCCTCCACAAATATCCCAATCCCACCGGGGATATTTGTCTGTAATCATAAAAATAATTAATTCAATATTCGGCCAATAATTAGATGTGGAATTTAAATTTAATAATTAAGCGTTTCAGTGTAGGTACACCTATATACTTAATTTCATCCCGGAAAATTGTGTGGTTCCTGAATTTTCCACTCGGGTAAAAACCATGGGACATTGTTAACTCGTTCAGCAGGGGACGTCCTCAGGCAGTCGATGATAACTCTATAAATTCCAATTTTAATTTTGTAGTTATTCTATCAGAATAGGTAGGTACCTACCTATTCATTAATTATTATCCATCTCCACAGGTACTTACGAACGACAGAGCTACGTATAAACTTTTCACATTGTTTCACCAGCAGTCAATCATTCGCATGAGTGGTCCTTCATTCAGCTCATTTGCACAGACGACTCGGGCGGAAAATTATTTCTTTTCATATCCCCGTTTTTCGCGTCTTACTTAAAGTTTCGCGAATCAGCGGGAGTTTACAATTCGTCCGTTTATTTTTATACTTTTTCTACAAAACGCGGTTTTTTTTATTCTCTTTTATTTAAATGCGTTTAAACTTAGAACGGAAAAAAGAATTAGAAATGGTTAAGTATTTATTATGATGTACCTATTCTAGGTGGCCCGATGTCCTGGTGAAAATCGCGGGGAGCCGATGGATGCAGGAGGCAAGCAGCTGCTCAAAGTGGCTATCTTCGGAGGCCTATGTGCGATAGTGGACTTCTTCAGATTATTTGTTGATGACGATGATTCAGAATATAAATCGTATAATATCGAATTTGTTATGTTATTGATTGATACCTTAGGATACCATCCTTAGTAATTTAATATTGGCACATTGTCTAAGCATTACCTTAATTAAATTTATGTCAGTTTTAATCTTTACTTAATCAAAACAAATGGAGACAATTCTCAACTTTTAATAACAAAAGTACCAAGAAGACAGACACGGACAGGAGGTTATCTTATGGAAATTGCGTTTCCCCGCGGCACTGCTTTCACAGTCCACTGGTTTGATCATAATAAAAACTCGCGCCGTCGCCTTCGCCAGAAGTTTGACCATAAATTCGCTGGTCACAGAATAGGCAGCTTAGCATTGCCGCTGGCAACACTTCAGACCCCACGATCTGCTTTTAATATAATAATAAATATCACCGTATACTTAGCTACACTACTTTTTTGCCGAACTTTCTCTGCTCTTTGTTTTTTTACCGAGGGTGAGCTAAGACCATTAAAAAGGTCGGGAGTGGTGATATTTTATGCGATTTTAAGTGTGTAACGGTTCTAATGTCCGTTTTATTGTAGGTGAGTTGAATTATGAAGGCAGAGGTTGCGAGTGTTTGAGCCATCTATTTGTAGGGCACGATTGAATAACGAAGTTTTGTTGAAGAAATATCGTCGGATAGGGTTTTATATACACATAGGCAGGATAGCGTTTGATCAAATTTTGCCTGATTTTCAGTAACAATATGGCAAAGTGACAAAATGCCAAATGTTGCATCTGGGAAATCGGCAAGCCACGGTACGCCTAGATTAGAAACTATCTTAGTATCAAACGAAGCTGGCCATAATACAATATACTTTTACTTGAAGGACATTTGATAACATTTTACTAGGTGGGGTAGGACTTTTCTGCAAAGTTCGTCTTAGGTAGGTACCACCGCTTTGCCAGTTATTCTGCCGCCAAGCAGTAGTGTGCAAGCACTACTGTGTTCCGGTTTGAAGGGCATTGTAGCTTGTGAAATTACTGGGCAAATAAGACTTTATGACCTGATTACACAGTGTAGTAATCTGATTACTAGACTGTGTAATGTCTCAGGATGACGTGCAGTGTAATGCGAAATTTTATTATTTTAAAGTTCCGAGTGACACTGCAACTGTTATGGGCGGCCGTATTGCTTAACATCAGGTGAACGACCAGCTCATCACGTCATTCATTCTGATAAAAAAAAGGTACGTGTTGAAAATATATTGATACTTTCTTTATCTCATTATCAACAGCCCGTAGACGTCCTTGTTGAACAGAGGCCACCTCCAGAGAGCGCCAAATTAAGCGGCTGCTCGCCTCCTGCATCCATCGGCTCCCCGTGGTTTTCACCAGGTCGTCGGTCCACCTAGTGAGGTTTCTATATCTTAATATAACAAAAACGGACTTATTTAAAAAAAATTGGTTAAGCCAAAAAAAACAAAAGTGTCAATAATTAGTTAATTTCGCGTTGTTTGGCTTTACCATTTTTTTATCAATTTGTCCTAATTGTATTATAGAAGTTAACAAACAGCTCATGAACTAATGCTATTTTTCATTTCTCTATAGGAAACCGTAATCTTACGTTTATCCGTCAGTCAGCTTGTCGCAAGTGGTGGTTGACTCATTATTCTTTAGGGAGGCTCGAAAGGGTTAACTTTGAAGTATCATTCCCATTTATTAATGGTCAAGTTGAACCCCCAAATTGGAACGGATCGCTGTAAGTGAAATATCAAATTGACGTCATTTGTTAGGACGATAATATGAACGTATTGACTGGAAAAATAAAAGATTAAGTTAGAGTAAGTTTTAAGTACAAATATTTTCAAAATGTTCTATAAAGATAAAGATAATTTTATTTGTTTGAACATGAGTAAGTACATTTTCAAAAAAAAACATGCATTGGTGTTATGGTGATATTTAGTCCACAATATCTTGCCTGCATAGGCGTACAAATAATTGTCAGAGCATGAACTGCCGTCTCGTAATATAAATAAGAAAGATAAAAATGAAATAATTAAAATATTAAATTTGTAATAACATTAAATGAATAAGAATAAAATGCCAGGTTAAATAAAATCCAAATGCACAAATCATCAACACCAACAAAAAAAAAACAAATATAGTATAAATAAATAATAACCTACTTAACATGTTTTGTCATTCAAAAAAATCATTAATATCATAATAACATTTTTCTGTCAACATTTGCTTCAATTTTATTTTAAATGTGTCTGACTTTTTTATACATTTAGGAACTTTGTTGTATATTGTGGGTGCCATGCTTAATACACTTTTACGCATCAGAGTAGTTTTTGCAGGGGGTAAAAGCAGTCGATCGTTGTCGCGTCTATTGCGTTGTACTACATCGGATATGCGCCGAAACAAGTGAGGATTGTTTCTTACAAATAAAGCCACCTCAAGAATATACAAAGACGTAAATATCAGAATCCTGTACTTGCTGAAGTATGGCTTGCAGCTATCAGTTTTTTTTTAGTTCAAGTCTTTATCTTAGAATTTATGAAATTATTATTACCATACCAATTATACGTTGGTTTTCGTTTTAGCAACACCATTTTCAAAACATTTTTGTTTCCCTTCATAACTCAGAGAGCCTAGTCCGAGTTTGCTCTTGAAAAGTTTCGATACTCACGACCGAGCTGCTCGCCGGCAACTGTATTACGTAAAAATTGTAACAGCAGAAGCAAAGCGACAGGGAACACTTAGTAATCGGTCGCAAGATGTTCGCATGTTGCTCGCCTGTCGCTAAACGCACTTTGGCCTTTGATACTAACGCCACTAGCAACAGAACAGCAAATATATTTTTACGCCCAACGATCACATACATAGATCCTGGACCCTAACTAGGATTCCCTGTATCCCAGGGACTACGAGGACCATGGTCCCACAACACCCAGACACAGAACAAGTATTATTATTTACAAGTATTTGCGCTTTTTTTTTTCGGGCACAAATACTTGTTTTGTCAACAAATACTTTGTCACGGGAATCGAACCCGCCACCTCCGGGTTATGAGCCGACCTGCTCAACCACCGCACCACAAAAAAAATAACTTATTCTTCTTCTTCGTTAATGGCTTTCTATCGCTTTTTAGCAATAATTCTGCCAATGTCAAGTGAGTAAAAATTTGTACGGTTATGTCAAGTGAAAGTCATATTTTGTCAGGATAAAAACGTCAGTTGTAGTTTGTCAACACCCCTCTTTTTATACAACTTCAACGCTAACAAACACAATTCTCTATAACTAAAAAAGCTCATTAATTAAAATTTCCCAATTAATAAATTTTCCCAATGAAATCGGGAACGACTAAAATTGACACTTATTGCTTTCCTACGGATTTTCACAAGAAAAAGCAATTAATCACGTCGCCTCTGTCCAATAAATTCGCTTACTTTAATTATTTTCTTATGATTTTAATTTTTACTCTCCACATTCCTCCCCCTGATCACGGATTTCGAACAACTGTCTCCACTCTGATTTTTTTGTTTAAGACTTTTATTAATAAAGCTGAAAGATAATTAATACTACTTAAATTTTGTTTAAGCTTTACAGGACTTAATTAGATTGTTTGGATTATTTTTATGGAAATTGAAAAT
The DNA here is from genome assembly GCA_963580505.1 of Ennomos erosarius. Classification (NCBI taxonomy): domain Eukaryota; kingdom Metazoa; phylum Arthropoda; class Insecta; order Lepidoptera; family Geometridae; genus Ennomos; species Ennomos erosarius. The sequence goes on from OY756982.1 coordinate 4,868,237, forward strand.
TTTGTTCAGAATTTTCTGGAAACTTTTTTTGCTTTATTATACCTATAATATGTGTCACAACATATCCACACTTCCATACTAAATTTTATTCACTAATTTGATTGTCTGTTTCCGTCTCAAGAGAGCAAAGAAAAACATACGGCAAGGAAAATCTAGTGAAATTTGCGTGAAATAGTCGTTCCACAGAAATGTTCCACTTTGCATGACTGTCATTTGTTTCCTAGAAATAAGGCTGTTTTTCATCACGATTTCTATCTATCATCATTTTCCGTTTTTATTCCCTCAATTAAAATAATCGATGGCCGATTATTTCCCGCATCGGCATCAAAAAACCTCGCAATTAACCGCCATTCGTACACAACAAAAGGCACCGCCACCCCCTTTCTACCGAAATTAGTGATGACTTCAATAAAAATAATTCTTGTCTTCTAGGCAAATTGCATTGCGAAAAGTCCGCGAAAGCCTTTAATTAAGGCCCCCTCACCACCCCGTAAACAGTCTTGGCCGGAGAAGGCCGTCACCTTTTATTTTTGTTAATTCTTGGGGCTCTTTCTTCGCCGCATAAGTTACTTCACCCCTTCCCACCGTGATTCTTTACGCCTTTTTGTCACCGTTTTGAATTCTTTTGAAGACCCTTTTGTCCCATCTGCTACGCCCGTCAATATTAACTCCTCTTAAGACGGGTTAAACTTTTTAATATCCGTTAAATTTTGTTACACTGAGCGTAATTCCTTTTAAGAATTTGAAAAAAAATGTCACCCTTAAACTTATCCTTGAAGGAATTTTGACACATAATATGTAATAGTTCCTCTCAAGACTTTTTTTTCAAACATTCATAAATATTAAATATGTGTGGACATTTCACACAGTGCCATCTAGCCCCAAACTAAGCATAGCTTGTACTATGGGAACCAGATAACTGATACAATACTTATATACTTTTTTGTTTGTAAATACATACATAACACCCAGACGCAGAACAAGCATCTATGTTCATCACACAAATGATTGTCCCGGGTAGGAATCGAACCCACTGCCCTCAGTTCAGAAGGCAGGGATACTACCAACGGAGCTATCGGGCCCGTACATTCTCATGTAAATTCCAATAACAAAAGTCGCAATCAAAACGATATTTCTTAAGATTCGTTAAATTATTCACGAGGGTCCGAAAAAGTAATGTAAATCAGAGTGTTTAAAAAAGTTGTTTGGTAACACAGGATCGCGGTGGAGGACAAGGAATTTTAATCTATTTCCTAGTCGATTAATATGCAGGGCTCGACCAGTCTGGTTCATCTCCTCCTTTATTGGAGTTGCCATCGCGCTTTGATTTCGACGGGACTAATTACCTTTCTTTGTGGTTAGTTCCATTTGCAGTTCGTGCCGATCGACTGATGGAAATGATAATGGGGTTTGGAATATTGAGTTGGATTCAAAATTCAAGGTAAGTTGGTATTGTTATGAGTTTTCTATGAGCTTTAACTATAAAACTCTTATAGGGAAATAAATTAATGAGATGTCCCTAGAGGGTGCTCTATGTGTACATTTATAATCGAGACTTCTGGTTACAATGGGTACACCTTTTGCATGCCGGTGGTTGTAAAATTACAGTCTTTTATTCAACTTAATTTTGATAACAAATTGCATACGAGATTTTTCAGAACAAGTACGGCTTAGCAGTAACCCGTAAGACTTCCATACACCCAGGTTCATATCCCACTATAGGCCCTGCACCAATGATATATCCAGTTAGGTATGTACAAAATTTGCACTCACTCTTAAAACAGTGAAGAAAACGTCGACCCAGATGCACAAAATCGTGAACATGTGATCCACCAACCTGCACTTGGCCAGCGTAGTCGACTATAGCACACACTTTCTCCATGTGAGAGAACACTCATGCCCGACAGTGGGAACGTAGTGGTCTGATGACACTATGTATCTATTTACTTAGAGATCATTTTGTTCTTCTTCTCGTGTAAGCAAGTAATCAGCCCTGGTGACAGAATTTACTTAAGGGTACTAATTTCACAGAGTAACGAAAATAAATATACTCTAGGTTTGTGGTTTCACGCAATTTTCATTATGTTCAATGTTAGTGTGGATAGTTTCAACAACCGCATAAATCAAGTCTCAGCAGTTATTATTGCGATCACAGTTGCAAGTAACACGGGACCAATTTCCATAACCGCTGATGATCTGAAGGCTCTTCTTGACTTTCGTAGACCTCGAGAGAATAGATGTCACATACAATAGAATAAATCTGGAAATGAAATGGATATGAATGGGCATGGAAAAAATGACTTTATGACAGATTACTGCAGTACCAATAGGTACGTCATTAATTATATCGGTGTTTATTCCGGATGTTTGTAATAATTATGTAAAACCAAATGGTAAGGTGTAGGTCTCTGTGTGTGATTGATGTTGCGACGTTTTTTTTTAATTTACTTTGTTGTCCGATTTAACGATCTTAGTGACGAGTCACATTGTCAAAAGTGGCTGTCTATTTATATAAGTAAACACAAGCACCTTTCTGTTTAAATTTGCGAAAGCTCACCGTTGTTAAAAGTAGAGTTCGTTTGTTCTAACACTTCTAACCATCCATTGGCATGGGGTGGTCATTTAGACATTTTGCCTTATCTAGATTCTCTTACTCTGTGTGTACCACCGTCCACAGTAACTTACCATATACTCAGACAGAGCAATATTGCCTTAATATATTCAATATCCGGCAGATGATAATTTACAGGGGTAGAATCCATTAAGGGTGTTTACTTGACCTACGCTTAGTGCTTACTAAGACAACAGGGGTTGCTTCGATGGGTTGGACATCTTGGGGGTAGGAATGTCCATTGGAATCTTGGGAGTTGCAAGTTTGAGTGACTGATGTATCTATTAAGTGTATTGGCTAACATGGTTTGCAATATAGTAATACCACAGATAAAATATAGTACCTATACAGTGAAGCAGTCATAAAATGCATACATGCAGAGCAATGGTAAATAGGTATTTTCTAGGCAAGCATGTACCATCGTAGACCGCATCGTCGCTTTCCATCAGGTGAGATTGCAGTAAATGCAGGCCTGTCAAAAAAAGGTAACCAAATTATTTGCGTGGTAGCCTCGTTTTTCTTTACCCACTACCGCAAGCAATTCTCACTCTAGTGAAGTTCAAGTGAATGGTTTTCATTCAAAAATGTCAATGATTTCTCGAGTTTTCATAGATGTAAAATTGAAATTAGTATGTGGAGGTTTCCCAAAAGCACTATACTTAGGATGTAGGTACCTAAAATATTTTAGGCCCCTAAAGAGTATAATGATTTTAAGTGTAGGTGCTAAGGAAAAGAGCATTCGTAAAAACAATTTCTATAATTACCTACCACCAATTATATATGTTTTAGAATGTAAGTACCTACATAATAAAAGTAGTCTATCCTAACAATTGGATATCTAACAACTAAAAGAACTTTCTCTCTCAAAACACTCAAACGCAAACCATCACACAACCACCAGATTTCTTCAAAATAATTTCAAGTGTTCCCGCTCATATACATAAACAAACAGCACACCGCCCGCGATAACAAAATAAAAGAAAGTAAGATAAACAACAGGGATGAAGGTGAATCGTACCGAACTTTCAATTTGATATTCAAATCTCGCACGTTGAGTTTCGCACCGCACGCTTTGGGTCACAACATTTACAAACCAAACTGGCAATAAAAAGGTCTAAAAGATACTCATGTAGCCCTATAATATTAAGCCCGTGGATATTTTTAAGCGCGTAGGTTAATTAGTTTTTTTATTCGAGTGTTTTTTCGATTGCAAAATTAATCTGAAGATACCAAATACAATTAACCATTTTAATTAACAAATAAATATAAAATAACGTCAACGCTCACATACATATTATTATATCCTGGACCCCAGCTAGGATTTCCTATATCTTGGGACCCAGGAACTATGAGAACCATGGTCCCACAGCAACCAGACAGATCAGACCAAGTATTTTCACTTTTTTTCGGTGTCTACATATTTGTCCTGTCGCGGGAATTAAATCTACCGCGACTGCCGGCTTATGAGCCGACCTGCTCAACCACCAAACCACAGAAGCTGCCACCAATTAATTACTTATGAAATTGAATATTAGTCATCAGCCAGAAAACTGTGAATGTTCGCCTCCTGCACCCATTGGCTACAAAAAAATAAGACCTCCTTCCTATTTATTGATAAAATGGTTAGCACGGTGCTTCTAAAACATTTCTTGTGTCTACTATCCAAGGAACTTATACGTATACTCTATCACCCAACTATCAGTCGCCTAAAGTTTTAAGCTTGATTTATAAATGCAGACCTTCACGTCATCCTGATACGAAAATACGTTTATGGCCCACACTTGGCATATTTCAGCGGAAAAACCCCAGTTAATCTATAAATATTACCCTTGACACATTCAGGGAAGCAAATTCTAAAGTGACAGTGTTCCTTAAAAGTTGTTGGAGAGCTATCGGTCGTTTTAAGTGATGTGATAAAATAATATACAATAATGTAGTAAAATAACTTGTTACACAGTTAAAACTTATTATTTTAGTTGTATTTATAATACTTTGGAATTTTAATGAACTTTTAAATTATAAATTACGATCATAGTTTTCATTTACAATTTATTAAAATTACCATGTACAGTTTTAGAAATGTAACGAAAACTTATAAACTTCCAGTTTTTTAAATTACAAAACTTAAATTATCGTTAATTTTTTTTATCTAATTTAATTTATCTAAGTAGTTTTTCTTAAAAACGTTTTTATGTTTGTTTCCTTGTTCAATAAAGTATGTGTCTTATTTGATTCCTAGTCTCCTGCACATTAAAGTTGTGAAGTGAAAAATACGTACACTCACACCCGCTCTCCGTAACATGCGACGCGTATTGGGAAATATTAAAATTATAAACAAATAAAATTATTCCACACGCACCCTTTACGGAGCTCCGCGGTTTGAATACTTTGTATGTGTGCCATGAATCAGCTTTATTGGTTTATTGTCTGAATATATTTCATACAGCAACTTGTGAATCGAAAGGTGATTTTGTTTTGCATAAACTTTAGCCACGGATTTTTTGGCGTTAATTACAGTCATCAGAATAATAATAATTATCCCAGTTTCTGCCGAAGTTTCAAACCATCACCATACAAAATTTTATCGATCAGTTGAGTCATTTAGTCATGAGAATGTAACAAACCACATAGAGAGGGTCGAACAGTTTCGAAATAATGACATTAGTATGGGTTCATTTTGTTCGTCTATTTATTTCAATGTAGGTATACTTTGTATATTTATAGTGCAAAACTTCATCATCATCAACAGCCCGTAGATGTCCACTGCTGAACATAGGCCTCCCCCAGAAAGCGCCACTTTGAGCAGCTGCTCGCCTCCTGCATCCATCGGCTCCCCAATACTAATTTCACGAGAATATCGAAGATATCATTTAGATATCACTTATTCGAGGATGGTAATATACGTAAGTAATATTAAAAATGCAGGATGGTAATGGTGAAAAGGATGGCAGAGGAGGCTTTGAAAGTAGAGATACCTAAATATATTTGTTTTATGTTGTATTGTTGTAATGTAATGAATTAAAAATTCTCTATAGAATGTCTTGAAACTTTACACACCATTAACAATAAACTATTTTTGCTTTGCAATAAGAACATTAAAATCACATTAGCATTTTTATCTTAAAAAATCTTAAAGATAATGCAAAAAGAAAAGGCAATTTCCTTTGCCGATCTCATGTCGACATTTTTCATATGTCGATATCTCAGTAGGGTTGTCCCTTTTATTCTTTATTCTATATTGATATCTGGCAACCCTGTCGCTGTTCCCTTTATTTTATATTAAAGCGATAAACATGTCGATTGCTAGATTCACGCGCGGTCGCACTCCCTATAGCTCCTTGGCAAGGTGGGTGCTACTGTGAAATTTTAACAATCGTGAGTATTGATTAATTTCAAGTTCTGAGGAACTTAAACTTTATTAAGTTTAAGTTAATAAAGATTTTATATCAAAAATATGGATATTAATGATTACAAAAAAATATTCGATTGCCCAAACTACAATTTGATACTGCTATTTGATATGGTTGAAGCCGTTGAAAGCTGCTTATCTATAAAAAATAATGTATTGATGTAAGTATTATCCCAGATAATATAATACCTACAGTACAGATGCCTCATCCCATATAACGGAATAACGCGGGCTATTTTACGAATTATTTTATTTCTACCTAACGCAAGATTATAAAGCGACATTTATTGCGTGTTGGAGAAGTATTGGGCCAAATGAATACACTGGATACTAACTAGTAACTCCCTAGGCACAATTACTACATTTTTTCAAGTTCGGGCTATTTTTCGTTTGTACTTGATGGGACCCCATGGTATTATATAAAAAATTATATAATTGAACACAGTAAACACATATTTTTGACCTTACATATTTCAACGTAAAGTATCGATTAAGTTACGATGCCTTAGAGTAGGTACGTATTGTAGCGGGGGACTCTCCACCATATAGCACGGTCCCCACAAGTCTGGTGGATGGCCTAAAGAGCAAGGTCATCCACCCCTAGGCGCAAAAAGGCCTGTAAAGGCCTACCGCCGGGGCGGGGTGGCCCCATGCTAACGCGACCCCATCTCGCCCCACATGGCGGAAGACGGCTCAAGGGGAGGTTTTTAGTGGGTTCGAGTCCCACATACCCCCTGCCTCCACCCCCGTGTTGGCAGGGGGATGCGCGGGCATTTTCCTCCCCCAAAAAAAAAAAAAAAGGTACGTATTGTAGGAACATACAATTTATTTCAGTACTTTTTGTGGAGAACCAAAAAATACTTTTAGAGTAGATACCTTTGCCAACATTACCTTAGAATATGCAAGTCATGAGAAAATGCTTATCACGGTCGGGCCGATACGAGAATAGATGTAGGGATGAGTTACGGTAACATATTGCTGTTTGATCCGACTTGCTATTCCGTGACGGTATGCTTGATTACGTTTAAATTGTGGACGTGACTTTGCTATAAAATGAAGTATTTTTTGTAACAAATGATTTGTTTCCGTCGACTTTTCATTTGTTTTATTTAAGTTACACCTAGCCTTCTATAGTCAATTAACCAAAACAATTATACAAGGTGACCTTGAATTGGTATGTTATCCCGAAATGGGGGGACTGGGACCATGACACCCTACAAGTTGTGAGAGCCTTACGTCTTGAAACTGGGTGTTTCCAAACTTCCATGTTAAAAAATAAATCCACTCGCAAAACTGCACGTGCGATCGCTACGAGAGTTAACAAGATACTACAAATTCATTTCTAACACAGGTCGTTAAACTCATTTCGAGCGTAAACTTTACATGGCATTTCTTCAATGAAAAACTATTAATTTAGTAAAGTCGTAGTAGAAACATTGTCTACTATTTTTGGGGTATAGATTTACCCCCTTTCGAGATAACATACCAATTCAAGGTCACCTTGTATTAGCGTTTACTAATCTCACTTGCACATGGAATCACCAAACCTGAAATATTACTGTACTAACAAAAAACTCGTAAGAATGTTCCAAACATCGCAACTGTTAGCCACTTTAAAAAACCCATCAAGTTTCCAAGTAATTGTTCGCTAATGCAGTGAAATTCGCCACCATAAATTACATCATGATTGACCACTCGATCCTCTAGGGTTGGCACGTCAGCGTATCAATGGTGATACGCCCCGGTATCGTTCAGTGCGGACACTTCGGGTACGGGGGCATTAAAAATGAGCCTTGCCAGCTGTCAGCCCTGATGAATCGCCTCGCTGCACCTTGAGAAGGAATGGATTGGGAATGGAAAGTAGCCCGTTATTTGCACATTTTAGATATCTATCAATCAAAATATTTGTAAGATTTGAAGAGCATTTTAAATAAGATAATGTAGCAAATTGGTAAAAAAAAAATGTACATTATCAAATAAGAAATTTGTTTCTACATAAAATGAACTCGTTACTTAGGTACTTTAAGGTATTTTTAAAAGAATAGGGTCAATGACTGGTTACCTTATATCATCAGCTGCAAGAAGTCTACTGCTGATATATCTTATAGATTCCCATAGATTCTATGGCATAGAACATCATTTTAAATAGCAGTTCGCCTCTTGCATCGTGTCGTCATAGTTTACACATTTTAACCATGATTCACAGTAATAGGATTCTGGTGTAAGCTACGTCTTCTAGTTTGTTCATCACCCGTGGTGGCGAATTACCTTGTAAGTATTATAATTAGGCAAAAACTGTCGGAATAAAGGTACCAATGGAGTCGCAGTACAAGCTGTTGTAGACATTTGAGTATATTATACCTAACCTTAACCTTTTGGTATTTCTGGTGCTCCACGGTGCAGGCCTATGTTCTGTGATTAATTTCCAGATGCTGAACTCGTTGGCAATTAAATTCATCTGAAATTTGCGACGTTTTCCTCTCAATGGCATGCAATGTTTAAATTGTTTTAAACAGATCTCAAAAGAAAGCCCACGCTCACGTAAATCTCAAACAGACGTTGATTAAACATTAACGAAACAATGTACCTTACGAAAGGGTTTTACAACTCCGTTATTAGCAATAACACACACATCCCTTTCGTACGTGGTACGTGTAACTGTTGGACTATAGAGCTGACGACGTAGCACAGTTGGAAATGTACCTTATTTTAATGGATCAACTATTACTCCAACTGATGAACTCTCAAATTGGAGAAAGTAATGTAAGTATAACCTACCTGTCTGCTTCACGGATCCATAGAAGCTTCTGTGTTCTGCTTCCGTCAAGTCATTGACTTTTGAAGATTATTAATTTATTACGGGTTAATTAAATGTCCTAGGCATTGATTTTATTTTAATAATTTAGTATACCTAAATATGTTATTAATGTTTACTTACTGAACTCGTTGTTCTTGATTAAAATAACAATAATAACGCCCAACGATCACACACATAAATCCTGGACCCTAACAAGGATTCCCTGTATCTAGGGACCCAGGGACTACAAGGACCATGGTCCCACAACACCCCGACACAGAACAAGTATTTGCGCTTTTTTTCTGTGCACAAATACTTGTCCTGTCGCGGGAATAGAACCCGCTGCCTCCGGGTTACGAGCCGACCTGCTCAACCACCACACCACGGAGGCTGCTGGGGGGAGGGTGATTATTATATCATTGCAAAAAAATGCCCAATAAGCTTAGGTAAGTATCTACCTATACTAAATATATAGAATGTGTATAACCAGAAAAAACCTATAAATAAAATATCTGTCTCTATGATCAGAAATATTAATAGCCTTGTTTCCTTTCTGTTTCTCAATACACTGTGGTCCAGGCCCATAAAGGCGCTTGTAGCCCATAGAACCACAGAATACACAGTACCTATAACCAGAACAAGCGATTGTGTGAACAAGCGGCCGCTTGGGACGCGAAACTTCCCGAATTCCCGGACTGGATTCCCCGCCTTGTCGCGAGCAGAATTTTACGGCGAAATTAATATGGCAAATTAATGCGCGTATAATTTTACTGAGGGGGCTTCTTGCGACACATATTGCTTGTACAGCAGGAGCTACGGTCTTGTTAAATCTGAAACTTAATTGCTTAAAAGGCATTAAAGTATTTAATGTAAGTAGGTGAATAGGTAGGTATACTAATTTTATATCGCTGTAAAATGAAACCACAAATTTGGTATTTAGTAAATTGTATTTTTTTTTACTATAATGTTGCTTAATGTACATAAATCGATCATATTTAAAGGTTCACATAGTAATACATATGAAACTTTGAGGAACTAATTAAATACCATATTGTAAAGTTGTTGGTATGTTAAGCACCTCCCACAAAATGATCGTAACCTCCTACACTCATTTTGAGATTCGTATAATTTTTCCATATGGAAATGATGTAACAATGGAGGCACAAGACAACACAGATATGTTAATTAAAGGAAAACACCGGATCCAGTACTGTCTAAATTCTACTGTTTATTTTGAGTCGGCGACGAGAAAACCCCTGTTTTTTAATTGCTGTGCTAAATCGCAAATAGAGTGGGTATAAAACGAAGACGATAGAGAGAACAAGGAAAATGTAATATTTTTCATCACCAGTCTTTGGACGCTTTTAGTTAGTTAATAATGTAATCAATAAGGTTGATGGTCGAAGTAAATAATTAATAAAAAATTCAAAACTAACAAATGAAAATCGGTATGAATTTTTTAGCATCATCCGCTTGCTTAATTTTCTGATAATTAGTTACTTGATCATTATGTTGTGGCGTGATCCAATACCAAGCGCTATTTTTCTTGAGGAAAAGGTACGTAGTAAAGTTATAAATATGCAGTGCTACGTCTATGATTAAAGCTATAAGGAACGTTTCTTCATTCGAGAAATCTCGTATATAACAAACAACTTGTAACGGCTCTACATTTGCCTCAAAGAAAATAACTGTAAAGTCTCTCTCTCCCTTTTAATTGCACGTAAGTTCCCTGTGAGACAATCAAGTGTACCAGGAGTGCATAATAAGGAAGAACATGCGAGTTTATGAGCGCTATTCGTCATGCAGCACAGATTATGTGGTAGTTACTGTCGAACATCTGAATACCTTACTTTGAAATGTTGAAATGCATAGATAGGAAATTAAAATAATGGAATGATAGTTCTGTCTCTGTTTACAATCGAGGAATATTCAACCTGAAATTTCTTCTTTTTCTTTTTTTCTATTTCTTTCCATTCTTTGGCAAATCTCGCATTTACAAGTAAAAGAAAGAAAACATTTGAAATCAGAATTTTGAAATAATAAATAATATGGGTGACTAACATTTGCTTTGGTTGAAATTTGGGCAAATTCATTATACATACCTCATCATAATTTATATTTTTAAGTACATTACAGAATTAATTTTCAATTCTTTTCTTTTCTTTTCTATTATCTTTAATCCTATTAATTGCTTATACCTACTAAAAAGTCCAGTACAAAAATAAATACTTACTCTTACTTTGCATAAAATAAATTTTATTAGTATTTTTAACCTTTTTGTGAACTTATTAGCAGTTTTCTAGCTTACCTATAAATTATGGTGGATAGAAATAGCAAACATAGAATGGCATTATAGAATATGAATACGGTCGACAATATTGAGGGCAAACAATTAGAGGCGAGTTAGGGCGAGGGTGCCGATTAAGTTATATATGCGGGCTAATAGGGTGACCATAGGTTTGGATTCTAGGGCTGATGAGAACTTATGCCTGTCTGCACTAAAGTTTGACAGTAGTAAAGTTTTAGTTCGCACTTATCTCTCTAGGTCTAGGGAATACCCAAATGCGTTCAAGTAATTTTGTCATAGAGGGATGCCTATTAAGTGCGAATTTATTAGGAAGTGTATAACTTTAGTCCAGACGAGCATTAAAAGCTAAATAGATGATCGGGACCAACCACCGACCAAGATCACATTTGTCTCACCTTCCTCAATAGTGTAAGGTCAAACGCTAATGAAAGAGTTCAAGTGTTTTTTATTCTCCTTTATTTTATAGTCCTTCCCCAGAGAGCGCCACCTTGGGCAGCTGCTCGCCTCCTGCATCCATCGCCTCCCGGCGGCTTTCACCAGATCGTCGGTCCACCTTCCGGTAAAAATACAAACCAAACAACAATCAAACAATGTATCAAACTTACAACACCCCTTTATTTGGCCAGGGGTCAAACAGACATGATCATTGATCTCGTCTCGTGTCTTATAGTATAGACTAAATGACTAGAGTAAAATCTCCTAGTTCTAGATTACGTTTTTGGCTTCTGAGACTGTATCCTGCTAAAGCCAAAACGGATGGTCCTCCCGAACCCAAGGGTACCTGACTCAGGAAGATTAAGATTCATCCAAAGGCCCTTACATGGAAGCAAACATTGTATCCGGTGTCTCGATGTTTGCGAAGGTAGCAAATGTTAATTTGGTATTCACCCTACGACCGACGCCCAATATTAATATTTTGGTAAGACGGAGACTGTTTTGCAAGAAAAACATTCATTACGTAAACGCACGGCTTTATTTGGTACGTTCTTAATGATATTGCTTTTATAGTATTGTACTGCATAATCAAACTTGTGCTTTTTTAAATATTTTGGAGCTTGAGTTATTTTGGTAGAAAACTTTGAATCTGAGTGATAGAAAAAAAAAGGATATATAGAGCATGAAAATATACGACTCCGCCGACCTAAGTTATGTCTGTCATGTCTCGGTCATCGGGATGCTGGCTTTTTCACCAATAGTTAACCAATGGTTAGAAATTTTGACCATTGATTAAAGCCACCTTTAGTGGCAAAAACAGAACTTAGGTATATCGCCAATATTGGTTATATAGTCAACGATAAAGTATTCTTCTACTCTATTCACATGGTCTTCTGACGGAAGTTTTTTAATTCTTGTGAATAAAATATTAAAAATATGCCCAAATGACTCATCCAAATAAAAAGCCGTTTTAGAAAAAGGCATCTGCGACTATCCATGAGGCTTAACAAAATTCATCAAACACCATTGAAATGTGTTGACCACACAAAACAATAGCATCAAATTGCCGTCACCCGCAAAAACCAAACACAATTAAGACGTTAAATTATTCGAATGACAGACCCCTCGGGGCTCTAATGTCCCTCTTAGCACTTTAATACTCAGCAGTCCCAGGACAGCGGTCAGTAACGGCCCGGAGGCGTTGCTGAGACATTGGGAAACTCCCTTTGTGAGTAACCGCAGATTAGTTTCATGGGAGAACGCGTCATGGTTGTTGAGAAAGTGGTGAGAAAACCGAGAGGTAGAAATTCATACGTACCCATATTTACTAGAACATTAATTGAGAAATCATTCACTACCGTATTATTACCGTTTTTTGTATACAGGATGTAATTTAATTCATTAGCATAAATTGAGCCCATGAAAGTACATCATTTATAGATGATTATTAAACAGTAAATAGTGTAAATGGAAATATTTTTTATTGAAAATTATGAAGATTGCCGCGGCGCCTAACGCGGTTGGCACAGATGATTTTGATACATTTAAACCTTTTTATACCTTGTATGCACTAATTAAAAACAGTACTCCATTATTTCAATTAAATTTTGTATTATAGCATTTGATTAAATTATTCCATTTTTTGGAGTTATTATTATAACCACACCAATGTGTTAGAATTCAAAAATGTTGGTCCACACGTGACCGGTATCAGGAGTAGGTACCTAGTTTCAAAGGATGCTAATGAATTCAATTACACCCAGTATATTTTATTTGGTTCAGTATTGTATCAGCATTGCTTCCATAGTTAAACGGCTTCTCTGATGGTAATTTAAGCGGTCACCATGACCTAGAGAAATCTGCAACGGCAGAAAGTTTTCATAATTCATGTAAATAGTGAAATTAAAAACGGTACTTATATACCTACTATCGAAACGTCGTCGTTATGATCGATCAAACCCGCGGGGAGCTGATGGATGCAGAAGGCGAGCAGCTGCTCAAAGTGGTGCTGTCTAGGGGAGGCCTATGTTCAGCAGTGGACGTCTTCAGGCTGTTGATGATACTATAAAAATATCATCTACATTTTATAAAATTTTAATTTAGATATCGTAAGATCTTTCAACAAAACAAACGCACTAGTTACAAGAATTATCTAAGTACTGACATAAGACTTACAAAAGAGAAGTAATCCAAAAAAGCTAATAACTTAAAAGACCCGCCCGATAAGCAAGTTAATCCTGAAGACAAATAGCGGGTATGATCATTGTGGCCAATGTCCGAAACTGTACAGGGGCGGTGAGTGATGCGTTTCTTTTGTCTCGGTCTACCACCCGGGTATAGATTCGGTAGTAGTTTCTGAGGAGGTAGTGTCGTGCGTCAGCAATCGTTGGTGGTATTGAAAGAAGACTGGAAAACCGAAGATTGTTGAAAACCTGGAAGTTGGCATGAAACTTTTAAATTGCATACAATACACTTGAGCTTATTTCAACGATTAGAAGATTCGGTTAAAATTTTAAGGTACAAAAAACTAAGAAGAAAAATGTTTTCCAAGCATTGCAAATTTGCAAATTGAATTAGATCATATATTGTTCTAAAAAAAGTTGTTTCAAAACGGAAATTAGATTGATGCAACAGAAAAAATAAACCAAAATTTTAAAAAGTTTCAATTTCGTGGAACTGTCACAGAAAGTAAAAAACGGGAATACATAAAAAAGGTATCAGTTTCCGCGTATACAATAACTTTCTTGGTTTCCGCTAGTATACTATTATAATATCTGTGGTTTCCGCACATCATACCATTGGTAAAAACTGAAATCCAAACCTGACAAATTGATCTATAAAAAGAACCAAAATAAAAAATCCGATAATTCTAGAAATTTTTGAAAATGGTACCTCTCTGCACATTGTTAATGCTACACCTAAACTGGACAAACGTCCAGTCCGGCACATTAAGTCCAGTCACAAGGAGGGTTGCTGTCAATCGGGGGCTTTATTTAAAATTGACGCCTATTGTGTGAAAGGAACTGCTGTCCCCTCATCCCATCTATTGAGATTTCTGGAAAGGAACTTGCAGATCAAGATTACTGAGATAAACATGGCTTAAACTAAAAGTTAAGGATAACGTAGAATCTTAGAATATTTACTCCGTGGAATGGATTTTAAAATGTAGGTAAACATTAAGACATGTTGTGACATGTGTGTGTTGTTAAGGCATGTTAATTATCTACAAATTAATGTCACCTGCTTAGTCGGCACAAAATATAGTCTTAAAGATAATATTTAACGTAATTAATATAGTTCAGTTAGAAACCGTCTTATGCGAGAGGAAGACCCAGAATAAAAACCCAGTGATGTCAAGAACAAATTTAGGAAAGCATTATTTATAGTCTTTCTATTTCTCTACTTTATATATATATATATATATATATATTGCGATAGAAAAGAACAAAATGGAAGTAGGTACATGAGCACACATTAATTGGAAAATAAAATATTGCGATGTTGAATGAGACCTAGATGAATCAATGATGTCGAGTTCCATAATTCAATCCCAAATCCCTCGTAAATTCTACCTACCCAAATCGGTAAGAAAACTTGCGAACATATCCAAAAATCCCCCATTTATTCCTTGGCAGTTTCCAGCATTATCGGCAAATCTACTAGGCAAACATGAGTCGGTGGGATATTCGCTGAGACTTCGGCCATCGGATAAATTGACCGGTAATAATAAAATGTAAGGGGTAAGAATGTAGATGGCTATTTAGATAATTGTTGGCCGGGCGTCCAGTGTATTGGAAGCGGATAGTCCGATAGGGGGTTTTATTGCCACCCTGGTTGTTACTGGGTAACTTTTACTGAAAAGCAGTAAATAAGCTTTTTAGAGACTGACTGTGAAACTAGATACAGTCACAGAATACGTAATAGGAATAATTTTAAAGTGTAAACCACACTATAGAGTTCAAATCCCGCTGGTTGCTAAAATTTTGTGGACTATAATATCTTTATGAATACGCAATAGTCTACGTACAGACAGCCTACAGCCCAAACCACTGAATTTGGAGGATTGACTTTTGGATTTTGTCTTCCATCAATGGTGGAGGGGTGCACTAAAAAGGGTTTAAAAAACTCAACCTCTGAGGTACCGAAGAATCAACCGTGAAAGAATATAATATTTCAAAAGTTTGCTCGATCAAGCTTCAGTTGATGAAATGGTTAAATAGGGTGTCAAATCAACACCAACAATTTAATGGATGTAGTAAAGTAGTTTTGTAAGAACCAACCGTCAAAAGAATACGTTTCTCGAAAGTTTTCTCTATCTAAGTTCTAGATGAGCTCACTTAGTCCATAGCAGCGTGAGCTCAGCAACTGCAGAATTAAACTCAATTGCTGCGATGGTCATTTATGGGAAAACTATCAACGGCCAACCGGATTGATGACGGAGCATTTCTTTGTTTCCCATTTAGGAGGCGAGATATTGATGTCCTATTTGACGGTTGATGTATGGTGGTAGCGCTTTAGGTGTTTGTCTTTGACAATGGTTCTTTGCGACTTATTCCATGATACATTTATATTGGTTTGTGTAACTTTTCTCTGTGCTCTAATCTATCTGTTTTATGGTAGCTTTTGCTAGTCTCTTCTTTACTTATGTTCCCTTCTTTTTATTTTCGTATAGGTAAATGGTCAGCCCTGCATCGTCATCACAACGTCTTATAGCATTATTACTTCAATCATACTTTGAAAAATGACCTAAAAGTATAATATTGGATATAATATAGGAATATTGTAATGTTGTTGACTTAGAGCAGTTTTGATGACGCCACGTTAAATCGTTCACTCAAATACAACTGTCATGTCATACCGTTAATCATGTTGACACCGACGTGCGGTAGTGATAACGCTATATAAATGTAGACGTCTCGTTCTCGCGCCGGATTACTGTATAACTTCATGGTATAAATTCGAACAATACTATTTTAACCTTGAAGCATTACTGTCACGAACCATGACGGTTTTGTATTAGTTTGTGGTAGGGCTGCGGGTGCCAGAACTTCTAAGCCGTCAGTATTCAGTACCAATACTTTAAAATATTTCAAATCAACTACCATAATTTGACATTCACGATTTTAACATAGAAGTAAAAGCTGTGCTTTCAAAAAAACAATTTACCTAAGTCAATTAAAAATGACTATTTGTCGTCAAACAAGTTCGTGGGGTACCTGTTTCTACAGACCAATAAACCTTATAAACTCAACCAATCCTTACTCCTTCAACAGCTTCTTTATTTATTTTTTACTGCAAACGCTTGGAATGTTCAATTATGATTACCATTTTTTTTTCTCTATTTCATCAATTGGATATTGATGGAATCTTACGTCTGACAGCACCGTCATCCAAAATCAATAAGCCACTGTTGACTCTTCACCCTACAGCTATCTTCAAGTATGCATGAGGCGGTGCTAAGGCGAATATTATGAGACTATTGCCGTCGCAGGTGCCGCTAAACTCCTTGGTGTTGGGAATGGCGGTCACGTCGCCAAGTTCTGAAGACACATCAAAGGTTAAACAGATGTATTCAAGTGTAAGAGTATGAAAGTTTTTAGAACTGGCTCTAGTTGTTCCAATGCATTAATAAATTTTCAGAGAGGAAAGAATACACAAAATAAATATCGAAAATATTTAAGCTTTGAGTTAGGTAGGTATATACTAAGCCTAATTTTGAAGGCTTTAGTTGACAGTTTTAAAAATGCTAACAATATATCCGTCTTTTACATTGCCGTCTATTTGATAAGGAACAGTTTTAGGAGCTTTAGATCTGTCAACTAAAGCTTTTAAAATTGGCCCTAATAATTCCCTACGTCAAAAATACTAACTAAGTTAGTTTTTTGGTAGGAGCTACCTGTTTAGCTTAGCTTTTATTAGTAAGTAGAGTTTTGTAGTAATTGTAGAAGAGACAAAGGCCCCTTATAATCAATTCGTGTTTGCAAATGTAGAAAGCGGTATTATCGCCTCTGATTTTGCTGCAGTATTATAACTGACTGCATCTGAGGACTTTTTAAGTGAATCATAGATATTAGGTACGATGATTCAATTAACTTGTGTCAACAGCCAGAAGGCTTTAAATAACAGATAACCCAAACGACAATACACACCAACAGCTAAATAGATAAAGCAATTCGCTAATACAAAGACTTATCTATATTAAAGGAGGGAATGTTTGTCGATCTGATTATGGACTCCAATGGCGGGTGGTCAGTTGACCGTCATAATTTGGGACCAGAATGCGTTCATTGGTGCATAAAATATTCGCAAAGGACGGCGAGGGACGGTAAACAATGGAAAGCGCAAACGGTGAAAGTCGCGTGCCATTACACTTCTCACCTGCTGTTTATTCGGTCACAGAAATGGAAATAAAGAAATTTGAGAGAATGAAGAAATAAAGAGTAAAGATAAACAAATGTGTTTTAGTGTTGGGATTTTGGGTACTTTGAGTATGTCTGGTTGAAATCTGATTAACTTACAAAATAATGGCCTTGATTTAGTAATGTACGTATTCTCTAAAGCTAAAGTATGTCTGTAATCTTGTGACAATCGGAAAATGAAAAAGACGACTGCAATATCACATCCCTGTGCCACAAAGGCTGAAAAGTCGCACCAGTTTCACCAAAAGTGTCAAGCCCTTAGCCTCCGATCCCTTAACAGCCAGATGCAGCCTGTGGCGGGAGAGAGTGTTCCTTCCACAGCCATTCATCGAACCTGCTGAGAACCTACCACCAGGTCATGAGGAACCGTGGCCGACCTGGAAGTCCCTAAATAGACTTCGGACTCAGGTTGGCCGCAGCAAGGACAACATGTCTAAATGTGGATTTTCGCCAGACCCCAACCTTCAATGTTTGTGCGGAGTGGCTCAAACCATGGCCCACCAACGTGTCCTGTATGTTCCGCCACTTGTTCGATGCAGGACCTTATGTATGCCACCAGCAATGCAGTTGACGTAGCCAGGTTCTGGGCCGCAACTATTTAGGTAACAACTTTGCCATCGACTCGCTAAGAAGAAGATCATACGTGTGGTACCAGTATGTGGTAACTGACCACCTCAAATGGAACAGTAGCCTACTAGAGCTGCACTTCATCATCATTATCATCATTAGCAGCCCGAAGACATCCACTGCTGAACAAAGGCCTCCCCAAAAGCCACCTTGAGCGGCCACTCGCCTCCCGCATCCATCGGCTCCCCGCGGTTTTCACCAGGTCATCGATCCACCGAGTGGGGGGCTGGTCTACGCGCGTCTTCCGGTTTGTGGTCGCCACTCGAGAACCTTTCTTATTTTATTAATATTTATTTTATTCATGTTTAAGAAAAACAAACACTGCCATTTCAACTTGCTAATTCTGAGAGCTAAATCGGTCACTTTAGTTCTTCATAATGAAAGCTTTTCATAATACTGGGCCACTCAACACTTACAGAGCAGGTGGTGTGGCGGGAGATTTATTTATAGAACGAAAAGTAAATACGAAGAGTGAACTCAAAGACGCTAAATTGTATAAAACAATAAAACCCCCTTACACCCCATAATAACAAACTTAACAAAGCAATAAAGCATACACACAACGCACGGGGCCTCAGAAATAATATTATCGTTACCGTACTTACTTACGGGAAAAATCAACATAAAGTGAATAAAAGAAAATTATGAATTGCCAGAAAATAAATTACCCCGCGTTGGCGGCAAAATAACATCACATTTGAATGCCTTTTATGCTTTATGGGCCTGTAACTATATGAAATAAGTCCCGGTGCCGGTTTATGGGACATGAGGGCACGTACGCAGCATAATTTTTGAGTTGTTGTTGCGAATTCGTACTTGAGAATTGAGTTTGGATCAGTAATGTTCAAGAAATATTGGTATTGCCAGAAAATCTTGGAAGTTTCAAGAGTTATAAGTTCCGATATTCCGTGATGCGTACATAATAAAATTATTTACTTAAACCTGTTATGCTTACGAATGTCTTTGCCGATGATGCCATTAATTGGGGCATTTACGATTTCAGTCTCATTATGGGACAACACTCAAAGTACAAACTCAAAAATAAAAAAAATTATTACAGCTTTCCGATTTAGGTATCACCTAATAACATTTACAAACAAAAAACAGCAAAATGAGAAAACAAATTTTTTCGATGTTTCCTGGAAATATAATAGCTAAGTACCTACCTATACAAAATAGTTTTCTTACGCTCTGACCTACCAAGATTAATAACTTGCACCTACAATAACCACATTGTAACCACGTACGTATAGTAGAGGCTATCAAGTAAATAAGCGACATCAATCAAGTATTCTCAACACCGCAAAGGCACTCAGGGCGCGGAATAAATTTCCAATAATTACATTATCGAAAAAAAACGTAAACGCCACCTCACCGTCTGCAATTTTTCGGGCCCACGTCGGAAGCCCATAATTCCTAATGACATGCAATAAACGTACCCCCAATTTTCGACATAAACCTCTCATAACAATATCGACATCAGCGGTTTCTTCCCGGGTATTTTTTATTTGAGAATAAGTAACACTTTTCTATGTAATCAAAATTTTGCGGTAGCTTTTTAATAGGGTTGATACGTTTCTATAATTTCTTGGCTAGTAAAATGAAGAAGCTTTATCTATAAAATAACGTGCTTTTTTTATCAATTTGGCTTTTTATTTTCTGAAAAAGTTTTAAACGATGTTCTGATGACATAATTGCAAAATATATAGCTCACGCCCGCGACTTTGTATGTATGGGTAATGGGGCGTTTCACACCACGAGTGGTTCACACCGCGGTGTGAATCGCCTAAGTGCTTTGTATGCGCTTATCGCGATTAAAAAAGTATCCTATATTTTCCTTTTCGTCTCAGTCAAGTTTGAAATTACAGAAAAGGAATAAAACGGAGCGAAGGGCAACCGACGACGGTTAGTTTCAATGAAGCATAGATTAGGTACTAATCCAAATGTTGGAAAACCAAGTCACAAGCCTTTGGGCGGTAGGTATATAATTACTGAGATCACGGCTGACCACTTATCCTTAACGATAAGGAAGGCACTAATATAAAAAGATTTATTTGTGTGTATCGGAAACGATGTATTATTTTGTAGGTACACACGTTCCATAATCTCCAGCTTTATTAAAAAACCGCTCAGTACAGAAACCCAAAAATTGCCAACCCTATTTGAAGGGAGTGTTTATCGGCTACCCAATTTGATTTTTACCACTCACACTGATTTCACTCCTTCGCAAAATGGTGAAATGTACGTAAGGAATCACATTAAGGTGGCGATATCTTATAGAATGCTTGGCATTAAAATAAATTACGGTTTTTCTGAAAACAATTACTATAGACACTAAACAGGTGTTTACTATAATGACCATAATATTAATTAATCCCTAAATAAAAACTATAAAAACGAGAATGTTGCAAAAAAACTTTGATAAATATTTACTTTTAGATTCAAATGATCAGTGTTTTGTATCTCTCTCATTTTATGCGATCTTCGCACGCCCCCCCCCTGCAGCAATGCACAATTGCACATCTGTCACGTACAACATTTAAGACAATAGTCGTTAAGCCAAGTCAGAAGCCTTCGGGCGGCCTGAAACTTCTGACACCTTGCCTACACGAGAAGAAGAAGAAGAACATTTAAGATACTTGTACTACATATCCGTCCAAGAACTACCTACAAGTAAATAAGATTATCTCTCGCCCCTCACTTCACGTTATGAATCTTCAATATCTAAACCTGATACGCCAAACATCCCTGACCATTGAAGCAGAAACGACGTATATTTAAATTCAGTGCCGTCCAGCGCTGTGATGTTTCAATTGTCACCTCCTTCACCATCGTAATCCGGTTACAAAGGGAGAGTTTGGCGTAGTTTTTATTTTGATTTGGACTGGTACTACATAGAAGTACAGTTTATAGAAACTTTCAGTAACAGAAAAAGTAATAAGAACATTCAAAATGTTTGCGTACGTTTTTTTATTTTTTAAATGACCACGGATGTAATTCGCGAGATACGTTAACTAAAACTCAATCGTGGCACACAGACTTCATTAAAAATGCTTAAAATAATTAACAGGTTTTGTAGTTTTTTCTTAAGCCTTAATTTAGGTTGAAATAAATTGAATAGTGTAATAGATTTACTTTTTTCTGAATACTAATCGGAATTCATCCAGTTTTATCTTAGTGCGTGCATTAATATTTGCAGCATTCAGCATTGAGCAGTCATAAGTTTAAAATGACACTCCTAAAGTTGTTGTATACCTAACTTGTTTCCTGAAATAGCTACTAAAATCATATGGGCCAGCTATAATTTATTTTATCATTTTCTTTCACAAAATCTTTTCCATATTCTCCACATGAAATTTCCAAACAAGGTCATAAACAAAAGAGTTTACGGAACACCTCCCCATTTTCAGCTAAGTGCACATGTCCTCTCGATAAGGGTGCTATCGGCTTTCCAGTCACGTGCTGAGGACCTCCTCCCGGTTTATGACTAATGACGGGCTCACATGTAGTCACACCTCATGAAGGAGGCTTTTGACGCAATGTACTTGTACACAGTAGTGGATCTCGATACTGTTTAAGAGATCATTTAATTTAGGTGTAATTCGATCTACATTCATTAAAATATAAACATTTCAATGGAACATAATATTAAAAAGGCAGATCCCGTTGATGAGGATTGGGGACATAAATTTAATCATACCATTTTTAACCGCCTGTATTGAAGTGCCAGTAGTACTATAATTTAATGTTGTGTTAATATTTTGTACTTTTCTAGACTAATTCTTTGCACATCCATGGTCGCGATATCGAGCCGTACGATTTTTATTCTATTATTATGCAAAATGGCAGGTATTATCATTGTAGTAATACAAAACTTATATGAATTTTTTAGTAGTGACGAGCCTTCATAATTTCGCTGCCCTTTCATAAATCTGTATGGGAAAATCAACTATTTTGTTAATTCATTCATTTTTAAAATAAGTGTTTCAGGGAATATTTTCCAGCTGGTTGAAGTAAATACACTGGGTCTTTGTGGCGCGCTCCAATCCATATAATCAACTAGGCACGGTTTTGCACTAAACTAAGCTACTGTGTCCATTCTATAGTGCGCTTGATACTGTTTTACATTCAAATCATACTGTTTCCGGGCCTTGATGAATGCTGTTTTCTTTGCGAACATTTATTAACGTCTTTTAAGGAGGTGCATGGCGTGTGTCGTGTCAACAGAGATCAAGTGTGATTTATGGGAAGATATTACATCACTTAAAAATTGTAATTATTTTAAGTTGTTTATTCGGTTAAATTATTTTTTAGAGTCAATGTTTTGTGAATTTTACTGTCATTTAATTTAAGACTATTTTATAAGTTAATTTATTTAATTTTTATTTCTTATAAGCGTACCGATTTGTCATTGGTCTGATTAGGTTTTTCTGGGTTTTTCCTAATCCTGCGCAACAAATGTTGGACCAATTTTACCCTTCCCAGATTGTTGTAATAAAACTGTCATAACAAATATTTTCCTTATACTTTGTCACATACATTTACCAGCAACAATCCCTTGCAGCTTTCCCAATATAGATAATCTTATAGTTTTATTTTAGCGGAATTACACTAGATATTCTTGTTTCATTTTGTATTTAAGATGAACTTCCGCGAGGTAACGCCTGATTCAATCAATTATCTTAGATATTACATCAGTTAAACGCGGTTAAAATATATTTTTATCGGAAAATATTACATCAAAATTATTTTATTAGCTACTGCCGGCGGCTCTGCACGCGATAGACTACAGTTTAAAAATGGGCAGCAGTGGGTCTGCTCTGTACAATGTAATCAAAATTTTTTGTGATTGCTAAGACGCCTGCGATCGTAGTGATTATGGTAACACCGCTCCCGCTATACTTTGGTTGAAAATTTGATCCAAAGTGACGTTTTACTTCAACGGTGTACGAGTGAACTTCCGATGACGATTATGTTTTTTTTATTCATTTGTGTTATAGAGTTGCAACAAAACTGGAGCTATGGCCTGTGCTGTGGCAATTCTCTGTCATCGTCACAGATACTAATTACTTCAGTGTGTCATAATAAAAAAATAAGAACAGTTAATAATAGTTAGAACTACAGAATAAGAACCACATACATATAAACTGAGTCTACCACAGTGCTATAATATGAGTAAGTAAACTTCGCTTTAACAAACAGCACTCTCATTCTCAAACATTTGCAAGCTCGCAAGACGTCTGGCCTGCCTTAGACGAATTAATAACGAGATAAAGAAACTTTTCGGGTCTTAATTCATTAATTAACCTAATTGTATTTGCCGTGGTTGCGGTTATTGTTTGCGTGATTTTAGTTCACAGTGGAAATATTGCCGTTGGTGAACTATTCTTTTTATTTTATTCACTGATCTAATAATAAATATGATTTTTGTTCTTTTAAGTCTTCTAACTATGTTCGTGTGATCGAGGAGCTGGATTGCCTCGACGTTAACATGATGGTGAAGTCTGTATTGGTGACTTTCTGGATAATTTTAATAACTTTATCGACGAACTCTATATTTAGGTCCTGATGAAGGTCGTCATTTCGAACGTACCAGGGCGCGTTTACAATTTCCCTCAGTACTTTTTTCTGGAAACGTTTTACTAAGAACTGTTTAGGTTGAATTTTATGAGAAATTATGTAATTAGAAATGAATTTCACCTCAGTGTAATTTTTTCATTGCATTCTGTTCTTCTGTCTCAAAGCTATATTTTTTATCCTGTGACACAGTAGCGCGCGGGTGCCATAAGAATTGCCTGATTGCTCAAGAAAAGGGGTCGAATCAAAAACTTTCCCAAGAAAAATTTACCCAATTTAGAGAAAACGAATAAGCGCCGGATACCAACCCGTTGGGAACTTTCCCGAAGATTTTTCACTTTCAACGTTAATTGCTACCGAAAGTAAAATAAATCTTTGTTACTTTGCTTTTCTTGGGGTTTGTTTCAAAGCCTTAAGCTAATCAATTAATTAAATTGTTTGTATTTTGTCGACTTTTGAAATATTGCAAAATTTTTAAAACATGTTAGTATCAACCCTACTTTTTTAACTTTGGCGCTTGTTTACTTATCATTTTGCGAGTTAAATTAAGATTTTAGAAACCGTGTGCACTGTGCAGTATCATTTTGATAAAACATAATTGTATTATAATAAAGCATACAATGTTATCATACCTACTTATTTATATACGTACATCATGGCATGGGACAACACGATGGATAAAAATGTTTATGAACCCTGATCAGTTGTGATCACTATTTATAAAAAATCTATTTAAAGTATATTGATCAATCCAACTACTAACTTATATTTACCTATTTGGTTATAACTTCTTAGCTATTCTAAGTAACGCCACCTATAAATCGGTAGTGTAGGTACGTTTTGGGGGGACCCTGATAGCTTTACTCGCAGTAATATAGTATCGCTATGGAAAAACTTTGTAAATAAAATAGATAGTACAAAATATCTCGTTCGCCCCGCGTGCAATCATAACATTTTATCATAGGTGTAGGAAGAATATCGGTAACAGTAAAAAAGTTCGATTCTGAATGCTATGCGGAAAGTTTCTGCCAATGTTTATTGTTTGTTTATGATGGATCTCATTCAAAGTATATTGTGGGTTTTACGGGCGTAGATTATATATTATACTTATGTAGATAAATGTTTTTGAAATGCGTACACTGCGTACATTAGTCCAAAATCAGTTTGCTGCGTTTTATACTCCTAGATATAGAGAACTGAATGAATAGTGTGTATACTTACTACACAGAAAATATTATTTCCACAGAGAATCAAAACAAATTACGTAATTAGTAAATACTTATTTAGGTTAGGTTAGGTTTAGGTTTTCTTTCGGGTTTTTTGCTCTGTGATTATTTCCGCCATATAATTATACCTCTCTTTCCATTCTTTCTTTCTTCAGGCTGTTGATTATGATGTTTTAACGTTTATTAACGTGAACGTCATACATCACAACCTATACAGTTACTATAAGTAAAATGGAAAACTTTGATGCAAGTAAAACAAATGAAAAACTCCAACTTCAACTAAAAACTTTAAACTATATCCTCTATTTTCTTTGAAACGGCCCCGAACCTGCACGCTACTCCAACATGAAAATGGACTTGTCCAAAGAAAATATTAACTTGGGACGGACAGGTGCTCTCAAAATAGCAGTTAGAAAAGATCAACATATCTGCAACACTTCACCGACACAATTTAAAAAGTTCCCCGAAGCTCTTTGTTTTGTCCTGAACAAACTCAATTAGGTGCCCTTTGCGTTTGAAATGTTTAATTTTATGTACATAGTTCCCTTTTCAAAAGAAAAATATGTTAGAATAACTAATAGTCTATTGAT
Organism: Ennomos erosarius; assembly: GCA_963580505.1. NCBI lineage: Eukaryota > Metazoa > Arthropoda > Insecta > Lepidoptera > Geometridae > Ennomos > Ennomos erosarius. The sequence continues at coordinate 4,894,236 of OY756982.1, forward strand.
TTAGGTGAAACTGTAAATTACTCAATTGATTCATGGGTTTTGGCCGCTGTTTCTGTGGGGGTTAATTACATTTTTTAATAGAATTGATTAGAACTATACCAGGGTACCATCACTTATTAATCTCAACACATGCAAAATTTACCCCACCGTATATCTAAGATCCAAAAGGCATTTTAATCAACGCAGACAAGTACCAGGCAATCAGGGTAAAGTAGGAGGTGGGTCTGAATTAGAATTGAATGTAAATGTGCGGGCTTTATCGGGGATTATAGTGTTCGTCTGCAAGCGGAAGATAGTTGCGGGCCGTCGCTGGCCCGTCCACAACTCTATAATAATACATGTACTTTACAACCAGTTTCAGAGATCTTTCTGATGTTGAAGAACATGGGAAATTTTAAGGTAGCTGAAGCGTTTTGTGAGGTCTAACTAAAGCAGGCGGTTTAAGCCTTCGAGGCACCCGTATCATGAAGTCCTCTTTAACAAATTTTACTGCGTACTAATCTACCCTTTTCGCTACATATTCCGGACCCTTACATGGCTTGTTATGTAGCCAGTTATGAGGTCATTATCCGAAATAAATCTAGGTTATAAGAGCTTTGCTCGGTTTTGAGAAAATAATTAATTTAGAGATATTTGGTTATTAATTGGTCTGGACTTTATGATCAATGTTTTCAGTTGCGTTTCCAGACGCTATAGCATTGGTATACATTTGATTCCTAATTTTTTTAATAATATTTGTTTTCAAGTCATCTCAAAATTCTCTTTGTTAATATTATTCTGTACTTCGGTTTTGAGAAAATAATTAATTTAGAGATATTTGGTTATTAATTGGTCTGGACTTTATGATCAATGTTTTCAGTTGCGTTTCCAGATGCTATAGCATTGGTATACATTTGATACCTAATTTTTTTAATAATATTTGTTTTCAAGTCATCTCAAAATTCTCTTTGTTAATATTATTCTGTACTTCGGTTTTGAGAAAATAATTAATTTAGAGATATTTGGTTATTAATTGGTCTGGACTTTATGATCAATGTTTTCAGTTGCGTTTCCAGATGCTATAGCATTGGTATACATTTGATTCCTAATTTTTTTAATAATATTTGTTTTCTAGTCATCTCAAAATTCTCTTTGTTAATATTATTCTGTACTTCAAGAGAACGTAATCTAAAATTTGTTTTCATAATTTTTTCAACACTTTCAATTGGTTGATAAATAAACATTTATCTAAAGAACATTTTTTAAGATAGAGCAAAACATTATATACCCTATTACCCATGCTACGATTAAAACAGCATGGAATTCAGTTGGGTTCCATTAAATCCGTGTCACATTGGAATACGCACCCACATTTCAAACTATCGTTAAGGTGCTGTAAGTTAGAGCAAGTTAAGGGTGCAGCTCATTGATATGCGTAGCGGACTTTAAAAAAATCCATACAAAAACCATAGCACTAATATACTACTAACGTAGGAAATCTGGTACATTATACGGACTGTGGTTTTCATTAAGCAAGCCTTTACACGTGAAAACAGTAGTGGACCCTACAATAATATAAGTGAGTAGAACAGGATGATACATACTCCTAAAATCTCCATCAAAAGTTCCTATACTAGTGGTCATTTCTGGCATTTTTGTACGGTTAACATTAACTCTGCTATAAGACATTTTTTCATATGTTCGCTAGGGACTTTTTTGGTAAAAAAATGTCCACATATCCGTACTTGTCATGCTACGCCACGCGAGTATAGGGAATTTTGGAAGATTTCCAGTTTTCACACCAAACCATTGAATTATATGCGGGGACTCATGGAGAAACATCCCAAAATGTCCATCCAGGTAAAAATTGGTGTGTGATTTCGGAATTTATGGTTTTCCATCGCTGAAATTATTTCTCCTCGCTTACCGCTATCTCTCCGCTTATCAACAAAGCCACTTCCTCCTTTACAGCTGTCAATCCTTCCAAACCGCGTATTACGCTAAATGGCTCGAGTAACCGGATCAACGGAACCCAGAAGGGGAGGAAATAGTAACGGAACTGTAGCTGGGATAGAGCCAGTTATGGACAATAAAGCAATGTTGGAAGGTAATGGGCCTTGTTATATGATGGTCATTCGTACTATGAAATGATATGTAAAATATATATTAACTGAGCAATAAGCGAATGGGAATCGGGATTATTTATTTATTTATTATTAAAATTACACAAAAAGCTTGCAGTACAAAAACCAAACGCTTCAAGGTCAATGGAAGAGCTTAGTATAAACCCTGCAAAAACCAATGCACACAGGATCGCATCCCACTCGGCCAAAAAATAAAATAAAATTCAAGTTTGAAATTTCAAGTTAGGGGCCGTGGTGGATTATGGCCTACACTCTCTTCATGTGTGAGAAGGCTCGTGTCCCACCTGTGGGAACGGATTCGGCACAAACTAGTTCATAACTACCTTCATTCTTCCAAGTTTGATACAATTTGTACTGTAAGGCAATTGCAACAATGGCTATTTACTGATAAACAACTGGGCGCTACCGTGCTTCGGAGAGTAGGGTAGGGCTGACGACTGGCCTTTTTCTTCTCTTACAGGCAAGTAGTCATCTGGTGTCCACATTTTATGCCGCCCAAAAGCTCAGTCTACATGGGAAGAAAGGTCATTTAATCGGAATAAGGTTCCAAAATTTGCATCAACTCCGAACATACTTTCAACAAACAAAAACAGCACTAAATCAAAATAGATACTATAGCTGACGTCACACCGACGTAAAATATACAGTCGCGATTCACATTATCGCCGTTTCAGTTCACATTAAATCTTAGAACCGGGTCATAAATAACCGAAACTTTTATCCCACTGGAAATAAGCACTCAAAAATGCAAAGAGCAGAGCGTTATAGCGCACGTTCGGTGAATTTATTTTGTTTCGCGTACAATTCAAATAACCATAACTCACCTCGAGCTAAGCCTATCTAACGATATAATGAAATGCCATTAAGTTGCAAGAAGGTTAAATTTAGGTTGCGTTCAAACGACCCAAGGTAGTATCGTAGGTAAAATTATAATATAATTAAAAATAAGTGGAAGGAGTGACGAACTGAAATGAGTTAGTTAATTTTCGCAGTTTAGCTCAGAATGATCAGACATTATAAATCACAAGTTTTAGCTCGTCTGAAATGTTAACTGATACGTTTTGTAAGGCGCTAAATAGCAACGGGGTTTCAACCCCGTTTGATTTTTACCTCTCGATCAGCCATTTTAATTTTATATCTCCCTTTTTGATCATATTCCAAAATCAAAGTGACCGAGAATTTTAGTTTAGGTATTTTACACATAATGGTAAAGGTAAGTGCATTATATATATGCATTAAGTACCAAGCAACTAATCTAATGCCTTAAATAATCATCATGTTAAAAATGTATCTATTTTGATCTTACGATATCGCACAATGTGCTGTGAACGCTCCCTAAGTTCCGAAGTAAAGCTTAAGTTTAGGACGCGTTTACTTTCTCTTAACGATAAAGATGGTTGCTTTCCGATTTATTGATCACGGATTCACGGTGACTGGAGATAAAGGGAAGTTTAATTTGTCTGTAAGTAATGCTTACTGCTTAGGTGAAAGTTTAAATCAATGAATTCAGGTAGGAAAAGGAAAAACGACAGATCTTAGATCTGGCTAATATACAGTCCCAATCCAATGTTCTAGTGATAGTGATATCTAGCTAGTAGTTTTTAGCAGATACCTACTACATAGTAGGTGTAGGTATTAACTCTAATTAGTTTAACTGTTAGTTTGAGTTACAGCCCGTTAAATAAAGAAAAAAGATCTCAATATGAAATTAAGAAGATTGACGTTTTTTAAGATAATATTTATAATTTATTTAGCGGTCTTGCTTTTGACTGGGTTCGTTATAAATGTACAACACACAGTCTACACGGTAGGTAACTACAAGAACAGACATTAAAATAGTAGTACCTACTAGTAATAGTACTTATTATAAAATCTGTGACAGTACTAACCAAATAACTTATACTTACCCAAAAATTTTAGACAAATAAATTAAGCTAGGTACTTCAACTTAGAAGAAATTAATAATTGATTTTCTACAATTTTATTTTCTCAATTGTGCGTTTTTTTTGGCTTTTTTTTTCTTTTGCTTGAATTTTTGATTTTTTTCTCTTCTTTAGGTAAGTACCTAGGTACGTAGATGTTTACAAGTAGGTACGAATTATCAAAAAAAAACCATGGAAACTTTGGGTTTTATATTCGTATTTATTCATGTAACAGTAGGCCTAGCACGAACATTTACGCGCGCGTAAGTGTAACGTTAACGTAAGCCAGTTGTATGGGGCGCTGATCAAATGCCATACAACAGACGTACGCTAACGTTACACTTACGCGCGCGTAAATGTTCGTGCTAGGCCTACAGCTGTAAGTTTTTATGAAATTCATAAATAAAATTAAATGAAAACAAATTTGAACACCATAAATACATTTTACTTTCCATACAAGGTGTTTAATACTAAACAAAATTTATATTAAATAAGACCAAAGAAATAACTAAAATGGTCCACCACAATCGCCATTACATGCAGCACTTTGAGACAGATGCACTATTCCATGATCCGGCGGGACGCAGCTACCTCCTCCTCGACCAGGGTCAAATTTGTACTGAAAGCTGATGATCAGATCTGAACCATCGACCTTGTATGAGCCAGATCTACCGTCCACGTATGCCGGCAGAACCCTTACATCAGTAACGCTACTCATGCAGTTCTGAGCAAGGACTAGCAAAACACGGTCTCTAACTTTGATGTCATAGACGTCACCGCCTGCATTTGAGTACTGCAGCTGGTACTGATCACGCTTGTGAACTTCCTTAGCTAATAGTGCACCTCCGTGCTGGTTGCAGAAACCCTGTAGCTTCCTATCAGCTGCTATCATTACGTTAGCCACTTGACTGAAGTAGTCTTCCACCTGCTTTGCTTCGTTCTTATTCCAGTGACATGGTGGTGGCCGACACCCTTCGCTGACAGCAATGATAGTCAGCACTGTAAACGTGATGGATCGGTACATCTCTGTTAGTTGACAAGATCCGACTGAAAACCATCTAGAGATACACTACTATAAATACACCACCGTTGCAGCGATAAAGCCGTATCGTATATAAACAATTACGGTTTAATAGTGTAAAACCTAATTAAATTAATTATTGGGTATATACAAAAAATACAGATAAAACAAATAGATAATAAATAAAAAATGACATAGTAATTATCTATATTTCATCCAATTAGAAATACGTAGAACTTCCTTGATTTCATCGTCATCTGCCTGAAGACGTATAATGCTGAACATAGGCCGTTGAGTGCCACTTTGAGCAGCTACCGGCTGCTCGCTTCTTGCATGTGGCGCCCCATTTAATTTAGTTCATTTCAGCAGGGACTATAATTTTATGAATGTTATAAATGTAGCTCCAGCTAGAGGTAAGGTTTCAAACAAGCATCCGATGGTCATCGTAATATTTATACGCTTACTTTTTTTGTCTGTTATAAATATTTACTGCATTATGGGTAATACAGTGGCCAACACAGAATCACGCTGCTGGAACATGGCCTTCTTTCACATGAAGACAGTTCCTACTGGCTATATCATTCATGAGTGGCAACCACATATTGGAAGACGTAGCGTGGGCCAGCTCACTAGGATAAACAATCTGGTTAAAACTGCGAGGAGCCGAGATGCCGATGGATGCAAAAGGCAAGCAGCCGCTGAAAGTAGAGTAGCGCTCTGTAATGGAACCTTATGTTCAGCAGTGAACGTCTTTAGGCTGATGATGATGAATAATAAACATAAAGATAATAGTAGCTATACGTATTAAATTTGCGATAGTTAAGGTATAAAAACCCCAGAGCAGTTCCGATGCCAGGCTTGGGATCAAAATACTTGTCCTTATCATGGGCCAATAAATAATAATTAGTTAGGTAGGTTCTGCCTATGAATCAAACATACTATTAGAGGCACCTCGCTATCTCACCTGCGTTTCTTCATTATAATCCACCTACTTATAGCTAAACGGTACAACTTTCAAAAATTATCTCATTGGTTATCGTAGACTAGAAGGTACCTATAAGTGTACCTTCTAGTCTACGATAACCAAGTCTACTGCATTTAATAGAATAGAAACAATCTTCACTTGTTTTTTTACATCCTAAAATTAAAACATAAGAAATTAAAATAAACTTAAATAAAAAGTAGCTATTTTTATTTGCATTGTTTACTTATTAATAGTCATCAATAAATTATGTACTATCAATTATTACTTAATTTATGCTAATGAATTCAATTGCAACCTGTATCATAGTTCAGTGTTTTGACCTGTACCTATGAGTCAATCAGCTACGGAGGAATTTGTACTAACTCTTACATCATCAATCATCATTTCATCATTAACAGCCTGAAGACGTCCACTGCTGAACATAGGCCTCCCCTAAGAGCGGCTGCTCGCCTCCTGCATCCATCGGCTCCCCGCGGCTTTCACCAGGTTATCGGTCCACCTACTGGGGGGCCGAGCTACGCTGCGTCTTCCGGTTCGTGGTCGCCACTCGAAAACTTTTCTTCCCCATCGGTTGTCCAGTTCTACGAGCGATGTTGCCTGCCCATTGCCATTTCAACTTGCTATTCCTAAGAGCTACATCGGTCACTTTAGTTCTCATGCGCATCTCCTCATTTCGGATCTTATCTCGCAGGGTAACACCGAGCATAGCTCTTATAACGGTAGATAAAAACACTGTGGAGGCAAGTATTTATACGAAACTCGAGAAAATGTGTCTTCCACTAACCCGCATTTACGTATGCTCCATGCGACAAGGTCCATGTTCCAGCCAAATAGGATGTGCAAAATTCTAGCTCTGTGGTCCCAGCCCAGCAGTGAGAGCTTATTGAGACGATGAACCTAGTTTTTGTAATATTTTTCCAAGTATAAACCAAAAGTAGACTGTAGATAACAAAATGTGATATCTCCAACTTCCACACTTTTTTTTCTATTACCAATCACGAAGAAAAACGTGTAGATTACGTAACTTGGTTCCATGAGGGCAATAATTAAAACTGCAAAAACGTTTATCACAGACAATAAAAAAATATTTTTAAGTAATCACTTAATGTTAACCTTAGACATCTTAATAGCATGCAGTGATAGAGCACTATCTATGGCGCATAAATATCGCCAGCGCGGGCGAAGCTCTCACACATTCATTCAGCGAGGCAAATCCTTTGAACATCATGTATTTGTACGTATTATTCGCTCTTCTGTTTGCTAAAGCCGTGGAGCCATACAATTCATGTGATAGAAATAGGCAGAACGCTGCCAATAACATATTCAACAGCTTGTCCAACGATATCATCGACCTCGATAAAAAGATTCAAGACACTTGCAAGCACTTCACGAAGTTTGCCGCACGGGAGGTGTTCAAAAAATCTGGGTACCGGTTAGAAGTATCGCTTCCAGGATTTGAGAATGCGGAGTTTGTGGTGATGATCAAGCACCGCGTGATATACATCAACGGGCATTATCCGCAAGAGGGTAAAACCTGTGACTTAACGTACGTCGACATTAAAGTCTTGCCGGAGTTCGTCAATACACGGTCTGCAACCTGGACTTACAAAAATGGCCAGTTTATGGTGGCCTTCAACTACTTATATCGCCTCACCGACCACTCGTTAGACTGCAGAAACCTATATATTGATGAGACGACAATCCAGCCTCGCAGGGGATATCCAAACGAAGAAAATTTTATATGATTATTTATTTATGTTATTCAGTAACCTATTGTTATAAAATTAAATTAAATAGATAAATGGTAAAATAATTGTATGTTACTAATAGCCCCCAAAAGTCCAAAAAATCAAAATACATGATTTGGCACGTTATTACATTGCTGATTGAGAACAGAGAATCTGCGGCTATGTAGCAGAGTTTTCAATTTTTGCCACGTAAAAACAAAGGCACTTCTCATTTTAAGTGATCTCTTATGAATTAATAGAAAATTAAAGGTATATATATGTATACCTTTCATATTTTAACGAGTATGGTAATTTAGTGTTAGAAACACACGTCTGAAACTTGTTGGATTTTAAAACACTGTTTTAAAAACGTAGTTCTATTAAAAACGCTGTTGGATGAAACCGATGGCAGAGGAGCCACTTTACGAGCAACTATGATGAAAAGTAAGTAAATAACTGAATTCCATGCAATCCTACCAAACAACCTAAAATCGATATGTTAATTATTCTACCAAACCCTGACTCAATCAAATCTGAAGACGCAAACTTCAGGTCTTGTGCTCACCCATCCACGAACACCTGAAGAAAGTCAACTTAAAGTCGGCGGCCATCTTGGATTATAATTAGGCCGTTTACATGCAGCCGACGAACACTGTATGAATGTTACCTACCGTCTGACATCGGACCTTTGGAGCTATATCATTTTGCACCTAGCACGGGTAAGGGGCGGCACGTGAACGGAAAGAGTGCGAAAACGCGTGTCGTAAAATTTAATAAGTTTGGGCAATGGATTAGGAGCTATTTTTAACTGCGACGGGTGCTTTTACTCGGACTGTTCACATTTGGTGTGAATAATGAAAGGGCTAGTCCATTTTCTTTTGAATCATTAAAAATATTATTTTAGTGCAGTGTGGCATAAAACATTCAGTAGGTATCTTTTAATTTCAATTCTGAAAGAATAATGTGGTAAATATAATTTGGAAAACCCATGATAACGCATATCATGGATTTTCCAAATTATATTTACCACATTATTCTTGTTTATCTTGTTTATTTGCGACTAATACGGAGTTTTCATTTTTTCAGACGTAAGTAATTGAATACGTGTCTGTACTGAACTGCATAATTACATAAATTACCCTGTGGGAACGGAACCCTAAAAATAGTCATGTGGGCAAACAAGACAAAAAATGTATTTACTTGTACGCACCGACTGACTGTTCACAATTGATAATTTAACATAAATTGTGTAGGTACCACAATAAATGAAAATGGCTACCCTAAATGTTTACCCATTTTAAATGAATCTTTCCTCTTATAATTGTTCCGCACAAGACAAAACAATACATAATTGCAAACCACCCAAAGCATTAAAGAAATATAAACACAGCCAAAACCTGCACCCGCTAACTACCACGGCCCTTGTTTATCGAGGAGTCTACTCGTTGTCTGCAGCTACCCTATTACTGAAAACTACAAGTTTACAAGTACAAGTTAGGAAAGCTGATAAAGACTTGTAACTCTGCGTAAAAATAATATTGTGTCGGCTAAATTTAATCAAAAACGTTAGATGGAATCATGGAAGTAATATTAAAATTACAGACGTTTATTATAATATAAAAATATAATAATATAAATAACATTTAGAAAAGATAATATGTATCAATAATAAAATTATAAACGTGTTTTATTTACACAATAAAAAGTCAAAGTAATTCTACTGTTTGCTACTACAGTTTGCTTCATTCTTCTAATCTTATCATGTACTTGTTCCCGGACATTTTTCATAGGTATTTTATTAACATTTCTAATTTTAAATTACCTATATGAAAAAGCCTAAAAAATAGTAAGTTCGGGACATAAAAACCTGTGAACCACGTAGGTGTTCCACGGGTAAGAAACTACCTTAGGCAAGTGTGAAAATTGTTCAACATCATCTGTATAGTTTTGAATGGCTTAGGAAAAAAACCTGACAGGTCAAAAACTTAGTACACTTGTACATCTGAAAATACCGCCCCAGACCTTGTTGTATAAAAATATTAATCTCTCGCCTAATAGATATTTATGCATGGTCGGAGCCAATCTTCGCGAGTCCATGAAGCGATTTAAGGCAGTGCATCGTTAGGATAATGAGATGTTTATAGCCGATACTGTTAACCGGTTCAATGAGCGAATAAAATATGGTCTCAAATGCCATTAGAAAACTTAAAAATACACTGTTAACACATTGATGTCGTATCAACTGGACTTTTACAAAGTCATCATAAAATTAGGAACAAATACCTTACCTTATAATATACCTTTTAGAATATTGTAAGAGCTTTATTTGAGAACTTCTTCTCCTTTTTTGTCTTTTCCTTCCCTTATTGTTGTCCTTTATGATTTAAGAAAAAACCTCTAAGTATAAACAATTTTATTGTAAGTACGCACGTACACACGACACACATACGTACGTTAAGCACTGAAGTACTTACTATACTACTGATATAATAATTATTTGCACTACCGTATAACGTTCAGACTGTCTCAAATATTCATCCAAAGGTTGTAAGGAATAAAACGCTTATCGATAAGACCACCGATTGTACCTAACATATTATGTGATTCTCATTTCTACGTGTTTTTATTATGTTGGTGTCAATACAGTTATTGTATTGTATTGTATTGTATTGTATTGTATTGTATTGTATTGTATTGTATTGTATTGTATTGTATTGTATTGTATTGTATTGTATTGTATTGTATTGTATTGTATTGTATTGTATTGTATTGTATTGTATTGTATTGTATTGTATTGTATTGTATTGTATTGTATTGTATTGTATTGTATTGTATTGTATTGTATTGTATTGTATTGTATTGTATTGTATTGTATTGTATTGTATTGTATTGTATTGTATTGTATTGTATTGTATTGTATTGTATTGTATTGTATTGTATTGTATTGTATTGTATTGTATTGTATTGTATTGTATTGTATTGTATTGTATTGTATTGTATTGTATTGTATTGTATTGTATTGTATTGTATTGTATTGTATTGTATTGTATTGTATTGTATTGTATTGTATTGTATTGTATTGTATTGTATTGTATTGTATTGTATTGTATTGTATTGTATTGTATTGTATTGTATTGTATTGTATTGTATTGTATTGTATTGTATTGTATTGTATTGTATTGTATTGTATTGTATTGTATTGTATTGTATTGTATTGTATTGTATTGTATTGTATTGTATTGTATTGTATTGTATTGTATTGTATTGTATTGTATTGTATTGTATTGTATTGTATTGTATTGTATTGTATTGTATTGTATTGTATTGTATTGTATTGTATTGTATTGTATTGTATTGTATTGTATTGTATTGTATTGTATTGTATTGTATTGTATTGTATTGTATTGTATTGTATTGTATTGTATTGTATTGTATTGTATTGTATTGTATTGTATTGTATTGTATTGTATTGTATTGTATTGTATTGTATTGTATTGTATTGTATTGTATTGTATTGTATTGTATTGTATTGTATTGTATTGTATTGTATTGTATTGTATTGTATTGTATTGTATTGTATTGTATTGTATTGTATTGTATTGTATTGTATTGTATTGTATTGTATTGTATTGTATTGTATTGTATTGTATTGTATTGTATTGTATTGTATTGTATTGTATTGTATTGTATTGTATTGTATTGTATTGTATTGTATTGTATTGTATTGTATTGTATTGTATTGTATTGTATTGTATTGTATTGTATTGTATTGTATTGTATTGTATTGTATTGTATTGTATTGTATTGTATTGTATTGTATTGTATTGTATTGTATTGTATTGTATTGTATTGTATTGTATTGTATTGTATTGTATTGTATTGTATTGTATTGTATTGTATTGTATTGTATTGTATTGTATTGTATTGTATTGTATTGTATTGTATTGTATTGTATTGTATTGTATTGTATTGTATTGTATTGTATTGTATTGTATTGTATTGTATTGTATTGTATTGTATTGTATTGTATTGTATTGTATTGTATTGTATTGTATTGTATTGTATTGTATTGTATTGTATTGTATTGTATTGTATTGTATTGTATTGTATTGTATTGTATTGTATTGTATTGTATTGTATTGTATTGTATTGTATTGTATTGTATTGTATTGTATTGTATTGTATTGTATTGTATTGTATTGTATTGTATTGTATTGTATTGTATTGTATTGTATTGTATTGTATTGTATTGTATTGTATTGTATTGTATTGTATTGTATTGTATTGTATTGTATTGTATTGTATTGTATTGTATTGTATTGTATTGTATTGTATTGTATTGTATTGTATTGTATTGTATTGTATTGTATTGTATTGTATTGTATTGTATTGTATTGTATTGTATTGTATTGTATTGTATTGTATTGTATTGTATTGTATTGTATTGTATTGTATTGTATTGTATTGTATTGTATTGTATTGTATTGTATTGTATTGTATTGTATTGTATTGTATTGTATTGTATTGTATTGTATTGTATTGTATTGTATTGTATTGTATTGTATTGTATTGTATTGTATTGTATTGTATTGTATTGTATTGTATTGTATTGTATTGTATTGTATTGTATTGTATTGTATTGTATTGTATTGTATTGTATTGTATTGTATTGTATTGTATTGTATTGTATTGTATTGTATTGTATTGTATTGTATTGTATTGTATTGTATTGTATTGTATTGTATTGTATTGTATTGTATTGTATTGTATTGTATTGTATTGTATTGTATTGTATTGTATTGTATTGTATTGTATTGTATTGTATTGTATTGTATTGTATTGTATTGTATTGTATTGTATTGTATTGTATTGTATTGTATTGTATTGTATTGTATTGTATTGTATTGTATTGTATTGTATTGTATTGTATTGTATTGTATTGTATTGTATTGTATTGTATTGTATTGTATTGTATTGTATTGTATTGTATTGTATTGTATTGTATTGTATTGTATTGTATTGTATTGTATTGTATTGTATTGTATTGTATTGTATTGTATTGTATTGTATTGTATTGTATTGTATTGTATTGTATTGTATTGTATTGTATTGTATTGTATTGTATTGTATTGTATTGTATTGTATTGTATTGTATTGTATTGTATTGTATTGTATTGTATTGTATTGTATTGTATTGTATTGTATTGTATTGTATTGTATTGTATTGTATTGTATTGTATTGTATTGTATTGTATTGTATTGTATTGTATTGTATTGTATTGTATTGTATTGTATTGTATTGTATTGTATTGTATTGTATTGTATTGTATTGTATTGTATTGTATTGTATTGTATTGTATTGTATTGTATTGTATTGTATTGTATTGTATTGTATTGTATTGTATTGTATTGTATTGTATTGTATTGTATTGTATTGTATTGTATTGTATTGTATTGTATTGTATTGTATTGTATTGTATTGTATTGTATTGTATTGTATTGTATTGTATTGTATTGTATTGTATTGTATTGTATTGTATTGTATTGTATTGTATTGTATTGTATTGTATTGTATTGTATTGTATTGTATTGTATTGTATTGTATTGTATTGTATTGTATTGTATTGTATTGTATTGTATTGTATTGTATTGTATTGTATTGTATTGTATTGTATTGTATTGTATTGTATTGTATTGTATTGTATTGTATTGTATTGTATTGTATTGTATTGTATTGTATTGTATTGTATTGTATTGTATTGTATTGTATTGTATTGTATTGTATTGTATTGTATTGTATTGTATTGTATTGTATTGTATTGTATTGTATTGTATTGTATTGTATTGTATTGTATTGTATTGTATTGTATTGTATTGTATTGTATTGTATTGTATTGTATTGTATTGTATTGTATTGTATTGTATTGTATTGTATTGTATTGTATTGTATTGTATTGTATTGTATTGTATTGTATTGTATTGTATTGTATTGTATTGTATTGTATTGTATTGTATTGTATTGTATTGTATTGTATTGTATTGTATTGTATTGTATTGTATTGTATTGTATTGTATTGTATTGTATTGTATTGTATTGTATTGTATTGTATTGTATTGTATTGTATTGTATTGTATTGTATTGTATTGTATTGTATTGTATTGTATTGTATTGTATTGTATTGTATTGTATTGTATTGTATTGTATTGTATTGTATTGTATTGTATTGTATTGTATTGTATTGTATTGTATTGTATTGTATTGTATTGTATTGTATTGTATTGTATTGTATTGTATTGTATTGTATTGTATTGTATTGTATTGTATTGTATTGTATTGTATTGTATTGTATTGTATTGTATTGTATTGTATTGTATTGTATTGTATTGTATTGTATTGTATTGTATTGTATTGTATTGTATTGTATTGTATTGTATTGTATTGTATTGTATTGTATTGTATTGTATTGTATTGTATTGTATTGTATTGTATTGTATTGTATTGTATTGTATTGTATTGTATTGTATTGTATTGTATTGTATTGTATTGTATTGTATTGTATTGTATTGTATTGTATTGTATTGTATTGTATTGTATTGTATTGTATTGTATTGTATTGTATTGTATTGTATTGTATTGTATTGTATTGTATTGTATTGTATTGTATTGTATTGTATTGTATTGTATTGTATTGTATTGTATTGTATTGTATTGTATTGTATTGTATTGTATTGTATTGTATTGTATTGTATTGTATTGTATTGTATTGTATTGTATTGTATTGTATTGTATTGTATTGTATTGTATTGTATTGTATTGTATTGTATTGTATTGTATTGTATTGTATTGTATTGTATTGTATTGTATTGTATTGTATTGTATTGTATTGTATTGTATTGTATTGTATTGTATTGTATTGTATTGTATTGTATTGTATTGTATTGTATTGTATTGTATTGTATTGTATTGTATTGTATTGTATTGTATTGTATTGTATTGTATTGTATTGTATTGTATTGTATTGTATTGTATTGTATTGTATTGTATTGTATTGTATTGTATTGTATTGTATTGTATTGTATTGTATTGTATTGTATTGTATTGTATTGTATTGTATTGTATTGTATTGTATTGTATTGTATTGTATTGTATTGTATTGTATTGTATTGTATTGTATTGTATTGTATTGTATTGTATTGTATTGTATTGTATTGTATTGTATTGTATTGTATTGTATTGTATTGTATTGTATTGTATTGTATTGTATTGTATTGTATTGTATTGTATTGTATTGTATTGTATTGTATTGTATTGTATTGTATTGTATTGTATTGTATTGTATTGTATTGTATTGTATTGTATTGTATTGTATTGTATTGTATTGTATTGTATTGTATTGTATTGTATTGTATTGTATTGTATTGTATTGTATTGTATTGTATTGTATTGTATTGTATTGTATTGTATTGTATTGTATTGTATTGTATTGTATTGTATTGTATTGTATTGTATTGTATTGTATTGTATTGTATTGTATTGTATTGTATTGTATTGTATTGTATTGTATTGTATTGTATTGTATTGTATTGTATTGTATTGTATTGTATTGTATTGTATTGTATTGTATTGTATTGTATTGTATTGTATTGTATTGTATTGTATTGTATTGTATTGTATTGTATTGTATTGTATTGTATTGTATTGTATTGTATTGTATTGTATTGTATTGTATTGTATTGTATTGTATTGTATTGTATTGTATTGTATTGTATTGTATTGTATTGTATTGTATTGTATTGTATTGTATTGTATTGTATTGTATTGTATTGTATTGTATTGTATTGTATTGTATTGTATTGTATTGTATTGTATTGTATTGTATTGTATTGTATTGTATTGTATTGTATTGTATTGTATTGTATTGTATTGTATTGTATTGTATTGTATTGTATTGTATTGTATTGTATTGTATTGTATTGTATTGTATTGTATTGTATTGTATTGTATTGTATTGTATTGTATTGTATTGTATTGTATTGTATTGTATTGTATTGTATTGTATTGTATTGTATTGTATTGTATTGTATTGTATTGTATTGTATTGTATTGTATTGTATTGTATTGTATTGTATTGTATTGTATTGTATTGTATTGTATTGTATTGTATTGTATTGTATTGTATTGTATTGTATTGTATTGTATTGTATTGTATTGTATTGTATTGTATTGTATTGTATTGTATTGTATTGTATTGTATTGTATTGTATTGTATTGTATTGTATTGTATTGTATTGTATTGTATTGTATTGTATTGTATTGTATTGTATTGTATTGTATTGTATTGTATTGTATTGTATTGTATTGTATTGTATTGTATTGTATTGTATTGTATTGTATTGTATTGTATTGTATTGTATTGTATTGTATTGTATTGTATTGTATTGTATTGTATTGTATTGTATTGTATTGTATTGTATTGTATTGTATTGTATTGTATTGTATTGTATTGTATTGTATTGTATTGTATTGTATTGTATTGTATTGTATTGTATTGTATTGTATTGTATTGTATTGTATTGTATTGTATTGTATTGTATTGTATTGTATTGTATTGTATTGTATTGTATTGTATTGTATTGTATTGTATTGTATTGTATTGTATTGTATTGTATTGTATTGTATTGTATTGTATTGTATTGTATTGTATTGTATTGTATTGTATTGTATTGTATTGTATTGTATTGTATTGTATTGTATTGTATTGTATTGTATTGTATTGTATTGTATTGTATTGTATTGTATTGTATTGTATTGTATTGTATTGTATTGTATTGTATTGTATTGTATTGTATTGTATTGTATTGTATTGTATTGTATTGTATTGTATTGTATTGTATTGTATTGTATTGTATTGTATTGTATTGTATTGTATTGTATTGTATTGTATTGTATTGTATTGTATTGTATTGTATTGTATTGTATTGTATTGTATTGTATTGTATTGTATTGTATTGTATTGTATTGTATTGTATTGTATTGTATTGTATTGTATTGTATTGTATTGTATTGTATTGTATTGTATTGTATTGTATTGTATTGTATTGTATTGTATTGTATTGTATTGTATTGTATTGTATTGTATTGTATTGTATTGTATTGTATTGTATTGTATTGTATTGTATTGTATTGTATTGTATTGTATTGTATTGTATTGTATTGTATTGTATTGTATTGTATTGTATTGTATTGTATTGTATTGTATTGTATTGTATTGTATTGTATTGTATTGTATTGTATTGTATTGTATTGTATTGTATTGTATTGTATTGTATTGTATTGTATTGTATTGTATTGTATTGTATTGTATTGTATTGTATTGTATTGTATTGTATTGTATTGTATTGTATTGTATTGTATTGTATTGTATTGTATTGTATTGTATTGTATTGTATTGTATTGTATTGTATTGTATTGTATTGTATTGTATTGTATTGTATTGTATTGTATTGTATTGTATTGTATTGTATTGTATTGTATTGTATTGTATTGTATTGTATTGTATTGTATTGTATTGTATTGTATTGTATTGTATTGTATTGTATTGTATTGTATTGTATTGTATTGTATTGTATTGTATTGTATTGTATTGTATTGTATTGTATTGTATTGTATTGTATTGTATTGTATTGTATTGTATTGTATTGTATTGTATTGTATTGTATTGTATTGTATTGTATTGTATTGTATTGTATTGTATTGTATTGTATTGTATTGTATTGTATTGTATTGTATTGTATTGTATTGTATTGTATTGTATTGTATTGTATTGTATTGTATTGTATTGTATTGTATTGTATTGTATTGTATTGTATTGTATTGTATTGTATTGTATTGTATTGTATTGTATTGTATTGTATTGTATTGTATTGTATTGTATTGTATTGTATTGTATTGTATTGTATTGTATTGTATTGTATTGTATTGTATTGTATTGTATTGTATTGTATTGTATTGTATTGTATTGTATTGTATTGTATTGTATTGTATTGTATTGTATTGTATTGTATTGTATTGTATTGTATTGTATTGTATTGTATTGTATTGTATTGTATTGTATTGTATTGTATTGTATTGTATTGTATTGTATTGTATTGTATTGTATTGTATTGTATTGTATTGTATTGTATTGTATTGTATTGTATTGTATTGTATTGTATTGTATTGTATTGTATTGTATTGTATTGTATTGTATTGTATTGTATTGTATTGTATTGTATTGTATTGTATTGTATTGTATTGTATTGTATTGTATTGTATTGTATTGTATTGTATTGTATTGTATTGTATTGTATTGTATTGTATTGTATTGTATTGTATTGTATTGTATTGTATTGTATTGTATTGTATTGTATTGTATTGTATTGTATTGTATTGTATTGTATTGTATTGTATTGTATTGTATTGTATTGTATTGTATTGTATTGTATTGTATTGTATTGTATTGTATTGTATTGTATTGTATTGTATTGTATTGTATTGTATTGTATTGTATTGTATTGTATTGTATTGTATTGTATTGTATTGTATTGTATTGTATTGTATTGTATTGTATTGTATTGTATTGTATTGTATTGTATTGTATTGTATTGTATTGTATTGTATTGTATTGTATTGTATTGTATTGTATTGTATTGTATTGTATTGTATTGTATTGTATTGTATTGTATTGTATTGTATTGTATTGTATTGTATTGTATTGTATTGTATTGTATTGTATTGTATTGTATTGTATTGTATTGTATTGTATTGTATTGTATTGTATTGTATTGTATTGTATTGTTTGTATTGTATTGTATTGTATTGTATTGTATTGTATTGTATTGTATTGTATTGTATTGTATTGTATTGTATTGTATTGTATTGTATTGTATTGTATTGTATTGTATTGTATTGTATTGTATTGTATTGTATTGTATTGTATTGTATTGTATTGTATTGTATTGTATTGTATTGTATTGTATTGTATTGTATTGTATTGTATTGTATTGTATTGTATTGTATTGTATTGTATTGTATTGTATTGTATTGTATTGTATTGTATTGTATTGTATTGTATTGTATTGTATTGTATTGTATTGTATTGTATTGTATTGTATTGTATTGTATTGTATTGTATTGTATTGTATTGTATTGTATTGTATTGTATTGTATTGTATTGTATTGTATTGTATTGTATTGTATTGTATTGTATTGTATTGTATTGTATTGTATTGTATTGTATTGTATTGTATTGTATTGTATTGTATTGTATTGTATTGTATTGTATTGTATTGTATTGTATTGTATTGTATTGTATTGTATTGTATTGTATTGTATTGTATTGTATTGTATTGTATTGTATTGTATTGTATTGTATTGTATTGTATTGTATTGTATTGTATTGTATTGTATTGTATTGTATTGTATTGTATTGTATTGTATTGTATTGTATTGTATTGTATTGTATTGTATTGTATTGTATTGTATTGTATTGTATTGTATTGTATTGTATTGTATTGTATTGTATTGTATTGTATTGTATTGTATTGTATTGTATTGTATTGTATTGTATTGTATTGTATTGTATTGTATTGTATTGTATTGTATTGTATTGTATTGTATTGTATTGTATTGTATTGTATTGTATTGTATTGTATTGTATTGTATTGTATTGTATTGTATTGTATTGTATTGTATTGTATTGTATTGTATTGTATTGTATTGTATTGTATTGTATTGTATTGTATTGTATTGTATTGTATTGTATTGTATTGTATTGTATTGTATTGTATTGTATTGTATTGTATTGTATTGTATTGTATTGTATTGTATTGTATTGTATTGTATTGTATTGTATTGTATTGTATTGTATTGTATTGTATTGTATTGTATTGTATTGTATTGTATTGTATTGTATTGTATTGTATTGTATTGTATTGTATTGTATTGTATTGTATTGTATTGTATTGTATTGTATTGTATTGTATTGTATTGTATTGTATTGTATTGTATTGTATTGTATTGTATTGTATTGTATTGTATTGTATTGTATTGTATTGTATTGTATTGTATTGTATTGTATTGTATTGTATTGTATTGTATTGTATTGTATTGTATTGTATTGTATTGTATTGTATTGTATTGTATTGTATTGTATTGTATTGTATTGTATTGTATTGTATTGTATTGTATTGTATTGTATTGTATTGTATTGTATTGTATTGTATTGTATTGTATTGTATTGTATTGTATTGTATTGTATTGTATTGTATTGTATTGTATTGTATTGTATTGTATTGTATTGTATTGTATTGTATTGTATTGTATTGTATTGTATTGTATTGTATTGTATTGTATTGTATTGTATTGTATTGTATTGTATTGTATTGTATTGTATTGTATTGTATTGTATTGTATTGTATTGTATTGTATTGTATTGTATTGTATTGTATTGTATTGTATTGTATTGTATTGTATTGTATTGTATTGTATTGTATTGTATTGTATTGTATTGTATTGTATTGTATTGTATTGTATTGTATTGTATTGTATTGTATTGTATTGTATTGTATTGTATTGTATTGTATTGTATTGTATTGTATTGTATTGTATTGTATTGTATTGTATTGTATTGTATTGTATTGTATTGTATTGTATTGTATTGTATTGTATTGTATTGTATTGTATTGTATTGTATTGTATTGTATTGTATTGTATTGTATTGTATTGTATTGTATTGTATTGTATTGTATTGTATTGTATTGTATTGTATTGTATTGTATTGTATTGTATTGTATTGTATTGTATTGTATTGTATTGTATTGTATTGTATTGTATTGTATTGTATTGTATTGTATTGTATTGTATTGTATTGTATTGTATTGTATTGTATTGTATTGTATTGTATTGTATTGTATTGTATTGTATTGTATTGTATTGTATTGTATTGTATTGTATTGTATTGTATTGTATTGTATTGTATTGTATTGTATTGTATTGTATTGTATTGTATTGTATTGTATTGTATTGTATTGTATTGTATTGTATTGTATTGTATTGTATTGTATTGTATTGTATTGTATTGTATTGTATTGTATTGTATTGTATTGTATTGTATTGTATTGTATTGTATTGTATTGTATTGTATTGTATTGTATTGTATTGTATTGTATTGTATTGTATTGTATTGTATTGTATTGTATTGTATTGTATTGTATTGTATTGTATTGTATTGTATTGTATTGTATTGTATTGTATTGTATTGTATTGTATTGTATTGTATTGTATTGTATTGTATTGTATTGTATTGTATTGTATTGTATTGTATTGTATTGTATTGTATTGTATTGTATTGTATTGTATTGTATTGTATTGTATTGTATTGTATTGTATTGTATTGTATTGTATTGTATTGTATTGTATTGTATTGTATTGTATTGTATTGTATTGTATTGTATTGTATTGTATTGTATTGTATTGTATTGTATTGTATTGTATTGTATTGTATTGTATTGTATTGTATTGTATTGTATTGTATTGTATTGTATTGTATTGTATTGTATTGTATTGTATTGTATTGTATTGTATTGTATTGTATTGTATTGTATTGTATTGTATTGTATTGTATTGTATTGTATTGTATTGTATTGTATTGTATTGTATTGTATTGTATTGTATTGTATTGTATTGTATTGTATTGTATTGTATTGTATTGTATTGTATTGTATTGTATTGTATTGTATTGTATTGTATTGTATTGTATTGTATTGTATTGTATTGTATTGTATTGTATTGTATTGTATTGTATTGTATTGTATTGTATTGTATTGTATTGTATTGTATTGTATTGTATTGTATTGTATTGTATTGTATTGTATTGTATTGTATTGTATTGTATTGTATTGTATTGTATTGTATTGTATTGTATTGTATTGTATTGTATTGTATTGTATTGTATTGTATTGTATTGTATTGTATTGTATTGTATTGTATTGTATTGTATTGTATTGTATTGTATTGTATTGTATTGTATTGTATTGTATTGTATTGTATTGTATTGTATTGTATTGTATTGTATTGTATTGTATTGTATTGTATTGTATTGTATTGTATTGTATTGTATTGTATTGTATTGTATTGTATTGTATTGTATTGTATTGTATTGTATTGTATTGTATTGTATTGTATTGTATTGTATTGTATTGTATTGTATTGTATTGTATTGTATTGTATTGTATTGTATTGTATTGTATTGTATTGTATTGTATTGTATTGTATTGTATTGTATTGTATTGTATTGTATTGTATTGTATTGTATTGTATTGTATTGTATTGTATTGTATTGTATTGTATTGTATTGTATTGTATTGTATTGTATTGTATTGTATTGTATTGTATTGTATTGTATTGTATTGTATTGTATTGTATTGTATTGTATTGTATTGTATTGTATTGTATTGTATTGTATTGTATTGTATTGTATTGTATTGTATTGTATTGTATTGTATTGTATTGTATTGTATTGTATTGTATTGTATTGTATTGTATTGTATTGTATTGTATTGTATTGTATTGTATTGTATTGTATTGTATTGTATTGTATTGTATTGTATTGTATTGTATTGTATTGTATTGTATTGTATTGTATTGTATTGTATTGTATTGTATTGTATTGTATTGTATTGTATTGTATTGTATTGTATTGTATTGTATTGTATTGTATTGTATTGTATTGTATTGTATTGTATTGTATTGTATTGTATTGTATTGTATTGTATTGTATTGTATTGTATTGTATTGTATTGTATTGTATTGTATTGTATTGTATTGTATTGTATTGTATTGTATTGTATTGTAATAGTACGTTGTGTGTTTATTTATGCTTACAATATTCTGAATTCTATTTCATTTCTCTAAAACGGTTACGGTTGTGTGAATCATTATGATTATAAAAAAGAACTTTAACCTAACTTAGACATTTAATTTCCTTCTGTCTGGTATATAGATTAATTTCGTATAAATGTCGATATTTCATGCGGATCATTCTCATCAAAATGAAAAGTCAATTATAACAAGGGTATAGAGATTTTAAATATTTAGGGGCATATTCAAAGAAAGTTGCAATCGATTAAAGATACGTTTGAGAAACTACTTACGAAATTTGTATTCAAAAACCATTTTTATCTCTATTATAAAGGCATGTATGCAAGTTGTGTATTTCAGAATTTACTCAAAGCTTCCTGAAATCGTTCTGAAATCGAGATTAGTGAAATTTTGTATTCAAAAACGAATTTTATCATCATTTTATCCTCCATTTTGTGTCAATCTGTCATCAATCTGTCAAATACTAAACGATATTATAACCTATCAGAGCAAAGTTTGAAACGTCATGTTAAAACGTCCAATCAGAGCGGAGAATCACCGATTTAATAGAAAAAATTGTAATCGAAAACGCTGATTTCGTCACTAAAATCGTGTTTTAAGCTAAAATAGGTAGGAGGGTACTTTAACGGGATCATTGAACATTTTCGTGGGGTATTGTAAAAAGAAATCTGCGATATGATTACTGCAAACGGCTTTGGTATACAATGTGATTGAAATTCTTTCACGAGAAAGGATGAATTTCAAGGATTTGAAGAATTGAAGTCAGCTCTGGTGCTGCTCACAGTAGCTGGGACCAATGGCTTAACGTGCTTTCACCGGAGCATTGTAGAGCTCAGCTGTAAATGATCACTTTTTGTGGCGGTCACCCATCTAAGCAGTGATCATGGCGTCCATTGCTTAGCTTTACCGGCTCGTTCTAAGTAGTTGAGCTTCCCTTAATTACAGTTCAGTGCGAAAGAGAATATTGCTGCCCATTGCTTGCACTTATGGTAGCCATGACAAGATTTGTGGTGGGCCTATATATAGTTATACCTGGACCACACGGTTGAATACAATAGGAAAACATAGGTACTTATCTCGTTTAGCTTTATGTGATTTATTTCATGTAAATATTCACAAACTTCTCATCGACATAAAAAATACCACTCTGAGACTTAGGTCTATCTTACTAATGCTGTATTACTGAAACTGCAATTTTGTAGTGCCAATTTAATGCTGTTGGTCTCATCTGGCCATATACCCGTATAACGAGCGTATAAATAAGCCCTGTGAGAAAAAGACGCAAGGATCCTGGGGAGATGTTTTTATAGGTGAAGTATAATGCAAAACATGACCTCACAAAGTTTTATTTCAATTTATAAAATAAATACAATTATTCTAAGAAGGTATTAATACATAATGCGACTATAGTACCAAAGATAAATAAGGTACATCTAGCTCAACGGGTGTAAATTGTAGCATTATAAGAGGCGGGTAGTCATGTTTCATGTTTACAAAGTCGTTGCGGAAACTGCATGCGCTTTAACGTAACATCACCAATATTTTATGATCACAATACTGTAACAAAAGCACAACACAGTAGGTACTGCAGGCTCTCATTTCTGAAACAAAATACGAAATATGTGAAAATGTTAAAAAACACGACCATTGTGGCCATTGTGGTGGCCTGGTAGTACCTAGCTCTACTTTCTCATCATCATCATCATTAGCAGCCCGAAGACGTCCACTACTGAACATAGGCTCTACTTTCTGTGTACTTTAAATTATGGTTGCTGTATACCTACTCGGTACCAAACACAGAAAAGAATTATATTATAAACTCTTTATTGACACTAAGATATAAACGATGAGAACCAAAAAGATTTTCGCGTGGATACCACGGACCGATAAGGCGTAACGTATGAGTAGGTAGATATTAACAAAACCGTCAGGAGCTGTTGGATTCAAGAGGCTAGTTACCCAAGCCAACAGTGGACGTGCTCCCCTTCCGACTGATGATGGTCAATCGTGGTATCATGGAGCTATGCGTGGTAGCTTATCGATGAATAGAAGTATCGGTCTGGTAGGTACTACTCACTTTGTCAGATAAGTAGTTTACGTTGCTTTTCCAATTTATTTTAGTAGGTGATTTTTTTATGATTATTAAGTTATTTTTGGTGGATAATTCACCACAATTTGTTGGATTTATTTTTTAAAATACCATGGTCGTACAAAGAAAATACAAACAACAGTCAAAGAGTATATAATTTACACAACAGTGACAGATGTTGTTAATTGATGTCAAGCACATGGAAGTTTAATATGATATTCTATACTAACTGGAATTTGTACATCGGACAGAAACGTGGTTCGAGGGAGATAGTGACTAGGGAGGCGCTTGTCGTTGTCAACTGATAGCCACTTTTTCAATATCAATGTTTCTCTCCAATATTTAGATTAGATGTGGATGTGGCCTGTGTATATTTTAACTAATAAGATAATGACAAAATATATAAAATACCTAAGTAGGTACCTACATCAGTAGGTATCAGAAACATGTTTATTGGTTAACTTTCTTACGGTTTTACTTTCATCATTATCCGGTACCTAAATAGAAAATATACTGGGTGTAATTGAATTAATTAGCACCCTTTGAAACTAAGTACCTACTCCTGATACTGGTTACGTCTGGACCAAAATTTTTGAATTCTAACACATTGGTTTAGTAATAATTATAACTCCAAAAAATGGAATAACTTACTTAATCAAATGCTACAATACAAAATTTAATTAAAATAATGTAGTACTGTTTTTAATTAGTATACAAGGTATAAAAACGTTTAAATATATCAAAATCATCCGTGCCAACTGCGTTAGGTGCCGCGGCAATCTTCATAATTTTCAATAAAAATATTTTCATTTACACACTTTTACTATTTAATAATCATCTATAAATGATGTAGTATCATGGGTTCAATTTATGCTTATGAATTTAATTACATCCTGTAGAAAATCTTGTTTTTTTATATTCGATGTAGGTACATCTACGTATCCTACCTGCACATAAATTTCTAAAAGTTATATTAACACTAATTCAATTCCTAGTAAAGTTGAATTGTCCGACCGCGTCACGCGGTTGGCGGCAACAGCGCTGATTTAAGGCTTTTCGACAATCCATCTGACGGTAGGTAGTTAGCGCGCGCAAGTACATCGAGTGACGGAGGCCTTACGTATATAGTAACATTATATAGCAGTATCTGTGGTATACCACATATTGTTGAATATGTTCACCCTTAGGATGAAACTAAAATAAAAGGTTATTCGAGACATTGTTCTTATTTCATGATTCTTATTTAAAATTAAAATTTTATTTTCATAATAGCGCTTGTAGGCTCAAATTAAATGAAAAAATGAGTAAAATCTGTAAATAAATCTCGGAGTAATAATCTTTTAAAGTTTCTAGAGGAGATATTGGCTGTCCCTTTCTTGCAAAACAGAGATTCCCCACAGTGACTTTGAAAACGCACGTTTATGACTTCATGTGATTTTTTTTATGCTATAGGTAGCAAACAAGCATACGGCCCTCCTGATGGGAAGAGGTCACAGTAGCCTAAGACGTGCCATTGATGCGTTGCTTACTCTGTGATAATACTCTATTGTATGTAAAGCTACCACAGCTAAATAATGAAGCACTATGAATGAGCAAGAACTGACGTCACAGAATGTTAGACCTGTCTCTCTCTATTCCTTTATTTTAAAATAGCTTGTAGCTTTCACAACTGCTTCATTATCATCATCATCTATAGCTTCTAGACATTAGATAGGACTCCCCCAGAAAGCGCCATTTTGAGCGGCTCTCCGCCTCCTGCGTCCATCGGCTCTCCATGATTTTCAGCAGGTCGTCGGTTCATCCAGTGAGGCCTCTGCCTACGCTACGCCTTCCGGTTCGTGATCGCCACTCGAGAACCTTTCACGACTGTGTATTCTTTGGGAAATATTTGACAAAGCGAACGAAGTGAGTACGCAAGTACGATGTCGTACTTGCGTACAGGTCGCATTATTCAACCAATCTTGCCGTATCTTGGTAGGTTCGTGAGGAACGTCGTCGTTCCAGTTAGGTATGAGCATATGAATTCCTTGGTTTTTTAAGTTATAAAAATTACTATAGATAAGAATAAGCATTTTGATAAAAAACTGAACAATGTGACCGAATTCCGTGTAAAATAATTTTAATGCTACTGGAAACGTCATATTACTAAAACCACAGAGTAACAATAGTTTTTTCTGTTATCTGTGACTAGAACAGGTTTGATGATCGTTTTTGAATACCACTGCATTTGACAGCTCTATAAGAGTTGTAGAACATTTTAGTTAAAAAACTTTCTACGTAAAATGGCATTTACTGCGCATGCTTGTGTATGAAGATCTCGTCGTCATTGGCCAAATGGAATCTTTCTTTTAACCAATCACTATTTTAGAGAAAGGTTGCCTTAGTCGTACCACAGTCTAATCCCCGTCTGCACTAAAGTTTGACAGCTCCTAGGTTTGCTTTTATTTCTCTAGGATTTACTAAACGATAAAAATTCGGTGCACTAAACTCAGTCAGTTGCATAAATGCCTAAGACAATAATAGGCATAATGACTAGTATTAAAAATTAACAAGTAAATACTTTACTTTCATAAAGAAGATTAAAAATGAATGCAATAATTAAAAAAATAAGTAAAATCGGTATAGAAAGGAGAGGCCATCTTCTGTCCCTTTCTCGCGAAACAGAGCACCTCCACAGTTACTATGAAAAGTCCACTTATGACGTCACATGCCAAAGAGATTGTTTGTAAAGCTACCACAGCCTAGTACTATGAACGACCTTGCTCTGACATCACTGGCCGTTTGAGCTATCTCTTTCTAATCCTGTTTTTAAAATGCTTACTTGTAACTTTGTAATTTTTTGTGATATTTTATTTTTGTTTTCACTAAAGTTTATCTTTTGAGTAATATTATTAATTTATGCATAAAAAAATATTTAATAATGCCTTGGAAACAAGTCACGGAAGATGATAGTTTAGTAATATCTAGTAGATACATACACCAACAATAAATTAGTTCAACCAATTTCACCAATTGTCATAATGGATACTATTTTCTTATTCCATACAACAAATGTGATTTTTTGGTCATTTTATAGTTAATGGTACGGAGGCCTTAGTGCGCGAGTTTGACTTGAACTTGGCCGGTTATTTTGTAAGTTTGTACCCAAAGTATTTTTTAGAAACACATTGAAATATGTAGGTATAATATCTATTAGCACCATGCTCAACGATCTCAATAGTCTCCCAACACGTTGGTCTAAGATGAACATGGACAAGACGAAAATCATGTCTAATGCCCATGTTCCACCTGTACCGGTAATTGATGGGAACGATACTTTCAATGTCGTAAACAAAAATATGCCTACCTAGGATAGATCCAAATGGGTAGGTCCAACTTCGACAAAGAGGTCGCACGGAGAATCCAACTCGGCTGGGCAGCGTTCGAGAAACTTCGACCTATCTTTTCGTCTAAAATACCTCAAAGCCTGAAAATGAAAGTTTTCAAACAGTGTGTGTTGCCAGTGATGACTTACGGCACTGAGACCTGGTTTCTTACTGTTGGCCTAATGAGTAAGCTCAAAGTCGCGTAGCGAGCTGTGGAGAGAGCTATGCTCGGTGTTTCCTTGCGAGACAAGATCTGAAATGAGGTGCAAGAGAATTAAAGTCACCGGTATACCTTTCAGAATTACCAAGTGACGTGGCAGTGGGCGGGTCACATCGTTCGTAAAACTGACAACCGATGGGGAAGAAAGGTTCTCGAGTGGTGACCACGAACTAGTAGATGCAGTGTAGACCGGCCCCTCACTAGATTAGGTGGACCGTGGAAGCAACCACTCAAAGTGGCGCTCTTTGGGGGAGGCCTATGCTCAGCAGTGGACGTCTTCTGGCCGATGATGATGAATATCTGTTTTAAAAAAATTTAAATTACTTAAATTAAATTAAATATCATTTATTTCAGACATTGGCCCTATAAAACATAATACAAATGAATCAATAATTAAGTAAGTAGGTAGGTATAAAAATAAATTAGAATAAAAATTAAAATCATGTAAATTAAATTCTGAAAGATTTTAATAATATTTTGATTTAGCGTAATAACTAAAGAATCAATGTAGGTACTACGCAAGAATTTTGATTTAATTTATAATACATAGACAGACATTTTTTACCAGTTTTTTATTCAGGGGGTACGACCGGACCCACCTTACCCTGTAACTATCAGTACAAAAAAAACAGCTCATTCATTGGATGTTCAGATTTTACAATCAGCCAATGAACTTGGCCAAGTCATATGTGCCTAGCTTTAAAATCGTTTATTATTTACAAGATAAAGTACTTATTAACCAATAACGATCCACTGGAGGGAATAGACCCACCCATTTTTTCTATAACCCCGCCCATAAAATCGCAGCCCGTAAATGGTTCACGCCTTCATAGATATGAGCACTGATGACCAATTTTACGGCGGCGGCGTGTACTAAAAGTCTTCACGGCGGCGGCGGCGGCGGCTCGCCGTCGCGGCGACCTTGGTTTGAGATTTTTTTCTGCGTACAATTTCTTTAAAAAACTTACAGAAAGTCATATTGCTACGGGGCCACACGGTCGGTCGACCTTGCCGGCGAGATCGTCTGTTGTCATTATCACGTTACGTCGATTTTTATACCAGTGACGAAAACGAGGGTTGAACGACATTGGTCAAGTTAGATATAAATATAAAATATAAATATGTGTGGACATTTCACACAGCGCCATCTAGCCCCAAACTAAGCATAGCTTGTACTATGGGAACCAGATGACTGATACAATACTTATATAGTATTTTATCAGTCATCAGTCATCATATATTCGTCAAATCGGTAATTTGTCAAATTGGATATTGGTCAAATCGGTAGTTCGTCAAATTGTCTTTTTGTCCAACATGAAATTTGCCAAATACGCTATATGTCAAGTAATTTAAGTACAATCAAGTGTAAAACTGAAAGATAATATGGTTCACTTAGGTCAGATTCCGCTTTACTATCCTAGCGCAATCGATATGACGGCTGTGTGTAATAGGGTGTTCTGAGTCACCCAAGATATTTCTAGGGTGACGACGATGCGGAGATGAGTCTGTCATGTCTGTAGAGTACGTTAGCGCTTGGACTACAAAAATATTGCGATTATGTGGTATTACATCAAAATAGCGTTATGATGCATTCTTCAGAAACTGTCGGATCGGTCAGTACTCATTAGTAAGAGCGAGAAAGCAAGCCACGACGGCACGCCGCCGTGTTGTGCTCAGCGCCGTCATGAATTTACGGTGACGGCGGCGCGCTAACGCGGCGCTCATATCTACTTCATATTTAGTTCCATTTTGTCCCAAATCAAGTTTGAAATCACAGAGTACATTGGTAAGTCAGACACCACCACAGAGTACATTGGTAAAGACAACACCACGGAATACCAAATTTGTGCAATTTTGGGAGGATATCCGATGAGATCCGAAATGAGCAGATCCGTAGAACTAAAGCGGCTGATATTTATTTACACAAGTGGATTGAAATGGCAATGGGCTGGGCAGGCCACGTCGCACATTACTAACTATAGAACTGAAACCGATGGGGAAGAAAAGTTCTTGAGTGGCGACTACGAGCTGGAACATGCAGCGTAGGGTGGCCTCCCAAAACCTAGATGGACCGATGATCTGGTTAAAACCGCAGAGCAGCCGATTGATGCAAGTGGCAACCAGCCGCTCAAAGTGGTGTTGAATGGTTTAGTGGTTGTTAGATGGTTGGCGCTTTGGTGGACACCTAACAGGTGTATCAGTCAGGCAGGTTATGTTTCTTGCAGAGTATTTAGGTAAACAAACTCAAAACAGTGCTTGAGTATACCTACTTAAATAAAGCCACTGTTTAGTCTATCTTTAGTAGGTAAGGTAAGTAAGTGAACTGTGAAAGCTGAATGCAAATGGTAGATTTATTTCATAGTGGTGATTTTTTTTTCATAATAAACACTACAAAATCGTCTCGGAAAACACATGCAGTGGTCGTGGAATACACCTAACATATTCCTCCAGGTCCTCCTTTCCGCAACGCTATATCGTCGAATCTACGTCTGGTCACTTCCTCTGTGAGCTTTTAAATACACGGCCATATATCCTGATATATGCCTGCATTAGGTCAGGATTATTACGTGTTGAAATAGCTATCGTATATTCTTATCTCCTTATCTCATGTATTTTCATACATGAGGGCGAATTCTCCGATATTATAAACAAGCTTTTCTACTGCAGTATGGAGATTCATATAATTATAGCGGTTCGCTTTGTCGTCAATTGGTTGTTTTATTTTTCCCGTTTGTCTATCGTTCGTGATTTTGAAGCCACATAATAATTTCAATAAATTATTTTCAACAATTTTGTATCACAGCTATCTATTATATTAGTGAAGACAGATAGGACTTTCAATCTTTACCAATGTACTCTGTGGATAGGAGAGCTCTATGGTTGACAGTTAGTTACAGTGTCTCCACCAAGCGCTTGTGTCACCATAGTGGTGCACCTAGTTCCATGTTCAAATATCGATATCGATAGCACAGTATATACGCGCCGTGGCAAAAAAAAAACGACATGGGAGTAACTTAGAAAGTTATTGGTGTTGTAATACAACTTTTTAAACCTCATAATACATTTTATTAAATACTACAGGAGCATGATACATTCCTGCAGTAACTAATGAAATGTATGAGTTTATATTCTAGAAAGGATTAAATGAAACAAATTTTCTGATTTATATAGCTTTTATTTCTTCTGAGATTTATTGTAGGCTATTTTTGGGGGTGAAACCACTCAACTGTCTATCTATCACGGTTCATGAGATATGGCTTGGTGACAGACGGGCAAACGAATAGTCAGACGGACAGCGAAGTCTTTAGTAATAG
Source organism: Ennomos erosarius (assembly GCA_963580505.1). NCBI lineage: Eukaryota > Metazoa > Arthropoda > Insecta > Lepidoptera > Geometridae > Ennomos > Ennomos erosarius. The sequence continues at coordinate 4,925,922 of OY756982.1, forward strand.
GATCCATTTTACCCTTTGTGTATGGAACCCTAAAAAAGCGCAAATACTTGTTCTGTGTCTGGGTGTTGTACGTCCAAGCAACGACTGATTTTGAGTTTGACAGCTGAGATCCAATCACACCCAAAGTGGTGTGTACGGTTTTGCCTTACTTTTTTTTTCGTTACTGGATAAAAGTCTTTGCTTTTAACCACTCAGGCGCGGCGCGCCGGGCGTAGGTAGGTCCCAAAGCGATCCAAAGTAAATTAGAATTTACTAACCTCAACGATGGATGTAGTAGCCGAGCAACCGCTCAAAGTGGTGCTCTCTGGGGAAGGCCTATATTCAGCAGTGGATTAGGGAGTGGAGTAGGCTAATGTTGATGATTAAATTCAGGTGACAATATACGTAAACACGATGCAATGCAAATAGTTCGATATCTGATGATTTTTTTTTTCTTATATTTTGGCTCCACACATAGTGTATTTAGCCAGTGTCAAGTATTATATTTTCATCGTGTTATAAAATATTTCACGCAAAGTCATGTCCTAGTCATAGTCATAGTCCAGTTTAAGTCAGGTAGTCATAGTCCAGTCTAAGTCATGCTCCAGCAAAGTGGTGGCAACTTTAGTAGAAGCTTCTATGGAGTTTTGAAAGCAACACGAAAAATCACGTTTCACCACATTATATCACTTGCCCTCACTCATGCTCGTAATTCAGCACTTAATGCGTAAAACGCCACCAATTTTAAACATTAACACTGGAAAAAGCAAAAGTTTTGAATAATAATACAATGCAATGACGTGAATTTTTCCGCGTTCCCGCCAAAACTCTATCTGATGACTTGTAAAGAAAATGTGGATTGTGGATTTCGAGAAACAAACGAATTCTCATTTGTCATCACAGATAACTATTATACACAGAGTACATTGGTAAAAACTGCTATTAGTCATAATTTGTCATATCGTATAAAAAACAAAGTGATCAAAAATACAGATTAAACTATTTTCGAATGAAAGATCGAACGAAATCCACTGGTTCCGTGTAAAACCAAAATAATGCCATTCTAACTAAAATAGGCAAATGAAAACATACTTTGAGCTGTCTGAGCGTAAAATTGTATCACCTAGAACACATTTCAGGAACCATTTAAAATTGGTTTTTGAATATGGGCCGTAGAGTTTGCACGTTAGACCGTCTGGGCTGAACCCCAAACCAATTTAGGAAGTTTGAATTTAAAAATGTTATGTAATAAGATCAAGTTTTGCTTGAATGAGTTTCGTTTCGTAGGTAGTCTAGACAAAGCAGTGTTATGAATCTTCATTGAATGAATCGCGTCGAATATTTGATTATGTAAAGAGAATAGTTAAAACGTTTGTTCTGAAACTATGGTTTAGAGGGGCGATACGTGTTTGTTCTTAGTTTGCATATTCCAAGTACAAATTTGTACATGTGAAATGTAAGACTGAATAATAGCTGGTAATATACTATAGCAGAAGCAGAGCTCCAATTCAGTGAAAATGAAACTGCTGAGCCTGTTTGTTGTAATTTGGTTATCTATATTTTGTTTAATTCCATGATACACATAAAATGTTTAGTATCTACACTACCATGGATAGTTACATAAAAGTAGGAGAAGCACTCTCTAAAAGAATGCTTTAATAGGTAGGTACCTATTTAGCGACTTCTCTCAAGCTTATCCACAAATTAGAGAAACAAAAACCTATTAGTGAGCTTGTCCCAACTTCGCAACACAAATCTTTCAAAACTGGAAGCAGTGAATAAATTGACACGACCTCGAATGGAGACAAAATACGAAAATACCGATGAACGTTCAACCAATTATCAGTCTCCAATAAGAAAGAACAAAAAGCGAAACAACGTAAATTAAAAACGTGCAAAAAAGGTGCCGGACGATGTATGCCGACCATACCGTATGATGATGAAAGCCGATCTGAAAAAGGAGCATTCACCAAGGACCCCAACACCGGACGGCCATGACAAATATGTGTGCCCAATGGAACCGATGGCGTTAATGAAAATGAACCTTTTTTCTTGTAACAAGGGCAAATATCTCATGAATTTGAGGAGTATTTGTGTAGAAACTGAGAGGTTCCTAGAAAAAACTGGTGTATTTTGGTTTATGTTGGCGTTCTATTAATCACGTGATCTTAGTTTCATATAGCTGATTAATGTGAGTCTTGTTTGAAGATGAAAAGAGTATTTTATTTACATACCATAATTATATCAAAACTACTTAAGGCTTTTGAATGAAATAAGGCCCAGTTTACACCAACTATTTAAGGAATCAGGAAATGGAAGGTGCCTATCATTTTTATGAGAAAGCAAAACAATATTATTAGCCGGAGGGAGAACTATTAAATGCCCTAAGTATTGCATTGGCTGTGATTGTAGTTCTCAACAGACCCATTATAGGCTTTGAAATGCTTGTCACCACAAGTACATTGGTATTATAATTATTATCTGTGACTTTGTGCACCACCATTGAAAGTTACGTTGCCCGACTGATGGCTTTAATTAACCTGATGGTATCTTGACTGATTGTTTCGAATTTCACAAATTTCTCCGCCATTAGCAACACCACGGTTTCATCCTAAGTATCAAATTTTCCCAGATGAAATACCACTTAGTATGGTCTTACCATAGATAAAGATAAAGTTTCTACTACAAAAGTTAACAGATTAAACGAAAGTGACTACGGCAACATTTGCAAATCTCATATCAATTAGGCAAACACCCAAAATCACGCCCTCGTAATTGTTTTTGAGCGCGTTGCCGTAGTTTTGGCTGTGGGTGATTTATTCGCATTTTAGTACAAATGTGGCGAATGTGAGAAGTTTTACGCACATTATTAGACTAATTGCTGGATGTTGTTAGCATTTCCTCAGTAAATGTACGATTGGAGAGAACGAGACTAATTTATGATGTCCGTGATCACGAACACTATCACAGTGCGAAGAGATTTGTGTCTACCAAGCGACGTAGAATCGAAATAACAAAACAAGTAATACGCTTACATTACAGAATAGTCATCCAACTTGTCCCTCTGAATTTTCTATTGACATTGAGCCACAGATTTCCGTAACAAAAGAACAAAGAATGCGTACGTCGACAACGTTGCACAAAAACGAAAGAAATCACTGGAGACTTCCTTCTGAATTATTCGCGTTTCTGGGACAGCTATCCAGCTCGAAGGCAGCAGTCTTGACAGCTAATTAGGACCTTCATTGTTAAATGAATCTTACCACTTCTATTTTCAATTCAAAACAATACCCTATGCTTTCTGAGATAGAGTTGAGAGTAGAGTGTTTTCGGATTGAAGATTCATTAATTCCTTTCTTAAATATTTCGAGTGGTGGAAAAATACAATAATCCAGTGTGAATAGCGGGCATTGTATTGAGCCAGTGTCCAGGAAGGATGTTTTTGGGGTGTTCTTTTTATTGCTGAATTTGCGTTTTATAGGCTGCTGTGGGGGAATGTGATGTGACAACTCAACACCATGATGTGTCTGTTCTTTTTTATTTTTGTGACTTTACTTTTAGTATGAGTAGATGAAGTCTATTAGGTATAATTAGTACTATGCTGCTAGTTGCGTTGCTACTTAATACAAAGTAAAATATATTCATGTAGGTGCGTAAGTACCCATGTACAATATTGATCTCTTTTATCGGTAGGTATGGAATTTACCACTTTTGATGCTGGTGGGTTTATCTGTGAGATCGCCAATACGTAATTCAAATTAGCAGCATTGATTTTAAATTTCTTATCAACACAGGTCATGCAGAAAGATTATATAATTATGTTGACGAGTAATCAAAGCAATGAAAGTATACCAAGGAAAATTGAATCTAATCGTAGTTATTATTTAGAACAAAGGTTAAATAATCCTGGTTTGAGTTGAGTAAATTGTTTTTATGCAACATTCTAATAACCCTCTCATGGGCGTGCATGGATTGATCCTTACCAATTATTTCTGAAGCTATCCCCTCTTTCTCAATAGCCGGTGTCCAGATGCAAACGACTTTGAAATATGAGTGATATTTATAACGTCCGGTGAATTAGGACCGGTCAATTTACCTTTTCAAATCTTAACCCTGTTTTGTTTATAGTCACTGTTAGATTTTGTGCGAGCAAATATAAGTCTACAGAAATAATATAGTTTATTTTAATGTGTTAGCTGTTTTTCATGGTGTATAACTATGATTACCTAATGTAGGTAATCATAGGAGTATAATATACGGACTATCTTCAAATTATATTTATAATTAATATCAGGCCTACCACTGCCAGCATTTATAAGTGGCTGATTCATTAAAAGGTATAATTTATTAATTTATTTATTTATTTAGCAAAAGTAGATACACTTACAAGATATAGTATGGATAAGCATAAGTATATAAAATGTGTATTACACATTACAAGGTAGGTACAACTTATGTAAGAATTACATAATTATTATGGAGCCTTAGATCCCGCACTAGGCGTGCCCGTGTCGCAGGATCTAGCCTCTTACGTTCCTTATGAGATAGGTATTCTGTGCAAGTGTGTTTGATTGTGGTACGGAAGTGAGTGTAGATGAGTGTCAGTGATGTAAGGTATTTATTTTCTGCGTATTTTGTATTGTGTTTGTGTAGACGAGAGGATATGCGTGAACCGATTGTGATGAAGCTTCGCTTTCGGATTGGTTATATCTATTAACGGAGAATTCTAATCAGATATAGGTTCAAGAATGTCACACAGCCTGCCGATATTAGGTACCTAATGTTACTCCGATCAGTTTTAAAATATGAGTATGGCGACTATATTATGTATAGGTTCTGAGTTAAGATCTAAACAAAAGGTAGCTAACATTGTTTTATACGTTCCAGCTAAAAAATAAAACCGAATGTCAGCGCTAGGTGACCACCAGGCACGTCAATCTTAGTTCTACGGACCGAGTAACTCGAAGTATACAACACGAATAAATTGAAAAGCACATTGGGTTAAAGCACTATAGAATATACCTAATGAGCTTTAATTTTGCAGTGTTAATCTTGCTAGTTTTTTTAACTTGCGGTACTAGATGGCAGGGATCATAAAGAATAGAAATAGTTCTACAAGGTATGAATTTAATTTGATATCATGTATATGTAACATCCATGTCTAGTTAAGTTGAATCTTGATTAAATCTATAAATGTAATTACTTCATTCATAATCATTACTTAGTGTTACACAAACACTTTATTGTATTACTTTTTATTCGGTAATAAATAAATGAAAATAGATTAAATACATGTTTTTTATTTTTAAAGTACTAACTAGTACCTATATATGTAGGCAAGTATAGCTATAGATGAAATTATATATATTCATAATACGTTGCATACTTTCGGCACCAGGTGGCGCTACGTATACCCACAGACCAACGATGTTACCCATTTAGAGACCGAAGATTGGCCTCTATTTCTATATATACCAATGTACTCTGTGGTGACCACACACCGCTCGGTCGTTGGTCGGCGTGATTACGCGGCACGTTCCGTTTTCACTTTCGACCGCTTGAAATGTCACCAGGAGCCCAGAAGCCGCAAGAGTCAATAAAATCGCGGCGACTGCTAAACGGGGCCCATACAGTCAGCTTTTGAAATAGGTATTTTATTTTGATTGGATATTCAAATTAACCAGTTTTTGTGAGACTGTTGTTAGGTAGAGATATCACAGATATAATAAGGTGGCCCGATTATCTATTGTTGACCAAATCATCTGTGACCAAAGTAGCTCGGCCTTCTTTGTTAAATCTTCATAATGGTATTATTTAGTTATTAATTAGTCTGTGCTATGTTAAAAAAAACATTAACCACAATGAAGCACCAAACAACAAATCACACCAGTAGGTACACAGTTGTTACACACTAAGGCCGTGATGTAATTGTTATAGTCTGCAAACCATTTTAAATGACACAAAATATCACTAGGAGCTCAGCGATCACGAGAGTTAATAACGGAGCTAGATCATGATGAGAGAGTCTCAGTTACTCCCATATCTTTCCCTCTATTGAAGCTGAAAATAGTTAACAAAGTCGTTATAGGATGAAAAAAAACGAATTATATGTTTTTGTTTTCTACAGTAGATGAAATTATTCTCTTAAGTATTAGCATAGCTTTTATTAGGTGTGAGAATTTAAAAAATAGTTACAATAATAATATATTTATGAGACTGATTGTACCAAAGCCTCGTCTCGCCGCTGACGTCCGTGGTGACGCTGCGTGACGAAGGTTACTTTATTGCTGACCTCTGTCTGCTTCTACGCTCCTGGTCACTCGTTGTGGTGACCATCGGTTTAATTTAACTTTTTGTTTTGTTAAAATCGGTTACTATTTTTTTTTTACTTTGCTCTTGCTGCATGTTTTTTTTTATTATAACGTGTTAGGTTAGTACACATTTCAACTGTTTATTTATAGCCTTCTGGTTTATAAAAAGCATGATACTGCGGGGCATTTAAAGCTGTGTCACAGAATAAATCACAGTACTTCAATCTGTTTCCTCTTTGTTATAATCTCTGTAATAAATGCGGCTACAGGAAAACCAACACAAAAGTTTTAACAATCCCACAGAATAATCCGTACAAGGCTGTCCCCAAACATTTACGTTGTTTCTGTTCATTCTAATCCCTATAAAACACGACGGATCAGTGTCTAATGCACGAGATGGACAGCCGTGACGATGAATATCGTCAATAAATATTTCAGCCGCGGGGAGCCGTTGGATGCAGGAGGCGAGTGGCCACTCAAGGTGGCGCTCTTTGGGGGAGGCCTATGTTTGGCAGTGGATGTCTTCGGGATGTTAATGATGATGATGATGATGATGATGATGATGATGATGATGATGATGATGATGATGATGATGATGATGATGCATGATTGCTTCTCTCTCTCTCAAGGAGACAGAGAACCCTCCCTGTCCTCCCTCCCTCCCTGTCCCTCTTTCTTTCTCTCTCTCTATCTCTCTCTCTCTAAATAAAGAACTAAAAAGTTTGATTTGGACATATTTTGAACCCTAGGAAAAGATATAGTATGTAGTATCAGTGTATAGTATTTTAGTAGCTGATAGTATTTCGCCATAATGATGCTCACTATAAACTTAATACTTAATCTACTTATACGAAGCCACTAGCTAGTTCCCTCACTTTACTATAAAACCGTTGATTAAAATGTTATCTTGTTAAAATAATCCGAGTTCTTTGTTCTTGGATTTACACAGGTCTATGAAGCTTTCATCTCTGTTTCAATATTTAATAATCCCTCGGTAACGAGCTCCACGGTGGAAAGTTTAAATGGTCAGACGTAAGTGATGTATAATTATGGTTGTTTATAAAATGGAGCTATGCTCGGTGCTTCCCTGCGAGATAAGATCGGAAATAAGGAGATTCGCAGAAGAACTAAAGTGACCGATATAGCTTTTAAAATGCTTAGATTAGCAAGTTGAAACGGCAATGAGCGGTACACGCAGCGCAGGTGAAAGCCGCGGGGAGCCGATGGATGCAGAACGCCAGCAGCCGCTCAATGTGGCGCTTTCTGGAGGACGCCTATGTTCAGCAGTGGACGTCTTCAGGCTGTTGATGATGATGATGATATTGTAATAAGAAATCCAAAAGAGCCACGCTTGATCGTATGATTAAACCTAAACTTTCAGTTCTAATTCATATTATCTGTTCTAATTGACAGCTATTTGAGCCCCTCAGACAGCGCACATGAGGAGGGGTCAAGCAAATTTGACTAGAGATTATTGTAACTGCCCGTAACTAACTCTTGTTTGCTTTTTGTATAATAGGGGGGTGGTTCGCATATTGGGAGCCTTCATTTTAATATTGAGACTTTCACATAACCAATAGTTATCCCATATGCGGTACATTTTAAACTCGCTCGTAGAACTGACAACCGATAGGGAAGAAAGGTTCTCGAGTGGCGACCACGAACTGGAAGACGCAGCATAGGCCGGCCCCACACTAGGTGGACCGACGACCTGGTGAAAGCCACGGGGAGCCGATGGATGCGGGAGGCGAGCAGCCGCTCTAAGTGGCGCTCCCTGGGGGAGGCCTATGTTCAACAGTGAACGTCTTCAGGCTGAAGATGATGATGATGATGATGATGAATGTCATATTAATTTAGCGAGCTGAATTGCTATGAGATGCTATAATTTATCCAAATTTTGCTCTAGTTGTATTTGTTAATTTTTAGTTTACAGTTGTATATATTTACGCACAAAACAAATTACAACCCAAAAAATTAAAATTAATTCTAAAATAACATCATTTAGATCTGAACTATTCAAAAGATTCCTATGCGTTATAATTATGCTATTCATGCCATTTTGCACCAAAGTCCATCAAAATACAACTTAGCAAGCCTTCTCGTATACTTATGTTTATTAAATTCGTGCCAATATGGCACACTAAATACTGAACGCTCATTGGCTTTTTTAAACGGACACTGTGCCTTTATTACTCAAACTAACTACTGCATTGATAAACACTAAACTAAACTTGCTACACTACCTATAAAGAACATAGGACTGTATAATAGCCGCGATGGCCTATAGACAGTGGTTGCTTGTTGATTATCGACTGTTTTCAACCAATGAGTATGCATTATTTCGTTTATTCTCGTTAGAATACCAAGTTTGGTAACTGGTTACCTAGTGAGAAGAAAAAATCCTGTTTTATTACTGGTTGGTGCATCAACTTATCACACGGTTGACAAAACAAATCAACACAAACATCATTCGAACCGACATCAAAACAGTACTTACTGCTAAACCGACTTATCAGCACCCACCGGTGCAATGAGGGTGTTCGCCGTTTAATTGTGAAAGAAATCTTTGCTCTTTGTCAGCTTCGCGAGGGGATACTATTGATTTCTTTTGTTTTATGCTGATTGAGACACCTTCCCATCCACCCCACACTTTAAAACGAACGGGAAAAAATACGCGCCGCGAAGTTTATTAATGGCAGTGGTGGTGATCTATGGGATTTGTTTACCTATTGATAGAATGAGGTAGTTAAAGTTGCAATAACAATATAACATTCGCATGAGTTTGTATATTTTCTATAAAACTATGTGTGTGAAAGAGGGTGTGAGTCTGTTGTGTATCTTTAGTTAACTGAATTAGAAAAATTGAGAGAAGTAAATCAAAATCTGCCCATTTTACGACCTGCACATTACAACAAAGCCTGAAAACAAAAGTTTTCAATCAATGTGTGTTGCCAGTGATCACTTATGGAACTGAGACGTGGTTTCTAACTGTTGGCCTCATTACTAAGCTCAAAGTCGCGCAACGAGCTATGGAGAGAGCAATACTCGGTGTTTCCCTGCGAGATAAGATCCGAAATGAGATGATCCGCATGAGAACTAAAATGACCGATGTAGCTCTTAGGATTAGCAAGTTGAAATGGCAATGGGCAGGCCACATCGCTCGTAGAACTGACAACCGATAGGGAAGAAAGGTTCTCGAGTGGCGACCACGAACTGGAAGACGCAGCGTAGGCCGGCCCCACACTAGGTGGACCGACGACCTGGTGAAAGCCACGGGGAGCCGATGGATGCGGGAGGCGAGCAGCCGCTCTAAGTGGCGCTCCCTGGGGGAGGCCTATGTTCAGCAGTGGACGTCTTCAGGCTGTTAATGATGATGATGTATATTTTGTACACTTTGCTTACCCAACCTGCGAATTTTGTGACATGTATACATACCTAATGCTATCTTTCCGTATCAACCTACACCTACAACTATTAAATTTTGACACTTAATGAAAACTTTGATCGTTAATGTTGTTGTACATTTTCCTGATAAAAAAAAGAAAACATTTAAAAAGAACGTTAGTTTTCCCACATAAAACCACAAACGCACTGCGAAACACATTCATCTTATTCAAAGATAGTGTCCAACTGACACCCCTGGCAATACAACAATCAACAATGATCTTTGGCACTAAAGAAATAAGTCACATATTTCCATGTTATTAAGCTATCAGGGTGGGATAAGCCAATCAACATTAGTCCCTTTAATGATCGTTTCTAGGCTCATTTCTTTCATGATTGACTGAGGCTTAAAAAAATTAGATTGCCATTGCCACTTCAACGCGTAAGATACGATCGAAGAGTTTTTTCCGAAGTCTTCGCTAATGGGGCTCTGTTTTATCTCAAGCCCCTTAATGTTCTTATGCGGGTGACAATAATCAAATTTTGACACGTAAACGAAAGAGATTATTTAGGAACTGTGAGCAATTTAAAACAAGAACAATTAAGATTGAAAGGTGGTGCATAAAAAACTTGAAGTTTTGACAGCTGGGAATAAGCTACTGAATTTTCATTAGGACTTAAAAATTAAACATAAACTTTTTAAAGTAATGTTGATGAGTTTTTTTGCCAAATTATGAGCTCGATAATAATAATAAATATGTGTGGACATTTCACACAGCGCCATCTAGCCCCAAACTAAGCTATATTTAGGGCTACGGTTGTCTTTGCTTTTATATTAACCAGCAGCCAAAACATTATCAATATCTTCTTCGTTTCTTTTTATGGTATAAAGCATCTTAAAAGGCATCACAAGAGAAATATGATAATCACCGATCACCAATTTTTCAATTCCAAGACGCCTAAGACCCCTCAAGACCCCCCGAGAGTGTGCCGTCAGCGGCGACTTTAATTGCTCACCACTTTGTTAACGGCCGACTTGATGGCATTTTTAATGAACACCAGAATTAATGTAGTGGGGAATCGAAAATCGAAGCCTGAAGAGGTCCGTTTGTTTGTTTAGGATGCGGACTCTATTATCTATGCGGAGTGGCGAGCGGTCGCAGCAGTTGAACTGTTGAAGGTTCGAAATGGACTGATATGTCTGCTGAGTTATTTAGACGGTTATGTTTCGGCACGGATTGTTATTAATCTCTAGCTTGTTTCAAATTTTGAGCAGCCTTGTAGTCTTATTGGTTATTTTTAATGAACGCTCCTACCGTAACTCGACTAGACGTTCGCGGTCACTAATACCATAATGGGAGACTGATACTAAAGGTGGTATTACAACTAAGCGCTACCGTGTTGTTGGTCCCAGCTGTTGTCGTAATGCAATAGTCATTAAGCCAAATCAGAAGTCCCCTAAAATGAGAGCCTAAAAATTCTTAAATGGCTTACGACTTGATGCCTACACAAGAAGAAAAGAAGACCATTAACATCATCATCATCATCATCAGCCTGAAGACGTCCAATGCTGAACATAGGCCTCCCCCAAAAAGCGCCACTTTGAGCAGCTGCTTGCCTCTTGCATTTATCGGCTCCCCACGGTTCTGACCAGGTCGTCGGTCCACCTAGTAGAGGGCCGGCCTACGCTGCGTTTTCCAGTTCGTGGTCGCCACTCGAGAACCTTTCTTCCCCAAAGGTTATCAGTTCTAAATTTATAATTTTTTGCTGCCTCTAAACACAGTTAAAATAATCATAGCTACGAGACTTCCCGGAAGTTAAAAAGTCCTATTGTTATTCTAATCCCAACAAAAAAGCTGTAATTGTCCGAACCAATCAACTTTCCCAATGATAAAAATACGGGCCTTGCTTCCAACGGAGGATCCTAAATAAATATGCTAAAATAAGAGTTCGACTCTGAACCAAACACTCAACATCGGCCAAATCGAGACGAGGGATTTCGAAATAAAAATTGGGAAGTCGAAGATTGACAGGTGCGTCTTAATAAGCAGGCGACAGATGTTTCGAAAATACGAAATGAGAAAAGGTAAATTGCCGACTTTATGAAATGTAAAAACTGGTACTTCTGTTGATTAATTTTGTTAGTCACAGTTTGAATTAACAAAAGTCAAATTTGGAATGACCCTTCTCTTTCTATAAACTTGATATTGATGTTATTACTAGTGTACTATTTAGTGTTGATACGTCCATTAATTTAACGACTACAGCCCTAGAACAAACTAAGTGGCCAAATACCCTAAGTCATATACACATCTAGACATCTGTCTGTATGCGATATAGCTCTATTATAGTTTTTTATAGATAATGAACACCAATGTCATATTATCTGTGGTTTGGTTCTATAACAATCAGCATTGCATTTGGTTGCACGTCGGTAACGGTCTTACGTAATTGAAGAAAGAACCTTTTTAAAACCTTGGACCGGTCATCAGGTCATTCTTTCCGAAAAGTTTTACTCTATCAATAGTACCTATAGTTACTTTCTTGCTAAAAGGAATATTTAAATTCCTATTCTCAACAGACACCCTTTCATTACATACACTACACTTACCTACATAACTACTGCAGATAAAGCATTTTAATCTCACAAGGAAAGGCCAGACAAAGGTCCGAGCAGTCTGTATCTATCCTCACTTATTCCGCTGGCCTAAGCAAATTTCCCGGCATCCCGGCTATCCCGGTTCCCGGACTCTGTTGGCTTTTCCCCGGATTCCTATTTCTTCACTTCTGATTATGTTATTCCATACTTTGCGTAAACAATGGGTCGTTCTAACCCTTTTGCACTATTGCCGTTTCGGTGTTAGGGGAATCGAATGGAGATGGATTCCATCCCAAAAATTATCAATGCCAAATAAAGTCTCTAAAATGATTGTAACAAATTTTTATTTAGTATTACCGCACAACAAGTCAATAAAAGATCTTTGGAGATCTGCCGATAGATTGCGTCTTCCCAGATATATAGGCATAGCTCGTTCATGATGATGACAGCTGATAATAAGACCTATACCAAAAATTATTTCAGAAAAGTTGTAAGGGCCAACAGGCACTGACCAGACGCCAGCACTGTAAGTGAACAGGAGGCATACCACTCACGCGTCAAATGATTGTTATTTTCTCTTCCTTCTTAGCACCTACCAGTCTACCATACGGTGAATCAAGGAAAATATTTCCATTATATTTCAGTGAAACAATAGCACTTTATACTCAAGCCCTCTCCTCCCTTATCCAACCTTCTATAAATATTTTTCGGACTCTAACCGCTGTAAAAGGTTTTTGTATACGTTGCTTTTTGGCTCCTTTTGGCAGCTAATCTAATATTGACCATCCGGCAGGCTATTGACTTATGTTTGTGTTACTCATAATAATTCGGCGGAACATTTTATTATTCAAAATATCAATTTGCTCGGCGCCGCTTTCTTTGGTCTCGAGCTTGGAGCCGCATTTATTTTATTAAGTTTGTTTTAGCTGGAATTATTAATTGGTTGCAAACACAAAGATAGAGCGTTGTTGCGGGAGCCCGGTCTATTTTAATCTTTTTTGTCTAAGTTTATTATAGATCATATAATTTGATGTTCTTGCTAAAATAAGTATAAGTAAAATAAAAAAATTCAATTTAACGATAATTAATATGAACAATTTTGTGCATGACCCTGAAAACAGTTGAATGAATTTTGATGAAATTTTTGGGATAATAATAACGTGCCATGAGAATACTTTATATTACAACCAGATCTTTATTCCGAGTATAACCATGTGGTGCAGCAAGTTGAAATAAAAGCAAGCCATAATGATCTCTAAGAAAGAAATAAAGAAAAGAAACTTTCAACGATATCTCACAGCACAATTGAGTGATCAGTATGCAAAGCCAGCGTTGTGTACTAAGCCGATTTCAGGGAGGAAGCGTTAAAAGAAAATTTATTGCATTGAAAAGTCGTACGTAATTAATAAGACATTTGAAGTTGCGTGAAAATGTAATTTAGATTGTTTTCCTCGACGAGGGGTCCTCACTTTCCGGTCTGCGCAATCCTTACAAAGAAAGAAAGCTTATTTATATATGCCCGCTTTGTATTAGCGTCTTCAGGATACCAGGGGAGCATAATAAAAGAAGAATCAGCATCGCATCGATGTCTTAAAGCGTCTTCCGGTGCGATAGCTGAACGCTCCGCCGCAAAATGGCGGTCCACACTCGAATAAATTACCCACCCCCACCCCGTGAATCGAATTGTTCGATTCTTTTGAAACGAATCCAGTTTAAAGTCGAACCTCCTTTATTAGTGTAAGCCAGGGACGATTATCTTAAGCCGCCATTACATATTCAAATTGAAGTCGTTTTGCTTCGCGGAAAATTGACGCGGAATAAAACGAAGCCTTTGAAAGCATTTTCTGCATTAAGTTGTTGGTAATGAGATTTTTCAGTGACATTTTGGGTGTTTTAGAATAGAAATGGTTTAACAGTATATCCGTTATTGTTTTACTTACCATAAAAATTAAACAACCAAGCCTGTAATAGGGATCATTACAAAGAGCCTTGCCTACTATAATATAGGTAGAAACGTTACAACTTAGTTTCTTTAAGTAATTAATTCTGTTCTTTACTCACACACAGTTACTCGCTACTGCATAGTTAATGTAACGCATTTACATAGTGTCAATATGTCTATACTTATTTAAGCTGTGTACGGTTATTATTGGACTTCAGGTTTATAATGCTGTGTTAACGTTGGTGGTGTATATTGTATCTAATAGCCTATTGTCTGTTACCGAACCAATTGCAATAAAATAAAAAATAAATCAATAAACTTCACTTAAATTTTATTAATGCTGTCTAGTTTTTGCCCGTGATATTTCACATTACAATCAGTGATAATTTGGCATAGGTTAGGTACATTATAGCATATTTTAAGCATTGATTAAAAATTTACGATAAGGCTAAGAAACTTTAAAAATTAAAATACAGCCTATATATGAGCATGTATAAGTATATTATTCCTTTTTGGAAGATCCGGAGAGCTACATACATATTCTAACATAACTAGTGTCCAAAGTATTAATATAAAACAACTGTATATAACTCTGACCTATAGAGAACTTGATTCATTACGGATTTCAATGTAAATCGCAAACTTTTCGTACGGCAAAATTTAATGAAGCTTGCACTTATTGCCCGTTTCCAGCCCAGTACGTTTCGGACTTTTGGTCGAGTCCGAAAAACATAATTTTTGCGCGACTGACCATAGATTAACATTTAGATACCACACGACTCTTTGTTGCTAACGGAAACTGTTCCTTTCACACCCTTGTACTTTCAGATATTAAATGTCATGAATAGCATCCAACAATGGCGGTAGAGTTTTATCAATTCGTTTTAAAAATGGGTCACCGTATCGTTTGTCGTCATTAAATACATCTTCAATAACATACGTTTCAAAAATTATATTAAGTTGATTTCCAAGGGAGTATAATTATATTATGTATAACTACTATTAAATATAAATATAAATAAATATAAATATGTGTGGACATTTCACACAGCGTCATCTAGCCCCAAACTAAGCATAGCTTGTACTATGGGAACCAGATGACTGATACAATACTTAGATACGTTTTTGTTTGTAAATACATACATAGAGTACAATATAACACCCAGACGCAGAACAAACATCTATGTTCATCACACAAATGTTTGCCCTGGGTAGGAATCGAACCCACAGCCCTCAGTTCAGAAGGCAGGGATACTGCCAACTGAGCTATCGGGCCCGTCAATTACTACTATACTATTTTACTATTACTATTTTAATATCTATTTCTGGTATTATGAAGAAAATATTAATTTAGCTGAGTGACCTTTTTTGGCGCCTACTACGTTCAAAAGGCTGCCAACTTTTCAATATGCCATAAACAATTTAAATCCATACCATTTGTTTTAAAATGCCCCAAGTTACCCTAAAATAGAAATACCTGGTCCATGATTTACTGCCTTCACACAAAGTGATACGGCTTTCATCACCTACGGAATGACCCCACATCCCTCAAGCTTCCAGAAGCCCCCAGATAATATAGGGGATAGTGTCACCTCTCCCCAAGGATTTGTCAGACAAATGCTTCACATTGTATCAGGAAAAAATAGCCAGCTCACTATCGGTCGTTAAGGCTATTTATGGGTGATTTCCCAAGCTTTTTTTATTAATAAAACGTATATTATGCGCACAAGTGCGTTTTATATCTCGCGGACCTTTCTTCGGCGATATTATCGTCCATCTTCGGACATCTCATATCGAATCTGGAAATATATTGGCATGTATTCAAAGCTTTCGTTTTATTGAATATTTTTGTTTATCTAAACGGTGCGATGTCTCAGGTATCGATATGAGCATGTTTACCCCAAACTGGGGGCAAAGTAGTTATGCAAACACAGAGATATTGATACGGGATTTTGTGACAGACAAGAAAAACAAAAGTCACATTCGAATAAATACAGGTTGTTTGGAAACATTTTGAAAGCTGTGATGTTTTCGAGTCTTATATTTTAAGACAACAATAACCTCGCCAAGTTGATGACTTAATCAATTTTAAGTGCATTATATTAAATTATTTCACTTATCTCTAATACCATAACACCAAACCACCAAATTACAAAATTATAAAAAATATGTTAAGTCTTTCTATTCAGTCAAGCCACATGGGTATTTGTCGAAGGGTCTTTTCTTATTATTATCTCTATGAGTTATTTTACACTCCTGAATAAAATTTTAAACAGTTATAAACAATTTTGATTAAAATAAACATTCCCGTCTTATCCCGCAATCAGTGGGAATTGTCGGAAGTAAAATCATTAATTCGCAACTGAAAATCGCATTAAAAGTAACAGCTTGTGCGCGGCTTGCCACTTGCGATTCGGAGGGATTGGATCATGTTATGACTTTGGTTGATTACTGGAGATTCTGACGACTATCAAAGTTCCTCCTATTCTGTTATCCGTGATATTGCTTTAAATATTACAAAAATATTAACCAGTCAAATGCAGACGGTTGGCATAACGATTAAAAACTATACGGGAATCAGTAAGTTCAAAATTTCTTGGACTATTATTTTTATGGCAAATGTAGTGTGCTCCATAGAGCTAGATGAAGTGACGACTTGTGGAAAATGCCTGGTAGAAACAGTAAATAAGGAATAGGTGAGGGTAAGGATAATAAAAAAACAAAAACAAAATGGTGTTTTTTTATTCTAAGATATTGGCTACTAATGTTTATGTTCCCTTAGTAATAGTTGTGAATGTTTTTAAAAGCTTTTTGCAAGCGATCCTTTCATTATGCTACCGTTAAGGGCAAATTAGCTGCAACCAAAATTAAATAGTTATTTTGCAAATTTCACTAAACTCTTGTTCTATAAAGCTTGTCCAACCAAAACAAATTGGAAATACCTCACCCTCAAATAACGATACTAATTCCAAGGGCATGCTCCGCAGCCATATTCTTATAAATTAATTACTTGTAATCTACTCATGAAACGGGACTTACACAAATGAAGTTACGGCGAGCTGTAACATTGTCTCAATGTATACTGTCAAACCGTGAACAAGATTCAGAATTCTATCACTTGGCTGTGAAATGTGTTTGTTACCCATTGATTTTTATCAACAGCAGAGTTCACAGCCACGTATGCATGCATCTTGACTAGGCAAAGAATGTAGTTACTATTTACTCATAATAAAATGTATAATTAGCGATACTAAATACAAAACACTATACTAAATACAATATATTAGTGCAGTCGTGAGTTTAAAAACAAAACATCGCTGAATTATTTTTTGCTACTTTCTAAATTTCATCAATCAAAAGATAGTATCATTATACCTGAGGTAAAATATTATATCCTCTGGCTTGAGGTAGTCTTGGGTAGGTACTTAAATTGCCTAAAATAATAAAAGATCAAATCACTGTATCATAAACTCTTTCAATAGCTCTACGAAGATATTCCCTTAGTAGCCGGCTGTTACGGCATCCACATGGTTCGTGCTCTTAGACTCGCTCAAGTGAAAACGCGTAAGCTTAGATACTGTTGATACAAAACACAGCACTGTCGCTGTTGAGCTCAAGGGTTCAGTAACGACTTAATGTCGGAGCAAGTCGGAATTAGAAATGAGGATCGCAAAGTACACGGTTAATAAGGCACATGTGACGCGACTTTACGCTACTTTATGACACCTTGTCGCTGTGTGATGTTTCTTAGTTTTCGAGTTTGCTTTTACTCTAAGGGGTAACATATGTAAGTACAAGGCAACGATGTACTGTAATTTAAAACAAAAAAAAAGTAGAAGAGGCTTTATGGTTAAAGGTTTGAAGGTGTTTTTGTGACACCACTTTTTTGTAGCGATCACCCAACCCAATCCAGAGATGATCGCAGCGAGCGATGCGTTTAGAACTTGTGGTGAGTGGATGCTATATGATTTCCTCAATATAGCCTGAAGACATCCACTGCTGAACATAGGCCTCCCTCAGAGAGCGCCACTTTGAGCGACTGCTTGCCTTCTTCATCTCTCAGCTCCCTGCGGTGTACACCAGATGGTTGGCGTGATTTCCCATGTGTAAAACATTATAGGTCTGTGATTGTTATATACCAAAATTTGACTATTTTTTACGCAAAAACACATTGGTTTTTGAAGTTTTACAGGAAGCCTGTTCTAAAGTTTAGGGACAAAACAACACTATAGGTATCTACTGCTCATAAAACAGAAATCTACTTCCTGTTGATATAAACTGTTTAATTTTGTTGTAAATGTAAAGTAATATAGTCAATGAACACTTTAAACAAACAGAAGACGACATCTCGGATCGTTAACTTTCTGCTAACGTTGGTGGCAATTCAGACGTACGTGCTAAATGGCCACTTTTTCCAAACGTGGTCTCTCCTACTTTGTTATCCTGGTACTTTTACATGTTTAATCGTGCCTTGGGGACGTGGGGAAGTGAGACAGCGAATATGGAATGAGGAGTCAGAAGAAAAGTCTTTCAGGTAAGACGTGCTTTAATTTGACACCTGCTTTGTAACGTTTGATGTTCTGACGTGGAACAATGTGGTGAGAATTTTCACAAAACTTTTGTCATTATATCTTTGTATTTTTAGCTCAAATGCCAAAAATAGGCTATTTTCAATAGAACTTGACTCTAAGCATAACATTAGGATGTTTTGTCCCGCAGTCAATATTGAAATTGGTTTGTTGTTATAGTGAAAAAACAGAGTTTATGATTATTCACTGCTTTCGTTACTCTATAAGCAGTTTGTAGAACTCATATGATATTTTACGACACCTGCACCCCTATTCCCAACTTATCGGAAACCTTTCGATTCGAAATCTACACTCTCCATCTTCTTCATCTACATTTAGAATGAAAGAGACGGAGAGTGTAGATTTCGAATCGAAACGTTTCCGATAGGTTGGGAATAGGGGTGCAGTATACGCTAATTCGCCGCTCACTTTAGCGGAAATCAAAATGTATTTATTCTCTAGCCTTTAGTAATGATTCTCGTGTGAACATTTATATTTCTTGATCTTTTGATGAAGCGATAAAAAAATGTATTACTAAATAGGCAAGTGACCGCAATCTCACCTATTGAAAAGTGACGACGCTGTCTGCGCTAGTACCTACCTACATAAAGCTTGCCTAGAAGATAATGACAATTAAAGACTTTGAACAACGATAAGATTATCCAAAACATTTGCTCAGTAATTAGTTGAGATCAAGAATCGTAAACAGCTTTACTTCTCGAGCTGCAAATCTTAACAGTTCTCGGTCCCTAAGTTGGATTTATCTTTGTTTTTCTTGCCCTTTGGAACTTGAATCCCTCGATGGTGTTTGCTCGAAGGCTTTGGAAATGCTTTTTATTCCGCGTAAGTAGGTATTTGTGGTTGCCACCTCGCGTGTTATCTGTGAAAGCCGCAGAAAAGAGGTCGTATGGAGTAATCAGTGATCATGAAATTATTTTTCCGACCTTAATACAGAACTAATATTGATTTATACATTTGAACTACCTGACGTTTTATATGAATGTGTAATATAATGATTAAATTAAAGCACGGTATGAAGTAAATTATGGTGAATTGAACTAACGAAACCCAAAATTCCAACTAATACAGTCAATGGAACTAATAATTTAACTACTGGGAACTGACAAATAAACGTAAGACCTACCCCACGCTCCTCCTACTGGGATCGATTTTACTTTTTAATTTTGGTATATGCTTCACAAATAATTCTATCGACTTATTTATAACAATTTATATCACAGTGGTCATGAATTTATTTCGCAAGTATTAAACATCAGTAATTAGAAGAGACGTTTTTGAGAAAAACAGTAACGCCCTACATAGTATACATTTCTACGTGACCGAAAGAGACGACGAATCCACGTGCCGTTTTAAAAACTCAAATAATATTTTACGACACCTCAAGCGTACTAATTCGCCGTTGTCTGACGAACTGCATAAAGAGCGTCGACGCGAGCGAAAATCAAAATGTATTTATTCTCTCGCCGTATAAAAAGTCAATATGAGAGGCAATAAAAAGAGGATGTTGGGGAGAAATAATAAAAGATAACCTCTAGAGTGAATGGAATGAACAGGGCTTGTAAAGAATGTTTGCGTTGTGGATAAGACGCGATCATGGGGACACCTCCCCCGGGCGTTTAGTGCGGGAGGACGTGTCTGTTGTTATTAAGTATATCAGTTATCTAGTTCCCATAGTACAAGCTATACTTAATTTGGGGCTAGATAGCGCTGTAAGAAATGTCCACACATATTTATTATTATTATTATTATTTATTATTACTCATGCTTATTCTTTTTTTTTAATATTTGTGCTATTGTACAAATCTCTTGATATCATAATTATATTTACCGGGGCCTTAAATTTTATGTAATAGTATGAATTTTAAATTTTTTAAAATAAGTAATGTTTTAAAAATAGAACAAATATGATATTAGTTTTATATTGAAAGAGTACGGTTATTTGGGCCGAAATATAAATAATATTACTGATAAACCAAAAATAATAACTTAGTTTCATAATAAAAGTAATAGACGAAAATTCATGCAGCAGCAGTATTGGCGGCGTAAAGTAATCAGAAGATTCATTATCCCGCCTGTGATACAAATGTTTACGTTCAATTAAACTTTCGGGTTGTAAAATATGAAGTGTGAAGTGGAAAAATACCGTACCTACCACGAAGCGTAATTAAACCCTTGTACAGTTACGCTAGTACCTACTATTACATATTCTGTGGTACAGTGCAATGCAGTCTGCTCGTAATGATATTGACCTTAGTCTCCTATACTAAATTCAGATGATCTGGTGTGCCGGCGAAATATTAATATCGGTTTTTACAATGTGTCCGTTGTCCGCTTCACTCGTTTTGATGGAAACAATGCAAATAAAAAGTTCACTTCTATTGTTCCTAGTACTCCTATTACGACCATGCTGCGGTACGAAAATCTTGTTAAAGAATATTATACATCACGTCAATGTTCAATTATAATAAATTATAAATGAAAATAACAAAAATAAATTCCACAATAACTAATATATGATTAGATTAAGCAAATTTTTGTTTCAGGAATGTTTTTTTGCAACTTACTTATTTTAGAAAAGGCTTAAAAATATTATTTTGTATTTTTAACCCAAAAATAAAGAAAAAATAACGCAAAAGACTCCAACATAATTACTTCTTTTTAATGAATTAACGACTTTTGTTTGGTAACAGCTATTAAAATAATTAAAAGTGTCATTATAAGTGCCATCAATTCCGTCTCGAAGGAGGCATTAGTGTTTTTACTGGCTCTTCCCGTGCAATAAATGGTGACTTTACCACCTAAAACACTTGTAAAATGAAATTTAATGGGATTATCGCAATGTAACGCTATAAAATATAGCTTTAAAAATAATCTGTAAATATTATATCTATACAAATTCGAATTTTGATTTGACGAATGAAAAATATTGATAAATCATGGAGAACTATAAATAAGAAAAGAAACTGAACTTTTAACTTTCAGTGGGCCTAGCACGAATAATTACGCGCGCGTAAGTGTAACGTTATTGTAAGCCAGTTGTATGGCATTTGACCTGCCCCCTATTACGATTCAGCTAGCAGCGCTGCTGATGCGCGTCTGCCGCTCAACTGCTGTCAAAATTGTATTAACTTTGACAGCAGTTGAGCGGCAGACGCAATCGTAATAGGGGGGTTTTACGTTAACGTTACACTTACGCGCGCGTAAATATTTGTGCTAGACCTACCGAACGTTTTTTAATCTTAAGACTCTCTAATACTGTCTGAGCTAAAACGTTTAATTCCAGCCTCAGTTATTACAACAATAATTGTCAAGTGGTGCGTTCTTCCCACTTTTAATTGATCCTTGAGGGCGAGTAAGATAAAACTCGCGTATCTTAACTTTCTCTATTACAGTTTAAGAAAACTGGATCGTTTGTTTGGACGATAAGAAAATTTTCATTGCCTTACTGGTGGGTAAGAATGTTTCATTGCTTTGCTGTGGTTGTGGTTGCGCGTGTAATTCTGACCAAGTTCGGTGATTGGGGTTATTTGGCTTTTGAAATTTTTTTTAGAAGTTTGTCTGGGTGGTATATTTTGGAGTCATAGGTCACTTACGTTGAAGAGCTTTCTTCTATAGCCGAAACTAATTATCTTCTATGACAAATAAATGACGGAGTATTAAAATTAAAAGCTTTTCTTATAATTCTATATTTGGCAATTCGGAAAAAATATTTTTAATTAAGACGCGATGCTGTCGCTTGGTCTTTTTTTACATGGTTTAAATTTCTCTTATTACTACTATTTTAAATTTATCATACTCATAACTTTTCCTATCTCTTATGATATCTTTCTTTAAGTTATTGTTATCTTTATCACAAAAAATTAGTTATATTATAACTTAAGTTTATAGGGACATACAGTTTTCTCTAGCAAATAAGGAAAACGGTGTATTTCCCATTCAAAAACAATAACCCGTTATTTTTACAATAAAACGTTTAGTGCAAACGTGTAACAACAAACTTCCATATTTTATTATGATCATTATCGTAAACTCACCCCCGTATTTGCCGTTTAAAAGTTGCGCGTCTACCCACACCCTAAGTCTCAACCCGTCTGCAGGATTCGATTATAAAATTAAACTAAAACTTGGATGCAAATCGTTGCTTGGAAGTTTCTGGTTATTTATATGTTTGTTTCTATTGTACCATCAAAGAAAACTTGTTACGTAACGATTAGGGTTTGAATACACAATTTCAGTAGAAAACTTTATAAAAGAATGCAAATAACTCAATTGTAAAGTTAAATCCAAATCTATACAAGATTATAATTAAAAAAAGCCCACTAAACAAATAAATAATTACCCACAAGTGTTTGGTCTCAAATCGCGATATTATTACAGCGTTTAGACTCACCCATGCGATAGCAAGCTTTATATTGGTTTTAATTGGAATACACACAGACAAAAACAGTAACTGTAAATAAGAATACCAAATAGGTCACCATTAATTATATACAAATTCAAGACATCTATTTGCCAATAGATGCAAGCGTGACGTTTGTATTCCGCAGTAAATTAAATAGTTGTAAGATGTAGAGCACCAATAGCCATTTGAAAATCCGTCGACACAGAAGTTCTTAGCCCCAAGCGGCTCAAGGGACGTAAACACATAAATTGTTGGGAAAACTGCCTCTAATTGTCTTGTTTCCGATGCTTTACCTTGCAATTAGTTGTTATTTATTTGTTTTTGCCAAAGATAGATTTATCTTTAGCAGCGCTATGCCAAATTTTTTTGTAAAGGACTATAATAGAGCGGTCCTGAAAAAGACTAAGCTGGTTCTAATCTTCAGTGAACGGGATGAGGCCTCATAAAAATTTAAAAGATAGAGTCTGGATTCGAAGGCAATTAAAAGCCTTGCACAACCAGACGCATGGGCTAAAAGGTTTCTATTGTGCTTCAACTCACTATCTCGCTTTGTCACCAGAAACAAGTCCACTCGCTAGAAACGTCCGATTAATAAACCAGGCCGTTGGCAAACACAACGGCAACGGAACGGCGGAAAAACCGTTTCGAAACCCCGCCTGCTTAAAAAAGCTAATTGGGAAAGGATCAATTTTTCCAACGAATGATCGCCTTCCGCTTTCAGAGATAGTGGTCCAAAACGAAAGTCGACCGTCCGGCGCGAACGTGACAATGACGGCTAAGCCGGACCAAGGAGCGTTTTGCTCCTTTTGCATCTCTACGTCGAGTCCACCGCTTTCTGACGACGTTATTTTTTAATCAAATATATCCGTGGAACGGGTGACGGACGATAGGGTCGCACCGACGCGAAACTAAAAGGAAAAAGTGCTTTTAAGCAAATACAGGCGAGACCAAGTTGATTGGTTTCGTTAGCAACCCTGTTGATTGGCACGCCGGTAAACAATACGGCTGTCGATGTTTAAGTTTGCAGCGACAATAGACTTCTTTTGGGCAAATACTGACGAGACATGTTGATTGGTTTTGTTTTCAAACTAGTTGTTTGACACGGAAGTAGCCAAAAGCGTTTGTTGGAATTGAACTCGACAATGTTTTCAGTGTGAACTATATAAACTTTTTGATGCTTTATTTTGAATGGTGAATGCGCTTTGGTTTTTCTAAAATCGTTTCATTGTTGATTTGACTGCTGGAGGTATTGCTTAATGTTTACGTAGGTGCGTTGTTGCATATTTAAACCGATAAGTCAATGTGTTACATACAACTGAAATTGTAGTGTAACCGCTACTGTCGGCGGCTCATCCAGCAGTGAAATATTTGTCGGAGATATTATGTTTCAGAATTCTAAACGTACCGTGACTTAAAATTTTATCAAGATAAAATCTGCGAATAATGAGAAACACTAAAAACTAGCAACTTCGTTTAAGAAAAAATAGTAATTTCTAGGCATTTTTTGTTCTTGGAAATTTTCTAAGCAAAAGTTGCCAGCACATTTTTTTAAAAATAATATTTAACAAAAATAAAGACCCACACTGTGGTAACCTGCGAACATTCAAAGTTCATAAATTGTCCGCTATATTATTCACGGCGAGTGGCTCACATAAATCAGGACCTTCAGCCGCTATCTCCCTTCCATTAGTGACCTCAAGCGAAATACTCTTTTCTTAGAGATTTTCACCTTGTTTTAATAAAATATTCACGTAAATACTCAGGAAATCACAACAGGTTTTTTAGTAATAAGCTAATTTTAAACCTTTCTCGGTTTTTCCTTATATTTTCGTGTACTTAATTTATTAGAATCATGTTCACAGCTTAGATTCTGTAGGTACATTTTCATATCATTGTCATCATCATCAACAGGCAACAGCCTGTAGACTTCCACTGCTGAACGTAGGCTTCCCCCAGAGAGCGCCACTTTGAGCGGCACTTTATCATTGTGGTTTGAACGAATACGTAAGGGAATATTAAATTGTATACATACAAAGTCTTAACTTTCTCAAATTTTCGGGATGAAATTGATGAATTCAAATATTTATAATTATTTATATATCGACTGTCATCAATAACACTCTGCTTTTAATCTTAATCCCAACTCATTGCGTTGCGGCATCCACCGCAGCTTCCAAATAATAAAGGAGGGTGGGGAAAAAGCGATGGTCTGTCGCCGCGAAGTGTCGATAAATGAGAGGCCGTTTTTTGTCCTCAAACTAGCGACGGTTGCGATAATATCGGAGTCCGCACGACTCGCCGACGGTAATGTCTGTGCGGATTATTGCGATATAAATTGTCCGCAGTTGCCCGTTTGATTCTTTAAGGTTGCCACGTACTTAGCTATTTTTTGTGGTCCATACATTTATATACAGACTTTTTTATTTGATACTAGTTGACCCGCTCCCAGGTTAATTAGTTTTACGTCCTAACCTTGTATGGGTAAGAGGGAAGCAAAAGGGAAAAATATAGGGGAAATGAATGAATGGATGGGACGACAACAGCCCCAGCCCTGTTACAGTTTCATTATAATTATGTATAGAAGAAGATAGGTGTGTATCTATCTTCTTCAGTCCAATTAATAATATTGATACCTCTAATTATTAAAGACACAAAAAGACCTACAATATTGTTTATTTCTAATAGCAGGTAAATAAATAAACATTCACTGTATGTACAGAGTAAAGAGTGTTTTACCATTGATGCTACTTTAATTCCTGTTTTTCAACTAACTTTACCTGAAAACGAATAATAGTAATTCACGACGCATCACGATTGGCAACCCTACCAAAACGAGAATTTTCCGCGTTTGACCAGTCACTCCCCAAAGGAACATTTAACGATATTAGAGCTTTATTTTTTATAGTTCGGGACAAAAAGAGCTCAAACGATATATTTTACGAAGTGGCTACTTTATATTTTCTATTTTGTTATGAAAAAGAGTCGTATTGAAATATAGAGTCGGGAGGGAAATATTCTATTTCAATAAATAATAACGTTAACATTATTACTTCATCGTTTTGAATAGGTATTTATTGTTTTAAATTTAATGTTGGTAAGATTTGTTTGTTATGTTATGATACCCTTTTATAATATTGGCGATACACTTAAATATTTTTTAATATTTAACCTTTTCAATAGCACGCACTTTTTGTAGAAAATTGCTCAAAATGTTCAAACAATAAGCTTTAAAAAATATCCAAATATTTTGAATGTTTCAGCTCAAAAAAAGGACGTACGTAAGCTCAGGTGATATCAAAAGTTGCAACAAAGGGCGCGAAAAACCCCATTGTTATCGAGGGCATAATTTATTAGGGGCGCAGGCTCAGTGAGACCTTTTTTTATATATCATCGCATTATCCCCACTTGGAGAGTTACAACTTCTTAAAAGAAATCAGGGGAAATTAATTTAAGGCGTTTAAAAACTGTCCGAAACAAGCGTTGACTTTGGGGCCGTTTTGATAAATGTCCTTTGTGGTCATTAGTGGAGGTGGAACAATAAATAGGTAAAACAAACTTAGAGGGTAATACGAAAGAAGTCATTATATCACTAACATGTAAACGAAGTTCGTAGAAGGTTGTTCGTATAGTGTAACGTTTTCAATAATGGATGTTTAGAGCACTAGGTGGTAGAACTTTTCTGAAAAGTTCGTCTAGGTAGGTACCACCGCTCTGCCAGTTATTCTGCCGCCAAGCAGTAGTGTGCAAGCACTATTGTGTTCCGGTTTGAAGGGCATTGTAGCTAGTGAAATTACTGCGCAAATGAGACTTTATGACCTGATTACACAGTGTAGTAATCTGATTACAAGGCTGTGTGATGTCTCAGGATGACGTACGTAGTGCAGCGTCACACAAAACTTTTTTATTTTTAAGTTCCGAGTAACACTGCAACTGTTATGGGCGGCCGTGTCGCTTAACATTAGGTGAACTACTAGCTCGTCACGTCATTCATTCACATAAAAAAGAAAACTGTGCATCAACCCCCATCCAATAAGACCAATAAAACCTGTTTAGTACTAATAGTTACAGAATCAATGCTTAAAATGGCAGAATGGCAAGAGGTTAAATTTAGTTTTCTTTTCTCATATTTTGGCTCCACACATAGTATAATTAAAAGTATTCAGTGTCAAGTATTGTATATTTTCATCGAATTTTAGAATATTTTACGTATTTAAGTCTTAGTTATAGTCATAGTCCAGTCTAAGTCAGGTCATAGTCCAGTCTAAGTCATGCTCTAGTAAAGTGGTGGCAACTTTACTAGAAGCTTTTATGGAATTTTGGAAGCAACACCTAAAACCACGTTACATCACATTATATCTCATAACCACACTCATGCTTGTAATTCATCACTTAATGCGTAAAACGCCACCAATTTTAAACATTAACACTGGAAAAAGCACAAGTTTTGAGAAATAATACAATGCAACGACGTGAACTTTTTCGCGTTAAACTTTCGTTTATTTCAGTTCTTCTTGTATATTTTTCAATCAACATTGTGTTACCATTTTTAAAAAAAAAAGTGACACAAATACTTTAACATTTTATAAAAATGTAAATGTCCTCAAAAATAAAAGCCGCTCCACCCTGCTCATCCGTATTCGATTAAAAGTGTCCCTAATATTTTTATCTCCTCACATAAATACCCAGTAATGAGCGACCCAAAATTCTCGACCAGTTATAAATTTATTCAAGTCTACGCATCCCACGCGTTCGAGTGTGCATAACTTTGATACAAAAATAATCTGCGTATTATATTAAGACCCCTATTAATTCAAGCAGAAATTATTTACTCGAAATTTTAATTTTCATACAAAACAATCACATGTTTTAGGACGAATGTGGTTGCGGGGAGTGGCTTGCGTGATTTTCTCTTCTCACCCAGGAAATGGGCCCTTTTTCTTGTTGCAATTTCCTATTGCATGATAAAAGGAAATAAGTTACGTTGATCTAGAAGCGGTGGGAAAGCCTATTGGTGAAATATGGCAATACTACCTATGGCTTCGGTTTCTCCCACAGGACACAATTTGCCGAAAATAAAACGAAATTCGGTGCCAGCGTGAGATGAAATTAGGTTGCTATCGAAATTAGTTCTGTTGTGAAAATAACTCTTCCTTGCAGCGCTAAGTGGTATCAAATATAAATATAGATAGGTGCATTTAAAATAAGCTGAGATATTGTTTTATTTTGCCTTATTTGTAGGCTTAGTTTATTTTACACAAGAAAGTTTGCAATACGTAGCTATGTAGGTAGGTTTTTTTTTATGAGAATGACGTGACGAGCTGGTCGTTCACCTGATGTTAAGCAATACGGCCGCCCATAACAGTTGCAGTGTCACTCGGTATTGCAAACTGATATTGTATTGTGATTTATCACTGTATTTTCTGTAAAATGGTGTTGTCAATAAAGAGTTTATCTATCTATCTATCTATGTAGGTATAATTATTAATTTTATATTATTCCCAAAAATATTTCAAAAATTAACAACAATTCGTCTAAACACGACAAACGTTAATTCAACGTTTTATTTGCTCACCCCGTTTTGTTTGTCACAGGGGTGGACGCGTAAACTTTAAAAGCGTTTTCATTGTGATGTAATTGAAAAATCGGTGCTGCGAACTACAAACGGGCAACGTATCCATTATTCACGCGACAATCACGTGAAATACGGAAAAACGATGCGAAAAACGAATTCCTGTTGTTTCACGACGATTCGACGCATAAAAAATTCAGCGACTTAATCGCGGGTCCGTCCAAACAAACGGGAACCGATGAGTCGACAAAGTAAACGATCTACAAAATAGTTGGCAATTTGCGAAGTTCGTTTGCGGAAACAATCAGAGGACATGCGAATGCCTGCAATTAAGTTCTTTTATTTATTTTATTTATTGTGGAAAAATATAACTTGGGTACCCGTAGGTGTCGTATATTTTGAGAGCATTATGCTTATGACAGATTCTCATAACATACTCATATTGACGGATTTATATTTTTGCAGATTTTCGTTTAAACTAAATCTCACAATTACTGATTTTCATGTATTTCCAGATGTCGCGAGCACATTGTTACTTTTTTAAGTACGGAACTCACTATGCATAAAAAACATGCTTAAATGTTAGACAATAAAGTTTAACGTGGTTAAATCGCAGTTGGTTAATTTTTAGCTAGTTTCTGAAGGGAACAGTAGCTAGTGAAATTATTGGGCAAATGAGATCTTAGGACTTGATTCACTGTCTAGAAATAATTTGGATTGCAATGTGCCGATGTCTCAGCATGGATTGAATGACGTTACGAGCTAGTCGTTCACCTGGTGTTAAGCGACACGGCCGCCCATTACAGTTGCAGTGTCTCTCGGAAATTTAAAATAAAAGTTTCGCTTGACACTGCTCTGCGCACGTTATCCTGAGACATCACACAGTCTAGTAATCAGATTACTAGACTATGAAATCAGGTCCTAAAGTCTCATTTGCCCAGTAATTTCACTAGCTGCCAAGCAGTAGTGTGCAAGCACTACTGTGTTCCGGTTTAAAGGGCATTGTAGCTAGTGAAATTACTGGGCAAACGAGACTTCATGGCCTGATTACACAGTCAGGTAATCTGATTGCTGGACTGTGTGGTGTCTGGGGATGACGTGCGCAGTGCAGTGTCACGCGAAACTTTATTATTTTAAACTTCCGAGAGACACTGCAACTGTTATGGGCAGCCGTGTCGCTTAACATCAGGTGAACGACTAGCTCGTCGCGTCATTCATTCTCATAGCTGCAATGCGCTTCAAACCGGAACACAATAGCGCTTGCATACTACTGTTTAGCGGCAGAATAACTGGCAAAGCGGTGGTACCTACCTAGACGAACTTTGCAGAAAGTCTACCTAGTATACTTATAGATAACCCGGTATCAAATCGACTATCAATCTTAGAATTACAATGGGTAGATATCTGATTTGTTTGGAGTTCTACACTGAACACGTTGAATTTTAAAACTGTATGTTCGGTCATGAAAAATGCTTCCATCAGCCAAGAATGCTCCTCGTTATTTTTCTCGAAGAACCTGCCATGCGGGCCTTCACATCGGATCCCCAAATCCCGCATGCTAAGGGGGAGATATAGCTGACTCATCAAAACAATAAACAAAGTATCAGGGGCCAATTTATTTTATTATTATGCACACAGCCCTATGATTTACGCTGCATAGCTTACAGGTTATGTTGGGTTGCCTGAATACCAAACAATTTTATGATTGCAACTGTTTTTTTAATTTGTATTAAGTGACGCATAACCAAAATTAGCCTTTATTGTACCTTATTAACTTTTATCAGCATTGCAATTCACTGCGGCAATGCTGAAATCATGTTACACCTACCGATGGTAAGTTAGAGCATTTGGTCTGTGCACATATTTGCATGGCCAATAATAAAGTCCATAACATCAATTTGTATGGTAGTAGCTAAGTACCATTTAGTGATAGCATGCACTTCACAAACAGGGTAAAAGGTAAAGTGAACCAGCGCTACATTTATTTGTTTATTGAATTCATATTTTTTTTGTACAATATAATATAGGTTTTAATCTCACAAATAAATAATAAAACTAAGATACTAATTACAATTAAACTATTTTATAAAACTAAACTACTACTACTAGGATCCGAAATGAGGAGATCCGCAGGAGAACTAAAGTGACCGATGTAGCTCTTAGGATTGGCAAGTTGAAATGGCAATGGGCAGGCCACATCGCTCGTAGAACTGACAACCGATGGGGAAGAAAGGTTCTCGAGTGGCGACCACGAACTGGAAGACGCAGCGTAGGCCGGCCCCCCACTAGGTGGACCGACGACCTGGTGAAAGCCGCGGGGAGCCGATGGATGCAGGAGGCGAGCAGCCGCTCTAAGTGGCGCTCCCTGGGGGAGGCCTATGTTCAGCAGTGGACGTCTTCAGGCTGTTAATGATGATGATGATGATGAAACTACTACCAAATTTAAACTATGAAATTAACAATACCTATAATACAAAACTAATCTATCAAACCACTACCAGTAGGCAAAGTGTCCAAAATGCTGGCATTATTGCCACGTTGAATGGCAATGCTCAACCTTTGGGCCAAGTAGAGGCCAGCATTTTGGTCATAGTAACCTAAATAGCGGTTTTATATTTGCGCCTTTTGGGGTCGAGACGCTGGGGCCATGGGGACCAAGTACACATTCAATTTTTAAAAAGCTATCCAAGCCTGGCCTGGTCGAAGCAACTAATTTTATTAGTATGGCTCTTATTTTTGAAGTTCGCCGAAATTTCTTTTTTTAAATGCTGTAAGTATAGCATATTGAACTCAATTCTCAATACGCCTACATACTTACAGGCACACACTAAACTGCATAAATCTAAGCTCATTTTTCTGAGACATTATAACAAAAATAAAACAATAATTAACTTTTT
The DNA here is from genome assembly GCA_963580505.1 of Ennomos erosarius. NCBI lineage: Eukaryota > Metazoa > Arthropoda > Insecta > Lepidoptera > Geometridae > Ennomos > Ennomos erosarius. Next base: position 4,957,594 of record OY756982.1, read on the forward strand.
ACTACGGACCTGCTCTATTAAGACGAAAACAAAACCAATCAACTAAGGTAAAGCTTGTTATTTGGTATGGTAATTGCTTGTTACTAACTTTAAAAGGGTTTTTTATGTGTAATAATAATGCAATGTAAATATTGTAGATACCTCTTACATTCATCACTTTTGCGATTCCCGGGAATTAGTTCCACTCTAGTCCTATTTTTCACCCGGGTTTCGGCAGTTTCAAGAGATTATCAATCAAGGAGCATTTCCCGGTACAAATTTATCACGAGCTTCTTATTGTGCTCCGGATAACACGATATCCAACGGAAATCCGGAGGGGAGGCCAGACATCATATTTTTATCATCATTATGTCAAGAAAAATTGTGAGGATATATTAGTGTGGAGCTGCCAAATTTTTTGAGAAAGTTTTAAATTCATTGTTAGCTGGAAAACTCGTTGCAGCTAACTATTACGAGTAGCTTGCTAACTTAATTCAAATCATAGGACAAATTCAAAATGAGTAATAATCACAGTATTTAGCTGTAAACCAATTTCTATTGCATAGGTGCATTTTTTAGCGATATAACTAACGCAAACTGCGTACCTATTTAAACACGTATTTAGAAGTATTCATTTTAAAAAAATTAACAGTTGTATTAAAACAAAAATATCAATGGGACGTTAGCGAGCTAATAGCAGAGTATATATATACCCCAATTAAACCAATGCGTATGTATTATAGCTATTCCTATAGCATGCTATATGGTATGCTACAATGGCTTGTTTAGTTATCAAGCACATAAAATTAAAAATATCGCTCTAGTCAGAAAAACTATTTCAATTCAAATTGACGGATATGATTTACCATTTCAGTTTTTTTTAAGCACTCTGTGCATCTGCATCGCTACATGCTGCCGATGTAGTATTTAGTAGTTTATAATTTTTTGGAATCAAGAGCAATTTTAGGTATGTCTATATTATGACTAACGTCTCACTTTTTATCCGTGGTGTTTTTAACTGGGGTTCCATATTATTGGCTGATTAATGATAACGTAGACATGAATGAATTGTAAAGGAAGCAAGTGGAAAAACAAGCAGAAATGCATACGTGATATGAATCGACCTTATATTGTGACTACTAATTTTAGGACTATTATTTCGAAGAGACGTTATAATACAGTTGTGTATATAAATAGGCCCTAATTATAACCAGTTATATCAAAATAAATATTAGTAAAAGTATGGTAAAGTGTGGCTCAAAGTGGCGCTCTTTGAGGGAGGCCTATGTTCAGCAGTGGATGTCTTCAGGCTGATGATGATGATGATGATGATGATGAAAAGTATGGTTATATAGGTCCAATATTATATATTTAAGAAAATACCAAATAGTGTCAAGAATTTGGAAGACAATATTTTCAAAAAGCATCTTAAGAAAACTATTGAATGAATTTCTTAATGACAAGTTTTAGGAAAGTGTGATGGTGCGGACCTTTGTTTGGATTTATAATTTTTTCTTGTTGACTATTATTAAAATATATAATTATATAATTTTATTAAGATGACCAAGTGTATAAAATGTACCAATATTTTATTTAGAAATTTTTAATTATACTAACTTTATAAGAATTAATTGACTGTTATGCTAGGTAGGTACTTTTTATTAAAATTGCATCTCTCTCATTTGTTGGATGCCAATTTTGGCAAAACATGATGTGACGGCTAAATACTTTAATTAGATCACGCAGGTGTTATAGTACAATGGCGAAGGAATTGTATTTAGATTTATTTAATACGTCGGCTTCCAAGCTGAAGCAAAGTTTAAAAAAATTGTTTTTTCAACTCTTAAAATCAGTTTTGTTATTATTAAGTAATGTTTCGAATTATTATTGTTTTGGTCTTATAAGAAAAGGAATCAAGTATCCTATATCTTAACTTACCTCCTTTTTTTTTTAATTTGGTCTAACGCCTGTGTAGTTTTGATAAAAAGTACGTAGTTACATAAATTTGAAAATTCATACTTAGCCTTAAGTTATTTATAAATATTCATCATGTTTTTTAGTTATCTTTAAGTTTTCCGAAGATAATAAAATAAAATAAATAAATATCTTTTGTCTGGCATCATTTCATGATAATGTGTACATTATATATTCATGTTTAACAAATAAATTTATCTTTTGCTTTAATAAAACTGTACAAGTGTGAAATTAAAAACTAATTTTTTTATTTAATAATTATTTATTTTATGTAAATATTAATCATGTAAATAAATAAGAATAAGAACGTTCATAACATCTTTGAGGATGATTTCGCTTTCTAAATCATAAGTGTAGTTATGATCTTGATTAGATTTTAAGCTATTTTCATCATTAGCCTAACATTTTCCCACTGCTGCGCATGGAATGAGTTTAGGTGATAATCCACCACGCAGAGCCTTTATTCTCTATCCATTCCTCACTTCGAATCCACGTGAATTCCTTGTCTTACATAAGTAATCTGCATGAAGCATGATGGTTTTGTATTAGTTTGTGGTACCCCCCTGTGCATCGGTTTAAGATTGCACGGGCGCTGCAGAGCCGCATTTGCTCTTTCTCCCAAACCATTTCGAATAAAAATACAATTTTTTTTTAATTCTTATTTCTACTTCTGTACAAATTTTACTTTTCACACGCGCTTGCATAAAACAAACCTATTCATCCCGCGATATATAAGCAATCGTCTGAAAAGTTGCTTCAATCGATATGCCAATGGCGATTTCATATTTTAACACGACAAAATCGAGAAGCCACGACTTTTCTTCGCCTACCTTATGTTTTTTGAAGTATATAATTCTGCAGGGTTATAGGTTATTGTCTAGATGGAAAGAGGACGAGAGATCTGAAGGCTGTAGGCGGTGGGCGTTTCAAGAATGACCACGCCTTTGAGGGGCGTGGTGGGATGTTAAAATAATTCATTGGGAAAATTTTATTTAATGTAAGAGTAAAAAGGTGAGGATAAAGGAAGTAGGTATGTATGAATGCACTTATTAGGGGACAATTTTGCTGGCTAAAGAACTAAGCAGTACTTAGCGATTGCATGTAAAGTTTTAACTATTTTATTACTTAAATGAATAAGTTTTTATGTAATTCATTCTCATAATAAAAAAGAAAAAATAATAATGAAAATGATGATTAATTCTGGAATATTATCAGTTAATACTGACTTTTATTCATTTAATATAATTCCAATAAAAAATCTTCGTTTGAAATTTTATTAATTTATATTTTTATTGCGAACGTAATAAACCGGTGTTATTCCGGTATCTGGTAGAAAAAATACAATAACTTAATAGATCAAAGAAACAAGAACTAAGAAATTCATAGCTTACTGTTTTGACTCCCAAGTAAAACTAAATTCTGCCGTAATTTCGTGAAGTCAATTTAACATTTGATATTAAAAAAGATAAATGTAAAAAATATTATTCTTATTTAAAAATATCCGAAAGGTAAACTATAAGAAAATTAAAATGTCTCACCATCCTGCTACGAGGACCTCTACGCCGTAGCACAGCTTTGGTAGTTAATTCGTATCGCCCAAGACTAGGCGGAGCTTTCCCATCGAACGTCACACGAAGTTTTCCGATTTTCAACGGCCGACACAGCAACCAGTTACTGTAGACCTCTACACTTAAATACAGACTCGTCCTTTTTGTGCTAAATTGAAAGAATGGCAAGAGACGAGGTGGGTCTAGGAAAATTGGTTCTGAATAAGGCTGAAGGGATTCGTCAGGATGTGGTTACGTAACTTCAGTTAAGCAAGCGCCGCGTTACGGGAAGGACGTTAGGTGTTTGTTGCAAAACATAAACAACAACAACGTGTTTATTGTCGTAAACAACGCGCGCAACTTTGTGGGACTTTGCTGTTTGAGATTTTGAGGTAATGTATTTTTGAAGTGTGTTTATAGTATTGTTTATTGTAATGTATGGAAAATGTAAGCTTTTATTATTTTTGTGAAGTTTTTGTTCATTTTAACCGATTAACTGATGTTTCAACCAGGCAAGCCCGAACAAACATGTTAATTTGTTAAATATTTTAAACAAGCTACCTGAGAGCGCAAGTTACAGGCTGCTAATTAAAACAATAAATAATCCAATTGGTAGTCCTTTTTTTACATAACTATTTGTTGAGTAATTAAAACATTAATGAGATTTACATAAAAGGGGACACTGGCTAATCTATGAAACAAGTTATATTTTTAAACAGTGCAGTGCGCAGTGCATTGTCACGCGAAATTTTATTATTTTAAAGTTCCGAGTGACACTGCAACTGTTATGGGCGGTCGTATTGCTTAACATCAGGTGAACGACGAGCTCGTCACGTCATTCGTTCCCATAAAAAAAATTATCTTTTCTGTGTATTTTTTAAAACAACACTAATTTGTTCGAAGTCATTAAAATATTTTATAGTTGTAAAAGAGTTTTAATAAATTGTTTAAATAAGGGCCACCAATACACCCTCCGCTCGCATTATAGTTCATGAGAGACGGTGACCACTATCAGGACCCTTACCACAAACTAATACAAAACCATCATGGTTCGTGATAGTAATGCTTCAAGGTTACAATAATATTGTTCGAATTCGTACCATGAACTTATAAAGTATTCCTGCGCGAGAACGAGACGTCTACATTTTTATATAGCGTTATCACTGTCGCACGTCAGTGTCAACATGATGTATTTGAGTGAACGATAAATCGTTACGTTAAAACGTGGCATCATCAAAACGGCTCTACGTCAACAACATTAGAGTATTCTTACTTTTATGTCATTTGTTAATGTATGATTGAAGTAATAATGCTATAAGAGGTTGTGGTAGGCCTCCAGTCTGTTTGATTATTTGTCTTAATATTTTAAAAAAGCGGAGGTGAAATTCCAATTGGTTCATAGTTGGTAAAGTTTTACATAAAAAATGTATGTGTTCAATGAAAAAAGTGGCCACTTCAAAAAGTGATATTAAAAACCTACGCTGCATCTTCCGGTTCGTGGTCGCCACTCGAGAACCTCTTTTCCCCATCGGTTGTTAGTTCTGCCAGCAATGTGGCCTGCCCATTGCCAGTTCAACTTGCTAGTTCTAAGAATAGAACAAGAATAAGAAATCTTTTTTTCCAAAACTATTTACAATGAATCATAATTAAAGGTACATACAATATCAATAAAAACATTGACTGCTACTGTAATATGATAGGCGTTACAACGGGCCCCAAACTAGGCTAGGAGGTATTGGGTACCCAATACCTCTAGTTAACAAAATAGTGCTTGTATTTGCGCCGAGTAACGAGATGTAAGAACAACCGTAGGAAAGAAACGCAAAAATGTAAAAATAACTAATAAATAAGTAGACATAGTAATAAATATGGGTTTTGTCGTCCTTCCGCAACGTTTTTTTATATCAATATTATGTTATTTTATTTTGTTTTATTTTATTTTATTTTATTTCACATGGAAAACTAACAGCTGCTTAGAAGCTAATAAGTTATGATTATAAACACAAGAAAGCCTTAAACAGTTTTCGCTTATGTTATAAAGTTCAAAGTTTAAAGTGTCCTAACAGATACTGTATGTTATAGATATTGTAAGAAAACTGAGAACATGGGTGCGTTTTAATATTACCCCAGATAATATAATACATATTACTAAAAAAATCATTAATGAAAATGATTAAGAGCTATATTGGTCAATTTATTTCAACAACAAAAAACAAAATATACTGAAGATTTATTGATAATCGTTTCACTTTCAAAATCTAGCACACCTACGCAATATTACCACTTGAAACACTTAAATGCATTCAAGGGTGCAACACCGAGGGTAAACCACCCCACGTGAAGCCGCGAGGGTGGCATCCGTAAACAGGGTAAACAAAGGGTGTACGCGTAAACAACGGGGATGATGCAACTTAATTTGGAAGTGGTAATCGATTTTTTTAATAAATACATGATTTGTAAAGACAAATACTTGCATGAAAATTAATTATTTAAAATTTACCGTCTGGGCGGTTATTCTCTATGGAAACACAGATTCCACACGATACGAAACCACGTCGTTATCGTGTCTTGTTCAAATCGTGTCACAGCGTCAGATATACCTTCACTTTACATTAAAGTTATCTTTATTTTGAATAAAATATATTGATATAAGTGGTCATATCTTTTGATGTGTTGATGTTTCGGAACGCGTCTCGGTAAAACATACGATTTTTGGCAGTTCAAATCGCGCCAATTTCAAATTCATTTCGCGCGGTTTTGTTTTCGTTTCATAGAGAATACAGTTTTGCAGATTTCTTATGTAAGACAAGGAATTCGCGTGGTTTCAAAGTAAGGAATCGATACGGAATAATGGCCCAGGTAGCTAACTATTATAATATCTGTTCCGTCAGTAAACATCATGAACATCTGCTCATGTTAACAAGTAGAAGTTAATAAGTATAAGCAATAGATACATTTATTAAAAATTTTAGGACCGGTTATCAATAAAGTTCTTTTTATTCATGACCCAAAGTACTTTTGGGTAGAAAAGCGTTGGCACTTTTTGTACGGAAAAGAGGGCGCTTTAAACGCTTCTCTTAAAACCGGCTAGTAGTAGGACTCACGCACTGTACGTTCCAAACACATGATACAATTCTTTTTCTCCCTTTGATTCTTTTCATTTTTAAACAAAAACATATAATTTATTGAAAAAATTCAAAAGGGAAAAGGTTCTTGGTGGAAAGCCAACAATACTTATCCTGCGACTGGAATAAAACTAGTCCATAGCTTCAAGGTTATGGGCCGACAAACATAGCACCACACCATGGGCTGGGCGGCTATCGAAAAATTGCCGCCCAGCCCAACACATGCCCACAGTCATATTAATTAGATTTAATTATCAACTTTATCCGAATACTTGATTATCAAAGCCAGGAGTAATCTTGCCACAGATTAATAATTCACAGAGGCGACAATTGAAACCGTGATACCTGTTATTAAATATGTAAATTAGTTATTTATTCAAGTCTCGGCGTCTTACAAAAGGGGAGATATTAGGAACTTTCGTAATTCGTTGCTCGACTGTCATATCAATTCAGATTTGTACGAGTGGGTTAATTTTGCTAATGACCCAGGTACCACTTTTGTATTACAAATTATGACACAAAGAACATTTTCATATTCTTAATTTGAGTTAATGTCATCATCATCAGCATGAAGACGTTCATCTGCCAGCAAGTGCCACTCTGAGCGGGTACTTATTTCTAGCATCCAACAGCTCTCCGCTGTTATAACCAAGTTGTTGTTCGATCACCATTCAAATCATCATCATCACCATTAACAGCCTGAAGACGTCCACTGCTGAACACATGCCTCCCTCAAATAGCGCCACCTTGAGCGGCCACTCGCCTCCTGCATCCAACGGCTCCCTGCGGTTTTCACCAGATCGTCGGTCCACCGAGTGGGGGGCGGCCTACGCTGCGTCTTCCGGTTCGTGGTCGCCACTTTAGAACCTTTCTTCCCCATCGGTTTTTCTTCACCATTCAAAAATTAAATATTAAATACTAACTGACCTGCCCCGGCTTTGCACGGGTTTATTAGTTTTACGCCTTGTCTCAGTCTATAGGAAGAGGGAAAGGATGAATAGATGAAACGGCAAATAGAGGAGTGTGGGCTGTATAAACTTAATTGTTTTTTTTTTTCATATTTTTTGGTTTCCTAAAAATTATATTCAGATAGTCATTTAACTTTTTTATAAAATTTAAAGACGTGACGAGTTTGTCGTTTCCCTGGTGTTAATCGTCACTACTGTAAGTATTATATTATCTAGGGCGTCACGGTCAATTAATTGTAAAAATAACAGAAAACGAAAATGGGGTATATTAAACAAAACCAAGTCATCGTTACAGTACACTACAGAGTACTAATTTCATATAAAAAATATTATGCGTTTATCAAATAGGTAAATGGCAGCTGAATCCATCTGAGCTGATGCTTTTAACGTTAACATGCTGTTATAACCCAATAACTTAAACATGGTTTATCAAAGACACAGGTTTATGAATAGAAGCCCAATAACTAGCCTAAGTGCACGATGGCATAAGTTCCTCTGCAGCACTTACGCATTGTTCTTGTTCTATTTTTCAGCTTGGCGGTTCAACCTTTGAGTTGTAAGATAATAATTATGTAAAATCATACAAAAGGCTTCTTCGATATCTCTGGCAGAACTTTAGCATTGAGTAGGTACCTTTTTTAAACATTTTACGTTACACCGCTCATGATTACGTTAAGTTGCAAGTTGTGCAACTGCATGCAGATTATACAGTGCCTAAGGCCCGTTTTCCCTTGAGGACGGTTCAATTTAGATTATTTATTGTTAGAGAGTGGGCCACGGCGAAGACTGCCGGAGGTTCGGCTAATTTCCAAAATAAATATTGGCTCAATCATACTCCGGTCTTGGACGGAATTGGATGGAAGCATTGTTTCGAGTTTTGGATATTAATTTTAATGAATCAATTTGTAATTTAGCTTTGACTTTGATGCAAAAATATTTATTTCCGATTTCTATGAAGTATAAGTAATATTATTTGCTATTAAAAATGTATAATATTTATACCTTAGTCGTGCACTCAACAATGCACACTGCGTAAATCCTGAGGCGATTTTTATAATTTTTTTGCGGCAGAGAAAACTATTTATGTACCTAGTCTATATAAAGTTTATACTTTTTAACCTTACCAGTTTTATTTTTCATTTTAACGTTTTACAGGTCATTGATTGACTCGTCTTTATATACGTCTACGACTTTTTGAGAAACTTTAATAGAGCTCTGCTTTTTAACTTTATTTTCTACAATTACAAAGCAACAATCTCTATTTACTGTTTCTTTCATTTTCAGGATGTTAAAGTTATGCATGCGCATTTACCAAATGCCTTCTTGTTTCGTTGATCACATTTATAATAATTATTACAACTCCCAGTGTTTTATTTTGCACAAGCCACGTCGGTCATCTCAAGTTTACAGCAAGTGGTCCTGATGTTGCAAACAACAAGATGTACATATCTCGCATTGTTTTCAATACATTACCCAAAGACAAGCTCTCGGCAAACAGCCGACGGGCTCCGTCAACACAATTATTATACTCGGACAGCCACCCCAGTTGGACGCCCTCTAAATAAATTAACTGGACTGAGAAAACATTGGTGCCAATCCTACATGGATGCCAGGACTGCTGTAGATTAATTGCTTTGGGTTTTGTCTTTGGAATTGTCTTTACACGATAGATTAAAAAATTATGAAAGAACTTTCTAGACCTAAACCTTTTTTTTTAATTTTGAAGTTAATCCTATTTATGATTAAAAAATCCTTCTTTGTTCAAAGATAAAATTTCAACCGCAATTCCTCATAAATTGTCCTATTATTAATCATTAGTCTTATTTAGCTCAACCAATATAAGTATTATTATGTGTAGGGAACAATACTTAAACGAATACGTTGTTATAAAGGTTCTATTGTGTCGTCTTAGAATAAATTCAGTACAGCAAGCATTTCACCTGCATTAACTGCCTAATAAACTTGTAAAAAAATCTCGTTTTGCTTGTTACAGGTAACCATAATGGCTACACCAAGGCCCGCAGCTCCCATTACCAGAACAAAGAAACAAAACCATGCCAACATTCCCTGTCCAATCGAAAACTGTGCACGATTTACATACGGGAAACTCCCGGACCACCTCACTAAGATCCATGGCCTTACAGGCTCCGAAAGAGACGCTCTCAACGAACAGCAAAGAAAACGATTCTTCAACGGAGAACTATGTCAAGTTCGATATCTAAAAGAAGCCGCAATCAGAGACCTCTGGGGATCAGATTATGAAGACCCACACATTAGAGCGAAGATACACCAAAGCTATGCTCTAGTCAAGATCAGGATAATACCGCTTGCAGCTTCGCAAAGAGCTCGTCCATTAACGGAACAAGATGCGAATGTTCTCACTGCTTACAATGCAAGAACTGCGCCAAGACCAGCGAGAACTCAACGACCGAGGAAGCGGCCACGGCCTTACCCCGAACCTCAAGTGAAACAGCCAGAGAGATCATCCAGTGAATCAAGCGAGGCAAGTGAGGAGGAGCATAACCCGTTACCACCATCGCCTCCCCCTTCATCGCCATCTCTTCCTCCATCACCCGCTCCGTACGAGCTCCAGCCTGTAGAAACTCGCTTACGAGACATATTTGACTCCAAAGTTGATGCTGGATACAAAGCCGTGATCGATGACATGAAAAAGTCAATGACCATGGGGCGTACTCTTGGAGCAAGAAAGCGGAAAGCTTATAGGACTTACAGGCGATACGCAAAGAGGCTGATCGCTTATTTGCATCGTCAGCATTCACCATTGGCTTATGATGTAGACGTGCTTCTCTGCGGGGAAAGCCAAGTATGCGAGTTTTTGAATCGAGTCAGTAGCGAGCATAAAACCAAAACGCTAAGAAATTACATAGTTGCTGCGATCAAGCTGCTAGATTCGAGACTGTTTGCAATAGAAACTGATCCGTCGTGTAAACAGAAAGTGGCTTCGATGACCCGTGTTTATAACGTTCTTCATGGGAGATTGAATGAATGTGATAGACTTCTAGCCCAGAAGCAAAGACCTAGTAATCCAGCTGAGAGCTTCGATAGCGTGTCTGCGGAACCTATATTCACTGATGGGTACGACGACTTGGTGTAGGTGCCAAGGTTTACCTACAGTAGCTTTTGTATCCGGCTTTCTGAAATATTTTAATGTTAATCGGTATTGTTTTGAGTGAAACTTTGTAGTAATGTTATCAAATAACAGATACGTCTTTGTAAATAGAACTCATTTATTTGTTAACTGTATATAAAAATAGGGCACCTTTAGCAGCCTAAAATTACTTATTAAATTCAGGTCACTTATTTGGAAGTCAGCATATTTATTATTGTCTGCCTTTTTGAGACATAATATTGCATTTCAGTGAATTTACCAATTTTTTTATTTCACTGTCCGTATTCGGATCACTGGGGGTCTAGCAAAAATTCCTTTCCGTTAACGTTAACACCAAACGATAGCCCTAAAATGTATGGAGAACACAGATTAGAGAAAAAAAATCTACTATAATGGAGGATTAGCTTTGACAGCTGCGAAAAAGTTTTCCGCAAGGGCTGTCATTCTCATACATTTTGGTTATCGTTTGGCGTTAACGCTAATGGAAAGGGATCTTTGCTAGGCCCGCTGGTGTTTTGTGGCTCTTAAGTATTCATAAAAATTAATAATAATTGTAATCTAGGTACATTTCACTTGTTCAACTTTCATTTGATACTATTTGATCACAACGACAGCAGGAGGACGTCCACGGCTGAACACAGGCCCCCGTAAATAGGCATGATGACTACTATTAAAAATGAACAAGTAAATAATACTTTCGTAAAGAAGATTAAAAATGAATGCAACAATTGAAAGAATAAGTAAAATCGGTAAATAAATCACGGAGTAATAAGCTTTTAAAGTTTCTATAGAAGGCATCACCTGTCCCTTTCTCGCGAAACAGAGCGCCTCCATAGTTACTATGAAAAATACACCTGTGACGTCACATGCCAAAGAAATTGTATGTAAAGCTACCACAGCTTAGTAATGAGGTACTGTGACGACATTGCTCTGACGCGTGACGTCACTGGCCGTTTGAGCTAACTCTTTCAATTCTGGTTTTTAAAATGCTAGTAGGTAACTTTGTTGTTTTTTGAGATATTTTATTTTTGTTTTCACAAATGTTTATCTTTTGAGGAATATTTTTAATTTATGAAAAAAAAATTTTTATCATGCCTATTGCCACTTTGGGCGGTTATCATAGGATTTTCCAATAACCACCATGCTTGACAGGCGGCTTGGTGGCTGCCAGGTATTTTAATGTACCGAGAGAAATGCTGTTGCCCGTTCTCAGATCCATTTGATCACCAAAGCCGATTTTACATTAATTTATGTCTGGGATGGCAATTGGTATTACTTTACTAAATGTAAATATTAAACTACGTGTTTCAAGCAATACTACTTTTGTATTTCGTAGATTGTATCTATTTAAAATGTATTTATTGAAAGAATATCGTTCGGCCTTGTTAATAAAGCGTCGAGTAGCCTTGGACTAGTTGAACCACCTTTTATCTTTTTCGATCAACTTCGATTTTCGAATGTCAAGAAAAAGACAAAAGATGGAGTAACTAATTCAAAGGTACTCCATATTTATTAGTAAGGCCCTTAGGGTTTATGTGCAATAATTATCTAAGCGTTGTTCTCATGCATTATTTATGTAATGTAAGTTAGAATTTTAAAAATCATTGTAAAAATCATGGTTTTATTTATTTGATATGTAAATAAATGAGCTAGTCATATCGTTGTGTGATATAATTTCACCAAACTTATGTCTACTATAACACCGAGTTTCCTATACACAGAGCAACTGATATACAAAATGATACATTGGAGTCATGTTTAATAGGTAAGTCTAAGGGCGTCGTTCTCTATATTCGAGTAAAGTTCCGAGTTGGCTAATCACCACGTAATGTCATTTGTAACTGCAGTAACGAATTTCAGAATGTCCGAGTAGCGCTAACCGACCAGTAAACCAGGGCGTTACTTACAGGTCACATCAGCTGCCGAGTAGTATGGTTAACCAACGGCTATAGCAAAACTTGTCACAAGGTCACATGTGTTTGTAATTTATTATTATAGTTTGTATGCCACAAATACTGAGATCTACGGAACAGAAAACTACCAATCCTGTTGAATACGTTAAGCAGGCGATACTACTATAAAAACATTGACTACCATTCCTGTTTCCATTTCGAAATCAGATACTTATGAATATAGAAATCATTGTATTTAATTAATAAAATAGTCCACTCAGAACCGCGGGGAGCCGATAGATGCAAGAAGTTTGCAGCCGCTCAAAGTGGTGCGCTTTAGAGGAGGCCTATGTTTAGCAGTGGATGTCTTCAGGCTGATGATTATGATGATGATGACGACTAAAAAAGTTTTTGAACAGTTTTAATAAGTATGTTAAATACCTATATATTATGATATTTTTATTTTGTGTTGTTTTAATTTTGATTATTGTGTCGAGATAAAACCATATTTCAGGTAGCTCTATAGGTAGTACTTATTACATTTTCCGTTGAACTGTATAATGTAATCTAAATTCGTATTACATTCCTCATTACATTAATTTAATTAGTTGATACCCCTTTTTGTAAAGGTAATTCCTTACCTATTTACTGTTTTTAGGTAGGTAATAAATACTCCTTGAAGGGCACCTACCGCACCGCAGCATATAGCTGGCACAAAAAATTACAAAAAAATAAAAAACGAACCCAAAATGGCGTCCCTGACAGCAGTCAGAGTGACTATTAAATGAACGTAATGAACAATTGACGTTGCTACAGACCATCCTAAATTTTTACTCACTGAGTAGTTGATCGAAACTCTGTTTTCGTTCGTGTAACTGGGAAGAACTACTCGCCGCCTTTACGTCCTGATCAGTATTACTCACTGGCTAGGTAATCGTCACTTTAATCGAATATTCTCTATATTATATTATATGCGAAGCCCTAAGTATATTTATTTATTTATTTATTTATTTATTTATACTTCAGCATAAAATAATGTACAAGGAGAACTTAATGCTACGAAGCATTATCTACCAGTCAACCTGGATGTGCAAGAAAAAATGGTAGCGGTGCAGTAAAACTAATGTTAGAATCAAGGAATCAAGGATAAAATAAAAATGCTTATAATAATAATAATATTAAATAAAATAAAAAATACACCTACTTACATAATTATAATAGATACACTTACATAAAAAAACTTACTAATAAACATACTTACTATTTAGTATACGCTAAAATACCTAGGTATATATACCTAGGTACTATGGGATAGGTATGCTATGTAGTTTTGACTCTACTTAACCTATCAGGATCAGTATATATACTCTAAATGGTTTTTGTTAAAGAATAAGGCACAAATTATATTATTATGTCAACTAAACATACCTCCTTGTTACAGTCATTATGATTAACTTTCCATATGTCTAGGTAGGCCCACTTTTCCAGGGCCTGAAGTCTGCTATTTCAATTTTGTCATAATGGTTCACGAATGGTACAATAATGACCGATTTTGACATTAATAGTAATCTACTCCGCAGGAGAAATAAAGTGACCGATGTAGCTCTTAGGATTAGCAAGTTGAAATGGCAATGGGCAGGCCACATCGCTCGTAGAACTGACAACCGATGGGGAAGAAAGGTTCTCGAGTGGCGACCACGAACTGGAAGACGCAGCGTGGGCCGGCCCCCCACTAGGTGGACCGACGACCTGGTGAAAGCCGCGGGGAGACGATGGATGCAGGAGGCGAGCAGCCGCTCTAAGTGGCGCTCCCGGGGGGAGGCCTATGTTCAGCAGTGGACGTCTTCAGGCTGTTAATGATGATGATGATGATGATGATGAGTAATCTACTTATTGCTTTGTAGACTACTTAACTATTGACAGATTTATTGATTATATGACAGATTTTGACACTAGAGTCTGGCTAATGAAAAACTGAAAAACGTGCGGCAAATTTAAAAACATCACCACGGCAGCCCCAAACTAAGAACAAAACTTGAAAATATTTATGCAAAATTGTAAAACATAAACTTCATTAAGGAATCAAAGTGAGTTGTTTCAAGGTTTCACCTTAGTTAGGGCAGCCGTGCCATTATTTTTTAAATTTGCGTGAATTTCAGTCTCAACTTTCAGTAGCCAGACTTTAGTCTACTTATGGTTTGTAGACTACCATTAGTGTCAAAATCCTTCATTATGGTAGGTACCATTCATGAACCATTATGACACAGTTTCGATAGCAGACTTCGGGACCAGGAGGATAATACGCCGTGCTTGAACCCTAGTACTTTGTGGTGCTTTTGACGGGTGGTCTTATGCACCAGACCTCCTCGATGACAACGTAAAGGTCGAAAGAGACCCGGGAGTAGTCTGAACAAAAAAGTTTTTTTTTTAAATATAAATACATACTTACAGAAAATAAAGCATTAGGGCAGCTCTCTCTTTTACAGTACGATTATTTTATGATTTTTTTCGTCAAATCTTTTTTTTAGTAGCAATTCTCAGCATTTTGGTCGCGTGGCCTAGTCTGAATGGTTGGTAATAGGCATACATAGGATGTACCTACCTACGTAAAGAAAATACTCTAGGGTTGTGGGTCCGTAGTGGTTTGTTGTAATAATTATTGTACAGATTGGGTTAGAAGTTGTTGTGTTTGAAACTCGTTCCGCCATCTGTTGCGTAGCGTCCGTCAAACTGTCTTTTATTACTTTCAGTCAAGTGGCGACACCTAGAAGTGTTTATTCTAACACTTAAAGTTCAGCTACTCAACACTAGACGTCCAAGTAGTACACTAGGTACACTATGTGTATGTCTGTAGTGTACACTATGTAGGTCAAAATAATGCGTGCGCAAGGAACTTATACGTATACTATTGCGTGTGTGAATCCTTCAACAAAATGTACGTGTGTAGACAGAGGGCGCCAGCGTCATTGAATATTTTTTATAAAACGCAACAAAGGTTTCCTAAAATAAATTGTTTGAACTATTTTCTAAATTTACATGAAATTTCCTGCTCCTTTTTTTTCTACAATGTAGAGCCCAACTATGCAGTCGCTTTCTTTACTTCTTGCTACAGCAGCTATTACACAGTTTCACACACACACACACACAGACCACCGTACGAGTGAGTAAGATAACGTTATAATAATTTGCATCATACATAACTGTAACATAGTTTTGCTTTTCACCGCTAGGTTGCACTGCTATGTATGTGAATGGTAAAGAAACAACTCCGTTGCATTTATGTTCGCCTGGTACTTGGCGATCGTCACTGCCTGCTCCAGATTCTCCGACAGCCGGCCTTTACGTTCCATTCGTGCCATCGTTTCATCCTCGACTAAGGCTCAATCTCGATACATTTTCGAATCCCGAGAAAATTTTTCGAGACTCTACCCGGTCTCGAAATTCCCGAGAAAAATGAGACTTTCGAGACTACGTCAAAAGTAGGTTTGAACTAGTTTAGGCAGTAATTACAAGCTAATCAAAATCGGTTAAAAACTCAAATACAAGCAAAAATAACAACTATTTGCGAAATTTTTCTCTAAAATATCTACTAGCTAACACATCGCAGCTTTTTTTTTTTCACTTTTACGAAGACATGTATTCACTTCAACAGCCAGAAGACGTTCACTGCTGAACATAGGCCTCCCCCATAAAACGCCACTTTCGGCGCTTATCATTGGATTTGCCATAATCACCGCGCTTGGTAATCACAGAAGATTTCAATGTACGAAGGATCCTCTTTAGTAGGGAGCGAACCATCAAGTCTATAGGACGCCAAAATGCTTGAAAAGGCTTAGCATATTCCCGCGTCCTATCAACAATATTGCAACAATAACTTTGAATTTAATATAAGGTTAGAATGATAAAGTTCAGGACTAACTCTTATGTACTTATAGCAAAAACACGAGTTAATAAAATTTTCTAGATGGAAATTATAATTACAAAGTTACCTCCAAACCGTACAAATAAATAATGAATACTTTAAATACGGTCATGAAACTTTGTGTAGTACTTAGTTGAACTAAATATAATGGAGGTCTTATGTATAATGGATTTTAAAAATACCTATTATTCACTGTAGCAATATGTTGCCTACAGTAAAATTATCACGCGTTGGAACCACCACCCCTGCCATTCAGCCCGCCGACTTTGGCGTAGTACTAAAAATTATTAATTGTTCTGTTGCTTTGGCTTGGATTCGCGCTGGCCTACCACACGTCCTTAATAGGTCTCTTTAAATAAAAGAAAAGTTTTCTACATCATTATTTCAGATGTGCCACAAAACTAGCTTGCAATTGGTAGCTTGCTTATTCTCAGTTGAAATCCATTGTAGAAGACTTTAGTCAAACCCCTTTCAAAATTATTATTTTTAAGCAGCTGCTCTATGGGGGAAGCCTGTATCCAGCAGTGGACGTTTCCAGGCTGATGATGATGATAATAATCAGACCTTAGATTATTAAACCTGTGATCAAGACCCTCAGATGACTCTTTGAATATTAAATAAGTATGAAAACTCAGACTAAAAACCATGCTAGAAACCTATGTTGTCAAGACCGATGCTATTTTTCAAAAAGGCTAGTTGTAGTTTCTATCGATTATTAACCAGAATAAAAAATACTCGTGGTTTAGTACATTTTTGAATAGTTTGACTCAAGTTTCAAAAGTCTCGTTATTCCCGAGACTGGAGGTAGCAGTCTCGAGTCTCGAAAATACGAAAAAATCGTCGAAACTCGAAATTTTCGAGACCGAGACTCCCGGGATGAAAGCCTTATCCTCGACTAATGGATGTAGTCTACCAGTAAAAAATCGGTTCAGTTCAAATCTCTCCAAAGGCAAGCAGTGACAATAATAATAACCTACATTTTTGCCTGAATATTTTAAGGTTTCAAGTTCAAGCCGGAAAATAATAACACCAAATTAACTTTTGTTGAGATGTGGTATGCTAACAACAAATACAATAAAATCAAATATTTGCAGGTTGTCAATGCTGTAGGATGGTAACAACCTAACAACAGACCACTACAATTGTTTTTTCACTTATGATGCTGTTTCACCGATGTTAATAAAATATTTAGTTTAAATTACCGTCATATTAATATTTTGTAAACTTAAGATAAAATTTTTATTCTGTTGTGCAAAATTCTAAACTACAACGATATTTTGGGCAGACACAACCAACGTCCCTCTCATAGTGATGGAAATAACAAGGATGCACAATTTCACAATGCACATTCATTCAACACTGGCGAAAATATTTGGAATTTATCTGGCAATAGTGACAACAGTGATCACGGCAAGGCAAATGGGTTCGTAAAGCAGAGTACCTTTTTGCGACTCGTTAACAATCTCGAATCGCAGTAAAAAATCCGGTGGTTTCCCGTTCGGAAAGTCGGTGGTTATGACAAGGGCTGCAGAGGAATAAGGAGGTTTTCCTATTAGACAGTGAAACTTTTGAACATGTTTCATGCAGCTGTACCGCTACTGAAGCCCGGAGGTGACAATATTGTCAAAAGTGGAGCCTGAGTTAAAACTCCTTCATCTAATCATCAATAGCCGGAAGATGTTCGCTGCTGAACATAGACCTGCCACTTAAAGCCCCAATTTAAACGGCTAATTTATTATTTAACTTGACAATGGATATTTTATTTATTTAATTACATTAATAACTAATCCGTGACAATGCTGACAATAATAATGGATGGTCTATAAAGCGATAGATGTGATTTTGAATTTCTTAAATTACTTTTCATAGATTTAAGTAGGTACATTACAATGTTTTTTTCGTGTAAGAAAATCTGTTCCATGCAAAAATGCAATTTTCTTACAATTTTGAATAAGAAATGTTGTCGATGGATGAGAAAACTGAGTAGGTATCGACACACTTCGCTGAAAACGCGCCTGTAGGACGCCATACAGTTATTTTAAAATTCTTACTCATGGGCTATTCTGGTGTCCACGCGTTACCTTGAACCGCGAAGTACGACCTATTTTACTTTAACGAAAGAACATTCTAGAATAAAGTTATTTCGGAAAAATGTGGGAAGATAGGACATACGAGTCAAGTTATGTAGGTGTGGTGATTCGTTAGTCGCTATGCGTTACCTAGGTTTAAATATAGAGGCATCCATTTCTATTGTTTATGTTTTCGTTCGTAATGCGGAGGCTATAAAATGCGTTTTACAGACTGACATGACATAATGAATGGCTTCTCTTTTCTAGTGGTGGGAAATTCAGTTTTTTTTAAATAGAATACGCGGTTTTTGTTAAAAATATTTTAATTTTCATTCCATTTTCTTTTTGTTAGATGTAATCTAATCTGCCATTTCGTGCAGTAGGTAAAGGTACCTAACTACCTACTTAACATATATGTGCATTGATGCTAGCTAGCTATTACTTTAGTATGTAAGCTTTATATGACTGTAGACAAAAATATTGTTAGCAAAGCTATTTTACGTGTAAAATCAACTAAATAAAAATAGTAATAATAAATATAAATATATAAAAATAAATATAATAGTAATAGTAAATAGGACGCTGCTAATTTAGTCAAGTTTAGTGCTATGCACGCACTAAGCTTAACTAAATTAGTATAAGGTGTATGTTTCCTTTATAATTTAACTTACTTATTGAGATACGAGGTCACGAGCAATTTGTCCAATCGATCACATCTATCAACATCTATCGATTCAAGGAACCTTTTCTAATCTTCTAATTCAGCAAAGGGAGTGCGCATTTTTTAAACTGTACCCCTAGTACGAGTTTTCCAATACGTAAATACGCGCGAATTCATTTAAAATTTGTACTGCCATTTTAAGTTCATCATTGTGTCCGCTAGGGGCGCTGCAGAGAAATGTATGGGAGAAAACGGAGAAAACGTAAACGAATTATGTTTTAGTAGAATTTAGAACATCATTGTTGAGCCTATATTTCACAATGATTAAATCAGAAGGTTTTGGCAAATATGCTGCGAATATTTTCGTCGGCTTTAAAGATTATTTTATAATGTAAAATTAGAAAGCTGTGATTGGGATCAGGACAATTCCATTAGAATTCTGGAAAATGAACATTATCAACGGTTACCAGCATAATTTTATTTATTATTATTATTTATTTATTATATATTATTTATTATCAAGTAAAATAATTCCTTAATAATTATAATAATAAGAAACCCAAAACAAAGCCAACGTGATTTGTAGACCGTTGTTTTAGAATTTAATCTAGGTATACAGGGTATACTAAAAGAAGGTACAAATAGCTGCAACGCCGCGCCAGCCGTCTCGTGCAATTGCATATTAATAAACGACCGGCCGGCACTTATAATTGAAAATTGCAGGCGTAACAATGCGGTGGCAAACTGCGATGACGTCACTGCGTTCGGTGCAAAGTGCATGTGCATCAAACCTCCTTGCATTCATGGTTCCCTAGTGCTTGTTCCTTCGCAGAGCGACACCAAAGAGGCCCTATCCCCTTAGTGCACCCTTCTCTGGGTCAATGCGCATCTCGCGGTCATTCACCGCTGACCTTCATCGGTTTTGTCTTTCGTGCTGTTCGTTGGTTTTCCTATAAAATACATTATAATTTCTACTTTAATACTATTTTGATAATTATTATTGTACTTTAACATTAGTTAAGTGGGTGAACTACTAGAGTAGCACCGAAGGATTTAGAGATTATTTCGCTACCATTAGTTCAATTCGCAGTACCCATTTATATTTTTAAATGCATTTTTGATAAGTCATACGTAATTACGTAGGTACATTTTATTTTCATTTTAAACTTATTTTTGATAAATGTGCTAAAACAGACTCTGCTGCTATATTTTACACCTAAATAAGTCTAAAGTTTTTACGTTGCCTTGCCACATTACCTACAACTATTTTTTTTCATCACAAATGGGTGCGATGTTGGCAATGACAATGTATCATACCAGGAACTTGATGTATGAGGAAAGCATAAAAACGAAGAAATATAATGCATAATCCTGCATAAAAATGATATGCAATGCAATGCAACGATGATTGATAAGGTGAGAAACTGCATACAATATCAATAAGATACTAACATTTTCACCCATGAATTTGGTTCAGTTGCTATCATCGGACCTTGCTTGAAGTTATTACCTATTTGTAGTTTCGAGGTAAACTTGAATAATTCATAACTGCAAAATATCTGTGGTTTTTCTAAACGCTTAATATCATTATTGATTTATTTGTAAAAACTTGCATAAAAAGCTAGTAGCTACTATTAAATGAATAGGAATTACCTTCATTACAAACATCGTTGGAGAAACCAGTCAAATTATTGTTGAGGTAAAAATACAAAAAATCCAGTTTTCATAAAAATTGTGGATACTTGTAATTATATACCATTACTAATGGGGCCAATTTTAAAGGCTTTAGTTGACAGATCTAAAGCTCCTAAAATTATTGCTGTCCTTGTCAAATAGATGGCAAAGTAAAAGACGGACATAATTTTAGCATTTTTGTAACTTTCAACTAAAGCCTTCAAAATTAGGCCTTATAATGCCCTTACGCTACATTTTGGTTACCTACTTACATCATAAACATGAAAATCAAAAGCATGTGTGAATTCTTTCAGCCTCGCGCCAGATTAACACGGATTTGGTTTCTAAAAATACTGTATTCTAATTAAATCAATGCAGCACATCTGCGACGTCTTCACTGCCTGAAACTAATTTTATATTGGGCGGCGTTGCCGTTTAACGAAAAATATCGTCGTTATGCTGTTTTAATTTCGTGTTTTTCCTTTTACTTTCTAGGTTTTCCATTGTCAATGTTATTTTATTTAACAATTAGTGTTAAGATTTACAGTTGGTTTGGTTCATGCTTTTTATGTTAGGTTTTAAATTTAAAGCTTTGAAATTTATGCTGTACCTTTGTAGTCTTACTTAATCTCATTTATAAATAAATATTACTTAATAATAGTAATTACTAATTAGAGATGTTCAAGTTATCTTTTAGTATTTTAAAATGTTTATATTGTCTTTATAGACACCTTATTTTATCATTGACAATGCATTAACATAAAAATGATTAGTAATTTGATTGTGTACTGAAAAGTGAAACTTTGTAAAACGGGATGTAACATGCAGATCTGTGATATACATTATTTAAACCAATATTTAATTTTATTACCAAGAAATAGCGTATACATGATTCCCGAACACGTATGGGATATTTCTGTCGATCGCTTCTGCTTCGTGTTCGTTCGCGGTGGTATTTACGCGAATGGAGCGCTACCGATGTATAAAACACGTTATTATGAGGCAGTAGTGCTTATTTTGTTCTCAACTTTGGTGAGAGAGCCATCTAGTGGCAAGCGCGCGAAACGTGTCCGGGTGTGAATTGTGTTGTGATATTTTTTTGGAAAACCCCTAGTTTTCAAAATGCCTGGACGCCCTATTTGGCAGGTAAGAATTTTAGTGATATTTATATTGGTCCTAGCAAAGATTTGTTAAATAATGGAACTTCCATATACGCCTAAACTGAATAAACATCAAAATTGATGTCATGAAATTAAATACCATTAAAATGCATCAATAATTAAGTAATTTCTTAATTCCAAATTCAGAACTATTTTAAATATTTTTCTCAGACTGACTTGGTTTAATAAATGTTTTTAAACTTATCGAATTTAAAAACCAACCTAACCTCCGAGTCGTTTTGTTCGTCTAATAGTTTCAAATTAATTTCATATTATGCTACTAGAAAGTGTAATTTAGATTACCAATCACATTGTTTTGATGTTTTTAGACAAAATGTAACAGTGATTCATGCTCTGACCTTAGCCTACCTGAAAATATCCAGGTGGCACACAATCACGCTTCGTAAACTTCATCTGTTGGCACTTTGACAGCGCATTCTCCGTAATTTTGCGCTGGATTATAATCTGGCTTAATTATACAGGTGTTGGTCTTGTAAAACACAAGTCGTTATATTAAAAAGTAGTTTTATTTAAATTATTTACACCATACTTACTAATTACATTACGATTTGATAAGATCAGTCAAGATAAGCATTTGAATTAAAATTAAACCAATAATTTTAAAACTACATGTTTGTGGACGTGCTTGTAAGAGTTATTGTAAAATAATGGAATGCTAATAGTACAAACTTATTTCAATAAAACTGAATTGTTGTACAAATAGGTATCTGAATTTGATATTTAAGTTAGATCACAATCAGTCACTGGCAATAATAATAATTATCTATTCATTTCAATCATTCAACACAATCATAATACAAATATTAATTTAAAATTTTAAACTAATTAAACTTTCTTTTCGCTTTTTTTTACTGTATTTCTGACGTCCCCAATCATGAAGTTGCCTGGCAAGTTGTGGAAGAGTTGTTGCATGAAACCAAGGAGAATGTCTTCGATGGTCTTTGATAATATTGGCCGCAATGACTCGGATACTGGGCGCCAGTTAGCGTTCAAGTAGGCGTTTGTACTCTCCTCTGTAAACAGAAAACATCAAATTTTATTAATAAATAAATAAATAATTTATATTAAATTAAACACAGTAAAGTAGCTGACATGTTAGCTGTGACTACTCGTATTACCATAAATAGCATTTTTTAAATAGGTATCATGCCCGTATTTGTAGAAAATGGGTAATAAAAATGATAAGTTTAGCGACATACGCAGCAAAAATCTATCAACAGATAGGTTAATTAATGAAAAATATCTACCTATATCAACGTATTGTATCAATATCCTTTATTATTCCTACCTACATTTTATCTTCTTTTTAATCACTGAAAATGTTTAAAATCTACATAAAGTATAAAATCTCTAAAATATTGTTTAATAACGGCATAGCTCAAAATTACATGATAAATAAAATATCTCGCTAATGAATTAATGTTTGATATTTTAGAAATGTTATAGTGACAGATATAAAATACTATTGACAAAAAAAGTATTAGGCAAAAACCATTAATGTAAAAATCCAATACTTTAAATTATTATGATTTTATTGATAGTTACAAAAAATAACAAAATACGTATATTATTAAAAAAATATCTCCATAATATCTTTCGTAACGGTGTCGCCGATGCTGTGCTGTGACGTTATTCATTTACCGTAGAGGTTACAAATTCCTTGCGAAAAATATGCTAAAGCGGAGCCCCAGCGGTTTTCCAGCCGACAATCGAGCCGTCGACGTCTCGTCCGACGGCTCAACGTTGCAATTTGTATCACGTTAGTACCAGGCTAGCAGGAGGTATGAGAAAGTAACTTATTATAGAGGATAGTCGCGCCACCAATCTTAATTTTTTGGAAGCATCGCCAGTACGTCGCTGTAGAACATTACTGTCTATCTCAGCGCTACTCAACGCTAGATGGTGCACTAAGAAGTTGATGCCACCTACATCATAGATGGCGTTACTAGTACAAACTTTTCATAGATTCCGAATATGAAAAGATTTACTATGGATTACGTAGTATAACATATTCAGTACCTAATCAGGGCGGTTATTCTCCATGGAAACACAGATTCCACACGATACGAAACCACGTCGTTATCGTGTCTTGTTCAAATCGTGTAACAGCGTCAGATATACCTTCACTCATAGCCTTCACTTTACTTTAAAGTTATCTTTATTTTGAATAAAATATATTGACATAAGTGGTCATATCTTTTGATGTGTTGATGTTTCGGAACGCGTCTCGGTAAAACATACGATTTTTGACAGTTCATCGCCAATTCCAAATTCATTTCGCGCGGTTTTGTTTTCGTTTCATAGAGAATACAGTTTCGCAGATTTCTTATGTAAGACAAGGAATTCGCGTGGTTTTGAAGTAAGGAATCGATACGGAATAATGGCCCAGCACTACTATGGATAAGAATTTTACGAACCGAGAGATTGGATTCCATCAAATAGGTTGTTCATTCGTAATTTTAAGCCTCCAATGGAGTATTTAACGTGTGCTGAGGTCACGTTAAAAAATGTGAACTCATCTTTGTTGTACAATTTCACATCGCTCACAATATCAATCGTCATATTACCTGAAATAATTAAACAATTTCATATTATTATAATCAATTATAATAATTTACCTACTTAGTCACTGCTCTAAACACAGATCCTATAAGAAGCTGTGGCTCTAAATAACTTACTCGGTTCAAACCAGCAGACTCCTCGACCAACAAGGGGTATCAACAATATTTTTCCTTTTAGATCGTAGGTACCTTCTATTCTCATTTTTGGAACCCGTACTTTTGTATAGAAATCGTACGTTTTGGCGTCAACTCTGTAAAATTTTCAGAAAATAGGATAGGAACAAATATAGGTAAATATTATAGTTATTATCAACTAAAACTATATATAACACACACTTAGAGCAAATAATAAAAACATGAAAAGCATTAAAAGTTCAATTTCTGTACGCCCGTCATACGCCCGTCCAACACTGGTTCAATGTGCCCCACTCAGTCGATCAAACCGTTGGCCGGGGTACCAGGCGTTCATAACAAACAAAGAGTTATTTCAACTCACTGGCTCAGTAACACTTCTGTTTTGCCGAAGCCCGTTACTGTGACGTCATCCAGTGCTGCGTTTATATTTACGGGGCCTTCACCTTGAAGGATCCTGATTTTTGGGATTTTTAGTGGATCTAAGGGCAGCATGCCAATTTCTGGGAGACCTGTTGAACAGTAATACAAAAAGTAAGGATCTATATAGGAGTTATTTGATACTTGGTTTAGTCGCATGAGTGTGGTGAAGAAATAACGCTTTCGCTTTCCGCAAGTTATGTACAAAATGTTTCGTAATGAGGCTATGCGACTAGCCCAGCCGCCTGTGAACCTACCAACCTAACTTAGATAGGCAGGTACCTATGTAGCGTTTATTTATTCATTAAATTTAATTATGGATATGGATAATACCTACACTGAAAGAAAATAATTATAACGGTGTTTGCATATCAGCAACTCAGCAACACGCTTATTTCCTTCCTAATCCTGAACCAAACCTACATATTAATAATAAATGATATGTGTGCAATTAATTTTTTTTATTTATAGGTAACATAAATAAATATTTTTAATTATTATTTTCTTCCATTTCTTGAGACTCTCGGGTCTAGCCCGGACATTTGGAAGGCATTGGTGGGGCCGAAACTAACAGCAAGAGGCCTTTTTGAATATAAAATTATTATTATTATGATAACGCTGACCTGTAAAGTAATGATCAACTAGAGGTACAACTGATAAAAACTCACGAACATGTAGTCTAAAATTAAGTACCTAATTATACTTATACATATATAATGAAAGCCATTATAAATAGATAGCGTGTTAGTATGATAAGCTAATTGATGCAGAAATAAGATCCAAATCGAGCAAGTGACTTTGGCTTTTTTATGCAACATGTTACGGCTAAATGACATTTGAGCACCAAGACTGCAGCGTTTTAAAGAGCTGAGAAGTTCATTCAATAACAACAAACAAGGCGTGTGGCTACTTGGCTAGTGGTATGGTTGGTATGGGACGATATACTGATATGCAATGCTGGTAGCATGTTGGAAGCAACCGGTGTAAGGTTGCAAAACCAGGCGCCCAGTAAGAGACGGCCATCGACGAACGGTAGTATAAAGTAAGTTTAGTATAGGCCGCGGCCACAGTAACCTAACGACCGGAGTAAACAAACGCATTTTAAGCATAGAAATAAAATTAAACAAACGACTGTTTTACATATCTGATGTTTAACGTAAATTTTGTTGCATACTTATTACACATACCTTATTATAATTATGGTTTTTGTAAGGCGTAGGTAGCTGACGCAGTTGCGAAAGGAATAACGAAGGTAAACGATAAATTAAACCCAAAGGCGCATAAACTTTAAAAATTTGAATAAAGTTGTGGTTAGTATGATTTATTTTATTATTAAGGGACCTGATGGGTACCTGTATATGAACCGTAAACCCCCTAATGCCGTCTCTACGCAGCGATTACACTAATACTAAACTACTATTATAGCCACCTATACGTTTTTTTATGACTTTGTATTTTTTATCGTTCATCATCATCATTAACAGCCCGAAGACGTCCACTGCTGAACATAGGCCTCCCCCAAACAGCGCCACCTTGAGCGGCCACTCGCCTCCTGCATCCATCGGCTCCCCGCGGTTTTCACCAGATTGTCGCTCCACCGAGTGCGTCATCTGCCGGAGATTGTTCGCACCCCCTGCCCTGCCACCGTAGCCACGGTATAGCAGAGCTGCCGGGGACTGGGGGCCGTTATTGTCTGTACTTGTCATGTGGGGGTGGCATAACCACCACGATGGGCCCGATAGCTCAGTTGGTAGTATCCCTGCCTGAACTGAGGGCTGTGGGTTCGATTTCTACCCAGGACAAACATTTTGTGTGATGAACATGTTTGTTCTGCGTCTGGGTGTTATATTGTATTCTATGTATGTATTTACAAACAAAAAAGATTGTATCAGTTATCTGGTTCCCATAGTACAAGCTATGCTTAGTTTGGGGCTAGATGGCACTGTGTGAAAATGTCCACACAAATTTATTTATTTTTTATTTTTATTTACGCTTGGCAGGCGGCTTGGTGATCGCAGTGAATTAAAATAAAATAAAAAAGACCAAAGCGTATGCTGCGACCCATACCCTGGATATTCCCTTAGCCGACTCTTACGGCACCCACGGGAAGACATGGGGTGGTCTTATTCTACAGCCCGGGACCACACGGGGAACCCCTTTTTTCCCGGAGGTTTTTTCCCGGAGCTGTAGTTTTCTTTTTCTGTTTTTTTAATGGAATAACACGAAAACTTAATTAATTTAATTAGCGACAGTCAAAATTTTCCAACTTTATAATCTAATCTTTCTAAACATTATGAACCATAAGGACGGATGATAATTTAAGAGCGAAGATACGGGCAGCTTGCTACTAATATTACCAATATTTTTACAACAGACGATCCCATGACCATTATTATTTTGTATGATCCTAATCGAACTTTTGATAAATACACAAATTATTAGACATCAAACTAACGATAAACTCTACCAGACTGCTTCAAGCATTGTAGACTTTCTTTAGAGCTACATTAGAATCACTTAAGTATAAGCCACGCTGTTCTGTGAATGACTTTTGGTCAGGTAGTCTGTATATACCTACATTAAAAACTTCGGAATAACTACTAACTTTTGGAATATGAACCACGATGGTCTTCAGTTCTGTTAGTTCTGATCCAGTTATTTTTTTTTAAATTAAACCTTTTTATTTTATTGAATCATCAATCGGGCTGGTATGGTCGGGTTATGCGGGTTATGCCATCTCAGCCTTGAACCACGTTTGTTCACTCCGTCTTTCTAAGGTGTTTTGACTACTTATCTCTATCTAACTTATATAGTCAACTTTTGGGAGACGTTGAATTTGGTTACTAGTTACTTTATCAAAACTAAACCAATATTATATAGACGTAGGGCTAAAGTCTAAATGAAAAGAAACGTCACTTGGATTACCTGGTCCCAATGCATTGAACAACTGTTGCACAGCTTGTCGCGAACAGTCATCAAATTCTAAATCACTCTTCAGGCATGTTTTCACGAAATCAGCTGAAATGAAATTTCGTTTATGAGAACAACTTTATCAAAACTGTATTTGTATGGAAAGGTGCATTAATAACAAGTGCAGTGTAGAGATCGGAGGCTTTGCAAGTTTTACTGTATCCTAAGCTTTGTCAATAGCAACACAACAACGTTTGGCTGCAACTGTTATGGGCGGCCAGGTGGCTTAAGATCAGGTGAACGACTAGGTCGTCACTTCATTCGTTCTCATTAAAAAAATGATTGATGAATGGCCTACTTATATTTAATATAAGTAGGCCATTTATCAATCATTTTCTAATTTAGACTCTCGTAGATTTTTGCATCTCCTTGGTCTTCATTAAAATTTACTGCGATTACCAAGATGCCTGCCAAGCGTCGTAATAATGGCAAGCCAGCTGTTCAAACCAATGATCTATAGAGGACGCCTGGCTTCACCAGTGGACGTCTTCAGGTTGGTGATGATTAAACTCTCACCTCTAACTATGACGGTACCTGAGATACAGCCTCAGGTC
Source organism: Ennomos erosarius (assembly GCA_963580505.1). Taxonomy (NCBI): domain Eukaryota; kingdom Metazoa; phylum Arthropoda; class Insecta; order Lepidoptera; family Geometridae; genus Ennomos; species Ennomos erosarius. The sequence goes on from OY756982.1 coordinate 4,986,353, forward strand.
AGGTCTGTGCCCGGCACAGGTCCGGCCCAAGCCCGACGCATTGCCCCAAACCATGTGAAACAAAAAACACACAATGCGACGGGTCTGCGCCTGACCTGTGCCAGACCTGTGGCAGGGCTGTGCCGGTGAGGTGTGCACAGACCAAAATATAGTGGCTAAACTCGTTATTATGGTTTATGATAAAGAAAGATTTGTTTCTTTCTGCGATCTCAAGCGATATAAATTAATTACATACACACTGCATCTGTTATGGGCGGCCGTGTCACTTAACATCAGGTGAACGACTAGCTCGTCACGTCATAAAAACATAATTACAAACGATAATGTATTAGCTAGCGATAATTATTAGATAGTTGGTACCTACTCCAGTTTGTGTTAGCATCCACGTTCAGATCAAAATCATCATTTTCATCATCAAAATTATTTATTTATTTAAAATAATAACACTAAAATCTAAAACTCATTGAGTTTTGATCTTTACATTTATTGGTTCAAGTTCAAGTAGCATTATGTATTTCATTGATGATGCGAATAGTTTTATTACTATTCTTTCCAATTCGTTAACGAATTTATGTTCCGTAGTATTTTAATAACTAATGCGGCAATTGACCTTTGACCATTTTTATTTTTAAATTTATGTGCTGTTGATCATTTAGCTTGATGTACATGTTAATCGACTATCTTGACCTCTTCTTATAAGATTTTTAGTTAAGTAATAATATTATTGTTACTAGCCCACCCTGGGTTCATATTCGCACCAGCTAATGAATTGCATCTCTATACTGTTATATATATATTATAGATTATCTACTACAAATAATTTCAGTAATAACCAAATCAATTTAAGCACTGTAGGTATTATATTAACTGGAGCAAAGCTTTGCTACTAAATTTATTGCAAAAATGATTGCTCTATTGCAGAGCTAATACTAAATTAAAATAGATTACTGGTTAATGAAAATAAAATGAAGTTATCTTTCCACTCTGAGAGCAATCTGAGAGCAGTATGCAGGGTGTGAACAATTTATGATACAATAAATTATGGTTGCAATCTTATGCAACCAATACCTGCGGCTGCGCCTTATGAAACTCGCAGAGCGTAACCGATGACTCGAAACGCAACCATGTCTCGAAATAATTTGTTTATCTCCAAACAGATGAATGTAGGTCTTTGAATCCAGAAATATCACTGCTTTTATCAATGCAGGTATCCACTTACGTTTCGTCTTGTAATATTCCGCTGCGGAGTAATGTAGCACAAATGTCACTAGGTATAATTTGAACTGCATTTCTGTGTTTGTCGTCTGTGCAAGTTTTAGAAGCTAGGTTTTCCCCGAGCAGGTGCTCGAGGTGGTGGTACAAGACTAAGGCCCGGGCCTGTCGATATCCAATTGCCAGCGTAGAAAGGAGGGGAGCCATACGCAATTGTTAACAATGTAAATAAAGTTTAAACTTTGGTTGCCCAAGTTAATATTGCTAATCGTGTAAACATATTTGTCATTACAATTTTTACTTATGTAAAGTTACGCAACTAAGGATGCAATGCAGCCGCATCTACCAGGAGTGCAGATTACGCGAGCGATGGAATTGGGACGGAAAGTACAAGGGTAGCAGGCAGCAATAGGAAGCGTTTCCAACTAAAGTTCCTAGCTTGTTCCTAGAGTAGAGCAGTAATTAAACCTTACGTGCAGTAAGTGTTACATTCGTTCCGTTACATCAATTCCTTGTTCTTCGACAATGCATGTGGTAATCGTGAGTACAGTGGCTTAATTAACTTGCACATGTGATTGCTCGAAATAGCATTTAAATAGTGTGGGACATTAAATAGGTAGAGGCAGTAAGTGCTAGTGAATCTAAAAGTTATCAACCGTTCGCGTAGCGATCAATAGCTTATTAAAATCCCCATTGTGAAAATGTTTTAGGTTAGTAGAACCTGTGGTACCTACAACCTAAACCTAGATAGGTGAGTACCTATTACTCATCATAAGTTAGTTGGTAGGCAGTTGTTGTTGCAATAAGCTCGCGCTTTCTGTGAGTGAAAACATCGCGATGAACCAGAAATAGTAAAGCATCTTATAGTAGTCACAGAATTCGCCCTTATTTTATAGGTCTAAGATACCTTTTCGCCTGGTCAAGGCATAAATGACTGTCTTGTCGAAGTAGGTATACTCACCTACTTAAACAGAAAACAAAAATCAAAAGAAGAATTTAGGTCAAAAAATTATGATACTTTTTATTATGATTGATAAGTAAGTATAATAATATGATGGTAACGCTGTGCTCTTCAATTAAAATGAAAGCAAAATCGTATCCTTGACCTGCGGCGCAGAATAAAAAATAGCACCTACTGCTGGTTAAACCTGTCACTTGCAAGTTGCAAGTGCTCGTGCAAGTTGCAAGTGACTATTTCATAAACGTCACTATCGCTACATTGCTTATGTTTTTTTTTTTATGTAAACGAATTTCGCGACGAGCTAGTTGTTTGCCTGGTGTTAAGCGTCACGGCCACCCATAACACAAAATATATTTTATTACATAAGATACTGGATCCTAAGTTGGATTCCTTGTATCTAGGGACCCACAGGAACTACAAAGACCATGGTCACACAACTCAAAAAATGCTCCCTATAAGATATGTATTGCATTTCAAATCATCATCACTTTTTCTTGTGTTACTATGTCCATTCAAAAATTCCATTCAAAATTGAATGGGACTAGGTAAAATCAAGTATTTTTCAGTTTCGCAGCTTTGCAGCTCTCTCATGCCAAGAGAGCTATTTATTAACCAGGATAAAAAATATCCAATATTGTTCTCGGTACTAATAATACGTAAGAAAATTTTGTGCCAAGTTCCACAAAAATTGGTTCGGCAGTTTCAACTATAACAATATTAAACAGAGAAATTTTCTTCTACAAGTACATTTAGTGCCTAGGGTATTCTGTCCTGATTGGATTACGTAACATCATCATTAACAGCCTGAATACGTCCACTGCTGTGCAATGACCTCCTTCCAGAGAGCACTACTTTGAGCAGCTGATCGCCGCCTGCATCTATCGGCTCCCCACAGTTTTCACCAGATCCCCAGATCGTCGGTCCACTTACTGGAAGGCCTGCCTAAGCTGTGTCTTTCCATTCCGTAGTCGCCACTCGAGAACTTTTCTTCCATCGGTTGTCATCAGTTCTACGAGCGATGTGGCCTACCCAATTACCCATTGCCATTTCCACGCCTTCGAGTAAACCTTGCTGTAGGCTATAACTATATACAAGTACTTATCTGCTACTATGTATGTATAATTATGTGGTAGCCTACCTTTCATAATATCTAGTCAGCTTACGCCATAGTCACGACACGATTCCTCCTTTGATCTTAAGTTTATCGGGTCAGACTCGACCACTTGCCTTGCCCAATGCATTTGCTAAACCCACACCTAATGCTTTCAATGTTCTTTGTTGTGTGGGTGTAACGGAAAAATACAATGGAAAGAACATAGTAGGTAAGTAATCCCAATGTAAATACTTATTTAAACTCTATTATAATGATTCAACTTCATTTCCCTAAATTGAGATGATCTGTGTGAAAGACTAATTACACTCTATCTAATGTAAGAATTCGTTTGAAACTACAACAAAATAGTAAAAAAAACTGTATTAAAATATTTAAATGTTTCATTATAACTAATGTATAAACCACTGCCACCCAACCAATGATCCGAATTTTCGGTTTTCGTTCCGATTTTTCTATTTCATTATAGCTGTCAAACGCATTCTTAGATTAGGATGCACAATAGGTAAACCATTTTGCATGCTCGCGCTGGCAATGGCATGTAAGTAAGTGTAGAATGCACATTGTAACACTGGAATTCATAGTCGAGGCGGGGGCTCCTCTAGAGAATGAATCAGGCGCTGTACGGCAAATTCTAGCATTATGCATTTCATAAACAAAAGCAGCCCCGAATCTGGCATGGTGGGTGACGTTTTGGCGCGACTTTTGATAGTTCAAAAGTCGCGTCAAAATCACACTCGACAGAATTTTCAAAGACAACTTGATTGAAATCGTAAAGTATTTAATTTAAATGCTTTTCAGTTCGGGGTTTCTCCAATGACTGTTTATGAAAGTGAAAGAAGAATGATTCAGCATTTCTCCTCTACGTAAAAGTGGAATGATAGATTTTGGGGGGTTTTTAACCTTTGTTTATGAATACCACTGTAAATAATTCGTAAAATTGTTCTTTGTAAGCCACAGTTGTTTCTGATTTTATGTTATTTACACAGCCACTGTTGCACCAGCTATTTACTTTAACGGTTGGACTCTTATGGTTGTCTCTGTCTTTTTTTTATCAACGATAGGCTATTATTTGACCACGGCCTCACCTGCGACGCGTTTTCAGATTTCCGTGGTTTGGTGTAGCCTAATCCTAATGTCTACTTACTTACAGTTTTATATCTTCGGCGTTTTAGATGTACGGTACTAATGAATTGCAACGCTTGAATTCAATATAAAAAGTTCAGTGACGGTTTTAGAAAAACGTAGAATTCTAAACCTACGTTTTTCTAAAACCAAAAATTCATAAAGTGATATGCTACATGTACTATGGAAAAGTACTATTTCTATGCTGTAGCTGTAGAATTTTGAAAGGAAAAATATCGAGAGAGAGTGAGAGAAATAGGAAGATGAAGGGGAGAGGTTAAGATAAAAAGCGTACTGAGATAGAATACTTAGAATAATACCAGGAATAATTAGGAATAATACAAATACAATATTTACCGCTTCTTGCATTTTTAAAGAAAAATATCTCTACTTCATCTCCCTGTTTTTTTTTTCAATTCAATTGACTCTACTTCTGTCTCTCTCTCTATGAGAAGAGAACGTGCCAGCATATTCAGTTGAAACGTATGGGTTAGGTACAAGTATTCCAAGGCCAGCTTTTCGATCTTGAAGTTGGCAGCCCTAGCTTTATCAATAAACAAGTTAGCCAGTAACCATCTAACCATATTCGGAGCCACGTAGGTATGTAGATACCTATAGTTAACTGAATGGCTTTGACCTAATCCGGTACACAATTTGGTATACCTTCTAATCGCATCCAAAATTGGTCACATTATTTGATACATAAACTTAAATATAAGGTAGGTAACGTAAGTACAAAATTTGATACTTAGGATAAATGAGAAGTTAAGTACGGAGCTGTTAAGAAAACTAAGAACTTTAGGACCAGGGGCCGTACTGTGAGCTCTTAGCGAGATTCAAATCAGGGCTCTTATTCCGTATGACCATTCAGGCACATAACGCGGCGCGTTACGATATCTTTGTGGAATGGTTTTGGGTTTAAAATGCTATTCTGTATGCCGTTGTGAATTTGACAACACACGTTACACGCACGTCAAAAAACAAAAAACACTGGGCACAAACAATCTAACGCGTGGCATACAGAATACAATTTTTTAATTCCATGTTAATTCCATGTAGTGGCGCGTTAAAGCCCGCGTTTACGTTTGGAGCATGTTACACGAATCTCATGTGTCATAGCGAATAATCCCCCAGAGCGTATATTGGATCGCAATGTTTTTTTGTATGAATATTTTGACACGCGACCCAAAATAGGCTCTCTTTTGAATCGCGCTTAAAGCTCAAAGTACGGCCCCAGGAACCTATAAATCGATGAAAATCGCAATGCCAGAAAATATTGTCTACAGATTTTCCAAGCGCGCTCCTATTTCCCTCACAACAAAGCTTCCAAAAATAAGTACAGTATGTTCCCTTCGGCCTCGTTGTAATACCTTGTGATTACAACTAATTAGTGGACAAATATAACCTGTAATGTCAAGGCCCTACAGCACAGAGGATGAATCCATCTTAGTTTTTGGCTGAAGTTCAACGTAAACATTACACTATTTCACACCACGCATGATGGAATAACCGTTTCTGGAGCATGCGTAAAGAATAATTATATTATTGCTTTGTAGTCTAAGTACTATTTATTAATAAATATAGTAGGTGTGTGAATCATGGTTGAAGAGTACATTTGAAGGGTAGACTTAAAAATTAATACATAGATGATAGATAGAAAATGCTTTATTTTACAAGAGTAAATCAAGTACATAGGCAAACTTAATGCTAAGTAGCATTTTCTTCCAGTTAACCTTTGTGTAGTGTGGAACGAGTTGTAGTGCTGGTTGAAAAGGAATAAGAAAAAGAATTACCCAAATAAAATAATCATAAAAAGTAGCAATAGTTAATAATACATACCCATGTGTTTAATTTTAATTACTTATACGTGAGTTGGGTACAACTATTAGTACCTATACTGTCTCATGCCGCTTTTCCAACAGTGGTGAACAACGCCATATTTTTGAAAATGACTGTCTGTCTGTGATACTGATGATAAACGACACAACTTTTTAATATATCACCGGTCGACCCACGACAGGTGGACAGCTGACACGCATTTCTATGCCTTCTACATGGGGGTGCAAAGTCCAGCACTGACGTCCCGCTTGGGGTGTATAGTACATTTCTATGCCTTATTGTTTACGACTTGTTAATTTAAAATCAATTCTATAAAAGTACTGTTATTAACGCATTTTATATTTAAACACCTTATTTTTCTTTCTATCATGGAATTTAAAGAATGAATGAGTTGAATGCCCTCTCGGTGTCTTCGAGTTAAAATAACCTAGAGCGACGCGACTACATCGTAAATTATATTGCGAAGTGACATTGCGAGATCTCGTGGTTTCACTGGATTTACCCGACGAGGTTCTAAAATAATTCTGTTCATCTCAAAAACATAGCGTCTTTGTTTTGCTGTATTTGTAATATTTCCTTTACACATACGTAAATAGCCTTTATTGACTAACTGCTTATAACGTACAACCACCGTAGCCACACCATAATAAGAACAGCTTTATTTTCAACTAAATTTCATAGGTATTATTCAGTACAAAGACTAGAATCTACTGGGCAGCGTTTGCAAATGTTTATAATAAGTACATTAATTATTAGAGTTTTATTGATGCCATTGATAGTTTGCTGACCACTGATCAAAAGTGGAGTAAGGTGTTTAGTTTTTCTGTCCATAAACATCTTTGAATTTACGTAGTGTTTATACATAATTCTATATCATCATCATCATCATCAGTGTGAGTTAGACCACAGCTGGGCATAGGCCTTTCCCAAGGTACGCTACTTAGCTCGGTCTTCGTGCTTCTTCCTATCCAACTGCTGAAAAACACCGGCGCAGTCCTCGCTCCATGTCAGGGGGTTTGCCAAGACGTGCTGTGCTGCCTGGAACACTTAAGATCTCTGCCTTATCGGTTGTCGGTTCTGTATTACACGTATGTATATAGAAAATAATGGCCAGCCCATGCCTCTTCAATTTGATGATTCAGTATAGGCTATGTCGATTACTTTGATTTTCTGTCAAATCACCTCAGTTTTGATTCAATCTTTCAGAATAACTCCAAGCATAGCCCAAATTAAAAGCCTATATATATATAAACATAATACCTACAATGAAGATTAATTATTTATAAATGTCTTTCATTTAAAAATTCAGTTTTTATAAAGGCTTTTTGCATGAGAAGTGGTAAACTTATAATTTAGTGCCTATTTGAGCCAGAAATACGTTCTTTCTCCATTAATCCTTAGTATTCAATGTAAATTATTAATAATGATCAATTAGTACGATGCTCTTGCCAAAATCACTTTATGTCGAGACTTTAAGAGGTACAGAGACTGCAAGCACGGTATATCAGTGTCAATGTGTTTGCACATGCTTTTAAATTTTTGCAACAGCTTATTTAAGTGTCTTCTTTTAAAACCAGATGAATTAGGTGCGATTTATGATTAGGTGCGTCAATTTATTGTAGATCGCTCATCTTTATCTAGGTATGTACCTATATACTAACATTTAACAAAAATAATAAAAGTACTGTATAATCATTAATCAATACAACTATTAAAATATTATAAAAGTAGGTACAGCTACCTACGGTACGAAAATCGTGTGAAGTTATCTTTGGTGCAATAATAAAACCAAAAACCTTAAAATAAAGTTTATTAAATTAGTATTAAAATTATTTTACATTCTAAATTAAGAATAAGTTACCATAAAAAGACTTAACAAAAATATAGCGTTAGATAATACTAGACTTTATAATTAAAAATAAAAAACCTATCACGCAATCTTTGACGTTGTAAAGCAGTATTAAAGTAAACAAAATAAAAAGAAATATAAATTTACATATAGCCGATGCATCTATTAGAGCAGATACAAGGTATAAGATAGTAATATGAATTCTTTGAACTAGAAGAACCTAAATTCCATAGAATCTTTCAAACATATCCGAAGGATTCCACCAAAGTCCCTTAAGCATAAAAGTAATGCATGACTGATTTAAAAAAAAACTGGTTGCATCACCGATTTCTCGTCATTCTCCAAAGCGAGTAAGAAAGTTGTATTTGTATGTTGACATATTTTCCAATTTACATATGACGGGTGTTTCCGAAACCGCCATGACCCGATTGTGAGGCACCTTTGTTGTAGCCCATTTGAAGGTTAAGTTCGGAGTTATGGGCTTTAAGCTGCTCCTCTGTGAAGGTGCGTTCGTTTTTGTCAGCCATTTTGGGACCTAGTTGGGGACCGGTCCATTCTGGATGCTTTTGAGTCTGAAACAAGTTATAGGTAGCGTTTATTTCCAAATCAAGAAAACACTAAGAGAATTTAAAGTAAAATTAAATATATAATACGTAACACTTAATAAGTACTGAGACACGAGAGATGCCAACTTCTCCTGCTCATAATGGTGGACAAAGTAGTATGAAAGGGGTGTGTTGGAAGAAGGAAAAAGTCTTTGGCTATGAAACATCCGGGAGTGGACAAATATTGTCAGCGTAGAAGACCGGTTCCACTTGGCACAGGATCAAGATAGATTCGCGGAGCTGACGGCCAATATCCAGTTTTAGAGAGGCACCAGAATAAGAGAAGTAGTATACTTACAATTCTGCCTAACGAGTACAGGCACAAAGTAACTTGAGGAATGTTACGCCTCTCGAAGAGATCAGCAGTTTGGAAGATTTCCTCCTCGGGAACACCGTATTTCTTGATCGCTGCTTGGAACCTGTAATGAAATTAATATTGTCATCGTAAAACATAGAATTTTATTAATATTACATGTGCAATGCATATGTGCAGGAGGTTGGAAGACTTGTAGGCAGTAATCAAAGTGATTCTATTGGATTTGATCCTTTTGTAGTTATGACAAAAATACCCAGAGTAGAACCCTCTGTCTTTGTGTGAAGGTTACTCTGGGTATTTTCGTCATAAAGTCCGGCATCGCCGATGCCTGACGATGGCATCGATTAAGAGACAGAATACTAATGTAAGTAGGTATACAACAGTTACAGTACAGTGAAATGAATTCCTACGTTAATTTTAGATTAATTAATTAATTATAAGTACAAACGTAGGAATTCAATCAAAGAGCTTAGGACACTAAGAAATTGTTTGCTAATTATACATTCTGTAGTTTAGGTGCATGTTATCTCTGCATATTTAGCATTGTCTTGAGCAATACCAAATAGTCGGTGGCACAGAAAATCGAACGCTTTTTATCAAATAGACAAACTAGGTAGACAAAATACTACTACCGTAGAATACTGTATGTACCATAGAATTGACTAATGTATAATAATATTGTTTTTGGTCTGACTCACACACACTTACTTGCAAATGCCCTTCCAGGGCTCATGTCAACCTACCAACCTAATTATTTAAGATCTTGTGTATTATATAATATTTGTTATTATATAGTAATAATAAATATAAATAAATATAAAATATAAATATACAGTTCATTTTTTTACCTCTGGATGTTCTCCATAAGCTGGAAGTTGGTTCCCCTTTCTTGAATCTTCTTGACTGATCCAGGGGACAGCTTATTGATCAGCTTGCATAAAATAATTCCATCCTTAAGGATATCTTCGTAAGAGCCATTGGGCAGGGGCTCGCCAAGTACGGCGCTGATCCAGGTGATTACTTCCTGTTCTTGTTCCTTGTTTCTGGGCTGAAAAAAGAAAAAAGAGAATAGTTAAAATATTGTATTATATATGTTCTGATCAGAAAATCTACATGCAGAACGTCGTCGTATGCAAACCGCTTAAAAATACAAGGAAATAAGAACCCAGCCAATAAACGTTATTATAATGTTTATTAAACAGTCTTAAATCAAATGATAATCTAAGGAGAATAATTTGTATTCATTCCTTCGTGTACCTACTTACTTATTGCTTAGAATTTTACACAGGTAAAGTAAGTAGGTTACAATAATTATACAGTTAAATGAGGTTTAAAAACGATGGCTATTCCTGAAGGCTATTATATGGCTTCTAAATAAACTGAAAATAATGAGCATCAAAAATGTATACTTCGACAATGTAAATAGCTGTGTTAAACCTAGCAGGTTTAACACAGCTATTTACATGTAGTAAACCTAGCAGGTTCATTATTATTATAAAATATACCGACCAAATTAATTACCTACTTGCTCCAAATTCTATATATTTATACTTTACTAACTTATATATTCATGACATTGTGCACTTTGTGATTTCGTCTGCTCAGTAATTAAGTATAATAATTTAATTTACGTACCTAACGTCATTTGACTTGAAATGCTATAGTCTTTTTGCAATCAAACACTTCTGATTTTGATTTTTGATTTCATGTAACAGATAGGTCTGTTACACGAAATCAATCTTAGGTAAAAAATAGTGAAATGGTGAGTGGTGGTAAAAAATGTCTCTCCATTTAGGTAGGTAGGTTTATTTTTTTAAATTCTATTACATCATCAGAATTTAATAAAATAATATAATTTATGTAGCATAACCATGAAATTACATAAAAAGAGGAATATAAAGCTATGATCATCCATTTCTTGAAATTATTATTATAGCGTTTCCCATCTCTCTAGAGAGATCATTGACGCCTAGAAAAATATGACCGCCGGAAGTTTATAAGACCAGTTGCTGTTCATATTTTACGAGTACTAAAATAGCTGTCTGAAATAGTCTCTCAGTACATCGACTTCTAACCATCGCTTAATGAAATGATGATAATATTTGTTACCTAAAAGCTTAAAGATTTAATAATATCCGTGGTCTTGTCAAATGTCTAAAATATGGTCGTGTTGTCATCTTCTAAAAGATAATGTTTTCTTGCCTACAAGTTAATGTTTCCTAACGTTTTCTAGTCTATGTAAACGTAGGTTTTGATTATCATAATATTAACGTCCTCATGGTCTTTTTGCTGTGATAAAATGTATTTTTTTGTGTTGTGCAAATTCGTGTGCAGTTTGCACACGAAACATTATATATTAAAATAGATTTTGCAAGCACTCAACGGCTATTTGTCATAGTATTCGTTCGTAAAACACCTGCGTTGATAGGCAAGCGCGCGTTTAGACGATTGACGCCTCAAAATACATAAATCAACCAGAACAGTAGATTGGATAACAGACACTACCCAGAATCTCCTCAGATCCCGTTACAAATATTGGAACATGCAAGTCTTGAACGCCAGCCATAAACCACTCGCTTCCAGTGCCAAGTCGTTATGGCGAATGGATGGATTCCAGTCAGCATCACCCGAAATAACGTTGTAACACAAACATCACTGGCATCACTATTAATCCCATGATGATGCGCTGGAAAGCTTTTTGTGTCGTTCCATTTCTCTCCAGTCTAGTTGCCGGATATAATTTTTAGTGACGTTGATTGGAATGGAATACCCTACTTGATTTGTGTTTAGTTAGATTATGCTGAACAGCATTAAAAATTTATTCTTACATATAAATTTCACATTGTACGTTTCATTAAATGCAATAATTGTTTTGAAAACTATGTACGAGCTAGGTATTTTGTTGCAACATTACGTTATTTTTAATACTTACCTACCTATTTATACCAATACATTTTATGATAGCTCTAAAGAATATTTAAAAAAAGTTTATGTACTTAGTGCTCTGATGTCTAGAGACAGATGGCGTTCCATTAGAGAACCGATTCCACTGACGTCAAGAAACTACATTTCCCGTCAGATTTTCACTAACTGTGATTTACGTTAATAATTTTGATAAAAAACGAGATGTTTCTTGTTTTGTTAGATTTTATTGGCTTTGAATTAGAGTCCATTAGATTTGTTTACGTTATTGTTGGTATTATTGAATTGAATTTTATTTTCAGTTTCATCACCGTCATTATTAATAGCCCAAAGACGTCCACTGCTGAACATAAGCCTCCCCCAAAGAGCGCTACTTTAAGCGGCTGCTCGACTGCTGCATCAATCTACTCTCCGCGGCTTTCACCAGATCGTCAGTCTACCTAGTGGGGTGCTATTTTCAGTTTATGGATGATGATTAACTAATAAGATCTCTATAGGTTGTCTCTAACAAACATGGCTTCCAATGCTATCTTTTGAAAAGCAGGAGATCCTAAACCTATTAAGCAAGAAAAAGTATCCTTAAGCTGCATCTACGGATATTTTTCTTGTATATCGTTGTTGTGCTCAAGAATTGAGAATATTACCTTCTTGTTGTCATGTAACTCGATCAAACAAAAAATCTTAGTCAAAATTGTTTTGTTTAAGAATCACGGTGCCACTGGCCGACAGATTCACACGTTAAATTTATAACCCCTCTGTTTAGTCTGGCGTTAAAAAAGCAGCGAATTTAATAACTTAAGTGTAACGTAGTATCTTTAGGGAATGAACTGTTAGTAATGGCAAAATAATGTAAATAGTTTTACGAAGTCTGCAACACCAAATTTTTTTTTCTAGTAAAACATTTTTAAATATTAATATGTGGGCACTCTGGGTTTCACATGTATACAATAGACAATTAAAATGTTTAAAAGGTTATTTTAATGGTTGAATAAGATTTGCACGATACCTAAGTATAATAAACACTACGCAACCACGTGAATGTATTTTTCAGGTGGCTTTATTACTTCCTATCAAATTTTAATGACCTAATCGTGTTATTTATTTATAGCTTAGTGACATTATATATGCTAAAATTTAGTAAGTTATATAGTTAGTGAAAGAAATCTACTGAGTATTTATATATAGCTATCTTTTAGCTATAGTAATGTATGTTTGTTGGTTTTAGCCTTCATGCACTACAAGAATTGCATTAAATCTAGATTCATTAGTTAAAAAAGTAATGAGTTAAGTACTGAATATTGTAGGTTAAACATAATTTGACATAAAAAAAATTATATTCATTTTAATTCCTAATAGTATTAAAAGCTCACTAAATTTTTAATATTATTTTAAGTTAAAAGTGGCTAAGTACAGATATGACTTTTACAATTAAAGTTTTTTTTCCCAACCGGAAATGTTAAATAGATAAATAGAACCGTTTAATCTTACGTACAGCCATTTTGATATCACAAAACTTTTTGACACTTCAGGGCAAGTTTACGCTTCGATATGAACAAGTGAACTGCGGGTTGAATCCGCCCGCCCAGCAAGCCGGCTAAGAAGCGGGGGCGGGCGGCAACGCAACATCTTCTGTTGACTACGTATACAAATACATAGCAGTGTATATGTATACGCCGTCATCTTTATTTACATCGTCCGCTAACGTCAA